>OX336389.2:880423703-885633125 GCA_946902985.2 Meconema thalassinum | reverse complement strand
CGGCTCCCCCACTCTTCAGCCGACTTCAGCTTACGTGGTCTCCTCTGATTGGCTGACCCACCACGCGATCTTCCCCTCCTCCGGGTCATTACACACGGCGCGGCGATGATGAAGTCGATTTCCGTTCCAACTATTCGCCTTTCCTGGACGCTGCGACCCAGGATTGCGTCATGCTTTCCGACAAGATTAAGCGTGTACTTGAATTCCCAGTGAGTCACGTCTCTTGAGGATCGCATTGGTATGGCCAATTGCTATACACATTCATTGAACGTTATTGATAGGTCTGTATTCACAGGACATAGATATCCCGTACCTTTCGCTTATCAGAGTGCAGTTGAGGCACAAATTAACCAGATGCTTGAAGATGGGATTATTGAGCACTCTAACAGTCCATATGTTAATTCTTTGATCACGGTACCCAAGACCGACGGCACAGTTCGTATTTGTTTAGACGCTCGTTTGGTTAACAGTAGAATTAGTTCAGATCAGCTGAAATCTATGTCAATAGAGGAATTAATGCAAACATTTGAGGGGAAGAAGTATTTCACTTGTGTAGATTTGAGTTCCAGTTTTTGGCAAGTGCCACTTATGTACGAAGATAGACCATTTACAGCTTTTAGTCATAAATATAACCTTTATCAATTTTGTAGAACACCTTATGGGTTAAAGAGTAGTTCAGCAGCTTTAATTAGGGCTTTAAACATCGCATTAGGGGATGACACAGGAGAGTTTGTAACCATTTACATAGATGATATGGTAATTAGTTCACGCAGTTTTGAGGAGCATCTACGTCATTTAGATATAGTTTTTCAGAAGTTAGATCAGGCAGGGTTCACTTTGAAGCTGTCTAAGTCGTCATTCTGTCAGTCAGAAGTGACATTTTTAGGTCATAGAGTGTCGAGTAGAGGTGTAACACCAGAAGAAAGTAGGGTTAATAAGATACTTAACGCAGAGGTGCCACAGAATGTTAAACAGTTAAAAACTTACCTGGGAATTTGCAACTTTTTCAGGAGGTTCATTCTTAAATACTCAGGGTTGGTAGAACCATTCAGGGAATTGCTTAAAAGTGGGACTCGGTGGAGATGGGAGTC
Source organism: Meconema thalassinum (assembly GCA_946902985.2). Lineage (NCBI taxonomy): Eukaryota > Metazoa > Arthropoda > Insecta > Orthoptera > Tettigoniidae > Meconema > Meconema thalassinum. Next base: position 885,632,034 of record OX336389.2, on the reverse strand, counting down.
CAAGCATGATCAGGCTTTTAGAGCGCTGAAGGAAGGTTTTGAGAAAGCTGTAGTGCTGAAATATCCATTAAAAGATAAGGAATATGTGGTTATGACAGATGCTTCACATATAGGCATTGCTGGAGTATTATGTCAGAGAGATGATGAGGGTAATCTGTGCATTGTATCTTTAGCCTCGCGAGGACTGACAGCAGCAGAGAAAAGATACACGATTACTGAGTTAGAGCTTTTAGGTATTGTTTTCAGTTTAGGGAAATTTAGAATGAATTTAGTAGGGGGGAAATTTGAGATCCACACAGATCACCATGCATTACTGTATATGAGGACTTGTAAACTGAGTTCTAACAGAGTTAGTAGGTGGATTCTTGCTCTGCAGGAATACGAATTCACAGTAAAATATATTAAAGGTAAAGATAACATTCTTGCAGACATGCTATCGAGGGACACTAATTTATGTAGGGATTATCCTGTGGTTAAAGCAGAGGACGGTATTTTAATATGTGCATGTGTGGACAGTAGCAACAGGGCATCGTTACAGACACTGAGAAATATGCTAGTGGAGCAACGTGATGACGTTAAGTTAAAAGAGCCACTGGCTAGGTTGGAAATAGGTGAAGAAGAGTATGTGAAAGTAGGACGGTTCACGTACAAGATGCAGGATGGGCTTCTTGCACGGAAATGTAGGAATAATCGGTGGGCAATATGTGTTCCTGCCACTTTGCGGGAGGAGCTAATTTGGTTCATTCATAGGGAATTAGGACACTTTGGTGCTGCCAAGGTCTTCTATGAAATTGGTCGTGACTTCATTTGGAGTAAAATGGGAAGGGACGTTAGGAGGATTTTAGCTAAGTGTGACACCTGTCAAAGGAGTAAATATCCAGTTAAATATTTAGTGGGGGAGAGATCTGCAGTTCTCACCAGTAGTCCCGGCGAACTACTGTGTGTGGATTTATTTGGCCCGATCGTTAAAGGACAGTACGGCTACGAGTACATTTTTATAGTTATTGACGCTTTTAGTAACTATGTCAAGCTATATCCGCTAAGGAAAGCCACGGGACTAGCGTGTAGCCGTCTGATCATTAATAAGTATGTACCTGAGTTTGGCATTCCTCTCAGGATACTATCTGACAGTGGACCACAGTTTACTGCAAAGAAATGGAGAACCAGTATGCAGGAAGCTGGTATAACACACGTTCATTCCTCTGTAAGGTACCCTCAGGGTAATTCTGCAGAGCGTCCATTAAGGGAAGTGGCTCGTGACAAGCATGCGGCCTGGGTTGGACATCTTCCCAAGGTCGAGACTTGGCTGAATTCTGTCCAGCATGAGAGCACGAAATTGACGCCATACGAAGTTCACTTCGGAAAAAGACCACAAAATGAACTAGCGAGGGTGTTGGGATTAAATGAGGGTAAGCAACCGGGGTTGGATTACATTGTCCAGTTGGCGAAACAGAATTTATCTAAGTCAGCACAAAAGAGAATTCGCCAACAAAAAGAAACTAAATTTGACCTATTCGAGCCGGGAGACAGAGTCTTACTTAGAGTGCCGAAACAGTCAAATAAGCTAGAGAAAGTCATGTCCAAGTTCTTTTATCTCTACGAGGGCCCATTTATTGTTTCCAAACGTATTGGAAAAACAGCATATGTGCTGGAGGATAGTAAGGGAAACAGATTATACGGGACGTATAATATACATAGTCTACGAAAATATGTGTCATAAAGTGAGTGTGTTTAGCTGGCGAGCCAGCCTATCAAATGAGTAAGTGAGGTATTTAGTGCGTGGGAAGATCTGGTCTTCAAGGCAGGCGTATCAGAAGTCACACAGGGGGGTAGTATGTAAGTAAATGAGAGTTTTTAAGGTACAGGGAAATATGACGGGATTGTCGGATGCTCTTGAGCACTAAAATGTCTCGATACACCAAGGCCAGAATTTGGTAGCGCTGGTGAATTCCCATTTGCCTCCAAGAGATGGGTGAGCGCTTGAACAGGGTATTTTTGCTTAAGGCGTCCACGAGGCAAAAGATGGGCCATCAGAATGCGAGACAGTCCTTCATGAAACTCATACATATCAGCACACGTGATTTCTGTTTATGGCCTCGCCATGTACGATTTGTAAGTGTGTAATTTAAGGTAATTTGTACAAAGGTATTATTTGTGTCAGGAGAAATGGTCTGTGTTGAGAACTAGTATTAAGTAGAATATGGTCTACGGGAACTTAACAAGACAGGGCGATTACGGCACAGAAATATTTGGTGTTATATGTAATGCGCATTTACTGTTTTTTTTTTCAGAAGTCAATATTAATTTAATCTACTTTAAAGAGAGATTAAGTATTATGGTCACGAGGCGCTGCCACAATAGTGTGATCGTGTGCTCAGTGATAAGTGAGATTAAATTTCACCATAAGGAAGGGACCTCCAGTGAAATTAGGAAGTTCTATGGAGATATAAATATATCAGAACACCTTCAATGCGTGTGATATGACATCATAAATACATAGTGCTCACACATTAATTATGTCTATTTCTCCAACATAGAGAAATTTGAAAGGCGGAAATATCCGTGGAACACTATTCTATATGTAAAACATTGGACTGGTTGCAAAGTGCAATCCATTGTGACAACAAACTTTGACGCAAAGTGCGTGAAGAAAAATTATGAGTGTATATATCTGTAATTTAGGGTGATTTCATTTATGTAATATGTATTTTGGATGGGGATTATTAACGTGTCTGGGATAATCGGATAATGGACCGTCGTCACGGTAAATCATCCGATGATCCGAGGCGAATATGTAACGTGTTTTTCGAGGGGTTTTTATGCAACTGGCATAAGTCAGTAGGAAGCCATTCTATATTTATTTACGCGGCAAATTGTTCAGCCAAGAGAATTTTTCATGTTAATTTATTATTATTATTAATTTATTATAATTATTATTAAGATATTTTCGGAGCATTTTATAAAAATTATTAGCATTCAGATAGGTTTTCTATGTCTTAGAAAACGCTATCAAGCAAATTATTACGAACGACAATATCATAGAAAATTATGTGATTGCGGAATTTTACGGAGTTTTCGTCAGTTAGGGTATATCGAGAGACGTGACTCACTGGGAATTCAAGTACACGCTTAATCTTGTCGGAAAGCATGACGCAATCCTGGGTCGCAGCGTCCAGGAAAGGCGAATAGTTGGAACGGAAATCGACTTCATCATCGCCGCGCCGAGTGTAATGAACTAGAGGAGGGGAAGTAGCGGGGTGCAGCCAATCAGTGGAGACCACGTAAGCTGAAGTCGGCTGAAGATTGGGGGAGCCGACAGGTGCATATATCGTTCGACGCGCCGTGGAACGAGGACAATCTGTGAAATACTTGACGAGTATGGGTGCGCGTGCGAGTGGCTCCGATGTTCGGTGGAGGTAGCGACTATCTGTATAGAATTTAACGAGTACGGTTGTACGCGGGAATCGCTCCGATGTTCCGTGGATTGGAGGACTAACTTTTGTAAAACTTAACCAGTGCGGTTGTACGAGTGTTTGGGTCCGAGGTACGGACCATAGAATTATCTAATCTACCAGAATCTCATCAAATATCGACGAAGATGTCGACGTCCAGGAGACTGTGGGAAGCTCACAGCATCATCCAGTACGAGGAAAATGTTTCGGCAATTTCCAGTGGTAAGCGCGAATGACGCAGAAATACGCAATCTCTCATTTCTCTTGGTTTTATATTTCATATTTCAGTAACTTGATAGCTTGGGAATAAGAGTAAAATCAATAATTTATCAGACTCCGTTTTCACGTAATTTTCTATCGGTAATATTAAAATCACAACGCTCCTATTTAAATTTTAAACTTATTATTATTATTATTAATTTTGCTATTCTTGTTTTATATAATAAATTCATTTCTTTTACAAAGCAATCTTTGCTTTCAGTAGGTAGCATTAGATATAGACCAATTCCTTCTCCTGATACAATTGTTTGTTGGGTTAATGATCAAATCATACCACGATCTGAGTGAATAGAGTCTTGAAGGTGTTCTGCCAGAGCTAGACGTTGTTAAATACAAATTTAGATTTCAACATTGCATTGAGGTCTTGGCGCCCATTAAAACAACATAGCTTAGGCAAAGGGGATTGTAGCAAAACGGCTACATTTGTACGCTCAACGTGGAGCAAAGTAAATACCGTTTCACATGTCATCCCAGCCTAAGCATAACTGCTACAATTGTCGCTACCAACATGGGGCATTAATTAACGTTACAGGATTTTTTAAAATCAAGGTACATTTTTTAGTTGAAGTGATTGCAACAAGTCATGACTTACATAATGATGCATGAAGTGTTCACCAAGATGTGAGAGATTGCTACGTGTAGGCTGATGAAGGTCAAATATGGACCAAAACTTGCACCAGCGATATTGTGAAAACGTTAAAAAAATTGTATTGTAAAGTGGAAACATTATCAAATCAGTACAGACAAAAAAAAGATGTATGTCATATACATCTAAACTACATGATTTAAGCAGTCACTAATGCCAACTGCTCATTTTAGATATCCATTGCCAACTGTAAGGCTAGTCTTGCTACAACAGAACAAACATGAGTTTTGTGTTGGACAGGAAAGAGATAAGGTGGATAACTAAGTAATGAGGTACTAATTGATATCAGCTTGGGGCATGCGACTTGTGGTAGCCATGGGAAAGTGATTTTGGTGTCAATTTTGCACCACTCTAATGGATTCTCAGGTGTTGAGGAAACATGAAGCAATTTACTGCAATGACCTCAAGAGTCTGCACACACAAGAAGTGGAGTCGACCAGCCTGTTGTGCAGACTGCAGAGCTTCCAAGATGGCAACGAGTTCTGCCGTTAAAACACTACATGTATGTGACAAAGAGATTACATGTGCACAGCTTACTTTCTATTCATGTTTACAATTGGACTGCATTATGCAGAAAGGAACCAATCCACAAAATTATATGATATCTCATTAACTAAGGTACCATAGTTCAAAGGTCAATATTTTGGTAAAAGTTACGAGCAACTAAACAGGGTGATTCTTGATGTAGTTTACAACTTCAATAATGTGTAATTATTTATTGGAACCACTTAAAGACTTGGTTTATATGTCATTACATAGTAAAACACTTCAATTTTTTTTTGACAAATCCATTACGGCTCAACGTGTGCACCATTTGTCATACTGGACACATCCCAACGGAAGTCAATTTCCCGCTACGTATGAACCAGCATTTCCGGGGTAACAGAAGCGATGGGTGTTGTGATGCGATGTCTCAGTTCATCAAGATTTGCAGGTAGAGGAGGGATGTACACCCTATCTTTCACAAATCCCCACAGAAAGAAGTCCAGTGGTGTGTAATCTAGAGACCGTGGTGACCAGGTAATTGGTCCACCACGACCTATCCAATTACCCGGGAAACGTTATCAAGGAATTCCCTGACGTCTGGCAGGTAGTGCGGCGGGGCACCATCTTGTTGCCAACACATGCGCCCATTATGGTCATCTTCATCCAACAATGGAATAAGGAAGTTCTGTAGCATATCCAGATAAATGATGCCGGTGATGGTTCTCTCAGCAAAGAAGAGAGGTCCGTACACCGTCTCTCTCGTAACAGCGCAAAAAACATTCACTCTGGGGATGTCACGAGCCATCTGCACGCGGTGCCCAAGTGGTTTTCCCGTACCTCAAGTACGACAACTGTGTTGACTCAGCCAGAAAGGTGGAACGTTGTTCAAGAATGACTCATCACGGCTGATACAATCGAACATGTCAATACAGAATTCATGTCGGGCATGTTTATCCGCTTCACTCGGTGCTTGAACCAAGGGCAGTCGGTATGCTTTCATGGCCAAATGTTGACACAACACCTGCCAAATAGTGGTCTGAGGGATACCAATTTCGAGTGACAGACGCCATGTTGATTTTTCCGGACTGCGGGCGAACCCCTCCCTAACTATTTCCGCCTCATCGCCAGTCAGAGGTGCGGGGCCTGGAGCCTTCGTGTGTCGCACAGAACAACCTGTTTCGATAAATGCCTGGTGCCATTTGTACATTGTTGGTCTGCAGCTAGGTGGGTCATTGCCAAATTCTGTGCGAAACCTCCGCTGTACACTCGTTGTTGACTTGGTTTCTTCAAACCAGAACACGCACTTCGCTCTTTCCGTACCATTGAAAGACTCCATTTCCAAAATGTGACGGGCGGTGCGCGTGGCGGACAACTGTGCAACTACGCAAGTCAAAACTCGAAGTGTTTTGCAATATAATGACATATAAACCAAGTCTCAAAGTGGTTCCAAAAAGTAATTACACATTATTGAAGTTGTAGACTACATCAAGAATCACCCTGTATACTTTAAACTACAGTAAATGGTATTAAACATTTTTAATTTGTGAAGTTTTCATTTTTATTTAACTTTAAATGCATTTTTCTCAGTTAAGGTTTGATGTTGGTTGGTTCCTTTCTGCATAATACGGTCAAATTACAGCATCCGGAAATTGGTGGACTATGCCGTAAATCTGCAACCGTGGTCACCTTAGGAACTCTGTGTACATCTAATCAAATTTCCTGATATAAGATTTGCCACAGAGAAACCTAGCAAGGTGCCACGCCTACTTTATGACATGAGCTATCAAGTTAGATTCCGACTGGCCGTATGGCTCTAGGCTGATCAATATATATCTGATGGTATTGGGTACTAAAGAGAGCTAGACAGCTCGGATGTTCTAGCATTTGAAACACACTGGCAGTATGTGCCAGTAGTAAGAGGTGGAACACCCGAAGACTGGAAACTGGGCTTCGAAAGCACCGTTTTCAGCCCAAACACCCAATGGTTGATACTGTTCAGAATTTTCATCCGAACCAATGCTGTTCACCATACAAAACGCCCCAGGCCCCAGTGCAATCAGTAATTTTCGCCCAGACAGTCGTCTAACCAAGTAGCGACCAATGGTTTAGTCGAGACACCCATTTTAGTTCATCAGTATTTTTTGTCCATACAGTCGCCAAACCTCGCTACGGGGAATTGCGGAAAAGTGAAGGTGCACCATTGCCTCATACAAGCATTATTTACAAATACTACACAAAAGCCCTTTTTTTACATAATTAAGTTACGTGTGTCGTCTGGTGTATTTTGTATCGGACATGTTGGCAACTACTAACGTCAATGTGTAAGCACTCGCTACGGCTATTTCACATACTAAATACGCTGACGAACACAGCAATAAACAATAAATTAAAAACCACACATTTATGTGATTTAGCACATATATCCGGTGTAGTCAGTGCGGAGGTGATCAACACTTGCACTACTGTGTGTCTTTCTGACCTCGCCTCGTTTGCTTTATGCTGCGCTCGCTTCGTTGAGGCTTTACATACAAAAACAAACCTAACCTGGAGCTAATTTCACCCCAGACCCCCTTGCTTGTGGTACAATCAGTAATTTTCGGTCCGACAGAAGCCAATAGATTCTCGCTCACTACACATGACCTGTATCGTATATTTTATAATAATAATAATAATAATTCATTTTATTAATCCCTTAACGAGTCAAGGACTCATATACAAAGGAATTGTACAGTTTTATCTTGTTGGCGACAAATTACAATACAATGTTTAGTTTACAAAGTTTTCAGTATGAAAATATATACAACATTTTGTAGCTTTCATAAGTTTTTGTACACAATGTGTTCTTCTTTTGTCTTCTCAGATTATGACATTTCATCAAACTGACATTTTATAATCATTCCACATAAACTGTTTTAGCCTCCTTTTAAAGATTGGTAGGCTAGGTGCAATTTTTATATTTTCTGGTAGTCTATTGAATTTTACAAAGGCACTATACTTAATGCTATTACTGCCATATTGTTTGGAATTGATATGGAAAAGTGTTATGTCATCTGCATGCCTAGTTTTGTAAGCGTGTAAATCAGATTGTTTAGTGAAGTTTAAATTTGTGTGGATTTTGTTGTATAGGATTTGGTACATTAGGACATTTGATTTGATTTCTGCACTTAGGGCTACTGGTTGAATTTTACTCGTAATATAAAGGTGTTTGGTTGGTGTTAAAAAAGGGTAGTTATAAATATTTCTTATGGCTCTATTCTGATTTACCTCAATTTCCTTTTTTAGGTAATTTGAGCATTTTATCCAAATTGTATTCAAATATTGTAAGTGGCAATGGATTTAAGGAAAAATACACTTTCCTGAGTAGATATTTTGGGATATAGTAGCTCATTTTTTAATCATCCCAGCGGCAGGTGATATTTTTTTTACTAATGCATCAATGTGCTTTTGCCAGGAGAGATTTTCATCTATTATTAAGCCTAGGTATTTGACAGATGAGACCCTTTTAACTGCTTTTCCATTCAGCATTATTTTCTAAGTGATGTCTAACTTTGTTCTACGCTTAGATATTATTAAATAATTTGTTTTATCTTCATTTATTGTTAATTTATTTGACTGGGTCCAGCCAAGTATGGTATTCATGTCCTCCTGCATGTGTGTAATCAGCGTGTTGGTGGTGTACGCATTGTAAAAGATACTTAAGTCATCTGCAAACAACGTTGTATTACCATGAAAACGGAGTGTTGCTATGCCATTAATATATACTAAGAAGAGGGAAGGACCCAGTATTGATCCTTGGGGCACACCGTGGGTAATATTAACTTCCTCACTTCTGTAGCCATTTATTTCAATATACTGCTTACGATTAGATAGGTAATTTTTAAACCATGTCCAAGATACTCCTCGGATACCTGCTTTATCAAGTTTCCCTAAAAGAATTTCATGGTCAACAGTATCAAACGCCTTTCTCAGGTCTATGAAAAGGCCACTCGCTGTCATCTTATTGTCTAAGACATCCTGCAAGTTAGAGATAATATCAATTGTGGCTATTTCTGTGCTTGAGTTTTCTCGGAATCCATATTGCCCTTTGTAGAAATAATCATTTTTATTTAAGAAATTAACAATTCTGTTTTTTACTACTGCTTCGAGTACCTTGGATATGGGTGGGAGGATGGAAATGGGCCTGTAATTGTCCGAATTGCTTTTGTCACCTCCTTTATAGACTGGTACGACTCGTGCTATTTTTAGATCATCAGGCACCAGACCAGTCTCTAACGATAAATTTATTAAAGTAGTTAGTGGGCTACTTAGCATGTCAATGGAGTTTTTTAACAATTTCACTGACATACCATCTTTGTCTTGGCTACTTTTCATTTTAAGGCTTAATATAATATTGCGAATTTCCATCTCATTAGTCGGGGTAATAAATATGGAATCTGTGTTGACATTAATTTCATTAACTTTCTTCCCTGGGGGGATGTTTATGGCTAATTTGTGTGCTAGGTTTATAAAGTGAGTGTTTAGAGCATTGCAAATATTTTCTTTTCCTGTGAAAGATTTACCGTCAATTATTATCTCACTGGGACCATCTTTGTTTTCAGTTGTGCAGTTGTAGATCATTTCATTGATTACTTTCCAAGTATCTTTTATGCTATTGGCGTTCAATGTTAATTTATGTTCATAGTATGAGGATTTCAGTTTCCGTTTTAAAGCTGTCACTTTGTTCCTACATATTGTAACGTGTTTTTCGAGGGTATTTTACGCCACTGACATAAGTCAGTAGGAAGCCATTCTATATTTATTTACGCGGCAAATTGTTCAGCCAAGAGAAGTTTTCATATAGCTTATTATTATTATTAAGGTATTTTTCTGGAGCGTTTTTTTATAAGATTATAAGTATGCAGATAGGTTTTCAATGTTATAGAAAACCCTATCAAGCGAATTATTACGAACAACATTATCGCGGAATATTATATGATTACGGATTTTTTCGGATTTTGTCAGTTAGAGTTTGTTGAGAGAGATGAGTCACTGGGAATTCGGCTACAGGCTTATTCTTGTCGAGAAGCGTGACGCAAGCGGGGTTGCTGCTTCAAGAAAAGGCGAAATGGCCTGGACCGGTAATCGACATCTTCGTCGCGCCGAGTGTTATGACCCTGAGGTGGGGAGGATCGCGTGGTAGCGCAGCCAATCAGAGAAGAGCGGGCGAGGAGAAGACGGCTACAGAGAGGGGATGCGACGAGTGCATATATGGTTTGCGTGCCGAGGAAGCAAGGCGATTATCTTCGTAAAACTTGACCGTAGTGGTTGCTCGAGTGGTTGGTTCCAGTGTGACCGGACCATAATATATCATTTCTACAAGTATCTCTTCAACTAACGAAGATGATGACGACGTCCAGACGGCTGTGGGAAGCTCTCTTCAACATCCAGTACGAGGGAAATGCCACGGCAATTTCCAATGGTAAGCGCGAATGACTCAGAACTACATAATCTCTCGTTTCTTTGTTTCATATTCAGTATTTCAGTACCTTCATAGCTTGGGAATAATAGTAAAATCAGTAATTCATCCGACTCCGTTTTCACGTAATTCTCTAGCGGTAATATTCAAATCACAACGCTCCAATTTGAATTTAAAATATATTATTATTATTATTATTATTATTATTATTAATTTTGCCATACTTGTTTTATATAATAAATTCATTTCTTTTAACCATGCAATCTTTGCTTTCAGTAGGTAGCATTAGATATAGACCAAATTCCTTCTCCTGATACAATTTTTAGTTGGGTTAATGATCAAATCATACCACGATCTGAGTGTAAAGATTCTTGAAGGTGTTCTGCCAGAGCTAGGTGTTGTTAAATATAAATTTAGATTTCAACATAGCGTTGAGGTCTTGGCGCCCATTAATACAACATATCTTAGTCAGTGTAAACATTACATTTGTACACCCGAACAGTGAGGGCCAGTAAAACCGTTACAATATTATGTGCACTTCCTTTAAGAGGTTATTGTTTCTGTGAATGCTAGTTTTAAGTTTAGCATGTAGTAGGTCCCTTTATTTTATTAGTTGAATTAATTCTGTTGTTATCCATGGGATTTTGTGGTTCTGGTGTATTTCCTTCAAAGGTGAGTCAGTGTTTTCTTTGTTGGGTGTCTGTGTCAAGATTTTGTGTTTCATGGCGATGTAAGTTTCGTTTAGATCATCTACGCAATCTATTTGATTAAGATCATTAGAGAATTTGTTTTTGTTCATGTACCGGTAAATTTTATTCACGTTTTTTGAACTAGACCTTTGCTTGTTGGGGGCGTATTTAAATGTCATGTTTGAGATTGGGCTTTTGCCTGGATAGTAGTTTGACCAGAAAATCTCAGTTACAAGAATATTATGATCACTAATATCACTATTTATATTGCTTATTCTATAGGCATATTTACAGTTATTAGTGGCCACCTGATCAAGGAGTGTACTTGTTGATTCACTTATTCTTGTTGGATAGCGAGTATTCCCTTGTGTGAAACCATAGCTTGATAGTAGATTGAGGTATGATTTGGTTAGATTATTTTTGTTTAATAAGTTAATATTTGTATCACCAATGCATAAGGAAAGATTGGCATTGTTTTTCGAGAGAATGTGCTCTAGAGATTGCATGAATTTTGTTGCGTTATTTATTTTAGGATTATATACTGCAATTATATTAATAGTATGCAGGTTATTGAAACGAACAGTATCATTTCTTATAAGCTCTAACTGGATCAAGCTATGGTTACTCTCAACTAGGTTAAGAACTTTTGTATTCCATTTTTTGTGGACATAAACTCCCACACCTTCACCATCCTGATTGTCTCTGTGTACAAATGCAACAGAATAGTTGTTTAGGTTGAAGTATTTAGCTTCATTACTTTTTACCCAAGTCTCGGTTACCACTATGACATCTAGATTTTCCACAATATGTATTAGTATCTCGATATCTTCTAGTTTATTTTTAGGCTTCTGCTATTTAGGTAAAGACACTTGATTTGGCTAACCTCATTTTTAGTGTCGTGGATGCAGTCATATTTACGCTCATCAATTGATGTGTGTAAGTCAACATCAACTAGTAGGTCCATGTCTTGATTCATTATTATTACTGTGAATGGGATGGCTGAGCCTTGTTGATGGAAGAGTCTTTTACTAGCGTTTCAATGTCTTCTGGTGAGGTGATCCTGATAGCCTTGTCACTATCTGATTTACGGACGAAAATTTTACAGTCCCGGGTCCAGACGTATTTAAAACCTAAATTACGGAGGTCTCTTGCCTGTTTGTGAAGTACTTTATTTGCTGACGTCAAATGCTCGTTAATGTAGATAGGCCTAGCCCTTCCATTGATTCCTGCATCACTTGAGTTCAGGTTGGGTTTGGATCTTTTGCCTTTTAGAATTGCGTCTTTTTTTAGCCGGCTGCAGAATTTTACTAGTAAAGGAGGTGGAAGACCTTCTCTGCTGTGTGGTAGCCGAGGGCAGGCGTCAATATCGGACTCAACAACTGTGACACCCAATTGGTCAGCGATAGTCTTGACAATTTGAACGGGGATTTCGTTTGAAGTGTGCGGCACGCCATGAAGCTCTAAGTTGTTTCGCCGAACGTACTGTTGAAGCTCGAGATTCTCTTGCTTTAACAATTTGACCTCACTGCAGGCGATATTCTTATCATTCTCTAACTCACAAACTCTTTGGCTGAGCTTTGTTATTTCTGACAAGGCTTGCTTCAGAGTTTGTGCGGCAGTTGAAATGTCACTTTTCATACCATCAAAACAATCAGAAAAGTATGTCACGGACTTAAGCATGTCATTCTGAGTCTTTTCAATGTTTTCGAGTTTTGTCAGTCGGAGGTTGATTTCACAAACAAGATCGTGTAAATCTGGTTTATTTACATTCTCGTCTGGCGAGGCGATTTTAGAAACCTCATCCAAAGTTGACTTATTACTCATTGCACTGCACACGACACAATACCATTGCTTGGCCTTGTCGGACAAAAGCCGGTTAAAAACTTTTTTCTTTATGTTTACACAGGTTCTGTGGTATGATTTACCACATTCCCCATCACAAATTATGTAATCTTCATTGTCAGTTACACATTTTTCACACTGGCCGCACTTGGTTGATTTGTTACTTGTCGCCATCTTGTAGTGTAACATACATTGGAAACGGTGACATGACGTCAATGTATACACCTGTGTGAGTCACTTGAAGACACCTAATGTGTCTCCTTCAGAAACAGTTGAGCAACGACAAGCTATGACAATTGCCGTCAATGAATGAACAAGAAATAACGACTTAAGTCACATGTTGACGTAATTTAGCACATATTTTTATTACAGTAGTGATAAAGGATTGTAATTGTAATCCTAGAAAATAAAATATGGTATGAAAATCATGAAAATGATGTACATTGTGCAAGTGCAGGATCCAGCTTCATCACTCCCTAACAATTGCCAAAAAGAAATGACGGACCATTAGTGAATTACATGCGCGTGGAACACATTACGTGTCAGTACATCTGCAATTTAATTATTTAGTATCAGTCAAGACATGCACTCGTCCGTATCACTTGGTAATTACAGGTAAAAACAACTTAAGATGGTTTCCTATCACAGTAGAACATTCTACACTTAATTAAAAATCGTGAATATGATTGTTATGGGGGATCACAATGCCCATGTAGGAAGAGAAAGACAAGGTTATGAGAGTGTTCTAGGACCAGAGGGTTGGGGCGGAAGAAATGAGGAAGGAAAGAGACTGTTGGACTTCTGCCAGAGGAACAGCCTGCTAGTTGGGAACTCCTGGTTTAAGAAAAGAGAGAGCCACACAATCACATGGTAGAGTGATGACTTGACCAGGAAGTTGGTGGTCGACTATATACTGTATGAGAAAGAACTAAATAAGAACATCACGGACATCAAGGTTATACCATCGGAGAACCTGGATAGCGACCATCGATTGCTGGTAATGAACCTGAGAGGGAGTAAGGAGAAGAAAGGGACTGAGAACCAGGAAAGACGTATAAGGATATGGAAACTGAAAGAAGGGGATAGAAGGGTCGAGTACCTCAAAATGGTAAAGGAAGGAATTCCAACAGATGAAGAAAGAGGGGTGGAAGAGGAATGGGCTAGATTTACGAAGACACTAGTAGGTGCAGCAGAAGCAGTATGTGGGAGGACAAGTAGTAAGTGCCGGCCCCGTGGTGTTGGGGTAGCGCGCCTGCCTCTCACCCGGAGGCCCCGGGTTCGATCCCCGGCTCCGTCAGGGATTTTAAAACTGACGTGAGGGTTGGAACGGGGTGCACTCAGCCTCGTGAGGACAATTGAGTAGCTGTCTGACAGTGAGACAGCGCCCCGATCACGAATACCAAGATTAACGGCCGAGGGAACCCAACGCACTGATCACGCGTCACCCCAATATCTGCAGGCCAAATGGCTGGGCAGCGGTCGCTTGGTCGGCCTTAGCCCGTCATGGGCTGTATAGTGCCAGGGGTTGACTTGACTTTGACAAGTAGTAAGAAGAGGTGGAAGGAAACACCATGGTGGAATGAGAAGACAAAAGATATAGTAAGGGAAAAGAATAGAGCCTTTAGGAGGTGGTATCAAAATAGGACGGTAGAGACAAGGGAAGAGTACCAGGAAAGAAAGAAGGAGGCGAAGAGAGTAGTGGCTGAGGAGAGAAGAAAGTGGATGGAAGAGTGGACAAAGATGATGAAGGAGGATAGTGAAGGTCCAAAAAAGTCCTTTATGGGATGGTAAAAAATAAGAGGCGGAAGGATCCTACGGATTATGTTAGAATGGTGAACAAAAGGGGACAAGAGATAGAAAATAGGGAAGAACTGAAGAAAATGTGGAAAGAATATTTTGAAGAACTTCTGAACCCAAATGGAAAAGATGGTGAGGAGGAAGAAATCGGGGAAGAGGAAGATGAACTGCAAACAGAAAAGGACTTAACATGGAAAGAAGTGGAAGATGCAGTGAACAAGATGAAAGGAGGGAAGGCACCGGGTGTGGATGAGTTGAGTGTGGAGATGGTGAGAGCAGCAGGAGAGGAGGGGATACAGTGGTTGTACCGAGTGATGAGGACAGCATGGACGGAAAGGAAGACCCCAGAGGACTAGAAAAAAGGAATAATTGTCCCGATCTTCAAGAAAGGTAGTAGAACAGATTGCAGAAACTTACGGGGAATAACACTGATGAGTCATTGTGCAAAGATCTTCGAGAAAGTTTTGGAAAAGAGAATTAGGACAAGGATAGAAGGAGGGATGAGGGAAGAACAACATGGCTTCAGAGCAGGAAGGTCCACAGTGGATTTGATTTTTGCTGTAAGGCAGTTACAAGAACAGCACTATGAGTATGGAACAGATCTACTGATGGCCTTCCTGGACATTGAGAAAGCATATGACAGTGTATGCAGAAACAAAGTATGGAAGTTCCTGGAGGATAGAGGAGTAGAGAAATGGACTATAAAGAGGATAAAGGAGATGTACAAGGGAAGCGTGAGCTGTGTGAAAGTGGGAGGAGAGAGATCAGACTGGTTGGAACAGAAAAACGGCCTGAAACAAGGAAGTGCACTGTCACCGTTACTTTTCATTGCGGTGATAGATGACATAATGACCAGAGTGGCACAAGTAATTGGGGAAGGAAAGATGAAAGCAATGGTGTTTGCAGATGATTTGATGATTTGGGGAAACAAGGAGGGGGAGGTACAGGAACAGTTGGACGTGTGGGAAGGAATAATACAAGGATATGGGATGAAATTTAGCATAAATAAGAGTGAGATGGTGATCACAACAAGGAAGAAGGAAAGAACCACAACGGGAATAACAATTGGTGGGGAACAGCTGAAGAAAGTGGAGAGTTTCAAGTATCTGGGAAGCCTGATACAAGATAATGAAAGAAACGATAGAGAAATAAATGAGCGGGGGAGGCAGGCAGAAGCATTTCGGAGGAGTGTGAGAAGCATATTATGGAGCAAGGATGTCCCTCAGAACAGCAAAAAGATCATATATCGGACGTACTATGTCCCTATCCTGACGTATGCCTCGGAGACCTGGGTTATGAAAGGAAGGGAGAAGAGCAAAATACAGGCCAGTGAGATGAGGTTCTTGAGAAGCAGTATTGGAGCTACAAAGATGGACAGAATAAGAAATGAGAGGACCAGAGAATTAATGAAGGAGGAACCATTACAGGATGGTATAGAGAAATCTAGACTTAGATGGTATGGACATGTAAAGCGAATGGAGGAGAAGAGGATACCCAGGAGAGTACACGAGACGAAGTGGGAAGGAAGGAGACCGAGAGGAAGACCGAGAGACAGGTGGCTGAAGGGGGTGGAAGAAAGCGTGAAGAAGAGAGGAGAAGACTGGACAAGGGTGGAGGCTGAGAGATGGTGGGAAGACAGAAGACGTTGGAGAGGCTTGTGTTCCAAACAGACCCGGCCAGTGGCTGGAAACTGTGCAAGATGATGATGATGATGAATTAGCCAAGTTCAACTCTATATTAGACCCTTTCGTGGATTACGTGTGTGCTACGAGGCAGGCAGTGTGACAGCTTATCACTTCATTGTAGTAATACTCAAATGATACCTACTGTATAGATAGCTATAGAAGACTTCAGTTTCAGGGCTTTACGACAGAGTGGTCATGTAACCTCTATGTGAGACTAACCGGATTCCTTTTTATTATTCTTATTATATTTACATAATTTAGCACATATTTTCTGTGCAGAAGTGATACTGGACAGTAATTTCAATTGGTAACGACTCCCAGAATATCAAATAAGGCCATCGGCTGCAATAAATGTATTAATTATTGTTAAGGCCCGGAAGTTCATACAAATTCATATTTTTGCATATTTATGGTTATATTGGCACAATGCTTCATATTTTTCTCCTTTGCCTGATTAAGTGCATATCTCTGCTTGAGAAGGGCGTATATCATAATTTCCTATGGTTTTGAAGCACTTTTTGCTACATCATGTTCCTAAAGGCGTATATTTCGATGCGGACTCTCCGAGTCTCGTATTTGTATTATCTGCTGATTAGTAGTTTGCACTGTATGTGAGGAAGAACAGAATTCTCCAACGGTAAGAATTTACAGAAGGTAGGCCTACCTCTTTTTATAAAATTCTTAAACTACTGAAATTAAGAACCTGAATTAATAGTCGGGAAAATATCTGGAGATGATGTAATTGAAAATCCACAGCCTGTTTCCAGTCGACCGACCGGGTCAGGGATGGAATGAATGAAGCCCCCATCTAGCGGCGAGGATATGAACTGTGCCGGCTGCCGAAGCCTGTCGCACTCCTCTGGGGCAATGATTAAATGAATGACAAATGAAATGAAATTGGAGAGTGTTGCTGGAATGAAATATTGACAGGGAAAACCGGAGTACCCGGAGAAAACCTGTCTGCCTCCGCTTTGTCCAGCACAAATCTCACATGGAGTTACCGGGATTTGAACCACGGACCCCAGCGGTGAGAGGCCGGCCTGCTGCCGCCTAAGACACGGAGGCTACAGATGATGTAGTCAATAGATGCTTATTCCTCCGCTGTCTGAGACCCGCCCAGCCGTCCCAAATATGAACACGACTTATATAGCCAAAAGTCCACCTGTTTCAGCCATTTTAACATCATGGACCGTATTGCCAACCCCCACGCATCCGGCAGACCAGTGGTTTTCACCTAGACCAATAATGGTTAGGTAGTGCGGCCCGAAACACCCCTGTTTTTGTCACACACAGTGGGGGTAGTCACGCATCAATAATCTTTATCCAGGCCAATGGTTTTGCCTTGTATTTCATTATTCACGTGTTCCGTACTGTCTGACGTCAATGTAACATGGCGCTGAGATCGTAAAATGAACACGAACAAAAATGCTTTATTTACGTAATAAAAGAAATATTTCCGGTGCAGCAGTGACAATTCGAATAGAAATCAATTTCGACTCCCAGAAAAGTATGTGAATCATAAATAATATATTTTCAATAATCTGCCTTGTGAAAGTTATGAAATGGGAGGAGTACTGCTCTCAATAATTAATACATTTTCAGTGACTCAACATTAGGAAATGTTGTAAAAAAATAAAAATAAAAAATCACATCAATTCAGTCCTTGTTAACAAATCCTATTAGTAGCCCTACAACCAAACTTAGTGAATTTTCTCAAGACCTGTTTGAAGCCTTAATTGCAACAAACATTCCATAGTGGAAACTGATTACCAAGGGCATGAGACAGGAACCTTACTTTTACAGTTTCACTTAGATGGTAAATGATAATATATGATTTCCATACCTTTTCAGGGGTTCCAGGGGACAATACCAGATGAAATTCCCATTCATTATGACTAATATACTGGAAATATGTGCTAAATTGCATAATTATGTGCGTTTCTTGTTGAATTTGAACTACGGCTGGGCGAGACATGATGAGAAATTGATGATGTCACGGCAGTGTTTCTAACATTAAGATATAAAATACACCACCACTAGGAGAATCTGGAGGAGTTAGGCTGTAACCATTGTCAAAACTATTGATCTGGACGCGTTAGGCTGTAACCATTGTCGAAAACTATTGAACTGGACGCGTTAGGCTGCAACCATTGTCAAAAACTATTGGATTGGACAAAACGAAGGTTAGAATGGTCGGGTTAGGCGAGACCTTTGGCCTCGGGAAGCTAGCGGGGCACGGTTGACAAAAAATCATTGATTTGGACGCGTTAGGCCGCAACCATTGATCTGGGCTCGTTAGGCTGTAACCATCGTCAAAGACCATTGGATTGGGCGAAACGAAGGTTAGAAAGGTCCGGTGTAGGGCTAACGGGTCACTGTTGACCCAAAAACCATTGGATTGAACGTGTTGAGATTGGTGTTCTTTGTTTTACAAAACCGCCTACATCAGTGCCGTATGCATGGGGTTGGCAATACTGTTTTAACGCCGAAAATGGCCGACACAGCTGGAATATTTACTATATAAGTCGTGTTATAATTTGGGAAGGTGGGCGGGTTATAGACAGCCGAGGAGTGAACTACATCAATTTTGAATCCTTAGAGAAAGTATTTAATGCAAATTTCAGAAGTTATTTTTCTTCCTGGGTTCATGTATCCTGCACTGTTACCAAAAACACTTCAATCCAGTCCTTGTTAACGAATGCTATTATTTACCCTGCAACAAACTTAGTGAATTTTCTCAAGACCTGTTTGAAGCCTTAATTGCAGCAAACAATCATAGTGGAAACTGGTAGTAAGCCTATGTCCGTCTGTTCATATTTTCTTTATATTCAAAATAGAAACACTAAAGAATACGGAGTGCTCATAATTGCCGTAGTTATTTCATAGTGCATATTTTTTGATACGTGATGCGTATTTGACCAATAATTAGTGCATATTGCATGCATATTTATTCATTTATTAGTGCATGAACTTCCGGGCCTTAAGTATTATCATTAGTAGTCTACCCTTACGGACTTTTGGCTACAATACATAATGAGGACCTTACACATATTTATCAGGGCTTCGCGAGCATTCGCAGTACATCAAATATTCAGAACAATTTGAAGGTCGTAATAACACACACCCACCACCCAACAAATAATAAGCAATAAACTTTCATTCACGAAAGTGTGATCATGGCATGCTATCCCTTACGTTTGAGCTTGCGTAAAGAACCTCAAATTAAATAATTAAGCCATACATCCTTAATCTTAAAAATATTACAATCCGCTTATGATATCAACGATTGTATACAAGGTTAGAGTGAAATGGTTGTCCTAAAAACCTTTCGCGCATTTTTAAACCCTTCTTACGTTCCAAAATGCAAACGAATGCACTGCAATAATGACATCGCCAATCTCAAAAGAGAAGCACGGCCAATATTTTACAATGTTTTAAAGACCCATCTAGGCCTATCACGGCCAAACACTAAATACTCCTTTAAACCATTAACGCACATATGTAGGGTATGGTAAAACTTCACAAGAGGGTTTCCCAATAGTTTTGCCTAGACCAATATTTTCGTCCAGACAAATGGTGGATTGATAGGGCCGCGTTAGGTAATAGATAACACACCTGGTGTTTGTCACGCATCAATAATCTTTATCCAGGCCAATAGTTTTGCCTTTTATTTCATGTCGTGTGGTGAAAGGAAACCCTCTCGTAAAGAATTAATAAATTTTTCATAATTTCTCATTAGATTAGAAAACGGCATTCATTGGCAGCACAGCAATCGCTAGACCTCGGAGAACTGTTCGTTCACACGAGTTTTAAGAACATTACATTTTTTTATATATTCCACAATTATCTCCAAATACAAAAATTATCGAACGCAACATAACCCTCAATTTACACTCGTGCACTTCCATCAAGGCGTTGTTCTCAAAATTCAGCTATTTTATACACCCACCGTTCTTCCTAGTTCTTTTCATAAATTCTATATGCTCCTCAGCAACGTAGTTGGATTCTCGTCCAGTTTTCCCTCACTGTAATTGTCTTTTACCATCAACTGTATATCATTTCAAATGGCTAGTGACAGAACACCGTTGAATATTAATATTCCATGCTAATACAAAGAATTCTTAGCACGCACGTATTGGAACCAGATAGGATCAAAGAATACGGACAAAGATATGCCCTGCAGAACATTTTTGCGAGAACTGCTAGGCTACACAATCTAACCAATGGGAAGAGCGTATGAATCGCCCGCTCTGTGGCGTCTAGGTTTTCCAAATACGCGTACGGTACATAATCATTATTAAAAAAATCCTCTCGGCACGCCGGAAGGCGGAGGTAGTTTCACCGGGCAAACTTGGGGATAGGCGAAAATAGGCAGAATATGCAGGTTTTCGTAGAAGGATCAGACCTCATTTATTGCGAGAAAGTATTTTATAATTGGTGCTTAACTAACGTTGTTTTTCGTCATTTTATGCATATTTTAAACATTTTATTGTCTTATGGGGACGGTAACCTTCCTGTCATTTCGGGTCCATTTTTATACTTGTAGTCACACTGTCCATATGCAAGGTTTCGACACTGATGTGTAACTATCTAACGGTCTGTTATTTCTTCACGCAAAATTTTATCTTCCGCAGAGATTTTGGTTGGTTCCTCAGTTTAGGGGCTGCGACAACGCGGTCATGTAGCCCCGTGTACTTTGGGTGGAATCCGTCTGATAAACGGTGTTAATTGTGAAGGCTGTATTAGTCTGTAATTCAGGTATGGACTGCAGACGGTCAATTTCAAGAAGTAGTTCCTAATGTTGTTACCAAATACTACCGTCAACGACACCTAGCTGTGAACTTGGCTACTAGGTGCCACCGCAACCAGCAACTCGCAACGAACGTTGGAACTTCCCCTCCAAAGGAAAGCATACTGAGGGATTCTTAGCGCTCTTAGAAAATCCGACGACATTGGCCGGCTTTGAACCCGCGATCTTGGGCATAGAAGTTCAGCATGCTACCAGTTACGTCACCGAAGCCACTTTACACCTAGTCAGATGAAAAACTGAATGTGATATCGTATAAGTGCGTTGTCATGGCAACGTCTGATGGCTCATCCCTCATCAATTTAGTATTGTTGTCATGGCAACCTCTGATGGCTCGGCATTTTCTTATAATTCCGAAATCATTTTTCTCATCCCCTTGGCGTAATGGTGGGTCATATCAAAAATTCTTTCAGACAAAAGTTTTAGATAATTGTTAGAGGAATATTGTCCATTTTGTACGGTTTTGATATTGTACCTATTAAGAGAGATATGATTAATGTTTCCCGAAAAACCCACTTTTTCCCTCCCCATTGGTCAATGGTTGGCGCTATCAAAAAACTTTTCAAACATAAATTTTTGGGCCTTATCCGACACATAGTATGAACTTTAATTGGATTCGATATTTCAAATATTAAGAGAGTTATAGCGATATTTCACTTTTTCGAAAAAAGACCCCCATTTTCACCCCCGTCGACCGATTGTGCCCATTAACGAACTTGACCGAGATTTTCGATGCTTACTAACAAAGCCCTTTATAGGCTACAAAGCTTGTGGGGTTGTAACGCTGGGATGGTTCCTATCGCATTGCCTCCTTCCCAATCCCAGCCTATCCTACTGCAGTGAAGCTTGGTTAGTGGGCTCGCCCATTACATAGTGTAGGTAGAATTCATGACTCGCTACAGGTACTTCCTTAAAGTTATCGATGCTTACTAACAAAGCCCTTTATAGGCTACTAAGTTTGTGGGGTTGTAACACCTGGGATGGTTCCTATGGCATTGCCTCCTTCCCAATCCTAGCCTATCCTACTGCAGTGAAGCTTGGTTAGTGGGCTCGCCCATTACATAGTGTAGGTAGAATTCATGCCTCACTGCAGGTACTTCCTTAAAGTTATCGATGCTTACTAACAAAGCCCTTTATAGGCTACTAAGCTTGTGGGGTTGTAACGCTGGGATGGTTCCTATCGCCTTGCCTCCTTCCCAATCCTAGCCTATCCTACTGCAGTGAAGCTTGGTTGGTGGGCTTGCCCATTACATACTGTAGGTACCATTCATGACTCACTACAGGTACTTCCTTAAAGTTATCGATGCTTACTAACAAAGCCCTTTATAGGCTACTAAGCTTGTGGGGTTGTAACGCTGGGATGGTTCCTATCGCCTTGCCTCCTTCCCAATCCTAGCCTATCCTACTGCAGTGAAGCTTGGTTAGTGGGCTCGCCCATTACATAGTGTAGGTAGAATTCATGACTCACTGCAGGTATTTCCTTGAAGTTATCGATGCTTACTAACAATGCCCTTTATAGGCTACTAAGCTTGTGGGGTTGTAACACCTGGGATGGTTCCTATCTTAACGACTCCTTCCCAATCCTAGCCACAGTTAGAAAAATATTATGCACTACTGCAGACACCCCAGTATTAAAATAGTGATGAATATGTAGCAATCACATGATTGGGACTTTAAAATAAAATAAGCCTTATATCCTTAATTCCAAATGCATTTCACATTAATAGGAACATGTTTGAGTATATAGGCCTAACCATATCTGACCTAACCTGTCCTCCGAGAGAAATTCATCACTCGTTTGGAAGTAGGCCTAATGGGTGGAAATTATGGTGCTGGATACATTGAAGAACGTACAAAAGACATGCAAACAGTAGTTATTACAAAATCGAATGTAGATTAGATTAGATATTTGGAATGATCACCAAATAAAGTTGGTTTATTTCAAATATAGGAACACATTCATGTGTAAGGCCAAATTAATTCAGTCCAATTTCAAACCCAGAGTAAGATGGAGTTAATGCTCACCCTGTCTAGGATTCTCAAAAAGAGCTGTGTGAAATTAAAATACAATTTTTTAAAGCACTCAGGGTTTGTTTCAGGAATCAAGGTAGGCTACCAAGCCTATGTCTATACACTGTTGGTGGAAGTACGAGTCTTATGCTCTCTATATGTCTACTACTTGAGCTTCTAGTGACAATTCAAGAATTGAGGTAGGGTATAGTCAAGCATATCAATGAAGGATACCTACAGGTGCAACATCAGAATTCCTAAGACACCAAAGGTACGGGGCAACTTTTCTTTCCCCTAATGGCAGATAACCTCGGAAGTTCCAACCACCAAAACCACAATTATCGTCACCTGGAAACTCGAACTAAATCACAACTGACAAATCCTTCTTAAATAATTTGTTTATTTATTTATTATAATTATATCACATGGGACTACAGGAATAGTTAGGTGAATCTGGATTCCTCTTCATGAATCGTCACTTTGTGTTCACTTTAAAACTTCGCTATTACGGTATAGCTCCTAATTAAGGTCTTAAATGTTTCGTTTATGTTATTTCATTCTTCAAGAATCAATACTGCTACTGGTATGAATTATATTTTTATTTCCACGAACCAACAGTTCCAAATTATATTACTGCACGGTACTACTAAAAATTTACCAACTTTCAACTGAAATCTTGTTATCATAAGTCAATAAATATAGACCGCACCTAAAATGTTGATAACCTACATAAATTTACAGCAATGAATGTACAGTTATTTCAAACAAAATGTTTGAATTCCAATTATCTTGGTCATTACAACTATCGTACCGTATTCTTAAATACCAAAACGCGCTTTTCTTTTTATACAAATAGTCTAATATGCCTCATCGTCTTCAACTTTTTCATTGCCAACCTCTGCTGCGACACTTAAATGTGTCAGATTAGTTTCGGATAGATATCTGAGGAAAAAAATAGGTTTGTAGAACGCGTCAGCAACTTATCAGCCAGTTGACTATGGGAATAAAATATCTGATAGATACCTATCTGCCACATTTTCTGGACATTGTAAAACCGGCCCTACGTCGTGCCATTTAAACTAACCGGCCAGGAAAATGGACTAAAGGTGTGCTTCTGCAACATGAGAATGCCCGCCCCCACACTAGCCGAGAGACCACCACTGCCATTGATCAAATAGGATTCACGGTGCTGCCACATCACCATACTCTTCCGACTTGGCACCAAGTGATTATCACCTGTTCGGGAACGTGAAGAAACCTCTGCGTGGTCGCTGTCAAGGCATGGGAACGCAGCACTCCGAAATAATGGTTTCAGGAAGGTCTGGAGAGACTGACACATCGATGGCAAAACTGCATAAAGTTACAAGGTGATTATGTTAAGAAGGTGGACGTAACAACTGATGTGTAGTATACTTCATTTTGGTAGAAAAAATAAAGTGTAAAACAATATAGTACAACCCTCGTATATAGTTACCATGATGCAATGATATGTTAGCATGACGTAATAGTTGCATTTCTTAATTTCTTGCTTTCATCTTAACGGTGTGCACTAAGCCTTGTGATACAAAACAGAGGAGAGCTGACTTAAATTCCCACTATTAACCATTCTGGAATGGTTTTCCACTTTTAACTCTAGCTAAATTCTGGGATGGTACTTAACTAAAGGTTACGGCTGATTTTTAATTAGGGCCGATAACCTAGATGTTAAGCCCCTTTAAACGACAACTATCATCATCATGATTTTTAATTATATTTTTTTTGCATAGCACTAACACTTAAGGCGTTTGCAGTAGTGGTTTTAACTTGATTCCTACATTTAGGCCCAGAACAGACCACTCTATAGGAAGAGATGGCGCGATAGCTTAGTGGCTATCACTTTAGGCTGCTGCACTGAAGGTTTTCACTCAATTCCCAGCTTTGAAGACCAGATCAGAGCACTTTATAGAAAGAAAAGGCGGTGTAGCATAGTGGTATACCTGTATACCTCTTACCGCAGAGGCTTGGGTATGATTTTTAGCCCTGTCAAAAAACAATGAACACTCAACCTCGAGAGGTAAAACTAAAAAGAGACCTTAAAGTGCTCTTAGGACGACACCTTTTGACAGGCCACGGCAGCCTCATTTCCAATCCTATTTCCTCGCATAGTGTCTAACACTCTTGACTCTTGTACTAGAGGCCTGTGTTTGATTGTAGTCTCGTGGGACAATACTAAAACACGTGGGGTTGAAATCCTTTCCTGGCATAACTATTACCTTAACATTGGTTGGCGACACTATAATATTATGGTACTTAGTACACAAAACCGCAAATAGAATCCATTATTTAGGGCAACTCTATCAGAACATTGCCGGAGAGTGTCCATGGTTAACGAGTGCATTAAAAGTGAGAGGTGTGGATAGCAATTAAGAAAAACAAGATATCATCATCATCATCAATGTCCCACTCCAGTCGCCCGGGTGTGGTTAACAAGCCTCTTCCACTCGTTTCTGTCCTTCCACTTTTCCTGCTCCATTACTTCCTCCACATCCAATCCAGCTTCTCCGATGTCCTTCCGAATCTGATCCATCCATCTTCTTCTTGGTCTTCCAACTGATCGCTTACCCTTAACTTCTCTTTCCAACTCCCTTCTTGCCGCTCGTTCCTTTCCCATTCTCTTCACATGTCCGAACCATCTCAGTCTTGCTTTCCGTATCTTCTGTACTAACGGTTCCACATTTAGCTCCTCTCTGATTTTAACATTTTGAATTCTATCTCTTCTTGTCTTTTTTACAGATGTTCTTAAAAATTTCATTTCTGCTGCTTGGATCTTACTATCTTGTCTCTTGTTAGTTACCAGCGTTTCCAGTCCGTATGTTACAATTGGTATGAAGTACTGTTTATATAGTGTTAATTTCGTTCTCCTGGGCACTTTGTCATCCCATAAAAGCTCTCTGACTTGATGATAGAATGTTGTGCTTTTACTTAGTCTGTTGTTAATTTCAGGATTGATTTCATTACCTCCGTTAACAATGCTACCCAGATATGGGAACTGTTCCACATTCTCCAACCATTCTCCATCTATGTTCACTTGGCTTCTCTTTTCCTCTTTTCCACAGTGCAGGACTACAGTTTTCTTTTTACTAATTACCATTCCAAACTCCTTCAGCTTTTCATTCCAAATGTCCAATCTCCTTTGTACTTCCTTTTCTCCCTCTCCCCAAATCACCACATCATCTGCAAATACCAAGGCCTTCACTTCCTCACTACTGATACTCTGTTTTACACGTTTTATGATTTCATCCATCAATATAACAAATAATAATGGTGACAGTGCACTTCCTTGCTTGAGGCCTTTTTTTGTATAGAATGTTTCAGAATCACCACTACCCACTTGTACACTGCTCTTACTCTCATAATACAACATTTTTATCTTGTTAATTAGTGATTTTGGTACATTCCTTTTCAGTAGGCATTCCCATACATATTTTCTTTTAACTGTATCATAGGCTTTTTCCACATCCAAAAATATAAAGATGATTTCCTTGTTCATTTCTAGATGCTTTTCCATTATCATTCGCACTGCAAATATCAAGTCTATTGTTGATCTATTCGGTCTAAAGCCATACTGTTCTTCCTCTAACTGAGGTTCTATTATATCCCTCAGTCTCTTGCCTATGACTTTCTCCATCATTTTTAGCCCATGTGATAACAATGTTATACCTCTATAATTTTCACATTTCTTCCTATTTCCTTTCTTGAACAGTGGTACAATGCTTCCTTGTTGCCAATCTTCAGGTATCCTTTCATCCTTCCATATGGCATTGAGGGTTCGGTATAGCCACTGTAGTCCAATGCTTCCTGCTGCCTTAATCATATCAGCATTGAATTCGTCTTTTCCACTTGCTTTACCTTTGCTCATTGCTTTCACTGTCCTTTCAAGTTCCAACCATGTTATTGGGTTCTCTTCTTTTTCTCCATCTATTTCCATTTTCTTATCTCGTTCTTCCTCTGGGAAGTCATCCCCATTATAAAGCTTTTCAAAATACTTAGACATCACCTTCTGAAGACCTTTTTCATCATGTACTATGGAACCATCTTCTCTCTCTAATGCCTTGATTTTTTCTTGGTCTGCTCTTTTCGATTTTATTACTCTATACAGTAGTCTCTGATTTCCTCTACTATCTTGCTCAATTTTGTTGGTGAACTCTCCCCAGCATTTCTCTTTTTCTTTCCTGATACTCCTTTTTACTTGTAGTTTTAATCTTTTGTATTCCACATGTAACCTTTCTATCATATCCTCATCTTTCTGATACGTTTTTTGTTTTTCCTTATCCATTTCTTTATTCACCTTGTTCCTTTCTTTTATTTCTTGCTTTATTTTGTCTGTCCACCACCGGGTCTCCTTTTCCTTAACCTTTGCTTTTGTCTTCCCACATACCTCAACTGCTGCTTCAACAAATGTCTGTCAGAAATTGTTCCACTCTTCTTCTCCACTTTGTGTTTCTGTGTTAGGCAGCTTCATTTTTATCCTATCTTGGAATGCTATCCTTTTGTCCTCCTCCTCCAATTCCCAAATCCTGATCTTTGGTTTTTTCTTAAGTACAATTTTAGGGATTTTTACTCGTTTTAAATCCACTATTAATAACCTGTGATCACCTCCCATACTTTCACTGGGGATTATCTTCGCATCCATGACGTATCTTCCCCATTCTCGGTCTGTTATCACAAAATCGATGAGAGTACCATACTGTCCATCCCAACTATACCGGCTGATCTTATGGGTATTCCTCTTCTTGAACCACGTGTTCTTTATTATCAGGTTATTTCTGACACAAAAATCCAACAGTTTCTCTCCATCTTCATTTCGATCGCCATACCCATGTGGACCCAAAACATTCTCATATCCCATTCTATCAGTTCCTACATGAGCATTTAGATCTCCCATTATCATGATCCCATCTCCAACAATATGTGATTCCAGTTCACTGAGGAAATATTCTTTTTCTTCCAAGCTACATCCTGTCTGTGGAGCATACACCTGTATTATCTTCAGTAGTTCCTTATTTACGTGTATTTGCATTATTATAATTCTTTCATTTACATACTCAACTTCAGCTATTGGTCCAACATTTTGATTCACTATAAAGCCCACTCCATTTCTTTTCTCTTTACGGTTACCCATCCAGTACAAGGTGTACCCCTTACTTAGTTTCTTCATTCCTTTTCCCTTCCGTTTCACTTCACTTAGTCCCAGGATGTCGAGTTTTCGTGTCTCCATTAGGTCAATCAATTCATTTTCCTTGTCATTCAGTGTTAAAATATTTATTGTTCCAAATCGGGTTTTGTTCTCTGATCTAACACTTGCACAAACATCAGCATTACCATCATACGCTGCAACTGTAGTCAGAGTCATGTCAATTCCGTTTTTCTTCGATCCGAGGCTTGTATTATAATTGAAAGCAACTACAAATTTACTCGTCTGCTGGCTTGCTAAGCCTAACGCATCTGAGGATTTTCTTTTGGGGTTTACTCCCTTAGCCTTTGAAGATCCCTCTTCTCCACAAGGCAGTGGTTTCCTCTTCTAATTTCCCCCAGAGAGGATGGGTTGCCTCATCCACCATCTTCGCCATTCTGAAGGTCTCCTTCTCTGCCTAAGATGCTGTTAAGGTCTTCACCCGTACCCTGGGCATGGGTTTCACGTTATACCCCGTGAGACTGGGTCCCTGTCTGAACTTAGCTCTCCTTCACACCGGCCTACTGATGTAGGCCGGTGATATATATATATATATATAAATAATATTCTTATTAATTTAATTTAAATAGTTTTACAATATACACACATAGAATACAACTCTCTATCTCTTTACGATTGCTAGCTATAGTTTTAAATTATGTCTATACATGTAGTAGTAAAATCCCTAGAATGTACTGTATGTTGAGACTCACTCTAAGCGGTTACGTGGACCCGTTACACACTAATTTTGGCACGACGAAGTTCATTTTCTATATCCAATAGTTCTTCCTCATATCCAGTAAAACCAGCCTGTTTGCGGTCATGCAATTGCTGAAGCCGCCGGATTAGCTTACTGGGATTGTTCCAGTAGACAAATTTATCGAATGATTTTTAGGTGTAAACAGAGCATTACCATTAACATCATCATAATCATTATCACCGTCATAATTATCATCACTATTACTAGATATAGTCCTTTTTGATCCTTTACCAACACCACTTTTTGCATAGTCTGTGTTGGATTCGATAGTGTTGGGTGTTTTTCGGACGTTGACAACTGTCCTAATATGACTTTTTGATGAGATGATAAATGCTTTTTAACAAACAATGCACTATCTTGAGCTGCATTATCGTTTTTCTCTGACTAGCATTTTACAATAGCATTTTTATGAGATTTTTAAACAGCAACCATGTTTCATCTGATACACCACATTGACGATCACTCACACTTATGACCTCACTATTTTTACTTTTCAGATCTCCTCGACACTCTTTTGAACGTTGCTTTGAACAACGCCAAATAACAGTTCCATTTTTATTGGTTCGTTTTACAATATATGTATATCCTTAATAGTATGCATATGGCTTAGCATAGCTAGTCGTTGATACTTTCATATCAACTGTCAAGCATGAACTAATCTCTAGTAAAGTTAACTCGGCAATACAAATAATACACTGTGTATCAACAACAAAAGAACGCACCAGGAAGGAATTGTCCGATGGCGATAAAAATCGGTGGATGTGAGGAACAGACATAGAACAACAAACAAACGATCAAAAGTGGAGATCAATCGAATGAATTATCGCAGAGCTAGAGAGTTACAAAGTGAGGACGTCAATAAGGTGTTGGTCCACCCCTGGCCTGGATGCAAGCTGTCACTCAACTTGGCATGGACTGATAAAGTTTGCGGATGGTGTGCTGCGGAATTCCTTGCCAAATGGTCTCCAACTGTTGGGTTAATCGGCGAAATTCCGTGATGTTCGCAATCGCCTTCCCATGACGTCCCAAATGTGCTCTATTGGGGAGAGATCAGGCGACCGAGTTGACCAAGGAAGAATAGGGCAAGCTTGAAGACAGTCAATAGCAGCACGTTCCTTGTGCGGCTGGGCATTATCCTGTTGGAAAGTAATGCCTGGATGTCGCTGAAGGAACGGTAACACAGCCGACCGTAGAATGTCATCAACATACAGCTGTGCCGTCAGTGTAACAGGAATGACTACCAGAGGGGTCCGGCTATCAAAGGAGA
Organism: Meconema thalassinum; assembly: GCA_946902985.2. Taxonomy (NCBI): domain Eukaryota; kingdom Metazoa; phylum Arthropoda; class Insecta; order Orthoptera; family Tettigoniidae; genus Meconema; species Meconema thalassinum. The sequence continues at coordinate 885,601,647 of OX336389.2, read as the reverse complement.
TGGCACCCCAGACCATCAATCCCTGTTGTGTGGCGTGCGATAGTCAAGGCAGCATCCCCACACTGGCCTGGACGTCTCCAAACACGTCTGCGGTTGTCATCAGGGCACCGTTGGTACCGGACTCGTCACTTAAGACCATACGTCCCCAATCAGCGCAGTTCCACGTTGCTCGAGCGCGGCACCACTCTAATCTGACTTGACTGTGAACAGGCGTGAGTGGTAAGCGGCGTAATGGGCGGCGCGAGCGCAAATTCCTGTCGCTCAGGCATCTGTTGATGGTCATGGTGGACACATGCGTGCGGGTCACACGCTGGATCGTTGATAACGACGATTCTGGTGCTGTGGCAGCTGTTCTGACAATCGCTCTGTCTTCCCGTGCTGTCGTGGCCCTCGGTCGACCACTGCCGTCCTGACGCTGATGCCTGCCATTGCTGACCCACGCTTGCCAGCATCGTCTGATTGCCGCATCACGTCGACCCAAATGTCAAGCGACAGCTCGATTCCACCAACCAGCTTCTTTCAATCCGATCGCACGACCTCTTTCAAACTCTTACAGCCGACGCGACGTTCAGATATCGCAGTCAAATGCAACAGCTACTTTGAGCATACGCTTCAGAATCGCGCCTTATAAACACCTGATGCATGCGCAGTTCGGATGCGCGGGAGCTCCCGTATTCATTCATAGGACACGAAGCTTTAATCAGTTGCATGTTCGGTCCGAATGTCTTTGCATACGTAATTTCCATACAATCGGACAACGCCTTCCCGGTCCGTCATTTTAGTTATACAGTGTAGTTTAAAGTGAGAACAGAAGTAGGTGCAAAATTGGGTGCAAAAGTGAGAGCAAAAGAGGGAGCAAATGTGAGAGTAAATATGTATGGGCAGTCTAAAGTGAGAGCAAAAGAGGTAGCAAAGGGTTAGCAGTATACAGTAGACATAAGTTTTACTGGAATGTTATTTGAGTAAATGTGATCTCTAAACCCGAGTAGTGAGTAGTCAGTTGACTTTGGTCCAGGCAACCACAGCCTAACCTTACTTTACCTTACCTAACCTAACTGTAACTAACATAACCTAACTACTGTGCCCTTATCCACATGCCAATATTTTGGGTCTAAGGCACATTTCTGAGAAGGCGGCAAATTTTGAACACCGCGCAAATTTTGTTCCAGAAGGTGATGGAAACTATCAGCGAGGCTTGGTGACGTACGCTGAGACAAGTTGTGGCATTATTTTTGGTTTATTCTTGTCCGATTATTTGGAGGCTTGGGAAGTATGTCAAATTACTGGCACTATGAAAAGAAGAAGAATGCACCATCCCGAAAGAAAAGCGGTTCATTAGGAGCCGAGATATTGGCAATTATGTGTTTAAGATTATTCCCGCTGTGACGCAACGTCCTTGTGACGTGCGAGCGGCGTGGAACTCTCTCGAAGCCCTGAGCGGGTATAAATAGGCAGCTCAGCGGAGCCCCATGGAGATCGGGTAGTGGCGCAGGTTCTCCGGATACTTGTACCATTGCTCGGTAGCCGGAAAGGCCCGCGCTGATCCCAGCAGTGCCGAGTTCTAACGGATTTTCCGGAGACGAACTGGCGAGAAGACGGACATGGATCTGGTGCATGATACCTTCTCCCAACTAACATACCTACTCATTTCCATACCCACATTATCCTTGCATGTGGCAATAACCAAGCCGCCAGGTTTTACGTGTAGGCAATCTTTCCTTTCTGCCTATGCGGTTTTCCCTGGCCCTACAATATTACCCTTATATATGAGTACATATTTATATGTACTCATATATAAAATATACCAATGTTAATATCTATTAATTATGCCTGGTAGATCGCGACCGCGATGGGACAGGCACTAAGTCCTAAAAGACACCTTTCTATCCAATCCCCTATGCTTTCTCTTCTACTATCGTAGACTAATTGCATGTCGGAGGCACCAGTAGTAAGGTCGGGTGCCACGCGGGGGGTGCGGGTACTCTTTTCGGGCCCCCCCCCCCCCCCGATAAAAAAAAGCTGAGACATCAATCACATTCCGTACATGGTCACGGAAGCATCTACGTCACTACGTGCATGGTCACGCTACAGTCTTCGTCATTGAGTGTAAATCAGTTATTCTACGCGGTAGTTCCGAAACTTATAGTCGGTGTTATCACCGGACGAATTTATGGTCAAGTGATAGAATATTTTCGCGATGCGAGGAACTTAGAACATTTTCGTGAAGCGACATTGATTGTTAGGCTTCATGTACAGTTGACACTTAAGTCAAATTTCATCATTATTGGACATAAGTTAGACTTTGTCTACAAGCCACATTTTACTAATTGGAACTTCGTTGTTTCCAAATTATCAGTGACGAGCTTTTGTCTCGGTAGTTTACAAGATTAGCCACGACCACATTACAATATTCTACGGATGCCAGTCTTGCATTTTGATCAGATCAAACTAAACGACGATTGGAGTTGCATATCTCAAACCTATTTTGGAGCTTAGAGGGGACCATCTTTACGGATGTGTGCAGGGGACTACCCATTACCCGAACACAGGACTTAGCCAACGTTGGGGCTAGCCATGTCTAACGCGTGTCTGGAAGGTGCATAACCTTACCCGCTAGTTTATCTTATGCTAGGAAACTACGGATCTTAATCATTTGCCTTAAGATTATAAGAGTATCAACTAAATTGAATGGGTCACAGCTGTATCAGAACTACGACTGATTTAAGTACCATGGATCCTAAGGATCGAACCCCTATTTATCAAATAGCACCAGCTATAATGACATTCAACAGGAACAGTTCAGTACGAATGTATTTTGAAACAGCTATAGGACTAGCAGTCATGAGTTACTAAGGAATTTGAGGGTAGACATGGAAGTGGATACGAGGATTTACGTACGAGTCCGATGGGATGGACGAATAGGGACACTTCTGGAAGCGGAACTTTAATGGAACCGGCCAGGAGGCCTGCCTCTACAAGAACTTTGACAATGTAAGCTGCATTTAAAATTTTTATAGCTTATGGTATTTGGAAATTTTCGTTTTGAAGAATTATCAACACACAAAATTATTTTTCAGTTTGCTGTAGCAAACCAGATTAGAATGTTGTGGTGTTCAGGAACGCTAGTTATGCGATTCAAGTCTATGGACAGCTTCAGGAACACTTTATTCTGATTTTATATTTTTGTCATTGCGGTCATCAGCCTTAAGATCTTCATATCATGGATATTTATTTAGAGACGAGGACATATTTTCTTATCCACGCATTCGAGCTTGTTTATTTTCAATTAGTTTTTGTCCATAAATTCCAGTTTGGGAATTGACAATAATAATAATAATAAAATTTTGATGATAATAATAATAAACACATTTTTCTGATTTGAAATAATAATATATTGTGAACCATGATAATTGCGACACCTGGAAGGAACACCGCCGCATGGCCAGCAGCACGTCAGTAACTCGATAACCAACGCTCTGCTTCACCACTGCGACACCAGGAATGACTGCTACCCGAAATGGGGCCCAACTTACCTTGTTTCAGAGGTCCGGGTCGCTTCCGCAGCAAAATCACCTCCAGAAGACATGTCCCAATAGCAGAGCTCAAAAGGAGTGGAAGGAAGATGGAGAAGGGGACAACGCACAGGCTATTCAACAGACACCCCCCACTAACCGACAGAACTGCTGCCGGTGAAATAATGCCAGAACAGAAGATTAAAATGTTATGTAAAATTTAATGTTAAAATATAAGGAACACCTCCACCAGAAAGAGAACATGCATGAACCAGAATAACTTACAAGGAATGCAAGATACCGCTTAACATGCTTGCTTGCAAGGCCAACAAAAGAAAAGACTTAAATTAAAATGTTCAAGCCCAAAAGTTAAAATAAATTATATATATAAGCATAATTAAATGATAACGGGCTTGGTAATTTACAAGGCAATGCAATATCGATCAAACATGCGGAGGACCAGGCCACGCCCAAAAAAAAGACAGGATTAAAATTAAATTAAATTAAATAAAATAAAATATGATCAATTAAGAAATGCCCGATATTAGAGACTAAGAAAAACACAAGAACATTCACCAAAAACATAAGGTTAAACCAACACGGTAAAATTAAAAAAAAAACAAATATTAAGTTAACACAACACGTTTGAGCTTCGCGGTAGGCGCCAATTGACTGACCTCGAGACCATAATGCAGCTCGTTAAAACAAAAAACCAACATGGCCACTCAAAACAAGGGGCCGCATGCCTGATCGAAACTACGGCAAACAATTAGTAAAATTAAATTTTAACATCAGCAGAAGGAAATGGACGGAGGAAAACAATTATGTCTAAATACTATTACAACAGTGAAAGCCAACGGATCATGAATAAATTAAATTGAATACTATATCAATCCTAAGATTGGCAAAAGAAAATTAATAATAATTTAAACGTAAAATAAACTAGAAATGTGTCTCCAGAAGGTACGAAGAAAAGATAACAAAAGTAAAATACATCAGGAAACGTTATTAAAACAGAAATAAAATTAGGACTATAAAACAAATAAGGAACAGAATTAAAAGATTACTATAAGATGATATCGGAGCTCCATAACAATAATATAAAAAAAACATCAAATGATAACGTACCTTTCATCCTTCGCAGTGGAGACACACTAATAATAAATTAATTAACACATATTTTTTAAATTCTGTATGGCACTACATGTGCTTCAAAACTGGCTAACCCGGCACATGCGTCGTTTAGATGACAGCACTCGTTCGCATCCAGTTGCGATTCTCCATCACGTTCATCGTCCAGGCGAAAGGAAGAACTTAAATTCTTATATAGCACAGGCGTTTTTTAGTTGAATATGTATTTAATTTTGGTAAAAGCCAGGGGGCAAGCCCCCTAGCACACAGAGAGATTTTCTTTCACACCAGCGGCCGGCTTCTTGTTTACAAATAGCTAGTCCATGGATTCCACAAGATGGCGGAGAAAAAAAAACGTGTCAAATGCCGAACTGCATTCATGTAAAATTTATTGTCCAATCACGGCTTGACACCTCAATCAACAATGTCATATTTAAGTACATAATTTGGCGGTATCATGAATATAAATATTCTTTTGTTTATGCTTTAGAATTATAATTGCCTTCACACAAGACTGGAATTGGATGAGGTTTTAATAAGGTACAACCAACGCATTCTATTGGAGAGAAGCAGGAACCAAGTCCAGACTTCCAAAATTCGACAGCAGCTACCATCTCGTGGTCACAGGCGGAGCCAAGCGACGAAGCGGTCGTTTCAAAAATGTCAAGAGCTGCATCCATGGGTAAATACATGTTTGAAAACTTTTGGGACGGGCACTTGCACGTAACAGTCTCCCTCCCTTAAGCGTGAACACCGTTCACTAATATGCCTAGGCATAGGCAGTACTCCTTAACTTGTCGATTCACCAAGCATGTTTCCCGAAGATAATGTTCACCAGTTAACTCCAATAGATGGATGAAACCGCATCGTTTTGGTTAGGAAGAATGCAGGGTCAGATTATCAGTGAAGGGATAATTGATCACCTCGCAAACCACTTAGTTAACAGCTTCACTGTGTCCAAAATCTTCAGAAATGCAGAACACCAGCACCAGCAGTGCTTTCATAGTCCGAGACACGTTAGATACATTTTCAATAAGTCCAATTTAGTTCGCTTTAAACGAAGTAGGTGGAAGCAATGTGCAAGATATTATGTGACGCGTGGGCAGCCATTTACAAAACAGAAGTTAATCTTATTTCAAAAAAAAAAAAAGGTTTACAAAAATTACAATTTCTTACTACATTTTACAAAAGAGAAACAAGGTTGAATTTAAATGAAGAAAATATTTCTGACCATGCCCTAGATCCGTGCTTACAAAATTTCATTAACAAGTTTACCTTTTTACAGATTCGAAGTACATTTCAAGATTACACGAGTTAAACGACTATACATTTAGAAGGAACTACGGTAGAGGAATGAACACTACAATTCCCAAAGGGAACAGGAATACAAGGTTACCATGAGTTAGATCTCCCACCGAGTCCAAATTACATGTTAGCAACTTCTATGAAAACATCAAAATTTAGGTACACTTTTACAATTTACCATTAAAATCGGAACTTCCCAACATTTACATTTTGTATCCCATCAGAGTTTTCATATCCAGTTCAAACTTCCAGAGGGAACAGATACCTGTATTCTTCAATGAAGGTTAGGGATACTCTACATTATACAAAATTCGTTTTACAAAATTTACGGTAGCATTTCCTCATTAGACACCTCTCCACCTCGCTTAATGTGCGATAGATGCACTCTAGAAATTTTGTTGGCCTTAGGGTTTCGAACAAGCAGAGTAACAGGGGCAAGAATGCCTCTACATAACATGGGCCTTTAAAACGAGGGGTTAACTTGCTTGAAACTAGATTACTGACGCCCTTGGGCTCGAAATTGCGGACGTACACAACATCACCAATTTCCAAATCAGCTGGCTTGCGACAGGCATTGTGTCGCCTGGCAAGTTGGTCATGGGATACCTTAATATTCTCTTTAGCCTTGTCGAATTTCGCCCTCATATCCTCGGGCGTGAAACTGTCTGGAAGGAGATCGTGCAGGTTCCACAGGTTGGACAACGGAGAATTAGCCATAAAGTAAAACATTAACGAAAAAGGGGTAGCTTGCGTGCTCTCATGCACGGCGGTGTTGAAAGCAAAATTGAGCAAATGCAAATTAGAATCCCACTTGGAATGGTCGTCGTGGTAGAAAGCAATCAGAGCAAAACGGAGATTACGATTGACTCGCTCAGCGAGCGACGGGTTAGGAAAATAGGGAGTGGTGGTTACAAGCGAAATAGCATAATCAAATAAGAATTGACGGAACTGATGAGATACAAAGCACTTGGCATTATCTGACACCAGATACTGACACGGCCCAAAAGACGAAAAGATGGAATTAAGACACTTTATGACGGAACTGGTCGTAGCCTGTCTGGTGGGGAAAATCCAACGAAACTGGGTGAAACCGTCAGTGCAAACAAGCGCAAATTGGTGTCCCCGACCAGAGCGAGGGAACGGTCCAACATGGTCGATAAAAGCCTCTCCATGGGTCTAGATGCCGGTTCAGATGACAACAGACCGACCTTAGTAGAAACCGGAGGTTTGCTAATACTACATGCAGCACAATTTCTAATGAGCCTCCTGATGTCGCCATCCATACTTTGCCAAATGAAAAACTGTCTGATTTTAGCTCGGGTCTTGAATACTCCTAGGTGGCCACCAATAGGAGATTCATGATAGTAACGAAAGATTTCCGGAATGAGGACCGACGGGAGCACAATTTTAGGTAGGCGGTCATGACGAGACGAACAACACAATACACCATCCTTTAGAGAGTAGGGCTTGATCACTTCACCAGAATTGATTCGGTCAATTAGGCTAGATAAGGAGGGATCCTCTTTCTGGAATCGTCTCACATCTTCAAAAAGCACAGGGGAATTGCTAAGAACGGCATTGACACCATTTACAGCAGATACAAGGTTTACGGGTTCACATTCTTGAATATCCTCTTCAGCTGTTTCCTCAAACATGCGGCTTAATGAATCAGCCACCGCATTTTCGGACCCACGAATATGGCGGACAGTGAACTGGAACGACAGAATCCTAGTTGCCCATCTGGCAATCCTACCAGTTTTGCGGGGTTTCCCTAAGACCCAGCTCAAGGCTTGGTTATCGGTCTCAAGGAGAAACTTAGTGTGCTCAAGATACATACGGAATTTTTCTAGAGCGAACAACACAGCTAAACCCTCAAGTTCGTAAATGGAATACTTCCTCTCTGCGTCCGTTAAGGTACGAGAAGCGTATGCAATAGGTTGCCTACCCAGATCAGATTCTTGCAGTAGGACACAACCAACACCACGACCAGACGCATCAGTCTGCAGAATGAACTGTTTCCCAAAATCCGGAATGGCTAACACAGGGGCGTTAGAGAGCGCAAGCTTAAGATCTTCGAAGGCTGCCTGCTGAGAGGGACCCCACTCAAACTTCACAGCCTTTTTGCGTAATTGATTTAGAGGAGCAGCACGGTCGGCAAAGTTACTGATACACTTACGGAAGAAGTTCACCATACCAATGTAACGAGCAACACCCTTGGCGTTCTTGGGTGGTTTAAAATCTCTGATGGCCTGCGTACGAGACTGGTCCACGGAGATACCAGATTCAGAAACAATATGTCCCAAGAAGGAAATTTTGGGCTTGGCAAAGGAAACCTTGGACAATTTGACGGTAAGGCCAGCGTCACGCAACCGATCAAGAACAATTTTCAGATGATCAACGTGTTCCTCGAAGGACTCAGAATAGATCACCACATCGTCAAGGTAGTGGTACACAAACTTGAATTTAATTTCGGAAAACACCTTGTCCAGAAGTCTGCTCAACACAGCGGCTCCGGTGGATAGGCCAAACGGGACACGGGCATACTCAAACAGGTTCCAGTCAGTGGAAAAAGCAGTAACATGCCTGGATTCAGGAGAGAGGGGAATTTGGAAGTAGGAAGAATTTAAATCGAGGATCGTGAACACCTTCGCGTTGCGAAACCAACTAAAACATGTGTGAAGGTCCGGCAAAGGAATGGATTGCAAAACAACTTTTTGATTAAGGGCCCTATAGTCGACCACCGGCCGAAAACCACCGTTAGGGTTTGGCACAAGAAATACAGGGGATGAGTAGGCAGAGATAGAAGGTTGGATTACACCTTCTTCTAACATCTTATCGATAATCTTACGAAGTTCAGCCATCTTGGGCGGGGCAAGGCGATACGGGCTGGAACGCACCGGCACAGAATCGGTTAGCTCAATCTTGTACTCCATCAAATGGGTTACACCCAACATGTCAGTAAATACATCGCTATACTCATGACATAACCTCTTTATGGCATCCTTTTGAAGACTCGTTAAATTTTCCAGATCGAGATCCTCAATAGTCATAGGTTCACTAACAGAATTGACAGCAGGAGAAGATAAAACCGGGTTAAATGATAATTTACTCTGCGGATTAAACTTAAACCATAAGTTGCGAGCACCAAAATCAAGAAGCATACCAACGTGTGACATGAAATTAGCTCCAATGACCACAGCACAAGAAAGATTTCTGGCAACCAAAAATTTAAATTTCCAAGAAAAATTTAGAATATGAATTTTGACTGTCATACTACCCAAAATACTTAAGTTTGAACAATTTGCCGAAATAAAAGATTCATTGTTAGGCTCTAACTCAGGAAATTTGCAATCACTCTTCATAGATAAAAACCAGTCCTCGCTTATAAAGGATGCGACACTACCAGAATCAAGCAACGCAGAAACGGGCTCGTCATTAACACAAATTTCAATAAACGGGGATATTCCTTTAGCCACAGTACAAATTCCAAAATCATTACTCACTCTAACACGATTACAAATAGATGACGAGGACACCCGCACCACAGGTTTCACACAACGTTTAGAATTAGGCTGACTTGCCACGCCACTGTTCACGGACAGGTTAGGTAGGTCAGCGACATAAGCAGAATTAGCACGTGATGAATTAGTTTTCATAGAGTTATTAAGATTCTCATTGGTAGGGCGACCAGGAACTTCACAGGGTTTTCCCAAATTCTTATGCACAGAAATATCCTTGGAAGTAACACCCGAATTGGTTTCCACAACGTCCCGTCATTGGCGATACACAACCTGGTTACTCGGACACACCTTCTTGACATGCCCCACGCCACCGCACGTGTGGCACTTAATATTGGGTCGAGGATGAAGCATAGCCTTAGGCGGGGGACGAGACATCAAGGAAGGAGGGGGACAAGACATCAAGGAAGGAGGAGGAACATTAGCTACACGCAGGGAATCTGCATGCTTCACAGCCGTAGCCTCAATAACGACCTGTTTCAGCTCGACGAATGACGAAGGCCTGGTACACATAGTCATGTATGACCTATATTGAGGCGAAAACCCATTTACAATTGATGACACCAACTGTCGTTCAGTTAAAGGGGATGCAAAAACCTGGGCATACACCTTAATGTCACTGACATAGTCGCTAAGTGACTCGTCCAACCTTTGGACACGATAAAGGAACTTTTGCTCGAGAGCACTAAGGGCGCTCGCAGGGACAAAAAACCACAACACTTCCCTAATAAACATGGCTAAGGACATACGGAGGAGGATGCTTCAACTAGCTTATCGCGCAGCATACCGGATGCAACTGGATACAAAAGTTGGAAAATCTGAATTTCCGACATCCCAAAAATCGAGGCATGGTTACCCAACTCGACCACTTGCTTTAAAAATTGTACGACTTGGGCAACGTCATCAAGGTTGAAATGCTTTAACTTAGTTAAGAAACTAGAAATAGGATGAGGAATCGACCCATAATTAACGGTAGGCGAGAATGTAGCATTAGGAAAAGAGACATTGTTACCAGGGCAGCCCGCTCGCACACGCTCTACAGGCGACAAAACATTTATATTACTAGAGATAGAACTGGGATGCAATGGGTCGGCAGGACCCAGGAAATCATTAGGTGACCTAACATGAGAAGAATGACCGTATGCAGGATTAGGTGGTATGGACGAGCCAGCGCCAGGCAACAGAGGGGCAGGCAAACTACTACTGGTAATCGATCCCAAAACCTCAGACCTAGTAAGCAGAGGTGATTCACGTTCTACCCCAGAAGAACTCTCCAAATTCACAAGGTTATCTCTTAAGTCAATTAAATCGAAAACACTATTGTTGTTGGCCATTTTGGAAAACACAGAATGCAGACAGCCAATATAGAAGGAAACAAATTTCAGGAATTACAAGGACAGTTTACACTTTCACAACAGTACCACATCCAGCAATTACCAACACCAAAGATTAGGCTGACACTCGAACACAGCCACCCTACTGCACAAAATCATGCACAATGCTGCCCAGAACTGCATACGTCACCGCCTGCTTGGCTCGGGAACAGGGAGCTAAATTACAAAAATAGGCACAAAACATCAGGCTACTAGCTTCTGACAGGGCTCCAGGACTCCTTCACTCGAAGCATGTGGGCTATCAGAACATTAAGAAATCCCATTTCCCATGCCAAGAACACATGTCAGTCACTCACCGAGCTTCATTTTCAGTGGGGATGTTGCACACAAACAGGACAAAATACAGCAGCAAACACCTCGCTTAGAACAGGACACTTACAGCGTACCACATGGATATCCAGAGGCAAACATGAAATAAAACAAACGACAAGGATTAGCAAAACATAACATCAAGTGCACTGGCCTGACAAAATCCCACCAACAACTGCCCCATCAGCACTAGAGGGGTCCATAAAACAGTCTGCGGGTACTGGGGAGGGGATAGTTACGGAAGTGAACTCGAGCGCGGTCTGCTACCACTGCTACACCTGGAAAGAACACCGCCGCATGGCCAGCAGCACGTCGGTAACTCGATAACCAACGCTCTGCTTCACCACTGCGACACCAGGAATGACTGCTACCCGAAATGGGGCCCAACTTACCTTGTTTCAGAGGTCCGGGTCGCTTCCGCAGCAAAATCACCTCCAGAAGACATGTCCCAATAGCAGAGCTCAAAAGGAGTGGAAGGAAGATGGAGAAGGGGACAACGCACAGGCTATTCAACAGACACCCCCCACTAACCGACAGAACTGCTGCCGGTGAAATAATGCCAGAACAGAAGATTAAAATGTTATGTAAAATTTAATGTTAAAATATAAGGAACACCTCCACCAGAAAGAGAACATGCATGAACCAGAATAACTTACAAGGAATGCAAGATACCGCTTAACATGCTTGCTTGCAAGGCCAACAAAAGAAAAGACTTAAATTAAAATGTTCAAGCCCAAAAGTTAAAATAAATTATATATATAAGCATAATTAAATGATAACGGGCTTGGTAATTTACAAGGCAATGCAATATCGATCAAACATGCGGAGGACCAGGCCACGCCCAAAAAAAGACAGGATTAAAATTAAATTAAATTAAATAAAATAAAATATGATCAATTAAGAAATGCCCGATATTAGAGACTAAGAAAAACACAAGAACATTCACCAAAAAACATAAGGTTAAACCAACACGGTAAAATTAAAAAAAAAAAAAATATTAAGTTAACACAACACGTTTGAGCTTCGCGGTAGGCGCCAATTGACTGACCTCGAGACCATAATGCAGCTCGTTAAAACAAAAAACAAACATGGCCACTCAAAACAAGGGGCCGCATGCCTGATCGAAACTACGGCAAACAATTAGTAAAATTAAATTTTAACATCAGCAGAAGGAAATGGACGGAGGAAAACAATTATGTCTAAATACTATTACAACAGTGAAAGGCAACGGATCATGAATAAATTAAATTGAATACTATATCAATCCTAAGATTGGCAAAAGAAAATTAATAATAATTTAAACGTAAAATAAACTAGAAATGTGTCTCCAGAAGGTACGACGAAAAGATAACAAAAGTAAAATACATCAGGAAATTTTATTAAAACAGAAATAAAATTAGGACTATAAAACAAATAAAGAACAGAATTAAAAGATTACTATAAGATGATATCGGAGCTCCATAACAATAATATAAAAAAACATCAAATGATAACGTACCTTTCATCCTTCGCAGTGGAGACACACTAATAATAAATTAATTAACACATAATTTTTAAATTCTGTACGGCACTACATGTGCTTCAAAACTGGCTAACCCGGCACATGCGTCGTTTAGATGACAGCACTCGTTCGCATCCAGTTGCGATTCTCCATCACGTTCATCGTCCAGGCGAAAGGAAGAACTTAAATTCTTATATAGCACAGGCGTTTCTTAGTTGAATATGTATTCAATTTTGGTAAAAGCCAGGGGGCAAGCCCCCTAGCACACAGAGAGATTTTCTTTCACACCAGCGGCCGGCTTCATGTTTACAAACAGCTAGTCCATGGACTCCACACGATGGCGGAGAAAAAAAAACGTGTCAAATGCCGAACTGCATTCATGTAAAATTTATTGTCCAATCACGGCTTGACACCTCAATCAACAATGTCATAATTAAGTACATAATTTGGCGGTATCATGAATATAAATATTCTTTTGTTTATGCTTTAGAATTATAATTGCCTTCACACAAGACTGGAATTGGATGAGGTTTTAATAAGGTACAACCAACGCATTCTATTGGAGAGAAGCAGGAACCAAGTCCAGACTTCCAAAGTCCGACAGCAGCTCCCATCTCGTGGTCACAGGCGGAGCCAAGCGACGAAGCGGTCGTTTCAAAAATGTCAAGAGCTGCATCCATGGGTAAATACATGTTTGAAAACTTTTGGGACGGGCACTTGCACGTAACAATAATAATAATTATTGTTTTGTAATTGTTTAAATAAGAGTTTAGGAAGTTTGGAACGACTAAATTTGAATTTGAGGATTTATTTATCCTATGGTTAGTGGTCCTATGCACGCCCTTATCTTGCAAAGATATAATGATTTTTTCTAAGCGTTTCATAATTGCGTTATAGGATTGGAATAGTTTATGACGCGGAAGGCCATCGAAAGATTATAGAAAGCCTGTATCAAATAGGGTATTCTCGATTTTGTATAATTATAAACAAATATGGTAATGTCACAATATGACAATTTTTGAACGGGGTAGACACGACATAAAAATAATGTGGATTGCTGTGATGGTGAAATTGGTATAAATGAAGCTTCGTGTTTGAAACAAGCTGTGGCTTGATAAAAAGTAAGGAATAATACTGCAATATAAAAAAGGGAATATGTTGAAGTTAGAAACGAATGTGTATCATTCAGTCGTGAGATGAAATCACGAATAAATATGGTGTTATGTGTAGTGTCAACCATGTTGATGGTTAGATAACTTATAAAAAATATGTTGAAGAAAAAGGTATAATAATTATAAATAAAAATCTTGTGGAGTGAAGAACTAAATGATTATTTAATGCAGCCATCACAGATAAATTTCAGTAAAGATTTTCTCGTGTCTCACGTAAATTACCCTCTTATTTGTCAAACCGTTTTGGCTATAAACAAAAACTTAGTTTTGATGATGTCTTACCGTGGTCGAATATAAATAAAATCCAAGAGGATTGAACGCATAAATAAATTGGGCATTGGCTAAAATAAATATTGTAAAAATTAATAAATGACCAGCCATTTATAATATCACGGATATTTTTGTTTTGAACAAGTTCCATAACTGAATAAATGATAAATATTTTGAGCAAGTAAGTATTTTGAATTTTAATAAAATATAAATAATAATTTATAAATAATGATAATAATTTGTTGCTTAATGTTGTATGGTGAAAATATAAAGAGATTGATCTTGTCAACGTGGTGATAATAAAGATAAAAAATATCATAAATTATTGAATTTATGATGAATATAAATGATTTGGTTAGTTGTTTAATTATTGGATAAACATGATGAATAATTTAAATAAATGGTCTTGTGGATCATATTTATTTATTAAGTGAAATTTGCGGATCAAGAACAGATGATCTAATATATTTTCATACGATCAAAATTCTTTGAATCCTTGCTTGAAGTCAGATTGATGCACAGTAATATTTGCTCATATGTCCGACAAATATTTATGTTTCTTTCAATAGCTCAAGGAAATGTTAAATTAAACACAGATTTGGGCAGTGAATTTATGAATTTTGGAAAGTGAAATAATGTATCAACGAGTGAAAGTGTTTAGTTAACAGATGTAGATAATCAAAGTAGGCATCAGGATGGACGATTCATTTTGCCCTGAATGACCTACAATTGTAAATATTACTCACATTTAGGAACGATGCAAATGAACTGATAAATTTTGGCAATCGATCATTTACAAAGTGCTTTTTCGAGTGTGTTGAAAATTCCATTCATGTGTGTTTTATGTATGAGAATTTTTTCATGCATTACAGTGCTAAATTTGCATCTTAATTTTTTTTTGAAATTTTTAATTATAAATAAAATGAGATTTTTTAGAAATTGTGGCATTTTCATTTCTCCTTTACATTATTATTGTTGCATCGAACCGAGAATCAGTGAAGCAAGTTAGTTTAATATTTTTGTGTTTGCTTTTCACCCGGTTTGCGCCATGAGATCTTTTGAGTCTCGTGCTAGCTGATTTTCGGTAACATGCATATGTGGTCGTTAGACTTTGGTCTAAACGGGCACATTACCTAACCTAATCTCAACTCACCTAGCCTAACCTGACCACATCTGAAATGTCTTTACTATACCTTTCCTAATCTAATCCTGACTTGACCTTACCTGTTTGTAAGCAACAACACACCAAAATTTCAAGAATTCCATAGTACTTTAAGGTTAATAATTGATTCCCAACTCCTACACCTCTTTTTATCCCACTCGGTCAAAAAACATGGTATTTCTTTAAATTTTGCTTGATGCCACCACTAAAGTGATAATCAGACTTCCAGTCCTATCATTATAAATTCATTGCCCCCCTCTTCTTTCTGTAACAGTTTTAAGCCTGTCTCGACAACAACCACACCTCTTTCTATTACGTCATATGATGTGACGTTCTCACAATTTGACGAGTGAGTTCATGTTCTCCCAAAAGTGGGTGCAAAAGTGAGAGCAAATATGGATGGGGCAGTTTAAAGTTAGGTGGGTAAGGCGGGTTCGAACCAACGGTTGGGTCTAACCAACTGTTGGGTCTAACCAACAGCGGGTTCTAACCAACGGCGGGGTCTAACCAACAGCGGGTTCTAACCAACGGTGGGGTCTAACCAACGGCAGGGTCTAACCAACGACAGGCTAAAATATCCAAACAATGTTAAATATCCTAACATATGCAGACACCTACGGCGCGCGCGTCGCAGTAGTTTGCCGTGGGAACATGGGTGTTAACGTGAGCGAAACATAAACTCACTTGTCAATTAGTATTGGAATCAAGCAAAAGGCGTACAGCGACAGTACAAATTTCGAATATTTAACATTCTTTGGATATTTTAGCCTGCCGTTGGTTAGAGCCCGCCGTTGGTTAGAACCCGCCTTACCAACCTCACTTTAAACTGTTGCTGCTTGAGTCCTCAGTCTTTTGACTGGTTTGATTCAGATCTCCATGCCTCCCTGTCCTGAGCTAATCGTTTCATCTCTACATAGCTACCACACCCTACATCCGAGGCGATCTATTTAACATATTCTAACCTTGGTCTACCCCTACAGTTCTTGTCCTCAACACTTCCTTCCATAACTAAGCTTGCTATTCCTGGGTGTCTTAGTATGTGTCCTACCAACCTATCTCTTCTCTTCATTAGTAGTCGCCAGAATCATCTCTCCTCTCCCACTAGTCTCAATACCTCTTCGTTTGTAACTCTATCTACCCATCTAATCTTCATCATTCTCCTGTAACACCACATTTCAAACGCTGCAATTCTCCACTTTTCTGCTGCACCAATAGTCCAAGTTACATTTCCATAGAGTGCAACGCTCCAGACAAAGGTCTTCCAGAATGACTTCCTAATACCTAAATCTATATTCGATGTCAAAAGATTCCTTTTCTGTAGAAATGCTTTCCTTGCCTGAGCTAACCTACTTTTTATATCATCTTTGCTTCGTCCATCACTGGTTATTTTGCTTCCCATGTAACAGAATTCTCCTACTTCCTTTAGTTTTTCACCTGCCAATTTGATGTACATAGAGGTTTCTGATTTATTTCGGCTGCATTCCAATATTTTTGATTTACGTTTATTAATTTTCATCATGAATTGTTTCCTCAATACGGAGTCCATACCATTCAAAAACTCATTCAAATCCTCAGGCGTGTCGGCCAAGATGACTATGTCTCCGGTAAATCTCAGAGTTGAAATTATTTCTCCTTGAATCTTCACTCTCACTTTACATTTTCCTCCAATTTCCTTCATTGCTTGTTCAATGTAAAGATTGAAAAGTATGGGTGATAAGTTGCAGCCTTGCCTTACACCTTTCTGAATACCAGCTTCTCTCTCATGTCCTTCAGCTCGAATGACTGCTGTCTGGTTTCTGTATAGATTGTAAATCACCCTCCTATCCCTGTACTTTATTCCAATCGTTTTCAAAATGTCAAACAATTTAGTCCAATCAACGTTATCAAAAGCCTTTTCTAAGTCTACAAATGCCATGAACGTTCTCTTATCTTTCCTTATTCTACCTTCCAAAATCAGCCTAAGACTCAGTACAGCTTCCCTTGTTCCTACATTTCTCCTGAAACCAAACTGGTCTTCACCCAACTCCGTTTCTATCTGGCTATCTATCCTATTGTAAATTATTCTAGACAGGATCTTTGAAGCATGGGTAATCAAGCTGATTGTACGGTAATCTTCACATCTGTCAGCTCCTACTTTCTTCGGTATAGGGATGATAACATTGTTCTTCAAATCAGAGGGTACCTCACCTGTCTCATAAATCCTACACACCAAGTGATATAACCTGATCAGACCTTCATCTCTTATGCAGCGTTGCAACTCAATCGGTATATCATCTATGCCTGGTGCTTTGTTCCTGCCTAAGACTTCTAATGCTCTGTCAAATTCTGATCTCAATATTAAATCTCCTTTCGCATCCTCATCAATTTCCTCCTCCCTTTCCATTACATGATTCTCAATCTCCTTTCCCTTATACAAACACTCTATGTAAGTTTCCATCTCTCAACCTTTTCTTCCCTATCAGTTAGAGGCTTTCCATTTATGTCCTTAATATTACAGCACTTAGTCTTCCTTTCCCCAGAAGTATTCTTAATCCTTCGATAAGCTGTGTCTACTTTTCCTAATTTCAGACAATTTTCTATACCTGCACATTTCTCTTTCAACCATTCTTCTTTCGCTTCCTTGCACTTCTTGTTAACCTCATTTCTCAGACGTCTGTATTCGGCTTTCCCCTTTTCATCTCTTACATTCTTGTGTTTCCGCCTTTCGTCCATCAATTCTAGTATATCCTGTGTGATCCACGGTTTTCTACCTATTCTTTCTTTCCTACCAGTGTTTTCTTCTGCGGATTTTGTTATTTCATTCTTCAAAAGTGCCCATTCGTCTGCAATTGAAGTTTGTTTAGGGTTTTTCATTAGTCCTTCCTTTATACTCTTCTTGAATCTTTCGTTTACATCCTTCTCTTTGTCTGCCTATTGCCCACCTTTTTGGCTTTTGACTTTTCTTCAGTTTCTTCTTAAAACTTGATAGAAATTTTGAATGATTAACACAGTTACTAATTTCCTATGGACTGAAACCTACAGTAAATACACCAACAAGAATAACAAAATTTAGTAAAACCACTCCTGATCAAATTTTTATAAATACAGATAAATATCACCATTCAATAGAAGTCTATTGTCCGGGTTTTAGTGACCACCATGGACAAATACTGAGTTTTGAAGTATCCGAAGTAATCAATAATAATGATAATGGAGTAAAATCAAAGTGCAGGTCATTCACTGAATCAAATGTTACATATTTCAATGACTTATTAAATAAGGAAACATCGTCAGAAATTTATGAACTAGAAAATGTAAATGATAAATTTAATGCATTTAACAGTACCCTAAAACACTATTTTGAAATAGCATTCCCCTTTAAACGAAGAACTGTTCAAAATAACAAAACTAGCAATTGGATAACAACAGGGATTATAAATTCATGTCAAAGAAAGAAATTTCTACACAAATTATATAAACAATACCACACAACACCTGAATTCAATTTATACTACAAAAAATACACTAGCATATTAAATAAGGTAATAAGACTAGCAAAGAAAATGCATAATGATAATTTTATTTCCCAATCATCTAATAAAAACAGGGCTATGTGGTCCGTGATAAAGAAAGAAACTGGAAAATCTGCTAAAACACAAAGGAACATTACACTGACCAGAAATAATAAAGTGATTAATAATCCAGAGGAAATAGCAAACACTTTTAATGACTATTTTCTGGAAATTCCACAAAAATTAATAAATAAATCACAGGTAAATACACTAAATTCTAATAATAAAATAAATATATGCAGTGATTCTTTATTTATAAATCATGTCACAAGTGAAGAGGTAAGAATAGTTATAAAAGAGCTAAAAAATAAATTCTGTGCTGGCATTGATGGCATCCCTGATGCAATTTTAAAGAAATGTGCAAAAAATATAATAAATCCACTTACGCACTTAATAAACAGTTCAATTCTCTCAGGAACTTACCCGGATATTTTGAAGTTATCAAAAGTAATTCCAGTGCACAAAAACGGTTCAAAAGATGAATTAGATAACTATCGTCCTATTACCTTACCAACTGGTATTGCTAAAAATTGTGGAAAAAATTATGTATAAGAGACTGATAAGTTTCATAGAAAAAAATAAAATATTATCAAACTCACAACATGGATTTAGAACGGAAAAATCTACACAGACAGCAATTTACGAATGTAGTAATAGTATACTGAAATTAATTGACAATAAGGAACATGTAACCGGCCTATTCTTGGATTTATCGAAAGCATTTGATGTTGTTGACCATAAAATCCTCCTTACCAAACTAAATCAATATGGTGTTAGAGGTCTAGCTAATAAATGGATAGAGTCCTACTTAACAAGGCGTAAACAAATAGTAAGCTTGAGACACAAGGATGATGGAACCAAATTACTTAATGAAACATTGTCCAATGAGGGAATTATTGAATTTGGAGTACCCCAGGGATCGGTTTTGGGCCCACTACTCTTTCTTCTATATATCAATGATATAACACAGAACGTTCATTCACATAAGGAAATTTTGTTTGCGGACGATACAACACTCGTAATAAAAGGTGAAACTAAACAGGTCATACAGCAGTCTGCTGACTCCGTTACAGGAGAGTTAACCAAATGGTCACAAGATAATCGCCTCATAATAAACTATAAAAAAACAGTATGTCTAAATTTCCACACTATACAGAATAGGAATCCTGCGATGCCCAATATAACATTAAATGGTCATCAAATAGAAAATAAATCAGAAACAAAGTTTTTAGGACTATGGATACAACAAGACTTGAAATGGAATAATCATATACAATATCTGAATACTAAACTGAACTCGATGTGCTTTGCGTTACGTATTTTGAAAACCTGCTCTAGCATGCACACATTAAGAAATACTTATTTTGCTTATTTCCATTCATACTTAAGATATGGGATCATATTTTGGGGTATGTCGCCAGATGTACTAAGCACGTTTAGGATACAAAAGAGGGCGATTAGAATTATGGCAAATGTAAACTCTAGAGAATCATGTAGACCTCTGTTTAAAGATTTAAACATTCTCCCACTGCCCTGCATATATATCTTTGAAAGTATTATGTTTTTTAAAAAGAATTTAATGAATAAGGATGTTTTTCTTAAAACAAACAATGATGTTCATAGGCATAACACAAGACAAAATCAAAACATTCATATTTCACACACACGCACAAGCATATATCAAAAAGGAACTTTTCATACTGGAGTTAAATTATACAATAAACTACCCCAGTATATAAAACTGGCCCCAAAAATAAAAACTTTTGATAGAATGTTGAAAGCTTATCTGCAGTGCCATTGTTTTTACTCAGTAGTTGAATATTTTAGCGTATAGGAGTGATGGAATCTATAACTATATTTTACTTTTTTAATTTAATTTTAATACCTAGCTGTATGTTGTTGTATTTATAGAATTAAGTTTTCATATTATGATAATAGAGTGAGGTGTAAATAGTTGTGCAATAAGATTGTATCTATTAAGATTTGCTATTATAATAAGTTATAAATAGTTACAATCTTAGTAATATATACCTGTTAGTTCTTTTATTTTATGCATGTAAATTCTGACGTGTCCTATATCAAAAATGTATTGAATGCATGTATTTGATCAAATGGAATTAATAAAAATCTATCTATCTATCTATCTATCTTCAACTTTAATCTGCATTTCATTACAACCAGATTGTGGTCAGAGTTTATGTCAGCACCAGGATATGTTTTACAATCCAAAATCTGGTTTCGAAACCTCTGCTTGACCATAATGAAGTCGATTTGGTAACGCCCTCTATCTCCTGGTCTCATCCATGTGTATATTCTTCTATTGTGGTTATTGAATAAGGTGTTAGCTATGACCAACTCATGCTCGGTACAGAATTCCATCAGTCTGCTTCCTCGATCATTCCTTTCACCTAATCCAAAATCCCCTACTATCTTCCCTTCTCTTCCTTTTCCTACCACAGCATTCCAATCTCCCATTACTATAACATTTTCATCACCCTTGATATACCTCAGAATTTCATCTATTTCTTCGTAGACCTTTTCAACATCTTCATCATCAGCTTGACTGGTAGGCATATAGACTTGTACCACTGTGGTGCACGTAGGTTTTGTATTGATTTTTGCTACAATAATCCGTTCACTATATTGCTCATAATATTCCACCCACTGTCCAAGTTTTCTACTCAATATGAGACCAACCCCTGCTTTGCCATTGTTTGATTTAGTGCTAATGACCCTATAGTCTCCTGAACAAAAGTCCTGTTCTTCCTGCCAGCGCATTTCACTAATCCCAACCAAATCAAACCTCAACCTATCCATTTCCCTTTCTAAGTTTTCTAACCTTCCACTTCCCAGCAGACTTCTAACATTCCACGCTCCTATCCGTAGAATGTCAGATTTCCTCTTTGTCACTTCTGTGATGTTAACCCCCTCTCGAGTAGTCCCCACCCGGAGATCCGAACGGGGGACTAGTTTACCTCCGGATTGGAATTTTACAAGGGAGGAGGCCATCATCACATGTAATTATGCATAGAGAGGTTCATATCCTCGGGAAGGGCATTACGGCTATAGTTTCCCGTTGCTTTCAGCCGTGTAGCAGAACGCAGTGTAGCCATTAGTGTGCTTATATTATCAATATCTTAACCGTCTATAAGACAATACTTTAAACTGCCCCATCCATATTTGCTCTGACTTTTGCTCTCACTTTGCTCTCACTTTTTCTCTCACTTTTGCACCTACTTTTGCTAAGCCCTCTTTTTATCATTATGGAAAGCTCCTTATAAGCATGAAATGTGATAGTGGTTGTGGTAACTAAAGTCGTGAAACATGAACTCACTTCTCAAATCGTGTGAACGCCTCATCAACAGAAATGTTAACCAGTGTAATAACGAAGCTTAAGATAACGTAACAAAAGAAAAGCGTTGAAACAGGCTGTATGAACAAGTGAGAGAATGTAACATATGACGTAATACAAAGAGGCTTCGTTGTTGTCGAGACAGGCTAAAACCTGTTAGATAAAAAGAAAGGGGGTAATGAATTTATAAAGATAGGGCTGAAGGACTGAGTATCACTTTAGTAATGGCATCAAGCAAAATTTAAAGAAATACCATGTTTTTGGACCGAGTGGGATAAAATGAGGTGTAGGAGTTGGGAATCAATTATTAACCTTAAAGTACTCTGGAATTCTTGGAATCTTGGTGTGTTGTTGCTTACAAACTGGTAAGGTGAAGTCAGGTGAGGTTAGCTAGGATTAGATTAGGAAAGGTTTAGTAAAGGCATGTCAGGTGTGGTCAGGTTAGGTTAGGTGAGCTGAGATTGAGTTTGGTAAAGTTAGATTAGGTTAGGTAACGTTAGGTTGTAGTTGCCTGGACCAAAGCCAACTGACTACTCACTACTTGGGTTTAGAAATCAAATTTACTCAAATTACATTCTAGTAGAACTTATGTCTACTATATACTGCTAACCCTTTGCTACCACTTTTGCTCTCACTTTAAACTGCGCATCCATATTTGCCCTCACTTTTGCTCTCACTTTATTCTCACTTTTGCTCTCACTTTTGCACCTACTTTTGCTCTCACTTTAAACTATTATTTTTATTGCCGAGTTAACTTTGTTGAAATATGTGACTATGGATTGTGGTGGTTACACTGTTACTCATAAACCTGCTCAATAGAGATATGTTTCTCTTTTGTTTTCTTTGATATGTATAAAAGAATGTTGTATCACTTGTTTTTCAGTACTAATAAATGTCAAGTTCAGTAAACGTGTGTTCTCCCTTTCAATTGGCCTGTTTGCCTCATAATTCAACAGATTATGGGCCCAGGCACGAATTCACTGTGCGAATAAAAAGTGCGTATGATAGACTGCTCGTTAAGTTATATGAACTGTGAATTTCGCTATATATCGAAATCAACATGTCTGCAACCAGCATATCTTTACCGACTATAGATAAGCTGCGAGGTAGTCCAAATTATGTGGATTGGTGATTCGAGATGGAAAACGTCCTAAGACTCGAAGATTTGTGGATCTGTATAGTTGGCTACCCGGATGGAGATACTAAAACAGCTGCGAAAAAAGTGAAAGACGAGAGTCGGGCTAGGGCCAGACTTAACCTCATGGTGGAGAAATCCATTTTCCCAATCGCCATGCCTTGTAAGACCGCAAAGGAAGTCTGGGAAGCTCTTGAAAATGTATACTCAGATAAAGGAGTGAATAAGCGGATCTGCATATTGAAGAAATTGTGCAAAATTAAAATAAAGCACTACAAGACGATGGAAGAGTATGTCAGTGAGGTTATGGGACTTGCTCAGCAATTTGCCTGTATGAATAAGGCACTGGACGACCAGTTTGTGGCAGCTCTTATGCTGAAAGGTGTACCCGATGAGTTTCAGCCCATGATTATGGCTCTGGAAAGCTCCGGTACAGAACTTAACGCAGACACAGTCCGAACCAAGTTGCTACAGGATATTACTTGGAGTGGGAAAAGTACTTCCAAGCCATCCAAGGATTCTGTTTTGTTTTCACGAGAAGACAAGACGAAGAAGAAGCCCTTCTGCTGGAAATGCAAGAAACCAGGGTACTGGAAGCGGGATTACAGGAAAGAGGAGATGCAGAGCTCATCTCAACAGAAGTCTAAGAAAGACAAGATGATGCTGGCGACCTATGGACAGGCATTAAGTGCAAGAGCTTCTACAGGGGCCTCGTTCGTTGACTCTGGTGATACTAAGCATATAAGTTCAAGCAAGACTGCGATGGTGAACTTCACTGCTGGTCCTAATCTGGAGATCAGTACAGCAAACAATCAAAGATTTTATGGCCAAGGATCTGGTAATGTAACTGTTCAATTAGAAAATGGTATTTCAAAAACATTGTCAAATGCATTATAGAATATGTTCCAGGTCTCACTGCTAATCTGTTATCAGTATCTGCTGCTACTCAAAAGGGTTATGTTGTGGTATTCACTGACAATACTTGTGAAGTTTATGATAGTGAAAACTTTGCTGCTACAGGTAATGTAGCACTGAATGCGAGTAATGTGGGGGTATTTACCAAGTAAATGCTCTGAGTACTCAAGCTAATATTTGTACAGATGACTCAGAACATTTATGGCATAAACGACTGGGCCATCTTAACAACCACAGCATGAAGTTCTTAAGAGATGGTCTCACTCAAGTAATGAATTTCTCAGATAATGGCTTTAAAAACTGTTTTATGTGCTGAAGGAAAACAAGCTAGACAACCATTTAAGTCAAGTAATAGTAAAAGTGTATGTACAAAATAAGCTAGATCTTATTCGTTCAGACTTATGTGGGCCTTGCCAGTTTCATCTTGGATCTATGTTCGATATTTCTTGACCTTCATTGATGATCATTCTAGAAAGGTTTTTGTCTATTTCCTTGCTAAGAAAAGCGATGTTTTGGATTGCTTTATTGATTTCAAGGCACAGGTCGAGAATCAGTGTGAAAGATCTATTAAGGTCCTACGCACTGATAATGGTGGTGAATTGTGTGGCAAAACTTTTGAGAGTCTATTTAAATCAGAAGGCATTCAGCAACAAACGATATAACGCATGAATAGAACGTTAATTGATAATGTAGAGCCATGATCAGCGAGTTGAAAGTAGATAAACGCATGTGGGCTAAAGCAATAAATACAGCAGCCTATTTTGCAAACAGGTCCCCAACCATAAGAATTCCAGGTAAAGTTCCAGATGAGATCTGGACTGGTAAAAAGGTCAATATGGAGCATCTGAGAATTTTTTGGTTGTGTAGCAAAAGTTCATGTCCCAGATCAAAGGAGAAACAAGTTATATCCTAAAAGTGAAAAACTCATTTTCAGTGGTTATTTTGAGAACAGTAATGCCTATAGATTCATGCATCCTGTTACTCATAAACTTGTTAAGTCCAGGGATGCACAGTTCCTTGAAGATGTGTTCCAGGAGGTGTCTGATGTTTCTCCAGGTAATGTTGGCCCATCCTTGCAGATTAAAGAAACTTGGGTGGGAATCACTTGAGGCTGGGAGGATGAAATCTAGACTCTGCATTATGTACAACACGTATACAAATCAACCAGCATGGGGTGAGCTGAACAACCCTATGGGAAAGCCCACTTACATGGGTAGGAGCGATCATCCTTTCAAAGTTAAGGGCCGACCACAGCGAACAAATTATGGTAAATATTCTTTCGTAAACCGTGCCATTGATAACTGGAACTCTCTACCTGCCGCAGTCTTAGAGCCTTTTTCCAAACATATAGGTGTGTTTAAGAAAATACTGACTATTTGTGTAAATACTCCAGTTTAATTGTTAGTGAATTATTATGTATAATTATTTATTTGTTATGTATATCTACCGGGGGACACACCCCCAATTGTAAATAAATAAATGAATGAATTGATTAATGAACCTTCAATGTTGCAGATATCTGTTCCCACTGACAGTGAGGCAGAACCCGACAACTCAGAGGATGGGGCAGAGAGCATTTCGGAACTTGAAAGCGTATCCCCCGTCAGCAGTGCTGGTGTGGCTGATACTGTTGACTCAGCTGACTTAAGCTCTGTCCCTAATGGAACAGATTCAGCCTGCAGTGATTCTGAAGGCTCTGCCACCATCGTCAACGAGCCAATGGAAAGGGATGCCGAAGGTAATCAAAGGTATCCTAGGCGCCAACAAAAGCCTGTAAACATGTCAGACTATGTGGCATACTTTACTCTCACTGATGACTCTGAACCTAGTACAGTTAAGGAGGCACTGTCCATGCCTGATAGGGTTAAGTGGGAGCAGGCTATGAAAAGGGAAATGGAGATACTTCAGTTGAATGACACCTGGGATCTAGTTGATAAACCCCAGGGCTAGAATGTTATCAGTAGGAAGTGTTTTTTTTTAGTAAAAAGAGACTCTAATGGTAACATTCAAAGGTATAAAGCCAGACTTGTGGCCAGGGGCTTCACCCAAAGGTACGGAGTAGATTTTACAGAAACTTTCTCTCCTGTTGTTCGACACAGCACGTTAAAGATGCTGCGTGCCTTGGCTGTCCAAACAAATCTGAAGGTGGTACAGTGGTATGCTGAATCTGCTTTCCTCAATGGAAGGATAGATGAAGACATCTACATGTGCCAGCCAGAAAGTTTTGTCAAGAAAGGTTCAGAGCATAAAGTTTTCAAGTTAAAAATCTATTTATGGCTTAAAACAATCTTCTCGTTTGTGGGTTGAGAGAGCTCACTCAGTCCTTGTCAAATTGGGTTACAAAAATTATGCTGATGAACCCTGTGTCTACTTTAAGAAACAATCCCAAGGTATGGTAATACGTTGATGATTTCATTGTGGCTTATAATGATGAATATGAGATCAAGTCATTGGAGATCTGTATTGATAAGTAATTTAAGGTACGAGATCTTGGAGCAATGTCTTATATTTTAGGTATTAAAGTAAGGCAATATGAGAAGAATGGTACAATGTATCTTAGCCAAGAGCAGTACATCAGTGAGATTGCAAACAAATATGGTATGCACGATGCGCGTCCCATTGGTACTCCTTTGGAAACTAAATCAAATCTTGGTGTTTCTGATACAGAAACTAGTAATCTCCCTTATAGAGAACTCACAGGTTCACTCATGTATTTAAGTGTTTGCACGCGTCCAGATATAAGCAATGCGATATCATATCTCAGTCAATTCAGTCCTTGTTACAATGAATCTCACTGGTCTGCTGAAAAGAGAGTGCTGCGTTATTTAAATTGCACAAAAGACTTGTCACTTAAGTACAGTGTAAGGAATGGCGGTCAATTCATGGGATTTGTTGATGCTGACTGGGCTAATGATTGCACTGACCGAATACCATACAGTGGTTTTGTGTTCAAAATGGCAGGTGGTGCTGTATCATGGGGGGGCTCAAAAGCAAAAATGAATTTCCTTATCATCTACTGAAGCAGAATATGTTGCACTGAGTGAAGGTGTAAGAGGAGCTGTTTGGTTGATACGTGTTTTGTCTAACTTTATAGCTCTCAAGTCACCCATCATATCATTGAGTGATAGTCAATAAGCTCAAAAACTGGCAACAAATCCAGTCCACCATAATAGGACCAAACATATTGACACTAAATATCACTATGTTAGAGATGCTTTGGATTCTAAAGTCATATACATCAAATATGAGGAGACTCAAAAATGACAGCAGACATGCTAACAAAGCCCCTTCCTAAGCCTAAACACATTTAGATTTGTAGAGACTTGGGTCTTGAATCATGTCCTCTACTCCCACAGGTTTAAGGAGGTGTGTTGAAATATGTCACCATGGTTTGTGGTGGTCACACTGTTACTCATAAACCTGCTCAATAAAGATATGTTTCTCTTTTGTTTTCTTTGGTATGTATGAAAGAATGTTTTATCACTTGTTTTTCAGTTCTAGTAAATGTCAATTTCAGTAAAAATGTGTTCTCCATTTCAATTGCCTGTTTGCCTCATAATTCAACAAAATTTACTAGAGATTATTCATGCTTGACAGTTGATATGGAAGTATCAACGACTAGCTATGATAAGCCATATGCATACTATAAAGGATATATATATATTGTAAAACGAACCAATAAAAATGGAACTATTATTTGACGTTGTTCAAAGTGATACGTTACTATTTTATAGACGGCTCACGAAGGTACGCAATATTGTAAAGACTGCCATCTATTGTCAAAAACTTTAACCTAACATCATGTTTTGCGCTATTGAAACGCTCATCGCAAAGTGAATCAGATCGGAACTTAAGGAACACAGTATGTCCCAAGAATGGATCTTCTATTTATTACCAAGAAGAGTTGAATAAGTAACGAAGCCATTACGAGAGAAGCTGGAAAGTGATGTACTACATGTGTTTTGTAACGAGATTAAAATGCGTCTGGTTGTGTCCGAAGGATCTTGGTCGTGTCGTCTTGTTCCCGTTTATTTACTAAAGGCTTTAATCTTGGAAGTGAGCCACTATTGAAATGATGATGAAGTATTTGTAGCTGGCAGCTTGCGATCTTCAGGGAACGTCTCCAGTCAAAGCTAAGTGTACATTCTTTGAAAGTATGATCATTGTATGAATTGAAGAAGAAGTAATTGGTTACTAAATGCATGTCCGCCAATTTTCAGTGTTAGCATGTCCCGAGCTCTCTCAGTATTAAAGCTAGATTGGAGATTGTTATTGTTTTAGGTAATTTGTCTTGTTGGTTCATGTTCCTCCACCTATTATATTGACGTATTATGATGATGGATCACGTTGGTTTTTATTTGGGGTTAATGTTTAAGGGGTTCTCGTTGTTTTGTTATTCTTAATTGTATTTGGTATTATGTATTATTTACCCTGCGGATGTCATCGCGGTTTAGCTGAATAAGTAAATTGTTAGGGAGATGCGACGTTACTTTGGGCATTTGCTTATTTTTCTTTAATGAGATGAAGTATGACGATGAAGTTTGACGATGAAAGACGAATATGATGTTTATTTTGTGTTAGTGTTTATGTGTTAATTTGTGTTGGGTAAATGAGTTAGGGCATCGACATCCTGCTGGTTATTTATTGATAAGCTTTCGTTATTATTTTGTGGGTGGGAAAATGTTATTGTTAATTGGGGTCCTGAACTGGATATGGGATCGTTGTAATTGTTTTCTTTTTTTATCCAGTCAGAAACAACGTGCGATCTCACTAGTTATTAAATGAGGTATATCGATTATTCTTTCGGATGTGTGTATTTCTTACATGTGCCCGGGACTGTGATAGATGCTCATTTTACTTCTAGTAAGATAATCGAATCTCATACTTCGTCCGAAAAGAAGTTTTATTCAAAGAGTATATGAAGTCAGTTGTTGTTTAGTTTTGGGGGGTTTGTTCGTTTTTCTTCTAGTCGAGTTTTGGGTTGTTCCTATCTTAAGGGTTTTGTATGTCTGACAAGTCTTTATTATTTTTGTTCATTGGTCGTGTTATGAAGTTGAATGAAGTTTTACGTAGTGGAATGATTTGACGTATGGTCGTTGTTTCTCCGAGGTAGTTTGTTTTAGTGAGACATTCTTTGATTTATTTTAAAGGGGGGGGGGGGTTTCTTCAAGGGTTGTACGGCTTCATAAACTATTTAGAATATTTCTTCTGATTACTTTCGGTAATCAGCCTGTGGTGGGACGAATGTATTATTTTATTATTTTAATTAGCTTTTCCCCTCGATATGATTCTAGTCAATTTCGATGCGATCTCCAATCTAGCAAGTGTTAGGCTTCTCTCTTTCAAGATTCTTTTCTTTTTGATAGTTCTTTATTGTGTGTGTTTTTATATTTTTATGTTTTATCTTTGTTAACATGTATACCTTTATTACAGCCCCATCATCCCACATTACTCCATTTCATGCACACCTCGTTTCCCCTTTGTAATGTCTTGTTTAAGGTTTTATTAAATTACAACCTTTACTCTCAAAGTGT
Source organism: Meconema thalassinum (assembly GCA_946902985.2). Taxonomy (NCBI): domain Eukaryota; kingdom Metazoa; phylum Arthropoda; class Insecta; order Orthoptera; family Tettigoniidae; genus Meconema; species Meconema thalassinum. Next base: position 885,571,886 of record OX336389.2, on the reverse strand, counting down.
AGTCATTCATAGTTAGTTCTCCATCTAGTTCGGAATGTGCGAGTAGACTCGATATCAGGATAACTCGGTCCGCGTCCCCTCCATCTGCACGCCGCCTCACAAAGCAACGTTCAAAACAGTGTCGAGGTGACTTGAAAAGTAAAAAAATGTGAGGTCTTAAGTGTGAGTGATCATCAATGTGGTGTATCAGATGAAACATGGTTGCTGTTTAAAAAACACCTAAAAATGCTAAAACGCTAGTCCGAGAAAAATATATTGCAGCTCAAGACAGTGCATTGTTTGTTAAAAAGCATTTATCATCTCCCCAGAAAGTCATGTTAGGACAGTTGTCAACGTCCAAAAAACTCCCAAAACTATCAAAGGCAACACAGACTATGCAAAAAGTGGTATTGCAAAAGGATCAAAAAGGACTATATAGTAAGAGTGATGATGATTATACTGATGATGATGATGATGATGATAATGATTATGATGATGATGATGATGATGATGATGATAATGGTAATGCTCTGTTTACACCTAAAATCATTTTTTAAATTTGTCTACTGGAACAACCCCAGTAAGCTAATCCGGCGGCATCAGCAATTGCATGCCCGTAAACAGGCTGGTTATACTGGATATGAGGAAGAACTATTGGATATAGGAAATGAACTTTGTCGTGCCAAAATTATTGTGTAACGGGTCCACGTAACAGCTTAGAGTGAGTCTTACCATACATTCTAGGGATTTTACTACTATATGTATAGTCATAATTTTAAAACTATAGCAAGCAATCGTAAAGAGAGAGAGAGAGTTGTATTCTATGTGTATATATTGTAAAACTATTTAAACTAGCGGACCCGTGCGAGATCTTTCGCATAATGTGTTGCCAGGGGCTATCGTCTTGTTTGTTTAAATGTACTTTACATATATAAAGCTCAATGTTTGTTTGTCTGTCTGTCTGTCTGTCTGTGATTTATACAAATCTACACTGTTTCACCGATCTGAACCAAAATTTGTACACTTATCCTTTGGAACCCTGCGGGTAACCCCGTCTACAATAAATTTCGGACAGACCACTCCATTCCCTGCATTTAGGCCTTTGTCAAAAATCTACACCTTTTCGCCGATTTGAACCAAAATTTGTATACTTACACTTTAGAACCCGACGAGTAACACTGTCTACTTTAAATTTTGAACAGACCCCACCATTCCCTGCATTTAGGCCCTTTGTCAAAAATCTACGCCGTTTCGCCAATCTGAACCAAAATGTATATACTGACACTTTAGAACGCGACGAGTAACACTGTCCACTTTAAATTCCGGACAGACCAGTCCATTCCCTGCATTTAGGCCCTTTGTCAAAAATCTAGACCGTTTCACCGATCTGAACCAAAATTTGTATGCTTACCTTTTGGAACCCTGCGGGTAACACTGTCCACTTCAAATTTCGGACAAACCAACCCCATTCCCTGCGTTTAGGCCCTTTGGCAAAAATCTATACCGTTTCACCCATCTGAACCATATTTTACATACTTACCGTTTGCAACCCGACGAGTAACACTGTCTGCTTGAAATTTCGGACAGACCACCCCTTCCCTGTATTTAGACCCTTTGGCACAAATCTGCACCGTTTCACCGATCTGAACCAGAGTTTACATACTTTCCCTTTGGAACCCGAAGAATAACACTGTCTGCTTGAAATTTCGGACAGACCACTCTATTCCCTGCATTTAGGCCTTTGACAAAAATCTACACCGTTTCAGCGATCTGAACCAAGTTGTGCATACTTACCCATTGGAACCCAACGAATAACACTCACTACTTAAAATTTCGGACAGACCACTCCATTCCCTGCATTTAGGCCCTTTGGCACAAATCTACACAGTTTCACCGATCTGAAAAAAAAATTGTATACCTACCCCTTGGAACCCTGTGGGTTACACTAGCCACTTTAAATTTCGGACAGACCACTCCATTCCCTGCATTTAGGCCCTTTGGCACAAATCTACACCCTTTCACCGATCTCCACCAAATTTTGTATACTTACCCCTTAGAACCCAACGAGTACTTCAGTGAAACAGTGCGGGACCAGAAAATCACATTGTAAGGCCCTTGAACCAATCGTGTTAGAAGTTAAGCAACACCACATTCTTCCCCGCCTGTGATTTTTAAAATATGTCTTTCTATTAGTTTCTAAGTTTGGTGAACCAGTTCTGTAGTAGAAGTCATCTCACCACATAAAGTCTTGCTCAATACTGATAGTGTATGTATGTCCCCTATGCGTTCATATACCATAAATCCGATTGCGAAGAAACTCGGGTGAGTTGTTGTGTGGATTGCAGGGAAGGTTTCTGCCTACAAATTATTTATGTAACACAAAAGGGTGAGAGACTTAACAGGAAGTTTTAAATACCATAGTAACCCAATTGCACAATGCCGTGATTCCAGGGAAGGTTTCCAGCAACAAATAATTTATGTAACACAAAAGGGTGAGAGGCTTAACAGGAAGTTTTAAATACCACCATAACCCAATTGCACAATGCCAGTTGTGATGATGATGATGATGATGATGATGATGATGATGATGATGATGATGATGATAATTGTTGTGTTAAGGAGCCTAGCATCGAGGTTAGCGACCCCTAATGGTTTGGCGGATCGTGACATTGAAACTACAACTAAAACTAATTACAAAACTTACCGGCTAGAAGAAGATAAGGACAAGGGAATAAAAGACAGAAGGAAAGGAAATGCCCTCAACCCTGGATAAATGAGAATTAAGGGACTTGGAAGGATGGAGAGCCACGAAAGGCAGATAGGAAGAGGAAAGAGGAGAGGGTCCGCCCCAAAGGCAATGGAAAAAAGGGGGTAAAACCGGACCCAGCTCAGGAATCCCTCGGGGTTGCCAGCACCCGAACTCACCAGCCATGAGCCCTTGAGGATGTAGCACTATCTATGGTGCATCAGAAGTGGTGGGGCTACACACACTCTGCCTCCTTGAAAGCCTTGAACAGAAGACAGGAGATATTATGAAAAGAAAAAAAGCTGACCCCTCGAAGAATGAGGGTATCAGGAAAGATGAGACAAGGGCCAATTAAGGCGGGAAAGTGAAAGACTCCCTAGGCCTCGGATACCCTAATACCGTTGGGGTCGGAAGAGAACAAGATTTGACCAAGGGAGGCCGACAGGAAAGAGAACTGAAAGGAGCCCGGCACCTGTCAGACTGAGCTGGGTCCCGTGGTCACTAACCCACGTCCCACAAGTTGTGAGACCCTGGGGGGGGAGGAGGAGGGGGGGGGGGGGGGGAGTTGCTGATTCATCGCTAGGTGACATGAGAACACTGTGCAGAGCCCGCCCTCTTATCTGGTATTGCTGACTATGCTGATGTTCATACAGGGCCGTTGCTCAAACCACTGTGGTGTTACGAAAGAGTGAGTGATTCACTGGTACGATCCTCTCAGGTCCGTGCAGTTGGGACCCGAGCTCTTTCACTATAGTGCGTCTCTGCCTTAAAAGACAGTATGGAATTAAATGTAGTATTTGCCTCTCACTCGCAATCCTATGTCCTGCAATTAGCTTCGTCCTTTTCTACCCCAGTGATGTTGCCGTTTCCCAATGATTGAAGGTGACAAATCTAAGAAAATGTTTCCGTAGTCTTATAGAGAATTTTTCTAAGGCATTATGCGACAAAAGACGACACTATTGCTCTCGACTTTTCTAACAGCCAATGAGATATAGTCCCTAGGCAGTGTTTGCTGTTTCACATACTCCTCATTCTAATCATATTTTTCAATTCGTTTGTAAATTACATGTGTCAGTACTGTAGTTAATAAATAGCCGTTTCCCTATTCATTATCATTATCATTACAGGAAAATGACCTGAATGTTATGTCCATTATACTGTACTACTTATCACCTCCACTATCACCACCACAAAAAGTTATATTTTTAAAATATTTTTTCTTTTAGTTTAAGTATCACGTGCCAGTTCTGTAGTAGTATTCATTATCATCCATAAAACAAGTAAATCTACCGGGAGAAGCCTGGCACTACTGCTAGTAAACAAATAAATATATTTCCGTTGACTTTTCTAGAAATGCAAGATTTTTCCTGTACTATTGAGACTATTTGGAAGATTTTGGTACAAAGCATACCTTCTAACTCCTCGGGTTTAGGAGCTCGAGTTTTGTGAAATTAATAAGAATATTTTACGTATATCTCTTGTTTTTATTAATTGCTATCCACACCTCTCACTTTTAATGCACTCCTTAACCATGGACAGTCGCCGGCAATGTTCTGATAGAGTTGCCTTAAGTAATGCATTCTATTTGCGGTTTTGTGTACTAAGTACCATAATAAAATAGTGTCGCCAACCAATGTTGAGGTAATAGTTATGCCAGGTAAGGAATTCAAACCCATGTGTTTTTAGTATTGTCGCACGAGACTACAATAAAACACAGGCCTCTAGTCCAACAGTCAAGAGCGTTAGCCACTATGCAAAGAAATAGGATTGGAAATGAGGCTGCCGTGGCCTGTCAAAAGGTATCGTCCTAAGAGCACTTTAAGGTCTATTTTGGTTTTACCTTTCGAGGTTGAGTGTACATTGTTTCTTGACAGGGCTAAAAATCAAACCCAAGCCTTTGCGGTAAGAAGAATACAGCTTGACCACTAAGCTATAGCACCTTTTCCTCTATAAAGTGCTCTGTTTTAGTCTTCAAAGTTGGGAATCGGGTTGAAACCTTCAGTGCAGCATATTTCCGTTGACTTTTCTAGAAATGCATGATTCTTCCTGTACTATTGAGACTATTTGGAAGATTTTGATACAAAGCACACCTTCTATCTCCCTCTGGTTTAGGAGCTTGAGTTTTGTGAAACATTAGCGTATTATACAGTATCATCATTCATCATCATTCTCTACGGCTTATCCCAATTAATTGGGGTCGCCGGAGCCAACCCGGCTCATTATGGTTTTGGCCGGGGATTTAAGGCCGGATGCCCTTCCTGCCGCCACGTGATTTTTCAGGTGAAAATTCCACCCCGCTGTCACCGGGATTCGAACCCCGGCCGTCCGGGTGAAAGACGAGCAGCTAAGCCACTGCGCCATCACGCTCCCCAGCGTATTATACAGTATAATAAGATTAAATTACTAAGAATATTTTATGTATATCTCTTGTTTTTCTTAATTGCTATCCACACCTCTCACTTTTAATGTAGGCTACTCGCTAACCATGGACAGTCACCGGCAATGTTCTGATAGAGTTGCCTTAAATAATGCATTCTATTTGCTGTTTTGTGTACTAAGTACCATAATAATATAGTGTCCCCAACCAATGTTGAGGTAATAGTTATGCCAGGTAAGGAATTCAAACCCATGTGTTTTTAGTATTGTCGCACGAGACCACAATCAAACACAGGCCTCTAGTCCAAGAGTCAAGAGTGTTAGCCACTATGCAAAGAAATAGGATGGAAATGAGGCTGCCGTGGCCTGTCAAAAGGTATCGTCCTAAGTACACTTTAAGGTCTCTTTTTAGTTTCACCTCTCGAGGTTGAGTGTACATTGTTTCTTGACAGGGTTAAAAATCAAACCCAAGCCTTTGCTTGACCACTAAGCTATAGCGCCTTTTCCTCTATAAAGTGCCCTGTTTTAGTCTTCAAAGCTGGATATCGAGTTGAAACCTTCAGTGCAGCAACCTAACGTGCTAGCCACTAACCTATCGCGCTATCTCTTTCTATAGACTGGTCTGTTCTAGGCCTAAAGCTAGGGATCAAGTTAAAACCTCTACTGCAAAAGCCTAAGGTGTCAGTGCTATGCAAAAAAAAAAAAAAAAAAAAAAAAATAGAGCCGTAACTTTAAGTTAAGTACCATCCCAGAATTTACCTAGAGTTAAAAGTGGAAAACCATTCCAGAATGGTTAATAGTGGGAATTAAAGTCAGCTCTCCTCTGTTTTGTATCACAAGGCTTAGTGCACACCGTTAAGATGAAAGCAAGAATTTAAGAACTGCAACTATTACGTAATACTAACATCTTATTGCATCATGGTAACTATAAAAATATATTTCGGCCAAATCAGCTTGTCCATACTATCCCCGCCGCCAACAGACCTGCATGTTACTAAACCGCTTTCATTGTTTATAATTAACGTTTGCGAATAAGGTGTGGTGAAAATCTATGTGTTGTGTGGTTTTTACACCCGGATACCCACTTCCAATGGTTGGCTTGTGAAAATCAAATGGTAAGTAAATAAATGTCGTTATATAATAATATATAAATCATTAGCCCGTGTACCTGGGTGCACATAAATCATAATATTATGGGGTTTGCAATGTCAAAAATGTTATAACCGTCTATAGTTACGGTATTTCAATATTATGGCTATTAGGTCTATAGATTTAGTTGTGTTACGTATCGTGTTAGCCCTGTGATCTTTGTGTTTGATATTTGTTTAGGAGCATCTTAAAATATTTTTAGGAAATTTAATTGAATATTAGCTAATTTACAGGGACCACATTCATGTGTATAGTAATTAGTCACCGCCTTGCTTTTACCGTAACACAACGGCGTTTTAATAAGCTCTACATGGCTATCCTAATCGTTTCTGGTATAATGTCTCGTTTTTTGTGTGTAAAAAACCAACATGGTCACTCGGTTTATATATAGGTCTAAGCATCTGTAGTATATAACACAAAATAGCTGGCTGCTGTCCAGAACCCTGTTCTCTAATCAATGACAGAAATAGTCGTGAAAGTGTTCCATGGTAAATAACTTGTGTCTTGTTAGCAAATTGTTTATATCAAGGCCGCTCAAGACCTCAAAAATAGTCTTAACGCATAGTGTAATTATCTTTCCACCTACATTGCTGTGTGTAATAAATAGTCAATATTATTTTGGTCTTTTCCCAAAATCTAATATCAAAAATCTAAAATCTAATAATAAATAACTCATAGTAAAGGGAATATAATTCCAAGTAATATAATTCCTTTTATGTCTTTCTTTAACAAATTTCGAGTCAATGAGTTTACAGTTTGGTATTTTGGCTAAATGTAAAATCTAAAAGTTCATAGTAAATGGAATGTAATTCTAAGTAATACAAATCCTTATGTGTCTTTCTTTAATAATTAGTTACCGAAAATTTCAAGTTTCAATTTTTGTAAGATCTAAAATCTAAAATCTGAATTCTAAAATCGAAAATCTAATAACTAAAAATAAATAATTCATAGTAAAGGGAATGTAATTCCAAGTAATAATAGTCCTTATATGTCTTTCTTTAATAATTAGTTGCCGAAAATTTCAAGTCATGACATTATGGTTTGGTCCTTTCACAAAATCTAAAATCTAAAAAATGAAATACATAAATCTAAATCAGGGTTTTATAATTATAAATTCAACAAATCTTGGGTTCGCAGAGCCATATGACACCTCACATGTCCAAATCCGATTATTGGTTTATAAAATCTCAGGTCAATAACCGTGCTGTTTCGAGCATTTTGGGTAACGTCATGGACCATGGGTAAGGGAACTTCGCGCCGAGTCATTTAACACCTCGTGTGTCCAAATCCAATCATTGGTTAGTGAGATATTAAAAAGTAGATGAACTTTTAGTTTTGGATATTTTCGGTAAATGAATGAACCGTAGGAAAGAAAGGAGGTCATGCAACGTAATTTGTCACCTCGCATGTCCAAATCCGATAATTGGTTACCAAGATATTAAAACGTCGATGACCTTTTAGTTTTGGGTATTTTGGGCGCATTTTTTCATGGGCCATAGGAAATAGGGCGTCATGCTGAGTCCTAGGACACCTCACACGTCCAAATCCGATGATTGGTTTATAAAATCTGAGGTCAATGACCTTGCAGTTTTGGGTATTTTGGGGTAATTGAGTGGGCCATGGGAAAGGGGGCGTCACACCGAGTCATATGACACCTCACGTGACCCTCTCCGATGATTGGTTCGCGAGATATCAGGTTGGACTCAAGCGGCGGCCATGACACTGGTTAGACCCGGTCTTGTACAACTACTGTTTTTTGTCCTAGGGTAATAAAACTTGTTTGGTGGTAGAGGGGTAATGATCTTTGGTTTATGTCAAACATAAAACTTTCTAGGATTTTTAATTTTGTAGATATAGCCTACTTTCCAAATTGAACTTTTTTGGAAAAGAAGATTTAAAATTACCTTGATTTGTTGTATAGATAAAGGGTATAGAGAACTTTCGTTCAAGCCGATATATGACTTCTTACGATTTTTAGTTTTGAAAATATAGCCTACTTTCCAAATTGAACTTTTTTGTATAAAAAAAATAACCATGATTTTTGTATAGATAAAGGGTATGGAGTCATTTCATTTAAGCCGATATATGACTTCTTAGGATTTTTATTTTTAAATATATAGCCTACTTTATAAATAATTTTTGGAAAAAAGTAAATAAAAATAAAATGATTTTGACTGAGAGTATGGCAGAGGTAAGTGTAAGGGTTAGCATATGACTTTATATGATTTTTAGATTAATCATATAGCATATATTCCGAATAAAGTTTTGTAAAAAAAACAATGTTTTTGACAAGTATATTGTATTGTTATTGTTTTATGGGGTGGAACAGCGAGGTCATCTCCCCCCCCCCCTCTAGTTTTTGACTAGGCGTGGGATATAGGTATGAGTAAGAGTTGGTGTTTAATGATTAACCTTAAAGTAAACTAGAATTTTTGAAACGTTGTTGTGTTGTTGTTGTTGCTTACTTACAAACAAACAGGTAGGGTAGAGTGAGGTTGGCTGGTATTAGATTAGGAAAGGTTTAGTAAAGACAGGTCAAGTGTAATCAGGTTAGGTTAGGTGAGTTGAGATTAGATTAGGTAAAGTTAGGTTAGGAGAGCTAACTTAGGTTAGGTTAGGTTAAGTTAAGCTATGGCCGCCATCTTGTTTTTTCAGCCACCTTCTTTGACCGATCAATTAAAGGTAGTCTGCTCGGCTACCCTCCACCACCATTCTCTAGCCATCTTTGCTCGACCGGTTAAAGATACTCCCTGCTCGGCTAACCTGACAAATAAATAAATAATAATTAATAAAATAAATAAATAAATAAATAATACTACCCTCACCGCCTCCCCGGTAGTCACTACCATTTTTGGTTGACCGACTAAAGATACTTCCACTCAGCTACCCTCCTGCTATCTTAAAAGCCCTGCATCGTCTCTGACCGCCACCTTGAACACTCTGCGACACCTCTTGAGAGTGGCTACAGTGACCCTCTTCAATGATTGGCTCGCAAGATATCGATAAATCCGAGTAGCGAGTGCGTTAGTTGGGTGATTTGGTTAAATCAAGAGTAAATAATGAATAAATAATCATTTGAAAAGCCCGCTATTCAAGATTTCGGTTGCGCGCGGCGGCCATCTTGCCCACTAGCCCCTGTGCCAGCTATGACTTTCGCTCTATACGACCAGCATAGGGTAAGACTCGCGCGGCGGCCATCCTGCCCATTAGCCCCTGTGCCAGGACCGGTTTATATACCCTACTGGGGCATATGATGAGACAAGTGTAATGAGCCTGTCTCCTCAAAGAGGTATACGGCGAGTCATGAGCCTTTTATTTGTTGCAGAAATTTAGTCTTCACTGCAAAACCAACTCCATGAATTTGACGTTCCTCTTCCTTTTTTTCCTTCCAGAAGATGGTGTGTCCTGTCGAGGCCTCGCTGATTTTACCTTCCCCGGCGAATCAGGCTTCACTCAGGGCGGTAACATCAACATTGAGTCTTCTCAGCTCATGGGTTATAAGAGCAGTTCTTCTTTCTGGCCTGTTATTGTTGCCCTTCAGGACAAGAAGCGTTCTAACGTTCCATGCGCCAATAACACAAGTCTACAAACAAAACATTTTGCGTTGAGTATATTATTTAATGTTTATATTCCGACTGTCTACATCAAACAGTAACCAAAAACGCCATAATCGATAAAGTTTGCCTTTGTACTTTATGCAATGATCATGTTTTGATGCCTCCGTTACATATAAAATTATGCCTCATGAAGCAGTTTGTAAAGGCTCTTCGTCAAGATTCTGAAGCTTTTTAATACCGGCATTTAAAGATTTTTTTCCTTAATAAAAAATTGTCAGAAGTTAAAATTAAAACTGGAATTTTCGTCGGTCCTGAAATAAAGGAACTGATGGCCAGCGAAGAATTTCCACAAAATTACTCAACACCCACGAAAAACAAGCATGGTACAGCCTTAAAGCAGTGATCCATGGCTTCCTTGGAAATTTCCACTATGCTTGAGAACTTTAAACTCATGGGTTGCAGAATGTCCCTTAAAGTAAACATGTTACATGCTCACTTGGATCAGTTTAAAGATAACATGGGGGCATATTCAGAAGAGCAAGGGGAACGTTTTTTACCAAGACGTGATGGAGTTTGAGCCACGTTTTCAAGGACAATATAATGAGAAAATGATGAGTGATTATATTTGGGGGCTAATACGAGAAAGTTTGTAGTCACACAGAAGCGGTACAAAAAACATTATTTTTTAAAGCTTGTTTATATTATTTATTTGTAGATTAATGTTAACTATGTTTTGTAAAAAAAAGTGATGTAAATATATAAATTAAAGTTTGATTTCGTTTGAACTTTTAAAAATAGAGAATTTCCTTCAAATTTGAACTTTCGTTGTGGTAGCTACCAAAGCAAATTTTATATGGTAAAACTATTTTTTCTTTCATTAGTAAGGCATTACAATAGAGGGGGAGTGCCGTTCTAATGTGAAAAGGTTCGGATATTTCACCCATAAATTTAACTTAAGAGATTGTATCTGTCAAGGTCTGTTGGATTAACGTAGTTGTTTTGTTGACCACACCGTATTTACGAAATATTTTTAACTGGCAGTCAATTAAATCGTGCGCTTTTTAAAATCTACGAACCTGACGACTACGCGATTCGACTGGCGATGTTAGAGTACGGTACCATCTTGAGATTCCAGGTCTGTTCTGCACACAGTCGATAACCCGCCCGATATTCACCGATCATGTTTATTACTATTATTATTAATAACAATATTGTTGGTGAGATTCGACACCCGCCGGTATCGACCTCCATCCTGATCGATAGGCGCAACTAGCGCCCTCAACTAACTTTTAAACAGTTCGCTTTATGATCTGTTCATGGCACAACGCATTTAAACAGTTCATGTATTTTGTGTTAAATAAATCAGTTGAGTTACATTTAAACGAGCGTTACATTTCATTGCCGCTTTAAAACCTCTAATAGGTTATGGACCCAGAACGATTGGCTCAGATTTAAATTAACTGAAAACTGAAAACCGCGGGATCAAGCGGAGACACAAAGAGAAGAACGCATCGAATCGGCAGACATCTTGCTCACTCGAGAAACTTCTGGACGTCGACAAAGCGAGAAGGAACAAGCGCCGTCTTCTCGAATATTGTGTGCTTGATCGTGAGTGAACAGTGAAAAAGCCAATTGCGAGTGTTTGGACAATAACACGCGACGCGAATTTTGGCTTATTGCGAGTGTTTTGGAATATAACACGTAACGCAAGAAAACGTGCTTAACGTGCGAGTTGTGTACAAAGGTGCGCGACACGAAATTCCGTAGGCCTATTTGCGAGTGTTCCGGACAATAGCACGCGACGCAAAGTGTATGGCCGGTTGTGAGTGTTTCAAACAATAACACGCGGCACAGCAAATTTATTTATTGTGAACAATCGTGAGTGTTCCGGACATTAACACGCGGCACGATTGAAGTGAGACAATGAATTCAAACGGTGTAGTGCGCATCGAGGCCTTAGGGCGCGATAATTACGACACCTGGAAAATGCAAATGCGCGCCATTCTGATAAAGAATGACGCGTGGGGTTATGTTAACCGCAAGATCGTCAAACCCGAGCCGGGTGAGGACAATGCAGCCCAAGTGACCCAGTGGACGACTAGGGAAGTCAGACCTAATCCTATCCATCGGACCAAGCCAGCTCAAGTTGGTGAAGAACTGCAGGTCATCAAGCGAGATATGGCAGAAACTTGAGGATACGTTTCAGTCGAAGGGGCCGGCTCGCAAGGCCACGTTGTTGAAGAGTCTAACCTTGCAAAAGATGACTGAAGGTGGCGACATCCGTGAGCACCTCAACAACTACTTTGACTGTGTCGACAAGTTGGCTGACATGGACGTAGTTATTAACCCAGACCAATTTACCATCATGATGCTGTACAGTTTGCCGGCAAGTTTTGAAAATTTCAGAATTGCCATCGAGAGCCGGGACGATCTACCGAAGCCTGAGAATCTACGTACGAAGATAATCGAAGAACACGATGCCAGAGTTGCCTCGTCAACACCGATGGAAAATCAAGGCGCCAAGGAAACCACAGTCGAAGCCTCAAAACAAAAACCACGGCTACTCCGGTGGTAAGAGTGACAAGGAGCAATCGTTTCCGTTCAAATGCTCGAAGTGCGGAATCAAGGGACATAAGGCAGTGGACTGCAATGTTAAGGTCAACAAAAATCAGCTGTCGGACGCGTCACTCTTATCAGTTGAGGAACCTGATACGTGCCAGATCGCGACGAGCAGTGTCGAAAACCTGTGGTGTCTCGACAGTGGGTGCACGTCTCATCTGTGCGGTGATGCGACTGTGTTTACAGAGATGGACAAGGGCGAGACTGGCAAGCTGAAGTTAGCGAGCAGCGCAACCGCAGAGATAAAGGCCCGAGGGACTGCAAAAATTGTAACAAGTGTAGACGGTAAAACTTGCAACGTTACTCTCAATGAGATTTTGCACGTTCCTGAGATCCGCACTAATCTCTTATCAGTCTCGAAGATGACAGACCGTGGTTTCTCGGTTGTTTTTGGCAAAGAGAAGGCGGAAGTTCTTGACCAGAATGGACTGACGAGGTTAGTTGCACAGCGCAAGGACAATCTGTACTATGTACAGGGCACCCCACTGGAAAAATGTAGAAACGCAGTGTCAGAAGACAAGCGCGACGAGAATGTGGCGCAGCTGTGGCGTCGAAGGATGGGTCACGTCAACTTTCGTGATCTAGATACGGCAGTGAAGAGCGGATCCATTCACGGTGTGCAACTAAAAGGGAGATGTGGAGATCTAACGTGTGACATTTGCACGAAATGCAAAATGACTCGAATACCTTTCCCGAAAGAGTCAAATCGTGTGACCGGTAAGCTCGATATTATTCACACAGACGTTTGTGGCCCTGTGGGTGTTGTGTCGAACGGTGGATCCAAGTACATGATCACATTTACGGACGACTATTCGAGATGGACAGAGGTACGGTTTATGAAGACGAAGTGCGAGGCGTTGCAAATGTTTCGAGAGTACAAGGCTTTCGTCGAGAAGCAGCACGATCTGAAAATAAGGTGCGTACAGTCCGACAATGGACATGAATATGTCAACAGGGAATTTGACGAGTTCTTGAAATCTGAGGGGATAGAGCGCCGTCTCACAACACCATATACGCCTGAACAAAATGGTGTGGCCGAGAGGAAAAATCGGACCCTTGAAGAGGCAGCACGATGTTTACTCCTGCAATCTGGCCTACCGATGACATTCTGGGCGGAGGCGATCAACACCGCAAATTATCTGAGGAACCGATGTCCAACCAAAAAGCTAAACGGGAAGACTCCATTTGAGCGCTGGTTCAACAGGACTCCGACTGCACACTATTTCAAGGACTTTGGGAGCAAGGTGTTCTGCCTGGACAAGACCCCAAACAAGGGGAAGTTTAGCCCTCGCTCAAAAGAGGGAATTTTTGTTGGATATTCGGAGCAGTCGAAGGCTTACCGTATCTGGATGCCTGAAACGAAGAAGATCGAGATAACGAGAGACGTTGTTTTTCGTGAGGAGATGATCGTGCCTAAGAAATCGGTCGATCTGTTCCCGCTTGACTCTCCGGACAAAGTACGCATTGAACCAGAGGATCCGATCCATGAACTGGAATTCGAGCTGGTGTCGAGAGACGAAGTTCTGGCAGAAAACCAACCTGATGTTGCTGAATGGGAATTCCCCGATGGCTTCATAGGCTTTCCTGCCGACGATTACTTTGTTGAACCGGAGATCCAATCCGACGAGCAACAAGCGGCATCATCTAGGGGAAGAGGCGGACGGCCTCGTTTGATTAGAACTGGAAAATCTGGGCGACCCCGCAAGGACTACGGTGATCGACCAGGGGAAGCGGCTAACGTCGCTGAAATCCCAGTGACCCAGGCTATCTCCGGAGAGGACTCACCTGCGTGGATCGAAGCAATGTCAGAAGAAGCAGTTTCACTAATTCGGAACAATACGTGGAAGCTGGTCGACCGTCCCAAGGGGCAACGTGTGATAGGAAGCAGATTCGTTCTCCGGAACAAGTTTAACCCTGACGGCACTATCAGCAAGCGGAAGGCGCGCGTGGTAGCGAGGGGTTTCACGCAGAGACCAGGAATAGAGTTTCACGACACGTTCGCTCCAGTCGCAAGGCTGAGCACAATAAGGACTGCGGTGGCGTTAGCTGTACAAGATAATCTAAAGATCCGACAGCTAGACGTCAAGACGGCGTACTTGAATGGAGAAGTCGAGGAGCAAATCTTCATGGAAGCCCCGGACCACTTCGAGGACGTTCTTGCCCATACCGTTCAAGACGAGTCGGTTGACGAGACTGTGCGAAAGACCGCAGATGAGATGCTGGAGAAGTTGACCAATCGTGACATGGTGTGCTCACTAAACAAAGCGTTGTACGGACTGCGACAGGCAGGACGCGCTTGGTATCACCGTCTCGAGGAAGAGATGAAAAATCTCAAGGCGACTCGCTCGGATGCAGATCCATGCATGTACCACATCGGACCGGTCGAAGATAGGATTTATATAATCATCTATGTCGACGACATGATGTTCATGGCTCTAGACGACAAGAAGATCGACGTGGTGAGAGACTTTCTGAATACCAAGTTCGAAATCAAGGACTTGGGGGACGTGTGGTATTGTCTGGGGCTGGAGTTCGAGAGGAGCGCCAACCAGATGAAACTCAGCCAGAAAGGATACATAGACGAGGTCCTGGAGGGATTCGGAATGGCAGAGTGCAGGCCTGTCACCACTCCCATTGATCCAAGTACGAAGCTGCAGAAGGAAGACGTGAACCCTGGCGTACAAGCGGAGAGCGTCCCCTACCGACAGTTGATAGGAGCTCTAATGTACCTGTCAGTGGGAACGAGGCCGGACATATCCCATGCAGTCAGCTCTCTCTCTCAGTTCAACGACTGTCATGGACAGCAGCACTGGAAGGCTGCAAAACGTGTCTTGCGATACCTCGCTAACACACGTGATCTCGGCCTCATGTACTCCAAATCCAGCGGTCCAGCGGTGATGTACGTGGACGCTGACAGGGGAAACTGCCTGGTTGATCGAAAATCGTACACCGGATACGCGTTCACACTAGGCGGCGCTGCAGTGAGTTGGGAGTCCAGGAAGCAGCCTACTGTGGCCCTGTCGTCGACGGAGGCCGAATACATGGCCTTGACAGAAGCAACCAAGGAAGCTCTACACATGCGGAAACTCCTAAAAGACTTCGGAAAACCGATAGATGTTGTCCCAGTGAAGAACGACAATGTAGGTGCGCAGAAGCTGACGTCGAATCCTATGAGTAGTGGAGTACTAGGAGTTCTGCCCCACTTCAGAACCCCCCTTGCTCTACTACTAAGCCTCAGCCATGTTAAATATCTCTTGAACGCATGGTCCGATTTTGACAAATGAGGTATTGTTGGACTCGGGCTGACGTCCTCTTTGCTATGGACCACTCATTATATTTTCCAAAATTTTTTTGAAAATTTTTGTTTTCGAAAATAGGCGATAGTTTGAAAACCAAACAGGATAGAACGTTGTGCCATGGCTCAAACGAACAGTCTTTATGACCTTTATTTTTTGTAATAAAAAATTTTTATTTTTTATATTTTTTTGAAAACACTCGAATTTTGAAAATCCTATATTTTGGAAACTAGGAACTCTACAAAAAAAATTGTTTAACGTAAATCAATGGTCCCTACCCCCTTTACCCCCAAAATAAATTTAAAGTCTCTAGAATGAAAACCTGCAGTAGTGTGGTAAGGACAGAGCTGCTTATAAAAGCAAGTGGTGAGCCCCTGCGACCTTGGAATGGAAGGAGCCATGCTAGGAGGGCGTGCTTGGATTCGTTTTTTTCATCTCGTTGTGCTCTTTACGGGAATGTCGGTGTCGAAAAGGTGAAAATCTGGAAACACAGTCTTTTTGGGGTAAAAACGTGATTTTAGACTTTTTGCTATATCTCGCGAACCAATCATGCTAGAGGCATGTTCGACAGGTCCAAGGACTCGGGGTGACGTCCTCTCTGCTATGGACCACTCGTTATAATTTTTAATAAAATTGGAAACTCGATTTTGGGGTAAACACGTGTTTTTGTGATTTTGCCGATATCTCGCGAACCAATCACGCTAGAGGTGTGTTCGACGGGTCCAAGTACTCAGGGTGATGTCCTCTTTGCTATGGACTACTCATTGTAATTTTAAAAAAATTGGGAAACGCGATTTTGGGGGTAAACACGTGTTTTTTGTGATTTTTGCCGATATCTCACGAACCAATAACGCTAGAGGCATGTACGATGGGTCCAAGGATTCGGGAAGACGTCCTCTTTGCTATGGACCACTCGTTGTAATTTTAAAAAATTTGGGAAACGCGATTTTGGGGTAAACACGTGTTTTTTGTGATTTTGCCGATATTTCACGAAGCAATAACGCTAGAGGCATGTACGATGGGTCCAAGGATTCGGGAAGACGTCCTCTTTGCTATGGACCACTCGTTGTAATTTTAAAAAATTTTGGAAACGCGATTTTGGGGGTAAACACGTGTTTTTTGTGATTTTTGCCGATATCTCACGAACCAATAACGCTAGAGACATGTACGAGGTGTCCTAGGACTCGGGCTAACACTCCATTTCAAATGTGGTAGATATTTTTTTTCAAAAAATAATTCACATGGGTCTAACGCCATACATGTTGAAAAAACGTTTTCTTTTTCTTTACCTGTTTATAATGTTCATGAAGCGTGGTGGTTGAGAGAGACGATACGGCTGGGTGTGTGTGTTTCAACGAACTTGTTGCTGACCACGGTGGCTGTGTTCAATAGATTAATTGATATTTCGACGAGTCGGTGTATGACAGAGCGAGCGTGCGTTTTCTGATATTTTACCTTTAACGTGTAAACGGTGATGAGAACTAGGTTCTATGTTGGTCGAAGCGAGTAGAGAAAACAAACTTACAGGAGGTGAATGCCATTTGAGATTATTGGAAGGCTCCGATCTGACTTGACAACAGGTGACGCTTGAAGGTGAAATAATCTGACCATCGTGGTTGCAGGGGAGTGTGAAAGGCATGCACACACACATTTGTGAAACCACATGTAGGCTAAACCAGTGACATCCTGTTTTGCTTCGTACGTGACAAAATGCAAGTTGACGTGAAATTTGATCTATCGCAGGTGTTCGCCTGGGACGTTAGCTGTCCACGTGCCTGATAACAGAATGGTCAAAGCGTGGAAAAAAAAAAAAGATTATACATGCAATGTAGCATATATAAAGACATGTCGTTATCATTTCCACGCTCACTTAGGTGACTACCTTTGAACACACTGCGTTTAACAGTTTTGGTGTTGGTGGAAAATACTTAACCTTGTTGTGGGGTAGGTATATATTTATTCATTTATATATTTATTGATTTTATATAAATACATGCAATTATTTATTGATTAGATAATTAATGATTTTATTTATTTATTTGTTTGCAGATAACGTGTATAGCCTACCTGTCGTGTGTCTGTGGGAAATATATTAAAGAAAGAGAAAGACAGACAACTAGAAAAGAAAACCATTTCCATACTAGCCCACGAGACGGGAATATAGAAAAGCATTACACGTCAAGGTGAGATTTGTTTTTTTAAATATATAACCTGTTTGATTTTGTTTTGTTTATGAAATGCATAAACTATATGGAATGGATATACTTATGGTGGTTTATTTTATTTCTTTTTAGAGTGTTGGAAAACGCTTGACCTCTGTGAATAACCAGGAACGTGTGTGTTTTTTGGATTATTGTCAGACAGTCTACATTTCTAAACTCAGGTGAGTGTGTTCTTTCAAAATAATGTCTTTTACTGCTGCGGATACGTTAACTTGGGAAACCCTAAACAGTTGTTTCAAATCGCGTGTGTGCTCTGGCCGCATAGTGAATGTTAGAAAAAGTTCGATTCCCAAAGAATTTTTAGAATCTTGTTTTGAAATTTTTAAAATTGAAATTTGTACAGCGCAAAGGTTGCATATGGCTTTAAAGGTGAATACAGAACTAGTGTGCGATTTCGTATATAAAAAGAAGGATGTAGAGCATAAAGAGACATTCTATATTTGCAGTAAAATGCAAGAGCTATTCATAGCCCATAATTTGGAACAGTGGTATGAAACCCACGTGGTGAATGCCTTGCTGTCAAAATTTGATAAACTGCAACAAGGACCGAGTGGTCTAGCCTTAGACAAAATTCATCATTTACAAATCAACATTTGTCATTTCAACCCGTTGAATGCTGGGTCTAGCTATATTAAAACACCTCCAGCAATAGCTTCGAAAAAGGCTGTGGTGAATATTGAGAACCATGACAATGATTGCTTTCTGTGGGCTGTGGCTGCGTACTTGCAGCCAGCTCAAGATCGTCATGTTAACAGACCAGGAATGTACAAGGCCAAGTTTGTTGAATTGAAACATACTTTAAATTTAACTCGAGTGACGTTCCCTATGGACTTAACCGAGATCCATAGGTTTGAACGAGACAACCAGGACTTTTCGTTCATGGTGTATGGCCTTGACGGTGATGAGATTGTGGGTCCTCTTTATGCCACAAAAGAACCGAAACGACATCACATTCATCTTTTATATTTATCTGTAGGAGAAGTGAATCACTATTGCCTCATTAAAAGCCTGAGTAGATTGCTAAGCAGTCAAATGTCCAAAGCACATGGTATAAAGCATATTTGTGACCGTTGTCTCCAATACTTTTGGACGCCTACTTCTTTGGAACGTCATAGGGTAGATTGTGTTACTCAGGAAGCGGTGAGATTGATATTGCCACAAGGGGACAAGGCTGTGTTAAAGTTTAAGGACATTCATAAGCGTGACACTGTTCCCTATGTGGTATATGCAGATTTCGAAGCTCTCACCACACCCATGGCGGGATGTGAACCAGATCCCTCCATGAGCTCAACCACACCCATTCAAAAACATGAACCCTTTGCCATAGGATTTAATGTGGTGTGTGCCCATGACCCCACACAATCCGTTTACAAATACCGTGAGGGGCCAGATTGTGCCAAATGGTTCTTGGATGAACTTGTCAAGTTGGCCGACCATGTACAGGAATTACTGGACCACCCAGTACCCATGAGCCTATCTCCAGAACAACAGCAGCAGTATGAGCATGCCATGACATGCCATATTTGCGAAAAGCCACTGATCAATGCTGAAGACACCGTTCGTGATCACTCGCACTTTACGGGGGAGTTTCGTGGAGCTGCGCATAGTAAATGCAACTTGAACTTTCCAGCTCCTCGTTTCATCGGTGTCTTTTTCCACAATCTGGCGAATTATGACATTCAGTTTTTGATTCGTGAATTGGGCCATGTTAACAAGGGCTCGTTTACCATTATTCCCCAAAACCATGAGCGTTTTACAGCCCTGACATGGTGGTTGAGCAACTTTAGCATTCGATTTTTGGATTCCTTTAAGTTTATGGCATCCTCGCTAGACAGCCTTGTGAATGGCTTGAATGAGGAGGAATTAAAAAATACTAGAATGCATTTTAATGATCCTGAGCAATTTCAATTGTGCATTCGGAAAGGTATATTCCCGTATGATTTCTGCAACAGCTGGGACGTGTTAAAGCAAAGAAAACTCCCTCCACAAGAGAAATTTTACTCGAAACTAACACGCAGTACCGTTTCCGATGAAGACTATGCACATGCATGTCAAGTTTGGCGAGTGTTTGGCATGAAGACGCTAAGTGAATATGCTTTGCATTACCTAAAACTGGATGTATTGCTGCTCACTGATGTGTTTGAAAAATTCCGTAACTTGTGTCAACACATTTATGGTCTTGATCCGGCTCACTATTACACGAGTCCTGGACTCTCGTTCGATGCCGCTTTGAAATACACTCAAGTGGAATTGGATTTACTCACTGACGTAGACATGGTTCTATTTTTTGAAAAGGGCATTCGTGGCGGCTTTGTGTCACTTAACCAACGCCATGCTGAAGCGAACAATGTCTACATGTCTGATTATTCACCAGACAAACCAGAATCGTACTTAATGTACTATGACGTGAATAATTTGTACGGTTACGCCATGAGTCAGCCTTTGCCCTATGGGAAGTTTGCTTGGCTGACAGAGAAACAAGTGTCAGAATTTCATGTGAACATGGCTAGCCAAGAAACAGGCCGTGGATATGTGCTAGAAGTGGATATTGAATATCCATCATCCTTGTATGATGAACATGCCGATTTCCCATTCTGTCTTGAGCAAATGGTTCCCCCTGACAGTAAAGTGAAAACTGAAAAACTCATGGGCACACTTTACAACAAAAATCGGTATGTGCTACATATCCAAATGTTGGTGCAATGCCTCGCCCAAGGCTTGGTGTTGAAGAAAGTCCACAGGGGTATTTCTTTTGCTCAAAAAGCATGGCTTGAGCCATACATGCGACTCAACACAGAGCACCGACAAATGGCAACACAGCAGTTTGAAATTAATTTTTTTAAATTAATGAACAACTGCATCTATGGCAAGTCTATGGAGAATGTCCGCAAATACCGTGACATTAAATTGATGAATGTCTGGGAGGGGCGGTGGGGTGCCCGGCGGTACATTGCCAAGCCAAATTTCAAATCGATCAAAATTATCGATGAGGATTTGGCTACTATTGAAATGAGTAAGACCAGCGTGACCATGGATAAGCCCATTTACTTGGGTCAAGTCATTTTAGACTTTTCTAAATCGGTCATGTATCGATTCCACTATGAGTTTGCGAAACGCCATTTTGAGGACGTCTCTCTTTTGTATATGGACACGGACTCATTCATTTACCACATTCGCCACTGCAACCCCTATGACGTCATGAGGCAACATAGTGACTGGTTCGACACCTCTTGCTATAGTGCTGACAACGTGTTTCAGCTGCCCATAAAGAACAAGAAGGAAATGGGCGTTTTAAAAGATGAATGCGGTGATTCCATTATGACGGAATTCGTAGGTTTGGCTTCAAAAATGTATGCTTACCGCACACTCGACTGTAAGGAAGCCAAGAGAGCAAAAGGTGTAGGTAGGGCAGTGGTAAAATCGCTACGTGTAGACGATTACTTAGCGGTTTTACGCACTGGCAAAGCTATGTCTCATACACAGTGCAGGATACAATCCAGCAACCATCATTTGTATCTTGTGGAACAGAGAAAACGCACCCTCGCCTCCATGGATAACAAGCGTGTGTGGGCTGATGACCTGCTCACTAGCCTGCCCTGGGGTTATGATCGCAACGAGGAGGAGGTGTGATTTCACTGTTTAATCGTTTATGGGGCATGGCTTTTTGTAACTTGTAGATTTAGAATTTTGTAAATATTGGTTTCTGTCATTGTAAATAGTAGATTTTGTAAATAGTGACAATTCACTTGGACCTTTTGCTCTTTAAAAAGTTGTGTGCAACCTTATTTTTTAAAATTTTTTTGATTGGTAAATAGTGTGATTCTTTTAACGCTGTACAAAGTTGAGTTTTTTTGTAAATATGAAATAAGTAAGATTTTTAGTAACTTTAATAACTAGTATTTAATTATTTTTCGTAATGTAAATGATAAACTAAAAAGTTCTTTTGGAATGAGTGTGCATGTCGAGAATGTGCTTTTGGGAATAAATAAAGTGGTTGTGTTTGTTCCCAAAGACAGGTGTGAATGTATGAGTGGAGAGAGAAAACTGGTGTGTATGATTGACCAGAGCAAACACGATGAGGTAGAGTGGGTGGGTGGGGTGGGGGTAAATGGTCACTTATATATTCATTTTGTTTTAAATAGTTTCGTTTTTTCATTGAAATGTGACAGTCAAAAGACATTATTTTTGTAAAAACAGTCTTACCTGCAGTAGTCGTAGACCTCGACGTTTCTCCAAACACACATCAACACATTGCAGTATTATCAAGGTCAAGCACTCGCATCAACATCATTGTCAAATCTCAACTTTCGACATACACCAAATGGAAAAAATATGAAAACAGCAAAATGGAAATTCCATGTTTCCATATCACCAAAACAGCAAAACTTAAAACGGACATTTTTAAAAACTGGAAATGGCCATGTGTGAAATTTGAAAATTCAAAAACTTCAAACGGACATTGTTTAAAATGTGTCATCAGCAAAATGGAAAAATCCATATCATCAAAAACGTTAAACTTGAAACGAACGTTTTCAAAAACTGTAAATTGCAAAATGATAAATGACAGTGTGTGGAATTCATCATGTGTGAAATGTGTAAAATGAAAAAATCAGCCATCAACATCACAATTTCTTAAAATTAAAAATAACAAAACATCGTGCTCTGGAAAACTTTTGTTTTTATTTCATAGTCATAGTGAATTGACAAAAGAAAAATAGAATACAAACAAATCCCAATTCCTCACTCCTCAATGTTTATGTCCATGCATCATCAACTTTCCTTTCATAGCACTCATGACAATTAGGGCTGCCATCCTTTCACCTACTGAGGCATCACTGGATGTGAAACGTTGTTTAGCTTTCTTCAATAACAATTTATCTGCCACATGTCTTAAACCAGAATGACTATGGCGATAAGAAAGGTCATGTTCCTTGCATGCTTGATCCAAAAGATTAATGGGTACATCACCACGTTGTAAACGTTTTTCGAGACGAGTTCCAGGGCCGCAAAAACGATAACCTGGAAGATGGATTTCGTAAGGTAAGTATTGAATCACTTTGTCAATGACGCCATTGCCAGTACAGGTCTGGCATATCCTTTTCCATCGATGGTAAAAAGGTTTGGTCTTCCTCCTCCTCTGTGGACGATGTTTGTGTTTGTTGTTGTTGTTGTTGCTTTTTCTCGCCATGACACTCGTGGAATGATTCAACAAAGTCTTTACACGGACTTTTATGACCGTGATACAGTTTCACTAGCTGGCAAGTCGCACACTGACGCATAGACGGTATTTTTGCCATGGCCACTTGCTTATGGTGATCGTAATCCGTACAGGGTTGCAATTCACTCAACACAGGGTCTTGAGTCCATGATTTTGGTACATGTTGCCAGATTTCTTTGACCGCGTTGGCGGCCACATAATAAATGAACGACTTGGGCAGTGCCAAGAGTTCCTCTTTGGTAAAACTGTCTAGTTTCTTTTTGCACACAAAGAACTTGCCGATGGCTTTGTCCGTAGCATTGCCTTTCTCCATGGTATCATGTGCTGTAGATGTTTACACGTCGCTAGTAGAAATCTCACTGACGTCATTCACAGGTAAATCTTGAGTTATAATTTTGTTCAACAACTCCCAGCAGGCATGAGTGGTTAACCAATGAAAGAGATGCCACGCATGCGATAGGGCTGTATGGGTAATGTTGCCACAGGAACAAGTATCCATGAGCGTTTGCAGGGAGGGGCAGCCCAACTCCATGAGGTCGATACATTGACAGTAAGACGCCAAAAATGGTTGCAACCATTGACGTTTTTCATTACCTTTCACAAATAGCACATTGGCCGAGGACAAGTGTGCTTTCATGACCACGTCCAAATATTTATAGGAAATGGTTCCCTGATTCCAGTCTAGTTGCCTATGATTTTCAATCCACTGGGTTTGTTTACGGTCTTTTTCACACAACAAATCAAAAGCATGGGGTGGTTTAAATAGCAAATGCGTAGCTTGCGATATCCAAAACGTGGTACAATCGATTATGGCCACTTGTTTAAATATAAATTTGTTGTCACCAATTTTAAACCCTTGGCAATCCACAATGAGTGTGCGCAACATGTTGACGCTTGCCTGGACCAAGTTCAACTGACGACTGACTGACGATCACGTGTGATCATGGCATGGACTTACCTGCCATGCTAGTTTCAAAAAAGAAGGTTAGGGTAGGACAGGGGGACATGCAAAAATAAGAATTTAAGAATTACATCATTTTATTATCATAACACGTCTTACAGGCTTTTCTCATTTTAGGATAAGGACGATAGCAACTGATACAACAAAATAGTCTCTTGTGTTTGTAACGTCCATAACACCGATGATGTCCCAATGTCTCTAAACTAGGCGTTTTTGATGGTGATCTGCTCACCGAAGCACCATGGATACCATACGGCCCACATGTATCATAACTTGTATTTTTTTCATCACCCAGAGACACAAGTGAGGGATAGCTTGAATGACAGGGTATATTTCCCACTTTCATTCTGCACAGGTAGGGGCAGGTGGGTGACCAGCGCTGATGTTCCTGCATGGGTTCATCGCCCTCCTGCCATTGGTCTATGATGATGGGACAAAAGGCACATTTCACTTCATCTCTTGTTTTTAAATAGTAGAATCCAGCAGCCGCCAAGGCTTGAGGGTTTATGAAAGGCACTGGCCATGTGGCAAAAGTCTTGAAACGTTGTTCCTCAGAGTTTAAATTCATGGATGTAACGTCTCTTGAGGCTTTAAAGCAAGACATGACTGAGCGACTTAACGTGGGTTGAGCTGTTATTTATACACTCGTCACTTGGTTGGACAGTGGATAATAGTTGACTTGTTTGTGATGAATAATCAGACAGTAGGCTGTCGTATTGGCTGGTACATTGTCATGCGTTTCAAAATCTAGTCGAATGTCGATATTGGATGGCTTGACAGACTCTTCCAGGTAAGAACAGTCAAAAACAATCAGTGGTGCTCTTGCCTTAAACGCTTGGGGTAGTAGCATGGGACCGTTCTCTTTTTGATAATACGACCATCGAAATTTAGAAAACAAGTCGTACAGGGGGCCAAACTTATTTTTTGAAAAATCCAAATCCAGTCCTTCATAGGGAAACACAGCTCCGTTGAGGAAAAGACGTGCATTTCTCAATTGCAGGTGATCAAATTGCGTGGCATCTTTGGTTTGTTGATACTTGCGATTCGTTTGAAAACCCACGATCAGGTAGAGAGGTCTCTCTGTATAGCGAGCTGTTTTTACAGACCAACTGTGTGTGTTGGTGGTGGGCAATAGCGGATACTCATGGAGTGCCCAGCTTCTAAATTCCATGGGTAGAGGCATATCTCTCTTTACCATTTTGAGTATGTCCAGTTTTTTGCTATCGTTAAGGGTCACATGAGGCACTTTCCATAGCAAGCGTTGTAGTTGAATTTTTGAATCGATGGGGGCATTGTCGGCCCCCTTGAGTGCATTGTTATCACTCCTGTCTCTCACTAGATAAAGCACTTGCCTTGCGTTAACCACAATGCGTTGGTGATCTTCGGCAAAGCCTAGAACCAGTTTAAGAGGTAAATATCCAGTAAAGGTCCCATCGGTGTGTACCATCCAGTCATTGGTCGAGTCAGGGCACCAAGCTGCCATGCAAAGTGTTTTACCTTCTTCCTCACTATAAGAGGGGTATAGTTTCATGACACTGGAAATACCCACATTTCGAGTGCTATCCACCACGATATCGTTAATGACATAACGTACTTCAGAAAACAGAAAGGCTAAACCATGGTTGGCCAACTTGGATGTAGTGGGTGTAGAGCCATCGGCTTTGGTGAGCCGACCTTCAATCTGAATAACACTTTCATGCGGTAGGGTGTAAATATCTTGGTTGTTGATAACAAATTGAATTTCATCATTGTTATTGAGTCCAGGTGTTTGAGCTTGATAGGAATGGAGATCAATTCTTACCACTCTTGGTTGCTCCTCGATGTGGTTCGCTATCTCTAGGATAGAATTCATTATAAGGGTTGACGTGGTAACCCAAATGCTGTAAAATCTGCTTGCCTTGAGATGTTAACGTGTATTCACGTGGCAAACAACTAACACCATTCCTAGACGGTGTTGTTGCTTTATACACAAATTTCATAGTGGCTTTAGCACCAACTTGTAAGTCACTGGTGTAGTGGAATCTAGATCAATGAGTTGTTGATCTCTATTGATCAGTCTTAATGTTATATTACTAATACTATCAACAGCCACAGCATGAAAAAGCACCACTGGAGGGTTTTCACGAATAATATACCCATTGGGCGATGTCACAATAAAGTCATAAAGCGAATGCGATGGTTCTTGATTGGTGTACACTTGGCTAATAATATTACACGTCACCGACACATGATGGTCCTCAATGAATTTCACTTCATGGTCCGATTCATGTTTTTTGTTGGGCTCCAACACACGTGGTTTAAATCCGAGTAATGGGCCAATGGAATCGGGGTGTGTTTTAAAGTCAATGTTGAAGGTAGAGAAAATACTGCAGCGATGAGTGTTAGTATTGCCTACAAGTTCAAACTTGTGCGTTCCGTCGAGAAATGACTTTAAACCATACTGATTGATCAACACCACATAAATGTGTTCATAAATATCATCGATCGTGTATCCACCAGAGTTCAGGGTGAGCACAGAATCATCATAGTAAAACTTGTTGTTCACATTTTCACGTATGTTGTATATTCGATTGTACGTTTCAAGAGAAACAAGTCCTAAACCATAGGGTTTTTCACTCAATTCGATAGGCGGGTAAAAGTCTAGGCTGACTTCAGGTCCACGTCCATGCACTGTAAACGTTTTACTTTCTACCGACATACTGGTGGCGTTTTTGCTTATGCTGCGTCTTATATAAAAAAATTAAACACAAACGTCCACACTGTTGGCTGTTAAACGTTTGCTCACGTTTCACATTATAATATATCTTGATCCTGTTTCCAAAATAGGTCACTAGTTCCATGGGCGGGGGCAAATTCCCAAAACTGTCAAAGTACCATACCGTGGATCCCTCTTTGACATAAGCTACATAATGCGTTCCTGGTCCTCGGTGATCATCCAAATTGACAACAGCACATTCCTGTTTCCAGGGTCGTGGGGGTAATTGGTTTCGCATAAACACACCTCGAAAATGAGAAAGCTTTAGTTGTTTAGCATAGCTTTCCACTTGTTGATGCGTCAGGGCATGTCTCGCTATGGCTGAGGTTAAATTTTTTTTTTTTTAATATTTCGAAATGGTGAAATCCCAAATCCTTGTTGATAAAAGGCTGGCTTTAAATTGGCATTTCTAGCCCCCATGGCAATCGCTTCCATCGTTTCATTGTGTCGCTGACTTTCTTTGAGTTGTTGCTTGCCCTGCTGCGCGGCTTTAATGGTTTTCGCCACTGCACTGGCACCGCCCAAAAGTGAGCCCAGAGCAGCCAAACCAGCAAATAATGCAGGTAAAAATCCCGCTCGTTTGGGAACGGGAATCACTCGCCCTTGGTTTGAAACCTGTCGCCGACGTTTTGGAATAACCTGTCTCTGTGCTGCTCGAAGGGCTTTCCTTATGGTCAATACATTATTTTTTCTTTTTTTCTTTCGCAAGGGCTTGTCCTCGAATGTTGTAAGCCCTGGCTTTGCCAAGGACAAAGTCCTTTTTTTAGTCTTTCTCACTGCATACCTTTGTTTCACCATGATGATAATGACCCACAACCTTTCACAAGAAAGTTTAAATCACAACTAACGTCAGATGGTTATTTCATGGCTGTATATTCCAATTCCACATAAAGTGGGAAGTCGTTTATGGTTTTTCCCGCTTGCTTTTCATCCCATGTCAACATGAGATAAAAGGATAATTCGTCACCTGCATTGACCATTTCATGGTTATGAAGCAACATCCTATGACCATTTATCTTTATTTGTAAATGGTTCTCATCAGGTATGGCATATTTGATGTGAATGGTTCCATCATAGTGTAATCGATAGTGGCTTAAACCCGAAGCAAGCGCATAGGTCAAGTGCTGATCATGGACTAGCGGTAAATGGTTTCTGTCATTCACAGGTTTTTCATTTGTCAGATACACTAAAAACACAGATGGGATAAATTTATAAAGCCTTTTCATTTCATGGGTCACGTAACGCTTGGTACAAACATCGTCTTCGTCTTGTGGGTCTTCCACGTGAATAATCCGATGGTGATTAGCGCTATAGCCATTCACCATAAGCTGGGGCACTTTGTCATAAAACTCATACACTTTGTTATCCACATACTTTTTCGTAGTAACGTCTGTAGACACTTGAGGATGTTTTACATGGGTTAACCGCTTTCCCTTAAAGTCATAATCTCCCTGTTTTGTGCGTGGCACTACTGACCTATCCACATAGTGTTTATTAGCAGGATCTGTTTCCTGTTTAGGATCATGTATGGGGACAGGCCTAGCTTTGGCCATCAACGCACGTCCAAAGACATCCATCGTCAACCTGTAGTACCAGTCTACTGTTTCTATGACAAGGCTCGGTGTCCTGTATATAGACAGCCTGCTAGCCTTTCTAAGCCTTAGTTGAAATGAAGATTATTAAGCAGCAAGAGTCATTCCCCGTGGGGGACATGGTTTCCCATCTCTGTCCCACATCACGTGAACAACGCCATGGTTCACTGTTTCCATCTTCCATTCGCTGCATCATTGTGGGGCCTTCCGGCTGTGGAAAGACTAATCTTTTGCTAACGCTCATTACAGCGCCCAATGGTCTGCGTTTTCAAAATATTTATATTTTTGCAAAATCTCTCTACCAACCCCTCTACGTGTTTCTGGATCAAGTCATGTCTGGATTACAAAAAGAGAATATGGGTTATTTTACATTTTCCATGCAAGAAAATGTGATTTCACCGGATGAGGTAAAGCCTGATTCACTCATGATTTTCGATGATGTATCCACTGAACGTCAAGGCATCATTCAAAGCTATTTCAGCATGGGTCGACACAAACATATCGATTGCTTCTATCTTGGGCAAACATATTCTAAAATGTCCAAACAGTTGATTCGTGACAATGCCAATGTCATTGTTTTATTTCGTCAGGACGAGAGGAACAGTCGTCACATTTATAATGAACATGTGAATCCGGATATGACCTTTCAAATGTTTACAGAATTGTGTGCCAAGTGCTGGAACACTCAACGTCATGCCTGTTTAGTGATTGACAAACAAAGTGAACTCAACCAAGGACGGTATCGCTTAGGGTTTGATCATTTTATTGCTATTTAAGGCCCTGTCTCATTCGCCATCAAGTCATTTGTCAAGACACCATGGCGTTAGCAGAGAGTCAATTGAAAAAGCATATTATTAGAGCAAAAAATACTATTCGCCAAAAGTTTCGTCAATTGAAACAATCACGTGCCAATCATGCTTTGTTTATTCAGCAACATTTAGCACCTCCACTAAAAGCCATGTTGAAACCCTCTTTCAAGCCATCTGAAACGCTACCCACCGTTTCACAAGCCACGCAGACGCTGCACGAGGACCCTGAGGAAGAGGAAGTGGAAGATTTGACTAGTGATAGTGAAGTTGAGGATGAGGAGGAACAAGTGTTTACGCCTCAAAAAAAGGCCGCACCCCTTGCAGAGTTTTTGAGAAAAAAGAAATCCTTGGCCATGGTCGAAACACCTTGCCCTTCCAGAGCGTCTCCGTTTTCACAACTCTTGGCCACCCCTCAACATAAAGCTCAACTGAAAACCATTTTAATAAAATATTATGGATCAACATTGGAACCCTATTTCACCGATCTATTTATTGGAAACACAGATACCACGTATGGTGTTCGCTATGAGGATGATAGTTTTAAAATTGGCGATTCATCCATTAAATTTGCTCGTACTAAAGCTGTCATTAAAAACATCAACTATAAATTAACGCCAGGACTGTTAAAGCTGCTCTTTTCTCGGACCCCCTCTTCCCATGATTATACGTCAGAGGACCTTGACAAATATAAATCCATTTTATTGGATACCCATGCTCACAAAAGACAGTATGATCCCACGCAACAAGTGAATGCCAATATATCTCAAAAATATAAAACCATCATTGCAAAAATGTTTCCCACCAGTCAAAGTACTCGTCGTAAAGTGTCCGCTTCGGGAGTGACTTTTAAACCATTAAAACCCCTTGTGGATGTTACCTACTGGCACAATCCCAATAAGCTCGTCCAGCGGCTACAGTTGTTGCATGCCTCACGTCAAGCTGGCCATACCGGTCACGATTGGGAAATTCAAGAAATTGAACAAGAACTTCGAAATGCCAAAATTATTGTTTAAGCCCTCACCCATTAAAATGGGTATTGCTCACGAGTTGCATCGCCCAGCTAGGCGTCACTATCCGCGACTCAAGGTGATTTCACGAGGTGTGGATGAACTTTGGCAGGCTGACTTGGTTGAAATGATACCCTATGCTGGCGTTAACGACGGTGTACGCTATATGTTGACCGTCATTGATGTCTATTCCAAAATGGCCTTTGTTGAACCTGTGCGTCGCAAGTCTGGCCCACTAGTTACCAAGGCCTTTCAACATATTATTCAACACTCCAAACGTCAACCTCAGCTGCTACAAACCGACCAGGGGAAAGAATTTTTCAACAAGGATTTCTCCAGTTTTCTCAAATCTAAGGATATTCACCATTACACCACGTACAGCAATCTGAAAGCCAGTGTGGTCGAGCGGTTCAACCGAACATTGAAAACCCATATGTGGAAAGCGTTTACCGCTCAGGGCACGTATCGCTGGTTGGACATGTTACCTGAGCTAGTATCACGTTACAATGACACCAAACATAGAACGATTGGGACCAAGCCACGTCTCGTAACTAAAAATATTCAGCGATTGGATAAACT
Source organism: Meconema thalassinum (assembly GCA_946902985.2). Taxonomy (NCBI): domain Eukaryota; kingdom Metazoa; phylum Arthropoda; class Insecta; order Orthoptera; family Tettigoniidae; genus Meconema; species Meconema thalassinum. The sequence goes on along the minus strand of OX336389.2, from coordinate 885,541,021 downwards.
GTTTAACCCCATAAAAACAGCTGATCCTAAACGTCACCGACTGAACATTGGGGATTTTGTTCGTGTGAGCAAATTTAAGTCTGTCTTCAATAAGGGCTACACGCCTCAGTGGGGGACTGAACTATTTCGAATTCGTCGAGTCAACTTGGACACTCCAGTCACCTATTTACTCGAGGACCTCAACCATCAACCCATAAAAGGTAGATTTTATCTCCATGAACTTCAGAAAACAGCATTTCCTCAGCATTATCTTGTGGAAAAAGTGTTGAAACAAAAAGGAAATAAACTCTACGTCAAATGGTTAGGGTTTAACTCTACGTTTAATTCCTGGATCAATAAATTACATGTTGTGTGAACCTGTGTACTTTTTATTTATTCACACATGTTGTACACCACCTATAGCTCTATGTGTACAGCGCTCCGCGCTTCATGCATGTTCATACATGTTTGTCTTTCCCTTTCCTCCTGTGTTCTCTCATACATCACCCCCTCCCCTCTCCCTCCCTTCACCTCCCACCACTGCTGTTTGCAGCTCTTGCCTATCTATTGGTTGTGACATTATTCCGACAAGTTGCATTATACTTTTTACTGATTCAGCGATTCCCACGCTTTGAACATTCTCTTATCGTGCACGTGGACAGATAACACCCACGCGAACACCTGTGCCGGATCAAATTTCACCTGAACTTGCATTTTGTCACGTACGAAGCAAGACAGGATGTCACTGGTTTAGCCTACATGTGGTTTCACAAATGTGTGTGCATGCCTTTCACACTCCCCTGCCACCACGATGGTCAGATTATTTCACCTTCAAGCGTCTTGGTCATTTTTTCCATTGCACCTATTGTCAAGTCAGATCGGAGCCTTCCAATAAGCTCAAATGACATTCACCTCCTGCTCGTCGGCAAGTTTATTTTCTCTACTCGCTTCGACCAACATAGAACCTAGTTCTCATCCCCGTTTACACGTTAAAGGTAAAATATCAGGAAAAACGCACCCTCGCTCTGTCATACACCGACCCGCCGAAATAGCGATTGATCTATTGAACACAGCCACCTTGGTCAGCGACAGGTTCGTTGAAACACACACATCCAGCAGTATCGTCTCTCTCAACCACCACGCTCCATGAAAATTATAAACAGGTAAAGAAAAAGAAAACGTTTTTTCAACATGTATGGCGTTAGGCCCTTTGTGAATTATCTTTTTGGAAAAAAAATATCTACCACATTTGAAAGGGGGCGTTAGCCCGAGTCCTAGGACACCTCGTACACGCCTCTAGCGTTATTGGTTCGTGAGATATCGGCAAAAATCACAAAAAACACGTGTTTACCCCCAAAATCGCGTTTCCCAATTTTTTTAAAATTACAATGAGTAGTCCATAGCAAAGAGGACATCACCCTGAGTACTTGGACCCGTCGAACACACCTCTAGCATGATTGGTTCACGAGATATCGGCAAAATCACAAAAACACGTGTTTACCCCAAAATCGAGTTTCCAATTTTATTAAAAATTATAACGAGTGGTCCATAGCAGAGAGGACGTCACCCCGAGTCCTTGGACCTGTCGAACATGCCTCTAGCATGATTGGTTCGCGAGATATAGCAAAAAGTCTAAAATCACGTTTTTACCCCAAAAAGACTGTGTTTCCAGATTTTCACCTTTTCGACACCGACATTCCCGTAAAGAGCACAACGAGACGAAAAAAACGAATCCAAGCACGCCCTCCTAGCATGGCTCCTTCCATTCCAAGGTCGCAGGGGCTCACCACTTGCTTTTATAAGCAGCTCTGTCCTTACCACACTACTGCAGGTTTTCATTCTAGAGACTTTAAATTTATTTTGGGGGTAGAGGGGGTAGGGACCATTGATTTACGTTAAACAATTTTTTTTGTAGAGTTCCTAGTTTCCAAAATATAGGATTTTCAAAATTCGAGTGTTTTCAAAAAAATATAAAAAATAAAAATTTTTTATTACAAAAAATAAAGGTCATAAAGACTGTTCGTTTGAGCCATGGCACAACGTTCTATCCTGTTTGGTTTTCAAACTATCGCCTATTTTCGAAAACAAAAATTTTCAAAAAAATTTTGAAAAATATAATGAGTGGTCCATAGCAAAGAGGACGTCAGCCCGAGTCCAACAATACCTCATTTGTCAAAATCGGACCATGCGTTCAAGAGATATTTAACATGGCTGAGGCTTAGTAGTAGAGCAAGGGGGGTTTTGAAGTGGGGCAGAACTCCTAGTACTCCACTACTCCTATGTTTCATTCACGGACGAAGCACATCGACATCAGGCACCATTTCGTCCGAGATGCCGTGGCCAAAAAGGTGGTTTCGGTGGAGTACACTCCAACGGATGAGATGCCTGCCGACATATTGACAAAAGGATTGTCAAGGCCCAAGCACGAGAAATGTGCTCAAAGCCTTGGCTTGAGACCACATGCACCAGGATGACTCCGGCTGTTGGTCGAGGGGAAGTGTTGGTGAGATTCGACACCCGCCGGTATCGACCTCCATCCTGATCGATAGGCGCAACTAGCGCCCTCAACTAACTTTTAAACAGTTCGCTTTATGATCTGTTCATGGCACAACGCATTTAAACAGTTCATGTATTTTGTGTTAAATAAATCAGTTGAGTTACATTTAAACGAGCGTTACATTTCATTGCCGCTTTAAAACCTCTAATAAATATTATAGAAAGAAAATCGGAATTTTGATTCATCTCTGTGACCAGAATTTATTTAATACTTGAAAAATGCTTCTTTGACTCATTGACGATCTTCCCTTACTCATATGTTTGCATAGTACATATCTTGTAAACATACACCATTGATCATAATATAATCAACATTAAATATGCATTCAGTTCCTGTTGTTTTATTTTTATTCTTTTGGACTGATTCCTCTGAATCCCTTTAATCCATTCATCCTTAGATACAATAAGATTGGATGTGCGAATTGGTATCAATTGTGCAGCCCGCAATTCAGAAAGGGCTCATGCCATTTTGTTTTTAAACTGTAACACATTAACAAATGTAAGGCCATGTGAAGACATATGGTCAATAAGATTAGGTTGAATCCTATCAAAAACCTGCAATACAAGCGATTAATATAATTGTATATCTGTATATATCCAATCTATCTTTCGGTGATGTATTATCATGCATTGTTATCGGGACCAATTGCGTCTGTTTTTTCCTTTCATGCCTTATAAACCCATTTATCATTTTGGGTGAAATAACTTGTCGCCGGCAGGACTAGAAAATTCATATGTGACGGGGGATACAATCTCGCTAGAGGGGACAAACCCCACATCAGTTCACACACTGCCGAAATGTAACAGTGTTTTGTTCATAGGTTTACTGACATGTAAATAATTATTCCAGAACAACATCCCATTACCTTAGTGTATCTGAAAAGCATTAACTGTTCTTGGAATGTGTAAACATCTGATCTTATCACTGATTTTGCCATTAAATAAACAAACAATCAAAACAAGATGCTCAGTAAAGAACATAATATTGTACCCTTCAATCCTTGATCTTCTAGGATGGGACTCTCTTCTGGGGTCCGCGCCCAGTCCATTTGCTTAACTTAAATTACCATCCTAGGACTTGGAGATGGTATCACAGGGACATAACTACAATCACACGTCAGGGTATCTTAACAAAACAATGAATTTATTACCTAAGACTAACTATTACAAAGAAAAATACATTTAAAGACTAACACCCCCCCCCCCCCCCTCCCTTAAATAAACTGAAACATCCCCTGAATCTAATGAAAACACAAAACGACCCGATGTCCTCGTAAGGACACGACCTTGGGTCCATGGCTCAAGATATGACATAAAGCAAACATGAGTATAAAATAAAACTCAAACAATAAAAATGTAAAACATGGTTCAGTGCCTTCAAACTGAAAAAAAAAATGAATATCACAATCACTCGATGCAGACACCCGTGCAACACACAATTAATCAGCGATCATCAGTGTATGGTATGTTTGAGTGAGGAATGCTCACCTATTTGTTCAAGATCATTTCCTGCCAATGCAATTGCCAGGTGTTGGGTGTTGGTGGTGCCAAGCACACTCAAGAAACACACTACAAAAAATACCATCAACTCCTGACGTGCCCTACCCTTATCTTTACGATTCTATACAGGTTAATTCATCCTGCAAGAACTTGGATGCCTTAAGGACATACACCTACTTTACATCAACACACCAAAGCACATGCGTGCTGTCACCACTGGTGACTAACCCGTATTATTCCTAGGTTCCTATCATTTGCTATAAAACAATTGATCGCGGGTCACCTTCACACTGTAATAAAACACAAACACTATCGGTTGACCGTAGTCCCGCAGTTACTTACATGGAAATTCACACTAGAAAATATATTTACATAAAAACACAACATGCTTCAAAGTGAGCACGATACAAGTGGTGACTGAATCAGAACCGGAGTCAAAAATACTCCAAAAACACTGAGTAATCTTAACACAACAACGCAATGAAATCCACACCCCCGAACTTATCCAACATGAAAATAAACTTTTAACAGACCAGGTTTCGAAGATTTCAACAAGTAAACAACGTTACTTAAATCAACTCCAGCTGATCAACTTCAGCGATAAAATGCACGGCCAAGACAATGATTTCTACGTAAAGAATGTGAGCAATAAAATTCTTCACGATCGACAGCTGATTTGACCTTAAAACGGGGACGTGTGCCATATTACCATTTCTTGCAAGAAGCTACAGGGAGCTTTTCTTCAAGAATCGACGAAAAATAACAGGGATCCTATGATACAACCTGTGAAAATGACTCGCTGCGTACAGGGCTGCCTTTGCAATATGCCCCAGCGGACGATCACAATACCAAAATACAATTGGGGTTAAAGATGGCCTCCGACGAAACCTGCGGGAACCAACCTCCACATTACACACATATGCTAGGCACAACCTCCTACCATATATATTCAGTAATCTTACCTGGCTCACAAACCAATAAATATCCGAAATCGCTGTCTGCCGTAATCGAATTCCAACTCGTGGATACACATCAAATGGAATCATATCTCAAAGATATCATTAACTTTACGTCAAGTGATGGATACTGATAACTTCCATCGCCAATGTTAATATAGCTCAATAAAAACCGCCTGGCCCATGAAAAACTTCTACAGTGAGAATAATCTCATCTCCCAAGACGTACAACTCCCGTTACAGACAACTGATGGTTGCTGAATGACCATCGTCTCAATTGGAATATTGTAGGTTACTCTTCCCACTTAAATCACACATATGAGGTGATCTCGCGTGAACAAAAACTAAATCTTACGGCACGTCAGCATTTACACTTGTTAAAAACAAACAAAAATTGACATTAGCTTGAATCAAAACAAAAATTCAACTATTTGTAAAACACTTGTTCTTGTCGCGAACCCAACCCAACCCCGACCAAAAATCAAATGATTAAGAACAGGGTACTCACCTAAACATGCCCCTCCGGGATGTCTCTGTCCATGCCCGACCCCTCATCCATCTTGGCCAGCTGCATCATCTTCCGCGATGGGGGATCGTCCGACGCCACGAAGTCCTGTCTTCCTGGCAATGTGGGTGGGTCTCGCGTCACTATTCTGGCCTGAGTACACCACATAGTCAGTTGGCTACCAAGTCAGGTTACTAAGTTCACCCAACGCATGCCCACTCAATGTAGCCTCTTTATACTCCTAATACAAACAAGAATTGTGTCTAATCTCACTCTATCTTGCCTCAGCGGCTAACTTATAACTTTCAACTTCAATTAATGCATCTTCAAAATAATTCGAATCCTCAGAGCGTGGGGCTTCACTAGCTGCCACCTCCGGATTTGGACGAGAACTGCGTTTCTTCAACTTATTAATCTCAACACTTGTAACAGCTCAATAGCTAACTTATAACTTTCAACTTCAATCAATCCAACTTAAAAGTCATTCAAATCCTCAGAGCGCGAGGCTTCACTAGCTGCCGCCTCCGAGTTTGGACAAGGACTGTGTTTATCATCACGCGGACGGATCTATTTAAACTTTCAAAGGGACCCCTTCACTGAGCGTAGTCAGACTTTTTCCAAATCAACTAAAAATTCAAGTACAAGAATGTTTAAGGGATCAAAATGATCCCACCAAATCGTAGGTTACGAATGAATGTATTGCCACTGATCCAAATCGATCGTGGGTTTGATCCCTGGGGTGACCGAGTTCTGATAGTGCTTCTCGGGTTGGAATTCCCCCTACCCACGTGACATGAGTTCCATTCTTCATTGGTTGGAAATATTTAATGAGTTAGAACATATTATTCCATTTTTTTAGCGTATGGCTTTTAGTGCCGGGAGTGTCCGAGGACATGTTCGGCTCGCCAGTTTTGTAGCTGCTTCGAGACGGACACCCAATGGGTGAGCTACAAGTACCGTTGGGGAGGAAAGTTGGAAGGGAAGGGCGAGGAGTTGGAAAGTAGCGGCTGTGGCCTATAGTGAGGGACCAATCCCGGCATTTGCCTGGAAGGAAGATGGGAAACCACAGAAGACCATCTTCAAGGTTGCCGGCGAGGGGATTCGAACCTCCTCGCCTCCCGGATGTGAGCGACTGCTATTAGTCATGCCGTAACCACCACGGCTAACTCACCCGGTATTTCATTAATAATTCCAGTTAATTTCACTAAGCAATCTGCTTCTTCCCGGATCAAATGTCTCGTCTAGATCAGAATTTAAGTTTTTCTGACGTCATGAGAGGGCGTGATTACATTTCCTGCCTCTTGATCTGCTATTTTTGTCTCCGTTACCTCATGCGATTAGAAACAGCGCGGGGAAACCCTGCCGACTGGGGCACCCCCAAACTGTAAAATCTTCCATTGTCTCTCACCCTCCCCAGCCACAATCTTATATAAACACTTGTGTTGCAAGACTCTTATCTGAAGTTCTTGGTAACTCTCCTCTGCTTGCTACAATAGCCATGGCTTTTACCACAATTTATAATTTATAATTAAATGTCTTAAATCAATGTGCATAATTCTTGCCAGTTATTGGTCACTTTTGTGACAGTATACGTTTGTGTTAAATGTTTATTTCTTCGCGGCAGCCCTGTTTTACTGTTCGCTTTTTCTCTGTTCCGAAGACTTCAAAACAAGTTAATATGTTAAATACTTTATTGCATTATAATTAATTTATTGGTTTATATATATATATTTAAGCTTCGTTTTTCTAAGATCTTACCTCAAGTGTTCAAGTGCTCACATTCTCAGCCTTCCTCACCCTCGGCATGTCATTGGGCCTGCTGCGTGCTGGTGTTGACTGACGTCAGCTTGGCCTTCATTCAGCCAATGGCAGGATTCTGTGGTCAGGTGGCCTCCTTGTTCGAGATTGTTCTATCGCCCCCTTATAAGAGACGCTGCCTGTTGGATTTCTTCATCATTGAGATCAACGCTTAATTCTCTTCGGATCACTTCGCACGCTGCCACACCTCATGGCACTATTGACAGTCGCTACGTCACCTCGCCACTACGTTACGAGGCCTTCACGCTGAACACATCGCTCTAGATGGCTGGAATATTTGCAAACCGCAGTACTCTACAAGTCACACCTCAGATGGTATTATACTTCACGGCAACAGCAGTTTTCCTGGCTGCTAACTAGTTTCATTGTTCTACTGAGCGATCGCCTAGACACTGCAGGTGTCATCCTCTTCAAGAAAGGGAAAAGAAGCAATGAGCGTTCATATTCACGGAATATGAATCTTGAGGCCATGAACGCCTCCTGCGGAAGAAATTGTAAAGGACTTCATAAACAACATTATGCTAGCTGAGATTTTAGTTTCAGTTTGGAAGATAAGTTCAAGTTTTATTAAGAAGCTAAACTTCTTACTCTTATCACACAATTCATCTTTTTATAAATCTTTTATTATTGTATATTACAATTCAATTTAATTCCTTTTAAATTAAGGCAAGCCTTATCATTGGGTTTTCACTAATTCGGGTTCTGTCACAAGTCCCTTCCAATTTGTTAAACTTATAACTAGTCAACTCTGCTTTACTCATTTGTGTGCATTTAATGTGCATTTTTGATGTCATTATTTAAAAAACTTGTTATTTCAATAAACATATTTATACCTTGTTATTTAAATTTGGTTTTCTGGTGATGTACGTTTATGCCCGCTATACCGCACCGCTTCAGTCTATTTTCTGTTTCACAGTAGCTATTTTGGTCAGGCTTACGCCTGATTCGCGTTCTCCCTTTATGGGAAAGATTAGGGCAGATCTTTCCTCCAGCTATGAATATCCTCGAACATACTTGTTAGCCCATAGCAGTAAGGTCACATCATAGACTACTTTCTCTTAAATGTATGTGAATAGTTATAACTCTTTGTACTTATCAAAGAGTATAATTGAATGTTCTTGTGATGAACGTTAAGGACTGTATCCTATATATAAGACTCCTAGTTTGCTAAGTTTCATTGTAATTCCTCTTTTGCACCCAGAGGAATTGATTGGAACATCAGAAAAGTACGCCCTTCCATTATCTTGAATGGAAACAATCGTTTATTTTGCTCTTTCTGCAGAGAAAGCCTTCTATGTGAGACTACATTTGCTGCTTTTCGTGTTTATAAATGTAATAAATAATGCATTGTTGATATTATTGTGCGACACGTTGAAGATGGTGGCTGCGTGCTACATGCAGAATTATGATTAATGCAAGCAAGGCACCTTATCTGTTTCTACCCTTATACAAAGTTTTGTTTTAATTGCGTAATTGGATCCTGAGTTATTGATTTTGAAGTTTCAATATGCTCAGTCACCATCTGGAATATATGGTGGGGATATTCTTTTGCCTTGAGCATACAAAGCCCATACAATTCTACATTAATGCTAATGTGAGAAATTGCATCTATAAAATATATAGAGTTATTTGTTTGTATATTTCATAATTTCAAGATGGCCGCTGAGCACTATATTCAGTGTGATATTCCAATGAATAACGGTAGCGAGGTATTTGCATTGTACATCACTTTCACTGAATTTCGTGTCAATTGTGCTATTTTATCGTTAGTTTATGATCTTCAAGTCTTAAGAATACACCTAGCCGCCATCGTGAACGTATCAAGTCGCTGCTCTATTGACTTGGTCATCGGAAGCCACCTATAGGATTCTAGATTACTGCTAGTTTTCGATGTTGTATCTTAGAAATACCGTTCATTGAGTAATTCATAAATCATATTCTATATTTCCAAGATGGCCCCCATCGTTGTGCTAAGTATGTTAAACGTATGGCTTATTTCAGCAATATGTTTCGTTTTAATTGGGCAATTACAGTTTGAAATATTCACAATTACGTTTCAATATTACACCCAGCCGCCAATTTAAAAATCATTATCGCCATTATTTTGCTTTGAGCAGACGATAACTCCATATAGGTTTCTACCTCATTACTAATTTTCAGAAGTTATTTGCTTTTAAATTATGAAATTTCAGGATGGCCGCTCTCTCCTATATTCAGTATGATAAATTTATCACTAACGCTAATGACGCCTCATTATTATGCTCGTCCTCTACCCAGTTTCGTCTTAATTATGCAATAACCGCCTGCGTTACTAATTCTTATACTTTATTATTACGCCTAGCCGCCATCTTGAATACATTGCGGCACTGTTATTATGCTTTGGCCATACAAAGCGACGTATAAGGTTCTATCTTATAACTAATTTTTGTTGTTATAGCTCTAGGATACCGAAAGTTAATATTTTTTTGAAATTTCAAGATGGCTGCTGGGCGCTATATTCAGAGTGATGACCTGTTGAATAATGCAATTGAGATCTCTTGTATGACCTCTTGGCAAGATTCGACTTAACTACCCAATTTCATTCGGAGTTATCGATTTCAATGTTCTAATATTTTGCGCAGCTGCCATTTTGGGTGTATGGAGAAAGTGTTCTTTTGCCTTGGCCATTCCAGACCACATATACGGTCCTACATTGTCACAAATTTCCGGTACTGTAGATCTTGCGTGTTGGGAGTTATTTATTTTTATATTTTATGACTTCAATATGGTGGCTGCGTGCAATATGCACTCTCATATAGGCCTACTCATCACATTGGAAACAGATAGTCTTCATATAAAACTAATGAATGCCATGTACTGTGAACATTGATTCATTGGATCATACGTTATGGATTATAATGCTTGCATGATTCGCACCGTCGCCAGATATCTTTTCACTGCCTGAGCAATATCACTATTTCTCAAGTGCATGGGAATTTACACCTACTTCAGACAGATCCATTGAAAATCTTGTGGCTAGACTTTGTATTGAAGAAGACTACAAGTTGGCAAGTAGGCCTAAGTCACAAGAGACAAGTGTTGTTTTTGGTGTACAAAATAAATACAAGGGGTCAAGAAGGTCTCAAGCAAAGTGTTATAAATGTGCGGGAGAAGGACATATTAAACCAAGATGTAAAAAGAAGAAATATTGCAAGATCTGTAAACGCGACACTCACAATGAAGAGGAATCTAATTTCGTAGCCCCGAAGTGCTAGGGTGCCATTCCTACTGTACCCGTAAATCCGGAAAGTAGCCTGTTGGAATATTCATTGCCCCAGCTGGATCGCCTATTTCTAACAGCACCGGCCAATTACTACATTATAAATCGCTCCCAACATGGCCGTTAGGGATTTACATATAGCAGTTACAAGAATATTGTAGATCAACAACAAACTACACGGGGCACACCTACCTTTACTTACGTTCTCGGGGACAGGGAATTCAGCTTCGCCTACAATACATCCACAATACTCTACTCCTTATATTTAAAATGAATCACACGCCAACAACGACAGATAACGAACTGAATAAATTTATTAACAATGGTAAACTAACCTATATAAACAAAATAACAATAAACTAATCTAATAACAAAAGAAAAATAAAACCACACAATCATACACACTTCCTTTCTACTACACATCTTACTACAATGCCGAGCAAAAATATAAGCATAAAAGTCTTGGTTTGTTTAGGCCTACACTACATAACAAAACGTTAAAGGAAGGCTCTTACATTCATGGCATTCCTGACAACTGGTTACATTCACTAGCCCGCATCTGGAAAACGCACGTGCACTGGCCTGTTTCATCAATGATACGCTAGCACCACGCTGCATTCAGAACTTTTTTCATATTATAGAAGGCTGTGAATCTTCACCTGTTCATATTATGTCACACCGGTCTCCAATCCCAACGGTGAATCATTCTGGCTAGCCTACATTGAGACTGCTTTGTGTGCGTTTAAAATACACGTAAAATTAACATTCAGATCTTACAAAAATGCTCATAAATTCTATGTTCCTTTAACAATCATTCTGAAAATTTTTATACAATCTTACATTCGCACCCCGAAATTGTTCTAGACCAATCCGGTTCAACAATTACTCTTAACAGTGGATAATCATTCATACAAAACATCTGCTCACAAAACACACGCTATTCCAAAACAATCGATTAATAAATCCTACCAAAATTATTTAACTAATTAAATCATTTCCGAAAAATATTTACATGTAATTTGTTCATAATAATATACACTATTTATTGTTGCTAACACGTTGCTTTCGAGATTCTGGCTTCTCGGTTACAATAAAACTCTCAATTAATTATATACATTGTTTTTCCACATAATTATTCTCTAACACACCGTAGTTTTGATATACTGCTCACACATCGTCTTATATAGGTTTCATTACATTGTCGGTCTAATACAATCGACTGATTAAGGTTAACTGTACGTAATTACATAACTTCGGGTTTAATAAAATATAATAATTGTATCATTGACATGAGTAGATAATCGTTCTCTAGTTGTATTTCCGCTAAAACCCTTCTGTCAACACAGCTAAATTCACATGAACTGGACTACTTGTATACAATGACTCTTATCATGATCCATGCCTTTCTTATCAAAGAACAATAATACTTTGACTTCCCTTAAAATGCGGAACTTCCTTCGCATGAGCGCTTCATAGCTCTACAAATCCTCATATAACAATATATATGGCATAAACAATTATCATCCACTATGTTAAACAATAACCAAAATGGATTAATTGTTATTAACATTTCTTATGTAGGAACTTTTCTCAAATAAAGGCGTGACACTCAGTATCGTTTCACATGACTACTGATCGACAATTATACATACTTAAGTTCTTCAAACGAAACTTCCAATCGTAATGAACGATATTATGTCGTGATTGACCTCCAGATGTTTACTCCACAAAAAGATAATTAACTGTTAACTCGTCTGTCGCAAATACATGTAATAAAAATAATACACCTGTCTCACTTCACTGATCAAGTTTTAAATTGTTTATCGTTGTAATATCAGGTCTACATAATGACGTGATGTTACACAAATAGTGTAAAATAACACACATGTTATTTATAGAGTCAAATATAATTCAATCTTGACCGGGATAAACTAGCTTTGAATTCCTAGCCAAAGATTTGAATAATCTTCTATCAAAAGGTATTTCCTCTAACATATTAAATGAACAAAACTCTCAGCTTTACAAATAATAAAAAGGTTTGTCAACGTCGTAATGTTTTTCCACTCTACACAAAGAACGTTTATAGGGATTAAGACTTCGGTCTTATCAAACGACTAGTATTTCCTAGATCGTCGACAGTTTATGTACAATAATGATATAACAATATCATTCGATGTTTCTTCTGTTCTTGAAGTTAGATGTTGTTACATTAAAGTGCTCGAATTAAATTTAAAAAGAATTTAATTTGAAGCTATGACAAAATGTCAGAATACTTGGTTTAAATAAAATTATTAAAATTCGAGAGTCGAAACGACTAGTCTTCTATGAGGCAATATGATTCCTCAAACAAAACTTTTTAAATGTCAGTTCTACAACTGATCCGTAGAATAAAATTGAAAAATAGATGAAAGGCAATCATCTCCTAAATAATCTTGAAATATAAAAATCTTAGCACACATCTGAAGTGTAAAATACATGAGAACACTGAAATACATTTCTTTCTTTTTTTCTTTCTTTCTTTCTTCGGCTTTTCCCAATTAATTGGGGTCGCCGGAGCCAACGAGGCTCATTTTGGTTTTGGGCGGGGATTTAAGGTCGGATGCCCTTCCTGACGCCACGTGATTTTCAGGTGAAAATTCCACCCCGCTGTCACCGGGATTCGAACCCCGGCCGTCCGGGTGAAAGACGAGCAGCTAAGCCACTGCGCCATCACGCTCCCCAACACTGAAATACATGAAATGTGAAAATATGGAGTAAGATCGTTGGCTCAGGATGTCACTAATCAAGCTCTATACTAAAAATAAGAGACATAGCTACCTTTTTTGGACGAAAACGAAGATATATGTAAGTATTCACACAATACTTTAGATGTTTCCTCAGTTCAAGATACTGAGATGGATCTGCATCCGAACCTCGGATCTGCGACCTCAGAGATAGGAAACGTCCCTCTCTGGAATTCACCAACATTCGCCTGGGCTCGAACGACATCCTTCTGGCAAATTCGTCTGTGGTTGCTGGGCTACCCCTAGCATCTTGACAAATCTCTTCTGTAGAATCTTCATTCTCCGTTGCAAATATGTATCAGCCTCATCATTGGAAAATAATTTATAGAAATATTCATATAAATGGTGAATGAAGTATTTCTATTGTTAATTGATGTTACATTAGTGTTCGTAGACTGACGAAAATGTACAAGATGGACCCTACACTACGTCTGTATTCAAGAATACGTCGTGTAACGAAGTTCCATAGTTGTATCTTAACTTATGTTATCGAATATGTCTCTGGCGCATCACTATTTAGTTCATCATATCAACAATGTTAATTATGTCGTATGAATCCACTTCAAGAATAATGATAGTCATTATGATAATGTTTATTTGCTGCGCCAATGTTACAAGTTCTTCGCTACTGTTCACTTGAACTGCGTTCACCAACTTCACGTTGCAATCTAAAATGATATTCAGCTTTATTTCCAACACATTTGAAAATCTGTCTTAACAGGCTTATATTGTCGAAACGGTAAATTTTAGAACGCCCGACTTTCAACAGAATGTAGTATGCGACCTGTTCTTTATATATTGAACCCTTGCAAAGAAGCATATGAGACTCAGTTTCGGGGAGTGTAACAGTCCATATCGTAAGTTGTTGTTAAAGCGCTTCATTAACATGCAGGGTAACATATAACAAAATAACATGCAGGAAAAAGTGAAGCCAGGGTTAAAACAAATGAATTTAATAACACATCACCTAACTATACAAAAGAATTAACAAAACAAACTCCCAAAAGACTCCCACTGAATAAAATAAAATACGCCAAAACTAGGCCAACATCTCTGGAGAGATTAAAATACACGGACAAAGTGTCCTTAAGAAAATCAACAATAGTGACACTGTATGCGCGTGTGCCGTTCTGCATGTTTCACGATGTGTACAATCGAATGCATGATTCGTCATCATCCAGAATGAACATTCAGACGACGAATCCACATTGCTTAGAGCTAGACAGACGCGGGGAACAACTATACAACACTTAAAACTAAACCGACACTTCCTATACTTAAAATATACAACACAATAATTTCCGTGTGATATTGGAATCAAACTGCCGTAGCAAAAACACTACTGCCTAAAAACTTAGGACTTCTCACACAAATCAACACAAGTAAGTTAACACGTGACCAATAAAAGAAATACACAAATGACCGCCGTCAAATTTACAAGTACACTACCACTACACCACACGTGTGTGACATACTAAAATTACATGAATTGAGTCATAAACAAGATCAATAGGCTCAAAGCCAACATTTACATTATTAACACAATAATCTATCCATACAACATGCAATAGTCCGTCACACACATGGCGAACTCCCCAATTAATAATGGTACCAAAATAACCATCACAATGAACAGGTTTGCTACTTGAAAGCTTAAAGGGGCCAGTCGGAACATAGGACTGCCTATCAAAAATAAGTCACCAGGCGAGACGGGCGATTTGTGGAAATCTGCATATCTGTCAACCCACGTGTCACAAAATAACCTCGACCTCCAAGGCCTGGGATCGAATCTCGAAGAAGCGTGCCCCAAAGCACAATAATACGTGTGTGTGTCAGAACGAAATATCCCGGCATTTCCACTAGGAAATCCAAGAATCAGACATATGGACAAGGAACAGCGGTCTCCCTAGAGCACCCTACCTTTCCATCAAAAATAAAACAACAAAATACGAGGGCGGTAGGACCTCTACCCCTCTTCACGTAGAATCAACACACACACCTGACACAATAACACACACAGAATCACACGTATGGGTTTGACAGACCCTGAATTAAAAAGACATAAATATTTTCCACTCGCTGGCGCCACCGTTCCACGCCGTGACTAATTAACCTGAAAAGGACTCCAAAAAATCTATCAAATTAGAACGAAGGTGTTCTACAATTACATCTTAAATCGTTGCACTTGGCAACCCTAATATGAATAATAACCTGTTCAGCAAACATCTTACAGTAATTACCCCCCTTTCCTATCACAAATATGAACTTTAATAAAGCACCACTTATCGAATGTAACGGGTTTCGCATTTGCATGGATAAAAATCACGTACACGCGCCGTGCACATTACATATGACTCCAAGAAAAATATAATACAACAAACACTTTGGCCACGTGCTAACGTACATTTAAAACATTTAGTGCCGGTACAAAGAAAAACACTCTAAAACAAGAAAAGACTAAAATTAACTATTTACAAAGGTTCCCCCGCCAATCTAACTACATAATTGAATAATCAATTGTTGTACATCACCGTCTCAGCTTGCAGAACATTATGACATCCATCTCAGCCCATTTCCCCTATGGAAAAGTTAGCACTCCATAGTCGTCTTCGTTGAAGCGTCGGACATCATCTCAACTCCTGACCACATTTTGGACATCTTGATGTAGTCTCCTTTGAAGAAAAGTTCAATGTTATTATAATTTGACCTGGCTATAATCGCTTGTGGGTTACTAAATTCGCCCACAAATAGTCCTATGCGATTAATTACGAAGACTTTCCCTAAATATCGCTCACACACGCGCAATACACACATGAAAAATACACTTAAAAATTACAGGAAATACACACTTCGAGTCCATCGTCACTGACTCGGCAGTACCAGTTTTAAAGTCGGACTGACTCACAGTCGCTATCTCGCTCGGTAATCTCTGCACTGCTCTGCTTTGATCTTCGCTCGGGTGAGCGCTAATTAGAACGTTTACAAGTCTTGCCCCTAAGAGCTAAAATAGTTGTCTTTAAGATAATATTACAAGTTTCAAATCACCACGCACACTGGCGTGAAATTAGCTTACAGAGCTCACAAAGTAAATGACTTCAAATAATTAAGAGCGTTAAAATTGCTACGCACACTAGCGTGAATTTAGCTCATCAGAGCTCACAACTGAAATAACTTCGAATATATCAGAGCGTTAAAATCGCTATGCAAACGGGCGTGAAGTTAGCTCACAGAGCTCGCACACCGAAAGACATCGAACAGCTTCACGTCGAACAATTTATTAGAAACTGACAGGGTACGGAAGAGTGGGGTGGATTTAGAAAAATTTTCCAGAGTTTTCATCTCACACAGATGGGACTAGTGTCAATCTTCTTCAAATAAATCAAACGTCTCATCGCACTCGTGCGGAGATAATTCCGATCGGCGGTTCTTTAGATAATCAATTCCGCGCGCTTTTTACCACTGACGCCTTCCATCGCGTGATCTTGGCGTGGTCTCTCCTGATTGGGTGATTCAATCGTAGGTCGGTTGTAAGTAACTCGTGACCATCCCTTTATGTTTCCAATTCTGGTGCAAGTTGTTACACAATTTGGCCTTGAACTCAAGTTTACCAGGCCGTTCTTCAAGAATAGCTACAAGCTCAACTTATGTGGCAATCATTGCGACACGCTACCTTGCCTTTATCCTCGTCACCTTCCACAAGCACTGCCTGGGCTGCAGTAATAATAATAATAAATTATGAATACTTATTTATCGTAGATCAATATAGGTTCATTTATCCTCAGCAAGGTTTTGAAATTCGAAGCAAGTAATTGATTTGGATTTCAAAAACAATATCCACAGTAGTAACAACAACATCTCTTTATTACCTCGCTCAGCTGCTCGAGTGTACAGTCCACCGACCCAATTATTGTGCGCGCTCCCTCGCCGGAATGTCATTCATACTTCTTCACTCGACCTCCCCCTTCTCCTCACGTGATTGCCACTCCTGTCGTCTCAGCTGCTTGTTGTTTACAAAACAAAACGCTCTCTCTCCTGCGTTCCACGTCCACGTACATTTGAGTGTTGGCTCTCAAAATCAAATTTTGCAATACTGATTTTGCATACATCATCCTGCTTATTCATCAAATGGTTCCCTTCTGTAATATGGTTTTAAGTTGGCGCTATAAAAAACAGATTTAGCACCAGTGCTCACTTCTTCAAGCCTGTAAGCATTGTTACCCAGATTCTTAATGACACGGAACGGGCCAATAAATTTTGGACAGAATTTGGCAAAGACTTTGTTTTTGGGATCAGAGATCGGTGGTCTGCGAACCAGCACTAACTCTTGTTCTTGGAGTTCCCGGTGAAACTTCTTTCCTCTGTATCTTCTGAGTCTTCGGTCCGCTTGGTTCCTCATGTGCTCTCTCGTTCGCTGGATTCGCAACTCATGCGCTAATAGTGGATCCCTTGGGCATGGAATAATCTTGTCCCAAGACCTCTCTGGCAACCTGTTGTGGTGTACAATTAGTGGAACTTGACCCGTCGACTCGTGCTTAGTGGTGTTCATGCACATCTCAATCTCTCCTACTTTGTCAACCCATTTATTATGATCGTTAGGAATCATTACTCTGTAGTATTTGGCAACACAGCGAATCGTTCTCTCGCTCGGATTCCCACAAGGATGGCGAATGCTTGAAAATATGTGTTTTATTCCTAGGCTCTCCAGACCTTGCCTAAAATCATTGCTCGTGAAATAAGTACCATGGTCTGATGAAATGGATTCCGGCTTCCCAAGCATCGGAATAACTTTGTTCTGAATTCTACTGAGGACTTGTTTTGATGTCGTTTTCTGGATTGGACATAACACGACCATCTTTGAAAATACATCGACACACACCAAAAGGTGTCGGCATCCACGCTTTCCTTTGACTAGAGGGCCAAAACAGTCAATAGCGAGCATCTCGCATGGTTTCTGAGGTAATAGTGGTCTTGGAGGTTGTTTCAGAATGAAGTTGTTCGGTTTAGTGCGCTGACATGCGTCACAAGTTCTTATCACTTCCACGATGGTGAATCGCATCTTAGGCCAAGTAAAAGTCTCCCCTATCGTAGCTTCAGTCTTATCCGTGCCGATATGTGCTAGGCTCTCGTGGACATGCCACGTCAATCCTCTCTGTAGTGATGCTGGAACCAGGATTCGCAGTTTGGTATGATGCACGTACTTATGCAACAAGTTATTTAAGTAGTGAAATCTCGCTTCTTTAGCACGGGCTTTTCGGTATTCAGGTGAATCTGGTTGTAATTCCTTCCTGTAGAACTTGATCATCATCATCATCATCCATGGGTCTGCTTCTTGCTCCTTCCGAATTTCCTTTAATTTCTCCAAAAACTCACGAGCCTTAGGTGTTAGTGTTATAGTGTGAACTTCCGCTGTTACCCCGTTCTCGTCTTCAGGATTCCTGCTCAAGGCATCTGGTATGACGTTCATCCTTCCAGGGCAATGCTCTATTGTAATGTCAAACTTCTGTATGTAGATGGACCAGCGCGTAACTCTCTCACTTGCCATCGTCGTCTTGAATAGAAATGTCAGTGCATGGTGGTCGGTTCTGACAAATAATGGAATAGCCGTAGATCATCTTACGCCACTGTTGAAGAGAATATAAAATTGCTAGCAGCTCAAGCTCCGTCACAGTGTAGTTCCTCTCATGCTTCCTCAATTTACGACTCGTAAATGCCAAATACGATCTCTTCTTGGGTTCTTCAGCGTCCTCTTGGTACAGCATAGCACCGATTCCAATCAATGAAGCATCTGCTTGAATAATAAATCTCTTCTCAAAGTCCGGATATACAAGCTTCACACAGATTTCCAATAAATCTTTCGTAGCTCTAAAAGACCTGTCGCACTCCTCATTCCACGACCATCGATTTGCCTTCTTTAACATCTCTTGCATAGGTGCTACTGTTTCTGTGTATCCAGGGCAATTTTCTTTGAAGAAGCCTGTCACTCCCAAAAATGCTCTTACATGCTTGACTTTAGTTGGAGTGGGAAATTTCTTGATAGCATCAATCTTGGCTGGATTATGTCTCACGCCCTCAACATCAATTATATGCCCCAAATATAGAATCTCGCTCTGGCAAAAGTGTGATTTCTTTAGATTAATTTTGAAGTTCATGATTCTCAAGTTATCCAGAAGTTTATTTAAGTTTATCAGGTGTTCCTCCATTGTTTCAGATGCAATTAATATGTCGTCAACATATCTCGTAGTGAAGCTCTTGACCTCCTCAGTCAGATTCCTATCGAGTGCTCTTATCAGTGCACATCCAGCAGTTTTCACGCCAAAGGGCATTCGAGACCAGATATAACTTTGGTTATCGAATAAAAATCCCGTCAACAGTTGAGATTTTTCTTCAAGTTCAAGATGGTGGAAACTATTTGTCAAATCGACACTCAAATATATCTTCTTCCCACGGAAGCCTTTCAAAACATCTTTGATCCTAGGTGCTTGGTCATGCTCAACTAGCAGTTTACTGTTCAAAACTCGCGCGTCTAGGCATAGCCTAATTGATCCATTTGGCTTGGCCACAGCCAATATTGCGTTCAGGTACGGGGTTGCTGCTTTCCTTATCATGCCAGAATCTAATAAATTAGTAATAATGTCCTTCACCTGAGCAAAATGTTTCTCTGGGATCGGGTACAATTTACTTTTAAATGGGGTCCAGTCTGTAACTTGCATGGCATATTGAAAATTTAAAACTTTTCCAGGTATGGTGTCAAAAGCTCCTTTATGTAATCTCAAAATTTCTTCCAGTTTTCTTCTATCAGGTTCCCCTACTATAGCCTCCTTAAGCCGCTCCTGAAGTAGAATTTCAAATTTGGTTCCGCTAATTTCTTCTTCCGCCAAATGTACCCAAAGTTCCTGCGAAATATCTCGGCTGTCAATTTCCACCACTGCTGTCTGGCTTACTCGCTCCTCCGTCAAGTTCTTATCTCTGATCACCTCATTAATGCATTCTTCAATGACCCAAGTATTCGCCTCTCTCCCTAGTGGACTCTCTTCCATGTTCAAACCCACGTGATCCAACCCCTCAACTTGTTTGAAACTTACAGTGTTGTTATGTAAGTCAATTACAGCATGAAAATCACAGATGAAGTTGGCTCCCAAAATTATGTTATAGTTCATCTTCGGAATGACAATGAATGTTTGCGAAAAAGTGTGGTTCAATATTTCCAGGTCTAAATATGCTTGCTGTTTACAATTGATGGTCTTGTCAGGAATAACCCCTCTGACTTTCATTAGCGGTACAGGCATAATTGGAACAGTTTGTTTTCTTCCGATTTCTTTTACCAAAACTTCAGTGACTAAGCTCACCTGGCTACCTGTGTCAATTAAACATCTCACCCTCATACCTCCAATATGTGCGTAAATAATTGGCAATTGTCTGATGACATTCTCTCGGTCTTTCACCACTTCCTCCAGGCAATCGTCCGGGAATGCTACCCACTCTTCTATATTAGCCACAATCAGCTCTTCTCGCTCCCTGGCGTCCTCCGTTTTCAGACTATCATTTTTTAGTTCAATTGAAGTTTTTTTTATACCGGGGCCCATTTGTTGTGTTCCGCCGGTTGTCATCGCGCCTCTCCTGTTGCCTCAATAAACTTTCTGCCCCCTCTCCTTGATGATTGTCTGGGCTCTGTCTGTTTGCCATTGCACGCCCCCACTTCTCCTTTTCCGTCTCTTCGGCATTTAATTGGTCTAAGTATTTTTGTGACTCGACATATCGCTCATCCTAATTGTTGCGATAGTCTCCCCTATTTTCCTGGCGATAGTTCCTCGCGTTGTTCCACCTGCCATCTCCATTTCTTTGGTAAGGTCGACCCTGCCTTTGGTTTCCCCTCCAATTGGTGTATTCCCGCTGGTACGTCCATTGATTGTGCTGGTTTTGGTTGTTTGGGTTATATCTATCGCGGTTATTCTGAAAATTTCGATTGTTTTGGTTGAACTGGTTCCGGCCATCAAAATCTTGCCTTCTCGGTGTAAACTGTGTTCCTGTGGACTGAGTTTTCGTTTGGTTCCCCTGGCTGTGACTATTTTGGAGCCCCTGAACCACTTCTGCCGTGTTGACACATTCCATATTTCTCCTTCCCGTCTGTGGACTGACCATATTCGTCTCGTCGAGGTGCCGGAGTAATTCTTCGGCCTACACTGCGGTCTTAATATTTCCGGCTACTAACAGTTGTTGAATGTGCATGGGAAGTTGTTTCCCGATGGTTAGAACCATATTTTGCTCGCTAGGGGGTCGTCAAAATCGCGGAATTTTACCAGCTGTTGGCTAAAGAATTCCGAAAATCTGGTCGGATGCGTGCTGTGGTATTTTCGAGTATACAGGTCCATTCTTAACCCCTGCTGTAAAGAAGGGCTCCAGAACTTCTTTAAAAATGCTTCTCGGAATTGAGCCATGTCAGTGAAAGTATATTTAAAGCTTAAAAACCAGGTTAAGCTTGGTCCCTCTAAAAATTTCTCCACGAGTCTCAGCTGTTTTTCGGGGCCGATGTGTTGAACATTGAAATAATCAGTCAACTGTCGTAAAAAGGCTTTGGGAGTAGTTCCTGAATGCTCCTTGAATTTATCGGGCTTGAAATCATTTCCCCTAATGACTTGGATTACTTGGGTGGGTGCCAAGTTTGGTTGTGGTGTGGAAGTCTCTCCCCTGTACTCTTGGAATGCGTTGCTCGTTAATTTGGGACTTTGACCCCGGCTGTTATCCTCAGCAAACTTCAAGCCTACCGGACTCCCAATGCTTCCCTGCTATTCTGGTATATTTTCAGCCGAAAATAATGTAGCATTCCCTAATGATCTAATTTCGTTCTTAATTATTAAATCTGAGAGCTCTTGTAATTTAGATTTTACGCCTTCCTCCAAAGCCTGCATTCTCAAGTTGTATTCCCCTAAGCGCTTTAAAATTGTCAGCCTGTCTTCTTTATTTGCGTTTGCCTGCTGTTCCCAATCTCTTCGGATCCTACTTTTCAAACTGTTAATTTTCTCTTCGTTCCTTTCCTGACTCTTCTCTAGCTGCTCTTGTATCTGCTGGTGTGTTTTGCCTAATTGTTCTCCAACCTCTTCTCTTATAACCTGCTGGGTTTTTACTAATTGTTCTCCGACCTCTTCTCTTATGACCTCTTGTGTTTTAACCAATTGTTCCCCGACTTCTTGTATCTGCTGGTGTGTTTTACTTAATTGGTCCTCTAAATTTTCACGCAAGTGCATACGCTCTGTTTCGGCCTTGACCTCAAGTTTATCCATTTCTTTTATTAATTCAAGTACGTTGCTGTCGACTGAATAAATTTGTTGCTGCAATTTATCTTGTGTTTTCTTTATTCCTGCGGTATTGTTGACATGCTGCCTCTATTTGCTTTAGTTTATCGGCCACCATTTCGTCAAATTGTACGAGTTTATTGTCAAACTTCGCCTCCAACTTTTTAATTTCACCCAATTGTTTGACGTTATTCTCTGCGACCTCACCTGCCAGTTTCTCTACCTCCCTAACACTCTGATTGATGTCATTAGTGATCTTCTCTAATTGCTCTGTTTGTGTTACCGCCTGTTCTGTTAATTTGTGATTTAATTCGTGAAATTGTTTATCAGTGTCCAAATTCTGGACCTCTAATTGGACCGAAATATTACCGCTCATGTCGTGTAACTGTTTTTCACAATTCTCGCTCTGAATTTTAAATTGTTTATCATTATGTTCACGCTGACTTTCTAATTGTTCTTTTAATTGTTCTTCCGTTTTCGCGGACATCTGTTCTAATTGTTTTTCCGTTTTTGCGGACATCTGTTCCAACAAGGCCTTGATCTCCTCAACACTCGCCATTGCACAATACACAAATATAATCAGAGAAAACAGGGTCATGCACCAAGATTTCAGTCATCCACACGCATACATGTCATAACATTTAAATATTACTGATTCTAATTTAATAAAATTTTCAGTAACAAAATTTACTGAATAAATTACTCTTATTACCAAACAACAAAATAACCCCTAGTGTTCTGCTTTTACATTCCTAACTAACAGAATTTACGAAAAACACCAAATAACCAAAGTTAATTAAATGTCAAATATAAGGCAACACCTTCCTGCTTTGACTGAGTTCAAAAATATGCAAACTTTTTAATTTTAATGCCGGGCGCCAGAACAGGTTTATAACAAATACAATATCAAATTCTAACCTTGTTCAATATCTCTAACTTTAGGAACTCAGTGATTTTACTAATGCACATGGCGGTACAACATCGCCTCAATTTACTGAATTTACTTTGCCCGCTTGACCTGGCATTATTTCTCAACGAAATAAATATGAGATCAGCGAAGCAACAACAACAACAGTCCCACTTGGGCAGCCATTTTTGTTTTATGATCCCTTGCAAAGAAGCTTATGAGACTCAGTTTCGGGGGGTGTAACAGTCCATATCGTAAGTTGTTGTTGAAGCGCTTCATTAATATGCAGGGTAACATATAACAAAATAACATGCAGGAAAAAGTGAAGCCAGGGTTAAAACAAATGAATTTAATAACAAATCACCTAACTATACAAAAGAATTATCAAAACAAACTCCCAAAAGACTCCCACTGAATAAAATAAAATACGCCAAAACTAGGCCAACATCTCTGGAGAGATTAAAATACACGGACAAAGTGTCCTTAAGAAAATCAACAATAGTGACACTGTATGCGCGTGTGCCGTTCTGCATGCTTCACGATGTGTACAATCGAATGCATGATTCGTCATCATCCAGAATGAACATTCAGACGACGAATCCACATTGCTTAGAGCTAGACAGACGCGGGGAACAACTATACAACACTTAAAACTAAACCGACACTTCCTATACTTAAAATATACAACACAATAATTTCCGTGTGAAATTGGAATCAAACTGCCGTAGCAAAAACATTACTGCCTAAAAACTTAGGATTTCTCACACAAATCAACACAAGTAAGTTAACACGTGACCAATAAAAGAAATACACAAATGACCGCCGTCAAATTTACAAGTACACTACCACTACACCACACGGGTGTGACATACTAAAATTACATGAATTGAGTCATAAACAAGATCAATAGGCTCAAAGCCAACATTTACATTATTAACACAATAATCTATCCATACAACATACAATAGTCCGTCACACACATGGCGAACTCCCCAATTAATAATGGTACCAAAATAACCATCACAATGAACAGGTTTGCTACTTGAAAGCTTAAAGGGGCCAGTCGGAACATAGGACTGCCGATCAAAAATAAGTCACCAGGCGAGACGGGCGATTTGTGGAAATCTGCATATCTGTCAACCCACGTGTCACAAAATAACCTCGACCTCCAAGGCCTGGGATCGAATCTCGAAGAAGCGTGCCCCAAAGCACAATAATACGTGTGTGTGTGTCAGAACGAAATATCCCGGCATTTCCACTAGGAAATCCAAGAATCAGACATATGGACAAGGAACAGCGGTCTCCCTAGAGCACCCTGCCTTTCCATCAAAAATAAAACAACAAAATACGAGGGCGGTAGGACCTCTACCCCTCTTCACGTAGAATCAACACACACACCTGACACAATAACACACACAGAATCACACGTATGGGTTTGACAGACCCTGAATTAAAAAGACATAAATATTTTCCACTCGCTGGTGCCACCGTTCCACGCCGTGACTAATTAACCTGAAAAGGACTAAAAAAAATCTATCAAATTAGAACGAAGGTGTTCTACAATTACATCTTAAATCGTTGCACTTGGCAACCCTAATATGAATAATAACCTGTTCAGCAAACATCTTACAGTAATTACCTCCCTTTCCTATCACAAATATGAACTTTAATAAAGCACCACTTATCGAATGTAACGGGTTTCGCATTTGCATGGATAAAAATCACGTACACGCGCCGTGCACATTACATATGACTCCAAGAAAAATATAATACAACAAACACTTTGGCCACGTGCCAACGTACATTTAAAACATTTAGTGCCGGTACAAAGAAAAACACTCTAAAACAAGAAAAGACTAAAATTAACTATTTACAAAGGTTCCCCCACCAATCTAACTACATAATTGAATAATCAATTGTTGTACATCACCGTCTCAGCTTGCAGAACATTATGACATCCATCTCAGCCCATTTCCCCTATGGAAAAGTTAGCACTCCATAGTCGTCTTCGTTGAAGCGTCGGACATCTTCCCAACTCCTGACCACATTTTGGACATCTTGATGTAGTCTCCTTTGAAGAAAAGTTCAATGTTATTATAATTTGACCTGGCTATAATCGCTTGTGGGTTACTAAATTCGCCCACAAATAGTCCTATGCGATTAATTACGAAGACTTTCCCTAAATATCGCTCACACACGCGCAATACACACATGAAAAATACACTTAAAAATTACAGGAAATACACACTTCAAGTCCATCGTCACTGACTCGGCAATACAAGTTTAAAAGTCGGACTGACTCACAGTCGCTATCTCGCTCGGTAATCTCTGCACTGCTCTGCTTTGACCTTCGTTCGGGTGAGCGCTAATTAGAACGTTTACAAGTCTTGCCCCTAAGAGCTAAAATAGTTGTCTTTAAGATAATATTACAAGTTTCAAATCACCACGCACACTGGCGTGAAATTAGCTTACAGAGCTCACAAAGTATATGACTTCAAATAATTAAGAGCGTTAAAATTGCTACGCACACTAGCGTGAATTTAGCTCATCAGAGCTAACAACTAAAATAACTTCGAATATATCAGAGCGTTAAAATCGCTATGCAAACGGGCGTGAAGTTAGCTCACAGAGCTCGCACACCGAAAGACATCGAACAGCTTCACGTCGAACAATTTATTAGAAACTGACAGGGTACGGAAGAGTGGGGTGGATTTAGAAAAATTTTCCAGAGTTTTCATCTCACACAGATGGGACTAGTGTTAATCTTCTTCAAATAAATCAAACGTCTCATCGCACTCGTGCGGAGATAATTCCGATCGGCGGTTCTTTAGATAATCAATTCCGCGCGCTTTTTACCACTGACGCCTTCCATCGCGTGATCTTGGCGTGGTCTCTCCTGATTGGGTGATTCAATCGTAGGTCGGTTGTAAGTAACTCGTGACCATCCCTTTATGTTTCCAATTCTGGTGCAAGTTGTTACACAATTTGGCCTTGAACTCAAGTTTACCAGGCCGTTCTTCAAGAATAGCTACAAGCTCAACTTATGTGGCAATCATTGCGACACGCTACCTTGCCTTTATCCTCGTCAACTTCCACAAGCACTGCCTGGGCTGCAGTAATAATAATAATAAATTATGAATACTTATTTATCGTAGATCAATATAGGTTCATTTATCCTCAGCAAGGTTTTGAAATTCGAAGCAAGTAATTGATTTGGATTTCAAAAACAATATCCACAGTAGTAACAACAACATCTCTTTAGTACCTCGCTCAGCTGCTCGAGTGTACAGTCCACCGACCCAATTAGTGTGCGCGCTCCCTCGCCGGAATGTCATTCATACTTCTTCACTCGACCTCCCCCTTCTCCTCACGTGATTGCCACTCCTGTCGTCTCAGCTGCTTGTTGTTTACAAAACAAAACGCTCTCTCTCCTGCGTTCCACGTCCACGTACATTTGAGTGTTGGCTCTCAAAATCAAATTTTGCAATACTGATTTTGCATACATCATCCTGCTTATTCATCAAATGGTTCCCTTCTGTAATATGGTTTTAAGTTGGCGCTATAAAAAACAGATTTAGCACCAGTGCTCACTTCTTCAAGCCTGTAAGCATTGTTACCCAGATTCTTAATGACACGGAACGGGCCAATAAATTTTGGACAGAATTTGGCAAAGACTTTGTTTTTGGGATCAGAGATCGGTGGTCTGCGAACCAGCACTAACTCTTGTTCTTGGAGTTCCCGGTGAAACTTCTTTCCTCTGTATCTTCTGAGTCTTCGGTCCGCTTGGTTCCTCATGTGCTCTCTCGTTCGCTGGATTCGCAACTCATGCGCTAATAGTGGATCCCTTGGGCATGGAATAATCTTGTCCCAAGACCTCTCTGGCAACCTGTTGTGGTGTACAATTAGTGGAACTTGACCCGTCGACTCGTGCTTAGTGGTGTTCAT
Source organism: Meconema thalassinum (assembly GCA_946902985.2). Lineage (NCBI taxonomy): Eukaryota > Metazoa > Arthropoda > Insecta > Orthoptera > Tettigoniidae > Meconema > Meconema thalassinum. Next base: position 885,513,523 of record OX336389.2, on the reverse strand, counting down.
GCACATCTCAATCTCTCCTACTTTGTCAACCCATTTATTATGATCGTTAGGAATCATTACTCTGTAGTATTTGGCAACACAGCGAATCGTTCTCTAGCTCGGATTCCCACAAGGATGGCGAATGCTTGAAAATATGTGTTTTATTCCTAGGCTCTCCAGACCTTGCCTAAAATCATTGCTCGTGAAATAAGTACCATGGTCTGATGAAATGGATTCCGGCTTCCCAAGCATCGGAATAACTTTGTTCTGAATTCTACTGAGGACTTGTTTTGATGTCGTTTTCTGGATTGGACATAACACGACCATCTTTGAAAATACATCGACACACACCAAAAGGTGTCGGCATCCACGCTTTCCTTTGACTAGAGGGCCAAAACAGTCAATAGCGAGCATCTCGCATGGTTTCTGAGGTAATAGTGGTCTTGGAGGTTGTTTCAGAATGAAGTTGTTCGGTTTAGTGCGCTGACATGCGTCACAAGTTCTTATCACTTCCACGATGGTGAATCGCATCTTAGGCCAAGTAAAAGTCTCCCCTATCGTAGCTTCAGTCTTATCCGTGCCGATATGTGCTAGGCTCTCGTGGACATGCCACGTCAATCCTCTCTGTAGTGATGCTGGAACCAGGATTCGCAGTTTGGTATGATGCACGTACTTATGCAACAAGTTATTTATGTAGTGAAATCTCGCTTCTTTAGCACGGGCTTTTCGGTATTCAGGTGAATCTGGTTGTAATTCCTTCCTGTAGAACTTGATCATCATCATCATCATCCATGGGTCTGCTTCTTGCTCCTTCCGAATTTCCTTTAATTTCTCCAAAAACTCACGAGCCTTAGGTGTTAGTGTTATAGTGTGAACTTCCGCTGTTACCCCGTTCTCGTCTTCAGGATTCCTGCTCAAGGCATCTGGTATGACGTTCATCCTTCCAGGGCAATGCTCTATTGTAATGTCAAACTGCTGTATGTAGATGGACCAGCGCGTAACTCTCTCACTTGCCATCGTCGTCTTGAATAGAAATGTCAGTGCATGGTGGTCGGTTCTGACAAATAATGGAATAGCCGTAGATCATCTTACGCCACTGTTGAAGAGAATATAAAATTGCTAGCAGCTCAAGCTCCGTCACAGTGTAGTTCCTCTCATGCTTCCTCAATTTACGACTCGTAAATGCCAAATACGATCTCTTCTTGGGTTCTTCAGCGTCCTCTTGGTACAGCATAGCACCGATTCCAATCAATGAAGCATCTGCTTGAATAATAAATCTCTTCTCAAAGTCCGGATATACAAGCTTCACACAGATTTCCAATAAATCTTTCGTAGCTCTAAAAGACCTGTCGCACTCCTCATTCCACGACCATCGATTTGCCTTCTTTAACATCTCTTGCATAGGTGCTACTGTTTCTGTGTATCCAGGGCAATTTTCTTTGAAGAAGCCTGTCACTCCCAAAAATGCTCTTACATGCTTGACTTTAGTTGGAGTGGGAAATTTCTTGATAGCATCAATCTTGGCTGGATTAGGTCTCACGCCCTCAACATCAATTATATGCCCCAAATATAGAATCTCGCTCTGGCAAAAGTGTGATTTCTTTAGATTAATTTTGAAGTTCATGATTCTCAAGTTATCCAGAAGTTTATTTAAGTTTATCAGGTGTTCCTCCATTGTTTCAGATGCAATTAATATGTCGTCAACATATCTCGTAGTGAAGCTCTTGACCTCCTCAGTCAGATTCCTATCGAGTGTTCTTATCAGTGCACATCCAGCAGTTTTCACGCCAAAGGGCATTCGAGACCAGATATAACTTTGGTTATCGAATAAAAATCCCGTCAACAGTTGAGATTTTTCTTCAAGTTCAAGATGGTGGAAACTATTTGTCAAATCGACACTCAAATATATCTTCTTCCCACGGAAGCCTTTCAAAACATCTTTGATCCTAGGTGCTTGGTCATGCTCAACTAGCAGTTTACTGTTCAAAACTCGCGCGTCTAGGCATAGCCTAATTGATCCATTTGGCTTGGCCACAGTCAATATTGCGTTCAGGTACGGGGTTGCTGCTTTCCTTATCATGCCAGAATCTAATAAATTAGTAATAATGTCCTTCACCTGAGCAAAATGTTTCTCTGGGATCGGGTACAATTTACTTTTAAATGGGGTCCAGTCTGTAACTTGCATGGCATATTGAAAATTTAAAACTTTTCCAGGTATGGTGTCAAAAGCTCCTTTATGTAATCTCAAAATTTCTTCCAGTTTTCTTCTATCAGGTTCCCCTACTATAGCCTCCTTAAGCCGCTCCTGAAGTAGAATTTCAAATTTGGTTCCGCTAATTTCTTCTTCCGCCAAATGTACCCAAAGTTCCTGCGAAATATCTCGGCTGTCAATTTCCACCACTGCTGTCTGGCTTACTCGCTCCTCCGTCAAGTTCTTATCTCTGATCACCTCATTAGTGCATTCTTCAATGACCCAAGTATTCGCCTCTCTCCCTAGTGGACTCTCTTCCATGTTCAAACCCACGTGATCCAACCCCTCAACTTGTTTGAAACTTACAGTGTTGTTATGTAAGTCAATTACAGCATGAAAATCACAGATGAAGTTGGCTCCCAAAATTATGTTATAGTTCATCTTCGGAATGACAATGAATGTTTGCGAAAAAGTGTGGTTCAATATTTCCAGGTCTAAATATGCTTGCTGTTTACAATTGATGGTCTTGTCAGGAATAACCCCTCTGACTTTCATTAGCGGTACAGGCATAATTGGAACAGTTTGTTTTCTTCCGATTTCTTTTACCAAAACTTCAGTGACTAAGCTCACCTGGCTACCTGTGTCAATTAAACATCTCACCCTCATACCTCCAATATGTGCGTAAATAATTGGCAATTGTCTGATGACATTCTCTCGGTCTTTCACCACTTCCTCCAGGCAATCGTCCGGGAATGCTACCCACTCTTCTATATTAGCCACAATCAGCTCTTCTCGCTCCCTGGCGTCCTCCGTTTTCAGACTATCATTTTTTAGTTCAATTGAAGTTTTTTTTTATACCGGGGCCCATTTGTTGTGTTCCGCCGGTTGTCATCGCGCCTCTCCTGTTGCCTCAATAAACTTTCTGCCCCCTCTCCTTGATGATTGTCTGGGTTCTGTCTGTTTGTCATTGCACGCCCCCACTTCTCTTTTTCCGTCTCTTCGGCATTTAATTGGTCTAAGTATTTTTGTGACTCGACATATCGCTCATCCTAATTGTTGCGATAGTCTCCCCTATTTTCCTGGCGATAGTTCCTCGCGTTGTTCCACCTGCCATCTCCATTTCTTTGGTAAGGTCGACCCTGCCTTTGGTTTCCCCTCCAATTGGTGTATTCCCGCTGGTACGTCCATTGATTGTGCTGGTTTTGGTTGTTTGGGTTATATCTATCGCGGTTATTCTGAAAATTTCGATTGTTTTGGTTGAACTGGTTCCGGCCATCAAAATCTTGCCTTTTCGGTGTAAACTGTGTTCCTGTGGACTGAGTTTTCGTTTGGTTCCCCTGGCTGTGACTATTTTGGAGCCCCTGAACCACTTCTGCCGTGTTGACACATTCCATATTTCTCCTTCCCGTCTGTGGACTGACCATATTCGTCTCGTCGAGGTGCCGGAGTAATTCTTCGGCCTACACTGCGGTCTTAATATTTCCGGCTACTAACAGTTGTTGAATGTGCATGGGAAGTTGTTTCCCGATGGTTAGAACCATATTTTGCTCGCTAGGGGGTCGTCAAAATCGCGGAATTTTACCAGCTGTTGGCTAAAGAATTCCGAAAATCTGGTCGGATGCGTGCTGTGGTATTTTCGAGTATACAGGTCCATTCTTAACCCCTGCTGTAAAGAAGGGCTCCAGAACTTCTTTAAAAATGCTTCTCGGAATTGAGCCATGTCAGTGAAAGTATATTTAAAGCTTAAAAACCAGGTTAAGCTTGGTCCCTCTAAAAATTTCTCCACGAGTCTCAGCTGTTTTTCGGGGCCGATGTGTTGAACATTGAAATAATCAGTCAACTGTCGTAAAAAGGCTTTGGGAGTAGTTCCTGAATGCTCCTTGAATTTATCGGGCTTGAAATCATTTCCCCTAATGACTTGGATTACTTGGGTGGGTGCCAAGTTTGGTTGTGGTGTGGAAGTCTCTCCCCTGTACTCTTGGAATGCGTTGCTCGTTAATTTGGGACTTTGACCCCGGCTGTTATCCTCAGCCAACTTCAAGCCTACCGGACTCCCAATGCTTCCCTGCTATTCTGGTATATTTTCAGCCGAAAATAATGTAGCATTCCCTAATGATCTAATTTCGTTCTTAATTATTAAATCTGAGAGCTCTTGTAATTTAGATTTTACGCCTTCCTCCAAAGCCTGCATTCTCAAGTTGTATTCCCCTAAGCGCTTTAAAATTGTCAGCCTGTCTTCTTTATTTGTGTTTGCCTGCTGTTCCCAATCTCTTCGGATCCTACTTTTCAAACTGTTAATTTTCTCTTCGTTCCTTTCCTGACTCTTCTCTAGCTGCTCTTGTATCTGCTGGTGTGTTTTGCCTAATTGTTCTCCAACCTCTTCTCTTATAACCTGCTGGGTTTTTACTAATTGTTCTCCGACCTCTTCTCTTATGACCTCTTGTGTTTTAACCAATTGTTCCCCGACTTCTTGTATCTGCTGGTGTGTTTTACTTAATTGGTCCTCTAAATTTTCACGCAAGTGCATACGCTCTGTTTCGGCCTTGACCTCAAGTTTATCCATTTCTTTTATTAATTCAAGTGCGTTGCTGTCGACTGAATAAATTTGTTGCTGCAATTTATCTTGTGTTTTCTTTATTCCTGCGGTATTGTTGACACATGCTGCCTCTATTTGCTTTAGTTTATCGGCCACCATTTCGTCAAATTGTACGAGTTTATTGTCAAACTTCGCCTCCAACTTTTTAATTTCACCCAATTGTTTGACGTTATTCTCTGCGACCTCACCTGCCAGTTTCTCTACCTCCCTAACACTCTGATTGATGTCATTAGTGATCTTCTCTAATTGCTCTGTTTGTGTTACCGCCTGTTCTGTTAATTTGTGATTTAATTCGTGAAATTGTTTATCAGTGTCCAATTTCTGGACCTCTAATTGGACCGAAATATTACCGCTCATGTCGTGTAACTGTTTTTCACAATTCTCGCTCTGAATTTTAAATTGTTTATCATTATGTTCACGCTGACTTTCTAATTGTTCTTTTAATTGTTCTTCCGTTTTCGCGGACATCTGTTCTAATTGTTTTTCCGTTTTTGCGGACATCTGTTCCAACAATGCCTTGATCTCCTCAACACTCGCCATTGCACAATACACAAATATAATCAGAGAAAACAGGGTCATGCACCAAGATTTCAGTCATCCACACTCATACATGTCATAACATTTAAATATTACTGATTCTAATTTAATAAAATTTTCAGTAACAAAATTTACTGAATAAATTACTCTTATTACCAAACAACAAAATAACCCCTAGTGTTCTGCTTTTACATTCCTAACTAACAGAATTTACGAAAAACACCAAATAACCAAAGTTAATTAAATGTCAAATATAAGGCAACACCTTCCTGCTTTGACTGAGTTCAAAAATATGCAAACTTTTTAATTTTAATGCCGGGCGCCAGAACAGGTTTATAACAAATACAATATCAAATTCTAACCTTGTTCAATATCTCTAACTTTAGGAACTCAGTGATTTTACTAATGCACATGGCGGTACAACATCGCCTCAATTTACTGAATTTACTTTGCCCGCTTGACCTGGCATTATTTCTCAACGAAATAAATATGAGATCAGCGAAGCAACAACAACAACAGTCCCACTTGGGCAGCCATTTTTGTTTTATGATCCCTTGCAAAGAAGCTTATGAGACTCAGTTTCGGGGGGTGTAACAGTCCATATCGTAAGTTGTTGTTGAAGCGCTTCATTTACATGCAGGGTAACATATAACAAAATAACATGCAGGAAAAAGTGAAGCCAGGGTTAAAACAAATGAATTTAATAACAAATCACCTAACTATACAAAATAATTAACAAAACAAACTCCCAAAAGACTCTCACTGAATAAAATAAAATACGCCAAAACTAGGCCAACATCTCTGGAGAGATTAAAATACACGGACAAAGTGTCCTTAAGAAAATCAACAATAGTGACAATGTATGCGCGTGTGCCGTTCTGCATGCTTCACGATGTGTACAATCGAATGCATGATTCGTCATCATCCAGAATGAACATTCAGACGACGAATCCACATTGCTTAGAGCTAGACAGACGCGGGGAACAACTATACAACACTTAAAACTAAACCGACACTTCCTATACTTAAAATATACAACACAATAATTTCCGTGTGAAATTGGAATCAAACTGCCGTAGCAAAAACATTACTGCCTAAAAACTTAGGATTTCTCACACAAATCAACACAAGTAAGTTAACACGTGACCAATAAAAGAAATAAACAAATGACCGCCGTCAAATTTACAAGTACACTACCACTACACCACACGGGTGTGACATACTAAAATTACATGAATTGAGTCATAAACAAGATCAATAGGCTCAAAGCCAACATTTACATTATTAACACAATAATCTATCCATACAACATGCAATAGTCCGTCACACACATGGCGAACTCCCCAATTAATAATGGTACCAAAATAACCATCACAATGAACAGGTTTGCTACTTGAAAGCTTAAAGGGGCCAGTCGGAACATAGGACTGCCGATCAAAAATAAGTCACCAGGCGAGACGGGCGATTTGTGGAAATCTGCATATCTGTCAACCCACGTGTCACAAAATAACCTCGACCTCCTAGGCCTGGGATCGAATCTCGAAGAAGCGTGCCCCAAAGCACAATAATACGTGTGTGTGTGTCAGAACGAAATATCCCGGCATTTCCACTAGGAAATCCAAGAATCAGACATATGGACAAGGAACAGCGGTCTCCCTAGAGTACCCTGCCTTTCCATCAAAAATAAAACAACAAAATACGAGGGCGGTAGGACCTCTACCCCTCTTCACGTAGAATCAACACACACACCTGACACAATAACACACACAGAATCACACGTATGGGTTTGACAGACCCTGAAATAAAAAGGCATAAATATTTTCCACTCGCTGGTGCCACCGTTCCACGCCGTGACTAATTAACCTGAAAAGGACTAAAAAAAATCTATCAAATTAGAACGAAGGTGTTCTACAATTACATCTTAAATCGTTGCACTTGGCAACCCTAATATGAATAATAACCTGTTCAGCAAACATCTTACAGTAATTACCTCCCTTTCCTATCACAAATATGAACTTTAATAAAGCACCACTTATCGAATGTAACGGGTTTCGCATTTGCATGGATAAAAATCACGTACACGCGCCGTGCACATTACATATGACTCCAAGAAAAATATAATACAACAAACACTTTGGCCACGTGCCAACGTACATTTAAAACATTTAGTGCCGGTACAAAGAAAAACACTCTAAAACAAGAAAAGACTAAAATTAACTATTTACAAAGGTTCCCCCACCAATCTAACTACATAATTGAATAATCAATTGTTGTACATCACCGTCTCAGCTTGCAGAACATTATGACATCCATCTCAGCCCATTTCCCCTATGGAAAAGTTAGCACTCCATAGTCGTCTTCGTTGAAGCGTCGGACATCTTCCCAACTCCTGACCACATTTTGGACATCTTGATGTAGTCTCCTTTGAAGAAAAGTTCAATGTTATTATAATTTGACCTGGCTATAATCGCTTGTGGGTTACTAAATTCGCCCACAAATAGTCCTATGCGATTAATTACGAAGACTTTCCCTAAATATCGCTCACACACGCGCAATACACACATGAAAAATACACTTAAAAAATTACAGGAAATACACACTTCGAGTCCATCGTCACTGACTCGGCAATACAAGTTTAAAAGTCGGACTGACTCACAGTCGCTATCTCGCTCGGTAATCTCTGCACTGCTCTGCTTTGACCTTCGCTCGGGTGAGCGCTAATTAGAACGTTTACAAGTCTTGCCCCTAAGAGCTAAAATAGTTGTCTTTAAGATAATATTACAAGTTTCAAATCACCACGCACACTGGCGTGAAATTAGCTTACAGAGCTCACAAAGTATATGACTTCAAATAATTAAGAGCGTTAAAATTGCTACGATCACTAGCGTGAATTTAGCTCATCAGAGCTAACAACTAAAATAACTTCGAATATATCAGAGCGTTAAAATCGCTATGCAAACGGGCGTGAAGTTAGCTCACAGAGCTCACACACCGAAAGACATCGAACAGCTTCACGTCGAACAATTTATTAGAAACTGACAGGGTACGGAAGAGTGGGGTGGATTTAGAAAATTTTTCCAGAGTTTTCATCTCACACAGATGGGACTAGTGTCAATCTTCTTCAAATAAATCAAACGTCTCATCGCACTCGTGCGGAGATAATTCCGATCGGCGGTTCTTTAGATAATCAATTCCGCGCGCTTTTTACCACTGACGCCTTCCATCGCGTGATCTTGGCGTGGTCTCTCCTGATTGGGTGATTCAATCGTAGGTCGGTTGTAAGTAACTCGTGACCATCCCTTTATGTTTCCAATTCTGGTGCAAGTTGTTACACAATTTGGCCTTGAACTCAAGTTTACCAGGCCGTTCTTCAAGAATAGCTACAAGCTCAACTTATGTGGCAATCATTGCGACACGCTACCTTGCCTTTATCCTCGTCACCTTCCACAAGCACTGCCTGGGCTGCAGTAATAATAATAATAAATTATGAATACTTATTTATCGTAGATCAATAAGGGTTCAATATATTCACTTAGTTGAACACAAATCTCAATTATATACCAGATATACTAATTTCAATGTTCCTCACAACTTCACATAAAATGTAAATGCGGTAATCTCCTACGTTCTACCTATTAACCTAGCGTCTCCACAAGTCGACTGTCGTCGCACTCGGACAAAGCTTTGGGATCTCCGTTAACCCAATAAAACACTTCCTCACTCTTCAAAGACTGCTGGAATAAGACCTTCGGTCCTTGGATCTCCCCCTCCAAGTCGAAATTTTGGCGGCCATAACAATCTCCCACCATAATTTTAGCGCGTAGATTGCTAATGCTTATTACTGCGTAGATTAACCGATCTGCGGTTTTTAAAGTATCAGGCATAATTTCTTTTAATATTCTCTTCATTACCAAATAAGAAAATCTTCTTCTAAGGGCCTAAATGCATAATTTCACCAAATTATGTAGTTGAAGTTGATCCCGTCTTCAATAAGGCCTCTTCTCATTGGATCTGGGCTGGGATCCAATAGAATAATTTATAACAATATTTATAATATTAATTTCCAAACTCACTGTTGCTATGCCAATTTTTGCCTTCTAGAAGCGTATATTGTGCAATATATCACGTGATCGGGCTCTCCCTCGGCCTCGAGCTTGTAACACTACCCTCCTGTGTCACACTTCCAGAATTTATATTTGCTGGTTAAATTTTATCATGGGGACGGAAAATACTCTCATTTTGTCCCAGAATAATTCAATTTTCGGGGGCAGTACCTCCTACAAACATTATTATATTTTTGTTAATTTATCCAATACTATCTACAACTTTAGGCAATAAACGCTCAGGCTAAAAAACAACACACTTTGATGTATAGGCAAAATTATTGTTGTTGTTGTTGTAATATAAGGACGAGAGTGTTAAAAAGTAACACTCTTTCTTTGGTTATAGACAACCATGGACGCCTTGAACGCCATTGGGCCAAGATTGTGGCTTTGCACGCAAGAAAATGAGTGAATTGCCTACACAAACACCCTTTTGCATTCATTAAACACAAAAATTAAAAACCAAATTTGGTGAACGAGCTCTTTGCATTTGTCAAGACTTTGAGACATTTCTTCCCACACGACTTAATAGTTTACCTGATGATATCATGGAGGATGTCAATTCGAGTATTCACCCTGTTTATTTAATCTATGAGGGTGAAAAAAATAGTCGATGCATGATTCGTTTTGTAAAAATAGAAAACGAATAATCATTGTACGCTAGCCGTGACGTTTGTTTATTTATGCCCTAGTTTTTAATAATTATAATAAAACAAAATTATTTTTGGTGCTCAACAGTTTGACGTTTATTAATTGTTGCTTAACGTTTATGATGGTAAATAATAATAATAATAATAATAATAATAATAATTTTCTAATCTTCTCCTTGATGGGAGAATTTTGTTTTTCTTGAACCTTAAGCTACAGTATGTCAATACAATGATGTCTATGATCAGCATAAGTTAATGGTAATTTTGTAAGTTCTCTTAATTGGAGATTTTTTTAAGCCTTAGGCTACGTGAATAGAATCATGCCTATGATGCATGTTTATAATTAGTTCACCTTTTTTTACATTTGATGTACATAAATAGCTTTTTTAAAATAAGTTGAAACGTTACGCATGTAAGCGTCGCTTGTTCATTCAGCACCTCCTTATGTACCACAGCCACAAGTAAAAAAAACCGTTTGAGAGACATTTAAAAAAACGAAAACTATTTAACACTATTTACTAAATAACCAAATAATTTAAAGTTAACGTCACATTGCCTTTACTACAAAAACATGGTCCTAGACTTGATAAAGATTTCATACGCCAGTATGACCCATTTTTTAAACATAATTTTATTTTACTTGTGGTTGCAGTGCGTGAGGGGGTGTTAGATCAACAACAAGCCATCCTTAAGCACATGCCGTTTCAACTTACTTTATAATTAATAATAATAATTGCTATTATTATGGACTCTTGGCCTTTTTTATTGTTTGTGATTTAAAATAGCATTAATAGCAATTTTTAGAAAATTTTTGATTATTATTATTATTATGTTACTATTGATGAATAATGATAGACTTTTGTCCTTTTTTATGATTTTTGTGATTTAAAAATAGGTTTAGTACAATTACCATTTATATGATTTTCTATTCAATTTTTTTAATGATAATAATGAAACTATTATTCAATAATGATGGACTTTTGTCCTTCTTTATTGTTTGTAATTTAAATATAGATTTACTACAATTAGTTTTTTTTTTATAATGATCATAATGATACTATTGATGAATAATGATGCACTGCTGTCCTTTTTTATTGTTTAGCATTTAAAATAAGTTTAGTTCAATTACCATTTATATGATTCATTATGCAGTTTATTTATAATCATGAAACTATTAGTCAATAATAATGAAAAAACACATTTTTTATTTTTTGAAATGATAACAGTGATAACATATATTTTTTTAAATAAATTCATGATGTTAAATTCCATATCTAGATAAAAGTAATTTGCTCTTCATAGCACCAATCACCATAAATGCTGTCATTCGTTCTGATAAACTGGCACCTGAAGCTGTTAATCGTTGCTTGGCAATGCTTAACAGGACTTTGTCGGCAATGCGTCTTAGCGTGGGATCACTGTTTTCATAGGCTATATCATGATTAAGGCATGCATGATCCAAAGCATTAATTCCCATATTCCCTCTCCTCAAACGATCTTGAAGACGAGTACCAGGGCCGCAAAAGCTGTAAGCAGGTAGGTGAGCTTCGAATGGTAAGGTTTTAATGATGTTATCAATAATTCCACGGCAAGTACACCTGGGACATAGAGGTTTCAATCGGTGAAAAACACTTTTTTGTTGTTCTTCTTCTTGTACTTGCTGTTGTTGTTTGTCGGTGGCTGCTGACGAGCATGGTAGGTAGTTGTTTTCCGCATGACAGCCATGAAATGATGAAACAATGTCTTTACAGTGTGTTTTATGACCATGCTATAATTTCATCAATTGGCATGTGGCACACTGTCGAATGTAAGGTATTTTGTCCATGGCTAATTGCTTGTGATGGGAAAAATGACTGCATGGTTGTAGTTCACTCAATACAGGGTCGGTGGTCCACTGGGCAGGCGCCTTTTCCCAAATTTCATTCACAGCGTTGGCAGCAACATAAAAAAGAAATGATTTAGATAGTGCTAATAATTCATGATGTGTAAAACTAATCAGTTTTTTCTTGCACACAAAGAACTTTCCAATAGCCTTGTCGATTGTAGTGGCGTCCATGTTTATAACGTTGATGTTATCACCTGACGTGTACAAGTCTCACTGCTATCATTGGACGATAAACTTTCAGTTTTAATTTTATTGAACAACTCCCAACATGCACTGGTGGTGAGCCAATGAAACAAATGCCACGCATGCGCTTAAGCTTTATTCTGAATATTGTCGCAAGGACAAGTGTCCATGGGCGTTTGCAGGGATGGTCAACCCAGATCTAAAAGGTCAATACATTGACAGAGGGTAAAAATGGTTGGAGCCACCGGCGTTTTTCACTCCCTTTAACAAATAACAGATTGGCCGAGGACAAATGGGCTTTCATGTCTATGTCAAGACGAAAATGAAAATCCACAGCCTGCTTCCAGTCTCCGACCGGGTCAGGAATGTAATGAATGAAGCCCCCATCTAGCGGCGAGGATATGGACTGTGCCGGCTGCCGAGGCCTGACGCACTCCTCTGGGGCAATGATTAAATGAATGACAGATGAAATGAAATGATGGTGGAGAGTGTTGCTGGAATGAAATTTTGACAGGGAAAACCGGAGTACCCGGAGAAAAACCTGTCTGCCTCCGCTTTGTCCAGCACAGATCTCACATGGAGTCACCGGGATTTGAACCACGGACCCAGCGGTGAGAGGCCGGCGTGCTGCCGCCTAAGCCACGGAGGCTTTCTATGTCAAGATACTTGTAAGAAATATCACCCTTTTTCCATACTAATTGCAAATGATTTTCAATCCATTGGCTCTGCTTTTTATCTTTTTCACTACTCAACTCAAAAGCATAGGGAGGTTTAAACACCAAATGAATAAGGTTAGAATCCCAAAACGTACTACAATCGATAAAAGCTACTTCCTTAAATATAAATTTGTTGTCTGAAATTTTAAACCCCTGACAATCCACGATGCGTGTACGCATGATGTTTTTTTTTTTTTTTTTTTACTTGTTACCTCCTTGATGTCTAATCAACAAGTAACCCATGTCATGGTTTAACATTGCAAAAGTCAAAGAACTTCAGGAAAAAAGGAACCATTGAATTAAACTAGAGTTAAATATTTTTTACAGGTTTTTTTATTCATAACATAAAAACACTTAACATTTTATTACAAGTTTTTTAATCTGGAACAGCATTCAAATGAACAGTTTGCACATACGGTCCACAGGTATCTCCTAGTTTTGCAGGGTCTGGTACAATGACAGGGTAATTCAAACTCCATGGAATATTGTCCACATCATAGCGATTGAGGTAAGGGCAGGATGATCACTAAATGGTCGATCCCCTATTTCCCAGTTTCCAATTTCAATGTTGCAAAAAATACACTTGACCACATCCCCACGGTTTAAGTAATAAAATCCGCTTGCTACCAATTCTCCATAATCCATAAAGGGGACTGTCCATGTTTCGAAGTTTTCAAACGATTAAATTCGCATTTTAAATTCCATGGTTTGTCTGTCACATTGTTGTTGTTCTTGCTTATTGAGGGACACATAACGTTTGTTGTTGTTGTTGTTGTATGTGTGCACAGTGCCAGAGCGCAACAGATAGTGTGCATGCAGACTCTTATCATCAATCCTATGAATGAGGTGTTTTTTTTTCACCTGACCACAGGTGGCTTACATGCTTGTGACATAATTGGACAAAGGATGATATTTCACTTGTCTGGCACGAATAATCAAACAGTAGGCACTGGTATGGGGTGGTACATTTTCTTGTGTTTCAAAATCTACCCTTAAATCAATGGTGGTGATTTTCATAGATTCCTCTAGATATGAACAGTCGAAAACAATCAGTGGTGCTCCTGCTTTAAACCCTTGTGGCGACAACATAGGGCAATCCTGTTTTTCATAATAAGACGATTGAAATTTAGCAAAGATATCATAAAGGGGGCCAAACTTATTTTTTGAAAAATTGAGTTCCAACCCCTCATAGGGAAAGCAACCATTATTTAAAAATAGTCGTATATTTCTCAAGAGAATGTGATCAAACAGGGTGACATCTTTGCTTTGTTGGTATTTTCTATTGGTTTGAAAACCAATAACAACATAAAGGGGTCTCTCGGTTGAGCGAGCTGATTTGACACTCCAACTATGAGTGTCTGTGGTAGGTAGCAAGGGGTACTCATGTAGACTCCAACTTCGAAAGGTGATAGGCAAAGCTTTATCTTTTTGCACCAAATTTAACGTGCTTAGTTTTTTACGATCCGATAGCGTCACATGAGGCACTTTCCATAGTAATCGAAGCAGTTGAATTTTTGAGTCTATCACTTGGTCGCAGGCTCCTTTTAGTGCATTATAACCACTGCGGTCTCTCACCAGATACAAACTTTGTCTTGCGTTAAAATTATACGCTTGTGATCTTCGGCAAAGCCAAGGAGTAATTTTATGGGTAGGAAGCCTGTAAAATTGCCATCGCTATGAACTAGCCAGTCATTGCTACTGTTGGGACACCATCCTGCCATAGAAAGCGTTTTACTTTCCTCCTCGCTATAGGAAGGATATAATTTCATAAGACTAGTCATGCCCACATTTCGAGTCATATCTATGACAATATCATTTATCATATAACGTACTTCAGAAATCAGAAAAGCCAAACCATGATTCGCCAACGCAGACGTTGTGGGTGTGCTGCCATCTGCTTTCATCAATTTACCCTCAATTTCAAGGACACTTTCATGAGGTAGAGTAAAAATATCTTGATTGTTAATGATGAATTGAATCTCGTCATTGTTATTCATTCCTGTTGCTTGAGGTTGAAAGGAATGCATATCAATGCGCACGACGCCATCTTCCACTTGTATGGGATTTAATACTTGCAACAGCTCCTTGTTCATGATTGGGGTGTAACGTATAACCAATGCGTTGTAAACGTTGTCGGTTTACTCGTGTCAACCGTTTCATACACGGCGGGCAACTAACCGACCTCGTAGACGCTGTTGTTGCTTTATAGATAAATTTCATAGCGTCTTTAAAACCAACTTGTAGGTCACAGGGGTGTTTGCGTCCAAAGCAATCAGTTGTTGCTTTCTATTCGCTAAGCGTAAGGTAATATTACTAATATCGCTGACACACACAGGATGATATAGAACCACTGAAGGGTTTTCACGAATAATATAGCCACAAGGGGAGGTAACAATAAAAGCATACAGGGAATGGCTTTGTTCTTCATTCGTAAATACGTCTCTAATAATATTGCAAGTACAGAAATGTGATGGTCCTCGATGAATTTCACTGGATAATCTGAATCATGGGGTTGGTGAGCTGCCAACTCTCTTGGTTTAAATCCTAGTAAAGGTCCAATAGAATGAACTCGTGTTTCAAAGTCAATGTTAAACGTAGAGAATATACGACAGCGATGAGTAATCGTATTGGCTGTAAGTTCAAATGTGTGTGTCCCATCCGCAAATGGTTTGACAACAAATTGTTTTATCATCGACACGCTAATGGCTTCATGCCTATCCTCTATGGTATAACCTCCAGGGGGTAGTCTCAACATATAATTATCATAATAAAATTTGTCATTAATATCCAGTTGTATGTTGTAAATTCTGTTGTAACTTTCCAAAGAAATTAATCCTAGCACATAGGATTGTTCGGGATGCAATTCAATGGGGGGCGGAAAATCCAGGGACACTTCAGGCCCGCGGCTGTGCTCGGTAAAGGTCTTGGCGTTGACATTCATAATGATGAAACTGCTGGCTTAACGCGACCTCTTATATAAAAAATGTAAACACAAACATCCACACTCTTGACTGCCAAAGGTTTGTTGACGATTCACATTATAGAATATCTTTACCCGGTTTCCCAAATAACGTAGCAACCCGATCGGGGTGGTAAATTTCCATAACTGTCAAAGTACCATACTGTGGAATCTTGTTTCACATAGGCTACAAAATGGGTTCCTGTATCTGCAGCATCATCTAAATTGATCATGGCTCGTTCTTCTTTCCACGGTGATTTGGGTAATTCATTTCGCATAAATACACCTCGAAAATGACAAATCTTTAGTTGTTTGGCATAGCTTCCCACTTGTTCATGCGTCATGGCATGACGAGGCAGTTGCCTTAAGCGCTTATCGAAGATGGGCATTTTTTTCTTAGACGATAGGCCAGACTGGCTTTAAAGGTTTTATTGTGTCGCTCGCTTTCTTCGAGTTGTTGCTTGCCTTGCTCTACGGCTTTTATGGTTTTCGCTACAGCACTGACACCACCCAAAAGGGACCCCAAAGCTGCCAACCCTGCAAATAAAGCCGGCAAAAAAAACCACGCTTAGCAACAGGAATGACTCGCCTACGTTTTTTCTTTCTTTCTTTCTTTCTTTCTTTCTTTCTTTTTATCGATGCATTATGGTGCGATCTCGTAGCTGTACACAATCGCACCGCTTGTAAAGCTTTTTCGATAGCCACTCTTTTTAGATTTTTAGTTTTTTTAAGTTTTAACAGCGGGTGTGAGGTAGATGAACTTGGTTTCCGGCCTGGCTTTTTTCTCTTTGTGAGATTTGTTTTTTTCATGTTCATTGCATATCTTTTTTCACCATGATGCTACTTGGTGAACCTTTCACAGCAAACATTCGATAACAACTAACGTAGAGAACCTTATTTCATAGCAGTATATTCCAATTCAATATAAAGCGGAAAATCATTCACAGTTTTCCCAGCTTCCTTTTCCTCAAACGTAAGCATAAGATGAAAGGATAATTCATCTCCAACATTTACTCTTTGATGGTTGTGGACCAACAGTCTATCACCGTTTATTTGTATTTTTAAATGTTTCTCATCAGACATGGCATATTTAATATGAATTACGCCATCATAATGCAATCGATAATGACTTAAACCAGAAGCAAGCATATAGGTAAGGTGATCATTTACCAGTGGTGGTGGGGAAAGGTTTCTGCCATTGTCCAGTTTTTGATTTGACAGATACACTAAAAATACAGATGGGACACATTTATAAAGCCTTTTTATTTGATAGGTCACATAACGTTACGTGCAGACATCATTTTCGTCTCGAGGCTCTTGAACATCAATAATACGATGATGATTGGCTGAATAGCCCTCAGCGGTTAGTCTCGGAGCCATGTGATAGACACTTTGCACTTTGCGATCGACGTAGCTTTTCGTAGCCACCTCTCGAGACTGTTTTGATAAAGAGGCGGCCGTGGCCATAGTTACACGGGCTCGCCCAAACACGTCCATGGTGATAGACGTTAACTAACCTATCCTACTCACCGCTTGCCTATATATAAACCTTATACACACACATTAAAAACTCAGTCGTCGTCACTATGGAATTAATGAAACAACCCCATGCTTTGCCCGTATCTGATTTGGTTTCAGAGCTATCACTGTCCGTGTGCGAGCCTAAACGTCATGGCACCCTATTCCCATCTACCGTCCGATGTATTATGGTGGGGCCTTCGGGTTGTGGAAAGACCAATGTTTTGCTGAACATTATTACCGCGCCTCATGGCCTACGATTTCAAAATATTTATATTTTTGCCAAATCCTTGTACCAGTCTCTGTACGTGTATCTGGAACAAATTATGTTTTCGTTAAATAAAGAAGCCATGGGCTATTTTACATTCACCTCACCTCAAGATGTCATTCAACCAGACCGCATTCAACCAGATTGCATTATAATTTTTGATGACATTGCCACTCAACGACAGGCTATTATTCAAGAGTATTTTAGTATGGGACGCCATAAACAAGTGGACTGCTTTTATCTGGCTCAGACCTATTCTAAAATTCCCAAACAGTTCATTCGTGATAATGCCAATCTCATCGATCTCTTCCACCAAGACTCTAGAAATCTCTATCATATTTTTCAAGATCATTTTCAAGCTTTCACGCAATTGTGTGCCTCGTGTTGGAACCATCATCCCCATGCCTGTTTGGTCATAAATAAACAGAGTGAACGATGTGAGGGACGTTATCGCTCGGGTTTTGATCATTTTATTTCTGTTTAAAAAGACCCAGGGTTTGACATTTCCTGTTAGTGTGTCTTTACCTTCACCATGGCGAACGCCATAGGGTACAAGAAACATGTTCAAATCATGCAGCGTATTATTGAGGCACGAAATACGATTCGACATAAATTTCGTGAATTACAACGTTTAAAAAACGTCAATCCTTTACCCATGATAAAACATGCTCCATCATCGGTTGATCTCATGAGCTTCAAACCAAATGCTTCTGCTAATGCTGCTACCTCTCAAACCAAACCCTTAACAAGTTCAAAATTTACTCAAACAGATTCCACACGACAGGTAAAATCCTCCTCCTCCTCTAATGTTAGTGAACAAGAACATGAATAAGAACAAGAAGAAGAACAAGAACAACATGAACAAAGTGAAAGTGAAAGCGAAACCGTATTTAGTCCTGAAAGAAAAAAAATCTTCACCCCTTCAACAGTTTCTAAAACCAAAACAAAAATCATCCGTCATAGCGGCAACACCGTCTTCCTCCACATCGTCTCCGTTTTCACAAGTCTTGGCAACCTCTCAAAATAAAGCTCAACTCAAAAACATTTTAATCAATCATTATGGGGCAACACTGGAACCGTATCTGACCCTTCTATTTATTGGAAAGGCAGATACCACGTATGGTGTTCGCTATGAGAATGATAGTTTTAAAATTGGGGATGCATCCATTAAATTTGCTCGTACGAAAGCTGTCATTAAAAACATCAATTATAAATTAACAGCAGGTCTGTTAAAGCTGCTATTCTCTCGCATCCCCTCTCTACAAGATTTTACGTCCGAGGACCTTGATAAATATAAATCCATTTTATTAGACACCAACGCTCACAAAAGAAACTATAAATCCTCTCAGCAGCTCAATGCCAATATATCCCAAAAATATAAAACCATCATTGCAAACATGTTTGGTAAGCAAAAACATCACTCTGCCTCTTGTGTAAGGTTTAAGAAATTAAAACCCTACATAGATATAACCTTTTGGAATAATCCCAATCAGTTAGTAGAGCGCTTATACTTGCTTCATGCATCAAAACAAGCTGGTCACACTGGACATGAGGCAGAAATCGCCCACATTGAACAACAACTCCGAGATGCTAAAATTATCTTATAAGCCATCCCCCATCAAAGTGGGCATCGCTCATGAATTGCATAAACCAGCCCGACGCATTTATGAACGCCGTCGTGTCATTTTCAAAGGAATCGATGAACTTTGGCAGGCAGACTTGGTTGAGATGATACCTTATTCTAACGTTAACGATGCTGTACGCTATATGTTGACCGTCATTGATGTCTATTCCAAAATGGCTTTTGTCCAACCAGTAAAAATTAAACTGGTGTCTTAGTCACAAAGGCCTTTCAACATATTATTCAACAATCAAAACGCCAACCTCACTTGTTACAAACCGACCAGGGGAAAGAATTTTTCAACAAGGATTTCTCCAGTTTTCTCAAATCTAAGGATATTCACCATTACACCACCTATATCAATCACAAAGCTAGCGTAGTTGAACGCTTCAATCGAACATTAAAAAGTTATATGAGGAAAGAGTTTACAATACATGGTTCCTATCGATGGATTGACTGGTTACCTCAACTTGTGTTACGATACAACAACACGATTCATTCCACTATTGCCATGAAACCACGTCTCGTCACCAAGAACCTAACCAGACTCAATAGACTGTTTAACCCTATAAAAAGGGTTGACCCAAGGCGACATCGCCTTAAAATTGGGGATTTTGTTCGCATAAGTAAACATAGAAGTGTGTTTTCAAAATCGTACACTCCACAATGGTCGACAGAAATTTTTAAAATTCGCCAAGTCAAGCTAGGTCAACCAGTGACGTATCTCTTAGAAGATCAGAGCGGTCAACTCATTCAAGGACGATTCTATTATGAATAAGTGCAAAAAACATTATATCCCAACGATTATCTCATTGAACGAGTAATTAAAGCCAAAGGTGTAAAATATTTTGTAAAATGGTTAGGGTTTCCTTCCACGTTTAATTCATGGGTCAATGAACAGGATTTTTTGTAATATAACCCTATTTATTTATTTATTTATTTAGAAAAAATTCCCTTTCCAAAAAGATGTATCACATTACCTTTCACTAATCCCACCCTTTTGTTTTTACATGCCCAATGACCTCTTTGTTCAACCCCATGTTAATCTTTTATCATCATGTTATACACCCACTCATCGTTCAAACTTTGCGCTGCTTTATAAATCCATTATGAACCAAGACTATGCCATACTCAGTATAAAGCCACACTGTATAATGATACCTGTCTCTTATCTCTCTTGCTGCAGAGCACGCAAAATGATAAGAGCCCATGCTTGCCTGCCCGCTCACAATGGACGGCTTCAAAGCCTGTAATTCTCTCTTCAACAAAACTATCCCTCTGTGTGTGAGCAAATAACAATTTTTTTAGCAACATCACAGTGCCTGACACGCCAACACAACGTGACTTCAAATCTGGTTTCTTTACTTTTTTCCTGTTTCCTCAAATATCTGGAAACTTAACGAAAACGCATTTTCGACCAAAAAAACATGTTTCCAGCTTTTTACCTTTTCAATACCTACATCCCCGTAAAGAAGACGACGAGACGAAAATAGCAACATGGCCGTCATATAAATCACATAATTCGTTTTCCAAATATCTTGAAAAGTAACAAAAACACCTTTTCCATCAAAAAAACATGTTTCCGGCTTTTCACCTTTTTAATACCTACAACACCGTAAAGAGGACAAAGGGACGATGACATCAACATGCCCGTCATAGAAATCACATGATTCGTTTTCCAAATATCTTGAAAATAACAAAAGCACATTTTCCTCCAAAAAACATGTTTCTAGCTTTTTACCTTTTCAACACCTACATCGCCGTAAAGAGGACAACGAAACGAAAACAGCAACATGGCCGTCATAGAAATCACTTGATTTGTTTTCCAAATATCTTTAAAAATAACAAAAAACACATTTTCCATAAAAAACATGCTTCCAGCTTTTCAACTTTTCAACACCTACATTCCCGTAAAGAGGACAACGAGACGAAAACATCAACATGGCCGTCATAGAAATCACATAATTCGTTTTCCAAATATCTTGAAAAATAACAAAAACACATTTTCCATCATAAAACCATGTTTCCAGCTTTTCACCTTTTCAATACCTACAACCCCGTAAAGAGGACAAAAAGACGAAATCATCAACATGCCCGTCATAGAAATCACATGATTCGTTTTCCAAATATCTTGAAAAATAACAAAAACACATTTTCCATTAAAAAAAAACATGTTTCCAGCTTTTCACATTTTCAATACCTACATCCTCGTAAAGAAGACAACGAGACGAAAAAAAAAAAGGAATCTACGCACGCCCTCCTACCATCACTCCTTCCTTCCCAGGGTCGCCAGGCGCTCACAACTTCCTAAGTGCAGCAGCTCTGTCCCCATCTCACAACTCACTTGTCCAGGGTCGTGTTGCCAGAGAGGAAGTAG
Source organism: Meconema thalassinum (assembly GCA_946902985.2). Classification (NCBI taxonomy): domain Eukaryota; kingdom Metazoa; phylum Arthropoda; class Insecta; order Orthoptera; family Tettigoniidae; genus Meconema; species Meconema thalassinum. Next base: position 885,491,940 of record OX336389.2, on the reverse strand, counting down.
CCTGACTGATCCGCTTCGAAGGTGCGGAATGTCGAGTCCATTTCTGCTCTCTGTTTCTCGCAGACTCTAGTGCGAACGTCTTCGGGTCTCGCCAGGTTGAGACGTGTCCGAAGTTCTCGTCCCAGAAATAGTTGAGATGGAGATTGTCCGGTGGTAGAGTGCGGCGCTCTTCTAAATTGGCGAAGGAACTCGTTCAGGTTTGTCTGCAGAGTTCCTTTGGTTGTTTTCATCGCGTAGAGGGCAACATTCACCGTTTGGACATACCGTTCTGCTTGGCCATTAGTTGATGGATGGTATGGTGCTGTAAGCTTGTGGTACTTCACACCACCGTTCTGCAGGAAGGCCTTGAATTCTTCTGAGATGAACTGCCTGCCATTGTCTGAAACGACGGTGACTGGGGTGCCGTGCGCTGTGAACAAGTCATCCATCAGGGCGATTGTTGCTGCAGCTGTCGTGGAGGTTGTTGTCTTGACCTCGAGCCACTTGCTGTAGGCGTCTACATGCATGCTGTCAGCTACTGGACCCGTGTAGTCGATGTGAATGCGTTCCGACGGTGCCTTCGGGTACTCCCAGTGATGCTCGGGGAACTTGGGTGGAGCGTGCGCATGGGTTGCGCATGTGGTGTAGGACTTTGCGAGCTTCTCGATGTCGGAGTCGATGCCTGGCCAAAACACAAAGGAAAGTGCCATTCCCTTCATTTTGACGATCCCCAGGTGAGCTGCGTGCAGGTCGTTGAGGATGGCATCTCGCAGTGCAGGTGGAACCACTACTCGGTGCTCGACCATCACGCAGTTGGCGGCGAGCGTGTATTTCACCGCGGGTGCCTCGAAGTCGTAGCGGGTGAGATCTTGGCCTCCCTCCAGAAGTTTGACAATTCTACCGAGATCAGGGTCCTTCCTCATCTCTCGTGCAATGGCTTCGGATTTGACGGGTAACTACTGCGTCTGGTGAACTGTAAAAAAATCTAAGTCGTTGTAATCCTCTGTTTCCTCCCTCTGTTGCGAAATTGAGTTTTGGATCTTGTTGACGGTCGATGGTAACGTTGCTCTGGAGCAGTAGTCAGCGTTGGCGTTTTGCTTCGATGTTTTAAAAATCACGGTGTAATTAAAGTGTGCGAGGTAGTCGGCATAATTGGCCATGCGACTAATGCACAGGACTGGTAGCGACTTCTCTGGATGTTGGATCTGCATCAGGGGCTTGTGATACGTGATTAGCGTGAAGTGTCGAGCGTACAGATACCGGTAGTTGAAAAACTTCTGTACTGCCCAAACGATGGCGAGCGCTTCCTTGTCGATCTGGGGGTACCTTTGCTCCGTACATGACATTGTCCGACTAGCATATGCGATATGCCGTTCTAGTCCGTTGCTGAGCCTGTGTGACAGCACTGCGCCGAGACCGGTTTTGCTGGCGTCCATTGCCAGCAAAGTGGTAGCGTTGGATCGTACTGCATAAGGACCTGCGGTGAGGTAAGAGCGTCCTTGATGTCCTGGTAGGCCCTGTCACCGTTTGGTGTCCATATGAGAGGATCCTACAACAGCATGTCTCTGAGTGGTCGATCTCTCGTTGACAGGTTGTGGATGAAGGCACTGTAGTATATCGCTTTACCCAAAAACAGCCGGAGTTCCTCTGGAGTCGTTGGTTTCGGCGCGTCTCGTACGGCTTGGGTGTGCGCATCAGACTTATGAATGCCTGAAGCATCGATCTTGTGGTCAAGAGCTTCCAGGACAGGTTCTGCAAAGCTGCATTGTGCTCAGTTGAGCTTGATACCTTGTTGGCGAAAGCGCTCTAGTGCCACGGTGAGGGCCTCCATCAGATGGCCAAAACTATCGGCAAAAACAATAGTGTCGTCAAAGAAACTCACAACATTTGGGAGTTTCTGCAAAATCGTGTCCATTCGACGTTGCCAGATAGTGGGGATGTTGACTGCTCCGTAGACAGCACGAGTTGGACGGATCAGGCTATGGGTTGGAGTGTTGAGCTTGAGGGCTTGGCTAAACTCATCGTCGACCTCGAGATGAGTGTATGGGTCTGTGACATCCAGGTGACAGAAGAGGGTGGTGCCACGCAATTGGTTGAACAAGTGTTCCACTTTCGGAATCGGGTGTTCATCGATGATGATCCGCTGGTTGAGAGTAGGTTTGTAGTTGCCCGTGATTCCTAACTTGCCGTTCTTCTTCACAACGACATGAGCTGTTGACGCCTACTCTGAGTAGTCTACCCTCTTGTAGAAACCAGATGCGATTTTTGCGTCGATTTCTTTGGCATAGGCATCTCGCAGGGCTACAGGAATGTCACGTGCTCGGGAGAAGATTGGGGTGGCACCATCCTTCAGGTGCATCTTCACTGGTGAACCTGGCAGCTTCCCGGGGGTATCGCTGAATACATCCTGGTAGCAGTTGAGGGTGGCGTCAAGTTCATTTTGCTGGTCCAGGGACAGAGACTGTTTGACGGAGAGTTGGTGGAACGGTTCTGGTTTTCCAAAAAGCTGCTCGAAATTGATCTCTCGCACAAACTCAGAGATCCACTCTCGACCCAGGAGTGTCTCGAATTCATCGTCGACGATGTAGAGGTCGAGGTTCCTGGAGATGGTGCCAATGGTGGCGGTTGGTGTCTTACCGATGCAGTTAATACGGTGGCCAGGGTAGCTCGCAAAAATACGATCAACCTTCTGTAAAACACAATTTGGTTTGATCATACCTAACCTCAGTTTACTCATCATCGCACAGGGGGCGCCGGTGTCGAGTTCTATCTTGACGGTGGTTCCCTCTATGATGGTATCTATCAACTGCTTCCCTGGAGACTGCATTGTTCCGATGACCTCAACTTTGTTGAAATGATATATCACATCATCGCTGTCAGTTGGTTGTTCTCCTTCGGTCACGTGATTTGTATTCCGCTGCTTTGGTTTGGACTTACAAACTTTAGCAAGGTCACCTTTCTTGCCACATGTCCGGCATTCAGCGTTGAGGAATCTGCACTGACTGCGTGGATGTTCCCCACCACACAACGATTGGTTACTTGGTGTTTCCTGATTTTCTGGATGTAATCCTTGATGAGGCCTTGATTGGTCGGATTTCTGTTGACAATTGGTCGATATCCCCCGTTGCCATTGGTTGCCACCCCCCACCCCCCACGATTGTGGCTTTTCGAAGCCTATCCGATTGGTTGAATCGGATTTTGAGGTTATATTCGAATTCTTAACCCCGTCAGCAGTGTTCCTGGAGGCTTCGAGTGCGCAGGCTATCTCGTACGCAGCAGTGAAGCTCTCCGGTTTCTTGGCAATAATTTCGTCACACATGTCCCTCGATTCCAAATCTTTAAGCATGCGGTCTAAAAATTATCCGTACTCACAGTGCGTTGCTGCTTGTCTTAATCTGAGAGTGAAGCTGGCGATCGTCTCCCCTGCTCTCTGCATGACGTTCCGGAATTGTATGCTCTCTGCATATTTGTTGCGGCTGGCGTCGAAATTGTTCGACAATCTTGACTGGATTTCGCTGTATGAGAGAGTTTCCGGGTCGACGGGACTTACTGGGATCTTCAAAGCTTCGTTAAGTTCGGCGCCCATGTAGACACGTGCGTACTGCACGTGTAGACACGTGCGTACTGCACGTGTTCGTTTTCCGGGACCTTACTCAGACCGAACGCCCAGGTGAACCACGTGAAATAGTCCCATATGGTGATCCCATCGGCGGCGTGGTATGCTGACATTGAGAACTGTGGTGGTCTAGGCCGTCCCGGTGACATCGGCTCGTTCCCGATGCCGCCTCACGTGGTGGATTCCCTGAGAGTGCTAGCAATAATCCCAGAAGAAGTCTGAAGAAGTCCTGTGGATATTCCTTCTACCATGATAAAGGAAATGGTTCACTGATACACAGTAACTTGCGTGGAGTTGAATTTCGTTTGGTAGCACGAGTTTCACGGCGTGTTCGGCACCGTACACGTTATCTATCAATCCGACTTCTGATACCATTTTTTTTTTCTAAGATTGGCCATTTATTATGAGGAAGCCAAACAATATATACAGAACAATACAGATCTGTGCGCCACAATAACGGCTCTAGTTCGGTCGAGTAATCGATAACTAAGTCTCTGGTGGTGTGTATGTGTAACCAACTGTTGAGGGTGAAATTTCTTTAAAACATACATTCCTGTGAGTTCGAATACCCAACATTAGTGAAAGTTGCAGGTGTTGTGTCTGACGGCCTTTCGCTTTGAAGGGTTGTTGCACACTTCACACAGCTGATTCATTTTAGTTGCTTGACAATGTACGCTGCTAGATAGTGAACCAAGCATTGTTTCGGAATGTTGTCTACATAAGGAAGGGGAAGGTCATTAGGCCTACCTCAGTCCGTTATCACCACTTCGTCTCTAATTTTGTCCCCCGCAGACAACTTAACAGATTTGTTTTGTTCCTCGGTTTGCTTCGCACATAATCGCATTTGATTTACAAATGACGTGAGAGGTGGTTCTAAATTAGGTTCACAGTTCCCAGGCGGTGATATAGCCGTCTTAATTGGAAGATACAGGCACTGTTAGCCTACATATGCATATGCAGAAAATCTACAGTTGATGGGTGATCGTCACAATTTATGGACCTTAAAATTCCGAAATGACGTTCCAAGGGGTCTTGATTGAATTTCCCTGTCAACACTTACCTAAAGCCTTTGGACCATAAATATTGAGCGACTTCTGAGGTACTCTTGTTCACGTCTCTCGTAAATAATTCTGTATTCTCACTGCCGCTAAAAATGTCGGAGTTAGTTTGCCGGAAGAACATAATAGCATTCACGATCGCATTGCTGATTAATTGGAAAGCGAGTCTCGCGATCATTCTTTGGAAAGACGTAGAGTTTATGTGTAAGTAAGTCACTTTTGGATAAGCTTTAAGGCCTGCGAACTCGCGGGACGTGGCCATGGCATAAACCTGTCCGTAGTAATTAAAATCTATTACTTGATTTTTGTACAGCAACTTACATTTATCGTGGAAATCGCTCCTTGATCGCATACACTTTTCAACACCAAGAAATAAGGACTAAATACGGCAGCATTTCAGTGATTCAAATTCGCGAGCGCTTAGAAAGTGTTCTGGATTTGATATTTTAGTAAACTGTTTCAGTCTGCTTTCTTTAGTTTATAGTATTTTAGTTTTCACTTCACTAAATGAGTCACTTACCATTTTCACTTTCTTTTACTACTCTTTTATTTTTCTTAAAAACAAACAACATACATAATAAGTACCAACATAACAGACAAATATTTGGTTATAATCCTTGCCAACCTAACACATGTTTTAACACACTCCCTCAAGGGTGTAATCAAATAGATTTTTTCCACTTACATAATGGAATGACACTGATATAATAAACTCTTAAAAGTGATATTAAAACATACACAGTTTTTGAGATTTGCAAATTTACCAGGAAGTAGAGGTTTAGTTAAAAAATCTGCAACATTTTGATCACTAGGACAATACAGGATCTTGAACCATCCTTTCTTGTATTCATCTTTAACCAGACGATATTTATCTTCAATATAGATACACTTTCTGGTCAACTGGTTTGCTTGAATCATTTTTATGCAACTGGTATTGTACACATGCAAGTGTACGTTGATAGTTAGGTACATCCAGTAGCTCTTCAAGTACTGATTTGACATATTTCATTTCCTTGCAGCATTGGGCGGCTGAAATGTACTCAGCTTCAGTTGTTGATTGAGCTACAAGGGACTGTTTACGAGAGCACCAAGCAATTGGACTGTTAGCATAGTGCATTATGTATCCTGATGTAGGCCTACTCTTGCGTCCCTTTCTGTCCCCTGCATGATCAGAGTCACAGAATACTTCTAGAGTACGGTATGTACATTCTTGACGATGTTTGAGTAATGAATACCTCGTTCAATAGATCCTTTTAGGTACCTTAGTGTCCGTTTGATGTTGACAACGTCTTGTTGAAGCAAACCTGCACGGAGATGGATTGGCTTGGATTATTGATATAGTATAATTCAATGACTCCCATCAGCTGCAGGTAGTTATGGAAATCTCAAATTGCGTCTTCATTTTTGTCATTAGCTGTATAATTTGTTGCTCATCTACGGTACTCCTATCACCATCCAATCATCCACATGGATAGCAACAAATAATTTCTTTCCTGAAGTGGACTTGAACACACATTGGTCTGTTTGAGTTTGCTTCAAACCTTCGCATTTGAGATAGTCTGTCAGACGTTTGAACCATTGTTGGGAGGCCTGTTTGAGACCATATAGTGCTTTTATTAGTTTACATTTTTTCCTGGGACATTAAAATCTTCTAGCAGGTGCATGTATATCTCAGTTTGTAAGTCACTGTACAAAAAGGCAGATTTGATGTCAAACCTGAAATAGCCAATAACATTCTCAGAGTGTTTGATTGTACTACTGAGCTGAAAATGTCCTCATAGTTAAAGCCCTTTTTCTGTTGGAAGCCTCTGGCAACTAATCTTGCCCTATAGCGACCGTCTTCTTTAACCTTGAACAACCAGCGTCTAGTAACGATTTCTTTACCTTTGGCACATTCTTCGTTGACTAAATCCCAAGTTTTATTTTTCTTGAGGCAGTCCTTTTCCTCTTGTATGGCCTTCTTCCATTTTTCTCTATCTTGACTCTGCATGCAGTCTTCATATGTAAGAGGTGAGTCATCTATAAGCAATGCATGAAAAAAATGAAAATCCACAGCCTGCTTCCAGTCTCCGACCGGGTCAGGAATGGAATGAATGAAGCCCCCTTCTAGCGGCGAGGATATGAACTGTGCCGGCTGCCGAGGCCTGACACACGTAAGCAATGCATAATCTTCATAAATTCTTTGGCATTTTTATATCTCTTTGTGGTCTTTGGTTTGGTTGTGGATTTATTGGTGCATCATCTTCATCACTTGAGGGTTCATAAACTGATCCAGTATCGGTATCTTCATCTTTTGCTTCCTCACTATCTGTTCCATGTTGACTTTCATGGTTTATTTAATTTTACTGGTTGTCTTCATCTTCAAGTAAATTTTCAATAGTGATATCTTGGTTTTGTAATGCAGGCTTCTTGTCATTTTCTGTGTCAAAGAACTTCACATCTCTTGATACACAGATCACCCGATCTTCCTTGTCCCAGATTCTGTATCCATTATTGGAGTAGCTGACAAAATAACCTTTCCTACCTCTAGAATCTAGTTTCTTCAGATGCCTGAGACTCTTGGCGTAGACCACAGAACTATACTGTTGAAGGCAAGAGATCAGGTTTTCTGTGGTAGCCTACCATTTTTCAGCAGGAGTGATGTCAACTGTTACCTATGGACTACTGTTTTGAAGATAGGTGGCAGTTCCCCACATTTCAGTGGGAAAATTTGCATCATACAGTAGCTCTCTCCTTTTGTTTCCTAGAGTCAGATTCATCCTTTCAGCAGTGCCGTTCGAATGAGGTGTATGAGGTACCATGGTATAGTCTAATTTGATAACTTTACCCTTACACCAGTTCTTGAAGTCATTAGACCGATATCTCCACCATTATCAACTCATATTTTGGACACTGTTAGTTTATGATGGTTTTCTGCTTCAGCAATATAGTCCTTTAAAAAGTGGTGCAAAAGGTACAAAAATGTTGGTGAATTCAGCAGGATATTACACTTAACACCCATTTGCACTATGCTATCATTGTAGGATTTGGGCCATACACTTCATGAATTTGGCAATGAATGTTTATTGCTGTTATATTTCTTGCTGCTAAGAACTGAATATTGAGCATATCTCACAATAGGCAGGCCACCTGATCATCTTAAACATTGCCATCACTCAACTGACAACGGCTATAGATGGTGCTTGCCCTTGTGCCAGAGGTCCATGTACTTGCAAATTATTATAAATGTAAAGGATTCTTCTAAAATATTGATAAACAGACCTAACTTTAAAATATCCTTCATAATATTGATAATATAATGAGTTCGTCCTTTTAACTGCTACACAATGCAGAAATTTTGCTTTGAAGGGGTTCTTGAATGTGCCACTACATGTACTGACATGGGTCTCCAGGACTTTAACACCCTCAAATGCCAATCAACAGCTCCAGGATTCGCCGGCACAGTAGGCGAGAGGCTTATCGATTCTACCAGGCAGCCGGTTGATCACTTTGCCTATCAATTCGCATTTCTTCAAGATGCATAGGACTCCAGCTGTTCATTCTGCATCCGGATGATGGGAGAAGAGGAGAGCAACTTTTATAGTTTCACGAAATTCTTAACATGCAGTCACAAGCCATGGGACTTCCATTTTAAATGGAATCTAAACCACATTTCAACTGATAAATTTTCGAACCCAGTCTTTCTTGGTGAGAAACAAGCAGCTTGTCTTCAGTGCCACACCAAGCCCCCAGATCAGTATCCCTTTACTCAGTATGAAATTCTTTATTGGAACTGAACTGACTTAAAGTTACAGTGCTTTGCTGTATAAGTCATTAACAGATATATATTTTGATTTTTGCAACTTGTTAAAATTTTCATGCAACACTGAAGGATCTAATATGGGGTCATCCATATTTTCACAAAAGTGCCATAAAATTTAATCCCTCTCTCCCCATTGTAACAATTCATAAACACCCACCTAAGTCAACGTCCAAAATAAATAAACCCTCCCCACCCCTTGTTTAATATATTACCCAACTCAGTGCATGGAAAAGAAAAAAAAAAAACATTTTACAGGCCCATGCTCCAGCACCAGAAACAGGAAATATATTTCTGAAATCCCAAGAATACTATACAGGATGAATCTTGCCTACCACAAATTAACCTACTCTTACAAAATAAATTGTTTTATTAAAAACATATATGGAAAGTACCAAAAAGAAAGTGCTTTGAATTTTGCAGATCGGGTAATAATGAAAGAAAAACTGATGAACATACACCCCAAATTATTGTATATGTTTGTCACAATCTTGTGAGGACCCCCCCTCGTTCAAGCGAACACATTTTATGGATGATCCCTATATTATCTAAATGTTGTTTTACTCTTTGTAGGTAGAAAATGGAAAAATAAGAGAACATTCATGGCATTTGTAATCTTAGAAAAGGCTTTTGATAACATTGATTGGAGCAAGTAGTTTGACACTTTGAAAAGGATTGGAATGAAGTACAGGGATAGAGGGGGGGATCTACAATCTATACAGAAACCAAATGGCAGTTATTCGAGCCGAAGGACATGAGAGAGAAGTTGGTATTCAGGAAGGTGCAAGGCGAGGTTGCAACTTATCACCAATACTTTTCAATCTATATATTGAACAATGAAGGAAATTAGAGAAAAATTTTAAGTAGAAGTAAAAGTTCATGGAGAAATAATTTCAACTCGGAGATTTGCTGATGACATCGTCATCTTAGCCGATTCACCAGAGTATTTGAATGAATTTTTTTTTTTTTTTTTTTTTATGAATGAATGATATTTATTCAATTAATTCCAAAGAGCCATAGGCTCGTACAGAGGAATTGTACAGTAATATGTGTGTTTACACACCAGGAAGAAAATTCTGAAGGTAACACAAATTGATGAATAAGGGCATAGGCCTATTAGTAAAGTTGATACTATATCTAAGATTGTTTAGACCAAGGTCTCTTAAAATGATAAGCACAGGATTTTTGAGCTTATTTGATGTATTACGATGCATCGAATTTTTCCCACAATACTTTCGTAGTTTTCCTCTTAAATACTGACAAAGTTGGTGCACTTTTTACTTCATCGGGAAGTTTATTATATAACTGTGATGCAGAGAACTTGAAACTATTTCTACCGTATTTAGAAGAGTGAATGATATATAAGGCTACGTCCTTCGCATGCCTAGTTCCATAAGAATGATTGTCCGAGTTCAAGATGTAGGGAGAGCTATAGAGTATTGTGTTGTGTTTAATTTTGTATATTAGCATAGCTGCTCGGAGATCTGCACTTATGCTGAGGGGTAGAATTTTACTTCTGATGTACAGATCTTTTACTGGAGTGCAGTAAGGAAGGTTAAATATGTTTCTAATAGCCCTATTCTGAATAGTCATTAAATCATTCAGTGTGGATTTCCTGCAGTGAGCCCAAATAACATTTAAATATTGGAGCTTGCTATGTACAAGTGAATAGTAGATTTGTTTTACAAGGTTTAGGGGAATAAGATACCGAAGTTTCCTTAGGATCCCTACTATAGGTGAGAGTTTCTTAGCAATTCGTTCAACGTGTTCAATCCAGGTCAGGTGTTTGTCGATGATTAGACCTAAATACTTTGCCTGATTAACCTCTTTTATTTCAATATTATTTATATATATTTTGTCATGTGTGATTTCTTTCATGCTTTGCTTTGAAATTACCATGTAATTGGTCTTCTGTAGGTTCATTGTTAATTTATTGGCCTGGAACCATTGTGAGAGAGTATTTATATCTTGTTGCACATTTTGTATGATTTCAATTATGTCTTTCCCAGTGTAGAAGATATTTGTATCATCTGCATACAATTTGATATGCCCTCTCAAATTACATTCCACAATATCATTTATATAAATTAAGAATAATGTAGGTCCAAGTATAGATCCTTGTGGAACTCCATGAGTTATATATTTTCCTGAACTTATGCATTTATTCAAAGCTACATGCTGCTTTCTTCCAATAAGGTAGCTTTGGAACCATTTTAGTGCTATACCTCGGACACCAGCATTTTCTAATTTTGATAACAGTATTTTATGATCTACTGTATCAAAGGCTTTTGTGAGATCAATAAATAACCCAACTGCCATATTATTTTTGTCAATAGTTTCTTGTAGCATTGTTATTAGGTCAATAGTTGCTGCCTCAGTACTAGAATTTTCCCTGAATCCATATTGCATATTATGAAAGAATGTATTCTTGTTCAGAAATGAAAGCAATCTTGTTTTTACCACTTCTTCCAGAATTTTTGAAACTACCGATAAAATAGAAACAGGTCTATAATTATTTGGATTTCTTTTGTCACAACCCTTAAATATAGGAACTACTTTGGCCACTTTTAAGTCATCTGGTATCATGCCAGTAACTAAGGACTCATTAATCATTTCAACCAAGATTTTAATAAATGATTGTATATTGTTTTTAATGAAATTTGTCTTGATCCTATCTAATCCACAGCTCTTTTTATTCTTTAAATTTGTGATGATGGACTTGACCTCTGCTTCATCTGTCGGATATAAGTAGAGAGAATTTGACTGATTGTGGTCCTTACTGAGGATTTCCTTCTGTTCAGGAATAGCTTTTGCTAGACTTCCAGCAATGTTTGTGAAGAACAAGTTAAATGATTCACATAGTTCTTGATTGTCTGTGATAATTTTGTTGTCTATTTCAAGTGAAGTGCATGTCTCAACTGTTGGTTTTTTGTTGTGTATGATTTCTTTGATAGTCTCCCAAGTTTTATTAGAATTGTTTCCATATGTTCTGAATTTATCTGAGTAGTAATTTGACTTTAGTCTTCTTTTTAAGTTTGTTACATTATTCCGGCATCTACAGTATTCTTGGTTCATATCATTATTATTTCTGTGAAGGGGATTTTTGAGCTTTGCATGCAGAGTGTCTCGTTGTTTTATAAGTGTAAGGAGTTCAGCTGTGACCCATGGTAAGTTAGTAGTCTGTCTGTTATTGTTAGAATTGTTTGTTATTTTTCTTTGGCTATGCCTGTTCCTTAGATTCAATTGTTTGATGAAAGAGTTATATAGAGAGTTAACAGTACTATCTGCATCATTATGGGAATCTGCATTTATAGATATATTAGTTTCAGGAGTGTGTTGCCTATCCCAAGAGTCCTCGTGTGTTGTTGATTTTGTCGGCTTATGTGACAGAGTGTACGTGCTATAATTGGTCTTGGAAATATCAAGAATTAATATACTGTGATCACTAATATCATTGCTGACATTTGATATTTTATAACTTAATTCTGAATTGTTTAGTGACACGTGGTCTATTAAGGTAGCTGCAGTGTCACAAAGTCGTGTAGCATATTTAGTGTTGCATTGTTTAAAACCATAGCATGCTATTAAATTCAGATATTTCCTTCTTAATTGATCATCAGCTAGGATATCAATGTTGGTATCTCCGAGGAAGATGCATAATTTATTGTTTATCTGGCTAAGAAAACTTTCAAATGAATTTAAGAAGGGTATGGCATTGCTTCTATTGGGGTTATATGCTGCAATAATGTCAATGCTTTTGTATGTTGGCCTATTACTTTTAACATCATCTCTGAATACCTCAATCCACATCAAACTATGATTCATTTCACACTTTCTTTTAACGTTCACTTTCCATTTGTGTGATACATAAATACCCAGACCCCCACCAACTTTGTCATCTCTATGAGCAAACACGCTTGTGAAATTGTTGAAGTTATAAAAATCTGCCTCATTACTTTTCACCCAGGTTTCTGTAACTACCAATACATCTATCTGACCTATCATCTGCACGAGAATTTCAATGTCATCAAGCTTATTCCGAATACTTCTGCTATTAATGTACAAACACCTAACCTCTCCACCTAATTCTAATGAGTTTATGCATGCACTTATATTAGAGTCCTGTTGCATGAAATCATCCAAACAGTTGTACTTATGTTCACTGCACTGTACTTCACCTAGGTGTCCACTTGTAGTCAGCGCTTTCTTCTCTCTAAACAATAAAATGTCATCACTCGTTCCAGCAATTAGTTTTCCGAGAGTAAAAACTTGGCAACTCTGTTTAAAAGTTTTCCAAATTTCATTGTTCCTCTTCTATTGAGGTGGAGACCATCATAAGCAAGGTCCCTGTCTTGTAACCAAGAGTTCCCTTCTAAAAACATAATGTTTTTTTCACCACACAACCAATCCAGTGTTGAATTCACTGCATTAATGTATCGTGGGTCTATGTCACGTCTTTGCAATACACCACTAATACACACTTTTGCACTCGGAAAGGCACTTTTCACTTCGTCCACGAGCTTGTCCACGTCATTCATAATGTGAGTTGGTGTTGGAGAACTGTTCAAGCAATTGGTCCCTACATGAATCATTACCACCTCAGGGTCTTCACGAACCTCGTTTGCACATACCTTTCTAGTTAATTGCTCAGTTCTTATTCCTGGATAGCAATAGACTGCAGCATCATCAACTACTGGGCCTACATTTCGCAGAATTGAGTCACCCATGACAAGTACACGGGGACGTCTCCTTTTCTTATTAGTAGGGTTATGGATAGGTTTGTCGTATCTGGATGTCCCGTTTTCAATACCGGTATCTTGTCTTTCTTCTAATTGGGAATCGGAACGGCTGAGGATTTCAAATGGATTCTGGGAGATAAAGTTGTTAGGAATATTCCCAGATTTCACCAAGGTAGGCCTACGTCTTGGAAAGCGTGCATTCGTTTTAGACCTAACCTCTAAATAGTCTGCCTGAGTAGGCCTATCTTCTTCTGCTTGTAGTCTTTCTTTAAGGACACTTATTTGAGATTGTGCGTTTTTTAAATCAACCACAAGCATTTTGATTATTTCCTCTTTGGAGGCCAATTCTAATTTGAGGAGTTCAGATTCACTCGCCGCTCGCGGCAACTCGTACTTTTTTCCCAGTTGATTTCCTTCACATCTCACAATTTTTTCGCCACTACATGCTTTGTCTTCACAATTAAGACACACCTCTTCAATGGATAAAGAATTGTTATCACATTGAACACTTACATCACTCGATTGGGAACAATTTTCAAGAGATAACCGTTCGTGACTTGCGTTTAACATCGCCATCTTGTTAATAGTTAACAATAAATGAAGATAAAACAAATTATTTAATAATATCTAAGCGTAGAACAAAGTTAGACATCACTCAGAATATAATGCTGAATGGAAAAGCAGTTAAAAGGGTCTCATCTGTCAAATACCTAGGCTTAATAATAGATGAAAGTCTCTCCTGGCAAAAGCACATTGATGCATTAGTAAAAAAAAATATCACCTGCTGCTGGGATGTTAAAAAATTTGAGCTACTATATCCCAAAATATCTACCCAGGAAAGTGTATTTTTCCTTAATCCATAGCCACTTAACAATATTTGAATACAATTTGGATAAAATGCTCAAATTACCTAAAAAAGGAAATTGAGGTAATTCTGAATAGAGCCATAAGAAATATTTTTAACTACCCTTTTCTAACACCAACCAAGCACCTTTATATTACGAGTAAAATTCAACCAGTAGCCCTAAATGCAGAAATCAAATCAAATGTCCTGATGTACCAAATCCTACACAACAGAATCCACACAAATTTAAACTTTACTAAACAATCTGATTTACACGCTTACAAAACTAGACATGCAGATGACATAACACTTTTCCATATCAATTCCAAACAATATGGCAGTAATAGCATTAAGTATAGTGCCTTTGTAAAATTCAATAGACTACCAGAAAATATAAAAATTGCACCTAGCCTACCAATCTTTAAAAGGAAGCTAAAACAGTTTATGTGGAATGATTATAAAATGTCAGTTTGAAGAAATTTCATAATCTGAGAAGACAAAAAAAGAACACATTGTGTACAAAAACTTATGAAAGCTAAAAAATGTTGTATATATTTTCATACTGAAAACTTTGTAAACTAAACATTGTATTGTAATTTGTCGCCAACAAGATAAAACTGTACAATTCCTTTGTATACGAGTCCTTGACTCGTTAAGGGATTAATAAAATGCATTATTATTATTATTATTAAATGGTATGGACTCCATCTTGAGGAAAGAATTCATGATGAAAATCATGTAAAACAAAATAATGGGATGCAGCTGAAAAATCAGATACCCCTATTGACATCAAGTTTGCTGGTGGAAAGCTAAAGGAAGTAGGAGACTTCAGCTACTTTGGAAGCAAAATAACCAGTGATGGACAAAGCAAAGAGAATATAAAAAGCATTTCTACAGAAAAGAAATCTGTTGACATCAAATACAGATTTAGGAATTAGAATGTTTTTTGAAAGCCTCTGCCTGGAGCGTGGCACTCTATGGAAGTGAAACTTGGACTGTTGTCGCAGCAAAAAAGAGGAAAATAGAAGCATTTGAAATGTGGTGTTACAAGAGAATGATGATCAGATGGGTGGATAGAGTAACAAATGAAGAGGTATTAAGACAAGTGGACGAGGAGAGATGCTTTTGGCGACTGCTAATGAAGAGAAGAGATAGGTTGGTAGGACACATACTAAGACACCCAGGAATAGGAAACTTAGTTATGGAAGGAAGGGTTGAAGATAAGAACTGTAGGGGCAGACCAAGATTAGGATATGTCAAACAGATTGCCTCGGATGTAGGATGTGGTAGCTACGTACAGATGAAATTATTAATTCAGGGCAGGGAAGCATGAAGAGTTGCATCAAACCAGTCAAAAGACTGAAGACTCAAAAAACAACAACAACAACAACAACTACTCCTCCTCCTCCTCCTCCTCTTGGTTTATCAAATAAATTATGCATGAATATTGTTACTTAAACAAAACCTGAAACAAGAGGCAACCTGTTAAAAATGGGATCTTTGGTCCCCCTATCTCAACAATTAATATTGTAGCTTTCAGTCGGTCAACAAAATAATCAGGGCTTCAAAGCTTAATTACCGGTACCTCATTTTTTAAGTAATATGCTGTAAAATCCCAAATCTAAACATTATAGATGTGCAAAATAATTTAAATAACTACCGTAGGCTATAGTTGCAGCTATTTATGCTAAACACCCAGTAGGGAAGCTAGGCCAATGCAGGCTCTCAGGTGCTTAAGACAGTAATAACATAATAAAGCGTTAATAATTCATTTTAGGGACTTGGGACATATTGGTCATGAGCCCCGTGTAGTTGGGTGTGTGTTGAACTTGTCTGTCAACCTGTGATGACTGTAGTAGTGTGAGGAACTGTATTAGGGAAAGGGATGACCGATGTACCCCCGGACTTGAAGTAAGGTACCATCCCAGCTTTTGCCTGGAGGGAGTTTGGAATACCCAGGGAAAAAATCACACTCAGGATAGTTACTGTCAGCGCTGGGATTTGAACTTCGATCTCCAGACTTGCTGCGGCTGCCATCACAGCCGTGGTGCACAATTTAATGAGCATGGTTATGCTGCGGGATCGTAATAAAGAGCTGTAGAAAGCACTTTTAACAAAGAGGGAATTTTTATATGAGGATTGTATCACAGGGAGTACATCTTGCTGTTTTTCTGCAGCATGCAGAGTGCAAAAAGTTGATGAAAATACCACATTTTGCTGTCTTTATTTATTCTACAGTTTATGAAGTATAGGTTGCCAAACTAATATATAATTGGTACATTAAAGAACATGGACATTGTTTTAATGACTAATAAATGAGACGGATAAGTAACTTCACCTTCAATGTACAAGATAACTATTTCAAACAAGAGAAAATCCCATGACTTTACATTTTCTTGGTGACATCATGGCATGAAACTACAGTAAATTGGTTCAGAAATATGAATTTCTAGTGCACATCAGAAAGAACAATTTACTGAATTTTGTAGTCTATTATTTGCAAAAGAATAACCCCACTTAATTATAAGAGCCTGGGAGGCACTTGTGGCAGTCTCACATGGTGCAGACTAATATTAGAGTTTGCTATCCTGTCCTCTAAGCGTCATAATACAGGCAAGGAAAAGAGTGTATTATCGAGGTAAGTACGCAATAGACATGCACACCATAGAACAGAACTCGGTGTTTTAGGAAGACAAAAGAAGGAACCTGAGGCTTGGGGAAAGGAGAAAGAGTGTAGAATGGGCAAGCCATCTAATGTTTTAGAATTTAGAATAAACTTGTATGCAATCTGGGAGTTCCTGTGAGTAGGAAAGGAAGCTGATAACTTGGACTGTGAAATAGTCATCAAAGGCAGCATTATGGGACTGAAAAGGCAGTTGATTGTAAACACTTCAAAGGCCAACTGTATCTGAACCACCCGTGATGCTGTTGCCACCTACCATAAGTAGGTTTTCATCACAAAAGGCTACCCATGCCACTTATGTCCAGTCCACCCCAGCCATTCACTATCCACATACCCTTTTCCACCCAATACCATCGTGACCTGCACAAGGTCTACTAGGGTTTCCATGCCTTATGACCAAGGATCTTCTCACCACTGTCCCACTGTCTGCCTAACTTCAAGGACATCTTAACCCACTACCAGTCCCAACAACCTCCCACTCTTGCATGGCTCTTTCTGGTGCAAGTAGCCCAAGTGTAAAATGTCACCTTCACATCTCATGATGGCAGGATTAACCATATTCCAGTATACAGCAACTGCTCTTTCAGAAATATGATCTAGCAATACGGAGTACAAAATCTGCTCTGCTTCCTAACCTCACCAGTATAAACAAACTCAGAAGTACTTGTAAACAACCCAGTTCCATGCAATGCCACCTTTCACAAGGGTTTTACAGAAAGTCATCAAGAGACTTCCCTCCTCCGAGATTACACATTAGTTTGGAGTAAATTACAGAAGTGACTCTGGGCTGAACATTAGATGCCATCCCCCATCCTCCAGCTCATGGTTTGCTTTTACTTGAAGTGATAGAGACCATTTTCAGTGTTGCCTAGTTCTAATAAAGAAAGCTTTTCAGTCAGTCATCACAATTTTTGTGCCCAATTATATTAAGCGGGAAAAAAAAAGTATTTATATGCCCTAACATGAATAACACTACATACGATATTTATCATAAAATAAGTTAACACACTTTTTTATACAAAAATTAAGTAGCCCAATTTTTGTATATAATTGCATGCTATTTTGTGATAAATATCTTATGTGGTATTTTTAATGTTAGGGCATATAAATACTTGTTTTCTCGCCTAATGTAATTGGGCACAAAATTTGTGTTGACTGACTGTAAAGCTTTCCTTATTATTGCTTTTATTTCCTCTAACAATTTGATATCCTGTTCTACAGTGAGTGTCTTATCATGTTCTTGGCCCTATAAAGCCACTCTTTCTCTCTGTCCTTTCACAAGGAGGACATGCCCAACTTCTTAATATGAAATAAGGGTTTTCTGCTAATGGCTCAAAATTCAATAAAATTCTATGTTGTTTTGATCAGAAAACCATCGAGCTTCATGATTACATATTATAATAAAAATTCATTAAAATATATTTAGAACCCAGGACACACTGCTTCCTTCTTTGTTTTGGGTAGATATAAAACATACCATTTTCATCAATTATATGAATTTGATGCCATCTGACACACTGCTATGATAGTTTCTAAGTAAAAGATAGTCATGATTTAACGAATATCACCAGGAAGTTTCTTTTACCATTCAAAATGCATTTGTAATCAAAACAACTGGGTGCTTTGCAACAGAAGTACTCTTCGCAAATTTCAACCCAGTTAATTTCAACCCAGTTAAAATAATTATAGACTACCATAAATTTTGTAAAAATGAATCTATTACAGATAAAATGTCAATGAGATGATCTATAGAGGCTATGTTTTTAATACACTTCTAATTAGTGTCAGTTGTAGAAAACAAAAAAAGAAAATCCACATGAATCCTCTCCAACCTTTCATGATCAGTTCACTACATCCTTTCCAGAAGTTGCAGCTAAACAGAAAACTGAAATTAAGTATGTTGTAGGTTTCAGATACAGTAAAACTTGTTCAAAGTAAAATTTCAAATATTTGAGGAGAATCGATTATGCTTGGTAATAAAATTTACAGTAGTTCTTACACAAAGGGAAGTTAGTAATAACAGAAAGATTTGTCCAGAGATTCAACTCATATTAAATGACCCTTTTCTTACCAATAACCTAACAGGATGGCCCGTACAATAAAATGTATATATTAATACTTTCTTCTAAAGAATGAAGATTTTTAGAAGTTCTGTGTTATTTATACATTTAATTACTTACATTGCAGTAATTTACAAATAAGAGAGCACATGAAGCTTAAGTGCTGGAATTTTCTTTTCTTCTGATTTTTTTTCCTTCTTACACTCGTTAGTTTAAGACAAATGATTAACTTTGATTCGATAACAAATTGCCGACATCTATAAGACTCCACCCCACGGTGCAGCCATGCAGCACATCCGAGATTAGTGGTTCGAATTCCAGTGCAGACCATGACCATCTTGAATGTGGTTTTCCCCTGGATTTTTCAATATTGATCATTGCATATTTTTATGGTTCTCTGGTGAATTGCTGTAGATATTGTGCCAATGTTAGATGATACACACAAAAATATGTCGTATTTCAGTATTAGTGCCTTGAAAAAAATATTTCTTCCAGTTGGCCTTAGAGGTAGTGGACAACTAGGTGGATGTAATAGTGTTTGTGGATCCCCAGCTATTATTCCAATTCAAAATATTGATCAATGGTTGATATTACCATAATATACTTAAAATGCTGAATCACACCTTAAAACACAGGGGAAACATTTCCTATTAAACTAACATCAGAAAAAAAAAAACCTTCACCAATGTTCATCTAAATTTCTGTCACCTACAGACATAAATTACTGTTGCCCACAAAGGATCCTGTAAAAATAATGTATGCCCACCCCAAATTATCCTTGTTTCAACAGGGTTGAAGATGAGATGCATTGAATTTCAATGGAGTATAAGGTTTTTACAGCTGGATGCCATTCCTGATGACAACCTCATGAGAGGTGTTAATGAGAGATGAAATGAATGATGGTGAATGAAACTAGGCTAGGAGTTGGAAGGAAGCAGCCTATTAGAAGGTAACATCCCAGAATTTTCCTGAAGTTGAAAATGGGAAAACATGGAAAACCCATTCCAAGGACAGCTAATGGTGGAATTTGAAAGTTTCAATCAAAACCGGACAGCATTTTAAAGTCAAAGTCACTCATACTGAGAGGGGCAAGCAAGTTATTGACAAGCTCTGTATGGTGCAACCCATTTTAATGATGTCCATGAATAGATTTTATTTCTAATAAAATATAAAAAGGAAAAGAAAAAAATAAGTGGAAAGATGAGAGAAGAGTTTCTTTTTATTAAACTGTGTCTCCCTCCTTCAATGGCTGTTGAAGCTAAAATTTGAAGAGCACATTGGCAATGGGGAGCTATTGAAATATAGAGTATTAATATGAAGAACCACTTTTATGCTACCGGTACTCTTTGAAAATAATAATATCCTTGTATTAAAAAAAATGTTTACTAAACAGTATTTCAATATTTGCAGTTTTTAATTAATTTTATGTTTGGAAGCAATTTTAAAAACATTTTTGATAAGTTTTAAATGAAGTACACTGAGTGCATAATTGAAAAAACATGAGAATCATTCAGCAGACTTACCTAGGTATTATGTCCAAAGCAGGACGGCACACGCATACAGAAAAATCAAAATACTAAAATTCTCAGCAGACTAATGTGGAGACATCTTCAGCTACATCGGTGAAACCAAAGGCCAAAAAGGAGTGGGCTTCATGATCAAGAAGTACCTAAAAATCAACATTCAGGAAACTCGGGGAATCTCAGAGAGAATTGCGCTACTGTCCTTAGATCAAGAAGGGAATGCCATCGTAATTATACAAATCTATGCCCCCACAGAGAACAGCACAGAGGAGGAAATTGAAAAGTTTTACGTGCAACTAGAAGACACACTGGACAACTTCAAAACACAAAGAACGTTCGTAATGGGGGACTTAACAGTAAAGTGGGAATCAAGGAACATACAGACGAAGCGCCTATGGGACATTCGGATAAGGAACTAGAAATGAGAGAGAAGACAGATTGATCCAGTTTGCTCAAGGACACAACATGAAAATTGTGAACACTTTCTTCAAGAAAATGCCAGAGAGAAGATGGACATGGAGAGGCCCGAACGGCAGGACAAAAAACGAATTTTATTTTATATTTACCGACAACTTAAAGGAAGTAACGGATATTCAAGTGATCAACGGGCTAAATTTCTACACCGACCATAGAACGGTGCACTTAAAGTTGACAATAAAGAAGAATAGACGGCTGTACTTCAAGACCAGGAAATCTAGCCCTGGACAGATCAAACAGACCGAATACGCTAAAGAAATCCAGCAAAATCTAAATCACCTGAAACAATAAAACCACCTAAACACACAGCACCTCTTTACAGAACTCATAAAATGTATAATATCTGCATCTAACAACTCAGCAATACCAAGAAGTAAGAAGGGACGACGCGATAAGCTAAAAGACAGAACCAAACGCTTAATCGAGGAAAGGGAAATATTGAAAGCACATGCTGTAGATAACAACCAGAGAAAGTTAGAGTGCGGGCAGCTGAATAAACGCACAAAAAGGGAAATTAGAAAGGACATTAGAGACCACAACACAGAAATCATCAGAAAGTACGCAGAAGAATCAAAATCAATAAGAAAGATGAGAAAAGAACTAGCACCAGACAAACAGTGGATGCTTGGAATGAAAGGCAAAAGAGGTGAAAGACAAGCAACAAGGGAGGAAATAACGAAACAGGCCACAGACTTCTACAGAGAGCTGTACTCCAGTATGCACCAAAGAAGAGACTCAGACCAAAGCGGTAAGGGGCTGGAGGCACTACATGACGAAGAAATTAGTGAAGTCAGAGCAGCAATAATGGAGGCGAAAAACGAGAAATTCCCCGGAGAGGATGCCATCTACAACGAATATCTGAAAATGGGTGGCGAGGATCTCATACAAGTGATAACAAGGCTATTCAACATGATACTTGAAACAGAAGAAATCCCAACAGAATGGAAACAGAGCGTTATTGTTCTGCTTCACAAGAAAGGCGCTAAAGATGACATTAATAATTACAGACAAACTTTTCACGAAAATCATGACTAGAAGGATGTCGAAACTACTAGATGAAAACCAGGCAGTGGAACAAGCCGGTTTTAGGACAGGTTTTAGCATAATTGACCACCTGCAAGCAATGAACCAGCTCTGGGAAAAAACGCAGGAATTTAATCTCGAACTATACATTGCATTCGTAGACTAGAACAAAGCCTTCGATTCTGTGGAGCATAGTTGTGTGCTAGAGGCATTGAGAAGCCAAGGCATACAAAGGAGATATGTCAGACTACTGGAAAAGCTCTACGAAGACTGCCAAGCGAGGGTAAGAACGGAGAGGGAGGGTGCGAACATCAACTTAGAGAGAGGCGTGAAACAAGGCGACCTCCTCTCACCAAAGTTGTTCACATGCCTACTGGAGAACCAATTTCGGAAGTTGGAATGGGACAACAAATACGGCATCGAAATAAATGAGGAATGGCTGATACACTTACGGTTCGCAGACGATATTGCACTGCTAGCAAAATCGGCAACAGACTTGGAACAAATGCTAGTGGACCTGGACACTGTCAGTAAAGAAGTAGTTCTATCTATGAACCCCCTAAAAACAAAACTGATGACCAACTCACTGGAAGAACAAATCCTCATCAATGACAAACCACTAGCGTACACACAGGAATCTTGGACAAAACCTGCTCCCAGGAGAAGAAAATCAAGAGACGAGTTGGACAAGCATGAAAGAAGGTCTGGTCCATAAAATTTATATTTATACGGCTGTCAAACCTGGGCTTTGACAGGGAAGAGCCCATTGGTACACTGGGGCGAAACGCTGGCAATGTTTTGAGCTAGCCGGACCATTGTATCGAATTTATTTGTGAATTTGTTTTGACAGGGAAGCAAAGGCAAACAATCCGGGTATGTCAACGCAAAATGGAACGGAAGATCTTTCAAGTTTCCTTAACGAAACGAGGAGATAAGAAGAGGAACTGCCATGAAAGATGTCGTGACAACAGCTGACAGGCTAAAATAGAAGTGGGGAGTCCACGTAGCGAGAATGAGAACGAAAAGTAAACGACAAGAAATAAGCACATACAACCACATGACAACTTCCCCTCCTACCTTCTAGAAAAGAAGATGTAAAGCGATGTGAAATGAAGTGTAGTGAAGTGAACTACAGTGAAGTGTAGCAAATGGAGTGATAACTTGAACTCATCCAAGCATGTACCACATCGGACCGGTCGAAGATAGTATTTATATAATCATCTATGTCGACGACATGATGATCATGGCTCGAGACGACAAGAAGATCGACGTGGTGAGAGACTTTCTGAATACCAAGTTCGAGATCAAGGACTTGGGGTACGTGCGATATTGTCTGGGGCTGGAGTTCGAGAGGAGCACCAACCAGATGAAACTCAGCCAGAAAGGATACATAGACGAGGTCCTAGAGAGATTCGGAATGGCAGAGTGCAGGACTGTCAGCACTCCCATTGATCCAGGTACGAAGCTGCAGAAGGAAGACGTGAACCCTGGCGAACAAGCGGAGAGCGTCCCCTACCGACAGTTGATAGGAGCTCTAATGTACCTGTCAGTGGGAACGAGGCCGGACATATCCCATGCAGTCAGTTCTCTCTCAGTTCAACGACTGTCACGGACAGCAGCACTGGAAGGCTGCAAAACGTGTCTTACGATACCTCGCTAACACACGTGATCTCTGCCTCATGTACTCCAAATCCAGCGGTCCAGCGGTGATGTACGTGGACGCTGACAGGGGAAACTGCCTGGTGGATCGAAAATCGTACACCGTATACGCGTTCACCCTAGGCGGCGCTGCTGTGAGTTGGGAGTCCAGGAAGCAGCCTACTGTGGCCCCGTCGTCGACGGAGGCCGAATACATGGCCTTGATAGAAGCAACCAAGGAAGCTCTACACATGAGGAAACTCCTGAAAGACTTCGGAAAACCGATAGATATTGTCCCAGTGAAGAACGACAATGTAGATGTGCAGAAGCTGACGTCGAATCCTATGTTTCATTCACGGACGAAGCACATCGACATCAGGCACCATTTTGTCCGAGATGCCGTGGCCAAAAAGGTGGTTTCGGTGGAGTACACTCCAACGGATGAGATGCCTGCCGACATATTGACAAAAGGATTGTCAAGGCCCAAGCACGAGAAATGTGCTCAAAGCCTTGGCTTGAGACCACATGCACCAGGATGACTCGGGCTGTTGGTCGAGGGGAAGTGTTGGTGAGATCGGCACACGCCGGTATCGACCTCCATCCTGATCGATAGGCGCCACTAGCGCCCTCAACTAACTTTTAAACAGTTCGTTTTATGATCTGTTCACGGCACAACGCATTTAAACAGTTCATGTATTTTCTGTTAAATAAATCAGTTGAGTTACATTTAATCAAGCGTTACATTTCATTGCCGCTTTAAAACCTCTAATAATATTCACAAACAAAACTATTAATAATTTCCGTCTTTTCAATACAATGTTGTTTGTTTAATGGTAACACCATTGGATCGACCAATTAAAGGTCTCCATTTTCAGAGAGAATTCTGAGTGAGTTCAGAATTAGTAAAGGTTGAGCTTTAAAGTATGTGGAATGGAACATGATGAGAGAAAAGACAAAAACAAAGTAGCAAGTAGCTTTAACATAAATATATATTCAAAATAACAAACAAAGTTATAATTTTCTTTACAAGGTTGCGTTTAGCAATAAACAAGGTTAATGCCTTAAACATGACTAAATTAAAGTTACAAATCTTAAGAATGTGTAAATGCCTTACAACAAGAATTAAGTTGCCTTTGCAAAAAAGAGAATTAGTGACGCGGCTTTGGTTTGGCTGACAGGGAGCAAATCTTGTCATACTGGAAAAGAAAAAAAGGGGAAACTAGAGAAGTTATCCAAAAGGACATGACCTATTAAGGGGGCCAGTAGCTGACAGGGGCTCAGTCCTGCAGTACCCTATAAGAATTGTAATATTGGAACAGTTGCCAAGATGCAACAGAATAACTTGCAAATGAAATAATGTAATGGCAGAAACAGAATATGTGAACTGCATACAAGATTTACTGAGAAGGTGAAATGGCAGAAACAGGTGGGCGAGTAGCCAATAACCTGAAAGT
The DNA here is from genome assembly GCA_946902985.2 of Meconema thalassinum. NCBI lineage: Eukaryota > Metazoa > Arthropoda > Insecta > Orthoptera > Tettigoniidae > Meconema > Meconema thalassinum. The sequence continues at coordinate 885,467,047 of OX336389.2, read as the reverse complement.
GAACCATGAAAGAGAAGGTGCACAGGCAAAGTGCAATGAAAATTACAGATATGCATAAGCAATACTGAGATTGTTCTCACAAAAAACATAAAAATGTCTCAAGTAAGCTGGTATGTTATTCCGCCCAGTGGGGAATGGAGAGAAGATCACACAGATATCAAAATTGAGGAATCTTCTAAAACCATGCTTGTATGAGACTAACATGAAAACAGAAAGAACAGCGTAATGTGTAGTTTATAAGAACAGCGCAATGGCAGATACAGGTCTGCTTTAGAATAAGCATAACAAAATATTAAATACATGATACATCTGAGTACTTAACTTTGTAAAATGCTGGCGACAATCCATATTGGCGTAGCACAAAGAAGACATAGGTTATGTCTAGTTCGAGATTGCGTGCACAAAAGCACTTAACTTGAAAGGGTGTGGTTAACATCCCACACGTGCGTAGAACACTTGAGAAAGTTCATTTCCAGTTGTGGTTTCTTTCACAAAAGTATTTGACGGAGCTGAAGTACACTCGCAGAATAGTAAGGTAGACCTTAGCTATTATAGCCTAAAGTTGAAGTGACAATATTCACTTAAGTCGGAGCAGATTTCCTTAGTACACGAAGATGTATACTTAAGTTTGTGTTGCAGGAACACGTTAAAGTTCAATCCAAGTTGGATGATGTTAAACATGTCTTTTACGACATGGCGAAGGTTAAGTTAACACTTCTTGATGCAGAATTACGATGCGAAGTTTTACAATCATGATGTTTAGCGTCCGGTGCTCAAGACGAGTGGTTGGAGCAATACCAACGAAGAAATCACACAGAATATGTGTCGGTCTGCAGCTTAAATAGCAGGCAGCACAAGAGACCAGAATATTCGATGACCGGCCATTGGCGTGTCCCAAACTGCTGTCTAGGAAGAAGCGTGCTGATTCGCAGAGAGCGGCCATGTCATGGAGACGGCCAATGAGCGCGAACCAACTGAGGTCTGCTGGACAGTCCATGATACCACGTGGTATCAGAAAGATGACCTAATTAACACTTGGAAAAATGTCTTAAAGGCGAGAAATATATTGTAACACAACAGGTGGGTAGGAAAATAATTTTAAATATAATTGAATTAAACAAGAAAGTGAAATAAGGGATATTTGTCACGAGCATGTGGTGATGAAAAATGAGGTTAAGAAATCAAATACTAGTCTGACTTTTGCCATAACAAAAATCTACAAAAATTAACCAGTTAATCATTCGCAAATGCGAACAGTTGTTGATAATCTATTTATCCAACTGGGTACATGTTTCGTACAGTTGTCTGTACTTCTTCAGCCCAAATACATATTTAGACATAAACAAGTATGATGCACACTATCAATCACATACAATGAAATTAACCCTGACATAGTACAGACTAAACATTGATATTACACGTTAAAATACGATGCACTAACAAATTCACAAAGAAATTTGATACAATGGTCCGGCTAGCTCAAAACAGTTGCCAGCATTTCGCCCCAGTGTACCAATGGGCTCTTCAGTTGGTTATGGTACACCTCACCAAGACGCGTGGCTAGTACATACTGTGAAGGCCGCTGCAAGGCACAAATGTTGCCACGAGCAGCGCCAATGTACTACGGAAGTCAAAACTTCCTTTCAAAAATAATGTTAGCTTACCTTGCTAATCCATATTGGAAATATCTGTTCCCCAAGGAAACAGGATGTAAAATTGTCCGATTGATCTATGTGCATTAACAAATTCACAAAGAAATTTGATACAATGGTCCGGCTAGCTCAAAACAGTTGCCAGCGTTTCGCCCCAGTGTACCAATGGGCTCTTCAGTTGGTTATGGTACACCTCACCAAGACGCGTGGCTAGTACATACTGTGAAGGCCGCTGCAAGGCACAAATGTTGCCACGAGCAGCGCCAATGTACTACGGAAGTCAAAACTTCCTTTCAAAAATAATGTTAGCTTACCTTGCTAATCCATATTGGAAATATCTGTTCCCGAAGGAAACAGGATGTAAAATTGTCCGATTGAGCTATGTGCATTGTATCAAATTTCTTTGTGAATTTGTTAATGCACATAGCTCAATCGGACAATTTTACATCCTGTTTCCTTCGGGAACAGATATTTCCAATATGGATTAGCAAGGTAAGCTAACATTATTTTTGAAAGGAAGTTTTGACTTCCGTAGTACATTGGCGCTGCTCGTGGCAACATTTGTGCCTTGCAGCGGCCTTCACAGTATGTACTAGCCACGCGTCTTGGTGAGGTGTACCATAACCAACTGAAGAGCCCATTGGTACACTGGAGCGAAACGCTGGCAACTGTTTTGAGCTAGCCGGACCATTGTATCAAATTTCTTTGTGAATTTGTTAATGCACATAGCTCAATCGGACAATTTTACATCCTGTTTCCTTCAGGAATAGATATTTCCAATATGGATTAGCAAGGTAAGCTAACATTAATTTTGAAAGGAAGTTTTGACTTCAGTAGTACATTGGCGCTGCTTGTGGCAACATTTGTGCCTTGCAGCGGCCTTCACAGTATGTACTAGCCACGCGTCTTGGTGAGGTGTACCATAACCAACTGAAGAGCCCATTGGTACACTGGAGCGAAACGCTGGCAACTGTTTTGAGCTAGCCGGACCATTGTATCAAATTTCTTTGTGAATTTGTTAATGCACATAGCTCAATCGGACAATTTTACATCCTGTTTCCTTCAGGAATAGATATTTCCAATATGGATTAGCAAGGTAAGCTAACATTAATTTTGAAAGGAAGTTTTGACTTCAGTAGTACATTGGCGCTGCTTGTGGCAACATTTGTGCCTTGCAGCGGCCTTCACAGTATGTACTAGCCACGCGTCTTAGTGAGGTGTACCATAACCAACTGAAGAGCCCATTGGTACACTGGGGCGAAACGCTGGCAACTGTTTTGAGCTAGCCAGACCATTGTATCAAATTTCTTTGTGAATTTGTTAATGCACATAGCTCAATCGGACAATTTTACATCCTGTTTCCTTCGGGAACAGATATTTCCAATATGGATTAGCAAGGTAAGCTAACATTATTTTTGAAAGGAAGTTTTGACTTCCGTAGTACATTGGCGCTGCTCGTGGCAACATTTGTGCCTTGCAGCGGCCTTCACAGTATGTACTAGCCACACGTCTTGGTGAGGTGTACCATAACCAACTGAAGAGCCCATTGGTACACTGGGGCGAAACGCTGGCAACTGTTTTGAGCTAGCCGGACCATTGTATCAAATTTCTTTGTGAATTTGTTAATCCACATAGCTCAATCGGACAATTTTACATCCTGTTTCCTTCGGGAACAGATATTTCCAATATGGATTAGCAAGGTAAGCTAACATTATTTTTGAAAGGAAGTTTTGACTTCCGTAGTACATTGGCGCTGCTCGTGGCAACATTTGTGCCTTGCAGCGGCCTTCACAGTATGTACTAGCCACGCGTCTTGGTGAGGTGTACCATAACCAACTGAAGAGCCCATTGGTACACTGGGGCGAAACGCTGGCAACTGTTTTGAGCTAGCCGGACCATTGTATCAAATTTCTTTGTGAATTTGTTAATGCATATAGCTCAATCGGACAATTTTACATCCTGTTTCCTTCGGGAACAGATATTTCCAATATGGATTAGCAAGGTAAGCTAACATTATTTTTGAAAGGAAGTTTTGACTTCCGTAGTACATTGGCGCTGCTCGTGGCAACATTCGTGCCTTGCAGCGGCCTTCACAGTATGTACTAGCCACGCGTCTTGGTGAGGTGTACCATAACCAACTGAAGAGCCCATTGGTACACTGGGGCGAAACGCTGGCAACTGTTTTGAGCTAGCCGGACCATTGTATCAAATTTCTTTGTGAATTTGTTAATGCACATAGCTCAATCGGACAATTTTACATCCTGTTTCCTTCGGGAACAGATATTTCCAATAAAAATACGATGTGTCGTTACAATTAGTTAAAACACATAAAACTTTGTCCGTCAGTCCAATATTCTCCTGATAACTTAAAATCTTCTTACTTGTTAAAAGGTTAAGATACTATGACTGTGTTTCTCCATGTACAAATTTAACATGCGTTCTCTAAAACATTGCATTTCTTGCTGCATCAGAGTATGGTGAGATGATGAATGTCTTATCTCACCAAGTGTTGGACTATTCCTTTGAAACTCACTAACTGAACAATTTATTATGCAGTAGGTAATGCATTGAGAACCTCTACTGTATGGCATATAAATGTGCATACCAGGCTTCCAACTGAAATCAAGCATTCCTACCCTCCCCAGGTGACAGCAATCTACAGATTTACTACAGATGAAGACATTCCAGACTAAGCTGGCTACACATCACTGTCCACTGCACTTGGTAACCAATTTTTTAAAGCTAGGAAGATAAATCATGAGATTTATGTTTAGCGTATAGAAGAGAATATTTTAATGGCAGGGACTGGAAAATAGTAGGCTACCGGTAGCATACAAGTTAGAAAATAAACTGCTTCATTTGGCATTTTGTATTGAACAGGTGGAAACAGTTGTTTGAACTTTTGGAAATTATTGTATTATATAATGTGGATTTCAAGCGATACAGCTCCTCAACACCTAACCGGTATAATACTTGACTCGAGATATACAGACCTTCGTTATTTTGTTGTATAACTATAACTTGGTAAATTACATATCATACCTGAAAGAAAACGAGTCAGAGTAAATTGCAATTGCAAGAACAAAAATATGTTCCTCATATTAAAAAAAAAAAAATATGCTTCTGTTTGTTTGACGAGTACCAACCCCCAGAGCCTCAGTATCAAACGTTTGGACCGAAAAAGAAGTAAATAAAAAATGCAAAGTAGAAGCTGTGCAATGTATGAAAGTGGCTATGAGCACATGACATCATCATCAACTAGAGCAGTTTCCAACCACAGGTTGGGTCTGCTTGGAGCACAAGCTTCTCCGATGTTTTCTGTCCATCCACCACTCTCTTCTGTCACTGTTGTCCAATTCACTTCTTTTCTCTCAACACTTTTCTTCACCCCTTCATACACCTATCCCTTGGTCTTCCTCTAGGTTTCTTTTCCTTCCACTCCATTTCCAATATTTTACGTGGTATTCTCTCTTCTCCCATTCTTTTCACGTGTTCATACCACTGTAGCCTTGATTTTTCAATCCTATCCTGTTGGGGTTCTTCCTTTAATATTTCTCTGACTCTGTCCATTCTAGTTACACCAATTTGACTCCTCTGAAACTTCATTTCCACTGCTTGTATTCTGTATTTATCTCTCTTCCTCATTACCCAGTTCCTGATCCATACATTAAGATCGGCACGAAGTATGTCTTGTATATGAACCCTTTACATTTCTGTGGCACATCCTTGCTCCATATCAGGCCTCTAACACTCTTGAGGAATCCATCAGCACACCTTCCTCTTTCATCTAATTCCAAGGCATTTCCCCCATTTTCTTCAATGACACTTCCCAGATACTTGAAGCTCTGCACTCTCTTCAACTGCTCTCCACCTAACTTTATGCCAGAGTATACTGCGACCTTCTCACGTGTTATCACCACTTCACTCTTTTGCGTGGAAAACTTCATTCCATAGGATGACACTACTTGCTGTCATGCATTGAGTTGCTCCTGTACATCCCTCTCCTTGTTTCCCCAGATCATCAAGTTATCTGCGAACACTATTGCCTTCATTTCTTCCTCCCCAATATGCATCACTTCATCCATCACCATTACAAAGAGCCAGGGCGAGAGGGAACTTCCCTGCTTTAGACCATTAGTCAACTCAAACCATTCTGTTCTTTCCATACCAATTTTCACACAGCTTCTGCTTCCCTCATACATATCTCTCACTCTCATCACTATTTCTTCCGTTATTGCTTTGGCTCTCATCGATTCCCATACTGTGTTTCTTACGACACTGTCGTATGCCTTCTCAATGTCCATAAAGGCCAATACCAAATCTTCCCCATATTCATAGTGACACTCCTGTAACTGTCTCACTGCAAATATGAGGTCTGTAGTGGACCTCCCCTGCCTGAATGCATATTGCTCCTCCCTCAGTTGCTGTTCCATTACCTTACGTATCCGTTTCTCCAATACCTTTTCACATATCTTTGCACAGTGGCACATCAGTGTAATTCCCCGGTAGTTTTGGCATTTCTTCCCGTCTCCCTTCTTGAAGATAGGCACTATCACACCCTTTTCCCAATCTTCTGGGACTGTCTTCTCCTTCCGTATTGCTCATATCACCCTATACAAACCCTGTGTTCCCACTTCTCCTACAACTTTCATCATCTCCACACTTACCTCATCTATACCTGGCGCTTTTCCCATTTTCATCCTCTTTATTGCTTCTTCCATTACTGCCCAGGTTAGGTCTCCCACTTGCACTTGGTTACTGACATCAACCCTTCCAGTATACTCTTCCTCCTTACTTGGTGCTGTCACATTCAAGAGGTCCTCAAAGTATCGTTTCCAGAGTGATTCAATCTTCTTTTCTCTCAATAATATTGCCATTTTTGTCCTCCATCCTCTCTGTGTTAATCTTCTCATTTTTCCTTTTATTCTTCACCATCCCATACAACAGTTTTCTATTACCTTTATTATCCTCTTCCATTTCTCCATCCACTTCCTCCTTTCCTCTGTTATCGCAGTTTTGACTTCATTCTTTCTTGCTATATATTCCCCTCTTGCATCTGCTGTTCTAAGTTGGAACCACATCCGGAAAGCTTTGTTTTTGTTACCCACTACTTTCTTCACTCTGTTGTTCCACCATTGTCTCTCCTTCCATCATTTCTTATCACTGGTTCTCCCGCATACCGTTTCTGCTGCTTCCGGCGTCTCTAAAAGCCAGAGTAGTTAAAAGAGACGTAAAACCAATAACATTATTATTATTATCTGCCGCTTCCACTAGTGTTCTTTTCAGCCTTTCCCATTCCTCTTCCACAGTTCCCGTTTCCTCTCTGGGAAGCCTGTGCTTTACTATTTCCTGATATTCCGTTTTGGTATCTTCCTCTTTGAGTTTCCAATCTTTTATTCTCCTCTACTGCCTTTCTATCACTCTCCTTTCTGACTTCATTCTGTAGCTCATAACCATCAGCTGGTGATCGCTATCCAAGGCCTCTGATGGGATAACTTTAATGTCCGTAACATTTCTCTTCATTTTCCCATCAAAAATTACATAGTGTACTACCGATCTCCTACTCCAGTCACTGCTATACCAGGTTATCTTATGGCTCTCTCGTTTCTTGTACCATGAATTCCCTACGAGGAGCCTGTTCCTTTTGCAAAATTTCAGTAACCGTTTTCCCTCCTCATATCTACTTGCCCATCCTTCTGCTCCCAGCACACTTTCATAATCCTGTCTTTCTGTACCGACATGGGCATTTAGGTCTCCCATAATTATAATATCTTGACCATTCAGTTGTCAGCACTTCGTCCTCAAATTCATCTTTCTCCTGTGAAGGACAGCCTACCTGGGGGGCGTACACTTGTAGAATCTCCATTCTTGTTCCCTTGATATATACTTTACTCTTGACCAACCGATCGTTAATTCCTACTACCGGGTACTTCTTCTTCTAATCCATCTCTCACAACTACCCCTACTCCATTTCTGTTCCCCTCATCGTTCCCATGTATCATCCTTGACATGCACTTCAAATTCGTTTCCAACAACTACCATTTTGTTAAATAACTGAAGATACATGGTTTCAAACATACTCAAATTCAGGTACCAAGGTTCCATATTAATGGGAATCTTTAGGGATGGAAATTCTTGTAAAATGCAGTCAGATTCAAGGATTTGCAAAACCTGTCTCAAGGAATCATCACATTGCATACCTGTAAGTACTCTGACAGATCCATTAATTTCCACTGAGAACAGAAATGCAAAGATGTCATTTTCAAAACAATTAAGGTATGGTACCTAACCACTGCACAGATGTGTTCTTCTGAACATGGAACTTTTCATTGTAAACCTGAAAAGATGAAATGTAATATACCTCCATCACAGACTTGGAAAATGCACATAACTGCTTTCGGTAATTACCGGTAGCTTTCCCAAAATACTATATTCCTTTGAAAATCCAAATTACATTTATAAATCTTGTCCCAGTCCTTGAACAGATTTTCATCGTGCTCAGTTCGTTAATAATATGACATAATAATAAACTTGATATGAAGGAGTCTGGAGGTGATTGGTTTTTCAATGGGCAGAAATAGTGCAATCTCCAAATTTAAAAATGAACATTCATTCTGAACATGACAACATGCCTGTGCAGATATAGCATATTCCAGCTTTTGAATTTTATGTCTTCTGTCACAATCGGTAAGGTTTATATACTTCCGTAATTTTCAGTTAAATTGATCTGACACACACTATTATTTTATCAGTATGTCTATGAACAAATAGGCTACTCCAATTCCCAATGCATATTAAACTGTAGGTAAACAGACATATTCTTTCTCTTTAAATTATTATCTTCATTCAAAATTTACGTAAATGCAATTTAATAAGGCAGTGCGAATGAAGCAACAGCATTTAAGGCTCAGTGCAACTGCAAGTGAATGAAAGAAATTCACGAAACATGTGATGAGGGAAGGAGAGGATAAGTTAGCCAAGTCTGCTGGCTGCTTTAAGTGAGCTATGTATTGGGAGAAAGCTCAGCATTCTGGTCAACACTTTACTAAAGCAGCAACTTTGTTGGTACAATTTGCTGGATTTATTTGAAATGTTTTTAAACTTAAAACCATCCAAACTTTCTGGATGAAAGGGTGTATACATGACTGAGACAGCAGACACACACTGTTTCCTGCTCTAAAAATGGCCTCTTGGATGGAATGCTATAGGTTGAATTCACTTTATAAAGAAAATAGGACATATTGCTAGCACCTGCTCACTTTGGGAAAGATTCCCTTTCATTCAAATTCTACGATGGACAAGTTTTACTGTACAAGGCTGAATGGATGATACAGATAGAATGCCTCGAAGGTCATCATCAAAGTCAAACAAAATTAACAACTGAAAATGGGCTGACCAATGAATAATTCTTCTTTTCTATCAATCTTCTATAGGCACTTTATTAAAAATTGCACATAAATGGCATCATTGAAATAGAAAAAAGTTTTTAAAACATCACAGAGATAAATAGTATCAGTAAATTCCAATACTGGCTACATTAAATTTTTAAGTATGTTTCTTAACAAAGGCTGGTCATTTTTTGCAGTGTGTATTATAAATTCAATAACAAATATGATTTACACAGGTAATAAATAAGTTGAGGGCACTTAGACAGGAAAAATATATTTTGAGGCTAATTCAGATTCTGTAATCATTTACAGATTTCAATATTGTGCAAAATCTGACTAGTGATAGACAAGACTAAGGAAATTAACTGTAAGGTCAAAAGGGTCATATGAAAACCCTTATTATCAGAGAGGGGAAGGAAGAGTTTGCAGACATTTCATGGACCAAAGGATACATATATGGAAGAGCAAACAGTAGGCTACAGTAATGTCCAAGAATGGCCAAGGACCTGGCTTGGGAATCTCAGAATCACAACTTGAAATATTCATTAGTTGTGAGCATCTTGCAGCATTAGAGTTTACAAGTAAAATGAATCATTGTTTAGAACAAAATATGAGACACCAAGAGTAAATAAATGGTGGGGGATATTCATATTGTATGTACAAATGTTATAAAAGCTATACCTATTTTAAAACAGTTTCCATTTTATGAAAATACTGCAATTCAAAGGAACTGATAATTGCACATTGTACATCAGATTAAAGGAAAAAAAAAACACCAATAACTATAAAACATCCTAGCTGATGGAAAGACAGTGTATACAATAGTGCTCATAAGAATGTTGACAACAGATTTTTTGGTTGCTACATCTTAAAACACCTACAGGTTTTCTACAACATTTTTCAATATGATACTTTTCTACACATTACAGACAAAATCACAAGCAACAGTCAAATATATTAGTGAGATATGAATATGTACCAGTCAATATTATGATATATTTGTTGATATGCATTTTAAAGCTGTTCAAGTTGTGATTTACTTTATGGGGTCATATCAGTTTTATGTTTAACCATGCCAAATGAGAAGTCATACTCAAAGAAATCCTTGAATCTTGATGCACATTTTGAAGAGCATTAATTAGCATTATTTGTACTAAAATTATGACTTATCATCTCAACTATTTAGGTAAAAATTTTGAGTTGGAATGCTTTCAATTGTAAGTATGAATAATCAGCAATCTGACCTCAGAACTTATGACTGAAAAGACTGCAACTTGAAGGTAATCCTTTACCAAAATTAGTTATCTCTTCACAATTGTAGTAAAAATGAAAATTAAATGAAGCCATAATATCAACCCTATACATTTGTCACCCTCAGGAATGTCCCCCTGGAGAGTTATATATATATATATATATATATATATAGAACTAAAACACTAAACCAGTGTGGATATCTGAAGTATTTATGAGTGCACAAATTTTCAGTTGGGTATCTCCAATATTTAGTTCATTGAAACAATGAAGTTTTTATTTTATTCATGATTATATGTTTATATACTGTATATATAAAGAAAGAGAGAAAGAAATAAGTGCGTAAGAAGTATTTGTCAAAATATTATGGGCACTATTGCATTTGTTGTCACTGTTTCTAACTGCAATGAAAGTCTTAAAAATAATCCAGGCGAGATGCAGCAATACTAATAACAAATAGCAGTCACACTGCTTCAGTGGAGCAGGTTCATAACCCTTCCTTCATGGTAGCATTACATCACAAAAAATGACCCATTATTACTTACTACTGCAATCACTTTTATCCAGAGACGCACATTCCTACTCGTTAAGTTATTGAACACACATACATTATCACGAGTCCTATATTAAGGTACGGTTTATAAAGCTGCTGACCTTCAAGAACAGTAAATTAGAGCTTTTCAGTAATCTTGTATATAAAAATAAGCAGTTATTATCCTGGGGTAAAAATAAAATATGACATTAGGATTGGATGCTATCAGACAAAATATTGATCAAGATCAGAGGCCAGGAATACATATCCAATGATAAGATCAGTTTGAAGGAATACATATTTTGACACTACCCTATGTCTTATACCCTTAACTATGTATCGTACTTCTGTTTACTTATTACTTAAACATTAATCCACGTTTCCTTATAGTTAACCACACAAGTAACCAATTTCAAGAAGACAACTGACCAATTTTTCTATTTATCAGTATTTTGTCTGTTTCCAATCCAGGAAATAAATTAAAACTCTTGTCCCGAGGGTCCCTGGTTCAATTCTTCCCCCTGTCATGGATTTAAAATCTGGTCCGAGGGCTGGAATGGGATGCAGTTAGCCTTGTGATGACAACTGAGAAGAGGTGGGTTTGAATCCAACCTCAGCCATCTAAGAGGTTAGCTCCTTCAACTCTAGGCAAATAAATATTAGGCGAGTATTTAACCTCTGACCCCTCTGTCATTTATAGCTCCTCAGTCGGTGAACAGAATTTTGCCCAATGACTGGGCGGGGAACAATGTATAAAATATGTAAATAATACTCCTGGAAAAAATTATATGCATTACTTAATTACCACTATTATAATGGGGCAATTTAGGATTAAGCATCTCAACCTCCAAGCGGCCATTATCAGAACCTGATCACTGTGTTGAGGTTTAAATTATGCACTAATATAATTTTTTTAACTATGATTGTAATGTGTTTTCGGTGTTTGTGATACAATTTGCAATTTGAATCTCGTTATATGGTTGGTTTTGTCTTAAGATTTGGTGAATTATGTGAGTGTGTATACAATTTAAAATAGCACAATAGGCTATAATAAATAAAATTAACAAAAAATAGTATGCACTAGAATTCTATTTGTATATGTTTACTTATCTCGTAGAGCTATCGCTGCACAGCAGTTGTCTTGTCGTCTTGCTTGTCCCTATTGGCAAGGCGAGAGCCAGGCACAGCCATGCGTGACATCTTTTATCAGAAGTTGTAACTGAGGTTGGAATTACATTAAGTTGTAACTAAACCGAACTGACTGAGGTTGGAATGACTTATAGAAGAGTGAATGTTATAGATTCTGGAACTGTTTTCATTACTATTGCAGGCCATTTAAGCCATCTGCCACAGCGTAAGCACCTGCTCATTTAACTGCTGCCCGGTATATTCAACAGTTATAGGATCATACAATACTACCTGGATTCAGGTCTTGGTTTGTTGAAAATAGACTCATGGTGCATCCTCCTCCTATAACATATTTCCCAATTATCCCTTCCCGTATGCATTCATTGCCACATTTTTACGAGTGTGGATTTATTTTATTTAGCAGTGTGAAAAGTGGTGACCTTTCTAAAAACATGTGTTCATTCAGATTCGCTGGATTATCTTCTTTGTTAGATATATTTCTATGGATTCTTTAATGTCGAGAGCTTTTCCCCTTTGCTTTGTAGTGTAGAATTTTCAAGTCTGTTTCTATGTTAGTGAAACATACTATACTATAACATACTGTGAGTGAAACATAGAAACAGACTGGAAAGTTCTACTCTACGAAGCAAATGGGAAAAGCTCTCGATATTAAAGAATCCATAGAAATATATCTACCTAAGAAAGATAATACAGCGAATCTGAATGAACACTTGTTTTTAGCAAGGTCACCACTTTGGCGCTGCTCAATAAAATAAATCCACACTTGTAAATATGTGGCAATGAATGCATATGGGAAGGGATAATTGGAAAATATGTTTTAGGTGGAGGATGCACCATGTGTCTATTTTCAACCTACCTGAATCCAGGTAGTATTGCAGGGTCCCATAAAAGTTGAATAGACCGGGCAGTAGCTAAATGAGCAGGTGCTTACGCTGTGGCAGATGGCTTAAATGGCCTGCAATAGTAATGAAAACAGTTCCAGAATTTATAAGTCATTCCGAACTCACGTCAGTTCGGTTTAGTTACAACTTAAAGTAATTCCAACCTCAGTTACAACTTCCGATAATAGATGTCGCGCATGACTGTGCCTGGCTCTCGCCTCGCCAGCAGGGACACGCCCGATGACAAGACAACTGCTATGCGGCGATAGCTCTATGAGATAAGTAAACATACCGTATACAAATAGAATTCTAGTGCATGCTATTTTTGGTTAATTTTATTTATTATATTGTGTTATTCTAAATTGAATACACGCGTATATAGTATATACCATTACTCACATAATTCACAAAATCTTAATACAAAACAAACCAACTGTATAATGAGATTCAAATTGCGAATCGTATCATAAACACCAAAAACTTGCTACAATCGTAGTTTAAAAAATATATTAGTGCATAATTTAAACCTCAACACAGTGATCAGGATCTGATGATGGCCGCTTGAAGGTCAAAACGCGTAATCCTAAATTGCCCCATTATGATAGTGATGATTAACTAATGGATGTAATTTTTTTCCAAGAGTGTTATTAACATATTTTATACATTGTACCCCACCCAGTCATTGGGCAAATTTGTGTAGACTGACGGAAGAGTTGCAAATGACAGTTTGTATAGACAACACTGAAAGAATGGCTTCAAATTTACATTATACTCCTCTATTTTAACTTTATATTATAGGTTATCAGCCAGATTCTACACACACACAGAAATAATTACATTCCTCACCTTGCCTAGTATGTCTCAATATAGCACTGCCTTGGGTTTTCGTGGGTCTCTACCCAAATAACCTACAGTAAGTTAGTGGTTTTTGAGGATCCAACCAGCCTCTGGGCTGACTAACAGACAGACACATTTTTATGTTAAACACATGCTTCTGCTTTTAAGATAAAATTAAGTACATCTAGCATCGACAATTCAAGAATACATCCCAGAGCTTTGAAATATACAAACACAAATTTTGATACTAGACCATTTTGGGAGTTGATGCTAAGTTAAACATGTTATCTTTTATCATTGCAACTGCCAGATAAGCTACCTCAAATTCAGTTTCTGCATGGATTATAATCCGGAACTGTTTAATGTGGAAATATCAAATGGGCAGGTTGTAATGGTCAGTAATGGAACTTGAGTTGTTAATGTCAATATAGTTGGCTCCTATTAGTTATTTCACCTGCATCTTTAATTGCTTATTTGATGCACATTTGCGAATGCTTTTGAGCATTCACTGTTGACTTGTGCATATCAAGAATGTTGTGTAACCTTCTTTGAAGTATTAAAGTGGCTACTTCCTTGTAACAGGAAAATGTCACTGCCGTAGAGAGAAAATAGAAGTGAACATTATTTTCTAATGTTTTATCAACAGAACAAGGGATTTTAGTTTTTCTTAAAATTATCTAGTGATTTCTAGGAAACAGCACACTAGGATAAATCTGGACAGTGTCACAGAATTAAAGCAAGGATAGCAGTAGGGAACAGATGCTATTATTCTTACATTACATGATGTGTCAAGGTATTGAAAGTTAGGCCATACAAAACTGTTACGAGACCAGCAGTCACTATGAGGCAGAACATGGGAGTTCGTAAGTGCCGAATTTCACAAAAGATCAAAGTCATAAGGATTAATAGAGAGTTATACATTATAAATGAAGTTAAGAGAAGGAGACTGCATTGGTTGGGCTATATTCACAGAATGGAAAATAACAGAGTCACTGGAAGCTGTTTGCCAGGAGGCTAAAAAGAAGAAGAAAAATTAGATGTTCCAGGGAGTGATGATGTAGAGGATGATCCCAAGAAGCTCGATGTCAAGGGATGGAGAATAGCAATCAACTTCAGTCGGCAAGGTCAAGGCCCTTCAAGGACTGTAACACCAATGCCTAGAATGTTAGTCACATAAATATTTTATTAGTGTTGTTCTGAGATGCAATTATGATTCTAAGATTCTTTAAATGGCAGCTGCTGCAATCTGATATAAGACGAAAAATTTCTGATCAGTAGTGTGTTATCAAATATGCAGAAGGAAGTAAATAATATTTATGAATTGGAAGAGTGTGTTAAAACAATACAAAAGAACAATTCTTAGCTAGAGAGTTTTAAAAGCTGTGCACCAGGGATTTTCATTTACCAGCATTGGTATGGTACAAAGAATGTGGCAAGGGAATGCAAATATCTTAACAAATGTGGATAAAAAGATTTTTTTCAAAATTTTGCAGGACATGAATGGTCATACCACTCTTGAAGAACTATTTCAGTGTTCTGAATATTCGAAATTGTGGAAACTTGAGGACTTGTATTATTTATCAATAATAATGATAATAATAATAATGAGGAATACTAAGGATCAAAAGTTGTATTCCATCAGGCCAGTTTACCTGAGAATAATTCCTTACTGCCACAGTTAAAAGGGATGTTAAACTCATAACATTGGATTTTAATTAACACAATGTTCGGTCAGTATTTTGTTTTGATGGGAGGAATTCAACTCAGAATGGAGGATTGAAGATTTAGCAATTTTTGCTATTTTAAGTCCTTCTTTTGCAAGTAATACCCATGCATTTTTTCTCGAAGCGTTGGTTCCCTAGTGCGACCGAAAAAGTTCTAAAAATTTCATAATTGGAATGGGCAACTTCAACTGCAAAAGCAACTATTTCCAGATGAGCATGCACATACAGTACATTCTAGTACGGTTCAATGAAAAATTTAATCTTGCAATGTTTCTAGCACTTGCACTTAATCTTTGTTCTTTTTAGGAAGAGTTTCTACCAGTACTGTCATACAAAATGATCCTGTTTCAACTCTAAAAGAATACGTATTTACTCATGTATGGACCTTGTTCATGAAATAGCCCCAATAAAATTTCTAAGTTCTCTTTGCAAGACAATTGGAGATATTTTTCAGTTGAGTATTTAAACATTTTCGCACCACCCAGTGTTGAATCTACTTCCAGTGGTATCACACCATATTATCAATGTTGGAATCACACACAGGCAACATTCTTTGCTCCACCAATGTTTAGAAGTCAAATTTTCACACATGATAAAAGCAATCAGCTATTGCTATTAGATAGTTTATTGTACATTGAGTACAAGCCATATTGATATAGAGTAGAGTTAAAATATCATGGTGGAATAACAATTGAACCCACAACCCTCTACCAATTAAAGGGGAACAGCAATTGACCCCACAACCTTTGGCTGCCATAATCTACCAATTAAGCAAGTGTATGCTAACACAACCACTTTGTATTGTAGCCACCTGTTGGGCTGATTCCAACAATCAGATTTTCAGGACCATATCTATATGACTGGTATTTAATGTACACTGAACAATGGGGCAGATGACCTCGTAGTTCCATCCCTTAAAACAACAATAACTAACACTGAACAATCTTCTAACTGAAAGCCTCTTTGGTCATCAGTGCAGTCCTGAATATCCAATTCTTAAACAGAATCATAATTATATTTGAGAGTAGGAAGTATGAGCTAAATGGCACATTGGTTGTATTGTTTAAATATTCAGTATCAGTCAAAAGCATACGTTAACTAGTTATTTTTGGCGGCAGGTCTAATCTTCATATTTAAGATTTTCATTCCAAAATACAGAGAAAGAATTTATTTTGGTATATAATTATTCGAAAAGCTGATAAAAAAAACAGCAAAAGGAACACTGAAGTGGGGAAAAAATCATAACAGGAAACCTGTTTGATTTTTGCTTTGAAATTTGCCTACAAGAGGGTATGTTTTTACTGTCATAAAACAGATTGCTCAAATTGTTTGGGGGGTAATGTAAGCAAGAAACTGTTCATAGTTTGAATTTCAAAAATACAGGAGAGTGTTCCTTATTGTTACCCCTGTGTTAACTTGAACTGACCCTCACACAGCCTCTGCTAACTTGCTGTATGAAACAGCAAATTTTGGGAAACAGTGAACAATTTTTCCACCTTTTTCTTGCTTGTTTTACTTCCCTAAAATGTCAACAATAATTTTTTTCAACTTTCATCAAAGATTGAGACTGTTAAGATTGAAAAGGGGACATGAAGACAGGGAAATAAAAGACACTTAGCCCTCTCGAGTCAATCCGAAGGGGAGTTGAAGACAAACAAGGGTAGATCGAGATGGGCCAGACAAAATAAAAAAGTGACACAAGTAAATACAATAAATAATGATGGGCATATCATTGAACAACAGGAGGGAACAGATATTGTTGACCTTGAAAGACAGAAAGAAAAAAACTATCACCTAAAGTAATCAATTAAATATCCTTAAATGAATAGAAAATTACTCTAAAATGAATAAATGTAACCTAACTTGGGTGACTGTGTTATGGTGGTTTATATACATATATATATATACACACACACAGTATATAAATAAAACAATTTCCTGTACGTTTTACAACACAATTCCTTTAATTTTTAAAGCCTCATATAAAACCTCCCTTAAAAAATCAAAATAGTAATTTAATACATTGATACATTGTAATTCATTTAATTTATATAAAAATTAACTCTAAATTACTCCCTTACTCGCTGTATAATAAAAATGTACCATTCTCCTTTGTTGTAACATAAAATGAGGCATAGTTTTACTGGGAAAAGAAAAAAAAATATTCCAAAAACATTTGCTCCCTAATTACAGATGAAAGGTATGTCCACCTGTACAACATTATGCAATGTATGGCCCTAATCATGCCAGTCAAAACTACAGGAAACAGAAACAGAGAAAACCAAGACCCATTGGGAAATTAGAAAATTTTGAAACAATTTGGGCTGTAAAATACTGAAAAAGCTATCTTCTCTGACTTTTTAATGACTGGTAATCAAGTATCACTTAGTTCATGGCTCTCCAGCTAAACTTGCCTCTGACTGGTTCAGAGCTGCTAAGCTATTGGCTAGCTGCCCTGTACGAGATAATTGAATCAGTTGGAGCTGAAAGGCATGGAGCAGTTTATTATCATTTAAGATAATGAACTATTTAAACAAGCCTTATCAATCGGTGCAAAAAGCATTAAGTCAGCCTTCGCTATCACCAAATGTCTTACACCTTGAAAATGGAAAATTATGAATAGTTAACTCGGTCAAATACCTTGGACTGGCACTGCAAACCACAATAAAATTCCACAGTTATCATATCATGGAAAGGACTAGTGCAGCCATTAGACCCATGTACATCAAAGAACCTACAAAATTATCCATAAAAACAGCAATGCACTTATGCCATGCCAAAGTAGTACCAGTAATCATCTATGGACTAAACCTAATGTGGGACCAACTCACAATAACAGATCTGAAAGCCGTAAAAGGAATAAAAGCCAGATACCTCAAAAGAATGTTGGGCATATCAAAAATGTCCCACTCGAGAACCTTCCTTAATAGAGGAAATAAGAATAACAGCGCAACTGCCATCCACTAGACAAGAGCAAGAACATTTGAGAATAAGGAAGGAGAAAGCAGAAAGAATAGAAAGTGACTACTACACCACAGATGCCATGTGTGACAGGCTCTGGATGGGACTGAACTGTCAGATGAAAAGTGCAATCACAAGACTGGCAGTGCATAGATTCTGCCATAAATTGTGTACACAAACTGGATTTCATGAACCTAGTGACCAGTGCGTATGTACCCTCCGCAAAGCTCATATGACCCATATCACTTTGTGACGTGTTCCAAAAGAGTTAAAACATTGAATGAACACAGTACTGTAGAAGATAAATGAGCAGTGATTTTCAGTTTTAATAAGTTAAATGGACAGACTTTGTAACGTGTTTTTCGAGGGGTTTTTATGCCACTGGCATAAGTCAGTAGGAAGCCATTCTATATTTATTTACGCGGCAAATTGTTCAGCCAAGAGAATTTTTCATGTTAATTTATTATTATTATTAATTTATTATAATTATTATTAAGGTATTTTCGGAGCATTTTATAAAAATTATAAGCATACAGATAGGTTTTCTATGTCTTAGAAAACGCTATCAAGCAAATTATTACGAACGACAATATCATAGAAAATTATGTGATTACGGAATTTTACGGAGTTTCGTCAGTTAGGATATTATGAGAGACATGACTCACTGGAAATTCAGATACGGGCTGATTCTTGTCAAGAAGTATTACGCAAGCTTGGGTCGCAGCGTCAAGAAAAGGCGGATAATTGGAACGGAAATCGACTTCATCATCCGCGCGCCGTGTGTAATGAGCCAGAGAAGGGGAAGTATAGCGTGGGGAGCAGCCAATCAGTGGAGACCACGTAAGCTGGAAGTCGGTACCGAGGTGGGGAGCCGACGTGTGCATATATCGTTCGGCGCGCCGTGGAACGAGGACAATCTGTGTAGAAC
Source organism: Meconema thalassinum (assembly GCA_946902985.2). NCBI lineage: Eukaryota > Metazoa > Arthropoda > Insecta > Orthoptera > Tettigoniidae > Meconema > Meconema thalassinum. Next base: position 885,447,744 of record OX336389.2, on the reverse strand, counting down.
TTGCCGAGTATGGTTGCACGCGGGAGTCGCTCCGATGTTCCGTGGAGTGGGGGACAATCTGTGTAGAACTTGCCGAGTATGGTTCCACGCGGGAGTCGCTCCGATGTCCCGTGGAGTGGGGGACAATCTGTGAAAGACTTGACTAGTTCGGTTGCAAGTATGTGTCGCTCCGATGTTCCGTGGAGTGGAGAACTATCTGTTTAAAACTTAACCAGTGTGGTTGTACGAGTGTATGGCTCCGTTGTTAGGACCATAAAGTCACAAAATCTACAAGTATATCATCAAATATCGACGGAGATGACGACGTCCAGGAGACTGTGGGAAGCACACAGCATCCTCCAGTACGAGGGAAATGCTTTGGCAATTTCCAGTGGTAAGCGCGAATGACGCAGAAATACGCAATCTCTCATTTCTCTTTGTTTTATATTTCATATTTCAGTAACTTCATAGCTTGGGAATAAGAGTAAAATCAATAATTTATCAGACTCCGTTTTCACGTAATTTTCTATCGGTAATATTAAAATCGCAACGCTCCAATTTAAATTTAAAAACTTATAATTATTATTAATTTTGCTATACTTGTTTTATATAATAAATTCAATTCTTTTACAATGCAATCTTTGCTTTCAGTAGGTAGCATTAGATATAGAACAATTCCTTCTCCTGATACAATTGTTTGTTGGGTTAATGATCAAATCATACCACGATCTGAGTGAATAGATTCTTGAAGGTGTTCTACCAGAGCTAGACGTTGTTAAATACAAATTTAGATTTCAGCATTGCGTTGAGGTCTTGGCGCCCATTAAAACAACGTAGCTTAGGCAAAGGTAAACAGTTACATTTATCACCCAACAGTTAGGGGCAGCCAAACCGTTACACTTGTCGATACCAACATGGGGCATTAATAAACGCTACACTTGTCGCCGACAACTTGGGGCTGAAAACCTAGTAACATTTGTGGAAGGAGAAGGGTATATATTTCTGTGACTGTATTTTGGGGGTTTTTCATTTATCGGTGTGTATCAGCATGGGTAGTGCTGAGGAAGAGATGAAGTTGCGTAGTGGTCACCAGTTGGATAGTGAAGATACGAGCAGTATGGCTAGTCTGGGAAATGAAAGCAGTACAGGGATGTCGGAGGTAAATCCCGATACTGAGGGGGGTAATCATAACAGTCAAGCAGGGTTAGAGAGTTTGCTTCTTCAGTTTATGCAACAAAATAAAATTAGCACAGATGCTTTAAACGCTAAACTTGAACAAAACAGTAGGGAAAATAAAGAGAGTACTGAAACTTTAAACGCTAAACTTGAACAAAATAATGCTAGACTTGAACAAAATAGTAGGGAAAATAAAGAGAGTAATAGGGAATTGAGCGATAGTTTAAATGCTAAACTTGAACAAAACAGTAGGGAAATTAGTGATAAATTTGAGCTGATTAGAGGTGAGATCAGAGGGGTGATGGAAGAGAAGGCTAAAGGGATTATTGCAGATGTAGACAGAAAATTAGGAAAAGTACAGGAGAAGTTAGAAAGTAGAATCAGTACACAGGCTGAAAATTTAAAAGAACTAGTGCAACTTGAAACACAGCAGGTCAAAAAGCAATTGGGGGGAGAAATTGATAAGATTCAGATAGCAACAAAAGAGGTTAAAGAACAGCTGGGGGTAAGAATTGATAAAGTACATGCAGAAATAATCACTGAAGTTAATACTTTGAGGGAGAGGAATAAGGAAAGCATTAATGAGATTAATGAGAAACAAGCTAAATTAAGTGGTAAAGTCGAAGCATCGGAAGGGAGCATTAGGTTAACTGTAACTAATATCGAAAGAAAAGCTGAGGAGAAAATTGCTGAATTAGAACAGAAGTTGAAAGCTAGAATTAGGCAGGAAAATAGTCAGAGTAGGCCAGTTTATGTGAATAGCACACACAGGGAAATAGAACTAGGCAAATTTAGTAATCGACAGGGTTGTCCAATGGAGTTCATGAATACAATAGAAAATAAATTCGGGGAGAGGTTGGAAGATGGTAGTATTGAGTGGTGCCAGGTAGTTGAGATATTAGAGCAAGCGTTTGTAGGGGAGACAAGAAACTGGTTTGCTGTCTACAGAGACAATTTTGAGAATATTTCAGATTTTAAAGTTAAATTTTGTGAGAAATTTTGGAATGAGGTGATTCAGTCTCACCATCGTGAGGGAATTGTGTGTGGGAAATATAACCCGAGAGGAAACTACACTATGACCGAGTACTTTTAGGACAGGTATTAACGTGCAAATATCTGGATGGTTTGAAGGAGGAAAGTGATGTAGTCAGGCTATTACTAAGACATTTTCCATATAGAATCAAAGAAGCTGCCTGTATACAAAATGTTAAATCTATTTCACAAGTGGAAAATTTATTAAGTACATTCAATGCTCTGGGAAGAGGTGGTTACGAGGAGAATTTCGGTAGGAACCAGGGTAACTATAATAACAGGCCTAATGAGAATAGGAATCAGGAAGTTCAAGGGAACAGTGGCGAAGGGGCCAGCGTCCAAAATAGGGGGAACCAAAATAATAATAATAATAATAATCAGCAAAACCAGTACAGAGGAAATGGGTATGGTACGAACTACCAAGGTAAAAATAATGATTTCAGGGGAAATCAAGGTCGAAATAATGATTTTAGGGGTAACCAAGGGAGGTATAATAATAATAATAATAATTATAACCAGAACAGGGGTCAAGGAGGGAATCAGCCCAATGGTAATAACGGACAGATAGATACCGTTAACACAACCCAGAACAACCAGACCAGTGCAGTAGTGAGTAGTACTACACCAAGCGGTAGCAATGCTTTAAACACGAACCAGGCTGCGATGTAAGGTCAGAATCTCAGTCTGTAACATGCCCTGTCCATACAATTATACAGGAACCCTATGACCTAAATGTAAGAAATGAATTATTACATGAACTAAATGATGAAGGTATTATTCAGGAAGTGGTTAGTAAGAGCCCCATAGTTAAATTTAACGTGTCCGAGGCGTACACAGATGTTTTAATTGATAGTGGTTGTATGAAGAGTTGCATAAGTAGTGCATTTTATGATAAAAAGAAAGGAACTGGAGTAAATTTTGAGGAGATGCCAATTAAAAGCACTTTTGTTATCACAGCTGTTGGGAAGAGGTCTAAAGTAATTTCTAAGCAAGTTTTAGTAGACATTAAAATTAATAATCATATAGAAAAGCAGATTTGTCTTGTAATTCCAAATTTAGTATTCAGTGTTATCTTGGGTTCAGAGTGGCTAAGTAGAGTGTCTGGTAACTTATGTTATGATGTAGGGAGTTTGAAATTTAAATGGGGAGATTCTGAAGTAGAAGTAGCGTTCAATGACCATATTCAGAGAAGTAGTGTTGTAGGTGTGATTTGTACTTTAAATGAGATATCGCCAGCCGTAGAGCGGGGTTCTCCATGTTTTGTGGGCAGTGTGATTACGAACGGTAGTCTAGAGGACTCGTTACGTGATGCTGCATTTCAGGAAAATATAGAGGTGGAACAGTGTGTTCGGCTCTATGATGTTTTATTGTGTAATAGGAGAGTTTTTGAGGATCGCATTGGTATGGCCAATTGCTATACACATTCATTGAACGTTATTGATAGGTCAGTATTCACAGGACATAGATATCCTGTACCTTTCGCTTATCAGAGTGCAGTTGAGGCACATATTAACCAGATGCTCGAAGATGGGATTATTGAGCACTCTAACAGTCCATATGTTAATTCTTTGATCACGGTACCCAAGGCCGACAGCACAGTTCGTATTTGTTTAGACGCTCGTTTGGTTAACAGTAGAATTAGTTCAGATCAGCTGAAATCTATGTCAATAGAGGAATTAATGCAAACATTTGAGGGGAAGAAGTATTTCACTTGTGTAGATTTGAGTTCCAGTTTTTGGCAAGTGCCGCTTATGTACGAAGATAGACCATTTACAGCTTTTAGTCATAAATATAACCTTTATCAATTTTGTAGAACACCTTATGGGTTAAAGAGTAGTTCAGCAGCTTTAATTAGGGCTTTAAACATCGCATTAGGGGATGACACAGGAGAGTTTGTAACCATTTACATTGATGATATGGTAATTAGTTCACACAGTTTTGAGGAGCATCTACGTCATTTAGATATAGTTTTTCAGAAGTTAGATCAGGCAGGGTTCACTATGAAGCTGTCCAAGTCGTCATTCTGTCAGTCAGAAGTGACATTTTTAGGTCATAGAGTGTCGAGTAGAGGTGTGACACCAGAGGAAAGTAGGGTTAGCATGTGTGGACAGCAACAAACAGGGCATCGTTACAGACACTGAGAAATATGCTAGTGGAGCAACGTGATGACATTAAGTATGTGTCATAAAGTAAGTGTGTTTAGCTGGCGAGCCAGCCTATCAAATGAGAAAGTGTGGTGTTTGGTGCGTGGAAGATCTGGTCTTCCAGGCAGGCGTATCAGAAGTCACACAGGGGGGTAGTATGTAAGTAAATGAGAGTTTTTAAGGTACAGGGAAATATGACGGGATTGTCGGATGCTCTTGAGCACTAAAATGTCTCGATACACCAAGGCCAGAATTTGGCAGCGCTGGTGAATTCCCATTTGTCTCCAAGAGATGGGTGAGCGCTTGAACAGGGTATTTTTGCTTAAGGCGTCCACGAGACAAAAGATGGGCCATCAGAAGGCGAGACAGTCCTTCATGAAACTCATACATAACAGCACACGTGATTTCTGTTTACGGCCTCGCCATGTAAGATTTTTAAGTGAGTAATTTAAGGTAATTTGTACAGTGGTTTCATTTGTGTGAGGAGAACTGGTCTGTGTTGAGAACTAGTATTAAGTAGAATATGGTCTACGGGAACTTAACAACTTTACGGCACAGAAATATTTGGTGTTATATGTAATGCGCATTTACTGTTTTTTTTTTTTCAGAAGTCAATATTAATTTCATCTTTTATAAAGAGAGATCAAGTATTATGGTCACGAGGCGCTGCCACAATAGTGTGATCGTGTGCTCAGTGATAAGTGAGATTAAATTTCACCATAAGGAAGGGACCTCCAGTGAAATTAGGAAGTTCTATGGTGATATAAATATATCAGAACACCTTCAATGCGTGTGATATGACATCATAAATACATAGTGCTCACACATTTATCATGTCTATTTCCCCAACATAGAGAAATTTGAGAGGCGGAAATATCCGTGGAACACTATTCTATATGTAAAACATTGGACTGGTTGCAAAGTGCAATCCATAGTGACAACAAACTTTGACGCAAAGTGCGTGAAGAAAAATTATGAGTGTATATATCTGTAATTTAGGGTGATTTCATTTATGTAATATGTATTTTGGATGGGGTTTATTAACGTGTCTGGGATAATCGGATAATGGACTGTCGTCACTGTAAATCATCCGATGATCCGAGGCGAATATGTAACGTGTTTTTCGAGGGGTTTTTATGCCACTGGCATAAGTCAGTAGGAAGCCATTCTATATTTATTTACGCGGAAAATTGTTCAGCCAAGAGAATTTTTCATGTTAATTTATTATTAATTTATTATAATTATTATTAAGGTATTTTCGGAGCATTTTATAAAAATTATAAGCATACAGATAGGTTTTCTATGTCTTAGAAAACGCTATCAAGCAAATTATTACGAACGACAATATCATAGAAAATTATGTGATTACGGAATTTTACGGAGTTTCGTCAGTTAGGATATTATGAGAAACATGACTCACTGGAAATTCAGATACGGGCTGATTCTAGTCAAGAAGTATTACGCAAGCTTGGGTCGCAGCGTCAAGAAAAGGCGGATAATTGGAACGGAAATCGACTTCATCATCCGCGCGCCGTGTGTAATGAGCCAGAGAAGGGGAAGTATAGCGTGGGGAGCAGCCAATCAGTGGAGACCACGTAAGCTGGAAGTCGGTACCGAGGTGGGGAGCCGACGTGTGCATATATCGTTCGGCGCGCCGTGGAACGAGGACAATCTGTGTAGAACTTGCCGAGTATGGTTGCACGCGGGAGTCGCTCCGATGTTCCGTGGAGTGGGGGACAATCTGTGTAGAACTTGCCGAGTATGGTTCCACGCGGGAGTCGCTTCGATGTCCCGTGGAGTGGGGGACAATCTGTGAAAGACTTGACTAGTTCGGTTGCAAGTGTGTGTCGCTCCGATGTTCCGTGGAGTGGAGAACTATCTGTTTAAAACTTAACCAGTGTGGTTGTACGAGTGTATGGCTCCGTTGTTAGGACCATAACGTCACAAAATCTACAAGTATATCATCAAATATCGACGGAGATGATGACGTCCAGGAGACTGTGGGAAGCACACAGCATCATCCAGTACGAGGGAAATGCTTTGGCAATTTCCAGTGGTAAGCGCGAATGACGCAGAAATACGCAATCTCTCATTTCTCTTTGTTTTATATTTCATATTTCAGTAACTTCATAGCTTGGGAATAAGAGTAAAATCAATAATTTATCAGACTCCGTTTTCACGTAATTTTCTATCGGTAATATTAAAATCGCAACGCTCCAATTTAAATTTAAAAACTTATAATTATTATTAATTTTGCTATACTTGTTTTATATAATAAATTCAATTCTTTTACAATGCAATCTTTGCTTTCAGTAGGTAGCATTAGATATAGAACAATTCCTTCTCCTGATACAATTGTTTGTTGGGTTAATGATCAAATCATACCACGATCTGAGTGAATAGATTCTTGAAGGTGTTCTACCAGAGCTAGACGTTGTTAAATACAAATTTAGATTTCAGCATTGCGTTGAGGTCTTGGCGCCCATTAAAACAACGTAGCTTAGGCAAAGGTAAACAGTTACATTTATCACCCAACAGTTAGGGGCAGCCAAACCGTTACACTTGTCGATACCAACATGGGGCATTAATAAACGCTACAACTTTTGTAATCATTTTGTAACTTATGGCCATTCGGTCGAAATATATTCTTATTAAGTCAGCATTCTGCTTGTACAGTAAACTATTGTTACTGGTAAAGTGATCAGAGTGATAAGCAATCAAGTCACTGGATTGCTGCCTTCAGTGCCGTGATTGTGGGATGGCCTCTGTATTAAGTTCAGACTCTCAAGAAACATGAAACAGACTATTTCTCTTGCTAAATTAAAACTAATCTGATACAATACAACGGCAACAAGATGTTGAAGCATGTATCCACATTAATTCTCCAGTTAAATACATTCTTTTTAAGAAAACTTGTAAAAAAAACAAAACAAAAACTACTTTGCCTTCTGAAAAAAGCATGTCAGTACAAGGTACAAATAACATTAAGAAGTTACAAGACATTGGGAAAGTATTGTACCATATGAAGGAATGAGTTTTGAAGAGAACATCTTGTACTAGAAATAAAGGGAATATAAAGGGGATTTTATAAATTCAAGGCCATAAGTGATGTGCTGTATTTTGCACCCTGCTGTACATGTTATTTAGATAGTACTTATGTTAAGTCAAGATCAATGGCCGAGGGGACCCGATGCGCTGACCACATGTCACCCCAATATCTGCAGGCCAAATGGCTAGGCAGCGGTCGCTTGGTAGGCCTAGGTCCTTCATGGGCTGTAGTGCCAGGGGTTATTATGGTAAGTCGTAAGAGGTTTTGTTCTGTTCATTCAATTTAGGTAGTATTTATGCTAGAAATAAATATGTCCAAAGAAACCATGAGCTAATTACAGTAAATACTTACAGCTTTCAAATTTGTGAAATAGGTTTATTTGGTTTTCTTCAAAAATATAATGTTCTTTCCTTCCCTTGAAAACTAGTAATTGACTTTATGCTTTTCAGTTCTGACAGATTGAATTATATTGTGCAGGAACATAATGATGAGTTTCTGAACAATCACCAATCAGAGCAAGGCAGGCAGTTGATGGTGAAACATCGAGCTGAGCACAGAGTTGTCAAAGCACATGGGATGGAGACATATCACTTCCAAGGGTGGATCAAATAGAAAGGCGAGTTTTTGTTCTGAGCGCGTAGTATTGAACAGAACAGGCAGCTGCTTCTACATAGGTTGGATGGGGATGTCAAACCTATTTGGCAGTACCACTCACGGTCTGAGCAATACACTCACTGCACAATGTATCATCATCAAATTTCTTACTCATAAAGGCATGAAATAGACAGAAATTCTGTGCAGATTGACAACACAGTTTGATAAACAAGCACCATCATGCTTGGCATAAGGAGTTCAAGGAAGGCCATGAACGCAATTGAAAATGAGAGTCACAATTGTTGTCCATGTTCGAGCATTATAGAGCAGAACATTCATGCCATTCATGACCTTCTTGAAGGTGACTGACATTTGATATTTTGTACGAGTGTTGCACCATCAATGCAGCATATTACTGTAACCTATTGACGTCAGAAAAGTTGGATGGCGCAGCCACGCGGCAGAATGTTGAAACTGTAACATTGTGACTGGTGAGATTTATTTAGATGGTGAAGCATTGACGTCGTGATGGAAACAGAAAGAAATTTGCCAAATTCGAGGAGGTACTGCTCTGTATACGGTTGCAAATCGTATAAAACGGCTACGAAATATCTTCACTACTTTCCTGTACAAAATGTTCAGAGAGAAAGATGGGCTTCGGCGCTGTCAATTGGAAAACGTGTTACATGTTACATGACAGTGTGCGGTCTGCATTTTTGTGAAGACGACTTCTTTCCACCGGTACTGTTGATTATTGATAGTTATTGTCTCTAATTTGTATTCACATGGATTTAGCTACATCAAAAATACTGATAAACTTATAGCCTATTACTTCTGTGCCGTACAAAGAATGTAATCCGCTCTTCGTAAACTTATTTTAGGGGTTCTTCCGATTGACAATAGCCGAATGGTTAGAAAACTTAAGAAAAATGCTGTTCATAGCCTTAATTTGCCAGAGAATTTATATTCTTGCCTTAGAACAGCAAGTATGTAGGTCAATATTTGCAACATTGAAGTATGATTTGAGCATCCCAAGTAACGCTTCTTTGAACCCAAAACATTCATGCAAATTCAGGGTTGCTTGATTCAATTTATTATCAGGGAGTCGTCCTTTGTGTTATGTGAGATATATATATTGTGAAATTAATAAAAACATCGATACCGCTAGGCTCCCAAGTACAGGCTTCATATATGTAACAGCAGACAGTAAATTAACTATCTACATGTGGGTATTATTTTTAACTGGTAGTAATTAGGCACTGCATTTAAATTGATTATAAAACTATTTCTATCAATGAAAGGAAATATGTAGTATTTTGACATCATAAATTTGAAGCCATAACAAACGCACACCCAATTAGGCCTACTTCACGTCACTATATCGCCGCCATATTGCAAACAGCTGACCGTAAGCTCCTCCCCCGTTTCGGACGTCAATAGTCAGTGGTGTTAAAAAAGTAAAGGAGGTAAGCAGTTCCCCTCACAGGTTGCCTACTTCTCCTTCTGGAATATATAGCTCTAGAGATGGCCAAATTAAGTGTAATTATTGTTCTTAAACATGGTTTCCAATGAGCTGTGACAAATCTATTGTCTTTCTGCTGGATTATGATGGGAATATGCATGCAGACAGCAGTTTGTGAGGATAGGCATATGGCAGACTCGTAAGTACAGGATGGTGACAAAATACAATAGAGTTGTACAGTGAGTAACAGCAAATAAAGTGGGCATGCTACTCTGCAAAGTATCATGTCCAATATATATTGTTGTTCCATTTAGAAATTTGGACACTGTAGTCTTCAGCCTCATGTGAGTGTGAGATCTGTCTGATTAACTACACTATGTGTTCAGAAGTATCTGGACATTCCCCAAAACATGAGTTTTCCATAGTGGGTGATACTGTACTATCATTTACTGCATAGAATATAGGGCTAGAGGCTGCATAGATTGCGAAACAGCAGAATGGGACGTTCTGTGGAATCCGCAGACTTATAACATGGTGAGGTGATTCGATGTTGCAGATGTAATGTAATGGGTCTGTGGGCAAAATTTCCACTCTCTTAAAAATCCCTAGTGTAGTGTCTGATGTGATAGTGAAATGGAAATGTGACGGGACATGCACAGCTTTAAAGTGTATAGGATGACCATCGAATGTTGAAGAGGTTCGTATGGCTATCACTTCTGGGTCTAGTATTATCATCATGACCGATTCCCAGGGCTGAGTAGTCACCCATCACAGAGGCCAGTGTCAAACGCCACTTTGTGTGGGGTAAGGAGTGTCAAAATTTGACCATAGAATAGTGGCAAGTAGTTGTGTGGAGTGATGAATCATAGTCTACAATGTGGCCATCTGATGGTAAAGTGGGGATGTGGTGAATGCCACCTACCAGACTATATAGTATCCACAGTGAAATTAGGGGGGTGACCATTTTCCTCTTGGAAGGGGCTTGGCCCTCTAGTTGATTTATATGGCTATAGATGACATAGATCTTTTAACTTGTCATACTCCCTACCATTGAAAACAAGTTTGGCGATGACCATTGTGTATTTCAACATGACTGAGTGGGGGAGTAGTTTGCCAAAAAACGGCATCAGTCTCATGAACTGGACTGCGCAGAGTTCTGAACTGAATCCAATAGAACATTTCTGGGATGTTTTGGAATGCAAACTTTGCCAGGTCACAAGGGTCTACGTCCCTGTATCTCCTCCATTCAGCGCTCCCAAACAAACCTTCTGCCCTGTTTGAAACTATGCCTGATAGAGTGTAGGCTCTCATTAAGGCGAAGAGTAGGCCAACACCAGATTGATGGCCATGGCTAGCATTTTCATGAGAGCGTCTGGATACTTCTGATCATTGAGTGTATATTATTGTGGAGTCTGTGCTAGCGAGTGTATAACTAGGGCTAGGATAGGGAAGGAGACAGCCAGGGCCTTCAGTTGCCTGTAGTTCAAGTGGGAAACTAGAAATGCCACTTCTAGGATAGCTCATAAGTCTTGGTGCATCCTATTCTAGCCCTCAGACCAGAATTTAAATTAATGGCAGGGCCAGGAATTAAGTCCTTGATTTCAATTCATACTCCTAGACTACAAAGGCAGCCCTAAGTTAGTAAATACTAATAGCGGTTATTTTCTATCACGTACCACTATTTTAAATTTAAGACATTATGTGTACCACTACCCAATTTTATCTGGGAAAACATCACATTTTGGTCCCAGAGGCGTATAATTGTTACTAAGCACCTGTACTATTATTGCATTAATTAGGCATACTTAATTGAGAAACACATACTCTTTGAATTTATTGAGTGGATGGTTTGATAAAATATATTATCGGTTAAATAATGGTCATTAAGTGAATACTTAAAAATGACACACATAATACATATTCTCACAATGATAGACTCTAAATTAAACACTCACAATCAATGGGCTGCAAGTATAGAACATTCTTATTTACACAACACACGCTTTTGTGTGATAGTTATGTTTGTTTAGCAACACTTCTTTTACATCAATTTCTACATTCAACTTGTTCCTGTAGATTACTTATTTTCCAAATACATTAGAGAAAGAAACTCATATTCACAAATGCAGTTGTAAACATAATTTTAAAATAAATGTACAGTTTTTCTGAGATCATTTCCTTTTGCCAACCAAACAAACTGTAAAATTGCTCCTCTTGATAATTTGCCTCAAACTTCCATCACAAGAGAGCTCATGTATTGATTTTTCTCAGAAATTAATGATTCTGGCAAGTTAAACATAAATAGAAAAAAAAATCTTGAGTTAAAAATTCAGAAATAAAATTTTTCAAATCTTTTATTAGGCTCCCTAGAGCTAATTTGAACTTGTTACCAGTTAACTATAAAACATAATTTAATTTTCACTCAGGAAAGCATCCAACAATGACAAGAAAAGGGTGTTTCTTTAATTATGAACCCAAGTTATTTTTCTAAGAAATATGGTTTTGTCTTGTATCAAGAATAATGGAAAGCATACACCCTGAAAACTCTTATTCAACTGGTTGTGGTGGCAACATATCTGATGGATAGATCAACAAGACAAGCCTCAGTTCATCATAAATGTGAAGAAGTTTCAAAGTAAGATCTGCACTTTTGAATGAAATTCAGAAGGCTCAATACAGCTGCTGCTGCTTGTAGTTTAACGTGACCGTTAACTCAATACAGCAACTAATAGAAGTGAATCATTTCAGTGCACAATGTAAATTGGTGTGACAACTCTCAGTAAAAAGAGCAACCAGCATTTTTCTAGTAGCTAAAGTCTGATGATGATGATGCTACAAAATACAACAATTTTAGCCTGAGGAGCTAGGCATACTTTAATTCTGGCAGCAACACTGTGCTTCCCAGCCATTGCAGGACCTCCATCAGAATAAACACCATCTACTCTATACCATTTATATTCATTAACTGGTCTAAATTTGTTTAACTAAGAAATGATTAAAAAAGAAATGAGAACCCCTTGTAACCACCCCATCTATATACCTAACATAAGTAAGAAATTAAGTCTTGTTGGTAGTGCCAATAATTTCATCCACTTGAATATTTGTCAACTTTTCTATTAGCTGCTTCTCTGATGCCAAATCTAAAATTCTCTGTGATATGACACTGCATAGTGGAATTAATTCAAGCTATTTTGCATCCCAACTATACTGACCATACTTATAGTTTCTGGTAATATTAATGACTCTCCTGATTATGATGTTTCCACGTCTTTCATGTTGGATCCTGTAAATGACCCCTGGTAACACTACTAATTTGCAATATAATTGTGATAATGTGATAATTAAAAATAGTCTTAACAATGTATAATAATACTTAACGTGTGTTTAATACTATTCAAAATATGTCTTATTCTTTTCATTATGTAAATCTGAAAACCCTAGGTGAACCCACATGTAAACTAGAATTGTCCTGCACATTGAAATATGATTTCCCTGTTGGTTGGCTACAAGCTGAAGTACTGACATGAATACTGAGTAGAATGACTTTCAGTCAGCTCCATGATCTGTTTTAAATACGAAGGCACAAAATACATACCGGTACATCGTAAACATGACAATCTATATAAATACAATTTTAGTTTGTTACAATGACAGCAAATCAGATTTTATCATATTTTGGGTCATTTTATGGCAATTAGAACCAACATTTCATGGGAAAACTGCCGATTTGATTTGCACGTGTGCCACAATTTGTTACAAAAACTTTACTCTACCAACATGCTCTGCATTAACTGAAAGGTTGGTTATGCTACTCATAGCAGACTGATCCATATGAACTCACACGTAGCTATCACCAACTGGAACTGTGACAAACATTACTGTCATTGGCAGGCAAAATTAAGTACAGTATACAGTAAATACATGGTTTCTAAAACATATTTTCAATAATAATGTAAAATGTACCTGTTATTTCATTTAATCAATGAATGGATGTCTTGCTTAGATTCTTGAGAACACTTATGGCACTTTTAAATTTCATCTTATAAAATTAATTATTACAGTACATTTTAAAACTATATGTTATGTTACCTATCTTATTCTACATTTCCATGCCATACCACTCAGCAGTGCCTCATTTACCAGCAATGGTACACATATCATAGATTGAGAAACCATGCTCTGTAACATTTCTGAAATGGTAAGTCAGCCCCTTATCTAGGCTAATAGGTCTCGGGAAATAGATTTCCTAGGTTCTCTATTTCTAGATATATATATTAATAAAATTGAAATTCTGTATACCGTATTTGCTTGTCTGGGGGTTACATCCTAAACTACTTAACTGGTTTGGATGGATTTTTCAGGATAGTTGCGAGACATACCATTTTTGTAATTGAGACGGAAACATTGGTTAAACTATACTCGGAACCATAAATTATTTACTGGTATTATTTCTTTCCTTTTACCCTATCATACTCACGCCAAATAAGTGAAGTAAGCTGGAAGAAAGGATATGGTTTCTGGTCAGGAGACTATAGAATCAACACCACAAAATCAACAGAAGATCTGCAGATGTAGGGCTCATAATGACGAGGAATTGAGATAGTAAGTACAACTATGAGCAACGTACTGAATGAGTTGTCATCGCTAAATTTATACCCTCCAAAACAGTGCCAGCCTACATGGCTATCAGTTGAGCACATACAGGAATTGAAAGGTTTATGCAGAAATACAACAATTCCTGATACACAGTAGCTTAAACAAAGAATGGGCATACTCTTGCTAACTACCGTACAGTTTATTTTCTTTCTTGTTTAGTTCTCAACCCCAGAGCCAAACCTCATTCCCTGTCACCGCTGTAAAGCTTCTCTTGTAAGTCTGCAGTTGATACTTGACCAAAACAGTTACAAAGAGTGTCCTGGCCTTGAGCAACTATAAATTAAGGGTGATGGCAGGCTGGAATGCTGTAGGAAGATAAAAGGAAAGTCAGCACAAGAATATGCTCTGGGCAAAAAGAATGAAGAAGTATGCTTATAAAATTTTGCAGAGCATAAGTCAGTCATAGCCAACACACTGTTGAAGAACTGGGATAATGAGTCCAAGAGATAGCCTACAGGAAATTTACCATGGCCAGACAGCCATTCCAAAATCACATCAGATTTTGAATTGCAATATTTGTATCTTTAAGGGTGTAAGGCAAATATGTACCTTTCTAATCATATATCTCAATTTGTATATTGAAGAAGTATTGAATAAAATCAAAGGGACATTTGGAGCAGGGGACGTATCTTAATGGTATAAGAAGTTTTGAAGAATGAGTGCATGATGCAAATAAACAAAAAAATAATATTTATATAAAGCATAAATCACGACAACCCAATTGATATCAACATTGCAAAAACATAAAGGAAAGAAAACCCCATGGCACTTAGCCCCTGAAGGGCCTTAGCCTACCAAGTGACCGCTGCCCAGCCCTCTTGGCCTACAGAGTGTGGGGTGACGCATGGTGAGCATCGGATCCCCTTGGCAATTAATCTTGGTTTTCTTGATTGAGTGCTGCCTCTCTGATCATATAGTTACTCAATTGTTCTCACAAGGCTGAGTGCACCCATTCCAGCCCTCATGTCAGTTTCTAAAATCCCTGATGGAGCTGGGAATTGAACATAACAGGGCTGGCCTGCAAATATATACTGTATATAAATAAATAAATAATTAAAAAAATGGTACCTGGGAAGAAAATAATAAATGATAGCAAATCAGAGATTATACAAAGAGAAGGAGAAGGCTACAGAGAGAGATAAAATCAAAATCAAATATAGATTTAGGTGTTCAGAGTGTGGTGCTCTATGGAAGTAAAATTTTACCTTGTGACACAGTAGAAAGGAGATTAAAATTGGATTGAGCATCAAATGAAGAGGTACAGGTACTTAAGACAAGTGGGGGTGAGAGTTGTTTGAGAGGAGTTCTCAAGAGAAGGCGAGATTGGATGATAGGAGACAGGTAACCATTGTTGGTAAAGAGAGGAAGAGTGGAGGACAAATACTGTACTGGGAGGCCAAAGTTAAACATATCATCGACTGATGGCCTTGGATGTAAGGTGGAATAGCTTCAAAGAGTTGAAATGGTCAACATAAAATAAGTCAGTTGATTAATTACTCAATAACACCACCGTAGTCATGTGACACAGAGACTGTATTTCAGCTCAGGTAATCTAATCGAATACCTGAAATAAAACACACAAAAAATATACTTTAATAATTAAGCTAAGATAGCCTAATTGGGCTTCCCTATGCGTGTTGACCAACGGAAGAACATTTCTATATAGCATCTAATAAGGCAACACTCAAGAAAATGGCTTCTAAGTTTTCTATTCATGGGAACCAATTAAACACCATCAGTTGTGGTGACTATTGATGGCTAGAGTTCAGGAAAATACATGCATCGAGCATTATTAGGTGGTGTGATTCTACGGCAAACAATTTACACCATTTTGGAGATGATTTACAGAGGGAATCACTTATGGTATACTTTGTACTTTACAGAAACAATGCTGAAATAAAATGGGCTATTTGATAACTTTACAATCGTAATATTCATTTGAAGATTCAATTTGATATTTTAATTCAGAATATCACAGAAATAACTCATCTACATTTCTGCATGGAATTACTTCTAATGATCATTTTTGAAAAGAAAAAAGTTCTGTGTAGTTACTATGCTCGTGTGTTCTGTGTATTTAACTTTGCGGCCATGAGACCGTTTGGTAGAATTATCTATTGTACAAAACTTTGCAGACACCTATCAGACAATGACATGTTTTGGTAGCTAGAATATTCCTCCTGCTGTGAACATTAGAAGAAAAGTTATGATCCTCAAGCAAATTTGTCAGAAGACTGTGTAAGCAGCTGTTGTTATTGTTCTGACAACTACTTCCTGTGAACACTTTTGTGAGACATACTTTTTCATGCTAATTTTAAGGTTATGGGTCCATTTTAATTTAAATCCATTAATTTTGTGACATTTCATGGCAAGAAAAAGGAAGCTTGTAGTTTTATGTGACCGTTAATCTTGTGATCATGAGCCACGGGAACTCCTTTTTACGTGGAATCCGACCCACAGGACGTGACACTTCACTTTGAAAATCCCTCATGCATTGACTGGGAATCGAACCCAGTCCACCGTTCATGTCAAGATATTAATTTTGTAATTATCTTTGTTCAAGGGCAGTTTCCTGATAAAATTATGTTTTAAGAACATTTATGAATATCGCCAATACAACACCAACAAAAATGGGATGATATGTTGAAATGCAATCACTAGTCTCATAACATGGCCACTGAAATGAAATAACATTGCACCTATGCTGGTATGCAGCAGTTGCTGTCATGCACAACATGATTACACACACTTCTGGAAGTGTGTAATAGGACTTATTTTATAATATACCACCGTAAGTAAAATTCCAACGATGGAGCCACAAAGGTCAGTTTAAGCTGTAATGATGAACTTGATCAAGAGAATCCACCAACATGGAAGGAAGTAGAAACAGCCCTTAATAGTATGCCCAAAGAAAAATCGACAGGATTTGATGAAGTCAGTGAGGACATGATTAAAGCAGCTGGTCCACTAGGAATACAGTGGCTTCATAGAGTAATAGGTGCAATATGGAAGGATGGAAAAGTTCCAGATGATTGGAAAAAAGGAATAATAGTACCTCTCTTCAAAACGGAAGCCAAAAGATATGTGGCAATTGTAGAGGGATCAATTTATTGTCTCATGGCCTGAAAATATTTGAAAAAATACTTGCTGCTAAGGAAAATAATAGAACCACAACTGCAGGAAGAGCAATATGAATTCAGAGAACACCGTGCAACTATAGACCTCATATATTCCCTTAGAATGCTGCTAGAAAAGCACTGGGAGAAGGGTAGAGACCTAACACTTGTATTTTTAGATCTTGAAAAAGCATTTGATAACGTCCCAAGAAAGACTATATGGGAATGCCTAAGAAAGAAAAACGTACCCACGGGGCTAATCCAGAAAGTTAAAATGCTTTACGAAGGTTGCCACAGTTGTGTTCAGATAGGAAATGGTAATTCTGACTGGTTCCAAACAACTAAAGGAGTTCAACAGGGCAGTGCCCTCTCGCCATTACTTTTTATCACTGTAATGGACAAAGTTATGAAAGGAATAAAGCATAACAACAACACAGAAATCAGCGCATTTGCAGATGATGTAGTAATTTGGGGTAATACAGAGAAAGAAGTACAGGAGAGGTTGGCCACCTGGAATAACTGTCTAAAAGCACACGGATTAACAATAAACAAATCAAAAACGGTAGCGATGTCAGTCAACAGACAGAACAAGAAAGGAGAAATAAAGCCTGAAGGTACACAGCTTGAAACAGTTGACCAGTTTAACTATCTTGGGTGCATTATTTCAAGCAATAACAGGATACAGCATGAGATCAATAGCCGAACCCAAAAAGCAACCCAGTTCTACCATCAAGTTCGGAACCTACTCTGGAACGAACAAGTCCCCTGGAGATCAAAACAGATGCTTTTTCAATCATACTTTACCCCCATAATAACATATGGCCTAGAAACCTGCACAACAACCAGACAGACAGCAAACTACAAGCTGCAGAAATGAATTTTCTACGAACAATGCTCCAAAGAGCTAGGAGGGATAGGGTAAGAAACGAAAAAAATTAGGGAAGAAGCTGAAGTGTACCCAACTTTGAAAGAAAAAGTGACAAGGGCCCGTTTGAGATGGTTTGGCCATGTCAAGCGAATGGATGAGGGAAGGATAGCAAAACAAAGACTACACACAGATGTGGTTGGTAGAAGGCCGGTAGGAAGACCAAGGAAGAGATGGCTAGACCAGGTGAAGGAGGACATAGGAACAAGGGGAAATAGCTGGGATAGAATCCTGAAAGAAGAATGGTACATGGACAGACGCAAGTGGAGGGCGCTCGTAAACTACACCCGGGCAACTGGAGTAGAAGACAGATGATGATGATGATGAAGTAAAATTCCAGTCACTGTTGATTTATTTAGGGTCTTGCAACATCACTTTGTCCTGTATACTTGGGACTAATAACCTGTGTTAGTGAAATGCATGTAGTAGCATGTATATTTGTGATTGGGGCTAGGATTAGGTAGGAGTTAACTGTGGCCGTAAGTTAGGTACCATCTAACGGAGGTTCTTTCCAGCATTAGGTTTCAGAAACAACCAAGACCCCTATGGAGTGACATTTTGGGATTATAAGATCATTATCTTATGACAACCACCCATTCACTCTAGAATTTCGATCCTCTTAAAAAGTGAATTTTTCATTAGGTGAGTGCATTATGTTGGACTCCACGTTGAGGACTGGACGGCTGCACGTTTGGAGATCCGACAATTGAATCTCTATGATGGCACTGACCATCCTAAATGTGGACCCCCACCCACTCATTTCAAGCAAATGCTGAGATTGTATCTATCTCAATCCTAGACCCGAATGAGGAAACTACTCTCACTAATACAGATACAGCAATCGTACAAATTTCACACATAACTAAATATATGATGCTGATAATCAAAGTTGATCCCATCCTCTAAACAAAACAACAACTGCAAATACTTCAGCCAAAGCTGCAGTAAATTTATTTTTTATTTTCGTCAAAGTTGTATTTACAGTCTCTAGTCTTCAGTTTTAAATCATGATATTCCTATTTGAATTGTTGCAAACCAAAAGTAGGAATGTTTGTGGTGACCTTGTTAGGGACTGTCGCTGATGAGGTTTGAGTGCTATTAGCAGATCAAAACACACTGTTTTAGGATGGGGTTGATACTCTTTAGAATAGAGATTTTCTTTACAGTTTTTATGAAATACCTGAGCAAGTAGGAAAAATATGTGGCACAATTTTGGAGGTTTCTCGTCAGATCTTTGATAGCAGACCCATGTTCACATTCTACACCTTCACCATCAGTTAAAAACTTGTTGACTTTCACATAAAATTCTTTTATAAGAATACGCCTTCAATTATCTGTCATTTCACGTAATAGTTTTAAACACCACCCTGCAAAACTATCTTATAATTTGGTACAAAGAAGAAATACCTCTTATAATGTGACTTACCTCCAGAAACAAAATCACACTGTATCTTATTAAATGCTCACTTAAACTGTAAAGTAGAAACCACTCAAATTAAATGTAAATAAACAAAGAAACAAAAGTAGGCTACTGTCTTACGAAGCTGTGTAAAGAGGATCATTCTGGTTCTACTAAGGTCCACCAGGCCTCACTCTTGCTTGCGACCTCAGCTTGGCAATAATGAGATTCTAGCAGAGTTGTCCCTCTTGTCCTTCTAAATGCTCAGGCAAGGGTTTCTCGGGAATGCCAGTGCCAAGTTGCCAGATTTATCACTGATCAAGGATATAAGGGACCATCTGCCTGCCTACAAGTGTACTAGATCTGACGAATGAGGTCCCATTACAATATATGTAGGATGATGTGCTGCAGCATACCATATAGTACCAGTATGCTTCTCATTTTGCATTCGATCCAGGTGTCCAAACTGGGCACCAGGCACGTCTTTGATGTGTACTGTTTACCCACTAGCATTATCCTCTATCTTTCATACATGTAATCACTTACTTATCTCCTCCTTACTATGTAAAGTTCCTACTCTGGATGTAAACACAGTAAGTAGAGTGGACCAGCGGTAGATACCTAACTTTTTACTTTAAAATATATTCACATGTTGGAAAAATATATATTTATTCCCCAATACATATGATAACATTCCACATCATATTCTAATACTACAATTTAATTTACAGCAAAATTAGCCAAAAAGTTTGGAATTAATCGCTCATTATTTTCGATTCAGCATTTTAGGCATCTCGCCTCGGATGTCGGGGCAAGATGCCAAAAATATAATATTTCTGTTATAGCAATTAAAAATTATTTATATACCAAAAATCATTTTTAATATTAACAATATGCTGATTATTGATTTAATTATTAACAATATATATTAAATCTATCATTACTCAGTCACTTTATGCCACACAGTTGTCACAACAATCTTCTTCCTGAGTCCAAGTTTCATGCATCAATTGTTTTGCTTTCCTGACTCCGATCACCCCTATTAGACGTCCTTAGATAGCTTCTTTGCATTTTCTGAAAGTAAATTACGAACAATTAATTAAAATGAGAATCGGCATCTTACCCTGATAAAACAGTCGTATCCTCCCCAGCATCGGAGTGAGATGCCTACTACACTTAAGTCTCCATTAGATGTTTGAACAAATGTGGTGGTCACAGACTTCAAAACATTCTTTATACGATATGGTACACTAACTGATTATCAGAACTTTTAATTCAATGAACTTGGTAATATACATTTTAGAAATGGTAGAAACTATTTAGTGGTTCACTTTTGAGCACTAGCCTGAGTTTTAAAATTCCTAAACGAATAATACCATACATGCACGTTGGCCGACTCTACCCGTACAACGCACCGGCGTGAAAAACACTGCAGCAGGGGAAGTGGTGCGATCTCTAGACAACTTCCGAAACTATAACAAAACAGGCGACTTCCTCCGATTGCCATCTTCCCCTGATCTACTCTATTTTATGGTAATAAGTCTGATTTAAGAAGAACATTTCCACTTCATCTATTGAACTATTTCAGTGACCCTGTACTGACTGACTATTTAGTACATCTTTTGATATTTTTCAAAATATATTTTTACATGTAAGGACGTCCAATAATGTTGGAATAAATCGTCCTAAAAATTTCAATCCTGTAAACTCCCAACATTATTGATTTGGAAATTTGAGTCTTGGATGAAGTGAAAGGTGTTCAAGTGGAAGGGTTTAACATACAGTTTCTCAGTCCTGTTAAGGAGAAGGAAGGTCCCTGTTCCTTTGGGGATGGGATGGATGTTGGGATGGAAATGATAAAGGGTATTGAAAAAAAGGGATGGAAATTAATCACCCAAGCCTCCCACAATCAAATGGCATCAGGTTTAAAACAAAATCTGAGTTGGCCAAAACTAATCAAACAGGAGAAGGAAAATAGAGGAATATGACAAAAGTTAGTGGAAGCAATTGCCAGACTAACATTTGGAACTCTTAGTTGCCATCTATGACACACACAGTTTATTGCGTTGGTAAATCAAAACTTTTCAACATGATCAATTGTTCTTCTGTTTCATTTCGAAACATTAAAGATATGGTTTAGGATAAATTGGGGAGGAAGGAAAAGAGGAGGAATAAAAAATATGATTCCATATAAGATGTGGCCAATAACATGGTTGCAAATATGCACAAGTTCTACTTCACATATGGCTGAAGAAATTACAACACAGCTTTATTCAGAAGGCTGAGTATACCCCCTTCTAGCTTTTAGATTAGCATGAAGAATTTCTTGGAAGAACCAGGAATCAAACCTAGGATCTTTGGGACTGGTGTTTCAATGTATCCCTAGACCATGAAAATAGACTTAAACGTACTTATATTAACAGTCTTCTCACGCCGATCACATTGCAGGTCGAGTGCTACAAATGGTTTGAATGCTGCCCTTCAAAATTCAACATCACAGGCTTTATCTCAGCTCAATTCAATGACAATCAAGGTTGTATAAATGTGACAGCCTTGTTTTGGGAGATTTACTAGCAGTATAAGTAACCCTGTCAGTGCATGATTCAGGCATCATGACAATTCTAAAACCAAAGCAGTTCAAAGCGACAGAGAACCCATAAGATTATTATTATTACTGTTATTAGTAAATAATAATAATAATAATAATAATCACAGCCAGTGAAGCTGAGCTTGTGAGTATTTGGCTAAACATCAGGGGTGGCAAACATCAGCGGGAAGTTTAAACAAGTGCACCAGATACTAAAGTTAGTTAAGGAAATTGCTGGTTCAGAGTAAGGAGCACATTCAATAAAAAATAAATCTGCAAGGAAATAGCTTTCTAACAGTCCTACTGAATCATGAGACAAGTTTTTCCCACAACTAAGGACAATTTTCTGTACCAAAATATACTTGGGGGATGGAAAGAATAAGTGTAGGAAGGAAGTAATGCCCAAGAATTGACATTTGCAAATGCAGAAACTTGACAGGTACCTCACATGAAGCGTATCTATATACTTTACTGTTGTAAAACCAGACAAACAAACCGAATTGAGAGCATCTTAAATTAATCCACATAACGGCTATATGTACGTGCGAGACCATGACAACTGTTCCTTACATTATACTGCTGTTGAAATCAAAAGCATTTTGCCCATCTCCTAACTTCCGATCAGCATCCTGCGTAAAAATGCAGCAGTTCAATAACAGAAGTTGGAAAATTGAGACTTTTAAAATCCAACTATGAAACACATTCAGAATGTTGCAGAACCTGTTATATGCTCATAATATCAATATACATTACAGAAAAATGGTTGTATAATTAAGAGACAGCATAGCAATCCTACTCAGCACATAGATTAGCATGCCCCTCTTAACAGAAGTAACAGACACCCACACTGTTCTATCACAGATACATTTGCATGACTCTTCCAACACTAGTGCTATATTGCAACATCAAAACTACATAACAGCTTCACTGGTAAGAACTCAGATACACATAAACTTACATTACAAAATATGGCTGAGGTTTCCCCCTCCATGAAGCAATGCAGTATTTATGGGGGAGAAACTTACAACCTTCAACAGCCAAATGCAGAATGCTCTGCCATAACTAAAAATAAAGTGAATACAGAAAAAAGTGTAGTAGTTTCACCATTCACCAAACCCTTTCTGATGGATGGTTCAACTCAACATTTAAAATTGAAGAACGAAGGGGATTATTTTCTATCTTAAAAAACTATCAACTCTTAGCTCATCAACTTTGCTAAAATGCACAGTACATAACATGTAGTAGCTATTTTTCTATAATGTTAGCAATACTGAAAATTATGAAATTGGAGCACCAGCTGTAGGTTAAATAGAAGTTATTGCAAATAAGATTTACAGCCACATCATTTATACAACATCTGGTCCAAACATATGACATATACTACAAGACAGTACAATTAACCAATACATCCTTACCTTCCCTAGTATTATGGAAACAACCAGGGCATATCAAAGGATTTAAATTAAAGCTTCAGATATATTGCTATGTTGCTCAACTGCTTGCAGAGTTAAGTAATAACACAGAGACCGCTTCTTTCACATAGTATCATACAAACATGCATCCATCCAACCAACCAACTAACCAATCAACGTTAGGGGACGATAACCTAGATGTTAGGCCCCTTAAAAAAACAATTATCATCATCATATAACCAATCAACGAATATCATTCCTCCATACATACAACTGGACAGCTCAACATTCTGACCAATAAACACTAATAACTGGACAAGACAAGGTGTATCAGATTACATACAAATGTCAAAAGCTGTATCATGATCTTTCACAACTTAGCTCTTTAAGCATTCTGTAATAATAATGATACCAACAAACAACAAAAACAGTTTTTAAAATGTATATACCGATGGTAATGTGTACACAACACAGAAGTGACAAAAGCTGCCTTCAAATTCCATACAAACAAGAGTAAAATATACAAACTGCTTAGCCTTCATTTTTGTCTCCTTCGGAACTAATCTTAACAAACTAGTGAGAATTTAGTAACAAAAAATATCATGAATAAGCCACCCAGTAACAGTAACTTGGAAAGTTCTTTTTAAAAAGTATTAAGTATAACTAGCTTAAATTATCACAAATTTCTTTCAAAGTAGAAGCATTTCCATATATTTTATGAAAATAAAGTCTCTAATGTCATTATACACTTGCATGTACTTTTTGTGTTGCATAAGCAGACACTATAAATATATATATATATATACATTTAATATGTATGTATAATAGCTAATTCATGTGCACTGATCATACACACCATTAGTACCCTGCTTTCAGTTTCAATTCATCCCACATACATTGTTTAGACGATCTCATGAGTGCTAATGATGGTTATGGGTCACAAATATCACTCTTCTCCTTGTTCCTATCCTAGTTGTTTTCGTAACTTGTAAGAAGAGCCGCATCAACCGGTTCCATGCAGGAGGGACAAGTGAAACTTCTCATCAACCAATCATCGATACATTCTACGTGGTACGTGTGCATACAGGGTAAGTAACGCACTGCATCGTTGATCATGAATTCAATCATACAAATGACACATCTGGAAAAAGATTAAAGACCATGTAAGAGAAACCAAAAAGGCAAAAAGAAAGAAAGAAAGAAAGAAAGAGAGAATGAAAGAAAGCACGGATCAACCAAGGAGATCATGAAACAAGCTGAGAAAACAAACAGATTTACATTATCAAATAGTATATACTTGGGTAAGAGTGGCATATGCAAAACAAAGAAAAACAGATGGAAAGCACGAACACAGTTGATAACACACACAAAAAATAAGCAACTTATAACTCATATGGTTCCCTTGTTTATAAAACAAACAATACACAATGTGCAAATCACATGGTGTGAGTCTGCAGACTATTCCATTTCAGTTAACGAGACGCGGCTGAGAAAGAAAAGTCCATATGGATTTTGATCAGCCTTCGCATGGTTACTCAAGCATACTTAAAATTGATCCCTGTAAATCAGTGCTTATGTCATGACAGCAAATTGCTCCTGGACCTGGGCAAATATACAGATATTCAGCCCAATTCTGTGAGCAAGTCTTAGGCCTTAGTCAGTCTTAAGGATTGTTACAGGCTGGTTGACGTTCGAATTGGTATTCAAATCATGGTGTAGGTCCATATGACTAACTATCCACCCTAAAGAGCTGCCCAGAGGACTTGTTAGCCCTGATTGTTAAGGGTCATAAATATTGTTAAGAATTCATTGTGATGAAATTCCAATCTGGTGGTAAACTAGTCCCCCATTCGGATCTCCGGGTGGGGACTACTCGAGAGTGGGTTAACATCACAGAAGTGACAAAAAGGAAATCTGATATTCTACGGATGGGAGCGTAGGATGCTAGAAGTCTGATAGGCAGTGGAAGGTTAGAAAACTTAGAAAGGGAAATGGATAGGTTGAGGTTGGATTTGGTTGGCATTAATGAAATGCGCTGGCAGGAACATCAGGACCTTTGATCAGGAGACTACAGGATAATTAGCATTAAATCAAACAATGACCAAGCAGGGGTAGGTCTCATATTGATATGAAACTTGGTAGAATATTATGAGCAATATAGTGAACGGATTATTGTAGCTGATATCAATACAAAACATGTGCAGCATAGTGGTACAAGTCTATATGCCCACCAGTCAAGCTGATGATAAAGACGTTGAAAAGGTCTACGAAGAAATCGATGAAATTCTGAGGTATGTCCAGGGTGATGAAAATGTTATAGTAATGGGAGATTGGAATGCTGTGGTAGGAAAAGGAAGAGAAGGGAAGATAGTAGGAGAAACGGATTAGGTGAAAGGAATGATCGAGAAAGCAGGTTGACGGAATTCTGCATCGAGCATGAGTTGGTCATAGCTAACACCTTAATCAATAACCACAATAGAAGAATATACACATGGATGAGATCAGGAGATACAGGGTGTTACCAAATCATCTTCATTATGGTCCGATTTTGGATTGCAAAACATATCCCGGTGGTGACATATACTCTGACCACAATCTGGTTGTTATGAAATGCAGACTTAAGTTGAAGAAATTGAAGAAAAGTCAAAAACCAAAAAGGTGGGCAATGGTGACATAAACTCTGACCACAATCTGGTTGTTATGAAATGCAGACTTAAGTTGAAGAAATTGAAGAAAAGTCAATAGCCAAAAAGGTGGGCAACAGACAGACTGAAAGAGAAGGCTGTGAACACACGATTCAAGACGAGTATAAGGAAGGACTAATCAAAAACCCTGAGTAAACTACAATTGCAGAGGAATGCACATTTTTGAAGAATGAAATAACAAAATTTGCAAAAGAAAACATCGATAGGAAAGAAAGAATAGGTAGAAAACCGCGGACCACGCAAGATATACTACAATAGAATTAAAGGACGAAAGGCGGTCAAGCACAAGAATGTAAGAGATGAAAGAGGAAAAGCAGAATACAGACGTCTGAGAAATGAGGTTACCAAGAAGTGCAAGGAAGCAAAAGAAGAATGGTTGACAGAGAAATGTGCAGGTATAGAAAATTGTCTGAAATTAGGAAAAGAAGATATAGCTTATCGAAGGATTAAGAATACTTTTGGGGAAAGGAAGACCAAGTGCTGTAATATTAAGGAATCAGATGGAAGACCTCTAACAGATAGGGAAGAAAAGATTGATAGATGGAAAGCTTACATAGAGTATTTGTATAAGGGAAAGGAGATTGAGAATCATGTAATGGAAAGGTAAGAGGAAATTGATGAGGAAGAGTAAAGAGATTTAATATTGAGATCAGAATTTGATAGAGCATTGGAGACTCAAGGAGGAACAAAGCACCAGGCATAGATGATATACCGATTGAGTTGCTACGCTGCATAGGTGATGATGGCCTGATCAGGTTATTTCACTTGGTGTGTAGGATTTATGAGACAAGTGAGGTACCCACTGATTTCAAGAAGAATGTTATCATCCCTATACCTAAGAAAACAGGAGCTGTCAGATGTGAAGATTACCATACAATCAGCTTGATCACTCGTGCTTCAATAATCCTGACTAGAATAATTTACAAGAGGATGGAAAGACAAATAGAAACATAGTTGGGTCAAGACCAGATTGGCTTCAGGAGAATCGCAGGAACAAAGGAAGCTGTACTAAGTCTTAGGCTGATTTTGGAAGTTAGAATAAGGAAGGATAAGAGAACGTTCATGGCATTTGTAGACTTAGAAAAGGCTTTTGATAACATTCATGAATGTGTCAAGAAGAGAGGCGAGGACTGGACCAGAGTGACAGCGGAGAGGTGGTGGGATGAAAGGACTAAGTGGCGAGGCTTATGTTCCAAACAGACCCAGCCTGGGGCTGGAAACTGTACAAGATGATGATGATGATGATTGGAGTAAGTTGTTTGACAATTTGAAAACGATTGGAATAAAGTACAGGGATAGGAGAGTGATCTACAATCCACACAGAAACCAGACAGCAGTTATTCGAGCCAAAGGACATGAGAGAGAAGCAGGTATTCAGAAAGGTGTAAGGAAAGGCTGCAACTTATCACCCATACTTTTCAATCTATACATTGAACAAGCAATGAAGGAAATTGGAGAAAAATTCAAAGCAGGAGTGAAGATTCAAGGAGATATAATTTCCACTCTGAGATTTGCTGATGACATTGTCATCTTAGCCGATACACCAGAGGATTTGAATGAGTTTTGAAATGGTATGGATTTTGTCTTGAGGAAAGAATTCATAATGAAAATTAATAAATGTAAAACAAAAATATTGGAATGCAGAAATCAGAAACCCGAATTGGCAGGTGAAAAGCTAAAGGAAGTAGGTGACTTCTGTTACTTCAGAAGCAAAATAACCAGTGATGGACAAAGCAAAGAGGATATAAAAAGTAGGTTAGCACAGGCAAGGAAAGCATTTCTACAGAAAAGGAATCTGTTGATATCGAATATAGATTTAGGTATTAGGAAGTCATATTTTTGAAGGCCTTTGTCTGGAGCGTGGCACTCTATGGAAGTGACGACTGTTGGAGCAGCAGAAAAGAGGAGAATTGAAGCATTTGAAATGTGGTGTTATAGGAGAATGATGAAGATCAGATGGGTAGATAGGTTTACGAATGAAGAGGTATTAAGGAGAGTGGGAGAGGAGAGATGTTTCTAGCGACTGCTAATGAAGAGAAGAGATAGGTTGGTAGGACACTACTAAGACACCCAGGAATAGTTAGTTATAGAAGGAAAGGGTAGACCAAGGTATTTATTTATTTGATTTTTCGTGTCCGAATCAAATTACATTTTACCAGTAAGTAGCAACAGTTACAGCATTAGTATTTGCAGCCATATGATCGTCTTTGAACATATGTCCTCCATCAAGGGGCAGATCAGCATATGTTCTGGATCTTGTAACATGCTGCAGTCGTAGAACTCATCATTGTTGACGAGCATGTTCCATTTCTTGAGAAGACCAAGGTTAGAATATGTTAAACAGATTGCCTCGGATGTAGGGTGTGGTAGCTATGTAGAGATGAAACGATTAGCTCAGGACAGACATGGAGGGCTGCATCAAACCAGTCGAATGACTGAAGACTCAAACAACAACAACAACAACAACAACAAGGCCAACTTTCCCCCAAATGGAATATTTCTTGATCCAGCACTGTGTGTTCTTCCGTCTTGAAGTGAATGGTATATTATGGAGTACAAACTGAAAGCACACAGCAAAGGTAGACTATTAAAGTAAAAAGATAACAATGTCCATTGGATTGATTAATTGTATGTCTACTTTATTGTGTATTTCTATAAAGAGTGTTACTTGGTTATGTACATTATTTCATCCCCTGTTTACTCTAGAAATTGGTTGCCCAATAATGTGAAGCCATTGTGACTCGTTCCTTGGTGGTCAAATATGTTGATATTGTGCAAATATTGCCCATAATAGTGAGGAAAAATATTTTACAGGAATATATCTGGTAAGCATTTTTACCGTCTGTGCCAATGTGAATCACTTAAAGACCGATAAATTAAATATTCACAGTATTTCAAGATTCTGTTGAAATCAAAGAATGCTAGTTTTAGAAAAACTATTCGTTTTGGAACGTAATATAGATGTATAAAAACAGCTACAAGTTTTTAAGTATCAATTGATTTAATGCCATACCCTAATACTGAGAGGGAGTGGAACCTATTGTTTTACAGGGGTTATTCTTTATTGTCCCAGAGTATTCATACAAAAGCTGAATCACTCATCTGCTTTCTGAGCTGTGGGCAGCTAACCTCACTCTCCCTTTTAGATACTTGCTAACTCGAGAATCCTAAGATACCGGTATATATAAAAATTCTTGCAGGCAGCAAATCTCACTTGGTATAGAGGTCAGACAATGTTTTGAATCCATTAGAAGCTATAAATTATTGCTCATGGTTGAATGTCATTTTAAGTCTGGCAATAAACAACCCAAGGTAATCAGATTGATATTTTAATGTTTGTGCATGAAACAACCTACCGTGCCACCAGCAACAATAATGATGTACAGTTCAATAGCAGGCTGCGGCATTATTTGTATAACAAGTAAATTATTTGTTCATAAATTATGCCCCGATTCCTTGTATTAGTGTTACTTCCCACGAGTCTCTAATTCCAATATTCGTATTTTGACATCCTGTCTTCTCTTGTGGTTCCTCCCTTGTCTTGTGTAAATGTACTTTTAACATTCCCCAAATTTCTGCTGTAAATAATGGATTCTCACTAATTGACATATTGTGTACATGTAAATATAACCGATTACATATAGTGGGGGCCCTGACGCATCTCAAATGCAAAGTGGGGCTTTGCTCTATTCAGAGACCCCCTCCTGTGTACTGTAAATATAGTGTAATGCACTGATAAATAAACATACAAGTGAAATGGGCACATACCAAGTTACCATAACCATTCTGTGTAGATATGGCACATCACTCACAATAACTGATACACAGATATAAATAGTCCAGCATTCATGTTGTGGCTGCATCTCTTCCTCATATAGAGAAAAGAAGCTTATCAGTTGATGATGAAGATGATAATAATTATAGCATGTTTTTTACCTGCTGTAGTTTTAGTGACACCAGGGTGGCAGAATTTTGCCAGTAAACCTACTGACATATAGATCTCTTGCATTTAAACACCCTTAAATGCCAACCTTGAACACAGAACCTCAAGATGCAGAGCCACAAAGCTGGCTTGTTCACATTTATCAAATACGGAAGTCATTTGAGAACTATGATGAAAAGGAATATACAAGAAGAATTCTGAATAAACTTACTCTCTATTCTTCTTGCAACCATCGTATCTCCCTGTTGGAAGATGTTGTATCAGACCAATTCTTTTTGCTATCTTCACCTGTTCCTCTTCCGTGAGCTGACTAACTGGTCGGCTCACATTCGGGGAAGGATAATACACAGGCAAACTTTCCTGCAATAAAACGTCTCAAGATTACTAAATATTACAGTTCTACAGCAATGTGATGCAAGTTAAAGGATTTTTTTGCATTGACTGTGTGTTTGCAAAGAAAAGAAACCACACCATCATACGGAGGTCGAGTCATAAGCCATGGCAACTATTTTTTTCTCGCGAACAGGAGAAAATTCACATGTGAATTGTATTGAATAGGGCGGAATAAATAGTAACTTTACTGTATTCAATTTGCGTCAATACGGGCCAATATGAGCGAAATGACGAACAGGAGAAAACACGGAAAATCCACTAAATGTACTTGCGTAGGATGCCACTAGATGGTGTATGTAAACAACAGTGTGGGTCTGAGCATGCCCCCAAGTTCAGTGTTTGAGTGAGAGTGTCACACAATGGAAGTCAACAAGCAGGAGCAACGATCATATATTAAAATTGCAGTTCTCCGCTGCAGAAATGCACACCAATGCCATGCAGAGCTGTGGGAAGCATTAGGCGCGCATGCCATGCCGTATAGGAAGGCTTCATAACGTAACAGAATTGTCAAAAATAACGAATTAACTTTTGTTACGTAACTGCTTCCGTACCCAAAAAAAAAAAAAAGGTCTATGAATAAAGTTTTTAGTGCGGCAACGAAATAAGGGGTTATAATTTTCCCTGGTTTGTGGTATTAACGTTATAACCAGCAGAGGAAAAGATTCCGTTATTTTAAAATGCGTTCCCGTTAATAATGTTATAAGTCTAGTAACGGTATGACAGCGATTTTAACCTGCTGTGCGCCATCAATAGTGTTATTCAGGCAGAGTGATCGATTCGGTTATTTCAAAATGCGTTTCAAAATAACGTTCTAAGCCTAGAAATGGTATACGAGCGATTTTCACCAGCTATTCGCTATCAATAACGTTATTCAGGGCAGAAAAATTAATTCCATTATCAAGAAATGCGAACCCACCAATAACGTTATAAGCTTAGTAACGGTATACGAGCGATTTTTACGAGCTTTGCCCTGTCAATGACGTTATTCATGGCAGAAAAATAATTCCATTATTTAGAAATGCGAACCCACCAATAACGTTAGAAATCTAGTAACGGTATACGAGCGAATTTTATCAGCTATATGCTATGAATAACGTTATTCAGGGCAGAAAAATAATTCTGTTATTTAGAAATACGAACCCACCAACAACGTTATAAGCTTAGTAACGGCATACGAGCTATTTTTACGAACTTTGCCCTGTCAGTAATGTTATTCAGGGCAGAAAAATAATATGGTTATTTAGAAATGCGAACCCACCAATAACGTTGTTAGAAATGCGAACCCACCAATATTTTTGTTAGAAATGCGAACCCACCAACAACGTTATAAGTCTAGTAACGGTATACGAGCGATTTTTATCAGCTATACACTATCAATAACGTTATTCTAAGCGGGGAAATTGATTCCTTTATTTCAGAAAAGATTATCAGCAATTACGTTATGGAAGTGTCTATTTGCCCGCTACCCGGACAAGCATGGAAGGTGACCATGAACTGACAATCCGTGCTTCACGATTCGTGTTCGCCTCGTAGCGTGGATGCTAGTGCGCAGATCTACGAACCATGAGGTTCAGAGTTCGCTTCTCTTAACTGTTAGCAGCAGGTTTGGCTTCTTCGTTACCTGTGGCCAGTAACGATAGCAAGATTTTTATGTGCTTTTTGCTATTGATGGAACTGTCCATAAATGATGTGGATTCCTTTTAGGCCTGAGAAGAACATCCCAATGGCCATCGTGGACATTTTTGCTTTTTGTCTCTTACACCATTTTCTCATCTCTGTAGTTTTAATGCTTCGGATAAAAATGGAATTCGTACAGTAAATCAATGGGAAATTTGTTTATTTCTTATTAATGAAACTTGGAGCTAATGCTGTACAGCAAGAAGTAATTGCGGCTGTGAAACCGCTAATTAAAACTGTCTTGCAACAACTCTTTTAAGTATCACAAGGGGAAAAAAACTAAAACTTAAAGCACCGTTATTTATTTATTCATTTGGTTATTTTACGTTGCTATCAACTGCAAGGTTTTAAAGCACCATAGTGCGGTACTTTTTGGCTATATATATGTTTTAATTTGCGAAGTCCGCGTTGACATTTCACTGCTTCCCCCCTCCCCACTCGTGGACAATTGTGGACATTTGATGCCCCCCCAAGCTGTCCACTGTGGTTTATGGACAGCTCCAATAACGTTACCGCGTTCAGGGGAGAGAAATCTAGCTATCTACCGGTACACCTGGAATTCTACCATAAAACCAAAACAAAAAACGAATGAGCTATGGGATGGTTCACCTCGGTAAAATGGATCAAGTAGATAGTTTTGAACAGGATTTTATAATAGTGACATTCGTCATATCCTACACGATTTTGGAGTGAGAAGCTTAAAACTGAGATACTGGGTGGTATGAATAATAATAAACAAAGTTTATATGGTTCCGCCTAGTCAATACATTGTTTTATTAGAGGTTTTATCGTGACATAATCACTTGTCTTTGCGTATGTTGGGACATGTTTCGGTGTCTAGTGACATTGACACCATCATCAGCCTATGGTTATTGGCAACACTCAATGACATTAAAATAATAATTAAAACAACACACACATGACTAAAATAACACTTTAAAAAGTTTTTAAAACACTGTCATATTGAAAGTTCAATAAAAAGTCTTAAAAAGTCCCGCACCTGTCCTCCAAAATTGCCAGTATCCTTACCCTCCCCCCGCCCCTCTCGACTGAAGCCTCGCCCGCTTCCCCCAATGCTATTCCATATCAGTACTGCACAGTCTCCGTATGCCTCAGCACGGCCCGATTTCTCGCTGCCACAGCTACACCGTAAGTTCACCACACTCCTTTTATATATTTTTCCACTTTTTCTTTGTTTAGCTTTCCACTTTTTCGGTTTTAATATTTATCATAGTTCACACAGGGATTTTCTTTTCCAGTTATGTTTGGTCACCTCTTGCTGGATATTGGAGGTTTTTATCGGAAGCAGGACATTGGAAACCAAAACAGTGCAGCAAGCCTTTTTTAAGACTTTTTATTGAACTTTCAATATGACAGTGTTTTAAAAACTTTTTAAAGTGTTATTTTAGTCATGTGTGTGTTGTTTTAATTATTATTTTAATGTCATTGAGTGTTGCCAATAACCATAGGCTGATGATGGTGTCAATGTCACTAGACACCGAAACATGTCCCAACATACGCAAAGACAAGTGATTATGTCACGATAAAACCTCTAATAAAACAATGTATTGACTAGGCGGAACCATATAAACTTTGTTTATTATTACATTCTGTCAATACGGAAAAATGTCCGACTTTAAAAGTCAAAAAATGGTATGAATAAAACGGAGTTTATGCTCATGCTCAACAATTTTGTAGCATATACTCAGAATGGTATGAATAAAAAGTTGAAGTTTAAACTCACTGAGAAGAACATACTCAAGGGTGGGAGTAAATACTCAGTTAGTGAGTATATATACTCCAATGTGGTATGAATAACAGAAGCATATGCTACAAATCTGAAGTATATACTCACAATTTCTGAAGTCTGGCCATTACCATGCTCAGCTGTCTAATCTCAAGATAGTTGAGGTTATGTTTGTAGATGCAAATAACTTGCGGGCTAGGAAAGTGTATAAATTACGAAGAACGGTTTCCAAGAGGGACTGTAGATCATTATACCGGTTTAAGATAGATAATATTCTATGGTTTTCTGATTACTTTTTGGAGAAATACACGGAAACAAGAGGAAAAGCTGTAAAAAAAAAAAAACATTGCTTTTCTCAGTATTTGACTTTCGGTGATACATTTGCCAAAGTTTCCAGCGTAGCGAATCTTTCTAGCTTTTAAACATTCGCTTTTTTCCTTCCGTGAGTTAGGTTTTTGAGACTTGTCAAATACTGAAGGATAGTCACAGACAATCCTTACAAATGCTTTTGAATTTTACTTTTTGCTTTTCTTTCTTGGTTTTGGTTTTGTGTTTTTTTTCTGCTTTTGTTTTTGAATTTTGCTTTGTGTTTCTTGTTTTTTGTTTTTGAATGTTGCTTTTGTTTTTGAATTTTGCTTTGTGTTTCTTGTTTTCTGCTTTTGCATTTTGCTTTGTGTTTCTTGTTTTTTGTTTTCTGCTTTTGTTTTTGAATTTTGCTTTTTGCTTTGTGTTGCTTGTTTTTTGTTTCCTGATTTTGTTTTTGATTTTGCATTTTGATTCATGTTTTTTGTTTTTGTGTTTGTTTCCTGGAAAATCAAAATAAACAAAACAAAATTACAATAAAACAAAACAAAAAATAACAATTTAAAAGAAAATAAAACGAAATAAAATAAAACAAAACAAAA
Organism: Meconema thalassinum; assembly: GCA_946902985.2. Classification (NCBI taxonomy): domain Eukaryota; kingdom Metazoa; phylum Arthropoda; class Insecta; order Orthoptera; family Tettigoniidae; genus Meconema; species Meconema thalassinum. Next base: position 885,412,843 of record OX336389.2, on the reverse strand, counting down.
TCAAAAAAATGAAACAAATAATAAAATAAAGTAAAATAAAATAATTAAATAAATAATTTTACGACATGATCCTTATTCACAAGTGGATTAAATGAGTTTTGCAACTTACACACTTACACTTAATTCCTGCCGCTCCTTCCGGAGCATAGGGCCTTGGCGAAATTTCTCCACGCAGTACGGTTCCTGGCCATTCTCTTCACTTGACTCCAGTTCTTGTCCACCTCTGCAATTTCATTTTCGATCGTCCTCTTCCAGGTCTTCTTAGGTCGACCTCGCTTCCTGGCGCCTTGAGGATTCCAGTCTAGCGCCGCCCTCTCAATAGCTCCGTCCGGCTTCCTTAGTGTGTGACCAATCCAGCGCCATTTCCTCTCCTTGATCTGGATGCTAATCGGTTGTTGATTGGTGATGGTCCAAAGATCTTCATTTGAGATTATGTCCGTCCACCTCACATTCATGATGCGACGCAGACATCTGTTAATGAACACCTGTAGCTGGTTGTTGATCGGTTTTGTGACTTTCCACATTTCACAGCCGTAGAGAAGAATCGACTTTACGTTGCTATTGAAAAGGCGGAGCTTGGTCTTCCTGGAAATGTTTCTATTTCTCCAGATGGGGTAGAGCTGGACAAAGGCACCATTTGCCTTCCTGATAAGGCTTCGAACATCTTCCTCTGCTCCCCCATCATTTGTGACTATACTTCAAAGGTAGAGGAAGGACTCAACTCGCTCAATGTCCTTTCCGTTGACTGTCAAACTAGTCGTGATGTCAGAATTTATCCTCATCTCTTTGGTCTTGTTGGTGTTGATCATCAGTCCTGCACATTCTGCTTCTCTCTGCAACCTCCCCAGCTTATCTTCTATGTCTCGGTACCGTTGTGCCATAAGACAAATGTCGTCTGCGAAATCCAGATCTTCAAGCCTGTCATTTATACCCCATTGAATACCCCTCTTCCGTCCTCCCATTACCTTCTTCATCACACTATCCAGGACCAACAGGAACAGAGTGGGGGAAAGGACACACCCCTGTCTCACTCCGGAACTGACCTTTATCTTTTCTGTTAATTTGCCTTCGTGAAGAACCTGGCACTCATACCCTTCGTACATCTCTTCCATGATTCTGATGATCATGTTGGAATTTTATATTTCTCGAGGGTCTTCCACATGATTCTTTGATTTACGGAGTCGAAGGCTTTCTCGAAGTCAACAAATGTGAGGTAAAGGGTATTCCGCCACTCCATACTCTGCTCCAGGATGATTCGGAGGGTGTTGATGAGATCCACACAGCTGCGATGTTGTCGAAATCCAGCCTGTTCCTTCCGAAGCCTTTTTTCTACGCAGTCTTTTATACGATTCAGGATGACTCTCGCCAGCACTTTGCTTGGAATGGACAGCAAGGTGATACCCCTCCAGTTGTTACAGTTTGTGGTGTCCCCTTTCTTCGGCAACTTGACTATCAACCCCTTCTTTCAGTCAGTTGGTATTTTCTCCTCCTTCCAGATCTTCTCCAACAGCGGGTGCAGCAGATCGATCGTAATATCCAGGTCTGCTTTCAGTACTTCCGCTGGGATATTATCCAGACCTGGTGCCTTCCCGCATTTCATCTGCTTCAACGCTGTCCGTATTTCGCCCCGAGTTGGGGAGTCGAGGCTGATGCTTGGGTCACTTTCTGCTTCCTCTTCATCTTCTCCTCGCTGCTTACTTTCTGGTCCTCTATCTCTATTAAGAACCTCCGCAAAGTGTTCTCTCCATCTTGTCAGCTGCTGTTCACACGTCGTGAGGATCTCGCCCGTCTTGCTCTTCACAGGCCTAGTTTTATTAAAACCTTTCTTCGAAAGCATCTTTGTGATGCCATAGAGCTCCTTAACGTCCCCCCTTCTTGCCGCTTCTTCTGCTTTCTCCGCCTGCTCATCAATCCACCTCCTATGATCCTTCCGTACACTCCTCTTTACCTCCCTGTTTGCTGTTGAATACTTTGCTTGTGTGAGAGCCTTCTGCTGCCTAGTCTTGCAGGTGTTGAGCTTGGCCTTAATCTCCTTCCCATAATTTATCTTGTCCCAGGTCTGATCGGATATCCAATCTTTCCGCAGGTAGTTCTTGTACCCGAGCTGCATCTCACTGGTTTCCACGAAGATATTCTTTGCCTCGCTCCACACAGTCTCCACGTCCTTCTCTGTCTCGGAGTCCAACACCTGGAATTTATTTCTGAGCTCCAGTTTAAATTGGTCCAATCTCTGCTGGTTCTTAAGCTTGCCCACATCAAACTTGTTGTGCCGAGTGTTAAACTTTCGGTGGACTGCGACTATCTTCATGCGGAAGTTGGCAACCACAAGATGATGGTCACTACCAACGTCCGCTCCTCTCTTGTTCCTAACATCTTCCAAGCTTCTTCTGAACCTCCTGCTCACCGCGATGTGATCAATTTGATTTTCTGTGACTTGATCAGGAGACACCCAGGTGACCTTGTGGCACCGCCTATGAGGAAATACCGTGCCACCCATCACCAAATCCTGACTGGCGCAATATTCCGTAAATTTCTCCCCATTGTCATTCATCTCACCAAGGCCATGTTTACCCATGATCTGCTCCAACCCCTCATTGTTTGAGCCCACCTTCGCGTTGAAGTCTCCCATAACAATGAGAATGTCCTTCTTACTTGTTTGTCTTGTGACGTCTCGCAGCATTTGGTAGAATTCTTCCTTCTTCTCTGGCTCCGATTGTTCTGTAGGCGCATAGCATTGGATGATGATCACATTCCTGATCTTTGTCTTGAACCTAGCAAACATGAGCCTACTAGAAATTGGCTTCCACTCCATAAGGCTTCTCTTTGCATTTCTGTTGAGCAGCAACCCCACTCCATCCCTGTGTTCTTCATCATCGCCCCCAGTATAGAGAAATGTAATTCCATCTGTTGTCTGTATTTCACCAAATCCTGGCCACCTCACTTCACTCAATCCTAGGATATCCAGCCCATAGTTCTTCATCTCCCGTGTCACTTGTTTCAGTCTGGTTTTCTCCATCAAGGTCCTCACATTCCAGAAACCGATTTTCGTAGTCCTCTTCATGCCAAAAGTCGTCATCAGGTTATCCGTCCGGTTTTGTAATTTCGCTTCAGTTTCCGTAATCAGTTTATTTAAGAGGAGCGAGTGATTAACCCACTGCCTCCGAGTGCCTTGGAGGGGCTGCCACCTTAAGCCTGAGGCACCAGGCTGATTTTCTGTCAGGGTTTCTTCCCTTAGCCTTTGAAGAACCAACTCCAAACTACAAGGCAGCAGTTGTTTTACCAGAGCCCCGTTAGCCATAATTTCTTCAGGGTTCCTGTAGGGCCTTCACAGCTACCGTAGCGGTTTTGAGACACACAAAGTCCCCACTGTAATTCACCCCTACAGGCAATCCCCTACTTAATTACGTTGCCCATCTCCCACGACGAGGACGAGGGGTTGGATTTGTGGGAGACAGTTTTGCAACTGGCCGACTCATAATCATCTCCACTAACAGTCATTTCAATTAACCAGGAACTTTCAATTAATCAACAAGACAAGTCTACAGCAGACGACTGGTTTGCATTAACAAATGGCATGTAAAACAGTTGACTGACTAGAGGTGCATCGACGAAACTAGAGTAACATCATGGCACAAGTGAAGTATATACTCCAAAAGGAGGGGAAATTGTAGTAGATACTCAGGATCTTTTATTCATAACAAACAGTGTATATACTCAAAACTGATGCTCATGCTCGAAGTATATACTTCGAAGTTTATACTCAGTTTTATTCATATCACCCACTGAGTTATATTTCCAAATACTAATCAAATGTCGAGTAGTACACACCCAACCATCTCACTACCCATCTCGAGCAGCGAAATTGCATACCCCACAAGTGTACAATGCTGTTAACCTTACTGTAGACGACAAGTACATTGGGGAGGCAGGAACTATCCGACTGAAAAAACTGACAAACTGAGTCAATTGTGTTTTGGTTATAGCCTTTTTATATGATTTCATGGACGTGCCGAATATTTACGAAAGACGACATTCTGACAAATTTTGGACTAGTACCAGGTGGGTACAGGTACCTGTTCGAACCCCTAAGACATATGCATACATCTTTTTGAACTACACATAATTTTAAAGAGTGTTTTCTTTGATCTCACAGACGCGTTGAGTATGTCTACGGAAGACGATATTTCGACGATATTTATATGAATTTTAGACTGTATCAGGTATGACTGTTGTAAGCAATAACTGCAGCATTTCAAATGAAAACTGTTCAAAGTCGACCGTCAATGTCATTGAGAGCTATTCCATTGACATCTAGAGACAGACGTCTAGACATCTATTAGGCCTCAGTAGCATTTAGACGCATCTATAGACGTCTATTTGTTTATTGGGGCACCGAAGCACGTGAACGTTCGGCACCTGATGATAGTTGCGCACACACGGTATTTTACAAGCTTTTATTAAGTTTCTCTTAAAATGTTTCAAGGAAAATTTTTCTGAAATCTTCAGTGAAATGCTTTTTAACTCACCTTCGGTGGAAACACACTGGAGTTCAGTGGTCTTGGGTCGGTCACTGAGACGTCAGTGTGTTAGTCGCTGATACTAAGGTGAAACATTCCGTGAGAGTATCAGTGATATTTTATGCTGTACTGAACTTCATGTATGCTTATAATTGCCATATCCTTCACCAAGTTATCAACATTAGCTCAATGGAAACAATATGGTCTGCTTTCCAGTTCGATTCCATGAATCTACCCACAGATCAAAGTTCAAACCCTGCCTGGGGCAACGTGATATACTTTTATTTTATTCCCAGTGTTATACTTAACCAAATTGATTATTAAGGCTTGTACATCTTGTTAAACATGGTTATTTATTACTATTATCGCTAGTTTACTGGAAAATTAGATAAATAAGCCTGGGAAAGGTGAGTAAACTTTCACTGCAAACTTCAGTGGATTTTCACTGCTGGAAAGGTCAGTGGTGGATACTCACTGTAATTTTCAGTGAAGTTCCACTGAACGTCAGAACTGTGGACTTCAGTGATTTCTATGGCCTCTAAACCACTGTTATAAACCGATATCTGAATAACGTTATTAGTAAGAATTGCACGATTAAGGTGATCTTTTTATGAGCGAAGATTTTAATTAACGTCCTTTCTGGCGGGCACTACTTTGTTGTTCCTACCATAACCGATATCCGAATATTAGTCCAAGTAACGGTATTAAGGGATATGTTTTTGAGAGACTTATTCAAGTAACATAATTTCTGGCAACACTACATTTCATTCCTGCGGTAACCGATATCCGAACAACGTTATTAGTCCGAATAACGGTATTGGGGGAATATTTTTCGAGAGATTTATTCAAATAACGTTATTTCTAGAGGGCACTACCATTTCGTTCCCGAGATAACCGATATTCGAAGAACGTTATTTGTTCGAATAACGGTATTAGGAGATATTTTTCGAGATATGTATTCAAAATAACATTATTTTTGGCGGCACTACTATTTCGTTTCTACGATAACCGATATCCGAATAATGTTATTAGTCCGAATAACGGTATTGGGGGAATATTTTTCGAAGAGATGTATTCAGTTAACGTTATTTCTAGTGAGCACTACCATCTCGTTCCTGCGATGACTGATATTCGAATAACATTATTAGTACGAATAACGGTATTGGTGGAATATTTTTGGAGAGATCTATTCAAATAACGTTATTTCTAGTGAGCACTACCATTTCGTTCCTGTGATAACCGATATACGAATAACGTTATTAGTCCTAATAACGGTATTGGGGTAATATTTTTGATGTGTAACATCTTTCTGCTCGGTTGATGGATAGTTTTGTGGGAGTGATTTTGAAAATTGGGGACGGAAGTGAATCGGGCGGAAGTGGATCGAACGGAAGTGGATTGGACGGAAGTGAAGACACACTGCCAGAAAAATGGGACGGAAGTGAATCGGGCGGAAGTGGATCGAACGGAAGTGAAGACGCACTGCCAGCTGGATGTACAATTGAAAATGTGTGTATTGGAAACAAGGCAGTGTGTGCTCTGTAGCACGAGAATGTTATGGCAATACAGTAGGCAGTGCATTTAGCAGGCACTGGTTTGACGAGCACAGTGGCAAATGTTTCACCAACTTTCATTTGTCATTGAGCAGTTTATAAAGCTTCACGTTCAAGGTTGAATATCACATGGGGTAGGACAAATGACATTTAAGTGAGCGGCATTATTGTCAAGCTGTGGGTGAGTAGTCAAATATTAAATGCATAACAGAATGTTGTTATATGAGTGGAATAAAAGCTGCATTTTCATCATATGTGAGACTAGGTCATTTCATGATTGTAGGAAGCCATGTTTTGATTGTTTACGACGAACTGTATGAGAGCCTTGAGAATGAAAATAAAAGTCCACGGCCTGCTTCCAGTCTCCGACCGGGTCAAGAATGGAATGAATGAAGCCCCCATCTAGCGACGAGGATATGACTGTGCCGGCTGCTGAGGCCTGACGCACTTCTCTGGGGCAATGATTAAATGAATGACAGATGAAATGAATTGATAGTGGAGAGTGTTGCTGTAATGAAATTTTGACAGGGAAAACCGGAGTACCCGGAGAAAAACCTATCTGCCTCCATTTTGTCCAGCACAGATCTCACATGGAGTGACCGGGATTTGAACCACGGGCCCAGCGGTGAGAGGCCGGCGTGCTGCCGCCTAAGCCACGGAGGCTTCAGAGCCTTGAGAATAATGAATGTTAAGGTTACTGAGGAATGTGGAATGTGCTCACAGTATTTGAGAGTATTGTCGACGTTGTGTGTCACTTTGTTATTATGAATTATTAATGTAAAAGGAAGGAAGGAAGGAAGCTAGTTTTGCGTGTCCGTTAATCTCACGATCATGATCCACGGTACTGCCCCCGTAAAATGAATTATTTGGGATGAAAATGGGAATATTTTTTGAAGCCCATGATAAAATTTAACCAAGCAATATCGAGGCTGGAAGTTGGCATAAACCAGTCTTGTGGCGACGTCGAGCAGGAGGGAAATTCCGTCACGTGATTATATTGCGCAATGGAAGGTTCGAGAAGCCTAGAATCGGCCTAGCAACAGCGAATCATCCCAGGAATTGTTTAAACATTGTTATAAATTATCCGATTGGATATGAGCCTACAGCCAATAAGAAGAGGTTTTAGAGGAGACGGGTGTTCCAGCAACTAAGTTTTATGGATATTTAACACATTTAAGCCCCAAGAGAGTGAATTTATGTAATGATAAAGTGAAGAAAATTATAATAAAATATTGGAGATATTTTATAAGCCGACAGCAGGTCGCAATTCGAAGGAATAAGCAATTTGCTAGAGCCCGCTCAAATTTTCGAGGGAACGGAAAAGGTGGCCAGATTCGGTGACTTGGAGGGGAGACGCCAAGCATCGAGGCTCTTGTTCATCTGAAGTTCGAACTGATCAGACGTGTTTTGTCGGGAGAGATTGGAGTCCCGAGTGCATCACCGAGTCCGTGAAAGGTTGACTCGTGGAGACACGGTATTATCAAGGCTGGGAGTTGGAGATTGCCGCGCCAGCAAAATGAGTGAAGTTGCGAGGAGTACAAATGCCGCAATAACTTCAAACTGATCGACTTCAGAAACATTATTTCTACTACAGATTATAGTATATAATCTAGTGAAGTGTATTACGAACTTTTATTGAATTCGAAAGAATATTTTGGGAAATATAAGCTTTTTTGTGAAGTGTTAGAAAAGTGTCTGAATCCAGCGCTACAAAGCACTTTTGTTCGAGGCAGACTACAGCGAATGCACAGATACACGTGAGTAACAGTGATTGTTAGCATTGCTAGTGAGGAACTTTATTGTAGCACCAGTATGATGACGGTGTATTATCAACGGAAGAACATTATTAAATATCGTAATATGATTACAATTATGGACTAAATTAGTATGTGCGCCAGGAATACAAGCAGATAGAAGCAATATATTCAATGATGGAGCTTCGTTAGAGGAGTTTGTACACGACTGTCTACTTTACCAGCAAACACGAGACGTTATGTACAACCACATTCTAGTGCATTATCGTCAAACATGAGCTCGATATTAACACCAGCGACTACAAAACGACATTCATACTCCCATCTCCATGAATATTCAGTATACGAGTGAGGTCCATGACTTCCTTTTCGAACTTTCGACACTTCTCGTTGTTATGATGAAACCGTACCATGACGGAGTGAGAAGAGACATGAAGACTATCAAGAGGTCCAGGGTATACCCGGTCACAAAGAAGATGATGGTTGGCGGTCCGCAGTTCGATCCCGGTCGGAGCTTGATGTTTTCCAGGAGAGAGATTCTTTCCTCGCCTGAGGTCTTGAGTTCTTGGAGACGAACTAGGATCCAACCCGGATCCTTGAAGGACGTAACAACTGAGTATTTTACAATACTCTATTTGAACTTCTAGACTTCCAGAAAAGGTAGCTGTGTCCATTAAAGTTGTAGTTAGAGCATTATTAGTGACATTTTAGAGCAATTCCTTTATCCATATTTCGACACAACATTTATGTATTCCATGTATAGACATTTTATTCTTCGAGATCATTTGTAGTGATCGTCTTTCGACGTTTTTAGTATTGTTTGTTTGCAATCCAGTTTCTGAACTGAGAACTTAACTTGTTTGAGGAACGAGTATTTTTGTCATTTCCTTTAAGGAACAGTAATTTATTTTCGACGCTTATGAATTCATTTTGAATTCAGGTGATAGACATTTTCGTCTATGTTACCGATTAAATTATTTTATTAGTTTAATTTGGGCTTCTTATCCATCGAGAAGCAACATCAAAAGAGGAAGAAAGAAATATCACAGCGTTGTTACGATCGTAGCATCGTATTGGAAAGAAACATTTAACGTGGAAACGATGATTGTCGTTAGAACTCATTGACATTCGTTCAGAATGGAGATAATACGAATATGACTAACTGTATGTTTTATTGAAGGAAGCTATGATCTTTCAGTCAGTTAAAATAATTTGAGAATAGAATCTTCTTGGAGGATTATTATCATCCGACGCTAGGGAAGTTCTAGTTTGATTACCTCGTCGAGATTGATCTTTATCGAAGCTACACAAATAATTTTTGTGATTATGTATTCACGATGGGTAATATGTCATATTGTAGACATGATATTCCTTCATCTGTGAAAGTGAAACCAGAAGCATGTAGTGACAGTAAAGTATTTTTATTAAATGTATACGCAACAGTTTAGAGATATCCTAGTAACGTTTTTAAAGTAATTGTGAGGAGGACTTTCACGCTTAGTCCAAAGGTCGTTGACATGTATAAATTAGTGGATTAACAACTGATGTTACTGTTTGTTATACCAGCGGTTGGTTTGGCAACGCTGAGGAATTATGCCCTTTTTAAGGAATGCCAGTTTTAAGGAGATAACCCATATCCGAGTAACGATATTAAGAGATTTTTTTTGAGATTTGTATTCCAGTAACGTTATTTCAGGCGGGCACTACTATTTCGTTTCTACAATAACCGATATCCGAATAATGTTATTAGTCCGAATGACTGTATTAGGGGATATTTTTCGAGAGACTTATTCAAATAAAGTTATTTCTGTCGGACACTACTATTTCGTTTCTATGATAACCAATATCAGAATAACGTTATAAGGACCAATAACATTGCCATGCGATACAAATGACGTCCGGATATGAAACGTAACGACCACAATGAGACCAAGACCCATTTTGTTATATAAATTACCAAACAACCATTTTCGTTATGTTAAGTTATGAAGCCTTGCCCCATAGAACAGTGGCGAGGTGGGTGAAGACTTTCGAACGAGGTACAGTATCAACTGCGGATTTGCCTCGCCCAAGCCGTCCAGTGTCCATGGACAAAGATGTATGGATAATGGTGATCGATCAGTGTTTACAGGAGAATAGGCGCTGGACTATAGCGGAATTGCAAGAACATACAGCAATACGAGTGGCAACAATACGGCGCATTTTACATAAAGACCTACAGATGCGTAAAATTTGTGCAAAGTGGGTGCCACATCACTTAACGGAGGTACAAAAGTGGACTCGTTACGAAACATGTCGCATCAATCTGGAGAGGTTTCAGCAGGAAGGACAAGCCATGTTGAATCGCATTATTGCAGTCGATGAAACATGGGCACGTGCTTATGAACCTGAACTGAAGAGGCAGTCAAGTGCATGGCGTCATCAGGGGTCGCCACGGAGACACAAGGTTTGACAAAATCCGTCGCCCAATAAGGTTACGGTCATCCTGGCATACGATGTTCATGGTGTTCTTGTGTGCAATCCAGTGCGTGAGGGGCACACTGTCAATGCAGGGTATTACAATTCCTTTTTGTTGTACCAATTGCGCCGTGCAGTGCGAACCAAACGTCCTGATTGTTTGGATGACGCCATAATCCTACACGATAACGTGACAGCTCACACAGCAGCCATCATTCAGCGTCGCTTACAACGGTGGGGATGGGAGGTTCTTCCACACCGCCTTATTCGCCCGATCTGAGCCCATGTGACTATGATCTAATCCCCAAAGTCAAGAAGCCACTACGTGGGCGACGGTTTGCTAACAAAGAAGACATCGTAACAGCATTTCGGGGGGAGGTGTTACACGTTAGCGATACACATGCAGCGAATAGTATTCAGAGCCTGTCCCATCGCTGGCAACACACAGTAGACACATTGGGTGATTATTTCGAGGGTCTGTAACCAGTGGAGAACTGTCCTTTGTATGTTGTCTTGTGTATTTGCTGTCTATACCATAATAAAACAATGTTTACCAATGGCCTGTGTTCTGTCACTTACCTATGAGCATCTCCTGACGTCAGAATTTATCTTCCGGCACTATGCATACGTACATGCCCGATATTTCCAAATGCATATCGTAGATTTTCCGTGTTGTCTCCTGTTCGCGAGAAAAAAAATAGTTGCCATGTCTTATGCCTCGACCCTCGTATAAAATTTCCTTAATTGGAAATTCATCCACGTGACAGTTAGGTTTAATTTGAAATTACATTACGTTTCCTTCTATAGGATATTGTTAGAGATCATGAAAAGGATAGTATCAGGATAATGTTCCTACTTTTTGTTCAAATAGAAAACAATAACCTACAAATTCCATACCGTAACTGTTTTTCAGAGGAATGGGCTAGATTTAAGAAGACACTAGTAGGTGCAACAGAAGCAGTATGTGGGAGGACAAGTAGTAAGAAGAGGTGGAAGGAAACACCATGGTGGAATGAGAAGACAAAAGATATAGTAAGGTAAAAGAATAGAGCCTTTAGGAGGTGGTATCAAAATAGGACGGTAGAGACAAGGGAAGAGTACCAGGAAAGAAAGAAGGAGGCGAAGAGAGTAGTGGCTGAGGAGAGAAGAAAGTGGATGGAAGAGTGGACAAAGATGATGAAGGAGGATAGTGAAGGCACAAAAAGGTCCTGTATGGGATGGTAAAAAATAAGAGGCGGAAGGATCCTACGGATTATGTTAGAATGGTGAACAAAAGGGGACAAGAGATAGAAAATAGGGAAGAACTGAAGAAAATGTGGAAAGAATATTTTGAAGAACTTCTGAACCCAAATGGAAGAGATGGTGAGGAGGAAGAAATCAGGGAAGAGGAAGATGAACTGCAAACAGAAAAGGACTTAACATGGAAAGAAGTGGAAGATGCAGTGAAAAAGATGAAAGGAGGGAAGGCACCGGGTGTGGATGAGTTGAGTGTGGAGATGGTGAGAGCAGCAGGAGAGGTGGGGCTACAATGGTTGTACCGAGTGATGAGGACAGCATGGAAGGAAAGGAAGACCCCAGAGGACTGGAAAAAAGGAATAATGGTCCCGATCTTCAAGAAAGGTAGTAGAACAGATTGCAGAAACTATCGGGGAATAACACTGATGAGTCATTGTGCAAAGATCTTCGAGAACGTTTTGGAAAGGAGAATTAGGACAAGGATAGAAGGAGGGATGAGGGAAGAACAACATGGCTTCAGAGCAGGAAGGTCCACAGTGGATTTGATTTTTGCTGTAAGGCAGTTACAAGAACAGCACTATGAGTATGGAACAGATCTACTGATGGCCTTCCTGGACAGTGAGAAAGCATATGACAGTGTATGCAGAAACAAAGTATGGAAGTCCCTGGAGGATAGAGGAGTACAGAAATGGACTATAAAGAGGATAAAGGAGATGTACAAGGGAAGCGTGAGCTGCGTGAAAGTGGGAGGAGAGAGATCGGACTGGTTGGAACAGAGAAACGGCCTGAAACAAGGAAGTGCACTGTCACCGTTACTTTTCATTGTGGTGATGGATGACATAATGACCCGAGTGGCACAAGTAATTGGGGAAGGAAAGATGAAAGCAATGGTGTTTGCAGATAATTTGGGGAAACAAGGAGGAGGAGGTACAGGAACATTTGGACGTGTGGGAAGGAATAATACAAGGATATGGGATGAAATTTAGCATAAATAAGAGTGAGATGGTGATCACAACAAGGAAGAAGGAAAGAACCACAACGGGAATAACAATTGGTGGGGAACAGCTGAAGAAAGTGGAGAGTTTCAAGTATCTGGGAAGCCTGATACAAGATAATGGAAGAAACGATAGAGAAATAAATGAGCGGGGGAGGCAGGCAGAAGCATTTCGGAGGAGTGTGAGAAGCATGTTATGGAGCAAGGATGTCCCTCAGAACAGCAAAAAGATCATATATCGGACGTACTATGTCCCTATCCTGACGTATGCCTCGGAGACCTGGGTTATGAAAGGAAGGGAGAAGAGCAAAATACAGGCCAGTGAGATGAGATTCTTGAGAAGCAGTATTGGAGCTACAAAGATGGACAGAATAAGAAATGAGAGGACCAGAGAATTAATGAAGGAGGAACCATTACAGGATGGTATAGAGAAATCTAGACTTAGATGGTATGGACATGTAAAGCGAATGGAGGAGAAGAGGATACCCAGGAGAGTACACGAGACGAAGTGGGAAGGAAAGAGACAGAGAGGAACACCGAGAGACAGGTGGCTGAAGGGGGTGGAAGAAAGCGTGAGGAAGAGAGGAGAAGACTGGACAAGGGTGGAGGCTGAGAGATGGTGGGAAGACAGAAGACGTTGGAGAGGCTTGTGTTCCAAACAGACCTGGCCAGTGGCTGGAAACTGTGCAAGATGATGATGATGATGATGACGATCTGTTTTTCAAGTGTGTTAATCAACAAACAAAACAGTGAATCTTCAAAGTGAGCAACAATAAAACTGTACTCTATTACAATTTGTAAATCACCTTGTCTATAGGTTGCCAATTTATATTTTAAGGATTCCTGAATTTTGCTCAAGTGCTGAACAGCAGGCTACGACGAATGTGAGAATATTCAAGAAAATAGCTCTAACTTGCTTGTAAACATCATCAACATTCATCAACTTGCTAATACCTGATACTGCCCTGGTACCTCTTCACCAATCTTTATGCCAGTTGCCACTTCATGACCAGAGTGAGTTAATAATACCTGTAAACTGTTGCAAATATCATGTTTTTACTATGCTAAAATAATATGTAGTATAATTAAGAGTCATGATTAATCTTAGGAGATGATGATACCAACTTTGGTTCTTTAAATAGAATTATACTACCGTACTTTTGGTCTGTGGTATAGCAATCTTTAATTTTACAAATTCAGCAATGCTATAATCAGAATACCGTAGTTGGAATAAATTGTACAGGAGATTGAATGACCTTTATTCCCTTCAATGTATAAACATATACATATAATAGAATACACCTGACCGTGTACAATACCAATGTATTTGCAATGCCGATGCTGTACATTATGTAATGACACAAACGTTCACCCCCATAAGATGATTTCAGAATCCCTTTTCCCGCTCACATAACACATTATTACAATTGACTGCAAAATGAACATTATTCACGACACGTACAGTTGTATGAAATGCCAATGGTTAAAAAAAAAACCATATCCACCCACAACACACTGCAAAGGATCACTGGTGGGATTTGATTCAGCGATCCCGCGCTTACAAAGCAGGGCTCTTACCGCTGCACCACGCGCTCGTAGACTTCTTGCTAACATACAACGAACATGAACATGGACTTCACACTGCAATTGTGAATAATTAGTTTCTCGGAAACGGCTGAGAAGTGCATCATACTACTTGCACCTGGTATAGGCCTGGTCTCATGTAATTTATTTCAGGATTAGGGCATAACCCATCTCTTTTGGGTACATTCGTGTTGACCGACTGAAAAGCACTAAACTCTTGTTTACTAAGGCAACACTGAAAAGATGGCTTCAAACACCACAACTTGCTGATAGAATTGACTTGATTTCTGAATACGGTTATTTAATTCAAGCTGTATTCTGTTGTCACTTGATATTAAGCATCCAAGGTACTGATACTGGTTTACTGTTTCCAATCGTACACCCTCCAGCATTATATTATCTTTACTTCTCTGCCTGTTAACAGATATTGCAGCACTTACTTTCAGTCCATATTTTTTCAAATGATCATTCCAGACGTTCAGCCTTTCCTGGACTTCCAGCTCACTATTTCCCCAGATAACTATATCATCTGCAAAAGCAAATGCTTGAAGATCCATATTGGTGTTCTGCCTCACTTCCTTTATGATTTCATCCATGATAGTGATGAATAGTATTGGTGAAAGGGCACTGCCTTGTTGCACTCCTCTAGATGTCTGGAACCAATCTGAATATCCATTTCCTACTTGAACATAGCTGTAGCAGTCATCGTAAAGCATTTTTGTTCTCTGAATGAGTTCCATAGTCACATTCTTCTTTTTAAGACACTCCCATATAGTTGTTCTAGAGACACTATCGAATGCTTTTTCGATGTCTAAAAACACAAATGTCAAATTACGATCTTTCTCCCAGTGCTTTTCCAATATTATTTTCAGTGCGAATATGAGGTCTATAGTTGATCTATCTTTCCTAAATCCATATTGTTCTTCTTGCAGTTGGGGTACAATAATTTTCCTTAATCTTTTCTCAAGAATCTTCTCAAATATTTTTAAACCATGAGACAGTAAAGTAATACCTCTATAAAACTCTATAGTTGTTGCACTTTTTTCGACTTCCTTTCTTAAACAGGGGAACTATAACTCCCTTCTTCCAGTCATCTGGTATTATTTTATCCTTCCATATCGCCCTTTTTACCCTGTATAGCCATTGAATTCCTTGTGGGCCAGCAGCTTTAATCATGTCTGCACTTAGTTCATCAAAGCCAGTAGCTCGTTCATTGCACATACTTTTAAGGGCTGATTCTACTTCACTCCAAGTTGGTGGCGTTTCTTCAGATACCGTATATTATCACTTGACTGAATCTGTGCATTAGGAATGGAGTCCTTCTTTATACCATTGTATAGATTCTCAAAATATAATTTCATAATTTCTCTTATTTCTGTGTCTTCCCTAGTGATGCTCCCATCTGGTTTCTGTAAAGCCGTTATTTACTCATAACTACTCCTGGCGTTTTTAACAACACTGTACAGCAATTTGGAATTTGCTTTACTATCTTCTTCCAATTTATTTGTAAAATCAATCCAAGACTTTTGCTTTTCTTCTGCTACTATTCGTTTCACTCGCAGTCTACAATCTCTGTATGCCTGTTGTAATTCACTCATTTTTAATTCATCTTTTCCATCTCCTTTCTGAATTTCTTTATCTCGAGCCTTTCCTGCTTCATTTTTCTTCTGAACTGCACTCTTTACTTCATTATTCCACCAAGCTGTTTTTCTTTCTTTTACTTTACTACTAGCTTTGCCACATATTTCTACAGCAGCTCCAACAAGACATTCTTTGAATCTGTTCCACTCTGTATTTCCTCCTTGTGTTCTGTCTCTAGGTATTTTGGAGGCCACCTTTTTAGTATACATCAGTTTGTTTTCTACTTTTTTCAGTTCCCAGGTTTTAATCTTTGGTTTTTTGGTTTTCCGTGGTGTGTGGATTTTTACATTTTTGATGATTGCAAGAAGCATTCTGTGGTCGCTATCTAAGCTCTCACTTGGCACAACCTTAACATCACAAATAGTTTGGCCAGCTTTTCCATCAGATAGTATGTAGTCTATTAAGGATCTGGATTGTCCATCCCAACTATACCTTGTTATTTTGTGAGATAATTGTTTTTGAAACCAGGTGTTATTTATTTTTAAGCCATTTCTCACACAAAAATCTAGAAGTTGTTCACCTTCCTGGTTCTTGGTACCAAAACCATGCAGACCCAACACATTTTCATACCCAAGTCTGTCTGTTCCCACTTGTGCTTTCAGATCCCCCATCACTAATACATTTTCCACTCCTTCAGTAGCTTCCTCCAGGTCAGATCGAAATTGCTCCTTTTCTTCTTCATCACATCCACACTGTGGGGCATATACCTGTATAACTGTTAACACCTCCTTATTGAAAGTGACATCCAGTTTGATGATTCTGTCATTTACATAGATCACTTCACTTACAGCATCTATATCTTCTCTCAATACAAATCCGACGCCATTCCTAGCTTCGGTTTTGTTACCCATCCAGTGAAGTTCATATCCTTTCCTCAGTTGTTTTACTCCTGTGCCTTTCCATTTTGTCTCACTGATGCCAAGGATGCAAAGTTTCCTCCTCTCCATCAAATCCACCAGTTCTTCACATTTACTTGTCAATGTAAGGATGTTTAGTGTTCCAATCCTGTGTTTGATTTTCTTGATTTGGGATTTCTTCGCATAACATTGTAAAAGATCATTAGCCTTTCGGTCATCATACGTTACAAATGTCTGAGAAGATTTGTCAGGTCGGTATTTGTTTTTCTTTCCGAGGCTCGTTTTAGTTTTGAAAGCAATTCAAATTACTCTTCAGCTGGCTTGCTAAGCCTAACACTAGAGAGGAGTTTCTGTTAGGGTTTTCTCCCTTAGCCTTTGGCAGTCCCCTGCCACTTCTACAAGGCAGCAGCATTGGTATCCCCTTCTAATTAACCCCAGAGAGGATGGGTTGCCACATCCGCCATCTCTGCCATTCTGAAGGTCGCCTTCTCTGCCAAAGGTGCTGTTATGGACTTCACCCGTAACCCTGGGCAAGGGCTACCTCATCCGCAATCTCCACCGTTCCGAAGTCCATCTCCTCCGTTGAAGATTCCGTTGAGGTTGTACTCATATTTAACCCCTGAGTACTGGGTTGCCCCTTCCGCCATCTCCACTGTACTGAAGTCTATCTTCTCCACTGCAGATGCCATTGAGGTCTTCGCGAGTAACCCTGTGCATGGGGCCTATGTTATACCCCATAGGACTGGGTCCTCACCAGAACTTAGCCGTTACTGTAGTTCCATGGAATATTACAGTACCATTGCCCACCCCCGCGACGGGGATGCGCTTGGCAAGAATTGGCATGTGTTTAAATTTTTTGGAGGGGAAATTTGATTAAAAGTCAACTAGATTTAAACAAACTTCAATTTATTTTCAATGAAACTTAATTCATCAATATTAATCGCTTTCACAACCAACATTTCCAACCCTCATTGATAATAATTTTCAATTACAACTATTAATTAAACTATACTAACCTATGCCATTTTTAACTAGTAAACATTGTTACTGAGCAAAATATCAACTCACTTTTGTAATGACACTACAAAACATTTCCGTAAATGACCGATCACCTAGCAGCTACTGCTGCCGAGAAATCAGCATCAAAATAAACTCACTGTGGTAAGAACCGGTGTACCCGAAGCGTAGTTGCTATGGCGCCATGTTGCTAGCCCGGAGGTCTGTGTTCAAAAAGGAAGGAAGGAAGATTGTAGTTTTACGTGACCGTGAATCTTGTGATTATGAGCCACGGGACCTCCTTTTTACGTGGAATCCGAACCACAGGACATGGCATTTCACTTCGAAAATCTCACATGCATTGACCGGGAATCGAACCCGGACCGCCTTGGTGAGAGGCATACAGCTAGACCGCTGAGCCACCACGCCCCCCGGGCTGTGTTCAAAACCATCCCCTGATGAAGTTTTATTGTTTGATTGGTGCTCTCAAGTAGGTCTTGAACCATGGGCAGAGTTGGCAACAATTGAATTCGCCAGCAAAACGATCTGATTGGCTAACTTTAGCAGCATGAGATATCAACGCATTTTGCTCAAATTATTTATCAGTTTGACCAATCCTCTAACGTTCTTATACCCAGTTCACGTTGTTACCGACCACACAGTGTATTAAAATACAGTAAAATACAGTAGAACTGAAATATCTTGACAAGTAATTTATTATGCTACGAAAACTTTTGTTGGCCTGATACACTATTCACATTACACACTATCCAATGAAACACCAACTTACTTGATTCTGTCATCCGTGTATTAAAATAATTGTGAACATTTATTTCACCAAGGCCATTCATCAGTCCAAGCTGTGTGCTGCCCATAGTGAGGGGAGGAGCGAGTTAAGTGTTCCCTAACACGATGTGCTCAGGAGCCAGAATGTCTGCCCTGCTGCAACATGCAAACGCTGACTGGCATTTTGTTTCAGCATTCATGCTAAGAGTTTGTGTTCTACTCTCAATAAGGAGGCGAACCTAAATTACAGATAGTACAAAAATGAAAACTGATGGTAACCGTCAGTTCAGGTCATTAACATAAAGGCATGCGAACAGCAAATGTCCTGTGGAAAGAAGTGCTATAGGATTGTTGTAATGAATGCTGAGGAGCAGCACGGATCTTGTAGTTTTAAATAAATTAGAAGTGAAATGAAACATTAAATTACTTTCGGAACAGCTGCTCTATTTTTTATCCATTCATTTTTTCTATTTTGTAGGTTGTATGTCAGTAGTCTGTTGTGGTAAGAAGTATTCATTGTCTTTCATACCATTATGGATAGATGACCTAGATGTTTTGCCCCTTAAAACAACACTCGTCACCAGCATGAATTAGGAAGCTTTAAATTGTATGCTGGATTTTAGTTATTACTAGAGCAACCTCTTCCCAAATTGTGGTTTGGGAGGCGGGAAGGGGGTTATTTCACCAGATATGACTTAAGTTATGTCTTTAAACTTCTTATGGAGAGTATAGGGCTACAACAAAGGAGTGCCATCTCGTTCTGTTCCTAGGGGTCCTTGATTTTCCCCAAGCTCTTCCCCTGTTGACTTTCCTCTTCTACTGTCCGCTGTCATGCCATCCTGGGCCTCCCACTTCTCTGTTTTCCTTGCGGATTTCAATTGAGTGCCTCCTTTGCAATGTGGCCTTCCGACCAAGCAGTGTGTCCCATCCATCCCCATTTCCTCAGTCTTATTTCTAATTTAATAGGCACTTGCTTGTCCTTTTCCAGAGTGCTGGTGATTACGTTTGAACACCATATCCCCAGGATGACCTTCAAGCATCGGTTAATGAATGTCTGTCAGGTGCTTTGTCACTTCCTAGGTCTCACATCCATAGAGTAAGACACACTTTATATTACTCTCAAAAATCCGCAGCTTGGTCTTCATTCTCAATTCCCTGGACCTCCAAATCAGGCATAAAGTTGCGAAGGTTTCCTTGGCTTTGTTGATGCAGCTCCTGATATCCTCTGTTGTCCCTCCATCAGTTGTAATGATGCTACCGAGATAGCAGAACTTGTTCACTTTCTCAAGGACCTGAGTCAGAGCACCATAGTGTTCAGATTCTTGAACCGCATGGGGTCTTTTGGGCGTTTTCTTCAGCACAACTTTGGCAGTCTCGTCTTCCAGATGTTTCAGGTTCATCTCTATATACTTAAAACTGTGAGCTAGAAGGCCAAGGTCATTTGCATAATCCAGGTCCTCTAAACATTTCTTGAGACTACACTGGATCCCTCATCATCGGTTCATCGCTTGTGTTATGACCAAATCCAATACAATTAGGAACAGGATTGGTGAGAGAAGGTAGCCTTGTTTCGCCCCAGTCATTACTTCTATAGGGTTCAAAAACACCCCATGGTGTTCCACTTGACACGTGTAAGCATTGTGAGGTTAATGATCTTCTCAGTAATGCCAAAAATTTCAAATGCTCTCCACATTTTGCTTTGAATTATGCCGTTGAAGGCTTTTTCAAAGTCAACGAACAGCATGTAGAGTGCTGATATTAATTTGACTGTTCAGCAATCAACCTCAGGGTGTATATCTGATCTGTGCAAGACCACCCTCCCAGAATCCTGCCTGATTTGGCATCCAATTATACTTTAATCCTGTTCAGAATTATTCTTGATAGATTTTGCTTGGAATCGCCAGCAGTGCAATGCTCCACCAGTTGTCACAAACTGTCAGATCGCCTTTGGGAGCTTGATGAGTAGTCCTTTGTTCCATTCACTCTGCATCTCCTCCTTTTTCCAGATGGTTGTCAGGAGTGGGTGAAGAATTTCTGTTGATTTGTACGCATCTCCTTTCAGTAACAATATTGTACAATCCTGGTGCTTACCCATCTTCAACTGTTTGATTGCTTGGACAATTTCCTCATTCGGGGGCAGATCCGTGTTGATTCACCGATCTTGTGAAAGTTCCTCCTCTCTTGTACCTCCTCTTCCAAAGAAACATTATTGGTCTTGCGGTTTAACACATTCTCAAAATAGTCCTTCTACCTATGTTCTTGACTGTCTTCTAGCCGATAACAGTTTCTCTAGTATAGCCTCCTTATGCTGTTGTTTAAGGTCTTGCTGTCTCCACAGCTAGCTGCTGCCTCTGCATACATTGCCAGGTTGTTGACAAATGTCTTTTTGGAAGCTCCTGTGTACTCCTTTGGTTTTCCTTGTCCAGGCCAAGTTTAGCCATGCTTTTTCCTTTCATCATAGCTGTATTGCATCCCAGGCATCTTGTGATATCTATTCTTCCCTGCCACGCTTTGCTACCCCAAGGACTTCTTTGCAGGTTTGTGTGCAAGTCACATTCACTCTCTTCCACTGGCTCTCATTATCTTCCTTGCCAGTCTCGCTTCTCAGCACTTCAAAGCAGTTTTTCAATTTAATTAAGAACGCCTGCAAGGTTGCTTCATTCTTCAACCTACTAACATTAAATATAGTCCTCCTTTGTCCACATAATCACCTAACTGCAATGATTTTTAGATGAAATATTGTCAGCATGAGGTGGTGATCACAGCTGGCATCTTCTCCGAGTCCTACTAATTGCGAAGTGGTCAATTTGGTTTTCTATCCTGTTGTCATTTAACACCTATGACATTTTGTGACACTGCCCCCCAATGACTAGTTTGAACATGTCACACAGATCTAACAGTCTTTCTTCATTATCGTTACATGTTCCTAATCCATGACTTCATTTCCAACTCTGGCATTGCGATCGCCATCAGCATCAGGAACTCTCTCTTTCGGCATTTCAAGTGTCTCTTGTAATTTTCTGTAGAATTACTCCTTGTCCCATTAATCAGACACTTTGGTTGGTGCAGAACACTGCACAATGCTCACTGGTCTCAACCTGGATGCAATGATCTGCTCTGAGATAGGGTTCCATTCCATCAGCCACTCCCTCGCTGTAGTTTTCATCTTCTCTCCCAGAATATAGTAAGGTGTAACCATCCCTTGTTCTTGTCCCTCCAAAGCAGTCAGCCTCGTTTCACCGAGTCCCAAGAGGGCAAGTCGATATTGTTTTATCTGTTATTTGTAGCTCTTCAGTCGGTCAACACGAATTTGCCCAATGACTGGGCGGGGTACAAAGTATAAATGTCGCAGTCAGATAGTGAAATCCGTCATTTCATGAAAATCCTAGACACTTCATGAAGAGCCGGCATATGATGTAAAAAGGTACAGTTGTACTATCTGACGCGTGGTTTCATGAAATAACTAAATTTCGCCGTCACATAGTGTAATTCATTTTGTACATCATCTGACGGGAAATCCAGCCCGTCACTTCATGAAGTAACGGCAGCGGTGATTATGTGTGAGGGAAGTGTGATTCCCAAGAATAAATCTAATAAAAATGTGGACACAAAAGGGCTGTTATTTCCTCAGAAAGTGAACACTGTGACGTATGGTACAAATGTCTAATGGTCTTATCCCCTAAATTCCCTCCCCAGCATCTTGGTCTTGCACCTAGAAGGAATATTATGCTACCGTACTGTGAACAGAAGAAGAAGGTCATTCATATTTGATGCATTTTGTTTTTAAAACATGATAGATAACCGACAGTATAATATGTCTTGGTTTCGCTGTTCCACCCTTTAAAACAAGAGCTAACTCAGTTACGGACATGCAAAATAGAGATCTTGTACAGCTCTTAGCAGCCAACTCTCTGAGTGAATTTGTGGTCTCGGGGTATGGTGTAAGCTTCCGGACCACTACGTGATGAGTTAGAACACAAAATGGCCAACACAAAAGAACAGACTCTCCATACATTCAAGAGGGCGAATGATTGATATATTAAACCATTAAAATCGACAACTCAGAATATAACTGCGTAAGTAGGACTAGTCTTGGCAAGATATGAGTGTCACATAAGGGTTCTCACTTGTGTTAGTCAAAAGGTTATCACACTGAAGATAGAGCAAAGTGGCCGTCTTGAAATTGCAAAATAAATTAATAACTCGCAGAATCTTAGACCTATGAAATAAGAAAAGGAGATGAACTATACAACAATATTCCTAAAAAATTATCTCTGAAAGTGAATGATTCAATAATTAGCCAACCACAAGAAGTGTGCACTACTTTCAATAAATTTTTTGGCAATATAACTAATAGAAATAACACTGGAAGTGTTCCTCAAGAGATTAACACTCTGCCTAGATTAGCCAAATCTGTCCATTTCTTCCCTGTAACTATTCAAGAATAAGAATCAGCCATTGACAGCCTAAGAAATTCTCCTAAAACTGGGTGGGATGGAATCTCTTCAAATTATTGAAACAGTGCAAGAAGGAGCTTATCATTCCATTAATGTACCTTATAAACCAAGTACTAATGTATGGAATCTTCCCAGAATGACTGAAAACCAGTATTATTAAACCTGTTCATAAGATGATTGATGATATAAACAACTACAGGCCATTAACTATAATTTCTGCCCTAGGTAAACTCCTGGAGAAAATTATTTTAAACCACCTACTTGCATTGTCTGGGAAACACTCTATTCTTAGAAACTTTCAACTTGGATTCAGGAAAGGTTTTTCATCTGTTACTGCTCTCGCAGCTTTTACTCATAATGTATTAAACCACCTTGATAATAATAACCCTGTTAGTTCAATATTTTTAGACTTATCTAAAGCCTTTGATAGTGTAGTCCATGATTTATTCCTAAAGAAATTGAAATATTATGGAGTACACGGAGTCGCTTTACATCTGATAACTTCTTACCTACGTAAACAATGCGTTGAAGCGAACTATAACGTAGGTAATGAGATAGGGAAAGTTAGGTCTTCCTTAGAAAACACTTAACAGTGGTATTCCACAGGGTACTGTTTTAGGACCTTTTCTCTATCTCCTGTATGTCAATGAAATGCCAGAATTTGTAAATTCCACCATAGTATCATATGCAGATGACACATCTGTTATTTCTTGGGGAAAAGATAGGGAATTGATGTTGCAAAATCTTAACACATCCTTGAAACATATCAGTGGATTTTTCAGTTCCAATTTCCTGATAGTTAACTCAGACAAAACAAATGTGATGAACTTTGATTTTAAAAGGGATGACAATAATGATATAAGTATTCAACTAAATGGTGCATACCTTCAAACAACAGATTCTACCAAATTCTTAGGCATTATTCTAGATAGGATCATTGGAAGGATCATGTTAATTATGTTTGTAAAAAAGTAACATCTGGATTTTTGTTTGTTACGTAGATTATCAAAAATTGTAGATAAGAGTATATTATTGAAAGTGTACTATGGAGTAATATACCCTCACTTGAACTACGGGATAGTTGTCTGGGGATGTGTTGCAAATGAACACTTTGAACGACTTTTTATTTTGCAAAAGAAAGCTATACAAATCATTTTTCGCATTCCAAGTCGAGGCACGTGTAAGCAATCATTCAGGACTAATAATATTATGACACTCTCTTCCATATACAGTATATCTATAAGTCAATTTTCTTTATTAAGCATAATACAACGTTTACTGTAAGTAACAGTGAGATACACCATTATAACACAAGAAATAGGAATGACTACCACACGAGTTTCCACCGCACTAAAAAGATGTGAAGGTATGTTACTCTATAATAGATTACCTAAGCATATAAAAAATCTGAACGGTAAAAATTTTCAAACATCATTGAAACACTACTTAATTGTCAGGTGTATTCTATAAATGAACTGTAAAATCCGTATGTGTACTTTAACTTTTATATAATTTAGAACATAATATGTTTTATGTATATAGAGTATATCATGACGTTGTCTAACAACTGTTAAGTTCTATTGACAAGAAATAAATTAAATTGAATTGAAAATAAGGTAGAACCTATTAGGCCCTTCGTATACCCAAAACAAAAGAACAGTGATTCCATATTTTCAAGACGGTGGCTAGGCAAATTATTAAAATATACAAATTAGTAGCTCAGGAAATAAAAGCTTGGAAGGAGAGGAGTATTATACAGGGTGTTTCTAAATTCTCATTACAAACTATGAGGGCTTGTAGTGGGGACCAAGACGGTTAAGTTTAGAATTTGTATCCGGAAATGTACAGTCTTCCCGCTACCCGCAAAAACCATTACAGCACACGTTCACAGCTCCCGCATTTTTGCTCTGTCCGACTCCTGCTGCATGTGACGACCACCAAAGTCAACACTAGCACAGTACCTCTGTACCATGTTCTGGTAAACACGATCACCAATCCTTGGTCCTCCAACATCCCCCGCAGACATAATCGCGCCAGTAGGTCTTCCTCGGATTCCACAGGGATCTCCTAAATTAAGGTTTTCATGTGACCCCACAGCAGTGTAAAGTCGGGTGAACCTGCAGGCCAAGCAATCGGGCCACCACGACCTATCCACTATTGCCTAAATCTGTGATGCAGATGATCTCGGACCGCAAGTGAAAAATGAGGTGGTGCGCCATCGTGCTGGATCCACACGTTTTGACGCACATGCAGTGGCACATCGTCTAAGAGCTCATGCAGTACGTCTTCAAGGAATACCAAGTACGCAGCACCCGTGAGATTTCGTGGAAGAATGTATGGAATGTCAACAAACCTGTAGGGTACGTACTGTACCATTTCCCTCAAGCGTTAGTTGCAGCACTGTGATCTGTAGGATTTGTTTGTATCATAATACAGCGCAGGACCGGCGAGCTTGTGGCGTGACAGCTGACGGATTTCGTGAGGCTGGCCCGAGCCGAGGTTCTCCGAACTGGCAGACGCAAGAGTGACATTCAAGACTAGTGTGCCGTGCAGATCCAACTTATTCATTGTATATTGAAAGATCACCTCATCTATAATAATGAGGAAGAGAAGTTTATTTATCATTTTCAGCATTTTACCCAAGATGTATGGACATTGTACTGGCTTTGAAGAGCTGATTTCTTTGGCAAGACTTCATGATATATGACAACTATATTGACCATGCGCCAACACTTTGATTTATCGATCTACGCACCGCGAGGGTGGGGATGATTACCCTCGTGAGTATGCGGGCAGTTCGACCAAGCCAGATTCTGAGATATCTCTGCTTAGAGCAGAACGACCTACTGGCGCGAATATTAATCACGTATAGCGAAGTGCAAGGCTCACTTGAAACATGTGTGAGGCCATCGTTAGGATGTTGGAGTTGTGTGATGAAAAACTCTAACCTAGGCATTTCAGTAATGAGTGATAGTTTCACGCTGAATATGTGCCGTATAACGTGCAAGTTTATTCATGCCACATTCACATTAAGGCAAGCTCTTTGCAACGAGCAACGTTAACTTTGGCGAGTGTACAGTGATACCTGCGGTAGACTTTTACTGCAGAATCGTGCTACTTTTATGGACACAAGTGTTGTTACACTTGAGCACTAAATGAACTATTTCACTCATTCCTCTCATTTTACTGACATGATAACCGACGAGATGTCGGGAGGAAGGTTTTTAATGCACGTTTACCTTATAGCTATGGCAGGCTAAACATTTATACATGAATACTGCGGTGTAGGCAACGCACTATGCACGCTACGGAGTGGACACTGACTTTTTTAAAGCGTCATTGCTAGTGCTAAATTTTCTTTTACCATGTCAGTCCATCATGACATTAAGATGCAATTATCGCTTCGGGCGAATGCTACTACTCTGTGACGAGATTCTTATTCGGAACGATATGGACAGTACGTGGATTGCTGTAACAACCGGTGATGTTCGTGTGGCTGTCTGGAACCCGAGTGTTGGCATCTGGCGATCCAGGGTTCGATTCCATCGACATTCCAGGATGACCCAGGGCATTTCTACGTATAATGAAGACTTGATATGGGAGGCATATCATTGCTTTCGATTCCATCATTGTCTGGCGATAAGGTACAGCAAATTTATACCAGTCAGTAGTAGTAATGCATGAATATTAGAATGTTTTAGTAACTGTCATATTTTCTTTTTCTTAGTATAGTCGATGGGTAGGACTTAGACTTGACGTCTTACTCTTGGCTGGTCCTATTCTCGGCCGGATTTTGATTCTTTTTAAAAGAATGCATCCATTGTGTAGTGTGTTTTTACACAAGTCATGGTAACTTATGGTAATTTATATGGGAACATTTTTGTCGTAGTGAAGAGAGTCGACTTAGGGGAAGTTTATATTATAGTGATTTTGAATTTCCATCGTGGTTTATATTTTCTTTTAGCCACGTTTATTCGCATTCGCATTTATCGACGGATCTATTTTATAGAGATCGTTCTGATTGTTAGTTGAAGAGTTGGGAGTGTTCGTTTGAACATTTTTCTTCGCCGTGTTAGAGAGTTGAGACGTTTCTGAGCTCACTCTTGGCCTGATAGGATTTTTTTTTCTTAGATTTTGCTCAGAGAGATTTCCAGTTTTGGTGCATTGTGGAGACAGTAGGGTTTTCTAATCGACGATTTTGGTGTTTATTGTTTCGATCACCCTCGTCGATGGTGTAGGAACTCTATATTATTCTCTAAGGTCCACCCGAGCAGGAATATTTGTTTTTATGCTTGAAAATCTTGATCCTATTGAATTTATTGTTTCGACACACGATTGTCATGTTAATTTTGAGCTGATAGAAATCCATTTCACATATGGTATTTTTCAAACTTTTCAATGCGGGTTATAGTCTAGTAAAGACATTCTGAACAGCATTTACAATCTTTTCTTCGACGAGAATCTCAGATAATCGAATGTGGAGGCATGTCATTTAACAGACGTGTGATTGTAATAAACTATTGTAAAAGCATTAACAATAAGTCTAATAATCAGTTGGAAAAATAAGAGATAACATTTTTAGACACTATATGAAGTATAACATCCTGTATAATTCTAGAAACGCAAAGGTTAAGCAAACTGTAATTATTGAAGTATATTATTGATGAAAGCATTCATATCACCAGTGAGGGTGACTTATGAAGTGTATAAAAGGCAATTTTGAAACAATCAATACTCAGTGGAGTAGATTTATCGTGTGGGTACGACCATGTTCTGGCACCGTTGAATAATAATAACTAATTAATGTTTGAAATAATTATGATGAAATCCATTGCTGAATGGAAGGTGAGTAAGTCAGGTGTGACTTGAAACAATCATAGATTTACAGTTATCGAACTAGATTGCAATAGTGTACCATCAGGAAACGTGTACTTCTAGACACGAGCACGTAAATTTATGTAATGATCTTTATTATCCGAGTTCTGGATTTAATTGCAATGCTTATAGCTACATAATCATCCCTTTGATGAATTCTCAGATTAATGTCGAATGAATTTGATTTTTTGTTCTTGCTTATTCTCACAAGACATTATTGGGTCCAAGGGACACCAAACATTTATGATATTACTACCATGAAACCACTACTGACTTATACAAGTTACACTCATGGAGGGTGTACAATCTTTGTCTTTTGCTATAACACTCTGAGAGGTGTTAAAACCACTTGTATATATGTATATTCTTTTTCAGGGTTATTGCCTGTCAGTTAGGTAGTCAGCCCGAAGGCTGGTTGGATCCTCAAAAAGTACCGCCGTTACGTTATGTGAGTAGATACCCACGAAAACCCAAGGCAGCACTATTTTGAGGCGTTCTAGGCAAGAAGAAGAGTGAGGTAGTTTCAGGGTTATTATCAACATGTATACCATGGTGATGACAAGAGGGGAAAGACAAGGAAAGGGCACTGTGAAAATTGGAAGTCAGAGTTTGGAAATTGTGGACACGTTCAAATACCTAGGAAGTGAATTGATGCAAACTGGTAGGTTGGACATGGAGATTGGCAGGAGGGTACAGCAGAGCAATGCATTCTATCAAAGTGTAAGAAAACTTGTTTGGGATAAGGAAGTACCAAGGAAAAGCAAGGAGGTAATGTATAAAGTGTATTATGTACCCATATTAACTTATGCAGCTGAGACTTGGACCCTGACAAGCAGGCAAGAGAGTAGAATCCAAGCCAGTGAAATGAAATTCCTAAGAAGTATGATAGGAAAGACAAGGAAAGACAGAGTGAGGAATGAAGATGTTAGGAAGGAAGTTGGGATGGGAAAACTAAATGAGAGAATTGAGAAGAATAAACTAAGGTGGTTTGGACATGTAAAGAGGATGGAGGAAAATAGAATACCAAGACAGATGCTGGAGGCGAAGTGCAAGGGTAAGAGACCAAGAGGAAGACCTAGAACAAGGTGGATGGATTCAGTGAAGAACGGCGTAAGAAAAAGAAATCTGGACTGGGACAAGATCGTGGAAGAAGAATGGTGGAAGGAAAGAGGAAAGTGGAGAAGTGCCATAAATACCCCGACCCGGCAGGAGCTGGATAAGGGGAAATGATGATGATGATGATGATGATGATACTAGGGAAATTACCCACTGGAATGAGACAGTTCTGATATTTGATTTAATATAAGTTTGTTTGGATCAATATTTTTTTTAAATGGGATTTTGCAGGCCATTGTTGTGTGGTGGATTTATCCTTGCTATGGTGTGATTTATTCTCGACCAATGTCGAGTTGACTAATGTTCATCAGATTTTTATTCTGAGGGCATAGCACTTTGCTATGTCAGTTTTGTGAATAAATTAGTTTCAATTCCTTTTAATTTGACATTGTGGTGATTTATAGAAGTGAGTGGAGGTCATGTTAAGAAAGCCATTGCTGGGTATTTCTAGGTGTTTCTACGCCTGAGATCACACTCTTGTGTAGACCTCGTGTTCTTTGAGCTTTTGCTTTTTAGCGTTTAGCCATGGTTTTTCTTAATGTTGCTTGGTTAGGTTTCCCTGTGCCCTATTATCCCCATCTCTTGCTGGTAGTATCTGGGGGTTTTCAGCCGGGGCTTTTCAGGTTCTACGATCCAGTGATCTTCGTGGGATTTCAGCAAGCTGATGGTAGGTAATTTCGGGTACAGTACTCTATTCAGTGGTGCCGAAAATGCGGGAGATTTGAACGTGTGCTGTAGTGGTTTTCTGCGGGTAGCGGGAAGACAGTACATGTCTTGGTCCCCTCTACAAGCCCCCAAAGTATGTAAACTAATTGGAATTTAAAAACAACCTGTATAAAAAGGAAGGAAGCTTGTAGTTTTACGTGACCGTTAATCATGTGATAATGAGCCACGAGACATCCTTTTTACATGGAATCCGAACCACAGGACATGGCATTTCACTCTGAAAATCTCACATGTATTGACCGGGAAACGAACCCGGTCCACCTTGGTGAGAGGC
The DNA here is from genome assembly GCA_946902985.2 of Meconema thalassinum. Classification (NCBI taxonomy): domain Eukaryota; kingdom Metazoa; phylum Arthropoda; class Insecta; order Orthoptera; family Tettigoniidae; genus Meconema; species Meconema thalassinum. Next base: position 885,383,020 of record OX336389.2, on the reverse strand, counting down.
CAACAGCCTGACCGCAGCACCACCACGCCCCACACACTGTATAAGAGGCCTCAGTAATGTTAGTGATACATTTATTACATTGAATAAAGCGGACAGTGGCCATCCTGAAATTTCATAATTTTAAAACAAATAACTTTCCATATTTTAGAGCTCTAATAACAAAAATTAATGACAAGGTAGAAACTTAAATGCATCATATTTCCAAAGCAAAATAAACGGGACTCCAAATTTTCAAGATAGCAGCTGGGCGCCTACTATTAAAATGTAATTATAGGAGTACAACGTAGAACAGAATGCTGGAGTTGGGACACACCGTACGTTGCTGCTGAAGAGCTTCCCCCTCCAAAAACGACTTCACCCTCCATCCAGCTGGCTGACACCTTGAGTCACTGTCAGAGCTGCAATCGTCCTCATCTCCACATGTGCCCTCATCGTCACTCGCACTCAGTCTAATTATCAGTCTGTCCACTTCACCATCTACAGTATTGTCGTGATGCAAATATTCGTCTTCTTTCCTTTTAACATGCTCACAACATTTTTTCCACTCATCGGCTGTGTACTGCAGGAAACGTTTCCGACTTAGCTCCTCTTTTTCTTTTAAGGTGCCTCCAATTGACTACTCTGCAACTTTACCTTTTATGTCCTCCCAAACCATTTCAATCGGATTGAGATCTGGATGGTAAGGGGGAAGACGCAAAGGAATATGGCCATATGAATGGATAATTTCATCCACTAAATAGTGTTTTTCGTGCGGAAAGCTCTGAACTATTTTAATAAGTTCAGCTTTAGTCATGGACGTATCGAATACAGCTCTGCGATCTTCTAGCCAAAGAACAGTATCGGCCTTTAAGCTTGCTTGTGTGAGCACATTATCTTTTTCATTGCAGTGATATGTAGCGTTGTCTATGATGATCACATTTGGAGACTATAAAGCTGGTAGAAGCTGAGTTTCCAACCACTTTAGGAATTTTACATAGTTCATAGAGGTGTGATAATCCCCCCGATTTCTGCCCTGATTTAAAAATCAGTAACGCTCCATGAAATCTTCTTCCCCTCCCCCGTGAACAATTATTAGTCCCTGTCCAGCTCTGATACTTGCAGTAGCACCAATTTCTTCTTTCGACTGCCAGCACTTCGAAACCATATGAGATTGCTGAATGTAAGTCTCATCTATATAAACAATATTCCAGCCAATACTTCTTAATTGCCTGATTTGTGTTATGTACCTTATTCTCTATAAGAAGCCTCCGTGGCTTAGGTGGCAGCACGCCGGCCTCTCACCGCTGGGTCCGTGGTTCAAATCCCGGTCACTCCATGTGAGATCTGTGCTGGACAAAACGGAGGCAGACAGGTTTTTCTCCGGGTACTCCGGTTTTCCCTGTCACAATTTCATTCCAGCAACACTCTCCACTATCATTTCATTTGTCATTCATTTAATCATTGCCCCAGAGGAGTGCGTCAGGCCTCGGCAGTCGGCACGTTCATATCCTCGCCGCTAGATAGGGGCTTCATTCATTCCATTCCTGACCCGGTCGGAGACTGGAAGCAGGCTGTGGAATTTCATTTTTCACCTTATTCTCCATAAAATTAAGTCTGGTCTTTCTATGAGAATCTTTCTCTTTGATTCACACTTTTTCCAACTGAAGCCTAGCATTTTAATTCTTTGCGTTAGAAACACTCGTCCGCAGTTGATAACACCAACATCTTTAAGGGCAGAGAGAAGTTTCTTTATGGTGGGAATTTCTCTTTTCACATGTAAAAGAAGTGAATTGTTCGCCTGATTGCACTGTCTGTGAAAGTGTCAACTTCCATCCTCCTTTCTTGATTCGCTTTTCCCTGTTGGAGTTGAAAAGTTTAATTGATTTTTCGCTAGAGCTGTCTTTCCTTCTTCCAGAATCTTAGTAACCGTACTCACTGAAACACCGGTAGCTTCACTAGTCATACCGTATCTAAAATATTTGCAGTTGCTATATTATATTTTTCTTTTGTTTTCTTAAAATATTGTGCAACATTGAAAACTATTTCACTAGCTTGGCCTCTAAGAGATCTCCCGGACACACTGGATGATTTTGATAACGGTGAAGGCATTGTCGTATTGAATTAACACTCGTTTAGAAATACGGAAAACACTTGGCACTGCAAGTCCACCTTGCACAAGCACAAGGTCCAACGACAACGACAAGGAAATCCGTAGGAGGGAGAAAGAGAGAGAGAGAGACACTTCCCCTACCTGATGCACATGCGCAGAAGAAAGACTAGCAGTGGACAGACAAGGGAGCTGGAAACACTCTCCCCTACTTTAGTGCGCATGCGCATTGAAACATTCTTTTCGATGTGGTAACCCTATAGGAAACCTTTAGAATGCAAAAATGAAACTTAGTAAGAAAGAAGTAGGCTACCATGCACGGGACCTTGCTAAAATAAGCCATATTACACATTGAATAAAATACACGGTGGGGATCTTGAGAATATACGGTACAATATGATAATGAATAACTCCAAGTATTTCAAAGCTGGCTGGCTGCGTGGCTCAGGGGTAACGTTCTCGCTTGCTGGGCCCATGGTTGCAGGTTCGTATCCTGGCACAGTCAGCTGGCATTTGAGGGTGCGCAAATGCGAGGGAGCCGTGTCTGTAGATTTACTGGCACGTTAATGATCCCCTTCGGGGCAAAATTCCGGCACCCCGGCGTCTCTAAAAGCCAGTGTAGTTAAAAGGGACGTAAAACCAATAACATTATTATTATTATTTCAAAGCTACAATAACAAATATAAGTAGAACCTTATAAGTAGCTTCCTAATACCAAGTTAAAAGAACTGCGGCTCTATACATTCACAATGGGGGCTGGGTGTATTCTTAAAACGTGATCAACAGGGTTAGGAATTTTAGGTAAATTTTCTTAGGGTAAATTAAAGCTGCTCGGAAAGATATCACAGTGTGAAATTTTGTTTCTAGTTGCAAAAAGAGGCATTTTTCATGCACCTTCTTCCCTTTTTTTGGGACCTTTAAGTTTAATTCCAATTTATTCTACAAGATTTCTAATCAACATAACATATTTAAATTTCAATTCAAGTCTCCTCAGCTTGCTGTGTATATGCGAATAGTAAGCCTACCTCTTTTCAGTAAACATCGTGCGGGAGTTGAAAGTACACCTTCAACAAAGGAAAATAATTGTGTGTTCGACAAAACCTCTTTCTCTCGCTATACCGCTATAATGTAGCCCGCAATAATGCAATTGACAAGGAGTGATTCTATCCCACGAGAACCAGTAGTCTGCTGTTCGTGAATGTGAGTTTGTTACTGTGAAAGACGTCATCTGATTGCATGGAGGCGGAGGCTGGTTGACGCAGAGATGTCAGCAACCACACCCGCGAGGTTCCGAGAATTGAGACTGGGTACTGCTCGAAGCTACTAGAAATCGCTGAGACTGCAGTTACAGCATGAATGAGAACATTCTGGTAATTGTCGCCGTGATATAAGAGAGTGTGGACAGCAAGTGAGTGAGTGAGTGCAAGAGTGAGTTGTGGGATAGTCGCATTGAGTTAGCAAATGAACTGGTGTTAGCACTTTGTTACATTACTAAATGAGTGTACTACTCGATTTTACCATGCCAAAGGTGTTTAGTGCCCGATTTATTGTTCTGGCTCAGGAATTCAAACAAGATTTCATAGACACTGATGGAACTGTTATGCAATGTTCTATTTGTGATTCAGGAATTTTGTTAGATGAAAAACACCAGTGAGATCGCATCAAATAACACATTTCCAGCTCTAAGCGTCAAATGAATAAGACTCTTCAAGCAAACAAATCGCGGCAACCTCTATTACGAAATGCGTTTCAACAACAGAGTTCATAAAAAGACAAAATTTGAAGGAATTAAACATTGATTTGTGTGCAGCTCTTACACAAGCAGGAATTCCTTCAATAAGGTGAACCATCTAGCCTTCAAGGGATTTCTTGAAAAATACACAAAGATGTCAATGCCCGATGAGAGTACTTTAAGAGAAAACTACATGGAACCTGTTTACCAAGAAACCATACAAAGAATCAAGGAGAAAGTGTCTGATTGCGATGTGAGAATCATTGTGGATGAAACCATAGACTCAATGGAACAATATGTTTTCAACATTTTAGTTTTTCCCTTAGCAGGGGAGAACGTTAAGCCCATGTTGTTAAAAATGTATGATCTGCAGAAAGCCAAAGCCAGTACAGTAATGCAATCAATTATGGACTTCTGCCAAAAACTCTGGCCTACTGGTATAGAGTTTGAAAAACTTCTTCTTGTGGTTGCAGACCAGGCTCCATGCATGGTTTCAGCCTTTAACCAATTGAAACCTTTATTTCCTAAGTTGAAGCATGTGTTATTTGGTTCATGCCCTTCACAGGGTTTGTAAATCCATAAGGAATGAATACGACATCGCATATCACTGATTCTCGTGGGATAGAATCACTCCTTGTCAATTGCATTATTGCGGGCTACATTATAGCGGTAATCAATTCATCTCTGATCTGAAGAAGATTCTACTGAAAGCTCCGAATCGTGTTGTTGCCTACAGGGAAACCAGTGGCCAGACCCTTCTAAATTTCCCGGTCATTACTCGCTGGGGATCGTGGAATGAGTGTGCTGCAATGTTGTGTGAGAATTGTGACAAAATCAGACAGTTAATGCATTCTTTGGATCCAGCCAATGCAGGTGCTATTTCCAAGGCACAGCAACTTCTGTTACTGGAGAAAATACATCATTTGCAGACAGAACTATATTGTGCCCATAGTTACAAGTACCTGACCATTAAACGATTAGAAGAACAAGGTCTGGAAAAGGAAAAACAATAAGATATTTTTACTTCCGTGAGGGAGTAGGTAGATGACTTTGCCAAAGACGAACTTGAGTCTAGTCTTCAGAAGAATCCAGACATTGTGGAATTCGCCACATCTGTAGAGTTGCCATTCCGAGTGAATACAAGGTTTGTCCCACTGGTTTCTGTGGATGTTGAAAGAGGCTTTAGCATCTATAAAGACATTCTATTTCTTAATAGAAACAGACTTACTTTTAAAACTGTAGAGATGCTTAATGTCTTGAAGTACAACAGCTTCATGTTTTTTCCTTCTTTTGGTGAGTGATTTGATATACTTGTTTGTAATTCAATAAATTAGAATAAAGGAAAGAGAAAAATTGTTTAATAAACCAGCACCTTTGTGCCCCCCTCTTTTTTAACCTTATTTGAGCATGAGGAGAACTATACTAAGTTAAGTGTACATTATAATTAGTTTTTTCTAGTGCATGCTAAATTTGTAATTTGATTTATTATTACAGTGTGATATTCTAAATTGTATACACGCGCATATACACCGTTACTCATGTAATTCACAAAACAAACCTAACGTAGAACGAGATTCAAACTGCGAATCAAACATTATACTATAATCATCTAACGACGTGCTATTGAACCACAGTAGGCTAGTAAAATTACAATAGTGAAAATTAACCTTTACAGAGTGATCGAGATCTGAAGATGGCCACTTGAGGGTCGAAACGCATAATTTTAAATTGTCCATTTAAGTGTGATGACTAATTAATACATGTATTTAAAAAAAAAAGTGTTTTTACATATTGATAACTTGTACCCCGTCCAATTCATTGGGACAATCGTGTTGACCGACTGAAAAGCAGCAAAAGACAATTCGTGTAGGCAACACTGAAAAAGAATGGCTTCAAATTTCCACACTTCTCGATATCTACGAATCTATTGCAGCAAACAAACTGAAATTTTGTATGGTGATAGAGGCTATTAATATAAGTTCACCTATTGGACTTTCAATAACCTGATGAGCACAATACCAACATGGCGGCCAAGCGAAGTTAAAACATTTAAATGGAATTGACTCACGATTTTATTATCCGAAGGCAGTGAAATTTGGTACGGTAAATGTTCATACGAAATCTACTGGCATCTAATTAAATTCAATTGTTTCATAACCCCAAGATGGCAGCCATGCGAAATTCTAAATTTGAGTTTTTATTTCTTGTGTCCTAATCATGCGATCGAAGTGAACGTTTGAATAATGAACCTATGCAATAATCTTCATCTAATGGTGCATAACTCTATGGCCTACATACAGAACAATCCAACATGGCGTTACTTTTCATAGGCGGGAGAATGTTTCAATAAAGAAGACCAACAGGATATATGAAAAAAGGCTACATGTTCTTCACGGAACTACTTGTTCTGATTATAAGTACTTTATTATTATTCTTATACAGTATTCTGCCTAGTGGCAGGTCCATGTCTTCGTACAGAGAATTTTTGATGCCAATGTTCCTGGTCTTCAGTTTCTTCCTTCAGTCTGCTGTAACTCTTTCCATCCTTCATGCCATCCAGATGTTGAATTCTTCTTCCTCCTCGTCCTATCGTTCCTTTGATCTTCCCTTCAACGATGTCGTGTATGAGACCCTCATGTCTAAGTATGTGTCCGATCCAGTTGGCCTTCCTCTGAAGAATTGTATTCAGGAATGTTTTCTTCTCACCTACTCTTCTCAGTACAGCATCGTTTGTCACACGATCTGTCCACTTGATCTTCTCTATTCTCCACCAGCACTACATGTCAAAACTTTCTAAGGATTTTCTTTTCCCTTTTTCTCATTGCCCACGTCTCTGCCCCGTACAATGCTCCAGATGTAACACTCACCAATTTCTTCCTTAGTTCTAAACTCAACCCGCTGGTGAGCAGAGACCTCTTCTTGATGAATGCGGCTTTGGCCATGGCGATTCTGGCACGAATTTCATTTGTGTATTGAGCATCTTTTGTCAGCAAGCTTCCCAAGTACTTGAACTGCTTCACATTCTCCAATTCTCGATTGTCGATAGTTAACCTTAGGGCACAAATCTTCAGTCTGTTCATGTCCGTCTGAACTCCGCCCTTTGTTGCTTTGTTTTGAGGCAGCTCACAGCTGTGTCAGTGTCTATATTTGTCTCTGTCGCTCAGATTTTCAATTATCAGATATCAGAATACTACTTTCTCTCATGAGTTGGCCGGCCAGCACACCGAGCTTATCTGCCTCCTGTTGACTCATCACTCCCCGCTCGGCATAGCATAGCAATAAGAACAGAACAGAACTTGGCTCACTTTATCCGTGCATGACATTAGATAACAATTAAAATTATGAAAGAAAGAATTAATAAACTAAGGTCGTACCTTATGACATGAGATGTTGGAAATGTTCTCCTCCTACATCCACACATTTCCGGCATAAGTACGTCTTCCATAATTGAGGCTATTTCTCTCCGGATATGTTCTTTCAGATGGTCCAACGTGTGAGGATTTCTTGCATACACTTTATTCTTAAAGTTCCCCCGTAAATAAAAGTCACAAACAGTTAAATCTGGGGACCGGGACGGCCATAAGTCCGTACTAATAACACGGTCTTCAAAAATTTCCTCAATTAAGTTTAATGTATCATGACCTGAATGCGCGGTGGCAGAGTCTTGCTGAAAATATCCATTTCGACAGTCAGTGTCAGTCAGTTTGTAAAAAATGGTTTGAGTATATTATCCCTGTATCTTTGTGCATTAATTGTGCCCTGAGAAAATATAGGTCCTATAATTCTGTATCCATTCACTGCGCACCGTACTCCGACCCGTTTGTCATGAAGAGGAAGAAGAAGATTGTAGTTTTATGTGACCATGAATCTTGTGATTATGAACCACGGGACCTCCTTTTTACGTGGAATCCGAACCACAGGACATGGCATTTCACTTCGAAAATCTCACATGCATTGACCGGGAATCGAACCCAGTCCACCTTGGTGAGAGGCCAACAGCTTGACCGCTGCGTCACCATGCCCCCTTTGTCATGAAGAGGAATTTTGTATATGCGATGGGTTTTTTCTGTACTCCAATATCTGTTATTCTGCGTCGAAACGTAACGGTGTAAATGGAACCAAGCTTCGTCAGAGAAAAGCATTAAGCGTGGATCAATTGTTTCATCATGAACGTTTCGTAACATGCAATTACAAAATCACACCCGCTTATCATGATCACGTGGATGCAGTTTATGTACTACAGTAATCTTGTATGGCTTCAGTTTCAACATTTTCGTAGTCCGCCAGGCTGAGCTCTTCGAAACCCCGGCTTCTTGTCCAAGTTGTCTTAAGGATTTTGTAGGCGTATGTTCTAATTTTTCTGCGATTTCATTTACTTTTTCCTCATTAAGTAGGCTACACGGTTTTTAACTCTTCGCTTCTCATCGAGTAAAGAACCATTTTCTCTCAATTTGTTTACGAGTTTCCGCACGGCGCCTCTATGTGGAGGGCGCACACCTAGAAAATGTGTTATGAAATGTCTAACGACTTCCCCGCAAGACTCGTTTTCACATAATTATCGCACATAAATACCCTTTCCTCTACCGTGTACACACGTGGAGGCATTATGAGAATTATACCCCAAAGTAACACTTCACAACTCGAGAACAGTTGGAGCGACAGATCAACACTAACTTAATACACGTTATAAGCACGGACCAGAACTGTGAAGTGCGTGCTGTGTAACAGGAAGTGATCAGTCAACGGGAGGCAGATAAGTTCGGTGCCCTGGCCGGCCAACTCATGAGAGGAACTCGCTGTATTATGGCATATTCACACGTTTAAGTTCAGGATGTTCTTTACATTAATACAGCACTACCGGTATGTCTTGGTGTTTTTTAAATAGTTTATTTACCAGAAATGTTTTTCGTCAATTGAATGAATATGTCAAAAAAAAAAAATAAAAAAAATAATAATAATAAAAAAAAAAAAAAATCAGGAGTAGATAACAGGAAGAAGGGACACTCATAAAGGCATCAAACAAAGAAGGTACATTGCAAAACATTAAGGTCTATTATTGTGAGTCTAATTTATAAAGTGCTGTTTTAAGGTAAGTCTAACGGTCGCCGTGGACTTCATTCTTGTTCATTATTATTCAGAGGAAACTGTAACACCCTTTAAATAATAATAAATAAATAAACAAGAACCTTTAAAAAAGAAAATCAAATTACTTTACATTCTATGAGTGAGCAATGCGTCTTTCTCGTGCAGAGAAAATTATTTGTAAAAGCTGTGCCTAAATAATGAAATGGGGGCCTCAATTTTCTACACCTACAATAAAAACATTTCATAACTTACCGAAGATGTATCCAGTTTTGCCTTCTTTATGACAAAGTGGTCGATCTTCTAAACACTCGCTAATGTGACAAAAAGAAGAAAGAAAAGAGCAACTCTCGACTCTTCCCCCAATACTATCACTTACAAACTGTATCTCTCCTCTCGCTCACACACACAACCCCCGTAAATCCCGACAGTGGCGACAATCAACCTCACTGAGCCAGTATTGTAGCCTGGGACATTTTAACACTGCTATTTCCAGGAAATGGAAATTATAAGCTGACAAGAGAGTGTAAGGTGACAAACTACAACTGGCTCCCTCCAGAGAGGTCTCTTGCTAATTGACAATCTCCTAATTTCTTGGTAGAATTTTGTCATCATCACCTGGTTGTATCCCCAGTACTGAGGTACTGTTCTTGGAAAATCCCCCCACGAAACAATCCTAATTGCTACCCGTTATTTCAGCTCCTCCAAGCAATGCAGACACGGAAATGATAACTGCCCGTGCAGTACATTCTTTGTCAATGCATTTACTGTATTTAATATTTCGTTGTAGGTTCTAAATTTCTTCGAGCCGTAAGAAAACATGAATGATTATGCTCACTCCAATTTCTGGAAGGGCCTAGGCCTACCAAGCGACCGCTGCCCAGCCATTTGGCCTGCAGATTATGGGGTGAAACGTCATCAGCGTGTCGGGTCCCCTAGGCCGTTAATCTTGGTTTCGATGACCAGGGCGCTGCCTCACAGTCAGACAGCTACTCAATTGTCCTCACGAGGCTGAGTGTACCCCGTTTTAACCCTCACGTCAGTTTCTAAAATCCCTGACGGCCTCCGTGTGTGAGGCAGGCACGCTTCCCCAACACCGCAGGGCCGGCTATTTTAGAGATACAATATCTAGAATTAGTATTAAAGTAGAAAGATACGGTCTTAATACTAGGCACATCCAGAAAGTAAGTTCTGTTTTTATACTTTGTCCCGGCATCACTGCAATCGCAGTACAGCGCATGCATGGTGGTTGCTCTGAGTAAAGGAGATATGCCATTTCGAGATCGCTGCCTGTTGTTTACGCTTTATAGTGCTTGGTTAGAATGGGGAAGTGGTTGATAATCCCACCTTTTGTGAGATTAGATCTGTTGGTCATTTTCTGAACAGGATGAACATTAATCCAGTCGACATTCATCGACAGATTTCCGAGGTGTACAGAGAAAATGTGACGAGTGATTCAATGGTAAGGAGACGTGTCCGACAGTTCAATGAAGGATGTGATCAAGTAGATGATGATAATTGAAATGGGCGTTCATAGTTGGTTAATTAAAACTTAGTTTGTGCAGTTAAAGACCAGTCACGGAGACCAAGATTAATAGCCGTGGGGACCCGACGCGTGACCACGCATCATCCCATAGTCTGCACGCCAAATGGCTGGGCTGCGATAGCTTGGTAGGCCTAGGCCTCAATGGGCTGTAGCACCACAGGGTTTGGTTTGGTTGCGCAGTTAAAGAATGCATCAAGGAAAACTGTAGGTTTACACTATCTGATCCTTCTACAAACTTTTCACAAATTTCAAGAACATTCCTTCATGAAATTGTTTCTGAAAGCTGAAATTACGAAAACTGTGTGCTCGTTGGGTGCCAGAAAATCTTACAGAACATAAACAATAGCATCAGGGCAGTGCACTTGATTTTTGACACCTTACTATGAAGATGGTGATGATTTTCTAAGCAAGATAAGTGACCGGGGATGAGACATGAGTCGCATTTGAAACCCCTGAATCAAAGCGACAATCGATGGAATTGAGGCACACTTCGTCACCAGTAAAGAGAAAAGTGAAGTAAATCTTGACACCTCGAAAAATGAGACATGTTACACCGCATTATTACCTGATGGCACATGTGTAAGCAACAAGTTCTATACGCGGGCAAGTCCATGTGCTGCAGCATGACTAAGAGGGGAGGAACGTTCACTTTTCTTGTTGCTACGGAAATGTTCACATCAGCTCCTACTGTAGATGTAACAGTATTGCACGTAAGTGTCTCCGACAAGCATAGCAGCGGTGACCTCCTCCACTACCTTCCTTCTCCTCCTTTCCCCTGTCGACTCTCGGGTTTGTGCATGTTTGTGCATCGGATATTAATTGCTGTCTACCACATGGTAGATAACATAGGCGGCAATGTTTCATAAAGAAAGCATACAAAAACATGTGACACACTATGACAAGTGGGTGAGAGCTGAGTGGAAATATAGTTTATGATTTGTACTTTGTTTTGCAATAAATAATTTATATCTGGACTCGGAACTTACTTTCTGACGTATAACGTATGCCCAAGGCAAAAGACCAACCTCGCCATATATTCAAGATGGTGGCTGAACGTACTTTAAAAACTAAAAAAAATTAATAACTCGAGATCCAATTGTGGAATTAGCAGGAAACTTAGGACTATCATATAAGGGACCTCAAGGGCAATAGTCATTAGACAGCATACTGGGTGGTCCGCCAGCCCCTTGCGATCCAGTTTTATGCATCCCGTCACATGTACTACAATTCAGAAAGACATCGGTCCCTCTCCCTAAACTGGGGTAATATAACAAGATGTGTGTTTACGGGCTAGAGGACAGCAGGAATCGTGAGCGCCACTATTAATTCAGTAAGGGTACCTCGAATGAACCCGTAAAACGAGCAGAGATACACAGAACACGTACTTGAAAACAGGAGGTGCGCGCACAGACCGAGAGCAGGTATTGTATAGACTGGAAAATGCGCACTGCAGTTCAAGTGTCGCAGTCATCATCATCATCATCGCCTTTAACTCTAATTCGAGTATAAATCTTCTTCCTTCAGTCCAGTTTGTGGATGCGTTTACGGTGACTAAAGAGTCCAATCCTGGCATAGAACAAGCGTCCACAAAAGTCACATAGTATTGCTGGAGGAGGACGTGGTCGGGCTGCTCGAAGGTTCCTAGCTTGACGCTTGGCCTCTTCATGTGTGCGTCGATCCCTTTCAAACGTTTTTACCGTATCCGAGATGGTACGGCGCCAAGTTGAGCAGTCTTCAGCCAGCATGTCCCAGGTTTGTGAATCAAGACCTGTCAATTTCAGGGTCTGCTTAAATTGGTCCTTGTAGCGCCTCTTAGGACCACCATGAGGTCTGGTGCCATAGCATAATTCACCATATAGCATTTGACGAGGAAATCTCACATCATCCATCTGATGGAAATGACCAATCCATCTAAATTGGTGACCTATTATGGATGATTCTATGCTGTTGATTTGAGCCTTTTCAAGAACAGCAATATTGGTAATGTGGTCATCCCATTTAATCCTCAGGATTGATCGAAGTTTTTGTAGGTGGAAGCGCTCAAGCTTCCTAAGATCACGTCGGTAAAGGGTCCACGTTTCACAGCCATACAACAATGTAGAAATTACTACTGCTTTGTACACCATAAGCATTGTACTCATGGACAGATCTTTATTCATGAAGAACCGGTGCGCTAATCGTCCACATTCTGCATGGGCTGCGCCAATTCTCTTATCCACATCCTGCTCACAGGTACAGCTCACAGAAATGGTACTGCCCCAGGTACCTGCTCTAGTGGCAAATTTCAGATGGAGATATTGACCTAAGGAAGAGGTGTGCCTGGTGAAGGTTGTGCCAAGACTTTGGTCTTATTGACATTTATGGTAAGACCAAACAAATCACATGCACTTTTGTAACAATTAACTGATTCTTACAGCTCATCTGGTGTGAGAGTTGGTGCCGCAGCATCATCTGCATACAACATATTAGTAACATTAGTAACCTGAGTTTTCCTCAAGGAGCGGAGACGATTTAGGTTGAAAAGCCCTCCATCAAAACGATACTTGACCTCCACACCTGGGATGTTTGTGGGGGAATCATAAAGCATTGCAGCCAAGTACAGCGCGAAAAGCGTTGGAGCCAGTACACATCCTTGTTTCAGTCCATGGGTAATAGGAAATTCATCAGACATCTTATTCTGATGGCAAACCTGACCTGTCATGCCATCATGGAGAGCCTTGATTAGATCTACAAGGCGCTGAGGGCAACCAAACTGCTTCAGCACCGCCCACATGGCTGGTCTTGGAACCGAATCAAATGCCTTTTCCAAGTCATAAAATACTAAGAAGAGTGGATTCTGTTGTTCTCTACATTTTTCTTGTAGCTGTCTCACACAGAAAATCAAGTCAATTGTGCTTCTGGAAGCTCTAAATCCGCATTGTAACTCTGGGAGGATCTTCTCAGAGATAACCTTGAGGTGGTTAAGTAGAATTCTTGCAAGAATCTTCCCCACAATTGATGGCAGTGATATACCACAGTGGTTGCCACAAACACTGCGATCACCCTTCTTAAAGATAGTGATGATAGTGGCATTCTTTAGCTCTCCAGGTACATTTCTTGATTCCCATATTCTGAGGATAAGGGTGAAAATCCTTCTTTTGAGGGAATGACCTCTGGCTTGAGTTAGTTCCAGAGGGACGTTATCTGGGCCAGGTGCCTTTCTGGGGTTTAATTGGGTGAGAGCTGCAGTGAATTCATGATAAGTATGAGGTACTGCCAACCACAGTTGTTCAGGTTGTTGCGGCACTTCACAAAGGAAGTCTTCAGCAGCTGCTGATGGATGATTTAGGAGATTGGAGAAGTGCTCCTTCCAGCGTTCCAAGATTTCTCGACTGTCAGCAAAGGTAGTAGAATTATCAGCGCTTTTCAGTGTACCTGATGATGAGCGAGATGGTCCATATATTTCCTTGAGTACTGTATAGGAGTTCCTCAAGTCTCAAGCATCCGATAGTCTCTGCAGTTCCTGAGCCATCTGTTGCCACCAAGTATTTTTAATCTGCCTTATCTGCATCTGACATTTACCCTTGAGTTCCAGTAGTTTATCTCTGTTTGTGTTGGAAGTTGGGTCTTGAATATGGGCAAGATAGGCATTCCTTTTGGCATTGATGAGAGACAGAATTTCTTCATTGTTGTCATCAAACCAGTCTTGTCTTTTCCGCACTATAAAACCAATGGTTTCCTCAGCTGACTGTGTGATAATCTTCTGTAGTGTGGCCCATTCTTGCTGAATGTCATTCGTTACTGGGTTTTCTGATAACTGGGTGACGATCCTGTTTCCAAAATGTTTATAGATGGATTCATCCTGAAGTTTGGATGTATTAAACTTCTTTCTTGGCAAATTTTTGATGTTTCTAGGTGGTTTAGGTCTGATGGATATCCTGAGCTTACATATAAGAAGTTTATGATCTGTCCAATAATCGTCAATATTCCTTGCTGTTCTGGTAATAAGAGTGTCCTTCTTATCACATTGCCGGGTAATGATTTAATCATGAATGTGCCAATGTTTGGAACGAGGATGCATCCATGTGGTTTTGAAGCGGTTATGTAGCCGGAACTGCGTGTTGGTAATGAAAAGTTAGTGTTCTGCACAAAGACCAAGAAGCAACAGTCCATTGGGATTACATTTTCCAAGTCCCTGTTTGCCCATCACATTATTCCATAGCCTGTGATCTTTCTCAACTCTGGCATTGAAATCACCGAGGAGCAAGAGTTTATCTGCAGATGGTACCTTGGAGATGATTTCAGTTAGCTGATCATAGAATTGAGCCTTTACTTCATCATCAGAATCTAAGGTAGGAGCATATGCAGAGATGAGTTTCATAAAGGAACCTCCTGAGAGGGGTATGCGGAGAGTCATGAGCCTTTCGCTGATTGCAATGGGCGTAAGTTGCTGGTAATTTACCAGTTTGGTCTTCACAGCGAAGCCCACACCATGAATACGACATTCACCCTCCCCCTTTCCTTTCCAGAAGATGGTATATCCTGTTCCAGATTCAGTAATATTGCCTTCAGAAGACAGCCTAGTTTCACTGAGAGCAGCAATGTCAACGTTGAGTCTTGATAACTCATGGGTTACAAGAGCTGACCTTCTCTCAGGTCTAACGTTATTGTCCATATCAAGCAAAGTTCTAATGTTCCATGATCCAATAATCAATTTGTGATTCTTTACTGTTTTTGAGTTTCAACCGCATGAGGGGTGACCTCCTGAGTGGGGTTGCCCAGCCGGACCAAGACTGTGACTTCCGATGTTTAGCCCACCTTTTCAAGGGCCTTCCCCAAGTGGGGTGGGCAGCGGTGATCCTAAATAGGCCTGCCCAAACACAGATGCAGGACCGAATTCCCGAGTAGTCATAGAGTCTCTGGAAGACGACCATCACACATCTGCTGCCAATGTGCAGGTCCGAACTAGGGGCTTCCAGTTACACCCATAACCTGCCCCCACCATCCACATCCCATCGCCGTTGGACTTTGAAAGTAAGTGACGTTCGGAAGAAGTGCCACTGGCGTGAATTTGTTTAGGGTGGATCTCAGATTGCCAGGACGAGACCCACACACTATGATCTCGGAGCCTTATCCTGTGTCTCACAAAGAATGAGACATGCAGGACTGAACACAGAGACTGCAACGAACTGCCGCATACTCAAGTACTACTGAGGTGCCCCTTTACAGCCAGTCCGTCTGGCCTGACCTCTTCCGCCTCTATGACCGTTGGGAGCCATGAGAGTGATTGGCTCCTCCTCTGCTCATTTTGCAGTTGGGCCAAACTCTGCCCATCATAACAATGGACAATAGTTTGCCCTATTAAACCTGAGCAATAGGCTGCCCCATCCGCCAACCACACTGTGCCAGAGTTCACCTCTTCCACTGCAGGTACCGTTGAGGACATCACCTTAACCCTGGCAAGGGACCGTAACAAGATACTACCAGCCGGGCCAGCTGGACCAAGGTTTTTTAAGGAGGTGTTACTTCTCTATCACTCTCTACTTTATTCTACTGAGACTGTCCCTGTATAACATTGCACTTCCTTTATGTAGATGACTGTAGGTTATACAGGCACACTTGCTAGTGCCTATACTATGTAAGATATCACCACTGCTCTATGTACTGTAGTAGAGTAACACTGTACTATACACACTGAAGGTTAGACAGGCACACTTGCTAGTGCCTATACTATATAAGTATAGAGCAGTAGCTCACATGGCAAGCGCGCAGTAGGATGTGCGATAGTTGACAGTGCTCGAGAGTTCGAAGTTTCAAGTCTCATGCATTTTTTTTCTTTTTGCAGTTGCCTGGGATGTGGCAAGATTGTATACTTAATAGTTTTTCACAGACTGATTTGTTTATTTGGCCTTGAAAAAGGGTGGTGTGTGGAGCTGGGTTGATAGAGGCTAGGAAACATGTGACAGGATTTCAGTTATCCACGGCATTTAACGCAGCACCTGCTCGAAGAGACGACCTCTGTGGTCGATACAATGCTGCACGCAATGTTGAAGGGACTGTCTGGTTCGTTGCAACATCTCTGGCGAAATGGATCGGCATGCCTCGGTGATCAGCTGTCTAAGGTGACCAGGACCGGCCGGCTCCTGTGCATACACCAGTAGTTTTACATGGCCCCACAGAAGAAAGTCCAGGGGCATAAGATCGGGTGAACTGGAGGGCTATGGGTCAGTTCCTCCCCGTCCGATCCATTTATCAGGATACGTCGCATGGAGATGGTTCCGGACGACCACCGCCGCGTGCGGGGGAGCTTCGTCATTTGGAAAACACATCCTGCAGCGGTCAAGGAGTGGCACATGTTCCAAAAACGGTAGTAGTTCATCTTGAAGTAGCCGCAGATAGCATTGTCCCGTCAGATAGCCCTGAAAGAAATGGGGACCGAAAAGGTGATCACTAGGGCACGGATCCTTAGGTTTTTACCTATCTTTTTCCTGACCATGTAATCCACAAATTTCAACATAGGCTATATGTTCGTTTCACACTTCCTAGAACAGAATATGTGAATTTCATTTCACCTATAAAAACCTAAATGAGGGATTGACACCTAAAATAACCTAACACCGCGATTACAAGCAGTAGGACGGAGATAGTTTAGGTTCCTACCGTTAAATGCAGTACGCCCAATGGTTCTCACTACACATGTGACATCTGGTGGCTCCTTGATGCACCTCATAGAAGGTCAGGAGGAACGTAAACGGTTTTGCCTCCAGTCGTCCACAGAGGGTACAGCACAGTGTGTTGTGAATGGCTCCTGCAGTATTTTCTAACCATTTGTTGTATAGCGAAACAATGCCTAAATCACAGTTATTGAAGAAATGGATTGCTACAGATGGAAACTTCACTACGGATGGTCGAGGACTCTTCTGCCAGGCCAGCTCCAAAGAAGTGAGTTCCCGTAACTGACCTTAAACCTTCATTGCAGTACCCTAGTTTGCTTACTGAGGTGTACTTAGGATTTGAATTCTTAGTTTCAGGTTAAATGTGAGCAAAAATCCCATCTTGAGCAGCAAAAATCTTCAGCTGCTCACATTGCTAGCGTAGCGAGGAGAAATAAGTCCAGCAGCAACAGCAAGCAAACGTTAATTTCTTCCTCAGTTGACAGGCCTGAGGATAACTTTAACTTCCGCCTATGTCAGACGTTGGTGTCTGCAAACGTCGCATGGAACGTGCTAACTAACCCGACCTTGACAACATTCTTGGGAGACATCAGTGGCCGCAGTATACCTAATGAATCCACTTTAAGGAAGAATTATTTGGCTCCTGTTGACCAGAAGACATTAGATGAAATATGAGAAGATATAGGCGATCACTATATTTAATGTTCTGTCGATGAAACATCTTACAGTTGCGGTGTCTTCATTGTGAATGTGGTAGTAGGTAAGCTGGATAAAAATCAACCAGGTAGCCCTCATCTAATTCTTTGTAAAGAAATAGAACAAATTAACAACAGGACGATAGCCTGCGCAGTGAGGGATGCTTTACGTATATTGTGGCCAGCAGAGAATCAAGATATGGTATTGAGTTCCTTTTGTTTGTGACGGACAGTGCTGCCTACATGTTGAAGGCAGGGGAGGTTCTACAGTCCTTTTACACGTTACGTGCTTGGCCCACGGCCTGCACCGCCATGCAACAACTCTTCCACCTGATCCAATACTTACCCGCTGGGGAACTTGACTGTCTGCTGCTATTTACTATGCTGAGCACCTAGAAGTCAATGACTTTGATGAAACAGAAGCTTCCTCCATTGCCAAGGCCAAGAAATCGCTCGAGTGCCCGACCCTCGTCGCTTCCCTAACATATAATATTAAGACACATTTTTGCTTTATACCAGAAGCTATTCTCCAGTTGGAAAGTGCAAACTTGCCACTCAAAGACTCCCTGGACATCACTGGCAATGTTTCCAGAAAATACATAACTGGACTTTTGGGAGTGGCATGTTCATAGAAGCTGCGGAAGATTCTTCAACGAAATCCTGGTTTTGAAGATATGAAAATCATCAATTCAGTATTACAGGGAGAAAAGTATTCAGGAAAATTACCCCTAGAACCTGCTGCATTAGCATCTATGTACTACGCTCCAATGACGTCATGTTCCGTTGAAAGAAGTTTTTCTTCATATAAGAATGTATTACGTAACAACAGGAAATCGTTTACGCCTAATAATTTGAGTATGTACGCTGTTATCTACTGCAATGCCAAAAAATAACTTATAAAGGAAACAGTAAAGTGTAATCTCTGTGTGTTAATATGAATATGACAATGTAAATTTTTGTGAAATATGTTCATAAATAAATTTCATAGAACTAAGAAAAACAGAAAATTATTGCTGCCTGTATTGATCCTGGAAGAAAAACCTCAAATAACCTATTTTAAGAATACAAGAAACCTAAAGTGAAGGTTTATGCCACCTAAATATCCTGGCCCTAGTGATCACCCATGATGCCACACCATACATTTACGCCCCACTGTACCTGAAAAGATGTCTGTCACACCCAATGGGGATTATCCACACTCCAGTGATTCATATTATGGCAATTAACGGTTCCATTGTTGTGGAATCGTGCTTCGTCCGTAAATAAGATGGTCGCTAAAAAAGCAGGATCAGTGTCCACATGCAGTAGGATCCATATCGACAGAACGCCACCCGGGCATTGAAATCATGACCATGGAGCTCCTGGTGTAAGTGCAGATGGTACGGGTGAAACTGGAGGGTATGCAATATCCGCATAACAGACGTTCGGCTGATGTTCGTCTCCTGTGCAATGGCCCATGTGCTAGTATGAGGGTTACGCTGGATAGTGTCAAACACAACCTCTTCATTGTGAACAGACGTCACGCGATGATCTCGAACAGGCCGTGTCCTTCCCAGGGATCCAGTATCCTGCAGGCGTCTTTCCACACTCCGAAATACCATGCCTGTCGGTTGTCGTCTATCTGGATAGCGTTCTTGGAACAGGCGTTGTGCCTGGTATGCATTCTGTCGAGTATCTCCATAGATAAGTAACATATCCACATACTCGTCGCTGGATACATCACGAGGCAGTGAATAAGCTTTGTGTTGTGACTTGCTTCGAAGGAGGGGAGTTCGCGCAGCTTCATACTGACTTTTTTTTAAACACAAATTGTGCTAAATGTTCCGGCATAACTCAACAAAATGACAGCGTTTCGCCCCGGTGTGCTATTGGGCTCTTCAGTTGGTTAAAGCACACCTCACCAATTTTCTTTTGAAAATTGTATATTCATACCGACTTGCCATCGCATGTTGTTATCGTTCCAATGGGGCACACTTTGCCTTACCTATGGTATACGAAGCTTGGAACATGTACGACATAGCTAACTGGTTGCCTGTGCGCTAGCCACAGACAATCCACCTCCTCATCCAACCCAGCACCATAGCTTATGCAACGATACATACAGTCTTTTTTCTTTTTCTTTGATCGCTTACCCTCCAAGCTCGGCTTCACCCTCGTACTCTGCGAGGGATCAGTCCTCTACCGTTGAACTCCAGGACGGTGTCTCGGAGCTGATCACACCTTATCAGCAGATACAATTGGGGATGGTGACAAGCCAATCGCCCAGGCGACCATGAACTTGGGTCTAATGATGGAAAGGGCAGGAAAGGGAGTGGGAAGAAAGACGGCCATGGTCCTGTCAAAAGGAACCATCCCAGCAATCGCCTGGAGGAGAAGTGGGAAACCACGGAAAACCACTTCCATGATGGCTGAGGCAGGAAGTGAACCTGCCTCTAGTAAGTTTGTGTGCCCCACGAGGCTGAGTGAACCCTGTTCCAGCCCTCAGACCAGAATTAAATTTTGTGGCAGAGCCGGGAATTTTACAGAGCCAAATAAACAAATCGTGTGGTCTCCATGGTGTAGTGGTCAGCATGCTTAGCTGCCACCCCGGAGGTCCGAGGTACGATTCCCGGCTCTGCCAAGAAATTTTACAAGTGGTATGAGGACTGGAACGGGGTCTACTCAGCCTCGGGGAGAAGAGTAGAGGGGATTCGATTCCCACCTCAGCCATCCTTAAAGTCGATTTCCGTGGTTTCCCACTTCATCTTCGGGAAAATGCCGGGAAGGTACCTAACTAAGGCCATGAACACCTCGTTCCCTCTTCCTTGTCTATCCCTCCCACTCTTCCCATCCCCTGTTCGCTTTGCAGGTGAGGCAACCTGGGGGAAGTGCTAGTAACACTCCGCAGTTGTATCCCCCGACTCAGAGTCTCACGCTCCAGGACCCTGCCACTCAGTGGCGGTAGAGGTGGGATTCTTCGCTTAGTCCGTGGGAAAAGCCAACCCAGGAGAGTAAAATGATAATGAAAAAGAAACAATTAACAAATCAGGCTTTGAAAACTACTAAGTATACAACCTTGCCACATCCAAGGCCTTCGAACCCTCTAGCACTGCCAACTATCGCAAATCCTACTGCGTGCATGCCATGTGAGCTACTACGACACTTGACCTGCAGCGCGCACTTCCCAGTCTATACAATACCTGCTCTCGGTCTGTGCGCGCACCTCCCGTTTTCAAGTACGTGTTCTGCGTATCTGTGCTTGTTTTTCGGGTTCATTCGAGGTACCCATACCGAGTTAATAGTGACGCTCACGATTCCTGCTGTCTTCTAGCCCGTAAACACACATCTCATTATATTACCCCAGTTTAGGGAGAGGGACCGATTTCTTTCAGAATTGTAGTACATATGACGGGATGCATGAAACTGGATCGCAAATGGCTGGTGGCACCCGGTATATCTGCCATCTTGAGTTTAAGACATTAAAGATAGCTTTGAAGCCATTTTTCAGTGTTTCCTTATAAACAATTAATATTGTAATTTTCAGTCGGTCGATACAAACATGTGAAAAATGACCTGAAATCAATTGCATGGAAGATTTATAATTATGTATATTGCTTCTTCTTCTTCTTCTTCAATAGTCCATGTAGGCCTATATAAATCTTAATCACATGTATTTTTATTTTTTTTACATATTCCAGTAATTGGAATTATTTTGTGTTGGCCAACTGAAATATTAATTATAATACATTAATATCAATAATTGGCTATTTATTACAGTTACAATTACAAAATGGCTTCCAATGCTATCATGTAATCAATGACATCGCGGATGACATATGGATGTTGATTTTCGTTTGATGTAAAGCTTATAATTGCCGCTATGTTACTCTGCTCTATGAGGTTTCAAACAGTACGTTGTCAAATGTGGGTGCAGTCACTTGTGTTCAAGTGCTAGGTTTGGTTGTGAATTACGAATGTTCATGAATCTTAATTGATAATTTTAATTGAAAAGTTGAAAAGTTTAAAGCCATGATGAGAAAAAAACCACGTTGCCACTAGACGACTGCCTGGAAGAAACCATTGGTAGCTACTAGGTTAGAATAATAAATAATAATAATAATGTTATCGGTTTTACGTCCCTTTTAACTACACTGGTTTTTAGAGACGCCGGGGTGCCGGAATTTTGCCCCGAAGGGGATCTTTAACGTGCCAGTAAATCTACGGACACGGCTCCCTCGCATTTGCGCACCCTCAAATGCCAGCTGACTGCGCCAGGATACGAACCTGCAACCTTGGGCCCAGCAAGCGAGAACGTTACCCCTGAGCCACGCAGCCAGCCGACTAGGTTAGAACAAGTAGTAATAAGGAGAGGCCCTAACGGCCAGAAAGTGAAGCCACAAGACATAGGCGTTAGGCTCATAAGAATAGCATGGGATGGTGTGACATACGCTCTAAAAAGTGGTGATATTTCGCGTGTGGGTTGAAATGTCGACGTGTTAGGCATATTATTGTACAAACAGAACTCCCACCTGCCAAAGTAATGTCATTTCACAAGTAAATGTACTTTATTTGCCATTTATTGTGTTAAGTTTTCATCCTTAGAGTAGCCATCTCATGGTACTGTTCTAGTATCATTCGTTAAATGTTCAAATAGTAACATATGTGTCCACCAATATACCGGTAAGTATTTCGTTTGCTACGAATTAATTACGGATATTTTCCTTCGTTTCTTACTGGAAATAGTTTCTGCTTGTCAATTTACTAATGAACGGTACGGTATTACTGTAATCTAATTACCCCAATCTATTTTTAACGTGGCTTGAGCTCTAGATTTATTGCTCGTGTGTGTTAGAGGATTGTTATGCCATTATTTGCATATTTTAGCATGGTAATCTCAAACCACAGCCTAGACCTTTTATTTTGTTACAGGAACTGAACTGGCCTATTTGTTAAAAACATCGTGCAATAAAAACAATATAATACATTCATTTCCCAAGTGCTAAGTTATACTATATTTAGATCGGTGTATTGTTCTAGTTTATGTTGTAAAATTAATCGTTTTACGGCAGTTAACATGATTTTCGAGTGAGACGAAAAGTATTGTGACTGCCGTACACTTCACGCTAGCCAGCAAAGATCAACAAATATTCCTGGATTTCCATCGCCATATACCTTACAACTTCGTACTATAGCTGCACACGAATCTTTTACTGGTACTCATACTTAAATCCCATTAATAAATAAGTCTACGGTATTGTAGGGTCCATTTACCGCTGGAGCCGGACCAGTAATGGGGCATGATCAGTGCTTCAACTCTCTGCATGCTATAGCGCTGACAGGGCGTCTCCTTATTAAGTTACTCCTTCTGTTAGAACACTGTCTTGACGAAAATGACTGCTTCTACTAAAAGCAAGCTGGTTTATGTTTGTACGTAAAGCCTTATTAACACACAGAATTGAACATGTAAGCATCGTTTAAACCTTTGATGTAATCCATGATGTCATGGATGCTGCCATTTCGTGTCTAGGAAAACATTTTGGTGTAAGGAATCGTGATCTATACTACTCCCACTCCAGGAAATAATGCTTGAGTGTGTTCAGAACATTTAATCATGATAACTTTTAATAAAATTTTGTCAGTGCACAAGAGTAGAATTAGAACTCCACCTCCTACAATAAAACCAGAAGAAAGCAATCTCCATGTACTGGAGGAAGAAATCATTCAGGAAGAGTGTGTATTCATTTGATGTTTGTGCTGTGGTAAACGATGAATGCAATGAGCTCCGGATTGAGTGCTATTGTAATATGGGCGCAG
Organism: Meconema thalassinum; assembly: GCA_946902985.2. Taxonomy (NCBI): domain Eukaryota; kingdom Metazoa; phylum Arthropoda; class Insecta; order Orthoptera; family Tettigoniidae; genus Meconema; species Meconema thalassinum. The sequence continues at coordinate 885,359,433 of OX336389.2, read as the reverse complement.
TTGCGATAAAGAAATTCAATGTAAACTTGGGACCGAGTGTTACAGAAATATCTTTCCATTAAGTGAAGATAGTATGGAGGATGATAATAACAGTGATGACAACTACCGTACTCTGTTAGTGTGCAGAACACAAGTTTAGATTCCTGATTAAAAAAAACAATGTGCAATAAAAAGCTGCTTAAAGATAAGTGCAGAAGTGGAAGTGGCTCATAGTGTTTTAGTAGTGTTCAGACTGCATTCTACAGTTGATAAAATTTTGCTTGTAATTTGGAAGTATTTTAAGTGATGTACAGTCAGCTCTAAAAGGAGCTTACCTGGTTTTTGGATTGTGACTTTCTTTTACTTTTTAATTTTAGGTTTATCGATAGAATAGCCTATGTATTTATTTCATTTTAGTAAATTTTGTAATTAGCTACCAGGGTACAGTCCACATTTTCAAATAAATCTATTTTGGTATTATTAGTATGAAGACTGAACCAAAGGCCATATTTGTGTATTCAGCCAATCCGTGTAAAAGGTGAATTTGACTTAATTAAAAAAAAAAAATGTATACTATGTAATATTGATATTTTTGATAATGGCATTAGTTGTACTAATAAAATAAAAAGTATTTTTCTTTTATCCAAAATTTTAAGTGCTTTTTTAGACATCTGAAGTTGCTTGACTGACTGCTGTAGTCTTCATTGTAGGATTTGACTAAGTTGGTAGTTTTTTCTTCAAGGCACTACAGTACTGTCTGTGTGTTGATCAAAGCTAGTTGGTGTTTAAGATCAAGTGATTGTTAAGATCTACCTTCAAAATGAATATCCAGGTAAGAGTCATTTCTACTTTATTTGCTTTTTAAAACTTACAGGTCAGATGTAACATCCGTTACACTAAAACATGTACAAGTTATTATTTTGAGTTAAAAGTATTATCTAAATAAATTAAACTCTCCAAAAGTAAGGTTAAGATACAAGTGCTTCTATTGAGCATTTTAGTTTGTTTAGGTTTTATTCATCTACATTTTTTTACAGAATTAAAAATATGTAACATCCGTTACGTAACGGATGTTACAAGGTACAAATTGATGTTTCTCACTGTATTTATCAAGATTTTGACTAACATGTGGCTAACCTTATGACATAACCTCAATTTATAGGTTTTGCTATGTGTTAATGCACTGTTTAAAGACAAATTAAATAACAACCCTGGCCTATAAATCTTTTGGCTCTCCTGTAGTATACGTTGCCCGTTTCGAAAGTGCGTTATTTTACTTAGTAGCGCTCTGAAAATGGTTTGTATTTACTCTGCCACGTTATTAAAGCAATTTGCCATTAACAAACACCGCGTAAACACTTCCAAAAAAGGAAATTGTCAACCTTAACTTTCAAGTAATAAACTTATCAAAAAGCACGTCGCCATGTTTGATTACGTAATGCTGTCAACTTACTGATTGTACTACTAGGCAAACTCATTGGCCTGGTTAAAGATTATTGATGCGTGACTACCCCACTGTGCGTGAGAAAAACCAGGGGTGTTATCTATTAGCCTAACGGGGCCGCGCTACCTAACCTTTATTGGCCTAGATGAAAACCATTTGGCTGGATGAAAATATTGGTCTGGAAACAATAATGTTGGCACTCTGAAAAAATACAGTAACACCCTCTAGCGATGAAATATTCAACTGCTCTATATTAGTAACATTGGCCATTTCTATAGAAAATTTTTCGGATTTTAATGGCGCCGGGCAACGTATACTACACGAGTTCCAAGGCTTTTTTTCATATACTAGCCTAGGCCTACCTTGTGCCTAAATAATACTTCTTTAAAGTTTTTTTTAGCCTTTGGAAGACAATAGACTTTTAGGTAACATGGGAATGGTTTGGATATTGTACGATTCTACTTAATTAATAAATATAGAGCCTAGTATTAATTTGCATAAACTTAAAACCTACAGAGCCTATTTAATATACTAGGGAACATAGCCTAGTTAGGTCTAAATTTATCTCTTTAACTACAGGCCGTGGATAAATTTTATTGGCAAGCGCACTAATTCACTGTTGGTAGCTTTTCGTACGTCGTTGAAGAGCGTGTACAAAGCCGGTAACTGAATATAAATAAGTGAAGTCTCTTGAGATAAAATTTAAACTATTCCTTTGAAATAAAATCGATTTAAAAAAATGAAAACTACCGTACTAATTGTCAATTGTTTCAGAACGGATCAGAAAATCTTCCCAAGTTTAAAAACAGGATGGAAAAATGCCGCTATTTCAAGAGAATAAATGAGTAGAAGTGGAAAGAGTACCTTCAAAAAGACAGTGCCAGAAACAAAGAAAATAGGGAAAATATAAAAGAAAAAATGTCAGAGGAAGAAAAGTTGAAGAGAAAAGAAGAAACACGTTTGAGAGTTAAAGCCTGGAGGGCAAAGAAAAAATCATCACAACTTGCTCCGACAATAGATATACAGTCTACCCCTGAAAAAGTACTTGGCTCATACAAGAAGAAAAATACTCTCAGAAAGGCTGTCTCTAAAGTTAGAAAAGCACTGCCATTTAGTCCTAAGAAACAAAAGGCTGTTATCAGTCAACTGATTACAGAAAATTTGGGCAATGATTTGTTTATTGTTAAAACTCCAACTCCTAGGATGAAGTTTTCTGAAGACACTAAAGAACAAATCATACAATGGTATGAGAGTGATGAAGTGAGCTGGCAAGCCCCAGGAAAACGGGATTATGTTAAAGTTTTTGATATCGAAACGAAGAAAAAAATCCAAAAACAGAAGAGGTATATGATGATGGCCATTGATGAAGCACGAGCATTATTTTTAGAAAAAAACAATGTATCCGTTTCCAGATCTAAATTCTTTGAATTAAGACCGAAACATGTACTGCCTGTGGCTAATACCCCACACAATGTTTGTGTGTGTGTCAAACATGCCAATTTCTCCAATTTGGTAGAAGGATTGAAGATAGCAGGATTGGAATCTAGCTTCAATCATCGAAATTTGTTGAATTTAATGTGCTGTAACACAGACAGTGAAGGTTGTATGACAAACACATGTGAGAACTGTTCAACAGATGTGAAAACCATCTTAAATAATGATACAGACTATTCAACAACTGTGAAATTGAAATCATGGCTGAAGACCGATGGAAAGTATCAAGTTGTAGAAAAGGTAACGCCACTTCAAAATGTGATCGACAAACTAAATGAGACTTTGCCACGTTTTAAATTCCACTGTTATGTTAAAAAGGTTCATTCTGAACTTTTTGATGAAATCAAAAAGAAAATTGAGAAGGGATCCGCAGTAATTCAGATTGACTATGCTGAAAACTTTTCTTTAACACCACAAGATGAGATCCAAAGCGCTCATTGGTGCCATGCTCAAGTGACACTTTTCACCGCTTGCATCTGGTACGAAAACGGTGTCAAGTCTTATGTTGTTGTAAGTGACGATATGTCACATTCAAAAGAATCAAGCTGGGTTTTCCTAAAAGCAATAATAAATGATTTTAAGATATTTGAATACGAAGAACTCAAAAGACTCTTGATTTTCTCTGGTAATTGCTCTGCTCAGTTTAAGAGCAAATATACAGTAGCTAATGTCTGCTACCTTGCTTCGGATTTAGACTTGACAAATGTTGAGTGGAACTCCTTTGCACCAGGTCATGGGAAAGGTGCAGTTGATGAGATTGGTGGACAACTGAAAACAAATATTTGGATTAAAATTAAATCAAGATCAGTAATAATAAATACACCTCAACAATTCTTCGATGCCTGCCAAACAAGTTGCAACTCGGTAACAACGTTATTCGTTTCCAAAGAAGATGTCAACGAGACTGCTGAGCAGCTACTGAAGAAAAGGTGGGAACAAGCTTTTGAAATCATCAGCATACAAAAATACCATCACTTTCAAAAACTAGATGATACACATATATACTAGCTGCAGTAACATGTAGATCCCCACTGCAAAAACATCAAGTTATCAAGGATAAAGAAACAAAACAAAAGAAAACTCGCATAAGGTATTGTGACGTATATTCAACTGATTCAGAGAATGATTGCGGTAGCATTAGTGGAATAGACGAGCTACCACATGTTGGAATTGAGACTGTAGAAACTTCGTTTAACCAAAATGAACTGATAGATGAAAGCCAAATTGGCCCGGACAGATACATCTTGGTAAAATTTCCTACCAATAGAAAGACTTTCGTTTATACAGCTGTGTGCCAATCTACTGTTTGTGATGACGGTAAGTTCGTGTTCTCTTTCTAGCTTGCCATGGGATGCATTCACAATCAAACACCGGTTTCCTAAGTGAGGGGTGGGGGTGTGGTGGTTCAGTGGTCAAGCTGCTTGCCTCTCACCAAGGCTTTGATTCCCAGACAATGCACATGAGATTTTCAGGGTGATCACTGTCACTACTTGTATTTTAATAATCTTCAGACTTTTCTCCTCATTCTGATTCAAACTCGTGGTTTGAAGATTTCATTCACAGAATAAATAGAAAAGATTATAATTGAAGGGCTTGGAGCAACATAGTGACACGCCACACTCATCAAATTTTACAGTACAGTCATTTTTAGGTTTTAAAAAAATTCTATAAATAAGAATCAACTTTTCAATGTCCAAGACGTCATAGTACAGTATCATAAACTTGTATATGATATAGGCCTACATCGTTTCCATCTGTTTGAAGTCACTTTAGTCCACCTAAATATTTTATTATTTACTTCTTTCATTGAGGAACATACTTTTTTGTCGCTCGTCATTATGTTGCCTGATTTTTTTAACGAACCTTCCATTTCTTAGAAATGAAGCCATACTTTCCATTTCATCAAAAATGTTTATTGGAAGAAATAAAAATTAATTTACATAATAAAATAATACAATACTGACTTTTCTTTCAATGGGAGCAAAGAAACTTAAATTTTCATTAACACTAATTCCACCTCATCAGCAGGATCAAATTCCTAATTTGGAATGAGCCTATTGTAAAAGTCATTAAACACTGGAGACACAAATGGCAAAAGGCTTTTAGCATCCAAAAGTTTCTTCTTGTTGATCATAACGGGCCCTCCATACTTTGGCTTGCGGCTCCTACGTGTGATGTCAGCTGGTCGACCTACCCTAAAGAACTGCACCTCTTTAAAATGGTCGTTAATTGAGTGTTTGATGAAAAACTTGTTGGAGTGTCCATTGTGAACTTGAATGCTAGTGCAGAAGAGAAATCAACTTGTTCTCCACATTGTTTTATTTTTATTTGTGGTTTCGTTATGTTTGCAGTAAGGTACAAACACTCAAGATCTCTTACTATGACATTTTTGTTACAAGAAAAGGACTCTTCTAGTTGGCTTTGCAATGATGTTCACCCACTCATGATGATCATAAATTTGTTGATGTTTCTTCTGAGCATTCTCAATCAGTGCAAAATCTCTGTCAGAGGGTAAAGGTGTGTGCCCAAATATGAGGAAATAGTGAGTGATGGTTTCAAACCGTTTCTTTCTCACAAATTGCAACCAAATCCCCGTTTTTATTCTGTCCTGGGCAGTTATCTGTGCCGTGCGAGCGTCGCATAACGGCAAAGTGCCTGGCGGGATACAGACGCACAACACAGGCGAGCGGGCAAGCGAGGGTCCCCGTCGCATATAAAACAAACTCTCTGTATCTCACTAAAATCAAATAATTTTCTCTTGGCTTGCAGAGAGTTGTTACTACAGTACTGTCTGCCATCTTGGTATGTGGCTTGTTTTTTAATAAAAGATTGTACAATGTACATAGATACATTGTTATGATTCTACCTAAAAAGATCATCAAAGCCTTTCAGGCAATAAGATAACTCTGTGCATTGTGCTGCTATCTGCCGGAAAATCACACAAAGTATAACAAATTCACTTAGATACAATTTCAAAGATCATTGATGTTGATAAATGTTGTTTCAGAGAAAAGTGTGGCTTGTCACTACGTTGCCCCAAGCTCTTCAATTGATAAAAAATCAAGAAAGAATGAGTAAGTTACCGTATCAGTGGACGTGTAACGTGGTACAAATTGGTGTGGTGCAGTCCCAGTCAGGATGACTTCAAGTGGCAAGTATTCAAAATAAGTTGTTTTGATAATTCTTCAGAAATGATTTAGTTATTATATCAACATTAAACAATATCACACCCATAACAAATTAAGTTAAGGGTGTGATTTACAATCAAAACAAAAATATATTCATTTTGTTATACTCTTCTGCAGTATTACTGGACTGATTTGCAACTTACTGGTAGCTATGAACTTCAATAAGTTCCAACTTTGTACAGGGTCATTATATATGTGCACACGAGTAAACACGGCAAGCTAAGCCGGCTGTGACTGGCGCAGATCGCGGCCGCAAGTACCCGGTTCAGCCGGTGGTTGGCACGCTCCGCTGACTCATATGGTTAGTTCACACGTGTTTTGTCATTCATATGAACATGTATCTGCAAAGCTTAGATGTTAGTGTTGCATGTAGTATTGTGATTACTGTAGGCTAATTGTTGGTCATGCCTAGACACCAGTTCACATTGTGTGAACATGTGTATATCCATAATTTGTATATGAAAATCAGAAAATCTTGTTCTGAAGCGAGACGAAAATTTTGAATCAAGTTTCCAGGAAGACCTGTGCCTAATGCCAGTACAACTAGGAGGCTCGCTAAACGATTCAAGGAAACCGGCTGCATACATAATAAAAGAGTTGACAGACATTCTTTCATCAGAAGATGTCAGGTGTGTGTTACAAGAGAGGGAGGACATTTTCAGCATTGCCTATGAGCACTCACTGTAAGTAGGCCTACACATTATTGAACAGGGGGGCGTGGTGGCGCAGTGGTCAAGCTGTATGCCTCTCACCAAGGCGGACCAGGTTCGATTCCCGGTCAATGCATGTGAGATTTTCGATGTGAAATGCCATGTCCTGTGGTTCGGATTCCACGTAAAACGGAGGTCCCGTAGCTTATGATCGCGAGATTAACGGTCACGTTAAACTACAAACTTCCTTCCTTTTTTACATTATTGAACATGTTTGGTAAAAGTGTAGTGCGTGCCAACCACCGGCTGAAATGTTACAGCTGGAATTTCACTATTTACATCGGACATCACGGACATCAAGGTTATACCATCGGAGAACCTGGATAGCGACCATCGATTGCTGGTAATGAACCTGAGAGGGAGTAAGGAGAAGAAAGGGACTGAGAACCAGGAAAGACGTATAAGGATATGGAAACTGAAAGAAGGGGATAGAAAGGTCGAGTACCTCAAAATGGTAAAGGAAGGAATTCCAACAGATGAAGAAAGTGGGGTGGAAGAGGAATGGGCTAGATTTACGAAGACACTAGTAGGTGCAGCAGAAGCAGTATGTGGGAGGACAAGTAGTAAGAAGAGGTGGAAGGAAACACCATGGTGGAATGAGAAGACAAAAGATATAGTAAGGGAAAAGAATAGAGCCTTTAGGAGGTGGTATCAAAATAGGATGGTAGAGACAAGGGAAGAGTACCAGGAAAGAAAGAAGGAGGCGAAGAGAGTAGTGGCTGAGGAGAGAAGAAAGTGGATGGAAGAGTGGACAAAGATGATGGAGGATAGTGAAGGCACAAAAAAGGTCCTGTATGGGATGGTAAAAAATAAGAGGCGGAAGGACCCTACGGATTATGTTAAAACGGTGAACAAAAGGGGACAAGAGATAGAAAATAGGGAAGAACTGAAGGAAATGTGGAAAGAATATTTTGAAGAACTTCTGAACCCAAATGGAAGAGATGGTGAGGAGGAAGAAATCGGGGAAGAGGAAGATGAACTGCAAACAGAAAAGGACTTAACATGGAAAGAAGTGGAAGATGCAGTGAACAAGATGAAAGGAGGGAAGGCACCGGGAGTGGATGAGTTGAGTGTGGAGATGGTGAGAGCAGCAGGAGAGGTGGGGATACAGTGGTTGTACCGAGTGATGACAGCATGGAAGGAAAGGAAGACCCCAGAGGACTGGAAAAAAGGAATAATTGTCCCGATCTTCAAGAAAGGTAGTAGAACAGAATGCAGAAACTATCGGGGAATAACACTGATGAGTCATTGTGCAAAGATCTTCGAGAAAGTTTTGGAAAAGAGAATTAGGACAAGGATAGAAGGAGGGATGAGGGAAGAACAACATGGCTTCAGAGCAGGAAGGTCCACAGTGGATTTGATTTTTGCAGTAAGGCAGTTACAAGAACAGCACTATGAGTATGGAACAGATCTACTGATGGCCTTCTTGGACAGTGAGAAAGCATATGACAGTGTATGCAGAAACGAAGTGTGGAAGTCCCTGGAGGATAGAGGAGTAGAGAAATGGACTAAAAAGAGGATAAAGGAGATGTACAAGGGAAGCGTGAGCTGTGTGAAAGTGGGAGGAGAGAGATCAGACTGGTTGGAACAGAGAAACGGCCTAAAACAAGGAAGTGCACTGTCACCGTTACTTTTCATTGTGGTGATGGATGACATAATGACCCGAGTGGCACAAGTAATTGGGGAAGGAAAGATGAAAGCAATGGTGTTTGCAGATGATTTGATGATTTGGGGAAACAAGGAGGAGGAGGTACAGGAACAGTTGGACGTGTGGGAAGGAATAATACAAGGATATGGGATGAAATTTAGCATAAATAAGAGTGAGATGGTGATCACAACAAGGAAGAAGGAAAGAACCACAATGGGAATAACAATTGGTGGGGAACAGCTGAAGGAAGTGGAGAGTTTCAAGTATCTGGGAAGCCTGATACAAGATAATGGAAGAAACGATAGAGAAATAAATGAGCGGGGGAGGCAGGCAGAAGCATTTCGGAGGAGTGTGAGAAGCATGTTATGGAGCAAGGATGTCCCTCAGAACAGCAAAAAGATCATATATCGGACGTAATATGTCCCTATCCTGACGTATGCCTCGGAGACCTGGGTTATGAAAGGAAGGGAGAAGAGCAAAATACAGGCCAGTGAGATGAGGTTCTTGAGAATCAGTATTGGAGCTACAAAGATGGACAGAATAAGAAATGAGAGGACCAGAGAATTAATGAAGGAGGAACCATTACAGGATGGTATAGAGAAATCTAGACTTAGATGGTATGGACATGTAAAACGAATGGAGGAGAAGAGGATACCCAGGAGAGTACACGAGGCGAAGTGGGAAGGAAAGAGAAACAGACCTGTCCAGTGGCTGGAAACTGTTCAAGATGATGAATGAATGAAGTCGTTGTAAAATTTGGGATGGTGAGTGGGTTATAGGTAGCAGAGGAGTGAACTACATCATTTCCAGAACAATTTTGAGTCATAATAAAAGATATTTATCGCCAATTTCAGTAGTTCAATTAGGCTAATTGTCTGTAAATATTAACTACAGCATGGTTCTTCGCTGGAGTAGCCTACATGATCTGAACACTTATGTTGCACTCAAGCAAATGAAGCATCCTACTTGTTCTATCTCGATATGGAGCTAATCTAAATGCGTTTTGAAAGTTTGGAAATAAAATTTGTTTCCATTTCTCTTTTAAATGTGTGACTTAGAAGTTCATTTCCAATATTCTGAAACAAAGGGATCATATATTATTTCTTAATATAGATATTTCTGGGGCAGTGGTATTCTTATTTTGTTTCTTGATCTTCAAAATGCCAATATCCTCTTAAGCTTCGTGATACCGATTGTCAAGAAAATTCAGACATCATTCCGAACTCGAAATGTTAACAAAGACAGAGCAAATAATTGTAAACATATGTGCACCATATATTCTTAAAGAAAAAAAAAAGTTATAAGACGGGACAACTGGACAAGCACGACAGCTGGAAGGGCATTTCCCTATCAGCTGGTTTGTTTGCGTCAAAACCAGCAGAAGCGATGACAACAATTTACATTGTTCCACTTCAGGGTGACACTGTGTCAAAGAGAGAAAGAAAAAAAAATGTTTACGTTTTGAGCAGAACGCAAATTACCTGATATGGTGGCGGAGGACCCAACTGATCAGAACTGGAAGAATCTCTCGTGCTATCGCTACCTCTTAATAACGATATATCATCTGTTGTGGATCCCTTCAGACAGTTCCCCATTTCCAGAAAAAAATCACACACACAAACTTTTAACAACACAGCTACCACCCGTAAAACACATTTACGGTACAATATATGGACACTATCTAATAAAGCATTTACTTTGCGACGATCTTAGCCTACGAAAACACTTCCAGTATCCAACAACACTATAAAAAAAATTGTCTTCAAAAGCATCTCCTCTGTGATACCCTTCTAACACTGCCTGTCATTGAATCTAATAAAAAACTGAATTATATAAACAAAAGAAGCACGCGGTCGCACAGCGATGGGCATTCCTCAAGGAGAAAAAGAAAAAACCAAAACAACGAAACTGAATTCCAGCGGAGTGATACAGGAATGACCAAAAACACAGGGTCGGAAACGATCTACAGACTTGTATATTACCGATAAGATTTATTATGTACACTTCCAAAATAAAAGGAAAAAAGGCAAGGACGTACAGTATGTAGCCGGATTTGAAACCAATAATGCAGTAATATCCCCTTGGAGGCAAGTAAGGATTTCCCTACATACAGTATTTAAGTATAAAATACAAACACAATACTTCAGCTCTGTAACTCCAATACTGTCCAGTGTGAGAACTTCGTTACTTAAAATGAGCATAGTTCTGCTGCGCTCAGATTCATATAGTTATTGAGTTGTAATTTACTTGAAAGGTTGGTGGCACTTTTTTAGGGTACATAGTTTCATGATACGCGCATAGATGGAAGTGCAATGCTCTCCTTTTTAGAGCTCTCTAGCATCAGAGTAGTGTCACTTCACGAGTGGTCGCCATTTTTGACCTCAGCTCGATCAATTCTACCACCGGATGAGGAAAATTTTAAAATTACTGCCACATAACTGAGTGTTTGTTTTGTCAAAAAACAAAAACATGTTTCTCTCGTGGTAACTTGGCTGAGAATGGTGTTATATTGTAACTTACTCCAGTTGAAATGCAATACTATTTTTAATAATACTCTCAGTTTGTGATAATGTTGTGTGGAAAATGTAGGCGGCTATCAATGCGAATTTTGTCAAGGAATATCTACTGTTGATCAAATATTCACGGTAAGCCAAATACTTGAAAGATGCAAAGAACGGTGTACCCTTATGCCTGATGACCGAGGATGCAATGGAATAAATTATAGAGAACCACATTAGGTCAATACATCGACCATCAAGAGTCATGAAATCAGTGAAATTAGGAAATAGTTAAAGATTAATAAAGCCATTGGGAATAGCTTGCTAGCAGAATAAAGAAATGTGAAATATCACAGCACCAGGAAGTCAAGGGTAGAAAGGAAGTAGGGTTGCCATAACGGCTGGGTGCAAACTCAATACATTGTGTCGAAGTGGGTACGGTCTGCCTATGCTGTCAAAAATGAATAATACAATAGTATAATACAATAGTAGTGTGAGAATGGCGCTTCTATCGCAAGTCGAGCCAGTTATCGCGATGCTCTGTGACGACGTAGCGTCGGCTCGGGAAGGAAAGAATGATGCTAGAACGAAGTTTGAGGTGTCATTTTTTGTCGCTTTGTCCTCTTTAAGATGATGAATGTTTTGAAAATGTTGGAAACGGATTTAATTTTTTGTCAAAAGGGCCTAACTACACATATGTTGATATTTCCTGAACCCATGGTCGGACTTGGACATATGGGATGTCCTAGGACTTGTGGTGGACCCCTCTTTCCTATGGACAAACTATTTCCACCCCAAAATAAAAACTACCCTTACCCGGGGGTGAAATAATGATTTTTTGTATGCAAGTGATTTTTTGTATTCATGCGCACTTTGGGTTTTTGTAAGAGGACCGGCGTTTTAAATGATTATTTATACATGAGTTATTTTAAAAAAGGTAATTAAAGGACCCAAAACTAAAGGGTCATCTGCTTTTTAATATCTCGCGAACCAATAATGCTAGGGACTTGTATGTGGTGTCGTAGCACTTGAGATGACACCCCTTCTTTTCCTATAGCATCGCTAATGTAACCAAAGGACCCAGAACTATACCAGACCCAAAACAACTGTGAACATGGGCTCGCCCAGTAGCGCGCGTCCAGCTGAGCACTGTCGCCACAGTGAGACTAGCGGAGATGACACAGCTCTACGCTCGCAGTATACGCACGACCTCCGTGAACACAAGGCGCTCCGAATGTAAGTGCATGTACGAGATGGAGGGGCCTAATCCTACGAATATCTATGCTTACTACGGATTGTACCCAATGTGATATGAGGCATATATAAGATGCCACACAAACGTTATTCGTGCAAGTGACCACCTCCTGGTGTTGCGACCAGCATTCTTGGCTGTCGCCGTGGAGGTCCGGGTTCGATTCCCGGCTCTGCCAAGCTATTTAATTCTAGTCTGAGGGCTGGAGCAGGGTTCGCTCAGCTTCGTGAGGCAAAACTGGGAAGATGTGGGTTAGATTCCTACCTCAGCCATCCTGAAAGTGGTTTCTCATTTCTACTCCAGGCAAATGCCGGGATGGTTCCTAACTTAAGGCCACGACCGCCTCCTCACCAGAATACAAATACACACACTCTAATACAGACACCACAGTAACCCAGATTTTCAGACAAGTACACGGGGCTAAAGTACCAATATGTCCAAGCCCCTCAAATGAAACAACAATTACAACGTTATTATATCACGTGATGTAATCTACACCCCAAGCCATTCTGAGTAACATTGCTTGTTGGCCCTTTATAAGGTAATAGAAATAGAGAAATCAATTTATTGGGATCAGTTTTGGTTTATTGGAGACCACCTTGTTGTGTACTGGCTAGCACATTGCTGTCCATTCTTGGCCCGGGTACGATTCCCAAGAAATGTAATTCTGGTCTGAGGGCTGGAACAGGGTACACTCAGCCTCGTGATGTTAATCTGGGAATATGTGGGTTGGATTCCTACCTCAGCCATCATGGAAGTGGGTTTTCTGTGGATTCAAACTTCTACTCCAGGCAAATGCCGGGATGGTACCTAACGCAAGGCCACGGCCGCTTCCTACGAAAAACCTACCTCAATTACAAATATACACTAGTACAGACATCACAGTGTCACAGGTTATCAGACAAATTCCACACACACCCAAATACACAGGGCTACATGACCACAATGACGCTAAGCCCCTAAAACAATCATCATCATCAACAACAACAACAACTCTTGTTGCTGTCACCCATGATGTACAGATAGATTCACGACTCAATCAAGACACTTAGTTCTGGTCTCAGGGTTATAACCGTGTACACTATGCCTCGTGGGGTAAAACTGTGAAGAGGTAAGTTTTATTCGACTCAATTACAACTTCAAAAAACATAATTGTCGACACCACAACAACACAGGTTATCAGATTTTGTGTTTTCACGTACTTCTGTATTCGAAAGATTCTTTAAAAGGCCATATAACCTGAACATTATATTTCTTGCCTGGCTTTTCGACTGCTAAGGAACATTGTTATGAGTTCGAAACTTCAGCTCACAGCACTAACTTCTTTAAGCTCCACTACTGAGTTGATACAGCAATGCGCTCACTCTTCATTATCTTCCCCAGCGAAACTAAATATTTCAACACCTAACCATTCTTCACTCTAATTATCCCCTTAGTTCAAGGGCAGATGATATCTTCCGAACGGCTGGTCGTAGCGTCACGGGGTTTGGACAGTCAGCTTCAAAATGTTTAGCTCTGTAACATAGGTTCATCTAAATAATTGGATATTTAATGATTTTCGTGCGCGGAGAGACATAAAGATTTCGTACGGCACAGCGAGCCTAGAGTGCGCAGTTGACTAGGCAACGCCGCGCTATGCCATTGGTTGGCGCGGGTGAGCGCGTGAATCTGGATCCTCCCTCATGTTCACAGTTGTTTTGGGTCTGGTATAAAGCGTAATCGGATTTTAATAACTTGCAAACCAATAATGCTAGGGAGTTGTATGGGGTGTTGTAGGACTTAAAATAGGTAATCAAATACCCTTTTACCTCGATAGCTCATTACACCCCTAAAACAGTGAATAGTGATTTTACAGGGGAAAAAGGTGTTAAACATCTAAAAATGAAAAATTAACCTAAGTCGTTTTGTTTTTGATGAAAGAACAACCCCAAAATTGAAAAATGGGTATCTTGGAAACTAAGAACCCTAAAATTATGTGTTATAGCTTAAAAAAATAGGTAATGAAATACCGTACTCTTTTACCTCGATAGGTCATTTCACCCCTAAAACAGTGAATAGTGATTTTATAAGGGGGGGGGGGGGAGGTGTTAAACGCCTAAAAATGATAAGAGTTTTGTGTAACCATGGTTTAATGGATGTATGTATTGAGGATGACGGCTTGCTAATTATTTCTATTATTATTATTAGGTAGTTATGCATTGATCTGTATATAGGTAACTAACCAATAATGCTAAAGATTTGTATGCTGTGTTGTAGTACTCGGGATGATAAAAATAATGTTATTGGTTTTACGTCCCTTTTAACTACTGTGGCTTTTAGAGACGCCGGGGTGCCGGAATTTTGCCCCGAAGGGGATCTTTAACGTGCCAGTAAATCTACTGAAACGGCTCCCTCGCATTTGCGCACCCTCAAATGCCGGCTGACTGCGCCAGGATACGAACCTGCAACCTAGGGCCCAGCAAGCGAGAACGTTACCACTGAGCCACGCAGCCAGTCAAGAACTCGGGATGGTCAACCCTTTCCCCTGGTCAATGAATTAACCCAAAAATGGTTGAGTTGTGAATGGAACGCATGTGTTTTTTGTTTTACCTGACAAGACTGAGTGTGCCCCGTTCCAGCTCTTAGACCAGAAATAAAATGTCTTGATAGAGCGGTGAATCGAACCCGGATCTCTGTGGTGACAGCTGAGTTATAATAAATGTTTGGATTTTAATAGAAACACACGTTTCAATGCTACCGACAGTCTTGCTTGCAGCCAACACCACAGAACACACTGCCTTGCCTGTCTGGTGAGAGCTTGGTGATAACGGCAGTGCGGTGTTGTCAGGAAGTTTCGGATTAGCCTACTCTTGTGGCTGCTAGCACGAGTGAAGTTTAAACAGGCAGCCATCTTGGTTCCTATACAGGTTATCAGAGGCATAGTGTGTATAAGAGGCGGGCATCCATTTTGGTTCTTTATAATATATATTATAAGTTTATCAGAGACAACCAGGGATACAAAAGTCTTATAGGTAAGAGTGACACTTATGTTTATTTATTATTATTATTATTATTATTATTATTATTATTATTTGTTATTGAACGTATAGGTTCACGTTAACATATATACATGACTAGATAGTTGTTAGGTTAGGCCTCACAAGGTGGAGTGAACCTTAAAATGAAAATAAATTACTTGATATAGTCGGGTTGGAACCCAAGACTTTAGGGGGTGACAACCAAGTTGGTTAGCCACGACATCGCGATATGGTCAAATGATGATGTATCAGAACATGAGAAAAGTTTCTCTGGTGTAAAGGATTGGTTGAGAACCATACTCATAATGGGTGTAGGTGACTGGATTTGAATCCTTGGCTTACCACCACATGCTTTCGTCAGTGCAATAAAAGTAGTCTATGGACCATCCCGTCACACCGTAAATACTCTAAAATCAAAAGATGATTCTGAACTTCTCCGAGACACTTGTTCAATCAACTCCCGCTGGAGGGAACATTTTGACGAACTACTTAACAGGGATATCCACGTCAATGATAACATTTTAAGCAAAATTCCTCCGAGACCAGTACAAACTCAGCTTGAAGAAGGTCCCTCCCTACTAGAAGTTGAAATTGCTATTAATCAACTCAAGAATAATAAGGCAGCAGGCATAGATGGGATTCCAGCTGAACTATTTAAAGATGGGGGCACTGTACTAGTTCACCACACTCACAAGTTCATTGACAAGATATGGAAAACAGAAACGATCCCAGATGATCTCAGGGATGCCTTGATAGTAGTAATCTTTAAAAAGGGTGACAGAGCTCAATGTGGCAACTATCGTGGAATATCCCTGCTTTCTGTTGCTGGAAAAATTCTTGCCAGAATCCTGTCCAATCGTCTTAAACCTTTGGCTGAAGAATCACTGCCTGAAACTCAATGTGGATTTAGACCCAATCGAGGAACAACTGATATGATCTGTGCTAGACAGATGCCAGAAAAATGTAGAGAACAAGATCGCCCTCTATATATGGTCTTCATTGATATCGTCAAGGCTTTCGATTCAGTCAATAGAGATGCTCTTCGGAAAATCCTAGCTCGAATTGGATGTCCTCCAAAATTCATTCAGATCATTAGAATACTCCATGAGAATATGAAGGGCTCAGTTCTTAACAGCAGTGGGCCTGGAGAACCCTTTAAGATCACAACAGGTGTCAAGCAAGGATGTGTGATCGCCCCAACATTATTCTCAATTTTTGTTGGCGCTATGCTTCACCTGATCAAAGAAAAAGTTCCACATGGTGTAGATATTGAATACAAGACTGGCGGAGGATTATTCAATCTTAGCAGCCTGCGAGCAAAGACAAAGGTATCGACATTTTCCGTTCTCGAACTCCAATATGCTGACGACAATGTTATATTGGCAAACTCGCTAGACGATCTTGAGGCTGCACTGAATGCTTTTAATGACGCGTATAAGTGCATATGTCTGGAAATAAACACCAGTAAAACGCAAATTATACTTCAACCTACTACGTCCAACTGTAATGCTGCTGATTTTCCCATTATGATCAATGGGAACAACGTAAAATACACTGAACACTTCCCTTACCTGGGCAGTCATCTCTCAGCAAATGCTAACATTGATGCTGAAATCCAATATCGCCTTAAATGTGCCAGTGCAGCGTTTGGGCGTCTACGGAAAAGGGTGTTTGACAACCGTGACATCAGTACTCCAACCAAATTGCATGTGTACCAAGTTGCTTTATGGTTGCGAAACCTGGACTACTTACAGAAGGCACTTAAGGTGTTTGGAAAGTACCATCAGCGTTCCATCAGGAGAATTCTCGGAGTTAAGTGGCAGGACCGACGCACCAACATCAGTGTCCTGGAGGAAGCGAATACTACCAGCATTGAGGCTATGATATTAAAGCATCAGTTTCGATGGGCAGGACATATTGTTCGCATGCCTGAACGACGTCTTCCAAAACAAATCATGTACTGCCAGTTGCGGATTGGACAGAAAAAGCAAGGAGGGCAACGGAAACGCTTCAAAGACGTCCTAAAATACAATTTAACCAAATGTCAAATCGACGCGGATAAATGGGAGATTACAGCATCAAATCGTCAGGTATGGCGTCGCATCGTCTACCAAGGTCCACTATGTTTCGAACAACATCGGCGAAGCCGTGAGACTGAGAAGTACAATGCGAGGAAAGAGCGTGAGGTTTATAGGAGGATCAACCCACAAGAGCCAGTGGCTGCTCCGAATAACATGTGTCGCTACTGTGGGAGAGTTTGTGTTTCCAGGATTGGGCTATATAGTCATCTAAGAACTCACCTTTAGAAAACAATCTTACTCGAGAACGAGTGATAGCCTATTATTATATTACATGTAAGCTGTAGCAACATCAATCTGTAACCCATCATGTTAGAAAAGAGATTTATAGGTTGTTTTAAACAGTGAATGGTTGTGTTTACTATGAATGAATAATGAACCTACCCCAAAAAATGTTATGTCATAGTATATAACTCTATATGGCATATATATATATATATATATATAAATCCAACATGGCCACCTATGATTTATTATTATTATTATTATTATTATTATTATTATTTTATTAAGTTGTAAAAGATTATTTATGGCTATGACTGAACAAAGGTGTATAAGCCGTTAACGAGCGGTAGAGAGAAAATACAAATAAAAAGAGAGGTGAGTGTGTGGGGTATAAAATGTTTAGGGTGGAACAGCTATGCTTAGTAGTTAAAATTAGGTTATTATTATGATTATTATTATTATTTACTAAAGTTGAAAAAAGGTTATTGATGGCTACGACTAAACAAAGTATGATTACCCCTTACTGAGCTGGAAGAAGGAGAAAGGGGGTGGGGTATGATTTTTTTTGGAATGGACAGCCACGTCTAAGTATTAAATAATTATGTTACACAGCAGTGGTAGACATAGGCAAAGGCAACCTTGTTGATGCTCGCAGATAAACCTTTGCTGACCAGACTAGGTTATTTGGTAAAAGACGCTTTATGAAGTATTAACGTTCAACACTAAAAAGTCAGTGACAGTGGCATCTGGTGGCTAAAGTTGTAACTACAATACTTGAAATACGAGCGGCTAGGTACAGAGCTGATCCACTGTTTGATTGGCTAGGGGCTGCTGGGTTCTTATTGGTTGTTGGTGGAACATATCTATATTCCTTGGATTTTAAGCTGCTTCTTGCTTTTTGTTCCGAAGCGGTGCAGCGCTCGACGGCGCTTTATGCAGCCAGCAACCAGCAAGAAAGGCGCCTTGGATTATTGGTCAAAATGGCGTCGCTTCGCTTGCTTTGAAGCTGCGGGCGTGCCGTTTAAAATCCTAGGAAGGCAGATTTTGAGTTTGTGGCTGTAGTTATATGTGTACATGTGATTTTATATTGATTGATAAAGTGATTACCTTTAGCCAGAACATTACATCTAGGAGATTTGTGTGTGAGAATGTTTTTGGGAGTTTTGATGAGGTTATTGCATTACGTGGGTTGATTTTTACTTGACATTTTTAACTTTTTTCGGTTGGATATAATTTGTAACACGCGGAAGTTGCCTTCATTTACAGAAGTAGTTGCTACCTTGTGTTATTGCATATTAAAATGCATAGTTCGTAATATCATTGGGTATATGGAAATGTGCTACCTACCTCGAGCGGCCTACGGTACTGCATGCTTTAGATACAGTAATTATCATGTGAAATTCCGCAGTAGAAAACTTAAAAAACGTTCGTTGGTTTCTGTAGAAAATCATTCTTACTGGTCTAGGGCTCTCTCCTATAATATTAAAACACGTGGTATATCACAATTACTACGTTTACATGGCGAACTCAAATCGATTTGAATACGATCCTGTTTTCAGTACGCTGCCCGTTTACATGAGCAGTTTCAGTTCGTATTGAAATCTATTTCAATATGGTATATAATTTATGGTGGCCAACCTGCAGTTATGTTGGCTAACTCGTATTAAACAGCAAAATAAAAGACCCATACCGTAATTATCATATTACTAGTGCATGAGACAGGACCCTGACTTCCACAGTTTCACTGGACGTGTTAGGCTGTAACCATTGGATTGGACAAAACGAAGGTTAGAATTGTCGAGTGTAGGTGCAGCCTGTGGCCGCAGGAAGTTAGCGGGGCGCTCACAGTTTCACTGGACGCGTTAGGCTGTAACCATTGTCAAAACCATTCATCTGGACACCTTGGGCTGTAACCATTGGATTTGACAAAACGAAGGTCAGAATGGTCGGGTGTAGGTGTGTCGTATGGCCGCCGGAAGCTAGCGGGACACTCACAGTTTCACTGGACGTGTTAGGCTGTAACCATTGTCAAAAACCATTGGATTGGACAAAACGAAGATTAGAATGGTGGGGGTAGGTGTGGGGACGCTAGCAGGGCATGATTGACAAAAATAACATTGATCTGGTACTGGACGAAAGACCACATACACACATCAAAAAAAGTTTTGCATCACCTCGGTTCCCAGATCTCCGGCATATAGACGTTGACTGTGTATATTGTATCCAAGATACAGTCCCTTTGACTGTTCATAGATGTCACTAAAACTGCTCAAAGATGTAAACAACCATGCATGAGCAGGGCCTATTAGACGGAGGGGGTACGACAGCCGATCAGTTCCAGTCATTCCACCAGGCCGAAGGTACGCTGCTCATGTTGTCTGTAGTTCTACCATGCCTAGAAGGTCAATACCGCAGTTCGATCGCGTCCGCATTGTTACTTTGTGTCAAGAAGGGCTCTCAACAAGGGAAGTTTCCAGGCGTCTCAGAGTGAACCAAAGCGATGTTGTTCGGACATGGAGGAGGTACAGAGATACAGGAACTGTCGATGGCAGGCCTCGCTCAGGCCGCCCAAGGGCTACTACTGTAGTGGATGACCGCTACTTACGGATTGCCGCTCGGAGGAACCCTGACAGCAATGCCACCATGTTGAATAATGCGTTTCGTTCAGCCACAGGACGTCGTGTTTCAACTCAAACTGTGCGCAATAGGCTGCATGATGCGCAACTTCACTCCCGACGTCCATGGCGAGGTCCAGCTTTGCAACCCCGACACCATGCAGCGCGGTACAGATGGGCCCAACAACATGCTGAATGGACCCCACGGAATTGGCATCACGTTCTCTTCACCGATGGGTGTCGCATATGCCTTCAACCAGACAATCGTCGGAGACGTGTTTGGAGGCACCCTGGTCAGGCTGAACGTCTTAGACACACTGTCCAGCGAGTGCAGCAAGGTGGTGGTTCCCTGATGTTTTGGGGTGGCATTATGTGGGGCCGACGTACGCCACTGGTGGTCATGGAAGGCTCCGAAACGGCTTTACGATACCTGAATGACATCCTCCGACCCATAGTGCAACCATATCGGCAGAATATTGGAGAGGCATTTGTCTTCATGGACGACAATTCTCGACCTCATCGTGCACATCTTGTGAATGCGTTCCTTCAAGATAACGACATCGCTCGACTACAGTGGCCAGCATGTTCGCCAGACATGAACCCTATCGAACATGCCTGGGATATGTTGAAAAGGGCTGTTTATGGACGTCTTGACCCACCAACCACTCTGAGAGATTTACGCCGAATTGTCGTTGAGGAGTGGGACAATTTGGACCAACAGTGTCTTGATGAACTTGTGGATAGTATGCCACGGCGAATACAGGCATGCATCAATGCAAGAGGACGTGCTACTGGGTATTAGAGGTAGTGGTGTGTACTGCAATCTGGACCACAAATGCTGAAAGTCTAGCTGTATGATGGTACAACATGCAATGTGTGGGTCTCATGAGCAATAAAACGAGCTGAAATGTTGTTTGTGTTGATCTCTATTCCCTTTGTATTTAATGGTTCCGGAACTCTTGGAACCGAGGTGATGCAAAACTTTTTTTGATGTGTGTATATAATTAGTACCGTATGCGTGGGGTTGGCAATACTGTACTGTTGTAACGCCGATAATGGCAGACACAGCAAAGTCGTGTTATAATTTGGGATGGGGGGTGGGTTATAGACAGCTGAGGAGTGAACTACTTCATTCCCAGATCAATTTTGAATCATTTGAAAAGATATTTATTGCAAATTTAAGAAGTTTTTTTCCCCCTGGGTTCGTGTCTCCTGCACTGTTACCATTGTCATCCGACGTTTCTTTGACGGGTTGTTTGTAAACATGAAAAATGGATACGCCGAAGATTTTGATGTTTGTTCTTATGAAGTTTATGGGTAACAGTCGTCCCTTTTAATTACTGAATCTTTTAGAGACGCCGGGCTGCCAGAATGTTGCCCCGAATGGGATCTGTAACGTGCCAGTAAATCTACTGACACAGCTCCCTCGCATTTAGGCCCAAGCACCCTGACTGCGCCAGGATTCGATCCTGCTACCTTGGTAAAAGCAGGTGAGAAAGTTACCGCTGCACCACTCGGCCAATCTGTGTTGAATTTATTCAAATGGAAAAAGGAGCGGATTAATCGTCAAAGAAAGACGGTGTATTTTCACTTTTTCTGTTGACCACATTTTACCTACGAATACACCAGACATTCAAAGTAAAACAGACAAAAATACATTAACGCTAAAAACGCGTGCAAACAAACTATGCTTATCAACCACGAAAAGAACACAGACAGTAACGAAGAATATGGGTAGGAAGTAAAACAAGCGATTCGAGTCAGGCGACAGACGAAAGTAGGCCTAAATTAGTTTATCATTGTAACTCGAGAGCGTGCAGAATCGCTTTCTTTCAGTACGATCCACGTTTACATGTTCCTGAATACCTGTTTGGATACGATCCGATCCCACAATTTTACCGTATCGAGCTTGAAAATCAATACGAACTGAGTCCCGTTTACCTGACTGTATTCAATACGGTAAATGTACTCAAATCGATTTGAGTTCGCTATGTAAACTCAGTAAATATCATGGTGTATACAGTAATATAAAATATTCTCAGCATTGCAAGTAGCCTACCGGTAAATCTGTAGGTGAGGTAGAGTATTTCGCCGAGGGTGGGGGTTGAGGGAAATGCATTACTCAAAACGTTCGAGCAATACATCATGTTAGCAAGGCATGTTACGCACACCGTAAGCTATAGTGAAATCCAGAAAGTTTGCCTACAAATTTGTTAATGTATGAGGAAAATTGCCATAACCTTCCTGATTAATGCAGTTATCAAAATTATTTTAGGAGGGCTTTGGTTACTACCTAGACGTGATGTTCTGCTATATAATTGAGTACTGTAATCAAGTTCCATACTCATAATGCTCCTTGAGAATAAGGTTCATTGTAACCAAAATCTTTCCCCATGTCAAGACACAGAATCAAACTCTGTAGAGGGTTTGTTTGAGTTTAAGTGGTTTGAAATAGGGCAAATACCAATCAAGGTGATTCTTGTTCATATTGTTGGATATTAGAGTTTTGAAATTGAACAGCTCATGGTAAATAAATGGAATCACATGTCACTATTAATACTGTGCTGCAACAATTGTGTATATATAGATATTAATATATGATTTACAATGATTAAAAAAGGATGCCCCAATAAAGAAGAATTATGTTCCTAACATTGTCCAGATATCCTTCTGTTCCCTATTTCCCGTTTTAGGCTGGTATAAATTACGTTCACAATGGAATATCCATATCATTTGGGTACAATCGTGTTGACAGACTGAAAAGCATCAGACTATTGCATTAAGAAACTGCTGTACTCGGGAGGGATTGGTATTGAAATTCTGACTTTATTCTCTATTACATCAAATAACTACAGTCGAACCTCCCTTCTGCGGACACCGTCGGTTCCGAGTGAAAATGTCCGTTATGAGAGATGTCCGCTGAAACAAGTTTGTACAAATAATCGAACATTTTAACGGCAAAGTACATCCACCTAAACATACTCATCTTTATTTTGATTATTTGTTTATTTGAGTTTTCCCGCATTTGAATTTTTCAGCAAGCTTTCTCACTTTCTACAATCACATTTCTTCTTCTTGTGAGGTTTAAACACGTTCGTCCCTTGTTACTCATGTTTACTCGACGAGTGAAATGCTACGATATTTCTGTCTCTCTAATTAGCGCATGTACTGCAAGTCTTTTCCTTCTCACGTTGACTACCTGAGCTCGACCTTATCGGTGGCAATCTGAGTTATGAATCGAATGATGCAAGCAGGGAATAAAATCACCAGGTAACTCTTGAGTAATCAGTCACTGGCAGCAATCCTGGACAATCAGAATTCTCGGAATGTACACCAGTAGGTAGAACACCATAACAAAAGATTTGGAAAGAGGAATGTATAGAAGAATTAACTTTATGGCTACTACAGCGTTGCCATGTAGCCTGCATTTCACTCTCTCTTCTTTGACTCGAAATAGGTGTAGTACAGATATTCAAGAGGGATTTCCGTATGTCTGCAGAATGGTTTTAAAAGAAAGGATGGCATGGTCCGGTGTAAAAAATGTCCTGCAGCGTGTGAAGTGTCCGCTTAAGTCAAGTGGATGGGACAGATGGCAATGTCCGGACTTCAAGGTGTCCTCTGAAATGAGGCTAATTTAACACTTGTCTTGTTGTTGTTGTTGTTCGAGTCTTCAGTCTTTTGACTGGTTTGATGCAGCTCTCCATACCTCCCTGTCCTGAGCTAATCGTTTCATCTCTACATAGCTCCGACACCCTACATCCGAGGCAATCTGTTTAACATATTCTAACCTTGGTCTACCCCTACAGTTTTTGTCCTCGACCCTTCCTTCCATAACTAAGCTTGCTATTCCTGGGTGTCTTAGTATGTGTCCTACCAACCTATCTCTTCTCTTCATTGACAGTCGCCAGAAACATCTCTCCTCTCCCACTCGTCTTATGTAAAATAAAATCGGTTCCAAGGAAAAATGTCCCTATAGGCAGGTGTCTGTTAGGGCAGGTTCAACTGTACTAACATTTGCTGTCCTAAAAGGGAAAAACAAAAACAAAATTACTTTTGCACTAAACCACTCATATTAAAAGCACCACTTTGCTGTGGGAACTAGAGCTCCCTAGGTTTTATCTAAAAACCAAATAAATTGTAAATACAATTTTAAAACATAACTTACATACATTTTCATTTGAGACTGTTTCGAAACATGTACCTGTAATGTAATAAAAACATTAAACGAAAGGTTTTGACTAGGCAGACTGTTAATTTAAAACCCTCATGATAAATGAATAAGGACCATGGTGGTCGAGAGTGCTAACGCCCTACCTTGTGCCTCGCTGGCATCGGGAGAGCGTAGGTTCAAATCCCACCTCATCCGTCCTGAAATAGTTTTCGTGGTTTCCCATTTTCACCACCAGGCAAATGCCGGGATGGTTCCTTTCGATAGGTCCACGGCCAATTTCCTTCCAATATCCCTTCCCTGACCCATACTGAAAAGAAAAGTTCATGGCCATTGGCTGCGTTAATAAAGAAATAATAAGGAAAGATAATGACTTGTAGACTTAGAAAAGATTTTTGATAGTGTTGATTGGAGTAAATTGTACGACATTTTGAAAAGCATTGGAATAAAGTACAGGGATAGGAGGGTGATCTACAATCCATACAGAAACCAGACGGCAGCTATGCAAGTTGAAGGGCATGATAAGAGTCAGTAATGTCAACTCAAGCGAATGAATTATTGTTAACGGTCATCACTGTTGAAAGCTGGCTAAACCTTTTACTAAATTCTGCGACTAGCATTTCAAGGCAGTATTCAGAAAGATGTAAGGTAAGGCTGCAACTTATCACCCATACTTTTCAATGAAGGAATTGAGAGAAAAATTTTAAGGAGGAGTAAAGATTCGAGGAGAAAATTTCAACTTTGAGATTTGCTGATGACATTGTCATATTAGCCGATTCACCAGAGGATTTGAATGAGATTTTAAATGGAATGCACTCCATCTTGAGGAAAGAATTCATGATGAAAATCAACAAATGTGATATATGATACAAGAATAGCAGCCAATGGCCATAAGCTGGGCATGTTTGATTGAATGCCCGAGAGCTCCCAACAAGTTCAATTTCAAGTAGTTCCAACTTTCGCTACCAGATGCTACTGTCACTAACACTAGCGGCGAACGTTGGAGCTTGATAGACCGTTTCCTAACCAGCCAAATATAGCCTACACATTTTGTTACACACCACTAATTGCAGTGATAGGTTCTTTCAAATGGCATGGGGCCGCCGGCTTTACTTCCCCTCCGAAGAAAGGCATAGTTCTAAAAGAACAATTTGTGTGTTCCTGGATTTAAGAAAGGCTTTTGACACCGTAGACCACAATATACTCATTAGAAAACTTGAAAAGGAAGGTATTCGTGGTACTCCTCAAGAACTAATAAAAAGCTTCCTTTTTAACAGAATACAAAAGGTGCGAATCAAAGATACTCTAAGTAGAAGTAGAAGAATACACCAAGGAACAGTTTTAGGTCCTATTCTTTTTCTGTTATATATTAACGATTTGTGTGAGCTGAACTGTAATGTGA
This sequence comes from Meconema thalassinum, assembly GCA_946902985.2. Taxonomy (NCBI): domain Eukaryota; kingdom Metazoa; phylum Arthropoda; class Insecta; order Orthoptera; family Tettigoniidae; genus Meconema; species Meconema thalassinum. Next base: position 885,333,715 of record OX336389.2, on the reverse strand, counting down.
TGATTACCTCATATGCTGATGACACTGCCGTCACAGTCACAGGAACAACTTGGGAGGACACTTTTAATAGAACTCAAGAAACCCTTGCTACAGTCTAAAAATCACCTCCTTACCTTAAATGAAACCAAAACACAGTACCTATGCTTCTCACACAACAAAACATTACAACCCACAGACAATTTAACACTCAAGATCCAGACACCAATTTGTAACAATGGTGAAAGATGCAACTGCTATACCCTACAGAAGTCAATGAATGCTACATATTTAGGGATTATTATACATACCGCAGTCATTTAAAATGGAACATGCATGCATCAAAATTGGCCAATAAACTTCAAAAGTTAATTTACATATTTTACTGAATCCGAAATATCCTTTCAGCAAAAGTCTTGAGAACTGTATATTTTGCCTTAGTCCAGTCATAACTACAATATTGAATAAATGGTTGGGATGGAATACTTGATTCACATTTGGCTCAGAATCTCATTCTAAAAGTTATGTACAAAAAGCCATCAACTTTTCCAACATGTGAACTGTATCAACTAAACATGGTGCTTATCATACGACAGTTATTTGTTCAGTCATCAATCATATCTATACTTAAAAATATGAAGCTCTTCTCAAATGGACAGGAACTTAAAATGTGCACTAGACTTCAAGACAGAACTGGAAAAAATAACCCTCATCAAAACACACTACCTGACCAAAGAATTGAAGTTGTCTTAGCACCAGGATATACAATATATTGTCAGTAAATGTGATAAATAACACCCTTAATATACTGAAGAAAAGGCTTTTTACATGGCTCCTTAATAACTTTGATAAAGTAAATAAACTTATACATTTTCACCAACATATTTAAACCAACTCAGTCACAAATAAGTAATGTATCATCTTCTTTTATTTTTAGTGTCCTAATAATAAACTTTTCTTACTATTATCAGTCAAATACTATGTTGCAAATAAATTAAGAAACTGTATTCATGAAGCCCACGCATAAGTTTATCTTATGTGGGATTCACGCTGTATTTTGATGCAACTGTATATGTACATGTTTTCTGTCAGTGAATAAAAATGTTTTCTCGTAAAAAAAAAAAGAAAAATGCCCTTAAATAATCCGATGACTGTAGGCCGGGTTTGAACCCGCCATCTTGGGCATAGCAGTTCAGCATGCTACCGACTGTGCCACCAAAGCCACAAAATGTAAAACAAAAGGAATGGAATGCAGCCGTAAGAAATCAGAAACACCTATTGACATCAAATAAAGGCAGATGGAAAAGCTAAAGGAAGTAGGGAGCAAAATAAGCAGTGATGGACGAAGCAACGAGTGTATAGAAAGTAGGCTGGCACAGGTAAGGGAAGAATTTCTGCAGAAAAGCAATGTGTTGACATCAAATATAGATTTAGATATTTGAAATACATTTTTTAAAGCCTTTTTCTGGAGTGTGGTGCTGTGTGGAAGTAAAACTTGGACTGTTGATGCAGGAGAACAGAAGCATTTCAAATGTGGTAGTGCAGGAAAATGATTGAACTCAAATGAGTAGATAGAGTAAGAAGACGAGCGGAAGAGCGCTAATGAAGATAAGAGATAGGTTGATAGGGCACATACAGTACAGTACCGGTACTAAGACAACCAGGATTGGCAATTTTTTTTTTATGGAAGGAAGGGTAGAGGACAAGAATTGTAGAGGTAGACCAAGGTTACAATACAAGTCATAGTATTGCATCCATGTGGTATGGTAGCTATATGGAGATGAAACGATTAGCTGCATCAAACCAGTCTAAGGACTGAAGACTCAAACAGTAACATGGAAATACTTACAGTATTAGCCTTTCAAGATGAGAGTGCTGCTGCGCCAGCATATGTTGGTCACAGCAGCAGGAGCCTTGCGGGATGAGGAGAGTGAAAGAGGGATAATGGAGTACAGTCTCCACTTAAGTCAAGTTGCATTACATGTGCTGCTTGTGTCACTCAGAACTTATAATGTTATTTGTGAACAAAAAGCTAAGCCAATTCCGTACAGGCCATGGAGGCCCTGGGAGCAGTGGAAGGTAGAGGCCTCCACTCTTTGGGACATCGGCACTAGATGGGATGGAGTTGTCAGCTCCATGCCCGGCCGTCTTTGCTCCCAGAAATTACCCTGGTACTCATTTCTGGTGTAGGCTCGCTTTGGCAGCCAACATTAGATTTATTTAAATATTCATACAGTTACACCCCAATTACCAGCTTTTGAGGACCCCTACAGTAGTACAACACTAAAATACTTCCGACATGATTGGTTCTAGGGCCTTAAAAGGTGGTTTTCCGTCCCCTTTGTCTGTTATTTATACAAATTAACACCGTTTCACCAAACTGGTCGAAAGTGTACATCCTGAGTTTTGTTTCTTGATTTATGAGGCTCAAAATGACCCTAGGTTGGTCCGTCTATGACAATTCAATATTTAGGGAATGGAGAGGGCTGTCCAAATTTCAAGTAGATACAGGTCCAAAAGGTAAGTACATAAAATTTTATTTAGGTCATTGAAACGATGTGGACTTGTTCCAGAGGGGCTAAATCTAGAAAATGGAGGGAGATGTCCAAATTTCATGTTGACAGTGTTACCGGCAGAGTTCCAAAATGTAAGTATGTAAAATTTGGTTCAGTTCGGTGAAACAGTTTAGACTTGTGCCAAAGAGCCTAAACACAATGTGTACAGGTAGATATACAGTTTACAATACACACACTCAAGTATATGGGGTTGAAATGACCATGATCTTCAAGCCCCTAATTGAAAGAACAACAATGTAGGATTTTTGCAGCCATGGGAGAACGCGAACTTCAGTACGAACGGATTGCTGCCATGGAAAATCCATCAGAAAATGAAAGGCTAGAGGATAAGAACTGTACAGATCGGTCAAGGTTTGATATGTTTAGCAGCCTTTGATGTGGAATGTGGAGATAATACAAAACAAAAGTTTGGTGCTTTTCAGTTGGTCAACATGATTGTACCCAAAAAGAGCTGGGTTATGCCCTAATCCTGAAATAAATTTCATGAGATTAATAAATACACTAGGATGACCAGTTTCGATCGTCAAGCAATCATCATCAGATCCAGTTGCATTAGCATACACTAACAGTTGCATTATCAATACTGCAACTAAATAATTGTACATATTGTAAATATTTTTCACCTGTATTCTCAAACATAGATGTTATAGCCTAAGTGAAATGGCTCTGATGATGATCGCTTGACGATCAAAACTGGTCATCCTCGTGTATTTATTAATCTCATGTAATTTATTTCAGGGTTAGGGCATAACGCAGCTCTTTTTGGGTACATTCGTGTTCACCGACTGAAAAGCATCAAACTTTTGTTTACTTAGGCAACACTGAAAAATGGCTTCAAACCCCACAATGGAGATAATACTATAACATGCTTGTGGTGGAAAAATATTCTCCACAATCAAAAACTCCTTAATAATTTTGCCTATGTCCACCTGCTCCAATAAAATATTTTCCACTCTTTGATTCCCAAAAATTAACAATAAAAAATTCCAACCCGGAGGTAAACTAGATCACCGGGTGGGGACTACTCGACAGGGTAGTGACAAAGAGGGAATCTAACATTCTATGGATGGGAATGTGGAAAGTTCTAAGCCTGATGGACAATGGAAGGTTTCAAAGGGAAATAGAGAGATTGAGGTTGGAATAGGGAAATGCGCTGGCAAGAAGAACAGGACTTTTGGTCAGGAGACTATAGGATCATTAGCACTAAATCAAACTATGGTTTCAGGGGTAGGTCTCATACTGACTAGGAACCTTGGTCAGTGGCTGGAATAATATGAGCAATACAGTGAATTGCTTATTGTAGCTAAAATCGATACATCTACTTGCCCCACAGTAGTGCAAGTCTATATGCCTACCAGTGAAGCAGATGATGAAAAAGTTTTATGAAAAATCAGATGGAATTCTGAGGTATGTCAAGGTTGATGAAAATGTAATAATAATAGGAGATTGTAAGCCTCCATGGCTTAGGCGGCAGCACGCCAGCCTCTCATCGCTGGGTCCGTGGTTCAAATCCCGGTTACTCCATGTGAGATTTGTGCTGGACAAAGCGGAGGCAGACAGGTTTTTCTCCGGGTACTCCGGTTTTCCCTGTCACAAATTTCATTCCAGCAACACTCTCCACTATCATTTAATTCATCCGTCATTCATTTAATCATTGCCCCGGGGGAGTGCGACAGGCTTCGTCAGCCGGCACAGTTCATATCCTCGCCGCTAGATGGGGGCTTCATTCATTCCATTCCCTGACCCGGCCGGTCGACTGGAAGCAGGCTGTGGATTTTCATTTTCAATGGGAGATTGTAATGCTGTGGTAAAATAAAAATAAAAAAAAGTTGAGAAGGGAAGATAGAAGGAGAATTCGGATTGAGTGAAAAGAATGATTGAGGGAGCAGGCTGATAGAATTCTGCAGTGAGCACAAGTTAGTTATAGCTATCACATTATTCAACAACCACAACTGGAGAATATACACATGGATGAGGGGAAATTAGGAGATATAAGACATTTCCAAATCGACTTTATGAAAAGTAAAAAACCATAAAGGTGGGCAGTAGACAAACAAAAAGAGGATGTGAACAAAAGGCTCAGAGGGATTATTCAGGAAGGACTAATATGAAGAACCCTGAACAAACATCTAATGTAGAGGAATGGACACTTCAAATCAAATCAAAATAACTTCATTTGCAATGAGGTGTCAACCTCGGTGGCAAATGAGGTACATAATTTACAAACACTAGCCTACTCAATATTAAAAGAATACAGTAGCTTAATGTACTATTCACACATTGATTGAACTCCCCTCATACAACTGCTGTAGGAATTACAAGCACGTTTAATGTTTCTAGGAATACAGCACTAAGTTATACCACTTCTTTCTTTTACCAATTTTGTCTACTCTGCTCTTGAATATCTGGACTGATTTTGGAAAGGGATCAAACACCGCCCTTGGTAAACTGTTCCATTCCTTCACATCCTTCCCAATAAATGAAAATTTACCCCAATCGCTTCTTCTAAAGTGCCATCCAATTTTGAATTTGTGGTCTGCCCTGCCAATATAATTTCTTTCCAATTGTAGCCTCTCATGGATTTCCCCCCATGCTTCCTCTCCTGTATACGCTCTATATAACCCTACAAGTCTGTTTTTCTCCCTTCTCTTACTTAATGTTTCCCACCCAAGCTTCTCTAACATATCTGATATGCTCCTTCTTCTCCTAAAATCCCCTATCACAAATCTTGCTGCTTTCCTTTGCACACACTCAATTTCTTTTATTAGGTATTCCTGGTGCGGATCCCATACACTGCTTGCATATTCCAATATTGGACGAACCAAACTTAGGTAACTTTTCTCTTTTATTTCTTTGTTGGATCCTTTAAGAAGTCTCATAATGACATGCAACGATCTGTATGCTTTCCCAACAATGTCTCCAACATGACCCTTCCAGTGCAATTTACTATCAAATCTCACACTTAAGTATTTGCACTTGTCATCTTTTGGTACGATTACCCCATCCAATGTATATTGAAATTCAGTTATTAATCTCTTGTTTGTGAATATTGTGACAGTTGATTTACCTCTGTTAACCTTCATGTGGTTCTCTACAACCCAATGTTGGATACTATTGAGGTCCCTTTGTAATATTTTACAATCCTCTATGTTATTTATTTCCCTATAGACGATAATGTCATCTGCATACAATCTTATTTTTGATGCTATATTGTTCCCTAAATCATTTGCGTATATGAAGAAAAGCAATGGACCAATTTTACTACCCTGTGGAATTCCCTTCTTAACTTTCTCTTCCTGTGATATGTAATTCCCTTCTCTGACTCTCTGAACCCTTGAATTTAGGAATGTTCCTATCCAATGTACAACCCTTGAGTCCAATCCCATTCTCTCCAGTTTCTTTAATAATACTCCATGTTCCACTCTGTCAAAAGCTTTGGAAAGGTCTATAGCTATGCAGTCCAACTGCCCCCTAGATCCAACCGATCTGATATGTCCTGCTGAAATTCCACCAGTTGTGCCTAACAAGAAAATTTCTTTCTAAATCCATACTGGCTCCTCAGGAACCAATTTTTATCTTCACATACTCCTCTAATATATTTTACTGTTAAACTCTCCAAGATTTTACAAACTACACTGGTTAGACTTACTGGTCTGTAGTTCTCAGGTTTACTTCTATCTCCCTTTCCTTTATAAATTGGTATTATTATAGATTCCTTCCATTCCTTTGGTATTCTACTATTGTTCATGATGTAGTCGAAAATAAACTTGAGATAAGGCACTATGTACCACCCCATTGCCTTTATTAATTCCCCAGTAATTTGATCACACCCTGCTGCTTTTCCTTCCTGAAGCAGTTTGATTTCTCTAAAAATATCCTCATTTGTAAAGGTGAAAATACTTGTGTCTTTATGTGTTTCACCCTCTCCAGCCTCATTAACGGTTTCCAACTCCTGACAATCTTCCACTGAATCTATGAATTCCCTACTAAATAGGTTTGCTTTCTCATTATCTGCAAATAAATGCTCACCCCCTTCTCCCTCCATTGTGGGAATGTGGATTCCGTTTCCCTTTTGATTTTTAATATATGAATACAGCTTTTTCCATTTCCCTATGTGGTCTTTACCCTCATGAAGTATGCCATTCATGTAATTTTCCTTTGCTTCCTTTTTCAACCTATTGAACTCCTTTATTAGCTGCTTTCTGGTTTCCCCTGCCCTCTTTGATTTGTCTGTTTACCATTCAACATTTCCTTTTTGATTTTCGTACTGTATGTCCTTTGTATAGTAAACAGGGTCTGAGGTTGTTTTTCCCTTCTTAACAGGTACAAATCTCTTCTCACCCTCCCAAATGATTTCCTTAAAATTTGCCCAGAGTGTATCCACATTACTCCCTTCACTTATCCAAGAATTAAATTTTGATTTCAGGTAAGCTCCAAATTCATCGAATTTAGTTTTTCTGTATAATTTCTTGTCCTGTGTGACCCTCCTATTAAGCCTTTTTGGTACCAGACCAACGTCCATTATTGTAGCCTTATGGTCACCTATTCCTTCAATTAGGTAGTTTTTTCAACAAGTTCCCCTGGTTTTATCAGGAATACATCCAGCAAGTTGCTGAGCCTAGTTGGCGCTTGCACTACTTGTGTAAATCCTCCCTCCCAAAGTAATTTATTTGCAAGTTTCTGTTCATGGGCTTCTGTTGCAGCTCCATTCCAATCAACTTCTGGCAAGTTTTAATCCCCCCCAATTTTTACCATGTCATTATTGTTTTTATGAGTGTAATCTATTATTTTCTCAAATATTTACATATATTCCTATAATTCCCACTTTTGAAGAAAGAAATAATGAAATCCACCATAGAAAGCATTGAAAGAAAGGAAAGAATAGGTAGAGAACCTTGAATCACTCAGGATATACAGTACGGTACCAGAATTAATGGATGAAATATGGAAGCACAAGAATGCAAGAAATGGAAGTGGGAAAGCAGAATACAGATGTCTGAAAAATGAAGTAAACTAGAGGTGCAAGGAAGTGAAAGAAGAGTGGTTGAATGAGAAATGTGCAAGTATAGAAAATTGTTTGAAAATAGGAAAAGTAGATGCAGCTTTTCGAAGAATTAAGAGAACTTTTGGGGAAAGGAAGACTTGTGCTGTAATATTAAGGACTCAGATGAAAAACCTCATACACAGGCCTTCTCAACCTTCTTGAGACTGTTAGCACCATCCTCATGACATACCAAGAACCCAAGCACTTTTAAATCGAATATAATAATAACAATGATGCTTACCGGTACCTATAAAAAAATTCTCGAATTCTTCTCAAAAGAATTAAAGTACAACTTGAAAATGAATTAGGAGAATATCAATGAGGTTTCAGACCGAGGAGAAGTTGCCCAGAAAAAATCATGAGCCTAAAACTGATAATGGATTATAATAGAAAAAGGAATAGAGATATGGTGATAACATTTATCGACTTCAAAAAAGCATATGATTGTATTCATAGAGAATCTTTATTAAATATTCTAAGACACAAGGGATTACACCCCAAATTGACAAATCTCATAAAACTAACGCTTACAGGCACCAAATCAAAAGTTAAATTCAGAGGTGAATTCTCAGACCCATTTGAGGTCACAACCGGTTTACGACAGGGTGATAGCTCATCACCATTACTATTTAATTGTGCATTGGAAATGGTAATGCGAGAATGGTCTAAGAAATTCCCTCCAAATATAAAAATAGGGAGAAAAATTCAAACAAACTGTCTTGGTTTTGCAGACGACGTGGCATTATTGGCGAAAGATTTAGAGGAAGCCAAAACACAGATATCAGAGCTTCAGACCATTGCAAATAAAATTGGCCTTAACATATCATTTGAAGAAAACAGAAATCATGCCACAAAAACCATCACCATTAAAGGAAATACAAATTAATGATACAAAAATTAAAATTGTAACACGATTCAAATATCTAGGAGAGTTAATAACAAACAACTTAAATGAGAAAGCATCAATTCAAATAAGAACCAACAAGTTATCTAGGGCACAAAAATTAACATGGGACACTTACAAAAAGAAATGCTTATCAATTAATGCAAAAAATAAACATTACAATACAGTCATAAAACCGGAAGCCACATATGCAGCAGAAACAGTATTCCATCTAAATGAACATTCTAAAACCGACAGATTACAGAAGATTGAAAGGCGAATTGGAAGAACTTGTATCAATAAAGGATATAAAAAAGATGGGCAATGGTGAATAATACCTAACAATATGGTCTATAACAACCTAGAACCCATTACTGATACCATGCGAAAGAAAAGACTAGGATTCTTTGAGCACATCATGAGAATGCCAGATTCACGTCTTCTAAAACAACTAGTACAGTACAATCTTGCTTCAAAAAACTCAACAACTGGTTGCCGATGGTTAAATCAGAGAGGACTTAAAAGAAATAGCCCTAACAGCAAAAGATGCTGCAAATAAGAAAAGTTTAACTACAGCACTTAAAAATATGACGTTTCATTTTCCACTCACTAAAAAGAAAATTCCTACAAGAATATTATCCGCCCAAGGAAGGGCAAGACGATCAATATGCATGAAGAAGTACTGGGAGGACGGCAAGGCTCGTAGAGTTCCTACAAGTCGACGAACTAATGGTTGGTTAAAGTGATCCTATGTGGTCTCAAAAGGTGAAGAAGAAGAATAACAATGATGCAACAAGGATGCGCCTCTCTTTCCTTTTCCTGTCTCTACCTCCCTCAGAAGTTCTGAAATAGCTACAGATTCACTGTTAACCAGGCATGCTGCAACAGACTCATGCGGGTAAGATACATTTACATGTGGAATCAGCATCTTTCATATTACTCACAAAATAGGCATATCCTATTATTTATGTTATTTATGTTTTACAAAACGACTGTGAAAACACTATTATTCTGGTTCGTCCAACAGAATTTGAATTGTAGAATGGATCTCAGGAGAGCTTGTGCTCAAGAGCGCTTGCTGGCTCATATGACGAGAACACCAGGTTGAGAAAGCCTGCTCTAACAGATACAGAAGAAAAGGTTGAGAGATGGAAAGCTTACATAGAGCGTTCGTATAGGTGTAAGGACATTGAGAAGCATGTTGTGGAGAGGGAAGAGGAAATTGATGAGGATCAGAAAGGAGATTTAATATTGAGATCAGAATTTGATAGAGGAGACATAGTAGGAAGAAAGCACCAGGCATAAAATGATTTACCAACTGTGTTGTAGCGTTGCATCGGGGGATGAAGGTCTGATCAGGTTATTTCACTTAGTATTCAGGATTTATGAAACATGTGAGGTGCCCTCTGTTTCTAAGAAGAATTTTAGCAACCATATATACTTCTTTTATTTTTAACATAAAATAATTGGTGCCCACTATATGGCACCCTGCTCTCAATGATTCAAGATTTTTGAAGAAGCCAAAGTGGACCAGAGGTAGAGCATAGTAGGCTCCTTTTCTATGCAGTAGCATTTTCCAACAGTACCATGACTTAATAACCGTTGCAATGTTGTACAGTTTGTGTCTTACCATACGCAATGTTTGATTGAAAACAATAAATCTGGCATTATGAAATATATGTGATGTACATTTCATTAGTTTTGTCTACCTGCTTTTCCTATTCCTTAATTCTGCCACACCCCAGTGGTGCTAAAAGGTTATTGGTGTATGTAACATGTATTCAATATTGACTTTTTTCCATAGCACATACAGGGTTAGAACGAATGATTTAAGCGATTTCATGCACATGTATTGTCGAAAGTGGTATATAGCTTACAGCATTGACGCATATACCAATTAAAAGTGAAACTCATCAAGTTTCTTGAGTCTGCTTGCTACAAATTCTCGATGTGCCCTCCTCGCTGTAATGGTTTCTTTCGCCCTCACGTTGAGCGACAAGTGTAACGTTTTGCTAGCCCCTAACGTTGAGCGTACAATGTGGCAGTTTGGCTAGCCCACACTTTTGGGAGATAAATGTAACTGTTTACCTTTGCCTAAGCTATGTTGTTTTAATGGGCGCCAAGACCTCAATGCAATGTTGAAATCTAAATTTGTATTTAACAACGTCTAGCTCTGGCAGAACACCTTCAAGACACTATTCACTCAGATCGTGGTATGATTTGATCATTAACCCAACAAACAATTGTATCAGGAGAAGGAATTGGTCTATATCTAATGCTACCTACTGAAAGCAAAGATTGCATTGTAAAAGAAATGAATTTATTATATAAAACAAGTATAGCAAAATTAATAATAATAATAAGTACAAAATTTAAATTGGAGCGTTGTGATTTGAATATTACCGATAGAAAATTACGTGAAAACGGAGTCTGATAAATTGATTTTACTCTTATTTCCAAGCTATGAAGTTACTGAAATATGAAATGTAAAACAAAGAAAAATGAGAGATTGCGTATTTCTGCGTCATTTGCGCTTACCATTGGAAATTGCCAAGGCATTTCCCTCGTACTTGCTGATGCTGTGAGCTTCCCACAGTCTCCTGGACGTCGTCATCTCCGTCGGAATTTGATGATATTCTGGTAGATTAGATAATTCTATGGTCCGTACCTCGGACCCAAACACTCGTACAACCGCACTGGTTAAGTTTTGCAAAAGTTAGTCTTCAACTCCACTGAACATCGGAGCGACACGCACTTGCAACCGTACTCCGCAAGTTCTACACAGATAGTCCTCGTCCCACGGAACATCGGAGCGACTCCCGCGTATATCCATACTCGGCAAGAACTAAACAGATTGTCCCTCGTTTTACGGCGCGCTGAACGATATATCCACACGCCGGCTCCCCACTCTTCAGCCGACTCCTAGCTTACGTTGTCTCCGCTGATTGGCTGTACCCCACTCGCTATACTCCCCTTCTCTGGGTCATTACACTCGGCGGGAGGGTTCCGTTCCAACAATTCGCCTTTCCTGGACGATGCGACCCAGGATTGCGTCATGCTTTCCGACAAGATTAAGCGTGTACTTGAATTCCCAGTGAGTCACGTCTCTCGATATACCCTAACTGACGAAAACTCCGTAAAATTCCGTAATCAGATAATTTTCTATGATATCGTCGTTCGTAATAATTTGCTGGATAGCGTTTTCTAAGACATAGAAAACCTATCTGAATGCTAATAATTTTTATAAAATGCTCCGAAAATACCTTAATAATAATTATAATAAATTAATAATAATAATAAATTAACATGAAAAATTCTCTTGGCTGAACAATTTGCCGCGTAAATAAATATAGAATGGCTTCCTACTGACTTATGCCAGTTGCATAAAACCCCTCGAAAAACACGTTACATCGCGTCACACGGAAAATATCGATACGGTAGTTCAACTCCGACTACACACCCTGGAGCATGTCCTGGTCAATTTTAGCTACAGCCGCATGGATCTGTTTCCTCAGTTCAACATGATTAACTGGCATGGGTGATACATAAACTTCATCTTTGATAAACCCCCATAAGAAGAAATCACACGGGATCAGACCAGGCGACAGGGAAGGCCAGTTTATAAGACACCAATCTGCATCTGTCACAAAATGACAATAATCAATGCTATCAGTTTTGCCTGAAATTGACCAGGGCATGCTCCAGTGTGTGTAGTCTGAGTTGGACTACCGTATCGATACTTGCCGTCTGGCGCAAGGAGGGCACATTGAGAATTTGTAACGAGCAGACTCAAAAAACTTGATGAGTTTCTCTTTTAATTGGTAGAGGCCTATGTGTCAATGCTGTAAGCTATATACTTTCAATAATGCATGTGCTTGACATTACTTAAATATTTTGTGCTAACCCTGTATAATTTAATACAGATCAATTATGAACGTGATTACTCCTTGTTTACACATATAACTTGTATTAGATATATAGACTCTTTCCTCATGTCATCTTAATGTTCACTCACTGTTCGAGTCATGAAGCACCTGCTTGGTTGACAGGTACAGTCATGCGAGTAGGATATGACTCAGCAACCTCAAACATCGTTTTACTCTCCGTGGTGACATGAGCTCCTGTTACACTTAGCTGTGCAGTTGCAAAATAATTACAAACCAAGCTTTTTTAAATTTTTATTTTCTGAGCTTCTAACTGAAAGGGAGTGGGTTCGATCCCCATCCAGGTAGTGGATTTTAGAAACTAAACTACCACTTTCGGAAACGCAAATAGCCCTGGAGTTCACTCAGCCTACACCAGAAATGAGTACCAGGGTAATTCCTGGGAGCAAAGACGGCCGGGCATGGAGCTGACAACTCCATACCATCTAGTGCCGATGTCCCTAAGAGTGGAGGCCTCTACCTTCCACTGCTCCCAGGGCCTCCATGGCCTGTACGGAGTGGCTTTGCTTTTTGTTCACAAATCACATTATAAGTTCTGAGTAACACAAGCAGCACATGTAATGATACTTGACTTATGTGGAGACTGTACTCCACATACCTCTTTCACTCTCCTCATCCCGCAAGGCTCCTGCTGCTATGACCAACAAATGCTGGCGCAGCAGCACTCCCATCTTGAAAGGCTAATACTGTGAGTATTTCCATGTTACTGTTTGAGTCTTCAGTCCTTAGACTGGTTTGATGCAGCTAATCGTTTCATCTCCACATAGCTACCATACCACATGTGATGCAATACTATGACTTGTATTGTAACCTTGGTCTACCTCAACAATTCTTGTCCTCTACCCTTCCTTCCATAAAAAAATTGTCAATCCTGGTTGTCTTAGTACTGTACTGTATGTGCCCTATCAACCTATCTCTTATCTTCATTAGCGCTCTTCCGCTCGTCTTCTTACTCCATCTACTCATTTAAGTTTAATCATTTTCCTGCACTACCGCATTTGAAATGCTTCTGTTCTCCTGCATCAACAGTCCAAGTTTTACTTCCACACAGCACCACACTCCAGAAAAAGGCTTTAAAAATGAATTTCAAATATCTAAATCTATATTTGATGTCAACACATTGCTTTTCTGCAGAAATTCTTCCCTTACCTGTGCCAGCCTACTTTCTATACACTCGTTGCTTCGTCCATCCCTGCTTATTTTGCTCCCTACTTCCTTTAGCTTTTCCATCTGCCTTTATTTGATGTCAATAGGTGTTTCTGATTTCTTACGGCTGCATTCCATTCCTTTTGTTTTACATTTTGTGGCTTTGGTGGCACAGTCGGTAGCATGCTGAACTGCTATGCCCAAGATGGCGGGTTCAAACCCGGCCTACAGTCGTCGGATTATTTAAGGGCATTTTTTTTTTTTTACGAGAAAACATTTTTATTCACTGACAGAAAACATGTACATATACAGAAGCATCAAAATACAGCGTGAATCCCACATAAGATAAACTTGTGCGTGGGCTTCATGAATACAGTTTCTTAATTTATTTGCAACATAGTATTTGACTGATAATAGTAAGAAAAGTTTATTATGAGACACTAAAAATAAAAGAAGATGATACATTACTTATTTGTGACTGAGTAGGTTTAAATATGTTAGTGAAAATTTATAAGTTCATTTACTTTATCAAAGTTATTAAGGAGCCATGTAAAAAGCCTTTTATTCAGTATATTAAGGGTGTTATTTATCACATTTACTGACAATATATTGTATATCCTGGTGCTAAGACAACTTCAATTCCTTTGGACAGGTAGTGTGTTTTGATGAGGGTTATTTTTTCCAGTTCTGTCTTGAAGTCTAGTGCACATTTTAAGTTCCTGTCCATTTGAGAAGAGCTTCATATTTTTAATTATAGATATGATTGATGACTGAACAAATAACTGTCGTATGTTAAGCACCATGCTTTGTTGATACAGTTCACATGTTGGAAAAGTTGATGGCTTTTTGTACATAACTTTTAGAATGAGATTCTGAGCCAAATGTGAATCAAGTATTCCATCCCAACCATTTATTCAATATTGTATTTATGACTGGACTAAGGCAAAATATACAGTTCTCAAGACTTTTGCTGAAAGGATATTTCGGATTCAGTAAAATATGCAAATTAACTTTTGAAGTTTATTGGCCAATTTTGATGCATGCATGTTCCATTTTAAATGGCTACGGTATGTATAATAATCCCTAAATATGTAGCATTCATTGACTTCTGTAGGGTATAGCAGTTGCATCTTTCACCATTGTTACAAATTGGTGTCTGGATCTTGAGTGTTAAATTGTCTGTGGGTTGTAATGTTTTGTTGTGTAAGAAGCATAGGTATTGTGTTTTGGTTTCATTTAAGGTAAGGAGGTAATTTTGGACTGTAGCAAAGGTTTCTTGAGTTCTATTAAAAGTGTCCTCCCAAGTTGTTCCTGTGACTGTGACGGCAGTGTCATCAGCATATGAGGTAATCATCACATTACAGTTCAGCTCACACAAATCATTAATATATAACAGAAAAAGAATAGGACCTAAAACTGTTCCTTGGTGTATTCTTCTACTTCTACTTAGAGTATCTTTGATTCGCACCTTTTGTATTCTGTTAAAAAGAAGCTTTTTATTAGTTCTTGAGGAGTACCACGAATACCTTCCTTTTCAAGTTTTCTAATGAGTATATTGTGGTCTACGGTGTCAAAAGCCTTTCTTAAATCCAGGAACACACAAATTGTTCTTTTAGAACTATTCCTTTCTTCGGAGGGGAAGTAAAGCCGGCGGGCCCATGCCATTTGAAAGAACCTATCACTGCAATTAGTGGTGTGTAACAAAATTTGTAGGCTATATTTGGCTGGTTAGGAAACGGTCTATCAAGCTCCAACGTTCGCCGCTAGTGTTAGTGACAGTAGCATCTGGTAGCGAAAGTTGAAACTACTTGAAATTGAACTTGTTGGGAGCTCTCGGGCGTTCAATCAAACATGCCCAGCTTATGGCCATTGGCTGCTATTCTTGTATCATATATCACATTTGTTGATTTTCATCATGAATTCTTTCCTCAAGATGGAGTGCATTCCATTTAAAATCTCATTCAAATCCTCTGGTGAATCGGCTAATATGACAATGTCATCAGCAAATCTCAAAGTTGAAATTTTCTCCTCGAATCTTTACTCCTCCTTAAAATTTTTCTCTCAATTCCTTCATTGAAAAGTATGGGTGATAAGTTGCAGCCTTACCTTACATCTTTCTGAATACTGCCTTGAAATGCTAGTCGCAGAATTTAGTAAAAGGTTTAGCCAGCTTTCAACAGTGATGACCGTTAACAATAATTCATTCGCTTGAGTTGACATTACTGACTCTATCATGGCCTTCAACTTGCATAGCTGCCGTCTGGTTTCTGTATGGATTGTAGATCACCCTCCTATCCCTGTACTTTATTCCAATGCTTTTCAAAATGTCGTACAATTTACTCCAATCAACACTATCAAAAATCTTTTCTAAGTCTACATTTTCAGGACGGATGAGGTGGGATTTGAACCTACGGTCTCCCAATGCCAGCGAGGCACAAGGTAGGGCGGTAGCGCTCTCGACCACCATGGTCCTTATTCGTTTATCATGAGGGTTTTAACTTAACAGTCTGCCTAGTCAAAACCTTTCGTTTAATGTTTTTATTACATTACAGGTACATGTCTCGAAACAGTCTCAAATAAAAATGTATGTATGTTTTAAAATTGTATTTACAATTTATTTGGTTTTTAGATAAAACCTAGGGAGCTCTAGTTCCCACAGCAAAGTGGTGCTTTAATATGAGTGGTTTAGTGCAAAAGTGGAAAGTCCAAAAGTTTTTTTTTTTTGTTTTTCCCTTATAGGATAGCAAATGTTAGTAATAATAATAATAATAATAATAATAATATCGTATGGCCTCGGGTGCCGAGTGCAAGCTTTGCAATTTGACACCCAGAGGGGAGCTTGCATGTCGAATTTCGTTGTTCCTTGAATCACTATGAAAGTCAAGGAGCTTAGATATCAAAGCTCCTTGAACACTATAGCGCTTTCTAGTAGAGAAATTAGGAACTTCGTGTTGGCGGAAACTCCCGAGAATAATTTTGCCATTATGAACATGGCATAATGAATTCAAATGGGTTCTTTGACATGCGTGTCGTATTTTTGCCGCCTTTCAAAAATCACTTACCACGGCCAGGAGCGAACCTGCAACCTTGGGGTTAGTAGACCGACACACTCTCCACTCACCCACCGTGGCAAGCTATGTTAGTAGTTATTTGATGTAATAGAGAATAAAGTCAGAATTACAATACCAATCCTCCAGAGTACAGCAGTTTCTTAATGCAATAGTTTGATGCTTTTCAGTCTGTCAACACGATTGTACCCAAATGAGATGGATATTCCATTGTGAACATAATTTATACCGGCCTAAAACGGGCAATAGGGAACAGAAGGATATCTGGACAATGATAGGAACATAATTCTTCTTTATTGGGGCATCCTTTTTTAATCATCGTTAATCATATATTAATATCTATATATACACAATTGTTGCAGCACTGTATTAATAGTGACATGTGATTCCATTTATTTACCATGAACTGTTCAATTTCAAAACTCTAATATCCAACAATATGAACAAGAATCACCTTGATTGGTATTTGCCCTATTTCAAACCACTTAAACTCAAACAAACCCTCTATAGAGTTTGATTCTGTGTCTTGACATGGGGAAAGATTTTGGTTACAATGAACCTTATTCTCAAGAAGCATTATGAGTATGGAACTTGATTACAGTACTCAATTATATAGCAGAACATCACATCTAGGTAGTACCCTTAGCCCTCCTAAAAGAATTTTGATAACTGCATTAATCAGGAAGGTTATGGCAATTTTCCTCATGCATTAACAAATTTGTAGGCAAACTTTCTGGATTTCACTATAGCTTACGGTGTGCGTAACATGCCTTGCTAACATGATGTATTGCTCGAACATTTAGAGTAACGCATTTCCCTAACCCCCACCCTCGGCGAAATACTCTACCTAACCTACAACACATTTTGTTCAGATTTACCGGTAGGCTACTTGCAATGCTGAGAATATTTTATATTACTGTATACACCATGATATTTACTGAGTTTACATAGCGAACTCAAATCGATTTGAGTACATTTACCGTATTGAATACGGTCATGTAAACGGGACTCAGTTCGTATTGATTTTCAAGCTCGATACGGTAAAATTGTGGGATCGGATCGTGTCCAAACAGGTATTCAGGAACATATAAACGTGGATCGTACTGAAAGGAAGCGGTTCTACACGCTCTTGAGTTACAATGATAAACTAATTTTGGCCTACTTTCGTCTGTCGCCTGACTCGAATCGCTTGTTTTACTTCCTGCCCATATTCTTCGTTACTGTCTGTGTTCTTTTCGTGGTTGATAAGCGTAGTTTGTTTGCACGCGTTTTTAGCGTTAATGTATTTTTGTCTGTTTTACTTATAATGTCTGGTGTATCCGTAGGTAAAATGTGCTCAACAGAAACAGTGAAAATACACAGTCTTTCTTTGCCGATTAATCCGTTCCTTTTTCCATTTGAATAAATTCAACACAGACTGGCCGAGTGGCGCAGCTGTAACTTTCTCACCTGCTTTTACCAAGGTAGCAGGATCGAATCCTGGCGCAGTCAGGGTGCTTAGGCCTAAATGCGAGGGAGCCGTGTCAGTAGATTTACTGGCACGTTACAGATCCCATTCGGGGCAACATTCTGGCAGCCCGGCGTCTCTAAAAGATTCAGTAATTAAAAGGGACGACTGTTATCCATAAACTTCGTAAGAACAAACAACATCAAAATCTTCGGCGCATCCATTTTTCATGTTCACAAACAACCCGACAAAGAAACATCGGATGACAATGGTAACAGTGCAGGAGACACGAACTCAGGGGGTAAAAACTTCTTAAATATGCAATAAATATCTTTTCAAATGATTCAAAATTGATCTGGGAATGATGTAGGTCACTCCTCAGCTGTCTATAACCCACCCGCCATCCCAAATTATAACACGACTTAGCTGTCTGCCATTATCGGCGTTACAACAGTACAGTATTGCCAACCCCACGCATACGGTACTAATTGTATGTGTGGTCTTTCGTCCAGTACTAGATCAATGTTCTTTTTGTCAATCATGCCCTGCTAGCTCCCCACACCTACCCCCACCATTCTAACCTTCGTTTTGACCAATCCAATGTTTTTTGACAATGGTTACAGCCTAACACGTCCAGTGAAATTGTGAGTGCCCCGCTAGCTTCCGGCGGCCATAGGACGCACCTACACCCGACCATTCTGACCTTCGTTTTGTCAAATCCAATGGTTACAGCCCAAGGTGTCCAGATGAATGGTTTTGACAATGGTTACAGCCTAACGCGTCCAGTGAAACTGTGAGCGCCCCGCTAACTTCCTGCGGCCACAGGCTGCACCTACACTCGACAATTCTAACCTTCGTTTTGTCCAATCCAATGGTTACAGCCTAACACGTCCAGTGAAACTGTGGAAGTCAGGGTCCTGTCTCATGCACTAGTAATATGATAATTACGGTATGGGTCTTTTATTTTGCTGTTTAATACGAGTTAGCCAACATAACTGCAGGTTGGCCACCATAAATTATATACCATATTGAAATAGATTTCAATACGAACTGAAACTGCTCATGTAAACGGGCAGCGTACTGAAAACAGGATCGTATTCAAATCGATTTGAGTTCGCCATGTAAACGTAGTAATTGTGATATACCACGTGTTTTAATATTATAGGAGAGAGCCCTAGACCAGTAAGAATTATTTTCTACAGAAACCAACGAACGTTTTTGAAGTTTTCTACTGCGGAATTTCACATGATAATTACTGTATCTAAAGCATGCAGTACCGTAGGCCGCTCGAGGTAGGTAGCACATTTCCATATACCCAATGATATTACGAACTATGCATTTTAATATGCAATAACACAAGGTAGCAACTACTTCTGTAAATGAAGGCAACTTCCGCGTGTTACAAATTATATCCAACCGAAAAAAGTTAAAAATGTCAAGTAAAAATCAACCCACGTAATGCAATAACCTCATCAAAACTCCCAAAAACATTCTCACACACAAATCTCCTAGATGTAATGTTCTGGCTAAAGGTAATCACTTTATCAATCAATATAAAATCACATGTACACATATAACTACAGCCACAAACTCAAAATCTGCCTTCCTAGGATTTTAAACGGCACGCCCGCAGCTTCAAAGCAAGCGAAGCGACGCCATTTTGACCAATAATCCAAGGCGCCTTTCTTGCTGGTTGCTGGCTGCATAAAGCGCCGTCGAGCGCTGCACCGCTTCGGAACAAAAAGCAAGAAGCAGCTTAAAATCCAAGGAATATAGATATGTTCCACCAACAACCAATAAGAACCCAGCAGCCCCTAGCCAATCAAACAGTGGATCAGCTCTGTACCTAGCCGCTCGTCTTGAAATTGAACTTGCTGGAAGCTCCTAGATCTTGAATTAACATACCATGCTATGGCTATGGAATGCAATTCATATATCATTTTGAAATAGAAATTAAGGCATGTTAATCTTTTAGTAACAGGACGTGCTTGACTACATGGATTGCCTTGAAGCTATTGGGCCCCATGTCATACATTTATGACATGCAAAAGAACTTACCACTACAATGGATAGTGTGTAACCAAATTTGTAAGTTATATTTGGTTGGTGAGAAACGCTCTATGAAGTTCCAACGCTCGTCGCTAGGTGTTAGTGACACTAGCATCTAGTAGCCAAAGCTGTAACTAGAATACTTGAAATTAAACTTGTTGGGGGTCTACAGGCATTGCATTAAAATACCCTGCTATGACCATGGACTGCAATTCATATATAATTTAAACAGAAAGAAAACCGATACATGCTATGTTTGAATAAACTTGATACCTGCTTGCCAACATGTACTTGAGATAACAAGTGATTAGCATTCGATCATTCGATGTTAAGAACACTGAGATGGTTGTAACCGCCAACGCTTGGACCTGATTAGCGGCTTTTAAGGTTGGAACGGAGTACACTTGTCCAATACTAAGAAGAGGAGTGTTCGATTCCCCACAACTCACATCCTGAAAGTGAATATAAATTGCTATCCACTTAAGACCATGACCGCCTCCTTCCCTAACCTACCCTTAATTGTCAAATTCACACACTAATACAGCCATCATAGTGACTGAGGATATTTGACAGACACCTAAATACCTCAGATTTACCTTGAAATTCACCAGAATCTTCTAAAATCCACCAAATGTACCGCAAATTCATCAAATTCCACCAAATTCCCACAAAATCCAACAAATTATTACAAATTCCCCTAGATCTGGGTAAAGGATCTACACCCAGAGTTTCTCAAGCTCATGATGCACGATCAGTCATCTCGTTAAGCAGTGGATGATCGAGAGTTATCCCCATGATCCTCTATTAACATATAGTACTGCAAGCTCCTCAGCTTCTACAAGTCTCACTTTAAGATTGTTCTAACCATTGCTTTGTAGGTCTATCTCAACTTCTCTTACCCTTTATAGCTGTACTTATTAACTTCTGTGGTAATCTCTCCTCCCCATTCTCATGACAGGACCTAACCATCTGAGTCGGTTCATACGAACAGCATCATCCAGCGTATTTATTTCTAACTTCACCTTTAACTACTCATTACTAGTATGCATACCCTCGAACCATTGTTACCACCTATTTGGTCCAACAATCATTTTGTCATACCTTGTTACGTCTAGCTTATGTAACATATATCTTATTGTTACGCCCCGGGCTCCTAATGGTCGTAGTCACCCTCCTTCATCCCCCTTTCATGCCACAATCCCCCCAAAAGGAAGCAACGACAACAACCACTCAATTACACTGCCTGGAAAACCAACTTCAATACATTAGGTAATTATTGCCTGACGAGACATAAACAACAGGCTACCAGTTACGTAGGACACTACAAACATCAAAGTGCTGACCACAACTTGCGTCACGGTAGAGTTTAGCTTAAATACAAGCCCCTCCTAGGAGAAGGGATCTTCCGTCTACTGCCGTGCTGCCCGAACGCCTTCACGGCGTATTATAGATCAGGCGAGTGACTCTAGATTTTCCTTAGCCCACCTCCTTCTCCTCTCACCTATTTGACTTGTACCATCTCATCATCATTGTTCACTCTTTGTGTCGCTCTCTAGCGACTATCTAGCCCTCACACTTATAGAATTAAATCATTTACACGCTTTTAAAACAAATCCTTGCATTTCTTTGAAAACTCCTGTGCAAACCCGGACTCTTAATTTGCCATAAGGAATTCCCTTACCGCTGCGTCACATATCCTGCCCTAATTCGCCTTACCGGCCTGTCTAGTGTAAACATTACCTCAGCAGTTCTGTACACACACACACACACACACACACACACACACACACGCGCGTACACTCAAGGACAGCAGTCAGCCTCTAAAGTCCAGCTGACTCATTACTTCCGATTCACATTCTACACACACGTTGGCTTCCTCTAAGCAATTAGCCACTTTTACTTTGAACATCCCCCGTCTCTCAGTTACGCCCCTGAGGGCACAACAAAATGGTGGAGGCGCGGCTTGGTGCAGATAATTGACCAATACAACCGGCCAAGCACCGGGATTAAACCGAGGATAATCCGGATTAACGCGATTCCCACGCTCTTGCAAGCCAAGAAAAATCTACTCACCCCATAAAGCACACACAGGCACACAGTGTAAAAGCTTCTGCACGCCAAGCTAAGTTCACTTACCCCTACACACCATTATCCAAGCTACACTCACCCCCTAAGGGAAATACAAATTGGCAAAAGCGGCCACCAGTATAACAACTGGTCCGACGCTGCCACATTTGGCAAACGCGCCGGGAGTTGAACAGACGGAACAACAGGTTCAACTCGCTCCTAAGTAAAGAAACCTGCCCACCCACGCTTAGGACCAACACCATTTGATACAATCATAACTTACACTAATGCGCTAATACATTACACAAATAAACTAATTTCTCACGTTCACACATGCATAATTTACACTCTAGAGCTACACACTCATAGATCTATCACTTACATTCACACAGGCATTATGAACCCACATTCAGAACCAACAGGTTTGTCCACCGATAGTATGGGGACATACACCAACGCCACCTAAATAATAATTATCTAGGTGGCTTTGCATACACTCACACTTTGAGCAACAGAAAATCGCATACATTGCACGCACAATTAAATATCGCACGCACAGTTACAACGAACACACTTACGGTCGTACACGGCAAACATACATTTAAAATCCCCACGATTACGACCGTAAACGGCAAACATACAATAAAATCCAACACTCACACAATCGAAAATCGAAAACACACAATCGAACGGAGATCGCACACGATCGAACACCGTAGACACACAATCAGACATACTACACACATAATTGAACATGGACAACACACGATCAAATGCGAATCGCATACGATAGAACATAATACATAAATAATTGCAATACACCGCCACACAATCGACAATTACGCAATTTACGAGGGGGAAAACTGCGCCCGTCATTATTCATAACCAGAAAAACGCAAATCCAACCCACCCCTCGCATTAGCCCACTTCACAGTGACGCCCCCAGTTTATATAACAGGAATACACATATTTAAGAGCGACTCCGAAGAATATTCCTTTCCATGGGAACACAGGAAGGATATTCTAAGGATCAACATAATTGTACACCGCCCACTCAGTGGATGAATAATTCCCATTAGAAACACGATCCTTACCCCATCCCTCATACTGCTTACTTTTATAGTCCCATACTTGACTAGCATAAGAGGTATATTTTGTACCCTACTTCACAGCGATGTCCCCAATTCTTATAACATGTACATTTTAAGATTGATTCCAAAGAATATTCCTTCTCACGGGAGCGTAGGAAGGTTGTTCGAAGGGTCAACATAATTGTATGCCGCCCTCTCAGTGCTATAATTTACTAGTATAAGACGCCTAGCAATATAACATGTGTACTTTGTACTTTACGAACTCATTAGGAAACCATCTCCACTAACCGGCTAAGGGCAATAGCAAACATTTATCAACACATTAAAGACGGCGGCAAATCCTCCCAAAATCACGGAATCACAAATACATACATATTCACAAGAACACAAACACATTTCAAACTGAGGGAAAGAGTTGAAACAATTGAAATAACATGGCGACACATTCCCGAAAAGTAGTGGGGGTAATAGGAGTTCTACCTATAATCGCGCGTGTGTGCTTAAATACGTATGGCTATGTTGGAAAAAGGTTAGGTGGTGGGGGAGGAGTAGGGTCGAGTGAGGGGTCGTTTAGATGGTATTTTTTCCCCTCTATTTGATGGTGAGGTTATTTCTTAAAATGGGTGAAATTTGGAAACGCAATTTGAGGTAAACGTGCGTTTTTTGCATTTTGGTGATATTTAATGAGCATGTAAGGCTAGAACGATGTGTTCTTTAGGAACGGGGTGACGTCCTCTTTGCTAAGAATGTGTGTTGGTATTTTTTAAAAAAATTGAAAATTTTTGTTTTTTTGATTGGCACTATTTTGGAAACGGTGAATTTTGGAAAAAAGTTTGTTTGACGTTAATGAAAGATGGCTATGTCCTCCAGGTGGGCAGCAAGGTTCAAGGGTGTAGGAGGAAAAAAATGATAACCTACTTTCTCGTGAACATTGGCGATAATTGGTGAATGGATGGTCGGATTCTAACGAATGAGGTATTGCTGGCGTTGGGATGACATGCTCTTTGCTAAGAATGTGTGTTGGTATTAAAAAATGAAAATTCTAGGTTTGGAATTTTTGATTATTTTGGAAACGGTGAATTTTGTGAAAAAGTTTGTTTGACGTTAATGAAAGGTGTCTATGCCCTCTAGGTGGACAGCAAGTTTCAAGGGTGTAGGAGGAGAAAAAAAGATAGCCTACTTTCTCGCGAACATTGGTGATAATTGGCGAATGGATGGTCGGATTTTAACGAATGAGATGTTGTTGGCGTTGGGGGTGACGTCCTCTTGGCTAAGAATGTGTGTTTTTTTTTTAAATTCTTGATTTTGAATTTTTGATTATTTTGGAAACTGTGAAGATAAGAAAAAAGTTTGTTTGACATGAATGATTGGTATTTACCTCGTCTACCCACACCATAAATTTCAAGTCTCTAGGTGAAAAATCTATGCATGTTTGGGGGGGGGGATTTTAACCTAGGTTTTTGTCATATTTGAAATATTTTTGGAAAACGGGAAAAGGGGGGTTTAGTGTAATTAAATAAATAAATAGGATTTTATTACAAAAAATCATGTTTATTGACCCATTAATTAAACGTGGAAAGAAACCCTAACCACTTTACAAAATATTTTGCACCTTTGACTTTAATTACTCGTTCAATGAGATAATCGTTGGGATATAATGTTTTTTGCACTTCATAATAGAATCGTCCTTTGATGGGTTGACCGCTTTGATCTTCTAAGAGATACGTCACTGGTTGACCTAGCTTGACTTGACGAATTTTAAAAATTTCTGTCGACCACTGTGGAGTGTACAATTTTGAAAACACACTTCTATGTTTACTGATGCGAACAAAATCTCCAATTTTAAGGTGATGTCGCCTCGGGTCAACCCTTTTTATAGGGTTAAACAGTCTATTGAGTCTGGTTAGGTTCTTGGTGACGAGACATGTTTTCATGCCAATAGTGGAATGAATCGTGTTGTTGTATCGTGACACAAGTTGAGGTAACCAGTCTATCCATCGATAGGAGCCATGCATTGTAAACTCTTTCCACATATAACTTTTTAATGTTCGATTGAAGCGTTCAACTACGCTAGCTTTGAGGTTGCTATAGGTGGTGTAATGGTGAATATCCTTAGATTTGAGAAAACTGGAGAAATCCTTGATGAAAAATCCTTTCCCCTGGTCGGTTTGTAACAAATGAGGTTAACGTTTTGATTGTTCAATAATATGTTGAAAGGCCTTTGTGACTAAGACACCAGTTGTATTTTTTACTGGTTGAACAAAAGCCATTTTGGAATAGACATCAATGACGGTCAACATATAGCGTACACCATCGTTAACGTTAGAATAAGTTATCATCTCAACCAAGTCTGCCTGCCAAAGTTCACCGATTCCTTTGGAAATGACACGACGGCGTTCATAAATGCGTCGGGCTGGTTTATGCAATTCATGAGCGATGCCCACTTTGATGGGGATGGCTTATAAGATAATTTTAGCATCTCGGAGTTGTTGTTCAATGTGGGCGATTTCTGCCTCATGTCCAGTGTGACCAGCTTGTTTTGATGCATGAAGCAAGTATAAGCGCTCTACTAACTGATTGGGATTATTTCAAAAGGTTATATCTATGTAGGGTTTTAATTTCTTAAACCTTACACCAATGATGTTTTTGATTACCAAACATGTTTGCAATGATGGTTTTATATTTTTGGGATATATTGGCATTGAGCTGCTGAGAGGATTTATAGTTTCTTTTGTGTGCGTTGGTGTCTAATAAAATGGATTTATATTTAGCAGGGTCCTCGGGCGTAAAATCTTGTAGAGAGGGGGTGCGAGAAAATAGCAGCTTTAACAGACCTGCTGTTAATTTATAGTTGATCTTTTTAATGACAACTTTCGTACGAGCAAATTAAATTGATGAATCCCCAGTTTTAAAACTATCATTCTCATAGCGAACACCATACGTGGTATCTGTCTTTCCAATAAATAGAAGGGTCCGATACGGTTCCAGTGTTGCCCCATAATGTTTGATTAAAATGTTTTTGAGTTGAGCTTTATTTTGAGGTGTTGCCACGACTTGTGAAAAGGGAGATGATGTGGAGGAAGGCGGTGTTGCCGCTATGACGGATGATGTTTGTTTTGTTTTAGAAACTGTTGAAGGGGTGAGGATTTTTTTCTTTCGGGACTAAATACGGTTTCGCTTTCACTTTCACTGTGTTCATGTTGTTCTTCTTCTTGTTCTTCTTTATGTTCTTGTTCACTAACATTAGAGGAGGAGAAGGATTTTACCTGTCGTGTGGAATCTGTTTGAGTAAATTTTGAACTTGTTAAGGGTTTGGTTTGAGAGCTAGCAGCAGTAGCAGTAGAAGCATTTGGTTTGAACCTCATGGGATCAACTGATGATGGAGCATGTTTTATCATGGGTGAAGGATTGACGTTTTTTAAACGTTGTAATTCACGAAATTTATGTCGAATCGTATTTCGTGCCTCAATAATACGCTGCATGATTTGAACATTTTTCTTGTACCCTATGGCGTTCGCCATGTTGAAGGTAAAGACACACTAACAGGAAATGTCAAACCCTAGGTCTTTTTAAACAGAAATAAAATGATCAAAATCCAAGCGATAACGTCCCTCACATCGTTCACTCTGTTTATTTATGACTAAACAGGCATGGGGATGATGGTTCCAACACGAGGCACACAATTGCGTGAATGCTTGAAAATGATCTTGAAAAATATGATAGAGATTTCTAGAGTTTTGGCGGAAGAGAACGATGAGATTGGCATTATCACGAATGAACTGTTTGGGAATTTTAGAATAGGTCTGAGCCAGATAAAAGCAGTCCACTTGTTTATGGCGTCCCATACTAAAATACTCTTGAATAATGGCCTGTCGTTGAGTGGCAATGTCATCAAAAATTATAATGCAATCTGGTTGAATGCGGTCTGGTTGAATGACATCTTGAGGTAAGGTGAATGTAAAATAGCCCATGGCTTCTTTATTTAACGAAAACATAATTTGTTCCAGATACACGTACAGAGGCTGGTACAAGGATTTGGCAAAAATATAAATATTTTGAAATCGTAGGCCATGAGGCGCGGTAATAATGTTCAGCAAAACATTGGTCTTTCCACAACCCGAAGGCCCCACCATAATACATCGAACGGTAGATGGGAATAGGGTGCCATGACGTTTAGGCTCGCACACGGACAGTGATAGCTCTGAAACCAAATCAGAGACGGGCAAAGCATGGGGTTGTTTCATTAATTCCATAGTGACGACGACTGAGTTTTTAATGTGTGTGTATAAGGTTTATATATAGGCAAGCGGTGAGTAGGATAGGTTAGTTAACGTCTATCACCATGGACGTGTTTGGGCGAGCTCGTGTACCTATGGCCACGGCCGCCTCTTTATCAAAACAGTCTCGAGAGGTGGCTACAAAAAGCTATGTCGATCGCAAAGTGCAAAGTGTCTATCACATGGCCCCGAGACTAACCGCTGAGGGCTATTCAGCCAATCAGCATCGTATTATTGATGTGCAAGAGCCTCGAGACGAAAATGATGTCTGCACGAAACGTTATGTGACCTATCAAATGAAAAGGCTTTATAAATTTGTCCCATCAGTATTTTTAGTGTATCTGTCAAATCAAAAACTGAACAATGACAGAAACCATTTCCCACCACCACTGGTGAAAGATGGACTTGCCTATATGCTTGCTTCCGGTTTAAGTCATTATCGATTGCACTATGATGGCGTGATTCATATTAAATATGTCATGTCTGATGAGAAACATTTAAAAATACAAATAAACGGTGATAGACTGTTGGTCCACAACCGTCAAAGAGTAAATGTTGGAGATGAATTATCCTTTCATCTTATGGTTACGTTTGAGGAAAAGGAAGCTGGAAAAACGGTGAATGATTTTCCGCTTTATATAGAAATGGAATATACTGCTATTAAATAAGGTTCTCTACGTTAGTTGTTATCGAATGTTTGCTGTGAAAGGTTCACCAAGTAGCACCATGGTGAAAAAAAATGCAATGAACATGAAAAAAACAAATCTCACAAAGAGAAAAAAGCCAGGTCGGAAACCAAGTCGATCTGCCTCACACCCGGTGTTAAAACTTAAAAAAAATATCTAAAAAGAGTGGCTATCGAAAAAGCTATACAAGCGGTGCGATTGTCTACAGCTCCGAGATCGCACCATAATGCATCGATAAAAAGAAAAGAAAGAAAGAAAAAACGTGGGCGAGTCATTCCTGTTGCTAATCGTGCGGGTTTTTTGGCGGCTTTATTTGCAGGGTTGGCAGCTTTGGGGTCCCTTTTGGGTGGTGCCAGTGCTGTAGCGAAAACCATAAAAGTCGTAGAGCAAGGCAAGCAACAACTCAAAGAAAACGAGTGACACAATAAAACGGTAGAAGTCATTGCTATGGCAGCTAGAAATGGCAATCCTTTAAGGCCAGTCTTTTATCAAGAAGGTAGTGGCCTATCGTCTAAGAAAAAAAAATGTCCATCTTCGATAAGCGCTTAAGGCAACTGCCTCGTCATGCTATGACCCATGAACAAGTGGAAAGCATTGCCAAACAACTAAATAATTCACATTTTCGAGGTGTATTTATGCGAAATGAATTACCCAAAGCACCGCGGAAAGAAGAACGAGCCTTGATCAATTTAGATGATGATGTAGGCTCAGGAACCCATTTTGTAGCCTATGTGAAACAAGGTTC
Source organism: Meconema thalassinum (assembly GCA_946902985.2). NCBI lineage: Eukaryota > Metazoa > Arthropoda > Insecta > Orthoptera > Tettigoniidae > Meconema > Meconema thalassinum. The sequence continues at coordinate 885,304,716 of OX336389.2, read as the reverse complement.
CACAGTATGGTACTTTGACAGTTATAGAAATTTACCACCCCCGATCGAGTTGCTACGTTATTTGGGAAACCGGGTAAAGATATTCTATAATGCGAATCGTCAACAAACCTTTGACAGTCAAGAGTGTGGACGTTTGTGTTTATTTTTTTATATAAGAGGTCGCGTTAAGCCAGCAGTCTCATCATTGTGAATGTTAACGCCAAGACCTTTATCGTGCACAGCCACGGGCCTGAAGTGTCACTGGATTTCCCCCATTGAATTGCATCCCGAAGAATCCTTTGTGCTAGGATTAATTTCTTTGGAAAGTTACAACAGAATTTACAATATACAAGTGGATATTAATGACAAATGTTATTATGATGATTGTATGTTGAGACTACCCCCTGGAGGTTATACCATAGACGATGCGCATGAAGCCATTAGCGTATCGATGATAAAACAATTTGATGTCAAACTATTTGCGGATGTGACACACAAATTTGAACTTACAGCCAATACGATTACTCATCGCTGTCGTATTTTCTCTACGTTTAACATTGACTTTGAAACACGACTTCATTCTATTGGTCCTTTACTAGGATTTAAACCAAGAGAGTTGGCAGCTCACCAACCCCATGATTCAGATTATCCAGTGAAATTCATCGAGGACCATCACATTTCTGTGACTTGCAATATTATTAGAGACGTATTTACAAATCAAGAACAATGCCATTCCCTGTATGATTTTATTGTCACCTCCCCTTGTGGCTATATTATTCGTGAAAACCCTTCAGTGGTTCAATATCATCCTGTGTGTGTCAGCGATATTAGTAATATTACCTTACGTATAGTGAATAGAAAGCAACAACTGATTGATTTGGACACCCCTGTGACCTACAAGTTGGTTTTAAAGACGCTATGAAGTTTATCTATAAAGCAACAACAACGTGTACGAGGTCGGTTAGTTGCCCGCCGTGTATGAAACGGTTGACACGAGTAAACCGACAACGTTTACAACGCATTGGTTATACGTTACACCCCAATCATGAACAAGGAGCTGTTGCAGGTGTTAAATCCCATACAAGTGGAAGATGGCGTCGTGCGCATTGATATGCATTCCTATCAACCTCAAGCAACAGGACTGGATAACAATGATGACATTCAATTCATCATTAAGAATCAAGATATTTTTACTCTACCTCATGAAAGTGTTCTTCAAATTGAGGGTAAATTGATGAAAGCAGATGCCAGCACACCCACAACGTCTGCGTTGGCGAATCATGGTTTGGCTTTTCTGTTTTCTGAAGTACGTTATGTGATAAATGATATTGTCATAGATATGACTCGAAATGTGGGCATGACTAGTCTTATGAAATTATATCCTTCCTATAGTGAGAAGGGAAGCCTCCGTGGCTTAGGCGGCAGTACGCCGGCCTCTCACCGCTGGATCCGTGGTTCAAATCCCGGTCACTCCATGTGAGATCTGTGCTGGACAAAACGGAGGCAGACAGGTTTTTCTCCGGGTACTCCGGTTTTCCCTGTCAAAATTTCACTCCAGCAACACTCTCCACTATCATTCCATTTCATCTGTCATTCATTTAATCATTGCCCCAGAGGAGTGCGTCAGGCCTCGGCAGCCGGCACAGTTACTATCCTCGCCGCTAGATGGGGGCTTCATTCATTCCATTCCTGACCCGGTCGGAGACTGGAAGCAGGCTGTGGATTTTCATTTTCTATAGTGAGAAGGAAAGGAGAACGCTTTCTATGGCAGGATGGTGTCCCAGCAGTAGCAATGACTGGCTAGTTCATAGCGATGGCACTTTTACAGGCTTCCTACCCTTAAAATTACTCCTTGGCTTTGCCGAAGATCACAAGCGTATAATTTTAAACGCAAGACAAAGTTTGTATCTGGTGAGAGACCGCAGTGATTATAATGCACTAAAAGGAGCCTCCGACCAAGTGATAGACTCAAAAATTCAACTGCTTCGATTATTATGGAAAGTGCCTCATGTGGCACTATCGGATCGTAAAAAGCTAAGCATGTTTCATTTGGTGCAAAAAGATAAAGCCTTGCCTATCACCTTTCGAAGTTGGAGTCTACATGAGTACCCCTTGCTACCTACTACAGACACTCATAGTTGGAGTGTCAAATCAGCTCGCTCTACCGAGAGACCCCTTTATGTTGTTATTGGTTTTCAAACCAATAGAAAATACCAACAAAGCAAAGATGTCACCCTGTTTGATCACATTCACTTGAGAAATATACGACTATTTTTAAATAATGGTTGCTTTCCCTATGAGGGGTTGGAACTCAATTTTTCAAAAAATAAGTTTGGCCCCCTTTATGATATGTTTGCTAAATTTCAATCGTCTTATTATGAAAAACAGGATTGCCCTATGTTGTCGCCACAAGGGTTTAAAGCAGAAGCACCACTGATTGTTTTCGACTGTTCATATCTAGAGGAATCTATGAAAATCACCACCATTGATTTAAGGGTAAATTTTGAAACACAAGAAAATGTACCACCCCATACCAGTGCCTACTGTATGATTATTCATGTCAGACAAGTGAAATATCATCCTTTGCCCAATTATGTGACCAGCATGTAAGCCATCTGTAGTCAGGTGAAAAAGAATCATCATTCATAGGATTGTTGATAAGCGTCTGCATGCATTGCATGCTATCTGTTGCGCTCTGGCTCTGTGCTCGCATACAACAACAAACGTCATGTGCCCCTCAATAAGCAACAACAACAACAACAACAACAACAACAACAACGTGCCAGACAAACCATGGAATTTAAAATGTGAATTTAATCATCTCAAAATTTTGAAGCATGGACAGTCCCCTTTATGGATTATGGAGAATTGGCTGCGAGCGGATTTTATTACTTAAATCGTGGGGATGTGGTCAAGTGTATTTTTTGCAATGTTGAAATTGGAAACTGGGAAATAGGGGATCGACCATTTAGTGATTATCAGCGATGGAGTCCATCCTGTCCTTAACTGAATCGCTATGATATTGGCAATATTCCATGGAGTTTGAATTACCCTGTCATTGTACCAGACCCTGCAAAACTAGGAGATACCTGTGGACCGTATGTGCAAACTATTCATTTGAATGCTGTTCCAAATTAATCAAACAAACAAACTTGGTAATAAAGTTGTAAATGTTTTTTTATGTTATGAATAAAACCTGTAAAAAAAAATATTTAGCTCTTGTTCAATTTATTTGTTCCCTTTTTTTCCCCTGAAGTCCTTTTGACATTTGCAATGTTAAACCATGACATGGGTTAGTGGTTGATTAGATGTCAACGAGGTAACAAGTAAAATATAAATTAAAAAACATCATGCGTACACTCATCATGGATTGTCAGGGGTTTAAAATTGCAGACAACAAATTTATATTTACGGAAGTAGCTTTTATCGATTGTAGTACGTTTTGGGTGTCTAACCCTATTTATTTGGTGTTTAAACCTCCCTATGCATTTGACTTGCGTAGTGAAAAAGATAAAATGCAGAGCCAATGGATTCAAAATCATTTGCAATTAGTATGGAAAAAGGGCGATATTTCTTACAAGTATCTTGACATAGTCATGAAAGCTCATTTGTCCTCGGCCAATGTGTTATTTGTTAAAGGGGGTGAAAAACGCCATTGGCTTCAACCATTTTTACCCTCGCACTGTCAATGTATTGACCTTTTAGATCAGGGTTGTCCATCCCTGCAAACGCTCATGGACACTTGTCCTTGTGACAATATTCAGAATAAAGCCTTAGCGCATGCGTGGCAATTGTTTCATTGGCTCACCACCAGCGCATGTTGGGAGTTGTTAAATAAAATTAAAACTGAAAGTTTATCGTCCAATGATAGCAGTGAGACTTGTACATGTGAGGTGATAACATCAACGTTATAAACATGGACGCTACTACAATCGACAAGGCTATTGGAAAGTTCTTTGTGTGCAAGAAAAAACTGATTAGCATTACACACCATCCGTATTCTTTCTTCTTATAGACCTCACTGTTAATCCACTTTTTTGATGATTTTGAGTACGGTATCTAAGTGTTTCACCCGTTTGATCACGTTTTACATTGTTATTGTGATCCATAATTGCTAGCATAGATCGATTCACCATTCCGTGAAATGAGAAACTGGATCTTTCAGGCATGTATTTCTGTCGGACGTTATGGTAAGATTCAAGGGACCCAGTGTGACAGTAATGTTTTATGCTTTGCAAGTCTTTTATAAAGCGCGTGTCTTTGAGAACGCTGGCTATGATACCATAGTCCAGAGAATTCTATTGAGCCATTTTGTTTTTTTCGATGGATTTTCGATTACTTTTTCGTGCTCACATTGGTGAAAGTGAGTGTTTCCTAACCATGAATGTTTGTCACAAATATGATTCAGAACGGACAAAAATTTCTCAACAAATAGCTCCTCATTGTTCTCACATGTCATAGCTGACCACCAAAGATGATTAATAATGCTGTGTTTCCATTCTAATATTGCGGGTGCCTTGGTCGCTACTGCATTCAGCTTTTTACCTAAGCTTTTGGCAAGGTGCCACACATCAAACTCATGAATGATTCCAGGGTACTTGGTTCGTAAAAGCTATCGAACGCCCTGATGCCGGTCGGATAAGAATAGTTCTATATTTAGTCTTTCTGATGATAGTTTTGATAGCACTTTATCACACGCGGGCTTTTCCAAATCGCCGAAAACTTGGCCTGATTGCAGAACAACAAAGTCAATAATTTCCTCTGAGCTGATATCCATCACAGAATATGTTACATATTTTGCACAAAAACCTGGACTGTCAAATTGACCATCACCTGCAATCCACACCCTCCTACCGGATGGCATGAGATCAGAGCCCATGCATGCCTAATAGCTGGGGTAAAGGTTCGTTTCACAATTTTGTAAAATGTTGTGTGGCTCATGAAACATAAATCAATACAGTCTGTCAACGATTTCAGTAACGCAAAACCCACTCCCGTTATGTACATACCAGTAGCTAAGGTGACTGATAACATGGAGAATTTGTTAACATTCTTATGAGATCTCCATACAACAGTATGGCCTGCTATACAGGTCATTTGGACACTCACAGCAGGTCCTTTAGTAGAAGGAATAGTTTGAATTACTTTCTTGCCGCAGGTAAGGCACCTAGCAAAGAGAACTAGCAGGTTCTGCCACATTACGAACAGCAACGTAGTCTCACTGAAATGCCATGCTTTATTTTTTCTACTCACCAGCTCCGGCTGTACTGTTTCATCTCCTTCCCTGTCATCGTCATCATCATCATAGGTAGTATCACTCTGCTTCATATATTGCATCACGAACACCAGGATCACTGTAACTATCGTAACACTTTGCATTTCTAAATGTTTCTCTTCCTAATTCGCACTGTACTCCAACTGTATTGGGATTTTCAGACATGCTGGATTCATCATGGATAACACTCTCATTTTCACTGCCAACACCCTCCTTTTCACTGCAAACACTCGGGGAAACACTTGATCACTCGCAGAGGTACATTCAATCGCTTCAGTTAAAATTTTCTTCCTAATATATGTAGATGTACGCCTTGTCACCGGAACAAGTTTCATTCCTTTCAAATTTAGCGCGGGCACAGCACCTTTTCATAACACAAGTTTCCTTTTTTGCTTCAGGAGTTCTGCTTTGTATCTGCTCGATAGTTCATAGTCCTGCTCTCTGAAATGTGTAGAGCATACGCGACTATTTCGAGTTGGTGAGAAATCAGCGCGATTGATTCTAGATAGCCAAGATCGGTATCTCTCTGGAGATTTCTCTCGACTGGGGAATCTGTGAAAACCTACATCTTTTTCCTTCGATGTTTTTGAAGTGGTTGCGTGCTTGCAACCATACACAACGCAGTAAACCAAGTTTTCACTTAGGTATCATTTACAGTACTTAAATACAACGAAACAACAGCTGCACTGTCTGATTCTGCTATGCCTACTGTTGGCGCGCGGAAGGCAGCTCGGCTCCAGTGACGTCACACGCTCAAGCATTGTCGCCATTTTCCGCTTATACCACCTGAACTAAATAAAATAACGCGGTAGGGTTTTCGGTACGTTGATTAAAATTTAATAATGGAATCAGTGAGTTAGGAAACTAAAACTCGAAAATAAGTTCCCTGGGCCTTTAAGTTTAGAATTTAGAATTTAGATTTTAGATTTTGATTTAAGATTTTAGAATTGGCAAAGACCAAAACCATAATGTCATGACTTGAAATTTTTGGTAATTAATAATTAAAGAAAGACATGTAAGGATTTATATTACTTGGAATTAACTTTTTCTACTATAAATGTTTAGATTTTAGAATTTAGATTTTAGATTTTAGATTTAGCAAAAGACCAAACCATAATGTCATGACTGTAAATAATTATTAAAGAAAGACATATAAGAATTTGTATTTCTTGGAATGACATTCTCTTTACTATGTTTTTTTTAGTTTAAGATTTTAGATTTTACATTTTAGATTTTTGATTTTACATTTTTATTTTTTATTTTTAGATTTTAGATTTAAGCTTTCAGATTTTAGATTTTTTGATTTTGCATTTTTAGATTTTAGTTTTAATGTTTTAAATTTTAGATTTTTATTTATTTATGATTTTACATTTAGCAAATTGACCAAACTTAAAGGTTATTGACTTGACATTTTTGGTAACTAATTAATACTAGATGATGATTGACTAGAGATTTTGTGAATAAATACTTAAATTTTATTTATTACAAACATCGGACCAGCAGTTAGAGTACCACAAGCTAACCTTTATCTTTACCTGGTAAACCGAGCTGTAAGAATTTAAACAAATACATTTTGTTTGAACATGACTCTAATCAGCAATAGTAGGTAATATAAGGCGGTTCTGGGGCAGGGGCTAATGGGCAAGATGGCCGCCGCGCGCAACCACTCTATGTTATTCTATTGGGTGGGGACAGTCATAGCTGGGTCAGGGGCTAATGGACAACATGGCCGCCACGCGCAACCACACTCTTTAATGGCGGGCATTTCAAATCATTATTTATTTGTTATTAACTTTTAAATTTTTATTTATTTGATATTATATTTTTTAGCATAGGGCTAATACACAAAATGGTCACTGCACACAACCACTTCCACACATGGCATGCTAACCTAAACTAACCTAACCTAACCTAACTTCAAAGTTAGAGCAAATATGAGAGCAAATGTGAGAGCACACATAATAAACTAAGTTATAACCTAACCTAACCTTACTTAACCTAACTTCAAAGTCAGAGCAAATATGAGGGCAAATGTGAGAGCAGACATAATAAACTAAGTTATAACCTAACCTAACCTAACCTAACTTCAAAGTCAGAGCAAAATAAGTAAGAGCAAATGAGAGAGCACAAATAATAAACTTAGTTATAACCTAACCTAACCTAACCTAACTTAACCCACAGAAACCTCATTTAAAGAATTTAGATTTTACGCTTTAACATTTTACATTTTAACATTTTAGATTTTTGATTTTTTCATTTTACATTTTTTAGATTTTACATTTTATATTTTTGATTTTTTGTATTTTAGATTTTAGTTTTTTTAGATTCTACATTTTAAATTTAAGATTTTTTGATTTTAGATTTTACATTTTTCATTTTCCGAAAAGAGTAAACTACAAGGTCACATACCTAACCTCACCAAGCCTAACTTTACCAAACCTATCTTAAGCTAATCCAAAGGCTAATGCACATACTCAAAGTATATAAGGGCACATGCAACTATCCTTATGCTAGTCTTATAGGCTACTGTACAACATGATCACTACCCTAACCGGGGTATTTTTTTCATTTTTTGTTTACACATTTGTCAATTTTCCAATTTCCCATTTTCAGTTTTTTTAAAATGTCAGTTTTAAGTTTTTCAATTTCATAATATGGAAACATGGATTTTGGATTTTGTTGTTAACACATTTGTCAATTTTCCAATTTCCCATTTTCACTTTTTAAAAAATGTCAGTTTTAAGTTTTTCAATTTCATAATATGGAAACATGGATTTTGAATTTTTGTTGTTTACTCATTTATCAATTTCACAATTTCCCATTTACAGTTTTTAAAATGTCAGCTTAAAGTTTTTCAATTTCATGATATAGAAACATGGATTTTCCAATTTGTTCTTTACACATTTGTCAATTTTCCAAATTCCCATTTTCAGTTTTTAAAATTTCAGTTTAATGTTTTTTCTATTTTGTCAATATGGAAACATGGATTTTCCAATTTGTGTTTTACAGGTTCATTTTGCATTAGGAGTGGAGAGAGGTGGGTAGTAATTAAAAATGTACAAGCAGTGTCCATACAATATTTTTATTTTAAATACATGTACACTATTTACACATAATACATTTTTATATATTCTTTTTTGTTAAAAATTTTACAGTTGTTTTTATTTTGTTTTCTATTTTATTTATTTTTGTTTATGAATACCATTTTTTTATTTTTATTTTTTTATTTTTGTTGTGCTATGGTTTTGTTTCCTAAATTGTTTTGTTTTACGTATTTGCTAGTTGCAGGCAGAAGATTTTGATATTCATACCTTAACTCTTTAAGCATGGTTAATGATTGAGTAATGACCATAGGCATGTGTACCTATACCATCAGCATCAATCACTCTTTTATGATCACCAGGACACAAAGCAATTTTGTTTAGTCTTATAGATGATGTCATGTTGTTTAGTAGCGATAATGTTCATTGGTATTCTTTTTACATTGTTTTTCATGACACAGTCCTTATAATCTTGAAAGCTTATACAATTTTTGACAACACCTCTGTTAATATCTTCAATCTTTTCGATTTCTTTACCATTCATGTCTAAAGCGTACATTTTAGCTCTAAGTCCAACAAATGCTTTTATAATTTGTCCACAAGCCTCGTCTTTAAATTTCCCCAACGTTTTCTTGTTTGATGTAGAGTAAAATATGTGATTAGTAGGATAATCTGATGTGTCCAGGTGTTCTAGGAAATCCAACTTGTCTTGATATACATCTGGAGTGTTAACCAAATATATGAACGAGTCAGTATCCATATACATGATTTTAAGATTGTTCATTCCATAATAGGGTAGCAGGACATCATAGTGGTGGGAATACATTAGAGCTTTAGAAATACCCAGGATACACATTCCAATATATATAGGCTTATTGAATACAATGTTACGTTTAGCCATGTGGAAAGCAGCTAGGTTAGGACCATAAATTGTTCCGTCAATAAATGTCGGCTTTGCTATTAGCTTTACTGCCTTTTTGCTGTCAGTCACAAGACGTATGTCTATTCTTTTACGGATATTTTCCATTGTTTTTCCAAAAATGGCATTGTTGAATAATTTGTACAGATTTTTCTCAAAATCATTTTGGCTTGTTTTCGAAGATTGTTATCAAAATCAACGTATGCCTTTAGCCAAGGTCTTTGTTTAAACTTTAACGCACGAAGAATTTTTATCAATTTTATTCCATGGTCTAGAGCCTGTTTTAATGCCATGTAGTGAACAACATATCACCTTCGATTTCCAAGATGAGGAATTTGTTTTTTCAGAGACGAATCCTTAGGTTGTGTACACTCTGGTAGGAAAGGTAAATCGCTGTATAGATCATGAAGGTCAGATGGGTAATCAACATCAACGTCTAGAACGTATCCCACAGGATAGTCTTCCTTTAGTTTTTCTAGATCAACCGTATCTGGAGAAACCCACTGAAATCCACCATAAGGAAGGGAGTGGCGCACAGCCCACCCGTATTGGTTGTTGGCATCACCATAGGTAATAAACTGCGATGGTTTCTCAGAATCATAGGTTTCCATGTATTTATTGTTAGCTTCAGCATACCGATCAGACACCCAGCATATGCCTCCACGTATTCCAGACTCGATTAGAAGAATCTGATCGTAATCCTGTAGCAATTCCAGTTCATTTCCTGTGTAAAAGAGCATTGCCTCGAAACTTAAACCAGGCGAAGTAAAAAAGTGTGCAGCATCCATTCGGTGTGTTTCTTTTGTTTCTAAACGTTTCAAAGCTGTCTGCAAGAAGGAGTACTTCTGAAGTTAGGTAGAGGTCACTATATTCCCCTAGAGTTTTATGTTGAACTGTCTCCTGACATTTTTTGCATGTTCATAGTCTTCTTGACTAACATTTTCTTGACTTAATTTGTTAAAGAATGCCTCTTTTGGAGGTAAACACGTTTCACTTAACTTTTACCCTGAGTCAATGTAGTCATAACAAAATCCCCCTTTACGAGTCATGAGCGTTGCACTTTCTTATCCAAAGTACTTGTCTGTTTCAGGGTATGATGTTAAGTTGGAAACTAAGTTTTCCAAACTACTTGGCATTAACCGAAACGTGTCCACAAATCGAAGCTTAACATTTCCTACATATTTGGTGAAGGAAATGTACTTTTCTTTGGAGTTAGCGATATCATACACTCTCTCAGTAGTACATCCCAATTGCTTTACAATGAAATTTGCATCGTTGCCACTCATATTATGTAGAAACACAGGAACGGGGTACGTGTTTTACACCTCCAATTACAGTTATCGTGAGCACTTCCACGTTTTTCTCTTCGTGTAGCCTCCTGAGAGGCCGAGTGCAGGTCTTTCAAGTCGACGCCCGTGGGCGACCTGCGCGTCGGGATGAGAGATGGAATGGATGAAGATGAATGTAACTGGGCAGGGATGTGGAAGGAAGTGGCCGTGGCTTGTCAGAAGGTACCGTACCAGCATTTTCCTGAAGTTGAAAATGGGAAACCACGGAAAACCATTTCAAGGACGGCTGACGGTGGGGCTCGAACCCACGCGTCTACCAGGGCAGCAGAGAGCTTGGCCACATGACCTAATGCTGCGCGTTAGCCAGCATAGCCACGGCTGTCGGTACTTCCACGGTATTCCCCTATAATATGGCAGTGGTCTCGAACTTTCCAGTCCTCTTTGGTAAATGTTTTTTCACACAAATAACAGGTTTCAGAACATTGGAACTCTGCTTCTTGATCCTGGGTTAAGGCCTTTGGATCATTTAAGCTGTAAAGGCGATCGATTTCATTAGCTATTGAGATCAAACAGTCCATCAACTTTTCTGCAGCATCAGGTCCACGATAAATAACAGGTTGGTTCGGAAGGTTTGTCTTCATGTGTTCCACAGCCGGCGAGGGTTTAACGTATATACCAAAGCTCATAGGAACATGACTCTGGTATGGCACTCTATAACTTGCCTCAAGATTAGGTAGACATGTTTGATAGGGTAACAGTATACTTTCAAAATCAGCATAGATAACGTAAGGTATTCTCAGCATTTTTTCAACATTTAAGAATATGACAATGGGGTTTTTAATAGGAATTTCAACCCTAGCAATGTCATGCTGGACACACAAAGCTCTATGTTCTTTCAATTTTTCCATTCCTTGTTGACCATATTTATTATCAAAGTGAGTAAAACATCGTTTACACGTATATATCTTATGTTCATGGTGGGTAATCTGATGTCTTACTAGTTTATCAAAATCTTTGATAAAGACGTAGTGGTTCTGTCCGGATGATGAACTTAGCAGAAGGAGGTCGCGATGGTCTTTTAGCTCTTGATCCACCACCTTTAGAGGGAACAGTTTATTGTCTTCTTCCAATCCAAATACATTAATGAATTGGCTTTTTCAAATTTGGGAATGTCAGCTAGCGATGTAGGAAATGATATTACGGAAAAATCATACTTGTTTTCCAGATCCTTGTATTTACTAACGCGTTTAGCATACGTTGTAACCAGGTTTGCTAAAATGACATACATAAACACTTCTCGTCCTTAAAGTTTTGAGGATTTACGCAGGCTTTTCTTGCTTGTATAGCTGCTGGTAATTGAATATATGTGCTACCACGCAAGGGATTATACTTATTTATTTTCAATCGCACTCCTTCCACTGCTAACAAAGCCCAATTACTGTCGTTTAGCTCAGATTCTTCCATTTCTGTAGTTAACTTTGTAAATTGTGTTTCCAAGAAACTACTTAAGTCTGTTTCCATAAATAGGGCTTGATTTCGTGTTTTAAAAGCCCGATCTGTAATATCGTTGGTGGACGTATGAATAAATCTACTATCAGCCACGAGATTAACTTTTATAGACTTATGCATTGCTAGTTCTTTGTACATAGCTTGTATTATTTGCTGTTTGGACTCTTTAAGGCATGAATTTAAATCCTTACACGTATCACAGCGTATGAAATATGATTTAAGTCGACCTTTAAAAGATGTCTCATATTCAATAAGTCCATTTTTGTCAGGGACCAATGACATTAGGTAATGTTTTGTAGGCTCTGATTTTTGTCTTTTAGTTGCCGACACAACATTACAACATTCTTCATGACGACGTCCGTTGTACACATTGTTGAATGTACTACCACAGGTCTTGCACTCATGGAATTCACCACACGATACTTCATGTCGCTTCCTATGATAATTTCGAAGAAAAGTCTTTCCACACTCTTTACACATATAGCTAGGAATGAGTTCTTCCATCATGAATGTTGATATCTGCAAACAGCTGCTTACTGCGTATCACAGGGCTAGAGGTTGGTCGGTGAGACGGTCTTTCACGATGTGAACACCGTGAAAGGTAGTAGTCAACTGGTGATATTCTCGTTAAGGGTCCTCTAATATACCCTAGTCTAGACCAACTGCTCTTTACAGCATATGGCAAGGCTGTAGACTGGAGAGTGAGACGGTCTTTCACGATGTAAACACTGTAACAAGTAGTAGTAAACTGATTGTATTCTTGCTAAGGGTTCTCTAATATACCATAGTCAAGACCAACAGCTTTTTACCGTGTAGTACAAGGCAGTACAATGGTTATTTTGACAGTCTTTTACGGTGTGAACACCGTGAGATGCAATAGCCAACTGTGATATTCTTGCTAAGGGTCCTCTAATATACCCCTAGTTAAGGGTAACAGCTGCTTACTGCTTATGACAAGGCTGTACACGTGTCGGTGAGGCTGTCTTTCACAATGTGAACACTGTAAAAGGTCGTAGTCAACTGAAAATATTCTTACACCCTACTCAACGTTATCAGGTACTTACTGCATATCAAAAGACTGTACACTCGTGGTTAGACTCTCTTTCTTGCTAAGGACTCCCCTATATTCCCTACACAAGGCTATACATGTTAGTTCTAAACACTTAGTAATTAATTGTATATTCAATTTATATACACAGCTTATACAAGCACGTTTTTCACTCTGTAAAACTTTGTTAAATAGCCACATGCGATACGCAAAGTATGATGCCGCTATCTAGCGGTGACTATGAGAACTACCTGAACGACCAGCATGCTGCCTAGCGCTCCATATAATCACTAACTAAACGACCAGCATGCAACCTAGCGGTGGACATGAGCACTAACTGAACTACCAGCATGCTACCTAGCGGCTTAAAACAACACTCACTGAACTACAGGCATACTTTCCAATAATGAACATATTTGTTCGTACCACTAACAATGCACACAGTGGGTTTGCTTTATCATTTAATACAAATATATCTTTGTTTATATAATGTATCAAAAAAGTTAAATGACGCAATTGTATTGGCTCTTGTTGGCTTTTTAATGGCTTTTTAGTTGGCTTTGTCGGCTTTTTAGTGGCTTTTGTTGGCTTTTTGTTGGCTATTGTTGGCTTTTGTTGGCTTTTTTATTAGCTCTCCCATATTTGGTCTTGCTTGTTTGTTTATTTGGTCTTGGAAAGTATTTCAGCTCTTTTTATGACAGCTTAATGCTTACAGCCATGTTTATAAGTAACAACAACAACACATTAAAATTCCAAAAATCGAAAGTACTCTAAGGTTTATGATTGACTATCAACTCTTTCTCTTACCTCTATCCCAACGCCTAGTCAGAAACATATTTTCAAAATTTTTCAAAAAGTTGAATAGGAAAAGTAGGCTATATGTTTAAACTAAAAATCCTAAAATGTCATATCTTAACTCATACGCCTACCTCTACACCACTTTCAGTCAAAAATAGTGTATTTTTCAAATTTTTCCAAAAATTATTTTGAAAGTAGGCTAGAAGTTTAAACTAAAAATCCTAAAAAGTCATATCTTAACTCATACAACTCATACACTCTCAGTCCAAAAACAGTGTATTTTTCAAATTTTTCCTAAAAATATTGGGAAAGTAGGCTATATGTTTAAACTAAAAATCCTAAAAAGTCTTATCTTAATTCATACACCTACCTCTATACCACTCTCAGTTCAAAAATAGTGTATTTTTCAATTTTTCCAAAACACTACTGGGAAAGTAGGCTATATGTTTGAACAAAAATCCTAAAAAATCATATGTTAATTCATACACCTACCTCTATACCACTTTCAGTCCAAAATCAGTGTATTTTTCAAATTTTCCCCAAAAATATTGGGAGAGTAAGCTATATGTTTAAACTAAAAATCCTAAAAGAGCCATATGTTAACTCCTACACCCACCTCTACCCCACACTCTCAATCCAAAAATAGTGCATTTTTCAAAATTTTCCAAAAAATAATTTGGAAAGTAGGCTATATTTCCAAAATTAGCAATACAAATAAGTTTATTTGACATTAATTGTTGGTCCTTTCGCCCTCTACCCACAAACCAAGTTCCAAGTCCCTAGAACAAAATCCAACAAAAGCTCAATTGGTAAAGTAGGAGATTTAAAAAAAAAACATTCTAATAATTGGTTCTATGGGCTTAAAAGAATGCTCTCTATGTCCTTTATTTTTTTGTGAAAAACTTTTTATTTTTGAGTTTTTTTGAAGAGAAAATCATTTTTGAAATTCTTATATCTTGGAAACTAAAGAGTTTGCAAAAAAGTTTGTTTGACATAAATCAATGGCCTTGATCCCCTCTAGCCCAAAAATAAATTTCAAGTCTCTAAGACCAAAACTGTGCAGTAGGGAGTAGTGGCAATCTAAACCAGTGACACAAAGCGCTCGGCTACGCTGACCTTTTATGTATATTTCGCGAAATCATGGGCATGCGACGTATCGTTTGACTCGGGCTGACGTGCTCTTTCCTATGGACCACTCGTTATATTTTTCATTTTTTTTGAAATATTTTGTTTTTGAAAGTAGGCGATAGTTTGTAAACCAAACATGGTAGAACGTTGTGCAATAGTTCAAACGAAAGGTCTCTATGTCCTTTCTTCTTCTTCCTTCGTTACGGCCAACTAAGGACCACGTCATGTCAACTGTTTTTTCTGCATTTTAATGTTAGCCCAGTACTCCTTCATTCGCAATCGATGTTGCACCTTTTTCTCTGTCGTCCACGCCTTCCCGGTTTTTAGCTTCGGCTTAAGTTGAAAACTCCGATGTTTCTGAAGTTTGTCCCTAAGTGGGCCACTCTCCTGGATATCTTCACGTGTAATCCCAGTCTCCAACAGATCTTTCTCTACTTCATTGAACCAGGCCCCCTTTGTCTTTTTCTCACGGAGAAAAGCAAAAATTCAGTTGGATAGCCGTGTTGATTTCATTTGAGTTATATGTCCATAAAGAGAAATCCTCCTTTTCCTCATCACGTCTGTTATTTTCTCTACGTGAGTGTACAACTCTTGGTTGTGGCGTCTTCGGAACTCGCCGTGTTCTTTGACTGGGCCCAGGGTTTTCCTCAATATCTTCCTTTCCTTGGTCTCCAGTTTTTCCATTATGCCTTTTCTATTCATGGAGAGACATTCCGCTGCATACAAAGCTTCTGGCCGGATGACCGTGCAGTAGTGCTTCAGTTTTGCATTCAGGGATATAGATCTTTTGTTGTACCCATTCTTAGTTAGATGGTAAGCCATTTCAATTTTATTCAAGCGTGACGCAAAAGCCTCGTTTTCCGACATTGTAGGGTCTATCCATTCCCCAAGATACTTAAATTTCACAATCCGCTTGATTTTCCCATGATTCACTTCAATATGTTTTGGAGCCGTTTTGAGGTTAGTAATAAATTCTGTTTTCTCGAAAGAGATCAGGAGGCCCGCCTTTGCAGCTTGTGTTTGAAGCTGGTTGATCTGTTTCCTGACCGTATCCAACGAATCTGCAAAAACCGCGAGGTCATCTGCAAAGGCTAGACAGTCAATTGATAGGTTCTTATTCTTGTGACCAAGTCTGATTCCATTTTCGACTCCTTCATCACTCATTGTTTTGCGCCACTCACTGATAACTTTCTCAAGAACGCAGTTGAATAGTAGAGGCGAGAGACCATCTCCCTGTCGAACTCCTGTCCTTATCTCGAAGGCATTGGAAATCTCGCCTCTAAACTTAACTTTTGAAGTGGTGTTGGTGAGAGTCTGTTGGATGATCGCTCTGGTTTTGTTGTCTAGGCACGTTTAGCATTGCGGATGGTTTTTGCTGCACTCGTTCTCTCATTCAAGAAGTCTGTCCAGTTGACTTGATTTTGTTGCGAATTCCATTTCTGCCAGGCATGCTGTCTCTTCATTATTACTGCGTCACATTCACTGTTCCACCAAGCATGCTTCCTCGTTTTAGTTAGTAGAACGGTCCCTTTTGCTGTCTCAACCAGCACCTCTCGCAGTTGTTCCCAGTTCTCTGCATCCATAGTTTGTAGTTTTCGTGTAAACTCATTACCGGACGCCAGTTTTTCAACATCATATCTTTCAGTCTTTTTTGGCTCGGAACCTCCGTGTGTTTCTTGGGAGGAGTTTGATTTTAATTTTAGATAGATAATGATCCGAGTCCAGTTTTGCATTTCGTAGAACTTTCACATTCTGAATTTCTCTTTGACCTTTCCGTGCAATTGCGACGTGATCAATCTGGAATTCGCCAAGACTGGGATTTGGTGATTTCCAGGTCTTTTGTTTCTTGGGCAGATGTTTGAAAGCAATGGATTTCATTACCAGGTTGAAGGCCCTACATAGCTCTATTAGCCGTTCTCCATTACGATTCGTTCTGTGATGAGCGGAGTAATTTCCAACAATGTTTCGAAATGTTCTTTCTTTGCCTACCTGGGCATTGAAATCCCCAAGTAAAATAATATTATGTTTGTCTGGAATCTTCGATAAAATATCTTCAAGTTCTTCCCAGAATCGATCAGTTCCTTCCGGGTCTTTCTTGTTCGCTACGTTGATCGGTGCATGAACGTTCACAATAGTATACATTTTATTTGTACTTCGAAAGGAAAGGGTCGAGACTCGACTGCTTACAGAAGTGAAATTTGTGATGGAGTCTAGAATCTTCTTGTTGACTACAAATCCAGTACCGAGTTGGGGAACCGTTTCTACTGTATAACACGTTTACCTGGCTTACCCTTGAAGATTCTGTAGCCTTCTGATTCAAAGGCATGCTCATCAGTAAATCGTGTTTCCTGAACTGCCGCAATTTGGATCTGATGTTCAGTTAGAGCATCCGTGAGTTGTTTTAATTTTCCAACCTTCCGGAGAGAATTTGTGTTAAAGGTAGCAAAGAAATTCTTGACTCTATGCTTGATCTTTCGTGGAGTCTTCGATACCTCCAAGCATTTCGGTGCAAGCTCCCCAGATTCCGAAGACTCTCATGCGTCACTCGAAGCGACGGTGGATTGGTTACCACCTGGGGTCGTAGCATTTGCTGAACTTTCCTCCATGCTTTTAACAGTTGAAAGACTGTTGACTTAGGCCAGTGATGTTTCACACTGACAAGGATACTGCCAAGGTTGTGAGCCTTGGAGCCCCCAGCACTGATCGGCTCACCGACCCAGTTTCCCGCTAGGATTGGTTACCCAACCTTCCACTGGGATGCTCGGTTTAACAGGGGCACCTCTTGTAGGTTATGTGCTGTACTTGGAGTGAAAGAGGCTAGTTGGATTCTCTTGCTGAATCCAATATATTAATGTTGCAGATGACTAGCAACGACGCATTTCACTCCCATTTGCCCAGAGACACAAGGTCTCCTCTCAGGTTGATTCCTGGGACCCTCTATGTCCTTTATTTTTTTACAATAAAACTTTTTTATTTTTCATGTTTTTTGAAAAAACAGTCCTATTTTGAAATTCCTATATTTTGGAAACTAGCAAGTTTACAAAAAAGTGTGTTTGACGTAAATGAAAGGTCCCTATCCCGTCTACCCTCAAGTCAAGTTTTATGTTTCTAGGACAAAAACCAAAAATGTTCAATTTTCAAAGTAGGCTATATTTTTGGAACAAAACCTTGTAAAATGTGTTATATAGGCTTAAACTAAAGGTCTGTATGTCTTTAATTTTTAATAATAGAACTTTTTTTATTTTTCATGTATTTTTGAAAACAGTCTAATTTTGAAATTCTTATATTTTGGAAACCAGGAACTTATGAAAAAGTTCAGTTTTTAAAGTAGGCTATATTTTTAGAATCAAACATTTTAAATTCTGTTATATGGGCTTAAAATGGTCTCTATAGCCTTTATTTTTATAATAAAACTTTTCATTTTATGAGTTTCTTTGAAAAAGTCCAATTTTCAAATTCCTATATTTTGTAAACTAAAAATTTTACAAAAACGTTTATTTGACATAAATGAATGGTCCTTAACCCCTCTACCCCCAAACCAAGTTTCAGGTCTCTAAGACTAAAATTGTAGTAGTATGGTGGTGACAGAACTGCCCACTAACTAATTGAGCCCTCCTCGTATTTGCCCCGAACCTGATATCTCGCTAACCAATCATGGGATTTGAACATACAGGGTGTCCTAGCACTCGCAGTCATGCTCCTTACTTTCCTATAGCCTCTTTATTTAATTAAAAGACCAAAACTACATGCTGATGACCTTTTAGTTTTGGTCTTTTAATTAAATAAAGAGGGTATAGGAACGTAGGGGCCATGACTACGAGTGCTAGGACACCCTGTATGTTCAAATCCCATGATTGGTTAGCGAGATATCAGGTTCGGGGCAAATACGAGGAGGGCTCAATAAGTTAGTTAATGGGCAGCTCTGTCACCACCACATTACTACAGTTTTAGTCCTAGAGACCTGAAACTGGTTTGGGGGTAGAGGGGTTAAGGACCATTCATTTATGTCAAATGAACGTTTTTGTAAAATTTTTGGTTTACAAAATATAGGAATTTGAAAATTGGACTTTTTTCAAAGAAACTCATAAAATAAAAAGTTTTATTATACAAAATAAAGGCAATAGAGACCATTTTTAAGCCCATATAACAGAATTTAAAATGTATGATTCTAAAAATATAGCCTACTTTCAAAATTGAACTTTTTTCATTTTTGTTCTAGAGACCTGGGACTTGGTTAACAGGTAGAGACCATTGATTTATACCAAACACACTTTTTTGTTAAGTTCCTGGTTTCCAAAATATAAGAATTTCAAAATTAGACTGTTTTCTAAAATACATGAAAAATAAAAAAGTTTTATTATTAAAAATTAAAAACATACAGACCTTTAGTTAAGCCTATATAACACATTTTATAATGTTTGGTTCCAAAAATATAGCCTACTTTGAAAATTGAACATTTTTGGTTTTTGTCCTAGAGACTTTTATTTACGTCAAACAAACGTTTTTGTAAACTTGCTAGTTTCCAAAATATAGGAATTTCAAAATAGGACTGTTTTCAAAAAACATAAAAAATAAAAAGTTTTATTATAAAAAATAAAGGTCATAGTGTATACCCTTTGAGGCTCCTAGGATGCCGACTCTAGCTCGGGGTAATGGTCTGTTCGCTGGCTCTAACTTAACTTAAACACCCTAGGGATTTATGGAGGATCACAGGAAGCTTAACATAAATCAATATGTCAGAGGAATCCCAATGCAAAAATAATTTGTTTTTAAAAACAACATCTTCCCGCGTATTACCATCCACAGACAACAAAAATAAACAAACAACTCCCTTAAACATTATTCTAAACACAAAACTAAGATTTTAATCACAGCAAATCACAATTGAAAAAGATGAATATTAAAACGCACTGGCTGAAACCAGAAAGAAAAACAATATAATTTACATCAGTCCACTGCTTCAAGTTCAAGAATAAAATGTCAACAGACTTAATTTATCAAACTATGGCCTGAAAAGTCCTGCCATTCTATCAATTGCGCACTCATTTTTATAATTATAAAATGGTTTTAGGGGTTTGGACATGCTCTCTCTCCTACAATCATTACCATCCTCTCAAGAGTCCGGGAATGAAGGCAATAGGGTTATTCTCGGCCACAGGCATGTGTGCAACACTCTTACGTTACAAAAACTAACTCTACTCAGAGCCATAGCCCTGCCAAGCTAATATAATCCACAAAAAATACAAGTCAAAATACACGAGGCATCAAAATAAGCACACTACGGTGGCCTTCGCCCCGTGAATTAGAATAAACAAACAATTAACTGAATGCACCCAAAATGACAATAATTATATGACATCGCTTCCTGAAGCGGCAAAAGGAAAACAATACCATCCAACGTGGTCCCCTTGACCTTGCAACAGACGTACTCACATCACAACAAACCAGACTGGCAGGCAACGACCTCCACCGCACCCCCAAGGTTTAGACAGTTGACCCCAGTCATTTGTACCTGCTTTCTACCTGACCGCCTTGGACCTGAGCTGTACAATTACCTTTCCGACGGAGCCATCGCGTGCTCTCATCGCATAATGAACTCAATCATTTTCACTTACCATTATTTCATCGTAGATTTGCGGGAATTACAACCTCCGCGATTTCACTTACCATTATATCCTCGTTGATTTGCGGGAATTACCACCTCCGCTACTTAATTCAGCTCAACCAAGGGTCAATTCTCACTCTTCTCTGAATCTTAGATTGTCACCTGTCCATTACGTCTTACCTTATTACCTTAGGTGTGTTCATTAGTACCTTACTTACATGTCATGCTCAAGTGGCTGCATCATTACTGGTCTGTCGCAATGTCATGCTATTTCCCCCATACTGGCTTTTACGTTATGGTCGTGCGTACGCACTCATATCCCAATTATCCCCTTAATGTGCATTCAACAACATTACTGAAACCCTCAAAACAAACAAAATAAAAGATTTTGATGCTCATGTTCAAACCCTATCATATAAAAACACACAAATGGAAATCATCATTAAAATATATACAAATTTACACAAACATGCCTGCTCTGCCCAAAATACCTATTTTATCATAATGGTTTATGATGGAGAGAAACTTATCTAACTCCCAGGATGGAAAGCATCACACATGCATGCCCCATCTGGTATCTCAATTTATCTCATATTCACCAGGATGTAGCACAGTTCCATGATTCCAGTCCGCTGGTCCTGGTCCATCTTGTAAGGGAGGCTGATTTTACACACGGTTCCGAAAGTTCACGAAAAGCAAAGGTCCACTGTGACTTATTAATAGTAACACAATGCACGGCTGTGTGTGGAGCTCCTAACTTCTAAGCTAGCATCAACCTACTTAATTCAGCTGACAGTTCATAGCTTCCTATCTCACTGAATTTTTATGCTGATAGCACGGTTGGCCATCTCTAACTTACATCCGTTTTTACTGATAACGGCTCGCACATTTCTCGTAATACTGATTGCTTCGCGCTTGCGAATAATTATGATATGCAATGTCCCAACTAGAATGATTGGACTTATAAATCACGGTAATTTCTGATCGTCCCGGGCAAGGGCTTCCGCCTCCAGCAATGCCCCAAAGTAGACTTCACTTATATTTCACGGTATTTCCTATCGTCCCGGGCAAGGGCTTCCGCCTCCAGCAATGCTCCAAAGTAGACTGATTTCGCTGTGTCTTCAGCTATTATTTATATGATTTGCAGAGAAAGTTATAGGAGTGGGGAGTTTTCCAAAATTTATTCTATAATGTCACTCGCATGAATATGCAAAGTAGCTCATTCGAACGTCCTCATTTTCAATGTCTCATGGTTTCCTCTTAATCCAAAATCCGATCGCTGAATCCTTAGATAATTAGCTCCATAACTTCCTTCATTGTTCCATAATTTCGGCGGGATATTGGCGCGTCTCGCGTCCCTGGTTGCGATTGGTAGTTTCAAATCCGCCCCTTAATTTGGTTTTATTTCTTGCAAAAATCACAGAATAACTTAAATTCAAATTTTGAAAATACTTTTGAAAGGCTGAGATTATCCCCTTTACGATGATGTAACTCCTGTTTCTGAATTTTAAGTGCTGCTCTAATTTCTCTCAAATGGGCGGGGTTTATCTAGTAGATGATCGTTGAAATTTCGGTTCACCCGCTCGGTTGAATTACCGATTCGCCTTGTCTCTGCCCATGTGGCTCCCAGATGTTTACTTGCCTTGTTCCATCTTCTATTGTCCGCGCTCGGTGAAAGTCTAGGAAAAGCACGTACCGGCCTCTCCTTTGTTACTGCCCTGGTCTTCAAGCAACGTCTTCCTCCCATCAGTTTTAAACATGAATAAAATTTTGTTGAAATAGTATGTAGAATTTATGCAGTCACAAATGCATAAAGGTTACAATAGAGACATTTCGTTTGAACTGTTGCACAACGTTCTACCAAGTTTGGTTTTCAAACTATCGCCTACTTTCAAAAACAAAAAAATTCAAAACATTTTTTAAAAATATAACAAGTGGTCCATAGGAAAGAGCACGTCAGCCCGTGTCCAACGATATGACGCATGCCCATGGTTTCGCGAAATATACAAAAATGGTCAGCGTAGACGAGCGGTTTGTGTCACTGGTTTAGATTGCCACTACTCCCTACTGCACAGTTTTGGTCTTAGAGACATGAAATTTATTTTTGGTCTAGAGGGGATCAAGGCCATAGATTTATGTCAAACAAACTTTTTTTGTAAATTCTTTAGTTTCCAAAATATAAGAATTTCAAAAAAAATTTTTTTCTTAAAAACTCAAAAATAAAAAGTTTTTTATAAAAAATAAAGGACATAGAGAGCATTCTTTTAAGCCCATAGAACAATTATTAGATTTTTTTTGTTTGAAAAATCGCCTACTTTACCAATTGAGCTTTTGTTGGATTTTATTCTCGGGACTTAGAACTTGGTTTGTGGGTAAAGGGCGAAAGGACCAATAAATAATGTCAAATAAACTTATTTGTGTTGCTAATTTTGGAAATATAGCCTACTTTCCAAATATTTTTTGGAAAAATTTGAAAAATGCACTATTTTTGGATATTGAGTGGTGGTAGAGGTGGGGGTAGGAGTTAACATATGGCTCTTTTAGGATTTTTAGTTTAAACATATAGCCTACTCTCCCAATATTTTTGGGAAAAATTTGAAAAATACACTGTTCTTGGACTGAAAGTTGTATAGAGGTAGGTGTATGAGTTAACATATGACTTTTTAGGATTTTTGTTCAAACATGTAGCCTACTTTCCCAATAGTTTTTTGGAAAATTTGAAAAATACACTATTTTTGAACTGAGAGTGGTATAGAGGTAGGTGTATGAGTTAAGATATGACTTTTTTAGGGTTTTTAGTTTAAACATATAGCCTACTTTCCCAATATTTTTAGGAAAAATTTGAAAAGTACACTGTTTTTGGACTGAGAGTGGTAGGTGTATGAATTAAGATATGACTTTTAGGATTTTTAGTTTAAACATACATAGGTGTATGAGTTAAGATATGACATTTTAGGATTTTTAGTTTAAACATATAGCCTACTTTTCCAATTCAACTTTTTGAAAAATGTTGAAAATATAATTATTTCTGACTAGGCGTTGGGATAGACGTAAGAGTAAGAGTTGAGAGTAAATAATAAACCTTAGAGTACTTTGGATTTTTGGAATTTTAATGTGTTGTTGTTGTTGCTTACAAACATGGCTGTAAGCATTGTGCTGCCATAAAAAGGGCTGAAATACTTTTCAAGACCAAATAAACAAACAAGCAAGAGCAAATATGAGAGAGCTAATGAAAAAGGCCAACAAAAGCCAACAAAAGCCAACAAAAAGCCAACAAAAGTCAACAAAAGCCAGCAAAAAGCCGACAAAGCCAACAAAAAAGCCATTAAAAAGCCAACAAGAGCCAATACAATTGAGTCATTTAACTTTTTGATACATTATTTAAACAACGATATATTTGTATTAAACGATAAAGCAAACCCACTGTGTGTATTGTTAGTGGTATGAACAAATATGTTCATTATTGGAAAGTATGCCTGTAGTTCAGTGAGTGTTGATTTTGGCCGCTAGGTTGCATGCTGGTAGTTTAGTAAGTGTTTATAAGGAACGCTAGGCAGCATGCTGGTCGTTCAGGTAGTTCTCATAGTCACCGCTAGATAGCGGCAACATACTTTGCGTGTCGCATGTGGCTATTTAACAAAGTTTTATTGCGTGAAAAACGTGCTTGTATAAGCTGTGTATATAAATTGAATACACAATTAATTTCTAAGTGTTTAGAACTAATATGTATAGTCTTATGTAGGGAATATAAGATATTGATAATATAAGCCAACTAATGGCTACACTGCGTTCTGCTGCACGGCTGAAAACAACGGGAAACTACAGCCGTAATTCTATTCCCGAGGATATGCACCTATCTATGCATGATTACATGTGATGATGGCCCCCTCCCTTGTAAAATTTCAATCCGGAGGTAAACTAGTCCCCCGTTCGGATCTCCGGGTGGGGACTACTCGAGAGGGGGTTAACATCACAGAAGTGACAAAGAGGAAATCTGATATTGTACGGATCGGAGTGTGGAATGTTAGAAGTCTGCTAGGAGATGGAAGATTAGAAACCTTAGAAAGGGAAATGGATACGTTGAGGTTGTATTTGGTTGGGACTAGTGAAATGCGCTGGCAGGAAGAACAGGACTTTTGGTCAGGTGACTATAGGGTCATTAGCACTAAATCAAACATTGGTCAAGCAGGGGTTGGTCTCATATTGAGTAGGAAACTTGGACAGCGGGTGGAATATTATGAGCAATATAGTGAACGGATTATTGTAGCAAAAATCAATACTAAACCTACGTGCACCACAGTGGTACAAGTCTATATGCCTACCAGTCAAGCTGATGATGAAGATGTTGAAAAGTCTTGAAGAAATAGATGAAATACTGAGGTATATCAAGGGTGATGAAAATGTTATAATAATGGGAGATTGGAATGCTGTGGTAGGAAAAGGAAGAGAAGGGAAGATAGTAGGAGATTTCGGATTAGGTGAAAGAAATGATCGAGGAAGCAGGCTGATGGAATTCTGCACCGAGCATGAGTTGGTCATAGCTAACACCTTATTCAATAACCACAATAGAAGAATATACACATGGATGAGACCAGGAGATACAAGGCGTTACCAAATCGACTTCATTATGGTCAAGCAGAGGTTTCGAAACCAGATTTTGGATTGCAAATCATATCCTGGTGCTGACATAAACTCTGACCACAATCTGGTTGCTATGAAATGCAGATTAAAGTTGAAGAAACTGAAGAAAAGTCAAAAGCCAAAAAGGTGGGCAATAGACAGACTGAAAGTGAAGGATGTAAACGAAAGATTCAAGAAGAGTATAAAGGAAGGACTAATAAAAAAACCAAAACCAACTTCAATTGCAGACGAATGGGCACTTTTGAAGAATGAAATAACAAAATACGCCGAAGAAAACATTGGTAGGAAAGAAAGAATAGATAAAAAACCGTGGATTACTCAGGATATACTAGAATTGATGGATGAAAGGTGGAAACACAAGAATGTAGGAGATGAAAAGGGGAAAGCAGAACACAGACGTCTGAGAAATGAGGTTAACAAGAAGTGCAAGGAAGCGAAAGAAGAATGGTTGAAAGAGAAATGCGCAGGTATAGAAAATTGTCTGAAATTAGGAAAAGTAGACACAGCTTATCGAAGGATAAAGAATACTTTTGGGGAAAAGAAGACTAAGTGCTGTAATGTTAAGGACACAAGTGGAAAGCCTCTAACAGATCGGGAAGAAAAGGTTGAGAGATGGAAAGCTTTCATAGAGTGTTTGTATAAGGGAAAGGAGATTGAGAATCATGTAATGGAAAGGGAGGAGGAAATTGATGAGGATGCAAAAGGAGATCTAATATTGAGATCAGAATTTGACAGAGCATTGGAGGACTTAAGCAGGAACAAAGCACCAGGCATAGATGATATACCGATTGAGTTGATTCGCTGCATAGGGGATGAAGGTCTGTTCAGGTTATTTGACCTGGTGTGTAGGATTTATGAGACAGGTGAGGTACCCCCTGATTTCAAGAAGAATGTTATTATCCCTATAACAAAGAAAGTGGGAGCTGACAGGTGTGAAGATTACCGTACAATCAGCTTGATTACTCATGCTTCAAAAATCCTGTCTAGAATAATGTACAAGAGGATGGAAAGCCAGATAGAAACGGAGTTGGGTGAAGACCAGTTTAGTTTCAGGAGAAATGTTGGAACAAGGGAAGCTGTACTAAGTCTTAGGCTGATTTTGGAAGGTAGAATAAGGAAAAAT
Organism: Meconema thalassinum; assembly: GCA_946902985.2. Lineage (NCBI taxonomy): Eukaryota > Metazoa > Arthropoda > Insecta > Orthoptera > Tettigoniidae > Meconema > Meconema thalassinum. The sequence goes on along the minus strand of OX336389.2, from coordinate 885,278,361 downwards.
AAGAGAACGTTCATGGCATTTGCAGACTTAGAAAAGGCTTTTGATAATGTTGATTGGACTAAATTGTTTGACATTTTGAAATCTATTGGAATAAAGTACCGGGATAGGAGGGTGATCTGCAATCTATACAGAAACCAGACAGCAGTCATTCGAGCTGAAGGACATGAGAGAAAAGATGGTATTCAGAAAGGTGTAAGGCAAGGCTGCAACTTATCACCCATACTTTTCAATCTTTACATTGAACAAGCAATGAAGGAAATTGGAGAAAAATGTAAAGTGGGAGTGAAGATTCAAGGAGAAATAATTTCAACTCTGAGATTTGCTGATGACATCGTCATCTTGGCCGACACACCTGAGGATTTGAATGAGTTTTTGAATGGTATGGACTCCGTCTTACGGAATGAATACATGATGAAAATTAATAAATGTAAAACAGAAATACTGGAATGCAGCCGAAATAAATCAGAAACCTCTATGGACATCAAATTGGCAGGTGAAAAGCTGAAGGAAGTAGGAGACTTCTGTTACTCAGGAAGCAAAATAACCAGTGATGGACGAAGCAAAGAGGATATAAAAAGTAGGTTTGCTCAGGCAAGGAAAGCCTTTCTACAAAAATGAATCTCTTGACATCGAATATAGATTTAGGTATTAGGAAGTCATTTTTGAAAGCCTTTGTCTGGAGCGTGGCGCTCTATGGAAGTGAAACTTGGACTATTGGTGCAGCACAGAAGAGGAGACTTGAAGCATTTGAAATGTGGTGTTACAGGAGAATGATGAAGATCGGATGGGTAGATAAGGTGACAAACGAAGAGGTATTAAGACGAGTGGGAGAGGAGAGATGTTTCTGGCGACTGCTAATGAAGAGAAGAGATAGGTTAGTAGGACACATACTAAGACACCCAGGAATAGCAAGCTTAGTTGTGGAAGGAAGGGTTGAGGACAAGAATTATAGGGGTAGACCAAGGTTAGAATATGTTAAACAGATTGCTTCAGATGTAGGGTGTGGTAGCTATGTAGAGATGAAACGATTAGCTCAAGATAGGGTGGCCTGGAGAGCTGCATCAAACCAGTCAAAAGACTGAAGACTCAAACAACAAACAACAGGGAATATAGGGGAGTCCTTAGCAAGAAAGAGTGTCTAACCACGAGTGTACAGCCTTTTGATATGCAGTAAGTACCTCATAACCTTGAGTAGTGTGTAAGAATATTTTCAGTTGACTACGACCTTTTACAGTGTTCACATTGTGAAAGACCGTCTCACCGACAAGTGTACAGCCTTGTCATAAGCAGTAAGCAGCTGTTACCCTTAACTAGGGGTATATTAGGGGACCCTTAGCAAGAATATCACATTTGACTATTGCCTCTCACGGTGTTCACACCGTAAAAGACTGTCAAAATAACCATTGTACAGCCTTGTACTACACGGTAAAAAGCTGTTGGTCTTGACTATGGTATATTAGAGAACCCTTAGCAAGAATACAATCAGTTTACTACTACATGTTTCAGTGTTTACATCGTGAAAGACCGTCTCACTCTCCAGTCTACAGCCTTGCCATATGCTGTAAAGAGCAGTTCGTCTAGACTCGGGTATATTAGAGGACTCTTAACAAGAATATCACCAGTTGACTACTACCTTTCACGGTGTTCACATCGTGAAAGACCGTCTCACCGACCGACTTCTTGCCCTGTGATACGCAGTAAGCAGCTGTTTGCAGAAATCAACATTCATGACGGAAGAACTCATTCCTAGCTATATGTGTAAAGAGTGTGGAAAGACTTTTCTTCGAGACTATCATAAGAAGCGACGTGAAGTGTCGTGTGGTGAATTCCATGAGTGCAAGACCTGTGGTAGTACATTCAACAATGTGTACAATGGACGTCGTCATGAAGAATGTTGTAATGTTGTGTCGGCAGCTAAAGGACAAAAAGCAGAGCCTACAAAACATTACCTAATGTCATTGGTCCCTGACAAAAATGGACTTATTGAATATGAGACATCTTTTAAAGGTCGACTTAAATCCTATTTCATACGCTGTGATACATGTGTTGTTTGAGTCTTCAGTCTTTTGACTGGTTTGATGCAGCTCTCCATGCCTCCCTGTCCTGAGCTAATCGTTTCATCTCTACATAGCTCCGACACCCTACATCGGAGGCAATCTGTTTAACATATTCTAACCTTGGTCTACCCCTACAGTTTTTGTCCTCGACCCTTCCTTCCATAACTAAGCTTGCTATTCCTGGGTGTCTTAGTATGTGTCCTACCAACCTATCTCTTCTCTTCATTAGCAGTCGCCAGAAACATCTCTCCTCTCCCACTCGTCTTAATACCTCTTTGTTTGTAACCCTATCTACCCATCTGATCTTCATCATTCTCCTGTAACACCACATTTCAAATGCTTCAATTCTCCTCTTTTCTGCTGCACCAATAGTCCAAGTTTCACTTCCATAGAGCGCCACGCTCCAGACAAAGGCTTTCAAAAATGACTTCCTAATACCTAAATCTATATTCGATGTCAGCAGATTCCTTTTTTGTAGAAATGCTTTCTTTGCCTGAGCCAACCTACTTTTAATATCCTCTTTGCTTCGTCCATCACTGGTTATTCTGCTTCCTAAGTAACAGAAGTCTCCTACTTCCTTCAGCTTTTCACCTGCCAATTTGATCTCCATAGAGGTTTCTGATATATTTCGGCTGCATTCCAGTATTTTTGTTTTACATTTATTTATTTTCATCATGAATTCTTTCCGTAAGACGGAGTCCATACCATTCAAAAACTCATTCAAATCCTCAGGCTTGTCGGCCAAGATGACGATGTCATCAGCAAATCTCAGAGTTGAAATTATTTCTCCTTGAATCTTCACTCCCACTTTAAAATTTTCTCTAATTTCCTTCATTGCTTGTTCAATGTAAAGATTGAAAAGTATGGGTGATAAGTTGCAGCCTTGCCTTACACCTTTCTGAATACCAGCTTCTCTCTCATGTCCTTCAATTCGAATGACTGCTGTCTGGTATCTGTACAGATTGTATATCACCCTCCTATCCCTGTACTTTATTCCAATTGATTTCAAAATGTCAAACAATTTAGTCCAATCAACGTTATCAAAAGCCTTTTCTAAGTCTACAAAAGCCATGAACGTTCTCTTATCTTTCCTTATTCTACCTTCTAAAATCAGCCTAAGACTTAGTACAGCTTCCCTTGTTCCTACATTTCTCCTGAAACCAAACTGGTCTTCACCCAACTCCGTTTCTATCTGGCTTTCAATCCTCTTGTAAATTATTCTAGACAGGATCTTTGAAGCATGAGTAATCAAGCTGATTGTACGGTAATCTTCACATCTGTCAGCTCCCACTTTCTTTGGTATAGGGATGATTACATTCTTCTTGAAATCAGGGGGTACCTCACCTGTCTCATAAATCCTACACACCAAGTGAAATAACCTGATCAGACCTTCTTCTCCTATGCAGCGTAGCAACTCAATCGGTATATCATCTATGCCTGGTGCTTTGTTCCTGCTTAAGTCTTCCAAAGCTCTATCAAATTCTGATCTCAATATTAAATCTCCTTTCGCATCCTCATCAATTTCCTCCTCCCTTTCCATTACATGATTCTCAATCTCCTTTCCCTTATACAAACTCTCTATGTAAGCTTTCCATCTGTCAACCTTTTCTTCCCTATCTGTTAGAGGCTTTCCATTTGTGTCCTTAATATTACAGCATTTAGTCTTCTTTTCCCCAAAAGTATTCTTAATCCTTCGATAAGCTGTGTCTACTTTTCCTAATTTCAGACAATTTTCTATACCTGCACATTTCTCTTTCAACCATTCTTCTTTCGCTTCCTTGCACTTCTTGTTAACCTCATTTCTCAGACGTCTGTATTCTGCTTTCCCCTTTTCATCTCTTAGATTCTTGTGTTTCCGCCTTTCATCCATCAATTCTAGTATATCCTGAGTGATCCACGGTTTTCTACCTATTCTTTCTTTCCTACCAATGTTTTCTTCTGCGGATTTTGTTATTTCATTCTTCAAAAGTGCCCATTCGTCTGCAATTGAAGTTTGTTTAGGGTTTTTCATTAGTCCTTCCTTTATACTCTTCTTGAATCTTTCGTTTACATCCTTCTCTTTCAGTCTGTCTATTGCCCACCTTTTTGGCTTTTGACTTTTCTTCAGTTTCTTCAACTTTAATCTGCATTTCATTACAACCAGATTGTGATCAGAGTTTATGTCAGCACCAGGATATGTTTTACAATCCAAAATCTGGTTTCGAAACCTCTGCTTGACCATAATGAAGTCGATTTGGTAACGCCCTGTATCTCCTGGTCTCATCCATGTGTATATTCTTCTATTGTGGTTATTGAATAAGGTGTTAGCTATGACCAATTCATGCTCGGTGCAGAATTCTACCAGCCTGCTTCCTCGATCATTCCTTTCACCTAATCCGAAATCTCCTACTATCTTCCCTTCTCTCCCTTTTCCTACCACAGCATTCCAATCTCCCATTACTATAACATTTTCATCACCCTTGATATACCTCAGAATTTCGTCTATTTCTTCGTAGACCTTTTCAACATCCTCATCATCAGCTTGACTGGTAGGCATATAGACTTGTACCACTGTAGTGCAGGTAGGTTTTGTATTGATTTTTGCTACAATAATCCGTTCACTATATTGCTCATAATATTCCACCCGCTGTCCAAGTTTCCTACTCAATATGAGGCCAACCCCAGCTTGGCCATTGTTTGATTTAGTGCTAATGACCCTATAGTCTCCTGACCAAAAGTCCTGTTCTTCCTGCCAGCGCATTTCACTAATCCCAACCAAATCCAACCTCAACCTATCCATTTCCCTTTCTAAGTTTTCTAACCTTCCACTTCCTAGCAGACTTCTAACATTCCACGCTCCGATCCGTAGAATGTCAGATTTCCTCTTTGTCACTTCTGTGATGTTAACCCCCTCTCGAGTAGTCCCCACCCGGAGATCCGAACGGGGGACTAGTTTACCTCCGGATTGAAATTTTACAAGGGAGGAGGCCATCATCACATGTAATTATGCATAGAGAGGTGCATATCCTCGGGAATAGCATACGGCTGTAGTTTCCCGTTGCTTTCAGCCGTGCAGCAGGACGCAGTGTAGCCATTATTGGCTTATATTATCAATATCTTAACCGTCTATAAGACTAGTAAAGAATTGATTTATTCTGAAAGGCTGCTACTCCCTTTCAGAATAAGTAAAGAGCAATTCTACTAACAAAAATACTAACCTTCTACCGTACTAACAATTAAATATCAAAACTCTACTAACAAAAAACTTAAGTTCCACCAACAACAAATACTACCACTAAAACAGTCTGTCAACAGACACACTCACATGCACCCTCACACATCACAGTCTACTGAAACAATGAACTATAACTAATAAACAATGCAACTGCTACCAGACACACTCACATACCACAGTCTAATAGAACAATGACATATATCTAATAGACAAACTAACTACCTACTTACAACTAAAACTAACTACATACTTACTGTACTTTTATTTGAATTGACAATATTTACAAAATGCAATTTAGATAGAAAATACTTACAAAATGTAATTTAGATTCAAAATTGTCACAAAATGCAATTTAAGGGGGACGTATGCAAAATTGCACTAAGTGAGAAATGGTTTCATTTCGGCTGTAGTATATATGAAAATATGCTGTATAGTTCTTCACGGAACTACTTGTTACTGTTGTGGTCATGCTTTCTCACACTTCAAAACAATAGCCAGGTTGGTTGACCAAATTATGCAAGGATGTACAATGTTATCAGGTACAGAACACAGATGAAGGCATGACGCAGTGGATAAAATCTTGCACCAAGAACTGGCTGATACATGTAAGGATTTAAATTCATGCCTTAAAGAGTCCAAAAAGCAAATAATACATGCTATGCACAAAGAACTAGCAATGGATAAGTCTATAAAAGTTAATCTTGTGGCTGATCATAGATTCATTCATGCGTCCACCAACGAAATTACAGATCGGGCTTTTAAAACACGAAATCAGGCCCTATTTTTGGAAACAGACTTAAGTAGTTTCTTGGAAACACAATTTACAAACTTAACTGCAGAAATGGAAGAATCTGAGCTAAAAGGCAGTAATTGGGCTTTGTTGGCAGTGGAAGGAATGCGATTGAAAATAAATAAGTATAATCCCTTGCGTGAAAGTACATATATTCCATTACCAGCAGCTATAAAAGCAAGAAAAGCCTGCAATAATCCTGAAAATTTGAAAGATGAAAAGTGTTTTATGTATGCCATTTTAGCAAAATTGGTAAAAAGGATGCTCATCGCATTAGTAAATACAAGGACCTGGAAAACAAGTATGATTTTTCAGTAATATCGTTTCCTACATCACTAGCTGACATTCCCAAATTTGAGAAAGCCAACGACATATCCATAAATGTATTTGGACTGGAACAAGACAATAAATTGTTTCCTCTAAAGGTTGTGGAACATGAGCTGCAAGTCCATCGCGACCTTCTTCTGCTAAGTTCTTCATCTGGCCAGAACCACTACATCTTTATCAAAGATTTTGATAAACTAGTAAGACATCAGATTATCCGCTATGAACATAAGATATATACGTGTAGACGGTGCTTTATTCACTTTGAAAATCACTATGGGCAACAAGGAATGGAAAAATGGAAAGATCATGGAGCTTTGTGTGTCCAGCATGACATTGCTAGGGTTGAAATTCCTATTAAAAACCCCATTGTCAAATTCTTAAATGTTGAAAAATATCTGAGAATACCTTACGTTATCTATGCTGATTTTGAAAGTATACTGTTACCCTATCAAACATATCTACCCAATCCTGAAGCAAGTTATACAATGCCATACCAGAGTCATGTTCCTATGAGCTTTGGTATATACGTTAAATCCTCACCTGCTGTGGAACACATAAGGACAAACCTTCCTAGCCAACCTGTCATTTATCGTGGACCTGACGCTGCAGAAAAGTTTATGGAGTGTTTGATCTCAATAGCTAATGAAATTGATCGCCTTTACAGCTTAAATGTTCCAAAGACCTTAACTCAGGATCAAGAAGCAGAGTTCCAATGTTCTGAAACCTGTTATTTGTGTCAAAAACCATTTAACAAAGAGGACTGGAAAGTTCGAGACCACTGCCATATTACAGGGGAATACCGTGGAAGTGCTCACAATAACTGTAATTTGAGGTGTAAAACACGTAACCCCGTTCCTGTATTTCTACATAATATGAGTGGCTACGACGCAAATTTCATTGTAAAGCAATTGGGATGTACTACTGAGAGAGTGGATGTTATCGCTAACTCCAAAGAAAAGTACATTTCCTTTATCAAATGTGTGGGAAATGTTAAGCTTCGATTTGTGGATACGTTTCGGTTAATGCCAAGTAGTTTGGAAAACTTAGTTTCCAACTTAACATTATACCCTGAAACAGACAAGTACTTTGGAAAAGAAAATGCAATGCTCATGACTCTTAAAGGGGTATTTTGTTATGACTACATTTACTCATGGGAAAAGTTAAGTGAAACGTGTTTACCTCCAAAAGAGACGTTCTTTAACAAATTAAGTCAAGAAGATGTTAGTCAAGAAGACTATGAACATGCCAAAAATGACTGGAATCAGTTCAACATTAAAACTCTAGGGGAATATAGTGACCTTTACCTAACTTCAGATGTACTTCTTCTTGCAGACAGCTTTGAAATTTTTCGAAACAAAACACTAGAAACACACCGAGTGGTTGCTGCACACTTTCTATACTTCACCTGGTTTAAGTTTTGAGGCAATGCTCCTTTACACAGGAATTGAACTGGAATTGCTACAGGATTACGATCAGATTCTTTTAATAGAGTCTGGAATACGTGGAGGCATATGCCAAGTGTCTCATCGGTATGCTGAAGCTAACAATAAATACATGAAAACCTATGATTCTGAGTAACCATCGCAGTTTATTACCTATGGTGATGCCAACAACCAATACGGGTGGGCTATGTGTCACTCTCTTCCTTATGGTGGATTTCAGTGGGTTTCTCCAGATACTGTTGATTTAGAAAAACTAAAGAAAGACGATCCTGTGGGATACATTCTAGACGTTGATGTTGATTACCCATGTGACCTTCATGATCTACACAACGATTTACCTTTCCTACCAGAGTGTACACAACCTAAGGATTCATCTCTGAAAAAACTAATTCCTCATCTTGGAAATCGAAGGCGGTACAGATCATGGCCTAAAATTGGTAGAGATTCATCGTGTGTTAAAGTTTAAACAAAGACCTTGGCTAAAGACATACGTTGATTTTAATAACAACCTTCGAAAACAAGCCAAAGTGATTTTGAGAAAAATCTGTACAAATTATTTAACAATGCCATTTTTGGAAAAACAATGGAAAATATTCGTACAAGAATAGACATACGTCTTGTGACTGACAGCAAAAAAGCAGAAAAGCTAATAGCAAAGCCGACATTTATTGATGGAGCAATTTATGGTCCTAACCTAGCTGCTTTCCACATGGCTAAACGTAACATTGTATTCAATAAGCCTATATATATTGGAATGTGTATAATGGATATTTCAAAAACTCTGATGTATTCCCACCGCTATGATGTCCTGCTACCCTATTATGGCATGGACAATCTTAAACTCATGTATATGGATACTGACTCGTTCATTTATTTGGTTAACACCCAAGATGTATATCAAGACAAGTTGGATTTCCTAGAACACCTGGACACATCTGATTATCCTACTAATCACATATGTTACTCTACATCAAACAAGAAAACGTTGGGGAAATTTAAAGACGAGACTTGTGGACAAATTATAAAAGCATTTGTTGGACTTAGAGCTAAAATGTACGCTTTAGACATAAATGGTAAAGGAATCGAAAAGGTTAAAGGTATTAAGAGAGGTGTTGTCAGAAATTGTATAAGCTTTCAAGATTATAAGGATTGTGTCATGAAAAGCAATGTAAAAAGAATACCAATGAACATTATAGCTTCTAAACAACATGACATCATCTATAAGACTAAACAAAATTGCTTTGTGTCCTGGTGATCATAAAAGAGTGATTGATGCTGATGGTATAGGTACACATGCCTATGGTCATTACTCTCATTATCCATGCTTAAAGAGTTAAGTTATGATTATCAAAATCTTCTGCCTGCAACTAGCAAATACATAAAACAAAACAATTTAGGAAATAAAACAATAGCATTACAAAAATAAAAAAATGGTATTCATAAACAAAAATAAAAAAAATAGAAAACTAAATAAAAACAACTGTACAATTTTTAACAAAAAATGAATATATAAAAATGAATTATGTGTAAATAGTGTACATGTATTTAAAATAAAAATATTTTATGGACACTGCTTGTACATTTTTAATTACTACCCACCTCTCTCCACTCCTAATGCAAAATGAACATGTAAAACACAAATTGTAAAATCCATGTTTCCATATTGACAAAATAGAAAAAACATTAAACTGAAATTTTAAAAACTGAAAATGGGAATTTGGTAAATTGACAAATGTGTAAACAACAAATTGGAATTCCATGTTTCTATATCATGACATATCATGTATAAGACTAAACAAAATTGCTTTGTGTCCTGGTAATGATAAAAGAGTAATTGATTCGAATGGTATAGGTACACATGCCTATGGTCATTACTCAATCATTGACCATGCTTAAAGAGTTAACTTATCAATATGAAAATCCTCTACCTGTATATAGCAAATACATAAAACAAACAATTTAAAAACAATAGCACTACGAAAATAAAAATAAAACTAAGAAAAGAAAGAAAATGGTATTCATATTTAACAATAAAATAAAAAAATAAAACCAACTCTACAATTTATGACAAAAAAAACAATGTATTATGTGTAAATAGTGTAAATATATTTAAAATGAATAAAAATATTGTATGAACACTGCTTGGACATTTTTGATTACTACTCACCTCTTTTTACTCCTAATGCAAAATGAACTTTGTACATGGACTATATCAAAAACATGTAAACAACAAAATTGGAAAATCCATGTTTCCATATGGACAAAATTGAAAATCCATGTTTCAATATAATGAATTTCGAAAACTTAAAACTAACATTTTTTAAAAACTGGAAATGGGTAATTGGGAAATTGACAAATGTGTAAACAACAAAATGAAAAGAAAAAATATGAATAAAAGCTTTTACTTTTAAAAACTTAACTGACTTTGTAATCCTAAGCTGGTTGTGCGTAGCGAACATCTTGCACAGTAGTCAAAGTGCAAGTGTTAGCTTTACCTTACTCTTATAAGACTAGCATAAAGATAGTTGTGTGTGCCCTTATATACTTTGGGTGCGTTGATTAGCCTTTGGCCTAGCTTTAAAGGTTAGGTTAGGTAAAGTTAGGTTAGGCAGAGTTAGGTGAGGACATGTTTGGTTAGGTAAACTGAGGTTAGGTTAGGTATGTGACCTTTTAGTTTAAAAGGAAGCTTGTAGTTTAACGTGACCGTTGATCTCGCGATCATAAGCCACGGGACCTCCGTTTTACGTGGAATCCGAACCACAGGACATGGCATTTCAGATCGAAAATCTCACATGCATTGACCGGGAATCGAACCCGGTCCGCCTTGGTGAGAGGCATACAGCTTGACCGCTGCGCCACGACGCCCCCCTTTTAGTTTACTCTTTCCGGAAAATCTAAAATGTAAAACTAAAATCTAAAAATGTAAAATCAAAACACTAAAATCTAAAATGTAAAATGTCAAATTTAAAAAAATGTAAAATAAAAATCTAAAAATCTAAAATCTAAAATGAAAAAATCTAAAATGTAAAATCAAAAATGTAAAAAATAGAGAATCTTACAGGTATTAAATTAAATCTTAAAATGAGGTTTTTTTGGGGTGGGGTTATGTTAGGTTAGGTTAGGTAAAGTTAGGTTAGGTAAGGTTAGGTTAGGTTATAACTAAGTTTATTTTTTGTGCTCTCACATTTGCTCTTACTTTTTTGCTGACACTTTTTGTTCTTACTCTTTGCTCTCATTTTTTTATGCTCTCACTTTTTGCTAGCACTTTTTGCTCTGATATTTCCTCTTACTTTGAAGTTAGGTTAGGTTAGGTTGGGTTAGGTAAAGTTAGGTTAGGTAAAGTTCGGTTAGGTTAGGTTAGGTTAGGTTAGGTTATAACTAAGTTTATTATTTTTGCTGTCACATTTGCTCCCACTTTATGCTTATATATTTGCTCCCACTTCTTTGCTCCCACTTATTTGCTCCCACTTTTTTGCTCCCACTTTTTGCTCCCACTTTGAAGTTAGGTTAGGTTAGGTTAGGTGAGGTTAAATGAAGTTGGGATAGGCTGAATTGCAGAGGTATGAATTAAAACCCGCCTTTTCTTACTTTTGCCTTACAAGACTGAGTGTACCCCGTTCCACTCCTGATACCAGAAATTAAATTTCTTGGCAGAGCCAGGAATTGAACCCAGGCCTTCGCAGTAACAGCCAAGAATGCTAGCCACTACACCAAGTGAATTGTTATTATCCATATTGGTCCGTATTGGATTAAATCCACTTAATAATTTGTAAACTGTTCCGTCTTTTCAATACTAGTTGTATTCTGGAATTAACAACGGTACATGTTTCGGACACCAAGTGGTTGACAATATAAAGCTGGTCTGGATTGCACATGATCAATCAATAATTACCTAATAATAATAATAATAATAATAATAATAATAATAATAATAATAATAATAATAATAATAATAATAATAATAAATATTCTATTTGGTCCCAGGAATTAACCTGGGAGGAGTCCTTGTGGCTCTGGGCAAATGGGAGTGAAATGCGTCGTTGCCTGTCATCTGCAACCATAACATATTGGATTCAGCAAGAGAATCCAACTAGCCTCTTTCACTCCAACTCCAGCACGTAACCTACAAGAGGTGCCCCTGTTAAGCCGAGCAACCCAGTGGAAGGTTGGGTAACCAATCCCAGCGGGAAGCTGGGTCGGTGAGCCGATCAGTGCTGGGGGCTCTAAGAAAAACGGTCAACGGTCTCAAAGGCGGAAGAAGAATTTCATTTTTCAACGGCTGAGAGGGCGGAAGAACCTAGTGGAGTCAACCACGAAAACAAATCATTTCAGACTAACAATCTGATCTTACTTTGGAATATTATTCCTACCCTTGAAACACACAATTTCAATTGCAGAATGGAAAAGCCGCTGAAAGAAAGCACTACCCCAGGTGGCAGCTCGGAAAAGAAATCCACCATTGCGTTATGCAATGCATCGGGACCTAGGGTTCTGGGGAGTCCCAACGTCTGCAATAGGGATGAGTCGGAGCATCCTTGGAATCCTTCCAGACTTAAGTTTAAACATAAGTTTTTTGCAGGTACTTTGAATGTAAATTCTTTACTGAAGGTGGGTAAACAGAAGGAATTAGAACTGCTTTTAGATAGAAACGAAATTCAAATTTTAGCAGTACAAGAGACAAGATATTTGGATGAGAATGTGACAGAAACGAAAGATTATAGAATCTTTAAAGGTAAACCTGCGATTAAAATTATGAAAGGAATGCCACTCTTGGGAACAACCTTTTATGTCCATAAACGTCTATTAGCCAATGTAACTGAATTCAAATCACGCTCTGAAAGGATGTGTCTTTTGACAATGACTTGCAAAAATAAAATATATACTTTGTTAATTGTCATGCGCCAATAAACGAAGACAACAAGAAGAACCCAAATAAAGTAGAGGAATTCTGGGACCTCCTAGATGATGAAATATCTAAAATTCCAAATTCAAATGTGGTGATATTACTTGGAGATTTCAATGCCCAAATAGGAAGAGAGAGGATTCATAGACCAATAGTGGGAGAATATGCTGCACCCCAAAGAACAAACAGAAATGGGATGAGATTAATTACGAGTTGTAAAAACTTTCAACTTAAGTTAATGTCAACATTCTTCAAGAAATTGCCAAGAAAAGCTAAAACATGGATTTCTCCAAATCCAATACTAGGTGAATTTCAACTGGATCATGTAGCTATATCCAAAAGAAACATGAAAGAAATTATGAATGTCAAGGTTATAAGAAGCAGAGAATTTGACTCTGATCACTATTTGTCTAAAATTAAACTCAAATTCTTACCCAACAGAAACCACAGAAGAGGGGAGAGAGTAAATAAATATAACACAAATAGACTTCAAATTACACAAGAAACATTGGAAAAATTTCAGGAAGAAATAAAAGTAACTCATCATGGGAAGTAGCAAGATTTATCTAAAGAAATAACCAACGCAGCTCAGAAGACGTTTGGGCTAGCCAAACCTAAGAAGAAACCTTGGTGGAATCAAATATGTGAGGATACGTTACAAGAGAGAACAAAACAATGGAAAAAGTGGAAATGCTCTGGAAAAACGGAACATTATGACCAATACAAACAGCAAAGGAAAGACACAGCTAGAATAATAAGGGGAGTTATAAGATCATTCGAAAAATCACAACTTACTGACCTGCAAGACAGCTTTGTTAAAAATAGCTTTCGAAACTTCTATCAGACTTTTAAGAGTCAATTAAAGGGGTATCAAGCGCCTAGCATATGCTTTAAAGATGAAAATGGTAGACTTGGCCTAAGCAATGTTGAGAACTGTGAAATACTTGCGAAGCACTTTGATCAACTTTTAAACTGCCCTGAACCAGATCATAAGCTGGAATTCTCACAAGCAACAGAAAATCTGGAAGAAGATATACCACCCAATGCTGAAGAAATTAAAGAAGCAATTAACAATCTAAAAAATAATAAAGCTAGCGGAGAGGACTCTATAACAGCTGAACTTTTGAAATGGTCTCAATCAAAAATCATTGAAGAGCTGCAGTTAATCTTTGAAGATATTTGGAGAACAGAGAGGATTCCAGAGGAATGGAAAGTGGCTCTAATACACCCATTGCATTAAAAAGGGGACAAACAAAACGTTGATAACTATAGAGGCATCTCTCTTCTTCAAATTGCATACAAGGTATTTTCAAAAATATTGCTGAATAGAGTAGAAACATCACTTGACAAGCAACTGGGCGAGTATCAAGCTGGATTTCGAAAAGGTAGATCTTGTTCAGAACAAATATTTAACTTAAAATCCATAATTCGCCATAGGATACTGAATTCAAAGGACATAGTTGTGACTTTTGTAGATTTTAAAAAGGCCTTTGACTCGGTTGGTAGAGAAACCATAGATAAAACAATTCGTGAATTTGGAGTGAAAACTAAATTGGCAAACCTAATACGTGAAACCCTTACTGACACGATTTCAAAAGTAAAATTTATGGGTGAGATATCAAAATCTATTAAGATAAATACAGGTGTACGGCAGGGTGATGGTTTATCACCCCTTCTGTTCAACTGTGTTTTAGAGAAAATTGTAAGAATTTGGAATTTAAAGCTAAAAGAACATAACATTTCGCCAGTAATTTTGGGGAGAGGAAACAAAGGCATTGAAATAAGTTGCCTAGCATTTGCAGACGATTTTGCTATATTGTTAGAAAACCTAACAAGTGCAACAACACAAATCAATCTCTTGGAAGAAATAGCCAACAAAACAGGTTTGAGAATCTCCGTAGAAAAAACTAAATTTATTACAAACATCAAGAACGCTTCAAAATATTTGGCAACAGATATTGGCCCAGTGGAAAAAGTAAAGAAATTCAAATATCTGGGAGAAATAATTCAAGAAAATGGTTTAGAAAAATCTTCGGTAGAAGAAAGGGTACAAAAGATGGAAAGAGCATATGGTATCACTAAGAATTTTTATAACAAAAAGTGCTTATCTAAAAATCTTAAAATAAGGCACTACACTACAGTGGTGAAACCGGAATGCCTATACGCAAGTGAATGTCTGGTACTAAACTATAGATTAGATAAACTTGAAGTACTAGAAAGGAGAATCATGAGGAAAATTTTAGGCCCAGTGAAAACAGCAGAAGTATGGAACTTAAGATCTAATGATGAAATATACAGGAACATAGAAAATATAACAGAAACGATAAGAAAAAGGAGATTGCAATTTTTTGGACATATTTACAGAATGGATGATTCCAGATTAACAAAAAGGATATTCAAGTACCTTTGGGAGAAAAGGGCAACAACTAGCTGGATTCAAGAAGTAAAGAAAGATTTAGAAAGAAATAATATAAGTGAAGAGGAAACGGTGAACAGAGAGATCTTTAGAAAAAGGGTATTAAGTATGAAAGGATTCCAAGGAAGATTGCCAAAGAAACCTGGTGCGAAGTGGTCCGAGGACAGAAAGAAGCAGCATAGTGAACGGATGAAGGAGTACTGGAGGGAACGGAAGAGAAACAACAAAGTGTGAAGAATTGAAATTGGCACGTGGTCCCTAGCAGGCCTCATCGGAAAGAAGAAGAAATATTCTATTTAGCAACTACACGGCCGACCTCTCCCTGTGACGTCATACACAGTCTCAGGGCGTGGCGGCCATCTTGCCCATTAGCCCTTGCGCCAGCTATGACTGTCCCCTCCATAAGAATAACATAGGGCTAGTTGCGCGCGGCGGCCATCTTGCCCATTAGCCCCTGCGCCAAAACCGCTATATTTATCCTACTAGCAATATCGTTTTCTAGAACTCGCTTTTTAGCATTTTCATATAGGTAAGAAACGGGCCACACTATACTTTCAACAATTCTAGTTTCAACTACTTTTCAAGGTCACTCTCCCGTGCATTGCCGGATACTGCCGAAGGTTAACGATTAGATTAGGAGCGGGAGGTGGGTAGCAAGAAACACAAGCGGTACCCATGCAATAGTTTTATTAATTAAATATATCTACAATTTTTACATAATACACACAAAATACAACTCTCTATCTCTTTACCATTGCTTGTTTTATTTTTCTCAAACACAACGCTTGTTGTAGATCCTTTTTCAAAGCCGAACAACAGGCATGAAAACGTCATCCTCTTGTTTTTCATCATTATCAATATCATCATGATAAGCAGCATCATCATCTTTATCACTATCATTATAATCACCATCATCGTAATCAACATCATCATCTTCACTATTACTATATAGCCTAGTCCTTGTTGATCTTCTTGCAATACCACATCCTCCATAGTCTGTGTTGACTCTGTTAGTGTTGAGGGTTTCTTGAACGTTGACAACTGTCCTAACATGACTTTTTGAGGACATGATAAGTGCTTTTGAACAAGCACTGCACTATCTGGTGCAGCAATATCGTTTCCTTGAGCTTGCTTTTTAGCATTTTGATGATTGTTTGTAAACAGCAACCGTGGTTCGTTTGGAGCACCATATTGATGAACATTGTGAGGTTTGAAGCCATTTTTCAGTGTTGCCTTAATACACTAAAGTCTGGTGCTGTACATTTTTCTCAGGATTAGGGTGTGACCCGACTCTTTTGGGTGCATTCGTGTTGACCGACTGAAAAGCACAAGACTTTAGTTAATTGATGAACACTCACACTTAAAACCTTTCTATTTTTACTTTGAAGTTTGCCTCGACATTTTGTTGACCTCTCTTTTGAACATCGCCAGAATATTATTCCATTCACAATCTGACGATTATAGTTATAAGAGTAGCCTTGATAGAGAGAACGTTGGCTACCTTTGTTGGTTGTAGCAAGTTCCATAGTAGTAACTGACCTGTCAGTATGATGTTCACACTACAAAGGTTACAACTGTTCTGGCGATGGAGTGACTTACCATAAGCTTAACTATTGGCTTATGTGTCGGCTTTTGTGTTGGCTTATATATTGGCTTTTGTGTGGGCTTTGATGTTGGCGTATGTATTGGCTATTGTGTTGGCTTGTGTGTTGGCTTTTTTGTTGACTTTTGTGTTGGCTTATATATTGGCTTTTGTGTTGGCTTTGGTGTTGGCTTATATATTGGCTTTTGTGTTGGCTTATATATTGGCTTTTGTGTTGGCTTTTATGTTGGTTTATTTATTGGCTTATGTGTTGGCTAATATATTGGCCTTTGTGTTGGCATTTATGTTGGCTTATGTATTGGCTATTATTTTGGCTTTTGTGTTGGCTTTTGTGTTGGCTTATATATTGGCGTCTGTGTTGGCTTATATATTAGCTTTTGTGTTGGCTTATATATTGGTTTTTGTGTTGGTTCATACATTGGCTTATGTGTTGGCTTATATATTGGATTTTGTGTTGGCTTATATATTGGCTTTTGGGTTGGTTTATATATTGGCCTTTGTGTTGGCTTATGTGTTGGCTTATATATTGGCTTTTGTGTTGGTTTATGTATTGGCTTATGTGTTGGCTAATATATTGGCCTTTGTGTTGGCATTTATGTTGGCTTATGTATTGGCTATTATTTTGGCTTTTGTGTTGGCTTTTGTGTTGGCTTATATATTGGCGTCTGTGTTGGCTTATATATTGGCTTTTGTGTTGGCTTATATATTGGCTTTTGTGTTGGTTCATGTATTGGCTTATGTGTTGGCTTATATATTGGATTTTGTGTTGGCTTATATATTGGCTTTTGGGTTGGTTTATATATTGGCCTTTGTGTTGGCTTATGTGTTGGCTTATATATTGGCTTTTGTGTTGGTTTATGTGTTGGCTTTTGTATTGGCTTTTGTGTTGGCTTTTGTGCGGACTTATGTGTTGGCTTATATATTAGCTTTTGTGTTGGCTTCTTTGACAAATTAGTTTTGTCAATGTATTGAGCGGATTTTTCTCTTGGTCTTGGAAAGTATCTCAGCCCTTTTAATGGCAGCATAATGCTTACCGCCATGTTTGTAAGCAACAACAACAACACACTAAAATCCCCGCAAAAAAAGCAGACTACTATAAAGTTAATGATTGACTCTCAATCTTACATTTACATCTATCCCACGCCAGGTCAAAAACATTGTATTTTTAATTTAAAAAAATTGGCTTATATATTGGCCAATAAAAAAGCTTTTATAACTTTTAAAATATAATGTTTTTGACCAGGCGTGGGATAGAGGTAAATGAAAGAGTTGAGAGTCAATCATTAACCTTAGAGTACTTTTGATTTTTTTGGAATTTTTAGTGTGTTGTTGTTGTTGCTTACATACATGGCGGTAAGCATTATGCTGCCATTAAAAGGGCTGAGATACTTTCCAAGACCAAGAGAAAAATCCACTAAATACAATGACAAAAATAACTTGTCAAATAAGCCAACACAAAAGCCAATATATAAGCCTACACATAAGCCAATACATAAACCAACGCAAAAACCAACACAAAAGCCAACACAAAAGACAATATATAAGCCAACACAAAAGCCAATATATCAGCCAACACAAAGGCCAACACAAAAGCCAACATAAAAGCCAACACAAAAACCAGCAAAATAGCCAATACATAAGCCAATATAAAAGCCAACACAAAAGCCAATATATAAGCCAACACATAAGCCAATGCATAAACCAACACAAAACCAACACAAAAGCCAATATATGAGCCAACACAAAAGTCAACACAAAAGCCAATAACTAAGCCAACACAAAAGCCGACACAAAAGCCTATATATAACCCAACACAAAAGCCAAGACAATAGCCAATACATATGCCAACATAAGAACCAACACAAAAGCCAATATATAACCCAACACAAAAGCCAACACATAAGCCAATATAAAAGCTTATTGTAAGTTACTCCATCACCAGAACAGTTGTAACCTTTGTAGTGTGAACATCATACTGACAGGTCAGTTACTACCGTGGAATTTACTAATGGTGTGATGAACTATCACTAACCATTGGATAGACCAATTAAAAGTCTCCATTATCAGACGTATTTTGAGTGAATTCAAAATAGAACAAAGTGTGAGCGTTAACGAACATGGGCTAGAAAATATAACACAAAAACAAGAAAAGAAGAGAGCAGGTGGCTTTAACATATATATTCAGAACATAGAACATGCATTTTCATATCTTTACAGCTTAACACAATTTGAAAGAACACTGTTTTCTTTACTAACAAAATAATTGCAAAGATTCTTAAACATTAAGACAGGGCAATTGCTTTTATGCCCAACTTAAATAAATTTATCTTGAGAATGAAAAGGGTAGAAATGCAGCTTATAAAGAGTGCTGAAGGCTGACAGGGAGCAAATTCTGCCGTACCTTTGAAAGAAAGTAGGGGAAACTGAAAGCAGTTACCATGAAAAGACATAGCCTATTAAGGGGGCTATTGGCGGACAGGTGCCTAATCCTGCAGTACCCTATGAAAAAGAAATGAAGGAAACTGGTAAGACAGATAGAAAAAGCATAGCTTATAAAAGGAGCTAGTAACTGACAGGGGCCTAATCCTGCAGCACCTCAGGAAAAGTGAGTGATAGAAGTTGCCAAGATGCAACAATATATTTTCGAAGGAAATGCAATGGCAGACACAGGTATGAGTGAACTGCATGAAAGTTAATCATGAAATATTTCAAGAAATAGGCCTATTACTTGAAAGTGAACCATGAAATGTTCCAAGACAAAAAAGGGTGCACAAGAAAAAGTGCAATGGCAGACGCAGGTATGCGCGAGAATTAATGAGAATAATCACAAATGGAAAGTGGCTAAAGCAAGCCGATATGTTATACCACCTAGAATGAATGGAAAAAGCAAGCCGATATATTAAAATTAAGCAAACTTCTGACGTAGGCTTGTACAAGTCTTTCCTCAGAAAGAAGTAACATGATACAAAGATTTGCATTTATCTAACATGAATCTTGCTTTAGAAAGAAATAACATGTAAAGTAGAACAGTACATTACACATTACACGGTACAGTTTATGTAACAGAATACTTAACTTGATAACGAAGTGCGGGTAGCAACCCATATGTTTGTAGAACACTTGCTTGAGCAGTGATGATGACATTATTTATGTCACTTGAAGAACTTTCACAAAGTATAGACTTATCATAAGTCATACAAAAACAAAATCTTAAGAGAAAATGTGTTCACATTGTAGATATATTGCGTAGGAATAGTTATCCGTAGCACTTGAAGATGTACAGTTCACATCTTAATGTTCATTATATAGATATGTCGCAGGAACACGTTACATGGGATCTAGGTGTGTGTGTGTGTGTGCAGACTTGGCGAAGGTTTTAAGACCACTTCATTATGCAGAAATTACAGATCATACGTTGAACAGTTGAAGTTTATCGTCCGGTAGAATGACGGGTGATCAGCATGGCAACTGGCAATGAAAGCACAAAGAGGATGGTTCAGCAAGCCTCTTAAATAGTTGACAGGCCAATGTTCTCGTGTTTTCCATGGCACAGGATTGGAGACTTCACACCACGTTGTGAAGAAGAAGCGCGGTGATTGGCTGGAGCGAGGCCACGTCATGGTGATAGCCAATAAGCGCATAGCTTATGGATACCGTATACCACGAGAATTCAAGGCGTGCAGAGTGACCTTAACACTTAGAAAAATGTCTTAGAGGCGAGCTATGGCTTATAAACTAACAGGTAAGTAAGTAAATCATTTTAAACATACTTGGTTTAAACGAGGAAGCGTAATACCACACGCACGTGGTGACCTAATGAGGTTATGAAAATTAAATTCTGGTCTGACGTTTCACACTTTCACAAACTTTCAAAATTGAACTAATTAATTATTCGCAAATGCAAACATACTGCCAGAGGGGCAACAAGAAAAAACACAAGGAAACAGGACTAGAGTGGCAGAGGAAAAACAGAAGAAATTGGACGAACACACTGTCCAAAACTAGTAATTAATTTTACCACTCTGACCCTATCGTCACGACCGGTGTAGCACTTCTCTACCCTTCCGGTTTGCAAAACAGGAGGAGGATTGGATTCTCTTAAGAGAATCAAATCTCCCTCCTAAAGGTTTGGGTGAGCGAGCTGCCACTTCCCTCTCCTCTGAAGCAAGTTTAAATACTCCAGTCTCCACCGTTTCCAAAATCTATCCCTAAGAGCTTCAACTCTTTTCCAGAGAATGGGTAAAGAAAGATCGAGCTTACGGTCGATGAGAGGTGGCGGAGAATTTATTGAGCTACCTATCGGGAAATGACCAGGAGATAAAGGAAGTAAATCTGAAGGGTCGTTGGACAAAGGAGACAAGGGACGGGAATTGACAGTGCCCTCAATAAGAATTACAAAGGAATTGAATTCTTGAAAAGATAGGATAGAATTTCCTATAGTTCTTTTAAGATGAACTTTAACCAGCTTAACGTTAGCTTCCCATCTCCTACCATGATATGGAGCTTATGGAGGAATGAAGGTCCATTTGAATTCTTTCAAATGAGCAAAATTGGACAGTTGCTCGTTGGCAGAACGAGAACAGAGTGCTTTTTGCCATTGTTGAGAAGCACCGAGAAAGTTTCTTGCGTTGTCGGAGAAAACCTCAGAGGGAATTCCCCTTCTAGCAATAAAGCGAGAAAAGGCAGAAAGAAAGTATGAAGTGGAAGCTTTGGTGACCAATTCGAGATGAATGGCGCCAGTGATCATACAAACAAAGAGTGCGATGTACAGCTTGCCAAGAATTTTACTTTTAGCCTTAAGGCTGTTAGTTTGGTATAGGAACGGATCAGCCTAATCAATACCAGATAGAAGAAAGGGTCTGCTGGGAGCAGAACGGAACGAAGGAAGATCAGCCATAAGTTGCTGAGAAAACTTAGGTTTGGCTTTGAAGCAAGGAATGAACTTTCTCACAACGGAAGTGACTTCGTGCATGCCATTGATGGGCCAATACTGCTCACGAATTAAACATAAGAGCGTACGAGTGCCAACGTGCAAATGTTGGTAGTGGAACTGACGGATTACCAGTTTAGTGATGTGATGTTTTGAAGGAAGGATTATGGGGTGTTTCTTATCTTCAGAATAATCAGAAAAAGACAACCGACCGCCTATTCTTAATAATCCATTATCATCAAGAAAGGGGCATAAAGCGAATAGTCTATTCCGCTTTTTGAGGGGTAGACCCTTGGATAGAGAATTAATTTCTTCTGAAAATACTTCAAGCTGAGTAAGCAATAAAACCTTGGTTGTAGCGGACTGTAATTAGACAGTGGAAAGAATAGCTTGAGGAAGCAAAGGTTTTTTTAAAACAAGGAATTTCCATCTAAGCAAGTAAGGTACAACACGAACTAGCTTTTGAAAAGAAGAATATCTTTCAAGCAATGAAGGGGTAACATTAGTTACAAAAGAAGAGGCGACTTTATGGGTTTCAAGAACAGTCGTTAAAGAAGAAGAAGGAAAGGCTGGCCAAAAGGAAGGTTCTTGCAACAACCAAGTTGGACCATGCCAGAAAAGACTAGATTTAGCTAGCTGTTGTGGAAGGCATCCGATGGGTTCTCCTTACCCGAGACATGTTTCCATTGAGAGGAACTAGAAAGAGTTTGGATTTTTCCACCCTGTTAGCGACGAAGGATTGCCAATGCGAAGGGGGCTTCGTGATCCAAGCTAAAGTGATGGCAGAGTCAGTCCAGTAATAGATATGACTGAAATGACAATTGAGATTGGAGACAAGCTTTTGAGATAATTCGGTTGCGAGCAGGGCAGCGCATAACTCTAAGCGAGGCAATGAAACTGTTTTAAAGGGGCTACCTTTGACTTGGTACAAATTAAATTAGAGAATGAAGGAGAAGTCTTACGGCTGACAACATAGGCGCAACATCCATAAGCCTTAACCAAGCTATCTGCAAACAGATGCAGCTCTAAATTGGAAGAGAAAGAGGTAGGGATAAGAACCCTGGGGATGTCTATAATAGACAGATCAAGAAGATGAATACGAAAGGAAAGTCATCTTTCCAAAAGTGAAGGAGGGATGGGATCATCCCAATCGGTTTTAAGAGACCATAGTTCCTGCATAAACATCTTAGCTTTGACTATGATCGGAGCTATGAATTGAAGCGGGTCATAGATTTTGGCAATTTCGGAAAGAACTTGTCGCTTGGTTTGAGGAAATATAGGGGACAAGCTGACTTGATAGAAAAAGGAGTCCGAAATGGGATACCAATGAAGTCCCAAACTTTAGTGGAATCAACAGTGTGTAAGAGCTCGACTGGTGTGTCAGCGTTGCCATTGGATATGAACTGAGCTAGTACTTCTTGGGAATTAGAATTCCATTTATGAAGGAGAAAGCCTCCTCCATGAAGCAACGCTTGGAGATCACGCGAGTGCTCAAGTGCTTCAGAAGTGGAGTTAAAGGAATGAAGAAAATCATCCACATAAAAAGACCTTTTGAGAAGATTTGAAATATCAGCAGAAAAGAGGTTAGAGTCTTGTTCAGCGAGATGCTTTAATGTGCGTATGGCCAAGAAAGCAGATGGCTTTAGACCATGTGTGACAGTTTTCAATTTAAAGATTTTTATGGGTTTAGCAGGGCTATCACGCCAAAGAATTTGTTGCAAATTATGCTGTTCATAATTGATCAAGATTTGCCTATACATTTGTTTAATATCGGCTATGACACCAACAGGAAACAAGCGAAAGTTTAACAAAACGGACGAAAGATCAGACTGAATGGCGGGACCTGTGAGTAAGGTTTCGTTTAAAGAAATACGATTGGAATCAGGGGCGGAACCATTGAAAACAACTCGAATGTGCTCCCTAGAGGAAGGGTTTTTCCAGACAGGCTGATGATTCAAATAAACACTGTCTTCAGAAAGGGTTTGTTTATGGAGAACTTCCATGTGACCAGAGGCTTCGTAGTCTTCCATGAACTCCACGTATTGAGCTTTGGCTGAAGAATCTTGTTTCAAATGATTTTCTACAGCAAACAAAGACTTAAGAGCGCGAGGATGCGAATCTACTAAAACTGGAGGAGAAGGAATACGAGGCATAGTGACAACGACACTACCGTCTGAGTTACGAGTGGTAGTTGTGAGATAAAGTTGTTCGCAAAAGTCATCTTCAGTGGAAGAAGGAGGGGTGAAATCAATAGACTCAATTTTCCAGAATTTTTCCAAATTGTTGTCCAACTCAACGTGAGTTAAGTGACATAAGGATGAAGACTGCACAGTGGCAAGTGGGATATGACCCGTGACCAACCAACCAAATTTGGTGTGGTGGGCGTAGATGCTAGAAGTTATATTGAATCTAGAAGGAAGCAAATTTTGCCAAAATACATTAGCACCTAGCAAAGTGTCAACTGGGGCACTCGGATGAAAGTAGGGATCAGCTAATTTCAGATCAAAAGGGAAATGCCAAGTGTCAATCGAAAACGAATGACCGGGAGTCGGAGCTCCAATAACGGGGATTGACAGATAATTTAAACTAAGGTTACTGCCAGATTGCACCGAATCCTTGATATTGAGCTTTACGAACTGCAGAGAAGTGGACTTGCTGTTACTGATACCAGATATCTCGATAGAAGTGGTATTAGGCTTTAAGTTCAATTTCTTAACCAGAGAAGAAGTTATGAAATCGTAGGTGGCAGCATTGTCGAGAAGAGCTCGAACGGAATGCCATTTGTCTTTAGAGTCTTGGACCTGAAGTCGCACAGTGAATAACAAAACCTGAGTGCTTCGCCAAGAATTAGCAGTCTGACTATAGGACTGAGCGGTAGAGTCAGAATGAATGCCAGAAGTAAGGTACGACTTACTGCTAGAAGCAACGTTATTTTGAGAGGTTGAAGAAGTAACACTCTCTATAGGTTTGTTTTGAGGATGCTTAAATTTAGGTTTTTCAAACCGATGCAATGAGGAGTGTTGACGCAGTTTGCAATGTATGCAGACACCTTTAGAAGAGCAGCTAGATACTGCATGTTTGTCAGACAAACAATTGAAACAATATTTGTGTTCGGCAACAGTTTTTCTTCGATCATCGACTGACATGGTTTTGAAGAAAGAGCAAGCACATAGCGGATGTAAGTTATTGCAAAGATAACAGTTTTGTGAAGTATTTTGAACAGAAAACCCTTGAGAGCGGAGAGATTTCTTGTTTGAGGAAGTCTTACTGATCGCACCTTTGCTTGAGCTATGTAGCTCGGCTTATTGAGCAACAGCGTAAAGTACCTGACAACGTTTTTTTTATAAATGTGACTAAAGTTTGAAATGTGGGATCAGCTTGATCTATTAAATCTGATTCCCATGCTTTTAAAGTTTGAGAGTCGAACTTGGAAGTGGTGAGATATATCAGAAATAAGTCCCAGTTTTCGACTGGTTGCTTCAAGTGCTCGAGTGCACGTACATGAAGCTCGACAGTATTTCCTAACTGGCGGAGAGAAGGCAGATTGTCTGACCGGCAAGAAGGAAGGTTAAATAGCGCAGTAAAGTGCCTGTGGATACGAAGCTTGGGGTTTCCGTATCTTTGTTGCAGCAAATTGAAAGAAACAGAGTAGTTGTCAGCGGTGAGAAGAAGTGCCTCTATTAACTTAAGTGGGGGACCTTGCAAAACAGATTTCAGATAGTGAAATTTCTGAATGTTCGGTATGGAAGAGTCGCTGTGGACTAAGGAAACAAACAATTCCTCGAAGGAATCCCATGCTTGTTCGTTGCCAGAAAAAGTTGGCAGTGAGATCCTAGGCAGGATTGGTTTAGAAGGATGGACAGGTTGGTCCTGATGTTGTTTCGTTTATGTTTTAATTAAGTTTTCAGCTTCTAAAAATCCTTCATAGTAACTATCTTCCACCTGACTTCGATCCTGCTCATGCTTGGAATCGATAAGTTCGAATTCAGGTTGAATAGTGTCATAAGAAGTGAAATTGAATTGATAAGATTTAAATCTCTCAGTGAGAATGCTTAAATTGTGATCATCAAGGCTTTTCTCAGTCAGAAAGGAACGAAATCTAGCTAATTTACGTACAAGTATGGCACGAGTGCTCATTAACTTCTCGGTAGTGGACATGGTAGAGACTGAAGCACTCACCCCAAATTCTAGTGAACTTGCTGGCGGTAAGGAAACGTCAGGTTTCACAACAGGAGAGGACTGCGGCAGCGCGTCAGGGTCCTGCAACGTCTCCACTTTGAGAGGATCCGTTATAGCTGTGAAAACTCAGACACGGTATTAGATAAAGTTTTGTCATGAAGCAACGTCTCTCTAAGTTAAAGGTTAAGTTAAATTGAATGAATACTAGTCCCATGTGTTTCTGCACCAAAAGATATGGTATAATGAACTGTCACTAACCATTGGATAGACCAATTAAAAGTCTCCATTATCAGACGTATTTTGAGTGAATTCAAAAAAAACAAAGTTTGAGCGTTAACGAACATGGGCTAGAAACTATAACACAAAAACAAGAAAAGAAGAGAGCGGAAGGCTTTAACATAAATATATTCAGAAAATAGAACATGCATTTTCATTTCTTTACAGGTTAACACAATTTGAAAAAACAATGTTTTCTTTACTAACAAAATAATTGCAATGATCCTTAAACATTAAGACCGGGCAATTGCTTTTATGCACAACTTAAATAAATTTATCTTGTGAATGGAAAGGATAGAAATGCAGCTTATAAATAGTGCTGAAGGCTGACAGGGAGCAAATCCTGCCGTACCTTTGAAAGAAAGTAGGGGAAACTGAAAGCAGTTACCATGAAAAGACATAGCCTATTAAGGGGGCTATTGGCAGACAGGGGCCTAATCCTGCAGTTCCCTATGAAAAAGAAATGAAGGAAACTGGTAAGACAGTTACATAGAAAAAGCATAGCTTATAAGAGGAGCTAGCAACTGACAGGGGCCTAATCCCGCAGCACCTCAGGAAAAGTGAGTGATAGAAGTTGCCAAGATGCAACAATATATTTCCGAAGGAAATGCAATGGCAGATACAGGTACGAGTGAACTGCATGAAAGTTAATCATGAAATATTTCAAGAAATAGGCCTATTACTTGAAAGTGAACCATGAAATGTTCCAAGATAAAAAGGGTGCACAAGAAAAAGTGTAATGGCAGACGCAGGTATGCGCGAGAATTAATGAGAATAATCACAGATGGAAAGTGGCTAAAGCAAGCCGATATGTTATACTGAACCCGCTGAGCTAAGGTTCATGTGATATTTTTCATGACAACACATTTATGATGGGTTGTACTACCTTTGAACACACCCAGAAAGCTACGAGAAGCTGAGAGCTTATACAATTCTCTTTGGAGTAGCGGAGGATCGCACTTTTGACTTTGGTGAAGTCTGCTAATTATTTATCTGAGGTCTTATTAATCAACCTTATCTTTCTACGAGACTCAGAATATTCCATTTCGTCATTCAGCATTATTGAAACATTTTGGAGAATGTTTTTTCACTTTAAGGTATGGTAATATCATTGCAGATACGCAAATAGGAATGTAAGTAGTCGCTCAACGACTTAGTTTGACGACTTGATTCCACGAGGAACACAGTTCCGCGCACTACGTCTTGAGAATCCGCACGGTGGAGGCGTGTTGTGATAACCGTCGTATGAGACGTGGAAACAGTCCGCTTTTCAGCGAAGAAATATTATCAAGTGCCATCGAGCACAATTGTATTGCGAATCACAGTTGTTGATGTGTAGTGATCAGCACGAATAGTAAAGTGAACTTATTTGGCAAATATTGTGAATTTCTACATTTCTGTAGCACCACATTTTTATACCCACGTGATTTGTGGAGGGCCAAGAGCCTGGTGCGAAATATACAAGTAAATGTGATATTGTTACATTAGACAAGTGTTATACTAAAATACATTATATATAAATTGTTACGGTGGATTAATCCACAAGAAATCGACGCCCATTTCACGGATGCCACGTGATTGCCAAAGTAGAGTCTGTGCACGTGTGAAACAGCAGATCAGTGCATGGCCATTTATTAATGATATCTGCAAAGTGTAGAGGCTGTGTTACCAGATATATTGTGCCCAACTCTAGGAATGGGTATTCCAAGTTTCAGACACCTAGATATCAAGGGAAAGGCTGTAGCCGCTTTTGAAAGTTCAGATATTTGAATATCGCGCTACATTGCTTCTCGAAGCATTTCGAAGGATTTTACCGATAGTTGGATGGCAAGTGACGTAGCGAGTAACAGCAGAGGTGGAGGCTATTTATTGATTAAATAGTTAACTATGGAGTAGAGACTTGAGACTGGGATCAGATTACTGGCACGGCCAAATGAAAGAGAATGCAATTAGTATCAAGTAAATCGGACCAGGGATTCAAGAGATATGAGGATTTCTAGATATCAGGCGATGACGCATGACCCTGACAGTTTTGAATAAAAGCCAGCTGGAGCAGGCATAGGTAGTTCATTCTAACACAAGCACTTGGCAAGCAAGTTGCGTCTACGCTGAGCCAAGGCACATGGTTGCCGTATCTACGCAGAAGTTCTTTTCAAATCGTGATAGTCACGAGAAGTGCTGCGCAAACGAGTTGGAACTTAGTAAGTTTCTGGTGAGGAGAATCACTGAGGTGATTGTTTTTCTACAGACATTGGTGGAAATATTTATATTTCCAAAAGGACATATGCTAGACTCTGTCTAGAAAATAGTATTTTGTCACAGTCCAGTAGTAACTTAATACTTGGATGTTTAAATCCATTTCAAGTCAGTTTTCATTTTTGTAACTAGTTAACCACTTCGATCTGTCAGTACATTGAAGACTAGTCTATAACGGTAGCGTTCATTAGTCTACGCAAGGGAAACTGCAAGTTGTCTAGCGCATGGCAGATGGTGATATTAATAAACCATGCCCAGGGAACGATCTTCAGAACAGCCGTTAACTGCTTAGACTGTCAACGTTTTTCTTGTACTGATGAGATTACAGTGAGTTATGTTACAACTGACATATCTAAGAAGAGATCACTTAGATCTGACCCTATTTCAACAAACTGTTATGGCTTTGATAGAAGCCCATATTAAAATGGAACCACAGTTTATTCAAACATCGAAAGATACTACCACTATGTCTGACTAGACGATTTGTGGGTCTACAATGGCGGCCGATACAAGGATTATACGTGCTTGTCCGATAGGGCATGTCTATGGATAAATCTGGTACAGACCAGGTTTACTACACTTCAAGACCATCAAGAAATGTAAGCCACATTTGAATTATATTATGATTAGCTAATTGGAACAAACTATTTTTCTGCAGATGACCAACATATTTTTTTCGTCGTATTTAAAGCTTGTAATGATTTACGCAAGACTTATTAAGAGTTATTCTGAGCATTTTCAGCACTCAGAACAGTTTAGGATCGATGACCGAGCATTTCGAGCATTTATTTGAATTTTTCATATTTTTGGGAGATCACGGTAATCAGCCGATGTAACTGTAAAAGTTAAATTTATTTTTGTTGAGGAATGGATATTTTTTCCATATTCGAAGGTTCGAACATGTGGATTCTCACATAATGAGATGATAATTAAACATATTTGAAATAATACAAATAATAATAATAATAATAATCCACTAATAATAATAATAATAATTTTCATAATTTTTCTAAATAATTCTTGGATATTATATTTTATAATAATCATATGTATTGAGAAAGAGCCTATGAAGTAGTTTAAACATTTCTAGTTTGGAACAGGAGATTTTCCGGAGGAGAGTGGTTAGCGCAAGCCCGCAATCAACCAACATTTCAGTTCTGGTCGAACAGTTGATATTTGCAATGAGCAAAGTATATGTTTCAGATAACACGGAGAGGCATGAAACGGGAAGCAAATGATATTTGTATCAAATAGGATATTTTTGTATTTATATAAAATCATGACGTAAATACACTCGAAAGTGAAATGAAGCTTTTCATATGTATGGTAAATTCACGGGTTGAACTGAATGGTAAAATAAAATAAACTTGTCAGTTTATTAATCTTCCAGTGTTGATAACAAGCAGAGGCTTGATTTATTGTATAAATTTTGGGAAGATAATTTATGTGTGTGGAGTAGTTGAAATGCCATTCCCAGGTGCGCATGTTAAGTCGCAGGAATGAAGGTTTTTTCGAGCATCAATCAAATAGCAGGTTCGATGGCTCAGGTTTATAGTAGGAGTATTGGAGCCACACATTTCTTCGTATGAATAACCCGAAGGTTATTTCTTTGAAACCATCAGTTCTTATTTCAACCTTGTTTACGAATTCCATTTAGACTTTGATTTTGCTAGAACCCGGATTTGTCATGATAGTAGTTTATTCTTCTTCAGAGGAAGACCTTTGCCGTTGTTGTTGTTGTTGTAATATTGTGTTCTTACACAAATAGTAGAATGGGCCACTGCCAATTTAAAATAATTCTTTAACCACGAATAATTTGAAGGACATTTTCAAATCCTAGTGCCATGAACTAAATGAATTCATTATAAAACTACAATTCTAATTTCCGCATTCTGTCGAAGAATTGCAAGTTGTAAAAATTGCTAAGAATGGCCATGAATATAAATATTTTCATAATGATTCCAAGTGGAAAATCTAATAGTTGAATGGTTCAACCATTTATTGATCAAGTTGATGATTCAGAAATCATATATTTTGTTAGGAACTTGAAGTTCATAATCGAGTCACTTCTCGAATGTTTAATGTCAGAAGAACAATTAATTGTTGTTGTGCTTCGCACAGTTCTTCGATGCTATGCTCAAGGTCAAATTCTTTTCAGATGTTATTAATATGTGTTAATGATTTGTGTTGCTTCGATGATAATAATATTTTCAACGATATATTTTTGAAAACTGGAAAACAAGTGAAAGTTTAAGAAATTCTATAAACATTTATTCTACGAGTGTTAATATCATGTAAATAGTCAAACAGTGATCTACGTTATTTCCAGTATGGACAATTCATTTTGAGCTGGAATTAAAAGTTAATAATTTTGGAACACAGTCCACAGGACTATTAATCGGACTTGTGTTTCCAAAAAGATTGTCAAATGTGTTTGGAAGATTTCTGTATATTGTGTGTAAATAAGAGTGTGGATCGCCACACGTGGATGATGCTGCTTTGAGCATTCTTGCAGTCAGATTTTAACTTTAAATAAACTGAGATAATTTTACCAGATGTGTTTCACCCAATTAAATCTCCTTCTATCCTTATTGTTGCATTGAGCCAAAAATCAGTAAAGCATTTTTATAAATTTGATGTCGTTTTTGCGATTTGCATTAACCCATCTGGCGCTCCGGGATATTTTGACTCTCGTGCTGACTGATTATTGGTAAAATGCATATGTGGTCGTGCGGACTCCGGTCTAAACGGGCACATAAAATAAGATAGAGAGAGAAATGGCTTCGAACGTGGGTCCCGATTTAGACATGGTCAATCGCATGCCGATTTGAAATTGTGATAATTTTTATAGAAATATTTTGGGAGTTGAAAGATGTCTGGTTTGGATGAATAAATTAGTAGGAAACCCAATTAGTGGGGAAAATTAAAAATTTAACTTGGTTAATAATTAGAATGGGTTTGATTATTTTTGATAATGGCTTAACCATTAGGGCGTCAAGTAAATTCAGTAGTAAACGTTCGATGACTGGACATACACATTATTAGAATCCAGGTGGAGGATATTTGAGAACTTGCATATTTTTCTTGTGATATTGTGGTAAATGTAATTCGTATAAGTAGAGAATTTTGTTTTTCCATCACGTCGACATTAGGACAAATCTCATTTTATTATAGTGTTCCAATTAGCTATTCATATTTCTTGTTCTAGTTATAAGCTTGTGTTTGCCACTGTTGTATACCCCTAAGTTTGAATAATAATTGAAATTATGGAAGAAATGATGAGAATGATGAGGAGTTTGGAGGAGAGTTCGAAAGAGGCTGGACTGCGTGTAGCAGCCATTATGAAAGAGAATACTGAGGCTTTGGAAAGGAAACTTAAAGAAAATTCTGATAAACTTAAAGAAAGTTTAAACGATAAACTTAAAGAAAATTCTGATAATTTGAAAGAAAGTTTAGATGATAAACTTAAAGAAAATTCTGATTCTTTAGAAAATAAACTTAAAGAAAATTTGAATGATAAACTTAAAGAAAATTCTGAGTCTTTAGAAAATAAACTTAAAGAAAGTTTGGAGGATAAACTTAAAGAAAATTCTGATTCTTTGGAAAGTAAACTTAAAGAAAATTCTGATTCTTTAGAAAGCAGGTTAAAAGGGAACTTGAAGGAAAATTTAAACAGTAAATTTAATTCAATGGAAAGTAAATTTAAAGAGAATTCTGAAATTTTGAAAATGACACTTAAAAGTAAAATGAATAAATTATGCGAAAAAACACATGAGCTCGAAACTTCATTAGCTACTAACGCTAGTTTAATGGACGATAAATTTCGCGATGCCGATCTTCGATCCCAAAGCTTAGCTGATAGGATAGAACATGGTCTTAGGAAAGTTGGTGAAGACATGGTCAACCTGGAAGTCAGAGTGAAGAAGGAGAGTAACGAGATGGGAATTTTAGTTGTTCAACGTTTAACGGAACAATTCAAAGAACTTGTCATGGGAGAAATAAGAGAAGGTGTGATTAGTGAATTGCAAACTGAAATCAAGACCACAGTTGTCAATGAAATTAAGGACACACTCAAGCTGGAGAATCAAGAGGGAATCAAGGAGATTAGGGAATCTTTGTCATCCCATATTGAAGTAATTGCCAAAGATATCCAAGCAACTCAGAAGGACATATCAGATATGACAGGGTCATTGAAAAGTCATGAGGCTGTTATGAACCAGATATCCATTGATGTTAAGGACAATTGTAAAGAAACTGAAGCAATTAAGAAGATGGCAGAAGAAAACCAGAAGGAACTTGAGGCTATGAAAACTCAAATAAAGGATGAGAAACAGTCTGATCATCTGTTGAAAATGCCAAATGTAAGGGGAAAGGAACAGATACAGATAAATCTAGGAGGAGCTAGAGAGACTGATAGACAGGATGAGGTCAGGACAGTATTTCAATCCAACCCCATAACTGTATTTAAGAATATAGAAGACAAGCCTTCTAAATTTTCAGGGCGAGATTCTGTAACACCCGTGGAATTCTTGAGAGAAGCAGGTGATTACCTGAAAGATTCTAAGATCCCTAAAGAAAGACAGATCCGAGTGATAGGGAAGTTCTTGGAAGGTCCTGTACTTCTGTGGTTTAGAGCATTTAGATCCACTCTAACCACTTTTGAGGAGTTTTCTCGAGGGCTATTGAAGAAGTTTTGGTCCCCGGAAACCCAACAGCAAGTTAGAGCAGAGTTATATTCGAAGAGATTCTCGACGTCACAACCTACTCGATACTCTACGTACTTTTCTGGACAGCTGTCTAAACTCCAACATTTAGATCCGCCGATGCCAGATAACGAGTTGATTACTGCATTGATACGTCAGTTTCCAGCAGACGTCCAGAGGACTTTGATCGCTGCTGATATCTACAATATGGAACAATTTGATGAAGTATTACAGAAGCTGGATCATACAAACGCTCAATTCTTCCATCAGAAGGGAGTAAAGAATAACAACGCTGTGTATGCTGTTATGGCTGATAGTTATTCTCAGACACCTCGAGAGATTCGAGAGGAGCGAGAAGAGAAATCGCCGAGGGAAGATTCCAATAAGAGAGGATGGAACCAGTACGGTAACAGATACAGTTACAAGCCATATGCGAGACCAGATGGTGGTAATCGATACAATACTCGATGGAGAAGACCACGAGATAGTCAAGGAAGGTACCAGGAAAGAAGATATTACGGTAGAAACAACTACAATAATAGAGGGAATGTAGATACTCGTCTGTCCAATGAAGAGTTTAACAAGGACACAAGGAAAAATTTGGAAGCAAGACACCTAGATAACTTGCAATTTTTGGAGCAGAGGCCCAATGATCCAGGTCCATCGGGAACACAACAATCCCGGGGGAATGGTAATGAAAAAAAGAAACTTCGAATTCACAGTAGAAGATAGAATTTTGAACACTTTCACTTCCAGAATTATTAAATGGCAAGCAGAGGATGATGACTTAATTCAACAGAATGACGAACGAAAAGAAATGGGTACCAGAATTAAAATGCCAATTATATCATGCGAAGTATTTGGTATGCCTGTCGATACTTTGATCGATACTGGGGCTCTGCTTTGTCTGGTGAGTGAGAAGCTTTATATTCTGTGGAAGCTCAAAGAGAATTTAGAGGAAATTCCAGTATCAGGAATTAAGATCCAAGGATTAATACCCAATAAAATATCTCTGTGTAAAACACAATTATACTTATGTATTACGATTGGAGGACATGATTTTCGACATGTATTTGTTGTAATGAAGGACATGGCTTTTGACATGATATTGGGAGCAGATTTCCTTCAGAAATATCAAGCAGTGATAGATATGAAGACAGAGACGATTAAATTCAAGAATACCGAAGAGATTAACTTCGAGGGAAAAGAAGAGGAAGACATCGAGGGAGATGCTCAATGGTCTCTGATTTTTCATGAAGCTGAAGGAAGAGAAGTCTACACTGAGAAGGAGTCCCCAGAGCTAGGGAAAATTTTGGAGGAGTATCAAGATATTTTTGATATTAAGCCTGGTGAAATTGAAGATTTTGAATATTGTGGAAGTAAACAATAATGGAAGCTATGAAGTAGCCAATACACGAACTGGTAACATCGTGGGAACTTATAATGCATCGAATTTGAAGATTTATTATTCAAGAACCAGATGATTTAATGTGTAGATAGGAAAAATAAAAATTTTTCAATTTTTATTTTTTGCTAGGTGTGGGGTGGATGTGCCCAACTCTAGGAATGGGTATTCCAAGTTTCAGACACCTAGATATCAAGGGAAAGGCTGTAGCCGCTTTTGAAAGTTCAGATATTTGAATATCGCGCTACATTGCTTCTCGAAGCATTTCGAAGGATTTTACCGATAGTTGGATGGCAAGTGACGTAGCGAGTAACAGCAGAGGTGGAGGCTATTTATTGATTAAATAGTTAACTATGGAGTAGAGACTTGAGACTGGGATCAGATTACTGGCACGGCCAAATGAAAGAGAATGCAATTAGTATCAAGTAAATCGGACCAGGGATTCAAGAGATATGAGGATTTCTAGATATCAGGCGATGACGCGTGACCCTGACAGTTTTGAAAAAAAGCCAGCTGGAGCAGGCATAGGTAGTTCATTCTAACACAAGCACTTGGCAAGCAAGTTGCGTCTACGCTGAGCCAAGGC
Organism: Meconema thalassinum; assembly: GCA_946902985.2. Lineage (NCBI taxonomy): Eukaryota > Metazoa > Arthropoda > Insecta > Orthoptera > Tettigoniidae > Meconema > Meconema thalassinum. Next base: position 885,243,274 of record OX336389.2, on the reverse strand, counting down.
ACATGGTTGCCGTATCTACGCAGAAGTTCTTTTCAAATCGTGATAGTCACGAGAAGTGCTGCGCAAACGAGTTGGAACTTAGTAAGTTTCTGGTGAGGAGAATCACTGAGGTGATTGTTTTTCTACAGACATTGGTGGAAATATTTATATTTCCAAAAGGACATATGCTAGACTCTGTCTAGAAAATAGTATTTTGTCACAGTCCAGTAGTAACTTAATACTTGGATTTTTAAATCCATTTCAAGTCAGTTTTCATTTTTGTAACTAGTTAACCACTTCGATCTGTCAGTACATTGAAGACTAGTCTATAACGGTAGCGTTCATTAGTCTACGCAAGGGAAACTGCAAGTTGTCTAGCGCATGGCAGATGGTGATATTAATAAACCATGCCCAGGGAACGATCTTCAGAACAGCCGTTAACTGCTTAGACTGTCAACGTTTTTCTTGTACTGATGAGATTACAGTGAGTTATGTTACAACTGACATATCTAAGAAGAGATCACTTAGATCTGACCCTATTTCAACAAACTGTTATGGCTTTGATAGAAGCCCATATTAAAATGGAACCACAGTTTATTCAAACATCGAAAGATACTACCACTATGTCTGACTAGACGATTTGTGGGTCTACAATGGCGGCCGATACAAGGATTATACGTGCTTGTCCGATAGGGCATGTCTATGGATAAATCTGGTACAGACCAGGTTTACTACACTTCAAGACCATCAAGAAATGTAAGCCACATTTGAATTATATTATGATTAGCTAATTGGAACAAACTATTTTTCTGCAGATGACCAACATATTTTTTTCGTCGTATTTAAAGCTTGTAATGATTTACGCAAGACTTATTAAGAGTTATTCTGAGCATTTTCAGCACTCAGAACAGTTTAGGATCGATGACCGAGCATTTCGAGCATTTATTTGAATTTTTCATATTTTTGGGAGATCACGGTAATCAGCCGATGTAACTGTAAAAGTTAAATTTATTTTTGTTGAGGAATGGATATTTTTTCCATATTCGAAGGTTCGAACATGTGGATTCTCACATAATGAGATGATAATTAAACATATTTGAAATAATACAAATAATAATAATAATAATAATCCACTAATAATAATAATAATAATAATAATTTTCATAATTTTTCTAAATAATTCTTGGATATTATATTTTATAATAATCATATGTATTGAGAAAGAGCCTATGAAGTAGTTTAAACATTTCTAGTTTGGAACAGGAGATTTTCCGGAGGAGAGTGGTTAGCGCAAGCCCGCAATCAACCAACATTTCAGTTCTGGTTGAACAGTTGATATTTGCAATGAGCAAAGTATATGTTTCAGATAACACGGAGAGGCATGAAACGGGAAGCAAATGATATTTGTATCAAATAGGATATTTTTGTATTTATATAAAATCATGACGTAAATACACTCGAAAGTGAAATGAAGCTTTTCATATGTATGGTAAATTCACGGGTTGAACTGAATGGTAAAATAAAATAAACTTGTCAGTTTATTAATCTTCCAGTGTTGATAACAAGCAGAGGCTTGATTTATTGTATAAATTTTGGGAAGATAATTTATGTGTGTGGAGTAGTTGAAATGCCATTCCCAGGTGCGCATGTTAAGTCTCAGGAATGAAGGTTTTTTCGAGCATCAATCAAATAGCATGTTCGATGGCTCAGGTTTATAGTAGGAGTATTGGAGCCACACATTTCGTCGTATGAATAACCCGAAGGTTATTTCTTTGAAACCATCAGTTCTTATTTCAACCTTGTTTACGAATTCCATTTAGACTTTGATTTTGCTAGAACCCGGATTTGTCATGATAGTAGTTTATTCTTCTTCAGAGGAAGACCTTTGCCGTTGTTGTTGTTGTTGTAATATTGTGTTCTTACACAAATAGTAGAATGGGCCACTGCCAATTTAAAATAATTCTTTAACCACGAATAATTTGAAGGACATTTTCAAATCCTAGTGCCATGAACTAAATGAATTCATTATAAAACTACAATTCTAATTTCCGCATTCTGTCGAAGAATTGCAAGTTGTAAAAATTGCTAAGAATGGCCATGAATATAAATATTTTCATAATGATTCCAAGTGGAAAATCTAATAGTTGAATGGTTCAACCATTTATTGATCAAGTTGATGATTCAGAAATCATATATTTTGTTAGGAACTTGAAGTTCATAATCGAGTCACTTCTCGAATGTTTAATGTCAGAAGAACAATTAATTGTTATTGTGCTTCGCACAGTTCTTCGATGCTATGCTCAAGGTCAAATTCTTTTCAGATGTTATTAATATGTGTTAATGATTTGTGTTGCTTCGATGATAATAATATTTTCAACGATATATTTTTGAAAACTGGAAAACAAGTGAAAGTTTAAGAAATTCTATAAACATTTATTCTACGAGTGTTAATATCATGTAAATAGTCAAACAGTGATCTACGTTATTTCCAGTATGGACAATTCATTTTGAGCTGGAATTAAAAGTTAATAATTTTGGAACACAGTCCGCAGGACTATTAATCGGACTTGTGTTTCCAAAAAGATTGTCAAATGTGTTTGGAAGATTTCTGTATATTGTGTGTAAATAAGAGTGTGGATCGCCACACGTGGATGATGCTGCTTTGAGCATTCTTGCAGTCAGATTTTAACTTTAAATAAACTGAGATAATTTTACCAGATGTGTTTCACCCAATTAAATCTCCTTCTATCCTTATTGTTGCATTGAGCCAAAAATCAGTAAAGCATTTTTATAAATTTGATGTCGTTTTTGCGATTTGCTTTAACCCATCTGGCGCTCCGGGATATTTTGACTCTCGTGCTGACTGATTATTGGTAAAATGCATATGTGGTCGTGCGGACTCCGGTCTAAACGGGCACAATATGTTTAAAGCCTGTGATATCTACGAAGCATACCGTAATTTTCAAGTAATAATGAACTACTTGATGTCTAATATTACCGACCACGTGTTCAACATTTACAACACCATGTTCGAGTCGGAGATAATGGGCTAAGTACCATTATGGTATGAGGGATATGTCTCGGATGGAACGAGCATGATTATGGAACTTCAAGAACGTCGAACGAGAAGGAAGGAACCGAGGATGCCTTTCCTAGGCATGTCCGACCCATTCACGATGTCAACTACAGGGACAGACCGAACCCTGGTCTTTGGGAGAGCCAAGATGGAAGTTCTGATAAGGACGATGCCAATCCTGAAAGCCAGAGGTGCTTTTGTTCAACCCTTGTCGTTGGACAGAGAGCTAAGTGTGGGCTCCTTCATATCGTGAGTTTGTACAACCCTTCTTTGTTCTAGTCATTGGTGGTATAGTTAGATTAGTGTAGATTGTAAATCAGCCGAACTTAGTGACAGCCATTTCATAGGTAGGGAATGTAATTAGTATAATTAGATGTCATTTATTTACAGTGATTGTGAGTCACCCTTGGGTTTGATATTTTGTTCAGCCCTGGTGCAACCTGATGGACGTCATAGGACGCCAATTTCTGTCCATTGCTAAACGTGACTGTAGTCATCTCGAGGCTACTTTGTTTAACCCTATCAGGGGTGATTTTCTAGTCTTAGCAGACTCTTGTTATGGCAAACTGATGCCATGGTCATGATTCTTTAACTGCACTTTTTGCAGCCAGTCAATGTTACGCCCCTGACTTCATTAGAGTAGTCGTATCATTTGGGTAATCGACTGTAATTACCAGTTTTGTAACTGCATTTATATTTCATTCGAGATGTGCTCTGAGGCCATCCAGATCAAGTGTAGACCTTATAAGTAAAAGGGATGTTTCGTTGCCTAGCATCGAACCCTGTTCCCAACGTATCATTAAGCAGATCCAGCAGAGTGGAGTTTGCGCCGTAATATTATTTTGTTAGTGTCAAGTTTGACGACACGTGATTTATTTGAATGTTTGATACAAGTAACAAATGAAGTATTTTATCTTTGAGAGCAGAGAGCTCCAGCAATGAGTGACATTGCTATCTTTTAAACGTCTTTGCTATGAAAGACAGAGTTATATGTTTGTATTCAGCTTTATAGCGTGCTTTTAATGCACACATTCTTCGAGGTTTATAACCTATGGTAAAGGTATTATTATGAGGCCAGTTTTACAGTTATTTTCTTGCTCAAACTGCCGGCCTAGTTAGCGTGTTGTGTCATATAGCGCAGGGAGCTTGTAGCCCGCTGTGACACAGAGACAGGTGTTTGAATACTTCCCAGCGTCCAAGTGAGAGCGCTTGCTTCCAAGAGAGACAGACTTATGTTAACACAGGACAGAATGCTTGTAGCATTCATTTATTTTTCATTGCATTGATAGCTCATGGAACCCAGTGTCCACTTCTGTGTCTGAGCATATGTTCTGTAGATTTTCATTTGTTAGTTGAAAGCCTTTTGCGTGTACCGTTGTTTTGACGAGTACAGTTATGTCAGGTTTCTTATAGTATGTTGTAGGCTAGCCCCGTGAAGGAGGTTTTTCATGTATGAAGGTATTTGTGTACCATGTCCGGGACTGTTCCCGTGGACCAGATATTTAAGGAGGGTAACTGATGTGTCCAGGCCCGTCCCAGAGTTATTGAACGTGAGCTGTGCGCCGCTGGTAACTTGGGTTATTGTGTGTCCGAGTGGTTATTGCTCGTTGATTGTATTCCGACTTTTGAGTCGAGGCTTGTTGGCAGAGATGATCTCAGGGAGACGCTCCGTGCCAAGGCTTGTCAGCTATTATTCGCCATAAACCAACGATAATCTAAACCGACATCTTAATAATAAAACGCATAATTTTGATAAACAAAATATAACTAACGAATCCTTTCTATTTAACCTTGTTCATTTGCATTTGGAACCTGCTGACATAGCCGTGCTAATGAAGGTATTTCCTGGAGAAAATGACTTGAGGACAGCTGACACTTTTTGAAGCGACTGAAGCTTGCTCGAACCTTTAGTTCGTAGCTCGTGGAGCGCAGGCCATACGATGTTAGACGTAGTCTTCACTACGCAGTCGTCACCGTAATTACACACGTTAAATGACTATGGCTTACAAACAGTAAACCAAGGTGTAGGCAGGCTTTGAATAACACTGTGGTCTTGTATTTATTTATTGATTGATGTAAAAGTGTACGAATCCTCTATGTTACCCTTTTGTGTGCTGATTAGCACCTAGTTCGTAAGAATGTCTTAGATGTTTTTTTATGGCTTGTCACATAGCTTTGATTGTAATTGTTTGATATTACGGACGTCACCGCCGTAAATTTTGTAATTAATTGATAGGACTTAGCTAGATGAATTAATATTAAATATAAATGTGGAAATGGTATCATCCTAACTTAGATTTGTTTTGCTACCCTGTTAAATGTAAATTCCGATATTAGCTTGATCTTGTAATTTGACCTAGGGTTTTTCGTCGTACCATTTTCCTAGTGTTGCTGTTGTTGCTTTATTATTGTGAGACAGATCTTTCGCGAGGGTTTACTGTAACTTCTCAGGTAGGGACCTGCTCTTTATTTTTGATTACTTATTAGCTTGCGGATTAGCCGATAGAAACCCTTCGAACTAGGATAGGGGTTTGTCAATTTTACAATAAATTTTCACGATGTTTTACACAAGTCTGGATGTTTCTTTTCTCAGTCTAGCTTTTAAGGTGAACCTTTCCTTAGGCAGTCTATGACCTTTCGTCACCATGTACCACGATCCCCGTGGACGATAGTTTCTCGTGCCGCTTTGGCCTGCTTGGAAGTTCACCTGATCCTCTCGGCAGTTAGGTCCGGCGGATGAGATGTTAGGGAAGTCATTGCGGTTGTTGGCTGTCCTGGCAGCTCCTCTGAGGGGCTCATAACATATACTATTATTTTAAATGGCGCCCAACGTGGGGATCGACGTTAACGTGGTGACCGTCAGTTCCATGTTATTTAAGAGGATCTTAATGTTGATCAATGGTAAATTGACCGGACTGGGACGAACTTAGAAAGTCGTACTGCAGATCAATTAACCGCATGGCATTCATGTTTGATACAAGTCCATGGGGTGAGACTTTTGTGTTGGATAAACGATGGATAGGATTTTCTTTGATGATGCCTCGTCCTGAGTAAATGTAATACTTTGCTTTGCTCGCCGTTGTCTTTGTAAATGTAGAAGCACTTAGTTTGCATACTCCAGCTGTACTCGTGATGTTTATTTAAATGAAACAAGCTTTATACCACCAAGTAACTAATCATAGCTGTAAGTTCCATTAGAGATTGCTCCCTCTCTTTCTCAATAATTTCTTGTCATGGATGAGGAAACAATTCGTCGTGTGTTTGGGGAGATGATGGCAGGTGTCAATGCCAATCTCCAGCAGATTACTGCTGACTTGGGTGAGAATACCCAAGCTGTCAATAATGTCCGGGGTGATTTAGAATTTAACACCCAGTCAATTAATAATGTTAGACAGGATTTAGAAGTTAACACCCGATCGATTAATATTGTAAGTGGTCATGTGGACCAAGTAAGAAATGAAATTAATAACGTTAGACAAGATCTTGAGGTCAACACACAGTCAATTAATAATGTTAGGGCTGATCTAACGCAGGTCAGGGCCGACATGGATGCTCATAGAATAGAGGCCAGAAATGATCTTACGGCAGGTTTAGCAGCTGTTAGGGTTGACGTGATACGACACCATCAGGAGGCTAACCAGCGTATTGATAGATTAACAGACCAAATGAATAGAGCTAGGGAGGACGTGCAGACCCGATTAGAGGAGCACACCGCTCAGATTCAGACAACGATTAATAGAGTCCAGGTTGATATGAGGGCTGACTTAGAGCATACTCGAGAGGAATTTGGAACTCGATTAACTCACGTCGAGGGATTCATGGACAACGTCAAGAAGGACATGGCTACCATGAATATAGGACTCATACTGATGAGAGGTGCAGCGAACGCCATCAACAATAACGTCAAGACGATCGTCGATGGTATGATCGAGGTCAAGGACGAGTTGAATGAAAACCGAAAGAACATTACGGAATTAAGCGATACCGTAACAAGGCTACGAGAAACAGTAGACATGCATCGAGAAGAGAATAAGATCGATGTAATGCTGTTGAGGGGTGACCTTAATGAGCATAAGACCATTATGGAGGCGAAGGTAGCCGAGGTCAGGGATGACGTAGGTAGGATCCAGGACAACATGTCCAAAGTCGAGGAAGAAATTGACTCACTACAGAAAAGATTTGAGGAAGTCGCGATAACCGAGAGGTTAGACCTCAGTTACAACTTGAGGACAGCTATTCGTGAAGTCGACACCAACCTCAAAGGTAAAGTCGAGAGAATTGAGTTGCAGCTCAACGATTTGGGAAACAAGGTCGCAGCTAAGGCTATCCCAGGGCTCGAAGTTATCGAGAGACGTCTCGACCAACTTGAGACTCATCCAAGGGAGACAAATTTACATCCACAGATGGGAGACTCTCAGGCAACACCAGGATCGCAATCCGCAGGGATAATGCCTGCACACCTTCAATCTAGCGCACCCATGGAACCGCAACCATCTCAATTTACCGGTTCAACGCAGAGTCAAGCGTTAAATTTTGACACGCATCCTTTCCAACCCGCACCTAATCGACAAAGTCAAGAGACGGGTACGCCAACGCATAATTATATGCCGAGTTCATTCAGACCCGCGCACACACATGGGAACGTGACAATCATCCGTTCGCGAGAAGAGCCACCAGCTCGATTCTCAGGCACTGGAAGTGGCATCACTCCCGTTGAATTCTTGGCGAATGTGGAGAGCTACTTAAGAGACACAATGGTAACTCCGGAGAGAGAACTCCGAGTCATTGAGCGTTTGCTTGAGGGGCAAGCCAGCACTTGGTTCAGGGCCTTCCGTTATTCATTCGTAGGCTACCAAGACTTCAGAGAAGCCTTGCTGAGGACTTATTGGTCAAGCGACATCCAGCAAAGTATCAGAGCTGAGATGTACACTCGCCGATACAGCTCGAACACTCCGACGCGCTATGCGAACTACTTCGCAACCCAGCTTGCGAAACTTCGTTGTTTGCAACCCCCACTGTCAGAGCAAGACCTTGTGAACACCATCGTCTGGCAATACCCTGCAGACGTGCAACGAGTATTGATCGCTGCAGGAGCATCTACACTCCAGCAGTGCGATCAAATCTTGCGACGATTGGACGCCAATACCGAACAGTTTCCAACACACCGTCAACAGAAGGCTGACAGGCGTGAAGAGCGACACGTTAACTTGACAACTGTGGACAAAGTGTGCCAGACGCCACAGCAAACACAGACTCAAGAGAGCTTTGAACAGCGCAATGACTATAATCGTGGTCGGAGAGATTGGAATAACACTCCATATGCTAGAGACCGGAGAGATGACCGTCGTAGTTACTGGAACCGACGCTTTGATCGAGGGACGAACGACGACCGTCGTCACGATAACGACCGCCGAGGGAATAATAACCGCAACCCACAGCAGGGAGGTATCCGTAGAGATTTCCGCTACAGCGGAGGATACAATCGAGATCGGGACTGGAGAAAAGTTCTGCCCTAAATCTTCCCCATACGGGAGAACGCATCAGCGAGAGCCTGGACAAAATAACTACAATTGGTCAAGAAAATTAGACTGAAGCGGTGCGGGGTAGTGGGCATGAAATACATCACTAGAAACCCAATGTAGGTAACCACACATTAACAATTTTTATTTCTAATAATAAATTTATAACCAATAAACAAATTGCACTTAAGTGCTTATCACAGAAATGAATAATTATAAATGGAACAAAGTGTGAGGGCCTGATGACAGAAACCCAGACTAAGGAAATGCCAATGAAACAAGCTTGCTTAATTCGAGAGAAGTTGAGCTTAACATAAAAATGCACCTTATAAAAAGAACCATAAAACTGATTAAGAGTGTAAGATAACTAGTATGATTTAAATTCTTCATAAAATTGAACTTATCTTCTCAAAGGGTTGAAGAGCCAGCTCCTTAAAAGTTCCAGCTAGCATAAGCGTTGATTAAGAAGTCCTCACAGTTTCTTCTGAAGGAGGCGTACATGGCCTAGAGATAAGTACACAATTGATAAAAAAGGTCAGCTCTCTCTTCTTCTCTTGCGAAAGCATGACACTTATAGCGTCCAAGTGGTGATCCAGTGGCATTTTGGAAATTCGTTGGCGGCCGAAAGGACTGAAGCTACTTCGAAAGACGAATCAAAGTACCCCATCTAAGGTACGGCTTGAAGAGTACGACGGTTGGCAATTATTCTTGCCATCTTGAGCAATACGTCAGGGTGCAGATTTCGTGACGTAACTGCTAGGTAGCGTAGAGACTAGCGATGGTGTCATGAGATGCAGTAGCGGTGACCAGCAGGTTGAAGTGATCAGAAGTGATGATTGATCAGAAGTGGTGAAGAACGCCAGCAAGTGGCGTCTTAAATAGTGATCATGGAACAATCTCGAAGCTGGAGATTGCCCGACCAGACAAAGACCTGCCATTGGTCGAACGAAAGTCAGGGTGACGTCAGTCGACCCTGCTCAGCAGACAGCAGATCAACCAGTAGATGCCCTGTATGTCGGGAGTGAGGACGCTTGAGGTAGCGAGCGACTGGAACACTCAAGGTGAGAGCTATAATATCTATGAATAGGTGATTGATAACAAGATTATGCATATGGTTTAAGCAATTAATACATTTACAAAGAAATAATTACCATTCGGGGATCTCGGTAACAAGAAACAAAATTTGACCGACAAATGGGCCAAGCTAAACATTGAAAGTATCACGAAAGTGATCATGCTCCGAGAACTCCGAATGAAAACAAACAAAAGAATCAGTCCAAGCAATACATGGATAACAGACGAGGAGAAACTAAGACTCGAAAGGCAAAACAGAGATAGCAGAGATGGGTCTAGTATAAGGACCTTTACTAGTTAAAACATCAACAACTCTGACGCGTTTATCACGGCCAAAGTGGCAGTGAATATCTCTGCCTAGGTTCCACACGAGAGGCGGAGATGGGTCTCGAAGAAGAACCATGTCCCCCACTCGTACATCTGGTTGAGGAAGCCGCCATTTCTCACGCCTATTTAGCAAGCTGAGATATTCTAACTTCCATCGGCGCCAAAAAGAACAGCGCAAAGATTCTACTTTTCTCCAAAAGATAGGTAGGTTAGGATCACAGCGTCGAACCAGCAAAGGCGGAGTAGCAGCAAGCGATTAGCCAATCAGGAAGTGACTGGGTGTTAAAGGTAAAAGATACTTAGGATCGTTTGAAAGAGGAGTCAGAGGTCTGGAATTTACAATACCTTCGACTTGAATAATTAAAGAGTTGAATTCCTCATAAGAAAGTATGGTAGGACCAAGAGTTTTCTTAAGCTGTCTTTTAGTAAGTTTGATGCAGGACTCCCACCGGCCCCCATGATGGGGAGCATAAGGAGGGGTGAAATGCCATTTGAAACCTTTAGAATAGGAAATTTTTTCTTTAGCAGAAGGGGAGCTTAACACTTTTTTCCAGAGATCAGAAGCGCTTACAAAAATTTTTGCATTATCTGAAAAGACTTCAGATGGGACACCCCTTCTAGCAGCAAATCTAGAAAAGGCGGCCAAAAAGTAAGATACAGAAGCGTTCGTAACCAACTCAAGGTAGATAGCTCCCGTCACCATACATACAAATAACGAGATGTAAAGTTTACCTAAGATTTTGCGCTTAGATGAAGAGGGATTGGTCTGATATACGTAAGGACCAGCGTAATCGATTCCAGTAAGGGCGAAGGGCTTAATAGGTTCTGAACGAAATGGAGGTAAATTACCCATAATCTGCGTGGCGGGCCGTGGTTTAACCTTAAAGCAAGGTATACACTTTTTGACAACAGAAGAAACCTCATGAACGCCATTGATGATCCAGTAGAGTTCACGAATTAGACAGAGCAAGGTGCGAGTGCCAGCATGAAGGTGTTTATAATGAAACTTTTTTATTATAAGGGTAGTGATAGGATGCTTTGAAGGAAGGATGATGGGATGCTTTTTCCCATCCTCACAACTAGACATAGCTAATCTTCCACCCACACGTATTATGCCGTCCTGGTCTAGAAAAGGAGTGAGTGGTGAAAGCCTGCTAGACTTGGGCAAATCTTTACCACTTATAAGAGCTTGCTTTTCAGGAGCAAATACTTCCTGCTGAACAAGTAACAAAATCTTGCAAGTAGCAAATTCTAACTCTACTCTGGTGAGAAAGGGTTGAGGCTTCAATGGTTGATCAATTACTAAATATTTCCATCGGAAGATATAAGACACTACACGAATCAATTTATCAAATGAAGAGTATCTATGAAAAAGGCCAGTAGAAGTAGAAGTAAGATGCGACGTGACAGGGTCATTACGGGCATTAGGTATTTCTTCTGCAAATTGATTAGCTAAGCGAGGCCAGCAAGATGATTCCTGACTTAGCCAAGGAGGACCATTCCAGTACAGGTCTGAGGAAATCAATTTTTTAGGCGTGCAACCACGTGATATTATATCCGCGGGGTTTTCACGGCTAGGAACATGTCTCCAATGTTCAGAATGAGAGACTTCATGAATCTTAGAAACGCGATTTGCCACAAAGGTATTCCAATGAGAAGAAGGCTTGGAAATCCAAGCTAATACAATAGAAGAATCGCTCCAAAAAATATGCGGGAAAATTTTAACTTTAAACTGACATTTAGTTTAGTAGCTAATTCTGTTGCCATTAAAGCAGAGCATAATTCTAATCTCGGCAATGATACCGTTTTAAGTGGAGCACCTTTTGATTTAGCGCACACTAAATTAGAAAATCCAGGGAAAGTGGCTGAGGAACGTCCTACTATGTATGCACAACAGCCATAAGCCCGTTCTGAACTATCAGAAAATACATGCAGGTCATACTGCTGGTATAAGGGATTAGAAATTAAAAGGCGGGGTATAGAAACCTTGGAGAGATCCAGCAAACTTCTGCGATACTCTAACCATTCTTCTACAAGAGGAAGGGGGAGATTTTCATCCCAGTCTGATTTTAAAGACCAAAGCTTTTGCAAGAACATTTTTGCAACAATAACTATAGGAGCAATATATTGCAAAGGATCAAAGATCTTTGCGATTTCTGACAGAACTTGTCTCTTAGTTACAGGGGGAGATTCTGACAAATGTACCTGATAAGAGAAGGTATCAGAAGAAGGACACCAATAAACACCCAATGCTTTTACGGCTGCTTCATCAGTAGGAATAGCAACAAATTCATCAACTGAGACCTCTGATGAAAATTTTGATATAAATTCAGTAGAATTTGAAGTCCATTTATGGAGCGGAAAACCACCTCCTAGGAGCAGGGATTTCAAATCTTCGCACACAAGGAGTGCTTCAGAAATATTAGGGAAAGAGCACAAGAAATCGTCAACATAAAATGCCCTTTTTAATGACTCAGAGGCCAAAGGATGATACAGATGACCATCTTGCTCGGCTAACATGTGGAGAGACCGAATCGCAAGAAAGGCTGAAGGCTTCAGGCCATATGTCACAGTCTTCAATCTAAATATCTTTATGGGTTTGGAACTCTCATCGCGCCACACTATTCTTTGCAGATCTTGCTGCTCAGAATTTACGAGAATCTGCCGGTACATCTGCTTAATATCTGAGATTATAGCAATAGGAAACCGTCGAAAATTAAGCAAAACAGAGGTGAGATCTGTTTGAATCGTGGGACCACATTGCAAGGTATCATTTAAAGAGACTCCATTGGAATCTGGTGATGAGCCATTGAAAACTACTCTTATATTGTCTTGTGTTAAGGAATTTTTCCATACCGGGTGATGATTTAGATAAACTATTTCATTTAAAGGATGATCAATTTCTTCTGATTTAGAAATTACCTCCATATGATTGGATGATTCGTATTCCTCCATAAAGGAAGCATACTGAGTTTTAACAGAAGCATCTTGTTTGAACCGATTTTCAATAGCAAATAGTGCCCTAAGTGCTCTGGAATGCGAGCCCGTAATGGCGGGAGGATTCGGAATACGTGGAAGAGTTACTATAAATCTGCCTTCAGCAGTACGGACAGTGGTTTCCTTGTATAACTTTTCACAAATTTCGTTAGAAGAGGAAGAAGTAGCCTGAACATTCTCAATATTCCAGAACTTGGTTAGCTCTTGACTCAAATCGGTACCAACAAAATAACAATTCGATACAGTTTGAATAGGATTACGGTATATTTGGCCAGTAGCGATCCAACCAAAATCAGTTTCGCGGAAGAAAACATTAGGAGCAATTTTTACTTTATTGGAATGAAGACATTGCCAAAATACGCTTGAGCTGAAAAGAAGCTCTACGGGCGAAGCTCTGTTGAAATGAGGGTCAGCTAGCTGGACAAAATTCGGGATATTCCAACTTTGAATAGGATAAGAAGTGCCAGGAATATTGTTGCCTATGGACTTGATAATCAAACAATCTAATTGCAACTGCGTACCAAGATTATTAGAGTCCTTCAGATCCACTTTAGCAAAGCTTAAGGATTGCGATTTAGAGCAGTTTATTCCTGTAACCTCTATTGAGGTAGGATGTTTTGGGAGGCCTAACTTTTGTACCAAAGATTCATTAATAAAATTGTTGGTAGCGGCATTGTCTAATAATCCCCTGACAGATACCCATTTCCCGTGAGAATTTTTCAATAGAACCTGCACGGTAGATAATAAAACCTGGACTTTGCCAAGCGAGGTAGAACTTTGAGCATACGACTGCGCACTATTTTGAGAAGTCTCAGAATTAGACTTGGTATTGGAACTGCTTGGTCCTGATAACCATGATCTTTCATGTCTGTGCAAAAGGGAATGGTGTCTAGCCTTACAATTAAAGCATAAACGTTGTGAACGGCAATTGTTTAACATATGCGTTCCTGACAAACAGTTGAAACAATGTTTTTTGTTCGTAATGAACTTTCGTCTTTCATCTACTGATAAAGATTTAAATTCATCACAATTGTATAAATTATGCGATTGTTGACACAGACCGCACGTTTGCATTTGGTTAGGTGACTGAGCATCAACAGGAAGAGCCTGTGATCTTAAAATTCTTTGATTAGAACTGCTAACCTTATCTTTTGAGAAGGCTTTTGAATCTGAACTACTAGTTTTTTGATTAGCTATGGCGGAAAAGACTTGGCTTCTAGCCTTCAAAAAGTTAATAATCGCCTCATAAGTGCATTGCAAATTCTAGGAAAGTTCTGTTTCCCAGGCTTTTAATGTATTTGCATCCAATCTTGCAGAAATGAGGTGAACTAGAAATAAATCCCAGTGATTTACAGGTTGGTTTAAATTGGACAATGCTCTGACGTGTAGCTCTACAGTGTCAATCAACTTACGAAGTGATAAACTGTTATCTGCTTGCACGTTAGGTAACTCGAATAAGCTTTGTATATGGCGTTGAATAGATAAACGAATGTTCCCATATCTATCCTTAAGAAGATTCAGAGCAACTTCATAATTATCACTGGTCAAAGAAAGTGCTTGGATCAGGTTAAGTGCGTTGCCTTGAACTGCCAGACGCAAGTAGTGAAATTTTTGAATTACTGGTATAGAAGTATTCTCATGTACTAAAGAATTGAATAATTCAAAAAATGGCTCCCATTCTATGTCCTTACCAGTGAATTTGGGTATTTCTAATTTGGGTAATATAATGCGTGAAGAAGATGTAGAAGATGCTGCAGAAGTTTGATCTTCTTGTTTTTCTTTTAAAGTTAAAGCCCTAATAAGCTGTTTAGCTTCAGCAAATCCCTGATAGTATAATTTTTCAACTTCCAACCTATCACTTTGCTGGTCCAGATGCTGAGTTTCTATACTGCATTGTATCTCATCATATTTCTCAAAGGCTTGTTCATAATTCTTAAGCCTCTGCGAAATTATGTCAAGATTACGCTCTTGGGGCTCAAGCTCCGTTAAGAAAGTATGAAACCGTGTGAGCTTGCCCTTACAAGAGACTCTGGCGTTGCTGAGTTTTTCATCAAGGTTAGGCATGTTAAAAGTTGTTTGTTACTCACGTCAATATTGTGACTTCGAGTACTGGAAGCCAGAGGATGACAGCTTGCTAGGTAGTAAGGTTTAGTCTGATGCGGAAGAAACCGGCTTAACTTACGTTTCTCTCCTCCTCTGCTGAACATGCGCCTCAGGCTGAAACTTACAATGTGAATTAGTGTTGAAACACAATGAACAAAAATTGTTAATGTGAAATTCAAGATATGAAACTTGTAACATTCCCAGGGTGCAACAGGTATGTTTCCCGGGGGTGAGGCACCAAAAATATGGAGAAAAGTTCTGCCCTAAAACTTCCCCATACGGGAGAACGCATCAGGCGAGAGCCTGGACAAAATAACTACAATTGGTCAAGAAAATTAGACTGAAGCGGTGCGGGGTAGTGGGCATGAAATACATCACTAGAAACCCAATGTAGGTAACCACACATTAACAATTTTTATTTCTAATAATAAATTTATAACCAATAAACAAATTGCACTTAAGTGCTTATCACAGAAATGAATAATTATAAATGGAACAAAGTGTGAGGGCCTGATGACAGAAACCCAGACTAAGGAAATGCCAATGAAACAAGCTTGCTTAATTCGAGAGAAGTTGAGCTTAACATAAAAAAATGCACCTTATAAAAAAGAACCATAAAACTGATTAAGAGTGTAAGATAACTAGTATGATTTAAATTCTTCATAAAATTGAACTTATCTTCTCAAAGGGTTGAAGAGCCAGCTCCTTAAAAGTTCCAGCTAGCATAAGCGTTGATTAAGAAGTCCTCACAGTTTCTTCTGAAGGAGGCGTACATGGCCTAGAGATAAGTACACAATTGATAAAAAAGGTCAGCTCTCTCTTCTTCTCTTGCGAAAGCATGACACTTATAGCGTCCAAGTGGTGATCCAGTGGCATTTTGGAAATTCGTTGGCGGCCGAAAGGACTGAAGCTACTTCGAAAGACGAATCAAAGTACCCCATCTAAGGTACGGCTTGAAGAGTACGACGGTTGGCAATTATTCTTGCCATCTTGAGCAATACGTCAGGGTGCAGATTTCGTGACGTAACTGCTAGGTAGCGTAGAGACTAGCGATGGTGTCATGAGATGCAGTAGCGGTGACCAGCAGGTTGAAGTGATCAGAAGTGATGATTGGTCAGAAGTGGTGAAGAACGCCAGCAAGTGGCGTCTTAAATAGTGATCATGGAACAATCTCGAAGCTGGAGATTGCCCGACCAGACAAAGACCTGCCATTGGTCGAACGAAAGTCAGGGTGACGTCAGTCGACCCTGCTCAGCAGACAGCAGATCAACCAGTAGATGCCCTGTATGTCGGGAGTGAGGACGCTTGAGGTAGCGAGCGACTGGAACACTCAAGGTGAGAGCTATAATATCTATGAATAGGTGATTGATAACAAGATTATGCATATGGTTTAAGCAATTAATACATTTACAAAGAAATAATTACCATTCGGGGATCTCGGTAACAAGAAACAAAATTTGACCGACAAATGGGCCAAGCTAAACATTGAAAGTATCACGAAAGTGATCAGGGACCCCAGATACCAGACCGATCGAGACTGGAGAGGAAGAGCACTGGAGAGTCGTGAATACCTTCAGCAACTCCGAGAACTCCAAGAAATCCAAGAAGGGTGAGATCAGAACCTGACTTCGCGGGAAGCACGAAATATTCCGGCGGAAGAAACGGAGCGAAACCAGCCCGGTACTTCCCGCCAAGAGAGAAAAAAAACGCCGAAAAAACAGTAGATTCTTACCCGATTGAGCACAGAGTAACTGCCACTATGTTACTCTGGGAGCCAATTCAGGAAGATCTATTAGACGAACGACGAACGACGAACCACAACTACGAATTGACGCGTCTACCGAAGATTGTAGCTACCCTGAATGGATGTGACGTAGTCATTCTCATCGATACTGGAGCGATGATAAGTGTCATTTCCGCCGATTGCCATGCCAGACTGAAAGCAAACACTGAGGTGACAGAGCTGCCAGTTTCTGCAGTAAGAGTCAGAGGAGTTATACCTGACCATGTTGTAACGTGCAAAATTCAGATTTTATGCACTTTGAAAATTTCAAGCCACGTGTACTTGCACGAATTTCTAGTGATGAAAGGCTTGCATCATGATGCCATATTGGGTGCAGACTTCATTCGGAAGTACGATGGAATCATTGATATGGGACGTAATACGGTGGAGTTTAAGCCGAACGAACCCATTCAAATGAATTTAGTAGAGAAAGAACCGGAATTTGAATCCGAAGTCAACGTTGTTGAGAATTTAAATGGCAAGGAAATTGAGGAGACACAAGATGCCGACGAAGAGGCAGAACAATTATCAGCACCCGTACGAGAGAAACTAGATGCAATATTAAGCGAATACGAGGATATATTCGACACCACACCTGGTGAGATATTGGACTACGAGTACGATCTTATACTACTGGATGATTCCCCGTTCCAGAAGAAGATTTATCCTATCGCAGAGAAACACCGCGAGGAAGCTGCTAAGAAGATCCATGAGATGGAAGCAGCAGGTACAATTAAGAAGTCACCAACTCCTTTCTTGAATCCTATAACACCTGTGGTTAAGGTGAATGGAAGCTTGAGACTTTGTCTCGATGCGAGGGCCTTAAACGAACGCTTAGCTCCTGAGCATGACCGACCGCCCAAGATTAGGGACATCCTCAGAAAATTTAAGGGAAAGAAGATATTTTCGTCATTGGACTTAGTACAATCCTACTACCATATAAGATTGTCTGAGCATACTCAGAAGTATACAGGGTTTCTGTTTGATCAGACCACCTATGTCTTTCGAAAACTACCCTTTGGAGTGAAAAATGCCGGAGCTGCATTAATTAGAGCACTTGATGCGAAGCTAACTCCTGAAGTAAAACAGAAGGTGATATATTACGTGGATGACATCATCATAGCTTCGGAAACGGAGGAAGAACATTTAGAAACATTACGCCTTGTTTTTGAGGATCTTCGACAGGCTAATTTCAAAGTGAAGTTCGACAAGTGTCGATTCTTCCAGAGAGAAGTCAAATTTGTGGGACACATAATTAATGGAGATGGATACAGGCCGAATCCGGCAAAGATCAGAACCGTTGCTGCATTTCCGACACCAACCCGTGTGAAACACGTGAGACAATTCCTGGGAATTATCCAATTCTTTGCTGCTCATTGTGAGAGGTATTCTGAGACTGTCGCACCACTTCAAGGTTTGCTGAAGAAGAATTGCAGATGGGCTTGGGACGACGAGTGCGAGACAGCTTTCAGAAAAGCTAAACAGATGCTGGTTGATTCGATTCAGTTAGAATATCCAGACTACTCCCGGAATTTTATTCTTGAGATTGATGCATCTGCGATTGGAATAGGTGCCATCCTATTGCAGGAGGATGATGAGAAGAAACGTCATTACATCGCTTTCTTAAGTCGACGTTTGAGAGCGCATGAATCTCATTATTTCACCACTGAGATAGAAGCACTTGCGATTATTTACGTGCTTGAGTACTTGCAGAAACTTTTGTTAGGCCAGAGGATTATAGTGAGGACCGACCACCATGCGCTGACCTTCATTTTACGAACAAGACTGGCAAGCGACAGGATCACACGTTGGACGCTGTTTCTCCAACAGTTTGACTTGGAAATTGTTTACTGACCAGGCAGAGAGAATGTGTTGGCCGACATTCTCAGCCGGAATCCTGAAGCCACTGTGAATGCCATTGACATGGAGGCAGAATGCGAGGAACACCTTCGCCGACTTCGTCATCTACCAGAAGGACAACGACGTGAGGAGGAACTCAGGAACATTATCCGCTTCCTGGAACGACGAATGGATCCACAGGATGCTCACTATGCGAGGACAGCTGCTCTTGCAGATGACTATTTGATCTATCATCGTGTCTTGTATAAGTTTGTGGACGAGGACCACACTCAACTGCGTGCAGTCATTCCGAGGAGATATCAAGAATCTGTCATTCTTATGGTTCATCTATCCATTGGACATGGTGGGTCTGTCAAGACCATTGCAACCATCAAGGAGTCTTTTACTTGGAAAAGGCTAGGGACCACCGGTAGACAGTGTTTACGTGCTTGCGACGCATGCCAGCGGAACAAGTACACGTCGTCACACTTGTTGAAGGAATCTCCTTGGCCAATACTCCCAACTCAACCTAGGGAGTTATACACACAGGACCTTTATGGCCCAATACCAAAGGCCCGCCGTGGGAATCGCTTCATTGTTGTAACCATTGATGTGTTCACGAAATATACGATGCTTCATCCAATTCAGAAAGCCACCGCACACCAGATTATTCAGAGAATTAGACGACAAGTGATACCAGAGGCAGGAAAGCCACAATTCCTGTTGACTGATCATGGATCACAGTACACCTCCGCAGAATTCGCCAATGCTATGAACGAGTTGGAGATAGGTCATGTTTTATCGTCTATTCGCCATCCAGAGAGCAACCCAGCAGAATGCGTAATGTCTACTATCGCAAAATTCTGTCGATTGTATTGTCAGGAAGAACACTGGCGTTGGACCGAAGTCCTAGTTATCATGGCGAAATGTATTAACTCAACAGTCCATGAGAGCACTGGTCAAATACCCATGGTTTTGCATTTGAACCATATGCCGATGAGAATATGGAATCGTGTGATTGTAAATCCACCTTGTTTACAACCATCACACGCCAGCAGACTTTTAGCTGCAAGGGACACTTTGGACAGACAAGCTGCGAAACGTTTGAGAAGAACTAGACGCCAGAGATTCAGAGAACCACTAGTTGCGGGAGACTTTGTCCTTATAGGGAGACCCGGAATTTCAAGTCCTGTAGAACGCATATATGGGAAATTTCTGTCTTTATATTATGGCCCCAGTCGTATCCGACAACCTCTGAACAATGGAAGTTACGTGATTGAAGACATTCAGACAGGAGAGCGCATTGGAACCTTCAACGCAGCTAATCTAAAAAAAAATATCACATATGAATGAATTTTGAGTCAAATAAAAATGTCGTCCCTACATTTAATTTGAAACGACGGAGAGGCAGATGAACCCGCTGAGCTAAGGTTCATGTGATATTTTTCATGACAACACATTTATGGTGGGATGTACTACCTTTGAACACACCCAGAAAGCTACAAGAAGCTGAGAGCTTATACAATTCTCTTTGGAGTAGCGGAGGATCGCACTTTTGACTTTGGTGAAGTCTGCTAATTATTTATCTGAGGTCTTATTAATCAACCTTATCTTTCTACGAGACTCAGAATATTCCATTTCGTCATTCAGCATTATTGAAACATTTTGGAGAATGTTTTTTCACTTTAAGGTATGGTAATATCATTGCAGATACGCAAATAGGAATGTAAGAAGTCGCTCAACGACTTAGTTTGACGACTTGATTCCACGAGGAACACAGTTCCGCGCACTACGTCTTGAGAATCCGCCCGGTGGAGGCGTGTTGTGATATCCGTCGTATGAGACGTGGAAACAGTCCGCTTTTCAGCGAAGAAATATTATCAAGTGCCATCGAGCACAATTGTATTGCGAATCACAGTTGTTGATGTGTAGTGATCAGCACGAATAGTAAAGTGAACTTATTTGGCAAGTATTGTGAATTTCTGCATTTCTGTAGCACCACATTTTTATACCCACGTGATTTGTGGAGGGCCAAGAGCCTGGTACGAAATATACAGGTAAATGTGATATTGTTACATTAGACAAGTGTTATACTAAAAATACATTATATATAAATTGTTACGGTGGATTAATCCACAAGAAATCGACGCCCATTTCACGGATGCCACGTGATTGCCAAAGTAGAGTCTGTGCACGTGTGAAACAGCAGATCAGTGCATGGCCATTTATTAATGATATCTGCAAAGTGTAGAGGCTGTGTTACCAGATGTATGTTTAAAGCCTGTGATATCTACGAAGCATACCGTAATTTTCAAGTAATAATGAACTACTTGATGTCTAATATTACTGACCACGTGTTCAACATTTACAACACCATGTTCGAGTCGGAGATAATGGGCTAAGTACCATTATGGTATGAGGGAGATGTCTCGGATGGAACGAGCATGATTATGGAACTTCAAGAACGTCGAACGAGAAGGAAGGAACCGAGGATGCCTTTCCTAGGCATGTCCGACCCATTCACGATGTCAACTACAGGGAAGAGACCGAACCCTGGTCTTTGGGAGAGCCAAGATGGAAGTTCTGATAAGGACGATGCCAATCCTGAAAGCCAGAGGTGCTTTCGTTCAACCCTTGTCGTTGGACAGAGAGCTAAGTGTGGGCTCCTTCATATCGTGAGTTTGTACAACCCTTCTTTGTTCTAGTCATTGGTGGTATAGTTAGATTAGTGTAGATTGTAAATCAGCCGAACTTAGTGACAGCCATTTCATAGGTAGGGAATGTAATTAGCATAATTAGATGTCATTTATTTACAGTGATTGTGAGTCACCCTTGGGTTTGATATTTTGTTCAACCCTGGTGCAACCTGATGGACGTCATAGGACGCCAATTTCTGTCCATTGCTAAACGTGACTGTAGTCATCTCGAGGCTACTTTGTTTAACCCTATCAGGGGTGATTTTCAAGTCTTAGCAGACTCTTGTTATGGCAAACTGATGCCATGGTCATGATTCTTTAACTGCACTTTTTGCAGCCAGTCAATGTTACGCCCCTGACTTCATTCGAGTAGTCGTATCATTTGGGTAATCGACTGTAATTACCAGTTTTGTAACTGCATTTATATTTCATTCGAGATGTGCTCTGAGGCCATCCAGATCAAGTGTAGACCTTATAAGTAAAAGGGATGTTTCGTTGCCTAGCTTCGAACCCTGTTCCCAACGTATCATTAAGCAGATCCAGCAGAGTGGAGTTTGCGCCGTAATATTATTTTGTTAGTGTCAAGTGTGACGACACGTGATTTATTTGAATGTTTGATACAAGTAACAAATGAAGTATTTTATCTTTGAGAGCAGAGAGCTCCAGCAATGAGTGACATTGCTATCTTTTAAACGTCTTTGATATGAAAGACAGAGTTATATGTTTGTATTCAGCTTTATAGCGTGCTTTTAATGCACACATTCTTCGAGGTTTATAACCTATGGTAAAGGTATTATTATGAGGCCAGTTTTACAGTTATTTTCTTGCTCAAACTGCCGGCCTAGTTAGCGTGTTGTGTCATATAGCGCAGGGAGCTTGTAGCCCGCTGTGACACAGAGACAGGTGTTTGAATACTTCCCAGCGTCCGAGTGAGAGCGCTTGCTTCCAAGTGAGACAGACTTATGTTAACACAGGACAGAATGCTTGTAGCATTCATTTATTTTTCATTGCATTGATAGCTCATGGAACCCAGTGTCCACTTCTGTGTCTGAGCATATGTTCTGTAGATTGTCATTCGTTAGTTGAACGCCTTTTGCGTGTACCGTTGTTTTGACGAGTACAGTTATGTCAGGTTTCTTATAGTATGTTGTAGGCTAGCCCCGTGAAGGAGGTTTTTCATGTATGAAGGTATTTGTGTACCATGTGCGGGACTGTTCCCGTGGACCAGATATTTAAGGAGGGTAACTGATGTGTCCAGGCCCGTCCCAGAGTTATTGAACGCGAGCTGTGCGCCGCTGGTAACTTGGGTTATTGTGTGTCCGAGTGGTTATTGCTCGTTGATTGTATTCCGACTTTTGAGCCGAGGCTTGTTGGCAGAGATGATCTCAGGGAGACGCTCCGTGCCAAGGCTTGTCAGCTATTATTCGCCATAAACCAACGATAATCTAAACCGACATCTTAATAATAAAACGCATAATTTTGATAAACAAAATATAACTAACGAATCCTTTCTATTTAACCTTGTTCATTTGCATTTGGAACCTGCTGACATAGCCGTGCTAATGAAGGTATTTCCTGGAGGAAATGACTTGAGGACAGCTGACACTTTTTGTAGCGACTGAAGCTTGCTCGAACCTTTAGTTCGTAGCTCGTGGAGCGCAGGCCATACGATGTTAGACGTAGTCTTCACTACGCAGTCGTCACCGTAATTACACACGTTAAATGACTATGGCTTACAAACAGTAAACCAAGGTGTAGGCAGGCTTTGAATAACACTGTGGTCTTGTATTTATTTATTAATTGGTGTAAAAGTGTACGAATCCTCTATGTTACCCTTTTGTGTGCTGATTAGCACCTAGTTCGTAAGAATGTCTTAGATGTTCTTTTATGGCTTGTCACATAGCTTTGATTGTAATTGTTTGATATTACGGACGTCTCCGCCGTAAATTTTGTAATTAATTGATAGGACTTAGCTAGATGAATTAATATTAAATGTAAATGTGGAAATGGTATCATCCTAACTTAGATTTGTTTTGCTACCCTGTTAAATGTAAATTCCGATATTAGCTTGATCTTGTAATTTGACCTAGGTTTTTTCGTCGTACCATTTTCCTAGTATTGCTGTTGTTGCTTTATTATTGTGAGACAGATCTTTCGCGAGGGTTTACTGTAACTTCTCAGGTAGGGACCTGCTCTTTATTTTTGATTACTTATTAGCTTGCGGATTAGCCGATAGAAACCCTCCGAACTAGGATAGGGGTTTGTCAATTTTACAATAAATTTTCACGATGTTTTACATAAGTCTGGATGTTTCTTTTCTCAGTCTAGCTTTTAAGGTGAACCTTTCCTTAGGCAGTCTATGACCTTTCGTCACCATGTACCACGATCCCCGTGGACGATAGTTTCTCGTGCCGCTTTGGCCTGTTTGGAAGTTCACCTGATCCTCTCGGCAGTTAGGTCCGGCGGATGAGATGTTAGGGAAGTCATTGCGGTTGTTGGCTGTCCTGGCAGCTCCTCTGACGGGCTCATAACCACCTAGAATGAATGGAAGAAGCAAGCCGATATATTAAAATTAAGCAAACTTCTGACGTACAAGTCTTTCCTCAGAAAGAAGTAACATGATACAAAGATTTGCATTTATCTAACATGAATCTTGCTTTAGAAAGAAATAACTTGTAAAGTAGAACAGTACATTACACATTACACGGTACAGTTTATGTAACAGAATACTTAACTTGATAACGAAGTGCGGGTAGCAACCCATATGTTTGTAGAACACTTGCTTGAGCAGTGATGATGACATTATTTATGTCTCTTGATGAACTTTCACAAAGTAGAGACTTATCATAAGTCATACAAAAACAAAGTCTTAAGAGAAAATGTGTTCACATTGTAGATATATTGCGTAGGAATAATTATCCGTAGCACTTGAAGATGTACAGTTCACATCTTAATGTTCATTATATAGATATGTCGCAGGAACACGTTACATGGGATCTAGGTGTGTGTGCAGACTTGGCGAAGGTTTTAAGACCACTTCATTATGCAGAAATTACAGATCATACGTTGAACAGTTGAAGTTTATCGTCCGGTAGAATGACGGGTGATCAGCATGGCAACTGGCAATGAAAGCACAAAGAGGATGGTTCAGCAAGCCTCTTAAATAGTTGACAGGCCAATGTTCTCGTGTTTTCCATGGCACAGGATTGGAGACTTCACACCACGTTGTGAAGAAGAAGCGCGGTGATTGGCTGGAGCGAGGCCACGTCATGGTGATAGCCAATAAGCGCATAGCTTATGGAGACCGTATACCACGAGAATTCAAGGCGTGCAGAGTGACCTTAACACTTAGAAAAATGTCTTAGAGGCGAGCTATGGCTTATAAACTAACAGGTAAGTAAGTAAATCATTTTAAACATACTTGGTTTAAACGAGGAAGCGTAATACCATACGCACGTGGTGACCTAATGAGATTATGAAAATTAAATTCTGGTCTGACATTTCACACTTTCACAAACTTACAAAATTTAACCAATTAATTATTCGCAACTGCGAACAACTACAACCAACAAAGGTAGCCAACGTGCATTCTATCAAGGCTACTCTTATAACTATAATCGTCAGAATGTGATTGGAATAATATTCTGGCGATGCTCAAAAGAGAGGTCAACAAAATGTCAAGGCAATATGAAAAATAAAAATGGAAACGTTTTAAGTGTGAGTGTTCATCAATGTAGTGCTCCAAACGAACCACGGTTGCTGTTTACAAACAATCATCCAAATGCTAAAAAGGTAGTTCAAGAAAACGATATTGCTGCTCAAAATAGTACAGTGTTTGCTCAAAAGCATTTATCATGTCCTCAAAAAGTCATGTTAGGACAGTTGTCAACGTCAAGAAACCCTCAACACTATCAAAGTCAACACGGACTATGGAGGATGTGGTATTGCAAGAAGATCAACATGGACTAGTCTATATAGTAATAGTGAAGATGATGATGTTGATTACGATGATGGTGATTATAATGATAGTGATAAAGATGATGATGCTGCTGCTTATGATGATGATATTGATAATGATGAAAAACAAGAGGATGACGTTTTCCGGCCAATTGTTCTCCATGGAAAAAAAGATCTACAACAAGCGTTGTGTTTTAAAAAACTAAAACAAGCAATGCTAAAGACATAGAGAGTTGTATTTTGTGTGTATTATATGTAAAAATTGTAGATATATTTAATTAATAAAACTATTGCATGTGTACCGCTTGTGTTTCATGTTACCCACCTCCCGCTCCTAATCTAATCGTTAACCTTCGGCAGTCTCCAGCAATGTTCGGGAGAGTGACCTTGAAAAGTAGTTGAAACTAGGATAGTTGAAAGTATAGTATGACCCGTTTCTTACCTGTATGGAAATGCTAAAAAGCGAGTTATTGAAAACGATATTGCCGATTACAGTCATGTTCAAACATAATGTATTTGTTTAAATTCTTACAGCACGGTTTACCAGGTAAAGATATAGGCTAGCTTGTGGTACTGTAACTGCTGGTCCGATGTTTGTAATAAATAAAATTTAAGTACTTTTTCACAAAATCTCTAGTCAATAATCATCTAGTAAGTTATTAATTAGTTACCAAGAGTGTTATGTTTGATCTTTTTGCTAAATGTAAAATCGTAAATCAAAAGCATCTAAAATTTAAAACTTAAAACTAAAATCTAAAGACGTAAAACCAAAAAATCCAAAACTAAAATCTAAAAATAAAAGATCTGAAAATGTAAAAACTAAAATGTAAAATTTAAGATCTAAAATGTAAAATCTAAAATGTAAAATGTAAAATCTAAAAATAAAAATAAAATTCTAGTAAAGGGAATGTCATTCCCTTAATACAAATTCTTTTATGTCTTTCTTTAATAATTATTTATTGAAAATTTACAGTCATGACATTATGGTTTGGTCTTTTTGCAAAATCTAAAATCTAAAATCAAAATTTTGAAATCTAAATACTAAAACTAAAATTTTAAAATTTATAGTAGAAAAAGGTAATTCCAAGTCCTTATATGTCTTTCTTTAATTAATAATTACCAAAAAATTCAAGTCATGACATCATGGTTTTGGTCCTTGCAAAATCTAAAATCTAAATTCTAAATCTAAAATCTAAAAATAAATAATTCATTGTAAGGGGGATGTAATTCCAAGTAATATAATTCCTTACATGTCTTTCTTTAATAATTAGTTAACAACATTTTAGAGTTATGACATTATGGTTTAGTGTACCGGGTGAGTTAGCCGTGGTGGTTACGGCATGACTGATGGCAGTCGCTCACATCCGGGAGGCGAGGAGGTTCGAATCCCCCCGCCGGCAACCTTGAGGATGGTCTTCTGTGGTTTCCCATCTTCCTTCCAGGCAAATGCCGGGGTTGGTCCCTAACTATAGGCCACAGCCGCTACCTTCCAATTCCTCGTCCTTACATTCCAACTTCCCTCCCCAACGGTACTTGTAGCTCACCCATTGGGTGTCTGTCTCGAAGCAGCTACAAAACTGGCGAGCCGAACATGTCCTCGGACACTCCCGGCACTAAAAGCCATACGCTAAAAAAAAAAATATAAAAAAAAATGGTTTAGTGTTTTTGCTAAATCAAAAAACTAAACTAAAAATCTAAAACCTAAATTCTAAAATCTAAAATCTAAAAAATAAATAATTCATAGTAAAGGGAACGTAACACAAATCCTTATATGTCTTTCTTTAATTATTAATTACCGAAAATTTGAAGTCATGACACCATGGTCATTTAGCCCGTGTACTTGGGTGTGTTAGTGTTAGTGCACCTCCTGTAATGTTACTCCCGTTGTAACTGGGTTGAGGGTGATCTCTACTTAGTATAATACAATGTCCCCGATTCTTGGATGTTACAGGTAATCTCGAGAACCACTGGATGGATATTAATGCGGTTTTCTCCATTCTGTAAAGGATATCTCAAGCAAGTTTTCTGTAGAAAAACATTTATTTATGACCAAAGAAAGCCAAGCAGTAACGATTTCAGTAAAATGTCAAAGAGTCTGGCGTCCGTGCGCTTTTGAAGCTTTCATTGGGCAAACAGTTCATCATGAAAAGTCATACAAAAGTCCGCTAGAGCATATCTCTATCGTCAATACATCGCCACTATAAGTGTTTTAGCACTCTCATTAAGGAAACTAAGGAATGAGATATTTCGGTCGTCAAGCGAGCATCATCAGTTCCAAACATATACAAGCTCTACAAAACACTATCAAACCCACAATAACACTACTAACAGTGACTTCCCTACAAAAACAGAAAAACCTTTCAAAAACATACGGTAGTTGCCCACGTTCTAAGTTTGTTGCTAGACAACCAGATTTTTAAAATAAGTTATAGTCTAATAATAAGAAATATAATAATCTTTTGTTGAGTCTTCAATCTTTGACCGGTTTGATGCAGCCCTCCATGCTTTCCTGTCCTGAGGTAATCGTTTCATCTCTACATAGCTATTACACCCTACATCCAAGTCAACCTTTTAAAAATATTCTAACTTTGGTCAACCCTACAGTTCTTATCCTCGATCCTTCCTTCCATAACTATGTTTGCTATTCCTGGGTGTCTTAGTACTTGTCCTACCAACCTATCTCTTTATTAGCAGTTGTCAGAAACATATCTCCTCTCTCAATCGTCTTAATACCTCTTAATTTGTTACCCTATCTACCCATGTAATCCTGATCATTCTCCTGTAACACCGCATGTACTAAATAAAGCTATTCGTATAAGCTGACTTACATAATATCAACCCTGTAGTAAAAAATAATACTAGAGGGTCTATTACCTAAAAGGTTAATGAGTTGTGCGATAGAGGGTAAGAATAGCAGAGGCAAACCTAAGAAGGTATTGTTAGAATTTTTAATCTTTCCAGGCTTGGAATCAAGTTAAAAATCAATCATGGATATAAGTTGGAATCCATTCTAGCATTCGCCTAGAGTGGCCGTCAAAACCATGTAAAACTATTTCCTGATTCGGTTAAGTGTAAATCAGTGTAGTTTATGGGGTTGTATATATTTGAATGTAATTACGTGATATTTAAATGCATGCCTAATAGCATGTGCTACTATGGTGTACTTAGTTATAAAAATTCAAAGACTCCATAGTGCTCACATTAAAACAGTTTGGGTCTGAAGAAATCAAGTGTTAAGCACAAACGGTCTATAGTAAAAATAATATACAGGATCCTAATACAAGTATGTGTGATTAAATCATTTAAATTTAAAGTTGTTGCCATAACCTGTGTTATTGTAGTGTTTGTAGTCAGGTATGTATTTGTCAATTAAGAGTAGGATTGGGGAAATAGGTAGCCTTGGCTATAAGTTACAAACCATCCCTGCATTTGGCTGGTCTAAAAGTCAAAAATTATGCTCTAAATGTAAAAAAATTATGCAATACCTCTTTTAAAATGGCTGAGGTAAAAATCGAATCCACATCTTCTCAGTTTTGTCTCATAAGGCTGAGTGTACCCTGTTGCAGCCCTCAGACCTGAATTAAATTTGTTAGCAGAGCCAGGAATCAAACCCTGACGTCATAGGTCACTGCGAAAAATGCTAGCCACTACAGCAAGAAGTGTTTCATGAATATTAGTTGTTGTCGTTGTTGTTGTAGATTCTCTTGGGGGTTTTTCGACATCATGGTAATGTAGCCCTGTATACTGTACTTGGGGTGTGTGTTGTTTGATAACCTATAACATTGTAAAGTCCGTACTAATGTGGGTACTTGTAATCGAGGTTGGATATGGGTAGAAAGCGGCTGTGGCCTTAAGTATGTTGTCAGGGTATTTCAATAATCTATTCTCTAAATTTAATTGTTAAGCAAGTTAAGACCAGCCTTCAATAATGGACAATGAAAGTTACAGAGAGTTATGATAATACACCCTTTGCTCAACAGTAGCTTTAATCTTCCATGTTTGAGTATATGTATTATCAAGCAAGAATCATATTCTGCTGAGTGATGCATGTGTGTGGGGCACCTTGGTCATCAGTCCCGTGTGGTTTAAACGTAGGGATATATTGTCCAAAGTGTGTGGAAAACTTTGAATAGTGGTCAGACACGTATAGTAGGGTTTATAAAATTTGTAAACATCATAAGTGTCCGTCCCTTGTAGTTGAATATGTAATAAATAGAGACATATCGTTAATGAGTAGCGTGTGGTTAGAAATTTGAAAACATCTTAACAAGATTTTGATAAATGTAATTAAATTTTGGCTAATTTAGATAAACCTTGTTTTTGAGTGTAGGTACAGTACGGGTCATTACCGTTTGTTATTTTTAGTTGTATGTACCGTAACGTCATTGTGGGTCAAAAAGCACATCCTAGGTCTCAGATATCTTAATATTGTTGGTTTTATGAAAAATAAGTGTTACCAAAGAGGAATATCAACAAAAGGAATGAATGCTTTACTGGGGTAAGTGATACCAATTCTATATTGTTGTTTGAGTCTTCAGTGTTTTGACTGATTTGATGCAAGTCTCCATGCCTCCCTGTCCTGAGCTAATCGTTTCATCTCTACATAGCTACCATACCCTAAATCCAAGGCAATCTGCTTAACCTATTCTAACCTTGGATTACCCCTACAGTTCTTGTCCTCAACCCCTTCTTCTTCAAAACTAAGCTTGCTATTCATGCGTGTTTCAGTTTGAGTCTTACTAACCTATCTCTTCTCTTTATTAGCAGTTGCCAAAAACATCTCTCCTCTACCGTTTGTCTACATTTGTTACCCTATCTACCTATCTAATCTTCATCATTCTCCTGTAACACCACATTTTAATTCTCAGCACTTTCCACTTAGTGTGTTGTGAGATTAAAAAATATATCAATGTTCTTTCATTAGTTCCGTATAGCTAAAACATAGGAATATATACGTTGTTAGCCTCGTGTAGTTGGGTGTGTGGAATTTCGTCTGATAACCTGTGCTATTGTGATGATTGTAATAGTGTGTGTACTTGTAATTCAGATGAGGATTGGGAAAGAGGCAGCCAAGACCTTCAATTAAGATATATCCCACCATTTACCTGGAGTAGAAGTGGAAAACCACAAAAACTACTTCCAGAATGGCTGAGGTAGGAATCAAACCCTTCTATTCTCACACAAGGCTAAGTGTACCCGAGTTAAGTTTGTCGCTTAACAGTCTTCTTTAGTGATGTACTAAGAAGTCGTTGCTACTGCTAAGTCAGTAGGTCTCGTGGTTCTTACTTCTGATGAGTAGTATCTGCTTTCTATGAATGAGAACTCGTTGGTTAGTTTGTATGTATTTATTAACTTGTCGACAATTCAATATATACAAGTGAACACCAGTCAGACAACCTGTTTAGTTGCTGCTGTTGGAAAGAGGACCTTTGCTTCTCAGCCCAGGTCTTTTATACAAAATCCC
Organism: Meconema thalassinum; assembly: GCA_946902985.2. Lineage (NCBI taxonomy): Eukaryota > Metazoa > Arthropoda > Insecta > Orthoptera > Tettigoniidae > Meconema > Meconema thalassinum. The sequence goes on along the minus strand of OX336389.2, from coordinate 885,212,460 downwards.
TTCATAACAAAGTGCGTCCCAGTGGAGGGGCGTACTAGATAACATGTATGTGGAAATATATATCTTACAGGATATGGACAGTTCCGTGAATTTGATCACTCATAGCTGTTGCTGTTAATACATCTGGAAATAACAGATTAAGTAATCATATGAGGAAATGTGCAGGGCCATTTCCTTAGTCCTTCTAGGAAGTATTTGATAAATAATAATCTACAGATAGTAAACCACATGTGTTGAAGTCCTTCTAGGAAGTATTTGATAAATAATAATCTACAGATAGTAAACCACATGTGTTGAAGATAACATGTTTGTGAAGGAAGCATTTCCTTGTTTCCTAGAATGAGCATTTGTTCCAGTTAACACGTTGATAATAGCATTACATTGGGCAATGGTGTTCCTTCTATAGGAAGAATGACCATAACCTTTAGTTTAGAATGGAGTCTGGGGTTCGACCCTGGACGGGATACATAACTCCTCCACCCTTTGTTGCTCGTTATCGTCCTCGATAACAATTTTCTTAAGTCTATTCTTTGCAGATTTAATACCTTGATATATTCTTGTTCTAAATATTAACATAACAACACAGAAAATAAGTATTATAATACTTGTGTTCACAGACACAAAAGTTTTCATTTTAGTATTGTATTCTGGAATGGGTTTTAAATCTAACTTCATTCCTTTCACATCGAGGTGGGATGAATGGAAATTTATTTCGGTTTTAACGTATGGATCATTTGGAGTTGACAGGAGTGGAAACAGGTGCACATAATTTGTAGGTTGCTGTTGCAAAGTTATGCCCATACTTGTAATAGGGCAAGACTCGTTTGAGTAGATAACATATGATCCTGCTAATTTTATAGTTCTCTGAGATTCTGGGCAGGTTTGCAAGATTATTTGAGGATTTTTACTAGAGAAAAGGCTATGCTTCTTATTTAGTGGTTGAAATAGTTGTACCTCGTTTTTGACAGTGGCAAATTGACATCTGGTAGTGTCCGTTAAATTACATGAAGTTATTCTAGTATTAAAGAGTATACATGCGTAATATTGAGTAATTTTTATACAAGGTGCGTTAGACCATCTTAAGGTAGGTCCTTGCAAGTAATATTTTTCCGGAGGGATTAATATTAGATTATTGTTAGGTACAGGAGAAATTTTATACAATGTATAAGTTTTAGCATCAGTGATTGGCATATATAATATTACAACCATTTCTTCGTTCATCATGAGAACTTGCGTTTTTGACAGTTTAAGGTTCTCAAATTGATGATACTGGTCAGTATGAATTATAGTTTTTGTTGGGTAGATTAGTTGTAAATGTTTTACAACATTTGTTAAATCCTTTTGGGAGAACATCTTGATATTTGTCATTTCATTAAATGACAAGCTAATAGTATCTTGCAATACTTGTATGATTTTATCTAATTTGTTCGTACACAAGAGCACATATTGTTGATGTTCCAGAAGGTTAATCTTGAAGTCGTCTTCTTGTAAAATACCTTTAATTACCTTCATATTATAGTTTACATGGTTCATTTCATTATAGAACTTTTGAGCAATGGAGTTACTGAATGATATTAATTTATTAATATGTTTAATTTCTTTGGCGTTACTTTGTTTTAATGCTTCTAATTGTTCTTGTAGGTTGTCTAGGTCATCTTGGTCTAGATTACCTGATATGAATTTAATTATACTACCTAAACCATTTATAAGACCTCTCTTACTTCTAGGTGTAGCAGGTAGTAACTTATTTAATTCCTTTTTTGTTTCTTTAATTGATTCTCTTAATTCTGATATTAGGTAAGGAAATGTATTATTGCTTCGTGACATGAGACTTGAGATAGTGTCTTGAATATTATTATAAGATTCTTTTAAACTCGTTAAATTGAAATGAAATATGAACCGGTGATAATCGTTAATTATTAAGGCTGGTCCTAATGAGTCGGCATAGAATCCTTGTGTCTGGATGGGCTGTGTGATGATGGTGCCATGTCCAGGGAGGAATCTGGAAAAAGAAATTTTCTTTTTGGTTTAATGTCCCGAAAATTCCTTACATGTGTTTTACCGTTTCTCATTTTACAGTATACCCTGTTTTCTTCAATTTTGGTAATGATACCTTCGTTGTACAGGTTTTTTGATTTCTTGTTTCTGGTGAGGGGATCTAATACGTAGACAGTTTCATTAATTTGGTAATTATGATTGAAAGTGTCGGTGTTTGGTTTAGTATGACTCTCTTTTACAATTTTCAACTGATTTCCTTGTCTTTCAATGTATTCATTGATTTTGGGACATGGCGAGAAGACGTGGTCTAAAGCCTTATAGTATGGTCCATATAGAACGTTGAAAGGAGGTTGTTTAGTAGTGGAATGGATTGAAGAATTGTAATTCGTGATTATGGTGGTCACGAGCTCTGAGAGCGGAGTGAACTTATCGTGATCTCTGGAGATACGAAGTTTCTCTAGAAGGGTCGAATTCAGTCTTTCTACTGGGGAATTAGATGAAGAATTCAAAGGGGTAGTAGCGTGATATTCGATGTTCGTGGCTTTACAATATTCTTTTATGACATTGTTTTCGAACTCTCCTCCTTGGTCATGTGTGATTTTCCTTGGGAATCCATGGTGGGAAAAGTAAACTTGTAATTGGCTTAGTGTGGCCAGACCTGTACCATTTGGTAAAATGTAGGCTTGTCCATACTTTGAGAAAATGTCAATTATAGTTAATATGCGACTTTGCTCGAAGTGAAACGTGTCGATGTGAATTTGAGAGAAAGGGTGATCGGCGGTGATGGGACCTTGGTTCGATACCTCATTAGGGTGTCTCTCGTATTTGTTTCTTTGACAGAGGTTACATTGATTGATGATTGTCCTAATTTGTTCTCTTAAATGAGGCCAGTAGTATTTGGTCTTAAGATGTTCGTAAGTTTCTACTATACCATTGTGGTTTTCAGAATGATAGTGTGAAATCAGCTGTCTCTGAGTTTCGGGGCTTTCAATGTCTTCCAAGAATTTGGATGACCTGATAATGATTAGCTCAGAAGTAAATAGCTTCTGGCATGCCCTGATGAATGGGATCTCGAGAGTGATATCGTCAAAATAAGTAGCGTACTTGTTTGAGGTTACTATTATTTTGAGGAGGTGATTTGCTAAATCTTCCTGAAGGTTCTTCTTTGTGACAATCATTATGTGTCTGGTACATTTTTTAAACAGGTTTTGTTTAAGTACCTTGGGATAATTACCATATTTCACAATAATCTGATTGCGGTTTTGGTTTAAGTTCCGTTCAGATATTTTCAATGTGAATATGGGGTCTGCTTGGTTTGAATGGACAGTTTCATTATCCATATCATTTTGGTAGCTGTCATCTCCGGGGATGGCAACAATTGAAGCTGTTTCATCAGCCATGTTAATTTCTATTCTAGAGAGTGCGTCTGCGACATAGTTGGTTTTGCCTTTGACGTATTTGATGTCAAAGTCAAACTCTCGAAGCTTTATCTTCCAACGGTAAAGTCTCGAACTAGGATCCTTTAGCGTGAAGAGCCACTGTAACGGGCGGTGATCACATTCTACTTGAAAGTGTCGTCCCCATAAGTAAGGCTTGAAATGTTTGCAGCTTTCTACAATTCCTAATAACTCTCTCTCTATTGTGGAGTAGTTTTTCTCTGCTGGGTTTAGAGTCCTGGGGTAGTATGCGATGGGGTGTCCCTTCTGTGATAGGACGCTTCCCAGAGCAAAATCTGAACTGTCCGTGGTTAACGTGAATGCTTCTTCGAAGTTTGGATAAACTAGCACAGGAGCATTTATTAAAATGGTCTTAAGGTTCATAAAAGCAGACTTGTATTCAGTATTCTCTACATCGACTTTGGATCCTTTCTTTAAGCAGCGAACCATGGGTTGTGCTACTTTTGCGAAATCTTTGATGAATTTTCTGTAAAATCCAGCAAGGCCAAGAAATTGTTTGATTTCTTTGGTAGACTTCGGAATAGGATAGTCCTTGACTACTCTGATCTTTTCGGGATTTGGTTTGACTCCGTCTTGTGATACAATGTGACCAAGAAAAGCAACTTCTTTGTGAAGAAACTCTGTCTTGTCTAGTTGTATTTTGAGATTTACTTCTCTCAATTTCTGTAGCACAAGGGTTAAATGTTGTACATGTTCGCTTAGTGACTTGCTGAAGATTATTATGTCGTCAATGTATACAAAGCAGAACTTGTACAGATAAGGACGCAAGACATTGTCCATTACACGTTGAAACGTGGCTGGTGCATTTTTTAGGCCGAAGGGCATTCTTTTAAACATTAGGTGTCTATTGTCTATTGTAAAGGCTGTTTTCTCGATAGACCTGGGGTCCATCTCAATTTGGTGAAATCCCTGAGCCAGATCTAAAGTACTGAAGTACTGACATCGACCGAGATTATCTAGGATCTCTGTTATTCTAGGCAGGGGATATTTATCCTCAATAGTTTTCTTGTTCAACTGTCTGAAATCTATCACTAGTCTCCATTTCTTTTGTCCCGAAGCGTCAAGCTTCTTGGGGACAATCCAGACTGGATTGCAGTATGGAGATTCGCTATGCGTGACTATTCCCTGGTCCAAAAGTTTCTCTACTTCGTTGTTTAATATTTGCTTTAGAGGTGGTGGGTACCGATAATTTCTTTGGTGTACTGGGTCTTCATCTGTAGTGCGAATAAAATGCTTTACTGCACTTGAAAATGTCAGATCACATCCTGGATAATAGAAAACATCTGAGAATTCCGAGCATATGTCTTGAATAGCACTGTTTTCTAGATCGTTCAAGTGTTGTGTTCGGAGGTGTTCATGAATGTTTCTTTCAGAAATGGAATTTATTTCCAGTGGTTGGATTGTTACATTCTCTAAAGGTTCAACTAGTATTGGCTCGGTGAATTCTTGTTTCAACTGAGTGTTTGTGGGATATAGAACCTGGTAGTTCTCTGCATGAAGAATAGCATCTGGAAAACATATTCCTTCGTATTCAAATTTGGAAATATACACGTCTCCGTGTTGTATGTTGACAGGTATAGCTAGATGATATGCATTTAATGCAGGTTGAAAGCTTTCTTGCTTATGTGGGGAATGAAAGTGAAACGGTATGTCCGTGTTGTTGAGAGTGACTAGGTTCGAGGCGTAGTCAATCTTTGCACCTAGCTGAGCAAAAGCTGCGCTACCAATTAATGCGTCGAAGTAATTATGCCATTGCATAACTCTAAATGTTATAGGTGAATCTATGTTGTATTCTGAAAAGATAGGGAATTGAATATTATCTTCTCCTATCGTTTGTGAGTGGATTGATTGAATACAAAATGGTTCTTTAAACATATACTCTGCGAACAATGAGTGTGCGAATTCAGGGTTCATAATTGAATTGCAAGCACCGCTATCAATTAAGATCTTTAGTCCAAACAGTGTGATGAATGGTAGTTTGGGAGCATTACCCAAGTTATTTAAGTCTTCGATTTTGATGGCTGGGCCAAGCGAAAATCCTGAGACTGTTCCTCTGTATCGCACTCGTATTCATAGTACTGAGTGTCGTACTCTTGTGGGTAGTTCTGTATGTTGTACTCATCTACATACTCTTGTGTTTGCTGTATGGGACCTAAAGCTTCCTGTTCGATGTCTTCTGAAGGTTCTAAGTGAGCATTCAGATTACCTCTAATGGTTGAAACACCTGACATCGGCTGTGGAAATCTTTGCTGGTTAGTGGGTGTGAAACGTCGGCCAATATTATTGGGAGTTGGGTAAGGACGATTCATGGGGTTTGGTGGCTTGAAAGGCTGAGGGTTCGGAGCTTGAGCGTGTCCGAAAATTGGTTGTGGTTTATTTTTATAGAAGGGTCTGTGGGTTTGATTTTGCATGAAAGGTTGGTTAAATGGGTTCCTTGGAGGAGATGGGTTAAAATTCGAGAATGGATTGTGTGCTGAGTGGCCTAGTGGTCGAGTTGTTGGTGGAAACTTGCTAGGAGGTAGTTTTCCTCTTAGTTGGTCCATGTAATCTTCATGGGCACGATCGTTATCATAAGACCTGCATAACCTGAGGCAATGATTCAGGTCTGTAATCTGTGCATATCTTAAGTATGAACGGCAGGGTTCCAAAACTCCTGCTTTAAACGTGTTTAGGCTTAACTCTTCAAGTTCTCGTAATTTCAATTCCAAAATTTGGTTTTGGTAATTGAGTTTGCATAAGCTTTTGCATTGCAAAGTCAATCCTTCTAATTTATCATGGTAGTCATTGTATGATTCGTTTCTTTTCTGGAAGCAATTAGAGATCTCCTGGATGAGAAGTCTCTCGTCTTTGACGTTACCGTATTTTCTTATGAGTTTATCTTTAAATTTTTCATAAGTACTGTTGGCTTCTAAGTCAAGAATGCTACATGCTTCACCTTTTAGTTTTGACTTTATGACGTTAAAGAGGAAATCATTTATTAATACTGAGTTTGTAGCTGACGCTATTCTCTTATGTGTGTTTAGAAATGATTCTGTTCTTGCTAAGAAATAGTCAAGACTGCAAGAATTAGTGCCGTTAAATTCAGGCAAAAGATGTATCTGAGCATATTCGAACTTTGAAAGTAACTCGGTTTCAGGCATTTTGTTTGAATTTATTAAGACGGTTTCAAAATGTTATTTATAATAAATATTTAATTATTTGTTTAATTTCTTTAATAGTGACAAGCGAAAGACCAGTATGGGCTGCACTAACTCACTTTTGTTAAGAAATTATGTTATTTTATTATTATTATTATTGTTATTATTATTGCTCTTCCTAGTTTGTTACTTGAAATATTGAACCATGCTTCACTAACAATACTCTAGTTCACAAATAAGGTATTATTTGGAGTTTGACTTACAGACAAGAAAAGATGATCAGTGCTGGCTGCATCCTCTTGGAACTGCGGAGTCGGTTGGTTCTCTTGTGTCGTCGTGTGGTCGGAAAGCGCTTCTGGAGCGTTGTCGGCACGTACGGCGATGGCGGTCGGTTGTTGCGAAAGGCGTTTACTTGGAGCGTGGGCTTCTTGGAACGTTTGTCGGCGAACTTCCTTCCTTCAAGCTGGCGAAGTTAGTCGTGGATGAAAGGCCTCCCTGAGGTTGTCAGTTCCACTCCTGGCTTGCTGGCTGGTTCATAGAAACGATGACTGCATCTAGTGTTGAAGATAGGTACCTTGGTGTCGCTAGTATAATGACGAAAGGCCTCCTTGTGAGGTTTGTCAGAACACTGTACTAACTTACTCTTAGATTATCTGGCAAGGATAATCGTTACCTATCCCGGACGGGCCCCCAGTTAAGTTTGTCGCTTAACAGTCTTCTTTAGTGATGTACTAAGAAGTCGTTGCTACTGCTAAGTCAGTAGGTCTCGTGGTTCTTACTTCTGATGAGTAGTATCTGCTTTCTATGAATGAGAACTCGTTGGTTAGTTTGTATGTATTTATTAACTTGTCAACAATTCAATATATACAAGTGAACACCAGTCAGACAACCTGTTTAGTTGCTGCTGTTGGAAAGAGGACCTTTGCTTCTCAGCCCAGGTCTTTTATACAAAATCCCTTCATAACAAAGTGCGTCACAGTGGAGGGGCGTACTAGATAACATGTATGTGGAAATATATATCTTACAGGATATGGACAGTTCCGTGAATTTGATCACTCATAGCTGTTGCTGTTAATACATCTGGAAATAACAGATTAAGTAATCATATGAGGAAATGTGCAGGGCCATTTCCTTAGTCCTTCTAGGAAGTATTTGATAAATAATAATCTACAGATAGTAAACCACATGTGTTGAAGTCCTTCTAGGAAGTATTTGATAAATAATAATCTACAGATAGTAAACCACATGTGTTGAAGATAACATGTTTGTGAAGGAAGCATTTCCTTGTTTCCTAGAATGAGCATTTGTTCCAGTTAACACGTTGATAATAGCATTACATTGGGCAATGGTGTTCCTTCTATAGGAAGAATGACCATAACCTTTAGTTTAGAATGGAGTCTGGGGTTCGACCCTGGACGGGATACATAACTCCCGTTCCAGTCCTGAGACCAGAATTAAATTTCTTGGCAGAGCGGTGAATCAAATCCAGGCCTAAGCGGTAACAGCCAAGAATACTAGCCACTGCACCAAGAGGTGTTTAATGAATAGTCTATAAGTTGTTGTCATTATTGTTGTTGATTCTTTTAGGGGTTTTGCGATATCATGGTGATGTAGCCCTGTATACTGTACTTGGGTGTGTGTTGTCTGATAACCTGTGTTTGTATTTGTAATTCAGATAAGGACTGGGAAGGTGGCAGCCAAGGCCGTCAGTTAAGATATATCCCAGCATTTGCCCGGAGTATAAGTGGGAAACCACAGAAAACTACTTCCAGAATGGTTGAGGTAGGTATCGAACCCAGCTCCTGTCAGTTCTACCTCACAAGGCTGATTGTACCCCGTTCCAGTCCTAAGATCAGAAATTACATTTCTTAGCAGAACGGTAAATGAAATCCAGACCTAAGCGGTAACAGCCAAGAATGCTAGCCACTACACCAAGAGGTGGTTAATGAGTACTAGTTGTTGTCATTGTTGTTGTTGTTTCTTTTAGGGGTTTTGCGAAATCATGGTCATGTAGCCCTTTATACTGTACAGGGTCTTTCATATAAAATAAGAACGGCGAGCGGCGGATTTGTTATTCGCTGCTACAGTGGCCTGGACCGAGCTTGTGGCGCGCCACGGCCCCCTGCTGTACTATTGGAAGCGCGCGCATAGTATAGGAATACTTGACCTTGCAATAAATGTGCAGGTGTTCAGTCGCCAGTCTCAACCTCAGATGCTAACATGGTGAGACAGTTATCATTACAACATCGTATTTTTGTAAGTAAAACTTATTTTTAAGTACGAGTCAGCTTGGCGGTTACGTGATGCATTATTTGTTCTGCAGTTTCTTGATGAAGTGCCACCTTCACTAGCACAGATTCACGTAATTGAAAATAAGTTTGACACTACTGGCTCAGTTCCCAATGAAAGACATATAAAAAAAAGATCAGAAACATTACAGTGGCAGAACTCACGCGCGTCAGCTAGAATGTGGTTACCAGATACAATGCCTGTATAACCCAGGAAGGACGACACTTCCAGAATCTTTTATAAGGTAATATTTCATATAGGATTGTACACGAGCTGAAACCAGGGGGCCGTGGCACGTCACAAGCTCGGCCAAGGCCACCGTAGCTGCGGATAACAAAACCGCCGCTTGGCCTTCTTATTTTATATGAAAGACCCTGTACTTGGGTGTGTGTTGTCTGATAGGCTGTGTCATTGTGATAGCTGTATTAGTTTGTGAATTTGTAATTCAGATAAGGACTGGGATGGAGGCAGCCAATGCCTTCAGTTAAGATATATCCCAGCTTTTGCCTGGAGTAGAAGTGAGAAACCACAGAAAACTACTTCCAGAATGGTTGAGGTAGGAATCAAACCCAGCTCCTGTCAGTTTTGCCTCTCAAGGCTGAGTGTACCCCGTTCCAGTCCTAAGACCAGAAATTAAATTTCTTGGCAGAACGGTAAATGAAATCCAGGCCTAAGCGGTAACAGCCAAGAATGCTAGCCACTACACCAAGAGGTGTTTAATGAATACTAGTTGTTGTCATTGTTGTTGTTGTTTCTTTTAGGGGTTTTGCGATATCATGGTCATGTAGCCCTATATACTCTACTTGGGTGTGTGTTGTCTGATAGGCTGTGTCATTGTGATAGCTGTATTATTTTGTGAATTTGTAATTCAGATAAGGACTGGGACGGAGGCAGCCAATGCCTTCAGTTAAGATATATCCCAGCTTTTGCCTGGAGTAGAAGTGGGAAACCACAGAAAACTACTTCCAGAATGGTTGAGGTAGGATTCAAACCCAGCTCCTGTCAGTTTTGCCTCTCAAGGCTGAGTGTACCCCGTTCCAGTCCTAAGGCCAGAAATTAAATTTCTTGGCCGAGCGGTGAATCAAATCCAGACCTAAGCGGTAACAGCCAAGACTGCTAGTCAATACACCAAGAGGTGTTTAATGAATATTAGTTGTTGTCATTGTTGTTGTTGTTGATGATTCATTTTTCGGGTTTGAGATATCATGGTCAAGTAGCTCTATATGCTGTAATTAGGTGTGTGTTTTGTGATAACCTGTGTCATTGTGATGGCTGTATTAGTGTGTGTAATTGTAATTCAGATAAGGACTGGGAAGGAGGCAGCCAAGTCCTTCAGTTAAGATATATCCCAGCATTTGCCTGGAGTAGTATTGGGAAACCACAGGAAACTACTTCCAGAATGGTTGAGGTAGGAATCAAACCCAGCTCCTGTCAGTTTTACCTCACAAGTCTGAGTGCACCCCATTCCAGTCCTAAAACCAGAAATTAAAATTCTTGGCAGCGCGGTGAATCAAATCCAGGCCTAAGAGGTAACAGCCAAGAATGCTAGCCACTACACCAAAGAGGTGGACAATATAAGGCTGGTCTTGATTGTACATGATCAATCAATAATTACCTAATAATAATAATAATAATAATGATAATAATAATAATAATAATAAATATCCCATTTAGCAACGTTTCACTCCCAACCTCTCCCTATGACGTCATCTACAGTCTCAGGCCGTTGCGGCCTTCTTTCGCATTAGCCCCTGTGCCAGCTATAACTTTCCCTCCATAGGAATAACATTGGGTAGATTGAGCGCAGCGGCCATCTTGCGCATTAGCCCCTGTGCCAGGATCTGTCTTTTATACCTCTATACTTGACTGAAACATAGGTTTTTCTGAGCGTTGACTCATCCGGGATAGATCGGTTAGTATATTTCTCGACGAATTCCCTGAAATACTGATTATTCAGTTTGGAGAGAGGGATGTCAGCAGAGATGAGAGTGCGGCAGAGATCGGTGTTGAACTCGGACGTTACACTCGAAGTTGATGGTTGTGTCAGAAACAACTGTCTCAGCTTAGAATTTCGTAGTTTGTTAGTCTGATGTTTACTGGTTGAAATGTGTTGTTACTCCAGGAACTTTTGAGTAGATGCCACTGAACATTGACACACATTACAAAATAATACCTTACTGTCAGTTGATAAACCATGTTCTTTAAATTCTGTTAAGTAACTTTTTAATTTTATACTGGTTAACTGTGCTACTTTAGGCATCTAGTATCAATGTTAATGTCTTCAATGAATGTCAATAGGCAACTGAAAACTTTGCACTTGTAGACAAAGCGGTAAGTACAAGAACACTACGATCCGTCTCACTGCTAATTCAAACTGTGAATCACTGGTAGGAACTAGAGTAGATGGAGGTATTGCGCCCATCAAGGGGAATGCCAGAATTCCGAAATAATCCGGAAACAACTGGCATATCGTCGATAAATGAAATTTCCTGTGTAACGAAATTATGGGCAGACATAGTCGATGTTATGTGTGATTCTGATGCTCAGCTTATCTCACATCTTCCGAGTTCACTCATCTCTCTTTCACCACGCCGTTTATCAACTTACCTTATCAACACAGGCATGGACAGGCGTGATGATGAGTTGCACCCCAGTTAAAATATTAAATGTTTCTCCATTATTGACAGGACTGCTAATTTAATAGAATTTAATACTTTTTTGCCGAAATATGGACTGTATTGACCTTAATGACTTAGAATGTGGAACATTATGTGATAAGCTCCAAATATGGAAAAATATGGAAAAAATACTCCATTTTTCAACTCCACACACCGTGATTTGTAAATATAAGGCAAAACATAATTAAGTTTAGCTTCACAAAGAGATATTGTTATACCATTAAGGTCATGTAATGTACTTAGAGGTACACTTACATATATCTACAAATACTTACTATAATCTACAATTAACCCTACACTCCATACATCTATAATTGTCTGCAAGTATCTACAATCACACGCACATTATCATCTACACCTATCTGCCCAATACTCAACACCACTTCACCCCTGAATCTACCCCAAAGCTGCAAGCAACAAAAACAACCACTCACTTCATTTCATACCAAGTTGGCAGAGCCATGCCCCAGCTCTAGCTCAAACTCTTGCTACACTTATCAACAAACACACAGGAGTTGCTAGGTAGGACGGCGGTGTGTCAATTAGCAGCAGTCAGCACACTAGCGCACATAAGTAGATCTACCCCTCCGAGGGAAACTGTCTGTTCTACCGTGGTGCTGTCTGAGTGACGTCGGACGCCAGAGTACCAAGGTGAGTGTAAACTCATGTATCCTGCATAAGTTGATTGCCTCCCCATTGCCTTACCTATTTAAATTGTATCACTGCACCAACATTATTAAGCTATCACTACATTTAGTGAGGCTGGTGCATTATTCTGAAGCCCTATATTAAACAAGCACATTTACTATAACAGATTATTTATCTTATTGTTCACGGCCTGGTCCCCTCCCACACTTTACAATTTACCTGCTTACTTGTAAATCGCTGCGTAAGCGCTATTAGTTTGTTTATTGACACTGGCATTGTCCCTCACTCACGCTGCGTGCGTACATACTGCCATACTGCGCTATAAGCAATTTGCTTACTCTACCCATCGCGCGCGCCTTACTCATTGCTTGTTAGGCGTTACCTCTGTTTAGGAATCACCCCTTCCTTTTAATCTCTGTCATAGAGCTTCGTCGATCTTCCCGACACACTCAGACACTCTATTCCTTGCGGAGATTAGACCAACACTTTAAATCACCCGATCAGGCTCGACTTGATCGCGCATCCCCTAGAGACACGCCACCCTTCACACCCGTCACATATTTCTACCCCCTTAAAGGGAAAAACAATTGGTAGAGGCGCCGTGTAGGCCTACTACATTTAAGAGAGACTGATACAACGAGCTCCGTAGTAGGACCGGCTATACCTCTTTGCAAGCCAAGCACCCCAAGTTAGAAAATATTCTCGCGAATAAATCCCCCGAGAGCGAAAAGGCAAGTCCCGAACACTAGGCCAATACAACTATTTACCATATAAACCCACCCACCCGCCCTAAGATAGAAATAGGGGTGTACAAGGTACTATTGAATACAAGGACCTCAAGCCAGTGCAATTCCTAATAACAGATACTTGTCTTGGAGCAAATTCAAACCAAAAGAGATTCAATTGACTTTACACATAGTTTCCCTTCTGCATTTAAGAGAAAAGCAAGGGAAACCATAGCCCCCCTACAATTACTCATTCACATTTACTCACAACATATATACACTATCCCGAGCCATTGGAAAGTTAATTAAGCCCTGAATAAATTTCCCGTGCGTATTTCATTAGGACAAGGGAAAATAAGCCGAGCTCCGCGAAAACAGAAATACATACACGCACAACATGGGACCTCAAGCAGAGCCAACAGGGTTGACAATCAATCAAGGAAGGGCACACCACACTAGAGGCGATAAGACATCAGCAATGTTATTTACATTGTTGAAGAGACGCCCGACCCGAATGCAAAGGGTACATGCCCAATTACATGCCATGCATACGCAACTAGGCGCGACACAGGCTAGATTAGCGCACACGCCAGGAGAAGCAGCAAGGTCACGACTCAGAACCGCACACAAACAATTGCACTTAATACACTTACGACTTCATATAAAGCACATGAAAACTAACAAAATATATAACCGGATAAACGAAATATACAATCAATTGCCACCGAACGCGAATCTGCAACGGCTAAATATAGAAAACACCAGGCTACACACCGATTACAAGCAATTGATACGGGAACATGCGCAGTTGAACCTTGCTGTCATTAACTTACACATGGCCAACAGTTCAAGACAGCCGAATTAGGCACTAAGGCCAAGAACCTACATGCGGACCTTAATAATGTCTCCATAACGCTCCCTATATACCAAATACACAACACAGGTACACAACGCCATCAATACAACCCCATAACATTAATCAACACCCCCCGACCAGCTCATTCAAGATAGAGAAGGGGACAATCTCCTACCACTCGATAGAAACATTTTAACAGAAACATATACGGCACGGGCCATTACTTGCATCCCAACAGTTACACATATTTTGTAAACGGTGCCCAACCCCCAAACGCTGATCCACACCACATACGCATGTGTATTTCGAATTACTGCCAGGCAAAGATCATAGCATCGAAGTGCAAACAGATTGATGCACGGTAGTGATTTACAATATGGCATTTTATGTGTTATGATGATCATGTATTTTCTATGTATAAGAGTGCTAATACGCCACAAGCTATATTATATGAGAATGATTTTCAACTGTAAAATTCAATAACCAGGCACACTGCGTAGCAAACTTTACCCTAGTCCAAGGGGCAACATTTTATACACATTCGGAAAAATATCGCCGAGCATACATTATTTATGAGAGACGTTACAGTAGGTCATACGAGAACAATTTTCAGACATTAACACTACTATACGCGTCCAAATGGGACAGGTTACAGGCTGACTTGTCGATAAATGCTATTAGCAGGACAGCGGCCTAAATAAAGCAACATATACGGAAATAGTAATATGAGACGTCAGTGGGACTCAGCAGTATCCAGTGCGAGGCCACAGCATGCCAGCAGGCCACTGCTAGCACATGCTATCTCTTTCTGTTCGCGTCACACTGTCTAGAAAACAAATGACCGATCGCGGCCCACTCAGCTGTCGACTACAGAAATAGCCACCCCTGGCAATAATTACCAGCAGTGAACCCCGTTAAAGTGGTAAAACACCAACACCTATAGTTTTAAAACCCCATTAGTTAACCAGACCACATAATTAAATTAGACCACTGGGAACGGTCCTCACCCCCAGAAATAACATTGTTTAGGAGATAGGAAAAAACCCCGAGTAGTAAGTGTACGACCAGTACGTCGAAAAACTGCAAACATCGTAAACGATAGTGTAACATGTAGATACACGCGATAATTGTAGAAAATTTTCACACGGTAGATTGATATGCCTAAGCATCGTACTAGGAGCCTTTCAGGTTCAAAGTAGCCTTGAGGCACACCTTTCTGGTCACATTTTACAACACATCTACACTAATATACGAGGCCGCAATACACACTTTGTACAACACCCGAAATTAGAAAACATTCAACACAGTAGGCCTAAAATTCTCGAGGAGTAGGGAAAGACACAATTAATTAACCCTTTATATGGCAAAAGACTGGGGGTATAAAATATTTTTTTTGCATATTTGTAATTGGGGGTGATAGATGAGTAGGAATACGCAACAATTTTATGGGTGTGGATTCTATTTTATGAAATATGGGATGGGAAATTATTATCCCACTGCCCGCACCCGACAGTATGTTTTCTTAAATGAGCAATGGTGTAATAATCTCCCACATCCAAATTATGATGATACTGTGTTTATCACTCAATAATGAGGTTTATTTAACAGGATATAATATAAAAACACCCATCATGCTCTATAATTTAAAAAAAATCATAACTCCCACGCAACACAAGGTCAGTGAACGGCACAAATAATATAAAAGTGATTTTGGAGTGTTAAAAGTTAGTATATTCGAATATAATTCAATAATTTCAAAATAGTATTTAGTAAAACACAGAAAATTAATTTTAAAAATCTTCTATTCTATGGCCAACACCCTGAGCAGGATAATTATTTCCATTCTAGCAGAAATATATTTACTCAAGTGACCAAAACCATTATTAACATTGTATTTCAGTTATATACCAACGTTTACAAATGTCTTATCTTCAATAAAGACACCTTCATCTGTAAAACAAAGCATTTCCTTCACTCAACACAACCGAACTGGTAAGCACGTGCACTGCGGAGACCACTGGGATATATACTTCCCACCTTTGGTTTCTGAGGACAGTATACATCAAATTAATGGGTTTTCAATATTTCTCTGCATCTAGCTTGTGGTTGCATGTGGAACTGCTTGAAATAAAAGGAGTGGGGGAGATTCTCTCCCTAACACCGTTCTATAAATACATGGTGGGAAGATAGTATCCCAAGGACCTATAAAGGGTTAACACAGTTAGAAATATACGTTGAAAGGCACGCTTGGTTAACACAGTTAGATATGTCGTTGAAAGGCACGCATAGTTAACACTGTCAGATAAATCCCAATTACCCAGCAGTTTGATATTTTAAAAGGCGCACTTAGTTAACACAGTTACACGATAGGTCCACACATGAACAATATTTTCAAAGGCCGCGTACAGCCTGCATAGTCACAAAGGCCAAAGATCACAAGCGAAATGTACAAGTGAGGCTTTATATGGCATAGCGTTAATGCACAATAGTATTTGTGTCAAGAAACAGCAGGGAAGGGAGATGGAAGGAGAATGCTGGTTCAGGATTATAATGTGTAGGCCTACAATATAAATGTGTGCATGAACAACTGATATATAATATTGCATAGGTATTGATATTTGTTTGTAATTTTGAAACACCTTAGTTAATTATGGGACAATATCACAGAGTGAACTACAAGATAGGAACACTAGATTTTAAAAACACACCGAAGTTTATGACATTGCACACAGTAGGAAATATATTTTCAGGAGGCAACCGTAGGACAATGAGGGACAGACAACACTATTATTATTATTATTATTATTATTATTATTAAGAATAATCAATATTACATCCAGCAATACAAGAAAATATATACACATCATAGCTTTTTAAGTATTAGGACATACTCCGTACATTGTTCAAGAAATCGCGTGTGCTATATACACATTGTCCTTTGCACTACAACATTGTATAAGTCACTTGTTCTCTTGATCACTGGAGTCCCGTTATATTAAATATGTACAATCTTCATCATATCGTAACTTTAGTCTATTTCTGATTATTATCTAAGTAAACGTATTGGTCTAAAAATGTACATTCTGAGATCCATGTGATGAATATCAAATTCAGCCGAGTTAGGGAAGAATACATGTAGGCCTAAGCTATACCACGAAAGGCAAGGCCTTGTGGGTGGCATATTAGGTCTACTTACCTAATTATAACGTTAAGTGTTCATGTTAAAAATATATTACATATACTGTATATATTAAAATAAGCGTTGTGAAACAGCTAGGTAGCAATGGTAATGCTAATTTATAGATTAAGCTACTTTAATATATCTTTAATGACATTTTCATTTTCTCGAACAAATATCTTTGCGTTACGTATAAACTTTGTAGATTTATGTAACTGGTCTTTTATGGGATTAGGAAGGATATTGTACAATATTGTAGAACAATACTCCCTAAAAGCGGGGTCCAGAAACCCACAAAACGGAAAAGACTGATGTAGGGCACTTTTTCTAGGATAAGAGGTTTGAACTATTACATGGCGGAGGTCCTCTTTCAGCAGAGTAATAGAAAGGATACCGGGAGAAGGCGGATCATGATTACAATATGTGTGATACGACAGAACAATAACACAGGTTAACATATTTTTCTCATATTCATTAGTGACATGGAACACCCCAATTGGTTATGGAAAACACCACAGTGTTCGCTAAAAATAGGAACACCACATTTCAATTCTCACCTAAGTTCACGAGGCTAAATTTTCACAAGACATTTTAGAAAACAATTTAGGATGGCACAGAGCATACATTAGGTACAACGAACATGCCGGCAAGGTAAATAGGGCATAATTGCCCAATCGAGCCAACAAATCGACATTCGTGTTACACAATTTCAAAGTAGGGCATTAGCAAACGCGACATATCACAAGCTAACAAATTCCTAGGTCACACGCACGGCACATGAAGACACGAGGAAGTGTAACATGACGCAATATTCGTCATCATTATTCAAGTAAACAATCACTGCGGCCAGTATAGCGTAGAAACACACACGTTGCTAGAGCCGCAGGGCTGAGGAAATGTGCACAAGCAGGGTACACAAAGTAGGGAGCCACATAAGACACAATTGGCGGAAAGCAAACTTGCCGCACAACACATATATATATTTTCTCTCGCTGGATTATTTTTATTTATCTATAAAATCAAATTGATAGCTACCGGCATGGGATTGTGCACGTGCAGTTAGTTGTTAAACTCCGCGTTGGTACGCTTAGTCTTATCATTAGGGAACCTCATTCAAATTTAAGAAATCATTCATTTTTAGTCTACGAAGAAGGAGGTCGTTGCCCAACGGCAATAACACTGACTCATCAGTCAATATCCATCGAAAGGGACTCATTAAATCATCCAACGCTAAGAAGTTTTGCTAATCAATAAATTGCAATCACAATCTCATTCCCAACAATTGGTACTAATATTCAGTAACAATACATTTCAATACAGGCCAAAAGGCAAATCCAAAGCACGATCCAGTAATAATTACACATTAGGATTAAACTCTTTCCAAAGGATCATTCTATTGGCCTTATTTACTTCATTATAAATTAAATTAAACTTAACATAGGCTCAGTAATAGCCGAAAGGCAAGGTGTAACATCAGTTTGGACAGACCTTCGTATATACTATACGTTAAACTGGGATGTAATTGAATCGATTTTAACAAATGTCTAGTATATGGCATCTGATCGACAACGCTTATATGCTGTTTATACTTTCGTGTTTACACGGTAAATGGTATCCTGAATAAATCGTATATAACAATGACGTTCACATGTCAACTTTTTACTTAAAGTACAGTAATAACTGAATATTAGCAGAAGGCAAATGATCCTGTAATTGGATGTTAAAATACACTCCTAAACACATACACCAATACGCTTAGAAACATATTCTGCGCATGGAGATCATTTTAAAGCCTTATTTCAATATATTTCTAAATTTAATTAACAAAAGGCAAAGATCAAAGCCTAAAAACGAGACTTTTAGACTGTTTTGATAATCATCTATAGGCACGCTAGGCAATTGATTGACAAGACATGTGGCCTGTTTTGAAAATCGGCTACAACGGTTGCAGATCACATAGAGTCTATTTAAAAACAATAATTACGTATTTACAAAATGGCTGATGATCTTATAAGTTCAATAAAACACGGTCCTAAATACACGGCACACTGACAAATACATTTTCGCGCGTCATTACATGTAGGAAACATACTCTACTACACTCATATACATTTTCCGGCGCATACAGGGAAGGAAAAGGCCACAGCATACTCATATACATTTTCCGGCTTACACAGAGAAGGAAGGCAAGCCAAGACACTTGGATACATATTTAGCAATAGGCAGATCAGGAGGACACGGCGATACACGCAGGTACAGTTTTTACCGGTTTAGACAGATGGAAAGACATATCCCGACACACAAAGAGGTGATTTCCCATGTTTAGAGATTGGGAAACACAGTTCGCACGCGAACGATAGCATTATAATCCTTTGGCATTATTATTATTAGTATTATTATTATAAATATCATTAATGCCATCATCAACAATTAACCCAACAATTACATCCACCGACACGGGAGAGCACCCAGTTATATTCACACAACACAGCAGCGAAGCCGACATTAGCGGTACGCATGTCAACACACGAGCACCATGCTATTTGCGGCCAAGCAACGAGCGGACATAACCTTTTTTAAAGTACTATGACGTATTATGCGAGATATCGTAGGCCACACCTCCCATGGAGCACCGTCGCCTAGCGACAACACGTAACGAGGCGGACACCTGATAAGCGGCAGCGCACGTCACTGTAAGCTCCACCCACAGAGCAGGTAGACGGGCAGCCAGGCTAGAGGGCGTGGCGCCACAAACACTAGCTGGCGACTGACGTCTCAATCGCATCTCAGCAAGCGCCATATTCAAACTCCCTATACGCACCATACGTAAGCAAATACACAACATATTTCCCACTACTCCAGGATTACAATGATCATGCTAACGAGAAAAAGGGCATTTTGTCAATGAACAGAGGAATAGCTGCACCTCACCTCAAATGCACAAAGCTCGTGTCAAAAATAGGCACACGGAAGTAAACAAAAACGCTCGATATATGCATAATGGCTAAAGAAATACTAACAAAATACCCTATTGACATAACTAAAATACCTATTTAAAAAAACTAATACGACCTGCATGGGAAAACCACGATAAAAACCCTTCATCCCAACCTGAGCACTAAATAACACACGCTCAAATTCTTTCAACAAAGCATGCATCCCTGGTAATGAACATCCTAAAAACGAGAAAGAAAGGCCCTAAAAAAAGAAAAAGGCCCAGTAATATACCATCCCAGCACGCATGACAATTATCCACAAAATAACCAGATACTAATACGCCATTGCAACCCACTAATAAACCCATGAGTAGTTGGTTTTGAGCGGTTCCAGCACCACCTCCACCTCACCCACCTCACAAGATGGCGGCGGTGTGATATCTCTCGAACGCATGGTCGGATTTTGATGACTGAGGTGTCCTTGAACTCGGGCTGACACCCTCTTTCCAATGGACAACATATCTCTACCCCAAAATAAAACCTACCCCTACTAGGGGGTGAAATTGTAATTTTTTAGAAAATCCCGCTTTTCAAGTACAACATGTGAGAGTTTGAATGCCAATATGGAATTAAACGTTGTTCCACACAAGAGACATGTGTGCGGTGGAAAGCCAATATGAATTAACATGCTTGTTGTTTGCTTTTACGCATGCCCACTCATAGCTTTTGTAAGAGGGCGGGCTTTTTAAAAGATGTTGGCTGTAGTGTAACCTAACCTAACCCAACCCACGAGTGGTGATCAAAAAGTATTTTAAGCGACGCTTGTCGATCGGCAAACCAATAATCAAAGAGGGACATGTCAGGCCTTGAGGTGATAGCCCCTTTTGATTGATCCCAGTTGACTGGTCCCATTTGATTGATCTCTGTTGATTTGTTTCTTTGGACTGATCTCTGTTGACTAGCCCCTTTGGACGGGTCCTTTTTGAAGGGGGTCATTTTTGACAGGTCCCTGTTGACAGGTCCTTGTTGACGGGTCCCGGTTGACATGTCATTGTTGACAGGTCCTTGTTGACAGGTCATTGTTGACATGTCATTGTTGACGTGTCATTGTTGACGGGTCCCTGTGGACGGGTCCGTGTGGACGAGTCCTTGTTGACGGGTCCTTGTGGACGTGTCCTTTTGTCTGATCCCTTTGGACCGGTCCCTTTGGACTGTTCCCTATGGACTGGCCCATGGTCCCTAATGCTATGATGAAATTAAACGTTGTTCCACATGAAACGCATGTGAAGAGTCGATTGCTAATATGAATTAACATGTTTGTTTTTTGTTTTTACGCATTAAAAACTTAAACTTAATTCCTGCCGCTCCTTCCGGAGCATAGGGCCTTGGCGAAATTTCTCCACGCAGTACGGTTCCTGGCCATTCTCTTCACTTGACTCCAGTTCTTGTCCACCTCTGCAATTTCATTTTCGATCGTCCTCTTCCAGGTCTTCTTAGGTCGACCTCGTTTCCTGGCGCCTTGAGGATTCCAGTCTAGCGCACTTGTTTCAGTCTGGGTTTCTCCATCAAGGTCCTCACATTCCTGAAACCGATTTTCGTAGTCCTCTTCAACTATGATGAAATTAAACGTTGTTCCACATGAAACGCATGTGAAGAGTCGATTGCTAATATGAATTAACATGTTTGTTTTTTGTTTTTACGCATGCGCACTTGTTTTTTTTTGTAAGCGGGCGGGTTTTTTGAATAATGATTTATAAATGAGTTATTTTTTAAAAAATTACCAAAAGATCCAAAACTAATAGGTCATTAGCTTTTTAATATCTCATGAACCAATAAGGCTAGGGACTTGTATGAGAGGTCGTTGGACTTGAGGTGACATTCTGTTTTTGAATGTATTTTTTTTTGTCAAAAGGACCTAACTGCACTTTTGTTAATATCTCGCTAACTAATAATCAGAGAGGGTCAAGTGAGGTGTCATGGGACTCAGGATGGTCAAGCCTTTTCCATGACCTACGAATTTACCCAAAAGATCTAAAACAGCAAGGTCATTGACCTATGATTTTTTAAACTAATAATCGGAGAGGACCAAGTGAGGTGCCATAGGACTTAGAATGGTTAACCCTTTCCCATGACCAATGCATTTACCTCAATAATCCAAAACAGCAAGGTCATTGACCTAAGATTTTATAAATTAATAATCGAATATCAACATGCGAGGTGTCATAGGACTTAGAATGGTCAACCATTTCCCATGGCCAATGAATTTATCCAAAATACCCAATACATCAAGGTCATCGACCTGAGATTTTATAAACTAATAATCGGATACGAACATGTGAGATGTTTACCATGCGTGATGAAACATAGCTAGGTAGGGAAAGAATTAGTGTAGGCTACATGTATGGTGACTGACAAGTCTTTTACCATTGAAACTTGTTTTCAGATCAAACTGCAGTATAGAGTGAGTATAAGTTGCTGGTATGGGTTAATAAATGACAAACGGTGTACACAAACTCTGATTTATCGATTCAAGAATTAAGGGTAGACTATCTTTAATTGATTGGTTAAAGAGGATAGCTAAAACACAAAAATGCTTAGTGGTTACCGGGACAAGATGGTCGCTACACACAACAAGCTTTAAATACTTGAGGCTAATAATCTATACACACACACTCGCTTTTTCTAAACTAAACTGTGTTCTGTCAGTGCTCAGACAGTAGGCTGATGACAAAATGCATTGCTAACAGAAATATAATCATTTCCGGTTGTCTAATGTTACCAGGTATCCATTTTGTGTTGCAGTGTTAAGCACTTTTAGCTCTTGTACTGGTGGTCTTAACTCGATTTCCAGGTCTGAAGCCTAGAACGAGTCAAACTAAGAAACAAAGGCATGGTGGTGCAGTGGTCAGTCTGTTAGCCTTTTCACCAGGGTTCGATTTCAGGTTAATATGCATGTCATAAACATATTAAACAAAACAAAACAGAGATAACGTTTGCAAATGATTACATTTGTGTCTTTTCAAATTATTACTTGGATTACAAATACAATGGTGAACTGGGTTTGATATACAGTTAATGCTGTCTATAACACACTAGACTGTAAGAAAGCCAAAAGAGCAAAAGGCGTAGGTAGAGCAGTGGTAAAATTGCTATATGTAGAGAACTACCTAGCGGTTTTATGAACTGGCAAAGCTATATCGCATAAACAGTGCAGGATACAATCCAGCAATCAAATTTGTATCTTGTGGAACAGAGAAAATGCGCTTTTACCTTGATGGATAGCAAATGAGTGCAGATGAATGACCTATGCATTAGCCTACCATAGGGTTATAACCACGAGGTGGAGGTGTGATTTCTATATTTTATTGTTTAGGGACATGGCTTTTTTGTAACCAGTAGATTTAGTAAATATTCATTTTTGTAATTGTAAATAGTGGATTTTTTGTAATAGTAAATGTTAAATGTATAACTAAAAGTTCTTTGTGATACGTGTGCATGTCAAGGATAAATAGCGTGGTTGTATTTGTTTTTCAAAGAGAGGTATGGCTGTGTGAATGTATGACTATAGATAGAATGATAGATAGAGAGAGAAAGCTTGTGTGTGTGTGTGTGTCTGGTAGCATTGATTGTTCAACCAAAGCAAACACGGCAAGGTAGGATGGTGGGGTAATTAATGTATATAGCAAATGGTAAATAGTATACTGTAGTTTTTTAATACGTGTGTTTTTTTAATGCAGCGGTAGATAGGTGTTATTTTGTAAAACAGTCTTACCTACAGTAGTAGTAGTAGTCAGTGGCGGTTCTAGAAGCTTAAATCTGGGGGGGGGGCAGATATTTTCCCGGATCGATCTCATTAGTCTACTTTTTCCTCATTTTTGCAAAATGAGGGAAGTAGGCTAAAAATTATCATTGGTAAAAAAAATAGCATATTTCACTGTCACATAAATTTATTCTTCTGTTTCTATTCTGGGCAAACTGGTTCACTATATCAGAAGGGTCGTGAAGTAATTTTCCACTTAATTCTCTTTCAATTGAATGAATTGCGAGATTGGAAAGACTCTTTGTTGCCATTGTTGCTCTTAAATAGGATTTTATTCGTTTCACGACAGGAGAAACTGCGCTCAGCAGAAGAAGATGACACAGGAAGAGTCAGCATCAACTTGAAAAATAATAGTAGCTATGGAAAAGCAACTTCCATTTTCAGAAGTTCAGAAAAAAAGAATGAGGAAGTGTTTGGATATTTGCCTCTAAATACATTCTTAGCTAAACTGATTTCAGTCTGTAGCACCTTACGGTCTGTGAAGATTAGATTATATTTTTCACAGAACGTGAGAATATATATATTCAAAATTTAAAAAGTTTTCACTTCTTGGGTTACAGGCATCCATTGCATTGCACACAAAATCATTTTCAGTAAATCTACACAGTAACTCTTCTACCATGTTGTCTAATATTTCAAAAAGATTTCTTTTACATGTCTCTGATAATGTGACACATTCCTCTTCTTTCTCCGCAGAGACTGGCATTAATAAAACGTAGTCTGAAAAGTTCTTTGGAATACTTGAGACTCTAGAATGCTTATAAACTTTCACGCCTAACGACTGAACAGAGTCACATGTAACCGCCCATATTTCCTTAAAATAATAATCATTTCGTTTTTCTTGCAACGATTTTACAAGACCATAGATCAATCTATGTGCCCCTCCGAAGTCCACATGTTTTTGTTGTAAGAACATAGAGGCTCCATTGGCAAGCTCGAGAATATCAGAAAAGATTTGTAACACAAACATCACCTTCACTTTACAAAGCTGTTTCAACAAACCTTTTGCTTCTGCTGCCTCTTTCTTGTTAACTGACTTTGAAAAATACTCCAGAGCTGCTTTAACTGAAGCAAATCGTTTCTGAAAATACATTACTCCTCTATATTTACATACCCATAACGTGTCACTTTGAAGAGGTATCTCTAAAACACGTTCTCCTGGATGAAGATCACTCTGTATCTCAACAAACCTTTGGTGTCTTACAGTAGATACAGACTGAAAAGCATAAATTGCTTCCAGTAAACCAAAAGTGTCCCCTACCATGTCTACAAACTGGCTTTGAAGCGTCCACCAAAACTAAATTTAAGCGATGTGCATAACAATGCACGTAAACACACGGGTTATTGACCTTCTGTCGCAATAAACGCTGCACACCGTTTATCTTCCCTGACAGAACCGCGGCTCCATCATATGCTTGTCCAATGCACTTACATGGATCGAAATCCACTGAAACAAGGTACTCTAAAGCTGAATTAGCTATACTTTCAGCATTCAGTTGAGACAAATGTATAAAACCAATGAAACGCTCCTCTATAGAATTTTGTCCTACATATCTGACACATACGGACAGGATTAAGGAAACATAACCATTGTTATATTTTTCGTCTCTCCTCCAATATGTTCAACTATTATATTAGCTGAGATATCAAGAAATTAATTTTGAGAATCTTTAGATGAGTAAGTTGCATTCTTTGATAGACTGTTTACTTGTGCATTCACTTTCTAGTTTAATTACATTTAAAATTTCATCAAAATTCCCTTTATTATTAACACTGTCATCATCCGAAACTGTTTGGCGATGACCTCTAAGCCCAATGTCTTGCCGAGCACAAAGTAATGCGACTCGGGCCATTCTTGCCACAGCTGAGCGGTTACGCAATATAACCAGAGGTTTCTCGCTTAGCTTCGAAATCACTGTGCTGCTATGTTCACTTACCAGAAAACTGTTTCACTTTAATATTGAAGATTTATAACATTCCCTATCAGCATGCTTTGCACGCTTTTCTCATATTCTTTTCCAATTGCAAAATCCAGTTTTACTGAAAACATGTTCAGCATTGCTTGAATCAGATTGAACGAAATGACGATACAGAAAACAGCATCTTTGTTCTCAGAGTATTCAATAAATGTATACCTATCAAACCTTTTACTGTTAAAACTTCTGTTCTTATTGTATAGTAATGTTTGTTTATAAACTGATTTACGGGGTTGGCATGGACCATCATAGATCGATGCACTGTTATAAAATGGTACTGGTTCGTCTATATTAGAAACAGTTGCACTCACATTTTTGTCACAGAGTTGGGGAGATATCGATGCACTTGTATCGCATGGAGGTTTCTCTACATTGGAAACTTCTGAACTTGCATGTCATAAAGTTGGGAAAAGAATTTAATACTCTTGGTGTATGCACTACGCATTTTACAAATATTATATTTATACACGATTTCAATTGTGTGTTTAAATTACATATAATAAAATAAATAAATTTTGAAATTGAAAGAAAAATTAACTTAATTGAATGCATTAGTTTGTTTTATATCAGATAAATTATATCTGTAAATTATCAATTTATTTAGTAACCAAGGAATTTTAAAATAATTATTTCACTAAAACTGGGGGGGGGCGCCCCCCCCCCGGCCCAGGGCTAGAACCGCCTCTGGTAGTAGTAGTAGGCCTATACGTTTTTGGAAACAAACAGAAAGAGAATGCACTATTGCCATGGCCAAGCACTTCCATTAAGACGATTTCAAGAAAATTTAAATCAGCGAATGTGTGTTTTACAAAACTAAACTTTCAACATGGACTAAATCATAAACGTGTCGTCAGTGATATGGAAAAAAATAGGAAATCCATGTTTCCATATCAACACAATTTAAAAACTTAAAACTGACATTTAAAGAAATGTAAATGGGAAATTGACAAATGTGTAAGCAACAAAATGGAAAATTCTTGTTTCCATATCATGAAATCCAAAAACTTTAAACTGACATTTTCAAATCGTGTACATGGAAAATTGACAAATGGCAATGTGTGAAATGTGAAAATGAAAAAAAAAAAATGAACAAATGGCTATCATTATAAAAAAAACGTCGTGTTCTATCGTTAAAGTGTGAATCGAACCATATCTACTTATTTGGATCACCCGAGACTGAGTAGACCTGTTTTAGTCCTAATATACTTTTAAAATTTTATGTTAAAGCTGGAATTGAACTCAAGAGCTTTAGAGTGCCAGCTAACTATGCTAACCGTTACGTCACAAAGACAACTTTACACCACTCTTAAACAATAATAAGAAAAAGAATAATAAATTTGAATTTTTTTAAAGGATGAACATGGTGACACTGTTTCTGTGGCACAGTCTGCTAGCCACTAGCCAGCAGCTGGGGTCTTAGAAAACGATACAGTTGGCATTTTGTAATGAGATGTGACATGTTTCAAAGTACAGTATTATGGGTTGCTGTTGAGTAAAAACTAATCCTGTACAAGGAATCAAGGGTTCGAACCCCTTACCTAACATTACTATAGCCTGAACATGGCTTGACGACACTGTATATTATGATACTTGGTACACAAACCATAGATAGAATGTATTGTTTAAGATCACTTTCTTTCTGAACATAGGTGGAGACTGTTGATGGTTCACAATGGCATTAATATAGTAGGACGTGGGGATAGCAATTAAGAAAAACAGACAATACCCATACAATATTTTTATTTATTTAATGTAAGTACTTGTACAATAGTTACATTCAAAATACATTTCTTTTTTCTCTATTACTATTTAGTCGTTTTTGATTCGCTTGCATATGAAGGGTAGATAACCTTGTCCCTGTTGACAGGTCCTTTGGACTAATCCCTTTGGACCGGTCCCTTTGACATAATTTGAATAAATGCATGGGCCAACCCATAGGGATCAGTCCAAAGGGACCGGTCCAAAGGGATTAGTCAAAAGGACCTGTCAACAGGGACCCGTCCACAGGGATCCATCCACAGTGACCCGTCAGCAGGGGCCCGTCAAAAATGACTCCCTTCAAAAAGGACCCGTCCAAAGGGGCTAGTCAACAGGGACCAGTCCAAAGGGGCAAATCAACAGGGATCAATCAAAAGGGGTTATCGCCTCAAGGTCTGTCATACTGTGCCCGTTTAGACCGGAGTCCGCACGACCACATATGCATTTTACCAATAATCAGTCAGCACGAGAGTCAAAATATCCCGGAGCGCCAGATGGGTTAAAGCAAATCGCAAAAACGACATCAAATTTAAAAAATGCTTTGCTGATTTTTGGCTCAATGCAACAATAAGGATAGAAGGAGATTTAATTGGGAGTAACACATCTGGTAAAATTATCTCAGTTTATTTTAAAGTTAAAATCTGACTGCAAGGATGCTCAAAGCAGCATCATCCACGTGTGGCGATCCACACACTTATTTACACACAATATACAGAAATCTTCCAAACACATTTGACAATCTTTTTGGAAACACAAGTCCGATTAATAGTCCTGTGGGCTGTGTTCCAAAATTATTAATATTTAACTCCAGTTCAAAGTTAATTGTCTATACTGGAAATAACGTAGATCACTGTTTGACTATTTACATGATATTAACACTCGTAGAATAAATGTTTATAGAATTCTTAAACTTTCACTTGTTTTTCCAGTTTCAAAAATATATCGTCGAAAATATTATTATCATCATCGAAGCACACAAATTATTAACACATAATAATAACATCTGAAAAGTATTTGACCATTGAGCATAGCATCGAAGAACTGTGCGTAGCACAACAACAATTATTTGTTCTTCTGACATTAAACATTCGAGAAGTGACTCGATTATGAACTTCAAGTTCCAAACAAAATATATGATTTCTGAATCATCAACTTGATCAATAAAAGGTTGAACCATTCAACTATTCAATTTTCCACTTGGAATCATTATTATAAAAAATATTTATATTTATGGCCATTTCTAGTAACTTTTACAACTTGCAATTCTTCGACAGAATGCGGAAATAAGAATTGTAGTTTTATAATAAATTCATTTAGTTCATGGCACTAGGACTGAAAATATCCTTCAAATTATTCGTGGTTAAAGAATTATTTTTAATTGGCAGTGGCCCATTCTATTATTTGTGTGAAAACACAATATTACAACAACAACGGCAAAGGTCTTCCTCTGAAGAAGAATAAACTACTATCATGACAAATCCGGGTTCTAGCAAAATCAAAGTCTAAATGGAATTCGTAAACAAGGTTGAAATAAGAACTGATGGTTTCAAGAAATAACCTTCGGGTCATTCATCCGACGAAATGTGTGGCCCCAATACTCCTACTATAAACCTGAGCCATCGAACCTGCTATTTGATTGATGCTCGAAAAAACCTCTTCATTCCTGCGACTTAACATGCGCACCTGGGAATGGAATTTCAACTACTTCACACACATAAATTATCTTCCCAAAATTTATACAATAAATCAAGCCTCTGCTTGTTATCAACACTGGAAGATTAATAAACTTACAAGTTTATTTTATTTTACCATTCAGTTCAACCCGTGAATTTACCATACTCATGAAAATCTTTATTTCACTTTCGAGTGTATTTACGTCATGATTTTATATAAATACAAAAATATCCTATTTGATACAGATATCATTTGCTTCCCGTTTCATGCCTCTCCGTGTTATCTGAAACATATACTTTGCTCATAGCAAATATCAACTGTTCAACCAGAACTGAAATGTTGGTTGAATGCGGGCTTGCGCTAACCACTTTCCTTCGGAAAATCTCCTGTTCCAAACTAGAAATGATTAAACTACTTCATAGGCTCTTTCTCAATACATATGATTATTAGAAAATATAATATCCAAGAATTATTTAGAAAAATTCTGAAAATTATTATTATTATTATTAGTGGATTATTATTATTATTATTATTTGTTATATCATTTTAAATGTGTTTAATTATCATCTCATTATGTGAGAATCCACATGTTCGAACCTTCGAATATGGAAAAAATATCCATTCCTCAACAAAAATAAATTTAACTTTTACAGTTACATCGGGGTTTTCCGTGGTTTCCTTAAAATATGAAAAATTCAAATAAATGCTCGAAATGCTCGGTCATCGATCCTAAACTGTTCTGAGTGCTGAAAATGCTCAGAATAACTCTAACAAGTCTTGCGTAAATCATTGCAAGCTTTAAATACGACGAAAAAAATGTGTTGGTCATCTGCAGAAAAATAGTTTGTTCCAATTAGCTAGGCATAATATAATTCAAATGTGGCTTACATTTCTTGATGGTCTTGAAGTGTAGTAAACCTGGTCTGTACCAGATTTATCCATAGACATGCCCTATCGGACAAGCATGTATAATCCTTGTATCGGCCGCCATTGTAGACCCACAATTCGTCTAGTCAGACATAGTGGTAGTATCTTTCGACGTTTGAATAAACTGTGGTTCCATTTTAATATGAGCTTCTATCAAAGCCATAACAGTTTGTTTAAATAGGGTCAGATCTAAGTGATCTCTTCTTAAATATGTCAGTTGTAACATAACTCACTGTAATCTCATCAGTACAAGAAAAACACTGACAGTCTAAGCAATTAACGG
Source organism: Meconema thalassinum (assembly GCA_946902985.2). NCBI lineage: Eukaryota > Metazoa > Arthropoda > Insecta > Orthoptera > Tettigoniidae > Meconema > Meconema thalassinum. The sequence goes on along the minus strand of OX336389.2, from coordinate 885,182,120 downwards.
CTGTTCTGAAGATCGTTCCCTGGGCATGGTTTGTATATCACCATCTGCCATGCGCTAGACAACCTGCAGTTTCCCTTGCGTAGACTAATGAACGCCACCGTTATAGACTAGTCTTCAGTGTACTGACAGATCGAAGTGGTTAACTAGTTACAAAATAATGAAAACTGACTTGAAATGGATTTAAACATCCAAGTATTAAGTCACTACTGGACTGTGACAAAATACTATTTTCTAGACTAAGTCTAGCATATGTCCTTTTGGAAATATAAATATTTCCACCAATGTCTGTAGAAATACAATCACCTCAGTGATTCTCCTCACCAGAAACTTACTAAGTTTCAACTCGAAGCGCAGCACTTCTCGTGACTATCACGATTTGAAAAGAACTTCTGCGTAGATTCGGCAACCATGTGCCTTGGCTCAGCGTAGACGCAACTTGCTTGCCAAGTGCTTGTGTTAGAATGAGCTGACCATGCCTCCTCCAGCTGGCTTTTATTCAAAACGGTCAGGGTCACGCGTCCTCGCCTGATATCTAGAAATCCTCATATCTCTTGAATCCCTGGTCCGATTTACTTGATACTAATTGCATTCTCTTTCATTTGGCCGTGCCAGTAATCTGATCCCAGTCTCAAGTCTCTACTCCATAGTTAACTATTTAATCAATAAATAGCCTCCACCTCTGCTGTTACTCGCTACGTCACTTGACATCCAACTATCGGTAAAATTCTTCTAAATGCTTCTCGAAGCAATGTAGCGCGATATTCAAATATCTGAACTTTCAAAAGCGGCTACAGCCTTTCCCTTGATATCTAGGTGTCTGAAACTTGGAATACCCATTCCTAGAGTTGGGCACAATACCCCTCTTTGATTATTGGTTTGCCTATCGACAAGCGCCGCTTGGAATACTTTTTAATCACCCCTCGTGGGTTGGGTTAGGTTAGGTTAGTTTACACTACAGCTGCCATCTTTAAAAAGGCCGTGGGAACATAGGTGTTTACCAGCAGTCTTCGGCAAAAAGTCCAACAATACCTCATACAATGCCCTAGTCTTTTGGTCGCGAGATATTAACAAAAGTGCACTTAGGCCCTTTGTCAAAATTTCAAAAATAGATTCAGTGTTGTGCAATCAATAAAAGCCACCTCTTTAACTATATACTTGTTTTTGTTGACCATAAAGCCTTGAGTATCCATCATCAGTGTATGTGACATGTTTACGCTTGCATAGATCAAAACCAACTGACTACTCACTACTTGGGTTTAGAAATTACATTTACTCAAATCGCATTCTAGTAAACTTCATGCCTACTATAAACGGCACCCACTTTGCACCCACTTTTACATCCACTTTTGCACTCACTTTTGCACCCACTTTTACACTCACTTTTGCACCCATTTTGCACCCACTTTTACACTCCCTTTTACACTAACCTTTGCACCCACTTTTGCACCCACTTTTGCACTCACTTTTGCACCCACTTTTGCACTCACTTTTACACTGACTTTTGCACTCACTTTTGAACCAACTTTTGTACTCACTTTTGCACCCACTTTATCACCCACTTTTGCACCCAATTTTACACTAACTTTCGCACCCACATTTGCACCCATTCTTGCATCCACTCTTGCACCCACTTTTGCACTCACTTTTCCTCTCACTTTAAACTATTATTTATATTATTGAGTGAACTTTGCTAGAGATTAGTTCATGCTTGACAATTGACATGGAAGTATCAACAAATGGCTATGGTAAGCCATATGCATTCATTAAAGGATATACATATATTGTAAAACGAACCAATAAAAATGGAACTGTTATTTGGCGTTGTTCAAAACATCGTTCAAAACAGTGTCGAGGTGAGCTGAAAAGTAAAAATAGTGATGTCTTAAGTGTGAGTGATCATCAATGTAGTGTACCAGATAAAACATCCTTGCTGTTTAAAAAATCTCTTCAAAATGCTAAAACACTAGTCCCAGAAAAAGATATTGCAGCTCAAGATAGTGCATTGTTTGTTAAAAAGCATTTATCATCTCCTCAGAAAGTCGTGTTAGGACAGTTGTCAAAGTCTGAAAAACTCCCAACATTATCAAAGGCAACACAGACTGTACAAAATGTGATATTGCAAAAGGATCAAAAAGGACTATATAGTAATAGTGATGAGGATTATAATGATGATGATGTTGATAATGCTAATTGTTATGATGATGATGATGATGATGATGATGATAAAAATAATGATAATGGTAATGCTTTGTTTACACCAAAAAATCATTTCTTAAATTTGTCTACTGGAACAATCCAAGTAAGCTAATCCGGCGGCTTCAGCAACTGCATGTCTATAAACAGGCTGGTTATACTGAATATGAGGAAGAACTATTGGATATAGAAAATGAGCTTCGTCGTGCCAAAATTATTATGAAATGGATCCACATAACCGCTTAAACTATTTCTTAACAATATATGTAATATTTTCTACCACTCTGCTACCATTTTGCTCTCACTTTTGCTATCACTTCAAACTTTACATATTAAATATAAAAGCCAACGTTAAATGATTTTATTATCAGAACAGTTATAACCTTTGTAGTGAGCAAATCATCCTAACAGGTTAGTTGCTACTATAGAACTTACTACAACTAACAAAGGTAAACAACGTGTACTCTATAAAGGCTACTCTTATAACTATAATCGTCAAAATGTAAAAGGAATAATATTTTGGCGATGCTCAAAAGAGAGGTCAAAAAGATGTCGAGGCAATCTAAAAAGTAGAAATGGTAAGGTTTTAAGTGTGAGTGATCATCAATGTGGTGTACCAGATGAAACACTGTTGTTGTCAACAAATAATCATGACAATGTTAAAAAGCTAGTACAAGAAAAAATGTTGCTACTCAAAATAGTGCAGTGTTTATTGAGCAACATTTAACCCCTGCTGTAAAAGTTATGTTTAATCCATCTTCCACATCTCAAGAGTCATCAACATCACAGACTATGCAAAAGGTTGTGTTGTTGTTGTTGTTGTTTTAAGGGGCTGAACTACAAGGTCATCTACCCTTCATATGCAAGAGAATCAAAAAGGACTAAATAGTAATAGAGAAAAAAGAAATGTATTTTGAATGTAACTATTGTACAAGTACTTACATTAAATAAATAAAAATATTGTATGGGTATTGTCTGTTTTTTCTTAATTGCTATCCCCACCTCCTACTATATTAATGCCATTGTTAACCATCAACAGTCTCCACCTATGTTCAGAAAGAAAGTGATCTTAAACAATACACTCTATCTATGGTTTGTGTACCGAGTATCATAATATACAGTGTCATCAAGCCATGTTCAGGCAATAGTAATGTTAGGTAAGGGTTTCGAACCCTTGCTTCCTTGTACAGGATTAGTTTTTACTCAACAGCAACCCATAATGCTGTACTTTGAAACATGTCACATCTCATTTCGAAATGTCAACTGTATCGTTTTCTAAGACCCCAGCTGCTGGCTAGTGACTAGCAGACTGTGCAACAGAAACAGTGTCACCATGTTCATCCTTAAAAAAAATTCAACATTTATTATTCTTTTTCTTATTATTGTTCATTAAGTGTGGTGTAAAGTTGTCTTTGTGACGTAACGGTTAGCATAGTTAGCTGGCACTCTAAAGGTCTTGAATTCAATTCCAGCTTTAACATAAAATTTTAAAAGTATATTAGGACTAAAACAGGTCTACTCAGTCTCGGGTGATCCAAATAAGTAGATGTGGTTTGATTCACACTTAAACGATAGAACACGACGTTTGTTTATAATGATAGCCATTTGTTCATTTTTTTCATTTTCACATTTCACACATTGCCATTTGTCAATTTTCCATGTACACGATTTGAAAATGTCAGTTTAAAGTTTTTGGATTTCATGATATGGAAACAAGAATTTTCCATTTTGTTGCTTACACATTTGTCAATTTCCCATTTACATATCTTTAAATGTCAGTTTTAAGTTTTTAAATTGTGTTGATATGGAAACATGGATTTCCTATTTTTTCCATATCACTGACGACACGTTTATGATTTAGTCCATGTTGAAAGTTTAGTTTTGTAAAACACACATTTGCTGATTTAAATTTTCTTGAAATCGTCTTAATGGAAGTGCTTGGCCATGGCAATAGTGCATTTCCTTTCCGTTTGTTTCCAAAAAACCTATAGGCCTACTACTACTACTGCTGTAGGTAAGACTGTTTTACAAAATAACACCTATCTACCGCTGCATTTAAAAGAACACAAGTATTAATAAACCTACAGTATACTATTTACCATTTGCTATAAACATTAATTACTCCACCATCCTACCTTGCCGTGTTTGCTTTGGTTGAACAATCAATGCTACCAGACACACACACACACACACAAGCTTTCTCTCTCTATCTATCATTCTGTCTATAGTCATACATTCACACGACCATACCTGTCTTTGAAAAACAAATACAACCACGCTATTTATCCTTGACATGCAGACTTATCGCAAATAACTTTAAGTTATACATTTAACATTTACTATTACAACAAATCCGCTATTTACAATTACAAAAATGAATATTTACTAAATCTACTGGTTACAAAAAACCCATGTCCCTAAACAATAAAATATAGAAATCACACCTCCACCTCGTGGTTATAACCCTATGGTAGGCTGATGCATAGGTCATTCATCTGCATTCATTTGCTATCCATCAAGGTAAAAGCGGATTTTCTCTGTTCCACAAGATACAAATTTGATTGCTGGATTGTATCCTGCACTGTTTATACGATATAGCTTTGCCAGTTCATAAAACCGCTAGGTAGTTCTCTACATATAGGAATTTTACCACTGCTCTACCTACGCCTTTTGCTCTTTTGGCTTTCTTACAGTCTAGTGTGTGATAGACAGCATTAACTGTATTTAAAACCCAGTTCACCTTTGTATTTGTATTCCAAGTAATAATTTGAAAAGACACAAATGTAATAATTTGTAAACGTTATCTCTGTTTTGTTTTGTTTTGTTTAATATGTTTATGAGATGCATATTACCCTGAAATTGAACCCTGGTGAAAAGGCTAATTGCTTAACCACTGCACCACCATGCCCTTGTTTCCTAGTTTGATTCGTTCTAGGCTTCAGACCTGGAAATCGAGTTAAGACCACCAGTACAAGAGCTAAAAGTGCTTACCACTGCAACACAAAATGGATAGCTGGTAACATTTGACAACCGGAAATGATTATATTTCTGTTAGCAATGCATTTTGTCATCAGCCTACTGTCTGAGCACTGACAGAACACAGTTTAGTTTAGAAAAAGCGAGTGTGTGTGTATAGATTATTAGCCTCAAGTATTTAAAGCTTGTTGTGTGTAGCGACCATCTTGTCCCGGTAACCACTGAGCATTTTTGTGTTTAGCTATCCTCCTTTACCAATCAATTAAAGATAGTCTACTCTTAATTCTTGAATCGATAAATCAGAGTTTGTGTACACCGTTTGTCATTTATTAACCAATACCTGCAACCTATACTCTCTCTATACTGCAGTTTGATCTGAAAACAAGTTTCAATGGTAAAAGACTTGTCAGTCACCATACATGTAGCCTACACTAATTCTTTCTCTACCTAGCTCTGTTTCATCACGCATGGTAAACATCTCACATATTCGTATCCGATTATTAGTTTATAAAATATCAGGTCGATGAACTTGATGTATTGGGTATTTTGGGTAAATTCATTGGCCATGGGAAAAGGTTGACCATTCTAAGTCCTATGACACGTCGCATGTTGATATTCGATTATTAGTTTATAAAATCTTAGGTCAATGACCTTGCTGTTTTGGATTATTGAGGTAAATTCATTGGTCATGGGAAAGGGTTAACCATTCTAAATCCTATGACACCTCACTTGGTCCTCTCCGATTATTAGTTTATAAAATCATAGGTCAATGACCCTTCTGTTTTAGATCTTTTGGGCAAATTCGTTGGTCATGGAAAATGCTTGGCCATCCTGTGTCCCATGACACCTCACTTGACCCTTTCTGATTATTAGTTAGCGAGATATTAACAAAAGTGCAGTTAGGCCCTTTTGACAAAAATAAATAATACATTCAAAAACAGAATGTCATCAGCCTACTGTCTGAGCACTGACAGCAACACAGTTTAGTTTAGAACAAGCGAGTGTGTGTGTGTGTGTATAGATTATTAGCCTCAAGTATTTAAAGCTTATTGTGTGTATCGACCATTTTGTCTCGGTAACCACTAAGCATTTTTGTGTTTTAGCTATCATCTTTAACCAATCAATTAAAGATAGTCTACTCTTAATTCTTGATAAATCAGAGTTTGCGTACACCGTTTCTCATTTATTAACCCATACCTGCAACCTATACTCTCTTTATACTGCAGTTTGATCTGAAAACAAGTTTAAATGGTAAAAGACTTGTCAGTCACCATACATGTAGCCTACACTAATTCTTTCTCTACCTAGCTTTGTTTCATCACACATGGTGAACATCTCACATGTTCGTATCCGATTATTAGTTTATAAAATCTCAGGTCGATGACCTTGATGTATTGGGTATTTTGGGTAAATTCATTGGCCATGGGAAAAGGTTGACCATTCTAAGTCCTATGACACCTCGCATGTTGATATACGATTATTAGTTTATAAAATCATAGGTCAATGACCTTGCTGTTTTGGATTATTGAGGTAAATACATTGGTCATGGGAAAGGGTTAACCATTCTAAATCCTATGACACCTCACTTGGTCCTCTCCGATTATTAGTTTATAAAATCATAGGTCAATGACCTTGCTGTTTTAGGTCTTTTGGGTAAATTCGTTGGTCATGGAAAAGGGTTTACCATCCTGTGTCCCATGACACCTCACTTGACCCTCTTTGATTATTAGTTAGCGAGATATTAACAAAAGTGCAGTTAGGCCCTTTTGACAAAAATAAATAATACATTCAAAAACAGAATGTCACCTCAAGTCCAACGACCTCTCATACAAGTCCCTAGCCTTATTGGTTCCTGAGATATTAAAAAGCTAATGACCTATTAGTTTTGGATCTTTTGGTGATTTTTTAAAAATAACTCATCTATAAATCATTATTCAAAAAGCCCGCGCTCTTACAAAAAAAAAACCAATTGCGCATGCGTAAGAACAAATACAAACATGTTAATTCATAGTAGCAATCGGCTTACCACATGCGTTTCATATGGAACAACGTTTAATTTCATCATAGCATTAGGGACCATGGGCCAGTCCATAGGGACCAGTCCAAAGGGACCGGTCCAATGGTACCGGTCCAAAGGGATCAGACAAAAGGACACGTCCACAAGGACCCGTCCACAGGGACTCGTCCACAAGGACCCGTCAACAATGACCTGTCAACAATGACCTGTCAACAAGGACCTGTCAACAATGACATGTCAACCGGGATCCGTCAACAAGGACCTGTCAACAGGGACCTGTCAAAAATGACCCCCTTCAAGAAGGACCCGTCCAAAGGGGCTAGTCAACAGGGATCAGTCCAAAGAAACAAATCAACAGAGAACAAACAAATGGGCCAGTCAACTGGGATCAATCAAAAGGGGCTATCACCTCAAGGCCTGACATGTCCCTCTTTGATTATTGGTTTGCCGATCGACAAGCGTCGCTTAAAATACTTTTTGATCACCACGCGTGGGTTGGGTTAGGTTAGGTTACACTACAGCCAACATCTTTTAAATAGCCCGCCGTCTTACAAAAGCTATGAGTGGGCATGCGTAAAAGCAAACAACAAGCATGTTAATTCATATTGGCTTTCCACCGCACACATGTCTCTTGTGTGGAATAACGTTTAATTCCATATTGGCATTCAAACTCGCACATGTTGCACTTGAAAAGCGAGATTTTCTAAAAAATTACAATTTCACCCCCTAGTAGGGGTAGGTTTTATTTTGGGGTAGAGATATGTTGTCCATTGGAAAGGGGGTGTCAGCCCGAGTTCAACGACACCTCATTCATCAAAATCCGACCATGCGTTCGAGAGATATCACACCGCCGCCATCTTGTGAGGTGGGTGTGGTGGAGGTGGTGCTGGAACCGCTCAAAAACAACTACTCCCATGCACGTGTCCAAAACGACCTACTAACGTCCTAGACCTTACGCACAATATATCAACGTGGGAATCCGTTGAGCTAAAAGAGCAATGCAGCACATGCGACTTTACTGCCCAACATCCCACACCAATCACACCATCCCACGAGAATATCACCCCAAAAAGGAAACCTGAGTGACACAAGGAATTTAAATATAAGGTCATAAGGACAGTACCATGGAGGAAGCGATAAGATCACAGACATGTTAAGGAAGAACTAACCTCGGCCAGGACCCATAGCCAAGGTCAGTGTCGGACGGAACGTTCAACCCTAACAAAAGGTGACATCGGCCATACTGTGTTATGACGCCTTTGAGGCTATCCAGTAACGGCAGGTGACCCACCCAGACGACATACTGACGTAGACCCATTTGTTATTAAGTTTAGCTAGAGTAAGGTTAAGTAATTAGGCACCATTGCGAGGTCGCCAAGTTCTGTATGCGAGCAGGTGAAGAAAGATGATTATAATTGAATTTTCCGCGATGATATAAATGATTTCCTGGCCGTACGTCCGCAGGATTGCTAGCAGTAAGACCAGTGACTTATATAAATTATTAACCGGCCGGAAGTCCGAGAATGCGATATAAAATGATATGAATACGATAACCTAGAGGTGATATAAATGATTCCCTGGCAGTAAGTCGAAGGGAATAATACGAATATGCATATGGACATGAGGAACATGATAGCAATGAAGGGCAAATATACACACATCAAAAAAAGTTTTGCATCACCTCGGTTCCAAGAGTTCCGGAACCGTTAAATACAAAGGGAATAGAGATCAACACAAACAACATTTCAGCTCGTTTTATTGCTCATGAGACCCACACATTGCATGTTGTACCATCATACAGCTAGACTTTCAGCATTTGTGGTCCAGATTGCAGTACACACCACTACCTCTAATACCCAGTAGCACGTCCTCTTGCATTGATGCATGCCTGTATTCGCCGTGGCATACTATCCACAAGTTCATCAAGACACTGTTGGTCCAAATTGTCCCACTCCTCAACGACAATTCGGCGTAAATCTCTCAGAGTGGTTGGTGGGTCAAGACGTCCATAAACAGCCCTTTTCAACATATCCCAGGCATGTTCGATAGGGTTCATGTCTGGCGAACATGCTGGCCACTGTAGTCGAGCGATGTCGTTATCTTGAAGGAACGCATTCACAAGATGTGCACGATGAGGTCGAGAATTGTCGTCCATGAAGACAAATGCCTCTCCAATATTCTGCCGATATGGTTGCACTATGGGTCGGAGGATGTCATTCAGGTATTGTAAAGCCGTTTCGGAGCCTTCCATGACCACCAGTGGCGTACGTCGGCCCCACATAATGCCACCCCAAAACATCAGGGAACCACCACCTTGCTGCACTCGCTGGACAGTGTGTCTAAGACGTTCAGCCTGACCAGGGTGCCTCCAAACACGTCTCCGACGATTGTCTGGTTGAAGGCATATGCGACACTCATCGGTGAAGAGAACGTGATGCCAATTCCGTGGGGTCCATTCAGCATGTTGTTGGGCCCATCTGTACCGCGCTGCATGGTGTCGGGGTTGCAAAGCTGGACCTCGCCATGGACGTCGGGAGTGAAGTTGCGCATCATGCAGCCTATTGCGCACAGTTTGAGTTGAAACACGACGTCCTGTGGCTGAACGAAACGCATTATTCAACATGGTGGCATTGCTGTCAGGGTTCCTCCGAGCGGCAATCCGTAAGTAGCGGTCATCCACTACAGTAGTAGCCCTTGGGCGGCCTGAGCGAGGCCTGTCATCGACAGTTCCTGTATCTCTGTACCTCCTCCATGTCCGAACAAAATCGCTTTGGTTCACTCTGAGACGCCTGGAAACTTCCCTTGTTGAGAGCCCTTCTTGACACAAAGTAACAATGCGGACGCGATCGAACTGCGGTATTGACCTTCTAGGCATGGTAGAACTACAGACAACATGAGCAGCGTACCTTCGTCCTGGTGGAATGACTGGAACTGATCGGCTGTCGTACCCCCTCCGTCTAATAGGCCCTGCTCATGCATGGTTGTTTACATCTTTGAGCAGTTTTAGTGACATCTATGAACAGTCAAAGGGACTGTATCTTGGATACAATATACACAGTCAACGTCTATATGCCGGAGATCTGGGAACCGAGGTGATGCAAAACTTTTTTTTGATGTGTGTACATATATATAAAGGTATATGCATAAGAGAGGAAGTAGTTAAGTCGATAAAATATTGAAAGCATGCGGTTGACGTAGATAAGCTACTCATCTATCATCCGGATAAATATAGGTCGAGTTAAGGTGACAGGAGGATAAGTTAATTTGTACTTCACATCCGGTTGACCGAGGCTCAAATCCCGGTAAAGCCGTGGTGCAAATTTCATCTAAGGAGGAATGGCACAATATGAGTATGCATATGACAATGATAAGGGAAAGGCCAATAGCGGCAAAATTATTATATAAGTGCACACTTATCTATATGCATTCCACAGCATATATATATGCTGATATTAATAATAAGGGGTTAGAAAGTAAGATAACATGCATGAGAGAACTAGAAGAACGGAGTAGCTTAGCTACGCGTTCGTCAACCAGCGACCGCGGTTCGAAACCCAGTACTAGCTTGGTAGATACACACAGAGGTTATAGATATAAGTAGGTAGTCTAAGACTGCAGCTAGTTATAAATTAAAATACCACGCAAGCCGCCCGAACAGACGGCAATGACCGGTCGTAACGTGGATAAACTAAATAAACAGCGCTGCATGACTGACATGATGGTTGACGACTGTATCCATATACCACAGGTTAATAATCATGCCTTCTATTTTTCAGGTAGCAGACAAGCCGACATCAATACTATTTATATGCACAATCTCTATTCGTTTACAGATGGCGAAACCATGTAAATAGCTATTGTAAATACGCCTTCAATGCCATAAAACGAATATGTCTTCCCCTTCTTACAGCACACACATTACACTTGTCCTTCACTTTATGTCGTTTCTTCCCACACTACACACTAATCTCCTATGATTTGCACCAGGAATATGACAATAAATCCATACAGCAAAGGCATCTGTGGGATATCAGACCGATACTGACGGATACTCAACAATGCCATACAAGCGGCATACAATACGGTGGTGAGCAACGGTATGAGCATGTAAATACCGGTTCTCACTGCTACGATGGATTCATTCGCCAGCAGGGTGTGATCCATACACTAGGATAAAGCGGCCAACTAGCCACTAGGACTTAATGTTCAGGCTGGTTGATAAGGATAATAGCTATAAGTCTAGCGCGCATTAGGGTATACAAGCACACATCGACGGAGCTCCAGTACAATGAAATACTTGATTGGTATTTATTTTTGTTATAATTATCTTTCCTGTATACATGTTATTTTTATATACATATACAGTATTTGATTGTATAACACAACACTATTCGTCGAGATTTTTTTTGATATGCACACTTTTCAATATTACATATCCCTACACATTCTATCGTATGTATCATACCAGTTGTTGACACATTTCATTTCTGCCTTCTTAACAACACAAGGTACGGATACTCCAGCACTCTCCACAGTCCCTAATAAAACATTTTTATTGCCTTTCCAATTATAACCCTAATGGAGTGTCCATTTTGCTCTTTCTCTTCTCTTTCCTACATATTATATATGTTATGTACCAATGCACGCTAATATGTTATAATTTTTTTTCTGGCACCAAAGCCACGATCTTATATACCCCATGCCAGTTTTTTTTACAGAGACCTTGTTATTTGTTTACCATTGCATACTTATGCCAAATCTTGTAACACTTTGTACACACTGTAATCATTTTTTTAGCATTACGATTGTATTTCTTCACCTTGTCATGTACTTAACAATATTTGTAAAGCACACCGTTAACATTTTCATCTTCATCAGCATTTCAAAGAAATCTTGCATAAATACTGTTCCACCCCTTGAAACCTACCCTACCTGAGCGCACACTACAATGCTACAACTACAACACCAAGGTACACACACACAATCACACTTTCCACACGATGACGAATCATCCACGACACCAGGACCAGGAGGACCGGAAGAAGAAAAGAAGAAAAGAAGAAGGACAAGGACAGGAAGAGGACCTAGGAGATAATAAGAAAGCACCCCTTACGACTAAGTACAGTCCACGAGGACGTAGACTAAACCGAGAGGAAGGGTTGTTATACCTTTAAGGCCGTGTAATGTCCTTAGAGGTACACTTACATATATCTACAAATACTTACTATAATCTACAACTAACCCTACACTCCATACATCTATAATTGTCTGCAAGTATCTACAATCACGTCGCCATTATCTACATCATCTACACCTATCTGCCCAATACTCAACACCACTTCACCCCTTAATCTACCCCAAAGCTGCAAGCAACAACAACAGCAACCACTCACTTAATTTCATACCAAGTTGGCAGAGCCATGCCCCAGCTCTTGCTCAAAGTCTTGCTACCCTTATCAACAAACACACAGGAGTTGCTAAGTAGGACATCGGTGTGTCAATTAGTAGCAGTCAGCACACCAGCGCACATAAATAGATCTACCCCTCAGAGGGAAACTGTTCTACCGTGGTGCTGTCCGAGTGACGTCCGACGCCAGAGTACCAAGGTGAGTGTAAACTCAGGTATCCCGCATAAGTTGATTCCTTCCCCATTGCCTTACCTATTTAAATTGTATCACTGCACCAACATTATTAAGCTATCACTACATTTAGTGAGGATAGTGCTTTATTCTCAAGCCCTATATTAAACAAGCACATTTACTATAACTGATTATTTATCTTATTGTTCACGGCCTGGTCCCCTCCCACACTTTACAATTTACCTGCTTACTTGTAAATCGCTGCGTAAGCGCTATTAGTTTGTTTATTGACACTGACATTGTCCCTCACTCACGCTACGTGCATACATTCTGCCATACTGCGCTATAAGCAATTTCCTAACTGTGCCCATCGCACGCGCCTTACTCATTGCTCGTTAGGCGTTACCTCTGTAGGAATCACCCCTTTCTTTTAATCGCTAATTCATAGAGCTTCGTCCACCTCCCCGACACACTCGGACTCTCTATTCCTTGCGGAGATTAGACCAACACTTTAAATCACCCGATCAGGCTCGACTTGATCGCGCATCCTCTAGAGACACGCCACCCTTAACACCCGTCCCATATTTCTACCCCCTTAAAGACAAAACAATATGTATTTACATATAAATCGGTTCCCTGCTTATAACTATAAGTGGCAAAATGTGAATGGAATAATAATTTGGCAATGCTCAAAACAAAGGACAGCAAAATGTCCAGGCAATTTGAAAAGAAAAAATGGCGAGGTCTTAAGTGTGGGTCATCATTAATGCTCTATACCAAATTATACACAGTTGGTGTTGACAAAAAATTATCAAAATGGTACAAGAAAGCAAGTTCAACAAAAAAGTATTGTTAGTCAAAATAGTGGCTTCTTTGTTAAAAAGCATTTACCATCTCCTCTAAAAGCTATGTTTAAACAGCCATCTCCATCCAAAAGCTACCAATACTTTCAAAATGGAACATACTATAACCAACAAATGTAAGCAACGTGCACTCTATAATGGCTACTCTTATAACTATAAGAGGCAAAATGTGAATGGAATAATATTTTGGCAATGCTCAAAACAGAGGACAACAAAATGACCAGACTATCTGAAAAGTAGAAATGGTGAGGGTGGGTAATCATCAATGCAGTGGTCCAAACAAACCACGGTTGCTGTGGGCAACAAATTACCTAAATGCTACAAAAAGGCAAGTTCAACAAAAAAATATATTGTTAGTCAAAATAGTGGCTTCTTCGTTAAAAGGCATTTACCATCTCCTCTAAAAGCTATGTTTAAACCATCTTCCAAGCCATCTGAAAAGCTACCAACAATATCAAAAGCAACGCAGACTCTACCAGAGGTCCCTGTGGAAAAGGATCAAAGAGGACTAGATAGTGATAATGGTGATGGTAATGATGATAATGATGATGATGATGATGATAATGAAAAAGAAGAGGATAAAGTTTTTAAAACCTATAAAACCATTACGGCTTCCCCAGTTTTTAAGAACATCAATCGATGCTCCCCGTGGAAAACTAATTTACAGCAAGCTATGTGTTTAAAAATATAACAAGCTATCGTAAAGAGAGAAAAGGGAGAGTTGTATTTTGTAAGTAAATATTGTAAAATAACTTAAATTAAATTTAAAAAAAATTGTATGGGTATTGTCTGTTTTTTCTTAATTGTTATCCCCATGTCCCACTATTAATGCAATGGTCTTAAATAATGCACTTAATTTGTAGTTTTGTGTACCGAGGATCATAATAATACAGTGTGGACAGGCCATGTTGAGGCAATAGTTATGCCAGGTAAGAGGTTCGAACCACTGCTTCCATATACTTGGAAATTTGAACTTAAGTAAAACGCCTTAACCACTCGGCCAACCTGACAGTTACTAATTTAATTAGTCTTGTGGACTTGAGTATTAAAATTCTTTTTTATAGTGCACATTCGCTCAACCACTTGTTGGCCTTTGAATACAGAATTTTGGTTTTGTTTTTCCATAACACTGCAGTTATCAGTCTTGTGAACTGGGTGTTGATTATAGGGTTAATGGCATCTTAAAATAATTTTAGAAAAGCTCTCAGGTATCATGGCATGCGTTTTAGTAATGCATCACTGTTCGTTGACTAGGATTTACTGTTACTCAAAATTATTTTGGTAAGCTCTACATAAGTATCCTTATCGTCTCTGGTATAATGTCTTGTTTAACAAACATGGTCGCTCGGTTTCTATATAGGTATAAGCATCTGTTATATATATATTATGATAAAAATGGTAAACAGCTTTCTAGAACTCCACTCACTGGTCAATAACAAGCATAGTCGCCAAAGTGTTTCCCTGGTAGCTAATTCATGTCTGGTTGGTCAATTCTTAATGCAAGGCTGGCGAAAGCCTAAGAATTAGTCTTAACGTATATCAGTCATCGACACCGTGTCATTAAAAAAAATCAAACCATCTTAAGGTATTTTATTAAATTTAATTGCATTTTAGGAACCTTGCAAGAGTCGTGTCACGTGTTTGTAGTGTTTAACCCCGTTACCATCCTACCATACAAAGACATGTCTTGCAACCTTGGGGTGGAAAGTATAAACAGGGATTGTAGAAAGGAGACATTTCAATCATTGGTTAACAATAAGATAGTTTAAAACCCATGTGACTTAAGATCGCAATGGGGGTGTTGATATCAAATGTTTACTATTCCATACGTCAAATTCAGCTGCACATGGTAAGAGAGGCAAAGATAAGCCTAGGAAGAGATGGATGGAGTCAGAGTTATCGACCTCAAAGTGAGAGGTTGGGGAATGAGATGTCAAGAAAGTTTATGTGAGGGTGTGGTTTTTACTGCTGGATGCCTTTCCTAACACCAACCTCAGAGAGGAGTTAATGAGAGATGAAACACAGCTATGATGTGGAATGTAGAGGTCCTGGCCTATTAGAATGTCATATTCCAGTATTTGCCTGGAGGGAGTGTGGTAAACCAAACAAAAATTTCAGAAAAGATGACATACTGTTCATGAAAAGAGAATATTATGGAATTTTGGAGTAAAGCTGGGAATTTCAGAAAATTTGGTTAAATTTCATGGTTTGTAGTCAACTTGGGTAAGTTTGGTAAATTTTAGTGAATTTTCATATATATTCGGGTAATTTTATATCTTTGGAGAAAAGTATGTCATTGAGGAAATTTAGGGAATTAACTGCTCGAAGTTCCTGTCATGGTAAATAAACACCAGAAAAAAGAATGCCAGGTAAGAGGAAGTATATTGCAGCAGGTTGAAAATTATAATTAGGCTACTTGGGTCGCGTATTCTCTCATGATAGTAGTGTTTGGGGAGATATTATAGAGTCAAAGTGTATAAAAGCCAATGCAGTGCGTTCTCAGTTGCCATCAACAGTATTGTACAAAAAAAAATTGGTGTAGTGGCAAAACTCTTCCTGCATTGTTCTGCAATTAGTCCGAATTTCCTGTATGGAAGTGATGGTTGTGTAAATATAGGATATCTGCTATATAAGATAGACGTAACAAGGTACGAAATATGGTTGTTGGAACAAATGGGTGGTAACCAGAGGCGTATATTGCGGGTGTTCAAGGTGTCCACTGGACACCCTATAAATTGGTGTTTTGTCTTTTTTTTTCACTCTCCCTCATTAGAAGTTAACTGTATATGATTCAAGAATATATTTAATTTATTACCATTTAAATCTCTAATGCCTGCTGGCTGGATGAGTACATAATCGCCAGAATGACGAGGAAGCTAGACAATTGGCTGCTGCGGCCATCTGCTCGGCCTGTGTTCTGCATGGCTTTGGTGGGCTGTGCTGTTCCTGCCTCCGGACATCTTAGCTCCAAAATACCGCTGGTCTTGCCTGCGCGCGCAACTGGTGGGGAGGGGGGAACTCGCGAATCACAAGCAGCCAGGTCGTGCGGAAAGCCAGCAGCTCAGCTCATGCTCGTATAGCATAAGTACGGTGCTGTGTTTAGGTTTGATTGGAGTTTTTAGTTGTGTTTCAGTGCAAGACAGTTCTAGTGTGGATCTTCCGTGTTGACACCTGTGCTTGGAAATGTATACTGTTGTAGATCTCTTGCAAAAACCATTTTCTCTTCGTACATTAGAAGATAAATTAGATATTGTGAGTAAGGGTAGGCCTACCCCGCCACTTCCGAATTTAGTGCAACAATATAAAACAACATGTGAACAATACATTAGACATTTTTCTATTTCACAGTATGAAAATGTAGACTGATCAGTGGGTTGTGAAACTTCTAACAGATTATTTTGTTGGCCATGCTTATTGTTTTCTAACAAAAATTATGTTTGGAGTAAGCATGGGTTTGCTGACTTAAATCACTTGTCTAGTGCACAACAGAAACATTCAAAATCTCAAACCCATGTCCAATGTTTTCTGAAATCAAGACTTTTCGGCAGACAGCGAATTGATACTTTACTTGATGATCAGCGTAGAATTGATACCAGTAAACATAACGAAGAGGTAAAGAAAAATAGAGCCATATTAATACGAATTATTGATGCTATTTGCCTCCTAGCTAACCAGGATCTACCTCTACGGGGACATGACGAATCAGATGGCTCTTTCAACAAAGGCAATTTTTTAGAATTTTTGAATCTTAAAAAAAAATATGATTCACTTTTAGAAAGTCATCTAAATTCTTCCACAGCATTTCGAGGAACTTCTCTCGCGATTCAAAATGATATCATAAGAGCTATTTCTGACGTAGTAAAAGAAGAAATAAAAAATGAAATTAACTCCGTTTCATTTGTAGCTATAATGCTGGATGAAACGTCAGATATTGAGAATAAATCTCAACTATCTACAGTTCTCCGCTATGTAAAGGGCAGCACCGTCTATGAAAGATTCTTGGGCTTCGTAGATGTTAGTGCTGATAGTACAACAAATGGTTTATTTGCTCATGTGGAACAAGTAGTAAGTGAATTTAGAATTTCCATTAAACTAGTGGGTCAGACGTATGATGGGGCTTCTGTAATGAGCGGTCATGTGAATGGCTTACAATCTAAAGTCTTATCGGCCTATCCAAACGCAATATTCACCCACTGTTATGCCCATGTTCTAAATCTTGTTCTCCAGCAGAGTGTATCGGTGGTTAAAGAATGCAGAATATTTTTCCAAACATTGACTGGACTCTCTGCTTTCTTTTCTAAATCATCTAAAAGGGCACATGCGTTGCAAGAATTTGTGCAAAAGAAATTACCCAAAGTAGCACCAACCAGGTGGAATTTTACATCACGACATTGCCACACTGCAAAAGAATACAGATCCGAACTTTGTGAGTTCTTCGAAAATATCATAGAACATTCTGGTGACTGGGATAGTGAGACAGTCATAAAATCACGAGGATTTTTGGCTTTTCTTCAAGATGTTGAAACTATATTTCTATTGGAAGTATTTTCTATGTTGCTTTCTTACACAGATATATTGTACAATCTTCTACAAAGAAAGGATTTCGATATTCTTTACTGTAGCAAGAAGGTAAATGACATCAAAGATCAATTTCAGTATGTTAGAGAACATTCTTATTCATTAGTTTGGAACAATGCAATTTCAAAGAAGGATGAACAAACTCAGATCAAACCAAAGCGGCACTGTCTAGATAACAATGAACAAGAACATCGTTATCGCCGCCTATACGTGGAAATTGTCGATTGTTTAATTCATCAGATTGAATGTAGGTTCTCTCAACTTGAGAAATTGGAATATTTTCATTTGCTACATCATCATAGGTATATTGAATATAAGAAAACATTTCCCGAATCACTGCTACAAAAACTTTTGGCTCAATACGGAAATTTATTTGACCGCATTGGATTGAAGAATGAATTAAGTGCTCTCTACACATCAGCTGAATTTCAAGGGAAAGATGTTCACGAACTTGTTAGTTTTATGCATGAAAATAACCTCGCTTCTGGATTTGGTGAAGTTTATAAACTTGCTAAATTAATACTGACAATTCCTTGTACTACAAGCTCTGTGGAACGTTCGTTTTCTGCATTAAGAAGAATCAAGACTTACCTACGAAGTACTCAAACACAAGAAAGACTGAGTAACGTAAGTTTGTTATCAATCGAAAAGGAGTTAGTACACAAAATGAAGGACAAAGACTCATTTTATAATGCTGTGATTGAGAAGTTCTCTTCTCAAGAACGAAGAATACAGTTGATGTTTAAATGAAAGAGGTAGGCCTACGTGGTTTTAATTTCTAAATTTATGAAATGTAGCCTAACCAATATGTCACTTGTAAGAGTTCTGTGAGGCCATAGATCAACTGTATATATGTTTTAACAGCACACCCATACTTTTGGTCCAGCATATGCCACTGGTGGTAACAATGGTTCGAGGGTATACATACTCGTAATGAGTAGTTAAAGGTGAAGTTAGAAATATACACGCTGGATGATGCTGTTTGTATGAACCGAATCAGATGGTTAGGTCCTGGCATGAGAATGGGGAGGAGAGATTACCTAAGTAGTTAATAAGTACATCTATAAAGGGTAAGAGAAGTAGAGATAGACCTACAAAGCAATGGTTAGAACAATATTAAAGTGGGACAAGTAGAAGCTGAGGAGATTGCAGTACTATCTGTTAATAAGGATCATGGGGAAAACTCGGTCATCCACTGCATAGCGGGATGACTGATCATGCATCATGAGCTTGTGAAACCCTGTGTGGAGATCCTTTACCCAAATCTAGGGGAATTTGTAGTAATTTGTTGGATTTTGTGGGAATTTGGTGAATTTGCGGTAAATTTGGAGGATTTTAGACAATTCTAGTGAATTTCAAGGTAAATCTGAGGTATTTAGTTGTCTGTCAAATATCCTGTGTCACGATGATGGCTGTATTAGAGTGTGAATTTGACAATTAAGGGTAGGATTTGGAAGAAGGCGTTCATGGCTTTAAGTGGATAGCAATTTATATTAACTTTTGGGATGGGAGTTGTGGGGAATCGAGCACTCCTCTTCTCAGTTTTGGACAAGGATACTCCGATCCAACCTCAAAAGCCGCTAATCAGGTCCAAACATTGGCGGTCACAACCATCTAATTATTTTTAACATCGAATGCTGATCACTTGTTATTTCAAGTATATGTTGGCAAGCATGTATCAAGTTTATTCAAACATAGCATGTAACGGGTTTCTTTCTATTTAAATTATATATGAATTGCAGTCCATGGTAATAGCAGGGTATTTTAATGCAACGCCTGTAGACCCTCAACAATTTTAATTTCAAGTATTCTAGTTACAGCTTTGGCTACCAGATGCTTGTGTCACTAACACCTAGCGGAGAAGGTTGGAACTTCATAGAGCGTTTCTCACCAACCAAATATAACTTAAAAATTTGGCTACACACTATCCATTGTAGTGGTAAGTTCTTTTCATGTCATAAATGTATGACATGGCGCCCAGTAGCTTCAAGGCAAACCGTGTAGTCAAGCACGTCGTGTTACTAAAAGGTAACATGACTTTAATTTCTATTTTAAAATGATATATGAATTGCAATCCATAGCCATAGCATGGTATGTTAATTCAAGGTCTAGGAGCTTCCAGCAAGTTCAATTTCAAGTATTGTAGTTACAACTTTAGCCACCAGATGCCACTGCCACTGGCTTTTTAGTGGTGAACGTTAATACTTTATAAAGCGTTTTTAAACCAAATAACCTAGTCTGGTGAGCAACGTTTTATCTGCGAGCATCAGCAAGGTTGCCTATGCCTATGTCTACCACTGCTGTGTAACAGAATTATTTATTACTTAGACGTGGCTGTCCATTCCAAAAAATATTCATACCCCACCCCCATTCTCCTTCTTCCAGATCATTAAGGGGTAATCATTCTTTAATAGTGGTTTTTGAGGGTTCAAAACCCTCCTACGGCGTTCCTCCTGCAAGATGGCGGCTGCGCGCAACCACCCACATGAATGGCGCGCTTTTCAAACAAAGATAGTGAGTAGGAAATATAAGGCGATTCTGGCACAGGGGCTAATGGGCAAGATGGCCGCTGCGCGCAACCAGCCCTATGTTATTCTTATAGAGAGGTCATTCAGAGCTGGCACAGGGGCTAATGGGCAATATGGCTGCCACGCTGTCACAGGGGGGAGGTCGGCCGTGTAGTTACTAAATGGAATATTTATTATTATTATTATTAATATTATTAATAATTTTATTAGGTAATTGTTGATTGATAGCTTGCCACGGTGGGTGAGTGGTTATCGTGTCGGACTACCAACCCCAAGCTTGCAGGTTCGCTCTTGGTCGTGGTAAGTGATTTTTGAAAGGCGGCAAAAATTAAGACACGCATGTCATACGATGTTGGCATGTAAAAGAACCCAGGGAGAGGTCGGCTATGCAGTTGCTAAATGGAATATTTATTATTATTATTTTTTATTATTATTATTATTATTATTATTAGGTAATTATTGATTGATCATGTACAATCAAGACCAGCCTTATATTGCCCCACTTTATGGTGTAGTAGCTAGCATTTTTAGCTGTTACTGTGGAGGCTCGGGTTCGAGTCCTGGCTCTGTCAAGAAATTTAATTCTAGGCTGAGGGTTGGAATGGGGTACACTCAACCTTGTGAGGCAAAACTGACAGGAGCTGGCTTTTGATTCATACCGCAGCCATTCTGCCTAACCCAACTTCTCCTAACCTAACCTAACCTAACCTAACCAAATCCCACCTTACCTAACCTAACCTAGCCTAACCTAACCTAACTTCAAAGTCAGAATGTACAATACATCTATTCTTTTTTATACCCTCATAAATTAGATATAGAGAATGTCCACCACGATTAAGATCCTCGAGCACACTTTCTGACATATCATTAAAACGTGTAGAAAGGCATGTCTGAAAATTTTCACTAACACATAGTACACGTTCACCATACATTGCGTCCACTTTTTGAAGGTTAATGATATGGAAAAGAGTATGCATTGGTAATTCAGTGAGTTTTTTCTCTCTAATCAACAGTTCTGCCCCCATAGCATTGAGAATATTTATTGTAGTAGCCTATAAAGAAACAAAAAAAAATCATATCTATTACAGTTTAGCTGTAAGTGACCAGAACCACTATAACATTTTATTCTAATAAGGAGATTTCCATAATGATAAGAAAAAAGAGCTTACCATAATGATGGATTGTGTAAGTAAACGTCTTTTGCTGCTTGATGCCACTACTAAACTGATACTCATACAACGGACAAGTGAGTTCATGTTTCGCTGACGTAATCGTATGTTCCCACGCACTTCATGTGTGTTGCACGCGCCGTAGTGGCTAAATTTGAAACTAGATGAGATGATTTGCTGACGTAATCGTATGTTCACCTGCACGCACACGCCGGTCCCTGTGGACGGGTCCTAATAAGGAGATTTCCATAATGATAAGAAAAAAATGCTTACCATAATGATGGATTGTGTAAGTAAACGTCTTTTGCTGCTTGATGCCACTACTAAACTGATACTCATACAACAGACAAGTGAGTTCATGTTTCGCTGACGTAATCGTAGGTTCCCACGCACTTCCTGTGTGTGTTGCACGCGCCGTAGTGGCTAAATTTGAAACTAGATTAGATGATTTGCTGACGTAATCGTATGTTCCCCCGCACGCACACGCAGGCCCCTGTGGACGGGTCCTTGTGGACGAGTCCCTGTGGACGCGTTCCTGTGGACGGGTCATTGTTGACGGGTCCTTGTTGACGAGCCCCTGTGGACGGGTCCTTCTTGACTAATCCCTTTAGACTGGTCTCTTTGGACTGGCCCCCATGGACTGGCCCGTGACCCCTAATGCTATAATGAAATTAAACGTTGTTCCAAATGAAACGCATGTGAAGAGCCGATTGCTACTATGAATTAACATGTTTTTTTTGTTTGTTTTACGTATGCGTACTTGTTTTTTTGTAAGCGGGCAGGCTTTTTGAATAATGGTTCTTGGATGAGTAATTTTTTTTAAATTACCAAAAGATCCAAAACTAATAGGTCATTAGCTTTTTAATATCTCATGAACCAATAACTTGTATGAAAGGACGTTAGACTTGAGGTGACATTCTGTTTTTGAATGTATTATTTATTTTTTGTCAAAGGGCCTAACTACACTTTTGTTAATATCTCGCTAACTAATAATCAGAGAGGGTCAAGTGAGGTGTCATGGGACTCAGGATGGTCAACCCTTCTCCATGACCAACGAATTTACCCAAATGATCTAATACAGCATGGTCATTGGCCTATGATTTTATAAACTAATCATCGGAGAGGGTCAAGTGAGGTGTCATAGGACTTAGAATGGTTAACCCTTTCCAATGACCAATGAATTTACCCCCCAAAAATCCAAAACAGCAAGGTCATTGACCTAATATTTTATAAACTAATAATCGAATATCAACATGTGAGGTGTCATAGGACTTAGAATGGTCAACCCTTTTCCATGGCCAGTGAATTTACCCAAAATACCCAATACATCAAGGTCATCGACCTGAGATTTTATAAACTAATAATCGGATACGAACATGTGAGATGTTTACCATGTGTGATGAAACATAGCTAGGTAGAGAAAGAATTAGTGTAGGCTACATGTATGGTGACTGACAAGCCTTTTACCATTTAAACTTGTTTTCAGATCAAACTGCAGTATAGAGAGAATATAGGTTGCAGGTATGGGTTAATAAATGAGAAACGGTGTACGCAAACTCTGATTTATCAAGAATTAAGAGTAGACTATCTTTAATTGATTGGTTAAAGATGATAGCTAAAACACAAAAATGCTTAGTGGTTACCGAGACAAAATGGTCGATACACACAATAAGCTTTAAATACTTGAGGCTAATAATCTACACACACACACACACACACACACACACACACACACACTCGCTTGTTCTAAACTAAACTGTGTTGCTGTCAGTGCTCAGACAGTAGGCTGATGACAAAATGCATTGCAAACAGAAATATAATCATTTCCGGTTGTCTAATGTTACCAGCTATCCATTTTTTTGTGTTGCAGTGGTAAGCACTTTTAGCTCTTGTACTGGTGGTCTTAACTCGATTTCCAGGTCTGAAGCCTAGAACGAGTCGAACTATGAAACATGGACATAGTGGTGCAGTGGTTAAGTTGTTAGCCTCTTCACCAGGCGTTCGATTTCAGGTTTCATATGCATGTCATAAACATATTAAACAAAACAAAACACAGATAACGTTTAAAACTGATTACATTTGTGTCTTTTTCAAATTATTACTTGGATTACAAATACAAAAGGTGAACTGGGTTTGATATACAGTTAATGCTGTCTATCACACACTAGACTGTAAGAAAGCCAAAAGAGCAAAAGGCGTAGGTAGAGCAGTGGTAAAATTGCTATATGTCGAGAACTACCTAGCAAACCTATATCGCATAAACAGTGCAGGATACAATCCAGCAATCAAATTTGTATCTTGTGGAACAGAGAAATGCTCTTGCGTGAGAAAATGCAAGTTCATGTGTAATATGACCTAACACACAAGTGTTCACCTGTGCACGTGCATGATAAGAGCTAACAACTCACATTCTGTTTAGTTCATACGTAACGTTAGGTTAGGGCTAATGCGCACACCCTAGTACACGAGGCACATGCCATTTGAGAGCAGGTCAAGGGATCTAACTTGGTGGATGAATGTGTTCTAACGAGTTATTTGTAGTTGAAAGAGAATAATACTTGTTCTTAAGATGTTAAAACTGAGGAGATGGTACGTACAGTAAGACGTCTTGTTATTTCCTGTGTCATATTACCGTCATGGCAGAGAGCGCACAGTTCTGTTGCTACGACTAACGCTGCAGATATTTCAAACCCCACGTGTTCATCAAGACAATGAGTGATGATTATACAAAGTTAGCAGTCATTGGATATTAGACAGGTGTTCCTTCCGGTGTCATGTTGCTTACATGGCATAGAGCGCACAGTTCTATTGCTATGACTAACGCTGCAGTAATTTGAAACCCCAGGTGTTGATCAAGACAATGGGTGATGATCATGCAAAGTCAGCAGTAATTGGATACCACACATGAACATGGACTAAATCATAAACGTGTTGTCATAACCCGCAGAAACCTCATTTAAAGATTTTACAATTTACATTTTAACATTTTAGATTTTAGATTTCTTTTAATTTTACATTTTTTTTTAGATTTTACATTTTAAATTTAAGATTTTTTGATTTTTAGATTTCACTTTTTTACATTTTCCTAAAAGAGTAAACTACAAGGTCACATACCTAACCTCATTAAACCTAACTTAATTTTGTTCACATGATCTACGAGGACAATAGGGAAAGTTGTTTTCTTCACTCAATTAAATTGTTATTTTCCCTAAATTTTCTTTTTCTTTTCCTTTCTTAGTCGTTTACCCTCCAGGTTGGTGGAACCCACGGACAAAGCGAGGGAACTCACCACTACCGCCTCTACGGGCAGTGTCCTAGAGCTGGGAACATCTAATCGGAGTGGATACAACTGGTGAAGTGGGATTGGCACCTCGCCCAGGCGGCCTCACCTGCAAAGCGAACAGGGGCCTCATGAGGGAAGGTAATGGATGGTTAGGATGGATAGGCAAGGAAGAGGGAAGGAAGAGGGAAGGAGGCGGCCGTGGCCTGGAAGAAGGTACCATCCCGGCATTTGCCCGAAGACGAAGTGGGAAACCACGGAAAACCACTTCGAGGATGGCTGAGGTGGGAATCGAACCCCTTCTACTCATTTGGAACACCCGAGGCTGAGTAGACCCCGTTCCAGTCCTCATACCACTTTTCAAATTTCGTGGCAGAGCCGGGAATCGAGCCCAGGACCTCTGGGGCGGCAGCTAACCATGCTGACCGCTACGCTACGGAGGCGACATTTTCCCTAAATACTCTTCAAAACTTTGGATGGACACTATTCGTGATAACTATTAGATTTTAATAGATCAATATTTATCCCAGCATAATAATATGGCTCGTTCTGTAATTACTGCCTGGTTGTGTGGCTCAGCGATAACGTTCTCGCTTGCTGTGCCCAAGGTTGCAGGTTCGTTATTTGGCGCAGTCAGCTGGCATTTGAGGGTGCGCAAATGCGAGGGAGCCGTGTCAGTTGATTTACTGACACGTTAAAGATCCCCTTCGGAGCAAAATTCTAGCACCCCAGCGTCCCTCAAAGCCAGAGTAGTAAAAGGGACGTAAAACTAATAACATTACAATTATCTGTATTAATTGTATGATTGGTGCAGTTGACCTCATAGTTCCGCCCCTTAAAACTTCACTAACTAACTATTACTGTATGTGTATTGCAAGCGGTTTTCGGACAGTCGACTCACATGACATATCGATTTATTAAAATAAGAAATAGGCACTACTCAGCCTCGGGTTGTCCACATGAGTAGAGAGGTTTGATTCTCATCTCGGCCATCCTCGAAGTGGTTTTGCGTGGTTACCCACTTCGTCTTCGGGCAAATGCAGGGATGGTACTGCCCCCGAAAATTGAATTATTTGGGAATTAAATGAGAGTATTTCCGAGCCTATGATAAATTTTAACATGCAAATATAAATCCTGGCAGTGTGACACATGTCAGTCGTGTTACAAGCTCGAGGCAGTGGGGAGATTCCAATCACGTGATATGTTGCGCAACAGAAGTTTCTAGAAGGTTGAAATCGTCATAGCAACAGTGAATTAGCTACAAAATATAATAAATATCGTTACAAATTATGCTATTGGATATCAGCCCAGAGCCAATGAGAAGAGGTCTTACTGAAGACCGGATTAACTTCAACTATATAATTTGATGAAATTATGCATTTAGGCTCTTAGAAGGAGATTTTCTTAATTGGCAATGTAAAGAGTATTAAAATAAAATATGTCTGATACTTTAAAAGCCGTAGAACGGATGAACTACGCAGTAATAAGCATTGTTAATGTGCACGCTAAAATTATGGTGGGAGACTGATATGGCCGCCAAATTTTCGACTTGCGGAGGGAGACCCAGGCATCGGAGCTCTTATTCCTACAGACTTTGAAGAGAGAGGAAGTGCTTCCTGGGTTAACTGAGATCCCAAAGTCTTAGTCCGAGTGCGGTGATAGACGACTCGTGGAGACGATACGTTAGCAGGGTTGAATAGTGGAGATTCCCGTGCTAGAAATTAGGCGAAGTTGAAAGGAGTCTTTATAATACAGGGTGATTCTCTATGTAGTTTACAACTTCAATAATGTGTAATTATTTATTGGAATCACTTACAGACTTGGTTTATATGTCATTATAATCCAAAATACTTCAAGTTTTGACTCACGTAGTTTGTAGTTGCACAGTTGTGCGCCACGCGCGCCGCCTGCCACTTTCTTGGAAATTACGTCTTTCACTGGAGCGGAAAGAGCGAAGTGCGTGTTCTGGTTTGAAGAAACCAAGTCAGCAACGAGTGTACAGCGGAGGTTTTGCACAGAATTTGGCAAAAACCCACCCAGAAGCCCAACAGTGTACAAATGGTACCAGACATTTATCGAAACAGGATGTTCTGTACGACACACAAAGCCTCCAGGCCGCGCACCTGTGACTGGCGATGTGGTGGAAACGGTTAGGGAGAGGTTCGTCCGCAGTCCGGAAAAATCAACACGTCGTCTGTAACTCGAAACTGGTATCCCTCAGTTTTTTTTCACGGACCTTTCTTCTTTTCTGAGAGAACCATCACCGGCATCATTTATCTGTATATGCTACAGAACGTCCTTGTTCTACAGTTGGATGAAGATGACCAAGATGGGCGCATGTGTTGGCAACAATATCGCACCCCGCCAAACTACCTGTAAGACGTCAGGGAATTCCTTGATCATCCCAGTTAAGTGGATAGGTCGTGGTGGACGAATTACCTGGCCACTACGGTCTCCAGATTTCACACCACTGGACTTCTCTCTGTGGGTCTTTGTGAAAGATACGGTGTACACCCCTCCCCAACCTGCAAATCTTGATTAACTGAGACATTGCATCACAACAGCCATCGCTTCGGTTACCCCGGAAATGCTGGTTCATACGTGGCGGAAAATCTTCTTCCGTTGGGATGTGTCGAGGATGACAAATGGTGCACACGTTGATCCGTAATGGATTTGTCAAAAAAAAACTTGAAGTGTTTTGCTATGTAATGACATATAAACCAAGTCAGTAAGTGGTTCCAATAAATAATTGCACATTACTGAGCAGTCGGCGCACAGTTGGTGACGTGAGATTTCTGTGGAAACTGGTAAATGGCGGAATTGACTCTAATCAGTTGCTAGCTGACTTGGATTTTCACGTCCCTCAGAGAACCACCAGACGGAAGCACACGTTCAATGGGGGCAGATCGAGAATTAATGTACATAAAAATTCATGTCTGACCCGGTTGCAGTCAACATACAGCTTGATGGAGAGGAAAAGTGCTACTGATATTCACTTCGACTCTCTATCAACTGTTGTAACGTGTTTTTCGAGGGTTTTTTATGCCACTGGCATAAGTCAGTAGGAAGCCATTCTATATTTATTTACGCGGCAAATTGTTCAGCCAAGAGAATTTTTCATGTTAATTTATTATTATTATTAATTTATTATAATTATTATTAAGATATTTTCGGAGCAGTTTATAAAAATTATAAGCATACAGATAGGTTTTCTATGTCTTAGAAAACGCTATCAAGCAAATTATTACGAACAACAATATCATAGAAAGTTATGTGATTACGGAATTTAACGGAGTTTCGTCAGTTAGGGTATATCGAGAGACGTGACTCACTGGGAATTCAAGTACACGCTTAATCTTGTCGGGAAGCATGACGCAATCCTGCGTAGCAGCAGAACGGAAAGGCGGATATATGGAACGGAAAACGACTTCTCCCTCTCGCGCGTCGTGTGTAGTGAGCCTGAGGAGGGGAAGTAGCGGCGTGCTCAGCCAATCAGTGGAGACCACGTAAGCTAGAAGTCGGATGAAGAGTGGGGAGCCGGCGTGTGGATATATCGTTCGACGCGCCGTGGAACGAGGACAATCTGTGTAGAACTTGCCGAGTATGGTTATACGCGGGGGTCGCTCCGATGTTCCGTGGAGTGGAGGACTATCTGTATAGAACTTAATGAGTACGGTTGTACGCGGGAGTGGCTCCGATGTTCCGTGGAGTGGAGGACTAACTTTTGTAAAACTTAACCAGTGTGGTTGTACGAGTGTTTGGGTCCGATGTGCGGACCATAGAATTATCTAATCTACCAGAATATCATCATATATCGACGGAGATGTCGACGTCCAGGAGACTGTGGGAAGCTCACAGCATCATCCAGTACGAGGGAAATGTTTCGGCAATTTCCAGTGGTAAGCGCGAATGACGCAGAAATACGCAATCTCTCATTTCTCTTTGTTTTATATTTCATATTTCAGTAACTTCATAGCTTGGGAATAAGAGTAAAATCAATAATTTATCAGACTCCGTTTTCACGTAATTTTCTATCGGTAATATTCAAATCACAACGCTCCAATTTAAATTTTATACTTATTATTATTATTATTAATTTTGCTATACTTGTTTTATATAATAAATTCATTTCTTTTACAATGCAATCTTTGCTTTCAGTAGGTAGCTTTAGATATAGACCAATTCCTTCTCCTGATACAATTGTTTGTTGGGTTAATGATCAAATCATACCACTATCTGAGTGAATAGAGTCTTGAAGGTGTTCTGCCAGAGCTAGACGTTGTTAAATACAAATTTAGATTTCAACATTGCGTTGAGGTCTTGGCGCCCATTAAAAACAACATAGCTTAGGCAAAGGTAAACAGGTACATTTATCTCCCAACAGTTAGGGGCAGTCAAACCGTTACACTTGTCGCTCAACGTGAGGGTTATCTGTTACAATTGTCGCTACCGACATAGGGCTAGCAAAACTGTTACATTTGTACGCTCAACGTGGAGCAAAGTAAATACCGTTTCACTTGTCATCCCAGCCTAAGGAAAACTGCTACAATTGTCGCCGACAACATGGGGCTGAAAACCTAATAACATTTGTGGAAGGAGAAGGGTATATATTTCTGTGCCTGTATTTTGGGGGTTATTTGTCTTTATCAGAGTATATCATTATGGGGGATGAGAAAGAAAGACAGATGAGGTTACGTAGTGGTCATCAACTGGAGAGTGATGATACGAGCAGTATGTCGAGTGATGGTAGTACCGGGGTAGCGGAGGTAAATCCCGATACTGAAACAGGGAGTGTAGGCGGCCAACCAGAATTAAAAACTTTACTTCTCGAGTTCATGTATCAGAACAAAGTTAGTAGTGATGCCTTAAATGCAAAATTAGAAAAGAATAATGCAAAATTAGAAGAAAACAGTAGGGAAAATAAAGAAAGTACAGAAGCTTTAAATGCAAAATTAGAACAGAATAATGCAAAATTAGAACAGAATAATGCAAAATTAGAACAAAACAGTAGGGAAAATAAAGAAAGTACAGAAGCTTTAAATAAAAAATTAGAACAGAATAATGCAAAATTAGATAAGAACAACAAGGAAATTAGTGTGAAAATGGAGCAGATTAGAGGAGAAATCAGAGGAGTAATGGAAGAGAAGGTTAAAGAGATCATTGCAGATGTAGACAAGAAATTAGGAAAAGTAGAGGAGGAGTTGGAAATTAGAATTAGTACACAGGCTGAAAATTTAAAAGAACTAGTGCAACTGGAAACACAGCAGGTCAAAAAGCAATTGGGGGGAGAAATTGACAAAATTCAGGTAGCTACTAAAGAGGTTAAGGAACAGCTGGGGGGTAGAATTGAGAAAGTCCACTCACAAATAGTTGCAGAAGTAAATGATTTAAGAGAGAGTAATAGAGAGAGCATTAGCAAGATTGAGGAGAAACAAGCAAAGCTATATAATAAAGTAGAAGAATCAGAAGGAAACATTAAATTAACAGTAAACAGTATTGAGAGGAAGGCTGAGGAGAAAATCGCAGAATTAGAATTAAAATTAAAAGCTAGGATCAGGCAAGAAAATAGTCAGAATAGGCCAGTTTTTGTGAATAGCACACACAGGGAGGTAGAACTGGGTAAGTTCAGCAATCGACAGGGGTGCCCAATGGAGTTCATGAACACTATAGAAAATAAATTCGGGGAGAGGTTGGAAAATGGTAGTATTGAGTGGTGCCAGGTAGTTGAAATTTTAGAACAAATGTTTGTGGGGGAAACGAGGAATTGGTTTGCTGTCTACAGAGACAAGTTTACTGATATTAATGATTTTAAAATGAAATTCTGTGAAAAGTTCTGGAATGAGGTTATTCAGTCGCAGCATCGTGAGGGAGTAGTGTGTGGTAAATATAACCCTAAAGGAAGCTCCACCATGACCGAATACTTTTTAGGGCAGGTATTAGTGTGTAAATATCTGGATGGCTTGAAGGAGGAAAGTGATGTGGTGAGGTTGCTACTTAGGCACTTTCCCTATAGGATCAAGGAGGCTGCTTGTATCCAGAATGTAAAGACAATATCACAAGTAGAAAATTTGTTAAGCACATTTGATGCACTAGGGAGAGGGGGTTATGAGGACAATTTCAATCGGAACCAGGGTAATAATAATAATAGACCTAATGAAGCCAGGCATCAAGAAGTTCAAGGGAACGGTGGCGAAGGAGCCAACGCTCAAAATAGAAATAATAATAATCAACTAAATCAGAACAGAGGAAATGCCTATGGTAATCAGTATCAAGGGAGGAACAATGATTTCAGGGGAAATCAAGGAAGGAACAATGATTACAGGGGAAATCAAGGGAGAAACAATGATTTCAGGGGAAATCAAGGGAGAAATTATAATGACAATAATTACAACCAGAATAGGGGTCAAGGAAGAGGACAGCCTAGTGGTAGTAATATACAGCCAAACAATGACAACACAGCCCAGAACAACCAGACCAGTTCAGTAGTTAGTAGTACTGCGGCCAGCTGTAGCGGTTCTTTAAACGCGAACCAGGCTGCGAAGTAAGGTCAGAATCTCAGTCTGTAGCATGCCCTGTCCATACAATTATACAGGAACCCTATGACCTAAATGTAAGAAATGAATTATTACATGAACTAAATGATGAAGGTATTATTCAGGAAGTGGTTATTAAGAGCCCCATAGTTAAATTTAACGTGTCCGAGGCGTACACAGATGTTTTAATTGATAGTGGTTGTATGAAGAGTTGCATAAGTAGTGCATTTTATGATAAAATGAAAGGAACTGGAGTAAATTTTGAGGGTATGCCAATTAAAAGCACTTTTGTTATCACAGCTGTTGGGAAGAGGTCTAAAGTAATTTCTAAGCAAGTTTTAGTAGACATTAAAATTAATAATCATGTAGAGAAGCAGATTTGCCTTGTAATTCCAAATTTAGTATTCAGTGTTATCTTGGGTTCAGAGTGGCTAAGTAGAGTGTCTGGTAACTTATGTTATGATGTAGGGAGTTTGAAATTTAAATGGGGAGATTCTGAAGTAGAAGTAGCGTTCAATGACCATATTCAGAGGAGTAGTATTGTAGGTGTGATTTGTACTTTAAATGAGATATCACCTGCCGTAGAGCGGGGTTCTCCATGTTTTGTGGGCAGTGTGATTATGAACGGTAGTCTAAAGGACTCGTTACGTGATGCTGCATTTCAGGGAAATATAGAGGATGAACAGTGTGTTCGGCTCTATGATGTGTTATTGTGTAATAGGAGAGTTTTTGAGGATCGCATTGGTATGGCCAATTGCTATACACATTCATTGAACGTTATTGATAGGTCAGTATTCACAGGACATAGATATCCTGTACCTATCGCTTATCAAAGTGCAGTTGAGGCACAAATTAATCAGATGCTTGAAGATGGGATTATTGAGCACTCTAACAGTCCGTATGTTAATTCTTTGATCACGGTACCCAAGACCGACGGCACGGTTCGTATTTGTTTAGACGCTCGTTTGGTTAACAGTAGAATTAGTTCAGATCAGCTGAAATCTATGTCAATAGAAGAATTAATGCAAACATTTGAGGGGAAGAAGTATTTCGCTTGTGTAGATTTGAGTTCCAGTTTTTGGCAAGTGCCACTTATGTACGAAGATAGACCATTTACAGCTTTTAGTCATAAATATAACCTTTATCAATTTTGTAGAACACCTTATGGGTTAAATAGTAGTTCAGCAGCTTTAATTAGGGCTTTAAACATCGCATTAGGGGATGACACAGGAGAGTTTGTAACCATTTACATAGATTATATGGTAATTAGTTCACGCAGTTTTGAGGAGCATCTAGGTCATTTAGATATAGTTTTTCAGAAGTTAGATCAGGCAGGGTTCACTTTGAATCTGTCTAAGTCGTCATTCTGTCAGTCAGAAGTGACATTTTTAGGTCATAGAGTGTCGAGTAGAGGTGTAACACCAGAAGAAAGTAGGGTTAATAAGATACTTAACGCAGAGGTGCCACAGAATGTTAAACAGTTAAAAACCTACCTGGGAATTTGCAACTTTTTCAGGAGGTTCGTTCTTAAATACTCTGGGTTGGTAGAACCATTCAGGGAATTGCTTAAAAGTGGGACTCGGTGGAGATGGGAGTCCAAGCATGATCAGGCTTTTAGAGCGCTGAAGGAAGGTTTTGAGAAAGCTGTAGTGCTGAAATATCCGTTAAAAGATAAGGAATATGTGGTTATGACAGATGCTTCACATATAGGCATTGCTGGAGTATTATGTCAGAAAGATGATGAGGGTAATCTGTGCATTGTATCTTTAGCCTCGCGAGGACTGACAGCAGCAGAGAAAAGATACACGATTACTGAGTTAGAGCTTTTAGGTATTGTTTTCAGTTTGGGGAAATTTAGAATGAATTTAGTAGGGGGGAAATTTGAGATCCACACTGATCACCATGCATTACTGTATATGAGGACTTGTAAACTCAGTTCTAACAGAGTTAGTTGGTGGATTCTTGCTCTGCAGGAATACGAATTCACAGTAAAATATATTAAAGGTAAAGATAACATTCTTGCAGACATGCTATCGAGGGACACTAATTTATGTAGGGATTATCCTGTGGTTAAAGCAGAGGACGGTATTTTAATATGTGCATGTGTGGACACTAGCAACAGGGCATCGTTACAGACACTGAGTAATATGCTAGGTAGAGCAACGTGATGACGTTCATTTAAGGGAGCCACTTGCAAGGTTGGAAGCAGGTGATGCAGTATCATTTATAGTTTCCAAACGTATTGGGAAAACAGCATATGTGCTGGAGGATAGTAAGGGAAACAGATTATACGGGACGTATAATATACATAGTCTACGAAAATATGTGTCATAAAGCGAGTGTGTTTAGCTGGCGAGCCAGCCTATCAAATGAGTAAGTGTGGTATTTGGTGCGTGGGAGGAGATGGTCTTCCAGGCAGGCGTATCAGAAGTCACACAGGGGTTAGTATGAAAGTAAATGAGATTTTTTAAGGTACAGGGAAATATGACGGGATTGTCGGATGCTCTTGAGCACTAAAATGTCTCGATACACCAAGGCCAGAATTTGATAGCGCTGGTGAATTCCTATTTGCCTCCAAGAAATGGGTGAGCGCTTGGACAGGGTATTTTTGCTTAAGGCGTCCACGAGGCAAAAGATGGGCCATCAGAAGGCGAGACAGTCCTTCATGAAGCTCATACATATCAGCACACGTGATTTCTGTTTACGGCCTCGCCATGTAAGATTTGTAGTGTGTAATTTAAGGTAATTTGTACAAAGGTATTATTCGTGTGAGGAGAACTGGTCTGTGTTGAGAACTAGTATTAAGTAGAATATGGTCTACGGGAATTTAACAAGACAGGGCGATTACGGCACAGAAATATTTGGTGTTATATGTAATGCGCATTTACTGTTTTTTTTTCAGAAGTCAATATTAATTTCATCTTTTATAAAGAGAGATCAAGTATTATGGTCACGAGGCGCTGCCACAATAGTGTGATCGTGTGCTCAGTGATAAGTGAGATTAAATTTCACCATAAGGAAGGGACCTCCAGTGAAATTAGGAAGTTCTATGGAGATATAAATATATCAGAACACCTTCAATGCGTGTGATATGACATCATAAATACATAGTGCTCACACATTAATTATGTCTATTTCTCCAACATAGAGAAATTTGAGAGGCGGAAATATCCGTGGAACACTATTCTATATGTAAAACATTGGACTGGTTGCAAAGTGCAATCCATAGTGACAACAAACTTTGACGCAAAGTGCGTGAAGAAAAATTATGAGTGTATATATCTGTAATTTAGGGTGATCTCATTTATGTAATATGTATTTTGGATGAGGTTTATTAACGTGTCTCGGGATAATCGGATAATGGACCGTCGTCACGGTAAATCATCCGATGATCCGAGGCGAATATGTAACGTGTTTTTCGAGGGTTTTTTATGCCACTGGCATAAGTCAGTAGGAAGCCATTCTATATTTATTTACGCGGCAAATTGTTCTGCCAAGAGAATTTTCATGTTAATTTATTATTATTATTAATTTATTATAATTATTATTAAGATATTTTCGGAGCAGTTTATAAAAATTATAAGCATACAGATAGGTTTTCTACGTCTTAGAAAACGCTATCAAGCAAATTATTACGAACGACAATATCATAGAAAGTTATGTGATTACGGAATTTAACGGAGTTTCGTCAGTTAGGGTATATCGAGAGACGTGACTCACTGGGAATTCAAGTACACGCTTAATCTTGTCGGGAAGCATGACGCAATCCTGCGTAGCAGCAGAACGGAAAGGCGGATATATGGAACGGAAAACGACTTCTCCCTCTCGCGCGCCGTGTGTAGTGAGCCTGAGGAGGGGAAGTAGCGGCGTGCTCAGCCAATCAGTGGAGACCACGTAAGCTAGAAGTCGGATGAAGAGTGGGGAGCCGGCGTGTGGATATATCGTTCGACGCGCCGTGGAACGAGGACAATCTGTGTAGAACTTGCCGAGTATGGTTATACGCGGGGGTCGCTCCGATGTTCCGTGGAGTGGAGGACTATCTGTATAGAACTTAACGAGTACGGTTGTACGCGGGAGTGGCTCCAATGTTCCGTGGAGTGGAGGACTAACTTTTGTAAAACTTAACCAGTGTGGATGTACGAGTGTTTGGGTCCGATGTACGGACCATAGAATTATCTAATCTACCAGAATATCATCATATATCGACGGAGATGTCGACGTCCAGGAGACTGTGGGAAGCTCACAGCATCATCCAGTACGAGGGAAATGTTTCGGCAATTTCCAGTGGTAAGCGCGAATGACGCAGAAATACACAATCTCTCATTTCTCTTTGTTTTATATTTCATATTTCAGTAACTTCATAGCTTGGGAATAAGAGTAAAATCAATAATTTATCAGACTCCGTTTTCACGTAATTTTCTATCGGTAATATTCAAATCACAACGCTCCAATTTAAATTTTATACTTATTATTATTATTAATTTTGCTATACTTGTTTTATATAATAAATTCATTTCTTTTACAATTCAATCTTTGCTTTCAGTAGGTAGCATTAGATATAGCTCAATTCCTTCTCCTGATACAATTGTTTGTTGGGTTAATGATCAAATCATACCACGATCTGAGTGAATAGAGTCTTGAAGGTGTTCTGCCAGAGCTAGACGTTGTTAAATACAAATTTAGATTTCAGCATTGCGTTGAGGTCTTGGCGCCCATTAAAAAAAAACATAGCTTAGGCAAAGGTAAACAGTTACATTTATCTCCCAACAGTTAGGGGCAGTCAAACCGTTACACTTGTCGCTCAACGTGAGGGTCAAACTGTTACAATTGTCGCTACCGACATAGGGCTAGCAAAACTGCTACACTGTTATGAGAAACATCTCAAGTGGGCTGTAAAATAGTGTATCCATTTTGCGTTATTTTCTATTTGAGTTTATTGATTGATTGATTGATAGATTGAACATGTGGTTGAATGAACGGTTGATTGATTTTTGATTGAATGAACGAGCGACTGAAGTAATGTATATTTTGTTTGCTGTTATCTAGATCCTCGAATGTCACTCTCGGATTTCTTTTTTCCAAGTTTCTGAACTTTTTCTTCTTATCTTTTATTTTATGTTTTTACATTTTTCCGTTTACTGTAGATAGTTTTCTTTTTCTGTAATAATTATGTCAGTGTTTCTTATACAAATGGATTGTATGAATGAATGCTTGAGATAGGATGTTTGATTACGTGTCTGTATGGTTGTGGTTGTTGATTTATAATAGACTATTGTATTTTTATTTTTGTTCGTGTTTGCTGTTTTTGTTTTGTTTATACTTGTAAATTTTATTGTTAATTATTATATTGTCACTAGTGGATTTTATCTGTCTGACAATAAAGAATACATACATACATACATACATACATACATACATACATACATAAACTAGATCAAGAATCACCCTGTAGAATATCTCATTTATATTTGAGATTATACTTCGGCCGAGTGAATTAATATATAGTACAGTTCGAATACTATATTATATCAAAAGTTGAGCGTTATAATTCGTACCATTTCGAAGATATAAGCTTGTAAAGACAGTTCCACAAATGTGACGGACGTTGAAGCTGAAAAACACTTTTGTTGGAACGCGAATATAGCGAACATAGTCCGAGTGAACAGCAGTGGAGAACTTTTACATTGGCGCAGCAAACAAACATTATTATTATGGCTGTTAATGTTTATCGACTAGTATCATTCAACATTATTAACATGTTTGAGTTGTCGAACTAAGAAGTCATGCGCCAGGGACATATTTAATTCAGAGCTAAGATACAACAATGGAGCTTCGCTAGGCAACGTTTTTCAGAATACAGACGGGGTGTACGTTACATCTTGTATATTTTCGTCAGTTTACGAACACAAATAGAATAACGATTAGCTATAGGAATAATGCATTCACCACCTACTGTACATGAATATTTCTCTAAAATAATTACTCAACGATGATGCTGATATATATTTGCGACGGAGAATGATGATCCTACAGAAGAAGATTGTCAATATGCCAGGGAGTCCCGGCAACCCAGAATAATATGCCAGAAGGATGTCGTTCGATTCCAGACGGAGGTAGGTGATTACCGGAGAGGGAACGTTTTCTCATATCCGAGGTCGCTGGTCCGATGTTTCGAATGGAGGTCGTTCTCAGTATATAGGACTGAGGAAATACCTAAGTATTTTGCAAATACTTACCCAGATCATTATGATGTCGTCAAAATAAGGTAGCAGTGTTATTTATTTGTAGTATAGAGCATGATTAGTGACATTCTGAGGCGACGTCCTTACTTCATATTTTATGTATTTCAGTGTTTCGATGTAAACTTATACTTCATATGTGTATCAAGATTTTTATGCTTCAAGATCATTTGAGATGATGGTCTTTCATCTATTTTTCAATTTTTATGCTACGGATCAGTTGTTGAACTGACATTCAGATTTTGTTTGAGGAATCAGATTTCCTTATGTAAGACTAAACATTTTGGTTTTCGAATTTTGATTCTTATTTGAACCAAGGATTCAGACATTGTGTCATGGATGCAAATTAAATTATTTTCGATATAATTTAATTTGGGCACTTTATTGTGTCAACTTCAAGACCAGAAGAAACGTCGAATGATATCGTTATATCATTATTGTATGGGTATATAAACTTTACGACAGTCTAGCAAGAATTAGTCGTTTGATATGACTGAAGTCATAAACTCATAGACATTCTTCGTGCAGAATGGAAAGACATTGCGAAACTGACAATCCTTACTTTATTTGAAAACGCTGAAACTTTAGTCAATTAATTGTTTTAGGAAACATCTTTTTATAGAAGATAATTTATATCTTTGACTAGGAATTCAAAGCTAGTTTATCTCGGTCAAGATTGAATTCTATTTGACATTATAAATACCATGTGTGGTTATTTATACACTATATGTGTAATATCACGTCATAATGTAGACCTGATATTGCAATGACGTGAAATTTAAAGCTTGACAAGTATGGTGAAACAGAATTAGTATTTGTATTACATGTATTTGTGACAGATGAGTTAACAATTAATTATCTTTTTGTGAAGTAAACTCAGGGAGGTCATTCACGACTGTCTAAAGTCGTATTTTTATTATGGAAGTTTTCTTTGAAGAACTGAAGAATATATTTTTGTAGATCAGTAGTAGAGTGTGACGACGCTGATGATTATGCCATTAATTGAAGGAGATTCGTACAGAAGAAATGTTAATAACAATTAATCTGCATTTGGTAATTGTTTAGCATAGTAGAGGATATTTGTTTATACCATATACTGTGTTATATGAGGTGTTGAAGAGCTATGTCTGAGCTCATGCGATGGTGTTCCGTATTTTAAGGGAAGTTAACGAAGTATAGTTCTTTTGATGAGAACATGGCATAGATCGTAAAGAAGTCATTGTATATAAGAAGTCCAGTGCATTCGAAGTAACGTTTTAGCTGTGATGACACGAGGGTATGAGCGGAAAACAATTAGAGAAAGGTTGTCTA
This sequence comes from Meconema thalassinum, assembly GCA_946902985.2. Lineage (NCBI taxonomy): Eukaryota > Metazoa > Arthropoda > Insecta > Orthoptera > Tettigoniidae > Meconema > Meconema thalassinum. The sequence continues at coordinate 885,142,854 of OX336389.2, read as the reverse complement.
CTTATGCCACTTATACCTTTATTAAATCTTTATTAAATCACGGAGTTGCATAGAAACGTGCAGTTGACCTTTGCTCTTTGAATGTATTTGACCGATATTGTATAAAAACCTATCTAAGACATTGTGTGTGCAGTATATTGAACACTGATGTGTGTTAAAGAAAAATTTAGGTTGAGAAAACATTGTATATACTTAACTACAAGTTGTATTCGGAGAGAGAACTGAGATTCTCGCAGATAACGTGTTGAAAGCGTTAGATATCTATTGCCATAACGATCAGATTACCTGTAAATATTTTTAGTAATTATTTAATTAGTTAAATAATTTTATAACGATTAATTAGTAGGATGTTTTTGTATTATAGTGTATTTTCGAGTGAATGTTTTTAGAATGGATGATTGCCAGTTGTTAAGAATGATTGAACAACCTGGTCGGTTCTAGAACGACTCGGAGTGTGAAAGGAAGATAGTGTTAACATTTTTAGACAGATAGTTAAATAATTGTATGAGTTACAAGCATTTTTATAAAACCAGAATGTACATTTTAAACGAGGCTACTAGACGCGCGCCAGACAGCGTGTATACAAGTAAATATGAGCGGAGATGTGTACAGTTAGGACTCAGGGCCAGTCTATTATATAATGTACAGCTTGGTGACAAGTCACAGCCTTGTTAATAGAAATAGTTTCACGGCGCGACAGTAGGTTGTCATTTGTATCAATGAAACAGAGTATGCAGGTGCATTACAAGACGCGTGGCAGCCGTAGTAACCTCTGAAAGGAATGTGTCGGCACAGGAGTTTCTATTAAATGTTTTTATCACTTACAGCAGGCCTAGACCTTTCAAAATTTTTGTGATTTTAATTTACAGTTCAGTAAACGCAGTAGTATGTGTGTAGTGGGTGAGGAGCGAGTGTGAATGTATGGATTAGTTTATTAGTATTGTTTATTGTTATTTATTGTTTAATGTTAGATATAGTTTACTCACGTTTAAATAAATTTACACAGTTCGTTGTTCTTGGTCGTCTGCGAGTGATTCATTTTAAATATATGGAACAAGGTATTGTGGATCCCCTTTTCAGGCGAAGCTGAGTCCCATACGACAACCCCGAGAGAAGAAAAAGGTAGGTGATCAAGTGAGCCCCGTATTTTTTGTTGTTATCCTCAATATCCTTTTAGCATACTGTATGTAAATTCCTGAAGACCCTGTTGGAGCGATTTCTAATGAAGTAATTAGCCGGTTCTATTAGAAATAGGCAATCCATCTGGGCTATGGATATTCCGACAGGCAACTTCCCGAATTTACGGGTACCGTAAGGCCACGGCCGCCTCTTTTCCACTTCCTTGCCATACCCTCCCACTCTTCCTATCTCTTCATCAAGCCCCTGTTTGCTTTGCAGGTGAGGCCGCCTGGGCGTCGTGCTGGTCACAAACCCATGTTGTATCCTCGGCTTATAGTCTCAAGCTCCAGGACACTGCCCTCAGTGGCGGTAGAGGTGGGATTACTCGCTTAGTCCGTGGGAAAAGCCGATTCTGGAGGGTAAAATGATAGCGAAGCGATCACAACAGTTTCCTTGCCAGCGAGTGTTGTGTTATACGGGCTTTTAGTGAGAGAAATCATGCTAACAATCTAATGAACTCAATGCACTACGGCATTTCCCATAAGTGGATACATTAATACTTTTTTATATTTGTCAAATGTAAGAATGAGGATTAGATTATATCCCGCAGTTACAGAGGGCTTTGACTTGACACAGCATATGAATGAGGAATGGTTTACAACCCCAGACATTACAGAGGGCTTTGACTTGCCATGTGTGGCGGCCTGAGTGGGTCTGTGTTTTCCTTTAAACCAAGGTGGTCAAGATTTCGAAAACTTGCAACCCTGAATATACAGGATACCTTGCTTTCGTTCTACAGGTCATTATGTCGTCCAACCTGGCTACGTTCCATCGGATAAGTACGGTCCTTTTCAGGAACAAATAAAAAAATCACTCGTTGGAACAGATAGATATGCGTCCATAATGCATCCACAATAAACGACATTAAGCAAAAAATAAAAAAAATTCGTACTAGTTCAAGGTTCGAACCTATAACAATGCTACTTCGTTCACGATACTCTAGGAATTCTTGATTTAGCCACCATAGCTATCGAGAACTATGGTCTAATGCCGGCACGTATTGAATCTATTCGTAGCCCCCAAGACGCCGGTTCCAAAGTAATGTGGTACTAAACATAAACTTAAAATGTGTGCGTGCAGTCATTGTGCTACGATATTCAACAGACAGGATAATCTTGCACAGCATGTTCGTTTAAAACATGTCAGTTCAGCACCTTTTTCGTGTCCAGTTTGCGAACTTGGTTTTTCTGGTGTAAAAATTGATATCAATCCCACATGGTTTAAGTTCACGGAGAACAACAGGAATTAAAACCGCAAAACCATCAACTAGCACGGAACCTCTGAATAAATGTGGTGAAGTAGGGGGTGACCGTCCTGAAATAAATGCTCAAAAGAGGAAACGTTATCAAGATTGTGAAAATAGTCATTCCGCACAAAGAATGAAGAATTGTGAACCTTCGATAACGCATTGTGATGTATGTAATATTGATTCCTCGTTCATTCATGGACATTTACGCAGTATTAATCATAAAACCAACTCTTATCATGAAAATATTCTGCGAATATTCAACAAATCGGTAGTGCGTTTAAAAGTCGAATTGCTAGTTACAGACTCCATAGTGAGGAAGAAACTCAAAGTATTGTAACATTTTGATAGAATGTTAAACCTAGTGTGTTTGGCTTGGTAAATAATGTTTTAGTGGAGCATTAAACATTTAAAATGAATGTCGAACTCTTTGGGTTATATGTAAAAACTGGGAGTGAAGGTGAAAAAACGGATATCAAATCCTTTAATACAGAAAACGTAATTGTTAGTGAATCAACTAATTCAGTGATATGCACCAAATATTTCAATTGCTATCATCGTGAAGAGTGAAGAGTTCCAGGAAAGGGAGTCAGGCTGAGTGTTGGTTGTAGTACTTAATTTCGAAACCAACATGAATAAATATAACCCCCTTGGAGCATCATCTTACATTGATTTACCTGTGTGGATCAAACGAAAGAGAGCTGTTGTGAATGTTTTGAATAGTAATCAAGCATGTTTTGCGTGGGCTGTAACCTCAGCTCCACATCCAACAGTGATGCATGCGGATAGATAATCGTCTTATCCTCACTATTCCTCATTGTTAGATTTAAAAGAATAGGAATTTCCTATCGAGATAAAAGACATTCAGCGTTTTGAAGAGCTGAACAATGTAAGTATTAATGTGTATCGAATTGAAAGGAAGAGTATAGTAGGTCCTCTATATTATACTCAGGAAAAAAGGATGTTCATGTAAATTTACTATACATAACCGAAAGGTGAAAATGCCCACTATTGCTGAATAAAACATTTATGTAGACTTGTTGGTAGTCAGCTATCAACATACAAAGCAGAAAGTGATTGTGTGATGGCTGTTTGCATATTTTAGAAAAGAGGATCAACTAACTTAGCATAAAAATGGGGTTGTAATCATGTTTGTACGGTATTACCTACTCCTGGAAATAACACTCTAAAATTTAAGGACTTTGAGAAGCAACTTAGAGTGCCATTTGTTATATATGCTGACTTTGAAGCTTTGTTAAAACCTTTTAATACATGTTCATCGAATCCAATCAAACCTTTTTCCAACACCACTCACATTCATGAACCTTTAAGTTTTGCGTATTATATTAAATGTACGTAGCTATGATGACTCGTTAAATAAGTTTGAGCTTTATAGAAGACCTGATGCACCTGAAGTTTTTATGGAAAGACTTGAAAAAGAAGCTATGCGTATATTCTCCATTTTAAATACTGAAACTAATTGTTTTATATGTGGTGAATGTTTATATACGGACAGGGTTTGCGATCATGACTATTTAACAGGAACATATCGTGGTGCTGCTCACCAAGAATGTAATTTAAAGTATAGAGTAACTGAATTCATTCCAGTCATTCTACATAATTGTAGCAAATACGATAACCACTTTATCGTAAAACAATTTGGAGCTTTAGATGAGATAATTGATGTAATTCAAAATAATAAGGAACAATACATATCGTTCACAAGTATATTAAAACTAACACTGAAAAAACTATCAAACTTCGATTTCTAGATTTATTCCGCTTTATGCCGAGTAGTCTTGATAAACTTGCTAGTAATTTAAAATCTGATCAGTTTTGTGAAATTCAACGCGTATTTCCTAAAGAAGATGATTTTAATTTGATTCGTCAAAAGGGTATATTCCCTTATGAATATATTAACTATCCGGAACGTCTTGAGGAGTGTTCCTTGCCACCAAAAGATGAATTTTACAGTTCCTTAAACACAAGTCATATCAGTGATCAGGAATATTAACATGCACGTGTATGGACACAGTTTGACATTCAAACTCTAGGTGAATTTTCAGACATATATTTGAAGACAGATGTTTTATTATTAGCAGATGTTTTTGAAAATTTCCGGAGTTTTTGTATGAAATCTTACGACCTTGACCCTTGTCAGTATTTTACTGCTCCTGGGTTAAGTTTCAGTTCAATGTTGAAAAAAAAAACGAAAGTAAATTTAGAATTGATGATCGATATGGAAATGATTAATTTTATAAAATCATCAATGTAGTGGGCGATATTCTAAAGCAAATAATAAATACATGCCTAGCTACAACCCCTGTGAAGAGTCAAAGTATATTGTGTACCTCGATGCAAATAACCAATATGGATGGGCTATGAGTCAATATCTACCACTGAAAGATTTTCGCTGGCTGTCACAACCAGAAATTGATGTCTTATATGTTAACACTTTAAATTAATCGATTATTCCAGAAATCAGTCAAGCGCCAAGTCTTTCAATTGTGGGAAAATTATTAAAACTGTCTAGCACCAGACTAAATGTTTTGGTAGTGGTTTTAATATTTTAGCTAGAAAGTATTATATCTTTAAATACTTTTTATCTCAGGAAAAATATTTTGTGCTTATTAACTTTGCTGTAAAAATTCCGAAAATTTTTCTACTTAACTGGGTACTGCAATACACGTGTGATTTTATGGGATAATTCTCGAATTTTGTAAGGATTTCGTCATAAAACACATATATGTGGAAAAAGAAAATATTTTAATTAGGTTTAGACTACACTGCTGATACAAATATAATTATTAAAAGGATGACATCAGTAATGCCTGCTCATCATGACAGGAGGTAATCATTCCTCATAATCAAACTCCACAGTACATTCTGTCTCTGCAATAGGCCATTATAAATTGCTGTCATAAAAGTGTTCATATCCCATCAGGTAAGGTTTTAGGGCATTTAGGTATCGTATCTTCTTGATGTTGATGGGCACCTATAACAAACAATAACAAATAATAACAAAGAATAACCTAGGGCTCAGACCAACAGTGTACAGATATATTCAGGCCACAATATAATATTTTAGAATTTTAAATGCTTTTGAATCAAAGAATATTGTTACATGTAACACTAAGTTATAATTTGGTAAGTATGCCTAATAAATCATATATATAAACTTACTTTTTCTGAATCATAGGCCATCTGAGTGGGTAAGTCAGGAGCAAGGTCTCTTTTCAGTAGAGATTCTGGATTCAGAGCATCAGCGCCAACCGGCAAGGTGCGGTGCATCAAAAAATGAACCAGCACTTTACTGCAGAAACCAGCCAAGCGGTGTCATTTGACTGGTTTCTGAACTAAATACGAAATTCAACTTAATGCCTGACCATTATAGGAGGACGTTTCTAGCCTGATTTCAGGATTAAAATGTGCGTATACCCTCCTAGTAACATATTCTGCCATTAACTCATTTTTTGGCACTTGACTGCTTTCGCAAATAATCGATTCGAATAATAACGATGATAAAGGATATATTTTAGAGGTAAATCTCGAGTACCCTAAAGAGTTACATGATGAACATAATGATTTACCATTTTGTCCTGAGAATATGAAATCTCCGTACATTACACCTCGAACGAAAATGTTAATTTCTAATGTGAATGATAAAATGTAATACATTATCAAAACTTGAAACATTGTCTACAGCATGGATTGAAATTAACTAAAATTCATCGCGTACTACAATTTCATCAGTCAGCATGGCTCAAGCCATATATTGATTTGAAAAATAATTTAAGAACACTGTCAACAAATGCCTTTGAAAAAGATTTTTATAAACTCATGAATATTAGTGTTTTTGGAAAGACTATGGAGAATGTTGATAAGCGAGTTGATGTATAGCTGATAACAAAGCGGGAGAATGGTGGTAAAATGCATGGTGCGAACAACTTAATAAGCAAGCCTAACTTCCATAGCTGTTCTATTATTCATGAGAATTTAGTTGTAATACAAATGAATCATCTTAAATTAACCTACAACTAACCCATATATGTGGGTTACGACATTCTAGAATTGTCAAAATCACTTATGTATGGTTTTCACTATGATTATGAAAAGAGAGACTATCATGATAATGCTAAATTACTCTACACAGACACAGATTCTTTTATTTATGTGTTTTAAACTGATGATTTTTATGACGATATCAAAACTGAGCTAAATAGGTTTGATACAAGTGACTATCCCAAGGATAATATTTACCATTTACCTCTAGTAAACAAAAAGGTTGTTGGAAAATTTAAGGATGAATTTGTTGGTGTTGTTATAGACACCTATGTAGGCAGAAAATCTAAATCATATAGCTATATGACAATTGATAATGTAGTAATACCAATTAAAAGGAGTAAAAAAGAATGTTGTTAGTAAAGAGTTAGATAAATGTGATTATAAGAACTGTATAGTCAGTAACCCACCTATATTATATAAGAAAATGTGTGTTTTTAGAAGTAAACATCATCAGCTACATACTAATTTGCTGAACAAAGTTGCATTAAGTATTGAAGACAACAAACGATTCATTATATCCGACTCATTTGATACCCTTGCTTGGGGAAACAGTCGTATTGACGACTCTTACTTTACTTAAGTCTGATGTCCACCATATTGTATTATTTGTAGTATGTTTCTATTGTAATATATTTGTAAAAACGTTAAACTACTGTAGTTTAGTAAAAAGATATGAGTATAAGATTTTGCTGTAAAATTTTGCTTTTACATTATAAAAAAAGATAAACAATGTACAGGAAGAGAGAACCGAACAAGGGGAATATAAATAAAATGTGCTATTATAAAAATGTATATATGGGATGAGTGTAAATAGAAAATACATTATGTTGCAATACTTTTTGTCTTACATATAGTATAACATCACAAAATACAAAACATTCATTATTCATTTTTTTAGTCCACGCCCACTCATCATCCATTTTTATTCCATAGCAACTATCACAAACAGGGCTGCCATCCTCTCCGCTGTCGAGGCATCAGATTCCATAACACGCTGCTTTGCCTTTTTCAACAATACTTTATCTAATGCACGTCTTGATTAAGGTTGGACATGCAGTACTTCATTACAATTAATACGGAATCACCCTCGTATTTCACAAACAACTATATACGGCAAGAAACTCTCGTATATCTCCAATACATAACTTGAATGATATCATCACAATTGTTTCCAACAATTGTTCCATAGTACTTGCATAACTTCCTTCTAGCATTGATTTTATCGTTGTTACACTCCACTGCTTACACATGAACAGCAATATCTGTTCTACTAATACAACCTATCGTTCTCAAACGATTATATTGGCAGATCTTCGAGGTTTACTAAGCGAGGTTACTACGATATAAATAAAATGTCTCTATACACTTAATAAAAATAAATACAAATGTTTCTTCATACTGGTCATTTCTACAAATATACACGGCTGTAATACTACATTGACAAATAACGTAGTGTTACATTTGTGTATTAATTACAACTCGTGTTATTTCAACGTTCAATAAGGATCAATCACGACTGGATGAGATTTTATCTAACTTTCCTCTAGTCGGATGAATTGTCTTTCAAAATATATGTCTCATTTAAATTACATTTAATGAAGAGCAAAGCCTTCCTTCAACTCAAAATAGGTTTGTCATCGACTGAATGTAACTTCATTCTACACAAAGAACGTTCATAAATGTTTGACTTCACGTCGTAATCATAACGAATATAACTTGCCAGATCGACGAAATGTTCATAGTATTTGGTGATATTTCACAATATATCACGCGTAGATCTCGTCTCCTAACTATGAATTCTTCTTACAAAAAGAGTGCCCAATTCGTTTTAACCAAAATGAATTTACTGAAAATATCAAAGACAAAATGTCTGGAATCTTGATTAAAAATTGGAAATCGTCGAATAATAACTTCCTTAAAGATTTTCCCAGTGGAAAATACATTTTTCAGACAACTGACTTCAGTTCAGAAACTGAATCATAAAATTTCAAAGTATAGATGACCAATGACTATCATCCTATACGATCTTGTAGAATAAAACTTAATAAACATCGAAGTGAAAATACATGAATTAAATATGGAGAATTGTTGTTCACAAATGCCGTTAAAAATACTCAAACTATTAAATAATGTAAAACATTTCTACCTTAGTATTGTAGACAATTGAAGTTCATTATCAGGTATTCGAAAATACCTAGCTGGATCATCTCCCAGGTGTGAATTGCTGAAACCAAATCCGCTCAACGCCAATGGACAAGGACTGCGATCTCGGGAACAGAAAGATTTCCTTCCCGGCATACTCGTCTCCTCCGGACGTCGAACCAAGTTCCTCGAACATGGATTCCATCTCGAACAATCATCGGCCCTAGTATCTTCTATCTTCTGTCTCCCGTTGATGATTCTTCAATCGCCGACATCTCTCGAAAGTCCTCCATCATTATCGAGCAATATTTTCGTAATAGTTCCATCGTCACAAATAAATTTGTAAGTTGTACCTCGAACAACTATCGTAGATGTTAATGTTCATTTGGTTGGTCAATGAAAGATTATATTTGCTCATAGTCGAGAATTAATGTACATGAATGCACATTAAATGTGCTGGATGGAAGTGTACATAATGTATCATGTTGTCTCGGCATTATATAATTCTAGATGATATACATCTTCTCGTTGTTACTTAACGTTGTTCCATGTTGCTATTCACAATTATGAATCGACATATCCCAATCGCGTAATAGTTTTAATCCATCATCTCACTCATAATCAAAGTGGTATAAACCAATTCCGCTTTATAAATGTTTGTAGCCATCGTAGTGTTCCAATAAAACAAAGTCTCAATGTTCATACAATATCACTTTACTTACTTATTTCTGCAACGTGGACTAGACTATGCTGTCGTCTCGCTGCACTAAAATGATTATCTCTGCGTTGAGATAAGCAACTTTCTCTGACAATACAAATTGTCCTATTTCTCAAGTAATCCACTCAAAATCTTCTTATATTGTAACCTTGTAACTGAAAGTATATAATGCATACAGTTTGCTTTCCGAAAAGTCGAACACTCGTTCGCTATTGACTTTTAATCCTTCGCTAAACTTCACCCAGTTCCAGCGAGGCTCTAACTAAATATTGGCGGCGTTCGGCACTGTCTCTCGAGTAGCGTAGGACCGCACTCGGTATAGTGTCTACGGGAATGAACTACCCCGGGTAACACGTCTTGTGCCTTCAAGATCAGTCGAGATAAGAACGCTTCGACAAGCCGTCCCCACTCTAGCTCGCCTGAAATTCGACGCCATTGTTGGTCGCGTGTAATTGTAGGCGCGCACTTGTAATAAAGCTTATTACAGTGAATTTCTTCCCTTTTGCGACATTAAAAATAATACTAATATCTTATCTTAATTTTCCTGATGATTTCAATGGAATAAAATTGTTACATACGGCTTAAGTGGAAGAGTTATTCACATTAACTTGGTAAAACCCCATATCTGCTACCATAAATCCTACTCTCATTGCCTGTGGGCATATATCCAATGATATATTTTATAACAATTAACTGGTAATATTTCGTGGCAATGCCTCGTTGCTAGGCACTTTGCAATGATCTAGAATAATCTGGATCGTCTGATCACGTGACTGGTTTCTCCCACTGTCTGCGTTCGCTAACAATGCTCGCTTGAGCTAATTTCCAGGATTTATATTGCCATGTTAAACTCTATCATGGGGCTCGAAAAATATCATCATTTACATCATCAAGCATTCAAATTTCGGGTGCATTCTCCTCTCAGCTGAGGTTAAAAACTGTTCTCAAATTGTTTTAATCACATACATTCAGGACGTTTGATATGTGACTGAACTGAAATTTTGGATGCTATTTTAGCCTACTTTCTTAAGATATTTCCTCAAATTTTTCGCGTTGTTCTTTCCCAACATAACATTGTTTTCATTATCGAACAGTTCATAACAGTTATTTCCAAAGGCATTCTCTATGCGATAGGGATCAAAAACACCGGACTGAACTTAGGGTATATCTTCTTAGCTACGTCCGCTTAAATAGGTCTACGTAACAAAACTAAGTCTCCAATTTCCATCGGTGTGCTGAATCGTTTTCCTTCGACTCTTTTCCATCGCTTTTCTGCTGCCTTCTGAAGTTTCTCCTTAGCTCTATCTATCCTAGCTTGACTTCCTATTTCAGGATCTCTAGGAATGAAGTTGAGCAAGTTATACCACGGTCTTTCTGGATTCTGCTCTAAGTGTAGCAACAACGGAACTTCCGCCGTGCTTTCTTGAACTGTAGAGTTTAAGCAGTCCTCTATCATAGGCACATAATTAACCCAACTAGGATGATCGTCTGGGTAGTATATACGACAGAACTTAGAAAATTCTGCCATATATCGTTCACTAGAATTTGACTCGGGATATCTCACACTTGAAAATAGGAGTCTCATACCCAACAATTCCATATCCGCTTCAAATTCAGCTGAGGTAATCTGAGTACCATGATCTGACAACAGATACTCCGGTTTCCCCTCTTTAGGAAACACAGCATTCTCTAACCTGCTGACAACGTTCCTCGTGTTCGCTTTCTGCATGGGGACATGGTGACGAATTTAGTGAACACATCCACTGTCACTAATAAGAACTGATTACCCTGATATCCCTTCGAACAGGGGCCAAAAATGTCCACGGCCATCAGTTCCTTTGGTTCAGAAGGTTAACTTGTTCTGGGTCTTCCCTTCAGTAATTCAGATGCGAATTTCCCTCGCTGGCATCGATCACAAGTTCTTATAATTCCCGCTATAGATGACCTCTTGTTAGTCCAGATAAACCTCTCTTTGAGAACATTAAGAGTCTTATTCAGACCTCCATGTCCAATTGTATGATAAGCCAGCCACACTTATTTTGACACACAATTAGGGGGCACAATTATGCGAATCTAAGTGTGCTCGGGGTCTGCGTATTTGCATACCAGATCTCCGCTAAGCATATAGTGATGCGAGAGTCTCTGGGTACTTGCATAATCCTCATCTGCAACATCCATATTCCCCTTCAGAAACCTGTATATCTTCCGTATGGGAGCGTGTCTCTTCTGCGAAACTCCAATTCGTTCCAATCTCCTCACGGTTTCAAGATCTTCTTGCTCTAGCTGCACATGGTTAATCTGCACATTCCTGACGGGGTTTCTAGACAAAGCGTCAGCCAATAGAGTATCTTTACCTGGTTGGTGGACTATGGTTGCATTGAATTACTCCGTAAATAGGGCCCATCTAGTCAACCTATCTTTTGACAAATCTGTCTGCAGCATAAATTGCAATGCTTTATGATCGGTGACTATTATTACCTTGTGACCAATTAGAATTTTCTTCCATGCTTGTAGGGTCGTTACGAAAGCTAACGCCTCTAACTCGGTCGTGAAGTAATTTTCTTCATGCCTTTTCTATTTCCTTCCGGTAAACGCAATATGGTGCTTATTTCCCTCTTCGTCTTTCTGATATAAGACGGCACTTATGCCTACACGTGAAACATCGGAATCAATGAAGAATATACGGCCAAATCCAGGTATTCTAATTTTACATTGTTCTTTAACATTTCTTTAGCTTTCTCGAATGCGGCTTCAGTTGTACTTGTCCATTTCCAGCGATTGTTCTTTTTCAACAAATCGTAGAGAGGAGCCATAATTTCTGAGCATTTAGGGCAGTGACTACTTATGAATTGGCATGCACCCACGAACTCACGAACTTGTCTGACCTCAGTAGGCTTTGGAAATCTCATAATTGCCTCTACTTTTTCTAAGTTGGGGTGATAACCATGCTGGTCAATAGTATGTCCTAAGAAATGAATTGTCTCCTGTAAGAAGTGGCATTTATCGACATTTATCTTAATATTTGCTTCTCTTAAATTCACAAAAAGTTTGCGTAAGTGCACCAAATGTTCCTGTACATTCTCGGAAGAGATAATCAGATCATAAATGTAACAGAGCACGTTCTTTTTAACCTCATCTGCGAGCTTGCTGTCGAGGGCTCGGATTAGGGCTGTTGCACTGTTTACAATCCCAAAGGGCACACGCTGAAATACCCAGGAAGTCTGGTCTAATAAGAACCCTGTATACTGCTTACTTTCTTCCTCAAGCTCAATTTAATAGAAGGACGCGGTGAGGTCAAGGACAGAAAAACTAACCTTTCCCTTGAACTTCCTAAGCAAATCACGGATCTTCGGTTGTCGGTCTGTTTCGGGTAAAATTAATAGGTTAATTTTCCGTGCATCGAGGCATAGGCGTGATTGACCATTATTCTTCTTCACCACGGTAATCGGTTGGAGGTAAGATGACGCCTGTTTCTTTATAATCCCATCGGCTTCCATCTTCTTGATAATCCCTCGTACTTCCTCGTAGTACTTTCCTGGAATGGGGTAAATCCTATTCTGATATGGGGTATCATCAGTTAATCGGATCCTGTACTTATAGTCCTTGATTAATCCGGGCTTATCGTCGAAAATATCTTGAAATTCCATTATTAACCCTTCAAATTCTTCTCTAATTTCGTCAAATCCCTCTGCTTTACAAATCCATGATCCCCTTTCATTCTCGGCTTCTTCAATGATATTATTAATGATATCTTCCCTAATATCCATATCTGGATTGTTTTCAAAATCCTTCTCTTCTAACTCTTCTGTGTTGATGAACCTTCGCTAAATTTAATAATTCGGTTTTTCATGTCAATTACTGCTCCAACTTTGGTAATGAAATCAATACCTAGCACGAAGTCAAAATTTATCTTGCCTACGACAAAGAAGATGGGCTCATAAGTGCGACCATTAATCTCGAAATTTAACAACACCTGGACTTTACATTTTACTGACTTGTCTTGGAATATACCACGCACTTTCACTGATGATGCGGGTAATTCAGTCATTCGGTCACCTTTTAACAGTCTCCGGTAACACTCATCTGACAGTATGGATATAACTGCACCAGTATCCATAAGAGACTTACACGTTTGTCCATCGACATTTATACTTAGAATGGGCAGTTCATATGGTCTCTCCTCTTCAATTACTTCTTTTTCAAACAGTGAATCTTCATCCGTCACTTCATATATCTCGTTAATTGTGATCTGGTGTAATGGTATTGTGCCCAACTCTAGGAATGGGTATTCCAAGATTCAGACACCTAGATATCAAGGGAAAGGCTACAGCCGCTTTTGAAAGTTGATATATTTGAATATCGCGCTCCATTACTTCTAGAATGGAATGGAAACTTTGTGCAGCCAAGAGCATGTTAAGTGACGTAGCGAGTAGTAGCAGAGGTCGAGACTATTTGTTGATTAAATAGTTAGCCATGGAGTAGAGACTTGAGACTTGGATCAGATTACTGGCACGGCCAAATGAAAGAGAATGCACTTAGTCTCAAGTGAATCGGACCAGAGACACCGGAGATATGAGGATTTCCAGATTTCAGCGTGATCCAGCGTGGACCCGACCGTTTTGAATAAAAGCCGACCGGCCCAAGCATCATCAGCTCACTTCGAACCAAGCTCTTGCATGACAAGGTGCTGCTGCTACGTTGAGCCAAGGCACATGGTTGCCGGATCTACGCAGAAGATATCTTTAAATTGTGATAGTCACAAAAGTAAAAAGGAAGGAAGCTTGTAGTTTAACGTGACCGTTAATCTCGCGATCATAAGCCACGGGACCTTCGTTTTACGTGGAATCCGAACCACAGAGCATGGCATTTCACATCGAAAATCTCACATACATTGACCGGGAATCGAACCCGGTCCGCCTTGGTGAGAGGAATACAGCTTGACCGCTGCGCCACCACGCCCCCAGTCACAAAAGTGTTACGATACGTGTGGAACATAGTAAGTTTCCGGCAGAGGGAATCACTAAGGTGATTGTTATTTTTCTACGGACACTGGTGAAATACTTTATTTCTATATGGACATATGCTAGACTTTGTCTAGAAAGTACTTTGTCACAGTCCAGTAATAATAATTCAATACTTGGATATTTTAATCCAATTAGTCAGTTTCATAAATTGTAACTTGATAACCACTCCGATCTTTCAGTATATTGAAGGCCAGTCTATCACGGTGTTGTTCATTAGCCGACAAAGGGTAACTATAAGTTGCTTCGCGCATGATATATGGTGATAAACCATGCCCAGGGAACGATCTTCAGAACAGCCGTTGATTGATTTAGACTGTCAGTGTTTTCTTGTACTGAAAAGATACCGTGAGTTATGTTACAACTGACGTATTTGAGAATAGATCATTTGGATCTGACCCCATTTAAGCGAACTGCTATGGATTTAATTGAAGCCAATATTAAAATGGATCAGCAGTTACTTCAAACTTCAAGAAATATTTCCACTATGTCGTGTTAGACAGATTGTGGGTATATAATGGCGGCCGATACAAGGATTAGACGTGCGTGTCCAATAGGGCATGTATCTGGATAAATCTGGTACAGACCAGGTTCACTACGCTTCAAGACCAACGAGAAATGTAAGCCACATTTGACTTTTATATTATGCCTAGCTAATTGGAACAAACTCATTTTCTGCAGATGACCAACACATTTGTTTTTCTTCGTATTTAAATCTTGCAATGATTTACGCAAGGCATATTAGAGTTATTCTGAGTATTTTCAGCACTCAGAACAGTTTAGGATCGATGACCGAGCATAACTAGCATTTATTTGAATGTTTCATATTTTTTTGATAATCACGGTAATCAGCCGAGGTAACTGTAAAAGTTAATAATTATTTTTGTTGAGAAATGGATATTTTATCCATATTCGAAGAATTGAACATGTGGATTCTCACATAATGAAATAATAATTAAACACATTTACAATAATATAACTAATAATAATAATAATAATCCACTAATAATAATAATAATGATTTTCATAACTTTTCTAAATAATTCTTGGATCTTATATTTTCTAATAATCACATTCATTGAGAGAGAGAGCTTATGAAGTAGTTTAATCATTTCTAGTTTGGAACAGGTGATTTTCCGAAGGATAGTGGTTAGCGCAAGCCCGCATTCAACCAACATTACAGTTCTGGTTGAACAGTTAATATTTGCAATGAGCAAAGTATATTTTTCAGATAACACGGAGAGGCATGAAACGGGAATCAAATGATATTTGTATCAATTAGGATATTTTTGTATTTATATAAAATCATGACGTAGATACACATTCGAAAGTGAAATAGAGAGTATCATAAGTGTGGTAACTTCACGATTTGAACTGAATGGTAAAATAAAATAAACTTGTAAGTTTATAAATCTTCCAGTGTTGATAATAAGCAGAGGCTTGATTTATTGTATAAATTTTGGGAAGAAAATTTATGTGTGTGGAGTAGTTGAAATGCCATTCCCAGGTGCGCATGTTTAAGTCGCAGGAATGAGGAGGTTTTTATTTGAGCATCAATCAAATAGCAGGTTCGATGACTCAGTGTTAAAGAAGGAGTATTGGAACTACACATTGCGTCGTATGAATGACCCAAAGGTTATTTCTTAAAAACCATCAGTTCTTATTTCAACCTTGTTTATGGATTCCATTAAGACTTTGATTTTGCTAGAACCCGGATTTGTCATGATAGTATTTTATTCTTCTTCAGAGGAAGACCTTTGCCGTTGTTGTTGGAATATTGTGTTCTTATAAAAATAATAGAATGGGCCACTGCCAATTAAAAATAATTCTATAACCACGAATAATTTGAAGGATGTTTTCAATCCTAGTGTCATGAACTAAATGAATTTATTATGAAGCTACAATTCTTATTTCCGCATTCTGTTTAAGAATTGCAAGTTGTGAAAGTTACTAAAATGGCCACAAATATAAATATTTTTCTTAATAATGATTCCAAGTGGAAAATCGAATAGTTGAATGGTCCAACAATTTATTGATCAAGTTGATGATTCAGAAATCATATATTTTGTTAGGAACTTGAAGTTCATAATCGAGTCACTTCTCGAAACGTTTAATGTCAGAAGAACAATTAATTTTGTTGTGCTTCGCACAGTTCTTCGATACTATGCTCAAGGGTCAGACACTTTTCAGATGTTGTTATTAATATGTGTACATAATTTGTGTTGATTCAGAGATAATAATATTTTTTGACAATATTTTTTGAAACTGGAAAAATAAGTAAAAGTTAAAAATTCTATGAACAATTATTCTACGAGTGTTAATATTATGTAAAAGTTCAACCAGTGAACTACAGTATTTCCAGTAAAGACAATTAAATTTGAACTGGATTTAATCATAAATAATGGATATAATTTTGGAACACAGTCTACAGGACTGATAATCAGACTTGTGTCTCCAAAGATAATTGTCCAATGTGTTGGAAAACTTCTGTACATTGTGTAAATAGTAATGTGGGTCGCCACACATGAATGATGCTGCTTTGAACATTTTTTTGCAGTCAATTTTAAATTCAGAATAAAATGAGATAATTTTACATGATGTGTTATGCCCAGTTGAATCTCCTTCTATCCTTATTGTTGCATTGAGCCAAAAATCATTAAAGCATTTTTTTCATTTGATATCGTTTTTGCGATTAGCTTTAACCCATCTGGCGCCCCGGGATATTTTGACTCTCGTGCTGACTGATTCTTGGTAAAATGCATATGTGGTCGTGCGGACTCCGGTCTAAACGGGCACAGTATAGCATTTTCTAAAACTCCTATTTCTGCTTTGGAAATGGAGTTTTTTGTCCCTGAGTGTCATTTCCCTGCTGACTTGTACTCGGCTTGGGATCTACACTCGGGTTTTTCTCCACCCCTTTCCCATTCTCTTCGTTTTGGGTTAAGTCCTTTAAGTATTCTTTTCCTTCTTTGTGTCTTTCCTCATATTGTTCCTTTGTGAACGCGTTCTCTCTATAATTCCTGTTTCAGTTATACTCCTTGTTATATCTATTGTTCCGGTTATAACTATTGTTGTTGTTGTTATTGTACCGGTAATTGTAATTGTTAAGATGATAACCGTTCCTGCGAGTATTATTGTTGTTTCTTCCCTGTTGTTGCTGGTAAGGTCTTCCTTCACGGAATCTACGATACCTGGGTTCGGGTCTCCTGTCTCTAAAAATAGTTGTTCCTTTCCGGACCAATACTATTTTTATCTCGCTCTTTAGGGCTATCTGTCTGTTGCGTTTGATCAATATAAATGGTATTAATGTCCCTATGGTCTTGTCTATTGTTCCTGGACATTATATTAGGCATTGGAATAGTGTAGTCTAGTTTTCTCAGCAGTTCATCCAAGCTAGCCAAATCTTTGATTTGAGACGAGATAATCAGTATCCTCACTTCAACTGGAAGCTGTCTCGATATAGCTTCGATCAGTTCTCCTGTTGATAACGGGGGCTGAAGAAATCTCAGTTGTGCTAATTGACTCGTAAAGAAGTCCGTGTAGCGCGTTGGCAGAGTACTCGAATACTTCCTTGAGTATACTTCTGCGCACAAACTGTTCTGCGCTTCAATCGACCAAAATCTCTTGATTAAGGACTCAGCGAATTCTTCAAAATCAATGAACGTATACCTGAAGGCGCTGAACCACTCTAACGGACCTAATGCCAAATAGCGTTCCACTATTTTCATCTCCCTATCCCTCGGAACCTGAGCTTCGACAAAGTAATCTCTCAGATTTCGAATGAACTCGATAGGAGTGAATCCGTCCTGGTTATTGAACTGACGAAGTTTATCTTCAAAGTTGCGTATTACCGTTGTATTCCTCGGTTGGGTATTATGACTACTAGTTCTGTGATCCCTCGTTTCTCTTTCGGACTCCTGATTCCTGAATTCGGGCCTTTCTATCGGTCTGAGTACCCTTACTTCCAGTCTGACTTCTCTTTCTTCGTGATCTATACTATTTCTTCTAGTATGACTTTCCCATTCACCTATCTCCTCTTTTTCGTTCTCTTCCAAGTCGCTAATAATGTCTTTCAACTGCTTTCCCACTTCTTTCTTCAGATCTTCTTTATAAGTTTCCAAAACAGCGGTGTCTCCTATATTCAAATTCTGAAGTTTCCTGGTAATGTAATCCTCCAGTTCGTTAGGCTTTCCCTCATTAATCTCAATAATTGTATTCACGTCAGTGACAACCTCACTAATCTGATCTTTTGATGCCTTACTTTCCTGCGTTAATTGATCCTTTTTGTCGACCTGAGTTTGCTGAATCTGATCCATCCGTTTACTAAGATCAGTTCGCACGCTTGTTACCTCTTTACTTAGTTCTAATTGTGTACTAGCAAATTTCTTTTCAATGTTCTCCTGAATCTCTTTAATGTGTTCCTTACTGGACTTATTGCACTCCTCTTTCCACACTACAACGTGAGCTTTTAAAATTTCACTTATATCTAGCACTATATCGTCCTTCAAAATCTTATTGTGATCTATGTCTTGGGAACGCAAAGAATCCACATTTTCTTTAAGATCATCTAATTGTGACTGTACCGCACCTATGTTCTCCTTACACTGTGTCTTCAACACCTCTAACTTTCTCCTTATTTTATTTTGAAACGTGACATTACTAGTTTCGATATGGTTAAGTTTAGACTGGATGCCATTAACATTAGCATTAACTTTGTCAATATCTCCCCCAACACTATTTACTTCTATAAACATGTTATTGACCTCCGTCTGCATTTTGTTAACGTCTGTTTGAATACAATTCAAATAGGACTGTACATTATGAACATCGTTTTGAATATTATCAACCCTTGTTCTAACATCACTTACATCACCATGTACAGTGTCAACTTTAGTTTGAACAGTGTCAACGTTAGTTCTTACATCATTTACATCAACCTGATCAGTGTCAACCTTAGTTCTTACATCATTTAAATTTGTCTGGATCTCCTTGGAACTGATCTGCAATCGCGACATATTATCATTTGTTGCAGTAGCACTGGTCTGCAATCCTTCTAAGGATGATTGCACACCTGTATTTCCTCTTTGACACTCTATTTGACACTCTCTGTAACACGACTTGTTATATTATCTACAGTATTCTCCACTACTTTTAAAACGACCGTGTCAATATCCTCTTTTCTATCTGTCTTAACCTGCTCCAGATCCTGCTTTGTTTCCTGAAATTTGCGTTGCAAAATCTGAAAATCTACCTTTAAATTATCGGTTTTCTCCTGCTTCAAATTTTCCTGTAAATTACATTGTGCCGTTTTCAATTGCTCCGTCAAATTCACCTTCAAATCATGATTCAAATTTTCCTGTAAATTACATTGTACAGATTTTAAATTCCCCTTCAAATTAGCCTGCAAATTCTCCTGCAAACTCTTCTGCACCTCGTTCAGCATCCTCTGAACCTCCTCCTTACCCATCGTTGCCATTGCAAAAATACTAATACACAACACCGCTGCAGGGAAATGTCAAAACACAGTATGATAACAACTTTTGGAACAACAATGTCAAACATGTAATTGGGTATTCTTAATGTCTATCTAATGTTTTAAAATTAACATATCAAGTACACTCTTAAATCAATAGACTTATGGTTTCGTTCCGCTTGATCGTGCCCTAAATTATCTATACTACCATACTAACATTTAAATTTACCAACGTTAAAACAAGTTAACTTTACACTGAACATGGCTATAAAAGGACATGTGAGCCGGTCTGAAATAAAATGAATTCAGATCGTAGGTTATTTTCATAGAATTCTAACTTATTTATACCTATCTCAGGTTTTCCATAAGATTTGATCTGTATTCGAGTGCAACATTATTAATAACAACTTAAAACCACCGATATTACCGCACTCAGTTGTCACCTCAATTGGGCTGGCTCTATTTCCCTTCATATAGGCTCTATATACACCCTTCCACATGTTTTTCGAAGCTAACACGTAGGGTTACCAATTTCATGCCTAAGAATGGTTCATCGAATGCCCTTTCACAGGCATTTCGACGCCTAAACGTTGGGCAGCCATTTCCTACTACTGTACCCGTAAAAATCGAGAAGGTACTCGTTGGTCTTCCAACGCACGGCTGGATTATAAAAATGAAAGTCCCGGATAATGAACTATCGCAATCACGCCAACGATCTCTTCAGGATTATACACAGTAGGCTTGGAACATGTTATGGATTTAAAACAAACTAGCTTTATACGGCAGAGTGCAAAACTAACCTTCATCTATCGGGGCTTTGTTGTAAAGAAATATACATCCTATCTATTTAGGCTGTTCCGTAACACATTTCCATTTATGGAATAATTAAGGTACACGAAACATGACGCATAAAAATATAAATTTATTAATAAAAACTAAATAACAATTAATAACAAAATAACACCTTAATATAGTTATTCATTCACGCCACTGAAGCTGGCAAAACTTCTAACACACACGCTAACATAACTGGTTAAAAATGAAAAGATTCTGCCGTCCAAAATTATAAAACAATCAAAACTTTTTATTGGCACTTCATTGCGACAGGCAAGCCGTTTAAAGTTATTTACAATTTTCTATCGTGTGCCTTCCTGCATAGCTGAACTGGTTAGTATAAAAAAGCTGTGACTTGGTCGTAAATCCCTTCCACACACACACCTGCATCATCTCTGCTCATTTATTCATCGACCCTGCTTTTAACGGGAGGAGCTCGCTTGCCACCTGGCATGGACTCCCCTCTAAGCACACAAAATACGTAAAAAGAAACGCGATGAAGTATCTCGTATTTCAAACAATTACATTTACAAAATTGTCTCTATTAAATCCATTTCTCATTTAAACACATCCATACTTCAAAACATTATTACTAACACCTGCTTCCCTCGTTCATGACCGACGAAACCTCCATACACACGACAATCATATCTAACATCAAACACTCACATTAAAAAGATTCGCTCTTCCTAACTATTATCAATCTCAAAAACATTTCGAAATATTAATTATTATAAATAATGAAAACTCTCAATTTAAACAAATGGAAATACTTATACACACTATTTACACGTGTCTATTGTTTCAAAAGCATCATTCTTTAGCGATATGACTTCGTTAATATACTTATTAACTCTTTCTTCAGTATAGTTCTCCTCTTTTATACTTTTCCAAATACAAATGCTACACCAATTAATGTAAAAATCATGTTAATAGTCATCATCGGTTTAAATATGACCGATCAGCAAAGATCAGTTCATATTATTGTTACAATTCCAGGTTTAATATAAATTAATAATGGTATAGTGGACAAGGATAACATATCTTTTCCCAACGAATTTCCGCCTTCCCACGACTTTCGTGTCGCAGATCTCGTCACATTTAGAAGTCTTCCATCACTCTACTAATATACAACAATGCTTCCACCACTCATGCAGTACTTCATTACAATTAATACGGAATCACCCTCGTATTTCACAAACAAATATATACGGCAAGAAACTCTCGTATATCTCCAATACATAACTTAAATTACATCATCACAATTGTTTCCAACAATTGTTCCATAGTACTTGCATACATTCCTTCTAGCATTGATTTTATCGTTGTTACTCTCCACTGCTTACACATGTAACAGCAATAACTGTTCCACTAATACAACTTATCGTTCTCAAACGATTATATTGACAGATCTTTGAGGTTTACTAAGCGAGGTTACTACGATATAAAATACTATATATATATATTTATTTATTTAATAAAAATAAATACACATGTTTCTTCATACTGGTCATTTCTACAAAAATACACGGCCGTAATACTACATTGATAAAACGTAGTGCTACATTTGTGTATTAATAACAACTCGTGTTATTTCAACGTTCAATAAGGATCAATCACGACTGGATGAGATTTTGTCTAACTTTCCTATAGTCGGATGAATTATCTTTCAAAAGATATGTCTCATTTAATTTACATTTAATGAAGAGCAAAGCCTTCCTTCTACTCAAAATAGGTTTGTCATCGACTGAATGTAACTTCATTCTACACAAAGAACGTTCATAAATGTTTGACTTCACGTCGTAATCATAACGAATATAACTTGCCAGATCGACGAAATGTATATAGTGTTTGGTGATATTTCACAATATATCACGCGTAGATCTCTTCTCCTAACTATGAATTCTTCTTACGAAAAAGTGCCCAATTCATTTTAATCAAAATGAATTTACTGAAAATATCAAAAACGAAGTGTCTGGAATCTTGAATTAAAAATCGAAAATCGTCGAATAATAACTTCCTTAAAGATTTTCCCAGTGGAAAATACATTTTTCAGACAACTGACTTCAGTTCAGAAACTGAATCATAAAATTTCAAAGTATAGATGGCCAATGACTATCATCCTATACGATCTTGTAGAATAAAACTTAATAAACATTGAAGTGAAAATACATGAATTAAATATGGAGAATTGTTGTTCACAAATGCCGTTAAAAATACTCAAACTATTAAATAATGTAAAACATTTCTACCTTAGTATAGTAGACAATTGAATTTCATTATCAGGTATTCGAAAATACCTAGCTGGATCATCTCCCAGGTGTGAATTGCTGAAACCAAATCCGCTCAACGCCAATGGACAAGGACTGCGATCTCGGGAACAGAAAGATTTCCTTCCCGGCATACTCGTCTCCTCCGGACGTCGAACCACGTTCCTCGAACATGGATTCCATCTCGAACAATCATCGGCCCTAGTATCTTCTATCGTCTCCCGTTGATGATTCTTCAATCGCCGACATCTCTCGAAAGTCCTCCATCATTTCCGAGCAATATTTTCGTAATAGTTCCATCGTCACAAATAAATTTGTAAGTTGTACATCGAATAACTATCGTAGATGTTAATGTTCATTTGGTTGGTCAATGAAAGATTATATTTGCTCATAGTCGAGAATTTATGTACATGAATGCACATTAAATGTGCTGGATGGAAGTGTACATAATGTATCATGTTGTCTCGGCATTATATAATTCTAGATGATATACATCTTCTCGTTGTTACTTAACGTTGTTCCATGTTGTTATTCACAATTCTGAATCGACATATCCCAATCGCGTAATAGTTTTAATTCATCATCTCACTCATAATCAAAGTGGTATAAACCAATTCCGCTTTATAAATGTTTGTAGCCATCATAGTGTTCCAATAAAACAAAGTCTCAATGTTCATACAATATCACTTTACTTACTTATTTCTGCAACGTGGACTAGACTATGCTGTCGTCTCGCTGCACTAAAATGATTATCTCTGCGTTGAGATAAGCAACTTTCTCTGACAATACAAATTGTCCTATTTCTCAATTAATCCACTCAAAATCTTCTTATATTGTAGCCTTGTAACTGAAAGTATATAATGCATACAGTTTGCTTTCCGAAAAGTCGAACACTCGTTCGCTATTGACTTGTAATCCTTCGCTAAACTTCACCCAGTTTGAGCGAGGCTCTAACTAAATATTGGCGGCGTTCGGCACTATCTCTCGAGTAGCGTATGGCCGCACTCGGTATAGTGTCTACGGGAATGAACTACCCCGGGTAACACGTCTTGTGCCTTCAAGGTCAGTCGAGATGAACGCTTCTACAAGCCGTCCCCACTCTAGCTCGCCTGAAATTCGACGCCATTGTTGGTCGCGCGTTATTATAGGCGCGAACTTGTAATAAAGCTTATTACAGTGAATTTCTTCCCTTTTGCGACATTAAAAGTAATACTAATATCTTATCTTAATTTTCCTGATGATTTCAATGGAAAAAGTGTTACATAGGGCTTAAATGGAAGAGTTATTCACATTAACTTGGTAAAAATCCATATCTGCTACCATAAACCCTCCTCTCATTGCCTGTGGACATATATCCAATTATATATTTTATAACAATTAACTGGTAATATTTCGCGGCAATGCCTTGTTGCTAGACACTTTGCAATGATCTAGAATATTCTGGAGCGTCTCTGATCACGTGACTGGTTTCTCCCACTGTCTGCTTTCGCTAACAATGCTCGCTTGAGCTAATTTCCTGGATTTATATTGCCATGTTAAACTGTATCTTGGGGCTCAAAAAATATCATCATTTTCATCATGAAGCATTCAAATTTCGGGTGCAGTACGCATCAGTAAACACAAGTCTGTTTTCGACAATGAATACACGCCTAACTGAAGCACTGACATTTTTCAAATTCCGAAAATAAAACTTCACAATCCAGTCACCTATTTACTCCAAGACGATGCAGGACAACCTATACAAGCAGGTTTCTACGTGAAAGAATTACAAATGACAGCGTTTGAAAAACACTTTTTGGTGGAAAATTGATTAAAACATATTGAAAAAACTTTATGTATAATGGTTGGCGTTAAACTCTACAAAAAATTCATGGATTAATAAATCTGATTTAGTATAAATCTTGTCAATTATTAATATCCTTTTTGGTATGTTTACCTATAAATATCCCTCCTCTGACATCATCCACCACCTCAAAAGGTTTATTCTTCTTTGAATATTGAGTTAACCTTAATCTAGAATCATTTGTAAAATGATTACACTTGTAAACGCCTCCATCACGTGATGTCATACGTCTGCAAGAATCATGTATCGTACACTTCCTACTGTAACGCTGCACCTTCTTCTGGTGGCAAGTTCATGTTTCTCTGACATCATAAGTCTGCAAGAATCATGTTTCGCACACTTGCATCCTTCAACGCTGCACCTTGCATCCGGTGGCTAGTTCATGTTTCGCTGATATCATACGTCTGCGAGAATCATGTTTCGCACACTTCATTTTTGTAACACTGGACCTTGCATCCGGTTGCGACTCCGGCATCGCGTGTCGTCATACGCTGAGAGAGTTGGCTTCTTTTAAATCACTCATTGCAGGCTTACCTCAACCTCTATAAGAACAGCATGGGATAGTTCCATGTTCCTCATGTACTTTGGTGTATGCATTAGCCCCTTCTCAAGAACGCATCCATTCACCGGTTTGGTTCTGGTTTAGTTCGGTTCGGTTTTGTTCAGTTCGGTTCCAGTTTTATTCGGTTCGGTTCCGGTATATTTCGGTTTGGTTCGGTTCCGGTTTGGTTCTGTTCGGTTCCGGTTTGGTTCGGTTTAGTTCGGATCTGTTCCGGTTTAGTTCAGTTCGGTTTGGTTCGGCTCGGTTCCGGTTTGGTTCGGTTCCGATTTGGTTTGGTTCGGTTCGGTTCAGTTCCGGTTCGGTTCTGGTTTGATTCGGTTCCGGTTAGGTAGGCTAGGCTAGGTTAGGTTAGCTACACTAGGTTGGTTATGTTAAGCAATGCTCACTATCATTATTTGAAGAGCGCGCCATTCATGTGGGTGGTTGCGCGCAGCTGCCATCTTGTAGGAGGAAAGCCATGGGAGGGTTTTGAACCCCTCATGAACCACTACTTTCTTTGTTTAGTCATAGCCATCAATAACCTTTTTCAATTTTATTAAATAATATTAATAATCATCATAATAATAACCTAATTTTAACTACTAAGCGTAGCTGTTCCACCCTAAACAGTTTACCCCCCCCCCCACACACACACCCCTCTCTCTTCATTTTTACTTTCTCTGTACAGCTCGGTAACGGCTCATACACCTTTGTTCAGTCATAGCCATAAAATCTTTTACAACTTAGTCAAATAATAATAATAATAAATCATGGGTTGGATTGTTTTATATATGTATGCCATAGAGTTATATACAATGTTATGACAACACTTTTTTGGGTAGGTTCATTATTCATTCACAGTATACATAATAATTCACTGAATAAAACAACTTATAAATCTCTTTTCTAACATGATGGGTTACAGGTTGAGGTTGCTACAGCTTACATGTAGTAGGGTAGCCAACAAAGGATTCAAATCCAGGCTCCTACACCCCTTATGAGTATGGTTCTCAACCAATCCGTTACACCAGAGAAACTTTTTTCATGTTCTGATACATCATCATTTGACCATTTCGCGTTGTCGTGGCTAACCTACTTGGTTGTCACCCCCTAAAGTTTTGGGCTCCAACCAGGCTATATCAAGCAATTCACTTTCATTTTATGGTTCACTCCGCCTTGTGAGGCCTAACCTAACAACTATCTAGTCATGTATGTTAACGTGTACCTATACGTTCAATAACAAATAATATTATTATTATTAATAATAAATAAATAATAAATAAATAAACACAAGTGTCACTCTTACCTATAAGACTTTTGTATCCCTGGTTGCCTCTGATGAACTTGTAATATATATATTTCTTAAAATTAAGAACCAAAATGGATGCTCGCCTCTTATACACACTATGCATCTGTTTACCTGTATAGGAACCAAGATGGCTGCCTGTTTAAACTTCATTCCTGCTAGCAGCCACAAGAGTAACCCTACACTTCCTGGCAACACCGCTCTGCCGTTATCACCAAGCTCTCACCCGACAGGCAAGGCAGTTTGTTGGCTGCAAGCAAGACTGTTGGTAACATTGAAAAGTGTGTTTCTATTAAAATCCAAACATTTATTATTACTCAGCTGTCACCACAGACATCCGGGTTCGAATCACCGCTCTATCAAGAAAGTTTATTTCTGGTTTAAGAGCTGGAACAGGGTACACTCAGTCTTGTCAGGTAAACCTCAAAACACATGCGTTCCATTCACACCTCAACCATTTTTGGGTAAATTCATTGACCAGGGGAAAGGGTTGACCATCCCGAGTTCTTCAACACCTCATACAAATCTTTAGCATTATTGGTTAGTTACCTACATACCGATCAATGCATAATTACCTAATAATAATAATAATAATAATAATAATAATAATAATAATAATAATGATGATAATAATTAGCAGGCCGTCATACTCAATAAATACATCCATTAAACCATGGTTACACAAAACTCTTATCATTTTAGGTGTTTAACACCTTCCCCCCCCTATAAAATCACTATTCACTATTTTAGGGGTGAGGTAAAAGAGTATTTCATTGCCTATTTTGTAAGCTATAACACGTAATTTTAGGGTTGTTAGTTTCCAAGATATCGATTATTCAATTTTGGGGTAGTTTTCACCTTTTACTAGTTTTCATAAAAAACAAAAGATCTTAGGTTAATTTATCAATTTTAGATGTTTAACACCCTTTTCCCCTTAAAATCCCTGTTCACTGTTTTAGAGGTGAAATGACCTATCGAGGTAAAAGAGTATTTGATTACCTATTTTAAGTCCGACAACACCTCTTACAACTCCCTAGCATTATTGGTTTGCAAGATATTAAAAGCCGGTGACCCTTTAGTTTTGTGTCCTTTGTTTACATTAGCGTCGCTATAGGAAAAGAGGGGGCGTCACCTTAAGTGCTACGACACCACATACAAGTCCCTAGCATTATTGGTTCGCGAGATATTAAAAAACAGATGACCCTTCAGTTTTGGGTCCTTTAATTACATTTTTTTAAATAACTCAGTTATAAATAATCATTTAAAACGCAGGTCCTCTTACAAACACCCCAAGTGCGCATACATACAAAAGATAACTATTTCACCCCCGGGTAAGGGTAGTTTTTATTTTGGGGTGCAAATTGGTTGTCCATAGGAAAGAGGGATTCACCACAAGTCCTAGGACATCCCATATATCCAAATCCGACCATGGGTTCAGGAAATATCAACATAAGTGTAGTTAAGCCCTTTTGACAAAAAATTAAATCCGTTTCCAACATTTTCAAAACATTCATCATCTTAGAGGACAATGCGACAAAAAATGAAACCTCAAACATCGTTGTAGCATCATTCCTTCCTTCCTTTCGGAGCCAACGCTCTGTCGTCACAGAGCATCGTGATGACCGGCTCGACTTGCGGTAGAAGCGCCTTTCTCACACTACTCACAGTAGTACTTAACTGAAGCAGCATAAACTATCTCTTCCTTACACAGTGAATAAACTCTCATGAAGAAGTTTCCGTAAACCAATCGTACTTTCCTGAAGTAGGCCTACATAGATTTTCTAATAGAGCACTGATTTTAGCATATAATCACAAAATTCTAGGCAGGTTATGTATTTAATATATGTTTAACCATCAGGATAGCTGATATAACTTTAGAAATCTGTCTGTCACCTGTCCATTGTGCATTTACGAAATAGCAGAAAAAATCTTTCTACGAATGATGCATTTGTAATTTCTAGTAATTACAAACACACAATCCCGCTGTGTAAACGCTCCAAAACAATTTCAGAGCACGTTCAATTGTATTTGCTGAAAAAGCAATTGGAAAAGAATATTTATTTATTCAAACCAAAAACGTTAGCTAGCCCCGCCATAATAAACAAAGAAATTAGAATATGAAGTATCATTGCTTTAGAACATAGCTTACTAAAGTTAGTTATTGTTGTTTTAAGGAGAGAAACAGCGAGGTCATCTGCCCGTAGTCTTCTAAGGTACTAATGAATAAGTTCATTGACTTTCGGTACAGCTTTGTTTCTCCAAAATCGGAGGAATAGTGCCGCCAACGTCAGCAAAATATAGAAACATTTCAGCAAAAGTATGCTTTCAAGACGCGACGTTTAACATTCAGGACATTTAAGTATATTTAAAAAATAAGTACGGGCGTTTTTTCTTTGCCTAAAATCAGGACAAGTACCGGTACCACTTTTTCAGAACGTATGACAACCCTAAACGTAAGCCACACACAATGGATCAAGGCCAGGGTAATTACCGCTCTTCCTTAGGCAGAGTTCACCTAAATTTCATTAGTTAATGTGTGAGAGAGATGGTTTACGATCCCGCCCACTTCTGACGTCATATTAAGCAGATAATGTGACCAAATTGATATTGAAACGTGTCACCGCGGGCCAGAGGGGCAACCCCCGGGGTGAGGGGAAGTTCGGCGAATTCACCAACAGGCGAGACAGTTTCCAAGCATGCACCCCCCCCCCCCCTTGGCCTCTCCCAGGGCCGCCACAATAACAATAGCCCTAGGAGTCAGGTAGACCATTGACACACAGGCTACCAGACTGTTCTAGGTGCAACGTAAAATATTGAGAGTGCTGGACAGCCAATCCGGCCAGGGCTGATTAAGGTAGGCCCCTCCCCGCGCAACGTTGAATAGTGTCAACCAGAATAGACTTGAACCTACTGGAGGAGGAAAAGAAATCCAGAACACCGGTGGGAGGGACTGGACAGTTCTAGAAACCAACAATCGAGAACATACTCACTATTGCAAGAAGTGGCGATATCGAGAACCTTCCAGGCCAGGAGCCGACTGGATATATACCAGCGAAGTGCGACGAGTAGAGGTTGAGTCTTAGTTTGAGTTGAGTTGAAGCAGTGTGCCTTGTGGAGCGCGACGAGTAGAAATAAATGTGAAGTACTGTACTATCGAATACAGTGGTGTGGATATAAATACCGTGCACCGAAGAGACATTTTCTCTCACAGTGTAAATAAATTCAGTGACTAGTAATTGTATGAAGTGAGACACAGTGTGTGTGTGCGAGTGAGTAGGCCTAATTTGTTTTATTGTTAATTAGTGTAAATTATATTAGTGTAAAAAAAGATTTAGTGCATTATGAGCCTGACCAGTTACTTTACGAACCCTTAAAACGTAACAATATGAATAACCTTTTGCTTGTGTTGACTAGAAATTGATAAATGTTTTTTTTCCAGCATGTGCTTATAGAATATGCTAACTAGCATTTGCTAGTCGCACAAAGCATGCTGGTTGCCGGTAAGAGGTTATGTTCATCTGATAGCATGTATTGACCGCCGTCCGCCCCCCCCCCCCTTCCGTCCAATCTTAACTTGACTGAGTATTTTACGGAATGAAAAGTTCACAGGTGAAATGAGGAAAAGCCGAGTTGCACTTCCAGGGAAACTTCAAACACAACCACTCTTCTCTGAAGTCTCTGAACTCAACACGACACGACAGTTTGCTGCTGGCTGTATCTGGGGTAATAGGCTCGCCCACTAGCTAGCCTTTAACTGGGGTGATAGGCTCTCCCCCTAGCAAGTTAGTAAACTGTCGCCTCAGAAATTGAATGGAGATTGTTGGAAGAAATGGAAACTTAACCCTTTTATTGGGCGATGTATTAAAGACAGAGATATGCTCTCCCGGACTATTTTGTAGAACTTTTCATTTGTACAATTCTTACACTCATACATAGTATAGAGATATTTTTAACGGTTTGCCCAGCGTAAGCTTCCAAACCGCCCGGATGCCAGGTTTTTTTACGACTTTTTCACTGAAATCTTTACTGCTTGGCTTCCTTTGATCATAAATAGATATTTTTCTACAGAAACATTTCTCGAGATATCCTTTACAGAAAGGTGAAATCCGCATCAAAATGCATCCAGTGGTTGTCGAGATTACCCGTGACATCCATGAATCGGGGACTTTGTTTTATACTATCGTAAGTAGAGATTTTAAGAAAACGGCAGTATGACGATTATTTTAGAATTTGCATGAGAAGAGGAGCCTTGTGAATTCAAAATGTCGCACGATTTTTTAAACTTTAGCCTAGTTTTCGTGAGAATTTAGAGCAGAGGGATTCACTGATGGGCCGCTCTTGAACCAATCAAAGATTCGTGGACCATGCATTGAAGCCATCTGATTTAGAGAGTACATCCCAAATTCAATGAGTAAAGAGAAAACTGATCCGGCTCAGGTGTCCCTCCCAAAATTTCCAGATGCAAAACCTAATGGGAAAAGTTTTAAGTCTATAGGAGAGGGACATTACTAAGTAGGCCAATAAATATGTAACCAATTGGTCAGTAAAATGATTTTGAATAAAAGATTGTGACTGTTTTAAATTCTAAATTTGAGTCTAATACTTTGCACACATCTGTAATAACAATAATAATAACAATAATAATAAAAATAATAATGCCTCAGCTTGCTTGCTCGTTGGTTCACGTTGAGGTGAACGACTTGCAGGCTTAATTGGTGACCCAGGAACATAGGGAAGAAAGCATAACAGATTAAAAATAATTTATTGCACAATTGCTTGAATTATACTGTGTAGGTCTCTTAAGAGGAAACAGTACGAAGCTGGGTTGAAGATCAAACAAAAAATATTACATATTCGTTAAGGCCTTTTCATGCCAAAGCAAGTTTTTGGGAATCTAATTCTTTTTATAGGGACAGTCTGGAGATAAAAATCGATAGATTGAACATTTTGGCAAACAATTATGTCTTAAATTGAAAGGATTGAATGTCTTCTTTCTTGTCAAGAAGTTATTTTGTTAAATTCAAACTAAACACTTTTATAATGCTTTGTTTGCTGGTCTGCACACAGGAGACATGGGCAAATATCTGCCAAACTATTGAGTTAGGTAATGTGGCATCCTCTGTCTGCCTATGTCATGGTCATAGACTATATTGATCAAATATGCATATTCCTTGCATTCCTTAGACATTCCTCCCCAAAAAGGAAAGGTGGATTGTAAGGAAGCATTCTCGCTGGCCGTGTGTGCTAACATTCAATAGCTTCTATTCAGGTCTTCTGATTTAGAGCCATTTATGCGATCTATTCCAGTTTCAGCGTTCCATAATGGACCACTTAATGTTGGGACAGACTGATAAACTAAACAAATAGACTACTGTTAGAAACCATTTTGGAATGGAAAATGCTCAGAAAATAATTCGAACCCACCTGCCTCCCGAACGCTCAGCTATCACCCAGAGATGTAAAGGTTAGTGATCAAAAACAGATTCTCTAGCAGTATGTAAGGTATGCAAGGGAACTCTGGCCTGATATTTTACATACTGTATGCTATTTTTATTGAAGAAAGTAATTAAGCACAATAATTTATAAGTGTTGACTTTTCTGACAGAATGAGAAATTTATGAAGGCGTCAGAATAGGCTAATTGGTTTACTCGAGGAGCGAGGGGATGAAATATAAGCTGGCTGGTAAATATCATATATTACGCTTTATTAACGAAACGTTGGTATGTGTGTCACTGGGTCGAGATTATACTTTTACTAGCCTTCTTGATGAATGGCCTCCAGGAGAGTCTCTCTTCTTTTGGTCAAGTTTGTTGGAGTGCGCGGCACCTGCTGTGTACCTGACATTTCTATCTGTACATCCATCTAAGCTGTTTTGTATTACGTGCAGCTTTTTGACTTGCCATCTGTGTTATGATTCCTCTTACTTCCTCTTCTGTTATGTCCCGGAAAACCATATGTACATCTGAATTTTGCTTCATCTCTAATGACTCTAGACGGTTAACCCTGTTAGAATGATTGGCAAATGGTCTGTCGAAGTATCTATAGAAATGTCATGTGGGAAAGTGAGGTTTTTTCAAGGCTTGTGCAAGAAAAGGATTTTTAAAGGTTCCATCAGCAATTTTCAAGGCTTCTCTATCAATGAATGCATTTTTCTTTTGCTTTAATATAAGTTTGTATGTCTCGTCGTCAAGGAGGGAGCATTACAGGATAGAATAGATGAATCAAGGCTTAAATGGTATGGGCATATTAAGCGAATGGATGGGAGGACAGAAGACGATGGAGAGGCTTATGTTCCAAACAGACTCGGCCAGTGGCTGGAAACTGTGCAAGATGATGAAGATGATTTTCTTCGTTCTTCGGCATACACGTTTTGGTCTATCTGGTGGGTTGTCATTTTTACTATAAGTAGGTAATATAAGCCGAAGCTGGCACGGGGGCTAATGGGCAAGATGGCCGCCGCGCGCAACCAGCCCTATGTTATTCTTATGGAGAGGTCATTCAGAGCTGGCACAGGGGCTAATGGGCAAAATGGCTGCCACGCTGTCACAGGGGGAGTTCGACCGTGTAGTCGTTAAATGGAATATTTATTGT
The DNA here is from genome assembly GCA_946902985.2 of Meconema thalassinum. Classification (NCBI taxonomy): domain Eukaryota; kingdom Metazoa; phylum Arthropoda; class Insecta; order Orthoptera; family Tettigoniidae; genus Meconema; species Meconema thalassinum. Next base: position 885,109,624 of record OX336389.2, on the reverse strand, counting down.
TTTTATTATTATTATTATTATTATTATTAATTTTATTAGGTAATTATTGATTGATAGCTTGCCACGGTGGGTGAGTGGTTATTGTGTCGGACTACTAACCCCCAAGCTTGCAGGTTCGCTCTTGGTCGTGGTAAGTAATTTTTGAAAATTGGCAAAAATTAAGACACGCATGTCATACGATGTAGGCATGTAAATGAACCCAGGGAGAGGTCGGCTATGTAGTTGCTAAATGGAATATTTATTATTATTATTATTATTAGGTAATTATTGATTGAGTATGTACAATCAAGACCAGCCTTATATTGCCCCACTTTATGGTGTAGTGGCCAGTATTTTTAGCTGTTACTGTGGAGGCTCGGGTTCGAGCCCTGGCTCTGTCAAGAAATTTAATTCTAGGCTGAGGGTTGGAATGGGGTACACTCAACCTTGTGAGGCAAAACTGACAGGAGCTGGCTTTTTGATTTATACCGCAGCCAATCTGCCTAACCCAACTTCACCTAACCTAACCTAACCTAACCAAATCCCACCTTACCCAACCTAACCTAACCTAACTTCAAAGTCAGAATGTACAATACATTTATTGTTTTTTATACCCTCATAAATTAGATATAGAGAATGTCCACCACGATTTAGATCCTCGAGCACACTTTCTGACCTATCATTAAAACGTGTAGAAAGGAATGTCTGAAAATGTTCACTAACACATACAGTAGTACACGTTCACTATACATTGTATCCACTTTTTGAATGTTAATGATACGGAAAAGAGTATGCATTGGTAATTCAGTGAGCTTTTTTTCTCTCTCTAATCAACAGTTCTGCCCCCCATAGCATTGAGAATATTTATTGTAGTAGCCTATAAAGAAACAAAAAAAATCATATCTATTACAGTTTAGCTATAAGTGACCAGAACCACTATATCATTTTATTCTAATAAGGAGATTTCCATAATGATAAGAAAAAAATGCTTACCATAATGATGGATTGTGTGTAAGTAAACGTCTTTTGCTGCTTGACGCCACTACTAAACTGATAGTCATACAACAGACAAGTGAGTTCATGTTTAGCTGACGTAATCGTATGTTCCCACGCACTTCCTGTGTATTGCACGCACCGTAGTGGCTAAATTTGAAACTAGATGAGATGGTTTGCTGATGTAATCGTATGTTCACCTGCACGCACACGCAGGCCCCTGTGAATGGGTCCCTGTGGACGAGTCCCTGTGGACGGGTCATTGTTGACGGGTCCTTGTTGACGGGTCCTTGTTGACGAGCCCCCTGTGGACGGGTCCTTGTTGACGGGTCCTTTTTGACTAATCCCTTTAGACCGGTTCCTTTTGACTGGGTCATGACCCCTAATGCTATAATGAAATTAAAACGTTGTTCCACATGATACGCAAGCAAAGAGCCGATCGCTACTATGAATTAACATTTATGTTTTTGTTTTTGTTTTACGCATGTGCACTTGGGGTTTTTGTAAGAGGGCGGGCTTTTTGAATACAGATTTATAAATGAGTTATTTATTTTTAAATTACCAAAAGATCCAAAACTAATAGGTAATTAGCTTTTTAACATTTCATGAACCAATAAGGCTATGGGACTTGTATTAGAGGTCGTTGGACTTGAGGTGACATTTTGTTTTTGAATCTATTATTATTTTTGTTAAAAGGGTCTAACTGCACTTTTGTTAATATCTCGCTAACTAATAATCAGAGAGGGCCAAGTGAGGTGTCATGGGACTCAGAATGGTCAATCCATTTCCATGACCAACGAATTTACCCAAAAGATTCAAAATAGCAAGGTCATTGACCTAAGATTTTATAAACTAATAATTGAATATTAACATGTGAGGTGTCATAGGACTTAGAATGGTCAACCCTTTCCCATGGCCAATGCATTTACCAAAAGTACCCAATACATCAAGGTCATTGACCTGAGATTTTATAAACTAATAATCGGGTACGAACATGTGAGATGTTTACCATGTGTGATGAAACATAGCTAGGTAGAGAAAGAATTAGTGTAGGCTACATGTATTGTGACTGACAAGTCTTTTACCATTGAAACTTGTTTTCAGATCAGACTGTAGTATAGAGAGAGTATAGGTTGCAGGTATGGGTTAATAAATGAGAAACGGTGTACGCAAACTCTGATTTATCAAGAATTAAGAGTAGACTATCTTTATTTGATTGGTTAAAGAGGATAGCTAAAACACAAAAATGCTCAGTGGTTACCGAGACAAAATGATCGCTACACACAACAAGCTTTAAATACTTGAGGCTAATAATCAATACACACACACACTCGCTTGTTCTAAACTAAACTGTGTTGCTGTCAGTGCTCAGACAGTAGGCTGATGACGAAATGCATTGCTAACAGAAATATAATCATTTCCGGTTGTCTAATGTTACCAGCTATCCATTTTTTTTTTGTGTTGCAGTGGTAAGCACTTTTAGCTCTTGTATTGGTAGTCTTAACTCGATTTCCAGGTCTGAGGCCTAGAACGAGTTGAACTAAGAAACAAGGGCATGGTGGTGCAGTGGTTAAGCTGTTAGCCTTTTCACCAGAGGGTTCGATTTCAGGTTAATATGCATGTCATAAACATATTAAACAAAACAAAAACAGAGATAAGGTTTAAAACTGATTACATTTGTGACTTTTCAAATTATTACTTGGATTACAAATACAAAAGGTGAACTGGGTTTGATATACAGTTTATGCTGTCTATCACACACTCGACTGTAAGAAAGCCAAAAGAGCAAAAGGCTTAGGTAGAGCAGTGGTAAAATTGCTATATGTAGAGAACTACCTGGCAAAGCTATATCGCATAAACAGTGCAGGATACAATCCAGCAATCAAATTTGTATCTTGTGGAACAGAGAAATGCACTTACGTGAGAAAATGCAAGTTCATGTGTAATATGACCGAACACAAAAGTGTTCACCTGTGCACGTGCACAATAAGAGCTAACAAGTCACATTCTGTTTAGTTCGTACGTAACGTTAGGTTAGGGCTAATGCACACACCCTAGTACACGAGGCACATGCCATTTGAGAGCAGGTCAAGGGATCTAACTTGGTGGATGGATGTGTTCTAACGAGTCATTTGTAGTTGAAAGAGAATAATACTTGTTCTTAAGATGTTAAAACTGAGGAGATGATATGTACAGTAAGACGTCTTGTTATTTCCTGTGTAATATTACAGACATGACAGAGAGCGCTCAGATCTATTGCTATGACTACGCTGCAGTAATTTGAAACCGCAAGTGTTCATTAAGACAATGGATGATGATCATGCAAAGTTAGCAGTTATTGGATATTACACAGGTGTTCCTTCCGGTGTCATGTTGCTGACATACCAGAGAGCGCACACTGCTGTTGCTATGACTGACGCTGCAGTAATTTGAAACCCCATGTGTTGATTAAGACAATGGGTGATGATCATGCAAAGTCAGCAGTCATTGGATACCACACATCAACATTGACTAAATCATAAACGTGTTGTCATAACCAGCAGAAACCTCATTTAAAGATTTTAGATTTTACATTTTAAATTTAAGATTTATTTTTATTTTTAGATTTTACTTTTTTACATTTTCCTAAAAGAGTAAACAACAAGGTCACATACCTAACCTCATTAAACCTAACTTTACCAAACCTAACTTAAGCTAATCCAAAGGCTAATGCACATACCCAAAGCATATAAGGTACATGCAACTATCCTTATGCTAGTCTTACAGGTTACTGTACAACATGATCACTACCCAAAAGGATTTTTTTCATTTTGTTGTTTATACATATGTCAATTTTCCAATTTCCCATTTTCAGTTTTTTAATGTTAGTTTTTAGTTTTTTCAATTTCATAATATGGAAAACATGGATTTTTGCATTTTGTTGTTTACACATTTATTAATTTCACAATTTCCCATTTTCAGTTCTTAAAATGTCAGTTTAAAGTTTTTCAATTTCATGATATAGAAACATGGATTTTCCAATTTGTTGTTTTCACATTTGTCAATTTACCAAATTCACATTTACAGTTTTTTTAAATTTCAGTTTAGTGTTTTTTGTTCTATTTGTTAATATTGAAACATGGATTTTTTACAATTTGTGTTTTGCATGTCATGCAATTATTCTGATGCTAGTCTTATAGGTTACTGTTCAACATGATTACTACCCCTCAATACTGGATATTTTTTTAAATTTTTGTTGTTTACACATATGCCAATTTTCTAATTTACCATTTTCAGTTTTTTTAATGTCAGTTTTTAGTTTTTTCAATTTGTTAATATGGAAAACATGGATTTTGCATTTTGTTGTTTACACATTTATTAATTTCACAATTTCCCATTTTCTGTTCTTAAAATGTCAGTTTAAAGTTTTTCAATTTCATGATATTGAAACATGGATTTTCCAATTTGTTGTTTTCACATTTGTCAATTTACTAAATTCACATTTACAGTTTTTTTAAATTTCAGTTTAATGTTTTTGTTCTATTTGTTAATATGGAATCATGGATTTTTTTTACAATTTGTGTTTTTTACATGTCATGCAATTATTCTTATGCTGGTCTTATAGGTTACTGTACAACATGATTACTACCCCACTGGATTTTTTTTCTTTTTGTTGTTTACACATATGCCAATTTTCCAATTCCCCATTTTCAGTTTTTTTTTAAATATCAGTTTTAAGTTTTTCAATTTCATAATATGGAAATATGGATTTTGCATTTTGTTGTTTACACATTTATTAATTTCACAATTTCCCATTTACAGTTCTTAAAATGTCAGTTTAAAGTTTTTCAATTTCATGATATAGAAACATGGATTTTCCAATTTGTTGTTTTCACATTTATTAATTTACTAAATTCCCATTTACAGTTTTTAAAATTTCTGTTTAATGTTGTTGTTTTTTTTCTATTTGTCAATATGGAATATGGATTTTTCCAGTTTGTGTTTTACATGTTCATTTTGCATTAGGAGTGGAGAGAGGTGGGTAGTAATTAAAAATGTGCAAGCAGTGTCCATTGTTGACAGGTCATTGTTGACGAGTCCTTTTCATACAACAGAAAAGTGAGTTCATGTTTCGCATGCATTACCTAAAATGTAATACCATGCAAGTGTTTAACATTTTACAACTAACCTGTTAGTATGATTTTCACACTACAAAGGTTATATCTGTTCTGGTAATAGAATTATTTAACGTTGGCTTTTATATTTAATATGTACAGTTTAAAGTGATAGAAAAGTGGTAGAAATGTGGTAGCAAAGTGGTAGACAAGTGGTAGAAAAGTGGTAGCAAAGTGGTAGAAAAGTGGGTGCAAAGTGGGTGCAAAGTGGGTGCAAAGTGGGTGCAAAAGTGGGTGCAAAAGTGGGTGCAAAAGTGAGTGCAAAAGTGGGTGCTAAAGTGGGGTGTAAAAGTGGTTCCCTATTTGTAACGGCTTATTTAACAAGTTATTTTGTGGTACTCTATTTGTAATGGCTTATTTGACAAGTTATTTTTTATCAAATGTATTTAGAGGATATCTCTCTTGTTCTTGGAAAGTATCTCAGCCCTTTTTATGATAGCATAATGCTTACCGCCATGTTTGTAAGCAACAACAACACACTAAAGTTCCAAGAATCCAAACTACTCTAAGGTTCATGATTGTCTCTCAACTCCATTCCACGCCTAGTCAAAAATATTATACATTTCGAATTTCTCAAAAAAAAGGTAAATTGGGACAGTATGCTATATGTTTAAACTAAAAATCATATAAAATCATATGCTAACTCCAACACCTACGTCTATCCCACTCTCAGTCAAAAAAAATTATATTCTTTAAATTTTTCATAATTTTTTTTGGAAAGTAGGCTATAGTTTGAAAACTAATCATCATAAAAAGTCATATATAGACTCAAACCAATGGCTTTTATGTCCTTAATCGTTAGAACATAACATGGAATTTTTGACATTTTTCCAAAAAATGTTCATTCTAAAAAAAATGGGCTATATTTTGTAAACTATGAAATTTACAAAAAAAATGTGTTTGACATAAATGACAGGTATTTACTCCCTCTACCATAAAACCAAGTCCCAGGTCTCTGGGGGCAAAATCCACAAAGTTTCAATTTTGAAAGTAGGTGATATTTTGAAAACTTATCATTCTAAAAAGTCATATATAGACTCAAACAAATGTTCATTAAGTCCTTTAACGTTATAACAAAACTTAAACATATTTTCAATTTTTCCAAAAAAGGGTCAATTTTCAAAATTGCCTATATTTTGGAAACTAAGAATTTTACAAAAAAGTTTGTTTAACATAAATGAAAGGTCTTTACCCCCTATACCCCAAAAATAAATTGTACGTGCCTAGGACAAAAACTGTGCAGTAGTGTGTTTTGATCGGTTCCGCAGCCACCGCCACCGTTCCACCGCTGGAATCCAAGATGGCGGCCGTAGCTTAACTTAACCTAGCCTAACCTAACAAGATGGCGGCCGTAGCTTAACTTAACCTAGCCTAACCTAACAAGATGGCGGCTGTAGCTTAACTTAACCTAGCCTAACCTAACCTACGAGGTGTGATCAAAGAGTTCCAAAAATTTGGCTGCAACTTAACCAAACCTAGCCTAGCCTAACCTAACCTAACCTACAAGGTGTGATCAAAAAGTTCCAAAATGGCGGCCGTAGCTTTACTTAACCTAACCTAACTTAACCTAAACCTACGAGGTGCGATCAAAAATTTTTCAAAATAGTGGTCATAGCTTAACTGAACCTAACCTAACCTAACCTGACTTAAACCTACGAGGTGTGATCATAAAGTTCCAAAATGGCGGCCGTAGCTTAACTCAACCTAACCTAACCCTACGAGGAGTGATCAAAAAGTTCCAAAATCTGTGGAGGAATGTGGAGGAGGAAGGTGTTTGTAGAACTCTTAAAAACTACTGGGGTAGGGTGGGGGTAGTAAGAAATAAAAACAGTATTAATTATTATTCAGCATGAGAGGTTTTTTAATTCGTTACAACGTACAATACATGTATTGTTTTTATACCCTCATAAATTAGATATAGAGAATGTCCACCATGATTTAGATCCTCAAGCACACTTTCTGACATATCATTAAAACGTGTAGGAAGGAATGTCTGAAAATTTTCACTAACACATAGTACACGTTCACCATACATTGTGTCCACTTTTTGAATGTTGATGATACGGAATGGAGAATGCATTGGTAATTCAGTGAGCTTTTTTCTCTCCAATCCGCAGTTCTGTCCCATAGCATTGAGAATGTTTATTGTAGTAGCCTATAAAGAAACAAAAAAAATGTCTATTACAGTTTAGCTATAAGTGACCAGAATCACTATATATATATATCATTTTATTCTAAGAGCTTTCCATTATTATAAGAAAAAAAAGAGCTTACCATAATGATGGATTGAGTGTAAGAAAACGTATTTTGCTGCTTGATGTCACTACTAAAGTGATACTCTTACAACAGACAAGTGAGTTCTTGTTTCGCTGACGTAATCGTATGTTTCCACGCACTTCCTGTGTTGAGCGCGTCATAGTGGCTAAATTTAAAACTCTAGATGAGATGTTTTGCTGACGTAATCGTATGTTCCCCGCACGCATACTTTGGACGGGTCCTTTTTGAAGGGAGTCATTTTTTTACGGGTCCCGGAGGACGGGTCCATGTTGACGGGTCTCTGTGGCGGGTCCTTTGGACTGATCCCTATGGACTGGCCCTTGCATTTTATCCAAATTATGTCAAAGGGGACCCGCCACAGGGACCCGTCAACAAGGACCCGTCCTCCGGGACCCGTAAAAAAAATGACTCCCTTCAAAAAGGACCCGTCCAAAGTATGCGTGCGGGGAACATACGATTACGTCAGCAAAACATCTCATCTAGAGTTTTAAATTTAGCCACTATGACGCGCTCAACACAGGAAGTGCGTGGAAACATACGATTACGTCAGCGAAACAAGAACTCACTTGTCTGTTGTAAGAGTATCACTTTAGTAGTGACATCAAGCAGCAAAATACGTTTTCTTACACTCAATCCATCATTATGGTAAGCTCTTTTTTTTCTTATAATCATGGAAAGCTCTTAGAATAAAATGATATATATATAGTGATTCTGGTCACTTATAGCTAAACTGTAATAGACATTTTTTTTTGTTTCTTTATAGGCTACTACAATAAACATTCTCAATGCTATGGGACAGAACTGCGGATTGGAGAGAAAAAAGCTCACTGAATTGCCAATGCATACTCCATTCCGTATCATCAACATTCAAAAAGTGGACACAATGTATGGTGAACGTGTACTATGTGTTAGTGAAAATTTTCAGACATTCCTTCCTACACGTTTTAATGATATGTCAGAAAGTGTGCTTGAGGATCTAAATCATGGTGGACATTCTCTATATCTAATTTATGAGGGTATAAAACAATACATGTATTGTACGTTGTAACGAATTAAAAAACCTCTCATGCTGAATAATAATTAATACTGTTTTTATTTCTTACTACCCCCACCCTACCCCAGTAGTTTTTAAGAGTTCTACAAACACATTCCTCCTCCACATTTCTCCACAGATTTTGGAACTTTTTGATCACTCCTCGTAGGGTTAGGTTAGGTTGAGTTAAGCTACGGCCGCCATTTTGGAACTTTATGATCACACCTCGTAGGTTTAAGTTAGGTTAGGTTAGGTTCAGTTAAGCTATGACCACTATTTTGAAAAATTTTTGATCGCACCTCGTAGGTTTAGGTTAAGTTAGGTTAGGTTAAGTAAAGCTACGGCCGCCATTTTGGAACTTTTTGATCACACCTTGTAGGTTAGGTTAGGTTAGGCTAGGCTAGGCTTGGTTAAGTTGCAGCCAAATTTTTGGAACTTTTTGATCACACCTCGCAGGTTAGGTTAGGTTAGGCTAGGTTAAGTTAAGCTACAGCCGCCATCTTGTTAGGTTAGGATAGGTTAAGTTAAGCTACGGCCGCCATCTTGTTAGGTTAGGCTAGGTTAAGTTAAGCTACGGCCGCCATCTTAGATTCCAGCGGTGGAGCGGTGGCGGTGGCTGCGGAACCGATCAAAACACACTACTGCACAGTTTTTGTCCTAGGCACGTACAATTTATTTTTGGGGTATAGGGGGTAAAGACCTTTCATTTATGTTAAACAAACTTTTTTGTAAAATTCTTAGTTTCCAAAATATAGGCAATTTTGAAAATTGACCCTTTTTTGGAAAAATTGAAAATATGTTTAAGTTTTGTTATAACGTTAAAAGACTTAATGAACATTTGTTTGAGTCTATATATGACTTTTTAGAATGATAAGTTTTCAAAATATCGCCTACTGTCAAAATTGAAACTTTGTGGATTTTGCCCCCAGAGACCTGGGACTTGGTTTTATGGTAGAGGGAGTAAATACCTGTCATTTATGTCAAACACATTTTTTTTGTAAATTTCATAGTTTACAAAATATAGCCCATTTTTTTAGAATGAACATTTTTTGGAAAAATGTCAAAAATTCCATGTTATGTTCTAACGATTAAGGACATAAAAGCCATTGATTTGAGTCTATATATGACTTTTTATGATGATTAGTTTTCAAACTATAGCCTACTTTCCAAAAAATTATGAAAAATTTAAAGAATATAATTTTTTTTGACTGAGAGTGGGATAGACGTAGGTGTTGGAGTTAGCATATGATTTTATATGATTTTTAGTTTAAACATATAGCATACTGTCCCAATTTACCTTTTTTTGAGAAATTCGAAATGTATAATATTTTTGACTAGGCGTGGAATGGAGTTGAGAGACAATCATGAACCTTAGAGTAGTTTGGATTCTTGGAACTTTAGTGTGTTGTTGTTGCTTACAAACATGGCGGTAAGCATTATGCTATCATAAAAAGGGCTGTGATACTTTCCAAGAACAAGAGAGATATCCTCTAAATACATTTGATAAAAAATAACTTGTCAAATAAGCCATTACAAATAGAGTACCACAAAATAACTTGTTAAATAAGCCGTTACAAATAGGGTACCACTTTTACACCCCACTTTAGCACCCACTTTTGCACCCACTTTTGCACCCACTTTGCACCCATTTTGCACCCACTTTGCACCCACTTTGCACCCACTTTTCTACCACTTTGCTACCACTTTTCTACCACTTGTCTACCACTATGCTACCACATTTCTACCACTTTTCTATCACTTTAAACTGTACATATTAAATATAAAAGCCAACGTTAAATAATTCTATTACCAGAACAGATATAACCTTTGTAGTGTGCAAATCATACTAACAGGTTAGTTGTAAAATGTTAAACACTTGCATGGTATTACATTTTAGGTAATGCATGCGAAACATGAACTCACTTTTCTGTTGTATGAAAAGGACTCGTCAACAATGACCTGTCAACAATGGACACTGCTTGCACATTTTTAATTACTACCCACCTCTCTCCACTCCTAATGCAAAATGAACATGTAAAACACAAACTGGAAAAATCCATATTCCATATTGACAAATAGAAAAAAACAACAACATTAAACAGAAATTTTAAAAACTGTAAATGGGAATTTAGTAAATTAATAAATGTGAAAACAACAAATTGGAAAATCCATGTTTCTATATCATGAAATTGAAAAACTTTAAACTGACATTTTAAGAACTGTAAATGGGAAATTGTGAAATTAATAAATGTGTAAACAACAAAATACAAAATCCATATTTCCATATTATGAAATTGAAAAACTTAAAACTGATATTTAAAAAAAAAACTGAAAATGGGGAATTGGAAAATTGGCATATGTGTAAACAACAAAAAGAAAAAAAAATCCAGTGGGGTAGTAATCATGTTGTACAGTAACCTATAAGACTAGCATAAGAATAATTGCATGACATGTAAAAAACACAAATTGTAAAAAAAATCCATGATTCCATATTAACAAAAAGAACAAAAACATTAAACTGAAATTTAAAAAAAACTGTAAATGTGAATTTAGTAAATTGACAAATGTGAAAACAACAAATTGGAAAATCCATGTTTCAATATCATGAAATTGAAAAACTTTAAACTGACATTTTAAGAACTGAAAATGGGAAATTGTGAAATTAATAAATGTGTAAACAACAAAATGCAAAATCCATGTTTTCCATATTATCAAATTGAAAAAACTAAAAACTGACATTAAAAAAACTGAAAATGGTAAATTGGAAAATTGGCATATGTGTAAACAACAAAAATTTAAAAAAATATCCAGTATTGAGGGGTAGTAATCATGTTGAACAGTAACCTATAAGACTAGCATCAGAATAATTGCATGACATGCAAAACACAAATTGTAAAAAATCCATGTTTCAATATTAACAAATAGAACAAAAAACACTAAACTGAAATTAAAAAAAACTGTAAATGTGAATTTGGTAAATTGACAAATGTGAAAACAACAAATTGGAAAATCCATGTTTCTATATCATGAAATTGAAAAACTTTAAACTGACATTTTAAGAACTGAAAATGGGAAATTGTGAAATTAATAAATGTGTAAACAACAAAATGCAAAAATCCATGTTTTCCATATTATGAAATTGAAAAAACTAAAAACTAACATTAAAAAACTGAAAATGGGAAATTGGAAAATTGACATATGTATAAACAACAAAATGAAAAAAAATCCTTTTGGGTAGTGATCATGTTGTACAGTAACCTGTAAGACTAGCATAAGGATAGTTGCATGTACCTTATATGCTTTGGGTATGTGCATTAGCCTTTGGATTAGCTTAAGTTAGGTTTGGTAAAGTTAGGTTTAATGAGGTTAGGTATGTGACCTTGTTGTTTACTCTTTTAGGAAAATGTAAAAAAGTAAAATCTAAAAATAAAAATAAATCTTAAATTTAAAATGTAAAATCTAAAATCTTTAAATGAGGTTTCTGCTGGTTATGACAACACGTTTATGATTTAGTCAATGTTGATGTGTGGTATCCAATGACTGCTGACTTTGCATGATCATCACCCATTGTCTTAATCAACACATGGGGTTTCAAATTACTGCAGCGTCAGTCATAGCAACAGCAGTGTGCGCTCTCTGGTATGTCAGCAACATGACACCGGAAGGAACACCTGTGTAATATCCAATAACTGCTAACTTTGCATGATCATCATCCATTGTCTTAATGAACACTTGCGGTTTCAAATTACTGCAGCGTAGTCATAGCAACAGATCTGAGCGCTCTCTGTCATGTCTGTAATATTACACAGGAAATAACAAGACGTCTTACTGTACATACCATCTCCTCAGTTTTAACATCTTAAGAACAAGTATTATTCTCTTTCAACTACAAATGACTCGTTAGAACACATCCATCCACCAAGTTAGATCCCTTGACCTGCTCTCAAATGGCATGTGCCTCGTGTACTAGGGTGTGTGCATTAGCCCTAACCTAACGTTACGTACGAACTAAACAGAATGTGACTTGTTAGCTCTTATTGTGCACGTGCACAGGTGAACACTTGTGTGTTCGGTCATATTACACATGAACTTGCATTTTCTCACGTAAGTGCATTTCTCTGTTCCACAAGATACAAATTTGATTGCTGGATTGTATCCTGCACTGTTTATGCGATATAGCTTTGCCAGGTAGTTCTCTACATATAGCAATTTTACCACTGCTCTACCTAAGCCTTTTGCTCTTTTGGCTTTCTTACAGTCGAGTGTGTGATAGACAGCATTAACTGTATATCAAACCCAGTTCACCTTTTGTATTTGTAATCCAAGTAATAATTTGAAAAGTCACAAATGTAATCAGTTTTAAACCTTATCTCTGTTTTTGTTTTGTTTAATATGTTTATGACATGCATATTAACCTGAAATCGAACCCTCTGGTGAAAAGGCTAACAGCTTAACCACTGCACCACCATGCCCTTGTTTCTTAGTTCAACTCGTTCTAGGCCTCAGACCTGGAAATCGAATTAAGACTACCAATACAAGAGCTAAAAGTGCTTACCACTGCAACACAAAAAAAGAAATAAATGGATAGCTGGTAACATTAGACAACCGGAAATGATTATATTTCTGTTAGCAATGCATTTCGTCATCAGCCTACTGTCTGAGCACTGACAGCAACACAGTTTAGTTTAGAACAAGCGAGTGTGTGTGTGTATTGATTATTAGCCTCAAGTATTTAAAGCTTGTTGTGTGTAGCGATCATTTTGTCTCGGTAACCACTGAGCATTTTTGTGTTTTAGCTATCCTCTTTAACCAATCAAATAAAGATAGTCTACTCTTAATTCTTGATAAATCAGAGTTTGCGTACACCGTTTCTCATTTATTAACCCATACCTGCAACCTATACTCTCTCTATACTACAGTTTGATCTGAAAACAAGTTTCAATGGTAAAAGACTTGTCAGTCACAATACATGTAGCCTACACTAATTCTTTCTCTACCTAGCTATGTTTCATCACACATGGTAAACATCTCACATGTTCGTACCCGATTATTAGTTTATAAAATCTCAGGTCAATGACCTTGATGTATTGGGTACTTTTGGTAAATGCATTGGCCATGGGAAAGGGTTGACCATTCTAAGTCCTATGACACCTCACATGTTAATATTCAATTATTAGTTTATAAAATCTTAGGTCAATGACCTCGCTGTTTTGAATCTTTTGGGTAAATTCGTTGGTCATGGAAAAGGATTGACCATTCTGAGTCCAATGACACCTCACTTGACCCTCTCTGATTATTAGTTAGCGAGATATTAACAAAAGTGTAGTTAGACCCTTTTAACAAAAATAATAATAGATTCAAAAACAAAATGTCACCTCAAGTACAACGACCTCTAATACAAGTCCCATAGCCTTATTGGTTCATGAAATGTTAAAAAGCTAATTACCTATTAGTTTTGGATCTTTTGGTAATTTAAAAATAAATAACTCATTTATAAATCTGTATTCAAAAAGCCCGCCCTCTTACAAAAACCCCAAGTGCACATGCGTAAAACAAAAACAAAAACATAAATGTTAATTCATAGTAGCGATCGGCTCTTTGCTTGCGTATCATGTGGAACAACGTTTTAATTTCATTATAGCATTAGGGGTCATGACCCAGTCAAAAGGAACCGGTCTAAAGGGATTAGTCAAAAAGGACCCGTCAACAAGGACCCGTCCACAGGGGGCTCGTCAACAAGGACCCGTCAACAAGGACCCGTCAACAATGACCCGTCCACAGGGACTCGTCCACAGGGACCCATTCACAGGGGCCTGCGTGTGCGTGCAGGTGAACATACGATTACATCAGCAAACCATCTCATCTAGTTTCAAATTTAGCCACTACGGTGCGTGCAATACACAGGAAGTGCGTGGGAACATACGATTACGTCAGCTAAACATGAACTCACTTGTCTGTTGTATGACTATCAGTTTAGTAGTGGCGTCAAGCAGCAAAAGACGTTTACTTACACACAATCCATCATTATGGTAAGCATTTTTTTCTTATCATTATGGAAATCTCCTTATTAGAATAAAATGATATAGTGGTTCTGGTCACTTATAGCTAAACTGTAATAGATATGATTTTTTTGTTTCTTTATAGGCTACTACAATAAATATTCTCAATGCTATGGGGGGCAGAACTGTTGATTAGAGAGAGAAAAAAAGCTCACTGAATTACCAATGCATACTCTTTTCCGTATCATTAACATTCAAAAAGTGGATACAATGTATAGTGAACGTGTACTACTGTATGTGTTAGTGAACATTTTCAGACATTCCTTTCTACACGTTTTAATGATAGGTCAGAAAGTGTGCTCGAGGATCTAAATCGTGGTGGACATTCTCTATATCTAATTTATGAGGGTATAAAAAACAATAAATGTATTGTACATTCTGACTTTGAAGTTAGGTTAGGTTAGGTTGGGTAAGGTGGGATTTGGTTAGGTTAGGTTAGGTTAGGTGAAGTTGGGTTAGGCAGATTGGCTGCGGTATAAATCAAAAAGCCAGCTCCTGTCAGTTTTGCCTCACAAGGTTGAGTGTACCCCATTCCAACCCTCAGCCTAGAATTAAATTTCTTGACAGAGCCAGGGCTCGAACCCGAGCCTCCACAGTAACAGCTAAAAATACTGGCCACTACACCATAAAGTGGGGCAATATAAGGCTGGTCTTGATTGTACATACTCAATCAATAATTACCTAATAATAATAATAATAATAAATATTCCATTTAGCAACTACATAGCCGACCTCTCCCTGGGTTCATTTACATGCCTACATCGTATGACATGCGTGTCTTAATTTTTGCCAATTTTCAAAAATCACTTACCACGACCAAGAGCGAACCTGCAAGTTTGGGGGTTAGTAGTCCGACACAATAACCCCTCACCCACCGTGGCAAGCTATCAATCAATAATTACCTAATAAAATTAATAATAATAATAATAATAATAATAAAAACAATAAATATTCCATTTAACGACTACACGGTCGAACTCCCCCTGTGACAGCGTGGCAGCCATTTTGCCCATTAGCCCCTGTGCCACCTCTGAATGACCTCTCCATAAGAATAACATAGGGCTGGTTGCGCGCGGCGGCCATCTTGCCCATTAGCCCCTGTGCCAGCTTCGGCTTATATTACCTACTGCTATATATGGTATAGGGCTTGGAGGACTGATTTCCTATATTTGTCGCATTCTTCTACAAACCACTTTTGTACTCTGCGGATTTGCCTCTGGACCGGTATAAGAACTTGTTTAAGTTTACTTTCTACTTTCAAAGTTGCTCCATTCGTTTATTTGAACGTGGCGCACTCAATGCGCCAGCGCGAGTGCTCGAAGGTTAAGAATAGCCATTGAAGAAAGACATCAAATGTTTTTTCATAATGTACATTTCTAAGTAGTTTCGATAAAGATTTTCTTTTATAGCAGAGATTGATATTTCCAATATGACAATGGTTTTTATAAAAGAATTATAGTTTATTTCTAGTTTAAGCAAGAAAAGAATGAGGAATGAGTAAACAACATCTTAGCAAGATAAAGATTCATTGTATAAATGCCTGTTTTTAAAATCAGCTGAGGAAGGTGAGTTGGTATCACGGACACATATACTGTTAAATAACTAACAATACAAGTATTGATTGGCTGAAATTATTAATTACTATGATATAACATATCATCACTCAGAGGTGATCACTATTCTCTTTTTTTAGTTATCATTAGCTTTAATGTTGGTGTCTTTGATACAGCCTTCTAAGAGTTCATTTTCATCATTCTTCTTCAGAAAGTGGCTGAATTTAAGTGGTTGAAAAATGCAAATCCCCTGCCTAATTAATTTTTCCTTCCTTAATAATCGTCCAATTTGAGTGTGTCTAGTTAGTTAGTTATTTATTGTTGTTTAAAGGGGCGGAACAGCGAGGTCATCAGCCCCTGTGTGTGTCTGGTGGCAGTTACATTTTTATTACTGATAGTTCATTGTTTCATTAGCCTCTAGTGTGTGATGGTTCGTTTGAGTGTGTCTGGTTAGTTATTGTTGTTTAAAGGGGCGGAATAGCGAGGTCATCTGCGCCTGTGAGTGTCTGGTTACATTGTTTATTAGTGCTAGTTCATTGTTTCACTAGCCTGTGGTGTGTAAGGATCCATGTGAGTGTGTCTGGTTAGTTAGTTATTGTTGTTTAAAGGGGCGGAACAGCGAGGTCATCAGCCTCTGTGTGTTTCTGGTGACAGTTACATTGTTTATTACTGCTAGTTCATTGTTTCATTTAGCCTGTGGTGTGTCAGGGTCCATATGAGTGTGTCTGGTTAGTAAGTTATTGTTGTTTAAAGGGGCGGAACAGCGAGGTCATCAGCCCACGTGTGTGTCTGGTCACAGTTACATTGTTTATTAGTGCTAGATCATGGTTTCATTTAGCCTGTGGTGTGTGAGAGTCCATTTGAGTGTGTCTGGTTAGTTAGTTATTGTTGTCTAAAGGGGCCGAACAGTGAGGTCATCAGCCCCTGTGTGTGTCTGGTGACAGTTACATTGTTTATTAGTGCTTGTTCATTGTATCATTAGCCTGTGGTGTGCGAGGGTCCATATGAGTGTGTCTGGTGACAGACTGCTATAGTGGAAGTATATTGTTTTCGGTAGATCTTGAGTATTTTTCGTTAGTAGAATTTTATTATTTAGTCGTTAGTAGAAGGTTAGTATTTTGTTAGTAGAATTATTCTATTACTTCATTCTGAAGGGGAGCAGCAGCCTTTCAGAATAAATCAATTCTTTACTTGTCTTATAGACGGTTAAGATATTGATAACTTTAGCCAACTAATGGCTAAACTGCGTTCTGCTACACGGCTGAAAGCAACGGGAAACTACAGCCGTAATGCCATTCCCGAGGATATACACCTCTCTCCTATGTCCCCTTGTAGAAGCGTACACGAGACTAATATTCGGGGGGTGTTCAGTCCATGTCGCAAGGTTGGATAATTTGTACTTTTGCTTCTATAGGCACAAGGTAACATAGGGAGAATATAACTACCAAGAAAAGATGACCCAAAATTTAACAGATAAACAACTTTAATACACCTATAAATAGACACCATAACAACCAAACAACTCAAATGACACCCTTATTTAATCACCAAAAATAAAATCAATCAAACAAACAGTTACATTAAATAAAATTACAGCTTCCAATGCTGCCCAAACTAAGAAATACGTGGACCAAGTCCTTACTTCTCTCATTATTATGTTTTTGCGTGCGACGTTTTATGATAAAGCTTAGCCTAGGACGAGTACGCTTGGTCATATGATATGCCTCCATATAACGAAGTCGCAGGTTGCATATCCATGAGAGCTTTCACCACACCTTGATATCGGGTTCTACACTAAATGGCTAACAAGTAAATAATGATTAACCAGCTACGCTACCCTTAACTATAATACAAAATACTTCCGAGTGAAGTCTAATAGAAGTGCTAAACGCACACACACACAAACTGCCTAAAATATAGGTCTTATATACACATATCGTGAACCCTCAGTCGTGGTCATCGGCAGCTAACACATGGGAACAACCGCCTGTCTCCCTGATACAACAAAATTACAAATATCACACAAAATGTGCTTCAAACATGGCAACAAAATTAATGAGACAGTAGCTAAACAAGAAAACAAAATAAATATCAACAATTTCCTGAACTGAATTTTTGATATGAAGAACTCCCAAATTTAATCATCCAAGTAGCTTCTGATCATACAGGCTTCAAAACTGATCGTTATCTTATATGCACACCAAACACGGCACTAATTGCCTTAGCTATCTTTATCTGGGATCTGAGCTTGTAGTACGGACTCCAGTCGCCCTGTCAATGTGTCGAAATACCATGCACGTCATGTCTCAAGCCACAGCTTTTGAGAACCGTAGAAATGCAGCATACACCAACTGAAATAAAAACACACAATCTCAGATCCGTCCCCAAAATTGCATCCCGCAACATAGGACTGTATAACAATTATCAGTAGCCACTCCCTTGAATGCTCTGATATCGAAGACTCGCAGTACGACAGGTATGTGACCTAGCCACATCCTGCACATTCAATAATACCTTGCCAAAGTTCAACATTTCTCCTTCATGAAAATGCATCAGATCGCAGACAATACCTCACAGAAATGTGTTCCAACAACACAATAATTAAGTGTGCTCACAAAATTCAAAATAATTACCACAGAAGCATACGGCTTCTTGCTATAAAATATGCAATATCGCATAACATTACAGCCTGTGTAATCCGAAACCGTCACTAATAAAATTCATATTTCCCCCCCAATGCTATAGTTGCATTAGCTAACCAAAGCTTCATTTGTTTCAACTAGTCAGTTCATTCACGTGTTGTATTTGCCAAAAATACGCACACTGCACACGCGAGTACAATTTAACATACCGTCCGCACTAACCTTACATAAAATAAAAAAATAACCACGATGAGTTCCACATTTAAAATAGTAGCTGGTTACAACAAAACACACAACAAGAAAAATAATACACAAAAATTACAAGACTATATACAAGGATTCCCGATACCAAAGCTAGGCTACATAATGAAATAGATCATTTTGTACTCATCCTAAATGGCTTCCTTCAGACTGATGCATCTCGTCATGACCCCTCCATGGTTTTTAGCAAGCAACCGTCGTCATCGTAATTGATTCCAGCATGGTCTTCCTTCCTCCAGATGTCGTCACCATATCTTCCATCGCTGATCCTGCTTGGATGAAATGTTTATCAGATTACCATAATATTCTTCACACTATTTTTCCTACTTAAATTGCTCGAGTAGACTGCTATATCCCTCTACGAGTCCTATTGAGCAATATAAATCGTCGACTGGCCCTAAATCTTATAGCAGTGTGCTATATCAATAACACTTCACACGCAAAACACGGGATGAATTTGAATACATCTCT
This sequence comes from Meconema thalassinum, assembly GCA_946902985.2. Classification (NCBI taxonomy): domain Eukaryota; kingdom Metazoa; phylum Arthropoda; class Insecta; order Orthoptera; family Tettigoniidae; genus Meconema; species Meconema thalassinum. Next base: position 885,090,202 of record OX336389.2, on the reverse strand, counting down.
TATCAGCCATGATTAAGTTTGAAGTCTAAGTCTTTACTCGTATTTGACATCAAAACTCGCTAAGTCCGTAGACATGGAACATTTTCAAATAACGTAGAACAAAAGTGCGTAGCTGCGCCTTCAAAGTGTGCCTTCAAAATAGAGCCTCTAGTGAACTCTTCACTTCGTATTTATACTTTATCAGCCCGAAAGTGGGGGTGGTACTAGGTAAAATATCTATCTTTTTAAAGCAGACGTCGTACCGACATGTAACTTGTATCAAAGAACTCGCCTTGGTGCGAACCGTACTCCTCTTGCGTGCGGATCTGATTTCGATCGGTGGATTAATCACAATCGAGTTCCCTCCATAAATCCAGGCGATAGCGTGCTTTCAAAATAGCGGGAATTGTCCGCGTCCCCTTCTCTCATTCGTGGGTTCAAGTTACCACTTTGCGCTCTAATTCAGGGCTCCGCCCCAGTGGGTGTAGACGACAGCGTATTTTTTCTATGGTTCACTGACCTCTTTCAACTGCTCCCTTGCTCACAAAGACATTTTCAAGGTGATTCATAAGTTTTTCGCGTCAACTCGGTTCTTGACCTCGGTTCTAACGGTAGTCAGGCTATTTCTATGTCTCAAGCTGCATACCACTACGACCTTTCCTTTGTTGTTCTGGCCGGATGTGAGGCGCGCCTTGCTTTCCTCAGGTAGACTCTTATTTCAACATACATTTTCCCGCAGTGCCTTCAAATAATTCCAACATATAATTTCACATTGAGCAAAAATATGAACACTAATATCATGATAAAAATATTCAGGGTTCATTCACCCTTTTCTTGGGAAAAATCGAGGCGATGCATTGATTCGTTTTTACATGCACTCATACTGCCCAGTACTCGTTTTCCAAAATTTATTTCTGCCAGTGAGGTGTCCCCGTCCATCCACTAATGAGTTTCCCAGAACTGACTCATGACGACACCGCCTGCCGTCTGCTCGCTACCTGCCTTGATCTCCTCTCTCACTCCTAACAAGTTTGACCTCGAGCCTGCTCCTGTTTGTAAATAAACCATTACTTCCTTCTTCTAGCTGCTTGCTTCTCTCTCCCCGTGTCTTCTGGTGTAGTTTACTGGTAGAGGGTTACATTTGCGTCTGCGACGTCTTCTCTGATTTCATATGGTTCCGAACTGCGATACACCTTAAGGTTTTCAATATTAAAGGCAGACATTTTCCCCGTGCTGACTTCTTGTATCCGGTATGCATTGTTGCCAAGATTCCTAACTTTGCGGAACGGTCCAATGTATCTCTCACAGAACTTGGCCAGTACCTTATTTGCTGGGTCTGATATTGGGGGTTTTCTAACCAGGACTAATTCCCCAATTACTAATTCCCTGTGGAACTTCTTTCCTCTCATTCGTCTCAGGCGTCTATCCGTTTGGTTTTTCATGTACTCCACAGTCTGTCTGATTCTTATATCAGGTGCTAACATTGGATCTCTCGGACAATTGAGGATAGTGTCCCATGATCTCACTGGAATTCGGTTGTGGTGTAGTACCAATGGTATCTGACCAGTTGATTCATGCTTGGTGGAGTTCATACAGGTTTCAACATCACCCACTCTGTCTACCCATTTATAATGTGCGTGAGGAATGAAAATACGATAGAATTTTAGAATATCCTTGATTGATCTTTCCGCGGGATAGTATGTGTTTGATATCAAGATCAGCTATTTCCTTCTTAAATTTGGCGCTGGTGAAGTAGCTACCGTGATCTGATAGTAAGAATTCAGGTTTACCTAGCACTGGTATCACCTTATTCCTTATCCTGCTTAGTATTTGTTTTGAAGTTGTTTTCTGTATTGGGCATAGAACAACAAACTTCGAAAACACATCGATACATACAAATAGGTATATACATCCACGTTTTCCCTTAGGAATTGGCCCGAACGTATCCACTGCCACTAATTCACAAGGTTTTTGAGGTAATAAAGGCTTTGGAATTTCCCTCATCAGGTAATTGTTTGGCTTCGTTCGCTGACATGCGTCGCAGGTTTTAATGACGTCACAGATCGTCGTCCTCATCTTCGGCCAAGTGAAAGTTTCTCCGATCGTCGCTTCTACCTTGTCTAAACCGACATGTCCTAGGCTGTTGTGTACATGCCAAGTCAGTCCTCTTTGCAGTGTAGCAGGTACTAGAATCCTGTACTTGGTGTGATCCTCGTCTATGAATTTGTGCAGCATTCCATTTATCAGGTTGTACTTGTTTTCCTTAGCTCTCGCTTCTTGATGTGCCGGTGTTCCAGACTGCAGTTCTCTCCTGAAGTATTTCATCATCATCATCATCCATGGTTCCTTCTCCTGCTCCAGAGCAATATTCTTCAGTTCATCTAGGAATTCCCTGTCCTTGGTGGTCAATTCAATATGTCGGACATCTACTGTTATCTCGTCCTCATGATCCGGGTTTCTGCTTAATGCGTCAGGTATCACATTCATTTTACCAGGGCAGTGCTCTATTTCAATATTGAATTGCTGTATGTATAGTGACCAACGCGTGACTCTCTCACTCATCATTGCCGTTTTGAACATAAACGTCAATGCTTTGTGGTCTGTCCTCACCACAATAGGATAACCGAATACCATCTTGCGCCATTGTTGCAATGCGTGAAGGATCGCTAGCAGTTCCAATTCAGTTACGGTATAATTCTTTTCATGTCTGCGCAATTTGCGGCTTACGAAGGCTAAATATGAGCGTTCCTGAGTCTTACTTGAATTTTCTTGATAAAGCATAGCTCCTATGCCAATAAAGGAAGCATCTGCTTGAATGATAAATTTCTTCTCAAAGTCTGGGTAACCCAATGTTACGCAGTAGGCCAAAAGTTCCTTGGTCGCTTGAAATGATTTTTCGCAGGTATCGTCCCATTTCCATCTGTTAGCTTTCTTCAAAACCTCCTGCATTGGAGCCACGGTCTCCGTATATCCAGGTGTCTACTTCCAGCCCATGAGATCCCTCATCCATGTGTAAGTCAACATCCTTCAATCTGCCTGAAGCTAACAGTGTTATTGTGCAGGTCAATAATTGCTTGGTAATCACAAATAAAGTTGGCCCCTAATATAATGTTGTATTTCATTCTTGCCATAACAATGCAAGTCTGTGCAAAGGTGTGATCTAGAATATCCAGCTCTATGTATGCCTGGTGCTTGCATACGATAGATCGCTCGGGAATTACGCCCCTTACTTTCATCTGTGGTACAGGAATTAATGGTACATGTTGCTTACGTGCCAATTCTTTCATTAAAGCTTCAGATATCAGACTAACTTGCGCCCCAGTGTCTAACAGACATTTGACTCTAATTCCACCAATCCGAGCATATATTACAGGTAGTTTCTTAATACTATTGTTTTGTGGTTTAATTTCCTCCTCCAGACAGTCTTCCGGCCGTGCTACCCACTCAGCTATGTGTGCAACGATTCTTCCATCGTGGTCATCAGCCCCGTGCTGTTCTCTCAGACTATCTTCTTTATATGAAATTATTGTTTTTTTATCCCGAGAGTTCCTCGGTATCGCCCATTGCTCGCGTCTTTCCTGCTGCTTTTCCAAGCTTTCCGCTCCTTGGTACCCATAATTGTCCGGATTTCTGTGACGATTCATAGCGCCTTCCGATCTATCCTGTTCGTTGTTCTCAGTAGCATGAAATTCTTGTGAATACCTCTAGGATTCACGATGTCTATCGTCCCATTCGCTCCTTTGGTCTCTTGTGTTCCCCCTCATATGATTTCTCTCGTTACGCCACTGACGGTCGTTTCTCGAGTCACCATTCCTTCGATACGGAAATTCCTGTCTCCTATTGTTCCCAGTGTCCTGATAATTTCTCTGGTACGGCCTGTAATTATCTCGGTAATTTCTGTAGTTGCCTCTATTATCAAAACTTCCGTGCTGCGAGTGGTTATTCTCCTGCCGTCACGAAGTTGTTCCTGTATTTGTTGCCTGCGTTCTTGTGTTGTTATTATTATTATTATTACTGGTACCCTCGTTAATGACTTCCGCCGCGTTAACTTGCTCGCTTTGCCTGTGGGCCCGAGACGGTAATTGCAAACTGGTCTTATCTAAATGTCTTAGAATCTCCTCTGCCCCCACGGCCGTGGTTACGTTAGCCGTTACAAGGAACTGCTGTATGTTCATCGAAAGCTGTTTTCCTATGGTCATCACGAGGTCTTTTTCTCACGGAGGCTCATCTAAGTCATTCAGCTTCAACATTTGTTGGGTAAAAAATCAGCAAACCTCGTGGGATGTGTCGAGTGATATTTTCGCGCGTATAAATCCATTCTCAAAGATTGATGCAGCGCTGGGCTCCAGTATTTCTTAAGGAACGCATCCTTAAAGTCTTGCATATTCCCAAAGGTATATTTGAATGATTGATACCAGATAAGACAGCCCCCACTCAAAAATCTCTCCACCATTCTCAGTCTTTTATTTTCTTGGACCCCCTGATCATTAAAGAAATCCTCCAATTCGCGCAAAAATTGCTTGGGTGTAGTGCCAGTACCCTCCGTATTACGATTTGGTTTATATTCGTTTCCCCTTATGACCTGTATGATTTGTGTAGGAATAGTGTTTTGTTCGGGTGTCGATGTCTGGCCTCGAAACTTTTCAAATGCTCTTATGTTGCAAGCTGCTTCTTGGCTCTGTTCATTACTCATCGCTCCCTCTGTCCCGTTGCTTGACCCTGAGCTATTTATGGTCTCCAACCCTTCTCTGTCCTTCACGGATGTAAACAAAGTGTCTAGCTCCTGTGACTTCAGTTCTGCTTTCACTAACTTGTCGTCTTGCTCCTGCAGTTTACTTTGGACATTCTTTTCTAGTGCTTGTAATCTGTCGAGGTTTTCTCCCAACTTCTTGATGATGGATAAGCGTTCCCCTTTACTATCTTCCCTCATTTGTTTCCAGTCCTTGTTTATCTTAAGCTTTAATCCTTCGAATTTAGCTTAAATTTTTTCCGCGCTTTCTTTCTGGTTTATTTCCATTGTTCCTAACCGTTCCTCCAGTTGGCTATTTTTTATATCAAAGCACGCCTTTAATTCTCCTTGTTCCTTCTCTATTCCTTTTAAACGTTCCGTTGTTTTCATTTCCGCACGCTCCATCTCTTTAGTTATGCCTAACAATTTACTGTCTACAGCTTCGATTTGTTGTTGCATACTCTGCGTATTAGCCTCTACTTGGTTAAAACGTTCCTTCAATCTTTCGTGCGCCTCCTTAACTTCCTCTGAATTGTAACTACATGCCTGTTCTATTTGTCGTAGCTTTGCGTTTACGGTTTCGTCGAGTTCTTCGATCTTTTTTGCTAAAACGTTCCTCCATCTCTTTCATACGCCCTACTTGTTTGTCATTATTTCTGCTGACCTCTACGGATAATTGCTCCAATTGCTCTTTAGTGTTTTGTTTAATTTTATCAGATAATTGATTAAATTGTTCCTCGTTTTTCACACTTTGAATATTAGATTGTTCAGCAATACGCTTATTAAGGTCCTCGGATTGTTGCGAAATACGATTGTTTATTTCCGCTACCTGCTCTTTCTGTTGTTCCATACGATTGTTTATTTACGTGACCTGCTCTTTCTGTTGTTCCATACGATTGTATATTTCCTGACATTGTTGCGAAATACGATTGTTTACTTCCGCGACCTGCTCTTTCTCTTCAGCTCTCATCTTCTCTAAATTTTCCAAGTTTCTCGCTGTAGCGAGTTCCACAATTTGCCTAATCTCTTCCACAGATGCCATGATAACAAATATAAATTCACTTGAGAACTAGGGGTCAAGCACATAGATACACCAGTTTACGCCACGCAAACACACTACAATACATTTAAATATTTTAATCATACTCAATTCATTTACTTTATCTTTATCCTCCCGCAATGCATTCATCCTTGAGTATCTCTTTACTTTAATTTACTGGGTGTCATCCCCTATGATCGGTTATTAAAATTTTCCTAATTTAATTGGCTTTACGTTATCCCTTAGACTTAATTATCAAGTATAATTAATCTTTCCAGGGTTATTACCCTCCTATTACATATCAGAGTCTGTCATCACTACACAATTCTAATTTACTTAAAAGTTGGACGCCCGGATTCTCACACTATCTCAAAATCAGCACTATCAAATAAAATAATGTGTCCCGTATTTAATATTTTACTGACAAACTCCAAGATTCTACTTATTTTACTCATTATTAGGCGGAAAACTTCGCCCGCAACAACTTTAAAACCTGAAACATTGGTTGAACTTGTATACCAAATTTCTAACACCATGTTTCACACACATGCCAACCAACCTAACACGAAATAGCCCCACAGTTGGCCTGCGCCATTCTTCTCCTATGTCCCCTTGTAGAAGCGTACACGAGACTAATATTCGGGGGGTGTTCAGTCCATGTCGCAAGGTTGGATAATTTGTACTTTTGCTTCTATAGGCACAAGGTTACATAGGGAGAATATACCTACCAAGAAAAGATGACCCGAAATTTAACAGATAAACAACATAAATACACAGATAAATAGACACCATAACAACCAAACAACCCAAATGACACCCTTATTTAATCACCAAAAATAAAATCAATCAAACAAACAGTTACATTGAATATAATTACAGCTTCCAATGCTGTCCAAACTAAGAAATACGTGGACCAAGTCCTTACTTCTCTCATTCTTGTGTTTTTGCGTGCGACGTTTTATGATAAAGCTTAGCCTAGGACGAGTACGCTTAGTCATATGATATGCCTCCATAGAACGAAGTCGCAGGTTGCATATCCATGAGCGCTTTCACCACACCTTGATATCGGGATCTACACTAAATGGCTAACAAGTAAATAATGATTAACCAGCTACGCTACCCTTAACTATAATACAAAATACTTCTGAGTGAAGTCTAATAGAAGTGCTAAACGAACACACACACAAACTACCTAAAATATAGGTCTTATATACACATATCGTGAACCCTCAGTCGTGGTCATCGGCAGCTAACACATGGTGTTCGCTTTTGCGAATGTTTTTTGTAGGCTATATTTCCCGTACGGTTTGAAACACACGTTCAATTATTCTGCCCCTTTATTTTTTTCGTTATAATTGCAGTATGAACGCGATGTTCTGTTTATTTATTTATTTAACTTATGTTTCATTTGAATTGTTGTTCTTTATTATTCTTGTCAACTCACCTTTTTTCTGAAGTGTCTTTCTAGACGCACCATACTGTCACACTTTCTTATAAAGTACTGTGCTCACCTCAGCGGCAACCCTCGCAAAGTGCATGGGGCTGCGCACTGATTGGCTGTTTGACACCCCTCCTTCATTCTGGAACGTTCGGCGCACTGTCGTCATTACCCCTATATATTCTCCGCATCGCCGTACTGCCGTTTCTGTCTACATCTGCCTGACCACGGCTGCCTGCCTGTCCACAAGAAGGCCCTACTTGGGTCGGCCCTGTTAGTAAACATCGTGTTCCTGGAACCTCGCCAAGTGGCATGCTTCATCGCTTGGACTCTGTCGTGCTAGGCGAGGCATGAGTCAACGACCTTCATCTCAGCAACTCCGTCAGCCCGCCAGCTCGCTACAGTTCGGCGATGAGAAATTGTAACTGCTTGTAACCCGCCAGACAGATCACTACCAAGAGATCTGTTACTGCAGGGTACATTTCACCAAAGGAGCCACAATCTATCTTTCTCGGAAGGCATACCGAGACTTCTTAGAGGAAGCCTTTGTTTGGATTTTACGAGCCGCTCCCTGCGGGCCAAATACTCGGTATAAAGTATCAAATCATTGGTAACGCCAACTTCATTCACTTGTTTAACACATTTCTTCAAGGACAAGCCTTTTTCTTGCTTCCTGCTTGATTTTGGATCTTTTTCTTGAAAATACTTTTTAAACGCCTTTCATTAGACCTTTTATTGTAATTCATATTTTATAGTCAAAGTTTATTCTGAGTTTCCTGGAGAAACAATATATTTTTAATTACCTTCTTTTAATTATTATTCTAAATGAAAATATTTGTTATTGATTCAAAAAAAAAATGTTTGGTCTCTTCCTCGTCGCTCTATTTAAATTCCACTGTGTGCCCGAAATCTAATCCTCTTCCATTTCCCAGTTGGGGTGCTATCCAGTCATCCCTTTCCATGGTACCTCAACCCCGGATCGAATCCAGAACTTTCATTCTGAGACCACAAATTCTATTCTAAAAAACTTGTGCAATCTAACATTTGTCTTACACATTTCAGTATACCGTGGCTAGCGCAGGGGATCTGCGGGAAGGCGGAAACAATCGCAGCATATTGTACAACTGTTCTCTTTCCGGAAAGCGGGTCTCAGTCTGGTGCTGCAAGCAGCTTTGGTGAGTGAGTTACTCCAACTTTCCAGCCATGCCAGTAATAATAGATGAAAAACTGTTAAACTCTCGGGCGACCTACAAGGGCCAACTTACCCGTTTTCAAAAATATTTAGCTACTCTATCTAAAGATGAACAAAACCTTGATATTATATCTCAGCGTTTAAAAGCTTTTGAACAGGCGTAAGAGAAATATGATCTCGTGCAACTTGAACTTGAAATCAAAAGTCCGGAACATCAGTCGGATAGGGGAGAAGTAGAGAGTAATTACTTTGATACACACGCTCAGGCTGTGGCATTAGTTAGAACTTTGACCCTGGCGTTGAAGGTGGAGGAAACTCAAGGAAGAATTAGCGACAATGGGAATAGTGTCAAACCATTGCTACCTAAAATCGAAATTCCGCATTTTTCAGGAAAGGAGGAGATGTGGCAATCATTCTTTGAATTATTTAGTTCATTAGTACATGATAATGCCACACTTCCAGAAATTCAGAAATTCCATTACTTAAAATCCACTTTGCAGGGCCCACCCCTTCAACTTATAAGAGAACTCCCCTTAACAGGAGAAAACTATAACATTGCTATAGAGCTTCTTAAAGGCCGTTATGGCAACGAAAGATTATGTATACAAAGGCATATTCAAGCCTTATTCAACCTGCCCGCCTTGCGGGCTGACAATTTGTCAACACTGCGAGCTTTATGTGACACGGTCCAACTACACGTCAGAGCATTGGCACGGTTGAATCAACCGGTGGAGCATTGGGATCTATTCTTAGTTCACTTGGTTACTTCTAAATTTGACCCAGCAACCTTAAAGGCATGGGAGAGGGAAATAACAAATGACACTTCATATACCTATGATTCACTGCTTACGTTTATAAATAATAGATGTCAGGTTTTGTCAGCCGTAGCCTGTCATACGTCAGGAAGTGCAGATAACAAATCTAATGTTGTCAAGCCAGTCGGTACTAAAATAAACAAATCTGCTGTCTTTACTGATCAACATAATTCAACAGATTGTATTCTCTGTAAAGCGCCTCACAGGTTATATTCCTGCGTTGCCTTTAAAGCTCTTTCCACCGACGAAAGACGCAAATTAATCGCTCAAAAAAGATATTGCTACAACTGCCTGTCAGCTAGGCTTATCTTAAAATACTTGTTCCCATTGCAAAGCTCAACATCACACCTTGCTTCATAGGTTTGAAATGCCACGTCAGGCTCCTTTCCCTGGAAGCTCAAAAGATACATCCCCAGGAGCCAATGCGCAATCTTATACTCAGAGCTCTAGCTCTATTCGTAGTTCCCAGGTGGTACTATCGACCGTGTTATTAAAAGTTCAAGATTCCTCTGGTAGATGGCATGAAGCACGTGCCTTATTGGATAATGCCGCCACCCATGACTTCATAAATGAGCGTCTCATTAAGAAACATGGTCTTCCTAAGCAACCTACATTAATTCAGGTTACCGGTATTAACTATAGCAATGTTAAATCTTTGCATTTTGTTCGTATTCATATCAAAGATGCTGTTAATTGTAACACAACATTTCAGTTGAATTGTCGTGCCATTGATACTATTGGCAGTAATACCCCTAGTACTTCTTTTGAAACTAGGAATTGGCAATTTCCTCATAACATTCAGTTGGCAGATCCAACATTTAATACGAGCGCTCCAGTAGACATACTTCTCAGTGCCCAAGTATTTTGGCAATGTCTCCTTAGCTCTAAGGTCAAAATATCACCAGGAGTGTTTGTTCATCATACCAAGCTAGGTTGGTTAGTGACGGGTCAAGTCCCTCGTAAGTCATTTCAAAATTTCTCACAATGTCATTTTGGCAATGCAAGTCTCGATTACAACTTAGAAAGATTTTGGAAAAAATTCGAAACTATAGATTCAGTTTCACCTTCCTCAGTTGAAAACGAAATGTGTGAAAAACTGTTTCGCGAAACAACCAAACGCAAATCAGAGGGTAGATTTGTCGAAACAATGCCCCGTGTGGATAATCCACCTCTTTTATTTGAAACACACCCTAGGGCTCTTAGAGCACTCTATGCTGTGGAAAGCAAATTAGACGTGACCCTGTTGTTTAAATTCAATATTCCACATTTATGGAGGAATATGAGGCGCTCGATCACATGCAGGTTATTACCAAGATAGATGATGCTTCATATACCCCATCTGAAGTCATTTACCTCAATCACCATCCTGTTTGGAAGAATGCAATTTTAAGGGAAAACATAAGTGTGGTCTTTAATGGCTCTGCATTGGATGCCAACGGAACTTCTCTGAATGACACATTATTATCAGGCCCTCCAATTCAATCTGACATTTCTTCTGTTTTGATGAATTTTCGCTTGTTTCCTATCGCAGTGATATCCGATATCAAACAGATGTATAGACAGATTTTGGTCGATCAACAACAGCGCGACCTTCAGAGAATTCTTTGGCGCGACGAGCCTACTAAACCTGTCAAGATTTTTCGACTAAAAACATTAACATATGGACTAAAGCCTTCTGCTTTTTTAGCCATACGTACGTTGAAGTTACTTGCTGAACAGGATGGCCGGTTGTATTCTCCTAAGGCTTCTGAAGTGTTAAAATCATCATTTTACGTTGACGATTTTCTTCATTCATTTGAGTCAGTATCTGAAGCACTTCAAGTCTCTCAAGATTTGACAGCTTTGCTTTTGGGAGGCGGATTTTCCCTGTGCAAATAGAACTCTAATTCGGAGGAATTCCTTTCTAAATTTCCGTTAACTTCAGTCTATAACGACTCAGTAGAACTTCTTCAGGAAAGTAATTCTATCAAAACGCTAGGCATCTATTGGAGTCCTCAAAAGAATTTTTCCCTTTTCAAAATTAATCTCAGTGACATCCAACCGCAAACTAAGCGGCAAATTTGCAAAGATATTTGATCCTCTCCAATTTTTGGCGCCAATCATCGTCTCGGCAAAGCTTTTCATGCAAGACCTTTGGTCCTTGAAAACTGGTTGGGATGAACCAGTTCCTTCAGAGTTGAAAAAAAATGGATTTCTTATAGAAATAGTTTGGAAGATCTTTCTAATGTTATTATCCCGCGAGTGATTATTCCCTTTCCCTCCTGTGGAGGATATGAACTTCACATCTATGCTGATAGCTCACTGAAAGCTTATGGATGTTGTGCGTATATTGTTTGCCGTAATTTTGTCCAATCATATTTCTTTTCCAATTTAATTTGCGCTAAGTCAAAGGTAGCCCCTCTTAAATCTTTATCCTTGCCACGACTGGAACTTTCTGCTGCTCTTCTGGCGGTTGAATTATCGGTCAAAATCCGTCAATCTTTAAAAATCCGATTTATTAAAACTTACTTTTGGAGTGACTCAGCCATCACGTTGGCATGGACTGCCAAACCTCCCTCACATTGGCAGGTGTTTGTAGCTAATAGAGTGTCCAAAATTCAACAATTGTCTTATCTTGAACAATGGCATCATGTATCTGGCAAGGAGAACCCTGCAGATGTCATTTCTCGGGGATGTTCCCCTCTTATGTTGGCTAACCTGACATTATACTGGCACGGTCCCCGTTGGCTTCTGCAAGAACCTTCCGCTTGGCCAAATTTTCCTCTTCCGGAGTTATCAGACTTGCCGGATGCTGGTAAGATTACTGGATCTTCTCTTCTCGTTTCCGACTCTCCCCTTCTCTTGCAGCGATATTCTTCTTTCCATAAATTGGTGAGGGTTATGGCTTATCTCCTTCGATGGAAAGATTTTGTGGTAGAACAACCCCTTTTTTCTAAGCCATATTTAACCCTTTCTGAATTAGGTTTAGCCACTACAAAAATCTCAGGGCTTACTCAACAAGAAATATTCTCTGAAGAATGTCAGGTGTTGTTCCAAGGTCAATCCCTTAAGAAATCGAGTAGGCTTTCCTCACTCGCCCCTTTTTTGGATACTGATGGTTTACTAAGAGTAGGAGGACGTTTATCTTTGGCTGATCTTTCTGAGGATAAAAAACATCCAATTATTCTTCCCTCAAAACATCATGTCACTTCCTTAATCATTCGTCAGTATCATTACCAGCATTTTCATGCTGGAACTCGTACATTACTTTCTGTCATTCGTGAAAGGTGTTGGCCCATAAACGGAGTGCATGAAGTTACATCTGTTATCCGGAAGTGCATTCCATGTTTTAAATCCAACCCTAAAATTACCGCTCAGCTCATGGGTGATCTTCCCAACTTTAGATCTGCGCCTGCTAGACCCTTTACCTTTACGGGGGTGGATTATCCCGGGCCTTTTGTTTACAGAAGAAATTCTCCTGAGGCTAAAAAATGTATTTCTGGAAAACTCTATATTTCGCTGTTTGTATGTATGGTCACCGGAGCAGTTCACTTAGAACTAGTTACCAACGCCTCTACTGCTTACCTTTTGGCAGCTTTTGCCAGATTTTCTGCTCGCCGAGGTCTTCCTTCAGAAGTATTCTCAGATAATGCTAAAAATTTTATCGGAGCTTCTGAACAAATTAAGAGAGCTCTTACTCACAATTCAGCGCTGGAAAGGATTACTGATTATGCTCACCAGAGAAATTTCAAGTGGCACTTTATCCCCCCTTATGCACCTCATCAAGGTGGGCGTTGGGATTCTTGTGTGAAACTCACCAAGAAGCACCTTAGACGTGTTTGTGGCCACCCCCCCTTTCTCATGAAGAATTTAATTCCTTAATTATTTTCATTGAGGGCATAATTAATTCTCGTCCTTTATCACCCTTATCTAATGATCCTTCAGATCTTCTGCCACTAACGCCAGGTCATTTTCTTATCGGTGGTCCGTTGACTGCCTCTCCCCCTTTGTTATATTCTAATTCTGAATCATCTTTAGCTATTTCTTGGCGCAAAATTGAAAGTTTGCGCCATAATTTTTGGCGTCGCTGGAGGTTGGAATACCTCGGCTTGCTTCAACAGCGTGGTAAATGGCGTGTTTTCTGCTCTAACCTTCAGGTAGGGGACTTGGTCCTTTTGAAAGACCCTAGTCCCCCTCTTGTCTGGAATTTGGGTCGGGTTGTTGAGTGCTTTCCTGGCAGAGATGGTAGGGTTCGCGTGGTAAAACTGCAGATTTCTGCTGGTCATTTTCTCAGGCCAATCACTATGATTGTTCCTTTGCCACACGAGGCCTAACTTCTGGCCTTTCTTAATGCATTTTTTTCTCGCCCCTCCCAGCATGTTCGCTTTTGCGAATGTTTTTTGTAGGCTATATTTCCCGTACGGTTTGAAACACACGTTCAATTATTCTGCCCCTTTATTTTTTTCCGTTATAATTGCAGTATGAACGCGATGTTCTGTTTATTTATTTATTTATTTATTTAACTTATGTTTCATTTGAATTGTTGTTCTTTATTATTCTTGTCAACTCACCTTTTTTCTGAAGTGTCTTTCTAGACGCACCATACTGTCACACTTTCTTATGAAGTACTGTGCCCACCTCAGCCGCAACCCTCGCAATGTGCATGGGGCTGCGCGTTGATTGGCTGTTTGACACCCCTCCTTCATTCTGGAACGTTCGGCGCACTGTCGTCATTACCCCTATATATTCTCCGCATCGCCGTACTGCCGTTTCTGTCTACATCTGCCTGACCACGGCTGCCTGCCTGTCCACAACAAGGCCCTTCTTGGGTCGGCCCTGTTAGTAAACATCGTGTGGCTGGAACCTCGCCAAGTGGCATGCTTCATCGCTTGGACTCTGTCGTGCTAGGCGAGGCATGAGTCAACGACCTTCATCTCAGCAACTCCGTCAGCCCGCCAGCTCGCTACAGTTCGGCGATGAGAAATTGTAACTGCTTGTAACCCGCCAGACAGATCACTACCAAGAGATCTGTTACTGTGGGGTACACTTCGCCAAAGGAGCCACAATCTATCTTTCTCGGAAGACATACCGAGACTTCTTAGAGGAAGCCTTTGTTTGGATTTTACGACCCGCTCCCTGCGGGCCAAATACTCGGTATAAAGTATCAAATCATTGGTAACGCCAACTTCATTCACTTGTTTAACACATTTCTTCAAGGCCAAGCCTTTTTCTTGCTTCTTGCTTGTTTTTTGGATCTTTTTCTTGAAAATACTTTTTAATCGCCTTTTATTAGACCTTTTATTGTAATTCATATTTTATAGTCAAAGTTTATTCTGAGTTTCCTGGGGAAACAATATATTTTTAATTACCTTCTTTAAATTATTATTCTAAATGAAAATATTTGTTATTGATTCAAAAATCAAATAAATGTATTAAACTTTAGTTATCAATGTTTGGTCTCTTCCTCGTCGCTCTATTTAAATTCCACCGTGTGCCCGAAATCTAATCCTCTTCTATTTCCCATTTGGGGTGTTATCCAGTCATCCCTTTCCACATGGGAACAACCGCCTGGCTCCCTGATACAACAAAATTACAAATATCACATAAAAATGTGCTTCAAACATGACAACAAAATTAATGAGACAGTAGCTAAACAAGAAAACAAAATAAATATCAACAATTTCCTGAACTGAATTTTTGATATGAAGAACTCCCAAATTTAATCATCTAAGTAGCTTCTGATCATACAGGCTTCAAAACTGATCGTTATCTTATATGCACACCGAACACGGCACTAATTGCCTTAGCTATCTTTATCTGGGATCTGAGCTTGTAGTACGGACTCCAGTCGCCCTGTCAATGTGTCGAAATACCATGCACGTCATGTCTCAAGCCACAGCTTTTGAGAACCGTAGAAATTCAGCATACACCAACTGAAATAAAAACACACAATCTCAGATCCGTCCCCAAAATTGCATCCCCCAACTTAGGACTGTATAACAATTATCAGTAGCCACTCCCTTGAGCGCTCTGATATCGAAGACTCGCAGTAAGACAGGTATGTGACTTAGCCACATCCTGCACATTCAATAATACCTTGCCAAGGTTCAACATTTCTCCTTCATGAAAATGCATCAGATCGCAGACAATACCTCACAGAAATGTGTTCCAACAACACAATAATTAAATGTGCTCACAAAATTCAAAATAATTACCACAGAAGCATACGGCTTCTTGCTATAAAAATATGCAATATTGCATAACATTACAGACCGTGTAATCCGAAACCGTCACTAATAAAATTCATATTTTCCCCCCAATGCTATAGTTACATTAGCTAACCAAAGCTTCATTTGTTTCAACTAGTCAGTTCATTCAGGTGTTGTATTTGCCAAAAATACGCACACTGTACACGCGAGTACAATTTAACCTACTGTCCCGCACTAATCTTACATAAAATAAAAAAATAACCACGATGAGTTCCACATTTAAAATAGTAGCTGGTTACAACAAAACACACAACAAGAAAAATAATACACAAAAATTACAAGACTATATACAAGGATTCCCGATACCAAAGCTAGGCTACATAATGAAATAGATCATTTTGTACTCATCCTAAATGGCTTCCTTCAGACTGATGCATCTCGTCATGACCCCTCCATAGTTTTTAGCAAGCAACCGTCGTCATCGTTGTTGATTCCAGCATGGTCTTCCTTCCTCCAGATGTCGTCACCATATCTTCCATCGCTGATGCTGCTTGGATGAAATGTTTATCAGATTACCATAATATTCTTCACACTATTTTTCCTACTTAAATTGCTCGAGTAGACAGCTATATCCGTCTACGAGTCCTATTGAGCAATATAAATCGTCGACTGACCCTAAATCTTATAGCAGTGTGCTATATCAATAACACTTCACATGCAAAACACGAGATGAATTTGAATACATCTCCTATCAGCCATGATTAAGTTCGAAGTCTAAGTCTTTACTCGTATTTGACATCAAAACTCGCTAAGTCCGTAGACATGGAACATTTTCAAATAACGTAGAACAAAAGTGCGTAGCTGCGCCTTCAAAGTGTGCCTTCAAAATAGAGCCTCTAGTGAACTCTTCACTTCGTATTTATACTTTATCAGCCCGAAAGTGGGGGTGGTACTAGGTAAAATATCTATCTTTTTAAAGCAGACGTCGTACCGACATGTAACTTGTATCAAAGAACTCGCCTTGGTGCGAACCGTACTCCTCTTGCGTGCGGATCTGATTTCGATCGGTGGATTAATCACAATCGAGTTCCCTCCATAAATCCAGGCGATAGCGTGCTTTAAAAATAGCGGGAATTGTCCGCGTCCCCTTCTCTCATTCGTGGGTTCAAGTTACCACTTTGCGCTCTAATTCAGGGCTCCGCCCCAGTGGGTGTAGACGACAGCGTATTTTTTCTATGGTTCACTGGCCTCTTTCAACAGCTCCCTTGCTCACAAATACATTTTCAAGGTTATTCATAAGTTTTTCGCGCCAACTCGGTTCTTGACCTCGGTTCTAACGGTAGTCAGGCTATTTCTATGTCTCATGCAGCATATCACTACGACACTTCCTTTATTGTTCTGGCCGGATGTGAGGCGCGCCTTGCTTTCCTCAGGTAGACTCTTATTTCAACATACATTTTCCCGCAGTGCCTTCAAATAATTCCAACATATAATTTCACATTGAGCAAAAATATGAACACTTATATCATGATAATAATATTCAAGGTTCACTATTGAACCCTTGCGAGAAGCTTTTTATGAGACTCTTTCTGCGGGGTAGTGGACGGTCCGTACGAAGTTGTTAAATTTATGCTTTTACAAGCTGGAAGGTAACATAGTCCAAATGTATATGACAGAAAGAACAAAAGTGAAACCGAAACTAAATAAAAACAAATTTAATATCAGAATAAAAACAACAAAACACAACAAACAACACGAGGGAACACCCTCTTAATTTTACACCCAAGTCTAATAGTGAATGCAAACAAAATTCTCTCTCCAGAGATGTAAACCAAATAACAGGTCCTGACTACGGCCTGCCTATCTGCAAACCATGTGTGCGTGTGATGTGACCAAGCATGCGATGTGGCAGAGTACATGATGCGCGATTTGTTGCCATCCTGCGAATGCCGTCAGGCTACAAATCCGCATCTGAGATAAAAGAGCAATGGGAACTACACTACTAAAATCTATCAATACAATTGCCGACACTCGCTAACTTTAATATTTACACTCACAAAGATTTCTGTTGAAATCTGGATCAACGTGGCAAGCACAACATACTGGCTCAAAAATAGGACTTCATCAAAATAAACACAAGCGGTAAGTAGCGTGACCACGATACAACAACAACAAATGTTCGCGTGTCATCTTACACGGAAGCACACAACAAGGTGTCAACAGGAATTTACATATCATGAATATTTAATAAAACAATTGCTTACCAGCAACATAATTACTATACAAGACAAACATTTGATTTGGATGTCGCGCATGGGAATACCACTCAAGCGGGGCGAACTCAGCCCTGAATGATCTATCACTCTTTAAATGAACAAGCAAGCATAATTACAACTAGATCACGGTGAAGCCGTACCTCCCCTCTCTCAAACAGGTGTTCAGAAAATACCTCAGACCAGTGCAGTGTGGAACTCGTTATCACATGTCAAAATCATCCCTGCGAGAACCATGTCTCGTGCTAGCACTAATTGCTCAGGTCCCAAGATCGACGAAGAATAGCTGTCACGAGCAGCTCAAATGTGTGTGTATCAACCAAACAAATATATCATTAATTCCACTTGGAATTACAAGATCACGAAGAACAGCTGCCAACTCAGCTCCAATAAAATGTGTGCCACCAAATATTTCATTAATTCCCCTGGAATTACAAGATCATCAATTGGACTGGCTGAGGTCCCGGCGGGCACCACTCACCATCCTTAAAAAACATTGCAGCAGGCAGAGGACTGGCCCAAACCATCCTCCCGCGTAGATAATCACACATTGCACACAGGCACACAGACACACACAATCACGCTAGGGTTTTGACAAACACCTGAAATAAAAGTACACAAATATTTTCCACACTCAGCACGCGCCTGATCTAGTATTCTGATCGAAGAATTAATTAATAAAAAATCCAAAAATTTTAACTGAAATAAAAGAACGGACGGTTCTTTACAAAATCAATTGCCGCAACAAGGCAACTCAAAATAAATACTTGTTCATTCAAGATCCTAGCAAACACACGTTTCCCCCCTGTTATATTTTACAGTTAATTAACCAACGCCCTTTATCACCTGGGCCGCTTCCATGCGTCCGCCAAATCAAATCACGCATGTACACGAGTACACGAATTAAATTACACAAAATATACAACAAATCAACTGATGGTCACGCATCCTCACGCATTCAAATATCTGAGTGTGGGTACACTACGTTAATCTATATAAAAATGAACCAAGACAAAAATCACAAGAAAATTATTTACAAAATGTCTATAATATCTATAATATGAATAAATCAATATTTGTACTCAGCCATATGAAACTCGTCACGTCAGTGGACATCACTCTCCATGGCTCAACTAGGATTCTACTCGGCCATCAAGAACATCTGCGTAGATTGCGTGTTCACCATCCCAGCTGTCGACCCACGGTTCGTCATCTTGGTGTCTTCTTCAAAAGGTAGAAATACAGTTCAGAATTAATATTATTTCTCCTACTAGAATTGCAACAGAGCTACTCAATCACTCTTAGTCCAGGCAATTTCTAAACGTCGACTTTCCCTAGATAAACACTTGTTAAATTTCACACGCAAAAATCAAACTATAAATTATCACTAATATATTACAAACGGCTCTCGACAGAGTCCTCAAAATGTTCTGCATCTCACTTGAGATTGAAGTCAAAGTACTTTACAGACGTTTAGTAGCGCTCGGCTACGGCGAATAAGAACAGTACGTGCGGTCACGTATAATAGCTCTCGGCTACATCAATAATAGAACGAACGTGTAGTAGCTCTCGGCTACACCAAGAAAAGAACATCGTCGTTAGCACAGACAACTAATTTATACAGATCTGGTCAAATGGTCGTAGAAACTTGCGAGTGGTGTCAAATATCATTATTTTCCGTGAACGTTCCGACGCTGCCCCGGGGAATCAAATCGCATCGATGATTAATTAGATACAGCTTTGGCGCGCTTTTCCAGGGCACGCTATCAATGCGCCTAACTTGCCTTGGGTCTTCGTGATTCGTCAATTCATACACAAAATCGTTGAGTAGAGCACGTCACTTCTCCCACCTGCCGTCCTCACAAGTATCTCTGTCTCAAACTTTCCTCTCTGTTTGGCCTGCTGGACAAATGCTCGAGACGCTAGGTCAGCATTCAACGACCCGGCTTCCAGGAAAATGTTTAAATTTACCAAGCGTGCTCAACTGCCTAACTCAGTTCCCAAGTTGCTTCAACTGACTGGGGACATGATGCAGTACATAGAATAAAATATGAACAATTAATTCATGATAGTAAAATTAAGGGTTCACTATGCATAATTACATGTGATGATGGCCTCCTCTCTTGTAAAATTCCAATCCGGAGGTTAACTAGTCCCCCGTTGGTATCTCCGGTTGGGGACTACTCGAGAGGGGGTTAACATCACAGAAGTGACAAAGAGGAAATCTGACATTCTATGGATCGGAGCGTGGAATGTTAGAAGTCTGCTAGGCAGTGGAAGGTTAGAAAACTTAGAACGGGAAATGGATACGTCTAGGTTGGATTTAGTTGGGAATAGTGAAATGCGCCGGCAGGAAGAACAGGACTTTTGGTCAGGAAACTATAGAGTCATTAGCATTAAACCAAACAATGGCCAAGCAGGGGTAGGTCTCATATTGACTAGGAAACTTGGACAGCGGGTGGAATATTATGAGCAATACAGTGAACGGATTATTGTAGCTAAAATCAATACAAAACCTACATGCACCACAGAGGTACAAGTCTATATGCCCACCAGTCAAGCTGATGAAGATGTTGAAAAGTCTACGAAGAAATAGATGAAATTCTGAGATATGTCAAGGGTGATGAAAATGTTATAGAAATGGGAGATTGGAATGTTGTGGTAGGAAAAGGAAGAGAAGGGAAGATAGTAGGAGATTTCGGATAAGGTGAAAGGAATTATCGAGGAAGCAGGCTGATGGAATTTTGCACCGAGCATGAGTTGGTCATAGCTAACACCATATTCAATAACCACAATAGAAGCATATACACATGGATGAGACCAGGAGATACAGGGCGTTATCGAATCGACTTCATTATGGTTAAGCAGAGATTTCGAAACCAGATTTCGGATTGCAAACCATATCCCGGTGCTGACATAAACTCAGACCTCAATCTGGTTGTTATGAAATACAGATTAAAGTTGAAGAAACTGAAGAAAAGTCAAAAGTCAAAAAGGTGGGCAATAGACCGACTGAAAGAGAAGGATGTAAACGAAAGTTTCAAGAAGAGTAAAAGGGAAGGACTAATGAAATACTATAAATAAACTTCAATTGCAGACGAATGGGCACTCTTGGAGAATTAGTCCCGTGTCAAATGTACAACCGTGTGCTCCTTGATTATGCAAGTGTGGAAGTAGTCTCAATCTCTTCGTTTGACCTTGGAGAAACACAATTTCGATGGTGGCACTCTTGAAAATGGTGCGTTTGAATGCTGCGGGCAAAAAACAAAATGGCCGCCATCACAACTCGTTTACCTACTTATATCAGTAACCGTTGGGATTACGGAAAAAAGGTTCAAACAAGAAATGTAGCTACGCAAATTATGCACAGAAAAGGTTATTACAACTGTTTATGTAGTATCAACCGTTTCCTCATAAAAAGTACTTATATCTATTTCGAAAATGAAAATGTCTCAGTATGAGGGTCTTGCAAGCGCATATTTACCTACATGACATTATTTACATGGCCACTGGATAATTCTAATAATAACTAATACACTAAACATTAATAAATTAAAATTTATCCCCTTTCCCTTATGTTGTGCCGTAGTAAACTGAAAGATAAAAAGTACCACTATAGCTTTAACCTTTAATGAAAATACTGTGGAAGAAATACTATCTTTACAGATTCATACCGACAGAGTGGAGGCAATAATACTTTTCAATCCTACAATTATATTTTTAATTACAGTCATCGTCACTTTCAATGCAAATCTCACTTTCAGTTAGACCTAAATCTTCATCATCTTCTAGCTCGCACTCTGTCATATTGTCACAACGGTCGGGATTACCTTCGCACTTGTACATTTCAGTACACTGGAGTCCATTTGACTGACATGTACATGGAGAAGAGCAACGCCTTTTGGAGCATGAGCAGCGACAAAGTTCCAAGATAAGATCTGGTGCACAAGGGTTGGTACAAGCAACAGGCTCGTAGGCACCCCCTACTTTGTTCCATCCAAAATCTGAGGGTGGTGGGTTGTTGGAATGCTAAATTAGGTCCTGATTCCACTCAAAACACTGAAGGTGAGCCCATAGCAATGCCAGATTCAGTGCAGATCTTTTTGGAGGAAGATTCTCATCTTGACGTTGTTGTGCCATTGGTCAACCGCTCTGATGTCAAGTCCACTCATTCGTTAAATCAGGTATAAAATGTTTGGCACATTATGACTTATATGGCAGAAAATACAACTGATTTTAAAATTAATCATAATATTCTTTTAAATAAGTCTGCCAAGATTTCTATTTTTCTCTACAAATTTTATACATTGTTTTTAACATGTGCATAATTAAATGTTTGTATGTTTTTTAACCTAGTCAGGCATTATTAAATTAAATTGAGATAATAATAGGTGTATAATTTGTACCTAAAAATACTTTCGATATCAGCAGCGGATGCTGAAAATACTGTTTTCCAGCCTAGAACGGAAAAATCAGCTGCATTCAAGAATTCACTCATGCGCGGCAGAAGGTGTTTGACCCGGCCCTTAGTATGCGAGCAGGAGGGTTATGACATTTGTTTACGTCATTGGGGATAACACCTTTGCCGACCCCTTGTCAAAGCCTGAGTGGAGTTGAGGAACTTATTTTTGAGTCCCTTGGAGGACCGAGTGGAATTGAGGTAACCCTGGCTACCTGACTGGAATTCCCGAGCGGAATTGATGCCCGCCCATTTACAAGAGGATGGAAAGCCAGATAGAAACGGAGTTGGGTGAAGACCAGTTTGGTTTCAGGAGAAATGGAGGAACAAGGGAAGCTGTACTAAGTCTTAGGCTGATTTTGGAAGGTATGATAAGGAAATATAAGAGAACGTTCATGGCATTTGTAGACTAAGAAAAGACTTTTGATAACGTTGATTGGGCGAAATTGTTTGACATTTTGAAAACGATTGGAATAAAGTAGGCCTACAGGGATAGGAGTGTGATCTACAATCTATACAGAAACCAGTTTCAACCAAGCAAGCAAGGTGAATAGACGTGCAGTGAAGTGTAAGGAAGAATGGGAATCGCTATTCAGCATTACCGGGCGGTCATCGGCCGCTGGCAGGCTAGAGTGAAGTGCGATTTCGGTGTCGGGAAGGTGATAGCGGGCAACGTTACTGAACAGATGGGGGTTTTGGCGATGGGGATGGTAGCGCTGGTTGTGGCGACGCTACTATTAATTGGAGGAGTGGAGTCAAACCCAGGGCCTGGTCAGCTTGGATGGCAAGAAATGGAAAAAATAAGGGAAATTGTAAAGGAAGTGTCACAAAATGACCAGATCCGGGACATTCTTCGTGAGCAATGTAAGGAATTTAAGGAGATGAAGACATGTATAAGAGAAGAGATGGGAATAGTGACAGAAAGGCTGACCGAGAATAGTAGAGAGATAAAAGACCTAAGAGAAAAGGTGAAGATATTAGAGGTGGAGGTAAATGAATTAAGGAAGGCCAAGCTGGATGAGAGAAAGAAAAACGTCTTCATTTACGGAATAAAGGAAGATGCCAAGGAAAGCTCAGAGGATCTAACATCCAAGGTGCTCCGAGTGATTAGTGAAGGCATGCGGATAAACATTGGAGTCTCAGAGATTGACAATGTGACCAGGATAGGCCGGGGAAGGGGCACGAGGCCCGTGAAAGTGTCATTAGTTTCTTCGCTGATGGCTCACAGAATTCTGGCGAACACAAAGACCCTGAAAGGGGAGAGGATATGGGTAAGGAGAGAAATGAGTAAAGAAGAGGCAAGCGAGCAACGGACCTTGCAGTTTCATTTAAGGAAGGCAAGGAGCTCTGGTCTCAAGGCTTATGTAAAAGGCAATAGACTGGCAGTTAGCGGCAACAACTGGGATCGGATTTGGACAGTGGCACAACTCCAGGATATGGAGAAGCAACAACAACAGGAGACAGTTAGACCTAGCAACCAGGTGGAAGCAGCTGTCGGTTCAGAGGGAAGTGCGGTGATGATTCAACAGAGAGCATCGACCTCCAAGTCCAACACGGAAGTGGCACGAGCAGGAACGACTAACGTCAGCGCCAGGAACACCGGACAAGTGCGTGGTTTGCAGAAAGGTGAGACTGTCAAACAACGAGTTACTAGTCTAAAAGAACTATGGGGCAAGAAAACCTTGACAGAGCAGTTCAATGTGGAGAAAGAGGTCATTTCTTCTCCAGGTGGCAGTATACTAGAGCTAGAGAAAGCTAGAGTTACTAGAAGTAAAGCTACCGCCAGCGAAGAGGGTAGGGGTAAAAAATAACTAAACTGGAATATTGCTAGCGTAAATATAGAGGGTTTTTTTAAATAAGAGAGGGAACGATGTAGTTTTGACCCTAATAGAAGATATGCAGATTGTAGGATTTGTTGAGAGTTGGCTCCCTGTAGGTTGCGAGGTTAAAATAGATGGCTTCAATATATATACAAAACCTAAGATTAGGAAAGCTCGTACAGGTAGGTTCCCAGGGGGAATTGTTGTTTTAATTAAAGAAGAGGTGAGGGAATTATCAGAATTTATTAGTTCAGAACTGGAAGAAGTAGTGTGGGTAAAAGCAGATATTAGGGGGAGGGGGAAAGGAACGGTATGTTTCGGCTTTGTCTACAACCCTCCGGAGAATTCCCCGTATGCAAGAGAAAGCTTTTTCGATGAGTTAGCTATTGAAATAAACAGAATTCAAAATATATATGAAGAGGCAGAGATTGTGCTTTTAGGGGACTTCAATGCGAGGGATGCAGACAGAAAGCCCCTTTACAGCAAGGGAGTTGCCGAGGCCGTATGTGGGGATAGGCACAGCAAAGACAAGGAATGTAATAAGAACGGAGAAAAGATTTTGGAACTATGTGGTGCAGAAGAGCTATATATATTAAATAGTGTCTGTGTGGGGGATGAAGAAGGTAACCTGACGTATATAACTGAGATTGGAGGAAGTGTAATAGATTTAGCAATATGTTCCAGAGGAGCACTAGCCCTAATTAAGAGGTTCACTGTTGAAGAATGGGGGGAATCACACCACCTACCAATTGTCGTCAACATGCAGGGAGCGGTGACAAAATCAAAAGGGAACCCACAAGTTAAAGCTATAGAGAGAAAAGTAAATAGATTCAGATGGAGGGAGGGAAACTGCAGAGAGTTCCAAAACTACTTCCAGGGAGAAAATTTTGAGCTGATAAAGGTAGGGATAAGTTTAATGATCAGTAATTATGAAATTGAAGGGGTAATACGTATGATTGAGAATGCAATTATGATGGCCGGGCGGAAAATGCGCGTGAAGGCTAGAGGAAAATTAGGGAGAATTAAAGGATGGTACGATGAATCTTGTAGAAGGAAGAAAACTGAAGTTATTAGGGCACTGAAGTTATACAAGAGAGGAGGGGATGATACGATGAGAGTAGCATTTTGGTCGTCTAAGGAAAGAATATAGGGAACTGCTCAGCAAAATGAAAGATGAACGGTAGGGTAAGGAAGCTACAGCACTAAATAAGGATTCTAAAGCTAACGACTGTAGCAAAGTGTGGAGCAGGATAAATTCTTACTGTAGGGGGAGCAGAAGTGGTGGGGGGAGCTCTATTAGTGATGAAGTATGGATTGCATATTATGAGAATCTGTTAAATGCTGAAGATAATTGGAGGAAGAGGGATGAGTTTGGCGTCCCGAGGGGGCTGGAGGCCGCTCTTCCTATGCTGGACCAAGTCATATCGATAGAGGAAATTAAGAAAGTAATAGCAAAAAGTAAAGGAGGGAAGTCAGGTGCTATTTCGGGGATAACAAATGAATTTTGGCAAGAATTGAGTAACAATAGGTTCATGATGGACAGCTTGGTAAAAATCTTTAACAAAATCTTTGAAGGAGGTAGATTTCCGAGGGCGTGGCACGAGGGGATAATTTGTCCAATATATAAGAAGCGTGGGGACAAACTAGACCCAAGCAACTATAGAGGCATAACTTTGCTTGATAATTTGAGCAAAATGTACACCGGGGTCTTATCCAAGCGTTTAATAGCATGGGCAGAGGGCTGTTCGGTGTTCTCGAGACTCCAGACAGGGTTCAGAAAAGGGATGAGAACCAGTGACAATATAATGGTGGTTAAAACGGTGATGGACAAGTACATAAGAAGGAAAAGAGGTAAGCTGTATATCACAGCTATTGATTTGGAGAAGGCGTTTGATTCAGTGAGCAGGGGAGCTGTCATGGCTAAGCTGGGAATAATCGGGGTGTCACATAAAATGATACGAGCAATTGAGAATGTGTATTCCGAAGTGAAATGTGCAATTAAAACTAAAGATGATGTAATTGTAGGAGAGATAACGTCTAATATAGGATTAAAACAGGGATGCAAATTATCCCCGGTGCTTTTTTTTGCTATTTATCAACGATATTTTCGATTCAAAGGGCTTTGAGCAACGGTCCAACCCTTGCTTGGACAATTATGATATCCCGGGCCTAGCTTTTGCTGATGACATCCTTCTGCTTGCTCTAACACCCTATAATATGCAATATAGTATTGACGATATTGTGAGATATTGTGAGGACTGGAACTTAAAAATTAACCCGAGTAAGACCAAAGTTATGGTCTGCAAAAAGGGAGTTAAACTGGCTAAGAACGAAAAGTGGGTCATGTATGGGTCGCAGTTAGAGACGGTGAAAAAACTTGAGTATCTAGGGACGATATTGGCGAGCAATGGTAAATGGACCGAACAAATTAAAAGGGCAAAATCGAAAGGGCTAGCGGCATTGGCGAATGTTAAAGTGTTAGAGCGTAGGTTACCGAATCTTGACTACAAAGTGTATAAGAATGTGTTCAACGCACTCATCGTTTCAAGAGCACTCTATGGAGTGGAAGTATGGGGTTTCGAGGAAGGAACGAAAACCCTGGACAGTATTGTAAGTAGGTTTGCCAAGATAATTTTGGGGCTACCTAGTTGCACGGCGAATTGTGGAGCGAGAATGTTGTGTGAGGATGTAAGCATTAGACAACATATCATAAAAAAGGTCATAAAGTCTTGGGTTCGTTTAAAAGCAGGTGGAGGGGGGGAAATGCTTAAGGTAGCCTACCTGCACCAAATGAAGCATCAGCAAGAGGGTTATTGGGTGGACGGGGTAAGAAGTGTACTGGAAAGATTAGGAATGGGTTATCTATGGGATAGGGACTTACAAAGAGAGGAAGGTAGGGTGTGCAAAACAGTGTGTAGAAGGGTTAATGACGTAGAGTTGCAGGTGCTAAGAGAAGAGTGCACCAGTAGGAGAACCTTAACGGAGTTCTGCGAAATAAGGAACTTTATGAGCATAAAGCCTCAATGCCTAATGAAAAGAGAAATGAGAGGGATAATTTGGTGGTTAATGGGGGTGTATAAGAACAAAGCGTTGAGAGAAGTAGGAAAAGAGGACATTTGCCTGTTTTGTGGGAAGGTTATGGGTGCAGCGCACCTGATCAGGGAATGCAAGGAAATTAAAATGATAAGAGCAAAGTTTGTAGACAAAGCAGATCTAAACAGAATAGAAAATGAAAATGAGTATCACACTTTAATTAAATAACTAAAAAGGGAATGGGGGAAAGCAGGTCAATTAGCAAAATATTTTAATACCATCAGGGCAATGGGGAATAAGAAAGCGTCGGATGAGATTCAGAACAAAGATGCATGTAAATTAAGCATTCAAGTACAGGAGACGGCTTCCTAAGCTATAAATCTTGTTAAAGCCTAGGAGAGCCTATCTGTATTAACTAGGTAGCCTATACGATTACTACAGTACAGCCACATATTGCTGTCTGTAGATTTTTCCTGTGAGTTTGATGGGTTTTTTCCTTACTACAAAACTTATCAGACTCTTACAGTCAGTAAGGGCTCGATAGGGAAATAAAAGTAATTCTTTCTGTGATGTGTCTCCCATGGAGAACTGTCTAAAAATGAAGAACACTGTGTCCACATTTATGATTAAGAAAGAACTTTGTGCAGTCTCCATCAGAAAAGTTGCCCAGTGATATTGTGAATGAAGATAACTACTGCAAAGCATTATTAAGTTTTGAAGTAACGTGGAAGCTATGAAATGCCGAATGAACATTTGGTTTAATTATTTAACGCCATACTGTAAATTTATGTTATATATGTGTTTATTGTCTGTATGTCACGATATGACTCTCTGAGTTAAAGTGACAATTAACAAGTAGATTTGGTTTAAATAAATAAATAAATAAATAACACGCTATACAGAAACCAGACAGCAGTCATTCGAGCTGAAGGATATGAGAGAGAAGCTGGTATTCAGAAAGGTGTAAGGCAAGGCTGCAACTTATCACCCATACTTTTCAATCTTTACATTGAACAAGCAATGAAGGAAATTGGAGAAAAATTTAAAGTGGGAATGAAGAATCAAGGCGAAATAATTTCAACTCTGAGATTTACTGATGACATCGTTATCTTGGCCGACACCCCAGGGGATTTGAATGAGTTTTTGAATGGTGTGGACTCCGCTTTGAGGAAAGAATTCATGATGAAAAATCATAATGTAAAACAAAAATATTGGAATGCAGCCGAAATAAATCAGAACCCTCCATGGACATGAAATTGGCAGGTGAAAAGCTAAAGGAAGTAGGAGACTTCTGTTACTTAGGAAGCAAAGTAACCAGTGATGGACGAAGCAAAGAGGATATAAATAGTAGTTTGGCTCAGGAAAGGAAAGCATTTCTACAGAAAAGAAATCTGTTGACATTATTAGGAAGTCATTTTTGAAAGCATTTGTCTGGAACGTGGCACTCTATGGAAGTGAATCTTGCGTTGTTGGTGTAGTAGAAAAGAGGAGAATAGAAGCGTTTGAAATGTGGTGTTACAGGAGAATGATGAAGATCAGATGGGTAGATAGGGTAAAAAATGAAGAGGTTTTAAGACGAGTGGGAGAGGAGAGATGTTTCTAGCGATTGCTAATGAAGAGAAGAGATAGGTTGGTAGGACACATACTTAGACACCCAGGAATAGCAAGCTTAGTTACGGAAGGAAGGTTCGAGGACAAGAACTGTAGGGGTAGACCAAGGTTAGAATACGTTAAACAGATTGCTTCGGATGCAGATTGTGGTAGCTATGTAGAGATGAAACGACTAGCTCAGGACAGGGAGGCATGGAGAGTGCTGCATCAAACCAGTCAAAAGACTGAAGACTCAAACAACAACACCAATAACAACAACAACGGTCATATAAATTATGAGAATAATAATAATAAAAGTAGTGGGATGAGGGGGAAGCTGCTTCCCTTTTTATTGAGCCACCCTCGAAGCGGCCCCGAACCTGATAGGTCACTAACCAAACATGGGATTTGAACATACAGGGTGTCCTAACACTCGTAGTGACGCCCCCTACTTTCCTATAGCCTCTTTATTTAATGAAAAGACCAAAACTAAAAAGTCATTCGTGAGTAGTGGGGTGGTGTTGGTTTCCTCAAGTCGCGCTCGTGCTTGAATATGTATGCCTATGTTGGGAAAGGGTTAGGTGGTGGGGGAGGAGTAGGGTCGAGTGAGGGGTCGTTTAGATGGAATTTTTTCAGCTCTAGGTGATGGTGAGGTTATTTTTTAAAATGGATGGAATTGGGAAACGCCATTTGGGGTAAACATGTTGTTTTTTGACATTTTGGCGATGAATGTTTTTTTATACGCATGCGCACTTGAGGAGTTTTGTAAGAGGGCGGGCTTTATAAATGATTATTTATAAATGAGTGTTTTTTTAATATGTACTGAAATAAACCCAAAAAAACTAATAGGTCATCGGCTTTTTACTATCTCGCTAACCAATAATCGGATTTAAACCTATGAGGTGTCGTAGGACTCGTGGTGAACTCTCTTTTTCTATGGACGGGGTATATTAACACCAAAATAAAAACTACCCTTCCCCGGGGGGTGAAATAGTTTTTGTTATGTGCGCACACGGACGGTTTTTGTCAAAAGGACCTAACTATACGTTTGTTAATATTTTCTGAACCCCTGATGGGATTTTGCCATAGGCAGTATCCTAACCCTGGGGGTGACGCCCCGTTTTTGAATGTATGATTCGTTTTTGTCGAAAGGGCCTAACTACACTTTTGTTCATATCTCGCGAACCAATCATGCTAGGGACTTGTGGGTAGTTTATTGGCTGAGGAATAACCCACCCACCAAGGGAAGATGATTAAGAGAAGGAAGTAGATTTGGGATTGGAAAAGAAGGATAGAAAAATAGGAGGAGAGTCCCACAAAAGTTATGAATTTAACTTTCAATACATTTAGAGGCGGTTGCCACCGCAAATCCGTGCTCGGATACCTAAAGTGGATACGAGCTTGGTCGAAGCTAACGGGAACCGCAGCTAAGACTTGGGCAGGTTGCCAGAGAGAGGCTGTAGTGTATTTTCTCCCAAGCACGAATAAAAGTACTATAGGGAAGGGTGATGGTCTGGCCAGACAGATAGTAAAAGCTTTATTGAGTATGAACGAGGGCATAAACCTAGGAAGAGCTAGGAAAGCCAGGATCTTGCCTAACTGTAGTATCAGAGAAATGATGAATCCAAAAACAAATATTTAATTTATTTAACAATTCAAAGAAGTTTGAGGAAATTAACAAGCGTGTAATATAATTTTGACAAACATAGTTCATTTGAACTTTTTAACAAATGGGGTCGCAGACCTCTCAACATTAAACGTTTGCTCCAGGCAATTGACAATTTATGAGGTTTGGAAACTTACATGTTTCTAAAATCTTTATAAAATGTAAACAAATAACCAATGAAGTAATTAAAGTTGGAACGTTAATTGGAGTACAAAGAGTGTACCTTAAGAAATTCCTGAGAGAATATTCTAGAGAGTATAACAACTTCGAAAGTAACAATAATAAAAACATGAAAAATAAGATAGAAGTTCCTACAACTTCTTATATTTATACAGAATTATTATATGAGAATTATACAAAGAGGGCAGGTCACTTACTGTGAAACCTGGAGAAAGTGAAAAGGAAGGTTCTAGACTTCCCAAGTTTGAGCAGGAATCACTAGCCAAATGGGACAGTTTCCATTTCGTGAAACCTGAACATGACTCGCTCAAGAGTTTAAAGAATTGTTTTCCCTAATTATAGGAAAGGAACAATGTGATTTGAAACTTGTATCACACAAGCAATTATGCAGAATTTAATTAATGTTAAACTAGCAAAGTTGGAAGGGCACTTCGTGAGTGACACCTTATAGAAAGTTACAATTTTATTAATAATGGTGGTTAGTAGAAGGTTGAGGAAAGATCATTGGGATATAGGATCAATGTTCATGGCCGTATTTAATGTAAACGGACGAGCGCGACGCGGTAGAAACGTGGAGCAAGCACTGGTTATCACTGTAGTCTATAAAGATGGATGCAAAGTTCACTATAGAAACACTGAAGTTTATGAGAAAGAAAGTTATTGCAATGCTGGAAAGAACTGGTTGCACTAGGTAGGCGAGAGTCTATTGCTGGAGAAAATGGTGGATTACAGTTAAATGCGCCATAGAACATCCCAACGGTGGACGAAAGTTAGCTATTGCAGTAATTTAAGGAAGATTCCTCATTTTAACTAGTATTTTCACAAGTGCGTGAAAAATACTTGACGGCAAGACTCGCAGATAGAGTACAAGATCTCGAAGGTTCCAGAACGACCTTAGCTGAAAAATGGGGTTGAGAAAATCCAACGGAGGAACTAGCTTGATGAATTATAGACAGTGGGTATTAGGTAATATCCCACGTAGTGAGAGGATTTCTCATTTTGCAAGCATAAGAAATGCTGCTTTTCACCAAGATTGGCTTGATTAGACAAAAGCCCAACATGGAAAATCCCACGAAGAATGATTTTTGCCCCAAAGTAAATAATTTCACACTGTCTATAAAATATCATTAAAAGCACGTGGAAGTTAAAACCATGAAGATGAGGTTAAAACTTTTAAAATGGTACTTATCTTGATTTCATGTTGAAGTCGAAGTTTCCGTTGATGACTACCTAGCCAACATGGCGTAGAAGAGTGTGTGCCTCTTGGTTTGAGGAAGCTAGCTCGAGAGGAGCTTTAACTGACCGAGTCAACTGCCGACTGAGAAGTTAAGCCTGCTCAACGGAGCACGGAGGGACCAAGGAAGGGGAAAAAAGTGGGGGGTAGGAGACAAAAGGAGAACATATAAGCATTGCCAACTTTAAAACAAAAAAATGATCTCTTGCTGAGCCGGTCTTCAAAGAGTTGACAACAGATGATACTAGCGCAGCATGGTGAGTAAAGAAGTAGACGTAGTCCTCTTGCTCAAGGAGAAAATAGCTGGCGATGGCAGTAAAATCTGGTAGCCAGATGGAGAAGGAATTCCTCTTGCGCGAGGAAGAATTGAGGAGCTTCAGAGGTTCGCTGCGAGATGACGCTAGGTGGGTCACGGAATATATATCTGGAACAGACTTATAAAAGATATAAGCGACCTGAACCCCTAAGAGAAAACAGAAGATCACTGTTGGTGTTTGACAAAGAGGAAGGAAAGAACATGCAAAAGCATTCAAAATTTTAATCTCTGGTACCGTGTATTCCAAGAATGCACCATACTGGGAGGGACAAACACCAACAGGGAACAAGAAAAACAAGTAAACATTTAAAGGTAATAAGCAATTGCGGAGAAGTAGTCTTGTGATCTGACCATTAGTGGTCAAAACTCTGAGCACCCTGACTCTCCCATCTCCTCCAGGGTAACACTCGGTCACTCTACCCGAGATCCAGACTAAGGGGGGAGAAACTTCCCTAACTAAGACCAAGTCTCCCACTTTAATGTCGGGACTGGAAAGAAACCACTTCTGCCTCCGTTGCAAGGAAGTTAAATATTCCAAGTTCCATCTCTTCCAAAAAGAATTACGGAGGGCTTCAAGTTTACGCCAAGCGATAGGTAGATTAGAATCCCTGAAAGAATTAGGAAGGGGAGGATGGGCAGAGAGAGAAGTGCGTGTAAGGCAGTGACCAGGTGTGAGTGGAAGGAGGTCATCAGGGTCATTAGAAAGCGGAGTTAAATAACGAGAATTAACGACATCTTCTATCACAAAATAACTAGAAGCTGAGGGAAATAAAGCACTAGTAAAGATTGCGATACAATGCAAAAGGAGAATTAACAAGTTTAAACAAAGCGTATAGAAACAAGTACATCTATTCAGGGCAAGAATATACCAAATAAACAAAGAAACTATGCGAGTAGAAAGCAAGAACGCCATAGGTAACAACCTAGTAGCCATAAACAATGACCTTAAGTCATAATAAGTATCAAAGGGGTTACTCAGAAAAATACTTAAGTCAGCGAGAAACGTGACGTAACAAGTATAAATGCAAAAACACATCGAATGTGACGACGAGAAAAAGTAAGTTTGTTCATCAATGAACAATAAGATTTCAAAATATGTAAGCAAAGTACAATACATAAGCGCGTGAGAAATACGCAACGAAGTTTTGAAACAAGGATCGAAGCAGTTATAGAATACGAGCATGAGTAAGTGGAAGACGTAAGCAAGCGCGGCCTTGACCCACAGAGTACAGCGAGATAACGAATATAAATATCTGAAAGAGTCCTTGACTAGAACAAGTTTATTTTGGGAAATAGGTGAGCGGCTTCCGAGATTACGGTAGCGGCTCACTAGACAATGGTTGGCAATCAGCCAAAGTTGAGATAAGAGAAACATGCTTTGAACTTTGTCAAGCGTACAGGAAATAAACAGTGACTTGACCTTAATCGGGCCTGTATACAAACAAGTCTGACAAACAAACAGTTCAAAGTACACAAACAACATTTGTTGAATCAGCTGTAACTTAAAGCAGATATTCGGGTTGGACGACATGCAGTCAATCGTAACTTGGACGTGAACAAACAATTTAAAGCTATATGAAATAAAGTAAGAAATCAATTTCGCATGATTGAGAGGATCACGGAATCCGACAATTTTCGACAGGAAAAAGCTTGATTCTTCCGAAATAGGAAGTGAAGCCGGGACATTGAGAAGAAGGTTATGCATAAGAATAGTTATTCTTGATGTTAGGGAATTCAGATTTTCAAGCGGTTTCAAAAGCGACTTCCAATTGTGAGGAAGGAGGGAGGAGCCGGCCGTGGCCATCCTTCTACATAGCGAAAGAAGTGAAACATGGCTTACAGCAAAGTGATGGTGACTGATAGCCATGGTTTTACACAAGGGGAAGATAGTTTTCGAGAAAGAGTTCAAGCAATTACCTGCTATAAAAAATGACATGAGAAGGTAAACGAAATAACACAAAGCAAGGCGAACTTGAATGGCCATTTTGTGCGGGAAGAAGGAAAAACCATTTAAACAACTTACAGAGGTAGCGCAGTTGTTCACGATAAGACATCGTTTCGGCAAGTGTTTTTCAAAAATATTGAGATCTGAAACATGAGCGTTCTCTTTTTCAGAAATGGGATTTATGTCAGCTGTAACGAAATGACAACCCAACCAAAATCGGTGTCTCTGGCGACCACGGTTGAAGATAACTTGCGTGTTTGTTTGCGAAGGCACTTCCAAAAAACATTGGCACTGAAAAGTACATCAATGGGACCTTGAGCATTAAACTGAGGCTCGGCTAACCTTAAGTGCGAGGGAATGTTTAAACCGGAAGTATTAATAGAGTGACTTGGAGTGTCCTTGCCAATACTGGTAAGAATGAGACAGTTTAAATTAAGATTGGTGTTTCTTTGGCAAACGTCTCTGATTTTCAATTTTGAAGACTGCAAGACTTGAGTTTTCAAATTGTCAATGCCGGTCACATTGATAGAAGTAGGCGATGACGAAAGACCTAGTTTTTTAATCAACGATTGCGAAACAAAGTTATGAGTTGAAGCGGAATCGAGAAGACCACGGGTTCGAAACCAATTTCCAAATTTATCTTGGATTTCGAATTGTACAGTGGTCAAAAGGGTTTGCGCACTGAGAGAAGTTTCGGCGTTGGAAATGCAGGAAGAAACATTAGTTTGTTCGGAGCGGCTCTGCAAGGAGCTTGAAGAGGCAGCTACTGATGACCTCGATTTATCGTGAACGTGCAATAAAGAATGATGCGGTTTTTTACAATGGAAACAGAGATTTGATGACGTACAGTTCGAAGAAGAATGCTTAGGTGACAAGCAATTGAAACAATGTTTGCTGTTGAAGACAAACTTCCTTCGATCTTCAACAGACAATTCTTTAAAGGATTTGCACAAATACAATGTGTGAAGCTTTTTACAGAGCGTGCATTTTAACGATTTGTTGAGCGGCCTGATTTGTTCTCTTGAATGATTGAAAGAAGAACGGGGTTGCTTGTTCTCGACAGATGGGGGCTGATGTCCCTTTGAAAAAGCAAGTTTTTTTTTCAAAAATTTGAGACTGATGATTCGTTTCGACCTTTTCGCACTGAAATGCGAGTGCTGTAAGAACTTGGCATCGGCTGTTGAGAAACGAGATTAAGTGTTCGAAGGAAAATTCTTCCTTGCGAGCGAGTTCGATCTCCCAGGCCTTTAAAGTTGAAAAATCGAATCTTGATGTAGCCAGATGAATGAGTATGGTGTCCCATGTTTGGACAGGCTGCTTAAGTTGGTATAATGCTCTAACATTTAACTGTATAGAATCTAAGAGGTCTCTTAAAGAGGTGACGTCATTAGGTTTGACGGCTGGCAAGTTGAAAAGACAGCGTATGTGGCGAGCTACACTCAAACGTAAATTGCCATATCTCTCTTTAAGGAGATTAAAGGCGATGTGGTAGTTGTCTGCGCTTAAAGGCAGTGACTCCACCAAGGCTAAGGCCTCAGATTCCAAAGACGTACGCAGGAAATAAAATTTATGAATAACGGGGATCTCGGTATTTTCATGAATTAGGGAGCAGTAAAGTTCATAAAAAGAATACCATTCACCTTCCTTGCCTGAGAAGTGCGGTAGGCTTATCTTAGGAAGTAACGGTTTCGGTTTGTTCTTGTGAACTGAAGCGGGTGCGAACTGGGCCGGATTGATGACCTTAGTGTCCGGTTCTGAGATATTGCGGATCAGTTGGTGGGCCTTTGCAATCCCTTCAAAGTACAAGGGTTCGACCTCGTCCCGATCCGATTGAAGTTCTGGGCAAGCGGATTCAATCTCGGTTTGAATTTGATCATAATAATCATAAGACCGTTCGTACAACTTAAGGCGATGTGTCAAGATGTCTAAATCACACTCGGCGGGATTTAATTTGCTGATGAAATTTCTGAATCTAGTGAGTTGCCCTTTATAGGAAGAACGTCTGGCAATGAGAGTTTCATCTTTTTCAGTAGGAGCCATGATAAAGAGAATAAATTGAAATACAACTCACGAAACTGTAGAACCTTGGAGATGCTGTCAAGCTGGCAGCAGCGAATGAGTAGAAAGAACGGGACACACCATAGGAGACAGGAGCGGCCTCTTTCCCGTTCACAGGCTTTGCATGATGTGGTTATAGCTGAAAAATCCAAAGCAGATATTAATGATTTGCCAAGTATTGTCAAATGACACTTGACAAACAATAGAAATAAAAAATGGACTCTCCCGGGTTTCGGCACCAAACTTTGGGTAGTTTATTGGCTGAGGAATAACCCACCCACCAAGGGAAGATGATTAAGAGAAGGAAGTAGATTTGGGATTGGAAAAGAAGGATAGAAAAATAGGAGGAGAGTCCCACAAAAGTTATGAATTTAACTTTCAATACATTTAGAGGCGGTTGCCACCGCAAATCCGTGCTCGGATACCTAAAGTGGATACGAGCTTGGTCGAAGCTAACGGGAACCGCAGCTAAGACTTGGGCAGGTTGCCAGAGAGAGGCTGTAGTGTATTTCCTCCCAAGCACGAATAAAAGTACTATAGGGAAGGGTGATGGTCTGGCCAGACAGATAGTAAAAGCTTTATTGAGTATGAACGAGGGCATAAACCTAGGAAGAGCTAGGAAAGCCAGGATCTTGCCTAACTGTAGTATCAGAGAAATGATGAATCCAAAAACAAATATTTAATTTATTTAACAATTCAAAGAAGTTTGAGGAAATTAACAAGCGTGTAATATAATTTTGACAAACATAGTTCATTTGAACTTTTTAACAAATGGGGTCGCAGACCTCTCAACATTAAACGTTTGCTCCAGGCAATTGACAATTTATGAGGTTTGGAACCTTACATGTTTCTAAAATCTTTATAAGATGTAAACAAATAACCAATGAAGTAATTAAAGTTGGAACGTTAATTGGAGTACAAAGAGTGTACCTTAAGAAATTCCTGAGAGAATATTCTAGAGAGTATAACAACTTCGAAAGTAACAATAATAAAACCATGAAAAATAAGATAGAAGTTCCTACAACTTCTTACATTTATACAGAATTATTATATGAGAATTATACAAAGAGGGCAGGTCACTTACTGTGAAACCTGGAGAAAGTGAAAAGGAAGGTTCTAGACTTCCCAAGTTTGAGCAGGAATCACTAGCCAAATGGGACAGTTTCCATTTCGTGAAACCTGAACATGACTCGCTCAAGAGTTTAAAGAATTGTTTTCCCTAATTATAGGAAAGGAACAATGTGATTTGAAACTTGTATCACACAAGCAATTATGCAGAATTTAATTAATGTTAAACTAGCAAAGTTGGAAGGGCACTTCGTGAGTGACACCTTATAGAAAGTTACAATTTTATTAATAATGGTGGTTAGTAGAAGGTTGAGGAAAGATCATTGGGATATAGGATCAATGTTCATGGCCGTATTTAATGTAAACGGACGAGCGCGACGCGGTAGAAACGTGGAGCAAGCACTGGTTATCACTGTAGTCTATAAAGATGGATGCAAAGTTCACTATAGAAACACTGAAGTTTATGAGAAAGAAAGTTATTGCAATGCTGGAAAGAACTGGTTGCACTAGGTAGGCGAGAGTCTATTGCTGGAGAAAATGGTGGATTACAGTTAAATGCGCCATAGAACATCCCAACGGTGGACGAAAGTTAGCTATTGCAGTAATTTAAGGAAGATTCCTCATTTTAACTAGTATTTTCACAAGTGCGTGAAAAATATTTGACGGCAAGACTCGCAGATAGAGTACAAGATCTCGAAGGTTCCAGAACGACCTTAGCAGAAAAATGGGGTTGAGAAAATCCAACGGAGGAACTAGCTTGATGAATTATAGACAGTGGGTATTAGGTAATATCCCACGTAGTAAGAGGATTTCTCATTTTGCAAGCATAAGAAATGCTGCTTTTCACCAAGATTGGCTTGATTAGACAAAAGCCCAACATGGAAAATCCCACGAAGAATGATTTTTGCCCCAAAGTAAATAATTTCACACTGTCTATAAAATATCATTAAAAGCACGTGGAAGTTAAAACCATGAAGATGAGGTTAAAACTTTTAAAATGGTACTTATCTTGATTTCATGTTGAAGTCGAAGTTTCCGTTGATGACTACCTAGCCAACATGGCGTAGAAGAGTGTGTGCCTCTTGGTTTGAGGAAGCTAGCTCGAGAGGAGCTTTAACTGACCGAGTCAACTGCCGACTGAGAAGTGAAGCCTGCTCAACGGAGCACGGAGGGACCAAGGAAGGGGAAAAAGTGGGGGGTAGGAGACAAAAGGAGAACATATAAGCATTGCCAACTTTAAAACAAAAAATTGATCTCTTGCTGAGCCGGTCTTCAAAGAGTTGACAACAGATGATACTAGCGCAGCATGGTGAGTAAAGAAGTAGACGTAGTCCTCTTGCTCAAGGAGAAAATAGCTGGCGATGGCAGTAAAATCTGGTAGCCAGATGGAGAAGGAATTCCTCTTGCGCGAGGAAGAATTGAGGAGCTTCAGAGATTCGCTGCGAGATGACGCTAGGTGGGTCACGGAATATATATCTGGAACAGACTTATAAAAGATATAAGCGACCTGAACCCCTAAGAGAAAACAGAAGATCACTGTTGGTGTTTGACAAAGAGGAAGGAAAGAACATGCAAAAGCATTCAAAATTTTAATCTCTGGTACCGTGTATTCCAAGAATGCACCAACTTGTATGAAGGGTCCTAGCACTAGGGGTGACGTCCCCCGTTTGGGGGTGAAACTACCCCCCAAAATTGAAAAATCCATATCTTGGAAACGAAGAATCCTAAAATTAGGTGTTATAGCTTAAAAATAGGGGATGATATGGGCTTTTACCTCGATTGGTCATTTCACCCCTAAAACAGTAAATAGTCATGCTATGGAAAAAAACGTGTTAAACACCTAAAAATGATATATGAACCTAAGATCTTTTGTTTTTAATGAAAAATAGCAGGGGGGTGAAAACAACCCCCCAAATTGAAAAATCCATATCTAGGAAACGAAGAACCCTAAAATTAGGTGTAATGGCTTAAAAATAGGGGATGATTAGGGCTTTTACCTCGATTGGTCATTTCACCCCTAAATCAGTAAATAGACATGTATGGGAAAAAAAGGTGTTAAACGGGTAAAAATGATAATTGAACCTAAGATCTTTTGTTTTTGATGAAAAATAGCAGGGGGTGGGGGTGGAAACCTCCTCCAAAATTGAAAAATCCATATCTAGGAAACGAAGAAGCCTAAAAGTAGGTGTGATAGCTTAAAAAATAGGGGATGATATGGGCTTTTACCTCGATTGGTCATTTCACCCCTAAAACAGTAAATAGTCATGTTATGGGGAAAAAACGTGTTAAACACCTAAAAATGATATATGAACCTAAGTTTTTTGTTTTTAATGAAAAATAGCAGGGTGGTGAAAACCACCCCCAAAATTGAAAAATCCATATCTAGGAAACGGAGAATCCTAAAATTAGGTGTGTTAGCTTAAAAAATAGGGGATGATACGGGCTTTTACATCGATTGGTCATTTCACCCCTAAATCAGTAAATAGTCATGGTATGGGAAATAGGTGTTAAACTAGAAAAAAATGATAATTGAACCTAAGATCTTTTGTTTTTGATGAAAAATAGCAGGGGGGTGAAAACAACCCTCCAAATTGAAAAATCCATATCTAGGAAACGAAGAAGCCTAAAATTAGGTGTGATAGCTTAAAAATAGGGGATGATAAGGGCTTTTACCTCGATTGGTCATTTCACCCCTAAAACAGTAAATAGTCATGTTATGGGAAAAAACGTGTTAAACACCTAAAAATGATATATGAATCTAAGATCTTTTGTTTTTAATGAAAAATAGCAGGGGGGTGGAAACTACCCCCCAAATTGAAAAATCCATATCTTGGAAACGAAGAAGCCTAAAATTAGGTGTGATAGCTTAAAAAATAGGCCATGACATGCGCTTTTACCTGGATAGGTCATTTCACCCCTAAAACAGTAAATAGCCATGTAACGAGGAAAAAATATGTTATACACCTAAAAGCATAAGCGTTTTGTGAAACCATGCTTTAATGGACATGTGTATGGAGGATGATTGTTATTATTATTATTATTAGGTAATTATGGATTAATGTGTGTATAGATAACTAACCAGTGGGGAGCGTGATGGCGCAGGTGCTTAGCTGCTCGTCTTTACCCGGACGGCTGGGGTTCAAATCCCGGTGCCAGCGGGGGTTGGAATTTTCACCTGAAAAATCACGTAGCGTCAGGAAGGGCATTCGGCCTTTAATCCCCGGCCAAAACCAAAATGAGCCTGGTTGGCCCCGGCGACTTAAAATAATAGGGAAAAGCCGAAGAAAGAAAAAAACAAGAAGAAAAAAATGGTAACTCACCAGTAATAGTAAACATTGGTTTGAGGTGTTGAAGAAGTCAGGATGGCCAACCCTTTGCCATGGTTCACGAATGGACCCCAAAACGTTTTACCTGTCAAGACTCAGTCTACCCTGTTGCAGCCTTTAGAAAAAAATCGAACCGGGGCCTCTGTGGTCACAGTGGACTTATATTCATGATGCTTTTTAAACAAACATACGCTTGCATACTACCGCTGGCTTGAATCTGCACAGAGACACTGGCTTTGGTTTGCGTAGTGTGCCTTGGTGATAACAGCACAGCGATCTTGTCAGCAAGTTTCATATTACTCGTCTGCTTGATAGTGGACGTGCTCTGCACCGTGTTATCATACAGGACATGACTAGATTGTTGTTAGGTTTGACAAAGGCTTAGTGAAGCATATTGCAATCTTGAAATGAATGTCATGGTATAGTCGGGGTTGGAAGCCAAGACCTTAGGGTTGACAACCAAGTAGGTTAACCACTACACGGTGAGATGGTCAAATAATAATGTAACAGAACATATAGAAACGTTTTCTATAGTTTAACGAATTGGCTAAGAGCCATACCATGAGAGGTGTAGGTAATGGAAATTGAATCCTTAGCTGATGATTATACTACTTTCCATGCCCACGTATAAGCTATCATGTTAGAAAAAGAATTGTATGGCTTGTTTTAAACGGAGAATAATTGTGTTTACTGTGAAACACAAATCTGAATTTAAAATTAATTTAAAATAATTAATAATTTAAAATAATTAATTTAAAATAATTAATTTAAAATTAACTAATTTAAAATTAG
This sequence comes from Meconema thalassinum, assembly GCA_946902985.2. Lineage (NCBI taxonomy): Eukaryota > Metazoa > Arthropoda > Insecta > Orthoptera > Tettigoniidae > Meconema > Meconema thalassinum. Next base: position 885,049,062 of record OX336389.2, on the reverse strand, counting down.
TTTAGTACGCTGAAGTTAAAATGAATAATGATCACGTTACAGACAGCCAGTTTCAAAGCCATGAGGACTAAGTGAACAAAGAATAAAATTCATGAGCCAGTGAGGAATTCAACATGCTGTCCTTTGGACAAAAGAGAAGCGTTCTACAAACTTAACCACCAAGCTGTCCTATCGACCCTCAATGGTTTGGGTCATCGTAAAGATGAAAATTAAATCTAAGCTACTACACTCTTATATACTAGAAGAAGAAATGGAAAACAATAGGCCAAATAAAGGACAGAAGGAATAAAAAATGGCCCTCAACCCTCAAGTATGTGGATTGAGGGAGTTGGAAGGAAGGAGAGCAATGAAAGGCAGATAAAAAAAGTATAATAGGAGAGGCTTTGTCCCAGAGGTAATGGATAAAGAGGAGGAAAACTGGACTCAGCTCAGAAATCCCTTGGGGTCGCCAACTTTCAAACTGATCAGCCGTAAGCCCCTTGAATGTGTAGCCATATGCAGAGTGCACCGCAAGTGGTGGGGCTATATACACCCTACCTTCTTCAGGGGGCTTGAGCAAAAGACAGGAAATAACATGAAAATTAAAACAAGGCTGCCTCCTCCCACTAGTAGGATATCAGAAAAAAATAAATAAACAAGGGCCAATGAAATTGCAAAAGGAAGAGACTTCCTAGGCCTCGGATACGCTAATCATGTTGGGGTCGGTAGAGAACAAGAGTTGAGCAAGTGTGGTCGACAGGAACTAAGACAGAGAGGAGCCTAGCACAAGTTAGTGGAAGCAATGACGGTCTCAGCTGGGACTCCGTGATCGTCAACCTACATGACACTAGATATGAAGCCCAGGGGTGGAATGAAAGACCTCTTTTGTTTTATATCACTGGCTTTTAAGAACGCTAACACATGGCATGCCTTATAATGCAATACTGGTCCTAGGGTATGCAAAATTGTATTAGAAACTCAGCTAATAATAGTGTGCTTGCCCATAATTATTTTCCCAAGTATAGTACATGGGACTGATAACCATGATTTCCAAGCCCCTAAGTAAGACAAAAACAAATGATTTTCATTTTCCAATGAGTTGGGGTGAGGTGAGGTGAGTTTTATATACACCAAACTGATGTGGTTTCCCACTTCTACTCCAGGCAAACGCACATTTGATGTTAAGAATAGTGAAATGGTTTGCAACTGCCCAATGCTAGGACCTGATTAGTGGCTTTTAAAAAATGGAATGGAATGGAGTACACTTCACCCAAAACCAACAAGAGGAGTGTTCGATCCCCCACAACAACCATTCTTAAAGTCAATATAAATGACTATGCACTTCAGCTCATGACGGTCTCCTCTCTCCAATCCTACCCCTTGGTGGTGAAAGGCACACTCTAATACAACCATCATAGTGACAGGTTATCTGTTAAATACCTAACTATCCCCAGATTTACCTTGAATTTTCCTAAAATCCACTACATTTTCCGCAAATTGACCAAATGACACAACATTCCAGCAAAATTCAACAAATGACTACCAGATTTATTGAAATTCCATTGATTTACCTAAGCATGGTTTAAACTACCTCAAATTCATATAAAATTAGACGAATATAGATGAAAATTCACAAAAAGTTACCAAACTTACCCAAAGTGGGCTACAAACCATGAAATTTATCCATTTTTTTGTAAATTCACTATATGTACTCGAAAATTTCATAATATTGCCTTTACATGTATGCTTTTATTGTTGTTGTTGTTTCGTTTACCATACTCTCTGCAGACAAATACCTCAACATGAATTTCTCTTAGACTAGGAGCTCTACATTCAACATGATAGCTGAGTTTCATTTCCCATAAACTTGTCTCTGAGGTGGGTGTCAGGAAAAGGCATTCACCTGTAAAGCCACACTCTCACATAGACTTTCATAACCTCTTACGTTGAGGTTCCTAACGCTAACGACATTGAATGATTGAACGGTTTCCTTTTCACTATTCCTGTCTATACTTTCCTCTTTAAGGTTGCGAGATGTTTGCAAGATTCCTAAAATGCAATTAAACTTAATAAATACCTTAAGATGGTTTGATTTGTTTAATGACAATGGTGTTGATGATTGTTATATACGTGAAGACTAATTTTTTAGGTCTTGACTGGCCTTGCAATAAGAATTGACTAACCACACATGAGTTACCTATGAGGGAAACATTTTAGCCCACTATGTTGGTTATTGACCAGTGAGTACAGTTGTAGAAAGCTGTTTATTATTAATTTTTTGAAATCATATACAACAGAGGCTTAATCCTATAGACAAACCGTGTGAGCATGTTTGTTAAACATGACATTATTCCAGAGACAATTAGGAAACTTGTGTAGAGCTTACCAAAAATAATGTTGTGTAACAGTAAATGCTAGTCAACAAACAGTTATGCCATACTAAAAAAATCATCATACAATACCTGAGAGAGCTCTTCTAAAAGTATTAATGCGTAATATGTTTCCACTCGCTTGTTATATATTTTTCGGCGTGGGAATGATTCTCAAGAAATGAAATGCAAATGGAACTGAAATGCAACACAAACGAATAATGAGCGCGCGCGGTGACTGAGATTGATAACATGACGTACTGTCGGTTATGTAGCTATGTGGAATGATTATCACATATGGTTTACTTCAAGGTTTGGAGATCCCATTAAAGATATTCCTACAATATATGATCATGAAATGGTCATTCTTTGGTGTGAAAATATGTATTATATGATATTTCATGAAAACAATTATGATGTATTAAATGTTTATACGTTTACTGTATTCTTATTTAATGTAAGGACTCGAGGCACTATCGACCAAAATACGGCACTATTAGGAATATATATTGCATACTTGAAGGTTTGGTGATCCCATTAAAGGTATTCCTACAATAAATGATTTTCAAGTTTTCGTTCTATGGCGTGAAAATATTTAATATATGATATTTGCTAAAAGGATTTACCACTGGAATTATTTTACAAGTAGTTATTTTAATGACCAACAGAGTTCACTGTTAAGAAGGTAGAGAGCCCTATGTGGAATGTAGGATTAACATGTTATACATGATACGTGACAACTGTAAGGCTTGTGATTTTTAAGATGCCTTTATCCCTATATTAATCACCCAGTTTGCAATACTGATAACTGCAATGTTTCTGAAAAAAATTGAAACAAAACAAAAATCAGCATTGAAAAACCAAAAAGTGGTTGAGCATATATACTGGGGAAAAGAAAAGTTTTGTAAACACTAATGTCCAACAAGACTAATTAAATCAGTAACTGTCAGGGTGGCCGAGTGGTTAAGGCGTTTGACTTAAGATCAAATTTCCAAATATATAAGGAAGCATGGGTTCGAATCCCTTCCCTGACATAACTATTGCTTGAACATGCAAGAAAACAAGAAATATACACAAACTATGTTTATCAATTTAATCAATTTTATTTTTATTTTTACACGAGATAGACACACTGAATACAGCTCTTTTTGTTTATCATTTATTTTAAACAAAACACTTGTCGAAAATTATTTTTTAGGGGATGGCGGTGTTGCTACGTTGACCCAACACACAATAATTGCAGCTTTACGAAGTTCATTTTCTATATTTAATAGCTCTTTCTCATAACCAATATGACCTACCTGTTTACAGGCATGCAAGAGCTGTAGACGTTCGACTAATATATTAGGATCGTTCCATTTGCTATTTCTTATGAATGGTTTCAGAAACTCAGGAAGCAGTTCATCATTATCACCATCATTATGATTATTATCCTCATCATTATAATCAATTTCATAATGATGATCATTATCATCATTAATATTTACCATCATAATTTCCACCTGTGTCCACAGTCTGTTCAATGGTTTGAGTTGCCTTTGATAGTGTTGAAAGCTTCTTTTTAGATGTGCTAGAATGCTTTAACATTGTTATGTTATTATTACCACTATTACCTTTCCCCACTAACTTCTTGATGGGGTATATTGTCTCTGATAGGGTTGAGGGCTTTTGAGATGTGGGTGCGTGTCTGAACATGGGTTTCACAGGAGGTGTTAAAGGTTTCTCATTAAACAGCTCGCTAACAGCATGCGTGCGTTGTAGTGTATTAAACTTGAGGTTAATATTATCTTGAGCAGCACTATCTTTCTCTTGGACTTGGTTTCTTGCTTTGGTTGTGATACGTGTAAGGATTTAAGACGACACACAAAAGACAACGCCCAAAAGACGTTTGTGTCGTCTTAAATCCTTACACGTATCACAACGTATAAAATAGGATTTAAGACGACACTTAAAACACGTTTCATATTCATTAAGTCCGTTATTATTAGGAACCATTTCTGCCAACAGATGCTTACTGCATATGGCAAGGCGTTACACTCCTGGGTTAGTCAGTCTTTCTTGCTAAGGATCATCTATATACCCTAGACAAGGCTATTCATGTTAGTTCTGAACACCTAGTCTTAATTGTATATGAAAATTATATGCACAGCTTATACAAGGACGTTTTGCAAGCAGTCAAACTTTGTAAGATAGTTACATACAACACACAAAGTATGTTTCCGCTACCTAGCGGTGGATATGAGTACTCACTGTCGATATCCGAGGTGAAATGATTAGCTCACACATTTGCTCACACATTTGCTCCCATATTTGCCTCCATATTGACTCCCATATTGGCTCCCACAGTTGCTCCCATATTTGCTCCCACTTTTGCCTCCCATATTTGCTCCCATATTGGCTCCCACATTTGCTCCCACTTTTTTTGCTTCCCATATTAATGCCAACTCTTATAACTATAAGCAGCAGCAAAATGTAAATTGAATAATATTTCTGATAATGTTCAAAACAAAAGTCCTGAGGTCTTGGGTTTGAATTCCCAAACTATGGTTGTCAGCCAATGAGTTACACTACAGGAAACTTTTACTTTATGTTGTGTTGCATGATAATTTGCCCATTTTGCGGTGTAGTGACTAGTATACTTGTGTTGTTATCCCTGAAGTCTTGGGTTCCAACTCAACTATGCCTAGAATTTAATTTTGATCTGAGAGTTGAAAGTTAGGTTAGGTGAAGTTAGATTAGGTACAGTTAGGTTAGGTGAAGTTATGATGGGTTAGGTTAGGTAAAGTTCAGTCAAGTTAGGTTAGGTTAGGTTAGGTTAGGTTAGGTTAGGTTATGACTAAGTTTGTTATGTCTAGTTGTTTTAGAAAAACACAATTTTTGCTCTCATATTTGCTTCCATATTTTCTTTGCACTTTAATCTATCTTGACTTGTGTATTTACTTTTGCTGCTATATTTGTTGACATATTTGTTAGCATATTTGCTCCCATTTTTTATACTTGCATTGCTCCCACATTTGATCCCATATTTGCTCCCACTTTTTGCTCACAGTTATTATTTTCTCCCTCATTTGCTGCCACTTTTGCTCCCACTTTTTACCCCCCCCTATTTGCTCCCAATTTTTGCATGTATATATGCTCCCACATTAAACTATTGTTGTTATTACCAAGTTGTCTTTACTAGAGATTAGTTTGTGCTTGACAGTTGATATGGAAGTATCAGTAACTAGGTATGGTAAGCCTTATGCATACTATAAAGGATATTCATATATTGTGAAACGAAGCAATACAAATGGAACTGTTATTTGGCGCTGTTCAAAGCAACGATCGAAACAGTGTCGAGGAATGCTTAAAACAAAAGAATTGGACGTACTTTCTTCAAACAATCATGAATGTAAACTTAATAATCACGCTAGTCTAAATGTAGGGAAAACCCAAACCAAAGCAAGAAACCATGTCCAAGAGAAAGATAGTGCTGCTCAAGATAATATTAACCTCAAGTTTAATACACTACAACACACGCATGCTGTTAGCGAGTTGTTTAATGACAAACCTTTAACACCTCCTGTGAAACCCATGTTCAGACACGCACCCACATCTCAAAAGCCCTCAACCCTATCAGAGACAATATACCCCATCAAGAAGTTAGTGGGGGAAAGGTAATAGTGGTAATAATAACATAACAATGTTAAAGCATTCTAGCACATCTAAAAAGAAGCTTTCAACACTATCAAAGGCAACTCAAACCATTGAACAGACTGTGGACACAGGTGGAAATTATGATGGTAATGATAATGATGATAATGATCATCATTATGAAAATGATTATAATGATGAGGATGATAATCATAATGATGGTGATAATGATGAACCGCTTCCCAAGTTTCTGAAACCATTCATAAAAAATAGCAAATGGAACGATCCTAATATATTAGTCGAACGTCTACAGCTCTTGCATGCCTGTAAACAGGTTGGTCATATTGGTTATGAGAAAGAGCTATTAAATATAGAAAATGAACTTCGTAAAGCTGCAATTATAGTGTGATGGGTCAACGTAGCAACACCGCCATCCCCTAAAAATAATTTTCAACAAGTGTTTTGTTTAAAATAAATGATAAACAAAAAGAGCTGTATTCTGTGTGTCTATCTTTTGTAAAAAATAATAAAAAAATTGATTAAATTGATAAACATAGTTTGTGTATATTTCTTGTTTTCTTGCATGTTCAAGCAATAGTTATGTCAGGGAAGGGATTCGAACCCTTGCTTCCTTATATATTTGGAAATTTGATCTTAAGTCAAACGCCTTAACCACTCGGCCACCCTGACAGTTACTGATTTAATTAGTCTTGTTGGATATTAGTGTTTACAAAACTTTTCTTTTCCCCAGTATATATGCTCAACCACTTTTTGGTTTTTCAATGCTGATTTTTGTTTTGTTTCAATTTTTTTCAGAAACATTGCAGTTATCAGTATTGCAAACTGGGTGATTAATATAGGGATAAAGGCATCTTAAAAATCACAAGCCTTACAGTTGTCACGTATCATGTATAACATGTTATCCTACATTCCACATAGGGCTCTACCTTCTTAACAGTGAACTCTGTTGGTCATTAAAATAACTACTTGTAAAATAATTCCAGTGGTAAATACTTTTAGCAAATATCATATATTAAATAGTTTCACGCCATAGAACGATAACTTGAAAATCATTTATTGTAGGAATACCTTTAATGGGATCACCAAACCTTCAAGTATGCAATATATATTCCTAATAGTGCCGTATTTTGGTCGATAGTGCCTCGAGTCCTTACATTAAATAAGAATACAGTAAACGTATAAACATTTAATACATCATAATTGTTTTCATGAAATATCATATAATACATATTTTCACACCAAAGAATGACCATTTCATGATCATATATTGTAGGAATATCTTTAATGGGATCTCCAAACCTTGAAGTAAACCATATGTGATAAACATTCCACATAGCTACATAACCGACAGTACGTCATGTTATCAATCTCAGTCACCGCGCGCGCTCATTATTCGTTTGTGTTGCATTTCAGTTCCATTTGCATTTCATTTCTTGAGAATCATTCCCACGCCGAAAAATATATAGCAAGTGAGTGGAAACATGTTACGCATTAATACTTTTAGAAGAGCTCTCTCAGGTATTGTATGATGATTTTTTTAGTATGGCATAACTGTTTGTTGACTAGCATTTACTGTTACACAACATTATTTTTGGTAAGCTCTACACAAGTTTCCTAATTGTCTCTGGTATAATGTCATGTTTAACAAACATGCTCACACGGTTTGTCTATAGGATTAAGCCTCTGTTGTATATGATTTCAAAAAAATAATAATAAACAGCTTTCTACAACTGTACTCACTGGTCAATAACCAACATAGTGGGCTAAAATGTTTCCCTCATAGGTAACTCATGTGTGGTTAGTCAATTCTTATTGCAAGGCCAGTCAAGACCTAAAAAATTAGTCTTCACGTATATAACAATCATCAACACCATTGTCATTAAACAAATCAAACCATCTTAAGGTATTTATTAAGTTTAATTGCATTTTAGGAATCTTGCAAACATCTCGCAACCTTAAAGAGGAAAGTATAGACAGGAATAGTGAAAAGGAAACCGTTCAAACATTCAATGTCGTTAGCGTTAGGAACCTCAACGTAAGAGGTTATGAAAGTCTATGTGAGAGTGTGGTTTTTACAGGTGAATGCCTTTTCCTGACACCCACCTCAGAGACAAGTTTATGGGAAATGAAACTCAGCTATCATGTTGAATGTAGAGCTCCTAGTCTAAGGGAAATTCATGTTGAGGTATTTGTCTGCAGAGAGTATGGTAAACGAAACAACAACAACAATAAAAGCATACATGTAAAGGCAATATTATGAAATTTTCGAGTACATATAGTGAATTTACAAAAAAATGCATAAATTTCATGGTTTGTAGCTCACTTTGGGTAAGTTTGGTAAATTTTTGTGAATTTTCATCTATATTCGTCTAATTTTATATGAATTTGAGGTAGTTTAAACCATGCTTAGGTAAGTCAACGTAATTTCAATAAATCTGGTAGTCATTTGTTGAATTTTGCTGGAATGTTGTGTCATTTGGTCAATTTGCGGAAAATGTAGTGGATTTTAGGAAAATTCAAGGTAAATCTGGGGATAGTTAGGTATTTAACAGATAACCTGTCACTATGATGGTTGTATTAGAGTGTGCCTTTCACCACCAAGGGGTAGGATTGGAGAGAGGAGACCGTCATGAGCTGTAGTGCATAGTCATTTATATTGACTTTAAGAATGGTTGTTGTGGGGGATCGAACACTCCTCTTGTTGGTTTTGGGGGAAGTGTACTCCTTTCCATTCCATTTTTTAAAAGCCACTAATCAGGTCCTAGCATTGGGCAGTTGCAAACCATTTCACTATTCTTAATATCAAATGTGCATTTGCCTGGAGTAGAAGTGGGAAACCACATCAGTTTGGTGTATAGAAAACTCACCTCACCTCACCCCAACTCATTGGAAAATGAAAATCATTTGTTTTTGTCTTACTTTGGGGCTTGGAAATCATGGTTATCAGTCCCATGTACTATACTTGGGAAAATAATCATGGGCAAGCACACTATTATTAGCTGAGTTTCTAATACAATTTTGCATACCCTAGGACCAGTATTGTATTATAAGGCATGCCATGTGTTAGCGTTCTTAAAAGCCAGTGATATAAAACAAAAGAGGTCCTTAATTCCACCCCTGGGCGTCAAATCTAGTGTCATGTAGGTAGACGATCACGGAGTCCCAGCTGAGACCGTCATTGCTTCCACTAACTTGTGCTGGGCTCCTCTCTGTCTTAGTTCCTGTCGACCACACTTGCTCAACTCTTGTTCTCTACCGACCCCAACATGATTAGGGTATCCGAGGCCTAGGGAGTCTCTTCCTTTTGCAACTTCATTGGCCCTTGTTTATTTATTTTTCTGATATCCTACTAGTGTGAGGAGGCAGCCTTGTTTCTATTTTCATGATATTTCCTGTCTTTTGCTCAAGCCCCCTGAAGAAGGTAGGGTGTATATAGCCCCACCACTTGCGGTGCACTCTGCATATGGCTACATCCTCAAGGGGCTTACGGCTGATCAGTTTGAAAGTTGGCGACCCCAAGGGATTTCTGAGCTGAGTCCAGTTTTCCTCCTCTTTATCCATTACCTCTGGGACAAAGCCTCTCCTATTCTACTTTTTTATCTGCCTTTCATGGCTCTCCTTCCTTCCAACTCCCTCAATCCACATGCTTGAGGGTTGAGGGCCATTTTTTATTCCTTCTGTCCTTTATTTGGCCTATTGTTTTCCATTTCTTCTTCTAGTGTATAAGAGTGTAGTAGCTTAGATTTAATTTTCATCTTTACGATGACCCAAACCATTGAGGGTCGATAGGACAGCTTGGTGGTTAAGTTTGTAGAACGCTTCTCTTTTGTCCAAAGGACAGCATGTTGAATTCCTCACTGGCTCATGAATTTTATTCTTTGTTCACTTAGTTCTCATGGCTTTGAAACTGGCTGTCTGTAACGTAATCATTATTCATTTTAACTTCAGCGTACTAAACTAATTTTAAATTAGTTAATTTTTAATTAATTATTTTAAATTAATTATTTTAAATTATTAATTATTTTAAATTAATTTTAAATTCAGATTTGTGTTTCACAGTAAACACAATTATTCTCCGTTTAAAACAAGCCATACAATTCTTTGTCTAACATGATAGCTTATACGTGGGCATGGAAAGTAGTATAAGCATCATCTAAGGATTCAATTTCCATTACCTACACCTCTCATGGTATGGCTCTTAGCCAATTCGTTAAACTATAGAAAACGTTTCTATATGTTCTGTTACATTATTATTTGACCATCTCACCGTGTAGTGGTTAACCTACTTGGTTGTCAACCCTAAGGTCTTGGCTTCCAACCCCGACTATACCATGACATTCATTTCAAGATTGCAATAAGCTTCACTAAGCCTTTGTCAAACCTAACAACAATCTAGTCATGTCCTGTATGATAACACGGTGCAGAGCACGTCCACTATCAAGCAGACGAGTAATATGAAACTTCCTGACAAGATCGCCGTGCTGTTATCACCAAGGCACACTACGCAAACCAAAGCCAGTGTCTCTGTGCAGATTCAAGCCAGCGGTAGTATGCAAGCGTATGTTTGTTTAAAAAGCATCATGAATATAAGTCCACTGTGACCACAGAGGCCCCGGTTCGATTTTTTTCTAAAGGCTGCAACAGGGTAGACTGAGTCTTGACAGGTAAAACGTTTTGGGGTCCATTCGTGAACCATGGCAAAGGGTTGGCCATCCTGACTTCTTCAACACCTCAAACCAATGTTTACTATTACTGGTGAGTTACCATTTTTTCTTCTTCTTTTTTTCTTTCTTCGGCTTTTCCCTATTATTTTAAGTCGCCGGAGCCAACCAGCCTCATTTTGGTTTTGGCTGGGGATTTAAGGCCGAATGCCCTTCCTGACGCCACGTGATTTTTCAGGTGAAAATTCCAACCCCCGCTGGCACCGGGATTTGAACCCCAGCCGTCCGGGTAAAGACGAGGAGCTAAGCACCTGCGCCATCACGCTCCCCACTGGTTAGTTATCTATACACACATTAATCCATAATTACCTAATAATAATAATAACAATCATCCTCCATACACATGTCCATTAAAGCATGGTTTCACAAAACGCTTATGCTTTTAGGTGTATAACACATTTTTTCCTCATAACATGGCTATTTACTGTTTTCGGGGTGAAATGACCTATCCAGGTAAAAGCGCATGTCATGGCCTATTTTTAAGCTATCACACCTAATTTTAGGCTTCTTCGTTTCCAAGATATGGATTTTTCAATTTGGGGGGTTGTTTCCACCCCCCCTGCTATTTTTCATTAAGAACAAAAGATCTTAGGTTCATATATCATTTTTAGGTGTTTAACACGTTTTTTCCCCATAACATGACAATTTACTGTTTTAGGGGTGAAATGACCAATCGAGGTAAAAGCCCTTATCATCCCCTATTTTTTAAGCTATCAAACCTAATTTTAGGCTTCTTCGTTTCCTAGGTATGGATTTTTCAATTTGGGGGGTTGTTTTCACCCCCCTGCTATTTTTCATCAATAACAAAAGATCTTAGGTTCAATTATCATTTTTTCCCGTTTAACTCCTTTTTTCCCCCATAACATGACTATTTACTGATTTAGGGGTGAGATGAACAATCGAGGTAAAAGCCCATATCATCCCCTATTTTAAAGCATTCCACCTATTTTTAGAGTTCTTCGTTTTCAAGATATTGATTTTTCAATTTTGGGGGTGGTTTCCACCCCCTTTTATTTTTCATCAAAAACAAAAGATCTTAGGTTCAATTACCATTTTTACCCGTTTAACACCTTTTTTCCATAACATGACTATTTACTGATTTAGGGGTGAAATGACCAATCGAGGTAAAAGCCTATATCATCCCCTGTCTTTTAAGCTATCACACCTAATTTTAGGGTTCTTCGTTTCCTAGATATGGATTTTTCAATTTGGGGGGTTGTTTTCACCCCCTGCTATTTTTCATTAAAAACAAAAGATCTTAGGTTCATATATCATTTTTACCCGTTTAACACCTTTTTTCCCATAACATGACTATTTACTGATTTAGGGGTGAAATGACCAATCGAGGTAAAAGCCTATAGCATCCCCTATTTTTTAAGCTATCACACCTAATTTTAGGGTTCTTCGTTTCCTAGATATGGATTTTTCAATTTGGGGGGTTGTTTTCACCCCCCTGCTATTTTTCATTAAAAACAAAAGATCTTAGGTTCATATATCATTTTTAGGTGTTTAACATGTTTTTTCCCCATAGCATGACTATTTACTGTTTTCGGGGTGAAATGACCAATCGAGGTAAAAGCCCATATCATCCCCTATTTTTTAAGCTATCACACCTAATTTTAGGATTCTTCGTTTCCAAGATATGGATTTTTCAATTTTGGGGGGTAGTTTCACCCCCAAACGGGGGACGTCACCCCAAGTGCTAGGACCGTTCATACAAGTCCCTAGCATGATTGGTTCGCGAGATATGAACAAAAGTGTAGTTAGGCCTTTTCGACAAAAACGAATCATACATTCAAAAACGGGGCGTCACCCCCAGGGTTAGGATACTGCCTATGGCAAAATCCCATCAGGGGTTCAGAAAATATTAACAAACGTATAGTTAGGTCCTTTTGACAAAAACCGTCCGTGTGCGCACATAAAAAAAACTATTTCACCCCCCGGGGAAGGGTAGTTTTTATTTTGGTGTTAATATACCCCGTCCATAGAAAAAGAGAGTTCACCACGAGTCCTACGACACCTCATAGGTTTAAATCCGATTATTGGTTAGCGAGATAGTAAAAAGCCGATGACCTATTAGTTTTTTGGGTTTATTTCAGTACATATTAAAAAACCACTCATTTATAAATAATCATTTAAAAAGCCCGCCCTCTTACAAAACTCCTCAAGTGCGCATGCGTATAAAAAACATTCATCGCCAAAATGTCAAAAAACAACATGTTTACCCCAAATGGCGTTTCCCAATTCCATCCATTTTAAAAAATAACCTCACCATCACCTAGAGCTGAAAAAATTCCATCTAAACGACCCCTCACTCGACCCTACTCCTCCCCCACCACCTAACCCTTTCCCAACATAGGCATACATATTCAAGCACGAGCGCGACTTGAGGAAACCAACACCACCCCACTACTCGCGAATGACCTTTTAGTTTTGGTCTTTTCATTAAATAAAGAGGCTATAGGAAAGTAGGGGGCGTCACTACGAGTGTTAGGACACCCTGTATGTTCAAATCCCATGTTTGGTTAGCGACCTATCAGGTTCGGGGCCGCTACGAGGGTGGCTCAAAAAAAGGGAAGCACCTTCCCCCTCATCCCACTACTAATAAATAAAACAATTACGCTAAATCATAAACAATTAAGAGTTTATTCATTCAAATTTGAAGTGCACGTATTCTTCCATGCTGACCTCGGATGTCATTAGGCCAAGGAATCACGCGACCGTGGGTTCTCCTTAACTGCCCTGGTACTACAAAGGTGCTATGCAAATATTAATTGAACCTGCGATCGATTTCAAAATTTAATCCCGCCATGATCAGCAAAATTTACTCTACAAAAAGATATAAATTATTCGCCTGAAGAGCAAGGACCAGAAAAGTTAAAGAAATATAGACCTGTGCTGGAGAGTATGTAGTTGTGTCTCAATCACTGCCAGCTGGATTGCATCCCCCCTGGTTGCTTTATACTGCCTGTCCATTCAACACTCAGGGGCGTACAAGATATATATTAATTCACCGCTAGGTTGCAGCACAAACCTACTGTAATCGCCGCGGCTTTTTAAAGGCGAAGATAGCTGAAACGAAGGATTCTTAAGTTTGGAGGCTTAATATCGAGAATAATTGACGTGAAAGCATTACAATAAGTTAGTCGTTTGGTTATTCAATCTTCATAAAGTATATAATATTAATTTTGAGACATACTTCAGGGCTAATTATCAATATAAAATAAAACAAACAATACATGGGGGTGGAGGTTTTTGTTTTAGGGGTGAAATGTCTAGAATATTTGTCCGTAATGATACGGATGATAATGAAAATACAACTCACTTACATTTAATTACATACTTGACGGGATGACAAGAAAATAATAGACAGGGAAAAGAAATGACTCCAGCCTCCGAATAATGAGATGTTGATTTATTCAGGGGCTTTGCGACATCGTGGTCATGTAACTCCATGTACTTGGGTGTGTGAGGAATTTGTCTGATAACCTGTCTGATTGTGATGTGTGTATTTGTAAGTCAAGGGAGGATCGGGAAGCAAACAGCCGTGGTACTCAGAAACTATCCCGGCATTTGCCTGGAGTAAAAGTGGGAAACCACGGAAAACCACTTCCAAGATAGCTTAGGTGGGAATCAAACCCACATCTTCTCAGCTGTGTCTCACGAGGCTGTGTGTACTGCATTCCAGGGGCAGATGACCTCGTAGTTCCGCCCCTTAAAACAACAATTACTAACTAACTAACTAACTGTACCCCATTCCAGCCCTCAAACCAGAATGAAATTTACTGACAGAGTCAGGAATCGAACCCGGACTTGCTGGGCGACAGCCAAGCATGCTAGCCGCTAAACCATGAGGGAAGAATTGAGACACTTGGAAGCACCGTACGTGGTGGGGCAACACACCCTGCCTCCTTTAGAACCTCTTACAGAAGGCAGAAAAAAAAGTGGTTTTGGTACAGATCCTACCTTTAATATCCAAAATTTACAGTTCTCTTTGAAGCTCTCAGGAAGAAATTGAAGACCACAAACAATAGAGTGATCAGAAGGTACCCATTTAATTGTCACTTTCTCTGGTAATAGCCCCTACCATTTCACACGCAGAGAATTGTCTGACGGTATCTCGGGAAATTTAACTCCCCTGTATCCTAACTTACCCTTTTCTGACTTGCAAAAGGGCACGCAGTTGTACACCATTATAAAATCATTCAGAATACGTTCAAACACACGAGTTTTTTCATTGCGGCCAATACGAAAGTGGTGTCTGCCTCAGTGGCTTGGTGCTGCTTCCTAGCGCCTTTATTTGAAAACGAGGTTGTACGCGTAAACCAATGCTGTATTCATGGAATGGGCAGGCAGTTTAAAGCAGCCAGGAAGAATGCGATCCAGCTGGCAGTGGTCTGAATAAAAGACCATGGGTGGAAGACAATTCATTAACCTGCTTAACAAAAATGTTTAACGCTATCTACCGATTCGGGTACTTTCCTTAAGCCTGGAAAGTATCTAAAGTTATCATGATCCATAAACCCAACACAGATGGCATATTTTTCCCCAAAATTATAGACCAATCCACTTACTTTCGGTCATCTCCAAGCTCTTCGAAGTGACCCTACTTTCCAGGCTTAATTCTTACATTACTGACATCATTAATGATGAGCAGTTCGGATTCCGCAAAGGCCATTCCAAGGTGCAACAACTTCTAGGCTCATAGAGATCATCATGCGCGCCATTAACGAACGTCGTATGACAGGAGTCTGCTTTTTAGACATAAGTCGTGCTTTTGTTAAAGTTTGGCACAGCGGTTTGCTGTACAAAATGAAGCACAAGGGATTTCCAGATCACTTACTTAAGGGCATCAATTCCTACCTTAGGAAAAGGCAATTCTAATGTCCAAGTGGTTGACGCCCAATCCTCACTTAGGAAGATCAAAGCCGGTGTACCGCAAGGTAGTGTCATAGCTCCCGTCCTCTTCAACGTCTACGTTTCTGATATCCCCAAAACAGACGCTACCAGTCTCCACTAATATGCAGATGATACTGCTATCTCATCCACCTCCTTGAGAGGATATAGAGTTGAAGCCAACCTCCAAGTCGCTTTAGACACCTTAGAGCCCTGGCTAAGGGATTGGAGAATAAAAATTAACGTCAGTCAATGTGCTGCCACCCTGTTTTCCAAAAGACGCAAGTATACAGAAGTCCAGGACCTAAACTACTTAGGGGGCGTGGTGGCTCAGCGGTCTAGCTGTATGCCTCTCACCAAGGCGGTCCGGGTTCGATTCCCGGTCAATGCATGTGAGATTTTCGAAGTGAAATGCCATGTCCTGTGGTTCGGATTCCACGTAAAAAGGAGGTCCCGTGGCTCATGATCTCAAGATTAACGGTCACGTTAAACTACAAGCTTCCTTCCTTTTTTTTCCTAAACTACTTGGGCGAAGTAATCAGATGGCAGCCAGCTTCAAAGTAGCCTATCTGGGAATCACGCTTGATCGAGGCCTTACTTTCGCACAGGAGGTCACACAGTGCGCAAACCTAGCGAATGCGACTCAAGCGAAGCTCTGGCCCTTACTTTAGTCCCAGAGCGCACTAGATGACAGGAGCGGACTCCTTACATACAGCACAATTGTGCGTCCTGTTATGGAATATACCAGTCCTGTTTGGGGCTATGCCGACCCCTCTACTATCAACAATCTTCAGGTGATGAATGCATGGGTCAGGTCAGGTCAGTTTAGACAGTTCTTCTTGAGAAGCCGTGGCGAGGCCACGTCAGTTGGCGCAATTTTTAAGTGCACGTATTTAATAGCACACAGTTCTCCAGAAGCCGTTTAGGAAAATCCACGCTCGCCAGCGCGCAATTATTAGTACACTGACCTTACCAAGAAGCCATGACAAGTCCACGATAGTCAGTGCCGCATATTGCGCGCCTTGCTTATTTGGGACTAAGAGATAGCTGAATACAGTCTAGTAGCAGTCGTAAGGAGAGGCCTTAAGCCCTTCAGCGCTGAGTAAAGCGCACTATTGTGTTAATTATATAAACAATATAAAACGTAAAGTTACGTCGTTATAAGTTTTCACGTAAGGTGGACAAGAGTTCGAATTTATATAGACAAAAAACATTGTATTAGTAAAGTTCTTTTTGTTTACAGACACTCTAACCAGCGCAAAAAAATTAGTCCATCCGGGAGGGTGAGTAAAACCTCCGGATCGGAGCCTGTAAGTTTAGTAAACGCCGATACTCGCGAGTTCGGGGACGCTCAACACCTAAAAGCAGTTTGGAAACGGTGTTTGCGGATAGGATGGTAATGCTGATGATGATATTTGCTGTTTCAAAGGGCCTAACATCTGGGTATCGAGGATAGGAAGTGTGCGTGTGGTCTATAATCGTATAATAATTAATTAATATGCATTTTTTTTATCAGTGCAGCATGAAAAGAAATCAGGAAATATGAAGCCAACAGCATCAGCCATGGAATCAACTAGTAAACCCAGGACCCACGGCATCATGATAGTGTAACTTCTTATGGATGGCGCAAAAGGTGGCGCCGTTTTAGAACAACGGAGATACGATGATAAGTATTCATATTTTAATTTGTGTCAATTGTTAGCTGGGGTGGAGATTTTCTGTAGATAATGTACTTAGTTTAAAATACGGTACCGATTGGAATTTTCTTGTTGTAGATAATTGGTGTACAGGTTGTGCATTAATAAGAAGCCAGCGTATTTACTAATAGTTGGTTTATGGAACGTAACCGCTTGTTTATTGATTTGAGTAGATCTTTGGATGGTCAGATGATCTATTAATTTATGCATTGGACTTACTTTGAAACGAGTAGGATTGTTTAATTGGTTCTAAATATGGTATTAGACCATGATCATTGTAAATTTAATTTGAGTCATATGGCCAGTGAAATACAACGTTTTGAATGAAGAT
Source organism: Meconema thalassinum (assembly GCA_946902985.2). NCBI lineage: Eukaryota > Metazoa > Arthropoda > Insecta > Orthoptera > Tettigoniidae > Meconema > Meconema thalassinum. The sequence goes on along the minus strand of OX336389.2, from coordinate 885,031,415 downwards.
CAAGTTATGAAATCTTGTTTGTTTTTGATGAAAGCGACCAGTCAGCTGAATCGGCTACTAAATTCAGTCAGAATGGATGTTGGATAGTGATCCTATGTTTTTTTTGCAAGGTTGCTTTGATATGTTGACCATAGTAGCCTACAGTGTGGTTCTTGTGGGGGCGTAGGTGCACCGGCGCTGGAGGATGAGGTTCTATCCTTGACGCCTAATATTTGGTGTGTATCTACGAAGTGGTGGTTGGTAGGATCCAGTTATATGCACCACATTATGAGTCTACGAGGAGGTGGCTGTTAGAGTTCAGTATCCACTCCCTGATATACAGTAATTATGTGTACCTGTATGCATATTGTTTCTTCGTGGTGAGTTGCATGGTATTCACTCTCTACTGTGACGATAATAAGAAAGAAAACCACACACGCACACTGTTAAAAGGTAAACCAGCATATTCTGTGAAAGGTGGTCACGTGATGATTAGGGGAATATGGTAAGTTACGGAAAGTGATACGCTGAACTGGAAATATTTTACATTTTTATTTTTGACTAATCCTAGATTGCTGACACTATAGACTCATTGATGTTAGACTGAAATTAATGCCTGATGGCGCGAACCTGCGGGAACCCGAAAGCGAAGAGGGGAAAGGAGGAAGAAGGATGGTAGTGGAGGGTGTCACTGCTGCTGTGCTCCTGGGAGATGAACTAGCGTGCAATACAGTTACAGTTACAGTAGGAGCAGATGTGAACATTTCCGTAGCAACGAGCGAAGTGAACACTCTTCTCCTCTCATTCACGCTGTAGCACATGGGGGTGATATGAATAAAACGGAGTACATGTTCATGCTCAACAATTTTGGAGAAGCCTATATACTCAGAATGGTATGAATAAAAAGTTGATGATTAAACTCACTGAGAAGTACATACTCAGGGGTGGGAGTAAATACTCAGTTAGTGAGTATATAGTCCAATGTGGTATGAATATCAGAAGTATATGCTACAATCCTACAAACTTAAAGTATATACTCACAATTTCTGAAGTCTGGCCGTTAACATGCTCAGCTGTCTAATATCAAGATGGATGAATTAAAGTAAGTGGATGTAAATAACGTGCGGGCAAGGAAAGTGTATAAATTACGAAGAACTGTTTCAGAGAGGAACTGTAGAACATTATACCGTTTAAAGCTAGATAATATGTTATGGCTTTCTGATTACTTTTTGGGTTAATACACGAGAACAAGAGTTTGAAAAGTTCATATTTCTGCGTTACATTGGTGACACTGGTTTCCAGTCTGGTGATGGTGAGGGCATAGGTCAACTGTATCTAAGACTGTTAGTATTGTAACCGTTTATCCTTGAGTAGCCTAGTAGCCTATCAGTCAGAATCCGAAGATGGAGATGGATCTCAGCAACTTGTAGTACTCGGCTAGAAAAACTACGAAGAAGCTACTGGCAAATAAAACAGGAGGGTCACGCTAACTAATATTGTGCTATAGGACTATACTACTGGGTTATTGGGTCTCTAGCTACCAATGGAAAGTGAGAAAGTTTCGAATCTCGGGCGCAACGGGTAGTAGGTGTGGGTATATGAGTCCTATGCTACCTCTATAGCAAAATATTTCTAACTAATTATCTGCAAATGACAACTCAATAATGTAGTATAAAACTGTCAGATATACGTAAAAACGTGTCGGCTGGGTATATTCAAAATTAATTCATATTAACAACGCATGAAATAAAATCATCTGTTCAAAAACGAAACGTAAACCTCCTAAATGGTACTAAGTAAACAAAAATTAAATACGGTACCGTAACTAAAATATTTAATGCTCCTGGCATAATAACTGCTGTGCCCTAGTTTAAGGAGTTAGATAATAAAATAGTTTAAGTTACCTAAAATAGAAAATCATGAAACTAGCGACTGTCATCGCTATTACAATAACTAAATTTAACACTAATGCAATGTTCTCCTTAATCCTATTCAATTCCTAATCTAGCTAAAATTCTAAATAATCGATCTATAACTAAATATACAGAATGTACACGTTCATGCTCTTCACTCTGTCAATTCAGATTGACTATCAATTCGCCACTTACTTGCGTCTACCTCAGGTAAGTATATCTCTTATCAGAACATATAATCCATTCATTCAAGCCTAGATTACGATAATGTCATCGACGGTGCTTTCTCCAAAAATAAAGATAATAATAATAACAATGCTCTTCCACTTCCTATTCAAATAATTACGAGTATCATTGTTAAAACATCTTCACTGCTATCAATCCAAGTGATCTATCAATAACTTTAACTCGAGCATTGATCAGCTGTTCATCGCCTCTGCATAACAGGGGCGTAAAACTCCTCGCAAACTTAGGGGGGGTTAAATTTATAAACTTCGGTTGCCTATCTACCATGGATTTTTTATTTTAAGGCTTTAAAGCATAAAATAACTCTGTAATGTAGGCCTAACGCTACATTAAAAAACAAGGATGATTTTTTAAAATTCATTTTATTATTAAAATACAGTACAATCAGAATATGATTACAAAACATAAGACATTTGTCAACGTCTAGCAAAAGACCTGAAGGCGTCAAACGTCAAACTTCTGGCGTCACGTGCATCACTGCTTTTCGAACGCACGACGCATGCGCAGGGTGTGCTTAAAAGGCGAGGTGTGCGAGGGAAGAGTCGTGTTATTTTACCTTGTTTGTTTCGCGCTGTTGTTTCCCGGCAGGATTTTGTGAGTCACTGCATCTTACCTCAGTTTTAAACCGGGGCACATAACTAATAGTTCGAAAATGCATCTTATCGGATCGTCGTTGTAAGGGGACAAGGCGCATCGACTCCCAGCTCAATTGGCTCCTCGGCAGGAAACGGTGTAAAAATAAACCAGTCTGTTTGTTCGGAAGAATAAAGAAATAACGTCTAAGCAAGGCAAGATGGCTTTTCCGATTTTACGCCTAACGTAGTATTAAATCATTTATAGAATAGTTTCGGGTTATTTTACTTTTAATTTTTTAACGGTACTTAAAAAAAAATTGTTGCACCTAAAACTTGAGGGGAGCAATGCCCCCCGCCCTTTCCGTGTTTTACGCCCCTGCTGCATAATATCACACATCTGTATCAGCTGATGTCCATCGCGCTACACTAGCTGACTTGCCAAACAATGTATTCCTCTAAATGTGCATTTCCTATACCTTTCCATTATATTTCATCGCAGAACATCATAAACTATCACTTTCCATACATCAGTGAAACAATGTCAACGTGCACATTGCCACTATCGTCATACTGTGCATATTTATGACACAATAAACTGGAATATTACCTCATCAGCTTAAATAACACACGACAAACTTAAATGTGTCCCTACTCTTCACAATTGAATAATATCTCTCGTAAAATCTCAGCTTTCAATACATAAAAATGCTTATGCAGACCACCACTATTTATCTTTGCACAGTTACTGATTCTGCCTGTTTGCCATCTCTTGATGAATGCAGAACATTTGCAATTGTCTTTTGGCACAGGCTAGAGTAAAATGTGGCTTTTCACCGATATCTCAATCTCATTCATGGCTGTGATTATATGGAAGCTACTGAGGTATGGGTGGTGCTGAGTAATGGCCTCAGGGCAGAGTCAGTGCCTGTGCGAAAGGTTCTGCTCATAGGGTTAGTACGGCTGTACTGATTCAGTGAGGAAAGTAATGGCAAACTACCTCATACCTCACCTTGCCTAGTACGCCTCATTATAGTGCTGCCTCGAATTTGTCGGTTTCTACCACATAACCTATTGTGGTGCTTTTTAAGGATCCAACCTGCCTCCAGGCTGACTACCTAACAGACAGACAGTTACTGATATCGTAAATATTCACAATGCAATTCATAAAACAATGCAAATAGTAATAACTCCGTGCAATCTTTGTTTTATAAAATGCAAAAATTGCATCAATCAATGCTGAATGATCAAGTAACATTCCCCAATATTTATATTCTCATTATTTTCATAGTATCTTTTAAGTAATTTTAGAAATCTTGCTAACAAGTCTGTAAGATTTTCTACAACACCATTTCCTTATCAAATTTCTTGTAATGAATTTTCAATTCAATAAATTATTATTCTAAATGTCTTTCCTCCTACTCACAGTCATATCAACGTCAGTTACTCAAATTCGAAATTGATCTGCAAAAGATCATCGCTCCTAATAAATCCTACCTTAAAAATCTAACATCATAAAAATATCCAGATCTAATAAAACATAGCAAAGCCAAGAAATTCGGTCAGCGAGTTCAAATCTTAAAATGCCTTAAATAGCAACGTCGAATCGATACTAAAAAATCTAACCAAACTCAAATTCTAAATCAACCTAATTTAAAGATCGAATAAAATACCAAACATTCTCAAAAATGCAGATAATAAAATTACTATAGCCAGTCTTCGAAAATGGTACTTAAAATGAATTCCTAAGCCGTTTTAACTAGAAAAATACTACTCGCTGAAATTCTTTTCTACCTGGTGGCGCTTATTGATGTCCAGAGGACATCTCTGCTGGATGGTGGCACCAGATCAGCATTCGCCTTACTGCACCAAGAAGTTTCACCTTTCTCGTACATGGAAATACGCCTGGCAACATCGTGTTGAAACAGCTAACTGTTCCAAGTTGGTTTGCATCTCCGAACAGCATCTTCACGTCCTCAGTCTTCCTCCCAGTTCGACTCCATCCACCGGTCTTCTTTCTTGATCATCAACTCCAGATTTCCACTTCCTTTCTTGATGATTCTCCACATATTGAATTTAATTTTTGTAGTAGTTTTAGTGGTCTTCATTTTGATCTTTAGTTTGCTAAATTTTGAAAATATTATTGTAGATAGTCATCTCCCCTCGTTCCTCTTAAGTTATTCCGGATATCTTCATCATCTTGCAGGCTATGTTTCCACCTTGTATTTAGCACCCCATCTCCACAACTTCATTAATATTCAGAAATAGACTCTCTCTCCCAATTTCAGTATAATAATCATGGTGATAATAGTTTTGGAATATAATATTTTGCGAAATATCCCTCGTAGAGGTGCCTTAATATTGTTCATTGTAACGACGCCTGCCCTGTAATAATTATAATAATTATGTGCGAAAATTCCTTGAAGTATTATATAGGATTCTATTGTCAATGTTCCTCACGACAAACGTCAATCACTTCTAAGTATTCACTCTACTATTCAAATACTTCTCTTATCAAAATACTACTCCTTGTGAAAATACTTTAAGTTCACTCTTTAGTAACACAAAATATCGCTAAGTCCTTTCTTCACATGATTTTGGTCATAGGTTGTCACTTCACCCAGATCATCGCCTCGCTTCCTGGTAATCGTAACGTATTATGTTCGCACTCCCGCTGATCACAGAGTAGCACGTCCTTCCCGCTGAGGTGTCACAAATTAAGAGCCCTGACTCATTCGCACGGTCTCCCCTCTTCCTCTCTAATTTAGCGTCTCTCATCATAAACAGCGCCAGAACTTGGCGGCAGAATCGAAATATCGAATTTCTGATTTATAGAGTCTTCTGTCTGAAAAACTAAAATGATAGGAAATTCTGGAATACAATTTTACGACTTCAACATAATTAAAATTTCTTCTAGGATGTTCGCTAATTAGCAATGAGAAGCTTCTTAAATTGCAATAAATCCATCTTGCTAATTGGTAGTCTTCCGTCACGTGGTAACAATGGGTTGCTTCCTCCCTTCCACCTTCGATTCTGACACGTGGCTGCCGCACCCTTCGACAAGCTTTTTATGAGTATGTGATGCGGATAGCCAAGTCTCGCCTTGTTCAAAGTTCGTCGATCGCGTGACTGGCTTGTGTCCGGTCCCCTCGTTTGGCAAACAGGTTTATGCCGTCTCGCCTTGTCTTTTAGACAAGAAATTCTGTGATTGGTGCAGTTAACTCTTTGCGCATAGCCTCCCTCTGTTATTCCAATGCACACATGCAACTTAACATAGAGGTCTGATACAATGAGAGTAGTGCTTTTTTACGGGTACAACACCCTCCTTTGGATTTCCTCCTACAAGATGGTGGCGGCGCGCAACCACTTACATGGCGCGCTTTTTGAAACAAAGCTGGTGAGCATGACTTAACCTAGCCTATCCTAGTCAAGCTAACCTACTCTAGTCTATTTAACCAAACCTATACTAGGCGACAGCGTTGATGGCCCCTGGCCGCGCAGAGAGAGAGAGCGATGATACGAAATACAACGTTGCCTCATACGGGCAGAAGTTGCCGCCGCAACATCAAATATCACGTGCGCTCGGGCAAAGTTTTCGTAGTAGGGGGATTTTCAATCAGTTAAGATGAAGAAATACAAATTCGGAATATTTAGAAACAAAAATTGCATTTCTACGCTAAATGGTTCGCGTTTTATGGCCAGTTAACGAACATGATGTTAGAAGATAGAATAATCTCCTTGTTCCGTTCCCTTGGCTGGGGTGAGATGCACCACGGCTGCGATGGGGCACTGAAGCGGGTCCAGAGATCGGAGGTTTGAATCCCGTGGCTATCCTGTTTGTGGTTTCCCCACGTTTCCCCACACTCCTTCCAGGGAAATGCTGGAATAGCATCTTAGTTCAAGGCCAGGGCCACCCTGTCCTTATAATACAGTTACACTACTACAACTATCACAGAAACTCAAGTTATATCAGACAAATACACGGGGCTGATGACCAAGATGTCTCAAGCACATAATATGAATATTAACAACAGAAATAATAACAGTTTATTTATTTCACTGTGGCGTACTGTTTCAAGGATTTCCCCCTCCCCCCTGTGTAGAGGTTATTGAAGTATGAAATGACAAGGACGATAAAGGTGCAATTATGGAATAATATGCCATAGGTGAGCCGGAGTACTGTCCACCGTCCGCTTTGTCCAGCACAGATCCCACATAGAGCTGTCGGGAATCAATTCTGTGGCTGAGGAGTGAGAAGCCGGTGGTAATCCACCTCTTTAAAATGGCAAAACACTGGAAAAGTACACATGATATTTCATTTTATACAATATACATTTACACTAGCGGGTGTCTCACGATAAACCGTCCTCGCTTCCCCCGACCCTACACACAACAAAGGTCAAGAAATGGAGTGTTTATGCAACATCTCTCCGTACAAGTAAGTGAATTGAGAGACAGCGCTGCAAACCAAAACAAATACAAGTAAAATAAACTTACTATACGTGTCTGGTTGCTCAGAACTGTCAGAATTTTCTTTAAATGACGTCTATCGCGTCTATCATAAAACTCGAATACCTTACGGCGTAAAACATCCTGATCAAAGTCGTCCATTACAGTGACTCTTTTCAGTACCATATGATTTTTACCTGTATGTAGGCAACAGTTAACTGTCGCAGTCCCTAAATAACCAACAACAACTATTAAAATTCTAATAGTTATCACGACTATAAACATTTCCTGACGTCATTACACTTTACATACTTGAAACCCTCGCGTTTTAACATTCTCTGCAAAGACCAAGTGCTCCCGTTAAAACCAGTGGCTTCATGCATTAGTAGGGGAGCAGTACGGGTTTAAACCCACCCCACCACCTCTCCCCCTGACGTCACATACTAACCCGCAGTACATTCAGGGGCAAAGCCGATATCTTTCGACCCCATGGTCTGATTTTGGCATGCGACATATCGTTGGACTTGAGCTGACGGGGGCTTTGCTATAGACCACTCATTATAATTTTTTTATTGAAAATTTTTGGTTTTGATAGTAGGCGATAGTTTAAAAACCAAACATGATGGAATGATGTGCAATAGTTCAAACGAAATGTCTCTATGTCCTTGATCGTTAGAAAAAGTTTAATATTTTTTTTGGAAAATACTCGAATTTTGAAATTCCTATATTTCGGAAACTAACAAGTTAACAAAAAAGTTTCTTTGACATAAATGAAGGTCCCTACACCCTCTACCCGCAAAATCAGTTTCAAGTCTCTAGGACACAAACAAACTTGTGTTGTAAGTAATGAAATGATGACAGTTCTGAGTCGCCCCCTACTTTCATAAAACTTTGCCGATATCTCCCGAACGCATGATCGGATTTTAACGAACGAGGTGTTGTTGGCGTTGGGGTGACGTCCTCTATGCTATGAATGTGCGTTGGTATTTTTTTGAAAATTGTTGAATTTGAAATTGGCACTATTTTGGAAACGGTGAATTTTAGAAAAATGTTTGTTCCACGTTAATGAAAGGTCGCTATGCCCTCTAGGCAGACAGCAAGTTTCAAGTGTGTCGGACAAAGAAAATTATAGCCTATTTTCTCGCGAACATTGGTGATAATTCGCGAATGCATTGCCGGATTTTAACGAATGAGGTGTTGTTGGCATTGGGATGAGGTCCTCTCTGTTATGAATGCATGTTGGTATTTTCATTTTTAAATGTTTGTGAAAGTGTCATTATTTTGGAAACGGCGAAGATGAGAAAAACTTTTGTTTGACGTTAATGAAAGGTCCCTATGTTCTCTAGGCTGACAGCATGTTTCAAGTGTGTAGGACAAAAGAAAATGAATTTTGAAAAATGATTGCTAATTTGGAAACTAGGAATTCTACAAAAAAGTTTGTTTGGCATAAATGAAAGGTCCCTACTGCACCCGTTCATCCGAGGGATGCGATGACCCATCTGCCATTACATCGCATACCTGGTTTCCCAGGCCAGAGTGGAGTTAAATGAACATGAAGTCAAATAAGGAATGTGTCGGAAATTCAGTTGAAATATCACAAAAGCAGAGGGTAACACGAGATAAAGTATCTCCAGGGTCGTTACGGGCTTAAATTGAATCAAAATAACAAATAGAAATGGGCGCCATCAACTGAACCCCTAGCAAACCACATCCTTTCTGGTTAAGCCTTAATTAAGACAAAGGAAAGGATTGGGAAAACAACACCATCATCAGATCACAACTAAGATAAAACCAAATTTATTTAAACTTAAATAGTCAGACAGACAAAATAAACACGAACCCTACCTAAGAGTATGGTCGAATGCAAACGTTAGGTTGTCATTGTCCTCAAAATCGAACCATCTCTGTGCTATTTCAAAGTATTTTTCATCCACATAAAATGTAAAAATTTACTAAAGTTCGCTTGGGTTCTCAGGGCCACCGTAGCACTATGTCTTTGCGTCACTGACATTTCGTGATCGCTGAGACCTAACCTTTCTTTAATTTAACATCAGGAATGTGGATGTCAAGAAATATGAATCTGTCTAACAAAATATCATAATAATACATATATTCTAATATTAACTTATTTCCATGGCTTAAATGGCACTAATCAAATGCTGGAAATCCCTAACAATTGCTCCTAAAAATCTAACAATTAATTTATACGCCATATTTACACTGTCACTGATTATTGCTTGGTTGTGAATCAAAGAAAACTTCACTATTCATTGGTTATCATCATCATTATCATATCAAAATTAAATATCTCTCACATTAGTTCTCATCCCAATATTCGTTATATTCAAGTCAGAATAATTAATTTGTTACCATCAAATCTTTTAAATGAATATTATATTCATCAATGCATTATATTATTCAATTATCCACACACTCTCATTTCATTATCTCATTCAGATTAAATTATCTCAATTCATCCATTTAAATTGTTTAATTCATTAATTCAAGTTGCAATTCATCAAGTTATTTAAATCACATCTCTTATTTAAATTTATTTAAATTCATTTAAATTTTATTAGTCATCAGTTCCTTTAATTAATTATCACCTTTCAATTCAGTTATTCATCAGCTGTTTAATCACCTATTAATTTATTTAATTCAGTTAATTGATTCAACTTTTAATTCATCAATTTATTTAATTCATCGATTTATTCAAATTTTAATTTATCAATTTATTCAAATTTTAATTCATCGGGTTATTTAGATTTTATTCATCGGGTCAGATAATTAATATGCTTAAACTTCAGATTATTATTTTATAAATTATTATTATCAGAAAATCTTGGATTATCAAAATTATTTATTTATTTAATTTCCTAAAAAATTGTTTAATATAGGTTATAGAACGTTGTCTTACAGTTTTATCAGTTCCAAGTTATATCTCGTATTTAATTATCATGCCAAAATAATATGTTGCCTTCACAAAATCACGTTGGATCTCACTATCCAAAACTTCACCATTTAATCTCACCTTGTGAAATATCATATTTGAATACCATAATTATTCCATATAACACCATAACTATTCCATATAACACCATAACTATTCAGCGCACAGCATGAATCTCAAAAATATGCTAGACTGGGTTCAACAACCTCATGTCTGCCTCAAAATACTCATTGGCAACATTGCAAACTTCCACTTGGCAACCACCAAAAGTACCTATAAAAAATACTTCACATAATCACGTTGCATGATCCACAAAAATATATAACTGACTTCAAATGATTAACGCACACAATCTCCGAGAACTGTAATTAATCTGATCATATCTAGACAACTTCTTAAACAATATGAAAATTACCTTAGTAATCGTAATCCAATTCAAGACCTGGTTTCAATTAGAGCATAAATTCTCTTAAGATTCTCAAGATTTACTTCAAAGAAAAACACCAATGTGTTATAATACCTCGCATCAAAAATATCTAATACTGATCTGCCTCAAAATAAATTCTGACCATAAATGATTCATCTTACAAGATTCAATTACATGAAATCCTTCTCAAAGGTATCAAATCACTCACAAAGAGTATCAAAAGTATCAGCTGTTAAATGAATATACTCTCAAAAGAGTATTGCAACAAAATATTGGATTGGCAAAACAAGAATTACAAAATGTAACACTGCTGACATTTATTTTTAATTTATTTGACAAAATTCGACTAATGTGTGACTGGTAGTTTCTTGTTTAATCCTCTTACGATCATAAGTACACTCGGATGATAAAATGAGACCCTCGACTGGCAGGTAAGGTGAGTGCCACCACACAATCCCCTAAAGCGACAGGCCCCGCCTCGTAGACTAACATGATAATGCCCTAAACGATGGGTAAGGTGAGTGCCACCACACAATTGCTTAATGCAACAGGCCCCATCTCGTAGACTAATGAGTGAGTGTACATGATTGGAATCAACAAGACTCTATTTGTCACATAAAAGCGATATGCATTCACTTGAGTGAATAAAATTTTAATATCACCAAACAATCCAACACAAAAAATCCCTACTGATGAATTATACATACTCGCTAGTATGCAATGAACTGACGAAATAATTTAAATTATCCAATTGCAGATCACGAGTTCGAAATACTCGCTAAAATTATCCATAATCAAGAAATACTATCCTTACAGAAAAAAATAAAGACCAAAATTCTGTCTAATAAAGTCAACCAATGGTGAGAACGTCGTATAACTGTACCTGCCATATCATATGGTAACACCATATTTTAGCAAATGGAGCAATAAAGTATCTAAGCCATGTCGAAAAATAATAGTAGCACTCCTACTAGAAATATATACAAGTATGCCCAGTGTTCATGAAAAATCATATCAGGAATGCCATAACTCTTACAATACCTTCATATTCCAGATGTTAATATAATTCAAAGATCGCCGATAATCCACGTGTTTGTCACAGATTTCTCGATAGACCGACGAAAACGGTGTATCACCCACTGAACTAACGCTTGACTTCATCCAAGTGAATCTGATGTTGTATATCCCCTTCATCAGGAACCGAATCCATCGCTCTGTGGTGCCATCACGTCTCCATATATGCCTAGCCCGACATGATGAACTGAAGATTATCCATCACGGATATTGTCCAAACTCTTCCACAAAAGTTCAAAAATGTAGAGTACCCCATACTCTTCGAATATGTCACGCCACTGTCCCATAAACTATTCGGTTGGCATACGACAATAATGTTAATCTCCACAGCGGCTGAATTTCACTGGTAGAAAAATAAATTATCTTGAAAAGTGTACTGATTTGTCAAACACCCTGTATCTGTGTTCGTAACTGAGATATTTCATAACTGTTCATGATATGCAACTATTATGCTGCACGTGCCACTGTTCACAAAGTGCATACGCTTATAACTTTTCACTTGCCACAAGCAGTAATGTTGGAATGACCCCATGGTCGCCTTAAATATTTCGGTCTAAAATGCATCATAAAATATGCCGTAATACCGCTGAAATATGTTCAAGTCCGTTTAAAAGTCCACAATAGAAGTGTATAATTATAATTGGACTGCACAATTGGATTGTCGAAACACAAGTCCAAACATCTTAAGCTTGACAAAATGTCAACGTAATGTTCAGCTGCTTGACTATCACCTGATTGTAAAATGTCGGCCACAGCACGACACGTTCCGCCTCACTGTCCTTGTATAATGCGAGGTTGGATACTGGCCTCATTATACTGCTTCGCTGTGCTGTTCTGCATTGAGAATGTAGCTCAAATAATGTTCTCAATCCTATCGTAATGCTGCGTATTGCTTCGATAAACTGTAAGTTTGGAAAAGCATTGCTGTTTCACGTAACTATTACGATGTTGAAAAGACATGTGCCTGAACATCGGCTTCCTCTCTCAAGTTCACGGCTTGTATAACCTGCCTTGTGGATAGCGTGCGCTCCAACAACGAACTCCTACTCCTACTACTGCGTTGCAGGCATCGCCTCGCAGCGACTATCTCTCCCGCACGTAACTTCATGTATCGCACTGCCTTGTAAAACTGTTCTCTTACTGCACGATGTGATCCGCTTAGCTTGACTGCTGGAATACTTCTTTCGTTCTCTTATCGCACGATGTGATCCGCTTAGCTTGACTGCTGGAATACTTCTTTCGTTCTGTTACCGCACGATGTGATCCGCTTAGCTTGACTGCTGGAATACTTCTTTCGTTCTGATAGTGTCACTGCGTTCGGCTGCCTCGCCCGGCTCTAGCACGTGACTTTCCCCTTCCTTCCGCTGTCAGACGTCACAGCTATAACCTCGACCACTATTATATCGGCAATTAAGTTATAATATAACTTAAGGAGTTGTCTGCCTTTCTTCAAGTTATCACCAATAATATTTCTTGATATTTCCTTCTCTTCTGAGGTTAGATAATGTTTTATTCCATATTGATCTTTATAATTATCCAGTATTTCTCCCATAACTCCATATGCTTGAGGGATAGTGCCTCCTTCTCCCTCGGCCTCCTACGTCATTTCCTACCATTCTTCTTGCCTCGATCTGAGCGCTATCTTTTCTTCTTGCCCACAAATCTCAACTATGGCTCGATCACAACTGGCGTAGCCGATAGCCTCAACTAGGTATCGGGTACACTACCCCCTCTACCCTCAATATATATGTCATGTCTCTGGGACAGAAACTTTGCATTTTAATACTTTTTTACCTGTTCTTTATGAAAAGTGGCGGTAGACAGGGAGAGAGAGAGAGAGAGAGAGAGAGAGACGCTACCGCTGGGGTGTGTGTTGCAACGAGGCTATGACTGGCCACGATGGTGGTGGAGCTATCTCAATAGAGCAATGGATATTTCGGTGGGGCGGATTACAGTAGGGCGAGGGCTCGCTTTCCGATATTTTTCCTATGAAGAAAAATAAAGGCGAATATTTCGAAAATCCCTCATGGTGATTTTATAAAAACATGTTAGTAATGAGTGAATTGAGAAATGATAATAATGGTATGAGGTGAATGAAAGAGAGAGACGTTTGATAGTTGTCAACAACTTGAAGAACTTGCTTTGTATGTCTGGCTGGAAGCCTGGACGACAAAGGGAAAGTCTGCTTGGGGCCTGGCTGGGAGCTGGCTAGGAGAATGGAATGTGGGCGAGAGCTGACTACACTGCTGGCAGTTGATAGCAGGTTGGAGCAATGTAGCAACTCAGTAAAAGGTGATAACGGCCAGCCAGCTGAGCAGACAGCAGCGGGCAGGGTCCTCGCAGACAGACGGGGAGGGGAGAGGAAGGAAACCTGCATACAACAGGAAATCACGTGACCACTACAGAGCGGTGAGGGGTGGGCCAGAGAGCCGGGGAGAGGTGAGGGGAGGAGTGGAGAACCCATGGCAGCCAATAGCTGAACGAGTTGTATGTCAACATTGAGTCAAGGAGTGAGACACAGGTGTGGAGAGAGGGAAAGAGAAACATGTGTTTACATGCACGAAGCGCTGAGCTATGTACACAAGGTTATATTGCCACTTGAATGAATAAATAAAAGTTGCTCGGGTTCACACAACATGTAATTTATTGATCTAAGAATTAAAGGTAGAGTTAAATCCCAACCATTTCATATACAGTTTATTCCCTTTTTGTTTCAACACTTTTTCCACAAGATAATGATTTGAAAACGCTGTCCTTTGAAGTTCATGGAGATAGAACCTGCCATTTATGGGTTGATGGTTGAGGTCCTCGAGCAAATAGGTGACTTGGCTGTCCAGGTTGACTTGACGAATTCGAAATAGTTCAGTCCCCGAATGAGGCGTGTAGCCCTTATCGAAGGCAGACTTAAATTTGCTCACACGAACAAAATCCCCAAATTTTAGTCGGTGACCTTTAGGGTCTGCTGTTTTGATGGGGTTAAACAGTTTATCCAATCACGAGGCGTGGCTTGGTCCCATTCGTTTTATGTTTTGGTGTCATTGTAACGTGACAATAGCTCAGGTAACATGTCCAACCAGCGATAAGAGCCCTGAGTGGTAAACGCTTTCCACATATGCGTTTTCAATGTTCGGTTAAACCGCTCAACCACGCTGGCTTTGAGATTGCTGTACATGGTGTAATGGTGAATGTTCAAAGATTTGAGAAAACTGGAGAAATCCTTGTTGAAAAATTCTTTTCCCTGGTCGGTTTGTAGCAACTGAGGTTGACGTTTGGATTGTTTAATAATATGTTGAAAGGCCTTGGTGACTAGTGGACCAGACTTGCGACGCACAGGTTCAAAAAGGCCATTTTGGAATAGACATCAATGACGGTCAACATATAGTTTACACCGTCGTTAACGCTAGCATATGGTATAATTTCAACCAGGTCTGCGTGCCAAAGTTCATCCACACCTCGTGAAATTACCTTGAGTCGCGGCTAGTGACGCCTAGCTGGGCGATGCAATTTGTGAGCAATGCCCATTTTAATGGGTGAGGCCTTCAACAATAATTTTGTCATTTGGAAGTTCTTGTTCAATTTCTTGAATTTCCCAATCGTGATTGGTATGGCCGGTTTGACGTGAAGCATGCAACAACAGTAGCCGTTGGACGAGCTTATTGGGATTGTGCCAGTAGGTAACATCCACAAGGGGTTTTAATGGTTTAAATGTCACTCCCGAAGCGGACGCTTTACGACGAGTACTTTGACTGGTGGGAAAAATTTTTGCAATGACGGTTTTATATTTTTGAGATATATTGGCATTTACTTGTTGAGTGGGATCATACTGTCTTTTGTGGGCATGGGTGTCCAATTAAATGGATTTATATTTGCCAAGGTCTTCTGGCGTATAATCATGGGAAGAGGGTGTACGAGAAAATAGCAGCATTAACAGTCCTGGCGTTAATTTATAATTGATGTTTTTTAATAACAGCTCTAGTACGAGCAAATTTAATCGATGAATCACCAATTTTAAAACTATCATTCTCATAGCGAACACCATACGTGGTATCTGTGTTTACAATAAATAGATCAGTGAAATAGGGTTCCAGTGTTGATCCATAATATTTTATTAAAATGTTTTTCAGTTGAGCATTATGTTGAGGGATGGCCAAGGGTTGTGAAAACGGAGACGATCTGGAAGGGCAAGGCGTTTCGACCATTACCAAGGATTTCTTTTTTCTCAAAAACTCTGCAAGGGGTGAGGATTTTTTTTGAGGCGTAAACACTTGTTCCTCGTCACCCTCAACCTCACTAACACTAGTCAAATCTTCCTGTTCCTGTTCCTCTTCCTCGGGGTCATCGTGTAGCCTCTCTGTGGCTTGTGAAACAGTGGGTAGGGTTTCACATGGCTTGAAAGAGGGTTTCAACATAGCTTTTAGCGGAGGTCCTAAATGTTGTTGAATAAACAAAGCATGATCCGCACGTGATCGTTTCAATTGACGAAACTTTTGCCGAATAGTATTTTTTGCTCTAATAATATGCTTTTTCAATTGACTCTCTGCTAACGCCATGGTGTCTTGACAAATGACTTGAGAGGGAATGTGACAGTGCCTTAAATAGCAATAAAATGTTCAAACCCTAAGCGATAACGTCCTTGGTTGAGTTCACTTTGTTTGTCAATGACCAAACAGGCATGACGTTGAGTGTTCCAGCACTTGGCACACAATTCAGTAAACATTTGAAAGGTCATATCCGGATTCACATGTTCATTATAAATGTGACGAAATAAATTTCCTGGCGAAATAAAACAATGACATTGGCATTGCCACGAATCAACTGTTTGGACATTTTAGAATACGTTTGTCCAAGATCGAAGCAATCGATATGTTTGTGACGACCCATGCTGAAATAGCTTTGAATGATGCCTTCACGTTCAGTGGATACATCATCGAAAATCATGAGTGAATCAGGCTTTACCTCATCCGGTGAAATAACATTTTGTTGCTTGGAAAATGTGAAACAACCCATAGTCTCATTTTGTAATCCAGACATGACTTGATCCAGAAACACGTAGAGGGGTTGGTAGAGAGATTTTGCAAAAATATAAATATTTTGAAAACGCAGACCATTGGGCGCTGTGATGAGCGTCAGCAAAAGATTGGTCTTACCACAGCCGGAAGGTCCCACTATGATGCAGCGAATGGAAGATGGAAACAGTGAACCATGGCTTTGTTCACGTGATGTGGGACACCATGTCCCCCACGGGGAATGACTCTTGCTGCTTAATAATCTTCATTTCAACTAAGGCTTAGGCTAGCAAGCTGTCTATATACATGGAACCGAGCCTTGTCATCAAAACAGTAGACTCGTACTACATGTTGACGATGGATGTCTTTGGACGTGCGTTAATGGCCAAATCTAGGTCTGTCCCCATACATGATCCTAAACAAGAAACAGAACCCGCTAATAAACACTATGTGGATAGGTCTGTGGTATCTGACATGTTAACGTCAAGGTTGTTGACGTTTGAAATTGTTCCGTGTTGACGAGATTATATAACTAGAATAAAATAATTATTCTTGTAAATATGGGTCCGTCCAGACATGACCTTTAATTATAATATAATCGAAGATCACATCTATTCATACATTACAGGACGAATCTTGTGATATATTTGAATATGAAAACACGGCGGTCAAAGTGGAACATCAAATACAGTTACCAACAATATCTCGGATCTGGCTCATTATACTGTTCCTTTCTGCACACTTGCAAACAAAAAACTCATCATAATAATCGTATAACAGTAAAGGACAATGAAGGCTTAATGTTATGAAGCTTAAACAATAGCGCATACTTCAAGATTTGTAAACTTCAAGACTTACTCAGCACAGGGTGGACACACAAGAATTAAAGTTTCACATTACAATGAATAACCGCTTCATGAAAAAACATTTTATCTTAATATACTGAATTTTATGCATTTTAACGAATTGGGACTTGCTATTTTAGCTTTCAGTGTTTTTATCTTTAATATCATTAACTTTGTGTTTTAAACCTTGTTTTATCGAGTGTATTAGGTTTTAGTGTCTGCCTTATCTTGTCCATATGTTTTCACGCACCGTACATTCCAATTTCATTATCACCCTGTTTTAACTACTGTATGTGTGTACAAAGGAGTGCTCTATCTTAATTTGTTAAGCCAATATTATATAAGCTGATGAAGGGATCAGAATAAATGGGATCCCGAAACTTGTCCTGTAATGTATAAATAGATGTGATCTTCGATTACATTATAATTAAAATTATTGACTGGGCGGACCCATATTTACAAGAATAATTATTTTATTCTAGTTATGTAGGTCTGTGGTGCCACGCACAAAACAGCGAGATTATGACTTTAAGGGAAAGCGGTTAACCCATGTGAAACATCCTCAATTGTCTACAGACGTTACTACATAAAAGTATGTGGATAAGAAGGTGCAAGTGTTTTATGACAATGTGCCTCAGCATACAGTGAATGGCTATACCGCTAATCATCACCGCATTATTCACGTGGAAGACCCACAAGACGAATACGATGTCTGTACCAAAAGTTACGTAACCTATGAAATGAAAAGGCTTTATAAATTTATCCCATCTGTATTTTAAGTGTATCTGACAAATGAAAAACCTGTGGATGACAGACACCATTTAGCGTTAGTCCATGACCAGCACCTAACCTATGTGCTAGCTTCGGGTTTATGCCACTATCGATTACACTATGATGGAACCATTCACATGAAATACGCGATGCCTGATGAGAACCATTTACAAATAGAGATAAATGGCCATAAGATGTTGATCCATAACCATGAAATGGTCAATGCAGGTGACGAATTATCCTTTCATCTCATGTTGACATGGGATGAAAAGCAAGCGGGAAAATCCATAAACGATTTCCCACTTAATGTGGAATTGGAATATACAGCCATGGGATAACAACCTGACATTAGTTGTGACTTAAACTTTCTTGTGAAAGTTTGTTGATCATCATCATGGTGAAACAAAGATATGTGGTGAGAAAGACTAAAAAAAGACCCTGTCCTTGGCAAAGCCTGAGCTTAAGCCATAGTGGACAGGCCCTTGCGAAATAAGACAATAAAAAATAACTTGTTGCCCATAAGAAAAGTCCTTCGAGCAGCACAGAGACTTGTTATTCCAAAACGTTGGCGACAGGGTTCAAAACAAGGGCGAGTAATTCCCGTGCGCAAACGAGCGGGATTTTTACCTGCATTATTTGCCGGTCTGGCTGCTCTGGGTTCACTTTTGTGCGGTGCCATTGCGGTGGCGAAAACCATCAAAGCTGCACAGCAGGGCAAGCAACAACTAAAAGAAAGTCAGCGACACAATGAAACCATGGAAGCAATTGCTGTGGGGGCTAGAAATGCCAATTTAAAGCCAGCCCATTATCAACAAGGATTTGGGATTTCACCATTTCGAAATAAAATATATATTTTTTAACCTCAGCCATAGCAAGACATGCCCTGACTCATCAACAAATGGAAAGCTATGCTAAACAACTAAAGCTTTCTCATTTTCGAGGTGTGTTTATGCGGAACCAATTACCCCCACGACCCTGGAAACAGGAATGTGTTGTTGTAAATTTGGATGATCACCGAGAACCAGGAACGCATTACGTAGCTTATGTCAAAGAGGGATCCACCGTATGGTACTTTGACAGTTTTGGGAATTTTCCCCCGCCCATGGAACTAGTAACCTATTTTGGAAACAGGATCAAGATATATGATAATGTGAAACGTGAGCAAACGTTTAACAGTGAACAGTGTGGACGTTTGTGTTTATTTTTTTTATATAAGACGCAGCATTAGCAAAAACGTAAACAGTATGTCGGCAGAAAGTAAAACGTTTACACAGTATGGACGTGGACCCGAAATCAAACTAGACTTTTACCCGGCTATCGAATTGAGTGAAAGATCTTTTTGTTTGGGACTTGTTTCTCTTGAAACGTACAATAGAATATACAACATACGTGAAAATGTGAACAACAAGTTTTACTATGATGATTCTGTGTTCACCCTGAATTCTGGTGGATATACGATAGATGATATTTATGAACACATTTATGTGGTGTTGATCAATGAATATGGTTTAAAATCATTTCTCGATGGAACGCGCAAATTTGAACTCGTAGGAAATACCAACACTCATCGCTGCAGTATTTTCTCCACATTCAAAATTGACTTAAAACACACCCCGATTCCATTGGTCCATTACTTGGATTTAAACCACGCGTGTTAGAGACCAACAAAAACATCAATCAGACGATGAAGTGAAATTCATTGAGGACCGTCATGTGTCGGTGACTTGTAATATTATTAGCCAAGTGTACACCAATCAAGAACCATCGCATTCGCTTTATGACTTTATTGTGACATCGCCCAATGGCTATATTTTTGTGAAAACCCTGCAGTGGTGTTTTTCATTCTGTGGCTGTCGATGGTATTAGTAATATAACATTAAGACTGATCAATAGAGAGCAACAACTCATTCAACTAGATTCTACCACACCAGTGACTTACAAGTTGGTGCTAAAGCTACTATGAAGTTGGTATATAAAGCAACAGCACCGTCTAGGAATGGTGTTAGTTGTGCGCAAGTGAATACACGTTAACATCTAAGGACAAGCAGATTTTACAACATTTGGGTTACCACGTCAACCCCACAATGATTTCTATCCTAGAGGTAGCGAACCACATCGAGGAGCAACCAGGAGTGGTAAGAATTGATCTCCAGTCCTATCAAGCTCAAACACCTGGACTCAACAACAATGACGAAATTCAATTTGTTATCAACAACCAATATATTTACACCCTACCGCATGAAAGTGTCATTCAGATTGAAGGTCGGCTTACCAAAGCCGAAGGCTCTACACCCACCACATCCAAGTTAGCCAACCATGCTTTTGCCTTTCTGTATTTTGAGGTGCGTTATGTCATTAACGATATCGTGGTGGATAGCACTCGAAATGTGGGTATTTCCAGTGTGATGAAACTATATCCCTCTTATAGTGAGGAAGAAGGTAAAACACTTTGCATGGCAGGTTGGTGTCCTGACTCGACCAACGACTGGTTGGTACACGCCGATGGCACCTTTACTGGATATTTACCTCTTAAACTGATTTTAGGCTTTCCCGAAGATCACCAGCGCATTGTGGTCAACACAAGGCAAGTGCATTATTTGGAGAGAGACAGGAGTGATAATAATGCACTCAAGAGAGCCGTCAATGCCCCCATTTTCTAAATTTAGATGGTCGTATTATCAAAAAGGGAACAGCCCCATGCTGTCACCTCAAGCGTTTAAGGCAAGGGCGCCACTGATTGCCTTTGACTGGAAGAGTCTGTCAAGCCATCCAATATCGACATTTGACTAGATTTTGAAACGTATGATAATGTACTAGCCATTACGACGGCCTACTGTTTGATTATTCATCACAAACAAGTCAATTATTATCCACTGTCCAACCAAGTGTCGAGTGTATAAATGACAGGTCAACCCACGACAAGCCCCTCAGTCATGCCTTGCTTGAAAGCCTCAAGAGGTGTCACACCCATGAATTTAAACTCTGAGGAATAACGTTTCAAGACCTTTGAAACGTGGCCTGTGCCTTTCATAAACCCTCTAGCATTGGTGGCCGCTGGCTTCTATTATTTAAAAACAAGAGATGAAGTGAAACGTGCCTTTTGTGCCATCACCATAGACCAATGGCAAGAGAGCGATGAACCCATGCAGGAACATCATCGCTGGTCATCCGCCTGCCCCTACCTGTGCAGAATGGAGGTGGGAAATATACCCTGACATTCAAGTTATCCCTCACTAGTGCCTCTGAGTGATGAAGAAACAAGTTACGATATGTGTGGACTGTATGGTGTCCATGGTGCATCGCCGAGCAGCTCACCGTCAAAAACGCCTTGTTTAGAGACATTGGAACATCATCGGTGTTATGGACGTTACAAACACAAAATACTGTATTGTTTTATGAGTTGGTATCAACTCTATCCCAAAAGAACTAAAGCCTGTAAAACATGTTATGACAATAAAATGATGTAATAAAAACTTAGGTGGTGGTTCTTGTTATTATTATTATTGTTTATCATGTCCCCCTGTCCTAACCTAACCTCAATTTTTTTTAAAATAGCATGGTAGGAAAGTCCATGTTATGGCACACACTTTAGAGGTCAATCGTTAGTCAGTCGTCAGTTGAACTTGGTCCAGGCAAGCGTCAACATGTTGCGCACACTCATTGTGGTTTGCCAAGGGTTTAAAATTCGAGATAACAAAATTATATTTAAACAAGTGGCCATGATCGATTGTACCACTTTTTGGATATCGCAAGCAACGCATTTGGTATTTAAACCGCCCCATGCTTTTGATTTGTTGTGTGAATAAGACCGTAAACAAACCCAGTGGATTTAAAATCATAGGCAGGATAGCTTGGCTCTGTAATGAGCGGAGTGTTTCTTGATAAACGGATTCTGGGCCTCGGCATTTACTTAAAGTCGTTTTCCCCAGTGGTTCACTACAACTGAGACGTTGCTTGGCTACCACGGGGCCCCGGCTGGGTCCGGCAATCAAGGAACCATTTCCTATAAATATTTGGACGTGGTTATGAGAGCACACTTGGCCTCGGCCAATGTGGTATTTGTGAAAGGTAATGAAAAACGTGAATGTTTGCAACCATTTTTGGCGCCTTACTGTCAATGTGTTGACCTCATGGACTTGGGCTGCCCCCCATTGCAAACCCTTATGGACCGCTGTCCCTGTGGCAACATAACCCATACAGCCCTAGCGCATGCGTGGCATCTCTTCCATTGGTTAACCACCAAAGCCTGCTGGGAGTTGTTAAATAAAATTAAAACTCAAGATTTACCTGTGGATGACGTCAGTGAGATTTCTACAGGTGACGTGTAAACATCTACAGAACGTGATTCCATGGAGAAAGGGAATTCTACAGACAAAGCCATCGGCAAGTTCTTTGTGTGCAAAAAGAAACTAGACAGTTTTACCAAAGAGGAACTATTGGCGCTCCCCAAGTCGTTCATTTATTATGTGGCCATCAACGCGGTGAAAGAAATCTGGCAACATGTACCAAAATCATGGACTCAAGATCCAGTGTTGAGTGAATTGCAACCCTGTACGGATTACGATCACCATATGGTGTATTCTTGGAATACACGGTAAGAGAGAATATAAATTTTAATGCTTTTGCATGTTCATTCCTTCCTCTTTATCAAACACCAACAGCGATCTTCTATTTTCTCTTTGATGGTCATGTCTCTTATGTCATTGTGAGTCTGTTCTAGATATATATCTTCCATGACCCACCTAGCGTCATCTAGCAGCGAATCTCAGAAGCTCCTCAATTCTTCCTGGTGCAAGAGGACTTCCTTTTCCATCTGGCCACCAGATCTCGTTGCCATCGCCAGCTATCATCTCCTTGATCAAGAGAACTTCGTCTACTTTTTCACTCACCATGCTGCACTAGTATCGCCTGCTATCAACTCTTTGAAGACCATTTCCTCAAGAGAATTTAAGTTTACAGTATTGGTCATGCTTATATGTTTTCCTTTTGTCTCCTACCCCCACTCTTTTCCCTTCCTTGGACCCTCCGCGCTTCGCTGAGTGGGTCTCACTTGTAAGTCGGCAGTTGACTCTGTCAGTCAAGGCTCAACTAGAGCCAGTCTCCTCAAACCAAGAGGCACTCTCTACATTCTACGCCATGTTGGCACATTAGGTATCCGTCAAAGGGAACTTCATCTTCGCCATGCAACAAAGATAAGTACAGACTTAAGGTTTTAACCTCATCTTCATCGGTTTTAATTCTACATACTTCAATGATTATTTTATAGGCAGCGTGAGATTACTTATTTGGGGCGGTAATCATTCTTCGCGGGATTTGCTATGTTGGGCTTTTGTCTGTCTAAGCCAACCTTAATAAAAAGTAGCTTTTCTTAAGCTATTCAAATGAGAAATCTTCTCACCACGTGGGATATTATCTAATACCCGCTGTCTATAAAATACCAAGCTAGTTCCTCCGCTGGATTAACTTTGGCTCCATTCTTCTATTAGGAT
This sequence comes from Meconema thalassinum, assembly GCA_946902985.2. Classification (NCBI taxonomy): domain Eukaryota; kingdom Metazoa; phylum Arthropoda; class Insecta; order Orthoptera; family Tettigoniidae; genus Meconema; species Meconema thalassinum. The sequence continues at coordinate 885,007,694 of OX336389.2, read as the reverse complement.
CGTTCTGGAACCTTCCAGATCCTGTACTTTATCTTCAAGTCTTGCCGTCATGTATTTTTCACTCACTTGTGAGAATACTATTGAAAATTGAAGAATCTTCCTTCTGAATTAAAGCTCAATAGCTAATTTGCTTCCACCGTTGGAATGTTCTATGGCGCATTTAATTGTAATACACAACTTTCTCAAGCAATAGACTTTCGCCTATCTAGTGCTACCAGTCCTTTTTCATCATTGCAATAACTTTCTTTGCCATAAACTTTCGTGTTACTACAGTGAACTTTTCATCCATTTAACAGACTATAGTGATAACTAGTGCTTGTTCAACATTTCTACCGCGTCGCGATCGTCCGATTACCATAAATAAGGCCATGAACATTTATCCTAAATCCCAATTGATCTTTCCTAAACCTTCTACTAACAAACCATGTTAATAAAATTGTTACTTTAAGGCCTATTGCCATGAGGTGTCACTCTAAAGACGTGCCCTCCCACCTTTGCTTATATCTCATTAATTAATTTCTGCATAACCACGTGTTTTATACACGGTTCAAGCTTACATTATTTCCCCCTTATAATCAGGGAATACAATTCTTTCAACTCAGGAGTGAGTTATTTCTAGGTTTCACGAAAGGGAAACTTGCCCCATTAGTCTCGTGATTCCTAATTAAACATAGGAAGTCTAGAACCTTCCTTTTGACTTTCTCTTCAGGTTTCACAGTAAGTGACCTGCCCTCTTTTGTATAATTGTAATAAAAGTAATTCTGCACAAATATAAGAAGTTATAGGAACTTCTATCTTATTCTTCATGTTTTTCTTATTGTTATTTTCGAAGTGGTTACTTTCTCTAGAATGTTTTCTCAGAAATTTCTTATAATACACACCTTGTACTCTATTTATTGTTAAACTTTAATCACCTTAATTGTCTTTAAATTTTGAATTTTTAACTTCGCTATTTTAAATCCTTGCTAGGATTTTATAAAGGTTTGAAACCTAATAAATTGTTAATTGCCTGGAGCAAACTTTAAATGTTAGGAGGTCTGCGACCCAAAATTGTTACTAAAAATTGAAACTATATACTTGTCAAATTTATTAGACTTTTTTGCATTGTTAAATAAATTCAAACTTTCCTTTTCGACTCATCATTTCTCTAATACTACAGTTAGGCAAGATCCTGGCTTTCCTAACTCTTCCTAGGTTCATACCCTCGTTAATACGCAATAAATCTGTTACTATTTGTCTTGGTAGACCATCACCCTTCCCCATAGTAGGCATATGCATGCTTGAGAGGGAATACACTAAAGCCATTCTCTGGCAAACCGCCCAAGTCCTAGCTGCGGTTCCCGTTAGCTTCGACCAGGTCCGTACCCACTTCAGGTATCAGAGAGCGGATTTGCAGTGGCAACCGCCTCTAAGTGCATTTAAAGTTAAATTCATAACTTTTGTGGGACTCTCTTCCTATTTTTCTATCCTTTTTCTCCAGTCCGAAACCCACCTCCTTTTCTTTATCATCTTCCCTTGGTGGTTAGGTTATTCCTCAGCCAATAATCTACCCACCATAAGCTAGTGGCCATGGTAAAAAAACCTCTATGCGTCAGTGCGCGGTTTGTCAGCTAGTGAAACTGTATCACGGTCATAAAAGTCCATGTAAAGACTTTGTTGAATCATTCCATGGGTGTCATGGCGAGATAAAGAAACAACAACAACAAACACAAACATCGTCCACAGAGGAGGAGGAAGACCAAACCTTTTCACCATCCATGGAAAAGGATATGCCAGACCCTGTACTGGCAATGGCATCATTGACAACGTGATTCAATACTTATCTTTCGAAATCCATCTCCCAGGGTATCGTTTTTGTGGCCCTGGAACGCGTCTTGAAAAACGTTTGCAGCGTGGTGATGTCTCCATTAATCTTTTGGATCGAGCTTGTAAAGAACACGACCTTTCTTATCGCCATAGTCATTCTGGTTTAAGACATGTGGCAGATAAATTGTTATTGAAAAAAGCTAAACAACGTTTCACATCCTGTGACGCCTCAGTGGGTGAGAGGTTGGCAGCCCTGATTGTGATGACTGCTATGAAAGGAAAGTTGATGATGCATGGACATGAACATTGAGGAATTGAGGAGTGGGGAATTCCGATTTGGTTGTATTCTATTTGTGTAAATCCACTATGGCTATGAGAAGCCTCCGTGGCTTAGGCGGCAGCACGCCGGCCTCTCACCGCTGGGTCCATGGTTCAAATCCCGGTTACTCCATTTGAGATCTGTGCTGGACAAAACGGAGGCAGACAGGTTTTTCTCCGGGTACTCCGGTTTTCCCTGTCACAATTTCATTCCAGCAACACTCTCCACTATCATTTCATTTCACCTATCATTCATTTAATCATTGCCCCAGAGGAGTGCGTCAGGCCTCGGCAGCCGGCACAGTCCATATCCTCGCCGCTAGATGGGGGCTTCATTCATTCCATTCCTGACCCGGTCGGAGACTGGAAGCAGGCTGTGGATTTTCATTTCACTATGGCTATGAAATAAATACAAGGTTTACCAGTCAGTGCACGGTGTATTTTTTAATAAAAAAAATCATGATGTTGATGGGCTGATTTTTCATTTTCACATTTTCACACATTGCCATTTACCATTTCCACTTTACAGTTTTTAAAAATGTCTGTTTCAAATTGTTGACGTTTTTGATGATAGGGATTTTCCATTTTGTTGTTTACACTTTTTAAACAATGTCCGTTTGAAGTTTTTTTTATATTTTCATATTTCACACATGGCCATTTCCCGTTTTTAAAATGGAAGTTTAACGTTTTTTGAATTTTGATGATATGGAAAAGTGGATATTCCATTTTTGTTGTTTATACATTTTCCATTTGGTGTATGTCGAAAGTTCATTTTTGTCAATGATGTTGATGCGAGTGCTTGACCATGATCATGCTGCAGTGTGTTTATGTGTGTTTCGAGAAACGTTGAGGTCTACGACTTCTGCAGGTAAGAGTGTTTTACAGAAATAATGTCTATTTACCGCAACATTTGAAAGGAAACATAACTATTTACAAAACAAAATGACTATTAACCATTTGCTATATGCATTAAATTTTTCCTCACCGTGTTTGCTCTGGTCATACATAAACACCAGCTGGCTCTCTACTCATACATTCACCCCTGTCTTTGGGAACAAACACAACCACTTTATTTATTCCCAAAAGCACATTCGCTACATGCACACTTATCCCCAAAAGAACTTTTTTAGTTTACGATTTACATTACAAAAATATACTAGTCATTAAAGTTACTAAAAAAATACTATTACTCATTTCATATTTACAAAAACTACAACTTTGTATAGCTTTAAAAATTAAACTATTTACCATTTTCCAATTCCCAACTCTGTTAAATTTAAAATTAAAATAATAGTCGTCTACACGTAGCGATTTTACCACTGCCCTCCCTACACCTTTTCCTCTTTTGTCTTCCTTACAGTCTAGTGTGCGATAAGCATACATTTTCGAGGCTAAACCTATGAATTCCGTCATTATGGAATCACCGCATTCATATTTTAAAACGCCCATTTCTTTCTTATTTTTATGGGCTGCTGAAACATGTTGTCAGCGCTATACGAAGAGGCGTCGAACCAGTCAATATGCTGCCTCATGACGCCATAGGGGTTGCAGTGGCGAATGTGGTAAATGAATGAGTCCGTATCCATATACAAAAGAGATACGTCCTCAAAATGGCGTTTGGCGAACTCATAGTGTAATCGATACATGACCGATTTGGAAAAGTCTAAAATGACTTGGCCCAAGTAAATGGGCTTATCCATGGTCACGTTGGTCTTACTCAATTAAATAGTGGCCAAATCCTCATCGATAATGTTGATCGATTTGAAATTTTTTGTTTGGCAATGTACCACCGGACACCGTAACGTCCTTCCCAGCCATTGACTAATTTAATGTCACGGTATTTGCGGACATTTTCCATGGACTTGCCATAGATGCAGTTGTTCATTAATTAAAAATAATAATTTCAAACTGCTGTGTTGCCATTTGTCGGTGCTCTGTGTTGAGTCGCATGTATGGCCCAAGCCATGCTTTTTGAGCAAAAGAAATACCCTGTGGATTTTCTTCAACACTAAGTCTTGGGCGAGGCATTGCACCAACATTTGGATATGTAGCACATACCGATTTTTGTTGTAAAGCTTGCCCATGAGTTTTTCAATTTTCACTTTACTGTCAGGGGGAACCATTTGCTCTAGGAAGAATGGGAAATTGGCATGTTTATCATACAAGGATGAGGGTTATTCAATATCCACTTCTAACACATATTCACGGCCTGTTTCTTGACTTTTTATGTTCACATAAAATTCTGACACTTGTTTCTCAATCAGCCAAGCAAAATCCCCATAGGGTAAAGGCTGACTCATGGCGTAGCCATACAAATTATTAACATCATAGTACATTAAGTACGATTCTGGTGTGTCCGGTGAATAATCAGGCATGTAGACATTGTTCGCTTCGGCATGGCGCTGGTTAAGCGACACAAAGCCGCCGCGAATGCCCTTAAAAAACATGTCTACATCTGTAAGAAAATCCATTTCCACTTGAGTGTATTTCAAAGCAGCATCGAACGAGAGCCCAGGACTTGTATAATAGTGAGCCGGGTCAAGACCGTAAATGTGTTGATACAACTCACGGAATTTTTGAAACACATCAGTGAGCAGCAATACATCCAGTTTTAGGTAATGCATAGCCTATTCTCCTAGCGTGTTTATGCCAAACACTCGCCAAACTTGACATGCATGTGCATAGTCTTCATCGGAAACGGTACTGCGTGTTAGTTTCGAGTAAAATTTGTCTTGTGGTGGGAGAGATTTTTTTTAACACGTCTCAGCTGTTAGATAAATCGTAGGGAAATATACCTTTCCGAATGCACAATTGATATTGCTCAGGATTTTCAAAATGCTTTCTGGTGTTTTTTAATTCCTTTCTCATCCAAGCCATTCACAAGACTGTCTATCGAGGATGCCTTAACTTAAAGGGATCCAAAAATCGAATGCTCAAGTTGTCCATCTGCCATGTCAGGGCTGTAAAACGCTCATGGTTTTGGGAGTTAATGGTAAACGAGCCCGTGATGACATAACCCAATTCACAAATCAAAAACTGAATGTCATAATGCGCCAGATTGTGGAAAAAGACACTGATAAAACGAGGAGCCGGAAAGTTCAAATTGAATTTATTGTGCGCAGCTCCACGAAACTCTCCCGTAAAGTGCGAGTGATGACGAACTGTGTCTTCAACACCGATCAGTGGCTTTTCGCAAATATGGCATGGCGTGGCATGCTCATACTGCTGCTGCTGTTCTGTCGTTAGGCTCATGGGTACTGGGTGGTCCAATTACCCTTGTTCACGATGAGCCAACTCAACAAGTTCATCCAAAAACTGTCTATCACTATCTGGCCCCTCACGGGATTTGTAAACGGATTGCGTGGGCTCATAGGCACACACCACGTTAAATCCTATGGCAAAGGGCTCATGTTTTTGAATGTGTGTGGTTGAGCTGATAGTGGGATCTCGTTCATATCCCGTCATGGGTGTGGTGAGTGCTTCGAGATCTGCATACACCTCATAGGGAACAGTGTGACGCTTATGAATGTTGTTAAATTTCAAAACAGCTTTTCCCCTTGCGGCAATATCAATCTCACCGCTTCCTGAGACAAACAATCTACCCTATGACTTTCCAAAAATGTAGGGGTGGTAAAATGTTGCAGGCAACGATCGCAAATATGTTTTGCACACGTGTCCTTGGACATTTGACTGCTTAGCAATCTACTCAAGCTATTAATCAGGCAATAGTGATTCACCTCTCCGTAAGACTGATATAAAAGTTGAATGTGGTGTCGTTTCGGTTCTTTTGTGGCATAAAGGGGACCCACAATCTCATTACAATTAAGGCCATACACCATGAACGAAAAGTCTTGGTTATCTTGTTCAAACCTATGGATCTCCGTTAAGTCCATAGGCAACAATACTCTAGTTAAATTTAAAGTTTGTTTCAATTCATCAAACATGGCCTTGTACATTCGTGGTCTCTCAACATGACGTTGTACCGGCTGCAAATAGGCGGCCACAGACCACAGAAAGCTATCATTGTCAAAATTTTCAATATTCACCACCGCTCTCTGATAGGCAATCGCTGGTGGTGTTATAATAAAGCTAGATCGAGCATTCAACGGGTTGAATTGACAAATGTTAATTTGTAGATTATGGATTTTGTCTAATGCTAAACCGCTGGGTCCTTGTTGCAGTTTTTTTCAAATTTTGATAGCAGGGCATTTATCACTTTGGATTGATACCACTCTTTCCGATTATCGGCTATCACAAGCTCTTGATTTTTACTGCCAATATACAATGCTTTTTATGCTCACCGTCCTTGTCTTATAGATGAAATCGCACAAGAGTAGTGCATTGACTTTTACAGCCGTATGCAGCCTTAGTAGCTTCGAGTGGAATGGGTTTCCCTCCTTTTTTCTGTCTCCCACAACAGGTACGCAGATTATCTAAAACAAACAAAATAAAAACAATTCATCAATAAAATGGTAAACCAATAATAATTTAAACATCCGAAAGCATTAAAATAAACAAAACCGTGTTAATCTCACACTTACCTGGTAAATATATAATGTATCCAATATAGTCACTGACTGTGTTGAGCACACAAATGCATTCACCTTTCACAGGTTAATACACAGCCTATGTTAACACAGTAACGTTTACCACAGGAATGACAGACAATGCACCATGACAAGCTGAACACTCCGCTACCCTGCCCTCCTCTCCCAGCCCTTCGCCCTCTATCTCTCTCACCACAGTTGCTTAACACCACTCTTGCCCGGCAATTGGCTGTGGCAAGGGTAGAGGAAGGGCTTGTAGTCGCTTACTCCGTTATCTCTCTGATGTAGTTGTCATATTGTTCGACCTTGAAGTGTCCCCTATGTCAATGTAATTTTCCATTGGTCTGTTGTCACGTTCGCTCACATTACGTTCTCCTAGCCAGCTCCCAGCCAGGCCCCAAGCAGACTTTCTGTTTGTCGTTCAGGCTTCCAGCAAGACATACAAAGCAAGTCCTTCAAGTTGTTGACAACTATCAAACGCCCCTCGCTTTCGTTCACCTCATACCATTATTATCATTTCTCAATTCACTCATTACTAACATGTTTTTTAAAAATCGCCATGAGGGATTTTCGAAATATTCGCCTTTATTCTTTCGTCATAGGAAAAATATCGGAAAGCGAGCCCTCGCCCTGCTGTAATCCGCCCGCACCGAAATTTTCATTGCTCTATTGAGATAGCACCACCACCTCCGTGGCCACTCATAGCCTCGTTGCAACACACACCCCAGCGGTACCGTCTCTCTCTCTCTGTCTACCGCCACTTTTCATTAAAAATATTTAAAAACAGGTAAAAAGTTTTAAAATGCATAGTTTCTGTCCTAGAGACATGACATTTATATTGGGGTAGAGGGGGTAGGGACTTTTCATTTATGTCAAACAAACTTTTTTTGTAGAATTCCTAGTTTCCAAAATAGCAATAATTTTTCAAAATTCATTTTCTTTTGTCCTACACACTTGAAACTTGCTGTCAGCCTAGAGGACATAGGGACCTTTCATTACCGTCAACCAAAATTTTTTCTCAACTTCACTGTTTCCAAATAATGACACTTTCAAAAACAAACATTTTCATTTTTAATACCAACACGCATTCATTAAGAGGACGTCATCCCAATGCCAACAACACCTCATTCGTTAAAATCCGACTATGCGTTCGCGAATTATCGCCAATGTTCGCGAGAAAGTAGGCTATCATTTTTTGTCCTACACACTTGAAACTTGCTGTCTGCCTAGAGGGCATAGCGACCTTTCATTAATGTGAAACAAACATTTTTCTAAAATTCACCGTTTCCAAAATAGCTCCAATTTCAAAATCAACAATTTTCAAAAGGAATTAAATATACCAACACACATTTATAGCAAAGAGGACGTCACCCCAACGCCAAAAACACCTCGTTCGTTAAAATCCGATCATGCGTTCGGGAGATATCGGCAAAGTTTATATGAAAGAAGGGGGCGAATCAGAACTGTCATCATTCCACTACTTACAACACAAGTTTTTTGTGTCCTAGAGACTTGAAATTTATTTTGCAGGTAGTGGGATTAGGGACCTTTCATTTATGTCAAACAAACTTATTTGTAAACTTGCTGGTTTCCAAAATATAGGAATTTCAAAATTCGAGTGTTCTAAAAAACACACAAAAGATATAAAACTTTGTTCTAACGATCAAGGACATAGGGACATTTCGTTTGAACTAATGCACATCATTACATCATGCCTACTTTCAAAACCAAAAATGTTCAATTTAAAAAAATATAATGAGTGGTCTATAGCAAAGTCCCCGTCAGCTCAAGTCCAACGATATGTCGCATGCCAAAATTGGACCATGGGTTCGAAAGATATCGGCTTTGTCCCTGAATGTACTGCGGGTTAGTATGTGACTTCAGAGGGAGAGGTGATGGGGTGGGTTTAAACCCGTACTGTTCCCCTACTTGCATCAAATGAATGCACTTCTTTGCTGTAGTGAACTCGCGTCTATCATAAAACTCGAATACCTTACGGCGTAAAACATCCTGATCAAAATCGTCAATTCCAGTGACTCATTTCAGTACCATACGATGTTATCATTTTAAATGATCTTGTCGACTTCGTCGTTACTGTACTCAGATGCACTGAGGTGTGTGACGTCATAGTACCGCTTGGTCCATTTGTTCCCCGACAATCTCTACTTCGATAGTATAAGACAAAAATCCCCGATTCTTGGATGTCACGGGTAATCTCGAGAACCACCGGATGGATTTTGATGCGGTTTTCACCATTCTGTAAAGGATAACTCGAGGAAAGATTCTGAATAAAATAATTTATGTATGATCAAAGGAAGCCAAGCAGTAACGATTTCAGTGAAAAAGTCGAAAACAAACTTGGCGTCCGTGCGCTTCTTAAGCTTACGCTGGGCAAACCGTTTAACATATTAATATACTATGAGCGTAAGAATTGGTCAGCATGAAAAGTTCTACAAAAAAGTCCGTGAGAGCATATCTCTATCTACAATACATCGCCCACTATAAGTGTTTTTAGACTGGATGGAAGGGGCACGTCCCTGCGCGCTCTGGTGAGCGTGCGGCATCCCGCGCGCCTGTACTTGCTTTGGCCTTGGTTTGCACTTGCCGTTCGCGAGTAATTTGAAACAAGCTAAGCAAGATAAGTATTACGCAGATAATTTTCTAACATGTCAAGAGTCCAGCCTTTCTAGCATTTTTCAGCATTGTAGCATTTAAAATGATACAAATTCTAGTCGTTCAGACTGACTGTCACTTTTTTACCTGGCGATGTAAAGTACACAATCCCACTTGCCTGTACTGATAACATCGCTTCACGAACAATTCTCTTCACATTCCGTAGACCTATATCACCACAGGCAAGCACAATGGAGTCCCTGCGTCTGCTATTCACTTGAGGATTCTTACAGCTGTGAACGACTGAGTGCGACTGCCGCTGATTGGCTGAGACGTGACCGCGCTATTGCGCATCCGAGACCCACGGGCCATCAACGCTGTCGCCGAGCATAATCGAGGACATGCCAAGGGCGTAAGTGCAAAACTTGGTGAATGAATGCTCTCTAGCGCTGGGGCTAATGCGTACACCCAAGTACACGTGCAACTATCCCATGCTGTTTAAAGGAGGGTGCGGCAAGCTTGCGATGCATGATTTAAAACTAGCCAACTCATGCAGTGTATGACGTAACGCGATGCAAGGGTCACAACCGGACGCTCGGACACGCTGACCCTTTAGCCAAGTAAGCTAGTTGATATCTCGCAAACCAATAATCGGATATAGCTATGCGACATGTCGTTGGACTTAGGGTGAAGCCCCCTTTCTGAATTCATTTTTGAAATTTAGTCAACGGGCCTAACTACCCTTTTGTTGGCATTTTATTCATCCATTATGGGATTTTGACATATGAGGTATCGCAGGTAGTGGGGTGACGCCCCATTATTGAATTTATTTGTGAAATTTTGACAAAGGGCCTAACTACACTTTTTTTTTTTTAATCCATGATGAGATTTCGACCTATGAGGTATCGTAGGACTTGGGGTGACGCGCCCTTTTTGAATTTAACTTTGAATATTCGACAAAGGGCCTAACTACACTTTTGTTGATATATTTGAATCCATGATGGGATTCTGACATATGAGGTATCGTAGGACTTGGGGTGACGCCCCCTTTTTGAATTTATTCTTGAAATTTTGACAAAGGACCTAACTATACTTTTGTTGATATTTTTTGAATCCATGATAGGGTTTTGACATATGAGGTATCGTAGGACTTGAGGTGACGCCCCCTTTGAAAATTTATTTTTGAAATCTGGACAAAAGGCCTAAGTACACTTTTGCTGATATTTTTTGAATCCATGATGGGATTTTGACCTATGTGGTATCGTAGGACTTGGGGTGACGCCCCCTTTTTGAATTTATTTTTGAAATTTTGACAAAGTGCCTAACCCAACCTTTGTTGATATTTTTTGAATCCATGATGGGATTTTGACATACAAGGTATCGTAGGACATGGGGTGACGCCGCCTTTTTAAATTTATTTGTGAAATTTTGACAAAAGGCCTAACTACACTTTTGTTGGTATTTTTTGAATCCATGATGGGATTTTGACACATTAGGTATCGTAGGACTTGGGGTGACGCCCCTTTTTTGAATTTATTTTTGAAATTTTGACACAGGACATAACTACAGTTTTGTTGATATTTTTTGAATCCAAGATGGGATTTTGACATATGAGGTATCGTAGGACTAGGGGTTACGCTGACTTTTTGAATTTACTTTTGAAATTTTGACAAAGGGCCTAACTACACTTTTGTTCATATTTTGTGAATCCATGATGGCATTTTGACCTATGAGGTATCGTAGGACTTGGGGTGACGCCCCCTTTCTGAATTTATTTTTGAAATTTTGACAAAGTGCCTAACTGCACTTTTGTTGATATTTTATGAATCTATGATGGGATTTTGACATACGAGATATCGTAGGACTTGGGGTGACGCCCACTATATGAATGTATTTCTGAAATATTGACAAAGGGCCTAACTACAATTTTGTTGATATTTTTCGAATCCACGATGGGATTTTGACATATGAGGTATCATAAGACTTGGGATGACGCTCCCTTTTTAAATTTATTTTTGAAATTTTGACAAAGGGCCTAACTACACTTTTGTTGATATTTTTAGAATCCATGATGCGATTTTGACGTAAATGAGGTATCGTAGGACATGGGGTAATGCCCACTTTTTGATTCTATTTATGAAATTTTGACAAAGGGCCTAAGTACACTTTTGTTGATATTTATTGAATCCATGAAGTGATTTTGACCTATGAGGTAACGTAGGACTTGGGGTGACGCCCCCTTTTGGAATTAATTTTTGAAATTTTGACAAAAGGCCTAACTACACTTTTCTTGATATATTTTGAATGCATGATGGGATTTTGACACATTAGGTATCGTAGGACTTGGGGTGACGCCCCTTTTTGAATTTATTTTTTGAAATTTTTACAAAGGACATAACTACAGTTTTGTTGATATTTTTTGAATCCATGATGGGATTTTGACATTTGAGGTATCGTAGGACATGGGGTAACGCCCACTTTTTGAATTTATTTTTGAAATTTTGACAAAGTCCCTAAGTACACTTTTGTAGATATTTTTTGAATCCATGATGTGACTTTGACCTATGAGGTAACGTAGGACTTGGGGTTACGCTCCCTTTATGAATTTATTTTTGAAATTTTGACAAAGTGCCTAACTCCACCTTTGTTGATACTTTTTGAATCCATGATGGGATTGTGACATAAATGAGGTATCGTAGGACTTGGGGTGACGCCCCTTTTTTGAATTTATTTTTGAAATTTTGACAAAGGACATAACTACAGTTTTGTGGATATTTTTTGAATCCAAGATGGGATTTTGACATATGAGGTATCGTAGGACTAGGGGTGACGCTCCCTTTTTGAATTTATTTTTGAAATTTCGACAAAGGGCCTAACTACACTTTTGTTGATATTTTTTGAATCCATGATGGGATTGTGACATAAATGAGGTATCGTAGGACTTGGGGTGACGCCCACAATATGAATTTTTTTCTGAAATTTTGACAAAGGGCCTAACTACACTTTTGTTGATATTTTGTGAATCCATGATCTTATTTTGACATAAATGAGGTATCGTAGGACTTGGGGTGACGCCCACTATATGAATTTATTTCTGAAATTTTGACAAAGGGCCTAAATACACTTTTGTTGATATTTTGTGAATCCATGATGCCATTTTGAGCTATGAGGTATCGTAGGACTTGGGGTGACACACCCTTTTTGAATTTATTTTTGAAATTTTGACAAAGGGCCTAAATAAACTTTTGTTGTTATTTTTTGAACCCATGATGGGATTGTGACATAAATGAGGTATCGTAGGTCATGGGGTGACGCCGCCTTTTTAAATTTATTCTTGAAATTTTGACAAAGGGCCTAACTGCCCTTTTGTTGACAATTTTTAAATCCATGATTGGATTTTGAAATATGAGGTATCGTAGGACTTGCGGTGACACCCCCTTTTTGAATTTATTTTTGAAATCTTGACAAAGGGCCTAAATAAACTTTTGTTGATATTTTTTGAATCAATGATGGGATTTTGACAAATGAGGTATCTTAAGACATGGGGTTACGCTCCCTTTTTGAATTTATTTTTGAATTTTTGACAAAGGGCCTAACTACACTTTTGTTGATATTTTTTGAATCCATGATGGGATTTGGACATAAATGAGGTATCGTAGGACTTAGGGTGACGCCCACTATATGAATTTATTTCTGAAATTTTGACAAAAGGGCCTAACTACACTTATGTTGATATTTTGTGAATCCATGATGGTATTCTGACATATGAGGTATCAAAGGACTTGGGGTGACGCTCCCTTTTTTAATTTATTTTTGAAATTTTGACAAAGGGCCTAACTACACTTTTGTTGATATTTTTAGAATCCATGATGTGATATTGACGTAAATGAAGTATCGTCGTACATGGGGTAACGCCCACTTTTTGAATTTGTTTTTGAAATGTTGACATAGGGCCTAAGTACACTTTTATTGATATTTTTTGAATCCATGATGTGATTTTGACCTATGAGGTAACGTAGGACTTGGGGTGAAGCTCCCTTTTAGAATTTATACTTGAAATTTTGACAAAGGGCCTAACTACCCTTTTGTTGATAAATTTTGAATCCATTTGATTTTGACCTATGAGGTATCGTAGGACTTGGGGTGACGCCCCCTTTTTGAATTTATTTTTGAAATCTTGACAAAAGGCCTAAATAAACTTTTGTTGTTATTTTTTGAATCCATGATGGGATTTTGACATGTGAGGTATCGTAAGACATGGGGTAACGCCCACTTTTTGAATTTATTTTTGAAATTTTAACTAAGGGCGTAAGTACACTTTTGTTGATATTTTTTGAATCCATGATGGGATTTTTACATACAAAGTATCGTAGGACTTAGGGTGACGCCCCCTTTTTGAATTTATTTTTGAAATTTTGACAAAGTGCCTAACTCCACCTTTGTTGATATTTTTTGAATCCATGATGGGATTTTGACATACAAGGTATCGTAGGACATGGGGTGACGCCGCCTTTTTAAATTTATTTGTGAAATTTTGACAAAAGGCCTAACTACACTTTTGTTGATATTTTTTGAATCCATGATGGGATTTTGACACATTAGGTATCGTAGGACTTGGGGTGACGCCCCTTTTTTGAATGTATTTTTGAAATTTTGGCACAGGACATAAATACAGTTTTGTTGATATTTTTTGAATCCAAGATGGGATTTTGACATATGAGGTATCGTAGGACTTGGGGTGACGCCCACTATATGAATGTATTTCTGTAATTTTGACAAAGGGCCTAACTACACTTTTGTTCATATTTAGTGAATCCATGATGGCATTTTGACCTAGGAGGTATCGTAGGACTTGGGGTGACGCCCCATTTCTGAATTTATTTTTGAAATTTTGACAAAGTGCCTAACTGCACTTTTGTTGATATTTTATGAATCCATGATGGGATTTTGACATACGAGATATCGTAGGACTTGGGGTGACGCCCACTATATGAATTTATTTCTGAAATATTAACAAAGGGCCTAACTACACTTTTGTTGATATTTTTCGAATCCAGGATGGGATTTTGACATATGAGGTATCATAAGACTTGGGATGACGCTCCCTTTTTAAATGTATTTTTGAAATTTTGACAAAGGGCCTAACTACACTTTTGTTGATATTTATTGAATCCATGAAGTGATTTTGACCTATGAGGTAACGTAGGACTTGGGGTGACGCCCCCTTTTGGATTAATTTATGAAATTTTGACAAAAGGCCTAACTACACTTTTGTTGATATATTTTGAATGCATGATGGGATTTTGACACATTAGGTATCGTAGGACTTGGGGTGACGCCCCTTTTTGAATTTATTTTTGAAATTTTTACAAAGGACATAACTACAGTTTTGTTGATATTTTTTGAATCCATGATGGGATTTTGACATTTGAGGTATCGTAGGACATGGGGTAACGCCCACTTTTTGAATTTATTTTTGAAATTTTGACAAAGCCCCTAAGTACACTTTTGTAGATATTTTTTGAATCCATGATGTGACTTTGACCTATGAGGTAACGTAGGACTTGGGGTGACGCCCCCTTTTTGAATTTATTTTTGAAATTTTGACAAAGTGCCTAACTCCACCTTTGTTGATATTTTTTGAATCCATGATGGGAATTTGACATACAAGGTATCGTAGGACTTGGGGTGACGCCCCTTTTTTGAATTTATTTTTGAAATTTTGACAAAGGACATAACTACAGTTTTGTGGAGATTTTTTGAATCCAAGATGGGATTTTGACATATGAGGTATCGTAGGACTAGGGGTGACGCTCCCTTTTTGAATTTATTTTTGAAATTTTGACAAAGGGCCTAACTACACTTTTGTTGATATTTTTTGAATCCATGATGGGATTGTGACATAAATGAGGTATCGTAGGACTTGGGGTGACGCCCACTATATGAATTTATTTCTGAAATTTTGACAAAGGGCCTAAGTACACTTTTGTTGATATTTTTTGAATCCATGATGTGATTTTGACCTATGAGGTAACGTAGGACTTGGGGTGAAGCTCGCTTTTTGAATTTATTCTTGAAATTATGACAAAGGGCCTAACTACCCTTTTGTTGATAATTTTTGAATCCATTTGATTTTGACATATGAGGTATCGTAGGACTAGGGGTGACACCCCCTTTTTGAATTCATTTTTGAAATCTTGACAAAGGGCCTAAATAAACTTTTGTTGTTACTTTTTGAATCCATGATGGGATTTTGAATTAAATGAGGTATCGTAGGATTTGGGTGACGCCCACTATATGAATTTATTTCTGAAATTTTGACAAAGGACCTAACTAAGCTTTAGTTGATATATTTTGAATGCATGATGGGATTTTGACACATTAGGTATCGTACGACTTGGGGTGACGCCCCTTTTTTGAATTTATTTTTGAAATTTTGACAAAGGACATAACACAGTTTTGTTGATATTTTTTGAATTCAAGATGGGATTTTGACATATGAGGTATCGTAGGACTAGGGGTAACGCCCCTTTTTTGAATTTATTTTTGAAATTTTGACAAAGGACATAACACAGTTTTGTTGATATTTTTTGAATTCAAGATGGGATTTTGACATATGAGGTATCGTAGGACTAGGGGTGACGCTCCCTTTTTGAATTTATTTTTGGAATTTTGACAAAGTGCCTAACTACACTTTTGTTGATATTTTTTGAATCCATGATGGGATTTTGACATAAATGAGGTATCGTAGGATTTGGGTGACGCCCACTATATGAATTTATTTCTGAAATTTTGACAAAGGACCTAACTACCCTTTTGTTGATAAATTTTGAATCCATTTGATTTTGATCTATGAGGTATCGTAGGACTAGGGGTGACGCCCCCTTTTTGAATTTATTTTTGAAATCTTGACAAAAGGCCTAAATAAACTTTTGTTGTTATTTTTTGAATCCATGATGGGATTTTGACATGTGAGGTATCGTAAGACATGGGGTAACGCCCACTTTTTTAATTTATTTTTGAAATTTTAACAAAGGGCGTAAGTACACTTTTGTTGATATTTTTTGAATCCATGATGTGATTTTGACCTATGAGGTAACGTAGGACTTAGGGTGACGCCCCCTTTTTGAATTTATTTTTGATATGTTGACAAAGTGCCTAACTCTACCTTTGTTGATATTTTTTGAACCCATGATGGGATTTTGAACTATGTGGTATCGTAGGACTTGGGGTGACGCCCCCTTTTTGAATTTATTTTTGAAATTTTGACAAAGTGCCTAACTCCACCTTTGTTGATATTTTTTGAATCCATGATGGGAATTTGACATACAAGGTATCGTAGGACATGGGGTGACGCCGCCTTTTTAAATTTATTTGTGAAATTTTGACAAAAGGCCTAACTACACTTTTGTTGATATTTTTTGAATCCGTGATGGGATTTTGACACATTAGGTATCGTAGGACTTGGGGTGACGCCCCTTTTTTGAATGTATTTTTGAAATTTTGACACAGGACATAACTACAGTTTTGTTGATATTTTTTGAATCCAAGATGGGATTTTGACATATGAGGTATCGTAGGACTTGGGGTGACGCCCACTATATGAATGTATTTCTGTAATTTTGACAAAGGGCCTAACTACACTTTTGTTCATATTTTGTGAATCCATGATGGCATTTTGACCTATGAGGTATCGTAGGACTTGGGGTGACGCCCCATTTCTGAATTTTTTTTTTTGAAATTTTGACAAAGTGCCTAACTGCACTTTTGTTGATATTTTATGAATCCATGATGGGATTTTGACATACGAGATATCGTAGGACTTGGGGTGACGCCCACTATATGAATTTATTTCTGAAATATTGACAAAGGGCCTAACTACACTTTTGTTGATATTTTTCGAATCCAGGATGGGATTTTGACGTAAATGAGGTATCGTAGGACATGGGGTAATGCCCACTTTTTGATTCTATTTATGAAATTTTGACAAAGGGCCTAAGTACACTTTTGTTGATATTTATTGAACCCATGAAGTGATTTTGACCTATGAGGTAACGTAGGACTTGGGGTGACGCCCCTTTTTGGATTAATTTTTGAAATTTTGACAAAAGGCCTAACTACACTTTTGTTGATATATTTTGAATGCATGATGGGATTTTGACACATTAGGTATCGTAGGACTTGGGGTGACGCCCCTTTTTGAATTTATTTTTGAAATTTTTACAAAGGACATAACTACAGTTTTGTTGATATTTTTTGAATCCATGATGGGATTTTGACATTTGAGGTATCGTAGGACATGGGGTAACGCCCACTTTTTGAATTTATTTTTGAAATTTTGACAAAGCCCCTAAGTACACTTTTGTAGATATTTTTTGAATCCATGATGTGACCTTGACCTATGAGGTAACGTAGGACTAGGGGTGACGCCCCCTTTTTGAATTTATTTTTGAAATTTTGACAAAGTGCCTAACTCCACCTTTGTTGATATTTTTTGAATCCATGATGGGAATTTGACATACAAGGTATCGTAGGACTTGGGGTGACGCCCCTTTTTTGAATTTAATTTTGAAATTTTGACAAAGGACATAACTACAGTTTTGTGGAGATTTTTTGAATCCAAGATGGGATTTTGACATATGAGGTATCGTAGGACTAGGGGTGACGCTCCCTTTTTGAATTTATTTTTGAAATTTTGACAAAGGGCCTAACTACACTTTTGTTGATATTTTTTGAATCCATGATGGGATTGTGACATAAATGAGGTATCGTAGGACTTGGGGTGACGCCCACTATATGAATTTATTTCTGAAATTTTGACAAAGGGCCTAAGTACACTTTTGTTGACATTTTTTGAATCCATGATGTGATTTTGACCTATGAGGTAACGTAGGACTTGGGGTGAAGCTCGCTTTTTGAATTTATTCTTGAAATTATGACAAAGGGCCTAACTACCCTTTTGTTGATAATTTTTGAATCCATTTGATTTTGACATATGAGGTATCGTAGGACGAGGGGTGACACCTCTTTTTGAATTCATTTTTGAAATCTTGACAAAGGGCCTAAATAAACTTTCGTTGTTACTTTTTGAATCCATGATGGGATTTTGAATTAAATGAGGTATCGTAGGATTTGGGTGACGCCCACTATATGAATTTATATCTGAAATTTTGACAAAGGGCCTAACTAAGCTTTAGTTTATATATTTTGAATGCATGATGGGATTTTGACACATTAGGTATCGTACGACTTGGGGTGACGCCCCTTTTTTGAATTTATTTTTGAAATTTTGACAAAGGACATAACACAGTTTTGTTGATATTTTTTGAATTCAAGATGGGATTTTGACATATGAGGTATCGTAGGACTAGGGGTGACGCCCCGTTTTTGAATTTATTTTTGAAATTTTGACAAAGGACATAACACAGTTTTGTTGATATTTTTTGAATTCAAGATGGGATTTTGACATATGAGGTATCGTAGGACTAGGGGTGACGCTCCCTTTTTGAATTTATTTTTGAAATTTTGACTAAGTGCCTAACTACACTTTTGTTGATATTTTTTGAATCCATGATGGGATTTTGACGTAAATGAGGTATCGTAGGATTTGGGTGACGCCCACTATATGAATTTATTTCTGAAATTTTGACAAAGGACCTAACTACACTTTTGTTGATATTTTGTGAATCGATGATGGTATTTTGACGTATGAGGTATCATAGGACTTGGGGTGACGCTCCCTTTCTTAATTTATTTTTGAAATTTTGACAAAGGGCCTAACTATCCTTTTGTTGATAATTTTTGATTCCATTTGATTTTGACCTATTAGGTGTCGTAGGACTTGGGGTGACGCCCCCTTTTTGAATTTATTCTTGAAATCTTGACAAAAGGCCTAAATAAACTTTTGTAGATATTTTTTGAATCCATGATGGGATTTTGACTTATGACGTATCGTGAGACATGGGGCAACACCCACTTTTTGAATTTATTTTTGAAATTATGACAAAGTGCCTAACTCCACCTTTGTTGATATTTTTTGATTCCATGATAAGATTTTGACATACAAGATATCGTAGGACATGGGGTGACGCCGCCTTTTTAAATTTATTTTTGAAATGTTGACAAAGGGCCTAACTACCCTTTTCTTGATAATTTTTGAATCCATGATTGGATTTTGACATATGAGGTATCGTAGGACTAGGGGTTACGCTCACTTTTTGAATTTATTTTTGAAATTTTGACAAAGGGCCTAACTACACTTTTGTTGATATTTTTTGAATCCATGATGAGATTTTGACATAAATGAGGTATCGTAGGACTTGGGGTGACGCCCACTATATGTATTTATTTCTGAAATTTTGACAAAGGGCCTTACTACACTTTTGTTGATATTTTGTGAAACCATGATGGCATTTTGACCAATGAGGTATCGTAGGATCTGGGGTGACGCCCCCTTTTGGAATTTATTTTTGAAATTTTGACAAAGTGCCTAACTGCGCTTTTGTTGATATTTTATGAATCCATGATGGGATTTTGACATACGAGATATCGTACGACTTGCGGTGACGCCGCCTTTTTAAATTTATTTTTGAAATTTTGGCAAAAGGCCTAACTACACTTTTGTTGATATTTTTCGAATCCACAATGGGATTTTGACATACGAGGTATCATAGGACTTGGGGTGACGCTCCCTTTTTAAATTTATTTTTGAAATTTTGACAAAGGGCCTAACTACACTTTTGTTGATATTTTTAGAATCCATGATGCGATTTTGACGTAAATGAGGTATCGTAGGACATGGGGTAACGCCCACTTTTTGAATCTATTTTTGAAATTTTGACAAAGGGCCTAAGTACACTTTTGTTGATATTTTTTGAATCCATGATGTGATTTTGACCTATGAGGTAACGTAGGACTTGGGGTGAAGCCCGCTTTTGAATTTATTCTTGAAATTATGACAAAAGGCCTAACTACCCTTTTGTTGATAATTTTTGAATCCATTTGATTTTGACATATGAGGTATCGTAGGACTAGGGGTGACACCCCCTTTTTGAATTCATTTTTGAAATCTTGACAAAGGGCCTAAATAAACTTTTGTTGTTACTTTTTGAATCCATGATGGGATTTTGACAAATGAGGTATCCGTAGGGCATGGGGTAACGCCCAATTTATGAATTTATTTTTGAAATTTTGACAAAGGGCCTAAGTACACTTTTGTCGATATTTTTTGAATCCATGAAGTGATTTTGACCTATGAGGTAACGTAGGACTTAGGGTGACGCCCCCTTTTTGAATTTATTTTTGAAATTTTGACAAAAGGCCTAACTAAGCTTTAGTTGATATATTTTGAATGCATTATGGGATTTTGACACATTAGGTATCGTAGGACTTGGGGTGACGCCCCTTTTTTGAATTTATTTTTGAAATTTTGACAAAGGACATAACACAGTTTTGTTGATATTTTTTGAATTCAAGATGGGATTTTGACATATGAGGTATCGTAGGACTAGGGGTGACGCTCCCTTTTTGAATTTATTTTTGAAATTTTGACAAAGTGCCTAACTACACTTTTGTTGATATTTTTTGAATCCATGATGGGATTTTGACATAAATGAGGTATCGTAGGATTTGGGTGACGCCCACTTTATGAATTTATTTCTGAAATTTTGACAAAGGGCCTAACTACACTTTTGTTGATATTTTGTGAATCCATGATGGTATTTTGACGTATGAGGTATCATAGGACTTGGGGTGAAGCTCCCTTTTTTAATTTATTTTTGAAATTTTGACAAAGGGCCTAACTATCCTTTTGTTGATAATTTTTGATTCCATTTGATTTTGACCTATTAGGTGTCGTAGGACTTGGAGTGACGCCCCCTTTTTGATTTTATTTTTTGAAATCTTGACAAAAGGCCTAAATAAACTTTTGTAGTTATTTTTGGATCCATGATGGGATTTTGACTTATGAGGTATCGTAAGACATGGGGCAACACCCACTTTTTGAATTTATTTTTGAAATTAAGACAAAGTGCCTAACTCCACCTTTGTTGATATTTTTTGATTCCATGATGGGATTTTGACATACAAGGTATCGTAGGACATGGGGTGACGCCGCCTTTTTAAATTTATTTTTGAAAAGGTGACAAAGGGCCTAACTACCCTTTTGTTGATAATTTTTGAATCCATGATTGGATTTTGACATATGAGGTATCGTAGGATTAGGTGTTACGCTCACTTTTTGAATTTATTTTTGAAATTTTGACAAAGGGCCTAACTACACTTTTGTTGATATTTTTTGAATCCATGATGGGATTTTGACATACGAGATATCGTACGACTTGCGGTGACGCCGCCTTTTTAAATATATTTTTGAAATTTTGGCAAAAGGCCTAACTACACTTTTGTTGATATTTTTCGAATCCACAATGGGATTTTGACATATGAGGTATCATAAGACTTGGGGTGACGCTCCCTTTTAAAATTTATTTTTGAAATTTTGACAAAGGGCCTAACTACACTTTTTTGATATTTTTAGAATCCATGATGCGATTTTGACTTAAATGAGGTATCGTAGGACATGTGGTAACGCCCACTTTTTGAATCTTTTTTTGAAATTTTGACAAAGGGCCTAAGTACACTTTTGTTGATATTTTTTGAATCCATGATGTGATTTTGACCTATGAGGTAACGTAGGACTTGGGGTGAAGCTCGCTTTTGAATTTATTCTTGAAATTATGACAAAGGGCCTAACTACCCTTTTGTTGATAATTTTTGAATCCATTTGATTTTGACATATGAGGTATCGTAGGACTAGGGGTGACGCTCCCTTTTTGAATTTATTTTTGAAATTATGACAAAGTGCCTAACTACACTTTTGTTGATATTTTTTGAATCCATGATGGAATTTTGACATAAATGAGGTATCGTAGGATTTGGGTGACGCCCCCTATATGAATTTATTTCTGAAATTTTGACAAAGGGCCTAACTACACTTTTGTTGATATTTTGTGAATCCATGATGGTATTTTGACGTATGAGGTATCATAGGACTTGGGGTGACGCTCCCTTTTTTAATTTAATGTTGAAATGTTGACAAAGGGCCGAACTATCCTTTTGTTGATAATTTTTGATTCCATTTGATTTTGACCTATTAGGTGTCGTAGGACTTGGGGTGACGCCCCCTTTTTGAATTTATTTTTTGAAATCTTGACAAAAGGCCTAAGTACACTTTTGTTGATATTTTTTGAATCCATGATGTGATTTTGACCTATGAGGTAACGTAGGACTTGGGGTGACGCCCCCTTTATGAATTTATTTTTGAAATTATGACAAAGTGCCTAACTCCACCTTTGTTGATATTTTTTGATTCCATGATGGGATTTTGACATACAAGGTATCGTAGGACATGGGGTGACGCCGCCTTTTTTAATTTATTTTTGAAATATTGACAAAGGGCCTAACTACCCTTTTGTTGATAATTTTTGAATCCATGATTGGATTTTGACATATGAGGTATCGTAGGACTTGGGGAGACACCCCCTTTCTGAATTTATTTTTGAAATCTTGACAAAGGGCCTAAATAAACTTTTGTTGTTATTTTTTGAATCCATGACGGGATTTTGACATATGAGGTATCGTAGGACATGGGGTTACGCTCCCTTTTTGAATTTATTTTTGAAATTTTGAGAAAGGGCCTAACTACACTTTTGTTGATATTTTTTGAATCCAGGACGGGATTTTGACATATGAGGTATCGTAGGACATGGGGTTACTTTCCCTTTTTGAATTTATTTTTGAAATTTTGACAACGGGCCTAACTACACTTTTGTTGATATTTTTTGAATCCATGATGGGATTTTGGCATATGAGGTATCGTAAGACATGGGGTAACGCCCACTTTTTGAATTTATTTTTGAAATTTTGACAAAGGGCCTAAGTACACTTTTGATGATATTCTTTGAATCCATGATGTGATTTTGACCTATGAGGTAACGTAGGACTTGGGGTGACGCCCCCTTTTTGAATTTATTTTTGAAATTTTGACAAAGTGCCTAACTCCACCTTTGTTGATATTTTTTGAATCCATGATGGGATTTTGACATACAAAGTATCGTAGGACATGGGGTGACGCCGCCTTTTTTAATTTATTTTTGAAATGTTGACAAACGGCCTAACTACCCTTTTCTTGATAATTTTTGAATCCATGATTGCATTTTGACATATGAGGTATCGTAGGACTTGGGGAGACACCCCCTTTTTGAATTTATTTTTGAAATCTTGACTAAGGGTCTAGATAAACTTTTGTTGTTATTTTTTGAATCCATGACGGGACTTTGACATATGAGGTATCGTAGGACATGGGGTTACGCTCCCTTTTTGAATTTATTTTTGAAATTTTGTCAAAGGGCCTAACTATACTTTTGTTGTTATTTTTTGAACCCATGATGGGATTTTGACATAAATGAGGTATCTTAGGACTTGGGGTGACGTCCACTATATGAATTTATTTCTGAAATTTTGACAAAGGGCCTAACTACACTTTTGTTGATATTTTGTGAATCCATGATCTTATTTTGACATAAATGAGGTATCGTAGGACTTGGGGTGACGCCCACTATATGAATTTATTTCTGAAATTTTGACAAAGGGCCTAAATACACTTTTGTTGATATTTTGTGAATCCATGATGCCATTTTGAGCTATGAGTATCGTAGGACTTGGGGTGACACACCCTTTTTGAATTTATTTTTGAAATTTTGACAAAGGGCCTAAATAAACTTTTGTTGTTATTTTTGGAATCCATGATGGGATTTTGACATATGAGGTATCGAAGGACATGGGGTAACGCCCACTTTTTGAATTAAATATTAAAATTTTGACAACCGGGCCTAAGTACACTTTTGTTGATATTTTTTGAATCCATGAAGTGATTTTGACCTATGAGGTACCATAGGACTTGGGGTGACGCCCCCTTTTTGAATTTATTTTGGAAATTTTGACAAAAGGCCTAACTACACTTTTGTTGATATATTTTAAATGCGTGATGGGATTTTGACACATTAGGTATCGTAGGACTTGGGGTGACGCCCCTTTTTGATTTTATTTTTGAAATTTTTACAAAGGACATAACACAGTTTTGTTGATATTTTTTGAATCCATGATGGGATTTTGACACATTAGGTATCGTAGGACTTGGGGTTACGCCCCTTTTTTGAATTTATTTTTGAAATTTTCACAAAGGACATAACTACAGTTTTGATGATATTTTTTGAATCCAAGATGGGATTTTGACATATGAGGTATCGTAGGACTAGGGGTTACGCTGACTTTTTGAATTTACTTTTGAAATTTTGACAAAGGGCCTAACTACACTTTTGTTGATATTTTTGAATCCATGATGGGATTTTGACATGAATGAGATATCGTAGGACTTGGGGTGACGCCCACTATATGTATTTATTTGTGAAATTTTGACAAAGGGCCTTACTACACTTTTGTTGATATTTTGTGAATCCATGATGGCATTTTGACCAATGATGTATCGTAGGACCTGGGGTGACGCCCCCTTTTGGAATTTATTTTTGAAATTTTGACAAAGTGCCTAACTGCGCTTTTGTTGATATTTTATGAATCCATGATGGGATTTTGACATACGAGTTATCGTACGACTTGCGGTGACGCCGCCTTTTTAATTTTATTCTTGAAATTTTGGCAAAAGGCCTAACTACACTTTTGTTGATATTTTTCGAATCCACAATGGGATTTTGACATATGAGGTATCATAGGACTTGGGGTGACGCTCCCTTTTTAAATTTATTTTTGAAATTTTGACAAAGGGCCTAACTATACTTTTGTTGATATTCTTAGAATCCATGATGCGATTTTGACGTAAATGAGGTATCGTAGGACATGGGGTAACGCCCACTTTTTGAATCTATTTTTGAAATTTTGACAAAGGGCCTAAGTACACTTTTGTTGATATTTTTTGAATCCATGATGTGATTTTGACCTATAAGGTAACGTAGGACTTGGGGTGAAGCTCGCTTATTGAATTTATTCTTGAAATTATGTCAAAGGGCCTAACTACCCTTTTGTTGATAATTTTTGAATCCATTTGATTTTGACATATGAGGTATCGTAGGACTAGGGGTGACACCCCCTTTTTGAATTTATTTTTG
The DNA here is from genome assembly GCA_946902985.2 of Meconema thalassinum. Classification (NCBI taxonomy): domain Eukaryota; kingdom Metazoa; phylum Arthropoda; class Insecta; order Orthoptera; family Tettigoniidae; genus Meconema; species Meconema thalassinum. The sequence goes on along the minus strand of OX336389.2, from coordinate 884,982,232 downwards.
AAATCTTGACAGAGGGCCTAAATAAACTTTTGTTGTTACTTTTTGAATCCATGATGGGATTTTGACATATGAGGTATCGTAGGACTTGGGGTGACGCCCCTTTTTTGAATTTATTTTTGAAATTTTGTCAAAGGGCATAACACAGTTTTTTGATATTTTTTGAATTCAAGATGGGATTTTGACATAAATGAGGTATCGTAGGACTAGGGGAGACACCCCCTTTTTGAATTTATTTTTGAAACCTTGACAAAGGGCCTAAATAAACTTTTGTTGTTATTTTTTGAATCCATGACGGGATTTTGACATATGAGTTATCGTAGGACATGGGGTTACGCTCCCTTTTTGAATTTATTTTTGAAATTTTGTCAAAGGGCCTAACTATACTTTTGTTGATATTTTTTGAACCCATGATGGGATTTTGACATAAATGAGGTATCTTATTACTTGGGGTGACGTCCACTATATGAATTTATTTCTGAAATTTTGACAAAGGGCCTAACTACACTTTTGTTGATATTTTGTGAATCCATGATCTTATTTTGACATAAATGAGGTATCGTAGGACTTGGGGTGACGCCCACTATATGAATTTATTTCTGAAATTTTGACAAAGGGCCTAACTACACTTTTGTTGATATTTTGTGAATCCATGATGCCATTTTGACCTATGAGGTATCGTAGGACTTGGGGTGACACACCCTTTTTGAATTTATTTTTGAAATCTTGACAAAGGGCCTAAATAAACTTTTGTTGTTATTTTTGGAATCCATGATGGGATTTTGACATATGAGGTATCGAAGGACATGGGGTAACGCCCACTTTTTGAATTAAATATTAAAATTTTGACAACCGGGCCTAAGTACACTTTTGTTGATATTCTTAGAATCCATGATGCGATTTTGACGTAAATGAGGTATCGTAGGACTTGGGGTGACGCCCCCTTTTTGAATTTATTTTGGAAATTTTGACAAAAGGCCTAACTACACTTTTGTTGATATATTTTGAATGCGTGATGGGATTTTGACACATTAGGTATCGTAGGACTTGGGGTGACGCCCCTTTTTGATTTTATTTTTGAAATTTTTACAAAGGACATAACTGCGGTTTTGTTGATATTTTTTGAATCCATGATGAGATTTTGACATATGAGGTATCGTAGGACATGGGGGAACGCCCACGTTTTGAATTTATTTTTGAAATTTTGACAAAGGGCCTAAGTACACTTTAGTTGATATTTTTTGAATCCATGATGTGACTTTGACCTATGAGGTAACGTAGGACTTGGGGTGACGCCCCCTTTTTGAATTTATTTTTGAAATTTTGACAAAGTGCCTAACTCCACCTTTGTTGATATTTTTTGAATCCATGATGGGAATTTGACATACAAGGTATCGTAGGACATGGGGTGACGCCGCCTTTTTAAATTTATTTGTGAAATTTTGACGAAAGGCCTAACTATACTTTTGTTGATATTTTTTGAATCCATGATGGGATTTTGACACATTAGGTATCGTAGGACTTGGGGTGACGCCCCTTTTTTGAATTTATTTTTGAAATTTTGACAAAGGACATAACTACAGTTTTGTTGATATTTTTTGAATCCAAGATGGGATTTTGACATATGAGGTATCGTAGGACTAGGGGTTACGCTCACTTTTTGAATTTACTTTTGAAATTTTGACAAAGGGCCTAACTACACTTTTGTTGATATTTTTTGAATCCATGATGGGATTTTGACATGAATGAGGTATCGTAGGACTTGGGGTGACGCCCACTATATGTATTTATTTGTGAAATTTGACAAAGGGCCTTACTACACTTTTGTTGATATTTTGTGAATCCATGATGGCATTTTGACCAATGATGTATCGTAGGACCTGGGATGACGCCCCCTTTTGGAATTTATTTTTGAAATTTTGACAAAGTGCCTAACTGCGCTTTTGTTGATATTTTATGAATCCATGATGGGATTTTGACATACGAGATATCGTACGACTTGCGGTGACGCCGCCTTTTTAATTTTATTCTTGAAATTTTGGCAAAAGGCCTAACTACACTTTTGTTGATATTTTTCGAATCCACAATGGGATTTTGACATATGAGGTATCATAGGACTTGGGTTGACGCTCCCTTTTGAAATTTATTTTTGAAATTTTGACAAAGGGCCTAACTACACTTTTGTTGATATTCTTAGAATCCATGATGCGATTTTGACGTAAATGAGGTATCGTAGGACATGGGGTAACGCCCACTTTTTGAATCTATTTTTGAAATTTTGACAAAGGGCCTAAGTACACTTTTGTTGATATTTTTTGAATCCATGATGTGATTTTGACCTATAAGGTAACGTAGGACTTGGGGTGAAGCTCGCTTTTTGAATTTATTCTTGAAATTATGTCAAAGGGCCTAACTACACTTTTGTTGATAATTTTTGAATCCATTTGATTTTGACATATGAGGTATCGTAGGACTAGGGGTGACACCCCCTTTTTGAATTTATTTTTGAAATCTTGACAAAGGGCCTAAATAAACTTTTGTTGTTACTTTTTCAATCCATGATGGGATTTTGACATATGAGATATCGTAGGACTTGGGGTGACGCCCCTTTTTTGAATTTATTTTTGAAATTTTGTCAAAGGGCATAACACAGTTTTTTGATATTTTTTGAATTCAAGATGGGATTTTGACATAAATGAGGTATCGTAGGACTAGGGGAGACACCCCCTTTTTGAATTTATTTTTGAAATCTTGACAAAGGGCCTAAATAAACTTTTGTTGTTATTTTTTGAATCCATGACGGGATTTTGACATATGAGGTATCGTAGGACATGGGGTTACGCTCCCTTATTGAATTTATTTTTGAAATTTTGTCAAAGGGTCTAACTATACTTTTGTTGATATTTTTTGAATCCATAATGGGATTTTGACATAAATGAGGTATCGTAGGACTTGGGGTGACGCACACTATATGAATTTATTTCTGAAATGTTGACAAAGGGCCTAACTACACTTGTGTTGATATTTTGTGAATCCATGATGGTATTTTGACATAAATGAGGTATCGTCGGGCTTGGGGTGACGCCCACTATATGAATTTATTTCTGAAATTTTGACAAATGGCCTAACTACACTTTTGTTTATATTTTGTGAATCCATGGTGGCATTTTTACCTATGAGGTATCGTAGGACTAGGGGTTACGCTCACTTTTCGAATTTATTTTTGAAATTTTGACAAAGGGCCTAACTACACTTTTGTTGATATTTTTTGAATCCATGATGGGATTTTGACATACGAGATATCGTACGATTTGCGGTGACGCCGCCTTTTTAAATTTATTTTTGAAATTTTGGCAAAAGGCCTAACTACACTTTTGTTGATATTTTTCGAATCCACAATGGGATTTTGACATATGAGGTATCATAAGACTTGGGGTGACGCTCCCTTTTTAAATTTATTTTTGAAATTTTGACAAAGGGCCTAACTACACTTTTTTGATATTTTTAGAATCCATGATGCGATTTTGACATAAATGAGGTATCGTAGGACATGGGGTAACGCCCACTTTTTGAATCTATTTTTGAAAATTTGACAAAGGGCCTAAGTACACTTTTGTTGATATTTTTTGAATCCATGATGTGATTTTGACCTATGAGGTAACGTAGGACTTGGGGTGAAGCTCGCTTTTGAATTTATTCTTGAAATTATGACAAAGGGCCTAACTACCCTTTTGTTGATAATTTTTGAATCCATTTGATTTTGACATATGAGGTATCGTAGGACTAGGGGTGACACCCCCTTTTTGAATTCATTTTTGTAATCTTGACAAAGGGCCTAAATAAACTTTTGTTGTTACTTTTTGAATCCATGATGGGATTTTGACATATGAGTTATCCGTAGGACATGGGGTAACGCCCAATTTATGAATGTATTTTTTGAAATTTTGACAATGGGCCTAAGTACACTTTTGTCGATATTTTTTGAATCCATGAAGTGATTTTGACCTATGAGGTAACCTAGGACTTAGGGTGACGCCCCCTTTTTGAATTTATTTTTGAAATTTTGACAAAAGGCCTAACTAAGCTTTAGTTGATATATTTTGAATGCATGATGGGATTTTGACACATTAGGTATCGTAGGACTTGGGGTGACGCCCCTTTTTTGAATTAATTTTTGAAATTTTGACAAAGGACATAACACAGTTTTGTTGATATTTTTTGAATTCAAGATGGGATTTTGACATATGAGGTATCGTAGGACTAGGGGTGACGCTCCCTTTTTGAATTTATTTTTGAAATTTTGACAAAGTGCCTAACTACACTTTTGTTGATATTTTTTGAATCCATGATGGGATTTTGACATAAATGAGGTATCGTAGGATTTGGGTGACGCCCACTATATGAATTTATTTCTGAAATTTTGACAAAGGGCCTAACTACACTTTTGTTGATATTTTGTGAATCCATGATGATATTTTGACGTATGAGGTATCATAGGACTTGGGGTGACGCTCCCTTTTTTAATTTATTTTTGAAATTTGGACAAAGGGCCTAACTATCCTTTTGTTGATAATTTTTGATTCCATTTGATTTTGACCTATTAGGTGTCGTAGGACTTGGGGTGACGCCCCCTTTTTGAATTTATTTTTTGAAATCTTGACAAAAGGCCTAAATAAACTTTTGTAGTTATTTTTGGATCCATGATGGGATTTTGACTTATGAGGTATCGTAAGACATGGGGCAACACCCACTTTTTGAATTTGTTTTTGAAATTTTGACAAAGGGTCTAAGTACACTTTTGTTGATATTTTTTGAATCCATGATGTGATTTTGACCTATGAGGTAACGTAGGACTTGGGGTGACGCCCTTTTTTTGAATTTATTTTTGAAATTATGACAAAGTGCCTAACTCCACCTTTGTTGATATTTTTTGATTCCATGATAAGATTTTGACATACAAGATATCGTAGGACATGGGGTGACGCCGCCTTTTTAAATTTATTTTTGAAATGTTGACCAAGGGCCTAACTACCCTTTTGTTGATAATTTTTGAATCCATGATTGGATTTTGACATATGAGGTATCGTAGGACTAGGGGTTACGCTCACTTTTTGAATTTATTTTTGAAATTTTGACAAAGGGCCTAACTACACTTTTGTTGATATTTTTTGAATCCATGATGGGATTTTGACATAAATGAGGTATCGTAGGACTTGGGGTGACGCCCACTATATGTATTTATTTCTGAAATTTTGACAAAGGGCCTTACTACCCTTTTGTTGATAATTTTTGAATCCATGATTGGATTTTGACATATGAGGTATCGTAGGATTAGGGGTTACGCTCACTTTTTGAATTTATTTTTGAAATTTTGACAAAGGGCCTAACTACACTTTTGTTGATATTTTTTGAATCCATGATGGGATTTTGACATACGAGATATCGTACGACTTGCGGTGACGCCGCCTTTTAAAATTTATTTTTGAAATTTTGGCAAAATGCCTAACTACACTTTTGTTGATATTTTTCGAATCCACAATGGGATTTTGACATATGAGGTATCATAAGACTTGGGGTGACGCTCCCTTTTTAAATTTATTTTTGAAATTTTGACAAAGGGCCTAACTACACTTTTTTGATATTTTTAGATTCCATGATGCGATTTTGACGTAAATGAGGTATCGTAGGACATGGGGTAACGCCCACTTTTTGAATCTATTTTTGAAATTTTGACAAAGGGCCTAAGTACACTTTTGTTGATATTTTTTGAATCCATGATGTGATTTTGACCTATGAGGTAACGTAGGAATTGGGGTGAAGCTCGATTTTGAATTTATTCTTGAAATTATGACAAAGGGCCTAACTACCCTTTTGTTGATAATTTTTGAATCCATTTGATTTTGACATATGAGGTATCGTAGGACTAGGGGTGACACCCCCTTTTTGAATTCATTTTTGAAATCTTGACAAAGGGCCTAAATAAACTTTTGTTGTTACTTTTTGAATCCATGATGGGATTTTGACATATGAGGTATCCGTAGGACATGGGGTAACGCCCAATTTATGAATTTATTTTTGAAATTTTGACAATGGGCCTAAGTACACTTTTGTCGATATTTTTTGAATCCATGAAGTGATTTTGACCTATGAGGTAACGTAGGACTTAGGGTGACGCCCCCTTTTTGAATTTATTTTTGAAAATTTGACAAAAGGCCTAACTAAGCTTTAGTTGATATATTTTGAATGCATGATGGGATTTTGACACATTAGGTATCGTAGGACTTGGGGTGACGCCCCTTTTTTGAATTTATTTTTGAAATTTTGACAAAGGACATAACACAGTTTTGTTGATATTTTTTGAATTCAAGATGGGATTTTGACATATGAGGTATCGTAGGACTAGGGGTGACGCTCCCTTTTTGAATTTATTTTTGAAATCTCGACAAAGGGCCTAAATAAACTTTTGTTGTTATTTTTGGAATCCATGATGGGATTTTGACATATGAGGTATCGAAGGACATGGGGTAACGCCCACTTTTTGAATTAAATATTAAAATTTTGACAACCGGGCCTAAGTACACTTTTGTTGATATTTTTTGAATCCATGAAGTGATTTTGACCTATGAGGTACCATAGGACTTGGGGTGACGCCCCCTTTTTGAATTTATTTTGGAAATTTTGACAAAAGGCCTAACTACACTTTTGTTGATATATTTTAAATGCGTGATGGGATTTTGACACATTAGGTATCGTAGGACTTGGGGTGACGCCCCTTTTTGATTTTATTTTTGAAATTTTTACAAAGGACATAACACAGTTTTGTTGATATTTTTTGAATCCATGATGGGATTTTGACACATTAGGTATCGTAGGACTTGGGGTTACGCCCCTTTTTTGAATTTATTTTTGAAATTTTCACAAAGGACATAACTACAGTTTTGATGATATTTTTTGAATCCAAGATGGGATTTTGACATATGAGGTATCGTAGGACTAGGGGTTACGCTGACTTTTTGAATTTACTTTTGAAATTTTGACAAAGGGCCTAACTACACTTTTGTTGATATTTTTGAATCCATGATGGGATTTTGACATGAATGAGATATCGTAGGACTTGGGGTGACGCCCACTATATGTATTTATTTGTGAAATTTTGACAAAGGGCCTTACTACACTTTTGTTGATATTTTGTGAATCCATGATGGCATTTTGACCAATGATGTATCGTAGGACCTGGGGTGACGCCCCCTTTTGGAATTTATTTTTGAAATTTTGACAAAGTGCCTAACTGCGCTTTTGTTGATATTTTATGAATCCATGAAGGGATTTTGACATACGAGATATCGTACGACTTGCGGTGACGCCGCCTTTTTAATTTTATTCTTGAAATTTTGGCAAAAGGCCTAACTACACTTTTGTTGATATTTTTCGAATCCACAATGGGATTTTGACATATGAGGTATCATAGGACTTGGGGTGACGCTCCCTTTTTAAATTTATTTTTGAAATTTTGACAAAGGGCCTAACTATACTTTTGTTGATATTCTTAGAATCCATGATGCGATTTTGACGTAAATGAGGTATCGTAGGACATGGGGTAACGCCCACTTTTTGAATCTATTTTTGAAATTTTGACAAAGGGCCTAAGTACACTTTTGTTGATATTTTTTGAATCCATGATGTGATTTTGACCTATAAGGTAACGTAGGACTTGGGGTGAAGCTCGCTTATTGAATTTATTCTTGAAATTATGTCAAAGGGCCTAACTACCCTTTTGTTGATAATTTTTGAATCCATTTGATTTTGACATATGAGGTATCGTAGGACTAGGGGTGACACCCCCTTTTTGAATTTATTTTTGAAATCTTGACAGAGGGCCTAAATAAACTTTTGTTGTTACTTTTTGAATCCATGATGGGATTTTGACATATGAGGTATCGTAGGACTTGGGGTGACGCCCCTTTTTTGAATTTATTTTTGAAATTTTGTCAAAGGGCATAACACAGTTTTTTGATATTTTTTGAATTCAAGATGGGATTTTGACATAAATGAGGTATCGTAGGACTAGGGGAGACACCCCCTTTTTGAATTTATTTTTGAAACCTTGACAAAGGGCCTAAATAAACTTTTGTTGTTATTTTTTGAATCCATGACGGGATTTTGACATATGAGTTAACGTAGGACATGGGGTTACGCTCCCTTTTTGAATTTATTTTTGAAATTTTGTCAAAGGGCCTAACTATACTTTTGTTGATATTTTTTGAACCCATGATGGGATTTTGACATAAATGAGGTATCTTATTACTTGGGCTGACGTCCACTATATGAATTTATTTCTGAAATTTTGACAAAGGGCCTAACTACACTTTTGTTGATATTTTGTGAATCCATGATCTTATTTTGACATAAATGAGGTATCGTAGGACTTGGGGTGACGCCCACTATATGAATTTATTTCTGAAATTTTGACAAAGGGCCTAACTACACTTTTGTTGATATTTTGTGAATCCATGATGCCATTTTGACCTATGAGGTATCGTAGGACTTGGGGTGACACACCCTTTTTGAATTTATTTTTGAAATCTTGACAAAGGGCCTAAATAAACTTTTGTTGTTATTTTTGGAATCCATGATGGGATTTTGACATATGAGGTATCGAAGGACATGGGGTAACGCCCACTTTTTGAATTAAATATTAAAATTTTGACAACCGGGCCTAAGTACACTTTTGTTGATATTCTTAGAATCCATGATGCGATTTTGACGTAAATGAGGTATCGTAGGACTTGGGGTGACGCCCCCTTTTTGAATTTATTTTGGAAATTTTGACAAAAGGCCTAACTACACTTTTGTTGATATATTTAGAATGCGTGATGGGATTTTGACACATTAGGTATCGTAGGACTTGGGGTGACGCCCCTTTTTGATTTTATTTTTGAAATTTTTACAAAGGGCATAACTGCGGTTTTGTTGATATTTTTTGAATCCATGATGAGATTTTGACATATGAGGTATCGTAGGACATGGGGAAACGCCCACGTTTTGAATTTATTTTTGAAATTTTGACAAAGGGCCTAAGTACACTTTAGTTGATATTTTTTGAATCCATGATGTGACTTTGACCTATGAGGTAACGTAGGACTTGGGGTGACGCCCCCTTTTTGAATTTATTTTTGAAATTTTGACAAAGTGCCTAACTCCACCTTTGTTGATATTTTTTGAATCCATGATGGGAATTTGACATACAAGGTATCGTAGGACATGGGGTGACGCCGCCTTTTTAAATTTATTTGTGAAATTTTGACGAAAGGCCTAACTATACTTTTGTTGATATTTTTTGAATCCATGATGGGATTTTGACACATTAGGTATCGTAGGACTTGGGGTGACGCCCCTTTTTTGAATTTATTTTTGAAATTTTGACAAAGGACATAACTACAGTTTTGTTGATATTTTTTGAATCCAAGATGGGATTTTGACATATGAGGTATCGTAGGACTAGGGGTTACGCTCACTTTTTGAATTTACTTTTGAAATTTTGACAAAGGGCCTAACTACACTTTTGTTGATATTTTTTGAATCCATGATGGGATTTTGACATGAATGAGGTATCGTAGGACTTGGGGTGACGCCCACTATATGTATTTATTTGTGAAATTTGACAAAGGGCCTTACTACACTTTTGTTGATATTTTGTGAATCCATGATGGCATTTTGACCAATGATGTATCGTAGGACCTGGGATGACGCCCCCTTTTGGAATTTATTTTTGAAATTTTGACAAAGTGCCTAACTGCGCTTTTGTTGATATTTTATGAATCCATGATGGGATTTTGACATACGAGATATCGTACGACTTGCGGTGACGCCGCCTTTTTAATTTTATTCTTGAAATTTTGGCAAAAGGCCTAACTACACTTTTGTTGATATTTTTCGAATCCACAATGGGATTTTGACATATGAGGTATCATAGGACTTGGGTTGACGCTCCCTTTTGAAATTTATTTTTGAAATTTTGACAAAGGGCCTAACTACACTTTTGTTGATATTCTTAGAATCCATGATGCGATTTTGACGTAAATGAGGTATCGTAGGACATGGGGTAACGCCCACTTTTTGAATCTATTTTTGAAATTTTGACAAAGGGCCTAAGTACACTTTTGTTGATATTTTTTGAATCCATGATGTGATTTTGACCTATAAGGTAACGTAGGACTTGGGGTGAAGCTCGCTTTTTGAATTTATTCTTGAAATTATGTCAAAGGGCCTAACTACACTTTTGTTGATAATTTTTGAATCCATTTGATTTTGACAAATGAGGTATCGTAGGACTAGGGGTGACACCCCCTTTTTGAATTTATTTTTGAAATCTTGACAAAGGGCCTAAATAAACTTTTGTTGTTACTTTTTCAATCCATGATGGGATTTTGACATATGAGATATCGTAGGACTTGGGGTGACGCCCCTTTTTTGAATTTATTTTTGAAATTTTGTCAAAGGGCATAACACAGTTTTTTGATATTTTTTGAATTCAAGATGGGATTTTGACATAAATGAGGTATCGTAGGACTAGGGGAGACACCCCCTTTTTGAATTTATTTTTGAAATCTTGACAAAGGGCCTAAATAAACTTTTGTTGTTATTTTTTGAATCCATGACGGGATTTTGACATATGAGGTATCGTAGGACATGGGGTTACGCTCCCTTATTGAATTTATTTTTGAAATTTTGTCAAAGGGTCTAACTATACTTTTGTTGATATTTTTTGAATCCATAATGGGATTTTGACATAAATGAGGTATCGTAGGACTTGGGGTGACGCACACTATATGAATTTATTTCTGAAATGTTGACAAAGGGCCTAACTACACTTGTGTTGATATTTTGTGAATCCATGATGGTATTTTGACATAAATGAGGTATCGTCGGGCTTGGGGTGACGCCCACTATATGAATTTATTTCTGAAATTTTGACAAATGGCCTAACTACACTTTTGTTTATATTTTGTGAATCCATGGTGGCATTTTTACCTATGAGGTATCGTAGGACTAGGGGTTACGCTCACTTTTCGAATTTATTTTTGAAATTTTGACAAAGGGCCTAACTACACTTTTGTTGATATTTTTTGAATCCATGATGGGATTTTGACATACGAGATATCGTACGACTTGCGGTGACGCCGCCTTTTTAAATTTATTTTTGAAATTTTGGCAAAAGGCCTAACTACACTTTTGTTGATATTTTTCGAATCCACAATGGGATTTTGACATATGAGGTATCATAAGACTTGGGGTGACGCTCCCTTTTTAAATTTATTTTTGAAATTTTGACAAAGGGCCTAACTACACTTTTTTGATATTTTTAGAATCCATGATGCGATTTTGACATAAATGAGGTATCGTAGGACATGGGGTAACGCCCACTTTTTGAATCTATTTTTGAAAATTTGACAAAGGGCCTAAGTACACTTTTGTTGATATTTTTTGAATCCATGATGTGATTTTGACCTATGAGGTAACGTAGGACTTGGGGTGAAGCTCGCTTTTGAATTTATTCTTGAAATTATGACAAAGGGCCTAACTACCCTTTTGTTGATAATTTTTGAATCCATTTGATTTTGACATATGAGGTATCGTAGGACTAGGGGTGACACCCCCTTTTTGAATTCATTTTTGTAATCTTGACAAAGGGCCTAAATAAACTTTTGTTGTTACTTTTTGAATCCATGATGGGATTTTGACATATGAGTTATCCGTAGGACATGGGGTAACGCCCAATTTATGAATTTATTTTTTGAAATTTTGACAATGGGCCTAAGTACACTTTTGTCGATATTTTTTGAATCCATGAAGTGATTTTGACCTATGAGGTAACGTAGGACTTAGGGTGACGCCCCCTTTTTGAATTTATTTTTGAAATTTTGACAAAAGGCCTAACTAAGCTTTAGTTGATATATTTTGAATGCATGATGGGATTTTGACACATTAGGTATCGTAGGACTTGGGGTGACGCCCCTTTTTTGAATTAATTTTTGAAATTTTGACAAAGGACATAACACAGTTTTGTTGATATTTTTTGAATTCAAGATGGGATTTTGACATATGAGGTATCGTAGGACTAGGGGTGACGCTCCCTTTTTGAATTTATTTTTGAAATTTTGACAAAGTGCCTAACTACACTTTTGTTGATATTTTTTGAATCCATGATGGGATTTTGACATAAATGAGGTATCGTAGGATTTGGGTGACGCCCACTATATGAATTTATTTCTGAAATTTTGACAAAGGGCCTAACTACACTTTTGTTGATATTTTGTGAATCCATGATGGTATTTTGACGTATGAGGTATCATAGGACTTGGGGTGACGCTCCCTTTTTTAATTTATTTTTGAAATTTGGACAAAGGGCCTAACTATCCTTTTGTTGATAATTTTTGATTCCATTTGATTTTGACCTATTAGGTGTCGTAGGACTTGGGGTGACGCCCCCTTTTTGAATTTATTTTTTGAAATCTTGACAAAAGGCCTAAATAAACTTTTGTAGTTATTTTTGGATCCATGATGGGATTTTGTCTTATGAGGTATCGTAAGACATGGGGCAACACCCACTTTTTGAATTTATTTTTGAAATTTTGACAAAGGGCCTAAGTACACTTTTGTTGATATTTTTTGAATCCATGATGTGATTTTGACCTATGAGGTAACGTAGGACTTGGGGTTACGCCCCCTTTTTGAATTTATTTTTGAAATTATGACAAAGTGCCTAACTCCACCTTTGTTGATATTTTTTGATTCTATGATGGGATTTTGACATACAAGGTATCGTAGGACATGGGGTGACGCCGCCTTTTTTAATTTATTTTTGAAATATTGACAAAGGGCCTAACTACCCTTTTGTTGATAATTTTTGAATCCATGATTGGATTTTGACATATGAGGTATCGTAGGATTAGGGGTTACGCTCACTTTTTGAATTTATTTTTGAAATTTTGACAAAGGGCCTAACTACACTTTTGTTGATATTTTTTGAATCCATGATGGGATTTTGACATACGAGATATCGTACGACTTGCGGTGACGCCGCCTTTTTAAATTTATTTTTGAAATTTTGGCAAAAGGCCTAACTACACTTTTGTTGATATTTTTCGAATCCACAATGGGATTTTGACATATGAGGTATCATAAGACTTGGGGTGACGCTCCCTTTTTAAATTTATATTTGAAATTTTGACAAAGGGCCTAACTACACTTTTTTGATATTTTTAGAATCCATGATGCGATTTTGACGTAAATGAGGTATCGTAGGACATGGGGTAACGCCCACTTTTTGAATCTATTTTTGAAATTTTGACAAAGGGCCTAAGTACACTTTTGTTGATATTTTTTGAATCCATGATGTGATTTTGACCTATGAGGTAACGTAGGACTTGGGGTGAAGCTCGCTTTTGAATTTATTCTTGAAATTATGACAAAGGGCCTAACTACCCTTTTGTTGATAATTTTTGAATCCATTTGATTTTGACATATGAGGTATCGTAGGACTAGGGGTGACACCCCCTTTTTGAATTCATTTTTGAAATCTTGACAAAGGGCCTAAATAAACTTTTGTTGTTACTTTTTGAATCCATGATGGGATTTTGACATATGAGGTATCCGTAGGACATGGGGTAACGCCCAATTTATGAATTTATTTTTGAAATTTTGACAATGGGCCTAAGTACACTTTTGTCGATATTTTTTGAATCCATGATGTGATTTTGACCTATGAGGTAACGTAGGACTTAGGGTGACGCCCCCTTTTTGAATTTATTTTTGAAAATTTGACAAAAGGCCTAACTAAGCTTTAGTTGATATATTTTGAATGCATGATGGGATTTTGACACATTAGGTATCGTAGGACTTGGGGTGACGCCCCTTTTTTGAATTTATTTTTGAAATTTTGACAAAGGACATAACACAGTTTTCTTGATATTTTTTGAATTCAAGATGGGATTTTGACATATGAGGTATCGTAGGACTAGGGGTGACGCTCCCTTTTTGAATTTATTTTTGAAATTATGACAAAGTGCCTAACTACACTTTTGTTGATATTTTTTGAATCCATGATGGGATTTTGACATAAATGATGTATCGTAGGATTTGGGTGACGCCCACTATAAGAATTTATTTCTGAAATTTTGACAAAGGGCCTAACTACACTTTTGTTGATATTTTGTGAATCCATGATGGTATTTTGACGTATGAGGTATCATAGGACTTGGGGTGACGCTCCCTTTTTAAATTTATTTTTGAAATTTTGACAAAGGGCCTAACTATCCTTTTGTTGATAATTTTTGATTCCATTTGATTTTGACCTATTAGGTGTCGTAGGACTTGGAGTGACGCCCCCTTTTTGAATTTATTTTTTGAAATCTTGACAAAAGGCCTAAATAAACTTTTGTAGTTATTTTTGGATCCATGATGGGATTTTGACTTATGAGGTATCGTAAGACATGGGGCAACACCCACTTTTTGAATTTATTTTTGAAATTTTGACAAAGGGCCTAAGTACACTTTTGTTGATATTTTTTGAATCCATGATGTGATTTTGACCTATGAGGTAACGTAGGACTTGGGGTGACGCCCCCTTTTTGAATTTATTTTTGAAATTATTACAAAGTGCCTAACTCCAACTTTGTTGATATTTTTTGATTCCATGATGGGATTTTGACATACAAGGTATCGTAGGACATGGGGTGACGCCGCCTTTTTTAATTTATTTTTGAAATATTGACAAAGGGCCTAACTACCCTTTTGTTGATAATGTTTGAATCCATGATTGGATTTTGACATATGAGGTATCGTAGGACTTGGGGAGACACCCCCTTTCTGAATTTATTTTTGAAATCTTGACAAAGGGCCTAAATAAACTTTTGTTGTTATTTTTTGAATCCATGACGGGATTTTGACATATGAGGTATCGTAGGACATGGGGTTACGCTCCCTTTTTGAATTTATTTTTGAAATTTTTAGAAAGGGCCTAACTACACTTTTGTTGATATTTTTTGAATCCATGACGGGATTTTGACATATGAGGTATCGTAGGACATGGGGTTACTTTCCCTTTTTGAATTTATTTTTGAAATTTTGACAACGGGCCTAACTACACTTTTGTTGATATTTTTTGAATCCATGATGGGATTTTGGCATATGAGGTATCGTAAGACATGGGGTAACGCCCACTTTTTGAATTTATTTTTGAAATTTTGACAAAGGGCCTAAGTACACTTTTGTTGATATTCTTTGAATCCATGATGTGATTTTGACCTATGAGGTAACGTAGGACTTGGGGTGACGCCCCCTTTTTGAATTTATTTTTGAAATTTTGACAAAGTGCCTAACTCCACCTTTGTTGATATTTTTTAATCCATGATGGGATTTTGACATACAAAGTATCGTAGGACATGGGGTGACGCCGCCTTTTTAAATTTATTTTTGAAATGTTGACAAACGGCCTAACTACCCTTTTCTTGATAATTTTTGAATCCATGATTGGATTTTGACATATGAGGTATCGCAGGACTTGGGGAGACACCCCCTTTTTGAATTTATTTTTGAAATCTTGACTAAGGGCCTAGATAAACTTTTGTTGTTATTTTTTGAATCCATGACGGGATTTTGACATATGAGGTATCGTAGGACATGGGGTTACGCTCCCTTTTTAAATTTATTTTTGAAATTTTTTCAAAGGGCCTAACTATACTTTTGTTGATATTTTTTGAACCCATGATGGGATTTTGACATAAATGAGGTATCTTAGGACTTGGGGTGACGTCCACTATATGAATTTATTTCTGAAATTTTGACAAAGGGCCTAACTACACTTTTGTTGATATTTTGTGAATCCATGATCTTATTTTGACATAAATGAGGTATCGTAGGACTTGGGGTGACGCCCACTATATGAATTTATTTCTGAAATTTTGACAAGGGGCCTAACTACACTTTTGTTGATATTTTGTGAATTCATGATGCCATTTTGACCTATGAGGTATCGTAGGACTTGGGGTGACACACCCTTTTTGAATTTATTTTTGAAATTTTGACAAAGGGCCTAAATAAACTTTTGTTGTTATTTTTGGAATCCATGATGGGATTTTGACATATGAGGTATCGAAGGACATGGGGTAACGCCCACTTTTTGAATTAAATATTAAAATTTTGACAACCGGGCCTAAGTACACTTTTGTTGATATTTTTTGAATCCATGAAGTGATTTTGACCTATGAGGTACCATAGGACTTGGGGTGACGCCCCCTTTCTGAATTTATTTTGGAAATTTTGACAAAAGGCCTAACTACACTTTTGTTGATATATTTTGAATGCGTGATGGGATTTTGACACATTAGGTATCGTAGGACTTGGGGTGACGCCCCTTTTTGATTTTATTTTTGAAATTTTTACAAAGGACATAACTGCGGTTTTGTTGATATTTTTTGAATCCATGATGAGATTTTGACATATGAGGTATCGTAGGACATAGGGGAACGCCCACTATTTGAATTTATTTTTGAAATTTTGACAAAGGGCCTAAGTACACTTTAGTTGATATTTTTTGAATCCATGATGTGACTTTGACCTATGAGGTAACGTAGGACTTGGGGTGACGCCCCCTTTTTGAATTTATTTTTGAAATTTTGACAAAGTGCCTAACTCCACCTTTGTTGATATTTTTTGAATCCATGATGTGAAATTGACATACAAGGTATCGTAGGACATGGGGTGACGCCGCCTTTTTAAATTTATTTGTGAAATTTTGACGAAAGGCCTAACTATACTTTTGTTGATATTTTTTGAATCCATGATGGGATTTTGACACATTAGGTATCGTAGGACTTGGGGTGACGCCCCTTTTTTGAATTTATTTTTGAAATTTTGACAAAGGACTTAACTACAGTTTTGTTGATATTTTTTGAATCCAAGATGGGATTTTGACATATGAGGTATCGTAGGACTAGGGGTTACGCTGACTTTTTGAATTTACTTTTGAAATTTTGACAAAGGGCCTAACTACACTTTTGTTGATATTTTTTGAATCCATGATGGGATTTTGACATGAATGAGGTATCGTAGGACTTGGGGTGACGCCCACTATATGTATTTATTTGTGAAATTTTGACAAAGGGCCTTACTACACTTTTGTTGATATTTTGTGAATCCATGATGGCATTTTGACCAATGATGTATCGTAGGACCTGGGGTGACGCCCCCTTTTGGAATTTATTTTTGAAATTTTGACAAAGGGCCTAACTACACTTTTGTTGATATTTTTTGAATCCATGATGGGATTTTGACATGAATGAGGTATCGTAGGACTTGGGGTGACGCCCACTATATGTATTTATTTGTGAAATTTTGACAAAGGGCCTTACTACACTTTTGTTGATATTTTGTGAATCCATGATGGCATTTTGACCAATGATGTATCGTAGGACCTGGGGTGACGCCCCCTTTTGGAATTTATTTTTGAAATTTTGACAAAGTGCCTAACTGCGCTTTTGTTGATATTTTATGAATCCATGATGGGATTTTGACATACGAGATATCGTACGACTTGCGGTGACGCCGCCTTTTTAATTTTATTCTTGAAATTTTGGCAAAAGGCCTAACTACACTTTTGTTGATATTTTTCGAATCCACAATAGGATTTTGACATATGAGGTATCATAGGACTTGGGGTGACGCTCCCTTTTTAAATTTATTTTTGAAATTTTGACAAAGGGCCTAACTACACTTTTGTTGATATTCTTAGAATCCATGATGCGATTTTGACGTAAATGAGGTATCGTAGGACATGGGGTAACGCCCTCTTTTTGAATCTATTTTTGAAATTTTGACAAAGGGCCTAAGTACACTTTTGTTGATATTTTTTGAATCCATGATGTGATTTTGACCTATAAGGTAACATAGGACTTGGGGTGAAGCTCGCTTATTGAATTTATTCTTGAAATTATGTCAAAGGGCCTAACTAACCTTTTGTTGTTAATTTTTGAATCCATTTGATTTTGACATATGAGGTATCGTAGGACTAGGGGTGACACCCCCTATTTGAATTTATTTTTGAAATCTTGACAAAGGGCCTAAATAAACTTTTGTTGTTACTTTTTGAATCCATGATGGGATTTTGACATATGAGGTATCGTAGGACTTGGGGTGACGCCCCTTTTTTGAATTTATTTTTGAAATTTTGTCAAAGGGCATAACACAGTTTTTTGATATTTTTTGAATTCAAGATGGGATTTTGACATAAATAAGGTATCGTAGGACTAGGGGAGACACCCCCTTTTTGAATTTATTTTTGAAACCTTGACAAAGGGCCTAAATAAACTTTTGTTGTTATTTTTTGAATCCATGACGGGATTTTGACATATGAGGTATCGTAGGACATGGGTTTAGCTCCCTTTTTGAATTTATTTTTGAAATTTTGTCTAAGGGCCTAACTATACTTTTGTTGATATTTTTTGAACCCATGATGGGATTTTGACATAAATGAGGTATCTTAGGACTTGGGGTGACGTCCACTATATGAATTTATTTCTGAAATTTTGAAAAAGGGCCTAACTACACTTTTGTTGATATTTTGTGAATCCATGATCTTATTTTGACATAAATGAGGTATCGTAGGACTTGGGGTGACGCCCACTATATGAATTTATTTCTGAAATTTTGACAAAGGGCCTAACTACACTTTTGTTGATATTTTGTGAATCCATGATGCCATTTTGACCTATGAGGTATCGTAAGACTTGGGGTGACACACCCTTTTTGAATTTATTTTTGAAATCTTGACAAAGGGTCTAAATAAACTTTTGTTGTTATTTTTGGAATCCATGATGGGATTTTGACATATGAGGTATCGAAGGACATGGGGTAACGCCCACTTTTTGAATTAAATATTAAAATTTTGACAACCGGGCCTAAGTACACTTTTGTTGATATTCTTAGAATCCATGATGCGATTTTGACGTAAATGAGGTATCGTAGGACTTGGGGTGACGCCCCCTTTTTGAATTTATTTTGGAAATTTTGACAAAAGGCCTAACTACACTTTTGTTGATATATTTTGAATGCGTGATGGGATTTTGACACATTAGGTATCGTAGGACTTGGGGTGACGCCCCTTTTTGATTTTATTTTTGAAATTTTTACAAAGGACATAACTGCGGTTTTGTTGATATTTTTTGAATCCATGATGAGATTTTGACATATGAGGTATCGTAGGACATGGGGGAACGCCCACTTTTTGAATTTATTTTTGAAATTTTGACAAAGGGCCTAAGTACACTTTAGTTGATATTTTTTGAATCCATGATGTGACTTTGACGTATGAGGTAACGTAGGACTTGGGGTGACGCCCCCTTTTTGAATTTATTTTTGAAATTTTGACAAAGTGCCTAACTCCACCTTTGTTGATATTTTTTGAATCCATGATGGGAATTTGACATACAAGGTATCGTAGGACATGGGGTGACGCCGCCATTTTAAATTTATTTGTGAAATTTTAACGAAAGGCCTAACTATACTTTTGTTGATATTTTTTGAATCCATGATGGGATTTTGATACATTAGGTATCGTAGGACTTGGGGTGACGCCCCTTTTTTGAATTTATTTTTGAAATTTTGACAAAGGACATCATAACTACAGTTTTGTTGATATTTTTTGAATCCAAGATGGGATTTTGACATATGAGGTATCGTAGGACTAGGGGTTACGCTCACTTTTTGAATTTACTTTTGAAATTTTGACAAAGGGCCTAACTACACTTTTGTTGATATTTTTTGAATCCATGATGGGATTATGACATGAATGAGGTATCGTAGGACTTGGGGTGACGCCCACTATTTGTATTTATTTGTGAAATTTTGACAAAGGGCCTTACTACACTTTTGTTGATATTTCGTGAATCCATGATGGCATTTTGACCAATGATGTATCGTAGGACCTGGGGTGACGCCCCCTTTTGGAATTTATTTTTGAAATTTTGACAAAGTGCCTAACTGCGCTTTTGTTGATATTTTATGAATCCATGATTGGATTTTGACATACGAGATATCGAACGACTTGCGGTGACGCCGCCTTTTTAATTTTATTCTTGAAATTTTGGCAAAAGGCCTAACTACACTTTTGTTGATATTTTTCGAATCCACAATGGGATTTTGACATATGAGGTATCATAGGACATGGGGTGACGCTCCCTTTTTAAATTTATTTTTGAAATTTTGACAAAGGGCCTAACTACACTTTTGTTGATATTCTTAGAATCCATGATGCGATTTTGACGTAAATGAGGTATCGTAGGACATGGGGTAACGCCCACTTTTTGAATCTATTTTTGAAATTTTGACAAAGGGCCTAAGTACACTTTTGTTGATATTTTTTGAATCCATGATGTGATTTTGACCTATAAGGTAACGTAGGACTTGGGGTGAAGCTCGCTTTTTGAATTTATTCTTGAAATTATGTCAAAGGGCCTAACTACCCTTTTGTTGATAATTTTTGAATCCATTTGATTTTGACATATGAGGTATCGTAGGACATGGGGTGACGCTCCCTTTTTAAATTTATTTTTGAAATTTTGACAAAGGGCCTAACTACACTTTTGTTGATATTCTTAGAATCACTGATGCGATTTTGACGTAAATGAGGTATCGTAGGACATGGGGTAACGCCCACTTTTTGAATCTATTTTTGAAATTTTGACAAAGGGCCTAAGTACACTTTTGTTGATATTTTTTGAATCCATGATGTGATTTTGACCTATGAGGTAACGTAGGACTTGGGGTGAAGCTCGCTTTTGAATTTATTCTTGAAATTATGACAAAGGGCCTACCTACCCTTTTGTTGATAATTTTTGAATCCATTTGATTTTGACATGTGAGGTATCGTAGGACTAGGGGTGACACCCCCTTTTTGAATTCATTTTTGAAATCTTGACAAAGGGCCTAAATAAACCTTTGTTGTTACTTTTTGAATCCATGATGGGATTTTGACATATGATTTATCCGTAAGACATGGGGTAACGCCCAATTTATGAATTTATTTTTTGAAATTTTGACAATGGGCCTAAGTACACTTTTGTCGATATTTTTTGAATCCATGAAGTGATTTTGACCTATGAGGTAACGTAGGACTTAGGGTGACGCCCCCTTTTTGAATTTATTTTTGAAATTTTGACAAAAGGCCTACCTAAGCTTTAGTTGATATATTTTGAATGCATGATGGGATTTTGACACATTAGGTATCGTAGGACTTGGGGTGACGCCCCTTTTTTGAATTAATTTTTGAAATTTTGACAAAGGACATAACACAGTTTTGTTGATATTTTTTGAATTCAAGATGGGATTTTGACATATGAGGTATCGTAGGACTAGGGGTGACGCTCCCTTTTTGAATTTATTTTTGAAATTTTGACAAAGTGCCTAACTACACTTTTGTTGATATTTTTTGAATCCATGATGGGATTTTGACATAAATGAGGTATCGTAGGATTTGGGTGACGCCCACTATATGAATTTATTTCTGAAATTTTGACAAAGGGCCTAACTACACTTTTGTTGATATTTTGTGAATCCATGATGGTATTTTGACGTATGAGGTATCATAGGACTTGGGGTGACGCTCCCTTTTTTAATTTATTTTTGAAATTTGGACAAAGGGCCTAACTATCCTTTTGTTGATAATTTTTGATTCCATTTGATTTTGACCTATTAGGTGTCGTAGGACTTGGGGTGACGCCCCCTTTTTGAATTTATTTTTTGAAATCTTGACAAAAGGCCTAAATAAACTTTTGTAGTTATTTTTGGATCCATGATGGGATTTTGACTTATGAGGTATCGTAAGACATGGGGCAACACCCACTTTTTGAATTTATTTTTGAAATTTTGACAAAGGGCCTATGTACACTTTTGTTGATATTTTTTGAATCCATGATGTGATTTTGACCTATGAGGTATCGTAGGACTTGGGGTGACGCCCCCTTTTTGAATTTATTTTTGAAATTATGACAAAGGGCCTAAATAAACTTTTGTTGTTATTTTTTGAATCCATGACGGGATTTTGACATATGAGGTATCGTAGGACATGGGGTTACGCTCCCTTTTTGAATATATTTTTGAAATTTTGACAAAGGGCCTAACTACACTTGTGTTGATAATTTTTGAATCCATGATTGGATTTTGACATATGAGGTATCGTAGGACATGGGGTGACGCCGCCTTTTTTAATTTATTTTTGAAATATTGACAAAGGGCCTAACTACCTTTTGTTGATAATTTTTGAATCCATGATTGGATTTTGACATATGAGGTATCGTAGGACTTGGGGAGACACCCCCTTTCTGAATTTATTTTTGAAATCTTGACAAAGGGCCTAAATAAACTTTTGTTGTTATTTTTTGAATCCATGACGGGATTTTGACATATGAGGTATTGTAGGACATGGGGTTACGCTCCCTTTTTGAATATATTTTTGAAATTTTGACAAAGGGCCTAACTACACTTTTGTTGATATTTTTTGGATCCATGACGGGATTTTGACATATGAGGTATCGTAGGACATGGGGTGACGCCCCCTTTTTGAATTTATTTTTGAAATTTTGACAACGGGCCTAACTACACTTTTGTTGATATTTTTTGAATCCATGATGGGGTTTTGGCATATGAGGTATCGTAAGACATGGTGTAACGCCCACTTTTTGAATTTATTTTTGAAATTTTGACAAAGGGCCTAAGTACTCTTTTGTTGATATTCTTTGAATCCATGATGTGATTTTGACCTATGAGGTAACGTAGGACTTGGGGTGACGCCCCCTTTTTGAATTAATTTTTGAAATTTTGACAAAGTGCCTAACTCCACCTTTGTTGATATTTTTTGAATCCATGATGGGATTTTGACATACAAGTATCGTAGGACATGGGGTGACGCCGCCTTTTTAAATTTATTTTTGAAATGTTGACAAACGGCCTAACTACCCTTTTCTTGATAATTTTTGAATCCATGATTGGATTTTGACAAATGAGGTATCGTAGGACTTGGGGAGACACCCCCTTTTTGAATTTATTTTTGAAATCTTGACTAAGGGCCTAAATAAACTTTTGTTGTTATTTTTTGAATCCATGACGGTATTTTGACATAAGAGGTATCGTAGGACATGGGGTTACGCTCCCTTTTTGAATTTATTTTTGAAATTTTGTCAAAGGGCCTAACTATACTTTTGTTGATATTTTTTGAACCCATGATGGGATTTTGACATAAATGAGGTATCTTAGGACTTGGGGTGACGTCCACTTTATGAATTTATTTCTGAAATTTTGACAAAAGGCCTAACTACACTTTTGTTGATATTTTGTGAATCCATGATCTTATTTTGACATAAATGAGGTATCGTAGGACTTGGGGTGACGCCCACTATATGAATTTATTTCTGAATTTTGACAAAGGGCCTAACTACACTTTTGTTGATATTTTGTGAATCCATGATGCCATTTTGACCTATGAGGTATCGTAGGACTTGGGGTGACACACCCTTTTTGAATTTATTTTTGAAATTTTGACAAAGGGCCTAACTACACTTTTGTTGATATTCTTAGAATCCATGATGCGATTTTGACGTAAATGAGGTATCGTAGGACATGGGGTAACGCTCACTTTTTGAATCTATTTTTGAAATTTTGACAAAGGGCCTAAGTACACTTTTGTTGATATTTTTTGAATCCATGATGTGATTTTGACCTATAAGGTAACGTAGGACTTGGGGTGAAGCTCGCTTATTGAATTTATTCTTGAAATTATGTCAAAGGGCCTAACTACCCTTTTGTTGATAATTTTTGAATCCATTTGATTTTGACATATGAGGTATCGTAGGACTAGGGGTGACACCCCCTATTTGAATTTATTTTTGAAATCTTGACAAAGGGCCTAAATAAACTTTTGATGTTACTTTTTGAATCCATGATGGGATTTTGACATATGAGGTATCGTAGGACTTGGGGTGACGCCCCTTTTTTGAATTTATTTTTGAAATTTTGTCAAAGGGCATAACACAGTTTTTTGATATTTTTTGAATTCAAGATGGGATTTTGACATAAATGAGGTATCGTAGGACATGGGGTTACGCTCCCTTTTTGAATTTATTTTTGAAATTTTGTCTAAGGGCCTAACTATACTTTTGTTGATATTTTTTGAACCCATGATGGGATTTTGACATAAATGAGGTATCTTAGGACTTGGGGTGACGTCCACTATATGAATTTATTTCTGAAATTTTGACAAAGGGCCTAACTACACTTTTGTTGATATTTTGTGAATCCATGATCTTATTTTGACATAAATGAGGTATCGTAGGACTTGGGGTGACGCCCACTATATGAATTTATTTCTGAAATTTTGACAAAGGGCCTAACTACACTTTTGTTGATATTTTGTGAATCCATGATGCCATTTTGACCTATGAGGTATCGTAAGACTTGGGGTGACACACCCTTTTTGAATTTATTTTTGAAATCTTGACGAAGGGCCTAAATAAACTTTTGTTGTTATTTTTGGAATCCATGATGGGATTTCGACATATGAGGTATCGAAGGACATGGGGTAACGCCCACTTTTTGAATTAAATATTAAAATTTTGACAACCGGGCCTATGTACACTTTTGTTGATATTCTTAGAATCCATGATGCGATTTTGACGTAAATGAGGTATCGTAGGACTTGGGGTGACGCCCCCTTTTTGAATTTATTTTGGAAATTTTGACAAAAGGCCTAACTACACTTTTGTTGATATATTTTGAATGCGTGATGGGATTTTGACACATTAGGTATCGTAGGACTTGGGGTGACGCCCCTTTTTGATTTTATTTTTGAAATTTTTACAAAGGACATAACTGCGGTTTTGTTGATATTTTTTGAATCCATGATGAGATTTTGACATATGAGGTATCGTAGGACATGGGGGAACGCCCACTTTTTGAATTTATTTGTGAAATTTTGACAAAGGGCCTAAGTACACTTTAGTTGATATTTTTTGAATCCATGATGTGACTTTGACGTATGAGGTAACGTAGGACTTGGGGTGACGCCCCCTTTTTGAATTTATTTTTGAAATTTTGACAAAGTGCCTAACTCCACCTTTGTTGATATTTTTTGTATCCATGATGGGAATTTGACATACAAGGTATCGTAGGACATGGGGTGACGCCGCCTTTTTAAATTTATTTGTGAAATTTTGACGAAAGGCCTAACTATACTTTTGTTGATATTTTTTGAATCCATGATGGGATTTTGATACATTAGGTATCGTAGGACTTGGGGTGACGCCCCTTTTTTGAATTTATTTTTGAAATTTTGACAAAGGACATCATAACTACAGTTTTGTTGATATTTTTTGAATCCAAGATGGGATTTTGACATATGAGGTATCGTAGGACTAGGGGTTACGCTCACTTTTTGAATTTACATTTGAAATTTTGACAAACGGCCTAACTACACTTTTGTTGATATTTTTTGAATCCATGATGGGATTTTGACATGAATGAGGTATCGTAGGACTTGGGGTGACGCCCACTATATGTATTTATTTGTGAAATTTTGACAAAGGGCCTTACTACACTTTTGTTGATATTTCGTGAATCCATGATGGCATTTTGACCAATGATGTATCGTCGGACCTGGGGTGACGCCCCCTTTTGGAATTTATTTTTGAAATTTTGACAAAGTGCCTAACTGCGCTTTTGTTGATATTTTATGAATCCATGATGGGATTTTGACATACGAGATATCGTACGACTTGCGGTGACGCCGCCTTTTTAATTTTATTCTTGAAATTTTGGCAAAAGGCCTAACTACACTTTTGTTGATATTTTTCGAATCCACAATGGGATTTTGACATATGAGGTATCATAGGACATGGGGTGACGCTCCCTTTTTAAATTTATTTTTGAAATTTTGACAAAGGGCCTAACTACACTTTTGTTGATATTCTTAGAATCCATGATGCGATTTTGACGTAAATGAGGTATCGTAGGACATGGGGTAACGCCCACTTTTTGAATCTATTTTTGAAATTTTGACAAAGGGCCTAAGTACACTTTTGTTGATATTTTTTGAATCCATGATGTGATTTTGACCTATAAGGTAACGTAGGACTTGGGGTGAAGCTCGCTTTTTGAATTTATTCTTGAAATTATGTCAAAGGGCCTAACTACCCTTTTGTTGATAATTTTTGAATCCATTTGATTTTGACATATGAGGTATCGTAGGACATGGGGTGACGCTCCCTTTTTAAATTTATTTTTGAAATTTTGACAAAGGGCCTAACTACACTTTTGTTGATATTCTTAGAATCCATGATGCGATTTTGACGTAAATGAGGTATCGTAGGACATGGGGTAACGCCCACTTTTTGAATCTATTTTTGAAATTTTGACAAAGGGCCTAAGTACACTTTTGTTGATATTTTTTGAATCCATGATGGGATTTTGACATAAATGAGGTATCGTAGGACTTGGGGTGACGCACACTATATCAATTTATTTCTGAAATGTTGACAAAGGGCCTAACTACACTTGTGTTGATATTTTGTGAATCCATGATGGTATTTTGACATAAATGAGGTATCGTCGGGCTTGGGGTGACGCCCACTATATGAATTTATTTCTGAAATTTTGACAAATGGCCTAACTACACTTTTGTTTATATTTTGTGAATCCATGGTGGCATTTTTACCTATGAGGTATCGTAGGACTAGGGGTTACGCTCACTTTTTGAATTTATTTTTGAAAATTTGACGAAGGGCCTAACTACACTTTTGTTGATATTTTTTGAATCCATGGTGGGATTTTGACATACGAGATATCGTACGACTTGCGGTGACGCCGCCTTTTTAAATTTATTTTTGAAATTTTGGCAAAAGGCCTAACTACACTTTAGTTGATATTTTTCGAATCCACAATGGGATTTTGACATATGAGGTATCATAAGACTTGGGGTGACGCTCCCTTTTTAAATTTATTTTTGAAATTTTGACAAAGGGCCTAACTACACTTTTTTGATATTTTTAGAATCCATGATGCGATTTTGACGTAAATGAGGTATCGTAGGACATGGGGTAACGCCCACTTTTTGAATCTATTTTTGAAATTTTGACAAAGGGCCTAAGTACACTTTTGTTGATATTTTTTGAATCCATGATGTGATTTTGACCTATGAGGTAACGTAGGACTTGGGGTGAAGCTCGCTTTTGAATTTATTCTTGAAATTATGACAAAGGGCCTAACTACCCTTTTGTTGATAATTTTTGAATCCATTTGATTTTGACATATGAGGTATCGTAGGACTAGGGGTGACACCCCCTTTTTGAATTCATTTTTGAAATCTTGACAAAGGGCCTAAATAAACTTTTGTTGTTACTCTTTGAATCCATGATGGGATTTTGACATATGATTTATCCGTAGGACATGGGGTAACGCCCAATTTATGAATTTATTTTTTGAAATTTTGACAATGGGCCTAAGTACACTTTTGTCGATATTTTTTGAATCCATGAAGTGATTTTGACCTACGAGGTAACGTAGGACTTAGGGTGACGCCCCCTTTTTGAATTCATTTTTGAAATTTTGACAAAAGGCCTAACTAAGCTTTAGTTGATATATTTTGAATGCATGATGGGATTTTGACACATTAGGTATCGTAGGACTTGGGGTGACGCCCCTTTTTTGAATTTATTTTTGAAATTTTGACAAAGGACATAACACAGTTTTGTTGATATTTTTTGAATTCAAGATGGGATTTTGACATATGAGGTATCGTAGGACTAGGGTTGACGCTCCCTTTTTGAATTTATTTTTGAAATTTTGACAAAGTGCCTAACTACACTTTTGTTGATATTTTTTGAATCCATGATGGGATTTTGACATAAATGAGGTATCGTAGGATTTGGGTGACGCCCACTATATGAATTTATTTCAGAAATTTTGACAAAGGGCCTAACTACACTTTTGTTGATATTTTGTGAATCCATGATGGTATTTTGACGTATGAGGTATCATAGGACTTGGGGTGGCGCTCCCTTTTTTAATTTATTTTTGAAATTTTGACAAAGGGCCTAACTATCCTTTTGTTGATAATTTTTGATTCCATTTGATTTTGACCTATTAGGTGTCGTAGGACTTGGGGTTACGCCCCCTTTTTGAATTTATTTTTTGAAATCTTGACAAAAGGCCTAAATAAACTTTTGTAGTTATTTTTGGATCCATGATGGGATTTTGACTTATGAGGTATCGTAAGACATGGGGCAACACCCACTTTTTGAATTTATTTTTGAAATTTTGACAAAGGGCCTAAGTACACTTTTGTTGATATTTTTTGAATCCATGATGTGATTTTGACCTATGAGGTAAAGTAGGACTTGGGGTGACGCCCCCTTTTTGAATTTATTTTTGAAATTATGACAAAGTGCCTAACTCCACCTTTGTTGATATTTTTTGATTCCATGATGGGATTTTGACATACAAGGTATCGTAGGACATGGGGTGACGCCGCCTTTTTGAATTTATTTTTGAAATTTTGACAAAGTGCCTAACTCCACCTTTGTTGATATTTTTTGAATCCATGATGGGATTTTGACATACAAAGTATCGTAGGACATGGGGTGACGCCGCCTTTTTTAATTTATTTTTGAAATGTTGACAAACGGCCTAACTACCCTTTTCTTGATAATTTTTGAATCCATGATTGGATTTTGACATATGAGGTATCGTAGGACTTGGGGAGACACCCCCTTTTTGAATTTATTTTTGAAATCTTGACTAAGGGCCTAAATAAACTTTTGTTGTTATTTTTTGAATCCATGACGGGATTTTGACATAAGAGGTATCGTAGGACATGGGGTTACGCTCCTTTTTTGAATTTATTTTTGAAATTTTGTCAAAGGGCCTAACTATACTTTTGTTGATATTTTTTGAACCCATGATGGGATTTTGACATAAATGAGGTATCTTAGGACTTGGGGTGACGTCCACTATATGAATTTATTTCTGAAATTTTGACAAAGGGCCTAACTACACTTTTGTTGATATTTTGTGAATCCATGATCTTATTTTGACATAAATGAGGTATCGTAGGACTTGGGGTGACGCCCACTATATGAATTTATTTCTGAAATTTTGACAAAGGGCCTAACTACACTTTTGTTGATATTTTGTGAATCCATGATGCCATTTTGACCTATGAGGTATCGTAGGACTTGGGGTGACACACCCTTTTTGAATTTATTTTTGAAATCTCGACAAAGGGCCTAAATAAACTTTTGTTGTTATTTTTGGAATCCATGATGGGATTTTGACATATGAGGTATCGAAGGACATGGGGTAACGCCCACTTTTTGAATTAAATATTAAAATTTTGACAACCGGGCCTAAGTACACTTTTGTTGATATTTTTTGAATCCATGAAGTGATTTTGACCTATGAGGTAACATAGGACTTGGGGTGACGCCCCGTTTTTGAATTTATTTTGGAAATTTTGACAAAAGGCCTAACTACACTTTTGTTGATATATTTTGAATGCGTGATGGGATTTTGACACATTAGGTATCGTAGGACTTGGGGTGACGCCCCTTTTTGATTTTATTTTTGAAATTTAAACAAAGGACATAACTACAGTTTTGTTGATATTTTTTGAATCCATGATGAGATTTTGACATATGAGGTATCGTAGGACATGGGGGAACGCCCACTTTTTGAATTTATTTTTGAAATTTTGACAAAGGGCCTAAGTACACTTTAGTTGATATTTTTTGAATCCATGATGTGACTTTGACCTATGAGGTAACGTAGGACTAGGGGTGACGCCCCCTTTTTGAATTTATTTTTGAAATTTTGACGAAAGGCCTAACTATACTTTTGTTGATATTTTTTGAATCCATGATGGGATTTTGACACATTAGGTATCGTAGGACTTGGGGTGACGCCCCTTTTTTGAATTTATTTTTGAAATTTTGACAAAGGACATAACTACAGTTTTGTTGATATTTTTTGAATCCAAGATGGGATTTTGACATATGAGGTATCGTAGGACGAGGGGTTACGCTCACTTTTTGAATTAACTTTTGAAATTTTGACAAAGGGCCTAACTACACTTTTGTTGATATTTTTTGAATCCATGATGGGATTTTGACATGAATGAGGTATCGTAGGACTTGGGGTGACGCCCACTATATGTATTTATTTGTGAAATGTTGACAAAGGGTCTTACTACACTTTTGTTGATATTTTTGTGAATCCATGATGGCATTTTGACCAAAGATGTATCGTAGGACCTGGGGTGACGCCCCCTTTTGGAATTTATTTTTGAAATTTTGACAAAGTGCCTAACTGCGCTTTTGTTGATATTTTATGAATCCATGATGGGATTTTGACATACGAGATATCGTACGACTTGCGGTGACGCCGCCTTTTTAATTTTATTCTTGAAATTTTGGCAAAAGGCCTAACTACACTTTTGTTGATATTTTTCGAATCCACAATGGGATTTTGACATATGAGGTATCATAGGACTTGGGGTGACGCTCCCTTTTTAAATTTATTTTTGAAATTTTGACAAAGGGCCTAACTAAACTTTTGTTGATATTCTTAGAATCCATGATGCGATTTTGACGTAAATGAGGTATCGTAGGACATGGGGTAACGTCCACTTTTTGAATCTATTTTTGAAATTTTGACAAAGGGCCTAAGTACACTTTTGTTGATATTTTTTGAATCCATGATGTGATTTTGACCTATGAGGTAACGTAGGAATTGGGGTGAAGCTCGATTTTGAATTTATTCTTGAAATTATGACAAAGGGCCTAACTACCCTTTTGTTGATAATTTTTGAATCCATTTGATTTTGACATATGAGGTATCGTAGGACTAGGGGTGACACCCCCTTTTTGAATTCATTTTTGAAATCTTGACAAAGGGCCTAAATAAACTTTTGTTGTTACTTTTTGAATCCATGATGGGATTTTGACATATGAGGTATCGTAGGACTTGGGGTGACGCCCCTTTTTTGAATTTATTTTTGAAATTTTGTCAAAGGGCATAACACAGTTTTTTGATATTTTTGGAATTCAAGATGGGATTTTGACATAAATGAGGTATCGTAGGACTAGGGGAGACACCCCCTTTTTGAATTTATTTTTGAAATCTTGACAAAGGGCCAAAATAAACTTTTGTTGTTATTTTTTGAATCCATGACGGGATTTTGACATATGAGGTATCGTAGGATATGGGGTTACGCTCCCTTTTTGAATTTATTTTTGAATTTTTGTCAAAGGGCCTAACTATACTTTTGTTGATATTTTTTTAATCCATGATGGGATTTTGACATAAATGAGGTATCGTAGGACTTGGGGTGACGCACACTATATGAATTTATTTCTGAAATGTTGACAAAGGGCCTAACTACACTTGTGTTGATATTTTGTGAATCCATGATGGTATTTTGACATAAATAAGGTATCGTCGGGCTTGGGGTGACGCCCACTATATGAATTTATTTCTGAAATTTTGACAAATGGCCTAACTACACTTTTGTTTATATTTTGTGAATCCATGGTGGCATTTTTACCTATGAGGTATCGTAGGACTAGGGGTTACACTCACTTTTTGAATTTATTTTTGAAATTTTGACAAAGGGCCTAACTACACTTTTGTTGATATTTTTTGAATCCATGATGGGATTTTGACATACGAGATATCGTACGACTTGCGGTGACGCCGCCTTTTTAAATTTATTTTTGAAATTTTGGCAAAAGGCCTAACTACACTTTTGTTGATATTTTTCGAATCCACAATGGGATTTTGACATATGAGGTATCATAAGACTTGGGGTGACGCTCCCTTTTTAAATTTATTTTTGAAATTTTGACAAAGGGCCTAACTACACTTTTTTGATATTTTTAGAATCCATGATGCGATTTTGACGTAAATGAGGTATCGTAGGACATGGGGTAACGCCCACTTTTTGAATCTATTTTTGAAATTTTGATAAAGGGCCTAAGTACACTTTTGTTGATATTTTTTGAATCCATGATGTGATTTTGACCTATGAGGTAACGTAGGACTTGGGGTGAAGCTCGCTTTTGAATTTATTCTTGAAATTATGACAAAGGGCCTAACTACCCTTTTGTTGATAATTTTTGAATCCATTTGATTTTGACATATGAGGTATCGTAGGACTAGGGGTGACACCCCCTTTTTGAATTCATTTTTGAAATCTTGACAAAGGGCCTAAATAAACTTTTGTTGTTACTTTTTGAATCCATGATGGGATTTTGACATATGATTTATCCGTAGGACATGGGGTAACGCCCAATTTATGAATTTATTTTTTGAAATTTTGACAATGGGCCTAAGTACACTTTTGTCGATATTTTTTGAATCCATGAAGTGATTTTGACCTATGAGGTAACGTAGGACTTAGGGTGACGCCCCCTTTTTGAATTTATTTTTGAAATTTTGACAAAAGGCCTAACTAAGCTTTAGTTGATATATTTTGAATGCATGATGGGATTTTGACACATTAGGTATCGTAGGACTTGGGGTGACGCCCCTTTTTTGAATTTATTTTTGAAATTTTGACAAAGGACATAACACAGTTTTCTTGATATTTTTTGAATTCAAGATGGGATTTTGACATATGAGGTATCGTAGGACTAGGGGTGACGCTCCCTTTTTGAATTTATTTTTGAAATTTTGACAAAGTGCCTAACTACACTTTTGTTGATATTTTTTGAATCTATGATGGGATTTTGACATAAATGAGGTATCGTAGGATTTGGGTGACGCCCACTATATGAATTTATTTCTGAAATTTTGACAAAGGGCCTAACTACACTTTTGTTGATATTTTGTGAATCCATGATGGTATTTTGACGTATGAGGTATCATAGGACTTGGGGTGACGCTCCCTTTTTTAATTTATTTTTGAAATTTTGACAAAGGGCCTAACTATCCTTTTGTTGATAATTTTTGATTCCATTTGATTTTGACCTATTAGGTGTCGTAGGACTTGGGGTGACGCCCCCTTTTTGAATTTATTTTTTGAAATCTTGACAAAAGGCCTAAATAAACTTTTGTAGTTATTTTTGGATCCATGATGGGATTTTGACTTATGAGGTATCGTAAGACATGGGGCAACACCCACTTTTTGAATTTATTTTTGAAATTTTGACAAAGGGCCTAAGTACACTTTTGTTGATATTTTTTGGATCCATGACGGGATTTTGACATATGAGGTATCGTAGGACATGGGGTTACGCTCCCTTTTTGAATTTATTTTTGAAATTTTGACAAAGGGCCTAACTACACATTTGTTGATATTTTTTGGATCCATGACGGGATTTTGACATATGAGGTATCGTAGGACATGGGGTGACGCCCCCTTTTTGAATTTATTTTTGAAATTTTGACAACGGGCCTAACTACACTTTTGTTGATATTTTTTGAATCCATGATGGGATTTTGGCATATGAGGTATCGTAAGACATGGGGTAACGCCCACTTTTTGAATTTATTTTTGAAATTTTGACAAAGGGCCTAAGTACTCTTTTGTTGATATTCTTTGAATCCATGATGTGATTTTGACCTATGAGGTAACGTAGGACTTGGGGTGACGCCCCCTTTTTGAATTTATTTTTGAAAATTTGACAAAGTGCCTAACTCCACCTTCGTTGATATTTTTTGAATCCATGATGGGATTTTGACATACAAAGTATCGTAGGACATAGGGTGACGCCGCCTTTTTAAATTTATTTTTGAAATGTTGACAAACGGCCTAACTACCCTTTTCTTGATAATTTTTGAATCCATGATTGGATTTTGGCATATGAGGTATCGTAGGACTTGGGGAGACACCCCCTTTTTGAATTTATTTTTGAAATCTTGACTAAGGGCCTAAATAAACTTTTGTTGTTATTTTTTGAATCCATGACGGGATTTTGACATATGAGGTATCGTAGGACATGGGGTTACGCTCCCTTTTTGAATTTATTTTTGAAATTTTGTCAAAGGGCCTAACTATACTTTTGTTGATTTTTTTGAACCCATGATGGGATTTTGACATAAATGAGGTATCTTAGGACTTGGGGTGACGTCCACTATATGAATTTATTTCTGAAATTTTGACAAAGGGCCTAACTACACTTTTGTTGATATTTTATGAATCCATGATCTTATTTTGACATAAATGAGGTATCGTAGGACTTGGGGTGACGCCCACTATATGAATTTATTTCTGAAATTTTGACAAAGGGCCTAACTACACTTTTGTTGATATTTTGTGAATCCATGATGCCATTTTGACCTATGAGGTATCGTAGGACTTGGGGTGACACACCCTTTTTGAATTTATTTTTGAAATCTTGACAAAGGGCCTAAATAAACTTTTGTTGTTATTTTTGGAATCCATGTTGGGATTTTGACATATGAGGTATCGAAGGACATGGGGTAACGCCCACTTTTTGAATTAAATATTAAAATTTTGACAACCGGGCCTAAGTACACTTTTGTTGATATTTTTTGAATCCATGAAGTGATTTTGACCTATGAGGTAACATAGGACTTGGGGTGACGCCCCCTTTTTGAATTTATTTTGGAAATTTTGACAAAAGGCCTAACTACACTTTTGTTGATATATTTTGAATGCGTGATGGGATTTTGACACATTAGGTATCGTAGGACTTGGGGTGACGCCCCTTTTTGATTTTATTTTTGAAATTTTTACAAAGGACATAACTGCGGTTTTGTTGATATTTTTTGAATCCATGATGAGATTTTGACATATGAGGTATCGTAGGACATTAGGGAACGCCCACTTTTTGAATTTATTTTTGAAATTTTGACAAAGGGCCCAAGTACACTTTAGTTGATATTTTTTGAATCCATGATGTGACTTTGACCTATGAGGTAACGTAGGACTTGGGGTGACGCCCCCTTTTTGAATTTATTTTGGAAATTTTGACAAAAGGCCTAACTACACTTTTGTTGATATATTTTGAATGCGTGATGGGATTTTGACACATTAGGTATC
This sequence comes from Meconema thalassinum, assembly GCA_946902985.2. NCBI lineage: Eukaryota > Metazoa > Arthropoda > Insecta > Orthoptera > Tettigoniidae > Meconema > Meconema thalassinum. Next base: position 884,947,131 of record OX336389.2, on the reverse strand, counting down.
GTAGGACTTGGGGTGACGCCCCTTTTTGATTTTATTTTTGAAATTTTTACAAAGGACATAACTGCGGTTTTGTTGATATTTTTTGAATCCATGATGAGATTTTGACATATGAGGTATCGTAGGACATGGGGGAACGCCCACTTTTTGAATTTATTTGTGAAATTTTGACAAAGGGCCTGAGTACACTTTAGTTGATATTTTTTGAATCCATGATGTGACTTTGACGTATGAGGTAACGTAGGACTTGGGGTGACGCCCCCTTTTTGAATTTATTTTTGAAATTTTGACAAAGTGCCTAACTCCACCTTTGTTGATATTTTTTGTATCCATGATGGGAATTTGACATACAAGGTATCGTAGGACATGGGGTGACGCCGCCTTTTTAAATTTATTTGTGAAATTTTGACGAAAGGCCTAACTATACTTTTGTTGATATTTTTTGAATCCATGATGGGATTTTGATACATTAGGTATCGTAGGACTTGGGGTGACGCCCCTTTTTTGAATTTATTTTTGAAATTTTGACAAAGGACATCATAACTACAGTTTTGTTGATATTTTTTGAATCCAAGATGGGATTTTGACATATGAGGTATCGTAGGACTAGGGGTTACGCTCACTTTTTGAATTTACTTTTGAAATTTTGACAAAGGGCCTAACTACACTTTTGTTGATATTTTTTGAATCCATGATGTGATTTTGACATGAATGAGGTATCGTAGGACTTGGGGTGACGCCCACTATATGTATTTATTTGTGAAATTTTGACAAAGGGCCTTACTACACTTTTGTTGATATTTCGTGAATCCATGATGGCATTTTGACCAATGATGTATCGTCGGACCTGGGGTGACGCCCCCTTTTGGAATTTATTTTTGAAATTTTGACAAAGTGCCTAACTGCGCTTTTGTTGATATTTTATGAATCCATGATGGGATTTTGACATACGAGATATCGTACGACTTGCGGTGACGCCGCCTTTTTAATTTTATTCTTGAAATTTTGGCAAAAGGCCTAACTACACTTTTGTTGATATTTTTCGAATCCACAATGGGATTTTGACATATGAGGTATCATAGGACATGGGGTGACGCTCCCTTTTTAAATTTATTTTTGAAATTTTGACAAAGGGCCTAACTACACTTTTGTTGATATTCTTAGAATCCATGATGCGATTTTGACGTAAATGAGGTATCGTAGGACATGGGGTAACGCCCACTTTTTGAATCTATTTTTGAAATTTTGACAAAGGGCCTAAGTACACTTTTGTTGATATTTTTTGAATCCATGATGTGATTTTGACCTATAAGGTAACGTAGGACTTGGGGTGAAGCTCGCTTTTTGAATTTATTCTTGAAATTATGTCAAAGGGCCTAACTACCCTTTTGTTGATAATTTTTGAATCCATTTGATTTTGACATATGAGGTATCGTAGGACATGGGGTGACGCTCCCTTTTTAAATTTATTTTTGAAATTTTGACAAAGGGCCTAACTACACTTTTGTTGATATTCTTAGAATCCATGATGCGATTTTGACGTAAATGAGGTATCGTAGGACATGGGGTAACGCCCACTTTTTGAATCTATTTTTGAAATTTTGACAAAGGGCCTAAGTACACTTTTGTTGATATTTTTTGAATCCATGATGGGATTTTGACATAAATGAGGTATCGTAGGACTTGGGGTGACGCACACTATATGAATTTATTTCTGAAATGTTGACAAAGGGCCTAACTACACTTGTGTTGATATTTTGTGAATCCATGATGGTATTTTGACATAAATGAGGTATCGTCGGGCTTGGGGTGACGCCCACTATATGAATTTATTTCTGAAATTTTGACAAATGGCCTAACTACACTTTTGTTTATATTTTGTGAATCCATGGTGGCATTTTTACCTATGAGGTATCGTAGGACTAGGGGTTACGCTCACTTTTTGAATTTATTTTTGAAATTTTGACAAAGGGCCTAACTACACTTTTGTTGATATTTTTTGAATCCATGATGGGATTTTGACATACGAGATATCGTACGACTTGCGGTGACGCCGCCTTTTTAAATTTATTTTTGAAATTTTGGCAAAAGGCCTAACTACACTTTAGTTGATATTTTTCGAATCCACAATGGGATTTTGACATATGAGGTATCATAAGACTTGGGGTGACGCTCCCTTTTTAAATTTATTTTTGAAATTTTGACAAAGGGCCTAACTACACTTTTTTGATATTTTTAGAATCCATGATGCGATTTTGACGTAAATGAGGTATCGTAGGACATGGGGTAACGCCCACTTTTTGAATCTATTTTTGAAATTTTGACAAAGGGCCTAAGTACACTTTTGTTGATATTTTTTGAATCCATGATGTGATTTTGACCTATGAGGTAACGTAGGACTTGGGGTGAAGCTCGCTTTTGAATTTATTCTTGAAATTATGACAAAGGGCCTAACTACCCTTTTGTTGATAATTTTTGAATCCATTTGATTTTGACATATGAGGTATCGTAGGACTAGGGGTGACACCCCCTTTTTGAATTCATTTTTGAAATCTTGACAAAGGGCCTAAATAAACTTTTGTTGTTACTTTTTGAATCCATGATGGGATTTTGACATATGATTTATCCGTAGGACATGGGGTAACGCCCAATTTATGAATTTATTTTTTGAAATTTTGACAATGGGCCTAAGTACACTTTTGTCGATATTTTTTGAATCCATGAAGTGATTTTGACCTACGAGGTAACGTAGGACTTAGGGTGACGCCCCCTTTTTGAATTTATTTTTGAAATTTTGACAAAAGGCCTAACTAAGCTTTAGTTGATATATTTTGAATGCATGATGGGATTTTGACACATTAGGTATCGTAGGACTTGGGGTGACGCCCCTTTTTTGAATTTATTTTTGAAATTTTGACAAAGGACATAACACAGTTTTGTTGATATTTTTTGAATTCAAGATGGGATTTTGACATATGAGGTATCGTAGGACTAGGGTTGACGCTCCCTTTTTGAATTTATTTTTGAAATTTTGACAAAGTGCCTAACTACACTTTTGTTGATATTTTTTGAATCCATGATGGGATTTTGACATAAATGAGGTATCGTAGGATTTGGGTGACGCCCACTATATGAATTTATTTCAGAAATTTTGACAAAGGGCCTAACTACACTTTTGTTGATATTTTGTGAATCCATGATGGTATTTTGACGTATGAGGTATCATAGGACTTGGGGTGGCGCTCCCTTTTTTAATTTATTTTTGAAATTTTGACAAAGGGCCTAACTATCCTTTTGTTGATAATTTTTGATTCCATTTGATTTTGACCTATTAGGTGTCGTAGGACTTGGGGTTACGCCCCCTTTTTGAATTTATTTTTTGAAATCTTGACAAAAGGCCTAAATAAACTTTTGTAGTTATTTTTGGATCCATGATGGGATTTTGACTTATGAGGTATCGTAAGACATGGGGCAACACCCACTTTTTGAATTTATTTTTGAAATTTTGACAAAGGGCCTAAGTACACTTTTGTTGATATTTTTTGAATCCATGATGTGATTTTGACCTATGAGGTAAAGTAGGACTTGGGGTGACGCCCCCTTTTTGAATTTATTTTTGAAATTATGACAAAGTGCCTAACTCCACCTTTGTTGATATTTTTTGATTCCATGATGGGATTTTGACATACAAGGTATCGTAGGACATGGGGTGACGCCGCCTTTTTGAATTTATTTTTGAAATTTTGACAAAGTGCCTAACTCCACCTTTGTTGATATTTTTTGAATCCATGATGGGATTTTGACATACAAAGTATCGTAGGACATGGGGTGACGCCGCCTTTTTTAATTTATTTTTGAAATGTTGACAAACGGCCTAACTACCCTTTTCTTGATAATTTTTGAATCCATGATTGGATTTTGACATATGAGGTATCGTAGGACTTGGGGAGACACCCCCTTTTTGAATTTATTTTTGAAATCTTGACTAAGGGCCTAAATAAACTTTTGTTGTTATTTTTTGAATCCATGACGGGATTTTGACATAAGAGGTATCGTAGGACATGGGGTTACGCTCCTTTTTTGAATTTATTTTTGAAATTTTGTCAAAGGGCCTAACTATACTTTTGTTGATATTTTTTGAACCCATGATGGGATTTTGACATAAATGAGGTATCTTAGGACTTGGGGTGACGTCCACTATATGAATTTATTTCTGAAATTTTGACAAAGGGCCTAACTACACTTTTGTTGATATTTTGTGAATCCATGATCTTATTTTGACATAAATGAGGTATCGTAGGACTTGGGGTGACGCCCACTATATGAATTTATTTCTGAAATTTTGACAAAGGGCCTAACTACACTTTTGTTGATATTTTGTGAATCCATGATGCCATTTTGACCTATGAGGTATCGTAGGACTTGGGGTGACACACCCTTTTTGAATTTATTTTTGAAATCTCGACAAAGGGCCTAAATAAACTTTTGTTGTTATTTTTGGAATCCATGATGGGATTTTGACATATGAGGTATCGAAGGACATGGGGTAACGCCCACTTTTTGAATTAAATATTAAAATTTTGACAACCGGGCCTAAGTACACTTTTGTTGATATTTTTTGAATCCATGAAGTGATTTTGACCTATGAGGTAACATAGGACTTGGGGTGACGCCCCGTTTTTGAATTTATTTTGGAAATTTTGACAAAAGGCCTAACTACACTTTTGTTGATATATTTTGAATGCGTGATGGGATTTTGACACATTAGGTATCGTAGGACTTGGGGTGACGCCCCTTTTTGATTTTATTTTTGAAATTTAAACAAAGGACATAACTACAGTTTTGTTGATATTTTTTGAATCCATGATGAGATTTTGACATATGAGGTATCGTAGGACATGGGGGAACGCCCACTTTTTGAATTTATTTTTGAAATTTTGACAAAGGGCCTAAGTACACTTTAGTTGATATTTTTTGAATCCATGATGTGACTTTGACCTATGAGGTAACGTAGGACTAGGGGTGACGCCCCCTTTTTGAATTTATTTTTGAAATTTTGACGAAAGGCCTAACTATACTTTTGTTGATATTTTTTGAATCCATGATGGGATTTTGACACATTATGTATCGTAGGACTTGGGGTGACGCCCCTTTTTTGAATTTATTTTTGAAATTTTGACAAAGGACATAACTACAGTTTTGTTGATATTTTTTGAATCCAAGATGGGATTTTGACATATGAGGTATCGTAGGACGAGGGGTTACGCTCACTTTTTGAATTAACTTTTGAAATTTTGACAAAGGGCCTAACTACACTTTTGTTGATATTTTTTGAATCCATGATGGGATTTTGACATGAATGAGGTATCGTAGGACTTGGGGTGACGCCCACTATATGTATTTATTTGTGAAATGTTGACAAAGGGTCTTACTACACTTTTGTTGATATTTTTGTGAATCCATGATGGCATTTTGACCAAAGATGTATCGTAGGACCTGGGGTGACGCCCCCTTTTGGAATTTATTTTTGAAATTTTGACAAAGTGCCTAACTGCGCTTTTGTTGATATTTTATGAATCCATGATGGGATTTTGACATACGAGATATCGTACGACTTGCGGTGACGCCGCCTTTTTAATTTTATTCTTGAAATTTTGGCAAAAGGCCTAACTACACTTTTGTTGATATTTTTCGAATCCACAATGGGATTTTGACATATGAGGTATCATAGGACTTGGGGTGACGCTCCCTTTTTAAATTTATTTTTGAAATTTTGACAAAGGGCCTAACTAAACTTTTGTTGATATTCTTAGAATCCATGATGCGATTTTGACGTAAATGAGGTATCGTAGGACATGGGGTAACGTCCACTTTTTGAATCTATTTTTGAAATTTTGACAAAGGGCCTAAGTACACTTTTGTTGATATTTTTTGAATCCATGATGTGATTTTGACCTATGAGGTAACGTAGGAATTGGGGTGAAGCTCGATTTTGAATTTATTCTTGAAATTATGACAAAGGGCCTAACTACCCTTTTGTTGATAATTTTTGAATCCATTTGATTTTGACATATGAGGTATCGTAGGACTAGGGGTGACACCCCCTTTTTGAATTCATTTTTGAAATCATAACAAAGGGCCTAAATAAACTTTTGTTGTTACTTTTTGAATCCATGATGGGATTTTGACATATGAGGTATCGTAGGACTTGGGGTGACGCCCCTTTTTTGAATTTATTTTTGAAATTTTGTCAAAGGGCATAACACAGTTTTTTGATATTTTTTGAATTCAAGATGGGATTTTGACATAAATGAGGTATCGTAGGACTAGGGGAGACACCCCCTTTTTGAATTTATTTTTGAAATCTTGACAAAGGGCCAAAATAAACTTTTGTTGTTATTTTTTGAATCCATGACGGGATTTTGACATATGAGGTATCGTAGGATATGGGGTTACGCTCCCTTTTTGAATTTATTTTTGAATTTTTGTCAAAGGGCCTAACTATACTTTTGTTGATATTTTTTTAATCCATGATGGGATTTTGACATAAATGAGGTATCGTAGGACTTGGGGTGACGCACACTATATGAATTTATTTCTGAAATGTTGACAAAGGGCCTAACTACACTTGTGTTGATATTTTGTGAATCCATGATGGTATTTTGACATAAATAAGGTATCGTCGGGCTTGGGGTGACGCCCACTATATGAATTTATTTCTGAAATTTTGACAAATGGCCTAACTACACTTTTGTTTATATTTTGTGAATCCATGGTGGCATTTTTACCTATGAGGTATCGTAGGACTAGGGGTTACGCTCACTTTTTGAATTTATTTTTGAAATTTTGACAAAGGGCCTAACTACACTTTTGTTGATATTTTTTGAATCCATGATGGGATTTTGACATACGAGATATCGTACGACTTGCGGTGACGCCGCCTTTTTAAATTTATTTTTGAAATTTTGGCAAAAGGCCTAACTACACTTTAGTTGATATTTTTCGAATCCACAATGGGATTTTGACATATGAGGTATCATAAGACTTGGGGTGACGCTCCCTTTTTAAATTTATTTTTGAAATTTTGACAAAGGGCCTAACTACACTTTTTTGATATTTTTAGAATCCATGATGCGATTTTGACGTAAATGAGGTATCGTAGGACATGGGGTAACGCCCACTTTTTGAATCTATTTTTGAAATTTTGACAAAGGGCCTAAGTACACTTTTGTTGATATTTTTTGAATCCATGATGTGATTTTGACCTATGAGGTAACGTAGGACTTGGGGTGAAGCTCGCTTTTGAATTTATTCTTGAAATTATGACAAAGGGCCTAACTACCCTTTTGTTGATAATTTTTGAATCCATTTGATTTTGACATATGAGGTATCGTAGGACTAGGGGTGACACCCCCTTTTTGAATTCATTTTTGAAATCTTGACAAAGGGCCTAAATAAACTTTTGTTGTTACTTTTTGAATCCATGATGGGATTTTGACATATGATTTATCCGTAGGACATGGGGTAACGCCCAATTTATGAATTTATTTTTTGAAATTTTGACAATGGGCCTAAGTACACTTTTGTCGATATTTTTTGAATCCATGAAGTGATTTTGACCTACGAGGTAACGTAGGACTTAGGGTGACGCCCCCTTTTTGAATTTATTTTTGAAATTTTGACAAAAGGCCTAACTAAGCTTTAGTTGATATATTTTGAATGCATGATGGGATTTTGACACATTAGGTATCGTAGGACTTGGGGTGACGCCCCTTTTTTGAATTTATTTTTGAAATTTTGACAAAGGACATAACACAGTTTTGTTGATATTTTTTGAATTCAAGATGGGATTTTGACATATGAGGTATCGTAGGACTAGGGTTGACGCTCCCTTTTTGAATTTATTTTTGAAATTTTGACAAAGTGCCTAACTACACTTTTGTTGATATTTTTTGAATCCATGATGGGATTTTGACATAAATGAGGTATCGTAGGATTTGGGTGACGCCCACTATATGAATTTATTTCAGAAATTTTGACAAAGGGCCTAACTACACTTTTGTTGATATTTTGTGAATCCATGATGGTATTTTGACGTATGAGGTATCATAGGACTTGGGGTGGCGCTCCCTTTTTTAATTTATTTTTGAAATTTTGACAAAGGGCCTAACTATCCTTTTGTTGATAATTTTTGATTCCATTTGATTTTGACCTATTAGGTGTCGTAGGACTTGGGGTTACGCCCCCTTTTTGAATTTATTTTTTGAAATCTTGACAAAAGGCCTAAATAAACTTTTGTAGTTATTTTTGGATCCATGATGGGATTTTGACTTATGAGGTATCGTAAGACATGGGGCAACACCCACTTTTTGAATTTATTTTTGAAATTTTGACAAAGGGCCTAAGTACACTTTTGTTGATATTTTTTGAATCCATGATGTGATTTTGACCTATGAGGTAAAGTAGGACTTGGGGTGACGCCCCCTTTTTGAATTTATTTTTGAAATTATGACAAAGTGCCTAACTCCACCTTTGTTGATATTTTTTGATTCCATGATGGGATTTTGACATACAAGGTATCGTAGGACATGGGGTGACGCCGCCTTTTTGAATTTATTTTTGAAATTTTGACAAAGTGCCTAACTCCACCTTTGTTGATATTTTTTGAATCCATGATGGGATTTTGACATACAAAGTATCGTAGGACATGGGGTGACGCCGCCTTTTTTAATTTATTTTTGAAATGTTGACAAACGGCCTAACTACCCTTTTCTTGATAATTTTTGAATCCATGATTGGATTTTGACATATGAGGTATCGTAGGACTTGGGGAGACACCCCCTTTTTGAATTTATTTTTGAAATCTTGACTAAGGGCCTAAATAAACTTTTGTTGTTATTTTTTGAATCCATGACGGGATTTTGACATAAGAGGTATCGTAGGACATGGGGTTACGCTCCTTTTTTGAATTTATTTTTGAAATTTTGTCAAAGGGCCTAACTATACTTTTGTTGATATTTTTTGAACCCATGATGGGATTTTGACATAAATGAGGTATCTTAGGACTTGGGGTGACGTCCACTATATGAATTTATTTCTGAAATTTTGACAAAGGGCCTAACTACACTTTTGTTGATATTTTATGAATCCATGATCTTATTTTGACATAAATGAGGTATCGTAGGACTTGGGGTGACGCCCACTATATGAATTTATTTCTGAAATTTTGACAAAGGGCCTAACTACACTTTTGTTGATATTTTGTGAATCCATGATGCCATTTTGACCTATGAGGTATCGTAGGACTTGGGGTGACACACCCTTTTTGAATTTATTTTTGAAATCTCGACAAAGGGCCTAAATAAACTTTTGTTGTTATTTTTGGAATCCATGATGGGATTTTGACATATGAGGTATCGAAGGACATGGGGTAACGCCCACTTTTTGAATTAAATATTAAAATTTTGACAACCGGGCCTAAGTACACTTTTGTTGATATTTTTTGAATCCATGAAGTGATTTTGACCTATGAGGTAACATAGGACTTGGGGTGACGCCCCGTTTTTGAATTTATTTTGGAAATTTTGACAAAAGGCCTAACTACACTTTTGTTGATATATTTTGAATGCGTGATGGGATTTTGACACATTAGGTATCGTAGGACTTGGGGTGACGCCCCTTTTTGATTTTATTTTTGAAATTTAAACAAAGGACATAACTACAGTTTTGTTGATATTTTTTGAATCCATGATGAGATTTTGACATATGAGGTATCGTAGGACATGGGGGAACGCCCACTTTTTGAATTTATTTTTGAAATTTTGACAAAGGGCCTAAGTACACTTTAGTTGATATTTTTTGAATCCATGATGTGACTTTGACCTATGAGGTAACGTAGGACTAGGGGTGACGCCCCCTTTTTGAATTTATTTTTGAAATTTTGACGAAAGGCCTAACTATACTTTTGTTGATATTTTTTGAATCCATGATGGGATTTTGACACATTATGTATCGTAGGACTTGGGGTGACGCCCCTTTTTTGAATTTATTTTTGAAATTTTGACAAAGGACATAACTACAGTTTTGTTGATATTTTTTGAATCCAAGATGGGATTTTGACATATGAGGTATCGTAGGACGAGGGGTTACGCTCACTTTTTGAATTAACTTTTGAAATTTTGACAAAGGGCCTAACTACACTTTTGTTGATATTTTTTGAATCCATGATGGGATTTTGACATGAATGAGGTATCGTAGGACTTGGGGTGACGCCCACTATATGTATTTATTTGTGAAATGTTGACAAAGGGTCTTACTACACTTTTGTTGATATTTTTGTGAATCCATGATGGCATTTTGACCAAAGATGTATCGTAGGACCTGGGGTGACGCCCCCTTTTGGAATTTATTTTTGAAATTTTGACAAAGTGCCTAACTGCGCTTTTGTTGATATTTTATGAATCCATGATGGGATTTTGACATACGAGATATCGTACGACTTGCGGTGACGCCGCCTTTTTAATTTTATTCTTGAAATTTTGGCAAAAGGCCTAACTACACTTTTGTTGATATTTTTCGAATCCACAATGGGATTTTGACATATGAGGTATCATAGGACTTGGGGTGACGCTCCCTTTTTAAATTTATTTTTGAAATTTTGACAAAGGGCCTAACTAAACTTTTGTTGATATTCTTAGAATCCATGATGCGATTTTGACGTAAATGAGGTATCGTAGGACATGGGGTAACGTCCACTTTTTGAATCTATTTTTGAAATTTTGACAAAGGGCCTAAGTACACTTTTGTTGATATTTTTTGAATCCATGATGTGATTTTGACCTATGAGGTAACGTAGGAATTGGGGTGAAGCTCGATTTTGAATTTATTCTTGAAATTATGACAAAGGGCCTAACTACCCTTTTGTTGATAATTTTTGAATCCATTTGATTTTGACATATGAGGTATCGTAGGACTAGGGGTGACACCCCCTTTTTGAATTCATTTTTGAAATCATAACAAAGGGCCTAAATAAACTTTTGTTGTTACTTTTTGAATCCATGATGGGATTTTGACATATGAGGTATCGTAGGACTTGGGGTGACGCCCCTTTTTTGAATTTATTTTTGAAATTTTGTCAAAGGGCATAACACAGTTTTTTGATATTTTTTGAATTCAAGATGGGATTTTGACATAAATGAGGTATCGTAGGACTAGGGGAGACACCCCCTTTTTGAATTTATTTTTGAAATCTTGACAAAGGGCCAAAATAAACTTTTGTTGTTATTTTTTGAATCCATGACGGGATTTTGACATATGAGGTATCGTAGGATATGGGGTTACGCTCCCTTTTTGAATTTATTTTTGAATTTTTGTCAAAGGGCCTAACTATACTTTTGTTGATATTTTTTTAATCCATGATGGGATTTTGACATAAATGAGGTATCGTAGGACTTGGGGTGACGCACACTATATGAATTTATTTCTGAAATGTTGACAAAGGGCCTAACTACACTTGTGTTGATATTTTGTGAATCCATGATGGTATTTTGACATAAATAAGGTATCGTCGGGCTTGGGGTGACGCCCACTATATGAATTTATTTCTGAAATTTTGACAAATGGCCTAACTACACTTTTGTTTATATTTTGTGAATCCATGGTGGCATTTTTACCTATGAGGTATCGTAGGACTAGGGGTTACGCTCACTTTTTGAATTTATTTTTGAAATTTTGACAAAGGGCCTAACTACACTTTTGTTGATATTTTTTGAATCCATGATGGGATTTTGACATACGAGATATCGTACGACTTGCGGTGACGCCGCCTTTTTAAATTTATTTTTGAAATTTTGGCAAAAGGCCTAACTACACTTTTGTTGATATTTTTCGAATCCACAATGGGATTTTGACATATGAGGTATCATAAGACTTGGGGTGACGCTCCCTTTTTAAATTTATTTTTGAAATTTTGACAAAGGGCCTAACTACACTTTTTTGATATTTTTAGAATCCATGATGCGATTTTGACGTAAATGAGGTATCGTAGGACATGGGGTAACGCCCACTTTTTGAATCTATTTTTGAAATTTTGATAAAGGGCCTAAGTACACTTTTGTTGATAATTTTTGAATCCATGATGTGATTTTGACCTATGAGGTAACGTAGGACTTGGGGTGAAGCTCGCTTTTGAATTTATTCTTGAAATTATGACAAAGGGCCTAACTACCCTTTTGTTGATAATTTTTGAATCCATTTGATTTTGACATATGAGGTATCGTAGGACTAGGGGTGACACCCCCTTTTTGAATTCATTTTTGAAATCTTGACAAAGGGCCTAAATAAACTTTTGTTGTTACTTTTTGAATCCATGATGGGATTTTGACATATGATTTATCCGTAGGACATGGGGTAACGCCCAATTTATGAATTTATTTTTTGAAATTTTGACAATGGGCCTAAGTACACTTTTGTGGATATTTTTTGAATCCATGAAGTGATTTTGACCTATGAGGTAACGTAGGACTTAGGGTGACGCCCCCTTTTTGAATTTATTTTTGAAATTTTGACAAAAGGCCTAACTAAGCTTTAGTTGATATATTTTGAATGCATGATGGGATTTTGACACATTAGGTATCGTAGGACTTGGGGTGACGCCCCTTTTTTGAATTTATTTTTGAAATTTTGACAAAGGACATAACACAGTTTTCTTGATATTTTTTGAATTCAAGATGGGATTTTGACATATGAGGTATCGTAGGACTAGGGGTGACGCTCCCTTTTTGAATTTATTTTTGAAATTTTGACAAAGTGCCTAACTACACTTTTGTTGATATTTTTTGAATCTATGATGGGATTTTGACATAAATGAGGTATCGTAGGATTTGGGTGACGCCCACTATATGAATTTATTTCTGAAATTTTGACAAAGGGCCTAACTACACTTTTGTTGATATTTTGTGAATCCATGATGGTATTTTGACGTATGAGGTATCATAGGACTTGGGGTGACGCTCCCTTTTTTAATTTATTTTTGAAATTTTGACAAAGGGCCTAACTATCCTTTTGTTGATAATTTTTGATTCCATTTGATTTTGACCTATTAGGTGTCGTAGGACTTGGGGTGACGCCCCCTTTTTGAATTTATTTTTTGAAATCTTGACAAAAGGCCTAAATAAACTTTTGTAGTTATTTTTGGATCCATGATGGGATTTTGACTTATGAGGTATCGTAAGACATGGGGCAACACCCACTTTTTGAATTTATTTTTGAAATTTTGACAAAGGGCCTAAGTACACTTTTGTTGATATTTTTTGGATCCATGACGGGACTTTGACATATGAGGTATCGTAGGACATGGGGTTACGCTCCCTTTTTGAATTTATTTTTGAAATTTTGACAAAGGGCCTAACTACACATTTGTTGATATTTTTTGGATCCATGACGGGATTTTGACATATGAGGTATCGTAGGACATGGGGTGACGCCCCCTTTTTGAATTTATTTTTGAAATTTTGACAACGGGCCTAACTACACTTTTGTTGATATTTTTTGAATCCATGATGGGATTTTGGCATATGAGGTATCGTAAGACATGGGGTAACGCCCACTTTTTGAATTTATTTTTGAAATTTTGACAAAGGGCCTAAGTACTCTTTTGTTGATATTCTTTGAATCCATGATGTGATTTTGACCTATGAGGTAACGTAGGACTTGGGGTGACGCCCCCTTTTTGAATTTATTTTTGAAAATTTGACAAAGTGCCTAACTCCACCTTCGTTGATATTTTTTGAATCCATGATGGGATTTTGACATACAAAGTATCGTAGGACATAGGGTGACGCCGCCTTTTTTAATTTATTTTTGAAATGTTGACAAACGGCCTAACTACCCTTTTCTTGATAATTTTTGAATCCATGATTGGATTTTGGCATATGAGGTATCGTAGGACTTGGGGAGACACCCCCTTTTTGAATTTATTTTTGAAATCTTGACTAAGGGCCTAAATAAACTTTTGTTGTTATTTTTTGAATCCATGACGGGATTTTGACATATGAGGTATCGTAGGACATGGGGTTACGCTCCCTTTTTGAATTTATTTTTGAAATTTTGTCAAAGGGCCTAACTATACTTTTGTTGATATTTTTGAACCCATGATGGGATTTTGACATAAATGAGGTATCTTAGGACTTGGGGTGACGTCCACTATATGAATTTATTTCTGAAATTTTGACAAAGGGCCTAACTACACTTTTGTTGATATTTTATGAATCCATGATCTTATTTTGACATAAATGAGGTATCGTAGGACTTGGGGTGACGCCCACTATATGAATTTATTTCTGAAATTTTGACAAAGGGCCTAACTACACTTTTGTTGATATTTTGTGAATCCATGATGCCATTTTGACCTATGAGGTATCGTAGGACTTGGGGTGACACACCCTTTTTGAATTTATTTTTGAAATCTTGACAAAGGGCCTAAATAAACTTTTGTTGTTATTTTTGGAATCCATGTTGGGATTTTGACATATGAGGTATCGAAGGACATGGGGTAACGCCCACTTTTTGAATTAAATATTAAAATTTTGACAACCGGGCCTAAGTACACTTTTGTTGATATTTTTTGAATCCATGAAGTGATTTTGACCTATGAGGTAACATAGGACTTGGGGTGACGCCCCCTTTTTGAATTTATTTTGGAAATTTTGACAAAAGGCCTAACTACACTTTTGTTGATATATTTTGAATGCGTGATGGGATTTTGACACATTAGGTATCGTAGGACTTGGGGTGACGCCCCTTTTTGATTTTATTTTTGAAATTTTTACAAAGGACATAACTGCGGTTTTGTTGATATTTTTTGAATCCATGATGAGATTTTGACATATGAGGTATCGTAGGACATTAGGGAACGCCCACTTTTTGAATTTATTTTTGAAATTTTGACAAAGGGCCCAAGTACACTTTAGTTGATATTTTTTGAATCCATGATGTGACTTTGACCTATGAGGTAACGTAGGACTAGGGGTGACGCCCCCTTTTTGAATTTATTTTTGAAATTTTGACAAAAGGCCTAACTATACTTTTGTTGATATTTTTTGAATCCATGATGGGATTTTGACACATTAGGTATCGTAGGACTTGGGGTGACGCCCCTTTTTTGAATTTATTTTTGAAATTTTGACAAAGGACATAACTACAGTTTTGTTGATATTTTTTGAATCCAAGATGGGATTTTGACATATGAGGTATCGTAGGACTAGGGGTTACGCTCACTTTTTGAATTTACTTTTGAAATTTTGACAAAGGGCCTAACTACACTTTTGTTGATATTTCTTGAATCCATGATGGGATTTTGACATGAATGAGGTATCGTAGGACTTGGGGTGACGCCCACTATATGTATTTATTTGTGAAATTTTGACAAAGGGCCTTACTACACTTTTGTTGATATTTTGTGAATCCATGATGGTATTTTGACGTATGAGGTATCATAGGACTTGGGGTGACGCTCCCTTTTTTAATTTATTTTTGAAATTTTGACAAAGGGCCTAACTATCCTTTTGTTGATAATTTTTTATTCCATTTGATTTTGACCTATTAGGTGTCGTAGGACTTGG
The DNA here is from genome assembly GCA_946902985.2 of Meconema thalassinum. NCBI lineage: Eukaryota > Metazoa > Arthropoda > Insecta > Orthoptera > Tettigoniidae > Meconema > Meconema thalassinum. Next base: position 884,931,514 of record OX336389.2, on the reverse strand, counting down.
GGTGACGCCCCCTTTTTGAATTTATTTTTTGAAATCTTGACAAAAGGCCTAAATAAACTTTTGTAGTTATTTTTGGATCCATGATGGGATTTTGACTTATGAGGTATCGTAAGACATGGGGCAACACCCACTTTTTGAATTTATTTTTGAAATTTTGACAAAGGGCCTAAGTACACTTTTGTTGATATTTTTTGAATCCATGATGTGATTTTGACCTATGAGGTAAAGTAGGACTTGGGGTGACGCCCCCTTTTTGAATTTATTTTTGAAATTATGACAAAGTGCCTAACTCCACCTTTGTTGATATTTTTTGATTCCATGATGGGATTTTGACATACAAGGTATCGTAGGACATGGGGTGACGCCGCCTTTTTTAATTTATTTTTGAAATATTGACAAAGGGCCTAACTACCCTTTTGTTGATAATTTTTGAATCCATGATTGGATTTTGACATATGCGGTATCGTAGGACTTGGGGAGACACCCCCTTTCTGAATTTATTTTTGAAATCTTGACAAAGGGCCTAAATAAACGTTTGTTGTTATTTTTTGAATCCATGACGGGATTTTGACATATGAGGTATCGTAGGACATGGGGTTACGCTCCCTTTTTGAATTTATTTTTGAAATTTTGACAAAGGGCCTAATTACACTTTTGTTGATATTTTTTGAATCCATGACGGGATTTTGACATATGAGGTATCGTAGGACATGGGGTTACTTTCTTTTTTTGAATTTATTTTTGAAATTTTGACAACGGGCCTAACTACACTTTTGTTGATATTTTTTGAATCCATGATGGGATTTTGGCATATGAGGTATCGTAAGACATGGGGTAACGCCCACTTTTTGAATTTATTTTTGAAATTTCGACAAAGGGCCTAAGTACTCTTTTGTTGATATTCTTTGAATCCATGATGTGATTTTGACCTATGAGGTAACGTAGGACTTGGGGTGACGCCCCCTTTTTGAATTTATTTTTGAAATTTTGACAAAGTGCCTAACTCCACCTTTGTTGATATTTTTTGAATCCATGATGGGATTTTGACATACAAAGTATCGTAGGACATGGGGTGACGCCACCTTTTTAAATTTAATTTTTGAAATGTTGACAAACGGCCTAACTACCCTTTTCTTGATAATTTTTGAATCCATGATTAGATTTTGACATATGAGGTATCGTAGGACTTGGGGAGACACCCCCTTTTTGAATTTATTTTTGAAATCTTGACTAAGGGCCTAAATAAACTTTTGTTGTTATTTTTTGAATCCATGACGGGATTTTGACATATGAGGTATCGTAGGACATGGGGTTACGCTCCCTATTTGAATTTATTTTTGAAATTTTGTCAAAGGGCCTAACTATACTTTTGTTGATATTTTTTGAACCCATGATGGGATTTTGACATAAATGAGGTATCTTAGGACTGGGGGTGACGTCCACTATATGAATTTATTTCTGAAATTTTGACAAAGGGCCTAAATAAACTTTTGTTGTTATTTTTGGAATCCATGATGGGATTTTGACATATGAGGTATCGAAGGACATGGGGTTACGCTCCCTATTTGAATTTATTTTTGAAATTTTGTCAAAGGGCCTAACTATACTTTTGTTGATATTTTTTGAACCCATGATGGGATTTTGACATAAATGAGGTATCTTAGGACTGGGGGTGACGTCCACTATATGAATTTATTTCTGAAATTTTGACAACCGGGCCTAAGTACACTTTTGTTGATATTTTTTGAATCCATGAAGTGATTTTGACCTATGAGGTAACATAGGACTTGGGGTGACGCCCCCTTTTTGAATTTATTTTGGAAATTTTGACAAAAGGCCTAACTACACTATTGTTGATATATTTTGAATGCGTGATGGGATTTTGACACATTAGGTATCGTAGGACTTGGGGTGACGCCCCTTTTTGATTTTATTTTTGAAATTTTTACAAAGGACATAACTACAGTTTTGTTGATATTTTTTGAATCCATGATGAGATTTTGACATATGAGGTATCGTAGGACATGGGGGAACGCCCACTTTTTGAATTTATTTTTGAAATTTTGACAAAGGGCCTAAGTACACTTTAGTTGATATTTTTTGAATCCATGATGTGACTTTGACCTATGAGGTAACGTAGGACTAGGGGTGACGCCCCCTTTTTGAATTTATTTTTGAAATTTTGACGAAAGGCCTAACTATACTTTTGTTGATATTTTTTGAATCCATAATGGGATTTTGACACATTAGGTATCGTAGGACTTGGGGTGACGCCCCTTTTTTGAATATATTTTTGAAATTTTGACAAAGGACATAACTACAGTTTTGTTGATATTTTTTGAATCCAAGATGGGATTTTGACATATGAGGTATCGTAGGACTAGGGGTTACGCTCACTTTTTGAATTAACTTTTGAAATTTTGACAAAGGGCCTAACTACACTTTTGTTGATATTTTTTGAATCCATGATGGGATTTTGACATGAATGAGGTATCGTAGGACTTGGGGTGACGCCCACTATATGTATTTATTTGTGAAATTTTCACAAAGGGCCTTACTACACTTTTGTTGATATTTTGTGAATCCATGATGGCATTTTGACCAATGATGTATCGTAGGACCTGGGGTGACGCCCCCTTTTGGAATTTATTTTTGAAATTTTGACAAAGTGCCTAACTGCGCTTTTGTTGATATTTTATGAATCCATGATGGGATTTTGACATACGAGATATCGTACGACTTGCGGTGACGCCGCCTTTTTAATTTTATTCTTGAAATTTTGGCAAAAGGCCTAACTACACTTTTGTTGATATTTTTCGAATCCACAATGGGATTTTGACATATGAGGTATCATAGGACTTGGGGTGACGCTCCCTTTTTAAATTTATTTTTGAAATTTTGACAAAGGGCCTAACTACACTTTTGTTGATATTCTTAGAATCCATGATGCGATTTTGACGTAAATGAGGTATCGTAGGACATGGGGTAACGTCCACTTTTTGAATCTATTTTTGAAATTTTGACAAAGGGCCTAAGTACACTTTAGTTGATATTTTTTCAATCCATGATGTGATTTTGACCTATAAGGTAACGTAGGACTTGGGGTGAAGCTCGCTTTTTGAATTTATTTTTGAAATGTTGTCAAAGGGCCTAACTACCCTTTTGTTGATAATTTTTGAATCCATTTGATTTTGACATATGAGGTATCGTAGGACTAGGGGTGACACCCCCTTTTTGAATTTATTTTTGAAATCTTGACAAAGGGCCTAAATATACTTTTGTTGTTACTTTTTGAATCCATGATGGGATTTTGACATATGAGGTATCGTAGGACTTGGGGTGACGCCCCTTTTTTGAATTTATTTTTGAAATTTTGTCAAAGGGCATAACACAGTTTTTTGATATTTTTTGAATTCAAGATGGGATTTTGACATAAATGAGGTATCGTAGGACTAGGGGAGAAACCCCCTTTTTGAATTTATTTTTGAAATCTTGACAAAGGGCCTAAATAAACTTTTGTTGTTATTTTTTGAATCCATGACGGGATTTTGACATATGAGGTATCGTAGGACATGGGGTTACGCTCCCTTTTTGAATTTATTTTTGAAATTTTGTCAAAGGGCCTAACTATACTTTTGTTGATATTTTTTGAATCCATGATGGGATTTTGACATAAATGAGGTATCGTAGGACTTGGGGTGACGCCCACTATATGAATTTATTTCTGAAATTTTGACAAATGGCCTAACTACACTTTTGTTTATATTTTGTGAATCCATGGTGGCATTTTTACCTATGAGGTAACGTAGGACTTGGGTGACGCCCCCTTTTTGAATTTATTTTTGAAATTTCGACAAAAGGCCTAACTACACTTTAGTTGATATATTTTTAATGCATGATGGGATTTTGACACATTAGGTATCGTAGGACTTGGGTCGACGCCCCTTTTTTCAATTTATTTTTGAAATTTTGACAAAGTACATAACACAGTTTTGTTGATATTTTTTGAATTCAAGATGGGATTTTGACATATGAGGTATCGTTGGACTAGGGGTGACGCTCCCTTTTTGAATTTATTTTTGAAATTTTGACAAAGTGCCTAACTACACTTTTGTTGATATTTTTTGAATCCATGATGGGATTTTGACATAAATGAGGTATCGTAGGACTTGGGGTGACGCCCACTATATGAATTTATTTCTGAAAATTTGACAAAGGGCCTAACTACACTTTTGTTGATATTTTGTGAATCCATGATGGCATTTTGACCTATGAGGTATCGTAGGACTTGGGGTGACGCCCCCTTTTTGAATTTATTTTTGAAATTTTGACTAAGTGCCTAACTACACTTTTGTTGATATTTTTTGTATCCATGATGGGATTTTGACATACGAGATATCGTAGGACTTGGGGTGACGCCGCCTTTTAAAATTTATTTTTGAAATTTTGGTAAAAGGCCTAACTACACTTTTGTTGATATTTTTCCAACCCACTATGGGATTTTGACATATGAGGTATCATAGGACTTGCGGTGACGCTCCCTTTTTTAATCTATTTTTGAAATGTTGACAAAGGGCCTAACTACACTTTTGTTGATATTTGTAGAATCCATGATGAGATTCTTACCTATGAGGTATCGTGGGACTTGTGGTGTCGTACCCTTTTTGAATTTATTCTTGAAATTTTGACAAACAGCCTAACTACACATTTGTTGATATATTTGAATCCATGATGGGATTTTGACATATGTGGTATCGGAGGACTTGGGGTGAGGCCCCCTTTTTGTATTTATTTTAGAAATGTTGACAAAGGGCCTAACTATACTTTTGTTGATACTTTTTGAATCCATGAAGGGATTTTGACATGCGGTATCATAGCACTTTGGGTGACACCCTTTTTGAATTTATTTTGGTAATTTTGACAAGGGGCCTAACTACACTTTTGTTGATATATTTGAATCCATAATGGGATTTTGACATATGAGGTATCTTTGACTGGGGTGACGTCCGCTTTTTGAATTTATTTTTGAAATGTTGACAATGGGCCTAAGTACACTTTTGTTGATATTTTTTGAATCCATGACGGGGTGTTGACATATGAGGTATAGTCGGACATGGGGTGACGCCCCCTTTTGTATGTATTTTTGAAATTTTGATAAAGGGCTTAACTACACTTTTTTGATATTTCCTGAACACATGATGGCATTTTGACATGCGAGGTATTATGGGAGTCGGGATGAGGGCCCTTTCTTTTAAATTTATTATTTATGTTTGTAATTTTGACAAAGGGCCTAACGAGAGATGTTGAAAATATTTGATTATTTACCTTGTTAATTTTTTTTTTTAAAGTGGTAGAGAGAGGGATAGTACAGGTTGTGTTTAAACAAGCATGTTGCTGCCACGGTAGTCGTGCTCAATGGATCAATTGATATTTCGTGAACCATTGATCGCAGGACGGCAAATGACGATATGTTTTAAGAATATGTTTTTGTGATTTATCGTACGGCACACTCATTGACACATAAGCCAATACATAATCCAATAAATAGGCCAATATATAAGTCAATACATATGCCAATACATAAGCCAACACACATAAGCCAATATATAAGCCAACACATAAACCAATACATAAGCTAATATATAAGCCAACACATAAGCCAATACATAAGCAAACACACATAAGCCAACACTCACGTTACAATATGTAATCCAATACAAAATCCAATACATATGCCAATACATAAGCCAACACATATAAGCTAATATATAAGCCAACACATAAGCCAATACATAATCCAATACATAAGTCAACGTAATAGCCAATACATAGGCCAACACATAAGCCAACATAATAGCCAATACATAAGTCAACACATAAGCCAATAAAGCCAATACATAAGCCAATATATATATATATATAAAAGCCAACATGATAAGCCAACACATAAGCCTATATAAAAGCTAATGGTAAGTCACTCTATCACCATAACAGTTGTAACCTTTATAGTGTGCAAATCATACTGACAGGTCAGTTACTTCTATGGAACTTACTACAACCAACAAAGGTAAACAACATGCCCTCTATCAAAGCTACTCTTATAACTGTAATCGACAGAATGTGGATGGAATAATATTCATGCGATGCTCAAAAGAGAGATCAAAAATGTCGAGACCAACTAAAAAGTGAAAATGGTGAGGTTTTATGTGTGAGTGTTCGTCAATGTAGTGCTCCGAATGTACCACGGTTGCTGTTAACAAAAAAATCATCAAAATGCTAAAAAGCAAGTTCAAGAAAACGATATTGCTGCTCAAGATATTGCATTATTTGTTAAAAAGCACTTAAAGATCTGTTCCAAGTATATGCTCCACAAACAGTGAATAAAGAAGAGAATTTAGAAGAATTCCTAGAATATGTAGAAAAATATATAGAGGATAAGCACATAATGGTAATGGGTGATTTGAATGCACAAGTGGAAAGAGACAGACACGGAAAAAAGGAGATTTTGGGACCATATTGTTATGGCAGTAAGAATTCCGAAGGGGATTTCTTAATGGATTTCTGTCAGCGGAACCAATTAATTATAGGGAATACGTGGTTGAGAAAGAAATATAGTCAGAAGATAACGATGTATGGATGGGGAGATAGAAGAACGAAAACTCTGATTGACTATGTATTAAGCGAAAAAGGACATCGGAAAGAGCTAATAGATGTCACAGCCATGCTGGAGGAAGACTTTGGAGGAGACCATAGGGCAGTGGTAGCAAAACTAAAAGTAGGAAAGAAAGAAAAAAGGAAAGAAAGATTAAGGTCTGGGGACTAAAGGAAAAGGAGGTTGCAAAAGTTTACGAAAGACTTGCAAGAACAGATACCAAGGACGGATATTACCCATGTGGAACAAGAATGGGAAAAGTTTAAGTGTGCATTTGTAAACAGTGCAGAGAAAACATGAGGTAGAACATCAGGAAAGGTACGGGAAAAGGCGACGAAATGGTGGAATGATAGAGTGAAAGAAAAGGTAAGAGAGAAGAAGAAAACTTGGAAGGAATGGAAAACAAAAAAGACTGAAAAAAGTAGAGATAAATAGTATATACCTAGGTATAAGGTGCGTTCAAAAAGTAGCGAGCCGGAGGCTGGAATGCGCAAACCAGTGACTATATCGACTAATCGTGGCGTGTTTAACGAGGTGTGGTTCCGACCAGAGCGTGGAAGATCACAGCCCGTCGCTAGAGGGCACGCGTGCACGTAATGTGAAGATACAAAGCGAGAAGCAGCATGCATCAATTGTCCAACGCTGCCAGTCGCATTGCAAATAGTGACATGGAGGCGTCAAAAAAAGAGCAAAGAGGTGTTGTTCGGTTTCTGACAGAGGAAGGAGTAGGGGGAACGGACATTCATCGCCGAATGTGACAAGTGTACGTCAAACACTGCATGTCCATTGCAAGGTTCAAGGCGTGACACATGCGCTTCAGGGAAGGACGGGTGTCGTTAGCCGATGATGCCCGGTCTGGGGCATTCCCCTGCATTACCGATGACAACGTCCAGCTGGTTGATGCACCCATTACCCATTACCGCCGAGTGACAGTGAACGCCATAGCCGCCGTGGTCGCTCCACGACAATGCACGACCTCATACGGCCAACACAGTCGCGGCACTCCTGCAGAAATTCAAATGGGAGATTCTCGGCCACTCTCCATACAGTCCAGACCTCCCTCCCTGTGATTACGCCATGTTTGGTCCCCTGAAAAGGGCTCTGTGTGGCCACCGATTCACCTCTGACGCCGACGTCCAGCTGTACGTGCGGAACTAGTTCACATCGCAGCCCAGGGAATTTTATGCGACAGCCATTCACCGCCACGTGTCACAGTGGGACAAGTGCCTCAACAGCCAGGGCCAATACTTCTAACATACAGGTACTGGTTTCTGTGGTTATGCCTCCGGCTCGTTACATTTTGAACGCACCTTATAGAAGCAAACAGAGATTGAAAGAAAGTAATTGTAGAGGAAAAGAAAAAAAAGCTGGGAAGATTTCACCCAGGAAATAATGGAGGATTTAAATTGTCGGGAAAAAATGTTATTTGGAATTATAAAAGTAGAAGGAATGAAAAGGTGAACACTGGGTTCGTAAAAAACAAAGAAGGTGATACAGTATATTGACAAAACCCGAAGAGATAACGGACAGTTGGAAAGAATATTTCAGCGAGCTGTTGAAGGTGAGACGTCAGGCATGCGGAGAAGTTACGCTAACAGCCAAAACGGTGGAGGAAAAAATAGAAGAAGAACCAGACATTACTATGGCAGAAGTGGAATGGGCAGTTAGGAAGATGAAGATGGGGAAAGTTGTGGGAATCGACGAAGTGGCAAGAGAAATAATTAAGGCGGCAGGACCAGTGGGACTGCAGTGGACATACAGACTTCTCAGGAGTGTGTGGAGAGAGAAGAAAGTTCCTGAATACTGGAGGAAGAGAATAATATTGCCAATATTCAAGAAAGGAGACAGGAAGGTGTGAGGTAATTACCGAGGAATCACCATCATCTCGCATGTTGCCAAAGTAATGGAAAGAATCCTAGAAAAAAGAATTAGATTAAAGGTAGAAAGCCAAATAGAGGAGGAGCAGTTTGGATTTAGAGGGGGCAGGTCAACAGTGGAACCCATTTTCATTCTGAGACAGAACATTGAAACGAGTTGGGAATATGGGAAGGATATGGTAATGACTTTTATTGATCTAGAAAAGGCCTATGATAGCATCCCAAGAACAAAAGTTTGGGAAAGCTTAACAAATAAGGGGATAGGCAAGAAACTGAGAGACATGGTAAACGGAACGTGCTACAGTAGTGTGAAGACTAGAGTCGGGACATCGGAATGGTTTAAAATTGACACTGGACTAAAGCAAGGAAGTGTGTTGTCACCCTTATTGTGCCTAATGATGATGGATGACATCAAGAAGGCAGCAATAAAAGATTATAGTAGGGCAAAGATGAAGGTAATGTTGTTTGCAGACGATGTTGTGATCTGGGGCGATAGTGGGGAGGTTAGGTAAGACCACCGTTCATTTTTTGATAGAAGCATGAGACTTGGCACACTTATAGTTTGGACCCTAAACTTTTGATCTGAGATAGTAGCCACTTCCGGAAGTCGCGCCGGGTGCCTGTTTTGCATGGTTGCATACCCACCTGGAGTAAACTACGAAATCAACGCTTAAGTTGATTACAAATGCTTGTTTTGCTTCGCGATGAATACTTTTTCCACACAGAATCACCTGGAAAACGTTGATAACACGATTTGGAGGGGAAGGATTTAAATTTATGGTGTGGTTGCCTACCTACTAGGCGCATCTTTCCTAAAGCTACGAAAACAAGCCACCACATTCTCCAAGCTTTAATGTATATAATAAAAATGACAAATCATTTTGATAACATACAAAAAAGCAAAAAAGTAGGAATAACAAGGCATGAGAAAACAAAGAATAAGAAGGCAGAAGTCCATGTTTTGTAATGCGTGTGGCCCTATGCATCAGGCTCACCAAAACTAATTTTGGAGGCTCAACAAACGTCCTAAAAAGGGAAAACCTATATTAAAATAATCTCTTAGCTATTAAGTGGACAGCCATCACCAGAAAATAAAGACGGAAGTAGAAAATAAGCAGAAATTATTACTTAGCACTTTGCGTCACAAGAGCACAGTTCCGTGCACTTCAAGTCTCTCCTCCTGCATGCACATTGCTGAGGCCTAGTTGCACAAATTTTGCACCCGCAACAGATTAGTTCTAAGCAAGCCTTAGTTGCAATGGGGATGGTCGTCCACCGCGGTGTCCATCCTGATAGACTTTCTTCCCAGCCCCAATCTGACGGTGAGGTTAGTTCCTGGATGGAGCTCAGAGATTGTTCCCACACATAAACTCCCTGGTACATGGCACGCCGGATGTGTTGCTCCAGTACATTATGCGTTGGAGGAATACTCTCCAGAGATCGGTTTCCTTGGTAAAAAGTTCCTTTCGGCAGGCATTTACGTTGACAAATTAACTCGACCTGCAATGCAATAAAACACAAGTGTTAACGACGAAGTTCTACAAAAACGCATCGGTAACGATTATGAATCAATTTGTCCAACCTGTCATACTTAGTGATTACCAACTCTTCCATATAAGGTAAATCTTTGTCCAAATCGTGCTTCTGAGCTGCCAAAAAAAACCTTTGGTGGCGTCAGGATAAGCCGTCTAGGCTTCAAAGGCACTCTTCTTACCTTTGTCGCAAAACGAAGAAACAGTATCACATCCAGAAAATTAGTGAAATAGGGGTAAACTTAAAGCCTTGTTACAACCTGCAACAAGTAAAGCCTCTTTAGTCACCATTGCCTTTCCATGATAACATAGGTTTTATCACCGACTTTGGTCCCTACCTAAATCTTGGGCAATTTTATGTGCAGCTACAATCTGGTGGTTCGTTCCCGTGCCAATGTGGACCCAGAGCTCTTCATTAACCGTCAATTTAGGCACAATACTCTCGGCCAATACCAGGACATCGGAGTCCACAGTTCGTACAAGAATTGTCCGGTATTCCTGACCAACACAATCCGCGATGTGAATCATGACCCTTGTGTCTGCCTCTTCGTGATTGCATGGAGACAACATATCCATATCTTCTCGATGAGGCGATGCTAACACAGACGAATCCTGTGTACTGTACATTTCTTTGCCCTCCTGTGTGATCTTTTGTATTTGCGTATTTAGGAATTGGAACAACTCGCATTTGTTTTCGGAGTTGCGCAGAGAGTTGGGCCATCCTTTCGGAATGCGTGTTCCAGCGTATTACTTCGGCCCGTTCTGCCCTTGTGTGGTTTTTCTGACTATCCTGTATATACTTGTCCCAAATGACATCAACGCGATGAACAGTATAAAGTTCTTTCCTGAGGAATGGCATAAAAATGCTGTCGGCATATTCCTGAAACGTTCTTGACTGTCCGGGATGTAGCATATGGACTAGGGCAGGTCCACCGATAATTTTGGCTTGTACGGCGGGTACGTCACTGATGTGGAAGCCATCTGGACTTGCAGCCATCAAACATTTCAAAAGATCTGATTTTTTTGACCGGTCTTTTTCGCCGTTTGTGGAGAGAGCTGGTGGTGTTGGTTGGTTTTCATGTGCGAAAAAACTGTCTAGGTCTCCCAGTCGGTGCTCACTTGTAGCTATGTATAATTTACTGAAAAGACTGCAGTCGTTTTTGAGGCCGACGATTTTTTCTTTTGTCTTGGTCGGCGATGCTTTTGAAGCTGACGTAGAAAGAGGGTGTTTAATTTGATTCACGGTGTCTTAACAGTTTTTTCCCCGCTGATAAGGCATTCCTCGACAAATTCTTTGTATTGTTTTTCGCCCAGTGCTTTAATGGCCATTATTGTAGCAACGACTTCAGAGGATGCGACCCGCTTGTTATCAATATTGCACAAATCCGAGCTTTCTTCCAAAAAAGGGTGTCGTAGTTCAACAAAGACACTATCAAGATTTTTAACGACCTTTATAAACCTCGCTTTATCGGAGTTGTTGTCGCTGTGATGTAGGGTATTATCAGATTCGCTTCTCAGATTCCACTGAAAAAGTGTAAACAACAAAATTAGAAAAAAATCATGTTATCACTTTCAGAATGGAATATTGACGTAACTCACTTTCTTTTCTCGAAAGATTCCAAGCCACCACATCCTAAACAAACAACACGAAATACATAAAATGTAAATAAATGTAAACCTTACCGTTGTTAGAAGTACCTAAAAAACAATTTTTAACTGTAAGTATACATACGAGGGACACCAGCTTTAAAAGCAAAGAAAATATTTACCGTGTATGTACTTATCAATATATTCGCATGCACAGGATGAATGACGCCCAATTATCTCCAAGAAATCAGTTCCCCAAACACAGCAAAACAACACAGCACCAGCACCAAGCTTCTGTTACCGACCACAACAATACACGTCGGTAGCGTCGCGTCGCTTACCCGCATCAAGCTGCATAGAGACAAGGAGCGTGTGACGTCACGCGCACTTCTGCATCTCGCTTCATAAGCCGCGTCGTCTGATTCTCGGTCCCCAAAAGAGGCGAGGGCCCATAAGAAATACATTGGCGAGTTTTTGAAAATGAGAAACGGCATTTGTAATCGACTTAAGCGTAGATTTCGTAGTTCACTCCGGGTGGGTAGGCAACCTTGCAAAACAGGCACTCGGCGCGACTTCCGGAAGTGGTTACCATCTCAGATCGAAAGTCTAGGGTCCAAACTATAAGTGTGCCAAGTCTCATGCTTTCTATCAAAAAATGAACGGTACCCCATTGATTTTCGTCTTAACCTCCCCACTACGAGGATGATATGGAGGTACAAGAACAGTTAGACGTAATAAATGAAAAGATTGAGCAATGGGGATTGAAGATAAATGTGGAGAAGAGTAAAACAGTGGTGATGAGTAGAGGTAAGAAAGAAGGAAAAGGAGTAATCAAAGTAGGAGATAAGGAAACGGAAGTGGTGAAACACTTCAAATACTTGGGAAGTGAACTGACTGAAGACGAAGACTAGATTTGGAAATTAGCAGAAGAATACAACTCAGGAGTGCTTTCTACCAACAGGTACGGGGACAAGGATATACCAATTAAGGCTTAAGAAGTTATGTACAAAGCATTTTATGTTCCTATAATGACATATGCAGCAGAAACTTGGACAATGACTAAGAGGGATGAGAGCAGAGTACCGGCAGCTGAGATGAGATTCCTGAGAAGTATGGTCCAGAAAACGAGGAGAGATAGAGTGAGAAATGAAGATATACGGAAAGAACTGGGAGTACAGAAACTAAATGACAACTGGAGCAAAACAAATTGAGATGGTTTGGACATGTCAAACGGATGAATGATGTAAGGCTACCAAGACGAGCACTGGAACGACGGATGGCAGGGAAGAGAGGACGAGGAAGACCAAGAATGCGTTGGATGGACTCGGTGGAGAATAGCATTAGAAAACGGAACCTGGATTGGAACACCGTGTCGGAAGAGGAATGGTGGAACGACAGAACAAAGTGGAGAGGAACCATATTTGCCTCCACCCAGTGTCAGCTGGAAAAGGCGAAATGAAGATGAATGAATGAATTTGTTTTTGTTCATAGAACCATCTCAGACTTGAACTCTATACTAAGAGATGAGTGGAAACACCAGTATACAGTATATTAAAATGTAGTTCAAAGAAGTGGCGTTAGGATGGATCTCCGTCAGTTTATTTATATCGAAAGGTAGGGCAGGAGGAGATTTTGCCCCTATTAAAATAATATTCCAGTTTTATTTTTCTTTGCACAGCAAGAATTACGTTAGATAATCTCCGAGTGTAGGGATAGGAGAGACATTATTTCTATTAATTTGTAACCAGTGCATCACATGAATGATCGGGAATAACTTTAGGATTTTTCCTTTGAAACCCAGTTCCTAATTCACGCCCTGAGGTCATTCAGATCTCGTCGTCCCGGATTTTCTTCTCTTCGAACCTAAACTTGTTTGATCATTCATGTTTTTATCACATGTTGTACCGAACTCTGACTGCGGATTGCGGTAATGAGCCGGGCCACTCAATCTTAGGTTGGAGTATCGGGCACATTATATTTCCTGCATTCTTCATGGGTCTTAGTTCTGATGTTGTGGGAATTAGGTACTGCGATGTCTATGCACAATGTGTTCTTGTGCACTCTGTCTGTGACAATGAGGTCCGGTTTATTGGCAGCTAGTGTCTTGTTGGTGATGGCAGAGTTATTCCAATGTATTTTAAAAGTGGCATTTTCCATTATGGGCTGTGGTTAAAGTCTGAAGTATGGCTCTGGATCTATTGGTAGTTGCCACTGCTTGCATAGTTCTTGGTAAATGATCTTAGCTACATTGTCATGTCAGCGTAAGTAATCCCTTTGCGCAAGTACTGTTAGTATGTGATCGATGGTTTCAGATTTGTTTTGGTACTTTCGGCATGAATCTGTGATGTTTTGTCTTCGATGATGCACCTTCTGAAGTTGCGGGTTTCCATGGCACTGTCCTGAATAGCAATCATAAATCCCTGGGTTTCGGGATGTGGGATACCTTTAGTAAACCTTGTGTTACTTGCTTGTTTAACCGTTTCTGGGGAGAATAAGGGATTTTCATTATTTTTTTCAATTTATTTTCATGATTACTATTATAATTATTATTATTGTTATTTTTTATTAGTAGTAGTAGTAGTACTGGTATTTTCATTATAAAATGTCAGTTCATTCACAACTACCCTTACTTGTGTCTCAATATAATTCTCAAGAGATCTGAATACCGAGATTCTGTGATATCTTAGGCCTGAGTAATGCTAATGACCTACCTGCCTGTACCATCTCTTCCTTAATACCCTTTTTCACTTCTTGTGCCAATTTATATCACTCGTGTCTATTATTTATTCATGCTACGTGTACCGACAGGACTTACCACAGGCCTACGGGGGAACGTGGGGCGGAATGGAACCAAGGGGCAGAACGGAACCCTGCCTTTAAATCCACTAATTGTTACTGCACTCTTACAGAAGTACTAGGAACTATTCTCTTAATGCCATATAACAGTGGTAGCAATCTCAATGATTTTAGTCTTATTGAAATTGCAGAGCACCTCGTGTTGCTATATCATTTCTAACTTGAGGAATTCTTTCTCCTCAAGGGAAGCATTCAAATTCTGTAGACATTTATTTATTCGTACTTCCTCTCCAAATTACTTGTTATTTACAAAAGCCTTCCATCAATTTTATTGTCGAATTAAAATATCATTGTTGTAGATGGATTGTTTAACATAACCTTGCATTGCGGGGAGGAAAGGTCCACTGGTCCATTGTGCCCCGGTTCCATTCTGCCCCGTGGTTCCATTTTGCCCCATCCTGTTTGTCAAAGCATTTTCAGTTGTTCCATTTCTCGTGTTATTTAACGTATTCGCCTAATTGGTGCCATTAGACACCTTGAAACACAATGTGGTTTGATTTATGTTTCATTTTTATTTTAGATGGTCATAAATTACTCTGGAAAAACAGATCACCAAAAATAGTTATCGGAGAATATGGAACTGACTTTGATCAAGAAAGAAATAGGGTTAAGAAAAGCTAGCAAGGAGAACGTTGTCCTTATGATTTTGGATGGCCATTCTACTTGCGCTAGGAATCAGCAAGTTATTGACTATGCATGAGAAAATGGTGTTGTTCTACTGTGCCTTCGCCCTCATGTCTTACATCCTTTACAGCCACTTGATGTGGCTTTCGTGAGACCTCTCAGTCTCTACTATGAGCAGGAGACAAGTTAATGGTTGAGGATGAATGCAGGCAAAGTCATCACCCTCTGGCAAGTAGCGTTATTATTTTTGCCTCTGCCTTCGTTAGGGCCGCGACCATGGAATCAACATTGAACGGATTCAAGGCAACTGGAATTTGGTTACCGGGCATGAATGTCTTCACCCTTGTTGACTTCATGTCATCATCCCCAACAGATAGGCCTAAACCTAACTCAACTGAACCACAAGTTAGCACATCATTTCAATCATTTGTGTATAACCCATCTCCAAGACGTTCAGGACGATCTGTGTGTTTGAACTATGTAGCCCAACAACTGATCTCCTTTGGTTTGAATTAAGCGCCATGAAGTGCGACGCTCTTGGTGGCGGTTTTTTGTAACTATATTGTTCTTGTTGATTCTTTTGTCTTCCTTGTTATATTACGCCTGTATGTGGCCTAGTAAGTTAGTTCGTATTAAAAGTTTTTACTGCATTCACGCCCAGTCATCATTCTCCTGCCATTTATGGGGCCCAGGATCATTGACAAGTGTATAGTTTTCTGACCATTGAGATTCTAACTTACTTGAATGCACAAAACGGTGATCACGTGCAATACGTGTGTGCATCATGGCGGAATCCAGCACCGTTTCGCTTTATAACTCCAAGAAACTGAAGGGGAGATTAAACTACATTGACGGGCGTTTACAGATAAAGAATTATCTTATGCACGATGATCTTTGAAAGTGCATATCTGGTTATGCAGAAGATGATAAAACAGGCGCAGAGGTTAAGATACGGCGCGACGAACGTGCCTAACCTTATGGTGGAAAAGAGTGTTTTTCCGTACGTCATGGAAGCAAAAACAGCGAAAGCAGCATGGAACTCGCTCGAGATGGCATATAAAGATAAAGGTGCCAACAGGCACATGATATTCATAGATACACATGGGAGGGTAGAGGAACTAGATCAACAAAGGTCTGTATCATTACTGACTTTGAATTTACGGTCAAGTGGCTGGAAAACCTTTCTGGGTGTGATAAATAATCTTAGAAATGAAGGAAAAAAACTATGGCAGTGTTGTGGATAATTCATGAAAACTCATTGTAGATACTAAGAAAGCATTGGGATGATGGCAAGAATACTTCGGAAACTTTCTAATGGAGACTTATCTGGCAATGTGGCAAATTTTGAGATTATGCAAGAGAGGAAGGACAGGAACAGGATCGTGGCCGAGGAAGTAGAGTAGGTCGTATATTAATTATAGTGTCACAAAGCGGAAGGTACCTTTAGTCCAGAAATTGTCAAGTATAGTGGGACTACTCTTTATTTTATGCATGAACCATTTGATAAAGTGCATAAACTGGCTGGTTGGGATTCAATTAAGTGGAAACCAGGTAAGTTGATTGACCTATGCTGATGACCTGGTAGTAATGGCAGACTCCGTCGAAAGCGTACAAGCCAACATGTTAGAACTTTGAACAGAAGTGTAGGGAGTAGGATATGGAGATCAGCATTTTAAAGACGAAGGTCATGTTGGAGGGGAAGGAACGTAAGAAAATAGGAGGAACTAAATTTGAGCAGTTGAAGCATCTTAAATACTTGGTCTGTGTATTTTCTCAGGTTGATAGAATGGGGAAGGAAATAGAGTCGAGGTGTGGAAAAGCCAATGCAGCGAGTTCTCAGTTGCGATCTACAGTATTCTGCAAGAAAGAAGTTAGTGTAGCGACGAAACTCTCCCTACATCGCTCAGCATTTAGACCGACTTTGCTTTATGGATGTGAGGGCTGGGTAGATTTAGGATATCTAATACATAAGCTAGAGGTAACTGATATGAGGGTAGCACGAATGATTGATGGGAGAAATGGGAATAATGGCAGGAGGGTACTCGTAATGAACATGCTAGATGAATCTGTCTGTATGAGCCGACTCAGATGGTCGGGTCCTGTGATGTGAATGGGGGAGGAGAGATTACCTAAGAGGTTAATGAGTTCGGCTGTAGAGGGTAAGAGAAGTGGAAGTAGGCCTAGGAGACTATGGTCAGATTCAATGATGAAAGATCTCAAAATGAAAGGTCAGGTTGAGAAGCGATGAAAGGCTATGTGGCGGGTGGTTTTTACGTCCGAATACCCTCCCCGATGCCTAGCTCGTGAGAAGTAAATGGTGGCGAATGAAACTCGGCTAGGAGGTGGACGGTAGAGGTCATGGCCTATTAGAAGGTACTATCCCGCTATTTGCCTGGAGGGAGTGTGCGAAACCACATAAAACAACTTCTAAGATAGTAGACGTGGAAGGGGAATTTTAGGGAATTTGGGATAATTTGGGGAATTTTGGGTGATTTTAAGTCATTTGATGAAATCTGGGGAATTTTTGAGAATTTTGGGGTAAATCTGGGGTAGTTTAGGGAATTCTTGCTTGTAATTTTGGGATCGACCGCTCGGCTACTCTGTCGTAGGGAGAAATGGCAAGAAAGTAGTATGCCAGGTATGGGGAACTACATTAGAGCAGGTGAAACATTTTAAATACTTGTGATGTGTATTCTCTCAGGTTGATAGAATGGGGAAAAATAAAGAAGTAAGTGTAGCAATGAAACTCTCCGTACATAGCTCAGTATTTAGACCAACTTTACTTTATAGAAGTGAGGGCTGGGCAGATTTAGGATATCTGTGGGGAGTAGAGGTTGCCTAATAGGTTAATGAGTTCAGCTGTAGAGGGTAAGAGAAGAAGAGGTAGGCATAGGAAGTGATGGATGGAATCAGAGTTTCCGATCTCAAAGTGAAAGGTCGGGGATGAGATGTAATGAAAGTCTATGTGGCGGTTGGTTTTTACGTCCGAATACCCTTCCCGATGCCTAGCTCGTGAGAAGCGAATGGTGGTGAATGATTCTCGGCTAGGAGGTGTAATGTAGGGGTCATGGTCTATTAGAATGTAATTTCCCGGTATTTGCCTGGAGGGAGTGTGGGAAACCACAGAAACGACTTTTGTGATAGCAGACGTGGAAGGAGAATATTAGGGAATTTGTGGGGATTCTGGTGAATTTTAGGGAGTTAGGGGGGATCTGTGGAATTTTAGGGAAATTGGGGAAATCTGGGAATTTGAGGATTTTAAGGGACATAAAGAGAAATCTGGGAAATCTGGCAAATTTGGGGGAAACCTGGGGTATTTGGGTGTGTGTGTGATAACATGTGTTATTGTGGGATCTGTACTACTGTGTATATTTTTAATTGAGGAAGAATTTGGGTTGGAGGTGGCCGTAGACTTAAATGGAAAACAACTTAAAACCACTTCCAGGATGGCTGAGAAGGGAATCGAACCTACCTCTTCTTAGTTTTGGGTAAGTGTACTCCGATCCAGCCTTAAGAGTCTGGTATCAAACCAGGAACTCAGAAGTAGGGGAGCAGTGGGGGTTTAAACGCACTCGGCGTTGCTCGGGTGGCGTCCATGTTAAATAATAAATATTTCGCGAACCCGTGGTCGGATTTTAACAAATGAGGTGTCGTTGGACTCGAGCTGACGGGGGCATTGCTATGGACCACTTATTATACTTAAAAAAAGTTTTGAAAAAAATTGTTTTTGAAAGTAGGCTATAGTTTGAAAACCAAACATGATAGAACGCTGTGCAATGGTTCAAAAGAATGGCGTCTATGACCTTTATTTTTATAATAAACTTTTTATTATTTACGATTTTTTGAAAATAGTCCAATTTTGAAGTTCTTATATTTTGGAAAAACGTTTGTTTGACGTAAATGAAAGGTCCCTACCCCCTCTACCCCCAAAATAAATTTCAAGTCTCAAGGAGAAAAACTGTGTAGTAATGCTAGAATAGGAGTTCTGCTGCCCTTAGGAAGTTGTGAACCCCTGGCGGCCTTGGGAAGGATGGAGTAATGCTAAGAGGGCGTGCTTGGATTAGTTTTTTTCGTCTCGCTGTGTTCTTACGGGGATGTAGGTGTTGAAAAGATGACAAAATGCTTTTTTGGGGTAAAACGTGATTTTAGACTTTTTGTTATATCTCGCGAACCAATCATCCCAGAGGCGTTTACGAGGGGTCCAAGGACTCGGGGTGACGTCCTCTGTGCCATGGACCACTCATTATATATTTTTTAACATTAAAAAAATGTTTTTGAGAGTAGGCCATAGTTTGAAAACCAAACATGATAGAACGTTGTGCCATGGTGCAAACGAACGATCTATATGACCTTTATTTTTATAATAAAACATTTTTATTCTTTACATTTTTTAAACAGTCCAATTTTGAAATTCTTATATTTTGGAAACTAAGAAGTTTACAAAAAAAGTTTGTTTGACATAAATCAATGATCCCTGCCCCTCTACCTTGAAAATAAATGTCAAGTCTGTAAATAAATAAATAAATAAATAAATAAATGAATAAATAAATAAATAAAGTGCACAGGTTCACACAACATGTAATTTATTGATCCAAGAATTAAAGGTAGAGTTAAATCTCAACCTTTTTACCTTGTTTTAAATTTTTTAAATGAAACGCGGTCGTAACTGGGAGCCGGTAGCGCTGGGAGTGTGTTACAACGAGGCTATCACCGGTCATGGTGAATACAGCAAATGGCTATTTCGAGGGGGCGACAAAACGACAGGACGAGGGGTCGCCTTTTTTTCAGATATTTTCCTATGACGGACGAATAAAGGCGAATATTTCAACATTCCTAAAGGAGATCTATAAACATGTTAGTAAACACTGATCAGTAACCTGACAAAATGATAATAATGGTATGAGGTGAATGAAAGCGGGAAACGTTTGATAGTTGTCAACAACAACTTGAAGGACTTGATTTGTAAGTCTTGCTGGAATCCTGAACGACAAACAGTAAAAATCTGCTCGGAGGCCTGGCTGGAAGCTGGCTAGGAGAATGGAATATAAAACCTTATTACAGGACGCGACTTGGCAACACTGCTGTCAGGTGATAACAGGTTGGAACAATCTGACAACTCTGTAACAGCCAAGCAGAGCGGCTTGCATGAGCAGACAAAAGCGGTGAAAGGGTAGAGGAGGGAAACCTCTACACAACAGGAAATCACGTGACCACTGCAGAGCGGTGAGGGGCGGGGCCAGAGGGCCGGGGAGAGGTGAGGGGGAGGAGTGCAGAACCCATGACAGCCAATAGCTAAACAACTTGTATGTCAACATGGAGCCGAGGAGTGAGACACAGGCGTAGAGAGAGAGAAAGAGAAAGACGTGTTGCTGATAACATGTGTGGACATGCACGAAGCGCTGAGCGCCGTACACAGGGCTCTCCTACAACATGATTCAATAAAATAAATAAATAAATAAATAAATAAATAAATAAATAAATAAATAAATAAATAAATAAATAAGTAAATAAAGTGCACAGGTTCACACAACATGTAATTTATTGATCCAAGAAGTAAAGGTAGAGTTAAATCTCAACCATTTTACATACAGTTTATTTCCTTCTTTTTTTTCAATACTTTTTCCACAAGATAATATTTAGGTCTGAAGTTCATTGAGATAAAACTGCCTTTTATGGGTTGATGGTTGAGGTCCTCGAGTAAATAGGTGACTGGGCTGTCCAGATTGACTTGACGAATTCGAAATAGTTCAGTCCCCCACTGAGGCGTGTAGCCCGTATTGAAGGCAGACATAAGTTTGCTCACACGAACAAAATCCCCAATTTTCAGTCAGTGACGTTTAGGATCTGCTGTTTTATGGGGTTAACAGTGTATCCAGTCGCGGAATATTTTTGGTCACGAGCCATGGCTTGGTCCCTATCGTTCTGTGTTTGGTGTCATTGTAACGTGACACTAGCTCTGGTAACATGTCCAACCAGCGATAAGTGCCCTGAGCGGTAAACGCTTTCCAGATTGCTGTACGTGGTGTAATGGTGAATATCCAAAGATTTGAGAAAACTGGAGAAATCCTTGCTGAAAAATTCTTTTCCCTGGTCGGTTTGCAACAACTGAGATTGACGTTTGGATTGTTGAATAATATGTTGAAAGGCCTTGGTGACTAGTGGACCAGACTTGCGACGAACAGGTTCAACAAACGCCATTTTGGAATACACAACAATGACGGTTAGCATATAGCGTACACCTTCGTTAACGCCAGCATAGGGTATCATTTCAACCAGGCCTGCTTGCCAAAGTTCATCCACGCTTCGTGAAATTACCTTGAGTCGCGAATAGTGACGCCTAGCTGGGCGATGCAACTCGTGAGCGATGCCCACTTTGATGGGTGAGGGCTTCAACAATAATTTTGGCATTTCTTAGTTTTTGTTCAATTTCTTGAATTTACCAATCGTGACCGGAGTGACCAGCTTGACGTGAAGCATGCAACAACTGTAGCCGCTGGACAAGCTTATTGGGACTGTGCCAGTAGGTACCATCCACAAGGGGTTTAATGGTTTTAATGTCACTCCCGAAGCGGACGCTTTACGACGAGTACTTTGACTTGTGGGAAACATTTTTGTAATGATGGTTTTATATTTTTGAGATATATTGGCATTCACTTGTTGAGTGGGATCATACTGTCTTTAGTGGGCATGGTTGTCCAATAAAATGGACTTATATTTGCCAAGGTCCTCTGGCGTATACTCATGGGACGAGGGTGTTCGAGAGAATAGCAGCTTTAACAGTCCTGGCGTTAATAAATAGTTGATGTTTTTAATGACAGATTTAGTACGAGCAAATTTAATGGATGAATCCCCAATTTTAAAACTATCATCCTCATAGCGAACACCATACGTGGTATCTCTGTTTCCAATAAATAGATCAATGAGATACGGTTGCAGTGTTGCTCCATAACGATTGATTAAAATGTTTTTCAGTTGAGCTTTGTGTTGAGGGGTGGCCAAGAGTTGTGAAAACGGAGACGATCTGGAAGGGCAAGGTGTTTCGATCATGACCAAGGATTTCTTTTTTCTCAAAAACTCTGCAAGGGGTGAGGACATTTTTTGAGGCGTAAACACTTGTTCCTCCTCATCCTCAACTTCGCTAACACTAGTCAAATCTTTTGATCGTAGGCTTTCGCGGCCGGTGTCAAGTTTATCATCTTGGCTTACAGGATTGAGCCGCGTCGCATATCGGTTATTATTTCCCGACGTTTCGGCTGACATTGCAGCAGCCTTAATCATGGGTAGGTACGAGCTTTTGTCCGAACTCAAACTAACGGTTGTTGCCAGTCAGATGTGCTTGCTTGCCCTGCGTTGACGTCATGCTGCTCGCTGATTGGTCCCCGCCCCTGGCAGTCGCGCGCTAGTAGAACTTTCCAGATGTTGCTGAGTTTGAACCCATCTTCGCGATTGAAATTATTGGGATGCTTCACGACCTCTATTGCCTCTCTAATTAACCTGTTTTGGTATCCGGGAATTTTAGCAACAGTTTCGGCCTTATCAAATTCGATGGCGTGTCTCGAGACGTCAGCATGTTCAGCTAATGCAGATCTGTAGTTTATCTGTTTCGTGTCCCGAATATGCTCTGAAATCTTAATGGAAACGCGTCTTTTTGTTTGCCCTATGTAAACCTGTCCACAGGAGCAAGGCACTTTGTATACTCCTGCGTCCTGGTTTGGCAGCTTTATCTCGTTTGATTTACGCACCACTTGCGTCAGCTTGTTTATAGGATTCATCACAGTAGTAACATCGTGTTTCTTGAGCAGTCTGGCGATTCTATCTGTCAACCCCTGTACGTACGGCAGATAGGCTTTATGGTGGGGCCTATCTTTGTTCTTTTTGCCAGTTCTTCGGCTTTGTTCTACCTTCCGTGTGACCCTATTTATTTGTCCTTTGCTGTAGCCATTAGCTAGGAGCGTGTTCCAAACATGTTTCTTTTCTTCATTCACGCTATCCTTATCGCAAATGTGGTTGGCTCTAGCGAGGAGTGTTCTAGCTACCATTTCCTTCTGCGATGGATGATGACTTGAGTTAGCATGTAGGTACCGATCTGTGTGAGTATCTTTCCTATAGACCCTGTGTCCGAGTGTGTTATATGTTCGTTTATAGAGTAGAACGTCTAAGAAGGCCAGCTGATTATTTTCTTCTACTTCCATTGTGAAGTTGATGCTCGGATGTCTGGAGCACATGAAGTCTAGAAAGTCCTGAAGTGTGGTGCGTCCATGTTCCCATATCAAAAAGACGTCGTCTACGTATCTGAACCAACACTTAGGCTTCAATGGGCTCTCCTTGATCGCTTCTTCTTCGAAGTTAGCCATAAACACGTTAGCCAGTAGTGGAGAGAGGGGGGAACCCATGGCTGCTTCCTCCGTTTGCTGAAACATCTGCCCATTGAATACAATGACTGTGGAGTTAACGCAGTGTTCAGCTAACTCCACTAAGTCCGTTGGACCTCCTGTGGCTGTAAGTTTTTCCCTGATTAACTGTATGGCGTCAGGTACAGGCACCCTGGTAAATAGGGACTCCACATCGAAGCTTGCCAGTATATCACCGTCACTCAGGCTTATACTCGCTATGATATCAGTAAAGTGCTGCGAGTTTTTCACGTGGGAGGCTGGCGGAGGGAATAATTGCTGCAGTACCTGGTTCAAAGAAGGTAGAACAAAGCCGAAGAACTGGCAAAGAGAATAAAGATAGGCCCCACCATGAAGCCTTTCTGCCGTACGTACAGGGGTTGACAGATAGAATCGCAAGGCTGCTCAAGAAACACGATGTTACTACTGTGATGCATCCTATAAACAAGCTGACGCAAGTGGTGCGTAAATCAAACGAGATAAAGCTGCCAAACCAGGACGCAGGAGTTTACAAAGTGCCTTGCTCCAGTGGACAGGTTTACATAGGGCAAACAAAAAGACGCGTTTCCATTAGGATTTCAGAGCACATTCGGGACACGAAACAGATAAACTACAGATCTGCAATAGCTGAACATGCTGACGTCACGAGACACGCCATCGAATTTGATAAGGCCGAAACTGTTGCTAAAATACCAAAACAGGTTAATTAGAGAGGCAATAGAGGTCGTGAAGCATCCCAATAATTTCAATCGCGAAGATGGGTTCAAACTCAGCAACATCTGGAAAGTTCTACTAGCGCGCGACTGCCAGGGGCGGGGACCAATCAGTGAGCAGCGTGACGTCAACGCAGGGCAAGCAAGCACATCTGACTGGCAACAACCGTTAGTTTGAGTACGGACACCAACTCGTACCTACCCATGATTAAGGCTGCTGCAATGTCAGCCAGCCGAAACGTCGGGAAATAATAACCGATATGCGACGCGGCCCAATCCTGTAAGCCAAGATGATAAACTAGTCAAATCTTCCTGTTTCTGTTCCCCTTCCTCTTCCTCAGGGTCCTCGTGTAGCGTCTGAGTGGCTTGTGAAACGGTGGGTAGCGTTTCAGATGGCTTGAAAGAGGGTTTCAACATGGCTTTTAGCGGAGGTACTAAATGTTGTTGAATAAACAAAGCATGATCTGCACGTGATCGTTTCAATTGACGAAACTTTTGGCGAATAGTATTTTTTGCTCTAATAATATGCTTTTTCAATTGACCCTCTGCTAACGCCATGGTGTCTTGACAAATGACTTGAGAGGGAATGAGACAGTGCCTTAAATAGCAATAAAATGATCAAACCCTAAGCGATAACGTCCTTGGTTGAGTTCACTTTGTTTGTCAATGACCAAACAGGCATGACGTTGAGTGTTCCAGCACTTGGCACACAATTCAGTAAACATTTGAAAGGTCATATCCGGAGTCACATGTTCATTATAAATGTGACGACTATTCCTCTCGTCCTGGCGAAATAAAACAATGACATTGGCATTGTCACGAATCAACTGTTTGGATATTTTAGAATACGTTTATCCAAGATAGAAGCAATCGATATGTTTGTAACGATCCATGCTGAAATTGCTTTGAATGAAGCCTTGACGTTCAGTGGATACATCATCGGAAATCATGAGTGAATCAGGCTTTACCTCATCCGGTGAAATAACATTTTGTTGCATGGAAAATGTGAAATATGAACATTTTGAAAACAGAGACCATTGGGCGCTGTAATGAGCGTCAGCAAAAGTTGTTTTCCCTGGTCGGTTTGTAACAACTGAGGTTGACGTTTGGATTGTTGAATAATATGTTGAAAGGCCTTGGTGACTAGTGGACCAAACTTGCGACGCACAGGCCATTTTGGAATAAACCTCAATGACGGATAACATATAGCGTACACCGTCGTTAACGCCAGCATAGGGTATCATTACAACCAGGTCTGCTTGCCAAAGTTCATCCACACCTCGTGAAATTACCTACATCCCGAAGGCCCCACAATGATGCAGCGAATGGAAGACGGGAAAAGTGAACCATGACGTTGTTCATGTGATGTGGAACAGAGATGGGAAACCATGTCCCCCACGGGAAATGACTCTTGCTGCTTAATAATCTTCATTTCAATTAAGGCTTAGAGAGGCTGGCAGGCTGTCTATATGTCATAGAAACAGTAGACTCGTACTTCAGGTTGACGATGGATGTCTTTGGACGTGCGTTGAATGCCAAAGATAGGTCTGTCCCCATACATGATCCTAAACAAGAAACAGATCCTGCTAATAAATACTATGTGGCTAGGTCTGTAGTGCCACGCACGAAACAGGGAGATTATGACTTTAAGGGAAAGCGGTTAACCCATGTGAAACATCCTCAAGTGCCTACAGACGTTACTAAAAAGAGTATGTGGATAACAAGGTGTATGAGTTTTATGACAAAGTGTCTCAACTTACAGTAAATGGCTATACCGCTAATCATCACCGCATTATTCACGTGGAAGACCCACAAGACGAAGACGATGTCTGCACGAAACGTTATGTGACCTATGAAAAAGCAAAGGGTCTTTATAAATTTATCCCATCTGTATTTTTAGTGTATCCGACAAATGAAAAACCTGCGAATGACAGAAACCATTTACCGCAGGTCCATGACCTGCACCTGACGTATGTCCTTGATTCGGGTTTATAATGGAACCATTCACATCAAACAAGGCATGCCTTTTGAGAACCTTTCACAAATTGAGATAAATGGTCATAGGATGTTGGTCCATAACCATGAAATGGTCAATGCAGGTGACGAATTATCCTTTCATCTCATGTTGACATGGGATGAAAAGCAAGCGGAAAAACCATAAACGATTTCCCACTTTATGTGGAATTGGAATATACAGCTATGAAATAACAAGTTGACGTTAGTTGTCACTTAAACTTTCTTGTGAAAGGTTGTTGGTCATCATCATGGTGAAACAAAGATATGTGGTGAGAAAGACAAAAAGAAAGTCATTAGTCGACAAACCCTTGCGAAAGAAAAAAATAAAAAATAACGTGTTGACCACAGGAAAAGCCCTTCGAGCAGCACAGAGACGTGTTATTCCAAAACGTCGGCGACAGGGTTCAAAACAAGGGTGAGTGATTCCCGTCCCCAAACGAGCGGGATTTTAACTGCTTTATTTGCCGGTCTGGCTGCTCTGGGTTCACTTTTGGGTGGTGCCAGTGCGGTGGCGAAAACCATTAAAGCTGCACAGCAGGCCAAGCAACAACTGAAAGAAAGTCAGCGACACAGTGAAACCATGGAAGCGATTGCTATGGGGACTTGAAATGCCAATTTAAAGTCAGCCTTTTATCAACAAGGGTTTGGGATTTCACCTTTTCGAAATAATAATAAAAAGAATTAACCTCAGCCATGCCCTGGCGCATGAACAAGTGGAAAGCTATGCTAAAGAATTAAAGCATTCTCATTTTCGAGGTGTGTTTATGCGAAACCAATTACCTTCACAACCTTGGAAACAGGAATGTGCTCTTGTCAATTTGGATGATCACCGAGGACCAGGAACGCATTATGTAGCTTATATCAAAGAGGGATCCACCGTATGGTACTTTGACAGTTTTGGAAATTTGCCCCCGCCCATGGAACTAGTGACCTATTTTGGAAACAGGATCAAGATATATTATAATATATAAGATATATTAAACGTGAGCAAACGTCTAACAGCCAACAGTGTGGGCGTTTGTGTTTATTTTTTTAATATAAGACGGAGCATAAGCAGACTCGTCAAGAGTATGTCGGCAGAAAGTAAAACGTTTACACTGCATGGACGTGGACCTGAAATCAGCCTAGACTTTTACCCGCATATCGAATTGAGTGAAAGACCTTATGGTTTAGGACTTGTTTCAGTTGAAACGTACAATTGAATATACAACGTACGAGAGAATGTGAACAACAAGTTTTACTATGATGATTCCGTGCTCATCCTGAACTCTGGTGGATATACGATAGATGACATTTATGAACACATTTATGTGGTGTTGATCAATGAATATGGTTTAGAGTAATTCCTCGATGGAACGCGCAAGTTTGAACTTGTAGGAAATACCAACACTCATCGCTGCAGTATTTTCTCCACATTCAAAATTGAATTTAAAACACGCCCCGATTCCATTGGTCTATTACTAGGATTTAAACCACGCGTGTTAGAGCCGAATAAAAAACATGAATCAGACCATGAAGTGAAATTCATTGAAAACCATCATGTGTCGGTGACGTGTAATATTATTAGCCAAGTGTACACCAATCAAGAACCATCGCATTCGCTTTATGACTTTATTGTGACATCGCCCAGTGGCTATATTATTCGTGAAAACCCTCCAGTAGTGATTTTTCATTCTGTGGCTGTTGATGGTATTAGTAATATAACATTAAGACTGATCAATAGAGATCAACAAATCATTCAAATAGATTATACCACACCAGTGACTTACAAGTTGGTGCTAAAGCCACTATGAAGTTGGTGTATAAAGCAACAACACCGTCTAGGAATGGTGTTAGTTGTTTGCCACGTGAATACACGTATACATCTAAGGACAAGCAGATTTTACAGCATATGTGTTACCACGTCAACCCCCATGATGAATTCTATCCTAGAGGTCTTGAAGCACATCGAAGAGCAACCAGGGGTGGTAAGAATTGATCTCCATTCCTATCAAGCTCAAACACCTGGACTCAATAACAATGATGAATTTCAATTTGTTATCAACAACCAAGATATTTACACCCTACCGCATGAAAGTGCCATTCAGATTGAATGCCGGCTCACGAAAGCCGATGGCTCTACACCCACCACATCCAAGTTGGCCAACCATGCTTTTGCCTTTCTGTTTTCTGAAGTGCGTTATGTCATTAACGATATCGTAGTGGATAGCACTCGAAATGTGAGTATTTCCAATGTCATGAAACTATACCCCTCTTATAGTGAGGAAGAAGGTAAAACACTTTGCATGGCAGGTTTGTGTCCTGACTCGACCAATGACTGGATGGTACTCACTGATGGCACCTTTACTGGATATTTACCTCTTAAACTAATTTTAGGCTTTGCCGTAGATCACCAGCGCATTGTGGTCAACGCAATTCAAGTGCTTTATTTGGAGAGAGACAGGAGTGATAATAATGCACTCTAGGGAGCCGACAATGCCCCCATAGATTCAAAAATTCAACTACAACGAATGCTATGGAGAGTGCCCCAAGTAACCCTTGACGATAGCAAAAAACCGGACATACTCAAGATTGTAAAGAGAGATGTGCCTCTACCCATGGAATTTAGAATCTGGGCACTCCATGTGTACCCGCCATTGCCAACCACCAACACACACAGCACGTCTGTAAAAACAGCCCGCTATACGGAGAGACTTCCTCTACATGATCGTGGAGTTTCAAACGAATCGCAAGTATCAAAAAAAAAATATGCCACGCAATTTGATCACCTGCAATTGAGAAATGCACGTCTTTTCCTCAACGGTGCTGTGTTTCCCTATGAAGGACTGGATTTTTCAAAAACTAAGTTTGGTCCCCTGTACGACTTGTTTTCTAAAGTTATATGGACGTATTATTAAAAAGAGAACAGCCCCATGCTGCTACCCCAAGCGTTTAAGGCAAGGGCGCCACTGATTGTCTTTGACTGTTCTTACCTGGAAGAGTCTGTCAAGCCATCCAATATTGACATTCGACTAGATTTTTAAACGCATGATAATGTACCAGCCAATACGATGGCCTACTGTTTGATTATTCATCAAAAACAAGTCAACTGTTATCCACTGTGTAAACAAGTGATAAGTGTATAAATAACAGGTCAACCCACGTCAAGCCGCTCAGTCATGTCTTGCTTTAAAGCCTCAAGAGGTGTCACACCCATGAATTTAAACTCTGAGGAACAACGTTTCAAGACCTTTGCGACGTGGATGGTGTCTTTCATAAACCTTCAAGCCTTGGCGGCCGCTGGATTCTATTATTTAAAAACAAGAGATGAAGTGAAATGTGCCTTTTGTGCCATTACCATAGACCAATGGCAAGAGAGCGATGAACCCATGCAGGAACATCAGCGCTGGTCACCCTACCTGTGCAGAATGGAGATGGGAAATAAACCCTGTCATTCAAGCTACCCCTCACTCGTGCCCCTGAGTGATGAAAAAACAAGTTACGATACATGTGGACTGTATGGTGTCCATGGTGCTTCGGTGAGCAACTCACCGTCAAAAATGCCTAGTCTAGAGATATTGGGACATCATCGTTGTTATGGATGTTACAAACACAAAAGACTGTATTGTTGTATGAGTTGGTATCGTCCCTATCCCAAAATGACTAAAGCCTGAAAGACGTGTTATGAGAATAAAATTATGTAAAAAGAACTTAGGTGGTTGTTAATATTATTTCTCATGTCCCCTGTCCTACCCTAACCTCATTTTTTTAAACTAGCATGGTAGTAAGTCTATGCCATGGTCACACTTTAGTGGTCGATCGTCGGTCAGTCGTCAGTTGAATTTGGTCCAGGCAAGCGTCAACATGTTGCGCACACTCATTGTGGATTGCCAAGGGTTTACAATTGGAGACAACAAATTTATATTTAAACAAGTGGCCATTATCGATTGTACTACGTTTTGGATATCGCAAGCTACGCATTTGATATTTAAACCACCCCATGCTTTTGATTTGTTGTGTGAAAAAGACCGTAAACAAACCCAGTGGATTGAAAATCATAGGCAACTAGACTAGAATCAAGGAACCATTTCCTCTAAACATTTGGACACAGTAATGAAAGCGCACTTGTCCTCGGCTAATGTGGTATTTGTGAAAGGTAATGAAAAACGCGAATGGTTGCAAATATTTTTGGCGTCATACTGTCAATGTATCGACCTCATGGACTTGGGCTGCCCCTCATTGCAAACGCTCATGGGTACTTGTCCCTGTGGCAGCATTACCCATACAGCCCTAGCGCACGCGTGGCATCTCTTCCATTGGTTAACCACCAATGCCTGCTGGGAGTTGTTAAATAAAATTAAAACTCAAGATTTTCCTGTGAATGACGCCAGTCAGATTTCTACAAGCGACATGTAAACAACTACAGCATGTGATATCATGGAGGAAGGAAATGCTACAGACAAGGCCATCGGCAAGTTCATTGTGTGCAAAAAGAAACTAGACAGTTTTATCAAAGATGAATTATTGGCGCTCCCCAAGTCGTTCATTTATTATGTGGCCGCCAATGCGCTGAAAGAAATCTGGCAACATGTACCAAAATCATGGACTCAAGACCCTGTGTTGAGTGAATTGCAACCCTGTACGGATTACGATCACCATAAGCAAGTGGCCATGGCAAAAATACCCTCGATGCGCCAGTGCGCAACTTGCCAGCTGGTCAAACTGTATCATGGTCATAAAAGTCAGTGTAAAGACTTTGTTGAATCATTCCACGGATGTCGTGGCGAGAAAAAGCAACAACAGCAACGAACACAAACATCGTCCACAGAGGAAGAGGAAGACCAAACCTTTTCACCATCCATGGAAAAGGCTATGCCAGATCTGTACTGGCAGTGGCGTCATTGACAAAGTGATTCAATACTTACCTTTCGAAATCCATCTCCCAGGGTATCGTTTTTGTGGCCCTGGAACTCGTCTCGAAAAACGTTTGCAGCGTGGTTGTGTACCTATTAATCTTTTGGATCAAGCATGCAAAGAACATGACCTTTCTTATCGCCATAGTCATCCTGGTTTAAGACATGCGGCAGATAAATTGTTATTGAAAAAACCTAAACAACGTTTCACATCCTGTGATGTCTCAGCGGGTGAGAGGATGGCAGCCCTGATTGTAATGAGTGCTATGAAAGGAAAGTTGATAATGCATGGACATGAACATTGAGGAATTGAGGAGTGAGGAGTTGGGATTTGTTTATATTATAGTTTCGTTTGTCAATCCCTATGGTTATGAAATAAAATACAAAGGTTTACCATAGCACGATGGTTTTTTTATTAAAAAAAATCATGATGTTAATGGGCCGATTTTTCACTTTCACATTTCACACATGATCAATTCATACATTGGCATTTGTCATTTTAAATTTACAGTATTTAAAAAAAATGTCTGTTTGAAGTTTTTCCTTTTTTATGATATGGATTTTCCATTTTGTTGATTACATTTTTTAAAAATGTCCGTTTGAAGGTTTTTTGAATTTTCATATTTCACACATGGCCATTTCCAGTTTTTAAAATGACAGTTTCACGTTTTTTTGAAATTTGCTCATATCGAAACATGGATTTCCCATTTTGATGTTTTCACATTTTTTCCATTTGATGTATGTCGAAAGTTCAATTTTGTGAATGATGTTCATGTCAGTGCTTGACCATGATGATGATGCAGTCTGTTTATGTGTGTTTGGAGAAACGTGGAGGTCTACGACTACTGCATGTAAGACTGTTTTACAAAAATAATGTCTATTGACCGCTACATTTGAAAGAAAAAACAAAACTATTGAAAAACAAAATGACTATTGACCATTTGATATATAAGTGCCAATTTCCCTATCCCCACCCACCCTACCTCACCGTTTGCTCTGGTCATACATACACACTAGCTTTCTCTCTACTCATACATTCACACCTGTCTTTGGGAACAATCACAACCACTGTATTTATTCCCAAAAGCACATTCTTGACATGCTCACTCATCCCAAAATAACTATTTTTTATTTTACCATTTACCATTAACATTACAAAAAAAGGTCATTAAAGTTACTAAAAATACTATTACTAATTTCATATTTACAAAAAAAAATACAACTTTGTACAGCTTTAAAAGAATCAAACTATTTACCAATTTCCAATTCCCAACTCTGTTAAATTTAAAATTAAAGTAAAAATAAACTTGAGTTGCACTGGGCTTTTAAAGAGCAAAAGGTCCAAGTGGGTTGCCACTATTTACGAAATCCACAATTTCAATGCCAAAAACCAATATTTACAAAATACAAAAATTACTAAATCTATGAGTTACAAAAAGCCATGTCCCCAAACGAACAAACAGAAAAATCAGTCCTCCTCCTCCTTGCGGTCATAACCCCAGGGCAGGCTGGTAATCAGGTCATCAGCCCACACACGTTTGCTATCCATGGAGGCGAGGGTGCGTTTTCTCCGTTCCACAAGATACAAATTATGGTTGCTGGATTGTATCCTGTACTGTGCATGGGACATAGCTCTGCCAGTGAGTAAAACCGCCAGGTAGTCGTCTACACGTAGCAATTTTACCACTGCCCTCCCTCCACCTTTTGCTCTTTTGGCTTCCTTACAGTCTAGTGTGCGATAAGCATACATTTTCGAGGCCAAATCTATGAATTCCGTCATTATGGAATCACCGCATTCATCTTTTAAAACGCCAATTTCTTTCTTATTTTTATGGGCAGCTGAAACATGTTGTCAGCGCTATACGAAGAGGCGTTGAACCAGTCACTATGCTGCCTCATGACGTCATAGGGGTTGCAGTGGCGAATGTGGTAAATGAATGAGTCCGTATCCATATACAAAAGAGATACGTCCTCAAAATGGCGTTTGGCAAACTCATAGTGTAATCGATACATGACCGATTTGGAAAAGTATAAAATGATTTGGCCCAAGTAAATGGGCTTATCCATGGTCACGCTGGTCTTACTCAATTCAATAGTGGCCAAATCCTCATCGATAATGTTAATCGGTTTGAATTTTTTACTTGACAATGTACCGCCGGGCACCGTAACGTCCTTCCCAGACATTGACTAATTTAATGTCACGGTAATTGTGGACATTTTCCATGGACTTGCCATTGATGCAGTTGTTCATTAATTTTAAAAAAATAATTTCAAACGGTTGTGTTGCCATTTGGCGGTGCTCTGTGTTGAGTCGCATGTATGATTCGAGCCATGATTTGAGCAAAATAAATACCTCTATGGATTTTGTTCAACACTAAGCCTTGGGCTAGACGTTGCACCAACATTTGGATATGTAGCACATACCGATTTTTGTTGTAAAGTGTGCCCATGAGTTTTTCAATTTTCACTTTACTGTCAGGGGGAACCATTTGCTCAAGGCAGAATGGAAAATCAGCATGTTGATCATACAAGGATGAGGGATATTCAATATGCGCTTCTAACACATATCCATGGTCTGTTTCTTGGCTAGCCATGTTCACATTAAATTCTGACACATGTTTGTCAGTCAGCCAAGCAATCTCCCCATAGGGTAAAGGCTGACTCATGGCGTAGCCATACAAATTATTAACGTCATAGTACATTAAGTACGATTCTGGTTTGTCTGGTGTATAATCGGGCATGTAGGCATTGTTCGCTTCGGCATGGTGCTGGTTAAGCGACACAAAGTCACCGCGAATGCCCTTTACAAAGAATAGAATCATGTCTACATCTGTAAGAAAATCCATTTCCACTTGAGTGTATTTCAAAGCTGCATCGAACGAGAGCCCAGGACTTGTATAATAGTGAGCCGGGTCAAGACCGTAAATGTGTTGATACAACTCACGGAATTTTTGAAACACATCAGTGAGCAGCAATACATCCAGTTTTAGGTAATGCATAGCATATTCTCCTAGAGTGTTAATGACAATCACTCGCCAAACTTGACATGAATGTGCATAGTCTTCATCGGATACGGTACTGTGTGTTAGTTTCGAGTAAAATTTCTCTTGTGGTGGGAGAGGTTTTGCTTTAACACGTCCCAGTAATTACAGAAATCGTAGGGAAATATACGTTCCCGAATGCACAATTGAAATTGCTCAGGATCATTAAAATGCATTCTGGTATTTTTAATTCCTCCTCATCCAAGCCATTCGCAAGACTATCTAGCGAGGATGCCATATACTTAACGGAATCAAAAAATCGAATGCTAAGTCGCCCAACTACCATGTCAGGGCTGTGAAACGCTCATGGTTTTGGAGGATAATGGTAAACGAGCCCATGTTGACTTGACCCAATTCACAAATCAAAAACTGAATGTCATAATTCGCCAGATTGTTGAAAAAGACACTTATAAAACAAGGAACTGGAAAATTGGAATTGCATTTACTCTGCGCAGTCCCACAAAACTCTCCCGTAAAGTGCGAGTGGGCTCTGACTTTTTCCTCTCCGCCTAAAATAGTCTTTTCGCAAATATGGCATGTCGTGGCATGCTCATACTGCTGCTGCTGCTGTTGTGGCGTTAAGCTCATGGGTACTGGGTGGTCTAGTAATCCCTGTACATGATAAGCCAACTTAACAAGTTCATCTGGCACAATCTGGCCCCTCACGGGATTTGTAAAAGGATTGCGTGGGGTCATAGGCACACACCACATTAAATCCTATGGCAAAGGGCTGATATTTTGAATGGGTGTGGTTGAGCTAATGGTGGGATATGGTTCACATCCCGCCATGGGTGTGGTGAGTGCTTCGAAATCTGAATACACCACATAGGGAACAGTGTCACACTTATACATGTTCTTGAATTTCATCACAGCCTTGTCCCCTTGTGGCAATATCAATCTCACCGCTTCCTGAGAAAACAATCTACCCTATGACGTTCTAAAAGTGTAGGGGTTGTAAAATATTGCAGACAACGCTCGCAAATATGTTTTGCACACTTATGCTTAGACGCTTGACTGCTTAGCAATCTACATAAGCTTTTAATCAGGCAATAGTGATTCACCTCTCCTTGAGACAAATATAAAATATGAATGTGGTGTCGTTTCGGTTCTTTTGTAGCATAAAGAGGACCCACAATCTCATCATCTTCAAGGCCATGCACCATGAACGAAAAGTCATGGTTGTCTTGCTCAAACATATGGATCTCGGGTAAGTCCATAGGGAACGACACGCGAGTTAAATTGAAAGTTTGTTTTAATTCATTAAACTTGGCCTTGTACATTCCTGCTCGACAACTGTTACGCTCTGCTGGCTGCAAATAGGCAGCCACACACCACAGGAAGCAATAATTGTCATGGCTCTTTATATTCACCACAGCTCTCCGACAGGCAATCGCTGGTGGTGTTTTAATATAGCTAGACCCAGCATTCAACGGGTTGAAATGACAAATGGTGATTTGCAGATAATGGATTTTGTCTAATGCTAAACCAGTGGTGAAATCGCACAAGAAGTGTGTATTGACCTTTAAGGCCGTATGCAACCTCTGCGCTGTACAAATTTGTTCTTTAAACATTTCAAAACATGATTCGATAAAGTGTTTAGGGATTAAACTCTCTCTAACATTCACCACGCGGCCAGAGCAGACGCGTTTCTTAAAACAGGACTCAAGGGGATCCCAAGTTAAGCTATCTGTAGTGGCAAAAGACATGATTTTTATAATTAAAAAAATCACACCCAAGTTTTCAGCCGTAGACTGATTGGTAAACAATGGTCCCAAACACACACGTTCCTGGATTTCAACAGTGGTCAAGCGTTTACCAACACTCTAAAAAAGAAATAAAATAAACCACCATGAGTATATCAATTCCAAATAGCATATTTCATAAACAAAAATGAATAAAATAAACCACCATGCGTATATCAATTCCAAATAGCATCTTTCATAAACAAAAATAAATAAAATAAAATAAAAATTAAACAGGTTATATATAATTTAAAAAATCTTACCTGGGTTTTGTAAAAAGCTCTGCTTTTCCCTTGTCGTAGACTTGAGTAGATTGGTTTCTCTCTCTGTCTGACTGTCCGTCTCGTCCTCTTTTACCCCAACAGGTATGCAGATTATCTAAAACAAAAATAACAATCCATCAATAAAATGGTAAAACAATAATAATTTAAGCATTAATTAGCATTAAAATAAACTAAACAGTGTTAACCCCACACTTACCTCAAATATATAATGTATCCAATATGCTCACTAATTGGGTGTTGAGCACACGAATCTGTCAACCTTTCACACAGTTTAACACAGATAATGCACAGTCAGTCTATGTGCACAGTGTAACGTTGAAAATAGGAATGACGCACAATGTGCAATGACAAGCTTAATACTCTCTTACCTCACCTCTTCCCGGCCCTCTGACCCCGCCCCTCACCGCTCTTACCCGGCAATTGGCTGTGGGAATGGTAAGGAGCGGAATTGTCATCGCTTACTCTGTTATCTCTCTGACATAGTTGTCAGTTGTTCGACCTTCAAGTGACCTCTATGTCACTGTAATTTTCCATTGGCCTGTTGTCCCATCCGCTTACATTCCTGAATCGCGATAACATTTCACATCCCGTCACCCAGCCAGCCAGGCCCTCGAGCAGATATTCTGTTTTCCGTTCTGGCTGTCAGCAAGATACACAAAGCAAGTTCTTCAAGTTGTTATTGACAACATCAAACGTTTCCCCGCTTTCATTCACCTCATACCATTATGAATTTGTCTGGTTACCCACGACCCGGTTACTAACATGTTTAAAGATCGTCATGAGGGATTTTCGAAATATTTCCCTTTATTCGTTCGTCATAGGAAAAATATCAAAAAACGACCCCTCGCTCTGTCGCCCCCCCTCGAAATAGCCATTTACTGTATTCACCATGGCCGGTGATAGCCTCGTTGTAACACACCACAGCGGTATCGTGTTTCTCTGTCTACGACCTCTCTTTTTTAAATAAAAAAAAACAGGTAAAAAGTATGAAAATGCATAGTTTTTGACCTAGAGACTTGACTTTTATTTATACGGTAGACGGGGTAGAGACCATTGATTTATGCCAAACAAACGATTTTGTAAACTTCCTAGTTTCCAAAATATAAGAATTTCAAAATTGGACTGTTTTAAAAAAGGAAAAAATAAAAATGTTTTATTATAAAAATAAAGGTCATAGAGATTCTTCATTTGCACCATGGCACAACGTTCTATCATGTTTGGTTTTCAAACTATGGCCTACTCTCAAAAACAAATATTTTCAAAAATGTTTAAAAAAATATAATGAGTGGTCCATAGCAAAGAGGACGTCACCCCGAGTCCTTGGACCCCTCGTACATGCCTCTGGCATGATTGGTTCGCGAGATATAACAAAAAGTCTAAAATCACGTTTTTACCCCCCCCCCCCAAAAAAAATAACATTTTGTCATCTTTTCAACACCTACATACACGTAAAGAGCACAGCGAGACGAAAAAAAAACGAATCAAAGCACGCCCTCTTAGCATTACTCCTTCCTTCCCAACGCCGCCAGGAGCTCACAACTTCTTAAGGGCACAGAACTCCTATTCTAGCACTACTACACAGTTTATGTCCTAGAGACTTGAAATTTATTTTGGGGGTAGAAGGGGTAGGGACCTTTCATTTACGTCAAACCTTTTTGTAAACTTCCTAGTATCCAAAATATAGGAACTTCAAAATTGGTCTATTTTCAAAAAAACGTAAAAAATAAAAAGTTTTATTATAAAAATAAAGGACATAGACGCCATTCTTTTGAACCATTGCACAACGTTCCATCATGTTTGGTTTTCAAACTATAGCCTACTTTCAAAACAATTTTTTTCAAAACTGTTTTAAAAAATATAGCAAGTGGTCCATAGCAAAGCCCCCGTCAGCTCGAGTCCAACGACACCTCATTTGTTAAAATCCGACCATGGGTCTGCGAAATATTAATTATTAAAATGGACGCCACCCGAGCAACGCCAAGTGCGTTTAAATCCCCGCTGCTCCCCTACTCTCAGAGGTGACCGTCATCTCGGTATTCAACCAGACAACCGTCTCAGCATTCTTCACATTAAATGGCCATGGCTTGGTGTTGCAACTCCCTGTTAGCAAACAGGCTGTTCGCATTTGCGAAGGCTACAAAAGCCTATAAGTATTAATTTCATTTTTTTCGTATTTGTCGAAAGAAAAAATAATAATGTGAAACGTCATTTTTTACTTAACCTATAAATGTGACATGTGTTTGTTTGAGGATGCTTGTTTGAATTTATATAAACTTCTTTCTTAAAGTATTTATTATATTCTACTCTTACTTGTCCTGTATTCAGAAATACAAGGTTGTAGGACACTCTTTTTAGAACTGTTACAGTGGAATTCACATCACCGATTCCTACAAAGGTTTGATTCAATGTGACAGCCATCTTTCTACTTATTCGCTTCTCATTGGCCGCTTGTTTTGCCGACAAATCGCAGTTCTCCGTTCATCGATGGTTCTAGATGCATCCATCTGCCTGTTCCTTCTTCTTCGTCGCCACGATCAAGACAACAGTCTACTCGTCAGCTTCTCCGTCCACCGGACTTCGAGACTACGTCGAAACCTTCGACATGCCAACATTCTACGGCTATCCAACGTACTGCCCCCGTAAATTGAATTATTCTGGGACAAAATGATAGTATTTTCCGTCCCCAAAATAAAATTTAACCAGCAAATATAAATTCTGGAAGTGTGACACAGGAGGGAAGTGTTACAAGCTCGAGGCTGTGGGAGAGCCCGATCACGTAATATATTGCTCAATAGACGCTTCTAGAAGGCTAAAATTGGCATAGCAACAGCGAGTTTCGAAATTAATATTATAAATATTGTTATAAATTATGCTATTGGATCCCAGCCCAGAGCCAATGAGAAGAGGTCTTATTGAAGACGGGATCAACTTCAACTACATAATTTGATGAAATTATGCATTTAGGCCCTTAGAAGAAGATTTTCTTATTTGGTAATGAAGAGAAAGAATATTAAAAGAAATTATGTCTGATACTTTAAAAGCCACAGATCGGTTAATCTACGCAGTAATTAGCATTAGTAATCTACGCGCTAAAATTATGGTGGGAGATTGATATGGCCGCCAAAATTTCGATTTGGAGGGGGAGATCCAAGGATCGAGGATCTTATTCCAGCAGTCTTTGAATAGTGAGGAAGTGTTTTTACTGGGTTAACGGAGATCCC
Organism: Meconema thalassinum; assembly: GCA_946902985.2. Lineage (NCBI taxonomy): Eukaryota > Metazoa > Arthropoda > Insecta > Orthoptera > Tettigoniidae > Meconema > Meconema thalassinum. The sequence goes on along the minus strand of OX336389.2, from coordinate 884,892,087 downwards.
AAGGCTTTGTCCGAGTGCGACGACTGTCGACTTGTGGAGACGCGAGGATAGCTAGGTGGAACGTAGGAGATTGCCGCACTTCCATTTTATGTGAAGTTGTGAGGAACATTCAAATAATTATATCTCTTATATGAGTGACATTTGAATTTAACTAAGCGAATATATATATGAAGAACAGGTCGAAGACTACATTCTGTGAAAAGTCGAGCGTTTTAAAATTCACCGTTTCGACAATATAAGCCTGTTAACACAGATTTTCAAATGTGTTGGAAATAAAGCTAAATATCATTTTAGATTGCAACGTGAAGTTGGCGAACGCAGTTCAAGTGAACAGTAGCGGAGAACTTGTAACATTGGCGCAACACATAAACATTAACAGAATGACTATCATTATTCTTCAAATGGTTTCATACAACATAATTAACATTGTTGATATGATGAACTAAATAGTCATGCACCAGAGACATATTCGATAACAGGACTTAAAATACAACGATAGAACTTCGTTAGACAAAGTATTCTTGAATACAGACGTAGTGTACGGTCCATCTTGTACATTTTCGTCAGTCTATGAACACTAATGTAACATCAATTAGCAATGGAAATATTTCATTCACCATTTTATGAATATTGCTATAAATTATATTCCAATGATGAGGCTGATACATATTTACGACGGAGAATGAAGATTCTACAGAAGAGATTTGTCAAGATGCTAGGGGTAGCCCAGCAACACAGAAGAATTTGCCAGAAGGATGGCGTTCGAGCCCAGGCGAATGTTGGTGAATTCCAGAGAGGGACGTTTCCTATCTCTGTGGTCGCAGATCCGAGGTTCGAATGCAGATCCACCTCAGCATCTTGAACTGAGGAAACATCTAAAGTATTGTGTGAATACTTACATAGATCTTCAAGTTTTCGTCCAAATAAGGTAGCAGTGTCTCTTATTTATAGTATAGAGCTTGATTAGTGACATCCTGAGCCAACGATCTTACTCCATATCTCCATATTTTCACATTTCATGTATTTCAGTGTTTTCATGTATTTTACACTTCAGATGTGTGCTAAGATTTTTATGCTTCAAGATTATTTAGGAGATGACTGCCTTTCATATATTTTTCAATTTTATTACGGATCAGTTGTGGAACTGACATTAAACATTTTGTTTGAGGAATCATATTGCCTCATAGAAGACTAGTCGTTTCGACTCTTGAATTTTAATAATTTTATTTAAACCAAGCATTCTGACATTTTGTCATAGCTTCAAATTAAATTCTTATTAAATTTAATTTGAGCACTTTAATGTAACGACATCAAACTTCAAGAACAGAAGAAACATCGAATTATATTGTTATATCATTATTGTACATAATCTGTCGTCAATCTAAGAAATACTAGTCGTTTGATAAGACCGAAGTCTTAATCCCTATAAACATTCTTTGTGTAGAGTGGAAAAACATTACGACATTGACAAACCTTTTTATTATTTGTAAAGCTGAGATCTTTGTTCATTTAATATGTTAGAGGAAATACCTTTTGATAGAAGATTATTCAAATCTTTGGCTAGGAATTCAAAACTAGTTTATCCCGGTCAAGATTGAATTCTATTTGACACTATAAATAACATGTGCGTTATTTTACACTATTTGTGTAACATCACGTCATTTTGTGGACCTGATATTACAACGATAATCAATTTAAAGCTTGATAAGTGAGATGAGACAGGAGTATTATTTTTATTACATGTATTTGCGACAGACGAGTTAACAGTTAATTATCTTGTTGTGGAGTAAACTTTAGGAGGTCAATCACGACAGTCTAATATCGTTCATTACAATTGGAAGTTTCGTTTGAAGAACTTAAACATATATAATTATAGACCAGTAGTCATGTGGAATGATACTGAGGGTCATGCCATTATTTGAGAGAAATTTCTACAGAAGATATGTTAATAACAATTAATCCGTTTTTGGTTATTGTTTAACATAGTGGATGATAATTGTTTATGCCATATATACTGTTATATGAGGATTTGTAGAGCTATGAAGAACGCTCGTGCGAAGGGAGTTCCGCATTTTAAAGGGAAATCAAAGTATTATTGTTCTTTGATAAGGAAGGCATGGATCATGATAAGAGCCGTTGTATACAACTAGTCCAGTTCATATGAAGTAACGATTTAGCTGTGTTGACAAAAGGATTTTAGCGGAAATACAACTAGAGAACGATTGTCTACTCATGTCTATAATACAATTATTACATTTTATTAAACCCGAAGTTATGTAATTACGTACAGTTAACCTTAATTAGTCGACTGTATTAGACCGACAATGTAATGAAACCTATATAAGGCGATGTGTAAGCAGTATATCAAATCTACGGAGTGTTAGAGAATGGTTATGGTGAAAACCAGTGTATATAATTAATTGAGAGATGTATTGTAACCGAGAAGCCAGAATCTCGAAAGTATCGTGTTAGCAACAATAAATAATGTATATTATTATGAACATATTACATGTAAATAATTCTTTGAAAATGATTTAATTAGTTAAATAATTTAGTAGGATTTATTAATTGATTGTTTTGGAATAGCGTGTGTTTTATGAGCGGATGTTTTTGGTATGAATGATTGTCCACTGTTAAGAGTAATTGTTGAACCGGATTGGTCATGAACAATTTCGGGGTGCGATTGAAAGAGTATATACAAATTTTCAGGATGATTGTTAAAGAAACATAGAAGTTAGGAGCATTTTTGTAAGATCTGTATGTTAATTTTACGTGTCTTATAAACGCACTCATAACCAGTCTCGATGTGGGCTGGCTAGAATGATTCACCGTTGGAGTTGGAGAGCAGTGTGACATAATATTAACAAGTGAAGACTCACCGCCTTGTATAAATTGTATTTAGTTCCGAGTGCCGCGTGGTGCTAGTGTTTCATTGATGAAACAAGGACAGTGCACGTGCGTTCTTCAAACGCAGGCTAGTGAATGAAATCAGGTGTCAGGAATGCCACGAATGTAAGAGCCTTCATTAAACGGTTCTCTTTTTACGCAGTGTAGGCCTAAAACAAGCCAAGAATCTTATGCTCATAATTTCTTTTATACAGCATTGTAGTAAGATGTGGAGTAGAAAGGAAGTGTGAATGATTGCGTGTTTTTATTTTAATTTGATTGTTAAATTAGTTTAATGTTATTTTGTTTATACTAGGTTATTTTACACCATTGTTAATACATTTTATTCAGTTCGTTATTTGTTGCTGTTGGCGTGTGATTCATTTTAAATATAAGAACTAGAGTATTGTGGATGTATTGTAGGCGAAGCTGAATTCCCAGTCCCCGAGAAGGTAAGTAAAGGTAGGTGTGCCCCGTGTAGTTGGTTGTTGATATACAATATTCTTGTAACTGCTGTATATAAATCCCTAAAGGCCATGTTGGGAGTGGTTTCTAATGTAGTAATTTGCCGGTGCTATTAGAAATAGGCGATCCAGCTAGGGCAATGTATATTCCAACAGGCTACTTTCGGATTTTCGGGTACAGTAGGAATGGCGCCCTATGAACTTTGGGGCTACAAAATTAGCTTCGTAGTGCCACTAAATGGCAGTTGGCAGTCAAAGTGAAAGGTCGTGTTTTTCCCGAGCTCTCGGGTGTGCTGAAATGGGTTGTTGTCTGGAGTGTTATCGCGCGAGGATCGGACTGTGGTATGCGAAGGGTAGTCGGGATTTCCGGTGTTTGTGTGTGCGTATGGGGCCTAGTAACTTGTGGTTTATAGCCCTAGTGATAGCTGCGTTGCTAGTTATTGGTGGAGTGGAAGTGAATCCAGGCCCTGTTAATCCAAATGTGAATCAGGCAAATGATCCAGTGACAGCATTAAAGTGTTCGACGTGCAGTTAAACATTGAAGAACGGTGTTCAGTGTGGACTATGTGAGAAATGGTTTCACCTCGGCTGTATTAAGGTCAAGAAGGAGGATTGTGATGTCGGGAATTGGTTTTGTAAAGTATGTGATACGCCGGACTGTTTGAGGGTGCAAATCAAAGCAAGGGATCAAATAATACAGGAACTTAGAACAAAGCTTCGTGAATCAGAGGAAACGGTGAAGGATGTGACTGAACGGCTTTCTACTGGGATCAGTGTGGAAGAGGGCGTGCAGGAGCAAACTGAGGATGACATTATCATAATGGGTGATTCTATGATACGATGGAGTACGAATATCTCGAGGAAATCAGGTGCGAAAGTGCGGTGTTATCCGGGGATTAAAATTGACCAGCTTGCCCAACAAGTGGAAGAAGCAAATGTAGAGGACTGTGACAAAGATAAAGTGTTGTTGCTCCATGTTGGGACGAACGATTTGAAGAAGAGGGCTACAGCTGATTACATCATGGGGGAGCTCTACGAACTAGGCAGAAAAGCTAAAAGCAAGTTTAGAAATGCAAACATTATAATGAGTGGCATTGTTCGGCGGGGAGATGTTCCGTTAAGGCGAGTTAAGACTGTAAATGACCGCATGGACTGGGTTTGTGCACAACTGGGATTAGTGTACGTAGATGCTGACTGTTGGATTGGTGGCCGTGACTTCGCCCGAGACGGGCTGCATTTAAATCGACCGGGCGCTTTCAACCTAGGGAGCCTACATGACAGGGTCATCGGTTCGTGCCGGCCATTGTGAGGAGGAGCAGGTCCAGAGGTTGCCAGCCGACGGGAACAGAAGGAGCTACTTCGGAATATTTGCTGCGGAGGCAAGACTCTAAGATTACTGCAGGTTAATTGTCAGAGTTTAGGAAATACATTAATTGAATTTTGGAATCTTGTAGAGACGTATTCTCCGGATATTGTCATTGCTACTGAATCTTGGTTATATGAGGATATAAATAGTAATGAAATAATTCAAGGGACCTACGAAATGTACAGAAGGGATCGGGGGAAGCGAGGTGGTGAGCTATTTATTTGTGTGCGGAAAAATATAGTTAGTTTCTTAAAGTGGGCTGATACGGATCATGAAATATTATGTGTACAAATTTCGGATAAAGGGAATAAATTCCCTCTTCAGGTGATAGGGGCATATAGAGCACCGAAAGATAACTTTTCTCTTCTCGTCACACTGTATGATAAAACTTGTACGGGTAATGCTATGAAAAAGAGCATAATAAGTGCCGGAGATTTAAACCTCCCCAAAGTAGACTGGTCTGGTGAGTCAACTAGCTGTGGTCAAGCTCAGAGCGCTGCAAACAAATTCTTAAGGGAGGGGGGATTTTCCCAAGTAGTTGACTTCCCAACTGGGGGCAATAATACCTTAGATGTTTATCTCGTAAAGCCTGTAGAGCTGTATATTATCTGTCTGAAAGTACCAGGAATTAGTGACCATTCTGGGGTTGAATTAAATATTAGATACGGTGACATTACAAAATTAGACTCTGATGTAGCAAATAAGATCATATTCCAGTATCGCAGGGCGGATCAGGGCAAATTTCAGGGGCATTTGAATGAGCTATTTATAGGATGGGCATCGGAAGGAAATCACATTAATATCCTGTGGACTAACTTTTGAAAATTTTAAATAGCGCTATTGATAAATTTGTTCCATTTAAATTACTGAAACAAAACCCAGATCCTGAGTATTACACACGGGAAATCAGGAGTCTTAAACGGAAAATTAGGAAATTATACAATAAAAGACATGATAGCGACAAGTATATGTTGAAATTTAAGTCCTTATCAAGAGAGCTCGTCTTAAATAAGTGGGCTGCTCATGACAATTATATGCAAGGTTTATTTTGTTCGGGAGGCGATGGGTGGAAAAACAATTACAGTTATGTTAGGAGAAGAAAGGAAATGCAAATAAGTTGTCGATGATAATGTCCGGTGACGGTATATTAATTACTGAGAAGCAGGCCATTGCTAATTAATTAAATGTCTTTTATGGCAATGTGTTCAATAAATCCAATAGCTGTGTGTTGGACCGTAACGGTGAATCAGGGGCTCCACTTTTCCAAATAAACCAGTCAGCAATTGTAAAGCTAATACAAAAATTACGTTACAATATATCGAAGGGTCCTGATAATATTGTTAGTGAAGTACTTAAACTACGAGGTAGGGCCGTGGCACGATACTTAGAGGTGATGTTTAATGTGTCCATAAACAATGCGCAAATCCCGGATGACTGGAAAAGAGCTACGGTAGTCCCAATATTTAAGGGAGGGAGCAGACTTGAATTGGGCAACTACAGGCCGGTTAGCCTTACGTCCATCGTTTGTAAACAGATGAAGCATCTCATTTGCGACTACTTGAGGGAACAGTGGGAAACATTATCATGGTTTAATGATAGGCAACATGGATTTCGGAAAGGTTACTCATGCGAGAGTCAGATTCTATCACTTTTTCAAGATATTAGCGAATCGTTAGACGATGGAGTTTCAGTCGACGCCGTAGTTATAGATTTTGAGAAGGCATTTGATATCGTGCCGCATGACATGCTACTCCATAAATTAGCTTCGACGAAGATTGATAGAAGAGTAATTTTATGGATCCAAGAATTTTTGATGGGTCGTTCCCAGAAAGTGAAAGTTGAAGGCCGATTCTCGGATGAAATTACCGCAACGTCGGGTATCCCCCAGGGCAGCGTAATCGGAACTTTGTTATTTTTGGCGTTTATAAATGACTTACCAAATGGGATTCGCAGTGACTGTCGATTGTTTGCGGATGATTGTGTAATATATCGAAAGATACATGACTCACAAGAAAATGCAGTACTTCAAGATGACCTGAACCTGGTCTATAAGTGGGCGATTGAAAATAAAATGAAAATATACACAAGAAAATGTAGTCTAATAAAAATAGGGAAAGTGCGAAGGCAAGATTTTCAATATAATATTGGCTCGGAAATACTTGTAGAAGAAGATTCCTGCAAATATTTGGGCGTTCACGTAAGAAATGATATGAAATGGAGTAGTCATATAGGATGTGTAGTTTCTAAAGCTTACAAATCCCTGCACTTTGTAATGAGGGTATTAAAAGGAAGTAGTACCTCTGCTAAAGAATTAGGCTATTTGTCACTTGTAAGACCTATTCTGGAATACGCCTCGGCGGTTTGGGATCCATATCACGTAGGGCTCATAAATGAGTTGGAAATGGTACAAAGAAAGGCCGCTAGATTTGTGCTCAGTGACTTTAATCCCAGGAGCAGTGTGAGCCGTATGTTAAAGAAACTTGGGTGGGAATCACTTGAGGCTAGGAGGATGAAATCTAGACTCTGCGCTATGTACAACACGTATATAACTCAACCAGCATGGGGTGAGCTTAGCAAACGTATGGAAAAGCCTACTTACATGGGTAGGAGCGATCATCCTTTCAAAGTTAAGGGCCGACCACAACGAACAAATTATGGTAAATATTCTTTCGTAAACCGTGCCATTGATAATTGGAACTCTCTACCTGCCGCAGTCTTAGGGCCTTTTCCCAAACATATAGGTGTGTTTAAGAAAAGACTGACTATTTGTGTAAATACTCCAGTTTAATTGTTAGTGAATTGTTATGTACAATTATTTATTTGTTATGTATATCTAATTTGCCACCGAGGGCCACACCCCCAATTGCAAATAAACGAATGAATGGATGAATGAATAAATAAAGGAAGTTGGTTTGAACATTTCTAGTGAAAGAAATAATTACCAGACTTATGGGATGTCTTATCCATTTCGGATGGATGTGAGTGTAATTATATAGGCTTATTTTCAATTGATATTAGGAAGGTTACACTCAGATAAAGATCAGATCTTAGAAACCTGAGAGAGGTGTAGTAGGTAGACAGTTTCGAAAAACGACCTACGATCTGAATATTTATTTTATTTCACCGGTACATGGCGATTGTTAAGGTCATGTTAAAAATAAAGCTAACTTGTTTTAATGATAGTAACGGTAGAATTTTCTTTGTGGTAGTATATTTAAAGTGAGTCACAGGAGAACGAACATTATGAGTAAGTTTATTTAACATAGGGTGTACTATTAGTTAATGCTAAGGTAATTTTAAGTTACTTTTAGACATTAAGGTGTTCAAAAATATATATGGAGTAGGACGTTGCTCAGATGTTGTTATTTTGCTCTGTTGTCGAATGTGTCTCTACAGCATTATATAAAGGGTTATTGCAATGGCAAGCGAGGATGTAAAGAGAATGTTGGAGGAGCTGCAGCAGAATTTGAAGGAGCAACTGCAGGGCAGTTTAAAGGATGCCCAAAGTGAAATGAAGGCAAATTTGAATGTTGTTGAAGGTAAATTTCAGGAAGCGAATCAGGACCTAGAACAACTGAAGCGTGAACGAAAGGAGGACCTTAACATAGTGATTGTTAAAGTTGTTGATTCTATTACAGATAAAGTTGCAGAAAGTGTCAAAGAGGGTTTAAAAACTGAAATTCAAGAAGTTCAGACTTCTTTAGAGGGTTTACAAACTAGTGCCTCTAAAATGGTTGTAAATGTCACGCATTTACTGGCCAGCTCAAAGCAGATTCAGGATGATGTAAGTGGTGTACGAACAGAGAGTCCAATCCAAAGTAGACTCAGTACAAGCGGATGTGTCTAATGTACAGTCCGATATTGGTAATGTGAGGTTAGAGGTATCCACTGTCCAATCCAAAGTAGATACAGTCCAAGTAGATGTATCCAATGTCCAATCTAAGGTAGATTCAGTCCAAGCCGATGTCACTAATGTTCAGGTTGACATAAACAATATGCAGTCAGATGTCACTGATGTACAGTCTGACATAGGTAAAATACAAACAGAAGTCAATACGGTATTTGTAGATGTAGCAAAAGTCCCAGTGGACATTAATAAAATTAGACAAGAGGTAGAGGCTTCTAAAGAATTGTGTACTCAGAATATAACTGCTTTAACGACACGTTTTGTAAACGATGCGATAAAAAATACAGCTTCTCTGGCCGAATTAAAAGGTAACGTAGAAACTATACGAACGCAGGTCATTGATCATAATAAAATTCGTAAGGCAGATATTGAGGAGGACATAGCTGAAATGTTAAAAGCTAATGTAGTTGTCTGGAAAGACGAGTGGAACAAATCCAGTGGGGAACATGTTAAGCAAATCCAAGATAACATAGAAAAGAAATTATCCAGTACCCAAGTAGAAATTAATCGAGAGGTTATTGAAGTAAGAAAGGATTTAGGTAAAAGGATTGATACACTCACTGAAAAGCAAGTAGAAGATAGAACTCAATCTAGTCAGGTTGTGCAAGCTTTGAAAGAATCGTTAGAGAGTAAGACTAAAACGATAGAGGAACGATTAAACAAGGTTGTCACTAACGTTACTGCCATGAGTGAGGAGAAAACTAATGAACTAGAAGAATACGTATCCAAGAAATTACAAAATCTTAATCTAGGAGATGTTGCCAAGCTTGAGACGTATAAGGAAGATTTAAAGACCGAAGTAGGCCAACAGATGAAGAAGATTATCACTGAGATGGAAGGAAAGGAAAGGGACAAGATAGATGGAGAAGATTCGAGGAATCAGACTAGAAGAAGTAGCCTAGAAGTGGAAGAAAGGGAAATCAGGCCGGAAGAAAGATTATTCAGGTTTACGGAAGGTTTAGAGGAGAGGAGTACAGAGCCCGAAAGTTACAATAGAGATTTTCGACCAAACCTTCAGGATTCATATCCGAGAAACGTGACGGTCATAAGGAACTTTGAAGACAAACCGCGTAAGTTCAGCAACCTAGATAGTTTCACACCGATAGATTACATCAGAAAGATTATTTTATCGAAGCGCTTATTCCAAGAGAGAGATAAATGAAGATCGTAGAACGCTATCTGTCAGATGGGCCCCTTGAATGGTTGTGTGCCTTTAGATATACCTTCATGAACTTCGATGAATTCGCAGAAGCACTAATAAAGCGTTTCTGGTCTATTGAAGCTCAAAATTCCCTACGCGCAGAAGTATACTCACGAAAGTATTCAGGAACTCTTCCCACACGCTACGCAGACTTCTTCACGAGTCAGTTAGCCAGACTCAGATTTCTTCAACTCCCGTTATCTACAGCTCAGTTGATAGACGCGATAACCAGGATGCTCCCTGTTGAAGTCAGACGTCTAATTATCTCGTCAGGGATCAACGATCTAGCAAGTATGGACGAATTACTCAGAAAACTCGATTACACGAGCCCGATGCCAAACGTAGTTGCGAAGAACCAAAGGCAAGAATACAAAGACATTAATACAGTATATCTTGACCAAACACAACAGACAGACAATCCGAAAGGACCAGAAAAGGGAAATATTGGTCCTGAAAAGAATAATTATTTCCATTATCGCAGACCAGAACCCAGATACAGGAGATTCCGTGGAGGCCGTCCATATCAGCAACAGCAAGGACGTAGTAACGATAATAGCAATGGCAACCGTAGAAGTGGTTATTATCACAATAGTAATAACTACAGATACAATAATAATAGTTATTATAACAGGAATAACAAAAGGAATAACCAAAACGATAATCGTAACAGAAACTCCCAAGATGAAATTATGACGAAGGAGAAGTATGATGAACGTCATAAGGAAGTAAAAGAGTATCTTAAAGATATAAGAGACAAGGAAAATGGGAATGGTATTAAAAAGGATTTGAGTATCGATTCCAAATCAAGCACCAGTAAAGGAGAAGGTAATGGAAATGGTTCTCATAGACGATATGGAGGGACCATTTACGTTGATCAAAAGAAGTAGAAGAGAGGAGAGAATATACTGCAGCACAGAACCAAGAAAAGAAGAAGAAGACGTTGAAGAACCAAGAAAAAAAGAAGAGGAAGACGTTGAAGAAGAGAAGAATAGAAGAAGAGGAACGGGTCAGATGAAGGTAACTGCAATAAAACCGAGAAGAAAGAGCGTTCCGCATAACTAATGCTTATGGGAATAACTGTTATGAGTTGTTCGACGAAGAAAATAACGTTATTCTAGGAAAATTCAACGCTAAGAATTTAAAAAAAGTATCATAAGAAAATAGGCTAAAATAATTCAATATTCGAGTTGAAGTGACATATCAAAAGTCTTGAATTAGAATGATTAAAAACAATTTGCAACTGCTTTTAACTTGAGATGACGGAGGAATGCCCCCGTAAATTGAATTATTCTGGGACAAAATGAGAGTATTTTCCGTCCCCATGATAAAATTTAACCAGCAAATATAAATTCTGGAAGTGTGACACAGGAGGGTAGTGTTACAAGCTCGAGGCTGTGGGAGAGCCCGATCACGTGATATATTGCACAATAGACGCTTCTAGAAGGCTAAAATTGGCATAGCAACAGCGAGTTTCGAAATTAATATTATAAATATTGTTATAAATTATGCTATTGGATCCCAGCCCAGAGCCAATGAGAAGAGGTCTTATTGAAGACGGGATCAACTTCAACTACATAATTTGATGAAATTATGCATTTAGGCCCTTAGAAGAAGATTTTCTTATTTGGTAATGAAGAGAATATTAAAAGAAATTATGTCTGATACTTTAAAAACCGCAGATCGGTTAATCTACGCAGTAATTAGCATTAGTAATCTACGCGCTAAAATTATGGTGGGAGATTGATATGGCCGCCAAAATTTCGACTTGGAGGGGGAGATCCAAGGATCGAGGTTCTTATTCCAGGAGTCTTTGAAGAGTGAGGAAGTGTTTTTACTGGGTTAACGGAGATCCCAAGGCTTTGTCCGAGTGCGACGACTGTCGACTTGTGGAGACGTGAGGATAGCTAGGTGGAACCTAGGAGATTGCCGCACTTCCATTTTATGTGAAGTTGTGAGGAACATTGAAATAATTATATATCTTATATAAGTGAGATCTGAATTTAAGTAAGCGAATATATATAAAGAGCAGGTCGAAGACTACAATCTGTGAAAAGTGGAGAGTTCTAAAATTCACCGTTTCGACAATATAAGCCTGTTAAACAGATTTTCAAATGTGTTGGAAATGAAGCTAAATGGGTCATTCTCACCAAAAGGTTTCAGATGCCACTTAGTAAAATATTTTTATAAAGTTTGTTGCATGCAACAATTTTGAATGTACTTAACTTCAGTTATGCCTATAAAACACCCCTATATGACTGGTCAAGTTTTTCTGTCATATTTAACTTTTATTAGTGATTTTAAATATGCCTTGTCCACGGAGGGGACACAATTTTCAACGGAGGGGATATTTAGAATACTTGACGTATTTATTACATGACAGCATGCTTATAATTACATGTTTTAAGATATTCAAGTATATGTGTAAATATGATGATGCTAAATTAATTAAAAGTACAAAATGTTGGCCCCAAGTAAACTTTAATGTCTAATAAAATAATACACACATCAAAAAAAGTTTTGCATCACCTCGGTTCCCAGATCTCCGGCATATAGACGTTGACTGTGTATATTGTATCCAAGATACAGTCCCTTTGACTGTTCATAGATGTCACTAAAACTGCTCAAAGATGTAAACAACCATGCATGAGCAGGGCCTATTAGACGGAGGGGGTACGACAGCCGATCAGTTCCAGTCATTCCACCAGGACGAAGGTACGCTGCTCATGTTGTCTGTAGTTCTACCATGCCTAGAAGGTCAATACCGCAGTTCGATCGCGTCCGCATTGTTACTTTGTGTCAAGAAGGGCTCTCAACAAGGGAAGTTTCCAGGCGTCTCAGAGTGAACCAAAGCGATGTTGTTCGGACATGGAGGAGGTACAGAGATACAGGAACTGTCGATGACAGGCCTCGCTCAGGCCGCCCAAGGGCTACTACTGTAGTGGATGACCGCTAATTACGGATTGCCGCTCGGAGGAACCCTGACAGCAATGCCACCATGTTGAATAATGCGTTTCGTTCAGCCACAGGACGTCGTGTTTCAACTCAAACTGTGCGCAATAGGCTGCATGATGCGCAACTTCACTCCCGACGTCCATGGCGAGGTCCAGCTTTGCAACCCCGACACCATGCAGCGCGGTACAGATGGGCCCAACAACATGCTGAATGGACCCCACGGAATTGGCATCACGTTCTCTTCACCGATGAGTGTCGCATATGCCTTCAACCAGACAATCGTCGGAGACATGTTTGGAGGCACCCTGGTCAGGCTGAACGTCTTAGACACACTGTCCAGCGAGTGCAGCAAGGTGGTGGTTCCCTGATGTTTTGGGGTGGCATTATGTGGGGCCGACGTACGCCACTGGTGGTCATGGAAGGCTCCGAAACGGCTTTACGATACCTGAATGACATCCTCCGACCCATAGTGCAACCATATCGGCAGAATATTGGAGAGGCATTTGTCTTCATGGACGACAATTCTCGACCTCATCGTGCACATCTTGTGAATGCGTTCCTTCAAGATAACGACATCGCTCGACTACAGTGGCCAGCATGTTCGCCAGACATGAACCCTATCGAACATGCCTGGGATATGTTGAAAAGGGCTGTTTATGGACGTCTTGACCCACCAACCACTCTGAGAGATTTACGCCGAATTGTCGTTGAGGAGTGGGACAATTTGGACCAACAGTGTCTTGATGAACTTGTGGATAGTATGCCACGGCGAATACAGGCATGCATCAATGCAAGAGGACGTGCTACTGGGTATTAGAGGTAGTGGTGTGTACTGCAATCTGGACCACAAATGCTGAAAGTCTAGCTGTATGATGGTACAACATGCAATGTGTGGGTCTCATGAGCAATAAAACGAGCTGAAATGTTGTTTGTGTTGATCTCTATTCCCTTTGTATTTAACGGTTCCGGAACTCTTGGAACCGAGGTGATGCAAAACTTTTTTTGATGTGTGTATATCTTGGCAAATTGCAGGTAGCGAAAATATTTTAGGGATTATTAATAAAGTACAGGAAGTAACTTAGTGGAGAAATGTTTAATTATGTTACATGGACTATAATGCTAAAAACAAAATTAACTCATGACTCGTGGCCAAATGAAACTAGACCAAATTGTCTCTTAAACATATTTTATTCAATCTTAATATGATTTGTTAACACTGAGACATGGTTAATAAAAACTTAGTTAACTGTTCCATGTTAAATTCATAGTGTTGTCTCCTATTTAAATTAGGAGGATTCAACACCTTATTAACCTGACACTTTTCTACAATAGAGACAACATTTTCAGGATAGACAAAAGAAAAGTCTGATTTCTTCTTCAGAAATTTAACAATGCACGTTTCAGGTTCCTCATTTGCCACAATTCCTTTGAAGTGTTTGCATGTTTTTTTTTGGTTGTGAATTCTACAACCACATATTTATTCAATAAGTTACTAGTTTGTTGGCTGTCGGGTATATTATTGACTTTGTCTTCTTGTTCATCATCACTGCTGCTGTAGACATCTTGGTATCTTAGTTTTTCTGTTGTATGAGAAGCTGGAAACGATTAAGGAAATCTCCTGATGAAGTTATCTAGCAAGTGCCTGTAAATTAGCATAATTTGTTTTTTACAAATAGTTTCCTTCTCACCATTTTCTTTCCTCTTGAACTGCCACCACTAATTTGTTCTCGGTTTTCAATTGCATCATTAAGTGGACGAGGTGTGCTTGGTGGAGAAAGATCTTCCAAACGCTGTTCCAATTCTTTTTGATCCCTTATTTCTTTGCGATATTTACTTTTCTTTTCTTTTTTACATTTTCCTTGCATTTCTTTGTTCTCGGCTAGTCATTTCCGAAACAGATTTTATTTTTCCACTCGCCTTTCTCTTGTGATAACGTTCTCTCTCTTTTGCTTTACTTTCCTCTAGCAATATGGGATTTTGTTTAATTTTGAGTCTTGCTTTCTTCATATTTTCTCTCTTTTGCTCTTTTCTTTGAATTATATAAGCTTCTGACTGCTTATTGGCTTTCTTTTTTGTATTAGCAATCCTAAAATAAGTAACATTAAAATTAGATATAGGCCTAACACTGTAAAGTATATGAGAAATTCAGGATAATTGCAATTAAATTATAGATATATTATTATTTCACTCGATTAATCAATGTTCTGCTAAATTAGGCCTAGTGCCCATTTTAATTAATATTTCAAAGACAACATAATTAAAACAGTGACTAATGGTAAGAAGGTCAGTAAGGCATTAGATAAGAAAAACTGACTGTCTGTTTTATGACAGTAAGTAATAATTTATTTCATGGCTAAATAATTAATTTTTCAAAAGCCTTAAATGTTATTCTTTTTAGCCTAGCATTGTTTTCCCATCATTTTGAAATATTACCTTATAGTGCTAAGATTTATCCCTTCCGTGGACAATAATGTCCCCTCCGTGGACAGTGTAAGTCCACGGAGGGGACAAAATGTAGGGTTACGATTTTTCCTTGTTTTGTGTCTGAAGTAAGACTAACAAGATATTAATGTAGTAAACCTTTCCAGTCCTGCAACTTAATTCTTAACTCATACTTGAAAATAGCTCATTTCTTACCTTTTATGATGGTCACGGAGTGGACACAAAGAACTTTGCCAAATGACAAAATTATCAAAATCTACAACAATTTCACAAGATCACATCAATCTCAGACTGAAAACAAAGCTGGCCCCCTTCCTTTCAGTGTCTCTATATGCATGCTGGCTGGTGGTGCATTCTGGAGGAAATATCTAGCAATTTAAGTGTGTCCACGGAGGGGAATTAAAACCTATGGACTGACTTTGTAATCTAATTATCTTGTAATAAATAAAACTTAAAATAAAAATCAGATATTTTCAATAAGTACATACATTGTAGTAATTGTCACATATAATACTTTTTTTTAATAAAACACTGATATTAGACCTGGGATAGTAATTTTTACCTACATCACAGGAGTGGGGACGTCCACGGAGGGGACTTTCAACCTACTTATTTTGTTATAATATTTTATTCATTATATATAACTATCTTATAACTTGCCATTTTAATTTCATATTATGTTAAGATTATTTTAATAAAAGCAAAATTAAATATTTTTATACGTTCAAATTGTTATGGCACAGGGACTTTTAAAACCCCTTTTTGGTGAGAATGACCCAAATATCATTTTAGATTGCAACGTGAAGTTGGCGAACGCAGTTCAAGTGAACAGTAGCGGAGAACTTGTAACATTGGCGCAACACATAAACATTAACAGAATGACTATCATTATTCTTCAAATGGTTTCATACAACATAATTAACATTGTTGATATGATGAACTAAATAGTCATGTGCCAGAGACATATTCGATAACAGGACTTAAAATACAACGATGGAACTTCCTTAGACAACGTATTCTTGAATACATACGTAGTGTACGGTCCATCTTGTACATTTTCGTCAGTCTACGAACACTAATATAACATCAATTAGCAATGGAAATATTTAATTCGCCATTTATAGGAATATTTTTATAAACTATATTCCAATGATGAGGCTGATACATATTTACGACGGAGAATGAAGATTCTACAGAAGAGATTTGTCAAGATGCTAGGGGTAGCCCAGCAACACAGAAGAATTTGCCAGAAGGATGTCGTTCGAGCCCAGGCGAATGTTGGTGAATTCCAGAGAGGGACGTTTCCTATCTCCGAGGTCGCAGATCCGAGGTTCGAATGCAGATCTACCTCAGAATCTTGAACTGAGGAAACATCTAAAGTATTGTGTGAATACTTACATAGATCTTCAAATTCTCGTCCAAATAAGGTAGCAGTGTCACTTATTATAGTATAGAGCTTGATTAGTGACATCCTGAGCTAACGATCTTACTCCATATCTCCATATTTTCACATTTCATGTATTTCAGTGTTTTCATGTATTTTACACTTCAGATGTGTGTTAAGATTTTTATGCTTCAAGATTATTTAGGAGATGATTGCCTTTCATCTATTTTTCAATTTTATTCTACGGATCAGTTGTGGAACTGACATTAAAAATTTTGTTTGTGGAATCATATTGCCTCATAGAAGACTAGTCGTTTCGACTCTTGAATTTTAATAATTTTATTTAAACCAAGTATTCTGACATTGTGTCATAGCTTCAAATTAAATTCTTATTAAATTTAATTTGAGCACTTTAATGTAACGACATCTAACTTCAAGAACAGAAAAAACATCGAATGATATTGTTATATCATTATTGTACAAAAACTGTCGTTTGATAAGACCGAAGTCTTAATCCCTATAAACATTCTTTGTGTAGAGTGGAAAAACATTACGACATTGACAAACCTTTTTATTATTTGTAAAGCTGAGAGCTTTGTTCATTTAATATGTAAGAGGAAATACCTTTTGACAGAAGATTATTCAAATCTTTGGCTAGGAATTCAAAGCTAGTTTATCCCGGTCAAGATTGAATTCTATTTGACACTATAAATAACATGTGTGTTATTTTACACTATTTGTGTAACATCACGTCATTTTGTGGACCTGATATTACAACGATAATCAATTTCAAGCTTGATAAGTGAGATGAGACAGGTGTATTATTTTATTACATATATTTGCGACAGACGAGTTAACAGTTAATTATCTTGTTGTGGAGTAAACTTTAGGAGGTCAATCACGACAGTCTAATATCGTTCATTGCAATTGGAAGTTTCGTTTGAAGAACTTAAACATGTATAATTATAGACCAGTAGTCATGTGGAATGATACTGAGGGTTATGCTATTATTTGAAAGAAATTTCTACAGAAGATATGTTAATAACAATTAATCCGTTTTTGGTTAATGTTTAACATAGTGGATGATAATTGTTTATGCCATATATACTGTTATATGAGGATTTGTAGAGCTATGAAGAACGCTCGTGCGAAGGGAGTTCCGCATTTTAAAGGGAAGTCAAAGTATTATTGTTCTTTGATAAGGAAGGCATGGATCATGATAAGAGCCGTTGTATACAAGTAGTCCAGTTCATATGAAGTAACGATTTAGCTGTGTTGACAAAAGGATTTTAGCGGAAATACAACTAGAGAACGATTGTCTACTCATGTCTATAATACAATTATTATATTTTACTAAACCCGAAGTTATGCAATTACGTACAGTTAACCTTAATTAGTCGACTGTATTAGACCGACAATGTAATGAAACCTATATAAGGCGATGTGTAAGCAGTATATCAAAACTACGGAGTGTTAGAGAATGGTTATGTGGAAAACCAGTGTATATAATTAATTGAGAGATGTATTGTAACCGAGAAGCCAGAATCTCGAAAGTATCGTGTTAGAAACAATAAATAATGTATATTATTATGAACATATTACATGTAAATAATTCTTTGAAAATGATTTAATTAGTTAAATAATTTAGTAGGATTTATTAATTGATTGTTTTGGAATAGCGTGTGTTTTATGAGCGGATGTTTTTGGTATGAATGATTGTCCACTGTTAAGAGTAATTGTTGAACCGGATTGGTCATAAACAATTTCCGGGTGCGATTGAAAGAGTGTATACAAATTTTCAGGATGATTGTTAAAGAAACATAGAAGTTAGGAGCATTTTTGTAAGATCTGTATGTTAATTTTACGTGTATTATAAACGCACTCAAAAGCAGTCTCGATGTGGGCTGGCTAGAATGGTTCACCGTTGGAGTTGGATAGCGGTGTGACATAATAATAACAAGTGAAGACTCACCGCCTTGTATAAATTGTATTTAGTTCCGAGTGCCGCGTGGTGCTAGTGTTTCATTGATGAAACAAGGACAGTGCACGTGCGTTCTTCAAACGCAGGCTAGTGAATGAAATCAGGTGTCAGGAATGCCACGAATGTAAGAGCCTTCATTAAATGGTTTTCTTTTTACGCAGTGTAGGCCTAAAACAAGCCAAGAATCGTATGCTCATAATTTCTTTTATACAGCATTGTAGTAAGATGTGGAGTAGAAAGGAAGTGTGAATGATCGCGTGTTTTAATTTTAATTTGATTGTTAAATTAGTTTATTGTTATTTTGTTTAAACAAGGTTAGTTTACACCATTGTTAATAAATTTTATTCAGTTCGTTATTTGTTGTTGTTGGCGTGTGATTCATTTTAAATATAAGAACTAGAGTATTGTGGATGTATTGTAGGCGAAGCTGAATTCCCAGTCCCCAAGAAGGTAAGTAAAGGTTGGTGTGCGCCGTGTAGTTGGTTGTTGATCCACAATATTCTTGTAACTGCTGTATGTAAATCCCTACAGGCCATGTTGGGAGCGGTTTCTAATGTAGTAATTTGCCGGTGCTATTATAAATAGGCGATCCAGCTGGGGCAATGTATATTCCAACAGGCTACTTTCGGATTTTCGTGAACAGTCGTTGGAAATTAATTAGTGCAATGTAAGTCTTGCACCTATTCTTCAAATTACTGTAAGTTCCCTTTCATGGAACTCTAAACATCTTCAAACGTCATCTTCAGCATGTCGACGGTTGGTTAAGTATTTTTAATCCTACAAGTGATTACTTATGTGCAAGTGTTTTCCAAATGGTGACGTCTAAAACTAGTCGCTTTTTACTACAAATGTCAATCCTCCTGGTGAGGTATCTGTTTTAAGAGACACTTGGTCTTTAACATTTTCGTCTGGTTCTTTATTCATGGTTTAAATCAACCAAAGGAAACTTCTCTTCCAGAAATAACCAACAGATAAGTAAACATGTGTCATTAACATTCTCCGTATGAACTCTTCAAGTAAAAACTATTTACAAACTTTTCTTCTGGGCTATGTGATCAGGCCGCACAAATTTGTTTTCGGAGCTTTTCATCTCTGTAGTTCTGTGTCAACCTTTCTTAATCAAAGAATTAAAAATTGCCTTTTTTGTGGACAAAAGAATTTGTCAATTATGTATAATCAGTTCTTCATTTTGCTTGTTTTCATTTCAATTTTCTTGTAATTCACACAAGTTTGGTGCTAAACCTTATATTGCAAATTCACTGGCAGAAATCAGTTGATATGCTAAATGCTAATTGTTTAAATTGTTGTTTGTTAAAAGTTAATATTGTTAAGCTTAATAAATATTTATGGATTTATCCGTCCTTGTTACATACTTTTCATACTTAACATGGTGTAATAAACTCACAATATTTAAGCAACTTGTTCTCTCTTTACAATTGCGTTGTTTTCCCTTAAATGTTAAAACTTGTTTTTTGTAATGCTAAACTCAGCCTTAACTCAAAGTACCCTTTTGAGTTTTCTCCGATACGGGAGGTCTTAAATCGACCGATCCTTATCACAGGCATCGTATTCTTGCTAACACAGCGCCTGTGGCAGCAGCAGTTGAATTGTAGCTGGACGCGTGTCTAGCAACAGATAATCGCTCCCTCCACTGTAGTGATTAAAACCATAAGAATGTTTGGGACATCTCGGTCATTACCCTCTGTGAAATCTGGGGGGATATTGATGAATTTGAGGTAAATCTTGGAAATCTGAGGATTTGAGGAACTTTTGGGATGTTGGAGGAATTTAGGGGAAATCCGTGAATTTCAGGAATTCTAAGAATATTTAGGAGAAATATGGGGAATCTGGAGAATTTGGGGGGTAATTATGGGGATTTGGGGTAAATCAGGTGAATTTAGAGGATTTTAGGGAATTTTGTGAATATTTGGCACCTCGCATGCACCGTGTGACGGGCGTAGAATGAAGGGTAACCGCCAGTTAACTAGCAGTTCAACAGTGGGTTGGGAAGTCCCGGAGGCAGTCATAGCATTGATTACATACGCAGCTGTCTTAAGGGTAACCGCCAGTTGACTTGCAGTTCAACAGTGGGTTGGGAAGACCCGGATGCAGTCATAGCATTGATTACATATTGAACCCGCTGAGCTAAGGTTCATGTGATATTTTTTATAACAGCACATTTATGATGGGATGTAGTACCTTTGAACACACCCAGAAAGCCACGTGGAGATGAGAGCTCACGCTATACTCTTTGAAGTAGCGGAGAATCGCACTTTTGACTTTGGTGAAGTCTGCTAATTAATTATCTGAGGTCTTAATAATTAATTTTATCTTTCCACAAGACTCAGAATATTCCATTTCGTCATTCAGCATTATTAAAACATTTTGGAGAATGTTATTTTCGCTTAAGGTAAGGTAATACCCTTGCAGATACGCAAACAGGAATGTAAGTAGTCGCTCAACGACTTCGGTTTGACGACCTACTTCCTCGAGTAACCCTGTGCCTTGCACTACGTCTGGAGAATCCGCCCCGTGTAGGCGTGAAGTTACATCCGTCTTGTTAGACGTAGAATATATCCGCTGTTTAGCGTGGAAATTGTTATCTGTTGCCATCGAGCACGAATACGTTACGATACGAGTGATAAGTAAGAATTGTATAGTGAATTATTTGCACTACATCTGGAAAATCCGCCCTGTGTTGGCGTGAAGTTATAGCCGTCGTGTCAGACGTGAAAAATATCCGCTGTTTAGCGTGGAAGTTATCATCGGGTGCCATCGTGCACGAATATTCTATAAATCACTGTTATTTATGCACAGTGAACAACAAGAAGCATATTGTGATATAATTGGCAAGTATAGTGAAAATTCTAACATTACCGTAACACCACATTTTTATACCCACGTGTTTGTGGAGGGCCGAGAGCCTGGTGAAAAATATAGAGGTAAACGGGTTATAATTATTTTAAGCAATTGTGATTATGAAAGTACTATATATTTGAATTGCCACAGTGAATTTTTCAATTACAAAACGACGCACATTTCATGGATGCCACGTGATGTAAAAGTGGCGTTAGCACACGTGAAAAACCACAGAACAGTGCTTGCTCACGTATTATTCAATATCTGCGAAGTAAAGGCTGTGTTATCAATTGTATTAAAGCCTGTAACATTTTCAACGAACATTGTGATTTTTGAAGTGAAAGAATGAACTACTACACGATTTATTCCACCACCCACGTGATCAAATTATTCTACACCATGTTGGAGACCGACATCATGGGCTAATACCATTATGGTATGAGGGTGATGTATCTATTGGAACCAGCATGATGGTGAAACTTCCAGAACAGCGAACGAGGAGGAAGGAACCCAGGATGCCATTCCCAGGCATATCCGGTACATTCACGAAGTTGACGACAGGGACAGATCGAACCCTGGTCTTTGGGAGAGTCCAGATGGGAGTCCTGATGAGGACGATGCCGTTCCGGAGAGCCAGGGATGAATTTGTTCAACTCTTGTCGTTGAACAGAGGGCTGAGTGAGAGCTCCTCCATTTCGTGAGTTTTTGTACACCCTTTCTTGTTCTAGTTTCTGGTGGTATAGTAGGTTTAATGTAGTTTGTGAACCAACCGAACTCAGTGACAGCCATTTTTATAGGTAGGAAATGTAATTAGTCTAATTAGATGTCATTTATTTCAGTTAGAGTGAGACACCCTTGGGTCAGACATTTTGGTCAACCCTGGTGCAGCTTGATGGACGTCGTAGAACGTCAATGCCTATGTTTTGCTAAACGTGACCGTAGTCATTTGAGGCTACTTTGTTTAACCCTATTTGGGGTGATTTTCAAGTCTTTGCTGACTTTAGTTATGGCAATCAGATGCCATGGTTATATTTCTTTAACTGCATTTTTTGCAACCAGTCTTTGTTACACCCCTGACTTCGTTAGAACAGTCGTATCATTTAGGTAATCGACTGTAATTACCAGCTTTGTAACTGCATTATATTTCATTTGAGATGTTGCTCAGAAGCCATCAGGTCAAGTGTGGACCTTATAAGTAAAAGGGATGTTTCGTTGTCTAGCATCGAACCCAGTTCCCAACGTATCATTAATCAGATCCAGTGTGTGGAATCTGCGCTACAATTATTATTTCGTTAGTGTCATGTGAAGACACGTATTTATTTGAAGTTTTACAAGCAACTACTGAAGTATTATATCTTTGAGAGCAAAGAGCTCCAGCAATGTGACATTGCTACCATTTAGATGTCTTTGGTTTGAAAGACGGAATTATATTATTGTATTCAGATTCATAGCGTGTTTTTATACACGTATTCTTCGAGGTTTATAACCTATGGTAAAGGTTTTATGATGAGGCCAGTTGAACAGTTTTTATTTTGCTTAGATCGCCGGCCTTGATAGCTAGTGTGTGTTGTGTCAGACCGCGCAAGAATGTTGTAGCCTGCAGCGACACAAACTGGTTTGTGACCCAGTGCCCTTGAGAGCACGCTTGTATTATGAGACAGAATTACTTTGACAGAGGACAGAATGCTTGTTGTATTCGCTCTTCCTTTCATTGCAACTTAGCTCATGGAACCCAGTGTCCAACCTTGTATCTGATCACATGTTGTATAGATTGTTTTTGTTAGTTAAACGCACTTTTGCGTGTACCGTCGTTTGACGTGTACAGTTATGTCAGGTTTTCTATAGTACGTTGTAGGCCGCCCTGTTAAAGGAGATATTTTATTGTATGAAGGTATTTGTGTGTACCTTGTCCGGGATTGTTCCCGTTGACCAGATGTTATGGAGGGTGACTGTTGTGTGCAGGCCCATCCCAGAGTTATTGAACGCGAGCTGTGCGCCGCTGGTAACTTGTGTTATTGTGTGTCCGAGTTGTTATTGCTCGTTGATTATATTCCGACTTTTGAGTCGAGGCTTTTGGTGGAGATTGATCTCAGTGGAGATACTCCGTGCCCAGGCTATTGTCAGTATTATTCGCCATAAACCAACGATAACCTAAACCGACATCTTAATAATAAAACGCATAATTTTGGTAAAACAAAAGCTAACTAACGATTTCTTTCTATCTAACTTTGTTCTTTTGCATTTGGAACCTGCTGACATGGCCGTGCTAATGAAGGTATTTCCTTTTGAGGAAATGACTAGGACAGCTGACACTTTTGTAGCGACCTGAAGCTTGCTCGAACCTTGAGGTCGTAGCTTGTGGAGCGCAGGCCATGCGATGTTAGACGTAGTCTTTACTACGCAGTCGTCACCGTAACTACACACATTAGATGACTATGGCTTACAAAGAGTAAACCAAGGTGCAGGCAGTCATTTTAATAAAACTGTTGTCTCTTATTAATTATTTATGATGTAAATGTGTATGAATCCTACATGTTACCCTATTGTGTGCTGTTAGCACTTAGTTCCTAAGAATAACTAAATGTTTTTTACATGGCTGTTCACTTAGCTTTGAATGTAATTGTTTTCTGTTACGGACGTCATCGCCGTAAATTTTGTTATTAATTGATAGGACTTAGCTAGATGAATTAACGTTAAATGTAAATATGGAGATGGTATCATCCTAACTTAGATTTGTTTTGCTACCCTGTTAACTGTAAATTCTGATATTAGCTTGATCTTGTAACTTGACCTAGGGATTTGCGTCGTACCATTTTCCTAGTGTTGCTGTTGTTGCTTTATTATTGTGAAATAGATCTTTCGCGAGGATTTTCCGTAACTTCTCAGGTAGGGACCTGCTCTTTATTTTTGTTTGTTTATTAGCTTGCGGATTAGCCGATTGAAACCCTCCGAACTAGGCTAGGGGCTTGTGAATTTTAATAATAAATTTTCACGGTGTTTTACATAAGTCTGGGTGTTTATTTTCTCAGTCTAGTTTTTAAGGTGAACCTTTCCTTAGGCAGTCTATGACCATCGTCACCATGTACCACGATCCCTGTGGACTACGGATTCTCGTGCCACTTTAGCCTATTTGGAAGTTCACCTGATCCTCACGGCAATTATGTCCGACGGATGAGATGTTAGGGAAGTCATTGCGGTTGTTGGCTATCCTGACAGCTCCACCGATGGTCTCATAAAATGGCGCCCAACTCATGTGCCGACGTTAACATGGTGACCGTCAGTTCCATGTTATTTAGGAGGATCTTAATGTTGATTAATGGTAAATTGACAGGACTGGATCGAACTTAGAAAGTCGTACTGCAGATCAATTGACCGCATGGCATTCATGTTTGATAGAATACATGGGGTGAGGCTTTAGTGTTAGATAAATGAAGGACAGGATTTTCTTTGATGATGCCTCATCCTGAGTAAATGTAATACTTTGCTTTGCTCACCGTTGTCTTTGTAAATGTAGAAGCACTTAGTTTGCATACTCCAGCTGTACACGTGATATTTATTTAAATGAAACAAGCTTTATACCACCAAGTAACTAATCATAGCTGTAAGTTCCATTAGAGATTGATCCCTCACTTTCTCATATATATTTCTTGTCAATGGATGAGGAAACTATTCGTCGTGTGTTTGGGGAGATGATGGCAGGTGTTAATGCCAACCTCCAGCAGATTACTGCTGAATTAGGTACTGTAAGGACTGATTTAGGTGATGTAAGAGGTGACTTAGGTCAGAATACCCAAGCTGTCAACACTGTGAGTGGTCATGTGGACCAAGTTAGACAAGACTTAGAGGTTAACACCCGATCAATAAACAATGTGACTGGTCATGTGGACCAAGTAAGACAGGACATAGAGGTTAACACTCAATCCATAAATATAGTAAGTGGTCATGTGGACCAAGTTAGGCAGGAAATTAACAATGTTAGACAGTCTATAAATATTGTTAGTGGTCATGTGGACCGAGTCACAGAGTCGATCAATAATGTTAGGGCTGATCTAACGCAGGTCAGGGCCGACATGGACGCATTTAGAGTCGAAGCTAGGAATGATCTTACGGCAGGTTTAGCGGCTGTTAGGGTTGATGTCATACGACACCATCAGGAGGCTAACCAGCGTATAGATAGCTTAACCGACCAGATGAATAGAGCTAGGGAGGATGTGCAAACCCGATTGGAGGAGCACACAGCTCAAATTCAAACGACCATAAACAGAGTCCAGATAGATATGAGAGCCGACCTGGAGCACACTCGAGAAGAATTTGGGACTCGAGTGACTCACGTCGAGGGATTTATGGACACCGTGAAAAAGGACATGGCAACCATGAATATTGGACTGATTTTGATGAGAGGTGCGGCGAATGCTGTGAATAACAACGTCAAGACGATCGTCGATGGTATGATAGAGGTCAAGGACGAATTAAACACCAATAGGAGAAATATTACGGAGTTGACAGAAACCGTAGCAAGCCTACGTGAAACAGTTGACGTTCATCGTGAGGAACATAAAATCGATCTCATGTTATTGAGGGGTGACCTCAAGGAACACAAGACCACAATGGAGGCTAAGGTAGCCGAGGTCAGAGATGATGTTGGAAAGATCCAAGACAACGTGTCGAAAGTCGAAGGAGAAATCGATTCCTTACAGAAACGATTCGAGGAAGTCGCGGTAACCGAGAGGTTAGACCTTAGCTATAACCTGAGGACGGCCATACGCGAAGTTGACACGAACCTCAAAGGGAAAGTCGATAGGATCGAGCTACAACTTAACGACTTAGGTAATAAAGTCACAGCTAGAACCATCCCAGGACTCGAGGTTATAGAGAGACGTCTCAACACACTTGAGACGCTTCCTAGAGAGAGACACTTACCCTCACAGATGGGAGACTCTAAGGCGACACCAGTATCTCAATCCGCAGGGATGATGCCTATTCATTTCCAACCCAGCGCACCCATAGAACCGCAACCATCTCAATTCACCGGTTCAGCGCAAAGTCAAACTTTGAACTTTGACGCCCATCCTTTTCAACCAGCACCCAATCGACTTAGTCATGAAACGAATACGCCTACGCATAACTAGATGCAGAATACATTTAGACCCACGCATACGCAGGGAAATGTAACTATTATCCGTTCGAGAGAGGAGCAACCAGCTCGCTTCTCAGGAACTGGAAGTGGTATCGCTCCAGTTGAATTCCTGGCCAACGTAGAAAGCTACTTGAGAGACACCATGGTAACTCCGGAGAGGGAGCTCCGAGTTATTGAGCGTTTGCTTTAGGGGAAAGCCAGCACCTGGTTTAGAGCATTCCGATACTCGTTTGTAGGATACCAGGATTTCAAAGAAGCCTTGTTAAGAACTTACTGGTCGAGCGACATCCAGCAGAGCATCAGAGCTGAGATGTATACTCGCCGATACAGCTCTAATACTCCAACGCGTTAAGCGAACTACTTCGCGACCCAGCTTGCGAAACTTCGTTGTCTTCAACCCCCATTGTCTGAACAAGACCTAGTAAACACCATCGTTTGGAAATACCCTGCAGACGTGCAACGCGTATTGATTGCTGCAGGAGCATCCACTTTTCAGCAGTGTGACCAAATCCTGCGACGGTTGCAAACACGGAACAGTTCCCGACACACCGTCAGCAGAAGGCTGACAGGCGCGAGGAGAGACATGTCAACTTAACTACTGTCGACAAAGTGAGGCAGATGCCACAACAGACGCAAACCCAAGAGAGCTCTGGACAACGTAATAATTATAACTATGGCCGAAGAGAATGGAACAGCACTCCATATGCTAGGGACCAGCGAGATGACCGTCGTAGTCACTGGAACCGGCGCTTCGATCGAACGACGAACGACGACCGTCGTCACGAAAACGACCGCCGAGGGAATAATGGTCGAAACCCACAGCACGGAAGTATCCGTAGGGACTACCGTTACAGTGGAGGGTATAACAGAGATCGAGATCCCAGAAACCAGCCAGATAGAGATTGGAGAGGAAGAGCACGGGAGAGCCGTGAGTATCTTCAACAACTCAGAGAACTACAAATCCGAGAAGAGGGAGATCAGAACCCGACTTCGAGGGAAACTAGGAATTCGGCGCAGGAGACGGAGCAAAACCAGCCCAGTACTTCTCGCCAGGACAGAAAAAAAACCGCCGAAAAATCAATAGATTCTTGCCCGGTTGAGCACCGAGTAACTGCCACCATATTACTCTGGGAGCCAATCCAGGAAGACCTGTTAGACGAACGACGAACGACGAACCTCAACTACGAATTGACGCATCTACCGAAGATTGTAGCCACCCTGAATGGATGCAACGTAGTCATTCTCATCGATACTGGGGCGACGATTAGTGTCATTTCCGCCGATTGCCATGCCAGACTGAAAGCAAACTCTGAGGTGATAGAGCTGCCAGTTTCTGCTGTAAGAGTCAGAGGAGTCATACCTGACCGTGTTGTAACGTGCAAAATCCAGATTCTATGCACTTTGAAGATTTCGAGCCACGTGTACTTGCACGAATTTCTTGTGATGAAAGGCTTGCATCATGATGCCATATTGGGTGCAGACTTCATTAGGAAGTATGATGGAATCATTGATATGGGACGTAATACGGTAGAATTTAAGCCGAACGAACCCATTCAGATGAACTTAGTTGAAGAAGAACCGGGATTCCTATCCGAAGTCGACGTTGTCGAAAACTTGAATGGCAAGGAAATTGAGAAGACACAAGATGCCGTCGAAGAGGCAGAACCATTATCAGCACCCATACGAGAGAACCTAGATGCAATATTGAACGAATACAGGGATATATTCGACACCACACCTGGTGAGATATTGGACTACGAGTACGATCTTGTACTACTGGATGATTCCCCATTCCAGAAGAAGATTTATCCTATCGCAGAGAAACACCGCGAGGAAGCTGCTAAGAAGATCCATGAGATGGAAGCAGCAGGCACAATCAAGAAGTCGTATCCGGCAGCCTTTGAACAATGGACGTTATGTGATTGAAGGCATTAGGACAGGAGAGCGCATTGGAACCTTCAACGCAGCTAATCTAAAAAAATATCACTTATGAATGAACTTTAAGTCAAATAAAAATGTCGTCCCAACATTTTATTTGAAACGACGGAGAGGCAGATGAACCCGCTGAGCTAAGGTTCATGTGATATTTTTTATAACAGCACATTTATGATGGGATGTAGTACCTTTGAACACACCCAGAAAGCCACGTGGAGCTGAGAGCTCACGCTATACTCTTTGAAGTAGCGGAGAATCGCACTTTTGACTTTGGTGAAGTCTGCTAATTAATTATCTGAGGTCTTAATAATTAATTTTATCTTTCCACAAGACTCAGAATATTCCATTTCGTCATTCAGCATTATTAAAACATTTTGGAGAATGTTATTTTCGCTTAAGGTAAGGTAATACCCTTGCAGATACGCAAACAGGAATGTAAGTAGTCGCTCAACGACTTCGGTTTGACGACCTACTTCCTCGAGTAACCCTGTGCCTTGCACTACGTCTGGAGAATCCGCCCCGTGTAGGCGTGAAGTTACATCCGTCTTGTTAGACGTAGAATATATCTGCTGTTTAGCGTGGAAATTGTTATCTGTTGCCATCGAGCACGAATACGTTACGATACGAGTGATAAGTAAGAATTGTATAGTGAATTATTTGCACTACATCTGGAAAATCCGCCCTGTGTTGGCGTGAAGTTATAGCCGTCGTGTCAGACGTGAAAAATATCCGCTGTTTAGCGTGGAAGTTATCATCGGGTGCCATCGTGCACGAATATTCTATAAATCACTGTTATTTATGCACAGTGAACAACAAGAAGCAATTTGTGATATAATTGGCAAGTATAGTGAAAATTCTAACATTACCGTAACACCACATTTTTATACCCACGTGTTTGTGGAGGGCCGAGAGCCTGGTGAAAAATATAGAGGTAAACGTGTTATAATTATTTTAAGCAATTGTGATTATGAACGTACTATATATTTAAATTGCCACAGTGAATTTTTCAATTACAAAACGACGCACATTTCACGGATGCCACGTGATGTATAAGTAGCGTCAGCACACTTGAAGAACCACAGAACAGTGCTTGCTCACGTATTATTCAATATCTGCAAAGTAAAGGCTGTGTTATCAATTGTATTAAAGCCTGTAACATTTTCAACGAACATTGTGATTTTTGAAGTGAAAGAATGAACTACTACACGATTTATTCCACCACCCACGTGATCAAATTATTCTACACCATGTTTGAGACCGACATCATGGGCTAATACCATTATGGTATGAGGGTGATGTATCTATTGGAACCAGGATGATGGTGGAACTTCCAGAACAGCGAACGAGGAGGAAGGAACCCAGGATGCCATTCCCAGGCATATCCGGTACATTCACGAAGTTGACGACAGGGACAGATCGAACCCTGGTCTTTGGGAGAGTCCAGATGGGAGTCCTGATGAGGACGATGCCGTTCCGGAGAGCCAGGGATGAATTTGTTCAACCCTTGTCGTTGAACAGAGGGCTGAGTGAGAGCTCCTCCATTTCGTGAGTTTTTGTACACCCTTTCTTGTTCTAGTTTCTGGTGGTATAGTAGGTTTAATGTAGTTTGTGAACCAACCGAACTCAGTGACAGCTATTTTTATAGGTAGGAAATGTAATTAGTCTAATTAGATGTCATTTATTTCAGTTGGAGTGAGACACCCTTGGGTCAGACATTTTGGTCAACCCTGGTGCAGATTGATGGACGTCGTAGAACGTCAATGCCTATCTTTTGCTAAACGTGACCGTAGTCATTTGAGGCTACTTTGTTTAACCCTATTTGGGGTGATTTTCAAGTCTTTGCTGACTTTAGTTATGGCAATCAGATGCCATGGTTACATTTCTTTAACTGCGTTTTTTGCAACCAGTCTTTGTTACACCCCTGACTTCGTTAGAACAGTCGTATCATTTAGGTAATCGACTGTAATTACCAGTTTTGTAACTGCATTATATTCCATTTGAGATGTTGCTCAGAAGCCATCAGGTCAAGTGTGGACCTTATAAGTAAAAGGGATGTTTCGTTGTCTAGCATCGAACCCAGTTCCCAACGTATCATTAAGCAGATCCAGTGTGTGGAATCTGCGCTACAATTATTATTTTGTTAGTGTCATGTGAAGACACGTATTTATTTGAAGTTATACAAGCAACTACTGAAGTATTATATCTTTGAGAGCAAAGAGCTCCAGCAATGTGACATTGCTACCATTTAGATGTCTTTGGTTTGAAAGACGGAATTATATTATTGTATTCAGATTCATAGCGTGTTTTTTATACACGTATTCTTCGAGGTTTACAGCCTATGGTAAAGGTTTTATGATGAGGCCAGTTGTACAGTTTTTATTTTGCTTAGATCGCCGGCCTTGATAGTTAGTGTGTGTTGTGTCAGACCGCGCAGGAATGTTGTAGCCTGCAGCGACACAAACTGGTTTGTGACCCAGTGCCCATGAGAGCACGCTTGTATTATTAGACAGAATTACTTTGACAGAGGACAGAATGCTTGTTGTATTCGCTATTCCTTTCATTGCAACTTAGCTCATGGAACCCAGTGTCCAACCTTGTATCTGATCACATGTTGTATAGATTGTTTTTGTTAGTTAAACGCACTTTTGCGTGTACCGTCGTTTGACGTGTACAGTTATGTCAGGTTTTCTATAGTACGTTGTAGGCCGCCCTGTTAAAGGCGATATTTTATTGTATGAAGGTATTTGTGTGTACCTTGTCCGGGATTGTTCCCGTTG
Source organism: Meconema thalassinum (assembly GCA_946902985.2). Classification (NCBI taxonomy): domain Eukaryota; kingdom Metazoa; phylum Arthropoda; class Insecta; order Orthoptera; family Tettigoniidae; genus Meconema; species Meconema thalassinum. Next base: position 884,860,796 of record OX336389.2, on the reverse strand, counting down.
ACCAGATGTTATGGAGGGCGACTGTTGTGTTCAGGCCCATCCCAGAGTTATTGAACGCGAGCTGTGCGCCGCTGGTAACTGGTGTTATTGTGTGTCCGAGTTGTTATTGCTCGTTGATTATATTCCGACTTTTGAGTCGAGGCTTTTGGTGGAGATTGATCTCAGTGGAGACACTCCGTGCCCAGGCTATTGTCAGTATTATTCGCCATAAACCAACGATAACCTAAACCGACATCTTAATAATAAAACGCATAATTTTGGTAAAACAAAAGCTAACTAACGATTTCTTTCTATCTAACTTTGTTCTTTTGCATTTGGAACCTGCTGACATGGCCGTGCTAATGAAGGTATTTCCTTTTGAGGAAATGACTAGGACAGCTGACACTTTTGTAGCGACCTGAAGCTTGCTCGAACCTTGAGGTCGTAGCTTGTGGAGCGCAGGCCATGCGATGTTAGACGTAGTCTTTACTACGCAGTCGTCACCGTAACTACACACATTAGATGACTATGGCTTACAAAGAGTAAACCAAGGTGCAGGCAGGCATTTTAATAAAACTGTTGTCTCTTATTAATAATTTATGATGTATAAGTGTATGAATCCTACATGTTACCCTATTGTGTGCTGTTAGCACTTAGTTCCTAAGAATAACTAAATGTTTTTTTACATGGCTGTTCACTTAGCTCGAATGTAATTGTTTTCTGTTACGGACATCATCGCCGTAAATTTTGTTATTAACTGATAGGACTTAGCTAGATGAATTAACGTTAAATGTAAATGTGGAGATGGTATCATCCTAACTTAGATTTGTTTTGCTACCCTGTTAAATGTAAATTCTGATATTAGCTTGATCTTGTAACTTTACCTAGGGATTTGCGTCGTACCATTTTCCTAGTGTTGCTGTTGTTGCTTTATTATTGTGAAATAGATCTTTCGCGAGGGTTTTCCGTAACTTCTCAGGTAGGGACCTGCTCTTTATTTTTGTTTGTTTATTAGCTTGCGGATTAGCCGATTGAAACCCTCCGAACTAGGCTAGGGGCTTGTGAAGTTTAATAGTAAATTTTCACGGTGTTTTACATAAGTCTGGATGTTTATTTTCTCAGTCTAGTTTTTAAGGTGAACCTTTCCTTAGGCAGTCTATGACCATCGTATCCATGTACCACTATCCCTGTGGACTACAGATTCTCGTGCCGCTTTAGCCTATTTGGAAGTTCACCTGATCCTCACGGCAATTATGTCCGACGGATGAGATGTTAGGGAAGTCATTGCGGTTGTTGGCTATCCTGACAGCTCCACCGACGGTCTCAGTATGCAGCTGTCAAGACACCTCAGGGGGAATTCTTTGCAAATCTATGGTGAATTGGGGGGAAATCTGGAGAATTTTGGGGAACCTGGGTATTTGAGGAAATTTGGGTGATTTTAGGAACATTTAGGGGAATTCTGGGAAGAAACATGTGTACTGCCACTGCAGAGAGCTTCCTGTGTTTTGTAGCGTCAATATTTTTATATACCTATGTCGGTTCAAGGCAAGACCGTATAAGAAAGCTGCGGGCTTAGATCATAAGAGGTCAGTCAGTTACTGCAACGGCGGAAGCCAGACCATTGAGAGGTCATTTCCCAACCGATCAAAATACACCCAAGGCATCTGATAACCCAATACCATCTGGGTCTCAAGAGTACAAGAGTTGACAAAGGGAAGTCAACAAAAAAGATGAAAGAGAGGAGATGCTACTAGTATAAGCAATGCCACACCCTGCTGTGGTCCCGTGGACGCCAACCTGTGCTCCACTAGTTGTGAGCCCCTGTGGTGGAATGTTATAAACATTTAGGGGATTTCTGGTTTTTGGGGTAGTGGAGGGTTGGGGGTGTGGGTGTAGGTGGGCCGCCATATTAAAAGAGCTGTGCGTGCGCAGAGGATTTAAAGAATTATATGTAAATTTGGTCGATTTCGGTGATTTTAGGGAATCTGGATATATTTTGGGGGATGTTTGGGGATATGGGGGAAATCTGGGTGAATTGGGGGAGTTTTTAGGGAATTTTGGGGTAAAGCTGGGGTAGTTTATGTTTTTTTGTGGGGAATTCTGGGAAGCCTGGGTCATTAAGGGAAATCTGGGGAAATTTAGGAACATTTAGGGGAATTCTGAGAAAATGTATGGACATTTAGGGGAATTATGGGGGGAAAACATGGGGCGTAAGAAATCATGGAGTGTTGAGTATTCTTCTTCTTATTTGTTATTAACTTTTCATTCTTATTAGTAATTTTTATTATATTACTATTATTAGTATTTTATTATTTCTATTATTTTTTATCATTTTTACTTCTATTAGTCACTATTATTATTATTATTATTATTATAAATTGTATTATAATTTTTATTGGGTAGGGGGTGGGGTAGAGGGTAGTGGAGAGGGTGGAGGGGGTGGAGCAATTGGAAGAGAGTTAAATCGCCACCATTGGGAACATGAGGTAGAACAAGGAACTGGTTTAGGAGTGAAATCACAAGATCGTGTGAAAGGAAGAACCCAAACAAATACATATTTTATTTATAACAAGAGTAATTGACAACAAATAGGTTGAGAAAAAATATATTTAGTACTGAAATCTAAAGGATTTTTAACTTTCCCAAGCAGAGTTGCGTGAGGGAAGAGAGGTCTGGTAGCCCATTTACAGATGTTTTGTTATGATTGTAAAGCTTAAAGCATTTGGAAAGAAGTGATTGTTTGCTCGAAAAAATAAAACTAAATCTCTCACAAGAAAGGTACTAATAAGAGATTTAGCTGGATCAAACACAGTCTTGATTATGAAACCAACAATCAAGATGCATTGATTGAAAAGGACCCTAGGTAGGAAGTTAGCTGAGCAATCTATACCAGCGATAAGCAATCTAAAGAGATCAGTGAAAAATCATAAGCTAAACAGAAGTAGTAGATAGAAAAGCTTTGATAAGAGCACAACAAGCAAAAGAAATAGTTAACAAAGTTCACGAGGTGCATCTCAAGTGGCTGCCATAAGTGAAGATTCAGGGAAAAAGGTGATAATGTTAATTAGCTTCAACAATAATTGAGCATGTATTTTTAAACTTGAGTAATTACAAAATGTTATAAGATACAAATGGGGCGGCCGTGGCTGAAAATTTAGAAACTATGCCACACATAGACTATCGAAATAAAGAAATTCAATCGCAGTAAGTTTAATATACAAAATAGAGCAGTTACTACTGAAAAGTTTGTCTCAGACCAAAATTAAACTCGAATAGCTTATTTATCTAAAATTACAATTGTTACATAGCCTAGATTAGATAAGCAAGAATAAGACAAATTAGTGTGCCCCATTCGACACGCTGAAGCTTAACTAAAGTTAGGATAGAAAAATCTAAGTTGATCCCAGCAACTTGGACACAGCAGTAATTGTTGAAATTGAAATACCATTTGGAAATGGAGAATAAAACATACAAAGGGCCTTTACGGCAAGAGAGTAATAAGCTTGCAAGCTTAAAACTTAACGACAATTTTAAAGCACTTTGGCTTCGAGAAAGTTCCAACTTATTTGTCAGTTGGACAGAGGAAAGTTGCGGACAATGCCACTGAATTTTTACAGAAGTGACGAATAGTGCTACATTCAAAACCGAACCTCAGAATTACAAAAGAAATAATAGACCAGAGATTGATTAAATTACTGTACATTGTTGATTGTTAGTGGGGTGAAATGGGGGAGAAAGGACACTAGGGGTTTTTCACTGTCTGTCCATGCATTCATTCGCGCGGAACACTGTAACTAATTTTACTATAAACCAGACTATTTATGGCACGATGTATTTTCGAGTTCGTGGAAAAAGTTTCTCTTTAAAATAAAAAGTCACTGATTAACGTGTTGAATTATTTCCTGGTTGAAGATTAGCAAAATTTCAGAATAGGTTCAGTTTTCAACATTGAAGAAATTGCTTGAGGTTGAAAATCTAGGGGAATGAGCAGAGTTGACCCATCAAGCTGTTTGGATCAAAGCAGAGTGAATTTCACTGTATGTCAATTACAGACTTTGAATCTGACGATTGCACTGAAAGAACTTTCGAGACAAATTTGCCTAGATTGAATGGAGTACAGAGACAGTCCCGCTAAGGGCCCAATTATTGGCATTGACAGGGAAAAGAAGAAAAGATAAATTCCACATGGGCCTAGCCGTCAACTATTCTTCATACACAAAAAGATCTCCCACGGTGGACGAAATTAAGAAATAACATCATGGCAAATATTCCTGCCAGCAGGATCAAACTGAAAGTATGAAGTTTTTTGCAAGTGAGCTTAAGGCAGGAAAGGAAGAGATTCCCCAGGCCTCGGATACCCTAATACCGTCGGGGTCGGAAGAGAACAAGAGTTGACCAAGAGTGGTCGACAGGAAAGAAGACGGAGAGGAGCCCGGTACAAGTAAGTGGAAGCAATGCCGGACTCAGCTGGAGTCCCGTGTTTGCAAACCCACGTCCCACAAGTTGTGAGCCCCGGGGGTGGGGATGGAGTGTAATGCACAAGGTAGTGTAGCATTCGAAACATGGCAACGTTCTTGTTCTGACCGCTACACAAGTCACAAAATATTGTAAGTTCTTTTACTTGAGATTCAAGGTGGTTAAAAATGGAAACCCACAGTATGGAATAAACTCATCTCCTCCCTTCTTGCCGTAGATTTCAGCATAAGTGAAGAGTTTGATAGATGGTCAGTGACGGCTGACAAACTCTTGGGTCGGCATGGAGATCACAGTAATATTTTCTCGCACTTCTTGGCAGAAGAAAAAGAAAAGTAAAATCGAGTTAATTTTATATGCAATGAAAATATTGCGTTATTACTCAATATTCTTGATGTCGGAGCCTAAGGCTGCCATAATCACTAGGTTTTATCATTTGGTAATACAACAATGATTTCATAGGGTAACAACACTGAGAACCTGATGTGAAAGTTACGTATAGACGATAAAGTAAAACGTCCCAGGGAGCTTGTGTTCGGGTCTTTTTTCATTAATCATTAAATTATCCTTGTGAGCTCAAACCTTGACAAATCGCTGCTACTACCCTGTCTTCGAGTGCATGCTTCCGTTCTACTAGGAAGATTGCTTCAGCTACGGGCAGCAAATACGGTTCGTATTATGTCTCAAGCCAGCGCAGACAGTGTGTCGCCTTACCCTCGCAAGCCTACCTCCTCTGCTTTGTATAATAATGTATGAAACATGTTTAAACGACCGTCAATTCGCTCCATCTTGTAACCTTTGCCGTTTTTATTAACAGCTAGTTTTGATGTAGCGCTTTACTTAGCTGCTGATACAGCGCTGCAAATTCTGCTTAAAAAAAAAGGCAGCTACAGAGATTACAACTCCTGAATATTACCACCGCAGTCATTCAAGTCTTCAGCGCGAAAGCGAAATAACTCACTGGTGCCAAACTTCACTAACCGCAGGATGTTAGCCAGACGTCCGTGTTACTTCACCCCTGCAATATGAATCGAGATTCCTGGTCTCAGATGCGGTTTGTGATCAGGCCACAGTGCTTGCCTAATGAAGTACACCGTGAGGCAGCTGACAGCGGAGTGACAATAATGAAACATCTGACAACGCTGAACGATCTACTTCTAATTGGCTTCTGATGTTAGTCACACCTTTCGCGACAGCAAATAGTAGTAGATCCTGTTACATGATGACTATTGCCGGCACAGAAATTATGTTCACCCGATTTTGGAGATAAATAGCAAAATAACCAAAAGGCCTACAGAAAATCAAGTAACATCACCTCGATTTCGCAAAGCCCCTAAAATGCCATGAGCCCCGTGTAGGCCTACTTGGGTATGTGTAGAATTTGTCTGATAATCTGTGTCACTATTATGACTTTACTAGTGTGTACATTTGTAATTGAGGTAGGATTTGGGTAGGAAGTGGCTGTGTCCATAAGTTAGGCATCATCCCAGCATTTTCCTGGAGTAAAAGAGGGAAAACCACAGAAAACCACTCCCAGGATGGCTGAGGTAGGAATTGAACCCACCTGTACTCAGTTTTGCCTCAGGAGGCTGAGTGTACCCCGTTCCGGCCCTCAGACGATAATTAAATTTCTTGGCAGAGCCGTGAATCGAACCCAGGCCTTCGCGGTGACAGCCAAGAATGCAAGCTACTACGCAACGAGGCGGACGGTTAAAGAGGTGAATGCTGAGATTGTGAGTGATGAAAATCCAGGACCAAACTAAGAGGAAAAGACTATCGGTAGGACGACCATCCATTCACATTGACCAGTTTACAATTATTGGAGTTATAGGCTACGTAAGTTAGATCTATTCATAGTTTTTATTTAAAAAAATCCTACTATCAAAAAATTAGAGAAGTGTTTATTAGACTTTCCGAAAATGTCGAAAAGCTGATGGGAAATGTGGAAACGAAATACATGTTACTTGAATATGCTCTGTGCCGAGGAAGAGCTGACCAGGCAGTGAGCGAATGTGGCAACAGTGCACCAACTTGCCGGCAGATCTCGCCTGACCACATCAGCCACCAAAATGATAATAAATATCAACCCACATAAAATAAACCCATTTATTTACATTACGGATAGTTACATATCACAAACGCTTAGTTTATGTGGATTTCAACACACCCAAGAACGAACTTCTACGGAAGTCCAGTTTCGAAATGTGAGCTTTTCACATTATTGATTGTTTTGTTGTTTGTGTTGGAGATCAAATTTTGAAACTTCACATATACACAAACAACATATCTGACTAACACATATTCAAATTTGGTCACTGTAGCACAACGGCGTTGTGAGTTGTGAATCTCGTAAATCGACGTTTCCCTCGAAACCTACCAAAATCCGGTACTTTTTACATTATACCTGCCTTAAAAGGTATTAAAATACGTTTCTAAAAGTTACCTTTATCATAAATCAACGCAGAAATAAACAAGGAAACTGGTGATGTTACTTGTTTCTTGGTAGGCCTTTTGGTTATTTTGCTATTTGTGTCCAAACTCGGGTGCACACATAATTTCTGCTCCGACATTAGAGGGGCAAGCGGTAGAAGAAATATTTTCCGGTGCTACAGAGATGTAAGGACTCCGCCCGGCTTAAGACAACTGCCTGCACACTTCGTCCCTCTCAGACCGCCTACAAGCGTGCCAGTCCCCTTACGTCTCACCCACCCTCACCCTCGCATTTCTTCGGACGGAAGGCTGAGTGTCCGTAACTACTTCCTGACCGGTGAAATGGGCGCTGAACTTCAAATCACCTAACACGATCTTCCTTATTGATAGAGCTACAGATTTACAATTACATGTAATCTTCTTAGCATTGCTAGAGTTCAATTTTTGATTTAAATTATCAAGAGAAAAAGATGAAATCCACTTTTCGTTCTCTAGGAAGGACACCGTTCGGAAGTCCTAATGGGCCAGCCGCTGCTGTAAAAAAGCCGGTGTAGAATAAACATGTAGAATAATAATTGCCTCCAGTTGTATACATAGCTTGTGCTAATGTTTGGGAGATTTAAGTTTTTTTGGAAGTCCATGGCAGTTTTAGGCACTTGCTGTGTGGCCCTGTTTCATGGCTGCTTAACCGCAACTTTTTCATTACATCTTGCATGGGGCCAAAGGACTTTCTTTGTTTCGAACTATTTTCGAAGTTTGCAACATCTTCATTATCAGACATATTTAATACGCTATAATCAAAACAAAGTTCAAAAAACAATAAGCCACCCCTCGGTTAACACAGTAGAGCACATTGTCACACAGCATTTCGTGTTGGAAGACTGTTGCCTTATTAATACAAATTTAATGGTTTCAGTCGGTCAACACAATTGTACCCAATTGTAATGGGTGATTCCTTAATCCTGAAACACATTCACATGGGATTAACAATTAATGCAAGTGTATTTCTTGATCTCATTAATCCCATTACAATTCGGTACAATTGTGTTGACCGACTGAAAAACATTAAATTTCATTTTTTATACAACAGTAAACAATCAACACCTGGGTGAACTGAACCAAAAGCAGAGTACTCTGTAGTCAGCACTACCAACTAAGTGGACCCTCATCATTCTAGCTCACATAAACTAGCACTCTCATCTTTCCTGCCTGAGCCACTTATGCTCTTAGCGTTAAATCACTTGACGTTCATCCTTTCGGCATTTCTGGAGTAATCTACAATGTTCTGTTGAGGCTACACTATACTAATTCACCGTAAACTCAATTTAGATTAAAAAAAGTGGACCCTCATCCTTTTCTTGTTGAGGTACGAATTACGAGGACGTGCAGAGCCTCCAGGTTGTGGAGTGGGCAGCTGCAGCGCTGGAAGAGAAGAACCCTCATGCAGCTGTTCTAAGCCGTTTATTACGTGGATATGATTAGCCACCTAGCTTAATACCTACGGTATATTAATATATTGCAGTGGCGTAACTAGGATTTGCTTCTGGAGGGGGATGTGTGGAGCAAAAATGACATATGGAGGGGTGAGGGCTCGTCAAAATAAGACATAATCAATGAAAACAAACATACCATACCGAAAGTTAGAAATCTCATATCTACAGTTTTTTCATTGTTTAATTTCCATATCATTTGATACGTGTTTTTGGATCTAACAATGTTCAAAACTCGAAAATGAACAATTTTATTTAAACAAGGAATATTGCCTATTTCAAAATATTTATTTATGAAATGCGGGTTATACGAGAATTCAGTTTATTGGATGTTGTGAAGGTGAACTACTGTAACATAATAATATAATTCATAAGTTGCATATTATTAACGTTAAGAGGTTTCTTTCGCTGTCCTGTAAACGCTTGATGTAGAAGTTGTTCTCTTCCGGCATCGACTACTAGAGTAAACCTACTGACTATATAGTCTATATGCAAACATACCATAGTGTAATACAAGTTGGTATTAAATTATACAGTCCAATTTTCGGGTACTCCTCACGAAATGTTCTGACCCTAACTTTTCCCCGACATTGTATAAATAATTAAATATTAATAAGCCACAGTTTCTAACTAATGTTTAACTTGACTTAGCCTAATTAACACAATCCAAAATGACACTAACACTCACACCAACAGTATGTGTCGCAACCATCTGGCTAGCTGTAGGCCTACTGTTGACCATTTTTCTCAGTCAGAAAGTGGTTAGTTTATGTAACACTTAGGCCTACACCAGTGAAAAGGAATTCTTTGATATGAGTAAGAATGAGCTTACATAATACAATCGCTCCTCATCAATATGGAGTTTGGTTTTATTCAAAATAAAAACTTAAACGAGTTCCATATTTTTATTATTTAGCTATGGTGGGGATTGATCCCCGTAATCACCTCCTCCATGTTTACGCCACCGATATGTTGAAACTGCAATCACCAAGTTCGCCCTAAAATATTGAATATATTGGCCTTAACTATGGTTGGCTGTTCCTTGATTTTTGACCCACCTGAGGGAATGCCAATGTTGAAATATCTAAGCCTACATTCTACTCACTGAAGTCTAATTCCTTACGCGGACTTCATGATCTTATATTGCACGATGTTAGTTGGTAGTTGTACCTGCATGCCAAGTGCTTTTTGTTTTTTGCAAATAGCATAATACATGTGTAATAGTTTTAATTCCTTCGAGAATGAGAGAAAATTGAAAGAAAAAAAAAGAGTTCTTGTTGCTATTTTTATCGGTTGTAATGTCAAGATAATCTACACCTTGTAGGGTGTACGGCTCTCATTTTCATACCAGGCATAAGTAAATGCTTGAATAGTGTACAGTAGTTGCAATGATCACTATTTGTTTTTCTCTCAAATAGCTACCCGCAGTCTATTCAAGTACCGGTAAGTCATCCTGCCATATAGATATTGTGTGTGGTGGTGTTCGATGTGATTGTGGACTATGATTATTCAGATAATCAAGCAAAGATATGCCTCTATAATTACTTGGGTCTGATTTTCCTCTTATTTCTTATAATACTGTATATTGGGCAAATAATCCCCTCCTGTCGCGACCTAGGAAATCTAGCTCCTTCAGGAATCTTGTTGAAAATTTTCTCCGAGTTTTCTATCGTTAAACTATTTCTGTCCTATCCTTTCTAGAATTCATTTGTTATCCCTAGTATACCGCCTGATTTTTCTCTTTTACTTTTTGATATTATTTCCCTGACTCCATCTATTTATATGTCTTCGTCTAGCATAGGTAAAGTGGCCTTCAACCTCCCCGATACACCAACCTTGAAGGTGGAATAGAGTCGGAGTAGCTCAGATATGAGAGAGAGAGAGAGAGGGGGGGGGGGTAGTAATCAAAAAGGCAGTTCAAGAATTAATATTCTGAACACAATTCGGACGAAGGGAAGAATGCTTATAATACATAAGGAATGAGATAAGGCAGTGTGTGGAAATTACCGTGGGATCATTCTGTTAGATGAAGGTTTTTGGTAAGATATTAGCCTCAGGACTGGAGCACTGGATGGAAAGGATACTTGTGGATTGCCAAGTAGGCTTTAGGAAACCTCGCTCTACACTGGACCAGATATTTACATTGCGTCATGTCTGGAGACGTTTAATGAATATGACAAACAGCGGCATCAGCTGCGTATGCTGATTTTAAACAAGCCTACGACTGCCTAGACAGGAGTAAGATCTACAAAATATGCAGGTATTTGAAACTCCAGGGAATTGTTTAGAGCGATAGAAATGTCCATGAAATCAACAAAATGCAAGGTTAGAATGGAGCAGGATCTGCTAGAGACATTTGTTGTGGACGGGCACTTTTCATATCAAGCAGCTACTCAATTGAACTCACGAGGCTGAATGCAACCCGTTCCAGCCCGCACGTTAAATTTCAAATTTCTAGCTATGACGCGATTTGAACCCGGGGCCTCCTAGGCAAAAAGCAACCGTGCTATACGTACATCATGTTACTGGCACTCAATACAGCTCTAGAAAAAGTAATTCGTCAATATTGTTCATCAACCCAGGGGAAAACGTACAAGTGGCAGCAAGTGCCGACGATGTGGGCCCGTGAAGCGAACCATGACTTGTTGGAAGAGAAATCATAGGTCCTAGGTCTGACAGTGATCATAAGTAGTTTTACTTTACTGAAGATTGGAGATACTAAAGGAAGAAGGAGGGAGACTGTTGTAAGATTACATGGAAAGGAATATCAAAGAGCTGGAGTTTTCAAATATCTGGTTCAATAATAACAGCAGATAATGAAACATCTGTAGACATTCAGGAAAGACTAACACGTGAGGTCCAGTGCGCTTGCGCCTTGATAAATATGTTTAAATCCGGCTGTCCGCAGGAATACAAAATAATTTTAAATATACGCAACGGAACTAAGACTTATAGTTACGTTTGGCTCAGATGGTGGACAATGATCACAAGAGAACATCGGTAGGAATGGACGAACAGCGGTTTAAATTCACCCCATCAGCAGTTTTTCAGGGGCAACTTAATAGGCAACCCGCAATTCATCTAGTCTAAAATAATCGATATCTCTCGAACCAACAATCGGAGATGGTCACGTGAGGTGTCAAATTACTCAAGATAAATCCCCCATTCCTATGGTTAATTATTTTGCCAAATTTTGCCAAAGGGTTTAACTATACATTTAGAAAAAATTTGATTTTGACATTTTAAATTTGATTTACTGTTTTAATTTACTATTTACATAATTTTTATTTACCATTTATTTTGATTTTTTGACTTTTTAATTCAATTTAATGTTTTAATTTATTATTTCTCTAATTTTTATTTATTATTTATTTTGATTTTTTGATTTTGACAAAGGGCCTGACTACACATTTCGAAATATTTTATTTTTTGACTTTTTAGTTTAATTTAATGTTTTAATTTATTTTTATAATTTGTATTTATTATTTATTTTAATTTTTTGATTTTAACAAAGGGCCTAACTGTATATTTTGAAAACTTAGATCTATTGACTTTTGAATTCAATTTAATGTTTTAATTTATTATTTCTTTAATTTTTATTTCTTCTTGTTTCGAATGGGCCTACTTTGGACCACGCTTGTTCAACTGTTGAGCTTTGATCTTTGCCCAGTGTTGTCGCATTTTCTGCCGGTGTAACTCCTTCCTTTCATCTGTCCAAGGGGTACCTTTATTCCGGGGTTTTTCCTGAAATCCATGGACTTCCTTCAGGGCATGTCTCACAGATTGCCTGTCTTGAAGATCTGATATTCCCAGTTCATTAATGTCTTTCTCAGTTTCTGTCAGCCAAGTGGTACGAACCTTCTTGTTCTGCCAGAAAGTGAACAGTTTATTGGTCAGTCTTTTGGGAGGCAATCTTGCCACATGACCATAGAATGCTACTCTCCTTTTCCTAGCACAGTCAGAGAGCCTTTCTATATGTCCGTAGAGCTCGGAATTGTGCCGCCTACGGTATTCCTCATCTTCCTTTACCGGACCTAGGATCTTCCTGAGAATTCTCCTCTCTCTGACTTCCATTTTCTCCATCAGACCACTTCGGTTCAATGAGAGACACTCCATGGCATACAGGGCTTCTGGTCGTATGACTGAGGTGTAGTGCTTCAGTTTCAGGTTGCGTGACAGGCATTTCTTGTTGTAGATGTTCTTTGTCAGTCGATAAGCCAGTTCCAGCTTGTTGACTCTCATGGATAATGATGCTAATTTTTATTTATTATTTATTTTTATTTTTTTCACAAAGGGCCTAACTACACATTATTTTTATATAAAAATTTTGATTTTTTGACTTTTTAATTTTATTTAATGTTTTAATTTATTATTTAAATAATTTTTATTTACCATTTATTTTTATTTTTTGATTTTGACAAAATGGCCTAACTACACATTTTGAAAATGTTGATTTTTTGATATTTTAATTTTATATAATGTTTTAAAATTATTATTTATATAATTTTTATTTACTATTTATTTATTTTTGGTTTTGACAAAGGGCATAACTGTACATTTTGAACATTTTCGTTTTTTTTGACGTTTTAATTTTATTTAATGTTTTAATGTATTTTATATGTAATTTTTATTTACCATTTTGTGTTTAGTTTTTGTGAATTTGCCAAAGGTGCTAGGTGCTCGGCTACGCTGATTGCCGCGCTGCTTTCATTCCCGATATCTCTCGAACCAATAACGCTAGAGACTTGTGTTGGATATTGAATAACTCGGGTTGTTACCCCCTTTCCCGTATGCTATTTATCCCCAAATTTTGCCAAATGTCTTAACTACACATTTTGAAAATTTTCGATTTTTTACATTTTAAATTTTATTTAATATTTTAATTTCTTATTTACATAATTTGTATTACCATTTATTTTGATATTGCCAAAGGACCAAATTACACGTTTTGAAATTTTTGATTTGTTGACTCTTTAATTGTATTTAATGTTTTAATTTATTATTTCTCTAATTTTTATTTATTATTTATTTTGATTTTTTCGATTTTCACAAAGGGCCTAACTACATATTTCGAAAAATTTGAAATTTTGACTTTTTAATTTTGTTTAATGTTTTATTTTATTATAATTTGTATTTATTATTTACTTTTATTTTCTTATTTTGACATAGGGCCTAACTCTATATTTTGAAAATTTTGATTTTTTGACATTTTAATTTTATATAATGTTTTAATTTATTATTTTGATAATTTTTATTTGTTATATTTTAATTTTTTATTTTGACAAAGGGCCTAACTACACATTATTTTTACATAAAATTTTGATTTTTAGACTATTTAATTTTATTTAATGTTTTAATTTATTATTTAATTAATTTTTATTTACCATTCTTCTTCTTCTTGTTTCGTATAGGCCATCTAGGGACCACGACATTCAACTGTTACATTTATTATTAAAGAAACTCGCACAAGTTGTGCATTAAGCATACAAATACATTACATTTACACTACATTCATTATTTTATATTTCACTTTGTTTCAGTCTTATGGTTCTAAGCAGGTCTCGATTATTGACTTGGATAGTTTTTTGTATCTTGTAATGTGGTATCGATCACATGGGCGTTCACAAAGATCACATACACATGTTTCGTTCGGCTCGTGGCTGTTCTTCTCTTTGCACACTCTGTGGTGGTATCCGTGCGTTGCCAATGAGTTCACGAAATGGCGCAGTTCTTGGTTGGTTTCCATCCATGATCTATTCACCATTGCCTCCGTTTCATAGAAGTCAGCCCATATCTCTTTTGACTTTTGTTTTCTTATTTCCACTTGTTTTCCCCAGTTTTTAGTAAAAGGTAGATTATATTTGGTCCTGAGATCTTCCATCAGAAAGATTTCTCTTGCTAGGACATAGACGAGTCGTGAGCGGGTGTATTTGGATATTGCTAGGGCGGACTTCAGGAACCGAGCTTTGACGGCTTCCATGGCTGATAGATCTTTCATTCACAGTTTTTCCCAGGTTATTTCTATTCCATACGTTAGGATGGGTACGATTTTTGCATCGAATAGATTCATGGCAGTTTTTAGGGATAGTTTAGGTAGTGATGGTATGTCAAATATTGCCTTCATGGCTGCTGATGTTCTTGTTTTAGTGTGAATCCTAAAGGATCTTACGGTTGTCTGGAGGGTCATGCCCAGGTATTTGTAGGCGTTAGCCGATTGAAGTTGTTCGTTTCTGTAATAAACCTTGTCGTGCGGGCTTTCTCTCCCACCTTTTCTGAAGGTCATCTGGACTGTTTTCCTGGCGTTAATCTGGAGCTTGTTTTCTTCAGCCCAGGTTTCTAAAGCCTTGATTGCTTTTTGTAGCTCTATTTTGTCTGGCGATCCAATAGCCATGTCGTCTGCGTAAATGTAGAGGTTTATATTGTTTGATGCTTCTTTTAGTTTCTCGGCGATATCGTGCGTTGCGACGTTGAATATAAGTGGGCTGAGTGGATATCCTTGGAGCACCCCATTGGTCTGAGTGACTCCTTTGGAGAAAGTTACGTTGTCCGAGATATATATTGTATTGCTTCTTAGCATGTTGTGAATGAGGACTACCAGCTCTGTTTTGTCAGTCAGGGCTTTTAATTTTGTTAAGATGAGGCTTCTGTCTAGGGTGTCTAACGCTTTTGAGTAATCCACAAATACAACGTAGAACTTTCCTTGTGGGACTCTGATGGGATTTTCAATGTCTTCTATGAGGATCCGAGTTGCTTATAGGGTGCTTCTTCCTTTTCGGAATCCAAACTGTTCCTCAGGGAGCTTCTGATCTATTTCATTTGTTAGTCTGCTATTTATTAATCTTGTGAGCAATGTTATGACGTTATTCTCCAGCGCTATTCCTCTGTAGGAGTTTGTATCTGTCTTGTCCCCGGTCCCTTTATAGAGGACTCTGATGGTGGACGTTTTCCATCTCTGTTCTAAGGCATAGGTTTATCATTTCCGTGAGTGCTGGGAGTAAGATATGTGTTGATGCTTTGAGATGCTCATTGAAGATTCCGTCTGGGCCTGTAGCGTTCTCATTTTTTAGGCTTCTTATGGCTTGTTTTACTTCTTCTTCAGTGAACGGGATGAATCTGGTATCTGTTATGTCTGGTGTCCGTGGCTCGTATGCAGTAGTCTTGTGGTCTGGGTTCAGTACCTTAAGGAAGTGTTTCTCCCATGTTTCCATGTTTATCTTTCCAGTGGTTGGTGTTTTTCTGCCCTTAAGGCTAAGAAAGGATCATTTGTCGCCGCTTCAATCAGTTTCGTGGCCTCGTGTTCTACGTAGTCTTTTCGCTTTTGTATCAGTAAGGCTTTGTAATTTTTCCTGGCATTGCAGTAGAGCCTCAGGTTTCCTGCTGTGTTCGAAATCCTCGTTAAGTGTAGAATTTGTAAGACTTGTCTTCTCTCCATAAAACATTTGACGTCGAACCATATCTTGGTTTTTCGTTTGAATTTGGGGATGATTGCTCTTTTAATGGTCTCTTCTAGAGCTGTCGCTGCTGACTCGATATTTCCTTCTTTCAGACAGTTTTCTAATTGATGTAGTTGCGGTGTGTCTTTTATTTGCGATACGTCTAGTTTTCCTGAGGCTGGTGCTCTATTGTTACTGTTATTGTTGTTCTCGTGTGGGTATTCAAAAGAGAAATTTGCCGTTATAGGGCATTGCTTCTTTATTGGTGTCTCCTCTGATGAGTAACACACGTTATGTGAGGTTAGCTGAATTTTTGGTCCTTTGAAAAAGATCTGGTCGATGTTGCTGCTGCCGTTGAGTGAATAGTAGGTGCGGTCCTTTGTCACATTGACTAGTTCGAACCCTTCTTCTGTCATCATTTGGAGAAGTTCCTTGCTCCTGTGGTGTACTATATCAATTCTGCAATTCTTGTCTCCAGCAATGACGATGTTAGTTTCTCTTTCTGTCTTTCTTAGAGTTGTCAGAATAGTTGCTAGAATGTTCTCTATTGGCGTCTGGGGTACAATGTATAGCCCTATCAAGGTAATTTTTTCTGTTACATTTGGAGTGGGCTTTGATGTTTACCCAGAAGTTACGCATCCTGTGGCTGTGTTGTTCCCTCCTCTCCTGGGTCCAGAGGGCAACTGTTTTCTTTCTTGGCGGTTTGTCCTGGAACCTCAATTGCTGAAGCATCTTCGTAAGAGATATCCGGTCTTTTAAGTCTCTTTCCGTCCCTCCAAGTTCTTGCAGATCTTTGCTCACTTCCCACAACCATGGTGACTTGGTCTTCCGCTTTTCCCAGTAACCGAGGAGCTGGTTGGTCAACCTGGTAGGATGCATCCTGTAGACGTGTCCATAAAATGCTAGACGTTGTTTCCTAACAACATCCGTGATTCTTTCACAGTACGTGTAGAGCTCTTGATTAGGTCGCCAGCTGTATTCATTACCTTCCTTAACAGGCCCAATATCTTCCTCAATATCTTTCTCTCCTGTACTTCGAGTTTGTCCGTGAGTCCCTTCCGGTTGAATACCAGACATTCTGAAGCATATACGGCTTCAGGACGTATAACTGTCTGGCAGTGTCTCATTTTTGTCTTTCGGGAGAGACACTTCTTATTATATGTGTTCTTGGTTAGTTGATAAGCCATTTCTAACTTGTTAACTCGAGTTGATAATGCCCTTACTTCCGGGAGATTCGGTTCCAGCCATTCTCCTAGGTACTTATATCTGTCAGATTTATTGATCTCTCCCTGTTCCAAATGCAGTGTACAAGGAGTTTCACTGATGTTTGTGATGTACTGTGTTTTTTCAAGTGACACATGTAGTCCTACCTTAGCTGCTTGTTGCGTGAGAACATTAAGTAGTTTCACAGACTTTTCTATTGAATGAGATAGAAGTGCCAGGTCGTCGGCAAATGCCAGGCAATCTACACTGATTCCATTGCACTTGTATCCCAAAGTGATACCACTTGGTACCCCCTGACTAGTTAGCTCCTTTCGCCACTCCCTTATCACCTTTTCTAGGGCACAGTTAAAGAGGAGAGGTGAGAGACCGTCCCCCTGTCTTACTCCCGACTTAATTTCAAAACTTTCAGAGAGGGCTCCTCGGAACTTCACTCGTGACCTGGTGTTATTTAAGGTCTGTTGGATAAGGTTATGTGATTTCTCGTCCAGTCCTAGTTCTTGCAGGATCTTCATGAGAGTAGGTCTGTCAACCGAATCATACGCCTTCTTAAAATCAACATAAATGACATATTTCTTACTAGCCATTTTTGCTTGCCGTAGCACTGATTTCAAGTTGAGTATGTGTTCCGTACAAGAACGTCCTTTTCTAAATCCTGCCAGGTATTCTCCTAGCCGAGAGTCTAGCTGGGGTTCAGCTCTGTTTAATAAGGTCTTAGAAAAGATCTTGTATATCACAGGTGCTAACGAAATTCCTCGATAGTTGTTGATATCGGTCAAGTCTCCTTTTTTATGTAGGGGATGAATCAAAGCAGAGGTCCAGTCACTAGGCAATGTTTCAGTCTCCCAAATGTCATGGAAGATTTCTGTCAACTTGCCTATAGTCCTATTCCCAGCCTGTTTCCATAGTGCCACTGCAATTGAGTCTTCTCCTGATGCTTTGTTGTTTTTCAAGGACTTGATGAAGTCTATTACTTCTTCTTTGGTTGGTGGTTGAGAGTTTGGTTGGCTGATGGTGTCTTGATAACTGAAGAATGTGTCAGGTGATTCACAGTTAAGGAGATTCTCGAAGTACTTGGCCAGAAGGTGGCAATTGTCTATATCATCAGAGGCTATCTGTCCATCCGGTCCTCTGAAGTGGAGGCTGGGAGGATTATAACGGCAGAGGTTCCGCTTAAAGCTTCTGTATAAATTTCTGGTGTTGTTCTTCTTGAAATCGTCATCAACCTGAGTCAATTGGTCCTTTGTGAAATGCCGTTTTACATGTCGGATGATCCTGGCAGTTAACTTTCGTTGCTCTATGAAATTATCCCTATTGTTTTGTGTCTTCTGTGAGTAGGGAGGCAGGAGGGATCCTAACCAACAACTTTTTGATCCCTCCTCGTATCAACCTTTAAGCCGATATCTCGCGAACCCATGGTCAGATTTTGATGAATGAGGTGTCGTCTGACTTAGGGTGACGTCCTCTTTCCTGTGGACCACTGGTTATATTAAAAAGTTGAAAATGTTAGTTTTTTTAAAGTAGGCGATATTCCCCAAAACCAATAATGATACAACGTTATACCATGGCTTAAACCAACGGTCTTTATGTCCTTTATAGTTAGAACAAAACATTATATTTTTTACATTTTTTTCAAAAACGTTCAATTTTGAAAGAGGGCAATATTTTAGAAACTAGGAAGTTTACAAAAAAAAGCTTGTTTGACAAAAATCGAAGGTCCTTACTCCCTCTACCTGTAAACCAAGTTTCCAGTCTCTACAACAAAAAATAAACTAGTAGAGGAGTAGTGGGTGTTTAAACCCACAGCCTACTTTCCTACGAACATTGTCGATATTTCCCGAACTCATGGTCGGAGTTTCACGAATGAAGTGTCGTCGGACTCGAGCTGACGGGGGCTTTGCTATGGACCACTCATTATATTTTAAAAAATTGGAAACACGATTTTTGGGTAAAACGTGTTTTTTGTGATTTTTGCTGATATCTCACGAACCAATAAGGCTAGAACGATGTGCTTGGATTCATTTTTTTCGATGCATTGCCCTCTTGCTGAGGATACCTGTGTCGAGTAGGAGGAAACCCCATTTTGGGGCAAAACGGTGATTTAAACTTTTTGTTATATCTCGCGAACGAATCATGTTACAGATGTGTACGAAGTGTCCAAGGACTCGGGGCAAGGCCCTCTTTCCAATGAGATAGATATTATTTCCAAAACCATTTTTACAAAGGGCCTAACGCCAAAAAATTAATTTAATTTTTGTTTTAATAATTTAAAATGTTTAGATAAAGAGTGGTCGTAGACAGAGAGACGATACCGCTGTGGGTGTTTGAACGAGCCTGTCGCCGGCCACGGTGAATACAGAAAATGGCTATTTCGACGGGGCGATCAATGGCAGAACGACAGGGCGAGGGGTCGCTTTCCGATATTTTCCTATGACGGATGAATGAAGGCGAATATTTGAAAATGCGTGAAGTGCGCTAAGATTTTTTACCCCTGAAGGGTGTCTTTAACGTGTCAGTCAATTGTGATGAGCGAGACTGCTGTCTGGCATAGCAGAAGGTTGTAGAATATGAAAACCTATAAAAATAGGTCGACCAAGTGATGTGCATGGATGCAAAGAGCCAAAACGGTAAGGTCATTGCCCTGAGATGTTAAAACTACAGTAATTATTGGACAGGGTGAAGTGACGTGTTGTAGGGCGAAAGTATGTGGTTAACATGGTCATGTATTGAGGATGGCCTCTTGCTAATAATTATTATTACAGCAAAATGTTTAATAATAATAATAATAATAATAAGACACACACGTTTTCAATGCTAACACACACAGTCCTGCTTGCTGGACACTGAATACAGCGGCTTGGCGGTTTGGTGAGAGCGACTGCTGATAAGAGATGGAATGTCTGTGGGAGGGAGTGCAGTATCAGTTTACTTGCCTGGCAGAGCAGGTCTGAAGTTTAAGCAGAGACCGCCATTTTAGTTCTGGGAGAGTAGTACCACTAGTGTATAATAGGCGGGGCATTCATTTTGGTTCTTTATTGAAAATATAAAACTAGTATAAAGGTACATGAATCTTATAAAGCTTAAAGAATGTGTGGAGGCGTGGGAACATGTGAGAGACAGAGAAGAGTTGAAGGTCAAAACGTTGAGAAGAAATGCAGACAGTCTCTGTCTGTTGGTAAGCTGACTGATAAGGATTGTTTTAGTCAAGCACTTGCTGTTTTAGCAAACAGACGTATACAGTGGAGCTCTCAACTGAACTTTGGAAGAAATATCCTTTTGTTTTCGGTAAGCATGTATGACTACCCCTTATTATTCCCATTTTCCCACGGGGTCGGGGATGAGATGCGATGGAAGTCTTTGTGGTGATGATTTTTACAGCCGGATGCCCTTCCTGACGCCAACCTCAGGTGAGGAGTTAATGAGAGATGAAATGAATGATGGTGAATTGAAACTGGGCAAGGATGTGGAAGGAAGCGGCCGTGGCCTGTCAGAAGGTACCGTCCCAGCATTTGCCTGGTGTTGAAAATGGGAAACCACGGAAAACCATTTCAAGGACGGCCGACGGTGGGGCTCGAACCCACGCGTCTACCGAGTCAGCAGAGAGCTTGCCCCATGACCTAATGCAGCGCGTTAGCCAGCGTAGCCACAACTGTCGGTCTTTTGTTTTCGGTAGGTACATATTAATAATTATTTTAATTATGTCATGCTAATGAACCTTAAATGTGTAGTTATTGATAAGGTAATTAATGTTTTTTTTTAATTTATTTGTTTTAGACAATCCACATATCTGTTGTTGAGGTGAAACAGAGAGAGACCATTGCACTTTGAGCCAAGGAGAAGATAACAGCAAGCCATTGTAAGTCAAGGTGAGATTTTTGATAGTAACTTGTTTGCTTTTTGTTTTATTTTTTTTATTTTTATGCAATGCATATATTAACCAGAATTTAGGTATTTATGGCGGTTTATTTTCTTTATTTATAACCGACAGTAGTGGCTACGCTGGCTAAAGCGCAGCATTAGGTCACGGGACCAAGCTCTCTGCTGACTCGGTAGACGCGTGGGTTCGAGCCCCACCGTCGGCCGTCCTTGAAATGGTTTTCCGTGGTTTCCCATTTTCAACACCAGGCAAATGCTGGGACGGTACCTTCTGACAGGCCACGGCCGTTTCCTTTCACATCCTTGCCCAGTTTCATTTACCATCATTCATTTCATCTCTCATTAACTCATCTCATGAGGTTGGCGTCAGGAAGGGCATCCGGCCGTAAAAATCATCACCACAAAGACTTCCATCGCATCTCATCCCCGACACCGTTGGAAAAACGGGAATAATAAGGGATAGACATACATTCATACATACAGACATACATTTTCTTTATTTATAGAAAGTTGGAAAAAAGAGCTTTACCGCTGTAGCAGTTTCTGAAAACCCAGAGAGTGCAAGAGTGCAACCATTGTTCCCAGGCAGTGAACTATTGAAAACGCAGGTAAGCCTAACTTAAAAAAGCTATCCCATTCCAGCACTATTGAAACTTCTAGACAAAATTTAACACCTGTACATGACTGGGACGATGATTGCTTTTTTGGTTAATGACAGTTTATTGGCAACCGGTACAAGATCATAATGGTTGTTGACCGGGAAAGGACAAGGTAATATTGGACTTTTTTTAAAACAAAAATTTAAATTCAACCGATAATTTGGACAAAACGACATGACATTAATTTTTATTTATATATTTTGGTTAAAGGGGGATGTGAATGACTGCAGCTTTATAAAAAATTAAGTAGATGGGTTACTGTTAGTGCCGACATACAGTTTATTTTTAAATATTTTTTGAATGATGTTAATTGTCATTAACGTTAAAGTTTTATAAGGTGCGTTCAAAAATTAACGAGCCGGAGGCTATAACGCGCAAACTGGTGACGACATCAGCTAATCGTGGCGTGTGTAGCGAGGTGTGCTTCCGACCAGAGCGTTGGAGGTCACAGCCCATCGCTAGAGGGGACGCGTGCACGTCACGTGACAATACCAAGCGAGCAGCAGCATGCATCAATCGTCCAACCAAGACCAAGACAGCAGGCCATTCGACATGCTTCCTGGTGTGGTTGAAGACTGTGGGGCACCCATTGGGCACACACTTTCCGCAAGTGCAGTCGTTCCTTCATGGTGGTGTGCACACTTCCGACGCTCAATCCGACCACGACGGCTATGGCCTTCACTGTCACTCGGCGGTCCTGGGTAATGAGTGCATCAACCAGCTGGACGTTGTCATCGGTAATGCAGGGGGGTGCCCTAGACCGGGCATCATCGGCTAACGACACCCGTCCTTCCCTGAAGCGCTTGTGCCACGCCTTGACCCTTGCAAGAGACATGCATTGCTTGCCGTACACTTGTGACATTCGGCGATGAATGTCCGTTCCCCCTACTCCTTTCGAAGTCAGAAACCGAACAACACCTCTTTGCTCTTCGTTTGACGCCTCAATGTCACTGTTTGCAATGCGACTGGAAGCGTTGGACGAATGATGCATGCTGCTGCTCGATTCGTATCGTCACGTGACGTGCACGCGTGCCCTGTAGCGACGGGCTGTTACCTTCCACGCTCTGGTCGGAACCACACCTCGTTACAAACGCCACGAATAGCCGAAGTCGTCACCGGTTTGCGCATTACAGCCTCCGGCTCGTTACTTTTTGAATGCACCTTATATTTACATGTATTGATTGATTGATTGAGTGATTGGTTATTTTGTTTGTTTTGTAGGTTTGGTCATTCGCCATTAACGTAGTGAACAGACGGTGAACAAGCATACATTATGCTTTAAAGTACTCTGTGCTCTTGTGCAACGTTAATAACTTGCAATATTTTTTTTATTATAACACATGGTTTAGTACCAAATTCAACAAGTGAGTAAGTCGGTTTACCACGAGGGCTGAATTTAAAATCAGAAAACGATCGTTGGTTAACATTTGAATCCTGGCCTGTAGGCTTTTTGTCAGCACATAAACTTACTGGAGCTGGTTTTTATTACTTGAACCGAGGATATGTTGTGCGTTGTGTCTTTTGTCATGTTGAACTTTCACACTGGGAAGAAGGGGATGATCCCTTTCGAGACCATTTGCGATGGTCTCCCTGTTATCCTTACATGCATGGAAAATAAGTGGGTAACATACCCTTGCATCCATTTAACCGAACCTCAAGGCCATTGACCACTACTTACTTTGCTCAATCGCAAATAAATAATAACGGTAGTGTCGATATGTGTGGTCCATATGAAATAGACAGTGTGGAATTGGCACGTGCTTTTGGAAAATTGGGAGTTTGCAAGACTAAAGCTCTAGTACACCCAGAGTACTGGTCTGTTGCAAAATGTTTAGAATCTTAAAAAAAAAAACGTTTGGCCATTAATATTAAAACACCTTACAAAAAAAGCTAAGTGAAGCTGGATTTTTTTTATACTGGTGAAGGGGATAAAACAATATGGTTTCATTGTGGATTTGCTTTAAATGATTGGCAAATGACAGATGACCCTCTTGTGGAACACGCTCGTTGGTCACCTAACTGTAGATACATGGTGTTGCTTAAAGGTCAGTAATTTGTGAACACTATTGGTGAAGAAAACGTAATTGCAGCACAAGAAATAAAAGTGCCTTTAGAGCTAGAACACGCGGTGCAAATACATGAAGTGAAAAAATAGACGAGTCTCACGAACAAATACAAAATTGTGAGCAACAATTATGTAAAATTTGTTATCGAGAAGAACTAGGTGTTGTAGTTTTGCCTTGTGGACACTTGATAACCTGTGTCAAGTGTGCATTAGCACTTAACACTTGTGCTATATGCAGAAAAGTAGTACTTACTACAGTTACGGCATTTCTTGCATAAATAGTATAATTTATTAACAATGCATTTTGCAAAATACCTATATTCTCATGATTATTAATACAAGCTGTTGTAGAGTGTAATAGATATGCTTTTGTTTGTTTATAGATTACTACAATGTATGTTTTGAATGCTGTGGGGCAAGCATGTGGCTTGGAGACAAAGAAGCTCAGCGAATTGCCAACGCATATTCCATTCCGCATTATCAAGTTTCGGAAATTGAAAACAGCGTATGGTGATCGTGTACTTTGTGTATGCGAGAATTTTGAGACATTTCTGCCTACACGGTTTAATGATATGTCGCAGGGTGTTTTTGATGAAGTGAATAATGCTATACAACCTGTACACTTAATTTATGAAGGTTTTAAAAGCAATAGGTGTATGGTCCGTTTTAATTAAATATAAAACCAAATGTGAAATAATAATGGAAATATAAGTGATGACAATAGACTGAAAATAAAATGTGTATAGAATAATAACGTTTTAGTTTCATTATCGTCTTTAAAAAAATATTATGATGAAACCAAAAAAAGTTTATAAAGTTTGTAAGTAAATGTAAATTATGGTACAATGCTGTTTTATTTTATACAAAGTTAGAATATTCGTATTAATTAGTCTTTTCTTTTAGCAATATGTACACACTGAATACATCTCCTTTTCTTTACCATTGCTTGTTATAGTTCTTTTTAAACACAACGCTTGTTGTAGATCTTTTCTCCACGGGGAACAATAGGTATAAAATCGTTATTATCACTTTCATAATCATAAGCAGCATTATCACTATCATTATAATCACCATTATTATCCTCAACATCACTAAAATTGGTCAAATCTTCCTGGCCCTCTTCCTGTTCATCTTCCTCTTCCTCTACAGTGTCCTCGTGTAGAGTCTGCTTGGCTTTTGATAATGTTAAGGGGTTTTTGAACGTTGAACTATTTTGAGCAGCAATATTGTTTTCTTGCACTCGATTTTTAGCATTTTCATGATTTTCTGTTGACAGCAACAGTGTTTTATGCAGT
This sequence comes from Meconema thalassinum, assembly GCA_946902985.2. NCBI lineage: Eukaryota > Metazoa > Arthropoda > Insecta > Orthoptera > Tettigoniidae > Meconema > Meconema thalassinum. Next base: position 884,835,875 of record OX336389.2, on the reverse strand, counting down.
CCACTACATTGATGATCACTGCAACTAACCACCTCACTATTTTTACTTTTTAGCTCACTGCGACATTGTTTTGAACAACGCCAAATAGCAGTTCCATTTTTATTGGTTCGTTTCACAATATATGAATATCCTTTATAGAATGCATGAGGCTTACCATACCTAGTCACTGATACTTCCAACTCAACTGTCAAGAATAGACTAAGCTCTAGTAAAGACGACTTGGTTATAAGAACAATAGTTTAATGTGGGAGCATATATGGGTGCAAATGTGGGAGCAAAAAGTGGGAGAAAAAAGTGGGAGCAATAGTGGGAGCAACAAGTGTGAGCAAAAGTGTTAGCAAAAAGTTGGAGCAAAAAGAGGGAGCAAAAGAAAGTGGGAGCAAAAAAGTGGGAGCAAAATGTGGGAGCAAAAAGTGGCAAGAAAAAGACGGAGCAAAAAGTAGGAGCAAATATGGGAGCAAATGTGAGAGCAAAAACTTCGTGCAATTGAGGGAGCAAAAAGTGGGAGCAAAAAAGTGGGAGCAAACATGGAAGCAAAAAGTGGGAGCATAAAGTGGGAGCAAATAGTGGGAGCAAAGGGTGGGAGCAAATATGGAAGCAAAAGTGGGAGCAAATGTGAGAGGAAATGTGCAAGCAAAAAGTGGGAACAAATGTGGGAGCAAATATGGGAGCAAAAGTGGGAGCAAATGTGTCAGCAAAAGTGAGAGCAAAAAGTGGGAGCAAATAGTGGGACCAAATGTGGAAGCAAATATGGGAGCAAAAAGTGGGAGAAAATATGGGAGCTAAAGTGGAAGCAAAAAGTGGCAGCAAGCATGGCTGGTTGTTGAGACTTTTATATTAACTAATACACATTAATTAAATTTTAGAAAGTGAGAGAAAAACGTGGGAGCATAAGAGGGAGCAAATGTGGGAGCAAAACGTGGGAGACAATTTGGGAGCAAATATGGGAGCAAAAGTGGGACCAAATGTGTCAGCAAAAGTGAGAGCAAAAAGTGGGAGCAAATAGTGGGAGCAAATGTGGGAGCAAATATGGGAGCAAAAAGTGGGAGAAAATATGGGAGCTAAAGTGGAAGCAAAAAGTGGCAGCAAGCATGGCTGGTTGTTGAGACTTTTATATTAACTAATACACATTAATTAAATTTTAGAAAGTGAGAGAAAAAAGTGGGAAGCATAAGAGGGAGCAAATGTGGGAGCAAAACGTGGGAGACAATTTGGGAGCAAATATGGGAGCAAAAATAAGTGGAAGCAACCATGGCTGGTTCATGTAATTATTATTCTTGACAGTACTTTGGAAAATCCACCTTAAAAAATGTATCCACTTGAATATTTTTAACTGTTATTATTATTACTATAATTATTAGCCAAGTCTCTTTACTAAAATTTAATTCATGTGTATTAGTTGATTTGAAAGTCTCAACAACCAGCCATGGTTGCTTCCACTTTTTTGCTCCCATATTTGTTCCCAAATTTTCTTCCAAGTTTTGCTCCCACATTTGCTCCCACTTTTGCTCCCACTTTTTGGTCTCACTTTCTAAAATTTAATTCATGTGTATTAGTTAATACTAGCAGTAGTACCCGGCTTCGCCCGGTGGAATGATGATAATATCTCAAAGTCTCCTTATTACTCAACGTGATAAATTATATTTATTTATGTATTCATTTCTTACATTATCAAACCTACGTTATCAAACCCAGTGACAATGTTTATACTTAAGTCATTATGGGAAGGCTCTGTAAAATAATGTTTATTCTCATGATATTTGTCTTCAGTCCGAGTCGAGATATGTCGTTAGTATTCCCAGAAATCGTGACATCTCAGTCGTAGAAGACTTTATGTGGTGGTGTTTAGATATATAACGGACTAAAAATCAAGGCCATTTGCCCCCAATGACAATGAGGGTGTAACATCTAGATAATTTGCCCTACTGATCAGGTTGATATTGAAAATTACTACAGAACTGACATATGAAACTTAGAAAATAATAGAAAAAGTTATTTTTAAGAATCACATTTCGGGAAAGACTTGATTATTTTTTGCCAAAGAGCTCCCATTTAGATTGCTATCTGAAAAAATTTCGTCGTGTTATGGTTTCACCTGTACGATATATGTCCGAAGCAATTCTTCCTAGAGAAGCTTCCAGACTTTACAGTCGATATATCGTTAACATTCCTGAGCATCCAGTTGTCTCTTCTTCTGACGAAAAAAATCTACATAGTGATGATGCAAATAGGAGCGACTACTGGCACATGTAACTTATCAACGAATTGGAAAAGTATATACTTTAAAGGAATGAGAGGAATAAATTAGAAAAGAGATGTACGATATATCATAACACTCGCTGTGAATTATCTACGTGACTGGCTTACATGTTTCGGTACAGGTTCTCAAGAAGAGGAACCAGATCATTGGCATAAATTAATACAGTGACAGTAGATTAAATAGTGTCCAAGACAGATAACACGTAAAGTAACACGGCCTAATACACGATGTAATGGTTGAACCTCAGAGAAATATTTAATCTCACTTCGCAGTTGTTATTTAATAAATACTAATATGTATGTGGGTAACATGGAAATTAATGGAGTGCGTTAGGATAAACGATATTCCTTGTTTTTCCCTCTGGTGTATAAATGAATAAATGTTTAGGTGTGCCCACTCTTGAGCAAGCTAGGTATACAAGACGTACAGGGAATTGCAGTCGTTGGAAATCAAAAGGCATATCAGTAGGGATCATAGGAATCCGGGGAATGAAGATATCTTCTCTTTTGGCATGGCCTGTCAATACGGTCGCTTCTATTACATATGGCATGAGTTTTTTCACACAGAGTCTTGTTCCATTACTCAATGTTGGTGGATCGATATTACGCAATAGCAGTATTGATGATCCAGATTTTAGTATTAATTTATGTGGTGGAAATCCAGGTGGTTCCAGAGAATTCAAGAACCCAGTAGGGTAAAATACAGCCTGTTCGGTCTTCAGAACAGTATCGATAGATTCGTACGTCGTACTGGGGCCAGGAAGATGGTCTTGGATCTGAATATTCATTTTGTGTACACTCTCGTTTTTAGGCGCTAGAATTGCTCGCTCGCTAAGCCACTGATGGTCTTTATAATTTCCAGGAATATTTGGGAATACATCGTTCATCATTTCCTGAACTGAAGGCATCAGTTCGCAAAAGTCTAACGGGAAAGAAATGAGATTGGTTGTCGCATCAGGCGTGAAATCACCATCACCGAGATGCAGGAGTTGTTGCGCAAAATTCTGTGCAGTCACATCTCCTAGTAAATGGACTCTCATATTGGTCGTCAGTGTCATTTTGTAAACATGTCTCCAAAGATACGATGCTTTGAGGCAAGCATTGAGTTCATCAGCGGGAGTTGATCGTGGTATAACTGGTAATGTTTGGCGAAAGTCACCCGCCAGAACTATAACAGCTCCTCTCATTAGTTGACTGTTTCCTCGTATTTCTTTCAGTGTTCGATCAAGCGCTTCAAGAGCTTTCTTATGGGCCATAGTGCACTCATCCCAAACAATGACTTTGCATGTTTTTAGTATTTCAGCTTTTCCGGTGCCCTTCTTGATGTTACATACTGGAGTTTCTGACTGCGCAATATTTAATGGCAGATTCAGAGCTGAGATGTATTTTATGGATTTCACTGAATAGCAGTATTCAACATTGATGTGTGCTTGGAACATTTTAGAAAGTAGAGGAGAATATGGAACAACCCATCTGTTGTCTACCTCAGTTTGTCTGTACTGGTTGTTTATTTTAAGATTAATATTCGTAGTATAGCCTCCATTTACTGGTTTTCGTCTTCTGTACAGAGGGTAGCCATCATCTCCGGTTTGGGTTTCCTGGGTAAATTCTCGGGAGTACTTTTTGCTACATTTTCCTTCCTTCATGCAGGGTGACTTAGGGTTGATAGCTCCACATGGTCCATGAATCATATTCTTTGTAATTATCTCAAAGAGCATGGGGTCTTGTTCTTTACTGGGAATCTCCGCGGATATAAAACTGTCCACTTGAGTTGGACGTATCTTGCTTTTGAGCCATAATAATATGTGAGCATGTGGAAGGCCTCTTTCTGCCACTCAATTGAGTACATCCAACGGCGAGTTTCTCCGTAAATATGGCTCTTGGTTATTATATTCATGAGCTTTACTAATTTTTGTTTAAAAATTCTCGCTGTCAAATCATAGCAATCAATATGTGCCTGGCCACAGAAAAGTTCTTCCTTAATGTCGGTCCAGGCAGGATTGCATGTACTGTAACTGTAATAAATAAATCTGGACATCCGTATATCCGAACATAGCACATGACATCCTGGGCATATTCGTGCATATGTCTCGGACTTCCCGTAAATAATGCCGGTAAAATAACAATTTTTCCAATGTCCACAACATTGCCATCATTGGCTACAACATCACGCAAATGAATGTAATCATCAACTCGAAATTTATTTTGGTTTAATCGGATGTAGAGTAGGCGTTCACTCTCAATCTTGGCGTACATATCAACAATAAATTGATGGAAGAGTTGTCCGCTTTTCAGAATAAGGTTTGATGATCCTGGTCTAATCATTATTCTGTAGGCATAAAATCCATAGCTGGTATCTTTTTATTCGTGGCTGTACCACTGATTGGATCAGTTTGCCTCAGATTAAAGTGGTACCCATCCTCACCCTCCCAAAATATTAATGGGTACTGAAGGGCCTCGTACGATCTGTGTGTTTCTGAAATTCGTTGCAAAACATGAATGATTATGTCATGTTTCTCGAATTCTTGTCCTGTCATTACAATGGCCACTTCGTCAATGGTCGGAGCATTAAAACGACGTTCATGTTCGCCTACTGGTCTCTTGTCTGCTGTTATGGTAACCTTATATTCACCCGTTGGCATTCGATCCAGGGCAGTCTTAAACATATTTACTAAGTTATTATGCTCTTGCAACAACCTCTGTAGAGCTCTAACAATCTCCCTTCTGGTGCTGGGGATAATTTTACAACGTTGATCGGCTTGTTGTCGTTCGTCTCCCATAAAATAGATTTGTAAGAATTTTGGATTCTCATTAGTGAAGGGAAGAATTGATCCAAATTGATGATAAATTTGACCTTGCACATTGAAAGTTGGCATGACACCAGTTTCTTTTACTATTGCCGTTGTACCGAACGAAGTCATTTGGAAGCATGAATTGTACTTCCTAATGTTATTCAGGAAGTGTTTAGTTTCTTGACTCGTTCCTGACGTGTACGGAAGAAGTGGTTCGGGAGGAGGATTTAGAGCGGCTAGCTTAATTTTCCCGTTAGAGCAACATATTCCAGGCGACTCCGATCTGAATTTTTTGGCTAGACAGTGATGGCATACAACATTCATTTTTCCAATTGTTACTTTGGGGAGTATTCCATAATCGTAAGTGTGATCGTACTGAAATGCCTCTAATTTCAAATCAGACTGCCTAAATGTTTGCCTAGATTGGAAAAGTCGCGTACGTTCAATTTCAAGCCGATCTAGACGCTGCTGAGGTGTCTCGGCAGCCCTGAGCTCAGCGTGCCTTCCTTCGTCCTGTTCAAGCCGGGCTTGACGCTGCTGAGGTGTTTCAGCAGCGCTGAGCTCAGCGTGCCTTCTTTCGTCCTGTTCAAGCCGGTCTTGACGCTGCTGAGGAGTTTCAGCAGCCCTGAACTCAGCATGCCTTCTTTCATGCTGTTCAAGCCGATATTGCTGCTGCTCAGATGGTTCAGCATCCCTAGTCTGAGACTGCCATATTTGCTGATCTTCAAGCCGGTCCTGACGCTGCTGAGGTGTTTCAGCAGCCATGAACTCAGCATGCCTTCTTTCATCCTGTTCAAGCCGATATTGACACTGCTCAGATGGTTCAGCAGCCCTAGTCTGAGACTGTTTTATTTGCTGATTTTCAAGCCGGTCTTGACGCTGCTGATGGGTTTCAGCAGCCCTGAGCTCAGCGTGCCTTCTTTCGTCCTGTTGAAGCCGGTCTTGACGCTGCTGAGGTGTTTCAGCAGCCCTGAGCTCAGCGTGCCTCTTTTCGTCCTGTTCAAGCCGATATTGACGGTGCTCAGGTGTTTCAGCAGCCTTTAATAATCTAACTTTCTTGGTTTGTTGGCTGATTTTCACAATAGATTGTCGCTTTTTGGGAGGCATTTTGAAATAGTTAAAAAAAGAAACCACAAATCGAAGTGGAAATCTGTTGGTGATTGTAAATACAAAATCGCAGTCAAGGAAGATTTTATGTCGTTTTATTTTAAAGTAGTATGAACGGAGCATATTATGGGTCATTGGCCTCTAATGACTACTATTGCATTGAACACATGGAACTTAGAAATTAATAGACAAAGTCATTTATAAGAATCATAATTCGTGCAAGAATATGTGTTGGTGATTATTACTATAGTAAAGGGCGTAACATGTGGGTTACTTGCCTCAATGATGAAGATAATTATGGAGACGACTACTGAACGGGTATATCAAACTTACACTCTAACAGAAATACATATTTTTAAATCACAGGCGAGGAAGATTGTGGTGTTGCTTAGTAGTATAGTGGACGTAAGATCTTGGTGATTTGCCCTTTTGATAAGGATGATAATGAACACGACTAATGAACTGGTACATCAAACTTACAAACTAATATAAAAACATATTTTAAAAATCACAGGCGAGGAAGACTTTGGTGTTGCTTAGTAGTATAGTGGACGTAACATCTAGGTCATTTGCCCTTTTGATAAGGATGATAATGAATACGACTACTACTGAACGGGTAGATCAAACTTACAAACTAATAGAAAAACATATTTTAAAAATCCTACGCGAGGAAGACTGTGGTGTTGCTTAGTAGTATATTGGACGTAACATATAGGTCATTCGCCCTTTTGATAAGGATGATAATGAAGACGACTACTACTGAACGGGTATATCAAACTTACAAACTAATAGAAAAACATATTTCAAAAATCACAGGCGAGGAAGACTATGTGGTGTTGCTTAGTAGTATAATAGGCGTAACATGTAGGTAATTCGCCCTTTTGATAAGGATGATAATGAAGTCGACTACTACTGAACGGGTATATCAAACTTACAAACTAAGAGAAAAACATACTTCAAAAATCACAGGCGAGGAAGACTATGTGGTGTTGCTTAGTAGTATAATGGACGTAAACATCTAGGTCATTCGCCCTTTTGATAAGGATGATAATGAAAACTACTGTTGAATTCACACGTCAAACTTACAAACTACCGTAATAGAAAGAAATGTGTCAAAATTCACAAGAGAGGAAGACTTATTGTGTGTGGTGATTAGTGGTATGATGAGCGTAACATCTAGGTCATTTGCCCTTTTTATGAGGTTGATAATGAAAACTACTGTTGAATTCACCTGTCAAACTTACAAACTACCGTAATAGAAAGAGATATTTCAAAATTCACAGGAGAGAAAGACTTATTGTGTGTGGTCATTAGTGGTATAATGGGCGTAACATCTAGGTCATTTGCCCTTTTGATAAGGATGATAATGAAGCCGACTACTATTGAACGGGTATATGAAACTTACAAACTAATAGAAAAACATACTGTATTTTAAAAATCACAGGCGAGGAACACTATTTGGTGTTGCTTAGAAGTATAATGGACGTAACATCTAGGTCATTCGCCCCTTTGATAAGGATGATAATGAAAAATACTGTTGAATTGACACGTCAAACGTACAAACTACCGTGATAGAAATAAATATTTCAAAATTCACAGGCGAGGAAAACTATGGGGTGTTGATTAGTAACATAATGGGCGTAACATCTAGGTCATTCGCCCTTTTGATAAGGATGATAATGAAAACGACTACTATTGAACGGGTATATGAAACTTACAAACTAATAGAAAAACTTATTTTAAAAATCACAGGCGAGGAAGACTATTTGGTGTTGCTTAGTAGTATAATGGACGTAACATCTAGGTCATTCGCCCCTTTGATAAGGATGAAAATGAAAATTAATGTTGAATTGACACGTCAAACTTACAAACTACCGTGATAGAAAGAAATATTTCAAAATTCACAGGCGAGGAAGACGGTGTTGTTGCTTAGTAGTATACTGGACGTAATATCTAGGTCATTTGCCCTTTTGATAAGGATGATAATGAAAACTACTGTTGAATTCACACGTGAAACTTACAAACTACCGTAATAGAAAGAAATATTTCAAAATTCACAGGCGAGGAAGACGTATTGTGTGTGGTGATTAGTGGTGTAATGGGCGTAACATCTAGGTCATTTGCCCTTATGATAATGATGATAAGGAAAACTACTATTGAATTGACACTTCAAACTTACAATGTACACAATGTACTGTAATAAAAATAAAGATTTTAAAAACTACAGTCGAGAAAGTCTTAATGCGGTGGTGATTAGTGGTATAATGCGCGTAAAATCTAGGTCATTTGCCCTTATGATAATAATAAGGTAATGAAAAAAAAGGCTACTAAACGAACATGGTATAATTTTAAATCTGATACAGGTAATTCAGATTTCTACCATCGATGTCTTCCAAAGTCTCAACCTTATTTTCCGTTTTAGGCCTATACACGATGCTTCTAGTGTAAGAGCTTATGGCATACTGCTCAGGTCCAAGCTGCACAAAGCTGAGAGGATCCCAGATGATGACGAAATATGATGACACACGTTCGGGGTTTCCCGTCCTATTTACATTGGCCGGGGATTCACTCAGTATTTCGCAACACCAAAGTGGCTTGAGCAAGGGCCCTGTGCTAGCGTCAGCATAGACAGCAGATTACACGGCGGGCTCTGGACAGTCCTCTCTAGTCACCTCGCGATGAATCAGCAAGCTATTCTCACAACTGGCCCCTCCAGGGGCTCACAACTTGTGGGACGTAGGTTGGCGACCACGGGACCCTAGCTGAGTCTGGCATTGCTTCTACTTCCTGGTATCAGGCTCCTTTCAGTTCTCTTTCCTGTCGGCCTCCTTTGGTCAAATCTTGTTCTCTTCCGATCCCGACGATATTCGGATATCCGAGGCCCAGGGAGTCTTTCACTTTCCCGCCTTAATTGGCCCCTGTCTCATCTTTCCTGATACCCTCATTCTTCGAGGGATCAGCCTTCTTTTTCTTTTCATAATATCTTCTGTCTTCTGCTTAAGGACCTCAAGGAGGCAAGGTGAGTGTAGCCCCACCACATCTGGTGCACCCTGGATAGTGCTACACCCACAAGGGCTCATGGCCGGTGAGCTCGGGAGCTGGCAACCCCGAGGGATTCCTGAGATGGGTCCTGTTTTACCCCTTTTTTGCACTGCCCTTGGGGTGGGCACTCTCCTCTTTCCCATTGCTATCTACCTTTCGTGGCTCTCCTTCCTTCCAAGTCCCTCAATTCTCATTTATCCAGGGTTGAGAGCATTTCCTCTCCTCCTGTCTTTTATTTCCCTTATTCATTTCTTTTGTCCTTATCTTCTTCTAACCCATAAGTTTTGTAGTTAATTTTAGTTTCATTAGGGGCCGATAACCCCGATGTTAGGCCCCTCAAAACAACAATTATCATCATCATCATCATCATCATCACAACTGGCATTGTGCAATTGGGTTACTGTGGTATTTAAAACTTCCTGTTAAGTCCCTCACTCTTTTGTATTACATAAATAATTTATAGCTAGAAACTTTCCCTGGAATCCACACAACAACTCACCCAAGTTTCATCGCAATCGGATGAATGGTATATGAACGCATAGGGGACATACATACACTATCACTATTGAATTGACACATCAAACTTACAAACTAAATCACAGGCGAGGACGACTTTGTGTTGGTGATTAGTAGTATAATTGACGTAACATCTAGGTTAGGGGCAGATGACCTCGTAGCTCCGCCCCTTAAAACAACAATTACTAACTAACATCCAGGTAATTTGCCCTTTTGATAAGGATGATAATGAAGACGACTACCACTACTACTGAACTGGTACATCAAAACTTATGAACTAATAGAAAAACATATTTTAAATAAAAAACACAGGCGGGGAAGAATGTGTTGTTGCTTAACTTCCAACACGATTAGTTCAAGGGCCTAAATGCAGGGAATGGAGTGGTCTGTCCGTAATTTTAAGCAGACAATGTTACTCGCAGGGTACCAAAGGGTAAGTATACCAATTTTGGTTCTGATCGGTGAAACGGAGTAGATTTGTGCCAAAGGGCCTAAATGCAGGGAATGGGGTGGTCTGTCCCAAATTTTAAGTGGACAGTGCTACTCGCAGGATTCCAAAGGGTAAGTATACAAATTTTGGTTCAGATAGGTGAAACGGTGCAGATTTGTGTCAAAGGGCCTAAATGCAGGGAAGGGGGAGGTCTGTCCGAAATTTCAAGTCGACATTGTTACTCGCAGGGTTCCAAAGGGTAAGTATACAAATTTTGGTTCAGATTGGTGTAACGGTGCAGATTTGTGTCAAAGGGCATAAATGCAGGAAAGGGGGTGGCCTGTCCGAAATTTCAAGAGGACAGGGTTACCCGAGGGGTTCCAAAGGGTAAGTATACAAATTTTGGTTCAGATCGGTGAAACGGTGTAGATTTGTATACATAACAGATAGACAAACAGACAAACTGACAGACACACAGACAAACTTTGAGCTTTATATATTTAGATAAAAGTCTCAACAACCAGCCATGCCTGCTGCCACTTTTTGCTTCCCCTTTTGCTTCCACATTTGCTCCCACTTTTTGCTCCCACTTTTTCCTCTCACTTTTGCTTCCATATTTGCTCCCACTCTTTGCTCCCACTTTTTGTTCCCATTTTATGCTCCCACTTTTTGCTTCCATGTTTGCTCCCACGATTTCCTCCCACTTTTGCTCCCACTTTTTGCTCCCATGTTTGATCCCACTTTTTTGCTCCCACTTTTTGCTTCCTAAATTGTTCGAAGTTTTTGCTCTCACATTTGCTCCCATATTTGCTCCCACTTTTTGCTCCCACTTTTTGATGCCACTTTTTCTCCCACATTTTGCTCCCTCTTTTTTGCTCCCACTTTTTTTGCTCCCACTTTTTGCTCCCACTTTTGCTAAGCCATATGTCTACTATAAAGGATATACATATATTGTAAAAAGCAATCAATAGAAATGGAACTGTTCTTTGACAATGTATAAAACAGAGGTCCTGAGGTTCTGGGTTTAAATCTCAACTATAATTCTCAACCAATCAGTTACACTACAGGATACTTTTATTTTGTGTTCTAACCATCTTGCAGTGTAGTGGCCAGTATACGTCGTTGTTACCCCTGAGGTCTTGGGTTCCAACTCATTTATATCAAGAATTTATTTTTGATCTAAGGGTTTAAAGGTTAGGTTAGATAAAGTTAGGTTAGGTTAGGTTAGTTATAGTTAGGTTAAGTAAAGTTAGGTTAGGTTAGGTTGTATGAAGTTAGGTTAGGTAAAGCTAGGTTAGGTTGGATAAAGTTAGGTTAGGAAAAGCTAGGATAGGTTAGGTGAGGTTAGGTTAGGTGAGGTGAGGTTGTTTTATTAAAACACCACATTTGCCCCCACCTTTTACTCACACTTTTTGCTCCCACTTATTGCACCCACTTTTGCTCGCACTTTTTGTCCCCACTTTTTGCTCCCACTTTTGCTTCCACATTTGCTACCACTTTTTGCTCCCATATTTACTCCAACATTTTGCTCTCTTATTTGCTCCCACTTTTGCTTACCTTTTTGATTCAACTTTCTGCTCCCACTTTTTGCTCCCACTTTTGCTCCTACTTTATGCTCCCATGTTTGCTTCCACTTTTTTGCTCCCACTTTTTGCCCCCTCAATTGCTCGAAGTTTTTGCTCTCACATTTGCTCCCATATTTGCCCCCACATTTTCTCCCACTTTTTGATGCCACTTCTTGCTCCCACATTTTCCTCCCACTTTTTTGCTCCCACTTCTTGCTCCCACTTTTTGCTCCTAATGATGCTCCCACTTTTGCTCCCACTTTTTACTCCCACTTTTTGTTGCCACATTTGCACCCACCAATGCTCCCACATTAAACTATTGTTCTTATTACCAAGTTGTCTTTACTAGAGCTTAGTATATGCTTGACAGTTGATCAGTAGCGTAGCGTGAGGAAAAAAATTGGGTAGACACAAATAAAAAGAAAAACTGCAGTAACACATTTTAAAGAAAATGTTTAAAGTTTTAACTTAAATCTTACATACTACATATTCTCTTGGCCCCATGTAAAAGAACTAAGTTTAATTGATGAGCGTAACAATGTATAAATTATGCCATGGGACAATGCTGTCTGATAATTGCTTGAAGACCATTGTTGCTACCCGACATGACAGTAGCTCCAGCATATGTTCAGTTAGTTAGTTATTGAGGTTTTAAGGGGCGGACTATTTTCTTATCTGTTTTATATTCTTCCACATCGAAAATTACGTGTGTATTTCCGAACCCTGTGCACTTTTATCTAATGATACATCGAAGAAACTACAAATATTTCCTCAACTCTCGAGTTACAGACATATCGCACAATTACACTTAATTGAGCTTTGAAGGACACGTCAATAGTCTCATCTGCATGATTGGCCACAAATTCAGATCACGAAAGCTCTTCTGCAATCCTTTCCCTTATTGCATTAGTGACAGATTGGTTTAAATCATTTTGGATGTCTCGAGACGTTCCTTCAAAAACAGAGCTGCCTTCAAGCTGCCTTCTTTCATAAATGATTCTTCTATTGCCAGCAAATCGAGGGTTTCTAAATAATTGCCCTTATTAAGAGATTTGTGGTCTTCTTTGTGCCCTCTAAAGGCAAGTTCTTGCCACCCGAGATGCCACACCATCTATTAGGCGACCCACTATTCGTCTATTTCGAGTTACATTTTCATTATGTTTCACAGCTGCTAATCGCGTTGTTTCCACTAAACAATGCTCAATTCTATTTCTTGCTAGCATGTGAAATATCTCAGCATTATTAATGTGTTTCTTGGTACCTGAATGTTTTATAGAGTTTTGTCTCAATTTGTTTGTTTGTTATTGTTGTGATACCGTACGGGTCCATGGTTCTTCGCCCCCAAATATCAAACAGTAATAACAATGAAGTGACTTTTTGTGCTTTCATTTGTCGTGTGGCCTCCTGAGAGACTGAGTGCAGGTCTTTCTAGTCGACGCCCATGGGCGACCTGCGTACCGGGATGAGAGATGGAATGGATGAAGATGGATGAAACTGGGCAAGGATGTGGAAGGAAGCGGCCGTGGCCTGTCATAAGGAAAATGGGGAGACCACGGAAAACCATTTCAAGGACGGCCGACGGTGGTGATCGAACCCACGCATCTACCGAATCATCAGAGAGCTTGGCCTTATGACCTAACGCTGCGCTTTAGCGAGCGTAGCCACCGCTGTCGGTACTTTGTGTGCTGAGAACCACATAACCATCTATATTTCGAATGGCAACAACTTTGAAATTTTCTTATAGGCTAACTTTGCCATCTTTTTGAGGCAAATCCAACTGAGTGCCATTTATTTTAGATTTTAGTTTCAACTTTGTTCAAGTGTTTATGATGATAGTGAATTAGGCTACTATGAAGAATCTTACAGAATCAAGGTTACACTGTTCATGTCAACTAATAGCTCATCACTTCCCATGGTTAATATAACTAGAAGCAAAGGCACAGTAAGTACAGGATCACGAAACGTTCACCACATCGCGAGAGAAAAGGCATGTCTATTATGTTCACGGCAGGCAGCGTGGAGGGGGCATGGAGGGGATGGCGGCGCGCGCACGATCTTGCACGCTTGAATAAGAAGGCAGGGGAGACATCCTCCCAAGTGTCAATCTGCCTCGTTGTTGGTACGCAGGATGCAAGTGTTGAAACTTTTAAATCATGAAAATTACTATTGAGGCTTAAGAACTTGGAAGAAAAACAACATTACAATAAATAATAATATAACCTGTCATTTGTTTCGTAAATTTGGATAGACAGTGTCTACCTTGTCTACCCTGATGCTACGCTACTGCAGTTGATATGGAAGTATCAGTAACTAGGTATGGTAAGCCTCATGCATTCTGTAAAGGATATTCATATATTGTGAAACGAACCAATAAAATGGAACTGTTATTTGGCGTTGTTCAAAACAACGTTCAAAACAATGTCGCAGTGAGCTAAAAAGTAAAAATAGTGAGGTTTTAAGTGTCTGTGATTATCAATGTAGTGTACCGTATGAAACACTGTTGCTGTCAACACAAAATCATGAAAATGTTAAAAGCGAGTGCAAGGAAACAATATTGCTGCTCAAAATAGTTCAACGTTCAAAAACCCCTTAACATTATCAAAAGCCATGCAGACTCTACACGAGGACACTCTAGAGGAAGAGGCACAGGAACAGGAAGAGAAACAGGAAGATTTGACTAGTTTTAGTGATGTTGAGGATAATGTTGAGGAAAATATTGGTGATTAAAATGATAGTGATAATGCTGCTCATGATTATGATAGTATTGATAAGGTTTTCATACCTATTGTTCCCCGTGGAAAAAAGATCTACATCAAGCGTTGTGTTTAAAAAGAACTATAACAAGCAATGGTAATGAAAAAGAGTCGTATTCAGTGTGTATCTATTGTAAAAAGAAAAGACCAACTAAATACAAATATTCTAACTTTGTATAAAATAGAACAAAATTGTACCATTATTTACATTTATTTACAATCTTTATATACATTTTTTTCGGTTTCATCGTAATATTTTTAAAGACGATACTAAAAACTAGAACATTATTATTCTATACACATATTTTCTTTCTTTTTTCAGTCTATTATCATCACTTATATTTCCATTATTATTTCACATTTGGTTTTTATTTAATAAAAAACGGACCAGACACCTATTGTTTTTAAACCTTCATTAATTAAGTGTACAGGTTGTATAGAATTATTCACTTCATCAAAAACACTCTCCGACATATCATTAAACCGTGTAGGCAGAAATGTCTCAAAATTCTCGCATGCACAAAGTAAACGATCACCATATGCTGTATTCAATTTCCGAATCTTGATAATGCGGAGTGGTATATGCGTTGGCAATTCGCTGGGCTTCTTTTTCTCCAAGCCACATGCTTGCCCACAGCATTCAAAACATTCATTGCAGTAGTCTATAAACAAAACAAAAACATATATCTTACACTCTACAACAGCTTGTAATAATAATCATGAGAATACAGGTATTTTGCACAAGGAATTGTTAATAAATTATACTATGTATGCAAGAAATGCCCCAACTCTAGCAAATACTACTTTTCTGCATATAGCACAAGTGTTAAGTGCTAATACACACTTGACACAGGCTATCAAGTGTCCACAAGGCAAAAATGCAACACCTAGTTCTTCTCAATAACAAATTTTACATCATTGTTGGTCACACTTTTGTATCTGTTCGTGAGACTCGTCTATTTTTTCACCTTCATGTATTTGCACCGCATGTTCTAGCTCTAAAGGCACTTTTATTTCTTGTGCTGCAATTACGTTTTCTTCACCAATAGTGTTCACAAATTCCTGACCTTTAAGCAACACCATGTATCTACTGTTAGGTAACCAACGAGCGTGTTCCACAAAAGGGTCATCTGTCGTTTGCCAATCCTTTAAAGCAAATCCACAATGAAAACATATTGTTTTATCCCCTTCACCAGTTAAAAAAATCCAGCTTCACTTAGCTTTTTGTAAGGTGTTTTAATATTAATGGCCAAACATTTTTATAAGATTCTAAACGTCTATCAACAGAGAGTACTCTGGGTGTACTAGCACTTTAGTCTTGCAAACTCCCAATTTTTCCAAAGCACATGCCCATTCAACACTGTCTATTGCATATGGACCACATATATCGACACTACCGTTATTATTTATTTGCGATTGAGCAAGGTAATTAGTGGCCAATGGCCCTGTGGTTCGGAAAATGGATACACTGGTATGTTACCCACTTCTTTTCCAAGCATGTAAGGACAACGAGGAGACCATCGCAAATGGTCTCGAAAGGGATCATCCCCTTCTTCCCAGTGTGAAAGTTCAACACGACAAAACACACAGCGCACAGCATATTCTCGGTTAACTAATAAAAGCCAGCTCCAGCAAGTTTATGTGCTGACAAAAAGCCTACAGGCCAGGATTCAAATGTTAACCAACGATCGTTTTCTGATTTTAAATTTATCCCACGTGGTAAACCGACTTACTCACTTGTTGTATTTGGTACTAAAGCCATGTGGTATAACACAAATTTTTATTGCTAGTTATTAACGTTGCACACGAGCACAGAGTACTTTAAAGCATAATGTATGCTTGTTCACTGTGTGTTCACTACGTTAATGGCGTATGACACCACCTAAAAACAAACAAAATAACGGATCACTCAATCAATCAATCAATCAATCAATACTTGTAAATAAAACTTTAACGTTAATGCCAATTAACATCATTCAAAAAATACTTAAAAATAAATTGTATGTCGTCACTAACAGTAACTCATCTACTTATTTTTTTATAAAGCTTCAGTCATTCACATCCCCCTTTAACCAACATAAATAAACAAAAATTAATGTCATGTCGTTTTGTCCAAATTATCTTGTTCAAACCTGTGGATATTAGTTAAATCCATAGAGAACGACACGTCAGTTGAATTAAAATTTTTGTGTAAAAAATCCAACATGGTCTTGTACTTTCCCGGTCAACAACCATTATGGTCTTGTGCCGGTTGCCAATACACAGTCATTTAACCAAATAAGCAATCATCGTCCCAGTCATGTACAGGTAATAAATTTTGTCTAGAGGTTTCAATAGTGGTAAAATGGGATAGCATTTTTAAGTTAGGCTTACCTGAGTTTTCAATAGTTCACTGCCTGGGAACAAAGGTTGCACTCTTGCACTTTCTGGGTTTTTAGCAATTGCTACAGCGGTAAAGCTCTTTTTTCGAACTTTCTATAAATAAATAAATAACATAAACCGCCATAAACACCTAAATTCAGGTTAATATATGCATTTCATAAATATAAGAAAATGAAACAAAAACAAATAAGTTATTATAAAAATCTCACCTTGACTTGCAATGGCTTGCTGTTATCTTCTCCTTGGCTCAAAGTGCAATGGTCTCTCTCTGTTTCACCTCAACAACAGGTATGTGGATTATCTAAAACAAATAAATTGAAAAAAAAACATTAATTACCTTATCAATAACTACACATTTAAGGTTCATTAGCATGACATCATTAAAATAATTATTAATATGTTCTTACCGAAAACAAAAGGATTCTTCTTCCAAAGTTCAGTTGAGAGCTCCACTGTATATACCCCCCCCGTGGCACTACAGCCCTTGAAGGGCCTAGGCCTACCAAGCGACCGCTGCCCAGCCAATTGGCCTGCAGATTTTGGGGTGACGCGTGGTCAGCGCGTCGGGTCCCCTCGGCCGTTAATCTTGGTTTTCGTGACCGGGGCACTGTCTCACTGTCAGACAGCTACGCAATTGTCCTCACGAGGCTGAGTGCACCCCGTTCCAACCCTCACGTCAGTTTTAAAATCCCTGACGGAGCCGGGGATCGAACCCGGGGCCTCCGGGTGAGAGGCAGGTGCTCTACCCCAACACCACGGGGCCGGCCCACTGTATATGACTGTTTGCTAAAACGGCAAGTGCATGACTAAAACAATCCTTATCAGTCAGCTTAGCAACAGACAGAGACTGTCTGCATTTCTTCTCAACGTTTTGACCTTCAACTCTTCTCTGTCTCTCACATGTTCCCATGCCTCCACACATTCCTTAAGCTTTATAAGATTGATGTACCTTTATACTAGTCTCATTTTTTCAATAAAGAACCAAAATGAATGCCCCACCTATTATACACTAGTGGTACTACTCTCCCTGGACCAAAATGGCGGTCTCTGCTTAAACGACAGACCTGCTAGCCACTGCCAGGCAAGTAAACTGATACTGCACTCCCTCCCACACACATTCCATCTCTTATCAGCAGTCGCTCTCACCAAACCGCCAAGCCGCTGTATTCAGTGTCCAGAAAGCAGGAATGTGTGTGTTAGCATTGAAAACGTGTGTGTCTTACTATTATTATTCTTAAACATTTTACTGTAATAATAATTATTAGCAAGAAACCATCCTCAATACATGGCCATGTTAACCACATACTTTCACTCTGCAACACATTACTTCACCCTGTCCAATAATTACTGTAGTTTATAACATATCAGGGCAATGACCTTACCGTTTTTGCTCTTTGCATCCATACACATCACTTGGTCAACCTATTGTTATAGGTTTTCATATCCTACAACCTTCTGCTATGCCAGACAGCGGTCTCGCTCATCACCATTGACAAGTTATTATAAAAATCTCACCTTGACTTGCAATGGCTTGCTGTTATCTTAAAGACACGTTAAAGACCCCCTTCAGCAGTTTAAAATATCTTAGCACACTTCACGCATTTTCAAATATTCGCCTTCATTCATCCGTCATAGGAAAATATCGGAAAGTGACTCCTCGCCCTGTCGTTCTGCCATAGATCGCCCCGTCAAAATAGCCATTAGCTGTATTCACCGTGGCCGCGACAGGCTCGTTCAAACACACCACAGCGGTATCGTCTCTCTGTCTACGACCACTCTTTATTTAAAATTTTTAAATTATTTAAACAAAAAGTAAATTAATTTTTTGGCGTTAGGCCCTTTGTGAAAATTATTTTGGAAATAATATCTATCACATTGGAAAGAGGGCGTTGCCCCGAATCCTTGGACACTTCGTACACGTCTGTAACATGATTGGTTCGCGAGATATAACAAAACGCTAAAAATCACGGTTTTACCCCAAAATGGGGTTTCCTCCTACTCGACACAGGTATCCTCAGCAAGACGGCAACGCAGCAAAAAAAATGAATCCAAGCACATCGTTCTAGCCTTATTAGTTCGTGAGATATCAGCAAAAATCACGAAAACAGGTTTTACCCCAATATCGAGTTTCCAAAGCCCCCGTAAGCTCGAGTCCAACAACACTCCATTTGTGATACTCCGACCATGGGTTCGGGAGATATCGACAAAGTTCGTAGGAAAGTAGGCCGTGGGTTTAAATACCCACTACTCCCCTACTATTTTATTTTTTGTCTTAGAGACTTGAAATTTGGATTACTGGTAGAGGGGGTAAGGACCTTCGATTTATGTCAAACAACGTTTTTTGTAAACTTCCTAGTTTCTAAAATATAGCCCACTTTCAAAATTGAACGTTTTTGGAAAAAATGTAAAACGTGTGTTTTGTTCTAACGATAAAGGACATAAAGACCGTACGTTTAAGCCTTGGTATAACGTTGTATCATTATTGGTTTTGGGGAATATCGCCTACTTTCATTTTTTTTAAATATAACCAGTGTGCATAGGATAGAAGACGTCACATTAGGTCGAACGACACCTCATACCTCAAAATCCGACCATGTGTTCGCGAGATATCGGCTTAAAGGTTGATACGAGGAGGGATCAAAAAGTTGTGGGTTAGGATCCCTCCTGCCTCCCAAATTCTTTGAGTTCCACTTAAGCCAGGCTGCTTGTCTCTGTGGTCCGCTTCATCACAGGTAGTCGTCCACCAGGCATGCTTCTTCTGCTTCAGCAATGGCGCAATCTCCGTGGCAACTTTCACTAGGTTCTCCCTTACTTCATCCCAGGTTTTACATTCCAGGGTTTCCATTTTCTCCGTGAACTGGATGCAATTTGCAAGTTTTTCTAAATCAAACTTAGTAAGTTTGAGTGACTTTGTTTTTTTAGTATTCCGAGGTTGAAATTTTAGCTTGACCTTGGAGAGATAGTGGCCAGAGTCCAAATTTGCTCCTCTTAACACTCTAACATTCTGGATCTCTCTATGGGACTTCTTTGAGATGGCAACAGGGTCTATTTGGAATTCTCCCAAGAGACAGTTAGGTGATGTCCAGGTCTTTTGCTTCCTTGGCAGTCTCTTGATAGCCGTTGACTTCATTACCAAGTTGAAGGCCTTACAAAGTCCTACTAGGCGCTCTCCATTCCTATTTGTCCTTTTGTGGGCCGGGAATCTCCCACCATGTCTCTGTACTTGCGTTCTTTCCCTAACTGGGCGTTAAAGTCACCGAGTAAGATGATTGTACGACGCTCTGGGACCTTGCATATGATGTCCTCTAGTTCTTCCCAAAATTTGTCAGTATTTTCAGGGTTAGGCTTATTGTCCTCAGTGATGGGTGCATGGACATTTACTACAGTGTGGACCTTGTTTATGCACCGGAAGGTTATTAAAGACACTCGACTATAACTGAATCCAGTATCTTATGGCTTACAATAAAACCAGTCCCCAGGTGTGGTACATTCTTCATTCTCCTACGTCCTACCTTTCCTTTGAAAATACGGTAGCCCTGGAAGTCAAAGGCATGTTCATCAGTATATCGGGTTTCCTGTATTGCTGTGAGCAGTATCTTGTGATTAGTCATCGTGTCTATTAAATGCTTCAGTTTGCCTATATTAAGTAGCGAGTTGACTTTCAATGTGGCGAAGTAGTTCTCTTGTTTATGTCTGATCGTGTTTTTGGTGGTTCCAGTATGCTCCGACCCGTCCTTAAAGCATGTTGGTGTGAGCTCCCCAGACTCCAAAGGCCCACTAACACCGCCGACAGCGGAGGTGGATTTGATACCACCTGGTGTAGTTAATTCCGTGCGTTTACTTTTCATGCTTTAGTTGAAGATTGGTTAGGGGGATCAGGGGTTTAACTCCCTGATCAAGTTACTACCGAGATTGTGAGCTCCAGTCGGTTTGAATTAGGGTTGTCTCCCGTAGATTGGTTGCCTTCCAAGGCTGAGGAGACCAATCTTCCCCATATTGTTTCTTCCGCCTTTCTTACCGTTGAGATGATGTCAACCATCTTCATCCGCCTCAGAAGCCGTTGTCCAGTTTTCACCTGTACCCTAGGCAGGGGCCCTTACAGGGTGCTATCAGCCGGGCCAGCTGAACACTGGTTTTTTAACGAGGTTGTTACTCCTCCCGCTCCTCCTTCCTCGACTCTTGCAAGAAGAGGCCCCGGGCTTGCGACCGGTATAGCGGAGTTTATTCATTTTTATTATTTTTATTTTGACAAATGGCCTAACTACACATTTTGAAAATGTTGATTTTTTGACATTTTAATTTTATATAATGTTTTAAATTTATTATTTATATAATTTGTATTTACTTTTTTACTTTGACAAAGGGCTTAACTATACATTTTGAACATTTTCTTTTTTTTTGATGTTCTAATTTATTTTATATGCAATTTTTATATACCATTTTGTGTATAGTTTTTTTTTTAATTTGCCGAAGGTCGTAACGAGTGACACTAGGTGCTCGGCTACGCTGATTGCCGCGCGGCTTTCTCTCCCGATATCTCTCGAACCAATAACGCTAGAGATTTGTGTTGGATATTAAATTACTCGGCTTGTTACCTCCTAGAGTGGCAAAACAAGGCTTAACCACTGCCGGAGGGAAGATGACGTGAGAAAAGGGAACAGGCTTAGGGATTAAACGAAGATTAGGCAACAAAGGAAAGAATCCAATAAATTTATTTTTTAAGAACTAACAATTTCATTAAGATATTTAACAACACTGTTTGTAACAGGGCAAGAACGAGAATTCCTCAGGGCTGAGAAATCTAAGATGGAAAGAAGCCTGGGTGATAAAGAATTTAAACTTTAAATTAAATAGGGTTTGTTGCAACAATAGCTTATGACCCTAGCTAAAAATGCTGAAAGCATGATTAATGAAACTATCAAAGGGATCACAGTCTTGCTTGCTCGACAAGCAACCAAGAGTGTGGATAAACAATTTGCAAATGAAATTACCAAAGCAAGTTGCAACTACAACTTTATGCATTGATGCAAGGAAAAATGTTGATTAATGAACCAAAAGTTCAAACAAATAGCTTCAATCATTAAGTTAACAAAGCTACGGGGAGATATTTCAAAAAAGCATTCTAAAATGCTGCAAAGAATGAAACGAGTAAAGAATAGCTTGGCCACCCACCGAGGATTGACCTCGAAGCAAGAGATAGATTGAACGTGAATTAGAAAAAGGCAGGGGGCTCCAGTGGCCACTTAAAGTTGCCCCGCCAATTAGGCTATAAATGGATACAAAGTGTTGGCAGTAACTGCACATTCACAACTTATTAGTTGTGGTTAAGATGCCTCTTAAGTTAGGCGGAATAGAAGGCATGAATAGCCAATATTAAGAACGTAATAAAAATACACTAAGAGTTCGTAAAAAGCTAAGCAGTGATTGGAAAGAGCGTACAATACAAGAATTTGATTGCTCCTTAAAATTTGGGTGAAGCAGCCTTAAACAAGAAATCCCATATACAACGAATGGGGAAAAAGAAGGCTTAAACACTTATAAGTTTAGCTTAAAAGGTGGCTACATATACCACTAGAATATTCATACATACTTTACTTACAGTAATTGTAAATTTTAAAAAAGAGGAAGTCACTTCAGTGAAGCCTCAAATGTACAAGAAAAAAAAATACAAAGGTTATTTACTTAAATTTAAAAGTTAGTAAATGGGAAATGGGAAAAGAAGAATGGGGTTTGTTTTGAATTTGTTTGGTTGCGTGGTTTCGGTACCCAACACATATGGTTTGCACTGAAAACCAATGTATCGAATCACACGGAAAATTCACTATTGAGTTTTATATTGTTTGTTCTGATACGGTAATTAGCAGTAGTTCAATGTTATTGAGTTTTTGATGTGGTTGCCAATGTAACTTTGTACAAATCAGAGTCTATTGCATGATTCGAAATGTCACGAGTTGGAAGTAGCGTTAAATGGGGCTAGTAGAAAAATCCCTCGATGAAATTAAGAATAGCTAGGTACAGTTTCAAGATTTCAGTAGAAGCAAAGCTTGACTTTCCAAGTGCTACAGGTTTAATAGCTTTGGCAAAGCAATGTAACATTTCCCTCATTGGAGACCGTTAGCGATTACCCCAGTATGTAAAGTTCAAATTTTGCCGATGATGTTTATTTAAAATGTTCAGATTAACAAATTGACACAGGCCCCATAAAATTGGTTGATAAAACACTGAGTTATGTACTTATCTTGTCATCGTGGTGATGTAGATTGCACGGCCAGCCGTTATAAAAGTTTTAAATCATGGCAACTATTTGAAATTTTAACACATCGTTGAGATGAATGGACGCCTACTGTCAGGAGAGACCTTCACTCCGGGCGAGACACTTAGCGTAGAATGTCAGAGTATTCCAAGTCTGTAATCGAGCGGTGGCAGAGAGTGAAGAGGGGGGCGGAGGAGAAGGGGGAAACATACAGGCAACACAACAAAAATGAAGTATTATAGTTAAGCAAATTTCTTCTTTGAGAAGATACTGTAGATCTTGAAGACAGGAAGTAGACGGCAATAACGCCTGTTGTGGTAACAGAGGACTATCAATTATAGCTAGCTGGTGAGTAGGTCGATATTCTGAGCGTTGGCAATCGTACTGATGTCAAGGCGTAACGTTAGATGGCGTGACAAGTAGATATTTGGCGAACATGAGCTGCAAATATGAAGTAAGTATTTTTTTGGAATCAGACTAAAGACAGAATAGGAAATGCATAGAGTAAAACAGAAATACAAATGAAGTCTCTGTTGGTGTGTACAAAGAAGTAAATTAAGAAAAAACGTGCACAAAGAAGGAAATCCAAAGAGTAGTGACAACTATTAAAAACTAACATAAGTTGTATATTCAGGAGAATATACCACCCCCTTTCCTGTATGCTATTTATCCCCACACTTTGCCAAATGGCTTAACTACACATTTTGATAATTTTTGATTTTAATTTTATTTAATGTTTTAATTTAATATTTACATAATTTTTATTTACCATTTATTTTGATTTTTTTGATTTTCACAAAGGGCCTCACTACACATTTCGAAAAATTTGATTTTTTGACTTTTAAATGTTATTTAATGTTATAATTTATTATTTTTATAATTTGTATTTAATAGATTATTTATTTTTATTTTTTATTTTGACAAAGGACCTAACTGTATATTTTGAAAATTTTGATTTTTTAACTGTTAATATTATATACTGTTTTAATTTATTAGTTTTATAATTCTGATTTGTTATTTATTTTTATTTTTTAATGTTGACAGAGGGCCTAACTGTATATTTTGAAAATTGAGATTTTTTGACTTTTAAATTTTATTTAATGTTTTAATTTATTATTTAAATAACTTTTATTTACCATTTATTTTAATTTTTTTTTGATTTTGACAAATGGCCTAACTACACATTTTGAAAATGTTGCTGTTTTGACATTTTAATTTTATATAATGTTTTTAATTTATTTGTATAATTTATATTTACTATTTATTTTTGATTTTGACAAAGGGATTAACTGTACATTTTGAACATAATCGTTTTTATGACGTTTCAATTTTATTTAAAGTTTTAATTTATTTTATATGTAATTTTTATTTACCATTTTGTGTTTAGTTTTTTTAAAATTTGGCAAAGGACCTAACGAGTGACACTAGGCGCTCGGCTATGCTGACTGCCGTGCGGTTTCTTTCCCGATATCTCTCCAACCAATAACGCTAGAGCCTTGTGTTGGATATTAAATATCTTGGCTTGTTACCTCCTTTCCCGTATGCTATTTAAGCCCAAATTTTGCCAAATGGCTTAACTACATATTTTGAAAATTTTGGATTTTGACATTTTTAGTTTATTTAATGTTTTAATTTATTATTTACATAATTTTTATTTGCCATTTATTTTGATTTTGTGATTTTGCCAAAGGACCTAACTACACGTTTTGAAAATTTTGATTTTTGGATTTTACATTATAATTAATGTTTTTATTTATTATTTCTCTATTTTTTATTTATTATTTATTTTGATTATTTTGATTTTGACAAAGGGCCTAACTTCCCTTTTCGAAATATTTTATTTTTTGACTTTTTAATGTCATTACTGTATATGTTTTAATTTATTATCTTTATAATTTGTATTAATTATTTATTTTAACTTTTTATTTTGACAAAGGGCCTAACTGTATAATTAGAAAATTTTGTTTTTTAGATTTTTAGTTTTATATTATGTTTTAATTTATTATTTTTATAATTGTGTCGCCTCCGTAGCGTAGCGGTCAGCATGGTTAGCTGCCGCCCCGGAGGTCCTGGGTTCGATTCCCGGCTCTGCCACGAAATTTGAAAAGTGGTACGAGGACTGGAACGGGGTCTACTCAGCCTCGGGTGGCCCAAATGAGTAGAGGGGGTTCGATTCCCCCTCAGTCATCCTCGAAGTGGTTTTCCGTGGTTTCCCACTTCGTCTTCGGGCAAATGCCGGGATGGTACCTTCTTCAAGGCCACGGCCGCCTCCTTCCCTCTTCCTTGTCTATCCATCCTGACCATCCCTTACCTTCCCTCATGAGGCCCCTGTTCGCTTTGCAGGTGCGGCCGCCTGGGCGAGGTGCCAAAATCCACCTCACCAGTTGTATCCCTTCCGATTCGATGTTCCCAGCTCTAGGACACTGCCCGTAGAGGCGGTAGTGGTGAGTTCCCTCGCTGAGTCCGTGGGTTCCACCAACCTGGAGGGTAAACGACTAAAAAATAAATAAAAATAAAAAAATATATAATTGTCATTTGTTTTATTTTCATATTTTATTTTTACAAAGGGCCTAACTACACATTAATTTTATATAACAATTTTGATTTTTTGACCTTTTAATTTTATTTAATGTTTTAATTTATTATTTAAATAACTTTTATTTACCATTTATTTTGATTTCTTTGATTTTGACAAATGGCCTAACTACACATTTTGAATATGTTGCTGTTTTGACATTTTAATTTTATATAATGTTTTTAATTTATTTGCATAATTTATATTTAATATTTATTTTTGATTTTGACAAAGGGATTAACTGTACATTTTGAACATTTTCGTTTTTATGACGTTTCAATTTTATTTAAAGTTTTAATTTACTTTATATGTAATTTTTTTTTACCCCTTTGTGTTTAGTTTTTTTTAAATGTGGCAAAGGACCTAACGAGTGACACTAGGTGCTCGGCTATGCTGACTGCCGTGCGGTTTCTTTCCCGATATCTCTCCAACCAATAACACTAGAGGCTTGTGTTGGATATTGAATATCTTGGCTTGTTACCTCCTTTCCCGTATGCTATTTAAGCCCAAATTTTGCCAAATGGCTTAACTACACATTTTGAAAATTTTGGATTTTGACATTTTTAGTTTATTAAATGTTTTAATTTATTATTTACATAATTTTTATTTACCATTTATTTTGATTTTGTGATTTTGCCAAAGGACCAAACTACACGTTTTGAAAATTTTGATTTTTGGATTTTACATTTTAATTAATGTTTTTATTTATTATTTCTCTAATTTTTATTTATTATTTATTTTGATTATTTTGATTTTGACAAAGGGCCTAACTTCCCTCTTCGAAATATTTTATTTTTTGACTTTTTAATTTCATTATATGTTTTAATTTATTATCTTTATGATTTGTATTTATTATTTATTTTTATTTTTTATTTTGACAAAGGGCCTAACTGTATAATTAGAAAATTTTGTTTTTTAGATTTTTAGTTTTATATTATGTTTTAATTTATTATTTTTATAATTGTCATTTGTTTTATTTTCATATTTTATTTTTACAAAGGGCCTAACTACACATTAATTTTATATAACAATTTTGATTTTTTGACCTTTTAATTTTATTTAATGTTTTAAATTTATATTTCAATAACTTTTATTTACCATTGATTTTTATTTTTTGATTTTGACAAATGGTCTAACAATACATTTTGAAAATGTTGATTTTTTGAGATTTTAATTTCATATACCGGTAATGTTTTAATTTATTTTTATATAATTTTTATTTACTTTTTATTTTATTTTGACAAAGGGCTTAACTGCACATTTTGAACATTTTGGCTTTTTTGACGTTTTAATTTTATTTCATGTTTTAATTTATTTTATATGTAATTTTTATTTACCATTTTGTGTTTAGTTCTTTTTTAAAATTTGCGAAAGGTCCTTACGAGTGACAGTAGACGCTCGGCTACGCTGATTGCCGCTCGGCTTTCTTTCCCGATATCTGTCGAACCAATAATACTAGAGACTTGGGTTGGATATTGAAATACTCGGCTTGTTACCCCCCTTTCCCGTTTGCTACTTATCCCCAAATTTTGCCAAATGACTTAACTGCACATTTTGAAAATTTTGGTTAACACCTTTTCAAAAATTATTTCATGTTTTTAATTTATTATTTATGTAATTCTTAGTTATTATTTATTTTAATTTTTAGATTTTTATCAAAAGGGACTAAGTAGTAGTTTTTTTACGGGATCTACAGCCACCTCCACCTCTCCACCTCACAAGATGGTGGCGGCGCGCAACCACTTACATGACGCGCTTTTCAAATAAAGCTGGTGAGCATGGCTTAATCTAGCATATTCTAGTCAAGCTAACCTAGTCTAGTTTACGTAACCAAACCTAATTGAGGACATGCCAAGGGCTTAACTGCAAAACTTGGCGGATGGAGGACATGCCAAGGACCTAAGTGCAAACTTGGTGGGATGATGCGCTCTAGCGCTAGGGCTAATACACACACCCTAGTACACGGAGCGCATGCAACTTGAGGACATGCCAAGGGCTTAAGTGAAAAACTTGGTGGATGGATGTGTTTTAGCGCTGGGGCTAATGCGTACACCCAAGTATATGGGACAAACGCCACTACCCTAAGCTGTTCTTATGGGCTTGCGATGCATGGTTTAAAACAAGCCAACTAAAGCAAAAGTTTGGCGCTTTTCAGTCTGTCAACACGAATGTACCCAAAAGAGTTGGGTAATACCCTAATCCTGAAAAAAATTACATGTTTTTTTTTAATTTTTCAATTTCATGTATTTTTTTTCAGGATTAGGTATTACCCAACTCTTTTGGGTAAATTCGTTTTGACCGACTGAAAAGCACCAAACATTGTCTACTAAGGCAACACTGAAACATGGCTTCAAACCCCATAATAAAAAAATATACGAGCCTTACAGTAGTCGCATATGATGTGTAACATGTGACATGTTATCCTACTATGTGTGTCCCGGGAGCGCAAATCCCTTGTTGACAGTGAACTCTGTTGGTCATTGAAATAACTACTTTTAAAACTCCAGTGCCAAATCCCGACCGTAATGAATCATAATTGTTATTTGCCGTGGCGGAAGCAATCCACTGCCTACTTGATGCGAGCTGCACTCTATACCGGCTAGTTAGTGAACCCATGCCAGTGATGTTATTGAAAATGTCCTCGTTTTGCCGATCAGCGCACTGCCAAGTATGGGCGCGATTAAAAATTACGTGTGCGGAAGGTATATTGAATGTGTTTCTTCCAGTGACATGTTTAGACCAACGAAGTTTCAATTATTGTCAGTAGTCGGCGTTAATATAGAGAATTCAAACGTTGTTTGGAGTGTTTGTAGATGCGATATAGATTCCACATAGCCACATGGCCGACAGCACATCGAGTGCTTACATTAAATAATAATACAGCAAAAGTATTGAACCGTTAAACCAATATGTTCAGTTCTAAGTATGCCTGACGTTTACAAGTGACGGTGCGTTCAGGAATAACACCCCTCACTTTGAGTTGTGGTACGGGAATCACAGGAATATTCTGACTCCGTCCCAACTCTCGAACCAAGGCCTCCGATACCAGACTGATCTGCGACCCCGTATCCAATAAACATCTTATATTAATTCCACCAATCCTCGCGTAAATAATGGGTAACTGCCTAATTTCATCGTTCCGTGGTTTCACCGTCTCCTCCAGGCAATCTTCTGGCAAAGCAATCCATTCTTGTATGTTCGCTACTATCCATCCATCTTCAACTTCCGACTGTTGCGTTTGTAGACTGTCTTCTTTATCCAAATTTAGCATTTTTTTAGGTCCATTGCGACTCCCATCATCCTTTTGTCGCCCATGCCCTTGATATTCCTCTTGTCTCAGTAGACTTCCAGCTTCCTCAGTATGTGTGTCTGGATTCTTCATGTTCCCAATGGCTTTTTCCCATCTTCCTAGCTCTCCACCTTGACTAGCGTGTAATTCCTCTAGGTAATTTTGTGATTGAGCGTGCCTATCATCCCAGTCATTTCGATAATTACGCGCCTCTCCTTGATTTTGATCTCTCCTTCCTTTCCATCTTTGATTAGCATTGTAATCACCGTATCTTCCATAAGGCCTGTCATTTCTTCGATTTTCACGCCATTGCTGATACCCTCTATGTTGATATCTATTGATGCCTTGATATGACTTATTGTTATAGTTATTCTCGTTACGCTGGTATGGTCTGTTTTCTCCTTCTTCCTGGTTTCGCCTAGGTGTGGAGGTGCTTGTATTAGTACCCTGCGTTTTAGTGTTTACCTGTTTTGGTTTTATGACCTCTGTCGTATTGACTAACTCCAGCTGTCTTCCTCCTCTATAATGATTATGAGATGTAGTCTCATCTATCTGGCGTAATATCTGCTCTGCATGTATGGCCGTACTAATGTTCGCTGCGACTAGTACTTGCTGCACGTTGACTGGAAATTGCCGCGCTATAGTCATCACCAGATCCGCTTCATTTAAAGGGTAATCAAGGTCGCGAAATTTTAGCATTTGCATGTTAAAGAAATCTGAGTATTTCGTTTGCTGGGTAGTTTGGTATTTTCTAGAGTAAAGCTCCATCCTTAGACTCTGTTGTAATGCTGGCGACCAGTACTTGCGCAGAAACGCTAATTTGAAATCTGTCATAGTTCCAAATGTATATTTGAAGCTTAAAAACCATGTAAGGACATTTGCTGATAAAAATCTTTCCATCATCCTCAATCTACGTGCTTCAGGTACCCCAGTGTCATTGTAATGATCTTCAATTTCTTTAATAAAGGCTTTAGGTGTCACCCCTGAATTCTCCGTGTATTTCTGCGGTTTATAATCGTTCGAGCGAATTACTTGGATAAGTTGTGTGGGCTGATGACCGTCTTGTGGCGTGGAACTCCTTTCGATATTCTTGCGAAACCCTTCCGTGTTTGTTGTTAATGTGCTCTCTGTCTGAGCTTGACTCCCTGCTGTGCTTGCCTCCTCCGGGCTATTTGAGTCGTCCTGCCTATCTCTCATTGTTCCTGTTTTAAATATCGAGGATTTTTCTAACGACCTCAGTTCAGCTTTAATGATCCTGTCTGTTTGCTCTTTAAGTTTACTCTTAATTTCTTGCTCTAATGCTTGAATACGAGTATGATTTTCGCCTACTGTCTTAAGGATGGTTGATCTTTCCTCTTTAGAATCGATATTCATTTTTCGCCAATCTTTCCTTATTTGCTCCTTAATCGTGCTTACTTTCTCCTCAATCTGGCTTTTAGTGTCATTCTGATTGCTTTCTATCTGGCTCAACCTATCTTCCAATCTCGCGCTATTTTCGTCGATGGTACTCTTTAATTGATTCTGATCCGCTTCTAGGCTTTTCCATTGCTCCGCTGATTTTATTTCGAGACGGTCCATATCTTTAATTATGCCGGATATATTTTCATCTACCGCTGATAATTGTTGTTGAATGACCTTGCCGCTCTTTTCCAATTCCTTAAATCGTCCTTCTAACTTATCCTGAGCTATCTTGACCTCGCTTGTATTCATTGTGCATGCTATTTCAATTTGCTCTAATTTAGCTAACACCGTTTCATCCAGAATGCTAAGTTTTTGATCAAAAATACTTTCCATTTTCTTAATCTGATCTAATTGTTTTTCATTGTTTTTACTAACATCTAGGGCCAGCAATACCATCTGTTGATTAGTGTGATCCTTCATCTCTGCGGTTAACGAAGCTAATTGGTTCGTGTTTTTAACATTCTGCGCCTCTAACTGCGAATTTATAGTGTCATTGATTTCATTTTTTAGTAATCTAGCTTGTTCCGCCTGATATTCATTTTGTTCAATCCTACTGTTATTTAATTGTGTCCGCAATGATTCACTTTGTTCGGATAATTTGTTTATAGACTCACTTTGTTCTAACATAGTATTGTTTAGTGATTCACTTTGTTCGGATAACTTCGCGTTTAATGCTTCACTTTGTTCTAACAAACTATTGTTTATTTGTTCAGATAATTTTGTGTTTATTGATTCACTTTGTTCTGATAGTTTAGTGTTTATTTGTTCAGATAATTTTGTGTTTAGTGATTCACTTTGTTCTGCCAATTTAGTGTCCAACAATTCCTGTGTTCTCCTAGCCGCACTCTCAATGATTTCTTGAATCTGTTCCACCGTTGCCATGTTATACACTTTATATGAGACATTAGGGAAATGGCATAAAGCAATGCCCCTTGACACACACATACAATCCAATGCACATTTAATTTCTTTACCCAACTCAGTTCATTTATTTTTACATTTAATCCCACTAGTCGATTGCATATCTGAGTGGTTCTAATTTTACTCAATTTAATTTAAACCCAAACACATATTTAGTCATTAAATTGTTATCCTGATCTGATATTAACACTGACTAATTAACAAAGTATTAATTGTCATTTAAGGCTACCAGCCTCCTAACATTTTCATGAGTTTGACTTTCTAAACAAATCTAGTTTTAACTTTAATCATTGGGCGCCCGGTATCACGTATATTAATTTATTTTAATTCAATAGACAAAAACGTGAACCGTATTTTACATTGCAAACTCCTGATTTTAATTTATATTTCACACATTTGGTGGTATCCTCTTCGCCTCAATTACTTTTAATAAAATATCACTTTCCGGTGATTAAAATACTGTCATATCTGCCTCCACTTGTGGCCTGTGAGTTTTACTCAAATACGCCAACTAAATGTGTTCCATCAGCGAACCAGCAACAAAATTACACCTTCATTGTTGCGTCAGTTTGAAAACCCAACTATGCTTACATTGACATGTGCAATTTCTCTGCCGTTACACCACAGTGAACCGCCCCACGCTTGGCCGCGCCAGTTTACTTCCTATGAACCCTTCAGAATAGCAGTGTTTATATGCAAGAATCTTGATCAAGGGGTCGCGCTCAGTTCCTAGTGTGATGTTTACGTTCGCCAAACAACATGCTCTACTGAGGTAAGGGTCATAGGATTAAAACTATAATTAAGAAAGAAAGGTGACAAGACGTAAAAGAATAACATGATTTAATGACTAATAGTGCATAAAAAGAATATATACAACAATAATAAAAAAAATCCTCCCTGAATTTTTCCATGACAGGAATATCTATCAATGTTGAGGAGTCCGACGGATCTCCCCTTTATAAAAATGTGGATCCTAGTTCCACTAACTTGCATTTGGATTTTATGTACGCGTAATGACTAACTACGAGGAATGAGTACTTGGACGACTGTTCGTTTACAGCGGGTTAACAGCCACGATGCTTACGAACAATCATTTCGTAAATCAAAGTTTACGGATATGGGACATGACACTAATAAAAACCCTTAAAAATTTAATGCTGACACACACACTAAAAATCTACTATTTACAGGAATCTCCCTCGAGACCATCCATTAGCGCGATGACGCACTTGACAAAATGAGCTGCCAAGTCCGGCCAATTGCTCAATACACAAACAAGGAAAGACAGCATCACACGTGACTTCACGGGTCACTGATATGGAATATAAACATGGACTAAAACCAACAACAACAATAAAAGCCTCACCGGCTAAGATTACCTTATATGAACAAAAATGCACGTTAAGCTAACGCTTCGGAGATTATAGTGATTCGTAGGCAACTCCCATTTATTTAAACAATTTGTATCATTGATCAGTTCTTAATTCTGTATTTCAAGTAATTACGGAGTCAACAAGCACTCCCCACTAATGACCTCGCTTGCAACCTTCAGTCCGCCTTGTGAAACAGCTCCCCCTTCCTCAATACTTGTCATTGCCCCAACTTCAGTGTGCAAAAAATAACTGACCAGCTGTGCCGTTATCTCAAAGAATCAACAGCAACAAATCTCAACCACCTAAACATATGGTCAGACATTAATCAAAATAGCCACATATGTCCTCGCAAGGTAACAATATGGACTTGGCATCAAGCTGACAGAAATCAGTCTACGCTGAAATTCCCGCTTGTAATGACCACAAAATACACACACTCACACTGCTGGTAATGACATGACGTTTTTCACACAAGCAAAATATTTACAAAAATATGTCCCGTATACCATAAGTTAATTTATCAGATAATAAGAATATTATTTTGTACTCATCCTCGGCCAGTCACCCGTCAAAGGACATCAGCTGCCAACTCCCAACTGAATGCTTCTTATCTCATCTCAACCATCTGGACGGAGTGTTGATAGTTCCAAACTTCCTCCAGGATAAGCGATGTCATCTCTCGTGCGGATTCAAAAAGTTGGATTATTATACACTCGATATCTGACTACTAAATTCGCCGTTTCAGGTACTAATTTCCCCGGAACAGTCTGTTGGCGAATTGTCGATGCTACTGTCCCTACAAAATATAGTACTGTGACTATCTATCACTGAATTTAACACATTTATTAATAATGTCTGTGTCCTCATGACACGCAAAAGTATAAGTGTCTACGTCCTTAGACGCGCCAAATGTAAAGTAACCTGTGTCCACTGACACACAAAATATAATAGCCTGTGTCCTCGACACACCAAAGTATAATAAGCTTCCGTCGTCAGACGAACAAAAGTAATAGCAATGTCTTGGCTCTTCACGCCACTTATAAATGAACCGGCCCTAGGTATTGAAAGAGGGGAAAATCATATAAAAATTTCTCAAAATAATAGTGGTACAGGAATGAAATAAATATCACTGAACTCGTAAAATTGCGCAGGTCAAGAATATGCCCATTAATCCTAGAATCGATCGTAGAGATGTTGTCTAGCCGATCTCCCGCGTTAATGCTAGCCATCGCGTGCCCAAGCTAGACTTGCCGCGCTCGTAAGCATTCATTTCCCATTGGTTCCACATTTTCAATAACTTGGCGGTTTTTATCAGACCTTGGCCACGTAGGAGTGTCTAGTATTTTCATCAGCCACTCACGTTACTGCATCATATTTTTTCTAGGCGCGAATATTACAATGAACATACCATGAGCGTGTCTCACTGCGCGTCCTTTCTATTTTGAGGTAGCCACCACCTGTCCTTCTGAAACATTGCTAGGGTCTATCTTTTCGCAATCCTAAGTATTTAGCCTTTTGTCAAACTGCTGCAGGTATGTCCCCATTGTCTCCAACAAATGCTTGAAATTTCCTCATCTCCGTCTGGCTATTTTCATGACGCTGGTGGAAATATTTATTAATTGAAGAAATAAAACATCGAATCATTTATCCATCAGAGGGTAAAGGGTTCACAACTCCTCCACTCACAAAATTTCGAACTTAGGAGAAAGTCGATAATTTTAAAAAGACTTCCGTAGGCCAAATTGTTTTATTTCAGAATCACCCCTTTTCTATTACTTGGTCTAGCCGCTCCTGTCTTGAATGGCATTTACTCGTTTCATTTCCTGCTTGTAATGACCCTCTCAACTGCTTGCATGACGCGCTGGTGCCTTAGGCAACACTCTGCTCGTCTCGTTAATGTTTGTCAACACCAATTCCACTTCCTTCTTCACGTGCTGTACTCAACTGCTCCCCGTCCACTTGGTTGATATAGGACGTTCATATATTTAAACTGCATCATTATTTTGGCGCTCCCATTGTTCACTTCTTCGATACTCTTTTAAGTTGGCTGCATTGTAGACCGACATTGTTCCTGTGCTTAACTCTTTCACTCTGTATGCATTATTTCCCAGGTTTCTTACAATAGAATAGGGTCTTATGAACTTTTCGCAGAATTTGCTGAAGATCTTCTTCTCTGGATCCGATGTAGCGGGTCGTTTCACCAAAACGAGCTGGTTGATTTCAAGATCACTGTGAAACCTCTTATTTCTCACTCGCCGTAATCTGCGATCTGCTTGTTTTCTCATGTAGGCTCTCGTTCTCTCAATTCGCAGGTCAGGTGCTATCATGGGATCTTGTGGGCAGTTAATGATGCTTTTCCACGTTCTCACTGGATACTCATTTTTGTGTAAGACCATAGGGATCTGTCCTGTTGACTCGTGCCTGGTAGAATTCATGCATGTCTCTACATCCTTAATTTTATCCACCCATTTATGATGTTCATTGGGAATGAAGATTCTCAAGTATGATGTTACACATTTTATTGCTCTCTCACTTGGATTAGCTTGGGCATGTCGGATACTGCTTAAAACGTGTTTTATACCCATGTCCTCCATACCTTTCTTGAATTCGGCGCTTGTAAAATAGCTGCCATGATCTGACAATATAAATTCTGGTTTTCCAAGGATTAGAATAACTCTATTTCGAATACGACTGAGTACTTGTTTCGATGTAGTTTTCTGAATGGGGCATAATACGACAAACTTAGGAAATACATCAATGCACACTAGCAAGTGACGGCAACCTCGCCTTCCTTTCGGAATTGGACCGAAACAGTCTAGGGCCAGTAGCTCGCAGGGTTTCTGAGGTAGCAATGGTCTAGGATACTGCCTCATTAAATAATTATTGGGCTTTGTCCTCTGACAAGGATCACAAGTCGTAATGACGTCACATATAGTTGTTCTCATACGTGGCCATGTAAATGTCTCTCCTATTGTCGCTTCACACTTGTCTAATCCGACGTGTCCGTAACTTTCGTGAGTATGCCATGTCAATCCTCGCTGTAAGGATGCAGGTACTAATATGCGTAACTTGGTGTGGTCATTATCTACCCATTTGTGCAGCAAATTGTTGACATAAACATATCTTCCTTCTTTGGCTTTCGCTTCTCGAAATGCAGGTGTTCCTGTAGGTAGCTGCTTTCTGAAGTATTGAATTAAAAGCATCATCCATGGTTCCGCTTCCTGTTCTCGCTGTATCTCACGTAACTCCTCCAAGAATTCCCGGTCCTTCGGTGTTAACTCCAAGTGTTGTACCATCGCTGTTTCTTCACTATCAGGCTCTGGGTTCCTGCTGAGTACATCCGGAATCACGTTCATCTTCCCTGGGCAATGTTCAATCTCAATG
Organism: Meconema thalassinum; assembly: GCA_946902985.2. Classification (NCBI taxonomy): domain Eukaryota; kingdom Metazoa; phylum Arthropoda; class Insecta; order Orthoptera; family Tettigoniidae; genus Meconema; species Meconema thalassinum. The sequence continues at coordinate 884,799,773 of OX336389.2, read as the reverse complement.
CTAAACTGCTGAATATATATAGACCAACGTGTCACACGTTCACTTGCCATCGACGTCTTAAACAAGAATGTTAGTGCCTTGTGATCAGTCCTGACAACAATGGGGTATCCATAAATTATTCGTTTCCATTGTTGGAGCGCATGAAGGATGGCCAACAACTCTAGTTCCGTTACAGTATAATTGCGCTCGTGCTTACGCAATTTTCGGCTGACAAATACCAAATATGTTTTATGTTGCAGGTTAGCTGGATCTTCTTGGTAGAGCATAGCACCTATACCAATTAGTGAAGCATCCGCTTGGATTATAAATTTGTGCTTGAAATCTGGATATCCTAACTTAATGCAGTTTTCCAATAGCTGTTTTGTTGCTTGGAACGCCTTCTCACACTCCGCATTCCATAACCATTTATTATTCTTTTTTAGCATTTCCAGCATTGGAGCTACAGTCTCCGTGTAACCTGGACAGTTTTCCTTAAAGAATCCCGTTACCCCTAAGAAAGCCCGAATGTGCTTGACTCTCGTTGGTGTAGGGAAATTCTTTATCGCTTCGATCTTAGCTGGGTTTGGCTTCACTCCCTCCTTGTCAATGATGTGACCCAAATATAAGATCTCGCTCTTGAGGAAATGCGATTTCTTCAGGTTTACTTTGAAATTTGATGCATTAAGGTTGCCTAATACTTTATCTAAATTTTCCATATGAATTTCAATGTTGTCGGATGCCAGCAGAATGTCATCAATGTAGCGCACCGTCATCTCCTTAACCTCCTCGGTTAGATTCCGATCCAGGGCTCGGATTAAAGCACAGCCCGCTGTTTTGACTCCGAAAGGCATTCGGACGAAGCAAAATCGTTATGAATGGTTATCGAATAAGAAGCCAGTTAGAAGCTGTGACTTCTCATCCAATTCAATATGGTGGAAACTGGACGTCAAATCAACTGATGAATAAATGCTTTTGTTTTTAAAGCCTTTTAGTACGTCTCTGATAATTGGTGCTCTGTCATACTCAGGAAAAATGAGTCTCATGTTGAGATTTCTGGCATCTAAACAAAGTCTAATAGATCCATTTGGTTTTGTGACTGCCAAAATCGCATTTAGATAAGGTGTAGGTGTCTTCCTTATCACTCCAGCTTGTAACAGCTCATCTATAATGACCTTGACTTGACAACGATATTTTTCCGGAATTGGGTACAATCTACTTTTGAAAGGTGACCAATCCTCGACTTGCATTGAATATTTGAAATTTAATATTTTCCCAGGTACTGTATCAAATACTGCTTTGTGCTTCCTTAAAATCTCTTCCAATTGTTTTCTATGTTCACCCCCATGTTGAATGTCATTGAGCCGCTCCTGTAGTAACTCTTCAAATTGTGCCTCACTGTCATCTCCTTCTGTTAATAAAGACCATATCTCCTGGGATTCACTCTCCTCATCTAGCTCCACAACAGCTCCTTCTATGATGTTATCTTCTGCCTTTCGTATCTCCTCTTCCGTCTCTTCCGATATTGCTTCCAATGCCCAAGAATTTACATTCCTTCCGGTAGTGATTTCATCCATATGCAATCCCACGTTCATCAGTTGATCATACTCTCTAAAACTGACTGTATTCTTGTGCAAATCTATCACTGCTTGATAGTCACAAATGAAATTTGCACCAAGAATTATATTGAAATTCATCTTTGCCATGATAATGAACGTTTGCCCAAAAGTGTGTTCCAATATGTTTTAATCCTATGACCCTTACCTCAGTAGAGCATGTTGTTTGGCGAACGTAAACATCACACTAGGAACTGAGCGCGACCCCTTGATCAAGATTCTTGCATATAAAGACTGCTATTCTGAAGGGTTCAGTATGAAGTTTTAATAAATCGTAATTGTTGTCAGCAAATATGATAAAATGAATATTTTCACACCAAAGAACGACAATTTGAAGATGATTTACTGTAGGAATATCTTAAATGGGGTCTCCAAACCTTGAACTAAACTGTATGCGATATACATTCCCCATAGCCACATGGCCTACAGTACGTCGTTGTACCGATCTCCGCCATCACGCGCGCTCATTGTTTCCGTACCATGCACTTCCGTCCCATCCACTTCCGTCCCTTTTCCAAAATCACTCCCACAAAAATGTCCAGCTACCGAGTGGAAAGATGTTTCACATGAACAAGCCAACTGTTGCAGTGTATGACGTTACGCGATGCAGGAGTCGCAACCAGATGCTCGACTACGCTGACCCTATAGCCAAGTAAGATTTTTGATAGTTCGCCAACCAATAATCGGATATGGCTATGCGACTTGTCGTTGGACTTGGGGTGACGCCCCCTATTTGAAGATATTTTTTGAAATTTTGGCAAAGGGCCTAACTACACTTTTGTTGATATTTTTTGAATCCATGATGGGATTTTGACCTATGAGGTATCGTAGGTCTTAAGGTGACTCCCCCTTTTTGAATTTATTTTTGAAATTTTGACAAAGGGCTTAACTACACTTTTATTGAAATTTCCTGAACCCATGATAGGATTTTGACATGCGAGGTATTATACGATTTGGGGTGGGGGCCCATTTATGAAATGTATTATTTATTTTTGAAATTTCGACAAAGGGCCTAACGAGACATGATGAAAAGTAATTTTTTTAAAATTTATTTTAATATTATTTAAGAGTGGTAGTATAGAGAGAAAGACGGGAGGCCTACCGGTGGTGTGTTTAAACAAGCATGTTGCTGGCCACGGTGGCCGTGCCCCCAATGGATCAATTGATATTTCACGAACCATTCATGGAGGTGGCTTATGCGATGGTTTGTTTTAAGAGTGTGGGCTTTTTAAAAGTAATGATTGGTGAAGGCATGACTGTGACGAGTAATTGGTTTATATTTTTTGAATTTCAAAGAACTAAATACTAATAGGTCATCGGCTGTTTAATATCTCACTAACCAATAAGGCTAAAGACTTGTACGAGTAGACCTAGGATTCGGGCTAATGCCCCTTTTTCCCATAGCTTTGTTAATGAAACCAAACAACCCAAAACTAATAGGTCGTCGGCTTTTAATATCTCCCAAACCAAAACACTTAAAGATGATAAATTAACCTAAGATCTTTTGTTTTTGATGAAAAATAGTAGGGGAGTGAAACTACCCCAAAATTGAAAAATTGATACCTTGGAAACTAAGAACGCTAAAATTATGTTATAGCTTAAAATGGGTAATGAAATACTCTTTTACCTCGATAGGTCATTTCACCCCTAAAACAGTGAATAGTGATTTTACAGGGGAAAAGGTTGTTAAACACCTAAAAATGATAAATTATCCTAAGATCTTTTGTTTTTGATGAAAAGTACTTGATCGGTTAAAGTGGGTAGCTGAAAAACAAGATGGTGACTATACCGAATATAACCGGACCAAAACCAAACCCATCCGAACCAAAACCGAACTAAACCGAAACAAACTGAACCTAAACCGAACCAAACTTCATCGAGAACAAGCCAAGGGCCTAGGCGTAAAACTTGTGAGTGGATGCTGTCATTGGCGATGTCAAAAGGGATGGGATAACTTTCTACCTATAGAGGGTAAGGTAAAACTAGCGCATGGTGCTAATGCACACACCCAAGTACATGGGGCACACACAACTATCCCATACTGTTTTTATGGGTTCACCGTCAAAACTTGCTCAGTGGTTAGGCCTACTGGGCAAGATGGTCGCTACGCACAATGAGCTTTAAATACACGAGGCTAATAATCTATACACGCACTCACAACAAACTAAACTAAACTGTCTTGCTGTCAGTGCTCAGACAGTAGGCAGATGCCAGAAATGCATCGCTAACAGAAATACAATCATTTCCGGTCGTCTAATATTACCAGCTAACCATTTCGTGCTAGAGTGGCAAGAACTCTCGGCTCTTGCACTGGAGGTCTTTCTTTACTCGATTTCCAGCTCTGAGGACTAAAACGAACCAACCTAAGAAAGAAGGTCATGGTGGTGCAGTGGTTAAGCTGTTAGCCTTTCACTAAGGTAGACCAGGGTTCGATTTCCGGTAATATACATGTCATAAACATATAAAAAAGCAGGGATAATGTTTAAAACCGATTACACTTGTCTCTTTTTCAAATGATTGTTTGGGTAAAAAGACAAAGGTGGACTGGGTTTGATATACAGTTAATGCATGTAAGATTTGTTATTAATTTTATTTTAGACTTTAGATTTTAGAATTTTCATTTTAGATTTATGATTTTAGATTTTGCAAAAAGACCAAACCATATTGTCATAATAAATAGTCTATATTAATTTGGCCTTTTCCCAAAATCTAAAATCAAAAATCTAAATTCTAAAATCTAAAATATAAAAATGGTATGTAGGTAGAAAGATGATTACTAGAGCTAGGTTTCTGATGATGTATTTTTTTTGGGTAAGACTGACACGTTGCTCAAATACATATATATATATGTTTTATGAAAGAATGACTTCAATGAAATCTATTTGTTAGGTAATTATTTTCCATTTTGCCATTTTTTAGGGATAGGGCATTTTTTGGGGAAATTTTAGGTCTTTTTTGGTCATTTTTATACTATTTTCAAGAAAGAAGGATATTTTTTTATGTTTAGCTATTCTAAGTTTTATTTTATTAAATTTCCGTGTTGAATATTTTGTTTGATTTCATACAAGCATAACATATATTTTCCAGGAAACGGTACCCTCTTCTCCTATTCCCACAAGTATGCGTATAATGGACTCGCTTATACAAGGAAGTACATTTGCCTCATGCGTAGGTAGAAGGCTACAGCTAGCAATGAATCATTGAGTTCGTGGTATTTCTTAGAGCCGGAAGTGCTGTTCTAATAGACGCGAAGTTACGATATGCCTAAAGTGAAGTAATGTATGTCTGTTAAACTAAAACAATTTGTTTCGCAGTATGGAGAAAGTGTCTTCACCACTGACGGGACAATACTTGACTGCAAACTTTGTGACTTGAGAGTGGCAGCTGTAAAAAGGTTTACGATGGAACAACATGTATCGCGTGAGAAACACAAACGTGGTCTGCAACGACTTCAGTATGAAGGAACATTACTACAACAGAAGCTTCTTGGAGAAACCCATTCATCCTTTTCACCATTCTTTGAAGAACTGTGTAGAGTGTTTCTTTGTGCCGATATCCCATTGAGTAAGTTAAACAACCCTAAACTACACAATTTCTTAGAGTAGCACTCGAGCAAATCCATACCGGATTCATCTACGTTAAGGAAAATCTATGTTAGACGATGCTATGAAAAAACTTTGGAAGAAATCAGGAAAAGAGTTGGAAATAAAAAATGGGTATCGGTGGACGAGACGACAGACCCTTTAGGACGATATGTAGCTAACGTGGTGTTAGGAACACTGGATGAGGATGTTCCTGGGGAAAACTTTCTACTGTATTGTGAGCATTTACAAAAGTGAACTACTCAACAATCGGCTAGGACATGCTAGGACAGTTGTCAACGTCCAAGAAACCCTCAACACTATCAAAGTCAACACAGACTATGCAAAAAGTGGTGTTGCACGAAAATCAAAAAGGACTATATAGTAATCGTGATGATGATTATAAAGATAGTGATAAAGTTGATGATGATGATTATGATGATGATGCTAATCATGATGATTATAATGATAGTGATCAAGATGATGATGATGCTGATCATGATGATGATAGTGATAATGATGAAAAACAAGAGGATGACGTTTTTATACATATTGTTCCACGTGGAAGAAAGATCTACAACAAGCGTTGTGTTTAAAAAAATATACCAAGAAATGGTAAAGAAAAGGAGTTGTATTAAGTGAGTATCTATTGTAAAAAAACTAAATAAATAAAAATCTTGTATGGGTATTGTCTGTTTTCTTAATTGCTATCCCCATGTCCCACTATTAATGCAATTGTTAACCATGAATAGTCTCAGGCTATCTTCAGAAAGAGTGACCTTAAACAATACACGCTATCTGTGGTTTGTGTACCGACTATCATAATAATACAGTGTCGCCAAGCCATGTTGAGGCAATAGTTATGTCAGGTAAGAGGTTTAAACTCTTGCTTCCTTGTACTGAAAATTTGAACTTAAGTCAAACGCATTAACCACTTGGCCAACCCAACAGTTAATAATTTAATTCGTTCTGACACTTGAGTGTTTACAAAATTTTCCAGTGTGCATTGCCTCAAGCGCTTGCTCGTTTCTGAATGTGGAATTTTTGTTTTTCCATAACATTGCAGTTATGAATCTTGTGAAATGGGTGTTTGGGTTTTAGTAATGCATTACTGTTCGTTGACTAGCATTTACCGTTACACAACATTATTTTGGTAAGCTCTACATGTTGTTGCTTAAGTCTTCAGTCTTTTGACTGGATTGATGCAGCTGTCTACGCCTCCCTGTCCTGCGCTAATCATTTCATCTCTACATAGCTACCACACACTACATCCAAGGCAATCTGTTGTACCTTGGTCTACCCCTACAGTTCTTGCACTCAACCCTTCCTTCCTTAACTAAGCTTGCTATTCCTGGATGTCTTAGTATGTGTCCTATCAACCTATTTCTTGCTTCATTGTCAGTCACCTCAATCTCTCCTCTCCCACTAGTCTTAATACCCCTTCGTTTGTAACCCTATCTACCCGTCTGATCTTCATCATTCTCCTGTAACTCCACATTTCAAACGCTTCAATTCTCCTCTTTTCTGCTGCACCAATAACTCAAGTTTCACTTCCATAGAGTGCCACGCTCCGGACAAAGGCCTTCGAAAATGACTTCTTCCTAATACGTAAATCTATATTCGATGTCAACAGATTCCTTTTCTGTAGAAATGCTTTCCTTGCCTGAGCTACAGAAGTATCCTAATCGTCATCATCATCATCATCTTCATTTCCCATTTTCCAGCTGACACTGAGTGGGGGCAAATATGGTTCCTCTCCACTTTGTTCTGTCGTTCCACCATTCCTCATCCGACACGGTGTTCCAATCCAGGTCCCTTTTTTAATGCTATTCTCCACCGAGTCCATCAAACGCATTCTTGGTCTTCCTCGTCCTCTCTTCCCTGTCATCCGCCGTTCCAGTGCTCGTCTTGGTAGCCTTAATTCATTCATCCGTTTGACATGTCCAAACCATCTCAATCTGTTTTGCTCCAGTTTGTCATTTTGTTTCTGTACTCCCAGTTCTTTCCGTATATCTTCTTTTCTCACTCTATCTCTCCACGTTTTCTGGACCATACTTCTCAGGAATCTCATCTCAGCTGCCAGTACTCTGCTCTCATCCCTCTTAGTCATTGTCCAAGTGCATATGTCATTATAGGAACATAATATGCTTTGCACATAACTTCTTTAGCCTTAATTGCTATAACCTTGTTCCATACTAGTCCCCGTACCTGTTGGTAGAAAACACTCCCGAGTTGTATTCTTCTGCTAATTTCCAAATCTAGTCTTCCATCTTCAGTCAGTTCACTTCCCAAGTATTTTAAGTGTTTCACCACTACCAATTCCTTATCTCCTACTTTGATTACTACTTTTCCTTCTTTCTTACCTCTACTCATCACCATTGTTTTACGCTTCTCCACATTTATCTTCAATCCCCATTGCTCAATATTTTCATTTATTACGTCTAACTGTTCTTGTACCTCCATCTCATCCTCGTCCCAGATCACAACATCGTCTGCAAACAACATTACCTTCATCTTTGCCCTACTATAGTCTTTGATTACTGCCTTCATGATGTCATCCATCACCATTAAGAACAATAATGGTGGCAACACACTTCCTTGCTTTAGTCCAGTGTCAATTTTAAACCATTCCGATGTCCCGACTCTAGTCTTCACACTACTGTAGCAATCCATGCACATTCCTTTTATCATGTCTCTCAGTTCCTTGCCTATCCCCCTATTTCTTAAGCTTTCACAAACTTTTGTTCTAGGGATGCTATCATAGGCCTTTTCTAGATCAATAAAAGTCATTACCATATCCTTCCCATATTCCCAACTCCTTTCTATGTGCCCTCTCAGAATGAAAATGGGTTCCACTGTTGACCTGCCCCTCTAAATCCAAACTGCTCCTCCTCTATTTGGCTTTCTACCTTTACTTTAATTCTTTTTTCTAGGATTCTTTCCATTACTTGGACAACATGCGAGATTATGGTGATTCTTCGGTAGTTACCACACACCTTCCTGTCTCCTTTCCTGAATATTGGCAATATTTCTTCACACTACTGTAGCAATCTATGCACATTCCTTTTATCAGTCTTCAGGAACTTTCTTCTCTCTCCACACTCTCCTGAGAAGTCTGTATTTGCACTGCATGTTGCTTGGCCGATGCGTGTAAGCTCGGCTCCTCAGTGAAAGTGAATTAGAAAGTGGTATTGTGTAGGCACATTGAAACTAAGTGGTACACGTGTGAGTAATACAATAAGTGTAAACTGTGTTAAGTTATTTTGTGTGATAACTCCGTAGTTATATAGTAAATATATAACTTAATCAAGATGACCAGATGCAAGGGCAAGCGCGTCTCCTGTGACGCCAACGGTAGTGCCAACTTAGTTGAGGAGGCCGTAAATAAGGTGCTCAACGAGACTCTCAGTTCGGGTAAGTTCCTCGATACAATTATCTCTGCCATATCTGAGAGAGTGACTGAACTTGTCGTCAAACAACTGGAGAAGTCACTCCAGTTCAATATGGACTTGGTGTCAGATCTCACCAAAAAGCTTGAGAGTCGCGAGTGTGAAATACGAGCCCTTAGAGACGAGCTTGAAGAAAAGTATGACTCCCTAGAACAATATAGCAGGAGATCCAACATCAGGATTTTTGGCGTGCACGAAAGTGCCGAAGAAAATACTGATGCCGAAGAAAATACTGATGAACTAGCTCTAAACATCTTTAGTGATATCGGCGCAAGTGTTAACCTGCATGATATTGACAGGAGCCATCAAGTTGGACCTAAATCCCCGGAAAAAACGCGGCCTATTATTGTGAAAGTTGTGTCATTCCGTACCAGGCAGGAGGTGTTTCTCAAAAAAAGAATGCTTAAAGGTAGCAAGGTGACAATTCGCGAAGATCTCACCTCCACCAGGCTGGCCATTTTGAAGACTACAATTTCTCGTTTCTCTGTTAGAAATTGTTGGAGTTCGCAGGGCGATATCCTTATCAAGCAAACCCGATGGTAGCAAGATTAGGATTAACCGCATGTGTGACCTACCAAACTAGTTAGAAACTGTAGTCAAAGATCATTCACCTAGCTGACAGCGGCCACTGTATGTTACTTTAGTTTTAATTAATATTACTTCACCTGTATAGTGTAATCTTAGTCTTAGTTTAGTATAGTACAAGTTGGTTAGTTTAGTTTTCATCTCCCAAGTTGGCAAACCTAGTATATGGGTCTACGACCTCTGACAGCAGCTCGGTACAGCTTACCCCCTGCAGTGAAAGGAATTCCACCCGTCCCACCCCTTGGGTAGGTTTTTGCTAAGAATAAACCTTACCCACTAGGGAAGATGAATAAAGAAGTAAAGGGAAGTGGGTTTCGGACAGAGGAACAAGTGTGGATAATGGGACGAATGTCCAACATCAAATACCAATAATTTTTGGAGAAAAGTGTCACCGCAAAGCCCGTGAAATCACTAAAGTGAATGGGGACCTGAACACAGCTAACAGGAAACGTAGATAGAGCCTTGGCTATTTGCGAGCGAGAGGAGATGGTACCCTCCCTTCCATGCCAAGATTCGGCTACTATGGGGAAGGGTGGTGGTCTGGCAAAGAAAGAAATGATAAGTTTCCTATGTACCTTTTTAAAGTAGTTTGTTTTAAACAAATATTTTGAAGAATACAAATAGTTTGGATTGGCCGTGATGTTTTGATTCTTGAAATTGTAGAATTTCTAAAAAGCGACCGAATGTTTCCAAGAAGGATAGGGATGAAGCAATTATACCCTTGGGAATAATTTTGGTAAGAGCACCAATAGTTGCATTTAGGAATGGCTAAGCTTTTACCCAGCAAAATACCGACTAAAAGTTTAGACAATGAGAAAAACTTAAATTTGGAAAACCAATCGTAAGTTGTAGAGAAAATCTCAACAAGCAGGAAGCTGGCGTAGCGAGCTATGCTTGCCTTACTGGCCAGTTAGAATTAGCTATCAAAGCTAAGAGAGGCTTTAATAAGTTTGACACTAAGAGTTCTTGCTCAAATGCAACAAAAAGTGGAACCGTTATTAATTTTATTTGTGAGATTTTTAAAGTTAAGCCCATAGGAAGAGTAGGGGAAGACAGGATCTTGCCTAATCGTTATTTTAGAGAAATGATAAAGCAAAAGGATAAATCTTGATTTATTTAACAATGCAAAAAGGTGTAATCAGTTTAACACATATACAGGGTGTATTTGATATGATGGAAGTCCGTTACACTGGTGATAGAAGATGGTATCTAAGCAAATATCTTCATGAAATTCAGTCGTATCTTAATTAGTGTAGGTGGAATTAAATCACAAAAATCGTCGGTCAATGTCTTGGAAACGGGATTACACTTCGTTCCCCTCAGCAGCACAGCTGACTTCTCCCCATCACCCTCCCCTCCAGCGCTAAGGCATGTTGACAAGAGTCTGAATTTGAGTGACCTCCTCGTCTTGTCTGCCAATGGCATTGAAATACACGAACCGAGCCTATGAACAGCTGTTTCACACCTTCATGGGGAGTGGCTACATGACTAGTGAGGGTGGATCTGTCTAGGATTTTGCCAGCCTCATGGACTATGCATAGAAAATAGAAATCCTAAAGATTTGGTAAATTAATTTAAGGAACTGTTGGTCTACCTTTGTGTGAAGATAGTGCAACAACTGTAATAAAAATATTAATAATACTAATAATAGTAATAATAGGCTTTTAGATACACTAACTTCTTTTATGTGTCTTTTTGGTATGTCGAGTTGTCAGACTTTAATGTACGTAGGATTTCTTGTATGTGCCATGAAATCCATGGATATGATCGTATTAGATCCCATTCATTTACTACATGACTGAACGTAGATCGCACCCTCGGGAAGGTTAGCACTCTACCACCAGAACTACACATGCTGACTCTTATTTTTTTAAATTATTATTAGACTATTATTATTATTATTACTATTAGCTTATTATTATTATTATTATTATTATTATTATTATTATTATTATTATTATTATTATTATTATTATCATTATTATTATTATTATTATATTTATTATTATAACAATGTATTTGTATTTTATTTTCATTTTCGTGTATTTTCATATGTATGTACATTGTTGATTGACCAATAAATCAACCCCCCCCCCTCCCCCTCACCAGTTTATGGCCACCCCAGGGCTGGAGATGGGATGGGACAATTCACAATATGTAGGCTACATGAGGTACCGTACTAGTATTAAATCTTGGAAGTAGTTTTCCATGGGTTCCCACTTCTACCCCAGGCAAATGCCGGGATTGTTCCTAACTTAAGGCCACGGCCGCCTTCTTCTCAATAACCATAACCACTGGCAATGCAGCCCATGAAGGGCCTAGGCCTACCAAGCGACCGCTGTCCAGCCATTTGGCCTGCAGATATTTGGGTGACACGTGGTCAGTGCATCGTATCCCCTCGGCCATTAATCTTGATTTTCCTGACTGGGGCACTGCCTCACTGTCAGACAGCTACTCAATTGCCCTCACGAGGCTTAGTGCACCGCGTTCCAGCCCTCACATCAGTTTCTAATATCTCTGATCGAGCCGGGAATCGAACCCAGGGCCTCCGGGTGAGAGGCAGTTGCACTGACCCAACACCACAGGGCCGGCACCTTCTTCCGAATCCTCACCTTAATTACAAATACCCACTTTACTACAGGAACCACAAAACACAGGTTATCACACAAATTCTACCCACACCCAGTTGGCAGTTGGCAGTCAAAGTGAAAGGTCGTGTTTTTCCCAAGCTCTCAGGTGTGCTGGAATGGGTTGTTCTCTGGAATGTTATCGGGCGAGGATCGGACTGTGGTATGTGAAGGGTAGTCGGGATTTCCGGTGTTTGTGTGTGCGTACGGGACCTAGCAACTTGTGGTTCATAGCCCTAGTGATAGCTGCATTGCTAGTTATTGGTGGAGTGGAAGTGAATCCAGGGCCTGTTACTCCAAATGTGAATCAGGCAAATGATCCAGTGACAGTTTTAAAGTGTTCGACGTGCAGTAAAACATTGAAGAATGGTGTTGAGTGTGGACTATGTGAGAAATGGTTTCACTTCGGCTGTATTAAGGTCAAGAAGGAGGATTGTGATGTGATGTCGGAAATTGGTTTTGTAAAGTATGTGATACGCCGGACTGTTTGAGGGTGCAAATCAAAGCAAGGGATCAAATAATACAGGAACTTAGAGCTAAGCTTCGTGAATCAGAAGAAACGGTGAAGGATGTGACTGAACGGCTTTCTACTGGGATCAGTGTGGAAGAGGGCGTGCAGGAGCAAACTGAGGATGACGTTATCATAATGGGTGATTCGATGATACGATGGAGTGCGAATATCTCGAGGAAATCAGGTGCGAAAGTGCGGTGTTATCCGGGGATTAAAATTGACCAGCTTGCCCAACAAGTGGAAGAAACAAATATAGAGGACTGTGAAAAAGTTAAAGTGTTGTTGCTCCATGTTGGGACGAACGATTTGAAGAAGAGGGCTACAGCTGATTACATCATGGGGGAGCTCTACGAACTAGGCAGAAAAGCTAAAAGCAAGTTTAGAAATGCAAAAATTATAATGAGTGGCATTGTTCGGCGAGGAGATGTTCCGTTAAGGCGAGTTAAGACTGTAAATGACCGCATGGACTGGGTATGTGCACAACTGGGATTAGTGTACGTAGAAGCTGACTGCTGGATTGGTGGCCGTGACTTCGCCCGAGACGGGCTGCATCTAAATCGACGGGGCGCTTACAACCTAGGGAGCCTACATGACAGGGTCATCGGTTCGTGCCGGCTTTTGTGAGGAGGAGCAGGTCCAGAGGTTGCCAGCCGATGGGAACAGAAGGAGCTACTTCAAGATATTTGCTGCGGAGGTAAGACTCTAAGATTACTGCAGGTTAATTGTCAGAGTTTAGGAAATAAATTAATTGAATTTTGGAATCTTGTAGAGACGTATTCTCCGGACATTGTCATTGCAACTGAATCTTGGTTATATGAGGACATAAATAGTAGCGAAATAATTCAAGGGACCTACGAAATGTACAGAAGGGATCGGGGGAAGCGAGGTGGTGGGCTATTTATTTGTGTGCGCAAAAATATAGCTAGTTTCTTAAAGTGGGCTGATATGGATCATGAAATGTTATGTGTACAAATTTCGGATAAAGGAAATAAATTCCCTCTTCAGGTGATAGGGGCGTATAGAGCACCGAAAGATAACTTTTCTCTCCTCGAAACACTGTATGATAAAACTTGTACGGGTAATGCTATGAAAAAGAGCATAATAATTGCTGGAGATTTAAACCTCCCCAAAGTAGACTGGTCTGGTGAGTCAACTAGCTGTGGTCAAGCTCAGAGCGCTGCAAATAAATTCTTAAGGGAGGGGGGATTTTCCCAAGTAGTTGACTTCCCAACTAGAGACAATAATACCTTAGATGTTTATCTCGTAAGGCCTGTAGAGCTGTATATTAACTGTCTGAAAGTACCAGGAATTAGTGACCATTCTGGGGTTGAATTAAATATTAGATATGGTGACGTTACAAAATTAGACTCTGATGTAGCGAAAAAGATCATATTCCAGTATCGCAGGGCGGATCAGGGCAAGTTTCAGGGGTATTTGAATGAGCTATTTGTAGGATGGGCATCGGAAGGAAATCACATTAATATCCTGTGGACTAACTTTTTGAAAATTTTAAATAGCGCTGTTGATAAATTTGTCCCATTTAAATTGCTGAAACAGAACCCAGACCCTGAGTATTACACACGAGAAATTAGGAGACTAAAACGGAAAATTAGGAAATTATACAATAAAAGACATGATAGTGACAAGTATATGTTGAAATTTAAGTCCTTATCAAGAGAGCTCGTCTTAAAAAAGAGGGCTGCTCATGACAGTTATATGCAAGGTTTACTTGGTTCGGGAGGGGGTGGGTGGAAAAATTTTTACAGTTATGTTAGGAGAAGAAAGGGAAATTCAAATAATTTGTCGATGATAATGTCCGGTGACGGTAAATTAATTACTGAGAAACAGGCCATTGCTAATGAATTAAATGTCTTTTACGGTAGTGTGTTCAATAAATCCAATAGCTGTGTGTTGGACCTTAACGACGAATCAGGGGCTCCCCTGTTCCAAATAAACCAGTCAGCAATTGTAAAGCTAATACAAAAACTGCGTTTCAATGTATCAAAGGGTCCTGATAATATTGTTAGTGAAGTACTTAAATTAGGAGGTAGGGCCGTGGCACGATACTTGGAGGTGATATTTAATGTGTCCATAAACAATGCGCAAATCCCAGATGACTGGAAAAGAGCTACGGTAGTCCCAATATTTAAGGGAGGGCGCAGACTTGAATTGGGCAACTACAGGCCGGTTAGCCTTACGTCCATCGTTTGTAAGCAGATGGAGCATCTCATTTGCGACTACTTGAGGGAACAGTGGGAAACATTATCATGGTTTAATGATAGGCAGCATGGATTTCGGAAAGGTTACTCATGCGAGAGTCAGATGCTATCACTTTTTCAAGACATTAGCGAATCGTTAGACCATGGAGTTTCAGTCGACGCCGTGGTGATAGATTTTGCGAAGGCATTTGATGTCGTGCCGCATGACATGCTACTCCATAAATTAGCTTCGACGAAGATTGATAGAAGAGTAATTTTATGGATCCAAGAATTTTTGACTGGTCGTTCCCAGAAAGTGAAAGTTGAAGGCGTATTCTCGGATGAAATTACCGTAACGTCGGGTATCCCTCAGGGCAGCGTAATCGGAACTTTGTTGTTTTTGGCGTTTATAAATGACTTACCAAATGGAATTCGCAGTGACTGTCGATTGTTTGCGGATGATTGTGTAATATATCGAAAGATACACGACTCACAAGACAATGCAGTGCTGCAAGAGGACCTGAACCTGGTCTATAAGTGGGCGATTGTAAATAAAATGAAAATAAACACAAGAAAATGTAGTCTCTTAAAAATAGGGAAAGTGCGAAGGCAGGATTTTCAATATAACATTGGCTCGGAAATACTTGTAGAAGAAGATTCTTGCAAATATTTGGGCGTTCACGTAAGGAATGATATGAAATGGAGTAGTCATGTAGGATGTGTAGTTTCAAAAGCTTACAAATCCCTGCACTTTGTAATGAGGGTATTAAAAGGAAGTAGTACCTCTGCTAAAGAATTAGGCTATTTGTCACTTGTAAGACCTATTCTGGAATATGCCTCGGCGGTTTGGGATCCATATCAAGTAGGGCTCATCAATGAGTTGGAAATGGTACAAAGAAAGGCCGCTAGATTTGTGCTCAGTGACTTTAATCCCAGGAGCAGTGTGAGCCGTATGTTAAAGAAACTTGGGTGGGAATCACTGGAGGCTAGGAGGATGAAATCTAGACTCTACGCTATGTACAACACGTATACAAATCAACCAGCATGGGGTGAGCTTAGCAAACGATTGGGAAAGCCCACTTACATGAGTAGGAGCGATCATCCTTTCAAAGTTAAGGGCCGACCACAGCGAACAAATTATGGTAAATATTCTTTTGTAAACCGTGCCATTGATAACTGGAACTCTCTACCTGCCGCAGTCTTAGAGCCTTTTCCCAAACATATAGGTGTGTTTAAGAAAAGACTGACTATTTGTGTAAATACTCCAGTTTAATTGGTGTATAATTGTTATTGAATTGTTATGTATAATTATGTATTGTTATGTGTAATTATGTATTTTTATGTATAATTATGTATTTGTTATGTATATCCAATTTGCCACCGAGGGACACACCCCCCATTGCAAATAAATGAATGAATGAATGAATGAATGAACATGGGGCTAAATGACCAAAATCGCCAAGCCTCTCAAACAAAACATCAAGTATTTTACTTCCGTCTTAAATGCCTAGTTCTGAACAGACTACGGGATGTCGGAATTTTGTCACACTGTATTTCATTAAGTGAATGTTTTTAGTATTTTCAGAAACTAGTCAACAGAAGGTCCGACACGGACGCCAATAATACACCAGGGCTGAGTATCGAAATTATTTTATACATGAACATCAATCAATGAATTCCACACTTACAAAGTAGGCTACACAATACTACCGGTCGTAACGTACAAAGCCATTGCGTGCGTTGTCAACAACAACAACAAGAACAACGGCAATGCACATATTCTTACGAGACGGTAGCGCTTATCCTCATAACAGCTGATAGCCTACCACCCCTCAAATCATCAGGTAAGGTCAATGCTCCGATTACGTAACAACTTCCCCTTCGCGTGTCGTCACACCTGGCACCGCCTGGTTTCCCCCAGCCTGCCGCACCACTTTCTGCCTGATTAGTCTCTGAAAAACTAAAAACATTGACTTTTTAATGATTAATTATCAATTTCAAGATAGGTGACAAATTTGTTACCTACGAAGCTTAGAATAGTCTCTTCTATCACCAGTGTAACGGACTTCCATCATATCAAATACACCTGGTACAATTTAATTTTATAAACAATTGGGGTCGCAGACCTCCTAAAATCATTTATAGCTTGCACCAGGCAATTGACAATTTTTTGGTTTTGAACCTTTTATAAGTACTAAAATCTTCATGAGATTTTGAAATGGTGCTAAGATTAATAAATAGAAAATTTAAAGATAATTAACGTAATTAAAGTTAAACAATAAATCAAGTACAAGATGTGTACTTTAAGGATTTCTAGATGGGTATCTTAGAAATATGAACAAATAACAACTTCGAAAGTAACAACCAAAAACAGGGCGAAATGAAATAGAAGTTTCTATAACTTCCTATATTGATACAGAATTAAGTTTAGAGGTTATACAAAATAGGGCAGGTCACTTACTGTGAAACCTGAAGAGAAAAATTAAAAGGAAGTTTCTATTTAAACAGGATCACGAGAAAAAAAATGGGGCAAGTTACCCTTTCGTGAAACCTGGATTAAAGAGATTATTGAAAGGTTTGGTAGACAATAACCAATTCTTGTGCTGGCAAGAAAAGAAATAGATTAATACGCAGTTTATAACTGCTGATATTGATACAGAGTGAATAAATGGAAAGTGGAGAATGTTGGGAGGGCGCCTATGGTTTGGCGAGGCCTCGTTGCAAAATACATAAATTTAAAGATTAACCTAATTTTTTAGTAAAGAGGGGTTGAGGAAGAGGAAATAGGAACTTTGTAGAGAAAGTTCTTGGCCTATTTTATTTATTTCGGACCAGCACGACGCGGATGAGAAATCGAACGAGCACTGTTTCACTATAGTCTATTGACGTGGTTGAAAAGTTCACTATTGTAGCACAGGAAGTTTATAGCAAGGAAAGTTATTGCAATGGTGAAAAATAACTAGTTGCACTAGATTTTCGAGAGTCTATTGCGTTGAAAAACTTGTAAGTTATAGTTGAATGCAGCAGAAAAATTCCAACGGAGGAAGAAAAATTAGGTGTTGAATAGCTGTTCATAAGGAAGATTCCTTGGTTAGAAAAAGTATTCCCATATGTGAGTGGAAAATACTAGAAGGTTTAACTTGTAGATGAATTGTTTGGCATGGAAAATTCCAGAACAATCATGACGGTTGAAATTGACAGAAAAAGTCCAGCGGTGGAACGAGCTAAGTTTTCTACAGACAGTGGGTAATTTAAAGATGTCCCACGTTGTGAGAAATTATCTCAGTTAATAAGCATAAGAAATGCTGCTTCATGTTAAGATTAGCTTAGATAGACAAAGCCCAACCTCGAAAATCCCACGAAGATGGTTATTGCCCCACATTTAGTAATATCACACTGTCTGTATATGATGGTTAAAAAGCATGTAGCTATTTAAAAGCAATTAAAAAGAGTTGAAGAACGTTGAAGAAGTACTTAGCTCATTTCTGATGAACAGCGATTCTCCTAGTTGACCGTTAGTTACGATCTGGACATGGCGTCCAATTTGAAAGTTTGTCTCTCGAGGAGAGGAGACGTGCTCTAGGTAAGCTCCGACTGGGAGTCTTGACGACTGTAGCACAAGTGAGGCCAGCTCAACGAAGCGCGGAGAGACCAGGAAAGGGAGAAGAGGGTAGGAGACCAGGGGGTAGGAGACAAAGGAACATATATAAGAATAACCAACATTGTAAAAATTTATTCTCTTGATGAAATGGTCTTCAAAGAGTTGATAATAGGCGTCACTAGCAAAGCCTGATGGATGATAAAGTAGACGAAGTCCTCTTGATCACGGAGATGATAGCTGGCGATAGCGACGAGATCTGGTGGCCAGATTGGTAAGGAAGTCCTCTTGTACAGGGAAAAATTGAGGAACTTCAGAGATTCGCTGCTAGATGACGCTAGGTGGGTCATGGAATATATATGTCTAGAACAGACTCACAGGTAGAATAAGCAAAGTATACCAACAAAAGGAAACCAGGAGATCACTGTTGGTGTTTGTGAAAAAAAGGACGGAATGAAATAAAGCAAAGAGAAGCAAAAGCTTACCCTGTTTTACCGTGTATTCCAAAGAATACACCAACCTGGGAGGGCCAAACACCAACAGAGAACAAGAGACAAGAAATTAAGAACTTAAAGGTAAAGGAGCAATTAAAGACAGTGGTCTTATAATATGCCCATTAGTGGTCAAGATCTTGGCTACCCTAACTCTCCCATCCCTTCCAGGGTAACACTCGGTCACTCTAGCAGAGATCCAGACCAAGGGAGGAGAAGCATCCCTAACCAGGACCAAGTCCCCCACTTAAATGTCGGGATTAGAAAGAAACCACTTCTGTCTCCGTTGCAAGGAAGTTACGTTTTCCAAATTCCACCTCTTCCAGAATAAATTACGGAGGACTTCAAGTTTACGCCAAACAATAGGTAAATTAGAATCTCTGTAAGAGTTTGGAAGGGGAGGAGGGACAGAAAGAGAAGTGCCTATAAGGAAGTGACCAGGTGTGAGTGGAAGCAGGTCATCAGGGTCATTGGAAAGCGGAGTTAAAGGGCGAGAATTAACAACACCTTCAATCAGAATAGACAGCGAATTAAGTTCTTCATAAGTCAGAATGCGATTACCTAAAACCATTCTTAGATGACGTTTAGTAAGCTTTACGCAGGATTCCCATCTACCACCGTGATGAGGGGCGTAGGGAGGTATAAAACGCCATTTGAAACCCTTTGAGCAGGAAAAATTAGAAATCTGTTCCATGGCAGGGGAAGATGTGAGAGCTTTCTTCCACAAGGAAGCTGCGCCTTGAAAAGTGAAAGCGTTATCAGAGAACATCTCAGAAGGAACACCACGCCTAGCAGCGAAGCGAGAGACGGCTGACAAAAAGTAAGAAGAGGAGGCATTCGTTACTAGTTCCAAATGGATCGCGCCAGTAACCATGCAAACAAAGAGAGAAACATAGAGCTTACCAAACAACTTGCGTTTAGCTTCAGGGGATTTGCATTGCTATTGGAACGGACCCATATAGTCCACACCAGTTAAAACAAAAGGACGTATAGGAGAAGAGCGGAAAGAGGGCAGATCGCTCATTAATTGAGTATTGACTTTAGGTTTCGCTTTGAAGCAAGGAATGAATTTGTGAATTACAGAGGAAACTTCATGAATTCCATTTACGATCCAGTACTTTTCCCTTAAGAAGCAAAGCAGTGTGCGTGTACCAACATGCAGATTACGATAATGAAAGTCACGTATAATTAAAGAAGTTACGTGATGTTTAGAAGGCAAAATAACAGGATGCTTTTTGTCCTCAGAAAGCAAAGACTGCGAGAGCCTACCACCTACCCTGAGTAACCTATTGTCATCAAGGAACGGAGCTAAGGCACGAAGACGACTGGATTTCGGAAGATCCCTTTTAGCAGAAAGCAAAGGCAATTCGGAAGAAAAGGTTTCTTGCTGTGCAAAACCTTAATAGTAGCGAGATTCAATTCATGATTGGTAAAGTGTGGTTTAGGGAGAAGGGGTTGGTCAACCACAAGATATTTCCATATGAGAAGATAGGCAAAAATTCGAATTCATTTGTGAAAGGAAGAATAGCGGGACAACAAGGGATGAGAAACGTTGGATACAAGACACGAAACAGTAGATTTAGATACTTTAGCGTCAGGCAAGTTGGAGTTTGTAACTGGAGGTTTAGAAGGCCAACAAGAAGAGTCTTCGATTAACCACGAGGGCCCATGCCAGTACAACTGAGATGCTAGTAATTGAGAAGGTAAACATCCACGAGAAATGATGTCGGCGGGGTTGTCAGCGCTGGGCACATGTTTCCATTGACATCACGAAGAAAGAGTTTGAATTTTGGAACCCCCCCCCCCCCCCCTGGCACTATCCAGCCCATGACGGGCCAAGGCCGACCAAGCGACCGCTGCCCAGCCATTTGGCCTGCAGATATTGGGGTGACGCGTGATCAGCGCGTCGGGTCCCCTCAGCCGTTAATCTTGGTATTCGTGATCGGGGCGCTGTCTCACTGTCAGACAGCTACTCAATTGTCCTCACGAGGCTGAGTGCACCCCGTTCCAACCCTCACGTCAGTTTTTTTAAAATCCCTGACGGAGCCGGGGATCGAACCCGGGGCCTCCGGGTGAGAGGCAGGCGCGCTACCCCTACACCATGGGGCCGGCTTGGAAACCCTGTTTGCAACAAAAGTTTGCCAATGAACGGGGTTTTTGGCGATCCTAGAAAGAGTGATCATGGAATCGCTCCACAGATAGGTTTGCGAAAATTCGACCTTTAAGACTTCCCGTAATTTCTTAAAAGTTCTGCGGCCATGAGTGCAACACACAATTCAAGCCTAGGCAAAGTAATAGTTTTGGCACAAACAAGGTTGGAAACTGAAGATCAATTTAACGAACCGCGATAAACCAAATATGCACATTCAACCGTAAGCTTTTTCGGAACTGTCTGCAAACACATGAAGGAAAACAGATGAGCGTTAATTAAATTCCTAGGAATTTCAATAAGATAAAGATCAAGCAAATTGCTATGAAAGGAGAGCCATCTGTTAAGAAAAGAAAGGGGAACAGTTTCATCCCATTCACTTTGAGCGACCATAGCTCTTGCATGAAAAGTTTTGCTATAACAATAACCGGAGCAAGGAATTGAAGCGGATCAAAAAGTTTTGCAATTTCGGAGAGAATTTGCCTTTTTGTGTTAGGGAGCTCTTCGGCAAGCGAAACTTTATAGATGAGAGTATCAGTGCTAGTGCACCAATGAACTCCGAGAGTTTTTATGGGTTCGGAATTCCCACAAATTTCAACGGAGGAGGGGTCAACACCTTCAATAGGAAACTGGGCGCGAAATTTCGCTGAATTGGAATTCCATTTATGAAGTGGAAATCCTCCATTCTTTAGCAATGCCTGAAGTTCTAGTGACACGAAAGAAGCTTCCACCAGAGTGGGGAAGGACTGCAAGTAATCGTCAACATAGAATGATGTAGTTAGTGCTTCGGAAGCTATAGAATCAAATAAATGACCATCTTGAGAGGCTAACAAATGTAGGGATCGGATAGCAAGGAAGGCGGAGGGTTTTAAGCCATAAGTAACCGTCTTTAAGTGAAATATCTTAATGGGTTTGCTGATTTCGTCGCGCCACAAGATTCTTGGGAGATCTTGTTGTTCAGGCTGAATTAAAACCTGACGGTACATCTGTTTTATATCCGCTATAAGAGCTATGGGAAATAATGGAAAGTTTAAGAGTATAGCAGATAAATCTGACTGAATAGCGGGACCAGAGTAAAGAGTATCGTTAAGACTGTTGCCATTAACTTCAGCGGATGAACCATTGAAAACGACTCGGATTTTATCCTTTACAAGAGGGTTTTTCCACACGGGATGATGATTTAAGAAAACCGTTTCAATTGGGGTGTGCAATTCGTCATCAGATTTGCTGACAACTTCCATATGATCTAAGCTTTCATACTCATCCATGAAATCAGTGTACTGTTGTTTAACGAGAGGTTCTTTCTTGAAATTGCTCTCGATAGCAAAGAGAGCTTTTCGAGCTTTAGGTTGAGAATTAATAAGTTTGGGGGATTGAGTAATCTTGGCATCTGAACAATGAACCGGCCTTCAGGAGAACGAGTGGTAGTGTTCAAGAAAAGTTGCTCACAGAATTCGTTTTTTGAAGAGGTTACGTTAGGGGAATCAACGCTTTCGAGAATCCAGAACTGTTCCAAATCAGTATTAGCAAAATAACATTGAGATACGGGTTGGGGAGAATAATGAGGAAGTTGACCAGTAACGATCCATCCAAAATTAGTGTCTCTGGCAACCACGTTTGAGGATAACTTACGAACCTGTTTACGAAGGCAATTCCAGAAAACATTGGCACTAAAGAGTATGTCAATGGGGCCTTGTACATTGAAGAGAGGATCGGCTAACCTTAAATGCGAGGGAATGTTTAAACCTGAAATATCGACAGAGTGACTTGGAGTATCTTCTCCTATGCTATTGAGAATGAGACAATTCAGTTTGAGAAAGTTATTTCTGTGACAAGTGTCTCTTATGGTTAGCTTTGAAAACTGTAAAGCTTGCGATTTTGAGCTGTTAATGCCTGATACATTGATAGAAGTAGGGTTTACAGGTAGGCCTAATATTCTAATCAAAGAATGGGACACAAAATCATGAGTTGCCGCTGAATCAAGAAGACCGCGAGCACTGACCCAGTTGCCGAATTTGTCCTGGACTTCGACTTGAACAGTGGATAACAATACTTGAGCACTACGCAAAGACTTAGCGGTTTGAATGTAAGAAGACGCACTAGGATTGCCAGTATTATCACTTTTCTGAGAAGTAGATGCTGCTGATGACCTCAATTGATCATGACGATGCAGTAAAGTGTGGTGTGGTTTTTCACAGTGGTAACAAAGTCTTGAAGACTTACAATTAGAAGCAGAATGCTTGGGTGCTAGGCAGTTAAAGCAATGTTTATTCTGGGAAACTAATTTTCTTCTGTCGTCGACTGACAGTTCTTTAAAAGATTTACACAGATACAAGGCGTGGGAATCCTTGCAAAGTATGCACTTTAATGATTCATTTAAACTTTTACGGGGTTCGATCTGAGTGTTTAAAGAGAGAGAACTAGCAATGCGGCGTTCACTAGACCTAGTTGGGTAACCAGTGGCGTTTGACTTTAGTTTAGACGAGCTGGACCCGGGTTTTTGGGTACTAGACGCTACGTGTTCGGTTTTAGATTTAAGAGACAGTAATTCAAGTTTAGAGCTAGGAGAAGAGGGTTCACTTTGATTAGCTAAAGCAGTTAAGAGTTGGCATCTAGCATTTATGAAGGTGACTAAATTCTCATACGAGTAATTGTCATCTTTGGAAAGTTCCATTTCCCAAGCCTTGAGGGTAGCAACATCGACTTTAGGAACAACTAAATGTATTAGGAAAGTGTCCCAGTGATCAGTGGGTTGATCTAATTGGGATGGAGCTTTAACATGAAGTTGTGTTGTATCAATGAGGGTACGCAGACTAGTGACGTCATTGTGCTGTGACGCAGGCGAATTGCATAGAGCCTTCATGTGGCGTTGAATACGTAGTCGTAAATTACCGTATCTTTCCTTCAACAAGTTAAAGGCAATGGGGTAGTTTTCGGCACTTAATGGGAGTGCTTCAACTAACTGCAGGGAATAGATCGCAAATAATGAAACTTGTAAATGATTTGAATATCTTCATTTTCATGAACTAGAGAACAAAATAGTTCGTAAAAAGAATCCCAAGTAGATTCGTCTCCTGAGAAGTGGGGTAAATTAATCTTAGGAAGAAATGGTTTGGGCTTGTGAGTGCCCTCACGAGAAGAGGTTTGTTGTTCGTGAAGGGAACCAAGAACGGAACCATCCCTTTTCTGCTCCTCCTCAAGTTGGCGAATTATTTTAAAGGCGGAGGCTATACCGTCGTAATATTGATTTTCTACCTCTACTCGATCATCAGTTTGATTGAGCATGCAGGTTTCGATTTCGGTTTGAATAGTACAATAGTTTTCATAAGAACGTTCATAGTCCATAACGCGATGTTTTAACAAATCTAATTGAGCTCCTAAGGGATCTAATTCCTTGATGTATTTTCGGAATCGGGTAAGTTGCCTTTTATAAGAAGCTCGTTTGGATGTAAGTTTTTCATCCTTGCAGTCCTAATCTTTATCTGTGGAAGGCATGGTGAAATAGGTATATTGAAGTATAACATACGCAACTGTGGAACCTTGGAAAAGCTGTCAGACTGGCAGCAGCAAACAAGTTGAAAGAGAGAAATGCACCAAAGGAGACAGAAGCAATCCCTTTCCACCTCACCAGCTTTGCACTGCGGAGTTATAGCTGAAAAATTCAAAGTAAATATTAATGATTTGTAAAATATTGACAAATGGACTTTCCCGGTTTCTGGGACCAAATTTTGGGTAGGTTTTTGCTAAGAATTAACCTTACCCACAAGGGAAGATGAATAAAGAAGTAGAGGGAAGTGGGTTTCGGACAGAGGAACAAGTGTGGATAATAGGACGAAAGTCCAACATCAAATACCAATAATTTTTGGAGAAAAGTGTCACCGCAAAGCCCGTGAAATCACTTAAGTGAGTGGGGACCTGAACACAGCTAACAGGAAACGCAGCTAGAGCCTGGACTATTTGCGAGCGAGAGGAGATGGTACCTTCCCTTCCAAGCCAAGATTCGGCTACTATGGGGAAGGGTGGTGGTCTGGCAAAGAAAGAAATGATAAGTTTCCTATGTACCTTTTTAAAGTAGTTTGTTTTAAACAAATATTTTGAAGAATACAAATAGTTTGGATTGGCCGTGATGTTTTGATTATTGAAATTGTAGAATTTCTAAAAAGCAAGGAAGGAAGGAAGATTGTAGTTTTACGTGACCGAGAATCTTGTGATTATGAGCCAAGGGACTTCCTTTTTTACGTGGAATCCGAACCACAGGACATGGCATTTCACATCGAAAATCTCACATGCGTTGACCGGGAATCGAACCCGGACCGCCTTGGTGAGAGGCATACAGTTAGACCGCTGAGCCACCACGCCCCCCTCTTTCTAAAAAGCGACCGAATGTTTCCAAGAAAGATAGGGATGAAGCAATTATACCCTTGGGAATAATTTTGGTAAGAGCACCAATAGTTGCATTTAGGAATGGCTAAGCTTTTACCCAGCAAAGTGCCGACTAAAAGTTTAGACAATGAGAAAAACTTAAATTTGGAAAACCAACCATAAGTTGTAGAGAAAATCTCAACAAGCAGGACGCTGGCGTAGCGAGCTATGGTTGCCTTACTGGCCAGTTAGAATTAGCTATCAAAGTTAAGAGAGGCTTTAATAAGTTTGACAATAAGAGTTCTTGCTCAAATGCAACAAAAAGTGGAACCGTTATTAATTTTATTTGTGAGGTTTTTAAAGTTAAGCCCATAGGAAGAGTAGGGGAAGACAGGATCTTGCCTAATCGTTATTTTAGAGAAATGATAAAGCAAAAGGATAAATCTTGATTTATTTAACAATGCAAAAAGGTGTAATCAATTTAACACATATATAATTTAATTTTATAAACAATTGGGGTCGCAGACCTTCTAAAATCATTCATAGCTTGCACCAGGCAATTGACAATTTTTTGGTTTTGAACCTTTTATAAGTACTAAAATCTTCATGAGATTTTGAAATGGTGCTAAGATTAATAAATAGAAAATTTAAAGATAATTAACTTAATTAAAGTTAAACAATAAATCAAGTACAAGATGTGTACTTTAAGGATTTCTAGATGGGTATCTTAGAAATATGAACAAATAACAACTTCGAAAGAAACAACAAAAAAAAACAGGGAGAAATGAAATAGAAGTTTCTATAACTTCTTATATTGATACAGAATTAAGTTTAGAGGTTATACAAAATAGGGCAGGTCACTTACTGTGAAACCTGAAGAGAAAAATTAAAAGGAAGTTTCTATTTAAACAGGATCACGAGAAAAAAATGGGGCAAGTTACCCTTTCGTGAAACCTGGATTAAAGAGATTATTGAAAGGTTTGGTAGACAATAACCAATTCTTGTGCTAGCAAGAAAAGAAATAGATTAATAAGCAGTTTCTAACTGCTGATATTGATACAGAATGAATAAATGGAAAGTGGAGAAAGTCGGAAGGGCGCCTATGGTTTGGCGAGGCCTCGTTGCAAAATACATAAATTTAAAGATTAACCTAATTTTTTAATAAAGAGGGGTTGAGGAAGAGGAAATAGGAACTTTGTAGAGAAGGTTCTTGGCCTATTTTATTTATTTCGGACGAGCGCGACGCGGATGAGAAATCGAACGAGCACTGTTTCACTATAGTCTATTGACGTGGTTGAAAATTTCACTATTGTAGCACAGAAAGTTTATAGCAAGGAAAGTTATTGCATTGGTGAAAAATAACTAGTTGCACTAGATTTGCGAGAGTCTATTGCGTTGAAAAACTTGTAAGTTATAGTTGAATGCAGCAGAAAAATTCCAACGGAGGAAGAAAAATTAGGTATTGAATAGCTGTTCATAAGGAAGATTCCTTGGTTAGAAAAAGTATTCCCATATGTGAGTGGAAAATACTAGAAGGTTTAACTTGTAGATGAATTGTTTGGCATGGAAAATTCCAGAACAATCATGACGGTTGAAATTGACAGAAAAAGTCCAGCGGTGGAACGAGCTAAGTTTTCTACAGACAGTGGGTAATTTAAAGATGTCCCACGTTGTGAGAAATTATCTCAGTTAATAAGCTTAAGAAATGCTGCTTCATGTTAAGATTAGCTTAGTTAGACAAAGCCCAGCCTCGAAAATCCCGCGAAGATGGTTATTGCCCCACATTTAGTAATATCACACTGTCTGTAAATGATGGTTAAAAAGCATGTAGCTATTTAAAAGCAATTAAAAAGAGTTGAAGAACGTTGAAGAAGTACTTGGCTCATTTCTGATGAACAGCGATTCTCCTAGTTGACCGTTAGTTACGATCTGGACATGGCGTCCAATTTGAAAGTTTGTCTCTCGAGGAGAGGAGACGTGCTCTAGGTAAGCCCCGACTGGGAGTCTTGACTACTGTAGCATAAGTGAGGCCAGCTCAACGAAGCGCGGAGAGACCAGGGAAGGGAAAAGAGTGGAGGTAGGAGACAAACGAACATACATACATAAGAATAACCAACATTGTACAAATTAATTCTCTTGATGAAATGGTCTTCAAAGAGTTGATAATAGGCGTCACTAGTGAAGCCTGGTGGATGAGAAAGTAGACGAAGTCCTCTTGATCACGGAGATGATAGCTGGCGATAGCGACGAGATCTGGTGGCCAGATTGGTAAGGAAGTCCTCTTGTACAGGGAAAAATTGAGGAATTTCTGAGATTCGCTGCTAGATGACGCTATGTGGGTCATGGAAGATATATATCTAGAACAGTCTCACAGGTAGAATAAGCAAAGTATACCAACAAAAGGAAACCAGGAGATCACTGTTGGTGTTTGTGAAAAAAGGAAGGAATGAAATAAAGGAAAGGGAAGCAAAACTTACTCTGTCTTACCGTGTATTTCAAAGTATACAACACCCCTCTCTCACCGTGGCCTTGTGAAGGTGACAGAGTGCCAGAAGTAGCTCCAGGGAACAATGACTCCACCGCAGCCCGTGATTACCTGTTCGAAAAACTGTTACTTCATCGGACAGGTCTTCTCATAGCGCACGTAAATGTACAGTCCTTATCGGCACATTTTCATGAACTAGAACTTATTATACCTGATGTATTCCATATTTGCTTGATGAGTGAGACATGGCTATCGCCACTCCATCTTTAAAAATCATTTAACTTGTCCGGCTACACTCTATTACCCAACGACCGATTAGGAAAGAAAAGAGGTGGGGTTGGCGCTTTTGTTAAGACGAACTTGAATCCTAAAATCCTAGCATGCTCAGGGAGCCAGTACAATAGAAGACCCGAATTTATGTTATTCGAAATAGAGACCGCCCATCAAAGTGTGCTGTCATCGTTGTTTACAAGGCACCTTCGCTGGGTCATTTAGAGGACGTAGAGAACGCGTTATTACGCATCCTGCCTCTTTACCAGCACGTAATAGTCATGGGTGATTTCAATACCAATATAGGCGATAATACCAAAGCCGAAACTCGGCAACTCTTGAATATGCTCGCGTCACGTGACATGAAAATATTAGACCTTCTACCGACACATCACACACTCTCATCACACACGACAATTGACCTGATATCAGTAAAGAACACAGACAAAGTGCTTCAATACGGGCAGACATCTGTACCTGGAATTTCTGCCCACGACATAATCTACTTGTCCTACTCTTTAAAATATAAGAAGACCAAACCAAGGACCATCACGTACAGAGACCTCTCTAAAATTGACACGCTATCCTAGATAGAAGACGCTTTCAATGTACCATGGCATGACATACTGAATATTCACAATAGAGCTGATAAAGTACACAAAATGAACGACTAGACAGGACTATATGATAAACATGCTCCAGTGAAAACTGTTCGAGTGACGCTACCTCCAGCACCCTGGCTCAGCACGGAACTGAAAGAACTAATGGCTAAGCGAGATTCTGCGCACAGAAAGTTTAAGAAATTACCCACGCATCAGAATTATGATGACTTTAAAAATCTCCGAAACAGAACATCCCAAGCAGTACGAAACGCTCGAACCAGGCATGCTCACAAGTTGCTCGGGCGTAATATCAAACCCTCTGCCGCGTGGAATGAACTAAGAAACATGGGAATAGGCTAAGAAAAAAATGACAACCACATTAATTTACCTCTTGACACACTCAATGACTATTTTACTAGTACAGGACATTCTGTCAACCCAGACATAAAACACAGAACTCTCACCAACAACTACAACACCCCCACCTCCAACAGAGAAAAATTCTACTTCTCGCATGTTACCCCGTCACAAGTCAGACGTGCCATTCTTAGAGTCAAATCAAAATCGAAAGGGATCGACAATATAGAAATAGAAATATTCAAACGAATCATTGACATTATACCATACTTCCCACAATTACACACATATTCAACTACTCGTTAATGACCGGTACGTACCCATCGCTATGGAAAGCGGCTATTGTCATTCCAATCCCTAAAAACACACAAGCCCAAAACGTGAGTGACTATCGCCCAGTGAGCATATTATCTGCCATCTCCAAATCTCTCGAATCTATCGTGTACGAACAACTCTCCTGCTATTTGCAAGAGCACAACATCCTTGATGAGCACCAATCTGGCTTCCGGAAAAATCACAGCACTACTACGGCACTACTTAAGGTCACGGATGACATAAGAAAGGCTATGGACAGTGGGCAAGCAACAATCTTAGCACTGCTTGATTTCAGCAAAGCATTTGATTCTGTTGATCATGACATATTACTCTCTAGCCTAATCAAAATTCATCTCTCTATGAACAGTATCCAATGGGTGGACACATATCTACACGGGCGCCAACAGCGCGTTAAAAGTAACTCAAATGAAATGTCTTCTTGGCGCTCAGTGTGACAGGAGTCCCTCAGAGAACAGTTCTAGGACCCCTTCTCTTCTCGATCTACATAAATGATATCACTTCATCGATATCTAAATGCAAATATCACTTATACGCTGACGATGTACAACTCTATCTGCATGCTGCACCAGGAAGACTATCGCAAGCAATCAAAGCTTTCAATGAGGACTTAACTGAAATTTGTAATTGGTCCAATTCACGTGGACTACGACTCAATGAGACAAAAACTCAAACTATCATAAACTCCCACCCAAAAATTCTCCGTAAAATAAAAAATAGTCCCACCCTACCAAACTTACGCTTGCGTGACTCCCCAATCGAATTCCGAGAATCAGTCAAAGATCTGGGCGTGATTATTGACGAACATCTCTCTTGGACGCAGCAAGTCCACAACGTCTCTAGAAAAGTATTTTCCGCACTGAAATCATTGAGACGATTTGGGAATATTTTCTCTCGCGTGTTAAAAGGACGACTTGTTTCCTCCCTAGTACTGCCTCATTTTGACTATTGAGATGTGGTATACAATGACCTGTCTGCTACTCTTAAAAACAAACTCCAACTAGCACAAAATGCCTGTGTACGCTACATATGCAACTTACGGTATTACGACCACGTCACCCCTGCGTACGAACAACTCAGCAGGTTGAGACTAAATCAACGTCGCGATCTTCATTCTTTATGTCTTTTCCGACAAATACTCTTAAGTTCCTCTCCAGCTTACCTGCATTCTCAGTTTCACTGCCTCTCACACGAACATAGTCTTGGTAAACGGTCAAAAAATGATTCACTCATGCTCATACCTATACACCGTACGGTCCGCTACACTAACTCCTTCGTAGTTTCTACTGCACGACTGTGGAACAACCTGCCGCGCTCAGTCAGAGGAGCAACCCCGTCTAGCTTCAGGCAGAAATGCCAGCTGTACATATCACAAAAGAAATGAAAGCTGAACTCAACACGTCAAATATTTGAATCCTTATGCTGAGTTATATTCGTGTTTCTAATTTACATTTTATTTATTTTCTGTTTAGTTGCCTAAATGTTTTCTTACATCATTTTAAATGCGCATTGCAAAATCAATATTAGGCTATAGTAATAACTCATCCCTGATGCTTATCATCATCATCATCATCATCATCATCATCATCATCATCATCATCACATCATCATCAGGTTCTGTTTTATTAGTGTTTGTGTTTCCCTATAATTTCCTTACTTTAGCTATAATTAACTAATTACAATAATTTTTCCTACGCCATGCTTACCTGCCATTATATGTATTGTGATCGGATCTGAAATGTATTCCTGTTAGATTTAAGTACCATTGTTAAGTTGTGCAAATAATGTAATAATGTATTAATTGTAAAATCTGGTTAGAAGGAAGAGAGGTCCCAATGGCCCTAATCTTGCCAGACGAAATAAAGCTATCTATCTATCTATCTACTGGTCCTGCCGCCTTGATCATTTCTATTGCCACTTCGTCGATTCCCACAGCTTTCCCCATCTTCATCTTCCTAACTGCCCATTCCACTTCTGCCATAGTAATGTCTGGTTCATCTTCTATTTATTCATCCACTGTTTTGGCTGTTTGCGTAATTTCTCCGCATGCTTGGCGTCTCAACTTCAACAGCTCGCTGAAACATTCCTTCCATCTGTCAGTTATGTCTTCTGGGTTCGTCAATATTTCACCTTCTTTGTTTTTCACGAACCCAGTGTTCACCTTTTCATTCCTTCTGCTTTTTATAATTCCAAACAGCAATTTCTTTCCACAATTTAAATTCTCCCTTATTTCCTGAGTGAATTCTTCCCAGGATTTCTTCTTTTCCTCTGCAATTACTTTCTTGCAATCTCTGTTTGCTTCTATATATTTTGCTCTACTTTCTTCTTTTTTTTGTTGTTTTCAATTCCTTCCAAGTTTTCTTCTTCTCTCTTACCTTTTCTTTCACTTTATCATTCCACCATTTTGTCGCCTTTTGCCGTACCTTTCCTGATGTTCTACCACACGCTTTTCTGCACTGTTTACAAATGCACTCTTAGACTTTTCCTATTCTTGTTCCACATGGGTAATATCCGTCCTTGGTATCTGTTCTTGCAATTCTTTCTTAAACTCTTCTGCCACCTCCTTTTCCTTTAGTTTCCAGACCTTAATCTTTCTTTCCCTTTTTTTCTGGTAATCTCATGACCTTTCCAACTTTTAATTTTGCTACCACTACTCTATGGTCTCCCCGAAAGGCTTCCTCTGGCATGGCTGTAAAATCTATCAGCTCTTTCCGATGTCCTTTTTCGACTAATACATTGTCTATCAGAGTTTTCGTTCTTCTATCTCCCCATCCTTACCTCGTTATCTTCTGACTATTTTTCTTTCTCAACCACGTATTCCCTATAATTAATTGGTTCCGCTGACAGAAGTCCATTAAGAAATCCCCTTCTGGATTCTTACTGCCATAACCATATGGTCCCAAAATCTCCTCTCTTCCTTGTCTGTCTCTTCCCACTTGTGCATTCAAATCACCCATTACTATTATTTCCTTATCCTCTATATATTTTTCCACATCTTCTAGAATTTCTTCTAAGTTCTCTTCTTTATTCCCCGTTTGTGGAGCATATACTTGGAACAGATCTTATGTCCCTGTCTGGAACTGTATCCTTCCGATGATCATCCTGTCACTTATCTTCTCCACCTCCTCCTCATACTCTAGGACAGCCTTTCTTATAATCAATCCTACTCCATTTTTGTCTCCTGTCCTCCACTGTAAAACAGACTGTATCCTTCCTTTAGTTTTCTTTCCCCTTTTCCTTTCCATTTCGTTTCACTGAGACCGAGGATGGCTATATCCTTCTCCATCATGAAGTCCACTAGCTCCTCAGTCTTGTCCGTCAGGGTTAAGATATTGACTGTCCCAATTCGGATGTATTGCAACGCTGGTCGCCCATTACTCACAGCTCCCCCAGCATCTGAAGAACTGCGCGTCGCCTGCAGGGGACGCCCTAGCATTGTACGAGGCTGAACGATATTTGCTTTCATTTTAGGCTATTATTAAGATGGGGTCGCCACTCCCAAATGCATTTTATTACCTACTGCCAGGTATGAACTAGGCCGCTCCTAACATGGAGAACAGACGCCTTTTGTAGCCGCTCCTATGGAGTACAGATGCTAAGGGTGTCCATAATATGGACAAATATATTTTACTCTATTAACCCCGAGCACAGGGTTACCTCTTCGGCCAACTTTGCTGTACCGAAGGACTCCTTCACCACCGTAGGTCCTAATCGTCTCTGGTATAATGTCTTGTTTAGCAAACATGATCGCTCGGTTTCTCTATAGGTCTAAGCATATGTTGTATATAAACCAAAAAGCAAACAGCTTTCTAAAACCCTACTCACTGGTCAATAACAAGCTTAGTCGCCAAAGTGTTTCCCTGGTAGCTAACTCATGTCTAACTCAATTCTTATTGCAAGGCCAGTCAAGACCTAAGAATCAGTCTTAATATATAGTGTAATCATCTTTCTACCTACATACCAGGGTAAAATAAATAGTCTATATTAGTTTGGTATTTTCCCAAAATCTAAAATCAAAAATCTAAATTCTAAAATATAAAATATAAAAATGTATAGTACAGAAAACATAATTCCAAGTATTATAAATCCATATATGTCTTTTTTTAAATAGTTACTAAAAATTTCCAGTCAATGACATTATGGTTTTGTCGTTTCAAAAAAAAAACTAAAATCAAAAATATCAAATGTAAATTATTAAATCTAAAATGATAAATTTAAAATCTAAAATCTAAAAATAAATAATTCATTGTAAAGGAAATGTAATTCCAAGTAATACAAATCCTTATATGTCTTTCTTTAATAATTAGTTACCGAAAATTTAAAGTCATGACATTATGGTTTGGTCTTTTTGCAAAATCTAAAATCTAAAATATATATTCTAAATCTCAAGGTCTAAAATAAAATAAAAATCTTACAGGTATTAACTGTATATCAAACCCAGTCCACCTTTGTATTTTTAATCCAAGTAATAATTTGAAAAAGGGACAAGTGTAATCGGTTTTAAAAATTATCCCTGCTTTTTTATATGTTTATGACATGTATATTACCGGAAATCGAACACTGGTCTACCTTAGTGAAAGGCTAACAGCTTAACCACTGTACCACCTTGACCTTCTTTCTTAGTTTGGTTCGTTTCAGTCCTCAGAGCTGGAAATCGAGTAAAGACCTCCAGTGCAAGAGCCGAGAGTGCTTGCCACTCTAGCCCGAAATGGTTAGCTAGTAACATTAGACGACCGGAAATGATTGTATTTCTGTTGGCGATGCATTTCTGTCATCTGCCTATTGTCTGAGCACTGACAGCAAGACAGTTTAGTTTAGTTTGTTGTGAGTGCGTGTATAGATAATTAGCCTCGTGTATTTAAAGCTCATTGTGCGTAGCGACCATCTTGCCCAGTAGGCCTAACCACTGAGCAAGTTTTGACGGTGAACCCATAAAAACAGTATGGGATAGTTGTGTGTGCTCCATGTACTTGGGTGTGTGCATTAGCACCATGCGCTAGTTTTAACTTACCCTCTATAGGTAGAACGTTATCCCTTTACTTTTGACATCGCCAATGACAGCATCCACTCACAAGTTTTACACTTAGGCCCTTGGCTTGTTCTCGATGAAGTTTGGTTCGGTTTAGGTTCGGTTTGGTTCGGTTTAGTTCGCTTTGGTTCGGTTTGATTCGGTTTTGGTTCGGATGGGTTTGGTTTTGGTTCGGTGTAGTTCGGTATAGTCACCATCTTGTTTTTCAGCTACCCTCTTTAACCGATCAAGTATTTTTTCATCAAAAATAAAAGATCTAATGATAATTTATCATTTTTAGGTGTTTAATACCTTTTTCCCTGTAAAATCACTATTCACTGGTTTAGGGGTGAAATGACCTGTCGAGGCAAAAGAGTATTTCATTACCTATCTTTTAAGCTGTAACATACAGTTTTAGCCTTTTAGGTTTCCAAGGTATCAATTTTTCAATTTTGGAGTAGTTTACACCCCCTACTATTTTTCATCAAAAACAAGAGATCTTAGGTTAATTTATCATTTTTAGGTGTTTTGGTTAGCGAGATATTAAAAGCCGATGACCTATTAGTTTTGGGTTGTTTTGTTACATTAACAAATCTATGGGAAAAAAGGGGGCATCAGCCCGAGTTCTAGGACTACTCGTACAAGTCTTTAGCCTTATTGTTTTGTGAGATATTAAACAGCCGATGACCTATTAGTTTTTAGTTCTTTGAAATTCAAAAAATATAAACCAATCACTCATCACAGTCATGCCTTCACCAATCATTAGTTTTAAAATGCCCACGCTCTTAAAACAAACCATCGCATAAGGCACTCCCATGAATGCTTCGCGAAATATCAATTGATCCATTGGGGGCACGGCCACCGTGGCCAGCAATATGCTTGTTTAAATACACCACCGGTAGGCCTACCGTCTTTCTCTCTCGACTACCACTCTTAAATAATATTAAAATAAATTTTAAAAAATCATTTCTTTTTCAACATGTCTCGTTAGGCCCTTTGTCAAAATTTCAAAAATAAATATTAAATTTCAAAAAAGGGCCCTCACCTTGACTCGTATAATACCTCGCATGTCTAAATCCCATCATGGGTTCAGGAAATATCAACAAAAGTGTAGTTAAACCCTTTGTCAAAATTTCAAAAATTAATTCAAAAAGGGGGCGTCACCCCAAGGCCTACGATACCTCATAGCTCAAAATCCCATCATGGATTCAAAAAATATCAACAAAAGTGTAGTTAGGCCCTTTGTCAAAATTTCAAAAATGAATTAAAAAGGGGGCGTTACCCCAAGTCCTACGATACCTCATAGGTCAATATCCCATCATGGATTCAAAAAATATCAATAAAAGTGTAGTTAGGCCCTTTGTCAACATTTTAAAAATAAATTCAAAAAGGGGGCGTCACCCAAAGTCCAACGACATATCGCATAGCCATATCCAATTATTGGTTGGCGAGCTATCAAAATTCTTACTTGGCTAAAGGGTCAGCGTAGCCGAGCGTCAGGTTGCGACTCCTGCATCGCGTAACGTCATACACTGCAACAGTTGGCTATTTTTAAATCATGCATAGCAAGCCAATAAGAACATCATAGGGTAGTTGCGTGTGCCCCATATACTTGGGTGTACACATTAGCCCCGGCGGTAAAACACATCCATCTACCAAGATTTGCACTTACGTTTAGGCCCTTTGGCATGTCCTCCATCCACGAAGTTTTGCACTTAAGCCCGTGGCATGTCCTCAAGTTGCATGTGCCCCGTGTACTAGGGTGTGTGCATTAGCCCCAGCGCTAGTCAGCATCCATTCACCAAGTGTTTTACGCTTAGGCCCTTGGCATGTCCTCTATCCACGAAGTTTTGCACTTATTCCCCTTGGCATGTCCTCATTGAGGTTTGGATATGTCAAGTAGACTAGGTTAGCTTGACTAGGATAGGCTAGGTTAAGCCATGCTCACCAGCTATATTTGAAAAGCGCGCCATGTAAGTGGTTGCGCGCTGTCGCCATCTTGTGTGGAGGAATGTGGAGCTGGAGGGGCCAGAACACACCAAAAACCACTACTGGCGTAACTGTAACATTTTTAGCTATTAATTAATTTATTTATTTATTTATTTATTTCCTTTAGCCGTAGTGGTAGATATACCAAGAGAGGATATCTCTCAAGCGGGAAGGGGAAGGGAGAGGAAGGGGGATGGCTAGGGAGAATTTAACCCAGTCGTAGTGTACCCGTAAAAATCAAGGAGGTACTCGCTGGTCATCCAAAGCGAAGCTGGATTTTTGAAAAGTGAAAGTCCCGGCTTAAGATCATATGACAGTCCCTCCAGTGAGTTCTCCAAGATTATACACAGCAAGCTTGAAACATGTTATGGATATAACAAACTAGCTTTCATACGTAAGTGTGCAAACTTACCTGCTTTTCTCGGGGCTTTGTCGAAAGGAAAAAATACATCCTATCTATTTTAGGCTGTTCCATAACATGTCTCATTTATAGAGTAATAAAGTAACATCGAACAAACGAGTAGAAAAATATATTTTATTAATGGAACTAAATAACAATTCAAAATCTACATAACACCCAAAATTTGAATATACATTTACGCCACTGACACTCAAATAAAAAATCTCTACATTTATACATGCGTAAACTGTTGAAATTTAAAGACGCTCTGCCACCCGCAAGTGTTAAAAAAATCTCTTCATTTTATACTGCTGCTCCTTCAAAGCGAGCATTCCATTTTACATTACTGGCATATTTCAGTCGCGTGTCCGTGAACACAACCGGACTGGTTATGTCATAGCCTTCTCGTCTGTCCTCCACATCACAGGTGTGAGAATTTCATTCGTTTCCCGACCCTGTCATAAACGGGATCTGCTTGCTTCTCAGATGTTATGGTCGACACTAGACTCACAATGCTTGCAAATGAACTCAGTTCTTGCATTTGATAAAATAAATCTTTACAAAAACTGTCATATCTCAGCTAATTCTAGTTGAAACTCATTCATACTTGAAATAATCATTCTTACAATTGCGATCGTTGTTCATGACCAACGATGCTAATATACACACTGTATTAACAATAAAAATCAAACACTCATTTGAAAAACATTCACTCCTTCTAGCTATAACCTAAGTCAAAAACATTTAAAAATTATTATGATTATCAAAAATTATCAACCCTTAATATTAACAAAAGAAAATACTATATACATGTGTCTACCGCTTCTAAGACTTATTCTTGAGCGATACAACCGCGTTAATTTCATCATCAACGCTCCTTTCGCATAGTATCAATTACTATAGCCTTCTATTTACACAATGCTTGACCACTTTCTTGTCATACCAAGTTAAAAGACATTATCGGTATCTCAATGACCGATCATTCAAGATGAGTTCATTGTTGTTACAACTCCAGTTTAATAAAGTTAATAATGAATTTGAGAACAGGGACATTATATCTTTTCCTAATGACGTTCCGCCAATAAACGACATACGTGTCGCAGATCTGATCACATGAGAAGTCTTCACTGACTCTCGTCAAAATACAACAATGCTAATTTTATACAATCCTCAGTACTTCATGACAAAGAATACGGAAGTCCCCTTCGTATTACAAACAACTATTTATGGCAAAAAACTCCATAACTCTCCTATAAAACTCATATGTCATTAACACTCTTGTTCTCAACAATGGTTCCACTGTACTGATATAGCTTTCTCCTAGCTTATATCTTATTGTTGCCTCAACAATACAACATATCAATGAACAGCGATATCTGTTCTACAATTACATTGATCGTTTTCAAATGATGGTATTAATAGATCTTTCAAGGTTTACTAAACAAAATTACTCAGACATAAAACACCATGTCTCCAAATATTAAAAAAAATGTATGTTTCCTCTTACTAGTCATTTCCAAAAAGTGCACGGTTGTAATACTACGTTGACACATAACGTAGTGTTACACGTGTGCCTTGATAACACCTCGTGTTATCTTATCGCTCAATAAGGATCGATCAAAACCGAAAAAGTTTTAACTAAACTTTCTTCAAATCATTTGCATTTATGAAGAGCAAAGTCTTCCTTTCAATTCAAAATAAGTTTGTCATTAACTGAAAGTATCTTCATTCTATACAAAGAATGTTCATAACTATTCACTTTCACGTCGTATTCATAACGAATGTAGCTTCCTAGATCGTCGTATTTTCTATTATATTAGGTGATATTTCGCAAAATACCACTCGTAGATTTCTTCTCCTAATTATATATTTCTTCTTACAGAAAGAACACCCAAGTTCATTTTAAACAAAATGAATTTAATGAATGCCCTAGACTAAATGTCTGAAGTCTTGAATAAAAATCGAAATCGTAGAATAATGACTTCCTTAAAGAATTTCCCAATGGAAAATACATTTCTCAAACAGTTGTCTTCAGTTCAGAAACTGAATCATAAAATATTTAACAAGTATAGATGATAACTGACTTTCATCTTATACAGACTCGAAGAATAAAATGTACTAAACATCGGAGTGAAAATACATAAAACAAATATGGAGAATTGTTGTTTCCAAATGCCATTAAACACACTCAATCAAAATAATTATGGAAAACATCTCTACCTTGGTCTTGCAGAAAATTGAAGTTCATTGTCGGGTATCAGAAAATACCCAACTGGATAGTCATCCAGGTATGATTTGTTGAAATCAAACCCAGTCCCCTCCATCGAATACGAGCTGCTTCCTCGAGAATGGAAAGGATTCCTTCTCGGCATATTCGTCTCCTCCTGGTATCGAACTTCGTTCCTCGGACTTGAGTTCCATCTCGAACAATCAACGGGCTGATATCTTCTGTCTTCCGTTGGTGCTTCTTCAATCGCCGACATCTCTAGCAGTTCCTCCATCATCATTGAGCAATATATTCTGGATAGCATCATCGTTACAAAATAAATTCGTAAGTTGAATGTCGATTCACTATCGTAGATGTTCAAGTTCATTTGGTTGGTCAATGAAAGATTATATCTACTCATAGTCGAGAATGAATGTACATGGAAATACATTAAATGTACTGGATAGAAGTGTACATAACGCATCATGTTGTCTCGGCATTCTATTTATCTAGATGTTATAGATCCTCTCATTGCTTCTTAACGTTGTTCCATTGTTGCTATCACAACTCGGTCTTTATATATCCCATACGCGTAATAGTTTAATACATCATCACACACATACATAAAAAGTCATAAACAAATTCCACTTCATAATTGTCTGTAGCCATCATAATGTTCATACACAATAAAGTCACAATGTTCATACAATATCACTGTACTTACTTCGTGCTGGAACGTGGACTTGCTTGGGTTGAAGTCGCACTGCACAAAAATGATATTCTCCGCTCGGAGTTGAGTAACTTTGTCTGACAACACATAGTCTCAAATATCTCTGAAAATACTCGATGGATTTTAATGAATCTTCCTTATCACTGGATAAGTAAAACGAAAACACTTCTATCTCGACAAAGTCGAACACTAGTCCGCTATTAAGCAAAATATCCGTCGCTCAACTTCACCCAGTTTGATGCGGGGCTCTCGAAAATGTTGGCCGGTAACACCGCTGCCTAATGTGTCACGTAGGACCTCACACTCTATCACTTCTACGGGAATGAATTACCTCCGGATGATACGTCTTGTCGCTATGAAGTCAGTCGAGAGAAGAACCCTCTTGGCTGTCGTTCCCCCTTCAACTCGTCTGAAATTCGCGCCATTGCTGATCCCGCGCAGTTAGTGGCGCGCACTTGTAATAATCCTTATTACAGTGAAATTCTTCCGTTTAACGTCATTCAAAGTAGTAGTAATATCTTCTCTTAATTTTCTTAATGTTTTCAATGGAGTAAAATTGTTACATATGGCTTAAATGGCATAGTTAATCACATTAACTAGGTAAAAATCCATGACAGCTTCCATAAACCCTCCTCTCATTGACTGAAATATATATCCAATGATA
Organism: Meconema thalassinum; assembly: GCA_946902985.2. Lineage (NCBI taxonomy): Eukaryota > Metazoa > Arthropoda > Insecta > Orthoptera > Tettigoniidae > Meconema > Meconema thalassinum. Next base: position 884,759,586 of record OX336389.2, on the reverse strand, counting down.
TATTTTATAACAATTAACAGGTAATATTTCGCGCTATTTCATTTTCGCTATGCACTTTCCCATGATCGAGAATAATCTGGGCGTCTCTGATTACGTGATGGGTTTCTCCCATAGCTTGCGTTCGCTAACAAATCTCGCCTTGAGCCAACTTCCAAGATTTATATTCCAATGTTAAATTTTATCATGGGCTCGGATAATAACATCATTTTCATTATAAATCATCCAAATTTCGGGCGCAGTTACCGTAAGCGTTAAAGCACGCACCGCGACTGCATGTTGCCGCTAACTTTAGCCGATATCTCGTGAACCAATAAACGTACAGACTTGTATGAGGGCTTATGTCAATGGGCTTTATTCTCATTTTTACTCTGAACCACTTATTTTTTCAGACTTTTACAAAAAAACTTCACTTTTAGGTTATTTATTTTTATTTTTGATATTTTGCGAACAATAATTAGAAAATCCTATGCGACAGCTTAAACTAAATGTCTGTATTTCCTCTACCAAAAATACATGTTATTTGCACCCTAAGATAAAATCTACCCTCACCCGGGAGTGAAATAGTGATTTTTATACGCATGTGCACTTACGGCTCTTGCAAGATGGCGGGTGTTTTAAAAGATTATTCTATTATGTTTTATTTTATCAAAACACTAATCTATAAGTTCATTGACCTGAGATTTCTCGAACCCATAATTGTAACGAGCCTGATTTGGGATTATAATTAATGCATGCAATATTTTTAGATTTTGCTAATCCGAGATTTCATGTACAAATAATTGAATTTTATTTATCACAAACACCGGACATGCAGATAGAGTACCCGAAGCTAGCCTATATCTTTTTGGTAAACCGCGCTGTAAGAATTTAAACAAGTACATTTTGTTAGTACCAGACTATATTTTTATTGACTTGAGTTACTCCAAACAATACTTAAAGAAGGACGTATAAGAAATTGTTTTACTTGGGATTTTATTTCTTTTATCGTGAATTATTCATTTTTAGATTTATCCAAAGAACGAAACTGCATGGTAACGAACCCGAGATTTTACAAACTAATAATCTTAGAAACCTAATTCAGGATTTAAATTAATGTATGTAAGATTTTCTTAAGAATTTTAATTTTTAGATTTTGGTGATCCGAGATTTCGTGTACACATAATTGAATTTTATTTGTTACAAACACCGGACAAGCAGTTAGAATACCCGAAGCTAGCCTATATCATTTTTGGTAAACCTTGCTTTAAGAATTTAAGCATACGTATACAGTGAAACCTCTCTATAACGGACGCCATTGGGACCGTAAATACTGTCCGCTAAAGAGGTGTGTCCACTATAGAGAGGGTTAGAGAAAATGATTGCAATTTGGCACATGTACTTGTGCAGTATGTGTACTTAAACGAGGTAGAACAGTCCAGTTTCGTCCGCATTTAAAATGTTTTCCGGCGAATAGCCGTCTGTGATAGAAGACAATTTTTCTTCCCCAGCTTGAAACATTAGCCATATCAACAGTGGAGGATTCTCCGCAAATTGCTCTATTTCTTATATCGTGGCGCTTTCTGAAAATATCGAGCCAGCCGTTCGAGGCTTTGAAATCTCCGATACCTAATTCTGCCGCGAAATACAATGCTTTGGCTTGTATCATTGGTCTGGACACAGGGACGTTCTGACTTCTTATTTTGCTTAACCACCCTCTCACTGACTTATCAATAACAGCACCATTACCACTTTGAAACAGTCTATTTTGCAGCTCATTACCATTAAGACGCCATACCTCAATTATCTCTTCTTGTTTTTGTTTTTTTGTTTTTTTTACAATTTCTGCTGCCTGTGTCTTTCCAATCTTAAACACTTTACATGGTTTCCGTACACCACATTTCTCACGTTTGTGATAATCTACGATGTCTACTTTCTATTTCACAGTTAAACTTTTACAAGGAGCCATTTCAAATGCACTCACTGGCTACTGTAACACACAGGTCCTACAATAGATTTGAGAAGTTTAACGGTAAACTGACCATATAGTGAAAGTATGAATTCCCTTATCCCGGCCATTTTAAGTTCAAGTGAACAATGAAAGCGATACCGTTAGGCCTAGGTTTATTTTTTGAGTAGTGCAGAATGTAGGGGAGGGGAAGGTCAGCACTAACTGGCTTCCTGAAAGCACAGGGTATGTCGAAGGTACATTAACACAACAGAGTGTTCATTAAAGACTAATAGACCTACAGAGATGCGATTTCTTTTCAAAACAAGTGTCCCCTAAGAGAGGTTGGTTGATTTTCTTTATTGCGGCCGGGGTGTCCGTGTCCGTGTCCGTAATAGCGAGTGTCCGCATAAGAGAGATTAATTACTAATATACTTAATAGGGCCTTGGTCACGAACCTAGAAAATCGTCCGTTATGAAGGGGTGTCCGCCTTAGAGGAGTGTCCGGTAAGAGAGGTTTCACTGTACATGGTGTTTGTACCAGACTATATTTTTGTTGACTAGAGATTTCCGAAACCGATAATTTGATAATGTTATACAAGAGCTTAAATAAAAAAGCGCAAACCCCTTATTACTAACGGAAGTTTTTTTTTTTTTTTAATGTTTGATAAACGGTTTAACTAGAAATTTTAAATAAGAGTTTTGTAAATATATTTTTAAATGGTAATTATTGCTATTTTTAAAAGAGGTTTATAACATGCTACCTGGCTGTACTACAACAGGATAGCACGAGCAAGCGATTTAAGATGGCTATTAATGGATTTTTTAATTTTTTAATTATTTATTTAATTTATTAGTAATTTATTATTTAATATTTATTGCGTTCGGCAATGTAGGTAGAAAGAAAATTACACTCTACGTTAAGACTAATTTTGTAAGTCTTGAGCGGCCTTGTGATAAGAATTTGCTAACCAGACACGAGGTTGGTGACAGGGAACACTTTGACGACTATGCTTGTATAATATTTGACCAGTAGGTCTAGAGAGCGCCTTGCCGTTTTTGTTCATGTACCACAGTTGTTTTTATAGAAACCGAGCGACCATGTTGGTTCCTTACAAAACGAGACATTATACCAGAGACGGTTAGGATAGCCAAGTACTGTATTATATCTATGAGGCAGTTCTTTTATTTATTTATTTATTAATTACTAGCAGAAGTACCCATTCTTCGAACGGTCTTCGGTATTAATAACCAGATGTTATCAATTGAGCTACTGTTGCAATGTTTAGGGGCTTGGAACCTGTTTGTTGGCAAAGAAAAATTATTAGTTAAAATGTGCTCTCAAACTAAATTTACTTAACGTGTTCTTCCTGGCGTGAAAATAAAATTGAAAACTTCGTAGAAGAATCGCAATACACGTCACATACGAACTGACCCTAACCGTTGTGTCAAGTGCCCAACTACAGGAAGACCCCTTTTATAAATTATAAAGGCTTGTGGTGCATGAAAATTCAGTGTTTTTAGCCTCCAATGGCCCAAATTCCTAAAATCAGCAAAAAACAGTCTACTATTTCTATTCAGGAATTTTTGAAAATAATGTTGATGTGTGGAGATATAATAGACCTTCTGTACGACATATCGCACGTGTAAGTCGTGTGAAAAAAATCTAGGGTACTCCATTTGCAACCTTTCACAGAAATTTAATAAATGGTGTGGCATTACTTATTCCAGAAATAGATGGAAAGTTGGATGCCACCTCTTGAGATACTGTTGTCATGGTTAGTGGCTTGCATTCCTTCTTTAGTTTATTAAATGAAATTAGTTTTCTGGGAATATCTAAGAAACTGTTGGGTTTAGAGCCTTAAAATATAGTTTTCGGGGACACTTTACGGCTCTTGAGGGGCCCCGAGTTTTGTTTCTGACCCCAAGGGTTTGAAAATGAGCTTTGTCTCTTCGTTGTACGCCATAATAATGATAATAATTAAAAGAACAATACTAATAATAATAATAATAATAATATAACTAAATAGGGATAGGGATATAATAGACCTTCCGGACCATACCCGCACGTGTAAATCGCGTTAAAAAATTCTAGATTACCCCTTGACCCCTTAAGCGCATTATATGTATTGATGAATATTTCAGCTTAATTTGGATCCGTTATAACCTCATTGCCGTTTGCAAACCTTCACAGTAATGTAATAAATGGAATTGTATTGCGTCTTACAGAAATAGATGGACCTCTGAGATTCTGTTGCTATTGTTACCGGCATGCATTCCTTCATTAATTAATTAAGTGAAATTAGTTTTTTGGGAATATCTCAAAAGCTGTTGGTTTTAGGGCCTTAAAATGTGGTTTTCGGGGTCCTTTTAGGGCCCCCGAGTTTCGTTTCTCACATTGAGGGGCTGAAAATGAGCTTTGTCTCACGCTTATTTCAGCATGTATTTTAAGGGGGTAGACCCCCTGTTATGAGAGGTACGGAGAAGAGTTACATCAATAATTAGTGTCGTGCCTCTGATGGATATCTGTATCAAATTTTACGTTAATCCACCCAGCCGTTCTCGAGTTATAAGGACACAAAAAATTGTCCACAGACAGACAGACAGACAGACAAAAATATATTTTTGCGTGCATCCGTCACAAAACAGTCTGAAACGGGCAAATATCTAAAATTTTCGTAGAAAAGCCGAAAAATCAGACAAACATTCATTTTTATATAATAGAGAAGGGATATAATATACCTTCCGTACCACACCCGCACGTGTAAATCGCGTGAAAAAATTCTAGAGTACCCCTTGACCCCTTAAGCGCATTGTATGTATTAATGAATATTTCAGCTTAATTTGGATCCATTATAACCTTATAGCCGTTTACAAACCTTCACAGTAATGTAATAAATGGAATTGCATTGCGTCTTACAGAAATAGATGGACCTCTGAGATTCAGTTGCCATGGTTACTGCCACGCATTCTTTCACTAATTTATTAAGTGAAATTAGTTTTCTGGGAATATCTCAAAAACTGTTGGTTTTAGGGCCTTAAAATGTGGTTTTCGGGGCCCCTTTAGGGCCGCCGAGTTTCGTTTCTCACATTGAGGGGCTGAAAATGAGCTTTGTTTCACCCTTCTACGCCTATTTCAGCATGTATTTTAAGGGGGTAGGGCCCCTTTTATGAGAGATACGGAGAAGAGTTACATCAATGATTAGTGTGGTGCCTCTGATGGATATCTGTATCAAATTTTACGTTGATCCACCCAGCCGTTCTCAAGTTATAAGGACTCGGAGAAGTTGTCCACAGACACACAGACAGACAGACAGATAGACAGACAAAAAAATTATTTTTGCGCGCATCCGTCATAAAACAGCCTGAAACGCGCAAATATCGCAAATTTCCGTGGAAATTCAGAAAAAACAGACAAACTTTCATTTTTATATATATAGAGATTAATATTTATTTATTTATTTAATTAATTACAGTATTTATTTATTTCCAAAAATTTTAACGTAGGCTAAAACTTAACATAGATTTTTAACAAAGTCGAGAATTGTTAACACTTACTCGTGCTAGGATTCTCTTTTGTTAACCTTTCTTGGTGAAGTCTTGTTTCTTGCGACACAGACGGTATTAGAATACTAAGTGTCTATGATGTTATTACTATGACCCCATGAAGAGCTTACCAAAACGCTGTTGTGTATCGGTAGATGCTAATCAACGGGCGGTGACTCATTACTAAAACCCGTCACACGATGCCTGAGAGGTTTCCTAAAATTTCCCGAAACTCTCAAAAATGCCCCAAAATTCCCATGATTTTCCCCCATGAAAAGAAAATCCACAGCCTGCTTCCAGTCTCCGACCGGGTCAGGAATGGAATGAATGGAGCCCCATATTTTCTAAAATTCCCTATATTTAGCAAAATACCCGTAAATACACCTAAAATTCACTATATTTACTCAAATCCCTAAAATCGATAAAATTTACTCAAATTCCTTAAAATTTACTAAATTTACTACAATTTCCCTAATATTATTTTTTACGTTTGCTATTTCACAAGAATTTTCCGTGGTTTCCCATAGTTTCCCCAGACAAATACCGAGATGTAGACCACGACCTCTACCTTACACTTTATTGCACAGTTTTATTTAATACCTTTTGTTTATTACAAGCTATGAATTAGGTAGAACATCCGGCCATAAAAACTATTCGGTACCCGACCGGTTTATTTTAAAATTTTACAAATATTTCACCAAAATTATTAAATTCTTAACACTTACCTGTCTCGGGATTCCCTCATTTGTCAATATCCATGGAATACAACACTAGCTCTCTAGCAAAACCGACAGTTTTAGGCTATCCAAGACCTAGGATGTCAATACCATAACCTCATCCGGGACTTTGTGACCTGTCATGGAGTAACGATAAATGCTAGTTAACTGGCGGTGACTGACAACTTACACATGAACCGGTCCCTGTAAATTAGCTAATATCTAATTAAATTTCCTAAAATTATCTTAAGATGGCTCCAACCCTCAATTAAACACCAAGTTCACGGACTGATGACCGCAATGTCACAAAGTTTTCTACACACCTAAGTACACGGATCTAATAGCCATGGTATCTAAATATCCTAACTATACGGTTATAACAACTATGATATTGTAGACCTCATTATATTATTTATGTGCACCCAAGTACATCGAGCTGACGACTTACATATTCATATATTTTGGGAAGGGTATCCGGGCGTGAAAACCACACAACACATAAACCTTTATCGCATATTATCCCCGACAGACATTATAGAGAACTGAAAACAAACTGGTCATGAATGAATTGGCAAGCAAGTTGAGCTAAAAAGCTGACCTGGCAGGAAGATATGTCTCTAGTTACCATGAGGCAAGAATATGTTTGCATGACGTAACAATCGCAGTTCTTAATCTCTCGCCTTTACCTTAAAGGGGCGCACTAAGCCTCGCGATGCAAAACAGATGAGAGCCGGCTTTGATTCCCACTATTAGCCAACCTGGACTGGTTCCCACTTTTTACTCTAGGCAAATGCTGGCTCCTAACATAAGACCACGGCCACCTCCATCCCAATCCTATTTCCTTGCATAGTGGCTAGCACTCTTCCTCTCGCAGCAGAGGCCTGGGTTCGATTGTCAGCTCCGTCAGGTCTTAGAAAATTCCAACACATAAGCCGCTAAATACACCTACATAATATAAGCTGTTAAATAAGCCGACATAATATAAACCGCTAAATAAGCGTACATTAAATAAACCGCTAAATAAGCCGACATAATATAAACCGCTAAATAAGCTGAAATAAAAGCCGACGCTAAATCACTCTTTCACCAGAAATCAGACTGGCCAGTCAGTTGTTACTTTGGAACTTGCTCCAACTAATAAAGGTAGACAACGTGCACTCTACAATGGCTACTCTTATAATTATAAGCGACAAAATGTGGATGGAATAATATTCTGGCGATGCTCAAGAGAGAGGTCAAAAAGATGTCGAGGCAATCTAAAATGTAAAAATGGCGAGGTTTTAAGTGTGCGAGCATCAATGTATTGCTCCGGACGAAACACGGTTGCTATTGAAAAAAAGTCACCAAAATGCCAAAAGAAAAAAAAATGCTGCTCGGGATAGTGCATTGTTTGTTAAAGAGCCATTTATCATCTCCTCAAAAAGCCACGTTAAGACAGTCGTCAACGTCTGGGAAATCCCCAACACTATCAAAGGCAACACAGACAATGCAAAAAGTAGTATTGCAAGAGGATCAAAAGGGACTAGATAGTGATAATGATGATGATGATGATGATTATGATAATAATGATGATGAAAAAGATAAGGATGACGTTTTTAGGCCTATAAACCATTGAGGCTTCCCCTGTTTTTGAAAACGTCAGTCAATTCTCCCCGTGGAAAGAAGAACATCTACAACAAGCATTGTGTTTGAAAACTATAGCAAGAAGTCGTAAAGAGAGAAAGAGTTGTATTCTGTGTGCAAATATCGTAGAAATTAAATTAATAAAAATATTACATGTGTATCGTTTGTTTTCTTAATTGCTATCCCCACCTCCCACTCCTAATCCCATAATCATTAACATTTGGCAATCTCCAGCAATGGTTGTAATAGTGAGCTTAAAGTAGCTAAACCTATCCAGGTAAAAGTATTGCATGACACATGTATTAGCTATATGAGAGTTAAGATGAGCCGCATTGGAACAGTTGGAACATTGTGGGAGAGTATATTCTCTCAGGATATTTGTATGTGTAGGATATATAGAGTCTAAATAAATGAAGTCAATACTGTTAGTTCTAAGTTGCGATCTATAATATTTCACACAAAAATAGTAGAGCTGGAAAACTTTCTATACTAGATAGTAATAGGTATGTCTACCATTACATTGTATGTATGTATGTAGTTATGGTATTATACATAAAAAAGAAAAGATACCCTACACCTCCGATATTCTAATATCGTCGGGGTTTGAAAAAAACCAATAGTTGACCAAGGGAGGTTAACAGGAAAGCTAAAAAGGAGCCAGTTACTCGTAAGTGAAAGCAATGTTAGACTCATCTGGGTCTCGTTGTCGCCAAGCACGCAAGATGCAAATCTCTAGAGGTATTGAGAGACCTCTAGGTGTACGTGGAATACAAATCACACAATGTTAAATTGTAATTCCAAAATCTACCGTACATTAACTGGGGGAGGGGATCGAACTCTTTCTGCTTAGTTAATAGGTAAGCAACCTACGCACTGCCCTAGAAAGCCTCAAGAAATAATGGAAACCACAGAAAGCTACTTCAAGGACAGCTGAGGCGGGAATCGAACCCATGTCTTTTTAGTACTCTCTCACGAAACAAAGTATACATCGATCTTGTTGTAAGATCTGAAATAAATTTCTTTACTGAGGCGAGAGTCGAGAGTGCTAGCCACTAACCAAGGAAATAGGATTGGGAAGGAGGTGGCCGTGGCCTTAAGTTAGGAGCCAACCCAGCATTTTCCTGGAGTAAAAAGTGGGAACCATTCCAGGATGGCTAATAGTGGGAATCAAAGCCGGCTCTCCAATCGTATTGCATCGCGAGGCTTAGTGCGCCCCTTTAAGGTAAAAGCGAGAGATTAAGAACTGCGACTGTTACGTCATGCAAACATATTCTTGCCTCATAGTAACTAGACATTTCTTCCTGCCAGATCAGATTGTTAGCTCAACTTGCTTGCCAATCCATTCATGACCAGTTTGTTTTCAGTACTCTATAATGTCTGTCGGGGATAATATGCGATAAAGTTCTAAGTGTTGTGTGGCTTTTACGCCCGGATACCGTTCCCAAAATATATGAATACATAAGTCGTCAGCTCATAGTAGTAGGGAACTTCAGACTTTGAATATTGCGTAATCGCGATGACGTCATAGCCCTTTGGGTGACGTCATGGGCCCTTAGAGCGAGCACGTGGTCCTAGGGGGATCAGGTGATTGGTTAATGGCTAGGATGACCACCACGCCTTGTGTTCGCATGGAGAGGTTAGCTGTGTATCATGGCTATTAATTATTGATTGATTATTGATTTGTATTAAGGTATTTGTTCAACTGAGTGGAGAGATTCTTGGGTGTCATAACTTTTTGAATGGGACTGTATGGGCGTGGCAGTCAACATAGCTGGCTCGCTACCCGCCATGCGGCGCGCAGCTGTTCTGTTTTTTTTGCTCGCGCCGGGGCGGGCGGGCCGTGAGAGCAGCCGCGCTCTCCACACATGTGGCGCACAGCTGTTAAAGTTTTTTGCTCGCGCTTGCTAAATATGTAAAGTGGTGTCGTAAAGCTAGAGTATGTTTAAGTACATCATATATCACCAGAGCGTGGGAGTGAACTTGTGTTACTCGTTGTCGTCATGTTATGTCTGTTTAATTTAAATGATTTTAACATGTTTTGTGTTCCGGCTTGCGTCATGGTCTCAATCTGGTTACGCTGTTTTATAAGTCAAGAGTGAAATGAATCTTGGCCTGTTTGTTTTTAGATTCTTAGCCGCCATTAGTCAAGTCTGTAATTTTTAATGAGAGAACGAGATTGGATGTCGGTTCCCAGAGCTTCATGTGAAATGTTTTAAAGAGCTTTTTGCTGCTTTAACTTCATAGTATATAACACCGAGTTTTATATCATGATGCACTAGTTCACCATGTTTTTGTGCAACACATTGCTACAGAAGTTGAAGGAGCTCAAGAAAATCAGGATCCTAGCAGAGCAAGCGAGGCAGATGAATTTTAACGTCTTTGCATCGTCAAGTAAAGCGGAAGAAGATATTATCTTCAGACGCTTCACCGCATTGGAGAAACAAATGATAAACATTGAAATGTCAGAAATTTTAACGATGAAATCTACTGTCAAGTAATTTTATTTAACGGATTAACTGACATGATTTTAGATGTGATGATAAACAGACTGAGAATGTTCAGCGACGATGATGTAAGTCTGAGACTGCAAGATGTGATGGCTTATTTTCCTCCTCTTCTAGTTGAAGAAGAAGAAGAAGAAGAAAGACAAGAAAGAGAAGAAGATGGGAGTGATGGGGAGCGTGTGGAAAAGGGCATGGAAGAAGAAAAAGTGGACGATGAAGTGCAGATCATTTGAATGGACAGTGTGTGAACAGTGTTTTTTTCTGGTTTATTACAAAATGTAGATATTTTTAAAAATATATTTATTTTGATCATTTGTGGTTTACATTAATTATATAATATGAAATAGTGAAAAATGATATGATCTTCGTTCTTAAAGTGGTAAGTAGTTCTTTTTTCCAACAAGCTGCTGAGAATTGAAGATGGTGTCTGCAGAGTTGAATATGCTGCTGTTATTGTGTGGGAGGTAAGTACAATCATTCTTTTATTTCTTGAGTGTGTTGGTTTTAGTGAGCTAAAAATATATAGAGACACATTAATAATAATAATAATAATAATAATAATAATAATAATAATAATAATAATAATAATAATAATAATAATAATAATAATATTTTTGCGATGAATTAAAAAACAAAACTTAAATTGTTGTAATTAGAAGATATTTTTGTTGGGGATCCAAGAGTCGTGAGTTGAATCGAATCCAAGCCAAGATACGAGAGCTTGGGTTCCTTTTCTACGTAGTACTTTGTCGAATAAATAAATATTAGGATGTTTTGTTCGTTGTAACTCTGCTTCATAAAATGCTCCAAATATCGGCAAATTTTTATTATCTTTTAAAAGATATGTTCGTGAATTAGTATTTTGAACTTTATAAATTGTAAATAATTCCATAGTCCAAATAGCTTCGTAGTCTTTGCTGAAGTGTTTCTTGATTTTCGATATTCGCACAATGTCGCCAATTTTATACTTTGGATTTTTTAAAGTTTCATTATATTGTGTTGGCAAGCTGGGTGGATTGTTTCTTTTTATATCAATAGGTTTCATGCCAATGCCGCGATGTATTTTGTGATTATACTTTACTAATAACTCTGGCAAAATATTTACCCATCGGTATGAACCTCGTGTGGTGAATTCTTTCCACATCGATTCCTTAAGAGTTCGATTAAATCTTTCTATCACGCTAGCTTTAATGCTGCTCCCAGTGGAATAATGCTTTAGATTTTGTTTCTGAGACCATGTTTTGAATTCACTGTTATAAAATTCCGTTCCTCGATCAGTGTGAAAATAATTGGGCAATCTTTTACTTTGAGAATAAACAAATTTTAAATTTTTTACCATCTCACTTCCTTTCTTGGTTTTAAGAGGAATTGCCCATGCATATTTTGAGTAAACGTCAATAATGGTTAATAAATATTTAAATCCATTATTCCATTTTGCAAGTTTGGACATGTCCACAAGGTCTGCTTCATGGAGGTCATCGATTCCTTTGCTAATAACACATCGTCTTTTAAACTTTTTTCTAAGCGGTGCGTGAAGTTCTTTTGCAATTTCTCGTCTGATTTCTTTCATAGTTATTTTCCAAACAATGATTTATAACATACTGTGCATTGTTTTACAAATGTTAGAATTTTTATTCAATATATCCTGCATTTCTTAGTTCTTCTTCAATTGCAAAAATTTCACTGTCGAGTCCTGTGTGACCTGCAGCTTTCGATGCAATTAATTGTTTAAGTCTTGATACCAATTTGTTTGGATCATTCCAGTGAACGAATTCAATATTGTTTCCTCCTTCGAATTTCCAAATGGCTTGTGGTGTGATGTGTTTCTTTTGGCCTTATCCAGTATACATCGTAGTATTTGCTTCTTCATTCTCATCTGCTGTTTTTATAATTCTATCTATGTCTTCAGTAAGAAGGGGTTCAATTATATTTCTATACTTATACGATTGCGTTCTTCTCAGAGCTGCATTGCTTGTATAATTTCTTTTGTGCACGTTTGAAACATTTAATAATTTCAAATATGAACTTAAATCACTCCTATCTATTAGAGTGGGGTCTGGTACTTTCCTTTGAATCAATTCAAGTAGACCTTCTGTTATAGGAAATTTTTCACCACCAACTTTTATCCACTTTTTATGAAAGAAAACTCGTTTACGTCCCAAGTATTGTTTATCATTTCTTATCGTTATACCAAATGTTCTATCCACGTTTTGTTTAATGAACGGATCAAAGTAGCGGTTAAGTAGTGTAATTATTTTGATGCTATCTCCATCTTCTTCGTCTGAAGTAGCAGTTGATTCAGAATCATCATATTTTCCTTTTCTTTTTCGATTTTCTTTTTTTGAGTTGACGAATTAGTAATAGCTACAAGTTGATTTAATGAATTTGTTACTGGTTTAAAGTTAGTCTCTATATCTAATTCTTTACGTCTAACATCATTTTGAAGTGAAAGATACTTGTCTTAAACATCTTTTTAAAGGGAGAAAGTTTATCCTTTACTCGACTTTCAGCTTTAATCTTCGAGCTCTTCTCCATGACTAAGCTGAAATTGTGGTTGTTTTACTTATTTATAGTATATTCAAAATCAATTTGAAGAGGAAGATCATTGGTTTTATGTTTTTTAGGGTCTCTAAGTCGAAACTTTATTTCATCTTGTTCTTCAACAACAATATCACTGCCATCCAGTTCAATCTCTTGACGCTGTATATTTAAAATTGCATACACAATTGGAGATCTTGGTGAAACAAAAATTGGTTTTAATATGCCTTTGTAGGGAAGTTGGTACTGTATGTTATGATTATGAAGCGTGTATACCGGTGAATGTATTGATGGCGTGTTGGAGAATTTCAGAATAAATTTCGATAGGCTAAGTTCTTTTTCTTTACTTCATCTTGTAATATACCATATTCTTCTTTGGATGCTGTAAAACTTTCGAGTGGTTCTTTGTTAACCAATTGCTCAATTTTTTCCAGTTCAGTTTTTAACTTGTTATATTCATCTTTGGATGCAGCAGCATAACTTTCAAGATTTTCTTTTTTAACAATAATGAGATTGTTAACAACACCCTCAATACGGGTTTGTAAATTGCTTAAAATTTCTTTTAGTTGATTAACTTCAGTTCGTGAAGCAGCATAGTGTTCTACAAACCGTTTATTTGTCACATCTTGGTCGTTAACAGAAAACTCAACATTTGTTTGTTTTTGATGTTGTAGATTGTTTACAGCCTGTTTCATTTGTTCAAATTCATCTCGTGAAGCGGCATATTGTTCAACAAATGTCTTATTTGCAACATCGATATCGTATATGGGATTGTTTACGTGAGTAATTCGTTTACTCATCATATTTAAAGTTCCACCATCGTCTACGTTTAAAAAGTTTTGTTTATTAAATTTAGTGATTAATTCTTCTAGATCTTTTCGAGAAGCAGCAAAGTTTTCTAAATAATATTTGTTTATTGCATCTAACGAATCGATTGTTTGAGATATGTTTGTTATTCTTCTATTTAACATATCTACAGTTTCATCATCTCTGTTTATATTCAAAAGAGATTTTTTAATTTCATTGAGTTATTTTGTTACATGAGTTTTAAGAAAAGAATACGATACCGCATCTTGATTTTGAATTGGATCCTTAACATTTCTTATTCTTTTGTTACCCAAGTCGAGAGTATCATCATCATACGAAAGTGATCTTCTGAAAATTCACGCACTAAACCATGAATGAATTCTACTCGTTGTAACACCGGTTATTCGGGTTTCTAGATATTTTTATATTCGATGTATGTTGCTGCATTGCAATAAGGTTTACTGCATCATTTGCAGATGATGGTAAAGCTAAGCCCGCGAGACGTTTGTTTTGAAAGTCAAGTTCTTTTTTCTCTACTTTAAAAATTGAAAAATGTAAACCTTTAAGGTCGTTAAAGTTTCGTAGTATGTCTTCTTTAGACTCGATTTTATTTAGCTCATTCAATAACTTCAGTACATAACCTTTGTTGCATGCATCTTCAACATGTATTGGCGTTCCAACATTTTTTAACCGTTTGCCGTTAATACTTAGATGTCCATCGCTTGTTGTTGTTGTTGTTAGTTGATTTCCATATTGCACTAGCTTATCATCAACATACGATTTAGTTGCAATATCATGTCGTGAAGTCGGTTGTCCGATAGACACATTATTGGTTTTGTTAAACGATGTCATAGTTAAGTTGTTAACCACACAAAATGTATAACACGAATGAGCATTTAGCTCTTTTTGAAGTCATATTTATAACTGAAAATAAACATCAAATCCATTGCGATATCGACCATTTTGTAAATCGCTATCTTTATCGATAACCAAAAATCCAAACTTAGAGTTTTGCCAACAATACGAACAAATATCAAAGAACTGATCACAGCTCATATCAGTATTTACATGATCGTTATATACATGACGCAAGTTTGTTCCGTCTTGTTTAAAAAGAATTAAAAAATTAACGTTATCTCTAATTAGATGTTTAGGTATACAAGAATATGTTTGACAAAGATAAAATACGTCAACATCGTGATGACGACCTCTACAGAAATAATCTTTCATGTGTTGTTGTTTATTGCTGGATACATCATCAAAAACAAATATAGAGTTTTTCTAACCATTTCTGGAGGCATAACTTCATCATTATCAGAAAAAATCACTTTTTATTTCTTTTATGGAGTCCAAAAACTTTTTTATTCAACATATTTACTTTGAGAAAGTGATTTAGAATAAATATAAACGTTTTCAAAACGAACTCCATTTTTATGACATAATAAATTTATCATTACGTTTGTTTTGCCACAGTTCGATGGACCGCAAATGATACATCGCATAGTGTTCGGTAGTAAAACACTATGCTTTCTTTTTTCACTTTTACTCTGGTTTTCACCATTAGTAAATGAAATTACTGGTAGAGTGTTTGACTGCTTAACAAACTTCAGCATGTCTACGTTTACGTCTGAGAATGCACACTGCACAAAAAATCACATCACATCAACATATATTGTTTCCACACGTATCATAACTTGTATTATATGGAATAATAGTAGGATTTTCAGGATTTAAATCAACGTTGCCGACGTAAAACCCTCTTAAATATGGACAATATGGTGCCCATTTTTATGATCATTTAAAGGAATATCGTTTTATTTCCAATTTTCAATTTCAATCTTACAGAATATACATTTAACCTTATCACCATGACCAGTAAAATAAAATCCTGCTGATGCTAAACAAAATTAGTTTGGACAGGGAAGAGGCCAATTTTGAGATATTTTAAGTCTTTCATATTAAGATTTTAATTCCATGCTAGGAGAAATATTGTTTACCTAAGGGCAAGAAAAAGCCCATTTCTTATGATCTTCAAACGGATCATCATCTTCTTCCCAATAACTAAGTTGCAGATTGCAGAAAGCACACCTGACCATATCCTTATATCCATAATAGTAAACTCCTGCAGCTGCTAACCATGCAGTGTTCGTAAAACTGTCTGAAGACCAGTTCTTAAATGTTTTTAGCCAATCTCTTTCAGATTTTAAATTCATTTCTTCTTGACTCAATATCATTTGCATTAACTGTTTTTGGAATACTTTACACAATTAAAATACTTCATGATGCTGCTTTACTTCACAAAAAATATGTTCACCACACGAAGCTAAATGTGAACTGATATGAATCAACAAAACACGCTGGCTAATATGCATGATTTGCGTGTGTTGGGTTGGCCGAGCGGTCTAAGGCGTTAGACTTAAGTTCTAATTTTCAGAAATTGAAAGCGAGGGTTCGAATCCCTCACCTAACAATATTATTTTATTTACATGTGGAGTGAGGAGGTATTTGATCATTCAAAAAAACTGTAATATGAAGTGGTACAAAGACCTTTTCTTCTTTATTCATTTAGAATTACAATTAATACAATTTTATTTCTCTTGAAGTAATCTCATTCTTTTTTAGTTGTCCAGATGAGTGTGTGTTGAGATGATCTTGTTCTTTTAGTTGTCCAGATGTTTATTTCCTGTAGAGAAAAAATACACCTTGTGTTAAAAAGCAAACAAAAAGCAAATTATGCATAGGTGTCAATGACAGTAGTAGATTTAATTAATTACCTTTTATGGATAGCAAATGCAGTTATCACATTTGCAGCGAAGATGAAACAGTTGAAATTTTCTTTTTATATGATCTGGTAGATGTTCCCACTCCAGACGAATTCGTTGTGGCTCATATATAGTCAGTATGTTTAAAGGAAAGTAGTTCCAATCAAACTTATTAAAACCTTGAAGTCCATCGTTTCTAAACTTGTTTATTATCGAACACACGATTTCCATGAAGCTATCAGAAGAATTTAACCAATGTTGAACAGCATTAACATTGAATTTAGCACAACCATTGCTTCCCATTGCAAGAGATTGTAAATGTTTTGGACAATCTGTAGGTAAACGATGGGTATGCTTCAACATTAGATCTGACATTCCATCAATCATATTAAGATCGATTAATGAGCCAGGCGAAAGTGTTTTTAGTGCAAACAAAGAAAATTCATGTGGCAAATTATATACAACTAAATAATCATATTTATTCTTAATAGAGTCAAAAAAAGAAGAAAGAGTTTTTTCACAATACGCTGCGACCCATGTGAACACAGGACTGAATGAAGGTATATTGCTGTTATTTAACATACAGTAAGCAAGTTCCAAACTGCCGTTTGGTAGCTTGCGAATGTCTGCAACTATTGGCTGCTTCTTATTCCACATGTCAGCATCAGTAGAAGGAGAGTTTGTTGTTGTCAATTCCATGTTTGCAACTAAAGTGAGAATACCTGTTTACTTGCTTGCTTATAACTTAGCAAATAATGGTTTAGATAATTACTTCATTAGTTAATGGTCTGTAAGATATTTGACGATCATGAATAAGAACACAGTAAAGAGTTGTATCTTCAGGTATATTCTCACTTGTCTCGATTTCAATTCGCACATCGACTGAAGATGTCTTCACTGCTTCCACTTGCTCGAGACAATTAATTACAATAATCGGACAATGAGACTTAAATTCATCTCGTGAAACTAGAGTCTCTGAACGAAAATCATCGATCTGATAATATACATTACGAAATTTAACAAACATGTCATACAATTCGCTGTAGTCATTTATGGCAATTTCAGAAGTCGGCATTTCATAGGGATAAAAAATTGAATTAAAAAAACTCTTATAGATTTAATGTTACAATGGTCAAAAAAGGAAGAGCATGTATTTAGTAAATTTCTTCTAGTTTGAAAACCTAATAAAAATTGGCGTGGTTTTTGAGTTTCAGAAGTTGTCATTACAGTCGAACTATATTTAGTTGTTCTAGGAAGAGAAGGCAAGACATGAATATCCCATGATCGAAAACCAACCTGAATGGGAATATTTTTCTGCATTAGTTTTAATCTTTTAATTTGTTCTTCGTCCGATAATAATAAAACGGGAATTTTTAGATAAACTTTAAATAACTTGACCTTAGAAAGGTCATTTTCGGTTGTCGATTGCAACGCACGTGCGTCACTTGACGATCGGAGAAGTATTACCTCATGCTTGCAGTTTAAAATCGGCTTTCTATAATCCTCTGCTGAACCTAACAGGTTGCTTAAAGGAAGTATTACATGAAAACGTTTTGTGATACTATCAACAATATTTGCTTCACTTGCTGGTGTTGTTAAAGAGGGAAAATAACCAGCATTTTGTAAAGCTGTATATTCGTTTTTGAATATGATGCAAAGGTTTTTATAGAACTTGTTATACCTAGATGACGTGTACGATCAATTTCTTTACCATTTAACGTAACGCGAATTTCGCTAAAAAGATTAGCCCCAAACTATTGGTCAGGATGTGCTGTAGTAGAAGCAGCTGGATTTATGTTAGAAGTAATAATTTGTTGTCCTTCTAAGTGAAGAACACCTTCTGATAATAAAACTATGTTTTCTTCATTTTGAATTGGTATTCGAATTTCATCATTATTTTCGAATTTATTAGCTGAATTAGGTTGATAAACTCTTTCTTCTCGTCGCACAACTCTCTTGTCAACCTCTCTTTTATCCGTTAGGTTGAACATGTTAAACATGTTAACAGCTTCAAATATAGATGGAAACTAAATAAGATTTACAATTGCATAATAATTTATATTGAAATTAAAGTACGCGATAGCCTAAAGACTGTAAGAAATGTTTGTTGTTACTCGATAACTGTTTCTTAGATTTCAAGGTGCGATGTCGTTGTTTTTTTTTTTTTTTTTTTTTTGAAATTTTATCTGATTGATTTATGTTACTTTTTCGAATCGGAGTCGACTTCTTTTTTTTCAAACTTTGAGTATTATATAGTGTAACCATATTTGTGAATGTTTTCTAGTAAGCTTACTAAAGTAGAATGGAAATATAACAGTATTTCATTAGTTTATATAGTAAGATATCGTGGTGGACGAATAATTATTTCTACAGTTAAATCTTCATCTTGCAAATCAATGAGCTGTTGAAGTTTATCTTCAAGTTGCACAGATACATGTCGAATAACCTTGCTGTTCATAGGCAAATATTAATTGTTGTTGGTTGTTCAACAATCGGATAACTAGCAGGAACAAGTGCTTTAAAATTATATAAAGAGTGTGTTGGTTTATGGTTCAAATAAGAACTCGTACCAAGCACAAGGTTGCAACATACTCGAATAATATTAACAGTGTTAATTTTAATCATATATTCCGAATGATGAGTTGTGTTTGCCTCGAACTTTTTATGAGAAAATCCTAACAAATCTGCAATAGAATCTGCAACATCAAAATCTATACCAAACTTTTTCGAATGTAGTTTACAATGATAAAAGACTTTATCATAATTAATATAAAATGAAGGGAATTTGTCTTTTTCACCTAATAAATGCTCTATTAATAATTCATTAATCTTTACACTTAATTGTTGTAACGTATAGCTAGCATTGGGTATTATTAAAATCTCTGTATCCACTTCGTTCATCTTTATAGCTAATACGTTATTATTTTCGCTAATTATTACTTCATTTTCGAGTCTATTTCGATCAATTTCAATTTCTCTTTTATTCTCTTTAGGGTAAACTTTCTTTTCAATACATAAGGCCCTGCTACACTGTTGGCTACAGCGAAATCAATATTAAACGGAGAAGACAAAAAAAGACGGTTGTGTCTTTTTCCGTCTATATCCTCTTCCACATACATATTTGTTTTTTCTAAATGTTTTGGTATAAGTCCCCACAAAGAGCGATAACTAAGTAAATCGTCAAATGTTGAGGCTAGATCTACAAATTCATAAATACCCGGTGGTACCACTAAATCAATTGATAAAAAAATTGTAAAATGAATGCGAAATGTATTATTTCTGTTGGTGACATTTCGAATAGAATTAGATGTACACAATCCTGCAAGTCCTATTTTAAAAAACTCTGCCCCTACAAGATGAATCGGGTTCTCCAATGTAACATCAATCTTGGAGCCTTTACCTTCAAGAGTTATACGTCTTTCGAAAGCCATCTTTGAAATGTTTGAAGACTGTCTGTGTTTCCCTTATTTATACAATACAAGAAGACTAAACATAAATGTCCACAAATCGAAGAAGTAATCGATTGATATGAATGAAAATTATATTGTAGATAGCAATTTTGAAGATATGTAAAAATTTCTAATGGTGGTCTTAAATTACCAATACTATCAAAATAATGCACGTATTTTTTCGAGGATGTCTTGGTAACGTATCTCGCATAAAGACTCCTCTAAAATTTGGAATCTTTAATTGATGTGCGTGTTTAGCTAAATCGAAATTACTTAATGCTTTATTTGGTATTTGGTTAATTATCTTTTGTATGCAGGAGGATTTAAATAAATGCCTTGACCTCCTTTTTCTCGCATTGCTTCTATCATTCGATTGTGTCTTTTCATTTCTTTTAATTCTTCTCGAGCAGCTTTCGCTTTGTTTATAGCAGACGCTACCCCGGCTGCTCCGCCTGCTAGACCCCCCGAGCCCGACAAGGCTGCAAATATCGGAAGTAGGGGTAAAATACCACCTTGCTTTTTCGATGTTCTTTTTTTAATCTTTTCTTGTTGTTTTTTTATTATTTAAGTTTCGTTTACCTCCTCCAATCTTAGACTTAGCTTTCATTATGCTACCGACTGTTAGTGCAGCCGCTCTCTCTCCTAATGATGCTTCACGGGATTTTACACGAGACCAAGCTTTTGAAGCTAAAATTTCATCAGCCTCTCTTCTTTTGTTTGAATCTTTATGCTTTGCGTAAACAATGTCGTGCTCTTTGCACCCTTTATCTAATATATTTATTCCTGGATCACCACGGCTCAATCGCTTTTCTAATTTTGTTCCTGGTCCACAATATTCATATCCTGGGATGTGTAATTCCACGGGTAAATTATCAATAGTTTTATTAAGTACACGACTAATTAATGATCCACTTCCTGATCGTTTATATTGAGTGGTAGAGTTGCTCCTCTTACAACGCACCATTACTAAATGATATGTAATATAAAGTAATTATACATATATATATATATTTCTGGAAAATGGGAATGGTGGGGGGAGGTGTTTTAAATAATACACAAAAAATTTGGGTTATTATTTATTCTTTTTTCATAAGCAAAGGAACACACAAAAATTAGTATTATTAACAGAATGTGTGTGTGTGTGTGTGTGTGAAAGAAATAAAGTAAGTGAGATGAAGTGCTTTAATCTCAAATTTGTTTCTAATCAATTTTCAGAGAAAAATGACCAAACGGTAAAGTAACAATTCCGTTTTCAGTTATGTGCCTTTTATCATCGTTTGATGAAATTGCCAACTTATTATGCCGAACAGTAAATACAGAATGAGATTTTGAAATTATACAAACTTGAACTTTGTTGGCTTGATGTCAGTTATAAAGACACTTTCAATACTCATCAATATTCATAGTTTTACTCACACTCTTCTTAATGCCTTTAGCCTTACACAAGCTATTCATTTCATCACACAATTTTATTGCATACATTTTGGGTCTTAACCCCACAAATTCTTCAACAATCCTTCCAGCATGTTCATCTTTCATTAAACCAATTTCACCTTTATTTTGTCTCACAATGCCAAAAGGATTGTTTGTTTCATAGTTTCCAGTATCAAACAAATTTGAATGCTGTTTTATGAACTCATAAATATCATAATAGAATATATACATAAAACTATCAGTGTCTGTGTATAACAACCTCACATTTGATTCAGGATTTGCTAAAATAACATTGTAATGAAAGTCATTCATTTTACATTTAGACAAATCTAATATAGATGCACCAACATATACTGGTTGATTGTGAAAAATCTTTAGTCTGCTCATCTCGATGACCATACATTGTTCACCGAATATAATTCTATGTTTAAAATTAGCCTTAGCTATTAAAGACCTAGCACCATGAGGTCCATGCCATTTGGTGACCCATTTGATGTCCCTTAACTTCCTCACATTCATCAGTGAACGACCAAAACATTGCATTATTCATCAATTTATAAAAAAAAACATTTTTTGCATGTTTTCGTTTCTCTGTGTTCACATCAATATATGGTTTTAACCATTGGCTCTGATTGAATTCAATTATTCTGTGAATACGATCTAATTTCATTCCTAGTTGAATACATTGCTTTAAAATTCTATAATGCAAAACATAACGTTCTTTATTATTTAGGGTAGCCATTAGCTTTGTCAACTTTTCTGGACATAGAGGGTAATCTGAATGTTTGTCATGTAACTCTCGAGGATAAGTCAAATCTACTTCCAAAATATATCCAATTTCTGAAGTATCATCAATAGTTAAAACATCAAACCCTTCAACATTTGCAACCCATTTAAAGCCACCCGTTGGAAGATATTCCATCATCGCATATCCATATAAATTATTAACATCAAAGTACATTATGTAGGACTCTTGCTTTTTCTCATCATAAGTTTTCATATACTTATTATTAGCAATCGCATGTCGTGTTATACACTGAACATTTCCTCCTCGAATAGATCGTTCAAAAAAGTGTAACATATCAATATCTTGAAGCAATTCAAGTTGAACGTTGGTTATCTTTTTCATTGCACACCAAGACATAGATGGAGCAGTGTAAAAATGAGCTGCATCAATGCCATAAGTTTCCATGCCATTCGATCTAAAATTTTCAAAGACATCCGCCAAAAGAAGTGTGTCAACTTTTAAATACAAATCGGCGTATTCTCCTAATGTTTGACAGGAAAACGTTTCCCACACCGATTGAGCAAACTCATACTCTTCATTCGATATTGTTTGATCATAAAGACTGCTATAAAACTTGGATATTTCAGGTAATTTAGTTTCGTTAAGTACATCTATACTTGTGACGTATTGATATGGAAACACGCCTTTTCGCGCAGTAAGTCGAAACTGTGCACCATCATTAAAATAACGTCGAGTTATTTGCTTTGAATCTTCACTTAACGAAGATGAACATTGATCTAGTGAACAGGACAAGAAATTATATACAGTGTGGTCCACCAGCCCCTTTTTTTTTTTTTTTGGAGTTAGGCAACCCAACTAACCTGTATATCACAGTCATCCTAAAAACATTAGTACCTGCTCCTTTACGTCCATTGTACAACTTTACCGTTGAGTACATCCTCGCGAATATAGTAGGAATCAATAGTGGCAGTGTTATTTCAATGACCTCAAATATAATGCATGGTTGAAACGATCTGAGTTCCGAATAACACCTTCTTACGTTTGGACAGGCAGTGTCTACGAATAGATTCAATACGTGCCAGAAATATACCATGGTTGTCGGTAGCTATGGTGGCTAAATCAGGAATTGCTCGAGTAGCGTCAACGTAGTCGCATTGTAGTAGGTTCGAACCTTGAGCCACTACATTTTTATTTATTTTGTTTGCTTAATGTCGTTTATTGTGGATGTGTTATGGACGCATATCTATCTGTTCCAACGAGTGATTTTCTATTTGGTCCTCAAAAAGGACCGTACTTATCCGATGGTACGCAGCCAGATTGGACGACGACATAATGATCTGTAGAACGAAAGCAAGGTATCCTGTATATTCAAGGTAGCAAGTGTTCGAAATTTTGACCACCTTTGTTTAAAGGAAAACTCCGACTCACTCAGACGACCCACATAACAAATAGGTTTGTTATGTGGGTAGGCTCACGAATAAATACATCAGACCGAAACTATAATTTTTTCAACGGCGTGTGTGCGGAAAGCGCTTGCTATACACTTACAGTAATAGTTAGTTAGTTAGTTGGTTAGTGAGGTTTTAAGGGGCGGAACTACGAGGTCATCTGCCCCAAACATACAGTAAATACAGATAATTATAACATTATTGATTTTACGTCCCTTTTAACTGCTCTGGCATTTAGATACGCCGGAGTGTCGGAATTTTGATCCGAAAGGGATCTTAAACGTGCCAGTAAATCTACTGACACGTCTCCCTCGCATTTGCGCACCCTCAAATGGCAGCTGACTGCGCTAGGATACGAACCTGCAACCTTGGGCACAGCAAGCGACAACATGACCGCTGAGCCTCGCAGCAAGGCAGTAATTACAGAACGTGTCATATTATTATTCTGGGATAAATATTGAACTATTAAAATTCTAATTATCACGAATGGAGTCGCCTCCGTTGCGTAGTAGTCAGCGTGATAGCTGCCACCCCGGACGCCCTGGGTTCGATTCCCGGCTCTGTCACGAAATTTGAAAAGTGATATGAGGACTGGGACGGGGTCTACTCAGCCTCGGGTGGTCCAAATGAGTAGAGGGGTTTTAATTACAACCTCAGCCATCCTCAAAGTGGTTTTCCGTGGTTTCCCACTTCGCCTTCGGGCAAATGCCGGGATGTTACCTACCGTACGGGAACGGCCGCCTCCTTCCCTCTTCCTTGCCTATCCCTGCCGATCTTCCCCTCCCTTCCCATCCCTCAAGAGGACCCTGTTCGCTTTGCAGGCGAGGCCGCCTGGGCGAGGTGCTGATCCCATCTCCCCAGTTGTATCCCCCAGACGAGATGTTTCAAGCTCCATGACACTGCCCGTAGAGGCGGTAATGATGGGATCGCTCGCTGAGTCCGTGGGAAAACCTAACCTGGAGGGTAAAATCGACTTAAAAATAATAATTATAACGAATAGTAACCATCCATGGTTTTGAACTGTATTTAGGGAAAATAACCATTTAAATGAGACAAGAAAAGAACTTTCCCTATCGTCTTCGTAGATAATGTGAACAAAACCAAGTTGAAATCTTGCTGTACGAGGTAGGGAGGGTATGATAAAATGGTTAAAAAGTATTAAAACAATCTGCCGTTGAATAGTCTTGAACCCGGGATCTTCGAAAGAACGAGCGGGCGGAATAACACTTGCACACATTTCCAAAACACTCTGGAGGTTTTTGTTGCGATTCTTATTAACACGTATGGTGACATATTCAATTATTACAGTTAGATCTTAAATATTGATTGGAATGCATTCATTCAGTACCTGGCATGTTTTCTAATTTACTTAAAGCAAGTTTCGCGACCGCTTTGCGTTAATAAGGCGAATGAACTGCAAATAATGCCCTCAAACGACAGCCCTTCGGTTTTATTTCGTACAACTTAGGGTACAAAATGCTAGCGTGTGATACACTTCGGTCATACAAGCAGGTGTACTGACGAAGAGAACAGAATCATACATGATTTTGTACCAGCGATCACACCAGCTTTCTTGCCAGCGAGTGTCGTGTGATACGGGCCTAAAGATATGCTATGTCTTTATGTTAAAATTTAATAACAAAACAAGATGTTCGGTAAAGAACGTATAGCCTCCTTTCTCTTAAATGTATGGGTATTGTTATAACTCTTTGTCCTTTTCAAGGAGTATAATTGAATGTTGGTTGTAGTAGCTTCCTGAAATACAACGTGCTATACGGATATTATACATGAATATGATGTGCCCTTTGCTAGTGCTACCTCTGTAAAAAATTTCATTCAATTCGGTTTCACCGTGTTTGAATTGATATGCGGAATCGATTTGCACACATACAAGGCCGCTATCTGCAAACCATTGGGCTGATGACCTTGTAGTTCAGTCAAAACATGCTTAACACAAAAAGGTATGTTGTTGAAAAATTTGGTAGAGATCAAATAATTAGGTTGGTCGTAATTTGATTTAAGCTTTTAACATTTGAGTGGCCGCCATTCCGTTTCCGTAAAGATGGCGGCGATATAAAACATGACACTGAGGTGGCCTTTGCTAGTGCTACCTCTGTACCCAACTTCGTTCCATTCGTTTTCACCGTGTTGGAAAAGATAGGGGGAATCGATTTGCACACATACATGGCCGCCATCCGCACATTATTGGCCTGATGACCTTGTAGTGTGGTCAAAAGATTTTCTATACATACAGGTATGTTGTTGCAAAATTTGGTAGAGATCAGATTACCAGGTTGGTCGTAATTTGATTCAAGCTGATAACATTAGGATGGCCGCCATTACGTTTTCGTTAAGATGGCGGCGATATAAAACATGACACTGGAGTGCCCTTTGCTAGTGCTACCTCTGTACCAAATTTCGTTCAATTCGGTTTCACCGTGTTTGAATTGATAGGGGGATTCAATTTGCACACATACATGGCCCCCATCTGCAAACTAATGGGCTGATTACCTGATAGTTTAGTCAAAAGACGCTCGCCATATAAATATATGTTGTTCCAAAATTTGGTAGAGATCGGATGATTAGGTTATTCGTAATTTGATTTAGGCTTTGAACATTTGGGTGGCCGCCATTACGTTTCCGTCAAGATGGCAGCGATATAAAACAAGACACTGAGGTGCCCTTTGCTAGTTCTACCTGTGTACCAAATTTCGTTCAATTCGGTTTCACCGTGTTCGAATTGATAGGGAGGGGGAAGACATTCAGAGTTCACACACTCTCACACACACACACACAGGCACACAGTCACACACAGACAGACACACAATTTTTGGCCCTGTGTGGATCTCATAAGTCTACTTTAATTTTTTGCAAAAATCGAAAGTAAGCTAATAATACCATGGGAATTTCTAAGGAATACGTATACTTCGTTGCTAGCACTGGCGATCAGAATATTCTTCGATATGTTGTTGTTTTGTTTCATTTAAAGGGCTAGAACATCGCGGTCATTTAGCCCCGTTTACTTGGGTGTGTGTGTAGAATTTGTCTGATATCTAGAGTTATTGCGGGCTTGTAATGATGTGTGTATTTGCAATTAAGGATTGGGAAGGAGGCGGCCATGGCCTTAAGATAGAATCCGTCCCGGAATTTGGCCGGAGTAGAAGTGGGAAACCACGGAAAACCATTTCCAGGGTGGCTGAGGTGGGAATCGAACCCACTTTTTCTCATATTTGCTTCACGAGGCTAAGTGTACCCAATTTCAGTCCTCAGACAAGTATTACATTTCTTGTCAGAGCTGGGAATCGAACCCGGACCTCCGGAGAAACACTTCGATATGTTATGTTAATATTCATGCCAGTTTTTTAATTTTCTGCCATTACAGGTCACGTGGCATAACGCACCAATTCGATCGAATTCTCTTTATAAATCAGCAAAATGCAACGTACTCTTCACAAAAATACGTATTAAGGCAATAAATGTGGCAATGTAGTTACATCCCCATTAAAGTGGAATGTGGGCTTTTGTTCAAAAACGTATGCTTACTATTGGATTCGAAGCAGCATTCTATCTGCTCGCGCCCACCACGTACGGTCAGGCGTTAACCCTCGCAGCCACCAAGACATGGTAGTTACCGCACGCTAAACGTGCTCTAGTTACTGTAGCCGTCCCACCTCAAACAAGTCCATCTGAAAGTCTTAAATCATGGTTTATGGTGTTGATTTAACTTTCTACTATTACAGATCACGTGGCGTAAGCTATCAATTCGATCGTATTACGTGTATGTGTGTTATTTCAAGAAGCAATAAGTCATATGTTAGTAGAATGGGCCATAGTATTTGGCGGGGAAAAGTTTAAGGTAGGTTTTTCTTTGCTAGACCCATGACCCAATTACATTGCTGTCACACAGTCAGAGCGCAGAGCAATATCGACAATCGGGAGAAATGTGATGTTAGTTGGGTTTCATAAAACTAAATAATAAGGGGCGGGTGGACCACACTGTATATCGATAAATCTTAACTGAATGAATCCATTCTTAACCCCTACATACTTTGTAAACCCTTTATAACGTTCCATATTCACTGCTAACAAACTTATATGACCAGGATTATGTAACACCTCTCCATCTTGTTTCTCACAAATTTCTTTAATTATAAAATGTCCATCATAGGCCGTTAGAGTATGAAATGCTATAGGCAAGACCTTTGTTACTTTGTAATTTAAGTTACATCGATTATGTGCGCTTCCTCTATATTTTCCAGTTATGTGACAATGATCGCGTACTTTGAGTTCATTATCTGCAATCGGTTTCTCGCAAATGTGACAAATTTTACTTAACAAAAATAATCTTTCTTCATTTTCTGTCATCTTTAACATTGGCTTAGCCAATAAGTAATATGTTTGAAGTTTATCCACAATACTGTAAAGTTCCTTTACAAACAGTTCAATGCAATTATTTCTCCTAAAGAGTTTGAAACTGCACAATTCACTATCAAAATTACAATGAAGGTATAAAGAAATGCTGTAAGGAATATGTTTATGTGTTAAAATAGAGTTAGGAATGTCACTATTTGGAAAACAAGAGGAAATAGGAGACAAAACGCATTCAGTGTCTGCATATATTATAAACGGAACTGTATCTTTAAAATTTAAATTCTGTAAAATTAACAAATCTTTGTTCATCAGTTGGCATTATGCTTTTTGCAACAGGAAACTGTTTACAGTCTGCAAAGTGAACATTCAACTCATCCTCAAGAAAATAATATGACAAACAACGCCTACATATATAAATCCGTCTCTGAATGCTAGTGACGCTTGAACGCACAAGGCGAGCGAGATTTCTAATAAAACAAAAGTGATAACTTTCATTGTTTACAATCTGCAACATCAATAGGTCCACACCCCTTTCATATACTTTATCTGATACAACAAATGTACAATAGTAAAAGTTTTTTTTCTTTTACTTCGTTTGTTCCCATACATACCCATTTGTTTTCATCATATTGTGTTCCATACACACTTACAGAAATATTGTTTTGATTTTCAAACTTGTTTAAATATTTCATTTCCATCGGAATTGGAATATCATCTAAATTTAAAACATCTCTGTAATTAGGATAGGAAGAAAGATGATTCACGTTTCGAGTTTTTGGATATAAACCAGCAACCACACTCCACGCAAAACAAGCTTCCTTTGTATCATACAAATTTAGCACTGCATGTTTATTGACTATTACGTCAGGCAATCGACTAGTATTGGACATTCCTACTTGAAATTCGACATATTTATTTATATTAATTCTCAAACTATGAATTTTTTCTAAAGCCCACCCAGAACCGTTTGCTTCAAATTCGCTCATTTTTGCCAATGTACCTTCAATGATATGATTATTATAAAATTCATTTAAATCAGTATACTCGAAAACTACTTCATTTTTGACTGCAAAATATTTTGTTTCTGATATGTCGCGAAGCACATATTGTGCACACAAAACTGAATTCACCTTTAAAGCTTGTACAGTTAACGCTTTCTTAACATACTTTGTAAACCAAATATTAACATTTGCTAAAAATTCGCGAGGATCCAAAAACTCATTCTTAACATTTGAAACAGCAAGTGTGTACACTCTAGAATTGAATGCCGTTTCAATTAACTCACAGGTCAAGAAAGATTCATCCTTTATTTGAATTGTAATTTCTTCGCAATTCACAGCTTGTTGCAATATGTGGTCACTAATAACTCTCCAACATTCTATCAACTCATCACTGTTCTCAATTAAGTCGGTTTGAGTGTTTTCCCCGATTTGGTATGATATTGAAATAGCACCGTTTAGTTCACTTCTAAAATTAGAAACACTTTCAAATGCATTGTCCAATTGGTTTCTTATACTTTCACTGTTATTATGTATTACAATATCAACTTTTCTACGTTTGCTAGGAGGTGAGGCCATTGTTGTCTAAGCAATTGTCCAATTTGCACGAATGTTAATACACCACCAACAGTTGGTGTAACATCACTGTTGTCTAAGCATATGTCCAATTTGCACTATTGTTAATACACCACCAGCAGTTGCTGTAACATCGGTTTACCATAAACCTATAATCTTTTAAAGTATATTCAAGCCATTGAGATAAATTACTGCCTGTAATCTCCAATGAACAATGAACGGCTTCAAAAGGAAATTCCTCTTGAAGTTTACCAAGCAATTTGTTTCTGTACCCATTCAATTTTGTTACATCGTAACAAGTCATGGAAAATTCGATTTTGTAAACCTCATCAAATGTATTGTATCCGAAGAAACAAATAAAATGTTCATCTTCACATAATTCTTTCAACAGATATCTTAGAACTGTTTCTGTCACCTCTCGCTGACTATCATCTGATTTGCTAACATTAATAACGTAGACTGAAAATGTTGAAATTCCACTCAAAGATGTCCATTTGTTAAAACAAGCTTCTTTCTCATTACGACTCACCCCATTATCATCTTCTTCTTCCTCTTCTTCTGGCTATTGAAAGCATACATGATGATACTCTATTAGCGGGTGCGATCGATGTTCAGTTCCACTCAGAAAATTAACAGTTTTCCACTTCATTATGCTGTTCCTTTTATTAGTTTTTAGATAATCTGAAAAATTAAACAAATAAAGAAATAATTAGCAACTATATATCAATCGTTATATCAATCAATACATATATAATCCATATATACTTACCAAAAAAAAATACTGTTTTAAAACAAGTGGATGTGACCGGTTCTTCAACCCCAAATACACCATCATCAGTGAGCCTCCAATTGAGTTTAGTTGATCGATCTCTGATGCGCTTAGTTTGGCAAATACTGCTGGTAGAAATACACTTGTTAATTCATCTTCAATGATAATGTCCACCACTATTTTTCTTCCATATCTCGTCTCCACAGGCCGAATAATTTGGACCACATACGGTAAATCAATTACTAGTTCTGCTAGTTTCTTATTAGAATACTCAATACAAGTGGATAAGTTATTGAACTTCGTTAGAGCATCCATCACACAATTTGTTCCTCGTCGTTGACTTTCTTTATTTCATTCACACACACACTCTCTTCGCGCAAAAGTAAAAGTTAAACTCTTCCACGCACTCGTTCATTTATATATCCTTCACCCCCACCTACACTCAAGAAACCATATGCTGCAAACAAGCTTCTAACGCAAACATCTCTTTTTTTTCACTATTGCTTAAAGAAGTCAAAGATTACAATCTTAGCCAATGACGTTAAAGGTCAACTCCGTCTCACGCGAACACTGCAGACATATCACGTGATCGCTCGCACTGCTGCACATGCTCAAACTCGCACGGGTGT
This sequence comes from Meconema thalassinum, assembly GCA_946902985.2. Lineage (NCBI taxonomy): Eukaryota > Metazoa > Arthropoda > Insecta > Orthoptera > Tettigoniidae > Meconema > Meconema thalassinum. Next base: position 884,728,744 of record OX336389.2, on the reverse strand, counting down.
CAGATGACGGTTAGCATCCTAAGCAAAAAACAATAACAGCTGCACACCACATGTGTGGATAGGAGCCGCCTCTCCGCTCAGCCCGCCCGGCGCGAGCAAAAAAACATAAGAGCTGCGCGCCACATGTGCGGATCGCTCCCACTGGCGCACATGCTCACACTCGCACGGGTGTCAGATGACAGTTAGCATCCTAATAAACAACCCCCATGACGTCAACACCCATTAACTTTTTATCACCAACGCATAAACAAGCCAAAAGGTCAACCTCTTCCCACGCTAACACGTGCAGTGCACATGCTCGCTCTAAGGGCCCATGACGTCATCCAAAGGGCTATGACGTCATCGCGATTACGCAATATTCAAAGTCTGAAGTTCCCTACTACTGCTCATATTATCAAGTTTGCAATATCAAAGTTGTTATAATCGTTTAAATAATGAGTCACCACCCGTTGACTAGCATCTACCGTTACACAACAGCGTTTTGGTAAGCTCTACATGGGGTCATAGTAATAACATCATAGACACTTAGTATTCTAATGCCGTCTGTTTCGCAAGAAACAAGAGTTAACCAAGGAAGGTTAACAAATGAAAATCCTAGCACGAGTAAGTGTTAACAATTCTCAACTTTGTTTAAAGTCTATGTTATGTTTTAGCTTACTTTTATTTTTTTGGAAATAAATAAATACTGTAAGTAAATAAATAAATATTAAATAATTATTAATAATTAATAAATTAAAATAACTGTCTAATATATATAATACTTGGCTATCCTAACCGTCTCCGGTATAATGTCTCGTTTTTGGAGAACCAACATGGTCGCTCGGTTTCTATATAAACTTCTGTTGTACATGAACCAAAATGGCAAGTCGCTCTCTAGAACCCTACCCACTGGTCAAAAACAAGCATCGTCGACAAAGTGTTCCCTGTCACCTAACTCGTGTCTGGCTAGCAAAATCTTATCGCAAGGCCACTCAAGACTTAAGAAATTAGTCTTAACGTATAGTGTAATAATCTTTCTAACTACATTGCTATGCGTAATAAATATTAAATAATAAATTGCTAATTAATTAAATAAACAATTAAAAAAAACATTAATAGCCAACTTAAATCGCTTGCTCGTGCTATCCTGTTGTAGTACAGCCATGCAGCATGTTATAAGACTTGGTTAAAGCCTCTTTTACATATAGCAATGTTTACCATGTATGCAAATATTTATAAAACTGTAATTTAAAATCTCTAGTTACATCGTATGCGAAAAATAAAAATAAAAACCTTGCCTTTGTAATAAAGGTTTGCGCTTTTTCATTTAAGCTGTTGAATAACATTATCAAATTATCGGTTTCGGAAATCTCAAGTCAATGAAAATATAGTCTGCTACAAACATCACGTAGGCCTACATGTTTAAATTCTTAAAGCAAGGTTTACCAAAAAGTGATATAGGCTAGCTTCGTGTATTCTAACTGCATGTCCGGTGTTTGTAATAAATCAAATTCAATTATTTGTACACGAAATTGCCATCACCAATATCTAAAAATTAAAAATCTTAAAAATATCTTAGGACGCCTCCGTAGCGTAGCGGTCAGCATGATTAGCTGCCGTCCCGGAGGTCCTGGGTTCGATTCCCGGCTCTGCCACGAAATTTGAAAAGTGGTACGAGGACTGGAACGGGGTCTACTCAGCCTCGTGTGACCCAAATGAGTAGAGGGGTTTCGATTCCCCCTCAGCCATCCTCGAAGTGGTTTTCCGTGGTTTCCCACTTCGTCTTCGGGCAAATGCCGGGATGGTACTGTCCCCGTTTACCTGGATAGTAGGCTGTCAGATATCCGCCCCCTCAATCGGATTGCCAATTATCAATCGCACCGGCACAGTTACATCAATGAAAATGGCACTGACAGATACTATCGAGATAAGAGCACAGAAGTTCACAGGAAATCATTGTGGAACACACCAAAATAGACGGGGGTTCATACTTACCGTTACTTACCTCTTAATTATCTCGGGGTTTGAGTTGACAACAGGATCACTAAAGTCTGTTCACACAATAACCTCCACCATGACATTTAAAAATGAACCAGAAACGAAGACGAGAACTTTGAACTGTACAAAAGCTTTATTTCTAATAAAGGGTATGATTTTACTAACACAACAAAAACAACGTGGCTATCAGTAGCCCAAGTCAATCTGACTACGTCCTCCAGTAGGACTTGCAAAAATTATCATACAACATGATATAAAACATTTTAGCCCCCAAGAGCTCCGAATAACGTAATATTCATAACACTATTGGATTGGAGAAGGACGTCAGGGTGTGACATATATAGAGCATTTGGTTTCCTTTTAATAAACATGAGAATGGTATTTATAGTCGCAAGGCCAGAGTGTGTACGACCTCACTCTCTGAGAACCATATGTTGGCACAGCTGCGGGCTACCCTCAGCCTGTTGCATACTGGTCAAATGCACTCCCTTCTCACATGCTATGTTACGTAAGAATACAGCCTGCACTCTCAAGCTTTTAAATGTCCACAAGACAACTCACATTATATTTACGCAAATCTTTCAAGTACTTTGCTCACATCCTATTGGATCATTATGTTAATTTCTTAAACTTGTTAAGTTCAATCCAAATGTTTAATTAGCTCTTAAATGTTTATAACAAAATCACATAAATTATTTATAACAATTAGAAATTGTTTATAATATTTGTCAAAGACAATAAAAATATTATAAGCACGCCTTTAACATCACTCTCGTTCCACATTATTTTCAAAAATATTTACAGCAATTATTTACAATATTAACATTTAAATTGTTTAAATTATTAATTTAAGAAATACATTAACCACAGGTTCGTCCGGTTGATAATTTTCATAATCGTGTTTAATAAAATCGACCAATGAAGGTTAGTTATACATGTTAATGTCACAATCTGGTTTAATAAAGGTTTTAATAATGATTTGTGACGGCAACCTTCATTCAAAATCTTATCTCAAATTCTTTCAAAACTCGTGTTAATTATAACAGTAACTCACTTGATTAATTTTCAACGAACTATGACAATCTTACTCCAGCGGAAAATCCTTCGCTAACAAGTCAATGCACCAACTGCATTAAAAATATGCCCAAAATCATCATATATTAATCTATATGGCATTAAAAACTTCCACATAACTTACAAAACTTCCACAAATAATTCTTTAACATTTATTCCTGTGGGAACCTCCTTCATATTCAAGGGCATTATACCTCAGCGACTTTCAACACGCGCTGCACTAGCGATTATACATTTATAGTTCCACTTAAAAATTTTTATAATCATTAATTGTTTCAAAACTGTTTTTCTATTTAACCTTCGTGGATTTCATTCATGAACCGAAATGAAGTCAAAACTTGCCAATCACAAACAAATTTAATAGTGAATACGCTTATATACGCCTGTCTGGTCTATCAAAATTTAAGATTAACATCTTAAAAGAAATTGTAGTATAAAAATACTATCTTCAAATAAAGTGCGACTAAAATGCAAAGTAGTCGAATAGAATCCAATTAGACTGGGGAATGCAAACATCGTTATATAAATCTCTAATTGAGAAAAACTCCTAACAAAAGTTCTTGACTTTAATGCATTCAATAATTCATTATTAAAGTTACTCTTTCACAAAAGTGTCTATGATGCAATGTTCATTCATAACTGACGATAAATGTCTGTGTTGCAATCAATTCAAATAACGACTAGTATTTCCAAGATCGTCGACAACGTAATGGATTTTAACGCTCTAAAATCATTTAAATGTTCTTCCTTCTTGATGATGACAGAAATTTGTTCAAAGTAATTAAACTGGGGTAGAATTACTTTAATAAAGTGACACGCTGTCTGAATTTAAATCTGCCATAAAAATCATTAACTTACAGTCAAATCGTGACTACAAAAAATATTAATTACTGAAAAATCTAAATATCAGTCTCAACTGATTCAAAATCGTTAACTATGCCCATGACATCACAATGTCTTAATAAATCGTCGAAAAATGCAAAACTCATCAAGGTGTACTGAGAATAAGAATCTCAACAAGAAAATAGGGCAAAATACATGAGGATAAAAATATGGGAAAAATAGTTGCTCAAACATCATTAGTAAACTCAAATACAATAAACGTTCACGACTACCTTATCTGCCGATTGACGTTCCAGAGGAAAATTCCCCAAAGAAGACTGCTGATGGATCCATTTCACCATGTTAAAGCTGAGCTCCATCCTCGAAATAGGAAATAGCACCCTCGGAGAATCGAACTGCTTCCTTCTCCGGAAATCGCTCTGCTCCTCGAAGACGAATAGACATCCTTCCGGCAATAATCTTCTTTGTGAGTCGGGACACCCCTGACCTCTCTTGAAAAATTCCCTGAAGTTCCAGTAGACAATCACCATGAAGTTTTGTAGAAATTTCCGAAGAAATTATTCATATTCAGAGTATGAAATTGTTTCTATGGCTGTTCGATGGTATTCAGCCTTTAATTACGAAACATGGGTGTAGATGGTATTCACCGCATGTTCGCCTGTGTGGAATAGCAATTAGCGAAGTTCCATGTCGCTATCTTACTCCGTTGAAGTATGTCCCAATTGCAATAAGCCCTTTTAGCCTTCCATCTGCTCTTCGGTTGTAGTGTCAGAAGAACAAACTGCCGTATTCAATTGCTCCATTATACTGTATCGTTCTGTAACCAAGCAATCTGAAGTCTTTCTATTCCACTCGCAGCGTCAGCCTTGCGTTGATTCTGGCTATACAAAAAGTGCTTCTCTTGTGGCGAGATAATCACTTTTGTCAGTCGTATAAAACTGCTAATATCTTTTAAATTAATCGGTCGAAATTGTTCAGATTTTCTCTATAACTGCATGTAGCACTGCACAATACAATTAGCTTATCGGTGACCGCTAACTGTTCGAAGCTAAACTTGTAGAAGCTTTCTAAGGTCCGTTTCAACTTCACCTAGTTTGACTTGGATCTCGTTAATATAGTGGCCTCGCCACGCGTTATAAAGACGATTCCTTTCACTGCTGTTCACTTCGACGTCTCACTATAATGAATGTATAAGAAAAGAACTTTCACAATAGACTTCGATGATCTGACAATGAGATCTCAGAATGATCAGAGAACGAAAGGGACTCCTCTCTTCTGCGCAAGCCCTTTTATTAACTTCACGAGGGGCGTTTCCATCCCTACCAGAGCGTGATACTGCGTCATCGCTAAAAGTTCCGACTTCGTTAATACATGACGGATTTTCAAAATTCAAAAACTGAAAATAAATTTCACCAAAATTCCAAATCAATGCCTTTACTGCAAATGGATTTCCACAATTCTGCATTCCAAAAGTAATAAAAATACCATAGTTTCAGCAATCTCCGTCTTCCTTTAAACTATCGTTGATTGGTTCAAGCCTCCCCTCCAATAGCATAGTTTCTTCCTCAGCAGAATTCCTCGTTTCCTGCGACTGCGTCGTAAATCTTGGAACATTCTCGCCTAAAAGCTGACGTCACTGAGAATCTCAGCTCAAGTAGCCTGCTGGCATAACATTTGCGTCATCCGTGCTTACGTCATGACTACCCACGTCATAACTATGACAGCCATAACTTTCCATATAATTTCAAATATAGCCACCGTGGTCTCTATATAATTCAATTACGGGGGCATTCTCCTCTCACCACGTTTTAAAAACAGTTGCAAATTGTTTTTAAACTCAATGTTACAAGTATCTCAACTCTCTTGAACACGAAATTGAATTATTACTGGCTTACTCTAGGATAGTATCTTTTTAAATTTCCAGCATTGAACTTGCCGTAAACGACATTATTCTCATCATCGTAGAGTTCATAACAGTTGTTTCCATAAGCGTTCGTAATCCTAAACGGCCCCAGGAACACTAATCCAAATTTGGGGTATATCTTCTTGGACATATCAGCCTTGACAGGTCTGCGTAATAATACAAGATTTCCAACTTGAAAGGGTGTACCAAAACGTTTTCCAGCTACTCTTTTTAATCGTTTCTCTGCTGCTTTCTGGAGTTGTTCCTTTGCCTTGTCAATCCTCTGCTGTCTTCCTAGGTCGGGATCTCTAGGTATGTGGTTGAAAAGATTATCCCACGGCCTTTCTGGGTTTCTTCCTAGATGAAGTCGCATTGGCACCTCTCCTGTGCTCTCCTGCACTGTAGAGTTCAGACATTCCTCAATAAGGGGTACAAATCTCACCCAACCAGAATGATCATTTGGACAGAAAATTCGACAGAATTTCGAAAATTCAGCCATATATCTTTCTGAGGAATTCGATTCAGGGTAACGCACGCTTGAAAATAAGTGCTTAATGCCAAGCCTTTCCATATCCGCTGCAAATTCCACGGACGTAAACTGCGTTCCATGATCTGACAGTAGATATTCCGGTATACCAGCTTTAGGAAATACAGCATTTTCCAGTCTGCTTACAACGTTCCTCGTGTTAGCTTTCTGCATGGGACTCATTGTAACAAATTTTGAGAAAACATCCACGGTCACCAACAGGTACTGGTTACCCTGATATCCCTTCGGACAGGGGCCAAATATATCCGTCGCCATAAGTTCGTTTGGCTTAGAAGGAATCATCGCCTTCGGTTTTCCCTTTAGTAAAGCAGAAGCATACTTTGCTCTTTGACATTTGTCACAGGATCGAATGACCTTGGCAATGCTGGAACGCATGTTAGTCCAGATAAATCTCTCTTTAAGTGTATTAAGAGTTTTATCTAAACCGGCATGTCCAGTTGCGTGATGAGCTACCCACACTAAATTGACCACAAGTTTAGGTGGCACGACTATTCGGAGTTTTGTATGCGCAGAGTCAGCATACTTGCATACAATGTCTCCACTCAAGACAAAGTGTCGTGAATTTCTCCGTGTAGCCTCATAGTCAACATCCGTATTGTCCATGTAACCCTTGAGGAACCTGTACGTTTTCCTTATTGGAGCGTGTCTCTTCTGTGACACACCGATTCGGGCTAACCTCCTAACGGTTTCTTCATCTTCTTGCTCCAATTGTACATGGTGTATCTGCACATTTTTAATAGGGTTACGTGATAGAGCATCAGCCAGTAAGTTATCTTTCCCAGGCTGGTGGACGATAGTAGCGTTAAACTGTTGGGTGAACAAAGCCCAACGTGTCAATCTATCACTTGACATGTCAGTTTGCAACATAAACTGTAGTGCTTTATGGTCAGTAATAATGATGACCTTATGTCCCAGCAGGATTTTCTTCCAGGCTTGTAAAGCTGTCACAAAAGCTAACGCTTCAAGCTCTGTCGTGAAGTAGTTTTCCTCGTGCTTTTTCAACTTCCGACTAGTGAACGCAATGTAGTGCTTGTTGCCTGCCTCGTCTTTCTGGTATAAGACTGCACTAATGCCTATTCTTGATGCATCAGACTCAATATAGAACACCTTCTCAAAGTCTGGGTACTCCAGTTTCACATTATTTCTGAGCATTTCTTTTGCTTTCTCAAAAGCCTCGTCTGCAGCGGTACTCCATTTCCATCTGTTGTTCTTCTTGAGTAAGTCATACAGAGGAGCCATAATTTCCGAGTATCTTGGACAGTGGCTGCTAATAAATTGGCATGCACCTACAAATTCTCTAACTTGTTTTACCTTAGTTGGCTTTGGAAATCTCGTGATCGCATCTACTTTTTTCATGTTTGGATGATATCCATCTTTATCAATAGTATGCCCCAAATAATTTATCTCCTTCTTCAAGAATTGACATTTTCCAAAGTTCACCTTTATATTGGCCTCCCTTAAATTCTCGAACAACTTTCTCAAGTGCACTAAATGTTCTGCGGCGCTGGGTGAAGATACGATTAAATCGTCAATGTAGCAGATTACATTTTCTTTCACTTCGTCAGTGAGCTTACTATCAAGTGCTCGAATAAGTGCTGGTCCACTGTTAACCATTCCAAAAGGCATTCTGGCAAAGACCCATGACGTCTGGTCAAATAGGAATCCAGTGTACTGCATACTATCCTCTTCTAATTGAACTTGATAAAATGAAGACGTCAAGTCAAGAACGCTGAAACAAGCTCTCCCTTTGAATTTCCGAAGCAGATCTCTAATCTTGGGTGGTCTGTCATTTTCTGGAAGAATCTTCAAGTTGATGGTCCTGGCATCGAGACAAAGACGTATCTGACCATTACTTTTCTTCACTACTGTGATGGGGTTTATATAAGACGACGCCTGTTTTCTAATAATCCCGTCTACCTCAATTTTTCTGATTAACCCTCGTACTTCTTGATAGTATTTCTCAGGAATGGGGTATATTCTTTTCTGGTAAGGGGTTTCATCTGTCAGTCTTATCTTGTACTTATAATCCTTAATCAATCCAGGCTTTTCATCGAAAATATCTTGGAATTCCTTTATCAGATCCTCAAATTCCCCCTGAATTTCTTCAAATCCTTCAGTATTTCTACTGGGTATTTCTTCTAAATTTTCCACTTCATTAATTATTGTATTCAAAATTTCTTCCCTAAGGTCTATTTCCAGACTGTTTTTCACGTCCTGTTCTTCTATCTCTTCTGTGATTATGTACCCATCATTAAAGCTAATACTTCTGTTCTTCATGTCAATAATAGCTCCGACCTTCGATATAAAATCGATTCCAAGCACCATATCAAAATTGATCTCGCTCACCACAATGAAGATCTGTTCATAATTCCTTCCATTGATCTCAAAGTTCAATAACACTTGAATCTTGCATTTCACTGCCTTATCTTGGAATATCCCTCTCACTTTGACGGTAGAAACAGGTAGAACTGTCATGTGCTCTCCTCTTAGCAGACTTTGATAACATTCCTCTGAAATGATGGAAATAATAGCACCAGTATCCATCAGGGCTTTGTACTGCTGTCCATCTATCCGTACAGCAATAATAGGTAAGGCACATGGTCTTTCCTCTTTAACAATACCCCTCTCTTCTAGTAAATCTTCATCGGTAACTTCGTATATCTCATTAATCGTAATCAGGTGTGGTGTGGCAATGTATTTACAGGTTCTCACTGACGTTGAGAAATCGGCGTTTTTTTTTGTGTTACCGACCTCAAAATTCTGTTGGCTCGTAGAAGGTCCAGGATCGATTACAACATCCTGCCTTTTCTTTTGATTGTCAGCTTCTTTATCCCTTAATTCTTTTAAGTATTGCTGGCTTTCCTTCTCTCTTTGCTGATACTGATCAGGTGTCATAACCTGACCTTAAGTATTCTGGTTTCTATTTTGGTTTTGGTTATTCCTATTATAGTTACGGTTATACCCATTATTGTTGTAATATCTGCCTCTTCCATTGTAGTTTCCTCGGTTGTAGTTCCAACCTCTTCTCTGTTGATACGGTCGGTAACCTTGTGATCTGTAATTTCTAAACTGATTATTCCTGTGAGGACCTACATTGTCAGTTTTCTCCTGCTCTGGCTTGTCAGTTTGTTGGACTTGGTCCATATATACCGTATTGATTTCTTTAAACTCCTGCCTTTGACCTTTCTGGACTACGTTAGGCATTGGACTTGTGTAGTCTAACCTTCTCAGTAATTCTTCCATGCTGGATAAACCCCTGATGTTGGACGAAATTATAAGTCTCCTCACCTCAACTGGCAGCATACGAGAAATCGCATCTATTAGTTGCTCCGTGGACAATGGGGGTTGCAAAAATCTCAAGCGGGACAACTGACTCGTAAAGAAATCAGCGTACCTCGTTGGAAGAGTACCTGAGTATTTTCTTGAATACACCTCCGCTCTTAACGAATTCTGCGCTTCTATGGACCAAAATCGTTTGATTAATGCCTCTGCAAACTCGTCAAAGTTACTGAATGTGTATCTAAATGCGCGAAACCATTCGAGGGGTCCTCCAATCAGATATCTCTCTACTATCTTCATTTCTCTCTCTCAGGGAATGTGAGCTTCGATGAAATAATCTTTGAGATTCCTTACATACTCTATAGGTGTCAAACTATCAGTGTTACTGAATTTTTGTGGTTTGTCTTCGAAATTCCTGATGACCGTCACGTTCCTCGGATATGAATCCGGATAGTTTTTCGCACTATCTCGATAATTCCACTCAGGTTCCATATTCCTCTCGTCATCCTCCTCTCTGAATCTGGATACACGTTCTTCAGGAGTCACGTCTCTTTCTTCTGGCTCTAGGTTATGTCTTCTAGTATAATTCCTATTCAATTCGCAAGCTAAGCCTTCTGTATCCTTGTCGGTGATTTCTGTTAAGACTTTCTTGATTATCTCTTCTTTGTAGTCCTGCATTAAACTAGCCTCTCCTAACTTCAAATTTTTCAGTTTACTCGTCGTTTCATTTACATCCGAGACAACTTTATGCATCTGTTCCTCTAATGTAGATTTTAAAGTTTGCATATCCTGATCTAGTTGTGTTCTATCGTCAACTTGTTTTTCGGATAGCGAATTTATCCTGACACTTAAATCTTTCCTAATCTGTACTACTTCATTGTTAATTTCTATCTGCGTACTGGCAAGTTTTCTTTCAATCCTTTCCTGAATTTGGGTTACATGTTCCCCACTTGACTTATTCCACTCGTCTTTCCATACCGCTACGTTTGCTGTTAACATTTCGGCTATGTCTACTTCGATATCCTCTTTTAATACTCTATTGCGGTCTAATACCTGGGTTCTCATGACCTCTACATCATACTTCAACTCTGCTAAAGACGTTGTTGTTCTAACTGATTCATCAACTAACCTAGTCGCTAATGCAGTTATATTACGCGTACAAAGAGTTTTTGAGTTTTCGATTTCTTCCCTGACTTTATTTACATCAGTTTGGACTTTAGTGATATCTACGAAAACTGTGTTGACCTCTACCTGAATCTTAGTTATGTCACTTTGCACCTCAGTTATATCCGCATGAATGTTATTAATGTCTACCTGAACATTGGATACATCAGTTCTAGCTTTTTGAATTTCTTTTTGGACTTCCTCGACCTTGTCTTGGACAGTCGCTACATCGTTTTTGACAACAACTACTTCGGCTCTAGCACAAGAAATGTCCCCTCGGACATTAGCTACATCTAGATTTAACATTGTAAGGTCTTTCTGTACCTTAGACACATCATTTTTAACATCAGACACATTTGTGCGGATGTCACTTACAGTATTTTCAATTCCTAGGGTATTAATCTGTAAACGCGACATATTATCCTCCAAATTAGCAGCACTAGTTTGGATACCCTTCAAACTTTCACCCATACTAGCTTTCAAATTACTAGCATTCTCCTCCATTCGACTAGTATTCCTTGCTTCCATCTCCTTCATACTACTATTCAAATTAGCAGACATATTACTAGCATTCTCCTCCATTCTTGCATTCAAATTAGCAGACAAATTACTAACATTCTCCTCCATTCGACTATTATTCTCCTTCATGCTTTCATTCAGCATCTGCTTCATACTACTAGTCATGCTTGCTTTCAAATTAGCAGACATATTACTAGCATTCTCCTCCATCTTTGCATTCAAATTAGCAGACAAATTACTAGCATTTTCCTCCATCATCTGCTTCATGTTAGCAGACATCTCCTCTAACATTTTCTTCAAACTTTCATCTGCCATTACAATATTATTCAAAAATGGATTGCTGTAGGGACATACATCAAAAGAGCAAAATAACAACATTTGAGCAACACTTTTCACCATATATAAATTTGATCAATTTTCTGTCTTAAATCTAACTTATAACTACCTTATAATTAACCTTCGAAGATACTTCATGTTGAAACAAACTCAAGCACATGTTCAAATTTCTCTGGCTCATTTTAAAATATCCTAACACAAATAATTTACATTTACAATCCAAATAATTTAATTTTACCTTTAATATGACTGAAATGTCATAAGCCGGTCAAATAAAATAAGATTCCAGATTATAGGCGATTTTTCTAAGTTTCCAGCCTATTTAACCTTTCTCAAGTTGTATAAGATCTGATCTTTTCTGAGTGTAATTTTCCTAACACAATACAACATTTAATTCCTATATAATCACACTCTTAAATACTACAATTGGCCTAGACATCTAACAAAGAATCAACCTCTTTATTTGAGTCTAATCGAACCTCACGTTTTAGGTTTGCCACTCTTTCTGGCGTTCAACCTGGTAATCCAGTTTTGTTGAATCGAGCCCCAACGTTTTAGGTGCGCCAATCTTTATATTGTTCAACCTGGTGACCCAGTGTTGTTGAACATGCTCCCCACGTTGGGCGCCAATCTTTCTGTCCCCGTTTACCTGGATAGTAGGCTGTCAGATATCCGCCCCCTCAATCGGATTGCCAATTATCAATCGCACCGGCACAGTTACATCAATGAAAATGGCACTGACAGATACTATCGAGATAAGAGCACAGAAGTTCACAGGAAATCATTGTGGAACACACCAAAATAGACGGGGGTTCATACTTACCGTTACTTACCTCTTAATTATCTCGGGGTTTGAGTTGACAACAGGATCACTAAAGTCTGTTCACACAATAACCTCCACCATGACATTTAAAAATGAACCAGAAACGAAGACGAGAACTTTGAACTGTACAAAAGCTTTATTTCTAATAAAGGGTATGATTTTACTAACACAACAAAAACAACGTGGCTATCAGTAGCCCAAGTCAATCTGACTACGTCCTCCAGTAGGACTTGCAAAAATTATCATACAACATGATATAAAACATTTTAGCCCCCAAGAGCTCCGAATAACGTAATATTCATAACACTATTGGATTGGAGAAGGACGTCAGGGTGTGACATATATAGAGCATTTGGTTTCCTTTTAATAAACATGAGAATGGTATTTATAGTCGCAAGGCCAGAGTGTGTACGACCTCACTCTCTGAGAACCATATGTTGGCACAGCTGCGGGCTACCCTCAGCCTGTTGCATACTGGTCAAATGCACTCCCTTCTCACATGCTATGTTACGTAAGAATACAGCCTGCACTCTCAAGCTTTTAAATGTCCACAAGACAACTCACATTATATTTACGCAAATCTTTCAAGTACTTTGCTCACATCCTATTGGATCATTATGTTAATTTCTTAAACTTGTTAAGTTCAATCCAAATGTTTAATTAGCTCTTAAATGTTTATAACAAAATCACATAAATTATTTATAACAATTAGAAATTGTTTATAATATTTGTCAAAGACAATAAAAATATTATAAGCACGCCTTTAACATCACTCTCGTTCCACATTATTTTCAAAAATATTTACAGCAATTATTTACAATATTAACATTTAAATTGTTTAAATTATTAATTTAAGAAATACATTAACCACAGGTTCGTCCGGTTGATAATTTTCATAATCGTGTTTAATAAAATCGACCAATGAAGGTTAGTTATACATGTTAATGTCACAATCTGGTTTAATAAAGGTTTTAATAATGATTTGTGACGGCAACCTTCATTCAAAATCTTATCTCAAATTCTTTCAAAACTCGTGTTAATTATAACAGTAACTCACTTGATTAATTTTCAACGAACTATGACAATCTTACTCCAGCGGAAAATCCTTCGCTAACAAGTCAATGCACCAACTGCATTAAAAATATGCCCAAAATCATCATATATTAATCTATATGGCATTAAAAACTTCCACATAACTTACAAAACTTCCACAAATAATTCTTTAACATTTATTCCTGTGGGAACCTCCTTCATATTCAAGGGCATTATACCTCAGCGACTTTCAACACGCGCTGCACTAGCGATTATACATTTATAGTTCCACTTAAAAATTTTTATAATCATTAATTGTTTCAAAACTGTTTTTCTATTTAACCTTCGTGGATTTCATTCATGAACCGAAATGAAGTCAAAACTTGCCAATCACAAACAAATTTAATAGTGAATACGCTTATATACGCCTGTCTGGTCTATCAAAATTTAAGATTAACATCTTAAAAGAAATTGTAGTATAAAAATACTATCTTCAAATAAAGTGCGACTAAAATGCAAAGTAGTCGAATAGAATCCAATTAGACTGGGGAATGCAAACATCGTTATATAAATCTCTAATTGAGAAAAACTCCTAACAAAAGTTCTTGACTTTAATGCATTCAATAATTCATTATTAAAGTTACTCTTTCACAAAAGTGTCTATGATGCAATGTTCATTCATAACTGACGATAAATGTCTGTGTTGCAATCAATTCAAATAACGACTAGTATTTCCAAGATCGTCGACAACGTAATGGATTTTAACGCTCTAAAATCATTTAAATGTTCTTCCTTCTTGATGATGACAGAAATTTGTTCAAAGTAATTAAACTGGGGTAGAATTACTTTAATAAAGTGACACGCTGTCTGAATTTAAATCTGCCATAAAAATCATTAACTTACAGTCAAATCGTGACTACAAAAAATATTAATTACTGAAAAATCTAAATATCAGTCTCAACTGATTCAAAATCGTTAACTATGCCCATGACATCACAATGTCTTAATAAATCGTCGAAAAATGCAAAACTCATCAAGGTGTACTGAGAATAAGAATCTCAACAAGAAAATAGGGCAAAATACATGAGGATAAAAATATGGGAAAAATAGTTGCTCAAACATCATTAGTAAACTCAAATACAATAAACGTTCACGACTACCTTATCTGCCGATTGACGTTCCAGAGGAAAATTCCCCAAAGAAGACTGCTGATGGATCCATTTCACCATGTTAAAGCTGAGCTCCATCCTCGAAATAGGAAATAGCACCCTCGGAGAATCGAACTGCTTCCTTCTCCGGAAATCGCTCTGCTCCTCGAAGACGAATAGACATCCTTCCGGCAATAATCTTCTTTGTGAGTCGGGACACCCCTGACCTCTCTTGAAAAATTCCCTGAAGTTCCAGTAGACAATCACCATGAAGTTTTGTAGAAATTTCCGAAGAAATTATTCATATTCAGAGTATGAAATTGTTTCTATGGCTGTTCGATGGTATTCAGCCTTTAATTACGAAACATGGGTGTAGATGGTATTCACCGCATGTTCGCCTGTGTGGAATAGCAATTAGCGAAGTTCCATGTCGCTATCTTACTCCGTTGAAGTATGTCCCAATTGCAATAAGCCCTTTTAGCCTTCCATCTGCTCTTCGGTTGTAGTGTCAGAAGAACAAACTGCCGTATTCAATTGCTCCATTATACTGTATCGTTCTGTAACCAAGCAATCTGAAGTCTTTCTATTCCACTCGCAGCGTCAGCCTTGCGTTGATTCTGGCTATACAAAAAGTGCTTCTCTTGTGGCGAGATAATCACTTTTGTCAGTCGTATAAAACTGCTAATATCTTTTAAATTAATCGGTCGAAATTGTTCAGATTTTCTCTATAACTGCATGTAGCACTGCACAATACAATTAGCTTATCGGTGACCGCTAACTGTTCGAAGCTAAACTTGTAGAAGCTTTCTAAGGTCCGTTTCAACTTCACCTAGTTTGACTTGGATCTCGTTAATATAGTGGCCTCGCCACGCGTTATAAAGACGATTCCTTTCACTGCTGTTCACTTCGACGTCTCACTATAATGAATGTATAAGAAAAGAACTTTCACAATAGACTTCGATGATCTGACAATGAGATCTCAGAATGATCAGAGAACGAAAGGGACTCCTCTCTTCTGCGCAAGCCCTTTTATTAACTTCACGAGGGGCGTTTCCATCCCTACCAGAGCGTGATACTGCGTCATCGCTAAAAGTTCCGACTTCGTTAATACATGACGGATTTTCAAAATTCAAAAACTGAAAATAAATTTCACCAAAATTCCAAATCAATGCCTTTACTGCAAATGGATTTCCACAATTCTGCATTCCAAAAGTAATAAAAATACCATAGTTTCAGCAATCTCCGTCTTCCTTTAAACTATCGTTGATTGGTTCAAGCCTCCCCTCCAATAGCATAGTTTCTTCCTCAGCAGAATTCCTCGTTTCCTGCGACTGCGTCGTAAATCTTGGAACATTCTCGCCTAAAAGCTGACGTCACTGAGAATCTCAGCTCAAGTAGCCTGCTGGCATAACATTTGCGTCATCCGTGCTTACGTCATGACTACCCACGTCATAACTATGACAGCCATAACTTTCCATATAATTTCAAATATAGCCACCGTGGTCTCTATATAATTCAATTACGGGGGCAGTACCTTCTTCAAGACCACGGACGCCTCCTTCCCTCTTCCTTGTCTATCCATCCTAACCATCCCTTACCTTCCCTCATGAGGCCCCTGTTCGCTTTGCAGGTGAGGCCGCCTGGGCGAGGTGCCAATCCCATCTCACCAGTTGTATCCCTTCCGATTCGATGTTCCCAGCTCTAGGACACTGCCCGTAGAGGCGGTAGTGGTAAGTTCCCTCGCTGAGTCCGTGGGTTCCACCAACCTGGAGGGTAAACGACTAAAAAAATAAATATATATCTTACATATATTAATTTAAATCCAGAATCAGGTTTCTACGTTTATTAGTTTGTAAAATCTCGGAATCGTGACCTTGCAGTTTCGTTCTTTGGCTCAATCCAAAAATGAACAATTCACGGTAAAAGAAAGAAATCCCAAGTAGAACAATTCCTTCTTTAAGTATTCGTTTGGAAAACTTAAGTCATTAAATTATAGTCTGGTACTAACAAAATGTACTTGTTTAAATTCTTACAACGCGGTTTACCAAAAGAGATATGGGCTAGCCTCGGGTACTCTATCTGCTTGTCCGGTGTTTGTGATAAATAAAAATCAATTATTTGTACATGAAATCTCGGATTAGCAAAATCTAAAAATTAATAATCTTTAAAATAAAAAAAAATATTACATGCATTCATTTTAATCACAAATCAGGTTCTTTACAATTATGGGTTCGAGAAATATCAGATCAATGAACCTAAAGGTTTGTGTTTTGATCAAATAAAAATAATATAATAATAATCATTTAAAACACCCGCCATCTTGCAAGAGCCGCAAGTTCGCATGCGTATAAAAAATCACTATTTAACCCCCGGGGTAGTTTTTGTGTTGGGTGGATATAACATGTCTTTTTGGTAGAGGGAAGAGAGACCTTTAGTTTAAGCTGTCGCATAGGTCTCTATAATTATTTGTTCGCAAAATATAAAAAAGAACTAAATAATCTTAAAGTTATGTATTTTGTGTAACATTCTGAATTAATAAGTGGTTCAGAGTAAAAATGAAGAAAAAAGACCAATTTAAACAAGCCCTCATACAAGTCAGTATGTTTATGGATTCTTGAGATATCGGCTAAAGTTTGCGGCAACATGCAGTTGCGGTGCGTGCTTTAACGCTTACGGCTACGAGTGTGTTAAGATCTCCCTTGCGCTCACCCTTCCTCCCCCCTCCCCTTCCCGCTTGAGAGGTATCCTCTCTTGGTATAGCTGCCACTATGGCTCAATGAAATAAATAAATAAATAGCTAAAAATGTTACAGTTACGCCTTTTGACAATAATATCTAAAAATAAAAATAAATAATAAATAACAATAATTACATAAATAATTAATTAAAAACATGAAATAAATGTTAAAAAGGGGTACAACCGAAAGTCTTCAGTAGGTGCTGTGAAAAAGAAACCATAGTCCACAAACTCTGTTAGAGAAACAGGTTCCCTAATTTTCAAAATGCGTAGTTAAGCCATTTGGCAAAATCTGGGGATAAATAACATAGGGGAAAGGGGATAATGAGCCGAGTAATACAATATCCAACACAAGTCTCTAGCGTTATTGGTTCGAGATATATCGAGAGGAAAAATTAGCCGAGCGGGAATCAGCGTAGCCGAGCGCCTAGTATCACTCGTTAGGACCTTTGGCAAAATAAAAAAAATAAAAAATTGGTAAATAAAATGACATATAAATAAATTAAAATATTAAATAAAATTAAAAACTCAAGAAACCGAAAATTTTCAAAATGTACAGTTAACCCTAGCAATACCATGATATGTTTCAAACCACGGGCTACCAACGGGGGAGGGGGGTATTTTGTGACCACCAGAGTAGGGAATATAAGCCGATTCTGGCACAGGGGCTAATGGGCAAGATGGCCGCCGCGCGCAATTAGTCCTATGTTATTCTTATGGAGGGGTTAGTCAGAGCTGGCACAGGGGCTAATGGGCAATATGGCCGCCATACTCAGAGACCGTGAGTAATGTCACAGGGGGAGGTCGGCCGTGTAGTCGTTAAATGGAATATTTATTGTTGTATTGTTATTATTATTATTATTATTATTATTATTATTATGTAATTATTGATTAATCATGTACAATCAAGACCAGCCAATATATCATCCACTTGATGATTAAGTGGTAGAATTCTTGGATGTCACTGTGGAGTCCCCGGTCTGAGTCCTAGCTTTGCCAAGAAATTTAATTTCTGGTCTGATAGATGGAATGGGGTACACTCAGCCTTGTGAGGCAAAAACTAACAAGAGTGGGGTTAATTCATACCTCAGCCATTTTGCCTAACCCAACTTCACCTAACCTCACCTAACCTAACCTAATCTAACCTTACCTAACCAAACATAACCTTAGTTCACCGAACCAAGCATTTCCTCACTTAACCTCACTTAACTTAACCTAACCTAACTTTACCTAAACTTACCTTTAAAGCTAAGCCAAAGGCTAAGCAACACACTCAAAGTATATAAGGGCACATGCAACTATCTTTTTTTTGCTAGTCTTATAGAGAGTAAGGTAAAGCTAACAATTGCACTGTGGCTACTGTGCAAAATGTTCGCTACACACAACCAGCTTAGGATTACAAAGTCAGTTAAGTTTTAAAAAGTAAAAGCTTTTATTCCTTTTTTGTTTCTTTTCATTTTCATGTTTCACACATTGTAATTTGTCAAATTCCAATTTACAGGTTTTAAAATTTTAGTTTTAAGTTTTTGAATTTTGTCAGTATGGAAACATGGATTTTTCAATTTTGTTGTTTACATGTTTTTGATTTAGTCCATGTCTAAAGTTCATATTTGCCAAACACGATTTTTTCATTACAAATAACAAGGCTGTATACCTTATTCCAAAGTATATATAGGTAATACATGGGATATACTATACTTTTGAGTACCTAGTTTAGCTTACTAAAGCAATTTCTCAAAATTACTAGAGGTTAACAGTTTGGATTAGGAGTAGTAGGTGGGTAGTAATTAAAAATTTCCAAGCAGTGTTCATACAATATTTTTTTATTCATTTCAA
This sequence comes from Meconema thalassinum, assembly GCA_946902985.2. NCBI lineage: Eukaryota > Metazoa > Arthropoda > Insecta > Orthoptera > Tettigoniidae > Meconema > Meconema thalassinum. Next base: position 884,709,527 of record OX336389.2, on the reverse strand, counting down.
ATATATTTACACTATTTTCACATAATACATTTGTTATAATTACAGTTGTTTTTATTTTGTTTTCTATTTTTATTTATGTTTGCGTATGATAATCATTTTTTTCTTTTTGTGTTTTCTATGTTTAGTGCTATTGTTTTATTTCCTAAATTGTTTTATGTATTTGGTATATGCAGGCAGAGGATTTTGATATTCTTAACTTAATTCTTTAAGCATGGTCAATGATTGAGTAATGACCATAGGCATGAGTACCTATACCATTAGCATCGATTACTCTTTTATCATCACCAGGACACAAAGCAATTTTGTTTAGTCTTATAGATGATATGTCATGTTGTTTAGAAGTGATAATGATCATTGGTATTATTTTTACATTGTTTTTCATGACACAATCCTTATAATCTTGAAAGCTTATACAATTTTTGACAACACCTCTACTAATACCTTTAATCTTTTTGATTTCTTTACCATTTATGTCTAAAGCATACATTTTAGCTCTAAGTCCAACAAATGCTTTAATAATTTGTCCACAAGCCTCGTCTTTAAATTTCCCCAACGTTTTCTTGTTTGATATAGAGTAACATATATGATTAGTAGGATAATCAGATGTGTCCAGGTGTTCTAGAAAATCCAACTTGTCTTGATATACATCTTGGGTGTTAACCAAATATATGAACGAATCAGTATCCATATACATGAGTTTAAGATTGTCCATGCCATAATAGGGTAGCAGGACATCATAGTGGTGGGAATACATGAGAGTTTTTGAAATATCCAGTAAACACATTCCAATATATATAGGCTTATTGAATACAATGTTACGTTTAGCCATGTGGAAAGCAGCTAGGTTAGGACCATAAATTGTTCTGTCAATAAATGTCGGCTTTGCTATTAGATTTTCAGCCTTTTTGCTGTCAGTCACAAGACGTATGTCTATTCTTTTACGAATATTTTCCATTGTTTTTCCAAAAATGGCATTGTTGAATAATTTGTATAGATTTTTCTCAAAATCATTTTTGGCTTGTTTTCGAAGGTTGTTATTAAAATCAACGTAAGCCTTTAGCCAAGGTCTTTGTTTAAACTTTAACACACTATGAATTTTTACCAATTTTAGTCCATGATCTAAAGCCTGTTTAAGTGCCATGTAATGAACAACGTACCGCCTTCGATTTCCAAGATGAGGAATTAGTTTTTTGAGAGACGAATCCTTAGGTTGTGTACACTCTGGTAGGAAAGGTAAATCGTTGTGCAGATCATGAAGGTCGCATGGGTAATCAACATCAACGTCTAGAATGTACCCCACAGGATCGTCTTCCTTTAGTGTTTCTAGATCAACTGTATCTGGAGAAACCCACTGAAATCCACCATAAGGAAGAGAGTGACACATAGCCCATCCATATTGGTTGTTGGCATCATCATAGGTAATAAACTGCGATGGTTTCTCAGAATCATAGGTTTCCATGTATTTATTGTTAGCTTCAGCATACCGATGAGACACCTGACATATGCCTCCACGTATTCCAGACTCTATTAAAAGAATCTGATCGTAATCCTGTAGCAATTCCAGTTCAATTCCAGTGTAAAGGAGCATTGCCTCGAAACTTAAACCAGGCGAAGTAAAAAAGTGTGCTGCATCCACTCGGTGTGTTTCTAATGTTTTGTTTCTGAACGTTTCAAAGCTGTCTGCAAGTAGGAGTACATCTGAAGTTAGGTAGAGGTCACTATACCCCCCTAGAGTTTTAATGTTGAACTGATTCCATACATTTTTGGCATGTTCATAGTCTTCTTTACTAACATCTTCTTGACTTAATTTGTTAAAGAATGCCTCTTTTGGAGGTAAACACGTTTCACTTAACTTTTCCCATGAATCGATGTAATCATAACAAAATACACCTTTACGAGTCATGAGCATTGCATTTTCTTTTCCAAAGTACTTGTCTGTTTCAGGGTATGATGTTAAGTTGGAAACTAAGTTTTCCAAACTACTTGGCAATAACCGAAACGTGTCCACAAATCGAAGCTTAACATTTCCTACATATTTGGTGAAGGAAATGTACTTTTCTTTGGAGTTAGCGATAACATCTACTCTCTCAGTAGTACATCCCAATTGTTTTACAATGAAATTTGCATCGTAGCCACTCATATTATGTAGAAATACAGGAACGGGGTTACGTGTTTTACACCTCAAATTACAGTTATTGTGAGCACTTCCACGGTATTCCCCTGTAATATGGCAATGGTCTCGAACTTTCCAGTCCTCTTTGGTAAATGGTTTATGACACAAATAACAGGTTTCAGAACATTGGAACTCTGCTTCTTGATCCTGAGTTAAGGCCTTTGGAACATTTAAGCTGTAAAGGCGATCAATTTCATTAGCTATTGAGATCAAACAGTCCATAAACTTTTCTGCAGCGTCAGGTCCACGATAAATAACAGGTTGGCTTGGAAGGTTTGTCTTTATGTGTTCCACAGCAGGTGAGGGTTTAACATATATACCAAAGCTCATAGGAACATGACTCTGGTATGGCACTGTATAACTTGCCTCAGGATTGGGTAGACATGTTTGATATGGTAGAAGTATACTTTCAAAATCTGCATAGATAACGTAAGGTATTCTCAACATTTTTTCCACATTTAAGAATTTCACAATTGGGTTTTTAATAGGCATTTCAACCCTAGCAATGTCATGTTGGACACACAAAGCTCTATGTTCTTTTAATTTTTCCATTCCTTGTTGTCCATATTGATTATCAAAGTGAGTAAAACACCGTTTACACGTATATATCTTGTGTCCATGGTGAGTAATCTGATGTGTTACTAGTTTATCAAAATCTTTGATAAAGACGTAGTGGTTCTGACCAGATGAAGAACTTAGCAGGAGGAGGTCACGATGGTCTTGTAGCTCTTGATCCACAACCTTTAGAGGAAACACCTTGTTGTCTTTTTCCAGTCCAAATACATTTATGGATATGCTGTTGGCTTTCTCAAATTTGGGAATGTCAGCTATCGATGTAGGAAACGATATTACTGAAAAATCATACTTGTTTTCCAGGTCTTTGTATTTACTAATGCGTTGAGCATTCTTTTTAACCAGTTTTGCTAAAATGGCATACATAAAACACTTTTCATTTTTCAAGTTTTCAGGATTAATGCAGGCTTTTCTTGCTTGTATAGCTGCTGGTAATGGAATATATGTGCTGCCACGCAAGGGATTGTACTTATTTATTTTCAATCGTACTCCTTCCACTGCTAACAAAGCCCAATTACTGCCTTTTAGCTCAGATTCTTCCATTTCCGTCGTTAACTTTGTGAATTGTGTTTCCAAGAAACTACTTAAGTCTGATTCCAAAAATAAGGCCTGATTTCGTGTTTTAAAAGCACGATCTGTAATTTCATTGGTAGATGTATGAATGAATCTACATTCAGCCACAAGATTAACTTTGATCGACTTGTGCATTGCTAGTTCTTTCTGCATAGCTTGTATTATTTGCTGTTTGGACTCTTTAAGGTATGAATTTAAATCCTTACACGTGTCACAACGTATGAAAAAGGATTTAAGACGACCTTGAAAAGACGTTTCATATTCAGTAAGTCCATTTTTGTCAGGAACCATTGAAAGCAGGTAATGTTTTGTTGGCTCAGTTTTTTGTCTTTTAGCTGCTGATATAACATTACAACATTCTTCATGACGACGTCCGTTGTAGACATTGTTGAATTTACTACCACAAGTTTTGCACTCATGAAACTCACCACACGATACTTCATGACGCTTTCTATGATAGTCTCGAAGAAAAGTCTTTCCACACTCTTTACACATATAGCTAGGCATGGTTTCTTCCATCATGGATGTTGATTTCTGCAAACAGCTGCTTACTGCGTATCACAAGGCTATAGGCTGGTCAGTGAGACGGACTTTCACGATGTGAACACTGCAAAAGGTAGTAATCAACTGATTGTATTCCTGCTAAGAGACCTCTTATATACCCTAATCAAGACCAACAGCTACTTACCACGTAGTACACGGCTAGAGCCTAGTGGGTGAGACGATCTTTCACAATGTGATCACTGTTAAATGTAGTAGTCAACTGAAAATATTCTTACACCCTACTAAAGGTTATCAGGTACTTACTGCATATCAAAAGGCTGTACACTCATATGTTAGACACTCTCTCTTGCTAAGGACCCCTATATTCCCTATAAATGGCTATACATGTTAGTTCTAAACACTTAATGGATATTTGTATATTAAATTTATATACACAGCTTATACGAGCACGTTTTCACGCAATAAAACTTTGTCAAATAGCCACATGCGACACGCAAAGTATGTTTCCGCTATCTAGCGGTGACTATGAGAACTACCTGAACGACTGCATGGCACCTAGCGCTCTGTATTATTACTGAACGATCAGCATGCTATCTAGCGGTCGATATCAAAAATTAGTCAACTACCAGCATGCTACCTACCGGTCGATATGACAACCCACTCAACTACTAGTATACATTCCAATAATGAACACATTTGCTCATATCCACTAACAATACACACAGCGGGTTTGCTTTATCGTTTAATACAAATATATCTTGTTTAAATAATGTAACAAAAAGTTACATGGCACAATTGTATGGGAATGTTGCATTACCTAAAATGTAATAGTATGTAAGTGTTTAACATTTACAATAGGCTTATAATGAAGGATTATGGTGGTGGCTTATCGTGGTGGCTTGAGATGGTGGCTTATGGTGGTGGCTTATGGTGGCTTATGGTGGATTATGGTGGTGGCTTATGGTGGTGGCTTATAGTGGTGGTATATGTTGGTGGCTTATTTTTGGTGGTTTACGTTAATACTTTATTTGTAATGGCTTATTTGACAAGTTATTTTTGTCAATGTATTTAGAGGATTTTTCTCTTGGTCTTGGAAAGTATTTCAACTCTTTTTTATGGTAGCATAATGCTTACCGCCATGTTTGTAAGCAACAACAACACACTAAAATTCCAAGAATCCAAAGTACTCTAAGGTTAATGATTGTCTCCCAACTCCATTCAACGCCTAGTCAAAAACATTATATATTTTAAAATTTTCCAAAAAAAGGTAAATTGGGAAAGTAGGCTATATGTTTAAACTAAAAATCATATCAAATCATATGCTAACTCCAACACCTACGACTATCCCACTCTCAGTCAAAAAATATAATATTCTTCAAATATTTTTTCCAAAACAATATTTGGAAAGTAGGCCATATTTTGAAAACTATTCATCCTATAAAGTCATATATAGACTCAAACCAATGGCTTTTATATCCTTAATCGTAAGAACAAAATATGGAATCGTTGACATTTTTTCCAAAAAATGTTCTTTTTAAAACGGGGGCTATATTTTGGAAACTAGGAATTTTACAAAAAAGTTTGTTTAACGTAACTGACAGGTATTTACCCCAACTACCCACAAACCAAGTCCCAGGTCTCTGGGACAAAATCCAAAAAAGTTCAATTTGGAAAGTAGGCGATATTTTGAAAACTATTCATCCTAAAAAGTCATATATAGACTCAAACCAAATGGCTTTTATGTCCTTAATTGGTAGAATAAAACTTAACATTTTTCAGTTTTTCCAAAAAAGTCCAATTTTCAAAATTGTTTATATTTTGGGAACTAAGAATTTTACAAAAAAGTTTGTTTAACGTAAATGAAAGGTATTTACCCCCTCTACCCCAAAAAATACATATCAGGTCCCTAGGACAAAAACTGTGCACAGGCCCGCCTCCACCTCCCCACCTCCAAGATGGCGGCCGTAGCTTAACTTAACCTAGCCTAACCTAACAAGATGGCGGCCGTAGCTTAACTTAACCTAGCCTAACCTAACAAGATGGCGGCCGTAGCTTAACTTAACCTAACCTAACTTAACCTAAACCTACGAGGTGTGATCAAAAAGTTCCAAAATGGTGGCTGTAGGTTAACTTAACCTAACCTAACCTAACCTAACTTAAACCTACGAGGTGTGATCATAAAGTTCCAAAATGGCGGCCGTAGCTTAACTCAACCTAACCTAACCCTACGAGGAGTGATCAAAAAGTTCCAAAATCTGTGGAGGTATGTGGAGGAGGAAGGTGTTTGTAGAACTCTTAAAAACTACTGGGGTAGGGTGGGGGGTAGTAAGAAATAAAAACAGTATTAATTATTATTCAGCATGAGAGGTTTTTTAATTCGTTAAAACGTACAATACATCTATTGTTTTTTATACCCTCATAAATTAGATATAGAGAATGTCCACCATGATTTAGATCCTCAAGCACACTTTCTGACATATCATTAAAACGTGTAGGAAGGAATGTCTGAAAATTTTCACTAACACATAGTACACGTTCACCATACATTGTGTCCACTTTTTGAATGTTGATGATACGGAATGGAGTATGCATTGGTAATTCAGTGAGCTTTTTTCTCTCCAATCCGCAGTTCTGTCCCATAGCATTGAGAATGTTTATTGTAGTAGCCTATAAAGAAACAGAAAAAAATGTCTATTACAGTTTAGCTATAAGTGACCAGAATCACTATATATATATCATTTTATTCTAAGAGCTTTCCATGATGATAAGAAAAAAAGAGCTTACCATAATGATGGATTGAGTGTGAGAAAACGTCTTTTGCTGCTTGATGTCACTACTAAAGTGATACTCTTACAACAGACAAGTGAGTTCTTGTTTCGCTGACGTAATCGTATGTTTCCACACACTTCCTGTGTTGAGCGCGTCATAGTGGCTAAATTTAAAACTCTAGATGAGATGTTTTGCTGACGTAATCGTATGTTCCCCGCACGCACACTTTGGACGGGTCCTTTTTGATGGGAGTCATTTTTTTACGGGTCCCGGGGGACGGGTCCTTGTTGACGGGTCCCTGTGGGCGGGTCCTTTGGACTGATCCCTATGGACTGGCCCTTGCATTTTATCCAAATTATGTCAAAGGGGACCCGCCACAGGGACCCGTCAACATGGACCCGTCCCCCGGGACCCGTAAAAAAATGACTCCCTTCAAAAAGGACCTGTCCAAAGTGTGCGTGCGGGGAACATACGATTACGTCAGCAAAACATCTCATCTAGAGTTTTAAATTTAGCCACTATGACGCGCTCAACACAGGAAGTGTGTGGAAACATACGATTACGTCAGCGAAACAAGAACTCACTTGTCTGTTGTAAGAGTATCACTTTAGTAGTGACATCAAGCAGCAAAAGACGTTTTCTTACACTCAATCCATCATTATGGTAAGCTCTTTTTTCCTTATCATCATGGAAAGCTCTTAGAATAAAATGATATATATATATAGTGATTCTGGTCACTTATAGCTAAACTGTAATAGACATTTTTTTCTGTTTCTTTATAGGCTACAACAATAAACATTCTCAATGCTATGGGACAGAACTGTGGATTGGAGAGAAAAAAGCTCGTTGAATTACCAATGCATACTCCATTCCGTATCATCAACATTCAAAAAGTGGACACAATGTATGGTGAACGTGTACTATGTGTTAGTGAAATTTTCAGACATTCCTTCCTACACGTTTTAATGATATGTCAGAAAGTGTGCTTGAGGATCTAAATCATGGTGGACATTCTCTATATCTAATTTATGAGGGTATAAAAAACAATAGATGTATTGTACGTTTTAACGAATTAAAAAACCTCTCATGCTGAATAATAATTAATACTGTTTTTATTTCTTACTACCCCCCACCCTACCCCAGTAGTTTTTAAGAGTTCTACAAACACCTTCCTCCTCCACATTCCTCCACAGATTTTGGAACTTTTTGATCACTCCTCGTAGGGTTAGGTTAGGTTGAGTTAAGCTACGGCCGCCATTTTGGAACTTTATGATCACACCTCGTAGGTTTAAGTTAGGTTAGGTTAGGTTAGGTTAAGTTAACCTACAGCCACCATTTTGGAACTTTTTGATCACACCTCGTAGGTTTAGGTTAAGTTAGGTTAGGTTAAGTTAAGCTACGGCCGCCATCTTGTTAGGTTAGGCTAGGTTAAGTTAAGCTACGGCCGCCATCTTGTTAGGTTAGGCTAGGTTAAGTTAAGCTACGGCCGCCATCTTGGAGGTGGGGAGGTGGAGGCGGGCCTGTGCACAGTTTTTGTCCTAGGGACCTGATATGTATTTTTTGGGGTAGAGGGGGTAAAGACCTTTCATTTACGTTAAACAAACTTTTTTGTAAAATTCTTAGTTCCCAAAATATAAACAATTTTGAAAATTGGACTTTTTTGGAAAAACTGAAAAAATGTTAAGTTTTATTCTACCAATTAAGGACATAGAAGCCATTTGGTTTGAGTCTATATATGACTTTTTAGGATGAATAGTTTTCAAAATATCGCTTACTTTCCAAATTGAACTTTTTTGGATTTTGTCCCAGAGACCTGGGACTTGGTTTGTGGGTAGTGGGGGTAAATACCTGTCAGTTACGTTAAACAAACTTTTTTGTAAAATTCCTAGTTTCCAAAATATAGCCCCCGTTTTAAAAAGAACATTTTTTGGAAAAAATGTCAACGATTCCATATTTTGTTCTTACGATTAAGGATATAAAAGCCATTGGTTTGAGTCTATATATGACTTTATAGGATGAATAGTTTTCAAAATATGGCCTACTTTCCAAATATTGTTTTGGAAAAAATATTTGAAGAATATTATATTTTTTGACTGAGAGTGGGATAGTCGTAGGTGTTGGAGTTAGCATATGATTTGATATGATTTTTAGTTTAAACATATAGCCTACTTTCCCAATTTACCTTTTTTTGGAAAATTTTAAAATATATAATGTTTTTGACTAGGCGTTGAATGGAGTTGGGAGGCAATCATTAACCTTAGAGTACTTTGGATTCTTGGAATTTTAGTGTGTTGTTGTTGCTTACAAACATGGCGGTAAGCATTATGCTACCATAAAAAAGAGTTGAAATACTTTCCAAGACCAAGAGAAAAATCCTCTTAATACATTGACAAAAATAACTTGTCAAATAAGCCATTACAAATAAAGTATTAACGTAAACCACCAAAAATAAGCCACCAACATATACCACCACTATAAGCCACCACCATAAGCCACCACCATAATCCACCATAAGCCACCATAAGCCACCACCATAAGCCACCATCTCAAGCCACCACGATAAGCCACCACTATAATCCTTCATTATAAGCCTATTGTAAATGTTAAACACTTACATACTATTACATTTTAGGTAATGCAACATTCCCATACAATTGTGCCATGTAACTTTTTGTTACATTATTTAAACAAGATATATTTGTATTAAACGATAAAGCAAACCCGCTGTGTGTATTGTTAGTGGATATGAGCAAATGTGTTCATTATTGGAATGTATACTAGTAGTTGAGTGGGTTGTCATATCGACCGGTAGGTAGCATGCTGGTAGTTGACTAATTTTTGATATCGACCGCTAGATAGCATGCTGATCGTTCAGTAATAATACAGAGCGCTAGGTGCCATGCAGTCGTTCAGGTAGTTCTCATAGTCACCGCTAGATAGCGGAAACATACTTTGCGTGTCGCATGTGGCTATTTGACAAAGTTTTATTGCGTGAAAACGTGCTCGTATAAGCTGTGTATATAAATTTAATATACAAATATCCATTAAGTGTTTAGAACTAACATGTATAGCCATTTATAGGGAATATAGGGGTCCTTAGCAAGAGAGAGTGTCTAACATATGAGTGTACAGCCTTTTGATATGCAGTAAGTACCTGATAACCTTTAGTAGGGTGTAAGAATATTTTCAGTTGACTACTACATTTAACAGTGATCACATTGTGAAAGATCGTCTCACCCACTAGGCTCTAGCCGTGTACTACGTGGTAAGTAGCTGTTGGTCTTGATTAGGGTATATAAGAGGTCTCTTAGCAGGAATACAATCAGTTGATTACTACCTTTTGCAGTGTTCACATAGTGAAAGTCCGTCTCACTGACCAGCCTACAGCCTTGTGATACGCAGTAAGCAGCTGTTTGCAGAAATCAACATCCATGATGGAAGAAACCATGCCTAGCTATATGTGTAAAGAGTGTGGAAAGACTTTTCTTCGAGACTATCATAGAAAGCGTCATGAAGTATCGTGTGGTGAGTTTCATGAGTGCAAAACTTGTGGTAGTAAATTCAACAATGTCTACAACGGACGTCGTCATGAAGAATGTTGTAATGTTATATCAGCAGCTAAAAGACAAAAAACTGAGCCAACAAAACATTACCTGCTTTCAATGGTTCCTGACAAAAATGGACTTACTGAATATGAAACGTCTTTTCAAGGTCGTCTTAAATCCTTTTTCATACGTTGTGACACGTGTAAGGATTTAAATTCATACCTTAAAGAGTCCAAACAGCAAATAATACAAGCTATGCAGAAAGAACTAGCAATGCACAAGTCGATCAAAGTTAATCTTGTGGCTGAATGTAGATTCATTCATACATCTACCAATGAAATTACAGATCGTGCTTTTAAAACACGAAATCAGGCCTTATTTTTGGAATCAGACTTAAGTAGTTTCTTGGAAACACAATTCACAAAGTTAACGACGGAAATGGAAGAATCTGAGCTAAAAGGCAGTAATTGGGCTTTGTTAGCAGTGGAAGGAGTACGATTGAAAATAAATAAGTACAATCCCTTGCGTGGCAGCACATATATTCCATTACCAGCAGCTATACAAGCAAGAAAAGCCTGCATTAATCCTGAAAACTTGAAAAATGAAAAGTGTTTTATGTATGCCATTTTAGCAAAACTGGTTAAAAAGAATGCTCAACGCATTAGTAAATACAAAGACCTGGAAAACAAGTATGATTTTTCAGTAATATCGTTTCCTACATCGATAGCTGACATTCCCAAATTTGAGAAAGCCAACAGCATATCCATAAATGTATTTGGACTGGAAAAAGACAACAAGGTGTTTCCTCTAAAGGTTGTGGATCAAGAGCTACAAGACCATCGTGACCTCCTCCTGCTAAGTTCTTCATCTGGTCAGAACCACTACGTCTTTATCAAAGATTTTGATAAACTAGTAACACATCAGATTACTCACCATGGACACAAGATATATACGTGTAAACGGTGTTTTACTCACTTTGATAATCAATATGGACAACAAGGAATGGAAAAATTAAAAGAACATAGAGCTTTGTGTGTCCAACATGACATTGCTAGGGTTGAAATGCCTATTAAAAACCCAATTGTGAAATTCTTAAATGTGGAAAAAATGTTGAGAATACCTTACGTTATCTATGCAGATTTTGAAAGTATACTTCTACCATATCAAACATGTCTACCCAATCCTGAGGCAAGTTATACAGTGCCATACCAGAGTCATGTTCCTATGAGCTTTGGTATATATGTTAAACCCTCACCTGCTGTGGAACACATAAAGACAAACCTTCCAAGCCAACCTGTTATTTATCGTGGACCTGACGCTGCAGAAAAGTTTATGGACTGTTTGATCTCAATAGCTAATGAAATTGATCGCCTTTACAGCTTAAATGTTCCAAAGGCCTTAACTCAGGATCAAGAAGCAGAGTTCCAATGTTCTGAAACCTGTTATTTGTGTCATAAACCATTTACCAAAAAGGACTGGAAAGTTCGAGACCATTGCCATATTACAGGGGAATACCGTGGAAGTGCTCACAATAACTGTAATTTGAGGTGTAAAACACGTAACCCCGTTCCTGTATTTCTACATAATATGAGTGGCTACGATGCAAATTTCATTGTAAAACAATTGGGATGTACTACTGAGAGAGTAGATGTTATCGCTAACTCCAAAGAAAAGTACATTTCCTTCACCAAATATGTAGGAAATGTTAAGCTTCGATTTGTGGACACGTTTCGGTTATTGCCAAGTAGTTTGGAAAACTTAGTTTCCAACTTAACATCATACCCTGAAACAGACAAGTACTTTGGAAAAGAAAATGCAATGCTCATGACTCGTAAAGGTGTATTTTGTTATGATTACATCGATTCATGGGAAAAGTTAAGTGAAACGTGTTTACCTCCAAAAGAGGCATTCTTTAACAAATTAAGTCAAGAAGATGTTAGTAAAGAAGACTATGAACATGCCAAAAATGTATGGAATCAGTTCAACATTAAAACTCTAGGGGGGTATAGTGACTACCTAACTTCAGATGTACTCCTACTTGCAGACAGCTTTGAAACGTTCAGAAACAAAACATTAGAAACACACTGAGTGGATGCAGCACACTTTTTTACTTCGCCTGGTTTAAGTTTCGAGGCAATGCTCCTTTACACTGGAATTGAACTGGAATTGCTACAGGATTACGATCAGATTCTTTTAATAGAGTCTGGAATACGTGGAGGCATATGTCAGGTGTCTCATCGGTATGCTGAAGCTAACAATAAATACATGGAAACCTATGATTCTGAGAAACCATCGCAGTTTATTACCTATGATGATGCCAACAACCAATATGGATGGGCTATGTGTCACTCTCTTCCTTATGGTGGATTTCAGTGGGTTTCTCCAGATACAGTTGATCTAGAAACACTAAAGGAAGACGATCCTGTGGGGTACATTCTAGACGTTGATGTTGATTACCCATGCGACCTTCATGATCTGCACAACGATTTACCTTTCCTACCAGAGTGTACACAACCTAAGGATTCGTCTCTCAAAAAACCTAATTCCTCATCTTGGAAATCGAAGGCGGTACGTTGTTCATTACATGGCACTTAAACAGGCTTTAGATCATGGACTAAAATTGGTAAAAATTCATAGTGTGTTAAAGTTTAAACAAAGACCTTGGCTAAAGGCTTACGTTGATTTTAATAACAACCTTCGAAAACAAGCCAAAAATGATTTTGAGAAAAATCTATACAAATTATTCAACAATGCCATTTTTGGAAAAACAATGGAAAATATTCGTAAAAGAATAGACATACGTCTTGTGACTGACAGCAAAAAGGCTGAAAATCTAATAGCAAAGCCGACATTTATTGACAGAACAATTTATGGTCCTAACCTAGCTGCTTTCCATATGGCTAAACGTAACATTGTATTCAATAAGCCTATATATATTGGAATGTGTATACTGGATATTTCAAAAACTCTCATGTATTCCCACCACTATGATGTCCTGCTACCCTATTATGGCATGGACAATATTAAACTCATGTATATGGATACTGATTCGTTCATATATTTGGTTAACACCCAAGATGTATATCAAGACAAGTTGGATTTTCTAGAACACCTGGACACATCTGATTATCCTACTAATCATATATGTTACTCTACATCAAACAAGAAAACGTTGGGGAAATTTAAAGACGAGGCTTGTGGACAAATTATTAAAGCATTTGTTGGACTTAGAGCTAAAATGTATGCTTTAGACATAAATGGTAAAGAAATCAAAAAGATTAAAGGTATTAGTAGAGGTGTTGTCAAAAATTGTATAAGCTTTCAAGATTATAAGGATTGTGTCATGAAAAAACAATGTAAAAAGAATACCAATGAACATTATCACTTCTAAACAACATGACATATCATCTATAAGACTAAACAAAATTGCTTTGTGTCCTGGTGATGATAAAAGAGTAATCGATGCTAATGGTATAGGTACTCATGCCTATGGTCATTACTCAATCATTGACCATGCTTAAAGAATTAAGTTAAGAATATCAAAATCCTCTGCCTGCATATACCAAATAAATAAAACAATTTAGGAAATAAAACAATAGCACTAAACATAGAAAACACAAAAAGAAAAAAAATGGTTATCATACGCAAACATAAATAAAAATAGAAAACAAAATAAAAACAACTGTAATTATAACAAATGTATTATGTGAAAATAGTGTAAATATATTTGAAATGAATAAAAAAATATTGTATGAACACTGCTTGGAAATTTTTAATTACTACCCACCTACTACTCCTAATCCAAACTGTTAACCTCTAGTAATTTTGAGAAATTGCTTTAGTAAGCTAAACTAGGTACTCAAAAGTATAGTATATCCCATGTATTACCTATATATACTTTGGAATAAGGTATACAGCCTTGTTATTTGTAATGAAAAAATCGTGTTTGGCAAATATGAACTTTAGACATGGACTAAATCAAAAACATGTAAACAACAAAATTGAAAAATCCATGTTTCCATACTGACAAAATTCAAAAACTTAAAACTAAAATTTTAAAAACTGTAAATTGGAATTTGACAAATTACAATGTGTGAAACATGAAAATGAAAAGAAACAAAAAAGGAATAAAAGCTTTTACTTTTTAAAACTTAACTGACTTTGTAATCCTAAGCTGGTTGTGTGTAGCGAACATTTTGCACAGTAGCCACAGTGCAATTGTTAGCTTTACCTTACTCTCTATAAGACTAGCAAAAAAAAGATAGTTGCATGTGCCCTTATATACTTTGAGTGTGTTGCTTAGCCTTTGGCTTAGCTTTAAAGGTAAGTTTAGGTAAAGTTAGGTTAGGTTAAGTTAAGTGAGGTTAAGTGAGGAAATGCTTGGTTCGGTGAACTAAGGTTATGTTAGGTTAGGTAAGGTTAGATTAGGTTAGGTTAGGTGAGGTTAGGTGAAGTTGGGTTAGGCAAAATGGCTGAGGTATGAATTAACCCCACTCTTGTTAGTTTTTGCCTCACAAGGCTGAGTGTACCCCATTCCAACTATCAGACCAGAAATTACATTTCTTGGCAAAGCTAGGACTCAGACCGGGGACTCCACAGTGACATCCAAGAATTCTACCACTTAATCATCAAGTGGATGATATATTGGCTGGTCTTGATTGTACATGATTAATCAATAATTACATAATAATAATAATAATAATAATAATAATAATAATAATAATAATAATAACAATACAACAATAAATATTCCATTTAACGACTACACGGCCGACCTCCCCCTGTGACATTACTCACGGTCTCTGAGTATGGCGGCCATATTGCCCATTAGCCCCTGTGCCAGCTCTGACTAACCCCTCCATAAGAATAACATAGGACTAATTGCGCGCGGCGGCCATCTTGCCCATTAGTCCCTGTGCCAGAATCGGCTTATATTCCCTACTCACCAGACTTAATTCCTTTTGTGTGATTTGCATTATCCTTTAATCAACACATTTTGTATTTTGAACCTTAAATGGCAAAATTGATCTTAATTAACAATAGTTGCAAACAAAATCAAAAATTCATTGATAAAGAAGTTCATAAAGTAAATTATTCACTTCGCCATCTTCAACACAAGTTAAAGATATCACTGTTTATTTACTGTGCTTTCCTGATGTGTACCACTTATTTATTTATTTATTTATTTATTGGTGCATTTATTGTGGCGAAGTTTGGGCTCTAGGCCCTCTCTTACATTTAACCATACACAGTGCAACTTACATGAATACTCAAATATGATATACTTAACCTACCAAACTTTAATACTAGGAAAACTTAAATAGTAGAATTAAATTAAATTAAATTAATTGGCGACTGAGTGATATTAACTAAGCTATACAATTTAAATGACATACATTTTTAACAAAATTATACTATGGTCATTCACTCACACATTCATACACAAATTGTTCTAGTTGTCCTACGAATTCAAGAGGAAATCTTTACATGCACGTTTGAAAGTTGTTAGGGATGTACAATTTCTAACGTCACGAGGACAGTTATTCCAAATTCTAGTTCCCGACACGAAGAAAGTGTTACTGAAGTCAGATAAATGATGTAGAGGAATTGCAATTATAGATCCAGATCGCGTGTGACGATCATGAAAGTGTGACCGATCAGGGGGCTAGGGATCGATAGCATGCCGAGTTATCGGAGACCTCAGGATCGATCGCATACCGAGCACGCATAATTTGCGGTGTTCTCAGTGCCGAAATTGTGGGGGAGCCATATACAAGGAACACGATAGTGCTTGGACCGAAATGAATACGACATCTGAGTTGCCAGTCCAATATGATGTTAAGAACAATAATTACTCTACTGCCCATAGCACTAAGAAAAACACGGAGGTTTGGAATACGAGCAGGACAACAACTTAGCCTGACTGGGTGAGGCCCGCATTTCCAAGAATCTTGTGGACAAGAGCTCCTATTGTTTAGCCAACACACTTATTGTGCAGCTGAAGTGCTGGTTTTACGACACCCAAGCTTCGATAATCCTCCAGCACTAGAGCCCGCGGAATTAGACAATGTAAAGTAGCGCCGAGATGCTAATTTGAGATCCGCCTATGGAATAATTGTAATAAAAAGGCTCAATCAGAGAAGAGGCTGAGAAATGCATTTCGGAATTTTAATCACGGCCCAAGCCCAAAAACTACCAGAGTTACGGGGATATTACTGAGTCAGCCGCGGAGGAATATTTCCCCCCTCCACGACACTCAAGACATGGCGCCAAACGAGGATCTACCCTGTAGCGTCATGATGCAATTTGATTTGAAGAGGTTCCTGCCGATCGATTTCGAATTTAATCCTATGAATATTGCCGTCCTCATCTTGACCTACAAGTTGAACCAAAAATTATTGCGGTGTGACGATTGCCATGGGAGCGCACTTGACAGAGGTGACAAGTCCATTGTCCCAAAGTTGAGGGTGGATATAGGCACTGACCGCGGACACTAGTCAGTCAGTTTTGCAGCCACACCGGGCATAGTCCACGCTGCTCGCGACTTTGATACCGAGTAGCCGAGTGAGAAAACATTTTCTAAGTGATAAACTTTTACCGCCAATCATTCAAACTTGCGGCTAAAGACCCACAGAGGTCATGATAGCTATCGAAGGCGAACACTATTTATACAAATCTATCCAGACGGGGTTTGCCACCCACGTCCATTAAAAACTTAACGCCACGCCGTGCGGAGCCGAGAGCGCGGAGCGGCGACCAGCAGCCCATTCGAGACCCGAGCAGGGAACTTTGTGGAGCTAACGAGTTGCAAGCGAGATTGCTGAACCTATAGGCTTGTACTCATCTGTTTCGACGGTCTAGGAAATCGTAGGAAATACCAATCTAGGACTGAACGGGATAGGTGTATGTCGGCCTACTGAGGACCTGCAAGCCCGATTCGCAGTAACGGTACCGCCAGCCACATATCATAACGTTTCGCAGCGAATGAAGCCCGTGGATATAAGTGTAGAAAGTGTCTTATGTGATAGGGTGTGCAAAATAAGTGCATCGATTAGTGTTAACAGTGTATTTATGTGTATGTCATCGCCTTGTAAGATGACCCAGTGGAACGACACCGGATTGATGATGGGCTAAGGGCCTTACGTCCGGGTGTCGAAGTGGTGACCCAGCAGCCGTCATGGGCCTGTCTACTCCAGGGACGAGTGATGAGTATTAAACTTTCTATATTTGGGGACGTAATGTAGAAAAGGGGACGAGATATTTGTACAGTAGTATTAGCTTTGTTTTGACTTTTGATGTCAATATTTCGTTTAAGACAGGGGCTATTAGTTTTTTTTTAGTCAGCATGCCAGTCCTTTTTATTTTTGTTTTGTCCGTCAGTCCTTAAAAATAATGCATGTTTGTTGGTGGATGACGGAGGTGTCCGTAATTTTTATTTGCCAAAGGCATCATAAGTTAAATTGCCGTGTGTTTTAGGATGGATTTGTTGTGGCTATATATTCATGTAAGACTAGCTGTAAGTTAAGTGTACGACCTGACAAGTAGATAGGGTAAGAATTTGTTTTTTGTGACATTTAGTAACGCCCAGCTAGGTTAGACTAGTTTTGCCACTTTAGGAAAATAGGTCAGATGGTTAGCGACCCAGGTTCCACTTTTCTTTTCCCCAGACCGGTTGCGAATTGACCAGTGAATTCCCAGGAGCGGCAAGCAGGACGATGTCTGTCACAGATTTTTTTATGTGTGTGTTCTTTAATTTTTTCCCGGCAAGGAGCCGTGAGGTTGTATTTGTGTGCATACCGGCCGAATTTTGAGCCCATAAGTGTTTCCAGATTGTATTTCCGAGGTAAGTGTTTTTCCGGATTGTATTTCCGATGTCAGTGTTTCCGGATTGTATTTCCGATGTAAGTGTTTCCGGACAGCGTAGTCCGAAGTAATTAGTATGCACACAAAGTACGTTTTGGTTCATCATGTTTGTTTTGTGTACACACACACGCGATGTGTTTTTTTTTTTTTTGTAAATGTCACAAATCGTAGCATAGCCACTAAGGCGGTTTTAGTAAGAGACCACATTTTAGAATGTGAAGTCATCTGTCCATCTGGCTCGTGGAAGCGTGCTCGCTACCCATGGGGAGTGTCACCCCGGCTGGTTGGTCAAGGTCGATTAGTTTATCAACACACGGAAGATTGAAGTTAGATTTTAGACAGGAGAGGGGGTTTGTTTATTTGTAGTTAGGCATGCTGGCATTTTCTCTGTTTAAGTGAGCCATTGTTGGGCTATTTTCTTTATGTAAGTTTCTGGTTCGAACCCAAAATGTTTTGTGTTGCATTTGGTTTAGTTACGCCCCCTGTTAATTTGCGTTATCTCGTTTGCCCCGATATTTTCTATATTATTGTCCACCCGATAGGCTGATCGACCAAATGTCAGATGCCTATCAGAAAGAATACTCTCACACTATGTCCAAGTGTATTTACAGATATGTGTGCCAGTAAGAGGAATCAGACCATTTTATTTAAGTATTTTAAGGGCAACTGCATTTTGTTTGAGACCCTGAATTTGTCGTAGCAGTTGACATTCACTGCAGTAACTTTGCCACCCCTGGCAGTCAGCTGTTAACGTAGTGATGTAATCTTTGTTTGCTCACAGCTGGATCAGAATATTTTATTTTAGTATTTTAAGGGCAACTGCATTTTGTTTGGGACCCTGAATTTGTCGTAGCAGTTGACATTCACCGCAGTAACTTTGCCACCCCTGGCAGTCAGCTGTTAACGTAGTGATGTAATCATTGTTTGCTCACAGCTGGATCAGAATATTTTATTTTAGTATTTTAAGGGCAACTGCATTTTGTTTGAGACCATGAATTTTTCGTAGCAGTTGACATTCACCGTAGTAACTTTGCCACCCCTGGCAGTCAGCTGGTAATGTAGTGATAAATCTTTGCTTGCTCACAGCTGGATCCAATTAATGTATTTTATTTTCGTTTCTTTTAAGCTGTATTGAGGCCGATGATTAGCTCTGGGAGAGCCGTGTTTTTCTTTTACTATTTTGATTTTGTTATTTTAAACTTAATTTGTTTTTCTCTACTTATTTGGGTTTAATTTGTAACGTTATTGTAACTTGTTTTTGCTGTTGCATTTATATTTTTGTTCTTTTGAGTTAATGTAATTTTTCAAACCGGATTTTTGAGTTCAATAAATTAGATTTTGCCTGTTAACTAGTGTACGCCATTTCAGTAGTTTAGCGAACCTGTTTCCTGTTGACCTAGGCCATTAGTGATCATTTAACGAACGTACCGCACCCGAGATTATTATTATTAGTATTATTATTATTTAATTGTTAGGCCTAGAGATACCCAATCGGGTACATAGGTGCCTTTATTGTGGCGAAGTTAGGGCTCTAGGCCCTCTCTTACATTTAACCATACACAGTGCAACTTACATGAATACTCAAATATGATATACTTAACCTACCAAACTTAAATACTAGGAAAACTTAAATAGTAGAATTAAATTAAATTAAATTAATTGGCGACTGAGTGATATTAACTAAGCTATACAATTTAAATGACATACATTTTTAACAAAATTATACTATGGTCATTCACTCACACATTCATACACAAATTGTTCTAGTTGTCCTACGAATTCAAGAGGAAATCTTTACATGCACGTTTGAAAGTTGTTAGGGATGTACAATTTCTAACGTCACGAGGACAGTTATTCCAAATTCTAGTTCCCGACACGAGGAAAGTGTTACTGAAGGCAGATAAATGATGTAGAGGAATTGCAATTATAGATCCAGATCGCGTGTGACGATCATGAAAGGAAGAAAGAAAACGAAAATTACAAGTGAGATAGTGAGGTGTACTTTCGTTGAGAAGTCGATAGATGAGGGTACATATGTGCAGGTGTCTATGTTGTTCTACTTTTAATCAGGAAAGTAGATCATAGAAAGGTGACACGTGTGAGGAAAATTTCAAGGAGAAAATAAACTTAATGCAGGAATTTAAAGCTCTCTGAAGTTTCTTGATTTGTTCTCCTGTAGCATCTATTAATACAACATCGCAGTAGTTAAATATAGGGAGTATCAAGGTTTGGACGAGTTTTATTTTCAAGTTACGGGGTAAAACGGACTGGTGAATCTTAAGTGGATGTAGTGACGAGTAAACTTTCCTGCATGTATTAGTAACGTGCCCATCCCAATTCAAAGTTTCATTTAGTGCGACTCCAAGACTTTTTACCGATTTAGAGAACGGGATAGCAACACCATTAAGGTGAATTAAAGAAAGCGGTCTACTGTTTAAATGGAAAAGCAATTTAGTCTGCCCTATTACGATAGCTTGTGTTTTGATTGGGTTGATGGCAAGAGAATTTTCAGTAGCATAGCGGCTGATCGTCTTTAGATTTAGATTCATATTTTCAATTGCCGCATCTATGTCATTTATTTTTGAGTGGCAGTATATCTGAAGGTCGTCTGCATATAGATGGTAGTTGCAGTTTTCCAGTTTCGATGAGATGTTCAGATATAGAATGAATATAAGGGGGCCGAGAATTGAACCCTGAGGTACTCCATTTATTTTGAACTTCTACTCAGTTCTGTTTTCATTTAGGAGTACACGTTAGTAGTGTATTTGTAGGGGTTCCGCAGCCTCCACCTCCACACCCTCCACACAAGATGGCGGCAGCCCGATAACTCCCGAACCCATGGTCGGATTTTGACAAATGAGGTGTCATTGAACTCGGGCTAACACTCCCTTTCCAATGGACAATATATTTCCACCCCAAAATAAAACCTACCCCTACTAGGGGGTGAAATTGTAGTTTTTTTTAGAGAATCTCTCTTTCCAATTGCAACATGTGAGAGTTAGAATGCCGATATGGATTTAAACGTTGTTCTACATAAAGTGCATGTGTTCGGTGAAAAGCCACTATGAATTAACATGCTTGTTTTTGATTTTTACGCATGCCCACTCATGGCTTTTGTAAGAGGGTGGGAGAGCGGATCCCTATAGATGGGGTATTGTTGACGAGTCATTGTTGGCGGGGGTCATTGTTGTCGGGTCATTGTGGACGAGTCCTTGTTGACAGCTCCTTGTGGATGAGTCCTTGTGGACAAGTCCTTGTGGACGAGTCCTTGTCCCTTTGGACTGATCCCTTTTGGACCGATCCCTTTGGCCTGGTCCCTATGGAATGGCTCATGAATTTATTTAAATTATGTCAAACGGCCTAACTACATTTTGTGTGTGTTGAATTGACATTGTTCACCAGTCCCCCACTACTATAATGGGATATCGATATGAAAGAAAAGTGACGAAATACATGTGAACACGTGTGAGATGACCTTATTACCGTCCTCCTTGCGAAACAAGTCACATCCTGTTTTGGTTCATACGTGAGAAAATGCAAGTTCATGTGTAATATGACCTAACACACAAGTGTTCACCTGTACACGCGCACGATAAGAGCTAACAAGTCACAACCTGTTTTGACAATGGTGGGAATAAGGCTAGAGACATGTACGAGTAGTCAAATTACACCGGCAGACAACCCCTTTCCTATGGATAACTTATTTCCACTCTATAATAAAATCTACCCCTACTAGAGGGTGAAATAATAATTTTTAGGTAAAAGTCGCTTTCCATGTGCAACATGTGGGAGTTTGTATGCCAATATGAAATTAAACTCGTTCCACATAAAGTGCATGCATACAACTGAATGCCGCTATGATTTATCATTTTTGTTTTTTGTTTAACGAATGCGAAATTGTTTTTTTTTGTAAGAGGGCACATAAAGTGCATGCATACAACTGAATGCCGCTATGATTTATCATTTTTGTTTTTTTGTTTTACGAATGCGCAATTGTTTTTTTTTGTAAGAGGGCACATAAAGTGCATGCATACAACTGAATGCCGCTATGATTTATCATTTTTGTTTTTTTGTTTTACGAATGCGCAATTGTTTTTTTTTGTAAGAGGGCGGGCTTTTTGAATAATGATTTATAGATACGTTTTTTTTTTACAAATTAACCAAAGATCCAAAAACTAATAGGTCATCGGCTTTTTAATATCTTATGAACTAAGAAAGCTAGGGACTTGTATGAGGGGTCGTTGGACTTGGAGTGACGCCCTGTTTTTGAATGTATTATTCATTTTTTTCAAAAGGGCCTAACTGCACTTTCGTTAATATCTTGCTAACTAATAATCACAGAGGGTCAAGTGAGGTGTCATAGAACTTAAAATGGTCAACCCCTCCCCATGACCAATGAATTTACCCCAAAATAAAACAGCAAGGTCATTAACCTAAGATTTTATCAACTAATAATCAGAGAGGGACAAGTAAGGTGTCACAAGACGCAGGATGGCCAACCCTTTTCCATGACCAATGAATTTACCCAAAATACCCAAAAACAGCAAGGTCATTGACCTAAGATTTTATAAACTTATCAGTAGAGAGGGTCAAGTGAGGTGTCATAGGACTACGAATGGTTAACCCTTTCCCGTGACCAATGAATTTACCCCAAAAATCCAAAACAGCAAGGTCATTGACCTGAGATTTTATAAACTAATAATTGGATATCAACATGTGAGGTGTCATAGGACTTAGAATGGTCAACCCTTTCCCATGGCAAATTAATTTACCCAAAAATACCCTATACATCAAGGTCATCGACCTGAGATTTTATAAACTAATAATCGGATATGGACATGTGAAATGTTTACAGTGAGTGATGAAACATAGGTAGGTAGTGAAAGAATTATTGTAGGCTACATGTATGGTGACTGACAAATCTTTCACCATTGGAACTTGTTTTCAGATCAAACTGCAGTACAGAGAGAGTATAGGTTGTAGGTATGGGATAATAAAATGACAAATGGTGTATACAAAATCTGATTTATCGATTCAAGAAATAAGAGTAGACTATCTTTAATTGATTGGTTAAGGAGGATAGCTAAAATCCAATATGGTGACTATATCGAACTAAACTGATCCAAGCTGAATCAAACCCAACTAAACCGAAGCAAATTTCATCAAAAACAAGTCAATGGTTTAAGTGTAAAACTTGTGGGTGAATGTATTCATTGGTAATGTCAGAAAGGAAAGGGATAACGCTCTACCTATAGAGGGTAGGTAAAGCTAGTGCATGATGCTAATGCACACACACAAGTACATGAAACACACACAACTAACCTATACTGTTTTTATGGGTTGACTGTTAAAACTTGCTCAGTGGTTACTGGGACAAGATGGTCGCTACACACAACAAGCGTTAAATACTTGAGGCTAATAATCTACACACACACACACACACACACACACAAACACACACTTGTTCTAAACTAAACTGTCTTGCTGACAGTGCTCACACTGTAGGCAGATGACAGAAATGCTTGGCTAACAGAAATACAATCATTTCTGGTTGTCTAATGTTACCAGCTAACCATTTTGTGCTGCAGTGGCGAGCACATGTGCCACTTACACTAGAGATTTTAACTTGATTTCAAACTCTAAGTCCTAGAACGAATCAATCTAAGAAAAAAGGGCATGGTGGCGCAGTGGTTAAGCTGTTAGCCTTTCACTAAAGTGGACTAGGGTTTGATTTCAGGTTAATACGCATGTCATAAACATATAAAAAGCAGAGATAATGTTTTAAATAGATTACACTCGTCTCTTTTCAAATTATTACTTGGATTACAAATACAAAGGTGGACTGCCTGTGATATACAGTTAATGCTGCCTATCGCACACTAGCTGTAAGGAAGCCATATGTAGAGCTATATGTAGAGAACTACCTAGCGATTTCATGAACTGGTATAGCTATGTCGCATAAACGGTGCAGGATACAATCCAGCAACTATAATTCCTATCTTGTGGAACAGAGAAAATGCACTTTTGCCTTGATGGATAACAAATATGTGCAGACGAATGACCTACGCATTAGCCTAGCAAGGGGTTATAACCACGAGGAGGAGGTGTGATTTCTATATTTTATTGTTTAGAGACATGGCTTTTGTAACCAGTAGATTTAATTGATTTAGTACTTTGTAAATATTTATTTTTGTAATTGTAAATAGTTAATTTTTTTAAATAGTGGAAACCATTTATTTTTGTAATGGTAAATGTTAAATGTATAATTAAAGTTCTTTGGGATGAGTGTGCATGTCAATGATGTTTTTAGGGATAAATAGAGTGGTTGTGTGTTTGTTCTCAAAGACAGGCAAGGTTGTGTGGATGTATGACTACACAGAAAGAGAGAGAGAGAGAGTGTAGAAACAGCCTTACCTGCAGTAGTAATAGTAGACCTCTATGTTTTGCATACACATAGACAGACTGTACGATTGCAATGGCCAAGCACTCACTTTAACACCAGTTACAAAATCTTAAAATGAAAAAATCATGTTTCGCAAATATGGACTTTTGACATAAACAAAATAAAAATAAAATGTGTAAACAACAAATTGGAAAATCCATGTTTCCATATCATGAAATTCAAAAACTTTAAACTGACATTTAAAAGAAATGCAAATGGAAAATTGACAAATTGTAATGTGTGAAATGTGAAAATGAACAAATGGCTATCATTATTTTAAAAAAATGGTGCTGTATGGTTGCGGTGTGAATCAAACCCTACTTATTTTGGACCACCCGAGACTGAGTATACTTGTTTTAGTCCTCATACCACTTTTAAATGTTAAAGCTAGGAATTGAACCCAAGAGCTTGTAGGGGGAGACAAAGGTTAGAATATGTTAAACAGATAGCCTTGAATGTAGGATTTGGTAGCTATATAGAGATGAAACGATTAGCTTGGGACAGATAGGCACTGAGATCTGCATCAAACCAGTCAAAGGACTAAAGACTCAAACAACAACATGTACGTTCACAAAAATAATGTTGTGTAACGGTAAATGTTAGTCAACGAACAGTAATGCATTACTAAAACCCATGACACGATACCTAAGAGCTTTTCTAAAATGATTTTAAAATGCCTTTAACCCTATATTGAACACCCAGTTCACAAGACTCATAACTGCAATGTTATGGTAAAACAAAACAAAATCTATATTTCAAAACAAGCAAGTGGTTTAGTCAATGTATACTGGAAAAAGTTTTGTAAACACTCAAGTCCTCAATACCAATTAAATTAGTAACTCTGTCAGGTTGGCCGAGTGGTTAAGGTGTTTGACTTAAGATCAAATTTCTGTATAAGGAAGCAAGGGTTCGAATCCCTTACCTGACATAACTATTGCCTTAACATGGCTTGGCCACACTGTATTATTATGATACTCGGTACACAAACCATAGATATAGTGTATTGTTTAAGGCCACTCTCTTTCTGAACATAGTCAGAGACTGTTGATGGTTAACAATTGTATTAATAGTGGGACATGGGGATAGCAATTAAGAAAAAACAGCCAATACCCATACAATATTTTTATTCATTTAGTTTTTTTTACAATAGTTACACACTGAATACAACATTTTATCTTTTTACCATTGTTTGATATAGATTTTAAACACAACGCTTGTTGTAGATCCTTTTACAACTTTCTCCAGGTACTCTTGTTCTTAAAAACTGGGGAAGCCGCAATGGTTTTATAGACATTAAACCCTCATTCTCTTCTTTTTCATCATCATCATCATCATCATCATCATCATTATAAATATTATCTTTATAATTATTATAGTCATTGTCACCATCATTATCATCATCATCATCATCATCCTCAACATCACTAGAACTATCCAATTCCATTTTTTCCTTTTCAAAAGGGACCTCTTGAAGAGTCTGTGTTGCTTTTGATAGTGTTACGGTTTTATTGGGCGTTGACAACTGTCCTAACATGACTTTTTGAGGAGATAAATGTTTTTTCACAAGGAAGTCACTATGTTGAGTAACACTATGTTTTTGTTGGACTTGCTTTTTCTTGTTCTTTTGATCATGTTTTGTTAACACTAACGGTGTTTCATTTGGTATACCACATTGATGAGTACCCACACTTAAGACCTCACCATGTTTACTTTTTAGATGACCTAGACATTTTGTTGTTCTTTGTTTTGAGCACTGCCAAAATATGATGCCATTCGCATTTTCTCGCTTATAGTTATAAGAGTACCCATGATACAGGGCACGTGGTTTACCTTTATTGGTTATAGTATATTCCATAGTAGCCACTGACTTGTATAGTCGATCCGCCTACTACAAAGATCTGAACACTTGTGGTGAAAGAATGATGTTGTGTTGACGTTTTATGCAGGATAATGTTGGTGGCATATGCGGGTGGCTTATGTGGGTGGCTTATGTTCATGACATGTATTGTTGGCTGATTTTGGTGGCTTATGTTGATGGTTTATGGTGGTGGCTTATGTTGATGGCTTATGTTGTTGGCTTATGTTGATGACATATGTTGGTGACTTATGTTGATAGCTTATGTTGGTGGCTAATGTTGATGACATATGTTGTTGGTTTATGGTGGTGGCTTATGTTGATGGTTTATGTTGCTGGTCTATGTTGATGGTTTATGTTAATGGCTTAGGTTAATGTCTTTGGTTGATGGCATAAGTTGATGGCTTATGTTGGTGGCTTATGGTGGTGGCTTATGCTGGTGGCTTATGCTGGTGGCTTATGGTGGTGGTTTATGGTGGTGGCTTATGTTGATGACATATGTTGGTGACTTATGTTGATGGTTTATGTTGGTGGCTTATGGTGGTGGCTTATGATGGTGGCTTATGGTGGTGGCTTATGATGGTGGGTTATGGTGGTGGTTTGTGGTGGCTTATGGTGGTGGCTTGTGGTGGCTTATGTTGGTGGCTTGTGGTGATGGCTTATGGTGGTAACTTAGAGTGGTGGCCTATGTCGGTGGCTTATTTTTGGTGGTTTACGTTAATACCTTATTTGTAATGGCTTATTTGACAAGTTATTGTTGTCAATGTATTTAGAGGATTTTTCTCTTGGTCTTGGAAAGTATCTCAACCCTTTTTTTCATGGTAGCATAATGCTTACCGCCATGTTTGTAAGCAACAACAACACACTAAAATTCCAAGAATCCAAAGTACTCTAAGGTTAATGATTGTCTCTCAACTCCATTCAACATCTAGTCAAAAACATTATATATTTTTCACATTTTTCAAAAAAGGTAAATTGGGAAAGTAGGCTATATGTTTAAACTAAAAATCATATCAAATCATATGCTAACTCCAACACCTACGTCTATCCCACTCTCAGTCAAAAAATATAATATTCTTCTCATTTTTCCAACACAGTATTTGGAAAGTAGGCCATATTTTGAAAACTAATCATCCTGTAAAGTCATATATATAGACTCAAACCAATGGCTTTTATATCCTTAATCGTAAGAACAAAATATGGAATTTTTGACATTTTTTCCAAAAAATGTTCATTTTAAAACGGGGCTATACTTTGGAAACTAGGAATTTTACAACAAAGTTTGTTTTACGTAAATGACATGTATTTAACCCCCCCCCCCTACCCACAAACCAAGTCCCAGGTGTCTGGGACAAAATCCAAAAAAAGTTCAATTTGGAAAGTAGGCGATATTTTGAAAACTAAGCATCCTAAAAAGTCATATATAGACTCAAACCAATGGCTTTTATGTCCTTAATTGGTAGAACAAAACTTAACATTTTTTCAGTTTTTCCTAAAAAAGTCCAATTTTCAAAATTGTCTATATTTTGGGAACTAAGAATTTTACAAAAAAGTTTGTTTAACGAAAATGAAAGGTCTTTACCCCCCCTCTACCCAAAACATAAATTTCAGGTCCCTAGGACAAAAACTGTGCAGTAGGTTTTTTTTTTTGGGGGGGGGGTCTATATCCACTTAACCTCTCCACCTCACAAGATGGCGGCCATAGCTTAACTTAACATAGCCTAACCTAGTCCTTTGGACTGATCCTTGCATTATATCCAAATTATGTCAAAGGGACCCGCCCACAGGGACCTGTCAACAAGGACCCGTCCTCCGGGACCCGTTAAGAAAATGACCCTTAAAAAGGACCCGTCCAAAGGGGGCTAGTCAACAGGGACCAGTCCAAAGGGATACATCAACAGAGATCAATCAAAAGGGGTCAATCAACAGGATTCAATCAAAGGTTAAGTTAAGCTACGGCAGCCATTTTGGAACTTTTTGATCACACCTCGTAGGGTTAGGTTAGGTTGAGTTAAGCTACGACCACCATCTTGGAACTTTATGATCACACCTCGTAGGTTTAGGTTAGGTTAGACTAGGGTCAGTTAAGCTATGACCACCATCTTGAAAATTTTTTGATCGTGCCTCGTAGGTTTAGGTTAAGTTAGGTTAGGTTAGGTTAAGTAAAGCTACGGCCGCCATCTAGTTAGGTTAGGCTAGGTTAAGTTAAGCTACGGCCACCATTTTGTTAGGTTAGGCTATGTTAAGTTAAGCTATGGCCGCCATCTTGTGAGGTGGAGAGGTTAAGTGGATATAGACCCCCCCACCCCCAAAAAAAAACCTACTGCACAGTTTTTGTCCTAGGGACCTGAAATTTATGTTTTGGGTAGAGGGGGGGTAAAGACCTTTCATTTTCGTTAAACAAACTTTTTTGTAAAATTCTTAGTTCCCAAAATATAGACAATTTTGAAAATTGGACTTTTTTTGGAAAAACTGAAAAAATGTTAAGTTTTGTTCTACCAATTAAGGACATAAAAGCCATTGGTTTGAGTCTATATATGACTTTTTAGGATGCTTAGTTTTCAAAATATCGCCTACTTTCCAAATTGAACTTTTTTTGGATTTTGTCCCAGGCACCTGGGACTTGGTTTGTGGGTAGGGGGGGGGGGTTAAATACATGTCATTTACGTTAAACAAACTTTCTTGTAAAATTCCTAGTTTCCAAAGTATAGCCCCGTTTTAAAATGAAAATTTTTTGGAAAAAATGTCAAAAATTCCATATTTTGTTCTTACGATTAAGGATATAAAAGCCATTGGTTTGAGTCTATATATATGACTTTATAGGATGATTAGTTTTCAAAATATGGCCTACTTTCCAAATACTGTGTTGGAAAAATTTGAAGAATATTATATTTTTTGACTGAGAGTGGGATAGACGTAGGTGTTGGAGTTAGCATATGATTTGATATGATTTTTAGTTTAAACATATAGCCTACTTTCCCAATTTACCTTTTTTGAAAAATGTGAAAAATATATAATGTTTTGACTAGATGTTGAATGGAGTTGAGAGACAATCATTAACCTTAGAGTACTTTGGATTCTTGGAATTTTAGTGTGTTGTTGTTGCTTACAAACATGGCGGTAAGCATTATGCTACCATGAAAAAAAGGGTTGAGATACTTTCCAAGACCAAGAGAAAAATCCTCTAAATACATTGACAACAATAACTTGTCAAATAAGCCATTACAAATAAGGTATTAACGTAAACCACCAAAAATAAGCCACCGACATAGACCACCACTCTAAGTCACCACCATAAGCCATCACCACAAGCCACCATCATAAGCCACCACAAGCCACCACCATAAGCCACCATAAACCACCACCATAACCCACCATCATAAGCCACCACCATAAGCCACCATCATAAGCCACCACCATAAGCCACCAACATAAACCATCAACATAAGTCACCAACATATGTCATCAACATAAGCCACCACCATAAACCACCACCATAAGCCACCAGCATAAGCCACCAGCATAAGCCACCACCATAAGCCACCAACATAAGCCATCAACTTATGCCATCAACCAAAGACATTAACCTAAGCCATTAACATAAACCATCAACATAGACCAGCAACATAAACCATCAACATAAGCCACCACCATAAGCCAACAACATATGTCATCAACATTAGCCACCAACATAAGCTATCAACATAAGTCACCAACATATGTCATCAACATAAGCCACCAACATAAGCCATCAACATAAGCCACCACCATAAACCATCAACATAAGCCACCAAAATCAGCCAACAATACATGTCATGAACATAAGCCACCCACATAAGCCACCCGCATATGCCACCAACATTATCCTGCATAAAACGTCAACACAACATCATTCTTTCACCACAAGTGTTCAGATCTTTGTAGTAGGCGGATCGACTATACAAGTCAGTGGCTACTATGGAATATACTATAACCAATAAAGGTAAACCACGTGCCCTGTATCATGGGTACTCTTATAACTATAAGCGAGAAAATGCGAATGGCATCATATTTTGGCAGTGCTCAAAACAAAGAACAACAAAATGTCTAGGTCATCTAAAAAGTAAACATGGTGAGGTCTTAAGTGTGGGTACTCATCAATGTGGTATACCAAATGAAACACCGTTAGTGTTAACAAAACATGATCAAAAGAACAAGAAAAAGCAAGTCCAACAAAAACATAGTGTTACTCAACATAGTGACTTCCTTGTGAAAAAACATTTATCTCCTCAAAAAGTCATGTTAGGACAGTTGTCAACGCCCAATAAAACCGTAACACTATCAAAAGCAACACAGACTCTTCAAGAGGTCCCTTTTGAAAAGGAAAAAAAGGAATTGGATAGTTCTAGTGATGTTGAGGATGATGATGATGATGATGATAATGATGGTGACAATGACTATAATAATTATAAAGATAATATTTATAATGATGATGATGATGATGATGATGATGAAAAAGAAGAGAATGAGGGTTTAATGTCTATAAAACCATTGCGGCTTCCCCAGTTTTTAAGAACAAGAGTACCTGGAGAAAGTTGTAAAAGGATCTACAACAAGCGTTGTGTTTAAAATCTATATCAAACAATGGTAAAGAGATAAAATGTTGTATTCAGTGTGTAACTATTGTAAAAAAAAAACTAAATGAATAAAAATATTGTATGGGTATTGGCTGTTTTTTCTTAATTGCTATCCCCATGTCCCACTATTAATACAATTGTTAACCATCAACAGTCTCTGACTATGTTCAGAAAGAGAGTGGCCTTAAACAATACACTATATCTATGGTTTGTGTACCGAGTATCATAATAATACAGTGTGGCCAAGCCATGTTAAGGCAATAGTTATGTCAGGTAAGGGATTCGAACCCTTGCTTCCTTATACAGAAATTTGATCTTAAGTAAAACACCTTAACCACTCGGCCAACCTGACAGAGTTACTAATTTAATTGGTCTTGAGGACTTGAGTGTTTACAAAACTTTTTCCAGTATACATTGACTAAACCACTTGCTTGTTTTGAAATATAGATTTTGTTTTGTTTTACCATAACATTGCAGTTATGAGTCTTGTGAACTGGATGTTCAATATAGGGTTAAAGGCATTTTAAAATCATTTTAGAAAAGCTCTTAGGTATCGTGTCATGGGTTTTAGTAATGCATTACTGTTCGTTGACTAACATTTACCGTTACACAACATTATTTTGGTGAACGTACATGTTGTTGTTTGAGTCTTTAGTCCTTTGACTGGTTTGATGCAGATCTCAGTGCCTATCTGTCCCAAGCTAATCGTTTCATCTCTATATAGCTACCACATCCTACATTCAAGGCTATCTGTTTAACATATTCTAACCTTTGTCTCCCCCTACAAGCTCTTGGGTTCAATTCCTAGCTTTAACACAAAATTTTAAAAGTGGTATGAGGACTAAAACAAGTATACTCAGTCTCGGGTGGTCCAAAATAAGTAGGGTTTGATTCACACCGCAACCATACAGCACCATTTTTTTTTTAAATAATGATAGCCATTTGTTCATTTTCACATTTCACACATTACAATTTGTCAATTTTCCATTTGCATTTCTTTTAAATGTCAGTTTAAAGTTTTTGAATTTCATGATATGGAAACATGGATTTTCCAATTTGTTGTTTACACATTTTATTTTTATTTTGTTTATGTCAAAAGTCCATATTTGCGAAACATGATTTTTTCATTTTAAGATTTTGTAACTGGTGTTAAAGTGAGTGCTTGGCCATTGCAATCGTACAGTCTGTCTATGTGTATGCAAAACATAGAGGTCTACTATTACTACTGCAGGTAAGGCTGTTTCTACACTCTCTCTCTCTCTCTCTCTTTCTGTGTAGTCATACATCCACACAACCTTGCCTGTCTTTGAGAACAAACACACAACCACTCTATTTATCCCTAAAAACATCATTGACATGCACACTCATCCCAAAGAACTTTAATTATACATTTAACATTTACCATTACAAAAATAAATGGTTTCCACTATTTAAAAAAATTAACTATTTACAATTACAAAAATAAATATTTACAAAGTACTAAATCAATTAAATCTACTGGTTACAAAAGCCATGTCTCTAAACAATAAAATATAGAAATCACACCTCCTCCTCGTGGTTATAACCCCTTGCTAGGCTAATGCGTAGGTCATTCGTCTGCACATATTTGTTATCCATCAAGGCAAAAGTGCATTTTCTCTGTTCCACAAGATAGGAATTATAGTTGCTGGATTGTATCCTCCACCGTTTATGCGACATAGCTATACCAGTTCATGAAATCGCTAGGTAGTTCTCTACATAGAGCTCTACATATGGCTTCCTTACAGCTAGTGTGCGATAGGCAGCATTAACTGTATATCACAGCCAGTCCACCTTTGTATTTGTAATCCAAGTAATAATTTGAAAATAGACGAGTGTAATCTATTTAAAACATTATCTCTGCTTTTTATATGTTTATGACATGCGTATTAACCTGAAATCAAACCCTAGTCCACTTTAGTGAAAGGCTAACAGCTTAACCACTGCGCCACCATGCCCTTTTTTCTTAGATTGATTCGTTCTAGGACTTAGAGTTTGAAATCAAGTTAAAATCTCTAGTGTAAGTGGCACATGTGCTCGCCACTGCAGCACAAAATGGTTAGCTGGTAACATTAGACAACCAGAAATGATTGTATTTCTGTTAGCCAAGCATTTCTGTCATCTGTCTACAGTGTGAGCACTGTCAGCAAGACAGTTTAGTTTAGAACAAGTGTGTGTTTGTGTGTGTGTGTGTGTGTGTGTAGATTATTAGCCTCAAGTATTTAACGCTTGTTGTGTGTAGCGACCATCTTGTCCCAGTAACCACTGAGCAAGTTTTAACAGTCAACCCATAAAAACAGTATAGGTTAGTTGTGTGTGTTTCATGTACTTGTGTGTGTGCATTAGCATCATGCACTAGCTTTACCTACCCTCTATATGTAGAGCGTTATCCCTTTCCTTTCTGACATTACCAATGAATACATTCACCCACAAGTTTTACACTTAAACCATTGACTTGTTTTTGATTAAATTTGCTTCGGTTTAGTTGGGTTTGATTCAGCTTGGATCAGTTTAGTTCGATATAGTCACCATTTTGGATTTTAGCTATCCTCCTTAACCAATCAATTAAAGATAGTCTACTCTTATTTCTTGAATCGATAAATCAGATTTTGTATACACCATTTGTCATTTTATTATCCCATACCTACAACCTATACTCTCTCTGTACTGCAGTTTGATCTGAAAACAAGTTCCAATGGTGAAAGATTTGTCAGTCACCATACATGTAGCCTACACTAATTCTTTCACTACCTTCCTATGTTTCATCACTCACTGTAAACATTTCACATGTCCATATCCGATTATTAGTTTATAAAATCTCAGGTCGATGACCTTGATGTATAGGGTATTTTTGGGTAAATTCATTTGCCATGGGAAAGGGTTGACCATTCTAAGTCCTATGACACCTCACATGTTGATATCCAATTATTAGTTTATAAAATCTCAGGTCAATGACCTTGCTGTTTTGGATTTTTGGGGTAAATTCATTGGTCACGGGAAAGGGTTAACCATTCGTAGTCCTATGACACCTCACTTGACCCTCTCTACTGATAAGTTTATAAAATCTTAGGTCAATGACCTTGCTGTTTTTGGGTATTTTGGGTAAATTCATTGGTCATGGAAAAGGGTTGGCCATCCTGCGTCTTGTGACACCTTACTTGTCCCTCTCTGATTATTAGTTGATAAAATCTTAGGTTAATGACCTTGCTGTTTTATTTTGGGGTAAATTCATTGGTCATGGGGAGGGGTTGACCATTTTAAGTTCTATGACACCTCACTTGACCCTCTGTGATTATTAGTTAGCGAGATATTAACGTAAGTGCAGTTAGGCCCTTTTGACAAAAAATGAATAATACATTCAAAAACAGGGCGTCACCCCAAGTCCAACGACCCCTCATACAAGTCCCTAGCTTTCTTAGTTCATAAGATATTAAAAAGCCGATGACCTATTAGTTTTTGGATCTTTGGTTAATTTGTAAAAAAAACGTATCTATAAATCATTATTCAAAAAGCCCGCCCTCTTACAAAAAAAACAATTGCGCATTCGTAAAACAAAAAAACAAAAATGATAAATCATAGCGGCATTCAGTTGTATGCATGCACTTTATGTGGAACGAGTTTAATTTCATATTGGCATACAAACTCCCACATGTTGCACATGGAAAGCGACTTTTACCTAAAAATTATTATTTCACCCTCTAGTAGGGGTAGATTTTATTATAGAGTGGAAATAAGTTATCCATAGGAAAGGGGTTGTCTGCCGGTGTAATTTGACTACTCGTACATGTCTCTAGCCTTATTCACACCACTGTCAAAACAGGTTGTGACTTGTTAGCTCTTATCGTGCGCGTGTACAGGTGAACACTTGTGTGTTAGGTCATATCACACATGAACTTGCATTTTCTCACGTATGAACCAAAACAGGATGTGACTTGTTTCGCAAGGAGGACGGTAATAAGGTCATCTCACACGTGTTCACATGTATTTCGTCACTTTTCTTTCATATCGTTATCCCATTACAGTATAGTAGTGGGGGACTGGTGAACAACGTCAATTCAACACACACAAAATGTAGTTAGGCCCTTTGACATAATTTAAATAAATTCATGAGCCATTCCATAGGGACCAGGCCAAAGGGACCGGTCCAAAAGGGATCAGTCCAAAGGGACAAGGACTCGTCCACAAGGACTTGTCCACAAGGACTCATCCACAAGGACCTGTCAACTAGGACTCGTCCACAAGGACTCGTCCACAATGACCCGACAACAATGACCCCCGCCAACAATGACTCGTCAACAATACCCCATCTATAGGGATCCGCTCTCCCACCCTCTTACAAAAGCCATGAGTGGGCATGCGTAAAAATCAAAAACAAGCATGTTAATTCATAGTGGCTATTCACCGAACACATGCACTTTATGTAGAACAACGTTTAAATCCATATCGGAATTCTAACTCACACATGTTGCAACTGGAAAGAGAGATTCTCTAAAAAAAAATACAATTTCACCCCCTAGTAGGGGTAGGTTTTATTTTGGGGTGGAAATATATTGTCCATTGGAAAGGGAGTTTTAGCCCGAGTTCAATGACACCTCATTTGTCAAAATCCGACCATGGGTTCGGGAGTTATCGGGCTGCCGCCATCTTGTGTGGAGGGTGTGGAGGTGGAGGCTGCGGAACCCCTACAAATACACTACTCACGTTGTCTTCGGTTATGAAGATAAGATGCGAATAATTTGAGATCAACGGGGCTGAGATGGAAGGATTGCAATTTGGCCATAAGTATGTCTGTATTAATGGTGTCGAATGCACTGCTGAAGTCTAAAAGAAAGAATATAGTCACTTTACGCTCACCCATTGCTTGTCTTACGTCATCAGTGATCTTAATGAGTGCAGAAGATGTGCTGTGTCCTGTCTTAAATCCAGATTGTAACGGATCAAGTAGTGAGTATTGCGTCAAATACTGAAGAAGTTGTTCATGCATACGTTTTTCTAGTATTTTGGAAATTGAGGAAAGTATGCATACAGGTCGATAATCGGATGGAGAATTTGCAAGAGAATTTTTCGGAACTGGAATAACTAAAGCATCTTTCCATATTGTTGGGAAGAAACCTTCTAAAAGACATGTGTTACAAATGTGCGTAATAATTGGCAGTAGTACTTTTATCAGGTTAACGATAAGGGAAATTGGGATGTCTTCTATTCCGACTGCTTGTGATTTGATAGATTTTTTTTCTTACGACAGTTTCATTTATTTTACGAAACTTGAATAACGGTCGGTGAGGTAATGGGACACATTGCAGTGAATTTGTTGTTGTTTGTATTATTTGGGGATCAGTAGTTATTATTTCTCGAGCAAAGTGAGCATTTAATTCATTGGGATTAATATCGTGCGTATTGGAGTTTTTAGTGCGCCTCCCAATACCTACCGATCTGAGTTGCTGCCAGGTGCTCCTAGCATTCAAGTTGCCGGCTAGCTGTTGATAATAGGCATACTTTTTATTCGAATCATTTGTTTAACTCGATTTCTACGCACACGATATTTTTCAAAATCGTCACTTGATAAGGTCTGCTTATAACGTATGTGTAATGCGTCACGTTCGGCCATTGCAGATTTAATGTCGCTCGATAGCCAGGGGGCAGCTTTGCGAGTGACCTTGGCTGTTCGTTTAGGTGCATGTTTGTCATATACAGTAGTTCCAGCAGTATTGTGTTAAATCTGCTCACCTTATCATCAACGTCAGTCAAGTGTAGTATATCGTTCCATGGACAGAGAATTGCGTCTTGTGTTAATTCTTGAAGGTTCAATCTTTTCATGTCTCTATATGTTATGATGGCCTGTTTGCCATCTCTTGATGAATGCAGTACATTTGCATTTGTCTGTTGGCACAGGCTAGAGTAAAATGTGGCTTTTCACCGATGTCTCAGTCTCACTCATGGCTGTGATTATATGGAGGCTACTGAGGTATGGGTGGTGCTTAGTAATGACATTCTGGGCACATTCAGTGCCTGTGGTTGCTGTGAAAGGTTCTACTCATAGGGGTTAGTACTACTATAAAGACTCAGTGAGGAAAGCAATGGCAAACTACCTCACTCCTCTTCTTGCCTAGTACGCCTCAATATAGCACTGCCTTGGGTTTTGTGGGTATCTACCCACATAACCTAACGGCGGTGCTTTTTGAGGATCCAACCAGCCTTCGGGCTGACTAACTAACAGACAGATATATGTTATGTATTAAAGTGCAGTTTTTGGAGTTTTTAGAGAATAAGCTAAATAAATCAGGTCGTGTAATGTACCCATATTGCATGGATAATGCTCGATCACGACCTGGCTTGCTACTGCGGCTTTCGAGGTATGTTACGTCCAGCCCACGACATGATCTCACATTCAGATATGGAAGCACTTTTAGGATCTGCAAGACTACATTGAAAACTAAACACGTTACAATTTAATATTAGTTTATTTATTAAAACTCCCAGGAACAAATACAAATCTACATAAACATCAATCTTTTTTGGAAAATCCAAAAATCATCAAACTCAAAAATCCACAAATTCAAATAAAAATCATATAACTCTCTATCATAGCTTTATCTTGCTTAGCTGATACCTATATTTGAATATCAATGCAAAATTCCCTTTCTTACAACATTTCATTAAGACATAGAGCATGCCTATCATTTCATAAAAATTATATACGCTAAGGCTTCACGGACATTTACCGTATTACTATAATCCCTTCTGGGCTTTTATTTACCTTTATTTTATTTTGAATCACTTTCCAAGCTAGATTAACTCTTCCAGTTAAGCCTTAGTTCAAACAAATCAACAATTTTTAAACATACATGCCATGGTCTCGAACTCACGTCCCTCAGACTTATTTCTTTCATGCTTTAGGGTGGTCTATTAATGATGTATCATGTGCTATCATTTTTCATTACATAGTTTGCTTACGCACTCAATTTTTAGTTTACCCGTATTGTTTAATACATTTTTCTTTAGGCAGGAATCGAATACTTATCAACAAACTTATTCCTTGACTACAATGGTCAAATATTATATAATTTCTTCAAATTTTATGTGGGGACAATTGTCAAAGACCCACCAACTCAATTATTTACTTTATAACCCTGTGGCACCTTTAATTAACAAATTTGCATATTCCGTTATCATTTACTAATATCCATTCAGCTCCTACTACTTCGGTTCACAAAGCGCCTATTGTATTCATTCACCCCTCACGGTCTAAAAGGTCAGGGCCCTATTTCATAAAACTCGACAGGTCCGACAATTGTGACAATTTGACATAATTGTCAACATGTCGCGACACTTCTATCTGACAATATGTCATTGTGTGACAGGAGAAATATTGTAAAATGTACGCCTGTCACAGAGCCCTTTTCTTAACCTCGACAAATTGTCAAATCCACCTGTCGAGGTTATGTACACTTTGATAGTTCCGCGAATCGATAATATACAATAACTATCGATTCACATGAACTCTTCAACGCGAGATAATCATAATAAAGGATTTACTATTTATTAAAACATTCATTTATTTGAAGAAACACGCACAAACTGTGCAAAATTACTAGACCTATATATTTACATACTTGACTGGATAAATATGATTATTGACACGGGGATGGCCAGGGTGGAGGTCCGCATCGCTTCTACAGAAAATCACCGCCAGATGCCATGCCCCAACAGAAGAACACCTAAAGGGGGAAGGAAGGTGGAGAAGAGGAAGACCCACAGGCTCGTCTACAGATACCCCCGATAACCGACAGAACTGCCACCAACGAAATGATGCCACAACAGTTGCTCGATATTTAAAAGAATATTTAATGTTAAAATTTAAAGAACACCTCCACCAGAAAAAAAACAGAACATGCATCAGCCAGCATTAAATTACAAAAAAATAAAATAAAACCTCAGCTAGAATTCTCACTGTAGAATTAAAAAAAAGAAATTTTAAAGGTCGAAATCAATTAACAATTACCTGAGGTAAGAGAAAGAAAAGCTACAAACCAAATAAATACTTAATAAGCACCTGACATACTCCCAACTGAACCATGAGGCCCTTGGAGAATCAAAAAAGGTAAATAGTGCAAAATTTTACCATAAACAAGGTACCGAAAGAATAACGTAGGAGTACAAAAGAAAACTCCAAAAAAAAAGGAAAACCAAAGAATAATTTAAAAACAAAATAAGTTAACCAACACTACCATGACCCAAGAACGTGCACTTCAAAAACACGCCAGAAACAAAACCCATAATGCACTTCTGTCAACAAGTTACCATTGCGACTAAGAACAGTTGAAGGTACCTCAGTACGTATTTATGTGAAACGCCTAATTTTACATTTAAAAAAAACTTCTCCAGTGAGAAAACAGCAAGATATAACCAAACTCTAGACATTACGAGGTCAAAATGTTTTTAAAAGGCAACGGATCAAAAATAAAAACCGATCGACTAATGATCAAATTAGGCCTACTTTTCCATAGATTAGTCTGGTCAGTGTTAGAATGTAATAAAAAGAAAAATGCTTTAGCCAGACGCCAAATAATAAAATAAGAAGAAAAACAGAAGTGTTCCCTGGACTTAATTGTTCAACAAAATTTTACATTTTTAAAGGTGACATATCAAGGCCAAAGTCAACCTTCAGAACAAAAAAACTTTCAGTACACAATGCAAAATATGGAGCTCCAATAATTTAAAATAAATAAAATGCCAAAACATACCTTTAGGGGAGACACTAATTTTTTTAACACTACTTAGATATCCTTATAGGATTTATATCACCAAAAATAAAATAAAATATGAGATGGCTGACAACTGCCGGTCGAAGAGAAGCACACCAATATCGCATTTCCATATTAAGGTCCAAGAAACTATTTACACGATTATCACAGATGATAGTTGCACACTAATACTTCATGTATCATCCAATACTGGGATAAATCCCCAAGTTAGCGGGGACGAGGGCGAAAGCCCTCGCCCCTTGACGAGAATCAGAATATGCGTCTTTCTTCACCCAGCGAACAGTCACCAGTCAGTATCCACAAGATGGAGGACTCAAACGAAGGGGGCCACCCATCATGCACCAGGATTATTTAAATTGGACCAATTAAATTTAGCCACATATTACGACAATGTGCTTAACCAAATAATATTCACACGACACCATTAAAATGTTTTGGCGGCATGATGCAAATAAAGTCTTTTGTTTCATGACGTAGAATATAATATCCTTCAAAAATGTCTCTACTAGGATGAGATCAGAAGACACCACAAACTCACTCTAGCGGTGGAAGATACAAGCTCGGCTAGAGGCCAATAGATGCTGCCATCTCTAGTTCCTAAGCCCAACCAAGCCAACCAGGCGGTCGTTTTAAAGGTCGGTACCCCATATATAGGGGAGAAACTTATTTAAAAACGTTGGTACGGGCATTGCACGTAACAATTATCATTACAGCTTCTAATAATATGTTACAGGCCCAACCATTTACCTTTCTGATAATCGTGAATAGCCTATATACTGTACAATACAGGCACGAATTGAATGCTCAACAAATATTTGTCTCGGCCACGGTCCTTTTTTTTAGTAAATAATACACTATAAAGTTTCTACGGTCTAGGGATCAATAAAATATTTAACGTATAATGTATACTAGAAATTCGCTCTCTCGTTAAGAGTAGCCTACGTGTTTCGATTTATTTTCTTCCGCACGACTCGGTCACTACCGCATTGAGAATTTTAACATTGATTAGAGAGGACTACGACAATTTATTTGGGTAGTTTTCCAACACAAGTTGCTCCAAAGGTTCAAGGGCCTAATTTCTTCTTGTCACATGCAGGAGATAGTTTCCAATTCTTTGCAGAAAATATTGTACAGAACGGTAACTTGACTGATTCAGAATTTCTCGTTGAAAACGAAGTCAGTAAAATTCAGTGAGATTACTTATCTCTCTAAAAATCCTTGGTAACCTCACTTGCACTATATTGTAATCAATGGGTACCGACGGGGTGCTTGAATCCTTATTGTCCCATCTATCAATCACCTGACAAGATAGACTGTAAGTCGCTTTCCACCAAATAACAATGGGTTTTAATTTGATGTTCTGTAATATTGCAGCACGGTTTACTGTCAAATTTTGAGGGGTTCGTAAAGACAGGCTTGGATTTCTTTTTAAGAAAGATTCACACCATTTCTTCCCTGGCCGCCCACCTTGAAAGGAGAGTCCCTCTTCAATTCTTTTGTGAAGCACTGGACGCTATTTTGCAAATCGTCCTTTGTTACCGGGAACCCCGCTTTTCCTAGTGAGATTACCCATTGAACTAACACCCTTTTTTCCTTTAATTTTGTCCGAGATGGCGTTTCTCGGAACATCATTCCTCTCCGCGGCCGTTGTAATACTTATGCCGTCCTCCTCAACTACCTTAATAGCAGCTTCCATTTGCTGAATATCGTAGCCAATAATGTTATTTGTTTTGCGACCCTTTTAACTACTGCGGCTTTTAGAGAGCTCGGGGTGCTGGAAGTTTGCCCCGAAGGGGATCTATAACGTGCCAGTAAATCTACTGACACGGCTCCCTCGCATTTGCACACCCTCAAATTCCAGAAGACTGCGCCAGGATTCGATCCTACAACAGCAGGCGAGAACGTCACCGCTGAGCCATGCAGCCAGCGTAGACCTACGGCCGTCAAAGAGACAGATCTATATAATAACAGCACACTGTAAAT
This sequence comes from Meconema thalassinum, assembly GCA_946902985.2. Taxonomy (NCBI): domain Eukaryota; kingdom Metazoa; phylum Arthropoda; class Insecta; order Orthoptera; family Tettigoniidae; genus Meconema; species Meconema thalassinum. The sequence continues at coordinate 884,667,848 of OX336389.2, read as the reverse complement.
GTTCATTGGTTCTGAAACGTTAACGCAAACTTTAACATTATCGTGGACTAGTGTTCATCACGCATGTGCTCTAAAGATCGTCAGTTATGACGACTATTGGAGACGATAATCAAACGACAATTTAATTAATGCAGGGTGCTTCAGAATTACATTATTATAAGTATATTTCCGCTGTTAGGCCTTACAAGGAGATAATACAATGTGCCAGTTTTCGTCACAAATGACGAGCATTTCTAACCAAACTACGAACGTGAGCACGAAATAGCAAATCGCATATGTTACAGAAACAATTACCAACTATATCACACACTTGTAACATTTTAAAATGTCGGAACATAACACGTATGCACATAATTAACTCGCGTGCCTGCTTAGCACATGCGAGAATCAATAGCCCACGCAGCGTCAAGACAGCTCAACTCACATCGCACGCATTATTTCGCATAGTTGCTCCTTATTATCGGTAACGAAGGTATTACGAATCTCGTAAGACTTCGTGCGTCGAGAAAGACCCGTTGACATCCTTATTATATGTACTTATATACGAGAGTGACAACTATTGGCTTAGTGACGAAAACCGGTACAGTTACCTTATTAATGTACAACTACCTATTGTACGAAAGAAGCCCCCCAGAAAGAAATCCTACGTACGTCACTGATCTTAATCACTCTCTACTACTGCCGCTTTTTAATCGCTCCATTCCAACGATTCTAACAACACTGTAGGCTATTAATGTAACGGGAAACTTCCATTCGCACCGAAATACGAAAAGATAGGTTATGGTGATAATCGACATGTAACAAGGCGCCTGTCGAGTTTTCGATGACAATTTGACAATTGTACAACCGTGGCTTTCATATTTATTAGTTCATAAAGAAAAACTGGTGACATATGTGACATATTTGTCAGATTTCTACCTGTTGGCATTACAACTTTATGAAGCAGATTTCTGACAATATGTCACGTCAATTTACAAAATTGTCGCGACATATTTGTCGAATTGTCATGCTTTGAGAAACAGAAACTTGTCGAACTATCAAATTGTCGGACATTTTATGTCATATGACATATGTCGACTTGTCCAGTTTTATGAAATAGGGCCCTGCTCGGTAGCGAGACTCCCCTCTCACTCTTACTTAACTGTGATTTACGACTCTCCGTCCCATTCATTTTCCTCGCGGCTTTTCTACTGTTTACTTCTTCCATAAAAGCTTATGATCGTCCAAGTTAACACATTATTTCAACTCTTTATTCCCTACCTTATTTATCGTTCCTTTCATTCCACTATAATCAATGCCACAATTAGAGATCACGGCGCATTACATATTTATAGGGCGGATACAAGAGATCTCAATCATACCTTGTTCCGTGCCTTTATAGGTAGAACACGAGGGATCCTTATCACTCCTCGCTTCAGTCCTATTAATTCATTCATTTCACACACTTTATTTGGTCGGATATACAACAACGATGCTGGCAAAGGATGGGTTATATAATATTAGGCTCGGAACCCCTTGCGTTTCCCCAGTCATATCATATCTTGTAGAAAACCTTATACCTTCCAGATTAATATACACACGTTTGGCGAAGCCTCAGCAGGTCTTACACCGCAACAAATTACCTTGGGCGGAATCTATTGTCCCCCAAGTGGGTCATACCCTCGTAAACAACAATAATACCGACGATTTACGTCAATTGATACCTTTATTTTTGATCTCTCAAATTATGCATGTTACAGGATATATATATATTTGCTAGCCTGTTATTACTTTTTCTTCATTACTTATAGGCCCATCTTTGGCAACACAACTTTAAAATAACTTGGACTTTCATTGCATCCCACAAATTATCTTCAACAATTCAACTTCACTTGCATCGCGGCATTTACTTTTACTGGTCTATACTTCGACATTTCACTTTCAACATAGCCTATGGCTTACAACTTCACAATACATTTCCCAGGTGTTCGATTATCACCGATTACTTTCAACTCATTACGTTTATTGGCTGAATACCATTATTACTTTATTATTTTAAGGTATCTCAAAGATCCTTCAATCATACAATTACTTCAATTACTTCAATTATTTCAATTGTTTTAATTATTTCAACTCGAGTTTATTATCATTCTCATTAATAATTATCGTTTCCTTATTCACTTACGGAATGCAATTATTCAATTCAATACTTATTTTCGGAGTATAAAAACTCAAAACTTTATTATTATTATTATTATTGTTATTATTATTATTATTATTATGGTGCTCTTTTCATTTCACTTTACTTTTCATTTATCTGGCGTAATTTATTTGCCATTAACATTATTATATTAGATTCCTCCTCTCAAATTTGTCTTTTCATTATTAATTATTCATTTTACGGGTTTTCATTATTATTATCATCATTTTTGCACTTCAATCATTATCCTTTACCTTTTTGCAAACAATCTTTGCGAATTTTTTCCTTTACATTTTAACATTATTTGTTCATTCATTAGTGCATACATTTTATACATTTTATATTCACTGATTAGCACATGATACAATCATTTTATATAATAAACATTTTCACTCACCCTTTTCTGCTGTTCGGCTCATGACCTGGCCTCTGGATGTCTTCACCCATTTTCATTTCTGTAACACATTTCTACACTAAAATAGACCTCTTCCAATTTGTGGTCTTTACATTTACACACGTATATATCTTGACACATCACTTCTATGCTTTTTATTAACACTTATTAAAATACAAAAATTCACTTAAAATATTATTTACACTTGCACACGAACCCAAATCTCAGCGTACTGTGGTGAGAAAATCAACACGGCGCTGGTGATCCTGAGATAGTCTCCCTATCCTGCATTGGACGTGTGATTGCTCCTATTGATCTCCTACTTCTAGGTAAGTCTCTCTTTCTTCTATTCTTCCTAAGATAAAGTCTATATCTATTGTTTCAACTTCTTTCTTATAGAGCTTCTCACTTGTTAACTGAATGTTATTTGTTTATTTACAGTCGCTCTATGCTCTCGATTCTTTGGTTGCCTCTATCGCAATCTATCTTGGACTTCCCTGAAGACCGTACTCTTCTGTCTTTAACACTCTATGATTTGTGTTGTTTAAATGTTCCGTTTTGTCCGAACCTATGTCGTCTGACGTTCAACTCGTTAACCATCTACTATTATAACTTGTTTTGAAGCTCCCCTCTGGGACCTCTAGTTATATTGTCTCTGTTCTGCACGGTGTAGCTTTCTATCGCTCACAACTATTTGTGTGTGGTCTCGAACCTACACGTTCTTGGATACGAATCCTTCCAATATTTCAATATCTCTTTACTTCCGCCCTTTTGCTTCCTTTAAAGTCTTTAACGTGCTTTTCGTATTGTAGCCTAACGTATTTTAGCGCGGCTTGGTATCGAACCAATGTGACTTTACACAAATTCACTCGAACTTAATACCTTGTCTGTCGCGACTTGTTTTATACCGCACCTCGTCCGAGGCTCAAATTCTAATGTCTTTGAACGTTACTTCCTCCAATGAGGATGTGATGATATTGCTTACTAGGGTAACCTCTTTTAAAGTTCGGATCTAAACTGATCGTACTGATGAACATCTGTATAATGTCCCACCTCCACCGAGGCTTGACTCTGACTCATCAACTTCGTGTAGCGTACCTCCTCTGCCGAGGTTTCTCGATCAAGTGAAGGACTTCATGCTTTGGTTTGAGCTTAAGGCCCTATATATTCGTTTTGGGGCAGAAATTAGTCCCTGACAAACCCCGGAGTTCAACTTCTGACTCCTGGCTCTAATCTAGTCTATATTTAATTTCCAAGTGTTATTATTAATGACTTTACAATTTCCTACTGGCGGAACGAAATTTGTTCACAGGTTGATTTTTAATTAATTAAATTAGTTCTTATTCCCTCTGCGGGGCCGGCCTTATTTCTCCTGCCTCTGCAGGTATCATTTCGCTCTACATGCCGATGACGTATTGCTTAGCTTGCATTTTCTGAAGTGCCTTCTTTCAAGTTTACCAACCTTCCGATTTATGCTGTCCCTAATTCTGTTTCGACTTAAGATTTAATTAACGTGGGGAGTTTATTTTGCTAAGTTTAACATGTATGAATTCTCGCTGGCTCATGGTTTTCTGGGGCCTCGCATCAAGTAGGCTCTTGAGAAAATAGTTTTCTCATAAAAGTCATACTTGGAAAGTGATAATTTCTCGCTGAACTGCTTACTTGCTGGAATGTCGAGTGTTAGTTATTGCCCTTCAACTTTACATTTTCTGGCTCTTTTAATGGCTTCTATAACGACCCTTTTTACTTAAGCTGTCAGACTTAATGTCTCTTTATGAGTTGAAATACGCCACCTGCGTGTCCTGCAGTGCTTCTGTAGCTCATTCCCCAGCGAAATCTCCCTCTAACTTCTTACAGTCTTTATAAAACTCCATCATATTCTCCTATCAATGGTCCAAAGTTCGTTTATGCCAATATCCAAATGGGCACAGTAAAGATATGCCAGGTACTGAAATCTGTCCGCGTTTTAGTATTTTCTGTGGGTTATTTGTTATAAGTAAATCAATTAGAGTGCGTGAAGACCCGTGGGGCGTGTGTACGTGGTGAGTAGGGTCGAGTGGTAATATTGTCATGTTACAAGAGGTAAACATGTTCCGTAAACGATTTGCGTCAGTGGAGTCTATTAATATGTTTGTGTTAAAGTCACCAAATATAGGTACGTGTTCGTAGGTAGGTAACAGTCTTAGTAGAGTTTCTTCAAAATCGTTGAAGTTCCCTTCTTTAGGTGGTTTATATACACACATCAAAAAAAGTTTTGCATCACCTCGGTTCCCAGATCTCCGGCATATAGACGTTGACTGTGTATATTATATCCAAGATACAGTCCCTTTGACTGTTCATAGATGTCACTAAAACTGCTCAAAGATGTAAACAACCATGCATGAGCAGGGCCTATTAGACGGAGGGGGTACGACAGCCGATCAGTTCCAGTCATTCCACCAGGACGAAGGTACGCTGCTCATGTTGTCTGTAGTTCTACCATGCCTAGAAGGTCAATACCGCAGTTCGATCGCGTCCGCATTGTTACTTTGTGTCAAGAAGGGCTCTCAACAAGGGAAGTTTCCAGGCGTCTCAGAGTGAACCAAAGCGATGTTGTTCGGACATGGAGGAGGTACAGAGATACAGGAACTGTCGATGACAGGCCTCGCTCAGGCCGCCCAAGGGCTACTACTGTAGTGGATGACCGCTACTTACGGATTGCCGCTCGGAGGAACCCTGACAGCAATGCCACCATGTTGAATAATGCGTTTCGTTCAGCCACAGGACGTCGTGTTTCAACTCAAACTGTGCGCAATAGGCTGCATGATGCGCAACTTCACTCCCGACGTCCATGGCGAGGTCCAGCTTTGCAACCCCGACACCATGCAGCGCGGTACAGATGGGCCCAACAACATGCTGAATGGACCCCACGGAATTGGCATCACGTTCTCTTCACCGATGAGTGTCGCATATGCCTTCAACCAGACAATCGTCGGAGACGTGTTTGGAGGCACCCTGGTCAGGCTGAACGTCTTAGACACACTGTCCAGCGAGTGCAGCAAGGTGGTGGTTCCCTGATGTTTTGGGGTGGCATTATGTGGGGCCGACGTACGCCACTGGTGGTCATGGAAGGCTCCGAAACGGCTTTACGATACCTGAATGACATCCTCCGACCCATAGTGCAACCATATCGGCAGAATATTGGAGAGGCATTTGTCTTCATGGACGACAATTCTCGACCTCATCGTGCACATCTTGTGAATGCGTTCCTTCAAGATAACGACATCGCTCGACTACAGTGGCCAGCATGTTCGCCAGACATGAACCCTATCGAACATGCCTGGGATATGTTGAAAAGGGCTGTTTATGGACGTCTTGACCCACCAACCACTCTGAGAGATTTACGCCGAATTGTCGTTGAGGAGTGGGACAATTTGGACCAACAGTGTCTTGATGAACTTGTGGATAGTATGCCACGGCGAATACAGGCATGCATCAATGCAAGAGGACGTGCTACTGGGTATTAGAGGTAGTGGTGTGTACTGCAATCTGGACCACAAATGCTGAAAGTCTAGCTGTATGATGGTACAACATGCAATGTGTGGGTCTCATGAGCAATAAAACGAGCTGAAATGTTGTTTGTGTTGATCTCTATTCCCTTTGTATTTAACGGTTCCGGAACTCTTGGAACCGAGGTGATGCAAAACTTTTTTTGATGTGTGTACAACAGCAATAAGCACTTTAGTCACGTCAACAGTGAGCTCAACACACATATATTCGGTCAAGGGGTCAGTAGAAGGTGTCGAAGTTTTTATAATCTTTGCCGTCAAATGGTCTTTATTGAATAAAGCTACTCCTCCTCCTCGACGCTTCAGTCTATTGTGAAAGAGCGCATTGTACCCTACTAGATTTATCATGTTTAAAGGGACAGAGTCCTTAATCCAGCTTTCACTAATTGCCGCAACTTTTACCATGCATCCTTCAAAAATAGCTTTGAGCTCAGCGTGATGCGCTATTATAGACTGAGCATTGAAATGGGCACACAGCAGTGAAAGGGGAATTATGGTGGTTTTGTTAACTTTGTTGTACTTTTGCCCTTTGGAATGACATTCCTTGGTGCATAAGTGACAACTTATTGAAAATTGTTAATATCTTACAACAATTAAATTTAAAAAAATTGAATGTGTGGTTAGGTAACCGGATTCAAAATAGACAATAACTTTCTGTATAGTAAGCGTAGAAGAGGAATACCACGAATAAGCCGTAAAATTGGAACTGGTGGGCACGAAATATCCCCCCCCCCCCCCGTTGGTATTGCTAGGGTTAAGCCCTTTGTCAAAATAAAAAAATAAAAATAAATAGTAATTAAAAATTATATAAATAATAAATTGAAACATCAAGTAAAATTCAAAAGTCGAAAAATCAAAATATACAAATTATACAGTTATGCCCTTTGTCAAAGTCAAAAAATAAAAATTAATAATAAAAATTACAAAATAATAATTGAAAACATTAAATGAAATTAAAAAGACAAAAATCTAAATTTTCGAAATGAGTTGTCAAAATAAAAAATGAATAATGAATAAATATTATAAAAATAATAAATTAAAACATTAATTTAAATTAAAAAGTCAGAAAATCAACATTTGGAAAAATAAATAGTCCATAGGAAAGGGGGCTTTATCCTGAGTAATTTGACACCTCACGTTACAATCTCCGATCTATTATTAGTTCGAGGGATATAGATGATTTTAGGCTAGATTTATTACGGGTTGCCTATTCAGTTGCCCCTGAAAAACTGCTGATGGGGTGAATTTAAACCGCTGTACGCCCACGACTATCGGTTGTTACGGTGAGAAAGGCAGATATATATTTGAAACAATAAGAAATCAATATGGATGGAGAATGAGGACAATAGTTGTTTCAGGGATATTGTTGTAAAGATTAAGCAGGAGAAAGTTGAGTAGGTTGGTCCTGTTCAGAGAATGTCGATAGACCGCATTGTCAAAACCGTATCCATAGAAGAACCTGCTGGGAGAAGGAGAAGTTGTAGTTGATTCATTTAGGAGCCTTTCCACATCGTTTACTTGGGAGTGTATTGAATCTGTAATTGTAATGGAGGAACTGGTTTGTATATTTGTAAAGATGATAGGATTGGGTATGAGGTGGCCGTGGCCTTCATTTATGGGCCATTGCGGCATTTTCCTGGAGCAGAAGTGAGATATCACACCTATGATGGCTGAAATCGGAATCGAACACACCTCTTCTCAATTCTGCCTTACGAGGCTGATTGTAGTAGACCGGCTGGATTTGATCTCACCCACTTCCAGGAATTTTCTCTTCGTTTCTTGGACTTGGGGTGTGGTTGATTGCGAATGGTTTGTTGATTTCATGGAATTGGTGACGTCACCGGCGACTGGATATGGTGTATTGATTTCTTGGAACTTGTGACATCACGGAGGGATTCCGTGACGGCATAGGGAATTCCTCATGGTAGGCAACCTGCGATTGTTGAATGTCCCTAGATGGGTCAAAATACCCCTAGAACGCCCTAGATGTATGTTGGCGCGTTGTGTTTGTTGGTTGTGACCAACCTGACGCCGTGAACGTTCTCTTGCGTGTGTTGAACTTTCCTCGCCGTTGGGGCTGCAACTATTGGATGTTGTTGCTTGATTTCGACTATGTGGGCGGGGAGGGTGCGTCTTTACAAGTAGCTCGATTCTTGTTTTGGATCGGGGGTGTGACGTCATGAGAGGATGCAAACCGCAGGCTTAATCAGTGGTATTAGTATTTTGAATAGGAAGTGGTTGTTGATGTTGCTGCTTGGTTTCGACCAAGTGGGCGGGAGGGTGCGTCTTTACAAACAGCTCTAATCTTGTTTTGGAACAGGGGTGTGACCTCGTGAGAGGATGCAAACCGCAGGCCTGAACAATTGTTTTAGTATTTTGAGTAGGAAATGATTGTTGTAGCTTGATTTCGACCAACGGCCGTGGAAATATTCCTACATGGGTCACAATTCCCCTACAATTCCCTAGATTTGAATGTTGGCACGTTGTCGTTGGTTGTGACCAACGTGATTATGTGAAAGTTCTCTTGCGTGTGTGGAACTTTCCTCGCTGTTTGTCCGCTGGTGGCGCTGCAGCTGGTGGTGTTTGTTGCTTGATTTCGACTGGGGAGAAGGGTCTTTACAAATATGATTATTGTTTTGGATCAGGGGTGTGTCGTCATTTCAAGTCAGCCTTGAGCAGTAGTGTTAGTATTTTGAATAGGAAATAAATAGGAGAGTTGATCGGAGGAAAGCATTAGTCGTGAATGAGTGTATGTTGATTAGACATGAGAATAGATGGACAAAGTGGTAAATAGCGTGTGTAGAAATGAAAGCGTTTCACAGCAATGAAACGTGATGCATTGGAGGGTGATAACTTAGCATAACTTAGTGATAGCTTGGTAGAAGATATAAAACGAGAAGCAGCAGCAAAAGATCAATTGGCTGAAGGCCCTGAAGCCATTAAAAGTGTGAGAGCCAAATGTAAGTCGTTAACGGCAGGGTTGAAAGCGGAAGAACGAGACTTAGAATGTGTATTTAAAACCGTGTCCACCCTTTTAAAGCCCATGATTCTGGCTCCTGAAAAGTATCTTAGCCGCGGAATTGACAATGCAAAGAACCCTAGAAAATCAGTGGAGTATAAAGACGTGCAGGTGGATGATGATGAAACCATGATTTATGACGATGGAGAGGAATATGAATCTGAGACATAAGCTAAGGTTGAAGAAGGTGGGAGAATGCAGATGAAAGTGGTTTCATTGCCGACTCCCGTACAGCTTGAGCCTCACCGAGTGGTGAAAGTGGTGTGCATTAGGCTACTATTTGGCACTGTCTGATTTAGTATCTACAAAAACATATTTGAAGCGAGTATATGGTGTGAAAAAATTCGTCAGGACAAAAATGTTTTTGGAAGTAATTGTCACGATCAAGGCCTCATAGCATACATTAGAAGGACCCCGAACGAACAGTGATTCGTTTCCTAGGACAGAAGGTTTGCTACCTAATTTAATCCTAGAAAACGGAGACTTCAGGACTAAACCTGTAGAGTGGAGGGCTGAGGAAACGAAGAGTCAGTCATTACATGCTGACTAACTTAAACAAATAAAACAGGGGTTCCCAAAATAAATATAATTTGAATCAGATATGATACAGCTTAAAAAAACCGTTGACATTAAGGTAATAAAGAAAACACACACATCCTGACAATAAAATACCAGGAGGAAAATTAAGAAAATCACTAAATAATAATGGCCGACAGGCCGAAAGAAGTTAAATACAAAACATCCCCACCCCCCAAAAATATATCAAAGGGCCAAATACAACTATTCTCCCAACCAAAAGAAATCAATAAATATATACACTTAGAAATGAACTGCCAATTACTTGCATGGGGCCTAAGTAAGCCAATTTTACATTAGGATGGTGCCTTTGAAAAGTGGATATCAGGATAGCCTCGTGGCCCGAGGTTAGGGTGGCTTACCCCAAATAACAAGGGAAATAGCATAAACCAAAACCACAGGCAACACGGCCAACTTAATTTACGAAAGAAAACACAACCCCAAGCAAACCAGCCTCCTGATAGCCCTTATTATTGTCCATAAGGTGCAGTCAACAATCACCTCGTTTTATGTTAAAAAGAAGAAAAATCACTTCAAAAGTCACAATAACCGACAAATACCCCAAATTAAAAATTTATTATGTCCATTTGGCCCCAAAATCAAATCAGAAACAGTCCCTTATGTTTCCCTCCGCCAGAACCATGCGGGTTCTGGGGAAGGCGGTTACACATCCAGCTCGTAGCAGTCAAGAAAACAGAATAATGGGAGATACAAATCTCTCTGCTGACCTCCTTGCCAGCCGATCAGACCAATGCGGGTTAGCCAACCTGACCTAAATGAAGGAACCATAGGTAATGGAGCTCATAACATATAAGTTTCTCGTTGACACTTTTGGTAATTCTTGTCACTGTTCGGGGTTGACATATATACCACAGAAGTTTCCAGAAGGAAGGTAAATGCGCAGTTGCCAGGTATGGCTTAGAAGCTTCCAGAAAGATTAATATTACGCAGTTAATATGATTGGCGCGTGCAGGGAAGCCAAACACCGCGCTCCAGGGTTGTCCAAGTGTGACCTCGGGGAAGGCGATTATATGCAGCTACAAGGAATGTCACGGAGTCCCAGGTTCAGACTCCATGCACAGATGAAATTTCACGGACCAGGGCTCGAACTCTTACTTAGATAACAGTGTAAGGACACAGTCGTTACAGTAATGCGGTGCAGTTAAACGATAGCAATGCGATTATGATTGATGGCGTTGGGTACGGTATCAAGCTAGTTTGGCATTCTGTGAGTTTTTGTTCAAAATTATCCCAATGAGCGAATGATTTAACACACAGATGTGTAAAAGTAAAAGTATAAAAAGATTCTTGAACAAATCAACGAGCAAGAAAGAGGGAACGTACCTAACGCTCCATTAAAACCAAGTATCAGTTATAAAGAGAAAGACAATATTAAAAACGAGATAAGGGTGAACAAGGTGGTCGCGGGATGAGTGTCATGACCTTCAACAAGAGCAAGAAAAATTGGACTGACCTTAACGAATTGGTAACTCGTTTGAGATTGTTGCATTCATCTAGAGCGGCTGGTCATACGGGTCACAACAATGTAATTCTAGCCATTGAGGAAGAAATGCGTGGGGTGGGGATTATAGTATAAATAGTCATCACGAGAGGATTCTGCACTAGTGCACGGTTGCAGTATCATGGCTTTGCCGCAGATAGAGGGGATTGCTCCCAGCACGCTAAATTCAAAATCACCCATGGCGCGCGAGGTGCGTGCTGTCTCTCGTGAACGGAACTAAATACACGTCTTAACACCTTTCTATTTAACATAAAATAACATGAATCAACTAAATATTAAAATAATTTAAAAACTTCACCCACAACGTCAGATTAAAGCTTAACAATCTGAAACCACGCAATGGACCGAATGAGCAACTGTCGGCCGCTTCGCGACCGACAGCTGCCCCAGGTGGGTATCTCTCTTAGAAAAAATTAACACACCACAAATACTAACTATTCAAAATCAAAAATTAAACCCCCATCGAATTTCAATCCCAGGCAGAGGAGCGCACTGACGCACCAGTACCTGGTACATTCGCCGCTGGCTCGTTCGCTTCGCTCACGGCCCGCGGCAAATTTATTAAGCCGAGAAGGGATTGCTAAAGAGCTGCATCGTCAAGCACGACGCAACTACACCCACCGTCGTGTGATTACGAAAGTGTTTGAAGATTTACATAAATGGACTTAGTAGAAATGGTACCTTATGCCAAAGAGAATAGAGGGTTTTGATATACGCTCACCATTATCGATATGTATTCAAAATTTGCATGGGTCCACCCGTTAAAAGGCAAGCAAGGAAAGGGAGTGGCATCAGCCTTAGATCAAGTGTATGAGACAAGTAAACGTTATCCAAACCACTTGCAAACGGACAAAGGTACAGAGTTTACATAAGTTATGTTAAACAGTGGTGTGTAAAGCAAACCATTAGGGGCAGATGACCTCACTGTTCCGCCCTTTAATGCTCCAATAACTAACTAAAGCATAACCTTAACCATTGAAGTACACATAACAATTATAGGCGAGTATTGTGGAACGTTTTAATCAAACATGACGAACTCGTACGGTATGTGGAGAATGTTTAGTAATGATGGTTGCTATGAGTGGCACAACAAGTTGAACAAGTTATTGTTCGATTAGAATCACACACATAGTCGTACGATTAGATTAATGCCAGCACAAGTCAAAGACAATACAGTAATTTACTAAACACTGTGTACAATCACATGAAAAGAACTCATCCTCGTAAACCAAAATTTAAGGAAGGTTATTTTTGTTCGAATTTGCAAGTTTTAGCATTTGTTTGAAAAAGAATTCACACCCAATTGGACGACAGAACAGTTTACAATGGACAAAGTGCAATATACTTACCCCACAACTTACCTGTTGAAGCATTAACACCACAGCAGGAGGCTTCTATACAGAAGAACTTCAAAAGACGAAGTATCCAAAACTATATCTTATTGAAAATATTGTGAAAAGCCGAGGAGATGTTGGTCAAGTGGTTAGGGTTTCACAGTATGCATAATACAGTATCTTGATTAAACAAAGTGAACTTGTAAAATAAGCGCCCCCCCCCCCCCCCACATCTCTCTACCGTGTACTTACACCTAGTGAACTTTGATAAAATAAAAATTGAGAAATATAAAATATGTTTCATTTTTTACACACAATTAATTAATTACACAGAGCAGCTACACACTTAAATAGTTATAAATTCACTGTCACTCAAGGACAGCACCTCAAGTTCCTCAATCACATCATACAGATGTGTTGACGGGTTGTCCCGAAGAACATATGGAGAAGTAGGTGATGATGCATTCCTGCTCGGTGTTGGGAGTTGCAAATCACCCCATGCTTGTTGTGGTCGATTTTGTGGTGGTGGTGTATCTGAGACACTCGCCTGGCCTGTTATCCTACCAGGTGGCGCAATATATTTCGCCGGCAATGAGGGTCTATATTGCACCTGCAGAGGTGCAGCAAATACTGCCTATCTATGAGCTGGAGCCTCACGGTGTGATTGTGGTCAACCTTTCGTCACCGTCTCTGCCTTGAAATCATATTGGGGTCATACACCCTCCAAGTATTCAATGGCATTCACCAACGTTCCTTGTGGAATACCAGCCAGGAGCCAGTATCTCACACACCGCCGCTCATTTCCATCTCCATACTCGGTGATGAGTTTTATCAATGTACAGAGGTGTGCAAATTATTAACCTCAACGACAGTTTTTCAAAATTGCTTTTAAACTTTTCATGATTTAATGCACTAAATTGATTTATAATGGGCAGAAGTTATTTCAAATAGTTAAACGTTAGTCTTAATTACATTTTATTTTAAGAAATTTATGATAAAATAATTATATAGAATTTCCACAAAAAGAGAGGCCTTGTTAATGCAAAATGCCACACGATGTGTTTTGATTACTTTATTCTACTTTTCGCGTGAATTTGGAGCTGAAGAATTCTTGAACTATGCAACGATTCGTGGACAATGGATTGAAATTACCTGATTTAGAAGCCACATTCTAAAGTCAATGAAACAAGAGAAAACGCACCCAGCTCAGGTATCCCTCGAAATATCCAATTATAAAAAAGATATTCGAAATTCCTTATGGGAAATGTTATAAGTCTACAGCGGAGAAATATTTACTAAGATGTCAGCTGTTGTTCCATAAAATTATTTTGAAATAAAAAATGCTGACTGATTTATATTCTCGATTTGATTCAAATGATTTGCACACCTCTGCATTGTGCCCGTTATAGGAGGTTATCTGGTCACCACCAACCGTGTGCGGCCTCCCAGATAACCCCATCCTTCAAACACATTGCCGAAGAGGATCGGAATGCATTTCTTGTGGGACTAGCATGCATAAGACTCGAAATCTCTGAGTATCAGATCCCCATCAGCAATGTCAAAGACACCCAAAGAAATGCACCCCCAAAACACAAACTAAGAAATGATAACATCCAGCGCAAGTAATATTCGTGCAATTATTTATTAAAGAGTTCAAACCCCTATCCTACCATCGGAGGGTTTGAAATCGGCTAATCCGCTATCTAAATAAAAACAACAACAAAAACTTCCCCTTACTAAACGTAATTAACCCTCTCTACGAGTCCTAAATACATCAGAAAAAGCAAAGCGAAACTTGGGACGTGGTACGAAAAAAAGTCCCTGATTGAAGATACAAGAAAAGAATGATGTTTCAGAATGAAAACATCATCTGAAAGAATGTCAAATCATGACAACATATCTAAATATACTGGTACCACCCCCGTATTTACATAACGTTACCTAGTCTAGCTAATCCTGTCTTAATCTAACCTACGGCGATAAGCATCCGTATAAGCAATAGCTAAACTAATCTATGATAACAGTCATCTATTTACAATGAATCAATTAACTCTATAATAATACAATCACAAATTACAGTAGGGTACAATGGGATAATACACTCGTAATAAAGAATATGACACAAAAGCGATGTTATTATTACCCTTCCTACAACAGAATGGTAACTGTTTGTTCACATTCGTCATCTAAAATAACGAAATAATAGCTAAAGTACTGTTTGAACAGTGTCTCACCCTGAGGTTCACTGCGCCTCCGAATTACAAACTTCTGGCTAGCCGGTGATCTCAGTCAGTCGAAAGTAACTGACTTCCTAACTATTCCTTCAGGAATTTCCTAACAAGCGCTATGCGTCGGTCAGCTGTGATTCAGAAAATCAAGATTTAACCGCGATTAACATTTAATGTGTATTTTAACATCGTAGATTTAATGTGAGTGAATTTCATGATTTAGAGTGTGATTATTAAGAATCGTAGGATTAAAAATTCATTATTTATGACGAATGACCATATGACACAAGGCTTCTAACTAACAAATGAGTTACCTCACCGGTACTCAACAAATTAAACAAGTGACAAGCAATGTCACTAACATCCTAAAGCAGTCGTTGTGGTTTCTGAAACACACAAGCGAAAGACCTCGGTCAGAATAGCTCGAAACTATAATCTGCTGGCAAGCATATTAAACGGGCTAATTAAAGACTCCGGTTTCCATCCAATCAGTAATCTAAGTGGCTCTGTATCTCACTAGAATCATCCTCGGTCAGTCTAGTCTAAGACTTAGATCTGCCGGCAAGCGCAAATATAATAATACTTCACGTGTCAAAACACGGACAAAAACATTCACATAATGTGAGAACAACAGTCTATCTAAAATGTCTGGTTCATCAAATGAAAACTCATCTTATCATATCAAAGAAATAATCAACTATCATTCGCTTACAACATGTGCGAAAAATGTATTATGGATTCATGACTTGGAAATCACTCTGTATCAAAACAATTTATAGCTTTGGTTACTTGACCTTCATAATGTCTATCATTCACAAGCTTGGCTTGGTTGGAAAATACCTTACAAAATACGTATCAGACGTGTCTGTCATTTAGTCGTAGTCTCATTGGAAATCACCGTAGCTTTCTGCGTAATATTTGCAACGGGTTTCACGACCTTCAGAACACCTGTCATCTGTTCTGGCACAGTTCCTGCCTCACTACATGTGAGTCAACTACCTGATAGCAAAGTCTTTAAATGTTACAAAATACTTGTAGGGTTCACTTCCTAAATGTTCAATAATAGTTACTCGATAATAACACATAATGTGAAGTCGTACACCTACAAAAATGATTAACACTGGTATATCTACTTAATAACAGCAAGGAGAATAAAACGGTAGATATTCCTCTTCTAAGGAAGTAATAAAATATATTTCTACGCCACTGAGGTTTCAAAAATAGTACAATGTCGTGTGTACAAGCACAGTAAATAATTATAAATGGTTTAAACACCTAACCTTCTGGCGTTAAATATAAATGATACGATTATCATGTAATCGGGATTAAAATGTGCAAATACTGGTCTGCACAAGTGTAGATTCAGTTTTGATCTATCAAATATGACACTTCTTGAAATGATTTGATTCAACTCGAATCTTGTGGTTTACAATACCACTTGAAAAATGTATTTACAATAATCATAATTGAGATGAGTTTTCTTCCTCATCGAAACGATACGCCCGTAAATAACAGTGGCGTACTAAAACTGTACAAAAGGGAGCTTAAAAATGTTGCACAAAATTCAGCATCAGCTGTTACGAAAAAAATTACTGCTCCTTGTTTATGTCATAATCTGGGTTTCCATGAAGTGGAAATTCACATGTTACAATAATGCACCAGTGTGCGAACACACTAAAATGGTGTCTAACTCTGAGCTTTTGAAATCAACGGTGTGGAAGCTGAAGAAAACTGAAAATCACTAGAAATGGTGCCTACGAGAAAAGACACCTACCTGCATGACTGTTATCAAGTACGGTTGCTAGAAACTACTCCACCATGATCTATGACTTGAATATGAGAATTAGAAGCATGACTCACGGCGTTGGTTGATCACCTCGTCCATAAGGAAATAATGGTGGTACTTACATCCTTATAACTTGGAAAAGTCCTCCATTCTCCCCGTGCGTCCATGAGTATATCCTTCTCGCTCGTTCTTCCATTTTGTAGTGTCGTCAGGTAGTCGATGTCCCCTCCATCGAGAGGTTTAGGCCATGTTAAATAACATGTTCCAAATTGTGAAGATTCCTAACACGTGGTGTGTTAACCGAATCGTGTAGATGGTGATAAATTGAAGTTTCACAGAATTTATCGTAGTGGTTTGATAGATCAAAACTGAATCTACACTTGTGCAGACCATTGCAAATATGACCATGTGTCTGATCACTGATTTTACTGATACTTGGAGTATCGTCCAACACAGATTCTAATATCTGGTAAATTTTGTAATCGTGCAATATCACGGTAATCTTGGCACTCAAAATCACGGCCTGAGCGTGGTTCGTATGTGTGTTGCAGTATTTCAATTTCACTGGTATAATTAATAGTATCACTGGGATAATTTCTACACTTAGGAAAATTTCTTATAAATGCACTGATGCCATGTGGCATGTAAAATTTGACCATGTGCTTGGTCTGAAAATTCGGCGTTTTGGAATTTTCACAGTTTTCGTGGAAAATATTACACTGGTGGTTGCCACTCGCACTTTGCGATAGTCACTAACACACTTCATGCTTAAATAATACTGGATGCACTCCGATTTTCAAAAATGGACCCTCAGTCCTACTATAATCCCTGGTCTTGCAGACCAATTGACGAATACGTCTGTGCGAGTCAAACGCACTAAAGGGGGTGTCTCTGCATGAAATCTGCAGGTCCGGCGTCGATGCTTCGTAAGTCGTGGAGTGACTATTTACTTCCTTTGCGCATTTCTGCGTTGCTTTTCTTTACCAAAAGACAATTAAATAAAATATTAGGCCATCACATCGTGGCAAATTATACGGAATTACTGTAGACGATACTTCCAAACTTGCACATTAAAGATAAAATATTTAATCTTGTAGAAAAAATATATGGAGCGTCTGAGTGAAGTCAAAAGTGCGTCTGAAGCTAAAGCTTGCTTCCTGGGCGCGTTCTATGTTTCTCAGATATCAGAATACACAGCTCTCATAAAAATCATCACCAGCATGAGCGAATACGGGCTCAGTATCATAACACCGAGTGTGGATTGTATTGAAGAAATTGATGACCTGCAAGCGAACTCCAGCACTGATGGCTTCAAAACCTAGCGATGTAGCAACATTAGTAATATAGCACAACACATTTAAGATGTGTGCGTGCTCTAACACACACCTAACAAACTCAATTAACATATTCATCTGATTAGCAGACCTGTACTAAATCCCCAATGGTGAGGAGCCTGAATTTATGCTAGCATATTGTCGTGATGGAAAGAATAGAAATATTGTGTGATGTAAAAGGCTTCGTTTTAAATGTGTTTGACAGATGAGATATTTACTAACGACAGCTACGGGCCAACATTCAAATCTAGGGGCATCTAGGGGAGTTTTGACCGATCTAGGGGCATCTAGGGGAGTTTTGACCGATCCAGGGGCATCTAGGGGAGTTTTGACCTATGTAGGGACATATCACAACCACAGGTTGCTTACCATGATGATGTGATGCCACCAATTTCAAGAAATGAACACACCATTCCCAGTAGCCAGTGACGTCACCATTTTCAAGAAGTCAACAAGACATTCCCAATCAACCACATCCCAAGTCCAAGATACGAAGACAAAATTCCTGGAAGTGTGTTAGAACGAATTCAAGCGGTCTACTGAGTGTACCCCGTTCCAGGCCTCAGACCAGAATTAAATTTCTTGATAGAGCTGGGATCAACCCCAGACCTCAGCCAAAAATACTAGCCAATACGCCAATGGTGGACGAAAAATTAACACCAAGACTTATGGAATAATAGAAATGCATTTAAGGAGTGTTGTGTGGGTCGTATTTGTTGAATAAGATTTAAAATTTGACCGTAATGCAGTGTTTCAAAGTAGAAGTTAAGCGCGAAAAAACTTTTGTAGGCAATAATTTACGATTATTGTTACTGTTATTTCATGAAAACAATATGATTTAATGATGAAATGAAGCAACAGGTGCTTGCACAAAATTCACATAGATTTTATTTAAGAATATTATTTTAACCTGGCCGAGGTTCTGGCGGCCAGTACCATACCAGGCAAACTAAGGGAGATCCAACGGCTACGGGCGGAGGAGTTTTCCTTTAGCAGGTTTAATGAAACCTGTGTGTAGGAAATGACACACAAATTTATCACAACCCTGCTGCTTTGCAGTCTAGATACGGGACTATCAAAGGCTAAGGGAGTTAACCCCAACAGAAAATCTTCCTCGTGCGTTAGGCCCAGCAAGCCAGCTTGAGGAGTAAAATTGTCAAATTGCTTTCAACAATAAAACGAGCCTCGGATGTAAGAAACGAAAACCAAGATATGGAAAACCTACTACGTGTAGTTTCATTTCATTTCATATTTATCTATCAGTGCCTTACACTATATTTACAGTACACTGAAGGGAGTCTCTGAAAAGAGCAAAGCCCTACTTCGCATTCGGGATGCGTCAGAGCCCCCAATATATATACACTGGGTTATATTTACATATGTACACAAGATGGCAATTAGTGAGAACCAAGCAATGATTACATTATTTACAGTATGCATTAGGGGGATGGTAAATGAACATTTATATAGGATAAGGGAGGAACAACAAGAGAAGAGATCAAATAAATATTGCAAAAAGAGATACACGGGAAGCACTAGCACAACAAAGAATCGAGGCATAATTTATGAAGAACGACCTACATGTTGAACAAATAATGCCACAGCTTCCTCTTGAACTGAACGGCATTATTGTTGCTGGCCTTCAGACAACACGGTAGGCTGTTCCATGCACAGACCGATCTATTTACAAAACCCAGTTTGTTATTGTAAGGATGACGGTGGTAAGCCCGAAGTTAAACAAAACTATTCAAAGAAGAAAATTACTGGACGGATGAATAATAAATTCAAAATAGCAACATTAAATACCATTACCCTGACCGCCAAATGTGAGGAGCTGGTAGATCTCATGGAAAGAAGGAAGATTGAGGTCCTTGGACTGAGCGAAACAAAGTGGAAAGGGAAAGGCACTAAATTGCTGAGGAAATATTATAAACTTTACTGGCATGGAAATAAGACGGAAGCAAGGAATGGTGTGGCGTTTGTTATCAGCAAGAATATCGATGCTCTATCTGATGTAGAATATGTAAATGATCGAATTATCAAGCTACATCACAAAATCGACAAGAACACACTGACCATTGTTCAGGTTTATGCTCCACAGGTTGGGTGTAGTCAAGAAGAGAAAGATGACTTCCTTCAAGAATTACAAGACCACGTAGAACAAGATAATATTCTTGTTATAGGTGATTCAAATGGTCATGTGGGAAATCAGAGGACAGGCTATGAGACAGTGATGGGTCCCCATGGATATGGAAATTGAAACCAAGAAGGTGAATGCCTTCTTGACTTCTGCTTAAGAAATAATCTGGTTATTAAGAACACCTGGTTTCAAAAACAGCTGAGCCATAAGATGGCAAGGTACAGCTGGAATGGAGAACAGAAATCAGTTATTGACTATATTATTGCAGATAAAGAATCTGGAACATTTATTAGTGATGTGAAAATACTGCCAGGAGAAAGTTTGAATAGTGACCACAGGTTACTAGCAGCCATCCTAGGACACATCCTGATTAGAAAGGCGTAAACCAAACGTAAACCCAAGATAAAAGTTTTGGATTTTGATAAACCAGATAAGAGATCTGAATACCAGATGAAGATTAGTGACTAACTGCCTAAATATGAGACTGGATCAGCTGAAGAAGAATGGCTTGTATTTAAGAAAATCCTGGTAGATACTGCAGTAAATATTGTTGGCAAACAAGCAGCAGAGTAAGAGAGAGAGAAACCTCATAGTGGAATAAAACTGTCCGAAGAGCAATAAAAGAGGGACATGGAGGGAAACTACGGGACAGAGAAAGTCAGAAAGAAGAAAAATTTCAAGAACTCAGTCAGCTGTACAGGGACCTGAAACTTAAGGTGGAATCATATCTGCAGAAAAAGAGAAATACTGGACAGAATTCACACAGAAACTAGAAGAAGACTGCAGGAACAACAGGAAGCTAGTATATTGTGTCCGCTGGCCGAAGGTTTCAGGAAGTCACCGGTTTCAAATGACCCTTCCGAGACCCTCTTCCAGATAACACACAAGTATAGTGGACGACACATTCATAGGCTGGTGTTGCACAAAAGTCTGCACTCGGGGGTATCGGGAATTGGTGAGGTTCGATTCTTAACCAACTCAGAGGAATGCATCGATAACAGAACTAAGCAAGAAAATCACGAATAAATTTTATTCAGAATAGATCCCTAGCCTATCATGAGAGTTGCAAACGGCTAGTCCGATACTATTCTGCCCTGAAAGAAAAATATTAAAAAAGTTCTAATCAAGATCTAAATTACTCTCATGGTCCTAATACAAAATTGGAATAAGAACGAACAAGCTAAGAGTATGGCACGTAAGATCAGCCCTAAGCAATTACATCGAAAATGACTACGGGAGGATCAAACATCAAAAGAATCAAAAGCAAGACATTTACTTGTTTACAAATACTAGAAACATTTACATTTAATCGCAAGGGGAAAATTTGTCCTAAGCTATGATAGTGCCATATCCAACATTTATCTTTAAATCTACGTGTTTAGCTTGTCCTAAATATCGTTAATTAATAAACGAGACACGTTTATTACAAAGAATATCAAGCTATGTGCACAACGTTGTTGAATAAAAAAAGAGCTATGCTAATACAACACAAATGCATACAATAATTCAGCACTCCTATGGTTGTGCAATTGTCACTGCCTACGTACTCGATTTGTTACTGTTTGTAACAAATGGTCATAGTTTCAAAGTGTTAAGAAAGTTAGAAAAATGGGAAAGCCTGCAAATGCGATGGTAAAAATTACATCGACTCATATTGCTACCAATCTGATGTGTGTGCTCCTCTTATCACATCACCAATTGGTTGTCGACTATTCATGCAAAAATGTATCAAAATGTATCTAAGATAAATTAACAATAACTAAGTGTCGAACATTTGGTCCAGAAAATATTTTATTTTTATTATTTGTTATCTTTATTTAGGCTCAAGGGGGAATTATGAGATTTGTTTAGTTTCACAAAATCCTATCTTTGATTATTAAAGCTTCGCACAATTATTTATTCCTTACAGTATAGTTGTTCAGTTTATGGACCTTAAAATAGCGTTCAGTGTAGTCAGGTAACGTGTGTATCCAACTAATGCATAGTAACTTAATAGTTTAATAGACACCCTGTGTCTCCACCAATACTTCATTATTATTAGACACCCTGTGTCTCACTCTCACAATTACGGATTCATCAATCCTGGCGCCATCGGTTTGGTACGACTGCAGTAGCTCGTTACCACCGGAATAACCACAATAACATGTCGGAGGTATCAATCCACCATCACGACTCATTTCAATAATGCCGTAATAACGTTAGTTACAATAAGTGTGGATCCCTGAATTATACACGTTTTAAATACTGATCATAAAGGTTATGTGTGTATAAAACACATTCTAACAACGCTATGAATTAACATGAAGATTTCTGATACAAACTAAGGTGTGAGATTGTGCATTTATTAAATTGCCTCTTCCCTGAATGAGGTCGAACCTATGTTCTCTGGTTACAAAATACTGTTTCTTTCATTGCCAGTCTGGCTTCTCGTAATGAAATAAACCTGTTTTCATGTATTGATCTATCAAAACAAATATGAATAACGGAACTCTGCATTCCGATTATATAATACTAGGAATTTCACAGCCTTCTAAATAAATAATGCACTGCCTAAGATCTAGTGTGCTGTGTAGTGGTTCGGCTTGTACACATGTAACCTTGGCCTTGTTTTAACATCTGCCAAAACTAGTTTCTTTGTCATCAGCTTGACAAAATAAAAGTTGATAATAACTTTTCTGAAATGATACGAAATGGACATTGAAAATACTGCCTTCCTGGCGTTTATAAATTTATAATGAAACTGTAACTTTCCACACGTGGTCTTATCTTAGCTTTCTGCGTTGTGCACTTTAAATGAAACCATACTAAAATTAATCTACTGTTCCAACTCATTACAATTACGCTACTGATACATGATCTGACTTACAGATTACAGCGACCCTCGTTCGAGACCCGCCATGAGGTGTTATAAGCGGTCTCCTCAATGGTCTTAGATCATCTCATCATTGTTTCGGTCACCTTCCGTTATCAATTCCCCACGCGTGATTTAGTAATCCATTTCCATTGCGTGGTTGAGGTTATATTCCAAAATTAGATGTTTCAGCAGTTCCATAATGCTGCCGTTGGTGATATAATTACACATTTTAAAGTAACTTGCACTCACAGATTCTAAGGTGCGGTAATCAAAATTGCGAATTTTTTCACTCCGCCACTGGCGTTAACTATCGCTTGTGCGATGCTCACTCGCATCTTTGCACAAATTATTTACACACACAAAAAAATATAAACCAAAATAACTGCCCATCCGGCAAAACATAAAATACTTCTAGATTTTCACAGTTTATCAGTTTCACAGTTTATCAGTTTCACAGTTTTATGACGCACTTAGATGCGACCATGCGGTCTTAGAGTTTGCGTAACACTCTTCCATAATTTTATCTCGTGGATCAAAACTATTTCTCTGTTTAAATGTTAAGGGACACTAGGGGTGAATTTTTCAACTTCCACATTTGTTATCAGAATGAGTTGAAATTTAAACTGCACAATAAGATTAGTAATACTAAGTCACATACCAAATTTGAAAACAATCGGATGAAATTTAATTGATTTTTTACTAATTTTATTATTAAAATATAACGTGCGATCAAAATGCTCCATGCGCATTAGAAATTGTGTAAAACGCTTGATTTTTAAATTGCACATCCAGAAACCTATTCTAAATATTATAACAGTGAGATATTTCAGAAAAGTGATACATGTATGATGTTAGATTAATTTCATTTTATGTGCCACCATGTTTTATAAATTCTGATAATTTTTCATAGTTTTTTTTGTCTGTAATTTACAAAGTGACTGTAGATATTGCAATGTCATCTTACAACACATGTATTTCTGAATATCCAGTGATATTTTGAGTAAAATTGGTGAATATATCATGCGCATGGAGTATTTTCATTACCTAAAAATGTTGTTTGGAGATAAAAGCATTTTTATAAAATCGCATGCTATATTACCATGTTTGGCTCACCTAATGAATCAAAATGCCCCAGATTCATATGATTTGCCTTCCAACTTCTCCTTGGCAGCTTCCTGTTGTGTTTTCTTCAACTGCAGACCCTGTCGTGTCTTCTTCACCTGCATCGAGCTCCTCCTGCTTTCATAAATTCTCATTTGATCACAACGCTCACTTATTTTTGAGGAAACCATTGAACTTTCTTCATTTCTTACTTCACATTTCAGTTCCTGTGTCGCAGAGCAGCCCATATTGAACTCAGAAACACCAGTGTATGTCCCCATGTCCAGTCGCTTCTTCGATATAAAAATTTATTTAGGACATTTCTTCCAAATAACAGAGTGAACACACTCATTTGAATTTTGTGTCCCTCCCCTGCTACATCAGGCTAAAAGCTCATTGCTGGCCAGTCTCTGATACACAGGGGCAATGCGACAGACCATTTTTTCTGAAAATTGCACTGACATCTTAGTGTGGCTTTCAGGTGTCTCACCCCGAGCAGTGCTTCTATTATAGAAACACCACGAGTCAGTTCCCTTGGGGTATTTCTGATGTTGTGGTTTCTGATCTGTGGATCTGTAATGATACAGAGTGGCATAAATGGCAGTCTTCATTGCTTGAACATCAGGCATATGTTTCTGAATTGACTGTCTGTAATAACTGGACAACTTCTTTATTGTGTCCATTTTCAAAGTTCCACGACCACGACCCCCCCAATTTGTGTCCTTGGTATCCTTTTTCAATTTCAGAAGCCCAGTAGTCATTCGTTTAGCGACATGGTTGATACACTCCTCTTTTATTATTTTAATTCCTTTGCCATACACTGCAATTCCATTCAGATGCTGGTAAGTCTTTGCATCTCCATCAGAATGTACAGTTGTGTATCGCATTGCACACTTCTCAACTGATGTTTTCCACATTATATCAGCAGCGTGTACTTTCATTGCCCCTGAAGACCCATCATAGTTTTTACTGCATTCCCCACTTCTTTCATGATGTTCAGCTAATACCATGTACTCTGGTGTATCAGTACCCAGTTCATTGCCAAGTAAGGCACAATAATGGCAAAATTTTGACAAGACTCCATAGTCAATAACGAGACCTGTCAAGATATCTACAACTAAGCCAATCCCATACAATGATTTATGACCTCTGCGGTGCCACGTTCCATCAAAACTAACTGCGATATCAGTAACATTAGCCTCTATGAGGGATGGGTCTACACATTCATGTGCGTTACGAACTACAGTTCGACTCTCACTCAGCATTTTCTCCTTGAGACAATCAACTTCTGTTGCTAAGTTGTGCATGTGGCTGGTGAAGGTCTTGGAATCCATGTAGTGCATTTTCATAGCCATACAAAAATTTTTCTTCATTAGTAGAATTTTGGTATTTAATTGTTAGTAGAAGGTTAGTATTTTTGTTAGTAGAATTGCTCTTTACTTATTCTGAAAGGGAGTAGCAGCCTTTCAGAATAAATACATTCTTTACTAGTCTTATAGACGGTTAAGATATTGATAATATAAGCCAAATAATGGCTACACTGCGTCCTGCTGCACGGCTGAAAGCAACGGGAAACTACAGCCGTAATGCTATTCCTGAGGATATGCACCTCTCTATGCATAATTACATGTGATGATGGCCTCCTCCCTTGTAAAATTTCAATCCGGAGGTAAACTAGTCCCCCGTTCGGATCTCCGGGTGGGGACTATTCGAGAGGGGGTTAACATCACAGAAGTGACAAAGAGGAAATCTGACATTCTACGGTCGGAGCGTGGAATGTTAGAAGTCTGCTAGGAAGTAGAAGGTTAGAAAACTTAGAAAGGGAAATGGATAGGTTGAGGTTGGATTTGGTTGGGATTAGTGAAATGCCCTGGCAGGAAGAACAGGACTTTTGGTCAGGAGACTATAGGGTTATTAGCACTAAATCAAACAATGGCCAAGCAGGGGTTGGTCTCATATTGAGTAGGAAACTTGACAGCGGGTGGAATATTATGAGCAATATAGTGAAAGGATTATTGTAGCAAAAATCAATACTAAACCTACGTGCACCACAGTGGTACAAGTCTATATGCCTACCAGTCAAGCTGATGATGAGGATGTTGAAAAGGTCTACGAAGAAATAGACGAAATTCTGAGGTATGTCAAGGGTGATGAAAATATTATAGTAATGGGAGATTGGAATGCTGTGGTAGGAAAAGGGAGAGAAGGGAAGATAGTAGGAGATTTCGGATTAGGTGAAAGGAATGATCGAGGAAGCAGACTGGTAGAATTCTGCACCGAGCATGAGTTGGTCATAGCTAACAACTTATTCAATAATCACAATAGAAGAATATACACATGGATGAGACCAGGAGATACAGGGCGTTACCAAATCGACTTCATTATGGTCAAGCAGAGGTTTCGAAACCAGATTTTGGATTGTAAAACATATCTTGGTGCTGACATAAACTCTGACCACAATCTGGTTGTAATGAAATGCAGATTAAAGTTGAAGAAACTGAAGAAAAGTCAAAAGCCAAAAAGGTGGGCAATAGACAGACTGAAAGAGAAGGATGTAAACGAAAGATTCAAGAAGAGTATAAAGGAAGGACTAATGAAAAACCCTAAACAAACTTCAATTGCAGACGAATGGGCACTTTTGAAGAATGAAATAACAAAATCCGCAAAAGAAAACATTGGTAGGAAAGAAAGAATAGGTATAAAACCGTGGATCACTCAGGATATACTAGAATTGATGGATGAAAGGCGGAAACACAAGAATGTAAGAGATGAAAAGGGGAAAGCAGAATACAGACGTCTAAGAAATGAGGTCAATAAGAAGTGCAAGGATGCGAAAGAAGAATGGTTGAAAGAGAAATGTGCAGGTATAGAAAATTGTCTAAAATTAGGAAAAGTAGACACAGCTTATCGAAGGATTAAGAATACATTTGGGGAAAAGAAGACTAAGTGCTGTAATATTAAGGACACAAATGGAAAGCCTCTAACAGATAGGGAAGAAAGGGTTGAGAGATGGAAAGCTTACATAGAGTGTTTGTATAAGGGAAAGGAGATTGAGAATCATGTAATGGAAAGGGAGGAGGAAATTGATGAGAATGCGAAAGGAGATTTAATATTGAGATCAGAATTGATAGAGCTTTGGAAGACTTAAGCAGGAACAAAGCACCAGGCATAGATGATATACCGATTGAGTTGCTACGCTGCATAGGATATGAAGGTCTGATCAGGTTATTTCACTTGGTGTGTAGGATTTATGAGACAGGTGAGGTACCCCCTGATTTCAAGAAGAATGTTATCATCCCTATACCAAAGAAAGTGAGAGCTGACAGATGTGAAGATTACCGTAAAATCAGCTTGATTACTCATGTTTCAAAGATCATGTCTAGAATAATTTACAAGAGGATTGAAAGCCAGATAGAAACGGAGTTGGGTGAAGACCAGTTTGGTTTCAGGAGAAATGTAGGAACAAGGGAAGCTGTACTAAGTCTTAGGCTGATTTTGGAAGGTAGAATAAGGAAAGATAAGAGAACGTTCATGACATTTGTAGACTTAGAAAAGGCTTTTGATAACGTTGATTGGACTAAATTGTTTGACATTTTGAAATCGATTGGAATAAAGTACAGGGATAGGAGGGTGATCTACAATCTATACAGAAACCAGACAGCAGTCATTCGAGCTGAAGGACATGAGAGAGAAGCTGATATTCAGAAAGGTGTCAGACAAGGCTGCAACTTATCACCCATACTTTTCAATCTTTACATTGAACAAGCAATGAAGGAAATTAGAGAAAAACGTAAAGTGGGAGTGAAGATTCAAGGAGAAATAATTTCAACTCTGAGATTTGCTGATGATATCGTCATCTTGGCCGACAAGCCTGAGGGTTTGAATGAGTTTTTGAATGGTATGGACTCCATCCTACGGAAAGAATGCATGATGAAAATTAATAATTGTAAAACAAAAATACTAGAATGCAGCCGAAATAAATCAGAAACCTCCATGGACATCAAATTGGCAGGTGAAAAGCTGAAGGAAGTAGGAGTCTTCTGTTACTTAGGAAGTAAAATAACCAGTGATGGACGAAGCAAAGAGGATATAAAAAGTAGGTTGGCTCAGGCAAGGAAAGCATTTCTACAAAAAAGGAATCTGTTGACATCGAATATAGATTTAGGTATTAGGAAGTCATTTTTGAAAGCCTTTGTCTGGAGCGTGGCGCTCTATGGAAGTGAAACTAGGACTATTGGTGCAGCAGAAAAGAGGAGAATTGAAGCATTTGAAATGTGGCGTTACAGGAGAATGATGAAGATCAGATGGGTAGATAGGGTTACAAACGAAGAGGTATTAAGACGAGTGGGAGAGGAGAGATGTTTCTGGCGACTGCTAATGAAGAGAAGAGATAGGTTAGTAGGACACATACTAAGACACCCAGGAATAGCAAGCTTAGTTATGGAAGGAAGGGTCGAGGACAAGAACTGTAGGGGTAGACCAAGGTTAGAATATGTTAAACAAATTGCCTCGGATGTAGGGTGTGGTAGCTATGTAGAGATGAAACGATTAGCTCAGGACAGAGAGGCATGGAGAGCTGCATCAAACCAGTCAAGAGACTGAAGACTCAAACAACAACAAAATTTTTGCATGTATATCTGACCAAGTCCAAGATTTAGAAAAAGCTTCTGTACCCTTTCTATTTACTTCAAATGGAGTTCTTTCTGTTTTGCCCTCATTTGCTTTTACCCGAGGACTTGTGTATGCCTGACCTGCACTGTGTCCACATGATTTGCACACTACATGTAGTTTATTAGCAAATCCATGCTGCTCGTTTATCACCACATTTAGGGAAGCTTGGCTTCAATGAGGACATTTCATTTTTTTTTATAAATCAGGAAATGTGCTAGTGTGCAGTAATATATAACTTTCATCTGATGTAGCTAATGACACTGATGCATAAGCGGACAGTTTTAATTGAGACCTAGTCTTGTCAGAATTACTAACATCTCCTGATTTATATTTATTTACAAACTCGGTATTACTGGGGTTTGAACAAGCACTACTGTTTACAGTTTGTTGGGAATTAATTTTTACAGTTTGTAAAACACTAACCTCTTCTGTAGGCACCACTAATGAAATAGGCCTAGAAGCTGTCTCATTCATATTAGCTTCTTGCTTCTTTTTACGAGCTTGTATAGCCGCTGAAGTTTTTCTTTTTCTATTGGTACATCTTCCTTTCGAAACACGCCAACGTGAACTTACTTCATCCATTATAATCACAAATTTCAAGCCACATGCACTGATGTAAACAATAACATTTAAAAATAAACACAGGAAGTTACTACCTGTTCAATTGATAATATGTAACTGTACGTAAAGATAAGTTAATTATATAATAAAAATAATGTATAGGACAATATCAATGTAGGAAGTTATATGGCAAAATATACTTTCAAACAAATCAATCCGTAAAAGTTTCACATAGATTTTAGTGCTTATATTGGTTAGGCCTATGTAGTTCTAATATTAGACACTAGATAGCAGCACAAATCAGTACCCACAGATATGTTGGCAATGGCTTCAAAATAAATCGAAAAAATCCACACAGTAATGGATATATAGAAGTACAGTCACTGAGAGAGCATGAAGGGGGCGTTTAAAGTCTTACGCAGAGGAGATTAAAAAATGTCGCTGAGCCTTTAAAAATGGCGATGCATGAAAACTGTTTTACTGAAATGATTCGCAGGGGTCCATTAGATAAATATATGGTAAAAACAAAAAAAAACAGTTATTTTGCCATATTTGCATAAAAACTCAGCCCTAGTGTCCCTTAATAATTGTCTACAATCACTTGGTTAGTAGATTATGCCCTGATGGCTGTCCATTCTCGTAATACACTTGGATTTTTCCATTGCACATGGGTTCCATTCACGGAACGTGTCCTCCCTCGTGGTTCACATGCACATAGGTGTTGCTTCAATAAACGACAAGTAGGTACTGGCTTCACTAAACATGGCGTTCACTCAGGACATGAGTTAGCCGCGTAAATTGAGGGTTTCGCTTATCTGCGATGTATACCGGATTTGAAATAAGCAGAATTACGTTGATTAAATTATTAATGATTTATAGGGTGTCTTAAGTGCATACAAATGTTATTATAATTGATATTGCTTCGGCTTCTTCCCGCCGCTCGCAGGATATGTTCAGTTATTCTTCAACATGGATCTTGGTGTTTATTACCTGTGCAAACATGCGTCAACGGGCTCATACATCTCAACGTCGAGTAAATAAAAATTGTGGAAGTCAATTTTTATTTAATTCAATTCAATCTCGAAAATACAACTATAAATTTGCAGCACTGAAAATTCCGATTTTTTCACCTGTCTGAAGATCACTCACAGCATAACTACCGTTGTTGTATACTGTTGTTATTCGGTGTTGACCGTAAAATAGAGAAACGAACTTGTGGTACACCCGTTTGAGGGGATTAGAAATTCCGGGTCTCCTGATAAGTACCAAGTTGTTCACATGGAGTGCTCCGTGAAAACGTTGCCACTAGACTCGTCGCAAGCGCTTCTGTGCTTGTCTCATCATACGTTCACGGGCATCTGTTATCTTAGTGGCATGCGAAGGGTTGCACGCTGGGTGGTAATGTAACGACGTTATTCCACGCTCTTTGAGGTCTCCTGTTAAAATGTAGCTCGGCTGGAGTGTACCCAGTGCTCTCGTGCTGAGTGTTATTGATACAATTTGCAGCGACAATTAGGACCTCCACCCAACTCCAAAGTTGATCAGAACAATATAGGCGGCAAGATCTGGACAGTTCAGCCATAGATCTTTCCGCTGGGTTGCTCTCGTGGTGTCTGATAGAAGATAAGACATGCCTGATGCCTAGTTGTTGCATGGCTTCCGAAAATTCCAAAGATGTAATTTGTGAGCCATGATCTGTGAGCAAAAATTGAGGTTTTCCAGCCTCAGGTATGACCTGTCTCTCAATTCTACTAATGATCTGCCTAGCTGTTGCTTTCTGGATGGGATGTAGCATTAAATATTTGGTGAATACATATAGTGTCACTACAACATATCGATTGCCTCGCCTGGACTTCGGAATTGGGCCAAATATATCCAGGGCGTAAAGTTCTCTTGGTTCGGTCGGAGGTATAGTTCTTGGTATCTCCTTAAGCAATTGAGTATTATATTTGTTCCTCTGGCATGGATCACCGACTCATAAACCATCCCTCACAGAATTTTCCATATCATTCCATACAAATGTTTCCCTGATGGCTGCTAAAGTTTTATCAGTAACAGAATGTCCTGTAGTTAAGTGTGCTAACTCCACGAATAACCTCTGATATCTTGGTGGTACAATCACTCGTAGTTGAGTATGATCTTCATCAATAAATTTGTACAATAGGCCTTGATAAATCAGGTAATCATCAGCAATCCTGGAAATTTTCACATAATCAGGATCTTGAGCATCCATCCTTCTCTGTAGAAATCGGATAATATTCCGGAGTTCACGGTCACGTTTCTGTCCTTCAGCAAGGTGTCCCAATCTTCTTAAGTGTTCAGAACATCCTCCCACGATGTCTATGGCGTTAACATGTGGTTCCGGATTACGGCTGAGAACATCGGCTAAAATATTCTCCTTACCAGGACGATGAACAATTGCAAGGTCAAATTGTTGAATAAACAATGTCCAGCGCGTAATACGATCATTCACCAGTCTTGTCCGCAGAAGAAAAGTAAGTGCATGATGGTCAGTTCTTACAATAATTCTCTGACCCCATAACATCTTCCTCTAATAATCGAGAGCATATACCACAGACAAAGCCTCCAGTTCAGTGGTGAAATACTGTAGTTCTTTTCATGTGGGCATAACCTCCTGCTGAGAAAAGCTATGTAATGACGATTGCGGTCTGAATGTTCCTGCAGCAGAATAGCTCAAATACCAATAATGGATGCTTCTGTTTCAAGAATAAAGTTACCTGAGTAGTCTGGATATGCCAGTGTGATGCTATTACTCATCATGCTCTTGGCTTTTTCAAAAGCGGTGTCACATTCTTCATTCCAGGCCCACTTAATATTCTTTCGGAGTAAATTTTGAAGTGGAGCAACCGTTTCGGAGTATGCGGGACAATGTGAGCTAAAAAATTGCAAAATACCAAGGAATTGTCTCACGTGCTTATTTTCGTTGGTTTAGGAAAATGTGAAATCACCTGAATTTTTGCAGGGTTAGGACGGTATCCGTCGTCATCAATGATGTGCACAACAAATTTAATTTCAGGTCGAAAGAATTTGCATTTAACCATGTTAATTTGAAATTTGCATTACGAAGATTGTCAAAGACAAGACGTAAAGTGTTAAAATGCTCAGCTTCAGTCTCGGACGCTATGATAATATCATCCACATAAAATACTAACTTTTCCTTTACCTTGGGAGTCAAGTTAGCATCTAATGCCCTTATGAAAGCTGCGCCTGCAGTCTGGATCCCAAATGGTAACTTGCAGAACACGTAGGTCATCTGTCCGAAAAGAAATCCAGTATATTTCCTCGTAGCTTCAAAGATTTTAATATGGTGATAAGATGAAACCAAATCAATTGAAGTGAACAGCTTCTTTCCTTTAAATCTCCTCAGGATGTCCTGAATCCTAGGAGATCGGTCATGTTCCGGAGCGTGCCTATCATTTAAGGAACGTGCGTCTAGGCACAGTCGCAGGCTTCCATCCGTCTTCACCACAGTTGCTAGTGGGCTAAGATAAGTGGTAGGCATTTTCTTTATAATTCCAGCCTTTTCCATCTCTTGAATCTTCCTCGTAGCTTCCTCTAAATGTTTCTCGGTAATAGGGTAAATCTTTTGTTGATACGGTGAATCATCCTGCACCAACAGGTCGTACTCAAAATTAGCGATTTCCCCTGGTGTAGTGTCGAAAACATCTTGGTATTCGATTAAGAATTGATCTAGCTTTGGCTTTAAATGTGATGGTAAGTCTGCATGCACTGCCTTCTCAATTGAGTAGTTATTAATAAGTGAATCTCTTCTAAAACCTCGGTCATTGTATACATGAGCATGTTATTTCCATGGCCAGCTGCTCCCAATGGAATAGCGCTTGAGTCACAAAATTGTACCGTGTTGGATACCTTCGTATCGGCGTATAAAGTCCGCTCCTAAAATAGCCGGGTGACAGACATTATTAATGACTAGGAACTCGTGCCTATATTCATGGCCTCCTATGTTCAATAAACAAGTCAATTGTACTCAGCACTTCACCGTGCGGTCTGGTATTATACCACGTACTTTTATGTTCGAGACTGGCAATTCACATAAATCTCCTGCGTTCTTTAATTCACAGTAAAGTTTTCCTGAAACCACACTAACCATGGCTCCAGTGTCAACAAGCATATTTACAGATAAATCATTAATGTGGGCCGCGATAACAGGTGACTCCGTCAGTCGCGAACCATCTGTGGTCTTTCTTCCATCTAGAAGGTCTTCTGCTCCGGGTTCCTACTGTAGCACATCCGCTATTACAGGGTGGTCTTCCGTGCTTAGCACTCCTGTCGAGAATTCGACGTGTTTTTATTCCTTTGGAGCCCCTGAAGAATGGCGTTCATCACGCTCCTCTTCACTGACATCAGGAACTCTTTCCTCTTCAGACTTTCTGCCTGAATCCATCTCTCCTCTGTTCCTTCTATCTCTAATATACTGGCGACTTTCATTAGTCTTACCTCGAATCATTTTCATATTGGACACGAGGATCATTTTCCCTGCGGTAACCGCCACTATATCTGAAATCTCTCCTGGGATTTTCAGTATACCTGTTATTACGATCATCACGATCGCGCTGCTGTCCTCTATAACCACGGTTGTAGTTATTATTGTTGTTGTTGCTATTGCCACGACGATTTTTGTTATAATCGTTTCCTCTATTCTGATACCTATTCTGATAATTCTTATTAATCGTGTCAAATCGACGATTCCTTCCATAAGGTGTATTATCTTTGCAGTAATCACGGAAATCTCTCCATCTATCCGGTCCATCTTGATTTTGACGATTGTTCATTCGACGGTCTTCCGTACGTTGAATAGTTTGGCTAGTCCTGTCGACTGAAGTTACATTTACGTCATGCGTGCCTGTACGATACCTAGGTGTAGGTGCAAATTGTTCGTGGCTGCTATCCAGCTTCCTTAGGACTTCGTCGCATTTCATGAATGTGTTAGCATCTGATGCTATGAGTAGCCTTTGTACTTCCATAGGGTATTGCCTTCTAATTGTTTGTACAAGTTCTAACTCTGACAAAGGGGGTTGTAAACATTGAAGTTTCAAGAGTTGACTTGCAAAGTAGGTAGCGTACTTAGGTGTTTGAGTACTAGCGTACCTTTTATTGTACATTTCCGCCCTTATATTTTGTTGTTTTTCCTTTGACCAATAGGTCTTAAGGAAAGCCTTTTTAAATTCCTGGTAGTTATGGAATGAATATCTGAAAGCTTCTCTAGATATTTTTCTACAGTCAGTAACTCTCTATCAGGTGTTACCATGGTTTCTCTCATGTAAGATTCCAGGTTTCTCAGAAAATCAATCGGTGTAACAGAATTCGAATTATTGAACTTGGCTTCTCAAATACACTATGTTTGAGTGCTGTGTTTGGCCATAAATCAGCGTGACATTAAAACTAGGTGTCAGCCCATAATGCGGCATTATATTGATATTCGGTGTTTCAAATTGAGATGTTGTTCTAAATGGATTAGAATTTTGATTTTCCATTGGAACATTCGGTTTTTCTATACCAGTTGTAGTGTCTGTAGATGGTACACCCTCTCTATTAGGTTTTAATAAACGATTGATGCGTTTATCAAGTTCGGCGTATCCTGGGACTTTCTCAGGTTGCTTGTTAGTCATAGCATTGATCTGCAATTCTATCTGCACGATTTTTCCTCGAATACAACTATCGAATTCTTTTTGTTTTTGTTTTGTTCCTCAAGGTATTCGTCGATTGCTTTTCCTACATATTGGTTCGATTTATGGTTATTTTCACGAGTTTCCTCTCGAATCGCTTCAATATCCTTAGCTAAGTCGTCTTTTATTTTATGGACTTCATCCTTTATTTCATGCACCGCCGTTGTGTTCGCAGTGACCTCCTCTTTTACCTTGTCTACTTTGCTCGCTACACGTTTAGTGTTCAACTGTACGGCAACTGCTATGCCTCGCGTTAATCTTAATCCAGTATTAACTATCGCAACATCAGCCTTTTAAAATCCAACGTACTCCAACTTCTTCCATCCTCTGTTCCACGACATTAATTTTTGTACTGGCCACTTCTCTAGCGTTAGCGACTTCATTTCTAACCGACTCAATGCTATCGTTCATCTCCGTCTGAACGTCTTCGAGTTTTTAGTTGATTTCTGACCGATTTGTACGTATTTACTTGTTCACTCCTTCTAAATGCGCTTGATATTCAGTGCGGTAAGTTTCCATTTCTGCACGTAAGTCATCACTAACCTTATTGATAGTAATAGTGATTTCTGATTTAACATTTGCAATGTCTTATCACACTTCCAGTACATTCTGTGCCATATCTGCCAAATATTATTGTTCAATTGTACCATATCAGCCCTAATATTAGTGGTAATGTTGTTACTGGTTTGTAACAGAGTAGCTGTAGCAGTGTTACTGTTTTCATTCAAGTCTGCCCTCACAGTGTTTATATTTTCATTATTTTGTGTCAAATCTGCCCTGACAGTGTTTATATCGGCCCTGAGATTGTCACTATTCTGTGTCATATCGGCCTTTATAGTTTTTATATTTTCAGTCACATTGTTTATATCGGCCCTTAAGTCAGCCCTTAAATTTTCACTATTCTGAGCCATCTCAGCCCTTAAATCACTGTTATTTCGTGTCAAATTGTCCACCCACACCTGCAGATTGTGCAGTGGGCTGGCAAATTTGCCAACAACTCGGCCGTCTCCTGCGCAGTCATTATAATTTCACTTGGAGAAATACGGGGAACTAACAACTTCACATGCCTTAACAATGATTAGAGTTGGAACACAGTAGAAAATCCATTCCTTCATAAATTTATTCGATGATAAGCG
The DNA here is from genome assembly GCA_946902985.2 of Meconema thalassinum. NCBI lineage: Eukaryota > Metazoa > Arthropoda > Insecta > Orthoptera > Tettigoniidae > Meconema > Meconema thalassinum. The sequence goes on along the minus strand of OX336389.2, from coordinate 884,631,757 downwards.
CTGAACCTCTGGTAAAAATTAAATGACATCAAGACAACAAACAAACTTACATTTAATCAAGCCTAGGATAACTGCAAATCAAATCCTCAACTTATTATCATTAATAAATGTTACCTAGCCTCATGGTCTTAATTCTGGGATAGGAATGCCATGTAGCCTTCCAAAACACTAGTACGAAATCTCAATTCGTCACTAATCTGTTGGATTTGCTATCAGAACAAAACCCTCACAAACAAACGAATCATGGAGATCGAGCACAAAATTCGACGCAAACAAGTTTGGGCGCCAACGTACTATATGTGCCCGCTGGCCGAATGATTCGGGGAGTCACCGGTTTCAAATGACCCTTCCGAGACCCTCTTCCAGTTAACACACAAGTATAGGGGACGACACATTCATAGGCTGGTGTTGCACAAAAGTCTGCACTCGGGGGTATCGGGAATTGGTGAGGTTCGATTCTTAACCAGCTCAGAGGAATGCATCGATAACAAAACAAAGCTAGAAAATAGTGGTCAGTCTTATGTTAAAATCACAAATAAATTCTATTCAGTATAGATCCCTAGCCTAGCATGAGAGTTGCAATCGGCTAGTCCGATACTATTCTGCCCTGAAAGAAAAATATAAAAAATGTTCTAATCAAGATCTAAATTACTCTCATGGTCCTAATACAAAATTGGAATAAGAACGAACAAGCTAAGAGTATGGCACGTAAGAACAGCCCTAAGCAATTACATCGAAAATGAGTAGGGGAGGATCAAACATCAAAAGAATCTACTGCAAAGCAAGACATTTACTTGTTTACAAATACTAGAAACATTTACATTTAGTAGCAAGGGGAACATTTGTCCTGTGCTATGATGGTGCCATCTCCAACATTTATCTTTAAATTTGCGTGTTTAGCTAGTCCTAAATATCATTAATTAATGAACGAGACGCGTTTATTACAAAGAAAATCAAGCTATGTGCAAAACGATGCAGAATTAAAAAAAAGAGCTATGCTAATACAACACAAATGCATACAATAATTCAGCACTCCTATGGTTGTGCAATTGGCACTGCCTGCGTACTCGATTTGTAACTGTTTGTAACAAATGGTCATAGTTTCAAAGTGTTAAGAAAGTTAGAAAAATGGGAAAGCCTGCAAATGCGATGGTAAAAATTACATCGACTCATATTGCTACCAATCTGATGTATGTGCTCCTCTTATCACATCACCAATTGGTTGTCGACTATTCATGTAAAAATGTATCAAAATGTATCTAAGATAAATTAACAATAACTAAGTGTCGAACATTTGGTCCAGAAAATATTTTATTTTTATTATTTGTTATCTTTATTTAGGCTCAAGGGGGAATTATGAGATTTGCTTAGTTTCACAAAATCCTATCTTTGATTATTAAAGCTTCGCACAATTATTTATTCCTTACAGTATAGTTGTTCAGTTTATGGACCTTAAAATAGCGTTCAGTGTAGTCAGGTAACGTGTGTATCCAACTAATGCATAGTAACTTAATAGTTTAATAGACACCCTGTGTCTCCACCAATACTTCATTATTATTAGACACCCTGTGTCTCACTCTCACAATTACGGATTCATCAATCCTGGCGCCATCGGTTTGGTACGATTGCAGTAGCTCGTTACCACCGGAATAACCACAATAACATGTCGGAGGTATCAATCCACCATCACGACTCATTTCAATAATACCATAATAACGTTAGTTACAATAAGTGTGGATCCTTGAATTATACACGTTTTAAATACTGATCATAAATGTTATGTGTGTAAAAAACACATCTAACAACGCTCTGAATTAACATGAAGACTTCTGACACAAACTAAGGTGTGAGATTGTGCATTTACTAAATTGCCTCTTCCCTGAATGAGGTCGAACCTATGTTCTCTGGTTACAAAATACTGTTTCTTTCATTGCCTGTCTGGCTTCTCGTAATGAAATAAACCTGTTTTCATGTATTGATCTATCAAAACATATGTGAATATTGGAACTCTGAATTCCTACTATATAATACTAGGTATTTCACAGCCATCTAAATAAATAATGCACTGCCTAAGATCTAGTGTGCTGTGTAGTGGTTTGGCTTGTACACATGTAACCTTGGCCTTGTTTTAACATCTGCCAAAACTAGTTTCTTTGTCATCAGCTTGACAAAATAAAAGTTGATAACAACTGTTCTGAAATGATACGAAAAGGACATTGAAAATACTGCCTTCCTGGCGTTTATAAATTTATAACGAAACTGTAACTTTCCACATGTGGTCTTATCATTGCCACCTGCGTTGTGCACTTTAAATGAAACCATACTAAAATTAATCTACTATTCCAACTCATTACAATTACGCTACTGATACATGATCTGACTTACAGATTGCAGCAACCCTCGTTCGAGACCCGCCATGAGGTGTTATATCGGTCTCCTCAATGGTCTTAGATCATCTCATCATTGTTTCGGTCACCTTCCGTTATCAACTCCCCTCGCATGATTTAGTAATCCATTTCCATTGCGTGGTTGGGGTTATATTCCAAAATTAGATGTTTCAGTAGTTCCATAATGTTGCCGTTGGTGATATAATTACATATTTTTAAAGTAACTTGCACTCACAGATTCTAAGGTGCGGTAATCAAAATTGCGAATTTTTTCACTCCGCACTGGCGTTAACTATCGCTTGTGCGATGCTCACTCGCAACTTTGCACAAATTATTTACACACAAAAAAAAACTGCCCATCCGGCAAAACATAAAATACTTCTAGATTTTCACAGTTGATCAGTTTCACCGTTTTATGACGCACTTAGTTGCGACCATGCGGTCTTAAAATTTGCGTAACACGCTTCCATAGTTTTACCTCGTGGGTCAAAAATATTTCACTCTTTGAATGTTCATAATTGTCTACAATCACTTGGTTAGTAGATTATGCCCTAATGGCTGTCCATTCTCGTAATACACTTGGATGTTTCCATTGCACATGGGTTCCGTTCACGGAACGTGTCCTCACTCATGCTTCACATGCACATAGCTGTTGCTTCAACAAACGACAAGTAGGTACTGGCTTCACTAAACATGGCGTTCACTCAGGACATGAGTTAGCCGCGTAAATTGACGGTTTCGCTTATCTGCGATGTATACCGTATTTGAAATAAGCAGAATTACGTTGATTAAATTATTAATGATTTATAGAGTGTCTAAAGTGAATAAAATGTTATTATAATTGATATTGCTTCGGCTTCTTCCCGCCGCTCGCAGGGTATGTTCAGTTATTCTTCAACATGGACCTTGGTCTTTATTGCCTGTTTAAACATGTGTCAACGGGCTCAATATCAAGTGGTGAGGATTAAGAAAAACAGCTATGAACCAATAAAGGCTGTAGAGAAGGAAGATGGAAACATCACATGGAATGAGAAGGAGATTCGAGATGACATGGGACAGTCTTTCGAAAAATTATATAATCCAAATACCAAACAAGAGGAGACTAAAAAGAAGAAAATATCCCAGATATGGCGTGCCCTCTAATATGGATGGAAGTGGAAAATGCCCTAAAGGACATGAAAAAAGCTAGGGCAACAGGCATTGATTATGTAAGCGCTGACATGATCAAGGCAGCTGGAGTACAAGTATTGCAGTGGCTGTTTAGGGTCCTAAGCACTATTTGGAAAGAAGAAAAGATACCAACAGACTGGACTAAAGGTGTTATCGTCCCTCTATTTAAGAAAGGAGACAGACGGAAACCTAGCAACCACAGGGGAATTACTCTTCTATCTCATGGCCTGAAGTTAATGGAACAAATCATAGAACACAGATTAAGAATTATCATTGAACCACAGCTTGAAGAAGAGCAGTAAGGTTTCAGACGGAACAGGGCAACAACAGATCTGATATTTTCTGTCTGGATGATTATGGAGAAGCAATAGAAAAAAGGAAAATACATAATCTTCTTGTTTCTAGATATTGAGAAGGCTTACGACAGTGTACTGAGAAACACAATCTGGGAATGCCATCAAAATAGATCAATACCATGCGCTTTAATAAATAGAGGCTAGATGCTATATGAACACTGCCAGAGTTGTGTCCAAATAGGTGATGTCTATTCAGAGCGGTTCGAGACTAAGCACGGTGTACAGCAAGGCAGCGCTCTATCACCACTTTTAAGAGTTAAGAGACTCAATAAGACCTCTGAGTTTAGAGCTTTAGCGTTTGCAGATGATGTTGTAATATGGGGTGAAAATGAGGCTGAAATACAACAGAAGCTGAATGATTGGAATACTATATGCAAGCAATTTGGTCTGAATATAAGCAAGTCCAAAACGGTAGTAATGCCCATTAGTCGACAAAGCATCTGTACTAACATCACTCTGAATGGTACAAAGCCAGAACAAGTACATCAGTTCTGTTATCTTGGCAGTGTAGTTTCTACAGATAACCAACCATCTGCAGAAATCACTGGTAGAGTTCAACATGGAGCACAATTTTATCATCTCGTGAGAAGGCTTCTTTGGGATAAGCAAGTTCCTTTAAGATCAAAACTAATACTCTACAAGAGCTTCTTTGTACCTGTTCCTACATATACTCGTAGCTTAGAAACCTGTACCCAATCCAAGAGAAATACCAGCAAACTACAGGCGGTGGAGATGAAGTTTTTAAGAACTATGATTCAGAAGACAAGGAGGGACAAAATAAAAAATGATGACACACGCCATCTTGTTCAAGTAGAACAATCTCTTAATGAGATCTGTGTTGAAGCCAGGCTGAAATGGTTCGGTCGTCTCAAAAGAATGGACACACAAAGAACAGCTAGAGTGTGGTTTAAGAAAGAGCTGAAAGGCAAGAGACCAAGAGGTCGACTAAGGAAGAGATGGATAGACCAGGTTAGAAATGATCTTGCAGGGAGAGGTCTGGATTTGCAGCGGGTCGTGGAAGGGGAGACATTCTTGGAGAGAACTAAATGGAGAGCACTCATTCACCGCACCCGGGAAACTGGAGCCGGTTCATGATGATGATGATTTTAGCCAATTCAAATTAGTAAACTGAAATGAGTGATATACCTAGGTAGAAGTGCAAATAGTCTGAAAAAATGAAAATTCTCTCCATAATGATAACTGCATTATCACCATGATGCATGAAGTTCTGCAAGTACATTCAGTACTTCCGCATTGAGAGACCAATATTTTTCTTATTGGGAATGGTAGATATGACATAATCAGGTAGTAGCATACCGTAGATCTTCATTGTTCCTTTTTGTTGTATGATGCTCTCTCGCGGGGGGCATATAAAACCAAGAGTAGTTCTGCACAAAACCTTAAGCTGATTACTTAGAATATAGGCTACATCAATTCTCTCTTGTTTATGCCAAACCCACTCGTAGCCAAATCGTACGCAATATGACACTGAAGCGTTTTATCAAATCTTCGCTTACACCAGTGATATTAGAAGGCACTTTGTGATCTTTAAAACAGTTCCTGGCAGATTGTCCGTCATTTGTGGAACCAAAATTTTTAATTTCCTTTGGTTTTACTCCACACGCGTTACAAGTTTGAGTTGACATACTCATAAAAAAGTTGCTTATTTTGCCGACCACGATTGTCAGAAGTAATTTCAAATTTACTTTAATACATGTTGAAACTTTAGTGGGACATAGTTCTTCAAGTTGTTGCTGGATACATTCTGATTCATTTTTTTTTTTGTAATTCCGGAGGTTTCCATTTCGAAAGCAAATTTAGTGGGCCAACAGAATCTTGGATTTGAAGGTTTAGGATTCTGCTTCAGAATTATTTTGTCTATGAGTCATCCCCTCCTTCTTGGTTCAGCCTCTGTCTCTAGTTACTTTGCCCCGAGCTGCCATCACATCCCACTTGCTGATTGTTTATGCTATTAGGGATAATTTTCATCTCCTCGTCCTGAAGATCTTAACTTCAGATCTGAGTAGCAGATATAGTCTCTTTCATCGTTTTGCATTTATTATAAGGTGCGTTCAAAAAGTAACGAGCTGGAGGCTGGAATGCGCAAACCGGTGATGACATCGGCTGATCGTGGTGTGTGTAACGAATTGTGGTTCCGACCAGAGCGTGGAAGGTCAAAGCCCGTCGCTAGAGGGCACGCGTGCACGTCACGTGACGATACAAAGCGAGCAGCAGCATGCATCAATCGTCCAACGCTGCCAGTCGCATTGCAAACAGTGACATGGAGGCGTCAAACGAAGATCAAAGAGGTTTTGTTCGGTTTCTGACAGCGGAAGGAGAAGGGGGAATGGACATTCATCGCCGAATGTCACAAGTGTACAGCGAACACTGCATGTCCCTTGCAAGGGTCAAGGCGTGGCACAAGCGCTTCAGGGAAGGATGGGTGTCGTTAGCCAAAGATGCCCGGTCTGGGGCACTCCTCTCCATTAGCGATGACAACGTCCAGCTGGTTGATGCACTCATTACCCAGGACTGCCGAGTGACAGTGAACGCCATAGCCGCCGTGGTCGGATTGAGCGTCGGAAGTGTGCACACCATCATGAAGGAACGACTCCACTTGCGCAAAGTGTATGCCCAATGCGTGCCCCACAGTCTTCAACCACACCAGGAAGCATGTTGAATTGCCCACTGTCTTGGACATCTGCAGCGCTATGCCAGGGAAGGGAATGGGTTCCTGGCACAAATGGTGGCTGGAGATGAGTCATGGTGTCATCACTTCGAACCAGAATCCAAACGACAAAGCCTCCAGTGGAAGCATCCAGGGCCACCACCACCCAAAAAGGCAAGGCCATCCACACGAGTGCAGGAAAGGTAATGCTGACGTTCTTCTTTGACCAAGATGGCCCCCTTCTGATACACTTCATGCCGCACGGGACAACAGTGAATGCCCAGCGTTGTGGCGGCCGGTAATAAGGTTGCAGTGTTGCACAACGACCAGATTAATTCATGAAAAACAATTATTACCGTAATAATATTTTAGTAATAAAAGTTGTATGTTTCCTTTTATATGTACAGGAATTGATAATTATGTTCTTTAATAATTCAGTAAATCTTATAGTGTAGTAATTTACTGTGAACTGACAGAAAGCGAAGCGCGCCAGCCGTCTAGAAGCGCTCGTCCGTTTGGTCGTTGCCAGACCCAAGCACCGACCAGATCTCAATAGTGAAGGATATGGCAGAGATGCTAAACCGGGTAAGCCCTATCCCAACAGTTAACTCGGCTGGTTATTGCCCACTGACTGCAACCAGAGAGTCCAGGCGCGGCCGGAGACATCCGAGATGCTTCGTCAACAGCCTAAACCATGTCTTGCAATGTTGCGCGTACTTGTGACACTCGCAGTTCTCGCCCTCATATATAACTTACGTTGTTTTGTTCTCGTGGAGGTTTACATATAGGCTAACTTATATTCCATTTAATCCGAAGAAAATGTGATGTCTCTGAAACGCGGCATTCGTCATGAATGAGGTACATCCGTTTTACCGCGCAATTGAATACAGTTTTCACCGATATAAAACAGTCATTTCCCCTATCATCTCATGGGCGCCCACAGGAGGTGGGGGGACAAGGAGGGCCCCTGAAATCCCGAGAATATTTCGATTGTTCATTGTCACACCAGTTTATTTAACAAATTGAAGTTACTGATGGTTAACTGATTTAGATGTAGGGATAATTCCACAGTTTTATTTAACTTAGAAATTTAGGATTATTTGAGAATATCTTCAGTTATTTAAAAGATCGGTGGACTACGTTTTGCCTATTTAAAAAAATGATCATGATGAAGATGATTCACAAAGACAAGTGAACTCCTATGGACAAAAACGCTGAACTAAAAAAAAATATTCCTCTCATTGATGCCATAAAGACCGTGTATCCAACTGTTTACGAGCAGCCACATAATGAATGTCACTAAGCAAGTAAGAAATGAAACGAAAATTACGCCTCAATACCACCTAGTGACATGTAGGTAATGAAATAAAAAATAATACATGCCCCCACCCCTCATCCTAGAAAGAATCCTGCGTGTGCCAATGTACCACATTAATGTAAATAGTGCAACAGCCAGAACAATTATCCGCCAGCCGCCACTGGTTACTCGCAAACCTTGACCACCCTTCGCCAAGCAATCAAAACAAAACGACCAGGCAATCTCACCCGTGGGGTCATTCTGCTCCACGACAATGCACGACCTCATACGGCCAACACAGTCGCGGCACTCCTGCAGAAATTCAAATGGGAGGTTCTCGGCCACCCTCCATACAATCCAGACCTGGGATTATGCCATATTTGGTCCCCTGAAAAGGGCTATGCGGGGCCAACGATTCACCTCGGACGCCGACGTCCAGCTGTACGTGCGGAACTGGTTCACATCGCAGCCCAGGGAATTTTATGAGACAGCCATTCACCGCCTCGTGTCACAGTGGGACAAGTGCCTCAACAGCCAGGGCCAATACTTCTAACATACAGGTACTGGTTTCTGTAATAATGCCTCCGGCTCGTTACTTTTTGAACACACCTTTTATTAGAGAACAAGCTCCTTCGGAATAATATGAACAGTACAGGGAGGTTCATTTAATCGTCTTTCAGCTGGCAGATCAGCTCTTCTATACTTCACAGATCTTGCTGGCGAAGTAGCAGTAACATCGTGTAATACAGAAGCAACTGATCGTTTACCATATAGACTACTCTCGGTACAACTTTTGCAGCAAATGATATTCTTTAAACCACAGCTTATTATGCTTTTGCAATCGATCATTCAATCGGTAGCAACCTTTTCAGCAAATACCTACATGTTTAATAAAATGTACTACTTGTTTCTATATCTCAGGACTGTTAACACCAGTTTCCGACCGCAAATAACCGGTAATATGGTCACATACTGCTCAGTTGATTTATATGTATCCACTGTCAGTATTGAAGCAAATATGATACTGACTGCACTGTACCAGGGAAAAGAATATACAGCGCAACTCAGGTAAGTACACTTAATTTTTATATAACTTCCCTAAATGTACACCCATGAAACAAACATAATTTCTTCCCCTGCAATTATTTACAAATTTTGTGACGTCAATGTGATGTATAAAAAGGAAATTGACAGAGAAATCAATATACTCTACGTATTGTTTTGTTTTAAATGCAGGAATGGCATAAAAACATTCATCTATTCTGACAAAATTATACATGACACAATATGGTCAAACAGATCCAATTACGCTGTGAGCGTGGTAGTCACAACAATGAAAGTAGTGTGTCATGGAATAGAAATTAGATTGTAGTACAAAATTTGAACTAAAGATATACCTAATATAGTAAACAACACACTATACCTTGTTGGGCATTATCCATATCACTTTTTAGCTACAACACAACAACCCACTACAGCGAATGAGTGGAGTACGATAACGGAGTAGGCCCACTAGCTTATGATTGTGTACGTTTCAGAATGTTACAACGTATCGATGTGAACAATTTTCCCTGTCTCCACCTAGTTTGAACTGCTTTATACATGTATATAATTTTGGTATACGACGGCATTACTTTCTTTAAACTTTTTTTCGTGCTAGAGTGTCAGTTTGTGCTTTGCCACTTAAACCTATGTGGCCACGTCTCGACAACGACACGTTTTCAAATCTCAAATGTAGACAAATCCATTGCAATATATGAATTTTACTTATTCTTTCGCGACGCGCAAACCATCTCAAAGTATCTTCGCCAGGTCACCAATTCGGGTGATTCTGTTGAGATCACCGCCCCCCCCCCCCCCCCCGTGTTTCCTTCCCAGGACACAACCATTTCGGAACCACATGAATTTCCAAGATAACTCTTGAGCCTGTCACAGTAGTTCCTGGTGGAATTAGCCTTTCAAGATATGAGTGCCGTTGAAATTGGCTACGCCAGCGATTGATGATTATAGCACCTGGAGCCTTGCGGGACGATGAGGGGGACACAGAGATGACGGAGTGCTGTCTGCACATGTCAAGCAGCATGGCGCGCGCTACTTGTGTTAGACAGAAGTTATATATTGAATTGTGAACGGAAACATGAAAAATAATGATCGAATTAAGAATGGCATGCTTCTAATTGCTTTGTAACAGCACAGCTAAGCGTAACAGGAGCACTTGTTACCTCGGAGAGGAGAACGTTGGCCGACTACCCGTGCGACTGTACATGTCAACCAAGCAACAAGTAAACAAAGAATAGTTACCACCTCGACCGCAGGGACTCGTATCTTGGAAAGGTGATACTGTATGAGAATTTCATTCACACGTATGCACCTCCCTTGATGTTGTGACTGCGTGGACCAGCTGGTAAGCTTCATGTTGCGCTTGTTAAGCAGTTCATTTCTTTTCAACGTAGAGCTGAATTTAACAATAGGTGCAATTTTCGCTTTGTTATTTATCAGCTCACGATAAATCTCCTTCTTTGGAACACATTCAGGTCGATTTCGAGTTCCTCTGCCTTTTTATTTACTGTGTCATACAATTATCCTCTTGTGGTACCCCACAAGTTTCCAAAAAGATTGTCGATTGTCCTGTTCAAGTTCGAGAAATTTCGTCTCAAGTTCCAAGATAACATTATCCTGTAATTCCACCAACTGTATCCCCTGAGTTGCTAACTCACTCACATATTCGTTGCTTGCTTCCAGTTCTCTTAAAATTTCGTCATATTATCTAACAAACAGGGTACTTTAACACTTTTCTCTACCTTTCCTTTGTGTGATGATATTTCTTTAGTTATCTTGTCATTGAAGTAAACGCGGCCGTCTTCTAAGCTCGTGATCGTGGATGACTCATTCCATTGTCGGTATTTTCCACACCACCATGAGGTTTTATTACATTTTGACATATTCTTCCAGATATTTGTAGTAATGGTGGTGCATTTAAATGGTGTGGCGAATCACACCCCGTATATTTCATATGATCACCGTCAGCTGGCAAAGTTTCATTACAGTACGAACAATCCGTTATTTCAAAGTGTGGGAGCTACAGCTTAATAAATAGACGTTCGCGGCGAGATCTATAATAATAATAATAATAATAATAATTGACACGTGGACGGCCAGGGTGGATGGGCCAACTTACCTTTTATTTAGAGGTCCGCCTCGCTTAAGCAACAAAATCACCTCCAGAAGACATGTCCAAACAGAAGAGCTCCAAAGGGGTGGAAGGAAGGAGGAGAGGGGGACAACGCACAGGCTATTCTACAGACACCCCCCAATAACTAATGGAATTGTCGTCGACGAAATAATGCCACAACAGTTGCTTAAAAATTTAAAATAAAAATTTAATATTAAATGTTAAAAGAGCACACCTCCACCAGAAAACAGAACATGCATCAGGCAGCATAAATTTCAAAAAAAAAATCTCAGCTAGAATTCTCACTGTAGAAATAATAAATATTTAAGGCCGATATCAAAAAAACAATTACTTGAGGTAAGAGCATAAAAAGCTACAAACAAAAAAAAACACTAAATAAGCACCAGACATATTCCCAAACTGGACCATGAGGGCCTTGGAGAATAAAAAAAAACTAGTGCAAAATTATTACCATAAACAAGGTAACGAAAGAATAACGTAGGAGTACCAAGAAAACTCCAAAAAGGAAAACCAAAGGAAAATTTAAAACAAAAAAGTTAACCAACATCACCATGACCCAAGAACGTGCACTTCAAAACACGCCAGACAAACAAAACCCACAATGCACTTCTGTCAACAAGTTACCATGGCGACCAAGAACAGTTGAAGGTACATCAGTACGTATTTATGTGAAACGCGTGAAACGAGATCAAATAGGTTTTACAGGCAACGGATCAGACTAAAAACCGACCGACTAATGAACCAATTTAGGCCTAGTGTTAATAGATTCGTCTGGCCAGTACCATAATATTATAAGAAGAAAATGCATTAGCCAGATGCCAAATAATAAAATAAGAAGGAAAACAGTAGTGTTCCCCGGACAAATATAGTTTAAAAAAATTACATTTTCATAGGTGACATATCTATTCCAAGGTCAACCTTTCAGAACCAAAACAAACACTCAGTACACAATGCAAAAAAATATGGAGCTCCAATAATTTAAAATAATAAAATGCAAAACATACCTTTAGGGGAAACACTAATTTTTTAAACACTACTTAGATATCCTTAAAGGATTTATATCATCAAAAATAAATAAAATATGAGATGGCTGACAACTGCCGGTCGAAGAGAAGCACACCAATATCGCATTTCCATATTAAGGCCGAAGAAACTATTTACACGATTTTCATAGATGATAGTTGCACACTAATACTTCATGTAACATCAAATACTGGGATATATTCCCAAGTTAGCGTGGACGAGGGCAAAGCCCTCGCCCTGGCGAGATTCACAATAGGCGTAGTTCTTCTCCCAGCAATTAGTCACAACTTATTATTCACAAGATGGATGACAAAAGCGAAGAAGGCCACCCAGCATGCACCAGGATTATTTAAATTGGACCAATTAAATTTAGCCACATATTACGACAATGTGGAAACCAAATAATATTCACACGACACCACTAAAATGTTTTGGCGGCATGAAACATATATAGTCTTTTGTTTCATGACGTATAATAATAATTGCCTTCATACATGACTCGAATAGGATAGTTTATAAGGCACAACCAACACACTCTAGCGGAGAAGAAGGAACCACGTGAAGAAACCCCGAAGTCCGACAGCAGATGCCATCTCGTGTTCACAAACGGAACCAAGCGACCATGCGGTCGTTTCAAAATGTCATGAAGTCACATCCAGGTAAGATACATTTTTAAAAACGTTGGTACGGGCAATGCACGTAACAGCCTCCCTCCCTTAAGCGTGAACACCGTTCACGAATATGCCTAGGCATAGGCAGAACTCCTTACTAGACGATTCACCAAGCATGTTTCCAGAAGATAATGTTCACCAGTTAACCCCAATTGATGGACGAAACCGCATCGTTTTGGTTAGGAAGAGTGCAGGGTCAGATTATCAGTGAAGGGATAATTGATCACCTCGATAACCACTTAGTTAACAGCTTCACTGTGTTCATAAGTCTTCAGAAACGCAGAACACCAGCACCAGCAGTGCTTTCAGAGTCCGAGACACGTTAGGTAAATTTTTCAATAAGTCCAATGTAGTTTGCTTTAAACGAAGTAGGTGGAAGCAATGTGCAAGATATTATGCGACGCGTGGCCAGCCATTTACAAAACAGAAGTTAATCTTATTTCAAAAAGGTTTACAGAAATTACTACTTCTTAACATATTTTACAAAAGAGAAACAAAGTTGAATTTAAATGAAGAAAATATTTCTGACCATGACCTAGATCCGTGCTTACAAAATTTCATTAACAAGCTTACCTTTTTACAGACTAGAAGTACCTTTCAAGATTACATGAGTTAAACGACTATACATTTAGAAGGAACTACGGTAGAGGAATGGCCACTTAAATTCCCAAGGAATCATGTATATAAGATATCATGAGTTAGGTCTCCCACCGAGTCCAACTTACATGCTAGCATCTTTTATGAAAACATCAAAATTAGTTTCAATTTTGCAATTTATCATAAAATGGGAATTACCCAATGGTTACAGTTTGTATCCCAGCAAAGTTTTTATATCCAGTTCAAAATTCCAGAAGGAACAGATGCCTGAAGGCTTCAATGAAGGTTAGGGATACTCTACATTATACAAAATCAGTTTACAAAATTTATGGTAGCATTTCCTCATTAGAAACCTCTCCACTTCGTTTAATGTGCGACAGATGCACTCTGGAAATTTTGTTTGCCTGGGGGTTTCTAATAAGCAGAGTAACGGGAGTCAGGAATGCCTCTACATAACATGGGCCCTTGAAACGAGGGGTCAACTTGCTTGAAACTAGATTACTGACGCCCTTGGGCTCGAAATTGCGGACGTACACAACATCTCCAATTTCCAAATCAGTTGGCTTGCGACAGGCATTGTGTCGCTTGGCAAGTTGGTCATGTGATACCTTAATATTCTCTCTAGCCTTGACGAATTTCGCCCTCATATCCTCGGGCGTGAAACTGTCTGGAAGGAGATCGTGCAGGTTCCACAGATTAGACAACGGAGAATAAGCCATAAAGGAAAACATTAACGAAAAAGGGGTGGCTTGCGTGCTCTCATGCACGGCGGTGTTGAAAGCAAAATTGAGCCAATGCAAATTAGAATCCCACTTGGAATGGTCGTCGTGGTGGAGAGCAATCAGAGCAGAACGGAGATTACGATTGACTCGCTCAGCGAGAGACGGGTTAGGAAAATAGGGAGTGGTGGTTACATGCGAAATAGCATAATCAAATAAGAATAGACGGAACTGATGAGATACAAAGCACTTGGCATTATCTGACACCAGGTACTGACATGGCCCAAAAGATGAAAAGATGGAATTAAGACACTTTATGACGGAACTGGTCGTAGCATGTCTGGTGGGGAAAATCCAACTAAACCGGGTGAAACCGTCAGTGCAAACAAGCGCAAATTGGTTTCCCCGACCAGAGCGAGGGAACGGCCCAACATGGTCGATAAAAAGCCTCTCCATGGGTCTAGATGCTGGTTCAGATGACAACAGGCCAACCTTAGTAGAAACCGGAGGTTTGCTAATACTACATGCAGCACAATTTCTAATGAGCCTCCTGATGTCGCCATCCATACTTTGCCAAATGAAAAACTGTCTGATTTTAGCTCGGGTCTTGAATACTCCTAGGTGGCCACCAATAGGAGATTCGTGGTAGTAACGAAAGATTTCCGGAATGAGGACCGACGGGAGCACAATTTTAGGTAGACGGTCATGACGAGATGAACAACACAATACACCGTCCTTCAGAGAGTAGGGCTTGATCACTTCACCAGAATTGATTCGGTCAATTAGGCTAGATAAGGAGGGATCTTCTTTCTGGAATCTCCTCACATCTTCAAAAAGCACAGGGGAATTGCTGAGAACGACATTGACATAATTTACAGGTGATACAAGGTTTACGGGTTCACATCCCTGAATATCCTCTTCGGCTGTTTCCTCGTACATGCGGCTTAATGAATCAGCTACCGCATTTTCGGACCCACGAATATGGTGGACAGTGAACTGGAATGACAGAATCCTAGTTGCCCATCGGGCAATCCTACCAGTTTTACGGGGTTTCCCTAAGACCCAGCTCAAGGCTTGGTTATCGGTCTCAAGGAGAAACTTAGTGTGCTCAAGATACATACGGAATTTTTCTAGAGCGAACAATACAGCTAAACCCTCAAGTTCGTATATGGAATACTTCCTCTCTGCGTCCGTTAAGGTACGAGAAGCGTATGCAATGGGTTGCCTACCCAGATCAGACTCCTGCAGCAGGACACAACCAACACCACGACCAGACGCATCAGTCTGTACAATGAACTGCTTCCCAAAATCCGGAATGGCTAACACAGGGGCGTTAGAGAGCGCAAGCTTAAGATCTTCGAAGGCTGCCTGCTGAGAGGGACCCCACTCAAAATTCACAGCCTTTTTGCGCAATTTATTTAGAGGAGCAGCACGGGCGGCAAAGTTACTGATGAACTTACGGAAGAAGTTCACCATACCAATATAACGAGCAACACCCTTGGCGTTCTTGGGTGGTTTAAAATCTCTGATGGCCTGAGTACGAGATTGGTCCACGGAGATATCAGATTCGGAAACAATATGTCCCAAAAAGGAAATTTTGGGCTTGGCAAAGGAAACTTTGGACAATTTGACGGTAAGGCCAGCGTCACGCAACCGATCAAGTACAACTTTCAGATGATCAACGTGTTCCTCGAAGGACTCAGAATAGATCACCACAACGTCAAGGTAGTGGTACACAAACTTGAATTTAATTTCTGAAAACACCTTGTCCAGAAGTCTGCTCAACACAGCGGCTCCGGTGGATAGACCAAACGGGACACGGGCATACTCAAACAGGTTCCAGTCAGTGGAAAAAGCAGTAACATGCCTGGATTCCGGAGAGAGGGGAATTTGGAAGTAAGAAGAATTTAAATCGAGGATCGTGAACACCTTCGCGTTGCGAAACCAACTAAAGCAAGTATGAAGGTCCGGCAAAGGGATGGATTGCAAAACAACTTTTTGATTAAGAGCCCTATAGTCGACCACCGTCCGAAAACCACCGTTAGGTTTTGGCACAAGAAATACAGGGGATGAGTAGGCAGAGATAGAGGGTTGGATTACACCTTCTTCCAACATCTTATCGATAATCTTACGAAGTTCAGCCATCTTGGGCGGGGCAAGTCGATACGGGCTGGAACGCACCGGCACAGAATCGGTTAGCTCAATCTTGTATTCCATCAAATGGGTTACACCCAACTTGTCCGTAAATACATCACTATACTCCTGACATAACCTCTTAATGGCATCCTTTTGAAGACTCGTTAAATTTTCCAGATCGAGATCCTCAATAGTCATAGGTTCACTAACAGAATTGACAGCAGGAGAAGATAAAACCGGGTTAAATGATAATTTACTCTGCGGATTAAACTTAAACCATAAGTTACGAGCACCAAAATCAAGAAGCATACCAACGTGTGACATGAAATTAGCTCCAATGACCACAGAACAAGAAAGATTTCTGGCAACAAAAAATTTAAACGTCCAAGAAAAATTTAGAATATGGATTTTGACTGTCATACTACCCAAAATATTTAAGTTTGAACAGTTTGCCGAAATAAAAGATTCATTGTTAGGCTCTAACCCAGGAAATTTGCAAACACTCTTCATAGATAAACACCAGTCCTCGCTTATAAAGGATGCGACACTACCAGAATCAAGCAATGCAGAAACGGGCTCGTCATTAACACAAATTTCAATAAACGGGGATATTCCTTTAGCCACAGGAGAAATTCCAAAATCATTACTCACTCTAAAACGATTACAATTAGATGACGAGGACACCCTCACCACAGGTTTCACATTATGTTTAGAATTAGGCTGACTTGCCACGACATTGCTCACCGACAGGTTAGGTAGGTCAGCGACATAAGCAGAATTAGCACGTGAAGATTTAGTTTTCAACGAGTTATCAAGAATTCCATTGGTAGGGCGACCAGAAACTTCACAGGATTTTCCCAAATTCACATGCACAGAAATATCCTTAGAAGTAACACCCGAGTTGGTCTCCACAACATCCCGTCATTGGCGATACACAACCTGGTTACTCGGACACACCTTCTTGACATGTCCCACGCCACCGCACGTGTGGCACCTAATATTGGGTATTGGGTGGAACATAACCTTAGGCGGGGAACGAGACATCAAGGAAGGAGGGGGACGAGACATCAAGGAAGGAGGAGGAACATTAGCTACACGAAGGGAATCTGCATGTTTCACAGCCATAGCCTCTATAACGACTTGTTTCAGCTCGACAAATGACGAAGGCCTGGTACACATAGTCATGTATGACCTATATTGAGGCGAAAACCCATTTACAATCGATGACACCAACTGTCGTTCAGTTAAAGGGGATGCAAATACCTGGGCATATACCTTGATGTCACTGACATAGTCGCTAAGGGACTCGTCCAACCTTTGGACACGATATAAAAACCTTTGCTCGAGAGCACTAAGGGCACTCGCAGGGACAAAAAACCACAACACTTCCCTAATAAACATGGCTAAGGACATGCGGAGGTGGATAGCTTCAATTAGCTTATCGCGCAGCATACCGGATGCAACAGGATACAAAAGTTGAAAAATCTGAATTTCCGACATCCCAAAAATCGAGGCATGGTTACCCAATTCGACCACTTGTTTTAAAAAAGGACCACTTGGGTAACGTCATCTAGGTTGAAAGTCTTTAACTTAGTTAAGAAACCAGAAATAGGATGAGGAATCGACCCATAATTAACGGTAGGCGAGAATGTAGCAATTGGAAAAGAGACATTGTTACCAGGGTAGCCCGCTCGCACACCCTCTACAGGAGACAAAACATTTACATTGCTAGAGAAAGAACTGGGATGCAATGGGTCGGAAGTACCCAGGAAATCATTAGGTGACCTAACATGAGAAGAATGACCGTATGCAGGGTTAAGAGGTCTGGGCGAGCCGGAACCAGACAATAGAGGGGCAGGCAAACCACTACTAGTAATCGATCCCAAAACCTCAGACCTAGTAAACAGAGGTGATTCACGTTCAACCCCAGAAAAACTCTCCAAATTCACAAGGTTATCTCTTAAGTCAATTAAATCGAAAACACTATTATTGTCGGCCATTTAAAAAAAACACAGAATGCAGATAGAAGAAAACAAATTTCAGGAATTACGAGGACAGTTTACACTTTCACAACAATACAATAACTACCAATTACCAACACCATAGATTAGGTTGACACTCGAACACAGCCACCACCTATAATACAAGATCATGCACAATGCTGCCCAGAACTGCCTACGTCACCGCCAGCTTGGCTCGAGAACAGGAAGCAAATTTACAAAAATTTCCACAAAGCACATGGCGAACAGCTACAGACAGGGCTCCAGGATGTCTTCACTCGTAGCATGTAGGCTATCAGAATATCACCAAATCCACATTTCCCATGCCAAGAACACATGCCAGCCACTTACCAACTTCTTTTTCAGAGGGGATGTTGTATTACAAACAGGATAAAATACAGCAGCAAACACCTCGCTTGGAACGGGTCACTTACATAACAGCACATGGATATTCAGAGGCAAACATGAAATTAAACAAACGACAAGGATTAGCTTTACATAACATCAAGTGCACTGGCATGACACATCGCATCAACAACCGCTCCATCAGCACTAGAAGGGTCCTTAAAACGAGCCTGCGGGTATTGAGGAGGGGATAGTTACGGAAGCGAACTCGAGCTCGGTCTGCTACCAAAATGGCACGTGGACGGCCAGGGTGGATGGGCCAACTTACCTTTTATTTAGAGTTCCGCCTCCCTTCAGCAACAAAATCACCTCCAGATGACATGTCTAAACAGAAGAGCTCCAAAGGGGTGGAAGGAAGGAGGAGAGGGGGACAACGCACAGGCTATTCTACAAACACCCCCCAATAACTAATGGAATTTTCGTCGACGAAATAATGCCACAACAGTTGCTTAAAATTTTTAAATAAAAATTGAATATTAAAAGTTAAAAGAGCACACCTCGACCAGAAAACAGAACATGCATCAGGCAGCATAAATTTCAAAAAAAAAATCTCAGCTAGAATTCTCACTGTAGAAATAATAAATATTTAAGGCCGATATCAAAAAAACAATTACTTGAGGTAAGAGCATAAAAAGCTACAAACCGAAAAAAACACTAAATAAGCACCAGACATATTCCCAAACTGGACCATGAGGGCCTTGGAGAATCAAGAAAAAAAACTAGTGCAAAATTATTACCATAAACAAGGTAACGAAAGAATAACGTAGGAGTACCAAGAAAACTCCAAAAAGGAAAACCAAAGGAAAATTTAAAACAAAAAAGTTAACCAACATCACCATGACCCAAGAACGTGCACTTCAAAACACGCCAGAAAAACAAAACCCACAATGCACTTCTGTCAACAAGTTACCATGGCGACCAAGAACAGTTGAAGGTACATCAGTACGTATTTATGTGAAACGCGTAATTTACATTTTTAAATTAAATCTTCTCCAGTGAGAAAACAGCTAGATATAAACAAACTCAAGACACTACGAGATCAAATAGGTTTTACAGGCAACGGATCAGACTAAAAACCGACCGACTAATGAACCAATTTAGGCCTAGTGTTAATAGATTCGTCTGGCCAGTACCATAATATTATAAGAAGAAAATGCATTAGCCAGATGCCAAATAATAAAATAAGAAGAAAAACAGTAGTGTTCCCCGGACAAATATAGTTTAAAAAAATTACATTTTCATAGGTGACATATCTATTCCAAGGTCAACCTTTCAGAACCAAAACAAACACTCAGTACACAATGCAAAAAAATATGGAGCTCCAATAATTTAAAATAATAAAATGCAAAACATACCTTTAGGGGAAACACTAATTTTTTAAACACTACTTAGATATCCTTAAAGGATTTATATCATCAAAAATAAATAAAATATGAGATGGCTGACAACTGCCGGTCGAAGAGAAGCACACCAATATCGCATTTCCATATTAAGGCCGAAGAAACTATTTACACGATTTTCATAGATGATAGTTGCACACTAATACTTCATGTAACATCAAATACTGGGATATATTCCCAAGTTAGCGTGGACGAGGGCAAAGCCCTCGCCCTGGCGAGATTCACAATAGGCGTAGTTCTTCTCCCAGCAATTAGTCACAACTTATGGATGACAAAAGCGAAGAAGGCCACCCAGCATGCACCAGGATTATTTAAATTGGACCAATTAAATTTAGCCACATATTACGACAATGTGGAAACCAAATAATATTCACACGACACCTCAAACGGAACCAAGCGACCATGCGGTCGTTTCAAAATGTCATGAAGTCACATCCAGGTAAGATACATTTTTAAAAACGTTGGTACGGGCAATGCACGTAACAATAATAATTATAATTGTTATTGATATGTAATGTAATTCGATGTTGATGTTGATGACAATATTGTTGTTTCAAGGGGCCTAACATTGAAGTTATCGGCCCATTGCGATGTTACTTAGGCCTAACAGGTAAATGAGTGGATGAGTGAGACTGGGTAGAAGACAACCAGTAAACCAGTAGCATACAATTTATTACGAAGGTGTAATGTAATGTATGACACAAGTTAATAATAATAATAGTAATAATAATAACAATAATAATATTGAAGAATTCATTGCATTCGTAAAGAATTCCTGAATTCTCGTGTAGTATACACAGGTAATATCTTCCTAACTGTCAAACTCTCGACATCCAGCAAATACTGTTCTATTTTAAGTACCGTATCTACGTCCTTGTTGTTTTCTTCATCAAGTAAGTTCATCTCCCAGCTAATTGAGGGGTGTGTGTTGTATCTCCTAACTTGTGGAGCCACTATTGTTTTCGCTACGATAAGCTGAAGCACTTGAATCGGTAGGACGAGACGGTTCTTGAATATGATCTTGTCTTGGAAAAGGTGGAATGTTGTCTCCTTGATCTGAAAGAGAGAGAGAGAAGGAAAATTCACATTGGCTGTACTCTGAAGGCGCGTACTGATACACAATCTACGGGGCACATTAACATCCACAGGACAGGACGGCACATCACTTGTTTCTGTGAACCATAACCAAAGAATTGGTGCACAGTGCAGTCCAAGGAGTAATAAGGAGACGCCCTGTCAGCTCTCTAGAAGCTCGCGTCAGCCCGGAAGGCGGCCGTCTCTCTGGGATTTGCGCAGAGAGAGAAAGAGATACATGTCCACTGTTGCAACAGGTCCACCATGTCCGAGTTCCCACACGGCAGGCTGCTGCCATGAGTTCCTGCGGTATGGCAACACCGTCGCTTAGCCCATCAAGCCTGTCTCTTTCACGCTGCTTTAGATTTTTAAAGTATTCGTGCACTTTGTAAACTATTTCTCGGGCTTGCTTATGCACAACCTGTCGTTTACTTCCCTCTGCTTTCATAGCACTCAAAATGTACACAATCGCTTCCACTGAATCCTTAAATATTACGATACAATTACTTCGCTTTTCTGGCAACACACTAGCTCAGATTCTCAAGACAGACTGGCTGTGATTGGTGGGATGGAAGTGAGGCATGACGTAACGGTAGCGTTGTGTTCTGCGCACCGCCTTCGCGGCTGACTCGAGCTCTAGCATGCTGTGAGTTGAAGCATTGACCACGATCTCGTAAAGGCTCTAGCTGCTCGTACCTTTGTCTACAGTAGCAAATAATACGGTGTGATTTACAGATGAGGTCATTAAAATGATGGATTTCCGTGGACGATAGACTGATTAAGCAATATAAGTGATCATTTACATACAGTACATAGGCGTGAATTTTCGCTGTAAATATTCCGTCATATCCGTCATACAGTATATCGTCGCTGAACTTACAATACCGCTTATCTGGCAATGCTCATCTTTACCATTATTTCCCTTTTGTTTGGTCACGCCTCCCAGTCTTGTGTGGATAAGCCGTCCAACAGAACATTTAACAGTAGACTATAATTGAGCACGAAAGTGCATTTAGAATAAATACATAAACACTGTAATTTCATTCACATTTCACTATACTCAGTGAGAGAAATCGATCTTTGTTGGCATAAAGTTATATGGTATCTTTCACACACTGAATGACACAGGCTGCACACACAAGTATCGTCTGGCTTATGGAAGTGAGTCTTTACGCAAATCAAGTGGACTAGGGTCATTTTCCTGTGTAAAGGCCTAAAGAAAAATGAACTTGAAATATACTGTGCTGTTGGAGTGCATAATTACACGGAAATATACTTCACTACAGACTACAGTACAATGTACGAAGGTAACTACGGAACTTTTGAGATGTGAGAAAGTGGAAGTTGACCCCCTTGAATGGAACGCAGGGCACGGAAACCCCATCCTTTGTGAGTAAACTGGTAGCAGGAAGTGACTCTTCCACTCCGGGAAGTCCCGCAGCGCAAGGTCGAACAAGCCGCGGCGCGCAGGTAATCAGTCGCTGCAATGTAGTTGGAAAGGGAGCATTTTCCTGTAATTATTTTCTACAATTTTAGAAGTGGGTTAAACCAGTCTCAATGTTTTGAGCGTTTGCAACAGGCTTTTGGGGAGATAGCTCCTTCCCGTGCCACAGTTTTCCGGTGGTTTCATGAATTTAATAGGGGCCGAACGTTTTTGAAAGATGAGGAGAGAAGCGGGCATCCAGCAACGGTAGTGACTGAGGAAAACGTCATAACCGTGGAGAAAAAGCTTCGCGAAAATAACCGTCTAACATTTAAAGAAATTGAGGCAGTATTGCAGATTGGTTCGCCAGCAGTTTTGAAAATCCTGCATGGATTCATTCGTGTGAGGAAGGTCTCATACCGATGGGTGCCTCACAATTTGACAGAAGAACAAAGACGCGCCCGTGTTGAATGGTGTGAGGAAATGTTGATTAGATTCAAAAGAGGGGACTCTAGACGGGTTTCTGACATCGTCACAGGCGACGAAACCTGGATTTATCAATTTGATTCGGAGACCGAGCGGCAATCAGCGGTGTGGATCTTTCCTCATGACAAGACACCAACAAAACTGAAGCGGCCTCGAAGTGTTGGCAAGAAAATGGTGGCTTCATTCTTCTCAAAGGGTGGTCATGTGGCAACCATTCCTCTGAAGGAACAAAGGACAGTTATCGTTAACTGGTACACCACGGTTTGCCTGCCAAAGGATTTTGCCAAACTTCAAGAACGGCGGCCACGCACGGGACTGCTAGGGATCCTTCTCCATCACGACCATGCGTCTGCACACACGGCCAACATGACAATTCAGTTCCTGGAGTCTACAGATTTCAAACTAGTGACTCATCCACCTTACAATACTGACCTGGCTCCGTGTGACTACATATGACTACATATGTAGGCTCGCCATTGGTCGCTCGAAGGGCCACAGTGACGTAACTCAACATCGACTGACTGCAGTGGGTTGGTACACGCCAGTTTGAAATATGTGCCGAATGGTGTGAGACTGAAACACTTTCCTAAGACAAAGATGATTGCCAGCTGTTATTCAGCAACCTCATCCGTGAGGGATTTCTCGTCCGCATAAGCATCCACGGCAGTCTCCCAGACTGCATGCATGCTGCACACTTCTATATAGATACTGCAGGTGTCTTGTCTTCCAGGGAAGAAGAATGGAAGATTTGGGTTCGCTTCTCATGGCACGCTTATTCTGAGGCCACGGATGCCTCCTTCCCAAAGGATCACTTAATTCTCTACGCTACTTCACCAGCCGGAACATTTTTATGGAGCTGGCTCCGCAAGAACTTCTCTTGAAAAGGCAAATTCATTTTCTTATGAACTTTATAAGTCAGTGTGTCTAAAAGTCTATTAATACTATTATTAGTAGGTTTAGTAGTAGCCTACTATAATAATAATAATAATAATAATAATAATAATAATAATAGACTAATAATATTTTTATTACAGTTGTTGCACTGTCTTCACACAAAGATATACCAACAGTTCCTAAAATTAATTAACCAAATCTTTAGGATTTCCATTTTCTATGCACAGGCCGTGAGGCTGGCAAAATCCTAAACAGATCCACCATCACTAGTCATTTAGCCACTCCCCATGAAGGCGTGAATCAGCTGCCCATAGGCTCGATTTGTGTATTTCAATGCCATTGGCAGACAAGGCGAGTAGGTCACTCGACTTCAGACTCTTGTCAACATTCCTTGGCGTAGAAGGGGAGGGCGACGGGGAGAAGTCAGCTGTGCTGCTGAGGGGAACGCAGCCTAAGCCCTTTTCCAAGACATTGACCGACGATTTTTGTGACTTAATTCCACCTACACTAATTAAGATACGACTACATTTCATGAAGATATTTGCTTAGAATAGTCTCTTCTATCACCAGTGTAACGGACTTCCATCATATCAAATACACCCTGTATATATATACACGCTCATGTCCGTAATATTTCTTCAAGAGCATGTTTGCTAGTTGTGCTCACTTGCATAGAACGCACTCAGAAGCTTCCTCCCGATTCAAGCTTTCTTTTGACATTGGAGAAGCCAGTATACTTCCTTCCAGGATATATTTTAATACATATCTTGCTTCTGCATATCACAGGAATTTATCACAAGTAATTCTGTATAAATTACCTCTTTATTGTGGCCTTGAATATTATAATTCATCATTTGGTAACGGTATTTGCACCGTAGATATGCGGAAGGCATGAAAGTAAACACTACACGACTTGGAAGTTCTTTGGAACCTAGGACGGAGCTTCCGACCAAGAGACACAGTTTTGTGAGTCTGACCAAGACGCACGCGCTTTGTGAGTCCACCTATACTAGGCGTGATAGCACGTTTTGTGGAAGTCCTCAGTGCTGAAGTAGTGAAGTACTAGTATCTGCAGCCATCGAGCTGATTTATTGCAACAAATTGTGTATAATATCATTTGAACGCCGCGTGAGGCGAATGCAGCGAGATTCATCGCCAACAAATTTTCGAAAGTGTGAATTGGTAAAGTTTTTCACCACTTACACGTGGTCAGCTAACATTGATACCACGTTGGCGACAGCATGGAAAACTTCCTGTGTAATAGTGCACAGAAATAATCATTCTACGTACTGCATTAATAGCGAGCTAGAAGCCGCAGTGAAAATAATCACGAATAATAGTTTGTGCTTCGAGTATTTCTTTATGATTGCTGTGATATTACGTGATTTTGTGTTTGAAAGTATTAAAGCCTGTGAGCTTAGACAGCACCTGTTGTATCTGTTAGAGTCTGTGGCAGAGCCTTATAATGATTTTTGAACTATCTGCACCTGTGTTTAAAATCAGTGCTTCATTTTGAATATTGTGAATATCGTAAATGCTGTGAAAATTGTATATTGATTCGCACCATGCATCGTAACGACGACCACGTGTACGACATGTTTCTATCCGTACTCATGATGTTAACCATGGTGTAAGTCCAGTCATGGAAGGGGATGTCAAGGAATTAACACTGCCATGAGGAGTAAATTAAGAGGAAACCGTACCGGAAGACCACGTGATGAGGAATTTCAAGAGGAAAATAGGCGAGGTCTGTGGAGCCTAATTATGAAGCCTTATAATCCCTCCCGTAGAACGGAGTTGTATAACCCCTCTGTTCCGAGAGAACACGAGATGAACTACAAATTATATCCACTGTGAGTCTGTATCCTCATTTCTGTACAGGGTTTGTCCGGGTAGATCTAGTGTAGTAACTGAACTTGATAGCAACCACTCAGGCAGGTGTAGTTATTAGTAATTTATGTCTTTATTTCTTCTCAACTGGTCAATCTTTGTGAGACACCCAGTACTGTGCTTGCATGGGGGTGCACCTGTATTTTTGTGGCACATCTATGTATTTACAATTTATAGAATCCGGCTATGGAGAGTTGCATATTCAGTCCATAATAATTGGCATAATCGGAATGAAGATTCATCTTCAATTTTAGGGTACACCCAGTGTAGGAGCCCTCATTCTATTTCATTTACCACTATTTAACGTATCATTTGGTCAGTCGACATTTACTACCACATTTTGTGAAGCTTTGTTGACATTATTTGTGGATCCTTAATGCCACAAAGTTCCGAGAGGGAATAGTACAAGTGTAATATGAGAATTATCCAGCCTGGTCATGAACCGGAGTACATTTCATCGTATCAGTTTAAACAACACAGAAGTGTGAAGTGTTGTCTGTTATACCCTTTAGTTGTGTCAAGATGACACGCACCGTTTATAACATTGACTGTAAATATCAGGGTGCGACTGGAATATCTTCGAATTTCAATGCAATTAAGCTGCACATTTTTTTATCTGTCCTACAAGTGTATTTGGTAAATTTATAATGTTATATTTTTGAACAGGGCAGGTTAAGGTATAATACAATCTTTTAGTAATGGAGAATGACATCTCAGAGATAAACGGATCACTTCAGGACTGTAATCAGTGATTTTTGTTATATTCTAGAGGCACAGTTTTGACATGTTAAGAGTGTGAGATTGATACTGCACTCAAATGAACACTGTAAGACATTGTGAGTGGGTCGCGATGCCCAAGGTCATAAAGGGACCAGGAACTTGTTCTATTATCCAGCATTCTGAGCGAGACAGACTTTTATTGATTAATTCTTATGACAATCTGTTACGTCACAGATATGTGAGGAATGTAGTAGCCATGTTTTGGAAGCGCTACTGAACTAGGGAGCACAGCTGATTGCTTATAACTTATGGTAGGATTGCCGCACATCTGGTGCGTGGTTAGCTCGCTTTTGAGAGCAACTGTATAACGCGAATGACTGCGATAATTCAGCATATGAGTAAAAGGTTTATTCCATGATGTAATTGACCCAGTTATATTGTATCAGGCTAGCAACTTATGCATTTGTTGTGTCTTAGAACACACTTGCTAGGGAGTATGGAGTCCCATTGCTATTTATGCCGGGGATACTGAGCTTGTGAGCCAGATCGTCCGAGAAATGTCATGCGTGCCATTGTGTATATCGCGCCTGTGTTATTGTTTGAGCCGATTGGTAGCTCAGAGTATTGTTGTGACTATTAGAGTCACGTTTCTTCGAAGTAATCTCTGTGGAGATTTATGGTATTTGCTATGCAGCCTGTGTCTGGTGTCTACAATTTAAACTTTATTAGGGAAATTAAACCTACACTATAAACCTGAACTAAATCATATCTATAATTGATCTCATCCTACGTGCTTAAATATGGAATAACTGAGCATCTTAATCTTGCAATTATTGTCTTGTGAGCTGCTTTGACACCATGCGCAGTTCATTTCCAAGTGGAAGTGATTCTAACTGAGCTGACACTTTTTGACTGACACGAATCGCTGGAACCAAGAGTTCGTAACTGATGGTCCACATGATTCTATGTGATGTTAGACGTAATCTTTAATACGCATTCGCCAACCTATCTTACATTCTTGAGATGACGACCGGGGGCAAAGAGCTTTCCCGATCAACGAGAGCAGTCTTGTATAAAATAATATGTGTGTGTGTTCATTTTCTTCATTTATCAGTGTATAACCTGAATTGTTCCCTGTTAGTTATAAGAGTGTGTTGTACTTTTTATGTTATTTTTGGATAGACTGTGGTTGCTATCCTTAAATTTGATTTAATGCTTTGATTACTGACGCATCTAGTCGTAATATTTATCTAGTTGATTAAATGTACATATAAATGTGGGCGTGGTACTGTACCGTTATTATCATGGCCATAACGTTACGTGTTGCAGCGCTATATCCAACTTGCTTGGATTTATTGCGTGCGCTGGCCGGTCATATGTTGGTGACGCGAGGATATGGTACAATCCGAGTCTATCCGAGATCGCTCGAGGGCGAATTCGGGTACTGTGTCGTCACAGCGCATAACGAGTGTTGATCTGACGAATCGACCGACAAACAAGAGATTATTAAAGCTTATAAAAAGAAATGAGAACTATTTACATATTTTGAAGTATTATGAAATTTTAATTAGCATAGCATGAAAGGAATTATGATATATTTCCATAGCAATGAGCTCCCTGGAACATATAAATTGTAAAAAGCATACGTAGAGATTATGAATTTTCTAGCCAGATGGCGCTGATGTAACAGCAGTCGTGAAACCTTCACCGCTGGAGAGAAGGCAGAACAAATTTCGCTTCTCGCGAGTGCACTACAACACTTTCACTTGTGAGTTAGCTTATAGCGTGTATAACACTTACAAAATGAAGAGAGTCCAGTGGCGAACGGAACTGTAACAATATTCCACACACACATTTGTGGATATGTTACGCAGTACAGTATGTTAGAATTTGTAGTAGTTCTGATAAGCAAGTCATACTTCGTTCACGTATGAACTCAGACTTTGCTATGATAAACATGTACATTAACGAGAACAATAAGCACAGTACACCATGCTATATCTTACAGCAGTGAACTGTATTATTTGAGGAGTGCTTTTTCATGCAAGTGTATGGATCTAGTAACCAAGTTACTAGTTTTGAACTTTGAACATTATTTCTCTGACTTACAGTGGCGTTAATTAACTGTATGTCAGGTGGAAGATTTAAAATGTGCTGTAATATGAGAAATATGGCAGGTTAGACACAGCAGACATGAGTATCACAGTGCAAGTATGGCAGCGAACATTCTCTGTGAAACCGGCATAGCTTCACGCGTTTTCCAGTGCCGCACAGCACAGATGGATGACCAGTGCTAGGCATGACTTTTCGCGAGGCTATTGAACTTTCAACCCTGTTCGACATGAGTGTCGTTATACTACGTTGGGACGGACGTTTCTCTGGAGTGAGATGTACTTTGAGTGGTGAGGGAGCTGACCGTTCGTGCAGGATGGGAGGTATCCTGATGACCAAACTGAACCAATGGGTGGGAGACTGGAATTCCGGGATTCGGTTCTCGATGACTTGGAGAATATTTTCCATCAGAAGGTACAGAAACCAGTCCCATTATCGTGCTATTTTTGCTGCCATTCTTGTGTATTTTTAGTGGTATGTCGGAAGATAAGAATTTAGGCATGATGTCATTGTCATGACTGATTCTATCCTAGACAGTGTTTTGATCCTAGTAAAGGAAAATTGTATTGTTGTGTTATTTCATATTAATAGTAAATTCAAGTCATTTAAGTAGGAAACGTCTTTAACTAAAATAAGAGGAACCACTAGAAGAAGATTTTATTCTGCGAAGTTATTTGATGGTGTTGAGAACATTTTGTTAATGTCTATTTTCAACATTTTGCACTTTTGTAGACTCTAACACGAGCTATAGTTCAACTCTGAAACAGCTATACACTCGAGAGTTGTGTTTTGAAGCTTATGAACGATTTTTATAGATAGTTGCAAGCTTGTTGAAGCTGTTCTTAGTGAAGAAGGCCGATCCTTTGCTTTCACTTGGGACTATTCTGTTCTTTTGGGAGATAGACACTTATAGTGTTTCTAACCAATCAATAACGTGCTAATTGTTATGATTACCTATGTCGGTGGTGTAGGACATTATTCGTTGTTCTAGAACCCATTCGGATAGATCAGTTCCAATACTTAGCTTGATCCAGTTTACTTCTTCGCTTGAAACTAAATATTTTTGATACATGATAGCCATGTTTATTCAGGCATCGTTGATATCCATTCTAGATGGAATTACTACTCGTAACTTTTGTATAGTCTTATGAGTAGTGAATACTTTGATAAAACATTCAGCCTATTTATTCACGTTAATCCCAGGTTATATAAATGTGGAGGCAGATCCTTTGCCAGATCTGTGATTGTAATTAAGCCTATTGGCAGCAGAGTTTTTGATTCTTCCTTTGGGACCACGCTTCTCGTGCTTTGCTAGCCCTGAAGAAGTGCATCCGATCCTCTCAGGTTGTGGGTTCAAAGGACGGGGTTACTCGAAGTGTCATTTGTCGGTTGATGGTACCCGGATAATCTCCTCTAACGGGCTCAATAGAGAGAGAAAGAGAGAGAGAGAGAGAGAGAGAGAGAGTCAGTTAACCTGTGTTATTGTGGTGACTGTAGTAGTGTGTATATTCGTAATTCGGTTGATGATTGGGAAGGAGGCGGCTATGTCCAGGCATTTACCAGGAGTTGAAGTGGGATACCACGGAAAACAACATCCAAGATGGCTGAGGAGGGAATCGAACTCACCTCCACTCAATTTTACATCTGAGGCTGAGTGTACCCCGTTCCAGCCCTTAACCAGAATTAAATTTCTTGGCAGAGCCGGGAATCGAACCTGAATCTCAGAGGGGTGACAGCCAAGAATGCTAGCCACTGTGTCATGAGGCAGACTAACAATATCTATCAAGACCTTTTATTATCATTACTACAGCCGCATAAATAATCTGTCCATAACCTAACAATAAAACAGCCAAAAATCAACAACAACGGGTTGGTCACATGGCAATAAGCAATGGCAGGAATACAGATTGCTTCTGACCAATAGGCGGGCACCATTTATTCTGCAGCTGTATAGCGATGTAGGGAATGCTTAGGCCTATATGTCACCCGGCCTAAGGTGACGCAGGCTTGAGGCGACTAAACTATTCTGTTTTCCTCAAGTTGTGTTGCAGTATTGATCTGTCATCTTAATCAGAATCCGACTTTGAAATAGATTGGTGTAACAATGCCTACATATCCCCAAGCTACCGAACTCCTTATTGGCTAAAACATGATGAACGCCGTAAACTTCACTTACTGACATCCATCTATCGATTTCTGCATAAAAGCACTCCCACGTACATAGTCATCAACATTTATTTACTTGTTCTCATATCATAACTGAAACACTCGATCTGTTTCTTCCCTTGCCATCCCCATCAATCACCCATCTATGTTCAACCGTTCATTTAATGTAGCTGGGTCCCGACTATGGAATGCAACTCTTGCCGATATCAGATATTCTAAAACAATACAGAAATTTAAGGCCAAGATTACCTGTTGAATACTGCTGGCTGACTTGTGTGAGTGCTGATGGGTGGAAGGATGTATGACTGAGCTAGGATAATATTTAGGATATTATAGAAAGGCTTGTAACATTGTGATTAAGATGATTATTATTATTCCTTATTCATTAATATTAGTATTAGCATATTACTCTTTATCGATCATCATAATGAACTTGTAAGGTATTTATTGTATTTCATGAAATTGTTTCATATGTACCGGTACCATATTGCGTGGTTGTGAGAGAGGGTCATGTGCCCTAACTCCGCCACTTATAAATAAAAAAAATAAAAAATACTAGCAATCTTAACCACCTTCGCCCAGGTGATCACCAGCTACTCCTTCTCGTGTGTCTTTCCGCTAGCTCTCTCCCATTTTTACGTGGTTTCCAAACTATCAGACGTGAGACTTCACCCCTCCCCCCGAAATCTCCCGCGTATTAAGTATCAATCCTGGGTGTGACGTTAACAGCTTCACCGGTGTGGTATCACGTCTCTGGTATATGCAAAGACTCCCTCTTTAATCCCTTAAAAATGGTGTCCTCGAATCTAGTCCTCTTTGTAAAAAGAGAAAAGACACCACATGCCACTGGCTATAATATAACCAAACTAGTCGGCGCACTCAACGTTGGCCAATGACTATTTTATTTATGCTATGTTGGACATAGCAGGAGTGAATGTTTCCTAATCAGGTGATAAAGAAACTGACGATATTCACAGAGAAAAGTTTTCAAATGCCGGATGGTACCTAACTTGAGGCCACGGCCACTTCCTACCCAAATCTTTCCTCAATTACAAATACACACACTCGTACAGACATCACAGTGACACAGCTTATCAGACAAATTCTACACACATCCAAGTAAAAGGGGCTAGACCCCTAAGAAGAATCAACAACGATATTGTCCGCCACGAGTGGCCCCCTGCACTCATGTGTGGCAGTTACAGACCTGAAAACCTGGTTTTAGGAATATTTTGGTCATTCAATTTTGTTTATCGCGTCGAACTGCTTAAATTCAGCGTTACCTTCCCAGTATGAAAACAAGTATTAATTTCTAGGGGGTTTCCCCATAGCATCCATTTGAATGGTTGGTACGGTGAAACGTTATAGAAATTATTGGAGCCATGCTGGTGATGCATGCAGATACCAAATTGTACGTTTATCAATCCAGCCGTTCCCGAGTTATGAGCGTGTAAACAAACAGACAATACTTTTATTTTTGCGCGCAATCGTCATGAAACAGGCTGAAACACGTAAAAAGCAACGCAAAACTCTTATAGTAGAGGTACACGCTCGTTCAATGTGAAAACTTAACTCTAATTGGCGAAGCAAGTATGAGAAAAACCGTTACACGAGTGAAGCGTGTATCCTCATGAATGGAATGAAAACATTTAAGTCTGCTAATTTAATTCCAGCCGAGTGTTTCATGAGCGTCATGTGCTGTTTGTCGTTGTGTAAGGGCGTCACAGCTACTCCCGCCAATGAGTGAAGCTCATTGTGGCTATGGGAGAGGTATGTTCAAATTCACGAATTTACTCGTCCATTTCATTAGTAAGGAACGGGACTCGCTCGTCCTTTGAACCTAACTCGTTCGAAACGTTGGAATGTGGTCCAGAACGTATCTGAACGGACTGTACTGAACCCTTATTGATTTGCCGATCAATAAGTCTTCATGATTTTAATTATTATTATTACTGATATCCAGGCAGAACATGTTGGAAATTGACGAAGGGGAGACAGGTAGTGTGTCGCAACGATTACAACAGAGGTAGCGTGGTAGTTATTCCTGACGATGACCAGCTAAGCCGAGTTCAAGGACAAATTCAGTACGAACGCGCACCCCAGTCGGCGTCATTATGGGCGTGCCAGAAGAGAAGTTCCAACCGATACACGATTGAATCAGCAAATCAGGGGAGAGGATGCCTAAACCACGCGGAGAGTGGCGTACCTTAAAAAAAGGCGCTAAAACGCGTGTCTGAAGAACCGCCGATGCGATATAATTCCGCATAAGTCCGTTGAGACGTTTGGATGAAAAGAAGAAGATTGATACTAGTCCCAAGTCTGTGAGTTGAAAATTACAGATTATTTTCACAGATTGCCCCCACTCCACCCCTTTCTGTCAGTTTCTAATAAATTGATCGGTGATGAGCAGTTTGAGACACAACTTTATCGAGCTCTGGTGAGCATCGTCCAAGCCAGTTAGAGTAATGATTTTATCAAGCTCTAGTGAGCATACTTCACGTCTGTTTGGACAAACATTTTATTTTGTTCTCAAGGGAGCAGAGTTCACGCTTAGCGGAGGGAGATCTCTAGTCGAGATAAGCGCTACGCGGTAGACATATTTGAGACTTGTTAAAAGCCAGTTGCGTAGAGAACGAAGAGTGTAATTTTCTGTAAATATTGTGTTATATTTTGTGTGACGTATATGTGCGTGTGATGCAAGCAAATGCTTAGATAGGGCCAGTTCTACGTTGAGTAATCGCCTAGGACATTATTTGAGTGAAAGTCAGTAGCTCATAGTGATTCTAGCTAGGCAGACTAATAACTTTGAACATTTCTTTCCTAGAAGCAACGCCAAGATGTCTTCTAGGAGGTCGATTGGTGGAATGAAGTGCTACGCCTCTACCATCACGTCGACAATGAACGAGTAGATTTCCCATAGGGAAATGCCTTGGGACGGAGGTTGAGTTCTACAAGCTGCACGGTGATGTACAAACCATTGATTTATTCAATATGTAGCTAGATTAGACGCGGGAACGTTGTAAATATTTTATTCATTGTTTTTCTTGTATTTAGATTTTTTGTGCGCCGACACTGTTATATTTAAATGTACGTTGGCACGTGGCCAAGTGTTTGTTTGATTTTTTTTTCTTATGAGTCATTATTAGTATGCACGGCGAGTGTATTTTGATTTTTATTCATGCGAATGCGAAACTCGTCATGGTCGAGAAGTGGTGCTTTATTCAATTTCATTTTTTTTGTAGGAAAAGGGGGTAATAGTTGTTAGATGTTTTACGAACAGGTTTTTATTCATACTAGGGTTGGCGAGCGCAACAAGTTAAGATGTCACTGTACAACACCTTAGTCTATATTTTTTGAGTTTTTTTGAGTCCTTTTCAGGTTCTTTAGTCACGGACTAGATTGGCAGCGCAAGTCGGTGGAAAATATTTATGTCCTTTATTTCAGGTTTCTGTCAAACCCATACGTGTGATTCTGGTGTGTGTATTGTGTCAAGGTGTGTGTATTGATTCTTCGTGATGAGGGGTAGAATGTGCCTACCGCCCTCAAATATTGTGGTTGTATTTATTGGAAAGGCAGAGCGCTCTCAGAGGCTACTGTACCTTGTCCAGTGCTGATTCTTGGATTTCCTTGGGAAATGCTAAGATATTTTATTTTGACACACACACGTATATTATGTGCTTTTGGGAGCACGCTTCTTCGAGACACGAGCCAGTGCCACGGCAGGTCGAGGTAATTGACACGTGGGTTGACAGATGTGCAGATTCCACCTTGCGCCCGTCTATGTATGGTGATTCATCGTTTAGGCAGTCCAGCTGACCGACTGACCCCTGTAAGCTATCTGTAGCAAACCTGTTCTTTTAATGGACATTGGATCATAATTAATTGGGAGTTCGCCATGTCCGTTACGAATTACCGCATATCGTATGAAATGAAATGTTTGTTTATGATATAAATGTTGGCTTTGAGCCTAGTGCTTTCTGTGACTCATTTCATTTGTTAGATTTTGTCTGCTGTGACACCGTTGGGTGTAATTTGTATTTTCCTTGTAAAAATGGCAAGCGGCCATATGTGTATTTTTCTTGATTGGTCACGTGTTAATTTACTTGTGTTGATTTGAAAAGTCCTAATTTTAGGCGTTAATGTTGTTTGCTACGGCAGTTTTTTGATTCCAATTTCATTGCGGAAATTATTTTTGTTTTATTTAGTGTAGGAAGTGTCGGATTAGTTTAATTAGTGTTTAGTTGGTTCCTCGTGTCTGTCTATCTCTAAGACAATGCAGATTCGTCCCCTGAAGGTTTACTGGACGGTAACGAATCTCGCATTAATTTGTACACATCGTAAAGCATGTAGATCAGCCGCACTCGCACATGTCATTGTAGTAATTTGGGACATTTGGTCCAGATGTTTACGATCTCTCCTGAGATCAGGCCTAGTTTGGAATTTCATTAATTCAAGTGGGATTCATTTGGGAGACCTTGTTTTTTTATTGTAAATAGTGTAAATTTGTTGATCTGTTATTAAATTCATATGTTTTAATCCTGGTATTCACTTTTTCCTGCATGTTATTTTGTTATATTACCCTGCAGGTTATAAGAAGCGCTTAACAACAACGTTACGAAATGGACTGTTACACCCCCCGAAACTGAGTCTCATATGCTCCTTTGCAAGGGTTCATATATCAAAAATGGCTGCCCAAGTGGGGATTGTTGTTGTTGTTGCTTTGTTGACCTCATACTTATTTCGCTGTGAAATGATTCTAGGTCAGCAGGACAAGAGTAAATTCAGTAAATTGAGGCGAAGTTGTACCGCCATGTGTATTAGTAAAATCACTGAGTTCTTAAAGTTAGAAATGTTGAACAAGGTTGTATTTGTTGATAACTTGTTCTGGCGCCCGGCTTAATAATTAGAAAATTTGCATAGTTAGTGAACTCAGTCAAATGCAGGAAGGTGTTGCCTTACTTTACATTTAATTAACTTCGGTTAATTAAAGTGTCTTTCGTAAATTCTGTTAGTTAGGAATTTAAAAGCAGATCACAAGGGAGTTATTTTGTTGTTTGGAAATAAGAGTCATTATTCAGTAAGATTTTGATTACTGAAAATTTATTTAAATTAGAATCATTGTAATATTTAAATATCAAGACATGTGTGTGTGTGTACGTCTGAAATCCCATTGCATGACCCTATTTTCTCAGAATATATTTGTGTGTTTTGTGATGGCTAGCATCGAGGAGATTAAAGTGTTGATGGAGCAGATGTCTGTGCAAATGTCTGCAAAGACGGAGGAACAGTTAAAAAGCATGAAGGAGGAGATGAGTGAACACAGTGATAAACAATTACATGACGTGAACAGTAACATTACGGCGCAATTGCAAATCCAGGAATTAGATAGTGATAAACAATTATAGGATGTGAACAGTAACATTACGGTACAATTGCAAATCCAGAAATTGGATAGTGACAAACAATTACACGAGTTGCGTGAACATAGCGACAAACAATTACACGAGTTGCGAGAGCATAACGATAAACAGTTAGTTGAACTAAACCACAAGTTATCGGAGCAGGCAACCTTACAAACAGTTCAATTAGAGAGGATCACACTTGAAATAAATCAGAGTACTAAAGTAGAACTAGAGAAACTGGCAGGAGAGGTGGCAGAGAATAATTCGAGGCAGTTAGGAGAAATTAAGAAGCTAGAATCCAAATTTGACGACAAACTAGTACAGTTAGATGGAATGGTAGCCGCCAAACTGAAACAAATCGAGACAGCATGCGTGAACAACACGGCAGGGATCAAAAGCACGCAGGATGAATTACAGGGGCAATTCAACAGAATAGAGGCGAAAATTGTAAACATACAGGAGCAGATTAATTCAGTCGACAACAATGTGTTGGGGTTGATAAAGGAACTTGACAAACTGGAGATAAAAACTGAGAAAGAACGGATGCACTTGCGCGAAAACCTGGAAGACCAGTTAACTAAAAACCAAGAGCAAATACGAGAAGAAATAGGAGGACAGTTAAATAAGAATCAGAAAGAAATGGAAGAACAATTAATTAAAACTCAGCAGCTGTTACAAGAGCAAATAGGGGAACAGCTTGAGAAGAATCAGGAAAACAACAAGGAAAAAATTAACAATTTGAAGAGTAGGATCCGGAAAGATTGGGAACAGCAGGTGAATGAGACCAAAGGAGATAGGCTGACTATATTAAAGAGGCTAGGCTTTAATAACACTAGAATACAGGCTCTGGAGGAAAGTATCAAGTCCAAGCTCCAAGAACACGCAGACCTCATCGTTAAGAATGAGATAAGATCTTTAGAGAATGCCACTTTATTCTCTTCAGAAAATGCAGTAGGGAAACATGGACGTATTGGAAGTCCGGAGGGGATGAAGCTAGCTGAGGATACGAGCCGAGGTCAGAGTCGAAAGATAACGTGCGACACATTCCAAAATTACAGAGGGGAGACGTCAACTCCACAATCTGGTCTGGCACCTGCCCAAGTCATACAAGTAATTAGGGGGAATGATTTTAAACCAGACAAATTCAGGGAAATTCTGGATCTACTCCAAAAGCATTTTTACGCCAGCTGGATGATTATTTTAAAGACCAACACGTCAGTCCCGCAAAACAGCTTCGTCTGGTGGAGAAATTTTTAGAGGCCCCAAGTTTAATCTGGTTTCAAAGCTTCAAGTATACGTTTAATGACATGGCCCAGTTTAAAGAGGCATTTTTGAGGAAGTTCTGGAGTCCTTCACTGCAGCAGGGGTTGAGGATGGACTTATATACCAGAAAATACCATAGCACACATCCTACAAGGTTTTCTGAGTTCTTTAGTCAACAGCTAGTGAAATTCCGCGATTTTGACGAGCCGCCTTCTGAAGAAAACACGGTTTTAACTATCGGCAAGCAGCTTCCGATGAACAT
Source organism: Meconema thalassinum (assembly GCA_946902985.2). Taxonomy (NCBI): domain Eukaryota; kingdom Metazoa; phylum Arthropoda; class Insecta; order Orthoptera; family Tettigoniidae; genus Meconema; species Meconema thalassinum. Next base: position 884,594,043 of record OX336389.2, on the reverse strand, counting down.
ACAGCAATTTTTAGTGGCAGGAAATATCAAAACCGCAGTTCAGGCCGAGGAGATACTCCGCCACTTGGACGAAACGAGTATGGTCAGTCCACAGACCGGGGACGGAATATGGAGTGCGTGAACACTGCAGAAGTAGTTCAAGGGCATCAAAACGGTCAAAATCAGAACAATCAGACGAAGACACAGTCCACTAACACACAATTTACGCCCAGACGGCAGGAGTTCGACGGTCGAAACCAGTATAATAATAATAACAATAGGAACTTCCAAAATCGCCGTCATAATTATAATAATCAGAACAACAATCACAATCAGAGGACGTACCAGCGAGAGTATACGAACTGGAGGGGAAACCAAAGGCAGGGTAGACCTTACCAAAGGAACGGGGACGGCAGATGGAATAATCAGAGGAATTATCGGCAAGGTAACCAGGGAGATTATCGTAATGACTGGAACGAGCGTTACGCTGAGTCACAAAAATATATGGATGAATTAAATGCAGAAGAAGAAACAGAGAAAGAGAAATGGGGGCGTGCGATGGCAAATAGAAAAAGTCCAGATAATCACCAGGATGCGGGGGTGGAAAGTTTATTACGTCAGCAGGAGAGACACGATGACAACCGGCGAAACTCAACAAATGGGTCGCAGGATTTAAAAAAATCACGATTACAACAAAACCAGATAGCCTGAAAACGGAGGAAACCAGGGAACGGGAGGAGTTGATTGTTGCAAATATTGAAGAGTGGGTAGCATTCCCGGATGATTGCCTGGAGGAAGTGGTGAAGGACCGAGAGAATGTAATCAGACAATTACCAATTATTTATGCTCATATTGGAGGTCTTAGAGTGACGTGCCTGATCGACACGGGTAGCCGGGTGAGCTTAGTCACGGAAGCATTGTTGAAAGAAATTGGAAATAATCAAACCATTCCAATTATGCCTGTACCATTAATGAAAGTCCGAGGGGTCATTCCTGACAAGACCATAGTTTGCAAGCACCAAGCATATTTAGATCTGGAGATATTAAATCATACATTTTCACAAACTTTCATCGTGATACCAAAGATGAATTATAATGTCATTCTGGGAGCCAAATTCATTTGTGATTTCCACGCTATAATTGACCTACATAATAATACTGTGAGCTTTAAACAAGTAGAGGGATTGAGTCACGTTGGTCTGAACATGGAAGAAAATCCACTAGAGAGAGAGGCGAATACTTGGGTCATTGAAGAATGCACTAATGAGGCGATTGAAGATAAGGACTCGACGGAGGAGCGAGTAAGCGACACAGCTGTTATTGAAATTGACAGTCAAGATATTTCGCAGGAACTTTGGATACATTTGGCGGAGGAACAAATTAGCGGGTCCAAATTTGAAATTTTACTTCAGGAGCGACTTAAGGGGGCAATAGTAGGGGAACCTGACAGAAGCAAATTAGAAGAGATTTTGAGACATCATAAGGGAGTTTTCGACACGATCCCTGGAAAAGTATTAAATTTTCAATATGCCATGCAAATTACCGATTGGACCCCATTTAAGAGTAAATTGTACCCGATCCCAGAGAAACATTTTGCTCAGGTCAAGGACATTATTGCTAACCTATTAGATTCTGGAATGATTAGAAAAGCAGCAACCCCATATTTAAATGCAATATTGGCTGTGGCCAAGCCCAATGGATCAATCAGATTATGCCTAGACGCACGGGTTTTAAATAGCAAACAGTTAGTCGAGCACGACCAAGCGCCAAGGATCAAGGATGTATTGAAGGGCTTCCGTGGAAAGAAGATATATTCTAGCGTCGATTTAACGAATAGTTTCCACCACCTGGAACTTGAGGAAAAATCCCAGTTATTGACGGTTTTTTATTAGATAACCAAAGCTATATCTGGTCTCGCATGCCCTTTGGTGTAAAAACAGCAGGATGTGCATTGATAAGAGCACTAGACAGGAATCTAACTGAAGAGGTCAAGAGCTTCACTACAAGATATGTTGATGACATACTCATAGCATCAGAAACAATGGAGGAACATTTGGAAAACCTAAACAAACTTTTGGATAATTTGAGAACCATGAATTTCAAAATTAATTTGAAGAAAACGCACTTTTGCCAGAACAAGATTCTGTACTTGGGTCACATAATTGATGTTGAGGGCGTGAGACCAAATCCGACGAAGATAGACGCAATTAAGAAATTCCCTACACCAACTAAAGTGAAACATGCTGAGCATTTTTGGGAGTGACAGGTTTCTTTAAGGAGAATTGTCCTGGGTACACGGAAACAGTAGCACCGATGCAAGAGGTGCTCAAGAAATCTAATCGATGGTCATGGAATGAGGAGTGCGACAGGTCCTTTAGAGCCACGAAAGACCTACTGGAGAATTGTGTGAAGTTAGGATACCCAGACTTCGCGAAGAAATTTGTGATCCAGGCAGACGCTTCGTTGTTTGGGATCGGCGCCATGCTTTACCAAGAGGACGCTGCTGAACCCATGAATCGATCATATTTGGCATTTACTAGTCGTAAACTTAGGAAGCACGAGAGAAACTACACTGTTACAGAACTTGAGTTGTTAGCAATTTTGTACTCGTTGCAACAATGGCGCAAGATGGTCTTCGGGTACTCCATTGTTGTCAGAACTGACCACCATGCACTGACCTTCTTATTCAAAATAACGATGGCAAGCGAATGATTTACGCGTTGGTCCATTTATATACAGCAGTTCGATATCACCATAGAACACTGCCCTGGAAGGATGAACATCATACCAGATGCTTTAAGCAGGAACCCTGAAGATGAGAACGAGACAGCAGTAGATGTACAACACATAGCGTTAACATCTAAGGCTCGCGAATTTTTGGATAAGTTGAAAGAAATTCAGATGGAACAAGAAAAGGACCCATGGATGATGATGATGATGATCAAGTATTACAAGAAGGAACTACAGCCAGATTCACCTGAATATCGAGAAGCCCGTGCAAAGGAAGCAAAATTCCATTACCTCAACAATCTTCTTCACAAGTTCGTGGATGATGATCACACCAAACTTCGAATTCTAGTTCCAGCATCGTTACAGAGAGGACTGACGTGGCATGTCCATGAAAGCTTAGCACAAAACTGAAGCAACAATAGGAGAAACTTTTACGTGGCCAAAGATACGATATACCATTGTAGAAGTAATTAGAACTTGTGACGCGTGTCAGCGTACTAAGCCCAATAATTTCATACTGAAACAGCTTCCAAAACCTTTATTACCACAGAAACCCTGCGAACTGGTCGCTATTGACTGTTTTGGTCCTCTAGTTAAAGGAAAACGTGGATGCCGACACCTTCTTGTATGTGTCGATGTATTTTCCAAGATGGTGGTATTATGTCCAATCCAGAAGACGACATCAAAGCAAGTCCTCAGCAGAATCCAGAACAAAGTCATTCCGACGCTTGGGAAGCCGGAATTCATCTTATCGGACCATGGAACATATTTTACAAGCAATGTTTTTAGACAAGGTCTAGAGAACCTAGGAATAAAGCATGTTCTATCTAGCATTCGCCACCCTTGTGGAAATCCGAGCGAAAGAACGATTCGCTGTGTTGCCAAATATTACCGCGTCATGATTTCAAATGATCATAATAAGTGGGTCGACAGAGTAGGAGATATTGAGATGTGCATGAATACTACGAAGCACGAGTCGACAGGTCAAGTCCCACTAGTTGTACACCACAACAGGATGCCTGAAAGATCCTGGGATAAGATTATTCCATGCCCAAGGGACCCGCTGTTAACACATGAGTGGCGAATTCAGAGAACCAGAGAACACATGAGGAGCCAAGCGGACCGAAGACTGAGGAGATACAGAGGGAAGAAATTTCATCGTGAACTTCAGGAACAGGAACTAGTGCTTGTTCGGAGACCACCGATATCATATCCTAAGAACAAAGTATTTGCCAAATTCTGTCCAAAATTTATCGGCCCGTTCCGTACTATCAAAAGTTTGGGTAATAATGCTTATAGACTTGAAGAATTGAGCACTGGCACTAAATCTGTTTTCAATAGTGCTAATCTCAAGCCGTATTACAGAAGGGAACCACTTGATGAGTAATTAGGACAAGGAATGCAGAATCATATTGCAAAAATTAATTTGAGACCCCACACTCAAATGTACGTGGCTACGTGGTACCTGGGAGAGCGAACTTTGTTTGTAAACAAGACGTCAGGTCTGGCAGAAGTTGTAATCGTGTGAGCGAGAGGGGGAAGGTCTAGCGAGACGTGTGAATGACATCTCAGAGGAGAACATTGCAGCGAGAAGCGCACACTAATTGGGACAGTGGAATGCTCACTCAGGCAGGCGAGTGAGGTACTTAAGTGATGTTATCTATACTACTGTGGATATAGTTTTTAAAATCCAAATCAATCACTTGCTTCGAATTTCAAAACCTTGCTGAGGATAAATGAACCCTTATTGATTTGCCGATCAATAAGTCTTCATGATTTTTATTATTATTATTATTACTGATATCCAGGCAGAACATGTTGGAAATTGACGAAGGGGAGACAGGTAGTGTGTCGCAACGATTACAACAGAGGTAGCGTGGTAGTTATTCCTGACGATGACCAGCTAAGCCGAGTTCAAGGACAAATTCAGTACGAACGCGCACCCCAGTCGGCGTCATTATGGGCGTGCCAGAAGAGAAGTTCCAACCGATACACGATTGAATCAGCAAATCAGGAGAGAGGACGCCTAAACCACGCGAAGAGAGGCGTACCTTAAAAAAAAGGCGCTAAAACGCGTGTCTGAAGAACCGCCGATGCGATATAATTCCGCATAAGTCCGTTGAGACGTTTGGATGAAAAGAAGAAGATTGATACTAGTCCCAAGTCTGTGAGATGAAAATTACAGATTATTTTCACAGATTGCCCCCACTCCACCCCTTTCTGTCAGTTTCTAATAAATTGATCGGTGATGAGCAGTTTGAGACACAACTTTATCGAGCTCTGGTGAGCATCGTCCAAGCCAGTTTGAGTAACGATTTTATCAAGCTCTAGTGAGCATACTTCACGTCTGTTTGGACAAACATTTTATTTTGTGCTCAAGGGAGCAGAGTTCACGCTTAGCGGAGGGAGATCTCTAGTCGAGATAAGCGCTACGCGGTAGACATATTTGAGACTTGTTAAAAGCCAGTTGCGTAGAGAACGAAGAGTGTAATTTTCTGTAAATATTGTGTTATATTTTGTGTGACGTATATGTGCGTGTGATGCAAGCAAATGCTTAGATAGGGCCAGTTCTACGTTGAGTAATCGCCTAGGACATTATTTGAGTGAAAGTCAGTAGCTCATAGTGATTCTAGCTAGGCAGACTAATAACTTTGAACATTTCTTTCCTAGAAGCAACGCCAAGATGTCTTCTAGGAGGTCGATTGGTGGAATGAAGTGCTACGCCTCTACCATCACGTCGACAATGAACGAGTTGATTTCCCATAGGGAAATGCCTTGGGACGGAGGTTGAGTTCTACAAGCTGCACGGTGATGTACAAACCATTGATTTATTCAATATGTAGCTAGATTAGACGCGGGAACGTTGTAAATATTTTATTCATTGTTTTTCTTGTATTTAGATTTTTTTTTGTGCGCCGACACTGTTATATTTAAATGTACGTTAGCACGTGGCCAAGTGTTTGATTGTATATTTATTTCTTATGAGGCATTATTAGTATGCACGGCGTGTGTATTTTGATTTTTATTCATGCGAATGCGAAACTCGTCATGGTCGTCAAGTGGTGCTTTATTCAAGTCATTTTTTTTGTAGGAAAAGGGGGTAAGAGTTGTTAGATGTTTTACGAACAGGTTTTTATTCGTACTAGGGTTGCCGAGCGCAACAAGTTAAGATGTCACTGTAGAACACCTTAGTCTATATTTTTTTGAGTTTTTTGAGTCCTTTTCAGGTTCTTTAGTCACGGACAAGATTGGGAGCGCAAGTCGGTGGAAAATATTTATGTCCTTTATTTCAGGTTTCTGTGCAGCCTCCGTGGCTTAGGCGGCAGCACGCCGGCCTCTCACCACTGGGTCCGTGGTTCAAATCCCGGTCACTCCATGTGAGATCTGTGCTGGACAAAACGGAGGCAGACAGGTTTTTCTCCGGGTACTGCCTTTTTCCCTGTCAACATTTCATTCCAGCAACACTCTCCACTATCGTTTCATTTCATCTGTCATTCATTTAATCATTGCCCCAGAGGAGTGCGTCAGGCCTCGGCAGCCGGCACAGTCCATATCCTCGCCGCTAGATGGGGGCTTCGTTCATTTCATTCCTGACCCGGTCGGAGACTGGAAGCAGGCTGTGGATTTTCATTTTTCATTTCAGGTTTCTGTCAAACCCATACGTGTGATTCTGGTGTGTGTATTGTGTCAAGGTGTGTGTATTGATTCTTCGTGATGAGGGGTAGAATGTGCCTACCGCCCTCAAATATTGTGGTTGTATTTATTGGAAAGGCAGAGCGCTCTCAGAGGCTACTGTACCTTGTCCAGTGCTGATTCTTGGATTTCCTTGGGAAATGCTAAGATATTTTATTTTGACACACACACGTATATTATGTGCTTTTGGGAGCACGCTTCTTCGAGACTCGAGCCAGTGCCACGGCAGGTCGAGGTAATTGACACGTGGGTTGACAGATGTGCAGATTCCACCTTGCGCCCGTCTATGTCTGGTGATTCATCGTTTAGGCAGTCCAGCTGACCGACTGACCCCTGTAAGCTATCTGTAGCAAACCTGTTCTTTTAATGGACATTGGATCATAATTAATTGGGAGTTCGCCATGTCCGTTACGAATTACCGCATATCGTATGAAATGAAATGTTTGTTTATGATGTAAATGTTGGCTTTGAGCCTAGTGCTTTCTGTGACTCATTTCATTTGTTAGATTTTGTCTGCTGTGACACCGTTGGGTGTAATTTGTATTTTTCTTGTAAAAATGGCAAGCGGCCATATGTGTATTTTTCTTGATTGGTCACGTGTTAATTTACTTGTGTTGATTTGAAAAGTCCTAATTTTAGGCGTTAATGTTGTTTGCTACAGCAGTTCCTTGATTCCAATTTCATTGCGGAAATTATTTTTGTTTTATTTAGTGTAGGAAGTGTCGGATTAGTTTAATTAGTGTTAAGTTGGTTCCTCGTGTCTGTCTAGCTTTAAGACAATCCAGATTCGTCCTCTGGAGGTTTACTGGATGGTAACGAATCTCGCATTAATTTGTACTCATCGTAAAGCATGTAGAACAGCCGCACACGCACATGTCATTGTAGTAATTTGGGACATTTGGTCCAGATGTTTACGATCTCTCCTGAGATCAGGCCTAGTTTGGCATTTCATTAATTCAAGTGGGAGTCATTTGGGAGACCTTGTTTGTTTGTTTTTTATTGTAAATAGTGTAAATTTGTTGATCTGTTAATAAATTCATATGTTTTAATCCTGGTATTCACTTTTTCCTGCATGTTTTTTTGTTATATGTTACCCTGCATGTTATAAGAAGCGCTTAAAAACAACTTTACGAAATGGACTGTTACACCCCCCGAAACTGAGTCTCATATGCTTCTTTGCAAGGGTTCAGTACAGAACGAGACTCGAAGTGTTCAGATGAGTTCGTTCACCTCAAGGTATATAGAAGTGATGAACTCAACTACCACCAATGCTTTACTGCGTGAGGCAGTCTAAATGCCTCTGCATACAAGACAACAACTTTTGTGTCATAGATTTCTATTGCGATGCTTTCTTTTATTACAGCTCTCTTGTTATGACCACACGTCAGCTTGTGAATCGCCACAAAAGTACGAACTTCATTCAAGAATCTCAAAACTGAACAACCCCGTATTTCTTCTTAACGTGGTTAACATCCAAGGAGAGACCAAATTATTTAATGTTCATGAAATCCACTGTTGAAAAAAAATTCCATGACTTTCTTATGGCCAGAAGGAGTACGGTAAGACAACGTATTGTTATTTCACATTGATACTGCTCCAAAACTGTTTTCACTTCACTGAAATATTCCACGTAGCATGATGCAGTCTATAACCACGAACCCCATCGAGGTGGCAAAGAAGTTGTTGGTTGCTGTTCACGGAATTTTTCAATTCTTGTCGGTGACTTGATGAACACATTCTTCACGCTGGAGACAAGAACATCCACGTCTTTTTATTAGATTCTGACAGTTTCAGCGACATGATGTAAGCCGTTAGCAAGGGACGTCAGGTGTACTGTTAAAGCAGGAACTGGATTAAAAGTTCTTTACCCTAAATTATCGAACTCTAAAGTATTTATTTTACACATTATTTAATCTGCTATATCAGGTATATTTTACAGTAGGCTATATTTCGTATGTGTAGACAATATTTGGATGAATTATTACACATTTTAAGCCACAAATATAGAAAATCAGAATTGGTGAAGTATACCTGAGGACTGGGTTTGATTCCTAGTTGATGAATGTAAGCTTTCCAAAATGAAATGCCACATATAGTGGGCCGGATTCAATGTATAAGTGACGCCCTCTGAAAGAGGATCACAAATTTCAAAGCCTCATAAAACTGCAAGCTAGCTTTCATGCTTGCTTTCATTTTCCAGTTAAGTAAAGAAACATAGCACATTAGGAAACTACGAGTAAATATTTCGAGATGCTTTAGACAGATATAATTCATTTGACAACCACATCAACTAGGGAATCAAGAATTCGGCCTCCTCATCAGTTCGTTCAGAACACGCATTTATTTATATATTTATTTATTTTCACGGCATACTAATTGAAATTTAAATATACAGGCTGTAAAGAAAGTTCTGCACCAAACTTAAACTCCGCATGGGGGTGGGGGCAGGGAGTAATTTGAGATAGGAAACCCATGTCCAGAACGCAACCGTAACGCCCCTATGAGCAATTTTAAATATGAGTACATCTGGCAACGTCGCGTGATATCCATGGCAGAGGACCAATTATCGCTCACAAGTCTATCTAGCTCCAGTTCCACTTCATGGCTCAATGGTAAAGCACTCGACCGTCAGGCGTTCGTGACTACACGCTGGGGTTCGAATCCTTCTTCCAACCCAACTTGATTTTTTTTCCTCCGAATAATTTGATGATGGATCAACTCAATTACCGTAAGCATGATGTTTTCAGGATGTTTCAAGAACGTTTTAAGAATCTTAATTAAATGTTTATGCTTATCCTATAGCCACGTGTTCGGTAACGGTTCAAACTTCAGCAATGTTGCGACTCTGTCTTTTCTTAAGATGGGGGGGCATGGTGGTTCAGCGGTCTAGCTGCATGCCTCTCACCAAGGCGGCCCGGGTTCGATTCCCGGTCAATGCATGCGAGATTTTCGAAGTGAAATGCCATGTCCTGTGGTTCGGATTCCACGTAAAAAGGAGGTCCCGTGGCTTATGATCTCAAGATTAACGGTCACGTTAAACTACAAGCTTCCCCAAAATAAAGATAATTTAGTTTGCTATTGTTCATTTCTTCCAAGTATACTTGTCTGGAAAGTTATGTTATGTATTGAAAATGAAGAACAATTTGTATTAAAATTGATAAATTTCTGATTTTCAAAGCGAGAAATTTTAGTTTTTTTAAATTACAGACCTCCCTCCACAACAACAATAAAAAGATAAATACGTAAATTAAATGAAAAAGAGAAAAAACTAAAATTTCTCGCTTTGAAAATCAGAAATTTATCAATTTTAATACAAATTGTTCTTCATTTTCAATACATAACATAACTTTCCAGACAAGTATACTTGGAAGAAATGAACAATAGCAAACTAAATTATCTTTATTTTGGGAGAGTTTTGCAATTTACTTTTTCGTTAAAACAGTTGCTCAAAATTGCCTCCTTGCACATCGCAACGAAGGCAAAAATGAAGACGGTTGACAAGTGATTCGCGGACTCGTCCAAAAATTTATTCTGCTCTGTCCCGAACGACGCCCGCCGCTACAGCTATTCTTCCGACTAGCTCTTCTTGACTGTCGATTTCTGTCCCATCGTATATCAGGTCCTTCATGTATCCCCAAAAGAAAAAATCAAGTGGCGTCAAATCAGGGGAGCGTGGCGGCCACTGAACTGGACCTCCTCTGCCGATACATCTTTCGGGGAACGTTTCGTCCAAAAAGTCCCGAGCTGCTCGGAGCCAGTGGGCTGGGGCGCGGTCATGCTGGAAAACCATTTCAGTCCTTGTCTCCAGCGGGACATCCTCCAGAAGTTCTGGGAGAACGTCTTGAATAAACCGCAGATAAACGCGTCCGTTGAGTCTAACTGGTAAAATGTATGGCCCGATTAGATGGTCCCCAATAATACCCGCCCAAACGTTCACAGATAATTCTTCTTGATTTCCCTGCACGACTGGGTGGGGGTTTTCGTGACTCCACGTGTGACTGTTGTGGATGTTGAAGCAACCATCCCTGATGAACGTCGCTTCGTCGGTGAATAAAATTTTCGACAAGAAATCAGGGTCCTCCCCCAAGCGATCGATCATTTGATTGGCGAAATCCATCCGGACTGGAAGATCCTCAGGCTTTACTTTTTGAACTTTTTGAAAATGATACGGATACATGCCATCATCTTGTATCACGCTGTGGACAGTGGTAAGCGTTAACCCTTCCGCACCTCCGATCGCACGCGTGCTTGTGGAAGAATTGTTGCGTACACGCTCCAAAAGCCTTACTTCCATTTCTGGAGTTCTCCTCCCCCGCGGTCTTCCCGGTCGGTGGTTGTGAGCCTGTGTAAGGAAAAGTAACTTAATGAAAAAATGTGAATTAAACCGTTATGCTTTGTTCCCGAGTCGCCTCCGTAGCGTAGCGGTCAGCATGGTTAGCTGCCGCCCCGGAGGTCCTGGGTTCGATTCCCGGCTCTGCCACGAAATTTGAAAAGTGGTACGAGGACTGGAGCGGGATCTACTCAGCCTCGGGTGGCCCAAATGAGTAGAGGGGGTTCGATTCCCCCTCAGCCATCCTCGAAGTGGTTTTCCGTGGTTTCTCACTTCGTCTTCGGGCAAATGCCGGGATGGTACCTTCTTCAAGGCCGCGGCCGCCTCCTTCCCTCTTCCTTGTCTATCCATCCAAACCAACCCTTACCTTCCCTCATGAGGCCCCTGTTCGCTTCGCAGGTGAGGCCGCCTGGGCGAGGTGCCAATCCACCTCACCAGTTGTATCCCTTCCGATTCGATGTTCCCAGCTCTAGGACACTGCCCGTAGAGGCGGTAGTGGTGAGTTCCCTCGCTGAGTCCGTGGGTTCCACCAACCTGGAGGGTAAACGACTAAAAAAGAAAAAAAAATCTTTGTTCCCACTAAACGATAACTTGAGAAATCCAACCTAAAATTCAGATTAAAAGACAAAGCAGAAAAGAAAGCACCGTTCGTAAAGAAAATCTTATTTCAAAACTGATACCTCTAATAGGATAGGTACTCAGAAAAATCACCGACGGATACCCCTATTCATAACAAAATGAACACTATGAATCACTAAAATTAAATTATTTTCAGTGAGTGAAAAGTTTATTTTTGCATCCAAAAACCCTGAATCCGCCTTGAAATTTTAAGGCTTCACAATCGAAGAACATACGGTCAGAAACCCACCGTTTGCCGTCCAGGCGCTTTCAAACATTGGGTATCGGTACCCGCCATTCAGACTGGGCACTGTTTTTTCTACAAATACGGTATTCGAGTTGAATAAGGTGCGTTGTATTTTTTAAAGTAACTTTCATTTCTGATATCTTTGTCCTATTTGGAACGGTTTGGGTTTTAGGAGCCAAAAGCGAGATGCGAAAGTGTTACGTTCGATGGAACAATGTTTACGTTCTCTTTTCGGCTTCTAGTACCTATACCGTTCCATTTTTAAATTGTTTAAAACACTAAGACGTAGCTATTATTTTATCACATTTACAGGGAAACAAAAGATGAATAAGAGATACACATTGACAGATATGATACTTACCTGAATCGATCCTGTTGCTCGCAAACGATTGTGAATTCACGTAAAAAATTGGTAGTGTGGGATACGGCGCATGAGGAACCTCTCTTGGTAAATGCGCTGGGCCTGGCGACTATTCCCGTCGGCCAATCCGTAGACGTAGTGGATGTCTGCGAGGTGTTCGTTAGGATATCCGTCCATTGCGATTTTTCAGGAAAGCTACGGTTTAGAAGACTCTCGTGGAAGAAATGATAACGCATCGCTGTTCTTAAGGGCTTTTATACCCTGGCAGAATTTTCTAGACTTTACAGAAACCGGAAACACCGAAATTTCCTGAAGTTCATTATTTGTTCCACAATGTTCTCGAACAAATTATGTGGCACGAATAAAAATACGCGTAGTTACTCGGATTCGAACCGGGAACGCCCGATACGTAGGCCGGCACGCAGACCAAAGTCTACCTCACTTTGATAGAAATAACGTGTAACAACAAGGCTTGGGAGCAACAAAACGACGGTATGAAAATTCGGAGTTTCATTAACAAACAATAATTAGGAAATCTAAGAAACGCGACACAGAGAAGTGATCTTACGCACAATTCAATAAAATAATTGATAAGCATTTAAGTTCCTCAGTTCCAACGATCGCTGAACCTGTATCAGTATCTTCACTGTAACTTTTTTTGAACTCGCAATCTTTTGCTTGTAAAGTAACCGCCTATGACCTTTACCTTGTGACCGATCCAGTCAGGGTCAATTACCGGCCCCGGATGACAGAAGATCGGAAGGAGACCGGAGAGTCAGTATGACGTCATGGCATGACGCGGCGAGGTAACCGCGAGAGTAGGGGAATGCTCCAGAAGGTTCCAACCCCTCCCATTTTTTTTCTCGAAGAAGGACGCAGTTCCGGAATGTTCAGTATGTGAGTCAGCAGTATGTGAGTCAACAGTGTGTGAGTCAATAGTGCGTGAACGAGTACGTTATATAGCGGAGCACGGAAGGGTAGCCCAGGTCATGTAGACAGTGATTTTACATCGGGAACTTGAATGGTTTTCGTGAGTGACCAGCAGGCCATGAAGCCTGAAACTAGCGTGCATGTATTGCCAGTGAGTTTTTTTTACAGTGAAGTATGTCAGTTTGTTTGTCGAACAGTGTGAATTTCAAGACGATATCGGACTCGCTAGTATGTGAGGAAACAGTTAGAACTGATAAAGGAAGTCCGTTTATGCCGACAATTTATGTTCATTAAAGATTGATACCAGGAGGTGTTTAAAATTACGAGTATCAAGGGAAGAATTATATAACGATAGTCGAGGCGAAGCATTATCGCGAGGCCCTATATTGTAACAGACATCCATTCGGAAATAGCATAGCAGTGTGGCATTTTAAGAAACGCAGTGAGAATGCAATAGAGAAGGCTACATCTACTTTAAGCTTGTGTTGGAAGACTGTAGGCCGCAGGCAACTTGATATATCGGTCAAGGCCAGCTCGAAATAGCTCCTCGTGGAAGGAAGTGTGTCACTGGGTTAAAGGAAAGTGAAGACAGATAACTCAAGTGAACCAGGAACTAGACGCTATAGTGCGCGAGCGTGAAAGTGCTCTGATATAGTGAGATGTAATATTGCCACACGGCAGCATGAACTTAATAACCATGGACTCAAATACTCTGGGAATCAACATGCATATTAACACGCAAATTATGCTGCACTGAACTTCTAAAGGGGCCATAATGGGGTGAACGGTCGCAACGAGATGGACGAGTGGACCATGGTTGGGACGTCAGGAGACGCCGCTGCTGAAGGTGACCGGGGACAACCTGTGGGCAGACATGGGCGTCGCCAGGAGATTGAGAGGTGCCGGGGGCGGATACCTCTACCAGTACGCTGGGAGACCACATCGCGGAGACACTGGAGGAACGACGCCGCCCTGATGCCGCAGACGGCGACGACACCGACGCCGACGCCATGGATTTCCGGGGACACCGGATATAAAGTAAGACGTTTCATTTCCATCCTTGTTCATCAGGAAGAAGAGAACCTCTACCTCGGATAGCCATGCCATGAGATAACCTGAGATCGTGTAACTTAACGCCCTTTATAATCATTTATTCCAGATTGAATAAGAGCATCATTTTTTTCATAGGGTCGTGCAGATGTTTTTTTGTCTTTCTTTTCGGGTCATTTGACCTACATAAATTTACAGCATCAATGGTAGGAGTAGGACATGTATTTATTCTCTGAGACATAATAATAATAATTTGAAATTGGGTAACGATAATAGGAGATGACCATTTTGCTGGGAGATTCTAGCATGTCGATTTCAAAGGTCATTATTCGAATTTTGTTCTGAAAGGTTTGTCACGGATTGCATAGATTTTTATGGCAAATGAATATGGTTGAAGATTGTCGGATAAGGTTCCTTGGATAGGATGCCATATTATCATACGACCTCGTGGTCCCGATAAAGTTGATACGCTCTGTTAGTGTGGGTTCTTGAGACATGCTAATAATGCATGATTTATTTTGTAATGATGTTGTGTAAAGTTTATGTGATAATTATGTGGTAATTAGATAAGGTATTATTCCGTCAAAATATGACGAGGTTATTCACGGGGCGACGTATGTCCGTTGAATTGTATTTGTAAGGACAGGGTCCTCTTGACGAACGTGCTACGTTCATTGATGAGTTGTATTGAATAGCGCAGGTGTGTAATTGATGGTGCGCTCGACAGTCAGGTTGTTTGGATCTTCACACAGAGTGTTCGGCGGAAGGGTTACGATTAAATGTTTGTTGTGAGTATGAAATACGCTAGGGCGCCTTATTGCGAGGTTCTTAACCTTTCATAAACAATAGACAATGCTATAATTTAATTACAATGACAAAGATGACAGTGTGGATCAAGGTTGTTGGAAAAGCGGAGATAAATCATTAATAATAATAAGAATTAGTAGTGTAAATATGTAAGCACAATCTGGGTGTGTTAATAATTTATGATAGGTTATAATTAATTGTTGAAATGTCATATTATGTGAAGCTGAGTCGATGTTTGAGTGCTATTTGATGTAACAGGATGCTCTTTAATTATTCATTTGCAGTTCGATAGAGAAGATCCGTCCATTGCTGTATAAGGGTAGACAGTTGTAATTTACATAGATATTCGATATTTTCTTTGAATTTTTGCCGCAGGTGAACTTTGTGATAAGTGGCTAGTGATGTTTACATGCGTGTGCACCGATAAATTATGGTTAATTTAGCTTTTGAAAGGCGATCTCCTTGTCGGAACTTTAAGAGAGGACACCCACGAGTTTGGATAAGCGTAATTTTCTTTTGTTTGTTTAGGGACTATGAACTTTATTTTTTTTCCGGACTTTGTCCCACCCTAACACTATACTCGTGCGTGATAGGCAGGTTGCATATTTATTTATCCTTTGACCAATAAAGGAGCAGATGTGATTTTACGAGGGCGTTTCCTTTCTTTTCTGTTTGTCAATTCAAGTTAGGGCTTTGCTTGTGAATCCTGGTTCAGTCTATTTGCCATCCTAACCCGTAAACGACCCGAGACCCTTTGTCTCTAGCTCGCTGGAGCTTTTCTTTTAGTCTTGTCTGTATGAACGAAGATTCATGCCGTAATTTTTTTGTACCCACTCCCTTGGCTGTTTCTTCTGATGGGGCCGGGATGCTAGCCGGGTGATCGCCCGTCCCATTGGAGAAACGGGCACAACCTCAAATTGCGATCTTAAAGATATCATTGCGAAACAATCATACAGCAATTACGACAAAAACAAAGAGATCATTTGTGTCCAAACAAAATCCTACCGCGAAGAAATAAATCGGCAACGAACAGAACCAATTTGTTTTTCTTTTAAAACGCAAAATTGCGACGTATAATTTAGCTCCTTTTAAAACGAAATTAGAAACAAAAAGGATCTAATCTAGCCCTATGTAGTAATTGTATGTCTACCCCTTATTATTCCCGTTTTCCAACGGGGTCGGGGATGAGATGCGATGGAAGTCTTTGTGGCGATGGTTTTTACGGCCGGATGCCCTTCCTGACGCCAACCTCATGAGAGGAGTTAATGAGAGATGAAATGAATGATGGTGAATGAAACTGGACAAGGATGTGGAAGGAAGCGGCCATGGCCTGTCAGAAGGTACCGTCCCAGCATTTGCCTGGTGTTGAAAATGGGGAAACCACGGAAAACCATTTCAAGGACGGCCGACGGTGGGGCTCGAACCCTCGCGTCTACCGAGTCAGCAGAGAGCTTGGCCCCATGACCTAATGCTGCGCTTTAGCCAGCGTAGCCACTACTGTCAGTATAGCCCTATGTAGTAATTAATTGATGCAAATCCAAACGACTCTAAGAAAAAAAATCAGCACTGTCGGAAGGGGGATTCGAACCCGGTCACCTCAGTGTAAGAGTCTAACGTCTTGCCACGGAGCCACTAGGTGTATCTAACGTTAGTTAATCGGTCCTCTACCGTGCGTAGCACGCGACGTTGCCAAATGTACTCATAATTAAAATCGCTCATAGGGGCGTAACGGTTGAGTTCCGCACATGGGTTCCCTATCTCAAATTACTCCCTGCTCCCACCCGCATGCGGGATTTAAATTTGGTGCAGGACTTTTTTTACAGCCTGTATACACGGCGAGTGGAAGCAGATTTTAAGCACAGAATGCTTATTTCATAAGTAGGCTAATGCCCATACATATAGGTATACACAATTGAGAATACACAACAAGAGGCTTAGCCTCGTATATTTGTTTTGTGCTTTACAATCTGAGTTTTTGTCGTGTGTGTAGTTAGGATCGGGGATGAGGTGGGTGCCCCAAAGAAGTTACTATTTCCAGGGGAAATTCACACTCAACATGACCGCTTCTGACCTGTTTTTGCTGCAGTCTAGGAGCGTTGCTTAACGCTGGGAACTTAAGCGTACTTGCTGTACAGTATACTTACCCAAATTTGTACTAACACTCTGCGTTGTATTTCCATGAAAACTATGGACCATAACTACACTTCTCCTAACTGCAACGTCTTCTGTATCACTCCCTTGGCTGTCATCTAAGGAGCGGCTCAAAAGCGACACACCAGCCTCTCTTGAAAGTAGCTCATGCCCCATTCTACTGTACGTTTTTCTCCAAAGTCCTGACGGCTCTATGCAAAATTCAGCCTTATCTTGGAGGTCTCTGGCGCTGCTACTGCTTGTCTGCGTTTCAAAGCTGTAGTCAGAGTCCGTCGAGCTCTCAACTCTCTGATTGGATATATCTGCCAGCTTAGTAGTTGACCTCCATTGCTTCGTAGTGACGATATCTACGTTTTCACTCTCAGATATTTCGCGGGAAAAATCTTCACTCTGGTTCACAGGTAATGTTCCACAATATACTGCATTTGATACTTTGCTTTCGAGAACACCAGAATTCATTAAGGAAAGACTTCCTTTCACCCTCTGATCTAGGCTGAGTGTTCCATCAGAAGACCCTGTCCCCAGGAGTGGAAGCTGAAACAGAAAATCGATAGCAAATATTAGTAAATAATGGAGGGATAGCAATTTCTGCCACATTATTTTACTCAATGTTCCACATAACTCTCGTAACATGATATAGATATGTACAGTATACTATTGAGGTAAATCAAATCCAAAGTTACAAATTCTAATACTAAAGGAGAGGAATCAACGCAAGGAAGGCAGTACCATATGATTCAAGGATGGCTGGTTATTGGGCACGCACGCCTCTGCTCTGTCAATCCAAGCAGAAACAGGAATACAAGTAATATTGGTGACATTGTACTCAATAACATTGCTTCATTTATCATTTCTGTTGTCAGTATAGCAATGCATGGCTAAACAGAAGGATTACCGTCATCAAGGCCATCATCTACTGCAATAGCAGCGTAGGTCAAATGCCGATCAAGCCGTTCAATCCAGCAAGTGGAGGAAGAGCCATCTTTGAGAAGTGGGACTTTTCAAACTGATGATGTGGAAAGGTTCTCAGTCATGCCACTCGATAGTGTAAAGAAACCAAACCAGCCAGAGAGACAAAATTAAAGAGGGTTGTTTGCACGGACAATACCCATTGTAAACAATGAAAAATGTGTTTCAGAGATCTTCGTTGTTATGATCAATATAGAGATTATAATTGTTCTTAAGAGGCGTGACTACGAGGTGATCTTCCAAAAATATTTTTGAGATATTATGCTGCGTCATGTTGTGTAATTCCAATGTTTTCTTTACTCTTGTACTGTTGATACCATGCGCTAAAATGATTGTGAGACAGTTCACGTGGCGAAGGAATGAACGATTATCAGTAATTCTCTAATCAACACTGGGTGAAAATGACAACGAAATATTACATACCCAACGGTCACAAAATCAATGAGAAAATGAGCAAGTCCAACAAACAGATATAGCTACCACATCCTACATGCGAGGAAATCTACTTGTTTCACACACACGTTAATATGAAAGACAGTCATGACCTGGTGTATAAAAGAGGCTTCCCTTTATGCTTGTACAAGCGTTGATAATAAGAAAATGGTGGCAGTTTCCCCTGCGAATAGGTTTGCAGATTTCCGAGAAGGAGAGACAGGAAGATTTTTCGAGACAATTGCATGCTGCGTCATGTTGTGTAATTCCAATGTTTTCTTTACTCTTGTACTGTTGATACCATGCGCTAAAATGATTGTGAGACAGTTCACGTGGCGAAGGAATGAACGATTATCAGTAATTCTCTAAGATCACTGGGAATCAACACTGCAAATGGGAAAACACAAGGTTGGTATCACATAAGACATTAAAACTGTTTGAATAGGATACAGAACAATAAATAGAACACAAATCACATAAACGTTACAAACCTATGAGAAAAGATCAGTTTTTTAGAGGCATTTAGCTGAAGATTTGGAGCTATTAACTAACACGTTTGAGTCCATTCTTTTTACATATGTAAAGAAACTCCTTGCAATTCATGTCTAAGTTTATCACTTGAGGCATTTCTGACAGCAGTGCACTTGTTGCCTATTAATAGGAAACCTAATCCACAAAAAAGCACTTGAGTCTGGAATTGTGAATACAATTCAAACTACTTTGACAATATTGGTTACGTATTTGACTAGAACTTAAAGAAAAACATAATTCCCTTTAGAAATGTCCCTACCCTCCAATTTAACACTTTCATGTCATTTCCTCCTAAATTCACAAGATTCTTCATAAGGATAGTAGAAATTCATTGTATCTTCTGGGTGGAATAATGTAACTGCAGTTCAAAGTTGTGGTATTCTATTTCCTGACCCAGTGAAATGGTTTCCATTTCTAAATAATTATTTTCTACGCTAAGCCATACTTATTTTCATGATACCCTAACTAAAATTCACAGAGGAAATGATTAATAAAACCGGATGATTCCGTCACTTGGAAAAAATTAAAAAATACCAGGTAAGACTTGCTGGAAAATCGTGAAACGTACGGGAAGATCGTACAATCTAGCAACCCCACTTCAGAGTTACAAGTGTGTAACATACAGTGCGGGGTTTCATTTATAATACCAATAAATAGAAGCACCATCTTGTATTTGCTCTTTATTGTAGACATACCACAATTGGAAGTGACTGCAAGCGAATGGTTTATAGAACACTGGAATGATTTTACTGAATTATTTTATTACAATATTATTATGACCTGACAGGTCTTTAATTTCAATTGACCACTTATTTTCATTCCTTTTTGTCCGTCTATTCTATTTGTGCGAATAGACAAACTATTGGTCAATTAAAATTGTGTATTGTTTAATTTTTTTCTAATGGTGTTCATATATTAATATGATTGGCTCCCGCATTCCGCCCGACGCCTTCTAGAGGCGAGATGACTTCCTCTCTCCCCACACTCTCTTGTGGACCGCGATGTAAGCTACTGGTACTTCCCGTAAGGTATCCCCTCACGTGGGAAGACAACTTTTGCCTTCTCGCAATTCTTATAATGTAACCGTGGAGGAAGTACCACATACCTACGTTCGAGTTAATGGCTAGTTTTGCTACTTTTATTTAATTGTTTGCGTGTGTTACCGTACGTAATTAAGGAACAATATACGCTACATGAAGGTGAGTTATTAGTAGTATAGGCGTAGGTATGGGACAGCCAATTAAGTGTGGTCAAAAGTGACCATTAAAATTCTATTAAAAAAATAATGGATAAAGTGACCTTAAACATTATTTAAAAATTATTGATCGAACATATGGTTATTTTAACCATTATAAATTATTCAAACAATTATGGTTACAAGTAACCATAAAATTCAATCAATATTATGGTTGAAATTAACCATAAAAGGTAAACATTATTTTGTATTATTTTATGGCCGAACGTAACCATAAAAACAATTAAAATTATGGTTAAAAATAACCTTTAAATTGCCAGAAGTTTTTCAAAATTTTGGTTAAAAGTAACCATTAAACTTAACAAAAAATTAACCATGATAATTATGGTTAAAGGTAACCATAAAACACAATTAAAAGAATTGCCAGAATTTTTTTCTAAATTCTGGTTAAAAGTAACCATTAAACTTAACAAAAAAATTAACCATGATAATTATGGTTAAAGGTGACCATGAAACACAATCAAAAGTTATGGTTATTCTATCTATAAAAATCAGCCGTAAAAAGCTATGGTTAGCGTATCCATAAAATTACCAATGTTATTTTTAATAAAATATGGTTAAAAGTAACCATAAAAATGACTCTAATATATAAATGACAAAGTTATGCTTACCTCCACCTATAAAACGTAACACAAATTTATCCTACAAACACCTAAAATAATGGCTAAAAGGAACCAGTAAATTTTTAAACTACAGGATTTCCTCTAGAGCTATAAATAACCTTTAATAACCCTTCATATGTTAAAAATGTTGAAAGTGAACCATTTTTTCTGTTATCCATCAACTCGTCATTGATTAGACTATCAATAACAAAAGTTTTATAATGTTCTGGCGAAGTATAACCTCTATCTTTATTAAAAATTGTGACTTCGGCAAAATCTTTCATTCCAAATATTTTAGATATATCTTTAGCATTGAAAAATATTCTCTCTTCATTTCTCTCGCCTCTGGTTTCAACATTAGAAATATTACCTTCATTATCCATAAATTTTTGCAAAACTCCGACATTTCAGAGAAACCCCCAGGGGTGTTTCGAAGCCAGCGCTGGTTTTCTAATTTCTCCTGGTCGACACCCCTAGGGAGTTTTTTTTCCTTTTTCAGCTTCTCCTTCCAACTTCTCATTCCTTTCCTTTTGAGTGGCCATTCCCATCTACTTTGCATCTCTCAGAATGCCTCTAACAGACCCTGGAGAGCATTTGCTTCTTCCTTCTCTCTTTCATTAACTCAGTTATTTTTTTGAAAGGATTGAGTGGGATTCGAACCATAGAAAACGGGGCGCCTCCGTTTCTAAGCGAACAAATCTCAACAAACCAAACACTTGTCCTCCTGAGCTACGAGGAAAGCGATGGGAAGCTTAGTTTGAACGCCTTATGTGGTGCAATTTCTTACGAGAAGTGCACTACGAAGAGCTTTTATTGTTTGCTAATAGATCGCGCTGCACATACTACGTAGTTTCTTGCTTTGCTACTAGTACTTCCGGTGTAACAAGACTAACAGCTGGGGGCTAAGTAATATTTAATTTAGCACATCACTTCCATGCGAGTGAGCGGATGGCACAGAGAGAGAGTGCATGCTGACAAGGTTATCTTATCGACTAAGAGCGTATCAAGGCTAACGGAGTTTCCTGGTCAAGTTCACTGATAACTTATTTTTAACTTCTTCCTTCTTTTTTCGCACTGTGCTCAGCCGAAACTATTAGTTTGTTTACTTGCTCTTCTAATTCCATTAATGCCTCACCAATTTCTACACAGTCACTTTCATCACTAACGCGTGCTAAGATCGTTAGTTGCAAATTTTGCAGCTTGAGGTAGTAATCGAAGACTATTTTCTTAATACACTCAGGCACATTATTTACTTTGGTGGGTGTATTTGAAACACAACCCCCTTTTAAAATATTTGTCAGGCTGCAAGGCATTATATTATATTCGGGTTCCATATTTATTAACTGCTTTTTTATCTTTAAATAAGAAAATACTGCAAACTTAATTGCCCTTTCAAATTCAACAAATTTAAACTAACTCTTTTTTTATTCTTAGTTTTTAAGTTCAATTGAACTTAAAAACTAAACTCTTACTAATTTATTAAAATGAATAACAACTACTTTCACATTTAAAAGTTTTCAGTAACTATTCCATGCTTAGCATCATAGGTTAAATTCTTTTTACCGTACATAATTATATAAGCAAGCGTATTTTCTGGTATATTGGCATTAAATGTTGCTACCAATTTCATACTGGTTTTCTGAGGTGTTACTACATTTCTACGCCGACTTATATTGATAACATAAATAGGATAAGAATCAATGAACTCTGTGGGGGTTACAACAACATCATACTTCAGCTCAGTTATACGCTTAAAGTCCCTAAAAGCATAATAGGCATTTAGATAAGTATTAGGAGGATTGATATTCCACATTTCTTCCGGAAACATTTCGTTTCTTCCGTTTTTCATGTAAATATTTTGAAGCTGAACATGATCAAATTTGGAACTATTCATATCTTGGTTACCTTTTTTATTAGTTTGAAACACAACAAAAATGAAATATGGCAGATCAAACTCCATTGAATTGTAGTAATTAGTAATATCTATTTCAAAATTCCTTTTCCCACTTAGGCCTGAAATTTCTTGAGTTTGAAGGTCAAAGAATGATATAGGTATTCGTGGTTCTTGCAGTATTTTTTCTCTCAGTTCAAGCTCATAATTTGGTTCGTATTTTACAACAGGAATTTTTATCTCCATTGACTTTACGGTAACTTTTCCTTCCTCCGGGAGAGTTCCAGGTGCATTGCCCCCATCGGGATTCTTAGTCCACCATCTATACAGAGCATCGTTCGCATTTTGACTCCATGTAAATGTAACAGTTAAATCTCCTTCCCACATAATCTCTTTAAAATCCTTAAAAAAGCCACCAAGAAGACTTAAAGGGTACCTTAACTCATTTGATTTTTTCTGCAATTTACCATTACTAAGAAAATTACCTGAATATATCATTTTATCACTATAAGAGGCTGTTAAATTAAACAGAACCGTTGAAGATATATTTGGATGGTCAATTCGATAGATAGTGTGTCCTCGTTTTTTCACGGTTACAGTGCTCCAAAATTGAGTGGGGTAATTGTCAATTAGCTTTACATTTGACTTTCCTTCATAGTTAGTGTAATCAGTTCCATCAGCATGAGTTACATCGAAAGTAATATACAGGTGCGCATTATTATCAATCCAACCATCACCAACTTTAATATCTATTTCCACGTCATTGTTTGGCAAATTTAAATTGTTTTTAGCCTTTTCATTTACAGGAAAAGACTGCCACTGGTAACTTTCTACTTTGTTCATTTATTATAAGAAAAATAATAGAAAATTAAATGAAGAGGAAATAATTAACTCATCTCTAAAATTACAGTAACTATTGCGCCGTTGAAATCTATTACTTCGTCATTCTCATTGGTCACAGTAATTTTTAAATTCTGAATTTTATCGAAAACTGGGCAAAATACAGGATAATTCGGCTCATAAATTATTGGAGCACTAAATTCTAGGGCTGGTTTAAATGATGCTATAATATTCATTTCACGGTGAAAATGCTCAGAGTCTTTTACAAACATTCCATCCGCTAAATTGAAATGAACGCGGATATTTTCGAACGGAATTATTTTAGGTAAGTTCCGAGCAAGTGTTTTGGTTTTTGGTTCTACAATTTGATTATTAAAACCTAAAACTGAACCAATACTTTCTTCTTGGTCAAAATATATTTTATAATCACTAATTATTTCCAATCTGTTTAGAATTTTATTTTGTTCAATACTAATGTTAGGTTCTTGACCTTGAATAGCTTTTTGTAAATTTTCTACATTATATTGACCTGGTGGAATAAACATTTCAGTTATCATACCTGATACTTTTTCATAGTGTACTTTATTGTTTTTTGTTGTAATATTTGGTGTTAGGAAGGTTGAGTAAAACCCTATTAATCCAACTTTTCTAAATTCATCTCGCAATGGAACATTTAACCTTTTCTCTAAAACCGAAGTTTTACCACTTAGTTCAAAAATTCTCTTCATTTATTAATTCATTCATTAATTAATAAAATAAACGAAAATGAGTAAACGAAATGTTGTAGATTGGGACCCACAAGTAAGACTTGTAGAAAAGCAAGTAAAGAACAAACATGGCAAATTATTACCGAATTCCATTCGTTGTGCTATAATAGGCCCCAGTAATTGTGGTAAAACAACCTTAATGATTGACAATTATATTTTGGCACCTGGATGGTTAAAATGGAAAAAAATAAACAACCTTTACATCTTCTCTAAAAGTTTAGATCAATCTAAGTATCAACAGTTTATGGAAAAATGTAATAAAATCGAAGAGAAGTTAGGAAAGTCCATTGCACAATTTATTCATGACGATGAAAGCATAATGCCCCTGGATAAATGTGAAGATAGGTCAGTTGTAATTTTCGACGATTTCATACTGGAAAACCAAGACATAGTTCGAGAATATTTTACACGAGGAAGACATAAAGGGATTGACTGTTTTTACTTAGCTCAAACGTATTCAAAAATACCAAAACAATTAGTTCGTGATAACTTAAACTTCTTAAACATATTTAGGCAAGATAATACCAATTTAAATCATATTTATCAAGAATTTGTTGGTGGCGATATGAAATTTGAAGACTTTAAGAATATTTTCAGCAAATGTTGGAATGAGGAGTTTGGTTTTATTACTATTGATATGAATCGCAAAGCTAACGATGGTAAATATAGGAATAAAATTAAAACGTTTCTAAATGTTGGGTAACTACTCCAGGGGTATTGGCAGGTTTTGGGTTGAGTATTCTAACACCAACATCGTTAGCGTACAACTTCAGCGTCAATGTCAGCGTCAAATGTCAAACGTCAATGTTAGCATCAAACGTCATTTTTTTTAAATTTCACCTATAATAAAGATGTTTGCGAAATACGATCAAAAGGTAGTTCAACAAGCAAGAAGGAATAGGAAGAAATTTGAAGAATTAAAAGACGAATTTCGAATATGGAAGAAGCAGCCTATAACGGAATACGAGAAGTATAAAAAAGAAGATCAACCTGTTATCGATGCTGTTAATGTTTTAGGCAACAAGTTAAATGACATCGGTGAAAATGTTATTAAAGCTATAGAAGAAAATAGAGAAGTGGAGAAGCAATTAATTCCTTACAGAATTGACTATAAAGAAGACTTTCCTTCAGATTCCGAAGGTTCCCATTTCTTGGATGAATATGATGTCACTGATGAGCAAAAAGAAGCTTTAAAATCGGCAAGAAAGGTCAGAAAGAATTTAGAGTCGCAACTTCAGAAAGAAAAGGGGAGGAGTTTATTTCAAGAGGCCGATGAAGAGTATGATAAAAGTGAAGAAAATGTTAAGAGGAAAGGCATAACTGATTATTCTACGGTCCACTTAGGGGTAATAATTTCAAAATATTTACCTAGAATTAGTGACCCTAAATTTGGAATAAGGTATGATAAGAACTATCAGGGTTATTATATAGGTGACTCAAAAGTTGAATTCAGTAATGACGATATTATTATTAAGGGTAAGAATTTTAAAGCTACAAAGGGTTTAATGCTATTTTTAACCTTAAATGATATACCTAACGATGATGAGTATACAGACGAAGACCGCAGCACATATGAGACTATTTAAAAAATTACAAATGCTATGTATCAAAACAATGACCCAAATAGCACTAAACCTAAAAGTAGTGTTGGCAAAAAATATAATACGTTGATAAAGGATATATGGCTTTCAGAAAAAGTTAGTAGAAAAGAAAGAGCTGCATCTCTAACCACTCCTCCTAAATCAGGATTTGGTTTTGTAAAAAAATATTCAAAAGCACCGATTGAATATGTGTGGCTGGATGATGTAAGGGAATTAATAGACAGATTAATGGTAATTCATGGCGAAGAAAATGCTGGAAACAACGTCTATCACAATGAAAAGGTTGGAATAACGAAGATGCTTACGAGTAAGTTTAATGACTTCATTGTTAATAATCCTAAAGGTATTCCATATCTAATTAGGTTTTTAAATAACATTCCCCATACATTCTGGGAATCTGAAAAACATGGAAAAGGATTAGTTAATTGGATGATTAATAAAATAGGTGAAAATAATATTGACTTAACACTCCCGGGATATAAATTTTGTGGTCCTGGTAATCCATTAGACAAGCAACTAGCCGAAGGTGTTCAGGGTTCCAACCCATTAGACGAAGCATGTAAATTACATGATATAGCATACCGCGACCATACAAAATTAGAGCACAGACATCAAGCAGATAAAGAATTACAAAAGGCTGCAAAAGAGAGAATATTCAGTAAAGATGCTAACTTGAGTGAGAGACTAGCAGCTACAGCCGTTACTGGAATAATGTATGGAAAAAGAAAAATGGGAATGGGGTTAGATGAAAATGGTTGGGGCGTCTGAGTATAAATTTGTAAAATTTTTGTTTATAATTTTTTCATTAAATAAATGAAAGGATTTAGTATTGATTACAACGTTTCCCAAAAAGGGAAACTAAAACCCAAAGCTATTAAAATAAAACTCTCCAACGAAGATCTGAAAAAGCATGACTATCTAGATGAGTACTTGACAGATACACAAAAGAAGCAGAAAGCAAGAAAAATTCAAAAAGGTGGTAGCTTACTTATAAGTTTGTCCATTCCAATTGTAAAGAAAATATTCGAATATCTCAGTAGGAAGAAAGAAGGTTCTGGAATTAATGAACACCAAGGAGGATTTTTGCCATTAATATTAGCTGCATTGGGTGCCATTGGTTCGCTGGCAGGTGGCGCTGCAGCCATTACAAGCGCTGTTCATAAAAAGCAAAAAGAAGATGCGGAATTGGCTGAACAAATTAGACATAATCTGGTGATCGAAAAAAAGACTGGACAAGGTTGTTTGGGAATAACTAAAATTTAAAAAAAAGGAGAAATTTCATCGATATTGAGTGATATACTTTCCAACTATAAGCACCCTTTAAGTAATTTCGATATACTTAAAATAATACACGAAATAAACATAAAGCATTTTCGAAATGTTTTTATGATCGATGAATTGCCTACAAAACCTAATGATTGTGAATCAGGAATTGTAAACTTGGATACGTCGGATCATGCAGGTACTCATTGGATTTGTTACTTTAAAAAGGGTAACCAAAAATTCGTCTTTGACTCATTTGGTGGAGATGTTCCTGAAAAACTAGTAAATTATTTGGGAGCTAGCAACCTACTTTATAACGCCGAAAGAATTCAAATGTTTGATGAATATATATGTGGTCATTTATGTGTCCTTGTTTTAAAGTTGTTTTCGAATTTGGGTTCCCCTAATCCCGCTCATTTTAACGAAATTATAGATTTAATAAATGGACATATTTGGAAATAAAATTATAAACGGAGAGAGTAGTTCATTAAATATTAAAGCTATCACAAAGGATGATTTAGAAAAACGATTTTCAAGGCTAGTTACGGCTCTAAATAAACGCCTTAGTGAGCTTTTTTTTGTTTCAAAAACATGGATTGATTTTCAAGGTAAAAGGATAGCGAATATTGAAGATCCAATCAACAATAAAGATGTAGTTAATAAGCAATATCTCTTAGAAAAGCTCAAACCACTTACTACTGAAGGGGATTTTCCTAAAGATAACTACTTCACGAAAGAAGAAATAGAAAAATTGTTCTCGGAATATGCCACTACTTGTCTTGCACCAGTAGCAACATTAACAGAAAAGGTTGACAACTTAGAAAGAAAGGTGTTTGATAGGATAATATTACAAAAGGACCTTTTTGCAGAGAAAGATAAAATTAAGCATATTTTTACATACAACGCAACGATTAGGAAAATATTTGTTCGTATCGTAGACCCAGATAAAGTATTTACTTCATATACAGATGACGCTATTAAAACAGTATTAGACGTTTATATTGCACGTTCCAAAGAAGAAAAAATTATGGTAGATACTAGTAAGCCCTTCAACGTTAAATCTGGTGATACTTTATGCTTTAAAAATAAAATGGACAGCGTAATTTTAAAACTTCCAATAAATGTTAGTGTGACGATGTTTGGTGAAGTAATACTTAATGCATATGAACCTCATCCTGATGAATCGGTCGAATAACACTAATGTTAAAATGTTTTAGTTTTTAATGGAGAAAATATCCATTAAAAACAGTCTAATGTAACAGGTTTTTATACAACATCTCTATTGTTCCTTTAAGAAGATCAGGAGTAAATGGAATATTGAAATGGTTTCCCGAATAGCTAATTTTTATTTGTTCTTTCATAAGCACATACAACCTTACGCTATTAGGATCATTATATTTTTCATAAACTATCTCACAATCGGGGTGCCGCCTGCATATTTTTTTGATTGCTTGATTCACCTGTTGTCTCTGCGCCCTTATTGCATAGTACCTGTACTTTTCGTTTGGTTCATGCTTATCTATAATAAGCAGACAATTATTCTTACTAGTTTTAAGTGCAAGAGGTGTGGCTAATGGGGTAAGAGATTCGTTTTCTGCTTCCTTTATTTGAAGTTTCTGCATTAACCCAACTAGTTGGTTCTTATATTCTTCTTTAATTTTGTATTCTCCGTACTTTCGAATTGATGGAAGGACTTCTTTCGTTACCCATTTCTTAAATTTTTTATCTTCCTCTTTTTTAGATGATAAAATAAGCGAATACAAACCAGATTCATTAATAAATATGGTTTGAGGATGTATATTTATTAACCCCGCCAAAACGGCGGGGTTATTTAAGGTATCGAATGTACCTTTGTCTTCAATTGCAACGTGTTTTCGAATTGCTTTATCTGTATCTCTATACTCCAATATTAAAGCAATATATTTAGCTTTAAACCATGAATCGTTATTTTCATCAATAGCAATAACCACTTGTTTGCTATTATAGAAAAGTTTGCTGTTCAGAATATCGGTAATTGATTCCATTTATTAACTAATTAATTAATTAAAATATAAATATAAAAAGTTAGTTTCCTCAACAAAGGGTAGACCCTTGTTTCTTGTAAGTTAGTTTGCGTTCTTCAATGTTGGGTGTCTGAGTAAACCAATGCTTATTTTATAATTAATTTTAATTAATTAATTAGTTAATAAATGAATAATCACATTTGGTGTTTAAAGTGCAAAACGTTTACTCAAACACTGCATCCTCACACCCTTTCGACAAAAAATGGTCGAACTAGAATCGAAGGTTTATGTTCCGAGTGTGGGAGTAAGAAAAGCCGGTTTGAAAAAAAAAAGTTAATGAGAGTGTAAAAATAGGGGGTTCTACCCAAATTAGAGAGCCACCCGTTAGCATTCGGGAGGAAATTATAAACGAAATTCATAAGCCCATGAGGAAGAATTTTCCGAGAAGGAGGGTTACAACTCACGGCATTGATGACATTTGGCAAGCGGATTTGGTAGAAATGGACTCTGGAAAAATAAAGGGGATATCGAAGCTTAATAAAGGCTACAAGTATTTGTTAACAGTCATTGATGTATTTTCAAAGTATGCCTGGGGTGTACCAGTCAAAGATAAACGGGTAAAAGTGTTGCTAAAGCGTTTGATGATATTTTAAAAAACAGAAAACCCAAAAATCTTCAAACAGACAACGGTAAAGAATTTTACAATAAAGAATTTTCAAAATTAATGAAAACATTTAATATCAATCATTATTCGACTTTTACTGAAGTAAAAGCTTCAGTTGTAGAACGATTCAATAGGACCTTAAAAGAGAAAATGTGGAAGCAGTTTGATATTCAAGGAAACTACTGCTGGGTTGGCATTTTACCAAAGTTAATTAATGGCTACAATAATACGACGCACACAACTATAAATATGAAGCCAAAAAACGTAAACAAAGCTAATGAAGAACATTTGTTGAAAACTGTTTACACTGTAAGCGTAGGAGCGGAAGAAAAAGCAAAATTTAAAGTTGGCGATCAAGTCAGAATTAGTAAACTAAAAGGTATATTTGAAAAAGGATACACAGGAAATTGGTCGACTGAAATATTTGAAATAAAAGATATCGTTTATTCCGACCCTATTACGTACAAATTGAAAGATGTAAATGCGGAAGAAATAAAGGGGAACTTTTATGAGCAAGAATTACAGAAAACAAAGTATCCAGAGGCACATCTTGTTGAAAAAGTTTTAAGAAAGAAAGGAAATCGGGTATATGTCAAATGGTTGGGCTTTGATAATTCTCACAATAGCTGGGTTAATAAAGAAAATGTTATATTATAATATTTCTGTAAATATAAATGGACGCCCGAGTAAAGCGAATAACCCTTTCTTTCTTCCTGTTTTTACTACATCCTACTGAAGATGTAGAAGTATTTATAAATCAGTTGTCTGAGGATAGTATAGATTATCTTTTTGAACTTAATGGTAATGACATAGATAGCTGTTACAACTTTTATAAAGCTACGAAGGAATCCTTAATTTTACTTTAATTTTGGTATTTGATTTTAATGGTTACTAACCATTAAAACCATAAATTTTCTACTTAAAATTTGTCGGGGAGTTACGAAAATTTAAGAAAATGTTTAAAAGAATTCAAGATTGTGCGCTTTGCAACCACCATAGACTTCTTTTGTGCCGTGGTATACCATTTTCAACCCTATCATTTTCTTTTTTTCCTTTCCACAACTTAGCACCTTGTTGTATTTGTCAGGCAATATAACCTTAAATTCACTATCAAGTTCTAGAAAAGTTTTATTTCCATATTTTGTATTTATACCATCTACATTCGTTATAAGGTATTCGTTCCCTATTTCTAACTCACTGAGTTTTTTAAACGTCTTTTGTTCGTTGATGCTGTTGAGCGTCTTGAGAAATTGATTTACTTCCATTTATTACCTATAAAAAATTATTTTAATTTTTTAAATATTTAATATAATTATTTTATTTCCTCTAGTTGAGCTACAGTATTTTTCAAACTCTTTATTACTTCCATAAACGAAGATGACCTTTTTGGACAGTCTATGCCAATCATTGAAAGATCAAATTTTTGAGCTTTAACCAAAGAATTCGTGAATTCATTGTATTGATATACTTGTCTACCTTTAAAAAAATACAGCATTCCGTTAATATATCTAAAGGCTGAATCCATTGCAGGCGGTAAACCAGGAAAACGTCTTGATAATATGCCATGTTGCTTGGGTTTAAAGCTGCATTCGTCTATTTCCGAAAAGAAAGCGTCATTGTAAAATATATAAGTGTGGCCTGAGTAAGTGTTTAACAAAGCATGAATTATTGTATCTGGTCTAATGTTCCACATGGACATGGCTTTTGGATAACCATTTACCAATATTAAGCTCGGATAATCCATCATGTAGATTTTGTTGGCAATAATCATAACAATCTCACCAGAGGGTCTTTGATAAGCGGCTGCAATAGTTTTAAAATCTTGGGGTAAGAAGGTTAACCAATCTGTAATAAACTGGGGTCGTTTGTTTTTTAAGGCTGTTGAGTTATCAAGATCTAAAAGCCAAAACCATTTTTCATAAAAGACATACATTAACTGATTAACAATTAAAATAGTGTTGACATTCAAATCACATAAATTGGGCTCTGGCTTTGGTGTATCTGGAGTTGGTGTTTTATCCGGTACGTTAGGCTCTGTGGCTTTACCATATAAACTTTGAATAGGTAAAATGTCATCTTGATGTAGCTCTATTTGATTGTTAGCGTATGCATACATAATAGCATCTGGATTGTTTGAATGAGAAATACCTAAGGCATGGCCTATTTCATGTATCATAACAGAAAGTAAATTTGTTTGATATTGAGGAGTATTAGCATCGGTATTTAAATACCAAGATTCATCTTGATCGATATGAATTTCAATAGGTGAATTAATGCTATTTGGGTAATTTGCATGAGCCAAAACTCCACCTTTTCCATCAAATCCACTGAAACATTGCCCACTTATTTTGTGATTTCTATGAGGGCTACCACGTTTATTTGATATAATTATATCTGGATTCCTCAAATCGTTCTCAAATGAGAGATCTGTATGTTTTTTCCAAACCTCGAAAGCGGCTCTAGCTACACTTTGCATTGCTTGATTAGCTAAAGCATAATGCCATTTTATATTTTTATTATTCCATTTATACCGCCGAGTAGTAAAATTTATATCGTCATCGGTGATACCACATCGCGATGTATTCATTAATTGTAAAGTACATTCATCTAAATCACCGGTGATATCGAGATTGTAGTACTCTTGGAACAATTTTAAAGCATATTGGAAAGTTGTTTCATTTACTTCTGAAATTTCTTGTTCGTCTATAGTCAAGTATCCAAAATTACGCAGATAGTTGATAGCAAATTGATTCTGATTTTCATGAGATATTATTTCTAATTGAACCTTTGTTAGGGTAACAATTATAATGCAAAATGTAATTATTCTGTTCATTTATTTATTTATATAAATATTTTACTATCATTTCTCTCGAGCCCAAAAAAGTGATGTTTTATAATTATTTTTATTTAAAAAATGAAATTTTTAATTAAAAAAAGTTATATAATAAATGGATTTAAAACAAAATATTAAGCACCGAACCGGTGCAACTGTAAAGGAACTAAGGGTTCTGGCAACGGAACTCAAACTAAAAGGAGTATACAAGATGAAGAAGGCTGCTCTTCTTAAAGCTGTAAGCAGTGCTTGGAGTAATGCCGGAGATAGTGCTTTGTTTACGTATCAAGAATCAGAGCTGCCTAAGAAGAGCGTTCGTGAACTAAAACAAGTCGCCAGAGAAAACAAAATTAAGGGCTACTCAGTAATTCATTCAAAGAAAGGGTTGCTAAATTTGATAGCGGAAGAAAAGGAACGTTTGGACAAAATCAGGCATTTTGGATTCGATCAAGACCTCTTTGAAATTAAAAAGGAACCAAAACCTGTTCAGTCTAAGGTTTTAAAAATTGTAAAGCGAAAATTGGGCCAAATTTTTCCTTTTAAGAAAAATATATTTAATGAAACAGTAGCTAAAAAGTCACCTTTCGAAATTCATCAAGGTGTTCGTACTGTGCTGATCAAAAAGTTTAACGTATGGCAGACAGCATATACTATACACATAAAAGATTTGCAAGGAAAACCAATAGAACAAATGAAAGCGGTCAGAAAAGGTGTGCATGCAGCCATAAAAGAAGTAAGAAAACTAACTGATTTTAAGCCAGGTGATCAGATGAAAGTAGTTGCAGAAAATAATAATTTTAACCATGTGATTTCATCAAAAAGAAAAATAAAAGTTAATGCTTCACATCTACTTGACCAGATTGAAAGAATAATAACATCTAATGAAAATGTAGATATCAACAATACCACTTTTCACTTCGAGGTTTACAAAATAACCAGAGGAAAAGGAGCAAAGGGTAAGAAAATAATCAATATTGCTAAAGATGTTATGGCTAAAAGAAGCATAAACAAAATAACCAACACCGATAACCTGTGCGGGCCAAGAGCAATAATCACAGCCGTAACCTATGAAACTATAAATATACTTGACAGGACATTAACTGATAATGAAATTACCTACATTAGGAAAGGACGGAGTTTGCAAGAAAAATTAGCAAAAGAGTTATGCACAAGATTCGGAATGAACTGTGAAGATGGGTTTAGTTTAGACGATATTAGAAGTGTTGCATATCTCATGGGTGTTCGGATTAAAGTTGTTTCGGCTGCCCATTTTAACAAGGTAATCCATTCATCAGGTGTAAATGACGCGATAACAATTTATTTGTACTTGCATAACGACCATTATGATTCCATTAATAATATACGAGGTTTTTATGGAAGTTCATATTACTGCAAAAAATGTGATATACCTTACGATCATCAGGACAAGCACTCGTGTAAAAAAGATAAAAATGTGTGTAATTTGTGTTTGTGCCCAAAACATGATTTCCCAGAAGGTATGCGACCCCGAGTATACTGTAAAAAGTGCAATAGATATTGTTTTGGTAAAGATTGCGTTGATAACCATGAGAGAGTGTGTGAGGTAGCTTACAAGTGCAAAAAGTGTAATAAGATATGTAACAGAAGTGATAAGCACAATTGTGGGTACTCTAAGTGTTGGAATTGTAACGATATCGTGAAAAGAGAAGAGCACCAATGTTATATGCAAGGAAAGAAAAACCGTGGGGGATACTGTATGGAAGATTGTATTTGCAATGGAAAGGCTGATAAGCGATATAAATGGTGCACTTACACGGAAAACTACTACTTTTTCGATTACGAAGCTGAACAAGATACCGGAGTACACGTCCCAAACTTTGTATCCGTTTATGACTTTAATGGTGTTAGGCGGGCTTTCCTAAAAAATGACGAATTTTGTCAGTGGCTAATATCAGACAACCACAAAGGTTTTACGTGTATAGCACACAATGCAAAAGGTTATGATGCGCATTTTATTTTACAATATTGCGTCAATAATGGCATTAAGCCTAAAACTATTTACCAAGGGTCTAAAATTATGGAGCTCAAAATACCCACCCTAAGGCTTAGAATAATTGACAGCATAAACTTTATCCAAGGAGGCCTTGCATCCTTTCCCAAAACATTTGAACTAAAAGAACTAAAAAAGGGGTATTTTCCACACTTTTTCAACAAGAAAGAAAATCAAAATTACGTAGGGTCCATTCCAACTACTAAATACTATGGTGTTGATACAATGAAACCTGATGCTAGAAAAGTATTCTTAGAATGGCACGCTGAGAAAGTGAAAGAAAACTACGTGTTTGGCTTTAAGAAAGAATTAGCCGAGTATTGCCATTCTGATGTCGATATATTACGGCGAGGTTGCCTCGCCTTTAGACAGTCATTTTTAGAAATAGCAAATATAGACCCCTTCCAATACATAACTATTGCCAGTGTTTGTATGGCTATTTACAGGTCAAAATTCCTTGAAAAAACACAATTGCAGTAGTCAAAGAGCAAAAAAAGGAAATGTTCAGTAAGGAGTCTATAGCATGGTTAAGTTCGTTCCCTAATGTTCGACACGCATTAAACGGTGGCGAGGTCACAATTTGTAGAGCCAAAGTCGATGGGTACGACTATATGACTAAAACTGTGTACCAATATCATGGTTGTTTTTGGCATGGTTGTCCCGACTGTTACTCAGGCGATACTATCAACAATGTCAACAATGAAACTATGGATGACTTGCTTACAAAAACTATAGAGCGAACACAAGCTCTTAAAAATGCCGGGTACAAGGTTGTAGAGATGTGGAGCTGTAAATGGAAAAATTCTAAAGCTTATAGGGAAAGCCGAAATAAAACAAAAGATGTTGTAGAACCTCTAAACCCCAGGGACGCATTCTTCGGTGGTAGGACAAACGCCTCAAAGTTAAAAGTTTCTGGAAAAAAGCTGAGATATATAGATATATGCAGTTTATACCCAACAGTCATGTTTTACGACATGTACACTATAAGGCAACCCACTAAAATATTTAAACCAGAAATATACAATAAAGACTGGTTTGGTTTAGTTAAATGTAAAGTTCTTCCTCCAAGAGGTCTTTATCATCCAGTCCTTCCTGTGAAGCTAGATAAGTTAATGTTTACCCTGTGCGCGAAGTGTGCAGAAGAAAAGGTCGGCCGCTGTAACCACAGTGATGAAGAGAGGGCGCTTCTTGGAACTTGGACTACAATCGAACTTAATAAGGCTCTTGAGAAAGGCTACAAAATACAGGAAGTTTACGAAGTATGGCATTTTGAAGAGAAAAGTAATGAGCTTTTCAAGGACTATATTAAAACCTTTATGAAAATTAAGCTAGAAAGTAGTCCTTGGGATGGTGATTACAAATCTAAAGAAGAATATGCCCGAGTAATAAGAAAAAAACAAGGTATAAAGCTTGATATTGACAAAATTAAACCCAACGCTGGTAAGCGAGCTGTTGCTAAAATATGCTTAAATTCTCTTTGGGGAAAGTTTGGTCAGAGGCAAAACATGTCACAAACAGAGTTCATTGATGACCCTAAGAGGTGGTACGAATTGCTATTAGACGATAAGATAGAAATTACTAATGTAATGTACATCAATGATGAAGTAATTGAGGTAACATACCACTACAATGATTTCTATGTAGAAAATAGCACAAATACCAACATATTTGTGGCAGCTTTCACCACTTCCAATGCTAGAATAAGATTATACGATATGCTTGATAGATTAGGAAAGGCAGTAGTTTATTATGACACTGATAGTATTGTTTACATAGATGATGGAACAAATACTGTAGAGACCGGTTGTATGCTCGGCGAATGGACTGACGAATTCGGAAAAGATGATCACGGTATTGAATGGATAAGCACAGGTCCTAAGAGTTATGCGTACGAAACATATAAAGACAAACAGGTTACCAAGATCAAAGGATTTACTCTCAACCACGAAAATGCCAAAAAACTTAACATGAAGACAATGACTGACTTAATACAAGGTTCTAATAATAAGGTTGTTATAAGCAATAACATGATAACAAGAGATAAGAAAACAAAAAGCCTTGTAAATAAAAATATTGCCAAAGAATTTAAAGTCGACTACGACAAGCGTATGATCCAGAAAGAAGAAGACAACATAATTGATACACTTCCTTGGGGATACTAAATATAATAGTGTACATATTATTTTTATAGCTATTTATAGCCTTGTTTTAACCATTATTTTATCCTTAATTCGTTAAA
Source organism: Meconema thalassinum (assembly GCA_946902985.2). Taxonomy (NCBI): domain Eukaryota; kingdom Metazoa; phylum Arthropoda; class Insecta; order Orthoptera; family Tettigoniidae; genus Meconema; species Meconema thalassinum. The sequence goes on along the minus strand of OX336389.2, from coordinate 884,557,228 downwards.
AAGTTACTAATAATTTTAGCCTTAAATTTAGCCATTATTCTTTCCATTGTTTCTAAAAAAGTTATTAGAAATTTTAGCCTTAACTTTAGCCCTTGTTTTATCCATAATCTTTTAAAAAGTTACTGGTAATTTTAGCCTTGTTTTAACCATTATTTTGAAAAACATCGTTAGAATTTTCAATGGTTAATTTTAGCCATTATTTTAGGTGCCTGTAGGATAAATTTGTGTTACGTTTTATAGGTGGAGGTAAGGATAATTTTGTCATTTATATATTAGAGTCATTTTTATGGTTACTTTTAACCATATTTTATTAAAAATAACATTGGTAATTTTATGGATACGCTAACCATAGCTTTTTACGGCTGATTTTTATAGATAGAATAACCATAACTTTTGATTGTGTTTCATGGTCACCTTTAACCATAATTATCATGGTTAATTTTTTGTTAAGTTTAATGGTTACTTTTAACCAGAATTTAGAAAAAAATTCTGGCAATTCTTTTAATTGTGTTTTATGGTTACCTTTAACCATAATTATCATGGTTAATTTTTTGTTAAGTTTAATGGTTACTTTTAACCAAAATTTTGAAAAACTTCTGGCAATTTAAAGGTTATTTTTAACCATAATTTTAATTGTTTTTATGGTTACGTTCGGCCATAAAATAATACAAAATAATGTTTACCTTTTATGGTTAATTTCAACCATAATATTGATTGAATTTTATGGTTACTTGTAACCATAATTGTTTGAATAATTTATAATGGTTAAAATAACCATATGTTCGATCAATAATTTTTAAATAATGATTAAGGTCACTTTATCCATTATTTTTTTAATCGAATTTTAATGGTCACTTTTGACCACACTTAATTGGGTGTCCCATACCTACGCCTATACTACTGTTATTGAATCCTAATGCTATCTTAATGTTTGTGAGTGGACAACTGCGTGCTAATTGTGCGAGTATAGTAGATGAGAGCTAGGGGTTCTAAATAGTGACACTAGGGGCTCGGCTACGCTGACCTCTCAGCCAAGTAAGATTTCATATATCTCGCGAACCAATGGTCCGATTTGGACTTGTGACAGGTCGTAGGACTCAGGGTGATGTACCCTTTCCTACGGACGACTCGTTATATTTTTAAATTCTTTATGCAAATTTTTGTTTGGAAAGAAGGCTATATTTCCAAAACTAATAATCATAGAACATTGTGCAATGGCTCAAACGAAAGGTCTCTATGTCCTTTATCGTTAAAACAAAACAATATATATTTTTCATTTTTTCAAAAAAGTTCAATTTTAAAAATTGGCTATATTTCTGAAACTAGGACTTTTACAAAGTAGTGTGTTTGACTTAAATTTAGGGTCTTTACACCCTCTATCCCCTAAATTAAGTCCCATGTCCCTAGGACAAAAGAAAACAGTGGATAGGGTATGCCAATTCTAACTCACTCGACGCCTGGCGTCACGGAGCGTCCATGTTCAATTTATTGATACATCGCGAACCAATGGTCGGATTTTGACATATGAGGTATCATACTAATCAGGGTGACGTCCCCGTTTTGAATTCACTATTTATTTTCCAAAATTTTGACAAAGGGCCTAACAACACACTTTGAAAAAAAGTACCTTCATAAATTTTATTTTAATGTTTGTAATAGAGAGAGACAGTACCGGTTGGGTTTAAACGAGCATGTCGCCGACCACGGTGGCCGTGTCTAATGGATCTATCGATATCTTGTAAACCATTGATCAGAGAGGGTCATGCGACAACTCGTTTTAAGGGTATTTTTTCCGATCTTTCCTATGGCGTACTCATTTACTTAAATAACCCAAAACGACAAGGTCATCGACCTGAGATTTTATAAACCAATCATCAGATTTGTACCTATAAGGTGTCGTAGGATTCGACATGACGCCCTTTTTCCCATGACACACTCATTTTATCAAATATCTCAAAACAGCAAGGTCATCGACCTGGGATTTGGATTTGGACACACGAGGTGTCCTAGGACTTGACATAACGCGCTCTTTTTTATGGCATAAAAATTTTCTCAAAAGACTCAAAACAACATGGTCTTGGAATTTTGTATCCCCCAATATATCGCAAACCCATAATGTTAGAAGTTTACTGTGAGTGATGAAACATAGCTAGGTAGAGAAAGAAATATTTCAGGCTACACGTATGGTGACTGACAAGACTTTGACCATTGGAACTTGTTTTCAGATCTGACTGCAGTACACACTTCCCACATGACTAATATAATGTAATCTGACCGACCATTTGCGCTGGTGTGTTTTAAAGAATGCAGAGAGCCTCTCTGTTGCTAAGCTAGAGTCAGCACTTTTATACTTGAGGCATATCATGCAGGTTTTGGCCTTGGACGTTAGAGCTACACGTGCATGATAACAGAATGCTAAAGTGTGGGAAACGGATGATCATACATGTGGACTTTTTAGACCTTGTTAATTTTATGAGATAAGAATATAAGCCAACCAGCAAAGGGATGTTGAGTTGAAGGCATGGGTTAATAAATAAATAACGAAAACACGGTTTATACAAAATCCGATTTATTGATCCAAGAATTAAAGGCTGAGGTAAACCCGAGCCATTTAACATACATTTTGTTTCCCTTTGTTTTTAACACTTTTCCATAATAAAAATATGTTGGAAACGCTGTTTTCTTGGAGTTCCTCGAGATGAAAACGCCCTTTTATGGGTTGACCGATAAAATCTTGCAGTAAATTGGTGACTGGGCTGTCCAGGTTGACTTGACGAAAACGAAATCGTTCTGTCCCCCAATTCGTGGTGTAGCCCTTGTCGAAAACAGACTTGAATTTGCTGACACGGACATGGTCACCGATTATAAGGTGGCGGCGTTTAGGATCAGCAGTTTTCATGGGGTTAAACAGTTTATGCAGCCACGGAATATTTTTTGTGGCCAGTCGTGGCTTTGTCCCAATAGTTCTGAGTTTGGTATCATTGTAACATGACACTAGCTCTGGTATTAAGTCGATCCAGCGATAGGATGCCCGAGCTGTAAACTCTTTACACTTATTGGCTTTTAGCGTGCGAATAACCATTCAACGACACTTGCTTTTAGATTGCTGCGCGTGATGTAATGGTGAATATCCAAAGATTTTAGAAAACTGGAGAAATCCTTGTTGAAAAATTATTTTTCCTGGTCTGTTTGCAGAAGCTGGGGTTGACGTTTGGATTGTTGAATAATACACTTGAATGCGCTGGTCACTAGAGGACCTGACTTGCGACTCGCAGGTCGAACAAAGGCCATTTTGGAATAAACATCGATGACGGGGAGCATGTAGCGCACACTATCGTTAACGCTAGCATAGCGAATTATTTCAAATAAATCGACCAGCCAAAGCTCATCCACACCACGTGAAATAGCCTTGAGTCGCTGATAGTTACGCCTGGCAGGGCGGTGCAACTCGCGAACTATTTCCACATTGACGAGTGAAGGTTTAAACAATAATGTTGGCATTTCGAAGTTCTTGTTTAATTTCTTCGATTTTCCAATCGTGACCGGTGTGCCCAGCTTGACGTGAAGCATGCAGGAGCTGTAGCCGCTGGACTAGTTTACTGGGATTATGCCAGTAGGTAACATCAACAAGGGCACTTAATGGATTAAATGTCACTCCCGAAGCTGATGCTGTACGACCACTGAACAGTTTTGAAATGATGGTGTTATATTTTATAGATCTATTTGCGTTAACGTCTTCAGACTGTTTATATTCTCGCCTATAACCATGGGTGGCCATTAAAATTTATCTACAGTATATTTGGTAAGGCCGTCAGGCATATAAGCATTCAATGATGGTGAACGGGAAAATAAAAGCTTTAACAGACCTGGAGTTAATTTATAGTTTTTAATGGTAACACTAGAATGATTTAATTTAATGGATGAATTCCCAATTTTAAAACAATCATCTTCATACATCACCATAAATAGTATCAGTCTTTCCAGTAAATAGATTTTTCAGGTAGGATGCCAGCTGCGGTCCATAATTTTTTATTAAAATGTTTTTTATTCCGCCTTATTTTCGGACGTGGACAAGATTTCTGACACCGTAGGCTACCTGGAAGTTGAAGGTGTTTCAGCAATGACAGATGTCTTTAAAAACCGTGGAATGGGGGACGATACTTCAGGATTAAACACTTGATCATCCACATCATTACTAGAACTATCCAATTCCTTTTGTTCCTTTTCCACAGGGACCTCTTGTAGAGTCTGCGTTGCTTTTGAAACTGTTGGTAGCTTTTCAGATGGCTTGGAAGATGGTTTAAACATGGCTTTTAGAGGATGCGCTAAATGTTGTTGAATAAACAAAGCATTATCTGCACGTGATCGTTTCAATTGACGAAACTTTTGGCGAATATTAGTTTTTGCTCTATTAATATGCTTTTTCAATTCACTCTCTGCTGTTGCAATGGTGTCTCGACAAATGACTTAAGAGGGAATGAGACAGCCCTTTAAATAGTAATAACATTATCAAACCCTAAACGATAACGTCCTTGGCCAAGTTCACTTTGCTTGTCAATAACAAGACGGGCATAGCGTTGCGTGTTCCAGCACTTGGCACACAATTCAGTAAAGGTTTGAAAGGTCATATCCGGATTAACATGTTCGTTATAAATATGGCGATTATTCCGCTCATCCTGGCGAAAAAAAAACAATGACATTGGCATTATCGCGAATGAGTTGTTAAGACATTTTAAAATACGTTTGTCCAAGATAAAAGCAATCGATATGTTTGTGACGACCCATGCTGAAATAACTCTGAGTGATGGCTTGTCGTTCAGTGGATACATCATTGAAAATCATCAGCAAATCAGTCCTCACAGCATCCGGGGCAATAACATTTTCTTGCATGGAAAACGTAAAATAACCCATATTCTCGGTCCGTGATTCAGATATGACCTGATCTAGGAACACGTAGAGTGGTTGGTAGAGAAATTTTGCAAAAATATAAATATTTTGAAAACGCAGACCATGAGCGTGAACAAAATATTGGTCTTTCCACATCCTGAAGTTCCCACCATGATGCAGCGAATGGAAGACGGACACAGTGAACCGTGGCGTTGTTCACGTGATGCAGTATAGAGATGGGAAACCATGTCCCCCACGGGGAATGACTCTTGCTGCTTAATAATCTGCATATCAACTAATGGTAAAAGAGGCTAGTAGATTGTCTATATACATGAAACCAAGCCTTGCGATAGGAACAGTATGGCGATGGATGTCTTTGGACGTGCGTTAATGGCCAAGGCCAAGACTGTCCCATTAAGGGGAGACGTGCACGAAATTCTTCTGAAATAATTTTTTTGTTTTTGCTGAAATTGCAAGCTTATTATCTTGTGAATCTATTCCCAAAAGGATTTTGTTGAATTCAATGCCTAAGTCCATTAAAAAATTTAAATTCCTAACATGTGCGCGTCATATGCCACACCCCCTTTTCAATGCAATTGCTATTTTTCATCTTTGATGAACAGTTTACGTCATTTTAGTCAGGCAGTTGGCGGTATCACACTTGGGAATATTGCAGAAGGCCGTGGTGCGCACTTCCACTTGATCAAACATGGCGATTACCGCGGAAAGTTTGGTTTGATTTCAGAGATACAGTGCGAGGTAGGGGGTTGTTATTTCTTCAAAATTTGTAAGATACGTTATTAATAACAATGGGCAGGTCTGCTAGAGTGTTCAAGAAAGTTAAAAGATCTATTGTACTGAATACAAAGAAAAATATACCGGGCTTATCTAATTTAGTCCAATTGTTTACATACTTCAAGATGGCGGCTGTGCGAAATTTTGAAATTAAGTTTTTATTTTTTGTGTCCTAATCATACGATCGAAGTCAACGATTGAATATTGATCCTAAGCAATAATCTTCATCTAATAGTATAACTCTATAGCCTACATATATAAAAATCCAACGTGGTGACAATCAGAAATATTTCGACGGTTTTCAATATCTACGAATCTATTAGGCATACAGCAATCAAACTGATTTTTTAAAATGTTGATAGAGGCAATAACGTAAGTAGGGTGTATGAAAATAGGCTATTTAGTTCTTCACAGAACTACTTTTTCGGCTGTGAGTCGCTCGCTTCTTCATGGAGAACATTCTACAGGGCATCAACAAGAGGCGTATTGATTCTGCAAACAAGGCTGTGGATGACATCCATAAGGAGGCCAGGCAAAAGAAAACACTTGAGAGGAAAGCAGCTGAAGAGGTGGATGATGAGCATTATGGATATGGTCAAGTTTGATGTTTTTGAGTCGAGACAAGTAGCATGTCTACCTTGCTAAAATTCAATTGTCATTTCCTGGACTTCCTTTTTCCAAAACAAATGTACCTTTTCCACTTGAACTACTAAATATACCAATTCAAAACTTGGTAGACAGACAGGTTAAACATTGTTACACATTTACTGGAAGGGAATTACAAAATATGTAATTTTATGGATTTCATAGGTTCATATGTATGCTTTTTTGTGAATTTTTCAAATTCAAAAGTTCTTTCATTTTCAAAAAGTCTAAATAGGCATGGAATTAAAAACAGCTCCAGGGATTGCATTAACATGGTTATAGAAGCCACTAAAATAAATTACAAGTTCCAGGACCTTAGCGTTCCTGACCAAAATTCAAATTTAAAAAAATAAATTTCAAGAACGTTCTACCCAAATTAACTGATTAATTTTAGTAGCAAATACCAATGCCTTTTTAATCAGTGTGCAAAGTTTCACGATTCTAACTCAAATAACGTCCAAGTTATAGAAAATTTAGAAAGGCAATGCATTTTCGAGCACGTCTCCCCTTAAATGAACCTAAACAAGAGACAGACCCAGCCAATAAACACTACGTGGATAGGCAGTGGTGCCACGCAATTAACAGGAAGATTTTGACTTTAATGGAAAGCGTTTAACCTATGTGAAACATCCTCGAGATTTTACTGATGCCACCATAAAAAAGTATGTCGATAACAAGGTGAGAGGGTTATATGACAAAGTGCCTAACCTGACTGTCGATGGCTATACAGCTAATCATAACCGCATTATTCATGTGGCGGACCCTGTGAACCCTCAAGATGTCTGTACCAAACAGTTTTTAACTTTGGAAATGAACAACGTGTGTGATATTAAAGAGAAGAGTCTACGCATGAAGCGAAGACGACTAGCTGACATTTTAGACCTCCTAGAGCCTTATAAGGTGGCAACCAAACAATTTGTGGAAGACTATGTATCCTCAATGATAAAACCACACCCTCATGCATTTCTTATGACCATTACTCATCGAAGTTTTGTAAAAGACCATCAAGATGTTACCTATGTTTTACCTTCAGGTTCAACGAGTTACAGCTTACCGTATGATAGACGTATTCGTACTATAGACTATACACCAGATGTAAGACATTTATCGATACGATTAAACCATAGTGCTATGTCACTACTTAGTGATTATACAGTTAGCGTGAGCGATAAACTATCTTTCCTTTTGGTTCTTACCTTAGAGGGAAAACACTGGAAAAACCGTCAACGATTTCCCGCTTTATGTAGAACTTGAATATACAGCCATGAAATAAAACCACACGTTAGTTGTCACTCAAACTTTCTTGTGAAAGGTTGTTCATCATGATAAAACAAAGATATGAGGTGAAAAATACTAAAAAAGAATGGGGTTAAAGCACTTGTTGACAAGCGCTTGCAAAATAAAAAATAAAAAATAAAGTGTTGACTATTAAGAAGGCACTCCGAGCAGCACAGAGACGTGTCAATGTAAAAAAAAAAACGATAGGTTTTAAACCATGGTCGAATGATTCCTGTTCCAATAAGTGCAGGATTTTTACCTGATTTGTTTGCCGGCTTTGCAGACCTGGGTTCACCTTTTGGTGGTGCTAGTGCTGTTGGCAAAACGACAAATTCTGTAGAACAGGGCAAGCAATAATAGGGATGTATAGAACTAGCACCGACAAAGTGCACTGCTGTTGTACTGGGTAAGCGCAAGGCACTCGTCATTTGTCTCCCGTGTTCTCATGCCGCTAATATCCACGAATTTAAGTTGTTTAAATTGTTATTTTTGTGACTATGCTGAGCTATTGCAGTGTCCCTCTTTGCAAAAATCAGGGTAGCCCGTTTTCGTTTCACCAATTTCCACAAAATATAGAAATGAGGAAGAAATGGTTACATGCTATTAGAAGGAAAAATTTCAGTGAGAAAAATCTGACCGAAAATATTAAAGTGTGGTCACATCATTTTCAACCCGATGACTTCACGAAAACTGCGTTGGGTAAGTGTGATTTACAAAGGGAAATAATCCTTATTGTTTACCTATAATCTGATTACATATTTCGATAACAACTACTGAATTTATGCGTTTGTATTTGAAGGTGAGAGAACAAGATTAAAACCGGGCGCTGTTCCATCGCTTTTTTCGTGGACTACGAACACAAAAAAATTAGGAAGAGGCCATACACAAGGAAATTGCCGTATTACCACGATGAACCTACAATATCGGAATCTGCAGAAATCATCTCCATTGATGTAGGCCTAGGCCTACGGGAAGAAATCGTCAATATACCCGAGGAAGTGAATGAAACATTTGTGACTCCCATTTTCAAAGACATCAGTACTCAGGCAAATACAGTACTACAGGTAATTTGGTTGTTGAGCAAATAATGGATAACCCTGATGCCATATTGCTTTATACAGGGTTTGTAGACGTCGAACATTTTAATTTGATGTTTGCTGTTCTGGAAGAAAACAGGTACAATTTACAGGTATTCCCTCTTGAACCCAGACTGTGTTTTCTCTTGACAGTTATGAAGCTAAGGACCAACAAATCTGATCAGGAACTAGGCCTTAACTTCGGAATACATAAAACTACTGTTGAGAGAATATTTAATGTTTGGATTAATTTCATGTACTGCCAATTTAAAGAGTTGAACATTTGGCCTGATCGAGAAACTGTCCTTGAAAAGAGCCCCCTTCCTTTTAGACAGAAATACCCCTCAACTAGAGTTATAATTGATGCAACTGAGATTATAATGGCAAAACCCAAGAACCCTACAGCACAGCAAGCTACATTTTCTACATACAAAAATGCAAACACAACTAAGGTATTAATAGGTATAAATCCATCTGGTTTTATATGTTTCATATCTGATGCATATGGTGGGGCAATATCAGACAGGCAGTTATTTATCAGATCAGGAATGTTGGATCTCTTGGAAAAAGGAGATTCAGTTATGGCAGATAGGGGGTTCAACATTCAGGATTTGTTATGCACTAAAGGTGTAACATTAAATATCCCACCATTTCTGAAAGGCAAAAGGCAGTTTACTCCATCAGAAAACATTGAAACAAGGAGGATAGCCTCTAAAAGAATACACATAGAACGGGCTATAGGACTTGCTAAAACATACAAAATACTGCATTCAAAATTGCATGTCAGTAAAATTCGTCTTTCAGGGAGGATAATATTTGTATGTTTTATGTTATGCAATTTCAGGAAAACCATTATGTCAGGTTAGGATGACTGGAACAAAATATTCATGGTAAAACTTGTCTAATTTTGCCACCATTTCACGAATGAAAATGTTATCTCTCTCTATCTCCAACACTAACATGCCAACAGCAGTGTACACAACAAAACTACAATAATGTCTGCCTGTAACAAACAGCTGACCTTGCACTTGAAAGTAATGGTTGTGATTTTTCTTGAGTGTCACTGCACCACTGCTCTCTACCAAGTATGGAACACATTTAATTGAAATTGCTTCATTTTCATGACTTGGCAGCCCTTTAAGCTCCAAGACTCTATTCTGTCCAATTAGTCCATCACAAGATGCTGTCAGGTAATGTCTGATAGGGTGAATAATGAGGCCAGATTTTTGGACTACGTGGCCTGTTAGCTCAGAATACCTGTCCCTTGCTGAGTCTTCCATTTGAAGTCCCCATTTCATATGCCTGGAGCAAAACAAACTTCCCTTGAATAACGCTTTTGCTATGGCTTTTGGAGATTTTGAGTGACAGATTTTCCCAAAATTACTTGCTGTCAAACGATATTTCCTCTCTTTGAACCATAGACTTTGCTGGGATTGTTGCCTAGTATTTTCCTTAATTTTCTTCCTTTCCTCATCATTTACTCTTACAAGATTTTCAGCTTGAGTCGCACATGGATCCACACCGAAATGGTGGTCATGCATGACATCAAAGCAGCTGACCTGTGATTTTTTAAGAGCAAAAGAAAAAGCAAGCTTATGTTGGGAACTTTTCACAATACATTCAACATATTGCTGATATCCAGGCTGATTAACTCCTGACAATGGCCTAACATCATGGCAGGGTTCCTGGAAAACTTGTTCCAAGGGCAAACATTCCACTCTCATAGGGCTAACTGACCTCAACCGTTTGGAAGGGGGATGGTGAAAAGTTTGTAAATTTTGGGTGCATGTTTCTGAACACTGAATAATACCAGTCTTGGAGAAGTGCTCTAATGAATAGCTTACAGCTGCAACATGCTTATAACATGCCTTGGGGCCTGCTCCAGCAACACATTCACATTCCCCTCCTATAATGTCCAGGCCCGACGAGAGGGGGGGTGAGGCAGGGCTGGTGCCCCGGGGCCCGACCCTCCCAGGGGGGCCCGGCGTCCTTGGAGGATGGGCCCGATCGGGCATTGATTTATTATTGTCTTTATGTGACTTGAATTTGCTACTGGCATTCATTTAGTGAATGCAATGAACTGTCTGTGAACAAAGTTACAAGGATTAAGAAACTTATGATGTCAAGTGGACAATATTTTCCTGTACAAAGCGCATGTGGAAAGAACAACTGTCTCAAAGTTGTCAACTTAGCGACGGGGCTTCGCTAAGTATTGTTCTCAGAATATACCTGAAGACAGAGAGAGCATTCCATTATTCTAAATTTCGCTTATTCGGCTTATGCACCAATCGTTCAAATAACTTTCTCATCCCTTCACTTATTTCGCCAAGGCCACGAGAGCCTGGACTGCCCTGGTGTGTCTGGTCAGAAAGCTCAAGAGTTTCAAGTTTGCTACGTAAAGTCGAGCTTAGATATTTAGAGGAGATAGTGTCTGAAATGAATATATTGTCTAACTAGACGTATCGTATGCCGTGCAGGCAGGTAAGTAAAATACAGTTTAAAGTAGCGTCCAACCAGTAATTCACTTTATAGTTGATTTAAGGGACAGAACCGCGAGGTCATCGTTCCCTAGTAATTCACTTTCGCACAATGTGAAAAATTAATATTGCTGGCTAAATATCTTGCGAAAGGGTGGGATGATTCTGTTGTCAAACGTAGATAGGAGAAGTGCATGTGAAATTTTTCATCTTCTCGTATACTGAATTGAGAAAACAATGCTAACATTTGAATAATCTGTATGCTCAGGTGCAGTATAACTATTATTATAACTGGTTCATTCAATACGATCAGCAATCCTAGGTACTTGGGTTCGTGCGCAAATCATTTCTGATTAAGGGATTTATTGAAAACCTAGGTACCAGAGTTGGGAAATGTATCCAAAGACTGAAACTAAGGTAATATTCCAGTATTTTCTGGACTGTATGTTTAATTAACCAGGAGAGAAATGGCAATTAAGCTAGTACACTGAACCACTCAACTTTGTTTTCCAATTCCTCCCATGGGACGTCAGTGGTAAGGACAGATGACCTACCGTAGCTGTTCCGCCTCATAAAACAACAATAAGTAACGTCAGTGGTAGGGGCAGATGGCCTAGCTGTTCCGCCCCTTAAAACAACATTAAATAACGCCATTGGTGTTCCTGGCGATGGAGGAATTAATACATTGCATGTAGGCAACCGCGCAGACTTTTCTAAGACCAAATATTGAATTCTGCTTAATTTAGAAGAACATTAAGATGAAGTATTCTGAATATTTTGAGCTGGTGCAGTGACTTATTATTATTGGACATTTCTACGCCGTTTATTCCAAAGAGCAGAATCGATCTGCAAAGCACTTAATTTTCAGGACGCGAAGAGATATTTTCCCTTGCGAATCAAGCCCTTTCATGATACGCTTTAACGTCTCAGTACCGTTAAACATGAAATGAATTGCTATCTTTATCTATGACTTGAAATGACTCCGGGTCCTGACGAAGCCGCGGCAGGAATGCAGTATTCGGCTTACCGACTGCGGTGTAATTCGAAGTCTTACTCACCAGTTAATAATAGGCCTTATTCGCCGTTACAGTTGTTAATTCATTTAGGGGCTTGCGACATTTAACCCGTGTACTTGGTAGTTAGTAGGTCTAGTATCACTGGCGGGCAATGAACCATTGGCGCTCGGTTGGGAATCGTTTGCATCAACTAGTACTGTAGATAGCCTCTAATTCAGTATTTGCGGACGCGTTAATTTTCCGGTTTATTTCTGAAGGCATCCACATTATTGAATGAAGTTGACTGTAAAGCAGTAGTTTTCACAAATATTAATTAAGTAAATTATAAGATTCTCAAACAGCGAACAAAATAGAAAACCAAGAAACGTACGAATTGTGTAGACTGAAGGGGAGGCTAGTGGTTGTTGTATAATTAGACAGAAGTATTGGCAACATTGTTGTAACTATTTGTCTTGGAGCCTCTTAAAACCACCCACTGCTGGACGAAAAGCAGGGTATACACTGTGCTGTGCTATGGCCTCTGTGACATGATCAATCGGATGCCGTATTCTTAGTTGCCGACTGGGAAAAGTGGGAATGCGTTGCCCGTCGTAACTGTTACTGTAATTACGTATTAGGCTTAAGAGTAGGGTAGGTGTCTTTGGACTTGAATTAAGGTACTATCCCGGCATTTGCCTGGAGGGAGTGTGAAAATCCACACTCAGGATAGCCGCTGTCAGCACCGGGATTCGAACCTCTGATCTGCAGACTTGCTGTAGACCCCCATCACGGTCATTGGTGAGCTATACCGTGGGGGTCTTACTTGAAGGTGCGAGAGCTTTTACTTCAATAACGGAGAGTCTTTTCTATAGCCACCAAATGTCAATGGTCACCACATTTTTTACTCCAAAATATCATAAAAATATTCACCCAAATGGCCTATAACTCAATAATTTGGACCTAATTTTTGCAAACTTTTCCGGAGGAGGACTCCCGTACCCCACTCTGAGCTTGGTGATATCTAATACCCCCAGATTCCCGGTGTGTCCACTCACCCATAATCTTTGCTTAAATCCGCCCCCGATGGTCACCAGTCATAAATAGGATGGGGGAGTTTTAGGAGAACCTGGCTCTAGGTTTGCTTACTGCAAAACAATATTAAATTATAAGTCCTCTGACTGCAAATTACAAAATATAGTTCAAATTCACATTTTGTTCTTTTGTGAAATCAACTGCAATCTACTGATAGCACATAATAAATAACTTGACTTAGACTTATGAGTATACCTGTGGTTAATTATGAAAATATATTTTGCTTTGTTTAATGTCCAATGATGTGTGATCGCCGTTCAACCAAAACACTTATCAGTGTTTAGGCTTAGACCCAAGGGCGTGATTCTTCAAGGGCAGCAAGTTTTAAAAATGTCAACATAAAAACTCTGTAAAACGTATTTTAAAATACGTCTTGACTTTGTGTAAAAATCATGTTTTCATTATGAAAAGAGATTACGTCATATGTCACAGAGGCCGTAGTACTGCTCAGTGTACAGTATACCCCTTCCACCTCTTTTAACATGCAGTTCAGAGAACTGAACTTCCTGTTGATTAATTTTTGGGTCTTGGGGGCCCGGGAGATTCCATTCCCAGGGCCCGTCGCCGCTCTCCACGGCCCTGGGCAGATGGCCTAGCTGTTCCGCCCCTTAAAACAATAAGTAACTTCAGTGGTGTGCATGGCGATGGAGAAATGAATACAGTATATTGCATGTACAGTAGGCAACCGCGCAGACTTTCCTAAGGCCAAATATTGAACTCTGCTTAATTTAGAAGAAAATTTAGATGAAGTATTGTCAAATATTAATATAAATACAATTTTGTTTTGAGCTGGTGCAGTGACTGTAATTATTATTGGACATTTCTACGCCGTTTATTCCAAAGAGCAGCATCGATCTGCAAAGCACTTATTTTTCAGGACGCGAAGAGATATTTTCCCTTTCGTGACACGCTTTAACGTCTCAGTAACGTTAAACATAAAATGAGTTGCTACCTTTATCTACTGTATGACTTGGAAATGACTCCGGGTCCTGACGAAGCCGCGGCAGGAATCCAGGATTTGGCTTACCGACTGCGGTGTCATTCGTAGTCTTACTCAACAGTTAATAACAGGCCTATTTGTAGTTACAGTTGTTAATTCATTTAGGGGCTTGCGACATTAAACCCGTGTACTTGGTAGCTAGTAGGTCTAGTATCACTGGCGGGCAATGAACCATTGGCGCTCGGTTGGGAATCGTTTGCATCAACTAGTACTGTAGATAGCCTATATTTCACAATTTGCTGACGCGTTAATTTTCCGGTTTATTTCTGAAGGCCTCCTGATTTTTGAATGAAGTTGACTGTAAAGCAGTAGTTTTCACGAATATTAATGAAGTAAATTATAAGATTTTCAAACAGCGAACAAAATAGAAAACCAAGAAATTAACGAATTGTTTAGACTGAAAGGGGGGGGGGGGAGGGGGCCTAGTAATTGTTCTATAATTGGAGAGGTGTATTGGCAACATTGTTGTAACTATTTGTCTTGGAGAGTAGAAACTTAGACCCTCTTGAAACCACCTACTGCTGGACGAAAAGCACGGTATACACTGTGCTGTGCTATGGCCTCTGTGACATGATCAATTGCATGCCGTATACTTGGTTGCCGACTGGGAAAAGTGAGAATGCGTTGCCCGTCGCGACTATTACTGTAATTATTAGGGTTAAGAGTAGGGCAGGTGTCTTTGGACTTGAAATAAGGTACTATCCCGGCATTTGTCTGGAGGGAGTGTGAAAACCCACACACAGGATAGCCACTGTCAGCACCGGGATTCGAATCTCTGATCCGCAGACTTGCTGTAGACCCGCATCACGGTCATTGGTGAGCTACACCGTGGGGTCATACTTGAAGGTGCGAGAGCTTTTACTTCAATAACGGAGTCTTTTCTATAGCCACGAAATGTCAATGGTCACCAAATTTGTAGGCCTACTCCAAAATATCACAAAAATAATCACCCATATGGCCTATAACTCAATAATGTGGAACTAATTTTGCAAAATTTTCTGGAGGAGGACCCCCGTACCCCACTCTGAGCTAGGTGATATTCCATACCCCCAGATACCCGGTGTGTCCACTCCTCCATAATCTTGGCTTAAATCCGCCCCCGATGGTCGCCAGTCATAGATAGGGTTGGGGAGTTTTAGGAGAACCTCGAACTGACTGCAAATTACAAAATATAGTTCAAATTCACATTTTCTTCTTTTGTGAAAACAATCACTGATCAGCTGCAGACTACTGATAGCACATAATAAATAACTTGACTTAGACTTATGAGTATACCTGTGGTTAATTATGAAAATATATTTTGCTTTGTTCAATGTCCAATGATGTGTGTTTCGCCGTTCAACCAAAACACTTATCAGTGTTTAGGCTTAGACCCGAGGGCGTGATTCTTGAAGGGCAGCAAATTTTAAGAATGTCAACATAAAAACCCTATATGTAAGACGTCTTTTAAAATACGTCTTGTCTTTGTGAAAAAAATCATGTTTTCATTATGAGAAGAGATTACGTCATATGTCACAGAGGCCGTAGTACTGCACAGTGTACAGTATACCCCTTCCAACTCTTAACATGCAGTAATTTTTTGGTCTTGGGGGCCCGAGAGATTCCAGCCCCAGGGCCCGTCGCCGCTCTCCACGGCCCTGATAATGTCACCAGGTACTCCTAAAATAAGCTTCACATTATAGGTCTTATGTTTTGTGTACTTGGATTTCACAGCACTGCATATCAGAATTTCACCCGATTGAAATAAACATTTTATAAACAAAACAAACTTATCAGTGAAAAGTCTGTATCCAGCATCACACAGCGATTTGTAGTTGGAAATAGGTGCTCCATCTATTTCCGATATTCGAAATACAAAATAATCCATCAAATGCACATTTGTGATACTGATCTCTGCCTTGTGGCTGATGGTCAAATCTTCGAATGAACTGGCACAGGGAAACTCAAGAAACTCACAAGGCTTTGGTGGTAGACAAGGCTGTATCTGCAGTTTCATGTAAGCCATCAACCTAAAAAATGACATAAATCGAAGTCTATAAGCAAGGGGAGTAAGTGGATATTTAAATCACTATTCATGATTTAAGTCTTATGAAGGTATATTTATCAATGTACAATACTCAAGCAATTGTAATCTATAGGAGTTAGCATGCTGACTCCTATTCATTATTTGGACAATAAAGCGTGTTAGAATTTTGTAATTACCGCTGTATCAATTCTTCCTTCCTCCCGCTAGTTTTAGCGCCTCTGGTCCGTAGCTCATTTTGGAGGTGTTTAACGCTTAAACGCTGAAAATCGTCCATAATATACTAGGGGAAATGCCTATAGAATTAATTAGTATAGTCTTGGAGTAAAATTACAGAAGATATAATTTACTTTAGCTCAGAAAAATCGGTCACAATCTATATATTCCTCGCAGCTGACTGGAAGCCTTGCGCTTACCCAGTACGACACGCGCGCTATCTGGCGCGAACTTTCTCCCGCTACATTCCTATTGAAAGAGAGCCAAGGACACAATGAAACGATGGGAGCGATTGCTATGGGGGCTAGAAACGCAAATTTAAAGACAGTCTTCTATAAACAAGGACTTGGTGTTTACCTATCACCAAAAAAATAAAAATTAATAACAGCCATGCCAAGAAAGCAAGCTTGTAGTTTAACGTGACCGTTAATCTCGAGATCATGAGCCACGGGACCTCCGTTTTACGTGGAATCCGAACCACAGGGCATGGCATTTCACTTCGAAAATCTCACATGCATTGACCGGGAATCGAACCCGGACCGCCTTGGTGAGAGGCATACAGCTAGACCGCTGAGCCACCACGCCCCCCGCCATGCCAAGACCTGCCCTGACCCATGAAGAAGTCAAAAGCTATGCGAAACAAATAAGATTTTGCATTTTCGAGGTGTGTTAATGTGCAACCAATTATCCCCACGACCATTGAAACAGGAATGTGCCATCATTAATCTAGATGATCACCGAGGACCAGGAACCATTATGTGGCTTATGTCAAAAATGGTTCCACGGTGTGGTACGTTGGCAGTTTTGACAATCTCCCTCCACCAATGGAACTAAACAAGTATTTTGGAAACAGCTCAAAGATATACTATGATGTGAAACGTCAACAAAAGTTTACACCCAAGAGTGTGGACGATTGTGTTTCATTTTTTTTATATATAAGACACAACGTGAGCTGAAACGTAAACAGTATGTTAGCAGAAAGTAAGACATTTACACTGCATGGACGTGGACCTGAAATCAGCCTAGACTTTTATTCTCCTATTGAATTGAGTGAAAGACCTTATGTTTTAGAGCTAGTTTCTCTTGAAACGTACAATAGAATTTACGTTGTTTTCTGAGTCTTCAGTCTTTTGACTGGTTTGATGCAGCTATCCATGCCTCCCTGTCCTGAGCTAATCGTTTCATCTCTACATAGCTAACACACCCTACATCCGAGGCAATCTGTTTAACATATTCTAACCTTGGTCTACCTCTACAGTTCTTGTCCTCGACCATTCCTTCCACAACTAAGCTTGCTATTCCCGGGTGTCTTAGTATGTGTCCTACTAACCTATCACTTCTCTTCATGAGCATTCGCCAGAAACATCACTCCTCTCCCACTCGTCTTAATACCTCTTCGTTTGTAACCCTATCTACCCTTCTAATCTTCATCATTCTCCTGTACCACCTCATTTCAAATGCTTCAATTTTCCTGTTTTCTGCTGCACCAATAGTCCAAGTTTCACTTCCATAGAGTGCGACGCTCCAGACAAAGGCCTTCAAAAATGACTTCATAATACGTAAATCTATATTCGATGTCAACAGATTCCTTTTTTGTAGAAATGCTTTTCTTGCCTGAGCCAACCTACTTTTTATATCCTCTTTGCTTCGTCCATCACTGGTTATTCTGCTTCCTAAGTTATAGAAGTCTCCTACTTCCTTCAGCTTTTCACCTGCCAATTTGATCTCCATAGAGGTTTCTGATTTATTTCGGCTGCATTCCAGTATTTTTGTTTTACATTTATTAATTTTCATCATTAATTCTTTCCGTAAGACGGAGTCCATACCATTCAAAACCTCATTCAAATCCTCAGGCTTGTCGGCCAAGATGACGATGTTATCAGCAAATCTCAGAGTTGAAACTATTTCTCCTTGAATCTTCACTCCCACTTTAAATTTTTCTCCAATTTCCTTCATTGCTTGTTCAATGTAAAGATTGAAAAGTATGGGTGATAAGTTGCAGCCTTGCCTTACACCTTTCCGAATACCAGCTTCTCCCTTATGTCCTTCAGCTCGAATGACTACTGTCTGGTTTCTGTATAGATTGTATATCACTCTCCTATCCCTGTACTTTATTCCAATAGATTTCAAAATGTCAAACAATTTAGTCCAATCAACGTTATCAAAAGCCTTTTCTAAGTCTACAATTGCCATGAACGTTCTCTTATCTTTCCTTATTAATAAATATTTATTGCAGCCAAGTGGCCATAATGGACAGTTATAAGGTGTGCTTACAAATAATTATTACAGGTAGATTAATCTTTACTGTATTCAACTATGCTCTTTGTCCGTTTGCTGCATGATGTGATGTGGTATTTGTCGCAGGGGTTATTGCACAGAGAACATATGCATTCTTCATTCGGTTCATGGTATTTAACATTTTTACAGATCTTGTGGTGGAAACCGTGGATGGCGAGTCTTGTTACCACATGTCTCATCTCCTGGTTCTCGTTTGCCCATCTTCTGTCCACCATTGCTTCTGTTGCGTAGAATTCAAGCGGGATTTCGTTCTGCTTCTGATGTCTTATCTCGAGGAGTTTCTTCATATTCTTAGTAGATGGCAGTTGTAGTCTTAATCTGAGATCTTCGATGTAGTATGTTTCTTTTGTTAGGACATATGCCAGCCTGGACTGGGACGTTCTTGCAATTCCTAGCACCCTTTTCAGGAAAGAAGCCTTTACTTTTTCAATTATGATTAGGTCTGTCACGGATAGCCTTTCCCATATCAGTTCTAGACCATATGTAATGACGGGGGTTATTTTCGCGTGGAAGAGAATCATTGCTGTTTGTAGAGATAATTTGGTAATATTGTTCAAATCGTACATTCCTCTAATGGCTGCTGCTGCCCGTTCCTTTATATGTAGTGTAAAGGATTGGCACGTTGTCTGTAGGGTGAGGCCAAGGTATTTGTAGGAATTGACTGTCTCAAGTTCAGTCTCTCCCAGGATCATTTTGTTTTCGGCGGCTAGTTTTCCTCCTTTTCGGAAGGCCATATACACTGTCTTCTTTTCATTTATACTGAGCTCATTTTCCTCCGCCCAGTCCTGCAAGTTGTTGAGCACTTCTTGTAGCTCCTGCCTGTTTGTAGACCCCAGAACCATGTCATCTGCGTACAGGTAAAGAGATACTGATTTTGTGTTTTCAATAGTCCGAATAATATCCGCTGTCGCGACGTTGAACAGAGTGGGACTCAGTGGGTCGCCTTGTAGTACTACGTTGGTTTGGGTGATCTCTCTTGAGGTTGATATCCCATCGTGTATCTCTACTTTGTTGAAAGCCAGGATGTTTTTATTATATACGTGATTTCGGATTTTTCATCCATCATTTGCTCCAGTTTTATAATGAGCTTCGATCTGTTTAGTAGGTCGAAGGCCTTCGAGAAGTCGACAAATATTGCATGGAAAATTCCTTTAGGGTGTCTAAGCGCTTGTTCTATGTCATTCAGTAGATTGTTGATAGCTTGAAGGGTGGACCTTCCTTCCCTGAACCCGAATTGTTGATCGGGAATCAGTTGATCGACTGTCGGGGTGAGCCTATCCTTATTCTACCTTCCAAAATCAGCCTAAGACATAGTACAGCTTCCCTTGTTCCTACATTTCTCCTAGAACCAAACTGGTCTTCACCCAACTCCGTTTCTATCTGGATTTCAATCCTCTTGTAAATTATTCTAGACAGGATCTATGAAGCATGAGTAATCAAGCTGATTGTACGGTAATCTTCACATCTATCAATTCCCAATTTCTTTGGTATAGGGATGATTACATTCTTCTTGAAATCAGGGGGTACCTCACCTGTCTCATAAATCCTACTCAGCAAGTGAAATAACCTGATCAGACTTTCATATCCTATGCAGCGTAGCAACTCAATCGGTATATCATCTATGCCTGGTGCTTTGTTCCTGCGTAAGTCCTCTAATGCTCTGAAGTCCTCTAAATCTCCTTTTGCATCCTCATCAATTTCCTCTTCCCTTTCCATTACACGACCCTCAATCTCTTTCCCTTATACAAACACTCTATGTAAGCTTTCCATCTCTCAACCTTTTCTTCCCGATCTGTTAGAGGCTTTCCATTTGTGTCCTTAATATTACAGCACATAGTCTTCTTTTCCCCAAAAGTATTCTTAATCCTTCGATAAGCTGTGTCTATTTTTCCTAATTTCAGACTATTTTCTATACCTGCACATTTCTCTTTCAACCATTCTTCTTTCGCTTCCTTGCACTTCTTGTTAATCTCATTTCTCAGACGTCTGTATTCTGCTTTCCACTTTTCATCTCTTACATTCTTGTGTTCCCACCTTTCATCCATCAATTCTAGTATATCCTGAGTGATCCTCTGTTTTCTACCTATTCTTTGTTTCCTACCAATGTTTTCTTCCGCGGATTTTGTTATTTCATTCTTCAAAAATGCCCATTCGTCTGTAATTGAAGTTTGTTTAGGGGTTTTTATTAGTCCTTCCTTTATACTCTTCTTGAATCTTTCGTTTACATCCTTTACTTTCAGTCTGTCTATTGCCCACCTTTTGGGCTTTTGACTTATCTTCAGTTTCTTCAACTTTAATCTGCATTTCATTACAACCAGATTGTGGTCCGAATTTATGTCAGCACCAGGATATGTTTTACAAGCCAAAATCTGGTTTCGAAACCTCTGCTTGACCATAATGGAGTCGATTTGGTAACGCCCTGTATCTCCTGGTCTCATCCATGTGTATATTCTTCTATTGTGGTTACTGAATAAGGTTAGCTATGACCAACTCATGCTCGGTGCAGAATTCCATCAGCCTGCATCCTCGATCATTCCTTTCACCTAATCCGAAATCTCCTACTATCTTCCCTTCTCTCCCTTTTCCTACCACAGCATTCCAATCTCCCATTACTATAATATTTTCATCACCTTTGATATACCTCCGAATTTCATCTATTTCTTCGTAGACCTTTTCAACATCCTCATCATCAGCTTGACTGGTAGGCATATAGACTTGTACCACTGTGGTGCCCGTAGGTTTAGTATTGATTTTTGCTACAATAATCCGTTCACTATATTGCTCATAATATTCCACCCGCTGTCCAAGTTTCCTACACAATATGAGACCAACCCCTGCTTGGCCATTGTTTGATTTAGTGCTAATGACCCTATAGTCACCTGACCAAAAGTCCTGTTCTTCCTGCCAGCGCATTTCACTAATTCCAACCAAATCCAACCTCAACCTATCCATTTCCCTTTCTAAGTTTTCTAACCTTCCACTTCCTAGCAGACTTCTAACAGTCCACGCTCCGATCCGTAGAATATCAGATTTCCTCTTTGTCAATTCTGTGATGTTAACTCCGTCTCGAGTAGTCCCCACCCGGAGATCCGAACGAGGGACTAGTTAACCTCCGGATTGAAATTTTACAAGGGAGGAGGCCATCATCACATGTAATTATGCATAGAGGGGTGCATATCCTCGGGAATAGCATTACGGCTGTAGTTTCCCGTAGCTTTCAGCCGTGCAGCAAAACGCAGAATTTATAACGTATGTGAAAATGTCAATGCAAGTTCTACTAGGTATGATGATTCAGTGCTAGCCCTGGCCCCTGGTGGATATACCATAGACGATATTTATGAACACATTTACGTAGTGCTGGTGAAGCAATATGGTTTGAACCCATTTCTTGATGGAACACGCAAGTTTGAACTTGTAGGCTACACCATAACTCATCGCTGCAGTATTTTATCCTCGTTTAAGATTGATTTTAAATCAGAACCAGATTCCATCGGCCCTTTATTGGGGTCTCTATCACAAGTTTTGGAACCCAAAGAAAGATATGATTCGGACCACGAAGTGAAATTGATTGAGGACCATCACGTGTCGGTGACGTGTAATATTATTAGCAACGTGTACACGAATCAAGAGCCGTCCCATTCGCTCCACGATTTTATTTTGACATCGCCTAACGGCTATATTATTCGTGAAAACCCTTCAGTGGTGCCTTTTCATTCGGTGGGTGTTGATCATATTAGTAATATAACCTTGTATGTCTACCCATTATTATTCCCGTTTTCCAACGGGGTCGGGGATGAGATGCGATGGAAGTCTTTTTTGGCGATGGTTTTTACGGCCGGATGCCCTTCCTGACGCCAACCTCATGAGAGGAGTTAATGAGAGATGAAATGAATGATGGTGAATGGAACTGGGCAAGGATGTGGAAGGAAGCGGCCGTGGCCTGTCAGAAGGTACCGTCCCAGCATTTGCCTGGTGTTGAAAATGGGGAAACCACGGAAAACCATTTCAAGGACGGCCGACGGTGGGGCTCGAACCCACGCGTCCACCGAGTCAGCAGAGAGCTTGGCCCCATGACCTAATGCTGCGCTTTAGCCAGCGGAGCCACTACTGTCGGTATTAGTAATATAACCTTAAGACTGGTAAATAGAAACCAACAACTCATTCAACTATATTCTCGCACACCTGTGACTTATAAATTGATTTTAATGCCACTATGAATTTGGTGTATAAAGCAACAACACCTGCCAGAAATGGTGTTAATCGTTTGCCACGTGAATA
The DNA here is from genome assembly GCA_946902985.2 of Meconema thalassinum. Classification (NCBI taxonomy): domain Eukaryota; kingdom Metazoa; phylum Arthropoda; class Insecta; order Orthoptera; family Tettigoniidae; genus Meconema; species Meconema thalassinum. The sequence goes on along the minus strand of OX336389.2, from coordinate 884,534,168 downwards.
CACGTTAACACGTAAGGACAAACCGATTTTACAGCATCTGGTTTATAACCTAAGCCTACATGATGAATTCTATCCTAGAGGTGGTGAACCGCATCGAGGAGCAAGACGGCATTCTAAGAATTGATCTGCATTCCTATCAAGCTCAAACACCGGGATTAAATAACAATGATGAAATTCCATTTGTTATCAACAATCAAGATATTTACACCCTACCGCATGAAAGTGTCATTCAGAATCTGAGGAACAACGTTTCAAAACATTTGTAGGAATCTCACTGCCGTTATCAACGGGTAATACTTTAGTATCATTTTATTTAACATGTCCCAGCAGGCATTGGTGGGTAACCAATGAAACAGGCGCTACCCATGCGCCAGGGCTTTATTGGTAACGTCACCACATGGACAGCAGTCCTTCAGTGCTTGTAGTGAGGGGCACCCTAAATCCAGCAGATCGATACATTGACAGTTATAAGCCAAAAACTCTTGTATCGATGGTCACTTTTCACCACCTTTGACAAATACCACATTGGCCGACGACAAATGCGCCTTCATCACCATGTCGAGGTATTTATAAGAAATGGTTCCCTCATTCCATTGTAGTTGCAAATGATTTTCAATCCATTGTGCTTGTTTACGGTATTCCTCACACGACAGATCGAAAGCATAGGGCGGTTTAAACACGAGATGGGTGGGTTTTGAAATCCAAAACGTGGAACAATCAATAATGGCCACCTCTTTAAATATAAATTTGTTATCACCAATTTTCAACCCTTGACAAACAACAATCTGCGTACGCAGCATGTTTACGCTTGCCTGGACCAAGTCCAACTGACTATTGACTATCGACTACTAATGTGTACCAATTGCATTTACTCAAATCACATTCTAGTAAAATCGCACCCACGTTAAATCATGCCCACGTCAAATCGCGCCCACTATAATCGAACCCACTTACGTTTGGTTAGGTCAACTGAATATTGACTATTAACTATTAAGGTTTAGAAATAATAACAACATATGTTTTTATTACATCATTTTATTTGCATAAAAATCATAACAAATTTTACATTTTTTGTCATTCTAGGATAGGGACGGTTCCAACTTATACAACAATAAAGTCTTTTGTGTTTATAGCGTCCATGACACCTTGAGAATCGGTACGGCATTGCTGTAGAAGATGATGTCCGAGTTCGTGACCAGGCAAGGCGATCCGTGACTGGAGGCCTGGGTTCGAGCCGTGACGAGGCCATTTTTCGGAGGAGGAAGAAGTGCTTCGAATATGGAATTAATAGTGCCGATAGTAATTTTTACCATATTACTTCTTCGAGATATCATCTCAAGGCAGAAAGAGCAATCATCGTTTGTAGATGTTGGTATTAGTAGTTAGCAGTAGATAGAATATTGTAGAGCATGGCACCATTTCAACACTTGTGTATTTGAATTTTTGAGTGATTTTTAGGAATATTTTCCATTATGGATATTTAAATTTTCTTTTGTTGAGAATTTAAATCCACGTTGTGGATATTATCGTTTGGATTTACGATAGTTCATGCTTAGAGATTTAAGACCGTGTCTTTAATTATTTCTTTTTTCGAATTTATTTCGGATCGTAAATTTCTTTGGGATTTTAATTTAATTTCATTGTATTTAAGCTTAAATTTATTTAAGCAATTTAGATCAGGAGAAGATCTTTTATTGGAAATGACATTCTTTATTCGACATTTTAAATTTTTATCGCTGATCTTACAAGGGAACTGTCCATACGGTCATATCGAAACCGACAATGAAATTTCGTAGAGATGATGAGGAAACCATAAATTAGCGATGTACAAAAAATTAGCTGCCATTTCGAACTGGAAGGTCCTGAAATCGGCACGGAGATTTCCAATAGGATTGCACGCGCTAGCATATAGCTTGACGTGGACAGCCCTGGTGACCAGCTGAATCGTGCGCGTAACCCTGAGCGCTCTGTGCTAGGCAGTAAATACATGTTCCTTTGTGAGAGCAGTCATGAATCGGCTAATGTTCTAGAGTATGCATCACTTCATTTCCGTGAAAAAGATGCTTGATGAAATGTAATTCCTTTTACAGAAACAATTATAATTGAAACGTAAAAAATTAAATATGTTGAAAAAAGATAACATTGAAATTAAATATGCTTGCAAAAACTAAAATTACAATAAAAATTAAGTAAGCTTTTACAATTAAAAAAATAAGCTTACAAAATTAGAATTATAAAAATAGATCATAAAAATTATACAAAATTAAAATTATAAAAATACATAAACCTATAAATTAAAAAGATAACACAAATAAAATGTGTAAATTAAAATTAGGATAAAATAATTAAAAAATACAAATAAAATATATTAATAATATTTCTGCCCTATAAAGGGTTGATACAGTACATGTTATTCAGATAGCTCAATGGTAGTGATGTGATAGTGTATGGTAGTAGTGGAGTGATGATGGTTCTGCCCCACTTGACACTCCTGTGCCCAACAAACCAACATGGCCGCCGTGCGAAATTGAAATAATTAATATCTCTCAAACGCATGGTCGGATGTTGACAAATGAGGTGTTGTTGAACTCGAGCAGTCGTCCTCTTTCTTATCGACCATGTATTATATTTTTCAAAAATTCTTTGAATTTTTTTGTTTTGCAACGTTGGTGATAGTTTGAAAACCAAACATGGTAGAACGTTGTGCCATGGCTCAAACGAACGGCCTTTATGACCTTTATTTTTTGTAATAAAACTTTTTTATTTTTTATGTTTTTTTGAAAACACTCGAATTTTGAAAATCCTATATTTTGGAAACTATGAACTCTATAAAAAAGTTTGTTTGACGTAAATGAAAGGTCCCTACCCCCTCTACCCCCAAAATAAATTTCAAGTCTCTAGGATGAAAACCTGTAGGTAGTAGTGTGGTAAGGGGGAGCTGCTTCCAAAAGCAAGTTGTGAGACCCTGCGACCTTGGAATGGAAGGAGCCATGCTAGGAGGGCGTGCTTGGATTCGTTTTTTTCGTCTCGTTGTGCTCTTTACGGGAATGTAGGTGTCGAAAAGGTGAAAATTTGGAAACACGGTCTTTTCGGGGTAAAACCGTGATTTTGAACTTTTTGCTATATCTCGCGAACCAATCATGCTAGAGGCATGAACGAGGGGTCCAAGGACTCGGGCTGACGTCCTCTTTGCTATGGACCACACGTTATATTTGAAAAAAAAATTGGAAACGCGATTTTGGGGTAAACACGTGTTTTTTGTGATTTTTGCCGATATCTCACGAATCAATAACGCTAGAGACGTGTACGAGGTGTCCTAGGACTCGGGATAACGCCCCCCTTTCGAGTGTGGTAGATATTGTTTTCCAAAAAAAAATTCGCAAAGGGACTAACGCCATACACATTGAAAAAAAAACTGTTTTTTTTTCTTTACCTGTTTATAATGTCCATGAAGCGTGGTGGTTGAGAGAGACGATACGGCTGAGTGTGTGTTTCAACGAACCTGTCGCTGACCATGGTGGCTGTGTTCAATAGAACAATCGCTATTTCGGCTGGTCGGTGTATGACAGAACGAGCATGCGTTTTCTGATATTTTACCTTTAACGTGTAAACGGTGATGAGAACTTGATTCTATGTTGGTCGAAGCGAGTACAGAAAACAAACTTACAGGAGGTGAAGGTCATTTGAGCTTATTGGAAGGCATTGATCTGACTTGACAACAAGTGCAATGGAAAAAATGACCAAGACGCTTGAAGGTGAAATAATCTTACCATCGTGGTGGCAGGGGAGTGTGAAAGGCGTGCACACATGTGTGAAACCACAGGCACGCTAAACCAGTGACATCCTGTTTTGCTTCGTACGTGACAAAATGCAAGTTCATGTGAAATTTGATCTTTCACAGGTGTTCGCTTGGGTGTTATCTGTCCACGTGCGCGATAACTGTTAACAAGTTACAGCCTGTCTTGCTTCGTACGTGACAAAATGCAAGTTCATGTGAAATTTGATCCGGCACAGGTGTTCGCCTGGGACGTTAGCTGTCCACGTGCACGATAAGAGAATCTTCAAAGCGTGGGAAAAAAAAGATTATACATGCAACATAGCATATATAAAGACATGTCGTTATCATTTCCACGCTCACTTAAGTGACTACCTTTGAACACACTGCGTTGCAAGAAACCCCTGGTCTTGTTTATCAGTTTTGGTGTTGGTGGAAAATACTTAACCTTGTTGTGGGGTAGGTATATATTTATTTATATATTTATTGATTTTTATATAAATACATGCAATTATTTATTGATTAGGTAATTAATGATTTTTATTTATTTATTTGTTTGCAGATAACGTGTATAGCCTACCTGTCGTGTGTCTGTGGGAAATATATATTAAAGAAAGAGAGAAAGACAGAAAAGAAAACCATTTCCTTACTAGCCCACGAGACGGGAATATAGAAAAGCATTACATGTCAAGGTGAGATTTGTTTTATTATATAATATAACCTGTTTGATTTTGTTTTGTTTATGAAATACATAAACTATATGGAATGGATATACTTATGGTGGTTTATTTTATTTCTTTTTAGATATTTGGAAAAAGAAGGGTTCACTGCTACAGCAAATACAGTTGAAAACCAAGTGGCTTTAGAGTGGAACCATTGTCAAGCAGTCTACAGCTGAAAACTCAGGTGAGAGTGTTCTTTCAGAATAATGTAATTTGCTACTGCTACCGATAGCCTAACTTGGGAACCCCTAAACAGTTGTTTCAAATCACGTGTGTGCTCTGGTCGTGTGGTCAATGTTAGAAAAAGTTTGATTCCCAAAGAATTTTTACAATCTTGTTTTGAAATTTTCAAAATTGAAATTTGCACAGCGCAAAGGTTGCATACAGCTTTAAAGGTGAATACAGAACTGGTGTGCGATTTCATATATAAAAAGAAGGACGTAGAGCATAAAGAGACATTTTATATTTGCAGTAAAATGCAAGAGTTATTCATAGCCCATAATTTGGAACAGTGGTATGAAACCCACGTGGTGAATGCCTTGCTATCAAAATTTGATAAACTGCAACAAGGACCGAGTGGCCTTGCCTTAGACAAAATTCATCATTTACAAATCAACATTTGTCAATTCAACCCGTTGAATGCTGGGTCTAGCTATATTAAAACACCACCAGCAATAGCTTCGAAAAAGGCTGTGGTGAATATTAAGAATCGTGACAATGATTGCTTTCTGTGGGCTGTGGCTGCGTATTTGCAGCCAGCACAAGACCGTCATGTTAACAGATCAGCAAAGTACAAGGCCAAGTTTGATGAATTGAAACAAACTTTAAATTTAACTCGAGTGTCGTTCCCTATGGACTTAACCGAGATCCATAGGTTTGAACAAGATAACCAGGACTTTTCGTTCATGGTGTATGGCCTTAATGGTGACGAGATTGTGGGTCCTCTTTATGCCACAAAAGAACCGAAACGACACCACATTCATCTTTTATATCTGTCTTACGGAGAAGTGAATCACTATTGCCTCATTAAAAGCCTAAGTAGATTGCTAAGCAGACAAATGTCCAAACATGTGCGTGCAAAACATATTTGTGATCGTTGTCTGCAATATTTTACCACTCTTACGCTTTTGGAACGTCATAGGGTGGATTGCGTTTCTCAGGAAGCGGTGAGATTGATATTGCCACAAGGGGACAAGGCTGTGTTAAACTTTAAAGACATTCATAAGCGTGACACTGTTCCCTATGTGGTATATGCAGATTTCGAAGCACTCACCACACCCATGGCGGGATGTGAACCAGATCCCACCATCAGCTCAACCACACCCATTCAAAAACATGAACCCTTTGCCATAGGATTTAATGTGGTGTGTGCCTATGACCCAACACAATCCGTTTACAAATACCGTGAGGGGCCAGATTGTGCCAAATGGTTCTTGGATGAACTTGTCAAGTTGGTCGATCATGTACAGGAATTACTAAACCACCCAGTACCCATGAGCCTATCTCCAGAACAGCAGCAGCAGTATGAGCATGCCACGACATGCCATATTTGCGAAAAGCCTATTTTAAGTGGAGAGGAAAAAGTCAGAGACCACTCACACTTTACAGGGGAGTTTCGTGGAGCTGCGCATAGTAAATGCAACTTGAACTTTCCAGCTCCTCGTTTCATTAGTGTCTTTTTCCACAATCTGGCGAATTATGACATTCAGTTTTTGATTCGTGAATTGGGCCATGTCAATAAGGGCTCGTTTACCATTATTCCCCAAAACCATGAGCGTTTTACGGCCCTGACATGGTGGTTGGGCGACTTTAGCATTCGATTTTTGGATTCCTTTAAGTTTATGGCATCCTCGCTAGACAGCCTTGTGAATGGCTTGAATGAGGAGGAATTAAAAAATACTAGAATGCATTTTAATGATCCTGAGCAATTTCAATTGTGCATTCGGAAAGGTATATTCCCGTATGATTTCTGCAATAGCTGGGACGTGTTAAAGCAAAGAAAACTCCCACCACAAGAGAAATTTTACTCGAAACTAACACGCAGTACCGTTTCCGATGAAGACTATGCACATGCATGTCAAGTTTGGCGAGTGTTTGGCATGAACACGCTAAGTGAATATGCTTTGCATTACCTAAAACTGGATGTATTGATGCTCACTGATGTGTTTGAAAAATTCCGTAACTTGTGTCAACACATTTACGGTCTTGACCCGGCTCACTATTATACGAGTCCTGGACTCTCGTTTGATGCCGCTTTGAAATACACTCAAGTGGAATTGGATTTACTCACTGACGTAGACATGGTTCTATTTTTTGAAAAGGGCATTCGTGGCGGCTTTGTGTCACTTAACCAACGCCATGCTGAAGCGAACAATGTCTACATGCCTGATTATTCACTAGACAAACCAGAATCGTACTTAATGTACTATGACATGAATAATTTGTACGGTTACGCCATGAGTCAGCCTTTGCCCTATGGGAAGTTTGCTTGGCTGACAGACAAACAAGTGTCAGAATTTGATGTAATGAAGGCTAGCCAAGAAAAAGGCCGTGGATATGTGCTAGAAGTGGATATTGAATATCCCTCATCCTTGTATGATGAACATGCCGATTTCCCATTCTGCCTTGAGCAAATGGTTCCCCCTGACAGTAAAGTGAAAATTGAAAAACTCATGGGCACACTTTACAACAAAAATCGGTATGTACTACATATCCAAATGTTGGTGCAATGCCTCGCCCAAGGCTTGGTGTTGAAGAAAATCCACAGGGGTATTTCTTTTGCTCAAAAAGCATGGCTTGAGCCATACATGCGACTCAACACGGAGCACCGACAAATGGCAACACAGCAGTTTGAAATTAACTTTTTTAAATTAATGAACAACTGCATCTATGGCAAGTCCATGGAGAATGTCCGCAAATACCGTGACATTAAATTGGTCAATGTCTGGGAGGGGCAGTGGGGTGCCCGGCGGTACATTGCCAAGCCAAATTTCAAATCGATCAAAATTATCGATGAGGATTTGGCTACTATTGAAATGAGTAAGACCAGCGTGACCATGGATAAACCCATTTACTTGGGTCAAGTCATTTTAGACTTTTCTAAATCGGTCATGTATCGATTCCACTATGAGTTTGCGAAACGCCATTTTGAGAACGTCTCTCTTTTGTATATGGACACGGACTCATTCATTTACCACATTCGCCACTGCAACCCCTATGACGTCATGAGGCAACATAGTGACTGGTTCGACACCTCTTGCTATAGCGCTGACAACGTATTTCAGCTGCCCATAAAGAACAAAAAGAAAATGGGCGTTTTAAAAGATGAATGCGGTGAATCCATTATGACGGAATTCGTAGGTTTGGCTTCGAAAATGTATGCTTACCGCACACTCGACTGTAAGGAAGCCAAAAGAGCAAAAGGTGTAGGTAGAGCAGTGGTAAAATCGCTACGTGTAGACGATTACCTAGCGGTTTTACGCACTGGCAAAGCTATGTCTCATACACAGTGCAGGATACAATCCAGCAACCATCATCTGTATCTTGTGGAACAGAGAAAACGCACCCTCGCCTCCATGGATAACAAGCGTGTGTGGGCTGATGACCTGCTCACTAGCCTGCCCTGGGGTTATAATCGCAACGAGGAGGAGGTGTGATTTCACTGTTTAATCGTTTATGGGACATGGCTTTTTGTAACTTGTAGATTTAGAATTTTGTAAATATTGGTTTCTGTCATTGTAAATAGTAGATTTTGTAAATAGTGACAACCCACTTGGACCTTTTGCTCTTTAAAAAGTTCTATGCAATCTTATTTTTTTTAAATTTTTTGATTGGTAAATAGTGTGATTCTTTTAACGCTGTACAAAGTTGAGTTTTTTTGTAAATATGAAATAAGTAAGATTTTTAGTAACTTTAATAACTAGTATTTAATTATTTTTCGTAATGTAAATGATAAACTAAAATGTTCTTTTGGAATGAGTGTGCATGTCGAGAATGTGCTTTTGGGAATAAATAAAGTGGTTGTGTTTGTTTCCAAAGACAGGTGTGAATGTATGAGTGGAGAGAGAAAACTGGTGTGTATGATTGACCAGAGCGAACACGGTGAGGTAGGGGGGGGGGGGGGAGGGGGGTAAATGCTCACTTATATACTCATTTTGTTTTAAATAGTTTCGTTTTTTTCATTGAAATGTGGCAGACAATAGACATTATTTTTGTAAAAACAGTCTTACCTGCAGTAGTCGTAGACCTCGACGTTTCTCCAAACACACATCAACACATTGCAGTATTATCAAGGTCAAGCACTTGCATCAACATCATTGTCAAATCTCAACTTTCGACATACACCAAATGGAAAAAAAATGAAAACAGCAAAATGGAAATTCCATGTTTCCATATCACCAAAACAGCAAAACTTAAAACGGCCATTTTTAAAAACTGGAAATGGCCATGTATGAAATTTGAAAATTCAAAAACTTCAAACGGACATTGTTTAAAATGTGTCATCAGCAAAATGGAAAAATCCATATCATCAAAAACGTTAAACTTGAAACGAACGTTTTCAAAAAACTGTAAATTGCAAAATGATAAATGACAGTGTGTGGAATTCATCATGTGCGAAATGTGTAAAATGAAAAAATCAGCCATCAACATCACAATTTCTTAAAAATAAAAATAACAAAACATTGTGCTCTGGTAAACCTTTGTATTTATTTCGTAGTCATAGTGAATTGACAAAAGAAATATAGAATACAAACACATTCCAATTCCTCACTCCTCAATGTTTATGTCCATGCATCATCAACTTTCCTTTCATAGCACTCATGACAATTAGGGCTGCCATCCTTTCACCTACTGAGGCATCACTGGATGTGAAACGTTGTTTAGCTTTCTTTAATAACAATTTATCTGCCACATGTTTTAAACCAGAATGACTATGGCGATAAGAAAGGTCATGTTCCTTGCATGCTTGATCCAAAAGATTAATGGGTACATCACTACGTTGTAAACGTTTTTCGAGACGAGTTCCAGGGCCGCAAAAACGATAACCTGGAAGATGGATTTCGAAAGGTAAGTATTGAATCACTTTGTCAATGACGCCATTGCCAGTACAGGTCTGGCATATCCTTTTCCATCGATGGTAAAAAGGTTTGGTCTTCCTCCTCCTCTGTGGACGATGTTTGTGTTTGTTGTTGTTGCTGTTGCTGCTTTTTCTCGCCATGACACCCGTGGAATGATTCAACAAAGTCTTTACATGGACTTTTATGACCGTGATACAGTTTCACTTGCTGGCAAGTCGCACACTGACGCATAGACGGTATTTTTGCCATGGCCACTTGCTTATGGTGATCGTAATCCGTACAGGGTTGCAATTCACTCAACACAGGGTCTTGAGTCCATGATTTTGGTACATGTTGCCAGATTTCTTTCACTGCATTGGCGGCCACATAATAAATGAACGACTTGGGCAGCGCCAAGAGTTCCTCTTTGGTAAAACTGTCTAGTTTCTTTTTAGACACAAAGAACTTGCCGATGGCTTTGTCCGTAGCATTGCCTTTCTCCATGGTATCACGTGCTGTAGATGTTTACACGTCGCTTGTAGAAATCTCACTGACGTCATTCACAGGTAAATCTTGAGTTATAATTTTGTTCAACAACTCCCAGCAGGCATGAGTGGTTAACCAATGAAAGAGATGCCACGCATGCGATAGGGCTGTATGGGTAATGTTGCCACAGGAACAAGTATCCATGAGCGTTTGCAGGGAGGGGCAGCCCAACTCCATGAGGTCGATACATTGGCAGTAAGACGCCAAAAATGGTTGCAACCATTGACGTTTTTCATTACCTTTCACAAATACCACATTGGCCGAGGACAAGTGTGCTTTCATGACCACGTCCAAATATTTATAGGAAATGGTTCCCTGATTCCAGTCTAGTTGCCTATGATTTTCAATCCACTGGGTTTGTTTACGGTCTTTTTCACACAATAAATCAAAAGCATGGGGTGGTTTAAATAGCAAATGCGTAGCTTTTGATATCCAAAACGTGGTACAATCGATCATGGCCACTTGTTTAAATATAAATTTGTTGTCACCAATTTTAAACCCTTGGCAATCCACAATGAGTGTGCGCAACATGTTGACGCTTGCCTGGACCAAGGTCAACTGACGACTGACTGACGATCAGGTGTGATCATGACATAGACTTACCTTCCATGCTAGTTTCAAAATTGAGGTTAGGGTAGGACAGTGGGGGCATGCAAAATAAGAATTTAAGAATTACATCATCATTTTATTATCATAACACGTCTTACAGGCTTTTCTCATTTTAGGATAAGGACGATAGCAACTGATACAACAATATAGTCTCTTGTGTTTGTAACGTCCATAACACCGATGATGTCCCAATGTCTCTAAACTAGGCGTTTTTGATGGTGAGCTGCTCACCGAAGCACCATGGATACCATACGGCCCACATGTATCGTAACTTGTTTTTTTTTCATCACCCAGAGACACAAGTGAGGGATAGCTTGAATGGCAGGGTATATTTCCCACTTTCATTCTGCACAGGTAGGGGCAGGTGGGTGACCAGCGCTGATGTTCCTGCATGGGTTCATCGCCCTCCTGCCATTGGTCTATAATGATGGGACAAAAGGCACATTTCACTTCATCTCTTGTTTTTAAATAGTAGAATCCAGCAGCTGCCAAGGCTTGAGGGTTTATGAAAGACACTGGCCATGTGGCAAAAGTCTTGAAACGTTGTTCCTCAGAGTTTAAATTCATGGATGTAACGTCTCTTGAGGCTTTAAAGCAAGACATGACTGAGCGGCTTGACGTGGGTTGAGCTGTTATTTATACACTCGTCACTTGGTTGGACAGTGGATAATAGTTGACTTGTTTGTGATGAATAATCAGACAGTAGGCCGTCGTATTGGCTGGTACATTGTCATGCGTTTCAAAATCTAGTCGAATGTCGATATTGGATGGCTTGACAGACTCTTCCAGGTAAGAACAGTCAAAGACAATCAGTGGTGCTCTTGTCTTAAACGCTTGGGGTAGTAGCATGGGGCCGTTCTCTTTTTGATAATACGACCATCGAAATTTAGAAAACAAGTCGTACAGAGGACCAAACTTATTTTTTGAAAAATCCAAATTCAGTCCTTCATAGGGAAACACAGCTCCGTTGAGGAAAAGACGTGCATTTCTCAATTGCAGGTGATCAAATTGCGAGGCATCTTTGGTTTGTTGATACTTGCGATTCGTTTGAAAACCCACGATCAGGTAGAGAGGTCTCTCTGTATAGCGAGCTGTTTTTACAGACCAACTGTGTGTGTTGGTAGTGGGCAATAGCGGATACTCATGGAGGGCCCAGCTTCTAAATTCCATGGGTAGAGGCATATCTCTCTTGACCATCTTGAGTATGTCCAGTTTTTTGCTATCGTTAAGGGTCACATGAGGCACTTTCCATAGCAAGCGTTGTAGTTGAACTTTTGAATCGATGGGGGCATTGTCGGCTCCCTTGAGTGCATTGTTATCACTCCTGTCTCTCACCAGATAAAGCACTTGCCTTGCGTTGACCACAATGCGTTGGTGATCTTCAGCAAAGCCTAGAATCAGTTTAAGAGGTAAATATCCAGTAAAGGTTCCATCAGTGTGTACCATCCAGTCATTGGTCGAGTCAGGACACCAACCTGCCATGCAAAGTGTTTTACCTTCTTCCTCACTATAAGAGGGGTATAGTTTCATGACACTGGAAATGCCCACATTTCGAGTGCTATCCACCACGATATCGTTAATGACATACCGCACTTCAGAAAACAGAAAGGCCAAACCATGGTTGGCCAACTTGGATGTGGTGGGTGTAGAGCCATCGGCTTTGGTGAGCCGACCTTCAATCTGAATGACACTTTCATGCGGTAGGGTGTAAATATCTTGGTTGTTGATAACAAATTGAATTTCATCATTGTTATTGAGTCCAGGTGTTTGAGCTTGATAGGAATGGAGATCAATTCTTACCACTCCTGGTTGCTCCTCGATGTGGTTCGCTATCTCTAGGATAGAATTCATTATGAGGGTTGACGTGGTAACCCAAATGCTGTAAAATCTGCTTGTTCTGAGATGTTAACGTGTATTCACGTGGCAAACAACTAACACCATTCCTAGACGGTGTTGTTGCTTTATACACAAATTTCATAGTGGCTTTAGCACCAACTTGTAAGTCACTGGTGTGGTAGAATCTAGATCAATGAGTTGTTGATCTCTATTGATCAGTCTTAATGTTATATTACTAATACTATCAACAGCCACAGAATGAAAAAGCACCACTGGAGGGTTTTCACGAATAATATAGCCATTGGGCGATGTCACAATAAAGTCATAAAGTGAATGCGATGGTTCTTGATTGGTGTACACTTGGCTAATAATATTACACGTCACCGACACATGATGGTCCTCAATGAATTTCACTTCATGGTCTGATTCATGTTTTTTGTTGTGCTCCAACACACGTGGTTTAAATCCTAGTAATGGGCCAATGGAATCGGGGTGTGTTTTAAAGTCAATGTTGAATGAGGAGAAAATACTGCAGCGATGAGTGTTAGTATTGCCTACAAGTTCAAACTTGTGCGTTCCGTCGAGAAATGACTTTAAACCATATTGATTGATCAACACCACATAAATGTGTTCATAAATATCATCGATCGTGTATCCACCAGAGTTCAGGGTGAGCACAGAATCATCATAGTAAAACTTGTTGTTCACATTTTCACGTATGTTGTATATTCGATTGTACGTTTCAAGAGAAACAAGTCCTAAACCATAGGGTTTTTCACTCAATTCGATAGGCGGGTAAAAGTCTAGGCTGACTTCAGGTCCACGTCCATGCACTGTAAACGTTTTACTTTCTGCCGACATACTGGTGGCGTTTTTGCTTATGCTGCGTCTTATATAAAAAAATTAAACACAAACGTCCACACTGTTGGCTGTTAAACGTTTGCTCTCGTTTCACATTATAATATATCTTGATCCTGTTTCCAAAATAGGTCACTAGTTCCATGGGCGGGGGCAAATTCCCAAAACTGTCAAAGTACCATACCGTGGATCCCTCTTTGACATAAGCTACATAATGCGTTCCTGGTCCTCGGTGATCATCCAAATTGACAACAGCACATTCCTGTTTCCAGGGTCGTGGGGGTAATTGGTTTCGCATAAACACACCTCGAAAATGAGAAAGCTTTAGTTGTTTAGCATAGCTTTCCACTTGTTGATGCGTCAGGGCATGTCTCGCTATGGCTGAGGTTAAATTTTTTTTTTTTTAATATTTCGAAATGGTGAAATCCCAAATCCTTGTTGATAAAAGGCTGGCTTTAAATTGGCATTTCTAGCCCCCATGGCAATCGCTTCCATCGTTTCATTGTGTCGCTGACTTTCTTTGAGTTGTTGCTTGCCCTGCTGCGCGGCTTTAATGGTTTTCGCCACTGCACTGGCACCGCCCAAAAGTGAGCCCAGAGCAGCCAACCCGGCAAATAATGCAGGTAAAAATCCCGCTCGTTTGGGGACGGGAATCACTCGCCCTTGGTTTGAAACCTGTCGCCAACGTTTTGGAATAACCTGTCTCTGTGCTGCTCGAAGGGCTTTCCTTATGGTCAATACATTATTTTTTCTTTTTTTCTTTCGCAAGGGCTTGTCCACGAATGTTGTAAGCCCAGGCTTTGCCAAGGACAAAGTCCTTTTTTTAGTCTTTCTCACTGCATATCTTTGTTTCACCATGATGATAATGACCAACAACCTTTCACAAGAAAGTTTAAATCACAACTAACGTCAGATGGTTATTTCATGGCTGTATATTCCAATTCCACATAAAGTGGGAAATCGTTTATGGTTTTTCCCGCTTGCTTTTCATCCCATGTCAACATGAGGTGAAAGGATAATTCGTCCCCTGCATTGACCATTTCATGGTTATGGATCAACATCCTATGACCATTTATCTTTATTTGTAAATGGTTCTCATCAGGTATGGCATATTTGATGTGAATGGTTCCATCATAGTGTAATCGATAGTGGCTTAATCCTGAAGCAAGCACATAGGTCAAGTGTTGATCATGGACTAGCGGTAAATGGTTTCTGTCATTCACAGGTTTTTCATTTGTCAGATACACTAAAAACACAGATGGGATAAATTTATAAAGCCTTTTCATTTCATGGGTCACGTAACGCTTGGTACAAACATCGTCTTCGTCTTGTGGGTCTTCCACGTGAATAATCCGATGGTGATTAGCGCTATAGCCATTCACCATAAGCTGTGGCACTTTGTCATAAAACTCATACACTTTGTTATCCACATACTTTTTCGTAGTAACGTCTGTAGACACTTGAGGATGTTTTACATGGGTTAACCGCTTTCCCTTAAAGTCATAATCTCCCTGTTTTGTGCGTGGCACTACTGACCTATCCACATAGTGTTTATTAGCAGGATCTGTTTCCTGTTTAGGATCATGTATGGGGACAGGCCTAGCTTTGACCATCAACGCACGTCCAAAGACATCCATTGTCAACCTGTAGTACCAGTCTACTGTTTCTATGACAAGGTTCGGTGTCCTGTATATAGACAGCCGGCTAGCCTGTCTAAGCCTTAGTTGACATGAAGATTATTAAGCAGCAAGAGTCATTCCCCGTGGGGGACATGGTTTCCCATCTCTGTCCCACATCACGTGAACAACGCCATGGTTCACTGTTTCCATCTTCCATTCGCTGCATCATTGTGGGGCCTTCCGGCTGTGGAAAGACTAATCTTTTGCTAACGCTCATTACAGCGCCCAATGGTCTGCGTTTTCAAAATATTTATATTTTTGCAAAATCTCTCTACCAACCCCTCTACGTGTTTCTGGATCAAGTCATGTCTGGATTACAAAAAGAGAATATGGGTTATTTTACATTTTCCATGCAAGAAAATGTGATTTCACCGGATGAGGTAAAGCCTGATTCACTCATGATTTTCGATGATGTATCCACTGAACGTCAAGGCATCATTCAAAGCTATTTCAGCATGGGTCGACACAAACATATCGATTGCTTCTATCTTGGGCAAACGTATTCAAAAATGTCCAAACAGTTGATTCGTGACAATGCCAATGTCATTGTTTTATTTCGTCAGGACGAGAGGAACAGTCGTCACATTTATAATGAACATGTGAATCCTGACATGACCTTTCAAATGTTTACAGAATTGTGTGCCAAGTGCTGGAACACTCAACGTCATGCCTTTTTAGTGATTGACAAACAAAGTGAACTCAACCAAGGACGGTATCGCTTAGGGTTTGATCATTTTATTGCTATTTAAGGCCTTGTCTCATTCCCCGGCAAGTCATTTGCCAAGACACCATGGCGTTAGCAGAGAGTCAATTAAAAAAGCATATTATTAGAGCAAAAAATACTATTCGCCAAAAGTTTCGTCAATTGAAACAATCACGTGCCAATCATGCTTTGTTTATTCAACAACATTTAGCACCTCCGCTAAAAGCCATGTTGAAACCCTCTTTCAAGCCATCTGAAACGCTACCCACCGTTTCACAAGCCACGCAGACGCTGCACGAGGACCCTGAGGAAGAGGAAGAGGAACAGGAAGATTTGACAAGTGTTAGTGAAGTTGAGGATGAGGAGGAACAAGTGTTTACACCTCAAAAAAAGGCCGCACCCCTTGCAGAGTTTTTGAGAAAAAAGAAATCCTTGGCCATGGTCGAAACACCTTGCCCTTCCAGGGCGTCTCCGTTTTCACAACTCTTGGCCACCCCTCAACATAAAGCTCAACTGAAAACCATTTTAATAAAATATTATGGATCAACATTGGAACCCTATTTCACCGATCTATTTATTGGAAACACAGATACCACGTATGGTGTTCGCTATGAGGATGATAGTTTTAAAATTGGCGATTCATCCATTAAATTTGCTCGTACTAAAGCTGTCATTAAAAACATCAACTATAAATTAACGCCAGGACTGTTAAAGCTGCTCTTTTCTCGGACCCCCTCTTCCCATGATTATACGTCAGAGGATCTTGACAAATATAAATCCATTTTATTGGATACCCATGCTCACAAAAGACAGTATGATCCTGCTCAACAAGTGAATGCCAATATATCTCAAAAATATAAAACCATCATTGCAAAAATGTTTCCCACTAGTCAAAGTACTCGTCGTAAAGTGTCCGCTTCGGGAGTGACATTTAAACCATTAAAACCCCTTGTGGATGTTACCTACTGGCACAATCCCAATAAGCTCGTCCAGCGGCTACAGTTGTTGCATGCCTCACGTCAAGCTGGCCATACCGGTCACGATTGGGAAATTCAAGAAATTGAACAAGAACTTCGAAATGCCAAAATTATTGTTTAAGCCCTCACCCATTAAAATGGGTATTGCTCACGAGTTGCATCGCCCAGCTAGGCGTCACTATCCGCGACTCAAGGTGATTTCACGAGGTGTGGATGAACTTTGGCAGGCTGACTTGGTTGAAATGATACCCTATGCTGGCGTTAACGATGGTGTACGCTATATGTTGACCGTCATTGATGTCTATTCCAAAATGGCCTTTGTTGAACCTGTGCGTCGCAAGTCTGGCCCACTAGTTACCAAGGCCTTTCAACATATTATTCAACACTCCAAACGTCAACCTCAGCTGCTACAAACTGACCAGGGGAAAGAATTTTTCAACAAGGATTTCTCCAGTTTTCTCAAATCTAAGGATATTCACCATTACACCACGTACAGCAATCTCAAAGCCAGTGTGGTCGAGCGGTTCAACCGAACATTGAAAACCCATATGTGGAAAGCGTTTACCGCTCAGGGCAGTTATCGCTGGTTGGACATGTTACCTGAGCTAGTGTTACGTTACAATGACACCAAACATAGAACGATTGGGACCAAGCCACGCCTCGTGACTAAAAATATTCAGCGATTGGATAAACTGTTTAACCCCATAAAAACAGCCGATCCTAAACGTCACCGACTGAACATTGGGGATTTTGTTCGTGTGAGCAAATTTAAGTCTGCCTTCAATAAGGGTTACACGCCTCAGTGGGGGACTGAACTATTTCGAATTCGTCGAGTCTACTTGGACACTCCAGTCACCTATTTACTCGAGGACCTCAACCATCAACCCATAAAAGGTAGATTTTATCTCCATGAACTTCAGAAAACAGCATTTCCTCAGCATTATCTTGTGGAAAAAGTGTTGAAACAAAAAGGAAATAAACTCTACGTCAAATGGTTAGGGTTTAACTCTACGTTTAATTCTTGGATCAATAAACTACATGTTGTGTGAACCTGTGTACTTTTTATTTATTCACCCATGTTGTACACCACCTATAGCTCTATGTATACAGCGCTCCGCGCTTCATGCATGTTCATACATGTTTGTCTTTCCCTTTCCTCTTGTGTTCTCTCATACATCACCCCCTCCCCTCTCCCTCCCTTCACCTCCCACCATTGCTGTTTGCAGCTCTTGCCTGTCTATTGGTTGTGACATCATTCCCACAAGTTGCATCATACTTTTTTACTGATTCAGCGATTCCCACGCTTTGAACATTCTCTTATCGTGCACGTGGACAGCTAACGTCCCAGGCGAACACCTGTGCCGGATCAAATTTCACATGAACTTGCATTTTGTCACGTACGAAGCAAGACAGGCTGTAACTTGTTAACAGTTATCGCGCACGTGGACAGATAACACCCAAGCGAACACCTGTGAAAGATCAAATTTCACATGAACTTGCATTTTGTCACGTACGAAGCAAAACAGGATGTCACTGGTTTAGCGTGCCTGTGGTTTCACACATGTGTGCACGCCTTTCACACTCCCCTGCCACCACGATGGTAAGATTATTTCACCTTCAAGCGTCTTGGTCATTTTTTCCATTGCACTTGTTGTCAAGTCAGATCAATGCCTTCCAATAAGCTCAAATGACCTTCACCTCCTGTAAGTTTGTTTTCTGTACTCGCTTCGACCAACATAGAATCAAGTTCTCATCACCGTTTACACGTTAAAGGTAAAATATCAGAAAACGCATGCTCGTTCTGTCATACACCGACCAGCCGAAATAGCGATTGTTCTATTGAACACAGCCACCATGGTCAGCGACAGGTTCGTTGAAACACACACTCAGCCGTATCGTCTCTCTCAACCACCACGCTTCAAGGACATTATAAACAGGTAAAGAAAAAAAACCAGTTTTTTTTTTCAATGTGTATGGCGTTAGTCCCTTTGCGAATTTTTTTTTGGAAAACAATATCTACCACACTCGAAAGGGGGGCGTTATCCCGAGTCCTAGGACACCTCGTACACGTCTCTAGCGTTATTGATTCGTGAGATATCGGCAAAAATCACAAAAAAACACGTGTTTACCCCAAAATCGCGTTTCCAATTTTTTTTTAAATATAACGTGTGGTCCATAGCAAAGAGGACGTCAGCCCGAGTCCTTGGACCCCTCGTTCATGCCTCTAGCATGATTGGTTCGCGAGATATAGCAAAAAGTTCAAAATCACGGTTTTACCCCAAAAAGACCGTGTTTCCAAATTTTCACCTTTTCGACACCTACATTCCCGTAAAGAGCACAACGAGACGAAAAAAACGAATCCAAGCACGCCCTCCTAGCATGGCTCCTTCCATTCCAAGGTCGCAGGGTCTCACAACTTGCTTTTGGAAGCAGCTCCCCCTTACCACACTACTACCTACAGGTTTTCATCCTAGAGACTTGAAATTTATTTTGGGGGTAGAGGGGGTAGGGACCTTTCATTTACGTCAAACAAACTTTTTTGTAGAGTTCCTAGTTTCCAAAATATAGGATTTTCAAAATTCGAGTGTTTTCAAAAAAACATAAAAAATAAAAAAGTTTTATTACAAAAAATAAAGGTCATAAAGGCCGTTCGTTTGAGCCATGGCACAACGTTCTACCATGTTTGGTTTTCAAACTATCACCAACGTTGCAAAACAAAAAAATTCAAAGAATTTTTGAAAAATATAATACATGGTCGATAAGAAAGAGGACGACTGCTCGAGTTCAACAACACCTCATTTGTCAACATCCGGCCATGCGTTTGAGAGATATTAATTATTTCAATTTCGCACGGCGGCCATGTTGGTTTGTTGGGCACAGGAGTGTCAAGTGGGGCAGAACCATCATCACTCCACTACTTATGGTGACAAGGAAACAAGGGAGGGAGAAACTATGTTGTCGTTGTTGCTTATTTTAGGCGCTGCGACATCGTATATATATATCCCGTACGTATCTGCAAGAAGAAGACGAAAAAGATCAAGTCGCAAAGAAATTTCTAGAAGCAGCTACAGAGCGATTTTCAGACTACAACCCTTCTTCAATATACAATACAAATCAGAGTGGTTTCGTGCGCGAAATGAAAGCGAAAAGGACTCTATCGTTTGTTAGTGAGAAACATGCATAAACAGTTGCTCAATCTATTCATGCACTCACCCATTCGTACACAATTATGCCTACAATTAGTATGGTCGGTACACTTTTCCCGAAATTATTCACTGTACTACAGGAGGCAACTGAAACTTTCGGCCCGAGAGTTTCCAAAGAAATGTTTCATGCCGGTAACAGCCACAAAATCAGCAAAAATGGGGAAAAAGGAATTAAAATATTGGTTTAAAGAATCCTTTTTCCCATTTGCGGAAGAGAAGTGTTTGCTACTATTAGATTCCTGGACTACTTATAGTGATAAAAGCTGTCTTGAAGACATTACTCCAGGCAACAGTATAGAAATTCTCCAGATTCCTCCCGGCACTACAGGGAAAATAACGCCCTTGGATAAGTTTTTATTCCGGCAATGGAAAGCTTTGTATCGTCGTTTAAAAGCCATTGTGTCGGATTGTGAAGACGTTCGGTTTGATGTATATCAGAGAAACAGCGTACTGAAAATGCAATACTTCATTCATTTTGAATTTTCTTCCCCACGGTTCAAGGACATGGTTAAATATTCGTGGTTCGCGACCAATTACACAACGGAGACCTCCCGATTTCGAAGTACCTGCGAAATATTGCCTTCAAATAACTAAGGAAAACTGTGAAGAACCATGTGGCCTCAAAGTGCATATTCGTTGTGCATGATGCCAACAATGTTTCTGTTGTTACCATAAGATTAACGAACTTCATTTATGTTTCGCATTCGTTCCCTAACAATGACGTGTCCTTGGCGCGTGGTAGTCTGCCAGTTCGTTCTCCCTCTCTCTCCAGCACAACTGCATCTCCACTCCGCTGTGCGCAGCACGAGCCAGCAAGATGCAAGGGTTGTCCAGTAGGTAAGTTTTCACACGGATTTTGTATCAAGATTTCGGTACCTTGCAGTTCGAAATGGCAGCTAATAATTTGAACATCGCCAATTTATGGTTTCCTCATCATCTCTACGAAATTTCATTGTCGGTTTCGATATGACCGTATGGACAGTTCCCTTGTTAGGAGAAGTTATATCATTATAGAACATAGTTATGCCTGTGATAACTAACGTCGAGTTTGAAGCTATTCAAAGAATTATTTGATCGAGCTATTTGGCTTTGTTGAGTGAAATATTGTTTTAGACACTCTAACATTAGCTATTAATTAATAATAATAATTTATCGATAGATAAATTATTTTATTTTGAGAAATCTTATCCACTACGACATATCAACACTATTGGGGATTCTATAAACTTATGCAACATTATTTAATATTGTTGTTGACTTATGATTGCAAGATTGCAATAATTTGGAAAGATCAGAGAGGTGTAACAAATGTATATACTTATTAAATATTAACAACAATTATTGGAATGTAAAGTAACAAGTACTAGTAAACCATTATGGCATCGCTATTAATTAAGGTAAATAAATACGAATAATTTTAACAACTGGAAAAGTTATACAGTGTAACCATTATGTAAGAATTTACTTACGAATGCAAAGCATATTATGCAATTTAAATAAGTTGTTATGAAGAATACTGTACTACGATTTGAAGTGAAGAATTATCGGAGCTATAATTGTTTAATAGCAAGTTTATGATAATATTATACAGAATTTACCTGTATTATTGAGAGAGTAGTCGCTTGTCAAGTATTAAGTGAAGGTTTATACAGTATTAAGGGGGAAAGAAAGTCAGTATACGTATTGTGAGCGTATATTTGAAACGTATAAGTAACTATATTACAGTAAATATTTAAGAAAGACCTTTGGTGTATATAACCATTGTAAAACGACTATCAGTTGAATTGATTAGTTCAAATGGCGGAAAATACTTGGGAAACGGATTGAAGATAACAATGTTGTTAATCATTATTATATTACTATCAAGGATTATGACTATATTTTATATGAGCTTAACTTAATCGTTCGGCTATACATATATGCCCAATTGTGAAACGAAACCACAGTAATACGATGACACTAACGTAGTGAAGTTGTCGCTTTATTTGAAAGTAGGAATTGTAAGGAAGTGAGATTGAAGGAAGGACAGGTGATTGAGAATCGCCATAAATGTTGTAAATAATGTATAAAATATTATATATAATATTTAAACATAATATTAATAATATTTAGGAGAACTAAATAATATAACGAAGTTATCTAAATAACTTACTCGATAAACAGCTGATATTAAATAAATAATAATAATAATATTATTTATTGTTCGGATTAACATGATTACTAACTATTTATAACAACCAATAAATATTTAAATAATACATATTTTGCAAACTTAATTAATATTCAGAAAATATTAATAATCTTTTATTTAATCACTTAATAATAATTTCCATTATTACTAATTAAATAATTTCGAGATTTTTATATGGCAATTAAACTTTTATTTAATTCATCAAAAGTATTTTGAACATTTAAACCATAAAGAAGGAGTGATGTTCGAAGAACATGACGATGTTCTTTGATTACATCGAGGATGTTTATTGCCATAAAAAGTGATCTTATGATGGATCAGTATTAAATAATTTTCATTATTATTGTAAATGGATGATTTTGTAACAGTAAGGAGGAATGTCAGTAGAAGTCATTGGTAGTATTAACAACAATATTTGTTTAAAATTTTAGTCGAGAGAGCGAGTGGATTTAAGTGAATTTGTTATAACAGCTGATTGAAAATGTTTAGTTTTTTATTATTGAGAGGTGAAGTACTTCTAACGTCAGTGGGACGTTGATTTTATTTTATTATCTGATTATATGATATTTTTAAATAATCATTTTTCCGGATCACATGTAAACATTTAGAGATTATTTGTTAACTTAATTTGTTGGTTTAAATTCTTTTAATAAATTTAATACGTTCGTTTTTATACCCACATCTTGAATGATTTATTTAAATTACGGAAGGAGGTTATGTTTTGGAGTATTTGAGGTTAAGTTGAACCACTAGTTTAACCGAGAATCAGTGGCGGCGCGTTCTATATGTTCAGTGGTTCAGTGAACCCCCTAGAAATATATAACTCTTAGTAAAATGGTAAATCAAGTGCGTATTTCTTTAATTACATATGTAAATTTGCGCTCGGTGGGATAATTTTGACATCATCACTCGGTTGCTCTCCGGAATCAGCGAAAATGTTCAATTTCTGGATCGCTGGCGCGCGAAAGGTTCAATTTCTGGATCTCTGGCGCGCGGCGGGACGTAAGGGGGCAGAGATGGGCGCGGAGTCGGGTGAGGCAAGGGGCGTAAGCCGAGAACAAAGCTCAACTATCGCTGGTGAAAGGACCAGCTCAAGCCAGCGCTAGACACGATCTACCTCGAACCACCCCGAAGTTAGCCGCTGCAGCCCTGGGCCATGTATTGTCTCTAAGCCTGCAGTTTAAAACGTGCCTGTTATGGTACGTTTTGAAGGAATTTTAATTTCACGATTTTGCGTTTTAGATATAATTAACCGCAATGAACCAGAATATTTTTGTAACTACGATTTGTATAACATCAATAGTCGTACGTAGCCTATGTTTATGTAATTAATGCAAACTTTTAATTATTTAGAAGTGCTCATAAAGGCAAAATACGTCAAGATAAGAACATAAATAACAGTCTGCCTAACACGTTCTTGGAGCAGTGTTTATTTCTGACCCATCAGTTCAACCACCTCCGGAACAGTACCGTAGCGAATATCTTCTCAAGTCTGTGTTTATCGAAGTGCTCTATTGTATCTGACGTTCGTTATCACGGTGTGTGGTGGTCTCTTGATGCGTGTGTCGTGTATTCATCACTGTGAAAATGAATACCGTTCGGTTTCTTCTAGAGAATACCATTCCAACACTTAGTATAGAAGAAAAGTGCAAAATAAAGCAGCTTGGCTGGCCTCTTCCCTCCCTGAACATTATTCAGAAGCAAACTAGAAGAGGTAAGGATTTTTGTAGAACATTTAAGCCACAGATTTACGAGAGAAATACTTGGCTATGTGGTTGCGATACAATTAATAGGCTTTTCTGTTCCCCGTGCTTGCTTTTTGCTAAGGGTAAGGACACGAACTGGACAAAAACAGGGGTATCAGATCTCAGCCATTTAACACAAAAGATCAATAAGCAACGAAGCATCTATTACACATTAGAGTGCATGTTTAGATCTTTCATTTCTGGGGAAAACAGATATTAGGCAGCAGCTAAGTAGCGCTTTCAGAAGGAATATTGAAAGGCATAATGATAGTGTCAGAAAAAATAGGTACGTGCTCTCGAAGATCATTGACTGCGTGAAATTCTGTGGTGAATTTGAAGTTGCTTTGAGAGGTCATGACGAAACACTCGATTCAAACCATCCAGGCGTATTCAGAGGACTCATTAATTTTACTTCGGCATTGGATACCGTCGTTAAGGGTCATTTCAACAGTGCTACAGTCTTCATGGGTACGTCGAAGGACATTCAAAATGACATTCTGGAATGTATGTTGCATGTGTGTCGCGAGAATATTTTAGCTGAAGTAGCTACTGCAGACTTCGTCTCCCTGATAGCAGACGAAACATCTGATGTGTCTTCAAAGTGTCAGTTAGTCATTGTTCTTCGATATGTATTAGCTAATGGGAAACCTGTTGAAAGGTTCTGGACTTTCTTAAACCCACCAGGAAACGACGCCTCCTCATTAGCCTATTGTATAAAAGGTGTCCTCACTCGCGTAGTTGGAGAGCAGAAAGAAAAAGTAGTCTCCCAAAGTTACGATGGTGCCAATGTTATGAGTGGCCGACACTCCGGAGTACAAACCATTGTAAGACAAGACTACCCATTTGCTTACTTTGTGCATTGTTACGCCCATCATTTGAATTTAATTCTGGCTCAGGCTGCTAGCCACAACAAAGAAGTGCGATTGTTCTTTGCCACCATTGGAGAGATTCCAGCATTTTTTTCTCATTTGCCTCAGAGAGTGGGCATTCTTGATGAGGTTGTGGGCAGAAGAGTTCCGCAGGGCTCGGCTACGAGATGGAACTTTAAATCAAGATGTGTTCTTACATTGCATGAGCATAAGGATGCAATTCTGGAATGCTTGGAGAAAATCGAAGACACGAGCAGAAAAACAGCTACTATGAACCAAGCACATGGACTGCGTCTGGAAATACAACAGCCATCGTTTACTTTTTGGTTAGAGTTCTTTTACAGTGTTATGCCTCACATGGACATTCTATACAACCAATTACAAAAGCATTCTGCTAACCCTGTATCAGTGCGAAGTGCAGTAAGCTCCTTCGAAACTTCAATTTTGAAAGTAAGGGACAATGTTGACAGCATCGTTGTGGAGGAAAATGTAGAAGACAACAGAGGGAAAAGAAGATGCGAAAATAGTTATTACTCGAGGAACATTGCGGCGATGACGATGAAAGACATGGTTTCTTTCGAAACGCGTGTGTGACGTGATTATAAATCACAGCAAAGAGAGATTCAACTTCTCCAACCACTTACTGGCCTCCACCTTCTTTGATCACCAATTCTTCCCATCCTTCCAAAATAATTTTCCAGAGGAGAATCTTACGTATGTTATAGAGTCCTATCCTTTTCTTGATAAACATAAACTGAAAACCGAACTGCAGGTGATTTATTCAAGAAGTGAATTTAAAGAAATGAAAGATGCAACTGACTTCCTTGCTTTCTTGATAGAGAACAATCTCAAGGAACCTTTCGGAGAAGTAATGAAACTTTTGAAATTAATTATTACTGTCCCCATGACTACTTCTGATACAGAAAGATGTTTTTCCACTTTAAAGCGGATTAAGACATTCCTGAGGAGTACAATGCATGAAGATAGACTGTCTGCTCTCGCTATGTTGTCCATCGAGAAGGAGATGACTCATAAATTAGTCGATTTTAATGAGAAGGTAATTGACTTATTCGCCGCCAGGAAGGAAAGGAGGATGGATTTCCAGTACACACAGACAACAGCTGCTATACCAACGCCAGCAACGTCTTCAACATCAGACGAAACTGGATCAGCTTAAGGTAATTACACCTTATATTCTCTGTCTTTCATTTCTCATAGTTTTGGTAACTTCTTCGAGCTGCAATCATGTGTCTTCTAAGGAAAGTCACCTTTCTAGTCATGCAATGTCACTACTTTACGTCTATGTAAACATCAAGTAACATTAAATTTGGCCACGTTATTTTTCAAAGTAGTAAACCCCCACATGTTTTATCCACGCGCCGCCACTGCCGAGAATGGTAAGTTTCTCGTACTCTCCTTTTATTCAGTTTATCCACCCACTTTTAAATTACCAAAACATAATCGTAGGACTTGTGTACCCCCATTTAGCTCTTGTTGATTGGATTTTCGGGTTTACTTAGCCGGGAACCTCGAGATTCTGCAATCCAGCTGATCATCGGATTCGACAAGCAGCTCGAATGGTTTGATCAGGCACAGTGCCAAAATATTTTATTTATTATGTGGCGGCTAATGCAGTGAAAGAAATCTGGCAACATGTACCGAAATCGTGGACTCGTAAGATCCTGTGTTAAGTGAATTGCAACGGTGCACCGTTTACGATCACCATAAGCAAGTGGCCAAGGCACAAATACCATCGATGCGACAGCGTGCTACTAGTCAGCTGGTCAAACTGTATCACGGTCATAAAACCATAAGGAAAGACTTTGTTTCCTCATTCCACGGGTGTGATGGCGAGAAGAAAGCAACAACATCCTCAACATAGAGGGAAGATGAAAACCTTTCGCCGCCGATTCAAGAGAATATGTCGGACCTGTACTGGTCATGGCGTCATTGACAAAATAATTAATATATTACCTTTCGAAATGCACTTACCAGGGTATCGCTACTGTGGTCCTGGAACAAAGCTAAATCAACGTTTGCAGCGTGGCGATGTACCTATTAATCCTTTGGATCAAGCATGCAAAGAACATGACATTTCTTATTGCCATAGTCCACCTGGATTAAGACGTGTGGCGAATAAAGTGTTGTTGAAAAGAGCTAAACAACGTTTGACATCATATGATGCCTCAGTGGGAGAGAGGTTGGCAGCCCTGATTCAGATTAGTGCTATGAAAGGAAAGTTAATGGTGAGTGGATATGAACATTAAAAGAAATGATGAAGGATTCAGGAATTGGTATTTTTGTATTCTTTTTTGAAAAGCCCTATTTGTTGTGAAATAAAAACAGTATTACCAGAGCACGATGTTTTTTTTGTTTTAAAAATGTAGATAGCCATTTTTTCATTTTCATATTTCTCACATTGATATTTACAATTTCCAATTTGCATTGTTTTAAGATTTCATTTTCAAGTTTGATATGTTACGCATTGCCGATATTGAAAAGTTTATTTTCTATTTCGCTGTCAACACATATTTTCAATTCGCCTATGTAGAAAGTTCATTTTTTTCTGAAACAGGTTTTGACATTTTAAGTTTTCAAAATGTCTTGATGCGAGTGCTTGGGTATGCCGATGGTGCTGTCTCTCTGTCTGTTTCCAGAAACGTAGTGGCATACTACAGGTAAGACCGTCATACAAAAAGGCCTATCTACCACTGCATTCAAAGAAAAATAAAAAACTAAAAAAGTAAAATTACTATTAACAATTATATAAGCTTTAATTTATCCCCACCCTCCCTCACCATGTTTGCTATGGTCAAACGACAAATGTTACGTACTTGCTCTCTGTAGTCATACATCTACACATATATACATGTCTTTGGGAACAAACACAACCACCATATTTATTCCCAATTCTCTCTGTAGTCATATATCTACACATACATACATGTCTTATGGAACAATCACAACCACCATATTTATTCCCAAAAATCATTCACATGCACACCATCCCAAAGAACTTTCAGTTAACCATTTAACATTACATAAAGAAAATACAATACATTTAATATAATAAAATATAAATAACACATTTGTACAGCCTTGGAATTTAAAAAATATTTACAATTTACCATTTTTTCAATTTCAAACACAGTCAAATTAAAAAAGAAAATAAAAATAAGGTTGTACAGAGCTTTAAAGAGCAAAGAGCCTAGGTTGTTTCCTACATTTACAAAAATTCATATTTACAATTAAAGAAACTACTATTTACAATGTACATCATTAACAAAGCAAAAATACTAAATCTACTATTTACAAAAAGCTACTTCCCTAAACGATAAAACAGAAAATTCATACATCCTCCTCGTTGTGATAACGTCATGGTAGGCTGGTGAGCAGGTCACCAGTCTACACACGTTTGCTATCCATCGAGGCGAGTGTGTGATTCCTCTGTTCCACAAGATACAAATTATGGTAGCTGGATTGTATCCTGCACGGTTCATGGGACAGAGCTTTTCCAATTCGCAAAACCTCTAGGTAGTCGTCCACGCGTAGCTATTTTACAACTGCCCTACCTACGCCTTTTGCTCTTTTAGCATCTTTATGGTCTAGTGTGCGATAAGGATGCATTTTAGAAACAATACCAACGAATTCCGTCATGATGGAATCATCGCATTCATCTTTTAAAACACCCATTTTCTTCTTGTTTTCTTATGGGTAGCTGAAACACGTCGTCAGCACTATAGGAAGAGGTGTCAAATCAGTCACTATGTTGCCTCATCACGACATGAGGATCACAGTGGCAAATGTGAGATATAAACGAGTCCGTATCCATATACAAAAGAGATACGTCCCCGAAATGCTGTTTGGCAAACTCGTAGTGGAATTTATACATAACCGTTTTGGAAAAGTCTAAAATGACTTGGCCCAAGTAGATGGGTTTATTCATGGTTACACTGATCTTACTCATCTCAATGGTCGCCAATTTCGCATCGATAATTTTAATCGATTTGAAATATGGCTTGGCAATGTACCGCCGGGCACCCTACTGCCCCTCCCAGATATTAGCTAATTTAATGTCGCGGTATTTGCGTACATTTTCCATGCTCTTGCCATAAATGCAGTTGTACATCAATTTGAAAAAGTTGATTTCAAAGTGCTGTGTCGCCATTTGTCGGTGCTGGGAGTTCAGTTCCATGTATGGCCGGAGCCATGCTTTTTGGGCAAAGGAAATACCCCTGTGGATTTTCTTTAACACTAGGCCTTGGGCTAGGAATTGCACCAACATTTGGATATGTAGCACATACCGATTTGTGTTGTAAAGCGTGCCCATCAGTTTTTCAATTTTCACTTTAATCTCAGGGGGAACCATTCGCTCTAGGTAGAATGGAAAATCGGCATGCTGGTCGTACAAAGATGAAGGATATTCAAGATCCACATCTAAAACATATCCGCGGCACGTTTCGAGGCTGGCCGTGTTCACAATAAATTGTGACACTTGTTTCTCTGAGAGCCAGGCAAAATCCTTTTAGGGTAAAGGCTGGCTCATGGCATGGCCATAAAAATTATTCACTTCGTAGTACATTAAGTACGATTCTGGTTTGTCTTGTGAATAAGATGGCATGTATTTATTATTCGCTTCGGCATGGTGCTTTAACACGTCCCAGCTGTTACAGAAATCATATGGAAAAATACCTTTCCGAATGCACAATTTAAAATGCTCAGGATTTTCAAAATGCAACCTAGGTTATTTCAATTCCTTCTCATATAAGCCGTTGACTAGGCTGTCTAGGGATGATGCCATAAACTTAAAGGAACGTAGAAATCGAATACAAAATTTTCCCAACCACTATGTCAAGGCTGTAAAACGCTCATGGCTTTGGGGGATTATAGAAAAAGTCCTCTTGCCGACATGACCCAATTCACGAATCAGAAACTGAATATCATAATTCGCTAGATTGTGGAAAAGCACACTGACGAATCGTGGAGCTGGGTACTTAACATTACACGTCCTGTGCCCTGCTCCACGAAACTCCCCTGTAAAGTGTGAGTGGTCATGAACGGTGTCTTCAGCACTCAACAGCGGCATGTCGTAGCATGCTCATACTGTTGCTGCTGTTCTACAGGTAGGCTCATAGGCACTGGGTGGTCCAGTAACCCCCGTACATGGTCCGCTAACCGAACAAGTTTGTTGAGTAACCGTTTAGCAAAATCTAACCCCTGATAGGATTTAAAATAGGATTTTGTGGGGTCATAGGCAAATCCCAGGGCAAACGGTATATGTTTTTGAATGGGTGTGGTTGAGCTGATGGTGGGATCTGGTTCGCATCCCGCCATGGGTGTAGTAAGAGCCTCAAAATCAGCATAGACAACAAAAGGCACTGTGTCAAGCTTGTGGATGTTCTTAAACTTCAACAAAGCATTCTTCCCTTTTGGATATACCAGTCTCAAAGGTTCTTGGGATACACAATCTTCCCTATGTCGTTCCAAAAGGGTAGGGGTCCAAAAGTATTGGAGACAACGGTCACAAATATGCTTTTTACCATGTGCTTTGGACAGTTGACTACTAACCTATCTACTAAGACTTTTAATCAGGCAATTGTGATTCACCTCTCCTTCAGACAGATATAAATGATGATTGTGGTGTTGTTTTTCTTTTTCGTGGCATAAAGAGGACCCATAATTTCCCCACCGTCAAGGCCATAAACCATAAACGAATAATGAGGATTATCCTGTTCAAACCTATGGATGTTGGTTTAAGTCCATAGGGAACGAAACATTAGTGAAATTTAAATTTTGTTTTATTTGGTTAAATATATCCCTGTACATTCCTGGCCAAAAACTATTCTGTTGTACTGGCTGCAAAAACGCAGGCACCGACCAAAGGAAACATTCATCATCTTCATTTTTATATTCGCCACAGCCTTTTTCAAAGCTATTGCCTGTGGTGTTAGGATATAACTAGACCCGGCATTGAAGGGTTGAATTTGCAAATATTCATTCGCAGGGGATGAATTTTATCTAAAGCAAGGCCGTTGGGCCCTTCTAGCAGTTTATCAAATTTAGCAAGCAAGGCATTCACCACGTGTGGTTCATACAACTGTTCCTAATTGTGGGCTTTGAAAAGCTCCTGCATATTGCTGCAAATATTAAATTTCTCTTTATGTTCCACGTCATTCTTTTTTATACAAAATCGCATACGAGTTCCGTATTCACCTTTAAAGCAGTGTGCAACCTTAGAGCTGTACAAATTTGCTCGATAAAAATTGGAAAGCAACATTCCAAAATTTCTTTGGAAATCAAACTTTCCGTAACATTAACCACGCGACCCGAGCAAACACGCGATTTGAAACAAGCATTTAGGGGTTCCCAGTTTAAATTATTAGCAGCGGTAGAATGGGACATAATTGTAAGTTAGTCTTACCTGAGTTTTCAACAGTTGACTGCACAGCAATGGTTCCACTTAAGCCTCACAGGTTTTCAGCTATAGTTGTATTGCTTTGCCCAATATCTAAAAAGAAATAAAATAAACCACCATAAGTATATACATTCAGGTTAATACAGGTATTTCATAAAAAATATGGTATCAAGGAAAAATGAAACAGGTCATATAAAATGAAATTCACCCTGGCTTGTAAAGCTTTGCTTTATTCCCTTCTCGTGGGATCAAGGGTGTAATGGTCTCTCTCCCTCTTTCTCGCAGGAAACAGGGTATTGTAAACAAAATTTATCTAAAACAAAGAAATAAAACAATCACTAATTTCCAATCAATCAATAATTTAAACATTAATTAGCATTAAAACATCAAAAACCATTAATAATAAACTTACCAGTCAAAAACATATCAAAGTATCTCGCCACTAACACTCTCTAGGTATACCAATCGCCAAAAATATCTGCAAACAAATAAATAAAATTTAACTAATCACTTAATCAATCAATAATTGCCAGTAAATATATAAATGAATAAATTTATAGATACATACCTCACAACTATTTTATGTATTTTCCACCAACACGTAAAAAGACTGTTAAACAAGACCAAGTGTTCACACAACGCTGCAGTGTGTTCAAAGGTGGTCACATAAGTGCGAGTGGAAATGTTAAAGACGTGTCTTTATATGTCACGTTGCATGTATGATCATTCGTTTCCCTCGCTTTAGCATTGTGTTATCATGCACGTGTAAGACTAACGTCAAAGGCCAACCCCTGCGTCATATGTTCCAAGTATAAAAGTGCTGACTAGCTTAGCAACAGAGAGACTCTCTGCATTCTTTACAACACACCAGCGGAAATGGTCAGTCAGATTACATTACATTAGTCATGTGGGAAGTGTGTACTGTAGTCAGGTCTGAAAACAAGTTCCAATGGTCAAAGACTTGTCAGTCACAATACGTGTCGCCTGCATTAATTCTTTCTCTACCTAGCTATTGTTCATCACTCACCGTAAACATTTAACACGATGGGTTTGCGATATATTGGGGGAAACAAAAGTCCATGACCTTGTCGTTTTAGTCTTTTGGGAAAATTCATAAGGCATAAAAAAGAGCGCGCCATGTCAAGTCCTAGGACACCCTCGTGTGTCCAAATCCAATTATTAGTTTATAGAATGTCAGGTCGATGGCCTTGCTGTTTTGAGATATTTAAGTAAATGAGTGCAAGATATAGATTGATCCAATACACACGGCCACCGTGGTCAGCGACATGCTCGTTTAAACACAACCGGCACTCTCTCTCTCTCTCTCTCTCTCTACTACAAATATTAAAATAACATTTAAAAAGGTTAAAAAAATCCCAATTTTCAAAATTTGGAAAATAAATAGTAAATTCGAAATGGGGACGTCACCCCGAGTCCAATGATACTTCATATGTCCAAATCCGACCATAGGTTCGCGAGATATCAATAAATTTAACACGTACGCTCCGCGACGCCAGGCGTCGAGTGAGTTAGAATCGGCGTACGCCATCTACTGTTTTTTTGTCCTAGGGACATGGGATTTGTTACAGGGGCTAGAGGCGCGCCATGATGCGTGATGGGCTCCATCTCGGCAACGCTGTACAGCTTTCCCATATCGGCTAGCTGCGAAACCATGTCTTATTTTTCCGTACAAATACAAGCCGATATAAAATAAGTGAATTTATTTACGTATTTTACAGTCATACAGCATAACCTTTTGATTTATAAGGATTACAACGCGACTAAGAACTATATTTTCCAACCCCCCCGGGCCGAGAAAAAAATACCTTACAAAAATGATAATTTTGTTTCTTGGACACACAAAATTTTGAAATTAATAAATCGGTTATAATACAGTCCAATGTATATTGTGTTAAAATTTGGATTCGATCTGATGACGGGTTTATGAAACGATAATTCTTAAATGTGACGCATGGTTGAAACACGCTTAAAAACGGGCACTTTTTGTGTCCCAACTGCGATAAAACATATTAAAATATAAATTAAAAATTCCAAACCCACATGAGCTAACGTGAAATAGAACGACAAAAATGATGATGTTATTGAATTCAATTTAGGCCTATTGGTTACTTCACAAATAACCTTCAAACTCGAGTGCACATAATACTTTGGTCGACAGTAGTTTCAGAAATATAGCCAATTTTTTAAATTGAATTTTTTTAGAAAAAATATAAAAACATATTGTTTTGTTTTAACGATAAAGACATAGAGACCTTTCGTTTGAGCCAATGCACAACGTTCTATGATTATTAGTTTCGGAAATATAGCCTACTTTCCAAAACAAACATTTTAAAAATATAACGAGTCGTTCATAGGAAAGGGTACATCACCCCGAGTCCTACGACATGTCGTATGTCAAAATCCAACCATTGATTCGCGAGATATATGAAATCTTACTTGGCTGAAGGGTCAGCGTAGCCGAGCGCCTAGTGTTACTATTTGGAACTCCTAGCTCTCATCTACTGAGTATGTCTGTCATCATTATTGCTTTTCTTTCTTCACTTCTCTGTTCGAGTACATCTCAATATCTTCTCCTCCCTATCTCTTGAGGTTTGCTACCACGCTTGGGTGCTCTGCGTTAATGCTTGTCTGTTGGCATCTACTGTATTGGAGGTCCTACACTGCTCACAAAAAATTGGGGATATTGTAAACTCAGCTATGTATGCTATGTGTTTCGTACCGCATTATGTGCAATCGCTTTCCTTTACTCCTAGAGAAGGTAAACATGTGTTTGCGTCACCCCTGCACGTACACCACATGACGGAGGGCACTGTCCGTACTGTTGCTGTCAAAGGGTCACATGGCGATGGTTTGTTGCTGAGGTCAGAGCCATTCCATTCCCGTTGTCAGTTAGTGAATGACGTGACTTAGGGACAGCAATGCCTCCACAACGTGATTTACCTGAATCAATGGCTTGGAGGGCCATAGGACGGCTGGAAGCTGGACAGACACAACGAGCCCTTGGTGTGCCTCAAAATGTGATCTCAAGACTGTGGAATCGTTTTCAAACAACAGCAACTGTTCACAGAAGGATAGGACAAGGTCGCATACGGGCAACAACAGCAAGGGATGATCGTTACCTCGTGTTAACAGCTCGCCGGAATAGATGGCAGAATGCAACTCACTTCAGAAGTGCCCTTCTAACGGCAACAGGACGTAGAGTAGCACCCCAAACTGCCCGTAACCGACTTAATGCACGTGGCCTCTATGCCCATAGGCCCATGGTGTGTACCTGACTAACTCCTCAACACCGTAGAAATCGCAGAAACTGAGCGGAGGAGCATCTTGGGTGGAGACATGCCGAATGGAGCTTAGTTCTCTTTTCTGATGAGTCGCGATTCAACGTGGAATCGGATAGTCGACGTGTTCGCGTCTGGAGGGTACGAGAGACACGAAACAACCCATCTCTTGTACAAGAAATATCCCCATGTGGCGGTGGTAGGTTGCTGGTGTGGGCTGGAATAAGCCTGGGTGGATGTACGGACCCCTACATCATCCCACGTGGTACTGTGCCCGCTGTAAGGTATAGAGACGAGATTCTCCTTTTGTCGTGCCCATGATGGTGCTATAAGTGCTTCCTTAGTGGTTATGGACGATAATGCACGTCCCCACTGAGCTGGGTTGGTGGACGACATGCTGGAGGAGGAGGAGGGTATCCAGCGTATGCAGTGGCCAGCTTCTTCGCTGGACTTAAATCCTATAGAGCACGTGTGGGATGCATTAGGCAGGCGCATTGCAGGCATACCAGCACCTCCCACAACTGTTCCACAGCTGCAGATTGCTCTTATGGACGAGTGGCCACGTATCCCCCAAGAACGCATTGATCATCTCATTGCATCAATTGCAAACAGGTGTGCAGCAGTGCTAGCCATTCGAGGAGACCATACACCATACTGAAGAACAATATTCACCCATGGCCCACGATTATGGTAGTGTTAATGTTGCTTTGTTTGTTTGCCATATTCTCTCTTCATACATGTCATTTGATTCAAACACACATCTGGGGCTCTCTGGAATCATGGGCTGCTTTATCTGTCACTATAGCATTATGTAAGTAATAAATGGTTGAAAACGAAATGATCTCGTATATTATTGCACCATTATGAGCTGACCTTACAATATCCTCTATTTTTTGTGAGCAGTTTATTTGTAACTGAGTGGTGTGTCCTGTCACTGCCTTATACCGATATGTCAGTTATTCTGGACGCTCGTATATCTATGTGATGTTCGCTTGGCCTCGTTCGTGGTTGCAATGGACCTGCTGATCATTATTTTTGTGCTACGGCCTGTAATTCACCCAGGTTGACAACCGAACGTCTGCTGACGCTTCACCCCTGTTCTACTCTACTTTACCAAAGCATGGCTACGTTTTTATGCCAATGTGATGCACTTCTCAAGGATTTAATGTCCCTCGGTTGGACAGTTTTCTTTGTCTTCGTATGAGATGCGGTATTCATCGCAAGTCTGTAACACTATCTCTCTCGTTTAAACTCTATCCCACACTTACTTAATTCCAGGATTCAACTCATGGCATCGTGTTTCTTTTATTCTTGTTCTAAGCTTGGTATTCCCATACAGTTTGGTTAAGTATACTAACGGTATGATTATTACTTTCTCAACGATATCTACTTCCTTCTTTAATACTTTCTTATTTCCTATCTCCGGGTGATCTTTTGTGTTCGTTTGGTGCCAACTTTACCAATACATATACTGTTTTCCTATAACCATGTGTCAGCCCCCTATAAGCTACATTTCCAAATGTAAATACCGTAACAACATGATTACGGTTCAATAGACGATTCTATCTAGTTGACGTTTCGTCTTTATCTTATTCTTTTCCTTAGTGTGTCTCTCACGTCAACCACGTGATTGTTTTCTATATTTCAATACATCCTCTCGCGTTACTGTCTTGCCACCTACTTCTTATACGGTACCTTTTTCTCTCCAGTTTTATGTTTGGTTCGGGAGTAACGTTACGTTTTCATGGATTCGGTAGAACTTATTCTCCTTGTGAGAATACGTTCGTCCTGTCCTCTGCTGTGTTATTTTGCTCGACGTTTTGGGCTTCATGCCGGTTTAGTTTTCGTTACTCGTTGGGCCCACCACAAAACTATCCTACTTCCAAATTTTACCATCTTAAAGAAGATCAAGAAGATCGGAGTTGAATCTACTCCTACAGTTGGATAAGTATACAGCGCCTTTAAGAAGAAGTGGTGATGCAACACTCCAGTTACAGTGGGGTACTACACCAAAGAGGCACCTTGTACTGCACATGCTTCACACATGTTTGTGTAAGAGAACTTGCTCATTGTTGCTAGTTTTAAAATTGTTATTTATTACCTAATTGACCTAGCGACACTGTTAATATTTTTGGTTTTATTGGTGTGTAATTTGAGCAGCGTGGAGATGCAGTAGCTAAGCAACAGTAGTTCACCAAGGCAGCCGAGTTTAGAATCCCAGGGTGGAATTTTCGCCTGAAAAGACACAAGGAATCAGAAAATGTATCCTGCCTTAAATCCCCGCCCAAAATCAAAATTGGCCCCGACGATCTCAATAAATAATCACTGTCACTTTCTGTGAAATGGCTGAACCGTGTACAATAAAACGCTTATTGGATAAACCATTCTCGCAGCTGAAGTTGAAGATAAATTAATGAGTATCCGGAATGGCAAGCGTACTCCAAGCCTTGTGGCAGCCCATATCTTTATATCAGAATAAGCCACTGCTTTATCTCCAGGAAGGTTGGTATCCTTCTAAACACACAGATATGGAGATCATAAGTTCTTTTCCCATCGCAATAGTTATTTGGAGGAATAAATGTACTCAAATCACCCTCTAGAATAACTGTTTCTATGGCGTTATATGGGCAGTTGCATCAGGAATGCATTTAGTTAATGATGATAAATCTATAAAGTTCAGATTTTATATGTTATATTCATTTTAGTTAGTGATGATAAATCTGTTAAGTTCAGACTTTATATTTGTTTATGCATTTCAAGTATATAATGAGTTTGACTGTAATCTTCAGATAGGTCATAAGAATCGTTAGAATATAAGGTACAACTTAAGAACAATTTACATAAGGTGCGTTCAAAAAGTAATGAGCCGGAGGCATACTTACAGAAACCAGTACCTGTATGTTTGAAGTATTGGCCCTGGCTGTTGAGGCACTTGTCCCACTGTGACACGAGGCGGTGAATGGCTGTCTCATAAAATTCCCTGGGCTGCGATGTGAACCAGTTCCGCACGTACAGCTGGACGTCGGCGTCCGAGGTGAATCGTTGGCCCCGCAGAGCCCTTTTCAGGGGACCAAACATGGCGTAATCACAGGGAGAGAGGTCTGGACTGTATGGAATGTGGCCGAGAACCTCCAATTTGAATTTCTGCAGGAGTGCCGCGACTGTGTTGGCCGTATGAGGTCGTGCATTGTCGTGGAGCGACCACGGCGGCTATGGCGTTCACTGTCGGCGGTCCTGGGTAATGAGTGCATCAACCAGCTGGAAATTGTCATCGGTAATGCAGGGGGGTGCCCCAGACCGGGCATCATCGGCTAACGACACCCGTCCTTCCCTGAAGCGCTTGTGCCACGCCTTGACCCTTGCAAGGGACATGCAGTGTTCGCCGTACACTTGTGACATTCAGCGATGAATGTTCGTTCCTCCCTACTTCTTCCGCTGTCAGAAACCGAACAACACCTCTTTGCTCTTCGGTTGACGCCTCCATGTCACTGTTTGCAATGCGACTGGCAGCGTTGGACAATTGCTACATGCTGCTGCTCGCTTTGTATCGTCACGTGACGTGCACGCGTGCCCTCTAGCGACGGGCTGTAACCTTCCACGCTCTGGTCGGAACCACACCTCGTTACACACGCCACGAATAGCCGATGTAGTCACCGGTATGCGCATTCCAGCCTCCGGATCGTTACTTTTTGAACTCACCTTATATTTGCAAGTTTCAAATTCAGCCACATGGAAACAAAGCAGACGACACATTTATGCATTTACACTCGCAAAGAACACCCTCAAGTTCGATCAAACAAACATGTACCAAATTTCAGTCATACATCACTTACCTACCTTGAATTCAATAATGCGAGTTGATTGTTGATAAGAGTCCGCAGTTGGCAACGCGATGCCACTTATAGAAGCACCCCCGGGTTTGAATGGGCGGAGCTGCATGGGTTCATATTTGTCTATGGATGCTATGGCGACAGTCTTTATTCTGTTAAATGCCGCAGTGGACCAGTTTCAAAAGTCGATCTGCACACAAGAGTGCGGTTGACGTCTAAAACTGCTTTACAAATATTCAGGGCGTGCAAGTGTTCACAGATAAATGCATGTCTTGTTGTCGTATGAAATAATAAAGGCAACAACCATTACTTCAAAATTCACTGGAAATAAATGCAATACCGGTACACACATTAAAGGAGCACTCACGAAGAACGCTAGAGTTGAAAGTCATATCGATGGTACTTTTGAACATCTGCACAAGGTTTTCATATTGTAGCTAGGTATAGCTATTCGTAATATAGCATCGAACGGCAGATCTCCGCAGTTTGCTTGCTAAACAGCTATCTTTAATAATAAATGTCTACCGTGTTACCATGTGTTGCCTTGTGACGTATTACCATCTTCCCTTTGGTGTGTTTTTCGACTTTTGTGGACAACGTTCTTTCGTGCCTATGGTTATAAGATGAACTGACTCCGGTCAGAGTTCCAAACATAGGCTACTCCAGTTGTATATTCTCTCTTGCAATAAGGTCACTGACGTCAGTGACAAATGTTTTTGCACGTTGGATTATTTCAGCTTCTTTCTGATTCGCGTTCATTGATTGGAGCAGAGTTATATGGGCGACGTTATTCCAAAATCAGTTTTCAAATGATCCCTTCTGCTCTTTCCTCATGAAACTTGGCTATTGTTTGTTGCTTGACGCGTGGTTTCACTTGACCACGGTCACATCTTTTCGTTTCTACTGTATGTTACATATTTCATCACCACATTAATATTACATTTAGTTTCCAGATTCGTGTACCGCTTCAATGACTATAGGTCTAACATTCAAAATTGTGTAATGTTCCTCCTCACACATTGTGACGACACTAGACATTTTGCTACTTTTGAAAGGTGTAATTTCTGGCTGTTTCCTACTGTAACTGTACGGGTTCCACATGAACCGTATCCTCAAGTCTCAGACATGTATAAATTCTATCACGGATTCATTAATTTATATTGTTGTGTATATCATTTCATCTATGTCTCATTCTGTGTTTTATATCATTAAAGCATTTAGTATTAAGTTGGTTGTATTATACCTACAGTATGTGCAAGGATTCAAAGTCAGAGCTAGGTTATATTTATTAGATATTGTAGCTCACAGAAATGCTCAACTATTGACCAACAGATCTACAGTATTTAGCGAACAGGAAACTCCAGTGATATTTATGCAATTTGACTGAGGTGAAGGTCAGAATCATCGACACGACGAGAGTAGAGCAGTATGGCTTGTATATCTGAACTTGGCGTCTGTGGACTCAATGTTGATGAAGATTTCTAGAAGTATGTGACCCCAGGTCACAATCTCGAGTCGTCGATTGGTGTTGGTTCATCTTCATTGAAGATCTTGAAGTTCGTAGAAATTGTTGACGTTGATGAAGGTTTTTTTGAAGTTCAATTGTGAATTCCATAAATCACTTTAGTGAGCATAGCCAGATGCACGACTATGCCATTAGCCAGTTGGACAAGATGCATAAGTCCACCGACTGAAATTCAATGTTTGGTAGAGCCTAAGTCCATACCTTTAAGTACATTGAGAGGAGCTGCCGGAAGTTCAAGACAGTCATCTCATGTAGAAAACTCAGAATAGTGTTCTGAACTAGTCCGTAGACCAAATTTCAAGTGTCCGTAGACCACAATAAGATTCAAGTTCAAAATCAAAAGTCAAGTGTAAAAGTCAAAAGGTCCTCGCTCCACGGGTGTGAAGAAACTTAAATGCATTCTTCAATCCTCCCTCCATCAATAGTTTTCTTGACCAATAGAATCAACGTTGCTATAGTTACAAACTCCTCCCTGCTCTCTTCTCTCTTCTACGCCTGTGATTGGCTAATGACGTCATGTGACAAATTCTTCGTCTGATTATTCAGCTTCCGAGCGCGTGATTGGCTAGCGACTCATGGATGAAATAACTCTAACCTCTTGAGCGCCGAGTTGAAGCTGAATGTCCTACGTGACTGTCTACTTGTAGCGTTTTTTAACTCTTCCTAGTGCTCGGGCTCCAATTCTTGGAATCGTTGCGAGATGGAACTTATTTCCAAATCCAAAGTACAACTCCAAAATCAGCCTAATTCACTTAAAACAACGATAATGTAATATTCAGATATATAATAATTTATATGTTGAATTGCATATAAATTATAGTCAAGCATCCGAAAAATCGATTAAATTGGAATAAAATTTAAAATATAAAATAAATAATAATAAGTCAAGAAACTAAATTAATGGTCACGATTTGGGATGATCACAGTAGTATATCATACTTCGCAGGCTGTGGTCGTCTTCTTTCGTGAAACCTGTATATGAATATATGATTCAGTACAAAGTCATAAATCCTAGTAAAATGCAATATATAAAGTCCCACGGCGTAGCCGTGCTCGTTAAAGACACCACGACCGTGCGGGCAGCTGAAAAAGTCCAGAGATTGCAGGTTCGAATCCCGGCGCTGACAGTGGCTATCCTGAGTATGGGTTTCTCCGTTTTTTCCACACTCCCTCCAGGCAAACGCTGGGATAATACTTTACTTCAAGTCGCGAAGCACCTACCTCATTCCTGTCCCTAATACAGTTACACACACTCGTTACTACACATACATACATACATACATACAGGTTATCAGACATGAGTTCAACACACACCCAACTACACAGTACTGATGACCAAGATGTCCCTAGCCCCTAAAATTAATTAACAACAACAATTATACGGAGTGTATCGACTCTTTTGCAATACAGTGTACTTACTCCTTCTAATCCTTGATAGTCTTTGAGAGATCCTTTGAATATCTTCGGAGTTGACTGAGTGAAATTCGATTTTCTTCCATTAAAGTCGTGTTCTGAGAGGAAGCACGTTAGTTCATCTTCTAGCAAATGACCTAAAATTCAAGAAATATAGCATATGTTACTGTTTTGTGAACAATAGATTCGTAATTACACGATGAATTACAGGAAAATACTCCTCAAATGGTTGCTTCTTCAAGAGTTCAAATATGATAGGCAAAACCATAAGTGATAATACTTGTATAGTGTATAAAAAAAAGATACAAGCCTTACAGTAGTCGCATATGATGTGTAACATCTGACATGTTATCCTACTCGTATACTACACAGCTTGGACATTCTTAAAATGTTAATTTACACTCCATTTTCATACTGGTACTATGATGAATGTATAGATTGAATTGGAGATATGCTACTGTCACATTTGTGGCACAGCGGTCAAGCTGTTAGTCTCTCACCAAGGTAGACCGGGTTTGATTCCCGGTCAATACATGTGAGATTTTCGAATTGAAATGCCATGTCCTGTGGTTCGCATTCCACGTAAAAGGGAGGTACCGTGGATCATGATCGTGAGATTAACAGACACGCAAAACTACAAGCTTCCTTCCTTCCTTTTACATTAATAATTCATAATAACAAAGTGACACACAACGTCGACAGTACTCTCAAATACTGTGAGCACATTCCTCAGTAACTATAACATTCATTATTCTCAAGGCTCTCATACAGTTCGTCGTAAACAATCAAAACATGGCTTCCTACAATCATGAAATGACCTAGTCTCACATATGATGAAAATACAGCTTTTATTCCACTCATATAACAACATTCTGTTATGCATTTAATATTTGACTACTCACCCACAGGTTGACAATAATGCCGCTTACTTAAATGTCATTTGTCGTCTTTGTCCTACCCCATGTGATATTCAACCTTGAACGTGAAGCTTCATAAACTGCTCAATGACACATGAAAGTCGGTGAAACATTTGCCACTGTGCTCGTCAAACCAGTGCCTGCTAAATGCACTGCCTACTGTATTGCCATAACATTCTCGCGCTTCAAAGCACACACTGCCTTGTTTCCAATACACACATTTTCAATTGTACA
The DNA here is from genome assembly GCA_946902985.2 of Meconema thalassinum. Taxonomy (NCBI): domain Eukaryota; kingdom Metazoa; phylum Arthropoda; class Insecta; order Orthoptera; family Tettigoniidae; genus Meconema; species Meconema thalassinum. Next base: position 884,491,762 of record OX336389.2, on the reverse strand, counting down.
TCCAGCTGGCAGTGCGTCTTCACTTCCGTCCGATCCACTTCCGTTCGATCCACTTCCGCCCGATTCACTTCCGTCCCATTTTTCTGGCAGTGCGTCTTCACTTCCGTCCGATCCACTTCCGTTCGATCCACTTCCGCCCGATTCACTTCCGTCCCCAATTTTCAAAATCACTCCCAAAAAACTAGCCAGCAACCGAGCGGAAAGATGTTACACATCAAAAACACATAGGCTTACGTTGTTAAATGTGTGATGTTGGATGCTTTACGAATAATCCTTTGCCCTCCATTATCACCAAGGTCCCACTATCTCATACAGACGTCGTCTAACTTCAAGAGCGTCTTAACCCATCACCAGCCCCAACAACTTTTACCCCCGGTGCGAACGACCCTAGTGTCAAACGTTGCAAGACCTTCACTTACCACACGACGACATACGTAAATACGGCAACGCTGAGCCGAGACTTAGTGGCTAAATATGCACGTATTTTACTGCACTCATTATTATTTGGTATTACGACAAACACTATCCGGTCATCCAGAAAGACCCGGGGCTGTAAAAAGGAACTATTTTTTTTTTCGTGTGGTCTCCTCAGAGACCTAGTGCAGGTCTTTCTATTCGACGCCCGTGGGCGACCTGCGCGTCGGGATGAGAGATGGAATTGATTAAGGTGAATGAAATTGGAGAAGGATGTGAAAGGAAGCGGCCGTGGCCTGTCAGAAGGTACCGTCCCAGCATTTGCCTGGTGTTGAAAATGGGAAACCACGGAAAACCATTTCAAGGACGGCCAACGGTGGGGCTCGAACCCACGCGTCTACCGAGTCAGCAGAGAGCTTGGCCCCATGACCTAACACTGCGCTTTAGCCAGCGTAGCCACTACTGTCGGTAAAGGAACTAGATGATGATGAGTGTTGCATGTGTTACAATTCGTGCATTTATGTGGAGCTGGGAAAGTAGCTAGATGCATTGTGTAGAATTTATTAAATGTTTAATTGCATAATAAAAAGAAAGGCGATATTGAAAACAAGATTCGAGGTGACTCCTACCTAGAAAGTTATGGTACACACATGCACCCATCGCACTTTCCATTAGTTCATGACTACTGCATATAGATGCATTCACAGGACGTAATCTTTGTCATACAGTATTCCAACACTTCATCTTTTTAGAAAAACTGCCCATCTTTCAGAGAAATAACATAAAGCTTATTTATTACATTATTAGTGAACTATTTTCCTGCACGCTTTCAGAACGACCACACAACATTACCTAAACGGTTATAGAAACGGTTCACCTTGAAAGCCTATTAGACCCAACTAGGGCTTCCTGAGGGTGGTCTTTAAACTCTACTGTTAAAGCAAAGCTTATTAGGAACTTTGCATTTCTGGATCGGTAATTTCCCTTGACACCATCGAGTAGCCACGCTGCACGATAGGATTGGAGAACTGGGTCATTCAGAGACAATGGCTCAAATTCTGAACAGCCATCTGAAGTTTGTTTCTCGCACTTATTACCGGGAAATATTGGGATGGTTCCTGATATAGAATCCAGGAACACATATCACAATCCTACCACAATAATAGTCTATAGGTTGTCAGATTCCCTAAAGAACAATCACATAGAAGCAGGCCAATAACGTGAGGGCCATAACAGTGTCGTTCAGATGTTGCCACCATTTAATCAATACATCTCTATACCTGCAAGACTAAGGACTTAATGACAGTACTATTTCTCAACCATAGGCACTTACGTATCCACCGCCCCTGTAAACTACTGTAAAAATAAATATTTCTAACTACATGAATATGGAACCATTTCTTTCGGCTGATCAGCTTAAAGTTTAATTCTTCTTGAGCTCTCGGATGCGATGTTGTTAATGATGTCTTCAAAAAAAGATGCCGGAGGTAAGGTCTGGACCGATGGCGAGGAGAGCTACGTGATTTAGGATATCGTCATTCAATGAAGACCTCAGATAATTCTGTGTTGAAAGAGCGTTTGACTGAGCTGTGCATGGCAACATCCACCTTGGGACACACAATTGCCGTGCTTATTTTATCAGTTCGTGTAAGATGACCACGTAATGTACACATTCATACACGAAGGAATCTTTAAAATAACTTGGGTAACAATTTAACAGCACTTTTGCACCGTCCAGTACGTCTGGAATGTCTAGCTCAGTAATCTTGACGAACACAGAATATCATTCACAGAACGTTTCTTTTAATTTTAAGCACCTCTTCGTAAGTGTTCCTTCTAAGCAGTCTAGATTGATTTTTAATGTGTCACTGTATTACGAAATCTGCCAGATCTTTAAAACTGCATACGGAAAACTGCCGACCTTCAATATTAGCCCTAGGCTGGGGTCTGCTGTAGCCTATTGACTGTACATCTATAAAAAGGGATCTGTGACATGCACTGTAAGAAGCTTCAGATTTGAGCTGAGGGCTACAAAAAGTTGTAGGTTATAATAGCTAAGTATCTAAACGGAAGTGAAACTAAGTTATAAATGAGTTATGGCCCGTTTGAAGAGTGCTGTACGCGTTGTTGCACCAGTCGCATCGCACTTCAGCGTGTAAAATGTTATATTGCACCTACCACCACATTGGAACGACACAGTTACTGCCAAGATCCACTCAGCAATAGAACAGACATCGAATTAAATCCCGAGCCCCTTCATTAGACTGACATTTTCAATACCGGCCAGCCGAACGCAATAGCCAACTTTCTTATTGCTTGAAACTAGTAGTGCTTTCCGTGGAGATTACCCTTTCCCTAACCGGCAGCAATGTTCCCTTTTGATATCCCACATCACTCAATTCAACAATGTTATCTAAAATACGATATTAAAACTATATCAGTTTCATCACCGTTATATTGTTTAATGTAAACGTGTTCTTACTTGTGCTGTCCAGGATCTCGTTCTCCTCCAACATTGGCCCTCTGCACGTGTCTTCATCTCGAACCAGCCTCGCCGGGCCCGAACTACTGAGTAGACTTCTCTCCAGCTGCTCCAACTTAACACTGTTTTCCTTAGCTGCAATTATTTCCTGAACATTGAAGATCTCTTCTGAGTGTTCGATCATCAGTTCGATAGCTCGTGTCTGATGTACTGTATCCACCAGAGAATTAAGAGATGCACTTCCTTCAGCAGTTCTTAAAAGTGTGGGACCAAACACAATTCCCAGATTGCTAGGAGGCATATTGTTTGCATTTGAATCACTTGCCACCCGCTGTAGGTGGATCATCAAGCGTGCAACAGTTAGGAAATGGTGGTGGGGCAATTTCATCACCAGTTGCTTTAAATCTTCGACTGCAGTTGTAACTTCACCCAGCGAGTTTGAAGGACAATCTTTGGCAATTCTAAAAATAGATATTAAAAAAGATTACATCATCACGAGCACCTTGAGCATGAATCTGTGAAAAGTTGCATTATATGAAAAGTAGAATTTTCTTTGGTAGTTGAACATATACCGTATAAGGTGTATTCATATATGTGTCATATGCTTAAACAGAGATCTTGGGCATCTTTAGTTTTACACTCTCCAGCTAATGGATCAGTGTAACTAAGTCGGTAGAGGTGCTCTGCTTCTAATTCGAAGGGAGTGGATTTGATTTCCTCTAAGTAGAGAATTTTGGAAACAAAAGTACCTATTTCAGAAACACAAATGGTTATGGTATTCACTCAACAAACAAATATAATCAAAGAGAATTCCCAATTTTAACAGACTGCTTTAACGAATAGCATACGTTTTTCTTTTATAAAACTCTCTATTATCAAAGTGTGCATACTGATTGTCCCAGCAAATGCCGCCAACCTGGCCTGCCGATTGGCGGAGAGCTGATCACGTGGTAGTCTCGCGGGATATTGAGTTGTGCACCGTCTAGCAGTCACTGTGCTGTGGCGAAACGGCTCACAGTACAAAACAAGACACAAAACACTAAATACAAAACAAGATAGATAGGTGAATGAATGAATGAATAAATATTTTTCTCGCAAGATACGCTTGGGAGTGTGAGACTTTCTTGCCTACTGTCGTTGTTGATACTGTTATTATTTTTCTTAGATTAAATGCCTATTGCCTGCTGTTGAATGTGGGAGGCATCTATTATTTCATTTTGCTAAATATCGCGTATGGGTTGAGAGTTATACAAGACTTAAATGAGGGCTGGAGCTATAATTATACTGAAGTCTTCTATAATATTTTCAGGCTCTAAACTGACCATCAGTGTGATATGATCACACCAACCCTCTTTTAGAGTAGAATATTCTTTATTAGTTCTACCATTCTGGTTTTTATTTTATCCTAATACGGATAAATTTCGTCAAAGGAAATTGAGCAATTAATTTCAAATTTTATTTTTATATTTAAAATGTTGTATACATTTCGTGAGTAAAAGAACGAAATACTATATAAACATTTCCTCTAAACCCTCTCACCCCTCAGAACGATAATTCGTAGCATATCTGAATTCTGGGGATGCTTAGTACAATTTTTATGCTAGTCACTTGGTAGTTTGGTGTGATGTTGTAATAAACAGTCATATAAAAATGTAATGTATGCAGAAATTCTAAATATGATTTTATTTATATAGATTAATAAATATTATTGTCGGGGTTGCCATTTCGTGACTTTTACACCATTCCATATGCGTCTGTCGCCTATCGGGAGGTAAACTCGGAGAGTGCATACATATTGAGAAATGTTTCACGCCACTGCACTGTCAGGACACTCATTATTAAAAATAAACAAGTTGGGTTACATTTTCTGCAAATGTGGGGGCTACTTTGCACCACCCATAAAATGGATTAAAGTAACCCCACTCTTTTTTCTGATACATTTTAACTATATTTCGGCATTTTTTCTTTTAGAGATGGTTCGAGAATATAAAAGAAAACCAGAATCACGTCGACATATCGATTACACCCCCCAACAGTTGAAATAATGCCTGGAAAGTATCAGGAACGGTGCATTTTCCCATAGAAAGGCTGCAGATCACTTTAAAATTTTAATGAGACTGGGCAACAGTAAGTGCAATGGCTAAATCAAAAAAGTCATGGAAATGGCCATCAAAACCAGACGAACGATTTTATGAATGGAAGGATATTGCAGTAGGCATTGATCCACCAAAGATGATAAATAAAAGGTTTTTATTTATATTCTCGAGTGGTGTTGAGTGAAATATTGACCTGTGTAGTATTTAAGGGTGCCTGGATTATGTAAATATGTTTTCTTTCATGGTGAAGGTGGTACCACCAAGAAAATCTATTATTTTCTTTGGTTTCAAAAATAATCTTGTAGTTTTGAAAAATAAGTATTTACAAATATGGAAATTCTTTTAGTCTAAGAAGTGTAAAAATGGAACGGTGCAAAGTGTGTTCCATTAAAATGACATTGATTTTGAAGGTGGAGCAAAGTAACCCGCCCGTATGGGAAACTTTCCCCTCTTTTAGAAATTATGTAAATCACTGTAAAATGAAAATCCAAAAACTCTTCACTTAGAGACAGTTCCTTTGCGATTTAGTTAACAACTTGCCAATTATGAACGTTATTTCTTAACTTTAACTTGGGCATTTTAGTACATCTGTACGGTACCTTAACAATATTTCAAATACATCCAAGAAAAATATAATTTTTAATACGTCGGGATAAACGAATTTATGTCCCATGTCCCCTTAAACAGAAGCAAGAAATAAAAATGATTTATTTTGCCATATTCAGCATGTGTAGACCGTTTAAATAACGTATCGCTTATTAATTAGGTGTTCAAAATTATTTAAGGCCCCCCTGTGACCTAAACTCTCTACGTCGTTTGTTAATTGTATACATCCTATCCCTTGCTCAGAAAAATAATAGGGTGATTACAAATGATCCATGGGGTTTCGGAAGAATGTCTTTCACAAAGTATTGTATACAAACTAGTGAATGATACATTGTATGAAAAAACACATTTTCAAGTTTCGTACACATGATTCCAAAATTCTATGTGCTCTCCTCGTGTTACACGAGACACAGTAGTCAAGCTCAGCCCATAAACGTTCGAGCATGTCCCTGTCAATGTTTACCAGCGCAGCAGTGATGCGATCTTGGAATTCAGCCAATGTTGTAGGCAAAGGTGGTACGTACACATTGTCTTTCACGTATCCGCAAAGAAAAAAATCACAAACTGTAAGGTCAGGAGACATAGGGGACCACCTGGAGAGTGCCAACTCATCCTGAGCACATCGCCCAATCCACCTGTTTGGAAGTTCCTCGTTCGGATCGCGACGCACTTCTCCATGCCAATGAGGTGGAGCTCCGTCTTGTTGGAATATGAAGTGTGGCTTATCAGCTAACAGTCTTGTAACATGCGTAGGTACGTCATATCCATCAGAGTTTTCCCATGAAAAAAGTAGGGCCCGTAAACGTTGATGCGTGACACAACACAGAAGACATTCAAACTTTTGGAGATTATCTTTCAATCTCCACTGTAACATTGGGATACCGTGCCCCATATGAGGACATTGCGACGATTCACTTTACCGTTTAGGTGGAACGTCGCGTCGCCTCATCACTGAACACGAGTCGAGGGACGAATTGGTCATATTCCAATGCTTCCTAGAAATGTTCACAAAATTCACGTCTGATGGTGCGGTCGTTTGACCGTAAACGTTGCAACAGCTTTATGAGATTGGTTTCTGTCGTAATCGCTTCCGCAAAATCTTCCACACAGTTGGCTGAGGAATACTCAGTTCGCGACTTGCACGACGTGTGGATTTCTTTGGGCTACGAAGGAACACATCTCGGACGCTCTCCATTGTTTCAACAGCGGTAGGTGTTCGCCCGGAGCGTTTTCCTTTACCGAGACAGCCTGTGTCCTTGAACTGTCCATGCCATCGCAGAATGCTTTGGTGGGTTGGTGACAGTATGTTAGGGTACTGTCTTCGGAATGCACGCTGCACGGTAGTGACGTAATCCGTCTCGTCATATTGCAACACACAAAATGTTTTCTGTTGATTAGTTGCCATTTTGCAAACTGTTATCACCCTGCCACCAGGTGAGTTACAATTAAACCAGCAGTGGCATAAACAAAACTTTAAAGCATGCTCTTTCGATTGGTTATTAGTACAGTTGGGTTGGCATTATAATTATATTAGAAGCTATAAGACGTCAAAACCCGATGAAACTCCGCCCAAATTTTCATGGTGATCGATTCAGCCATTTCCGTTTTTTTTAAACCATACTTCAAGGTTTAATTGCCATTGAAGAATTCAAATGCAATAACAATTAACAATTTTAATTGCGAGGAAAAATATTAATAATTATGACTAATTGTTTTCATTGCTAATTCATGTAAATTTTGCCCAACATTAATAATAATAATAATAATAATAATAATAATAATAATAATAATAATAATAATAATAATAATAATTTGGGTTCCACGTCTTTTGTATTTTAAGAGACACTGATTTGTCAGAATTTTGTCCCCACGGAGTTATTTTACAAGCCAGTAAATCTCTGACATGGGTCTCTCGATTTGAGAATGCACGAATACCAAGTGAATGAGACAGTATTTGATCGTGCAACTTTGCGAACAGCATGTTACCTGATGAAGTCCGGGTAAAGCTGGAACGTAAGAAGTGGTTCAGGCAGCTGTCTCAGGTACAGTTTCAAAACATTGGCTATAACATTGGGATGAATGTCCTCCAGATCAACCAATTCTGCGCCATTCTCGAAGGCTTGGCATAGTTTCTCTACTTTCGACTTCACACCCGAAACACGGTAGATGCCCTGCACAAAAATAAAAATACAAATGAATAAAATGTTATTGATTAATAAGTTTCTTATAATATTCACCAGTCATAATATAATGTGAGGCAGAGTGTATGCTTGTAACCTAGGGTTGGGAATAATATCTTTGAAGTTTCAAACTTTCCGTATTATGAATGTATTTGTGTGGATTTAATTATGAAGGCCCAGAGGAGAACTCTATTTAAAGGCGACTGTAAGTGCAGGTGGCTAGGTGCCAGAGCCATACACGTTCATTCTGACCTTGGCCTTGCTACAAGATGGATGTAAGCAGATTGGAACAGCGATCATTCGTGAAAATTGCTTTTCTTGGTGGCAGAAATGCTATGCAGTATCATGCAGCACTATGTGCAGCTGTTGGTGATAACCGAAGAGTTGCACTTTGGTTGGAGGCTTTCCGACATGGACGCGCAGCAACTGCAGACTCGCCGCGAAGTGGGCGGCCCTTGTCTGCCCGAACTGACATGTCCGTGTCTTTTATTGAACAGTGTTCCAATGCTTGGAAGTGGTGCCCTGGATGTTAGTTGATTGATTTTTGTTCCATTTGTACCAGTGCAAAACAAATTTACAGTCTACAGCTTTGTCATATGCAGAATGCAACTATTGGGAATAAACAACATCCATAATGGAAGAAACTGTTCCAAGCTATATGTGCAAAGAGTGCGGAAAGACTTTTCTTCGAGACTATCACAGGAAGCGTCATGAAGTATCGTGTGGTGAATTTCATCAGTGTAAAACCTGTGGAAGCAAATTCAACAATGTCTACAACGGACGTCGCCATGAAGAATGTTGTGATGTTGTGTCATCAGCTAAAAGACGAAAAACTGAGCCTACAAAACATTACCTACTCTCAATGGTTCCTGACAAAAACGGACTTACTGAATATGAAACGTTTTTCAAGGTCGTCTTAAATCCTATTATATACGTTGTGATACGTGTAAGGATTTAAATTCATACCTTCAAGAGTCCAAACAGCAAATAATCCATGATATACACAAAGAACAAGCAATGCACAAGTCAATAAAAGTTAATCTTGTGGCTGAATGTATATTTATTCATACATCTACCAATGACATTACAGATCGTGCTTTCAAAACACATAATCAGGCTATATTTTTGGAAACAGACTTAAGCAGTTTCTTGGAAACACAATTTAAAGTTAACTACGTAAATGGAGGAATCTGAGTTAAATGGCAGTAATTGGGCTTTGTTGGCAGTTGAAGGAATATGATTGAAAATAAATAAGTATAATCCCTTGCGTGGGAGCACATATAATCCATTACCAGCAGCTGTAAAAGCAAAAAAACCCTGCATTAATCCTCAAAACTTTATGGACGAGAGGTGTTTCATGTAAGCCATTAAAAACGATGCTCAACGCATTAGTAAATACAAGGACCTGGAAAACAAGTATAATATTTCAGTAATATCGTTTCCTACATCGCTAGCTGACATTCCCAAATTTGAAAAAGCGAACAACATATCCATCAATGTATTTGGACTGGAAAAATACAACAAACTGTTTCCTCTAAAGGTTGTGGATCAAGAGCTACAAGACCATCGCGACCTTCTTCTGCTAAGTTCTTCATCTGGCCAGAACCACTACGTCTTTATCAAAGATTTTGATAAACTAGTAGCACATCATATTGCCCACCATGGACATAAGATATATACGTGTTAACGGAGTTTTACTCACTTCGATAATCGATATGGGCAACAATGGATGGAAAAATTAAAATAACATAGAGCTTTGTGTGTCCTGCATGACATTGCTAGGATTGGAATGCCTATTAAAAACCCAATTCTCAAATTCTTAAATGTGAAAAAAATGAGAATACCTTACGTTATCTATGCAGATTTCGAAAGTATACTCTTAACATATCAAACATGTCTACCCAATCCCGAGGCAAGTTATAGGGTTCCATACCAGAGTCATGTTCCTATGATCTTTGGTATATATGTTAAACCCTCACCAGCTGTGGAACACATAAAGACAAACCTTTCGAGCCAACCTGTTATTTATCGTGGTCCTGACTCTGCAGAAAAGTTTATGGACTGTTAAATATCAATAGCTAATTAAATTGATCGCCTTTACAGCGTAAATGTTCCAAAGGCCTTAACTCAGGATCAAGAAGCAGATTTCCAATCTTCTGAAACCTGTTATTTGTGTTATAAAACATTTACCTAAGAGGACTGGAAAGTTAGAAAACATTGCCATATTACAGGCGAATACCGTGGAAGTGCTCATAATAACTGTAATTTCAGGTGTAAAACCTGTAACCCCGTTCCTGTATTTCTACAAAATATGAGTGGATATGATGCAAATTTTATTGTAAAGCAGTAGGGATGTACTACTGAGAGAGTGGACGTTACCCCTAACTCTAAAGAAATGTACATCTCCTTCACCAAATATGTGGGAAATGTTAAGCTTCGATTTCTGGATACGTTTCGGTTAATGCCAAGTAGTTTGGAAAACTTAGTTACAAACTTAACATCATACATCATACAAGTACTTTGGAAAAGAAAGTGCAACGCTCATGGCTCGTAAAGGTATATTTCCTTATGATTACATTGATTCATGGGAAAAAATTAAGTGAAACGTGTTTATCTCCAAAAGAGACATTCTTTTACAAATTAAGTCAAGAAGATGTTAGTAAAGAACATGCCAAAAATGTATGGAATCAGTTCAAAATTAAAACTCTAGGGGAATATAGTGACCTTTGCCTAACTTCAGATGTACTCCTTCTTGCAGACAGCTTTGAAACTTTTAGAAACCAAACACTAGAAAAACACCGAGTGGATGCTGCACACTTCTTTACTTCACCTGGTTTAAGTTTCGAGGCAATGGTCCTTTACACTGGAATTGAACTGGAATTGCTACAGGATTACGATCAGATTCTTTTAGTAGAGTCTGGAATACGTGGAGGAATATGTCAGGTGTCTCATTTGGTATGCTGAAGCTAACAATAAATACATGGAAACATATGATTCCAAGAAACCATCGCAGTTTGTTACCTATGATGATGCCAACAACCAATATGGGTGGGCTATGTGCCACTCCCTTCCTTACGGTAGATTTCAGTGGGTTTCTCCAGATACCGTTGATCTAGAAACACTAAAGGAAGACGACCCTGTTGGATACATTCTAGACGTTGATGTCGATTATCCATTTGACCTTCACGATCTACACAATGATTTGCCTTTCCTACCAGAGTGTATACAACCTAAGGATTTGTCTCTCAAAAAGCTAAGTCCTCATCTTGGAAATCGAAGACGGTACGTTGTTCATTACATGGCACTTAAACAGGCTCTAGATCATGGACTAAAATTAATAAAAGTTCATCGCGTGTTAAAGTTTCAACAGAGACCTTGGCTAAAGGCATACGTTGATTTTAATAACAACCTTCGAAAACAAGCCAAAAATGATGTTGAGAAAAATCTGTACACATTATTTAACAATGCAATTTCTGGAAAAACAATGGAAAATATTCGTAAAAGAATAGATATATGTCTTGTGACTGACAGCAAAAAGTCCGAAAAGCTAACAGCTAAACCAACATTCATCGACAGAACAATTTATGGTCCTAACCTAGCTGCTTTCCACGTGGCTAAACGTAGCATTGTATTCAACAAGCCTATATATATTGGAATGTGTATACTGGATATTTCAAAAACTCTCATGTATTCTAACCACTATGATACCAACAGTAGTGGCTACGCTGGCTAAAGCGCTGCGTTAGGTCATGGGGCCAAGCTCTCTGCTGACTCGGTAGACGCGTGGGTTCGAGCCCCACCGTCGGCTGTCCTTGAAATGGTTTTCCGTGGTTTCCCATTTTCAACACCAGGCAAATGCTGGGACAGTACCTACTGACAGGCCACGGCCGCTTCCTTCCACATCCTTGCCCAGTTCCATTCGCCTTCATCCATTCCATCTCTCATCCCGACGCGCAGGTCGCCCACGGGCGTCGACTAGAAAGACCTGCACTCGGCCTCTCAGGAGGCTACACGAAAAAAAACACACTATGATGTCCTACAATCTTAAATATTTTATATGGATACGGACTCGTTTATTTGTTTGGTTAACACCCAAGATGTATATCAAGACAAGTTGGATTTCCTAGAACACCTAGACACATCAGATTATCCCACTAATCATGTGTGTTACTCTTCATCAAACAAGAAAACCCTGGGAAAATTTAAAGACGAGGCTTGTGGAATTATTATTAAAGCATTTGTTGGACTTAGAGCTAAAATATATGCTTTAGACATAAATGGCATAGAAATAAAAAAAAGGTTAAAGGTATTAGCAGAGGCGTTGTCAAAAATTGTATAAGCTTTCAAGATTATAAGGATTGTATCAAGAAGAACGATGTAAAAAGAATACCAATGAACATTATCGCTTCTAAACAACATAACATATCATCTATAAAACTAAACAAAATTGCTCTGTGTCCTGGCGATGATAAAAGAGTAATTGATGCTAATGGAATAGCTACACATTCCTATGGTCATTACTCAACCGTTGACCATGCTTAAAGGGTTAAGTTATGGATATGAAAATCCTGAAATTAAACAGGAATTATATTATATTACTGTAAAACTATAGCACTAATAAATAGAAAACATCACCAATCAAGCAACAAAACAAGAAAGAAAAATGGAATTCATTCTTAAGGATAAATAAATATTTAAAAAACAACTGTACAATTTATAACAAAAAATAAAGGTAAAAAATGTATTATGTGTAAATATTGTAAATGTATTTAAAATCAATAAAAACATATTGTATGGACACTGCCTGTACTTTTTTAATTACTACCCACCTCCCACTCGTAATCCAACCGCTAACCTATAGTAATCATAAGAAATTGCCCTTAGTTAGCTAAAACTAGGTAGTCAAAAGTATAGTGTACCACATTTATTACCGATATGCTTTGTTGTAAGGAATACAGCCCTGTTATATTTAATAGAAACCTGTAGTATGCTGTGGTAGGATAAACAGTGTAAAGAAAGTGGTTACCCTACCGCATGTAAACTGTGGCCTTGTACTTATAATTGAAAAACCTTTGGTGTGAGAATAATATCTCTATAAGTGTTTTTGTGTGTTAACTGAGCCTATAGGGTTATGCCCTAGTGCTAGTGTTAAGCCTAGGGAAAGAAAAATAATAATAAAACTTTTACTTTTTAAAACTTAACTGACTTTGTAATCCTAAGCTGGTTGTGAGTAGTGAACATCTTGCACAGTAGCCACGGTGGTAGCTTTACCTTACTCTCTATAAGACTAGCATAAAGATAGTAGCGTGTGCCCTTATATACTTTGTGTATGTACATTAGCCTCTGGCTTAGCTAAAGTTAGGTTAGGTTAGGTTAGGTTAGGTTAGGTTTGTTTGGTTAGCTTAGGTTAGGTTAGGTGAAGTTAGGTTAGGTGAACTGAGGTTATGTTAGGTTAGGCTAGGTGAGGACCAGTTTGGTTAGGTAAAGTTGGGTGAAGTTGGGATAGGTTATGTTAGGTTAGCATGTCATTGATGTAAGTGGTTACGTGCAGTGACCATGCTGTGCATTAGCCCTGTGCTAAAATAATAAATTAAATATTAAATAAATAAAAATTTATAAGTTAAAAAAATTAAAAAATCTTAGGTCAGTGACCTTATAGTTTAGCCCTTTCGCAAAATCTAAAATGTAAAATATAAATGAAAAATCTGAAATATAAAATGAAAATTTTAAATCTAAAAACACAACTCTAAAATTTAAAATCTAAAATGCATAAATAAAACATCTCACATTGCATTAATTTAAATCTTTAAATCAGGTTTCTATAATTATGGGTTAGAGAATTGTTGGGTTAATGACCTTGCAGTTTAGTGCTTTGAAATAATCAAAATAAAAAATATTAAAAAAGAATAAAATAATAAATTAAATTAAAAAAATAATAATAAATAATGCATAGTTAATAACCAATAAATAATGATTTGAATAGCCCGCTATTTAAGAGTGCAGTTGCGTGCAGCGGCCATCTTGCCCACCAGCCCCTGCGCCAGCTATGACACTCCCTCCATAAGAATAGCATAGGGAAGTTGCAACACCACCTAGAGAGGAGGCCATGCAATACGGTTTGAATATGCGAGTGACGTCACGGCCCAAAGGCTGTGTGGCATTGGAGACAGAGGAATAATATTCATGTTTATGGTGTGATTTCCGCGTTATGTGTTTAGTGTTTACGGTCCCGGTACTGATTTTCTCGGAAATCTTATTCGCTTATACTTCATGGTTATCAGTGCAGTGTGCCAAATTGTTAAGGCAATTTAAGCCAATGGACCTTTTCCTAATTATGAAGGGAAGAATTCGAAATCGGTACTGACTATTCACCGCAATATATTCCTACAAAACATTCCAAGGTATGTATAAACCAAGCTTGATTAAAGATTAGTAAACAGATAGTCAGGGTAGCCCTTCTGTTCGTGAAAATTCATTTAGTTGCAAAATTCAGAATTTTCTAACCTAAATGATGTGCTACCGTACAGGTTGTGTCGTTAGGCCGTAGCAGGTTCTGATTAATCCGTTTTCTGTTCCACTAATCTCATTCATTACATTTATTATTGGGGCGGGGGAAGAGAGGTGTGTTAATCAGGTTTGAGATTGAATAAATTTAGAATAAATAGAGTAACTAATGTAATACAAGGTGATAAAATTATTGTATCGTCATGTTCGAATGAAATTCCTAGGAGCAGTCCCTTCTCGGTTCCACAACATCCCAGGGCATTTAACTGGCACTGTAATATTGTCTGCCGAGAAGATCCACATGATAGGAGGTGTAGGATTGAAAATGACAGTTTATCTTAGGCTCTTGCTGAATGTATGCAGACATTGGCGAAGAACCTGGATGCAGTTTTATTTAGCAACTTTCAGGAACTGAAGGTGAAGTTAAACAGTGCGTGTCTTCATCCTGAGGGGAATTACATTAAAGAGGAATCGTGCAGCCTATATATTTTATTTTAATTAACACTTGAATGAACACTTGCGTTGCTGCATTAAGATAACGGAAGGTTTGAGTGCCTCCTTGTATGTATAAAATACGAAAGTGAAACGTTGTAATAACATATATATACCAAGACAGTTAGGTGCAATGCTAGAAATTGAGGAACTTATAAGGAATGCTCATTCAGTGTATGCACATGAGCATCAAAGTGTTGAGGATACTGTACCTGTTATACACGAATCAACAAGTTTGGTAAATGATCTCATGTCTCTTTAAGACTGCTGGTCTGTTCCATTTCAGTTGGTAGCATTTTCTGTGCCCAAGATCGCGGGTTCAAACCCGGCCGAAGTCGTCGGATTTTTAAGAGCGTTAACAATCCCTCAGTATGCCTTCCTTTGGAGGGGAAGCAAAGCCGGCGGGCTCATGTCATAGACTTATGGCATGCAAAAGAACCTTCCACTAACTAAAATTGTGTGAAGATGAATTTGTAGGTTAAATTTGATTATCGCTCTATTATGTTCCAAAGTTTGCCGCCAGAGGCCGGTTGCAGTGGCATCTAGTAGCCAAGTTCATAGCTAGGTGTCGTTGACGGTAGCATTTGGTAGCAAAAATAGGAACTACTCGAAATTGATTGTCGGCAGTCCTTATAACACATACTTATAGAACCATCACAATAAACACCGGTTAGGAGACAGATTCTACACACACCCAAGGTACACGGGGCTACATGACCGCGTGGTCGCAGCCCCTAAACTGAGGAACCAATCAACCAACCTTTTCTGTCATAAGCATTATGATTATTACCAGCATGGTTTCTTATCACGGATGCAAACTTTCTGTGTCTAATTGTTGTTGTTGTTGTTGTTGTTTCGTGAGTGGGTTAGGACATCACTGTCATCAGCCATGTGCACTCGGATACGGGTAGAATTTGTATGTGTATTGTCTGTGGTAGTGTGTGTATTGTGACGCTAGAATTCGGAAGGAAGCGACCATGGTCTTCTGTTAGGAACAATCCCAGCATTTACATGGAGGAGAATGAAAAATCGAACCCACTTCTTCTCAGTTCAGTGAGGCTGTGTGGATTTAGTTTCAAACCTCAAATCAGAATTACATTTCCCGGCAGAGGTGGGAATCAAATCCGGTCCGTTGGGACAGATGATTGACTATATATATTAATTTCTGTTTTAACTGTTACAGATTAATTGATTATTTGTGTAAGTGTCTTTTCTTGTAGTCGACATTTGACGTTAAAATGGGGAGAATATCTTTCAGCGTTTTTGAAATACACCTATATATCGCATTTATTTTCTGAGAGAACAGTGTCTTCAGTCAAGTTCAAACTCGCAAGGTTCGAAATGCATACTTATCGAGTCTGATCGAAAACGTCGATTTATTTGTGTAATGTACCGATCGCATCAACTTCTGACCATGTTTCATTTATGGTTTCGTTATTTATTTATTCGCGTCTCTAGAACGTAATTTTATAAGTAAACACTCAGTCTCGTCTCCTCACAGCTTGTTCATATTTGGGTAACGCGTTCGCTGATGGCCGGATGGCTATGACGTCATAAATCCTAGTGCATGGCCTTCTCTCTCGGTGGTGTTGGAAGTTGCGCGCGGCGGCCATCTGGCCCATTGGCCCCTGCACCAGGATCGGCCTACATTACCTACTGACATGCAATCACGTAACCATTGCCCGCAAATCAGAGGGTTATCGCAGACAATGCCTTCCAACAGACAAATAGGAACATTAAAAGTTTGAAAACTAAAGCTAAAATGCATTCACTGTTTATGCGTTGAGTTATCGTATTTTAACTGCTCCTATATTAAAATTCATTCTGCTGCACAATTGCAGTGCCTTGGAGCTACCCATGATAGTAAATCTGGACTTAAGTTGGGAAATATGATCAGTTTACCACTCTGGGAACCTTTAAACGGCCAATTACATCCCATAAGATGTGATTACCAATAGGTGTGGGTGATAATATTTCATACTTTCCTCTAACAAGAGCTTACGATGGTAGGAGCTTTGTCCCTCTCCCTGTATCTTACATGTAGACCATGGATTATTATAAAGTTGTTGTTGATTCTTTCAAGGCTTTGCTACATCGTGTCATGCAGCTCCTTGTACTTGGGTGTGAGTGTAGAATATCTCTGATAATCAGTGTCATTGTGATGTCTGTACTAGTGAATGTATTTGTAATTGAGGTAGGATTTTGGCAAGAATTGGCCGTTGTCTTAAGTTAGGTACCATCCCGGCATTTGCCTGGAGTAGACAACCACTGTCAGGATGGCTGAGTTGGGAATCGAGCCTTGCTCTTCTCATTTTTGCCTCATGAAGCTGAGTAAACCCCGTTCCAGCCCTCAGACCAGAATTAAATTTCTGAGAGCCGGGAATTGAACCCAGACCAAGAATGCTATCCGGTACTCCACGAGGTAGTGTTTGGGATTGGTGAAGGATCAGTGCACATTGAATTGTAGCCTATAGTTCAACTAATTGTAAGGTTGAAAATGAGAGTGGAGGAAAGAACACAAGGGTGTTATGTTGTAAATATTGTTTTGTTCTGTAGATAATAAATAATGGAAGGTACAGTTTAAGGAAAATTAATATTGTATATTAAGAAATGAACAATTAACTTAGCCTGTTACATCCCCGTAGGGCAAGGACCTCCTTCCATCCGGCAGAGATAGTTCGAGTGAACTCACGGGGTTAACTAGTCCCTGTGAGTTTGGGTAACTTGTTGTGGTTAGTTCCTAGTCGTAAACACTTTCTTATTGAATGATGATATATTATCAGTTGTCCTCACTTATGATCACTTATTATCCTTAATTCCTATTCCAATTGCCTAAGCTAAAGAATTATATTATCCACTTCACCCTATCTCGTGCTGTCCTTGTCAACTGAGCCCCAGTTACTTGAGACCATCGTTTTCGTGGACATTCTTATCCTTGGATGATATATAGTTGCGATGCTGGTTCATCAAGGATTGACAATTATATGTAAATGTTTGAAGCCATTCTATCAGTGGTACCTATACAAACTGTCAGTTGTAACTCTTCAATTGGTCAACACGAATCCGCCTAATGATTGGGAAGGGATTTAATGTATATAACATATCAGTAATAAATAAGTAAATAACGCTCCTGAAAAAATCCATGTATTAGTTATTACTATTATAATGGAGCAATTTTAGGATTACACGTTTCGACCTTCAAGCGGTCTCAGTCCTGATCAGTGGGGTTGAGGTTTCAATTTATATACACATTATCTACCGTAATAACTCGTTTAGCTCGCATTTATATTATGATTCGCAATTTGAATCTCGTTGATACGGTTAGTTTGTTTTATAAGTATTTGTGAACTACGTGTGAGTATTATGCACATGTATAAAACACAAAGTAATAAATAAAATAAAATTAGAGCATGCACTTGAATTATATTGTGTCTGCCTTCACGTGTCTACTTCCAATGTGGTCTTGAATTTATCGATTATCACGAACTTGCAGTACCTTCTCCCTGTTTTCCTCGAGCCTACACTATAAACGTTCCTCCTTTTTGGGTATAACATTATTTAAAAAACTTCATTTGTTCAGGATGACATGAATTCCGTAGTGCCCAGTCAATTTCTGCAGTTACTTCATTTCGTACAGTATATATAAACTCCTGACACTACAGCCCATTAAGGGCCTAGGCCTACCAAGCGACCGCTGCCCAGCAATTTGGCCTGCAGAAATTGGGGTGACGCGTGGTCAGCGCATCGGGTCCCCTCGGCCGTTAATATTGGTTTTCGTGACCGGGACGCTGCCTCACTGTCAGACAGCTACTCAATTGTCCTCACGAGGCTGAGTGCACCCTGTTCCAGCCCTCACGTCAGTTTCTAAAATCCCTGATGGAGCCGGGTATCGAACCCGGGGCCTTCGGTTGAGAGACAGACACGCTACCCCAAAACCTCGGGGCCGACGTACCGTATCTATCGTCTTAACATAAAAAAGACAGAGTAAAGGACGTATCCAGGTGGTGTGTGTAACATCCAAATTGATGGCTTCAACCTGATGAAAATAAGAGCCATCAAATACCTTGGCTGAACCTTCAATGCCAACGGGACTCTCAGTGCAAAACAGCCAATCGCGTTAGTTATTCGTGGCTGAAGTGGTGGCGAAGGAGTTTCCCACTAAGATACAACAGCTTATGTAACACAGCACAATCCAATGGTGGAGTTTCCAACAAAGCGACAACAGCTGGTGATGTAACACAGCACAATCCAATGGTGGAGTTTCCAACAAAGCGACAACAGCTGGTGCTGTAACTCAGCACAGTCCAATGGTGGAGTTTCCAACAAAGGGACAGAAGCTGGTCATGTGACACAGCACAGTCCAATGGTGGAGTTTCCAACAAAGCGACAACAGCTGGTGATGTAACACAGCACAATCCAATGGTGGAGTTCCCAACAAAGGGACAGCAGCTGGTGATGTAACACAGCACAGTCCAATGGTGGAGTTTCCAACAAAGCGACAACAGCTGGTGATGTAACACAGCACAGTCCAATGGTGGAGTTTCCAACAAAGGGACAGAAGCTGGTGATGTAACACAGCACAGTCCAATAGTGAAGTTTTCAACAAAGGGACAGAAGCTGGTGATGTGACACAGCACAGTCCAATAGTGGAGTTTCCAACAAAGGGACAGAAGCTGGTGATGTAACACAGCACAGTCCAATGGTGGAGTTTCCAACAAAGGGACAGCAGCTTGTGATGTAATACAGCACAGTCCAATGGTGGAGTTTCCAACAAAGCGACAACAGCTACTGATGTAACCGAGCACAATCCAGTGGTGGAGTTTCCAACAAAGGGACAACAGCTGATGGTAAAGGTATGGAAGCATTGAATGCTTTATGCCGAGAAACCTTTCTACCGTACCATTACTCTCGAACTCTGGGAACAATGTATTAAACACGATAAGAGAATTGAAGACCACTACTGGGGAAAAGATGGACTGTCTGAAAATGTCCCTCATTTTGAGCCAGTCTGATTCTTCAGACGAAGAATAATGACAAAATTTAATATTGTAAAGATATGTAAATAATGTAAATAACCCTTGTAAAATTGTGTAGTACGACATTTCCAAATTAGGAATCAAACCATTTTAAAACCTGCGATTGAACATCTAAAGCTCTTATATGAAATGGTGAATTTGTACGAGAAAATAAAATCAAAGGTAGATTGTTGCGAGACGCGACTACTGTTACTGAATGCGGCAACGCTTCACCCGCCTGCTGTTGATCACACGGCCTACCTCATACACAACTTAATAATACTCCTCATAAATTCGGCATCACACTGTGCGTTGGCAGTGGTTGTAGTTTCAGCTAATCACGAATGAGAGCTTCAAAATGAGGCTAAGTCTCCTGCTGTACGTTTACCCTGGGCTGAGGAAACGTTACTTTAGAAAGATTATAAGAATTTCTTACTGGATAGTTGAAAAATATTGAAACTTGAGTATTACACATTTTAATTGAGCGGTTCCTAGAAATAACGTCAAAATCCAGGGCAATTTATCAAACAACCACGAATAAAACATTAATTATTAAACTTGAAAATAATTGCCCTATAATATATAGCCTAACGCAGATTTAAAAAGGAAAATATTGGTATAACTCATTTTTCAATATCTCTATTGGTTTCTTTGTAATTAAGGCCTGTCCATAATAAAATAGATCCGACAATAGGCATCAATAGCTATTTTCGTCATAAATTACCAGAACCTCAAATTATTTTTCACTAAAAGGACCACTTCGTGGTGCAGTGGATAGCATTGTTCGCTGATACCTAAGAGGTCCCGCGTACGATTACTGGCTCCGCGAAATATTGGTATGATCTGGTGCGGAGTCTCGCAGCCTCGTGATGCAAATGGGAACCTGTCGGATCCAGTGACTGGAGGGACAGGCTACCCTACCACACGTAAACTCCGGCTCAGGATGCCTGGTTAGTGATCCCCTGACACTGCCAGGAACACTGATCGCATCACCTACATCCCTTGTGGATATGATCCTCTTTGGTCTTATAAAGGAAACCGCAATGTCCTCAGTTTCCCAATGATAATCAGTGCAACATGTGAGCTGTTCAGAACGAATGTGGATTAGGTCATCTCGGAATGACAGGCAAGTCTAACCTTTCCGCCGGTAGGAATACAGTAGCTCAGGGGCCTGTGTGTGTGAGACATTAGAATAGGTAAACTTGTCTGTCATTCCGAACTGAGTTACACCACTCTCGTTCTCAACGGCTCATGTATTATTTAGCTTTGCCAATCTTACCTTTATTAGTCTTCCTCGGGCATCAATTTCATCGATGCATTTGCATACGATGTGAGGTACAACAGTGGAGGTCTCTGCAAGATGCTGTCCAAGGTCAACTCCAAACGTTGTCATCTTCCTTTGCAGTCGTTTGTGGCCGCACTGAATAGCCAGCGTCTCCAGACATTTCCGATGACATGCTAATCCACACTTAAAAACCAATGATTTACTGCAATTACTAAATTATCTCACAATAAAAAAGTCATCAAAGAAACAAATTAAACCAACACTTTACAATGATTTACTGTTAAGTGTAAGTATATATTTGAAGTTACAGAGGACGTATGGATGGATATTGTTAGTAAATTGATTTAATTCGGCTGGTAGGGGTGGAATTATGGTATGCAATGAACTAAAATGGGCCATATGGTTCTTGCAATTGTACCATTCTGATGGAAGCAACACAGTTCTCAGATCACATGCCTCCATGTTTCCTGTTTTACGAAAAAGTTGTTGCAATCGTGTACTGCGCGATATCGTGCTATTATTTCTCTCTTGCAGCAGTCTTCTAATACAGAGCCATCATCTTGTGCAGTGAAGTTGAAAATGCTAACAAGCACCTGGAACTAATGGCATACCGGTACCGGGGTAAATGTTCAAAGAGATGGAAAATTACGACATAAAGACTAGTCCCATCTATTATGTAATAGAATTTGGAGAATGGCCTGACGACTGGAATAAATCTAGTTTCAACCTAATCCACAATAATGGCTCAATCAGGAACTGTACCGACCATCGTACCGTTGCTCTGACATCACATGCCAGTAAGGTCATGTTTTACTCGTACATCGTGCTGGAGTTTTACACCCAGGTCGAGATATCTGCAGAACAGGCCGGATTCGTACAAGGAAGAGGAACGAGAAAACAAGAGAACAGATACTCAACCTGACTCAAAGAATTGAAAATTACGAGAGTACTGTAATCCTGTCCTCGTTCGCTGTTTAGATCAGAAATGAGTTTTCGGCTAATGCTTAGGGGAGATGGGTGTTCCATCAGACCTCATCTAATTGATAAACTGATCATACGAGAAGAACAGTACGCTAGTAAGAGTAGATGACTACTCTTCTGTGACCTTCCGAGTGGAAAGG
Organism: Meconema thalassinum; assembly: GCA_946902985.2. Lineage (NCBI taxonomy): Eukaryota > Metazoa > Arthropoda > Insecta > Orthoptera > Tettigoniidae > Meconema > Meconema thalassinum. Next base: position 884,469,567 of record OX336389.2, on the reverse strand, counting down.
AGTGCCCAACAAGGATGCATCCTATCATCCCAGTTACATACTTAACCTCTATAGTGAGTACATTATGAGGAAAACACTCTACAGCACAGGCACACTAACGGAATTTCGACTGGTGGGAGGAAAATTATCAACTTCCGTTTCGCTGGCAAATGCGAAAAGAAACTGGGGGAGATGTTAGCAAGTGTAAACGTGGTAAGTCTGCAGTATGGTTTACAGGTCACAACTGACAGAAATGAAAAACTTGAGTTCACAGGCTGTCTACAAGAACTGGAGACTGTATAATTAATTGCCAGGAGAAGATAAAGCAAAGGATCATCCTTGGAAGTGGTCAGTAACATAGATGTTAGGCCCCTTAAAACAACATCATCCTTGGAAGCATGAGTATTTTACCTGAGACGGAGGGGACACGACCTTCTTAATATTATACCTGAAGAATTACACTTTGAGAAAAATAATATTTTAATATAAAATTAATATTGCATTTTATGCTCTCCACTCCCAGCATGGTAATTTCTTGCTCTGAGGATAAGATGCAAGCTCGCTGTTGTTACGTATGAAGGTGGCCTCTCGACAACTCACGCACAACATCAATCATCTGTGAAGCAAAGCCAACCTCTTAATGAGAAATGAAATAATGAACATGAATGAAATGTCAAGGGGTTTGAAGGAATTGGGCGTGGCCGATTAGAAGGTACCATTCGAGCATTTGCCTGCGCTTGAAAGTGGGAATCATCAGAAAACCATTTCAAGGACGCTCATCAATAGGGCTCGAACCCACTGAGTGGGGATATAGTTTAGGTTCATAGCCTTGCACGATAATGTGGGTAACTATCACCGTTGGTAATGATAATAATAATAATAATAATAATAATAATAATAATAATAATAATAACTAGGGCTATAAATTTGATGAAGTTGCATCTTTCTTTCTGATAAGCCGCAAACATTGCTCCTTTAGTATTTCCAGGGGTCTAAGAAGAACTGTGGGTGCATTTTAAGACATTTTTTTGCATTTATGCCCTAATGAAGCATTATTGACATTCTAGGTGATTTTTCTGTGATTTTTTTCGTTATGAATCATTAATTTTCAGAGCCAATTTAGGTGATTTGTGTGGCAAATAATTATTTACTCTGCTTATGATTTACTATTTCTAACATATAATATACACAATGAGAAATAGTTTTTTAAGATTTCAAGTCATAAACGCGTTGTTTTAGGACATTTTCTAAAACTAATGTATTAGTTCACAAAATCCTAGCCATAATAATAATGAATGACACGTGACTCTGTAGGGGAAAGTGGAGATATTTTCAAGTTGACGTCCGTGGGTGACCAGCGGGTCGTAGTCTAATGAAAATGGCATAATCAAGAAGACTTCACAACAGTGGTAGATCCAGGGGGGGATCATCTCCCCAAACAGCGCATTTCCAAGTTGGATGACAGTATAACCATTCTGTAGAAGTTGTTTTTCTCTTGATGGAAAGAGTGATAGGGCTGATGACCATAACCCTTAAAGTGCCAATAGGCGCTCGGAACTCCATCTCGTCTCACCTATCCCAAGTGGGAAGCAGTGTTACACTGTCATATTATGTCACGTATTTACAGACGAATATTAATCATGCATTCGTCTAAACTTATCACAAGTCATTACGCAACATTTGTTACTATACTCTGTGAGCTGCCTGAATAGGATTGACATTTCGCCGGAAATTCCACGTCAGTCATCACCCCTCAGCGTCTTGACCAATCCATGTTCGCATAGTTGATGTCATAATACTCTGCGTTGCAATATTACTGCCCACGTGCTTCAGTGCCTGGTCAGCCGTATCTCTGACTTTTACAGTTTGGCAATCTCGTTCTCAGACCACATGGCTGGACGAGAACTGTCAATCCTATTCTGGCAGGTCATAGAGTATACGTTCAACTCCGAAATTGCGGTATTAATTTGTACGAGCAGCTATGATCCAGACTACACGAAAAGTCTTACTTTTTCCCTTCACTTTAAGTTAAGATCCCACGACCCGGCCGGAATTGAACCGGAGGCACTTTGGACCTAATTCTAGCGTCCTATCTACGAGTACTTAGCTATGAAGCCCGAAAAACGTTTGATCTTTATATTGTTTTAAGGAACCAGCCCTTCGTCAAACGTGTGAAACGAAAAGCACAAAAGATCTTAAAAGAATTTTCAATGTCCTACAGAATACTGTAACTTAATTTCAAGAATTGATGGTCCAGCTTCAGTTCACTAGATCTGTTTAACGTACGTTCTTGGAAAGTAATTCGGACTTGTGTGAATCGAATGTGTATTAAATGTATTCTCAGAATGAGCTATACTGTAATTTTATTTAGGGGGTTGTGGTATCTTGGTTATCAGCCTCGTGTGTTTGTACTTCCGTGTGTAGCCTGTCTGTAAGCCTGTGTGTCTGGACTAGTATGCGTATTTGTGATTCGGCCTAGAATAGGGAAAGACACAACGGTGGCTACAAATTGCGTACCATTTGGAGTAGAAGTGGGAACACACTTCTAGTATGTCACGGAGGAATTCTAATCCACGTATAATCAGTCGCCCTCTTTAAGTTGAGAGAACCCATTCCTGCCTAGACGAAAAGTAAATTTCGTGGCAGAGGCGGGAATCGAACCCAAATATTTCGGGACAGTTAGTTATTGTTGTTTTAAGGGGCGGAACTACGAGGTCATCTGCCGCTAAATATTTCGGGACAGAAGCCGCACTACATACCCTGAGGCCACAGAAGGTGGCTTTACAGAATGTGATGTAATGACAGATTTCGATGGTACCATAACACATTAACACGGAAATTATTAATAAAAATAATAATAATTCTAACGGACGGATGCACTTCCTGACTCGAAAATCATGAGAGGAGTTAATGAGAGATGAAATGAATGAAGGTGAATGAAACTGGACAAGGAATTGGAAGGAAGCGGCTGTGGCCTATTAGAAGGTACCGTTCCGGCATTTGCTGGAACTGAAGATGAGGAAACCACGGTAAACCATTGGTGACCAACGGTGGGGATCAAACCCCATGCCTACTGGGCATTGCCACTGCTGTCGGTATTATTATTATTATTATTATTATTATTATTATTATTATTATTATTATTAATCCGTTTCTGACGCTCGGCCTAACTGTTGTGGTCGTAGAGCCCCCGCACTGGGGCGCCGGTATTTTGCCCTGAATGGGATCTATGTTGTGCCATGGTTACCTCACATTTAAATACCAGGGGGCGAGATGGTGTAGTGGCCAAGCTGCTTGGCCCGTCAACACATGAGAGATTTTCGAAGTTTAATGTCACTTCCTGTGGTTCGGGTTCCACGTAAAAATGGACGTCCCGTGGCTCTTGATCGCGAGATTAACGGTCACGTAAAACTATAAGCTTCTTTCTTTTAAATACCAATGACTACCACTGACCCTGATCGCAGTAAGTGAACGTATTACCAGTTGCAGCCCACGAACAGCCCGAGACGTGTAACATTAATCAATATCGTGTTCTGGAGTGGGAGTAGAATTGGTATAAGATACTGTAATGTTTCTTTGGTCCGTTACAAAGTCTCTCATCTCAATCACGTCATTTGTTTACTCCATTGTCATGATTATTATTATTACCTTAAAATTTGTTTATTTTGTCAATTAATGTAATTTCAGTAATTCATATTTTTATTATTATTATTATTAATCGCTCGGGCCACATCATTACAACTCACCCCATTTATTCATCAGGGTTAAATAGTAAGTATTGTAGGTCAAAATGTATAGTTAGACGAGAATTGACGATGGATTTCATTTTACTGTATAAAAGATATCACTGTACCGTACGGCAGCCAAGACAGAGGGTAGGGTTGCAACAGGATGAGAGGGATTACACATTTCATCAGGTGTTTTTTCTTTTTTTTTAGCGTATGGCTTCTAGTGCCGAGAGTGTCCGAGGACATGTTCGGCTCGCCAGTTTTTGTAGCTGCTTCGAGACGGACACCCAATGGGTGAGCTACAAGTACCGTTGGGGAGGAAAGTTGGAAGGGAAGGGCGAGGAGTTGGAAGGTAGCGGCTGTGGCCTATAGTTAGGGACCAACCCCGGCATTTGCCTGGAAGGAAGAAGGGAAACCACAGACGACCATCTTCAAGGTTGCCGGCGGGGGGATTCGAACCTCCTCGCCTCCCGGATGTGAGCGACTGCCATTAGTCATGCCGTAACGACCACGGCTAACTCACCCGGTTTCATCAGGTGGTATTTTCAAACGAAGCCAAGCAACCAGGCCTTTGACCCCTGAGTTCAAGGAAAAATCTATCTTCGTATGGCTACTCCGTGAACCTTCGGGTAATACGCGGTAAAACAAGAGGTCGATTCAGGGACTCTCGCCATAATTTGGCGGTCTCGTGAGTTGGATCGTGAGCTTTCGGCTAGCCCGAACTATGTGACGATTTCTCGCGATTGGACGGTGAGTGAACGCCAAACAAACCCCGCGAAATGTGCGTGCGGATGCAAACTACGTCCGTCTCTATATAAAGCAGAGGAAATGTTGTTGACAGACCATTCTGTGAACGATCCTGTTTTTCTGTTCTGTGTCTCCATTCTGTGAGGCCACTTTGAGAATTTACCCTGTAAACGCATTTTGTGAACATCGATTCAGCGGACTCCTGGTACGGGACCTCCGTGACACTACTTCATTCTTCATGACGTACGTACAGCACGGTGGTTACCACCAATTAGTCTGCCACAGCTGTTGGGATGAATTTAAAAGCCCTTTGCAACAAGTGAATTCCAGCCAACTTCCGGATGAGTGAACCTACTGTAAACATTGACGTCACGAGATGACCGAGTGAACAGTGGGGACCTACCACCTAGTTTATTGACAAATTCTTAATCTTCACACCAACGCCAATTCTCGTAGGAGGGTATATTCATGATTGTGCACATTAGTATTTATAAATTATGATTTGGAGAAGGAGATATTGTTGGATTCATTTATGCAGCAGTCTGACAAGATAAATATCAACCCACCCCTGTAGAGTAGGGTCAATTGTTCTCCATCAGCTAAGCAGGCAAAATAAATACAGTAGATCATCTCCTATAGATGTAAACATAGGTGGCGCCCCGCATTCTGATCTATTGACCCATCTTTGTAATGACTATTAGTAGAAACATTACAATACGTTGTGCGTCTGTACTTCGCTTCTTGAAAATTAAGCTGATTATTGTTCCTGAGTTAGAGTATGACAGTCTATACTACAGATTTCGCGCATTGAAACGAATTTTGTAGTCTAGTAACAGCCCACTGGAAGCACTGCTGACCAACGGTGGAGTAGGCTATACAGCTCGTGGTTTATCAATGACTAGCAGTAGTCCCGGCTTCGCCCGGTGGATTTATTTGTTTTATGGATGATAATGAATACTACTACAGAACTGGCACATGGCACTTAAACTAACAGAAAAAATATATAACTTTTTGTGGTGGTGGTGGTGGTGGTGGTGGTGGTGGTGGAGGTGGTAAGTAGTGCAGTATAATGGACATAACATTCAGGTCATTTTCCCGTAATGATAATAATGAATAGGGAAACGGCTATTTACTAACTACAGCACTGACACATGTAATTTACAAACGAATTTAAAAAATGATTAGAAAGAGGAGTAAGTGAAGTAAAAGACACGGCCTAGGGCCTATAACTCATTGGCTGTTAGAAAAGTAGAGACCAATAATGTCGTCTTTTGTCGCATAGCGCTGTAGGAAAATAATCAGAACTCTTTGGCAAACTACGGCTGTCCCGAGCTACCGAGGTAGCAATAGATTTATCGCCACATAGTGCTCAACGATAAGGTTGGGAATAAATTAAGGTAAATTTGAAAGCACCAAAGTGGTGGTTTTTAAGCGGTTCCAGCACCACCTCCACCTCACCCACCTCACAAGATGGCGGCGGCGCGATATCTCTCCAACGCATGGTCGGATTTTGACGAATGAGGTGTTGTTGAACTCGGGCTGACACTCCCTTTCCAATGGACAACATATTTCAACCCCAAAAATAAAACCTACCGCTAATAGGGGGTGAAATTGTAATTTTTTAGAGAATCTCGATTTTCAAGTGCTACATGTGGGAGTTTGATTGCCAATATGGAATGAAACGTTGTTCCACACAAGAGACATGTGTGCGGTGGAAAGTCAATATGAATTAACATGCTTGTTGTTTGTTTTTACGCATGCCCACTCATAGCTTTTGTAAGAGGGCGGGCTTTTTAAAGATGGCAGCTGTAGTGTAACCTAACCTAACCCAACCCACGAGGGGTGATCAAAAAGTATTTTAAGCGACGCTTTCGATCGGCAACCAATAATCAAAGAGGGACATGTCAGGCCTTGAGGTGATAGCCCCTTTTGATTGATCCCTGTTGATTGGTCCCTTTTAATTGATCTCTGTTGATTTGTCCCTTTGGACTGGTCCCTGTTAACTAGCCCCCATTGGACGGGCCCTTTTTGACAGGGGTTCATTTTTGATGGATCCTTTTTGACAGGTCCTTTTTGACGGGTCCCTGTTAATGGATCCCTGTGGATGGGTCATTGTTGACGGGTCATTGTTGACAGGTCCCTGTGGACGGGTCCTTGTTGACGGGTCCCTGTTGACAGGTCATTGTTGACGAGTCCTTGTTGACGAGTCCCTGTTGACGTGTCCTTTTGACTGATCCCTTTGGACCGGTCCCTTTGGACTGGTCCCTAATGCTATGATGAAATTAAACGTTGTTCCACATGAAATGCATGTGAAGAGCCGATTGCTACTATGAATTAACATGTTTGTTTTCTGTTTTTACGCATGCGCACTTGGTGTTTTCGTAAGAGGGCGGACTTTTTAAATAATGATTTATAGATGAGTTATTTTTTAAAAAATTACCAAACGATCCAAAACTAATAGGTCATTAGCTTTTTAACATCTCATGAACCAATAAGGCTAGGGACTTGTAAGAGAGGTCGTTGGACTTGAGGTGACATTCTGTTTTTGAATGCATTATTTATTTTTGTCAAAAGGGCCTAACTACACTTTTGTTAATATCTCGCTAACTAATAATCAGAGAGGGTCAAGTGAGATGTCATGGGACTCAGGATGGTCAACCCTTTTCCATGACCAACGAATTTACCCAAAAGACCTAAAACAGCAAGGTCATTGACCTATGATTTTATAAACTAATAATCGGAGTGGGTCAAGTGAGGTGTCATAGGACTTAGAATGGTTAACCCTTTCCCATGACCAATGAATTTACCCCAAAAATCCAAAACAGCAAGGTCATTGACCTAAGATTTTATAAACTAATATTCGAATATCAACATGCGAGGTGTCATAGGACTTAGAATGGTCAACCCTTTCCCATGGCCAATGAATTTACCCAAAATACCCAATACATCAAGGTCATCGACCTGAGATTTTATAAACTAATAATCGGATACGAACAGGTGAGATGTTTAACATGCGCGATGAAACATAGCTAGGTGGAGAAAGAATTAGTGTAGGCTACATGTATGGTGACTGACAAGTCTTTTACCATTGAAACTTGTTTTCAGATCAAACTGCAGTATAGAGAGAGTATAGGTTGCAGGTATGGGTTAATAAATGACAAACGGTGTACACAAACTCTGATTAATCGATACAAGAATTAAGAGTAGACCATCTTTAATTGATTGGTTAAAGAGGATAGCTAAAACACAAAAATGCTCAGTGGTTACCGGGACAAGATGGTCGCTACACACAACAAGCTTTAAATACTTGAGGCTAATAATCTATACACACACACACACTCGCTCGTTCTAAACTAAACTGTGTTGCAGTCAGTGCTCAGACAGTAGGCTGATGACAAAATGCATTGCTAACAGAAATATAATCATTTCCGGTTGTCTAATGTTACCAGCTATCCAATTTGTGTTGCAGTGGTAAGCACTTTTAGCTTTTATACTGGTGGTCTTAACTCGATTTCCAGGTCTGAGGCCTAGAACGAGTCAAACTAAGAAACAAGGGCATGGTGGTGCAGTGGTTAAGCTGTTAGCCTTTTCACCAGGGTTCGATTTCAGGTTAATATGCATGTCATAAACATATTAAACAAAACAGAACATATACAACGTTTAAAACTGATTACATTTGTGTCTTTACAAATTGTTACTTGTATTACAAATACAAAGGTGAACTGGGTTTGATATGCAGTTAATGCTGTCTATCACACACTAGACTGTAAGAAAGCCAAAAGAGCAAAAGGCGTAGGAGGAGCAGTGGTAAAATTGCTATATGTAGAGAACTACCTAGCGGTTTTATGAACTGGCAAAGCTATATCGCATAAACAGTGCAGGATACAATCCAGCAATCAAATTTGTATCTTGTGGAACAGAGAAAATGCACATTTACCTTGATGGATAGCAAATGAGTGCAGATGAATGACCTATGCATTAGCCTACCATAGGGTTATAACCTCGAGGTGGAGGTGTGATTTCTATATTTTATTGTTTAGAGACATGGCTTTTTTGTAACCAGTAGGTTTAGTAGATTTAGTATATTGTAAATATTCATTTTTGTAATTGTAAATAGTGGTTTTTTTTGTAATAGTAAATGTTAAATGTTTAATTAAACGTTCTTTGGGATAAGTGTGCATGTCAAAGATAAATAGCGTGGTTGTATTTGTTTTTCAAAGACAGGTATGGTTGTGTGAATGTATGACTATAGATAGAATGGTAGTGAGAGAGAGAGAGAGAAAGCTTGTGTGTGTGTGTGTGTGTGTCTGGATAGCATTGATTGTTCAACCAAAGCGAACACGGCAAGGTAGGATGGTGGGGTAATTAATGTATATAGCAAATGGTAAATAGTATACTGTAGTTTTTTTAATACTTGTGTTTTTTTAATGCAGCGGTAGATAGGTGTTATTTTGTAAAACAGTCTTACCTACTGTAGTAGTAGTATTAGTAGTAGTAGGCCTATATGTTCTTGGAAACAAACAGAAAGAGAATGCACTATTGCCATGGCCAAGCACTTCCATGAAGACGATTTCAAGAAAATTTAAATCAGCAAATGTTTGATTTACAAAACTAAACTTTCAACATGGACTAAATCATAAACGTGTCGTCAGTGATATGAAAAAAATAGGAAATCCATGTTTCCATATCAACACAATTTAAAAACTTAAAACTGACATTTATAAAATGTAAATGGGAAATTGACAAATGTGTAAACACCAAAATGGAAAATTCTTGTTTCCATATCATGAAATCCAAAAACTTTCAACTGACATTTTCAAATCGTGTACCTGGATAATTGACAAATGGCAATGTGTGAAATGTGAAAATGAAAAAAATGAACAAATGGCTATCATTATTTAAAAAAATAAAATACCGTCGTGTTCTATCGTTAAAGTGTGAATCAAACCACATCTACTTATTTGGATCACCCGAGACTGAGTAGACCTGTTTTAGTCCTAATATACTTTTAAAATTTTATGTTAAAGCTGGAATTGAAATCAAGAGCTTTAGAGTGCCAGCTAACTAAGCTAACCGTTACGTCACAAAGACAACTTTACACTACTCTTAATGAACAATAATAAGAAAAAGAATAATAAATGTTGAATTTTTTTAAGGATGAACATGGTGACACTGTTTCTGTTGCACAGTCTGCTAGCCACTAGCCAGCAGCTTGGGTCTCAGAAAACGACACAGTTGACATTTTGTAATGAGATGTGACATGTTTCAAAGTATAGTATTTTGGGTTGCTGTTGAGTAAAAACTAATCCTGTACAAGGAAGCAAGGGTTCGAACCCCTTACCTAACATTACTATTGCCTGAACATGGCTTGACGACACTGTATTATTATGATACTCGGTACACAAACTATAGATAGAGTGTATTGTTTAAGATCACTTTCTTTCTGAACATAGGTGGAGACTGTTGATGGTTAACAATGGCATTAATATAGTAGGACGTGAGGATAGCAATTAAGAAAAAAACAGACAATACCCATACAATATTTTTATTTATTTAATGTAAGTACTTGTACAATAGTTACATTCAAATTACATTTCTTTTTTCTCTATTACTATTTAGTCCTTTTTGATTCTCTTGCATATGAAGGGTAGATAACCTTGTAGTTCAGCCCCTTAAAACAACAACAACACAACCTTTTGCATAGTCTGTGATGTTGATGACTCTTGAGTTGTGGAAGATGGATAAAACATAACTTTTACAGCAGGGGTTAAATGTTGCTCAATAAACACTGCACTATTTTGAGTAGCAACATTTTTTCTGTTGTTGTTGTTTGAGTCTTCAGTCTTTTGACTGGTTTGATGCAGCTCTCCATGCCTCCCTGTCCTGAGCTAATCGTTTCATCTCTACATAACTACCACACCCTACATCCGAGGCAATCTGTTTAACATATTCTAACCTTGGTCTACCCCTACAGTTCTTGTCGTCGACCCTTCCTTCCATATCTAAGCTTGCTATTCCTGGGTGTCTTAGTATGTGTCCTACCAACCTATCTCTTCTCTTCATTAGCAGTCGCCAGAAACATCTCTCCTCTCCCACTCGTCTTAATACCTCTTTGTTTGTAACCCTATCTACCCATCTGATCTTCATCATTCTCCTGTAGCACCACATTTCAAATGCTTCAATTCTCCTCTTTTCTGCTGCACCAATAGTCCAAGTTTCACTTCCATAGAGCGCCACACTCCAAACAAAGGCTTTCAAAAATGACTTCCTAATACCTAAATCTATATTCGATGTCAGCAGATTCCTTTTTTGTAGAAATGCTTTTCTTGCCTGAGCCAACCTACTTTTTATATTCTCTTTGCTTCGTCCATCACTGGTTATTCTGCTTCCTAAGTAACAGAAATCTCCTACTTCCTTCAGCTTTTCACCTGCCAATTTGATCTCCATGGAGGTTTCTGATTTATTTCGGCTGCATTCCAGTATTTTTGTTTTACATTTATTAATTTTCATCATGAATTCTTTCCGTAAGACGGAGTCCATACCATTCAAAAACTCATTCAAATCCTCAGGCTTGTTGGCCAAGATGACGATGTCATCAGCAAATCTCAGAGTTGAAATTATTTCTCCTTGAATCTTCACTCCCACTTTAAATTTTTCTCTAATTTCCTTCATTGCTTGTTCAATGTAAAGATTGAAAAGTATGGGTGATAATTTGCAGCCTTGCCTTACACCTTTCTGAATACCAGCTTCTCTCTCATGTCCTTCAACTCGAATGACTGCTGTCTGGTTTCTGTATAGATTGTATATCACCCTCCTATCCCTGTACTTTATTCCAATGGATTTCAAAATGTCAAACAATTTAGTCCAATCAACGTTATCAAAAGCCTTTTCTAAGTCTACAAAAGCCATGAACGTTCTCTTATCTTTCCTTATTCTACCTTCTAAAATCAGCCTAAGACTTAGTACAGCTTCCCTTGTTCCTACATTTCTCCTGAAACCAAACTGGTCTTCACCCAACTCCGTTTCTATCTGGCTCTCAATCCTCTTGTAAATTATTCTAGACAGGATCTTTGAAGCATGAGTAATCAAGCTGATTGTACGGTAATCTTCACATCTGTCAGCTCCCACTTTCTTTGGTATAGGGATGATTACATTCTTCTTGAAATCAGGGGGTACCTCACCTGTCTCATAAATCCTACACACCAAGTGAAATAACCTGATCAGACCTTCCTCTCCTATGCAGCGTAGCAACTCAATCGGTATATCATCTATGCCTGGTGCTTTGTTCCTGCTTAAGTCTTCCAAAGCTCTATCAAATTCTGATCTCAATATTAAATCTCCTTTCGCATCCTCATCAATTTCCTCCTCCCTTTCCATTACATGATTCTCAATCTCCTTTCCATTATACAAACTCTCTATGTAAGCTTTCCATCTCTCAACCTTTTCTTCCCTATCTGTTAGAGGCTTTCCATTTGTGTCCTTAATATTACAGCACTTAGTCTTCTTTTCCCCAAAAATATTCTTAATCCTTCGATAAGCTGTGTCTACTTTTCCTAATTTCAGACAATTTTCTATACCAGCACATTTCTCTTTCAACCATTCTTCTTTCGCTTCCTTGCACTTCTTGTTAACCTCATTTCTCAGACGTCTGTATTCTGCTTTCCCCTTTTCATCTCTTACATTCTTGTGCTTCCGCCTTTCATCCATCAATTCGAGTATATCCTGAGTGATCCACGGTTTTCTACCTATTCTCTCTTTCCTACCAATGTTTTCTTCTGCGGATTTTGTTATTTCATTCCTCAAAAGTGCCCATTCGTCTGCAATTGAAGTTTGTTTAGGGTTTTTCATTAGTCCTTCCTTTATACTCTTCTTGAATCTTTCGTTTATATCCTTCTCTTTCAGTCTGTCTATTGCCCACCTTTTTGGCTTTTGACTTTTCTTCAGTTTCTTCAACTTTAACCTGCATTTCATTACAACCAGATTGTGGTCAGAGTTTATGTCAGCACCAGGATATGTTTTACAATCCAAAATCTGGTTTCGAAACCTCTGCTTGACCATAATGAAGTCGATTTGGTAAGGCCCTGTATCTCCTGGTCTCATCCATGTGTATATTCTTCTATTGTGGTTATTGAATAAGGTGTTAGCTATGACCAACTCATGCTCAGTGCAGAATTCTACCAGCCTGCTTCCTCGATCATTCCTTTCACCTAATCCGAAATCTCCTACTATCTTCCCTTCTCTCCCTTTTCCTACCACAGCATTCCAATCTCCAATTACTTTAACATTTTCATCACCCTTGATATACCTCAGAATTTCGTCTATTTCTTCGTAGACCTTTTCAACATCCTCATCATCAGCTTGACTGGTAGGCATATAGACTTGTACCACTGTGGTGCAGGTAGGTTTAGTATTTATTTTTGCTACAATAATCCGTTCACTATATTGCTCATAATATTCCACCCGCTGTCCAAGTTTCCTACTCAATATGAGGCCAACCCCTGCTTGGCCATTGTTTGATTTAGTGCTAATGACCCTATAGTCTCCTTACCAAAAGTCCTGTTCTTCCTGCCAGCGCATTTCACTAATCCCAACCAAATCCAACCTCAACCTATCCATTTCCCTTTCTAAGTTTTCTAACCTTCCATTTCCTAGCAGACTTCTAACGTTCCACGCTCCGATCCGTAGAATGTCAGAGTTCCTCTTGTGCTAGCTTTTTAGCATTGTCATGATTATTTGTTGACACCAACAGTGTTTCATCTGGTACACCACATTGATGATCACTCACACTTAAAACCTTACAATTTCTACTTTTTAGATTGCCTCGACATCTTTTTGACCTCTCTTTTGAGCATCGCCAAAATATTATTCCTTTTACATTTTGACGATTGTAGTTATAAGAGTAGCCTTTATAGAGTACACGTTGTTTACCTTTGTTAGTTGTAATATGTTCCATAGTAGCAACTAACCTATTTGTATGATTTGCTCACTACAAAGGTTATAACTGTTCTGATAATAAAATCATTTAATGTTGGCTTTTATATTTAATATGTACAGTTTGAAGTGATTGCAAAAGTGAGAGCAAAATGGTAGCAGAGTTGTAGAAAATATTACATGTAATGTTAAGAAATAGTTTAAGCGGTTATGTGGATCCATTACATAATAATTTTGGCACGACGAAGCTCATTTTCTATATCCAATATTTCTTCCTCATATTCAGTATAACCAGCCTGTTTATAGACATGCAGTTGCTGAAACCGCCGGATTAGCTTACTTGCATTGTCCCTGTAGACAAATTTAACAAATGATATTTTTGGTGTAAAAAAAGCATTACCATTGTCATAATCATCATCATCATCATCATCATCATTATAATCCTCATCACTATTACTATATAGTCATTTTTGATCCTTTTGCAATACCACATTTTGCACAGTCTGTGTTGCCTTTGATAATGTTGGGAGTTTTTCAGACATTGACAACTGTCCTAACACAACTTCCTGAGGAGATGATAAATGCTTTATAACAAACAATGCACTATCTTGAGCTGCAATATCTTTTTCTGGGAATAGTGTTTTAGCATTTTGAAGAGTTTTTTTTTAAACAGCAACGATGTTTTATCTGGTACACTACATTGATGATCACTCACACTTAATACATCACTATTTTTACTTTTCAGTTCACCTCGACACTGTTTTGAACAACGCCAATTAACAGTTCCATTTTTATAGGTTCGTTTTACAATATATGTATATCCTTTATAGAATGCATATGGCTTACCATAGCTATTTGTTGATACTTCCATGTCAATTGTCAAGCATGAACTAATCTCTAGCAAAATTCACTCGATAATATAAATAATAGTTAAAGTGAGAGGAAAAGTGGGTGCAAAAGTGAGTGCAAGAGTGGATGCAAGAATGGGTGCAAAAGTGGGTGCAAAAGTCAGTGTAAAAGTGGGTGCAAAAATGGGTGCAAATGTGGGTGCAAGTGTGGGTGCAAAAGTGGGTGCAAAAGTGGGTGCAAAAGTCAGTGTAAAAGTGAGTGCAAAAGTGGGTGCAAAAGTGAGTGCCAGGGTGGGTGCAAAAGTGGGTGCAAAAGTGAATGCAAAAGTCAGTGCAAAAGGGAGTGCAAAAGTGGGTGCAAAAGTGAGTGCAAAAGTGGATGTAAATGTGGGTGCAAAAGGGTGCCGTTTGTAGTAGGCATGAATTTCACTAGAATGTGATTTGAGTAAATGTAATTTCTAAACCCAAGTAGTGAATAGTCAGTTGTTTTTGATCTATGCAAGCGTAAACATGTCACATACACTGGTGATGGATACTCAAGGCTTTAAGGTCAACGAAAGCAAGTATATATTTAATGTGGTGGCTATTATTGATTGCACAACACGCGGGTTACCATATCCTTTTTCGGACTACTGTTTTAACAATTGAAGAGTTTTTTTTAAACAGCAACGATGTTTTATCTGTTACACTACATTGATGATCACTCACACTTATGACCTCACTATTTTTACGTTTTAGCTCAAATTGACACTGTTTTGAACGATGTTTTGAACAACGCCAAATAACAGTTCCATTTTTATTGGTTCGTTTTACAATATACGTATAACCTTTATAGTATGCATATGGCTTACCATAACTATTCGTTGTTACTTCCATATCAATTGTCAAGCATGAAATAATCTCCAATAAAGTTCGCTCGATAATAGAAATAATAGTTTAAAGTGGGTGCAAAAGTGTGTGTAAATGTGGGTGCAAAAGTGGGTGCAAGAGTGAGTGCAAAAGTGGTTGCAAAAGTGGATGTAAAAGTGGGTGCAAAAGTGGGTGCCGTTTATAGTAGGCATGAATTTTACTAGAATGTGATTTGAGTAAATGTAATTTCTAAACCCAAGTAGTGAATAGTCAGTTGGTTTTGATCTATGCAAGCGTAAACATGTCACATACACTGGTGATGGATACTCAAGGCTTTATGGTCAACAAAAACATGTATATAGTTGAAGTGGTGGCTATTATTGATTGCACAACACTGAATCTATTTTTGAAATTTTGACAAAGGGCCTAAGTGCACTTTTGTTAATATCTCGCGAATCAAAGACTAGGGCATTGTATGAGGTATTGTTGGACATTTTGCCGAAGACTGCTGGTAAACACCTATGTTCCCACGGCCTTTTTAAAGATGGCGGCTGTAGTGTAACCTAACCTAACCCAACCCACGAGGGGTGATTAAAAAGTATTCCAAGCGGCGCTTGTCGATAGGCAAACCAATTATCAAAGAGGGGTATGACTGACCTTGAGGCGATAACCCCTTTTCATTGATCCCTGTTGATTTGCCCCTTTGGCCTGGTCCCTGTTGACTAGCCCTTTTGGACGGGTCCTTTTTGAAGGGAGTCATTTTTGACGGGCCCCTACTGCCGGGTCACTGTGGACGGATCCCTGTGGACGGGTCCCTGTTGACAGGTCCTTTTGACTAATCCCTTTGGACCGGTTCCTTTGACATAATTTGGATAAATGAATGGGCCAACCCATAGGGATCAGTCCAAAGGGACCGGTCCAAAGGGATTAGTAAAAAGGACCTGTCAACAGGGACCCGTCCACAGGGATCCGTCCACAGTGACCAGTCAGCAGGGGCCCGTCAAAATGACTCCCTTCAAAAAGGACCCGTCCAAAGGGGCTAGTCAACAGGGACCAGTCCAAAGGGGCAAATAAACAGAGATCAATGAAAAGGGGTTATCGCCTCAAGGTCAGTCATACCCCTCTTTGATAATTGGTTTGCCTATCGACAAGCGCCGCTTGGAATACTTTTTAATCACCCTTCGAGGGTTGGGTTAGGTTAGGTTAGGTTACACTACAGCCGCCATCTTTAAAAAGGCCGTGGGAACATAGATGTTTACCAGCAGTCTTCGGCAAAATGTCCAACAATACCTCATACAATGCCCTAATCTTTTGGTTCGCGAGATATTAACAGAAGTGCACTTAGGCCCTTTGTCAAAATTTCAAAAATAGATTCAGTGTTGTGCAATCAATAATAGCCACCTCTTTAACTATATACATGTTTTTGTTGACCATAAAGCCTTGAGTATCCATCACCAGTGTATGTGACATGTTTACGCTTGCATATATCAAAACCAACTGACTATTCACTACTTGGGTTTAGAAATTACATTTACTCAAATCACATTCTAGTAAAATTCATGCCTACTATAAACGGCACCCTTTTTGCACCCACTTTTACATCCACTTTTGCAGTCACTTTTGCACCCACTTTTACACTCACTTTTGCACCCACTTTTGCACCCACTTACACACTTTTGCACCCACTTTAAACTATTATGTCTATTATCGAGCGAACTTTATTGGAGATTATTTCATGCTTGACAATTGATATGGAAGTATCAACGAATAGTTATGGTAAGCCATATGCATACTATAAAGGTTATACGTATATTGTAAAACGAACCAATAAAAATGGAACTGTTATTTGGCGTTGTTCAAAACATCGTTCAATACAGTGTCAAAGTGAGCTAAAAAATAAAAATAGTGAGGTCTTAAGTGTGAGTGATCATCAATGTAGTGTAACAGATAAAACATCGTTGCTGTTGAAAAAAAACTTTTCAATTGTTAAAGCACTAGTCCGAAAAAACGATATGGTAACCCGCGTGTTGTGCAATCAATAATAGCCACCTCTTTAAATATATACTTGTTTTCGTTGACCTTAAAGCCTTGAGTATCCATCACCAGTGTATGTGACATGTTTACGCTTGCATAGATCAAAACCAACTGACTATTCACTACTTGGGTTTAGAAATTACATTTACTCAAATCACATTCTAGTAAAATTCATGCCTACTACAAACGGCACCCACTTTTGCACCCACATTTACATCCACTTTTGCACCCACTTTTGCACCCACTTTTACACCCACTTTTGCACTCCCTTTTACACTGACTTTTGCATCCACTTTTGCACCCACTTTTGCAATCACTTTTGCACCCACTTTTGCACTCACTTTTACACTGACTTTTGCACCCACACTTGCACCCACACTTGCACCCATTTTTTCTCCCACTTTTACACTGACCTTTGCACCCAATTTTGCACCCACTTTTGCACCCATTCTTGCATCCACTCTTGCACCCACTTTTGCACCCACTTTTCCTGTCACTTTAAACTATTATTTATATTATCGAGTGAACTTTGCTAGAGATTAGTTCATGCTTGACAATTGACATGGAAGTATCAACAAATAGCTATGGTAAGCCATATGCATTCTATAAAGGATATACATATATTATAAAACGAACCTATAAAAATGTAACTGTTATATGGCGTTGTTCAAAACATCGTTCAAAACAGTGTCGAGGTGAACTGAAAAGTAAAAATCGTGATGTCTTAAGTGTGAGTGATCATCAATGTAGTGTACCAGATAAAACATCGTTGCTGTTTAAAAAAACTCTTCAAAATGCAAAAACACTAGTCCCAGAAAGAGATATTGCAGCTCAAGATAGAGCATTGTTTGATAAAAAGCATTTATCATCTCCTCAGAAAGTTGTGTTAGGACAGTTGTCAATGTCTGAAAAACTCCCAACATTATCAAAGGCAACACAGACTGTGCAAAATGTGGTATTGCAAAAGGATCAAAAAGGACTATATAGTAATAGTGATGAGGATTATAATGATGATGATGATGATGATGATGATAATGATGATGATGATGATGATGATAATAATAATAATAATGATAATGGTAATGCTTTGTTTACACCAAAAATATCATTTGTTAAATTTGTCTACTGGAACAATCCAAGTAAGCTAATCCGGCGGTTTCAGCAACTGCATGTCTATAAACAGGCTGGTTATACTGAATATGAGGAAGAACTATTGGATATAGAAAATGAGCTTCGTCGTGCCAAAATTATTATGTAATGGATCCACATAACCGCTTAAACTATTTCTTAACATTACATGTAATATTTTCTACCACTCAGCTACCATTTTGATCTCACTTTTGCGATCACTTCAAACTGTACATATTAAATATAAAAGCCAACGGTAAATGATTTTATTATCAGAACAGTTATAACCTTTGTAGTGAGCCAATCATACTAATAGGTTAGTTGCTACTATGGAACATACTACAACTAACAAAGGTAAACAACGTGTACTCTATAAAGGCTACTCTTATAACTATAATCGTCAAAATGTAAAAGGAATAATATTTTGGCGATGCTCAAAAGAGAGGTCAAAAAGATGTCGAGGCAATCTAAAAAGTAGACATGGTAAGGTTTTAAGTGTGAGTGATCATCAATGTGGTGTACCAGATGAAACACTGTTGGTGTCAACAAATAATCATGACAATGCTAAAAAGCTAGTACAAGAAAAAAATGTTGCTACTCAAAATAGTGCAGTGTTTATTGAGCAACATTTAACCCCTGCTGTAAAAGTTATGTTTTATCCATCTTCCACAACTCAAGAGTCATCAACATCACAGACTATGCAAAAGGTTGTGTTGTTGTTGTTTTAAGGGGCTGAACTACAAGGTTATCTACCCTTCATATGCAAGAGAATCAAAAAGGACCAAATAGTAATAGAGAAAAAAGAAATGTAATTTGAATGTAACTATTGTACAAGTACTTACATTAAATAAATAAAAATATTGTATGGGTATTGTCTGTTTTTTCATAATTGCTATCCCCACGTCCTACTATATTAATGCCATTGTTAACCATCAACAGTCTCCACCTATGTTCAGAAAGAAAGTGATCTTATACAATACACTCTATCTATGGTTTGTGTACCGAGTATCATAATAATACAGTGTCGTCAAGCCATGTTCAGGCAATAGTAATATTAGGTAAGGGATTCGAACCCTTGCTTCCTTGTACAGGATTAGTTTTTACTCAACAGCAACCCATAATACTATACTTTGAAGCATGTCACATCTCACTACAAAATGTCAACTGTGTCGTTTTCTAAGACCCAAGCTGCTGGCTAGTGGCTAGCAGACTGTGCAACAGAGACAGTGTCACCATGTTCATCCTTTAAAAAATTCATCATTTATTATTCTTTTTCTTATTATTGTTCATTAAGAGTAGTGTAAAGTTGTCTTTGTGACGTAACGGTTAGCTTAGTTAGCTGGCACTCTAAAGCTCTTGAGTTCAATTCCAGTTTTAACATAAAATTTTAAAAGTATATTAGGACTAAAACAGGTCTACTCAGTCTCGGGTGTTCCAAATAAGTAAATGTGGTTTGATTCACACTTTAACCGTAGAACACGACGGTATTTTTTTAAATAATGATAACCATTTGTTCATTTTTTCATTTTCACATTTCACACATTGCCATTTGTCAATTTTCCATGTACACGATTTGAAAATGTCAGTTTAAAGTTTTTGGATTTCATGATATGGAAACAAGAATTTTCCGTTTTGTTGTTTACACATTTGCCAATTTCCCATTTACATTTTTTAAATATCAGTTTTAAGTTTTTAAATTGTGTTGATATGGAAACATGGATTTCCTATTTTTTTCATATCACTGACGACACGTTTATGATTTAGTCCATGTTGAAAATTTAGTTTTGTAAAACACACATTTTCTGTTTTAATTTTTTTTTGAAATCGTCTTAATGGAAGTGCTTGGCCATGGCAATAGTGCATTCTCTTTCTGTTTGTTTCCAAAAACGTATAGGTCTACTTCTACTAATACTACTAGTGCTACTGTAGGTAAGACTGTTTTACAAAATAACACCTATCTACCGCTGCATTAAAAAAACACAAGTATTAAAAAAACTACAGTATACTATTTACCATTTGCTACATACATTAATTACCCCACCATCCTACCTTGCCGTGTTTGCTTTGGTTGAACAATCAATGCTATCCAGACACACACACACACACACAAGCTTCCTCTCTCTCTCTCACTATCATTCTATCTATAGTCATACATTCACACAACCATACCTGTCTTTGAAAAACAAATACAACTACGCTATTTATCCTTGACATGCACACTTATCCCAAAGAACGTTTAGTTATACATTTAACATTTACTATTACAAAAAAAAGTTTCCACTATTTACAATTACAAAAATGAATATTTACAATATACTAAATCTACTAAATCTACTGGTTACAAAAAAGCCATGTCTCTAAACAATAAAATATAGAAATCACACCTCCACCTCGTTGTTATAATCCTATGGTAGGCTAATGCATAGGTCATTCATCTGCACTCATTTGCTATCCATCAAGGTAAATGTGCATTTTCTCTGTTCCACAAGATGCAATTTTGATTGCTGGATTGTATCCTGCACTGTTTATGCGATATAGCTTTGCCAGTTTATAAAACCGCTAGGTAGTTCTCTACATATAGCAATTTTACCACTGCTCTACCTACGCCTTTCGC
Organism: Meconema thalassinum; assembly: GCA_946902985.2. NCBI lineage: Eukaryota > Metazoa > Arthropoda > Insecta > Orthoptera > Tettigoniidae > Meconema > Meconema thalassinum. The sequence goes on along the minus strand of OX336389.2, from coordinate 884,448,709 downwards.
TCTTTTGGCTTTCTTACAGTCTAGTGTGTGATAGACAGCAATAACTGTATATCGAACCCAGTTCACCTTTGTATTTGTAATCCAAGTAATAATTTGTAAAGACACAAATGTAATCAATTTTAAACGTTGTCTCTGTTTTGTTTTGTTTAATATGTTTATGACATGCATATTAACCTGAAATCGAACCCTGGTGAAAAGGCTAACAGCTTAACCACTGCACCACCATGCCCTTGTTTCTTAGTTTGACTCGTTCTAGGCCTCAGACCTGGAAATCGAGTTAAGACCACCAGTACAAGAGCTAAAAGTGCTTACCACTGCAACACAAATTGGATAGTTGGTAACATTAGACAACCGGAAATGATTATATTTCTGTTAGCAATGCATTTTGTCATCAGCCTACTGTCTGAGCACTGACTGCAACACAGTTTAGTTTAGAACGAGCGAGTGTGTGTTTGTTTGTATAGATTATTAGCCTCAAGTATTTAAAGCTTGTTGTATGTAGCGACCATCTTGTCCCGGTATCCGCTGAGCATTTTTGTGTTTTAGCTATCCTCTTTAACCAATCAATTAAAGATGGTCTACTCTTAATTCTTGAATCGATTAATCAGAGTTTGTGTACACCGTTTGTCATTTATTAACCCATACCTGCAACCTATACTCTCTCTATACTGCAGTTTGATCTGAAAACAAGTTTCAATGGTAAAAGACTTGTCAGTCACCATACATGTAGCCTACACTAATTCTTTCTCCACCTAGCTATGTTTCATCACGCATGGTAAACATCTCACATGTTCGTATCCGATTATTAGTTTATAAAATCTCAGGTCGATGACCTTGATGTATTGGGTATTTTGGGTAAATTCATTGGCCATGGGAAAGGGTTGACCGTTCTAAGTCCTATGACACCTCGCATGTTGATATTCGAATATTAGTTTATAAAATCATAGGTCAATGACCTTGCTGCTTTGGATTTTTGGGGTAAATTCATTGGTCATGGGAAAGGGTTAAACATTCTAAGTCCTATGACACTTCACTTGACCCACTCCGATTATTAGTTTATAAAATCATAGGTCAATGACCTTGCTGTTTTAGGTCGTTTGGGTAAATTCGTTGGTCATGGAAAAGGGTTGACCATCCTGAGTCCCATGACATCTCACTTGACCCTCTCTGATTATTAGTTAGCGAGATATTAACAAAAGAGTAGTTAGGCCCTTTTGACAAAAATAAATAATGCATTCAAAAACAGAATGTCACCTCAAGTCCAACGACCTCTCTTACAAGTCCCTAGCCTTATTGGTTCATGAGATGTTAAAAAGCTAATGACCTATTAGTTTTGGATCGTTTGGTAATTTTTTAAAAAATAACTCATCTATAAATCATTATTTAAAAAGTCCGCCCTCTTACGAAAACACCAAGTGCGCATGCGTAAAAACAGAAAACAAACATGTTAATTCATAGTAGCAATCGGCTCTTCACATGCGTTTCATGTGGAACAACGTTTAATTTCATTATAGCATTAGGGACCAGTCCAAAGGGACCGGTCCAAAGGGATCAGTCAAAAGGACACGTCAACAGGGACTCGTCAACAAGGACTCGTCAACAATGACCTGTCAACAGGGACCCGTCAACAAGGACCCGTCCACAGGGACCTGTCAACAAGGACCCGTCAACAATGACCCGTCAACAATGACCCATCCACAGGGATCCATTAACAGGGACCCGTCAAAAAGGACCTGTCAAAAAGGATCCATCAAAAATGAACCCCAATCAAAAAGGGCCCGTCCAAGGGGGGCTAGTCAACAGGGACCAGTCCAAAGGGACAAATCAACAGAGATCAATCAAAAGGGACCAATCAACAGGGATCAATCAAAAGGGGCTATCACCTCAAGGCCTGACATGTCCCTCTTTGATTATTGGTTGCCGATCGACAAGTGTCGCTTAAAATACTTTTTGATCACCCCTCGTGGGTTGGGTTAGGTCAGATTACACTACAGCTGCCATCTTTAAAAAGCCCGCCCTCTTACTAAAAGCTATGAGTGGGCATGCGTGAAAACAAACAACAAGAATGTTAATTCATATTGGCTTTCCACCGCACACATGTCTCTTGTGTGGAACAACGTTTCATTCCATATTGGCATTCAAACTCCCACATGTAGCACATGAAAAGCGAGATTCTCTAAAAAAAATATACAATTTCACCCCCTATTAGGGGTAGGTTTTATTTTTGGGGTTGAAATATGTTGTCCATTGGAAAGGGAGTGTCAGCCCGAATTCAACAACACCTCATTCGTCAAAATCCGACCATGCGTTGGAGAGATATCGCGCCGCCGCCATCTTGTGAGGTGGGTTAGGTGGAGGTGGTGCTGGAACCGCTAAAATCCACTACTCACCAAGGCTTATTGTAGCCGTTAACCTCAATGTATTGTGCACCAATACTATTGCACTTACACAGATGCATAATATTTTCATGATTATAACTGTCTTAAGGGGCATAAGAAATCTTTTTGCACTAATTACTCCCCGTGACTGCAATTTATAAACAGCGCAAGATGCAACTATTTTCACAATTCTGCACCAGGGCACTGGTAGGGGTGATGTGATGCAGCCCGAATTGCCAGTCAACAATAGTCTTATTAAAATACGCTTACAATTACATTACCACGGACATGAATGGTTCTAGGGCCTCACAGTAATACATGGTTTTCAAGTTAATTTTGTCTGTTATTCTAAAAGTAGGGGATGGAGAGCGTTGTCCAAAATATCAAGTGGACAGTGTTACCAGCAGGGTTTCAAAGTGTATGTAAAATTTGGTGCAATAAGGAGAAACGGTGTAGATTTGTGATAAAGGGCCTAAATGCAGGGAATGGTCTGTCCGAAATTTAAAGTGAGCAGTGTCACTTGCAGGGTTCCAAAGGGTAAGTATACTAAATGTGGTTCAGATCGGTGAAACGGTGTAGATATGTGCCAAAGGACCTAAATGCAGAGAATGGAGTCGTCTGTTCGAAATTTAAAGCATACAGTGCTACTCATTGGATTCCAAAGGGTAAGTGTGTAAAATTTGGTTCAGATCAGTGAAACGGTGTAGATTTAAGCCAAACGGCCTAAATACAGGGAATGGAGTGGTCTGTCCGAAATTGCATGCAGACAGTGTTACTCGCAGGTTTCCAAAGGGTAAGTATACAAATTTTGGTTCAGATCGGTGAAACGGTGTAGATTTGTGATAAAGGGCCTAAATGCAGGGAATGGACTGGTCTGTCCGAAATTGAAAGTAGACAGTGTTACCTGCAGGGATCCAAAGGGTAAGTATACAAATTTTGGTACAGATCGGTGAAATGGTGTACGTATCACTAACCATAACGCCAGCGCACGCGGATAAAGCTGTTCGGGAGCGCTTGTTCTTCCGACTTACTGAACAAAAATCATTTTTAAGGTTACCTGAGAGGTGTAGCCTAATGCTACATAGCCCAAACCATTCTTCTTGAATCTGGCTATCATATACAAAAAGAATTTTTCGAATCCGTCTAGTAGCTCCAGAGATTAACACACAAACAAACAAAATAACTCTTCAGCTTTATTATACAGTGAGTCTCTCTCACGACTCGGCCGGCCGGCGAGCCCAGCTTATCTGTCTCCCGTTGACTCATCACTCCCCACTCGGCATAACATAGCACTTCGCTAACGTTATCCGTGCATGACATGAGATAACAATTATAATAAATAAAATAAGCTGCTACTACGTTCTGACAGGAGATGTTCTAAATGTTCTCCTCCTACATCCACACATTTCCGGCATCGTCTTAGGAAACTCCGATTCACACGCATAAGTTCGTCTTCCGTAATTGAGGCTTTACATCTCTCCGGATATGTTCTTTCAGTTCGCCCAACGTGTGAGGGTTTCTTGCATACACTTTATTCTTTGAGCACCCATATAAATAAAAGTCACAAACAGTTATATATGGAGACCGTGACAGCCATAAGTCCGTACTAATTACACGGTATTCAAAAATTTCTTCAATTAGTTTAATGTGTCATGAGCTGTATGCGCGGTGGCAGAGTCTTGCTGAATATATCCATTTCGAGTGTTAGCGTCAGTCAGTTCGCGCATGCTCCAGAATTTGAGGCTCGCAGACTGTTTGGCATCCAGGGCCCACCTGCACAGAACGGTGTGGTGGCGTGAACTGTAAACAAATTGTTTCGGGTTACCTCGCCGATTCCTTTTACCAACTCAACGCACTTGTCCATATCTGGAGTTCTTGGAAGGGGGATTAAAATACATATTATCGTTTACATAGCGTTGTTCCTTATCTTGAAAATCAACAAAAAGGACAGATTCATCCATGGTGTTGCAATATCCATTTTCATGGGTGTATTTAAAAGCAGAGGAAGGGTACTTATGGTACATAGTCCTTAAGACATTTCATATCGCTACGAGTTTCCAGCAGGCCTGATGTATGAATGAGACTTTCCTTGTTTCCATCCACTGGTAGTGAGGCTAAACTTAACACACTTTTGGTTAAATGTATTGCAATATCGTACAGAAAATCACTGTAACACTCCAACCTTACAATATTTCGAAAATATTTCTCTCACATAAAAGGAGGTGAAATGTCTATACAAATATTTTACGTGTCATATTCAGATATTGCAATGTCAGACGTTTTATCATAGAGGGGATCAAAAGTCATGCCTTGAAATAAATTAGTTTGAATATTTAGAGTGAAGGTTTCATTCACATAATAATAATTAAAAAAATAATATAATTTACAAGAAATTGGGATTTCATGTGACGATGTGCAGGAGCATGTGTCATTTAAGATGAAACTGATGGCTCACCGGGGTTTCCTGGGTAAACCTAAGCTTAAAACAGGCATGAAGTGGACGGAAGAAAGGAAGCAACCAGATCAAGAATTCATGCGACAGTACTCGGCAAATATTAAAAGCTCGACGCAGAAACCAATTGAAATGACTTGGTCCTTAGTTGGCCGAGACTCAATAAGAAGAAGAAAAATGACGTATGCACTCCGTAGAGGGCAGGTGCAGAAAGTCGATAATTTTAGGCGATAATACGTGTCGTATGTCGGGAGGATGTCTAAATTAGACAGAAGGTCGGAGAGTAATTTGGTCCCATCTCCCTTTAGGCTATATTCCATATAAAATTACGCCCATGATTGGGAGGGTTACCATGAAGAAGCTGACAAAGGTGATTTGTGTATTTTATGATTGTATACAAGTAGTAAATAACTAAATAATTAAAAGATATTGATTTGTGGTTCCAATGAAGTAATAAATTTACCTTAAATCTTTTTATGATCGGTATCAATTTGTTTTATGAGATTTATATTTTTGATTTTATAGCCATATTTTTAGAAATAATATGATTTTATTTTATTATAAATAATATTATTATTTTTGTTGAATGAGAACAATGACAGAACTCAAAGCCACGAAGGTCAGACTAGTGAGAACACTAGTTTTTTCTGTGTTCCTTCACAGATGTTGATGTTGTTGATTCAGTTGGTGGCTTTGGGACATCGTGGTCATGTAGCCCTGGAGCAATTGGAAGGAGATTCCAATCACCATCATAGGGAAGATGAAGTAGAATGAGGGACAGAGTAGGGAAAGAAATAAGAAGTTTGGGTACAAGGAAAGAACTCAAAACAACTTTTATTAACAAAAGTAGGAAAAAACAAAATATGGATATAGAAAAGGTATTGAGATCTAAAGGTAATAATAATGTGAAACCTCTAAGCAACTCCAGCAGAGTAGTGTGAGGGAAAGAGTGGCCCGTGGCCCATTTACAATAGTTGACGATATTTATAAATATGATTAAGCTTGAAACTTTTGGAAAGAAAATAACTGTTGTGCGCGAAAATTGAAACTAAATTTCCCACAAGAAAAAGTACTAATAAGAGATTTAGTTAAGTTAGACACAGTCTTGATTACGAAAAAACCATAATCAAGATGCATAAACTGTAAACGACCCTAGGTAGGAAGTTAGCTGAGCGAACTATCTAGCGATAAGCAAAGAGATCTGTGAAAGCCTGAAGTAATAGATAGACAAAATTTAGATAAGAGCACAACAAATAGTTATCAAAGTTCACGTGGATCATCTCAAATTGCTGCCAATCGTGAGATCAAGGGAAATGTAATAATATTGATTAGCTTTGACAATGATTAGGCAGTGTATCTTTTTAACCCTATGCGATTACAAATGTTACAAGATTCAAACGGGGGCGGCCGTGTCCAAAAATTTAAAAAAATGTGGCACGCATATAGAAATAAGCTATTCAATTCCTGTGAGGTTAGCATACAAAAAGAGCAGTGGCTAATGAAAAGTTGGTCTCAGACCAGGATTAGGCTTAAAAATACCAATTATAAAAATAACTGCAGTTATTGCTTAAATTAGGATAAACAAGGAAGAAGATTGAAAGTTGTCGTGCCATAATAGACACAATAAAGCTTGATAAGAGCTGAGATAGTTAGCAATTTATTGATCCTGAGATCCTGGGAACAGTAGGTGCCTATGCATTAGAACAATGTAATGCAAATAGTGAGATCGTCTTTGGACTAGAGCCTGGGAGTTGAAAGTACATAGGCAATATAATGCTAATAAACACCATAAGACACCTTTCAGACGAAGGCAGTAAAATTGGTCTCTGAACTGAGCCTTTTTGACTCAAATAAATCAACTTTCAAGTTGATAAAAAAAACAAGGAGAGTGCATGATAGGAAAAATCCAACAGGTATGATGGGATTAAAGAAATGCCTTATATACCACTTGGAATATTTTAAACTGAATTACGTTTGATTTTAAGTTCAAAAATGCGGCGGGGGGAGGGGGGGGGGACGTCCTGGGACGTAGCCTCAAAAATTACAAAAATAACATACAAAGATTACTTAAGCTAAGTTTGTTAGTAAAGGGTAAAATGGGAGAGGGAAGGAAATCGGGGTTTTTCACTGTCAGTCCATGCATGTAATTTATGTATGCGCGACACTGTAACTTGCGAACCAGACTGCTTTTGTGGCAGGAAGCACTTTCGAGTTTATAGAAAAGTTTTTGTAGATAATCACTGTTTACTCTTGTGAGTTATTTTCCTGTGGAGAGGCTTTAGTGTGATTTTATTTCAGTTTTAAGCATTGATGCAGTTCCTAGAAAGTATTGTGTTATCAGCAGAGTTAACCATTAAACCGTTAGAAGAGGAGGCAGGTGTATTTCACTGTGACGTCACAGACTTTCAATTTGAAGAGAATGCTTGGAGAACTTTCTAGATGAAGTTTCCTGGAGTTAATGGAGTTTAATGCAAATCCCACGGAGGCCCAATTTATTGGCATTTCACAGAGTTTATAAAAATTCCCACGATGCGCCCGACTAATAATCACAGTTTCACATTAGAATAAACTCTATTGGAGGAAATGCATGAGTAAAATGACAACGATACTTTGTAATTGCAGAATTGCAGTCTAGCCGGCTAGTTACCGTTCAATAACTGAGTAATAGCAAGCATTAAAATAGCTTCATAGCTAGATTACAATATGATTAGAAACTTATCTTTCCATGATGATCCGACGGAGTCGAATAGTGCTCGTCAGCACTTGACTTTCACAAGATGTTGGGCGTGGTGGTTGCCTCAATCAGTAAGACCGAGTGAGTCACAAGAGAAGTGAGTGAGCAGCGAGCTCCCAACTATGCGAGCCGAGAAGAGGGGAAGCGAGGGGGAGGAAGAATGACGTAGCAGATACCAATATGTGCACTAAAAATAGTTCAAATACAAAATTTATTTCTTGACGCCAAGTTCAAAGAACGTAGGAAACGAACAGGGGGAAACATAAGAAAATGCACAACAAGATAACTAAATGCAAAGGAATCTCTTTTGGAGGCTTTCACGAATTAAAGGATAAAAAAGGCGGAAAAATTAAAGAAGGCCCAATGCTGGTGCAAAATTACATGGAACGTATATTCACAGATTAAAGCCATTGATGCTTTTAGTATGGGCTAGTTGTGAAGAATGCTGTGCATTCCATGGATTGAGAAAGGAAGAAATTCCTCAATCAAGGGAGAGCTGAAGATCACTTGTCATCACACGTGAACTATTCTCAGATTCTAACCAGGGGAGATGTAGTTAGCCTTGAAAATCCATATTGCTTGGAAGAATAGTGGGCAATTGACCACGATGAAGGCCAGTATACAAGTATGAACAAAATCACCCAGATTCACCAGAGAATATGCCAAGATATATGTGGAAATCGTGTCTCCAGTACACTGACAGCATTATGTGCTCGGTCAACATTTATGATATTACTTTATAGCCTAATGCAATTTCGTAATAGTGTATTTTCAAGAAAGTAACAATTACCCCCTAGTTTTATTCAAAGCTTATTAATGAAAATACTGAGGAAATCAATGTTGTGAACCATTCATTATTACTAAACATTATAATAGAATGAAAGTTTTAATCCCCCCTCCTATATCTTCTACAAATATACAGGGACAAGCTATTATAAACTGTACACATCAAAATCGTTTTGTGTAACACTTGTTTGCCATGATGCAGAGCTTATGTGGGATTGTGGGCGAGGTTATTACAAAAGAGATGGCATTCTGACAATTCCTTCAGACTTTATTCATGTGTGAAAGGAAAATAACATACAGTTAGACATTTGGCCCGTTAAACAGGGACTGATATGTGTTGTAATCTTGCCATCCGGTGACGTTACAATAAGTAGCATGGCCACCACGGGCGTCCAGCAGAGCTCTTAATCACTGCGGCATATCACAGAACAAGTTGTCCAGGTCCTCTTGAGGTAGACGATCCCACTCTTTGATAGCGGCCTCCATGATCTCTTGGCGGGTTATGGGAGGGCGTGGACGCTGAGTAATAGCACGCTTTAGCATATCCCATACATGTTCGATACAGTTCGTGTCCGGCGACATCGCAGGCCATTCCATTCGTGCAATGGCGGACTCCTGGAGGAATTTTTGTGCCACCACCGCTCGATGTGGTAAGTGTATGCAAAACCTTATTTTATGTGTGTATTATGACTACCTATTTATCAGCATGAGCCCTCAGAGCTGCGACCAATCGGTGAAGCACGGGGTGGCAGAAAGTGGGAGTATCTGATACCACAAGAGCACCAGCGTTTCCTTCAGTGGGCGTACTCGCTTCTCCAAATCGAACTGCAAAAGTTCAATCATATCCGTGTTATGAGTGAGCGGAGAGTTTCAAGGGAGTAAAGTAGTTCACCGCCATGCTCACCAAACCATTCCCTTAAAATTCTGGTAGTGTATCATTGCTCATTGTCGTGTTGGAAGTGGCAACCACAATCGGGGAACACCAGTGTGTCTCATGTAAACATCGCCTAGACCATCGAACTCAAAAGCTACAGTGGTAGGCATAGCCACCATGGCTAAAGCCAGCCGCGCTGTGATGTTGCGTGAGATATAGACACGGCAGACAGAACGTTTCTTTTATGTAGTTTATTGATAACTTTGGTTAAGAGAAACAGAACCAATCGCACAGTGGTAGGGATCGGTCGATGCTAGACCTCCGGTTTCAGACAGAACTCAAAGAGAAGCTTCAAGTCTAACAAAGGATTTCGGCGATGTGAGGTTAGGAAAACAAAAGGAAATAACAAGTTGCTTAAATACATTGGATTTATTGATAATCAAAACCATGCAAACATAAATTTCATCACAGAGAGAGGACAACAAAAGAGGTTAACCTGTGTTTTATGAAAAGTAAACCTTTCTATAAATAAGAATAAGTTCCCTGAGGATAGAAAAAACAACAGCGAAGGATTAATGTTAGTTAGTTATTGTTGTCAAAGCACGAATTTAGTAAAAGAGGACAAAGTCCCATAAATCATGAACAAGTTGAATGCTTAACGTTAACAGTTTCACAGTGCTTGTGTGAACAGGAAGAAAAGTAGTTGAGGAAAATTTACCACTGGTTTGCACTTGGGGGCCAAATCCCAAGATGCAAAACAAACAAGTCAATCATTGATGGACAAAAGCAAAGAACCATGAAAAAGAATAATTAAAGCCATATGGGCAAAAATCGAAGCAAAGTGGATGTTACTACATTTTTAAAGAATAAACTCCAAGCGAGCTTCAAAGAAATCTCAAAGAGCGCAAAGAATGCAGAAGCAATAGTGGGTCTGCAAACGTTTATAACAAATTTGAGCGAATCAAACATGAATACACTTATTAATACACAAGTGAATGTTTAAGGTTATGTGAAAGTTTGTGACACTTGATGGATAATGAACACAGTACTTATCTTTGTTTGCAGGTTTGAGGTTGTCATACACGAGTTGTAGCACTTTCATTCTCTAGATAGACCACAATTTGAACCACTATGGGTCAAAAACATGTTTCAAGGGCGAAACATAGCTATATCACGCTTTAAGTCCAGCTTTTAGCACAATTACTAAGACGTAGCACCAATTAAGTGGTTGCAATGATCAGAGTGGATCTGACCGAAAAGAAATGCAAAGTCGAGCATTTCGTAGAAGCCCTTCAATGAGTTGCTGGGTTTAAGTATTGACCATGCTTGGTCAGCTGAAGCATGCCGAGTTGATCATGGATCAATCAGAAGTAGCTTGCCGCTACTGCACTTCACACATTGTTGAAGTATTTTCTTTGAAGAAAAGAACAGATTTCAGTAATGATAGCCATTGTCACGGAGAGTTCTAGTAGACTAGCGTAGAAGTGCAGGCAACGTAATAGCGAAGTGTTACGAAGAACAAGTCCGGAGCAAGTCACAGAGAGCCGAAGGTGGTCGTCTTAAATACAGCTGGCTGGACCGGTGACGTAGTAGAGCAAGCAGGTGATTGGCCAGAGCAGCAGACAGCCAATCAGCGTGCAGGATAACAGGAAGGAAAATTCTTGTAGGCAAGATGTATGTCATTTGAAATTGTAGACGGTTGAGCACATGCTGACACTATAACAGTTCTAAAGGACATGCTTCAAAGCCCAATCCAGCGTCAGAAACAAGGTAAGAGCAAACGAAAAAAGGTCTTGAAGAGGCCTTTACGAAAGAAAAAGGAAACTTTTGAATCGCTCAAATTAGATTAAAAGGAAATTGATTTTTCACTCTCTGCAAAAAAGAAAAACGTGGTTACAAAACTGAGGGCTTTGTTCCTTCGCAAAATGTGAACACACAGACTGCTTAAAAAAACGCAAATTTGAGGTACAATAAACATTTCGCCTAAGGAAGCACATAACCTTGATGCCCCATCCACTCAAACAATAACAACCATCATCATCACCACCATTCCGCCCAAGTTTACTAACAAACCGTGCAATGAATCGCAGACTGAATGAAGGCAATGCGATTCCTACTGATTCAGGCCTTTGTAAATTGAAATGATATCGCCACTCCAATGGTAGGCCTAATACCTGTCTTTCAGGATGACGTTAGACTGAAGTTTAACCAGTTCGAGTCGCAATTTACTTAGTGGCTTTTTAGAAGATATTGAAAAAGATGTCATGAAAACCTCTCAATTAGGTGCAATTTTCACAAATTCTTTAAATCTATTGCTAAATTGATCGTGCATCTTTACTAGAACAGTACATTAATCTCCTATTTTGCAATTTGACAATACAAATATAATCAGCGAGCACTCCCTTCGTTTGTCTCGCTCGCACACATGCTGAGACGGAAGGAGAGAGGTAAGGTTATGTTCACCATGGACTGGGCTGATGACAAAGCCGTAATGCCACACCCTCCATGCTGCGTGTTGTACAGTACTCCACGCCTCCTCCACCTGCCTGTTAGGTTTTGCCCAACGGTGCACCATGTGCCATAACCTCTTACGAAAATCAGCGTACACACTCAAGGCCGTCCATGTGATGATCCAGTGATCTAGATTGAATGGACCAGGCAAACATTTTTTCATTCTTTCACAATCTAATAATGATCGAGTGCCCACCTCATGCAATGAGTTAGGCAGAGTGCAGCCAATATTGGGGTACGACCAGGTCGTCAACTACTCAGACCAATGCGCATCAGTATTCGCTGATACTGTGTGCCGTGAATTGTCCTGGTCACCAATGTTGTACCGGAACTGTGGCCCGATGGTCGTTCTGTACAATGCTCGCCAACCTCCTCTGGCCTGTGGCATCAATGAGTAGAGAAGCAGTAACAGCACAATGGGTTGGTTAGGTGACCTCAGTGCCTTCAAACGCGGACAAGTCATTGGATGTTACCTGAGTAACATGTCCATCAGGGGCATTCCAACCTTTCTAAAGCTGCTTAGTCAACTGTTGGTGATGTTATTGTGAAGTGGAAAAGTGAATAAACAACCGCAGCTAAACTAAGATCACTTTTAATGACGGACAGGGACCGTCGAACATTGTGGAGAGTGGTTTTACAAAATCGCAAGAAAGCAGTGGTTGAAATCACTCGTGAGTTCCAAAGTACTACCAGCAGTCCAGCCTGCACAATAACTGTGCGTCGGGAGTTAAAAAGGAATGGGGTATAGTGGTCGAGCGGCTGCTAATAAGCCAAAAATTTCTGTAGTCAATGCTAAGCGCCGCTCGAGGGGGGTGTAAAGAGCGACGCCACTGGACAGTGGATGAATCACGCTATACCCTGTGGCAATCCGATGAAAGGGTTGGGTATGGGCGAATGCCTGGAGAACGTCACCAGCCATCATGTGTAGTGCCAACAGTGAAGTACGGAGGAGGTGGTGACATGGTATCACGGTGTTTTCAGTGGTTCGGGTGTGGTCCCCTTCTTGCGTTAAAGAAAACTCTAATTACGGAAGGATATGAACACATTTTAACCATTGTGTACTATGTACTGTACCCGTATAAATCATGATGATGACATGTCGGAAATCCGAAGATACAGTGGATCGTAGAATCTTGAGGTTCCCGTCTTGTAAAACCTGAAAATCCTACCGACAAACACATCATGACCCTACAACAGTCTCTACAATTGTGTTATGGACTAACTGCACTTGGATGGGTTACTAACTACTTGTGGAGAGTGAGAATCTTACCACTTCTCGGGTCGGAATGGGTCACGAGTGCCATAATCCTGTTCCATCTCCATAACACAATCTCCTTATAATTAAAATAAATCACACGAACGCCTCGTAGAAAAAGAACGAAGTGAAAATTTATTAAATAAAACAATAGAAATAGAAAAATTAAACACCAATAAACAAACAATCCGGGCTTGCTCGCCTCTCAAATAAAATTAATTAAAGCTTGAAACGACCTTCCTACATGAATATTGCTGAATGTAACAATCAGCTGTTGCTTAGTTCACGTAAATAAACATTTACTTTGATATAAAACTCAATATTAAGTGTCAAAACTTCACACGCAAATTTAAAGTAATTCACAAGACAAGTGTTTACATTATACCAGGCTGCATTCCTTTACCCCTGCAAGATATGCACCACTGTATCAACTACGCATCTTGCAGTCAGCTGCTTCATTCATAAATGGCTCCCACGTCTCACAGCTGATTCGCTCCTAAATTCTAACCACTCAAGAATGTCTTGTTCTTATCTCATCAAATACTGACATTTCCTTTGTACTTTTTTCAAATATTACTTCAATTCAGTTATATCAGATACTGATAAAGTATAATCTTTACTGATCCAACTTATTTTCGTAAATACGCCTTATAACGTTAACTCAAGACATAACTTCAATACACTCACACTGTTTCACATAAATTACCCTGCTCACATCAATACAACACGTTAAAACCCTTTCCAAATATTTACAACACGCATAGAGAATTATTATTAGTATAATAAATACCAAGATAAATATTTATATTTATATGCAGTATTCACATCGCTTGATTCACACAAGTTTAATAGTTTAACTCTACGTTTAATTACTCTTTATTATTAATATTTATAAAATTAATGTTTATGTTGACTTTTAAGATCACATTACCATCTGGACTTATTTAGGGTTAAATGTGAATTCCTGGCTAATATGACTAAACATTTAAGTTAGCTCATATGCTTATTATTCACAATTCCGAGTTAATGGTTTAATACAATTAATAGACAAAGGTTAATCTCCACCCCGTTAAACTTTTCCGCCAGTTTCCTACTGTCTATCCTTCAATATCGTTCACAAACACAAGTACTTTAGAGTCTTCATCAACTCACCTTCAAACAAAGATGCTTTAACAAGCTTAAACTTTCTCACAACTACACACATCAAAAAAAGTTTTGCATCACCTCGGTTCCCAGATCTCCGGCATATAGACGTTGACTGTGTATATTGTATCCAAGATACAGTCCCTTTGACTGTTCATAGATGTCACTAAAACTGCTCAAAGATGTAAACAACCATGCATGAGCAGGGCCTATTAGACGGAGGGGGTACGACAGCCGATCAGTTCCAGTCATTCCACCAGGACGAAGGTACGCTGCTCATGTTGTCTGTAGTTCTACCATGCCTAGAAGGTCAATACCGCAGTTCGATCGCGTCCGCATTGTTACTTTGTGTCAAGAAGGGCTCTCAACAAGGGAAGTTTCCAGGCGTCTCAGAGTGAACCAAAGCGATGTTGTTCGGACATGGAGGAGGTACAGAGATACAGGAACTGTCGATGACAGGCCTCGCTCAGGCCGCCCAAGGGCTACTACTGTAGTGGATGACCGCTACTTACGGATTGCCGCTCGGAGGAACCCTGACAGCAATGCCACCATGTTGAATAATGCGTTTCGTTCAGCCACAGGACGTCGTGTTTCAACTCAAACTGTGCGCAATAGGCTGCATGATGCGCAACTTCACTCCCGACGTCCATGGCGAGGTCCAGCTTTGCAACCCCGACACCATGCAGCGCGGTACAGATGGGCCCAACAACATGCTGAATGGACCCCACGGAATTGGCATCACGTTCTCTTCACCGATGAGTGTCGCATATGCCTTCAACCAGACAATCGTCGGAGACGTGTTTGGAGGCACCCTGGTCAGGCTGAACGTCTGAGACACACTGTCCAGCGAGTGCAGCAAGGTGGTGGTTCCCTGATGTTTTGGGGTGGCATTATGTGGGGCCGACGTACGCCACTGGTGGTCATGGAAGGCTCCGAAACGGCTTTACGATACCTGAATGACATCCTCCGACCCATAGTGCAACCATATCGGCAGAATATTGGAGAGGCATTTGTCTTCATGGACGACAATTCTCGACCTCATCGTGCACATCTTGTGAATGCGTTCCTTCAAGATAACGACATCGCTCGACTACAGTGGCCAGCATGTTCGCCAGACATGAACCCTATCGAACATGCCTGGGATATGTTGAAAAGGGCTGTTTATGGACGTCTTGACCCACCAACCACTCTGAGAGATTTACGCCGAATTGTCGTTGAGGAGTGGGACAATTTGGACCAACAGTGTCTTGATGAACTTGTGGATAGTATGCCACGGCGAATACAGGCATGCATCAATGCAAGAGGACGTGCTACTGGGTATTAGAGGTAGTGGTGTGTACTGCAATCTGGACCACAAATGCTGAAAGTCTAGCTGTATGATGGTACAACATGCAATGTGTGGGTCTCATGAGCAATAAAACGAGCTGAAATGTTGTTTGTGTTGATCTCTATTCCCTTTGTATTTAACGGTTCCGGAACTCTTGGAACCGAGGTGATGCAAAACTTTTTTTGATGTGTGTATATCATAATACTCTACTTCAAAATACGGAAATACCCTCGTATTTGAATTACCATTTATCATCGCAGACTTCAATTTCTATCGCAAATACCTGTATACGGCACAACATTACCTCGTATACTACTTATAAATTCGTATTACCTCATATATCATCGCAGACTTCATTTAAAATATTTACGTAATACTTGCACTATCTCATTGATACCATTGAATCTTAATTATTAATACAGCTGTTTCTTATTACCATGTAATACGTGTTGTCAATACCATACTTTCATTTTAATGACGATCATTGAAGTTTATTTTGAAAGACCTCCAACAGGTTTACTTCGAATAACTATTGTGTTGTTAGCCATTGTTACTAATGAAAAATCCACTGCCTGCTTCCAGTCTCCGACCGGGTCAGGAATGGAATGAATGAAGCCTCCATCTAGCGGCGAGGATATGAACTGTGCCGGCTGCCGAGGCCTGACGCACTCCTCTGGGGCAATGATAAATGAATGACAGATGAAATGAAATGATAGTGGAGAGTGTTGCTGGAATGAAATTGTGGCAGGGAAAACCGGAGTACCCGGAGAAAAACCTGTCTGCCTCCGTTTTGTCCAGCACAGATCTCACATGGAATGACCGGGATTTGAACCACGGACCCAGTGGTGAGAGGCCGGCGTGCTGCCGCCTAAGCCACGGAGGCTTCCATTGTTACTAATACTTAATAGAACTACATTTGTTCGTTTCATCGTTCTATCTTCAGAATAACAAAGTGGCAAAACTACGATAACAATAATACGTAACGTTGCAAATTGTTTTAAATACTCATAGTATTTTTCAAGTGTCAGATTAATCTCATTTGCGACTGGATTTAGATGTTCCCTAAATCCCTATTGTCGAAAAATACGATCTTCCAAGAAGATATATTTCAAAGTTAATAATAATAATATCGTATGGCCTCGGGTGCCTGGTGCAAGCTTTGCTATTTGACACCCAGAGGGTAGCTTGCATGTCAAATTTCAAAGTTAAAATGACGTTTATGAAAGACCAGAGCTTTCACTATCAATAATAAAATAGTTTCATCGAATTGTGAATATAGTTCCATTCAAAGTCTTCTTATAAATATAATTTCGTAGTATGAACATGACGAATATCTCTTAGTAGATCGTCGAAAAGTTATTGAAATAACATCATGATATTCGAAACAATATCAAACGAAGTCATCTTTTCCCTAACTAAGTATATTCTTACATTTAAGATGCCCAATTCATTAATCCAAATGAATTTAAAATTAGACATCGATGAAAATATTCTGAATGAAATTCAGATAAATAAAATCCAAAAAAGACAATGAAAATAAAATTTAAGGAAAATCCTTAAATATTGGAAAACAAAGTCCCAATAAATTAATTATATTAGTTCAAAAACTGTAGAGATGCAATTTATGTTGAAATGTAGAAAGATAATCATCCAACATAAAATCGAAGAATAAAAGTCGATGGATATGAAAGTGCAAATACAATCACATAAAGCATAGAGAAAAAGGTGCTCAACTGCTGTCATCTACTCTTAACTACAGGTAATGAATCTTGTAGATCTACCTTGTGTTGACTCAAGAAGTTCAATTAGGTATTAGGAATACCCTGGCGTTCCTGATCCTCGATGAAAATCACGAACCCAGGTCCACTCCTTCCAAGCGAACTGCTACCTCGGGTTGTGAACAGCATTCCTCCCTGGTTCCTCCTGCTCCCTCGGGATACGAACGGCTCTGTTTCGCTGTAGTTCCTCGAATACCAAGCTTCAGGCTTTAGACTGGGTGGTCCGAGTCTCCTTCTTTCTTCAAGGGATGAAATCTTCTTGCGACGCCTCCGTTTAAAATTCAAGATCATTATTGAGCAATATCGTTGTTTGCTCACCATAGTTGCAGATAATTACGATTTTTGTAGAACGAAAATTAATTGTAGGTCAAAATGTTCACATAGTTGTTGGGAGAAATATCGTAATTGCTCGTAGTTAACTTGAAGTTGTACATAGTTATATGTAGATGTACATGATGTAGTTGTACATGATTTAATAGTCGTACATGATTTCATAGTCGCTCTCAGTCGTCAACCAAATTCTCTGCTAGATGTGTTCCTCGCGCATAGTTATTTACTCCATATCGACTCCTCTCATAGTTGCGTAACTCAGCATTTCTTCTGGTTTCATAATTGCAATCACTTTGAAAATCAAATGAGAAAAGATTTCACTGTTCTTAAAAATCGCCTTAATGTTCGTCTACTCACGATGCTTTTGTAGAATCACAAGCTTCAATCCAAAGTTATACTGTTCGTTTGCTGCTAATAGCTTTTTATTCACTTCTCTGTAGATCACAGTGCTAATATCACACGTCTGGATTCGAATAACAGTTCTGCACTCGCATAAAAATTCTATCAGCTTCCAAAAAGTTCGAAGAATATGCTCATAATTGCCCAATGTTATATAGAGTACTTATTTTCAACAAATTATACTCGTAGAATAGTTCACAGAACACAAACGCGTATCGACATAGAATCGTGATGCTTTACTTGACTGAGCACAAAGTCCGGTAGTACATGAATTATGCCCGCGATGGCTAGGCGTTAGATGGTCGGCTATCACCGCACTCGTTTTCGTGTCGGCTGGGAATCGACCTCCAGCAATGCGACTATCCCCGACGAACTTTCAGTAGAATAAGACGCTCTTTCTTCGCTGAAAACTCGCACCACAGCTATTGTTGCCGCCATTTTAGTAATCCGCAGTAAAATGACGCGGGTACCTTCATTAATAATACAGTGTACTACGTACTTCTTGAGACTCCAAATGTATTGATAAAAATCTTCTCTTATATACAGCATCCTTTCATATCATAAAATGTCATACATGGGACCTACTAGTTATAATATAATTATATTAATTAGGCTTTGATGATCAATCCTTCCATTAAACCTCTTCTCATTGGTCAGATGACAATATCCAATAGAATAATTTATATAAATCCAGCGCTTGACTTCGCGGCAAAATCCTTTTCCTACTGGAATTGACCTTGGCAGAATTCCCACAAACCATCACAGAATCACGTGACTGGCCTCCAACTCGACTTAAAAACCGGTCCTGTGCCACTTTGCAGAGTCCCAATTAACATGCATTTCACTTAGCATAGGCTTCAAAAACATCATAAAATTCACCACAAATAATTCAGATTCGGGTTCAGTACGTGTAATGAATAGGTGCTATACACGTTCACTGCATTACTTCCGTCTTATGTAGTGTATGATACAACATCTTGCGAGGCATGCTGTTTCCTTAAAGTAGGTAACACATATAATTAATCTTTGTGAAACTACTTGTTTAAATTATGTTTGGATTAAAACGGATATTTCTTGGGTAGATGCACAAACGCGAATTATAATCTCATGCTATTACGGCATGTTAAGTTGAGGCTTTTCACATCCGGAGGATACTTTTTTAAAATACGGTACATGATTTATGATAATAGAAGCTGCGAACGTTGAGTCGGCTAGTTGTCCACTGTAGGAATAGTTCGACATGTGCTTCTCGTGAACGCGCTTATAGCTATTTTGTGATATTAATGGTGTACGATGGATAAGTGATCTCAAAGTCCAAATTAAGATCCAGAGACTCGGAATCTTGGTGGATGTGAAGGGAATGACGTAAGAGAAATATCAACAATAGCACCAGTTGAGATTAGCCAGCAAGAACGAAGTTTGATCTTCAATGGATTACAGGCAGTTATTGAAACGACTAGCTTTCCAGTCGGTCAACACAAATTGCGCCCAATTACATTAGACGGGCGTTGTATAGGACTCAGGCTTCAAATAGGACCTAAGATTACATAATCTTATTCCATTCCAGTTCAGTGTATCATTTGTGTATTCGCCACATTGGCATTATAACCACATTATAATTGAATACCAATTTAAATATGAATGGCTGATTATTTAGAACATAAATAGTGTAGACAACATCATTCCTGAAGTTCGTCACAATAATAATTCAATAGATCACAGGTTAACATACTTAAACTAGATTAATAATAACTCAACAGCTATAGAAGTGAGCAATAAAATCTGTAAATAAGATTGACACGTTACACAAGTTGATAAAAACTTAGTAATCCAAACATTGTATATACTGTATATCCGTGTAATTCACAAATATCGTACATTAACTAAGCCTAAGTGAGCAGGATCTGATGATGGCTTGACGATCGAAACATGTCATCCAAATAAGTACCCCCATGTTCGTACATAAAAGCGTGCTATTTTGCGATAAATATCTTATGTAATATTTCTTTCAGGTTAGGGTCTATAAATACTTGTTTCCCCGCTAATGTAATTGAGCAAAATTTGTGTTGACCGACAGGAAAGCGTTCTTTAATAGAATTTGGCAACACTGAAAAATGGCTTCTATCACTTCAATTGAAACGACTAGTATACGTTAGTATTGCGCCCGTCGGGCCCTCCAAATATGGCAGGACCCTGAGTCAAGGGGTCGCGTTTGGTTCTAGATATTAGCTAAGTGGATTATACTATTTTGGAGGTGAAGATATGCGACTAAACTATTATAAACCCACACAGAAATCCTAACTGGATAATTTAATTTAATGACGAAAGCAAAACAAAACATAAATTACACCATCGGATAATACTATTTAATAAGTCATATAAGAATGAATCCCTGGGGAAAATAGATTTATAATACCCAAGTTTGGTGGAGGTCTGTCAGTCACGTCAGTTAATGTTTACATTAAATGAGGTGACAAGTAACAGTACAGATCGTGGACGGATTAGAGATTTTTATATCAAGAGAGAAAAACTGGTGCCCAACTTGGGTAGCCACTTGTTCACTAGTGCTATCCTCACAGTTGGGAAGTATTTGTTCCAGCCTGGGGGCTTCCACAAGGACATTGTTTGGTGCCCTAGTTGCACTCGAATCTGCATGGGGTTTTCTGACTCCTCGTCCCATGCTAATCAAACGCCAGTCATCGATGTTCAGCGACATGTTGATGTATGTCCTCACAATGGATGACGTAGGTTTATCTTCTAAGATTAAACCTTGATTTGGCCACGGCTTCGATCCACACATCCCCACGATATGTTCCGTCTCCACATTGGGAACAGGTTATTAAGACACGGTCCTACCATTTGTTCCAAGATGGCCGCCATAGGCTGCTCTGAATCTTATACGACAGGTCGTCTTCAGATTTATGACTCTTGGCGGGACGTAAACAACCCATGAGTCGAGGAGGGGGGGAATCCTATTACTTGAGGTGTGCTCGACTCAATGGAACACAATCCCTCGCAGTTACAGCTAACTCCGGAGAATCAAAACTCACACTGTGTGCTTCACATATCTCCAATGAAATTAATCGCCAGGATTCAGTATGTTATATTTCCCTGACTGGAGAGCAAGGAAGACAGGTCTCAGAAGTTTTAATGGTGCAGACTCCACAAGTTTTCTTTTAAATTACTACATATACTTTAATTTCCCTCATTCAACTCTTCTTTTGAGCAGCCGTTGAAAAGCCGGCACCTAATCCTATGAGTAATTTTAAATCTTTACTGTCATATAGTATACCGGGTCTCTCACTTAAGAGTCGTCAGTCGCATTTTCTCCCGTTTTCAACTGGGTCTTTTAACGCGAAGTTAATGTCGCTCCAAATAAATACTACAACAGAACCGTCAGCTGGCGAGACAGCTCCCTGACCGTGCCCCTCTGTTGACCGCGGGGCTGTCCTCGCTGAACTAAGACCTCCACGAGTCACGCGAGGTCTTTGGCACGATCACCAGCGCCGAGATTGTACGGTTTCTGGAAAAGACTGGGCGAAAGTGAGCTCCGGACAGTTCGGGACACAGTGTCGTCACCCAGTAGCTCTAGGGTGGACAAAAAGCTACCAGAGTTCCGGTTAGCAGGTATTTAAAGACCATCGAAGAGAGGGCCGGTGGGAGTTGAGTTCAGTGCTGTTCAGAGAGTCGTGCTCGGGCAGCAACTGACAGCTGTATCCAGTAAAAGTGCATTACGGTGTGTGCAGCGCAGGTAAGGCTTGAACCAGTAGGCTTGTGTAAGTGAGTGTTTGTACCAGGAGAGTTAAGTGGTGGTATGGGCATAGGGACAGCGCTGAAGACCCTGGGTTCGATGCGGCGCGTGGACTGACATGGGGACTACGAAGCGGGGTTCTAACGGGAACATCTCGGTGGATCACCACCGAACAGAGAACTGTGAACTGTGGACTTGGCTGCTTGTGTATGAGAATTGTAGAGTGTGTGATGATAATTGTGTACAGTAGCCTAATACATTTAGGATTAGTAAAGCACGATACCAGATGTGTTGTGATGTAGTATGTGAACCTTGATCCCTGTCACAACTCCCTTATAACTCGCCCACCACACGCTTAATCTCCCAAACCCCAGACTCGATGATCTCAGTAACTGTCTTAAAACGTTATGAGATCGCTGACGTAATCCATAATGTCGCTTATCAATTTCTTTTTAACGCCAAGCATTTCCCTTTCTAATTTATTAAACCTATTCTAACTTACGTAATCTCGTCCAACTGTGCCTTTAATTTGTTCTGGCTTGTATTTAATTTATCTTAACTTGATTTCAGTTCATTATGCAATTGAAGTACAGCTTGCATGAGTTGCTCTATTTCTAATTCTATTTATAGACCCAACAGTTATACACGCCTCAAGTTCAAATCTCCTTTATTGACACCAGTTGTGTCAAGCTACCCTCTGGGTGTCAATTAACAAAGCTTGCAACAGGCACCCGAGGCCATGCGATATTATTATTACCAGTTGTGACAGGGATCAAGATTCACTCACTAAATCACCACACAACTGGTAGCGTGCGTTACTAGTCACTAAATTAATAGGCCACTGCACAAAATTATCTTCACACACTGTACAATTCTCACGTAGCAGTCTGGCAAGTCCACAGTTCTCTCCTCGGTGGTGCTCCGCGGTGAGGCTTCGGCCAGAGTCCCACTCGTAGTCCCCGTGGCTGTCCACGCGCCGCGTCCAACCCAGGGTCTTCAGCGCAGTCGCACTGCTCTTACCCTCACACAACGCTCCCGGCATGAACACTCACTTACACAAGCGTACCATCTCAACCCTTCTCTCCGCTTAACACGCTGTAATGGACTATTACTGGTCACAGATGCCAATCGCTGCTCGAGCACGACTCTCTGAACTGCAGTGAACTCAACTCCCACCAGCCCTCGTTTCGCTGGTCTTTAAATACCTGCTAACGGAACCTCCAGTAGCTTGTCGTCCATGTCAGAGCTACTTTGAGACGGCACTGTGTCTCGAACTGTCCGGAAGCTCGCTTTCACCCAGCCTTTTCCAAAAATCAAATAATCCTGGCGCTGCTCACCGTGTCTATGACCTCGCATGACTCACAGAGGTCTTAGTTTGGCAGGGACAGTGTCATGGCCAACCGAGGAGCGCGGCAAGGAAACTGTCTCGCCAGCTGGTGGATCGGTCACAATTCTGTCATGTGACGTATGGATTACACGGAAAGGTTCTCTGATTTTACCATTGTGATATCAATTCGAGGATATTTATTACTGGTGACCAAGCCACAAGGGTGCAGTTATTAATTTAAATAGTAGCTGAACGCTACTGGTCGACAGCACAGCGCGGCGAGGCGCAATGCAGCTAGACAAAGGAAGTCAAGGCGGTCAGTCTCATCTAGCCGCTATTTGAAGTAAAAACTGTTAGTTTTAAGGTTATCGCCCATAAAGTGATATAGCAAGAGACTAATCGATGACGCTCTATCGATTGGCCCAATACGGTGTAATTAAAATTCAAAAAGTTTGTTTTAATGGCAATCAGAATGACGCTTTTCGTTTAAACTGAACGTCATAATTATGACGTAGCTGATGAACAGTCTTTATCTGGTCTGTGTCTATCTACACATTGAAAATATTTACATTAACACGGGAGAAAATGTAACTGAAACTCAGGTATATACCCATACATAAATAACGTAAGTACTTACAAAAACAATTCTCTTGATCTAGCAACATACTTTTGTTCGTCACAATGTGGGTTTTGCTAACCCTTCAACTATGTTCTTTCACATTGTCAATTCAAATTAATATTCATACATTATAATTTACAATGCAAACT
This sequence comes from Meconema thalassinum, assembly GCA_946902985.2. Taxonomy (NCBI): domain Eukaryota; kingdom Metazoa; phylum Arthropoda; class Insecta; order Orthoptera; family Tettigoniidae; genus Meconema; species Meconema thalassinum. The sequence continues at coordinate 884,424,896 of OX336389.2, read as the reverse complement.
TCGGTAACAACTAATCTAAAATTCTTGAAGTTTAGATCAATACCATTATCAAGTACTTAAGGAATGCAAATGTACCTCACTGCACTCTGCGCCGTGGAAGTACACATAGGAATCACATTCTCTGCATCTTGAGGGTGTCTTCAGCTTCCGAAATGTATGGGTTTCAGCTGCTTTTGACATGGAATGTCTGTGATTAGAGTGCATGGTCAAGTAACCAGTAACTGAAAACAAGCGTGAAACAATTTTATTATTAGGACTTCAAACTAGGTCTGTAAAAATTACCTGCCATCTGGCAAGAATCCAGGGATCACTGTTAAACGTATATTCCCTGCACTCATGATCCCTGCGCCTGCCATTATGTTCCATTCCATTTTTTCCTATAGCCTGGCATATGCTCTACAACCTTAAGCACGTTCTTCCATTGAAAATAACACAGAGGGTTATTTTCCTCCACAGTGAATAATAGGAAATTGAACCTTAAGGGCTGTGCCTCCACATACGTTTGACATTTGGTCCTGGTGGTCGGTTAACAGTTCTGATGGTTGGTTACCAGCCTTTAGGAAAATAATGGAAACAATAGAAGCAACCAGGCACGGAGGGGGAAGGGGGTGGGGCTAAGGGTTGACCGAGATTGACAAATTTGGATGTTAGCCTAAGTATTCAAGATGTTACACGACTTTAAAACAAATAACAACAGGAAACATTGATATGCTTCTTCGACAAATCATTCAGTTCATCGAGATTTGTTCATGAACCAATATTACTTTATCCTTTAAAACTTTCTTTCTTAGGCAAAGTTTGTATTTTCAGAATGGTTGTTAATAGCAAAAACAGAACATGAATGACCCAAACCAAATGTATTGAATGGTGAATGCAGGGAACGTTTAATTTCCCGAAATGGAACGAAATTATGGATCTCTTCAACAAATTTTTAAACTATATTTGTTTTCATCGACAAGAGCAAAGAGTTCTGTCTCAGAAATGTCAGCAGTCTCATCTACCAGCACACCGTTCGGCTAAACTCCAATACTAATTACGGTACGTTTCGTAAGCATATCGATATCACAATTCAGCTCATACGTCAGCTGGCTAATACTCGACCCTACCATACGTTTCGAGACATCTGAAAACCAATCCAATGAAGTTGATCTGGAAAAGAGGATACATTGTGAACCCACTGTGGAATAGTTCGTACTACAGATACAAATGCCATCTCCATTCAATGAGCATCTAATTGCAGGCCTTATAATCGGTGATCGGGGCCCTATAATCTATCTTGTTGTAGACTCCATGAAGAGTTTCGACTTATGTAAGGACCTAGATTGAAAGGGTTAACAGCAATCTTCAGGGATCGCGCATACTGCTCATAACTTCATACTTTATTCGATATCCTCTAAAACTTTTCCCTCGAAGGTAAAGTTTATATTGAACAGTTGTTAATTGCAGAAAAGCACATGAATGACCCACGCCAAATTTACTGAATGGTGAACCCAGGGAACGTATTCTAGAGCATGTAAGCTGTGAGCCTTTATTCTGTGTTTCATAATTCATTTTCGTGTTATATAGTTAAACATTGTTGTTGTACTCTTTGTCCTTACTGCATTCTGCACATGTCGTAGGGAGACATGTGAATAATAAATAAAAAGTACGATATCAAACAAGAACTAAATACAATGTATGTAAAGATAAATTCTTCAAGAACTTGTAATTTACCTAACTAATGCTTCAAAAGCTGTATTTAGCTTTACAATAGTTAACTCACATAATCAGGACTCTCTGGGAGCAGATCCAATCAGCGGCCAACCCCATCGGTACCAATACTTTGGGAATTTTCAATATTCTGGACCCTGTCATTTTATCATACACATTTCAGAGTGAGAAGAGACAAGCAATTGCAATACTCAACATCATCAATATGAGAAAACTCGGACATTATATTTGCGTTAGTATATTTTTCTGCGTCTGCCATTGGGAACAATATTACCACAGATGCAGTAAAGATATACAAAATGTGCTTACTTTTACGTATTGCAGCTTACAAGGAAAGCCCAATATGTTTGAGATATAGTATAATGACTCCGTAGGAATGCCTTATTCAGCGATACCAAATTTAGACCACCAATCGTGTCTTGGGGTGTTAACATTTGCACATTTGATCTCGACTCACACGGGAGTTAGGGGCTTGGCCTGTCACGATCTCATTCCTGGCCCCGGCAATCTCTGCCTCTCCACGCGACCGTGTGGTCCTGCATACACGTGTAGGGAAAACAAAAATTATAGTCGCAGAAAACTATTCCTTAACATTGCTTTATTTTGCTAACACGTCATAGAGAAAAACATTCTAAAACTGCGCAATAAACTTTGCTAAGTAACAACGTAAATAACAAGTAATATACTTGCATTGAATATCCTATTGATTGTTAAAATGACATCCCTTACATATTGTATTCGGTGTAGGTCTACATCACACAAATGAGTATTGTAAGAAAAAATGCTTAAACAACAGTCGACGTTTCTTTCTCTCTATTCTTGGTATGCAATGTCGATGACATTCAAATTCGTTTCTTTAGAATTTCTCTTTTCCGTGAAATCCAAACCGTGGACTTAGTATTTAAACGTATGGTGTTTAATTTTAAATCGTAGGGTTCTTACAGTTTCAGTATCAGAATTCAGGGTTGGTCTGCGGTATATACAGTTGCTATTAGCCTATACTAGTTCAGTAATAATGACTTATTTCCTTGTTGGCGTCTCTGTTCACCACATTGTATAATCGATTAGTAACGATCACTACGTATGGTAAAAATCATTTGAATCGCGTTTTACAACAAATTGTGATTTTTCATACTGTAATGCATATATTTTGTATTTTAGTGAATATTATAATATTGTATTAGTTTTTTTTTCGTGTAGCCTCGTAAGAGGCCGAGTGCAGGTCTTTTTAGTCGACGCCCGTGGGCGACCTGCGCGTCGGGATGAGAGATGGAATGGATGAAGATGAATGAAACTGGGCAAGGATGTGGAAGGAAGTGGCCGTGGCCTGTCAGAAGGTACTGTCCCAGCATTTGCCTGGTGTTGAAAATGGGAAACCATGGAAAACCATTTCAAGGACAGCCGACGGTGGGGCTCGAACCCACGCGTCTACCGAGTCAGCAGAGAGCTTGGCCCCATGACCTAACGCTGCGCTTTAGCCCGCGTAGCCACTACTGTCGGTATTGTATTAGTGAACAGAATAATATATATGTTGCGATTTTTACTCTATGAAGGTTTGCGGTCATAATATCATCCTAGACCTTTTCAGAAATTGAAGGACTGTGTTGATGGACGAAAATGATGTCAGTAAAGAACTTCAATTTCACGGGCTGGGCGCCCCATGGTGAAGTGACAACGTAATTTGCTGCCTCCTTGAAAGCGCGGATCCGATTCTCAGCTCTGAGAAGTACTTTAATTCTGGTTTGAGGAATTGGATCGGTATCGTTGGTGTGTAAACCACCCAAATTGGGTGAGTTTTGAAGACATGCATCGGGCTAGTGGGCTGCACCAGTTAAGAATGCACATGTTTTCAGAATAAAATACTTTAACACATATTTGAATCATATTAATATGTATGCCGAAATTGACGTTCCTACGGGGTCAGGGATGAGATGTGATAATTGTTTTCTACATGACAGAAGATTTTTACGACGGGATGCCCTTCTTGACACCAACCTCGCAAGGGGAGTTAATGGGAGATAAAATGAATAATAATGAATGAAACTGGGTGAGGAGTTGAGAGGAATTTTCTTGAAGTTGAAAAGTGGTCCCTACATTTGGCTGAAGTTAAACTCTTATTAGAAGGCATAGTCCCAGCATTTGCCTGAAGTTGAGTGAGAAACTTATTAGAGGGCTTGGTCAGGGCATTTGCCTTAAGTTGAAAATGGGAAACTATGGAAAGCCATTTCATAGATGGCCGACGGTGGTTGTTCGGAACTACTCGTGGAGCAGCCTGTCCTCGTGTCCTTGCGTATCTACTGTGGTCGGTGATGAACTTGATGAACTGGAAAACAATGCTCTCAAAAATGTTCTTTCTTCATGTGCCGACAATCTGGGATCACAGACATAACTACTGTAGCAATCAGTAACATTTCTCCTAATATGTGCACGACAGAAAGAAACTTTGTACCACCATACCTGTATCAGTGGCAGCATCTAGGTCAGAGATGAAGTGATCAGGCGGAGAGAACTGGCTGACTGACAGGAACACATCAGCATCGTGACTGCTGGCCACACTCGCTACACTGTCTGTGTCGCTGCTGAGGCCTGGAGCGATATAAAACATAAATACTGTATAAACAGCAAGGCTGCATTGATGGTTGAATTCTGAAGCACGTTTGCATTACGGATCATAAAACAGAATTCATTACTTGCCATAGCTCGTACCTGAGAATGCTCTTCTCTTCCATCCTTCCATCTCATGCCTCCCAGTCATATGTGGATATGCAGTTCAACAGAACAATGTTTGTTATGCTCATTTTCCTTTGAGCAAACGTTAATGAAATGTAACCTTAAATATATTGCACTGAAGGAAAGAATTCTTGCATGTAGTTACGAGCTCTTACTTTTCAATGAATTTAAAGCTATTTTTCTCTCTAGGTTCGTACAAAGGAAAAAGACTATAGGTTGTTATGTTAGACTGTATCTATACACATGGCTAGGGGCGTGACCAGTCATAAGGAAAATATGGAAAGGAGAAGCTATGTCAGAAATGCGGTATTGCAAACCGACAATCGGTTATTTCTCTTCCTTAATACAATACAATAACCACTGAATAATGGTGGCGTGGATGACATAACTACACCCATTATGACCACTTGCCAGGTAGTCTGCAATCATTTTCACGTAGTCCACAACCACAGCTTTCATGGTGCCTTCGACAACTACCATGGAAGCCCAGGTGAATGCCCCCCGAAGCATAATACTGCCCTCATCGGCCTACGTCCGTGACGTGGTGAAGTTACGAGCAGCCGTTCGCCTGGAAGACGCCGTATTCGGAAACGACTATCGACCTGATGTAGCAGGAAACGTGACTCATCTGACTAGGCGATACGTTTTCATTCATCCACAAACCAATCACAATGATCCCGTGCCCACTGAAATCGTAATAGACGATGTCGTTGGGTGAACATGGGACCACGTAGGGGTCGTGTGCTGCGGAGTCCCATGTTCAACAGTGTATGCTGAACCGGCCGCGGTGGCCGAGAGCGCTAACGCGCTATCTCGTGCCTCGCTGGCATCGGGAGAGCGTGGGTTCGAATCCCACCTCGGCCGTCCTGAAAATGGGTTTCGTGGTTTCCCATTTTCACCACCAGACAAATGCCGGGACGGTTCCTTTCAATAGGTCCACGGCCGATCTCCTTACAAAATCCCTTCCCTGACCCGTCCTGAAAAGAAAAGTACATGGCCATTGGCTGCATTAATACAATTATAACAGTGTGTGCTGAGCGGTGTGCAACAGCATTGTACTCTGCCGTTCAATCGGCCACAGATAGCCGCCTATCCTGATTTACAGCACAGGCAAGCCTCCAACCTACACGTTCGTTGACGAGGCATGGACGCCCAACGCCTTATCGCCTTCACGTGATTTCATCGTCCTTCAACAACTTTCTATAGATGCTTACGACAGTAGCACGTGAACAGCCGACAAGCCTTGCCGTTTCCGAGATGCTCGTTCCCAGCCGCCGAGCCATAACAACCTGCCCTTTGTCAAAGTCACGTAGGCCTAAGTCAGTGGATGTCCCCATTTTCAGCACGAAACGTCACTAGACTGCTTCCTCATTCGTTTCCGCTCCGTTTATATAATTTCCTTCATGTGCCCGCAACGTCACCAGACGGCATTCAATCCCGCGGTGGGCAGTGGTCATAATGTTATGGCTCATGTGGGTATGTTGTCCAATCGGAATACAGCAGACTAACGGATAGAGATCAGTTATACAAGGAACTGGATGTTGACTAAGATGGCAAATGTAGAAATGTCATTTGAAAACTGTGCGACAAGTTTACCATTAAGAATGGTACGGCTTTCAATCCGACAGATTTCTACTTTAAAGCGAAGTATTCTTCTGTAGTGCACAATGCACTTTAACTACCAGGCAAACATATCTTGCAATTTGGATGTTCCATGGCTGAATGGTTTCAGAAAATACTGAAACGTGCGTTTAAGTTCATCACGGTCACTAGCACAAATATGTGTAAAATACGGTGGAAGCATCAGCTGTAGGACCGTGAAGCATAGAAGCTGGTTTTAAACAAAAGTATATCACCTAAGAAGTCAATATTAATGTCTGTAGGTGAGAAGAATTACCTGCAATAGATAAAGAAGAATATTGACATTGACCGTCCACCTGTTAGAAACTAGTGCTATTTATACATGAATCGAAACTTCGAAACTCTAGAAATAGGAGAAGAATTTATATTCACCGCATTAAACGAGTGTGAGTGTGTGTTGAACCTACTAGAAATCATGTTGCGGGGTCAAGTGGCAAGAGTATACACTTAGCATCGTTCATTCTACGAAACATCAGTTTCAGTATTGCTTGAAGTAGCCTATATATTGTAACGCCTGACTTTAACCCGAATAGTTGGCCGAGATATTCGGTAATGACCGATGACAAGCATATATTCGTGTCTGGAAGGATACAGTAGTCCTGTATCTTGTGAGCGGAGTGTTTATTAGAATGTATTAGTTGTTAAGGCTAAAGGACGATATTGTAAAGAAAAGAAAATGTAGTATTTTATTCGTTCATTTGTGCATTACCAAATGTTAACATATAAGCATTATACCACAGATGTTTGTAATGTGTATAGATCTATTTATCAGAGACATTCTCAGAAATATAGACAAATGATGTAGTGTACTAAAATTAACTAGCAGTAGTGTATTGAACCCGTTCATAAGATCATCATGTTAGTAAAACATCGACTAATAAGACAGAACAGCCGTCCATCATTCAAGAAGCACAGACAGTCAGAATATGACATGTGAAGACAAATATTTGAAACAACTGAACAATCATAAAGGAACCAGGAGACTGTGGAATAATATTTTAACTAAATGCCAAGTAGAAGAAAAAGACCTCAAAATTATTATAAAACATACTCATAAATATTTTATTAATTTTCATGACATCTCGTGACTGTAACGAATTTTTTGAGTCCACATGTAATGATACTTATGGACTGATGTGAATTAAACAGTAATAGCGAAGAAGACGGAAGTACGAGGAAGTACTCCTCACTCATCTTTGTGACAGCGTAGCTGTGTGCACGTTTCCTAGAGTTGTGTCGGAAAAATCCGAAATTATCCGGCTGAGAAACGCGGAGGGAACTGTTAACGTTTTTGTAAAACACCGTAATTATTGTGAGAGACAGTGGAAATAAGTGATTATGAAAGCGGAGAAGAAATTGACGATTTTGTCGATTTTTTGGTAAATTTGGAAATTAAATACATGTGTGAGGAAAATTGTTGTAGTGAAGTGATAAATCATAAGTTTATTTGGTTTTGAACAGTGAAATAATAACCGCAGTGAATAGTAATGGTCAACGCACTAATTATAGGCTATGTTGAAATTGAAAAGTAATTAAACTAATATAGAAAGCTTTTCAGTCGGTCAACAACTGAAACAACTGAAAAGCTTTCTTTATTAGAATTAGGCAACACTGAAAAATGGCTTCTATCACTACAAAGTGATTAAACTGATAAAGCGAGATTTTCAGAAGCACATGTGCTATATTATAACACGTGTAAATTCTGTGGAAAGAGTTGAACGTGAATTATTATTATTATTATTATTGCTGAAATATTTCTGAAAAGTGTCGAGCCAGTGTTTGTTCATTAATAAACCGACGAAAAGAAATTAATATTAAATTCAGTGAAATAATTTTAGCAACATGGTACAACTAGACTTCATGATGGCAAACTTGTATGGAAGATGGAATCACTATGAATGGATAGAATGTATCGTCGACCAGCCATGACGAAGTTCTGTAACACTTGGGGGGGGGGGGGGGGGTCACAAACCATGAATCGAATCCTAGACCTCCGGGGAGAATGACGGCCAACCGTGAGTTGAAACTTTAACATGCCATTGTATGTGTAGCCTGGGAGACCATGTGTTTTTAGAGTATCCTAGTTTTAATAATGCCGAACACTGAGCACGTAATTTGTTTAATTAGGTTGGCCAACAGTAAGTCATATCTTTCATAAATAATGTGTTTTTGAAATGAAGTGAGTAGAAGGTTGTTCTATGCTAGGTGAGGTTTGCTAGCGTGATCAGAACGTGCGAGATGAGCCGTACAGCAGGCTGTGGTAGAAATGAAACCTGTTTATTGAGGTTATAAAGAATCTAGGTTATGAAAACACCTGGAAATGAGATAACAAATAATGTGATTTTTGAGACGACTGAAACGACAGAATGAAAGCTAAATAGGTTTGTAGAGAGGGCGAGATTTTTGTTACAACCATGGAATTGCTATGATAAAATGAGAACACCTAATGTTAACGTAGTAATGGTATTATAACGTTGTTATAAGTCAGAAGCTTAGATGCAGGTTTTTTAATCGTATTTGTATGTGATATAGGTATTCAAAGAGCCATTGAGTAAGAGAGGCTATAGTAAGATGTCATGATTAAACGAAGCGGAGAATGTATTATCCGAAGGGATGTGGTTATAAAGGACGGCTGGATGGCCGCATTGGTTTAAAATGGAGTGGAATTATGGAGTCATTGGGGTGTGTGCAAATTGGCAATTTATGAGAGTACATGTCATGGTATTTTTATGATCCAGTTTTACTGTATCGTCTACGCCACATTGGTAGGGGTACATGGCATGGTATTTTATGAGCTAATGTTATTGTATCGTCTACACTGCTTGGGTAGGGATTACTAATCACAAGCATGAATTGATGGTTAGTTGAGGGAGTAATAAGATCCTAAACCAACATTATAGGGTAAATACGAATGAAATCTAGGGTTTCCCGTAAATCAAGGAACTAAACAAAAATCAAGGTCTGACTAATAATAATTGTGAAAGATGACATAAACTCAATAACATTAAATATTGCATAACCTTGATGATGATGAATGAGTCTTCAGTGTTTGACTGGTTTGATGCAGCTCTCCATGCCTCCCTGTCCTGAGCAAATCGCTTCATCTCTACATAGCTACAACACCCTACATCCGAGGCAATCTGTTTAACATATTCTAACCTTGGTCTGCCCCTACAGTTCTTGCCCTCGACCCTTCCTTCCATAACTAAGCTTGCTATTCCTGGGTGTCTTAGTATGTGTCTTACTAACCTATCTCTTCTCTTCATTAGCAGTCGCCAGAAACATCTCTCCTCTCCCACTAGTCTTAATACCTCTTCGTTTGTAACCCTATCTACCCATCTGATCTTCATCATTCTCCTGTAACACCACATTTCAAAAGCTTCAATTCTTCTCTTTTCTGCTGCACCAATAGTCCAAGTTTCACTTCCATATAGCGCCACGCTCCAGACAAAGGCTTTCAAAAATGACTTCCTATTACCTAAATCTATATTCGATGTCAACAGAATCCTTTTTTGTAGAAATGCTTTCCTTGCCTGAGCCAACCTACTTTTTATATCCTCTTTGCTTCGTCCATCACTGGTTATTCTGCTTCCTAAGTAACAGAAGTCTCCTACTTCCTTCAGCTTTTCACCTGCCAATTTGATCTCCATAGAGGTTTCTGATTTATTTCGGCTGAATTCCAGTATTTTTGTTTTACATTTATTAATTTTCATCATGAATTCTTTCCGTAAGACGGAGTCCATACCAGTCAAAAACTCATTCAAATCCTCAGGCTTGTCGGCCAAGATGACGATGTCATCAGCAAATCTCAGAGTTGAAATTATTTCTCCTTGAATCTTCACTCCCACTTTAATTTTTTCTCCAATTTCCTTCATTGCTTGTTCAATGTAAAGAATGAAAAGTATGGGTGATAAGTTGCAGCCTTGCCTTACACCTTTCTGAATACCAGCTTCTCTCTCATGTCCTTCAGCTCGAATGACTGCCGTCTGGTTTCTGTATAGATTGTATATCACCCTCCTATCCCTGTACTTTATTCCAATAGATTTCAAAATGTCAAACAATTTAGTCCAATCAACGTTATCAAAAGCCTTTTCTAAGTCTACAAATGCCATGAACGTTCTCTTATCTTTCCTTATTCTACCTTCCAAAATCAGCCTAAGACTTAGTACAGCTTCCCTTGTTCTTACATTTCTCCTGAAACCAAACTGGTCTTCACCCAACTCCGATTCTATCTGGCTTTCAATCCTCTTGTAAATTATTCTAGACAGGATCTTTGAAGCATGAGTAACCAAGCTGATTGTACGGTAATCTTCACATCTGTCAGCTCCCACTTTCTTTCGTAAAGGGATGATAACATTCTTCTTGAAATCAGGGGGTACCTCACCTGTCTCATAAATCCTACACACCAAGTGAATTAACCTGATCAGACCTTCATCTCTTATGCAGCGTAGCAACTCAATCGGTATATCATCTATGCCTGGTGCTTTGTTCCTGCTTAAGTCTTCCAATGCTCTGTCAAATTCTGATCTCAATATTAAATCTCCTTTTGCATTCTCATCAATTTCCTCCTCCCTTTCCATTACACGATTCTCAATCTCCTTTCCCTTATACAAACACTCTATGTAAGATTTCCATCACTCAACCTTTTCTTCCCTACATGTTACAGGCTTTCCGTTTGTGTCCTTAATATTACAGCACTTAGTCTTCTTTTCCCCAAAAGTATTCTTAATCCTTCGATAAGCTGTGTCTACTTTTCCTAATTTCAGACAATTTTCTATACCTGCACATTTCTCTTTCAACCATTCTTCTTTCGCTTCCTTGCACTTCTTGTTGACCTCATTTCTCAGACGTCTGTATTCTGCTTTCCCCTTTTCATCTCTTACATTCTTGTATTTCAGACTTTCATCCATCAATTGTAGTATATCCTGAGTGATCCTCGGTTTTCTACCTATTCTTTCTTTCCTACCAATGTTTTCTTCTGCGGATTTTGTTATTTCATTCTTCAAAAGCGCCCATTCGTCTGCAATTGAAGTTTGTTTAGGGGTTTTCATTAGTCCTTCCTTTATACTCTTCTTGAATCTTTCGTTTACATCATTTACTTTCAGTCTGTGTATTGAACCCGCTGAGCTAAGGTTCATGTGATATTTTTCACGACAGCACATTTATGATGGGATGTAGTACCTTTGAACACACCCAGAAAGCTACGAGAAGCCGAGAGCTTATACTATTCTCTTTGAAGTAGCGGAGAATCGCACTTTTGACTTTGGTGAGGTCTGCTAATTATTTATCTGAGGTCTTATTAATCAATTTTATCTTTCCACGAGACTCAGAATATTCCATTTCGTCATTCAGTATTATTGAAACATTTTGGAGAATGTTTTTTCACATTAAGGTAAGGTAATATCATTGCAGATACGCAAACAGGAATGTAAGTAGTCGCTCAACGACTTAGTTTGACGACCTACTTCCACGAGGAACGCAGTTCCTGGCACTACGTCTGGAGAATCCGCCCTGTGTAGGCGTGTTATTATATCCGTCGCATTAGACGTGGCAAACAGTTCGCTTTTCAGCGTGGAAATCATTATCGGGTGCCATCGAGCACAAGTATTCTACGAATCGCTGTTATTGATGTGCAGTGATCAACGCAAATTGTACAGTGAATTAATTGGCAAATATTGTGAAATTTACGACATTGCTGTAGCACCACATTTTTACACCCACGTGTTTGTGGAGGGCCGAGAGCCTGGTGCAAAATATACAGGTAAATGTGAAATTATTACTTTGAACAAGTGTGATTATAAAAGTACATTATACACCGATTGCTACGGTGAATTTATCGATAATAAAACGACGCCCATTTCACGGATGCCACGTGATAGAGAAAGTAGCGCCTGTACACGTGTAGAATCGCAGAACAGTGCATGGCCATTCATCATTTACATCTGCAAAGTGTAGAGGCCGTGTTATCAGTTATATTCAAAGCCTGTGATATCTGCGACGAATACTGTAATTTTCAAGTGAAAATAATGAACTACTACAAGTCTTATTCTACCGCCCACGTGGTTAACTTTTTCAACACCATGTTCGAGACCGAGACCATGGGCTAATACCATTATGGTATGAGGGAGATGTCTCGGATGGGACCAGCTTGATTATGGAACTTCTAGAACATCAGACGACGAGGAAGGAACCAAGGATGCCTTTCCTAGGCATGTCCAGTCCATTCACGAAGTCAACAACAAGGACAGACCGAACCCTGGTCTTTGGGAGAGCCCAGATGGAAGTTCTGATGAGGACGATGCCAACCCTGAAAGCCAGAGGCGCTTTTGTTCAACCCTTGTTGTTGGACAGAGAGCTAAGTGTGGACTCCTTCGTATCGTGAGTTTTGTACACCCTTCCTTGTTCTAGTTTCTGGTGGTATAGTTAGATTAGTGTAGTTTGTGAACCAACCGAACTTAGTGACAGCCATTTCATAGGTAGGGAATGTAATTTAGTCTAATTAAATGTCATTTATTTGCAGTGATTGTGAATCACCCTTGGGTCAGACATTTTGGTCAACCCTGGTGCAGTTTGATGGACGTCGTAGAACGTCAATTTCTATCTATTGCTAAACGTGACTGTAGTCACTTTTAGGCTACTTTGTTTAACCCTATCTGGGGGGATTTTTCAAGTCTTTGCAGACTTTAGTTATGGCAATCAGATGCCATAGTTATATTTCATTAACTGCACTTTCTGCAGCCAGTCTATGTTACACCCCTGACTTCGTTAGATTAGTCGTATCATTTGGTTAATCGACTGTAATTACCAGTTTTGTAACTGCATTATATTTCATTTGAGATGAGCTCAGAAGCCATCCAGGTCATGTGTAGACCTTATAAGTAATAGGGATGTTTCGTTGCCCAGCATCGAACCCAGTTCCCAACGTATCATTAAGCAGATCCAGCAGAGAGTGGAATTTGCGCCACAATTATTATTTTGTTAGTGTCATGTGTTATGACACGTGTTTTTTTGATGTTTGATACAAGTCAGAAATAGTGTATTCTATCTTTGAGAGCAGAGAGCTCCAGCAATGAGTGACATTGCTACCTTTTAAACGTCTTTGATGTGAAAGACAGATTTATATGATTGTATTCAGATTTATAGCGAGCTTTTTATGCACATATTCTTCGAGGATTATAACCTATGGTAAAGGTATTATTATGAGGCAAGTTTTACTGTTATTATTTTGCTTAAATTGCCGGCCTAGATAGTGTGTTGTGTCATTCAGCGCAGGAATCTTGTAGCCTGCGGCGACACGAACAGGTTTTGTGAATTCTACCCAGCGCTCGACTGAGAGCGCGTGCTTCTGAGTGAGACGGACTGATGTTAACATAGGACAGAATGCTTTTAGCATTCACTTTCCCTTTCATTGCAATTATTGCTTATGGAACCCAGTGTCCATTCTTGTATCTGATCATATGTTCTGTAGATTGTCATTTGTTAGTTAAACGCTGTTGCGTGTACCGTTGTTTTTTTGACGAGTACAGTTATGTCAGGTTTCTATAGTACGTTGTAGGCTAGCCCCGCTAGGGAGGTTTTTCATGTATGATGGTATTGTGTGTACCATGTCCGGGATTGTCCCGTTGACCAGATATTTAGGGAGAGTAATTGCTTGGTCCAGGCCCATCCCAGAGTTATTGAACGCGAGCTGTGCGCCGCTGGTAACTTGTGTTATTGTGTGTCTGAGTTGTTATTGCTCGTTGATTGTATTCCGACTTTTGAGTCGAGGCTTTTTTTGGCAGAGATGATCTCAGGGGAGACACTCCGTGCCCAGGCTTGTCAGTATTATTCGCCATAAACCAACGATAACCTAAACTGACATCTTAATAATAAAACACATAATTTTGATAAAACAATAGCTAACTAACGAATTCTTTCTGCTTAACCTTGTTCATTTGCATTTGGAACCTGCTGACATAGCCGTGTTTATGAAGGTATTTCCTGGAGGAAATTACTTGAGGACAGCTGACACTTTTTGTTGTGACTGAAGCTTGCTCGAACCTAGAGTTTGTAGCTGGTGGAGCGCAGGCCATACGATGTTAGACGTAGTCTTTACTACGCAGTCGTCACCGTAATTACACACATTAGATGACTATGGCTTACAAAGAGTAAACCAAGGTGCAGGCAAGCATTTGAATAAAACTGTGGTCTCTTATTTATTTACTTATAATGTAAAAGTGAATGAATCCTCTATGTTACCCTATTGTGTACTGATTAGCACTTAGTTCCTAAGAATGACTTAGATGTTTTTTATATGGCTGTTCACTTAGCTTTGAATGTAATTGTTTGTTATTACGGACGTCACCGCCGTAAATTTTGTTATTAATTGATAGGGCTTAGGTAGATGAATTAACGTTAAATGTAAATGTGGAGATGGTATCATCCTAACTTAGATTTGTTTTGCTACCCTGTTAAATGTAAATTCAGATATTAGCTTGATCTTGTAACTTGACCTAGGGATTTGCGTCGTACCATTTTCCTAGTGTTGCTGTTGTTGCTTTATTATTGTGAGACAGATCTTTCGCGAGGGTTTACCGTAACTTCTCAGGTAGGGACCTGCTCTTTATTTTTGATTATTTATTAGCTTGCGGATTAGCCGATAGAAACCCTCCGAACTAGGCTAGGGGTTTGTAAAATTTACAATAAATTTTCACGGTGTTTTACATAAGTCTGGATGTTTCTTTTCTCAGTCTAGTTTTTAAGGTGAACCTTTCCTTACGCAGTCTATGACCTTCGTCACCATGTACCACGATCCCCGTGGACTACAGTTTCTCGTGCCGCTTTGGCCTATTTGGAAGTTCACCTGATCCTCACGGCAGTTAGGTCCGACGGATGAGATGTTAGGAAAGTCATTGCGGTTGTTGGCTATCCTGGCAGCTCTTCTGACGGGCTCATAAACTCTCTTTACTTTAATGGCGCCCAACTCATGTGCCGACGTTAACGTGGTGACCGTCAGTTCCATGTTATTTAAGAGGATCTTAATGTTGATTAATGGTAAATTGACCGGACTGGGACGAACTTAGAAAGTCGTACTGCAGATCAATTAACCGCATGACATTCATGTTTGATACAAGTCCATGGGGTGAGGCTTTTGTGTTAGATAAATGATGGATAGGATTTTCTTTGATGATGCCTCATCCTGAGTAAATGTAATACTTTGCTTTGCTCGCCGTTGTCTTTGTAAATGTAGAAGCACTTAGTTTGCATACTCCAGCTGTACTCGTGATGTTTATTTAAATGAAACAAGCTTTATACCACCAAGTAACTAATCGTAGCTGTAAGTTCCATTAGAGATTGATCCCTCTCATTCTCAAATCATTTCTTGTCATGGATGAGGAAACAATTCGTCGTGTGTTTGGGGAGATGATGGCAGGTGTCAATGCCAATCTCCAGCAGATTACTGCTGACTTAGGTACTGTAAGAGGTGACTTAGGTACTGTAAGGACTGATTTAGGTGAAGTCAGAGGTGACTTAGTTGAGAATACCCAAGCTGTCAACACTGTAGGTGGTCATGTGGACCAAGTTAGACAGGACTTAGAAGTTAACACCCAGTCAATTAACACTGCAAGTGGTTATGTGGACCAAGTTAGACAGGAACTCAATAATGTGAGTGGTCATGTGGACCAAGTTAGACTGGATCTTGAGATCAACACACAGTCTATCAATAATGTTAGAGCTGATCTAACGCAGGTCAGGGCCGACATGGATACTTATAGGATAGAAGCTAGGAATGATCTTACGGCAGGTTTAGCGGCTGTTAGAGTTGATGTTATACGACACCATCAGGAGGCTAAACAGCGTATAGATAGTTTAACTGATAAGATGAATAGAGCTAGGGAGGACGTGCAGACCCGATTAGAGGAGCACACCGCTCAGATCCAGACAACGATTAACAGAGTCCAGATTGATATGAGGGCCGATTTGGAGAACACTCGAGAAGAATTCGGGACTCGTTTGACTCATGTCGGGGGATTTATGGATAATGTCAAGAAGGACATGGCCACCATGAATATAGGACTCATACTGATGAGAGGTGCAGCGAACGCCGTCAACAACAACGTCAAAACGATCGTCGATGGTATGATCGAGGTCAAGGACGAGTTGAACACCAACAGAAAGAATATTACGGAATTGACAGAGACAGTAACAGGGTTACGTGAAACCATTGATGTTCATCGAGAGGAGAATAAGATCGATGTCATGATGTTGAGGGGTGACCTCAATGAACATAAGACCACTATGGAGGCAAAGGTAGCCGAGGTCAAAGATGATGTTGGTAGGATCCAGGACAACATGTCAAAAGTCGAGGAAGAAATCAACTCCGTACAGAAACGATTCGAGGAGGTCGCGATAACCGAGAGGTTAGACCTCAGCTATAACTTGAGGACGGCTATTCGCGAAGTCGACACTAACCTCAAAGGCAAAGTTGAAAGGATTGAATTAAAGCTCAACGATCTGGGAAATAAGGTTGCAGCTAAGACCATCCCAGGACTCGAAGTTATAGAGAGACGTCTCGACCGACTGGACGCATCCACGAGAGACACGTTTACCCTCACAGATGGGAGACTCTCAGGCGACACCAGGATCGTAATCCGCAGGGATTATGCCTGCACATTTTCAGCCTAGCGCACCCATAGAACCGCAACCATCTCAATTCACCGGTTCAGCGCAGAGTCAGTCGTTAAACTTTGATGCACATCCTTTCCAACCTGTACCCAACCGACAGAGTCAAGAGACGAGTACGCCAATGCTTAACTATATGCCGCATTCGTTCAGACCCGCGCACACGCAGGGGAATGTGACTATTATCCGTTCACTAGAGGAGCAACCAGCTCGATTCTCAGGTACTGGAAGTGGCATCACTCCAGTCGAATTTTTGGCTAACGTGGAAAGCTACCTAAGAGACACAATGGTAACTCCGGAGAGAGAGCTCCGAGTTATTGAGCGTTTACTCGAGGGGCAAGCCAGCACTTGGTTTAGAGCCTTCCGTTACTCATTTGTAGGCTACCAAGATTGTAGAGAAGCCTTGTTGAGGACTTACTGATCAAGCGACATCCAGCAGAGTATCAGAGCTGAGATGTACACTCGCCGATACAGTTCAAACACTCCGACGTGCTATGCGAACTACTTCGCGACCCAGCTTGCGAAACTCCGTTGCTTACAACCCCCACTGTCAGAGCAAGACCTGGTAAACACCATCGTTTGGCAATACCCCGCAGACGTGCAACGTGTATTGATCGCTGCTGGAGCATCCACTTTTCAGCAATGCGACCAAATCTTGCGACGATTGGACGCTAAAACCGAACAGTTTCCGACACACCGTCAGCAGAAGGCTGACAGGCGAGAAGAACGACATGTCAACTTGACGTCTGTGGACAAAGTGTCCAGACGCCACAGCAGACACAGACTCAAGAGAGCTCTGGACAGCGCAATGACTATAATCATGGTCGGAGAGAATGGAACAACACTCCATATGCTAGAGACCAGAGAGGTGACCGTCGTAGTCACTGGAACCGGCGCTTCGACCGAGGGACGAACGACGACCGTCGTCACGAAAACGACCGCCGAGGGAATCATAGCCGGAACCCACAACACGGAAGTATCCGTAGGGATTACCGCTATAGCAGAGGTTATAATAGAGATCGAGACCCCAGATACCAAACCGATCGAGACTGGAGAGGAAGAGCACGGGAGAGTCGTGAATATCTTCAGCAACTCCGAGAACTCCAAGAGATACAAGAAGAGGGAGATCAGAACCCTACTTCGAGGGAAACACGTAATACGGCGGAAGAAACGGAGCGAAACCAGCCCGGTACTTCCCGCCAGGAAAGAAAAAAAAACGCCGAAAAACGAATAGATTCTTACCCGATTGAGCACAGAGTAACTGCCACCATCTTACTCTGGGAGCCAATTCAGGGAGATCTATTAGACGAACGACGAACGACGAACCACAACTACGAATTGACGCGTTTACCGAAGATTGTAGCTACCCTGAATGGATGTAACGTAGTCATTCTCATCGATACTGGGGCGATGATAAGTGTCATTTCCGCCGATTGCCATGCCAGACTGAAAGCAAACTCTGAGGTAACAGAGCTGCCAGTTTCCGCAGTAAGAGTCAGAGGAGTCATACCTGACCGTGTTGTAACGTGCAAAATCCAGATTCTATGCACTTTGAAAATTTCGAACCATGTGTACTTGCACGAATTTCTTGTGATGAAAGGCTTGCATCAGGATGCCATATTGGGTGCAGACTTCATTCGGAAGTATGATGGAATCATTGATATGGGACGTAATACGGTCGAGTTTAAGCCGAACGAACCCATTCAAATGAACTTAGTAGAGGAAGAACCGGAATATGAATCCGAAGTCAACGTTGTTGGGAATTTAAATGGCAAGGGAATTGAGGAGACACAAGATGCCGACGAAGAGGCAGAACCATTATCAGCACCCATACGAGAGAAACTAGATGCAATATTGAGCGAATACGAGGATATATTCGACACCACACCTGGTGAGATATTGGACTACGAGTATGATCTTGTACTACTGGATGATTCCCCACTCCAGAAGAAGAATTATCCTATCGCAGAGAAACACCGCGAGGAAGCTGCTAAGAAGATCCATGAGATGGAAGCAGCAGGCACAATCAAGAAGTCACCGACTCCTTTCTTGAATCCTATAACACCTGTGGTTAAGGTGGATGGAAGCTTGAGACTTTGTCTCGATGCAAGGGCCTTAAATGAACGCTTAGCTCCTGAGCATGCCAGACCGCCCAAGATTAGGGACATCCTCAGGAAGTTTAAGGGAAAGAAGATATTTTCGTCATTGGACTTGGTACAATCCTACTACCATATAAGATTATCGGAGCATATTCAGAAGTATACAGGGTTTCTGTTTGATCAGACCACCTATGTCTTTCGAATACTACCCTTTGGAGTGAAAAATGCCGGAGCTGCATTAATTAGAGCACTTGATGCGAAGCTGACTCCTGAAGTGAAACAGAAGGTGATATGTTACGTGGATGATATCATCATAGCTTCGGAAACAGAGGAAGAACATTTAACGACTTTACGCCTTGTTTTTGAGAATCTTCGACAGGCTAATTTTAAAGTAAAATTCGACAAGTGTCGATTCTTCCAGAAAGAAGTCAAATTTGTGGGACACATAATTAATGGAGGTGGATACAGGCCGAATCCGGCAAAGATCAGAACCGTTGCTGCATTTCCAACGCCAACCAGTGTGAAACATGTGAGACAATTCCTAGGAATTCTCCAATTCTTTGCTGCTCATTGTGAGAGGTATTCTGAGACTGTCGCACCACTGCAAGGTTTACTGAAGAAGAATTGCAGATGGGCTTGGAATGACGAGTGCGAGACAGCTTTCAGAAAAGCTAAACAGATGCTGGTTGATTCGATTCAGTTAGAATATCCAGACTACTCCCGGAATTTTATTCTAGAGACTGATGCATCTGCGATTGGAATAGGTGCCAACCTATTGCAGGAGGATGATGAGAAGAAACGTCATTACATCGCTTTCTTAAGTCGACGTTTGAGAGCGCATGAATCTCATTATTTCACCACTGAGATTGAAGCACTTGCGATTGTCTACGCGCTTGAGTACTGGCAGAAACGTTTGTTAGGCCAGAGGATTATTGTGAGGACCGATCACCATGCGCTGACCTTCATTTTACGAACAAGACTGGCAAGCGACAGGATCACACGTTGGACGCTGTTTCTCCAACAGTTTGACTTGGAAATTGTTTACCGACCAGGCAGAGAGAATGTGTTGGCCGACATTCTCAGCCGGAATCCTGAAGCCACTGTGAATACCATTGACATCGAGGGAGAATGCGAGGAACACCTTCGCCGACTTCGTCATCTACCTGAAGGACAACGACGTGAGGAGGAACGCGGGCATATTATCCGTTTCCTGGAACGACGAATGGATCCACAGGATGCTCAATATGCGAGGATTGCTGCTGTTGCAGATGATTATTTGATCTATCATCGTGTCTTGTATAAGTTTGTGGACGAGGACCACACTCAACTGCGTGCAGTTATTCCTAGGAGATATCAAGAATCTGTTATTCTTATGGTTTATCTATCCATTGGACATGGTGGGACTGACAAAACCATTGCAACCATCAAGGAGTCTTTTACTTGGAAAAGGCTAGGAACAACCATTTGACAGTGTTTACGTGCTTGCGACGCATGCCAGTGGAACAAGTACACGTCACACTTGTTGAAGGAACCACCTAGACCAATACTCCCAACTCAACCTAGAGAGTTATACGCACAGGACCTTTATGGCCCAATACCTAGGGCCCGTCGTGGGAATCGCTTCATTGTGGTAACCATTGATGTGTTCACGAAATATACGATGCTTCATCCGATTCAGAAAGCCACCGGACATCAGATTATTCAGAGAATTAGACGACAAGTGATACCGGAGGCAGGAAAGCCACAATTCCTGTTGACTGATCATGGATCACAGTACACCTCCGCAGAATTCGCCAATGCTATGAACGAGTTGGAAATAAGTCATGTTTTATCGTCTATTCGCCACCCGGAGAGCACCCCAGCAGAATGCGTAATGTCTACTATCGCAAAATTCTGTCGATTGTATTGTCAGGAAGAACACTGGCGATGGACCGAAGTCCTAGTCATCATGGCAAAATGTATTAACTCAAAAGTCCATGAGAGCACTGGTCAAATACCCATGGTTTTGCATTTGAATCAGATGCCAATGAGAATATGGAATCGTGTGATTGTAAATCCACCTTGTTTACAACCATCACACGCCAGCAGACTTTTAGCTGCAAGGAACACCTTGGACAGACAAGCTGCCAAACGCTTGAGAAGAACTAGACGCCAGGGATTCAGAGAACCACTAGTTGCGGGAGACCTTGTCCTTATAAGGAGACCCGGAATTTCAAGTCCTATAGACCGCATATATGGGAAATTTCTGTCTTTATATTAAGGCCCCAGTCGTATTCGACAACCTTTGAACAATGGAAGTTATGTGATCGAAGACATTCGGACAGGAGAGCGCATTGGAACCTTCAGCGCAGCTAATCTAAAAAAATATCACTTATGAATGAAATTTGAGTCAAATAAAAATGTCGTCCCAACATTTTATTTGAAACGACGGAGAGGCAGATGAACCCGCTGAGCTAAGGTTCATGTGATATTTTTCACGACAGCACATTTATGATGGGATGTAGTACCTTTGAACACACCCAGAAAGCTACGAGAAGCCGAGAGCTTATACTATTCTCTTTGAAGTAGCGGAGAATCGCACTTTTGACTTTGGTGAAGTCTGCTAATTATTTATCTGAGGTCTTATTAATCAATTTTAACTTTCCACGAGACTCAGAATATTCCATTTCGTCATTCAGTATTATTGAAACATTTTGGAGAAAGTTTTTTCACTTTAAGGTAAGGTAATATCATTGCAGATACGCAAACAGGAATGTAAGTAGTCGCTCAACGACTTAGTTTGACGACCTACTTCCACGAGGAACGCAGTTCCTGGCACTACGTCTGGAGAATCCGCCCTGTGTAGGCGTGTTATTATATCCGTCGCATTAGACGTGGCAAACAGTCCGCTTTTCAGCGTGGAAATCATTATCGGGTGCCATCGAGCACAAGTATTCTACGAATCGCTGTTATTGTTGTGCAGTGATCAACGCAAATTGTACAGTGAATTAATTGGCAAGTATTGTGAAATTTACGACATTGCTGTAGCACCACATTTTTACACCCACGTGTTTGTAGAGGGCCGAGAGCCTGGTGCAAAATATACAGGTAAATGTGAAATTATTACTTTGAACAAGTGTGATTATAAAAGTACATTATACACCGATTGCTACGGTGAATTTATCGATAATAAAACGACGCCCATTTCACGGATGCCACGTGATAGAGAAAGTGGCGTCTGTACACGTGTAGAATCGCAGAACAGTGCATGGCCATTCATCATTTACATCTGCAAAGTGTAGAGGCCGTGTTATCAGTTATATTTAAAGCCTGTGATATCTGTGAAGAATACTGTAATTTTCAAGTGAAAATAATGAACTACTACAAGTCTTATTCTACCGCCCACGTGGTTAACTTTTTCAACACCATTTTCGAGGCCGAGACCATGGGCTAATACCATTATGGTATGAGGGAGATGTCTCGGATGGGACCAGCTTGATTATGGAACTTCTAGAACATCAGACGACGAGGAAGGAACCAAGGATGCCTTTCCTAGGCATGTCCAGTCCATTCACGAGGTCAACTACAGGGACAGACCGAACCCTGGTCTTTGGGAGAGCCCAGATGGAAGTTCTGATAAGGACGATGCCAACCCTGAAAGCCAGAGGCGCTTTTGTTCAACCCTTGTTGTTGGACAGAGAGCTAAGTGTGGACTCCTTCGTATCGTGAGTTTTGTACACCCTTCCTTGTTCTAGTTTCTGGTGGTATAGTTAGATTAGTGTAGTTTGTGAACCAACCGAACTTAGTGACAGCCATTTCATAGGTAGGGAATGTAATTTAGTCTAATTAAATGTCATTTATTTGCAGTGATTGTGAGTCACCCTTGGGTCAGACATTTTGGTCAACCCTGTTGCAGTTTGATGGACGTCGTAGAACGTCAATTTCTATCTATTGCTAAACGTGACTGTAGTCATTTTTAGGCTACTTTGTTTAACCCTATCTGGGGTGATTTTTCAAGTCTTTGCAGACTTTAGTTATGGCAATCAGATGCCATGGTTATATTTCTTTAACTGCACTTTTTGCAGCCAGTCTATGTTACACCCCTGACTTCGTTAGAGTAGTCGTATCATTTGGTTAATCGACTGTAATTACCAGTTTTGTAACTGCATTATATTTCATTTGAGATGAGCTCAGAAGCCATCCAGGTCATGTGTAGACCTTATAAGTAATAGGGATGTTTCGTTGCCCAGCATCGAACCCAGTTCCCAACGTATCATTAAGCAGATCCAGCAGAGAGTGGAATTTGTGCCACAATTATTATTTTGTTTGTGTCATGTGTTATGACACGTGTTTATTTGATGTTTGATACAAGTCAGAAATAGTGTATTCTACCTTTGAGAGCAGAGAGCTCCAGCAATGAGTGACATTGCTACCTTTTAAACGTCTTTGATGTGAAAGACAGATTTATATGATTGTATTCAGATTTATAGCGTGCTTTTTATGCACATATTCTTCGAGGTTTATAACCTATGGTAAAGGTATTATTATGAGGCCAGTTTTACTGTTATTATTTTGCTTAAATTGCCGGCCTAGATAGTGTGTTGTGTCATTCAGCGCAGGAATCTTGTAGCCTGCGGCGACACGAACAGGTTTTGTGAATTCTACCCAGGGCTCGACTGAGAGCGCGTGCTTCTGAGTGAGACGGACTGATGTTAACATAGGACAGAATGCTTTTAGCATTCACTTTCCCTTTCATTGCAATTATAGCTTATGGAACCCAGTGTCCATTCTTGTATCTGATCATATGTTCTGTAGATTGTCATCTGTTAGTTAAACGCTGTTGCGTGTACCGTTATGTCAGGTTTCTATAGTACGTTGTAGGCTAGCCCCGCTAGGGAGGTTTTTCATGTATGATGGTATTGTGTGTACCATGTCCGGGATTGTCCCGTTGACCAGATATTTTGGGAGGGTAACTGCTTATGTCAGGCCCATCCCAGAGTTATTGAACGCGAGCTGTGCGCCGCTGGTAACTTGTGTTATTGTGTGTCCGAGTTGTTATTGCTCGTTGATTGTATTCCGACTTTTGAGTCGAGGCTTTTTTTGACAGAGATGATCTCAGGGGAGACACTCCGTGCCCAGGCTTGTCAGTATTATTCGCCATAAACCAACGATAACCTAAACTGACATCTTAATAATAAAACACATAATTTTGATAAAACAATAGCTAACTAACGAATTCTTTCTGCTTAACCTTGTTCATTTGCATTTGGAACCTGCTGACATAGCCGTGTTTATGAAGGTATTTCCTGGAGGAAATTACTTGAGGACAGCTGACACTTTTTGTTGTGACTGAAGCTTGCTCGAACCTAGAGTTTGTAGCTGGTGGAGCGCAGGCCATACGATGTTAGACGTAGTCTTTACTACGCAGTCGTCACCGTAATTACACACATTAGATGACTATGGCTTACAAAGAGTAAACCAAGGTGCAGGCAGGCATTTGAATAAAACTGTGGTCTCTTATTTATTTACTTATAATGTAAAAGTGAATGAATCCTCTATGTTACCCTATTGTGTACTGATTAGCACTTAGTTCCTAAGAATGACTTAGATGTTTTTATATGGCTGTTCACTTAGCTTTGAATGTAATTGTTTGTTATTACGGACGTCACCGCCGTAAATTTTGTTATTAATTGATAGGGCTTAGGTAGATGAATTAACGTTAAATGTCAATGTGGAGATGGTATCATCCTAACTTAGATTTGTTTTGCTACCCTGTTAAATGTAAATTCAGATATTAGCTTGATCTTGTAACTTGACCTAGGGATTTGCGTCGTACCATTTTCCTAGTGTTGCTGTTGTTGCTTTATTATTGTGAGACAGATCTTTCGCGAGGGTTTACCGTAACTTCTCAGGTAGGGACCTGCTCTTTATTTTTGATTATTTATTAGCTTGCGGATTAGCCGATAGAAACCCTCCGAACTAGGCTAGGGGTTTGTAAAATTTACAATAAATTTTCACGGTGTTTTACATAAGTCTGGATGTTTCTTTTCTCAGTCTAGTTTTTAAGGTGAACCTTTCCTTACGCAGTCTATGACCTTCGTCACCATGTACCACGATCCCCGTGGACTACAGTTTCTCGTGCCGCTTTGGCCTATTTGGAAGTTCACCTGATCATCACGGCAGTTAGGTCCGACGGATGAGATGTTAGGAAAGTCATTGCGGTTGTTGGCTATCCTGGCAGCTCCTTTGACGGGCTCAGTATTGCCCACCTTTTTGGCTTTTGACTTTTCTTCAGTTTCTTCAACTTTAATCTGCATTTCATTACAACCAGATTGTGGTCAGAGTTACGCAGCACCAGGATATGTTTTACAATCCAAAATCTGGTTTCGAAACCTCTGCTTGACCATAATGAAGTCGATTTGGTAACGCCCTGTATCTCCTGGTCTCATCCATGTGTATATTCATCTATTGTGGTTATTGAATAAGGTGTTAGCTATGACCAACTCATGCTCGGTGCAGAATTCCATCAGCCTGCTTCCTCGATCATTCCTTTCACCTAATCCGAAATCTCTTACTATCTTCCCTTCTCTCCCTTTTCCTACCACAGCGTTCCAATCTCCCAAAACTATAACATTTTCATCACCCTTGATATACCTCAGAATTTCATCTATTTCTTCGTAGACCTTTTCAACATCTTCGTCATCAGCTTGACTGGTAGGCATATAGACTTGTACCACTGTGGTGCAGGTAGGTTTAGTATTTATTTTTGCTACAATAATCCGTTCACTATATTGCTCATAATATTCCACCTGCTGTCCAATTTTCCTACTCAATATGAGACCAACCCCTGCTTGGCCATTGTTTGATTTAGTGCTAATTACCCTATAGTCTCCTGACCAAAAGTCCTGTTCTTCCTGCCAGCGCATTTCACTAATCCCAACCAAATCCAATCTCAACCTATCCATTTCCCTTTCTAAGTTTTCTAACCTTCCACTTCCTAGCAGACTTCTAACATTCCACGCTCCGATCCGTAGAATATCAGATTTCCTCTTTGCCACTTCTGATATGTTAACCCCCTCTCGAGTAGTCCCCACCCGGAGATCCGAACGGGGGACTAGTTTACCTCCGGATTGAAATTTTACAAGGGAGGAGGCCATCATCACATGTAATTATGCATAGAGAGGTGCATTTCCTCGGGAATAGCATTACGGCTGTAGTTTCCCGTTGCTTTCAGCCGTAATGCTATTAATCAACCCATAATAATAAATGAAATTAGCTATTATTTAATGTGAGAGTAATTTATTATGAGAAGACTTTGGAAGTGATGGTGAATCACTGAAGGTGATGCGACAGTCGACGGTAGATAGGCTATGGCAGATAACAGGGGCGTACAAACAGTACAACTCTTGTGTAGGCAGGGTTGCACAAAGTGTGCACATCAATAAAACATCAATGTTGTTGATTTATTCATGTGTAAATATTTATTGGAATTATTGACGCATATTGTGCTCTAGAATAGGTTATATTTTTCACCGTTAGTTTATGATAGAATTTAGCAAGAATTCCGAAGATGAATTTAAATGTTGGAAGTGGTACCGACGTAGCTTAGCTTATTATTATTATTATTATTATTATTATTATTGCATTATATTATTCGGATCTTCTTTGCACGCTGTTCAACGGCAAGATGACAGCCATCACCTACTGAAGTAGGAGCGATGTGACTTATCTGTGATTTTACTTTTAATCAACATTTGTAATTGCTTAGGGAATATTTACGTACCACATTCCTAGTTTGGTCTCCATCGTATTTTTGCTTAATAGGACTTCTTGAGGGGTTGGTAGGACGTAAAGTTAGGATACATTTTATTTTCATGAGGGCTTAATTATTTAGATAGTTTATGGATTAGCCATCAGATCCCCAATACAGACTAGGTTAGGGATCTGAGCTCCAATAAAATTGTGAGGGATGTTATCGAAAGTCTGTGTCATCTGTGTTATTCTTTCATATTTGATTTTTCCTTTTCTTGTGGATGTGCATTTTGGCCTAGTTTCTTAATACCTCATACCCATACCCGATACCCCTAAGATGCATGTCTGGTACTTTCTGCATAGAATGTTTGGGATGAAATCTCATGGTCGTTGATTCGGCATTCGGTCCCCATGGTATCTCGAAACAAACGGGCTCCGTATACAGTAAACTAGAATGGAGAACTAAGCAGAGCATTATTACAGGCTCGTTCCAGACAGCGCTACTTCATTTCATACATAGTCACGGCTCCAAAATCATAGCGTAATTTGCCTCGACAATGATAGCCCTATTATCGTAATCCACGAAATTGTATTGCAGGTTGTAAACTGGGTGACATGCGGCTGTTTGTGTTGTGAGAATGGTGTCGCATTAGGAAAGCTTAATGCAGAATATTCCATTAAGAGTCCATAAATGGTTTGCAGATATAATGATTACGGCAACAGGGAGTCCGTTGTTGTTGTTGTCGTTAATTCATTTAGGGGCTTTGCTACATCATGGTCAGTTGGCACCGTGTACTTAAGTGTGTGTAGGATTTGTATGATAACCTGTGTTACTGTGGAGTCTGTAGTAGTATGTGCACTTTAATTGAGGCTAGGATTGGGATGGAGACGGCCGTGGTCTTAAGTTAGCAACCATCCACGCAATTTCCTGCAGAAGAAATGGAAACCACGGAAATCCATTTCTAGGATGGCGAACGTGAGAATCGAACCCACCCCTTCTCAGTGTAGCCTCACGAGGCTGAATGTACCCCGTTCCAGCCAATAATGTTTGCCGCTACATCACGAGGTGGTCACTGAGAAACATGCTCCCAATTTGACTGTCTACACTAAAGCAAATTGTTCATCATCCAACTTCTTCGCACATACAGTATTCAGCAGTCTATCGTCTGACTGAAGTTTGTAGGCAGGGAATCAAATGCTTGTTTATGGAGGTACCGGTAACGTCGCATTTGAACCTAATGTGTGATCTTGACCTCAGCTGGATCTGATCTTTGCACAGCTCCTTCCTGTAAAGGTATAACATCAGACTTGCTTTTAAGAAAATATGAATTTCAAAATATAACTTATTATGAAAGTACCTTGTAACAGGAAGTCATCTCCCTCTATGGATTCCATCGATTTTCTACTATATTCCAGGAATCTTCTTGAGCCTTCAGAATATTCTTCAAATGAGAATGGAGGCTGTGTTGTAGAAGTCACATTGGGTGGTAGCTGTTTGACTGCCTCCAGATATTGTGAACCAGGTTCATAGAGTCGACTACTTTCACATAACGTCTGAAACTGATTACACACAGTGATAATATCAACAATTGGTAAATGCCTATTAACCTTGCAGAAAGAGCACACTAATATACAGTGCCTCCAACAATGTACTTCTCTTTAAAAGCTTGTTTCTGTTGGACAACCATATTTCAGTTTTCTGGTGCTCTGAACACCTGAAAGCATTTAAAGCTGCCGATTGATAATAAGAAGATGAAGATGCAGAGTGTGAGGACCATGTGAGATGGAATTAACAAGGATATGTTTTTGGACGGGGGGTCAAGCCAAAATTTGCGTGATACAAAATGTGTGACGGTCTACCGTGCACCTCGCCTGTAAGCGGGCGCGCGCAGATACTGCCCGCATCTCATTGCTGCCTCTGTCAGCCGAGATCCAGGAGCGTATACTCGTATAATATAACACTCCGATACCTTTTTGCGCAGTTGTAGAGTAACTTGCTCAGTGTGAGCATGTCGTTCATTGAACGCATAAGATGTCTCTTGTTCAGGATTTGTACTTGTCCCCACAACTTCAATCCAAAAATAGCTAAACTCGTGTGTTAACAACGTTATAAAGAAAGTGGTTTACAGACCTATCCTCATGCAAATTTTGAGTGTTGTAAACACGTGTTCGTCTGTAATATAACCTTGTTAGAGTGGTCAACAGGAACGGTATTCATCATCCGCTGTAGATTTGAAATACATATCCACGGTTCAGTGTTCCTCAGTGTAGTGGAGGGCTTCCAGTTTGTATCCTTAAGTCTCAATGTTTAATTTTTATATAATGAAAAGAGATTTCCTCCATTGAAGGATGTAGGTCTACCACATTGCCTTGAGCAGTCTTTACACCCAGACGAAATACGCCTATTGAAAATCCTTACAGTGCTAATTGTTTACACCTGGCTAAGCCAACCAGAGGCCGCCTAGATCTAAAATTCCTGACGAACCCAGTCCTTCCAGTTGATACCAACACTTTATCCGTTGAGCCACAGTGACTCATGCATTGTTATGACATGCCTCTTTACTTTAAAACAGGCTTACAAATAGAACCGTACCAGATCTAAATACACAATATTAACAGAGTTGGGCAATATACTCAGAAAATATTGTTCTGTACCCTGAACGGGGGTAGGTAGAACAAGGGAATATGAGGGTGAGTGTAAGGGATGGTGTTTAATTATGGTGGGCTTCACCGAAAGTGCTGAAGCTCCGAATGTGTGTACGAGAGGGCGTTGGAGCGATCGGGAAGAGCTCTAGGTGGTTGGGGTCGCAGATTTAGGGGATGCACTATTAGTGCTGATCTCTTAGCTTGCGGTGCAACTACTACTGGAGAGTAATTCAACTATTTGCTGAGCGCGCAACGCTGCGATTGTCAGGCACGCGACCAAGTACTTCACGGCTGTGACAATGAAAAAGGACTATACCGCTTACACAGCGGGTCTATAATCAATGACTCTGGCAGATCAAGGTGTAAGGAGGGGAGTTGGGAGGTAAAGACAAAGTGTAAGAATAAATGTAACAATGAGTGTATGGTAACGATGGTCACTAGTTATTTGACCAGTAAGTGTTTTGAATGTGCCCCTCTACTTTAGGGATCGTGTAGCACAATGTAATGTTTACAAGTAAGTGATCAAGGTGTTCACTAGGGAAGGAATACACTTGTAAATGTAAGGACTTCTGAGATACACACTTACCTAGAGGTGCGAGGTCACGTCACAGTTGGATAGGGCCTCTGGTAGCAACAGATAATTGGTCCTCTTGCGTCGGTCCTTATAAGCGTTCTTTCAATGGTGTGTCAGCATTACCCAATGCTGTGACGTTTACCCTCGTTTCTTGTGTACATGTTATGATGTGATGCAAGCTGTTGGCTAACCAGCTGTGGTAAGTGGTAGCCTGCTTGCGGTGGGAGAAAATGTATTTGATGTGCTGTGGCTTCCACCCTGGGGTAGTTTTGGGGTAGAATAGGGTGTTGAATGTTGGGTAGATTCGTAGACGTGTTAGGGGTAGTTGTAGATTGTAGATGTGTGGTTATCCGTAGATTTGTATGGGTGAGTGTAGATCCAGTGGCGTGGGGCTATGCCTCTCTTGGGGGTGCGTAAGGTCCTAAGGGTGTAGGATCCCTTGGGCCTTAACAACACGTTGTCCTCATTTAGTTCGTGTCCCCACGAACTGGAGTTAGTCTTAAGGGTGACTTTGTTCTCTTCTTTCTTCTTCCTCTTCATCTACTTCTTCTTCATCCATCGTCCATCGTCGTGTCGGCGTAGCTGCTGTGTCACGTAGGGTGATGTGCACCTCATTATTTGTGTCGTCTAGTGTGTTCTCAGAGGAGGGTGGGTTTGTAGGTTTGGTACAATAGTTGGCATGTAAGTTATATAAAATTGATCAAAATCCGTAAAATCAAATATTGGTCTTAAAGCGTACATATTCAAGCATAATGTTAGAGTTATACAAAATCATAATCATATCTTGGCGTTTTATACAGGAAGGGAAAATAACATCCGTTGGGTGGGTGGTTGTGCTCTCATCGCAGCTCGATGAAAAAATTGCTTCCTGCATGCACATTGTATACCATCAAATGATAAAGTGTTTAAAAGACTGAAGGGTGAAATAAAAATAGATGCCCTGGAGTGTAAGCTTTAGGGGTGATTTCATAAAGTTTTTATTGTGGGTTGAAGAAGGACATCTTGACAAATTGTCGTTAAAAGGGTGAAAAAGAAAATACATGTGTTTAAATGTGTGTAATGTTTACAGTATGATAGTGTTTGACAGTGTACCAACAATAAAAGGTCATAAAAGTGGGTAGAATAAATAATAGTAGATGATGTGCTTGTAGCACCCATAATGTCGTCTTCATACTAGTGCTGGTCACACTGATAACATGTGATAATTAAAGAATAACAATCGTAACAATAATAATCATTATAATAACAATCTTGACAATAATAATACTACTAATAATAATAATAACAAGTGATAATCATAAGTCTGGTACCTTCTATTATGATATGATCATTCTGTAGAGCTCTTTTACCTTGCCATTCTTGCATATAACCTATGCGCGCTGCCTTACTCTGGCTATGTCCTACTCGCCCGTTCCTAGTGCGGTTTAGTGGTTATGCCGCTAGTCTATGTATAATCTAATGGTCTTCCTGCCGTGGGTAGGAAGCCCATCCTGATAACCAAGGGTCGGTCGGCGCTTACAAATTTTAGCCACCCGTAGCTATCGCATGGCGCGCTTTATTTGCGCCTTGCTGTGTTTGTGTCGACGGTGTTCAACGCTCCACGGCCGGTGCTCATCGTCGAACGCTGGCATCGTCACCTTAGTGGTGCGATTAAAATCAATGAAGGGTGTATGTGTTTATGAGTGAGAAAGTGTAGTTCATTTGTGCGTATGGAAGATATATTTACAAAAGTTATGTGGGCATTTTTTCTTCATGTATGAATAAATATAGGTTAGTGCACGTTTAGGCGGAGATGTATGCATGATATCGCTGCTCAGGTGGCCTGGAATAGAGCACAAATTATTATAACATTCATATATCAACCAATCGTCATTGGCGCATACAGATACCGATCCCTTTGGCGCCTTATATTATTCTATTCTAGCCTATGCCGGCTAGAAACTTAGCTTAGCCTACTTGTTCTAACCTTTTAGCCACTTCTTGTTCTGACCTTTGTGTATATGTGTAGGTGAATTCATCATCACTTTGTACAAAGTGTGTTTTGTGACGTCAGTGGTCCACTTTACCTTTACCTTTTATCATGATCATTTGTAGTTCTCTGCCATCGTGTTGGAGCTCGAAGCTGCAATATAAAATTACATAGTGTTTGTCAATATAAATACCCTTTGGTCATATATCTTATTTGCTATATCGATCGCGCAGCGCTGTTTATGGGTCGGCTAGCTTCAGTGCTACCACCCTTCAGATATCTATTTGGACGTCTTGTCTAATATCGCATTTACGTCGCTTTGTTAAATAATGTGTATCGATTTACCGGGCTTACTCCGCCTTCTCTAATGGACTTCTGGTGCCGAACGCGCTATTTCGCGTTCCTGTCGCGTATCATTTTGTATTACCTTGTTGGGCTTACAACGCCACTGCGTGGATCTTACGATGCCAAGCTTCCATCTACCGCCTTTGCGTGTAGATCAATAGCATATAGTGGCACGTATATGGCACTGTCCTCTGCGGGACGTGGCCTTCGCCCTTCTGTGCCGTGTACGTGTATCTTACACCGAATTACATACTAATCTATATCTAGATAGAAAATTGTAGCCACATTACCCCTACAAGTTACTGTTTTGATGCAGTAAGCTTGTTAAATTTGCCTATATCTAAACTACCCCTGAAATAGGTAGCTGTTGCCTTAGACTCTAAATTTTTGAGATAAGGATCCCCCCGGTCGGCGTACCTCCCGAGGTGCCGTTGTGACATCCTACTGGAACCGGAATCCGGTAGGAGCCCGTCGTCCCCTCCTAAATCTAACTGTCGACTTCCTTGGCGCATATTTATTGCTAAAATAGCATCTCGTTCGCTCTGGATATCCGTGGCTTACTGCCGCTCTTTAAAATCATTTTTCGGGCGTCACCGCGCTAGTCATTCATGGCCAGTTTTGGGAGCCCAACCCCCTGTGATAGTCGCTACCGATCATTTACAACTCACGGTACGCATTTAACCGACATTTAAGCTCAAGAGCCGCTGCTCAACATTTGTGGGCTGTGCGGAACATAATCATTTATATATCACCAGGGAAAAATTAATTTATTCATTTATATATTCAAATCTTCACCCACGTTCCGGCTGAGAACTTTTGTTTCACCTGAGGTTCCGCTAAGTCAGGACTTTTAGGCTTCACCCACTGCGATCGTGGGACTTCCCCTCACGCCTCAAGGGGTGTACTTAACCTTAAAGTTAGCTATGGTGTCCAAGTTCGTTGGGTCGTCCGTAGCTGCCGTCTATGGCTCTATCCTCATGTGACATTTTGGTCTTTACCATATTTATATGTCCTCAGCTCGTGTGTACTCGGATCCTTATTATCTATATATAGATAATTCTCTGGGGGATGTGTAATTTAGTGTGTAATGTAATGTGTAATAATTTGTGTACGTGTGTGGGGTTGTAGGGCATTATTAAACGCAGTGCCTGCTTTCGCACGCCATTAGCTCGATCGGATCTTCCACGCTGATATTTTTGTATGTATAATATAGACATGTTAGTAGGATTTTTGGGTTTGTACAAGGTATCATTAGTGAGATTCGATGGGCTGTTATTTGTGAAAAGGTGTTACCGCGTAGGCTTGGGAGGGTGTATCATTGTCGGCTCATTATTTTGCTCGGCCTTGAGCCCCTAATGCTGTAGGGATATCTTTAAATTAATGGATTACATGCAGGTTGGGTTAGATTTTCCCTGGAGTTAAAATTTAAATATTGCATGCAGGTATAATATTAATAAAACCCTGGGTTTGTGGGGGTGGGATATACATGCGTACCGATGGATTTGAGCGTGTGTAGTTGGCGCTCAAGTAAGGGAATGGATTCGTCTGGGTTATATAATTCTATAATTGTAACATGCAGGAAATATTAATTAAAATATTTGTTAGTGTGTCCATATGGCCGTTATCTATATAATTAGATATATCGAGCGTCCATTAATAGTTTTCCGATCACCTCTTGTACTCAGGTGTGAGCTGTGTGGTGCGGGGTGCAGTGGACCCTCTAGAAGCATGAACGTCCTACAACACTTTGTGTGAGGGTAGTGTAGTGTAGTGTGGGAATTGGTGGGAAATGTGGAATGGATCTCTGCCTGTATGGGATCTTTGGGGGAACTGTGCGTATTATACGTCTTGTGCCCTTTTCTCTAGTGACTGTCCTCACTTGGTCATATTTTGATTTCGCCGCTCGTTAGCGTTATTCAAATACGGTCTCACTGGGCGTCTGTATTTATTATGGGTGCCTCATGGCAAAAGTGCCTGCTCAAGACCGTTAGTCAGCGATAATGTCATATTATCCTCTCTTATTAATAACATCGCATAATTATAATATTTGTTAGCGTCCTGCGCTTTTATATATTTCTAACCGTGATATGCCGTGTTTACTGGTTTATGATCGCCTTTAGTGCATTCTAGGGTAACTAGTAACCTTCTCCTACCGTATCGGGGTACTGTCCTATCAATTAATTTATTATCATCCCCCAAATTCATTCCTGGTAACGTTTGTACCGGAATATGTGAATGAACGCGTGGGCTCGGTGATATATATCGGGCCATGCCGCTGCCGAGTGCCCTAGGTCGTTAAGTGACCCTACGTTACGTCTGGAGTACTTGTAGGCTAAATTTGCCTATGCATATAATTTCTGTAGCCATTCTGTATATTGTAGCGTCCCTAAGCCTGTATCATGTATGTAAGATTATTCATGTTCCTGTATTGAGCGCAAAAACTCTTGTACGTCATTAGGGTGCTTTATTGCCATGATCGGGGGGTAGTATTGTCTAGCATTTCCCCTGTCATTACTGTTTATTGCCGGTGTTTGTCCGCTGGTATAATAATCGACCCTATTTATGCAAGGAGCGAATATGGGTGGGAGCCGGCCAAGGCCTTCATCGCGTGTTCGCGAGCCGTGTTGGAGCACCCTACCTACTGACGTCACATGTCTCTCCAGACTGCTGACGCTATCTCCGTGTATCATGCGAGTGGCTAGTAATCTGCATTGCCGGCCTCGCATCGTACAGTGACTTGTCAGTGGCTGTGCTCAATGCCTATTGTATGCATAGAGAAAAAATATTCCACTATTCTGTTAGTGTAGGCCTTAATTTATTTGTCGTTAAGTGTGGTAACTATCAACTGGATGTATAATTGGTAGCAGTAGGAATCCTACTGATGATGTAAGTACTTCCCTGTGTACCTTGTAAGTAGTTGTCGCCTTGCTATGTCAACATGTCGTAATATTTGTTTATTCCGTGCACCTGACCTGTGCTCTGGTATGCCCTGTGAAATTTAGAATGTGTTTGTGATTGCGTATGAATGTAATGTTTTCCTACCATCGCGTGTCTATGCTAATGTGTCAATAGTTTTGACAATGATGCAAAATATAATTTTCCCGTTTGTGTACATATTCCAATGTGTGTGTATTTCCGCCCTGTGCAACCGCTTTGGCGAGAATTATAACTGTCCTTCCCTGTTAATTATATCTGCGCGTGAAAATTTTCTGTTAACCCGCGTAATTGTTGGGTCTTTATTTATGTCCTCTAGCGTTTTCCTACAATGTTACACATGTTATCTATTCCTGGGTAGTCCGTGGACTCGTCCTACAATTTATTTGTTTGTGCGAGTTTTATAGACTTCCCGGGTCTAATGCCTTGTGTATCGGGGGCCGATTGGTTTTCAGTCGGTCACCTGCTTTTCCATGATGGCTCCTGTAACCGTTTGTACCTCTATTTTTAGCTTAGGGCGGGTGGTATATGTGAATGTGACCCGTGATTATGTCTGGTGTTTTGGGGATTAATTTATCGCTCTTCTCTAAAAGCTATTTGGAACCGGGGTGGGGTGGTTTTCACGCTTTTTAATGTATTTAACGCCAGCGTGGCGTAGTGGCCCGCTGCCAAGCAGCTGGTGCCTTTCATGGTAATGTAGTGTGTTTGCCAATGTTATCCCTCCTGGCGTGATGGTTTCCACCCTCAATAACTGACTGGGGTTGTTGAATTGTATGCGAGATACATGTGCGATAAGCAGTAGCGCGCCTCGCCAGTGCTTTCCTGTCGAGCTTGGCCTTGCATGGCTTGCGCTGACGCATTAAAAGGTTCCAATTACAATGCTACTTCATGTCTGCAGTGTGAAGTCTGCTAGCAACCTGCCCATTGAATTCATATTCATGTTTTCATTATGTATATAAGAAAAAAATCCCTGTCTTATATGGCCTGGAAGATTTCGTGCCATGTGTAATTATAGATACTATATAACTATTTAGTGTCTCACGGTGCCTGGAAAGTTGGGGCTTCCATATTCCTTGTTTCCAGGAGTACCTTGGTTCGATCGTTAGCTTGCTGACGTGTATGTGCCAATCCGGGGACCGTGTACCTCTCTATATGTGCGGGGATCGTGGATATGTTTTCTAAGTGTGTCGCATGCGCGCGGCCTCCTTGTCATTTCGTGCCCGTGGGCTTTCGTAAGGCAGGAGTCGGCCGTGGTTTTGAGGAATTATATTCGTGTTCTTGATATTCCTATCGTCTGGCCCTTCTTCCCTTTTGTGTGTGTATCGGTTCGCCCCTATCCCTCTGCGTAATGCACGGTGTTTGCCATTACTGTACGTCCGTTGAAATGTGATGTTCCCATTTTCTGCTCTTTTGTGGGGTTGCTCAGAATATGCCCCTGTTTCCTGTGTGTAAGAGTTTGTGTTTTGTATGACTGGTCCATATATGTTTGTAGTGTCACCCCTGTGATTGTATTTTGGTATCCGTGGCTCGAGTCCTAGCGTTTGGCTTTCTTATCCTTTGTATGAGTGTGGCTTTTCCCCTTCCTTTTGGTGGCTTTTCCGCCCTTGCTCGCTGGTACCACTGTTCGCGTGTGATACGCTTTCATTCGGCGAACGTGAATTGTATCTTTAATGAGCTTGTGCCCGTGTCGAACATTAATTATATAGTTCAGGTCGGATACCTTTCTGCAAACTTTGAACGGACCTGTCCATCTCGGTATGAGAAATTCGGACACGTTCTTTTTGCGGGTCGGCGTCCAAATCATGACCTGTTGACCTGGTGTATATTCCTCGTGTTTGTGTTTCTTATCGTGTCTATCTTTATGTTTTCTCTGTGCCTCGATTATATTTTTCCTCGCGTTCATCCGCGCTACTTGTAAGTATTCTAATCGTGCGGCATTGTCTGCGAGAGTATCTTGGGGGCTGTATATATTATCTACAGGGCTCCTGGGGTGATAACAGTGTATCAAAAAGTGTGGTGAGTACCTTGTGGCTGTGATACCGAGTTGTTATAGCTGAATGAGGTTGGCTGTAGGTAATTATCCCAGTCTGTTCCAGTGTCATTAGTAAGCTTCGCTAGGGCCTTCCCTATTATTTTGTTCATACTTTCAGTGAGCCCATTCGTCTGGGGTGAGAAACTGGTGGTTGTGTACGCCCGTATTTGAAGTACCTCCAGTAATTGTTGGAGTACAGTACCGTTGATGTGAACACTGTTCCTCTGTCGGACAATAGTGTCTGAAATAGCCCATATCGTGTGATGATGTCGAACAGAAATTCCGCGATACCCTGTGTGTCTGTCTTGGGTGCGGCTTTTGTAATCATATACCGTGTAAGATACTCCGTAGCTACGAGTATGTATTTGTTTCCTTTATCTGATGTGGTGATCGGGCCTTTGATATCGATCCCCACCCCTGTGTAATAATTCCCCTTCTGGGACAGGGTTGAGGAGCCCGTGGGGTTTGCCCGGCCTATTTTTGAACCGTTGGCACGTGTGACATATTTTGACAAAGTTTGCAATGTCCTCCTTCATGTTCGCCCAGTAATACTTTGTTCGTAATCTGTGGTAAGTTTTATGTGTGCCTAAGTGCGCTCCTGTGAGGGGGGTTATGATGTCCGGTCAAGATATTTACTTTCAATGAGTCCGGGACCGCTATGGGCGCAGTGTCATGCAGGGCTGTGGGCTTAAATTTCAAGACCCCGTCCTTGTCTAGGAAAAATCGCCTAGACAGACGCACGTCTTGGAGTCTACCTTGTCCAAGTTTTTGAGTGCCACGAGTATCTGTTTTAAGTGTGGGTCGTGTTTCTGCTCCTGCTTCATGTCTACTAGTGTTATGGCATAGGTGGGCATGCTATCCCATTCGTGATCCTTACTATCATCCGGGGGATCTGCCACTGGTAGTCTGGATAGCCCATCAGCATCAAGATGTGTAGCGCCCTTCTTATGTTTTACAACAAAGTCGTATTCATAGAGCCTAAAATGAATCTGTTTAGCCTCGAATTTGGGTTTTTAAACTTATCCCAATAGAGTAAACTGGCGTGGTCTGTGATGACTGTGAAGGGGATGCCATATGAATAAACCCTAAAATAGTTTACTCCCCATGAGAAGGCTAGCATCTCTCGTTCAGTGGCGGAGTATCTGGTTTCAGCATTGGTTAATTTTCGGATCGCGTATGCCACTGGCCGCTTGTACCCATCCTTGTCCTCCTGTAATAGAGCAGCCCCTAACCCGAACAGGCTTTCATCCACGTGTAAATATGCCGGTCTGTCGCTCTGAAAGTGTTGTAGCAGTGGAGGGGTGTTAATAACTGTTTAAGTGTGTTGAAGGCGTTTACGTGTTCCTGTGTAATGTGAAAGGGTGTCTTCTCGTGTGTTAACTTCGTTAGGGGGTGAGCGATGTGTGCAAATCTATAGATATATATTCTATAATAGCTGGCCAGGCCCAGGAAACTTCTCAACTGTTTTAGATTAGCCGGCATTGGAATACCCGTTATTGCATCCGTTTTGGCCGGGTCGGGGATAATTCCGTCTCTGCGCACGATGTGCCCTAAGATATTGATTTTCTGCTGAGCCAATTGACACTTTGCCGGTTTGAGTTTTAATTTGGCCTCCCTAATCCGTGTAAACACCTCTTCCAGGTGGGCGATGTGTTCATCGAATGTCTGCGAGAAGACTTTTATATCATCGTAGTATACTAGGATGGATTTCCACTTCAGGCCGGCAAACGTTTTATCCACTAACTTCTGTAACGTTTGGCTCGCGTTTTTCAAACCCATGGGGAGCACTCCGTAGGTGAACAGGCCGTTTTCCGTGACAAATGCCAGTTTATGCCTGTCCGGTTCATGTATCGGTATTGAATAAAAACCCGAAAAACAATCCATGCTCGTAAACCATTTGGCTCCACTGAGAGCGTCCAGGTACGTGTCCGTACGTGGCAGTGGACAATTGTCATTCTCAATTAGTCTATTGAGCCTACGGTGGTCTGTGCAAAATCTATGGGATCCATCTTTTTTCTTGGTGAGCAAAACCGGGGCACTGTAATTCGAAACCGTAGGTTCTATTATGTCCGCTTCGAGCATCTCCTGAATTTGGGTGTCGATAGCCTTCCTCTCTTTTTGGCTCACTCTAAAAGGGAGCTGATGGACTGGCCGGTCACTGGTGAGTGGGACATGATGTTCAATGAATTCCGTCACTTCTAGATCTGCTAGCGAGTGGGCGAAAATGTCTTTATTAGTCTCCAGGAGTTCTGTGAGCCTCCTATTTTGTTCCCGTGTCATATCCTGTGTGGGAGTGTCATGAGGGACCGTTTTTGTGTTTGAGTCTGTGTTCGTGTTAATTGTGTTCAATGTATAGGCCTGGTGCTGCCGAATGTGTCTCGCTCCGCTCGCGTACTGTCTGTGTGTCGAGTATATTTCACCGAGTGTGTGGTGACAGTGTGTCCTTTCATGAGGTGTATTTCATTGTCTGCGAAGCTTATGTTTGCGTTGTACCTGGCGAGGAAGACTATTCCTATTATGCCTGGGACCGATAGTTCTTCTACTATAATCATTGGGTGGATCACATTGAAATTGCCTATTTGAACCTGTATATCGGCCGTCCCTAAGTGTGGAGCACGTTTGAGTTGGCTGCTATTAGCCGAATGTCGTTATTCACCTTGTGTGTCTCGCCCTCATTAACGTATCTTCTACCTATGCAACTTACTGCCGCCCCTGTGTCCAGTAGGATTTGTGCCCTATGTCCGTTTATACGAGCAGCTATTGTCAGTGGCGATAGAGTGTTTCCAACCCTCTGTGCGTATGTGTTATTGAGTGTATATGAAATTGTTGTTGCTTCTGTGTCCTTCAGAATGTGTATGGGCGTGTTTACTCTAGGATGTATGGCCGTGCACGCTTCCTGCCTCGCATTTCTGCTGAGTCACCGCGGAGCGCCTTGTTGCTTATCGCGTTTAGCGCGTTTGGTCATGTTATGCATTCCGTCCGCACGTGCCTCTGCCTTGCCTTGCGAAACGTACACCTGACATTCATTGTATGTCCGTTTCATTTTCTTCCCTGATAGAATGCTTGTTTTATGACTTCGCCCTGGAGTGGGTTCGAGTTCTATGCACTGTGTTGGTGCAATGGTTTTCACAGTGTTTTGCGAGGGCGCGTCTTCGATTCTTACCCTTCGTCTGCATGTGACGACCAGTTTTTGTCCCTGGCGGGTGTGAGTTCTATTCCCGTTCCTTGTTTATCTATAAGAACTGTGTTTTACCTTGCGTACGTGTAGGGTCACCTCTGGCCTTGTGTTTTGGTGTGGGGGGTGTGTTCTCGTTTCTAGAGGGTGTGGGGACTGTGAGGGGTGTGTAGTGTCCCGATCTAGGGTCCCCTGTGAATAATACATGTATATGCTGTTCAAACACTGTAGTGGCAAAGAGTAGCGGTGAATCAATGTCAGTGTAGACGTGTATGTTGCGTTCTATTCCCTTACCGAGAGCGGTCACTTCTACGGCTCCGGCATAGATACCGTCTCTACTCATATAATTCCTGTAATCTTGCTCTGTATTAAATGGATTTTCTTTTTCGTCTGCTACGAAATCCTTGTATTCTCCCCAATTGTATACAATGTGGTTGACCGTCTATAGTCTGTACCCGCTGTGTCTAGTCTCATTCTTATGGAGCAAGAAGCTAATTGCTCGAAATAGGCAATTGCCATCTCCCTGTACGGGGTGTGTTTGGAATTGTGTTAGGGGAGAACTCTCAGCTGGTTTACCCTTTGCCTGCTCCTTTCCCCTGTTCTGCCGCTTTTGAGTAGGGGTGGGCTCTTTCTGGGGGTAGTTCCTTCTGTTTGTATGTCTGTGGGGAAAGGTCTACAGCCGATTTTATTGCCGACTGTCCCTTCCCATTGTGTGTTGGGGCTCTAGCTGCTCGGGGTAACCCGTTTCCATCCCCTTGTGCTCTGTTTTCCTGGGGTTCCCTTAGGGGAGGAGCCTCAGTCGCTTCTTTAGCTGGCCGAGCCTCCCCCTTCAGAAGTTTCTTGAATATCCCGTGTTGCGTCCTTCAGTGTATCGTGTCTGTTCCCTAACTGGATAGCTATGCCAATTCCCTGTTTAGGGTTGGTAACTTGGCGTAGGTAATAGTACTTTTCTAGCTGGCTGTGGTGCCTGCGGTCTACTACTCTGTGTGTGGTCGTCAGGGAGCGGGTACTGTTCCGGTCCCTTTTTGTACCGCATAGGGGTGTCACGTTTGTGCTGTGGGACTGTTTGGTTGTAGCGAGGGCTGTCCTGTCTATATTGTGGCGCGTTGCCCTGTCTGCGATGGGGAGGGGTGTATGCCTGTCCCTGTTGGGGTGGGTTGTCACGGTAACCCCCGTTTCTCCTGTATTGTGGGGAATCGTGGGTCTGTCTGCCTGGGGGTGGGCTGTCCCGGCGGGGATTGTTGTATTCGTATTTTGGAGGGTAATACTCTTGCGCGTATGGGGATGATGGCCCTCGTTGAAGGTAGGTTGGTCTCCCCTGCGGGTAATTTTGACCCCCCCGTGTGTCTATCGCCCCTGTTGTATTGTGGCCACCCCGTGTTATCTCTGTCCAGATACTGTGGTCGCTTTATGCTCTCCCTATCGTCATACTGTGGCCGCATTGTATCCCCCCTGTCATGATACTGTGGCCGCATTGTGTTCTCCCTATTCTCATACTGTGGCCGCATTGTATCCTCCCTGTCATCCCTTAGTGTACCTCCCACTGCTTGAATTGCAGCGATCGTCAGCTGCTCCATCCGCTGTACCATGTCATCAATTCTCTGGTGTATGTCACCCTTGTCTGGACCAATATGGTGATCAATTGCCTTCGTTGTCGCCTTCTCCGTTATCGTCCTCCCTGCTTCTATTATTTTGATGTTATTCTGCAGGTGTTGTAGAGTCGGGTTGTTCATAATACATAGCTTGTCTACTAATGATGGCCTAAGCCCCTGCATTAGTAGCCTAATTTTTTGCTTGTTAGGCATCGCGAGGTTATACTATTCGCACATTAGGAGTTTTGCGTTAACGTACGCCTGCGCACTCTCTGCGGGCCTTTGTGCTCTTTCTCTTATTTGATCATACAGATCATCCTCATCTGGTGTAAGCCTGAACTCATTTGTCAGTAGGAAAGAGATTTCGTCCCATGTAGGGTTTTCTAGATCGACCTCATGAAGCTCATACCATGTGAGCGCT
This sequence comes from Meconema thalassinum, assembly GCA_946902985.2. Classification (NCBI taxonomy): domain Eukaryota; kingdom Metazoa; phylum Arthropoda; class Insecta; order Orthoptera; family Tettigoniidae; genus Meconema; species Meconema thalassinum. Next base: position 884,382,635 of record OX336389.2, on the reverse strand, counting down.
GTTTCTGTCAAATATGCGGGTAAGAGGCGTCTCTTGGCCTCGTCACCCCATCCGTTTATCCTAGCTGTTCTGCTAAAAGCTTTGAGATATTCCTCAGGGTCCTGCCCATTACCTGCGAATTTTGTGGGGTGGATCATGGGATATTTCACCTGCACGGCCATGTTTCGTTCGATAATGTCCTCCTGACTAGCTAAGGATTCATTATCCTCTGTGTTATCTCATATAGCGTCGTGCGCTGGAGTATCAGAGCTTGTGTTGTTTCTCAGTGAATTATCCTCACTCCCTGAGTAGAAAATGTGTGTTATATTAGCAGGGTGCTCGTCCCCTGATATGTCTTCGCTAACTAGGGGTGTGTTGTCGTACTGTGTAGATTTGACTACTGATACCGTTCTGTCTATGTAATGCTTGATCGTTTCTGCTATTGTGTGTATATCTAGGACCGCGTCTGATATGTTAGTTTCTTCTTTGATAAGATTTGAGTCTAATATCAGTGTAATGAGGGTGAGCAGGCTATCGGTCATTTGCCCCGTAAGTTGGAGTTGCTGTATTAGTAGGGGAGGGAGTGCTGGTGGAAGGTCTCTTGAACTATCACTGGATACTGGTGATAGTTGTTTTTGCGAACTGGTATGGGCCTGGGATCGTGTGAAATGTGTAATTTGTGCTGCCGCTGCAGGGTATTTAGCGCGGATTTCTAGCGCTTGTGCTTCTAGCTCCTGGAGCAGGCGTGGCGCAGTATGCACGTCTATCAAATCGCCGTTCCTGATTTTTAGCTATGGTAAGAGTGGTGTTGTGCCGGCTGATAAGTGATGTGCGAAATCCCTTAGTGTAATTTTAAATGTGGACATATGGTTTCTATCGATTTCCCTCTGTAAATCTGTCCACCCACTCTTAGGTATTCTATCCCCGAAAATAAATTTCTGCCTTGGAACGATCGCTTTCCTTGTAGAAGGTTTCTCTAATTCTCCCTTATGCGGTGGGTGGGAGGGCTAATGTGAATTGATGTAACCCACGTAAAAAAAATTGTGACGTATCTTTCAAAAAAAAATCGCTACTTCGCTTGGCTGTACAAAAGGTTCCTGCTAATGATCTACCACGAGGGCTCGTTGTGCGAGTCCCTTATCCAAAAACGTGGTACCCGTGCCTCTACCACTTTTGTTCTGTACCCTGAATGGGGGTAGGTAGAACAAGGGAATGTGGGGGTGAGTGTAAGGGATGGTGTTTAATTATGGTGAGCTTCACCGAAAGTGCTGAAGCTCCGAATGTGTGTACGAGAGGGCGTTGGAGCGATCGGAAAGAGCTCTAGGTGATTGGGATCTCAGTATAGGGGATGCACTATTAGTGCTGATCTCTTAGCTTGCGATGCAAGTACTACTGGAGAGCAATTCATCTATTTGCTGAGCACGCAACGCTGCGATTGTCAGGCACGCGACCAAGTACTTCACGGCTGTGACAACGAAAAAGGACTATACCGCTTACACAGCGGGTTTATAATCAATGACTCTGGCAGATCATGGTGTAAGGTGGGGAGTTGGGTGGTAAAGACAAAGTGTAAGAATAAATGTAACAATGGGTGTATGGTAACGGTGGTCACTAGATTATTTGACCAGTAAGTGTTTTGAATGTGTCCCTCTATTTTAGGGATCGTGTAGCACAATGTAATGTTTACAAGTAAGTGATCAAGGTGTTCACTAGGGAAGGAATACACTTGTAAATGTAAGGACTTCTGAGATACACACTTACCTAGAGGTGCGAGGTCACGACACAGTTGGATAGGACCTCTGGCAGCAACAGATAATTGGTCCCCTTGCGTCGGTCCTTATAAGCGTTCTTCCATTGCTGTGTCAGCATTACCCAATGCTGTGGCGTTCACCCTCGTTTCTTGTGTACATGTTATGATGTGATGCAAGCTGTTGGCTAACCAGCTGTGGTAAGTGGTAGCCTGCTTGCTGTGTTAGAAAATGTATTTGATGTGCTGTGGCTTCCACCCTGGGGTAGTTTTGGGTTAGAAGGAGGTGTTGAATGTTGGGTAGATTCGTAGACGTGTTAGGGGAAGTTGTAGATTGTAGATGTGTGGTTATCCGTAGATTTGTATGGGTGAGTGTAGATCAAGTGGCGTGGGGCTATGTCTCTCTTGGGGGTGCGTAAGGTCCTAAGGGTGTAGGATCCCTTGGCCCTTAACAATATATTTTCAATACAAAATTCAAAATATATAATAACTGAGACCTTGAATATACTAAATAAAAATTGTGTTTTCAAATAAAATTGAAAATACTGAACACTTTCAGTAGGCTAAAGTTTGCTTGCAAATCATTGATTTGAAAAATATTAAAGGAATAGAAATATTTTTCGCTGGAGGTATTGGGTATTTTCATATGTATTTTAAAATACAATTTTGTGTTTTGTATTTTCAAGGAGTCAAAAAAAATAGTCAGTCATTGTATTTTGAAAACAGGCTTACCAATAGAGCCGTACCAGGTCTAAACACACAATATTAATGCACACATTTCACATTTCATTCACCGGTACACCCTACCGGCTACTAGTGTGAAACTTATGGAAATCTTAAAATGATCCATAAAAACTTTTAATCGCTTTCTGTGAAACAAACAAATACACCTGGATTAATAAATATGGTGAAGGGATATTTGTTAACAGTTAAATATCTTAGGGTTGTGGTTTAAATTAATGATCATATTATATATTGATTATTTAAACAATATGGCGGTACGGATTTTCTTTGGTTTTCACTAATATTTACTTTGTAAAAGTAATGTTATTATCAAGAGTCAAACATAACTTCCATTGCAGATAAAGGAACAACATTGATTTTCTGTTCCTGCAATCTATATTTTTAAAACGTACATTATTGACTGGATTTTATACTGATTTTTATTTGTTAGCGAATCAGTGAGCGACAATAGCCAGTCTTTCTGCGAACCCAGACGCAGCAATTTTGCCGAGTTCAGCTGATTCCTACAGGCCGACGCGGCTGGAGAACTCTTGGCTAGAGAATTTCCATACACCTGGCAAAGGAAAATGGCCTATTCTGCTAACCATCCTATATCTCACGACTGGAAACGTTTGTGAATAAGTGGGTCTACATAAACATGACGGGGGAGGACGTGGTGGCGCAGCCTCTCACCAAGGCGGATCGGGTTCGATTCCCGGTCAATGCATGTGAGATTTTCGAAATGAAATGCCATGTCCTGTGGTTTGGATTCCACGTAAAAAGGTGGTCTCGTGGCTCATGATCGCGAGATTAACGGTCACGTTAAACTACAAGCTTCCTTCCTTTATAAAGATGACGAGGAATCAACAGAATACCTTATAAATGTTCAGGGCTAAAATGCAAGCGAGACATCAGTCTTTAAACATAGGCTATTCTGTTCATCCTCATTACGTCCACGTAGGCCTACATATTTACATTTTTTCAGTCGTGATATAAAAGGACTGTTGGCATAACCAGTCTGCCTATCAGTGGCGGCAGTTAATAAGGTTGCAGTGTTGCACAACGACCAGATTCTTTTCAACAAAAAGAAAAAAACCGTAATGTTAATCTTTTAGCGATAAAAAGCTATGCGTTTCCTCTTACATGCAGAGGAATTCATAGTTTTGTTCTTAATAACGCAGGAAGAAGCGCGCCAACAGTATAGGAGCGCTCACCACGTGTTCGTTGCCAGGCTCTAGCACCGACCAGATCCCGACAGCGGAGGGTATGGCAGAATAAGTCCGGTTCCAACAGTTAACTCGGATGGTCGTTGCTCGCTGATTGCAACAAGGGAGGTGATGGGTGGACGAAGACATCCAATATGCTCCCTCTACTGCCGATACCATTGTCTCGCAATGTAATCTGCGCATGAGTGTGTGGCACTTGCTGTTCCCCCGCCCCGAGTTTAGGGTAGGCTGGTTTGTTCTCGTTAAGTTATTCAAATATAATCCATTTAATTCCGAGGTGAATGTGATGTTATCTGGCGTGAGGAATGACCAACATCGGTATTACCGCGCATGTGTATACCGTCTTCTCTGACATCGAGCAGGATTTTCCACCCCCCTCTCCTTAGTGGGAATGGTGCAACACCCAGAGCAATATTAACCGCCAGCCGCCACTGCTTCCAATGGCGTTGGAAATTCTCTAGCCATAAAATTGGCAACTCCACAGCTTTTGGCTCCACAGAGGGGCTTGCCTGTGTCGCTCATTTTCTCGCTATGAAATGAAAACCAGTATAAAATCCAGACATCAATGCACGGTTTTAAAAAATGTCGATTGTAGGAACTGAAAAGGAGACCAATAAGACGATGAGAAGTATGGCTTTTCAACAACGCGTACATGCTAGGATACTGGTTGGCTGAACAACACTCCTATAAATATTAGTGTAGGGAGCTGTAATATTATTTTTGATATTACAGTACATCACGTCGAATGTCTATAGAAGTTATGCATTGATAAGAAACCACAAAAGATATCGAGATGATACAAACCTTCTCTGGAGAATACGCTATCCGTATTCAAATCGGCTCGATAAATATTTTATTTACAAAATGCAGACAGACAAAATAACCAATACTTTTGTAACTCATAATGATTTCCTCTAAAACAGAAAACAAGAAAGTTTGGCAAAACAATCAAAAGACTCACACGCAAATTTAATGATATTATTTATATGGTATACAGGGTGGTTCAGCTATTGTGTGCAGCCCCAACATTTCCTGGTTTAAGACATTGAAACAAGGTTTTCACTCGATGATAATATGTACTCGTAACACTGAGAAATTGAACTAAATATGAGTTTCTTAAAGGAAACATACATTTCTTAACGTTCTTCTAAACATACTTTGTTAATGTGTCCTACAAAGCACGTCGTGCTCGTGGTACCGATATATGCTAAGCATCGTACTGCTACAAGCATTGTCTACTAATGGAATAAACCTCAGCTGCTCCATCTTTACAGCCCAATGAGCTCCATCGCATTAACAAATTACTGAGCGTTATTGTGACACATTTAATTTCATATGCTATATCCTTTAATTCCTCGCTTCGAGAACTTTCGAATGCAGTTGAAAAGAATGTATATTTCCTTTTTAAAAAGGTTCAATGTCTTCGTTCATACGAGTAGTAGGTAATTACTCGCCCCCTTGCATATCATCATTAAATGAAATCCTCACTTCGATATCTTAAACCGTTGAGGAAATATTGGGTGGGGTATCCATGTCAGTTGGACAGTACATACCTGGATAGGAAGCTGTGCACTCAAAGTATGCTGCAGTTGGAAATATGCCATGGTCACATTCTGCAAGACAGTGTCACTATCTATAAGTAGTTGTCGAACCTTCTTAAGGATATCAGTTTTTATTTTATACAGGCGGGCATGTTTTTCATTTGCTTCTGTCACACTAGCCTTGTATGCAGCCTCAGATTCGAGTGCCTGCAAAAGCAACACACAGCACTCATGTCTTTGTATAGCCCGTGGAAAATTAAAGCTACAGTGGTTGTCTGACGAGGTGACCCGAGCACCTCCTCGTTTGTCTGTTTAGCCCAACGCGATATCTACAAAGTGTGGCGCGGTATCATATTATCTGTGCTCAAAATATATCCATAAACCGTTCCGCTATGGAAGTATATAGATCGGGACTCTGCGCTGTCGCTGTCTCGAGTAGCCACAGTCAGGTGGCCAAGTATTGGAGACATTATAGTAAAGGCTACGCTCGGGCTTGCGCAGAAGATTCCTATAACTCTACCCCTTTCTCCCTCTCCGTGTCTCGCCCAGCTAAGGGATGGGCCACCAAGTGAGACGACCACTGTACCTCTATAGAACGTCATGGATGAAGGAAAATAATGAAGAAAAAGTGCTCAACTCAAATTACTACGTTAATAGTATAAATGGTATAAATGAACTAAATGTAAATGATATACTGTTTGATTGGGATTCATATGTAATAGCCTGATAAGTTTTATATCTTAATTTTTGAAATGTTTGCAAAGAATGTGCACTGTATCTAAACCCTATAGAACCGTATGAAAGTAGAGGCGTGTGTCGGGTGATGAACAAAGAAGGGTGATATAACTTTTCATCCATTGTTTAGTATAATATTGTAAACTGCTGAGGCAGTAATATTCTCGATTGTCTTACTGAAATAAATAATGGGTCAATTGTCACAGGTGTATAGTATAGTAGAACCAATACATAAAGGGGGTATAAAAGTTGAGACACATAACTTAAGGCTTACAACAAAATTGCCAATATTAGCTACAGAAACAGGCAATGAAACTACTTGATATTAAAATATATCCTTGTAAAAAGCAGTATAGATCCTGACCAAGTTCTAGTACCATATATGCGGTCATTGTTTCTATTGAACCTCTACAAAAAGCCATGGATGAAGGGAAAATGGGTGAAGCACTCACTATTTGTCAACTTGAATGAAGCTTTTTACAAATTAAAGCATATAATTCTTTCACATAAATTACAAAAACAGACACCAGACGAGTAACACTAGAATGGTTTGAAGGATATCTGACAGCACATAACATTGGTAAATAATCTATCAATCCATACTTTTCAGTTGGTCAACACAAAATTTGCCCAATATGATTATTGGCTGGGTACAATATGTATATACAGGTGTAATTGATATATATGAAGTCCGATACACTGGTGATAGAAGAGACTGTTCTAAGCTTCCTAGGTAAAGAATACTGTATGTCACCTATCTTTAAATTGAAAATTAAACATTGAAAAGTCAATGTTTGTAGATTTTACAGTAACTCTTCAAGTAGAAGGTGCACACGAAGTCGCGGAGGCTCGGGGTGGGGCAAGGCGATGCGAGGAAGTTGGTGCGCAATCGAAGCATTGACCTTACCTGTTGAGGAGGGGAGGGTATCAGCTGATCTGAGGATAGCGGTGCTCGTCTTGTGGAACCCGCAAGTAAGAAAATTGTTATGTTCTTGATGTTATTGTTGTTGTTGTTGAAATCTCACATAAAGGCTTGGGATATTTGAACCGGCAGTACTGTGTAGCCTGCCTTGTAAGTGTGGAAGTCATTGACTGATTGATTGATGTTGTAAATGATATCAGGATAACATAATTTTGATAATCAGCCCTGGTGTGGAAGGATGTTTCAAATCGCATGTTAATACGTTGTCTCTCAAGCTCTGTTCTTCATACATGTCACTTGGTCTTACCGAGATTTGAACACAGGTACCGTAACTATGGCGAATGTCAAGGAAAAAACTATGTTCATCACATGAGGAGGGTTAAGAGATGAAATAAACGCATATTATACCCCCTCACTGAGCTGAGGTTTCGACATCGGCCTTCCAATGCGGCACCCCAGTTCAAATCTCGGTTGGTGCATATGAATGTTGTGCCGGTCAAAGTGGAGGCTGGACAGAGTGGTCTCCGGTCTCCCTTGTCAGTTTAATTCCAAGAATACCTCATTATCAATCCATTATCATCACCCCGAAGGAATGCGACCGGGTATCAGTCACGGAATGAAGCCGTGTTAACAGCAGCTGGTATATTTAAGGGGACGATCAGAGCCGCTGGTGTTGCGTTATTCGGGGTTTATAGCGGAAACCCTTAAGAGGTGTTCTGGGTTTCTATTTAGTACATTAATTTCATCCATCAACCTGACTAAATGCCTTAGTGGTCCAGATCGTTAGTCATTGTCTTACTGATTCCAAGTTTATGGGTTCAAATCCGGCTCAGGTCAGTGGCCTTTAAAGAGTGTCTTAAAGGTGACAACTCCATGTCGTTGGCTTCCGGCAACTTATAGAAATACTGTGGGGCGAAATTCCGACATCACGTCGTCTGTTCAGAACTAGCATATAAGACGGACGTAAAATACTTGATGTTGTTTTAATTGAGAGACTTTGGCCATTGTGGTCATTTATACCCATGTAGTTGGGTACGTGTATAATTTGTCTGATAACCTGTGTTTCTGTGGTGGATGTGGTGGTATGTGTAGCTGTAATTATTAGAGAAGGAAATGGGACAGGTGCCCCGTGACTTGAAGTAAAGTACTATCCCGGCATATGCTTGGAGAGAGTCTAGTAAACCGGGGTAAAACCACTTTGGATAGCCGTTGTCAGAGCCGAGATTTGGACTTCCAATCTCCGGACTTGCTGCGATCGTGGTGTACGATATAACGCCCACGGTCACGCCGCGCCGTGGGGTAGGAAAGAAAGCAGCCCTGACCTTATTAAAGTATGCCATGAGAAATCATCTTCAGACTGTCGATGGTGGGAATCGGTCCTACATTCACGAGAATGAAAAGTATTCAGCTACATTGTAGGCATGCATTTAATACAATATTTACTTTCTGACGGGTTTTCTAGCACCAGTAGGTTCCAGAAAATCTACAAACATGTTTTATTTTCCATAAATTAAATAATAGCAGGCAATAGTAAAGTGTATTTAATACTTGCACCACATGTACATAATAATAATAGTGATAATAATTATAATAATAATAATTTAATGATAGCCAGGCTGTTTAGCTCTGGTAGGCTTAGTCTAGGCTCAGTCATGTAATAAATGAAGGTGATCAAATACGACAGGCTTGTGCCGATGGATTAAATGTCACGTACAACAAATTCTGGGAACACATAATTCCGGCAACTCTACATCGTCGAAAAACATAAAAATAGTGTGTCTATAAACCTATTATTATTAGTAGTAGTATTATCATTAGTATTACTGTACAGTTGTTGCACTGTCTTCGCACATAGACCATAATGGTTCATTTCATTAATTTACCATATATTTATAATTTCAATTTTCTAATGCAGGTTATGTACTATACTGAACAACAATAAGTTACTTATATTGTGTCATCACTCATCAGCCATAAGACTTGCTGTATCATAAACTGATCTACCACCCTCAGTCATGCAGGCCACTTCCCGTGATGGAATGAATGTTGTTCATAGGCTTGGTTTGTGTATTTCATTGCTATTGGCCGACACAGTGAGGAGGTCACTTACCTTCAGACTTTGGTCTACATTCCACAGCCTTGGAGGGGAGGCCGACTTGGAGAAATCAGCTGTGTTGTGGTGGGGAATCCAGCCTATTTACTTTTCCAAAGTATTGACCGGCATTCTTTGTGATTTAATTTCACCTACACTTATTAAGATATGACTACATTTCTTGAAGATGTATGCTTAGAATACCATCTTCTATCGCCAGTGAAAAGGGCTTCATGTATAGCTTATAACACAAGTCCTGAAAAAAATGGCATGCATTACTTATTCTTCATATATATAAGGGGCAATTAGGCAAATATTGTGTTGAGCGACTGATAATTCGTACAGTCAACACAGAAACATGGCTTCTAATCTTCCAATTATTGGTAAACAAGAATTTAAGAGAACGTTCTGTTGTTTAAAATGGATATGGCAATACTCTACACAAGTGAATTAGGCTACTGGTATTGTGCTTAACATAGCAATCTGTGAGGAATTGTGGTTTGGCAACAATGTATTTTTACGAGCGTGTGGCAGCACTGTGCAGGCTGGATATGTGACGTTGTGTCACATGATGAGCAGGCAAGCTGGGAGAGGACCACGTGACAGGTAATACAGCGCGCAGCAGGTCACCTGTAGCTTGCAGACAGATGATTTTTGGTGGTGAGTACTGGGTGAAGAGCTTTCTCTGGCCCAAAAAATATTGTAATAATAAGGGAAAAAAAAAGGATTTTTGGTGCGTGACCAAGAAAGTGCTCCGAAATATTAGATTGTGTGATTGTCTGTACGATCGTGATCGTGGATGGCCGTGTGTGCTTTGGCCATAGGTCTAGTGTCGCAAGGGCGTGATTTTTATCGGAGTCCCGAGTGACTATATATAATTACGTGTCGCCAATGTTATACCGGGCGTGCTTACTATGTCAGACAGCGGAGTCTAACGTGCATAATAGTGCAAACGCATATTGGCTTGATAAAAAAAAGGACTAGCTCATCGCAACATAGCCTTAAACGTGAGCTACGGTACGGCATACTTCGTGTAGAGAACACTCGAGAACAGGCGAGGCACTATCATTGAAGGAGAACAAATTGATACAATTTATAATTCGACAATACACACGCAGTTTATGAACAGCTGTGAATGCTACTGCTTACATAAAGCCTGTGACAATTTACTGAGAGGAATATCTGTGTCTACATTGGAACTGTTCGTGGCACAGGAACTTATGATTTCCAGAATGGAACAAGGACATTTTCTAACCTGCGCTGTTGGAGTGTCGATGAAGCAGGGGCGTATTCTTAGGGCTACCGTGGCTACCGGCGGTAGCCCAAGAAAATAAATTACTTTAAAAATAAATAACACTTTATTACAGGTTCAACAAAGCATTCAAACAATCGTGACTTTCATGCACATTCTTCTTTATTGAAAGAAATAATGGTTAGAGGGTAGTCAAAGCGGCAACGCAGTTCAAACCGACCAAGAAAGCGGCAGCCTTAAGCTGGGGTTTCCTAGCTCCGCATTTTGAGCGGAGCGCACTGCGCAATGCGCAGTCTGCAGTGCGGAGCCGACTGAACAACACGGAATCAGATGGCATAGTCCCCCGTTCGGATCTCCGGGTGGGGACTACTCGAGAGGGGGTTAACATCACAGAAGTGACAAAGAGGAACTCTGACATTCTACGGATCGGAGCGTGGAATGTTAGAAGTCTGCTAGGAAATGGAAGGTTAGAAAACTTAGAAAGGGAAATGGATAGGTTGAGGTTGGATTTGGTTGGGATTAGTGAAATGCGCTGGCAGGAAGAACAGGACTTTTGGTCAGGAGACTATAGGGTCATTAGCACTAAATCAAACAATGGCCAAGCAGGGGTTGGCCTCATATTGAGTAGGAAACTTGGACAGCGGGTGGAATATTATGAGCAATATAGTGAACGGATTATTGTAGCAAAAATAAATACTAAACCTACCTGCACCACAGTGGTACAAGTCTATATGCCTACCAGTCAAGCTGATGATGAGGATGTTGAAAAGGTCTACGAAGAAATAGACGAAATTTTGAGGTACCATATCAAGGGTGATGAAAATGTTATAGTAATGGGAGATTGGAATGCTGTGGTAGGAAAAGGGAGAGAAGGGAAGATAGTAGGAGATTTCGGATTAGGTGAAAGGAATGATCGAGGAAGCAGGCTGGTAGAATTCTGCACTGAGCATGAGTTGGTCATAGCTAACACCTTATTCAATAACCACAATAGAAGAATATACACATGGATGAGACCAGGAGATACAGGGCGTTACCAAATCGACTTCATTATGGTCAAGCAGAGGTTTCGAAACCAGATTTTGGATTGTAAAACATATCCTGGTGCTGACATAAACTCTGACCACAATCTGGTTGTAATGAAATGCAGATTAAAGTTGAAGAAACTGAAGAAAAGTCAAAAGCCAAAAAGGTGGGCAATAGACAGACTGAAAGAGAGAAATGTAAACGAAAGATTCAAGAAGAGTATAAAGGAAGGACTAATGAAAAACCCTAAACAAACTTCAATTGCAGACGAATGGGCACTTTTGAGGAATGAAATAACAAAATCCGCAGAAGAAAACATTGGTAGGAAAGAGAGAATAGGTAGAAAACCGTGGATCACTCAGGATATACTCGAATTGATGGATGAAAGGCGGAAGCACAAGAATGTAAGAGATGAAAAGGGGAAAGCAGAATACAGACGTCTGAGAAATGAGGTTAACAAGAAGTGCAAGGAAGCGAAAGAAGAATGGTTGAAAGAGAAATGTGCTGGTATAGAAAATTGTCTGAAATTAGGAAAAGTAGACACAGCTTATCGAAGGATTAAGAATATTTTTGGGGAAAAGAAGACTAAGTGCTGTAATATTAAGGACACAAATGGAAAGCCTCTAACAGATAGGGAAGAAAAGGTTGAGAGATGGAAAGCTTACATAGAGAGTTTGTATAAGGGAAAGGAGATTGAGAATCATGTAATGGAAAGGGAGGAGGAAATTGATGAGGATGCGAAAGGAGATTTAATATTGAGATCAGAATTTGATAGAGCTTTGGAAGGCTTAAGCAGGAACAAAGCACCAGGCATAGATGATATACCGATTGAGTTGCTACGCTGCATAGGAGAGGAAGGTCTGATCAGGTTATTTCACTTGGTGTGTAGGATTTATGAGACAGGTGAGGTACCCCCTGATTTCAAGAAGAATGAAATCATCCCTATACCAAAGAAAGTGGGAGCTGACAGATGTGAAGATTATCGTACAATCAGCTTGATTACTCATGCTTCAAAGATCCTGTCTAGAATAATTTACAAGAGGATTGAGAGCCAGATAGAAACGGAGTTGGGTGAAGACCAGTTTGGTTTCAGGAGAAATGTAGGAACAAGGGAAGCTGTACTAAGTCTTAGGCTGATTTTGGAAGGTAGAATAAGGAAAGATAAGAGAACGTTCATGGCTTTTGTAGACTTAGAAAAGGCCTTTGATAACGTTGATTGGACTAAATTGTTTGACATTTTGAAATCGATTGGAATAAAGTACAGGGATAGGAGGGTGATATACAATCTATACAGAAACCAGACAGCAGTCATTCGAGTTGAAGGACATGAGAGAGAAGCTGGTATTCAGAAAGGTGTAAGGCAAGGCTGCAACTTATCACCCATACTTTTCAATCTTTACATTGAACAAGCAATGAAGGAAATTAGAGAAAAATTTAAAGTGGGAGTGAAGATTCAAGGAGAAATAATTTCAACTCTGAGATTTGCTGATGACATCGTCATCTTGGCCAACAAGCCTGAGGATTTGAATGAGTTTTTGAATGGTATGGACTCCGTCTTACGGAAAGAATTCATGATGAAAATTAATAAATGTAAAACAAAAATACTGGAATGCAGCCGAAATAAATCAGAAACCTCTATGGAGATCAAATTGGCAGGTGAAAAGCTGAAGGAAGTAGGAGATTTCTGTTACTTAGGAAGCAGAATAACCAGTGATGGACGAAGCAAAGAGGATATAAAAAGTAGGTTGGCTCAGGCAAGAAAAGCATTTCTACAAAAAAGGAATCTGCTGACATCGAATATAGATTTAGGTATTAGGAAGTCATTTTTGAAAGCCTTTGTCTGGAGCGTGGCGCTCTATGGAAGTGAAACTTGGACTATTGGTGCAGCAGAAAAGAGGAGAATTGAAGCATTTGAAATGTGGTGCTACAGGAGAATGATGAAGATCAGATGGGTAGATAGGGTTACAAACAAAGAGGTATTAAGACGAGTGGGAGAGGAGAGATGTTTCTGGCGACTGCTAATGAAGAGAAGAGATAGGTTGGTAGGACACATACTAAGACACCCAGGAATAGCAAGCTTAGTTATGGAAGGAAGGGTCGAGGACAAGAACTGTAGGGGTACACCAAGGTTAGAATATGTTAAACAGATTGCCTCGGATGTAGGGTGTGGTAGCTATGTAGAGATGAAACGATTAGCTCAGGACAGGGAGGCATGGAGAGCTGCATCAAACCAGTCAAAAGACTGAAGACTCAAACAACAGTTTTCCTACACCCCTCCGCGGTGCGCAGTGCGCTCTGCGCAACTGGACGACTCCTTTGAGGGCAGTCAAGTGCGGACCGCGCTACGCAACAGACGAGTATTTGGGCTTTTTTCTCTTGTGTACTGTAGATTTCCTTTTTTTTTCACAAAATTCAAAAGGAACTAACTGAGTGTGTACAGCAGTAGCGGCTATTCAGGTGAAGGGAGTGAAGAGCCTCTTCACTAGCTATCTCGTAAGATAAACATTATATTTTCTTATTTAAATGAAAATGTTGCAGTTGTCTTGCGCTATTTTATCGTGTATTTTTATAGTGTACTGTTATTTCTACAGTCCGTTGCTAGAAGGTACGCAAGCGAGGCTCACAGATTACCTACTGGCGAGGCTCTATGACGGCCTTGTGTCAGTTGAGCTCCCTGTCGCTAGATTGTGCTGTCGTAACTTGGAGGAGAATCTGCAGGAGACGAAGTAACGTGTTTACGTCAGCCACTTCGTCTCGTTGCCATGGCAACCTGACATCGGGTGTGACGTCATTACCTGCCGTTAGACAGTCGAGTGAAGACTTTGCTGTGTCTCCAAGCCAATACGTCAAGTCCAGTTGTTGAAAGTTGGCGTTGCGTCAGGCTTCTTTTCTTTTATGCTGAAGCTTGTATTTATTTTCCCAATAAATAATATTTATTTATTACGTTACTTACCCTGTTGTTGATGAAAGTTGATGGCTTTTAGTGTAATAATATTTCCAGTGAAAGACACGGTATTACTTTTATTAGAAATTCCCTTCAGTAGGTGGAAAGACGAAGACAAAGGGGAGTTATTAAATTGTGGACGGCCAAATTAATTAATAGAACTGTGTACTAAAAATATATTAAGAAACCCGGCAAATGTTATAGCCTTCATTGCAAGGGATCTTGGTTCGAGCAGTTCACATGCTTGTGCAGTAGTTGTATTCTTAAAAACAACCTGTTCAGTTAGCCTTGCTTACTTTTTAGTAACAAATGTGGTGTGTGGAATCAACAAGTTTCGGTGATTTCCAAAACATTAGGCCTACGCGCGGGTTGAACAAACACAAAGACAGAGAGGAACATTTGAAGTGCCAGTTACAGATTAGAACACTCAAAAGAAACACTACCACGTTATCTGACGCCTTGAGGGAAAATGCAAGACAACAGTGCTTGCAGAAAGTTTAGGGACATGTCTAAATTTCGTTTGATGCACATTTGTCCCTAAAGTAACACCATTTCAGTCATTGTTTTACTTGATATTATTAGTCATCTATATGAGGGGTTTTCGTTTAAAATTTCGCTGCTCTAGATCTAATACTTTTGGAGGCGGAATGTTTTTTTGTAAACAAGGCTAAAAAAACTGTTTTTCTTACTAAAATGTTTTCTTTCTCAAAAACTGCTAGTCCTACTGCTATGAAATTTTTACTGCTGTTTTTCTACTATATAGCAATCATAAAAATAACAACCTTGGAAAATATACTACTTATTTGGTCGCCTCTCAAACAAACTTTCTTCCCCAGTACGGTAATTTTGGCGGCAAAATTGGTCAATTTCGTTTCGCGATAACTTCCGATTGGAAACCCTTCGAGCTATTCTGACTACGCAGTTGTTTTCTCCGTGTCTTGTTTGTGATGGATCGGCTGTGGGTACTTTCTCGAAATGTTGCCAATCGGAAGTTATCATGGAACGAAATTGACCAATTTTGCCGCCAAAATTACCGGGGAAGAAAGTTTATTTGAGAGGCCATCCAATGAGTAGTAATTTCTTTACCTAGGTAGTATTTTTAGGTTTATGATTGATATATTGTAGTAAAACAGCAGTAAAGATTTCATAGTTGTAGGATTAGCAGTTTTTGAGAACGAAAACATTTCATTAGTAGGAAAAACAGTTTTTTTGCCCTGTTTACAAACAGGTAAAACATTCCATCTCCAAAAGTATTAGAGCTAGAGCAGCGAACTTTTTAATGAAAACCCCTCATATAGATGTCTAATAACATAATGTAAAACAATAACTGAAATGCTGTTACTTTTGGGACAAATGTGCATCAAACGAAATTTAGGCCTGTCCCTAAACTTTCTGCAAGCACTGTATGTGGAGTTACATATAATGAGAATGTGACTTTAAATAGGCTTGTAATTGGAGTTGTTCTATACTTGAGGTCTCACTCTCGTCATAACCTCTGGAAGAGAGTTCCTATGAACTTTAAACTTTACTGTAACTCATGGGAACTTTAAGGAATTATATTAATTCTATTAATGCAGGCAATGGCCATGCATTTTCTTTGCAGGGCGGGTCAGGGAAGGGATTTTGGAAGGAAATCGGCCGTGGACCTATTTAAAGGAACCATCCCAGCATATGCCTGGTGGTGAAAATGAGAAGTCACAAAAATCATTTTCAGGACGACCGAGTAGATATTTTAGCTTTAAAATACGAAAAAAAAAATCAATATTCACAAAAGCAATCAAGCACTGCTGAAATTGGAGTTTCGCTCTTCACCTGATTTTTCATCTACGAGCCGCCACTGGTGTACAGTAGTTCTAAGCTAAGTTCAGCTTAACTTTCTCAAAAAAAAACTACATTTTTTACCCATTTTATATTTTTTTAAATTTTACTATCGATTTTTATTAAATAAAGAAAAATTTTCTAGAATGATTCGCTATATTAACTATTTTTCATAGAATGATACATTAATTTAATTAGACAAATTTAGTTAATTGATTAGATGTAGGCCTAATAAATTAGCTTGTTTAAATTTTCCAATAAATAAATCTACAAACTTACCTCAATGTAAACGCCAGCTTCTCCGCCGCTGATATTGGTCTTCTAATCCTGTTGCAGGACTCGCTTGCAAGATCATTTTCTACCAATCTAAGCAAGTATTCAAACTGACACCTAGTAACTCTGAAGTAAGATTTGAACTTCACTTCGTCGTCGAGCCAATGTCAGTGGATTAAAAGTTTAAACAAACCTTGCCCTCTAGATGTGTACATGGAACTGACAGATTTCCGCAGTTTATAAAGACGACCAACAATGAAGTAAATTTCATCTTTGATCTCTTCTTCCTCTTCTAATAACATCAAAAACGCTTTTTTTTTTCTTGCTCAGAGGACGAGAAATGAAAATGAAAACAAATGAAAACTTGAAATAGACGCAGCGCATTGCTGAGCTAGGAAAACACTACCGCGCAGCGCATTGGGATGTGCGGAGAGAGGTCCGCAGTGCGCAGTGCGCTCCGCACAAAATGCGGTGCTAGGAAAACATTCCTTTACGCCGACGCCGCTCTCCCCATCACTCCGCACCCACCCTTGTTCCGTTCAGGCACAGCGTTCATAGCAAGCGAGTTGCCGCTACAGCCAGCGGTTTCTTACCATACTGGCCCGCGCCTAACAAGAATAAACACAACTTGGATCGGCGATGGTATATAACGGTGCACACTAGCGTGCCTCTGTTTAGTCGATCAACTGGACCGCGCTTAACACCAGCTAAAGCTAAAGATGCTACTACTGCACGCCACGGCCGGAAGGGCATGTGGTGTGCGATGGTCTGAGTAACACGGAGCGAGTAGGGGGGTGATGGCGGTTCTAGATGATAGCCTACTTTCCTGGTGACGTCACAAGATGGCAGCCAAGATGGCGGCGGTGACGTCACAAACATAGCCTACTTTCCTGATGACGTCACAACGAGGTGTGATCAAAAATTTCCGAAATGTTGCCCCATAGCCTACTTTCCTGGTGACGTCACAATGAGGTGTGATCAAAAGTTCCAAAATGTTGACTCATAGCCTACTTTCCTGGTGACGTCACATACTAACCCGCCATATATTCAAGGGCAAAGTCGATATCTCCCGAACGCATGGTCGGATTTTGACGAATGAGGTGTCGTTGAACTCGGGACGACACTCTCTTTCCAATGAATAACCTATATCCCCCGAAAAATAAAACCTACCCCTAGTAGGGGGTGAAAGTGTATTTTTTTTTCTAAAATCTGGGAGTTTGAATGCTAATAGGGAATTAAACGTTGTTACACATAAAGCGCATGCATACAGCCAATTACCGCTATGATTTAACATTTTTATTTTTGTTTTTACGCAAGCGCACTTGTTTTTTGTAAGAGGGTAGGTGATGAGTCGCAGAGGCTTATGCGGCGGCTATGCATGCCAGAGCCATTCATTGCTATTTGATGAATCATGAATCGCAGAGGCTTATGCAATGACCATGCCTGCCAATGCATTCATCGCTATTTGATAAATCATGGATTGTACTGTAATGATTGAAGAAATCATTGCGAGAATGATTGCTGAGCCTCAGGACATGGCATTTACCAAGATAATAGCCATGCTTGCAAATGCATTAGTCGATATTTGAATGAACCATGAATCGCAGAGCCTTATGCCTTGGTTTGTAGCAGACAATCGAACTCGAAATACTTTAAGCCAAAGACTAAGGAAGCTTGTAGTTTAACGTGACCGTTAATCTGATTAAGCCAAAGACTAGCGCGCTAACCAGTTAGCTATGGGATGTAAAACAGTGTCGGCTGCTAAGGCCTATCGCACTTTCCTGGGGAATGATAAAATGAATAACCGCTGAAATGAAATGATAGTGGAAAGTGTTGATCGACTGAGCGATCAGGGAATGGAATGAATGAAACCCCCCCATTTAGCGATGTTGATATGAAACCACGCAGGCTGCTAAAACCTGTCGCACTCTCTTGGAGCAATGATTAAATGAATAACAAATGAAATGAAATGATAGTGTAAAGTGTTGGTTGACCAACTGGGTTAGGGAATGGAATGAATGAATGAAGTCCTCATTTAGCGTCGAGTATATGAAACTGTGTTGACTGCTAAAGCCTGTCGCACTTTCCTGGGACAATGATTAAATGAATGACTGATGAAATGAAATTATAGTGTAAAGTATTGCTTGATTGATTGGGTCAGGGAATGACATGAGTAAAGTGTCCATTAAACAGTGAGGATATGAAACGGTGCCGGCTGCTAAAGCCTGTCGCACTCCCCTAGGATAATGATTAAATGAATGACAGACGAAATAAAATGATTGTGGAGAGTGTTTCTAGAATGAAAGAGTGACAGGGAAAACCGGAGTAGCTAGAGATTGGAAGAGAATAAGAGTTAACCAAGTGACGTCGACTGGAAAGAAGACGGAGAGGAGCCCGGCACAAGTAAGTGGAAGCAATGCCGAACACAGCTGGGGCCCTGTGGTCGCTGACCCACGTTCCACTAGATGTGAGCCCCCTGGGGAGAAACTTGAAACACTACTGCTTGCTAGAATGCATGGAGTGTAACCTTGGGATAATGAATACTGCAACTCTTGCATGATGCCAGTGTTAAATTACACATTCTCTAAACACGCTGCCTGTCAGATAACATGCAAGTAGACAGTATGTATCACTGTATGAATTATTGAATATTAAAAGGAAATCGACTGTGGATCTATTGAAAAGGAATCGTCTTGGCATTTGCCTGGTGGTGAAAATGGAAAATCACGAAAACCCATTTTCAGAATGACTCAGGTGGGATTCAAACAGACACTCTCTCAAATGTCAGCGAGGAATGAGGTAGCACGTTAGCACTTTTGGTCACTGCAGCTGGTAATTTGATTTTACTGTCTCTAAGATTAGCTTTTCCATGAACTAAGCAAGAAAATGCTGCCTCTACCGCCATTAAAGTATGGAGAGATGACCTGATAGTTTTAGTGTTTTAAGAGAAGGGAATTCACTCCCGAGTCTCTTCTGTAGCGTAGCGGTTAGCATGATTAGCTGCCGCCCCCGGAGGTTCTGGGTTTTGATTCCAGGCTCTGTCAATAAATTTGAAAAGTGGTACGAGGACTGGAACGGGGTCTACTCAGCCTCGGCCCAGGCCCAAATGAGTAGAGGGGGTTCGATTCCCACTTTAGCCATTCTTGAAGTGGTCTTCTGTGATTTCTCACTTTGTCTTTGGGCAAAATGCTGGGATGATACCTACCGTAAGGCCACAGCCGCCTCCTTCCCACTTCCTTGCTCAATCCTTCCACTCTTCCTATCCCTTCATGAGGCTCCTGTACGCTTTGCAGGTGAGGCCTCCTGAGCGTTGTGGCGATTACACACCCCAGTTGTCTCCCCGACCCATAGTCTCAAGCCCCAGGACACCTTCCTCAGTGGCGGTAGAGGTGGAATCTCTTGCTTAGTTCATGGGAAAAGCTGATCCTGGAGGATAAAATTATAGTAAAGCGAGCAAAGCTATGAATCAGCCTCAAAGGAATTTCTTAGGGGGTTGTCAACTTTTAAACTCACTAGTCGAGAGCTTTTGAGGGTGTAACCATATTTAAAGTGCATTAAAAGTAGTGGGACTAGATACACCATGCCTCTTTGAGAGGCTTGAGCAAAAGGCAGGAGATAATATGAAAAGAAAAAGAAGGTTGACCCCCTTGCAGGGTATCAGCAAAGATCAGACAAGGGGCGATTAAGGCTGGAAAGTGAAAGACTCTTTAGGCCTTGGATACACTAATACTATTAGCTGTGTAAAGAGAACAAGATTTGACCGAGTGAGGTCGACATGAATGAAAACAGAGGGGAGCCCTGCACAAGTAAGTAGAAGCAATGCCAGACTCAGCTGGGTTCCCCGTGTGATTGAAGCAGGATGTTGTCTTGCTATATCAGCGATCCTTTTTGAAATAAGCAGGTATTGCTGATAAGCGTGAACTGAAAACTTATTGTGTATGATATTCCGTTTGACATGTGGAAAGAATATGAATGTCTGGTAATGTAAAAATATTTATAGTAATTTTGAACTTGATGTATCGCAAATCTCAATGTACAGTGATTTATTCTATTTCGCTCACTCATGCGTGGACATTTTTTTGCAAGCTGGCAATATTGAACAATATAAAATCAAGGTCATACCTATCATTGGCACTCATTAGTTACATGCCAGGTGATTAGTGCTGCAGTGCTATCATTTATATAAAAGTTAATCGAGAAAAAGCTGTGGCGTTACTTGAAAAAAAGAAAAATATTTGAGAGGTATGTATTTCATCGATTAAACTTTTTTTTAACTGTTTGAATACAAATCAATGTGTAAGTGATGGATTTAAATGAATGGATTGATTGATTGGTTTATTTATTTACAGATAATTGATTTACTGGTTATACCTAATTCAATCGGCAACAGCAGTTTTATATTAAAGTTTTTTGTCGTGTGGCCTCCGGAGAGGCTGAGTGCAGGTCTTTCTGGTCGACGCCCGTGGGCGACCTGCGCGTCGGGATGAAGATGAATGAATGAAACTGGACAAGGATGTGGAAGGAAGCGGCCGTGGCCTGTCGTAAGGTACCGTCCCAGCATTTGCCTGGTGTTGAAAATGGGAAACCACGGAAAACCATTTCAAGGGTGGCCGACGGTGGGGATCAAACCCACGCGGCTACCGAGTCAGCAGAGAGCTTGGCCCCATGACCTATCGCTGCGTTTTAGCCACCGTAGCCTCAGCTGTCGGTTATATTAAAGGTGAGTACCTCTTTTAATAACTTAACGTGTAGGTGAGATTTGATGAATACTCTATCTAGTGTCCATGTTGACTACTAGATGCCTCTGACAAACGAGTATGCAAATCCGTGTTAAACAACTTGACCATTTGTGATTTGATTAACACTCTATCTAGTCTACATGTTCACGACTAGATGCCACTGACAATACTATTTTGTGAATCCATGTTAAAACAACTTGATTATCGCCCTATCCAATGTCCATGTTCACTACTAGATACCATTGACAATACTATTTTGCGAATCCATGTTAAAACGACTTGACCATTTATGATTTGATTAACGCTCTGTCCAGTGTTCATGTTGACAACTAGATGCCATTGACAATACAAGTTTACAAAGTTGTGTTAAAACAACTTGACCATTTGTGATTTGATTAACACTCTATCCAGTGTTCATGTTCATTACTAGATGCCACTGACAATACGAGTTTGAAACTCCGTGTTAAAACAACGTGATCGTTTGTAATTTGATTAATGCTTTATCCAATGTCCATGTTTACTACTAGATGCCATTGGCAATACTATTTTGCGAATCCATGTTAAAACGACTTGACCATTTGTGATTTGATTAACGCTCTATCCAGTGTTCATGTTTACTACTAGATGCCATTGACAATACAAGTTTACAAATTTTTGTTAAAACAACTTGACCATTTGTGATTTGATTAACACTCTATCCAGTGTTCATGTTCATTACTAGATGCCACTGACAATACGAGTTTGCAAATCAGTGTTAAAACGACTTGAGCATTTGTTATTTGATTAAAATTATATCCAGTGTCCATGTTTACTACTAAATGCCACTGACAATACAAGTTTGCAAATCCATGTTAAAACGATTTGACCATTTGTGATTTGATTAACGCTATATACAGTGTCCATGTTTACAAATAGATGCCACTGACAATACGAGTTTACGAATTCATGTTGAAACGACTTGACCGTTTGTAATTTGATTAATGCTTTATCCAATGTCCATGTTTACTACTAGATGCCATTGGCAATACTATTTTGTAAATCCATGTTAAAACGACTTGATCATTTGTGATTTGATTAACGCTCTATCCAGTGTCCATGTTTACAACTAGATATCACTGACAATACTATTTTGTGAATCCATGTTGAAACAACAACTTGACCGTTTGTGATGTTAAAATTATAGACGAGATTTGTTTAATGCTTTATCCAGTGTCCATGTTCACTACTAGATGTCACTGACTATACTATTTTGCTAATTCATGTTTAAACTACTTGACCATGCTGTAATGTTAAACGTGTAGGTTTGATTTGATGAATGCTCTATTTTTAATTTGATAAACTTTTTAACTGTTCTTTTTATAATGTTGATGGAGGTGTAAATCATGAATTAAAATGATTTGATTATTCAATTGATTTACAGATAATTGCTGAGAGGCGTAAAAAGGAATTCGAATAATCATTACCAGCGCAAAACAGCAACAAGTCAATCACAAGTGGATTGCTGAAAAGCAGTAGCGTGACGTGAATCTTTACTTGAGAAGTAGGTATTTCATAGCATAAACTTTTTGAATATGAATAAATGTACAAGTCATGAATTGAAATGCATTAATTAATTGATTTTACTTTTTATTTACAGTAATAAACAGAGAAAGAGAGAGAGAGAAAGAGAGAAACAGCAGAACTTGCTATTCTAAATACACACATCAAAAAAAGTTTTGCATCACCTCGGTTCCCAGATCTCCGGCATATAGACGTTGACTGTGTATATTGTATCCAAGATACAGTCCCTTTGACTGTTCATAGATGTCACTAAAACTGCTCAAAGATGTAAACAACCATGCATGAGCAGGGCCTATTAGACGGAGGGGGTACGACAGCCGATCAGTTCCAGTCATTCCACCAGGACGAAGGTACGCTGCTCATGTTGTCTGTAGTTCTACCATGCCTAGAAGGTCAATACCGCAGTTCGATCGCGTCCGCATTGTTACTTTGTGTCAAGAAGGGCTCTCAACAAGGGAAGTTTCCAGGCGTCTCAGAGTGAACCAAAGCGATGTTGTTCGGACATGGAGGAGGTACAGAGATACAGGAACTGTCGATGACAGGCCTCGCTCAGGCCGCCCAAGGGCTACTACTGTAGTGGATGACCGCTACTTACGGATTGCCGCTCGGAGGAACCCTGACAGCAATGCCACCATGTTGAATAATGCGTTTCGTTCAGCCACAGGACGTCGTGTTTCAACTCAAACTGTGCGCAATAGGCTGCATGATGCGCAACTTCACTCCCGACGTCCATGGCGAGGTCCAGCTTTGCAACCCCGACACCATGCAGCGCGGTACAGATGGGCCCAACAACATGCTGAATGGACCCCACGGAATTGGCATCACGTTCTCTTCACCGATGAGTGTCGCATATGCCTTCAACCAGACAATCGTCGGAGACGTGTTTGGAGGCACCCTGGTCAGGCTGAACGTCTTAGACACACTGTCCAGCGAGTGCAGCAAGGTGGTGGTTCCCTGATGTTTTGGGGTGGCATTATGTGGGGCCGACGTACGCCACTGGTAGTCATGGAAGGCTCCGAAACGGCTTTACGATACCTGAATGACATCCTCCGACCCATAGTGCAACCATATCGGCAGAATATTGGAGAGGCATTTGTCTTCATGGGCGACAATTCTCGACCTCATCGTGCACATCTTGTGAATGCGTTCCTTCAAGATAACGACATCGCTCGACTACAGTGGCCAGCATGTTCGCCAGACATGAACCCTATCGAACATGCCTGGGATATGTTGAAAAGGGCTGTTTATGGACGTCTTGACCCACCAACCACTCTGAGAGATTTACGCCGAATTGTCGTTGAGGAGTGGGACAATTTGGACCAACAGTGTCTTGATGAACTTGTGGATAGTATGCCACGACGAATACAGGCATGCATCAATGCAAGAGGACGTGCTACTGGGTATTAGAGGTAGTGGTGTGTACTGCAATCTGGACCACAAATGCTGAAAGTCTAGCTGTATGATGGTACAACATGCAATGTGTGGGTCTCATGAGCAATAAAACGAGCTGAAATGTTGTTTGTGTTGATCTCTATTCCCTTTGTATTTAAAGGTTCCGGAACTCTTGGAACCGAGGTGATGCAAAACTTTTTTTGATGTGTGTAGTATCAACACGTGCAGTTTGCAGAGTCGTTTGCGCATATTAATCTACATTGCTGTATTTAAAACACAGGTAAGACTATTTTTTTAATCAAAAATGGCATGTTCAATGACTACAAACAATTTAACATGGAACCCTCTTGCTTCATGCTCGTGTTTGTTCAGGTAGAATAACTAATAGTAATGAAAGTATTATCCCCAAGGAATTTTTATTGTCTTGTTTTAATGTAGTTAGGGGTGAAATTTATAGGGCTTTGGAATTATACAAGGCTTTGAAAGTAAATATGGAGTTAGTATGAGATTTTGTCTACATAAAAATGACATGGAAATCAGGGATAAATTTCATTTAAGTACAAAAATGCGAGAGCTTTTCGTAGCCCATAATTTAGAAAACTGGTACGAAACCCATGTCGTGGAAGCCTTGCTAACAAAATTTGATAAATTTCAAGAAGGACCCAGTGGCCTTGCTCTGGAAAAAATACATTATTTGCAAATGAATATCTGTAAATTCAGCCCTTTGAATGCTGGGTCACGTCATATTGCTACACCCACAGCGATTGCTTCACGGAAAGCCGTGGTGAACATTAAGAATGTAGATGACTATTGTTTTATTTAGAGTATTTGTGAATTTTTGCAACCAGTGCAACGCAATGTATGTTTGCCTGGAAAGTATAAGCAGACATTTGATTCCTTGATGCAAAATTTAAATTTAACTGATGTGTCGTTCTCTATGAATCTAACTCAGATTCACAGGTTTTAACAGAACAACCCTGATTTTTCATTCATGGTCTATGGTGTTCAAGGAGAACAAGAAATTATAGGCCCTTAATGTGCTACAAAAGAATTCAAACGTTATCACATTCATCTTTTATATTTGTCTCAGGGAGAGGTGAATCACTATTGCCTTGTTAAGAATTTGAGTAGATTGCTAGGCAGCTAAATGTCCAAGCAGGAATCTGTAAAACATATTTGCGATCGTTGCCTGCAATATTATAACACCCCTACGCTTTTGGAACGACATAGGGTAGATTATCTACCTCAGGAAGCAGTGAAACGCGTTTTGCCACAAGGAAAGGACGCTGTGATGAAGTTTAAGAATATTCACAAACGCGACACAGTGCCTTTTGTAGTCTATGCAGATTTTGAAGTTCCGACTACAGCCATGGCGGGATGTGAACCAGATCCCGCCAACAGCTCAACCACATCCATTCAAAAACATGAACCCTTTGCAATAGGATTTAATGTGGTGTGTGCCTATGACCACAGAAAATCCTATTACGACTCCCGTCGAGGCCCAGATTGTACAAAATGGTTTTTGGATCAACTGGTTAAGTTGGCTGACCATGTGCAGGAGTTTTTGGACCACCCAGTACCCATGAGTCAAACTCTAGAACAGCAGCAGCAGTATGAGCATGCCACCACATGCCATATTTGTGAAAAGCCGCTGGTCAGTGCTGAAGACACTGTCAGAGATCACTCACACGTTACAGGGGAATTTCGTGGAGCTGCCCACAGAAAGTGTAATGTCAATTTTCCAGCTCCAAGATTTATCAGTGTGTATTTTCACAATCTGGCTAGCTATGACAAGAATTATTTGATTCGTGAATTGGGTCATGTGAGCAAAGGGAGTTTTTCATTATCCCTCAAAACCATGAGCGTCTGTCTCACTGCCTTGACATGGCGGCTGGGAGAATTTTCCATTCGATTTTTGGATTCTTTAAAGTTTATGGTATCCTCGCTAGATAGTTTTATCAATGGCTTGGATGAGGAGGAATTAAAATACACGAAAATCCATGTTAAAAATCCTGAGCATTTTAAATTGTGCATTCGGAAAGGTATTTCCCGTATGATTTCTGTGCAAGTTGGGACTTGTTAGAGCTGAAAAACTCCCACCGCAAGATAAATTTTACTCAAAGCTAACACGTACTACCGTTTCCGATGAAGACTATGCACATGCATGTCACGTTTGGCGAATGTATGATATCAAGACGATAGGTGGATATGCTATGCATTTCCTAAAAATTGATGTATTGCTGCTCACAGATGTGTTTGAAAAATTCCGTGAGTTATGTCAACACATTTATGGCCTTGACCCTGCTCACTATTATACAAGTCCTGGCATGTCGTTTGATGCAGCATTGAAATACACTGAAGTGGAATTAGATTTACTCACGGATGCAAACATGGTCTTATTCTTTGAAAAGGGTATTCGCGGTGGCTTTGTGTCGCTTAACCAGCGGCATGACAAAGCGAATAATACTTACATGCCTGATTATTCACAAGACAAACCAGATTCTTACTTAATGTACTATGACGTCAATAATTTGTATGGCTATGCCATGAGCCAGCCTTTGCCCTATGGGAATTTTACTTGGCCGACTGACAAACAAGTGTCAGAATTTGATGTGAACACAGCCAGCCATGAAACAGGCCGTGGATATGTGTTAGAAGTGGATATTGAATATCCGTCATCCTTGTATGATGAACATGCCGATTTCCCATTCTGCGAATGGTTCCCCCTGACAGTAAAGTGAAAATTGAAAAACTGATGGGCACACTTTACAACAAAAATCGGTATGTGCTACATGTCCAAATGTTGGTGCAATGCCTAGCCCAAGGCTTAGTGTTGATGAAAATCCAAAGGGTTATTTCCTTTGCCCAAAAAGCATGGCTTGAACCATACATGCGACTCAACACAGAGCACTGACAAATGGCAACACAGCAGTTAAAAATCATTTTTTAAAATTGATGAACAACTGCATCTATGGCAAGTCGATGGAAAATGTCCGCAAGTACCGTGACATAAAATTGGTGAATGTCTGGGAGGGACAGTGGGGTGCCCTGCGATACATTGCCAAGCCAAATTTCAAATCAATCAAAATTATCGATGAGAATTTGGCTACTATTGAAATGAGTAAGACCAGCGTGACCATGGATAAACCCATTACTTGGGCCTAGTCATTTTAGACTTTTCCAAATCAGTCATGTATCGATTACACTATGAGTTTGCCAAACAAAATTTTGAGGATGTATCTCTTTTGTATATGGATACGGACTCATTCATTTATCGCATCCGCCACTTCAACCCATATGTCGTGATGAAGGAACATAGTGACTGGTTCGACACCTCATCCTACAGCGTTGACAATAAGTTTGAGCTACCCATAAAAAATAAGAAGGAAATGGGATTATTAAGAGATGAATGTGGTGATTTGATTATGACAGAATTTGTCGGACTAGCATGTAACATGTATGCTTATCACACATTTAATGACAAGGAAGCAAAAAGAGCCAAGGGTATAGGTAATGCTGCGGTAAAATCTCTTCATGTCGATGACTACCTGGAGGTTTTACAAACAGCTAAAGCTATGATGCATACACAATGCAGAATACAATCTAACAACCACGAATTGTATCTTGTTAAACAAAGGAAACAAACACTGGCCTTGTTAGATAACAAACGCGAGTGGGGTGATGACCTGCTTTGCATGTGCCATGGGGCTATGACAACAAGGAGAGTGGATGATTTTTTGTTTATGATGTTGTAAAGTAGCTTTTTTCATAGATAGTAGAGTTAATAGTTTTTATTATTTAAATGAAAGACATTGCAAATATTAGCAATTTGTTTTCAAAACAAAGCCTTGAATAAAATCCTAATTATTATGCTAGTCATTGTAAATTTGTAAATAGTATTTATTTTTATAGTGTATGTAAATGATAAAGATTCCTTGGGTTAGCATGCTTGAGAATAAATGTCCTTTAGGGAAATTAATAGTGGTTGCTTTCCTTAAAATGACTTGTGCGTATTGAACCCGCTGAGCTAAGGTTCATGTGATATTTTTCATGACAACACATTTATGATGGGATGTACTACCTTTGAACACACCCAGAAAGCTACTAGAAGCTGAGAGCTTATACAATTCTCTTTGGAGTAGCGAAGAATCGCACTTTTGACTTTGGTGAAGTCTGCTAATTATTTATCTGAGGTCTTATTAATCAATTTTATCTTTCTACGAGACTCAGAATATTCCATTTCGTCATTCAGTATTATTGAAACATTTTGGAGAATGTTTTTTTCACTTTAAGGTATGGTAATATCATTGCAGATACGCAAATGGGAATGTAAGTAGTCGCTCAACGACTTAGTTTGACGACTTGATTCCACGAGGAACGCAGTTCCGTGCACTACGTCTTGAGGATCCTCCCTGTTGAGGCGTGTTATAATACCCGTCGTGTTAGACGTGGGAAATGTCCGCTTTTTAGCGAGGAATCTTTATCAAGTGCCATCGAGCACAATTGTATTGCGAATCACAGTTGTTGATGTGTAGTGATCAGCACGAATAGTAAAGTGAACTTATTTGGCAAGTATTGTGAATTTCTACATTTCTGTAGCACCACATTTTTATACCCACGTGATTTGTGGAGGGCTAAGAGCCTGGTGCGAAATATACAGGTAAATGTGATATTGTTACATTAGACAAGTTTTATACTAGAAATACATTTCATATAAATTACTACGGTGGATTTATCCACAAGAAAACGACGCCTATTTCACGGATGCCACGTGATTGCCAAAGTAGCGTCTGTGGACGTGTGAAACCGCAGATCAGTGCATGGCCATTTATTAATGATATCTGCAAAGTGTAGAGGCTGTGTTACCAGATATATGTTTAACGCCTGTGATATCTACGAAGCATACCGTAATTTTCAAGTAATAATGAACTACATGATGTCTAATATTACCGACCACGTGTTCGACATTTACAACACCATGTTCGAGTCGGAGATAATGGGCTAAGTACCATTATGGTATGAGGGAATGTCTCGGACGGAACGAGCATGATTATGGAACTTCAAGAACGTCGAACGAGAAGGAAGGAATCGAGGATGCCTTTCCTAGGCATGTCCAACCCATTCACGATGTCAACTACAGGGACAGACCGAACCCTGGTCTTTGGGAGAGCCAAGATGGAAGTTCTGATAAGGACGATGCCAATCCTGAAAGCCAGAGGTGCCTTTGTTCAACCCTTGTCGTTGGACAGAGAGCTAAGTGTGGGCTCCTTCATATCGTGAGTTTGTACAACCCTTCTTTGTTCTAGTCATTGGTGGTATAGTTAGATTAGTATAGATTGTAAATCAGCCGAACTTAGTGACAGCCATTTCATAGGGAGGGAATGTAATTAGTATAATTAGATGTCATTTATTTACAGTGATTGTGAGTCACCCTTGGGTATGATATTTTGTTCAACCCTGGTGCAACCTGATGGACGTCATAGGACGCCAATTTCTGTCTATTGCTAAACGTGACTGTAGTCATTTCGAGGCTACTTTGTTTAACCCTATCTGGGGTGATTTTCAGTCTTAGCAGACTCTTGTTATGGCAAACTGATGCCATGGTCATGATTCTTTAACTGCACTTTTTGCAGCCAGTCAATGTTATGCCCCTGACTTCATTAGAGTAGTCGTATCATTTGGGAAATCGACTGTAATTACCAGTTTTGTAACTGCATTTATATTTCATTCGAGATGTGCTCAGAGGCCATCCAGGTCAAGTGTCGACCTTGCAAGTAAAAGGGATGTTTCGTTGCTGTGGTGTCCCCGTCAAGCCTACTGGAGCACCAACTGACGGACCCTCCCGAGCGCGACCTTCTTAAATAGTCAATTGAAGGCCGTGCGTAACTCGTTGAGTACTGCCCGGGAGGGCCCGTCAGCCGGATTCTCCAGGGACCTGACGGTTCGCCACACGAGGCGGACGCCTCGTTTTGCTGCAACATTTATTAGGTTCACAAACATACACATTAAATATACACATCTGTACAAAAGTGGCCCTCGGCCGGATAATAATGTATAGCGGGCTACCGCCGAGTCTGTATATACATTAAGCACGTCACATCTGGGTATCTCCTCGTCTTGAATAGCCGTCGTTGCTGCCATAATGGCGGCAGCCAGTTCACTTTCATTCACTGTAGCCGGCCATTCAAAGGCCTGGTACCAACCAATATTCACTTCAGGCACCACCCCGGCGACACTTTGTGGGGTTGCGTCCGCGAACACATTAACTTGCCTACCATGCTTGGTCATGAGTCTGGGAGTGTCCAAGAAATCATCCGTCAATAGCCGGCGTGGCCAATATGCTTCCCCGGACAGTGCGTGTTTCGGGAGAAACATTGGCCACGCCATGGCCCAGGCAATCCAACTCAAGGAACCCGCCGCCTGTTGCCTCTGGAGCTCATTATAGTCCGGGATGTCCCTGAGAATCTGTTTGATGCGTTTCCGGGTTCCATGCTGAATGAGAACGCACTGAGCTGCTATATTAATAGTTAAGCCAAGATACTGTAGTACAACTGATGGCTGGAGTATGCTTTTCTTTTTGTTAATGGTCACTCCCACTATCACTTCGAGAAATAACACAATGTCCTCTGCTGGCAGATCTGGCCCATGAATGAGGCAGTCATCGAGGTAAGATATCATACGAACGCCCAGAAACTGCTCCTGAATCAACTCGCCCACTGCCTCCGCCCATCTCTGCATAATACTGGGGGCAAGAGAGTGCCCCATTGGCAACCGGCTCCAGCAAAAGTCTCTATTGCGATATCTGATTCCGTAGGTAAACGAGTCCCTTGGGCGAATGGGTATATGGAAAAACCACTCTTTAAGTCTATCTTGATGGCTGTGTGGTGCACAGGGATTTCACTCAAGGCTTGGGCGGCACTACGAAGTGAGAATCTCGGTTTCACGATGAATTCGGTCCATTGGGTCAAGTCATATATCACACGCGCTTTCCCGCTAGATTTAGGCACTAAGAAAAGTGGGAAAGCATGGTACGGTTTAAATTCAAAAATCACCTGTGTTTCTAGTAAGTCCGCGATGACTTGATCCATCAGCTCTGAAGGCCGTGTCTTCCTATACACCGGGGGCGCGTTCTGTGGTCTCGGCAAGGAGACTCCGTCCCGAAGTATCCTTGTGGCGTATTCACCTAGTGGAGTGGCGCAGTATGGAATTGGCAGCGCCGCCTCCACACCGGTTGACTCGTATTCCTTGGGTGGAGCTGGGCGTCTAGAAGGTTGTTCTACGACGATCTGAGGAAACACGGCGTCATCTGGGATCACTGTTCGTCGTAGCCGAGGCGGGAGATGAGGGTAGCGTGGGTCCACTATCCAGATGTCGTCCTCTTCTTCTTCCTCGTCCTGGTCCGGATCCGTGATGTGGAAGTCCGCGGGTACTTGTCCGGGAGCGGGAGGGCCCGCTGGTAAGCCTGGGTTGCCAGGCCCGTCTCCGTCTCGTCCCTGGTCGTCGTCCATCACGTCCCAGGGGGCGCTGTCCCAGATTATATACTGGGCTTCTTGTGTGTATCGGTCGACGATCGCCTCCGGCAGGTACGGGTGCTGGTCCACCGGGTCTACGTCGTCGGGGGCGTAATTAGCCCAAAATGATGCGAGCGTTGATTGAAGGTTCACTTCGACGGGAAGCGAGACGAAGCTCTGGGGTGGCGTGTGTGACCGCTCCAACCCCTTGGCCATTCCTGCCTCCGACACAGGAATTCTTCTCCGTCTGTGTGTAGGTCTGCACATTGTTGTGAAAATAAGCTGCTGTGGTGTCCGCGTCAAGCCTACTGGAGCACCAACTGACGGAGCCTCCCGGGCGCGACCTTCTTAAATAGTCAATTGAAGGCCGCGCGTTGCCTGTCCCCAACGTATCATTAAGCAGATCCAGCAGAGTGGAGTTTGCGCCATAATATTGTTTTGTTAGTGTCAAGTGTAGAGACACGTGATTTATTTGAATATTTGATACAAGTAACTAATGAATTATTTTATCTTTGAAAGCAGAGAGCTCCAGCAATGAGTGACATTGCTACCTTTTAAACGTCTTTGCTATGAAAGACAGAGTTATATGTTTGTATTCAGCTTTATAGCGTGCTTTTAATGCACACATTCTTCGAGGTTTATAACCTATGGTAAAGGTATTATTATGAGGCCAGTTTTACAGTTATTTTCTTGCTTAAACTGCCGGCCCAGTCAACGTGTTGTGTCATACAGTACAGGGAGCTTGTAGCCCGCTGTGACACAGAGACAGGTGGTTGAATACTTCCCAGCGCCCGACTGAGAGCGCTTGCTTCTAAGTGAGACAGACTTATGTTAACACAGGACAGAATGCTTGTAGCATTCATTTATTTTTCATTGCATTGAGAGCTCATGGAACGCAGTGTCCACTTCTGTATCTGATCACATTTTCTTTAGATTGTCATTTGTTAGTTAAACGCCTTTTGCGTGTACCGTTGTTTCGACAAGTACAGTTATGTCAGGTTTCTTATGGTATGTTGTAGGCTAGCCCCGAGAAGGAGGGTTTTTCATGTATGAAGGTATTTTGTGTACCATGTCCGGTACTGTTCCCGTGGACCAGATATTTAAGGAGGGTAACTGATGTGTCCAGGCCCGTCCCAGAGTTATTGAACGCGAGCTGTGCGCCGCTGGTAACTTGTGTTATTGTGTGTCCGAGTTGTTATTGCTCGTTGATTGTATTCCGACTTTTGAGTCGAGGCTTTTTGGCAGAGATAATCTCAGGGAGACGCTCCGTGCCACGGCTTGTCAGCTATTATTCGCCATAAACCAACGATAACCTAAACCGACATCTTAATAATAAAACGCATAATTTTGATAAACAAAATATAACTAACGAATCCTTTCTATTTAACCTTGTTCATTTGCATTTGGAACCTGCTGACAAAGCCGTGCTAATGAAGGTATTTCCTGGAGGAAATGACTTGAGGACAGCTGACACTTTTTGTAGCGACTGAAGCTTGCTCGAACCTTTAGTTTGTAGCTGGTGGAGCGCAGGCCATACGATGTTAGACGTAGTCTTCACTACGCAGTCGTCACCGTAATTACACACGTTAAATGACTATGGCTTACAAACAGTAAACCAAGGTGTAGGCAGGCTTTGAATAAAACTGTGGTCTTGTATTTATTTATTTATTGATGTAAAAGTGTACGAATCCTCTATGTCACCCTTTTGTGTGCTGATTAGCACCTAGTTCGTAAGAACGTCTTAGATGTTTTTTATGGCTTGTCACATAGCTTTGAATGTAATTGTTTGATATTACGAACGTCACCGACGTAAATTTTGCAATTAATTGATAGGACTTAGCTAGATGAATTAATATTAAATGTAAATGTGGAGATGGTATCATCCTAACTTAGATTTGTTTTGCTACCCTGTTAAATGTAAATTCCGATATTAGCTTGATCTTGTAACTTGACCTAGGGTGTTTCGTCGTACCATTTTCCTAGTGTTGCTGTTGTTGCTTTATTATTGTGAGACAGATCTTTCGCGAGGGTTTACTGTAACTTCTCAGGTAGGGACCTGCCCTTTATTTTTGATTATTTATTAGCTTGCGGATTAGCCGATAGAAACCCTCCGAACTAGGATAGGGGTTTGTCAATTTTACAATAAATTTTCACGATGTTTTACATAAGTCTGGATGTTTCTTTTCTCAGTCTAGCTTTTAAGGTGAACCTTTCCTTAGGCAGTCTATGACCTTTCGTCACCATGTACCACGATCCCCGTGGACGATAGTTTCTCGTGCCGCTTTGGCCTATTTGGAAGTTCACCTGATCCTCTCGGCAGTTAGGTCCGGCGGATGAGATGTTAGGGAAGTCATTGCGGTTGTTGGCTGTCCTGGCAGCTCCTCTCACGGGCTCATAACACATATACTATTATTTTAAATGGCGCCCAACTCATGTGCCGACGTTAACGTGGTGACCGTCAGTTCCATGTTATTTAAGAGGATCTTAATGTTGATCAATGGTAAATTGACCGGACTGGGACGAACTTAGAAAGTCGTACTGCAGATCAATTAACCGCATGGCATTCATGTTTGATACAAGTCCATGGGGTGAGACTTTGGTGTTAGATAAACGATGGATACGATTTTCTTTGATGATGCCTTATCCTGAGTAAATGTAATACTTTGCTTTGCTCGCCGTTGTCTTTGTAAATGTAGAAGCACTTAGTTTGCATACTCCAGCTGTACTCGTGGTGTTTATTTAAATGAAAAAGGCTTTATACCACCAAGTAACTAATCATAGCTGTAAGTTCCATCAGAGATTGATCCCCCTCTTTCTCAATAATTTCTTGTCATGGATGAGGAAACAATTCGTCGTGTGTTTGGGGAGATGATGGCAGGTGTCAATGCCTATCTCCAGCAGATTACTGCTGACTTAGGTGTAGTCAGGCAGGAAGTAGGTACTGTAAGGGGTGACTTAGGTGAGCATACCCAAGCTGTCAACACTGTAAGTGG
Organism: Meconema thalassinum; assembly: GCA_946902985.2. Taxonomy (NCBI): domain Eukaryota; kingdom Metazoa; phylum Arthropoda; class Insecta; order Orthoptera; family Tettigoniidae; genus Meconema; species Meconema thalassinum. Next base: position 884,348,165 of record OX336389.2, on the reverse strand, counting down.
TCATGTGGACCAGGTTAGACAGGATTTAGAGGTTAACACCCGATCAATTAATAATGTAAGTGGTCATGTGGACCAGGTTAGACAGGATTTAGAGGCTAACACCCGATCGATTAATAATGTTAGACAGGATCTTGAGGTCAACACACAGTCAATTAATAATGTTAGGGCTGATCTAACGCAGGTCAGGGCCGACAAGGACGCTCATAGAATAGAGGCCAGAAATGATCCAGGAGGCTAACAAGCGTATTGATAGTTTAACAGATCAAATGAATAGAGCTAGGGAGGACGTGCAGACCCGATTAGAGGAGCACACCGCTCAGATTCAGACAACGATTAATAGAGTCCAGATTGATATGAGGGCTGACTTAGAGCATACTCGAGAGGAATTTGGAACTCGATTAACTCACGTCGAGGGATTCATGGACAACGTCAAGAAGGACATGGCTACCATGAATATAGGACTCATACTGATGAGAGGTGCAGCGAACGCCGTCAACAATAACGTGAAGACGATCGTCGATGGTATGATCGAGGTCAAGGACGAGTTGAATACAAACCGAAAGAACCTTACGGAATTAACCGATACCGTAACAAGGCTACGAAAAACAGTAGACATGAATCGAGAAGAGAATAAGATCGAAGTAATGCTGTTGAGGGGTGACCTTAATGAGCATAAGACCATTATGGAGGCGAAGGTAGCCGAGGTCAAGGATGACGTAGGTAGGATCCAGGACAACATGTCCAAAGTCGAGGAAGAAATTGACTCACTACAGAAAAGATTTGAGGAAGTCGCGATAACCGAGAGGTTAGACCTCAGTTACAACTTGAGGACAGCTATTCGTGAAGTCGACACCAACCTCAAAGGTAAAGTCGAGAGAATTGAGTTGCAGCTCAACGATTTGGGAAACAAGGTCACAGCTAAGACTATCCCAGGGCTCGAAGTTATCGAGAGACGTCTCGACCGACTTGAGACTCATCCAAGGGAGATACATTTACCTCCACAGGGGGGAGACTCTCAGGCAACACCAGGACCGCAATCCGCAGGGATAATGCCTGCACACTTTCAACCTAGCACACCTACGGAACCGCAACCGTCTCAATTTACCGGTTCAGCGCAGAGTCAAGCGTTAAATTTTGACGCGCATCCTTTCCAACCCGCACCTAATCGACAAATTCATGAGACGAGTACGCCAACGCATAATTATATGCCGAGTTCACTCAGACCCGCGCACACGCAGGGGAACGTGACAATCATCCGTTCGCGAGAAGAGCAACCAGCTCGATTCTCAGGCACTGGAAGTGGCATCACTCCTGTAGAATTCTTGGTGAATGTGGAGAGCTACTTAAGAGACACAATGGTAACTCCGGAGAGAGAACTCCGAGTCATTGAGCGTTTGCTTGAGGGGCAAGCCAGCACTTGGTTCAGGGCCTTCCGGTATTCATTCGTAGGCTACCAAGACTTCAGAGAAGCCTTGCTGAGGACTTACTGGTCAAGCGACATCCAGCAGAGTATCAGAGCTGAGATGTACACTCGCCGATATAGCTCGAACACTCCGACGCGCTATGCGAACTACTTCGCAACCCAGCTTGCGAACCTTAGTTGTTTGCAACCCCCACTGTCAGAGCAAGACCTTGTGAACACCATCGTCTGGCAATACCCCGCAGACGTGCAACGAGTATTGACCGATGCAGGAGCATCTACATTCCAGCAGTGCGATCAAATCTTACGACGATTGGAAGCCAATACCGAACAGTTTCCAACACACCGTCAACAGAAGGCTGACAGGCGTGAAGAGCGACACGTTAACTTGACGACTGTGGACAAAGTGTGCCAGACGCCACAGCAAACACTGACTCAAGAGAGCTGTGAACAGCGCAATGACTATAATCGTGGTCGGAGAGATTGGAATAACACTCCGTACGCTAGAGACCGGAGAGATGACCGTCGTAGTTACTGGAACCGACGCTTTGATCGAGGGATGAACGACGACCGTCGTCACGATAACGACCGTCGAGGGAATAACAACCGGAACCCACAGCAGGGAAGTATCCGTAGAGATTACCGCTATAGCAGAGGATACAATCGAGATCGGGACCCCAGATACCACACCGATCGAGACTGGAGAGGAAGAGCACAGGAGAGTCGTGAATACCTTCAGCAACTCCGAGAACTCCAAGAAATCCAAGAAGGGGGAGATCAGAACCCGACTTCGCGGGAAACACGAAATATTCCTGCGGAAGAAACGGAGCGAAACCAGCCCGGTACTTCCCGCCAAGAGAGAAAAAAAACGCCGAAATACCAGTGGATTCTTACCCGATTGAGCACAGAGTAACTGCCACTATCTTACTCTGGGAGCCGATTCAGGAAGATCTATTAGACGAACGACGAACCACAACTACGAATTGACGCGTCTACCGAAGATTGTAGCTACCCTGAATGGATGTGACGTAGTCATTCTCATCGATACTGGAGCGATGATAAGTCTCATTTCCGCCGATTGCCATGCCAGACTGAAAGCAAACTCTGAGGTGACAGAGCTGCCAGTTTCTGCAGTAAGAGTCAGAGGAGTTATACCTGACCGTTTTGTAACGTGCAAAGTTCAGATTTTATGCACTTTGAAAATTTCGAATCACGTGTACTTGCACGAATTTCCAGTGATGAAAGGCTTGCATCATGATGCCATATTGGGTGCAGACTTCATTCGGAAGTACGATGGAATCATTGATATGGGACGTAATACGGTGGAGTTTAAGCCGAACGAACCCATTCAAATGAATTTAGTAGAGGAAGAACCGGAATTTGAATCCGAAGTCAACGTTGTTGAGAATTTAAATGCCAAGGAAATTGAGGAGACACAAGATGCCGACGAAGAGGCAGAATAATTATCAGCACCTATACGAGAGAAACTAGATGCAATATTAAGCGAATACGAGGATATATTCGACACCACACCTGGTGAGATATTGGACTACGAGTACGATCTTATACTACTGGATGATTCCCCGTTCAAGAAGAAGATTTATCCTATCGCAGAGAAACACCGCTAGGAAGCTGCTAAGAAGATCCATGAGATGGAAGCAGCAGGTACAATTAAGAAGTCACCGACTCCTTTCTTGAATCCTATAACACCTGTGGTTAAGGTGGATGGAAGCTTGAGACTTTGTCTCGATGCGAGGGCCTTAAATGAACGCTTAGCTCCTGAGCATGACCGACAGCCAAAGATTAGGGACATCCTCAGAAATTTTAAGGGAAAGAAGATATTTTCGTCATTGGACCTAGTACAATCCTACTACCATATATGATTATCTGAGCATACTCAGAAGTATACAGGGTTTCTGTTCGATCAGACCACCTATGTCTTTCGAAAACTACCCTTTGGAGTAAAAATGCCGGAGCTGCATTAATTAGAGCACTTGATGCGAAGCTGACTCCTGAAGTAAAACAGAAGGTGATATGTTACGTGGATGACATCATCATAGCCTCGGAAACGGAGGAAGAACATTTAGCAACTTTACGCCTTGTTTTTGAGAATCTTCGACAGGCTGATTTCAAAGTGAAGTTCGACAAGTGTCGATTCTTCCAGAGAGAAGTGAAATTTGTGGGACATATAATTAATGGAGATGGATACGGGCCGAATCCGGCGAAGATCAGAACCGTTGCTGCACTTCCGACACCAACCCGTGTGAAACACGTGAGACAATTCCTGGGAATTATCCAATTCTTTGCTGCTCATTGTGAGAGGTATTCTGAGACTGTCGCACCACTTCAAGGTCTGCTGAAGAAGAATTGCAGATGGGATTGTGATGACGAGTGCGAGACAGCTTTCAGAAAAGCTAAACAGATGCTGGTTGATTCGATTCAGTTAGAATATCCAGACTACTCCCGGAATTGTATTCTAGAGACTGATGCATCTGCGATTGGAATAAGTGCCATCTTATTGCAGGAGGACGATGAGAAGAAACGCCATTACATCGCTTTCTTAAGTCGACGTTTGAGAGCGCATGAATCTCATTATTTCACCCCTGAGATTGAAGCACTTGCGATTGTTTACGCGCTTGAGTACTGGCAGAAACTTTTGTTAGGCCAGAGGATTATCGTGAGGACCGATCACCATGCGCTGACCTTCATTTTACGAACAAGACTGGCAAGCGACAGGATCACATGTTGGACGCTGTTTCTCCAACAGTTTGACTTGGAAATTGTTTACCGACCAGGCAGAGAGAATGTGTTGGCCGACATTCTCAGCCGGAATCCTGAAGCCACTGTGAATGCCATTGACATCGAGGGAGAATGCGAGGAACACCTTCGACGCCTTCGTCATCTACCAGAAGGACAACGACGTGAGGAGGAACTCAGGAACATTATCCGCTTCCTGGAACGACGAAGGGATCCACAGGATGCTCACTATGCGAGGACGGCTGCTCTTGCAGATGACTATTTGATCTATCATCGTGTCTTGTATAAGTTCGTGGACGAGGACCACACTCAACTGCGTGCAGTCATTCCGAGGAGATATCAAGAATCTGTCATTCTTAAGGTTCATCTATCCATTGGTCATGGTGGGACTGACAAGACCATTGCAACCATCAAGGAGTCTTTTACTTGGAAAAGGCTAGGAACCACCGTTAGACAGTGTTTACGTGCTTGCGACGCATGCCAGCGGAACAAGTACACGTCACACTTGTTGAAGGAACACCCTAGGCCCATACTCCCAACTCAACCTAGAGAGTTATACGCACAGGACCTTTATGGCCCAATACCAAAGGCCCGCCGTGGGAATCGCTTCATTGTTGTAACTATTGATGTGTTCACGAAATATACGATGCTTCATCCAATTCAGAAAGCCACCGCACACCAGATTATTCAGAGAATTAGACGACAAGTGATACCGGAGGCAGGAAAGCCACAATTCCTGTTGACTGATCATGGATCACAGTACACCTCCGCAGAATTCGCCAATGCTATGAACGAGTTGGAGATAGGTCATGTTTTATCTTCTATTCGCCATTCGGAGAGCAACCCAGCAGAATGCGTAATGTCTACTATCGCAAAATTCTGTCGATTGTATTGTCAGGAAGAACACTGGCGTTGGACCGAAGTCCTAGTTATTATGGCAAAATGTATTAACTCAACAGTCCATGAGAGCACTGGTCAAATACCCATGGTTTTGCATTTGAACCAGATGCCGATGAGAATATGGAATCGTGTGATTGTAAATCCACCTTGTTTACAACCATCACACGCCAGCAGACTTTTAGCTGCAAGGGACACTTTGGACAGACAAGCTGCGAAACGTTTGAGAAGAACTAGACGCCAGAGATTCAGAGAACCACTAGTTGCGGGAGACCTTGTCCTTATAAGGAGACCCGGAATTTCAAGTCCTATAGACCGCATATATGGGAAATTTCTGTCTTTATATTATGGCCCCGGTCGTATCCGACAACCTCTGAACAATGGAAGTTACGTGATTGAAGGCATTCGGACAGGAGAGCGCATTGGAACCTTCAACGCAGCTAATCTAAAAAAAATATCACTTATGAATGAACTTTGAGTCAAATAAAAATGTCGTCCCTACACTTTATTTTAAACGACGGAGAGGCAGATGAACCCGCTGAGCTAAGGTTCATGTGGTATTTTTCATGACAACACATTTATGATGGGATGTACTTCCTTTGAACACACCCAGAAAGCTACGAGAAGCTGAGAGCTTATACAATTCTCTTTGGAGTAGCGAAGAATCGCACTTTTGACTTTGGTGAAGTCTGCTAATTATTTATCTGAGGTCTTATTAATCAATTTTATCTTTCTACGGACTCAGAATATTCCATTTCGTCATTCAGTATTATTGAAACAGTTTGGAGACTGTTTTTTCACTTTCAGGTATGGTAATATCATTGCAGATACGCAAATAGGAATGTAAGTAGTCGCTCAACGACTTAGTTTGACGACTTGATTCCACGAGGAACGCAGTTCCTTGCACTACGTCTTGAGAATCCGCCCTGTTGAGGCGTGTTATAATACCCGTCGTGTTAGACGTGGGAAATGTCCGCTTTTTAGCGAGGAATCTTTATCAAGTGCCATCGAGCACAATTGTATTGCGAATCACAGTTGTTGATGTGTAGTGATCAGCACGAATAGTAAAGTGAACTTATTTGGCAAGTATTGTGAATTTCTACATTTCTATAGCACCACATTTTTATACCCACGTGATTTGTGGAGGGCTAAGAGCCTGGTGCGAAATATACAGGTAAATGTGATATTGTTACATTAGACAAGTGTTATACTAGAAATACGTTGCATATAAATTGCTACGGTGGATTTATCCACAAGAAAACGACGCCTATTTCACGGATGCCACGTGATTGCCAAAGTAGCGTCTGTGCACGTGTGAAACCGCAGATCAGTGCATGGCCATTTATTAATGATATCTGCAAAGTGTAGAGGCTGTGTTACCAGATATATGTTTAACGCCTGTGATATCTATGAAGCATACCGTAATTTTCAAGTAATAATGAACTACATGATGTCTAATATTACCGACCACGTGTTCGACATTTACAACACCATGTTCGAGTCGGAGATAATGGGCTAAGTACCATTATGGTATGAGGGAATGACTCGGACGGAACGAGCATGATTATGGAACTTCAAGAACGTCGAACGAGAAGGAAGGAATCGAGGATGCCTTTCCTAGGCATGTCCAACCCATTCACGATGTCAACTACAGGGACAGACCGAACCCTGGTCTTTGGGAGAGTCAAGATGGATGTTCTGATAAGGACGATGCCAATCCTGAAAGCCAAAGGTGCCTTTGTTCAACCCTTGTCGTTGGACAGAGAGCTAAGTGTGGGCTCCTTCATATCGTGAGTTTGTACAACCCTTCTTTGTTCTAGTCATTGGTGGTATAGTTAGATTAGTATAGATTGTAAATCAGCCGAACTTAGTGACAGCCATTTCATAGGGAGGGAATGTAATTAGTATAATTAGATGTCATTTATTTACAGTGATTGTGAGTCACCCTTGGGTATGATATTTTGTTCAACCCTGGTGCAACCTGATGGACGTCATAGGACGCCAATTTCTGTCTATTGCTAAACGTGACTGTAGTCATTTCGAGGCTACTTTGTTTAACCCTATCTGGGGTGATTTTCAAGTCTTAGCAGACTCTTGTTACGGCAAACTGATGCCATGGTCATGATTCTTTAACTGCACTTTTTGCAGCCAGTCAATGTTACGCCCCTGACTTCATTAGAGTAGTCGTATCATTTGGGTAATCGACTGTAATTACCAGTTTTGTAACTGCATTTATATTTCATTCGAGATGTGCTCAGAGGCCATTCAGGTCAAGCGTCGACCTTGCAAGTAAAAGGGATGTTTCGTTGGCTAGCATCGAACCCTGTTCCCAACGTATCATTAAGCAGATCCAGCAGAGTGGATTTTGCGCCATAATATTGTTTTGTTAGTGTCAAGTGTAGAGACACGTGATTTATTTGAATATTTGATACAAGTAACTAATGAATTATTTTATCTTTGAGAGCAGAGAGCTCCAGCAATGAGTGACATTGCTACCTTTTAAACGTCTTTGCTATGAAAGACAGAGTTATATGTTTGTATTCAGCTTTATAGCGTGCTTTTAATGCACACATTCTTCGAGGTTTATAACCTATGGTAAAGGTATTATTATGAGGCCAGTTTTACAGTTATTTTCTTGCTTAAACTGCCGGCCCAGTCAACGTGTTGTGTCATACAGTACAGGGAGCTTGTAGCCCGCTGTGACACAGAGACAGGTGGTTGAATACTTCCCAGCGCCCGACTGAGAGCGCTTGCTTCTAAGTGAGACAGACTTATGTTAACACAGGACAGAATGCTTGTAGCATTCATTTATTTTTCATTGCATTGATAGCTCATGGAACACAGTGTCCACTTCTGTATCTGCTCACATGTTCTTTAGATTGTCATTTGTTAGTTAAACGCCTTTTGCGTGTACCGTTGTTTCGACAAGTACAGTTATGTCAGGTTTCTTATAGTATGTTGTAGGCTAGCCCCGTGAAGGAGGGTTTTTCATGTATGAAGGTATTTTGTGTACCATGTCCGGTACTGTTCCCGTGGACCAGATATTTAAGGAGGGTAACTGATGTGTCCAGGCCCGTCCCAGAGTTATTGAACGCGAGCTGTGTGCCGCTGGTAACTTGTGTTATTGTGTGTCCGAGTTGATATTGCTCGTTGATTGTATTCCGACTTTTGAGTCGAGGCTTTTTGGCAGAGATGATCTCAGGGAGACGCTCCGTGCCAAAGCTTGTCAGCTATTATTCGCCATAAACGAACGATAACCTAAACCGACATCTTAATAATAAAACGTATAATTTTGATAAACAAAATATAACTAACGAATCCTTTCTATTTAACCTTGTTCGTTTGCATTTGGAACCTGCTGACATAGCCGTGCTAATGAAGGTATTTCCTGGAGAAAATGACTTGAGGACAGCTGACACTTTTTGTAGCGACTGAAGCTTGCTCGAACCTTTAGTTTGTAGCTGGTGGAGCGCAGGCCATACGATGTTAGACGTAGTCTTCACTACGCAGTCGTCACCGTAATTACACACGTTAAATGACTATGGCTTACAAACAGGTAACCAAGGTGTAGGCAGGCTTTGAATAAAACTGTGGTCTTGTATTTATTTATTTATTGATGTAAAAGTGTACGAATCCTCTATGTTACCCTTTTGTGTGCTGATTAGCACCTAGTTCGTAAGAAAGTGTTAGATGTTTTTTTTATGGCTTGTCACATAGCTTTGAATGTAATTGTTTGATATTACGGACGTCACCGCCGTAAATTTTGTAATTAATTGATAGGACTTAGCTAGATGAATTAATATTAAATGTAAATGTGGAGATGGTATTATCCTAACTTAGATTTGTTTTGCTACCCTGTTAAATGTAAATTCCGATATTAGCTTGATCTTGTAACTTGACCTAGGGTTTTTCGTCGTACCATTTTCCTAGTGTTGCAGTTGTTGCTTTATTATTGTGAGACAGATCTTTCGCGAGGGTTTACTGTAACTTCTCAGGTAGGGACCTGCCCTTTATTTTTGATTATTTATTAGCTTGCGGATTAGCCGATAGAAACCCTCCGAACTAGGATAGGGGTTTGTCAATTTTACAATAAATTTTCACGATGTTTTACATAAGTCTGGATGTTTCTTTTCTCAGTCTAGCTTTTAAGGTGAACCTTTCCTTAGGCAGTCTATGACCTTTCGTCACCATGTACCACGATCCCCGTGGACGATAGTTTCTCGTGCCGCTTTGGCCTATTTGGAAGTTCACCTGATCCTCTCGGCAGTTAGGTCCGGCGGATGAGATGTTAGGGAAGTCATTGCGGTTGTTGGCTGTCCTGGCAGCTCCTCTGACGGGCTCAGTATGGAATTAAAAAAGTGTAAGTTTAAACAAAAGTGTATCTATGCATGTGTATGTGTGTGTTTGTGTGTCTGTAAAATACTACTACTAGTACTTGCCATTAGTTATTTAGCATTTGGGCAAATACAGTGAGGGGTAGGTAAGTGAGTGGGTTTAACATTTATTTTGTTGTTTTGTTTATATATTTTTATGTATTCATAACTATGTCTTTTTTTGTTAAAAGATAGTCTTATTTGTATACCAAGGGGGGTGGGGTTTGCTAAATGTTTTAAAACCATGTGTGATTGTTGTAGTAACAATTTTGAGACTAGAGTGTCATAGTTACGCTGTTTTGCTAGACTACCATGGAAGGTTTGAATTCTATCAGTCAAGCCTGTGGTCTTGAACTCAAGAAGATGTGCGACTTGCCTATTCATACACCTTTTCGCATTCATAGAATTTTAAAAAAATAAGCACTAAATTTGGAAACTGTACTCTTTGCATTTGTGAACAGTTTGAAACATTTCTTCCTTCACGTTTTGATAACGTGCCTGATGATATTTTTCAAGATATCAATACAAGTAGTCAACCTGTATATTTGATTTATGAAGGTAAAAACAATCATCACTGTAAGGTACGTTTTGAAAAAAAAAATAGAAAACTAACACATAATCATACTCTATCCATAGCTTCATGAATATGAAAATCCACAGCCTGCTTCCAGTCTCCGACCGGGTCAGGAATGGAATGAATGAAGCCCCCATCTAGCGGCGTGGATATGGACTGTGCCGGCTGCCGAGGCCTGACGCACTCCTCTGGAGCAATGATTAAATGAATGACAGAAGAAATGAAATGATACTGGAGAGTGTTGCTGGAATGAAATTTTGACAGGGAAAACCGGAGTACCCGGAGAAAAACCTGTCTGCCTCCGTTTTGTCCAGCACATATCTCACATGGAGTGACCGGGATTTGAACCACGGAACCAGCGTTGAGAGGCCGGCGTGCTGCCGCCTAAGCCACGGAGGCTTCCCATAGCTTCATGACTTGCTTTAATTCTTAGAAAAATCTTGGCACTCTATAGCTAGACATTTTTAGTGTTGTTGTTGCTTAACTATTATCATGTTAAAGTTCTAGATGTTAATAGCTTTTTACTTCACCCTCAATTCACCCAAATGGTGATTTTTTTTCAACCTTAGGCTGCATCAATATCATCATGGCTAAGTTTCATATATATGTTAATTTGCTTTATACTTTTTTTTTCATTATACAAATGTTAAACATATTATAATTTGGTTATTGAGTCATGGTTTTTATAATAAACAAAAAAACAACATAAATGCTTGTTTTCTATTTTTTGAAATCATAGCAGTGATGATATACATTTTGATTGTTGTTTTAATCCTAAAGTTTATAGTTAGATAAAAGTCATTTACCATTTATTCCACTAATAATTTACAACACGTCTTAATAATGCATCACTGTTATGATAAGCTATATCATTATTTCCCACCTGCATGTCTCTCCCACCTCTCAAACAATCATCAAGCTGAGTGCTGGGGCCACAAAAGGAGTATCAAGGTAGGTATATTTTCTTCAAGGGTTTATATTCAATGACTTTATGAATAATTCCATAGCTAATATACCATCATACCCTTTCTTATCGCCATAGTCATCCTGGTTTAAGATATGTGGCTGAGCACCCACTTTTGCACTCACTTTTGCACTCACTTTTGCACCCACGTTTGCACCCCACTTTTGTACCCACTTTTGCACTCACTATTGCATCCACTTTTGCATCCACTTGTACACTCACTTTTTGCATCCACTTTTGCACTCACTTATTACACTCATTTTTGTATCCACTTTTGCACCCACTTTTTCACCCACGTTTACACCCACTTTTGCACCCACGTTTACACCCACTTTTGCACCCACGTTTGCACCCACTTTTACACCCACTTTTGCACTCACTTTTGCACCCACTTTTACACTCACTTTTGCACTCACTTTTGTACCCACTTTTGCATCCACGTTTGCACTCACTTTTGCACCCACTTTTGCACTCACTTTTGTACCCACGTTTACACCCACGTTTGCACCCACTTTTCCTCTCACATTAAACTATTACTTATATTATCGAGTGAACTTGACTAGAGATTAGTTCATGCTTGACAACTGACATGGAAGTATCAACGAATAGCTATGGTAAGCCATATGCGTACTATAAAGGATATACATATATTGTAAAACGAACCAATAAAATGGAACTGTTATTTGCCGTTGATCAAAACAGTGTCGAGGTGAGCTGAAAAGTAAAAATAGTGAGGTCTTAAGTGTGGGTACTCATCAATGTGGTATATCTAATGAAATACCGTTAGTGTTAACAAAACATGATCAAAAGGACAAGATAAAGTAAGCGCAACAAAAACATAGTAACTTCTTTGTGAAAAAATATTTACCCTCTCCTCAAAATGTTGTGTTTAAACGCTCGTCCATGCCAACTGTAAAGCGAACAACACTATCAAAAGCCACGCAACTCTACAAGAATTGTCCATGGAAAAACATCAAAACGAAGTACATGGTCATAGTGATCATAGTTATAATAATGATAATTATGATGATGATCATGATAATGATAATAACAATGATGATGTAAAAGAAGAAGATCAAGTGTCTACACCTATAAAACCATTGCGGCTTCCCCAGTTTTTAACCACCTCCATCCATGCCCCCTGTGGAAAACTCATTTACCGCAAGTCATGGGTTTACAAAATACTACACGTATAACCACCTAGTATAAATAAAAAAAATGTTGTAATTTAATGAAATAAAAATATAGTGTGTATGAGTATGCTCTGTTTTTCTTATTTTTTCTTACTTGTTATCCCCACACTTTAACAATTCATATCCATGTTCCACGTTTCCAATTTCCTATTCACACTTAGTCAATGCCATGTCCTGTGGCTCGGCAATCATTCTTGCAATTGTTTTTTTTTTCAATCATTACAGTCATTCTTTCACCAAGCATAAACGAACCACAGCATAAGCCTCTGCGATTCATGATTCATGAAATATCAATGAATGCATTGTCAAGCATGGACACCACATAAGCCTCTACAATCCATGATTTATCAAATAGCGATGAATGCATTGGCAAGCATGGTCATCGCATAAGTCTCTACGATTCATGATTAATCAAATAGCAATGAATGGCACTGGCATGCATAGCCACCGCATAAGCCTCTGCGATTCACCCTCTTAAAAAAAGCAAGTGCGCATGCGTAAAAACAAAAACAAAAATGTTAAATCATAGCGGTAATCGGCTGTATGCATGCGCTTTATGTGTAACAACGTTTAATTCCCTATTAGCATTCAAACTCCCAGATTTTCGAAAAAATTACAATTTTACCCCCTAGTAGGGGTAGTTTTTTTGGAGGGGAATTGGTTATTCATTGGAAATAACAGTGTCGGCCCCAGTTCAACGACACCTCATTCGTCAAAATCCGACCATGCGTTCGGGAGATATTGACTTTGCCCCTGAATGTATGGCGGGTTAGTATGTGACGTCACCAGGAAAGTAGGCTATGAGTCAATATTTTGGAACTTTTTGATCACACCTCGTTGTGACGTCACTAGGAAAGTAGTCTATGGGTCAACATTTTGAAACCTTTTGATTACCCCTCGTTGTGATATCACCAGGAAAGTAGGCTATGGGACAACATTTTTGGAACTTTTTGATCACACCTCGTTGTGACGTCACCAGGAAAGTAGACAATGGGGGAACATTTTGGAACATTTTGATCACACCACGTTGTGACGTCACCAGGAAAGTAGGCTATGGGGCAACATTTCGGAAATTTTTGAACACACCTCGTTGTGCGCGCAGCTCTGTCGTAAGTACTTAAGCGGGCCGCGCAACGTCATCGGGAAAGTAGGCTATATTGTGACGTCACCGCCGCCATCTTTGCCGCCATCTTTTGACGTCGCCAGGAAAGTAGGCTATCATCTAGAACCGCCATCACCCCCCTACTGGAGCGAAATAGCTACTAACACATACATACCGCGCAAAATAACATCACACTACCAAATATTTAAATAATTAACAAAATTGCATACACAACATCGAATAAAAATTATTCGCTTAACAACTTGAAATCCCGCAAGAAACCGCCAAGGCGGCTGCCCCAGAGGATATATCTATTTCAAAAATAACACAACTATACATACCAACTATAAAAAAATCCAATTTTTAACCCCGATTCAAGTTAAACCCCAGGCTACGGAGCGCTTAGTCGCGCCGCTTACCTGGCCCACACGCAGCTGGCTCGCTCGCTTCGCTCGCGCAGCCAGCGACTAATTTAATTGAGTACCAGCGGTTTCTTTGAAGTTAAAAGCGTTTAAAGGAACAAATATCCTACAATAAACATACATTATCGCGTGCATAGATGTGAATATGTTTTAGAAGTTGTAGCATTTTCGATGTGTGATTTATTTAAGTGTGTGTATGCTGAAGAATCTTTATGTAGTGTTTTGTTTTAACTGGGCCAGTTGTGATTTTGTAAGAAAATTATGGAACAAACACATGCGGGGGCTTTAAATGCCAATGACTGTATAATAGAGATTTCGTTAAAAGTTCCTTCCAGCCGTCGTCCATGCAGTGAGAAAGTTCATATTATACATATGACAAGGCCTACACCTGAACTGCAATTGTGCGCCAATGTATACACGTCATTTCACATCATCTACATATAGTAGGTGGAATAGTTTATCTGGCAGTTCTAAACTGTCTAAATTGTATTGCTGGCCGTGTTTGTTACTGTATTTAGTCGTGAAGTTAATGTATGGTCAAAGGAAGGGTTTTCAAATATGAATTCTTTTCGCACGGCAGTTCAAAAGTATGTTTTGTGTAATATTAAGCTCAGTGGTAGCCCAGATCTTCAGACCAGTATACGCCACTGCGATGAAGAAATTTTAAATGGAACTATTCGATGAGAATATGAGGCACTAAGCTCATACATACGGGGACTGGATGGAGTGATTTTACATCAAGAAAATACCATGACATACCACGGGAGGACTAGGACCCAGGCTACCGAGAAGTGGGATGGGAAGGTCCCGAGTTCGATTCCTGGAGGAGGCAAGAGAGAAGACCTTGAAGGAAGATGGAAACCTGCCCAACTCTGGAGTTGGAAGGAGATGGTCCTGGAGGAAGTCGAAGCAAGGGGGTATGTGGCGTTAAGCCCCAGGTTAGGTTCGTGTATGCCTGGGAAGCGTTATTAACAAGTACATTACTGCTTCTACTTGAAGCGGGGAGGGAGGGGGGGGGGGAAGCCGCCCCCCAAGTAAAAAATAAAATTATTGAGCACAATGCGTTATAAGAAAAGTATTTGCAGCCAACATTGGAAAACAAACACCAAAAAAAAAAAAGCACACAGAACCATTTGTTGCTATTTGAAGCGGGTGGGGGGTGAAAATAAGATTATTGAGCACAATGTGTCATAAGAAAAGTATTATGTGTTAACCATAGGTTGCATTTGTGTATTCCTGGGAAGCTTGTTTTAGAAGGAAATTAATGCGTCTGTCACCAGCTGGCGTTTTTGTGGTGTAATTCTTAGGTTAGGTTTGTGTATGCCTGGGAAGTGTTTTTAACAATTACATTACTGCTTGTGGTAATACCAAGGGGGTGTCATGTATTCTTGCGAAGTGGGGCTTAGTACAGACCGCGATCGTTTGTGTATACAATTCTTCTAAAAACAAATGGCGGCTTTCGTGACGTCATCAACGACGTTACGAATTACTCCTCTGGCAAGCTTACGGGAAAAACCTCGGTAAAAGGGAGTTTTGGGTGGGGAAAACACAAAACAGAAATCAGCATTTACAAAAAACCTTCGAAACGCAATGTGTATCGCCATCTGTAATTGAGCTACATATGTCAATTGTAATTGACCTATTTCGATACAAACATATATATATCAACTTAAAAAATACGGTGTATATCGTCATCTATAATTGAGCTATATAGGCCAATTACAGATTACGATACAACATTTTAAAAATATAACCTTAAATTGGGAAATTTTCGAATGACACGACGCTTGCCGCTCTGGCATGAGCTCTGACTCGATGCGCAAGATGAGAAGTAGGCGGTCGGATAGGTGAGGTAGGAGAGGTAGGAGAAGCAGCGACTCGAGGTCAGTGCACTCACATTGCTATTGACACTGACTGGCCTGTGATCACCACTTGGCCTGCCTGCACGGAATGAATCCAATGGCCTTCCACCAGTTCCTCGGACCACCACCTGGTCGATGCACAGTGGTATAGCAAAGCTCTTGCTAGAACGGCTGACCTGTACTGACCCTTCCAGACGCATTAGAGGTAGAGAAGATCGTGCAGTAGCAGCACGTGGAACCTCATCCAGAGAGATCCTGCAGTATTTGCCGTTTCCAATAAGAAACATTCTTCGCCATTTGAATAACTTTGGCCAAAAGGCCTGACGTCCAATGTGCAGTTTGCCTTTGACCCCTCAGCATCGTGCAGTACCTTGGCTATGGTGCCAGGATCGTCAACATTAGACTGAGGAATGGCAACGCATTGTGCTCTTTGACGAGTCTTGCTTTAACCATAATGCCGATGTTGGAAGCATCAGGGTTTGGCACCGCACAGGGCAACCCACTGATTCGTGAACGCAACACATCCTGGACATCAGGTGTTACGGTATGGGTTGGCATTAGTTATGATTTCCAATTAAGTCTCGTGGATGCTGAAGGCACGGCGACAGAATA
Source organism: Meconema thalassinum (assembly GCA_946902985.2). NCBI lineage: Eukaryota > Metazoa > Arthropoda > Insecta > Orthoptera > Tettigoniidae > Meconema > Meconema thalassinum. The sequence continues at coordinate 884,331,989 of OX336389.2, read as the reverse complement.
GCAAACTGCCAACGACGTTCTTCGGCTTCATTTTCTGCGCTTTGATTTGCATCACAGCCTATCTAATGCTATCATGCAGCAAGATGCTCGCACCCATACAGCTCGCATCACCCAACAGTCTTTACAAGATACAGACACCATTTCCTGGTCTGCCCATTATTGAACACGATTGCAGCACCATTAACCACCTGCTCAAACACTGGATGATCTACATGTGCAGTTGCAGGAAGGATAGTTCAATGTGTTTTGGGACACTATTGTCATCTGTATAATACGTGATAGAATCTCTCATCGCATCGCTGCCTGTTTAGCCTCGAATTGGGACGCTAATTAATATTGCACTAGTTCTTTGCGGATTCTGAAATACCAATCACTATCAATTATCTACTAGGCTGTGTGCCGGTAATAAACTAATAAAATTTTAAGAATGGAGAGAGGTGTAGCAATTTCCACCTCCAGCAGTGTGGTTGGATAAACGTGGTCGTGTTAAGTAGAAGGTAAGTTACCATCCTGGCATTTTCCCGGAGTTGAAAATGGAAACCAGAGAAAACAATTTCAAGGATGGCCGATGGGGTTTCTGTTGTTCTCGTCGTGTCAGTACACACCTTCCTTATGCAATGTTTTTCCTGTAGCAGAAATGAGATAGAGCATACTGTACTGTGTAGCAAACAGGTTTAGCTTCGCTTACATAGAGCTCCAAAAGTTTAACCATTTGAGATCCGGCTGTGGACTGAGTAGTCCCAGATGCCTGAACAGTGAAAGAGCCACGACTTGGAACATATCCAAAACGCTCACTTCTATTCCATAATAATTTATGTCCCCTATCTCCACGTTTCTTTCTGTAGGATGTGACTATACTCACTGGTGATGCACTGGAGGACACTACACTAAATGCGTGTCAGTGGCGACGAATAACTGCCAGTAAGAATACTTCTACTTGCCACATCAGGCACAAGGACAACGTTCCATTCAAACGCCTCGAACCACGAAGAACTAGGGAATGAACAATTGTGCAGAGTGTAAACAGTGTTAAGCAGTTCTGAATATAGAAATGATATAGTTCTATTGTCCCTGACGTGCTTCCATGGGGACTGATGAGTGTTGAAACAGTGCGGGGGACACTTCTTAGTAGGTGATCCTCATAATGATTCACGGGAAGTACTACACCAGCTGCAGTGGTCAATTTGTGTGCGCAACTGTCAGTAACACAAATGCTAGTTGACACATAAGGGTACAAAGTTCAATTCAAACCACTTAAGGGTGATAGTTAAGTATCTAAGCTACTCTCATTGCCAATCCCAGGGTCGTATCCAGAATTGATTTTTCTTTTGAGGGGGCTGAATCCATAAATTTACAAAATCAGATGAATTTTCAAATCTCACAATAAAATTACAATAAATTGATAATTTAATACTAATACGTGAAATCAATTCTGTTTGCCGTCCGTCATTAAAAGAAAATGCTACATAGCGTGGAACATAAAATAAAACAAGTGTTGTTAATTTTTATTTTCATAATCCTGAACAGCAAGGTATGCCAGAAAATAAAATTATGAATACTTTTAAGAGTACCGTATGCAATTTGTCTGATAACATGTGTTGTGGGTGTGTTTATAACTGTACTTTTTAGGTCTAGGACAGGGTAGGTGCCCCGGAACTGCTTGAAATAAGACATCTGGAGTGTGAAAAACGTTTGGGAAACCACACTCAAAACATCTGCTGCCAGCACCAAGATTCGAACCTCGGATCTCCGTACGTTCAAATAACCATCCCAGTCGTGGATCATGCCTATAGGCCTACACTGTATTTTGAAAAAAAAGAACTTGAAGGAAACAGCGTGAGGTTGGAACTGCTGAGTTGCTTTGGTGAGGTTTTAATCAGCTGATTCGAGTAGCCTAATACCCTGGGCTACACTTAGATTAGCCCATGATTAAAACATTTTATAGGTCTATCGATTGACCTTAAGTCAATGCTCAGTACATTCAAATAATGTATTCACACCGAAGCTACGCCAATTGTATACCTCTGTGAACAGTTCAATGACACATAAACAACATGTCATGATAGAAACGGAGTTGGGTGAAGACCAGTTTGGTTTCAGGAGAAATGTAGGAACAAGGGAAGCTGTACTAAGTCTTAGGCTGATTTTGGAAGGTAAAATAAGGAAAGATAAGAGAACGTTCATGGCATTTGTAGACTTAGAAAAGGCTTTTGATAACGTTGATTGGACTAAATTGTTTGACATTTTGAAATCTATTGGAATAAAGTACAGGGATAGGAGGGTAATCTACAATCTATACAGAAACCAGACAGCAGTCATTCGAGCTGAAGGACATGAGAGAGAAGCTGATATTCAGAAAGGTGTTAGGCAAGGCTACAACTTATCACCCATACTTTTCAATCTTTACATTGAACAAGCAATGAAGGAAATTAGAGAAAAATTTAAAGTGGGAGTGAAGATTCAAGGAGAAATAATTTCAACTCTGAGATTTGCTGATGACATCGTCATCTTGGCCGACAAGCCTGAGGACTTGAATGAGTTTTTGAATGGTATGGACTCCGTCTTACGGAAAGATTACATGATGAAAATTAATAAATGTAAAAAACAAATACTGGAATGCAGCCGAAATAAATCAGAAAACTCTATGGAGATCAAATTGGCAGGTGAAAAGCTGAAGCAAGTAGGAGACTTCTGTTACTTAGGAAGCAGAATAACCAGTGATGGACGAAGCAAAGAGGATATAAAAAGTAGGTTGGTACAGGCAAGGAAAGCATTTATACAGAAAAGGAACCTGTTGACATCGAATATAGATTTAGGTGTTAGGAAGTCATTTTTAAAAGCCTTTGTCTGGAGCGTGGCGCTCTATGGAAGTGAAACTTGGACTATTGGTGCAGCACAGAAGAGGAGACTTGAAGCATTTGAAATGTGGTGTTACAGGAGAATGATGAAGATCGGATGGGTAGATAAGGTGACAAACAAAGAGGTATTAAGACGAGTGGGAGAGGAGAGATGTTTCTGGCGAGTGCTAATGAAGAGAAGAGATAGGTTAGTAGGACACATACTAAGGCACCCAGGAATAGCAAGCTTAGTTATGGAAGGAAGGGTCGAGGACAAGAACTGTAGGGGTAGACCAAGGTTAGAATATGCTAAACAGATTGCCTCGGATGTAGGGTGTGGTAGCTATGTAGAGATGAAACGATTAGCTCAGGACAGGGAGGCATGGAGAGCTGCATCAAACCAGTCAAAAGACTGAAGACTCAAACAACAACATGATGGCTATTGTTGTTGTTGTTTCATTTGAGGGACTTGAACAAGGTGGTCATTTAGCCCCGTGAACGTGAATATATATATGCTATTGGTTTTACGTCCCTTTTAACTAATGTGGCTTTTAGAGACGCCTATATATATTTATTGAAAGAATGTGTCTGATAACCTGTGTTATTGTGGTGTCTATAGTAGGCAATCACTTTATCGCGATACATGACTATGATAATTCACGTAGTTCATGACAATACGAAAGCTATGTTGCGGTAAGAGAAGATATAGGCCTAGCACTGAATACTCAAAGAATCTACTTACTAGCGATATTATTGCCGTGTTTTTATCTTCTTCAATAATAATGTTATTGGTTTTACGTCCCTTTTAACTACCCTGGCTTTTAGAGACGCCGGGGTGCCGGAATTTTGCCCCGAAGGGGATCTTTAACGTGCCAGTAAATGTACTGACACGGCTCCCTCGCATTTGCGCACCCTCAAATGCCAGCTGACTGCGCCAGGTTTCGAACCTGCAACCTTGGGTTCAGCAAGCGAGAACGTTACCCCTGAGCCACGCAGCCAGACTTTATCTTCTTCAAGTTGCATTGTGTGAGAGGTGGTAATGTTTTAAACACTAGGATGCGAAACCAAAGAGCGCTATCGCCTATCCTGCACCTTGGGATGAGGAGAACCCGGTGTATCTCCATTTGGATGATAAAGGGAAAGGGCATCTGCTATTATATTAAGCCTTCTACCCCAGCACTCAGTACGAGAAGAGCCATGTGCTATCTTCATATGGATATTGAAGGAAACACGATGTCTTACGAATTCTTACCTGGCAACTTTGTGTGAGTAGAGCTAGGAGTATCTCCATCTAGGTGTTGTAGGAAAAGCGCTATCTTTAGAATTCTTACCTAGCACTCGTGAGAAGAGACAGGTGTATCTCTATGTAGATGCTGAAGGCAAAGCACTATTTTAAGAATTCTTATCCAGCCCCTTGGTGTGGTATCTATCTCAATTTTTGTGTGTGTTGAAGGGGGTGCACTATCTTAAGAATTGTTTACCCAGCATCTTGGCGTCAGGCGAGCCGGGTGTATCTCTACTTGAATTTTGATGTAAACGTGCTACGGTATCTTGAGAATTCATACCCAACAGTGAATGCTAGAAGAGTCAGATGTATCACCGTTTGAGTGGTGAATGGGACGCTCTATCTTAAAGGAGATCACAACACAAAAACACATATTTCGTTATTTATTGCTAAATATGTAACATGGAAATTTAATAACAATGCCGTTAATCCGGTGCCACTACGTCCAACCGTTCTCAAGTTAAGTGCGAAAGTAGTAACTGCTCATGGCGTCACTGCGCTATCTAGTCCACATAGCAGCCTTGTTGCTGTGCATAAACTCGGGCAGTCTTTTACCGCACTCCATCTGCTGCTGCCGTGTTCTTCTGTTGCCATTGTTGGTCAAAAAACTTATAATGGATGTAAATAACATTCGTCCGTATCAGTTTGAGCCAGAACGAACGACATTTGCTGATGTCCATTCAGATAGCAATCATGACATGGATATAGTAAACACTACAGGCCGAGCCGGCATGCGAAATCGGTGTAAGTGTAATGAGTGTACCATCATGGATACGAATGAAGATAGTGTATGCTGTTGTGAATTAGACAATGTAAAAGCATCGGAAGAATTTAAGTGGATAACAAGAAATCCCTCGTTTACAAGGCTTATTTTTGACCGCGAAGTGTTGAGAATGGCAAGGCACAACATGAGCTTAAAAGCAATGAACAGGGCAAAGAAACGTTTACTGACAGCTTTAAATCCAACAAATAGAACTTGGCGATTTATTTGTTACAAGCAGTTACCTTCCTGGGTAAATTCATGGACTGCGATTATAGGCCAGGCGACAGGTAGTTCAATAAGGAATTAATTAGTGGAACGCTGGAAATTGCTTTAATCGCTTTATTTGGACCCAGATATTACTCTCCCAAGTTTTCCCCCTCGAGCGAAGTCGGCGCTGGCCCTTCTGGCCCTAAGAAGGTACCATTTTTCGGTTGTTTGCAAATATCTCCCATACCATCAACTTTATCAACAAAATACCTATTATACAAAATAATCTAGAGTAAATTTCCTACAAAAATTTTCCCTACCATTTGTCTCTAATGTGAACCGTTACGATGCTACGATCATTGAAAATGGAGCCCTTTTTGATTCTTGCGGAAAATCTATGGAAATGATATGCCATATCAAAGTTTCTTCATGTTATAAATATCTGTCAGCATTCCAGGTGCACAAGCTGTTAACTTGTCACAAGTATAACAGCTTTTCTATGTAAACAGCTGTGGCAAATTACCTACCATTGGTATTATTATTGCATAGTATTGGCATAAAATCACTCTTTTCCACACCATCTGGCGGTAGAGTAAATGGCGTGTTTTTTTTAGTGGTGTCCCCAGGAGGCCTAATCCACAGTTCAAATGTCAAAGTTAGTCGATTTTAAACCGTTTTGATGAAGGCTGGCAGTATTGATCGTCTGCCTTAATTTCTCCGTCATCGCTTTCATCGTCTGTATCGGTACATTTGTCCGACGTCACAGGGCGCTCAAGATTAACATCGATGTCTCCGTCACAATTATCCATATCATCTTCCTCGGCAGCATTTGTACATGACCGTCCCGTACAATTCATGCCGATTCTGGAGCATCGGAGGTCCGTTTTCCTTCAACCACACGCTGCGTTACATCCTTTAGAACATTTGCAGGACACCGTGTTTAGAAGCGTTTGTGGCGCCGGATCCCTCGTCGTAAGTATGGGAGCCAAACCACATTGAGAATTTTTCCAGCCCCAATCAAGTGGATTTGTATAATTTCCATACCATGTTTGGATTTGATGGTATGTTCTTAAAGAGTGCTACGTGCCGCTGATTCGGTGGGAGGTAAGCTTGCGAGATTAAATCAATGTTTGCTTAGAGATTTTGCAAACAGATGAAACCGCAACTGATTCAGGGTATTTCCCGTGGTTTTGTTGTCATAAAGCCTAGCCAAAACCAACTGGCCCGCTTTTTGTCAATTTCATCGGGGTTTGCGTTCACTTCTCGGAAAACCCTAACAGTTGTTCGCAGTTCCTCATTACTCTTCAGCAGTGTTACGAATTTCATTTTGCCCTGCCTGTGAAACGAAGAGGTTGTATCGCACCCACTAAACGCATGCAAAAAGAGGAAGTTTTCTTGCACACACGGCGGGAGATTGAAACTTGTTGTGCAAAGTAGTTGTTGTTTGGTTGAACCTTTGCCGGGTTTCATAAAATACATTTTCGTGGAGGGTGGCACACGAGCCGCCAAGATGACCAGGATATCTATATCTTCAGCCACTATAATGACCGAATTGTCTGGCCGAGATAACTCGAGTGCGGTGGTAACGATGAGCACATCGGCATCTTCTGGAGCTTGTCTGGTTTCGATTCCTTCGCTTTCGAATTTGACGAGCAACAAGTCGATCAATCTTCGTTTGTTTCGTTTGTTTGTGTCATTAGACAAAAATTTTGCTTGTGGCATAGGTGCCGTCATGGACTCATCAAAAAACAAAAAAACATTAGCAGCATCATGCTTGTGCGATCGTCGAAGACGTTCAGCGGACTTGGTACTGCGAGATGCTGGGTCGTCAGGATACCCATCGAAAATAATGACACTGTTTTTGAAGTATCTTTTAACGTAATTCACATATTTGGCACTAATGTCGACAAAAGTGCCGGTTTGGTGCCAAATTACACGGTGCAGAAGATATCCTCCGTCGAGAACAAGATGTAGGTCCTCAAATGTGGGCTCATCGGTAACAGGATGGAATAATTTATAGAACACAGACTTTTGCGTCTTACGCATTCCCGCTTCATCAAAGATCGCAACCGGATACGGAGCTAGTTCAAACTGGAAATATTGTTTCAATTGTGCCTCGGATTTCTTTGCAAGGCAAATGCGTTGGAAAAGCACAAGAGGATCAACAGGAATATCCGTGTTGCGGATTTTTATTTTCGAATTTACCGCGCGGAGAGGCAACACGAAACTGTGGTTGCCAGCTGTATGGGAGGCCGAGCGCGGCAAGCCAGCTTCATCTGTACACATTGTTGCCAAAGCCCTCGGTGAGAAAGTAATGAAGTCTGCATGAAAAATGTACTGAATCAGAACTGAATATACTTACTGACCATTTTTATTGATACTTGTAACAAGTTAACAGCTTGTGCACCTGGAATGCTGACAAATATTTATAACACGAAGAAACTTTGATATGGCATATCATTTCCATAGATTTTCCGCAAGAATCAAAAAGGGCTCCACTTTGAATGGTCGTAGCATCGTAACGGTTCACAATAGCGACAAAAGGTAGGAACATTTTTGTAGGAAACTTACTATAGATTCTTTTTTATAATAGGTACATAACGAATAGAATATGAAGTGATATCACTGGCCTAGTACGCCTGGTCCGCCGCAGCGTAGCGCTGGCTCCGATCTGTGATGTAAGTTAGCATTGGCGCTTACGAGACTTTTAAAACCTTGCGACCTGTTTTACATGTTAAAACACCGCAGGAAATTCTCATAGGCGCTAATAAGTTCGGCATCTCCACTTGCTTTACTGTGCCCAATTATAATTCAATAAGTCGTCTCCTGTAATAGTCCAGTTTCGACAATAAGCGAAGACAGAGAGCAAGTTCAAAATGCAATTAGTTTTGCCAGCTATCGGTAAATTAAAAAACGGAAAAATTAACCTCGCTATCAGAAAGGATTTCTTCACATTGTTACACATTTTACATTCCCTTAACAGTCTTGCAACACAGCCAACAAAAAGAAAAAGCCGTACGAACGCAACTTTCAACTTTACCGTAGATTATTATAAAATTCAATAATAACCATAAATTTCACTCCACAAACACCACAATCAATTAACTAGCATCATTTCAGAAGAACTTAACATTACCTAAACAGACATAGAAGGCATAGTCATGACCCCTTCATAGAGTAGGCTATTGCCTAAAACTGATCTCGCCTCCTTCAGCATTACGGTAGGTATATGTTTTTAAACTCATTGTCTTTTTATTCTCATCCCTTTCTTCACAGAAGTAGTCTTTAATGGCATCAAGAGCATTTTTATTTACACCATACTGGACAAATACTTAGGCAAATTAGGAAATATATGTGGAACAGAATAGTCTTTCAATCGCCAGTTGGTTCTTGAGAGAAGTACTACTTCCTTCCCTTCTATCACAAATTTGTCAACTTTAACAATTAAATCTTCTGGAAAGTGAGCATCACAGATGTAGAACTTTTCAGTAAGTTCCCTATCCTTCCCTGGTATGGCCCCTTTGCACTTGATAAAACGTTCCTTATCTTTAGGAGATTTGAAAAACCATCAGACCTCTTTACAGTCCCCATAGCTAGATCTGCATCCTGGTACAAAACAGCAAGGCATCTTCACTACTCACATTAAGCACTCATTAAAATGTAAGGCCTAAACTGCTGTTTACTTACATGAAATAACAATAAAATTAACACACGAAGATAACGTCATCACACGACAAGAAATTAAATTCCATTTCCGTTAATGCTTTCTACAATAGCATTTCAGGTATTAATACTATGAAGTAATAGTGTAAGCACTTGTATATCAATAAACGTATGCACAGAACACCACCAAAACACTCCGACGGAATAAGTACTTAATATATCGCACATAAACACATAAACATATGTGGAAATCAACAATCTCAAGTCAACTGTAGCTCTGCGTAGCGGCGAGTGCCAACCCGATCCGTATTCATTACATGCTACTGAGGGAGAAGATATCACACTTTTTATTCTATTCGTTATGATAGGTATTTTGTTGATAAAGTTGATGGTATGGGAGATATTTGCACAAAAAAAAAAAACGAAAAATGGTACCTTCTTAGGGCCAGAAGGGCCAACGCCGACTTCGCTCGAGGGGGAAAACTTGGGAGAGTAATATCTGGGTCCAAATAAAGCGATTAAAGCAATTTCCAGCTTTCCACTAATTAATTCCTTATTGACGCTTTTTTTTCGACCTGTCGCCTGACCTTTTAGTAAAAATAACAGAATTGTCGTACCTTCATGTGTTGTCTACATCATAAGAAACACATATCCGGAACCCAGTGGCACCTATGTGGGCTTCAAGCTGTAAATTCAAACAAAGGAAGGTTGATTGTAGTTTTACGTGACCGTGAATCGTGTGATTATGAGCCACGGGACCTCCTTTTTACGTGGATTACGAACCACAGGATATGGCATTTCGCTTCAAAAATCTCTCATGCATTGACCGGGGATGAAACCCAGTCCACCTTGGTGAGAGGCCAACAGCTTGACCGCTGCGCCACCACGGCCTCCGTAAATTTGAACAGTAGTGTTCGCTGTTGCGAACGGGTTTGTTAGCTAGTTTTGTATTTCCCTTTCGGTTTGAAATACTTGCTTATTTTTTCTGCCCCATTTTGCTACTTTCGCTTTTAATTGCAGTAAAAACGTGGTCTTCTGTATATTTATTGTTTACGTACAACTCATGTTTCGATTGAATTAATGTTTTCAAATACTTGTGTAGTTTTACTCACCATTCTTGAAGTGCGATTTTTAGCGCACCCCTCTCTCAAGCTATTACGAACGAACTACCCTGGACCGGTCTGCCACTCCCGGCTTCGGGTCTTTTTCTATACGCTGATTGGCTGCTTGCCTCTCCCTCCAGTGCTGGTGACATCACTTTGTCTTGACGTCACACCAGCTATATAACTACTCGCTTCTTCGAGACCTACGTTCAGCACTTGACGTTACAGACAGTTAGGAACGGGGCTTCGAGTGAAAGCCGAAGTTAAACGATTGACTTCGCGTCACCACATGGTAGCTTTACGATTGGTTACAAAGTGAGAAGCTTATTATCCTCTCTGTTTCAAAATAAATCATGTGATTGTGCCAGAACTTATCTATATTTACGACACTTTACTAAATGTAAAATACTGTAGTGTAATATTCAACATATCATATTCTCAGAATAAATTACATTGAAGTACCTCCATTTTCTGCACAATGCACATCGCACTGTTGGTCTAGGGGTATGATTCCTGCTTTGAGTGCGAGGGTCCCGGGTTCAAACCCCGGAAGATCCTAGCATTTTTATTACTTTTGTTTTTATCTCTTGAAAGGATTCAAAAAGTATGTAAAAGAACCTTAGGAACGTTCTTTTTTTCGGGCGAGACTTCCGGTAATTTAAATACATAGGTTGAGGTAAACGCTTCTTTTTTCCCCGTCGGTTTACCCTCCAGGTTGGCTTTTCCCTCGGACTTAGGTTGGTTGGTTGGTTGCTTCCTCAGTTTAGGGGCTGTGACAACGCGGTCATGTAGCCCCGTGTACATTGGGTGGGTGTAGAATCTGTCTGATAACCGGTGTTAATTGTGATGGCTGTATAAGTGTGTGTTATCTGTTTTTAATTCAAGTAAGGACTGCAGACATTGATTTTTTGAAGTAGTTCCTACTTTGGCCGCCAAACGCCACCATCAACAACTACTAGTTCAGAACTGGGTTACTAGACGCCACCGCAGTCGGCTCCTGGCAACGAACGTTCTTCGTTAAAGAACGAAAGTTCTTTAACATGCCATATATCTATGACATGGGACTGCCGGCTTTACTTCCCCTCCGAAGAAAGGCATACTGAGGGATTTTTAACGACGGCTTCGGCCGGGTTTGAACCCGCGATCTTGGGCATAGAAGAACAGCATGTACCGGTACCAACTACGCCACCAAAGCCGCTACCCTTCCTTGGACTCAGCGAGGGATCCCACCATAACCACCGTAAGGGCAGTGTCCTGGAGCTTGAAACACCTGGTTGGGGGATACCACTGGGGAGGTGGGGCCACCCTCCTTGCCTCTTCCTTGCCTATCCCTCCCAATCTTCCCCTCACTTTTCATCCCTCATGAGGCCCATGTTCGCTTTGCAGGTGAGGCCGCCTGGGCGAGGTGCTGGTCCCACCTCCCCAGTTTTATCCTTCGTCCATGTGTTTCAAGCTCCAGGACACCGCCCTGGTGGCGGTAATGGTGGGATCCTCGCAGAATCCGAGGCAAAAGCCAACCTGTAGGGTAAAGCGACTAAAATAAAAAATTGCGTTTGACCTCAAACTATGTATTTATATTACTGGCACACAGTAAGTACAAGTCTCGCACGAAAAAAAAAAGTTCGTAAGGTTCTTTTATATACTTTTTGAATCCTTTCAAGAGATAAAAACAAAAGTAATAAAAATGCTAGGATCTTCCGGGGTTTGAACCCGGGACCTTTCGCACTCAAAACAGGAATCATACCCCTAGACCAACAGTGCGATGTGCATTGTGCAGAAAATGGAGGTACTTCAATGTAATGTATTCTGAGAATATGATATGTTAAATATTACACTACAGTATTTTACATTTAGTAAAGTGTCGTAAATATAGATAAGTTCTGGCACAATCACATGATTTATTTTGAAACAGAGAGGATAATAAGCTTCTCACTTTGTAACCAATCGTAAAGCTACCATGTGGTGACGCGAAGTCAATCGTTTAACTTCGGCTTTCACTCGAAGCCCCGTTCCTAACTGTCTGTAACGTCAAGTACGTTCAGCCTACGCTGACACTTCTGATCTTCGCATCGCTGCCGTGCTTCACAAATTATACTATGAAGCTGTAACACCTTTCACCAGATCAGGAGTCACGCTATTACCAAGAGGCGCTTTTCCACTGGTGACATTATTTCTCTTCGCATCATTTTCCTGCACCACTGGATCGAACTGGACCCAGGTGCTCTGGGGACTGAACCACTCCTTGTATTTACTCATCATTATTATTTGGTTGTCAATTTATTATTATTATTATTATCGTTTCACTTCGCATATGTCAGCACTCTGGTGCAATGTTTTTACGTGCAAAGGCACGCTGGTTGCAAAGATTCATGTAATTTTGCTTATGTGGTGAAATACTTTGTCACACTCCCACTATACTCGCCATTGGCTGTGAGTTGTTGCTTTCCTTGCAACTTGTTATGCAAGGCTTCTCACTATTGGCCCTCACAATAATTTGTAGCGCGGTTGGTTCTTTCCAGCTACGCATTTATATCTCGGGGAAGCTTCTTTCCTCTCTGGGGGAGGCGAAGCTCCCTCTTCTCTGTCGAACCGCGATGTAGTACGGTCGGCTGTGTATCCGGGCTACTCGCCCACTCATTGCACAACTAACGGTGAGTACAACTCAAATTATTTTAATTCAGCTACTTGCATTTCTTTAGGGTTTCCTGTGTCTCTCCTTTGATTTAGGTTACTTTTCATGATGTTTGTGTATTATCTTTGTACCCACATTCCCACTTTTACGTCATGTTATATGGTGAAGGTTGCTTCGCGTCTTTGTCATTAGTCTGTTATGCAACTTAAATTTTGGTATCTACAGGACTTGAAAGTACTGCTATTCTTCGTTTTGGCTTATGTCTCCTTGTCTGGTGTTTGCTTCAGTGCTCTTTCGTGCCATGAACCGGGACATTCTCGCCTGAGGTATCCTGCGGTTTGGTTTGGTCGCTACGGAGCTATTTATTTATGTAGACAGTGTTTGCGGGATTACTGATCTCTGTATCCTAGTCTCCCGCATAATACATGACCTTTTATTTTGAACATATGATGACGGTGGTTATTGGGATTTTTCCTAAACCCGATGTCGCATTGTTCTTTGCGTCAATGTCGTGTTGAATCGACATTTTGTTTTGCGATTAAGCCTTTTTTCTTTTCTTTTTATGGAGCATACTTTCAATTCCTGTTTGTTTTCATTAATTTCGTGCCCCTCTTAATGTAATGAAATGTAATGTCTTGTATTTTCATTTCCTTTGTTTTTTTCTCTCCCTTTTCATACCTTCGCCGTATTGCATAACTTCCTATACCCCCACTCACTACTCCCTCTACCCTCCCGTATGTTTTGATAACATCATGACATACACCGGCGTCTGGAGTCAGTTCATTTCTGGTCACTTTGAGAGTTCGACGACTCTCTTAGCTGCTCGTAAGTTTTATCATATTTTATTTCAGTAACTTACCGTTGAGTTTTAATTATTTGTTTTGTACTCGAGTTCAATTGCGCCCTTCTCTCATTGACTTTTGACTGGTATTTTCTTCATTTATTAAGTTTGTTTTAATTATATTTCTGAGAATTTGTAGTCTCTTTAAACTTACCTTCGCTTTATTTTCTACTGTTTTATTTTATTCGTGTACACGCTCCTTCTTTTAATTTTATTATATTTCTATATTTTATGTAATATTGCACACTTGTCTTTTCATTTCATAGAATTAAGTTCCTCCCCTTATCCTCCTCCGATCTTCGTTTTGGTCTTGTCTTCGTGTCCTCTCGGAGCTACGACTCATACCACCTCTGGGTTATATATTATATAATTTTATGACATTTTTATATTTCTTTTGGATTCTAGTTGGGGAGCAATAGGAGTTCTAACCCCCACCACTACTCCCAATGCGAGCCGATAACTCCCGAACCCATGGTCGGAGATTTACGAATGAGGTGTCGTTGGACTCGAGCTGACGGGGGGGGCTTTGCTATGGACCACTCGTTATATGTTTTGAAATTCTCTGAAAATTTTTGTTTTAAAAAACAGACGATAGTTAAAAAATCAAACATGATAGAACGTTGTGCCAAGGTTCAAACGAAAGGTCTCTATGTCCTTTATTTTCTGTAATAAAACTTTTTTTATTTTCGATGTTTTTTGAAAAACGTGTAATTTTGAAATTCCTATATTTTGGAAACTGGAAAGTTTACAAAAACGTTTGTTTGACATAAATGAAAGGTCTCTATCCCCTCTACCGGTAAACCAAGTTCCAGGTCTGTAGACAAACATGAAAAAAGTTCAATTGGGAAAGTAGGCGATTTTTTATAAAACCAAACATTCTAAAAAGTCTTCTATGGGCTTAAAAGAATGGTATCTATGTCCTTAATTTAAATAATAAATCTTTTATATTTTTTATACATTTTTGAAAACAGTCCAATTTTGAAATTCCTATATTTTGGAAACTAGGACTTTTACAAAAAACTTTGTTTGACAGGGAATGTCGTAGGTTATTTTGACCGGCAGTAATGATCGGTGGATTGCATAGCCTGAAGGAGATAGATCTTAGTCTGCTGGATGGGAGGCAGGAATTTTGCCTATGTATGCGGAAATAATAATAATAATAATAACAATAATATTTGTAACTGTATGGCCTCAGCAACCGGGAGGCAGTTGCACGATGTACTTTCCAAATTGGAAGTTACGCTTGGCACAATCCTGTGGCAGAAAAACCGGGATTCTACTGAGTTTAATGAACATTGCCTTGGCTTAGTAATCGCCAAATGTGATAAGGAATACATCGGAGAGGAATAATTTACCGCCCTTCAAGAATCTTACTTTATCGGCTGGGAATCGAAACCTTGCTCTTGAGGCCGTCACTCTACAACTGATCCACCAGGGGAGCTACGTAAACTGCGTTTTACAAACATGGCTTCCTTGCTACGTTTGGGTGAATTAATGACGCGAAGACTGTATGTCTGTCATTAAAGTCAATCAATATACATATTTTTGTCCTAAGGGACAGAACAGCGAGGTCATCTGCCTTGGTTAACTGTATACAATTTTTCTATTGTTTCCGATCAAATAACGATTGACTTATGGAATAATGTGACGACTAACTTCTGTTTCAATCAGATAAGAATCATTTGTCGTCATTTCCAAGCCCCACCCAGCTTATTCCTTTAGTTTTTCCAATTTTTGCCCCCATTAAATGCCGCACGTCTTATAGGGTGGTGTGCATTATTCGAGAGAATATGGTATGTTCATTGGTTTGCAAGGGTCCTCTCAGCCTGTCAGGTCCAAGTTATTCCTATCAATCAGATTATAATAGTCAAAGCAATTAAAAGCATAGTTACAAATCTCACATACTTACTGTACCTTATTCACACAATCATCTTCCAGTTTATGATTCCTTTCCTGCCACTTTTGCATGTAGATTGTACGCGAATGGCGCATGCGCAGGATTGCATCATGCATACTTGTTATTTCCTGGAACCACTGTTCCTTTACCTGTCGTCTGATCCTCTCGTGTTCAGCTCTTCGAATGTTAAGGGGCTGGAAAAGAAAGGATAAAATAATATAATATAGGCATAATAAAAATATGATAAGATAAAATAAGATAAGATAAGAAATAAAAATAAAAGTAAAAACCCTAGCACTATACAGCCCATGAAGGGCCTAGGCCGACCAAGCGACCGCTGCCCAGCCATTTGGCCTGCAGTTATTGGGGTGACGCGTGATCAGCGTATCGGGTTCCCTCGGCCGTTAATCTTGGTTTTCATGATCGGGGCACTGCCTCACTGTCAGACAGCTACTCAATTGTCCTCACGAGGCTGACTGCACCCCATTCCAACCCTCACGTCAGTTTTAAAATCCCTGACTGAGCCGTGGATCGAACCCGGGGCCTCCGGGTGAGAGGCAGCGCGCTACCTCAACACCTCAAGAAACTGTTGTCCTGTCAGTACTTAACCCGCTAAGCATAGGTTCATGTGATATTTTTCATTGCAACATATTTTTGATGTATCATCTTAGAACGCACTCACCGACCAGCCATGCTGTCGCCACATGCTAACATTCTTTGGAGTTATAAACGGTTGATCTTTTGACTATGGACAAAACCATTATAATATAATCTGAGTCTTTATTATAACACTTCTACTTTCTACGAAGCTCAGATATTTCCATGTTGTAATTATGTATCATCGAAACATTCTTCAGAATGTCATTTCGACATTTAATAAGGTATTAACGTCGCAGATACGCGAACCGGAACCAATCAGTCGCTGCACTACTAGTGTATTTGTAAGCTCTAGCAGCGCAGGACTGAGCTCTTCGCACATGTGTATGGTTGTCCATCCAAATTGGAAGTGTATTTGAAGTACGTCTTAAAGACGAAGAAATAGTCCGCCTGGAAGGCGAGGAACGTAATCTTTGTGCATCGCACACTATTTTGCAACGAACAGTATATTATTCAAGTGAATAGTAAAGCCGGAGAAGTCTTGTGCTACGATATTAGCGAATTTACTGAAAAGTGATTAAAATTGTGCATCGTGGAACACCACATTTTCAACCACGTGTTGTGGGAAATTCAACTTCGTCAAGTGGCGATAAAATATGTTAATTACTGTGATTCTATAATCAACCAAGTGAATTATTTTAACACTCACTGCTACGAATATTGCTGTAATCGCAAGAGCGATTAATTTCTGTAACGTACAACTTCAATGCCACGTGATTTGTGGACCATTAGAATCTGTGATTGTGAAGCAGATAAAGTGCATGGCCAATTTTTCAATCATCTGCGCCGTGTAGACTCAGTGAGATTGCTACCATATTAAAGCTAGCTTCAGTGAAACTGTGCTACGCCCATTTTCTGAAATTTCCAGTGGTTATTTTCTGCTCAAACATGTCACACTTTTATAACCACGTTTACGACGATTTCCATTGCACATCATCTGTGGAGATGAGCAGATAAATCTCATGATGTGATGGAGAGTTCCGGAGAACTTCAGCAAATGACGGAAGAACCATGACTATAGCAACAGCTAAGCCAAGGAACATGACGACCGACACAATGGAGAGGAATCTGGTCATATCACGACGACAACGCCGAGGACGAGTTAAGGCCATGGTAAAGGATAGAGCCCATGTGGAGGCCCAGATTGGACAACCCTTGTCCGGAGACCAAAGCCTAATTATATCCCTCAAGTCGTTGGAACGACTGAGATGTAGACATCCTTTCTTGTGAGTCCGATTAATCTATTCCTTGTGAGGTTCTTCTGAGGTGTAGTTTATTGTAGTTAATAGTAGTTAATTGTAGAAGCAACGGAACTTCTTGACAAGCCATAGTTAGCCACCTTTGTGAATGAATATTTTCGATCACGGTGCATTCTGATGGACATCGCTAAGATGTTAGTTCTACCCCTGCTAAGCGTGACTGTAGTCTTTGTTACTACGTTTTGTTCAACCCTAGGCGGGTGATTTTGTGGATAGTTGTTTTGGCATGACGACTAGACGTCATGGCCAGTGTTATTTCATAACACCCCTTTTTAAGTAAATGTTTGTCACGCCACTGCTTTAGTTAGAACAGTTCGTATCGTTAGGTAGTCAACTGAAACTGCCAGTTTTGTAAAATTATGTCATATTTCATTTTGATGTGCTATGAAGCCATCCTGTTCAAGAACAGAACACATTCAGGCAATTATATCTGTATGCGATCTAGCATCGAACCCTGTAATTGCTACCGTATCATTGGCAAACTTAGCAATTGTAAGATTTGCGCCTTTATAATGTTTATTTTGTGTCAGGTGTTTCGACACACAGATATTATTTGGTTATTGTTGGACAAAGCAGTTATGAAGTGATACATCTGCAGATTTCAAAGACGTTCAGTATAAGTGGTATTTCTGCATTTTACTTTTCTTTGACTTAATGAACATGCCACGTCTTTGTGTATAGTTTTGAGGCGTGATTTTAAGCTTATGCTTATTCTATTTGTGTATTATATTTGGGACCAGATAACAAGGCCAGTTTTCTGATAGACTTTTTACCAGAAAGCTGCCTGCCTTCAGTGTTGTTTCATTTCAAACCGTCCAAGTAGATGACTGCGAGTAGCGAGCCTAACTCAAGTCATGGACAGGTGGTAACAGTTCCCAGCATGCAATGAATGAGAGCACCACTCACTCAGTGAGACATACTTTTTCAGACTCTTTGACAATGCTTATAGCATTATTTACCGTTAGATGTTGTGTTTCATAAGTAGGTCAATGTCCAGGCCACCATTTTGTAGAAATCACATGTTTTGCTACATTGATCTGAATGGCAAATGCCATATGCTTGCATCGCTATTGAAGCGACTATCTTTCAACTCTGTTTGAGAGTGATTACACTTTATGTCAAGGTTTATTTGTTGAGATTAAGAGGCTATAAGAGGCGCCTGTGTTAGAGGCTAGTCATATATGTCCAGACTTTGTTTCTGTGGACTAAGCATTTTGAGGGAGGTGACTGAGGTGCATTCCAGGCCTACCCAAGGGTAAATTAAGTGAGCCGAGAGCCACTAATAACCTGTGTTATTGTTATGTCTGAGCGTGGAGAGCTCGATGATGGTATTTTATAGCAGAGATTGATCTCGCACGAGACTGCTACTACTGATCCCAAGGTATTCAGGATCGTCAACCTATTCGCCATAAACCAACGATAATTTAAACCGACATTCTAATAATCAAGCGCATAATTATTATAAACTGATGATAACTAATTGTTTATTGCATTTAATCTTGATTTACTTGCATTTTGGACCTGCTGGCCGACACCTGCTTTTGTGCACGCTTCTTTATGGAAGTAATCTAGGACAGATGACACTAATTATTATCGACGGAGTGCTTGCTTAACCTATAGTTAGTAGCTGGTGGAGCTCGAGCCACATGTGACGTTAGACGTAGTTTTCACTAGGCATTCGCCACAGTAAATGACATGCACTTAGATGACATTGGTTTACAAAGAGTAACCCAGGGCGAAGGCAGGAATAATATTGATTGTGGTCTTGTTGTTATTTATTGTACTGTATATAATCCCCATGTTTACCTTACTTAGATTGTAAGAGGGCATTTAATGCTTTTTTGACGGCTTGTCATGTAGATTTGTATTAATTGTTTTGCTTTACGGACGTCATCGCCATAAATTTTGTATTAATTGTTAGGAATTAGCTAGATTATTTAACACTAAATGTAAATAAGGAAATGGTATCATCCTAACTTAATTTGTTATTGCTACCCTGTTAAATGTAAATTCCGTTATTAGCTTATTTTTGTAACTTGACTTAGGGTTTATTGCCGTACCATTTTCCTAGCGTTGCTGTTGTTGCTTAACTTTGTAAAATAGATCTTTCGCGAGGGTTTATCGTAATTTATAGGTAGGGTCCTGATCTTTATTTTTGTTTATTTATTAGCTTGCGGATTAGCCGATAGAAACCCTCCGAACTAGGCTAGGTGCCTGAATATTTTGAATAAATATTTCTACAAGTTTTACTTAAGCCTGGAAGTTTATTTCTCAGTCTAGCTTTAGGAGGTGTATTTTCTTAGGCTGTCTATGACCTTTTTAGCAACCATGTTACCACGGATCCCTTGGATCATGGAATCTCGTGCTGCTATGGCCTATAAGAAATTCACCTGATCCTCATGGCACATGGGTCCGGAAGGTGAGGTGTTTGGGATGACATTTCGGTTGTTGGCAACCCTGATAGCTCCTCTGACGGGCACAGTACTCACATATGAATGTGAAACCTGAACCATGATCAGTAAATTAAACAAAAACTGAGACCTGTACAGTGAGGTATACAAAATGGCAGTTCTAGGATTTTCCAGATGACAGAAAAATAGCTGCATAAGATAATTAATTAACGTGTATAAGATCATAAATAGAGAGAAAACTCTTGAGAGGCAATAGGCAGGACATGCCGTAAGGAGGGAAGATGAGAGGTGGTGGTGGTGTTGTGGTGACTGCTGCTGTTTTAAGGGGGTGAAACATCTAGGACATCTAACCCCAAAGATGACAGGTGAACAAAGGCGGTACCGTCAGTCAGGGTTACTTTACTCATGCCGGGCACCTTTATACACTTCT
The DNA here is from genome assembly GCA_946902985.2 of Meconema thalassinum. Lineage (NCBI taxonomy): Eukaryota > Metazoa > Arthropoda > Insecta > Orthoptera > Tettigoniidae > Meconema > Meconema thalassinum. The sequence continues at coordinate 884,312,004 of OX336389.2, read as the reverse complement.
AGAATTGGTACCGAGAAACGTAGCGGAAGAAGTGACATCGCGACAACAGTGGAGCTGTCAAGTCCTCGCTCGACTGTCTTTGTTTCCATGATTTACCCTGGTACTCATTTCTGTTGTAGGCTGAGTGAACCCCTGGGACACTTGCGTTTCTGTAAGTTGTAGTTCTGTTTTCTGAGTAGGAGTCGAACCCACTTCCTTCCAATTAGAAGCACAGCCCTTATACAGACTGCGTTATGCAGTCCCCTATGATTATAAATATTCATTCGATCATTCATTCGTTCGTTTTAATTTTCGTATAAGCCTGTTGTTTACCTTCTCAACATTTCGTGAAAATGATTGTAGCGTGATAAATTTTGAAATCCAGTTAGTTCCAATGACCTGGTTTAGAAAAGTGTCCAATTTTTCCATGACACCATATATTATATATAAAGTGACAAATTATTTGCAAGTATCGTATTTTCAGGACCGCTTAAATGCCAAGTGAGGGTTTTCAGCTTGTTGTAGGCCTATACAACATATGCAAGTAATAATAATAATGTTATTGGTTTTACGTCCCTTTTAACTAATGCGCCTTTTAGTGACTCCGAGATACCGGAATTTCGTCCCGAAGGGAATCTTTAACCTGCCAATAAATATATTGGCACGGCTCCCTCGCATTTGTGAACCCTGAAGTGCCAACTGGATGCAACTTTGGGCACAGCAAGCGAGAACGTTACCATTGCGTCACTCAGCCAGTCTCAAATACAAGTCATCAATATGGTAACCAGAGTGTTAAATGTCTAGCGCGACCGCGACTCGACTCTAGGACCTTAGGATTTCCAGCCCGATACACTGAACTTGCCGCCCCAGTAGATGTGCCATTGCCAGGCAAAGATAAAATGTCTGAACGCGGTAGCATCGGGCCAGAAATCCAAAGGTCCCCGGATCGAATCCTGGCCAGGCTAACATTTTGATGACTTGTATTTTATGTACACAAAACATGACCTAATATATAAGCTATAGCAGTTGAGAATCAGTACCAAAGTAATTGATGAGCCGTACGGCACCTTGGCTTAAGGCTCGTTTCATAATCAGGTTTGCCTTCCTATTATGTCTTACGGCATCTTGCCACAAGGTCTGTTTCATGTTCAGGTTTGCCTTCCTACTGAAGCTTATCAACTTTACCTAAATTGATACTGTCCATCCACTGGTAACCGTTCAAACATAGGTGCAGTCACCCTATTTCTCTTAAATTTTCTTTATTATTTTAATCATTTTGTCTGTTGTTTTTAATATATGACGCACAATCCTAGTAGGCTAATTCCTTCATGGACATTTTGAAACTTATGAATATTTAAGCTACGAGCCTAATTTTAGTTCTTCATGTCCGAAAAATCTGAGGTTAGACTTGTTGTTATCAGCTAAGATAAAATGGAGGGCCACATATCCCAAAGCATTGGAGGAAAATACAGAGCCCTGTCATTGGTCATTACTCATTACTAGGGCTAGGATTTTTATGTACTCGTAAATACATATTTTTTCCCTTTGGTTATACATAACTAAAAATTACAAATGTCCATAAATTAGAACCTTAGCTATCATATAATTACATTTTATTGCTACATATTTAACATATTTGATCATGACATTTTGTTTTACATATTTTTGTTTTTTAATATAAAAATATATATTCTGTCTCTTAATTTTACATATTTGATTATAATGACATTTCTTTAAATATGGTACGATTACTTTTTTTATTATAAAACTACATATTCTGTGTCTTACTGTAAAGGCATAAGCATAATACTAAGAAAAAGCATAAGAGTAATCATAAGAACAAGCATAAGAACAAGCATAAGTTTAAGCATAAGAATAAGCATCAGCATAAGAATAAGTATATACATAAAAATAAGCATAATAATAAGAATCAGCATATGCATAAAAATAAGCATAATAATAAGAATAAGCATCAGCATAAGAATAAGAAGAAGCCTCCGTGGCTTAGGCGGCAGCACGCCGGTCTCTCACCGCTGGGTCCGTGGTTCAAATCCCGGTCACTCCATGTGAGATCTGTGCTGGACAAAACGGAGGCAGACAGGTTTTTCTCCGGGTACTCCGGTTTTCCCTGTCACAATTTCATTCCAGCAACACTCTCCACTATCATTTCATTTCATCTGTCATTCATTTAATCATTGCCCCAGAGGAGTGCGTCAGGCCTCGGCAGCCGGCACAGTTCATATCCTCGCCGCTAGATGGGGGCTTCATTCATTCCATTCCTGACCCGGTCGGAGACTGGAAGCAGGCTGTGGATTTTCATTTTTCATAAGAATAAGAATAAGTATATGCATAAAAATAAGCATAATAATAAGAATAAGCATATGCATAAGAATAAGCATAGGAATAAGCATATGAATAAGCATAAGCATACACATAAGAATAAGTATTATAATAAGAATAAGCATAAGAATAAGAATTCAATTATTTTAATCATTTTGTCTGTGTTTTTATATATGACGTACAATCCTAGTAGGCTAATTCCTTCTTGGACATTTTGAAACTTATGAATATTTAAGCTACGAGCCTAATTTTAGTTCTTCATGTCCGAAAAATCTGAGGTTAGACTTGTTGTTATAAACCAAGATAAAATGGAGGGCCACATATCCCAAAGCATTGAAGGAAACTACAGAGCCCTGCCATTGGTCATTACTCATTACTAGGGCTAGGATTTGTATTTACTCGTAAATACATGTTTTCCCTTTGCTTATACATAACTAAAAATTATGAATGTCCATAAATTAGAACCTTAGCTATCATATAATTACATTTTATTGTTATATATTTTACATATTTGATCTTGACATTGGTTTTACATATTTGATAATAATGACATTTCTTTACATACGTTTACTATTTTAAATATGAAACTACGTATTCTGTGCCTTACTGTAAAAAAAAGTATTTTTCGCAAGTGAAATATACGGTAATTCAAAACAGTCTGTACGACAATATTTCTTCTCTAGAAACTCGGGTACATGAAACGGATTTTCCATGCAATTCAAAAGCTGATGAAATAGGGCCAGGGAAGAATTTCAAGAAAGATATTAGTGGAGATAAGGGGATGGGAATTCACGTCACCAGTGGCGGCCGGCCTATCAGGACTCTCGGACGGAGCCCTTCCCAGAGAATGGAGGGAAAATATTGTTTTTATTCCATTTCTTAAGTCAAAAATGTACTAGTAATGTTAAGAGAATTACTTTTCATTGTAGAAGTTTAACCATTCTCAGTAGGAAGGATTACGTTCGTTACTAACAAACTACGGTCAATGTTTCCGGTGAGCAGTTCGCGGGTCAATGATTTCGGGTGCATGTATAGTCCGAAGATAACGTGACGTTGTGCGAGTCAACCACTAGGGCAGTGGTTCCCAACAGGTGGTCCGCGGACCCCTGGGGGTCCGCAAGCCATGCCGAAGGGGTCCGCAGATATTAGAGTAAAATATATTTGGTTCAGTAACAGATTTTCAGTATTGCAGCTTTCTGAGTACATTAAAAATACCAACTTTTGCGTAAAAAAGTGCCGGAATTGCTGGAGCTGCTCCAACAAATGAGCAGTTCCGGCTTGATGTCTTGGAGCATCTCATAAAACAGAAGTGGTTCAGAACAGTGTCAAGAGTTTGAGTCACTGGTGCTGCCACCGGGTGCCTAGTGCTGGGCCGGTAGCCCGTGGGGTTGACAGTTGAATGAGTGAAGAGCGGTGGAGGTTCGCGATCCAGCCACGCGCAGCGCTACTGAACTACGTAGTTTACCGCTCGTGCCGAGGGGGCGCGCCACTGTTTGCAGCCGACAAGTGAGTTACTTACACAGCTAACTCGCATTTCAGACGACAGTCGGCCATTGTTAGTTTATTGCTAGTGCTGTCACAGAACGTGTTGTTTACAAGAGTGTTTTCGTAAAATAGTTAGTGTTTGTAAAGCTATGTTTTTGCGGAAAGTTAGAGTAAGCGTACAGTGATTAAAAATGGATCGTTGGTTGAAAAGTGGATCGTTAAAACGAGATAGGCCTACGGATGAAGACGAATTTGATGTTGATTTTAATAAGTCAGTGACTCTCGAACCGAACTTGTTAGTGTCTCTTGAACCCAACTCTCCACCGTCTCTTGAACCTAACTCATCTAAGGTCAGTTTTAAGTCTACTGCAAAAATTAGAAAGTACAACTCTGATTACTTGGAAATTGGCTTCACTTTCACTGGACCTGAGCATCAGCCTAAACCTCAATGTCTTATTTGCTACGAAAGCCTTTCGAATGAGTGTATGAAGCCAGCAAAACTCCGTCGACATCTTGAAACAAAACATCAAGAGCAGAAGAATAAGTCATTAGATTTTTTCAAAACGAAATTAGGAGAACTTGAAAGATCTCGTGAAAACATTACTAAACACTCTGGTGTAAATGTAAATGAAAATGCAACCCTTGCATCTTATGAGGTATCTCAACTTGTCGCAAAATGTGGAAAAAACCATACAATTGCTGAAGAACTTATACTGCCATCAGCAATAATTTTATGCAAGAGAATGTTAGGTGATGCAGCTGCTAAGCTAATAGGTACTGTTCCGCTCTCTAACAATACTGTCCAACGACGAATTACTGATATGGCCAATAATATTGAAGAAACGTTGCTGGTCAGACTTTGCATGAGTGATATGTATGCTCTACAATTGGATGAAAGCACAGACATATCAAAAAATCAATAATGTTGGTTTTTACACAATTTTTGTGGGAGGACCAGATATTCGAAGATTTTCTTTTTTCGTGCGAACTACTTCACACAACATCAGAAGATATTTTTACTGCACTGAATGATTTTGTCAGTAAACATGACATCTCCTGGACAAAGTGTGTGGGCTTGTCTACGGATGGAGCAAAATCAATGGCTGGCAACAAAACGGGACTTCAAGCTCGTATCAAAGCAGTAGCTCCTGAGGTGAAATGGACACACTGTTGTGTTCATCGTGAAGCCTTAGTAGCCAAAAGATTGCCAGAACTTTTGCAGAAGATACTTAACGAAGTGGTTCAAATCATTAACTACATTAAAACTCGTCCTCTGCAATCCAGATTATTTTCTTTGTTATGCAAAGAAATTGGCACTGAGCATGAACAGCTCCTTATTCATACGGAAGTAAGATGGCTCTCTCGAGGTAGGATCTTGACAAGATTCTTTGAACTTAGAGATGAGGTTCGTATCTTCCTTCTTGACACCGAGTACGCAGATTTTCTCACTGACTTTTCTTGGCTTTGCTCAACTGCCTACTTAGCTGATGCCTTTGAACACTTGAATGTGTTAAACTTAAGTTTGCAAGGGAACAATGTAGATATGTTCAAAGTAGAAGATAAAATTAGTGCTATGGTAAAAAAAAGTATCAGATCTGGGCGGCACGGATTGAAAAAGAGTCATTTACTAACTTTCCTACTTTGAAACAATTTTTGGAGTCTTCAGAGGAGAGTTTGCCTGACCATATAAAGAGCAATATAGCCGAGCATCTACGCAGCCTAGCCACTACGTTTAGGGAATATTTCCCTGAACCTGACCCTGACGATAGTTGGATTCGAAATCCCTTCAGCTGTCAAGTAATAGAAACAATCCAAGGCCTCACAGAAGTAGAACAAGATCAACTTCTGGATATGTCGAGCTGTGGTACAATGAAAAACAGTTTTAATGTTGAAAGAATTGCAGACTTCTGGGCAACAGTACGCAAAGACTACAAAGAACTTGGAGATAAGGCAATGAAAAAGATCCTTCCATTTGCAACTACCTATCGTTGTGAAAAAGCATTTTCCTCAATGTGTTACATGAAAAACAAATACAGGAATCGGCTCGACATGCAGTCGGATTTCAGAGTGAAAATATCAAATTTGAAACCAAACATTTCAGAAATAATGGACTCAATGATTAGATTCAACTCATCTCGTTAGGAACTGAAAATTAAAACTGTGTACCGATGGACATAATATGTATTTCCACAAATAAATCATAATTTTGTATAAAATAGTTTTTACTTATTTTCTCCATATTTTTTTCTAAATTCATGCAATTTTAATTGCAATATTCTTTATTTTATTTTTTCTTAAATTTTCAATTCAAACTCCAAATTGTTTTAAGGATTTTGTCAGCAAAAACCTACATTAAAAAAAACTTGAGCAAAAATCGAGAATTAAACAATAAGAATAAAGGCAAGACTGAACAAAAAATGTTAAGCTTAATCTTTTTTCTCAAAATGTCAACCTTAATTTCCAAAACAATTAAAATAATAAAACTCTTAATTAGGCTCTTTTTAAGTGATATGAAGTAGCAAGGTCCAAATATAGACCATTTGTATTACATTGAATTAGCTCATTAGCATTAAAGACTATATAGTATAGGTTTAGGAATTAGTGGGGGTCCTTCTCATTATAGCTACTGGAAGAGGGGGTCCTTGGAAAAAATTTGGTAGCAGTGAGTTCGTTCATTTTCCCTCTCAAGACTTCAGTGTTGTGGTGGTGGTAATACTGTACTATTATTGTGAACAACTTCACTGCATGACTGAGCAGTCAATGGATTTTACAAGAAAATCCGGTAAGGTAGCCCCATTTATTGTTATTATTATTATGGACCTGAATTGATTAATTTCTTACTTCTTAGCTATTGTACTGTCGAGAGCCAAGGATAATACCAAAAAACTCCGTTGCAGTTATTTAATTTAATTGCCTGTTTCGCCGGATTGAAATTTATTCGCAGAGCTGTAAAATCGAACCCGGTCCTTCTGGTGGTAGCCAACAGAGCTATCCACTATACCACGCGCCGCACAGAACTCTGCCGATGATTTATATAAAGTGCAATAACAAGTAATTTAAACAGCTGATCATTTCCTGGACTAGAAATTAATAAGGATGTAGCCATGCTAGGTACCATGGGAAACCCGGGAAGTGCAATTAATATCCCTATTTATTTCTGTCTGCCAGTTCGAACACTATTTAATAATGATTAAATGATTAATTGATTCATTGTTGTTTTCTTTGCATACATTTATTAGGCGCCATAATTATTATAACAAAAACATACGGGATTTGAACGAGAACGCGTACTGTAATCTATGAATTTAGATATATGAAATTATTAGGGTATTTAATGAACCAAATTAATTTGTTCCGAAGCGCAGCTATTTCCTTTATTCTCATGAATTTATGTTAATCTATGTATTTCTGCCCCCGTGCATTGATATTGATAACCTCGACGTACAGTGGCTACCATTTATGGCCGTCACCCCTGAGATTTGGGTTCGATTCCTGGCTCTGTCAAGAAATTTAGTTCTGGTCTGAGGGTTGGAATAGAATTCACTCAGCCTCGTGAGGTAGAACTGAAAGGAGGCGAGTTCGTCTCCCACCTCAGGCATCCTAGAAGTGGTTTTCCGTTGTTTCCCACATCTACTCCAGGCAAATGGTACCGGTACCTACTTAACTACACGGCAGCCTCCTTCCCAATCGTCATCTCAATTACAAATACACACACCAATACAGCCATCACAATAACGAGGTCTTCAGATAAATTCCACACACACCCAAGTACACGGGGTTACATGTCGCAGAGCAGCTAAATAAATCATCATCATCATCATCAACATTGCATTGATATTCCTCCAGTATTGTGTATGGTATGATTTCATGATTTTCTGTAAGAAGAGAAGTAAGTTTCTCTGAAATATGGCAGTTCAAAAATAGTCACCTTTTTTTCTTTTGCGTGGTGACGTGTTCATGAATTACCTGTATTGCCGAAGTATGATGATATACCGTCCCACTTCACATTTTGGTAACACCCCATATCCTCAACTGGCCTTGTAAAGGTCCAAACGTCACTGTCTGGATATAATGACTGGAGTATTGAATTCGTTGCCACTGCAGCAAGCTTCCTTGTCTGAATCAACAGTATATTCAGTGGCGTAACTATGGGGGTGATTAGGGGGATCAAATCCTCCCAGAAAAAAATACTAAAAATATGAAATTCGTTGAGTTTTAATTTGGAATAAAACCAATCTTTTGATTGATAACAAACGATTGGATTACGCAAGTTTACGCCAACTATTTGAGAACTTATTTACTCGTGTAAATTATTTGAGTTACAGTACCTAAACTTAGGCCACTTACTGAACGAGCAAACCTTGCTGTTCCGACCTTTAAAACAACACAAACTAGTAACTCAGTTAGTCAGAGGGGAGTCAGTGTCACGGACGCGGCACATTCTGCCCTCATCACTTTTAAAAATGCACCACCTGCCAGTCGCCATTCTCTTTGCATTCGCGCGTGAGTGATAGTGGTATAGTGTTATTTTGTAAAGTGAATTAAAGTTGTATTACTGTGTTAAGTTACTTCTTGGAAACGGTGGTTCATTAATTTTTAAACTACCGTATGTCAAGATAAAGAAAAGACAGGGAGATTTCGCAAAGAATGTTCGGAAATTGAACTTTATATTTTAATACCAAATTGTTTCACGGTGCCGTATATTAAGTTTGGTGTTTATATAGTCAGTATCGGTAATCTACTAATTGATGCCATTAAAGTGAAACTTTTAAATCAATGGTTTGCAGGAGAGCGAAAGAAACCTAACGTTAACAATAGGCTATGCTACCTATTATAATTTATATCACTATGATACAGTCAATCCCTGGCACTATACAGCCCATGAAGGGCCTAGACCGACCAAGCGACCGCTGCCCAGCCATTTGCCTGCAGATATTGGGGTGACGCGTGATCAGCGCATCGGGTCCCCTCGGAGGTTAATCTTGGTTTTCGTGATCGGGGCGTTGCCTCACTGTCAGACAGCTACTCAATTGTCCTCACGAGGCTTTAGTACATCGATAGGGGCAAATAATCTACAACGTATCAAATGCTATCGAAATAAAACACGAAAAAAGCATAGAATCCAAGTAACTTATATAACTTTTGGTACCGTATATTTGCTTTTATTGGTTATGTCTCGTGTAATTTTGACTCCTGTGATCCCCCTCCAGAAGCAAATCCTAATTATGCCGCTGAGTATATTCGAAGAAAAGGAAAAATACTTGTGGTGTCGGTATTACATTAAGGTATTAATTTACGTCGTCGGCCTGTGGAATATTATCAAGGTTTGAATTAGTGAAGAATGTAATAATCGGAAAGTACAGCAATGGGTTCCAACTAAAGCTCCCTGGAATTCACATTTTGCATTTTCTTTATTTTACATTACGCTATCGTTCGTCTTATTTTATTTTACCCTCAACTTGAGCCTCTATGGACTGCGTGTTAACTACCATTCTCATGTCAGTGTCTGAGTCTTGTTCGTCTGCCGGCTTTGACATCTTGCCAGTATCTCTTGAGCCCATCTATCAGCTTATTCTTCCGTTCCTCTGTTAAAGGGCCTCTCCGTCTTCAAGGGATCTGCCTCCACCATAAAACCCTGATAGCTTTTCACCATCCTTCTGAAACTATTCCTATCTTTAATTCTATCCTCGGACGTCATTATTTAAAAGTAATTATTGATTTTCTATACAATAAAACGCCTGAAATATGCAGCCATATGATCGGATGTCAAAAAGCATTCGGTAAAACTCAACCCGAAGCGTTTCAACTTGCTCTTTCTTTCTTTCTTAAGTGATATTTTTAGAGAAATGTACGGGTTAGGTTAGCATTGAGACCGCGCCTCCGGCCCCATAACCCACCAGCCGCTACTGCACGTCACACCCTGCCGGAGGCTCATCGGCTGGACTTAAGTTTATTTCAGTTCACCAGTGAGTGACTGAGACTCTACTTTTCAACCTGTTTTTAAGAATATTGCTATATATCCTTCTAGCCCGCAAACTCAAAGTGCCCCTCACAATACTTATTCTTGAGTTTGTACGCATTCTCACGTACATAATAATGGAAATTATTTAAATTTGCTATAATATGAACATGATTGATTAATTAATTAATTACCGTGCCACACTTTATTTTGCAAAAACATAATGAATAAAATGAGGAATCTTCAAGCAATATAATGTGTAATATATAATTTATATAAAAATTAAGTTAAATTAATATTACATAGAGTATTTTAATTTTTAATGTAATATTACATATTTCACCTAATATTATTACATAAATATGTACATATTTTGCATATAAATATTACATAAAAATCCTATCCCTGCTCATTACACATTAAGTGCTTGGCGGTGTGTGGCACAATGATCCCCTCGCAACTTTCTATTGTTTTCAATCATTATTAGATAGGCTAACGCACTTTTATTCTTGCATCTTAGGATTCAGCACTGATTTGGTTAAGTCAACTCAATACTTACCTCGAGGAACTTGCTCCCTAACAAGAGGCGATACGTCACTTGGCTGGAATTGCTGTTATCCATGTCCTGATCAAGCGCTGTACAGTAAATTGATTGGAAGGGCAGATTGCTCTGTAAAAGATAAGTATTACAGCATCTTCGATCACATGGCCAAACAAGAGCCAGTTCACATATTCTCTGGAAAATAAATGCAGACAAAGAATGGACACATGAACTATGCAAGTAAATAGCAAAACTTGATACATTGCTCTCGCCCAACGCTAAAATATGGAGTAAAATTAGTATTGCGGACTTATTTTTGTATATTTTGGGAGCATCATGGTGAAGTCTTTTGTCTTTTACCCTGAAGGCCGAGGTTAGAATCCGAGTTACAGCGGGGTAGAATGTTCACTTGAAACATTCTGTAATGTTAGGAAGGGAAATTTGGCCTTCAATCCCTGGTCAAACAGAATGTGAAAAATAAAAATGAAAAGAAGACAAATGTATTATCCCATTAACATCAGTGGTGCCAGCTTATGTGGGAAAGGTGCTTTTTGCCACCCCAATAATTCCCTTACACTAGCTGAGTGCCATTTTCTTCGCCAATAAAAGAACATCTCCATGTCTGCTCTTTATTCATGTACAGCTATTTGTTGGTAAACGCTACTAAACGCTAGTGTTCCTTGATTTTTAATCGTATTTATTATGGATTCTTACTTATAAGTGGTCTACCACTGGAAAGTTGAGCTAGATCCAAGTGATCATTACGAGCAGCGTGATGTAAAAGTTTCTACAAGTCTGGCATTGCATGGAAACATTCGTTGTATAAGTCAACTGTCTGTTCTAGGCAAGACCCACATCTATCAAATGTAGCCTACGTTTATTTATAGGCCAGAATGCTATAGCCATGTTAATTTGATAATTCCTGAAACAATGGACTCATTTGTTACTAGACTAAAGACGGCAATCAACACTTCAAAAATGGTACTAATCAGTCGACAGTTTCAGACGCAGGACCTGGCGCATCTTCAGCTAACGTCCCATTGTGTGACGAAGGAGAAATCAGGAAACGAACGGGTGTTTTATCCAGTTTGGAATAAAACCTTTTCGTGGATTGATTATGCCCAGGTAAAAAGAATCGGCTTTGTATACGTTCGATGAAATGACATGAAAGAGCAAGGGGAAAGAAGCTAGATAAACAGAATGTGGTGCGAGCTCTCCTGGTGGCCCACAGTTAATTTACGATATTTGCACTAATACTAGTCTAACAAACTGATGTAGTGTCTAGTGTTTAGAGCCCCCACGTGGAGGCAAGAACGCTTTTACTGTTTTCAAGGGGAGTTGAAATAAGCCTATACAGCAGATAAGTGCTGTGCAATTCCAGAAAACTGTTTTTAAGTTCGTTTGGTTATGCTATCAGTTTCACAGGATAGGCCTATACTGTACTACATTTTAATGAAGGTGTAAAAATACTTTCAAAGACTTTGGTTTTTAGAGTGTGAAAACTGATAAAAGCTTAACTGAGGTCATCTCTGGTTCATCTACGCTACATTACATTGATTAGCAGTTCCATGAAACGTGCAGGTACGAGATACATTACAATTGATTCCTAAGAGCACTCCTGTAAGGGTCTAGTCAATTTTCAGTCTGTAATTTTCAGCCGACCACTGTCTTGTACAAGATGAACACTCAGGTATGAGGCACTTTTGTAGGTCCTTTCAACTTCCACAGATTTCTATTTTCGTGCGTTTGAGACAGTGGTAGTGAATCTGTTGTATGGTGTCTAAATTTCTTGTTTCCATTCTTTCCTTACTCTTGCTGTTCTTGTCGAACTATTAGGTCAGTTTGATTCCGCAAAGAAAACCACTACATTTAAAAAAAGCTCGTGGATTGCTTATGGCTATGAAAGCACTGCATGTTAAAAAAAAAGCTCGTGGATTGCTTATGGCTCTGAAAGCAAGAATTGGTAAAGAGACGTTTCAAAATATCTGGTGTGAAGCAAAAAAAATATGCAGAAGTCCATTCCCCCACTCATCCCGGAGGAAAATGCTTCAAAATATATGGCGTTTCTCAAGATAATTCCGCTGAGTAGATTGAGCAGTTTGTGAAGGCATCTTGTAAACCTGGGTTCCTCCAGGCTGTCTAGGCTGTGGTTTATTGGAGACTAGCAGAAGTACCCGTTCTTCGAACGGCCTTTAGAACTTGTCAGCCAAAAAGTAGTAGTTGTTGATTTATTTAGGGACTGTGACATCCTGGTCATGTAGCCTTGTGTATTTGTGTGCGTGGAATTTGTCTGAAAAACTGTTTTACTGTGATGGCTGTATTTGTGTGTGTATTCGTAATTCAGGCGAGGATTGGAAAGGAGACAGTCGTGGAGCCATCCAGGTATTTTCCTGGAGTAGAAGTGAGAAACCACGGAAAAGTACTTCCAAGATGACTGAGGTGGGAATCAAACCCACCTCTCCTAAGTTTTGCCTCACGAGGCTGAATGTAGCCCGATTCAGCACTCAGACCACAATTAAATTTCTCAGCAGTTCGGGAATCGAACTCGGACCTTCGGAGCGACAGCCAAGAATGCTAGCCGCTACACCACGAGGTGGCCAGCCCAAAAGTATCAATGTAGTTATGTTATTATCAATTTACATTCATAACTTAATTACCGGTACAAAAATAAATGTTATTAAGATAGCTCAATGGTAGCGACTTGATAGTGTTTTGTGACATTGAAGCTGAGAAGAGAGAACCAAGTTAATCTTCGAACAACTATGATCTTCTAAACTAATAACAAAGAATTTTTCTTTTAATTAAGGGGGCAAAGCCCGTTTCAAGAAAAGCAATAACATCAACGACAGCATTACAAACAATCCAAAATACCTGTTAAGTAAACCACAAGAACAACTACAATTTTCCCATAACATCATTGTGCATTTCGGATCAAATGAATTATTTAATAGTAATAATTTGCTCACGTGATTAGAAAATGGTGTACTGTAGGTGGTGGTGTTGGTAGCAGCGCGGGAACTGACCATACAGCGCTCAAACAGCAAGGAGTGCACAATCCACAATAACTTGACCATTTAATAACAATCACACTAAGCAATCAAACTTAAAGGTCAATCACCACTAAATATGTGTATATATTGTAAATATCATAACCCATACTTGTTGACATAGATTTAATAGCCTAAGTGTAATGGATCTGATGATGATCGCTTGACGATCGAAACTGGTAATCCAAGAGTATTTACTAATATCATGTATTTATTTTAACGATTAGGGAACCACCCATTACAATTGAGTACAATCGTGTTGATTGAATGAAAAACATTAAATTTCGATGATTAGAATAGATATGAGGTTTCTTTCTTTTATAACAATGAAATAGTTTGTCACTCGACAATATTGCTATGAAAAGTAAGTTCACTCTTGCTCTGTAAAATGGGATATTCGACAGGTCTTCTCAAAGACACTTCTGACTTAAAGAATCGTAAAATATACTCTGGTTTGGTTAATTAATTACCTAATTTAGGGCATGTGATATAGCCTACAACAACGATCAGCACAAAAATAACCTAATTAGGATTGATCACTCTTCGCTTAAGATTCTCTCCACGTAGGAATACTGTATTTACATTTCGGAATCGTACATATAAAGTTCAACGAAAAATCTACGATGTAGCTCAATCTAAGTTGTAATCGATGGAGATACAACAAAAAGTCATAGGATCAACATGTAAAGTTTAGAAGCCATTCTTTCAGTGTTGCCTACACAAACTGTCAGTTGTAACTCTTCAGTCGGTCAACACGAATTTGCGCAATGACTGGTTGGGGTACAGTGTATACTGCATATGAATAATAAGTAAATAACACTCCGGGAGTACGCAGGCAAGAGTTTAACAACTGTTACGACCGACGGCTCCACAAATATAAGTAACCATATACCGGTACATAATAGAATTCAAGTGCATGCACTGTTTTTATTTATTTATTATATTGTGCTGTTCTAATTTTTAGCCAACTTTCGATTTTTGCAAAAAAAATGAAAGTAGACTTATGAGATCTACACAGGGCCAAAAATTGTTTGTATGTGTGTGTGTCTGTGTACTCTGAACGTCTGTCCCCCCTAGCAATTCGAACACGGTGAAACCGAATTGAACGAAATTTCGTACAGAGGTAGAACTAGCAAAGGGCACCTCAGTGTCATGTTTTATATCGCCGCCAACTTGACGGAAACGTAATGGCGGCCACTAAATGTTAAAAGCATAAATCAAATTAAAACCAAGCTAATGATATGATCTCTACCAAATTTTGCAACAACATACCCTTATGTGGGAAGCATATTTTGACTGACTGACTGACTGACTACAAGGTCATCAGCCAAATAGTTTGCAGATGGCGGTCATGTATGTGTGCAAATCGATTCCCCCTAACAATTCAAACATGGTGAAACCGAATTGAACAAAATGTGACACTAGCAAAGAGCACCTCAGTGTCATGTTTTATATCGCCGCCATCTTGACGGAAACGTAATGGCACCCACCCAAATGTTCAAAGCTTAAAACAAATTACGACTAACCTTATCATCCGATCTCTACCAAATTTTGCAACAACAGTGGTTTGGCGAGCGTCTTTTGACTAAACTAGAAGGTCATCAGCACAATAGTGTGCAGATGGCGGCCATGTATGTGTGCAAATCGATTCCCCTATCAATTCAAACACAATGAAACCGAATTGAACGAAATTTGGTACAGAGGTAGCATTAGCAAAGGGCACTCCAGTGTCATGTTTTATATCGCCGCCATCTTGACGAAAACGTAATGGCGGCCACCCAAATGTTAAAAGATGGAATCAAATTACGGCCAACCTAATCATCTGATCTCTACCAAAATTTGCAACATCAAACTGTGCCCAACATATTACCCCAATATAAGCACGGAGAGGCAACCCCGCGAGAAACCCTAACCCAAAGCACAGCATGTCAACGCTGTGTGTGTGACCGCAAGGTTGAGTGACGTCACGCGTACCTGAATACTATCTCCGCCAGAGACCGCTGCATCTGACCACGTGATCAGTCCTTGTGTTCGGCAACTTGTCACTCGAGGAGGCGCAGACACATGCTTTTATGTGCGCGTACTGGACAGTGCTCCGTCGTGCGGAACGTGAGTGATTTAACATTCGATCGTGATCGTGGAGAGCCGTGTGTGGTCTAAGTGTCGCCGCGTATCAGGTGTGAATTTATCGGAGTCCCGAGAGACCATATAATTACAAGGCACCGATGTTATACCGGGCGCGATTACTATATCAGACAGCCAAGTCTCAGTGTATACTACCGGTAGTGCAAACGCATATTGGCTTGATAACGAAAGAACTAGCCCATCGCAACTAACTTTAGACGTGAGCTACAATATGGAATATTTTGTGCAGAAAACATTTGAGAATAGGCGAGGCCCTTATCATCGAAGGAGGACTTGTAGATGCAATTGATATTTCGATAATACACACGCAGTTTATGAACAGCTATGAATGCTGTTAAATTACTGCTTACATAAAGCCGGTGGCAATTTGCTGAGAGGAAGAATTGTCTAGATTGTTCGTGGAGCAGGAACTTATGATTTCCAGAATGGAACGAGGACATTTCCTAACCTGTGGTGTTGAAGTGTCGATGAAGAATTTTGAAATGGAACTATTCACTGACAATATGTGGCACAAAGCTCATACGTGAGGGGACTGGACGGAGTAACATCTACATCAAGATGAGGCCATGATGTTGCCATGACAAAACCACACCGTGGGAGTCGGAGGACGCAGCCACCATGAAACGGGGAGGTCTCAGTTTCGATTCCTGGAGGAGGCGAGGAAGAAGATGGAGGAAGATGGAATCCTGCCGGTTCTCGAATGGGAAGAAGATGTCCTGGATGAAGATGGAGGCGACTTCATTGGTTCCAGAGGTTCCGCATTCTATGAGCATTCTAGGCTTGTAACATATTTTCTTATTTCTGCCAGTTGGTGAGCTAAAACATTACTTCAATTTGTAATTGTGAGTGGTTTGACTACTCAGTAGTACTAGGTGCCATGGAGTTGAACTAATTATTAATTATTTGCTGATTAATTATGTTCATGATTATTATTATTATTATTAATAGCCACATTTATTCTTCGTCTATTAGGAAATTATGTGATGAAGTGATTCACATTGTAGGGTTATCACACGTGGCAAGGAACAATCCACCATGCTTGGCACCATGAACCAGTTAATATTTTCTTTTGGGAATTTTCGTAAATCCATCACTACTTCGAATGATAAGATTTTTTTTCTTCGATGATAAGATTGGAAATACGACGCGGATACTCAACTGAATTTATGATTGTATAAATGAAAGTGGTTGACTAGCTGTCGAGAGCTAGGGTGGAACTCATGTTTGATTTTT
The DNA here is from genome assembly GCA_946902985.2 of Meconema thalassinum. Classification (NCBI taxonomy): domain Eukaryota; kingdom Metazoa; phylum Arthropoda; class Insecta; order Orthoptera; family Tettigoniidae; genus Meconema; species Meconema thalassinum. The sequence continues at coordinate 884,295,275 of OX336389.2, read as the reverse complement.
TTTACTTCAGCGTTGGTGAATCTAATTATGTGAACTCTGAAAGATCATAACTTTGAATATTCCAATTTTTCTTCGTCCACATTCATTGATCTAGAGACTTTGATTATTAATAGCATGCTCTTCATTATGCTTTGACACTTTTCCATTTGACAATGCTACAGGTCATGCCTGCATTAGATAATAATGTATGCACATTGGTTATGTGATTAAAAGAAAAGTCATGATAATTAAAAGATAATAATGAGTTCATCTACACAAAAAAGATTGGTTGGTGTAGTTGTTTATAATAAAAAGGGGAGAATTGAATGGAATGTATTAAAATAAATTTAGGATAATAGTTCCCATATTCTGAGAATTAATCATGATAACTCCCTTTGTAAATATATTTTAAAAAAATGTAATAATAATTAGTAGTGTAATATCATTCTAAATAAGTATGACTATGCATAGTGCAGTCAGATGATGGTGAATTAAGTATTCACAGAAGTAAGCAGGCGATAATCTAATCACTATATAATTGATGGAGTGAATTACACTGCAAGCATACCATCGAATTGGGAAATATAGGAACTCTTAGTTGTGATATAATGATCAGCCATGATTTTGACTTTTGCATAAATGTAGGATAATGGATGCACGTTTGTTTGAAATATTTTGAGTAATGAGACTCTGAAATAACGTTGTACGATAAATATAATATTGATTGCAACATTAATTTAGTGTTCAAGTAGGACCTATATTGATACAGCAATAACTGTAATTAATAATCGGTGGATACGATTTTTTTTCTCTCATTAGTTAGAAAGGAGATCAAAACAATTATTTTTCGGCAAGCTATTTATTCAACTTTCTTTCATTATAAACTCAAGTGAGTGAATATATTACTAATATAGGACACTACCTGATGGCCATTTAGCGTGTTTAGTTGATATTGATAGTCAAATGTGACTAAATATAATCTGTTTTTATTTTATTTGATTTTCTTCGAGTATCTCCTAATTTTATTTATATCTAAGGATAGGACCAATGAGATTCGTTGACCCTTTAGAACTTAATTTTTAATTGGACTCTAAATATTTTTCTTTTTCATCGGTCCACATAAAGCTTTCATTTATATCGAATCTCCAAGGCAAGATAGGCTTTTTGGGAGTTCTCTATATTTGTGTTGGTCGATGAGTTGCCAATAAATGGATGCCTATTTTATCTTTTTAATTGTGCTTATCTTCTGATTTCTGTTGTGCTATTGCTGTGATTTAGGTTTGGGAGTGGGTAGATTTAACCTGTTACATCTATATCCTGTTGACCACCCCTGAAACTACTTGAGTACTAGTACCCACCGGCATATGTTTTTGATATTCGAACCCAGACCTCAATCATTTTTGTTCTTTATCTGATATAAGTCTTGTGATATCGGCATGAATTGCGATGTTTTCGCCGGGTCATCCAATTCACTGCCGGTTAACGGGGACATATAAAATGGCGCCCCACGTGCAGAGCTTCGAATTGAGAAATCGTAACACTTTTGGTCAGGAGACTAATAGGGTCATTAGCACTAAATCAAATAATGGCCAAGCAGGGATTGGTCTCATATTGAGTAGGAAACTTGGACAGCGGGTGGAATATTATGAGCAATATTTTGAACGGATTATTGTAGCAAAAATCAATACTAAACCTACCTGCACCACAGTGGTACAAGTCTATATGTCTACCAATCAAGCTGATGATGAGGATGTTGAAAAGGTCTACGAAGAAATAGACGAAATTCTGAGGTATATCAAGGGTGATGAAAATGTTATAGTAATGGGAGATTGGAATGCTGTGGTACGAAAAGGGAGAGAAGGGAAGATAGTAGGAGATTTCGGATTAGGTGAAAGGAATGATAGAGGAAGCAGGCTGATGGAATTCTGCACCGAGCATGAGTTGTTCATAGCTAACACCTTATTCAATAACCCCAATAGAAGAATATACACATGGATGAGACCAGGATATACAGGGCGTTACCAAATCGACTTCATTATGGTCAAGCAGAGGTTTCGAAACCAGATTTTGGATTGTAAAACATATCCTGGTGCTGACATAAACTCTGACCACAATCTGGTTGTAATGAAATGCAGATTAAAGTTGAAGAAACTGAAGAAAAGTCAAAAGCCAAAAAGGTGGGCAATAGACAGACTGAAAGTAAAGGTGTAAACGAAAGATTCAAGAAGAGTATGAAGGAAGGACTAATGAAAAACCCTAAACAAACTTCAATTGCAGACGAATGGGCACTTTTGAAGATTGAAATAACAAAATCCGCAGAAGAAAACATTGGTAGGAAAGAAAATATAGGTAGAAAACCGTGGATCACTCAGGATATACTAGAATTGATGGATGAAAGGCGGAAACACAAGAATGTAAGAGATGAAAAGGGGAAAGCAGAATACAGACGTCTGAGAAATGAGGTTAACAAGAAGTGGAAGGAAGCGAAAGAAGAATGGTTGAAAGAGAAATGTGCAGGTATAGAAAATTGTCTGAAATTAGGAAAAGTAGACACAGCTTATCGGAGGATTAAGAATACTTTTGGGGAAAAGAAGACTATGTGCTGTAATATTAAGGACACAAATGGAAAGCCTCTACCAGATAGGGAAGAAAAGGTTGAGAGATGGAAAGCTTACATAGAGAGTTTGTATAAGGGAAAGGAGATTGAGAATCCTGTAATGGAAAGGGAGGAGGAAATTGATGAGGATGCGAAAGGAGATTTAATATTGAGATCAGAATTTGATAGAGCTTTGGAAGACTTAAGCAGGAACAAAGCACCAGGCATAGATGATATACCGATTGAGTTGCTACGCTGCATATGACATGAAGGTCTGATCAGGTTATTTCACTTTGTATGTAGGATTTATGAGACAGGTGACGTACCCCCTGATTTCAAGAAGATTGTAATCATCCCTATACCAAAGAAAGTGGGAGCTGACTGATGTGAAGATTACCGTACAATCAGCTTGATTACGCATGCTTCCAAGATCCTGTCTAGAATAATTTAGAACAGGATTGAAAGCCAGATAGAAACGGAGTTGGATGAAGACCACTTTGGTTTCAGGAGAAATATAGGAACAAGGGAAGCTGTACTAAGTTTTAGGCTGATTTTGGAAGGTAGAATAAGGAAGGATAAGAGAACGTTCATGGCATTTGTAGTCTTAGAAAAGGTTTTTGATAACGTTGATTGGACTAAATTGTTTGACATTTTGAAATCTATTGGAATAAAGTACAAGGATAGGAGGGTGATCTACAATCTATACAGAAACCAGACAGCAGTCATTTGAGCTGAAGGTCATGAGAGAGAAGCTGACATTCAGAAAGGTGTTAGGCAAGGCTGCAACTTATCACCCATACTTTTCAATCTTTACATTGAACAAGCAATGAAGGAAATTAGAGAAACATTTAAAGTGGGAGTGAAGATTCAAGGAGAAATAATTTCAACTCTGAGATTTGCTGATGACATCGTCATCTTGGCCGACAAGCCTGAGGATTTGAATGAGTTTTTGAATGGTATGGACTCCGTCTTACGGAAAGAATTAATGATGAACATTAATAAATGTAAAACAAAAATCCTGGAATGCAGCCGAAATAAATCAGAAACCTCTATGGACATCAAATTGGCAGGTGAAAAGCTGAAGGAAGTAGGAGACTTCTGTTACTTAGGAAGCAGAATAACCAGTGATGGACGAAGCAAAGAGGATAATAAAAGTAGGTTGGCTCAGGCAAAGAAAGCATTTCTACAAAAAAGGAATCTGTTGAGATCGAATATAGATCTAGGTATTAGGAAGTCATTTTTGAAAACCTTTGTCTGGAGCGTGGCGCTCTATGGAAGTGAAACTTGGACTATTGGTGCTGCAGAAAAGAGGAGAATTGAAGCATTTGAAATGTGGTGTTACAGGAGAATGATGAAGATCAGATGGGTAGATAGGGTTACAAACGAAGAGGTATTAAGACGAGTGGGAGAGGAGAGATGTTTCTGGCGGCTGCTAATGAAAAGAAGAGATAGGTTAGTAGGACACATACTAAGACACCCAGGAATAGCACGCTTAGTTATGGAAGGAAGGGTCGAGGACAAGAACTGTAGGGGTAGACCAAGGTTAGAATATGTTATACAGGTTGCCTCGGATGTAGGATGTGGTAGCTATGTAGAGATGAAACAATTAGCTCAGGACAGGGAGGCATGGAGAGCTGCATCAAACCAGTCAAAAGACTGAAGACTCGAACAACAACAACAACAACAACAAGACCACATGATTGTGTAGCAATTAGATGTTTTTGATGTAATTTGACAGCCAGTGCGGGTTGTGTCGTTGGCACTTGTATTTGAGTGGCTCAAGTAAAATGGATTACCACATTTCAGGTACTTGAATGGGAGGCCAATGATTTTCTTTTGGGAAGGTCTAATTACCTTTGGTAATGAGATTGTTCCTAGTTTCTATGACATAGGCAATAGAATCAGAAGTTCTTTTCCTTTTGGATTGGTGTTTTTGATCTCCTTTCGTTCTTCGTTTAATGATCCGATTGCGTAGAATTGGATAAGGATCCTTTTATGTAACTCATTGATATTAGTTCAATTCCATGGTATAGTGGTAGAAAGTATGGTTCAATCTTGGTGTGGTCACTCTTGATGGTTCCCTTATGTTGTATTGTCTTATTGTACTTATTGACATGTCTAATATGGAAGAGTTGAGGCAGCGTTTAGCTGATTTGAAAACTGATTTAAAGAAGGGTCAGGAGGATTTAAGAGGCGACTTTAAGCAAGGTCAAATGGAGTTGTAGGGTAGACTTAATCATAGTATCCAACAAAATCATGATGAATTGGACAAGAAATTTAATCAAAACCGAAATGAGGCAGTTAATTAGGCGTTAAATGCACAGGCAGATATAATCAAGTTAGGAGAGCGTATAACCAACAGTTAAGAGGAAACGGTTGGTAGCATTGACGCAAAACTTGATTCATTGAAGGCCACTATGCAGGACAATTTAATAGAGGGCATACAAAAAATTCAGAAAGGTGTAGAGAAAGACATGGAAGCATTGAACACACACGTCAGGACCCTAGAAAAACGGTTAGATGAAAACATCAAAGGATTGGGATCCGATATAACCGCACACGTAGACAAGCTTAAAGGGGAATACCAACATGAGATAGTTGAAGTAAGGAAAGAGTTTAATGAAACTACTGTAGGCATTCAAAAGGAATGAACGGAACAAGTAGGAAAAGTAGAGAAGAAAATCCATAAAATGAAGGACAATGTTGGCACATTAGCACAAGACGTGGATGCAAACCGAAAACGCATGGATGAGGAAGCAGGGAAGATAGAAAAAAAAATTGGACGCAATCAATACTAATATCACACAAGTCAAAACGGAAATAGATGGGGCGATTTCGTCTGGCAATGATAACATAAAAATACTGGAGGGTAGTCACCTAGACCGCATTACGCGTATGGAAAACTTCTTACAGATGAATAGTCTGGTTCAATCGATGGAAAATAACTCACCAGAGATTAACCAGGAGAAACGATGGGGAGATTTGGATTCAACACCTAGAGGATTTAATGGGGCTAGTCCTGTAACTATCATTAGGACTCATGAGGAAAAACCTAAAAAGTTTAGTGGTGTGGGAGTTCTCACACCAATTGAGTTCCTACGAGATCTCAGGGGTTATCTAGATGAAAATCGGATCCCAAATGAATGCGAGATAAGCGTTATTGAAAGATCGTTAGAGAATCAAGCGCTAACCTGGTTTGGAGCTTTCAGATGCACCTTTGCGAATTACGAGGAGTTCGCTAAGGCATTCCTTAGGCGTTTCTGGAGTTCGGAAGACCAACTTAGCATCAGATCAGAACTTTACTCCAAGAAATATTCCACATCTAACCCGACGCAGTATGCGGGGTATTTTCCACGCAGTTAGCCAGGTTACAATATTTATAACCTCCATTACCCGAAGAGGAGATGATTCAAGTGATAAGGAGGCAATTTCCGGTAGAAGTTCAGAAAGCACTCATAGCATCTGGGGCAAACAGTTTGAAGATATGTGACGAAATTTTAAGGAAATTAGATCACACGAGTTGTTTAATGCACGCGAGAAACACTAGATCAGAGCAGCAGGAGGTGAATCTAGTCGTGACAGACCGTAAAATACAGACTGAACGACCACAAAGGAGAATATTCCAGGATACAGGAAATTGGAGAGGACGATATGAGAATCAAGGATATAATCAACGAGATAGGAGATGGAAACAAGGTGGATGGACATACTAAGCAAACGAACAGCAGAAACTCAATTCACAAACGTACAGGCCCAGTGATATAAAGGGAAGAAACTCTTGGCAGCAAGGATGATGTAGATTTCAAACCTATAATAGGCAGTGGAACAGAGATGAACCTCGGAACAATCGCGTGTATCTGGAAGAGAGACATGCAGAAAGTCAAGCATACTTGCAGCAGATGAGAGAAGCAACGCAACAGCAGGAAGGGCAAGAGAACGTAGACACAGGGCCTAGTACAAGTGGTTCGCAATTGCTATGACATCAGAGATATAAGATCTGGAGCTAGGATAGGAAAGTATAATGCTGCCAGGCTTAAGATATACTACTGTTGAAGAACGAGCAGGATATGTTTGGCACATAATTGGCGACATAATGAAGAGAACACAAAATAAGCTTTTGTTATTAACTCGCTATTTTCCGAGGAGAGGGGAGTATGTGCCCAACATATTACCCCAATATAAGCACGGAGTGGCAACCCCGCAAGAAATCCTAGCCCAAAGCACTGCATGTCAACGCTGTGTGCGTGACCGCAAGGTTGAGTGACGTCACGCGTACCTGAATACTATCTCCGCCAGAGAGCGCTGCATCTGACCACGTGCTCAGTCCTTGTGTTCGGCAACTTGTCCGTCGGGGAGGCCCAGACACATGCTTTTATGTGCGCGTACTGGACAGTGCTCCGTCGTGCAGAACGTGAGTGATTTAACATTCGATCGTGATCGTGGAGGGCCGTGTGTGCTATGTCACCACAGGTCTAAGTGTCGCCGAGTATCGGGTGTGAATTTATCGGAGTCCCGAGAGACCATATAATTAAGAGGCACCGATGTTATACCGGGCGCGATTACTATATCAGACGACTGACTCTAAGTGTATAATACCGGTAGTGCAAACGCATATTGGCTTGATAACGAAAGAACTAGCCCATCGCAACTAGCATTAGACGTGAGCTACAATATGGAATATTTTGTGCAAAAAAATATTTGAGAATAGGTGAGGCCCTTATCATCGAAGGAGGACTTGTAGATGCAATTGATATTTCAATAATACACACGCAGTTTATGAACAGCTATGAATGCTATTAAATTACTGCTTACATAAAGCCGGTGGCAATTTTCTGAGAGGAAGAATTGTCTACATTGTTCGTGGAGCAGGAACTTATGATTTCCAGAATGGAACGAGGACATTTCCTAACCTGTGCTGTTGAAGTGTCGATGAAGAATTTTGAAATGGAACTATTCAGTGAAAATATGTGGCACGAAGCTCATACGTGAGGGGATTGGACGGAGTGACATCTACATCAAGATGAGGCCATGATGTTGCCATGACATAACCATACCGTGGGAGTCGGAGGACGCAGCCACCATGAAACGGGAAGGTCTCGGTTTCGATTCCTGGAGGAGGCGAGGAAGTAGATGGAGGAAGATGGAATCCTACCGGTTCTCGAATGGGAAGATGTCCTGGATGAAGATGGAGGAGACTTCATTGGTTCCAGAGGTTCCGCATTCTATGAGCATTCTAGGCTTGTACCATATTTTCTTATTTCTGCCAGTTGGTGAGCTAAAACATTACTTCAATTTGTAGTTGTGAGTGGTTTGACTACTCAGTAGTACTAGATGCCATGGAGTTAAACTAATTATTAATTATTTGCTGATTAATTATTTCTATGATTATTAATAGCCACATTTATTCTTCGTCTATTAGGAAATTATGTGATGAAGTGATTCACATTGTAGGGTCATCACACGTGGCAAGGAACAATCCACCATGCTTGGCACCATGAACCAGTTAATATGTTCTTTTTGGATTTTTTGTAAATCCATCACTACTTCGAATGATAAGATATTTATCCTACGATGATAAGATTGGAAATACGACGCGGATACTCAACTTAATTTATGATGGAATAAATGAAGGTGATAGACTAACTGTCGAGAGCTAGGATGGAATTCATGTTTGATTTTTTTTTACTTCAGCGTTGGTGAATCTAATTATGGGAACTCTGAAAGATCATAACTTTGAATATTCCCATTTTTCTTCGTCCACATTCATTGATCTAGAGACTTTGATTATGAAAAGCATACTTGTCATTATGCTTTGACACTTATCCATTTGACATTGCTACAGGTCATGCCTGCATTAGATAATAATTTATGCACAATGATTATGAATTAAAAGAAGAGTCATGATAATTAAAAGATAATAATGAGTTTATCTACACACAAAAAGATTGGTTGGTGTAGTTGTTTATAATAAAAAAGGGGAGAATTGAATGGAATATAATAAAATAAATTTAGGATGATAGTTCACATATTCTGAGAATTAATCATGGTGAATCCCTTAGTGAATATATTTTTAAAAATGTAATAATAATTAGTAGTGTAATATCATTCTAAGTAAGCATGACTATGCAAAGTGCAGTCAGATGATGGTGAATTAAGTATTCACAGAAGTACGCAGGCGATAATCTAATCACTGTATAATTGATGGAGTGAATTACACTGCAGGCATACCATCGAATTGGGAAAGATGGGAACTCTTAGTTGTGATATAATGATCAGGCATGACTTTGACTTTTGCATAAATGTAGGATAATGGATGCACGTTTGTTTGAAATATTTTGAGTAATGAGTCTCTGAAATAACGTTGTACGATAAATATAAATATTGATTGCTACATTAATTTAGTGGTCAAGTAGGACCTATATTGCTACAGCAATAATTGTAATTTATAATTGGTGGATAAGATATTATTTTTTCTCTCATTAGTTAGAACGGAGATCAATACTATTATTTTTCGGCAAGCTATTTATTCAACTTTCTTTCATTATAAACTCAGGTGAGTGAATATATTACTAATATAGGACACTACTTGATGGACATTTAGCGTGTATAGTTGATATTGATAGTCAAATGTGACTAAATCTAATCTGTTTTTATTTTATTTGATTTCCTTCGAGTATCTCCTAATTTTATTTATATCTAAGGAAAGGGCCAAGGAGATTCGTTGACCCTTTAAAACTTAATTTTTATTTGGACTCTAAATATTTTTCTTTTTCATCGGTCCACATCAAGCTTTCATTTTGATCGAATCTCCGAGGCAAGATAGGCTTTCTGGAGTTTTTCTATATTTGTGTTGGTCGATGAGTTGCCAATAAATGGATGCCTATTTTATCTTTTTAATTGTGCTTATCTTCTGATTTCTGTTGTGCTATTTCTTTGATTTAGGTTTGGGAGTGGGTTGATTTAACCTGTTACACCTATATCCTGTTAACCACCCCTGAAACTACTGGAGTTCTTGTACCCACCGGCATATTTTTTTGATATTCGAACCCAGACCTCAATCATTTTTGTTCTTTATCTGATATATGTCTTGTGACATCGGCATGAATTGCGATGTTTTCGCCGGGTCATCCAATCCACTGCCGGTTAACGGGGACAATACCTTTATGTGAGAAGCGTTCTTTGACCAAGCTGCAAGGTCATCAGTCCAATAGTTTGCATATGGCGGCCATGTATGTGTGCAAATAGATTCCCCCTATCAATTCAAACACGGTAAAACCGAACTGAACGAAATTTGGTACAGAGGTAGCACTAGCAAAGGGCACCTCAGTGTCATGTTTTATATCGACACAATTTTGACGGAAACGGAATGGCGGCCACCCAAATGTTAAAAGGTTAAATCAAATTACGACCAACCTAATCATTTGATCTCTACCAAATTTTGCAACACTATACCTTTTTGTGGGAAACTTCTTTTGACTGACTACAAGGGCATCAGCCCAATAGTTTGTAGATAGCGGCCATATATGTGTCCAAATCGATTCCCCTTATCAATTCAAACACGGTGAAACCGAATTGAATGACATTTTTTTTTACAGAGGTAGCACTAGCAAAGGGCACCTCATATTCATGTTTAATATCCGTATAGCACGTTTTATTTCAACAAGCTACTACAACCAACATTCAATTATACTCCTTGAAAAGGACAAAGAGTTATAACAATACCCATGAATTTAGGAGAAAGTAGGCTATATGTTCTTTACTGAACATTTTGTTATACACGTGCATAATACTCATATGTAGGCTACTGTAATTCACAAACCCGTATAAAAACATACTAACCCTATATAACGAGATTCAAAGTGCCAATCGCTATACAAACACCTATGAAACGCCCTACAATTTTTTGTAGCTAGATAATATTTTTTAATAAATTTGAACCTCAACACAGATATAAGGAGCTGATGATGACCTCTTGAATGTCAAAACGCGTAATCCTAAAATTGACCCATTATAATGGTGATCATAACTAATGTATGTAAATTTTTCTAGGAGTGTCATATAATTATTATTCATATATTTTCTAGGTATATATATACGTATACCACCACCCACTCATTGGGAAAATTCATAATTGCCGACTAAAGAGTTACAACTGACAATAGGACCAACATTGCAGAACTTGACAACATGGATTGGGCGGTCAAGTTTGGATGCTGTAGCTGTCCATTAGATGCGAAAAATACTTGTAAAACATGTGGGAAAAGCACAAATCTAAAAATATGACTGTGTCGAAGGAATAACCAATTGAGATTTGACATAACGCATAGGACCAAATTGGTTATTCACGCCAAATCCGATACTGCTGGTGCAATCGTTCTTAGATTAGTCATGCCGTTTAACAGTAATAGACCTCCAAAGACTACCAACGTTTAAGTTGCGTCCACCATTCTTCATTTAGTCAAAAGTTTAAATTAAAAAAAATCGGGAATTTTTCCGTCTGCTAGACAAGCTAAAAGCTGTAAGTTTGTCAAATTTTAAATTTTTAGCTCAATTCGAGGTAGGTTAGAATTAGTTGAGGCATGTTTGAGAACATGTTATTATTTCACATCAACACCGTCGAGGAGATATGATTCTTGGCTAAGCAGCCATAGCTAGGATGGACGGGACCTGGCGTAACGATGGACGAGTGGATAACGCCAACCAGCGTATTTTCTGGGATCATGAGGATGCTTGGATGGGGCCTCCCAGCGAGGAAGCCGTTGAAGAGGAAACGTGGTCCATGGATATCTTCCACTCCGAGGAATCACTCCTTCATCAGCCAGCACTAAGGTAGAAAGTTATTTTCTTTGTAACCCAGCCATGGATATTCTAACCCAAAGTCTTATTCTTCAGCGATTTGATTATTGGAACCATTCTTCGCACTGTCATGTTGGGAAGTGAGATAAATTTCCACACACACACATATATATATATTTCTCTCGATATTTCTAGTACTTAGTTCGATGACTGTTTAATGAGGCAACAGGTTTATCGACATATTAAAGCTCTAATTAACACTATAAAATTAATAGAAGTTAATATATATTTTTGTAATTAGAATAATAATAATAATAATAATAAGCAAACAATGTAAATTCCTCAAGGATATAAACATCGAGGATTATTTGACAAGTATTGAAATTGAAATTAATAATATGTGAGGGATTGCAGATCCTTAAGTTAGGTATTTGGATATATAGATTAAGTGAAGCTAATTGTTTATGAACGAGTTAGTGATATTAATAGGGATTAATACTCCCAGGTGTATATGTAATAAGTGAGGGATTGACACTCCCATAGTTGCAAGCGGTTTCCCTGAGTGTGACTCAGAGGGTATAGTGGTTTATCCACTAAAGTTTGGGCAGGTCGCATATGAGGCAGCTCTGTCGAAAATTATGAAAGCTTTCAATATTGATCCATTACCAGACTTCCACGTTATGTAAATTGTTGTTTTAATCACTTGTCAGAAATAATATGTTATTGTTAAACATGACGGCAAGTACACGCCATTTATGAGCTGTTTGAATTCAATTTATTTATTGAGTTATTGAAATCCAGTACATATAGTTTAATTGTTTATAACTATCTTTGAGGATATTTTTGTGGGCTTCTCACGTTAAGAAATTATTATTCCGTGCCACAGCATGTTCTCTGAATAGGGATAATAATTACGGAGAATATCTCGTCAAATAGGGGAGATTGTGAATTACAGGCAGAACTTTGGATTATCCCCATTTTTCCTTCGATTTAATATATTTACTTCCTCATAAAGCATATTTTTATGACTTGTTGCCTGTTGCAGGAGAAATTAAACTTGTGAAACATGAACAGTGAATCTCATGCAGAATAAATATGAACAGTGAGTCTTAAAGCAGAGTAAGCATGAACGATGAATATGCCAACCGAATAAATGTAAATATTACGGCATCATAAATCATAAATCATAAATGTAAAAAGGAATAATGATTATTGTAACAAATATGAATTTAATCAAGGACGGTTTAACATAGCCGACGAATGTAAATCATCGACAAGCAGGACCGCTGACTGCGGCAGCCATTATTAAATTATTTATTTACTCCTGTGCACACTCTTTTGTATAGGGTTCAATACTCAAATTGTTTCAAGTTACCCCAACATTGCATAGGACTCTGAACAAGAAAATACTATGATGATTATTATTTTTCTCTCTTAGAGGTGCACTAATTCCAATTGTGACATATTTTTTTTCTTGGCACCAATAATTTCGTATTCGTTAGGGATATGAGAGTGTTTAAATTTTTTTGGTCTATTTTATGAATAAACTAGCAGTAGTACCCGGCTTCGCCCGGTGGAATTATGATAATATTCCAGTCTCCTTAACACTCAACGTCATAAATTATATTTATTTATGTATTCATTTCTTACATTATCAAACCCAGTGACAATGTTTATACCTAAGTCACTATGGGAAGGCTCTGTAAAATAATGATCATTCTCATGATATTTGTCTTCAGTCCGAGTCGAGATATGTCGTTAGCGGTCCCAGAATTCATGACATCTCAGTCGAAGAAGACTTTATGTGGTGGTGATTAGTGGTATAATGGGCGTAACATCTAGGTCATTTGCCCTTATGATAATAATAAGGTAATGAAAAATGACTACTAAACGAACATGGTGTAATTTTAAATCCGATAGAGGTAATTCAGATTTCTACCTTCGATGTCTTTCAAAGTCTGAACGTTATTTTCTGGCTTTAGGCCTATACTCGATGCGTGTAGTGAAAGTAAAAAGCTTATCGAATACTGCTCGGGTCCAAGCTGCACGAACCTGAGAATATCGCAGATGATGACGATATATGATGACAGACGTTCGGGGGGGGGGGGGGGGGGGTTCCCGGTCCTATTCACATTGACCGGTGAATCACTCATTCTTTCGTAACACTACAGTGGTTTGGACATTCCTCTCATGTCACCTCGCGATGAATCAGCAAGCTATTCTCACACCTGACCCCTCCTCCCCCCTCCACCCACTAGGGTCTCACAAGTTATGGGACGTGGGTTTGCGACCACGGGACCCCAGCTGAGTCCGGCATTGCTTCTACTCACTGGTGCCGGGCTCCTTTCAGTTCTCTTTCCTGTCAGCCTCCCTTGGTCAAACTCTTGTTCTCTTCCGACCCCGATGGTATCAGGGTATCCGAGGCCTAGCGACTCTTTCACTTTCCCGCCTTAATTGGCCCTTGTCTAATCATTCCTGATAGCCTCATTCTTCGAGGTGTCAGCCTTCGTTTTCTATTCTTAATATCTCATGTCTTCTGCTCAAGACCCTCAAGGAGGAAGGATGTGTGTAGCCCCACCACTTCTGGTGCACCCTGAATAGTGCTACATCCTCAAGGGCTCACGGGTGGTAAGTTCGGGAGTTGGCAACCCTGAGGGTTTCCTGAGCGGGTCCGGTTTTACCCCTTTTTTCCATTGCCTTGGGGACGGACCCTGTCCTCTTTCCGGGAATGGAGTGGTCTGTCCGCAATTTCAAGCAGACAGTATTACTCGCAGGGTACCAAAGGGTAAGTATACAAATTTTGGTTCTGATCGGTGAAACGGTGTAGATTTGGGCCAAAGGGCCTAAATGCAGGGAATGGGGTGATCTGTCCGCAATTTCAAGTGGACAGGGTTACCCGCAAGGTTCGAAAGGGTAAGTATACAAATTTTGGTTCAGATCGGTGAAACGGTGTAGATTTTTGCCAAAGGGCCTAAATGCAGGAAATGGGGTGGTCGGTCCGAAATTTTAGGTGGACAGTGACATTCACAGGGTTACAAAGGGTAAGTATACACATTTTGGTTCAGATCGGTGAAACGGTGTAGATTTGAGCCAAGGGGCCTAAATGCAGGGAATGGAGTGGTCTGTCCACAATTTCAAGCAAATAGTCTTACTCGCAGGGTACCAAAGGGTAAGTATACAAATTTTGGTTCTGATCGGTGAAACGGTGTAGATTTGTGCCAAAGGGCCTAAATGCAGGGAATGGACTGGTCTGTCCGAAATTTCAAGCAGACAGTGTTACTCGCAGGGTTCCAGACGGTAAATAACAAATTTTGGTTGAGATCTGTGAAATGGTGCAGATTTGGGCCAAAGGGCCTAAATGCAGGGAATGGAGTGGTCTGTCCGCAATTTCAAGCAGACAGTGTTACTCGCAGGGTACCAAAGGGTAAGTATACAAATTTTGGTTCTGATTGGTGAAACGGTGTAGATTAGGGCCAAAGGGCCTAAATGCAGAGAATGGGGTGGTCTGTCGAAATTTCAAGTGCACAGGGTTGCCCGCAGGGTTGCAAAGGGTAAATATACAAATTTTGGTTCGGATCGGTGAAACGGTGTAGATGTTTGCCAAAGGGCCTAAATGCAGGAAATGGGGTGGTCTGTCCGAAATTTTAAGTTGACAGTGTTATTCACAGGGTTACATAGGGTAAGTATACAAATTTTGGTTGAGATCGATGAAACGGTGTAGATTTGGGCCAAAGGGCCTAAATGCAGGGAATGGGGTGGTCTGTCGGAAATTTCAAGTGGACAGGGTTACCCGCAGGGTTCCGAAGGGTAAGTAAGGGTTCAGATCGGTTAAATGGTGTGGATTTGTATACATAACAGACAGACAGACAGACAGACAGACAAACATTGAGCTTTATATATATATATATATATATATATATATATATATATATATATATATATGTGAAACCTATTTTCTTCCAATACTTCTCATTTCTGAGTGTTGTTGCTTGACAGTATCCTTACGTGGGACATGGAGGCAGTGTTGAGTATACAGTATATAATGGCATAACCCAAAACGCCCTGAGATGAGATTTCGTGCTAGCACTGTCTTCATGTCACCTCACTATGTGGCCATATGTTCATTCCAGGTGAACAGACGGTCACAGTATGGATAAATGAAAAGAATGAGTGAAAATGTACCAAAAATAGGTCAAAATCTACCTATACGTTTTTAGCACAATCTTAATCGATGGAGATACGACAAAAAGCCATAGGACCAAAATTGTAGAGCCTTACAACCTGGATTGGGGAGGCTGTAGTTATCCATTAATTGTGGAAACTAACTGTAAAACATGTGGAATAACGCACTAATCTAAAAATCTGGCTCTGTCTAAGCCCTAAGGTATGGAGGCACTGACTGAGATATGACAAAAAGTCAGAAGACCTAACTTTTAGATCTCTCCATATTCGATTCGGTTGGTGCAATCCGCTTTCAGATTAATCGTACTGTTTAGCAGGACTGGACTTCCAAAGACCACAAAACTTTAGGTTGCGTCCGACAACGGCGGGGATTTGTTTCTTGGAAACAACTCGGAAACGGTTGGTTCTACGGCCTTAAAATGTGGTTTTCGGATTCTCCTTGGGAACATTCTGATTTTGTTTTTCGGTTTTAGGGGCTCAAAATAAGCGTTGTCTCGTCCTTTTACAATAATTTTGACATTTCGCTTATTTTAGCATGTATAGTATTTTGAGGGAGTTTCTCATTTATGAGAAATACAGAGAACATATATATAAGTGATTGATGCCTTTTCTGTGATGGATAGTCATACCAAATGTTACGTTGATCCACCCAGCCGTTCTCGAGTTATACGCGTGGAAACAGATAGACAGACAGAAAAGTTATTCTTGCATGCATTCGTCATAAAACCGTTTGAAAAGCGTAAATAACGCTAAATTACACGGTTGGGTGAAAGCGATTTTGTCATTATTTCATGCAGGCACAGTACATTTACATCTGCGCAGCATTACCTCCACCCCTGCGCGGTTTTACCCGTGGGGTCGGGGAATACCGCGCAAACACAATTTCTTACATTTCTTTCAATGTGTTATAAAGATTTGGTTTTAGTAAGAAATCGCAGTGATATATGTGCAGGTAAGACCTATGGCTTGTCGAGATTAGTTTCTGAAATTACCTGTATTAATACTTAGGTAGAAATTTACGTATTTTTTTACGTGCACGGAATTCCCCCAACATCCCCTAATGCCACTACAGAATGCAGTCACCGCGAGATTGAAGAATTTGCTCCTTATGAAGTATACAGTATCTGGGATTGTAAATGATTTCTTTCCAGCTGAGAATGTGTAAGCACATGCGAAAAATAAATAATAATAATAATAATAACAATTTACTCCTTAATCCAATGGTTTAGCCACTCTGCAACACCGGATACCGGAGGCTCTCCAAATTTAAGCAACAATTGGCGGTTCTCAAGTACCACGTGCAGTTGACTGGGGAAGGAAATGAGGAGCGGAATCGAACTACCCAACCTACCGCAAGTAAACTCCAGCTCAGGAACACCTCCTCTGTATTTCAGACCTGCCTCTAAGACGTAGAGCCCTTCTCAGTATACACCATGTTATCCTGCCCTCACTACTAAACAAAAATAGAATACGCTAGGTGGCAGCACAATTCACACTCCAGTTCTGGCCACCAGTTTCAAAATATTATACTGCGCGGGATTCCCCCACTTTCCCCTACTCTTTTCCCGCACTCCTTCAGACCTGATAATCAAAGAACAACCTTACTAAGCGACACATCGAAAGTATTACTGTATTCTGCATAAGCTTGAAATCGCCTGATTCTAACTTCAAATCTGTGAGAGATTCCTTTAAGTTGTTCAGAATCACGCCATTGCTGGAGATGAACAAAGGGTCTGCCCTGACTTGTGCCATGTGCCATTGCTTCCTGATCAGTTCTGAAAGCTCGCCGTATTTTAACAGCTTTTCAACATGTTTTGTTAGCATTTTGGCATTGTTTGATATTGCCACATCTATGAAGCCTTATGCATTTGTCAACAAGAACCAGATCAGGTCTGTTGTGCATGGCTGACTAGTCTGTCAATACAGTACATCCCAGTACAAGGTAAAGTCATTTTCCAGCTCACTTTCTGGGGCATATTTATGGTACGGCACTTTCTCCTGGCTCAGCAGTTGAAGGCGTATAGCCAGTTTTTGAAGTAGGCGTACTATCTTGGCAACAGAATCATGTCTCATCCTAAATTCTGTCCCTGCGAAATGGCGACAACCGGAAATGATATGCCTAACAGTCTCAGATGTTGGACAACCGTATTCACGATAGTCATATTGCACGGACGCATCTTTGCTAATGAACTTTAGGTAGCTCCTCGTGGGGATAGCCTGGTCCTGAATAGCCAACATAAAGCCATCTGTTTCAGGAAACATCTGCCCAGAAATCAGCCATATGTTCGACGCTAGCTTGTCGACGTGAGTTTGGATGATTTCATTGGGATGTCTTCCGTGGAGTGGCTTGGCCAATCAGGCATTGAATCTATCAAAATCACTGTGCACCTGATATTGAGTCTCTTGTTGAGTTAAGAGCAGTGGAGTTGAATCATCTGCTTCTGCGACAGCCTTGTGTAGCATTGAATAGTTTGATACAGAACAGAAGCATTTTCTTAGCTCTTAGTCATAGTTCTGTCGAGCTACTTGGTTGTTTATATCAACAATTCCTCTCCCACCCATATGTCTCGGTAGCATGACTGGTTCCACAGATGTTCTGGGACGATGTTTCCGTGATTTGGTCAGTATGTTCTAATTTTCTGTTTTAGACCTTCAATGTCAGTTTTAATCCACTTGATGACCCCAAAAGAGTAACTAAGGATAGGGACAGCATCAACGTTGATTGCCTTAACCAAGTTTTTACTGTTGAGGCTGGTGTTAGAAACAAGCTTAATTCTTCTGACAAATTCCCTCGTGAGATCTTGTTTCACTACTGAGTATTCTATGTTACAATCCACAGCATTGTTACAATCTTCTGGCCCTGAACTGTTTCATATACACCTTCCTGCAGTTTGCTTTCATAACGTTGAGCGTTTTTCATTTCTTCAGCCTGAATTCCATTCTCACATCCTGTAAGAAGGTTTCCACTATCTTCAACAGAAATTGTACCTGTGTTCTGGTAGCTTCATATAGCTTATGTCATCCATATTTAGGGGATAGTTGAGCTTTGCGAGCTTCATATAGTTCTTCCTGATACTAAAGCCATAAATTGTTGAATCAAATTGGTTCGATAGTGGGTTCATCGCAAGACAGAACCATAATGGGTTCATGGAATCTCCTTGGAATATTCCCTTGTGGATTGGGATCATACCAGTTGCAATACTACCATTTGTAGTACTAAGGCACATTACTATACGCCACGTTGCCATAACGTGTTCCAGGAAATATATAATCTGATGATCAATCTTATACTCTGACAAAAGATGGATCAACCAATCATGGGGCACTGAATCATAGACCTTCTTGCAGTCAATATATGCCGTGAATACATTTCTGTTATTAACAAAGGCCTGGTTAAAAACCACTGAGTCAATTATGAGTGTTTCTTTACAGCCTTTGTACGCTTTCGTGCATCCTTTTTGTTGTGCTGCTAGGATTTTATTTTGTTCACAGTGGGCATATATTCTCTTACTAAGACAGGACATGATTATTATTATTATTATTATTATTATTGCCGACAGAAATAGCAATGTTCTCTAAGGTGCAGTGGTAAGCCATGCAGCCAAGCAACCTGTATAATTGGCAGACGTAGGTATGAACCAAGGCTAGTAGAGAACAGGTTGCCTCGTTCTCATAATAAGGTCTGTGGTAACAACGCTCCCCTGCTGCGTGACGTCATCAGCCGACCAGCGCTGAGCGGATGGGACTACTGTTATGGCTTGCCTTGCACTACTGCAGCAGGTAACCACGGGGTTGATGTTCAACATAAGAACTCGTGATACTTGTAGCTATAAATGCAGTTTAATATAATAGAGCTTTAAATAATCAGAGCGTGTAAATACACTTTTTGTTTCCCATTTCCTCTTCTAGTTTGTAAGTCATTAATAATGTTATTGGTTTTACGTCCCTTTTAACTACACTGGCTTTTAGAGACGCCGGGGTGCCAGAATTTTGCCCCGAAGGGGATCTTTAACGTGCCAGTAAATGTGCTGACACGGCTCCCTCGCATTTGCGCACCCTCAAATGCCAGCGGACTAGTTTGTAAGTCAGTACTTAGTTTTAGTTGTAGATTTCATTTGATCATCTTTCATTTTCACCATCAGCCAAACCATTAGGGTCCGATAACCTAGATGTTAGGCCCCTTTAAACAACAATTTTCATCATCATCATGAATAATTAAATATAAAAGTTATTCGAATCGACACAGAACGAGAATTCTGAAGCTTCAAAATTGAGTCATAATTGATAAAGTTCAACATAATGTACAATACACAGCGCCGTTTTAATTCTATTAAAATTCATGCTCAATTAAACTGTTGAGATTAAGTATGGAAAACTATTACATTTGCTCACTGTTCACTAACTCAATTGAGCGTTTAAGCCTGAACAAATATTCACCTGGTGTATTTTTTCATCTTCTTGGATATTTTGTCATGAGAGACTGAACATTCATTACTTCTCTTGTAGCTCCCTTGTGTTGTCTTCAGTGCATTCATGAACTTCATTCGTTCGAAAGTCCTCTGTCGAATGAATGTCTCTACCACTACACGATTTATTTCAGGATATTTCTTGTAAAGAGATTCAACCAAATTGGCAATGCACAATTTACCGCTTTTTATGCTCTTGAGACCATGGTACTTCTTAAATTCATCTTCTAGCAATTTTGCCTCTTTTTTCCAGCTTTCAGAAGGCTCTATGAGTCCACCGAACGACAAACTTTTGATCCATGCATTTTGTGGATTCAGAGTCTGCGATTCAGGGCTAGTAAATGTATAGCTACCGAGGTTTGGACTTGTCGATCTAAGCTTTTTTACCACCCACCCAGAAAGGTAAAACAATGCATTGGCTTCCATTTCTGTTAGGGGGGGTGCTCAATTCGTTTTCAGGAATCGAAGAGGCAATAATTTCTTTGGTGACATCTACTTCGCTATCTTTCTCCGGATGATCCTCTTCCTTCTTGCATAATACACCAGACATTCGAAGCACTTTGGCTGGAATATATTCGGAATCATCTTCGGTTCCTGTATTAGAATTATTTTGAAGGAGTCCTTGATTTCGCCCTAAAATAATCATTCTTAAACGATATAATGTGTCTAAAGAGGAAGGATGATCATTCAGACCACCTTTCGTCCTAATCTGAGAAAACAGATCTTCTTAAGCGTCCTGGTTGAGACGATGGGTGAGTATGTACTCAATACCATGGACACTCTTCAAATCTAATAGAAGATACTTCAAAGATTTAATGGATGTGATGATTCCTCTCTGAAAAAGCTGTATATTTTTCTTGCCACAGCATCTCATTGTTTCAATTAATTCAAGCATGTCGTTGAGAATTGCATCTTGAGATTCCAGATCTTTTCCATATGGGTTCTTGGAAGGTCTACCTGAAGGTTTGGGAATGTATGTATTCATCACATCGTACCACCTATCAATTATTTCAACACATTTTCCAGTTTCTTCAGCCAGCTGAGGATCAGCTCCCGGTTTCATAAATTGCAGAGCACTGGCTGTCTTGTGCGACAATAACTGACACGCTTTCCTCACATTTTGTCTCTGAGTCTTTTCCACGGTGATGTGACTTTCGTTCAGATTATGCAACATTTTGAGATCACTTTTCTTCTCATCATTTAATAATGCTACGATAGGATTTCTATTTACAATCTGCCCTCTCTTTAGCTGGAACCCAGTGTCTAAAAACCAGTTCCGTACTAGTTTCAGAAGATGTGGCGCGTCAGCAAACATGTATATTTTGTCTTCCGTAGAGGGATGAGTGAACCAGGTTTTTTCAGTATTAATTCCTAGTTCCTTCCAAAGTCCAACATTTCCAACCCCCCCCCCCCCCCATGTCGGTAACACATGCTTTTACAATGTACCCTATATCGGCAAGTTTTAAAATAATAGAGTTTAAAATCTCGCGGGTTACTTTCACGTCAAAATCAACAAAGAGAGACACCATCCATTGAGCAAAAAGTCCCCGAGCCATTATTATTTGCTTATTGGAGTGTGGCCCGATAACTTCATCTCCTTTCCTGTCATATTCCATGACGCTTTTAACTTTCATTTGATCCAAAAGAAGAACCGTAATTTTTTCTTTCTTGCTCAGAGATGAACCAGCAACGCCCAGAAAGCGGAAAACATCTTGGAGAACTCCATTGTTCATATCGACTGTTGATGCCCATTTATGCAGTGTAGACAGTCCAGGCAAAGGAATGTTCATTTTCTTCTTCAGAAAAAGATATGGACGGTTACTAATATATCTCAGGGAAAATGCAGGAGATATTTCATCGTCTGTCCATTTAACTTTCTTTTTCTTACTTAAAAGGATGTCTATTTGATTTTCAGTGAAAACTAAACCGAGTATTTCCCGGGCCTTTTTACGCACTCTGGTTTCATCAATCTTTTTTCTCTTCATTTTACAAAGTTCTCTTTTAAGCCTGCCAATTTCTTGGCTTTTCATTACGATTCTCTTCTCCAGCTCTGCGTTCTTTTGTCGCAACTTTTCATTTTCCATCTTCAAAACATCTATTTGATTTTCCTCCGTTGTAGTTTGAACGTCATCACACACTTCTTGAACAGAGTACGAGCTTTCTAAAATTTGATTCACAGTTCTTTTATTTTCTCTCTTCTTACTACGTATTTCACGTTCATGTATCTGCAGCTGGGTTTCTTCGGGAATATCAGTTCCTAATTTAAGTGAAGGTACAGCAGTCTGTTTTAGTTTTCTCTTAGGAATTAAATTCATTAATTTTGCTTTCAGGTCCCTCTCATAGTCATCCTCCGTAAAATGTTCAGAGCCTATTTGTGAAGTATTCGGATTCCACTTCCCGTCTCTTCTAGTACACAGCAGCCATTTTTGCCTAATTAAATTGTCTTTAGGGAATGAATGATACTTTATATGCGCACTCCCGGGATCCCGCTTCGTTTTAATAAGACTGTTTGTACACAAAGCCACCGTGCATCTCATTCCAGGCATCGTAGAAAACTGAAAGAAATAAAAAAACATCAAAACTATAAGGTCGTACCACGAAGCTAATGATACACAAATGGCTCTTTCATTTAACGAGCATTTACCTATTACTTGGGAAAACGTGTAGAGCAGTACTTAATGAAGCTCTATCAAACACCACTATATAATGACAGGTAACGAGAATAGATAAACACATCAACACAACACCATAATGAATAGCTTAAGCTGCCAGCTTACTGGAGACTGTGATGTTGGCTGTAGCCGGGTCTGAGCAATACGTCATCAGCCGGGGGAGTAGAGCGCATGCGCGCAGAACGAGGCAACCTCTGGGTATGAACCCCACTGTCGGTCGTCCTTGAAGTAGTTCTCCTTAGTTTCCCATTCCCAGTTCCACGCAACAACCGGGACGATACCTTCTAATTGGCTGATCCTAGCCCAGTTTCATTCACCTCTTATTAGTTCCTCTATTAAGCTTGGCATCAGGAAGGGTATCCGGCCGTTAAAACCAACCGCCACATAGAAAATAATCTTATCTCATCCCCGATCCTGTTATAGTTAAAACATAAATAGTACACTTAACTCTAGAATTAATTGGGTCATTGATTAATTAATTAGTTAATAATAAGAACCTAGAACCCATATGTCAAGTCTACAATATTTATGATAAAATCAGAACTAATAATTAATACTATTAACAATAACAAAATATAACATTATTACTAATATATTCTATAGTTGAACCAAGATACACAACATCAGTACCGTACATTAAAGACAACTCTTCAGAATTATCTCAAGTCAAGCAGTAGCAGAGTAGATATACCGTACGTATTATTGCCAGTATTATATGAGAGAGTGATGGATAGCCAAGAAATGTGCATTTTTCTGTTTAATTTCCGCCAGGGTAACTTGGCAGCCTGCAGTCTACGGATATGTCCCCTGAAGTATAGTTATCGTAGTTTTAGGTAAAAATAAATATTCCGAAGAAGAAAGGTTAAGGTGGTGATGCTGATCGTTATTTTAAGGGGCGGAACAGTGAGGTCATCTGCTCCTATACTCTTGATACTATTACAAGCAAGAGGAGGACATTGATCAAAAAACAAAACAAGTAGTTCCGTGAAGATCTATACAGCCTATTTTCATATATCCTACTTAGTGTATGTTAATTGACTTTATCAACATACAAAATTTCAGTTTGATTGCTGTAACAGATTCGTAGCTATTGAGAACCGTCTAAATATGTCAGATGGTCCCCTAGTTGAAATTTTATTGTATGTAGTGTACCCTTTTGAACATAGGACCTTCAGGACAGGATTCATTCCTCGGGGGTGGAGCGTTCCTACTTGAAGCTAACGACTGTCCTGGCATACACCATTTGGAAGATCAATAGAGCTGATCAATGAATGACCACACACAGAATTCAAATAAAAGGAAAACAACTTTATTAACACAGAAGAAAACAAAATACAAACCAAGGAAAAAATAATAAAACAAAATGTCAAAATAAGAAAAATCAATATCTTAAGGAAAATGAATCAAGGCGAAAGTAAATTGATAAATCATTAAATTCTGAAATAAATCCAAAATAAGTTTAAAACTCCAAAATAATCTACTCAAAATTACAAAATATCAAAATCAATCCAAACGGATTCCAAAAATTTAAAAAAAAATAAAAAAATGATCAAAACCAAAATCTATATTAATTGGATATCAATTAAATTAATTACACAATCAATTTAATTAATTAAGTGAATCAAAGTGATCAATCAAATCATTCAATCCCAATTGGGCAATATCAATCCAATTAATGACCATTAATAAATTATTCAAATTAATAATTACATAAATTAATTAATCCATCTTTGATCAAACACGTAAGTGAAATTATGATCTGATCTCACTATAATCAGAATTGTACTCATTGAAAATTCCACACTGTGAGCCCATTACATCAAGCATTACGACATCACACCATAACGTAATGTACCATGTAAATTAACATTACTTTGATTAAATTATTCGTGTATCACACTATTAAGCAAGGGCTTCTCCAATCATGATCTAATATCATAACATAATCCGGAAATACCGCCTGTATGATCCCTTGTATGGATTAAAATGCTCTCATAAAGATACACATCTTAAGTATCCAAATTCTTAACACAAACCTTGCCCTTTTTTGGGGACATAAAATTGGTACATTTATCTAAGAGCTCTCGTATATGCAACAGATGTGCACTTCAATAGTACTTGAGATATGCTATACTGACACATTATAATAAACACCAATGCATGAGAACACGATTATCCAAGGATCGAACTCAAGACTCGATACAGCATTTCGGGTCTCGAACACGATACCGTCTGTCAGAGTTTATGGGTGTATGACAACTATACTAATATACTATAACTGAGATGCTTGCAATATCACTTCAAATATTATCTTATGCAATACAAAACCAAAGGCTAAAAATGAATGCCAGACTGTATGCAAATTTGCATCAATGCAATAATAAGAATATTCTATGTTCACACTTCGTACGATGACAATTAACATTTGAAACAACGATGAGTGTAGGCAACAACGATGTTTCTCCGACACTGTAAATAAAGACATGGCACAACTGTGTCTACAAAATATATTCACAAAATATGTACACGAATAGGTCTCGAAGTAAGGACCTCGACTTACCTGTTTTTAGGCACAGCATGTCTGCAACCGTCGCTAGTATCAGAGAGAGAATACACTTCTACCTCAAATGGTTACTGGTTACCTTACTGAGCCTCCGTGGCTTAGGCGGCAGCACGCCGGCCTCTCACCGCTGGGTCCGTGGTTCAAATCCTGGTCACTCCATGTGAGATCTGTGCTGGACAAAACGGAGGCAGACAGGTTTTTCCCCGGGTACTCCGGTTTTCCCTGTCAACATTTCATTCCAGCAACACTCTCCACTATCATTTCATTACATCTGTCATTCATTTAATCATTGCTCCAGAGGAGTGCGTCAGGCCTCGGCAGCCGGCACAGTTCATATCCTCGCCGCTAGATGGGGGCTTCATTCATTCCATTCCTGACCCGGTCGGAGACTGGAAGCAGGCTGTGGATTTTCATTTCATACCTGTACCTTACTGTAAAATAGCATTATTAAATCAATTACTTAATTATTATTATTATTATTATTATCCGATATTATTACCACAGTGATGTTGATTTGCAATGACGCTAGGACACAGAAGGTCAGTGGATATCTGTACCCTACTGAAAAATCCCTAAATTAAATGATTATTATTATTATTATTATTATTATTATTATTATTATTATTATTATTATGACTCGTCACTGCGAGGACGCTAGGTCATGGGAGGTCACAGTGTATCTGTACCCTATTACAAAATACCATTATTTAATGAGTTAATATTATCATCTCAAAAATGTGCTCAAAACAAACACAGACTTAAACTTGGTACGGGAAACATATGATTTACTAAAGGCTCGGCTTTCTACACGGCCAAGAGGGGTGCGGTGTAAGTACTGTTAGCCTAAGAGTGAGAGGCAAAATGTCAAACGACCTTGGCCCAGGACAAACATGTGTTGAGCCAATATACCCAATGGTAACCAAAACATCCTACAAATCTTGCACCCAATAAGCGAAATGAAATATACGAGCAGCTAGTCTCGTAAGCCTGGTGGTCTCCTGTTCGAAGCTGAGCGTGGTACAAGCTTTTGAAACATACCCAATCGTGGTTCATAATTTCACGCAATTATTGCAAGTGCCGCTCGGCCTTACCTTTTACCTTGTGGCATGCCTCAATACACACTTCTTACCTTTTTATTTCCAGTTGGCGATATCATGGGACATATGACGGTGTCCGCTGCAGCCTAACTACACATATTTCACAATTCTTACCATTTTTTTCTTTCATTCGTCGTAGCTTACCTGGGATCACATGGGACCATCCCAGTACCATATTTGCATGTCTTTATCATAACCTCTCTGCATATCACCACGATTCAACCCAATGCTCATCAATGATCCAAAACACTCAGATGGTTTTTCAGTACACTCTCACACAAATCGTATCTTACATGATTATAGCAGACATATTGGAGACGCAAAGGTAACGTTCCTAGCTTACTTTCAGGGCGTAACTTAGCTAAATAAATATCTCACCATGTGTCAAAACAAAATACCATCATTAAGGAATTAAAATCCCCCTCCATCACTCGTGTTATTATTATTATTATTACCCCTATATTATCATTAATAACTTGTGTTATTATTATGTCCGTAAAATTGTTCGAATCTCTCTCTCTTTCTTACCCAAATTGCATGCCTCGTTCTGGGCTTCTTCCATCTTCTTCTGGGCTGAAATACACATACCCTAGCAAATAAATAAACATACACTCCTACCAGTGTATCCAACTTGTACGACTTGTGAACGTTATTTCTGCCAAGCATCTCAAACTAAATCAGCAGGCGTCACGTCATCACGTGCGCACATATCTAAGCAAAATAAATCTAACTTCAAAAATCAAACATTAACACAGTATTTACACAACTATGGTAATCCTAAGAATACACCCATAAACAATGACTTAGTATAATCAAAGATTAATACTCATCGTGATCTCCCGTCAGCTGCCATCATTCTTCCAGCAGGGATCTTTCGCAGCTCCTTTCCATGGGTTTTACATCATCACACAATCACACCTCATCACTGAATACATTATTACACTGATTAATTCTTCATCATAATTACGCTGGGTTTCACTCCTTTTTCTTCACAAACAATTATTGACACTTTCATAAGGTTATCACATACTAGTACCCTAATAAACATGCAATTTATTATTTTATACAACTTTATACACTTTTGCAGGGATTGCGCAATATAACCACACGTATTCCTATCTCACTAATTCTTCCTTCACGATGCCGTGGAATGACCGATTCTACGCGTATTTCCCTCTGAATGGTGAGCTCGCAAATGACGTGCCGGTTCCACTGGACTCCGGTTCAGACCTCGACTGTCCCTCTACGTGTTTCTCACTTCTGCGACTGCTAACACCGTCTCTGCACTTGGCGTGGAAAGACTGCTATATAAATTTGAGCGAATATATTGCTTTCCCACATGTGAATACTTTATTTAATACAATTTATGTCTCTTTAAATGCTGTTCCCTTGTACTTCACCAACTGTGGTGCAATATTACTGAGCTTGGCGTGCACCCACTGCTAACTGTTCGTAGCTATGCGGCGACCCTTCTCGCTCACTGACTGAAACCAACCAACTAGCTAACTGGACTCTGACTCACTGCGTAACTGCGCGAACTAACCCACGCGATCTCCCGCAAACTACTGCCGCGGCCACGAGGGTGCGGGAATATATCCTCCACATGGCGGCACTCAACACAAATCTTTCTACGCTGTCGGGAGCTCTTCTTTCAGACCTTTCACCACATTCACAGTACGTGCAAATTACTATTGATAATAGGGCAGTATTATTATCATATTGTCACCGACATTCGATCGTGGCTTCCACAAATATGCATCATGCGTCCCCTGGCACGACATGGACGCTATCCCTACCAGGGCAACCAAACTCTCCACCCCAGACTGTTCGCGTAAGGAACTTATTTCTTTGATGTTCGATTTACTGATATCATGATGATCTATTCAGTTTGATGACTGGCGAAAAATCTTAGGAATATTCCATGCTTAGTGACGTTAAGGGTTCGACCCTGCGTATTGTCGTATCGTCACAATTAATTTATTTAGTGATTTCGGGGTGGGGCTTTGCTAACCTACGGCTTACCGTAGAACATACGAGAACAAATTATTGAGGTCAGCTTCCCAAGAAGTCCTTGAAATGTTGCACCTGCTCTGGTCGATGCGTAGCATAGAAACATGTTCTAGACTTCGCTTTGTTGGCAAACTTTGGGGCAAAACGTCGCTGGTACTGCCTGCGACGTGCCTGAGCTCGACTTGTAACATAGATCGGGCGCTTGCCATGATTAAATAATATGCAATCCGGCTTCCTTCTCTTCTGTAAGTTGAAGCTCATTTAAACGATATACACTTTGCATGACCAAAAACCATGCGAACTTAGCCTAGGGCCTATAGAATAAGGGCGCATCTTCCCCCTTCTTGGGTTTCGAAAAACTATCTACAGGATGTGATGGTTTTTCGAGATTCATTAACTTCATCACCCTTCTTAATAGTCATTCTGTCATGCATCGTTTAAATGTTGAGTACGCTGACCTTCCGATCATTCCCTCTCTTCCTCAATAACATTGACTTGTTGACCCATATCTTCTTCCTCCATCGGGTAATAAACCTTTAGATTCTGAGCGTTGTAGATTGCTTCCACTCCTGTTTCCAGATGTTTGAACCTGTAGGCATTGTTCCCAATCACTTTTGTGATCGTGTACGGTCCATGGAACAACTCACAAAATTTGGCATATACTCGTGCCTGAGGATCGGAGGTTGCCGGCTTCTTCACGAGCACCAGTTCTTCCAATTCTGGGGACGTGGTGGCTCAGCGGTCTAGCTGTATGCCTCTCACCGAGGCGGTCCGGGTTCAATTCCCGGTCAATGCATGTGAGATTTTCGAAGTGAAATTCCATGTCCTGTGGTTCGGATTCCACGTAAAAAGGAGGTCCCGTGGCTCATGATCTCAAGATTATCGGTCACGTTAAACTGCAAGCTTCCTTCCTTTTTTTCCTTCCCATTCAAGTGGTCGATGAAACCTCTTATTCCTTACCCTTCTTAAACGGCGCTCAGCCTGTTTCGTCAAATATGACGCTGTGTCTCTGATCACTAACTCATGACTCAGTCTGGCGTCCACCGGACACGGTACAACATTATTCCATGGTCGATCAGGGTGTCGGTTGAAATGCACGACCGCGGGAATCCGACCCGTGCTTTCGTGTATGGTATTATTGATACACGACTCAATTATTGGCAATACATCCACCCATTTCCAGTGTTGTTGTGGACAGCATATTCGACAGAACTTGGCAATTTCTCTCATAATTCGTTCCGATGGATTTCCTTCTGGATGACGAACAGAGCTTAGGACGTGTCGAATATTCAACCTTGCCATTTCCCGTCTAAATTCGGCGCTGGTGAAATAACTCCCGTGGTCCGTAAGGCAAAATTCTATCTCTCCAAAACGTGGGAATTACTTTAGCCTTGATTCGGTTCAATACCTGACGGGTATTCATCTTCTGAAGTGGGCACAAGACCACGTATTTGGAAAATACGTCTATGCTTACCAAGATGTATTTACATCCCCTTCTGCCTTTGGGCAATGGACCGTATCCATCCATGGCGATGAGCTCACACGGCTTTTGAGGCAATAGTGGTCTCGGATACTGCTTCATCAAAAACGAGTTGGACTTCACTCTTTGACATTGACATTAGTGCTCTTTGGGTGGTCTCCCGTAACTTCGGCCACACAAATGTCTCCTGGATTAAAGCGCTAGTTTCGTCAATTCCACCATGACCCGAAATACGATGTGCGTGCCAAACCAACCCTTTCTGCAACGAGGGTGGCACCATAATCCTCAATTTGGTACGATCTGCGTCTACGAACTTGTGTAACAATTCGTTATACCAAATATAATTATCAGAAATTTTCTCTGCCTCGACGAAAGCGGGAGTTCCGGGTTGTAACTTTTTCTTGAAGTAATTTATGATCATGTTCATCCAAGGATCCTTCTCTTGTTCAATTTTGATACCCCTTAATTTTTCCAAAAATTCTTGATCTGGCCGGGTGAGTTCAATTTGGTTCACTGACTAAATCTGCTCCTCTTGATCTGGATTCCGGCTTAAAATGTCCGGTATTAGGTTGAGTCTTCCCGGATAGTGCTCAATGGTGAAGTCAAACTGCTGGACGTACAGCGACCACCTATTGACCCTTTCTCCTGCCATCAGCGTTTTCAATAGAAAAACCAGGCTTCTATGGTCTGTTCTGATGAGAATTTTGAATCCGTACACAATTTTCCTCCACTGTTGTAGAGCGAATATTATAGACAACAGCTCTCGTTCAGTGATAGTATAATTCATCTCATGTGTCCTCAATTTGCGACTTGCGAAAGCTAGATAAGTTTTAGTCTGAGGATTTTCCGGGTCTTCCTGTTGTAACATCGCACCGACTCCAATTTGTGATGCGTCAGTTTGTATGATGAACTGACGTGAAAAATCAGGGTAACCCAACTTAATGCTTCCCGTTAATAATTCCTTGGCCTTCCTAATAGCGCTATCGAATTCATCACTCCATGCCCATCGATTGTTCTTGTGCAGCATGTTTTGGAGTGGAGCCATTATCTCTGTATACCCCGGACAGTGATCAGCGAAGAAGTTACATATGCCCAAAAATTGGCGAACATGCTTCACTCTCGTAGGCTTTGGGAAGTTCCGAATTGCTTCCAATTTAGCTGGATTTGGGCTGATACCTTCACCATCAATAGCATGACCCAAATATAAGACTTCCCTTTGGCAAAAATGAGACTTCTCAATGTTGATTTTGAAATTGTCCTGTTCGAGGTTAGCTAATAACTTCTCCAAGTTTGATAAGTGTTCACCCAAATATTCAGAAGCCAATAAGATGTCGTCCACGTATTGGGTGGTTATGCTCTTGACTTCTGGCGTCTGATTACGTTCGAGAGCTCTGATTAACGCCGATCCAGCTGTCTTAATGCCAAATGGTAACCTCTGGAATACATAGGTCTGCTGATCAAACAGAAACCCTGTGAGCAGTTGTGATCTTTCATCCAACTCCAGGTGATGATAACTACTCGTTAAGTCAATGGAACTGAAGTAGACCTTGTTCCTGAACTTCCGGATTATCTCCTTGATTGGTGGAGCCTGATCATATTCTGGGATCAATCTCTCGTTTATTTCTCCTGCATCCAAACAGACTCGCACTGTCCCGTTGGGTTTCAAAACTACCACAAATGGGTTCACAAAAGGAGTAGCCATCTTGGCGATCACAGCTCCTTCTTCCATCTTCTTCAGAGTCGCGGCAACTTCTTTGACGTATTTTTCAGCAACAGGATATGCCTTTTTCTTGAAAGGTGACCAGTCATTAATTTGCATCGCATATTTAAACCCTTTGATCCTCCCGGGCTTAGAATCAAAAACTTGTCGATGCCATTTCAACATCTCCCCCAGTTTCATCCGATCGTCATCATTAATTTTTGCCTCGTGCATTTTCTCTGCAAATTTCGCCTCAGGTTCTTCGACCTCATCCTCTGTGGTCGTGGTCCATATCTCTGGTCTTATTAATTCATCGTCAATGTCATTGAGCCGTTGATTCAACTTGCAGCAACTCTGCACCATCGATATCTCTTCCGAATTTCTGGGAACGTCCGGATTCAACGGGATCTTCATGGCACGATCCTCTTCCACAATTTTAAATTGGATGATTCTATTGGCCAAATCAATGACAACCCCATATTCCCGAATAAAATCTGCCCCTAAGATGACATTATAACTTACTTTACTCATTACAAGGAATGGGTGTGGCATGCTGTACCCTTGCACGTCAATATCTAGAAGAGCTTGAAATTTGCATGTGGTGGATTTGTCTGGAATGATACCTTTAATTTTGACATTGGACAGGGGCAAGATTGGGATCTTAAAATGCTTTCCCAACTCATTCACCAATTCTTGTGCGACTATGTTAATGCTAGCTCCTGTATCCACCATGCATCTGACAGTTGAGCTTCCTACTCGGGCATGTATGACCGGTAACTCTCTAATAACTTTGATTTCTGGCCCCTTGAGATCCTCAGTCAATTCCTCTTCCTTCAACACCCAGTCACTTATCTGAGCGACAACCATGTATTAATACGACCCATTTAAATTGTCTGCCTCGTCCAGATGACCTAAAATTGACGTGTTTTTTTATCTTGGGGCGCTTCCCGAGTGTTTTGTACTCTAGACCTCTGGCTAGCCTGAAATTCTAGACTTTCGGCCCCAGTTTCCACTACGTCCGGATTCTGCCTCACTTCCATACCTCTCGTCCGCTTGTCCTCTTCTTCTCCTTTATGTAAATCTTGGGCTTGGAGTTCATCCAGGTTTCTTTGTGTTCCTCGATGCCATCGTTCCATCTCTTCTTGATGCGATGGATGCGGCCTCCGATTTTGCCATGGTCTTCCTCCTCGAGTCCATGAGGATCTGCCTCTCCAGAAACCTCTTCCTCTCCAGGGGTTGGGCCTAGATGTTCCTCTATCCGCTCTCCATATTCCGCTGTATCTCCAGTCACGTCTCCATCCAGCATTCTGAGGCATCTCAGGCTGTTGGGTTCCATATCCAGGATTCTGGCGTCCTTGTTGTTCCCATCTCGTTCGTTCTTCCATGCCATCAGCATTCATTCCTTTTCGTCGTTTACGAAGTGGCTCCGAGATTTCAGCCGAATTGACGTTTTCTACTGTCCGATGTGTTCGTTGCGGACTGTGCACCGTGGTTTCATCCAAATGGCGAAGTATTTCCTCTGCACGCACTGCGGTTTTTACATCTGCCGACACCATGATCTGTTGTACAGCAAGTGGTAGCTGTTTTTCAATTGCCGTTACCTTTTCCTCCTTCGACGGTGGCATGTCAAGTTCCTTCATCCTGTGCAATTGGGTTATGAAGTATTTCGTTGGGATGTCGTACTGTATCGACGAGCGTATAACTCAGCCCGCAAATTCTGTTGGGCTGATAGGCTCCAGTATTTCTTTAAAAATACCTCCCGGAATTCCTCCATGGTTTTGAATGTGTAACGGAAATTCCTGAACCACTGTAGAGCCTTACCAGTCAGAAGCTTTTCCACTGTTCTCAGCTGACGGTCTTCAGGAACCTTGGTCTCTTTTATATATTCCATCACTTCCCGGAGAAAACCTTTTGGCGTGACGTTTGTTGTG
Source organism: Meconema thalassinum (assembly GCA_946902985.2). NCBI lineage: Eukaryota > Metazoa > Arthropoda > Insecta > Orthoptera > Tettigoniidae > Meconema > Meconema thalassinum. Next base: position 884,261,804 of record OX336389.2, on the reverse strand, counting down.
CCATAAAATTTGTTTGGCCGATCGTCATTCATCCGGATGACTTGCACCACTTGAGTAGTCATGTTTTGCTCCACTGGCGTTGACGTCTGTCCTCTCATGTCTCGAAATTTAGGACTATATGGCCTCCCATCATCTCCAAGGTTGAGCTGTTCCTGGAATCCTGTTTTATCCACTCTATGGGTCTCTGTTGCTGGTCTGACCATCCCCATCTGTAGGTCAGTTATGGCTCTATCTTGTATCGAAATCTTTACTTCATTTTTGGCCTGCTTGTTCTCCTGTTCCTCGAGTCGATATAACAGGTCCATTTCCACTCTGTGACGTCTCTTTTTATCTTCCCCAAATTCTCGCAACATGTTCTTAGTTTCCTCCTTAATTTCTTTACGAAGGTCCTCGTATGCCATCTCCCTGTCTCTCTAGAGATCTTCTCTATCCTGAATCCATGCCTCACCTTTTCCTTCCTGAGATTCCTTTAATTCCTCTCTTATCACTCGCCAGGTTTCATTGACTTCTTCTTTGAATTTGGAAACGTCAATCTCAACTGATTCGATTCTAGTTGATATCTCCATATGGCCGTCTTGTAACTCATCAATGTCTGCTCGTGCAGCAAAGAGTTCCTCCTCAACTGTGGATATCTGTGCCTGTGTACCGATTTCCAAAGCTGTCATTCTTTGGGTGAGACTATCGACCTGACTCTCAATTGCAGCCCTGTGTTCTCGCATTTGCACATTGTTCTGTTCGCAGGTGCGACTTATTCGTCTCATTTCCGACCTAATGTCATCGAATTGTGTCTCATTGTCAGCCCTCAACTGACCTAATTGTTGTGTCAAGTGAGCCCCCAGTTGTGCTAACTGTTCTTGATTGTCAACCTTCAACTGCGCTATCTGTTCTGGTAATTGCGCTCCCTGTTGTGCTAACTGTTCTTGATTGTCAACCTTCAACTGCGCTATCTGTTCTGTTAATTGCGCTAACTGTTCTCCACTCATCTGCTCCATCAGAGCCCTAATGTCTTCTAAAGATGCCATTACTATCAATATAAATAAACGGAGCTGCACCAACCCATGCTGAACAACGACTACAACTACACAAGTGCATAGCACATCTCAATCCTCTATGTGAATCCTTCAATGAGTATCGGTTTCAACCCAAACAATATCCTCTTCTCTGGAATTTAGGTAATTAATCGCGCAGTGTTAATTAAGTAAAAAATCTAATCCCCGTATACTACAACAAAATTTCAAGGACTCTTGAAACACATTAATTTTACAAAGAAATTAATGCCTTCCGTAGGCCTCACCAAATAAGGCTCTATGAGTCCCTCATGGAAACTCAATATCGAAACTTTAAAGGGTTTTATTCTGCTTACTGTGTAATTGAAATGTTAAAATAGCAATAATTCTGAATCACAGTAACTGTTAATTGATTGAGTTCCACGAATGCTTCAAGCATCTGCCCCTATCACGTTGGGCGCCACGTTGGTTCGGCCACTCCACCTCGGATGACCGGGTTTCGCGGGGGTATCCCTGGATAGGGACTCCAGCTGGGGCAGCTAATGCCTTCGGGAATGCTTCGGGATATTGACCCCATACGGATGCATGAAGCTCAAACACATCTACCATGCCATACAATTAGGCATCACATGATAAATCATAGTATGCAAGTCACCCGAGTGCGTCTGTGTGCGTTAACCGCTATGATCTTCCATAAATAAAAGAAAGTCGACGAAAGGATAGATAACAATCTACCCATGCCTTATGTACCCTTTTGAACATAGGACCTTCAGGAAAGGATTCATTCCTCGGGGGTGGAGCGTTCCTACTTGAAGCTAACGACTGTCCTGGCATACACCATTTGGAAGATCAATAGAGCTGATCAATGAATGACCACACACAGAATTCAAATAAAAGGAAAACAACTTTATTAACACTGAAGAAAACAAAATACAAACCGAGGAATAAAAGAATAAAACAAAATGCCAAAATAAGAAAAATCAAAATCTTAAGGAAAATGAATCAAGGCGAACGTAAATTGATAATTCATGAAATTCTGAAATAAATCCAAAATAAGTTTAAAACTCCACAATAATCTACTCAAAATTACAAAATATCAAAATCAATCCAAACGGATTCCAAAAATTCAAAATAAAATAAAAAAAAATGATCAAAACCAAAATCTATATTAATTGGATATCAGTTAAAATAATTACACAATCAATTTAATTAATTAAGTGAATCAAAGTGATCAATCAAATCATTCAATCCCAATTGGGCAATATCAATCCAATTAATGACCATTAATAAATTATTCAAATTAATAATTACATAAATTAATTAATCCATCTTTGATCAAACACGTAAGTGAAATTATGATCTGATCTCACTATAATCAGTGTTGTACTCATTGAAAGTTCCACACTGTGAGTCCATTACATCAAGCATTACGACATCACACCATAACGTAATGTACCATGTAAATTAACATTACTTTGATTAAATTTTTCGTGTATCACACTATTAAGCAAGGGCTTCTCCAATCATGATCTAATATCATAACATAATCCGGCAATACTGCCTGTATGATCCCTTGTATGGATTAAAATGCTCTCATAAAGATACACTTCTTATGTATCCAAATTCTTAACACAAACCTTGCCCTTTTTTGTGGACATAAAATTGGTACATTTATCTATGAACTCTCGTATATGCAACAGATGTGCACTTCAATAGGACTTGAGATATGCTATACTGACACATTATAATAAACACCAATGCATGAGAACACGATTATCCAAGGATCGAACTCAAGACTCGATACAGCATTTCGGGTCTCGAACTCGATACCGTCTGTCAGAGTTTATGGGTGTATGATAACTATACTAATATACTATAGCTGAGATGCTTGCAATATCCCTTCAAATATTATCTTATGCAAGACAAAAACCAAAGGCTAAAATGAATGCTAGACTGTATGCAAATTTGCATCAATGCAATAATAAGAATATTCTATGTTCAACCTTCGTACGATGACAATTAACATTTGAAACAACGATGTTTCTCCGACACTGTAAATAAAGACATGGCACAACTGTGTCTACAAAATATATTCACAAAATATGTACACGAATAGGTCTCGAAGTAAGGACCTCGACTTACCTGTTTTTGGGCATGGCATGTCTGCCACCGTCGCTAGTATGAGAGAGAGAATACACTTCTACCTCGAATGGTTACTGTATACCTGTACCCTACTGTAAAATACCATTATTAAATTAATTACTTAATTATTATTATTATTATTATTATTATTATTATCCGAAATTATTCCCACAGTGATGTTGATTTGCAATGAAGCTAGGACACAGAAGGTCAGTGGATACCTGTACCCTTCTGCAAAATCCCTTAACTAAATTATTATTCTTCTTCTTATTATCATTATGACTCGCCACTGCGAGGACGCTAGGTCATGGGATGTAACTGCGTATCTGTACCATATTACAAAATACCATTATTTAATGAGTTATTATTATCATCTCAAAAATGTGCTCAAAACAAATACAGACTTAAACTCGGCTTTCTACAGGGCCAAGAGGGGTGAGGTGTAAGTACCGTTAGCCTAAGAGTGAGAGGCAAAATGTCAAACGACCTTGGCCCAGGACAAACATGTGTTGAGCCAATATACCCAGTGGTAACCAAAACATCCTACAAATCTTGCACACAATAAGCGAAATGAAATATACGAGCAGCTAGTCTCGTATGCCTGGTGGTCTCCTGTTCGAAGCTGAGCGTGGTACAAGCTTTTGGAACATACCCAATCGTGGTTCATAATTTCACTCAAATAATTGCAAGTGCCGCTCGGCCTTTCCTTTTACCTTATGGCATGCCTCAATACACACTTCTTACCTTTTTATTTCCAGTTGGCGACATCATGGGACATATGACGGTGTCCGCTGCAGCCTAACTACACATATTTCACAATTCTTACCATTTTTTTCTTTCATTCGTCGTAGCTTACCTGGGATCACATGGGACCATCCCAGTACCATATTTGCATGTCTCTATCATAAACTCTCTGCATATCACCACGATTCAATCCAATGCTCAGAAATGTTCCAAAACACTCAGACGGTTGTTCAGTACAATCTCACACAAATCGTATCTTATCTGATTATAGCAGACATATTGGAGACGCAAAGGTAACGTTCCTTGCTCATTTTCAGGGCGTAACTTAGCTAAATAAATATCTCATCATGTGTCAAATCAAAATACCATCATTAAGGAATTAAAATCCCCCCTCCATCACTCGTGTTATTATTATTATTATTATTATTATTATTAATACCCCTACATTATCATTAATAACTTGTGTTATTATTATGTCCGTAAAATTGTTCGAATCTCTCTCTCTTTCTTACCCAAATTACATGCCTCGTTCTGGGCTTCTTCCTTCTTCTTCTGGGCTGAAATACACATACCCTAGCAAATAAATAAACATACACTCCTACCAGTATATCCAACTTGTACGACTTGTGAACATTATTTCTGCCAAGCATCTCAAACTAAATCAGCAGGCGTCGCGTCATCACGTGCGCACATATCTAAGCATAATAAATCTAACTTCAAAAATCAAACATGAACACAGTATTTACACAACTATGGTAATCCTAAGAATACACCCATAAACAATGACTTAGTATAATCAAAGATTAATACTCATCGTGATCTCCCGTCAGCTGCCATCATTCTTCCAGCAGGGATCTTTCGCAGCTCCTTTCCATGGGTTTTACATCATCTCACAATCACACCTCATCACTGAATACATTATTACACTGATTAATTATTCATCATAATTACGCTGGGTTTCACTCCTTTTTCTTCACAAACTATTATTGACACTTTCATAAGGTTATCACATACTAGTACCCTAATAAACATGCAATTTATTATTTCATACACCTTTATACACTTTTGCAGGGATTGCGCAATATAACCACACGTATTCCTATCTCACTAATTCTTCCTTCATGATGCTGTGGGTTGACCGATTCTACGCGTATTTCCCTCTGAATGGTGAGCTCGCAGATGACGTGCCGGTTCCACTGGACTCCGGTTCAGACCTCGACTGTCCCTTTACGTGTTTCTCACATCTGCGACTGCTAACACCGTCTCTGCACTTGGCGTGGAAAGACTGCTATATAAATTTGAGGGAATATATTGCTTTCCCGCATGTGAATACTTTATTTAATACAATTTATGTCTCTTTAAATGCTGTTCCCTTGTACTTCACCAACCGTGGTGCAATATTACTGAGCTTGGCGTGCACCCACTGCTAACTGTTCGTAGCTATGCGGCGACCCTTCTCGCTCACTGACTGCAACCAACCAACTAGCAAATTTTCTCTGACTCACTGCGTAACTGCGCGAACTAACCGCGCGAACTAACCCACGCGATCTCCTCGCAAACTACTGCCGCGGCCATGAGGGTGCGGGAATATATCCTCCACATGGCGGCACTCAACACAAATCTTTCTACGCTGTCGGGATCTGTTCTTTCAGACTTTTCACCACATTCACAGTACGTGCAAATTACTATTGATAATAGGGCCGTATTATTATCATATTATCACCGACATTCGATCGTGGCTTCCACAAATATGCATCTTGCGTCCCCTGGCACTATTTCTGACGACATAGACGCTATCCCTACCAGGGCAACCAAACTCTCCACCCCAGACAGTTCGCGTAAGGAACTAATTTCTTTGATCATCGATTTATTGATATCATGATGATCTATTCAGTTTGATGACTGGCGAAAAATCTTAGGAATATTCCATGCTTAGTGACGTTAAGGGTTCGACCCTGGGTGTTGTCGTATCGTCACAATTAATTTATTTAGTGATTTCGGGGCGGGGCTTTGCTATCCTATGGCTTACCGTAGAACATACGAGAACAAATTATTGAGGTCAGCTTCCCAAGAAGTCCTTGAAATGTTGCACCTGCTCTGGTCGATGCGTAGCATAGAATCATGTTCTAGACTTCGCTTTGTTGGCAACTTTGGGACAATACGTCGCTGGTACTGCCTGAGACGTGTCTGAGCTCGACTTGTAACATAGATCGGGCGCTTGCCATGATTAAATAATATGCAATCCGGCTTCCTTCTCTTCTGTAAGTTGAAGCTCATTTAAACGATATACACTTTGCATGACCAAAAACCATGCGAACTTAGCCTAGGGCCTATAGAATAAGGGCGCAGTAGGCCATCATGTTATGTACTATTACATGAAGATTATTGCGTAGGTGTATTATTCACACTTCAATCGCATGATTAGAACACAAGAAATAAAAACATGGTTTTAAAATTTCGTACAGCCGCCATCTTGTGATTATGTAAACAATTGAAATAAATTAGATATCAGAGGATTTCAATTTGAATAAGCGTTTACCGTACCAAGTTTCACTGCGCTCGGATTGTTAAATCGCGAGAAACATCTATTTAAATATTTAAATTTCGCAACGCCGCAATGTTAGATTTGTGATCACCAGGTTATTGAAAGCCCTATAGGTGAACTTATGTTCATAGTCTTTATCAACATACAAATTTTCAGTTTATTACTGTCATAGATTAGTAGATATTGAGAACCGTCTAAATATTTCGGATGGTCACCATGTTGAATTTGTATATAGACTATGTAGGCCATAGAGTTATATACTTTTAAATGACGATTATTCCGTAGGTTCATTACTCAAACATTGACTCTGATCGTATGATTAGGACACAAGAAATACAAACTTAATTTTAAAATTTCGCATGGCCGCCATCTTGAGTTTTTGTATACAATGGAACAAAATTTGATAACAGTGCATTACAATGTTTATCAACATTCGATATGCCATAATTCGCTGCGCTCGGATGTTTAAATCGCGAGAAATGTCTATTTAAATATTTCAAATTCGCTTGGCCGCCATGTTCGTTTTGTACTTAACAGGTTTCTGATGTCACATAGGTGAACTTCTCGTAGGACCCTTTATCACCGAACCAAAATTCAGGGTGATATGAGTAATAGTTACGGAGATGTAGAATGCCGGTGAAATATTTCGCACAGCCGCCATGTTGGATTGGTGACACGTAATAAAATATGAAGGGCAAGGTCAGGGTTGGACGAAATATTACTTTGACCTTTAAGAGTTTAAATCGCTCTAGCCGTTTAGAGTTTATTAGGGACACAAACACACATACGCACACATACACACACATACGCACACAAACTACACACACACACGGACAAAAGTTGATTTCATAAACCATTTTTTTTACTAGGTAAATGTTATCTGAATCAGGTGTACGATGTACTTTTTTCTGCAGTAAACCAAGGCCGGTATTCGCGGCAGTTTAAAGGTGCCGGGACGTCCTCAGAGACCGGGCAGCGCTTAGTTTGAATGGCTATTGGTCCACGCGTGGCGCGGACTGTTCCACGGTCTTTAATAGTTGTAGACCTACCTCATTCAATAACATACATCTTATCTAGATTTGGCAACATCCCACAAAAACACATTGCACTGACTTCACACAGCACATAGGAACAGGGGGAGAAAAGGAAAAACCAGTGTCGTTGAGATAACATCCCATTTCAATCGACCACACCTGGTGTAAGAGTGAACAAGAAACTGCTCGTAGCTCCAGCGAGGAAGACAACCAGATAAGTAGTAGCCTGTAATATTACAGTACAACCATAGTTGATTTTTTACAACCATATAGTCACTGCAAATAGACAAACTACGGATTTCTATCACCATTTTAGCATTTCACCTAACAATATATATATACTACAATTAGCATACACCGACAGTTGCATTACCAATACTGCAACTAAATAATTGTACATATTGTATATATTTCCACCCGTATTTTCAAACATAGATTTTATAGCCTAAGTGTAATGGATCTGATGATGATCGCTTGACGATCGAAACTGGTCATCCTAGTGTATTTATTAATCTCATGTAATTTATTTCAGGATTAGGGCATAACCCAGCTCTTTTGGGTACATTCGTGTTGACCGACTGAAAAGCACAAAATTTTTGTTTACTAAGGCAACACTGAAAAATGGCTTCAAACCCCACAAAATGAAAATGGACTAAAAAGAATAAGGGAAATGAAAGACCGGAGGAAAATTCCCTCAGTCCTCGCAGAATGAGGATCGAGTGACAGTGAAAGCCCCAAAATCAATGGAAAGAACCGGAACTGACCGCGAATCTCTCGCGATTGCCATCTCCCGAGCTCACCAGTGGTGAGCCCTTGATGGTGTAGCCCCCCAATAGGGTTTCTTACAATAGACCGAGCTCACCAGCTGTGAGCTCTTGATATTTATCACTATCTAGAGTGTAGCACTATCCAGGGTGTAGCACTATCCAGGGGGTATCACTATTCAGGATGTACCCTGTCATAAATAGGGTCTCTTACAATATACCGAGCTCACCGTGAGCCCTGATGTTTATCACTTTCTAGAGTGTAGCACTATCTAGGGCTTATCACTATTCAGGATGTACCTTGTCCTCTATAGGACCTCTTACAATAGACCGAGCTCACCAGCTGTCAGATATTGATGTTTATCAATATCCAGAGTGTAGCACTATCCAGGTTGTATCACTATTCAGGATGTACCCTGTCCTCTATAGGGTCTCTTACAATAGACCGAGCTCACCGTAAGCCCTTGATGTTTGTCAATATCCAGAGGGTAGCACTATCCAGGATATATCACTATTCATGATGTACCCTGTCCTCTATAGGGTCTCTTACAATAGACCGAGCTCACCGTAAGCTGAGAGATATTGATGTTTATCAATATCCAGAGTGTAGCACTATCCAGGGTGTATCACTATTCAGGATGTACCTTGTCCTCTATAGGGCCTCTTACAATAGACCGAGCTCACCAACTGTGAGCTGTTGATGTTGATCACTATCCAGTGTGTAGCACTATCCAGGGTGTATCACTATTCAGGATGTACCCTGTCGTCTATAGGGTCTCTTACAATAGACCGAGCTCACCGTAAGCTCTTGATGTTTATCAATATCCAGAGTGTAGCACTATCCAGGGTGTATCACTATTCAGGATGTACCCTGTCCTCTATAGGATCTCTTACAATAGACCGAGCTCACTAGCTGTGAGCCCTAGATGGTATAGCCCTCTATAGGCTCTCTTACAATATACAGGGAAAGCCATAAAAAGGGGAATCTGACCCCTCATAAATGAAGGAATAGAGAAGAAAAGATAAGGCGGGAAATGAAAGACACTCTAGACCTCGGATACCCTAAAACTGTCGTGGTCTTAAGAGAACAAGATTCGACGAAAGGTGGTCGACAGAAAGATGATAGAAGGGGGAATATCTTGCTCCCATGCCCCTCTAGGATTGGCACCGGATAGGGGAAGTCCCAGCAAGAAGATGTGTGTGATTTACCTCCTCATTGATCAAGGGCCGCACAGTCAAGGCTAGCTTGTTTAAACTCCTCATATACTCCATCTCCAGATGTATTCGCTTCTCCACGTACATCATGATGTCCTTAGCGTACTTGCTCCACGCCTTGGCTCGATTCAATGCGAACTCGACGCCCTGTTCGAGGTGGAGCAGCACCATGTCAAGGTGGAAGAGGGACGAGGGGATGTCTTCCTTGGGCAGGTCTGGGCTCTCTTCGTCCGGCTCTAGGTTCTCACATGACTGCAAACAAAAAAGAGAAGCTCAATACTTGATTGCTTTTAATGTTGCTTCATTTACGGGCGTAGATATAGTGGTCATCGTTTCATTTGAGTTTGTTTGATAAGCTGTGTAATTGATGTGACTGGAACCATTTGTGTGATTGTAATTATTTGGGCCTAGGTTTGAGGTAGGTGCCCCGGGACTTGAAATAAGGTACTATCCCGGCATTTGCCTGGAAGGAGTATGAACACTCAGGTTGGCCGTTGTAAGCGTCGGGATGCGAACCTTTAATCTCCAGTGGAATTAATAACAGAAATTTTTAACAATAATAATAATAATCATAATAATAACAAACTAATAATGATGATGATGATGATGATGATGATGAAGAAGAAGAAGAATAAGAAGAAGAAGAAGAAGATGATGATGATGATGATGATGATGATGATGGTGATGGTTAAGATGATGATGATGATGATGATGGTGATGGTGATGATGATAACTAGAAGATGATGAAGAAGGAGAAAATGATGATGATGATGATGATGATGATAACCAAAAATGACTACCAACTTAATCGTTACAAGATAATAATATACTTTTGCTCAATTGCCTGCCACAACTGGCTATGTCTAACACCTGTCAGGATATCTGCGGAGATGGTAGACAAGTTGTTTTGATCCCCACGGTCGGCCATCCTGAAATTATTCACCATGGTATACCATTGTCCACTCCAGGTAAATGGCGGAACAGTAGACTACCTCCTAATGCGCTACTACTGCTCCCTTCCAACTCCATGCACATTTTTATTCAACTTCATTCATTTCATCTCTTATTAACTCCTCTAATGAGGTTGATCTTAGAAAGGAAAATAGGAAAGCATGTTGGAAATTCACCTCACTTCATCCACGTAAAATCGGAAATAATAACACTGTTTATGTTAAACATACGCATGCATGAAGTTCAGCATCGCTCGTGTAGAATATCGACCAGCTACTCACACCAGCCAGCATTTAACGAGCGGGCGGGTGCATAATGGCATGTACATTCGAACCTCAGTCAAGCTATCAATGTTTATTTTATTGCCACTACTTTCAGTGTTTATTACTGTGTGGGAACTGCATCTTGTGCATGTTTAACTTTTGAACATTTTAAGAAATATCTAGGTGACTATGCTTATTTAAAACATTGTAATTTGAACTTAAGATCAACAGCCACATTATACTAGAACACTTCATCCAATGGCCGCGGTTTATAGCACTTGTTTTACAGACATAACATGCAATAGTTTTAATTGAATACAAGTATATTCAGTTGTACCGGCCACGGTGGCCCAGAGAGCTAACGCGCTAGCTTGTGCCTCGCTGGTATCGGGAGAGCGTGGTTTCGTATCCCACGACTGTCCTGAAAATGGTTTTCGTGGTTTCCCATTTTCACCACCAGTTAAGTACCGGGGCGGTTTCTTTCAACAGGTCCACGGCCGACTTCCTTCCGTAATCCCTTCCCTGACACTTCCTTAATTAGACCCAAGTTAGTGGTCGCCTGGGCGATCGGCCTGTCATCATCCCCAGTTGTATCTGCTGACAATATGTGTTCAGCTCGCAGACACTGTCCTTGTGACGGTAGAGGAAAGATCACTCGAAGAGTCCGTGGGTGAAGCCGAGCTGGAAGATACGTGATTTAATATAATCAGCTGTTTGTTGGCAATTCATTTAGGGGCTTTGCGACATCATGGCCATGCAGTTCCGTGTATTTGGGTGTGTGCGGAATCTGTCAGATAACCTGTGTCAATGTGTTGGCTGTATTAGTGCGTGAATTTGTAATTAGAGCTAGGATTGGGATAGGAGGTGGCCGTGGGCTTAGTTTTATGTAACCACCTGGCGTTTCCCTGGAGTAGAAGTCAGAGACCACGGAAACAGAATTGAACCCACCTCTTCTCAAGTTCTGCTTCACAAGGCTGAATGGACTCCGTTCCAGGCTTTAGAACAGAATTAAATTTCTTAGCAGAGCCAGGATAGAAACCGGACCTCCGCTGTGACCGTAAGGATCTAATCACTACGCTACGATGTGGACTTTAAATTCAGAGAAAACCATTATATTTTACTGTGGGATTCGTCGGTAAAGACATCAACAATTTGTTATTAATAAAAACGTAACATGCGAATGTCGTAAAGATTACTATGTCCCTAAAATATTTCATAAAGAAAATTACAGCATATCGCTTGACGGAGATTCGACCCTCTCACTCTCCCTCAGAAGGCATGTGGTCTGTTCGTTAGTATGTCTACCGCCGGTGTTGCTTTCCTCTCGTAAAGTTGTAAAAGTTCACATTGAAAGCGAACATATTCTGCAGTTATTGACTAAGCCCCTCAAGAATCCATAATGTCAGTGTCTGGTTCTCCCCTTGTTAGTGTGCGGCTAATCCGTGATATTCAGCTCTTTACACATGGTGTTTGGAACTACGATGTCCTAAGCACCTAAATCAAATAATAAGAGGGACAAAGTAATGGATTGGACAACGTATTGCCTTACCGTAAGGACGACAGCATGACGTGTGTATTGGACAACGTAACGCCTCACCGTATGGACGACAGCATGACCTGTGGATTGGACAACATACGCATCACCGTAAGGACGACAATATGACGTGTGGATTGATAACCTAACGCCTCACCGTATGGACGACAGCATGAAGTGTGGATTGGACAACGTAATACCTCCTCACCGTATGGACGACAGTTCATTGTATGGTTGGCATAGCTACGCCTCATCACATGGATAACAACTCACTGTGTGGATTGGACAAAGCCACGCCTCACCGCTTGGATGCCAGCTCACTGTGTGGACTGGACAAAGCCACGCCTCACCGCATGGATGCCAGCTCACTGTGTGGATTGGACAAAGCCACGCCTCACCGCATGGATGCCAGCTCACTGTGTGGATTGGACAAAGCCACGTCGCACCGCATGGATGCCAGCTCACTGTGTGGATTGGACAAAGCCACGCCTCACCGCATCGATGCTAGCTCTCTGTGTTGATTGGACAAAGCCACGCCTCACCACATGGATGCCAGGCCACTGTGTAGATTGGACAAAGCGACGCCTCACCACATGAATACCAGCTCACTGTGTGGTTTGGACAAAGCCACGTCTCACCACATGGATACCATCTCTCTATGTGGATTGGACAAAGCCACGCCTCACCGCATGGATGACAGCTCACTGTGTGGATTGGACAAAGCCACGCCTCACCGCATGGATGCCAGCTCACTGTGTGGATTGGACAAAGCCACGCCTCACCGCATGGATACCAGCTCACTGTGTGGATTGGACAAAGCCACGCCTCACCGCATGGATGCCAGCTCACTGGGCGGATTGGACAAAGCCACGCCTCACCGCATGGATGCCAGCTCACTGTGTGGATTGGACAAAGCCACGCCTCACCGCATGGATACCAGCTCACTGTGTGGATTGGACAAAGCCACGCCTCACCGCATGTAGGCCAGGTCACTAGTACGACGAGCTGTAGTGATAAGAGCTGAACGAGTGCGTTGAGCGATGCCTACTTCTGCCAGTCACAGGAACAGTATTGTGGTTTACCAAGTCTCGAAACTCCATCTAGATGCAAAACTCACGTTCTCCACTTTTTCTAATTATACAGGAACTAAAATAAAACTTCTTAAATGTATGTAACTAATGGAATCTCTAAGATACTTTTTTTTGTTGCAAGCTATAGTCTACTTAATTACACCTTATTGTATAAACTATGTTTCATTATTTATATTAATTTATCTGAAAAATAGGTTTTAATTTTGGAGAATGTGACTTTTGCATCCTAACATCGGAGACTGTGAGTATTGTGTCTGAACAAGTTGGAGAATGTTACTTTTGACAATAAACAAAATTAATTACTTCAGGCAAAACAATAGACAGGTTGGCCAAGTTTGTGAAAATTTTAGACAAATGAAACCAATTGCATTGTTGGAATGCACATATTATTTATTTATTTATTACGTAGAGGTTACGAGTTGAACAGACAATAATAATATTGGCTTGCAGCTGTAGAAAGTCACATGACCAGAAGCTGTCTTGTGATTGGCCAACAGGGAGAATGTGCTCTTTGCAATTAAACAGTGGAGAATGATAGTTTTGCATCTAAATTTAGTTTTTAGCATTTGAAAACCACTGGATATTGTGAGTTTGGCTTTTCAGCACTAAGATAGTCGTGTGCAGTTTGAAACGATGAATAAAGAAGAACAGCCTTGCTAACTCAATTTCGAACAAGAGTGGAGAATGTGAGTTTTGCATATAAACCCCTCATGTAACAATTCCAAGTAAATGGGTGAGAGGACTGCTGACTTACCAAAGCCTGCGAAGTTGATCAGGCTAGTCACAGCTCCCCGTCTCCTTCAGTCACGGGTTTGTTGAGGCGGAATAAATAAACGATATTTATCTGAGTTATCCATCAACAACACCAAGGATGTCCATGGTGTTGAAACATAGGCTACACTGCTGAGAGAATTGAAAGGGTGACGATGAAGAGGTAGTATGAGACGATCCATGCTTTATATTATGCTAGAACTATTGTTAAATATTTAGCTAACAATCTTTCTAATAGAGAATTAATATATTGCTATTGTTGTTTTAAGGGGCGGAACTACGTGGTCATCTGCCCAATAGAGCATTAATAAAAGTACAGTTTAATAAGAAGAGAACTGAGGGGGAATTATACGCACGAGAACCTGGTCCATTGCAACACTGCATAGATGTGCTGGATATCTTCAAACAGCAGGGCACTTGCACAGAAAAGTGGTTTATCTTATATAATTTACTAGTAGCCTATGATGATAATAATAATAATAATAATAATAATAATAATAATAATAATAATAATAATAATAATAATAATAATAATAATGTAAGTCCTTAAAATTGACGCCCGTGGTCGACATGCGTGGTGTCGTTTTTAGGATGAAGACGTCAAAACACCCAGTCCCGGAGCCAGGGGAATTATCCATTATAGATTTTTAACCACAGGTCCGGACGTTGAGTCGAACCCAGGCCATTGTAAGTCAAAATCTAGCATTCTAATTTCTTAGCCTTGCAGCCGGACAAACTTACAAGTCAGACCTATGTATTAACTTATTTGCGAGCAACACTCACGTGGGATATTTAATTATGGTACTGTATAATGGTAAATAATGTAATGTACTGTACATTGCCAACGAGTTTTTAAATCTAAATTTTTAACCTCACCGTTTGACAAAGGTTTGATCAGAATATTGGGATCATTGGCATGGTATTTTCCTTTATTATATAGTAGCTGTATCTATTATCCGAAGAGAGAACCCTCAAGTATGACAGGGAGAGTATTACAAAGAGCAGGAATAATATTGAAATTGTAAAATTGTTTAGTTAAATGTACAGTACAGTATATTATGAGTTTTAGTTCCATCACTTAACATACATTTCATATTCTTTAAGTCTATAATGTTTTAATGTTCTGTTTTTCAAGACCAATGAGTCTCATATTGCTGATTCTAAAGAATGGTATGAAGCAGTTACTGTACCTTGGTTTTGCTGGACACGGAGCTGGTGTCTAAATCTCCCATCAGGTACTCCGATACCCTAATGATAGAAAAGTAGGATTCACAACTCAGTCAAACAATACACATTTTCTCAACAACCAACGTTCGTGTCATAAAATAAGCAAAATACATGAGCAACAGAGAGTTGTGCTTGTGGCAGTTGGCAGAATTGACTAAACACACGTTTTTCACACAAAAACATGATACAAAACATATTTCAATATAAAGTAGGCTACATATTTTCGTATGTACAGGCTGACTTGGGAATCATCCTGTGTGTAACAACACGAACAATGCACGCGTGTAACTTTGCGGGTTAAGGTGGTTCGGAATGAAGGAAAAGTTTGAAATCATGTACTTTTTTATGGTTCATCAAGTACGAAATCTAATCCTTAAAATCATGTACTGTATAATAAACCTACCGGACATAACATTCCGTACAATATACAGAATTACTGGATATGCTGCATACTTAGCTACGCGTATTAGAAATGAAAAAGGAAGGTAACTTGCGAATTTGTATCTTGTTAAATAACTAGGATAATTCAGTGGGACTTTTTCTAATACAGAGAGTAGCAGGGGAGCAGTGCCGGTTCTGCGCCAATTCAGAACATATATACCCCTACTACTATGTCTTAGCCATGTAATATTCGTTGATATTTTGTGAATCCATGGTCGGATTTTGACATGTGACATGTTGTTGGACTTGGGCTAACGTTTTATTTCCTATGAACCACTTGTTATATTAAAAAAATATATATATGAATATTTTTGTTTATGAAAATAGATATTTGGAAAACCAAACATATCGAATGTTGTACAATGCTTCAAACGAAAGATCTCTATGTCCTTTTTCGTTAGAACAAAGTTTTTTTTAAGAGAGTTCAATTTTGAAATTCTTATAGTTTGGAAACTACGAATTTTACAAAATGGGTTGTTGAACGTAAATGAAAGGTCCCTACCCCCTCTACCAGTAAACCGAGTTTCAAGTCTCTCGGACAAAAACTTATGTAGTAGGGGAGCAATAGGAGAGGTGGATACTAGCCTACTTTCTCGCGAACTTTGCCGATATTTCACGAACGCATAGTAGGATTTGGACATGTGACGTGTCAAAGGGCTTGTCTCAAAGCCTTCTTTATTTGTGTTAATAGGTTAAAGTTTTGAGAATGAGCGAAACAAATTTTTGGGGTTAAACCATGATTTTAGACTCTTTGTTATATCTCGCAAACCAATTAGGCTAGAGACGTGTACGATGTATCAAATGACTTGAGATGACGCTTCCTTATGAATGTGGTATATATTTTTCCAAAAATTTTTGACATAGGGCCTAACGCCATACATGTTGAAAATAAAATTAATTTTGAAAACTTTGTTTAAAATTTTGATGAAGAGTGGTTGTTGTGAGAGACGGTACTGCTGGGCGTGTGTTTCAACGAGTCTATGGCTGGCCACAGTGGCCGTGCTCAATAGAACAATCGTTATTTTGATGGGGCCGTCTACGACAGGGCGAGGGTTCGTTATTCTGATATTTCCTATGGTGGATGGATGCTAATTTCCTAAAATATGTGAAGCGTGCTAAGATTTGTTTACCCCTGAAGGGGCTCTTTTACGTGTAAACGGTGATGAGTGACATGACAAATGATAATTCTATGATCAGATAAAGTTGGCATTATATAAGACAATCAGAACTTGGTTATATGTTACTTGAAGCGAGTACAGAAAACAAACTTGCGGGGCAGACTGGCAGGATGTGAATCTTTATAGAGCTTATTGGAATGCGCTGACCTGATTTTACAACAGGGCAATGGAAAAGTACAGAGACGCAGAGGACACTTGAAGGTCAAACGCTAAGAATAGAGCTGGCAACAGTGGCGCCAAACCCAACCAAGCGAAACCGCATCAAACCGAACTAAACCGAACTAAACTGAACCAAACCTAATCGAGAACAAGCTGTCGCCGATATCGCATGGTTTTGAGAGCTCTGGCAACGTCGCATAGCAGGAGGAAGAAAGCAAGCGGAACTAACCTGAGGTTGATGCTTTTACGTCATGGACATAGTCGACAGCATGACTAGGCGAAGGTTCCAGAAAGGTAGAGGGCGCTGATGAGCACCAGGAAAAGTCTAGGTGGAAAGGTCACGTTGGAGAGGCACTTCACTTTCTTTTGTATCGCCGTGCGCCGAAGTTACAAGCAAGTGTGTAGAGGCAGTCGTACCGTGGCAACTTGGAACTAGTGCGGTATTCTGATATTTTTTTTTGTGTGTGGATTGTAGCTGAAAGGCTCAGTATCATTTCTTGCGTGAACAGCACTGTATTAACGAACATTAAAGCCAAATGTGGCGAGGCGATATTACAACGCAGATCATAATGCATTACGTTGTGAAATACTAGTCATTAGTACAGCGAAGTGTGAGCAAACACACGTGGTGTCTTAAGCTTTTAGGAGGTACGGGACTGTATGGGCCGAGCGCGATGTAATTTACGCATATAACATATGAACGAAGCGATGTGCATTTTTTTGACAAGCAGACAAGAGACAGTCACCAGGGTCAGTGAACTATGAGAGATAAACTGAATGTAGTCCACATATAGAGCGACATTCAAGGCCAAGGACGAATGTAATTTCTTATGAGTAATTGCTGGTGTAAATGCGTACGAGTAGTGGAGGAGTGGGCGTTTAAACCCACAGCCTACTTTCCTGAGAACATTGCCGATAACTCTCGAACCCATGGTCGGAGATTCACGAATGAGGTGTCATTGGACTCGAGCTGACGTTCTCTTTCCTATGGACCACTCGTTATATTTTTTTTTTTTTTGAAAATTTTTGTTTTCGAAAGTAGGTGATAGTTTGAAAACCAAACATGATATAACGTTGTGCCATGGCTCAAACGAATGGTCATTATGACCTTTATTTTTTTATAAAACTTTTTTATTTTTTATGTTTTTTGAAAACACTTGAAATTTGGAAACTAGGAATTCTACAAAAAAGTTTGTTTGACATAAATGAAATGTATATACCCCCTTTACCCCTAAAATAAATTTCAAGTCTCTAGGATAAAAACCTGACAGTAGTGGGATGATGAGAGAGCTGCTTCCAAAAGCAAGTTGTGAGCCCCTGCGACCTTGGAATGGAAGGAGTCATGCTAGGAGGGCGTGCTTGGATTCGTTTTTTCGTCTCGTTGCTCTCTTTACGGGAATGTAGGTGTCGAAAAGGTGAAATGCTGGGAACATTTTTTTTTGTAAAAACGTGATTTTAGACTTTTTGTTATATCTCGCTACAGGCGTGTACGAGGGGTCCAAGGACTCGGGGTGACGTCCTCTATGCTATGTACCACTCGTTATATATATTTTTTAAATTTGGAAACTCGATTTTGGGGTAAACAAGTGTTTTTTTGTGATTTTTGCTAATATCTCACGAACCAATAAGCCTAGAGACTTGTACGAGGTGTCATTTTTTTCGTCGCGTTGTCCTCTTGCCGAGGACGTTCGTGTTGAGCGGGAATGAAAAACCATGTTGAGGTAAAACCCTGATTTTTGACTTTTTGCTATATTTAGCAAACCAATAACGCTAGAGACGTGTACGAGGTGTCCTAGGACTCGGGATAACGCCCCCTTTCGAATGTGGTAGATATTTTTTCCAAAAAATAATTCACAAAGGGCCTAACGCCAAACATGTTGAAAAAATGAATTTTTCTTTACCTGTTTAAAATGTTCATGAAGCGTGGTGGTTGAGAGAGACGATACTGCTGGGTGTGTGTGTTTCAACGAACCTGTCGCTCACCACAATGACCATGCTCAATAGAACAATCGATATTTCGGCGTGTCGGTTTATGACAAAGCGAGGGTGCTTTATTTTGATATTTTACCCCCGAAGATGATCTTTAACGTGTAAACGGTGATGAAAACTTGATTCTATGTTGGTCAAAGCGAGTACAGAAAACAAACTTGCAGAGGAGCAGACGAGCAGGATGCGAATGTCATTTGAGCTTATTGGAATGCGCTGATCTGACTTGACAACAGGTGCAATGGAAAATGACAAAGACGCAGAGGACGCTTGAAGGTGAAATAATCTGACAATCGTAGTGGCAGGGAAGAGCGAAATGCATGTGAACACGTGTGAGATGACATGTACGCTAAACAAGTTACATCCTGTTTGCTTCGTGCGTGACAAAATGCAAGTTCATGTGAAATTTGACCTGGCACAGGTGTTCACCTTGGGAGTTATCCGTCCACGAGTAGGATAAGAGGATGTTCAAAGCGTGGGAAAAAATGATTATACATGCAACGTAACATATATAAAGACGTGTCGTTATCATTTCCACTCTCACTTAGGTAACTACCTTTGAACACACTGCGTTGCGTGAAACACCTGGTCTTGTTTAACAGTTTTGGTGTTGGTGGAAAATACTTAACCTTGTTGTGGCGTAGGTATTTATTTATATATTTATTCATTTATATATTTATTGATTTATATATATATTTACATGCAATTATTTATTGATTGTTAAAGTTATAATTAAATGTTTATTTATTTGTTTGTAGATAACGTGTATAGCCTACCTGTTGTGTGTATGTGGAAAAGAGATTGAAAAAGACAGAAAGACAGACAGCTAGAAAAGTAAACCATTACCACACTAGCCCACGAGACGGAAATAAAGCAAAGCAATACAAGTCAAGGTGAGATTTGTTTTATATATATAACCTGTTTGATTTTGTTTTGTTTATGACGTGCATTAACTATATGGAATTGATACACTTATGGTGGTTTATTTTATTTCTTTATAGATATTTGGAGAGAAAAAAACTCTACTGCTTTAGCCATAACAGCTGAAAACCAAGTGGCTTTAGAGTGGAACCATTGTCAGGCAGTCTACAGCCGAAAACTCAGGTGAGAGTGTTCTTTCGAAATAATGTCCTTTACTGCTACGGATACGTTAACTTGGGAACCCCAAATCAGTTGTTTCAAATCGCGTGTGTGCTCTGGTCGTGTGGTCAATGTTAGAAAAAGTTTGATTCCCAAAGAATTGTTAGAATCTTGTTTTGAAATTTTTAAAATTGAAATTTGTACACCACAAAGGTTGCATACGGCTTTAAAGGTGAATACAGAACTGGTGTGCGATTTCATATATAAAAAGAAGGACGTAGAGCATAAAGAGACATTTTATATTTGCAGTAAAATGCAAGAGCTTTTGATAGCCGATAATCTGAACGAGTGGTATCGAAGCCATTTGGTGAATGCCTTGCTATCAAACTTTGATAAACTGCAACAAGGACCGAGTGGCCTTGCCTTAGACAAAATTCATCATCTAAAAATCAACATTTGTCATTTCAATCCGTTGAATGCTGGGTCTGGACACATTTCTTTACCATCAGCGATTGCCTGTCGGAGAGCGGTGGTAAATATTGAAAATAAAGATGATAAATGTTTCCTCTGGTGTGTGGCCGCGTATTTGCGACCAGCACAACGTCACTGTGATAGACCAGCAAAGTACAAGGCAAAGTTTTGATGAATTGAAACAAACTTTAAATTTAACTCGAGTATCGTTCCCTATGGACTTAACCGAGATCCATTGGTTTGAACAAGATAACCAGGACTTTTCGTTCATGGTCTATGGCCTTGACGGTAATGAGATAGTGGGCCCTCTTTATGCTACAAAAGAACCGAAACCACATCACATTCATCTTTTATATCTGTCTTACGGAGAGGTGAATCACTATTGCCTCATTAAAAGCCTGAGTAGATTGCTAAGCAGTCAAATGTCCAAACATCATCCTGAGAAACATATTTGTGATCGTTGTCTACAATATTTTACAACCCCTACGCTTTTAGAACGTCATAGGGTAGATTGTGTTTCTCAGGAAGCGATGAGATTGATATTGCCACAAGGGGACAAGGCTGTGTTAAAGTTTAAGGACATTCACAAGCGTGACACTCTCCCCTATGTGGTGTATGCAGATTTTGAAGCTCTCACTACACCCATGGCGGGATGTGAACCAGGTCCCACCATAAGCTCAACCACACCCATTCAAAAACATGAACCCTTTGCCATAGGATTTAATGTGGTGTGTGCCTATGACCCCACACAATCCGTTTACAAATACCGTGAGGGGCCAGATTGTGCCAGATGGTTCTTGGATGAACTTGTCAAGTTGGCTCATGATGTACAGGAATTACTGGACCACCCAGTACCCATGAGCCTATCTCCAGAACAGCAGCAGCAGTATGAGCATGCCACGACAAGCCATATTTGCGAAAAGCCTATTTTAAATAGAGAGGAAAAAGTCAGAGACCACTCGCACTTTACGGGGGAGTTTCGTGGAGCTCCGCATAGTAAATGCAATTTGAACTTTCCAGCTCCTCGTTTCATCAGTGTAATTTTCCACAATCTGGCAAATTATGACATTGAGTTTTTGATTCGTGAATTGGGTCATCTCAACAAGGGCTCGTTTACCATTATTCCCCAAAACCATGAGCGTTTTACAGCCCTGACATGGAGGTTGAGCGACTTAAGCATTCGATTTTTGGATTCCTTTAAGTTTATGGCATTCTCGCTAGACAGCCTTGTGAATGGCTTGAATGAGGAGGAATTAAAAATACTAGAATGCATTTTAATGATCCTGAGCAATTTCAATTGTGCATTCGGAAAGGTATATTCCCGTATGATTTCTGAAACAGCTGGGACGTGTTAAAGCAAAGAAAACTCCCACTACAAGAGAAATTTTACTCGAAACTAACACGCAGTACCGTTTCCGATGAAGACTATGCACATGCATATCAAGTTTGGCGAGTGTTTGGCATGAACACGCTAAGTGAATATGCTATGCATTACCTAAAACTGGATGTAATGCTGCTCACTGATGTGTTTGAAAAATTCCGTGAGTTGTGTCAACACATTTACGGTCTTGACCCAGCTCACTATTATACGAGTCCTGGGCTCTCGTTTGATGCCGCTTTGAAATACACTCAAGTGGAATTGGATTTACTCACTGATGTAGACATGGTTCTATTTTTTGAAAAGGGCATTCGTGGCGGCTCTGTGTCGCTTAACCAACGCCATGCCAAAGCGAACAATGTCTACATGCCTGATTATTCACCAGACAAACCAGAATCGTACTTAATGTACTATGACGTGAATAATTTGTACGGCTACGCCATGAGCCAGCCTTTGCCCTATGGGAAGTTTGTTTGGCTGACTGAGAAACAAGTGTCAGAATTTGATGTGATCAAGGCTAGCCAAGAAACAGACCGTGGATATGTGCTAGAAGTGGATATTGAATATCCCTCATACTTGTATGATGAACATGCCGATTTCCCATTCTGCCTTGAGCAAATGCAAAGAACATGACCTTTCTTATCGCCATAATCATCCTGGTTTAAGACATGTGGCAGATAAATTGTTATTGAAAAAAGCTAAACAACGTTTCACATTCTGTGATGCCTCAGTGGGTGAAAGGATGGCAGCCCTGATTGTCATGAGTGCTATGAAAGGAAAGTTGATGATGCATGGACATAAACATTGAGGAATGGAGGAGTGAGGAATTGGGATTCATTTGTATTCTATTTTTCTTTTGTCAATTCACTATGACTATGAAATAAAAACAAAGGTTTACCTGAGCACGATGTCTTGTTTTTTTATTTTTTAAAATCATGATGTTGAAGGGCTGATTTTACATTCTTACATTTCACACATGACTAATTTACACATTGCCATTAGCCATTTTCAATTTACAGTATTTTGAAAATATCTGTTTGAAGTTTTGTCTTATTGATGATATGGATTTTCCATTTTGTTGATGACACTATTTTTTAATGTTCGTTTGAAGTTTTTGAATTTTCATATTTTACACATGGCCATTTCCAGTTCTCAAAAATGTCCGTTTTAAGTTTTGCGTTTTTGATGATATGGAAACATGGATTTTCCATTTTGCAGTTTTCACATTTTTCCATTTGGTGTATGACGAATGTTGAGATTTGACAATGATGTTGATGCAAGTGCTGGACCATGACAATGCTGCAATGTGTTTATGGGACTGTGGAAACGTCGAGGTCTACGACTACTGCAGGTAAGACTGTTTTTTACAAAAATAATGTCTATTGACTGCTACATTTCAAAGAAAACAAAACTATAGAATACAAAATGACAATTGACCATTTGATATATAAGTGACAATTTTCCCCCTCCCACCCACTCTACCTCACCGTGTTTGCTCTGGTCATACATACACTCCAGCTTTCTCTCTCTCTACTCATACATTCACATCTGTCTTTGGGAACAAACACAACCACTTTATTTATTCCCAAAAGCACATTCTCGACATGCACACTCATCCCAAAAGAACTTTTATTATAAATTTAACATTTTACCATTACAAAAAATAATTAAAGTTACAAAAAAATACTATTACTCATTAAATATTTACAAAAATAACACCTTTGTACAGCTTAAAAAATCAAACTATTTACCAATCAAAATTTTTTAAAAAAGGTTGTGTAGAACTTTTTAAAGAGCAAAAGGTCCAAATAGGTTGCCACTATTTACAAAATCTACTATTTACAATGACAAAAAACAAATATTTACAAAATACTAAATCTACAAGTTACGAAAAGCCATGTCCCTAAACGAACAAACAGAAAAATCACACCTCCTCCTTGCGGTCATAACCCCAGGGCAGGCTGGTGAGCAGGTCATTAGCCCACACACGTTTGTTATCCATGGAGGCGAGGGTGCGTTTTCTCTGTTCCACAAGATACAAATGATGGTTGCTGGATTGTATCCTGCACTGTGTATGAGACATAGCTTTGCCAGTGTGTAAAACCGCTAAGTAATCGTCTACACGTAGCGATTTTACCACTGCCCTACCTACACCTTTTGCTCTTTTGGCTTCCTTACACAGGGCCGTGGAGAGCGGCGACGGGCCCTGGGGATGTAATCTCTCGGGCCCCCAAGACCAAAAAATTACTGCATGTTAAGAGTTGGAAGGGGTATACTGTACACTGTACAGTACTACGGCCTCTGTGACATATGACGTAATCTCTTCTCATAATGAAAACATGATTTTTTCACAAAGACAAGACGTATTTTAAAAGACGTCTTACATATAGGGTTTTTATGTTGACATTCTTAAAATTTGCTGCCCTTAAAGAATCACGCCCTCGGGTCTAAGGCTAAACACTGATAAGTGTTTTGGTTGAACGGCGATCACACATCATTGGACATTAAACAAAGCAAGATATATTTTCATAATTAACCACAGGTATACTCATAAGTCTAAGTCAAATTATTTATTATGTGCTACCAGTAGTCTGCAGCTGATCAGTGATTGTTTTCACAAAAGAAGAAAATGTGAATTTGAACTATATTTTGTAATTTGCAGTCAGTTCGAGGTTCTCCTAAAACTCCCCAACCCTATCTATGACTGGTGACCATCGGGGGCGGATTTAAGCCAAGATTATGGAGGAGTGGACACACCGGGTATCTGGAGGTATGGAATATCACCAAGCTCAGAGAGGGGTACGGGGGTCCTCCTCCGGAAAATTTTGCAAAATTAGTTCCACATTATTGAGTTATAGGCCATTTGGGTGATTATTTTTGTGATATTTTGGAGTAGGCCTACACATTTGGTGACCATTGACATTTAGTGGCTATAGAAAAGACTCCGTTATTGAAGTAAAAGCTCTCGCACCTTCAAGTAAGACCCCACGGTGTAGCTTACCAATGACCGTGATGGGGGTCTACAGCAAGTCTGCGGATCAGAGATTCGAATCCCGGTGCTGACAGTGGCTATCCTGTGTGTGGGTTTTCACACTCCCTCCAGACAAATGCCGGGATAGTACCTTATTTCAAGTCCAAAGACACCTGCCCTACTCTTAACCCTAATAATTACAGTAATAGTCGCGACGGGCAACGCATTCTCACTTTTCCCAGTCGGCAACCAAGTATACGGCATGCAATTGATCATGTCACAGAGGCCATAGCACAGCACAGTGTATACCGTGCTTTTCGTCCAGCAGTGGGTGGTTTCAAGAGGGTCTAAGTTTCTACTCTCCAAGACAAATAGTTACAACAATGTTGCCAATACACCTCTCCAATTATAGAACAATTACTAGGCCCCTCCCCCCCCCCCCCCTTTCAGTCTATACAATTCGCTAATTTCTTGGTTTTCTATTTTGTTCGCTGTTTGAAAATCTTATAATTTACTTCATTAATATTCGTGAAAACTACTGCTTTACAGTCAACTTCATTCAAAAATCAGGAGGCCTTCAGAAATAAACCGGAAAATTAACGCGTCAGCAAATTGTGAAATATAGGCTATCTACAGTACTAGTTGATGCAAACGATTCCCAACCGAGCGCCAATGGTTCATTGCCCGCCAGTGATACTAGACCTACTAGCTACCAAGTACACGGGTTTAATGTCGCAAGCCCCTAAATGAATTAACAACTGTAACGACAAATAGGTCTATTATTAACTGTTGAGTAAGACTACGAATGACACCGCAGTCGGTAAGCCAAATCCTGCATTCCTGCCGCGGCTTCGTCAGGACCCGGAGTCATTTCCAAGTCATACAGTAGATAAAGGTAGCAACTCATTTTATGTTTAACGTTACTGAGACGTTAAAGCGTGTCACGAAAGGGAAAATATCTCTTCGCGTCCTGAAAAATAAGTGCTTTGCAGATCGATGCTGCTCTTTGGAATAAACGGCGTAGAAATGTCCAATAATAATTACAGTCACTGCACCAGCTCAAAACAAAATTGTATTTATATTAATATTTGACAATACTTCATCTAAATTTTCTTCTAAATTAAGCAGAGTTCAATATTTGGCCTTAGGAAAGTCTGCGCGGTTGCCTACATGCAATATACTGTATTAATTTCTCCATCGCCATGCACACCACTGACGTTACTTATTGTTTTAAGGGGCGGAACAGCTAGGCCATCTGCCCAGGGCCGTGGAGAGCGGCGACGGGCCCTGGGAATGGAATCTCCCGGGCCCCCAAGACCCAAAAATTAATCAACAGGAAGTTCAGTTCTCTGAACTGCATGTTAAAAGAGGTGGAAGGGGGTATACTGAACACTGAGCAGTACTACGGCCTCTGTGACATATGACGTAATCTCTTTTCATAATGAAAACATGATTTTTACACAAAGTCAAGACGTATTTTAAAATACGTTTTACAGAGTTTTTATGTTGACATTTTTAAAACTTGCTGCCCTTGAAGAATCACGCCCTTGGGTCTAAGCCTAAACACTGATAAGTGTTTTGGTTGAACGGCGATCACACATCATTGGACATTAAACAAAGCAAAATATATTTTCATAATTAACCACAGGTATACTCATAAGTCTAAGTCAAGTTATTTATTATGTGCTATCAGTAGATTGCAGTTGATTTCACAAAGGAACAAAATGTGAATTTGAACTTTATTTTGTAATTTGCAGTCAGAGGACTTATAATTTAATATTGTTTTGCAGTAAGCAAACCTAGAGCCAGGTTCTCCTAAAACTCCCCCATCCTATTTATGACTGGTGACCATCGGGGGCGGATTTAAACCAAGATTATGGGTGAGTGGACACACCGGGGATCTGGAGGTATTAGATATCACCAAGCTCAGAGTGGGGTACGGGAGTCCTCCTCCGGAAAATTTTGCAAAAATTAGGTCCAAATTATTGAGTTATAGGCCATTTGGGTGAATATTTTTATGATATTTTGGAGTAAAAAATGTGGTGACCATTGACATTTAGTGGCTATAGAAAAGACTCTCCGTTATTGAAGTAAAAGCTCTCGCACCTTCAAGTAAGACCCCCACGGTATAGCTCACCAATGACCGTGATGGGGGTCTACAGCAAGTCTGCAGATCAGAGGTTCGAATCCCGGTGCTGACAGTGGCTATCCTGAGTGTGGGTTTTCACACTCCCTCCAGGAAAATGCCGGGATAGTACCTTAATTCAAGTCCAAAGACACCTACCCTACTCTTAAGCCTAATACGTAATTACAGTAATAGTTACGACGGGCAACGCATTCCCACTTTTCCCAGTCGGCAACTAAGAATACGGCATCCGATTGATCATGTCACAGAGGCCATAGCACAGCACAGTGTATACCCTGCTTTTCGTCCAGCAGTGGGTGGTTTTAAGAGGCTCCAAGACAAATAGTTACAACAATGTTGCCAATACTTCTGTCTAATTATACAACAACCACTAGCCTCCCCTTCAGTCTACACAATTCGTACGTTTCTTGGTTTTCTATTTTGTTCGCTGTTTGAGAATCTTATAATTTACTTAATTAATATTTGTGAAAACTACTGCTTTACAGTCAACTTCATTCAATAATGTGGATGCCTTCAGAAATAAACCGGAAAATTAACGCGTCCGCAAATACTGAATTAGAGGCTATCTACAGTACTAGTTGATGCAAACGATTCCCAACCGAGCGCCAATGGTTCATTGCCCGCCAGTGATACTAGACCTACTAACTACCAAGTACACGGGTTAAATGTCGCAAGCCCCTAAATGAATTAACAACTGTAACGGCGAATAAGGCCTATTATTAACTGGTGAGTAAGACTTCGAATTACACCGCAGTCGGTAAGCCGAATACTGCATTCCTGCCGCGGCTTCGTCAGGACCCGGAGTCATTTCAAGTCATAGATAAAGATAGCAATTCATTTCATGTTTAACGGTACTGAGACGTTAAAGCGTATCATGAAAGGGCTTGATTCGCAAGGGAAAATATCTCTTCGCGTCCTGAAAATTAAGTGCTTTGCAGATCGATTCTGCTCTTTGGAATAAACGGCGTAGAAATGTCCAATAATAATAAGTCACTGCACCAGCTCAAAATATTCAGAATATTTCATCTTAATGTTCTTCTAAATTAAGCAGAATTCAATATTTGGTCTTAGAAAAGTCTGCGCGGTTGCCTACATGCAATGTATTAATTCCTCCATCGCCAGGAACACCAATGGCGTTATTTAATGTTGTTTTAAGGGGCGGAACAGCTAGGCCATCTGCCCCTACCACTGACGTTACTTATTGTTGTTTTATGAGGCGGAACAGCTACGGTAGGTCATCTGTCCTTACCACTGACGTCCCATGGGAGGAATTGGAAAACAAAGTTGAGTGGTTCAGTGTACTAGCTTAATTGCCATTTCTCTCCTGGTTAATTAAACATACAGTCCAGAAAATACTGGAATATTACCTTAGTTTCAGTCTTTGGATACATTTCCCAACTCTGGTACCTAGGTTTTCAATAAATCCCTTAATCAGAAATGATTTGCGCACGAACCCAAGTACCTAGGATTGCTGATCGTATTGAATGAACCAGTTATAATAATAGTTATACTGCACCTGAGCATACAGATTATTCAAATGTTAGCATTGTTTTCTCAATTCAGTATACGAGAAGATGAAAAATTTCACATGCACTTCTCCTATCTACGTTTGACAACAGAATCATCCCACCCTTTCACAAGATATTTAGCCAGCAATATTAATTTTTGACATTGTGCGAAAGTGAATTACTAGGGAACGATGACCTCGCGGTTCTGTCCCTTAAATCAACTATAAAGTGAATTACTGGTTGGACGCTACTTTAAACTGTATTTTACTTACCTGCCTGCACGGCATACGATACGTCTAGTTAGACAATATATTCATTTCAGACACTATCTCCTCTAAATATCTAAGCTCGACGTGACGTAGCAAACTTGAAACTCTTGAGCTTTCTGACCAGACACACCAGGGCAGTCCAGGCTCTCGTGGCCTTGGCGAAATAAGTGAAGGGATGAGAAAGTTATTTGAACGATTGGTGCATAAGCCGAATAAGCGAAATTTAGAATAATGGAATGCTCTCTCTGTCTTCAGGTATATTCTGAGAACAATACATAGCGAAGCCCCGTCGCTAAGTTGACAACTTTGAGACAGTTGTTCTTTCCACATGCGCTTTGTACAGGAAAATATTGTCCACTTGACATCATAAGTTTCTTAATCCTTGTAACTTTGTTCACAGACAGTTCATTGCATTCACTAAATGAATGCCAGTAGCAAATTCAAGTCACATAAAGACAATAATAAATCAATGCCCGATCGGGCCCATCCTCCAAGGACGCCGGGCCCCCCTTGGAGGGTCGGGCCCCGGGGAACCAGCCCTGCCTGACCCCCCCCCCCCCCTCTCGTCGGGCCTGTTTACAGTCTAGTGTGCGGTAAGCATACATTTTTGAGGCCAAACCTACGAATTCCCTCATAATGGAATCACCGCATTCATCTTTTAAAACGCCCATTACCGTCTTGTTTTTTATGGGCAGCTGAAACATGTTGTCAGCGCTATAGGAAGAAGTGTCGAACCAGTCACTATGTTGTCTCATAACGTCATAGGGGTTGCAGTGGCGAATGTGGTATATGAATGAGTCCGTATCCATATAAAAAAGAGAGACGTCCTCAAAATGGCGTTTGACAAACTCATAGTGGAATCGATACATGACCGATTTCGGAAAAGTCTAAAATGACTTGGCCCAAGTAAATGGGTTTATCCATGGTCACGCTGGTCTTACTCAATTCAATAGTAGCGAAATCCTCATCGATAATGTTGATCGATTTAAAATTTGGCTTGGCAATGTACCGCCGGGCACCCCAACACCCCTCCCAGACTTTGACCAATTTAATGTCACGGTATTTGCGGACATTCTCCTTGGATTTGCCATAAATGCAGTTGTTCATTAATTTAAAAAAAATCAAACTGCTGTGTTGCCATTGGTCGGTGCTCTGTGTTGAGTCGCATGTATGGCTCGAGCCATGCTTTTTGAGCAAAATAAATACCCCTATGGATTTTCTTCAACGCCAAGCCCTGGGCGAGGCATTGCATCAACATTTGAATATAGCACATGCCGATTTTTGTTGTAAAGTGTGCCCATGAGTTTTTAAATTTTCACTTTACTGTCAGGGGGAACCATTTGCTCAAGGCAGAATGGGAAATCGGCATGTTCATCATACAAGTATGAGGGATATTCAATATCCACTTCTAGCACATATCCACGGCCTGTTTCTTGGCTAGCCTTGATCACATCAAATTCTGACACTTGTTTCTCTGTCAGCCAAGCAAACTTCCCATAGGGCAAAGGCTGACTCATGGCGTACCCGTACAAATTATTCACGTCATAGTACATTAAGTACGATTCTGGTTTGTCTGGTGAATAATCAGGCATGTAGACATTGTTCGCTTTGGCATGGCGTTGGTTAAGCGACACAGAGCCGCCTCGAATGCCCTTTTCAAAAAATAGAACCATGTCTACATCAGAGAGTAAATCCAATTCCACTTGAGTGTATTTCAAAGCGGCATCAAACGAGAGCCCAGGACTCTTATAATAGTGAGCTGGGTCAAGACCGTAAATGTGTTGACACAACTCACGGAATTTTTCAAACACATCAGTGAGCAGCATTACATCCAGTTTTAGGTAATGCATAGCATATTCACTTAGCGTGTTCATGCCAAACACTCGCCAAACTTGACATGCATGAGCATAGTCTTCATCGGAAACGGTACTGCGTGTTAGTTTCGAGTAAAATTTCTCTTGTAGTGGGAGTTTTCTTTGCTTTAACACGTCCCAGCTGTTTCAGAAATCATACGGGCATATACCTTTCCGAATGCACAATTGAAATTGCTCAGGATCATTAAAATGCATTCTAGTATTTTAATTCCTCCTCATTCAAGCCATTCACAAGGCTGTCTAGCGAGAATGCCATAAACTTAAAGGAATCCAAAAATCGAATGCTAAAGTCGCTCAACCTCCATGTCAGGGCTGTAAAACGCTCATGGTTTTGGGGAATAATGATAAACGAGCCCTTGTTGAGATGACCCAATTCACGAATCAAAAACTCAATGTCATAATTTGCCAGATTGTGGAAAAATACACTCATGAAACGAGGAGCTGGAAAGTTCAAATTGCATTTATTATGCGGAGCTCCACGAAACTCCCCCGTAAAGTGCGAGTGGTCTCTGACTTTTTCCTCTCTATTTAAAATAGGCTTTTCGCAAATATGGCATGTCGTGGCATGCTCATACTGCTGCTGCTGTTCTGGAGATAGGCTCATGGGTACTGGGTGGTCCAGTAATTCCTGTACATCATGAGCCAACTTGACAAGTTCATCCAAGAACCATCTGGCACAATCTGGCCCCTCACGGTATTTGTAAACGGATTGTGTGGGGTCATAGGCACACACCACATTAAATCCTATGGGAAAGGGTTCATGTTTTTGAATGGGTGTGGTTGAGCTTATGGTGGGATCTGGTTCACATCACGCCATGGGTGTAGTGAGAGCTTCAAAATCTGCATACACCACATAGGGGAGAGTGTCACGCTTGTGAATGTCCTTAAACTTTAACACAGCCTTGTCCCCTTGTGGCAATATCAATCTCACCGCTTCCTGAGAAACACAATCTACTCTATGACGTTCTAAAAGCGTAGGGGTTGTAAAATATTGCAGACAACGATCACAAATATGTTTCTTAGGATGATGTTTGGACATTTGACTGCTTAGCAATCTACTCAGGATTTTAATTCACCTCTCCGTAAGACAGATATAAAAGATGAATGTGATGACGTTTCGGTTCTTTTGTAGAATAAAGAGGGCCCACAATCTCATTACCGTCAAGGCCATAGACCATGAACGAAAAGTTCTGGTTATCTTGTTCAAACCAATGGATCTTGGTTAAGTCCATAGGGAACGATACTCGAGTTAAATTTAAAGTTTGTTTCAATTCATCAAACTTGGCCTTGTACTTTGCTGGTCTATCACAGTGACGTTGTGCTGGCTGCAAATACGCGGCCACACACCAGAGGAAATATTTATCATCTTTATTTTCTATATTTACCACCGCTCTCCGACAGACAATCGCTGATGGTAAAGAAATGTGTCTAGACCCAGCATTCAACGGATTGAAATGACAAATGTTGATTTGTAGATGATGAATTTTGTCTAAGGCAAGGCCACTCGGTCAAGGCATTCACCACATGGCTTTGATACCACTCGTTCAGATTATCGGCTATCAAAAGCTCTTGCATTTTACTGCAAATATAAAATGTCTCTTTATGCTCTACGTCCTTCTTTTTACATATAAAATCGCACACCAGTTCTGTATTCACCTTTAAAGCCGTATGCAACCTTTGTGGTGTACAAATTTCAATTTTAAAAATTTCAAAACAAGATTCTAAAAATTCTTTGCGAATCAAATTTTTTCTAACATTGACCACACGACCAGAGCACACACGCGATTTGAAACAACTGATTAGGGGTTCCAAAGTTAACGTATCCGTAGCAGTAAAAAACATTATTTTAAAAGAACACTCTCACCTGAGTTTTCAGCTGTAGACTGCTTGACAATTGTTCCACTCTAAAGCCACTTGTTTTTTTTTGCTGTTGTGGCTAAAGCAGTAGAGTTTTTTCTCCAAATATCTATAAAGAAATAAAATAAACCACCACAAGTATATCAATTCCATATAGTTTATGCAAGTCATAAACAAAACAAAATCAAACAGGTTATATATATATAAACAAATCTCACCTTGACTTGTAATGCTTTGCTTTATTCTTGTCTCGTGGGCTAGTGTGGTAATGGTTTCCTTTTCTAGCTGTCTGTCTTTCTCTCTTTTTCAATATCTTTTCCACATACACACAACAGGTAGGCTATACACGTTATCTACAAACAAATAAATAAACATTTAATTATAACTTTAACAATCAATAAATAATTGCATGTAAATATATATAAATCAATAAATATATAAATGAATACATATATAAATAAATACCTACGCCACAACAAGGTTAAATATTTTCCACCAACACCAAAACTGTTAAACAAGACCAGGTGTTTCACGCAACGCAGTGTGTTGAAAGGTAGTTACCTAAGTGAGAGTGGAAATGATAACGACACGTCTTTATATATGTTACGTTACATGTATAATCATTTTTCCCACGCTTTGAACATCCTGTTATCGTACACGTGGACAGATAACGCCCAAGGTGAACACCTGTGCCAGGTCAAATTTCACATGAACTTGCATTTTGTCCCGTACGAAGCAAACAGGATGTAACTTGTTTAGCGTACATGTCATCTCACACGTGTTCACATGCATTTCGATCATCCATGCCACCACGATTGTCAGATTATTTCACCTTCAAGCGTCCTCTGCGCCTTTGTCATTTTCCATTGCACCTGTTGTCAAGTCAGATCAGCGCATTCCAATAAGCTCAAATGACATTCGCATCCTGCTCGTCTGCTCCTCTGCAAGTTTGTTTTCTGTACTCGCTTCGACCAACATAGAACCAAGTTCTCATCACCGTTTACACGTTAAAGATCATCTTCGGTGGCAAAATATAAACAAAAAGGCACCCTCACTTTGTCATAAACCGACCCGCCGAAATATCGATTGTTCTATTGAGCATGGTCACTGTGGTGAGCGACAGGTTCGTTGAAACACACACACCCAGCAGTATCGTCTCTCTCAACCACCACGCTTCATGAACATTTTAAACAGGTAAAGAAGATTTTTTTCAACATGTATGGCGTTAGGCCCTTTGTGAATTATTTTTTGGAAAATTATCTACCACATTCGAAAGGGGGCGTTAGCCCTAGTCCTAGGACACCTCGTACACGTATCTAGCGTTATTGGTTTGCGAAATAGAGCAAAACGTCTAAAATCACGGTTTTACCTCAACATAGTTGGTCATTCCCGCTCAACACGAACATCCTCGGCAAGAGGACAACGCAACGATAAAAATGACACCTCGTACAAGTCTCTAGGCTCATTGGTTCGTGAGATATCAGCAAAAATCCCAAAAAAAAACTTGTTTACCCCAAAATCGAGTTTTCAAATTTTAAAAAAATATAACGAGTGGTCCATAGCAAAGAGGACGTCACCTCGAGTCCTTGGACCCCTCTAAGACGCCTGTAGCATGATTAGTTCGCGAGATATAACAAAAAGTCTAAAATTACGTTTTTACCCCCCCCCCAAAAACAACATGTTTCCATCATTTCACCTTTTTGACATCTAAATTCCCGTAAAGAGCGCAACGAGAGGAAAAAACGAATCCAAGCACGCCTCCTAGTATGACTCCTTCCATTCCAAGGTCACAGGGGCTTACAACTTACTTTTGGAAGCAGCTCTCTCATTATCCCACTACTGTCAGGTTTTTATCCTAGTGACTTGAAATTTATTTTGGGGGTAAAGGGGGTATAGACATTTCATTTATGTCAAACAAACTTTTTTGTAGAATTCCTAGTTTCCAAAATATAGGATTTTCAAATTTCAAGTGTTTTCAAAAAACATAAAAATAAAAAAGTTTTATTACAAAATATAAAGGTCATAAAGACCATTCGTTTGAGCCATGGCACATCGATCTATCATGTTTGGTTTTCAAACTATCACCTAATTTCGAAAACAAAAATTTTCAAAAAAAATCAAAAATATAGCGCGTGGTCCATAGGAAGGAGGACGTCAGCTCGAGTCCAATGACACCTCATTCGTGAATGTCCGACCGCGGGTTCGAGAGTTATCGGCAATGTTCGCAGGAAAGTAGGCTGTGGGTTTAAACGCCCACTACTCCACTACTCGTACGATATAACCTGTGTTGTTATAGAGTTATTATCACGGCCATAAATTGATATTACTTGGCATATTTGACATGAAGATTGCAGCGATGTATTGGACGGACATGAAGGCTATCAGTACAGACCAGTGCGAGTTTGGTGACGAGAACATTACGAGCGAAGAAATGACCGGCTAGATCTAGAAATGTGTAAGCTGTCATGATGACGTGGAAACTTAGGTGAGCCAGGCTCATGGATACCCAGAGGGTCGCGAGCTGGATCCAGGGCGTGAGGGGAGGATGTTCAATCAGAAGAACGTGGAACCAAACCCCAGGAAACGAGTCAGCGGAACCAGGACCTACGCGGCCGGAATGTACTGAAAACCATGTTAATTCATAAGTAGTGGTTACTGGGTAGTGGTTACTGAGATTTGAGCGGATGGGTGTATAATCGAAATAAAATTTCAACAAAATAAAATGCGATAACTTGATAAGATTATTAGGATAGTATATTTAAATTTTCTTTTGAGTGATTATTACACTGATTTAAAATGAGATAAATGGATGCTTTAAAATATAATCTGTGTACATGGATTTTTCAGCGTGTTACGTCGCTGTGTTCTTTGAAATGGTGCAACCTTGATGCCAATTTATGGTTTGAACATGCTTAAATTACAGGGGAAACATTTACACTTAAGGGGCCATTTTTGTGTGCACATCATGATATTCATACTAAATACCCACACGTCACTGAGGTTTTCCTTTAGATGCTAACATGAGTAGATGAATTTGGTAGGTAACTGATACAAGGTTGTATGAATAATGAAATAGCATTGGTAAAATAGGATGGTTGTCTAATACATAGTTATGATGAAACTAAATGTAGTGAGGTGATTATGATTAATGTTACGTGATAGGTAAAAGAATATGAAATTCTGAGGCAATTGTCAGTTGAAAAATAATACAGATAGGCAGAGGCCATGCTTATGGTGTATTTATAAATGTGTGAAGAGCACGCAGTGATTAACTAAAAAAAACTGAAATCACGAAGATTTTACGATGTAAAGTAATAAATGTAACAGCCAACAACCAGTCATTTTCTGAATGAGGCACAACTGAACAGAAACCAGTGAAAATAATAATGGAAGTATTTAATCCATGAATTAAAACTTTGTAAATGAATTATTAAACGCTAGTGACATCCATATATAAATTTTCTTTTTCTTTTGGTGATTACATTTAGTTAGAAGGAGATCGAACGAGGCAATACATTTTCCTTTCAATATTTTCTCATGTTTACGCACCTGCTCATTTATGGGCTATTCAACGGAGAGGTGACATAACATTTTGAAGTAATGGTTGTAATATTAGGGTGATATACTGTAGATCTGATCTCCGTAAGTTATTTTGTATCCAAAGTTTAGGACGCCCGGAGATTTTTGTCCTCTTTAATTTGAATTTTGCTTCTGCGTCATTAATTTATTTGCACGTCAAGAGTAATTTCGAGAAGTCTCCGAGCGAAGGTAGGCTTCTGTGTTGGATTGTATGTATTTCGTGGTGTGGTTCTGTAATAAATGGTGGATGAGCTTTATTTTAACAGCGGAGATTTTTGTCATTCTTGTTCGTCGCCATACTAGTGTGTCCACCGGATCAACGTTGAGATTTTATCCCAGTTCTACTCTATCTTTATAAAGACACCGGGAATGCTTGAATCTCGTTCCCGATATTTCTTTTAATGCCAAAATTGATTCGGACATTCAAGATCTTTTTCCTTTTCGAGTTGTACCGAATTCTGGGTGAGGATCGACGTGTGTGTCGGGCTACCCAATCCAAAGCCAGATTATCGGGCACAAAGACAAGGGTCTAATTGTAAAAAAAAACTTGTGAGCGGATGCTGTCATTGTTGATGTCCAAAGGAAAGGGATAACGCTCTACTTTTAGAGGGTGAGGTAAAACTAGCGCATGGTGCTAATGCACACACCCAAGTACATGGACCATACACAACTATCCCATGCTGTTTTTATGGGATGACTGTTAAAACTTGCTCAGTGGTTATTGGGCAAGATGGTCGCTACACACAAGTTTACGTACTTGAGGCCAATAATTTATACACGCACTCACAACAAACTAAACTAAACCGTCTTGCTGGCAGTGCTCAGACAGTAGACAGATGACAGAAATGCTTGGCTAAGAGAAATACAATCATTTCCGGTTGTCTAATGTTACCAGCTAACCATTTTGTGCTGCAGTGGCGAGCACATGCGCCTCTTGCACTGGAGATCTTAACTCGATTTCCAGCTCTAAGGCCTAGAATGAATCAAACTAAGAAAGAAGGGCATGATGGCGCAGAGGTTAAGCAGTTAGACTTTCACTAAGGTAGACTAGGGTGTGATTTCAGGTTAATATGCAAGTCATAAACATATATAAAAAAGCAGAGATAATGTTTAAAACCGATTACACTTGTCTCTTTTCAAATTATTACTTGGATTACAAATACAAAGGTGGACTGAGTTTGATATGCAGTTAATGCTGCCTATCGAACACTAGACTGTAAGGAAGCCAAAAGAACAAAAGGCGTAGGTAGAGCAGTGGTAAAATCGCTATGTGTAGACAACTACCTAGTGGTTTTATGAACTGGCAAAGCTATGTCGCATAAACAGTGCAGGATACAATCCAGCAACCTTAATTTGTATCCTGTGGAACAGAGAAAATGCACTTCTGCCTTGATAGAAAACAAATGTGTTGCAGACGAATGACCTACGCATTAACCTACCATGGGGTTATAACCACGAGGAGGAAGTGTGATTTCTATTTTTAATTGTTTAGAGACATGGCTTTTTGTAACCAGTAGATTTAGTAGATTTAGTATTTTGTAAATATTCATTTTTTTATTGTAAATAGTTAATTTTTTGTAAATAGTGGAAACCATTTTTTGTAATGGTAAGTGTTAAATGTATAACTAAAAGTTCTTTGGGATGAGTGAGCATGTCAAGGATGTTTTTTGGGATAAATAAAGTGGTTGTGTTTGTTCTCAAAGACAGACATGCTTGTGTGAATGTATAATATGACTACACAGAAAGAGAGAGAGAGAGATAGAATTCTCTCTCTCTGTTTCTAAAACAGTCTTACCTGCAGTAGAAGTAGTAGACCTCTATGTCTTTGCAAATATATAGACAGCCTGTACCATCGCCATGGCCAAGCACCCACTTTAACACCATTTACAAAATCTTAAAATGAAAAAACTATGTTTCGCAAATATGAACTTTTGACATATACAAAATAAAAAAATGTGGAAAGAACAAATTTGAAAATCCATGTTTCCATATCATGAAATTCAAAAACTTCAAACTGACATTTAAAAAAATGCAAATGGAAAATTGACAAATTGCAATGTGTGAAATGTGAAAATGAAAAAACAAAAAACAAATTGCTATCATCAATTTTAAAAATGAAAAAAGATGGTCTTCTATGGTTGAGGTGTGAATCAAATCCCCTCTACTGATTTGGATCACCCGAGACTGAGTAGACTTGTTTTAGTCCTCATACCACTTTTAAAATTGTGTGTCAAAGCTGGGAATTGAACCCAAGAGCTTTGGAGTGCCAGCTAACTATGCTAACCACTACACTACCAAGGCAACTTTACACCACTCTTAATGAATATTTGATTTTTAAATTTTACATTTTAGATTTAATAATTTACATTTTATATTTTTATTTTTTGATTTTAGATTTTGTGAAAAGACCAAACCATAATGGCATTGACTGAAAATGTTTGGTGACTAATTATTAAAGAACGACATATAAGGATTGGTATTACTAGAAATTATGTTTTCTATACTACAATTATTTTAGATTTTAGAATTTAGATATTGGATTTTAGATTTTAGGTAAATACCAAACTAATATTGATTATTTATTAGACACTGGTATGTAGATAGAAAGATGATTAGACTATACAGTACTGTACCCGTAAAAATCAAGGAGGTACTCGCTGGCCATACAAAGCGAAGCTGGATTTTTGAAAAGTAAAAGTCCCGGCTAAAGATCATATCACAGTCCCGCCAGTGAGCTCTCCAAGATTATTCACAGCAAGCTTGAAACATGATATGGATATAACAAACCAGCTTTTATGCGCAAGTGTGCAAACTTACCTGCTTTTCTCGGGGCTTTGCCAGAAGGGAAAAAGACATCCTATCTATTTTAGGCTGTTCCATAACATGTCTCCATTTATAGAGTAATAAAGGAACACCGAACAAACGTGTAGGAAAATATGAATTTATTAATATAACTAAATAACAATCAATAATCTACATAACAACCCAAAAATTAAATATTCATTTACGCCACTGACACTAAAATAAAAACTCCTCACATTCATACAAGCGTAAACTGTTGAAAGATAAAAGCATTCTGTCGTCTGCAAATGTTAAAAAGAAATCTCTACATTTTACTGCTGCTCCTTCAAAGCGAGCATTCCATTTAAATTACTGGCATATTTCAGTCGCGTGTCCGTGAACAAAACTGGACTGGTTATGTCATAGCCTTCTTATCCGTCCTTCACACCACAGGTGTGAGAACTTCATTCATTTGTTTCTCGACCCTGTCAGAAACGGGATCTGCTCGTTTCTCAGCTGGCATGGTCGGCACTAGACACTCAATGCTAGCAATGAACACGCTAAACGCAGTTCTCGCGTTTCATAAAATAATGCTTACAAAAACTGTTCTATCTCAGCTAATTTTACTTGAAACTCATTCATACTTGAAACAATCATTCTTACATTCGCGATCGTTGTTCATGACCAACGACGATAACATACACACTATATTAACAATAAAAATGCAAACACTCATTTGCAAAACATTCGCGCTCTCTAGCTATTACTTAAGTCAAAAACATTTAAAAATTATTATTATTAGCAAAATTAAATACCCTTAATATTAACAAAAGAAAATATGTATACACTATATACAAGTGCCTATCGCTTCTAAGACTCATTCTTGAGCGATACGACTGCGTTATTTTAATTATCAACGCTCCTTTCTCATCGCATCATTTACTATAGCCTTCTATTTACACAATGCTTGACCACTTCCTGTTATATCAAGTTAATGGACATTATCGGTATACCAATGACCGATAATTCAAGATGAGTTCATTGTTGTTACAACTCCAGTTTAATATAGTTAATAATAATTTAGCGAACAGGGACATTATATCGTTTCCCAATGAAATTCCGCCAATAAACGACATTCGTGTCGCAGATCTGATCACATGAGAAGTCTTCACTGACTCTCCTTAAAATACAACAATGCTACTTTTATACATTCCTCAGCACTTCATGACAATGAATACGGTAATCCCCTTCGTATTCCAAACAACTATTTATGGCGAAAACCTCCATAACTCTCCACTATAAAACTCTAATGTCATTAACTCACTTGTTCTCAACAATGGTTCCACTGTACTGGTATAGCTTTCTCCTAGCATAGATCTTATTGTTGTTACAACTCCCACAACTTATCAATGAACAGCGATATCTTTTCTACAATTACATTGATCGTTCTTAAACAATGGTATTAATAGATTTTTCATGGTTTACTAAACAAAATTTCTCAGACATAAGTCACCATGTCTCCAAATATTTAATAAAAATATACATGTTTCCTCATACTGGTCATTTCTTAAAAGTGCACGGTTGCAATACTACGTTGACACATAACGTAGTGTTACACGTGTGCTTTGATAACACCTCGTGTTGGTCTTGTAGAAAATTGAAGTTCATTGTCGGGTATCAGAAAATACCCAACTGGATCGCAATCCGGGTATGATTTGTTGAAATCAAACCCAGTCCCCTCCATCGGATACGAGCTGTGACCTCAAGAATGGAAAGGACTCCTTCTCGGCATATTCGTCTCCTCCTGGTATCGAACTTCGTTCCTCGGATTTGAATTCCATCTCGAACAATCATCGGGCTGATATCTTCTGTCTTCCGTTGATGACTCTTCAATCGCCGACATCTCTTGAATTTCCTCCATGATTATTGAGCAATATATTCTGGATAGCATCATCGTTACAAAATAAATTCGTAAGTTGAATGTCGATTCACTATCGTAGATGTTAAAGTTCATTTGGTTGGTCAATGAAAGATTATATCTGCTCATAGTCGAGAATGAATGTACATGAAAATACATTAAATGTACTGGATGGAAGTGCATATAATGCATCATGTTGTCTCGGCATTCTATCTATCTAGGTGTTATAGATCTTCTCATTGTTTCTTAACGTTGTTCCATCGTTGCTATCACAACCTTGTCTTGATATATCCCAAACGCGTAATAGTTTAATTAATCACCACACACATATTTAAAAAGTCATAAAACAATTCCACTTCTAATTGTGTGTAGCCATCATAATGTTCATACACAATAAAGTCACAATCTTCATACAATATCACTGTACTTACTTCGTGCTGCAACGTGGATTTGCTTGGGTTGAAGTCGCACTGCACTAAAATGATATTCTCCGCTCGGAGTTGAGTAACTTTGTCAGACAACACAAAGTATCAAATATCTCTGAAAATACTCGATGGATTTTAATGAATCTTCTTGTGGTGAAGCCTTATCCCTGGATAAGTAAAAGGAATACACTTTTATCTCGACAAAGTCGAACACTAGTCCGCTATTAAGCAAAATATCCACTGCTCAACTTCACTTAGTTTGATGCGGGGCTCTCGAAACTATTGGCCGGTAACACCGCTGCCTCTTGTGTCACGTAGGACCTCACTCTGTATCACGTCTACGGGAATTAACTACCTCCGGACGATACGTCTTGTCGCTATGAAGTCAGTCGAGACTCTTGGCTATCGTTCCCCCTTCAACTCGTCTGAAATTCGCGCCATTGTTAGTCCCGCGCAGTTAATGACGCGTACTTGTAATATTCCTTATTCCAGTGAAATTCTTACGTTTAACGTCATTCAAAGTAGTAGTAATATCTTCTTTTAATTTTCTTTTTTAATTTTCTTAATGTTTTCAATGGAACAGAATTGTTACATAGGGCTTAAATGGCATAGTTAATCACATTAATTAGGTAAAAATCCATGTCTGCTTCCATAAACCCTCCTCTCATTGGCTGAAAGCATATATCCAATGATATATTTTATGACAATTAACTGGTAATATTTCACGCTATTTCCTCGTTGCTATGCACTTTCCAATGATCTAGAATATTCTTGGCGTCTCTGATCACGTGATGGGTTTCTCCCATAGCTTGCGTTCGATAACAAACCTCGCCTTGATCCAACTTCCAAAATTTATATTGCAATGTTAAACTGTATCATGGGCTCGGATAATAACATCATTTTCATCATAAATCATCCGAATTTCGGGTGCAGTACGTTAAGATGAATTTTTAGGTCTTGACTGGCCTTGCAATAAGAATTGACTTACCAGACATGAGTTAGCTATCAACGAAACACTATGGTGACTATGATTGTTATTGATCAGTGAGAAGAGTTTTAGAAAACTGTTTGCTATTTTGGGTTATATGCAACAAATGCTTAAACCTACTGGGCGACTATGTTTGCAAAACAAAACATAATACTAGAGACGATTAGGATACTTATGTAGCTCAGGAAAGGAAAGCATTTCTATACAATCTGCTGACATAGAATATAGATTTAGGTATTAGGAAGTCATTTTTTGGAAGGCCTTTGTCTGGAGCGTGGCACTTTATGAACGTAAAACTTAAACTATTGGTGTAGCAGAAATGTGGAGATTTGAAGTGTTTGAAATGTGGTGAAAATACACATTAGTACAAATCAATACAAATTAATACACATTTAAATGGACAAAATACTCTAACCAATGTTAAAAAAGCAAGTCCAAGAAAAAAATATTGCTGCTCAAGATAGTGCAGTGTTTGTTCAAAACCACTTATTATGTCCTCAAAAAGGCATGTTACGACAGTTGTCAACGTCTAAGAAACCCTCAACACTATCAAAGTCAACACAGACTATGGAAGAGGTGGTATCGCAAGAGGATCAAAAAGGACTATATAGTAATAGTGATGATGTTGATAATAATGATCATAATGATGATGATGATAATAATTGTAATGCTTTGTTGACACCAAAAATCATTTGCTATATTTGTATACTGGAACATTCCCAGTAAGCTAATTCAACGACTTGAGCACTTGCATGCTTTACAACAAGCTGGGCATACCGGTCACGATTGGGAAATCAAAGAAATTGAACAAGAGCTTCGTCGTGCTATAATAATTGTGTAATGGGTCTACGTAACCGCTTAAACTATGTCTTAACAATACATATACTATTTTCTACCACATTGTTACCGCTTTTCTACCTCTTTGCTACCACGTTTCTACCACTTTCTACCACTTTGCTACCACTTTTGCTGTCACTTTAACCTGTACATATTAAATATAAAAGCCAACGCTAAATTAATCTATTACCAGAACAGTTATAACCTTTGTAGTGAGCAAATCATACTAACAGGTTAGTTGCTACTATGGAACTTACTACAACTAACAAAGGTAAACAACGTGTACTCTATAAAGGCTACTCTTATAACTATAATCGTCAAAATGTGAAAGGAATAATATTTTGGCGATGCTCAAAAGAAAGGTCAAAAAGATGTCGAGCCAATCTATAATGTATAAATGGTGCGGTTTTAAGTGTGAGTGATCATCAATGTGGTGCTTCAGATGAAACACTGTTAGTGACGACAAAAAATCATGTCAATGCTAAAAAGCTAGTACAAGAAAAAAATGTTGCTACTCTAAATAGTGCATTGTTTATTGAGAAACGTTCAACCTCTGTTGATAAAGTTACATTTAATCCATCTTCCACGTCTCAAGAGTCATCAACCCGCAGACTATGCAAAACGTAGTGGTGGTTTTTTAAGAGGCTAACTTACAAATTCATCTGCCCTTGATATGCAAGAGGTAGTATTGTAAGAGGATTAAAAAGGACTAGATAGTAATAGAGAAAAGAAAGTTGTATTTTGTATGTAACTATTGTAAAAGTACTTACATTAAATAAATAAGAAATAGTGTATGGGTATTGTTTGTTTTTCTTAATTGTTATCACCAACGTTCTACTATTAATGCCATTGTAACCTTCTACAGTCTCAAGCTATGTTCAGAAAAAGAGTGGTCTTAAACAATACACTCTATCTATGGTTTGTGTATCGAGTATCATATAATAATACAGTGCCGCCAAACCATGTTCAGGCAATAGTTATGTCAGGTAAGGGGTTAGAATCCTTGCTTCCTTGCACTGGAAATTTGAACTTCAGTCAAACGCCTTAACAACTCGGCCAACCTGACAGTTACTAATGTAATTCGTTATGTGCACTTAAGTGTTTACAAAAATTTCCAGTATACATTGACTCAACCACTTGCTCGTTTTTAAATGTAGAATTTTTGTTTTTCCATAACATTGCAGTTATGAGTCTTGAGATCTGGGTATTAAATATAGGGT
The DNA here is from genome assembly GCA_946902985.2 of Meconema thalassinum. Classification (NCBI taxonomy): domain Eukaryota; kingdom Metazoa; phylum Arthropoda; class Insecta; order Orthoptera; family Tettigoniidae; genus Meconema; species Meconema thalassinum. The sequence continues at coordinate 884,217,450 of OX336389.2, read as the reverse complement.
TAAAGTTATCTTAAAATAATTTTAGAAAAGCTCTCAGGTATCGTGATATGGGTTCTAGTAATGCATCACTGTTCGTTGACTAGCATTTACCGTTACACAACATCATTTTGGTAAGCTCTACATGTTGTTGTTTGAGTCTTCAGTCTTTTGACTGTTTTGATGCAGCGCTCCATGCCTCCCTGTCCTGAGCTAATCATTTCATCTCTACATAGCTACGACACCCTACATTCAAGGTAATCTGTTTAACATATTCTAACCTTAGTCTCCCCTACAGTTCTTGTCCTCAACCCTTCCTTCCATAATTAAGCTTGCTATTCCTGGGTGTCTTAGAATGTATCCTATCAACCAATCTCTTGTCTTTATTAGCAATCGCCAGAAACATCTCTCCTCTCCCACTCGTCTTAATACCTCTTTGCTTGTAACCCTATTTACCCATCTAATCTTCATCATTCTCCTGTAACACCACATTTCAAACACTTCAATTATCCACTTTTCTGCTACACCAATAGTTTAAGTTTTACTTTCATAAAGTGCCACGCTCCAGAAAAAGGCCTTCAAAAAATGACTTCCTAATACCTAAATCTATATTCTATGTCAACAGATTCTGTAGAAATGCTTTCCTTGCCTGAGCTACATAAGTATCCTAATCGTATCTGGTATAATGTTTTGTTTAGCAAACATAGTGGCTCAAGAGGTCTAAGCATTTGTTTTATATAACCCAAAATAGCAAACAGTTTTCTAAAACCCTACTCACTGGTCAATAACAATCATAGTCACCAAAGTGTTTCGTAAGTAGCTAACTCATGTCTGGTATGTCAATTCTTATTGGAAGGCCAGTCAAGACCTAAAAAGTCATCTTAACGTATAGTCTAATCATCTTTATATCTACATACCAGTGTCTAATAAATAGTCAATATTAGTTTGGTCTTTACCTAAAATCTAAAATCCAATATCTAAATTCTAAAATCTAAAATCTACAAAAATTATAGTATAGAAAATATAACTTCAAGTAATACAAATCCTTATATGTCTTTCTTTAATAATTAGTTATCAAACATTTTCAGTCAGTGCCATTATGGTTTGGTCTTTTCACAAAAACTAAAATAAAAATAATAATAATATAGAATGTAAATTATTAAAACTAACATGTAAAATTTAAAAATCTAATATTCATTAAGAGTGGTGCAAAGTTGCCTTTGTAGTGTAGTGGTTAGCATAGTTAACTGGCACTCAAAAGCCCGTGGGTTCTATTCTCAGCTTTGACACACAATTTTAAAAAAGGTATGAGGACTAAAACAAGTCTACTCAGTCTCGGGTGGTCCAAATCAGTAGAGGGGGTTTGATTCACACCTCAACCAAAGAGCACCATCTTTTTTAATTTTTAAAATTGATGATAGCAACTTGTTCATTTTCTTCATTTTCACATTTCACACATTGCAATTTGTCAATTTTCCATTTGCATTTATTTTAAATGTCAGTTTGAAGTTTTTGAATTTCATGATATGGAAACAAGGATTTTCCAATTTGTTGTTTACACATTTTTTTTTCATTTTTTTTGTCAAAAGTTCATATTTGCGAAACATAATTTTTCATTTGAAGTTTTTATAAATGGTGTTAAAGTGAGTGCTTGACCATGGCGATGGTACAGTCTGTCTATGTGTTTGCAAAGACATAGAGGTCTACTACTACTACTACTACTGCAGGTAAGACTGTTTTTGAAACAGACACAGAGATAGAAATCTCTCTCTCTCTTTGTGTGTAGCCATAATATACATTCACACAAGCATGCCTGTCCTTGAGAACAAACACAACCACTCTATTTATCCCCAAAAACATCCTTGAAATGCACACCCATCCCATAGAACTTTTAGTTATACATTTAACATTTACCATTACAAAAAATGGTTTCCACTATTTACAAAAAAATAGCTATTTACAATTAGAAAAAATAGTATTTACAAAATACTAAATCTACTGGTTACAAAAAAGCCACGTCTCTAAACAATAAAATATAGAAATTACACCTCCTCCTCGTGGTTATAACCTCATTGTAGGCTAATGCATAGGTCATTCGTCTACACACATTTTTTATCCATCAAGGCAAAAGTGCATTTTCTCTGTTCCACAAGATACAAATTAAGGTTGCTGGATTGTATCCTGCACTGTTTATGCGACATAGCTTTGCCAGTTCATAAAACCACTAGGTAGTTGTCTACAAATAGCGATTATACCACTGCTCTACCTACGCCCTTTTCTCTTTTGGCTTCCTTACAGTCTAGTGTGCAATAGGCAGCATTAACTGTATATCAAACCCAGTCCACCTTTGTATTTGTAATCTAAGTAATAATTTGAAAAGAGACAAGTGTAATCAGTTCTAAACAGTATCTCTGCTTTTTTTTATGTTGATGACATTCATATTAACCTGAAATCAAACCCTAGTGTACCTTAGTGAAATTCTAACAGCTTAACCAATGCGCCACCATGGCCTTCTTTCTTAGTTTGATTCATTCTAGGCCTTAGAGCTGGAAATCGAGTTAAGATCTCCAGTGCAAGAGGCGCATGTGATCGCCACTGCAGCACAAAATGGTTAGCTGGTAACATTAGACAACCGGAAATGATTGTATTTCTGTTAGTCAAGCATTTCGGTCATCTGTCTACTGTCTGGCGCACTGCCAGCAAGACAGTTTAGTTTGTCGTGAGTGCGTGTATACATTATTAGCCTCAAGTACTGAAAGCTTTATGTGTGTAGCGACCATCTTGCCGTACTTGGGTGTGTGCATTAGCACCATGCGCTAGCTTTACCTTACCCTCTAAAAGTAGAGAGTTATCCCTTTTCTTTGGACATCACCAATGACAGCATCCGCTCACAAGTTTTTTACACTTAGACCCTTGGCTTGTTCTCGATTAGGTTTGGTTCAGTTTAGTTCAGTTTAGTTCGGTTTAGTTCGGTTTGATTCAGTTTGGTTTGGTTGGGTTTGGCGCCACTGTTGCCAGCTCTATTCTTAGCGTTTGACCTTCAAGTGTCCTCTGCGTCTCTGTACTTTTCCATTGCCCTGTTGTCAAGTCAGGTCAGCGCATTACAATAAGCTCAATAAAGATCCACATCCTGCCAGTCTGCCCAGCAAGTTTGTTTTCTGTACTCGCTTCAAGTAACATATAACCAAGTTCTGTTTGTCTTATATAAAGCCAACTTCATCTGATCATAGAATTATCATTTGTCATGTCACTCATCACCGTTTACACGTAAAAGACCCCCTTCAGGGGTAAACAAATCTTAGCTCGCTTCACACGTTTTAGGATTTTAGCATCCATCCATCCACCATAGGAAATATCAGAAAAACGAACCCTCGCCCTGTCGTAGACCGCCCTATCAAAATAGCGATTGTTATATTGAGCACGGCCACTGTGGCCAGCCATAGACTCGTTGAAACACACTCCCAGCAGTACCGTCTCTCCCAACAACCACTCTTCATCAACATTTTAAACAAAGTTTTAAAAATTCATTTTCTTTTCAACATGTATGGCGTTAGGTCCTTTGTCAATTTTTTGGGGAAAGCATATACCACATTCAAAAGGGGGCGTCATCCCAAGTCATTTGAGACCTCGTATACCTCTCTAGCCTTATCGGTTTGCGAGATATAACAAAAAGTCCAAAATCATGGTTTAACCCCAAATTTGTTTCGCTCATTCTAAAAACTTTAAACTATTAGCACAAATAAAGAGGGCGTCGAGACAAGCCATTTGACGCGTTACACGTCCAAATACGACTATGCGTTCGTGAGATATCGGCAAAGTTCGCGAGAAAGTAGGCTAGTATCTAGCTCTCCTATTGCTCCCCTACTACACACGTTTTTGTCCTAGAGACTTGAAACTTGGTTTGCAGGCAGAGGGGGCAGGGACCTTTCATTTATGTCAAACGAACTTTTGTTTGTAAAAGTCTTAGTTTCCAAACTATAAGAATTTCAAAATTGGACTTTAACAAAAAAAAAAAAAAAAAAACGTTTGTTCGAACGATGAAGGATATAGAAACCTTTTGTTTAAGCCTATATAGGACTTTCTAAAATGATTAGTTTTGGTAATATCGCCTACTTTCAAAAACAAAAAATTTCATATTTTTAATATAACGAGTGGTTCATAGGAAAGATGGCGTCACCCCAAGTCCAACGACATGTCGCATGTTCAAATCGGACCATGGCTTCGCGAGATATTAATTATTTTAGACTACATGTATTGCGGATGGCCTATTTAGTTGCCCCTGCGTTTAAACTCTCCTTACTCCCCTACTGAGAGTATTCCTTTCAGTGGGACTTTTTTAATCCGGAAGGGAGTTTTCATTTTGTTAGGTGTCCGGGGAGGTATGTAAATCGGGAAGGAGAGAGTATTTGTTGTCTGTGCTGTTCGTTGTTTTAGTAACTTCAGTATTTCTTTATTTTTGGGGATGTTGGCCCGGTATTTATTCATATTATATTTTATTTTATAATAAACCATGTTTTTTACTCGTAGCATAATGCTTAGAAGTCAAAGGATATTCAAGAAGAAGGTGGATTGGAGAAAACTCAAACGTGTGTGAAGTGATGTTATGCGTGGAAAAGTGGCAAAAATAGCGCAAGACAAAATAGGAGCAAGGGCAAATGGAATTTAGTAGAGATATATGAGCAACAGGAAGACCCAGCTGGGATGTATTAGAACACTGGCGAATGCCTTTGACTACATCCATAGCTTCAAGACTTTCTTTTTCGAAACATTGCTTTTTCCAAACTCATGTGCCGTTTTCTCAGCGTTTAGATGAGCCAGACCTTTGAAACTAGAAAAACAGATGCACCATGTACAACACTGAACACACGAGTCATTTTTTGGTGAAAATATAAATTATTGGGGTGTTAGAATAGATTTTATAGATTTACGTGGATTTGTGAGAATAAATCTGAATATCTATACACTGCCCACAACAAAGAATGTATCATAATTTTCTAATGTTCTATACTTGATCTGAGCGTTTATTGGGTAACTGTACATTGATGCACGTGTTTATCCCATACCAATAGATTAAACATTACCACAGGAAACAGAGCAATGTCAGTGTTTGTTTTATATCTCCAACAGGAGTACAAAGGAACGTGAAAGGGAACCATGCAGAACAAAGAAAATATTTCTGATTCTGGTTCAGTAGCTTGTGTTTTCACTTCTGGCATGAATCAGAGCTGCACAACGTCTTGGCATATTTCTGATAAGCCTGAGGATGATATCCTGTAAGAGAGACTGCCCATTCTTCCAACAATGCGACTTCCAGTTCTTGCCAATTATGGGGATGGTTACGCCACTTCTGAACATACCTACCAATCAGGTCCTACACATACAGTACATTTGATTCAATTGAGGCCGGAACTGCATGGGGGCCAATCCAAGACCCGAACTTGAGCATCTTGGTGACATCAGCAGAGTATACGGGGACGTCCGATAGCACAATGCCGTGGTCGCTAACTCACGTGCCCCTGGCGTGAGATGGGGTGGTGCAGTTTCCCACTATTACATGTCAAATGTACGAATAAGTTCACCAGTTGGATTCAGTCTATGGGTAATTGTCCTAGTTGAGCTCAACAAGCAGGTGAAACAGGTGAGGAAAGAAATAGTGATATCCTACACAAACTAATGTGGCGTGTACTGTCATGGTCATGGATTCAGCTACACTGGTGCACATATAAGATTGCGGAATTCTGCCCCCTGATTTACATTTTCCAGATCAATGCCCAACGAGTATTTATTTATTGAACAAAACTCTTGAAAAACACACAAAGAAAATGTACAAATATAGAGAAATATTTTAATCAAATACCGTAGTAGATGCACCAGGAATGTGTGTTAGTAGCAGTCGCGAAGCTGGAGGGGAATCTTTGAGCCTTATAATTCCCATTTTATTCTCAAGGAATATGCACATTTAAATTTTCCTATTTTTCATTGGCATAGGCAAATTAAATCTCTAGTTTTCGGTATTATTCTCTGTAACCACGGTGGGATTGACGCCAGCTTCTCTCCGCGGGACTGAGCTCATGTCTCAGTAGGTAGAGAAGGAAATTGCCCATGCGCCAGGCGAAAGGTCGATAGCTGAATGCGTCAGCAGAGAGCCCAGGCTCCAAGCAGTGCATTCGTGAGGCAGGCGATATCTCAGCGCGTGGATGTTCGTTTGTGAGTTTTAAAACATGGATCAGTGTAGTGATTTAATAGTGTATTTTAAAAATCAAGACCATTTTCTTTGTTGTCCCATGAAGAGAATATGTTTTGAACCACGGCCTAGAAAAAATATATCAAGAAACAGTGCGCCTCATGACTGATTCTTACCTTTGATGTTTCTACTGCTTCGAGTGATCGAAGTATGAGTGCATTGAAGAGAGTTAAGACATGTTTAAGGAGCTCCATGTCAGATTCTAGACTGAGCAGTTTTAGTACCCTGGCTATAGAGAAGAGTTTGGTGAACTATCTTTCCAGGGATGACATTTTCATAGAACACATCATTGATATCTTTGCGAAAAACACGACGACTGGAGTTTATTTACCAAAAAAATATAAGGTATGAGTTTTATAATACCTAGTTGCACGAATGTAGCTTCGCCACTGCCCCATTGCGATAAGAAGTTGAAGGTGTTTATTTGCGAATCCCACCTCGGCCATCCTGAAAATGGTTTTCATGGTTTCCCATTTTCACCACAAGGCAAATGCCAGGACGGTTCCTTTCAATAGGTCTACGGCCGATTTCCTTCCAAAAATCCCTTCCCCGACCCTTCCTGGAAAGCGAATACATGGCCATTGGCTGCATTAATAATAAAATGAAATCCATTGGATGACTTCTGGTTTCAGGTACTGGTACTGAAATTATATGAATGCGTAATTGATTTCGTGATTTCTTTTCATGTTATTATGTATTCCAATCGTAAATCATGTCAAGTTAAGACATTTTAATAACCGATTCACTATATTCCCTAGCGTTTGCCTTCCACCAGTGTGCATCGTTAGACTATAGGTTATGTTGTTCGGAACTTTGTTACATGTTACTTCCTTTACAGAGGGACTTTTACTCATGGAGTTTCTCATATTTAATGTTTATGTAAGTAAAATAAAAACATTTACTGCAAATCCATTTCAAATGATGAGTCGAACTAGGATATTAAACATGCCCTCCATGACATTATTCAATTTTACCTCAACACTAGTTATCAAATAATTCCACATCCAGTTCCCTAAAAGTGAAATACTCAGAGTGTAGTATTTTTAAAATTATTTCTTCAGTGTGTCAGCAAAGGAACCAAGAACTCGCGAACGAAAACAATGTACCGTAATTCAAACTACAGTATTTTAACAAGCTTTTAAGTAATTCCTTGGACATACAGGAATCTGAACGCTACCATGACAGTCACCGGCTCGTTTCTACCTAAATATTTTCAAAATTTGGTTTTATAATTGTTCAACTGAGCACTAATCGTCCTCAACAAGGTTATCTTGTACACCCAATCGCAATTAGAGACGAAGCCAATCGGGATCGGGAATAGTAGTGTGATTGGAGTAGGCCTACTACAGTGCACTTGGAGAGTCCACCGGCTTGAACAATCTTCCCGCCACCCATGTGTACATACACTATGCTGCACGCAGTCCATCCATTGTAATAGAAGACTCTTCATAGTCTTCATCACATCCATCCGCAACTCTCTGAACTGATGAAGTCTATGTTACTGAAGTATCTATCATCTGTAATTCATGTTATTGCAGCCTCGTTTCTTAATGGTAGTTTTTTTCTTCCTCGTCGATAGAAGAAAGTTCTTGTGTGGACATCACACTTTTTAGAACGATTTTCCATTTCTTCGTTTCCTCTGCCTCTGGTAACGAAGAAAGCATAGCCAGGGATATGTGTAGCTGCTCGACAACTTCACCATGCAGTCCTCTCAGTTCTCCCTCTAGCTTCTGAGAATTTCCTCTCTGGTATTATTGAATGCCAACATTTGTACCATCCTTGATGGGTTAATTTATGAAACTTCTATAATTATATTGTTGTAGAACTTTGACGCATGAGGAGGCGAGTCAGCCGTTCCCGCTTCCCAACACTTCATCACAGCAAGCAATATGCTTAACTCTGGAGCCGCCGCCCTCACCAGATATGTTTGGAGTTGGTTATGCGAGGAATGGTCGAATACCTAGTAAAGCAGAATAAGAATTGGTCTTATAGGGGATTGTATGTATCTAAGGTTAACTGCATCACTAAACAACTAGGAGCTAAAAATAAAAATGATCAATATATCCGGAGAGCCTCCGTGGCTTAGGCGGCAGCACGCTGGCCTCTCACCGCTGGGTCCGTGGTTCAAATCCCGGTCACTCCATGTGAGATCTGTGCTGGACAAAACGGAGGCAGACAGGTTTTTCTCCGGATACTCCGGTTTTCCCTGTCAAAATTTCATTCCAGCAACACTCTCCACTATCATTTCATTTCATCTGTCATTCATTTAATCATTGCCCCAGAGGAGTGCGTCAGGCCTCGGCAGCCGGCATTCATATCCTCGCCGCTAGATGGGGGCTTCATTCATTCCATTCCTGACCCGGCCGGAGACTGGAAACAGGCTGTGGATTTTCATTTTCATCAATATATCCGTTAATAATAGTCATTCGTGATAAATATTTGACATAACTTGTTCTACGTTTGAGGGGTTGAGTGCAATACAGTAGTGGTCTAATCCACTCGTCAACGGTTATATTCCTCTAGAGATACATAGCAAAATAGCGTTTAACAAATTATTGATTGGAGCAGTGCTCCGCAACTGGTGTACCGTCACAAGGTCCAAGGTGTGCGGCGAACTTTTACCAATTATTGTAATAAATTAACTGTCAATTCTATGTGTGAAGGTGCTTGTTTATTATTTAATTCATGTTGATAACTGGCATGTTTTCCTAGAAATCAAGTGTAATTTACGTACTCTATTTGTATACAGTAGTTTTCTTAAGTTATGGGTTAGGGTATTTGTCAGGGCTGGATAACTTAACATAATGGCCTTGAATAACGAATTGTTTGGCGTTACGGTATACATTGAATAACGTAAAACAGAATGTTTGTTGTAACGTTATTCATACGAAGAACGAATAAATGGACACTGTATATATTCCGTTAATTTAAATATTTTATTATCATACCGGATAGCATTTTAGTTATCGCTAGAGACACCAGTCAAATAATCTTATTTGCATTGTAACACGATCATATGTACCCAATTCACTCCCATGTTTTAAATAACGTCACTGACAAGACCTGATAGCATTGCGTTACGCTGGATGTCTTGCAGGTCGAATAGCGTTATTCGTGCTGTAACACGTCGTGAAACCCTACCACTCAATTCCGAACTTTAAATAACGTTACTGACAAGACCGGATAGCATTGTGTTAAGCTGCATATCTGGCAGGTCGGAAGCCTCCGTGGCTTAGGCGGCAGCACGCCGGCCTCTCACCGCTGGGTCCGTGGCTCAAATCCCGGTCACTCCATGTGAGATCTGTGCTGGACAAAACGGAGGCAGACAGGTTTTTCTCCGGGTACTCCGGTTTTCCCTGTCAACATTTCATTCCAGCAACACTCTCCACTATCATTTCATTTCATCTGTCATTCATTTAATCATTGCCCCAGGGGAGTGCGTCAGGCCTCGGCAGCCGGCACAGTCCATATCCTCGCCGCTAGATGGGGGCTTCATTCATTCCATTCCTGACCCGGTCGAAGACTGGAAGCAGGCTGTGGATTTTCACCTGGCAGCTCGAATAACGTTAATTCTGCTGCAACCCGTCGTGAATACCAACCACTTATTTTGAATAACGAATAACATTGCGTTATATCGCTTCAATCGCACGTCGAACAACGCTATTAACTTCGTGTTCTGTCGTATGGGTACAGGGTTGAATAACGTTATTAGCCTCGTACTAGGGTCCCAAATTCAGAAACGCTATTCTCCTACTGTTGTAACGTGCCGGGGTGGTTAACTATCTCGTCCCACTGTTGGGGGTCATTATGTAACGTGCCAAGCCTAGTGCACAGCTTACCCCATTGTTGGGTGCTATGATGAAATGGTTCCACTCCTGAGTGATTGTGAAAGAGTAATTAGGTCGGGTAATAGGGCGCCAATCTCCAACAGACGGTTGTGAGATAAATTTATAATTATTATTAAAATGAGACTCCTATAATATCGGGGGAGGGGCAACAGAGGCTAGCTGTAAAACGCCTTATTCTACTATGTTGACATCTGGGAAGTATAGATTTGGGAATATATTGACTGAAAGTCGTAGATAGCTATAAATAATGCATTAAAAGAAATATCAGATGAATGACGTCTAGCGATCTTTCAACTAGTGAAATTAAAATTCTTTAAATATAAGAATTTAATAGAACTAAGTCAGACTTGTAACTGACATTTTAATAGAGCTTACCGCCTTGTTGATCGTCATGGGCGATGTTGACGTAGCTATCCCGTTCCATAAGTTCACATCTCGGGTGCTCTTTCATAGTTCCAGGTACCAATCCTACCTAGCAAAGCTATCTGATCACTAATTGAACAGATGCTGTCGCCTAGCTGAGTGAAATAGAATAATTTTACCACTCTTTGATATTCAGCACACTGCTGGAAATATCCTGTCTAAGTCTCCACTGAGTTTACTCGTTAATTCTTATCGTCTGCTGATTACAGATAAGATAAGTTTTTATCATTAAGCAGATATCTGCCTTCTGAGCAAGATTCATTTTAACGAAACAGATTTTGAGTAAGGAACGAAAAAATGATGAAGAGATGAATAAGATCAATGACGGAATACAGCTCTGTCCCGTCCTATATACGGCAATTATACCTCCCACCATCGATATGGGATCCGCCAACGTCAATGTCTCCGTATTGTTCTAAACAAGACGCTTCTTCCTCATTGGCTTAAGTAATTTCCTTTATCCAGAACCAAATGACTATTTTTGGACGAAGGTCTCTCTTAGTGACACACTCCTTTTTGGGGTCATGTAGCGGCATAGGCCTATCCCTTAAAAAGTTGTGAGGGCTACTGTGTTCAAGTGTTCTAGTCTTCATTGTACTATATATACTTTTTAGAATTCCTCTCCTCGCTACCATGGGTTTACTATTTTTGCTGCTCCTTTGTGTCTTCTTCCGGTATCTTCTTAAGCAGTTTATTCCGGTGCAGGTTTCTCCTAGCAGTGTCCATTGTGACCTGTCGGCTCGCCGCGAGAACTCAAGAAATATATTAGGGGTTTATAAATTTACTAGTTGAAAGCCCGTGTTGACGTATATGACAAAGATGGATGAAAATGGACATATAATTTTATGGTACCCTTCAACACAATAAATACATACACTATCGTTGCAATTTCACATATCCAAGTACTTCAGATTCGGTTGTTTTGGGTGTGGTGTTATAACACCACACTATTATACGAATATAAAGTTAGCTATAAATGAATTCTGATTCGTAAGATTCAAGCCAACGATTCATCTATATACGGTAGGCCTATCTAGACTAATGACGATATTAAGTTGTTAATACTAACCCTCCAATTAGAATGAAATGTACCTGAAATAATGAAGTCAAATCCAGCACTACAGTTGCCAGCCTTGGTGACTCTGAATATATCCTTAGTTCCATTTCCTAAGGTACAGAATGCACATACAAAATTTGGTTGAAGTCCATTGGATACTATGGACGTTACATGCCGTTAGATATTGAAACTAAGAGTCCACATAAAATCATGTTGGCAACAATGTCATGTATGTGTTGCTCAGAATTAATCTGAAATATTATTATCTTTTATAGTGCCCATTTTGGATCAAATACATTTGTTAGTATAGAAGTTACATGCATTTAAAAATTGAACCTATCAACAGACTTTGAATAATGTTGGCAGCACTGACGTATATTAGTTACTCCAAATTAATCTAGAATGCAAGGTACTATAAGTGGGAAAAATTTAGAGCTGTTGGCTTGCATACTTCCTGATATATTGATATTAGGGTTAAACAAATAGAGAGGGCATTTATTGAAAGTTGGCAGCCCTGCTGGCTCTTTACGCATAGTCATATCTATTATGGAACACAAAGCACATACAAAATTTGGTTGAAATCCATTTGTTAGTATAGAAGTCACTGGCATTTAAACTTGGACTTATCAGCAGGCTTACAATCATGTTGGCAACACTCTCATACATGGGCTCCTTAAAATTTATCTGGAATGTTATTATCCCTGCGTGTGCCAATTTTGGAACAGTTCGCATGCATAACGTCAGATTTATCCAGCATAGAGCTCAAATTGCAATTGTGATATTTCAGCAGTTGGTAGCACTGACGTCATTTTCAAATATTCCCGTGAGATATTCATGTATAGATCTTTACTTATACCAAATTTGGTATCAATAACTGTAGCCATTTAGGAGTTGATAAGGCCCCCCCCCCCACCCTTATCAAACAGACAGACAGACATTTGCCCGGATCTGTCTCGTAAGTCTACTTTTTCCTCTTTTTTAACAAATGTGAAAAGTAGGCTAAAAATAGCACGTAGAATATACGACAGCTATAACATCTAACCTTAGGGGCTTCGATACTGAACTGTTCATGGTAGATACCGCATGTGATGTACCGCGAGGATTGGCCGGCTCAGTCGAGATGGTAAAAATTATAACGTAAAGGCTTGGATATAGCCGCAATTCCGGTACAGGCATGAATAACGTTATTCGTATATGTACTCCGTGTTTCGATTTGCTCAGCACGGTCAGCTGCAAGGATTCCAACATGGAGGAAAGCTGTGGTTTGAGAGTAATATTTGCAGATGATTGGCATAATTAATGCAAATAAGTCATTAAGATTCGTCACGTTGAAAACATGAAACTGACTGATTGAATGCATCCCTGTCAGTATTTAAGATTTAACTGAAATCATTCGACATTGAGCCATACGGATGAAGTTACGTAGCTGTGAACTATGGTAGTAAGTTGAGAAGTGTAGGAGCGTTAAAGCTGTAACTTGGTATCTCATGGATCCTGGGTTCAAGACGCTCTATGGCCAATATTTTTATTCTTTTTGAATTATTTTCTTGTATCCACACTACTTTGTGCTGTAAGTTCTCAAGTTCGTTTTATTCGCATGATCTACGGTGGCGATGTTAATAATGGACATTGGTAGGGAAAATTGTTCTATTTTATCATTCCGATTTGTACTTCCCCATTCAAAACCATGAATGTTTGTACGATTCATGAAATTATTATAATTCATACCACTATAATATGTTTACTCCACAATAAATAATAATAATAATACTAGTAACAATAAAAAGTACTTCAGTGACGAACTAAAGAGCCTACTTGACTTCAAATTTATGATTCATGCCAATGATTAATCTATATAGACCCATCTAGAATAATGACGAAATTAAGTTGGTAATACTAACATTTGTAATTAGTTTGAAATATACCTGAAATAGTGTAGCCTAATAGATCACTACAGTTGGCAGCTTGGTAGTTCTGAATATATTCTTAGTTCCATCTCCTAAGATACAGAATACACATACACATTTTGGTTGAAGTCCAGTGGATAGTATGGACGTTACATGCCGTTAGAAATTGGTTCTTACATGTTGGCAACATGGTCATGTATGCGTTGCTCAGAATTAATCTGAAATATTATCATCTTTTAGAATGCCAATTTTGGATGAAATCCATTTGTTAGTATAGACGTTACATACATTTAAAATTGGACCTATCAGCAGGCTTAGAATCAAGTTGGCAGCACTGACATATATTCTATGAGATTGTTTTTTAAAATTGATTTTGCCCTCCAGGTTGATGGCTCCCACGGACTAAGCGAAGGAATTCACCACTACCGCCTCTACGGGCAGTGTCCTAGAACTGGGAACATCTGGACGGATTGATTACAACTGGGGAGTTGTGAGCAGCACCTCACCCAGGCGGCCTCACCTGCAAAGCGAACAAGGTCCTCATGAGGGAAGGGAGGGGAAAATTAGGATGGATAGGCAAGGAAGAGGGAAGGAGGCGGCCGTGGCCTTACAATAGGTACTATGACAGTATTTTGTAGCTGGGATTTACGTATTTTTAGAGTCAGCCCACAGAGCCGCGTAGATCATAATATTAAAACGATCGTGTTTTGTTTTAAGCAGCTGGAAGATTGGCAATTGACAGTCGAACTTCCTCGTGATGCGCCGAGCACCACTCAGATATACGGTCAAGGCCATATGACGTCATCTTGATAAATGACAGTCGACTAACAGAGGGTAGAAGGGAGAGTTGATTGCAACCTGGACAGACTTTGATATCTCAAGTCGTGCGCGAAGTACGGGACTACAAGCAGAATTGTGTCGCGTTATTCTCGAAATGTGAACGGTCGTATGTCATACTGTGCGGACATAGAATTTTTCTCTGCAGCCACGTCTACAATGCGGACTTGTAAAATTTCAGTGGAATTATTTATTTCACGATAGCGTGAGCAGAACATTGCATAATATTTCAAACGTCAGTAAAGGCTTGTTTAGTGTGCCCATTTCGATTTACGTAGTTTTTCTACGTGGTACTTGGACATTGTATGTATTCTGTGCTCAACAAATACCTGGAAGTGAACATTGAAATATTATTAGTGCTTCGTGGGAGTACTGAATGTTATTTGAGTATTCTTGCTACATCAAGATGTGTTACAAATCGCTGTCGGAAGGAACATCTTTACTGTTTATTGAATCTATAACCATGCAGGCTTAAATATGAATACAGTATCATAATGCGCAGAGTAGAGCGATGACTACTTGAAGTAACGGTGATACCCTTTACACCAGCGATGTTTCCAGAACGATTCTTGATAACGTTCAACATGAAATCTAATTTATTAGAAATCATGGAGGATACGTGGGTAAACCACTGCAACACTTCAGAAGAATGCTACTTCTACTTTAATGAGATCGTCTTACAAGAGAGATGGTGTTTACAAATGTATTGTACGAGCTACCAGATGTACAGGAGTTGGTGTACAATCCCCAGGCTGAAAGGAACAGTTCGGAGGAACTTTCCAGGTTCGAGGCCAGGATGGAGGAACTTGTATACTGTGTCCCATTATATTATGGAGATGAGACTTGGGCATTTGTTCCTAGTAATGCCAGCATCGAGAATCTTCACAAGGTAGAAGCCGACCATTTTTCAGTAGAAGTAGTGCATTAATATTTTGTAGTTTCCAGTTGCCATTTTTATTAGCATAATTGATTATGGGATTTAAGTCTGATGTTTCTTTGTCATTATTGATCTCAGATTCGATTATATTTTCGTTCGTTTGACGAACATATATTTTTGAAATTTATTCTTTAATTTATATAACCTCTTTTGACTCTGCATTTATCTCGATATTAATATAGCATTTTGAACTTTTTGATCGTTGTGAAGACCAACATTAGGGGAAGATATGCGTTTACGTACAGTTGATTCAAGCATTAAGCATTATGCTACAGAACATTACGAGCATTTTGAGCTCTTTGAATATCTTTTCTAATATTCATCGGAATATATATTTTTGGTAATTTTGTATCGTCGTGATTTCGTAATTTGACTCCAAGTAAGCTATTTCTCAGCATATTTAGATTTGTTTGACGTTGAGATGAACTTAAATTTCATGGTTTTGTGTTATTTTCGGGGAATGTGGTGTTGACCATTCCATTTTCGTAAGATCCCATTTCTCGATTAAAACGGCGCATTCTTTGAAAGACCCTGATGTTTCACTGGTGTTTAACTCTGTTATCCGGGAATAATTCATGGTGTAGGGGATTTCATAGTGTGTTCAGTTTCTCTGGAGAGGTGAATTTTCCTCATCCTTGATTAACTTTAATTTTTATCATCAACTTGCTTTTGATTAGATTCGTCTTACCTAATTCTCGTTGGAGATTTTATTGTTTTTCGACATCGGAATTTTTGCGAATTGAAATTTAATTCTGATTGACATTATTCTCAAACTATCATAATTTCCAAAGTCAAGTTTGCAAATTTATATTTATTAAATTGTGAAATGGTTTATTTATTTAATGGTTATGTAATCAAGATTTCTCATGATAACTATGTAAGGTGTTAAAACATAATTGAAGGTGGAATTACAAATTGTTTAGAATATTGTTAGGGCCCAAGGGTGCATACCCCCTTAAGGACCCTACCTGACCCATGAAGAGAGCTAGGCCTACGCCACTGGACCCACATACATCTATTCTACAAATTACCCATCTACAAACACACTGACGAATCTGTCCCTCATCTCCACATCGACTTCAACCTGAAAACCACCCCCGGATGATAACATAGGACATCCATACACATTTCGTACTTAGGCAACAGGCAGCCGGTCACCACAGGCCGACCAGCCAATAGTTGCATCATTTCCACAACACATCCATACGAGTGCTAAGTGGAACATCAACACTTCCACAATGCAGACTCAGCAGGTCCAAAACCAATATAAACTGGACCTGGAATAGCCCCATCACCTATCTTGGCCGGAGGCTATCGCCGACTGTAACCAGACGTCTCTCCAGGGGTAAGTGCGCATCTCTATGATCCTAACATATTTTTACACTTGTGTTCCTCACCAATTCACACCTAACATTTATTTATTGTAATACAATTGTCAACACGTTCCCAAGTAGTGGAACACCACATTAGCACTCCCGGTAGTAATAAAATAATTACTACCATCATCAACTCATTGTACACGATCATTATTACACCCTTGGCTTAATTCCCTACTTCCCTACCTGACACCTCAACCTGCCAGTGTTTATTATTATTATAGAAGTGCTGAGTCAGTCAGTTTCAAGAGCGCCAGCCTTGATTCACCGGGCCCTCGACCGTCTAAAGTAACTGCGCGGTCAGCAGTTACTTGTAGTGCTTAATCACACCGTTTGTTTCAGGAGGCTATTAGCTCCCCATTTTTATAATGCACCCCATACATTAACGCCCCCATAACGTAGAGCTTGCCCCAATCAAATAACACACACTTATACATTCTGGGTCTCCGCACCTTTTCGGAAGCTCCCCCCCGTTCGAACAACCCCCTCTAAATTCAAACACCTACACTCCCGTTCAGACCTACCCCTATTTCAGGTCCAGAACAATTGGTGGATGCCGGGTAGTCCTCGTACAGACAGGGGGTTAAACAACAACCCCTAGGGATAGCCGACCTAGTACCCAAGCAGCCAAGCGAGAAAAAGCGGAATTTTTTGTAGGTGACATTTTTAGAGGAGTTTTCTTTCCCTAAAGACCATTTCTGTTTGGCGGGAGCGCAGCACGATTATTAGCACCCTCCCGACCCACCCTATAGGGTATCAATGTACTAACACCCTGTGAATAGGGAAAAAGTGTTTTTAGTTTTTTATATAGAAGAGCTATGTTATAGAGAATTTTTTCTTCACGCCAAGCGCAGTATTCTTCATTAACCCTCCACCTATACTATAGGGCACTTACGCATTGCAAATAATTGAATCAGAGCATTTTTAGCAGGGTCTAGCGATTGTGAATTTTTTTCCCTCCCTAAACAAAGATAGCACATTAGGTGTTGTGCACCTCCCCGAGCAAGCCCCTAGGATACTTGCGGTTAACAACCATCCGATTAGGAATACTTTTGAGCAGGATTCAGGGAATATAAGGTTTCTTCGGTAAAAAGGGGCTTCATTGCAGCATATAGCCCTCCCAGCGCACCCATATAGAATTTAGTAAGGGCATCAGTAAACACACAAACCCCAGTGGACATATTTATATATCGCATACACGAACACTTACATAACTTACACTCAACACTTAACAAATAACAATGGCTCCCCTATACCGGTTGATCATGTTAAAGAACATCGGGGAATATCAGGATCTCATTGCGTGGCACAAGGCATTCGCTAGGAGACAGGATTACATCAGGAGATATCAGCAGCTCCTACACTCTCAATACATGAGAGTTATAAGGGCACTTGTCCGGCCACGGAGCATGGCCCAGAATAGAAAGATTAGGGTCAAAATCCCCACCCTCCGTAAACAGCTTAACCGGTCGCACTGGAGGTTACACCTGCTACAGGAATTCATGTTCCAACAGTACCACCAACTGAAAGACGATCACATATACATAGGGACATGTGGAACTAAGGTAGCCGAACAGGCGATAGCGCTGAACCATGAATACGCAGAAATCTGGGAAGCGTATCGCGAACTCAAGGCCAACAATATGGTATTTGAGTTCGCAGCAGGAGGGCCAACACAACAAAGAGAAGACATTGACATGGATACACTAACCGAGACATTTGCACAGATGTCTATCTCTGAGACAGACAACACAAAGGGGAAGGAGAAGGTCGTGGCCCGAACCAGCGAGCTTGCCACTCCAACCTCCAACATACGAACACGTACACGTCCCACAGCGCCAGTTTAAAGGGCAATTCTGCCAGAACAGAGAACGACACAAGCACACAGAAGGGTGTTGCTTTCAACCCCTCAAAATACAGCCCACACTCCTCAGCACACTTCGCCCGTACACATACAAAGCACTTGGGGGAATAAGAAAACATTGCTGCCCACCACGACGCGCCATTGAGGCCAAAAGGCGCAACATACCCCTACATACGTTCACAGACACAATACACGGGGAAATAGGAGGACGTTGCTTCCCACCCCCACGGGCCGACTAGACAGAAGGGAACACACCCATCTAAACACTGATAGGGGAATACAGCGCGAAATTAGCCCTTCAGGCGTGCGCACGCAATATTTAGCAAGGGTTCGACACATGCAAACACAGCCCAAGCTCACTCTATTGGTAACACTGAAAGGAGACAGGAAACCTCCTAAATGGTTGCCAGGAGTGTACGCCTTCATTTCTGGGCGGACACATCACCCCGTAGGGCGATAGCGCTTAATCGCTAAAAATAAGGGCATTACACGCAACAGGCTAGGGATAGATGACACGATTCGCCAGAGTGGGCACCTCCCGTCCAGAGTTATACAAATATACGCGGCCTCAAATTTAAGCAGGCCAGATGGCAGGCGTAAACCCAGGATCGCCTAGACACACATCTACACGTACAGATATAGATGACACTGGCCAGGAATATTCGGCTGATAGGCGCCCCTAGAACGGCCCCTTAATGGCCAAATCATACACCAAACCCCTACACAGATCAATGAATAATGATTAACAGCAGGATTTTTTTCTTCTCATATATTTTAGGGCCCATACATTTCTTCGACATGGGTCGAAGACAGTTTTTTTTAGTATTTTACAAGGAACATTGCCAGGCATGAATGTATGAAAACCACGTATCTGTACATTTAACAGCATGGTAATGTGGATCTGGTTTCCATTATATATATATATATATATATATATATATATATATATATATATATATTGCTTTGTATTATTGGTTGTCTTTGTTTCGCCCAACCATATGAGGGCACAGTGGTTATATTATGCAAGTGTACACGGTCCACAGATATTATGTGTTTCATATAATATGTCATAACCCCAATACTACACAGATAGGTGCTATAAGACACAGACTATGGTTAAGTAAAAGTTAGCAGATGGGGGACATCACACTCTAAAAGGAAAAATTAAAAGCAACACGACAATTTTTTATGTGCTCACATATCGTACATAATGCCTACAGGTAGCTAAGACAGTTGAACAGTAGCATAAGGACACGGGGTTTAGGAAAACTCATACATCAATAATCAACCTCAGGCAGGGACACAAGAAGCCTCCCATGATCGAAGCAAAATTCAAAAGCAGAGTTTTAGACCTTAGTAAGTCTTATAAACTGCTACAGCTTCAAATTAGCTGATTTAACACACACATAACAGATGAACAGCACAGATGTCGAGTACAGCCCGCAATATCGGCGGAACAAGAACACAAGTGTTGATAGCCGAAAGTTCTTTTACGTACGGGGTTAAGCAAATAGACACACAAACACATTCGAACAAGGAACAGGGCGGAGCAGGGGGAAGTAAGCCAATGACACTTTGCTCCGAGAAACGCTACTAGATGCCAAGGAGGGACACGTACAATTACACAGGTTATCACGGACAGACATACAGTGGGGAAACACCATGTCCCAAACGCATTGCAATAAGGGGCATATCAGTACTAGATATACGCCAGAACAATTAGTTGCCTCACTGCACAACAGTGATATGATACGAGGCCAGAGTAAACTTAAACACAGTGCACGAATCAGAGTAGCTAAATTTGCTCGAGCCGGAAATGCATAAACACACGTAATACGAGAACATGCACGCGTCAGCTCTAGATGACTCGCGACCACACGATGCAAACTGACTACCGCACTACCTCCACGCTTAACAAAAATACACTATAGCGCGAGGCCCACACGGTTGACTGATTGAAAAGCAGTCAGCGTGAACACAGAGGTATTTCGACCCCAGAAGTCGTTACACAAGCTAAAAGACACAAAACCGACAAGGCAGGTGCACAGCGACACCTTGTTTCGATACACAACACTAGAAGTCAGAAAAGGGACACACACACAAAACCGGCTTTCAGACCACTAAGTCTATAAACTGGGCGGCATAAAAACCACAAACGAAGAATAACCAAAGGGAGGATATAGGAACGCACGTGAAAATTCCCGAAAATAAAACACTAAGGATAGTTAGCGAACCACAAGTCATTTAGGTAGGCTATATACATTTGACACGCGCCTTCCAGTCCTACACGACAAAGGCGTAGCAAGGCTGGAACCAGAAAGTGGCACCTTGCTCCGACACACGTACTAGATGCCAGACAAGGGACACATACAACAACACTAGATATCGGACGTAACAGGCGCACAGTTGAACAGACACTCTTGACACACAGGTTAATAGACCGGAAAACAGGGAAATATAGGATACCAATCGTGCAGTAAAGGCCAGGAAAACAGCCATAGGATTCGACATTAGAACATAATTACTAAACAGGAGGGCGGAAGTCAGGCCAGACAACATATTTCAAAAGGCTTACATACACCATTGAAATAGCGATTGCACATTTCATAAACATAGGCAACAGACCATACCGCGCAGGAATCCCCAAATAAATAGCACACAAGTTGACTAGAATGCTGCAAGATAAACATGCCGGTGGCGTGCATAACACTAACACGTGCTCAACATATTTGCATATGCCAAGGGCGGAAGCCTGGGACACTTGCGTCAGTACTAGTATTATCGTTTTTGTCACAATTTACACATCCAAGGTAGTTAGCACACTTAGCGGCTAATGAAGTAACAACAACAGCTATAATTAATTACAATAACAATTAAGTCGCTCCAGACAATAGCGCAAATATACGGCAGGAACACATTTTTTTCTATTCTATTATCTTACGAGATAGACAAGCACCCAGACCAGTAACCACTTTGGCGCATACCGCCTAAGGCCGGGAATACGCTACACACAGGTAGTATAGAGGGATAACGGTTATAGATCCCAGTAGCACTATTGCCCCGCGGAGATAGCGAAATAATACGTTACAATCCCAGCATTGGTGAATTACGAATACATTGACAGGCGCCCGACATATAAAGATATGCCGGGTCGAGGCAGCCATTTTGTACGGACCCACACAGCAGAGCTAGCGAATTACATTCGAAGGCGACGCCCCCAGAAATAACACAGCCTAGGCCTTAATGGATAAACACCAGGCTGACGTTATCAGCAACAGAGACATACGTCACGGATACAGATAGTGACGACAGGCGGCAGCCATGTTTTCGCACTACTCGTGACGACAGACGCCTACGTCATTCACATTAACAAGCCAGACAGACAGACAGACAGCCTGACTCAGGCAGGCGCGACTTTAAAGCAAGAGGCCAGGGACGACCCCTGCCAAGATACGCACTCTTCTCACAAACACGATTGATTACGATACCAAGAGGTAAACAACGGTACTGAATTGTAAATACAAGGGCAGATTGTGAAACCGCTAATTAGTAAATAATACACCCTCCATTTTTTTAAGGAATGACACATTTTTAGTACATAGGGAGGTTCGCCCATATTATATAGCGTCGACAAAGGTCCTAATATGAGAGCATAGATGTTAATACACACATAGAAGTGAAAAGGCACCAAATATATGAATACAAGCCAGATAGGCAGTATGTAGGGCGCTAAGCGCACAGATCTGGTATAATTTTTATAGTAGCCATGTTTTGAAGGGCGCAAAAGCGCATCCCCAGTATATTGATAATGATAGAGGGTATTGACTTCAAAGCAACATTAGCAGGGCTTCCAGTAGACTTTATTCGCCATAAGGCATTGGTAACGAACATATACGCCCAGTGAGCGCGTAATTAAACACCGGCAGAGGGCGGAAGAGAACAAAAACGTGACCAAGGTAAAACGATCACATAATACAAGGCACAGAGTGGTAACATACAGCTTCACATAAAACAGATATACGGGCAGTGATCCACGCACCCAATTCCAAACACCTTCCTAACACTCCCACAAAATTACATACAAATTACATACATAAATACAACCATACTACACCACAATTATACAAAGGGGTTGGTAGACATTCATGCTCTTACAGAGAGGGTTGACTGCACCCTGCACCATACTGCTTCCACCCGAGTACTAGGGTTGGCGGAAACAAATAATACATGCAGATATACATCTATTTTACATAGGTGGAAGGCCACTAGTAAACTAACTAACATTTGTAATAAAACAGCCTGCATGATAAGAATAAAACTATCTAACTCATGCCTAACCATTCCCTTGACCGATATGCATGTACACCCTAACCACTTAACCCAGGGTCTTATTGATATCACACCCGCATGCATTTAAATTTAGGTCACACTGGGAAAACCTACCCCATCCAATAACTTAAAGGCATCCCACAGCATTACCGACTCTAGGCCAATAGATTACAGAGTACGGCTATGCACACCCTTCCACACCCACGCACTGACCATACATCATATAACAACACAGCGAACCTCGCTAATAATACCCTATCCATCCCCACTCCCACTAACATGTTATATATATTACAGACATATCAGCATGGGGAGTTCCGAATAAAGCAGAGAAGGACAAAAGCAGGCAATGCGATTCGAATGATCTACAACCCCATAACACTTTTTTTTACAAAATACACTAGACTGTCACATTACATTAAAATATGCATTATACTCAAAAACAATTATCCCTATATAAATAATAAAGGATCTGAGTGTGCACGACGAGACAGAGACGGTCGTACAGGAGGATCAAGCCGTCGATGGCAAAGATTGGTCACGACGACTGACGTAAGGTCCAACTACGTTGACATAGTGCGGGCAAACATTGAGATCTCGGATGACCTAGCCTGTTTCCGTGTCGGATAAGGTTAAACCCACTATGCGCTACTGTCAACGAAGCCAGACCTGCAGGTTGCAACTTGACTGTCTGATGGGAGAAATAGCTCACTCAGCGTCGGACATGATAGAAAATCCACCTAGGGACGACAAATTTGACTAGCCTTTTAGTTAGTTGCAAGGGTAAGTAGCGTCCCTAAGGCGGGGATGAGTTCCGATCGCATGGAAGTGAAGCAGTGCGCCTGGGGAAAACGGAACTACCCCCAGGTCCACGAAAGTCCTTATCCGGATATAAGGCGATGAGGATTCCACGACGCATTTTTCCGCGATGATATAAATGAATTTCCCGGACGATAAAATTCCCGGATGGTATAATTTTCTCGGATGAATTTCCGGATTGATTTTGTTCCGAGCCCGAGTAAATGGAGGGTAGCGACCCCCAGAGCGTAAATAGGGACGCAGCGGGCCCCTACAGATGTAAATGGAGGGTAGCGACCCCACAGGGGTTTGGGCAACCCATTAATGGCCAAAATGATCAATAAGGCGGCTATAAAGCCATGGATATCCACGCGAAGTGCTTGCTGTTTTAGCAGCGCACGTACACTGGCCTTCTCACACAAACACATTAGTTATTAAGAGGGGAAGTCGACATTTAGGTTAAGGAGGCGAGGGATGCAAGGACCCAGTCTGGCGTATTCTGTCGGGGGCCGGCCCCAGCAGAGTATGCATATGCCCGAAGACCCACGATCAAAATTCTAGTAAATAAGACAGTTGCATTTGGAAATCAACTTAGTTTAAGCAAATTTAGTAAGCCGCTGTTGCAAGACAGTAGCTTACGAGGGGTATTTCGGCATTAGGATAAGGAACATTTTGGTAATTTTTTTTTGCTAATACAAATTAGTAAGTAGTTATAATAAACACACTTTCACACATCAGAAGACGACGTCGGCGTCATAAGAACCACTTCGTGGCAGTGTAAGTCCGAACAACAGGGAAGAACAACAGGAAAGAAAAATAGGGGTGAAAATCGCGTCGATAAATCGTCGACAAGCGTCGATAAATCACCGACAAGCCCAATACAAGGGGCGAAGAAACACGTCTACAAGGCATCGACAACAAGTCGACAAAACGACGACTAGCGTCGACACACCGCCGATAAGACGTATGATAAGCGTATAGCCAAAAATAAATAGCGTAGGAGCGAGCCCCTTCAGAGCAAGGGCTAAGAGCGCAAAATAGTGAATCCGGCATGTAAATCCGATGATATCATATGAAATATAGCGCTCATTATATGCGACGCTAAACATAAAAGCCTAAGTGATCACATTGCGATAATCCCGCAGGGGAACATACCAGGCGAATAGGGAGGACAGAAGCACACAATCAGCACACGAGAGACAGGAGCACACGAAGAGAGCGAAAGCGAAATCGGTAGGGTGAGATCCCATAGAGGTCCCCTTAAACCCGAAACTGCGAACCCGGCACCATAAATACAGTGAGCACGGCGGGATAAGACCGGCAGATCGTCGAATAAGCGTCGATAAAGCGACGTAAAAATCGACACGCCCAGACGTCCGAAGGGATCCCAAAGGCGGTGGCAAGCGTAGCCGTCCAACCCATGCGTTAGGCGATAATTTTAAGTATGACAATGGCCAAAGGGTTACTAATAAACTCTATGTAATTTTTATTCCAGCATGAGCTCCAACACTGCACCAACGAATATAGCGCCATGATGTAACAGGTAAAGGTCGACCACACATGTACACATCAACACATTGTTACACGGAAGAGACACAACAAATACACAAGTACATATATATAAATATAAGCCCTAAGTTAAGACCTTAGCCGGCATAGCTAACTATAAGGTGCGCGACAGCATAAATATAG
The DNA here is from genome assembly GCA_946902985.2 of Meconema thalassinum. Taxonomy (NCBI): domain Eukaryota; kingdom Metazoa; phylum Arthropoda; class Insecta; order Orthoptera; family Tettigoniidae; genus Meconema; species Meconema thalassinum. Next base: position 884,192,162 of record OX336389.2, on the reverse strand, counting down.
AGTGAAAGTGAAGCATAGTTTGAATGAGTGAATGTTATTAATAATAAAAATGCATTGTATTTACAGGCAAGGCGACATCCATATTAATAAATGTCCAGTTTCCATTTTTTTCACAGGTGCAGATAAATGTATATTACGCACACCCATTGTAAATTTTGCCACATAAAAATCGATTACACTCTCCATCACTTTCAGACAAATGCAGTGATTCATCGGTTTTAATCGCACCACTAAGGTAGCGGTGCCAGCGTGCGACGATGAGCATCTGCCGTGGGGCGGTGAACATCGTCGTCGCAGATACGAAAACCTGCAAATAAAGCACGCCATGCGGTAGCCAAGGGCGGCTAAAAAATTGTAAGCGCCGACCCATGGTTATCAAGAGTGGAATTCTCTACCACGGAAGGAAAACCGGCACGGTATAAGCTAAATTAAATCGACAAGCGGATTAGTCACTCCGCTAAGATTATAAACGGCCGCTAGGAGTGCAAAGCACAGGTATAGGATAAGTAATAGCGCGCGCATAAGTATATGACTAAGATGGCCAGGTAAGAGCTCCGACTAACGAAAACATTGTTTATGAGCAGGAGGTACCAGGTACCAGGTACATAAATAGTATAAGGATTGTTATTGTTATTGTTGTATTTTTTTCTTCACCAGTGATCACGGCGCATTGTATACGCCAAAAACACATTATCAACTTGTACGCACACATTTATACACATCCATTTTCCATTTCGCTCTTCTAAAGATAAATTTGTACAAGCGCCCTATTTCTCCCTACAAAATAAACTTATTTTAATACATACAATTAAATTACACCAAAAAGCACATATTTTATATTTCTCTTACTTCTTTCCACTTAAACACGATTTATATTGTAAACCTACATTGATTGTACACATTATGGACGCAAGGAGCAAATTTTTTCATCACTATGTTTTTTTCCTCTTTGCAATCAGGCAAACAGCAAATATGCCAATGTTTTATACATGTCTAATTTTTGTATCACCAACGACGAATCACGATGCACATGGCTATATGTTTATATATACCGTATATATATATATATGTTAACAAATGCTATATCACAAATGTTATATGTAAAATATTGTACCACCCTAAAAACCTACCCCTATAGAGAGCGCACTACCATTTAACGACGTCACAGAGACACACACACAACTACACCGACACAGCATCCGAAGAAGAAAAGAAGAGGAAAGAAGAAAAGAAGAGGAAGAGCCGGAAGAAAAGAAGAAAAGAAGAAGAAGACACCACCCTTAGCACTCAGACCAGTTTTCGAGGCCGCAAACTAAACCAGGACGACCTGTTGTTGGAGCCCAAGGGTGCATACACCCTTAAGGACCCTACCTGACCCATGAAGAGAGCTAGGCCTACACCACTGGACCCACATATATCTATTCTACAAATTACCCATCTGCAAACACACTGACGAATCTGTCCCTCATCTCCACATCGACTTCAACCTGAAAACCACCCCCAGATGATAACATGGGACATCCATACACATTTCGTACTTAGGCAACAGGCAACCGGTCACCACAGGCCGACCAGCCAATAGTTGCATCATTTCCACAATACATCCATACAAGTGCTAAGTGGAACATCAACACTTACACAATGCCGACTCAGCAGGTCCAAAACCAATATAAACTGGACCTGGAATAGTCAAATCACCTATCTTGGCCGGAGGCTATCGCCGACTGTAACCAGACGTCTCTGCAGAGGGTAAGTGCGCATCTCTATGATCCTAACACATTTTTACACTTGTGTTCCTCACCAATTCACACCTAACATTTATTTATTGTAATACAATTGTCAACACGTTCCCAAGTAGTGGAACACAACATTAACAATCCTGGTAGTAATAAACTAATTACTACCATCATCAACTCATTGTACAAGATCATTATTACACCCTTGGCTTAATTCCCTACTTCCCTACCTGACACCTCAACCTGCCAGTGTTTATTATTATTATAGAAGTGCTGAGCCAGTCAGTTTCAAGAGCGCCAGCCTTGATTCACCGGGCCCTCGACCGTCTAAAGTAACTGCGCGGTCAGCAGCTACTTGTAGTGCTTAATCACACCGTTTGTTTCAGGAGCCTATTAGCTCCCCATTTCTATAACGCACCCCACAGATTAACGTCCCCATAACGTAGAGCTTGCCCCAGTCAAACAACACACACTTATACATTCTGGGTCTCCGCAACTTTGCGGAAGCTTCCCCCCCCCCCCGTTCGAACAGCCCCCTCTAAATTCAAACACCTACACTCCCGTTCGGACCTACCCCTATTTCAGGTCCAGAACAATATGCATGCACAAAATATAAGTTGAAAGTGTCAAGAAGATTTATGATCACTATGAGAGTGATAGTCGTCAAGCAGGTGTATTTGAATGAAGTACAGTGTGTTTTACAAGTTTATGAGCTGAGTATAGCTGAAGTATAGATGGATTTTCATGGTGTATTAAAATACTTGTGTGTAGTATTTGGATGTACGTGTAGTACAATAGTAATGTCTCGTGAGACATCGTCGTCGTATAATGAATCCATTTTCGTGTAATTTTAGGTAAAATATATTTGTCCTGGTGACAGTTTATTTCCAACTCAGAACTGATGAAGTTTAAGGAGAATTTCGTGAGATCAAATCTATTCAATTTTCTACTGAATCATTTTTATTACTATATGTCACTATTTGAAATACTGCATTTAATAGAGCTTAGTCACTTGATTAAATTATATCCGATGTGGAATTAGTACAATGAAATAACCAGTCATTGAGTCGAATGGATGTTGAAGCTATTTGTGAAATCGTGTTTCAGGATGAAACAAGTTGAAAGGTCGTGTATATATTTTGTCTGATGTATATTATATGTAATTAAGGGTAAATTTTAAAGTGTAATGTGGTGAAAGTAATTCACATTTTTGAACGATTACGAGGTCGTTACTTCGACGTATTACAGTATGAATTACTGAATTATGTGAGCACTAGTTCGTGCTAAGTTTTTGAACAGGACTAGGTGCCTCGTTTGACACTTTAGTGTCCTTTTCTTACATTTTTCTTCATTATGCCTATTTGAAGGTGGGTGATGCCTTCAAAGTTGCATATTTCTTTAATACATTCAATTTTATAGTAATTCATTCCGAGAGAAATATTTCATAACAATCATGAAAGGTTGTGTCGAGAAGACCAATGTGTTAGTTTTTCCTAACTTTTCTCACTCCTCTGAGATAATTGTTTTTTAATCTCATTTGAGTTTTGTGCGCCCTTTCCTTTCGATTTGAGCTAGTTTCTTTTGCGTATACATTTTTGTCTTTCTTCACGCAATCATGTTTAGTTAATACACCCTTCATACTTCCTTCACCTATTGGTAAGATCTGGGGTTGTTTTAGCCGGGCTTTTTAAGATTCTACGATCCATTGATCTTCGAGGGATTTAACATGTATTGGTAAGTGATAAACGGGTACAGTACCATCCCGGCATTTGCCCAAATACGAAGTGGGAAACCACGGAAAACCACTTCGAGGATGGCGGAGGTGGGCATCGAACCCCCTCTACTCATTTGGACTACCCGAGGCTGAGTAGACCCCGTTCCTGTCCTCACACCACTTTTTAAAGTTCGTGGCAGAGCCTGGAATCGAACCCAGGACCTCCAGGGCGGCAGCTAACCATGCTGACCGCTACGCTACTGAGGAGACACGTATATTAGTTACTCCAAATTATTCTAGAATATCAGGTACCATTAGTGTGCAAAATTTAGTGCTTGTTGGCTTTCATACTTCCTGATATATTGGTATTAGGGTTAAAGAAATACAGAGAGCATTTATTAACAGTTGGCAGACCTGATGGCTCGTTAGAATAACCATAGTCATATATGTTATGGCATACAAAACACATACGAAATTTGGTTAGAAACCATTTATTAGAATAGACGTTATAGGCATTTAAAATTGGACCTATCCGCAGGCATAGAATCATGTTGGCTGCACTGACGTATATTAGTTACACCTAATTAATCTATAATGTTAGGTACTATACGAGTTCAAAGTTTAGAGCTGTTGGCTTGCATACTTGCTGATATATTGGTATTAAGAAAGAGAATGAGCATTTATTAAAACTTGGAAGCCCTGCTGGCTCTTTAGAATATGCATAGACATATCTGTACACAAAGCACATACGAAATTTGGTTGATATCCATTGGTTAGTATAGACGTTACATACAATTAAAATATGGATCTATCAACAAGCTTAGAATCATGTTGGCACCCCTGTAATATATGGGCTCCTGAAAATTAATCTGGATTGTTATTATCTATGTGTGTGCTGATTTTGGAACTGTTCGCATGCATAATGCTTCAGATATCCAACATAGAGCTCAAATTTTTATTGTGATTTTTCATCAGTTAGTGCACTGACGTCATCTTCAAATATGCCAGTCAAGTTTCCAGGTATAGATATTTACTTATACTAAATTGGGTTTCGATAACTGCGGCCGTTTAGGAGTTGATAAGGGGGGCTGCCGCCCTGGAGGTCCTGGGTTCGATTCCCGGGTCTGCCACGAACTTTGAAAAGTCGTGTGAGGACTGGAATGAACCCTTGCAAAGAAGCTTATGAGACTCAGTTTAGGGGGGTGTAACAGTCCATTTCGTAAGTTGTTGTTAAAGTGCTTCATTAACATGCAGGGTAACACATAACAAAATAACATGCAGAAAGAAGTGAATACCAGGGTTATAACAAATGAATTTAATAACAGATCAACTATTTACAAGTAAAAATAAACAAAACAAAACTCCCAAATGACTCCCAACTGAATAAATTACTTGCCAAAACTAGGCTTAATCTCAGGAGAGATTACAAATTGGACCAACTGTCCCAAATGACTTCAATGACATTGTGTACGCGTGCGGCTGTTCTACATGCTTAACGATGAGTACAAATAAAAGCGAGATTCGTCACCATCCGGTAAACCCTCAGAAGACGAATCTGCATTGTTTAGAGCTAGACAGACGCGGGGAACCAACTATACACTACTTAAATTAATCTGACACTTCCTACACTAAATAAACAACAAATAATTTCCGCTTGAAATTGGAATCAAGAACTGCCGTAGCAAAAACATTACTGCCAAAAATTAGGACTTTTCAAAATCAACACAAGTAAATTAGCACGTGACCAACAAAAGAAATACACATATGACCGCCTGTCATTTTTAAAAGTAAAATACAACTACACCACACGGGTGTCACAACAGACAAGCAAACATGACCTGAGTCATAGAAAATCACTAGGCTCAAAGCCAACATTTACATCATTAAAACAATATTCCATTCATACGATATGCGATAATTCGTAACAGACATGGCGAACTCCCCAATTAATTACGGTCCAAATGACCATCACAAAAGAACAGGTTTGCTAATGATAGCTTATAGGGGTCAGTCGGTCAGCAGGACTGCCTAACAATGAGTCACCGAACCTAGACGGGCGCTAAGTGGAAATCTGCACATCTGTCAACCCACGTGTCAATAACCTCGACCTCCCATGGCACGGGATCGACTCTCGAAGAAGCGTGCTCCCAAAGCACAGTATACGTGTGTGTGTCAGAATAAAATATCTCAGCATTTCCCCTAGGAAATCCAAGAAAATCAGCACTGGACAAGGTACAGTAGCCTCCAAGGAGCGCTCTGCCTTTCCATCAAAAAGAATACCACAACAACAACAATATGAGGGCGGTAGCACCACCTACCCCTCATCACGAAGAATCAATACACACACCTGACACATGAACACACACAGAATCGCACGTATGGGTTTGACAGAAACCTGAAATAAATGACATAGATATTTTTCCACCAGCGTGCGCTTCCGTTCTAGTCCGTGACTAACAAACCTGAAAAGGACTCAAAAAATGCTAAAAAAAATTAGAACTAACGTGTTCTACAGTTACATCTTAAATTGTTGCGCTCGGCAACCCTAGCATGAGTATTAACCTGTTCATAAAACATCTTACAATAATTACCTCCTTTTCCTACACCAAAAAATGAATTTTAATAAAGCACCACTTATCGAATGTAACGAGTTTCGCATTCGCATGGATAAAATCAAATACACGCGCCGTGTACACTAAATATGACTCCAAAGAAACATATACAACAAACAAATTTGGCCACGCGCCAACGTACATTTAAAGATGATAGTGTCAGCACAAAAAAATCTAAACACAAGAAAAGGAATGAATGAACTATTTACAATGTTCCCGCGCCTTATCTAACTACATATTGAGTAAATCAATTTTTGTACATCACCGTCTCAGCTTGCAGAACATTAACCTCCGTGCCGGTGCATTTCCCTACGGGAAATTTAGCTCTCCATCGTCGACGTCGTTGTAGAAGCGATGCACATCAATCCATCACCTGACCAAACGTCGGATATCTTGGCGAAGTTTGTTGGACAGAAATGTTCAATGTTAATAATATTGCCTAGCTATGATCGCTGTGAGCTACTACTTTCACTCACGAATATGTCCTAATGCGATTACTGATCGTAGACTTGCCCTATCTTAGCATTTGCTTAACACACGCACAAACATCATTCAAAAATATCATACACAAATTTATATAAAATTACACACTTCAAACTAATCGCCACTGGCTTGAAAACAAGTCTTAACCATGTCTATCTTGCAGTCCTTATCTCGCTTAGAGATCTCCACTGCTATACGAGAACCTTGCTCACTTGAGCACAAAGTAAAATGTTAGTAAAGTACGCTCATTAGCGCTTGAAAATCGTGACGCAGAGTGACGTGAACCTTGCTCACCAGAGCTCAATAAAGTTGTCCTCGAAACAGCTTCTCACCGATTAATTTATTGGAAACTGACAGAATGAGGTTGAGTGGGGAGAATTTGAAAAAAATAATCGGGAGTTTTCATCACACAAATTTGGGACTATTATCAATCTTCATCATTTTATCCAAACGTCTCAGTGCACTATTGCGGAATTAATTCGGATCGGCGGTTCTTTAGATACACGTTTTCGCGCGTTTTTCCAGGGTACGCAACTTGCCGCGTGGCTTTTGGCGTGGTCTCTTCTGATTGGGTGATTCAATCCTGGGCCGGTTGAAACTTTACTCATGACACTCCCTCAATGACTCTAATTTAGGTGCGCGCTGTTACAAAATTTGTCCTTGAACTCGGCTTAACCGGTCGTCTTCAGGAATAACTACCAAGCTTGCTTCTGTTGTAATCATTGCAACACACTACCTTGGCTCCCCCTTTGGCAATTTCAACATGTACTGCCTGGGCATCAGTAATAATAATAATAAAATCATGAATACTTATTCATCGATAGATTAATAAGGGTTCATTTATCCTCAGCAAGGTTTTGAAATTCGAAGCAAGTGATTGATTTGGATTTTAAAAACAATATCCACAGTAGTGATGATAACATCTCTTAAGTACCTCACTCGTCTGCCTGTGTGTACATTCCACTGACCCAATTAGTGTGCGCTCTCCACGCTGCAATGTCATTCACACGTCTCGCCAGAACTCCCCTCTCTCTCGCACGATTACAACTCCTGCCGGACCAGCTGTCTTGTTTACAAACAAAGCTCGCTCTACCCAGGTACTACATGGCCACGTATATTTGAGTGTTGGCTCATCAATAAAATTCTGCAATAATGATCTGCATTCATAGTCCTGATTATTCGTCAAATGGTTCCCTTCTGTAATACGGCTTGAGATTAGCGATATTGAAGACAGATTTATCGCCAGTGCTCAATTCTTCAAGTCTGTAAGCATTGTTACCCAAATTCTTAATGATACGGAACGGGCCAATAAATTTTGGACAGAACTTGGCAAATACTTTGTTTTTAGGATCAGATATTGGTGGTCTTCGAACAAGCACTAGTTCCTGTTCCTGTAATTCACGATGAAATTTCTTTCCTCTGTTACTCCTCAGTCTTCGGTCCGCTTGGTTCCTCATGTGCTCTCTTGTTCGCTGAATTCGCAGCTCATGTGCTAATAACGGATCCCTTGGGCATGGAATAATCTTGACCCAAGATCTCTCAGGCAACCTGTTGTGGTGTACAACTAGTGGGACTTGACCCGTCGACTCGTGCTTTGTAGTGTTCATGCACATCTCAATATCTCCTACTTTGTCAACCCACTTATGATCATTAGGAATCATGACTCGGTAATACTTGGCAACACAGCGAATCGTTCTCTCGCTCGGATTTCCACAAGGATGGCGAATGCTCGACAGAACATGCTTTATCCCTAGGCTCTCTAGACCTTGCCTAAAAACATTGCTCGTAAAATAAGTACCATGGTCCGATAAGATGAATTCCGGCTTCCCAAGCATCGGAAAGACTTTGTTCTGAATTCTGCTGAGGACTTGCTTTGATGTCGTCTTCTGGATTGGACATAATACTACCATCTTGGAAAACACATAGACACATACAAGAAGGTGTCGGCAACCTCGTTTTCCCTTTACTAGAGGGCCAAAACAGTCAATAGCGACCAGCTCGCATGGTTCTTGATGTAATAATGGTTTTGGAGGTTGTTTCAACATGAAGTTATTTGGTTTAGTGCGCTGACACGCGTCACAAGTTCTGATTACTTCCACAATGGTGTATCGCATCTTAGGCCATGTAAAAGTTTCCCCTATTGTCGCTTCTGTTTTGTCCGTGCCGATATGTGATAGGCTTTCGTGGACATGCCACGTCAATCCTCTCTGTAATGATGCTGGAACTAGAATTCGCAGTTTGGTGTGATCCTCATCCACGTACTTGTGCAAAAGTTTATTCAAGTAGTGAAATTTCGCTTCCTTGGCACGGGCTTCTCGATATTCATGTGAATCTGGCTGTAGTTCCTTCTTGTAAAACTTGATCATCATCATCATCCATGGGTCCTTTTCTTGTTCCTTCTGAATTTCTTTCAGCTTGTCCAAAAATCCACGATCCTTAGGTGTTAGTGCTATGTGGTGAACCTCCGCTGCTATCTCGTTCTCATCTTCAGGATTTCTGCTTAGAGCATCTGGTATGATGTTCATCCTTCCAGGGCAATGTTCTATGGTAATGTCGAACTGCTGTATGTAAATGGACCAACGCGTAACTCTTTCACTTGCCATCGTCGTCTTGAATAAGAACTTCAGTGCATGGTGGTCAGTTCTGACAACAATGGAATATCCAAAGATAATCTTGCGCCATGGTTGAAGTGAGTACAAAATCGCTAGCAACTCAAGCACTGTCACAGTGTAGTTCCTCTCGTGCTTCCTTAATTTACGACTCGTAAATGCCAAATATGATCGTTTCCTGGGTTAATCAGCGTCCTCTTGGTACAGCATGGCACCGATTCAATCAATGAAGCGTCTGCCTGAATTATAAATTTCTTCTCGAAGTCTGGATACCCTAGCTTCACACAATTCTCCAGTAGGTCTTTCGTGGCTCTAAAGGACCTGTCGCACTCCCCATTCCATGACCATCGATTTGATTTCTTTAGCATCTCTTGCATCGGTGCTACTGTTTCCGTGTATCCTGGAAAATTCTCCTTAAAGAAACCTGTCACTCCCAAAAATGCTCTCACATGTTTTACTTTAGTTGGTGTGGGGAATTTCTTGATTGCGTCAATTTTTGCCGGATTAGGTCTCACGCCTTCAACATCAATTATGTGACCCAAATACAGAATCTCGCTCTGGCAAAAGTGTGATTTCTTCAAATTAATTTTGAAATTCATGGTTCTCAAGTTGTCCAAAAGTTTGTTTAGGTTTACCAAGTGTTCCTCCATTGTTTCTGATGCAATAAGTATGTCGTCAACATACCTCGTAGTGAAGCTCTTGACCTCCTCAGTCAGATTCCTGTCTAGTGCTCTTATCAATGCACATCCAGCTGTTTTTACACCAAAGGGCATGCGAGACCAGATATAGCTTTGGTTATCAAATAAAAACCCAGTCAATAGTTGGGATTTTTCCTCAAGTTCAAGATGGTGGAAACTATTCGTTAGGTCGACGCTAGAACATATCTTCTTCCCACGGAAGCCCTTCAATACATCCTTGATCCTTGGTGCTTGGTCATGCTCAACTAGCAGTTTACTGTTTAAAACCCGAGCGTCTAGGCATAATCTAATTGATCCATTTGGCTTGGCCACAGCCAATATTGCCTTTAAGTATGGGGTTGCTGCTTTTCTTATCATGCCGGAATCTAATAAGTTACTAATAATGTCCTTCACCTGAGCAAAATGTTTCTCTGGGATCGGGTACAATTTACTCTTAAATGGGGTCCAGTCGGTAACTTGCATGGCATACTGGAATTTTAAAACTTTTCCAGGAATCGTGTCGAAAGCTCCCTTATGATGTCTCAAAATTTCTTCTAATTTTCTCCTGTCAGGTTCCCCTACTATTGCCTCCTTAAGTCGCTCCTGAAGTAAAATTTCAAATTTGGACCCGCTAATTTCTTCTTCCGCCAAATGTACCCAAAGTTCCTGCGAAATATCTCGACTGTCAATTTCAACCACTGCTGTCTGGCTTACTCGTCCCTCCGTCAAGTTCTTATCTTCGATCGCCTCATTAGTGCATTCTTCAATGACCCAAGTATTCGCCTCTCTCTCTAGTGGACTCTCTTCCATGTTCAGACCCACATGACTCAACCCCTCGACTTGTTTGAAACTCACAGTGTTGTTATGTAAGTCAATTATAGCATGAAAATCGCAGATGAAGTTGGCTCCCAGAATGACATTATAATTCATCTTTGGTATCACGATGAAAGTTTGCGAAAATGTGTGGTTTAATATCTCCAGGTCTAAATATGCTTGGTGCTTGCAAACTATGGTCTTGTCAGTAATGACCCCTCGGACGTTCATTAATGGTACAGGCATAATTGGAACGGTTTGTTTATTTCCAATTTCTTTCAACAATGCTTCCGTGACTAAGCTCACCTGGCTACCCGTGTCAATCAGGCACCTCACTCTAATACCTCCAATACGTGCATAATTAATCGGTAATTGTCTGATTACATTGTCTCGGTCCTTCACCACTTCCTCCAGGCAATCGTCCGGGAATTCTACCCACACTTCTATGTTTGCAACAATCAACTCCTCCCGTTCCCTGGTGTCCTCCGTTCTCAGGCTATCTGATTTTGGTTCAATCGTGTTTTTTTTAAATCCTGGGACCCATTCATTGAGTTCCGCCGGTTGTCATCGCGTCTATCCTGCTGCCGTAATAAGCTTTCCGCCCCCGCTCTTTGGTGATTATCTGGGCTTTGCCTATTCGCCATCGCACGCCCCCACTTCTCTTTCCCTGTTTCTTCGGCATTTAACTCGTCCAAATATTTCTGTGATTCAGCGTACCGCTCGTTCCAATCATTGCGATAGTCCCCTTGATTACCTTGCCGATAATTCCTTGTATTGTTCCACCTGCCTTCTCCGTTCCTTTGGTAAGGTCTACCCTGCCTTGGATTTCCCCTCCAGTTGGTATACTCTCGCTGGTACTTCCACTGATTGCGATTGCTCTGATTATTATTATTGTAATTATCACGGCGATTCTGGAAGTTCCTATTGTTGTTATGGTATTGGTTTCGGCCATCGAACTCCTGCCGTCTGGGCGTAAATTGCGTTCCGGTAGACTGTCTTGGTTTGATTATTTTGATTGTGATTAGTTTGATGCCCTTGAACAACTTCAGCTGTGTTTACACTCTCCATGTTCCGTCTCCCTGTCTGCGGACTGACCATACTCGTCTCGTCCAAATGGCGGAGTATCTCCTCGGCCTGAACTGCGGTCTTGATATTACCGGCCACTAAAAACTGCTGAATATTCATTGGAAGCTGCTTACTGATGGTTAAAACCATGTTTTCCTCTGTAGGCGGGTCGTCAAAATCACGGAATTTAACCAGCTGTTGGCTAAAGAACTCGGAAAACCTGGTGGGATGTGTACTGTGATATTTCCTGGTGTATAGATCCATCCTCAACCCCTGCTGCAAAGAAGGACTCCAGGACGTTCTCAAGAATGCCTCTCTAAACTGGGCCATGTCATTAAATGTGTATTTGAAACTCTGGAACCAAATTAAACTTGGGCCCTCCAAAAATTTCTCAACCATCCGCAGCTGTTTTGCGGGACTGACGTGTTGATCGTTAAAGTAGTCATCCAGCTGACGTAAAAATGCTTTAGGAGTGGATCCTGAGTTCTCCCTGAATTTGTCGGGTTTAAAGTCGTTCCCCCTAATTACTTGTATCACTTGGGCAGGTGCCAAGCCGGGTTGTGGAGTTGATGTCTCCCCTCTGTAGTGTTGGAATGTGTCGCACGTTATCTTTGGACTCTGACCTCGGTTCGTATCCTCAGCCAGCTTCGAGCCCACCGGACTTCCAATACTTCCCTGTTTGCCTACTGTGTTTTCTGCAGAGAATAAAGTAGCGTTTTCTAAGGACCTTATCTCGTTCTTAATTATGAGATCTGTGTGTTCTTGGAGTTTGGACTTCATATTTTCCTCCAAAGCCTGCATCCTAGAATTGTACTCGCCTAGCCGCTTTAAGATCGTCAGCCTATCTCCTTTAGTTTCGTTCACCTGCTGCTCCCAATCTTTCCGGGTCCTGTTCTTCAAACTACTAATTTTTTCTTCGCTCCTTTCCTGGTTCTTCTCAAGCACTTCTCGTATTTGCCCCTGTATCACCTGCTGGGTTTTAATTAATTGTTCCCCTACCTCTTCACGTATTTGCTCTTGGGTCTTAGTTAATTGTTCTCCTATCTCTTGTATCTGCTCTTGGATTTTACTTAATTGGCCTTCCAAGTTTGCCTGATTTGTATTTAGCTGGTCTTCTAGGTGCATCCGTTCCTTCTCCGTTTTGATTTCAAGCTTGTCGAGTTCCTTTATTAATTCGAGTACATTATTATCGACTGAATTAATCTGCTCCTGTATGTTTTCGTTCTTGGCCTCTAGTCTCTCAAATTGCCCCTGCAGTTCATCCTGCGTGCTGTTTATTCCAGCCGTGTTGTTTACGCATGCTGTCTCAATCTGTTTTATTTTTTCGGCTACCATTTCATCTAATTGTACAAGTTTATTGTCGAATTTAGATTCCAACTTCTTAATTTCTCCTAATTGCTTTGAGTTATTTTCCGCTACCTCACCTGCCAGTTTCTCTAATTCTCTAGTACTTTGGTTTATGTAATGGGTGATCTTTTCTAACTGCACTGTTTGTACTGTTGCCTGCTCTGATAGTTTATGGTTTAATTCATTTAACTGTTTATTATTATTCTCCCGCAACTCGTGTAACTGTTTGTCATTATTTTCACGCAACTCGTGTAATTGTCTGTCAGTATCCAATTTCTGGATCTGCAATTGGACCGTAATGTTACTATTGACATCCTGTAATTGTTTGTCACTGTGCTCCCGTAACTCGTGTAACTGTTTATCACTGTCTAATTTCTGGGTTTGCAATTGCGTCGTAATGTTACTGTTCATGTCCTGTAACTGTTTATTTAATTGTTTATCATTGTCTTCACTCATTTCCTCCTTCATGTTCTTTAACTGTTCTTCCGTTTTCGCAGACATTTGCACGGACATCTGCTCTACCAACACTTTGATCTCTTCGATGCTAGCCATCGCACAACACACAAATATATACTCAGAGAAAAACAGGGTCATGCACTGGGATTTCAGTCATACACACGCACACATGTCTTGATATTTAAATACTACTGATTCTAATTTAATAAAAATTTCAGTAATCAAAATTTACTGAATAATGACTCTTATTTCCAAACAACAAAATAACCCCCTTGTGATCTGCTTTTAAATTCCTAACCAACAGAATTTACGAACAACACCAATTAACCGAAGTTAATTAAATGTAAAAATAAGGCAACACCTTCCTGCTTTGACTGAGTTCAATGATATGCAAATTTTCTAATTTTATGCTGGCGCCAGAACAAGTTAACAACAAATGCAATATCAACTTCTAACCTTGTTCAATATTTCTAACTTTAAGAACTCAGTGATTTTACTAATGCACATGGCGGTACAACATCGCCTCAATTTACTGAATTTACACTTGCCCGCCTGACCTGGCATTATTTCTCAGCGAAATAAGTATGAGATCAGCAAAGCAACAACAACAACAACAACAACAACAACAACAATAGTTCCACTTGGGCAGCCATTTTTGATATATGAACCCTTGCAAAGAAGCTTATGAGACTCAGTTTCGGGGGTGTAACAGTCCATTTCGTAAGTTGTTGTTAAAGCGCTTCATTAACATGCAGGGTAACACATAACAAAATAACATGCAGGAAGAAGTGAATACCAGGGTTATAACAAATGAATTTAATAACAGATCAACTATTTAAAAGTAAAAATAAACAAAACAAAACTCCCAAATGACTCCCAACTGAATAAATTACTTGCCAAAACTAGGCTTAATCTCAGGAGAGATTATAAATTGGACCAAATGTCTCAAATGACTTCAATTACATTGTGTACGCGTGCGGCTGTTCTACATGCTTAACGATGAGTACAAATAAATGCGAGATTCGTCACCATCCGGTAAACCTTCAGAGGACGAATCTGCATTGTTTAGAGCTAGACAGACGCGGGGAACCAACTATACACTACTTAAATTAATCTGACACTTCCTACACTAAATAAACAACAAATAATTTCCGCTTGAAATTGGAATCAAGAACTGCCGTAGCAAAAACATTACTGCCTAAAATTAGGACTTTTCAAAATCAACACAAGTAAATTAGCACGTGACCAACAAAAGAAATACACATATGACCGCCTGTCATTTTTACAAGTAAAATACAACTACACCACACGGGTGTCACAACAGACAAACAAACATGACCTGAGTCATAGAAAATCACTAGGCTCAAAGCCAACATTTACATCATTAAAACAATATTCCATTCATACGATATGCGATAATTCGTAACAGACATGGCGAACTCCCCAATTAATTACGGTCCAAATGGCCATCAAAAAAGAACAGGTTTGCTAATGATAGCTTATAGGGGTCAGTCGGTCAGCAGGACTGCCTAACAATGAGTCACCGAACCTAGACGGGCGCTAAGTGGAAATCTGCACATCTGTCAACCCACGTGTCAATAACCTCGACCTCCCATGGCACGGGATCGACTCTCGAAGAAGCGTGCTCCCAAAGCACAGTATACGTGTGTGTGTCAGAATAAAATATCTCAGCATTTCCCCTAGGAAATCCAAGAAAATCAGCACTGGACAAGGTACAGTAGCCTCCAAGGAGCGCTCTGCCTTTCCATCAAAAAGAATACCACAACAACAACAATATGAGGGCGGTAGCACCACCTACCCCTCATCACGAAGAATCAATACACACACCTGACACATGAACACACACAGAATCGCACGTATGGGTTTGACAGAAACCTGAAATAAATGACATAGATATTTTTCCACCAGCGTGCGCTTCCGTTCTAGTCCGTGACTAACAAACCTGAAAAGGACTCAAAAAATGCTAAAAAAAATTAGAACTAACGTGTTCTACAGTTACATCTTAAATTGTTGCGCTCGGCAACCCTAGCATGAGTATTAACCTGTTCATAAAACATCTTACAATAATTACCTCCTTTTCCTACACCAAAAAATGAATTTTAATAAAGCACCACTTATCGAATGTAACGAGTTTCGCATTCGCATGGATAAAATCAAATACACGCGCCGTGTACACTAAATATGACTCCAAAGAAACATATACAACAAACAAATTTGGCCACGCGCCAACGTACATTTAAAGATGATAGTGTCAGCGCAAAAAAATCTAAACACAAGAAAAGGAATGAATGAACTATTTACAATGTTCCCGCGCCTTATCTAACTACATATTGAGTAAATCAATTTTTGTTCATCACCGTCTCAGCTTGCAGAACATTAACCTCCGTCCCGGTGCATTTCCCTACGGGAAATTTAGCTCTCCATCGTCGACGTCGTTGTAGAAGCGATGCACATCAATCCATCACCTGACGAAACGTCGGACATCTTGGCGATGTTTCTTGGACAGAAATGTTCAATGTTAATAATATTGCCTAGCTATAATCGCTGTGAGCTACTACTTTCACTCACGAATATGTCCTAATGCGATTACTGATCGTAGACTTGCCCTATCTTAGCATTTGCTTAACACACGCACAAATATCATTCAAAAATATCATACACAAATTTACATAAAATTACACACTTCAAACTCATCGCCACTGGCTTGAAAACAAGTCTTAACCATGTCTATCTTGCAGTCCTTATCTCACCTAGAGATTTCCACTGCTATACGTGAACCTTGCTCACTTGAGCACAAAGTAAAATGTTAGTAAAGTACGCCCATTAGCGCTTGAAAATCGTGACGCAGAGTGACGTGAACCTTGCTCCCCAGAGCTCAATAGAGTTGTCCTCGAAACAGCTTCTCACCGATCAATTTATTGGAAACTGACAGAATGAGGTAGAGTGGGGAGAATTTGAAAAAAATAATCTGGAGTTTTCATCACACAAACTTGGGACTAGTATCAATCTTCATCATTTTATCCAAACGTCTCAGTGCACTATTGCGGAATTAATTCGGATCGGCGGTTCTTTCGATACACGTTTTCGCGCGTTTTTCCAGGGTACGCAACTTTCCGCGTGGCTTTTGGCGTGGTCTCTTCTGATTGGGTGATTCAATCCTGGGCCGGTTGAAACTTTACTCATGACACTCCCTCAATGACTCTAATTTAGGTGCGCGCTGTTACAAAATTTGTCCTTGAACTCGGCTTAACCGGTCGTCTTCAGGAATAACTAGCAAGCTTGCTTTTGTTGTAATCATTGCAACACACTGCCTTGGCTCCCCCTTTGTCAATTTCAACATGTACTGCCTGGGCATCAGTAATAATAATAATTAAAAAATCATGAATACTTATTCATCGATAGATTAATAAGGGTTCAATGGGCTCCTGAAAATTAATCTGGATTGTTATTATCTATGTGTGTGCTGATTTTGGAACTGTTCGCATGCATAAAGCTTCAGATATCCAACATAGAGCTCAAATTTTTATTGTGATTTTTCATCAGTTAGTGCACTGACGTCATCTTCAAATATGCCAGTCAAGTTTCCAGGTATAGATATTTACTTATACTAAATTGGGTTTCGATAACTGCGGCTGTTTAGGAGTTGATAAGGGGGGGGGGCTGCCGCCCTGGAGGTCCTGTGTTCGATTCCCGGGTCTGCCACGAACTTTGAAAAGTCGTGTGAGGACTGGAACGGGGTCTACAGACAGACAGAAGTACAGATCGAGACACATTTGCCCAGATCGATCTCATAAGTCTATTTTTTCCTCGTTTTAACAAAATGTGCAAAGTAGGCTAAAATAGCACGTAGAATATACGACTGCTATAACATCTTACCTTAGGAGCTTCGATACTGATCTGTTCATGGTAGATACCGCATGTGATGTACCGCAAGGATTGGCCGGCTCAGTCGAGATGGTAAAAATTATAAGGTAAAAGCTTGGATATAGCCGCAATTCCGGTACAGGCATGAATAACGTTATTCGTACATGTACTCCGTGTTTCGATTTGCTCAGCACGGTCAGCTGCAAGGATTCCAACGCGGAGGAAAGCTGTGGTTTGAGAGTAACATTTGCAGATAATTGGCATTATTAATGCAAATAAGTCAGAGACCATAGGGCAGTGGTAGCATAATTAAAAGTAGGAAAAATTATGATATTACCAGAAAAAATGGAAAGAAAGATTAAGGTCTGGAGACTAAAGGAAAAGGAGGCTGCAGAAGAGTTTAATAACGAATTGCAATAACAGACACCAAGGACTGATATTACCCATGTGGAAACGGAATGGGCAAAGTTCAAGAGTGCATTTGTAAACAGTGCAGAGAAAACATGTGGTAGAGCATCAGGAATGGTACGGGAAAAGGCGACAAAATGGTGGAATGATAGAGTGAAAGAAAGGGTAAGGGAGGAGAAGAAAACGTGGAAGGAATGGAAAAAAATGACTGAAGAATGTAGAGCAAAATATATAGAAGCAAACAGAGATTGCAAGAAAGTAATTGCAGAGGAAAAGAAGAAAAGCTGGGAAGAATTCACTCAGGAAGAATAATAAGGGAGGATTTAAATTGTGGAAAGAAATTGCTGTTTGGAATTATAAAAAGTAGAAGAAATAAAAGGTGAACACTGGGTTCGTGAAAAACAAAGAAGGTGAAATATTGACCAAACCAGAAGAGATAACGGACCGATGGAAATAATATTTCAGCGAGCTGGTGAATGTGAGACGTCAGGCATTCGGAGAAGTTAATCAAACAGCCAAAACGGTGGAGGAAAAATTAGAAGAAGAACTAGACATTACTATGGCAGACGTGGAATGGGCAGTTAGGAAGATGAGGACGGGGAAAGCTGTGGGAATCGACGAAGTGGCAATAGAAATGATCAAGGTGGCAGGACCAGTGTGACTGCAGTGGACATACCGACTTCTCAGGAGTGTGTGGAGGGAGAAGAAAGTTCCTGAAGACTGGAAAAACGGAATAATATTGCCAATATTCAAGAAAGGAGACAGGAAGGTGTGTGGTAACTACCGAGGTATCACCATAATCTCGCATGTTGCCAAAGTAATGGAAAGAATCCTAGAAAAAAGAATTAGAGTAAAGGTGAAAAGCCAAATAGAGGAGGAGCAGTTTGGATTTAGAGGGGGCAGGTCAACAGTGGAACCCATTTTCATTCTGAGACAGAACATTGAAAAGAGTTGGGAATATTGGAAGGATATGGTAATGACTTTTATTGATCAAGAAAAGGCCTATGATAACATCCCTAGAACAAATGTTTGGGAAAGCTTAACAAATAGGGGGATAGGCAAGGAACTGAGAGACATGATAAAAGGAATGTGCATGGATTGCTACAGTAGTGTGAAAACTAGAGTCCGGACATCGGAATGGTTTAAAATTGACACTGGACTAAAGCAAGGAAGTGTGTTGTCACCATTATTGTTCTTAATGGTGATGGATGGCATCATGAAGGCAGCAATGAAAGACTATAGTAGGGAAAAGATGAAGGTAATGTTGTTTTCAGACGATGTTGTGATCTGGGGCGAGGATGAGATGGAAGTACAAGAACAGTTAGACGTAATAAATGAAAAGTTTGAGCAATCGGGATTGAAGATAAATGTGGAGAAGAGTAAAACAGTGGTGATGAGTAGAGGTAAGAAAGGAGGAAAAGGAGTATTCAAAGTATTAGATAAGAAATTGGAAGTGGTGAAACACTTCAAATACTTGGGAAGTGAACTGACTGAAGATGGAAGACTAGATTTGGAAATTAGTAGAAGAATACAACTCGAGAGTGCTTTCTACCAACAGGTACGGGGACTAGCATGGAACAAGGATATACCAATTAAGGCTCAAGAAGTTATGTACAAAGCATTTTATGTTCCTATAATAACATATGCAGCAGAAACTTGGACAATGACTAAGAGGGATGAGAGCAGAGTACCGGCAGCTGAGATGAGATTCCTGAGAAGAATGATCCTGAAAACGAGGAGCGACAGAGTGAGAAATGAAGATATACGGAAAGAACTGGGAGTACAGAAACTAAATGACAAACTGGAACAAAACAGATTGAGATGGTTTGGACATGTCAAACGGATGAATGAAGTAAGACTACCAAGACGAGCACTGGAACGACGGATGACAGGGAAGGGAGGACGAGGAAGACCAAGAATGCGTTGGATGGACTAGGTGAAGAATAGCATTAGTAAACGGAACCTGGATTGGAACACCGTGTCGGAAGAGGAATGGTGGAACGACAGAACAAAGTGGAGAGGAACCATATTTGCCCCCACCCAGTGTCAGATGGAAAAGGGGAAATGATGATGATGATGATGAAGTCGTTAAGATGCGTCACGTTGAAAACATGAAAAGGCACTGACTGATTGAATGCATCCCTGTCAGTATTTAAGATTAACTAAAATCATTCGACATTTAGCCATACGGATGAAGTATGAAGTTACGTAGCTGTGAACTATGGTAGTAAGTTGAGAAGTGTAGGAGCGTTAAAGCTATAACTTAGTATCTCATGGATCCTGGGCTCAAGACGCTCTATGGCCAACATTTTTATTCTTATTGAATTATTTTCTTGTATCCACACTACTTTGTGCTGTAAGTTCTAAACTTGGTTTTATTCGCATGATCTACGGTGGCGATGTTTATAAAGGATATTGGTAGGGAAAATTGTTCTATTTTATCATTCCAATTTGTACTTCCCCATTCAAAACCATGAATATTTGTACAATTCGTGAAATTATTATAATTTTCATACCACAATTATATGTTTCTCCATAATAGATAATAACAATATTAACAATAAAAAAAGTACCTCAGTGATGAACTGAAGAGCCTACTTTTCTTCAAATTTAAGATTCATCCCAATTATTAATCTATATAGACCTGTCTGGAATAATGACGAAATTAAGTTGGTAATACTATTATTTGTATTTAGTTTGAAATATACCTGAAATAGTGTAGCCTAATAGAGCACTATAGTTGGCAGCTCTGGTAATTCTGAATATATTCTTAGTTCCATCTCCTAAGGTACAGAATACACATACATATTTTAGTTGAAGTCCAATGAATAGTATGGATGTTACATGCATTTAAAAATTGGACCTATCAGCAGGCTTAGAATCATGTTGGCAGCACTGATGTATATTAGTTACTCCAAAATAATCTAGAATGTAAGGTAAAATACATGTGCAAAATTTAGAGCTGTTGGCTGAATACTTCTGATATGTTGATGGTAGGGTTAAACAAATAGAGAGAGCATTAAATAACAGTTCGCAGCTCTGCTTTAGAATAAACGTAGCCATATCTGTTAAGGTACACATGGCACACTCGAAATTTGGTTAGAATCCATTTGTTAATATGGAAGTTATAGGCATTTAAAATTGGACCAATCAGCAGGCATACAATCATGTTCGCTGCACTGACGTATATTAGTTACACCAAATAAAATCTAGAATGTTAGGTACTATACGCTGTTGGCTTCCATACCTGCTGATATATTGGTATTGGGATAAAGAAAGAGAATGAGCATTTATTAACAGTTGGCAGCCCTACTGGCTTTCAAGAATACGCATAGTCATATCTGTTATGGTACACAAAGTACATACGAAATTTTGTTAAAATCAAATTGATAGTATATGATCATTTTGGTGATTTTGTAACGTGTTTATTTTTTCTCTTATTTAGTTGGCCCATTTGCGGGTCAAATGCTTTAAGTTTTCCGAGAACACCGAACTAATAATATTTATTTAACTGCATTAGTGTTTGTATTATATCGTTAATTATGAGTAATTGATAACCTTCACCACAAATTACCAAAGACTCTTACCTTAGGCTTGTTTTAGGATTTGCCCTTGTCAAGCTTCCAGAATATATTGGCAGCGTGCGAATCTCCTTCCTCGCTGCTCAGCTGACGTAATGACGTCACATCATCTGCTTCAGCCAACCACACACCTTCCTGTGTTTAGATCTCTCTAGAAGACTGCTGGCACTACTTAAAGGGAAGCTTCCACCATTCCGATGTTCGCACTCCACTTACTGCCTCATCTACTGTATACCGCATCGCTATTCTACTTCTCCTCAGATCATCAGCATGTCACACTGCTTCGAATCTTCAAATGAGGTCACGACAAGTTGAGATGGTGTCAACTTAAACTTTACCTTCGCTACGCTCAACAAGACGGGTGCTTCCTCCGCTCTCTGTTCTACTTCTAAGTGACATGTCAACAAAAAGCATCTACAAAACATCAACATTCCTGGATGCAGGATATTCTCACCACATCTTCTAGAAAACCCGAAGCGAGAAAATATTCTAGTTTCCGTTGCACGGCCAGCCATCTCAAGCCACGGCCGACCCGCTACACGACAAGCGTAACCTATCTAGTCATATCAACACTTAAGTTGGTAATATTGCTTCATGCCACATCAACATCACCGCAGAAGATAAGTGCTGTCTTTTATTCATAATCTTAATAATTCCCCCCCCCCTCTTCTTTAAAGGCTTTCAATATGCATATTATGGTCTATTTAAAATCAAGTGGAACCGTTTTATTGGAACACTTCAAACTGAAAAAAATGAACTTTTGTGGATTGCACCATGCTGTGCCAACGTAAATATAACTTTAATTCTAGTGTTTTATTTACGTGAATTTAACATGTTTATTACTTTAATAAAATGTGTATTCTATGCACGCTGATATGTTCATGTTTGAAGTTCAAAGAACCAGGTCGAAATCCTTAGCCCGATTATTCAGTCTAATCGCTTATCTCACGGTACTTCTTTTGTCCAGGCATTTTGCCTGATGCTTTTCTTCCATTATAAGGAAGAGGTCGGGCTCTTCTACACATAATCATATGGTGCCGAAACCCGGGATGCTTTTTGCAAAAAATCTGTTGAAGCAAACCTTAAAACTTAAGATTTTTCAGAATATTAAAGAAATATTCTTTGCGCTATTTTAAATTCGGATTTCGCACTGAATATTAAGTGTATGGATATTTTGCAATTTGTGATTTCTAATCCTTTTGAAAGTTTCAGCTCGGGGTATGCATGGTCAGCGCTGGAGGAGGAGAAATAACATCAGCCCTGCATTTTCTCATTGGAAAGGCCGCGCTCTCCCTTATGGCAGACTGTCAACTCCTATTGAGTCCAGGAGCACAAGGTTACGGTGTATTCGTGTGTACATAACAGTTCCAAAATGTCAATTGACGAGAAACTCAATAACGTAAGAGTTTCGGTCAAAGGCAAGCTTACTCTGTTTCGTACTTTTTATATGAGCTCACGGAACAAGAACGTAACATTGACATAATTTCTCAATGGCTGAAAAATTATGAACTGGCCTTTGAGAAATATGATGAAATCCAAAGTAACATTAAATCCCAGTATCTCGACCAGCAGGGTGATCGTAGTGAAGTTGAAAATGTATATTACAAAAGTTTTGCAGAGGCAAAACAGTTTCTCAGAAATGTAACATTGCTGGAGAAAAAGGAGCAAATTCCCTCAGAATCTGCTTCTTTTTCTTCCCGTATTATACTCCCGAAAATAGAATTACCCAAATTTTCCGGGGATGAAAACGCATGGGAACCATTTATTTAATTCATTAGTGCACGAGAATGCTCCTCTTCCTTCAATACAGAAGTTTCATTATTTACGTTTGTCCGTTCAAGGTAACGCACTTAGACTCATCCAAGCACATGCCTTGACAAGTGAAAATTATGAAATAGTCTTGGAACTTCTAAAAGATCCTTTTGAGACCACTCGTTTGAGAAATCAGCGACACATACAAGGCCTATTCAATTTATCTATTGTTCAAGCGGATAATGTCGCATCGCTTCGTAATCTAATCGATACAGCAGAACTCCATACTCGTGATCTTGCTATTTTAAATCAAACAGTTGTTTATTGGGATTTATTTCTGATTCATCTTATCTCTACTACGTTAGACTCTAAAACTTGAAAAGCTTGGGAAGTAGAACTTTCCCAACATTCGCTATGTACCTATGAAGCTATCATTCAATTCTTAAAGGTGAAATGCCAATTTCATTCTGCTGTGGCTAGTCAGAAAAGTAGTTCAACCTCTAAACCTCTTTCTAATATTAAGGTCATCTGCCCCAATCAGAGAGTTTCAAGGTCGCATGCCTTTTCCCCTAATATTCGGTCTTCTAACCAAGTACAAGTTTGTGTTTTCTGTCAACAGCCTCATAATTTATACCATTGCGCTCAATTGAAATCTTTGTCTGTGGATGAAAGACGTAAGTTAATTACCACCCAAAAACATTGCTTTAACTGTCTGACACATATGATAAGCAATTGTCGTTCTGAACGGTTATGCTTTCACTGTAAAGTTAAACATCATACTCTTCTGCATAGACATGAGAGGCCACGGTCATCAGTGCCTAGTAGTTCTTCCGCTAAATCAAATGCTAAGACTTCGCCGAATAATGCCCAGTCCTTCACTCAAAGCTCTGTCTCGTTTAGTAAAACTCAAGTTTTATTGTCCACTGTTCAAGTCCTAGTGAGGAATGATAACGGAAAATGGATTTCTGTTAGAGGACTGTTGGATAATGCTGCGACTAATAACTTTATCAGTGTCATTAGTTCGCAAGTTAGGTCTACAAATATGCCCTACTTCTATAGAAGTTACGAGAATTAAGTCACAGTTTTTACGTTTTGCTTAAGTTGATGTAAAAGATTCTAATAATCTCCGCATTCATTGAAATTTGGATTTCTTAATTATCAATTCTATAGGTAATGACACTCATATTACTTCATTGCCAGTTCATAGTTGGAATATTCCACATTTTTTTGCAATTTGCCGATCCAAATTTCAACTTCCTCTGTAGAAATTCTTTTAAGTGCTAGCATCTTTTGGCAATGATTACATTCGGAAAGGGTTAAAGTTGTTCCTGATGTTTTCTTTCGTAAAATTGATTTTGGTTGGACCGCCACTGGGCAAATATACCGCAACACCGTTCAACATAAATCTCATTGTTAATTTGTTGGTACTGATTTAAATCAAGAATTAACTAAGTTCTGGGACATTGAGGATGTTCCAGCCACTTCGCCTCCTTCTTTTAATAATGAGATCTGTGAAAAAGTGTACAAGGAAACCACTGTTCGGACTGCTGAAGGCAGATTCGTAGTAACTCTTCCTCGCATTTCTAATCCCTCTGTCATTACAGATTCACATTCAAGGTTTCTTAAGCTTTATTTGCAATCGAAAATCGTTTTAAGTAAGACGCTTCCGTAAAGGCTCAGTGTACTTCCTTTATGGAAGAGTATGAATCAGCGAATCACATGGAAATAGTTTCTAAATCTGAAGAAATTAGTAATCCTGCTAAAGAAATATGCTGCTCAAAAAAATTAAAGCACCACTTTTTTCAAAGGCCACCAAATTTTGAAAAGTTGACTGCACAAGGTCGAAATCTCAGTATGACTTTTGTACTGACGCCTAACAAGCGTATGCTTCAGCACAACTCCCCAACTTGAGTAGGTTCGGGGTAGTGCCCCCAAAACCAGCCCATTTTCGAAAACCGCAAATTGAAGTTTGCGAAAAACGCTGTAGGACTTGTTGCAGGTTGCCAAAGCAGTCGAAAACGAATGAGTCTTGCTCTTAAGGTTCCATAAACACGTTGAAATCGTTACATTTGACGTTTGGGAATTTTCAACCCCCTTCATCATCCCCTAAACATGGACTACCATTGGGGGCGCCTGAGAAGGTACGGGATGTGTTTAACCACCTGAAAACCTGCACGCCGTCCTCAGTTGCTGATTGCAGTAAGTTCTTAAGGCCTACGGCAATGTTCACCACTCCTAACACCCTCAACTGGCATGGGACCAAACCACCCCGTCTTGATTCACCCCTAAGGAAGGTTTAAATCGAGATGTTTATCAGTGCTGCTAATGGGGGAGTTTCCCCTAACGTTTCAAAAAAGGACCTATGCCTGTGTCGCCACCCCTTCCCCTGCTACCCCCTTTTGTATGATTTTTCGAATCAGGCCCTTTTTAAGGGCTGAAACGAGGTCTTAATCGCTGAAAGGGCTGTAAAGGTCCTTAGAAGTAGTGGTGACACGAAATCAACCCCTTTCGATGTTTGATTGACATTCCATCCCCCAAAGTTGACATTTGTGCACCCTCAACCCTTCCTGTCTGGACGCGTATCGCGTCATGGCAGAGTTTTCAGACTTGGATCAAAATGAAGCTTATGGACTGCAATCGAGCCCAAAACAGCAGGTTGTATGGAAATTTATCGGTAAGATGGGAAACGAGACCAAAAATTTTCAAAGAAGTAAACACCCCCCCCCAGTAAGTACGCCCATGCCTAGGCAACCCACATCACGTCCGTGCGTACGGGTTGCCTATGATGGAAAGGATGGAAATGGGAGAAAAATGACTCTTTGTAATGATTTTTACCCTTTAATAGCGCGTAACGCCTCCATTCGCATCAATTACAGCATCACACCTTCGCCTCATTCTCTCAACAAGCGTCGGGAACGTCATTTGATTAGTCGATTCCGTTCACGTACCATTCTGCCGTATCTTTTGGCAACGTTAATTGTGGCTCAATGGTTAGAGCCGATTCCTACCATGCGGGAGATCGTGGGTTCAAGGCTCAGTACCGGCGTAGAATTTTAGCCATTCGTCCTACAGGTTCTCGAAGGTTCTCGAAGGTTCTGTGTTACCGGATACACAGTACTTTGTTTCCGGTTACTCAAAGCTTCGAGAAGCATCCATAGCCCTTTAAAAGCTCGGTGTCCACGTCCTGGGTTATCAGTTCTTCAGCCTGTCTAGAAGACACAGCATCTCAGCAATTCTTCAATCAACGGTCGGAGTGCTGTCTACGGTGGAACTTATTTCCAAGAACGTCAACTCAGGCATCGAAGGTGAGTAGTGGCTCATTTTAAAAGGAAAGGGATGTCACAAAGACGGCCCTGAAAGTCTTAAGGAAACGTCGTGCTGATTCTTCGTGTCTCCCTTGGCAGGTAGCCGCAATGGTCCGACGAGCGGTGAGTGAGGAGGAGTGCATTAGAATCATTGCACTAAGGGACGCAGGCTTGTCCTTCAGAGAGATCGGCCACCGTTTGGGTAGGAATCATACGGTTGTGTCCAATGCTTACCACCGCTTTCAGGAAACAAATTCTTACCGACGGCGACCTGGTCATGGGCGACCTCGCTGCACGACACCTCGAGAAGATCGTGCCATAGGCCACGGTGCTCTTCAGGACCGTACGGCGACGGCCTCGAAGCTGGCATCCTTGCACCAGAACGCCACTAATCGGACAATCAGTGACCAAACTGTCCGCAATATCCTGAAGTGCGCACGCCTTCGCTCCAGAAGACCTGTGCGAGGTCCAGCTTTTACACGGCAACAACGGCGCAATCGGGTAGCTTTTGCTCAAGTACAGGCGACGCTGGCAAGGCGTCTTCTTTACGGATGACTGTCGGTTTACGTTGCGGCGCTGTGACGGGCGGGTGCGGGTCTACAGAAGAAAAAACGAGAGGTACCGACTAGACTGCTTCCAGTCAAAAGAAGCGTTTGGTGGAGGGTCCGTCATGATGTGGGCGGGTATAACGAGCGACGGGCGAACACCTTTAGTTCACATACCCTCACCCGGCATGACAGCAGAACGGTACGTCGCCGAAGTCGTTGATAGGCACATCGTCCCTTTCATCGAAGCGGCTGGCCGAGACATTATCCTCCAGCATGATAATGCACGACCGCACGTCGCAAGGGTTACGCTCGACTACATACATGCAATGGGCATCCATATACTCGATTGGCCAGCAAACAGCCCCGACTTAAACGTCATTGAACATCTCTGGGACGAGCTGATCCGGCGAGTGCAGCAGCGACAACGGCAACCCCAGACTCTGGCAGAACTGCGCCAGGCGCTACACGAAGAGTGGGCCAACATTCCCCAATACCTAATCAGAACGCTGGTTGAGAGCATGAGGCGAAGGTGTGAGGCTGTAATTGATGCAAATGGAGGCGTTACGCGCTATTAAAGGGTAAAAATCATTACAAAGAGTCATTTTTCTCCCATTTCCATCTTTTCCATCATAGGCAACCCGCACGCAAGGACGTGATGTGGGTTGCCTAGGCATGGGCGTACTTACTAGAGGGTGTTAACTTTTTTTGACAACATTTTGGTCTCGTTTCCCGTCTTACTGATACATTTTCATCCAACCTGTTGTTTTGGGCTCGATTGCAGTCCATAAGCATCATTTTGATCCTAGTCTCAAAACTCTGCCATGACGCGTTACGCGTCAAGACAGGGAGGGTTGAGGGTGAAAAAATGTCAACTTTGGAGGATGGAATGTCAATTAACGATCGGAAGGGGTTGATTTCGTGTTACCGCTTCCCCTAAAGACCTTTGCAGCCCTTTCAGCGATTAAGACTTCATTTCAGCCCTTAAAAAGGGCCTGATTTGAAAAATCATACAAAAGAGGGTAGCAGAGGAAGGGGTGGCGACTCAGGCACCAAGTCCTTTTTTGAAACGTTAGGGGAAGACCCCCCCCCCATTAGTAGCACTGATAAAAATCTCGATTTAAACCTTCCTTAGGGGTGAATCAAGACGGGGTGGTTTGGTCCCATGCCAGTTGAGGGTGTTAGAGGGGGTGAACATTGCCGGAGGCCTTGAGAACTTACTGCAATCAGCAACTGAGGACGGTGTGCAGGTTTTCAGGTGGTTAAACACACCCGGTACCTTCTCAGGCGCCCCCAATGGTAGTCCAAGTTTAGGGGATGATGAAGGGGGTTGAAAATGCCCAAACGTTAAATGGAACGATTTCAACGTGTTTGCGGAACCTTAAGAGCAAGACTCATTCATTTTCGACTGCTTTGGCAACCTGCGACAAGTCCTACCGCGTTTTTCGCAAACTTCAATTTACGGTTTTCAAAAATGGGCTGGTTTTGGGGGCGCTACCCCGAAACTGCACAAGTTGGGGAGTTGTGCTGAAGCATATGCTTGGTAGGCGTCGGGGCAAACGTCATACTGAGATTTCGAGCTTATGCGGCCAACTTTTCAAAATTTGGTGGGCTTTGAAAAAAGTGGTGCTTTAATTTCATCTTAATCATCATCCGGTTTGGAAAAAAATTTCCACCCGAGAACAGATGAGAGTGGTTTTTAATGGTTCATCTCCAGATGCTAATGGTGTTTCTCTCAATGACACTCTGCATTCTGGACCTGCTAATCAGACAGATCTTACGTCAGTTTTACTTAATTTTCGTCGTTTTCCCATTGCTGTCATCACTGACATTAAACAAATATAAAGGCAAATTCTAGTAAATTCTGAACAGCATGATTTGCAAAGAATTTTGTGGCGAGACGACAATTCTAAACCTATAAAAATATTTCGTTTACGAACTGTCACATATGGTCTTAAACATTCCTCTTTTCTCGCAATCCGATCTCTTCAATGTTGGACGAATAAGATGGTCATCTGTTTCATCCTCTTGCCTCTGAGGTATTGAAATCCACATTCTTTGTAGATGATTTTCTCTATTCCTTTCCTGGTATGTCTGATGCACTTCTTGTTTGTGAAGATTTAAAATCTCTTCCTTCTGGTGGTGGTTTTACACTTCACAAGTGGAACTCAAATTCAACCAAATTTTATCTAAGTTTTCATGGGAAACTCTGGTTGACGAATATGTTCCTCTTCCTACTGAGGAATCAACTATTAAAGCTTTGGGTGTTTTTGGTCTCCTTTTTCTGATACTTTTTCATATCAGGTACACTTATCTGATTTTCACCCTCAAACGAAGAGGCAAGTATTATCGGAAATAGCAAAGGTTTTCGACCCCTTGCAGTACATTGCTCCTGTGGTAATTTCTGCAAAAAATTTATTGCAGAAACTTTGGTTATTGAAAATTGCTTGGGATGAAAAGATAACCTCCCCCCTTTTGGAAGAGTGGTTAAAATACCGTAATAGTTTGTTGGATCTTTCTCAAATTTCTATTCCCCGCCTTTTAATTTCCGATCCTACATGCCAGTATTTTGATTTGCACATATTTACCGACAGTTCTGTAAAGGCATACGGTTGTTGCGCTTACATAGTAGGACGCCCTTCGAATATTTCACCCGGATTTTCCAATTTAATTTGTTCAAAATCAAGGGTAGCTCCGCTTAAATCCACATCTTTGCCTAGATAGGAATTGTGTTCCTCTGTGATGGCTGTGGAATTAGTCAGTAAATTAAATGGCAGTTTAAATTTGAAATTTTCGAGCACATGCTTTTGGAGTGATTTTTCCATTGTGTTAGTTTGGCTTTCAAAACCTTCTTCGAATTGGACCACTTTTGTTGCTAATCGCGTTTCTAAAATACACGAGGTGTCTCATTTTGAACAATGGAATCATGTTCCTGGAAAGAAAACCCCGCTGATATAATTTCACGTGGCTGCCTGCCCAAGAAATTAATTTCTCTCAAGTGGTATTGGTATGGCCCATCGTGGCTTAGTCAGGATTTTTTGTTAAACTCTTTCATCTAATCAGCTTGTAGAAGAAGTACCAGACGCTCGCATTGTTACCGCTTCCTTTTTATAACTTCTATTGCTACTAGTCATTTTCAGCGTTACTCTTCATTTACCAAATTAATTCGTTTTGTAGCTTATTTATTTCGATGGAAATTTCTTGTTATTGATCAGCCTGTTAAACCGCAACCCTTCCTTACTAAGAAAGAGTTGGAATGTGCTAATCGTAGAACCTTATTTCTTATGCAACATGCTCTTGAGTACCAAACACTTCTAAGCGAAAAGGTCCTGCCTCAGGATAGTAGGCTTTTACCTCTCACCCCCATTTTCGACCAAGATGGGTTAATAAGAGTGGGAGGCAGACTAGCAACTAGTTACCCAGATGAGATAAGACAACCCATTATTCTCCCTTCTTAACATCCTATTACTACTCTCATTATTAAGAAATTTCATTACCAGCACTTGCATGCTGGCACTCGCACCTTACTTTGCCTAATTCGCCAGCAATATTGGCTCATTAATGGTGTTCATGAAGTTTCTTCAGTCGTTCGGAAATGCATACCTTGTTTAAGTTCAAACCCCGCCCAGTCACGCAAATTATGGGAAATTTACCGTCCTTTAGTTCCGAGCCTAGTAAGCCGTTCACCCTTACTGGTATCGATTACGCTGGTCCTAATGCCTATCAAATCAATTCCCCTTTATGTAAGTGCAAGTTGTTCGGTAAACTTTATATCTCCTTATTTGTGTGTATGGTGACAGGAGCTATTAACCTTGAGTTGGTAACAAGTGCTTCTACTCCTTATTTTCTAGCAGCCTTTTCTAGATTTGCCGCCAGAAGGGGTGTTCTTTCTGACGTTTTTTTTTTCAGGCAACGCTAAAATATTTGATGGTACGGTATCTTTGATCTTTGGAAAAAAGGCGCTTATCTCTCCTTCTGCTAAGGAACAGTTTTCAAATTTCCCTTATGCTAAGGGATTTATATGGCATTTCACCCCCCACCCCTACGCCCCCCATTATGGTGGCCGTTGGGAATCTTGTATAAAGCTCACAAAGAGACAGCTGAAGAAAACTCTTGGTTCAGCTATAATTTCCTATGAGGAATTCAATTCCCTCGTTATTCAGATTGTGAATTCTAGGCCGCTTACACCTTTATCTAATGATCCTGAAGATCTTCTTCCCTTAACACGTAGCCATTTTTTGATTGGCGGTTCTGTAGCTTCCACGCCTCCTTTGCTGGTTCGACGCTGTGATCTCGGTTTACCTTTTTTTTTTTTTTGGAAGTTAGAATCTTTGCGCAATTCCTTTTGACGTCGTTGGAAGCTGGATTATCTCAGCTCGCTTAACAGAAGGGAGGAGTGGCGGCTTTCCCAGCCAGATGTACTAGTGGGAGACATGGTTCTTTTACAGGATCCTAGCCCCCTCTCGTCTGGAATCTTGGTAGGGTAACTCACTGCCATTTGGGCCGTGATAAGCATGTGAGAGTCGTAGATGTACTCACAAGTAAAGGTCTCTATACTAGATCTATTTCTATTATTTCAATTTTGTCTGTTGAGTCTAAGTGTGCTCCTCTTTCATTGCTGTTTATATTTTTCCGACTGATCCTTTGTTTGTTTTCCTTCGGGGATCTCGTAGCATGATCACTTTCGTGATGTTGTAACGTGTTCATTTTCTCTCTTATTTAGTTGGCCCATTTGCGGGTCAAATGCTTTAAGTATTCCGAGACCACTGAACGAATAATATTTATTTAACTGCATTAGTGTTTGTATTATATCGTTAATTATGAGTAATTGATAACCTTCACCACAAATTACCAAAGACTCTTACCTTAGGCGTGTTTTAGGATTAGCCCTTGTCAAGCTTCCAGAATATATTGGCAGCGTGCGAATCTCCTTCCTCGCTGCTCAGCTGACGTAATGACGTCACATCATCTGCTTCAGCCAACCACACGCCTTCCTGTGTTTAGATCTTTCTAGAAGACTGCTGGCACTACTTAAAGGGAAGCTTCCACCATCCCGATGTTCGCACTCTACTTACTGCCTCATCTATACCGCATCGCTATTCTGCTTCTCCACAGTTCATCAGCATGTCACACTGCTTCGAATCTTCAAATGAGGTCACGACAAGTTGAGTTGGCGTCAACTTAAACTTTACCTTCGCTACGCTCAACAAGACGGGTGCTTGCTCCGCTCTATGTTCAACTTCTAAGTGGCATGTCAAAAAAAATGCATCTGCTTTCCAAACAAGGAACCCTTTTCTACAAAGCATCATCATTCCTGAATGCAGGATATTCTCACCGCATCTTCTAGAAAACCTGAAACGGGAAATTATTCTCGTTTCCGTCGCTCGGCCAGCCATCTCAAGCCACGGCCGACCCGCTACACAACAAGCGTAACCTATCTAGTCATTTCAACGCTTTAAGTTGGTAATATTGTTTCATGCCACTTCAACATCGCCGCAGAAGATAAGTGCTCTCTTTTATTCATAATCTTAATAATTCCTCCCTCACCCCCCCCCCCTTCTTTAAGTGCTTTTAATATTCATATTTATGGTCTATTTACAATCAAGTGAAAACGTTTTATTGGAACACTTCAAACTGATAAAAATGAACTTTTGTGGATTTCACCATGCTGGGCCAACGTAAATATAACTTTAATTCTAGTGTTCTTCTTTATGTGAATTTAACATGTTTATTACTTTAATAACCTTTAAAATCTATGCACGCTTATATGTTCATGTGTGAAGTTCAAAGAACCAGGCCGAAATTCTTAGCCCAATTATTCAGTCTAATCGCTTATCTCACAGTACTTATTTTGTCAAAGCATTTTGCCTGATGCTGTTCTCCCATTATGAAGAAGACTCTTAACTTAGGCGTGATTTAGGATTAGCCCTTGTCAAGCTTCACATACTCAGTACAGAAGTTAGGTACGACCCTTCCTTCCATAACTAAGTTTGCTATTTCTGGGTGTGTTAGCATGGTTCCTACCAACCTATCTCATTTCTTCACTAGCAGTCACCAGAAGCATCTCTCTACTCATGGCTGGCTGCGTGGCTCAGCGGTAATGTTCTCAACTGTTGTGCCTAAGGTTGTAGGATAGAATCCTGGCGCAGTCAGCTGGCATTTGAGAAAGCGCAAATGCGAGGGAGCCGTGTCAGTAGATTTACTGGCACGTTAAAGATCCCCTTCGGGGCAAAATTCCGGCACCCCGGCGTCTCTATAAGCCACAGTAGTTAAAAGGGACGTAAAACCAATAACATTATTATTATTATTATTATTATTATTATTATTGCTCTTATTCTTCTCTTTCCTGCTGCAACAACAGTCCAAGTTTCACTTTCATACAGTACCACGCTCCAGAGAAAGGCTTTCAAAAATTATTTTCTTATACCTAATACTCTCGAAACAAAGAACATACGCTGACTTGGTTATTACCGCAGAACTTCACTCAGTGACCAACTGTGCCAAAGAGAGATCTTAATTTTATATATATATATATATATATATATATATATATATTTGTCGTTTACCCTCCAGGTTGGTGGAACCCACGAACTCAGCGACGGAACTCACCACTACCGCCTCTACGGGCAGTGTCCTAGAGCTGGGAACATCGAATCGGAAGGGATACAACTGGTGAGGTGGGATTGGCACCTCGCCCAGGTGGCCTCACCCTGAAAGCGATCAGGGGCCTCATGAGGGAAGGTAAGGGATGGTGAGGATGGATAGGCAAGGAAGAGGGAAGGAGGCGGCCGTGGCCTTGAAGAAGGTACCATCCCGGCATTTGCCCGAAGACGAAGTGGGAAACCACGGAAAACCACTTCGAGGATGGCTGAGGGGGAATCGAACCCCCTCAACTCATTTTGGCCACCCGAGGCTGAGTAGACCCCGTTC
The DNA here is from genome assembly GCA_946902985.2 of Meconema thalassinum. NCBI lineage: Eukaryota > Metazoa > Arthropoda > Insecta > Orthoptera > Tettigoniidae > Meconema > Meconema thalassinum. The sequence continues at coordinate 884,158,244 of OX336389.2, read as the reverse complement.
CAGTCCTCTTACCACTTTTCAAATTTCGTGGCAGAGCCGGGAATCGAACCCAGGACCTCCGGGGCGGCAGCTAACCATGCTGACCGCTACGCTACGGAGGCGACTAATTTATTAAATATGTTAATACTTAAACCAATGGTGTACAGTATTTACAACCTGACATACAGTCACATAAATGGAAGACACTCTCGAAAGAAAACATACGCTGATTTGGTTGTTACCTCAGAACTTCACTCAGGCACAGCCGATTTCAGTGAACAACATCGCAAAAAAGAGCCCATGATCCATGGAATGTTGCTAGACATAAACTAATGGCGTACAGCAATTACAGTCTGAGATACGGGTGATTGAATGAAGAAAAAAGTGGAAAATATTAGGAATAGATTGTGTTTTAATATAACTCAAGTAAGGTGAGATGTAGGTGGTTTTATATGACCGATGACATATCTGGGCATATATACCTTTCATTTAAAATAATAGAATTGAATAAATCGGCCCAGTAGAACGTCCGAAATGGCTCGCTGAGGTTGTCATAAATTATTTTAATAATATACTCTAGATTGATCCTACCTTTGGCACAATTTCCTTATAGCGACGCACCTTTAAGATAAGACAAATATTTCGAATGACGTAATACATACGTTCAAACTTCGTTTTGTCCAATGGCTAATAACTTCAAATAGTTATCTAAATTCGTTTGACGAAAGTAATATTTGTAAGTAATATCTGATTAAACTCGGGACTTAATTTCCGATATGTTATTTAACTTCTACTCCAGGCAAATGCCGGGATGGTTCCTAACTTAAGGCCACGCCACCTCCTTTCCAATCCTCATCTGAATTACTATGGCACACACGAATACGGCCATCATAATAACACAGGTTATCAGACATTAGACACACAAATAAATGGGGCTACACGACCATGATGTCGCAAAGCCCCTATATCAATCAACAACAACTATCGATGTATTTCAGATTGACATTAGCCAGTTTGAACTATGCCATTAGCTTAGTGACAATCGCATTGACATCAATTCTGAATAGACGACGTGCAAAGCGAGCATTCTGTTGTGCACGCGTTGTGAAGGTAAAGCCCGTATTACACGACACTCGTTAGCATGGAGGCTTCTACCAGTACTGGTATACACTCTGGTATAGACGCGTCTAGCACCGTGTGATTTGTACCTTCTATGCTAGGTTCTGCATTCCATTATAGCTTCCATAAAACTCAGGAAATTGAACAGGTGCCATTTTTCCCGGCAGTTTGCAGGGAAGATTGAGCACATGAACCTATACATATACAAAAAACACAGAACGTGTCATATTATTATTATTGCTATTATTATTATTCTGGAAGAAATACTGAGCTATTGAAATTCTAATAGCTCTCACGAATAGTATCCATCCATGGTTTTGAGCAGGAAGTAGGGAAAATACAAATTTAAATGAGATAAATAAATAATTGTCCCCACCAATGTTTGTCATTTAAATCGTCCTCGTAGACCATGTGAATAAAACTAAATTGAAACCTTGATGTACGAGGTAGGGAGAATATAATAAAATAATTAAAACAAAGTAAAATTTCCTGCCATTGGATAGCCTTGAACCCGGGATATTTAAAACAGTGAGTAGGCACGATACCACGCGCACACTTTTTCAAAAGACTGCTAACCTCATTCTTGCACGACTTATTAACTCGTATGGTTAAATATGCAATTATTAGTTGCATCTTAAATATTGACTGAAATGCATTTATTCAGTACCTGGTATGTTTTCAAATTTACTTAAAGCAGGTTTTACGACCGCTTTGCGTTAATATTGCGAATCAGCTGCAAATATTAACCTCAAACGACAACCGTCCATGATTTATTTCTTACACCTTTGCGTACAATATGCCTACAGTAGTGGCTCCTCAGGGTAGGCAAAGCCTATCTGGACATTTAAAGAAACGTAAGTTATATTTAAAGTCGCCTCCGTAGCGTAGCGGTCAGCATGGTTAGCTGCCGCCCCGGAGGTCCTGGGTTCGATTCCCGGCTCTGCCACGAAATTTGAAAAGTGGTATTAGGGCTGGAACGGGGTCTACTCAGCCTCGGGTGGTCCAAATTAGTAGAGGGGGTTCGATTCCCACCTCAGCCACCCTCGAAGTGGTTTTCGGTGGTTTCCCACTTCGTCTTTGGGCAAATGCCGGGATGGTACTGTACCCGTAAATCCGGAAAGTAGCCTGTTGGAATATCCATTGCCCCAGCTGGATCGCCTATTTCTAACAGCACCGGCCAATTACTACATTAGAAATCGCTCCAACATGGTCTTTAGGGATTTACATACAGCAGTTACGAGAATATTGTGGATCAACAACAAACTACACGGGGCACACTGACCTTTACTTACGTGCTCGGGGACTGGGAACTCAGCTTCGCCTACAATACATCCACAATACTCTAATCCTTATATTTAAACTGAATCACACGTCAAAAGTGACAGATAACGAACTGAATAAATTTATTAACAATGGTAAACTAACCTAATATAAACAAAATAACAATAAACTAATCTAACAACAAAAAGAAAAAATACAACCATAAAATCATACACACTTCCTTTCTACAACACATCTTATTACAATACTGTGCAAAAATATCAGCATAAAAGCCTTGGCAGGTATAGGCCTACACTACGTGAAAAAGAAAAACGTTTTAAGGGATGCTCTTACATTCGTGGCATTCCTGGGAACAGGTTACCTTCATTGGCACGCGTCTGAAAACGCACGTGCACTGGCTTGCTCCATGAATGAGCGATAGCACAGCGTTGACCTCGGAACTATTTACAATTTATACAAGGCTGTGAATCGCTGTCACACCAAGTCCTCCACTCCTAACGGTGAATCATTCTGTCTGGCCTGCATTGAGACTGCCTTGTGTGCGTTTAAAATACACCTAAAATTAACATTCAGATCTTACAAAATGCTCTTAACATCTATGTTCCTTTAACAATCATTCTGGAATTTTCACACAATCTTTCATTCGCACCCCGAAATTGTTCTAGACCAATTCGGTTCAACAATTACTCTCAACAGTGGGCAATCATTCATACAAACACATCCGCTCACAAAACACAAGCTATTCCAAAACATTCGATTAATTAATCCTACCAAAATTATTTAACTAATTAAATCATTTGCGAAACATATTTACATGTAATTTGTTCATAATAATTGACACTATTTAACGTTGCTAACACGTTACTTTCGAGATTCTGGATTCTCGGTTACAACAAAACTCTCAATTAATTATTTACACTTTTTTTCACATAATCATTTTCTAACACTCCGTAGTTTTCATATACTGCTCACACATCGTCTTATATATGTTTCCTTACATTGTCGGTCTAATACAGTCGACTGATAAAGTATAACTGTACGTAATTACATAACTTCAGGTTTAATAAAATTTAATAATGGTATCATTGACATGAGTAGACAATCGTTCTCTAATTGTATTTCCGCTAAAACCCTTCTGTCAACACAGCTAAAACGTTACTTCAAATGAACTGGACTACTTGTATACAACGACTCTTATCATGATCCAATGCCTTTCTTATCAAAGAACAATAATACTTTGACTTCCTTTAAAATGCGGAACTTCCTTCGCATGAGCACTCCATAGCTCTACAAATCCTCATATAACAATATATATGGCATAAACAATTATCATCCACTATGTTAAACAATGACCAAAACAGATTAATGGTTATTAATATTTCTTCTGTAGGAACTTTTCTCAAATGAAGGCATGACACTCAGTATCGTTTCACAGGACTACTGATCTACAATTATACATACTTAAGTTCTTCAAACGAAACTTCCAATCGTAATGAACGATATTAGACTGTCGTGATTGACCTCCTAAAGTTTACTCCACAAAAAGATAATTAACTGTTAACTCGTCTGTCGCAAATACATGTAATAAAAATAATACTCCTGTCTCATCTCACTTATCAAGCTTTAAATTGTATATCGTTGTAATATCAGGTCTACATAATGACGTGATGATACACAAATAGTGTAAAATAACACACATGTTATTTATAGTGTCAAATAGAATTCAATCTTGACCGGGATAAACTAGCTTTGAATTCCTAGCCAAAGATTTGAATAATCTTCTATCAAAAGATATTTCCTCTAACATATTAAATGAACAAAGCTCTCAGCTTTACAAATAATAAAAAGGTTTGTCATTGTCTTAATGTTTTCCACTCTACACAAAGAATGTTTATATGTATGTTGATAAGACTTCGGTCTTATCAAACGACAAGTATTTCCTACATCGTCGAAAGTTTATAAAGTTTATGTACAATAATGATATAACAATATCATTCGACGTTTCTTCTGTTCTTGAAGTTTGATGTTGTTACATTAAAGTGCTCAAATTAAATTTAATAGAATTTAATTTGAAGCTATGACACAATGTCAGAATACTTGGTTTAAATCAATTATTAAAATTCGAGAGTCGAAACGACTAGTATTCTATGAGGCAATATGATTCCTCAAACAAAATTTTTAATGTCAGTTCTACAACTGATCCGTAGAATAAAATTGAAAAATACACACATCAAAAAAAGTTTTGCATCACCTCGGTTCCCAGATCTCCGGCATATAGACGTTGACTGTGTATATTGTATCCAAGATACAGTCCCTTTGACCGTTCATAGATGTCACTAAAACTGCTCAAAGATGTAAACAACCATGCATGAGCAGGGCCTATTAGACGGAGGGGGTATGACAGCCGATCAGTTCCAGTCATTCCACCAGGACGAAGGTACGCTGCTTATGTTGTCTGTAGTTCTACCATGCCTAGAAGGTCAATACCGCAGTTCGATCGCGTCCGCATTGTTACTTTGTGTCAAGAAGGGCTCTCAACAAGGGAAGTTTCCAGGCGTCTCAGAGTGAACCAAAGCGATGTTGTTCGGACATGGAGGAGGTACAGAGATACAGGAACTGTCGATGACAGGCCTCGCTCAGGCCGCCCAAGGGCTACTACTGTAGTGGATGACCGCTACTTACGGATTGCCGCTCGGAGGAACCCTGACAGCAATGCCACCATGTTGAATAATGCGTTTCGTTCAGCCACAGGACGTCGTGTTTCAACTCAAACTGTGCGCAATAGGCTGCATGATGCGCAACTTCACTCCCGACGTCCATGGCGAGGTCCAGCTTTGCAACCCCGACACCATGCAGCGCGGTACAGATGGGCCCAACAACATGCTGAATGGACCCCACGGAATTGGCATCACGTTCTCTTCACCGATGAGTGTCACATATGCCTTCAACCAGACAATCGTCGGAGACGTGTTTGGAGGCACCCTGGTCAGGCTGAACGTCTTAGACACACTGTCCAGCGAGTGCAGCAAGGTGGTGGTTCCCTGATGTTTTGGGGTGGCATTATGTGGGGCCGACGTACGCCACTGGTGGTCATGGAAGGCTCCGAAACGGCTTTACGATACCTGAATGACATCCTCCGACCCATAGTGCAACCATATCGGCAGAATATTGGAGAGGCATTTGTCTTCATGGACGACAATTCTCGACCTCATCGTGCACATCTTGTGAATGCGTTCCTTCAAGATAACGACATCGCTCGACTACAGTGGCCAGCATGTTCGCCAGACATGAACCCTATCGAACATGCCTGGGATATGTTGAAAAGGGCTGTTTATGGACGTCTTGACCCACCAACCACTCTGAGAGATTTACGCCGAATTGTCGTTGAGGAGTGGGACAATTTGGACCAACAGTGTCTTGATGAACTTGTGGATAGTATGCCACGGCGAATACAGGCATGCATCAATGCAAGAGGACGTGCTACTGGGTATTAGAGGTAGTGGTGTGTACTGCAATCTGGACCACAAATGCTGAAAGTCTAGCTGTATGGTGGTACAACATGCAATGTGTGGGTCTCATGAGCAATAAAACGAGCTGAAATGTTGTTTGTGTTGATCTCTATTCCCTTTGTATTTAACGGTTCCGGAACTCTTGGAACCGAGGTGATGCAAAACTTTTTTTGATGTGTGTAGATGAAAGGCAATCATCTCCTAAATAATCTTGAAGCATAAAAATCTTAGCACACATCTTAAGTGTAAAATACATGAGAACACTGAAATACATGAAATGTGAAAATATGGAGTAAGATCGTTGGCTCAGGATGTCACTAATCAAGCTCTATACTAAAAATAAGAGACACAGCTACCTTATTTGGACGAAAACTTGAAGATCTATGTAAGTATTCACACAATACTTTAGATGTTCCCTCAGTTCAAGATACTGAGATGGATCTGCATTCGAACCTCGGATCTGCGATCTCAGAGATAGGAAAAACGTTCCCTCTCCGGAATTCACCAACATTCGCCTGGGCTCGAACGACATCCTTCTGGCAAATTCTTCTATTGTTGCTGGGCTACCCCTAGCATCTTGACAAATCTCTTCTGTAGAATCTTCATTCTCCGTCGCAAATACGTATCAGCCTCATCATTGAAAAATAATTTATAGAAATATTCATATAGATGGTGAATGAAACATTTCTATTGCTAATTGATATTACGTTAGTGTTCGTAGACTGACGAAAATGTACAAGATGGACCGTACACTACGTCTGTATTCAAGAATACGTCGTCTAACGAAGTTCCATCATTGTATCTTAAATTCTGTTATCGAATATGTCTCTGGCGCATGACTATTTAGTTCATCATATCAACAATGTTAATTATGTTGAATGAAACCACTTGAAGAATAATGATAGTCATTATAATAATGTTTATTTGCGGCGCCAATGATATAAGTTCTTCGCTACTGTTCACTTGAACTGCGTTCGCCCACTTCACGTTGCAATCTAAAATGATATTCAGCTTTATTTCCAACACATTTGAAAATCTGTCTTAACAGGCTTATATTGTCGAAAAGGGAAATTTTAGAACGCTCGACTTTCAGCAGAATGTAGCATTTGACCTGTTCTTTACATATATTCACTTAGTTGAACTCAAATCTCAAGTATATAAGAGATATACTAATTTCAATGTTCCTGACAAATTCACTTAAAAAGGAAGTGCGGTAATCTCCAACGTTCTACCTAACTATCCTAGCGTCTCCACAAGTCGACAGTCGTCGCACTCGGACAAAGCTTTGGGATCTCCGTCAATTCAGTAAAAACACTTCTTCACTCTTCAAAGACTGCTGGAATAAGAACCTCGATCCTTGGATCTCCCCCTCCGAGTCGAAATTTTGGCGGCCATATTCATCTGCCACCATAATTTTAGCGCGTAGATTACTAATGCTTATTACTGCGTAGATTAACCGATCTGCGGTTTTTAAAGTATCAGACATAATTTCTTTTAATATTTTCTTCATTACCAAATAAGAAAATCTTCTTCTAAGGGCCTAAATGCATAATTTCACCAAATTATGTAGTTGGAGTTGATCCCGTCCTCAATAAGACCTCATCTCATTGGCTCTGGGCTGGGATCCAATAGCATAATTTATAACAATATTTATAATATTAATTTCCAAACTCACTGTTGCTATACCAATTTCAGCCTTCTAAAAGCGTATATTGTGCAATATGTCACGTGATCTGGCTCTCCCACCGCCTCGAGCTTGTAACACTACCCTCCTGTGTCACATTTCCAGAATTCATATTTGCTGGTTAAATTTTATCATGGGGACGGAAAATACTCTCATTTTGTCCCAGAATAATTCAATTTTCGGGGGCAGTACCTACTGCAAGGCCACGGCCGCCTCCTTCCCTCTTCCTTGCCTATCCATCCTAACCTTCCAATCCCTCCCCTCATGAGGCCCCTGTTCGCTTTGCAGGTGAGGCCGCCGGGGCGACGTGCTGATCACACCTCCACAGTTGTATCCATCCCGACCAGATGTTCCAAGCTCCAGGACACTGGCTGTAGAGGCGGTAGTGGTGAGTTCCCTCGCTGAGTCCGTGGGAACCACCAACCTAGAGGGTAAATCGACTAAATAAGAAAAAAAAGTTATATTTAATATTCTCTCCTTATAAATATTTTACGGAACTTTTTACATTATTTTGGTGTTTCAAACAGTATTTTACCTCCAAGCCGTTCAAATTGTCCGGTCTGTAGTACGTAGCTTAGTGAATGCTCTCCGACTTTTAAATTGAGCGCCATCCACTGAACACGACTCAAATGACGCACGCGCAACAAGATCTTCTCGCAGGACAGGCTAGGTCCGAGATTGCCTTGCCACTTCATTCAGAGTGCTTGGCCCTTGTAGATGAACATAAGGCGGGCATCACAGTTCGCTACCGTAGTCAACGCATGCGCACAATGCTTGGTTAGGCCAGTTGTGTTGGTGCCTATCTTGCGTATAGGTTACGATAATTGCCGACTGCCAACGAGCCTTCAAAAGGATCTCCCGTCCCTCGTGCTATTACTAGTCAATAATGTCAACAATCAAGTTCCCGTTACTGGCTACTGGCTGTAGTGTTGAAAGAAGTTTTTCTTGCTTGAAGAGAGTGCAGTCATATTTAAGAAATACCATAGGACAGAATAGACTTACTGCATTAGCCACAGTTTCAATCGAACGACAGCTTCTAGATGAATTTGAAAAGCATTGATTTAATTTATAAATAAAGGTGGATCAAAATTAATTAATATAATGCTTTAAAGAGTCATCCATGTCAAAGGTTGGCGAGGGGGGGGGGGGGTGCTACAATTAGAAAATCTTGAAAAGTCATCGAATGCATAAACATATATCAGATTTACAGAGTTATACAATTACATTCAAGGAAGAAGGCGACGAGGCTTTTTTCACATTTTATCCAGTAATTTCCACATTGTTATTTACTGTATATACATTAATGGCAGTCCATTCAAACTGTTTGCTCCCATGGCGTTCCTCAAATAGGTCTACAGATACCGTAATGTTCAGAACGATCGTTCTGGTGTTGCTGTAGTTACCGGTAAAGTGCACAAAATCTGCAACGCCTTCTGTATGAAGGGGAAAATAATTTCATTACACCTATTCAAAGATGATATAAAATCCTTAGGGAACTCATGATGATCATTCTGTTCAAGGAAACTTCTTGTCAACATCTTTAGCTCACTGAAGAATGATTCTGGCGATGCATCAATATAATCTAGCCATTGGTTTACTACGGCATCAAATGTTTTTGCCATTGTTCATCTGAGGCTTGCACAATGGTTTTGGGCAGCAACGTTTGTATGATTCATAATGTTGAATTTTGGGCTTATGCCGTGTTTTATTATATTGCAATTCGACGCGTTTCGAAAGAAACCATGTCTTTCATCGTCAGGAATAATCTGGAATACGACAATGTTGCTAAGAGAAAGCAACGAAGAACATATAGAAGGTGCCCAAAGATGGACGCCATTATAGCCCCATGTTAGGGACAACGGAAAGCAGCAGTGAATTACTTTCTCAGGGTTCTGATAATAGGTAGCCAGGATTCACTGAGATTGTAGCCGGTGTCGCGGTTGAAATTATCTGGGTGTTTACGTATTTCAACCGCCTCCCTGATGATTCTGGGACGATATTGCTTTATACGGGCAAGAACATCCACCCCTTGGAACATGACATCATGGCCAGGTGTTAAAGCATGATCGGCAACAGCTGATTTATCAGGTTGAATGAGCCTGATACATCTATTATGTTCCTTAATGCGAGTGCATATTGTTCTCGAAGTCTGCCCGATGTAAACCTTGCCACAAGTACAGGGAACTCTGTAGATACCCGGTTGTTGCAATTTAGGCAAACTGTCCTTAGTTGGTCGCAGGAGTTGCCTAATCTTAACAGAAGTTCCAAATACAGTCCGTATGTTGTATCGACGTAGGATTTTAGCAATACGATCCGTTGTGTTATGTATGTACGGAAGGTAAGCAGTTCCTCTTACATCTCTTTTCTCAACTGACGTCCTATTATTATTTGTTGGTTTCAGAACCGTAGAAATCAAAGCCTTGCTATAACCGTTGCTCTCAAAGGTGGTTCGCAGGGTGTTAATTTCTTCTTGTAAAGAAGACACTTCACAAATCCTCCTAGCCCTGGTAGTTAGAGTTGTAAGGATACCATGTTTCTGGGCAGGGTGATGGTGAGAACTTGCGTGGAGATATCTATTGGTGTGTGTTGGCTTACGAAAAACGCTGTGTCCTAAAGATCCATCCTCTTTCTTGGTGACGAGAACATCTAAAAAAGGTATTTTGCCGTCAGATTCCTTTTCCATGGTGAAACAAATAGAAGGGTGCTGGAGATTAAGGTGATCCAGGAAATGGCTAAGATTTTCCTCACCTTCCGTCCAAACAACGAACGTGTCATCCACATAACGCCACCAGATCTTCGGTTTGAAAGGAGCCGACGACAAAGCTTTCTCTTCAAAGTTCTCCATGAAGAAATTAGCCACAACAGGAGAGAGAGGACTACCCATGGCCACACCATCAGTCTGCTCATAAAAATTCCCATTCCATAGAAAGTAGGAGGAGGTCATGCAGTGATAAAAAAGTCTTGTGATGTCTTCAGGAAAAAAGCCATTAATGAGAGACATAACACCATCAATAGGTACTCTCGTAAACAGAGACACCACGTCGAGACTCACTAGAATATCACCCGGCTGAAGTGTTATAGCTTTTAACTTTTCCACGAAGTGTGTGGAATCCTTAATGTACGAAGGCGTGTTACCCAGAAGCGGCTGAAGTAGTCTTCCTAAGTATTTGGAAAGGGCATATGTAGGAGAACCAATCGTACTAACAATAGGTCTAAGAGGAACATCTTCCTTATGTATTTTAGGAAGACCATAGAGTCTCGGAGGAATAGCATCCCCTGGAAGGAGAGTCTTCGCTGCATCCGCTGGAATAGATGATTGCTTGATCAATTTGACGGTGACATTTGAGTAGCGAGTAGTAGGATCACGACTATTAATCCTATATACAGGATCTGATAACAAAGACGAGATCTTGGAATCATAATCAACCTTATCCAATACCACTGTCGCGTTACCCTTGTCAGCGGGGAGAACGATAATATCAGAATTGTCCCTTAGATCTTTAAGTGCCCGGCTTTCGCCTTGTTTTAAGTTGGTGTTAGGTGGCTTAGCTGTCTTGAGAACTCGGGAAGCCAGACAAGAATGTTCCCGAGTTCTCAAGACAGCTAAGCCACCTAACACCAACTTAAAACAAGGCGAAAGCCGGGCACTTAAAGATCTAAGGGACAATTCTGATATTATCGTTCTCCCCGCTGACAAGGGTAACGCGACAGTGGTATTGGATAAGGTTGATTATGATTCCAAGATCTCGTCTTTGTTATCAGATCCTGTATATAGGATTAATAGTCGTGATCCTACTACTCGCTACTCAAATGTCACCGTCAAATTGATCAAGCAATCATCTATTCCAGCGGATGCAGCGAAGACTCTCCTTCCAGGGGATGCTATTCCTCCGAGACTCTATGGTCTTCCTAAAATACATAAGGAAGATGTTCCTCTTAGACCTATTGTTAGTACGATTGGTTCTCCTACATATGCCCTTTCCAAATACTTAGGAAGACTACTTCAGCCGCTTCTGGGTAACACGCCTTCGTACATTAAGGATTCCACACACTTCGTGGAAAAGTTAAAAGCTATAACACTTCAGCCGGGTGATATTCTAGTGAGTCTCGACGTGGTGTCTCTGTTTACGAGAGTACCTATTGATGGTGTTATGTCTCTCATTAATGGCTTTTTTCCTGAAGACATCACAAGACTTTTTTATCACTGCATGACCTCCTCCTACTTTCTATGGAATGGGAATTTTTATGAGCAGACTGATGGTGTGGCCATGGGTAGTCCTCTCTCTCCTGTTGTGGCTAATTTCTTCATGGAGAACTTTGAAGAGAAAGCTTTGTCGTCGGCTCCTTTCAAACCGAAGATCTGGTGGCGTTATGTGGATGACACGTTCGTTGTTTGGACGGAAGGTGAGGAAAATCTTAGCCATTTCCTGGATCACCTTAATCTCCAGCACCCTTCTATTTGTTTCACCATGGAAAAGGAATCTGACGGCAAAATACCTTTTTTAGATGTTCTCGTCACCAAGAAAGAGGATGGATCTTTAGGACACAGCGTTTTTCGTAAGCCAACACACACCAATAGATATCTCCACGCAAGTTCTCACCATCACCCTGCCCAGAAACATGGTATCCTTACAACTCTAACTACCAGGGCTAGGAGGATTTGTGAAGTGTCTTCTTTACAAGAAGAAATTAACACCCTGCGAACCACCTTTGAGAGCAACGGTTATAGCAAGGCTTTGATTTCTACGGTTCTGAAACCAACAAATAATAATAGGACGTCAGTTGAGAAAAGAGATGTAAGAGGAACTGCTTACCTTCCGTACATACATAACACAACGGATCGTATTGCTAAAATCCTACGTCGATACAACATACGGACTGTATTTGGAACTTCTGTTAAGATTAGGCAACTCCTGCGACCAACTAAGGACAGTTTGCCTAAATTGCAACAACCGGGTATCTACAGAGTTCCCTGTACTTGTGGCAAGGTTTACATCGGGCAGACTTCGAGAACAATATGCACTCGCATTAAGGAACATAATAGATGTATCAGGCTCATTCAACCTGATAAATCAGCTGTTGCCGATCATGCTTTAACACCTGGCCATGATGTCATGTTCCAAGGGGTGGATGTTCTTGCCCGTATAAAGCAATATCGTCCCAGAATCATCAGGGAGGCGGTTGAAATACGTAAACACCCAGATAATTTCAACCGCGACACCGGCTACAATCTCAGTGAATCCTGGCTACCTATTATCAGAACCCTGAGAAAGTAATTCACTGCTGCTTTCCGTTGTCCCTAACATGGGGCTATAATGGCGTCCATCTTTGGGCACCTTCTATATGTTCTTCGTTGCTTTCTCTTAGCAACATTGTCGTATTCCAGATTATTCCTGACGATGAAAGACATGGTTTCTTTCGAAACGCGTCGAATTGCAATATAATAAAACACGGCATAAGCCCAAAATTCAACATTATGAATAATAACACGGGCCGTGAAAGTCTAAATGACAACGTTTGTATGGTTTGTAGGATTCCATTATGATTCAAAAATCTGTCCTTGAGCTGACTCATGAAATCATCTATGAAAGCAAGGAAAATTGAAAGCCTGTAGTACATTACATGTACATTTAGTATTTTAATTAATATAATTAACGTAGAAAAGCTCAGATCCTTTGAATATATTGAATTAATGTGAATACTTTTATCTTAAGTTACGTCCTTAATAGTTTTCAAATTTTCGGTAGGGGGGGGGGGTACAACCCCCTTGGATCCGCCCCTGTCGTATAGCCTATTTATTAAGGTTCAAATTTATACTTCATAAAGGAAGTGATTCACGTGTTGTTTTCATCTGCAACAAATGCAGACGGTTGTCGATCATTGATCTACAGTCTGTCTTTATGCTTCATGTTCCGACATTAGCAATTTAATTATATACTTCAAATTGTTTTCTGATGATCCAATTTATATTATTTTATTATAAGTCAAATTAAATATTGATTTCCTTGAGGGAACGCCCATGGTAAATGGTGCGCAGGTAAGAATGATTGGGATATATCATATTAGCATTATTGTTAGCACATACTGGTACAGTCATCAAAATAATACAGGTTATCACACAAATAACACACAAACACCTAAGTACACGGGGCTATAGGGCCATGATGTCGCAGCCACTAAAATAAAAACAACAAAACATTATTAAACTGCCCTGAGTATTTAAGCACGAGCCGCTACTGAAATGCTGGCGTGTGATATACATCGGTCATAAGAGCAGGTGCACTGACGAGGATGAACAGAATCATACAGGTCCTGCTCGGTCCGTCCAGTGCGGTGGGCCACGGTGGGCTTCGCGAGTCCAGTGCTATGGGCCAGAACGCGGCCGCGTTAGATGGGAACGACACTGGACGGGCTGGCTATCCGGGCAAATTTGCTCTAGTTGCGATCGGTATCATAAGTTGCCGCATGGTCAGCATCATCCCCCACCAAGCGCACTCAATGCCAGGTCTCTCCGTTGAATAAGTATCTCAAGTCTCGAAAATACCGGCACTGACGAAGTGAAAACCTTTCCGTATCACACGACACTCACTGGCAAGGAAGCTGTTGTGATCGCTGGTACAACATCCTTTTTGATTCTGTTCATCCTCGTCAGTACACCTGCATTTATGCCCGAAGTATATCACACGCTAGCATATCGTGCGCCAAGTTGTAAGAAATAAAACATGGAGGACGGTTGTCGTTTGAGGGTAATATTTGCAGTTGATTCGCATTAATAACGCAAAGCGGTCGAGAAATTTGGTGTAAGTAAATTTGAAAAGATGTCAGGTTTTGAATGAATGCATTTCAATCAATATTTAAGATGTAACTGTAATAATTGGATATTTAACCATACGCGTTAATAAGCTGTGCGACAATAGTCACCATTGACCGTTGGAAAAGTGTGCAAGTGGTATCGCGCCGGCCCACAGTTTTAAAGATCCCGGGTTCAAGGCTATCCAACGGCTAAAAATTAATTATTTTTATTATATTCTCCCTACCTCGCACAGCAAGTTTTTCAACTTAGTTTTATACACATCGACTACGAGGACGATTTAAATCATAAACACTGGTAGGGGAAATTGTTATTTTCTCTAATGAAAATTTGTATTTTCCCAACTCGATCTTCCACACAAACTTTTCTTTTCACGTTATCATTTTACCCTCCAGGGTTCGCTTTTCCCACGAACTAAGTGAGGGATCCCACCACTACCGCCACTGAGGGCAGTGTCCTGGAGCTTGAGACTCTGAGTCAGGGATACAACTGGGGAGTGTGGCTAGCACTTCGCCGGCCTCAACTGCAAAGGGAACAGGGGCCTTATGAAGGGATGTGAAGAATGGGAGGGTTAGGCAAGGAAGTGGTAAGGAGGCAGTCGTGGCCTTACGTTAGGTACTGCACTCGAAATTATGAGTAGCCAAGAGAAAGTAACCGACAGAGATTCGAACGGAGAGCCAGAGAAAAAAATATGAATAAAATATTTCGAGATTTGTATTATTTCTACGCATAGGAAGTCAGATTATGTGCAATGAAGCAATTTGTAAAATTTTAGCTTGAAGAAAGATTGTTATTTGGAGAAGAAATGGAAATTTTATAGTCTGGAATATTTTAACCAAGGGAGAATGATCAGAACAGCGACCAGGAAAGTGAACAGTTTTGTGAAGTTAGCAGAGACAAACCAGTTTTGGTTAGTGTCGACTTGGCAAGGAGACTTGGAGGTCAGACACCCGCAGAGAATCCTTAGGTGGGGATGGCTCGTGGACAACAAATTTGATAACATGGAAGCAGCCAATCACAATGAAGGAAGATTACGAGGGATTATATAATTATTAAAATTATTGTCATTTAGACTTTCACGGCCCGTGTTACTATTCATAATGTTGAATTTTGGGCTTATGCCGTGTATTATTATATTAAAATTCGACGCGTTTCGAAAGAAACCATGTCTTTCATCGTCAGGAATAATCTGGAATACGACAATGTTGCTAAGAGAAAGCAACGAAGAACATATAGAAGGTGCCCAAAGATGGACGCCATTATAGCCCCATGTTAGGGACAACGGAAAGCAGCAGTGAATTACTTTCTCAGGGTTCTGATAATAGGTAGCCAGGATTCACTGAGATTGTAGCCGGTGTCGCGGTTGAAATTATCTGGGTGTTTACGTATTTCAACCGCCTCCCTGATGATTCTGGGACGATATTGCTTTATACGGGCAAGAACATCCACTCCTTGGAACATGACATCATGGCCAGGTGTTAAAGCATGATCGGCAACAGCTGATTTATCAGGTTGAATGAGCCTGATACATCTATTATGTTCCTTAATGCGAGTGCATATTGTTCTCGAAGTCTGCCCGATGTAAACCTTGCCACAAGTACAGGGAACTCTGTAGATACCCGGTTGTTGCAATTTAGGCAAACTGTCCTTAGTTGGTCGCAGGAGTTGCCTAATCTTAACAGAAGTTCCAAATACAGTCCGTATGTTGTACCGACGTAGGATTTTAGCAATACGATCCGTTTTGTTATGTATGTACGGAAGGTAAGCAGTTCCTCTTACATCTCTTTTCTCAACTGACGTCCTATTATTATTTGTTGGTTTCAGAACCGTAGAAATCAAAGCCTTGCTATAACCGTTGCTCTCAAAGGTGGTTCGCAGGGTGTTAATTTCTTCTTGTAAAGAAGACACTTCACAAATCCTCCTAGCCCTGGTAGTTAGAGTTGTAAGGATACCATGTTTCTGGGCAGGGTGATGGTGAGAACTTGCGTGGAGATATCTATTGGTGTGTGTTGACTTACGAAAAACGCTGTGTCCTAAAGATCCATCCTCTTTCTTGGTGACGAGAACATCCAAAAAAGGTATTTTGCCGTCAGATTCCTTTTCCTTCCAGGGGATGCTATTCCTCCGAGACTCTATGGTCTTCCTAAAATACATAAGGAAGATGTTCCTCTTAGACCTATTGTTAGTACGATTGGTTCTCCTTTATATGCCCTTTCCAAATACTTAGGTAGACTACTTCAGCCGCTTCTGGGTAACACGCCTTCGTACATTAAGGATTCCACACACTTCGTGGAAAAGTTAAAAGCTATAACACTTCAGCCGGGTGATATTCTAGTGAGTCTCGACGTGGTGTCTCTGTTTACGAGAGTACCTATTGATGGTGTTATGTCTCTCATTAATGGCTTTTGTCCTGAAGACATCACAAGACTCTTTTTATCACTGCATGACCTCCTCCTACTTTCTATGGAATGGGAATTTGTATGAGCAGACTGATGGTGTGGCCATGGGTAGTCCTCTCTCTCCTGTTGTGGCTAATTTCTTCATGGAGAACTTTGAAGAGAAAGCTTTGTCGTCGGCTCCTTTCAAACCGAAGATCTGGTGGCGTTATGTGGATGACACGTTCGTTGTTTGGACGGAAGGTGAGGAAAATCTTAGCCATTTCCTGGATCACCTTAATCTCCAGCACCCTTCTATTTGTTTCACCATGGAAAAGGAATCTGACGGCATAATACCTTTTTTGGATGTTCTCGTCACCAAGAAAGAGGATGGATCTTTAGGACACAGCGTTTTTCGTAAGCCAACACACACCAATAGATATCTCCACGTAAGTTCTCACCATCACCCTGCCCAGAAACATGGTATCCTTACAACTCTAACTACCAGGGCTAGGAGGATTTGTGAAGTGTCTTCTTTACAAGAAGAAATTAACACCCTGCGAACCACCTTTGAGAGCAACGGTTATAGCAAGGCTTTGATTTCTACGGTTCTGAAACCAACAAATAATAATAGGACGTCAGTTGAGAAAAGAGATGTAAGAGGAACTGCTTACCTTCCGTACATACATAACACAACGGATCGTATTGCTAAAATCCTACGTCGGTACAACATACGGACTGTATTTGGAACTTCTGTTAAGATTAGGCAACTCCTGCGACCAACTAAGGACAGTTTGCCTAAATTGCAACAACCGGGTATCTACAGAGTTCCCTGTACTTGTGGCAAGGTTTACATCGGGCAGACTTCGAGAACAATATGCTCTCGCATTAAGGAACATAATAGATGTATCAGGCTCATTCAACCTGATAAATCAGCTGTTGCCGATCATGCTTTAACACCTGGCCATGATGTCATGTTCCAAGGAGTGGATGTTCTTGCCCGTATAAAGCAATATCGTCCCAGAATCATCAGGGAGGCGGTTGAAATACGTAAACACCCAGATAATTTCAACCGCGACACCGGTTACAATCTCAGTGAATCCTGGCTACCTATTATCAGAACCCTGAGAAAGTAATTCACTGCTGCTTTCCGTTGTCCCTAACATGGGGCTATAATGGCGTCCATCTTTGGGCACCTTCTATATGTTCTTCGTTGCTTTCTCTTAGCAACATTGTCGTATTCCAGATTATTCCTGACGATGAAAGACATGGTTTCTTTCGAAACGCGTCGAATTTTAATATAATAATACACGGCATAAGCCCAAAATTCAACATTGTGAATAATTATTAAAATTATTATTTTAATATTATAATGGATTGGAGTATATCAAATTTACAAGGAAGGAAGAAGAAATTTAATTGGCAGAACAGAAATTAATTTAGATGACTGTGAGAGAAGATATGAGCAAACAAGTGAGTTTATAGACTGGCGAGAGGCTAGCGCGCCAAATTTGAGAGGGAAACTGAACTCAGGAGGCTAGAAGAAGACAAGGAACGAGGTTCTTATTTCTCAAGTATTCAACGAGGTAACACGTATGGAAAATCGCTCTACAATTTGTATGCAATGGCAACTAAGAAAAGTACTAGACTTCAGAAGGAAGAACTATAATGTTAACAAGGAACTACAGAGTAAATGAATAAATATTGGAAACAAGAAGAAATATAGAAAGAATTTACGGAATTTATCTACAAGAATTTATAAAACAGAAGTGAGATGATGATGATAATTGTTGTTTTAAGGGGCCTAACATCTAGGTTATCGGCCCAAACAGAAGTGAAAAAGACACGTTGAGATACTCTATAAATTTTCACTAGTCCATTAGTGAAACTTTAGCCTGACATACTGCAACGCAGAAGAAAATAATTTTAATATACTGCACATCTTAGAAAAACATCTACTACATTCAAATAAGATGTCTTCAAGATTAGGTCAGAAGGGACAAGTAACAACGAGCAACTTTAGTGAACGAAGGATGATGTTCCAAGTTCAACATGACGGGAGGTTAAATCTACACTAACAAGCGAAGTCCAGTGATGATCATAGCGATTCAACAATGGAACTTAACTGCATCAAAATTCGCAGTACGCTTGGAATCCATAAACAGTCTACTAAAACGAAAGGAAAGTCACATGAGGAGGTGATTCCTTATCGTAAGCATAATCACTACCTACAATTAACATCAGGAGCTTCGAGAGAGCAGACGAATGAAGAGTTTGTCCAGAAAGAAGCGTATGCAGTATCTAGGTCACCCGACCGTGAACAAGAAGATGCGAACGCGAGCGAGGGTCATTGGCAGCAGACATGGACACAGGCTGGCGCAGATCAGCTGTAAACCGGTCTAGGCAGCAATCTCACCTGCACGCGGGACAGAGCGGAGAGGAACGTGAAGAATGCAGTAGCAAGCTAGACGGCGCGTGGCGCATTCCCAGCGCACGTGGGCAAATTCCTCAGCTTCCCAGGTCCTCAAAGTCTGTTTCAAGCGTTCCAGACTCCAGGTAGAACAGTGATTTTTAACACCTATGTAGTTAGCACTTGTTATGGGTTATTCCAGTGTTTGACCAACATCTGATTATTTTATTCCTAGTTCATGTTATTGTTGTTGCTATAAATTTTGAAATTTTTCTACAAGTCAACGAATTTGTTTGTGACGTATTTTTCGAACTTTTATTGTTAATATTTTCACGTTAATATATTTTTCACTCTAGTAAACTAACGTCTTTAGGATTTTTATTCATGTAATGTATAACGGTGAGTGAAGTAATTTCGTTAACGTGGTACAACAAATGAAAGTAAGTCGCAAGTAGTGGGGTAGTGGGGGAGCTGTCTCACTTTTTATTGAGCCACCCTCGTATTTGCCCCGAACCTGATATCTCGCTAACCAAACATGGGATTAGAACATACGGGGTGTCCTAGCACTGCTAGTAATGCCCCCTACTTTCCTATAGGCTCTTTATTTGATTAAAAGACCAAAACTAAAAGGTCATTCGCGAGTAGTGGGGTAGTGTTGGTTTCCTGAAGTCGCGCTCGTGCTTGAATATGTATGCCTATGTTGGGAAAGGGTTAGGTGGTGAGGGAGGAGTAGGGTCGAGTGAGGGGTCGTTTAGATGGTATTTTTTCCGCTCTAGATGATGGTGAGGTTATTTTTTAAAAATGGATGGAATTGGGAAACGCCATTTGGGGTAAACATGTTGTTTTTTGACATTTTGGCGATGAGTGTTTTTTTTATGCGCATGCGCACTTGAGGAGTTTTGTAAGAGGGCGGGCTTTTTAAATGATGATTTATCAATGAGTGTTTTTTTAATATGTATTGAAATAAACCATAAAAACTAATAGGTCATCGGCTTTTGACTATCTCGCTAACCAATAATCGGATTTAAACGTATGAGGTGTCGTAGGACTCGTGGTGAACTCTCTTTTTCTATCGAAGGGGTATATTTACCCCAAAATAAAAACTACCCTTACCCGGGGGATGAAATAGTAATTTATTTTTGTATACCTACGAACTTGGCGGTTTTTGTAAAAGAGCGGGCTTTTTAAATAATGATTTATCAATGAGTGTTTTAATATGTATTGAAAGAAACCCAAAAACTAATAGGTCATTGGCTCTTTACTATCTCGCTAACCAATAATCGGATTTAAACCTATGAGGTGTCGTAGGACTCGTGGTGAAATCCCCTTTTCTATGGACGGGGCATATTCACTCCAAAATAAAAACTACCCTTACCCGGGGGTTGAAATAGTAATATTTTTTGTATGTGCGCGCACGGACGGCTTTTGTCAAAAGGACCTAACTACACGTTAGTTAATATTTTCTGAACCCCTCATGGGATTTTGCCATAGACAGTATTCTAGCCCTGGGGGGTAACGCCCCGTTTTTGAATGTATGATTCATTTTTGTCGAAAGGGCCTAACGACACTTTTGTTCATATCTCGCGAACCAATCATGCTAGGGACTTGTATGAGGGGTCCTAGCACTTGGGGCAACATTCCCTGTTTGGGGGTGAAACTACCCCCCAAAATTGAAAAATCCCTATCTCGGAAACGAAGAATCCTAAAATTAAGTGTGATAGCTTAAAAAATAGGGGATGATATAGGCATTTACCTCGATGGATCATTTCACCCCTAAAACAGTAAATAGTCATGTTATGGGGAAAAAACGTGTTAAACACCTAAAAATGATAAATGAACCTAAGATCTTTTGTTTTTGATGAAAAATAGCAGGGGGGTGAAACTACCCCCCAAAATTGAAAAATCCCTATCTCGGAAACGAAGAATCCTAAAATTAGGTGTGATAGCTTAAAAAATAGGGGATGATATAGGCTTTTACCTCGATGGATCATTTCACCCCTAAAACAGTAAATAGTCATGTTATGGGGAAAAAACGTGTTAAACACCTAAAAATGATAAATGAACCTAAGATCTTTTGTTTTTGATGAAAAATAGCAGGGGGGTGAAACTACCCCCAAAATTGAAAAATCCATATCTCGGAAACGAAGAATCCTAAAATTAGGTGTGATAGCTTAAAAAATAGGGGATGATATAGGTTTTTACCTCGATGGATCATTTCACCCCTAAAACAGTAAATAGTCATGTTATGGGGAAAAAACGTGTTAAACACCTAAAAATGATAAATGAACCTAAGATCTTTTGTTTTTGATGAAAAATAGCAGGGGGGTGAAACTACCCCCCAAAATTGAAAAATCCCTATCTCGGAAACGAAGAATCCTAAAATTAGGTGTGATAGCTTAAAAAATAGGGGATGATATAGGATTTTACCTCGATGGATCATTTCACCCCTAAAACAGTAAATAGTCATGTTATGGGAGAAAAACGTGTTATACACTTAAAGCATAAGCATCTTTGTGAAACCATGCTTTAATGGACATGTGTATGGATGATGATGGTTGTTATTATTATTATTAGGTAATTATGGATTAATGTGCGGATAGATAACTAACCTGTGGGGAGCGTGATGGCGCAGGTGCTTAGCTGCTCGTCTTTACTCGGGCAGGTGGGGTTCAAATCCCGGTGACAGCGGGGGTTGGAATTTTCACATGAAGAAAATCACGTGGCGTCAGGAAGGGCATTCGGCCTTAAATCCCCGGCCAAAACCAAAATGAGCCTGGTTGGCTCCGGCGACTCAAAATAATTGGGAAAAGCCGAAGAAAGAAAAAATGATAACTCACCAGTAATAGTAAACATTGGTTTGAGGTGTTGAAGAAGTCAGGATGGCCAACCCTTTACCCTGGTTCACGAATGGACCCCAAAAAGTTTTACCTGTCAAGACTCAGTCTACCCTGTTGCAGCCTTGTGAAAAAAAATCGAACCGGGGCCTCTGTAGTGACAGTGGAGCTATATTCATGATGATTTTTAAACAAACCTAGGCTTGCCTACTACCGCTGTGTTGAATCTGCACAGAGACTCTGGCTTTGGTTTGTCTAGTGTCCCTTGGCGATAACAGCACAGCGACCTTGTCAGTAAGTTTCATATTACTCATTTGCATGATAGCGGGCGTGCTCTGCACATGACTAGATCGTTGTTAGGTTTGACAAAGGCTTAGTGAAGCTTATGGCAACCTTGAAATGAATGTCATGGTATAGTCGGGGTTGGAAGGCAAGACCTTAGTGTTGACAACCAAGTAGGTTAACCACTACACGGTGAGATGGTCAAATAATAATGTAACAGAACATATAGAAACGTTTTCTATAGTTTAACGAATTGGCATACCATGAGAGGTGTAGGTAATGGAAATTGAATCCTTAGCTGATGATCTATAGCCATGCCCACGTATAAGCTATCATGGTAGAAAAAGAATGGTATGGCTTGTTTTAAACGGAGAATAATAATTGTGTTTACTGTGAAACACAAATCTGAATTTAAAATAATTAATTTAAAATAATTAATTTAAAATAATTAATTTAAAATTAGTTTAGTACGCTGAAGTTAAAATGAATAATGATCACGTTACAGACAGCCAGTTTCAAAGCCATGAGAACTAAGTGAACAAAGAATAAAATTCATGAACCAGTGAGGAATTCAGCATGCTGTCCTTTGGACAAGAGAGAAGCGTTCTACAGCGACCCTCAATGGTTTGGGTCATCGTAAAGATGAAAATTAAATCTAAGCTACTACACGCTTATATACTAGAAGAAGAAATGGAAAACAATAGGTCAAATAAAGAACAGAAGGAATAAAAAATGGCCCTCAACCCTCAAGCATGTGGATTGAGGGAGTTGGAAGGAAGGAGAGCCATGAAAGGCAGATAAAAAGTATACTAGGAGAGGCTTTGTCCCAGAGGTAATGGATAAAGAGGAGGTAAACTGGACTCAGCTCAGAAATCCCTTGGGGTCGCCAACTTCCAAACTGATCAGCCCTTGAGGGTGTAGCCATATGCAGAGTGCACCGCAAGTGGTGGGGCTAAATACACCCTACCTTCTTGAGGGGGGCATGAGCAAAAGACAGGAAATAACATGAAAATAAAAACAAGGCTGCCTCCTCAGGATATCAGAAAAAATAAATAAACCAGGGCCAATGAAGTTGCAAAAGGAAGAGACTCCCTAGGGCTCGGATACCCTAATCATGTTGGGGTCGGCAGAGAACACGAGATGAGCAAGTGTGGTCGACAGGAAATAAGACAGAGAAGAGCCTAGCACAAGTTAGTGGAAGCAATGACGGTCTCAGCTGGAACTCCGTGATCGTCAACCTACATGACACTAGATATGACGCCCAGGGGTGGAATTAAAGACCTCTTTTGTTTTATATCACATGACATGTCTTATAATGCAATACTGGTCCTAGGGTATGCAAAAAGGTATTAGAAACTCAGCTAATAATAGTGTGCTTGCCCATGATTATTTTCCCAAGGACTGATAACCAATGATTTCCAAGCCCCTAAGTAAGACAAAAAACAAATGATTTTCATTTTTCCAATGAGTTGGGGTGAGGTGAGTTTTCTATACACCAAACTGATGTGGTTTCCCACTTCTACTCCAGGCAAATGCACATTTGATGTTATGAATAGTCAAATGGTTTGCAACTGCCCAATGCTAGGACCTGATTAGTGGCTTTTAAAAAATGGAATGGAATGGAGTACACTTTCCCCAAAACCAACAAGAGGAGTGTTCGATCCCTCACAACAACCATCCTTAAAGTCAATATAAATGACTATGCACTTCAGCTCATGACGGTCTCCTCTATTGTATGGCTTGTTTTAAACGGAGAATAATTGTGTTTACTGTGAAACACAAATCTGAATTTAAAAAAAGTCCTCTCGGCACGCCGGAAGGCGGAGGTAGATTTCACCGGACAAACTTGGGGATAGGCGAAAATAGGCAGAATATGCAGGTTTTCGTAGAAGGATCAGACCCCATTTATTGCGAGAAGGTATTTTATAATTGGAGCTTAATTAACTTTGTTTTTCGTCATTTTATGCTTATTTTAAAAAATTTATTGTCTTATGTGGAACGGTAACCTTTTTGTCATTTGGGGTCCATTTTTATACTTGTGGTCACACTGTCCTTATGCAAGGTTTCGACACTGATGTGTAACTATGTAACGGTCTGTTACTTTTTCACGCAAAATTATATCTCCCGCAGAGATTTTGGTTGGTTCCTCAGTTTAGGGGCTGCGACAACACGGTCATGTAACCCTGTGTACTTATGAATGGCTGTATTAGTCTGTAATTCAGGTAAGGACTGCAGACGGTCAATTTCAGGCAGTAGTTCCTAATGTTGCTACCAGGTACTACCGTCAACGACACCTACCTGTGAACTTGGCTACTAGATGCCACCACAACCAGCAACTCGCAACGAACGTTGGAACTTCCCCTCCAAAGGAAAGCATACTGAGGGATTTTTAGCGCTCTTAGAAAATCCGACGACTTCGGCCGGCTTTGAACTCGCAACCTTGGGCATTGACATTCAGCATGCTTGCTACCAGTTACGTCACCGAAGCCGCTTCCCACTTAGTCAGATGTCAAAGTCAACCCCTGGCACCATTCAGCCCATGACGGGCTAAGGCCGACCAAGCGACCGCTGCCCAGCCATTTGACCTGCAGATATTGGGGTGAAGCGTGATCAGCGCGTCGGGTCCCCTCGGCTGTTAATCTTGGTATTCGTGATCGGGGTGCTGTCTCACTGTCAGACAGCTACTCAATTGTCCTCACGAGGCTGAGTGCACCCCGTTCCAACCCTCACGTCAGTTATAAAATCCCTGACGGAGCCGGGGATCGAACCCGGGGCCTCCGAGTGAGAGGCAGGCGCGCTACCCCAACACCACGGGGCCGGCTTAGTCAGATGGAAATACTGAATCTGATCTCGTGCAAGTGCGATGTCATGGCTACGTCAGATGTCTTATCCCTCATCAATTTAGTAGTGTTGCCATGGCAACCTCTGATAGCTCTTGGCATTTTCTTATAATTCCGAAATCATTTTTCTCATTCCTTGGCGTAATGACGGGTCATATCAAAAATTCTTTCAGACAAAAGTTTTAGGTAATTATTAGGGGAATATTGTCCATTTTGTACGGTTTTGATATTGTGCCTATTAAGAGAGATATGATTAATGTTTCCCGAAAAACCCACTTTTTCCCACCCCTTTGGTCAATGGTTGGTGCTATAAAAAACTCTTTAAACATAAATTTAATATATGCTATTTGCTAATAGGATTCGACACTGGAATTATTTTACAAGTAGTTATTTTAATGACCAACAGAGTTTAATGTTAACAAGGCACAGCTCTATTTGAAATTTTGAATAACATGTTGCATGTCATACATCATAGGCAACTACTGTAAGGCTTGTGATTTATTTAATGCCTTTAACCCTATATTAAACACGCAGTTTGCAATACTGATAACTGCAATGTTAGTGAAAAAAAATTGAAACAAAACAAAAATCAGCATTGAAAAACCAAAAAGTGGTTGAGCATATATATAGTGGGGAAAAGAAAAGTTTCGTAAACACTAATGTCCAACAAGACTAATTAAATCAGTAACTGTCAGGGTGGCCGAGTGGTTAAGGCGTTTGACTTAAGATCAAATTTCCAAATATATAAGGAAGCAAGGGTTCGAATCCCTTCCCTGACATAACTATTGCTTGAACATGCAAGAAAACAAGAAATATACACAAACTATGTTTATCAATTTAATCAATTTTTTTTTTTACAAGAGATAGACACACAGAATACAGCTCTTTTGGTTTATCAGTTCTTTTAAACATAACACTTGTTGAAAATTATTTTTTAGGGGATGGGGGTGTTGCTACGTTGACCCATTACACAATAATAGCAGCTTTACGAAGTTCATTTTCTATATTTAATAGCTCTTTCTCATAACCAATATGGCCAAGCTGTTTACAGGCATGCAAGAGCTGTAGACGTTCGACTAATATATTAGGATCGTTCCATTTACTATTTTTTATGAATGGTTTCAGAATCTCGGGAAGCAGTTCATCATTATCACCATCATTATGATTATCATCCTCATTATTATAATCATTTTCATAATGATGATCATTATCGTCGTTATCATTACCATGATAATTTCCACCTGTGTCCACAGTCTGTTCAATGGTTTGAGTTGTCTTTGATAGTGTTGAAAGCTTCTTTTTAGATGTGCTAGAATGCTTTAACATTGTTATGTTATTTTTACCACTATTACCTTTCCCCACTAACTTTTTGATGGGGTATATTGTCTCTGATAGGGTTGAGGGCTTTTGAGATGTGGGTGCATGTCTGATCATGGGTTTCACAGGAGGTGTTAAAGGTTTCTCATTAAACAACTCGCTAACAGCATGAGTGCGTTGTAGTGTATTAATCTTGAGGTTAATATTATCTTGAGCAGTACTATCTTTCTCTTGGACTTGGTTTCTTGCTTTGGTTTGGGTTTTCCTTACATTTAGACTAGCGTGATTATTAAGTTTACATTCATGATTGTTTGAAGAAAGTACGTCCAATTCTTTTGTTTTAAGCATTCCTCGACACTGTTTCGATCGTTGCTTTGAACAGCGCCAAATAACAGTTCCATTTTTATTGCTTCGTTTCACAATATATGAATATCCTTTATAGTATGCATAAGGCTTACCATACCTAGTCACTGATACTTCCATATCAACTGTCAAGCACAAACTAATCTCTAGTAAAGACAACTTGGTAATAACAACAATAGTTTAATGTGGGAGCATATATACATGCAAAAAGTGGGAGCAAAGGTGGGGGGTAAAAAGTGGGAGCAAAAGTGGTAGCAAATGTGGGAGAAAAAAATAACTGTGAGCAAAAAGTGGGAGCAAATATGGGATCAAATGTGGGAGCAAAGCAAATATAAAAAAAAGTGGGAGCAAATATGCTAACAAATATGTCAACAAATATACCAGCAAAAGTAAATACACAAGTCAAGATAGATTAAAGTGCAAAGAAAATATGAAAGCAAATATGAGAGCAAAAAGGGTGATTTTCTAAAACAACTAGACATAACAAACTTAGTCATAACCTAACCTCACCTAACCTAACCTCACCTCACCTAACCTAACCTAACCTCACCTCACCTAACTTCACCTAACCTAACCTAACCTAACCTAACCTATCCTAACCTAACCTAACCTAAACTAACCTCACCTAACCTAACCTCACCTCACCTAACTTCACCTAACCTAACCTAACCTAACTTCACCTAACCTAACTTGAGTGAACTTTACCTAACCTAACCCATCATAACTTCACCTAACCTAACTTTACCTAATCTAACTTCACCTAACCTAACTTTCAACTCTCAGATCAAAATTAAATTCTAGGCATAGTTGAGTTGGAAGCCAAGACTTCAGGGATAACACACAAGTATACTAGCCACTACACCGCAAAATAGGCAAATTATCATGCAACACAACATAAAGTAAAAGTTTCCTGTAGTGTAACTCATTGGCTGTCAACCATAGTTTGGGAATTCAAACCCAAGACCTCAGGACTTTTGTTTTGAACATTATCAGAAATATTATTCCATTTACATTTTGCTGCTGCTGCTTATAGTTATAAGAGTTGGCATTAATATGGAAAGCAAAAAAAATGTGGGAGCAAAAAGTGGGTGGAAAACGTGTAAGCAGAAGTGGGAGCAAACAAGTGTAAGCAAATATGGGAGCAGAAAGTGGGAGCAAATGTGAAAGCAAAAGTGGGAGCAAAAAAAAGAGCGAGCAAAAGTGAGTGTACAAAGTAGGAGCAAAATGTGTGAGTAAAAAGTGGGGGCAAATGTGGTGTTTTACTAAAACAATCTCCCCTAACCTAACCTAAACTAACTTCACCCAACCTAATTTCACCTAACCTAACTTTACTTAACCTAACCTTCCAACTCTCAGATCAAAAATTAAATTCTGGCCATAGTCGAGTTGGAACCCAAAACCTCTGGGATAACACCCAAGTATACTAGCCACTACATCGCGAAATGGGCAAATTATCATGCAACACAACACAAAAATAAAAAGTTTTCTGTAGTGTAACTCATTGGCTGACATTCATAGTTGAGAATTCAAACCCAAGACCTCAGGACTTTTGTTTTGAACATTATCAGAAATATTATTCCATTTACATTTTGCTGTTGCTTATAGTTATAAGAGTTGGCATTAATATGGGAGCAAAAGTGAAAGCAAAAAGTGGGCGCAAGCATGGCTGGTTGTAGAGACTTTCATATCAACAAATACACATAAATTAAATTTTAGTAAAGTGTCTTGGCTAATAATAATAATAATAATAGTAACAGTTTAAAAAAAATTTCAAGGGGATTGATATTTTTCAGGGTGTAATTTCCAAAGTACTGTCAAGAATAATAATTACATGAACAGATTCCAAGAACTCTAGAGTGCTTTTAAGGTTAATGATTGGCTAGGAGTGAGATAGAGCTAGCTAACCTAAGTTAACCTCAGCTCAGTAAACCTAACCTTGTCACATGGCATGTTCTACAAGTATAGACTTGCTTTGAGACTGGCTATGACGTCACAGATGAATGGCGGTGGGAGGCTGGACATGACGTTTTTATTACCCAAAAACATTTTCCTTTTTGCCAGCCTCCCACCGCCATTCATCTGTGACGTCATAGCCAGTCTCAAAGCAAGTCTATACTTGTAGAACATGCCATGTGACAAGGTTAGGTTTACTGAGCTGAGGTTAACTTAGGTTAGCTAGCTCTATCTCACTCCTAGCCAATCATTAACCTTAAAAGCACTCTAGAGTTCTTGGAATCTGTTCATGTAATTATTATTCTTGACAGTACTTTGGAAATTACACCCTGAAAAATATCAATCCCCTTGAAATTTTTTTTAAACTGTTACTATTATTATTATTATTATTAGCCAAGACACTTTACTAAAATTTAATTTATGTGTATTTGTTGATATGAAAGTCTCTACAACCAGCCATGCTTGCACCCACTTTTTGCTTTCACTTTTGCTCCCATATTAATGCCAACTCTTATAACTATAAGCAACAGCAAAATGTAAATGGAATAATATTTCTGATAATGTTCAAAACAAAAGTCCTGAGGTCTTGGGTTTGAATTCTCAACTATGAATGTCAGCCAATGAGTTACACTACAGAAAACTTTTTATTTTTGTGTTGTGTTGCATGATAATTTGCCCATTTCGCGATGTAGTGGCTAGTATACTTGGGTGTTATCCCAGAGGTTTTGGGTTCCAACTCGACTATGGCCAGAATTTAATTTTTGATCTGAGAGTTGGAAGGTTAGGTTAAGTAAAGTTAGGTTAGGTGAAATTAGGTTGGGTGAAGTTAGTTTAGGTTAGGTTAGGGGAGATTGTTTTAGTAAAACACCACATTTGCCCCCACTTTTTACTCACACATTTTGCTCCTACTTTGTACACTCACTTTTGCTCGCTCTTTTTTTTGCTCCCACTTTTGCTTTCACATTTGCTCCCACTTTCTGCTCCCATATTTGCTTACACTTGTTTGCTCCCACTTCTGCTTACACGTTTTCCACCCACTTTTTGCTCCCACATTTTTTTTGCTTTCCATATTAATGCCAACTCTTATAACTATAAGCAGCAGCAGCAAAATGTAAATGGAATAATATTTCTGATAATGTTCAAAACAAAAGTCCTGAGGTCTTGGGTTTGAATTCCCAAACTATGGTTGACAGCCAATGAGTTACACTACAGGAAACTTTTACTTTATGTTGTGTTGCATGATAATTTGCCTATTTTGCGGTGTAGTGGCTAGTATACTTGTGTGTTATCCCTGAAGTCTTGGCTTCCAACTCAACTATGCCTAGAATTTAATTTTGATCTGAGAGTTGAAAGTTAGGTTAGGTGAAGTTAGATTAGGTAAAGTTAGGTTAGGTGAAGTTATGATGGGTTAGGTTAGGTAAAGTTCACTCAAGTTAGGTTAGGTGAAGTTAGGTTAGGTTAGGTTAGGTGAAGTTAGGTGAGGTGAGGTTAGGTTAGGTGAGGTTAGTTTAGGTTAGGTTAGGTTAGGATAGGTTAGGTTAGGTTAGGTTAGGTTAGGTGAAGTTAGGTGAGGTGAGGTTAGGTTAGGTTAGGTGAGGTGAGGTTAGGTTAGGTGAGGTTAGGTTATGACTAAGTTTGTTATGTCTAGTTGTTTTAGAAAATCACCCTTTTTGCTCTCATATTTGCTTTCATAT
This sequence comes from Meconema thalassinum, assembly GCA_946902985.2. Lineage (NCBI taxonomy): Eukaryota > Metazoa > Arthropoda > Insecta > Orthoptera > Tettigoniidae > Meconema > Meconema thalassinum. The sequence goes on along the minus strand of OX336389.2, from coordinate 884,127,793 downwards.
TTTCTTTGCACTTTAATCTATCTTGACTTGTGTATTTACTTTTGCTGGTATATTTGTTGACATATTTGTTAGCATATTTGCTCCCACTTTTTTTTATATTTGCTTTGCTCCCACATTTGATCCCATATTTGCTCCCACTTTTTGCTCACAGTTATTTTTTTCTCCCACATTTGCTACCACTTTTGCTCCCACTTTTTACCCCCCACCTTTGCTCCCACTTTTTGCATGTATATATGCTCCCACATTAAACTATTGTTGTTATTACCAAGTTGTCTTTACTAGAGATTAGTTTGTGCTTGACAGTTGATATGGAAGTATCAGTGACTAGGTATGGTAAGCCTTATGCATACTATAAAGGATATTCATATATTGTGAAACGAAGCAATAAAAATGGAACTGTTATTTGGCGCTGTTCAAAGCAACGATCGAAACAGTGTCGAGGAATGCTTAAAACAAAAGAATTGGACGTACTTTCTTCAAACAATCATGAATGTAAACTTAATAATCACGCTAGTCTAAATGTAAGGAAAACCCAAACCAAAGCAAGAAACCAAGTCCAAGAGAAAGATAGTACTGCTCAAGATAATATTAACCTCAAGATTAATACACTACAACGCACTCATGCTGTTAGCGAGTTGTTTAATGAGAAACCTTTAACACCTCCTGTGAAACCCATGATCAGACATGCACCCACATCTCAAAAGCCCTCAACCCTATCAGAGACAATATACCCCATCAAAAAGTTAGTGGGGAAAGGTAATAGTGGTAAAAATAACATAACAATGTTAAAGCATTCTAGCACATCTAAAAAGAAGCTTTCAACACTATCAAAGACAACTCAAACCATTGAACAGACTGTGGACACAGGTGGAAATTATCATGGTAATGATAACGACGATAATGATCATCATTATGAAAATGATTATAATAATGAGGATGATAATCATAATGATGGTGATAATGATGAACTGCTTCCCGAGATTCTGAAACCATTCATAAAAAATAGTAAATGGAACGATCCTAATATATTAGTCGAACGTCTACAGCTCTTGCATGCCTGTAAACAGCTTGGCCATATTGGTTATGAGAAAGAGCTATTAAATATAGAAAATGAACTTCGTAAAGCTGCTATTATTGTGTAATGGGTCAACGTAGCAACACCCCCATCCCCTAAAAAATAATTTTCAACAAGTGTTATGTTTAAAAGAACTGATAAACCAAAAGAGCTGTATTCTGTGTGTCTATCTCTTGTAAAAAAAAAAATTGATTAAATTGATAAACATAGTTTGTGTATATTTCTTGTTTTCTTGCATGTTCAAGCAATAGTTATGTCAGGGAAGGGATTCGAACCCTTGCTTCCTTATATATTTGGAAATTTGATCTTAAGTCAAACGCCTTAACCACTCGGCCACCCTGACAGTTACTGATTTAATTAGTCTTGTTGGACATTAGTGTTTACGAAACTTTTCTTTTCCCCACTATATATATGCTCAACCACTTTTTGGTTTTTCAATGCTGATTTTTGTTTTGTTTCAATTTTTTTTCACTAACATTGCAGTTATCAGTATTGCAAACTGCGTGTTTAATATAGGGTTAAAGGCATTAAATAAATCACAAGCCTTACAGTAGTTGCCTATGATGTATGACATGCAACATGTTATTCAAAATTTCAAATAGAGCTGTGCCTTGTTAACATTAAACTCTGTTGGTCATTAAAATAACTACTTGTAAAATAATTCCAGTGTCGAATCCTATTAGCAAATAGCATATATTAAATTTATGTTTAAAGAGTTTTTTATAGCACCAACCATTGACCAAAGGGGTGGGAAAAAGTGGGTTTTTCGGGAAACATTAATCATATCTCTCTTAATAGGCACAATATCAAAACCGTACAAAATGGACAATATTCCCCTAATAATTACCTAAAACTTTTGTCTGAAAGAATTTTTGATATGACCCGTCATTACGCCAAGGAATGAGAAAAATGATTTCGGAATTATAAGAAAATGCCAAGAGCTATCAGAGGTTGCCATGGCAACACTACTAAATTGATGAGGGATAAGACATCTGACGTAGCCATGACATCGCACTTGCACGAGATCAGATTCAGTATTTCCATCTGACTAAGCCGGCCCCGTGGTGTTGGGGTAGCGCGCCTGCCTCTCACTCGGAGGCCCCGGGTTCGATCCCCGGCTCCGTCAGGGATTTTATAACTGACGTGAGGGTTGGAACGGGGTGCACTCAGCCTCGTGAGGACAATTGAGTAGCTGTCTGACAGTGAGACAGCACCCCGATCACGAATACCAAGATTAACAGCCGAGGGGACCCGACGCGCTGATCACGCTTCACCCCAATATCTGCAGGTCAAATGGCTGGGCAGCGGTCGCTTGGTCGGCCTTAGCCCGTCATGGGCTGAATGGTGCCAGGGGTTGACTTTGACATCTGACTAAGTGGGAAGCGGCTTCGGTGACGTAACTGGTAGCAAGCATGCTGAATGTCAATGCCCAAGGTTGCGAGTTCAAAGCCGGCCGAAGTCGTCGGATTTTCTAAGAGCGCTAAAAATCCCTCAGTATGCTTTCCTTTGGAGGGGAAGTTCCAACGTTCGTTGCGAGTTGCTGGTTGTGGTGGCATCTAGTAGCCAAGTTCACAGGTAGGTGTCGTTGACGGTAGTACCTGGTAGCAACATTAGGAACTACTGCCTGAAATTGACCGTCTGCAGTCCTTACCTGAATTACAGACTAATACAGCCATTCATAAGTACACAGGGTTACATGACCGTGTTGTCGCAGCCCCTAAACTGAGGAACCAACCAAAATCTCTGCGGGAGATATAATTTTGCGTGAAAAAGTAACAGACCGTTACATAGTTACACATCAGTGTCGAAACCTTGCATAAGGACAGTGTGACCACAAGTATAAAAATGGACCCCAAATGACAAAAAGGTTACCGTTCCACATAAGACAATAAATTTTTTAAAATAAGCATAAAATGACGAAAAACAAAGTTAATTAAGCTCCAATTATAAAATACCTTCTCGCAATAAATGGGGTCTGATCCTTCTACGAAAACCTGCATATTCTGCCTATTTTCGCCTATCCCCAAGTTTGTCCGGTGAAATCTACCTCCGCCTTCCGGCGTGCCGAGAGGACTTTTTTTAAATTCAGATTTGTGTTTCACAGTAAACACAATTATTCTCCGTTTAAAACAAGCCATACAATAGAGGAGACCGTCATGAGCTGAAGTGCATAGTCATTTATATTGACTTTAAGGATGGTTGTTGTGAGGGATCGAACACTCCTCTTGTTGGTTTTGGGGAAAGTGTACTCCATTCCATTCCATTTTTTAAAAGCCACTAATCAGGTCCTAGCATTGGGCAGTTGCAAACCATTTGACTATTCATAACATCAAATGTGCATTTGCCTGGAGTAGAAGTGGGAAACCACATCAGTTTGGTGTATAGAAAACTCACCTCACCCCAACTCATTGGAAAAATGAAAATCATTTGTTTTTTGTCTTACTTAGGGGCTTGGAAATCATTGGTTATCAGTCCTTGGGAAAATAATCATGGGCAAGCACACTATTATTAGCTGAGTTTCTAATACCTTTTTTGCATACCCTAGGACCAGTATTGCATTATAAGACATGTCATGTGATATAAAACAAAAGAGGTCTTTAATTCCACCCCTGGGCGTCATATCTAGTGTCATGTAGGTTGACGATCACGGAGTTCCAGCTGAGACCGTCATTGCTTCCACTAACTTGTGCTAGGCTCTTCTCTGTCTTATTTCCTGTCGACCACACTTGCTCATCTCGTGTTCTCTACCGACCCCAACATGATTAGGGTATCCGAGCCCTAGGGAGTCTCTTCCTTTTGCAACTTCATTGGCCCTGGTTTATTTATTTTTTCTGATATCCTGAGGAGGCAGCCTTGTTTTTATTTTCATGTTATTTCCTGTCTTTTGCTCATGCCCCCCTCAAGAAGGTAGGGTGTATTTAGCCCCACCACTTGCGGTGCACTCTGCATATGGCTACACCCTCAAGGGCTGATCAGTTTGGAAGTTGGCGACCCCAAGGGATTTCTGAGCTGAGTCCAGTTTACCTCCTCTTTATCCATTACCTCTGGGACAAAGCCTCTCCTAGTATACTTTTTATCTGCCTTTCATGGCTCTCCTTCCTTCCAACTCCCTCAATCCACATGCTTGAGGGTTGAGGGCCATTTTTTATTCCTTCTGTTCTTTATTTGACCTATTGTTTTCCATTTCTTCTTCTAGTATATAAGCGTGTAGTAGCTTAGATTTAATTTTCATCTTTACGATGACCCAAACCATTGAGGGTCGCTGTAGAACGCTTCTCTCTTGTCCAAAGGACAGCATGCTGAATTCCTCACTGGTTCATGAATTTTATTCTTTGTTCACTTAGTTCTCATGGCTTTGAAACTGGCTGTCTGTAACGTGATCATTATTCATTTTAACTTCAGCGTACTAAACTAATTTTAAATTAATTATTTTAAATTAATTATTTTAAATTCAGATTTGTGTTTCACAGTAAACACAATTATTATTCTCCGTTTAAAACAAGCCATACCATTCTTTTTCTACCATGATAGCTTATACGTGGGCATGGCTATAGATCATCAGCTAAGGATTCAATTTCCATTACCTACACCTCTCATGGTATGCCAATTCGTTAAACTATAGAAAACGTTTCTATATGTTCTGTTACATTATTATTTGACCATCTCACCGTGTAGTGGTTAACCTACTTGGTTGTCAACACTAAGGTCTTGCCTTCCAACCCCGACTATACCATGACATTCATTTCAAGGTTGCCATAAGCTTCACTAAGCCTTTGTCAAACCTAACAACGATCTAGTCATGTGCAGAGCACGCCCGCTATCATGCAAATGAGTAATATGAAACTTACTGACAAGGTCGCTGTGCTGTTATCGCCAAGGGACACTAGACAAACCAAAGCCAGAGTCTCTGTGCAGATTCAACACAGCGGTAGTAGGCAAGCCTAGGTTTGTTTAAAAATCATCATGAATATAGCTCCACTGTCACTACAGAGGCCCCGGTTCGATTTTTTTTCACAAGGCTGCAACAGGGTAGACTGAGTCTTGACAGGTAAAACTTTTTGGGGTCCATTCGTGAACCAGGGTAAAGGGTTGGCCATCCTGACTTCTTCAACACCTCAAACCAATGTTTACTATTACTGGTGAGTTATCATTTTTTCTTTCTTCGGCTTTTCCCAATTATTTTGAGTCGCCGGAGCCAACCAGGCTCATTTTGGTTTTGGCCGGGGATTTAAGGCCGAATGCCCTTCCTGACGCCACGTGATTTTCTTCATGTGAAAATTCCAACCCCCGCTGTCACCGGGATTTGAACCCCACCTGCCCGAGTAAAGACGAGCAGCTAAGCACCTGCGCCATCACGCTCCCCACAGGTTAGTTATCTATCCGCACATTAATCCATAATTACCTAATAATAATAATAACAACCATCATCATCCATACACATGTCCATTAAAGCATGGTTTCACAAAGATGCTTATGCTTTAAGTGTATAACACGTTTTTCTCCCATAACATGACTATTTACTGTTTTAGGGGTGAAATGATCCATCGAGGTAAAATCCTATATCATCCCCTATTTTTTAAGCTATCACACCTAATTTTAGGATTCTTCGTTTCCGAGATAGGGATTTTTCAATTTTGGGGGGTAGTTTCACCCCCCTGCTATTTTTCATCAAAAACAAAAGATCTTAGGTTCATTTATCATTTTTAGGTGTTTAACACGTTTTTTCCCCATAACATGACTATTTACTGTTTTAGGGGTGAAATGATCCATCGAGGTAAAAACCTATATCATCCCCTATTTTTTAAGCTATCACACCTAATTTTTGGATTCTTCGTTTCCGAGATATGGATTTTTCAATTTTGGGGGTAGTTTCACCCCCCTGCTATTTTTCATCAAAAACAAAAGATCTTAGGTTCATTTATCATTTTTAGGTGTTTAACACGTTTTTTCCCCATAACATGACTATTTACTGTTTTAGGGGTGAAATGATCCATCGAGGTAAAAGCCTATATCATCCCCTATTTTTTAAGCTATCACACCTAATTTTAGGATTCTTCGTTTCCGAGATAGGGATTTTTCAATTTTGGGGGGTAGTTTCACCCCCCTGCTATTTTTCATCAAAAACAAAAGATCTTAGGTTCATTTATCATTTTTAGGTGTTTAACACGTTTTTTCCCCATAACATGACTATTTACTGTTTTAGGGGTGAAATGATCCATCGAGGTAAATGCCTATATCATCCCCTATTTTTTAAGCTATCACACTTAATTTTAGGATTCTTCGTTTCCGAGATAGGGATTTTTCAATTTTGGGGGGTAGTTTCACCCCCAAACAGGGAATGTTGCCCCAAGTGCTAGGACCCCTCATACAAGTCCCTAGCATGATTGGTTCGCGAGATATGAACAAAAGTGTCGTTAGGCCCTTTCGACAAAAATGAATCATACATTCAAAAACGGGGCGTTACCCCCCAGGGCTAGAATACTGTCTATGGCAAAATCCCATGAGGGGTTCAGAAAATATTAACTAACGTGTAGTTAGGTCCTTTTGACAAAAGCCGTCCGTGCGCGCACATACAAAAAATATTACTATTTCAACCCCCGGGTAAGGGTAGTTTTTATTTTGGAGTGAATATGCCCCGTCCATAGAAAAGGGGATTTCACCACGAGTCCTACGACACCTCATAGGTTTAAATCCGATTATTGGTTAGCGAGATAGTAAAGAGCCAATGACCTATTAGTTTTTGGGTTTCTTTCAATACATATTAAAACACTCATTGATAAATCATTATTTAAAAAGCCCGCTCTTTTACAAAAACCGCCAAGTTCGTAGGTATACAAAAATAAATTACTATTTCATCCCCCGGGTAAGGGTAGTTTTTATTTTGGGGTAAATATACCCCTTCGATAGAAAAAGAGAGTTCACCACGAGTCCTACGACACCTCATACGTTTAAATCCGATTATTGGTTAGCGAGATAGTCAAAAGCCGATGACCTATTAGTTTTTATGGTTTATTTCAATACATATTAAAAAAACACTCATTGATAAATCATCATTTAAAAAGCCCGCCCTCTTACAAAACTCCTCAAGTGCGCATGCGCATAAAAAAAACACTCATCGCCAAAATGTCAAAAAACAACATGTTTACCCCAAATGGCGTTTCCCAATTCCATCCATTTTTAAAAAATAACCTCACCATCATCTAGAGCGGAAAAAATACCATCTAAACGACCCCTCACTCGACCCTACTCCTCCCTCACCACCTAACCCTTTCCCAACATAGGCATACATATTCAAGCACGAGCGCGACTTCAGGAAACCAACACTACCCCACTACTCGCGAATGACCTTTTAGTTTTGGTCTTTTAATCAAATAAAGAGCCTATAGGAAAGTAGGGGGCATTACTAGCAGTGCTAGGACACCCCGTATGTTCTAATCCCATGTTTGGTTAGCGAGATATCAGGTTCGGGGCAAATACGAGGGTGGCTCAATAAAAAGTGAGACAGCTCCCCCACTACCCCACTACTGTCGCAGTGAGTTATAACAAGCGAAGCTTTGTCATAGTTGCAATGAGAGATACAGAGGGGATATTGTTATCCGAAGTAAAGCTAATTCGTTAGAGGATCGAAATTAAATGTAAATAGAAACGTTAACTTTTGCCAGGAGTGTTCAACAATGGCATTGGAGACACTCAACTATAAGTAAAAGAATATTGTAAAACCCAGAATTTTATTTTGACAGTATAAACAGTATGCTTTATTTTAAAGCATAGTTGATGAGTAAAAAGAAGGAGAAATGTGATATTACAGATCAATCTTTTGTCATAAAGAAGTCTTGAAAGACTACAGTAAAGATATTTCATATAAGATGAAATTAAGAACGTGAGGTAAAGTGTATTTTTATTGAGTAACGAACACGAGCAGACTTAAATTCAGACAGAAGATAAATTGTAACAGAGATGTATAAGTAAAGTAAAGGAAGTATGGCATATTTATGTGAGTAAAAATGTAGAGAAGTACTAAGAAAGTATTGCTGTGTGGAACGGATAAGTAAAGTATAGCACGGAGGTGTATAATCGATAGTATTGATGTTTGAGGATGTAGTTGTATCCATGAAAGGTATTACAGAAGTAATATTTAGTAGGGATACTGATTCTCTTACTTTGTCGAAAGTATTTGAGATGGATTTAGAAATTTGAGAACGTGCTAAGTAAGAAATATATGCAAAGAGGTATTGTTGAAGGAAGTGTAGTAAAGACACGTAAATAGTATTCACAGAGAGTGTGAGATAAAGAAATTATAATGAGAAAATATGGAAATACAATATGTCAGTAAAGTAAGTTGGAAAATGAAGTTGTGAGGAATTGCAAGTGTGAGTAGTGAGGGTTTAATGCCACGCACATGTATAAATTGTATATAGCTATCTGAAAGTCTTGCGTCGTAGTTCATAATATTTATTACAGTTATTGCAAACCGAAAATGTAAGTAAGTGAAATAGTAATCAACTTCACTGTTTGATACACATGTTCACGTTGACGTAACGATATATATATATTCATAATAAAACTAAAGTGTTGTGTGAGATAAAGAGTAGAAGGGTGGAATGAACTTTTTAAATAAAGCAGGAAGAAAATCGTGCAGGACGATGTTGTGTATATCTAACAATTGTAAATAATAATAATTATCGTAATAATTGTATTAATTTTTCTAAACATAATTAGTAGATTTGACGCTATTATGCGGAGTAAGATAATACGATGTATTATGTAGGGAGAACGTTTGTAAATTACTATAGAATTTGAAGTAGAATATTTGGAGATTAGACACACGGGGTTTAATAAGTGTTTTTAATTTTTTTAATCTTTCTAAGAAAGAGCATTCGTAGTGAAGATAAGTTTTGGTGCAGGGAGACTTTTTAAAGTCGCATCTATGTCCAGTAGAGACAGAAATTTTTATTTGAGTGTTTATTTTATTTTTATTCAGATATTTAGGGACACATTATTTATTGTCCTAGTTGAATAAATTGCAGGCACTTTTTAGTTTGCCTGTTTCATTTTTATAAGATCTGTTTTTCATTCAATGCTGAATTACGCTATAAAGATACTACTACTGTAGTTCGATGCAGGCAGTTCTTTTCGACATAACTATACCTAATCTACCCCGAGAGCCGAGTTGCTCAGTGTGCTCAATTTTGTTTTTAGGCTGTTCTGTGTACAACTAGTTAGTAGTATGGTTAGATATGCGTTATGTGTGTCAAGGGTTCCCTAGTCATCAGTCCGGTAGGAATATGTTGATTTCTTAGCCGGGTATTGACATCCCTACGATCCTTTTTCCATCCGTGCGGATTCTGGACGTTGACTTTGAGGAATTCGGGCGCAGTACCATCCTGGCATTTGCCTGGAGGCGAAGTGGGAAACCACGGAAAACCATTCCGAAGATGGCTGAGGTGGAAATTGATCCTCCTCTACTCATTTGGACCACAAGAGGCTGAGTAGACCCCGTGTCAGTCCTCATAACTTTTTCTCAAATTTCGTGGCAGAGACGGGAATCGAACCTCGGACCTCCGGGGTGGCAGCTAATCATGCTGACCACTACACCACGGAGGTGACTACATGAAAACTGCCAGGGAAAATCGGAGCCCGTAAGGTTAGATGTTATAGCTATCGTATAATCTAAGTGCCATTTTAGCCTACTTTTACCATTTTGTAAAAAAAGAGGAAAAAGTAGACTTTTGAGATCGATCGAGGCAAAGGTCTGTCTGTCCATCTGTCTGTGGGTGTGTCTCCCTCCCACCACCCCACCCCCTAACAACTCCGAAACGGCTGCAGTTATCAAAACCCAATTTGGTATAAGCTATACCCGAATACATCACGTGCATATTCAAAATGACGTCAGTGCTACCAATTGCTGAAAAATCATAAATGAAATTTGAGCTCTATGTTGGATATCTCAAACGTTATGCATGCGAACTGTTCCAAAATTGGGACACACAGAGATAATCACATTCCACATAAATTTGAGGGAGCCCATATATAACAGTGTTGCCAACATGATTCTAAGCCTGCTGAGAAGTCCAATCTTTAAATGCATCTAACGTCTTTCATTTTAATCAAATTTCGTGTGTGCTTTGTGTACCATAACAGATATGACTATACGTATTCTAAAGAGCCAGCAGGGCTGCCAACTGTTAATAAATGCTCTGTATATTTGTTTAACCCTAATATCAATATATCAGGAAGTATGCAAGCCAACAGCTCTAACTTTTGCACAAGTATAGTACCTGACATTCTAGATTAATTTGGGGTAGCCAATATACGTCTGTGCTGCCAACATGATTCTAAGCCTGCTGATAGGTCCAATTTTTAAATGCATGTAACTTCTAAACTAACAAATGGATTTCATCTAAAATTGGCATTCTAAAAGATAGTAATATTTCAGATTAATTTTAGCAACTCATACATTACCTTGTTGTCAACATGATTTTACGCTCGCTGATAGATCCAATATCTAACAGCATGTAACGTCCATGCTATCCATTGGGCTTCAACCGAATTTTGTATGTGCATCTGTAACTTAAGGGATGAAATTGTAGTGCTCTATGAGCTACACTATTTCAGGTATATTTCAAACTAATTACAAATGTTAGTATTACCAACTTTATTTCGTCATTATTCTAGATAGGTCTATATAGATTAATCATTGGCATGAATCTTAAATTTTAAGGTAAGTAGGCTCTTTAGTTCGCCACAAAACGACTTGTTTTTATTGTAATTTTTTTTGAGTTAACATATTATTGTGCTATGAAAATTATAATACTTTCACAAATAGTACAAATATTCATGGTTTGAATGGGGAAGTACAAATTCGGATGATAGAATAGAGCAATTTGCTCTGACAATATCCATGATTAAAATAGCCCCCGTAGATGATGCGAATAAAACGAAGTTGAAAACTTACAGCACAAAGTAGTGTGGATACAACAAAATAATTCAAAAAGAATAAAAAATTTAGCCATAGAGCGTATAGAACACAGGCCCCATTAGATACCAAGTTACAGCTTCAACGCTCGTACACTATTCCACTTACTACCCTAGCCCACAGCTACGGTACTTCGTCCGTATGGCTAAATGTCGAATGATTTCACTTAAATCTTAAATACTGACAGGAATGCATTCAATCAGTCAGTGCCTTTTCATGTTTTCAACCTAACGCATCTTAATTACAGATTTGCATTAACAATGCCAGTCAACTGCAAATATTACTCTCAATCCACAACTTCCCTCCATCTTTGATTTCTTGCAACCAACCCAGGTGAGCCAATCGGAGCATTTAGTGCAGGTACGAATAACGTTATTCATGCATGTACCGGAATTGTGGCCATATTTAATTTAGCGTTACAACCCGTAACATATCTACTGAGCCAGCCAATGCACGTGGTACTAGACATGCAGTATATACCATAAACAGAAGGTGCAGAACAGTACAGTATCGAAGCACGTGTGGTTGGAGTCATTATCAATTCATCCACGGGTGTCAATTAGACGCACTCGGCCTTCCAGAAGGCCACACTAAATTTACTATCACAATAAGCAGCAATAGGAGATACTGAAAATATAAATATTGATGGACAAAAGGTATGCTGCTACAAGGAAGACATGTTGTTGTTGTTGTTTCATTTGAACATCTTGGGCGTCGTGGTCATTTAGCTCCGTGTACTAGGGTCTGTGAAGAAATAAATAAATAAAGAATGAATATCCCTGTTAACCTGTATTATTGTAGTGTTTGTAATTAAAGTTAGGATTGGGATGGAGGCGGCCGTGGCCTCAAGTTAGTAGAGCATGAGTGGGAGGACGGACCTGAGGGGCAATAGCCAAGAATGCTTGTTACTGCGCCACCAGGTGGACTGCGTGGTAGACAGACCAAATGTAAGTGGAATTTTCCGATTGAAATTATAGACAAACCAATAGAAAAGTTTCTGTGGACTTATGACGTTTCTATTTGTTATCATAATTGGAATATCTTCTCTAAGAAGAAAAATACCACACCGTGAATTTCGGTTGCTGGATAAAATTCTGTCCTCATTAAGGAGTAAAAATAAAATATTCACTGAAGACCTCCTCGTCTATCGATGTTATTTAAAATATTCAACTACTTGTTAAACATACTACTGTTTCAAATAATGTTCATATTAATTTGTCAAATAACTGCCTTTCTATTTACAATCCTTTCTTTAACTTTATACATAGTTCTCCTTAATTCCTATCTCTACTTCTCTACATTCTTAAAATATTGAAAATTATTAAATCCTATCTCTTATTGTTATTATTATAATATTTACACTATTATTATTTAACCGTTGTCAGTTACGATAGTGTCTTTCTTCTCTTACGATCTCTCATTACTTTATACACATATCATTTCCAAATGTTTCAAACTTGTCATATCCATAAACTGTATAACGAACAATTAAGTTAATTTCCGTTGCAGTTGCCAAATCCTTGTTAAAAATCGATAATACTGATATTATATAAGACTGTATCTTCTATACCCTTAAGTTATTACCTGAATAGTGGTTTACATAATCATAATTACTTATATATTCGCTGTCACCTTCATACGTCGCTGTCAACGACTACAATAACGCCGATACCTTCAATACATCGCTATCGTCAACTACTACATCGTCGATAATCTCATCTAGACTTTATACACATAACAAGTCGTCTTATATAACGTTCCTATAAACGCACAATCCTTCCTTAATACAATTCTATACGTCGACTTAATATACTGCACGGATTTCTACACCCAATTCGTATTACTCTCTTACGTAACCATTGCAATAACAACACGTCAATACAATATTCTCTCCTTCAACATTACTTATTTCAACAATACTCGTTTCAACAATACTTCTTTATACATTTCATCGTCCTAATATTGTTACATTACTCTTTGTACTTTCACTACCGGTACCAAAATACTTGTTATATTCATATCAACGTACACCTTTCGTTCCCTTATCAGCGTAAAATATTCTTCATTAGCGACTTTCATAACTTATTATGTCCAATATGACAATACAATATTATTATTTTCATAAAACAACCACTATGTTCCTTACTCTCTTTACGCGTTGAAATTCAACATTTCTGTCTATATATATCACATTTAAAAAATATACATTTCTTTTTGTCCCTTTCAGTGTTTCAAATTACGGAATAACAATTCGTTCCCTTCTTCCTTCCTTTCTCTCGTATTTCAAAAATATTTCTCTATCATTACGTGTCGATACATGTCATTACATTCGTATATCAACTTATTACCAGTAGGTCATGAATTCTGTCTATCACGAATAACTTCCTAGAATTCTCTCAAAAATTCTTTATAGTCCTCCTAAATACTGACGTTCAACAAATGAAAACAAAAATAAATGTTGCTACACCATCAAATTACTTCTAATTTCTAATCGATAAAAAATATTATTTTTCATACCGGGTGAGTTAGCCGTGGTCGTTACGGCATGACTAATGGCAGTCGCTCACATCCGGGAGGCGAGGAGGTTCGAATCCCCACGCCGGCAACCTTGAAGATGGTCTTCTGTGGTTTCCCATCTTCCTTCCAGGCAAATGCCGGGGTTGGTCCCTAACTATAGGCCACAGCCGCTACCTTCCAACTCCTCGCCCTTCCCTTCCAACTTTCCTCCCCAACGGTACTTGTAGCTCACCCACTGGGTGTCCGTCTCGAAGCAGCTACAAAACTGGCGAGCCGAACATGTCCTCGGACACTCCCGGCACTAAAAGCCATACGCTAAAAAAAAAATTCATCATGAAATTTCCCAAATTACGAAATTACGAAAATCGAATAAAATCAAGAATTAAAAATGTTAAAAATGCGGTCGAAGAATAAAATTACTAACACGTCAAAATCGAAACACGATGACGTCTAAAACGCGGACAATTAAATTTAACGTTGATAAGAGGTATTAATTATAAGACATCGGCAATGGCTATTAAAACATGGTCAGGTGAAAAGTATCCACACTATTATCCAACTACAATATATATATCAGATCGCTTTATCTACCTTCTGCCCGCATTTGCGTCTCCAAACCTGGCGTATTCTGGTGTTCTTGTATAAGAGTCTCCCCCTCCTGCGAGAACAGCTGATCTCTAGTACGGCTGCAAACAGCTGATATCGACCCCGCTTGTCTAGTTTCTACGTCATGTGATCGGCTGATTCCACTCTGCACGGCCCCTTCCTGGTCTGGTCTCGGCACACCTCAAGTTCGCTTCTTGGCTTTAGATAAGCCGGATGTTCATGCTTCATCCGACTGCTCTCTAGAAGATCCCGTTGGTGGACTTTGTGGAATATATATTGTACCCGTCTGATATGCGGAAATACAGGTCATCATCCGACTTTAGCTCAGTTCAGGGCGTGTACCATTCATCCCACTGTCTGACCATGTATTCAGAATGTGAATATTAGGAAGTAAAAGCTACAAAAAATAACTACAACACATCTAGTTAACTTACTACATCAATTTTCTCAAAAATCAATAAAACGAATCAAAAACACAACAAACAATGGCGTGAAAATATAAATAATGACCCTTCAATCATAATAATCTCTTGCATCATCGTTATGGATACCTTAATAATCCATTCTGTTACCTTTTACATTATTTCTCATTTACTGTTATATATTATACCCTTTAAGTCTGGGTTTTCTTAAGTAATTCTTCCTGTGTCTCCACCATGTCAGGCTTCGACCTCATGACATTTATGTTCAACAAACAATGCCTACATTTGGCTATATCTTTAGGTCCTAAATCTTTCTATTTTATTATATTAATCTCCATAGTCTCCACATATCCTAAACATAAACCGTCTCTCACACTATATCTGTTACACACTACCATGAGCACCATTATATTACAACACAATCAATTGTAAACATTTTTATTGTAACCATTGTGCCCTTAAGAATTTGACTTCAATGGAACCCGCATTCCATAGAGTCCAATTCTAATGATTTTTCTTAACCCGTTTTCATTTCTTAAGGGCCAGGAACCAAATGTCGATATTTTTTCAAAAATGCATTTATTATTATTATTATTTTTCTCATTATTTTTATTATTATCCGGGAGGAAACAGTCCATGCATAATAATACTTACTAGCAGGCATACTCTTCTGCTGTATTTTGTTCCATTCAATAAAACCACAAGATATAATATTTACGTTATTCTCTTTCATTCAGTGACATTTTTATGGCTCTACCCGTCTCAAGCGGAGTGAGCGACTCTTCCTATAAACAAATGTGGCCTTGCCTCTCTGCAACTTAACCTAGCCTAACACTCTCCAACCATATGTTTTCAAACTCGTGACAATGACCACATCATTCATTGAAAATCCAAGCGATTCATTTCTATTCTTTCATTACGGACTGCATACAGTCTAATTATTCATGTTACATGTGCATTACATTGGAGGATCATTCTCTTGCAGTCGGGATTTTTACTTTGTACGTATTTTCAGCCCGTAGTTGGCTACCAATAAAGTGCTGCAGTGGGAACCTTAAAAATACACAATCTGATCCAAACGCGCAATGCCTCGTCCAGTTGTTATGCTAGACTAGCTCGACATTAGGACTATTTCACAATAACTCGGCCGTCTGCACCCATAATCATCCCCTCAGACTTACATAGTATTCCATCACGTGTACCATCGCTGTGTGAGAATAATCAACACGTTTGTCAGTAGTGAGAAGTACCGTCACTCTGATATAATATAATGGAATATAAGACCTGCCCCGGTCAAACGACGATTATCCCTAACAGACTTAACGATCGTCCTCATTGCACTTAACTTCATTATTTATAAAGCCCTAAGCTTACATTCGGTCCAGCCTAATTTGGCGACAGTAATACCTTAGCTTGGAAATTCAACCATTTATCATTTCAGTTCGGGTATGCTTGTCAGGATAACGAACCTACTTGCATTATTCACATTACTTTATTACCGTGGTCTGTTATTAATTCATTTACTTTAATTAGGCCTTTATGCATTTACTTATGTGTTTGATAAGGTAATTTGCATTTAGTTACTTTAGTACAATTCAACCGTCCTAGGTTCATTAATTACTTTAATCAATTACTTTGATAATTACTTTCAATTACTTTAACTTTCATTTAGTTATATTTCAACTTCATTTATTCATTTGCACACTAACTAAGTTGCGCTCAACATTTATTGCATTTACTTGCATATTAACCGTCACTGGTGTACTATCAATTCATTCATTTATTTCAACAACAATTTGGTTCCATCCCTTTATTTAACATTTAATTGTTTGCGTGCATTCGGGTATTAATTTGTATAAACATTTAAGTTTTTACGCGGCCTCACAATTCCGGCCGTTCTTCCCAAGAAACATTTTACTAAAGACATTTCAACTGTCATCACTTTGCACATAATTATTTCACAATCGTACATTTCAAATATGGGCGCACAATGGTTCAATATAATATCAACTCATAGGTACTCACCCACCATCCGGCGGCCATGGATCTCTGATACGATAGATTTCGCACATATTGTCACAACTTTTAGCACATATTACGAACAATATTGTATACCATTATCAATCTTCTCGTAACACTTTTAACTTTCACTTGGCTAATCATATTTACACAATGACACATTATATTCCCAATATCTGGGTACACTTTAACACAAAACATACAGTATATAACCCTTTGAATAATAACCTTTTTTACACTTCATACAAAATTTCTATTTCTTATTCACTATTTAGCATACGTGTTAATCCTTTTGGTTTTGTTCTATTTTACTTATTTTATTTACAGCCGATTACACGTTGTGTAATTGTCTTTGTCGTACCTCAGGACGCTCGCGGTGACTTCCGACTCGTTCCTGGATGACGACTTCTCTCCTGCCCTACGACGACTTCTGGATCTGACCCCAGGGTCTCGAATTAAAGTTCTGTCGTTTTTCCACGGTTTAAACACTCCGGGTTATGAACTTAACCTGGCATCTTTTTCAATAATGTCCGGTTGTGAAAATTTATACTTATCGAATTTGTTACTGACTTCAACAAATGTTCGAATTGTTTGTATAACAATGTTCATTACTTTCACTTGTACTACGCGTATTACCTCTACTTGAACGCGTACTTTATTTCACTGTCACTACACGGCCTTATTATCTCCATGCCCTTCCTTCAAAGACCATGGATTTTATCCTGTGCTAACACTGGCGATACTGGTTCTATCTATCGTGTTGCGTTTTGACCGAAACTAACTTTCACTTTGTAGCGTACTATCCGTTTTATACTCACAACGTTTGTGCTTGTGGAGTTCCGTCTGCTCTCTGTGGCTTTGCGTGGTCCCGAACTAGCGTACTTGCAACTTCGAAGACTTATAACTTGCTTGAACTTACATGGCCCTCCTTTGAGGTTTCCATGTTTCGATGTACTGTACTAGCTGCGTAAAGTCGAGTCCCGTCTGGACTGACTGACTGAAGACTTAGTATCTTTGACGAACAGCGTATGTTTGGAGACTGGCGATGTGGTCCAGCATGTCCCCCTCAGAGGATCATGAAGACTGACTACTTCGTGAAAAAGTGCAATGCCCTCAGGCTTGCTAAAGACTGAATACTGTTGAAATATCGTGTCCCGTCACAGCGGACACTGAAAACTGAATACTGACTGGCTCCACGCCTCGCTTTTTATTCATAATTCACAAAAAGGTTCAACATGCTGTCCATCTCAAAATTAACTTTTGAATCAGACGTCGTACGTCTGTAGAAGAATTACCTATTTATTCCCCATGATCTAAACGTTCCATTTCCATTTCGTTTTCCAAAAATCGATCATAGAGATTGTTATAAAAATTAATACTGCTCCTGCCGCACGTGGGTGTACTTATTTTTGTCTCCTACTCCAAGACGCGGGCTTGTCACTCCCACAATGATTTGCAGTTTAGATCGGCACTTTTTCCCTGTGCATTTATTAAAGGTTTTTATATTCTATAAATTACTAACTCCCAGAGTTATTCTGATTAGCGTGCCAAAACTTATATAATTTTTCGTGGTTTCCAGGAAACTAGGTTATTTCACAACATTACTGTGTTGGACTGCAATCCACTGTTGCCAATAAACCGCTGACGAAGGCTCCGGAGGTAGATCCCCGAACTGCCTCCTCGATTAAAATTTTCCACTGCATGCGTGTGCTTATGAGTCATACACAGCTTGCATCCTGTAGCTCAGATTATGGACCCTTATCGCCTCGAGTCATGCTTGAGTTTCATCATCTCGGCTCACTGCTGGCTTGAAAGAACGTTAAAGTCTTATGAATATTCTCCCTTTACATGACCTAAATCGCCATAGGTTCGACCCCCTGTCCCCATCAAATGGGTACAAATGGTCCTTTCTAGGTTTAAATAAATTTTCGAACGGGTAAGGAAATTTATTTAACATTCACTCCTGGAATAAGCGACATGTATTCCAGATTCGAACCTATGCTCCTTTACTTTTCAAAATTTTGAGCGTGCTCGATTCATTATTATCATTCTTATTTCCTCCTTCCTGGAATGGACTATTCCTGCCCGTCTGATCAATTTCTACTTTTATTCATTCAAATTTAAAATTTGCATGACTCAATCTTATTATTTCTTTCACCTTCTCCGGGAACGGACTGTTCCTACCCGTTTGGTCATTCTATTCCAATTTTAATCTATCTACATTTTATCAGCCATTTTCACTTTTAATTCCCTTCTTTCTTCTCTTAATCTATCATTTTCAAATTCAATCTGCGCGCCTACTTCCTTTGACGCATTGTAAGTTTCCTTCAGTCCACATTCACAGTCCAACTGTTGCCATCTTCTTTCTCTATCATCTTCATCTGTTCTTTCCACGATTGTGACTAGGGCTTGTTCGTCACCTCTTTCAAACTCTTCTGGAGGATAGTATACTTTTAGATTTGCTGCATTCATGATCAATTCAAGCTCTGTTTCCAAATGCTGCACTTTGTATGCATTATTTTACAGGTCTCTAATTATCTTATAAGGCCCGTGGTAGTTCATTCCAGATTTCTTGTATACGCGATTCTCTGGGTCAGATATCGCTGGACGCTTAATTAAGACTAATTCCCCAACTAATAGTGGTCTGTGGTACCTTTTATTTCGGTTCTTTCTCAACCTTTTCTCCGCTTGGGCTTTTAAATACTCGTAAGTTTTCTGGTTGCTTAAATTTCTCCCTAACTGGGCATCAGTAGGTATGGGTATTACCTGATCCCACGGCCTTTCTGGTCGTTGATCTAGATGAATTCTAATGGGTACTTCTCCCATTGCCTAATGCACGGTGTTATTTATACAGAATTCTATCACTTGTAAAATATCTATCCACTTCCAATTTTCCTCGGAACGATAGATTTTGCAGTATTTTTGTACCTCCCCCATTACTCTTTCAACTGGGTTCGCTTCTGGGTGCCTTATACTTGAAAGAATTAGTCGGATGCCTAAATTATTTAATTCCCTACGAAACTCTGCGCTAGTAAAACAACTTCCGTGATCGGACAGGAAGATTTCCGGTTTCCCTAATATTGGAATTACTCTTTCCTTTAGCCTCTTTACAATTTGTTTTGTCGACGTTTTCTGGATTGCACATAACACAACCATTTTTGTAAATATGTCCATCGCGACCATGATATGCTTGTTACCTCTCCTAGCTTTAGGAAGTGGTCCGAAATTGTCTACTGACAGTATTTGACATGGTTTTTCTGGTAACAGCGGAATGGGTTTCTGTCTCATTAAATATGAATTCGACTTAATTATTTGACATGTGTCACATGTTCTCAAAGTGTTTCTGACTGTGTGTCTCATCTTTGGCCAAACAAACGTTTCTTGTAACATTATCACAGTTTTATCGGTACACATGTGTCCAAACGTGCGGTGCGATAACCAAACCAATTTCCTCCGCAACTCTGCAGGAACAACAATTTTAAACTTGGTATGATCTGAATCTATAAATTTACTTAGGAGCCCATTGAAAAGCTCTATTCTGTTGACATAATTTCTGCCTCATGGTATGCAGGTGACGTGCGATCAAGCTTTCCCTCGAAGAATGTAATCATCATCCTCATCCATGGGTCTTGACGTTGTTTTTCCCTTAGGTTTCGGCGTTCTTCTATCGTTTCACGATCTTCATCCTCTATCTCGATGGTCAATACTTCCTCTGTTGTTTCAGGGGTTCTGCTTACAAAATCTGGGATAATATTCTTATTCCCTGGGCAATATTCAATATCGACTTCATATTGTTGTATATACAACGACCATCTCATTAATCTTTGGTTAGACAAATCTGTCTTCATCAAAAACGTTAATGCCTTATGGTCTGTTCTTATAATTATCTGAAAGCCATATACGATCTTTAGCCAATATTGCAAGGCGTGCAATATCGCTAGAAGTTCAATTTCACTTATCGTATAGTTTTTCTCATGTGACTTCAGCCTTCTTGATGTAAACGCAATATAATTTCTTATGCATCTGTCTGGATGATAATTTTTTCCTCAAAATTTGGATATCCCAATTTAACAAAATTTAGTAGCATATCTTTTGCTTTCTTGAATGCTTCCTCGCATTCATCCGTCCATTTCCATTTTCCCCCTTTCTTCAATAAATCCTGTAAGGGTGAGACGGTGCTAGTATATGCGGGACAATAGCTGCTAAAAAATCCAATAAGGCCCAAAAATTGCCTTACATTCTCTACTTTGGTTGGCCTCGGAAAATCCTTAATAGCTTAAAGTTTACAAGGGTTTGGCTTCACTCCCTGCTGGTCTATAACATGACCTTGAAACGTTACCTGTCGCTGACAAAAAATCGATTTCTTAAGATTTATCTTTAAGTTTGCTTCCTGCAAATCCTTCAATAATCGTTCTAAATTCTCTAAACGTTCTCTTACCTACTCTGATGTCAATAGGATGTCATCGACATACCTAATGGCACATGCCTTTACTTCTTATGATAAATTTCGATCTAAGGCTCTGATAAGGGCTGACCCAGCTACCGAATGGCAACCTAAGAAAGCATAGTGTATGTTGCTCAAACTGAAATCCGGTTAATAAGCTTGTTCTTTCTTCCAATTCCAAGTGGTGATATGAATTTGTCAAATCGACATTTGTAAAAATTTTATTTCCCTTAAAAGTTCTTAAAATTTCTTTTAATGGAGGTGCTGAGTCATTTTCGGGTATAATTCTTTGGTTCAAGTTTCTGGCGTCCAGGCACACTCGTACTGAACCGTCAGGCTTGTTTACTACTACCAAAGGGCTTTCATAAGGCGTAGCTACTTTCTCAATGACCCCTGCTTCCATCATCTTTTGCAAAGCTTCTTTTGTTTACCTAAAATGTTTTTCAGCTACTGGATATGGCTTTTGTCGAAATAGAGTCCAATCATTTACTTGGAACGCGTATTTAAAATTTTTAATCTTGCCAGGTTTAGAGTCGAATACATCTTTTTTCTTAATATTTCTTTCAAAATTTCTCTATCTCCTTCTGAGATTTTAGCTTCTTCAAGTTCTTCTGATATACATGCTTCGAACTCTGGTTCCATTTCTTTCTCAATATCTACGGCAAGTGTACTTAATTCCTTTTCTAGGGTTAGCATTTCCTCCCCTGTCATATCCTGACTTTATTCCTCCTTCATATGCCATATCTGTTCCCCGTTTCTCTGTTCAGCTTTTTGTAATGTAATGGCAACTCCCTGAGTCTCATTATCTTCTCGAAATCGAACGCAGTTTTGGGAAAGATCTACAACTACTCTGTTTCAATGATGAAATCGCTACCCAAAATAATATTATATGGTAGCCTGCCAACCAATAAGAAGCTCTGTGACAACACAAGATCCCCTATTTGCAGGTCCAAATACACTTGATATTCACAAGCTAATGTTTTCTCAGGAATAATGCCCTTAATTTTTACAGCGGATATGGGAATTTTTATTACTCTTCCCCTTGTTTCAAGTTCGTTCACCAATGCTTGCGTAACAAGACATATGGTTGATCCAGTATCTAATAAACTACGAACTAGAATTCCATCAATTCTCGTCATAATAATAGGCAGTTCTCTTCTTACTGCTACTGGCCCTTCCTTAATTTCTTCTATTAATTCTTCTGGCCAAGCGACCCAGTTCACTATCTGCACAGCATTCCATCCTCCAGTATGTTTCCCTTCTAGCCCTTCAAATTTTGGTGTTTTTTTTTTCGGATCTACTGTTTCAGTTCCTACACCATTCATATCAAGTGCTTGCAGTTCCAAACTCTGCGCACCCCTTTTGTCATGGGTGTCAGGTGATGTCCGATTTTTCATTGCATCCCCCCATCTGACGTGTGGTTGTACATTCTGTTCCTCTCCACGTTCGTCGTACCATCTCTGTGTTATTCTTTGTCTTTCTTCTATATCTGCCTGATAATCCAGATCTTGATGTTCAGGTCGTCCATTCGTTTGGTTCCAATGATTTGAACCACTTCCTTGGTATGGTCTTCTATAGAGCTGTCCCCTTTCTTCTGACCTCCTTTGGTCCCACGGTTTCCTCCCACCTCTTCCCCTATTATTAATTCCTCTATGTGTGGTTTGCCATCCTCTTGATTCATTTCTCGGATAATTTCCTCCTCTGTCTATCCTCTCTGTGTTAGTTGACTGGTTTCTACTATGCTCCCGAATAACCTCTGTTTGGGTAACCGTCATGTGTGTATGTTCCACTGATCGACCTTGCCTCTGTGGCAAGTGTGACGTGGTCATATCTAATTGTCTCAAGACACTTGCGACTTCTATGGCTGTCTTCGCGTTAGATGAAATCGACAGCCGTTGGATTTCATACGGAAGCTGCTTGGTTATGGCTAAACATAAGTCCTTTTCACTAGGAGCGCAATCTAGTTCACGGAATCGGCATAACTGTGCCGTAAATTATTCTGAATATCGGGTCGGGGTTTTAGTACTATACGTTTTAGAATGTTTATCCTGCATCTCAAATCGTTTGTCTGCTTTTCTAGAGTGCTTACTCATCCTATCCTCTCATGTTTTATCGCTCTTATCGAACCTCTGATCTACATGTGTTGTGATATTTGCTATCTGATCATTTAAATTTTTAACATTCGCTTTGCGCTGATTTTCTAGACCCTGAAACTCATTTGATAATTTGTCAATTTTTTCGCTTAAATTGCGTTTTGACTCTTCGCATTTCTCTAAGTTTTCACCTAATTGTTTGCTCACTTCTTTCTGTGGTAACGAGATCTGATTTGCTTCTGCTTTATTTTACCGAATTTTTCATTCACGTTCCTGTTTATTATTCCTACTTGGTCGCTCAGTTTATTTTCAATTTGCCCTAATGAAAATGAAAATCCACAGCCTGCTTCCAGTCTCCGACCGGGTCAGGAATGGAATGAATGAAGCCCCCATCTAGCGGCGAGGATATGAACTGTGCCGGCTGTCGAGGCCTGACGCACTCCTCTGGGGCAATGATTAAATGAATGACAGATGAAATGAAATGATAGTGGAGAGTGTTGCTGGAATGAAATTTTGACGGGGAAAACCGGAGTACACGGAGAAAAACCTGTCTGCCTCCGTTTTGTCCAGCACAGATCTCACATGGAGTGACCGGGACTTGAACCACGGACCCAGCGGTGAGAGGCCGGCGTGCTGCCGCCTAAGCCACGGAGGCTTTCAATTTGCCCTAATATCATGTCAAATTTATTTTCCATCTCTCCAAGACGTTCGACTACCTTCGTTTGCGTTTCTGAGATACGACTTACATTATCATTTATAAGATCAAATTCTTCCTGCATTTTTAAAGCATTTTCACCTGCTTTAGTTTGTGCAACTTCCAACTTATCATTTAAATCCTCAAATCTCTTTTTGCACTCTTCCTGGGATACCTTGGCATCCTCTTTGCTTTGCTCAAACTTAGTGTTAATTTCCTGGAACTTTGTGTTCATGTCCTCTTTGCTGTCCTGAAATTTAGAGTTAATGTTTTCAAACTTTGTGTTGACATCACTAAACATACAGTAGTGTTCATGTCCTCTTTGCTCTCCTGAAACTTACGTGTTCATGTCCTCTTTGCTCCCCTGAATCTTAGTGTTCAGGTCCTCTTTACTTTCCTGAAGCTTAGTGTTAACATCCATAAGCTGAAGGATCATAGTCTTCGGGATCCCCTTTAACTCCTCACTCGAAGAATTTTTTTTATCTGAGAGATTATGGGCTACTCTACCTCATATACAAGATCCATGCACATATTGACAGATAGTTTCGTCTTTGCTGAATATGGATGTCTTCACTCAAGAGATTCCATTTCAATAAGGGTAGGCTATACTCGCACACATTTAATAATTCTGATTTTATTTCAAAATTCAAGATGAAGCAAGATTTTCTCAAAGATAATTTAAAAAAATTCAAAAATTTAAAATTTTGGAAAATTTCGGATTTTTCAAAAATTTGAAAAACCCGAGTTTTTCTATGGTTTCTCCCTAAAAACCTGTCCCTTAAGATGGGCGCCATGATTGTAAAGATGAGGGGTTTGTTAATATTTATAAGAGCAGGTTTTCAACAATGCGGTCATTTATTTTACTTGTTGTGTATTCCTATCCTTAATCTCGACCGACTTCCTTGTCAACTTTAGTTCACATTCAGTACGTATTTATATACCCCTGTTGTACCCGCCTGATATGAGGAAATACAGGTCATCATCCGACTTTAGCTTAGATCAGGGCGTGTACCATTCATCCCACTGTCTGACCATGTATTTAGAATGTGAACATAAGGAAGTACAAGCTACTAAAATAACAACGACACATCTAGTTAACTTACTACTTAATTTACTCAAAAATCAATAAAACAAATCAAAAAGACAACAAATCATGGTGTAAAAATATCACCAACAAATATAAATAATGACCCTTCAACCATAATAATTTCTTGCTTCGTTGTTTATGGATACCTTAATGACCCATTCTATTACTTCTTACATTATTTCTCATTTACTGTTACATATTATGCCCTTCAAGTTCGGGTTTTCATAATTAATTCTTCCTGTGTCTCCACCTTGTCAGGCTACGACCTCAGGACATTTATGTTCAACAAACAATGCCTATATTAGGCTATATCTTTAGGTCCTAAGCCTTTCTATTTTATTATATTAATCCCTTTAGTCTCCACATATTCTAAACATAAACCATCTCTCACACTATATCTGTTACACACTGCCATGAGGACCTTTATATTACAACACATTCAATTGTGACCATTTTATTGTAACTGTTGAGTTGGCAGCAAAGCACAAGAGTTGGTTGTGCAGTATCTTTCACTATTCTTTGATCAGTGAAGTTCAGTGTCAAAAACAATATGGTGTGTATCGTGTGAATTGTGAACCTTTCCACAACAAATATTAAAATATGCATTCAAGAGGAGTCTATGTGATTTACTGAGAAGTGAACCTAACATTATATGGCGACCGTGACAGGACTCATTCATAGTAAAAAGCTCCCGTGAAGAAAGAAGATGGAAAGACTCGCTAAAGAAAGAACCGTAAAGCGGCGGTTATTTACGCGCTCACACAATCAACTAATGGTGTCGTTAGAAGATGATCTAACTGAAACGGAAAAAGTGCAAATGCAACTTGAAATCCTTCAAGAGAAGTATGATGATATCTCTAATTTAGATGGATTAATATTTCAACAGATGATAGACGACGAGTGTGAGGATGACGAAATAGAAACGGAATGTGAATCAGCTGATGATTACAAACACAAATTCCTTAGATGTAGAACAAAAGCAACACGTTTTATGAATCCCGTTGTTTCCATTACCCCTCCACAAAGTGTAGTGAATGACAATGTTTGTGATAAAAAGAAATATAGACTTCCAGGAATAGAATTTAAGAAATTTTCTGGTGAAATAATTGATTGGTTATATTTTTGGAGCCAGTTCCGTAAAATTCACGAGGATGAGGGCATTGGGAAGGAAGATAAATTCCAATATTTAATTCAGGCTATGACAGAAGGTTCCAGAGCATATGAATTAGTTACTAGCTTTCCACCAACTGCCGAGAATTATGACAAAGCTATAGAGAGTCTTCAAGCACGATTTGGTAGAGAGGACTTGCAGGTGGAAGTTTATGTTCGTGAATTGCTCAAACTAGTATTGACGAATGCAGTCAATTCCAAAGAAAGGCCAACACTGAATAGCTTGTATGATAAATTAGAGTCACATCTCAGATCGCAGGAAAGTTTAGGCGTTACTACAGAAAAATATACTGCAATGCTGTATCCCCTAATTCAATCTCCGAGGGTGGGAGTATTCTCAGGATGGTACAGCTGAAAATCTTACTCATGTGCTAGGGCTCATTTGGAATAAAGGAGAAGATACCATTTAACTGAATCTAACTCATGTTAACGATTTCAAATATGATGTAATCACCAAAAGAGCTATACTAGGAGCTGCACATAAGGTGTTTGACCCTATTGGCTTCTCATGTCCGGTATTTCTCTGTCCAAAATTAATCTTGCAAAAACTATGGGCCACTGACTTGGGTTGGGACACCAAAGTATACGAAACAACAAAGATAAGATTCATGAAGTGGTTGGAAGAACTACCTCAGCTGTCTGAGATTAAGATTCCTAGATGTTTGATCGGTAGTGTCCAGTCGGTTGAAGATATATCTCTTCATGTGTTCTGCGACGCCAGTCAAACTGCGTATGCTGCAGTTATATTCTTGCGAATACAGAGGGTTGACAATATAGAGCTACGATTTTTACAAGACAAGAGTGGCACCCTAGAAGAGTATCACCATACCACGCCTGGAATTATTAGCAGCTACAATAGGGGTTCGACTAGTGACGTCAGTACTGCCAACATTAACTGCAAAAGAAATCGTTACTTATTATTGGAGTGACTCGTCGACCGTGTTGTCCTGGATCAAGTTAGACGAACCTTGGAGGACCTTCGTGTGGAACAGAGTGCAAGAAATTTGAAGACTGTCCAGAATAGAACAGTGGTGGCATGTTCCAGGAACCATGAATCCGGCTGACCTGGCATCAAGGGGATGTAGCACAAAACAGTTACTTCAACAGAGATGGTGGGAAGGGCCAAAATGGCTAAAACAATCCACTACACAATGGCTTAGCCCCGAAATTTCAACAAACGATGATGAAGTCTTCCAAGAAAGAAAAAAGAAAGTACAACTATGACGGTGTTAGAAGACAAGTCCAATACCCAAGAATGGCACCTTGACTATTTCTCAAGTTTCCGTACAACAGTTCGTATGATAGGATGGATCTTGAGGTTTCTGTATAATTGTCGACACAAAGATGATTATGCTTTCCGTTGTCCTGCTATCCTTCCTGCGAAGCATACAACAGTTCGCGCTCTCATTAGGGAGAAGCACTAAGACTTATGTCATGCTGGAACCCAGATTCTGCTCAGTGGGCTCAGACAGAAATATTGGATCCTTGATGGAAGGAGAACGGTGAAGGGTGCAATTAAAACATGTGTTGTCTGCTGAAGGTACCATGGAAAACATCTTGAAGCAGAACAAACTCATCTCTCCATAGACAGAGTGAGAGAAGCCTCAATTTTTGAAATAAAAGGGGTCGACTTTGCCGGGCCTCTGATTTTGAAAGGTCGAGAGAAAGCCTGGGTCTGTCTGTTCACGTGTGCGGTTTTTCGTGCAGTACACCTAGAGCTAGTAACATCTTTGGCTACTGCAACATTCCTCGAAGCTTTTCGGCGCTTCGTGTCCAGACGTGGAAGGCCAATGATTGTCTATAGTGACAATGGGACAAACTTTCAAGGCACCTGCAATATGTTGGAGACAATTCAGTGGGATAAAATTGCTGAATATAGTTCTGTACACCAAATAAAATGGAAATTCAATCCGCCCACTGCAGCATGGTGGGGAGGATGGTGGGAGAGGCTGATTGGTGTCCTCAAACAAATGCTCAGGAAAGTTCTGGGAAATTCAAGTCTGTCGTACCAAGAAATGATGACTGTTCTGTGTGACATTGAAGCTGTCATGAATTCACGAACACATACTTACCTGTCCAATGATGGAGAAGACTTGATGGCTATCACCCCTGCAATGTTCCTACAGGAAGTCAAGGAGATTGGAATGCCCGATATCGACATGATAGAGGACATAAAACTTGACAGTAGATTCAGGTACAGACAGAAAGTAAAGGAAACATTAAGGGTAAGATTCAGGAATGAATATCTTGGACAGCTAATACAAAAGAACCACATGAGGAAAAGTCATCACAAACCCTGCGTAGGTGAAGTAGAACTGGTAGCCAGTGACAACACGAAAAGACTAGACTGGCCGCTGGCAAGAGTGACAGAGATCATCCCTGGCGAAGGTGGTGTCGTGAGAGTTGTTCGCTTGGCGACTACAAAAGGAGAGCTACTGAGGACAGTACAGAGGGTGTATCCACTTGAAGTGACATCTGGAGAAGATCATGCTTTAAGACTGCAAGTTGAGCGGAATGGAAAGGAGAAGAAGGAGAAAAATCCAAAGTCAGTTAAACCATCTACTAATACTTCTGATCTCATCAGAACCAGTAGTGGGAGAGTGGTGGCTAAACCAAAGAGATATTTTGAGTGAATTATTTATTTCTGTGTTCATTTATTTTGTGAAAATATATGTGTTATGTTATTTTATTGTTTTGTTTGAGTTGTTTCCACAACTCAAGGTGGGAGAATGTTGAGTTGGCAGCAAAGCACAAGAATTGGTTGTGCAGTATCTTTCACGTATTCTTTGATCAGTGAAGTTCAGTGTCAAAAACAATATGGTGTGTATCGTGTGAATTGTGAACCTTTCCACAACAAATAATAAAATATGCATTCTAAAGGAGTCTATCTGATTTACTGAGAAGTGAACCTAACAGTAACCACTGTGCCCCTAAGAATTTGACTTTAATGGAACCCGCATTCCATAGAGTCCAATTCTAGTGATTTTTCTTAACTCGTTTTCATTTCTTTAGGGCGAGGAACCAAATTACTACATTTTTCCAAAATGCATTTAGTATTATTATTACTCTCATTATTATTATTATTATTGTTACGTGCAATGCCCGTCCCAACGTTTTTAAATATGTATCTTCCCCAGATGTGACTTCACGACCTTTGAAACGACCGCCTGGTGGCTTGGTTCCGTTTACGAACACGAGATGACAGTATCTGTCGGACTTCGGCGCTTCTAGCCGAGCTTGTATCTTCAACCGCTAGAGTGTGTTTGGTGTGCCTTCTGGTATCTTCCCAAACGAGAATTATTTGAAGGCTATTATTATCCTACGTCATGAAACAAAAGACTATATAGACTTCATGCCGCCAAAACATTTTAATGGTGTCGTGTGAATATTATTTGGTTAAGCACATTGTCGTAATATGTGGCTAAATTTAATTGGTCCAATTTAAATAAACCTGGTTCATGCTGGGTGGCCTTCTTCACTTTTTGTCATCCATCTTGTGAATAATAAGTTGTTGTGACTGATTGCTGGGAGAAGAAATACGCATATTGTGAATCTCGCCAGGGCGAGGGCTTTGCCCTCGTCCACGCTAACTTGGGAATATATCCCAGTATTTGATGACACATGAATTATTAGTGTGCAACTATCATCTGTGACAATCGTGTAAATAGTTTCTTCGGCCTTAATATGGAAATGCGATATTGGTGTGCTTCTCTTCGACCGGCAGTTGTCAGCCATCTCATATTTTATTTTATGTTGGTGATATAAATCCTTTAAGGATATCTAAGTAGTTTAAAGAAAAGAAAAATTTAGTGTCTCCCCTAAAGGTATGTTTTGCTTTTTATTTATTTTAAATTATTGGAGCTCCATATTTTGCATTGTGTACTGAAAGTTTTTTTTGTTCGGAAGGTTGACTTTGGCCTTGATATGTCACCTATGAAAATGTAAATTTTTTGTTAAACTATATTTGTCCGGGGAACACTACTGTTTTTCTTCTTATTTTATTATTTGGCATCTGGCTAAGGCATTTTCTTCTTATAATATTATGGTACTGGCCAGACGAATTTATTAACACTAGGCCTAAATTTGTTCATTAGTCGGTCGGTTTTTAGTCTGATCCGTTGCCTTTAAAAACTATTTGATCTCATAATGTCTTGAGTTTGTTTATATCTAGCTGTTTTCTCACTGGAGAAGATTTAATTTAAAAATGTAAATTACGCGTTTCACTTAAATACGTACTGATGTACCTTCAACTGTTCTTGGTCGCCATGGTAACTTGTTGACAGAAGGGCATTGTGGGTTTTGTTTTCTGGCGTGTTTTTGAAGTGCACGTTCTTGGGTCATGGTGGTGTTGGTTAACTCATTTGTTTTAAATTTTCCTTTGGTTTTCCTTTTTTGGAGTTTTCTTGGTACTCCTACATTATTCTTTCGTTACCTTGTTTATGGTAATATTTTGCACTAGTTTTTTTTCTGATTCTCCAAGGCCCACATGGTCCAGTTTGGGAATATGACTGGTGCTTTTTTAGTGTTTATTTGGTTTGTAGCTTTTCATTCTCTTACCTCAGGTAATTGTTAATTGATATCGGCCTTAATTTTTTTTTATTTCTACAGTGAGAATTCTAGCTGAGGTTTTATTTTATTTTGAAATCTATGCTGCCTGATGCATGTTCTGTTTTCTGGTGGAGGTGTTTTTTAAATTTTAACATTAAATTTTCTTTTAAATTTTTAAGCAACTGTTGTGGCATTATTTCGTCGGCGACAGTTCTGTTAGTTATTGGGGGGTGTCTGTAGTCGAGCCTGTGCCTTCCCCTCTTCTCCACCTTCCTTCCACCCCTTTTGGTGTTCTTCTGTTGGGGCATGTCTCCTGGAGGTGTTTTTGCTGAAGAAGCGAGGCGGACCTCTAAATAAAGGTAAGTAGGCCCATCCACCCTGGCCACCCACGTGTCATTTTGTAGCAGAGCGTGGTTGTGTTCGCTTCTGCAACTATCCCCTCCCTCCTTTCCCGCAGGCTCGTTTTATGGACCCTTCTGGTGCTGATGGAGCGGTTGTTGATGGGATCTGTCATGCCAGTGCACTCGATGTTGTTAAATGCTAATCCTTGTCGTTTGTTTAATTTCATGTTTGCCTCTGAATATCCATGTGGTGAGATGTAAGTGACCTGTTCCAAGCGAGATGTTTGCTGCTTTATTTTATCCTGTTTGTAATACAACATTCCCAGTGAATATTGAAGCTTGGCAAGTGACTGGCATGTGTTATTGGCATGGGAAATGTGGATTTGTTAGTATTCTGATAGCCTACATGCTTCGAGTGAAGACATCGAAGAGCCCTGTCTGAAGCTGTTCGCCATTTGGTTTGTAGCAATTTATTGTAATTTAGCTTCCTGTTCTCGAGCCAAGCAAGCGATGACTTCTGCAGACCTGAGCAACGTTGTGCATGATTTTATTTGTCGAAATTTCAGGTGTCGAGGCAGTGTCGGTGTTTAAGAAGACTGTTGTGTTCCTGTATGTTTCTTGTGCATGAAACTCTGTGGTGATATGCTGTTCTCGTGATATTTTTATTATGGAACTGTCACGCCTATTGGTGTTATTGAGAAGTGTAGTCCGATTAAAAGGGCTAAAATATGGAATTCTGCCATCCCTATGACCCGAGTGTGGTGCCAAAGGCACATTTAACATGCATGTCACTATTATTTGTCTAGAAAATCTTCCCTAACTCATTCAAGGTAAGTGTTTGTTTTGAAGTGTTTTTATCGCAGTGTGCGATTTGTAATTTTTGTTCTTAAACTTACATTATACTGCAATCGTTCTGGGATGAGTGTGTATTTTGTGCAAATCGTGTCTGGATGTATGTGTTAACGTTAGATTTTGATTTAGATTTGTAGGGTGGGGTAATTCAGGCGTTGTTTTGTTTGCAAAAGTAAGCCTAGGATCGTATTTTTATTAGTTGCTTTCCTTGTAATTTTGAACTAAACTTAATATGTAGGTCTGTTTTACGTGGAGATATCTACTGTCTGGGTCTGGGGTTACCTAGGTTAGAAGTATGGGATTCTTTCTTGGTTTGATCCCTGGGCAGGTTGTATATAGGACTTGCACGATCCGAACTGGTTTGGTATGGGACTGGTCTGTTCGATGACATGCAAGTATGTGTCATGTAATGTAATTGTAAGGGTATTGTGTTTTAATTTTATTTGTTTGTGTTATGATATCTCTACGGCTACATAACTTGCATATTTGAGTATTAATGGGAATTATTTTTGTGGGTGGTAAATATTATGTATCGCTGTTATTTGAGTATGTGTGTGATGAATACGTTGTTGTTAATATGAGGTCTCAGTTCGTGAACAGCCATAATGTAATGTGCTTTCCTGCTTAATTAATTAATATAGGGTCTTGTAAATTTACTGGGGTTAAATTTCTGTTGGAAATTGTGGTCATCAGCGTCTGTAAGTCAGCTTGTTTTGCATTTTAAAGCCAGTAATCTGTTGTTGCTGGAAATCAGGGTCATCAGTTGTCTCATGCTAACTGTAAATGACATAGGCCTACCGTTTTAGTTCTTGCTATGACAATCACGGTCATCAGCCACTGTAACTTAAGTAAAATTTTCTGCTTTTGACTGGTAATTCAATTTTTTTCTGATTAAATCGTTTGGAATGGTACGTTAGTGCTCCCTGTTAGCCTAGTCTTTCGACAAGAGCGGCTTGTTTTCTCATCTAACCGTATTTTCGGGCCATGTTAGGCATCCTTTGGTTGTACGTGTTCGAGTCTTAAACCTGAACGAGGAATCCTCATTGTACCTCGTGTACTGTTGAACTTGGTTCTTTTTATGTTGGATTTTTCTCACCCAGGCGGATTTCGGCTGTATAGTCATCTGGTGTCGAACCTCAATTTCGTTCCCTGTGTTAGTGTATTGGTGTTTGTTTTTCTGCGCTGCCATTTCCTCTTCGTTTTTGTCGTTTCTGTAACTGCGTTTGTATTCCTCATTGTCCCCGTGCCAAGCAATGCGTGCGATCACGAACCAACAAATGTAGAGGCATACATGTCAGCTTAATTAATTTTCCTTTTCGAAACCCTAAGGCCAACAAAATATCCAGAGTGCATCTGTCGCACATAAAACGTGGTGGAGACGTTTGTAATGAGGAAATGCTACCATAAATTTTGTAAACTGATTTTGTATAATGTAGAGTATCCCTAACATTCAATGAAGCCTTCAGGCATCTGTTCCTTCTGGAATTTTGAATTTAATTGAGTTTAAAAACTCTAGTGGGATACAACTTGTAACTGTTGGGTAAATTCCCATTTAATGGTAAATTGTAAAATTGAAACTAATTTTGATGTTTTCATAAAAGATGCTAGCATGTAAGTAGGGCTCGGTTGGAGACCTAACTCTTGGTAAAATTATATACATGTTTCCTTGGGAATTTGAGTGGTCATTCCTCTACCGCAGCTCCTGCCAAATGTATAATCATTCAACTCGCATACTATTGAAAGGTACTAATAGTCTGTAAAAAAGGTAAACTTGTTAATGAAATTTTGTAAGCACGGATCTAGGTCATGGTCAGGATTTTGTTCATATAAATTCAACTTTGTTTCTCTTTTATAAAATATGTTAAGAATTAGTAATTTCTGTAAACTTTCATTTTTGAAATAAGATTAACTTCTGTTTTGTAAATGGCTGGCCACGCGTCGCATGATATCTGGCACATTGCTTCCACCTACTTCGTCTAAAGCTAACTACATTGGACCTTTTGAAAATTTACCTAACGTGTCTCGGACTATGAAAACACTGCAGGTGCTGGTGTTCTGCGTTTCTGAAGACTTATGGACACAGTGATGCTGTTGACTAAGTGGTTTGCGAGGTGATCAATTATCCCATCACTGATAATCTGACCCTGCACTCTTCCTAACCAAAACGATGCGGTTTCGTCCATCAATTGGAGTTAACGGGTGAACATTATCTTCTGGAAACATGCTTGGTGAATCGACTAGTTAAGAAGTACTGCCTATGCCTAGGCATATTCGTGAACGGTGTTCACGCTTAAGGGAGGGAGACTGTTACGTGCAATGCCCGTCCCAACGTTTATAAATATGTATCTTCCCTAGATGTGACTTCACGACCTTTGAAACGACCGCCTGGTGGATTGGTTCCGTTTATGAACACGAGATGACAGTATCTGTCGGACTTCGGCGCTTCTAGCCGAGCTTGTATCTTCAACTGCTAGAGTGTGTTTGGGATGCCTTCTGGTATCTTCCCAATCGAGAATTATTTGAAGGCTATTATTATTCTACGTCATGAAACAAAAGACTATATATTCTTCATGCCACCAAAACATTTTAATGGTGTCGTGTGAATATTATTTGGTTAAGCACATTGTCGTAATATGTGGCTAAATTTAATTGGTCCAATTTAAATAAACCTGGTGCATGCTGGGTGGCCTTCGTCGCTTTTTGTCATCTATCTTGTGAATAATAAGTTGTTGTGACTGATTGCTGGGAGAAGAAATACGCATATTGTGAATCTCGCCAGGGCGAGGGCTTAGCCCTCGTCCACGCTAACTTGGGAATATATCCCAGTATTTGATGACACATGAATTATTAGTGTGCAACCAGCATCTGTGATAATCGTGTAAATAGTTTCTTCGGCCTTAATATGGAAATGCGATATTGGTGTGCTTCTCTTCGACCGGCAGTTGTCAGCCATCTCATATTTTATTTTATGTTGGTGATATAAATCCTTAAAGGATATCTAAGTAGTTTAAAGAAAAGAAAAATTTAGTGTCTCCCCTAAAGGCATGTTTTGCTTCTTATTTATTTTAAATTATTGGAGCTCCATATTTTGCATTGTGTACTGAAAGTTTTTTTTGTTCGGAAGGTTGACTTTGGCCTTGATATGTCACCTATGAAAATGTAAATATTTTGTTAAACTATATTTGTCCGGGGAACACTGCTGTTTTTCTTCTTATTTTATTATTTGGCATCTGGCTAAGGCATTTTCTTCTTATAATATTATGGTACTGGCCAGACGAATCTATTAACACTAGGCTTAAATTTGTTCATTAGTCGGTCGGTTTTTAGTCTGATCCGTTGCCTTTAAAACTATTTGATCTCATAATGTCTTGAGTTTGTTTATATCTAGCTGTTTTCTCACTGGAGAAGATTTAATTTAAAAATGTAAATTACGCGTTTCACTTAAATACGTACTGATGTACCTTCAACTGTTCTTGGTCGCCATGGTAACTTGTTGACAGAAGTGCATTGTGGGTTTTGTTTTCTGGCGTGTTTTTAAAGTGCACGTTCTTGGGTCATGGTGGTGTTGGTTAACTTATTTGTTCTAAATTTTCCTTTGGTTTTCCTTTTTTGGAGTTTTCTTGGTACTCCTACATTATTCTTTCGTTACCTTGTTTATGGTAATATTTTGCACTAGTTTTTTTTCTGATTCTCCAAGGCCCACATGGTCCAGTTTGGGAATATGTCTGGTGCTTTTTTAGTGTTTATTTGGTTTGTAGCTTTTCATTCTCTTACCTCAGGTAATTGTTAATTGATATCGGCCTTAATTTTTTTTTATTTCTACAGTGAGAATTCTAGCTGAGGTTTTATTTTATTTTGAAATCTATGCTGCCTGATGCATGTACTGCTCTTTGGTGGTGGTGTATTCTTTGAATACACGGTACCTGTGATATAATTTTTATTGCTCCTTGCATGTTCATTTCTTCCTTTTTCTTTGTCAAACACCAACAGTGATCTTTTGTTTTCTCCTTGCTAGGCAAATCTCTTATGTCTTCGTAAGTCTGTTCTAGATATATAACTTCTGTGACCCACCTAGCGTCATCTCGCAGCGAATCTCTGAAGCTCCTCAATTCTTCCTGGTGCTAGAGGACTTACTTATCCATTTGGCCACCAGATCCTGTTATCATCGCCAGCTATTTTCTCCTTGAGCAAGAGGACTACGTCCACTTCTTTACTCACCATGCTGCGCTAGTATCAACTGTTATCAACTCTTTGAAGACCAGCTCAGCAAGAGATCATTTTTTTGTTATAATGTTGGCAATACTTATATGTTCTCCTTTTGTCTCCTACCCCCCACTCTTTTCCCTTTCCTAGGTCCCTCCGTGCTCCGTTGAGCAGCTCTCACTTCTCAGTCTGCAGTTGACTCGGTCAGTCAAATCTCCGCTCGAGCTAGCCTCCTCAAACCAAGAGGCTCACCCTCTTCTACGCCATGTTGGCTAAGTAGTCATCAACGGAAACTTCGACTTCAACATGAAATCAAGATAAGTACCATTTTAAAAGTTTTAACCTCATCTTCATGGTTTTAACTTCCACGTGCTTTTAATTATAATTTATAGACAGTGTGAAATTATTTACTTTGGGGCAAAAATCATTCTTCGTGGGATTTGCCATGTTGAGCTTTTGCTTGTATTAGCCAACCTTACTAAAAAGAGCTTTTCTTAAGCTATTCAAATGAGAAATCCTCTCGCTACGTGGGATATTATCTAATACCCGCTGTCTATAATTATAAAGCTAGTTCCTCCGTTGGATTTTCTCAACCCCATTTTCTGCTAAGGTCGTTCTGGAACCTTCGAGATCTTGTACTCTATCTGCGAGTCTTGCCGTCAAGTATTGTCCACGCACTTGTGAAAATACTAGTAAAAATGAGGAATCTTCCTTAAATTACTGCAATAGCGAACTTTCTTCCCCCGTTGGAACATTCTATGGCGCATTTAATTGTAAATCACAACTTTTTCAAGAAATAGACTCTCACCTATATAGTGCAATCAGTTATTTCCATAATTGTAATAACTTTCTTTCTCATAAACTTCAGTGTTTCTATAGTGAACTTTGCATCCATCTTTATAGACTACAGTGATAATCAGTGCTTGCTCCACGTTTCTACCGCGTCGCGATCGTCCGGTTATATTAAATACGGCCATGAACATTTTTCCTCCATCCCTATTTCTCTTTCCTAAACCTCTTACTAGCAATCTGTAATAAACTTTAAATTCAGGTCTGTTTCAATAAGGTGTCACTCTGTGAAGTGCCCTTCCATTTTGCTTGTTTATCATTAAGTAATTGCTGTATAATTACGTGTTTTATACACGTTTCAAACTTACATTGTTTCTCCCTTCAAATCAGGGAAAACAATTCTTTCAACTCTTGTGTGAGTTATTTTTACGTCTCACGAAATGTAAACTGCCCCATTTGGCTCGTGATTTCTAATTAAACATAGGAAGTCTAGAACCTTCTTTTTGATTACCTCTTCAGGTTTCACAGTAAGTGACCTGCCCTCTTTTGTATAATTCTCATAAAGTAATTCTGTTTAAATATAAGAAGTTGTAGTAACTTCTATTTTATGCTTTTTGTTTTCCTTGTTGTTATTTCGAATTTGTTATTCTCTCTAGAATGTTCTTTCAGAAATTTCTTATAGTACACTCCTTGTACTCAATTTAATGTTTAAACTTTAATCATTTCATTGCCCTTTTAAAATCTTATCAAGGTTTTAGTACTAGGTTTAAAACCTTAAGAATTGTTATTTGCCTGGAGCAATTTCTGAATGTTGTTGGAGGTCTGCGACCCCAAATTGTTAACAAGATTGCAAAATATTTAATTGTCAAAAATATTAATTTCTCCTGAATTGTTAAATAAATTAAATATTTGTTTTTGGATTCATCATTTCTCTGATACTACAGTTAGGCAGGATCCTGGCTTTCCTAGCTCTTCCTAGGTTTATGCTCTCGTTCATACTCAATAAAGCTTTTACTATCTGTCTGGCCAGACCATCACCCTTCCCTATAGTACTTTTATTCGTGCTTGGAAGGAAATACACTAAAGCCTTTCTCTGGCAAACTGCCCAAGTCTTAGCTGCGGTTCCCGTCAGCTTCGACCAAGCTCGTACCCACTTAAGGTATCCGAGCACGGATTTGCGGTGGCAACCGCTTCTAAATGTATTGAAAGTCAAATTCATAACTTTTGTGGGACTCTCCTCCTATTTTTCTATCCTTTTTCTCCAATCCAAAATCTACTTCCTTCTCTTAATCATCTTCCCTTGGTGGGTGGGTTATTCCTCAGCCAATAAACTACCCAAAATTTGGTACCAGAAACCCGGGAGAGTCCATTTTTTATTTCTATTGTTTGTCAAGTGTCATTTGACAATACTTTGCAAATTATTAATATCTGCTTTGGATTTTTCAGTTATAACTACATCATGCAAAGCCTGTGAACGGGAAAGAGGCCGCTCCTGTCTCCTTTGGGGTGTCCTGTTCTTTATACCCATTTGCTGCTGCAAACTTGACAGCATCTCCAAGGTTCTACAGTTTCGTGAGTTGTATTTCAATTTATTCTCTTTATCATGGCTCCTACTGAAAAAGATGAAACTCTCATTGCTAGACGTTCTTCCTATAAAGGGCAACTCACTAGATTTAGAAATTTTATCAACAAGTTAAATCCCGCCGAGTGTGATTTAGATATCTTAACACATCGCCTTAAGTTGTACGAACGGTCTTATGATTATTATGATCAAATTCAAACCGAGATTGAATCCGCTTGCCCAGAACTTCAATCGGATCGGGACGAGGTCGAACCCTTGTACTTTGAAGGGATTGCCAAGGCCCACCAATTGATTCGCAATATCTCAGAACCGGACACTAAGGTCATCAATCCGGCCCAGTTCGCACCCGCTTCAGTTCACAAGAACAAACCGAAACCGTTACTTCCCAAGATAAGCCTACCGCACTTCTCAGGCAAGGAAGGTGAATGGTATTCTTTTTACGAACTTTACTGCTCCCTAATTCATGAAAATATCGAGATCCCAGACATACATAAATTTTACTTCCTCCGTACTTCTTTGGAATGTGAGGCCTTAGCCTTAGTGGAGTCACTGCCTTTAAGCGCAGACAACTACCACATCGCCTTTAATCTCCTTAAAGAGAGATATGGCAATTTACGCTTGAGTGTAGCTCGCCACATACGTTGTCTCTTCAACCTACCAGCCGTCAAACCTAATGACGTCACCTCTTTAAGAAACCTGTTGGACTCTATACAGTTGAATGTCAGAGCATTATACCAACTCAAGCAGCCTGTCCAAACATGGGACACCATACTCATTCATCTGGCTACATCAAGATTCGATTTTTCAACTTTAAAGGCCTGGGAGATCGAACTCGCTCGCAAGGAAGAATTTTCCTTCGAACACTTAATCTCGTTTCTTAACAGCCGATGCCAAGTCCTAACAGCACTCGCATTTCAGTGCGAAAAGGTCGAAACGAATCCTCAGTGTCAAATTTTTGAAAAAAAACTTGCTTCTTCAAAGGGACATCAGCCCCCATCTGTCGAGAACAAGCAAACCCGTTCTTCTTTCAATCATGCAAGAGAAGATATCAGGCCGCTTAACAAATCGTTAAAATGCACGCTCTGTAAAAAGCTTCACACATTGTATTTGTGCAAATCCTTTAAAGAATTGTCTGTCGAAGATCGAAGGAAGTTTGTCTTAAATAGCAAACATTGTTTCAATTGCTTGTCACCTAAGCATTCTTTTTCGAACTGTACGTCATCAAATCTCTGTTTCCATTGTAAAAAACCGCATCATTCTTTATTGCACGTTCACGATAAATCGAGATCATCAGCACCCGCCTCTTCAAGCTCCATGCAGAGTAGCTCCGAACAAACTAATGCTTCTTCCTGCATTTCCAACGCCGAAACTTTTCATAGTGCGCAAACCCTTTTGACCACTGTACAATTCGAAATCCAAGATAAATTTGGAAATTGGTTTCGAACCCGTGGTCTTCTCGATTCCGCTTCAACTCATAATTTTGTTTCGCAATCGTTGATTAAAAAACTAGGTCTTTCGTCATCGCCTACTTCTATCAATGTGACCGGCATTAACAATTTGAAAACTCAAGTCTTGCAGTCTTCAAAATTGAAAATCAGAGACGTTTGCCAAAGAAACACCAATCTCAATTTAAATTGTCTCATTCTTACCAGTATTGGCAAGGACACTCCTAGCAGCTGTATTAATACTTCCGGTTTAAACATTCCTTCGCACTTAAGGTTAGCTGATCCTCAGTTTAATGCTCAAGGTCCCATTGATGTACTTTTCAGTGCCAATGTTTTTTGGAATTGCATTCGCAAACAAACACGCAAGTTATCTTCAACCGTGGTCGCCAGAGACACCGATTTTGGTTGGGTTATTACTGGTGAAATTCAGCATCCCAGTGTTCAAACCAAAGCGCAATGTCATTTCGTTACAGCTGACATAAATCCCATTTCTGAAAAAGAGAACGCTCATGTTTCAGATCTCAATATTTTTGAAAAACACTTGCCGAAACGATGTCTTATCGTGAACAACTGCGCTACCCCTGTGAGTTGTTTAAATGGTTTTTCTTTCTTCCCGCAGAAGATGAAAATTCAAGTTCGCCTTGCTTTGTGTTACTTCGTCTACCTTCTTATGTCATTTTTATAGCAGGTAATTGCTTAAACTCTTTCTCGAAAACTATCTTCCCCTTGTGTAAAACCATGGCTATCAGTCACCATCACTTTGCTGTAAGCCATGTTTCACTTCTTTCGTTATTTAGAAGGATGGCCACGGTCGGCTCCTCCCTCCTTCCTCACAATTGGAAGTCGCTCATGAAACCGTTTGAAAATCTGAATTCTATAACATCAAGAATAACTATTCTTATGCATAACCTTCTTCTCAATGTCCCGGCTTCACTTCCTATTTCGGAAGAATCAAGCTTTTTCCTGTCGAAAATTGTCCGATTTCGTGATCCTCTCAATTATGCGAAATTGATTTCCTACGCTGTTTCATACGTCTTTAAATTGTTTGTTCACGTCCAAGTTACGATTGACTGCATGCCGTCCAAGCTGAATATCTGCTTGTTTTTCAAACTTGTTTGTATACAAGCCCGATTAAGGTCAAGTCACTGTTTATTTCCTGTACGCTTGACACAGTTCAAAGCAAGTTTCTCTTATCTCAACTTTGGCTGATTGCCAAGCATTGTCTAGTGAGCCGCTCCTGCAAGTACAGAAGCCGTTCACCTACTTCCCAAAATAAACTTGTTCCAGTTAAGGACTCTTTCAGCTATTTATATGTCTTATCTCGTTGTACTATGTGGGTCAAGGCCGCACTTGCTTTTGTATTCCACTTACTCATCCTCGTATTCTATAACTGCTTCGATCCTTGTTTCAAAACTTCGTTGCGTATTTCTCACGCGCTCATGTATTTCACTTTGCTTACATATTTTGCGATCTTAATGTTCATTGATGAACAAACTGTTTTTTTCTCGTCGTCACATTCGATGTGTTTTTGTATTCATACTTGTCATGTCACGTTTCTCGCTGACTTAAGTATTTTTCTGAGTAACCCCTTTGATACTCATTATAACTTGAGGTCATTGTTTATGGCTACTCGTGTGTTACCTATGGCGTTCTTGCTTTCTACTCGCATAGTTTCTTTGTTTACTTGGTATATTCTTATCCTGAATAGATGTACTTGTCTCTATACGCTTTGTTTAAACTTGTTAATTCTCCTTTTGCGTTGTATCGCAATCTTTACTAGTGCTTTATTTCCCTCAGCTTCTAGTTATTTTGTGATTGAAGGTGTTGTTAACTCTCGCCCCTTAACTCCGCTTTCCAATGACCCTGATGACCTCCTTCCACTTACACCTGGTCGCTTCCTTACACGCACTTCTCTCTCTGCCCCTCCTCCCCTTCCTAATTCTTTCAGGGATTTTGATTTACCTATTGTTTGGCGTAAACTTGAAGCCCTCCGCAATTCCTTTTGGAAGAGGTGGAACTTGGAATATTTAACTTCCTTGCAACGGAGGCAGAAGTGGTTTCTTTCCAGTCCCGACATTAAAGTGGGGGACTTGGTCTTGGTTAGGGATGTTTCTCCCCCTCTAGTCTGGACTTCCGGTAGAGTGACCAAGTGTTACCCTGGAAGAGATGGGAGAGTCAGGGTGGTCAGAGTCTTGACCATTAACGGTTCGATTACAAGACCCCTGTCTTTGATCGCTCCTCTTCCATTAAATGTGTAACTGCTTATTTGCTCTCTGTTGGTGTTTGTCCCCCCAGTATGGTGTATTCTTTGAATACACGGTACCTGTGATATAATTTTTATTGCTCCTTGCATGTTCATTTCTTCCTTTTTCTTTGTCAAACACCAACAGTGATCTTTTGTTTTCTCCTTGCTAGGCAAATCTCTTATGTCTTCGTAAGTCTGTTCTAGATATATAACTTCTGTGACCCACCTAGCGTCATCTCGCAGCGAATCTCTGAAGCTCCTCAATTCTTCCTGGTGCTAGAGGACTTACTTATCCATTTGGCCACCAGATCCTGTTATCATCGCCAGCTATTTTCTCCTTGAGCAAGAGGACTACGTCCACTTCTTTACTCACCATGCTGCGCTAGTATCAACTGTTATCAACTCTTTGAAGACCAGCTCAGCAAGAGATCATTTTTTGTTATAATGTTGGCAATACTTATATGTTCTCCTTTTGTCTCCTACCCCCCACTCTTTTCCCTTTCCTCGGTCCCTCCGTGCTCCGTTGAGCAGCTCTCACTTCTCAGTCTGCAGTTGACTCGGTCAGTCAAAGCTCCGCTCGAGCTAGCCTCCTCAAACCAAGAGGCTCACCCTCTTCTACGCCATGTTGGCTAAGTAGTCATCAACGGAAACTTCGACTTCAACATGAAATCAAGATAAGTACCATTTTAAAAGTTTTAACCTCATCTACATGGTTTTAACTTCCACGTGCTTTTAATTATAATTTATAGACAGTGTGAAATTATTTACTTTGGGGCAAAAATCATTCTTCGTGGGATTTGCCATGTTGAGCTTTTGCTTGTATTAGCCAACCTTACTAAAAAAGAGCTTTTCTTAAGCTATTCAAATGAGAAATCCTCTCGCTACGTGGGATATTATCTAATACCCGCTGTCTATAATTATAAAGCTAGTTCCTCCGTTGGATTTTCTCAACCCCATTTTCTGCTAAGGTCGTTCTGGAACCTTCGAGATCTTGTACTCTATCTGCGAGTCTTGCCGTCAAGTATTGTCCACGCACTTGTGAAAATACTAGTAAAAATGAGGAATCTTCCTTAAATTACTGCAATAGCGAACTTTCTTCCCCCGTTGGAACATTCTATGGCGCATTTAATTGTAAATCACAACTTTTTCAAGAAATAGACTCTCACCTATATAGTGCAATCAGTTATTTCCATAATTGTAATAACTTTCTTTCTCATAAACTTCAGTGTTTCTATAGTGAACTTTGCATCCATCTTTATAGACTACAGTGATAATCAGTGCTTGCTCCACGTTTCTACCGCGTCGCGATCGTCCGGTTATATTAAATACGGCCATGAACATTTTTCCTCCATCCCTATTTCTCTTTCCTAAACCTCTTACTAACAATCTGTAATAAACTTTAAATTCAGGTCTGTTTCAATAAGGTGTCACTCTGTAAAGTGCCCTTCCATTTTGCTTGTTTATCATTAAGTAATTGCTGTAAGCCTCCGTGGCTTAGGCGGCAGCACGCCGGCCTCTCACCGCTGGGTCCGTGGTTCAAATCCCGGTCACTCCATGTGAGATCTGTCCTGGACAAAACGGAGGCAGACAGGTTTTTCTCCGGGTACTCCGGTTTTCCCTGTCAAAATTTAATTCCAGGAACACTCTCCACTATCATTTCATTTCATCTCATTCATTTAATCATTGCCCCAGAGGAGTGCGTCAGGCCTCGGCAGCCGGCACAGTCCATATCCTCGCCGCTAGATGGGGGCTTCATTCATTCCATTCCTGACCCGGTCGGAGACTGGAAGCAGGCTGTAGATTTTCTTTTCATCATTAAGTAATTGCTGTATAATTACGTGTTTTATACACGTTTCAAACTTACATTGTTTCTCCCTTCAAATCAGGGAAAACAATTCTTTCAACTCTTGTGTGAGTTATTTTTACGTCTCACGAAATGTAAACTGCCCCATTTGGCTCGTGATTTCTAATTAAACATAGGAAGTCTAGAACCTTCTTTTTGATTACCTCTTCAGGTTTTACAGTAAGTGACCTGCCCTCTTTTGTATAATTCTCATAAAGTAATTCTGTTTAAATATAAGAAGTTGTAGTAACTTCTATTTTATGCTTTATGTTTTCCTTGTTGTTATTTCGAATTTGTTATTCTCTCTAGAATGTTCTTTCAGAAATTTCTTATAGTACACTCCTTGTACTCAATTTAATGTTTAAACTTTAATCATTTCATTGCCCTTTTAAAATCTTATCAAGGTTTTAGTACTAGGTTTAAAACCTTAAGAATTGTTATTTGCCTGGAGCAATTTCTGAATGTTGTTGGAGGTCTGCGACCCCAAATTGTTAACAAGATTGCAAAATATTTAATTGTCAAAAATATTAATTTCTCCTGAATTGTGAAATAAATTAAATATTTGTTTTTGGATTCATCATTTCTCTGATACTACAGTTAGACAGGATCCTGGCTTTC
Source organism: Meconema thalassinum (assembly GCA_946902985.2). Taxonomy (NCBI): domain Eukaryota; kingdom Metazoa; phylum Arthropoda; class Insecta; order Orthoptera; family Tettigoniidae; genus Meconema; species Meconema thalassinum. Next base: position 884,083,224 of record OX336389.2, on the reverse strand, counting down.
CTAGCTCTTCCTAGGTTTATGCTCTCGTTCATACTCAATAAAGCTTTTACTATCTGTCTGGCCAGACCATCACCCTTCCCTATAGTACTTTTATTCGTGCTTGGAAGGAAATACACTAAAGCCTTTCTCTGGCAAACTGCCCAAGTCTTAGCTGCGGTTCCCGTCAGCTTCGACCAAGCTCGTACCCACTTTAGGTATCCGAGCACGGATTTGCGGTGGCAACCGCTTCTAAATGTATTGAAAGTCAAATTCATAACTTTTGTGGGACTCTCCTCCTATTTTTCTATCCTTTTTCTCCAATCCAAAATCTACTTCCTTCTCTTAATCATCTTCCCTTGGTGGGTGGGTTATTCCTCAGCCAATAAACTACCCAGGTGGAGGTGTTTTTTTAAATTTTAACATTAAATTTTCTTTTAAATTTTTAAGCAACTGTTGTGGCATTATTTCGTCGGCGACAGTTCTGTTAGTTATTGGGGGGTGTCTGTAGTCGAGCCTGTGCCTTCCCCTCTTCTCCACCTTCCTTCCACCCCTTTTGGTGTTCTTCTGTTGGGGCATGTCTTCTGGAGGTGTTTTTGCTGTAGAAGCGAGGCGGACCTCTAAATAAAGGTAAGTAGGCCCATCCACCCTGGCCTCCCACGTGTTAATTATTACCCGGGAGGAACACTCCACGCATAATAAATAATACGCATTCTTAGCATGCACACATTTCTGCTGTACTTTGCTCCATTCAAATAAAACCACAAGATCTAACATTTACGTTATTCTCTTTCATTCAGTGGCATTTTTTGGCTCTAGCCGCCATTCGGCGCGACCGTCATTAACTCCCCTCCCGTCTAAAGTGGAGTGAGCGACCCTTCTTATAAACAAACGTGGCCTTGCCTCTCTGCAACTTGACCTAGCCTAAAACTCTCCAACCATTTGTTTTCAAACTCTTTACAATGGCCACATCATTCATTGAAAATCCAAGCGATTCATTTCTATTCTTTCATTACAGACTGCATACAGTCTAATTATTAATGTTACATGTGCATTACATTGAAGAATCATTCTCTTGCTGTCGGGATTTTTTACTTTGTACGTATTTTCAGCCCGTAGTTGGCTACCAATAAAAGCTGCAGTGGGAACCTCAAAAATATACAATCTGACCAAAGCGCGCAATGCCTCGTCCAGTTGTTATGCTAGACTAGCTCGACATTAGGACCATTTCACCATAACTCGGCCATCTGCACCCATAATCATCCACTCAGTCTTACATAGTATTCCATCACGCGCACCATCGCTGCGTGAGATAATCAACACATTTGTCAGTAGTGAGAAGTACTCTCACCCTGAAATAATATAATGGCATATAAGACCTGCCCCGGTCAACCGACGATTAACCCTTACAGTCTTAACGATCGTCCTCATTGCTCATAAGTTCATTATTTATAAAGCCCTAAGCTTACATTTGGTCCAGCCTAATTTGGCGACAGTAATACTTTCGCTTGGAAATTCAACCATTTATCATTTCAGTTCGGGCATCCTTGTCAGGATAACGAACCTTCTTGCATTATTCACATCACTTTATTACCATTACTTTATTACCGCGGTCTGTTCTTATTTCTTTTACTTTAATTAGGCCTTTATGCCTTTACTTATGTGCTTGCTAAGGTCAATTGCATTTAGTTATTTTAGTACAATTCAACCTTCCTAGGTTCATTAATTACTTTAATCAATTACATTGATTATTACTTTCAATTACTTTAACTTTCATTTAGTTATATTTTACTTCATTTATTCATTTGCATATTAGCTAAGTTGCGCTTCAACTTTTATTGCATTTACTTGCATATTAACCGTCACTGGTTTAAAAACAATTAATTAATTAATTTATTTATTTATTTATTTATTTATTTCAACAACAATTTGGTTCCATCCCTTTTTTTAACTTCTAATCGCTTGCGTGCATTCGGGTATTTTATTCTTATAAACATTTAAGTCATTACGCGGCCTTACAATTTCGGCCGTTCTTCCCAAGAAACATTTTACTAAAGACATTTCAACTGTCATCACTTTGCACATAATTATTTCACAATGGTACATTTCAAATAAGGGCGCACAATGGTTCAATATAATATCAAATCATAGGTACTCACCCACCATCCGGCGGCCATGGATCTCTGATACGATAGATTTCGCCCATATTGTCGCAACTTTTAGCACATATTACGAACAATATGGTATACCATTATCAATCTTCTCGTAACACTTTTAACTTTCACTTGGCTACTCATATTAACACAATGACACATTATATTCCCAATATCTGGGTACACTTTACACAAAACATATATAACCCTTTTAATAATAGCCTTTTTACACTTCACAAGTAATTTCTATTTCTTATTCACTATTTAACACACGTGTTAACCCTTTGGGGTTTGTCCCATTTTCACTTATTTTATTTACAGCCGATTACACGTTGTGTAATTGTCTTTGTCGTATCTCAGGACGCTCGTGGTGACTTCCGACTCGTTCCTAGATGACGACCTCTCTCCTAGTTATAGCTGTATAAACTGCCCTACGACGACTTCTGGATCTGACCCCAGGGTCTCGAATTAAAGTCCTGTCGCTTTTCCACGGTTTAAACACTCTGGTTTATGAACTTAACCTAGCTTCTTTTTCAACAACATCTGGTTGTGGCAATTGATACTTATCGAATTTGTTACTGATTTCAACAAATGTTCGAATTTTTGTATAACAATTTTCATTACTTTCACTCGTACTGCGCGTATTACCTATACTTGAACGCGTACCTTATTTCACTTTCGCTACCCGGTTTTATAATCTCAATTGCTTTCCCTCAAAGACCATGGATTATCCTGTGCTAACACTGGCGATACTAGTTCTAGCTATCCTGTTGCGTTTTGACTGAACCTAACCTTCACTTTGTAGCGCACTGTCCGTTTTATACTCACAACTATTGTATTCGTGGAGTTCCGTCTGCTCTCTGCGGCTTTACGTGGTCTCGAACTAGCGTACTTGCAACTTCGAAGACTTATAATTTGCTTGAACTTACATGGCCCTCCCTTGAGGTTTCCATGTTTCGATGTACTGTACTAGCTGCGTAACGTCGAGTCCCGTCTGGACTGACTGAAGACGTAGTATCTTTGACGAACAGCGTATATTTGCAGACTGGCGATATGGTCCAGCATGTCCCCCTCAGAGGATCATGAAGACTGACTACTTCGAGAAACAGCGTGTCCCGTCACAGCGGACACTGAAGACTGAATGGTTACTGACCCAGCATGCCCTCCTCAGAGGAGCATCGAAGAAAATACTGACAGGCTCCATGCGTCGACATTTATTCATAATTCACAAAAAGGATCAATATGCCGTCCTTCTCAAGATTAACTTTTGAATCAGACGTCGTACGTCCGTAGAAAAATTACCTATCTATTCCTCATGATCTAAACGTTCCATTTTTACTTCGTTTTCCAAAAATCGATCATAGAGATTTTTATAAAAAAAAGAATAGTGCTCCTGCCGCACGTGGGTGTACTTCTCTTTGTCCCCTACCCCAAGACGCGGGCTTGTCACTCCCACAATGACGTACAGCTTAGATCGGCACTTTTTCCCTGTGCATTTATTAAAGACTTCTATATATTTTAAAAATTCCTAACTCCCAGAGTTATTCTGATTAGCGTGCCAAAACTTGTATAATTTTTCGTGGTTTCCAGGAAACTAGATTATTTCGCAACTTTACAGCGTTGGGCTGCAATCCTTTGTTGCCAATAAACCGCTGAAGAAGGCTCCGGAGGTAGATCCGCGAACTGCCTACTCGATTAAAATTTTCCACTGCATGCGTGAGCTTATGAGTCATACACAGCTTGCATCTTTTAGCTTAGATCATTGACCCTTATCGCCTTGAGTCATGCTCGAGTTTCATCATCTCGGCTCACTGCTGGCTTGTAAGAACACCAAAGTCTTATGAATATTCTTCCTTTACATGACCTAAAATACCATAGATTCGATAATGTAATTTCCAGAATGGTGTCGGGAATTCTTCATGATAGCTGGCTGTTCTTTCTTCTTGTTGACTGCGATGTTGTATGTCCACATACAATTCTTTTGACTTCACCTCTGGATGTCTAAGTTACTTCGGTGATACACATATATGTCGAAGCCTCTGTTTCACACGCATGTGTTTAGTGTGTCAACTCCAACATCATCGAAGTTTCCATTAATAACATGACGAATAGAATACATAGTGTTATCACTGACCGAGTTCAAGCGCGCCCCGCTCGGCTACCGCTAGCGGCGCAGATCCCCAACGCTACACGGTCAGCTGTTCAAAAGTGGGATACGCGCTGGGCTACGTAAACCTCTTTACGAAGGCTGCGATAACGCGATTATAACTAATTGTTTGTTTAGACATGAATAATACTGTCAACAAGCTATTATTAATATTCTCAGTCCCCATGTAGTACTATCTTTTAAAACCCACCGTTAGTCGCGCATTGGTCTGACAGCTCCATGGTTCGTTTTAGTTTTAATATCAAGCCAGCAGTTCAAGTTATGATCTTATTATCTCGTGACATCTTACACCAAACCTTAGTAAGCATTTTCCTGGAGTTGTGAAACGATGTGCCTAAAAATAACTCTCCACCTGTAACATTTTGTCAGCGTGGGATTGACAGTACCAACGCTCACAATATCAGTAAGGAGATTGCGCCTTACGGAAACCTAAGGATGCAGATGAAGCGTGTCGCCTTCTGCAGAAAGGTAACGAATAGCTAGTTCATGATTCAGTAATTTCAAAGGAATTTGTGACTCTGATACTGAAGACAAAGTTGAAACAAGATCCATAGATCATAGGACGGTAACGGAAGCGAAGAATTGGATGGCCGTTTATCTTATTGGCAGGTTGGCTATTATTATTATTATATGTCCGTCTCATTCTTGGCTTTCACAGCGGAGGTCCGGGTTCGATTCCCAGCTCTGCCAATAAATTTAATACTAGTCTGAGGGCTTGAACGGTGTTCACTCAGCCTCGTGAGGCAAAACTGATAAGAGGCGCGTTCGATTCCTATCTCAGCTATCCTGGAAGTGGTTTTCCGTGGTTTCCCACTTCTCCTCCAGGCAAATGCCGGGATGCTACCTACCAGAAGGCCACAGCTACTTCCTACCAAAATCCTACCTCAATTCCAAAAACACACACTACTACAGACATCATAATGACACAGCTTATCAGACAAACTCTAAACACACCCAAGCACACGCGGCTACGTGACCACGATATCGTTAAGTTCCTAAAGAATCAACAACTATTATTATTTTAGGCCTATTATTATTAAGACGGATTATATTTTTTTTCGTTTTAGGTAAGGATGGCACGAAGTAGGACAAGTAACCATGGAAGGCTGCCTCCATTCCGTATCCTACTGGGCGCCTTTCTTGATTTTACATCAGTGGATAGATATTTCGGTAAATTTTGAAAAATGTGAGGTACTGATCCTGGTTTAAATTTCCACTTCACGCGAGGAATTTTCACGTTCTCATAGTTCACTACGAAACAGTCCGCCTTTATAATAATTAAATCTTCCGAAAAATGCACGTCACAGATTCTATTATTGATCGACAATTGCTTACCTTTCCGCGGAATAATTCTCGCCCATGTCGCAAACAGATTTGTTTCTTTTGGCAGTGTGAAAAATGTCTACCATCAGATTTTCTTCCTAACCCGATTTACATCCAGAAACGAAACAGTACGACATTTTCCCGAAACAGCAGAAAATTTAGTTGTTTGCACATACAAAGCACTGCACAGACATTCGTAAACTACTACAAAGAAACAAATTCCCTCCCATAATATGACTTCTCGCGCACAGGATATTACAGTACTAACCTCGTGGGTTACTTGTCACACCTGCTTAAGGTTCGGCGCGACTTCCGCGCCACACACTGGCTGGACCATGAACTACAATGCTTAAGTAGCGGAGTGATGACACTGTTTATTTCTATTCGTCATGATTAATAGCGTCCTCGTCGACTCCAAATTGTAACCCATCTTAATTTATTCAAATAGTTTGTCGTGATATTCGTCGAAATATTCAAAGATCGTAGTTGTCGCTCAATTTTTTTGTAGCACTTACTTTTCCATTAACTCATGTAGATACAGTTTTTAGTTTATATTCAATTCGATATATTCAATTTCTTATAATGTCCAACTCAATGTTCACTCGTATACTTGTATTATAAATGTTTGCGTCCCAATTCACTTGTATTACTTTTTATGCTCCCAAAACGTCGCAGAAATATTCTATGTTCCAATCTGTAGGCTGAAACTTTCACCGTCTCTTCCATATAATTTGACCGTCGTTGGCTGCGACCTGTCCGCCAACCAATTTCTTGCTCCCCGCACTACATTTATCACGGACCGATACGTCCTCTCACTTCGAAATTTCAGGTTAAAAAGCCTAGATCGTCGCGTTGCTTTCTCCTCTTTATCAAAATTTGATAGCGTCTATCACGTAAATTCACGATAAAATCTTGTTAATTGTACTTACAAATATCTGCTTCATTCCTCTTCTTTTCAACAATCTGATTATACTGGCATGTCCATTTTTAACTCCCAATTATATTGGTAATTTCAAATCCTTTCTAAAGATATTTCTAAGTAATTGTTCACTAATTACTCCTCAAGACTCTGCAATTCTCTGATTGTTTATAGTCCCCACGTGACACTTAAACGCGGTATTCTTGGCTCGTGTCGGCACGTGTTGACGCGTGTAGCTTCGCGACCCTCCGCTTGTCTGCCCAAGTGGCCCGTTCGGAACCGGTTTCCTTCAGCGGAGGCTTCTCTGACTTGTCGAAACTGTGCATAATCCAGCATAGCAAATATTTGTCATTGCCCATTGTATTTATTCCAATTATAAAAAATCTACTTTTCTTCTCACATAATTGAGCTGATATAATTGTTTCATCATTTCTTTTCATCTTTCAAACTAAGCTGAATGCTTTTATGTGATGCGGGATGCCTATTTCTTCCCCTAGAATTGAGATATTTATTATCACGCGAGTACAGTTCGACTTTCGCCTCGTGACTTATCTGAGCTTCTAGAATACGGGTTAAATTTCTTGTTGATTCCATTAATAAAGTATAACATATACTTTCATTAATCATACATTCCTTTATTTCTCTTGAACCGTATTGTATTCCATTAACTTATCTTCAGATAATATCTCTTAATTTCACGTGGTTGAAATTCCCCACTACTTGATTTTCGTCAACACTGACAATTCTAGTGCAATTATCTCCAACTACTCTGTCTACATTGAATGGTCCAAAAAATAGATACAGATTTTGAAAATATCTTCCTAGATACATCAGCTTTTACTGGTTTGCTAACAAGATCCAATTCGTTTTCTTTCAATGTCAAGCTGTAGTGTTTTCCCTGGACTCTTTTTAGTCGTTTCTCTGCTTGCCTCTTCAAGTGTTATCTGGCTAACTTCTTCTGTCCATCGATGGTTTGATATCTTCTGTAATATGGAAAATTCCGTTCCAAAGTCTCGTTGGTTTGTGGTTTAAATGTAGCGTGACTGGATTTTCATTCGAGCTCTCATGTCGAGTATTACTTATGCAGAATTCAATGAGTGGTACCACCTTCACCCAATTTTGATGGTTATCCGAGCTGTACAATCGAATATATTTAGCAGCCTCCAACATCAGTCTCTCTAACGGATTTGACTCAGGATATCTTATGGAACTAAAATATGCCGAATATCGAGTCTTTCCATGGCATCATGAAATTCAACTGAAGTAAACCGAGTTCCATGATCCGTCATTACCATTTCTGGCTTTCCTAATTTTGGAATGACATTCTTCTCTAGATGTTGAAGTTGCCTTCTGCATTGGATTTAGCATCACGATCTTGGAAAATACACATCCACCGTCACCAATAAATACTGGTTTCCTCTCACACTCTTCGGTGCTGGTCCAAAAATATCTTGACTGAACAGTTCTAACGGTTTCATTGGTATAATTGGTCTCGGTATTTCCTTCAATAACTCCGATGCATATTTTTTCCTTTGAAATAGCTCACATGATCATACCACGTCTGCAATTACGTTTCTCATATTCTTCCAGTATTTTTTCCCCTTTGCGGTGCTATAGGTCTTATCCAATCCACAATGTCCAATACTCTTGTGTACAAGCCAAATAATAGGAATTATTAATTTTGGAAGAAATACAACTCTCAATTTGGTGTGCTCTATATCAATTTATTTGCTTACTATTTCTCCGTTTATACCATAATGTTTTGACTTCCTCTTCGTTTCCAGATACTCTTCATCCTCATCATTCATTCTCCCCGTAAGTAGTATACATGTTCCTCAAAGGAGCGTGTCTTCTCTGAGATAACGCTATCCTTTCTAATTTCTTCAGAGTTGCCTGGTCTCCATCATCCGCCTGTACTACATTTATTTCCACATTTTCTTCTGCAGTCGGGTTCCTGGATAGAATATCTGCTAGCAAGTTATCGTTCCCTGGCAAATGCATAATCGTTGCATCGAACTGTTGTAGGAACATAGCCCATCTCGTCATTCGATCACTTGATAAGTCGGATTTCAACATAAATTGGAGAGCTTTATGATCTGTCTTGATTATTATCTGGTGACCCAATAATATCCTTTTCCATTGTTGTAATGCATTTATTACTGCGAGTGCTTCCAATTCTGAGGTAAAATAATTTATTTCAAGAGGTCTGAGTTTCCTACCGTTGAACGATATATAGTGGTTGTCTCCTTCATTGATTCTTCTGATATAGGACTGCACTTATCCCAAATCTAGAAGCGTCCGTTTCAATGAAAAACGAACGTTCGAAATCTGGATACTCTAATTTTATATTGTTCCTCGGCATCTGTTTTGCCTGAACGAATGCTTTTTCTGTAGCATCATCCAACTTCCATATATTTTTAATAGTTCATGGAGAGGTGCCATAATCTCTGAAGGCTCCTCTCTTTCATACAATAGGTTATCGTCGGTAGCTTGATATATTTAATTTATTGTGATCTCATGTGTGAGTAATGTGGTCTCTTCTCTCTCTATGATCGTTTCGTATTCGGCGTTTTTTGTCCCCTGTCCGATTCTAGGCTCTGACTTTGTCTATTCGTTGAGGATTGTGGTTCTACGCTACTGTTATTTCCTTCGTTTTGACCATTTCTTCCTTCTTTCTGCCTTAAACTCCTTAGATATTCGTGGTTTTCTCGGTGTTTCAGGTCATAATGTCGCCTTACATAGTTATTAATATTCCAATTTTGATTACGTGTTTGTTGCTGCTGTTGTTGTTGCCTGGCGTAATTTTCATCATTCCAATTCTTATAACTTCGATATCCTTCTCCGTTTTGTCTGTGCTCCCTCGAATAATAATCCCCTCTAGGGTACAAATTATTTCGATGGAACCGGTTCTTCTTTGGCCATTATTCCAGTACCTGTTCTGATATGGTCTTCCTTCTCTAGTTCTTCTATATCCTGCCCGTATCTATTTTCTTGAAAATAAGATGTACCTGTCGGACCTATTGTCGACGGTTCTCTATCTGTCTGTTGCGTCTGATCAACAAGAACAGTATGAATATCACGGTTTTCCTGCCTGTTACTTCTACTTGGCGTGTTTGTCATAGCGCTAGTATGGTCTAGACGTCGCAACAATTCTCCAATTAATTCTAAAGTCTGTACATTCGCAGCGATGAAATATCGACGTACATCTGTTGGTAACTGACGCGAAATAGCCTGCACTAGTTCTCCCTCTGCTAGTGGTGGTTGCAAATATTGTAATTTTGCTAACTGGTTTGTGAAATAGTTTGCATAATGCGTTGGTACGGAGAAAGCGTACTTTTTCGACTAAATTTCGCCCTTACATCCTCTTTAACCTCGATTGACCAAACTCTCTTTTGAAGTGCATCCGAAAATTCTTCGAAATTGTGGTATGTATACCTAAATGCTCTATGCCATTTAATGCTTCCTGGTCTAAAATTTCTCCACCATTCTCATCTCTCGATCTCTGGGAATTCTGTTAACGTCCAAATAGCATCGCATTTCTCTCAGGAATTCTACTGTAGTAATGTTACATACTCCTGTGAATTTAGGAGGTTTGTCATAAAAATTTATAAGGAACATGACATTTTGAACACCTGATCTTTCTATTCGTGGTTCATAAAAACTCCCTACGTCTTCAAACCCTCTTTGAACAGTATCTAAACCTGGCTGTTGATCTTGCCTTAGTTGTTCATGACCCCTAATATTTTCTCTTTCATCCTCGGTCCTATCTGTTCTAGCTTCTGATATTCCTCGATCTTCTTTTCGATTTACCTTCTTGATCGCGAAAGAATTCCTTAGGGTCTTCTCTCATCTTATTTCTTACATCTGTCTTTAAGATTTGCACGTTAGCAGATTCCCGTATACTTATATTTTTCAGTTTGGCAGTTAGTACTAATACGTCTGACTCTTGGTTCCGTTTAGTATTATTTAACTCTACCTTTAATTCAGCTATCGCATTCATAATTCCCTCCAATTCTTGACCTTTATTCGAATCAGTCCTATCTGTGAGTTCGGAACTCGTGACAACACTAGCCTGCTGTACTTCGTAAATTCTTTTACCTAGTTCCTCCCTTAAATTGGATATATTAACATTCGTGTTATATTCTATTTATGTCTATCAACATTCTGGATTGCATCTCCGATATACATTCCTTAATTTCCTTCAATACAGCATTTTTCACAGCATCAACAGTTTTAATAATACACTCAGTAATGTCAACATTTATACCATCTTCAATCAGTCTCTTCTGATCGGCCACATTAACCTGTAAATCATCCACTAGGCTACTAAGATTGTTAAACCTTATATTTAGAGTGTCATGTGATTCCGTTAAGTAATTCAGACTGGTTTTTGTTACCTGGTAATCGTCTTTCAAATTATCTTGTAATTTTTCAATACTCTGTTTATTTTCTAGTTTTACGTCATCTAGGCTTTCCTGCAATTTTCTCGGTAACTGTGAAATATTCTCACTATTCCCAACCTGAGCTTCCACTACTCTTCTAGTGACATCTAATTTTGGTGTAGCTAGATCTGTTTTTACTGTCGATACATCAGTGTATACCTTGTTTATGTCAGGGCGTAGTGTGCCTATACTGTGGTCTACTTTCTCAATACTAGCCTTAGCATTTTCCTGAGCTTTTCTATTCTCTTCCTGAGCTTCCGTATTCTTTACCTGATATCTTTCCTGAGCTATCCTGCTCTCTTCCTGAGATTTCGTACACTAAATCTGTATAAATCTAATGTTGGCTTTGTTCATGACTTGACCCTGTTAGCAAACTCTACCTTCAAGCTTATCTTTACTGTGTAAGCACTTTGTTTTATTTCCTCCTGTACTCTCTTACAGTTATCATGTGTGAGTTTGTGTAATGCATCATGATCACACGTCATCTGCACCTGGTTCTCCGGAACCCCTTCTAACATGGCCTTGATAGCCTCCATGTCTGTCGTTTATATACTCTTCATTTCTTGGAGAAGGTGGAGAAACATCACCTATGAAGATAACGTGGATACCCTGAGTAAACATACTTTAATTTCTATCGACCGTGGAAAATTTCATGATAAAATTAACCTAACTTACAACTATACCTGCCCATATACTAGTTATTTTTCCCCCTATTCGTGATCCAAAGTCACTTATCCTGACTTACATCCGAATATCTTCATTCAATAACTACCTTAATTTTATCGATAACAATCATAACATCTACTTTTAAATTTACTTTTACTTGACCGAAAATTGTCATCAGCTGGTATAACATTCAAAAATGCCTCTCAAACGATCGACCACTCCACGAATGGTCTGCCAATTAACATCGACACCCCCTCGTTGGGTTCGGCAATTAATATCCCCTTGTATGTACCCGAAATTCACGTAACCACCAACTATTATCCGAAGGATGGAAAGAATCGCAAGGGATGCTGATCCCCAGCTAGAGAAACCAACAATTCCCTGCTAGTCGGCGAGTTAGGAATCTCTCGATACATAAGTTATTAAAATACGAATGTACTACTACTTAGTTACATACACATCCTACCAATAAAAATTGGAGGACGAGATTCGCGGAATCTTGAGGGTGGACGGTTAAATAAAATACAATCGTAACGAATTATTTAATGAAGAGATCGATATGTACTATAAAAGAGGAACATGCAATCTAAGTAGCGCCTGCTAATTTTTATTCATAATAGGACGACAATACAATAATGTACATAGTAATGAAAATCCGAATTCTTCACTTTAAATAAAATATAATAAATTATCATAATTAGAATATCTTCTCTAAGAAGAAAAATATCACACCGTTAATTTCAGTTGCTGGATAAAATTCTGTCCCCATTAAGGGGTTAAAATAAAATATTCACTGAATACCTCCTTGTCTATCGATGTTATTTAAAATATTCAACTACTTGTTAATCATACTACTGTTTCAAATAATGTTCATATTCATTTATCAAATAACTGCCTTTATATTTACAATCCTTTCTTTAACTTTATACATAGTTCTCCATAATTCCTATCTCTACTTCTCTAAATTCTTAAAATATTAAAAATTATTAAATCCTATCACATGAAATGAAAATCCACAGCCTGCTTCCAGTCTCCGACCGGGTCAGGAATGGAATGAATGAAGCCCCCATCTAGCGGCTAGGATATGGACTGTGCCGGCTGCCGAGGCCTGACGCACTCCTCTGGGGCAATGATTAAATGAATGACAGATGAAATGAAATGATAGTGGAGAGTGTTGCTGGAATGAAATTTGGACAGGGAAAACCGAAGTACCCGGATAAAAACCTGTCAGCCTCCGTTTTGTCCAGCACAGATCTCACATGGAGTGACCGGGATTTGAATCACGGACCCAGCGGTGAGCGGCTGGGGTGCTGCCGCCTAAGCCACGGAGGCTTCACTAAATCCTATCACATATTGTTATTATTAAAATATTTACAATATTATCATTTAATCGTTGTCAGTTACGATAGTGTCTTTCTTCTCTTACGATCTATCATGCATCACATTACTTTATACACATATCATTTCCAAATGTTTCAAACTTGCCATATCCATAAACTATTATGACGAACAATAAAGTTAATTTCAATTGCAGTTGTCAAATCCTTGATAAAAATCGATAATACTGATATTATATAAGACTGTATCTACTATACCCTTTAGTTATTACCTAATAGTGGTTTTACATTATCATAATTACTTTTAGATTCCCTGTCACAGTTTCAAACAAGCAAGGTGAACAGGCGTGCAGTGAAGTGGAAGGAATAATGGGAATCGCTATTCAGCAGTACCGGGCGGTCATCGTCCGCTGGCAGGCTAGGGTGAAGTGCGATTTAGGTGTCGGGAAAGTGATAGTGGGCAACGTCACTGAACAGATGGGGGTTTTGGCGATGGGGATGGTAGCGCTGGTTGTGGCGACACTACTATTAATAGGAGGAGTGGAGTCAAACCCAGGGCCTGGTCAGCTAGGATGGTAAGAAATGGAAAAAAATAAGATAAATTGTGAAGGAAGTGTCACAAAATGACCATATCCGGGACAATCTTAGCGAACAATGTAAGGAATTCAGGGATATGAAGACATGTTTAAGAGAAGAGATGTGGATAGCGACATAAAGGTTGGCCGAGAATAGTAGAGAGATAAAAGACCTAAGAGAAAAGGTGAAGGTATTAGAAGTGGACGTAAAAGAATTAAGGAATGGACGAGAGAAAGAAAAACATCTTCATTTGCATAAAAAAGGAAGATGTCAATGAAAGCACCGAGGATCTAATATCCAAGGTGCTCCAAGTGATTTGTGAAGGCATGCGGATGAAGATCGGGGTTTCAGAGATTAACAATGTGACCAGGATAGGGCGGGGAAAGTGCACGAGGCCCGTGAAAGTGTCGTTAGTTTCTTCGCTGATGGCTCACAGAATTCTGGCGAACACAAGGAACCTGAAAGGGGAGAGGATATGGGTAAGAAGAGAAATTAGTAAAGAAGAGGTAAGCGAGCAGCAGACCTTGCAGTTTCATTTAAGGAAGGCAAGGAACTCGGGTCTCAAGACTTATGTAAAAGGCAATAGACTGGCGGTTAGCGGCGACAACTGGGAGCGGGTTAGGACAGTGGTACAACTCCAGAATATGGAGAAGCAACAACAGGAGTCAGTTAGACCTAGCGTCCAGGTGGAAGCAGCTGCCGGTTCAGAGGGAAGTGCGGTGTTGACTCAACAGAGAGCATTGACCTCAAAGTCCAATACGGAAGTGGCGCGAACAGGAACAACTAATGTCAGCACCAAGAACAGCGGAGAAGTGCGTGGTTTGCAGAAAGGTGAGACTGTCAAACAACGAGTTTCTAGTCTGAAAGAACTTTGGGGCAAGAAAATCTTGGTAGAGCAGTTGAATGTGGAGAAGGGGGTCATTTCTTCTCCAGCTTGTAGTATACTAGAGCTAGAGAAAGCTAGAGTTACTTGAAGCAAAGCCACTGCCAGCGAAGAGTGTAGGGGTGAAAAATAACTAAACTGGAATATTGCAAGCGTAAATATAGAGGGTTTTTTAAATAAGAGAAGGAATGATGTAGTTTTGACTCTAATAAAAGATATGCAGAGTGTAGGATTTGTTGAGAGTTGGCTCCCTGCATGTTTAGAGGTTAAAATAGATGGCTCAATATATATACAAAACCTAAGATTAGGAAAGCCCGAACCGGTAAGTTCCCGGGGGGATTGTTGTTTTAATTAAAGAAGAGGTGAGTGAATTATAAGAATTTATTACTTCAGAACTGGAAGAAGTAGTGTGAGTAAAAGCAGATATTAGGGGGCAGGGGAAAGGAACGGTATGTTGTGGTTTTGTCTACAACCCTCCGGAGAATTCCCCGTATACAAGAGAAAGCTTTTTCGATGAATTAGCAATTGAAGTAAACAGAATTCAAAATATATATGAAGAGACAGAGGTTGTGCTTTTAGGGGACTTCAATGCGAGGGTTGCAGACAGAAAGCCACATTACAGCAACGGGGTTGCCGAGGCCACATGTGCGGATAGGCGCAGTAGAGACAGGGAATGCAACAAGAACGGAGAAAAAAAATGGAACTATGTGGTGCAGAAGAGTTATATATACTAAATGGTGTCTGTGTGGGGGATGAGGGAGGTAACTTGTCATATATAACAGAGAATGGAGAATGTGTAATAGATAATAATAATAATGTTATTGGTTTTACGTCCCTTGTAACTACTGTGGCTTTTAGAGACGCCGAGGTGCCGGAATTTTGCCACGAAGGGGATCTTTAATGTGCCAGTAAATCTACTGACACGTCTCCCTCGTATTTGTGCACACTCAAATGCCAGCTGACTGCGCCAGGAAAGTGTAATAGCAATATGTTCCAGAGGAGCACTAGCCCTAATTAAGAGGTTCACTGTTGAAGAATGGGGGAATCACACCACCTACCAATTGTCGTCAATATGCAGGGAGCGGTGACAAAATCAAAAGGGAATCCACAAGTTAAAGCTAAAGAGAGAAAAGTAAAAAGATTCAGATGGAGGGAGAATAACTGCAGAGAGTTCCGGAACTACTTCCAGGGAGAAAATGTTGGGCTGATAATGGTAGGGATAAGTTTAATGATCAGTAATGATCAAATCGTAGGGGTAATACGTATGATTGAGAATGCAATTATGATGGCCGGGCGGAAAATGTGCGCGAAGTCTAAGAGAAAGGTAGGGAGAATTGAAGGATGGTACGATGAATATTCTAGAAGGAAGAAAACCGAAGTTATTAGGGCATTGAGTTATACAAGAGAGGAGGGGATGATACGATGAGAGTATAATTTTGTCGTCTAAGGAAAGAATACAGGAAACTGCTCAGCAAAACGAAAAATGAGTGGCAGGGTAAGGAAGCAACAGCACTAAACAAGGATTCTAGAGCTAACGACTGTAGGAAAGTGTGGAGAAGGATAAATTCTTACTGTAGGGGGCGCAGAAGTGGTGGTGGGAGCTCTATTAGTGATGAAGTATGGATTACATATTATGAAAATCTGTTAAATGCTGAATATAATTGGAGGAAGAGAGATGAGTTTGGCGTCCCGAGGGGGCTGGAGGACGCTCTGCCTATGCTGGACCAAGTCATATCAATAGATGAAGTTAACGAAGTAATGGCAAAACGTAAAGGAGGAAAGACAGGTGCTATTTCGGGGATAACAAATGAATTTTGGTAAGAGTTGAGTATGAATAGGTTCATGATGGAAAGCTTGGTAAAAATCTTTAACAAGATTTTTGAGAGAGGTAGATTTCCGAGGGCGTGGCAATAGCTGTTTGTCCAATATATAAGAAACGTGGGGACAAAATAGACCCAGGCAACTATACAGGCATAACTTTGCTTGACTATTTGAGCAAAATGTACACCGGGGTCTTATCCAAGCGTTTAATAGCATGGGCAGAGCGCGGTTCGGTGTTCTCGACACTCCAGACCTGGTTCATAAAAGGTATGAGGACCAGTGACAATATAATGGTGATGAAAACGGTGATGGACAAGTACATAAGGAGGAAAAGAGGTAAGCTGTATATCACAGCTATTGATTTGGAGAAGCCGTTTGATTCAGTGAGCAGGGGAGCTGTCATGGCTAAACTGGGAAAAATCGGGGTGTCACATAAAATGATAAGAGCAATTGAGAATGTGTATTCCGAAGTGAAATGTGCAATTAAAACTAAGGAGGATGTAATTGTAGGAGAGATAAAGTCTAATATAGAATTAAAACAGGGATGCAAATTATCGCCAGTGCTTTTTTTTTTGCTATATATCAACGATATTTTCGATTCAAAGGGCTTTGAGCAACGGTCCAACCCTTGCTTGGACAATTATGGTATCCCGGGCCTAGCTTTTGCTGATGACATCCTCCTGCTCGCTCTAACACCCCATAATATGCAACATAGTATTGACGAGATTGTGAAATACTGTGAGGACTGGAACTTAAAAATTAACCCGCGTAAGACCAAAGTTATGGTGTGCAAATAGGGAGTTAAACTGGCTAAGAATGAAAAGTGGGTCATGTATGGGTCAATGTTAGAGACAGTGAAAAAACTTCAGTATCTAGGGACGATAATGGCGAGTAATGGAAAATGGACCGAACAAATTAAAAGGACAAAATCGAAAGGGCTAGCAGCATTGGCGAGTGTAAAAGTGTTGGAGCGTAAGTTACCAAATCTTGACTACAAAGTGTATAAGAATGTGTTTAACGCACTCATCGTTTCAAGAGCACTTGATGGAGTGGAAGTATGGGGTTTAGAGGAAGAAACGGCAACCCTGGACAAAATTATAAGTAGGTTTGCCAAGATAATTTTGGGACTACCTAGTTGCATGGCGAATTGTGGAGCGAGAATATTGTGTGAGGATGTAAGCATTAGACAACATATCATAAAAAGGGTCATAAAGTCTTGGATTCGTTTCAAAGTAGGTGGAGGGGGGGGATGCTAAAGGTAGCCTACCTGCACCAAATGAAGCATCAGCAAGAGGGCTACTGGGTGAACGGGGTAAGAAGTGTACTGGAAAGATAAAGAATGGGTTATCTATGAGCGAAGAGAGGAAGGTAGGATGTGTAAAAAAAAGTGTGCAGAAGGGTTAATGACGTAGAGTTGCAGGTGCTAGGAGAAGAGTGCACCGATAGGAGAACCTTAACGGAATTCTGCGAAATAAGGAACTTATGAGCATAAAGCCTCAATGTCTAATGAAGAGAGAAATGAGAAGGGGTAATTTGGTGGTTAATGGGGGTGTATAAAACAAAGTGTTGAGAGAAGTAGGAAAAGAGACCTTTGCCTGATTTGTGGGAAGGTTATGGGTGCAGCACACCTGATCAGGGAATGCAAGGAGATTAAAACGATAAGAGCAAAGTTTGTAGACAAATCAGATCTAAACAGAATAGAAAATTAAAATGAGTATCACACTTTAATAAAATTACTAAAAAGGGAATGGGAGAATGCAGGTCAATTAGCAAAATATTCTAATACCATCAGGGCAATGTGGAATAAGAAAGCGTCGGATGAGATTCAGAACAAAGATGCATGTGAATTAACCATACAATTACAGGAGATGGCTCCCTAAGCTATAAATCTTGTGAAAGCCTAGGAGAGCCTATCTGTATTAACTAGGTATACTATTACTACAGTACATCCATATATTGCTGTCTGTAGATTTTTCCGTTCTGAATCCATGGTGTGAGTTTGATGTTTTTTTTTTATAAAACTTATCAGTCTCTTACAGACAGTAAGGGCTCGATAGGAAAATAAAACTAAATTTTTCTGTGATCTATATAGGGAGAACTGTCAAAAATGACGAACACTGTTGTCCACATTATACTCTTTATGATCAAGAAAGAACTTACTGTCGACCAAAGTATTATGTGTACTCGAGTTTGAAGGTTGTTTTTTAAGTAACCAATAGACCTACATAAAATCCAATACCATCAACATTTTCGTCGTTCTATTTTACGTTATCATGATCGCGAGATTAACGGTCACGTTAAACTACAAGCTTCCTTCCTATTTTACGTTATGTAGGTTTGGATTTTTTAATTTATATTTTCATATTTTTCATCGCATTTGGAACACAAAAAGTGCACGTTTTTAAGCGTGTTTCAACCATGCGTCACATTTAAGAAGTATTAGCTCAAGAGTCCGTCATCAGATCGAATCCAAATTTTAACACAATATACAATGGAATGTTGTATAACTGGTTTATTAATTTCACAATTTTGTGTGTCCAGGAAACAAAGTTGTTATCATTGTTGTAAGGTAACTTTTTCTCGGCTCGGGGTGGTTGGAAAATGTAGTTCTTGGTTGCGTTGTAATCGTTATACATCAAAAGGTTATGCTGTATGACTGTGAAATACGTAAATTAATTCACTTATTTTATATCGAGAAAATAACACACGGTTCACCAGCTAGCCTCTCCGGGTAAAGCTGTACAGCGTTGCTGAGATGGAGCCCATCACTTCCGAGCGAGACGCGCCATGATGCGTGTGGGCACCATTTCGGCAACGCTGTACAACTTTTCCCGGAGCGGCTAGCTGGTGAAACATGTGTTATTTCCGCGTACAAATAGAGGAAAGTGACCAAAGTCGGACCCGAGTCCCTAAGTCGGACCCCTGCAACATTTTGCTTGGACAGTGCTGCCGCATGGTGGCACAATAATGAATGTGAAGATATGAAAGGAATTGTTATTTTGTGGAAGTGGCAGCACTGGACTGTGGGGAGTATCCCGCCAGTTCCGCCATTACTGGTTTTCATGTGAGTGGATGTTTTTACACGTGCTCATGGAATAGTGATTGTTTTATATTTCAAAGAGGGTAAGTCACATTATGTTTACAGTACTCTCTTTAGTAATGTGCCCATTCAGCATGAAATATGCAAATCACAGTTTGCCAGCAATGCTCAACCGGGAGTATCGGGGTTCATGGTATGTTCTTCCACTCTGTGACCTACACACTTTGGATTAAATAGAGGATACACTTCCAAAAAAATAAACAAAATCAACTCCTACTATAAAAACATTTAATTACTCAAATATAAGGCGCTACAAAAATTAAACAAATAAATTACTGACCCTTTAATTCATACTTGTTCAGAGTGAACAAGGAAATCATATTTAAACAAATATTAAATCATACTAAACGGTTTTCCATAAACCAACAAACATCCATTAAGTTTCACTTCCATATAGTGTCCTTTTAAAATTCAAAGAAATCAAGAGCTCCAATAGGCTCGATACTTTTTATATACACTGTGTTATTCTTTTACAACACATCACTTCCTATTATATGAGTATCTTATAATCAAAAAATATATAATTCTTATTTAAGTACTGTTACTCTTTTACTTAAATTTTTTGGGCTTTCACAATGTTCTCAGGTTACCATCTCTCTCAAGTCAACAATTCACTACCGTGATTGGGAAACATTTGCGTACTCCCGAGCTACAGAAGACTACTTGAACACGTCAAAAATTAAGATCACTCCCGGAATCTAATTGTCTTCACTAAACTCGTGAATCACTACATCATAATTATAACATTAGGGATTTCTCATTATTTGTCTTAAAATACCATTATCTCATAAGAAAGCAACGATCTGAACTTGCAAGCGGTAATCTTCATCTAAAAGAACCTCGGTTCGAAGACCGGGTCGTTAAAACAAACTCTAAACACTCTTGTGTATTATAACTTCAAACAGACGGCTCTCCAGACCTACCACACCCATCAATAGTAAGGGTCTGGCCTGGGCCACTTAGCGTGATTTAATGCCGGGAGCAGGAACTTCATGGTCTCACTCACACGAGACGAGCTACCCTCAGCTTGTACACAGCTGTTTCTTAAATGCAGTTCTTTGAACAGGCAAGGCTTTCATACAAATTACTATAACAACAATATTGAGGTTCCACAAACCTATCCTCTTAAACTCGGCATTTATTAATTATGAAGTGTCTTCATTGGCGGGTAAGTATAATTCAATACAACAACAAATATTTAGGGGCTTCAACATAGACGAATCTGGGTTAGTTTCTTTCAACTGCCTCGCGAACCATATCCCATACTGGAGGACTTATAACATTCGCGACTTAGGGCGGCCTTTAACCTTCAACCAGCGCTCATAATACAATAAATATTTCGCACCCTTTTACAATACAATACACACATGGCCTCGTGATCACATCACTATTTAGAGGACTTACCATAGTTCAATTACCACGACCAACTGCCCCTCATAATTAGTGTTACCGAGTATATTTAGGTTCAACGCCTTCCTAGCGGGACAAATTACTCCAATGCTCTACATGGCGCTTATACATTACTGCCAAATTGCCTTCAACGAACTGATAATTCAACATTTGATCTACATCTCAATTTTATATTACTCCTCTCCCGTGACAATAATCGCTTTATCTTAAGAACATGTGTTCACAACATGTATTAATTCATTTAAAGGAGCTCATAAGCTACTACTTTTCATATAATTCATCATAATCGTCATTCATTTATATAATTGTTATTATTATTATTACGCTTGCTTTCACATATTTAAATCATTTATCAAATACACTGATATTTTATTTCATACATTTCCCACATGGGATTTATTTATTTCACATAATTATTTATACTTTCTCAATTTTAATCGTTCAGATCGCGCTATTTCTGTTATTTGTTATTCAAAAACATCCCTATTCTTTCGTTCTCAGGTGGATTGTACGCAAACCTTCCCCAACACATAACATAATGAAATGGTTACTCACATGATATTACGGTCTCCGACCGAATTCTCCAGCGATGTTTCATTTTTGCCCACTCAATGTGTTTAAGCGATCTTTATTAATCCCATTTCACACAATTACACTTCTTGATACAAATACACATTATTTATCTTAAACACTGGTAACATATTGAATACAATTTTGTATTCTTTTATCATACACAAATAAATTCACTAAAAATTATTACTCTAAAACAAATTTTACTATATTTACATTACACTGCTTTTAATCACTGAGGCTTTGATTTTTACCTTACACACGTGATTTCTTTCTTCCCCGTTTCCAAGGGTGACACTCTTAGACATCGGCTCCCTAATCTAGCCAGATGATGAAAGTCTCGATCATTCTACCCCTCCCTGGAACGGTAATTCTTCAGATCCGGTTTTCTGACTATCGGCTTCTATTTTTACTAGCTCAAAGTCATTTCCTTCTAGACACTATTTAGTTTGTCTAGATAAAGTCTGTCCTGTTTACGGCCTCTCGAATACTTTATCGGTGACCTTCCTATTTCCCTAGCATTTACTGCTATTCCTTAGTTTCGTAGCTTATTGCTTGTTACTGTTCGCTTGTCTCCTGTAGACAACGTTTTGGATTAAATTCTCACTTCTTATTATTCTGCGCTCTAGTTCCTATCTTTTCGGTACACTAGGCGTTACTTATTTCGTCCGACCCTGATCGGGTTCCTTAACTTTGTTAGAAATGTTTGTTACACTATCGTTGGTACTTCAAAACGTTACGATACTTTTTGTCGTTTAACTGAACTGTTATTTGAAGACCTATCGCCTGTTCTATAAGTTCGCAGCCTAACTTTGACTGTAATACGGAACTCTCACTATAAAGACTGATGCTTGTTGAACTAAATCCTGTACTAGGATTTTACTAAGTCTTCACACGGCGATACTATGATGATACTTCTCGGCCACTCCCCTACGGGTGTTCTTTGGTGATACAGCGTATCAGGACCTCTCGAGGTCTAGTAAGTACTGCATTTACGATGTGATGTAGCGTCACGTCCTCTGGACGGACTAAACTGCATGTGCTGTGATGCAGCATCTCCGTACGAGGTCTGTTGTAAACTGCATTTACGATGATACATTTCTCCTATACTCGGAGTTCACTTGTAATCGATGCTCCATCGTGCAGCGTCTCGGCGCTCACGGAATAACTGTATCTGATGATCTGCGAAACAGCACCGTGCCCTCAGGCACCTATGGTAGACTGAATGTTGGTGAAACAGTACGACCCGCCTCAGCGGTCAGTAGTGGATTTTGAGGGGTTCTATACCCTCCACCTCCACACCCTCCACACAAGATGGCGGCGGTGCGATATCTCTCGAACTCATGGTTGGATTTTGACGAATGAGGTGTCATTGAACTCGGGCTGATACCCCCTTTCCAATGGACAGCATATTTCAACCCCAAAAATAAAACCTACCCCTACTAGGGGGTGAAATTGTAATTTTTTAGAGAATCTCTCTTTCCAATTGCAACATCTGAGAGTTGGAATGCCGATATGGAATGAAACGTTGTTCTACACAAGAGACATGTGTGCGGTGGAAAGCCACTATGAATTAGCATGCCCACTCGTGGCTTTTGAAGAGGGTGGGGGAGCGGTTCCCTGTGGACGGGTCCTTGTTGACAGGTCCCTGTGGACGGGTCATTGTTGCCGGGTCCTTGTGGACAAGTCCTTGTGGACAGGTCCTTGTGGACAGGTCCTTGTGGACGAGTCCTTGTGGATGAGTCCTTGTTGATGAGCCCCTTTGGACTGATCCCTTTTGGACCGGTTCCTACGGACTGGCTCATGAACTTATTTAAATTATGTCAAAGGGCCTAACTACATTTCGCGTGTGTTGAACTGACGTTGTTCCCCAGTCTCTACTACTATAATGGGATAACGATATGAAAGGGAAGTGGCGAAATACATGTGAACACGTGCGAGATGTCATTATTAGCATTCTCCTTGTGAAACAAGTCACATCCTGTTTTGGTTCATACGTGAGAAAATGCAAGTTCATGTGTAATATGACCTAAAACACAGGTGTTCACCTGTGCACGTGCACGATAAGAGCTACCAAGTCACAACCTGTTTTGACAGTGGTGAGAGGTGAAGGGGGGAGAGTCAGTGAAAGAGAGAACACAGGTGAAGAGAGAAAGAAATATGTATTGCTCATCTTATGAATCAATAAGGTTAGGGACCTGTATGAGAGGTCGTTGGACTTGAGGTGACATTCTGTTTTTGAATATATTATTTATTTATGTCAAAAGGGCCTAACTACACTTTTGTTGATATCTCGCTAACTAATAATCAGAGAGGGTCAAGTGAGGTGTCATGGGACTCAGGATGGTCAACCCTTTTCCATGACCAATGAATTTACCCAAAAGATCTGTCATTAGCTTTTTAATATCTCATGAATCAATAAGGCTAGGGACCTGTATGAGAGGTCGTTGGACTTGAGGTGACATTCTGTTTTTGAATATATTATTTATTTATGTCAAAAGGACCTAACTGCACTTTTATTAATATCTCGCTAACTAATAATCAGAGAGGGTCAAGTGAGGTGTCATAGGACTCAGGATGGTCAACCCTTTTCCATGATCAACGAATTTACCCAAAAGATTCAAAACAGCAAGGTCATTGACCTATGATTTTATAAGCTAATAATCAGAGGCTCAAGTGAGGTGTCATGGGACTCAGGATGGTCAACCCTTCTCCATGACCAACGAATTTACCCAAAAGATTAAAAAAACAGCAAGGTCATTGACTTAATATTTTATAAACTAATAATCGAATATCAACATGTGAGGTGTTATAGGACTTAGAATGGTCAACCCTTTCCCATGGCCAATGAATTCACCCAAAATACCCAAAACATCAAGGTCATCGACCTGAGATTTTATAAACTAATAATCGGATACGAACATGTGAGATGTTTACCATGTATGTGATGAAACATAGCTAGGTAGAGAAAGAATTAGTGTAGGCTACATGTATAGTGATTGACAAGTCTTTTACCATTGAAACTTGTTTTTCAGATCAAACTGCAGTATAGAGAGAGTATAGGTTGTAGGTATGGGTTAATAAATGACGAACGGTGTACACACAAACTCTGATTTATCGATTCAAGAATTAAGAGTAGACTATCTTTAATTGATTGGTTAAAGAGGATAGCTATAACACAAAAATGCTCAGTGGTTACCGGGACAAGAAGGTCGCTACACACACAACAAGCTTTAAATACTTGAGGCTAATAATCTATACACACACACTCGCTTGTTCTAAACTAAACTGTGTTGCTGTCAGTGCTCAGACAGTAGGCTGATGACAAAAAATGCATTGCTATCAGAAATATAATCATTTCCGGTTGTATAATGTTACCAGCTATCCATTTTATGTTGCAGTGTTAAGCACTTTTAGCTCTTGTACTGGTGGTCTTAACTCGATTTCCAGGTCTCATGCCCAGAACGAGTCAAACTAAGAAACAAGGGCATGGTGGTGTAGTGGTTAAGCTGTTAGCCATTTCACTAGGGTTCTATTTCAGGTTAATATGCATGTCATAAACATATTAAACAAAACAAAACAGAGATAACGTTCAAAACTGATTACATTTGTGTCTTTCCAAATTATTACTTGGATTACAAATACAAAGGTGAACTGGGTTTGATATACAGTTAATGCTGTCTATCACACACTAGACTGTAAGAAAGCCAAAAGAGCAAAAGGCGTAGGTAGAGCAGTGGTAAAATTGTTATATGTAGAGAACTACCTAGCGGTTTTATGAACTGGCAAAGCTATATCGCATAAACAGTGCAGGATACAATCCAGCAATCAAATTTGTATCTTGTGGAACAGAGAAAATGCACTTTTACCTTGATGGATAGCAAATGAGTGCAGATGAATGACCTATGCATTAGCCTACCATAGGGTTATAACCACGAGGTGGAGGTGTGATTCTATATTTTATTGTTTAGAGACATGGCTTTTTTGTAACCAGTAGATTTAGTATTTTGTAAATATTCATTTTTGTAATTGTAAAATAGTGGAAACATTTTTTTTTGTAATAGTAAATGTTAAATGTAAACCTAAAAGTTATTTGGGATAAGTGTGCATGTCAAGGATAAATAGCGTGGTTGTATTTGTTTTTCAAAGACAGGTATGGTTGTGTGAATGTATGACTATAGATAGAATGATAGAGAGAGAGAGAAAGTGTGTGTGTGTGTGTGTGTGTAGCATTGATTGTTCAACCAAAGCAAACACGGCAAGGTGGGATGGTGGGGTAATTAATGTATATAGCAAATGGTAAATAGTATACTGTAGTTTTTTTTAACACTTGTGTTTTTTTAAATGCACCGGTAGATAGGTGTTATTTTGTAAAACAGTCTTACCTACAGTAGTAGTAGTAGTAGTAGTAGTAGTAGGCCTATACGTTTTTGGTAACAAACAGAAAGAGAATGCACTATTGCCATGGCCAAGCACTTCCATTAAAATAATTTCAAGAAAATTTTAATCAGCAAATGTGGGTTTAACAAAACTAAACTTTCAGCATGGACTAAATCATAAACGTGTCGTCTGTGATATGAAAAAAAATAGGAAATCCATGTTTCCATATCAACACAATTTAAAAAACTTAAAACTGACATTTAAAAAATGTAAATGGGAAATTGACAAATGTGTAAACAACAAAATGGAAAATTCTTGTTTCCGTATCATGAAATCCAAAAACTTTAAACTGACATTTTCAAATCGTGTACATGGAAAATTGGCAAATGGCAATGTGTGAAATGTGAAAATGAAAAAAAATGAACAAATGGCTATCATTATTTAAAAAAAATTAAAAACCGTCGTGTTCTATCGTTAAAGTGTGAATCAAACCACATCTACTTATTTGAATCACCCGAGACTTAGTAGACCTGTTATAGTTCTAATATACTTTTAAAATTTTATGATAAAGCTCGAATTGAACTCAAGAGCTTTAGAGTGCCAGCTAACTATTATAACAGTTACGTCACAAAGACAACTTTACACTACTCTTAATGAACAATAATAAGAAAAAGAATAATAAATATTGAAATTTTTTAAAGAATGAACATGGTGACACTGTTTCTGTTGCACTGTCTGCTAGCTACTAGCCAGCAGCTGGGGTCTTAGAAAACGATACAGTTGACATTTTGCAATGAAATGTGACATGTTTCAAAGTATAGTATTATGGGTTGCTGTTGAGTAAAAACTAATCCTGTACAAGGAAGCAAGGGTTCGAACCCCTTACCTAACATTACTATTGCCTGAACATGGCTTGACGACACTGTATTATTATGATACTCGGTACACAAACCATAGATAGAGTGTATTGTTTACGATCACTTTCTTTCTGAACATAGGTGGAGATTGTTGATGGTTAACAATGGCATTAATATACACACATCAAAAAAAGTTTTGCATCACCTCGGTTCCAAGAGTTCCGGAACCTTTAAATACAAAGGGAATAGAGATCAACACAAACAACATTTCAGCTCGTTTTATTGCTCATGAGACCCACACATTGCATGTTGTACCATCATACAGCTAGACTTTCAGCATTTGTGGTCCAGATTGCAGTACACACCACTACCTCTAATACCCAGTAGCACGTCCTCTTGCATTGATGCATGCCTGTATTCGTCGTGGCATACTATCCACAAGTTCATCAGGACACTGTTGGTCCACATTGTCCCACTCCTCAACGACAATTCGGCGTAAATCTCTCAGAGTGGTTGGTGGGTCAAGACGTCCATAAACAGCCCTTTTCAACATATCCCAGGCATGTTCGATAGGGTTCATGTCTGGCGAACATGCTGGCCACTGTAGTCGAGCGAAGTCGTTATCTTGAAGGAACGCATTCACAAGATGTGCACGATGAGGTCGAGAATTGTCGTCCATGAAGACAAATGCCTCTCCAATATTCTGCCGATATGGGTGCACTATGGGTCGGAGGATGTCATTCAGGTATCGTAAAGCCGTTTCGGAGCCTTCCATGACCACCAGTGGCGTACGTCGGCCCCACATAATGCCACCCCAAAACATCAGGGAACCACCACCTTGCTGCACTCGCTGGACAGTGTGTCTAAGACGTTCAGCCTGACCAGGGTGCCTCCAAACACGTCTCCGACGATTGTCTGGTTGAAGGCATATGCGACACTCATCGGTGAAGAGAACGTGATGCCAATTCTGTGGGGTCCATTCAGCATGTTGTTGGGCCCATCTGTACCGCGCTGCATGGTGTCGGGGTTGCAAAGCTGGACCTCGCCATGGACGTCGGGAGTGAAGTTGCGCATCATGCAGCCTATTGCGCACAGTTTGAGTTGAAACACGACGTCCTGTGGCTGAACGAAACGCATTATTCAACATGGTGGCATTGCTGTCAGGGTTCCTCCGAGCGGCAATCCGTAAGTAGCGGTCATCCACTACAGTAGTAGCCCTTGGGCGGCCTGAGCGAGGCCTGTCATCGACAGTTCCTGTATCTCTGTACCTCCTCCATGTCCGAACAACATCGCTTTGGTTCACTCTGAGACGCCTGGAAACTTCCCTTGTTGAGAGCCCTTCTTGACACAAAGTAACAATGCGGACGCGATCGAACTGCGGTATTGACCTTCTAGGCATGGTAGAACTACAGACAACATGAGCAGCGTACCTTCGTCCTGGTGGAATGACTGGAACTGATCGGCTGTCGTACCCCCTCCGTCTAATAGGCCCTGCTCATGCATGGTTGTTTACATCTTTGAGCAGTTTTAGTGACATCTATGAACAGTCAAAGGGACTGTATCTTTGATACAATATACACAGTCAACGTCTATATGCCGGAGATCTGGGAACCGAGGTGATGCAAAACTTTTTTTGATGTGTGTAGTAGGACGTGGGTATAGCAATTAAGAAAAAACAGACAATACTCATACAATATTTTTATTTATTTAATATAAGTACTTGTACAATAGTTACATTCAAAATACATTTCTTTTTTCTCTATTACTATTTAGTCCTTTTCGATTCTCTTGCATATGAAGGGTAGATAACCGTGTAGTTCAGCCCCTTAAAACAACAACAACACAACCTTTTGCATAGTTTGTGATGTTGATGACTCTTGAGATGAGGAAGATGTATTAAACATAACTTTTACAGCAGGGGTTAAATGTTGCTCAATAAACACTGCACTATTTTGAGTAGCAACATTGTTTTCTTGTACTAGCTTTTTAGCATTGTCATGATTAATTGTTGACACCAACAGTGTTTCATTTGGTGCACCACATTGATGATCACTCACACTTAAATCTTACCATTTCTACTTTTTAGATTGCCTCGACATTTTTGACCTGTCTTTTGAGCATTGCCAAAATATTATCCCTTTTACATTTTGACGATTATAGTTATAAGAGTAGCCTTTATAGAGTACACGTTGTTTACCTTCGTTAGTTTTAGTAAGTTCCATATTAGCAACTAACCTGTTAGTATGATTTGCTCACTACAAAGGTTATAACTGTTCTGATAATAAAATCATTTAGCTTTGGCTTTTATATTTAATATGTGCAGTTTGAAGTGATAGCAAAAGTGAGAGCAAAGTGGTAGCATAGTGGTAGAAAATACAACATGTATTGTTAAGAAATAGTTTAAGCGGTTATGTGGATCCATTACATAATACTTTTAGCACGACGAAGCTCATTTTCTATATCCAATAGTTCTTCCTCATATTCAGTATAACCAGCCTGTTTATAGACATGCAGTTGCTGAAGCCGCCGGATTAGCTTACTTGGATTGTTCCAGTAGACAAATTTAACAAATGATTTTTAGGTGTAAACAAAGCATTACCATTATCATTATTATCTTCATCATCAACATCATCATCATCATAACCATTATCATTATCATCATCATCATCATGATCATTATAATCCTCATCACTATTACTATATTGTCCTTTTTGATCCTTTTGCAATACCACATTTTGCACAGTCTGTGTTGTCTTTGATAATGTTGGGAGTTTTTCAGACATTGACAACTGTCCTAACACGACTTTCTGAGGAGATGATACATGCTTCTTAACAAACAATGCACTATCTTGAGCTGCAATATCTTTTTCTGGGACAAGTGTTTTAGCATTTTGAAGAGTTTTTTAAACAGCAACGATGTTTTATCTGGTACACTACATTGATGATCACTCACACTTAAGACATCACTATTTTTACTTTTCAGCTCACCTCGACAATGTTTTGAACGATGTTTTGAACAACGCCAAATAACAGTTCCATTTTTATTAGTTCGTTTTACAATATATGTATATCCTTTATAGAATGCGTATGGCATACCATTGCTATTTGTTGATACTTCCATGTCAATTGTTAAGCATGAACTAATCTCTAGCAAAGTTCACTCGATAATATAAATAATAGTTTAAAGTGAGAGGAAAAGTGGGTGCAAGAGTGGGTGCAAGAGTGGGTGCAAGAGTGGGTGCAAGAGTGGGTGCAAGAGTGGGTGCAAGAGTGGGTGCAAGAGTGGGTGTAAGAGTGGGTGCAAGAGTGGGTGTAAGAGTGGGTGCAAGAGTGGGTGTAAAAGGGAGTGCAAGAGTGGGTGCAAAAGTGGGTGTCGCTTATAGTAGGCATGAATTTTAGTAGAATGTGATTTGAGTAAATGTAATTTCTAAACCCAAGTAGTGAATAGTCAGTTGGTTTTGATCTATGCAAGCGTAAACATGTCACATACACTGGTGATGGATACTCAAGGCTTTAAGGTCAACGAAAACAAGTACAGTATATATTTAAAGAGGTGGCTATCATTGATTGCACAACACGCGGTTTACCATACCTTTTTTCGGACTAGTGTTTTAACATTTGAAGTATTTTTTAAACAGCAACGATGTCTTATCTGTCACACTACATTGATGATCACTCACACTTAAGACCTAACTATTTTTACTTTTTAGTTCACTTTGACACTGTTTGAAACGATGTTTTGAACAATGTCAAATAACAGTTCCATTTTATTGGTTCGTTTTGCAATATACGTATAACCTTTATAGTATGCATATGGCTTACCATAACTATTCGTTGATACTTCCATATCAATTTTCAAGCATGAAATAATCTCCAATAAATTTCGCTCGATAATAGAAATAATAGTTTAAAGTGAGTGCTAATGGGGTGCAAATGTGGGTGCAAAAGTGAGTGTAAAAGTGAGTGCAAACGTGGGTGTAGTTTATAGTAGGCATGATTTTTTACTAGAATGTGATTTGAGTAAATGTAATTTCTAAACCCAAGTAGTGAGTAGTCAGTTGGTTTTGATTTATGCAAGCGTAAACATGTCTCATACACTGATGATGGATACTCAAGGCTTCACGGTCAACAAAAACAAGTATATAGTTAAAGAGGCAACTATTATTGATTGCACAACACTGAATCTATTTTTGAAATTTTGACAATGGGCCTAAGTGCACTTTTGTTAATATCTCGCGAACCAATAAGATTAGGGCATTGTATGAGGTATTGTTGGACTTTTTGCCGAAGACTGCTGGTAAACACCTATGTTCCCACTACCTTTTTAAAGATGGCGGCTAACCCACGAGGGGTGATTAAAAAGTAATCCAAGCGGCGCTTGTCGATAAGCAAACCAATAATCAAAAGGGGGGGGGGGTATGACAGAGCTTGAGGCGATAACCCCTTTTGATTGATCCCTGTTGATTTGCCCCTTTGGACTGGTCCCCGTTGACTACTCCATCTGGACGGGTCCTTTTTGAAGGGAGTCATTTTTGACGGGGCCCTGCTGACGGGTCACTGTGGACGGGTCCCTGTTGACAGGTCCTTTTGACTAATCCCTTTGGACCCGTCCCTTTGACATAATTTGGCTAAATGCATGGGTCAACCCATAGGGATCACTCCAAAGGGACCGGTCCAAAGGGATTAGTCAAAAGGACCTGTCAACAGGGACCCGTCCACAGTGACCCGTCAGCAGGGCCCCGTCAAAAATGACTCCCTTCAAAAAGGACCCGTCCAGAGGGAGTAGTCAACGGGGACCAGTCCAAAGGGGCAAATCAACAGGGATCAATCAAAAGGGGTTATCGCCTCAAGCTCTGTCATACCCCCCCCCCCTTTTGATTATTGGTTTGCTTATCGACAAGCGCCGCTTGGATTACTTTTTAATCACCCCTCGTGGGTTAGCCGCCATCTTTAAAAAGGTCGTGGGAACATAGGTGTTTACCAGCAGTCTTCGGCAAAAAGTCCAACAATACCTCATACAATGCCCTAGTCTTATTGGTTCGCGAGATATTAACAAAAGTGCACTTAGGCCCTTTGTCAAAATTTCAAAAATAGATTCAGTGTTGTGCAATCAATAATAGTTACCTCTTTAACTATATACTTGTTTTTGTTGACCGTGAAGCCTTGAGTATCCATCATCAGTGTATGAGACATGTTTACGCTTGCATAAATCAAAACCAACTGACTACTCACTACTTGGGTTTAGAAATTACATTTACTCAAATCACATTCTAGTAAAAAAATCATGCCTACTATAAACTACACCCACTTTTGCACTCACTTTTACATTCACTTTTGCACTCACTTTTGCACCCACGTTTGCACTCACTTTTACACTCACTTTTGCACCCACATTTGCACCCACATTTGCACTCACTTTAAACTATTATTTCTATTATCGAGCGAAATTTATTGGAGATTATTTCATGCTTGAAAATTGATATGGAAGTATCAACGAATAGTTATGGTAAGCCATATGCATACTATAAAGGTTATACGTATATTGCAAAACGAACCAATAAAATGGAACTGTTATTTGACATTGTTCAATACATCGTTTCAAACAGTGTCAAAGTGAACTAAAAAGTAAAAATAGTTAGGTCTTAAGTGTGAGTGATCATCAATGTAGTGTGACAGATAAGACATCGTTGCTGTTTAAAAAATACTTCAAATGTTAAAACACTAGTCCGAAAAAAGGTATGGTAAACCGCGTGTTGTGCAATCAATGATAGCCACCTCTTTAAATATATACTGTACTTGTTTTCGTTGACCTTAAAGCCTTGAGTATCCATCACCAGTGTATGTGACATGTTTACGCTTGCATAGATCAAAACCAACTGACTATTCACTACTTGGGTTTAGAAATTACATTTACTCAAATCACATTCTAATAAAATTCATGCCTACTATAAGCGACACCCACTTTTGCACCCACTCTTGCACTCCCTTTTACACCCACTCTTGCACCCACTCTTGCACCCACTCTTGCACCCACTTTTCCTCTCACTTTAAACTATTATTTATATTATCGAGTGAACTTTGCTAGAGATTAGTTCATGCTTAACAATTGACATGGAAGTATCAACAAATAGCAATGGTATGCCATACGCATTCTATAAAGGATATATATATATTGTAAAACGAACTAATAAAAATGGAACTGTTATTTGGCGTTGTTCAAAACATCGTTCAAAACATTGTCGAGGTGAGCTGAAAAGTAAAAATAGTGATGTCTTAAGTGTGAGTGATCATCAATGTAGTGTACCAGATAAAACATCGTTGCTGTTTAAAAAAACTCTTCAAAATGCTAAAACACTTGTCCCAGAAAAAGATATTGCAGCTCAAGATAGTGCATTGTTTGTTAAGAAGCATGTATCATCTCCTCAGAAAGTCGTGTTAGGACAGTTGTCAATGTCTGAAAAACTCCCAACATTATCAAAGACAACACAGACTGTGCAAAATTTGGTATTGCAAAAGGATCAAAAAGGACTATATAGTAATAGTGATGAGGATTATAATGATCATGATGATGATGATGATGATAATGATAATGTTTATGATGATGATGATGTTGATGATGAAGATAATAATGATAATGGTAATGCTTTGTTTACACCTAAAAATCATTTGTTAAATTTGTCTACTGGAACAATCCAAGTAAGCTAATCCGGCGGCTTCAGCAACTGCATGTCTATAAACAGGCTGGTTATACTGAATATGAGGAAGAACTATTGGATATAGAAAATGAGCTTCGTCGTGCTAAAATTATTATGTAATGGATCCACATAACCGCTTAAACTATTTCTTAACAATACATGTTATATTATCTACCACTATGCTACCACTTTGCTCTCACTTTTGCTATCACTTCAAACTGCACATATTAAATATAAAAGCCAAAGCTAAATGATTTTATTATCAGAACAGTTATAACCTTTGTAGTGAGCAAATCATACTAACAGGTTAGTTGCTAATATGGAACTTACTAAAACTAACAAAGGTAAACAACGTGTACTCTATAAAGGCTACTCTTATAACTATAATCGTCAAAATGTAAAAGGGATAATATTTTGGCAATGCTCAAAAGACAGGTAAAAATGTCGAGGCAATCTAAAAAGTAGAAATGGTAAGATTTAAGTGAGAGTGATCATCAATGTGGTGCACCAAATGAAACACTGTTGGTGTCAACAATTAATCATGACAATGCTAAAAAGCTAGTACAAGAAAAAAATGTTGCTACTCAAAATAGTGCAGTGTTTATTGAGCAACATTTAACCCCTGCTGTAAAAGTTATGTTTAATACATCTTCCACATCTCAAGAGTCATCAACATCACAAACTATGCAAAAGGTTGTGTTGTTGTTGTTTTAAGGGGCTGAACTACAAGGTTATCTACCCTTCATATGCAAGAGAATCAAAAAGGACTAAATAGTAATAGAGAAAAAAGAAATGTATTTTGAATGTAACTATTTTACAAGTACTTATATTAAATAAATAAAAATATTGTATGAGTATTGTCTGTTTTTTCTTAATTGCTATACCCACGTCCTACTATATTAATGCCATTGTTAACCATCAACAATCTCCACCTATGTTCAGAAAGAAAGTGATCTTAAACAATACACTCTATCTATGGTTTGTG
Source organism: Meconema thalassinum (assembly GCA_946902985.2). Taxonomy (NCBI): domain Eukaryota; kingdom Metazoa; phylum Arthropoda; class Insecta; order Orthoptera; family Tettigoniidae; genus Meconema; species Meconema thalassinum. The sequence continues at coordinate 884,048,964 of OX336389.2, read as the reverse complement.
TACCGAGTATCATAATAATACAGTGTCGTCAAGCCATGTTCAGGCAATAGTAATGTTAGGTAAGGGGTTCGAACCCTTGCTTCCTTGTACAGGATTAGTTTTTACTCAACAGCAACCCATAATACTATACTTTGAAACATGTCACATTTCATTGCAAAATGTCAACTGTATCGTTTTCTAAGACCCCAGCTGCTGGCTAGTAGCTAGCAGACAGTGCAACAGAAACAGTGTCACCATGTTCATTCTTTAAAAAATTTCAATATTTATTATTCTTTTTCTTATTATTGTTCATTAAGAGTAGTGTAAAGTTGTCTTTGTGACGTAACTGTTATAATAGTTAGCTGGCACTCAAAAGCTCTTGAGTTCAATTCGAGCTTTATCATAAAATTTTAAAAGTATATTAGAACTATAACAGGTCTACTAAGTCTCGGGTGATTCAAATAAGTAGATGTGGTTTGATTCACACTTTAACGATAGAACACGACGGTTTTTAATTTTTTTTAAAATAATGATAGCCATTTGTTCATTTTTTTTCATTTTCACATTTCACACATTGCCATTTGTCAATTTTCCATGTACACGATTTGTAAATGTCAGTTTAAAGTTTTTGGATTTCATGATACGGAAACAAGAATTTTCCATTTTGTTGTTTACACATTTGTCAATTTTCCATTTACATTTTTTAAATGTCAGTTTTAAGTTTTTAAATTGTGTTGATATGGAAACATGGATTTCCTATTTTTTTCATATCACAGACGACACGTTTATGATTTAGTCCATGCTGAAAGTTTAGTTTTGTAAAACACACATTTGCTGATTAAAATTTTCTTGAAATTATTTTAATGGAAGTGCTTGGCCATGGCAATAGTGCATTCTCTTTCTGTTTGTTACCAAAAACGTATAGGCCTACTACTACTACTACTACTACTACTACTGTAGGTAAGACTGTTTTACAAAATAACACCTATCTACCGCTGCATTTAAAAAAACACAAGTGTTAAAAAAAACTACAGTATACTATTTACCATTTGCTATATACATTAATTACCCCACCATCCCACCTTGCCGTGTTTGCTTTGGTTGAACAATCAATGCTACACACACACACACACACACACACACTTTCTCTCTCTCTCTATCATTCTATCTATAGTCATACATTCACACAACCATACCTGTCTTTGAAAAACAAATACAACCACGCTATTTATCCTTGACATGCACACTTATCCCAAATAACTTTTAGGTTTACATTTAACATTTACTATTACAAAAAAAATGTTTCCACTATTTTACAATTACAAAAATGAATATTTACAAAATACTAAATCTACTGGTTACAAAAAAGCCATGTCTCTAAACAATAAAATATAGAATCACACCTCCACCTCGTGGTTATAACCCTATGGTAGGCTAATGCATAGGTCATTCATCTGCACTCATTTGCTATCCATCAAGGTAAAAGTGCATTTTCTCTGTTCCACAAGATACAAATTTGATTGCTGGATTGTATCCTGCACTGTTTATGCGATATAGCTTTGCCAGTTCATAAAACCGCTAGGTAGTTCTCTACATATAACAATTTTACCACTGCTCTACCTACGCCTTTTGCTCTTTTGGCTTTCTTACAGTCTAGTGTGTGATAGACAGCATTAACTGTATATCAAACCCAGTTCACCTTTGTATTTGTAATCCAAGTAATAATTTGGAAAGACACAAATGTAATCAGTTTTGAACGTTATCTCTGTTTTGTTTTGTTTAATATGTTTATGACATGCATATTAACCTGAAATAGAACCCTAGTGAAAAGGCTAACAGCTTAACCACTACACCACCATGCCCTTGTTTCTTAGTTTGACTCGTTCTGGGGATGAGACCTGGAAATCGAGTTAAGACCACCAGTACAAGAGCTAAAAGTGCTTAACACTGCAACATAAAATGGATAGCTGGTAACATTATACAACCGGAAATGATTATATTTCTGATAGCAATGCATTTTTTGTCATCAGCCTACTGTCTGAGCACTGACAGCAACACAGTTTAGTTTAGAACAAGCGAGTGTGTGTGTATAGATTATTAGCCTCAAGTATTTAAAGCTTGTTGTGTGTGTAGCGACCTTCTTGTCCCGGTAACCACTGAGCATTTTTTTGTTTTAGCTATCCTCTTTAACCAATCAATTAAAGATAGTCTACTCTTAATTCTTGAATCGATAAATCAGAGTTTGTGTGTACACCGTTCGTCATTTATTAACCCATACCTACAACCTATACTCTCTCTATACTGCAGTTTGATCTGAAAAACAAGTTTCAATGGTAAAAGACTTGTCAATCACTATACATGTAGCCTACACTAATTCTTTCTCTACCTAGCTATGTTTCATCACATACATGGTAAACATCTCACATGTTCGTATCCGATTATTAGTTTATAAAATCTCAGGTCGATGACCTTGATGTATTGGGTATTTTGGGTAAATTCATTGGCCATGGGAAAGGGTTGACCATTCTAAGTCCTATAACACCTCACATGTTGATATTCGATTATTAGTTTATAAAATATTAAGTCAATGACCTTGCTGTTTTTTTAATCTTTTGGGTAAATTCGTTGGTCATGGAGAAGGGCTGACCATCCTGAGTACCATGACACCTCACTTGAGCCTCTGATTATTAGCTTATAAAATCATAGGTCAATGACCTTGCTGTTTTGAATCTTTTGGGTAAATTCGTTGATCATGGAAAAGGGTTGACCATCCTGAGTCCTATGACACCTCACTTGACCCTCTCTGATTATTAGTTAGCGAGATATCAACAAAAGTGTAGTTAGGCCCTTTTGACATAAATAAATAATATATTCAAAAACAGAATGTCACCTCAAGTCCGACGACCTCTCATACAGGTCCCTAGCCTTATTGATTCATGAGATATTAAAAAGCTAATGACAGATCTTTTGGGTAAATTCATTGGTCATGGAAAAGGGTTGACCATCCTGAGTCCCATGACACCTCACTTGACCCTCTCTGATTATTAGTTAGCGAGATATCAACAAAAGTGTAGTTAGGCCCTTTTGACATAAATAAATAATATATTCAAAAACAGAATGTCACCTCAAGTCCAACGACCTCTCATACAGGTCCCTAACCTTATTGTTTCATAAGATGAGCAATACATATTTCTTTCTCTCTTCACCTGTGTTCTCTCTTTCACTGACTCTCCCCCCTTCACCTCTCACCACTGTCAAAACAGGCTGTGACTTGTTAGCTCTTATCGTGCACGTGCACAGGTGAACACCTGTGTTTTAGGTCATATTACACATGAACTTGCATTTTCTCACGTATGAACCAAAACAGGATGTGACTTGTTTCACAAGGAGAATGCTAATAATGACATCTCGCACGTGTTCACATGTATTTCGCCACTTTCCTTTCATATCGTTATCCCATTATAGTAGTAGAGACTGGGGAACAACGTCAGTTCAACACACGCGAAATGTAGTTAGGCCCTTTGACATAATTTAAATAAGTTCATGAGCCAGTCCGTAGGAACCGGTCCAAAAGGGATCAGTCCAAAGGGGCTCATCAACAAGGACTCATCCACAAGGACTCGTCCTCAAGGATCTGTCCACCAGGACTTGTCCACAAGGACCTGTCCACAAGGACCCGGCAACAATGACCCGTCCACAGGGACCTGTCAACAAGGACCCGTCCACAGGGAACCGCTCCCCCACCCTCTTCAAAAGCCATGAGTGGGCATGCTAATTCATAGTGGCTTTCCACCGCACACATGTCTCTTGTGTAGAACAACGTTTCATTCCATATCGGCATTCCAACTCTCACATGTTGCAATTGGAAGGAGAGATTCTCTAAAAAATTACAATTTCACCCCCTAGTTGGGGTAGGTTTTATTTTTGGGGTTGAAATATGCTGTCCATTGGAAAGGGGGTATCAGCCCGAGTTCAATGACACCTCATTCGTCAAAATCCAACCATGAGTTCGAGAGATATCGCACCGCCGCCATCTTGTGTGGAGGGTGTGGAGGTGGAGGGTATAGAACCCCTCAAAAACCACTACTGCGGTCGTTCAAGACTGAATGAACGTTCTTTAGCCCTTTTTCGGGCCCACTTTGGTATAATGACTACGTATATTTACTCGTACTGACGATCTGGACACTGTGATGCAGCACCTCCCCACGAGGTCTGCTGTAAACTGCATGATTGGTCTGGCTCTGCCAGGGTTTTTATACAAATCGGCTACAAAAAGATATAATCCTGGTCTTTTTCATAACTAACTTTTGAAGCAATAGTCGCACACTTTTGAAAATTATATCTCTGGGAAGCTTGTTTTCTAAACGTAAACTGACTTCTTTGCACATGAAAATCGATCGTACAATTCCGAGATATTAAATAAAATTTGCTCTTCAGATACGTGGGTGTTGCAGTTGATTTTTAATCCCTACCACCTCTGGTCTCGGGGAACTTTTAACTACGTCATGCTGCGTTTGCACTTCTTTCCTGTGCAATTATTATATCATCTTTCCCCACACAAAAATCTCTATTCGATAATGATTCACAATGATGTATTTCTTTTGTTAATTATATTCTCGCAAATGGCTTAAATCTAATTATTCCTCTTCTTGCACAACTGCGAGGTTGCCATTTTATTGCTGTGTAAGATCAATTTCCGAAACCTCTTCTCGCTTACACACAGCGGAAAGTTTTTAATTCTATTTATAGCCATGATCGGCTCCCTATCGGTGCGTCATGCATGATATCATTTCCTGGGGCCACCTGGACTCTTATTCTTGCACAACATTATACCAGTCCTCTACATAAAATCTTTCTAAGTTCTACTAAAGACTGTATTTTTCCTCTCTTCTTTTACCAATAAAACATGGATTCGACCCCTTGAACCAATGGTACATGGGTTCAGTAAGCGATACACTTGATAAATGTTGTATTTGCTTGTCGAAATACCTATTCATTTTTTTTCATAGCCTCGAAAATATCAAGTACAAGATGTCCTAAGTAGGACCCCCGCGGCTTTCCTATGTCGGACCCCTAAAAATCCTAAGTCGGACCCCTAATAACCCTGAGTTGGACTCCTGAAATTCAAATTCAAATTTCTTGGATTTTATTTAAGCCATTCAATATATTGTTTCAGATGACCCCAAAAAATATCAGTCCTTGCGTGAGAAAATGGGAAACTCTCAAAGTGGTCGGTTTCTGGATTTTGTGGTCATAACAATATTTTATGTTCCTAACAAGACATTATATAATGTAAAAATAAAGTATTTTCACGTTCTTCATTACTTTTCTAGTGGTTTTATGTGATTTTACGTTCATTCTTAAGAGGGGTCAGATATAGGCATTCTTTTTCCAAGACGTCATTTTTGTTACTTTTAATGAAAACATTTCATAGGAAAAAGTTATAAGTTAATCTGAACCAGATACAATGTTATAAAACTTACCAAGAATTCATCTAGCTGAAATTCAAATTTAAAAAAGATGAAATTAATAACAATAGAGGTAAAAAACAAAATGGGGGTTCGATTTTGGTCACGTTCCTCTACAAACCGATATAAAATAAGTGATTTAATTCACGTATTTCACAGTCATACAGCATTACTTTTCGATGTATAAGGATTACAATGCAACCAAGAACTACATTTTCCAACGACCCCGAGCCGAGAAAAAGTTACCTTACACAAATGATAACAACTTTGTTTCTTGGACACACAAAATTTTGAAATTAATAAACCAGTTATAAAACATTCCAATGTATAATGTGTAAAAATTTGGATTCGATCTGATGACGGGTTTTTGAGAAAATAATTCTTAAATGTGACGCATGGTTGAAACACGCTTAAAAACGTGCACTTTTTGTGATCCAACTGCGATAAAAAATATTAAAATATAAATTAAAATTTCCAAACCTACATGACCTAACGTAAAATAGAACGACGAAAATGATGATGTTATTGGATTTTATGTAGGTCTATTGGTTACTTCACAAACAACCTTCAAACGCGAGTGCACATAATACTTTGGTCGACAGTAGTGCAATCTCCATCAGAAAAGTTGCCCAGTGATATTTTTAATGAAGACAACTACTGCAAGAGCATTATTAAGTTTATGATAAAACTAGGATGCTATTAAATGCCGTATGAACATTTGGTTTATCTAATGCCATATTGTAAATATATGTAATCGATGTATTTATTGTATTTCTCATTATTCTGTATGTCATGATATGACTCTCTGAGTTAAAGTGACAATTAACAAGTAGATTTGGTTTAAATGAACAGATTTGGGACTTTGCCCAAACAAACAAACAAACAAAGAAACATATTCCCTGTCATCTTCATAAGTCACTGCCATCGACTACAATATCGCTGATACCTTCAATACATCGCTATCGTCAACTACTACATCGTTGATACTCTCATCTGGGCTTTATACAAATAACAACTAATTTTACATAACGTTCCAATAAACGCACAATCCTTCCTTTACACAATTCTATACGTCGAATTAAAATACTGCACGGAATTCTACACCCAATTCGTATTACTATCTTGCGTAACCATTTCAATAACAACACGTCAAAACAATATTCTCTCATTCAACATTACTTATTTCAACAATACTCGTTTCAACAATACTCGTTTCAACAATACTTCTTTATACATTTCATCGTGATTCCATTGTAACATCACTCGTTGTACTTTCACTACCATAATACTTGTTATATTCATTACAAATTACACTTTTCGTTCTCTAATCAGCGTAAAATATCCTTCATTAGCGACTTTCATAACTTATTATGTCCAATATGACAATACAATATTATTATTTTCATAAAATAACCACTATGTTCCTTACTCTCTTTACGCGTTTAAATTCAACATTTCTGTCTATATATAAATATCACATTTAATAAATATACATTTCTTTTCGTCCCTTTCAGTGTTTCAAATTATGGAATAACAATTCGTTCCCTTCTTCCTTCCTTTCTCTCGTATTTCAATAATATTTCTCTATCATTACGTGTCGATACATGTCATTACATTCGTATATCAACTTATTACCAGCAGGTCATGAATTCTGTCTATCACGACTAACTTCCTAGAATTCTCTCAAAAATTATTTTATGCCCTGATAAAGCCTCTATATAGACTTTAATCAAAATACAGACGTTCAACAAATGAAAACAACAATAAATGTTGCTACACCATCAAATTCTTTCTAATTTCTAATCGATAAAAATATTATTATTCGTCACGAAATTTCCCAAATTACAAAATTACGAAAATCGAATAAAATCAAGAATTTAAAATGTTAAAAATGCGGTCGAAGAATAAAATTACTAACACGTCAAAATCGAAACACGATGACGTCTAAAAACAGACAATTAAATTTAACGAAGATGAGCGGTATTAAATATAAGACATCGTCAATATTAAAACATGGTCAGGTAAAAATTATCCACACTATTATCCACCTACAATATATAAGGTGCGTTCAAAAAGTAACGAGCCGGAGGGTGTAATGCACAAACCGGTGACGACATCGGCTAATCGTGGCGTGTGTAAAGAGGTGTGGATCTGACCAGAGCGTGGAAGGTCACAGCCCGTCGCTAGAGGGCATGCGTGCACGTCACGTGACGATACAAAGCAAGCAGCAGCATGCATCAATCGTCCAACGCTGCCAGTCGCATTGCAAACAGTGACATGGAGGCGTGAAACGAAGAGCAAAGAGGTATTGTTCGGTTTCTGACATCGAAAGGAGTAGGGGGAACGGACATTCATCGCCGAATGTCACAAGTGTACGGCGAACACTGCACGTCCCTTGCAAGGGTCAAGGCGAGGCACAAGTGCTTCAGTGAAGGACGGGTGTCGTTAGCCGATTATGCCCGGTCTGGGGAATTACCGATGAGAACGTCCAGCTGGTTGATACACTCATTACCCAGGACCGCCGAGTGACAGTGAACGCCATAGGCGCCGTGGTCGGATTGAGCGTCGGAAGTGTGCACACCATCATGGGTGCCCCACAGTCTTCAACCACACCAGGAAGCATGTCGAATGGCCTACTGTCTTGGTCTTGGTTGGACGATTGATGCATGCTGCGGCTCGCTTTGTATCGTCACGTGACGTGCACGCGTGCCCTCTAGCGACGGGCTGTGACCTTCCACGCTCTAGTCGGAACCACACCTCGTTACACTTGCCACGATTTGCCGATGTCGTCACCGGTTTGCGCATTAAAGCCTCCGGCTCGTTACTTTTTGAACGCACCTTAAATATCAGATCGCTCTATCTACCTTCTGCCCGAATCTGCGTCTCCAAACCTGGTGTATTCTGGTGTTCTTGAATAAGAGTCTCCTCCTCCTGCGAAAACAGCTGATCTTGAGTTCAGCTGCAAAGAGCTGATCTCGATCCCGCTTGTCTGGCTTCGGCGTCGTGTCATCGGCTGATTCCACTCTGCACGGCCCCTTCCTGGTCTGGACTCGGCGCACCTCACGTTCACTTCTAGGCTTTAGATAAGCTGGATGTTCATGCTTCATTCGACTGCTCTCTAGAAGATGCCGTTGGTGGACTTTGTAGCATATATATTTATTGATAATGTATTTTACAGAATGGTGGTGGAAATTCATCATGATAGCTGGCTGTTCTTTCTTCTTGTAGACTGCGATGTTGTAGGTCCACAAAATTCTTTTGACTTCACCTCTGGATGTCTAAGTTACTCCGGTGATCCACATATTTGTCAAAGAATCTGTTTCCCACGCATGTGTTTAGTGTGTCATCTCCAACATCATCGACGTTTCCATGAATAGCGTCCTCGTCGACTCCAAATTGTAACCCATCTTAATTTATTCAAATAGTTTGTCGTGATATTCGTCGAAATATTCAAAGTTCATAGTTGTCACTCAATAATTTTTTGTAGCATTTAATTTTCCAATAACTCACGTAAATACAGTTTTTAGTTTATATTCAATTCGATATATTCAATTTCTATTATTTCCAACTCAATGTCCACTCGTATACTTGTATTATAAATGTTTGCGTTAAAATTCACTTGTTTTACTTTTTATGCTCCTATAAAGTCGCGGAAATATTCTATGTTCCTATCTGTAGGCTTAAACTTTTACCGTCTCTTCCATATAACTTGACCGTCGTTGGCTGTGACCTCTCCACCAACTTATTTCTTGCTCCCCGCGCTATATTTATCACGGACCGATACGTCCTCTCACTTCGAAATTTCACGACAAAAAGCCTGGATCGTCGCGTTGCTTTCCCCCTCCTGATCAAAATTTGATAGCTTCTATCACGTAAATTCGCGGCTAAAATCTTGGTTAACTACACTTACAAATATCTGGTTTATTCCTCTTCTTTCAACAATCTGTTTATACTCGCATGTCCATTTTTAACTCCTAATTATATTGGAAATTTCAAATCCTTTCTAAAGGTATTTCAATGTAATTGTTCACTAATTACTCCTCATGACTCTGCAATTTTCTGATTGGTTATAGTCCCCACGTGACTCTTTAAGGCAGTATTCTTGGCGCGTGTCGGCGCGTGTAACTTCGCGACCCTCCGCTTGTCTGCCCACGTGACCCGTTCGGTAGCGGTTTCTTTCAGCTGAGGCTTCATTGACTTGTCGAAACTGCATAATCCAGCATAGCAAATATTTATCATTGCTCATTGTATTTATTCCAATTTTATAAAATCCACTTTTCTCCTCACATAATTGAGCTGATATAATTGTTTCGTCATTTCTTTTCGTCTTTCAAACTAGGCCGAATGCTTTTATGTGATGCGGGATGCCTATTTCTTCCCCTAGAATTGAGATATTTATTATCACGCGAGTCCAGTTCGACTCTCGCCTCGTGACTTATTCTGAGCTTCTGGAATACGGGTTCAATACGTTTATGTGAAATTTGTCTAGAAGCTATTGGGACTCCGCGGTTCGTTTTTCTTCTTAACAAGGGTAATTTTGGTTCGTAAAAATATAATTAGTACCATATGGGAAACGACACCTACTGAATTATTGCAATGTGGTAAAATATTTCATACAACCCTTCTTTGTATAAAGTGACTAATCCCACACAACGTCGCTCCTACTAATCACACACAACGTCGCTCCTTCTACATCAGATTTACTAACGAGAACGTTATGGCCCTATGATCGAGCTGTTTGCTTAATAATGTTCTTGACGGAATTTGTACAATTTATTTTCATAAATACATGGTTTGACTAATAACGAAGAAATGGGAATAACATTAATATGTAAAACTCAAATTTAGCCGTCTTTTTAATAACGTTATCATCGGTAGCTCTCACAATTTCGTTCCTTAGAGATTAACCTAACCCCGTGGCACTACAGCCCTTGAAGGGCCTAGGCCTACCAAGCGACCGCTGCCCCGCCAATTGGCCTGCAGATACTGGGGTGACGCGTGGTCAGCACGTCACGTCCCCTCGGCCGATAATCTTGGTTTTCGTGACCGGGGCACTGTCTCACCGTCAGACAGCTACTCAATTGTCCTCACGAGGCTGAGTGCACCCCGTTCCAACCCTCACGTCAGTTTTAAAATCCCTGACGGAGCCGGGGATCGAACCCGGGGCCTCCGGGTGAGAGGCAGGCGCGCTACCCCAACACCACAGGGCCGGCTTCCTTAGAGATTGGGTATGACAAATAACGAAAATAGGCAAATAACGTGTTTATGAGGAACTTCCTTCACCCGCCTTTCGAATAACGTTATTGTCGGTAGTTCGTTCAATTTCGTTATACGACATCAGGTTGAAGTAATAACGAATTGACGCCAATAACATTATTTATTTATTCACAATGGTAGCCATCTGCTCAATAACGTTATTGATATGGACCGGAATAATAGCGTTCTTCAATTCGGTTACTGAATTTAACGTTGTGATAGTATATGTTAAATGCGGTATTCTTGTCGAAACGAAGTAATTCGTTCTGTAACGAATTTACCTAATGCAATAACGGAATTTTCCGGTACTGTGCCTAATTACGTTACGTTACGGTTACGGTTAAGTTATCCAGCCCTGGAATTTGTATTCTCGCATTTAATATTGGGCTGTTATGTTGTGTGGTTGCAACAGAGAAAGTCCCGGAAGTCTTTTAGCAAGTCTTTTAGTGGCCCGCACCAATCATACAATCATAGACTTTACGTTCAACACTCGATAACAAGATACTTCTTTGTAACGCCGCATGTTTTGTGTACGGCTGCCTGTACGTGCTTTTAACTAAACTTGAGGGGATTACCAAAAATGTCCCTCTCTTTTAATATTTTAGTACCTTGTTCTAATATTACACTATTTCAGTACAGTTCTATCGAAGCTATGCTCTGCAGTGGTGCGAATATTGTGATTGCTAAGCTATACCAATCTTACTATCTACTACCACAGTGTTATTAAACTACTTATATTTCTTCTTTCCATTTTCGATATGGATAAGTGCCTTGTGCGTAGTAGTCCATCCTCGAGTGCAAGTAGTGAAACCAATGAGCCCGAAAACAAGAAACAGAAAGTAGTTCACCGACAATATAGTGATTATTATTTATCTTACGTTTTTTCTTTGCATGGTGTGACCGATATCGCATGGTTTTGAGAGCTCTGGCAACGTCGCATAGCAGGAGTAAGAAAGCAAGCGGAAGTAACCTGAGGTTGATGTTTTTACGTCATGGACATAGTCGACAGCATGACTAGGCGAAGGTTCCAGAAGCGTAGAGGGCGCTGATGAGCTCCAGGAAAAGTCAAGGTGGAAAGTTCACGTCGGAGAAGCGGGTCACTTTATTTTGCATCACCGTACAACGAAGTTCACTTTCTTTTGTGTCGCCGTACGCCGAAGTTCATCTTTATTTTTGTGTCGCCGCACGCTGAAGTTCCAAACAAGTGTGTAGTAGCAGTCATACCGTGGCCGCTTGGAACCAGTGCGGTATTCCGACAGTTTTTGGGACATAGCTGAAAGGCTCAGTATTATTTCTTGCGTGGACAGCTCTGTATTAACGAATACCAAAGCCGAATGTGGCGAGGTGATATTATAACGCAGATCATAATGCATTATGTTGTGGGACACTAGTCATTTGTACGACGAAGTGCGAGCAGACACACGTGGTGTCTCAAGCTTTACTAGGTACGGGACTGTATGGGCCGTGCGCGATATAATTGACGCCCAGAACATATGAACGAAGCGATGTGCTTTTGTTTGACGAGCAGACAAATGAGTATCCAGGGTCAGTGAATTATGAGAGATAAACTGAGTGTAGTCCAAATATAGAGCGACATTCAAGGCCAAGGACGGACGTAATCTCTTATGAGTGCAGGCTGGTGTAGATGCGTACGATATAACCTGTGCCGTTATAGAGTTATTATCACGGCCATAAATTGATATTACTTGGCATATTCGACATGAATATTGCAGCGATGTATTGGACGGGCATAAAGGCTATCAGTACAGACCAGTGCGAGTTTTGTGTCAAGAACTTTACGAGCGAAGAGATGACAAGCTAAGTCTAGAAATTTGGAAGCTGTTACGATGACGTGGAAACGAAGGCGAGCCAGGACCATGGACAACCCGAGGGTCGCGAGCTGGATCCAGGACGAGAGGGGAGGAGGTTCAATGGGAAGAACGTGGACCCAAACCCCCAGGAAACGTGTCAGCGGAACCAAGACTGAGGTGGTCGAAAGGTACTGAAAGCCATGTTAATTCTTAAGTAGTGGTTAATGGGTAGTGGTTACTAAGATTTGGACAGATGGGCTAAAATCGAAATAGAAGTTAATCAAAAAGATAAAATGTGATATCATGACAAGATTATTAGGATAGTAAATTTTAAGTTTTCTTTTGAGAGATTAATGCAGTCATATTTAGGGTTTAAAATAAAATATATGGATGCTTTAAAATATAATCTGAGTACAGGGTTCTTTCAGCGTGTTACGTCGCTGTGTTCTTTGAATTGGTGCAACCTGGATGACAATTTATGGTTTGAACAGGCTTAAATTACAGGGGATTCATTTACACTTAATGGGCCACTTTTTGTGCGCACATCATGATATTTACACTAAACACTCACACGTCACTGAGGTTTCCCTTTACATGCTAACATGAGGAGATGCGTTTGGTAGGTGACTGATACAAGGTTGTGTAAATAATGATACTGCATTGATAAAATAGCAGGGTTGCCTAATATGAAGTTATGATGAAACTTAAGGTTCTCGCTATAGCGAGGTGATTAAAATAAATGATTATAATTAATGTTACGTGATAGGTTCAAGTATATGCAATTTTGAGGCAATTGTCAGTTGAAAATAATACAGATAGGCAGAGGCCATCTACTTAAATGTTTATGGTGTATTTATGAATATGTGAAGAGCATGCAGTGATTAACAAATAAATAAATAAATATCTGGAATCATAAAGATGTTACAATGTAAAGTAATAAATGTAAAAGCCAACAACTAGTCATTTTTCTGAGTGAGGCACAGCTGAACGAAAACCAGTGAAAATAATAATGAAAGTATTTAATCCATGAATAAAAGGTCTGAAAATAAATTCTTTAACGCCAGTGACATCCATATATAAATTTTTTTTTCTATTTTGGTGATTACATTTAGTTAGAAGGAGATCGAATGCGGCAACAATTTTTTTTTCTTTGAATATTTTCTCAGATTTATGCACCTGCTCATTTATGGACTATTCAACGGAGAGGTGACATAGCATTTTGAAGTAATGGTTGTAATACTAGGGTGATATAGCTCTGATCTCCGTAAGTTATTTTGTATCCAAAGATTAGGACGCCCGGAGATTTTTGTCCTCATTAATTTGAATTTTGCTTCTGCGTCATTAATTTATTTGCACATCAAGAGTAATTTTGAGAAGTCTCCGAGCGAAGGTAGGCTTCTGTGTTTGATTTTATGTATTTAGTGGTGTGGTTCTGTAATAAATGGTGGATGAGTTTTATTTTAACAGCTGAGTTTTTTGTCATTCTTGTTCGTTGTCATACTTGTGTGTCCACCGGATCAATTTTGAGATTTTACCCCAGTTGTACCCATCATTATAAAGACCCCGGGATTGCTTGAATCTCGTTCCCGACATAGTTTTTTTTAAGGCCAAAATTGATTCGGACATTCAAGATTTTTTTTTTCTTTTCGAGTTGTACCGAATTCTGGGTGAGGGTTGACGTGTGTGTCGGGCCACCCAATCCAAAGCCAGGTTATCGGGCACAATGGTGACAAAACATGCCCAATCCCCGAGTAAGTTGTGTGTGGTGAAAAGATCAGTAATGCTGCTATGGTTCCCAGTTGATTGAAACGACATTTGTCAACAAAACATTCCTCTATGTTAAGTAAGGATGTGAATTATTTTCAACGGTCGTTGGAGCAAAAGGAAAAACCAAGTGACGCTCATGACTACGTCGGTACGTGTTTCGCAAAAGGTACAGGAATCTAGCTATAAGGTAGCCGTACTTATCGTAAAGGCCAAGAAACAACACACAATAGCAGTAACGCTGTTAATGCGCGCGTGTAAGGAAATGGTAAAAGTAGTCCTGGGTTTAGAAGCTGCTACTGAAATTTCAAAAAATCCTCTCACTGCTGATACAACCAGCCGCCGAGTTAGTGACATGTCCAGTGACATCGAAGACATTATGAAGGAGAAAATAAAGAGCAGTCGAAAGTTCTCACTTAAGATCTACGAGCTCACCGATATTGGCTGTCACGCACTTCTTTCCTACATAAGGAAGCCTATGTTGATGAGATGTAATTGCAACTAATTTCTTTTTTTGCAAAGAGCTACACGAGCGAGCAACTGGTGAAGAAATATTTCGTACAACTAATGAATATGTGGTCCGTAATGAATTAACATGGGAGGATTGCTTTAGTGTCTGTACAGACAGCCGCTTCTATGACAGGCCGAGTGAAAGGATACGTGTGTAAAGTTCGCGAAGTAAATCCTAACATGCGAAGTGACCATTGTCTTAAAACTCAGCAATTCTTCTAGGTTTGTGCCGTGTCTTGTGTGGGGTTTCGCCTAGGACACCACACAAGGCACGGCACAAACCTAGAGAATTGCTGAGTTTTAATTCACTGGCCGTGAAAGCCAAAATACCATCTTTTTGACCATTGTCTCATTCACCGCGAAGACATTGTTGCTAAGCCTTTGCCTTCTCCTCTGAGAATTGTGATGGACGAAGTAGTAAAAGTCGTGAACTTCATTAAATCACGCCCCCTAAATATGCGTCTTTTTAACGCTTTGTGTCAAGAAATGGGATCAGAGCGAACTACACTTCTGCTCCATACAGGAGTACGCTTGTTATCTCGAGATAAAGTGTTATAGCGAATGTTTGAACTTAAAGTGGAGGTAGGCCTACTTGCATTTTTTAACAATTGAGGGACATGAGTATGCGCATTTATTTGCAAATGATGAATGGGTTTCTAAGTTGGCATATGTTTCCGATATTTTCGTACACTTGAATGAACTGAACAGAAAAATGCAAGGTAGAACCGAAAATATTCTGTCTAGTATGGATACGATTCAAGGATTTATTAATAAGTTCAATTTGTAGATACAGACACTTGAAAATGGATCGTGTGAGATGTTCCCAACTATATGGTCCATTGCTGACGAGAAGAATGTATTGATGGACTTAATTAAAGAACATTTAGTACTCCAGCAGCAGAATTTCAAAAAATATTTTGGAGAGTGTTGAAGATTTTGACTGGGTTCGTGATCCATTCATTATGGATTCGAAACATCTCCCGAATATAAGCTTACGAGAGGAACTGGCAGATTTCAAAGCAAACAGAACATTGAAAATAACATTTTTAGAAAACCCTTTGGACACAGTTTGGTTGACACTAAGCAGTGAATAACCAGGTATCTCCGAGATGGCAGTTGATGTGTTGTTAACATTTACAACTACATATTCGTGTGAACTGGGCTTCTCGACGTTGACTCAAATTAAAACATCAAAGAGAGAGAGAGAGACTTAAACCTATTGACGAAGAAATGAGCCTTGCTTTGACAAGGATTCCACCACGAATCAGCCGTTTTGGTCTGCCGTGTTGAGTCTAGACCCGTCTGGGGTGTGCCGTGAGTAACAAAAAGGTTGCAGAACACTGGATTTGACCACTCTTGCGATCTACCACTTATTTTTTATGCAAAGGTACAGTATTTATGAAAACTGTATAAACGGATATATTTGGTCCTTTAAAACAATATTAACTCTTGACATGAATAAAATAATTTAAATCACCATTACTCATAACTTCAGTACTAGCCTACGTTTTGTGAAATTATATTCAGCTATTTTCAATCTATACATGACCAAATAAAGAAACACACAACAATTGAACAAAGGCCATTGTTGAGAAATAAAACGAATTATTTCAGTAGTATAGATCCCTCCTGCGGCGCTCACAAGACGGCGATCGTGACAAATGAGCATTCAAATGAAAGAGAATAGACATTAGCAGTGACGAATTGCACTCTAATTTCATAAATATCTATAATTTCTTTAAAAACTGACTTTTAAAACATGTACGAAGTGTGCGATTTGCATATACTGTTGCTGTAGGAAAATGCGCTCCATAATTGCTGTCCACTTCACATTTTGGCCGCTGTGACGCCTGTTTCATGTCATTTTTAACATTCTGAGGTCTTTCCTCTTATCATTTTGCATGGGTTTCAGAAACAGTAAATCAAAGGAATGAGTACTCAAATCGTATAATAAACATCGAATAATCGGCGAGTGTTACAGGTAAGCTTCAATGGACTCAGCACACAAATGACATTAGCAGTGACGAATTGCATTCTAGTTTCATAAATATATTATTTTTGTAAGAAGTGTGCGATTTGCAGAAGTCTCTCATTATAAACCTATTGGGGAAAGTGTGGTTTATGAAGATGCGAGATTTCTCGCACGGGTCTGCTAGTTTTCTTCAATTCCGAACTAAGCGTGATGAAGATACTGCATAGGTCTAGCAATTATACCCGACGTTGCACAAGGAACTATGTTTGAGAATGTGCCAAAGTCAATACACCCTCAACATTCGTTGAAGACATGAAGCCCTTTGTATTCACTGGCCACTCAAATATTTGTGAGGACACCGTTATGTTATCCCCCACGTTCCCACAATCAGATATTACTCTCAAATCTGGTAACATAGGAACTCTGATAATAAAGACCTCTAATTATGTCGTCTGACATTGTTATATGGAAAATTGTGTGGGACCTCCCACCCCTACCCCCTTTACCTCAAGCCCCCACTCAACTTCTAGATACTAAATAGAAGGCAGTTTGTGACCGGAAGGCATATTGAGTTACCGAAACTACACACATCAAAAAAAGTTTTGCGTCACCTCAGTTCCAAGAGTTCCGGAACCTTTAAATACAAAGGGAATAGAGATCAACACAAACAACATTTCAGCTCGTTTTATTGCTCATGAGACCCACACATTGCATGTTGTACCATCATACAGCTAGACTTTCAGCATTTGTGGTCCAGATTGCAGTACACACCACTACCTCTAATACCCAGTAGCACGTCCTCTTGCATTGATGCATGCCTGTATTCGTCGTGGCATACTATCCACAAGTTCATCAAGACACTGTTGGTCCAAATTGTCCCACTCCTCAACGATAATTCGGCGTAAATCTCTCAGAGTGGTTGGTGGGTCAAGACGTCCATAAACAGCCCTTTTCAACATATCCCAGGCATGTTCGATAGGGTTCATGTCTGGCGAACATGCTGGCCACTGTAGTCGAGCGATGTCGTTATCTTGAAGGAACGCATTCACAAGATGTGCACGATGAGGTCGAGAATTGTCGTCCATGAAGACAAATGCCTCTCCAATATTCTGCCGATATGGGTGCACTATGGGTCGGAGGATGTCATTCAGGTATCGTAAAGCCGTTTCGGAGCCTTCCATGACCACCAGTGGCGTACGTCGGCCCCACACAATGCCACCCCAAAACATCAGGGAACCACCACCTTGCTGCACTCGCTGGACAGTGTGTCTAAGACGTTCAGCCTGACCAGGGTGCCTCCAAACACGTCTCCGACGATTGTCTGGTTGAAGGCATATGCGACACTCATCGGTGAAGAGAACGTGATGCCAATTCTGTGGGGTCCATTCAGCATGTTGTTGGGCCCATCTGTACCGCGCTGCATGGTGTCGGGGTTGCAAAGCTGGACCTCGCCATGGACGTCGGGAGTGAAGTTGCGCATCATGCAGCCTATTGCGCACAGTTTGAGTTGAAACACGACGTCCTGTGGCTGAACGAAACGCATTATTCAACATGGTGGCATTGCTGTCAGGGTTCCTCCGAGCGGCAATCCGTAAGTAGCGGTCATCCACTACAGTAGTAGCCCTTGGGCGGCCTGAGCGAGACCTGTCATCGACAGTTCCTGTATCTCTGTACCTCCTCCATGTCCGAACAACATCGCTTTGGTTCACTCTGAGACGCCTGGAAACTTCCCTTGTTGAGAGCCCTTCTTGACACAAAGTAACAATGCGGACGCGATCGAACTGCGGTATTGACCTTCTAGGCATGGTAGAACTACAGACAACATGAGCAGCGTACCTTCGTCCTGGTGGAATGACTGGAACTGATCGGCTGTCGTACCCCCTCCGTCTAATAGGCCCTGCTCATGCATGGTTGTTTACATCTTTGAGCAGTTTTAGTGACATCTATGAACAGTCAAAGGGACTGTATCTTTGATACAATATACACAGTCAACGTCTATATGCCGGAGATCTGGGAACCGAGGTGATGCAAAACTTTTTTTGATGTGTGTATATTTGAAGATCATAAAAAAACATGTTGTTTCACCCCTCTCAAACGACATATTTATTGATTTAGTGTTCGAAATAATTAATGGCCCACTGTGCCCTCAGACCAGCAATATTTTCATATGCCTAGAAATAATAATAATAATAATAATATTAATAATAATAATAATAATAATAATAATAATAATAATAAATAATGTTATTGATTTTACGCCCCTTTTAACTACTGGATCTCTTCGAGATACCGAGGTGACGGCATTTTGCCCCGAAGGGGATCTTTAACGTGCCAGTTAATCTACTGACACGACTTCCTCGCAAGCACCCTCAACTGCCAACTGACTGCGCCAGGATTCGATCCTGCAACCTTGAGTATGGCAGGCGAGAACGTTAGCTCTGCGCCATGCAGCTAATCGCCCTGAAAAATGAAATGACCATTTACAAACTGTATTTAGGATCGAAACAGTCGTTTAATCACTAATCGCGGTCAGTTGATTGTCACCCCCCGAAGCTTTGCGTAACACAAACTTCGTATAGTTTAAAAGCAGTCAAGTATTCCTCTTTCCATGAGGTTGGGGATGAGGTAGATATTTTTACGTATGGATACCCTTCCTGACGCCAAACTACTCAGAGGAGTTGAAGAGGGATGAAAATGTATGAAGATTGATCAAATTATGCAAGGAGTTGGGAGGACGTACCATCCCGCCGTTTGCCTGGAGTTCAAATGGGAAACCTCGGGAAACCCTCCCAAGGACGTCCGACGAGACGGTGGGATTCGAACCCACTCATCTCCCACACCAGGAGATGGCTTGGTCTTGTGCGTTAATGCCCCGGGCTACTCCAGTTCGATATTATAAGTAAAAAATGGATTTTAATTAATATTCGATCGTAAGATTCTTTCAAATAAATTCACCCGTTTGCATTCTATACCATGCTTACCTGCTGCTGAAGGCCAGTGCCAGCTGATCGATTAACTCAAACATCTTGTGGTCTCCCTCTTCAGGTTCCTGGTTGTAGCCTGAAATAGAAATACCATCTAAATAATAATAATAATAATTTATTATTATTATTATTATTATTATTATTATTATTATTATTATTATTGTGTAGCAAAGGCTTCTCTCCGATGCCTCACTTATGACTGAGATTAAAGACAGTCTTTGAGATAAGTAATGCTATTCATGACGAGCAAGTGCTCGTGCATGCTGTTAAGGTTAGTACTGCTTCGTTGCCTCAGTGAGGCAAACAGTGGCAAGTTCCTCACCTTACCCAGTATGCCTCATTATAGCACAGTCCTGGGTTTTGTGGAATTCAACCAACCAGCCATCGGGCTCATAGCAATATAGGCTACTGTATCACATTGCATTATCTAATCTAGGGATTCAGGGCTTGTGCTAGCCTACTAAACGTGCTACTTATGGATTTATGCCGAGTCCATGATTAACATTATTAATTATAACAACAATTACAACAACAGGACGTTTCACACAGATCACATCACCATACCAGAACTTTGAGAACTAGTTACTTGTCACCGCGGAGGCCCGGATTCGATTCCCGGCTCTGCCAAGAAATTTAATTCTGGTCTGAGGACTGGAACGGTGTACACTCAGCCTCGTGAGGCAAAATTGAGAAGAGGCGGGTTCTATTCCTACCTCAGCCATCCTGGAAGTGGTTTTCCATGGTTTCCCACTTCTATTCCAGGCAAATGGCGGGATGGTACCTAACCTAAGGCCACGGCCACTTCCTACCCATATCTTCCATCAATTAAGATGTCGTTTATTAAGTTTGGTATTTTGCATGATAAAATTGGTTTTCTTTGGTTCGCCAATGCCATTTACAGCAGGTCATGACTAGAATTGCGTATATTGTGAGATGTATTGATGTTGATACACAATCACAAATGGAACTTACATAGTTGGAGGTTAGGGTACTTCAAAAGCACTACTGGAAACAAGATTACAAAGCTGTTGCCGCAGCTCGAAGAATATGTGAAGTGGAAGGAGACGGTGTCGTTAATGAGCGTGTGGCAGAACGATTCTTCCAAAGTTTCAATACTGGAGAGGTAAACACTACACATTTACCGCGTTCTGGAAGACCTAAACAATGGGATATTGCGAATACACGCAGAGATTTGGAAGAAAATCCGCAGAGAAGTACTCGTAGGCTGGCAGAAGAACTTGGTGCATCAAAAGATACCATACATCGCCAGATTAAGAAACTTGGAAAATCAAACAGAAACTGTAGATGTACAGATCTAATGAATTGACCCCTGAACAGGCTCAATGTAGAGTGGATATCTGTCGTCAGTTTATTGGTAACCTCATGGATGATAGATTTATCAGGAGAATTGACGCATGTGATGAAAATTGGGCATATTACCGCAACGCTGACGCCTCGAAACAGTGGCTCACTTGTCAGTCCCCGTCAACCTGCCAAAGTCATCGTGAAAATGTATCGGTTCGACCCCAAAGTGATGTGTGTCTGGTGGAGTGATTCACTGGAGGTTTGTTCCAAACGGGAGTGCAGTCAATGCAGATCTTTATTCTCTACAACTGGAACGAGTTCATGAAAGTTTGAGACTGAGATACCCAGCATTAGTTAACCAAAATAGAGTTCTCATGCAGCAGGATAATGCGGGACCTGATAATGCACGAACAACCATAGCAACACTTCAGGAATCGGGAGGAGTCAAACTGCCCACATCCAGCATACAGCCCTGATATTGCGCATTCATATTACCATCTTTTTCGATCCATGGCCCATTTCTTGCGTGGAAGAAATTTCGAAAACATTGAAGCTGTGGAAGTAGGTCTCGCCGAATTCTTCGCATCAAACCCCAGAGACTGGTACAGTCGCGGGATAAGAAACCTCGCTGAAAGATGGCTCAAGAGCATAGAATCTGATGTTTTCTACTTTGAAGAATAGTTAATTTTATTGTCAGAAAACCTTCCAAATAAAATTTTCTAACAAAACGACCTTACTTATGAGACACCCCTTGTACAAATGCACAAACTAGTACAGACATCGCAGTGACACAGGTTATCAGACAAATTCTACACGCACCCAAGTGGACGCAGCATGATCATAATATCGCAAAACCCCTAAAGAATCAACAACAGCAACATAACTAGTAACTAAATGCCATTTAGTAGACAGCCAGAGTTTCTGGGGTCCGTACGAACTTCCTCAGACCCTCTTAGCGTCATGAACCTTGGGTTACAGTTTAAATAGCTTTGAACATAACGGTAAGGCGTGTTCGGCTGTTATTTCTTTCATACTATACTGTGTGACTGATATTGAAACCCGACTAAGTATAATTGGCTATTGCTATCATGTGCGTAATTTGATATTGAACATTTTGGATTAGGGAAACGAAGGGATCGGCAGTAATAAAGAGACATGGATAACGACCATAGAACCACAAATCCAACTTAATCTCCAGCCGAACCAATTTAAAACACCGTTTCCATTGCCAGGCTCCAGTATCTTATAATGTTGTTTCTATATTAATTGTCTAAAATGACTACATGTTTGGACATTGAGTTTTGAGTTCGATATTGTTGCTTTATACTTTACCACAACGTAGGTCATGTACCAAAAGCTATTTAGTCTGTCACATGGAAAATGTATTTAATTGACTGGAGAGTTTTGAGATGAAAAAGACCAGTAGAACTCTTTAGTTCTTCACGGAATTTCTAGTTTGAAGAAGTGTAGGATACTGGCCATAACCAATCTAACGAAAAGTTACACAGATGAATGCTTTTACAGTGTTCACCATCATTGTGAGTTAAATCTCTGTACAAATTTTGGATTCGAAATTCGTGCTCCATCGTGAGTGGGGTTTCCCTTATTTTTTTTCGTACTCCATCCAGGCAAATGCCAGAGAAGTGTTTTATTTATCAAGTCTCGAGGCACATACCCCAATCCCTTACCCTAATACTTAGTTGCACACACTACTACAGTCACGACAAAAACACAGGTTGTCAAACAAGTCAGTTACAAAGTCGGTTGGCCAAGATTTACCTAGCACCTATAATGAATTGAAAACAACAAGAATCAATATAGCAGCATCAACATGATCCGCTGCACTTGCAATTGCAGAACGTGCCTAAGACAATACGGTAAGGGAACAAGATACGCTGAGATAACATATGATTTAGTAAGGTTTGACAAAAGAAAATAGCTCACCTTTTACATGCTGAATGAGAGTGCCGGCAGTGACCAGTAGCTCAGAAGACTGGAGAGCTGGATATTTCTCCAAAACATTGCGGAGTATCCGAAGAACATCACCCAACCGTTCATGGGATGCAACTCCAGGTGCTTCTTGTCTGTCTATAACACATTAAATATGTGACGTACAGTGAATCAAGAATACGAAGGAAAATATGATAATCATCACCTTACATTTTATATCATACCGGTGATTCAATCTACTTATTCTGACAACAACCAAATTGTTAAAGTAAGGAGAATGATGTCGTATAAGGTAGTTCCAGAAAATATGGCAACACGAGTTCTCTCGAGTAACAATATTTCCCCACCCTGTTCGAATATTTCGCTACGGCCGAAGCAAACCACATATGGATTAGGTCGTTAGACTCTCACTTCACGAAAATTAATTTTCTGACCGTCGCCCGTATATTAACAAACTACAACCGCTGCACTTGCAATTGGTGAACACAGAATAAGCAGATTTACCGGCACGTTAAAGAACACCTATAGGGCTAAACCATGTGTATGGCAACTCGGCATCTCTAAAACCACAATATCATTTAAATAGGACCTTAAAACCCAGATAAATCTGTACGCTCCTGCTCCCACGGAGACGTGGTCAAACGTGGAAGGTATTTATGTGCCGTGAGTGTACCATGCGTCACGTCACGTCATGGAAACACACGCTGTACTCAACTCGCAAAGTCTGAAAAGCTCTATCCACGAAGAAAGTCACGGAGACCGTTTATGGAACCCATAAGGGTATGTTTTTTGTCGATTTCCTCACTAGGGGAGCTGTCAGGTACTGTGACTATTGACCCCCAACCGTGACCTCAGGGACTTGACCGACGCAGATTACTTCCATGTCCACAACGATGCTTTGGTGTACCGCTGCAATACTTGCTTTGGCAGAATAGTAATGACTTAATGAGTATCGGAGCCCTACCACTGTCTGTGCGGACACTTGTTACCTTGTTTTATGAAGATCCCTTGTACAGGAACGTCGATTATATAGAACTTACAGAACCAAAGATGGTCTGAACCAGGGGTGGTATATTATTTGAATATACGTTCAACGTAATTTTGCACCCGTATTGGGTCTTATTTAATTTCTACCGTCTCTCTCTAATTTTTAATTTTTTGAAAACCACTAACAGAGATATCTTTGTATTTAGCTCTCTTGTTGTGCATTTTCTTATGTTCTCTTTAGTTTGTTCCAGAAATTGAGCTATTTCCCCCCCCCCCCCCCCCCCTCTTGTTTACCCTTAACCCTCGCCTCGTTAGCTGCACTGCTCTGAACTCTCTCACTTGTCAGACTCATACATGCAACCAAGCAAATTGCTTAGACTGCTCTCCGAGGGTCAGTCGTCTCGCCCAACATATTGTTATCGCTATGCAGTGAACTCTACATTAACCTCTGCTATCAACTCATCATGTGAAAGATAAGTACAAAATCTGTTTTAATCTAGCTATGAAGCTGTTTTAACAATTGTATCACGCAGATTTTGATAGATGATGATAATTGTTGTTTTAAGGGGCCTAACATCTGTGTTATCGGCCCAAACACGCAGCTTTTAACTAGCAGGCTAGTCTACTGTCACCTAGTGCTAGATTCTACTTGAAATGTCAAATCATCAACTTCTTTAAATTATCAATTTCCTCCGAGGGAGTTCATGTCAATGAGATATTGCAACTTGTGTCTGGGCACACCGTGGGAATTTTCATAAACTCTGTCAAATGTCAATAAATTGGGCCTCCGTGGAATTTGCATTAAACTCCGTCAAATCCAAGAAAATTCATCTAGAAATTGATAGAAGCAGGGCTGGATAACTTAACCGTAACCGTAACGTAACGTAATCAGGCAAGTACCGGAAAAATCCGTTTCTGCATTCAGGTAAATGCGTTACAGATCGAATTACTTCGTTTCGACAATAATACCGTATTTATCATATACATCACAATAACGTTAAATCCAGTTTTTTTTTTTTTTTTTTTTTCGTTTAGCCTCCCGAGAGGCCGAGTGCAGGTCTTTCTAGTCGACGCCCGTGGGCGACCTGCGCGTCGGGATGAGAGATGGAATGGATGAAGATGAATGAAGCTGGGCAAGGATGTGGAAGGAAGCGGCCGTGGCCTGTCAGAAGGTACTGTCCCAGCATTTGCCTGGTGTTGAAAATGGGAAACCACGGAAAACCATTTCAAGGACAGCCGACGGTGGGGCTCGAACCCACGCGTCTACCGAGTCAGCAGAGAGCTTGGCCCCTTGACCTAACGCAGCGCTTTAGCCCGCGTAGCCACTACTGTCGGTGTTAAATCCAGTAACTGAATTGAAGAACGCTGTTATCCGGTCCCTAAAAATAACGTTATTGGGTGGGTGGCTCACATAGTGAATAACTAAATAATGTTATTGGCATCATTTCGTTATTGGTTCAACCTGATGTCGAAGAACGAAATTGAACGAACTACTGACAATAACGTTATTCGAAAGGCGGGTGAAGGGAGTTCCTCATGAAAACGGTATTTGCCTATTTTCGTTATTTGACATACCCAACCTCTAAGGAACGAAATTGTGAGAGCTGCCGACTATAAAATTATTAAAAGGACGGCTAAAATTTGTGTTTTACATACACACATCAAAAAAAGTTTTGCATCACCTCGGTTCCCAGATCTCCGGCATATAGACGTTGACTGTGTATATTGTATCCAAGATACAGTCCCTTTGACTGTTCATAGATGTCACTAAAACTGCTCAAAGATGTAAACAACCATGCATGAGCAGGGCCTATTAGACGGAGGGGGTACGACAGCCGATCAGTTCCAGTCATTCCACCAGGACGAAGGTACGCTGCTCATGTTGTCTGTAGTTCTACCATGCCTAGAAGGTCAATACCACAGTTCGATCGCATCCGCATTGTTACTTTGTGTCAAGAAGGGCTCTCAACAAGGGAAGTTTCCAGGCGTCTCAGAGTGAACCAAAGCGATGTTGTTCGGACATGGAGGAGGTACAGAGATACAGGAACTGTCGATGACAGGCCTCGCTCAGGCCGCCCAAGGGCTACTACTGTAGTGGATGACCGCTACTTACGGATTGCCGCTCGGAGGAACCCTGACAGCAATGCCACCATGTTGAATAATGCGTTTCGTTCAGCCACAGGACGTCGTGTTTCAACTCAAACTGTGCGCAATAGGCTGCATGATGCGCAACTTCACTCCCGACGTCCATGGCGAGGTCCAGCTTTGCAACCCCGACACCATGCAGCGCGGTACAGATGGGCCCAACAACATGCTGAATGGACCCCACGGAATTGGCATCACGTTCTCTTCACCGATGAGTGTCGCATATGCCTTCAACCAGACAATCGTCGGAGACGTGTTTGGAGGCACCCTGGTCAGGCTGAACGTCTTAGACACACTGTCCAGCGAGTGCAGCAAGGTGGTGGTTCCCTGATGTTTTGGGGTGGCATTATGTGGGGCCGACGTACGCCACTGGTGGTCATGGAAGGCTCCGAAACGGCTTTACGATACCTGAATGACATCCTCCGACCCATAGTGCACCCATATCGGCAGAATATTGGAGAGGCATTTGTCTTCATGGACGACAATTCTCGACCTCATCGTGCACATCTTGTGAATGCGTTCCTTCAAGATAACGACATCGCTCGACTACAGTGGCCAGCATGTTCGCCAGACATGAACCCTATCGAACATGCCTGGGATATGTTGAAAAGGGCTGTTTATGGACGTCTTGACCCACCAACCACTCTGAGAGATTTACGCCGAATTGTCGTTGAGGAGTGGGACAATTTGGACCAACAGTGTCTTGATGAACTTGTGGATAGTATGCCACGACGAATACAGGCATGCATCAATGCAAGAGGACGTGCTACTGGGTATTAGAGGTAGTGGTGTGTACTGCAATCTGGACCACAAATGCTGAAAGTCTAGCTGTATGATGGTACAACATGCAATGTGTGGGTCTCATGAGCAATAAAACGAGCTGAAATGTTGTTTGTGTTGATCTCTATTCCCTTTGTATTTAACGGTTCCGGAACTCTTGGAACCGAGGTGATGCAAAACGTTTTTGATGTGTGTATTAATGTTATTCCCATTTCTCGGTTACTAGGCAAACCCAATATTTATGAAAATAAATTGTACATATTCCGTCAAGAACCTTATTACGCAAACAGCTCGAACAGAGGGCCATAACGTTATTGTTAGTAAATCTGATGTAGAAGGAGCGACGTTGTGTGGGATTAATCACGTTATACAAAGAATGGTTATATGAAATATTTTAGCACCTTGCAATAATACAGTGTGTGCCTTTTTCCATATGGTAGTCTACTAATTGTAATTTTGAGAACCAAAATTAGCCTTATTGAGGAGAAAAACAAACCGCGGAGCCCCAATACCTTCTAGAGAAATTTCATCATAAAAGTATCGATATAACCTCTAGAAAAGATAGGAATGAAATGTGTAACAAATAGAAACGTCCTAAGTCACTAGAAACGTTTCAATTGATTTGTCTCAAATTTCAATTGTTAAGTTCCACTTATATTAATTGGTCTGTCTACCACGCAGTCCACCTGGTGGCGCAGTAAGAAGCATTCTAGGCTATCACCCCTGAGGTCCAGGCTTAATTCCCGGCTCCACCAGGAAATTTAACTCTGGTCTGAGGGCTGAAGCGGGGATGAACGAACTACTGACATTAACGTTATTTGAAAGGCGGATGAAGGAAGTTGACAGGTGACAGGAGCTGGGTTCGATTCCCATCTCAACCAACTTATAAGTGGTCTTCCGTAGTTTCACACGTCTACTTACTTAAGACCACGGCCGCCTCCTTCCCAATCCTAATTTTAATAACAGACGCCACAATAACACAGGTTATGAACAATAATTAGCCTTATTTGGGAGAAAAACGAACCATGCAGCCCCAATAGCTTCTAGATAAATTCCCGGCTCCACCAAGAAATTTAACTCTGGTCTGAGGGCTGAAACGAGGTATATTCAGTCCCATGAGGCAAAGCTGACAGGAGCTTGGTTCGATTCCCATCTCATCCCACTTAGAAAGGTCTTTTCCTTGGTTTCTGACTTCTACTCAACTAACGTAAGGCCACGGCCGCCTCATTCCCAATCCTAACTTTAATAACAGACATCACAATAACACAGGTTAACAGAAATATTCATTATATATTTATTTCTTCACACACCCCAGTATAGGGAGATAAATAACCACGACGCCCATGACGCTCAAATCAAACAACAACCACAACAATACCATGCCTACCATGTAGCACAATGGCATTTGTCCATAAATATTTCTATGTTCAGTGTCTCATATTGCTGTTTATTGAGATAGTACATTTCGTGTGGCCATCTGGAAGGCCGAGTGCGTCTAATTGAAACCCGTGGATGAATTGATGATGACTCGCCCTAAGGTGCTTCGATACTGTACTGTTCAGTACCCTCTGCGTATGGTAGATACTGCATGTGTTCTAGGTACCGCAAGCATTGGCCATCACAATAGAGATGGTACAGATTGTAACGTTAAAGATTGTATATAACCACAATTCCGGTACAGGCATGAATAACGTTATTCGTACCTGTAAGGCGTGTTTCGATTGGCTCAGCAGGTCAGCTGAAAGGAATCAAATATCGAGGGAAGTTGTGGATTGAGTGTAATACGGTATTTGCAGTTGATTGTCATTGTTAATGCAAATCAGTCATTAAGTTACGTTACGTTGAATTCATACCAGACACTAACCGATTGAAAGCATCCCTGTCAGTATTTAAGATTTAACTGAAATCATCCGACATTTAGCCATACGGATTAAGTTACGTAGCTGTGAGCCTGAGTGTTAAGTGGAAATCTGTGCGAGCGGTAACGCTATAACTTGATAGCTAATGGGTCGTGGGTTCAAGACACTCCAATGGCCAACATTTTTATCCTTTTTGAATTATTTTGTTGTTTCCACACTACTTTCTGCTATAAGTTTTCAACTTCGTTTTATTCACAAGATCTATGGGGGTGATTTTAATAATGAATAATGGCAGGGAAAATTGTTCTATTCTCTCATTATAATTTGTATTTTATCCACTTCCCTATTCAAAACCATGAGTATCTGTACTATTCGTGAAAGTATTATAATTTTGATAGCACAATAATATGTTTACTCCACAATAAATAATAATATTGACAATGAAAACAAGTGGTTCCGTGACGAACTAAAGAGCCTACTTCTCTTTAAATTTAAGATTCATGCCAATGATTAATCTATGTAGACCTATCTAGAATAATGACGAAATGAATTTGGCAATACTATAATATCTAATTAGCTTGAAATATACCTGAAATAATGTAGTCTATTAGAGCACTAGGGTTGCCAGCGTTGGTGACTCTGAATATATTCTTAGTTCCATCTCTTAAGGTGGATTTATTTATTTAACGTAATGCACATAAACATTAAATTATCACATAAGAGAACGCACGTACAAAATTTGGTTGAAGTCCAATGGATAGTATGGCCATTACAAGCTGTTGGATATTGGATTTATCAGTGCACGTAAAATCATGTTGGAAACAATGTCATGTATGTGTTGCTCAGATTTAATCTGAAATATTACGATCTCTTACAGTGCAAATTTTGGATGAAATCCATTTGTTAGAATAGAAGTCACATGCAATGAAAATTGGACCTATGAGCATGCTTAAAATTATGTTGGCATAACTGGCGTTTATTAGTTACTCCAAATTAATCTAGAATGTCAGGTACTATACGTGTGCAAAATTTACATCTGTTGGCCTGCATACTTTCTGATGTATTGATATTAGGGTAAAAAAATTGAGGGCATACTTATTAACAGTTGGCAGCCCTGGCGTCTTTTTAGATTACGTATAGACATATCGGTTATGGTACAAAAACACATATGAAATTTAGTTGATATCCATTCGTTAGTATAGGCGTTACATGCATTTAAAAATTGGACCTATCAACAGGTTTAGAATCATGTTAGCACCACTGTCATATATGGGCTCCTGAAAAATAATATGGGTTATTATTATCTATGTGTGTGCCACTTTTGGAAGAGTTCGCATGCATAACGTCTGAGATATCCAACATAAAGCTGAAATTTCAATTGTTATTTTTCAGCAGTTGGCAGCACTGACATCATTGCCAAATGTGCCCCAGAGATATTCAGGTATAGATCTTTACTTACAGTATACCAAATTTGGTTTCGATAACTGCAGCCGTTTAGGAGATGATAGGGACAGACAGACGGATCGATCTCATTAGTCTACATTTTTCTCATTTTTACAAAATGTGAAAGGTAGGCTAAAAAGAGCCCGTAAAATATACGATAGCTATAACATCCAGCCGTAGGTGCTTTGATACTGTACTGTTCAAAACCCTCTGCTTATGGTAGATAC
Source organism: Meconema thalassinum (assembly GCA_946902985.2). Lineage (NCBI taxonomy): Eukaryota > Metazoa > Arthropoda > Insecta > Orthoptera > Tettigoniidae > Meconema > Meconema thalassinum. The sequence goes on along the minus strand of OX336389.2, from coordinate 884,018,524 downwards.
CACATGTGTTGTAGGTATCGCGAGCATTATCCATCACAATAGAGATGGTACAGATTGTATCGTTAAAGCTTTTATGTTCGACCCTGACTATTATATGTCAGAAAACTGTACTATAATGAGGCTCATTATAACACTATTTTTCATTATGAAACAGTTTCTCCCAGCAATCAGAGCTAAAGAACGATAGCATCGCACCTGCGGTGAGTTCCAAGGCCTTATAATTTAAATTTCACTGCGTGACTTAGTGTCATAGTAGGGTAATCGAGGAGGCCATGGTCAAATACAAGGTATTGTCTGCGTCCCATGCGCTCTGTTCAGTACATAAAACTGGTGAAATCTCGACAGATATATATGAATATTTATGTTCGAACATAAAATAGTTATAATAATTATCGTCGAACATAAACAGTCGTATGCAACTCGCCTATAATGAAAATTACGACACTCGTATGGAAATTAAAAAACTCGCGTATGCTCGTTTTATAAACATACTCGTGTCTTAAGTATTGCCATTATAGGCTCGTTGCATGATGTACAAGTATATAGCGGCAAATCCGTTACAGGTATGAATAACGTGATTCGTACCTGTACGGCGTGTTTCGATTGGCTCAGCAGGGTCAACTGCAAGGAATCAAACATGGATGGCAGTTGTGGATTGAGAGTAATTTTTGCAGTTGATGTGCATTATTAATGCAAATCAGTCAAGATACGTTACGTTGAAAACATGCCAGGCACTCACTGATTGAAGGCATCCCTGTCAGTGTTAAGATTTAACTGAAATCAGTCGACATTGAGAGTAGGGGGGGGGGGAAGGCGGTTTCTACTTCAATCCTTGCCCCACTACTAAGCCTCAGCCATGTAATATTTGTCAATATCTCTCGAACGCATGGTCCGATTTTGACAAATGAGGTCTCATTGGACTCGAGCTGACGTCCTCTTTCCTATGGACCACTCGTTATATTTTTGATTTTTTTTGAACATTTTTGTTTTCGAAAGTAGGTGATAGTTTCAAAACCAAACATGATAGAACGTTGTGCCATGCCTCAAACGAATGGTCTTTATAACCTTTATTTTCTATAATGAAACTTTTTAACTTTTTATGTTGTTTTGAAAACACTCGAATTTTGAAAATCCTATATTTTGAAAACTAGGAATTCTACAAAAAAATTGTTTGACGTAAATCAATGGTCCCTGCCCCCTCTACTCCCAAAATAAATTTCAAGTCTCTAGGACAAAGACCTGACAGTAGTGTGGTAACACGGGTTCTGCTACACTTGGGAAGTTGTGAGCCCCTGCGACCTTGGAATGGAAGGAGCCTTGCTAGGAGGCCGTGCTTGGATTCGTTTCTTCGTCTCTTTGTGCTCTTTACGGGAATGTAGGTGTCGAAAAGGTGAAAATCTGGAAACATGGTTTTTTGGGGGGTAAGACCGTGATTTTAAACGTTTTGCTATATCTCGCGAACCAATCATGCTAGAGGCATGTACGACGGGTCCAAGGACTCGAGGTGACGTCCTCTTTGCTATGGACCACTCGTTATAATTTGAAAAAAATAATAATTGGAAACTCGATTTTGGGGTAAACACGTTTTTTTTGTGATTTTTGCCGATATCTCACGAAGCAATAACGCTAGAGATGTGTACGAGGTGTCCTAGGACTCGGGCTAACGCCCCCTTTCAAATGTGGTAGATATTTTTTCCAAAAAATAATTCACAAAGGGCCTAACGCCATACATGTTGAAAAAACTTTTTTTTCTTTACCTGTTTATAATGTTCATGAAGCGTGGTGGTTGAGAGAGAAGATACTGCTGGGTGTGTGTTTCAACGAACCTGTCGCTAACCACAAGGACCATGCTTAATAGAACAATCGCTATTTCGGCGGGTCGGTTTGTGACAGAGCGAGGGTTCGTTTTTTTCACACATTTTACCCTCGAAGGGGATCTTTGACGTGTAAACGGTGATGAGAACTTGGTTCTATGTTGGTCGAAGCGAGTAGAGAAAATAAACTTGCCAAGGAGCAGAGGAGCAGGAGGTGAATGCCATTTGAGCTTATTGGAATGCGCTGATCTGACTTGACAACAAGTGCAATGGAAAAATGACAATGACGCTTGAAGGTGAAATAATCTGACCATCGTGGTGGCAAGGAAGAGCGAAATGCATGCATACACGTGTGAGATGACATGTGAAACCACATCCTGTCTTGCTTCGTACGTGACAAAATGCAAGTTCATGTGAAATTTGTCCAGGCACAGGTGTTCACCTTGGACGTCAGATGTCCACGTGCACGATTACAGGATGTTCAAAGCGTGGGAAAAAATGATTATACATGCAACGTAACATATATAAAGACATGTCGTTATCATTTCCTCTCTCACTTAGGTGACTACATTTGAACACATTGCGTTGCGTGAAACCCCTGGTCTTCTTTAACAGTTTTGGTGTTGGTGGAAAATACTTAACCTTGTTGTGAGGTAGGTATATATTTATTCATTTATATATTTATTGATTTATATATATTTACAAGCAATTATTTATTGAGTAGGTAATTAATGATTTTATTTATTTATTTGTTTGCAGATAACTGGTATACATTACATGTCTGAGAGAGAAGAAACCATTGCACTTTTGAGCCCACTAGAAGGAAACAGCAACAAGCCACTGCAAGTGAAGGTGAGATGATTTTTTTAAACTAACTTGTTTCATTTTTTGTTTTATATTTTATTTTATGAAATACAAGTATTAACCTGAATTTAGGTATTTATAGCGGTTTATTTTATTTATTTTTAGAAACTTGGAAAGGAAAGCCTTACTGCCGTAGCAGTTGCTGAAAAAAACCCGAAACGCACTAAAGCGAAACCATTGCCAAAGAGTGAACCGTTTAAATCACAGGTAAGTCTAACTTAAAAATGCTATTCCATTTTACGACTCCTGAAAACTCGTAGACAAAAAAAATCATTACCTGTACATGACTGGGACAATGATTGCTTTCTTGATTAATGGCTATGTTGTTGTTGACTGGGAAAGTACAAGGCCATGTTGGATTTTCTAAAGACAAAAATTTAATTTATTTATGGGTGGTTCCCTATGGACTCAACGAATATCCACAGGTTTGAACATGATAATGTGAACAAAATGACATGACGTTCATTTTTGTTTATATATTGTTTAAAAAGGGGGGAGGGAGTAAATGACTGTAGCTTTATAAAAAGAAAATAAGTACATGGGTTACTGTTAGTGCCAACATACAGTTTATTTTTTAATGGTGTTTTGATATATTAATGCGAATTAACGTTAACGTTTTATTTACAAGTATTGATTGATTGAGTGTTGGGTTATTTTGTTTGCTTTTAGGTGTCGCCATGTGCCATTAACGTAAAGAACAGACAGTGAACAAGCATGCATTATACTTTAAAGTACTCTGTGCTCTTGTGCAACGTTAATAACTTACAAAAAGAAAAATGTTTTATTATAACACATGGCGTTAGTACCAAATACAGCAAGTGAGCAAGTTGGTTTACCACGTGGGTTAAATTTATAATCAGAACATGATCGTTGGTTAACATTTGAATCCTGGCCTGTAGGCTTCTTGTCAACACATAAACTTGCAAAAGACGAGTTTCTAATTGAACCGAGAAGATGTGGTGCGCTGTGTGTTTTTGTCGTATTGAACTTTCACACTGGGAAGAAGGGGATGATCCCTTTAGAGACCATTTGCGATGGTCTCCTCATTGTCCTTACATGCTTGGAAAACAAGTGGGTAACCTACCAGTGTATTCATTTTACCGAACCACAAGGCCATTGGCCGCTACTTACGTTGCTGAATCACAAATAAATAATAATAATAATGATGATGTATTACCAGCCAACAACGGTAGTATCGATATATGTGGTCCATATGCCATAGACAGTGTTGAATTGGCATGTGCTTTTGAAAAATTGGGAGTTTGCAAGACTAAAGCACTAGCACACCCAGAGTACAGCTCTGTTGAAAAACGTTTAGAATCTTATAAAAATGTTTGGCCATTAATATTAAAACACCTTACCAAACAGCTAAGTGAAGCTGGATTTTTTTATACTGGTGAAGGGGATAAAACAATATGTTTTTATTGTGGATTTGCTTTAAAGGATTGGCAAATGACTGATGACCCTTTTGTGCAACACGCTCGTTGGTTACCAAACTGTAAATACATGGTATTGCTTAAAGGTCAGGAATTTGGGAACACTATTCGTAAAAAAAGTGATTGCAGCACAATACATTAAAGTGCCTTTAGAATTAGAACACGCGGAGCAAATACATGAGGCCGAAAGAAAAGACTTGTCTTACGAACAGATACAAAAGTGTGACCAACAATTATGTAAAATTTGATATCAAGATGAACTAGGTGTTGTATTTTTGCCTTGTGGACACATGATAGCATGTGTCAAGTGTGCATTGGAACTTAACACTTGTGCTATATGCAGAAAAGCAGTATCTGCTACAGTTAGGGCATTTCTTGCATAACTAGTATAATATATTAGCCATGCATAGTGCAAAATCCCTAATTGCACAATATTATTAAAGCTGTTTTAGAGTGTAATAGATATGCTTTTGTTTTGTTTATAGACTACTACAATGAATGTTTTGAATGCTGTGGGACAATCATGTGGCTTAGAGACAAAGAAGCTCAGCGAATTGCCAACGCATATTCCATTCCGCATTATCAAGATTCGGAAATTGAAAACAGCATATGGTGATCGTGTACACATGTGAAAACTTCGAGACATTTCTGCCTATACGGTTTAATATGTCGGAGAGTGTTTTTGATGAAGTCAATAACGCTGTGCAACCTGTACATTTAATTTATGAATGTTTTAGAAACAATAGGTGCATGGTTCGTTTTAATTAAATAAAAAACAAATGTCAAATAATAATAATGGAAGATATAAGTGATGACAATGGACTGAAAGAAATATATGTGTATAGAATAATAATGTTTTAGTTTTTAGTATTGTCTTAAAACATATTATCATGAAACCAAAAAAATGTATATAAAGTTTGTAAATAAATGCAAAATGATATTACAATGCTGTTTTATTTTATACAAAGTTAGTATATTTAACATTGCAGAGTATACATGATTATGACAATAGATGCACACTGAATACAAGTCATTCTCTCTTTATAATAGCCTGTTATAGTTTTAAACTCAAGGCTTGTTGTAGATTTTTTATAGCAATGTCCATTCACTGTTGTTTTCGAAAACTGGGGAAGCCGCAATGGTTGTATAAGCATAAAAACCTTATTGTTATTACTATTTAGTCATTTTGATCCCCTTGCATATCAAGAGCAGATGACCTAGTTGTTCCACTCTTTAAAACGACAACAACAACACTACCTCTTGCATAGTTTGTGATGTTGATGGCTCTTGCGACGTGGAAGATGGATTAAACATAACTTTTAGAACAGGGGTTAAACGTTGCTCATTAAACAATCCACTATTTTGAATAGCAATATGGTTTTCTTGATTATTTTTTGTCGACGGCAACTGTGTTTCATGCAGTACACTACATTGATGATCACTGATACTTAAAACCTCACTATTTTTACTTTTTAGGTCACTACGACAATGTTTGGAACGTTGCTTTGAACAACGCCAAATAACAGTTCCTTTTTTATTGGTTCGTTTCACAATATATGAATATCCTTTATAGTATGCGTAAGGCTTACCATACCTAGTCGCTGATACTTCCATGTCAACTGTCAAGCATAGACTAAGCTCTAGTAAAGTCAACTTGGTAATAAGAATAATAGTTTAATGTGAGAGCAAATATGGATCCAAAGAGTTCAGGTAAAAGTGGAAGCAAATAAGCAAATATAAGAACCAAGAGTGGGGGTAAAAGTGGTCGCAAAGTGGTAGACCCATTACACAATAATTTCAGCATGACGAAGCTCTTGTTCAATTTCTTTGATTTCCCAATCGTGACCGGTATGCCCAGCTTGTTGTAAAGCATGCAATTGTCGAAGCCGTTGAATTAGCTTACTGGGTTTGTTCCAGTATACAAATTTAACAAATGGATTTTTTGGTGTATACAAAGCATTACCATTATCATCATCATTATCATCATCATGATCATCATTATCATCATGACCATCATCACTATTACTATATAGTCCTTTTTGATCCTCTTGCAATACCACTTCATTTATAGCCTGAGTTGATTTTGATAGTGTTGAAGGTTTCTTGGACGTTGACAACTGTCTTAACATGACTTTTTGAGGACATGATAAGTCCTTTTGAACAAACACTGCACTATCTTTAGCCGCAATATCGTTTTCTTGAACTTGCTTTTTAGCATTTTGATAATTGTTTGTAAACAGCAAGCGTGGTTCGTTTAGAGCACTACATTGATGAACACTCACACTTAAAACCTTTCCATTTTTACTTTTCAGATTGCCTCGACATTTTGTTGACCTCTTTTTTGAGCATCGCCAGAATATTATTCCATTCACATTCTGGCGATTATAGTTATAGGAGTAGCCTTGATAGAGTGCACGTAGCCTACCTTTGTTGGTTGTAATAAGCTCCATAGTAGTAACTGACCTGTCAGTACGATGTTCACACTACAAAGGTTACAACTGTTTTGCTGATGGAGTGACCTACCATAAGCTTATATATTGGCTTATGTGTTGGCTTTTTGTGTTGGCTTTTTGAGTTGGCTTTTGTGTTGGCTTTTTGTGTTGGCTTTTCTTGTTGGCTTTTAGTGTTGGCTCTTCGTGTTGGCTTTTTGTGTTGACTTTTGTGTTGGCTTTTTGTGTTGGCTTTTCGTGTTGACTTTTTGTGTTGGCTTTAGTATTGGCTTTTGTATTGGCTTATTTGACAAGTTATTTTTGTCAATGTATTTAGTGGATTTTTTTCTTGGTGTTGGAAAGTAGTTGAAAGAGAGGGAATATTTAAAGACTTAACCTCAGCTCACTAACCTGTTTTCTTTAAATACATTAATGGATATGTTGTTGGCTTTCTCAAATTGTTTTTGTTGTTGTTGTTTTCTACCAACAGGTGCTTACTGCGTATGACAAGGCTGTACACTCGTGGGTTAGACAGCCTTTCTTGCTAAGGGTCTCCTATATACCCTAAACATGGCTATACGTGTTAGTTCTGAACATTTAGTGGTTAATTGTATGTTGAGTTTAAATAGAGAACTAATACAGGCACGTCTCGCATGTGGTTAAACTTCACAAGTGTCACATGCAACACGCAAAGTATGTTTCCGCTACCTAGCGGTAAATATGAGCACTACCTGTACTACTAGCATGCTATCTAGCGGAGGATATGAACACTTACTAGTAATATCCAAAGTGAGCTGAGGTTAGGTTAGGTTAGATAAAGTTAAGTTAGCCAACAAAATAAGTTACCAAAATAAGCCATCAAAAAATAATTGGTTTTTTACCCCCTGAGGTCTTGGGTTCCAACTCGACTATGCACAGAATTTAATCAACATCTGAGAGTTGAAAGGTTAGGTTAGGTTAGGTGAAGTTAGGTTAGGTTAGGTTAGGTTAGGTTAGTGAGCTGAGGTTAAGTCTTTAAATATTCCCTCTCTTTCAACTACTTTCCAACACCAAGAAAAAAATCCACTAAATACATTGACACAAATAACTTGTCAAATAAGCCAATACAAAAGCCAATACTAAAGCCAACACAAAACGCCAACACGAAAAGCCAACACAAAAAGCCAACACAAAAAGCCAACACAAAAGCCGACACAAAAAGCCAACACGAAAAGCCAACACAAAAAGCCAACACGAAAAGCCAACACGAAAAGTCAACACAAAAAGCCAACACGAAAAGCCAACACAAAAAGCCAACACAAAAGCCAACACAAAAAGCCAACACATAAGCCAATATATAAGCTTATGGTAGGTCACTCCATCAGCAAAACAGTTGTAACCTTTGTAGTGTGAACATCGTACTGACAGGTCAGTTACTACTATGGAACTTATTACAACCAACAAAGGTAGGCTACGTGCACTCTATCAAGGCTACTCCTATAACTATAATCGCCAGAATGTGAATCGAATAATATTCTGTCGATGCTCAAAAGAGAGGTCAACAAAATGTCGAGGCAATCTGAAAAGTAAAATTGGAAAGGTTCTAAGTGTGAGTGTTCATCAATGTAGTGCTCTAAACGAACCACGCTTGCTGTTTACAAACAATTATCAAAATGCTAAAAAGCAAGTTCAAGAAAACGATATTGCGGCTAAAGATAGTGCAGTGTTTGTTCAAAAGGACTTATCATGTCCTCAAAAAGTCATGTTAAGACAGTTGTCAACGTCCAAGAAACCTTTAACACTATCAAAACCAACTCAGACTATAAATGAAGGGGTATTGCAAGAGGATCAAAAAGGACTATATAGTAATAGTGATGATGGTCATGATGATAATAATGATCATGATGATGATAATGATAATGGTAATGCTTTGTTTACACCTAAAAATCCATTTGTTAAGTTAGTATACTGGAACAAACCCAGTAAGCCAATTCAACGGCTTCGACAATTGCATGCTTTACAACAAGCTGGGCATACCGGTCACGATTGGGAAATCAAAGAAATTGAACAAGAGCTTCGTCATGCTGAAATTATTGTGTAATGGGTCTACCATTTTGCGACCACTTTTACCCCCACTCTTGGTTCTTATATTTGCTTATTTGCTTCCACTTTTACCTGAACTCTTTGGATCCATATTTGCTCTCACATTAAACTATTATTCTTATTACCAAGTTGACTTTACTAGAGCTTAGTCTATGCTTGATAGTTGACATGGAAGTATCAGCGACTAGGTATGGTAAGCCTTACGCATACTATAAAGGATATTCATATATTGTGAAACGAACCAATAAAAAAGGAACTGTTATTTGGCGTTGTTCAAAGCAACGTTCCAAACATTGTCGTAGTGACCTAAAAAGTAAAAATAGTGAGGTTTTAAGTATCAGTGATCATCAATGTAGTGTACTGCATGAAACACAGTTGCCGTCGACAAAAAAATCAAGAAAACCATATTGCTACTCAAAATAGTGGATTGTTTAATGAGCAACGTTTAACTCCTGTTCTAAAAGTTATGTTTAATCCATCTTCCACGTCGCAAGAGCCATCAACATCACAAACTATGGAAGAGGTAGTGTTGTTGCTGTCGTTTTAAAGAGTGGAACAACTAGGTCATCTGCTCTTGATATGCAAGAGGATCAAAATGACTAAATAGTAATAACAATAAGGTTTTTATGCTTATACAACCATTGCGGCTTCCCCAGTTTTCGAAAACAACAGTGAATGGACATTGCTATAAAAAATCTACATCAAGCCTTGTGTTTAAAACTATAACAGACTATTGTAAAGAGAGACGGACTTGTATTCAGTTTTCATCTATTGTCATAATCATGTATACTCTGCAATGTTAAATATACTAACTTTGTATAAAATAAAACAGCATTGTAATATCATGATAATATGTTTTAAGACAATACTAAAAACTAAAACATTATTATTCTATACACATATTTTTCTTTCAGTCCATTGTCATCACTTATATCTTCCATTATTATTATTTGACATTTGTTTTTTTATTTAATTAAACCGAACCATGCACCTATTGTTTCTAAAACATTCATAAATTAAATGTACAGGTTGCACAGCATTATTGACTTCATCAAAAACACTCTCCGACATATTAAACCGTATAGGCAGAAATGTCTCAAAGTTTTCACATGTGAACACGATCACCATATGCTGTTTTCAATTTCCGAATCTTGATAATGCGGAATGGAATATGCGTTGGCAATTCGCTGAGCTTCTTTGTCTCTAAGCCACATGATTGTCCCACAGCATTCAAAACATTCATTGTAGTAGTCTATAAACAAAACAAAAGCATATCTATTACACTCTAAAACAGCTTTAATAATGTTGTGCAATTAGGGATTTTGTACTATGCATGGCTAATAAATTATACTAGTTATGCAAGAAATGCCCTAACTGTAGCAGATACTGCTTTACTGCATATAGCACAAGTGTTAAGTTCCAATGCACACTTGACACATGCTATCATGTGTCCACAAGGCAAAAATACAACACCTAGTTCATCTTGATAACAAATTTTACATAATTGTTGATCACACTTTTGTATCTGTTCGTAAGACAAGTCTTTTCTTTCGGCCTCATGTATTTGCTCCGCGTGTTCTAATTCTAAAGGCACTTTAATGTATTGTGCTGCAATCACGTTTTTTTACGAATAGTGTTCCCAAATTCCTGACCTTTAAGCAATACCATGTATTTACAGTTTGGTAACCAACGAGCGTGTTGCACAAAAGGGTCATCAGTCATTTGCCAATCCTTTAAAGCAAATCCACAATAAAAACATATTGTTTTATCCCCTTCACCAGTATAAAAAAATCCAGCTTCACTTAGCTGTTTGGTAAGGTGTTTTAATATTAATGGCCAAACATTTTTATAAGATTCTAAACGTTTTTCAACAGAGCTGTACTCTGGGTGTGCTAGTGCTTTAGTCTTGCAAACTCCCAATTTTTCAAAAGCACATGCCAATTCAACACTGTCTATGGCATATGGACCACATATATCGATACTACCGTTGTTGGCTGGTAATACATCATCATTATTATTATTATTTATTTGTGATTCAGCAACGTAAGTAGCGGCCAATGGCCTTGTGGTTCGGTAAAATGAATACACTGGTAGGTTACCCACTTGTTTTCCAAGCATGTAAGGACAATGAGGAGACCATCGCAAATGGTCTCTAAAGGGATCATCCCCTTCTTCCCAGTGTGAAAGTTCAATACGACAAAATACACAGCGCACCACATCTTCTCGGTTCAAGTAAAAAAACGGCTTTTGCAAGTTTATGTGCTGACATTAAGCCTACAGGCCAGGATTCAAATGTTAACCAACGATCATGTTCTGATTTTAAATTTAACCCACGTGGTAAACCAACTTGCTCACTTGTTGTATTTGGTACTAACGCCATGTGTTATAATAAAACATTGTTCTTTTTGTAAGTTATTAACGTTGCACAAGAGCACAGAGTACTTTAAAGCATAATGCATGCTTGTTCACTGTCTGTTCATTACGTTAATGGCACATGGCGACACCTAAAAGCAAACAAAATAACCCATCACTCAATCAATCAATCAATATTTGTAAATAAAACGTTAACGTTTATTCGCATTAATATATCAAAACACCATTAAAAATAAACTGTATATTGGCACTAACAGTAACCCATGTACTTATTTTCTTTTTATAAAGCTACTGTCATTTACATCCCCTCTTTAACCAATATATAAACAAAAATGAATGTCATGTCATTTTGTTCACATTATCATGTTCAAACCTGTGGATATTCGTTGAGTCCATAGGGAACCACCCATAAATTAAATTGAATGTTTTTGTTTTTAGAAAATCCAACATGGCCTTGTACTTTCCCCAGTCAACAACAACATAGCCATTAATCAAGAAAGCATTCATTGTCCCAGTCATGTACAGGTAATGATTTTTTTGTCTACGAGTTTTCAGTAGTGGTAAAATGGAATAGCATTTTTAAGTTAGACTTACCTGTGATTTAAACGGTTCACTCTTTGGCAATGGTTTCGCTTTAGTGCGTTTTGGTTTTATTTTCAGCAACTGCTAAGGCGGTAAGGCTTTTCTTTCCAAGTTTCTGAAAATAAATAAAATAAACCGCTATAAATACCTAAATTCAGGTTAATACTTGCATTTCATAAAATAAAATATAAAACAAAAAATGAAACAAGTTAGTTTAAAAAAATCATCCACCTTCACTTGCAGTGGCCTGTTGCTGTTTCCTTCTAGTGGGCTCAAAAGTGCAATGGTTTCTCCTCTCTCAGACATGTAAGGTATACCAGTTATCTGCAAACAAATAAATAAATAAATAAAATCATTAATTACCTAATCAATAAATAATTGCTTGTAAATATATATATAAATCAATAAATATATAAATGAATAAATATATGCCTATTCATAATGTTGAATTTTGGGCTTATGCAGTGTTTATTATATTAAAATTCGACGCGTTTCGAAAGAAACCATGCCTTTCTTCGTCAGGAATAATCTGGAATACGACAATGATTGCTAAGAGAAAGCAACAAAGAACATATAGAAGGTGCCCAAAGATGGACGCCATTATAGCCCCATGTTAGGGACAACGGAAAGCAGCAGTGAATTACTTTCTCAGGGTTCTGATAATAGGTAGCCAGGATTCACTAAGATTGTAGCCGGTGTCGCGGTTGAAATTATCTGGGTGTTTACGTATTTCAACCGCCTCCCTGATGATTCTGGGACGACATTGCTTTATACGGGCAAGAACATCCACTCCTTGGAACATGACATCATGGCCAGGTGTTACTGCATGATCGGCAACAGCTGATTTATCAGGTTGAATGAGCCTGATACATCTATTATGTTCCTTAATACGAGTGCATATTGTTCTCGAAGTCTGCCCGATGTAAACCTTGCCACAAGTACAGGGAACTCTGTAGATACCCGGTTGTTGCAATTTAGGCAAACTGTCCTTAGTTGGTCGCAGGAGTTGCCTAATCTTAACAGAAGTTCCAAATACAGTCCGTAGGATTTTAGCAATACGATCCGTCGTGTTATGTTTGTAAGGTAGGTAAGCTGTTCCTCTTACATCTCTTTTCTCAACTGACGTCCTATCTCCACGCAAGTTCTCACCATCACCCTGCCCAGAAACATGGTATCCTTACAACTCTAACTACCCGGGCTAGGAGGATTTGTGAAGTGTCTTCTTTACAAGAAGAAATTAATACCTTGCGAACCACCTTTGAGAGCAACGGTTATAGCAAGGCTTTGATCTCTACGGTTCTGAAACCAACAAATAATAATAGGACGTCAGTTGAGAAAAGAGATGTAAGAGGAACTGCTTACCTACCTTACATACATAACACGACGGATCGTATTGCTAAAATCCTACGGACTGTATTTGGAACTTCTGTTAAGATTAGGCAACTCCTGCGACCAACTAAGGACAGTTTGCCTAAATTGCAACAACCGGGTATCTACAGAGTTCCCTGTACTTGTGGCAAGGTTTACATCGGGCAGACTTCGAGAACAATATGCACTCGCATTAAGGAACATAATAGATGTATCAGGCTCATTCAACCTGATAAATCAGCTGTTGCCGATCATGCATTAACACCTGGCCATGATGTCATGTTCCAAGGAGTGGATGTTCTTGCCCGTATAAAGCAATATCGTCCCAGAATCATCAGGGAGGCGGTTGAAATACGTAAACACCCAGATAATTTCAACCGCGACACCGGCTACAATCTTAGTGAATCCTGGCTACCTATTATCAGAACCCAGAGAAAGTAATTCACTGCTGCTTTCCGTTGTCCCTAACACGGGGCTATAATGGCGTCCATCTTTGGGCACCTTCTATATGTTCTTTGTTGCTTTCTCATAGCAATCATTGTCGTATTCCAGATTATTCCTGACGAAGAAAGGCATGGTATCTTTCGAAACGCGTCGAATTTTAATATAATAAACACGGCATAAGCCCAAAATTCAACATTATGAATAGTAACACGGGCCGTGAAAGTCTAAATGACAAATATATACCTACCTCACAACAAGGTTAAGTATTTTCCATCAACACCAAAACTGTTAAAGAAGACCAGGGGTTTCACGCAACGCAATGCGTTCAAAGGTAGTCACCTAAGTGAGAGAGGAAATGATAACGACAGGTCTTTATATATGTTACGTTGCATGTATAATCATTTTTTCCCACGCTTTGAACATCCTGTTATCGTGCACGTGGACATCTGACGTCCAAGGTGAACACCTGTGCCTGGTCAAATTTCACATGAACTTGCATTTTGTCACGTACGAAGCAAGACAGGATGTGGTTTCACATGTCATCTCACACGTGTATGCATGCATTTTGCTCTTCCCTGCCCCCACGATGGTCAGATTATTTCAGCTTCAAGCGTCATTGTCATTTTTCCATTGCACCTGTTGTCAAGTCAGATAAGCGCATTCCAATAAGCTCAAATGACATTCACCTCCTGCTCCTCTGCTCCTTGGCAAGTTTGTTTTCTCTACTCGCTTCGACCAATATAGAACCAAGTTCTCATCACCGTTTACACGTCAAAGATCCCCTTCGAGGGTAAAATGTGTGAAAAAAACGAACCCTCGCTCTGTCACAAACCGACCCGCCGAAATAGCGATTGTTCTATTAAGCATGGTCCTTGTGGTTAGCGACAGGTTCGTTGAAACACACACCCAGCAGTATCGTCTCTCTCAACCACCACGCTTCATGAACATTATAAACAGGTAAAGAAAAATAGTTGTTTCAACATGTATGGCGTTAGGCCCTTTGTGAATTATTTTTTGGAATAAATATCTACCACATTTGAAAGGGGGAGTTAACCCAAGTCCTAGGACACCTCGTACACGTCTCTAGCGTTATTGCTTCGTGAGATATCGGCAAAAATCACAAAAAACACGTGTTTACCCCAAAATCGAGTTTCCATTTTTTTTAAAAAATTATAACGGGTGGTCCATAGCAAAGAGGACGTCACCCCGAGTCCTTGGACCCGTCGTACACGCCTCTAGCATGATTGGTTCGCGAGATATAGCAAAACGTTTAAAATCACGGTTTTACCCCCAAAAAGACCATGTTTCCAGATTTTCACCTTTTCGACACCTACATTCCCGTAAAGAGCACAAAGAGACGAAAAAACGAATCCAAGCACGGCCTCCTAGCATGGCTCCTTCCATTCCAAGGTCGCAGGGGCTCACAACTTCCCAAGTGTAGCAGAACTCGTGTTACCACACTACTGTCAGGTCTTTGTCCTAGAGACTTGAAATTTATTTTGGGAGTAGAGGGGGCAGGGACCATTGATTTACGTCAAACAATTTTTTGTAGAATTCCTAGTTTCCAAAATATAGGATTTTCAAAATTCGAGTGTTTTCAAAACAACATAAAAAGTAAAAAAGTTTCATTATAGAAAATAAAGGTTATAAAGACCATTCGTTTGAGGCATGGCACAACGTTCTATCATGTTTGGTTTTGAAACTATCACCTACTTTCGAAAACAAAAATTTTCAAAAAAAATCAAAAATATAACGAGTGGTCCATAGGAAAGAGGACGTCAGCTCGAGTCCAATGAGACCTCATTTGTCAAAATCGGACCATGCGTTGGAGAGATATTGACAAATATTACATGGCTGAGGCTTAGTAGTGGGGCAAGGAGGGTTCTGGATTGAAGTAGAAACCGCCTTACCCCCTACTATTGAGCCATAGGGATTATGTTCCATAGCTGTGAGCCTGTGTATTAAGTGGAAATGTGTGTGAGCGGTAACGCTGTAACTTGATATTGTACCCAACTGGGGTTGGTACAAGCGTTGAACTCTAGATCTTTCAGATGAAAAGGATAGTCCATGTCAAACCAAGAGAGGAGTATTACAGAAAGTGACGTCAGTTGAGCAATGATCAGATCATGCAGCTGCGTTATTAAAACCATTAAGAAAGCAATAAATATCATTATCAGTGACAATTTTCAAAAAATGTAAACAGAATCGAGCAATCTTGCGTGCTCCTAAGAGGATATTGCATCAGACAAGAAGCCATTAGAATTCTTCTTGCAAGCACGTTTTAAGAGTATTTACGACGATATAATTTTCAGATTTAATGGGACTATTTCTAGTGACTGACGATTATTACGGTGATTAAGGCTGGCCCCAAAAGAGACCGACCCAGCAATAATTTGAATACGGAAGCCCCCGAAACCCCGAACAGAAGCTAATCAGTTACTAGGGAATAACATGACAGAGAAAAAGCACCGCATTCAGACATCAAGCGTTAAGGCACATACAGGGATTATATATTTTTATAAGTTGGTAGTCAGAGAAGCTGACACGAATTAAAATTGCCACGTCAACAGTGCGTCATCGGGGATTAACACGCATGGATATGGATGTAAAATAGACCACTCCGAAGGCCCCGAAAGAGGAATAATAATCTTTTAATTAATTAAAAATAAGTGAATGACTAAAATTAATTCCGCACGGGACGAATGTTACAGTTAGCTCGTTTTACGGTCGCAAACAATGTTTCAAGTAAATAGGAGCACAGATATAGGAAGTAAGCTCCGCAGAAAATGCAGGGACTACATTTTGGTAGATTAGAATAAATAAGAGCGTGAGCGAAGCCAATTTATGCAGTCTACAGTACTCCCTGAGTGGAGGTGCTACGTCACGTCAATGCAGTTTCAACCAGGACCTCGTAAGGTCGTGCTACGTCTCGTCAGTACGGTACATCCAAGACCTAAGCAGGTCACGTCACGTCAGTAATCCGTTCAGACCTCGGGCCGGTCATGTCAGTTCAACAGTCACGTTAGTGAAGGCAACTTTGAAACTCTAGTGAAGAGTTACGTCGATTCGAAACCAGTTAAAATATCTCTGAGGAGAGACTATGAATAAAACACTGTGGGCTCTAATGGAGAGGCACAGGAGTTCTAGATAGGATCAGTGAACGTTATAAGACAATACGAATCATTTGTCGAGTAAACTCGGATAGGAGTTTGATAAGTTAAAGCGCACTAGAACCATAGTCAAAGACTAAGGACAAATCACGTCAAACTGCGCAGGTAAAAGAACGTAGGTTCACGCAAGCAAAGAATTAAGTGGGACAGTAAACCCAGTGAGGGAAGCATTTAATAAACAGGCACACGAACATTGAAGGAAGGCCTAGAATAGGAATAGAACATTGTATCGAGGGAAAGGTGAACCAGGGAATTCCAGTAGAGAAACACACGTCCGATGCAGAGTGATAGAACTTTGATCGAGGTCATCTACAGTCGAGAGGGAGACGCCTAAAATCGCTGAGATGTGGTCGTGTGTAAATCAGTGTAAATAATGTTAAATTGTAGTGTTATACCAGTGAAAGTGTTTTATTGCCAAGAGCTAATATGTGTTTCAAAGTGTATTTATGTAAAATGAGTGTGGAAAAATTGAAGATAGTGAAATATAGTGTGGGAAGAATGGCTTACTAAAAAGCTCAGGATGGGCGAATCCATTCTGAAAATATGGTCATGAGTCATGGGCGAGTAACAAATTTCATTATGAATACTGTGTTGTATCATGTATTGATTTAGTTGCTTCAGGGAACGATTGGGGAGATCGTTCGCTGATTCACTAAAGAATTGAAGTGTACTGTTAAAATGTGAACAAATATTGAGATGATAAATGCCAAACCACAAGTATGATCTTGTTTATATAGTTGCATTATGCAAAGCAAAGTTCATAAAACCCGTAGAAATGAGTTTAATAAGTGATGCATAAATCTAGAAGGAGAGATCGAACATAATTGCAATAATGATAAAGTACTATTGCCAAGTAAATGATTTTGAGCAGTAAAGTAAATGAGCACCAAAATAATAATAATAATAGTAAATGATGATTAAAATGATAATTATCGAGTTTTATACTCTTGAAGTAAGGTTCAAATAATGAGTTGCTGTGTTCTATATTAGCGGTTGATAATAATAAAAATCGAAATGAATAGTCTAAATGAATGATGAAAATATTAATGAAGTTGAAATAATAATAATAATAAAGAACGAGCTCTAATTAAAAGGATCAAGTAATTAAAGGATAGTAATGCCTTAAAGTGTTGTCGAAATGGATAACAAGTTACGCAGAACGTAAATGATTAAAGTAAGAGGGCGAATACGTCACGCCTGATATTATATTGTATGTTTGGAAGGCTGTCACGCCAAAGTTTTGGGAAGAAAGTGAAGAGTAAGACCAGGAATTTTGCCGCGATGAATTGAGTCGTTTTTAAAGACTAAATAAGTGTGAGGATCCAAGAAATGTTGTATTGCCGTAAAGGGCCAAATAAGTAATGTGAATATAATGTAGCTGCAAGCTAGGGATAACACGTGATCCACGTTATGCATTTTCAAGAGATTGGACCAAATAATTGAGTCGGAATTCATCGTTGTTTGAGGGCAAGACCCGCTGGTAGGCTTGGATCCTGATCAGGTCAGTATATTACAGTTGCGACCGAGATGGTCGGGTAATTCCCATCGAAATAGCTGTGTTTGTGTTATGGTATTATGGTAATTGCATTGTAAGAACCCTTGGGATGGCGAAGACCTCCAAGGAGGCGTTGCTGTATGTATTTTGGCATTTAAGGCTGGAAGGGATTGTGACCCCTGAAAATACTAGTATACAGGGGAGGTAAAGGGTCATTCTTATCTCCGAGCCCCACTACGTATGGTTGATTCCCCAAAAATGGTTCCAGCATTGCATTGTCCGACAAGATAATTGTATTGATTGGGAGGAAGCCCCTCGCCAAATCATGTATGCTTCGTAAATGTCATCTCCGAAAAATGCATAATCTGATGGAAACACGAAATAGTAATGTGAATGAGTAATGAGGAATTAAATATTGTATTGTTGAAATAATGTAATGATCTTGGATAATCACACAGTTTGTAATGAAAGGATAAATATGAATACCGCGAGGAAGTTGAGGTACGGTCTGAACAAGTAATAAATCTTACAACTCGAAGGGGAGAGGAAGGCGGGCTGCCGACCCTACTCTGGGGTCTTAAGTGGGCTAGCAAACCATACAATGAAGCTTTTGTGAATGGAGGTTTAAAAGGAGCCACGTTTCTAGTAGCAATTAACATGCGCTAATTAACAACTTTTGATTAAAAGGTGCTATGATAAAAATGAAAATAGATTTGCATTGCTGGAAGTGAGACAAATGTCCCCGGCTTTTATTTAAAGAAATTGAATAATATTTGAAGAAATTATAAATATGAATGTTGTTAACAGAAGAATCGATCTCTACTTCTAAAGATAATGTGACGGGTAATGAATTTAACGAATTGCAGTGGAATTGGAATAAATCCATTCTGAAGAAATGGAAACAGTACATGATACAACACAGATGAAAATCACCTTGTGGCATGAAGTAATTGGATAGATAGAGTGGTATTGAATTCGATCCATGAAATGGTGAAAATATGTGTATTGTATTTTTAAAGAAATGAACCTAAGGCTTTAAGGAAGAGATTGTTCAGTTAAGAAATCCAATAACGATCAATTAAAATGAAAGATGAATAAATGATACCCTTTAAAGGGAAAAGCAATAAGATAAATGTCCATAAGCCTTAGAGACATAATGGTGAACTTGATTGATAGGCTCACTCGATGCCTAAATAAATATAATGTATAATGAAGAAACATTAATGATAATGAAGGAAGGAAGATTGTAGTTTTAAGTGACCGTGAATCTTGTGATTATGAGCCACGCGACCTCCTTCGTACGTGGAATCCGAACCACAGGACATGGCATTTCACTTCGAAAATCTCACATGCATTGACCGGGAATCGAACCCGGACCGCCTTGGTGAGAGCATACAGCTAGACCGCTGAGCCACCACGCCCCCTTAATGATAATGATTAGATAAGATAAGCAAGATGAGTTTTATTGACTTTTAATGATTTTTTGAAAATCCTAGTTGATTTTTGTGATTTTTAATGATTTTGATATTGATTTTGAGTTATATCTACCTGATGATGTAAAATTCCAAGTAAACGTATATGTTTTGATTTTATGGTAGGCTATTCTTGGAGTAAATAAATAATATTAGATGGTAAATTGTGAGTTTTTCATCCACCCTTGTGAACCTCAAGTATTCCATATCTGAATGTGCAGTCATATTATGGGGGAACGTTACATGCCCCGAAGCCGGAGTAGCTAAGCTGAGTTATGACTAATCATTCTCCGTTACAAACGGGCACAATATCTAATGGGTCCAGGGTTCAAGACGCTTTAAAGTCTAAAATTTTTATTCTTTTTCAATTATTTTGTTGTATTCACACTACGTTGGGCTGTAAGATTTCATCTTCGTTTTATTCACATGATTTTAACAATAAATAATGGTAGGGGAAAAATGTTCTATTCTCTCATTAGAATTTGTATTTTCTCCACTTCCCTATTCAAAACCATGAATATCTGTATTATTCGTGAAAGTATTATTATTTTGACAGCACAATAATATGTTTACTCCACATTAAATAATAATATAAACTATGAAAACAAGTAGTTCCGTGATGAACTAAAGACTTTTCTTAAAATTTAGGACTCATGCCAATGATTAATCTACATAGAGCTATCTAGATTTATGGCAAAATGAAGTTGGTAATACTTCTTCTTGGTCTTTTTACCCTCCAGGACGGGCTTTTCCCTCGGAATCAGCGAGGGATCTCACCTTTACCGCCTCCAGGGCAGGGTCCTGGAGCTACAAACTCTGGGTCTGGGTTTATAACTGGGGAGGTGGGACAAGCACCTCACCCAGACGGCCTCGCCTACAAGGCGAACAGGGGCCTTATGAGGGAAGGGAAGAGAAGATTGGGAGGGATAGGCAACGAAGAGGGAAGGAGCCGGCCGTGGCCTTACGGTAGGTACCTGTACCCGTATTAATCATGAAGATGCACTTGTCGAATCCGAAGATCGGCTGGATCGTAGAATCTTCCAAACCTGTAAATCTAACCGACAAGTACTACATGACGATACCCTAGTCATTCGATTGTGTTATGGACTATTCTACTGGGCGAACAATTCAATCTACTGTGGAGAGTGAGAAACTTACGGTTCTCGGAGCAAATGGTATATGGAAAAGGGGTTCCTTATACCTGAATTTATTTCCACAACACAATGTCTCTGCATAACTTATGTAAATCACGAAGGTCTGTTTATAAAAACGAACGATTTAATTTATAAATAAAACAATTACAATTAAAATTAGATCAATTAAAGTCAAAAACCCTAGAATGAAATTAAATAATCAAGTCCAATGACATGCTTGTCATTAAAATAAATCCAAACGTATGTCCATCTGACATCGTAATCCACAGCACCACTCAAAATAAAAACGCATCAGCTGTTTTAGAGTTTAAAATTAAAAATTTAAAAATTATATTATCAAAATAGTATTCCGATTTAACATAAACGTTTTTTACTCTATACATGAAACTCCGATGATATAACTTGAATACAGAAGCTACAGCTCAAATTAACTCTATCGTCAACCGATTAGCTGTTCACTGTTGTCCTGACAAACTTTACACAATCCACTCATATACGTAATTATTACATCACTGTATTACAAAAACACTACAATTACGTTCTCTCCTCTTTCTCATTGTTATATATATATAACAATATATATTCGTAGAATTATTTACATTAATTGCAAGTATTGTGCCCATTTAAGATGTCGTGGTTCGGCGTGAGTTTAAAGATAGCGCGCTCTTGACGTCAGCGAGTCAAGGTCTAGCTGCCAACCCAACGCAAGCTTTGAACCGGCCATATGTTCCACGTGTAGCTAGCGGATATTGAAGGCATATGCGTTATAAGCTTTTGTTATAGAAGAAACTTATCTCAACGCTTCAGTATTGTATGAGGAGTAATATGGTTGCTTCCTCAGAATATTCTATTGGAAATTACAAACCTTCTGGAGGGTTCTATGAACATAGCCCATGATATGGAAGATCAGGCATGACGTAATGCGAGTTGAATGATCGATATGCGCCCGTGAGACGGTATAAAAACCGGCCTTGACACAGCTCAAGTACACAGTCGGACATAGTCTGACCCGTCATCGAACCACGAAGTGTGTGTGTGACACCGATATAGTTGAATACGATGTCAGTATGAGCGAGTGCTCCTTCGAACTAGGCAATTAGTGCGACGTTACTCTGTCCGTTTGGACATAGCCTAGGTGCGACGTTGGTGGTGAACATAGCCGTAATTTACAGTGCTTCGAACTTATAATTCTGCACCTGATAGAACACTTCAAGACATCAAAAGGTATGTGAGTGCGATTTGTATTTTACAAGTATTTCACTGTGGTTTTGTGTATATTCCCCACTACCAAATTTTATGGTCATATGAATTCAGGGAAAGTGCATTAGATCTTTAAAGTTATGAAGGAATATGTCTAGCTAACTCCATGAAACCAGATATTATTATTATTATTGTTCTCAATTCTCTGCTATAAATTTAACTGCTGTCCCCAAGTAATAGTCATCATGACATTTTGACATAACTGCGTTAAGAAGTGTGTTTATTAAATAATTGAATGAAGAATCGTGGGTGAACTAATCCGTTCTAATGTCAGAACTATTTGTAAATAGTAAAATAGAGTAACTCTGCAACATAATAGGGAAAAATTATTTTATGTCATCTCGACTTGTATAAATTAAAGAATGAAGTGTAATTCATAAACACAGTCAAGATATGGACAATTTTAAATACGGCTATGGTTTATTTTCATATAAGAGAGACATAAAATCTGCTATTGAATGCGAGTGCTATTTTTGTGCTTCTGCAAGAATGCAGGAATTTAATGAATATATATATATATATATATATATATATATATATTGTGAATTGGTTCGTCTTGAAACATGGTCTTCAATTCTCAATTGCATGTCATGTCTTTCCTTTTTCCTTTACGAGCGGCATGAGCACAGTGTTGATAATTATCGCCCAAACCCAGAACGCCCTGAGAGAGATCTCGCGCTAACACTGTGTTCACTGCTGTCTCGCATGTGGTTGTCTGTCGCCCCAGGTGCTCAGACGGGCACAGTATACTTTCGATACAGTATTGCACTGTCGAACGACTTTATCGAACATCGATAATATAATACTGTGCCCAACACAATAGTCCGGGTTATATTTTCTGGACTGAGTCTTTGATTGACGCGCGCCAGAATATATGTGGCAACGTTGCATGTACTTGAGCCGGCGATTACGTCACGCGAGCGGCAGGTGTTGATTGTCCTACAAATTTCATTACTGTGGCATTGTGAGACATTAAGACAGTAATGAAGAAGTAAGAATTGCTGATATGATATACAGGCTGTACAGTGTATATAAATTTGGATTTGTACCCCAACGACGTATTATGTCTGCATGTTTCACCTGTAACTTAAAGAAGGAACTTAAACTGATCAACGCCAGGGAGCAGTGTGGGAGTCCACGTGACTGTCTCCTAGCAGCGATGATGTGTCGTCACTCATATGTGGGTCATACAGAATTGTGTGGCCGGGAAGAAATCATCGCAGTCGCGCGTTAAGTGGATATTTTTATCATGTGCGGGAAAGCCTTGCAGTGTCGAAGAGCAAGTGTCTCGATATCGTATACATCCGGGAGTGTTGAAATCAGAGTTTTGAACTCTATGAACATCAAACTCATTGGCATTTTGAGTTATATAAGAGGGCTTTATAGCTATATGTCTTATAATATTGGCTTGAAATGTTCTCTCTGACAATATGTGGACTTGTTGTTTGAGTCGCTCGGCAGATGTATGAAGTGAACTCGTGTAGCCGAAGGTCCAGGGAGATACTTATGAACACAGCGCAATTCAACGGCCACGTTGAGGCACTTATAATCAGTGCTAAGCTGATTGTAATTCTACTAGTCCTTGAGCAACACAGGACATTTTAGTTATTACAGTTGAGAAGGGCTCATGACATTACACGGGGTGAAATATCACCGTTTATGCTAAAAATAAAAGGAATAGAAACCGTGTATCACATAAGGACTTGCAACATTCATAATGAAGGAAGGAAATCTCTTAACCTGCGCAATTATTTTGTCGGCATGGTCCAACCCAGATTTATTCACAAATAATATGGGTAACTAAACGGTCATGAGGGGGCTCGAAGGGGTGATCTGACTACCAAGGGAGATATGGAGACATCGTGGGAGGCCACATTCGAACTATCATGGGACGGTAAGGGAAGATTCCGGACCCGAGTTCGGGGGGCGAAAGAAGATCTTACTGGAAATTGTAACGAGAAGAGAGAAGATTGGAAGGACGCTGGAAAACAACCACGTGGTATTCTTTTTCGAAATCCAGATTTAAGCCAGGCTTGTTCCCCAACTTTTCTTACCATTTTCTACAGTCGGTGAGCCACACATTTCAATATTCAAGTAGAATGAGTAGGCTATCTATTCGTTTTAGTTAGTTATAGTCATGAGATTAATTAATTATGCATTTTGAGATTAATTAATTATGTATTTTGAAATAGAATTTTAAGTTTGATTATTATTATTATTATTATTATTATTATTATTATTAGATATACACGGCACACTTAGGTGTGGATTAATTGACTCGGTTAGTGGTCATGAAGCAGTTTTGGACTTCGGTGCAATCATGTCCAATCCACCACCAATTTATTTCCATAATCATTTAGTGGATGATCACTTGTTGGAGTTGTCGTTTGACAATTATGATTATGATTACGATCGCAGAGCATCGTAAATTCCTACGATATGTTTTTGCAAACTTCAATTATTTGTGCAATCAGATGGACGCACAGTGGCGGCTCTTATGGATTGAAGGCTGATTGATTATGGAAGG
This sequence comes from Meconema thalassinum, assembly GCA_946902985.2. Lineage (NCBI taxonomy): Eukaryota > Metazoa > Arthropoda > Insecta > Orthoptera > Tettigoniidae > Meconema > Meconema thalassinum. The sequence continues at coordinate 883,994,054 of OX336389.2, read as the reverse complement.
CTAGAGTGTTCTTCATTTATTGATTTTCTACGGTAGAGATTTGAGCCATGCTGGACTCTATTTTCAATTAAGTCATATTTCTAACTAATGGGAATCAGTATCCCAGTTTATTTTCTTGAATCATTAACTATTTCCGTATGACTTTGAAATTTTCACACGCTCTGTCCACTTGACTATGTTACTCAAACAAGATAAATAATTTGTGCTCTCTTGTGTGCACAGGTGATTTAGATTAATAACTAATTATGATAAAAAGAAATGTAATCAAGTACACCAGGAATGGAATAGGCTGAAGTGGTCCCATATACAGTATATTTAAAAAATATAAATATGATAATAATTATTGGAATTGAATTCACATATTCTGTGAAGCATTATTTGGTGATAGTCAGTTAAAGAAATGTAATACGCGAGAAAAGAAAAAGAAAAGTAGATTTATATGATAATAAGTTGACTACAGGCATTGGTAATTGAAATGAGGATCTGTTGTTTGACTTATTTTTTTGTAACTAGTCAGTGACCTTCATGGTGGTGACGTGGAATTTCGGTGTGCATTGATTATAATTATTGAATAGAGCTCCTACTAGGAGGATTTTTCTTATCAAATTGACCACGTAATTATTTCAAGCATGAATAATGGAAGATGGCATGACTGATATTTTCCTTGCCTAAATTAGCATATATTTGTTGAGCCTATAATTGATTTACAGTATACCTGTAACATAATAATTTCCGATAGGAAGGTCATATGGATAAATTATGTATGAATTGGTGAATTTATGAAACAATTAAATTATGGATTATGAAATGAATGAAGAAGTGACTTTGTGAAAAGCAAATTTGTGAATAGTTAAAACACGAATTGGTGGATTTATGAATAATTAATATGGACAATTTATTTCATGGAAATTTAATTTATAAATATTTTTTTATTAACTGATAGTTAATTTATTGATGGAATTTATACGAATCTTTCATTAACGATTTACCACTTCACAAATTATTAGTGATAATTAGTGATTGTAATTAACACACAAATCATCTGAAAGATATTATGCACGGTTGAAATGAGTTTTCTACAAATAACATTGAAGGAGAATATTGTAAATAGTAAAAGAGGCAGTTGTAAAATAGATGATTGAATTAAATATAAATGTATAATGATGAGAGGATGATTGTACAGTAAGTAAAAATAGAGTCTGGCGCAATTGTTTCAGACTGGACATTTAATTGTTTATGAATGAAATTTGCACTTAGGTTTTTGCAATTTAAGCATTTTAGTTAGAATGGAGATCTACATGATTTATATCCAAGCGGTCAAATATATTATCTTTCGTTTGTTTATTTAACTTAGATGTGATGAAATCTAGTCACATGATATTCACATTCAGTAATTGAAGCACCATATGATGGACATTCTGGGTGTAAGATAGTTCCTCACAGTCAAGTTGGACACGAATTAAATTTGTATTTTCAGTTAAAAGTCATTTTTTTAATCTCCTAATTTCATTTATATCCAAGGCTAGGGCCGAGGAGATTCATTGACCCAATTAAATTAAATGTTCTTTTTCTCTTGACATGAGTATTTCAGTTTTTTTCAATAGACCACAGCAAGTAATAATTTAGACTGAATCCCTGAGGTAGGACAGGAATGGGAATTTTTATTTTTATCGGTTGTTGCTTGATGGTTTATGGGCTGAAAATAAATGGAACCTTTTGATTTTATGAGCATCTATACTTCAGATTTTTGCTAATCAGTGTTTCCTTTTCAGTGTTAGGATTGATTTGGATCTAGGGGAAATTGATTTTCCCAGGTACGCCTCTCCTTCAAACCACACCGAGATCACTAGAGGTCTCATTCCTCCAACGTTTTTTTGTGTGAACAAATTGCACCTAGATCCCAATCAGTTTTTTAAGTATGCTATGATACCGGTTTTTGGGCGTGTATTGCAATGTCTTTCGCCGGGCCATCCGATCCACTGTCGACAAACGGGGACAATACATTTACAATCACTCTATACTCTTTAAACAATATTTCTCGTAAATATCAACCGTCGGTTAATTATTCCTGCTTCCTATTATATGTTTATGTTATAAATATTTGTAATATCTCATTTATTATTAATAATAATTATTCCATAATTATTAATGGTTCATTTATTTATTATTCATTAATGTGTATTGAAAAAATGAAAATCCACAGCCTGCTTCCAGTCTCCGACTGGGTCAGGAATGGAATGAATGAAGCCCCCATCTAGCGGCGAGGATATGAACTGTGCCGGCTGCCGAGGCCTGACGCACTCCTCTGGGGCAATGATTAAATGAATGACAGATGAAATGAAATGATAGTGGAGAGTGTTGCTGGAATGAAATTTTGACAGGGAAAACCGGAGTACCCGGAGAAAAACCTGTCTGCCTCCGTTTTGTCCAGCACAGATCACACATGGAGTGACCGGGATTTGAACCACGGACCCAGCGGTGAGAGGCCGGCGTGCTGCCGCCTAAGCCACGGAGGCTTTCATTAATGTGTATTAATGTTTATTAATGCTTATTAATGCTAATTAATGTTTATTAAGGCGTATTGAGCGCGAATAGCTCATGCAGGTGATAGCTTGTACACGAACCATGGAATTTATAATGTTCAAGAATTATGAACGCTTCCCAGATGTGTGCCACTACATCAGATGTTCTTTTGACTTCATTAAGAAGCTATGAAAAATTACCCAACATGATCAAAGAAGTTTTCTTTAATGTGCAATCTAGAATTTATAATAAGAAGCCATGCAGCTTAATTAGCCACATTTTCATGGGCTTATAATATTTATTTATGGTTTACAACCGAAGGTATGCCACCGCAGACACGCGGAAGGAAAGAACTTAGTCGCTAAATGACTTGGAAGTGATAGAACTGAGCACACCTACGTCCGTGTAGGAATGACTCTAATCCGTACTCGCATGGCGAGCAGACGTCATTTGTGAAGGTCCAAGGTGACCCAATATTAGCATCGTCGTTATCAAAATTTGAGAAGTGAACCCGACCAAAGTATTTATTTTAGCACGAAGAGTGTTTGTGACGCGAAACAGTCCGTCGAATATCTTGAATTTTGTGATATTTCCACTAAGTGAAGTGATCGACCACATGGTTGCAGCATGTTCAATGGCTGACCAGTGTGAAAAGTGATTTATGTACCAGCAATACACGAGTGAAAATCTAGTCGAAATATTCATCAGTTTATGTGCAGTATTATTGAGCCGTACAAAGGCCGAATTTAAAACGACTAAGATTAAGCTGATGCACTTAGATAAAATATCTACCACATGTGAAGTGTTACCTTCAGTGAAAAGACACGTGCTTTGTGTCAAATCTATCTTCTGTGATTTAAGCAGACAAGGCCATTTTTTAAATATAGTCTGCTATCTACAAAGTGTAAAAGCAGTGAATTTAGCATACGCTAGAAGCAGTGTCTACGATTCTAAAAATTCTACGATTAAACCAAGATGCCCTCATTCAACCATGTGCTGAGGCATAATTATACTGTACTAAAGAAGAAGATGACAATGGCTTAAATATCCAAATGGGAGGAATGCCTGTCACCTAAGCCACACTACGACTATGGAGAACCACCAGTGGATAACCATGCTTATAGCCAAGCAGAGAAGATATCTGTGGATTGCCAGGACAAAAGGCAAAATCCTCAATCCTCGTGACTGGATAATGAAATGCAACAGCTGTGAGTCATGATCTTATAATCCATTTATGTACAGTGGATGGTCAAGGTTGGATTAGTTTGTAGCATCCGTAGCTTATTGTCAGTCATCAAGGTAGGGTTATTTTCATTCCTTTTGAGCACCTTCTTATGGTGATTTTCACGCTTCTAAATGCTTCTTTGCATTTCATTACTCGGCAGAGAGTTTGTCACCTGATTGTGTGCGTTCACACGGTGCAATATTGTTTTGAAAGGTAATTCCGCATGACGGAAGATCAATTTAGTCAATTGGTGACAGGGGCATATTTTTAATTCAGCTCCAGCTGATTATTTGTCAAGTTTTCTGAAGTCCCCTTTTTCTATTATTTTGTACGCCACTGACGTCTATTATTTAACATTTATGGCGTATCGTTTAGGCATGGAAAGGATCCAGCCCACATTATTATTGTAAATTACAATTTTCCAAGAGAGAGCAGTTTGCCACCAGATTAAGATGAATTCGTTTCGCTGTAAATGAGTCAAGTAATGTTTTGAACTTCCTGATAATTCCTATTACACGATATTCGTACCATTTCCATTATTTCCACCAGAGGTTAAGGTGTGAAGCCAGCATTTATTCTCATTTAAACGTGTTCTGTAGGCAGCACATATTTGCTGTGAGCTTCAGTGGTGCTACACATCGTCAAAGACTTTCAACTTTCCGTTACGTTTATTTAGTTTTTTGAAGCCAATCATATCATTCTTACTGTAATTTATTCGTCTTTTACGACATAATAACCTTTCTTACATGTGTATAATCATATAGAGTGAATGCTAGGATCACTCAGTCTACGTTTATTGTAAATCTAATGTGTTTTAAATATCAGTGAAAGACATTTCTTTGAGAACTCATTGACACGTCATAACGTGTATTGCAGAGCGCTGGAAGTATGATGACAGATGCTCGTCCAGTCGCGTCTGTGACATTGCCCAAGGTTATTTACGATCTCTATTGTGAGACAATTGACTAACGACTTCATTTTTATTTTATTGTTCCTAGACCTTGCTAAGAATGTCCATTACTAGCCATGTTTGTTTATGCTCATGCAATTGACCTTGATCAAGTATCGATTTTTGTAAAGTTGTTCTAGTACAGGAGTACTAATAAGTAATGCTAAATATTTGATATACTCGCAGGTATTTGTGAGCGAGCCCAATATGTTTTTGTCATGATTCATATTTAATTTGAGTAACCATTTGATAGGTTGGACCGTTCAGGCCATTGTATATTCTCACTTGAAAGTGAATGATTATTTACCGTGTTTTTGATACACGACATCGGGTTGGTTACCATGTTTATTATTAGTGAAAGCCGGCAAATCTATGTTACAGAACAAGTTTGACCGAGGAGGAAAGGTAATGGTCTCTTATGAGTACCGATTGTGTTATTGTTAACGTGCGAGCCACGTATTCCTTGTTGAGGTGTACCACGTGTTGGTAGCACACTCCTGCGAAGCCTAGCATTTGGTCAACTATCTTAATAATAAATGGACTCATAAATCTACGGCATTAAACTTAGGACTAAATCATAAACCACCAATTTATTTCCTAAACTTACGATGCTAATATTACAGTTAATCTTTAATCGTTGTTAAATCTTGTTCTTGTTTCTTTAGTCGAGCGGACCAATGCATTGAGCTTACGTTTGTTCTTACTAGTAAGTATAGTAGGTAACACTGATAGACTTTTTGCCAGAGATCGCACGTGAACCCAAAGTTCAGAACTCGTGGGCCGTGACTCTATCAGGAGAATGCTGTTCTTGCACAGTTGGATTCTCATGTTTAAATACACTGATAGATGACGGTGGATAACAAACAGTTGTTCATCTGATTGTAGGCAGGGATAATAAGATGATTATTTGTGTGTACAACTTATTTATTCATTGACATGTTACCCCACTGTTACCCTACTATTTCTTGTAATGTAATATCTTTGTTGTTGTATATAATTGTACCATTGTACTGTAATGATGACTGACAATCATTAGTTTTTGTTTAGTTTGTTAATCACGGACGTCTAACGCTGTTGATCAGCTTAAAGCAGGTTTAGTTCGAATTAATTAGAGAGTAAATGTAAATATGGGATGGTACCAGTCCTTTAACCTTTTCTGTCATGTTTGACATGTTTGATGACATGATGCCTTCTTCCTAGAAGCATCATTTATTCTTGTATAACTATTTTCTTGCGGTACCATTTCCCCAGCTTTGTTTTTTTTTAGTTTGCTGTCTTTACGACCTGTCGAGGGGATTCTACGTTAACTTCAGGAGTTGTTTATTTTCTTTTTGTTTACTAGCTACGGAATAGCCGTTTTACCAAACCCTCCGACCGTAGGACAGGGGTTTGGCATTTCAAATAAACAAACCATGAGTATGTCTTAAGTCTGGATATAATTATTTAGTAGTTTTGACCTTTTGGGGGTGCATTTTCTTTGGGTGTCTATGACAATCACTGTGATGGGAACCTGATTCTTAGGGAAGCAGAGTCTTGTGCCGGCTAGTCCCATAAGAAGTGCATTCCGATCCTCTCCGGCAATGTGTCTCGAGGTAGGGGTCATCTGGGAGGCCACGTTACGGTTGGAGGTTACCAGATAACCTCTTCCAAGGGGCACATAACCTATTTCTTTTGGCGCCCAACCTGGTAAGCCGATGTGGACATGTAGGCCATCAGCAACATGTCATTTTTGAGACATGTATTTTTGATTATTGACAAATTTGTCTGGACTGTGACGAACTTTAGAGGTCGTACAGCCGTACAATAGGTCCCATGGCATTCTGTTTAGATATCAGATCATGGGGTGAAGTCTAATAAAGTTAAAATTAAGTCGAGATATTTTATATTGCCAGTTTTTTTAGCGTATGGCTTTTAGTGCCGGGAGTGTCCGAGGACATGTTCGGCTCGCCAGTTTTGTAGCTGCTTCGAGACGGACACCCAATGGGTGAGCTACAAGTACCGTTGGGGAGGAAAGTTGGAAGGGAAGGGCAAGGAGTTGGAAGGTAGCGGCTGTGGCCTATAGTTAGGGACCAACCCCGGCATTTGCCTGGAAGGAAGATGGGAAATCACAGAAGACCATCTTCACGGTTGCCGGCGGGGGGATTCGAACCTCCTCGCCTCCCGGATATGAGTGACTGCCATTAGTCATGCCGTAACGACCACGGCTAACTCACCCGGTATATTGCCAGTACTTCATCCGTAGTAAATGTAACTTGTTTTGTGTTGCTTTGCTTGTTGTTAAATGTAAATGTCGAATCATTCTTTGTCGTCGAATCCAGCAGAATTCATGGGAGTTATTGGGGATGGCCAAGCTTTCCAGCATGGCCATTCATCCATAATGTAGTGTTCGCTGGGTATAAAGTGTTTCTTCCTCATCTCATTAATTGAATTTGTGTAATGGAGGAGGAGCGGTTCCAATTGATGATGAACCAAATGTTGGCTCAACTTAATGCCACTATGGAGACAAATATCACAATATTACGAGCTGATTTTAATCAAAATACAGCGACATTGAGAGGCGATCTAGATTTAGTCCGAGCAGATGTGACTAATGTAAATAGAACATTAGGTAGAGTGAGGCGCAACATAACTGATAATGTTGCTAACATAAATGAGGCTATGGCGACTAATACTGCCAACCTCAATGAAAACATAAAAACTAATGTCACCACAATTAACAATACACTGACTGAGGTCAGAGGTGACATGACTACGAATGTCGCCACAATTAATGAAACACTGGGGCTGATATAACCAATGTAAACACAAATGTAACCAATGGTAGGACAGAATTAAATCAAACTATTGATGATCATGTAGAAGCACTGAACGAATCCATTAATGCTAATGTTGAAAACACTGTTGCTTTAAATTGTACTCTTAACTCAAGTCAGAAACGATCTGGAAACGAATCGTGCAGAAGCAAATGCTAATCTTGTCGCAGCGTTAGGGAAGGTTGATACACGCTTTGAAACCCTGACCAATACCATCGATGCAGGTAGATTAGAGATGCAGACACGGTTAGATGCGATAGATGTCAGAATCGAAGAGGTAAGCGGTCGTATGGATGAAGGTGGGAATGAACTCCAAATTGCGATTGCGACCGTGAAAGAGCAGTTAGGAATTCGAGTTTCTGCTATTGAGGAACGAATGGATGGAACTCAAACGGCCACCGAAAGGATTAGACGCCAAGTCGAACTTGTCAGCGCTAGTATGAAAGTTATGAGGGGCATAGCGACTGCTGTTCACAATAACATGAGAACCATGGTGAAAGACATGGGCAGTTTTCGTGAAAACTTAGCCCACAGTAACAATACTATTGCGGAACTTACTGCTAACTCGGAAGGGTTAAGGTTGGAAACTCATGAAAATTTGAAGGAGTTGATGAGGGAGATAAGTTCAGTCAAGGAGGAAAATAAGAAGGATAGGGCCGAAACTAAGAAGACCGTCCACGATGTTGACGAGTGTCTCCGTGGGAAGATGGAGAGGATCGAGCTGCAAATAAACGCCATAGGTTCGCCAGGCAATTTTTCTAATTCGCCTGACATTCAAGATCTCGATCAGCGATTAGAACGGATTGAAGCTCAGATGAAATCCACAACATTCACAACACCTCCGTTTATTCCAACAACATCATCAACAGTGAGACCACAAATGATGATGACTGCTGAGGCATACCCTACCACAAACTCAAGGCAACCCAGTACGTCACATTATTGGCAGTCACCACTAAATGTTACTTCCACCGGGGTAAATCCACCGCAATACAGTTATCAGATGCCAATTAATGCAACCGGATTATCTACTATGACTACTATTCCGAATGTCACTACTATGGCAGGGATTTGCTATCCAACTGCCATGAAGCAACCTAGCCTATTAAATAGTAAAGCACCGATCTTTACACCAACACGTAGTTCGGGGAATCAGAACGTGATGATAATATGTTCCAGGGAGGAACAACCTGCCCGATTCTCAGGAAGTGGAGGAGGCGTCACACCTGTTGATTTCCTGAATAATGTTCAAGCGTATCTGCGAGATACGATGGTAATACCGGAACGTGAACTCCGGGTAATAGAGCGCTTGATGGAAGGCCAAGCCAGTACCTGGTTCCGCGCTTTTGGGTACTCGTTCACTGGTTTCCGTGATTTCAGAGAAGCTTTATTGCGCACATATTGGTCTCCAGATATTCAGCAGGGGATAAGAGCCGAAATGTACACGAAGAGGTACATCTCTACTCAGCCAACTCGCTATGCGAATTACTTCTCCTCGAGTTAGCTAAGCTGAGATGCCTTCAACCCCCACTAGCGGAAACTGATCTGATCCAAACCATAATCAGGCAATATCCCGCAGATGTTCAACGAGTCTTGATCTCCGCTGATGCAACGTCTTTTGTACAATGCGATCAGATCTTGAGAAGACTCGATTCGACCAACGAACAGTTCATTAGTCAGCGGACTCGTGGTGAACAACGTAATGACAACAGACCGGCAAATCGACAAGTTAACATAACCACTGTCGACAAAAACAGTCAAACACCTGAAACAACGTTCAATATGGGAACACGGTATCAGCAAGACAATTCAGGACCTGAACGGAGAAATTGGAACCGGCAACCGTATAATCGTAACTATGATAGAAACGACAGGTTCAGAAACGAACCGTATTAGGAACGTCGTTTCGACCAACCAAACGAAGATCGAGAAAATTATAATGCTAATCAACGAAGGAATCATCAGAATCAACCCAGAGGTAATATTCGTCGAGATTACAGGTACTCGGGAGGATATGGTCGTGACAGAGATCCGCGACTACAGAAAACGGAAATTGACCGAGATTGGAGAGGAATAGCTCAAGAAAGTCGAGATTATCTTCCTAAGACAAGAGAAGAGAGAGAGAAAACTCGAACACCGAGGGAACCTCCAGAAAATCTCGATGAGATATAATTAGACCCTAACCAACCTGGTACTTCTAATAGTGGAAAGGGTAAACAAAAAACGCCAAAATCTCTATGATGTCTAAGGAGACGAGTTCCAAAATGAGGGCTGTCATACTTCTTTGGGAACCCCTCCAGGAAGACCTACTTTATGAGAGGCAAACGACGAACAACGTACGACTGACGAGACTACCAGTTATATCCGGCAAAATTAACGGTTACCCTGTAATATTACTGATAGACACAGGAGCCATGATCAGTGTTCTGTCAGCAGATGTCCATGCCATACTCAAGGTCAACACCAAGTTGACCGAACTGCCAATATCAACGGTGAAAGTGCGAGGAATTATCCCAGACAAGAGTGTCAAATGCACTGTGCAAGTATGTTGTACCGTGGAGATTGCCAACCACGTGTACCCACATCTATTCCTTGTTTTGAGAGATCTCCGATATCAAGCTATTCTAGGCGCAGATTTTATGAGGACAAATGATGGAATCATCGATATGGGCCAGAATACGATTTGTTTCAAGCCATTTGATCCTATTCCAATGGATGTGCCTGAAGAAGATAAAGCTAGGAATGCTAATGTCTATGCTCAAGAGATGCAGAATGCAGAGGGCATAGTAATCACTGAGATTAATGAAGAGAGCTCGGAAGCAGCTAACGAAGAAAACACTGATGAAGAGAGTGAAGAACGCATCAAAGAAGAATGCGAGAATACCACTCAGGAAAACTCAGTGAAACCCAGTGATGTAGCAATAGGACCAGAGCATGACTGTCATGCAAAAGCCTTAGAAAGTCGAGCTTACATCATGGAGTTAAACAGAAGAAAGGAATCTGATGATTCATCTCAAACTTCGAGGGATGAACCTTTGCCAGAGTCATCGCATGACAGTTGTCGCCGATGTACATCAAGTTGAGACGAGACCGTCGATGTCCAACGAGCAGTTCGAAGAGATTACGAAGAGGATGGATGATGCCAGAGATCAACGCCTGAGAGAACGAGAGGAAGAAATGGACTCTGGAAACTCCAACTCGGATGAAGCTGACATCCACTACTTTGAAGCAACGTCGAGCGAAGAAGAGCTAGAATCTGATGATGATGATGATGATGATGATGATGATGATGATGATGGTTATATTCCAAAGATGAGACTGTCTGAAGCACTGTACCATCTGGAAAAGATAAGCCGAAGATATGGTATGAAACAAGTTGTCAATGTTAATAATTTTGGAGTTACAACCGATGATGAAGACTCCGACTCTGACGTTTCAGCTGAGAAGAAACGGGAGAAATGGCAAGATTATATGAGTGCTATGCACCAGATCCATGGAAAGACGAAGGAAGAAGGAGCACATGTCCATCATATTGAATTTATGGGAGATACAGAACAATCCGATTCTGAGGATGATTGTTACATTCCATCGATGAAGGAATGGGAAGCATGGGATAATGATAAGAACTCCATTAGCAAATCAGCTACGAAGAAATACTAACTTCTATTTTTTTTATCTGTCCGACCACCGAGAGTGGAGATTCAGGAAAGTTATCACCAGAATTAAGAAGTATTGCAGAGTCAAATAAAAATTCTGTCATCATTTTTATTTGAACCGACGAGGGGATATATGAGACCGAATAGCTCATGCTGGTGATAGCTTGTACACGAACCATGGAATTTATAATGTTCAAGAATTATGAACGCATCCCAGATGTATGCCACTATATCAGATGTTCTTTTGACTTCATTAAGAAGCTAAGAAACATTACCCAACATCATCAAAGAAGTTTTCTTTGATGTGCAATCTAGAATTTATGATAAGAAGCCATGCAGCTTAATTAGCCACATTTTCATGGGCTTATAATATTTATTTATGGTTTACAACCGAAGGTATGCCACCGCAGACACGCGGAAGGAAAGAACTTAGTCGCTAAATGACTTGGAAGTGATAGAACTGAGCACACCTACTTCCGTGAAGGAATGACTCTAATCCGTACTCGCATGGCGAGCAGACGTCATTTGTGAAGGTCCAAGGTGACCCAATATTAGCATCGTCGTTATCAACATTTGAGAAGTGAACCCGACCAAAGTATTTATTTTAGCACGAAGTGTGCTTGTGACACGAAACAGTCCGTCGAATATCTTGAATTTTGTGATATTTCCACCAAGTGAAGTGATCGACCACATGGTTGCAGCATGTTCAATGGCTGACCAGTGTGAAAAGTGATTTATGTACCAGCAATACACGAGTGAAAATCTAGTCGAAATATTCATCAGTTTATGTGCAATATTATTGAGCCGTGCAAAGGCCGAATTTAAAACGACTAAGATTACGCTGATGCAATTAAATAAAATATCTACCACATGTGAAGTGTTACCTTCAGTGAAAAGACACGTTCTTTGTGTCAAATCTAGCTTATGTGATTTAAGCAGACAAGGCCATATTTTTAATATAGTCTGCTATCTACAATGTGTAAGAGCAGTGAATTTAACATACGCTAGAAGAAGTGTCTACGATTCTACAAATTCTACGATTAAACCAAGATGCCTTCATTCAACCATGTGCTTAGGCATAATTGTACTGTACTAAAGAAGAAGATGACAATGGCTTAAATATCCAAATGGGAGGAGTGCCTGACACCTAAGCCACCCTACGACTATGGAGAACCACCAGTGGATAACCATGCTTATAGCCAAGCAGAGAAGATATCTGTGGATTGCCAGGACAAAAGGCAAAATCCTCAATCCTCGTGTCTGGATAATGAACTGCAATAGCTCTGAGTCATGATCTCATAATCTATTTATGTACGGTGGATGGTCATGGGTGGATTAGTTTGTAGCATCCGTAACTTATTGTCAGTCATCAAGGTGGGGCCATTTTCATTCTTTTTGACCACCTTCTTACGGTGATTTTCACGCTTCTAAATGCTTCTTTGCATTTCGTTACTCGACAGATTGTGTGCGTTCACACGGTGCAATATTGTTTTGAAAGGAAATTCCACATGACGGAAGATCAATTTAGTCAATTGGTGACAGGGGCATATTTTTAATTCAGCTCCAGCTGATTATTTGTCAAGTTTCTGAAGTCCCCTTTTTCTATTATTTTGTACGCCACTGACGTCTATTATTTAACATTTATGGCGTATCGTTTAGGCATGGAAAGGACCCAGCCCACATTATTATTGTAAATTACATTTTTCCAAGAGTGAGCAGTTTGCCACCAGATTAAGATGAATAAATAAGTCAAGTAATGTTTTGAACTTCCTCATAATTCCTATTACACGATATTCGTATCATTTCAATTATTTCCACCAGAGGTTAAGGTGTGAAGCCAGCATTTATTCTCATTTAAACGTGTTCTGTAGGCAGCACATATTTTGCTGTGAGCTTCAGTGGTGCTACACATTGTCAAAGACTTTCAACAGGAGAGAGATATCTTTCCGTTACGTTTATTTGTGTTTTTGAAGCCAAACATAACATTCTTACTGTAATTTATTCGTCTTTAACGACATAATAACCTTTCTTACATGTGTATAATCATATAGAGTGAATGCTAGGATCACTCAGTCTACGTTTATTGTGAATCTAATGTGTTTTAAATATCAGTGAAAGACATTTCTTTGAGAACTCATTGACACGTCATAACGTGTATTGCAGAGCGCTGGAAGCATGATGACAGATGCTCGTCCAGTTCGCGCCTGTGATATTGCCCAAGGTTATTTACGATCTCTATTGTGAGACAATTGACTAATGACTTCATTTTTATTTTATTGTTCTAGACCTTGCTAGGAATGTCCATTACGATCCATGTTTGTTTATACTCATGCTATTGACCTTGATCAATTATCGATTTTTGTAAAGTTGTTCTAGTACAGGAGTACTAATAAGTAATGCTAAATATTTGATATACTCGCAGGTATTTGTGAGCGAGCCCAATATGTTTTTGTCATGATTCATATTTAATTTGAGTAACCATTTGATAGGTTGGACCGTTCAGGCCATTGTATATTCTCACTGGTAAGTGAATGATTATTTACCGTGTTTTTGATACACGACATCGGGTTGGTTACCATGTTTATTATTAGTGAAAGCCGGCAAATCTATGTTACAGAACAAGTTTGACCGAGGAGGAAAGGTAATGGTCTCTTATGAGTACCGATTGTGTTATTGTTAACGTACGAGCCACGTATTCTTTGTTGAGGTGTACCACGTGTTGGTAGCACACTCCTGCGAAGCCTTGCATTTGGTCAACTATCTTCATAATAAATGGACTCATAAATCTACGGCATTAAACTTAGGACTAAATCATGAACCATCAATTTATTTCCTAAATCTACGATGCTAATATTAGAGTTAATATTTAATCGTTGTTAAATCTTGATCTTGTTTCTTTAGTCGAGCGGACCAATGCATTGAGCTTTCGTTTGTTCCTACTAGTAAGTCTAGTAGCTAACACTGATAGACTTTTTGCCAGAGATCGCACGTGAACCCAATGTTCAGAACTCGTGGGCTGTGACTCGATCAGAAGAATGCTGTTCTTGCACAGTTGGATTCTCATGTTTAAATACACTGATAGATGACGGTGGATAACAAACAGTTGTTCATCTGATTGTAGGCAGGGATAATAAGATGATTATTTGTGTGTACAACTTATTTATTCATTGACATGTTATCCCACTGTTACCCTACTGTTTCTTGTAATGTAATATCTTCGTTGTTGTATATAATTGTACCATTGTACTGTAATGAGGACTGACAATCATTAGTTTTTGTTTATTTTGTTAATCACGGACGTCTAACGCCGTTGATCAGCTTAAACCAGGTTTAGTTCGAATTAATTAGAGAGTAAATGTAAATATGGGATGGTACCAGTCCTTTAACCTTTTCTGTCATGTTTGACATGTTTGATAACATGATGCCTTCTTCCTAGAAGCATCATTTATTCTTGTATAACTATTTTATTGCGGTACCATTTCCCCAGCTTTGTTTTTTTTAGTTTGCTGTATATAGGAACTGTCGAAGGGATTCTACGTTAACTTCAGGAGTTGTTTATTTTCTTTTTGTTTACTAGCTACGGAATAGCCGTTTTACCAAACCCTCCGACCGTAGGACAGGGCTTTGGCATTTCAAATAAACAAACCATGAGTATGTCTCAAGTCTGAATATAATTATTTAGTAGTTTTGACCTTTTGGGGGTGCATTTTCTTTGGGTGTCTATGATAATCACTGAGATGGGAACCTGATCCTTAGGGAAGCAGAGTCTTGTGCCGGCTAGTCCCATAAGAAGTGCATTACGATCTTCTCCGGCAATGTGTCTCGAGGTAGGGGTCATCTGGGAGGCCACGTTACGGTTGGTGGTAACAACATAACCTCGTCCAATGGGTACAGTATTAATACTTACTAATGCTTATTAATGCTTATTAATGCTTCTTGCATTATTTTACCGCTTATTACTGCATTTTACCGTCGATACAATTGTATAGCAGCTTATTCCAATTCCGAGCTAATGGCCCATGGCTAAGCAATTAAAACAAGCTCATACTTAAACATTGTCAACATCTTGTTAATATGTTAATAAAATTATCAAACCAATAATTTAAAATCACATCACTATTTCTTTCCGTCAACTCTTTACTGTCATATCGACTGTAGATCGATTAAATATTAATACTTTAATCTTTCACTCTTCTACCTGCAACAATACTACCCTACTCTATAATGCATCACAGTTTTACATAATGCGTCTGTACAACGTAACAGAGCTTCCATAAAACAACTATACTCTAAAAAGCCTTACCACTTCTTTCAATAAAAATGCAATCCTCCGTAATACGTCAACACTATGTATTAGAGCTTCCATAAAAACAACTATGCTCTAAAGAGGCTTACCACTTCTTTCAATAAAAATGCAATCATCCATAGTACGTCCACACTACGCATTAGAGCCTAATATCATCGCTGCTACTCTCTCATTACAACAGTAAATGCATACACTGCATTTCCTTCTCGTATTACAAAATTTACATGTCTTTGTACAACTTAACAACAGAACTTTCACACTAGTTCTCTACTTCAATATTTATTCAATACGATCTTCACAATATATTTCAATTACTTCGTTGCCTTAATACTTGTATTTATCTTGACCATATATTACAGTGCATGAACTTTCCTTGGTTTACTTTCGTAGTTACTATGTTTAAGGCAATAGTTGGTAATATTTGATAAGAATACAATTAATTAACACCACACTGGTGATATCTTATTGCTTCAATGCAATATTTTAATGTCAACAACAATAACATTAATGTTGCAAAATGTTTACTAGAATTCTCGTTGTTCAAGATATCACTATTTATAGGGATGCAAATTTACCTAAATCTGATATATTCAAAGTGTCTACTCATAATAATGGAATTACCGTAAAGATTGACTAGTCTTACTGAGAACTAATTCTTTGAATGACGTACATAGATCCAAATTATTATACATTCAAGTGTATTTCCAGTCCTAATGATTGTTATATCAAATATAACATAAAGCTCAATCACCGCAAATGTTCTTGATTAGATCGTCGTAATAAAATAAAACATGAAGTCAATGTTTTATATTCGCAGTATCTTCGTCCTAACTAATAATCTTCTTACGCTAAAATTCCCAACGTTATTATCTCAAACGAAAATCGCAAATATCGAAATTCAACTTCATAAATACAATCCAAATCGTAGATAAAATTATCGAATATTTAAAACTGTCGAATTAATTACGGATCATAAAATAACCCAAACTTCTCCTTTAAATTCAATGGAATATTAAATAACTAAAACAATGGTGAATTGTGTTGCTCCAAAATAATTTCAAACTACCTAACAAACTACATAATGAATCTTATTCTACCTTTTCCGAATCTAGACGATCTTTGGAAATAGAAAATAAATACTGGACAGTTTTCCCCAATTCTGCTATTCTCCTGCCTGCCATCTCCTTCCTCCAAAAGAACTGCATTGTCGAGACTCGAACTCCGTCGTCTGGAATCGAACTGCACCATCCTGGACTCTGGATTCGACTCGGACCAGTTTTCAAGCATTGAATCGGGTAATGGCCCTGATTCCATCTTATTCGTTTCTTCTTTGCGCTGATCATAGATGATTCTTCTTCTTAATCATTTCAAAGTTGATATATGTAGCTTTGTTCTTAAGTTTCTCCATATTTTACAATTTTGTAGATAGTTAGTTGCCCAAAATATTCCAATTCCTCAATGCACATCATGTTCCTTACGCATTATGTTTAAGCTGCCATAAAGACCTCGCTATAGTTGAAGTATAACATTCCTCTCACTTTCAGAATGTCTGACATAGTGGAAATTATAATAATAATGAATAGCTTCACTATAATTGCTTGCAGTCAATGTTTGTAGGATCACGTTATAGTAGATGCGTGATATCGCTGTTATATCGTAACTTATTTGCTTGAGCTACGTAGTATACTTTTATGCTGGACACAATGTTCGTTAATCAACGCTGAGATATTCCTTTGTATAATACTGTCTTATAACACTTAAATACTGCTTCACTGATCGGAGATTTCGTTGATATAATGTTGAAGTATATATGCTGCTGTATATTGAAACGTCGGAGACAATTCTTACCATTCACTGGCTTTGAATACTGTTCTTTACACTTGTAAGAACTTCCAACTCACTTCACTTGATGCCCGGCCTTCTATCAAATGACCCGCACGACTACTCTGATCTCCGCTGAATGTTCAAGACGCGCACTTTTTCGTTAACCTCGATCTAGGCTCAAACAAGTTTCACGTCTACACTCCTCGACGTTTCGCAATCAAAGAACCACGATCCTTTTTCGTATCTCTTCTTCTTAGTTTCTTTAATCAAGCGCTATCACCATTGAGCGGTAATCATTGACAATACATTATAAAATGACATCAATCTTCGTAACAAGAATTCAACTTCCATTTTAAAAACGATGGAAATATTCTTCATAGCAATCTGCGTATTTCCATGTTTAATAAAGTCGGTTAACTACATTATTAGTAATTATTTCTCTAAATCACATTCTAATGAGAAGCTATTGTGGACGTAATTTTACTCTCTCCTTCGTCTCCCCTCCAAAGCGTGAGCCAATCACAATTATTTCCCCGTTGCTATGACGTTTTCCGCTTGATAATGGTGACTCAAGCCAAGGTTAAATCTAGTTAAAACAACGGGAATCAACCTTTCTCTTTTATGATGCAATGGTGAGTCATCTATCCTTTGTCTCGAAATACATGTCAATTGCACAACTTCCGCGTTCAAATGTTGGCTCTAGTGCGCCTAGTGTCCAGTCTCTGCGCTCTGTATTAAACGTATTGCAGTACTCGATCAAATGGACAGTGTTTGTGTGCTGACGTGCTGCACTGCTCAGAAATGGACCGGGTAGGACTGCGCTTCGCTAGCACGAGTAAATTTCTCGCTAGCACTGCTTCACCTCGCCCATTGCACGTCTCGGACGGGTATACACGCTGGTATAGACACGTCTATTACCGTGTGATTTGTACCTTCAATGCTAGGTTCTGCCTTCCATAATAACTTCCATACAACTCACGAAATTGAATAGGTGGCATTTTTCCCGGCAGTTGGCATGGAAGTTTGATTACAACAACCAATCAGATTGCTTTTCTCGTTCTACTAGAGATCCTAGCGGCTACATAAACAAATGGATTTGTTATGTGGGTAGGTCCACAGATTACCCCACGAATAAATACATTAAAAAGAAACTATATTTTCTTTAAATTGTGTCTGTGCGAAAAGCGCTTCCTATATACAGTAAATACAGAACGTGTCATATTATAATTATTGTTATTATTATAATTCTGTCTCCTCCATGGTGTAGTGGTCAGCGTGCTTAGCTCCCACCCCGGAGGTCCAAAGTTCGATTCACGGCTCTGCCACGAAATTTGAAAAGTGGTATGAGGGCTGGAACGGGGGCTACTCAGCCTCGGGTGGTCCAGATGAGTAGAGGGGGTTCGATTCCCACCTCAGCCATCCTCAAAGTGGTTTTCTGCGGTTTCCCACTTCGTCTTCGGGCAAATGCCTGGATGGTACTGTACCATTTCTCTCAAGCGTTTGTTGCAGCACTGAGCTGTAGGGTTGGTTTTGTATTAAAATACAGCGCATAACCGGTGAGCTTGTGGCGTGATAGTTGACGGATTCCGTGAGGCTGGCCCGAGCCGAACAGAGCCGAAGTTTTCCGAACTGGCTGACGCAATAGTAACTTTCGGGACTAGTGCATCGCGCAGATCCAACTTATTGATTAAATATTGAAATAACACCTCATCTATAATAACGAGGAAGAGAAGTTTATTTATCATTTTCAGCATTTTACCCAAGATGTATTGACATTGTACTGGCTTTGAAGAGTTGATTTCTTTGGCAAGACTTCATGATATATGACAGCTATGTTGACCATGCGCCAACGCTTTGATTTATCGATATACGCACCGCAAGGGAGGGGAGGATTACCCTCGTAAGTATGCGGGCAGTTCGAGCAAGCCAGATTTTGATATATCTCTGCCCAGAGCAGTACGACCTACGAGCGCGAATATTAACACATATCGCGAAGTGCAAGGTTCACTTGAAACATAAGTGAGGCCACCGCTAGGATGTTGGAGTTGCGTGACGAAAAACTCTAACATAGGCATATCAGTAATGAGTGATATTTTCACGCTGAATATGTGCCGTGTAACGTGCAAGTTTATTCATGCTACATTCACATTAAGGCAAGCGCTTTACAACGAGCAACGTTAACTTTGGCGAGTGTACAGTGATTCTCGCAGTAGACTTTTCACTTCAGAATCGTGCTACTTCTATGGATACAAGTGTTGTTACACTTGAGCACTAGATGAACTATTTCACTCATTCCTCTCATGTTTCTGGCATGATAACCGACAAGGTGTCGGGAGGAAGGAATATAATGCACGTATACATTATAGCTATGGCTAAGTAAACATTTGTACATGAATGCTGTGATGTAGGCAACGCACTATGCATTCTACGGAATGGACACTGACTTTTTAAAGCGTCATTGCTAGTGCTAAATTTTCTTCTACCATGTCAATCCATTATGACATGATGACAGTAAGATGCAATTATCGCTTCGGGCGTATGCTACTACTCTGTGATGAGTCTCTTACTCGAAACGATATCGTCAGTACGTGGAGAGCGGTAACAACAGGTGATGTTAGTGTGGCTGTCTGGAACCCGAGCGTCTGGGATTGGCAATCCAGGGTTCGATTCCATCGACATTCCAGGAGGAACCAGGGCATTTCTACGTATAACGGAAGTCTGGACATGGGAGCCATATCATTGCTTTCGATTCCATCATCGTCTGGCGATAAGGAACAGCAAATTTACACCCATCAGTAGTGGTAATGCATGAATATTATAATGTTTTAGTAACTGTCATATTTTCTTTTTCTTAGTATAGTCGATGGGTGGGACTTAGGCTTGACGTTTTACTCTTGGCTGGTCCTATTCTCGGCTGGATTTTGATTCTTTTTAAAAGAATGCATTCATTGTGTAGTGTGTTTTACACAAGTCATGGTAAGTCATGGTAATTTATATGGGAACATTTTTGTCGTAGTGAAGAGAGTCGACTTAGGGAAGATTATATTATAGTGATTATGAATCTCCATCGTGGTTTTGTATTTTCTTTTTGCCACGTTTATTCGTATTCGCGTTTATCAACGGATCTACGTTATAGAGATCATTCTGATTGTTAGTTGAAGAGTTGTCAATATTCGTTTGAACATTTTTCTTCGTCGTGTTGGAGAGTTGAGACGTTTTTGAGCTCACTCTTGGCCTGAGAGGATTTTTTTCTTAGATTTTGCTAAGAGAGATTTCCAGTTTTGGTGCATTGTGGAGACAGTAGGGTTTTCTAATCGACGGTTTGGTGTTTATCGTTTCGATCACCCTCGTTGATGGTGTAGGAACCCTATATTATTTTTCATAGTCCACTCGAGCAGGAATATTTCTTTTTATGCTTGAAAATCTTGATCCTATTGAATTTATTGTTATGACACACGATTGTCATGTTAATTTTGAGCTGATAGAAATCCATTTCATATATGGTATTTTTCAGTATTTTCAATGCGGATTATAGTCTAGTAAAAACATTCTGAACAGCATTTACGATCTTTTCTTCGACGTGAGTCTCAGATAATCGAATGTGGAGGCATGTTCTTTAATAGACATGTGATTGTAATAAACTATTGTAAAAGCATTAACTATAAGCCTAATAATCAGTAGGAAAAATGAGAGATAACATTTTTAGACACTCTATATGAAGTATAACATCCTGTATAACTCTAGAAACGCAAATATCAAGCAAACTGTAATTATTGAAGTATATTATTGAAGAAAGCATTCATACCACCAATTAGGGTGACTTATGAATACAAATGTTTAAAAGGCAATTTTGAAACAATCAATACTCAGTGGAGTAGATTTATCGTGTGGGTAAGACCATGTTCTGGCACCGTTGAATAATAATAAGTAATTAATGTTTGAAATAATTATGATGAAATCCATTGCTGAATGGAAGGTGAATAAGTCAGGTGTGACTTGAAACAATCATAGATTTACAGTTATCGAACTTGATTGCAGTAGTGTACTTTCAGGAAACGTATACTCCTAGACACGAGCACGTATAATTTATGTAATGATCTTTATCATACAAGTTCTGAATTTAATTACAATGCTAATAGCTACATAATCATCCCTTTGATGAATTCTCAGATTAATGTCGAATGAATTTGATTTTTCTTGCTTATTCTCACAAGACATTATTGGGTCCAAGGGACACCAATCATTTATGATATTACTACCACGAAACCACTAATGACTTATACAAGTTACACTTATGGAGGGTGTACAATCTTCGTCTTTCGCTATAACACTCTGAGAGGTGTTAAAACCACTTGTATATATGTATATTCTTTTTCAGGGTTATTATCAACATGTATAGTAGGGAAATTACCCACTGGAACGAGAATGTTCTGATATTTGATTTAATATTAGTTTGTTTGGATCAATATGTTTAATGGGATTTTGCAGCCCATTGTTGTGTGATGGATTTATCCTTGTTTTTGTGTGATTTATTCTCGAAAAGATGATATCTGTTCCACAAAGGCCTTTTTCAAGGCTAACTATAATTACGTTTAATACAGAGGGACTTTCATCCCCAAAAGAAGAGCTCCTGAGTGAAATATGTCGAAGTAACAACTGTGACATATTTTGCATACAAGAGACCCACAGAGACAATCAACAACGACGTCCCAAAATTGCTGACTTGAGACTTATTGCCGAGAGACCTCACAGACAGTACGGAAGTGCTTTATTCGTTCGACCTGATCTTCAAATCATGTCCACTTCCATCTCTGAACACGAGGATATAGAAATATTAACTGCTGAGCTGAGTAATTGTACCATATCTTCTGTATACAAACCACCAGGTGCTGCTTTTTCCTTTGCTACCCCTGATAGTTTCCATAAACATAGTGTCAATTTTGTAGTTGGTGACTTTAACAGTCACAGTACAGTGTGGGGTTATGCTCAAGACGATGATAATGGAGAAGAGGTGTTAAAATGGGCCGATACCTTCCAATTAACCCTCATACATGACAGTAAACTTCCTCCATCCTTCAATAGTGGGCGTTGGCATCGTGGATACAATCCAGATCTGATCTTTGCCAGTGAGCACATAAGCCAACAATGCATCAAGACATTATGCTCTCCAGTTCCTAACTCTCAACATTGGCCTGTGATGTGCCAAGTTACTGCATTAGCCCAGCCGATCACTATACCCTACCGTAGAAGATTCAACTTCCGGAAAGCCAATTGGGAGAAATTTAGTTCTACTTTGGATAGTTTTGTAGCTGGTATCCAGCCAACGCCAGATGAATACGATAAATTTGTGAATGCAGTGAAGAAGGCTTCACGGTTGTCGATGCCTCGAGGGTGCAGGACACAATACTTCCATGGCTTAACACCTAAAACAGCTGATCTGATGAGTAATTATCTTTCACTCTTCGAAGATAATCCATTTAGTGACGAAACCATTTCAGCAGGAAAAGAGCTAATATCCACCATAGCATTGAACAAGAGAGAAAGATGGTTGAAACTTATAGAGGAAACTGACTTCTCTGTTAATAGTCAGAAGGCTTGGAGGCTGCTAAAGAAATTAAATAATGATCCAACTAAGAGTTCCACACAAGCAAACATCACTGCCAATAAAATCGCATCACAGCTTATAAATAATAGCACACCAAGATCGTCATTTAGAAAATCAGATTTCAAACTTCAGAATAAGGTACACAATCAGAACAGTGAACTCACAACACCATTTGATCTTCATGAACTAGAAGCTGCCGTCCGTACACGTCGGAATGGCAAGGCAGCAGGACTGGATGATTTTTGTGTTGAACAAATTAAACATTTTGGCAATGTCACGAAAATTTGGCTTCTAAATCTTTATAATCACTGCATTGCATTTTTCAAGATCCCAAAGTTATGGCGCAAGGCTCGTGTAATAGCTATTTTAAAGCCTGGTAAAGTACCAAATGATCCTAAAAGTTTCAGACCAATCTCTCTTCTTTGTCATCTTTATAAGATCCTAGAGAGAATGATCCTGAATCGTTTAACTCCTGTAGTTGATCCTCTTCTAATCCCTCAACAAGCTGGGTTCAGACCAGGCAAAAATTGCACTTCTCAAGTCCTGCACCTTACTCAGTTCATAGAAGATGGTTTTGAAAGGAAAAAGATCACAGGTGTAGCTTTTGTTGATCTCTCTGCTGCATATGACACCGTAAACCACAGAATACTGTTACATAAACTCTATAAACTAACGAACAACTATGGATTCACTAACATGATAGCTACACTTCTTCAGGATCACCGGTTCTTCGTCGACTTCCAAGGACATCGCAGCCGATGGAGAACTCAGAAGAATGGATTGCCCCAGGGAAGTGTATTGTCTCCTATTTTATTCAATGTGTACACCAATGATCAACCACAGCCTCAAGGGTGTAAAAGCTTCATTTACGCTGACGATCTTGCTCTTTCTGCCCAATCAGAACAGTTTGAAGTTGTAGAGCATACACTCAGTCGTGCTCTCAAACAGCTGGGTACTAACTATGAAAGGAACCAACTCATGCCCAATCCTAATAAGACTCAGGTATGTGCCTTCCACCTGAAACATAAACAATCTACTCGGAAACTTGAAGTATTCTGGAATGGTATGTTATTGGATCATTGTTTCCATCCCAAATATCTAGGTGTCACCTTGGACCGTACACTCACATTCAAGGAGCAGTGCTTTAAGCTAAAACAGAAGATCTCTTCGAGGAACAGCCTCCTCCGTAGACTGGCAGGGAATAACTGGGGCACCCATCCCCAAACATTAAGGTCAACAGCATTGGCCTTATGCTATTCAGCAGGAGAATATACCAGTCCTGTGTGGTACAAGTCAGCCCATGCAAAGCAGGTGGATGTAGCCTTAAATGAGAGCTGCAGGATTATTACAGGTTGCTTGAGGCCAACTCTCATCAGTAAAGTGCACTATCTTGCAGGGATTGCTCCACCTGACATCAGAAGAGAAGTGGCTGCAAACAACGAAAGAAGTAAATCATCTGCTATGACCTCACACCCACTCTTCGGATATCAACCTGCTGAGAGGAGATTAAAATCGAGAAAGAGCTTCCTAACAACTACTCAACCATTACAAGGAACAGCAGCAACAGCTCGAGTAGCCGTGGGGAAGGAGAGGACCAGCAGTCTGTCTGAATGGATGGAACCGAAGGAATCTCTACCTCCTGGTCACACAGAGAACTGGCTAGTCTGGAAGTCCCTGAACTGACTGAGGGTGGAAGTAGCAAGATCCAGGGACAATTTATATAAGTGGCATTTTCCGACCAAGACAGTCCTGTGTGATTGTGGCGCAACCCAGACAACACAACACCTCTTCTCCTGTCCATTGTGCCCGTACAGGTGCACTGAAGCTAATTCAAGTGCTATCGAAGTGGCTAAGTTCTGGGCAGAAACTGTTTGAAGTCGTCTGTTCAACACATACTTTGTACTTCTGACACGAATAAATAAATAAATAAAATTCTCGACCAATGTCGAGTTGATTAATGTTCATCAGATTTTCATTCTGCGGGCATTGCACTTTGCTATGTCATTTTTGTGAATAAAAGATTTTCAATTCCTTTTAATTCGACATCGTGGTGATTTATAGATGTGAGTGGAGGTCACGTTAAGAAAGCCATTGCTGGGTATTTCTAGTTGTTTCTACGCCTGAGATCATACTCCTGTGTAGACCTCGTGTTCTTTGAGCTGTTGCTTTTCAGCGTTTGGCCATGGTTTTTCTTAACGTTGCCTGGTTAGGTTTCCCTGTGCCCTGTTATCCCCATCTCTTGCTGGTAGTATCTGGGGGGTTTCAGCCGGGGCTTTTCAGGTTCTACGATCCAGTTATCTTCGAGGGACTTCAGCAAGCTGATGGTAGGTAATTTCGGGTAAAGTACTGCACCCGAAATTTGAATTATTTCTGACAAAAATGATTATATTTTTCCAAACCCATGATAAAATTTAACATTGAGAAAGTGCCTTTGGAAGTGGACAGAAAACGGGTTTAGCCAGCGAGCTCTAGCCGAGTCGAGGCTTGATCACGTGATTTGTGATGCTCGGAGACGCGTGACAAGGTCATAATCACTTAGCAACAAGGACTTTGCCGCGAATTAAAGTCATATATTGTTATTAATATGCTATTGGATATAAGAAGACAGCCAATGAGAAGAGAGTTTATGGAAGGAGGGATTGTAAAAGCCTCATTAATATAATTAAATTATTGCATTTAGGCCCTTAAAAAGACATTTTATTGTTTGGAATATTGCAGAATATTATAAGAAGATATTATCAGTACTTTGAAAGTAGCTGGAAGTACGCAGTACACTGTTATATGTATTAATACATGAACGTGCGTAAATATCCCGCGGGGTCGAAAATGGCGCTACCAAAAGTTATGCTTGGAGACTGCCAGCAGAGAGAAGGTGTTCCTCAATCTAGTGAAAGTTACCGCATTCTGAGCCGATACACATTTTAGTATTTCGTGAATATTTCCACGAGTGTAAGTAGGAAATAAAGAGCGGTTCTTGCACAGGGGCTAATGGGCAAGATGGCCGCCGCACGCAACCAGCCCTATGTTATTCTTATGGAGGGGACAGTCAGAGCTGGCACAAGGGCTAATGGGCAAAATGGCCGCCACGCTGTCACAGGGGGAGGTCGGCCGTGTAGTTACTAAATGGAATATTTATTATTATTATTATTATTATTATTATTATTATTATTATTATTATTATTATTATTAATTTTATTATGTAATTATTGATTGATAGCTTGCCACGGTGGGTGAGTGGTTATCGTGTCGGACTACCTACCCCAAGCTTGCAGGTTCGCTCTTGGTCGTGGTAAGTGATTTTTGAAAGGCGGCAAAAATTAAGACACGCATGTCATATGATGTTGGCATGTAAAAGAACCCAGGGAGAGGTCGGTTATGTAGTTGCTAAATGGAATATTTATTATTATTATTATTATTATTATTATTATTATTATTATTATTATTAGGTAATTATTGATTGATCATGTACAATCAAGACCAGCCTTATATTGCCCCACTTTATGGTGTAGTGGCTAGCATTTTTAGCTGTTACTGTGGATGCTCGGGTTCGAGTCCTGGCTCTGCCAAGAAATTTAATTCTAGGCTGAGGGTTGGAATGGGGTACACTCAACCTTGTGAGACAAAACTGACAGGAGCTGACTTTTGATTCATACCGCAGCCATTCTGCCTAACCCAACTTCACCTAACCTAACCTAACCTAACCTCACCTAACCTAACCTAGCCTTACCTAACCTAACCAAATCCCAACCTTACCTAACCTAACCGAACCTAACTTCAAAGTCAGAATGCACAATACATCTATTGTTTTTATACCCTCATAAATTAGATATAGAGAATGTCCACCACGATTTAGATCCTCGAGCACACTTTCTGACATATCATTAAAACGTGTAGAAAGGAATGTCTGAAAATTTTCACTAAAGCATAGTACACGTTCACCATACATTGTGTCCACTTTTTGAATGTTAATGATAGGGAAAAGAGTATGCATTGGTAATTCAGTGAGCTTTTTTTTCTCTCTAAACAACAGTTCTGCCCCATAGCATTGAGAATATTTATTGTAGTAGCCTATAAAGAAACAAAAAAAATCTATAGCTTTAGCTATAAGTGACCAGAACCACAATAACATTTTATTCTAATAAGGAGATTTCCATAATGATTAAAAAAAGCTTACCATAATGATGGATTGTGTAAGTAAACGCCTTTTGCTGCTTGATGCCACTACTAAACTGATACTCATACAACGGACAAGTGAGTTCATGTTTCGCTGAGGTAATCGTATGTTCCCACCCACGTCCTGTGTGTTGCACGCGCCGTAGTGGCTAAATTTGAAACTAGATGAGATGATTTGCTGACGTAATCGTATGTTCCCCTGCACGCACACGCCGGTCCCTGTGGACGGGTCCTAATAAGGAGATTTCCATAATGATAAGGAAAAAAAGCTTACCATAATGATGGATTGTGTAAGTAAACGTCTTTTGCTGCATGATGCCATTACTAAACTGATACTCACACAACAGACAAGTGAGTTCATGTTTCGCTGACGTAATCGTATGTTCCCACGCACTTCCTGTATGTTGCACGTGCCGTAGTGGCTAAATTTGAAACTAGATGAGATGATTTGCTGACGTAATCGTACGTTCCCCCGCACGCACACGCAGGCCCCTGTGGACGGGTCCTTGTGGACGGGTCCCTGTGGACGAGTCACTGTGGATGGGTCCCTGTGGACGGGTCATTGTGGACGGGTCCTTGTTGACGGGTCCTTGTTGACAAGTCCCTGTTGATGGGTCCTTGTTGACGGGTCCTTTTTGACTAATCCCTTTAGACCGGTCCCTTTGGCCTGGTCCCTATGGACTAGCCCATGGTCCCTAATGCTATGATAAAATTAAACGTTGTTCCACATGAAACGCATGTGAAGAGCCGATTGCTACTATGAATTAACATGTTTGTTTTTTTGTTTTTACGCATGCGCACTTGGGGATTTTGTAAGCGGGCGGGCTTTTTGAATAATGATTTATAGATGAGTTATTTTTTTAAATTACCAAAAGATCCAAAACTAATAGGTCATTAACTTTTTAATATCTCATGAACCAATGAGGCTAGGGACTTGTATAAGAGGTCGTTGGACTTGAGGTGACATTCTGTTTTTGAATGTATTATTTATTTTTTGTCAAAAGGGCCTAACTACACTTTTGTTAATATCTCGCTAACTAATAATCAAAGAGGGTCAAGTGAGGTGTCATGGGACTCAGGATGGTCAACCCTTTTCCATGACCAACGAATTTACCAAAAAGATCTAATACAGCATGGTCATTGACCTATGATTTTATAAACTAATAATCGGAGAGGGTCAAGTGAGGTGTCATAGGACTTAGAATGGTTAACTCTTTCCCATGACCAATGAATTTACCCCCAAAAATCCAAAACAGCAAGGTCATTGACCTAAGATTTTATAAACTAATAATCGAATATCAACATGTGAGGTGTCATAGGACTTAGAATGGTCAACCCTTTCCCATGGCCAATGAATTTACCCAAAATACCCAATACATCAAGGTCATCGACCTGATATTTTATAAACTAATAATCGGATACGAACACGTGAGATGTTTACCATGCGTGATGAAACATAGCTAGGTAGAGAAAGAATTAGTCTAGCCTACATGTATGGTGACTGACAAGTCTTTTACCATTGAAACTTGTTTTCAGATCAAACTGCAGTATAGAGAGAGTATAGGTTGCAGGTATGGGTTAATAAATGAGAAACGTTGTACGCACACTCTGATTTATTAAGAATTAAGAGTAGACTATCTTTAATTGATTGGTTAAAAATGATAGCTAAAACACAAAAATGCTCAGTGGTTACCGAGACAAAATGGTCGCTACACACAACAAGCTTTAAATACTTGAGGCTAATGATCTATACACACACACACACACACTCGCTTGTTCTAAACTAAAATGTGTTGCTGTCAGTGCTCAGACAGTAGGCTAATGACAAAATGCATTGCAAACAGAAATATAATCATTTCCGGTTGTCTATGTTACCAGCTATCCATTTTTTTGTGTTGCACTTTAACTCTTGTACTGGTGGTCTTAACTCGATTTCCAGGTCTGAGGCCTAGAACGAGTCGAACTAAGAAACAAGGGCATGGTGGTGCAGTGGTTAAGCTGTTAGCTTTTTCACCAGGGGTTCGATTTCAGGTTAATATGCATGTCATAAACATATTAAACAAAACAAAACAGAGATAACGTTTAAAACGGATTACATTTGTGACTTTTTTAAATTATTACTTGGATTACAAATACAAAGGTGAACTGGGTTTGATATACAGTTAATGCTGTCTATCACACACTAGACTGTAAGAAAGCCAAAAGAGCAAAGGCGTAGGTAGAGCAGTGGTAAAATTGCTATATGTAGAGAACTACCTAGCCAGCTATATCGCATAAACAGTGCAGGATACAATCCAGCAATCAAATTTGTATCTTGTGGAACAGAGAAATGCACTTACGTGAGAAAATGCAAGTTCATGTGTAATATAACCTAACACACAAGTGTTCACCTGTGCACGTGCATGATAAGAGCTAACAACTCACATTCTGTTAAGTTCGTACGTAACGTTAGGTTAAGGCTAATGCACACACCCTAGTACACGAGGCACATGCCATTTGAGAGCAGGTCAAGGGATCTAACTTGGTGGATGGATGTGTTCTAACGAGTCATTTGTAGTTGAAAGAGAATAATACTTGTCCTTAAGATGTTAAAACTGAGGAGATGGTACGTACAGTAAGACGTCTTGTTATTTCCTGTGTCATATTACAGGCATGGCAGAGAGCGCACAGTTCTGTTGCTATGACTAACGCTGCAGTAATTTGAAACCCCAGGTGTTCATTAAGACAACGGGTGATGATTATACAAAGTTAGCAGTCATTGGATATTACACAGGTGTTCCTTCTGGTGTCATGTTGCTGACATGGCAGAGAGCGCACAGTTCTATTGCTATGACTAACGCTGCAGTAATTTGAAACCCCCAGGTGTTGATCAAGACAATGGGTGAGGATCATGCAAAGTCAGCAGTAATTGGATACCACACATCAACATGGACTAAATCATAAATGTGTTGTCATAACCCGCAGAAACCTCATTTAAAGATTTTAGATTTTACATTATAACATTTTAGATTTGTTTTAATTTTACATTTTTTTTTTAGTTTTTACATTTTAAATTAAAGATTTTTTGATTTTTTGATTTTACTTTTTTTACATTTTCCTAAAAGAGTAAACTACAAGGTCACATACCTAACCTCATTAAACCTAACTTAAGCTAATCCAGAGGCTAATGCACATACACAAAGTATATAAGGTACTTGCAACTATCCTTATGCTAGTCTTACAGGTTACTGTACAACATGATCACTACCCCAAACGGATTTTTTTTTCTTTTTGTTGTTTACACATATGTCAATTTTCCAATTTCCCATTTTCAGTTTTTTTAATGTCAGTTTTTAGTTTTTCAATTTCATAATATGGAAACATGGATTTTGCATTTTGTTGTTTACACATTTATTAATTTCACAATTTCCCATTTACAGTTCTTAAAATGTCAGTTTAAAGTTTTTCAATTTCATGATATAGAAACAGGGATTTTCCAATTTGTTGTTTTCACATTTGTCAATTTACCAAATTCACATTTACAGTTTTTTTAAATTTCATTTTAATGTTTTTTTTCTGTTTGTCAATATGGAAACATGGATTTTTTACAATTTGTGTTTTACATGTCATGCAACTATCCTTATGCTAGTCTTATAGGTTACTGTACAACATGATCACTACCCCAACCGGATTTTTTTTTCATTTTGTTGTTTACACATATGTCAATTTTCCAATTTCCCATTTCCAGTTTTTTTAATGTCAGTTATAAGTTTTTTCAATTTAATAATCTGGAAACATGGATGTTGCATTTTGTTTTTTACACATTTATTAATTTCACAATTTCCCATTTATAGTTCTTAAAATGTCAGTTTAAAGTTTTTCAATTTCATGATATAGAAACATGGATTTTCCAATTTGTTGTTTTCACATTTGTCAATTTACCAACCCATTTAAAGTTTTTAAAATTTCAGTTTAATGTAATTTTTTTTATTTGTCTATGGAAACATGGATTTTTTTCCAATTTGGGTTTTACATGTTCATTTTGCATTAGGTGTGGAGAGAGGTGGGTAGTAATTAAAAATGTGCAAGCAGTGTCCATTGTTGACTAGTCCTTTTCATACAACAGACAAGTGAGTTCATGTTTCGCATGCATTACCTTAAATGTAATACCATGCAAGTGTTTAACATTTTTAAAAATTAGCTTATGTATTAGTTTATGTGTGGGGTCTTATGTTGGGCATATTGTGTTGGCTTATTTGACAAGTTATTTTGTCAATGCATTTAGTGGATTTTTCTCTTGGTCTTGGAAAGTATATCAGTCCATTTTATCACAACATAATGCTTACTGCCATGTTTGTAAGCAACAACAACACACTAAACTTTCAAAAAAAAAACTAATGTACTCTAAGGTACTCTCAAGTCGTACTCTCACCTCTATTCCATGCCTAGTCAAGAACATTATTTTTTTTTTCAAAAAAAGTGAATGGGGAAAGTAGACTATATGTTTAAACTAAAAAAATAATCATATAAAGTCATATGTTAACTCTAACACCTACGCTTATCCCATTCTTAGTCGAAAAATATTATATATTTTTAAAATATTTCTAAAAAATATTTGGAAAGTAGGCTATATTTTGAAAACTACTCATCCTATAAAATCATATATAGACTCAAACCAATGTGTTTTATATCCTTAATTGTTAGAACAAAATATGGAATTATTGACATTTTTTCCATTAATGATCATTTTAAAAAAGGGGGTATATATTGGAAACTAGGAATTTTTCAAAAAAGTGTGTTTGACATAAATGACAGGTATTTATCCCCTCTACCCACAAACCAAGTCCCAGATCTCTGGGACAACATCCAAAAATGTTTTAATTGTGAAGTAGGCGATATTTTCAAAACGTATCATTCTAAATGTCATATGTAGACTCAAACAAATGTTCTTAAGTTAGTTAGCGTTAAAACAAAACTTAACATTTTTTTCATTTTTTCCGAAAAAAGTCCAATTTTCAAAATTGTCTATGGTGGCTTATGTTGGTGGCTTATGGTGGCGGCTTATGATGGTGGCTTCTGGTGGCTTATGGTGGTGGCTTATGGTGGTGGTTTATGGTGGCTTATGGTGGCTTATGGTGGTGGCTTATGATGGTGGCTTATGGTGGTGGTTTATGGTGGCTTATGGTGGTTTATGATGGTGGCTTATGGTGGTGGCTTATGGTGGCTTATGGTGTTGGCTTATAGTGATGGCATATATTGGTGGCTTATTTTTGGTGGTTTACGTTAATACCTTATTTGACAAGTTATTTTTCTCTTGGTCTTGGAAAGTATCTCAACCCTTTTTTTATGGTAGCATAATGCTTACCGCCATGTTTGTAAGCAACAACAACACACAAAAATTCCAAGAATGCAAAGTACTCTCAGGTTAATGATTGTCTCTCATCTCCATTCAACGCCTAGTCAAAAAACTTAAATATATATTTTTAAAATTTTTCAAAAAAGGTAAATTGGGGAAGTAGGCTATATGTTTAAACTAAAAATCATATCAAATCATATGCTAACTCTAACACCTACGTCTATCCCACTCTCAGTCAAAAAATATAATATTCTTCAATTTTTTTTCCAAAACAATATTTGGAAAGTAGGCCATATTTTGAAAACTAATCATCCTATAAAGTCATATATAGACTCAAACCAATGGCTTTTATATCCTTAATCGTAAGAACAAAATGTGGAATTTTTGACATTTTTTCCAAAAATGTTCATTTTAAAACGGGGCTATATTTTAGAAACTAGGAGTTTTACAAAAACGTTTGTTTAACGTAAATGACAGGTATTTACCCCCACTATCCACAAACCAAGTCCCAGGTCTCTGGGACAAAATCCAAAAAGGTTCAATTTGGAAAGTATGTGATATTTTGAAAACTAATCATCCTAAAAGTCATATATAGACTCAAACCAATGGCTTTTATATCCTTAATTGGTCGAACAAAACTTGACATTTTTTACAGTTTTTCCAAAAAAGTCCAATTTTCAAAATTGTCTATATTTTGGGAACTAAGAATTTTACAAAGAAGATTGTTCAACGTAAATGAAAGGTCTTTACCCCCCTCTACCCCAAAAATAAATTTCAGGTGCCTAGGACAAAAACTGTGCAGTAGTGTGTTTTGGAGAGTACGGGACCCACCTCCACCTCCCCCCCTCACAAGATGGTGGCCGTAGCTTAACTTAACCTAGCCTAACCTAACAAGATGGCGGCCGTAGCTTAACTTAACCTAGCCTAACCTAACAAAATGTCGGCCGTAGCTCAACTTAACCTAACCTAACCTACGAGGTATGATCACAAAGTTCCAAAAATGTGGCTGCGACTTAACCAAACCTA
Source organism: Meconema thalassinum (assembly GCA_946902985.2). NCBI lineage: Eukaryota > Metazoa > Arthropoda > Insecta > Orthoptera > Tettigoniidae > Meconema > Meconema thalassinum. Next base: position 883,960,619 of record OX336389.2, on the reverse strand, counting down.
GCCTAGCCTAACCTAACCTAACCTACAAAATGTGATCAAATATGTTGCAAAATGGCAGCCGTAGCTTTACTTAATCTAACCTAACCTAACTTAACCTAAACCTACGACTTGCGATCAAAAAATTTCAAAATGGTGGTCATAGCTTAACTGAACCTAGCCTAACCTAACCTAACCTAAACCTACGAGGTGTGATCATAAAGTTCCAAGATGGCGTCAGTAGGTTAACTCAACCTAACCTAACCCTACGAGGTGTGATTAAAAAGTTCCAAAATGGCTGCCGTAGCTTAACTTAACCTTTGATTGATCCCTGTTGATTGACCCCTTTCGATTGATCTCTGTTGATGTATCCCTTTGGACTGGTCCCCTGTTGACTAGCCCCTTTGAACGGGTTCTTTTTGAAGGGAGTCATTTTTTGCGGGTATTCTTTGCAATAATCCTCACCCTTTATATTTCTGCAATACCTTCAAAGGCCTTTCAGTTGACGATCGTAGAAAAGCTGTGTCGCAAAACAAATGTTGTTTTAACTGCCTCTCTTCAAGGCATATCCTAGCGGACTGCCCGTCGAAAGGAGTTTGCATGCATTGCAAGCTAGGACATCATTCTACCTTACACCGCTTCGAAAAGCCACGGTCTATTCCTGGAACAGTTTCAAATCCTAGTGCCCAACCTGCGTTGAGCCTCACTAGTGTTGCTTCTCCACCTAGCTCTTCTGTTTCTACTGTAAATACCGTTGCCCAATCCTACAATCAAACAACCCCCTCATGGCGTAGTGCTCAAGTTTTGTTATCTACGATCCAGGTCCAAGTTAAAGATTCTTCCGGCAATTGGCACTTAGTACGAGCCTTGCTCGACAATGCGGCAACTCATGACTTCATAACCTCATCATTAGTTGAAAGGTTAGGTCTCAAACCACTCTCCACCAATATTGAAATATCTGGTATCAACAACAGCAAGTCTACTTCCTTAAATTATGTCAAGCTGCAGGTGAAAGATTCAGTCCAATATGACACTAACTTTCATCTAAACTGTCTGTCCATTCCGAGTATTGGCAGTCCTACTCCCAGTCGCTCTTTTTCCGTTGTCGAATGGAAATTTCCCTCTGATCTAAAACTGGCTGACCATGAATTCTATAAAAGCTCTCAGGTTGACATTCTTTTTGGCGCTAACACATTTTGGCAAAATCTTCTTCCGTCAAGGGTTAATATTTCATCTGGTATCTACGCCCACCATACTAAATTTGGCTGGCTTATCACAGGTTATATACCTCTTCAAACTGTTCAAGGTTCCTCTCAATGCCATTTCACTAATGCAGATCTTCATCAGCGTCTGGAAAAATTTTGGCAAATCGAGTCCATTGAATCTGCTCCTTCTCTTTCATCAGAAGATGAATTTTGTGAACAACATTTTTTAGAAACCACTGTTCGTAACCCAGATGGCAGATTTATTGTCACAATGCCACGCATTTCTTCTCCTCCTTCTTTATGTGATTCCTATGCGAAAGCTCTTAAAGCTTTATTTGCAGTTGAGAATCAACTCAAGCAAGATCCTTCCACTCGCAAACAATACCTTGAATTCATGGAGGATTATGAAGCTTCTAACCATATGGAGACTGTTCAAGATTTCAACCCTTCTTTAGATTCAGTGTATTTAAATCACCATCCCGTTTGGAAGAATCCTTCCACCAAAGAAAAGATAAGAGTTGTTTTTAATGGTTCTGCCCCTGATGCCAATGGCATTTCCTTAAATGACACTCTCCTATCTGGACCTGCCATTCAGTCTGATCTCCCGTCTATTCTTTTAAATTTTCGTCTATTTCCAATTGGAATCATAGCCGACGTACAACAAATGTATAGACAAATTCTGATTAATTCCGAACAACAAAATCTTCAACGAATTCTCTGGCGTGATGCTCCTACTAAAACCATAAAGATCTTCAAATTAAAAACCGTAACGTATGGGCTTAAACCATCGGCTTTTCTTGCCATTCGTATTTTGAAACATCTTGCCGACCAAGATGGTCATTTGTTTCCTTCTGAAACTCCTATTTTGTTCAAAAATTCCTTCTACGTTGATGACTTTCTTTTTTCTTTTAAGAATGTATCTGAGGCTATCGAACTCTCTCAAAGTTTAAAAACTTTACTTAGCAGAGGAGGATTCTTACTTCATCGTTGGAACTCAAATTCTGAGGAACTTCTATCCAATCTCTTGCCACATTATCCTGTTAATACTCCAGTAGAGCTTTGTCAATTGGAGGATGCTACTAAAGTTTTGGGAATACACTGGTATCCTAAAGCTGACTCATTCTTTTACGAAGTAAATTTGTCTTCCTCACCTCCACAAACCAAAAGACAAGTGCTATCAGAAATAGCTAAGATATATGACCCGCTTCAGTTCATTGCACCCGTAATTGTTCTAGCTAAAATCTTTATGCAAGAGCTATGGTCATTGAACTCGGATTGGGATGATCCCATTACTCCTTCGCTTTTACAAAAGTGGCTTGCCTTTCGGCACAATCTTTGAGATCTCTCATTAATAGACATTCCTAGAGTGCTAGTTCCGGTCTCTTGCTCTCTTGTCCTGGATTTGCACCTTTTTGCTGACAGTTCGACCAAAGCATACGGATGTTGTGCTTACATCGTAAGCCGCTCCCCTTTTTTCTCCAATTTGATATGTGCTAAATCTAAGGTTGCGCCTTTTAAACCCGTTTCATTACCTCGTCTTGAACTCTGTGCCGCACTACTTGCTGCCGAATTAGCTAACAAACTCAAACAAACACTCAACTGTAAGTTCTCGCACACATATTTTTGGACAGATTCCTCTATTGCTTTGGCATGGATTTCTAAACCTCCTTCTAATTGGCAAGCTTTTGTAGCTAACAGAGTTGAGAAAATTCAAACTGTTTCTAAACCAGAACAATGGAACCATGTTTCTAGCAGAGACAACCCCGCCGACCTCATTTCTCGTGGTTGTTCACCTAAGTCACTATCTCAATCCTGTTTGTACTGGCACGGCCCTTCATGGCTTTCTGAAAGAATTCAAAACCGACCTTCCAACTCTAATTTCCCGTTAGAGGATATTCCTGAAATCAGCAAAAAAGCTTCTGCCTTTGTAACTGCCAACACTTCTTCCTTGTCGGAACGTTACTCTTCTTTTCAAAAACTAGTGCGCATCACTGCTTATGTGCTCAGATGGAAATTTTTAGTACTAGATCAACCTCTATTCCCTCAGCCTTTTCTTTCGGCTGTTGAACTGCAAATTGCCACTATCAAAGTTCTTTGGCTCACCCAGGGAGAGGCGTTCTCAGTCGAAATAAACATATTGGCTAAAGGTAAAACTCTCAAGAAACACAGCAGGCTTTTTGCCTTATGCCCTTTTCTAGATGACGATGGTTTGTTAAGAGTGGGCGGCAGACTTTCTCTTTCTGACTTCGCTGATGAAAAAAAGCACCCTATTATCCTTCCGTCTAAACATCATGTTACTCGGATAATCATTCGTCAGTTTCATTATCAAAACTTACATGTTGGTTCTAGAACCCTTCTATGCTTGATACGGGAAAAATACTGGCCTATTAATGGTTTACACGAAGTCACTTCTGTTATACATAAATGTATTACTTGTTTCAAAGCTCAGCCTAAACCTAATCAGCAACTCATGGCTGACCTTCCCCCATTTCGTTCAGCTCCCTGCAGACCTTTTTCCTTCACCGGCATTGATTACGCCGGTCCGTTTGTGTATCAACAAAATCACCCTAGTGCTAAATGGAAAATCCTTGGAAAACTATACGTTTCTCTATTTGTCTGTATGGTCACTGGCTCTATTCATCTTGAGCTCGTAACTAGTGCCTCCACCTCATATTTTCTTTCCGCTTTCACAAGATTCATTTCACGAAGGGGCATTCCTTCAGAAGTCTTCTCTGATAATGCCAAAACCTTTGTTGGAGCTTCGCAGCAATGGTATAAAGCCCTTTGTTCCTCTCGTGCGAAAGAACAAATCTCCAATTACTCGCACTTAAACCAATTCAAATGGCATTTCATCCCTCCTTATGCTCCCCATCATGGCGGACGATGGGAATCTTGTGTGAAATTCACAAAAAATCATTTAAAGAAAACTCTTGGCTTTAGTATTGTAACTTACGAAGAATTCAATTCTTTAATTATACTCATTGAGGGAATTGTCAACTCACGACCTCTTTCTCCTCTTTCGAACGATCCTTGTGATTTCCTTCCTTTGACTCCACGTCATTTTCTGGTGGGCAGTTCCTTAGCTGCGTCTCCTCCGTTGCTTGATCGTAAACTTGATCAGTCTTTGCCTATCTTGTGGAGAAAGATAGAATCCCTTAAAGCTCAATTTTGGAAGAGGTGGAGACTTGAGTATTTTCACTCGCTCCAAAGGAGGCACAAGAGGCAGCTCTCTCGGCCTAACCTTCAGGAGGGTGATTTGGTTCTTCTCAAAGACCCAAGTCCTCCTCTTGTATGGAAAACTGGTCGTGTTATAAAATGCTATTATGGCAGAGATGCTAGAATTCGAGTGGTCAAACTGAAAACTTCATCAGGACACTGTGTTCGTCCTATTTCAGTCATTTGCTCTCTGCCACTCTAGCTCTTCTCTCTCATGTTATTTTTGTTTTGTTTTTTTTCTCTGTTGCCCCTCTGGCAGTATATTCACTTTTCAGTGAAATTTACATAGTTCACTTATTTTTATTATAACATAACCTCTTACCTGTCAGTGTCATTCTCTCCTTTTTCTCAATTTGTACCAGCTTGCACGTGTTCCGCGATACTGAACTTTTCCGGAAGTAATGCTGGTCACGAGGTTCATTTTCAGTTGGCCCCTTTCTCTGATTGGCCTTCAGCGGCTTCGAGAAAGCTCCACGCTCTCGTATTGGCCGACGTCATCTGTCCACATCACGCATCCAGCACGTTGGCCGGTATATAGCCTGCCCTGGCCTACATCAACAGTCTGTCTCCAGCAAGTCACAATGCCAGTCACTCATCTTCAGCCGTCTTCACGCTGTTCGCACAACTCTTGAAAGTGTCTCAACGCTGTGTGCTAATGCATCGCAAAATGCTTCTAGTCAAACCAGCAGGGCATTCTAAAATCTACGAAATCTATAAAGTTAACATAGTTACTTGGCCTACGTCAGTTTGTCGTGAGCAAAAACTATAAACAAATTTTCTTCTGTGCTGGGCACGAAGTCTTCAACATTTCCAAGACGGAAAAAAGTAATCAAAACCGAGTTCTACGAAATCTATATAAGTTTACATCGATACTTGGCCTACGTCAGTTTTGTGCTGGGCACGAAGTCTTCAACATTTCTAAGACGGAAAAAAGTGATCAACACGTTCTTCCTCCATTTCTATTATGTGGAAATTCCTCTACACCAACGCCAACAAGCTAAGTGTTTATCATAACCTAAAACATTTCTAAACTTAAAAATGTATCTTTCTTTTTTAGGATTATGTTACATGGCTTAAATAACTTGTCAAACCATGCCAAACTAAACTTATTTCCTTCTAATAAGTGGTTTAAGCATGTATTATGCCTTTAAATTGTGGGCTATGAGAAAACAACTGTTCTCACTTTCGCATGTTAACTATCCTTCAAAACAAATCATCCTTTTCTCTAGTTTTTGTATAAACTATTGGGCTTAACACCAGTTCACCTCTCTGACGAAGTGAATGGCTTGTTCTCTATTTAATCTATCAAGGTGTTTTTGGGAATGCTCCCATTTCACTTGTAAACAACCTCGCCTTGTAACTATCAGGCGACTAGCGGGATGTTATCCCTACTGGCATGTTAATGTTGATTTTTCTGTAAATAAACTAGCCTACTCTCAGTGTGCAGTCCTAGGCTAGATTTTAAGCCATTATTGATTATTTTACCCTGCATAGTTCTACTTTAGACTAACTGGCCACAAAGTGGTTACTTATTCTCAGGTTTGTTGGCATTCATAGCTTATGAAATCTTGCTCGCTTGTTGTAGGCCTGTCAAAGGTCACATTTCCATTACATGTTTATATATTTATTGTTAATCTTTTGAAAGCTTATGAAATCTTGCTCGCTTGTTGTCGGCCTGTCAAAGGTCACATTTCCATTACATGTTTATATATTTATTGTTAATCTTTTGAAAGCTTATGAAATCTTGTTCGCTTGTTGTCGGCCTGTCAAAGGTCACATTTCCATTACATGTTTATATATTTATTTATTGTTAATCTTTTGAAAGATGTTTTTTGAATAAAATACCACTGTTATTGGCCAACTGTTTCCATTGCTATTTACTCATCAATGTTCAATCTGTTCCTACTTAGTAAAGTTCATTTGCTTATTAGACTAGAAGCTTCACTTCTAGTCCTTTCCGAAAGAGGAGGTCTCGCATTGACAGATCCTAACCATGTTGGTGCCGAAACCCGGGACCTTTAAATAACCTTCATAATTGTTTATTGTATGAAACAGGTTGCCAAGCCATTCGATAAGCTATTGCAGCTTTCCACTTCTGTTATTAATGCTAATTGTATTTTTCAGCTATCGCTATGAAAGCTGTGTTTGGGTGAGCGGAGATGTCCCTTGTTACCACCTCTACCAGTACAAATACTACTACTACCACTTCAGACGCTCGGCAGTCTAGCAGATCGGTGAGTGAAAGTACTCAATGTACCGCCATGTCTTTTCCTAAGGAGCTTGTAGCCAAAAGAACCGCCTGTAAAAACAAACTTACTCGTTTTCAGCAGTTTTTGGGTACCAAATCTTTTGATGATCACAATTATGACGTTCTAGTTCAACGTTTTAACGTTTATCAGCAATATTTTCAAGGGTATGATGTGTTGCAAACCGAAATTGAAACAATCTAACCTGATCAAGAACAGGATCGCAGTTCTGTTGAAGAACTGTATTACAATATGTATGGCGAAGCTAAGAATTTAATTAAACAATTAGCAACCCATCAAAACACCGAAGTTAGCAAACCGTTTCTTCCTAAAATCCAACTTCCTACCTTTTCAGGGGAGGAAAAACAGTGGGATTCCTTTTTTGAACTTTTTTCTTCTCTAATACATGATAATAGATCATGCCCTGAGATTCAAAAATTTTATTATTTAAAGTCTGTTCTTCAGGGTCCTCCTTTAAAGTTAATTGAAGCTTTACCTCTCACAACCGAAAATTACTCGGTAGCTATTGACCTCATCCAACAGCGATATGGCAATGCCAAACTTAGGATTCAACGCCATATGAACGCCTTGTTTAATTTACCAGCTTCACGCCCTGATAATTTATCATCCGTTAGAAATCTGGGACACACCGTTGAACTTCATGTAAGAGCCCTAGAACATCTTAAACAACCGGTTGAACATTGGGATCTTTTTCTTATACATCTCACTACGTCCAAATTTGACCTTAATACTCGTAAAGCATGGGAATCCGATTTAGTGGACAAACCTGAACCCACATTTAAAGTTTTGATCTCTTTCATAAAGAAACGTTATCAAATTCTTTCTGCTCTAATCAATAAAGCTGAAGGTTCCACCGATGTCAGCAAAAGTAAACCCACCAAGCATTTCTCGGAAAAGTCTTCACATTCTCATGTTTTCTCTATACAAGGTAATAACACCTCGTGTATTCTTTGCAATAATCCTCACCCTTTATATTTCTGCAATACCTTCAAAGGCCTTTCAGTTGACGATCGTAGAAAAGCTGTGTCGCAAAACAAATGTTGTTTTAACTGCCTCTCTTCAAGGCATATCTTAGCGGACTGCCCTTCGATAGGAGTTTGCATGCATTGCAAGCTAAGACATCATTCTACCTTACACCGCTTCGAAAAGCCACGGTCTATTCCTGGAACAGTTTCAAATCCTAGTGCCCAACCTGCGCTGAGCCTCACTAGTGATGCTTTTCCACCTAGCTCTTCTGTTTCTACTGTAAATACCGTTGCCCAATCCTACGATCAAACAACCCCCTCATGGCGTAGTGCTCAAGATTTGTTATCTACGATACAGGTCCAAGTTAAAGATTCTTCCGGCAATTGGCACTTTGTACGAGCCTTGCTCGACAATGCGGCAACTCATGACTTCATAACCTCATCATTAGTTGAAAGGTTAGGTCTCAAACCACTCTCCACCAATATTGAAATATCTGGTATCAACAACAGCAAGTCTACTTCCTTAAATTATGTCAAGCTGCAGGTGAAAGATTCAGTCCAATATGACACTAACTTTCATCTAAACTGTCTGTCCATTCCGAGTATTGGCAGTCCTACTCCCAGTCGCTCTTTTTCCGTTGACGAATGGAAATTTCCCTCTGATCTAAAACTGGCTGACCCTCAATTCTATAAAAGCTCTCACGTTGACATTCCTTTTGGCGCTAACACATTTTGGCAAAATCTTCTTCCGTCAAGGGTTAATATTTCATCTGGTATCTACGCCCACCATACTAAATTTGGCTGGCTTATCACAGGTTATATTCCTCTTCAAACTGTTCAAGGTTCCTCTCAATGCCATTTCACTAATGCAGATCTTCATCAGCGTCTGGAAAAAATTTGGCAAATCGAGTCCATTGAATCTGCTCCTTCTCTTTCATCAGACGATGAATTTTGTGAACAACATTTTTTAGAAACCACTGTTCGTAACCCAGATGGCAGATTTATTGTCACAATGCCACGCATTTCTTCTCCTCCTTCTTTATGTGATTCCTATCCGAAAGCTCTTAAAGCTTTATTTGCAGTTGAAAATCAACTTAAGCAAGCTCCTTCCACTCGCAAACAATACCTTGAATTCATGGAGGATTATGAAGCTTCTAACCATATGGAGACTGTTCAAGATTTCAACCCTTCTATAGATTCAGTGTATTTAAATCACCGTCCCGTTTGGAAGAATCCCTCAACCAAAGAAAAGATAAGAGTTGTTTTTAATGGTTCTGCCCCTGATGCCAATGTCATTTCGTTAAATGACACTCTCCTATCTGGACCTGCCATTCAGTCTGATCTCCCGTCTATTCTTTTAAATTTTCGTCTATTTCCAATTGGAATCATAGCCGACGTACAACAAATGTATAAACAAATTCTGATTAATTCCGAACAACAAAATCTTCAACGAATTCTCTGGCGTGATGCTCCTACTAAAACCATAAAGATCATTAAATTAAAAACCGTAACGTATGGGCTTAAACCATCGGCTTTTCTTGCCATTCGTACTTTGAAACATCTTGCCGACCAAGATGGTCATTTGTTTCCTTCTGAAACTCCTATTTTGTTCAAAAATTCCTTCTACGTTGATGACTTTCTTTTTTCTTTTAAGAATGTATCTGAGGCTATCGAACTCTCTCAAAGTTTAAAAACTTTACTTAGCAGAGGAGGATTCTTACTTCATCGTTGGAACTCAAATTCTGAGGAACTTCTATCCAATCTCTTGCCACATTATCCTGTTAATACTCCAGTAGAGCTTTGTCAATTGGAGGATGCTACTAAAGTTTTGGGAATACACTGGTATCCTAAAGCTGACTCATTCTTTTACGAAGTAAATTTGTCTTCCTCACCTCCACAAACCAAAAGACAAGTGCTATCAGAAATAGCTAAGATATATGACCCGCTTCAGTTCATTGCACCCGTAATTGTTCTAGCTAAAATCTTTATGCAAGAGCTATGGTCATTGAACTCGGATTGGGATGATCCCATTCCTCCTTCGCTTTTACAAAAGTGGCTTGCCTTTCGGCACAATCTTTGTGATCTCTCATTAATAGACATTCCTAGAGTGCTAGTTCCGGTCTCTTGCTCTCTTGTCCTGGATTTACACCTTTTTGCTGACAGTTCGACCAAAGCATACGGATGTTGTGCTTACATCGTAAGCCGCTCCCCTTTTTTCTCCAATTTGATATGTGCTAAATCAAAGGTTGCGCCTTTGAAACCCGTTTCATTACCTCGTCTTGAACTCTGTGCCGCACTACTTGCTGCCGAATTAGCTAACAAACTCAAACAATCACTCAACTGTAAGTTCTCGCACCCTTTTTTTTGGACAGATTCCTCTATTGCTTTGGCATGGATTTCTAAACCTCCTTCTAATTGGCAAGCTTTTGTAGCTAACAGAGTTGAGAAAATTCAAACTGTTTCTAAACCAGAACAATGGAACCATGTTTCTAGCAGAGACAACCCCGCCGACCTCATTTCTCGAGGTTGTTCACCTAAGTCACTATCTCAATCCTGTTTGTACTGGCACGGCCCTTCATGGCTTTCTGAAAGAATTCAAAACTGACCTTCCAACTCTCATTTCCCGTTAGAGGATATTCCTGAAATCAGCAAAAAAGCTTCTGCCTTTGTAACTGCCAACACTTCTTCCTTGTTGGAACGTTACTCTTCTTTTCAAAAACTAGTGCGCATCACTGCTTATGTGCTCAGATGGAAATTTTTAGTACTAGATCAACCTCTATTCCCTCAGCCTTTTCTTTCGGCTGTTGAACTGCAAATTGCCACTATCAAAGTTCTTTGGCTCACCCAGGGAGAGGCGTTCTCAGTCGAAATAAACATATTGGCTAAAGGTAAAACTTTCAAGAAACACAGCAGGCTTTTTGCCTTATGCCCTTTTCTAGATGACGATGGTTTGTTAAGAGTGGGCGCAGACTTTCTCTTTCTGACTTCTCTGATGAAAAAAAGCACCCTATTATCCTTCCGTCTAAACATCATGTTACTCGGATAATCATTCGTCAGTTTCATTATCAAAACTTACATGTTGGTTCTAGAACCCTTCTATGCTTGATACGGGAAAAATACTGGCCTATTAATGGTTTACACGAAGTCACTTCTGTTATACATAAATGTATTACTTGTTTCAAAGCTCAGCCCAAACCTAATCAGCAACTCATGGCTGACCTTCCCCCATTTCGTTCAGCTCCCTGCAGACCTTTTTCCTTCACCGGCATTGATTACGCCGGTCCGTGTGTGTATCAACAAAATCACCCTAGTGCTAAAAGGAAAATCCTTGGAAAACTATACGTTTCTCTATTTGTCTGTATGGTCACTGGCTCTATTCATCTTGAGCTCGTAACTAGTGCCTCCACCTCATATTTTCTTTCCGCTTTCTCAAGATTCATTTCACGAAGGGGCATTCCTTCAGAAGTCTTCTCTGATAATGCCAAAACCTTTGTTGGAGCTTCGCAGCAATGGTATAAAGCCCTTTGTTCCTCTCGTGCGAAAGAACAAATCTCCAATTACTCGCACGTAAACCAATTCAAATGGCATTTCATCCCTCCTTATGCTCCCCATCATGGCGGACGATGGGAATCTTGTTTGTAAATTCACAAAAAATCATTTAAAGAAAACTCTTGGCTCTAGTATTGTAACTTACGAAGAATTCAATTCTTTAATTATACGCATTGAGGGAATTGTCAACTCACGACCTCTTTCTCCTCTTTCCAACGATCCTTGTGATTTCCTTCCTTTGACTCCAGGTCATTTTCTGGTGGGCAGTTCCTTAGCTGCGTCTCCTGCGTTGCTTGATCGTAAACTTGATCAGTCTTTGCCTATCTTGTGGAGAAAGATAGAATCCCTTAAAGCTCAATTTTGGAAGAGGTGGAGACTTGAGTATTTTCACTCGCTCCAAAGGAGGAACAAGTGGCAGCTCTCTCGGCCTAACTTTCAGGAGGGTGATTTGGTTCTTCTCAAAGACCCAAGTCCTCCTCTTGTATGGAAAACTGGTCGTGTTATAAAATGCTATTATGGCAGAGATGCTAGAATTCGAGTGGTCAAACTTAAAACTTCATCAGGACACTGTGTTCGTCCTATTTTAGTCATTTGCCCTCTGCCACTCTAGCTCTTCTCTCTTATGTTATTTTATTTTTTTTTTTCTCTGTTGCCCCTCTGGCAGTATGTTCACTTTTCAGTGAAATTTACATAGTTCACTTATTTTTATTATAACATAACCTCTTACCTGTCAGTGTCATTCTCTCCTTTTTTCTCAATTTGTACCAGCTTGCACGTGTTCCGCGATACTGAACTTTTCCGGAAGTAATGCTGGTCACGAGGTTCATTTTCAGTTGGCCCCTTTCTCTGATTGGCCTTCAGCGGCTTCGAGAAAGCTCCACGCTCTCGTATTGGCCGACGTCATCTGTCCACATCACGCATCCAGCACGTTGGCCGGTATATAGCCTGCCCTGGCCTACATCAACAGTCTGTCTCCAGCAAGTCACAATGCCAGTCACTCATCTTCAGCCGTCTTCACGCTGTTCGCACAACTCTTGAAAGTGTCTCAACGCTGTGTGCTAATGCATCGCAAAATGCTTCTAGTCAAACCAGCAGGGCATTCTAAAATCTACGAAATCTATAAAGTTAACATAGTTACTTGGCCTACGTCAGTTTGTCGTGAGCAAAAACGATAAACAAATTTTCTTCTGTGCTGGGCACGAAGTCTTCAACATTTCCAAGACGGAAAAAAGTAATCAAAACCGAGTTCTACAAAATCTATATAAGTTTACATCGATACTTGGCCTACGTCAGTTTTGTGCTGGGCACGAAGTCTTCAACATTTCTAAGACGGAAAAAAGTGATCAACACGTTCTTCCTCCATTTCTATTATGTGGAAATTCCTCTACACCAACGCCAACAAGCTAAGTGTTTATCATAACCTAAAACATTTCTAAACTTAAAAATGTATCTTTCTTTTTTAGGATTATGTTACATGGCTTAAATAACTTGTCAAACCATGCCAAACTAAACTTATTTCCTTCTATTAAGTGGTTTAAGCATGTATTATGCCTTTAAATTGTGGGCTATGAGAAAACAACTGTTCTCACTTTCGCATGTTAACTATCCTTCAAAACAAATCATCCTTTTCTCTAGTTTTTGTATAAACTATTGGGCTTAACACCAGTTCACCTCTCTGACGAAGTGAATGGCTTGTTCTCTATTTAATCTATCAAGGTGTTTTTGGGAATGCTCCCATTTCACTTGTAAACAACCTCGCCTTGTAACTATCAGGCGACTAGCGGGATGTTATCCCTACTGGCATGTTAATGTTGATTTTTCTGTAAATAAACTAGCCTACTCTCAGTGTGCAGTCCTAGGCTAGATTTTAAGCCATTATTGATTATTTTACCCTGCATAGTTCTACTTTAGACTAACTGGCCACAATGTGGTTACTTATTCTCAGGTTTGTTGGCATTCATAGCTTATGAAATCTTGCTCGCTTGTTGTAGGCCTGTCAAAGGTCACATTTCCATTACATGTTTATATATTTATTGTTAATCTTTTGAAAGCTTATGAAATCTTGCTCGCTTGTTGTCGGCCTGTCAAAGGTCACATTTCCATTACATGTTTATATATTTATTGTTAATCTTTTGAAAGCTTATGAAATCTTGTTCGCTTGTTGTCGGCCTGTCAAAGGTCACATTTCCATTACATGTTTATATATTTATTTATTGTTAATCTTTTGAAAGATGTTTTTTGAATAAAATACCACTGTTATTGGCCAACTGTTTCCATTGCTATTTACTCATCAATGTTCAATCTGTTCCTACTTAGTAAAGTTCATTTGCTTATTAGACTAGAAGCTTCACTTCTAGTCCTTTCCGAAAGAGGAGGTCTCGCATTGACAGATCCTAACCATGTTGGTGCCGAAACCCGGGACCTTTAAATAACCTTCATAATTGTTTATTGTATGAAACAGGTTGCCAAGCCATTCGATAAGCTATTGCAGCTTTCCACTTCTGTTATTAATGCTAATTGTATTTTTCAGCTATCGCTATGAAAGCTGTGTTTGGGTGAGCGGAGATGTCCCTTGTTACCACCTCTACCAGTACAAATACTACTACTACCACTTCAGACGCTCGGCAGTCTAGCAGATCGGTGAGTGAAAGTACTCAATGTACCGCCATGTCTTTTCCTAAGGAGCTTGTAGCCAAAAGAACCAACCGCCTGTAAAAACAAACTTACTCGTTTTCAGCAGTTTTTGGGTACCAAATCTTTTGATGATCACAATTATGACGTTCTAGTTCAACGTTTTAACGTTTATCAGCAATATTTTCAAGAGTATGATGTGTTGCAAACCGAAATTGAAACAATCTAACCTGATCAAGAACAGGATCGCAGTTCTGTTGAAGAACTGTATTACAATATGTATGGCGAAGCTAAGAATTTAATTAAACAATTAGCAACCCATCAAAACACCGAAGTTAGCAAACCGTTTCTTCCTAAAATCCAACTTCCTACCTTTTCAGGGGAGGAAAAACAGTGGGATTCCTTTTTTGAACTTTTTTCTTCTCTAATACATGATAATAGATCATGCCCTGAGATTCAAAAATTTTATTATTTAAAGTCTGTTCTTCAGGGTCCTCCTTTAAAGTTAATTGAAGCTTTACCTCTCACAACCGAAAATTACTCGGTAGCTATTGACCTCATCCAACAGCGATATGGCAATGCCAAACTTAGGATTCAACGCCATATGAACGCCTTGTTTAATTTACCAGCTTCACGCCCTGATAATTTATCATCCGTTAGAAATCTGGGACACACCGTTGAACTTCATGTAAGAGCCCTAGAACATCTTAAACAACCGGTTGAACATTGGGATCTTTTTCTTATATATCTCACTACGTCCAAATTTGACCTTAATACTCGTAAAGCATGGGAATCCGATTTAGTGGACAAACCTGAACCCACATTTAAAGTTTTGATCTCTTTCATAAAGAAACGTTATCAAATTCTTTCTGCTCTAATCAATAAAGCTGAAGGTTCCACCGATGTCAGCAAAAGTAAACCCACCAAGCATTTCTCGGAAAAGTCTTCACATTCTCATGTTTTCTCTATACAAGGTAATAACACCTCGTGTATTCTTTGCAATAATCCTCACCCTTTATATTTCTGCAATACCTTCAAAGGCCTTTCAGTTGACGATCGTAGAAAAGCTGTGTCGCAAAACAAATGTTGTTTTAACTGCCTCTCTTCAAGGCATATCTTAGCGGACTGCCCTTCGATAGGAGTTTGCATGCATTGCAAGCTAAGACATCATTCTACCTTACACCGCTTCGAAAAGCCACGGTCTATTCCTGGAACAGTTTCAAATCCTAGTGCCCAACCTGCGCTGAGCCTCACTAGTGATGCTTTTCCACCTAGCTCTTCTGTTTCTACTGTAAATACCGTTGCCCAATCCTACAATCAAACAACCCCCTCATGGCGTAGTGCTCAAGTTTTGTTATCTACGATCCAGGTCCAAGTTAAAGATTCTTCCGGCAATTGGCACTTTGTACGAGCCTTGCTCGACAATGCGGCAACTCATGACTTCATAACCTCATCATTAGTTGAAAGGTTAGGTCTCAAACCACTCTCCACCAATATTGAAATATCTGGTATCAACAACAGCAAGTCTACTTCCTTAAATTATGTCAAGCTGCAGGTGAAAGATTCAGTCCAATATGACACTAACTTTCATCTAAACTGTCTGTCCATTCCGAGTATTGGCAGTCCTACTCCCAGTCGCTCTTTTTCCGTTGACGAATGGAAATTTCCCTCTGATCTAAAACTGGCTGACCCTCAATTCTATAAAAGCTCTCACGTTGACATTCTTTTTGGCGCTAACACATTTTGGCAAAATCTTCTTCCGTCAAGGGTTAATATTTCATCTGGTATCTACGCCCACCATACTAAATTTGGCTGGCTTATCACAGGTTATATTCCTCTTCAAATTGTTCAAGGTTCCTCTCAATGCCATTTCACTAATGCAGATCTTCATCAGCGTCTGGAAAAATTTTGGCAAATCGAGTCCATTGAATCTGCTCCTTCTCTTTCATCAGACGATGAATTTTGTGAACAACATTTTTTAGAAACCACTGTTCGTAACCCAGATGGCAGATTTATTGTCACAATGCCACGCATTTCTTCTCCTCCTTCTTTATGTGATTCCTATCCGAAAGCTCTTAAAGCTTTATTTGCAGTTGAAAATCAACTTAAGCAAGCTCCTTCCACTCGCAAACAATACCTTGAATTCATGGAGGATTATGAAGCTTCTAACCATATGGAGACTGTTCAATATTTCAACCCTTCTATAGATTCAGTGTATTTAAATCACCGTCCCGTTTGGAAGAATCCCTCCACCAAAGAAAAGATAAGAGTTGTTTTTAATGGTTCTGCCCCTGATGCCAATGTCATTTCGTTAAATGACACTCTCCTATCTGGACCTGCCATTCAGTCTGATCTCCCGTCTATTCTTTTAAATTTTCGTCTATTTCCAATTGGAATCATAGCCGACGTACAACAAATGTATAAACAAATTCTGATTAATTCCGAACAACAAAATCTTCAACGAATTCTCTGGCGTGATGCTCCTACTAAAACCATAAAGATCATTAAATTAAAAACCGTAACGTATGGGCTTAAACCATCGGCTTTTCTTGCCATTCGTACATTGAAACTTCTTGCCGACCAAGATGGTCATTTGTTTCCTTCTGAAACTCCTATTTTGTTAAAAAATTCCTTCTACGTTGATGACTTTCTTTTTTTATTTTAAGAATGTATCTGAGGCTATCGAACTCTCTCAAAGTTTAAAAACATTACTTAGCAGAGGAGGATTCTTACTTCATCGTTGGAACTCATATTCTGAGGAACTTCTATCCAATCTCTTGCCACATTATCCTGTTAATACTCCAGTAGAGCTTTGTCAATTGGAGGATGCTACTAAAGTTTTGGGAATACACTGGTATCCTAAAGCTGACTCATTCTTTTACGAAGTAAATTTGTCTTCCTCACCTCCACAAACCAAAAGACAAGTGCTATCAGAAATAGCTAAGATATATGACCCGCTTCAGTTCATTGTACCCGTAATTGTTCTAGCTAAAATCTTTATGCAAGAGCTATGGTCATTGAACTCGGATTGGGATGATCCCATTCCTCCTTCGCTTTTACAAAAGTGGCTTGCCTTTCGGCACAATCTTTGTGATCTCTCATTAATAGACATTCCTAGAGTGCTAGTTCCGGTCTCTTGCTCTCTTGTCCTGGATTTGCACCTTTTTGCTGACAGTTCGACCAAAGCATACGGATGTTGTGCTTACATTGTAAGCCGCTCCCCTTTTTTCTCCAATTTGATATGTGCTAAATCAAAGGTTGCGCGTTTGAAACCCGTTTCATTACCTCGTCTTGAACTCTGTGCCGCACTACTTAGTAAAGTTCATTTGCTTCTGAGACTGGAAGCTTCACTTCTAGTCCTTTCCGAAAGAGGAGGTCTCGCATTGACAGATCCTAACCAGTAGGTGTTAGAGTTAGCATATGATTTGATATGATTTTTAGTTTAAACATATAGCCTACTTCCCCAATTTACCTTTTTTGAAAAATTTTAAAAATATATATACGTTTTTTGACTAGGCGTTGAATGGAGTTGAGAGACAATCATTAACCTTAGAGTACTTTGGATTATTGGATTTTTTATGTTGTTGTTGCTTACAAACATGGCGGTAAGCATTATGCTACCATAAAAAAAGGGTTGAGATACTTTCCAAGACCAAGAGAAAAATCCTCTAAATACATTGGCAAAAATAACTTGTCAAATAAGCCATTACAAAAAAGGTATTAACGTAAACCACCAAAAATAAGCCACCAACATATGCCTCCACTATAAGCCAACACCATAAGTCACCATAAGCCACCACCATAATCCACCACCATAAGCCACCATAAACCACCACCATAGCCCACCATCCTAAGCCACCACCTTATGCCACCATAAGCCACCATAAACCACCACCATAAGCCACCACCACAAGCCACCATAAGCCACCATCATAAGCCGCCACCATAAGCCACCACCATAAGCCACCATCATAAGCCACCAACATAAGCCACCATAGACAATTTTGAAAATTGGAATTTTTCGGGAAAAAAATGAAAAAATGTTACGTTTTGTTTTAACGTTAAATAACTTAAAGAACATTTGTTTGAGTCTATATATGACTTTTTAGAATGATACGTTTTGAAAATATCGCCACGTTTTGAAAATATCGCCTACTTCACAATTAAAACATTTTTGGATGTTGTCATAGAGATCTGGGACTTGGTTTGTGGGTAGAGGGGGTAAATACCTGTCATTTATGTCAAACACACTTTTTTGTAAAATTCCTAGTTTCCAATATATACCCCCTTTTTTAAAATGATCATTAATGGAAAAAATGTCAATAATTCCATATTTTGTTCTAACAATTAAGGATATAAAACACATTGGTTTGAGTCTATATATGATTTTATAGGATGAGTAGTTTTCAAAATATAGCCTACTTTCCAAATATATTTTAGAAATATTTAAAAAATATAATATTTTTCGACTAAGAATGGGATAAACGTAGGTGTTAGAGTTAACATATGACTTTATATGATTATTTTTTAGTTTAAACATATAGTCTACTTTCCCCATTCACCTTTTTTTGAAAAAAAATAATGTTCTTGACTAGGCATGGGATAGAGGTAAGAGTACGACTTGAGAGTACCTTAGGGTACTTTATTTTTTTTTTTTGGAAGTTTAGTGCGTTGATGTTGCTTACAAACATGGCAGTAAGCATAATGTTGTGATAAAATGGACTGATATACTTTCCAAGACCAAGAGAAAAATCCACTAAATGCATTGACAAAATAACTTGTCAAATAAGCCAACACAAAATGCCCAACATAAGACCCCACACATAAACTAATACATAAGCTAATTTTTAAAAATGTTAAACACTTGCATGGTATTACATTTTAGGTAATGCATGCGAAACATGAACTCACTTGTCTGTTGTATGAAAAGGACTAGTCAACAATGGACACTGCTTGCACATTTTTAATTACTACCCACCTCTCTCCACTCCTAATGCAAAATGAACATGTAAAACACAAATTGGAAAAAATCCATGTTTCCATATTGACAAATAGAAAAAAAATACATTAAACTGAAATTTTAAAAACTGTAAATGGGAATTTGGTAAATTGACAAATGTGAAAACAACAAATTGGAAAATCCATGTTTCTATATCAAGATATTGAAAAACTTTAAACTGACATTTTAAGAACTATAAATGGGAAATTGTGAAATTAATAAATGTGTAAACAACAAAATGCAAAATCCATGTTTCCAGATGATTAAATTGAAAAAACTTATAACTGACATTTAAAAAACCTGAAAATGGGAAATTGGAAAATTGACATATGTGTAAACAACAAAATGAAAAAAAATATCCGGTTGGGGTAGTGATCATGTTGTACAGTAACCTATAAGACTAGCATAAGGATAGTTGCATGACATGTAAAACACAAATTGTAAAAAATCCATGTTTCCATATTGACAAATAGAAAAAAAACATTAAAATGAAATTAAAAAACTGTAAATGTGAATTTGGTAAATTGACAAATGTGAAAACAACAAATTGGAAAATCCATGTTTCTATATCATGAAATTGAAAAACTTTAAACTGACATTTTAAGAACTGTAAATGGGAAATTGTGAAATTAATAAATGTGTAAACAACAAAATGCAAAATCCATGTTTCCATATTATGAAATTGAAAAACTAAAAACTGACATTAAAAAAACGTAAAATGGGAAATTGGAAAATTGACATATGTGTAAACAACAAAATGAAAAAAATCCGTTTGGGGTAGTGATCATGTTGTACAGTAACCTGTAAGACTAGCATAAGTATAGTTGCATGTACCTTATATACTTTGTGTATGTGCATTAGCCTTTGGATTAGCTTAAGTTAGGTTTGGTAAAGTTAGGTTTAATGAGGTTAGGTATGTGACCTTGTAGTTTACTCTTTTAAGAAATGTAAAAAAGTAAAATCTAAAAATCAAAAAATCTTTAATTTAAAATGTAAAAACTAAAAAAAAATGTAAAATTAAAACAAATCTAAAATGTTAAAATCTAAAATCTAAAATCTTTAAATGAGGTTTCTGCGGGTTATGACAACACATTTATGATTTAGTCCATGTTGATGTGTGGTATCCAATTACTGCTGACTTTGCATGATCATCACCCATTGTCTTGATCAACACCTGGGGGTTTCAAATTACTGCAGCGTTAGTCATAGCAATAGAACTGTGCGCTCTCTGCCATGTCAGCAACATGACACCAGAAGGAACACCTGTGTAATATCCAATGACTGCTAACTTTGTATAATCATCACTCGTTGTCTTAATGAACACCTGGGGTTTCAAATTACTGCAGCGTTAGTCATAGCAACAGAACTGTGCGCTCTCTGCCATGTCTGTAATATGACACAGGAAATAACAAGACGTCTTACTGTACGTACCATCTCCTCAGTTTTAACATCTTAAGAACAAGTATTATTCTCTTTCTACTACAAATGACTCGTTAGAACACATCCATCCACCAAGTTAGATCCCTTGACCTGCTCTCAAATGGCATGTGCCTCGTGTACTTGGGTGTGTGCATTAGCCCTAACCTAACGTTACGTACGAACTAAACAGAATGTGAGTTGTTAGCTCTTATCATGCACGTGCACAGGTGAACACTTGTGTGTTAGGTCATATTACACATGAACTTGCATTTTCTCACGTAAGTGCATTTCTCTGTTCCACAAGATACAAATTTGATTGCTGGATTGTATCCTGCACTGTTTATGCGATATAGCTTTGCTAGGTAGTTCTCTACATATAGCAATTTTACCACTGCTCTACCTACGCCTTTTGCTCTTTTGGCTTTCTTACAGTCTAGTGTGTGATAGACAGCATTAACTGTATATCAAACCCAGTTCACCTTTGTATTTGTAATCCAAGTAATAATTTAAAAAAGACACAAATGTAATCAGTTTTAAACGTTATCTCTGTTTTGTTTTGTTTAATATGTTTATGACATGCATATTAACCTGAAATCGAACCCCTGGTGAAAAGGCTAACAGCTTAACCACTGCACCACCATGCCCTTGTTTCTTAGTTCGACTCGTTCTAGGCCTCAGACCTGGAAATCGAGTTAAGACCACCAGTACAAGAGTTAAAGTGCAACACAAAAAAATGGATAGCTGGTAACATAGACAACCGGAAATGATTATATTTCTGTTTGCAATGCATTTTGTCATTAGCCTACTGTCTGAGCACTGACAGCAACACATTTTAGTTTAGAACAAGCGAGTGTGTGTGTGTGTGTGTGTGTGTGTGTGTGTGTGTATAGATTATTAGCCTCAAATATTTAAAGCATGTTGTGTGTAGCGACCATTTTGTCTCGGTAACCACTGAGCATTTTTGTGTTTTAGCTATCATTTTTAACCAATCAATTACAGATAGTCTACTCTTAATTCTTAATAAATCAGAGTTTGCGTACAACGTTTCTCATTTATTAACCCATACCTGCAACCTATACTCTCTCTATACTGCAGTTTAATCTGAAAACAAGTTTCAATGGTAAAAGACTTGTCAGTCACCATACATGTAGCCTACACTAATTCTTTCTCTACCTAGCTATGTTTCATCACGCATGGTAAACATCTCACATGTTCGTATCCGATTATTAGTTTATAAAATCTCAGGTCGATGTCCTTGATGTATTGGGTATTTTGGGTAAATTCATTGGCCATGGGAAAGGGTTGACCATTCTAAGTCCTATGACACCTCACATGTTGATATTCGATTATTAGTTTATAAAATCTTAGGTCAATGACCTTGCTGTTTTGGATTTTTGGGGGTAAATTCATTGGTCATGGGAAAGAGTTAACCATTCTAAGTCCTATGACACCTCACTTGACCCTCTCCGATTATTAGTTTATAAAATCATAGGTCAATGACCATGCTGTATTAGATCTTTTTGGTAAATTCGTTGGTCTTGGAAAAGGGTTGACCATCCTGAGTCCCATGGCACCTCACTTGACCCTCTCTGATTATTAGTTAGCGAGATATTAACAAAAGTGTAGTTAGGCCCTTTTGACAAAAAATAAATAATACATTCAAAAACAGAATGTCACCTCAAGTCCAACGACCTCTTATACAAGTCCCTAGCCTTATTGGTTCATGAGATATTAAAAAGCTAATAACCTATTAGTTTTGGATCTTTTGATAATTTAAAAAAATAACTCATCTATAAATCATTATTCAAAAAGCCCGCCCGCTTACAAAATCCCCAAGTGCGCATGCGTAAAAACAAAACAAAAACATGTTAATTCATAGTAGCAATCGGCTCTTCACATGCGTTTCATGTGGAACAACGTTTAATTTTATCATAGCATTAGGGACCATGGGCCAGTCCATAGGGACCAGGCCAAAGGGACCGGTCTAAAGGGATTAGTCAAAAAGGACCCGTCAACAAGGACCCATCAACAGGGACTTGTCAACATTGACCCGTCCACAGGGTCCCGTCCACAGGGACTCGTCCAAAAGGACCCGTCCACAGGGACCGGCGTGAGCGTGCAGGGGAACATACGATTACGTCAGCAAATCATCTCATCTAGTTTCAAATTTAGCCACTACGGCGCGTGCAACACACAGGAAGTGCGTGGGAACATACGATTACGTCAGCGAAACATCAACTCACTTGTCCGTTGTATGAGTATCAGTTTAGTAGTGGCATCAAGCAGCAAAAGACGTTTACTTACACAATCCATCATTATTGTAAGCTTTTTTTTATCATTATGGAAATCTCCTTATTAGAATAAAATGTTATAGTGGTTCTGATCACTTATAGCTAAAGCTATAGATTTTTTTTGTTTTTTTATAGGCTACTACAATAAATATTCTCAATGCTATGGGGGCAGATCTGTTGTTTAGAGAGAAAAAAAAGCTCACTGAATTACCAATGCATACTCTTTTCCGTATCATTAACATTCAAAAAGTGGATACAATGTATGGTGAACGTGTACTATGCTTTAGTGAAAATTTTCAGACATTCCTTTCTACACGTTTTAGTGATATGTCAGAAAGTGTGCTCGAGGATCTAAATCGTGGTGGACATTCTCTATATCTAATTTATGAGGGTATAAAAACAATAGATGTATTGTACATTCTGACTTTGAAGTTAGGTTCGGTTAGGTTAGGTAA
Source organism: Meconema thalassinum (assembly GCA_946902985.2). Taxonomy (NCBI): domain Eukaryota; kingdom Metazoa; phylum Arthropoda; class Insecta; order Orthoptera; family Tettigoniidae; genus Meconema; species Meconema thalassinum. Next base: position 883,937,646 of record OX336389.2, on the reverse strand, counting down.
GGTTGGGATTTGGTTAGGTTAGGTAAGGTTAGGTTAGGTTAGGTTAGGTTAGGTGAAGTTGGGTTAGGCAGAATGGCTGCGGTATGAATCAAAAGCCAGCTCCTGTCGGTTTTGCCTCACAAGTTTGAGTGTACCCCATTCCAACCCTCAGCCTAGAATTAAATTTCTTGACAGAGCCAGGACTCGAACCCGAGCCTCCACAGTAACAGCTAAAATGCTAGCCACTACACCATAAAGTGGGGCAATATAAGGCTGGTCTTGATTGTACATGATCAATCAATAATTACCTAATAATTATAATAATAATAATAATAATAAATATTCCATTTAGCAACTACATAACCGACCTCTCCCTGGGTTCTTTTACATGCCAACATCGTATGACATGCGTGTCTTAATTTTTGCCGCCTTTCAAAAATCACTTACCACGACGAAGATCGAACCTGCAAGCTTGGGGTTGGTAGTCCGACACGATAACCACTCACCCACCGTGGCAAGCTATCAATCAATAATTACATAATAAAATTAATAATAATAATAATAATAATAGTAATAATAAATATTCCATTTAGTAACTACACGGCCGACCTCCCCCTGTGACAGCGTGGCGGCCATTTTGCCCATTAGCCCTTGTGCCAGCTCTGACTGTCCCCTCCATAAGAATAACATAGGGCTGGTTGCGCGCGGCGGCCATCTTGCCCATTAGCCCCTGTGCCAGAACCGCTCTTTATTTCCTACTAGTGTATTACAGTGAAAGTTAATACAGTATATATATTCGAGTATCCACAAACAGTTTTGGAACATTTAAGTCGCAGATTGTGAAATTAAGACGTGTTTTAGACAACGTATTTCTGCAGTTGAGAAAAGAACGTGTTTCTAGCAGACGAACAGTTTAAGACAGTATTGATGACTGAGATATACTACAAAGGAACGTGAGTTATTGAATATTATAGCAATTCTTGTGAACATTGAGATCTATAATAACTTGAACTACAATATGACTGCAACTATGAAGAATGAAGGAAGGATATATTACACATTAGAGATGACAGTCATTATGGAGTAGAAATAAATATGCGACTGGGATACTCCTAACAGAGCCATGTGTTGACAATATGGAACAACGTTAGCTACAGAACCATGTATAATATCCTGTACGTCTACAATATCAAGTACACATAAAACATTATGTACTGCACCATCTTGTACATTAATGTATAACTACAGTATGTACTAGTACTATCTGACTACGAGCAATTATTACGATTCATCGAACACCTACATGAACATTGCCAACTACAATTGTGATTCGATCTAAAACCTACAAATTTTATTTGCAACAATGGAGATCGATCGACAATATTGCTCAAATATGATCTGGAATTTTGAATGGAGTCGGCAAGAGAAGATTCATCACTTGAAGACAGAAGATGATAGGGCTATTCCCATCAAATGCTTGAAACTTGGTATCTAGGAACGAGAGGAAGGTGCAGTTCGATGCCAGAAGTATTTTGGAGTTTACCGGGGAGGAACCACTTCCTTACCCAAGGTAGCAGCTTCAGGTTTGGGGCAGACTTCGATTCAAGCTCATCTTTTCTGGAACGTGGAACATCTGGGTATTTTCCTAATACCTAATATGAACTTCAAGGGTTTACAGCAAGGTAGAAACAACCAGATTTCATTATAGCAGAGTATTTTGATTGCATTTGAGCAACTATTTCTCCATATTTTTTATGTGTTTTCGCTTCGACTTGTATTCATTTTATGCTTCGATATTATGTGAGATGATTGTCTTTCTTCATCTGAACATGAAATTTCAACTTTGCAGTATCTGAACTGACTTGATTAAATTATTTGGGAATTTTAATTCCTCATTTAGGATTTTCATAAATTTTCATAATATTCGAGGTTTTCGATTTTTATTGAACTGAATTCCAGACAGTTTTGTCGTAGATGTCTATTTTAAATTCATTCTTGGTTAAAATAAATTGGGCATCTTATTGTAAGAAGAATTTATTAGTAGGGGAAGAAATCTACGAGTGATATACTGTTAAATATCACTAAATGTTATTAATATTCGTCGATCTGGCAAGTAATATTCATCATGATTATGCTAAGAATTTATGTACTCACGGACATTCTTGACATTCATGATTTGACAAACCATTTGTTTGAGAGAAAGAATTGAACTTTCTGTAAATGATACTTTTATTAAAACACGTCTTCTAGGAAGATATTTTATCTGACAGAAGGGAAGTTAGAGATATCCTATTCCAGTCGTGATTGATATTTATTGGACACTTAAATAACATTGTAGTTATTTATACGCAATTTGTAATATTACGTTATATTGTCAACGTAATCTTGCAACAGTGTAATTTGAAGATAGATCAGCATGGTGAGACGCATTATTGTATTTTTATTTCATGTTAGTAACAAAGGTTTAATGACAGAGTAACTATACGGGGTAAACTTTCGTAAGGTCTTCCATTAGCAAACTTCAATTGTCGTTATGAGAATAAAAGCTACGTAATAACAACAGATATTTTCTGATAACAATGTAAGCAGTTGTGTAGACAAAATATATGTAAAAGTAATTTTGAATAATGCAAGTACTACGTGAAAGTTGTTGGGAAAAAATGTAATGAAGTTATAAGAAATTGTTTATGGGTATACGAGGAATGTTAATGCCGTGTACGGAAGTATAGGAGTCTGCGGGGATATACATTTGATGAAATACGAGGGTGTTTTCCGTATTGAGAAGTTGATGCATTATAGTATTGTTGTATGAAAGTTTGGAACATTGTTATTTCTGGAGTGGAGTTAAGAATAACTCAGATGTATTAGTATGACAACGAGATTGAGGGGTTGACAGTCAGGGTGCTGGCGGAAACATATTTGGGAAATGAAGTTAACCTCTGACAACTAATTCATATCAACAATTTATTAAACCAAAGTTGAGTAATTTCATATGCACTTATCTTAACTGATTGGTCATATTAGACTGATATAGACATTTAAACCGCAATACAGACTAGAAGACATAGTATTCTTAAAGAAAGTCAGGAGTAAGAATAATATTTATAAATATTAATAATAATAAGACAGATACGCTATAAACAATTAAACTTGAATTGTTAGACCGTTGTAAATATTGTATATAAATATTTAATAATTATTTAATTAAGGCGTTTTTATTTTAATAACAATAATAATAATAATAATAATATTTTGCGTGGGATAAATATGTATAGATCATTTGAGAACGCATGGATCGATATGAGAGTGTATGTTTGAATAAGAGAAAGAGAATGATTGAGACTACGTCAGTTGTAAAAGACGTAAGTACTTTATTGGATTGAACTATTTTTAGCAAGTGTATTTTGCTATAATACTACATAAATGAGAAGGATTTTAAGATGTTAAAAGAATTGGAAATGATAATAGTTAATGTGAAAGGAATGTAACATTTTACTTGTTAAATGAACGGAAGTTTTGAACAAGAGTGAAGCGATTAGAAGCCTGTTATGATATAACGGAGGGCATATGCATCAGAGGAATGCACAGGTGTATACGCTGAAGGGGTGAATGAATGAAAGCGTGTCATAATGTAGACGCTGCATCCAGCTGTGGTCTTAAAACGTATAAATAGTTTCTGTATTTAAAGAATGTCATAGTCAATCGATTTTTTGTAACTTTTGTTAAATGATCAGTAAACTGATTATACGAGTGTGAATGTTATAATACATGTAGGAAAGTCAAGTTGGACTTTATTTTCGTTATTGGAGGAGGAAAGTGAACCTTAGTGTTTTATTATAGGGATTTTTGTTTATTTATATTACAGGAATTTTATTAATAAATGTATTTCGTTCTTTTTCTACGTCTTGGTGTTGCCTGACTTATTTTAATTATAGTGGAGATTGTGCTGTGGAATCCTTGTACAGGTAAGGTGCCCCTTAACCTTTTACGACCCGAGATCTTGGTAAGTGTCTCACTCTACCACCTTTATATTTTTTGTTTTATCCATAACACGATCGTAGATAATGTGTATGATCATGAAGTGCTTGTTGGTAGGACTTTTGAGTGTTTTTCTAGCCGGGAATTTCAAAGATTCTGTGATCCAGCCGATCTTCGGATTTCCAGCAAGTGGCTTCTTGATTTATACGGGTACAGTACCTACCGTCAGGCCATGGCCTCCTTCCCTCTTCCTTGTCTATCTAATTCTTCCCCTCCCGTCCCATCCATCATGAGGCCCCTGTTCGCTTTGCAGATGAAGCCGCCTGGGCGAGACGCTAGTCCCGCCTCCCCAGTTGTATCCCCCAATTCGATGTCAAGCTCCAGGACACTGCCCGTAGAGGCGATAAAGGTGGGGTCCCTCGCTGAGTCCGTGGGAAAAACTTACCTGGAGGGTAAACTGACTACGAAAAAAATCTACGGTAATTACTGAGCTATTAAAATTCTAATAGCGTAGGTAGGCTTATCTCAAATAGCATCCATCAATGGTTTTAAGCAGTAAGTAGGGAAAATGAGAGAGTTAAATAACTTTCCCTATCGTCCTAGTAGATCATGTGAATAAAAGTAAGTTGAAATATTGCTGTACGAGGTAGGGAGGTATAATAAAATAATTAAAAAGAAGTAGAATTTTCCACCGTTGGATAGCCTTGAACCCGGGATCTTCAAAACAGCAAGCGGTACTACTCGCACACCCTACCAACGGATTCTGGAGCTCTTTGTTGCATTTCTTAACGCGCATAGTTAAATATCCAATTATTACAGTTACATCTTAAATAATGATTGGAATGCATTCATTCAGTACCTGGCATGTTTTCAAATTTACTCACAGCAAGTTTCACGACCGCTTTTTGTGAATAATGCCAATCAATTGCAAATATTACCCTCAAACGACAACCATCCTCCATGTTTTATTTCTTACAACTTGGTGCACGATATGCTAGCGTGTGATATACTTCGATCATAGAAGCATGATCATAGAAGGATGAACAGAATCATAAAGGATTTTGTATCAGTGATCACGACAGCTTCCTTGCCAGCAAGTGTCGTGTGATATGGTCCTAAAGGTACCCACTCAGAACCGGTATTATCGTGACTTGAGATTCTTATTCAGCGGAGAGACTTGGCCATGAGTGCGCTTGGTTGGGGACGATACTAGCCATGCGGCAACTTATGATACCGATCGGAGCTAGAGCAAATTTGCTCGGCTCAACCCAACCCGTCCAGTGTCGTTCTCATCTAACGCGGCTGCGTTCAGGCCCATAGCATTGGACTCACAAATACTCCAGTCAAATTAGGCCAAAAATGATGGGTTTGCTGCATTAAATCATGTAGTTCCAAATGTTTTAAGAATGTGTAGGGGGAGGTCCCCTGAATAACACTTAATAAAGTCCCGTCGATTTTTAGTGCCGCGGGGGGTCAGAGGGGGCCTCGAAGGCCCTCTTTTTCAGTTTTTGGCGTATAACTTTAAAACGGTGCGTCACACAGAAATCGCTATACGCTTCAAACTTAAAGGTAATTAAATGCCCTACAAAATGGTATATTCATATTTACCTCTGTGTGTTACCGTCTTCGAAATACTGTATGAGCCGGTGAACATGAAGAATTTGCAGGAAAATATGTAGCGTCTCACGTTTCTCGTCAAACTTGTCCTTCCAATCAGTTTGCCTTCCATTTGACAGGAAATTCGTGAGGAAGAGAGCTGTAGGGCATTACATTCCCATCAAGGATATATATATATACTTATGCTAATTTTTCTTCAATCAGTCAAACGTTAGAGCGTTTGACGAATCGGGGTCGGTTTCGAGATTTCGCTAGTGAACTGCTCATTATTTTACTTCCGTTTACAACGGTTTAACACTCTGTATTACGTTATTTATTGATTATACAAACTTAAATGGCATTACCCGTATAAATAATACACTGCTCAAAAAATTAGAGGGACAACATTTGAAACACCTGCATTATTTTTCCAGGAATGGGTGGAGTGAAACAGCCATGTTATTAGGGAAATGAAACCTTTATTTAACGGAAATGTGCATATCCTGTGCATGTCGTAGCACACATGTTGGTGCTATGACCAGAAACGGAACACAATGTTGTCAACCAAAGTACAGAGTCCTTCCATGAATGCCCAGAGTGCACAAAAAGAAACAGTTCAATATCTGCTAGACCCTCCATGTTCCCGTATAACTTCCTCACATCTTCGTGACATGTTCGTTACAAGTCTGCGAACAGTTTCTTGTGGAATTTTGTTCCGATCCTCCATAAGGGCCTCTGCAAGTTGTTCCAAAGTCTGAGGCTCTACAGGACGGGCCCGAAGTTGTTTGTCCAGCATACCCATAGATGCTCAATGGGATTGAGGCCAGAACTCAACGCAGGCCAGTCGAATGCTTGAATCGCGAAGTCCTGTAGAGTTTCCATGGTGGCTGCTGCTGAATGACTTCTCGCATTGTCGAGTTGCAGGATAAACTGGGACCCATTACAACTGCAATGGGCATAACATGACCTAGTACAATCTCGTTGATGTACCTCTGAGCATTAAGTCAGCCTCTGGTTATCTGAAGGTCGGATGGGCAGTCAATTGTGATGCCACCCCAGACCATGACAGAGCCGCGGCCAAAGCTGACCGTTTCTTGGACTGCTGATCCATAATAACGTTCACCACGACGACGATAGGCAGGTAAACGCCGTCCCACCGTGTTAGACGAAATCGGGACTCGTCCGTAAACAATACATTGCACCAGAAACGCAGCAAATCAAAGTCGCTCTCTCTTGTGGCGAGCAGTTAATCGAGGGACCTGATAAGGTCATCTTGGTCTTAAACTTGCCTCGGAGTCTGTTGCGCATTGTTTGGTCACTGACACTGCTACCAGTTGCTGCTCTAAGATCATTTTGCAGGTCCCGGGCGGTCGCCGAACGCCAGCGGAGAGAACATTTCACCACATATCGGTCGTCTCTGGCCGATGTTTTTTTGTTTTCATACTTGCCCTGGCCTTCGTGTGTATGAAGCAGTTTCACAAAATCGTTTCCAAACCATCCCAACAACAGATGAAGCAACATTATGCTCTGTAGACACTCCACGAATAGTCCAACCTTACTGCAGTATTGTTACTGCCCGAACACAATCTGTGTCATTCAGATGCCTCATTTCGACTAATGCAACGTACACCAAGTGGATATTAACGTATTCTTCACTTACACGCACTCGAGGACAGAGTGCGACATTGCTCGTCCATTTCTCTCTGCGGCATAGCATGATACATGTGTCTACTGCCACAAAACCATGGCTTTCCAATGACATGTGGAGGTATCCTCGCATTCTTAAAACATGTCCGAAGAATACGGGCAACAGTAGATATCGTAATCACGGACTACGTAAATGGTACACGCGATCAAATTCCTGTCTCTCTAATTGTTTGAGCAGTGTATATATGAAAGTATGTGCGTCAACTGTTTATTTAATACACTAAAAATCTGGCTTAGGCCTTTCAAACGGCAATTATTTTTTTCATATCCTTTTAATATGTATGTATAAGACCCTTCCCCGTCTGAATTTCTTAGCATGAAATAGAATGTTCTTAATGCACTGTGTTCATAATATTAAGATACGTAAGTTTATTATGTCATTGTATACTATGATATCCTACAAATAAGAATATAAGAAAGAAGTTGGAGAAATAATTGATACTGGGAGATAGTGAAGACAGACACGGCGAAACATCGAATTAAAAACCGTCAAGCGTGGACAACAGACGACCTAAACGGAATTAATAAAAATATTCCGGGATATCTGACGACCCAGGAAAGGAAATAATCATCTGGAATATGAGATACCATGGGATAGGCCTAAGTGACTGATCACTTTCCCAATCCGGGACGGTAGAAAACTCCAGAAGTTTTCATAGATCTTGGCTATTTCACTGTAAAAAGAATTGGTACACCAATGGCTGGAGTGTGGTCTGATATGGCGATTGAAGTGACACTGATGTGTGACGTGAAATGTGAAGGGGGACTAACATGAGGGAGGGGCATGAGTGATTTTGTGTCGGCGAAATGGGTTGGAGGGGCACGCACAGGTACAGCCATATGTTCTTCACTAAGCTTAGAGTACTTGGCCGGAGTCCATTCTGTAAGTGGAGAACAGCATGTCGACTTTCGAGCATCACGAATAAGCAGAGATAACCAAAACAGAAGAAGACTTGCATGATTGCCCGGTTTTTGCTGTACGTGATTCTCTGATGTCCCTTTCAACCGGAGTTATAGGATCCAGCAACATCAACTGTTACCAAGCAATGGAAATCGGAACCCGTACGATGGGGACATTTGTTGGTATAAACTTTTCAGAAATTAAGCAGTGTAAGAAGAACGCAGTAGTCCCTTTGACTGCTATAAGCAACACTATCAAACTGGACAACGAAGTAGTGGTGGTCGAGCCTATAATGATTTTTCAAGGACCGGTAATTAACAAGAGAACTGAAGGGGATGTAGAGGTGCTGTTGAAGTGTGAGTTAGACCCATATCCCATGACTCTCTTTGACGAATGGATCATGAGGAAAACGAAAAGGTCCGCTCTCTATGATGTCTTTCCTTCATGCCGTCAAATAATCACCCTGAAGAACTGTTTCACGGTAATCGATGGTGGCTTTCTTCTTTATAGAGTAAAGTAGAACAACACCAAGTTCGCCTCCATCTGCAATCAATATGCGTCTTACGTTACCAACCATTACTGCTACAACTCTGGTGTTGTGTTTGGCGTTGATGAAGACACGAGTTCCACTAAATAGGCGAATAACATCGGAGAGCATCAAGTAAAACATCAGTGGATCTAGACATTGATGATAGCATGGTGGCTACTGGTACTGTTCAGCAGGAAAACTTCCATGCCAACGAATGGAACAAAATTAAGCTGACTAGTATGTTAGCGCAGACCTTGGGTGCAAAATGTATACAGTTCACCATAGTCAAAAGAGACGCTGACTGTAGCAATGTCAGTTGTGGATTACAAAATACCCCTCATTCAACTGTGGTGGTACTTAGCGAGGACGTAGACCTGCTCGTCTTACTGGTGACAGTCACACCACGAGACACGCATGTCCTCTTCATGAAGCCTGGACGGGGCAACACAGATGACAGTATGTGCTCCTCCCAACAACTTCAGGCCTTGCCATTCTGCCAGTACAGTCTATTTATCCATGGCTTCACTGGATGTGATACCACTTCTGCCATTTTTAGGAAAAGTAAAGCAGCCATAAACAAATGTATCGAGCGGTATCCTAATGAAACCAAAAATATCGCTGAAGTTTTTTATGGCTCCACATCCACGCCAGGAGACATCAATGAATCTGGAGAATAAATGTTCCTACTGATGTATTGTACCCATTTCACATGGAGAATGCTTGATCGTCACCTGGCTATGCTACTTTCGGTTTCGGGGTGTGTACCGTTCAGTCCACAACATGATCTCACATTCAGATATGGAAGCACTCTAGGATCTACAAGACTACATTGACAACTAAACCTATTACGATTAGTATAAATTTATTTACTAAAAATTCCCAGGAAAAAATACAATTACACATAAAACATCAATATTTTGGAATAAATCCCAAAATAACAAAAATCAAAATCCATAAATTCTCAAAAATCATTTAAATCTACAGGGTGGCGCACGAAATGTCATACATCGAAAATGGTTTATAAAATGTTTAAATCTGGGCTCACAACCATGTCCTTTCGTGAACAGAAACCTTATTTCATGCGTGATTCGACAGACAGCAGCACATGTCGCACATGCGTACCGGCTTCCAGTTATACAGCATAGCGGACAAAAAGAGGCTGACGCGCGAACAGAAGGTGAAAAGTGTTATTTTATGCGGAAACAAAGAGTGTAACTCGGACTTAGGAAAGGTTTCGTGTTCATTTCCGTACCCGGTGTGCTCCCTGCTGGCAGACGGTGTATAGACTGGCCAGCCAATTTGAAACAGAAGGCAATATACTGGTGAGAAAACGGACCCGTCTCATGCCAGTCCGCTCACCGGATAATATTGCTGCTGTGAGAGCGGCTGTGGCTCGGATCCCCTCCAAATCCACCAGAACTGCCTGTGTTCATCTCGTCAGACAATTCAGAGAATACTGCAGTCTGAGCTAGACCAATTCCCATACAAAATGACAACAGGTTAGAAACTAACGGCGCTTGACAAGCAACGGCGAGTACAGTTTGCTGGGTGGTCTATTGCAGAACATGTTTCAGTGATTAGGCATACGTTTATCTCAATGGTGCTGTGAACAAACATGTCCGGTTTTGGGCGAAAGAACGGCCTGCTATTGTGCACGAGGTTGAAATTCATGGTGTGAAAGTGTGTGTGTGGGCTGCAATTTACAGTCATGGAATTATTGGGCCAATCTTCATCAATGACACAGTCAACAGTGCGCGTTACATGAAATGTTGAAAATCAGTTTCCTTCCACAACTCTTAGCATCACGACTACCAATAGAGACACAATGGTTCATGCAAGATGGAGCTCGTCTTCACACAGCAAATGTTGTTCTGTACTTCCTGCGTGAACATTTCGGGCCCCGTGTGATGTCCCATCGATATCCCGAACGTTTTCAGAGCGGCTCAATCTGGCCACCACATAGCCCCAATATTAATCCCTGCAACTTCTTCCTGTGGGGATATTTAAAGGAGACAATCTAACGCCAGAAACCGGAAAATGTACTGCAATTGCAAGCGGCCATTGTGACTTTCTTCCGGGGGTCGAGTGAGGACATGTGTCGTAGGGTGGTCACAAACATGCAGGTTCGTCTCGAAGCTATTGTATACCGAGAAGGTGGGCATATTGAACATGTCCTGCATACTGACTAATCATGCACATCCCAGTGAATGTTGTAACGCCATTCTTTATTAAATATTTTGTATATTAAATATTCTATAAACAATTTCCAGTGTATGACATTTCGTGCGCCACCCTGTATATTCTAGAGTTATCTTGCTTATCTCACCTGAGCTGATATCTATTCTTAAGTGTCAATACAAAAATTCGTTCTTACAATAATTCATTTCTATTCATTTAGGCAAAGAGCATGCCTATCATTTATGGAAAATACACTAAGGCTTGCGGACATTTACCGTATCATTACAGTCCCTTCAGGGTCTTATTTTATCTTTATTTCATTGTTTACCTTATTTTCAGTTACTATCAAACTGTACTATTTCAACCAGTTAAGCCTTAGGTTTAAACATTTTACACAACAAATCAACAATTCTTAACATGCCATGACTCGAACCCACATCCTTCCAACATGTTTCTCATGCTCTAATGGGATTCATTAATGATGTCTCATGTGCTATCATTTCCCTTCTTTACTTAGATTACTTACAAACTCAATTATTCGTTTACCCGTATTGCTTAATACATCTTCTGAGGCAGAAATCGATTACTTTCTTAACAAACGTATTCCTTGACTACTATGGTCAAATATAATGGAATTACATCAAACTTATTGTGGGGACCACTGTCTAAAACCCACCAATTCATCAATTTACAATATATTCTTGTAACACCATTGTTCATCAAAATTGCATAACCTCCCGTTTTATTACTACTACCTATTCAGATCTTAAAACTTCTGCATACAGAGCGCCTATTGTATTAGCTCCCCCTTGAGGGCTGTGACGGCCGGCAAGGTCGCTAGATTCTCCCTCACACCACTTGGCTTGTGATTTATGGCCTAGTCTCGCTTCTCATTCATTCACCCCTCGCGACTTTTAACTGTTTACCTCTTCCCTTAAAACTGTATATGATAATCCAAGCTCACTCTTTAATTCAACCTCACTTTATTATAATATGCATTTCATTTCCTCATAATCAGTACAATATCCTGAGATCACGACGATTTACATACTTGTAAGGTGGACACCAGGAGATCGCTATCATGCCCTGATTCCGTCCTTCATATTCATTTCACACACTTTTATTTGGTCGGATACAACAACAATGCTGGCCAATAGGATAGGTTATATGACACTAGGCTTGGAGACTCTACAGCCTCCACAGTTGTATCATATCTCGTAGAAAGATCTTATTCCTTCCAGACTTACTTATACATTTGGCATCGCCGCAGACCAGAGATCGCCATCATGCCTTGTGAGACTTAAATGCGATTACAATACCATGTCTGATGACTGGCAAAAAAACCTTTAGTTTTTCCATGGGTGAAACCCTTAATAACAACGACGATTTCTGACAATTTACATACTCACAACTATTCCAGTGGGAAAAGGAAGATTGTAGTTTTACGTGACCGTGAATCTTGTGATTATAAGCCACGGGACCTCCTTTTTTTTACGTGGAATCCGAACCACAGGACATGGCATTTCACTTAGAAAATCTCACATGCATTGACCGGGAATCGAACCCGGACCGCCTTGGTGAGAGGCATACAGCTAGACCGCTGAGCCTATTCCAGTGGGAACCATTTCATCCACTTATACCTGTTTATTGATCTCTCGAATATGGCTGTTATTGAATACACACTAGGTGGCCTGATGCTGCCTATTATTCAGTATTTATTGGCCCATTTTGGCATCACAACTTTTAATAACTTGGATTTTCATCGCGTACTACAAAATTCTCAAAAACTCAACTTTCTTTATGTCGCGGTATTTCTTTACTTAAGCATTTTCCCTTTTAATTTGGCCTATAGCCTACAACTTCATAATATATTTACAAGGTGTTCGTTTATCACCATTTACTTTAATTCATTACATTCATGATCTGAATAACATTATTACTTCATTACTCTAAGGTATCTCAAAGATCCTTTAATATTCAATTACTTTCAACTAGAGCTCATTATTATATTTATTCACTATTACTTCATCATTACTTACGAAACGCAATTACTCAATATATTTACTAATCATGATCGGAGTATGGAAATTCGACACTTATTATTATTATTATTATTATTATTATTATTATTTTGGTGTTCATTTTATTATTACTTTATAGTTTATCAGCGGCATAAATTACTTGCCAATAATATCATCATAATCGATTTCTCCTCTCATATTTCAATTTTTATCATTGTTAATTATTTATTTTACGGGTTTCAATTTACTTTGCACTTTAATTATTACACTCTAATATTTGGCAAACTTATCTTTGCGATTTTTCCAACACATTTTGATATTATTTATTTATTTATTTACTTGTGCATTTACTTATTTATTTTATACATTTCACAATTATTGATCAGCACATGACACAACATTCTAGGATAATTAAAGATTTTCTACTCACCCCATGTGACGTTCGGTTCATGACCAAATCTTTGGATGACTTCACACATCTCAATGCTTCAACAATACATTTTTACACAACAATGGACCATTTTCATTCTCTGGTCTTCGATTTTACACTTATTCACTTTTTGATACATTATTTTTACACTTTTTAACACTTATTACACTTAAGAACACTTATTTAATATTTACATGACACACGAACCATATTTCAGCGTTTTGCGATGCGACATCACGGCGCTGATGATCCTGATGCGCTCCCTAATCCGCATTGATCGTGTGACTTCGCCTTCTCGGAATCTCCTACCCCTGTTCAGTCTTTATTCGGTACAGTCTTTCTAGTATCTTTGCTACTCGTGGCTTTACTGATTTGGCCTATTAGTTCTTAGGCGAAAATGTTCGTAATCTTTGCCGCCGCTCTTTTTCCTAACTCTATCTATCGCAACTTTCGCGATTCTATAGCTTGGCTTTCAATTCGAAGTCCATACACTCCTATTTCTGTTTCTAGCTGCTATATTTCTCGAATTAGTATTCTCTTCTTTGACTTCGCACTTTCGCAATGTTTTCTCACTATGCAGTTTCAAATTAGTGTTCCTTTGGGTTTTTAATGTTCTCTGAAACACCCTGACTCTGGTGTAACGCAACTCGTTTTGCTCTATGAATTGCTAATTGTTTTGACTTCTACTGTTCCTTCCTTTGCAGTCTTTCAATGTTAATGTTTATAGACTTCCCTGATCGCTCAGAGTGTCTAACTCTGGATCGTTATATGGTGCAACTCCGTCTAGTTATTAGTGCAGTGCGCCTCAACTGAAGTTTAATTTTACTGCTTATTCAAGCTTCGCTGAATGATAAGACCTACACTAGGTTCTAACTCGAACTGTGTTCTCTCCGAACTACTTGTACTTTGATAGCGCAGCGCCTAACTGACTTAGTAACGTGTAACGCAACTTATAGCGTAACTTGCCTCCCTGAGGTTTCTTGAAGACTGAGTGAAACTGACGTGCTAACGTGCCTCCCCGAGGCTTCGATCGACTGAGAACTGGGTGAACTGTGTGTACTGCGTGATCTGCGTGAACTGCGTGACTTTGGCTCCCTCAAGCCCTTATTTATTCGATTTGGCGCAGAAATTAGTTCCTGACAATTTCGGGAGTTCAACTTTTGACTCCTAGCTCCAATCTGGTATATAATTTATTTCCAGATGTAATACGTAATAACTTTAAGGTTGCCTTTCGGCGGAACTGAATTCGTTCATATATTAATTTTTAATTACTAAAAATAATTGTTATTCACTCTGCGGGGCCGAACTGATAACCTCAGTATCCCTTCGTAGCACTCTGCTCTGTATTCCATTGACGTCGTCTTAGCTAAGCATTTTCTTGAGTGCCTATTTTACAGGTCTACCAACTTTCCGATTTATGCTGTTACTACTCCTGTCTTAACTTCAAATCTTGTTAACATGGTGAATTTATTTTGTCAAGTTTTATGATGGGGAGTCCCTCATTTATATGTTCGGCTTTCTGCTGACTTAACGCTTTTCGGGGCCTCTTCTCAAGTACGTCCTTAGAAAAATAGATCCCTCGTAAATGTCGCACTTGACTGGTAATAACTTCTTGCTGGATCGCTGCCTCATGGAATGTTGAGTGTTAATTACGACCCTTCAGCTATGCATATTCTTGCTTCGTTAATGGCCACTCTAACGACTTTTTCACTTAAAATGTAAAACATAATGGGACTTTATATATCCGCTAGTATTCAAGCCACCTGCATGTCTTGCTGTGCTTCTGAAGCTTATTTCACAACGAATTCTCCCCCTTGGTTTCTTACTGATTCTATCAAACTCTAACATATTTTTATATAAATGGTCAAGGGTTCACTTGTGCCAATATCCAAATGGGCACAACTCCCTCCTTGAAAGATAAATAAATGGTCAAAAATCTTGAGAAAATTTATTTATTCAAAAGTATGTTTCCATTAGTTCTCGAACACTTCATGCTAGCTTTTCTTAATTCGTCACAATGGTTTGATCTGCCCTTGCTCGTTTCAAGTAGTCAATCAATTTTCGGTTTTCATCATCGTCACACCTCATCTTCTACTAAAAACGTCAATTTACCATATGGGTTAGGCTTGCCCCTACCCGTCTCACTCTAAATGTATTATTTCTTTCCAGTTTCTGAGTCTATCATTTTCCTCTCTTATTTCATTATTTTCTCCTTCAATTTGTTTGGCTAATTCCTTTAGTTCATCATAGCAATTCTTTAGACTACATTCACAATCTAGACCTATCCATTTCTTCTCTATCTCCACCTCAACTACTTCTTCATTTTCCGCCTGGGCTACTAGGGTTTGAATACGTTATTCATACTCTTCTGGAGGATGGTAAAGTTTCAAATTCGCGGCGTTCATGATCATCTTGTGATCCGTTACTAGATGTTGTACTTTATATGCATTATTGAGATCTTTGAATATTCTATAAGGCCCGTGGTAATTTTTGCATAATTTCTTATAGACGCGATTTTCTGGGTCTGAAATCGCTGGTCGTTTTACGAGCACTAGTTCTCCTTCTACTAGTGGTCTATGATATCGCTTATGACGATTTCTCTTTTGCCTCTTTTCAGCCTGACCTTTCAAATGCTCATACGGCCTTCTAATTCCTAAATCTCTTCCTATTTGGGCATCAGTAAACGTGGGTAATATATGATCCCATGGCCTTTCTGCTTGCTTGTCTAAATGTAACTTAACAGGTATCTCTCCCGTGGCTTCGTGAACGGTGTTGTTTATACAAAATTCGATAGTGGGTACAATGTCAATCCACTTCCAATTTTCTTCGGAACAGTAGATTTTGCAATATTTTTGCACTCTCTCATAATTCTCTCAACAGGATTTGCATCAGGATGAATAATGCTGGATAACATTTGTTTGATTCCCAAATTTTCCAATTCTCTTCGGAACTCGATACTTGTGAAGCAACTTCCATGGTCGGAATGTATGTTCTCTGGCTTTCCTAGGACTGGAATTACTCTTTCTTTCAACCTCTTTACTGCCTGTTTGGTTGATGTATTTTGGATAGGACACAACACTAAAATTTTGGTAAACACGTCCATTGATACCATTATGTGTTTATTACCCCTTCTAGCTTTGGGTAATGGACCAAAGTTGTCTATTGATAAAATCTGGCACGGCTTTTCCGGTAAAAGTGGTATAGGCTTTTGTCTCATTAGAAAAGAATTCGGTTTGATCCTTTGGCATGTGTCACAGGTTTTTATGGCATATCTTACCGTATCTCTTAGCCTGGGCCATATAAATGCTTCTTGCAACATGCTAACTGTTTTATCTACCCCATATGTCCAAAGGTTCGGTGTAATAACCATATTAACTTCCTCTGCATTTCTGCTGGAACGACAATCCTTAGTCTAGTGTGATCACTATCTGCAAATTTATGTAAAAATCCATTGAAATAGCTATAATCCGTTGCAATCTTCTCCGCTTCAATAAATTCGGGTGATGCTCCATCAAGCTTTCCCTCGAAGAAGTCGATCAACCTCCTCATCCATGGGTCTTGCTTTTGTTTTTCTCCAACTCTTCTTAGTTCCTCAATAGTTCCTTGATCTTTGTTATCTATTTGAATTGCAAGTGCCTCTTCTTCTGTTACATTTTGACAAGTTTCTTCTTCCATGTGCCATATTTGCTCACCCTCTACATGTTCTATCGTTTGTGACGAAATATCTATTTCTGAACTATGACCTTCATTTCGAAATTTGATACAATTTTGAGATAGATCTATAACAACCTTGTGTTCTCTGATAAAGTCTATACCCAGTATAATGTTATAAGGCAGTTTACTAACCAGTAAAAAACTTTGGGATAACATTAGTTCTCCAATCTGTAATTCCAAAAATACTTGATATTTACATGCCAAACTTTTCTCCGGAATGATTCCTTTTATTTTCACTGGTGATATCGGGATCTTCTAAACTCGTCCTTTTCTTTCTAATTCGTTAACCAGAGCATGTGTTACCAGACAAACTGTTGACCCTGTATCCAATAAACGTCTAACTAGAGTTCCTTCTATTCTGGTTAAGATAATCGGCAATTCTCTCTTTACCACGACCGGTCCTTCTATGATCTCTTCTATTAAATCTTCTGGTCTTGCGATCCAGTTTACAACTTGTACTGTGTTCCACCCTCCGATCTCTTCTTTCCCTAGCCCTGCAAATTTTGGCGGTTTTTTTCATGTTCCTCTCTTCTATTGTGCTCCTGTAATTCTAGGCTTTGAGCACCTTCTGTATTATGAATGTCTGGGGATGTCCAATCATTCATGGCATCCTTCCATTGAACTTTAGGTTGCCTATCGTACTCTTCCCCTCTTTCATCGTAGTAACGTTGTGTGATTACACGACGTTCCTCGATTTCAGCCTGGTAGTCTATATTTTCATTTGGTGGCTGCTTATTCCTTGGGTAGTTCTGTTTCCAGTTCCTGCCCTGATAAAGTCTTCCACTGGGTGATCCTCTATTGCTTGATCCCCTTTGATTCCATGATCTTGACGTGTTATTTCCTTGATAACCGTGACCTGGATTTTGGTTTCTTCCTCTGTGTCCTCCGCAGATATTTCCTCCGAAATTTCCTCTACTGTTCCCTCGATATGGTGGATTCCATTCTCGGGTTCCGTTTCTTGGATCGTTCTGTTCCATTCTTCTATCTTCGGTACTGGTTGCTTTGTCCATACTCGGTTCTTTAGCAATCTCAGTATGCGCTTTCGTGACGTGGGCATGTTCCACGTTTCTATGATGTCTAGGTGACATGTGCTGTGTCGTATTGTCTAGCTGACGTTAGATACTCTCTATTTCTATCTCAGTCTTGGCATTGGATGGAATTAAGGATCTCTGAATTTCAAACGGTAGCTGCTTAATGATAGCAAGGCACAAATCATTTTCTGATGGTGCGCAATCAAGTTCTCGGAACTTACAGAGTTGAGCAGTGAAATACTCGGAATAACGTGTTGGCAAGTTTGTGCTGTATTTCTTTGAGTATAAACCTAATCTGAGATTTTGCTGTATATCGGCCGCCCAGTATCTTTTAAGGAAAGCTTCTCTGAATTCCTCTACGGTATTGAAAGTGTATCGAAAGCTCCTGAACCATAATAGGCAATCACCATCCATGAGCTTCTCTATCGACCGTAACTGACGTTCGGGTGCGACCCTAGTATCTCTAAGATACTCAAATACTTCTTTGAGCCAGTATTTAGGGGTAATTGAAGATATATTTCCCGAAAATTTCTTCGGTTTACCTGACTCAGGTCTAATAATAGTAATCACTTGATTTTGCAAAGCGTTATTATTATTGTATGGAGTTGATGTGTGTAAGGGTGGCCCTGGAAGTTTGTATGTGCTTTCTTCTTCCTGGAAGTTTTGAACATGTGCTGGGTTCCTGTTTCTCTCCAGTTGTTTCTCAACTCCTCCATACTCCCTTTATTTGATTGATTGTTTCTTGGGTTTGCTCCCTTTATGGCAATCATAGGGGTTTCGCTCTGATTTACTCTACCCTCAATTCTTTCAAGTCTTGCGAAGGATTCCTGTTCGAGTTTTTCGATTCGATCCTCAATATTCTCTGTCCGTCTGCCTCTTTCTTCTTGTTGTTGTTTCCAGCTTTTTTGTAATTTGGTTATCTCGTCATTCACTTCTTTCTTTTTGTCGAGGATTTGCCGTTCCTTAACCTCGATTTTCACCTTTATATCTGCCTCTACCTCTTCCTTAAGGTTTTCCATGTCTTTATGTAGGCTATTCTTTATTTCTTTAACATCCTTCTTTAGAGTTTTCATGTCCCCTTGGTTGGCCTCTTGCATTTTCTTCAGGTGAGCTAAATCTCCTTGTGTTTGCTCTATTTTCTTGTGGGATTCTCCTAGGCTAATTTTTAATGGAGTTAAACCTTCCTTAAAGCTTTCTAATTGAGATGTGTGTTCTATAATTTGTTCATCATGTTTTGTAATTAGTTTGCCTTGTGATTTTACTTCTGCACTAGTAGTGTGGTAGTGGGGGAGCTGCACCACTTCTTTTTGAACCCTCCTCGTATCGGCCCCGAACTTGATATCTCGCTAACCAAACATGGGATTAGAACATACAGGGTGTCCTAGCACTCGTAGTGACGTCCCCTACTTTCCTATAGCCTCTTAATTTAATGAAAAGACCAAAACTAAAAGGTCATTCGCGAGTAGTGGGGTAGTGTTGGTTTCCTCAAGTCGCGCTCGTGCTTGAATATGTATGGCTATGTTGGGAAAGGGTTAGGTGGTGGGGGAGGAGTAGGGTCGAGTGAGGGGTCGTTTAGATGGTATGTTTTCCGCTCTAGGTGATGGTGAGGTTATTTTGTAAAATGGATGGAATTGGGAAACGCCATTTGGGGTAAACATGTTGTTTTTTGACATTTTTGGCGATGAATGTTTTTTATACGCATGCGCACTTGAGGAGTTTTGTAAGAGGGCGGGCTTTTTAAATGATGATTTATAAATGAATGTTTTTAATATGTATTGAAATAAACCCCAAAAACTAATAGGTCATCGGCTTTTTACTATCTCACTAACCAATAATCGGATTTAAACCTATGAGGTGTCGTAGGACTCGTGGTGAACTCTCTTTTTCTATGGACGGAGTATATTCACCCCAAAATAAAAAACGTGGTAAGGGGGAGGGGAGCTGCATCACTTAGGAAGTTGTGAGCCCCCGCAATCTTGGAATGGAAAGAGCCATGCTAGGAGGGCGTGCTTGGATTCGTTTTTTTCGTCTCGTCGTGCTCTTTACGGGAATGTAGGTGACGAAAAGGTGAACTTAGGGTTTTGGGTAAAAAATGCGTTTTTCACATTTTTGCCGATTTTTGGAAAACGGGCCATGCTAGGAGGGCGTGCTTGGATTCGTTTTTTTCGTCTCGTCGTGCTCTTTACGGGAATGTAGGTGACGAAAAGGTGAACTTAGGGTTTTGGGTCAAAAAATGCGTTTTCCCAATTTTGCCGATTTTTGGAAAACGGGCCATGCTAGGAGAGCGTGCTTGGATTCGTTTTTTTTTTGTCTCGTCGTGCTCTTTACGGGAATGTAGGTGTCGAAAAGGTGAACTTAGGGTTTTGGGTCAAAAAATGCGTTTTTCACATTTTTGCCGATTTTTGGAAAATGGAAAACGTCATGATGACCTGCGTGATAGTATGTTTTCGTCTCGTTGTGCTCTTTACGGGGATATAGATATGGAATAGGTTAAAAGCTGGAAACATGGTTTTCTTATGGAAAAGGTGTTTTTTTGTTCATTTTCGCGTTATTTGGAAAACGAATGAGACGATTTTTATGATGGGCATATTGATGTATTTGTGTCGTTATTCTGTTTACGGGAATGTAGGCATGGAAAACCTGAAATCATGGTTTCCGTCATTTTTTTCGAGATCGTTGAGGAAAACGGGGAAAATGTAAGAAACCAGATTTGAAGTCACGTTATGTTATGCACTATAATGTTGGTAAAACACTTATGCATTATTATTATTATTTGTCTTGACTGGTCAGGGCTCACACGCAGAGAGAGAACTTGCTTAATGCAATGAGAATTGAAAGCATTGAGGCTGACCCACGGCGATCCAGACAGACACAGGTCTTATCATCGTACGTGCCTCGCAGGCAGAGAGAGATAACAGCCTGTTGTTCGCATGCAGGTGGCTGTTATCTGACCCAGACGTGTTACTCGATATCTCGATGAAGGACATACAGCTCTGTCGAAAAGCTGATCATTGCATTCCCACGCATACTCATGCAGAGTTTGCAAAAGCTTGTGAGAATCAGTCTGACTTGTGCGCTCCATGACTTCCTACTCGTAGGAACAAAAAAAAGTAAAGTGTTAACTTTGCATCTTGTTGAGGAGACATATATGTTCTGAGGGTAAGAGAGACTCATCATTCTCGTGTTCATCTTTGAAGGTGACGGATGCAAGTGCCTTATGCTCTTTGTAAAATATTACGTGAACCGCGGCCATACTTGTACTAAGGTAGGTTCATTATTGTTAATTATGGCATGATTGGTTTTATTGTTATTTTGTGTATGCGTGAAAAGTAAGTTAGTGACTGATGGTATTTTTTGGGGATTTCGTTTGTTGCAGATTAAAAAAAAACGTCATTAAGTCTGGGAAAGCAGAAAGAGAGAGACAGTGACACAGACAGTGACAGTGGCGGCAAAGAGCACATTCGCTGAAAGCATTATAATTCATTATATGGTGAGTTCATGTTGTTCCATTACTTTTATTGTTGTTGTTGTTGTTAAATGTATGCCATTTATTTCACGGAAATTTATAAACTTATGGCGTGTATTTATTATTGTTTCAGAATGAAGATATATATGGAGTGAATAGGTTTTAACTACCTTGACGCTTTCGATATTAAAAAAAAGAGGTGAGCAATGAATATAGATTAATTCTTTTCTTTGTAAATGACCTTGTTATTTTCGAGTGAGTGTCTTATTTATGTGTGCACACTTGAAACCTTTTGTTTTTAGCAAGTCTTATGAATGAATGAATGAATGGATGAATGAATGAATGAATGAATGAATGCACATGTTTAATGTATATAACCATGACTAATAACGGATTGTATTGGTTTGTTTTTCAGATAAATCATTGGAAACAAAAAAAAGATAAACCTTGTCGCTGATACTAAAACTACAGCAACCTTGAAGGTGATCATTTCCTGCTGGGGGCCCAATTGCTACAACCATTGTGTACCTGTGAACGAGATTGTGTGCCAGTCAGTAACAATCGATAAGTGTGGTCGTTTGGAATTGCAGATTTTGGATTAACCTATTTTAAGGTAAGGGTTGCACGTTTATTTGTCCATTTTATAATCATGTCTATATCAGAGAGTGAAGTGTTAGTGTGGCAGCCTTTGGCCAAATGTTTCAAAACGCGAGTATGCTCAGGCCGAATTTACAATGCGATTCACTGTCTGTCGCCTAAAGATTTTGTGGAATTGTTTTCCCATTTTTTTGAGTGAATGTGAACAAGGCTTAAGATTGCATCACGCTTTAAAAATAAACTTCGAACTACTATGTGAATTTACATTGATAAAAAATAATGTTGAAGAGAAACACACCTTCAACCTTTGTACAAAAATGGAGAAAGTACTGATAGCCGATAATTTGGAAACGTGGTATCAGGAGAAAGCTATTCAAGCGCTTATCTCTAAATTTGATAAGTTGCAACAGGGTCCCAGTGGCTTGGCCCTCGATAGCATTGCCTATTTGCAAATCAATATTTGTAAATACAATCCATTGAATGCAGGAAGTAGCTATATTGCCACACCGAGCTTTATCGCTTCGAGAAAGGCAGTGATCAACATACGCAACAATGACGATTACTGCTTTTTATGGAGTATAGTGAGCTGTCTGCAACCCTGTGAAGACAGTCATGTTGATAGACCAGGGCAGTACAAAGATGTGTTTAACCACATGAAACAAACTCTCAATCTCGAGCGTGTTTCATTTCCCATGCCTCTAGATAAAATTCATTTATTTGAGAAAGATAATCCAAATTTCTCCTTTATGGTGTATGGCATCGACGGATCCAATATTGTGGACCCCTTGTATGCCACCAAACAGGTAAAGCAACATCACATTCACCTGCTTTTCCTGTCTGATGGGGATAAAAGCCATTATTGTTGGATAAAGAATTTAAGTAAATTGGTGAGTAGCCAAGTGTCTAACCATAAGTGTGCAAAACAAATTTGCGAGCGCTGCCTTCAATATTTCACAACTGATGAACTTTTGAAACGACATACGGAAGACTGTGAAGGGCAGACGGCAGTGAAGCTAGTCTTGTCCGAAGAGAATGACGCAGTCTTAAAATTTAAGGCCACTAATAAACAAGACATGATACCATTTACTGTTTACGCTGATTTTGAGGCCCTTACTGTTCCCATTCAGGGATGTGAACCAAGCCCCCATACAAGCTCAACCTATCCAGTGCAGAAACATGAGCCTTTTGCTGTAGCCTATTATGTTGTCTGTCACTATGATAATTCACAATGTGAGTATGTAAGTCATAAAGGTCAGGATTGTGCGCGGTGGTTTGTTGATCAAATGGCGGCTTTAGCAGGCAAAGTAGAAACTATTTTGAACAACCCTGTACCAATTCAGATGAATGACGTACAGCAAAGAGAATATGATCAAGCCACCACCTGCCACATATGTGAAAAGCCAATCTTAGGCGGAGAAAAAAAAGTAAGAGACCACTGCCACAGGACAGGGCATTTTAGAGGTGCTGCCCATAACGAATGCAATTTGAAGTACTCTACACCTCGCTTCCTCCCTGTCTTCTTACACAATTTCTCCCGGTATGACCTTCACTTCATTGTAAAACAATTTGCTCATGTAGATAAGAGCAAATTCAGCATTTTGGCTAAATACCATGAGAGCTTTACCTCACTTTCATGGACAAAAGGAAGCATGAGCATTCGCTTTCTCGACTCATTCAAGTTTATGTCTAGTTCGCTGGATAGTCTTGTGAAAGGCTTAAGCGAAGATGAGTTGAAACATACCCATTCCCACTTTACGGATACAAATCAATTTAAATTGTGTGTTCGTAAAGGCCATTTTCCATATGATTATGTGGAAAGTTACGAGGTGCTTGAAGAAACGACTTTGCCGCCAAGAGAAAAATTCTTTTCTCAGTTAACACAAAGCACCATCAGTGAAGAAGACTATGCCCACGCACAGCATGTTTGGCGAGTGTTTGGCATAGAAACCATGGGCCAGTATGCTATGCACTACTTAAAATTAGACGTGTTGTTGTTGACCGACGTTTTTGAAACGTTTCGTCAGCTATGTCACGCGATTTATGGCCTTGACCCCGCCCACTACTATACCAGTCCAGGGTTAAGTTGGGACGCCGCCCTCAAATTTACCCACATTGAGCTTGATTTAATGACGGATCCCGATATGGTACTCATGATGGAAAAAGGGATTCGTGGGGGATTCGTATCGCTCAATCAGCGACATGCCAAGGCAAATAATCATTACATGCCTGATTATTGTCCCGAAGAGCCAGAATCCTACCTAATGTATTTCGACGTAAACAATTTATACGGTCACGCTATGAGTCGACCACTGCCGTACAGAAACTTTGTCTGGCTGTCTGAGAATGAAATTAAAGATTTTAATGTGCATAGCGCCAGCAAGCAACAGGACGTAGGGTATGTTCTTGACGTCGACGTAGCTTATCCCCCCCATCTCAGACAGCGACATGGTGATTTCCCCTTTTGCATAGAGAAAATGGTGCCGCCCGAGAGTAAGGGCAATCATAAGAAATTGATGGGTACCTTGTATGATAAAAATCACTATGTGATGCATATTGACATGCTGGTAGAATGTTTAGCCCAGGGCTTAACCCTGAAACAAAACCATAGAGGTATTTCTTTTTGTCAGAAACCGTGGTTGAAACCATACATGGATTTAAATACCAGTCACAGACAAAGTGCCACTCAGCCATTTCAAATCAATTTTTTTAAACTCATGAATAATTGTATCTATGGCAAGAGTTTGGAAAATGTACGGCAGTATAGGGACATTAAGTTGGTCAATACATGGCATGGCAGATGGGGGGCTCAAAAATATATTGCAAAACCAAATTTCAAATCTTTAAACATTATTGATCATGATCTACTAACTATTGAACTTGCCAAAACTAAAGTGGTCATGAATAAGCCTATCTATTTAGGCCAAGTCATTTTAGATTTTTCAAAATTGCACATGTATAAATTCCATTATGGTTTTGCAATACAGCGATTTGGTACCATTTCCTTGTTATATACAGACACGGATAGTTTTATTTACCATATCCATGACTGTGATCCGTATGTCGTTATGAAACAAAACCCAAAATGGTTTGACACGTCCTCGTTTAGTGAGAAGAACGTGTTCGATATCCCCCGTCTGAACAAAAAAGAAATTGGTTAAATGAAAGATGAGTGTTCAGACACCATGATGACTGAGTTTGTAGGTCTCGCTCCGAAAATGTATAGTTTTCGACAGGTGGATCGATGCGAATCTATGCGAGCCAAAGGGATTAGCCAGCATGTGGTTAAACGTCTCTGTGTGGATGATTATTTACATGTCCTTCAGACCCACACAGCCATGGCACATAGTCAGTTTAGGATTCTCTAAAAAAATCATGATTTATTTTTAATGAAGCAGCGAAAACAAACACTCGCTTTGTTGGACGACAAGAGACAGTGGTGTCAGGATATGATGATAAGCGTCCCATTTGGTTACAACCAGTAATGGTTGTTACAACCAGTAATGGTTGTAGCTATTGTTGTCGTACAACACGGCAAGTGTTTGGTTTGGTTGCTATCAAATGCGAGATGCCATCTTGAGCCTCGGAATAAAAATAAAAAAATTGTAGTGTATCATATAATTTTTGTTTTTTAACCTGCGTGCATGAATGTATGCATGGATGTGTGAATGCCTGTAAATAGTTGTATATAAACTGTATGTCTAGTGCTATTTGCCTGTCAACGCATAAAGAGAGCCATGCATCAACGTTTGCATGGTTCACTGTGCACAGGCTAGATTAAAAACATGTTGACTTTTTAGGTTAGGTTAGGAAAAAAACAAACAAGTAGCCACCCTCACTATTGTTGTCGCTTAGTAGGCCTCATGTTTCAGCAAAGAGTGCACTTTCTCAGTAGGCACAGCTTAATAGGCCAACTAGGGTGTGGCTTAGTAGGTCTCATGCAAGAACAAAAGAATAATAATAATAATCTGCTGCTTTTACTGTGCACAATCTCTCACTTTATGGCTAGAGTTATGAGTGGTGATATATTTGAAAACAACACCAGTCCAATATCTGAACAGAAATTGTTTTTTTAACCTGTTGCATGTTATGTTTTCCGCCTACAGCTAAAGAAGTCAACAGACAAATGGTTATTTATTTGTGTTTTGCTTATTTTTTATTTTATTTTTACCATTGACTTACGGGACAGACAGTGTATATAGTACATTGTTTTTTTATTTATTCACTTAGTAAACGGCAACGACTACTTTTCAGATTCAATCATGAGCCACGGTGAAGATTGTTTTATCGTCACAAAACACACCACGTTCAATGAATATGCCACGATGATGTCTCATAATTCTCAACGTGTGGCCTATCCTTCAGAATATAGAAACACGAAAGTACGCATTGATACCACATTTTATGACAGCTTCATGAATCTAGATGATAATGATGATGATTTGTTTCATGACCCAGGGCATCACTTTTGTAAATCCTGTATGCTAAATTTTGGCTTTGAAAATAATGTATCCACGCAAGTGATTCATAAAGCATGGTACGGTTTAACCATGAATCAAGTGATTGTTAAATTAGCTGACGAGGATCATTTTCCAGATTTCTGGTGTACAATATGTACAAAACCCCCGTTTAATGTTTATTTTCCAATAACCTCTCAAATGTTTTGTTTTCATTTTTATACATTTCCTGCTGAGGAACCAATTACTTCGTATCGACAACAAGCATTTCACCAACTTTGTCTTGGCTTACCTATCAATCAATATTCGCCTCATAGAATGAGATGTGTTAGAAACTAACAACATCATATCATGATTATCGCTTTTTTTACATTCGGCTTTCAGGTGCATACTTGACGTTTAGAATACATTTGGCTATTTTGTTTGTTTGTTTGTTTTAGTTTATCGTGTATTCACGTTGATGAACACATACACACTGGTTTAAATTTGTAGTTTGGAATTTTGTTTTGTTGGATGTAGACTTGGTTATTAAATGCATAGCGTGTTAACTTTGCCTTTTATAGGTTACCAAAAGCATTCACATGTTTGCTCTTAGTATTTGTTGATACTATTTATTTAACAGAATGTTGTGTGAATTTGCACAACAACAGAGCAAACGAATACAAGTCATTCGACAAGGGAATGATAGGCTAATTCCCATTCACAACAGAGACATGCATTTACCTCCAAGGGAGAGATCTTGAAAATGATTCACACACTTAATTTTGATAAAACATTTCCTATTAAATAATTTCCAAATGTATGTTTTGACTGAAAAAATGATACAAAAATTATTATTATATTTTTATCCAATACTATCTATCTACAAATTCTGGTCATAAACACTCAGGATTTAAAAAAACAACACACTTTGATGTACAAAGTTATTGTTGTTGTAATATAAGAACGAGAGTGTTAGAAAGTAACACTCTTTTCTTTGGTTATAGACAACCATGGATGCCTTGAACGCCATTGGTCAAGATTGTGGCTTTGCACGCAAGAAAATGAGTGAATTGCCTACGCAAACACCCTTTCGCATACATAAAATTCAAAAACTGAAAACCAAATTTGGTGAACGAGCTCTTTGCATTTGTCAAGACTTTGAGACATTTCTTCCCACACGATTTAATAACCTACCTGATAATGTCATGGAAGATGTCAATTCCAGTATTCACCCTGTCTATTTAATTTATGAGGGTGAAAAAAATAATCGATGCATGGTTCGTTTTGTAAAAATTGAAAACGAATAATCATTGTACGCTAGCCGTGACTTTTTGTTTATTCATGCCCTACTCTTCAATAACTATAGTAAATTAAAATTATTTTTTTGTGCTCAACAGTTTGACGTTTATTAATTGTTGCTCAACGTTTACCATGATAAATAATAATAAAAATAAATTTTCAAAACTTATGCTTAAAGGTAGAATTTTTTTTGTTTATAGGTTTAGTACAATTACCATGTATATAATTTTTTATAATAATAATGAAACTATTAGTTAAAATGATGGACTTTTGTCTTTTTTTTATTGTTTGTGATTTAAAATAGTATTTATAGCAATTTTTAAGCAATTTTTATTATAATGATTATAATTTATAATGATCAAATTCTAGTAACATGTTATTTTATTCAATAATAAGCGTTTAACAAAAAAAAACTGGTTCTAGAGTGGATAAAGATTTCATGCTGTCATTCGTTCTGCTAGACTGGCATTTGAAGCTAATGAATAATGATGGACTTTTGTCCTTTTTTTGATTGTTTGTGATTTAAAAAAATAGGTTTAGTACAATTACCATGTATATATAATTTTTTATAATAATAATGATGAAACTATTAGTTAAAATAATGGACGTTTGTCCTTTTTTATTGTTTGTGATTGAAAAAATAGATTTACTACAATTAGTAATATTTTTTAACGATGCACTGCTGTCCCTTTTTTTATTGTTTGTCATTTATAACATTTTATTCATTTTATTTATAATTATAATAATGAAACTATGAGTGAATAATAATAATGAAAAAAAACACAACATGGACTCTTGTAAAACTCAGCAATTCTTCTAGGTTTGTGCCGTGTCTTGTGTGGGGTTTCGCCTAGGACACCAAGCTAGGCTCATCGGCGGGCTCTTGGTGTCCCCGCCCGGACCCCCACAGGAGTGACGAACTGCGCCCCACCTCCCTTTATATATGGTGCAACTGCACCACTTGACTACGAGAACTAAAAGTTCAAGCAGCCTTAACCTCCCTATGAAGGCTTCCAAAAAGATGGTATATTGGCTTTCACGGCCGGTGAATTAAAACTCAGCAATTCTTCTATGAAGGCTTCCAAAAAGATGGTATATTGGCTTTCACGGCCAAGAGCCCGCCGATGAGCCTAGCTTGGTGTCCTAGGCGAAACCCCACACAAGACACGGCACAAACCTAGAAGAATTGCTGAGTTTTAATTCACCGGCCGTGAAAGCCAATATACCATCTTTATGGACTCTTGTCTTTTTATTTATTTATTTTTTGCCATGATAACAGTGATACTATACATTTTTTTAAATAAATTCATTACGTTAAAGTCCATATCTAGATAAAAGTAATTTGCTCTTCATAGCACCAATCACTATAAATGCTGCCATTCGTTCTGCTAGACTGGCATCTGAAGCTGTTAATCGTTGCTTGGCAATGCTTAACAAGACTTTGTCGGCAATGCGTCTTAGTGTGGGATCACTGTTTTCATAGGCTTTATCGTGAATAAGGCATGCATGATCCAAAGCATTGATTCCCATATCCCCTCTCCTCAAACGATCTTGAAGACGAGTACCAGGGCCGCAGAAGCTGTAAGCAGGTAAGTGAGCTTCGAATGGTAAGTTTTTAATAATGTTATCAATAATTCTAGGGCCAGTACACCTGGGACATAGAGGTTTCAATCGGTGAAAAACACTTTTTTGTCGTTCTTCTTGTTCTTCTTCTTCTTGTTGTTCTTGCTGTTGTTGTTGTTGTTTGTCGGCGGCTGCTGACGAGCATGGTAGGTGGTGGTTGTTTTCCGCATGACAGCCATGGAATGATGAAACAATGTCTTTACACTGAGTTTTATGACCATGATATAATTTCATTAATTGGCATGTGGCACACTGTCGAATGGAAGGTACTTTTGCCATGGTTAATTGCTTGTGATGGGAAAAATGACTGCATGGTTGTAGTTCACTCAATACAGAGTCGTTAGTCCACTCGGCAGGCGCCTTTTCCCAAATTTCTTTGACAGCGTTGGCAGCAACATAAAAAAGAAATGATTTAGGTAGTGCTAATAATTCATGTTGTGTAAAGCTAATCAGTTTTTTCTTGCACACAAAGAATTTTCCAATAGCCTTGTCGATTGTAGTGGCGTCCATGTCTATAACGTTGATGTTATCACTTCACGTGTACACGTCTCACTGCTATCATTGGACGATACACTTTCAGTTTTAATTTTATTGAACAACTCCCAACATGCACTCGTGCTGAGCCAATGAAACAATTGCCATGCATGCGCTAAGGCTTTATTCTGAATATTGTCGCAAGGACAAGTGTCCATGAGCGTTTGCAGGGATGGACAACCCAGATCTAAAAGGTCAATACATTGACAGTGAGAGGGTAGAAATGGTTGAAGCCACTGGCGTTTTTCACTCCCTTTAACAAATAAGACATTGGCCGAGGACAAATGGGCTTTCATGACAATGTCAAGATACTTGTAAGAAATATCACCCTTGTTCCATGCTAACTGCAAATGATTTTCAATCCATTGGCTCTGTTTTTTATCTTTTTCACTAAGCAACTCGAAAGCATAGGGAGGTTTAAACACCAAATGAATAGGGTTAGACACCCAAAACGTACTACAATCGATAAAAGCGACTTCCTTAAATATAAATTTGTTGTCTGCAATTTTAAACCCCTGACAATCCACGATGAGTGTACCCATCATGCTTTTTTTTATTTTTACTTGTTACCTCATTGACGTCTAATCAACAACTAACCCATGCCATGGTTTAACATGGCAAAGTCAAAGGACTTTAGGGGAAAAAAAGGAACAAATGAATTGAACAACAGCTAAATATTTTTTTGAGGTTTTATTCATAACAAAAAAAAACACTTACACTTTTATTACAAAAAGTTTGTTGGCTTAATTTGGAACAGCATTCAAATGAATAGTTTGCACATACGGTCCACAGGTATCTCCTAGTTTTGCAGGGTCTGGTACAATAACAGGATAATTCAAACTCCATGGAATATTGCCCACATCATAGCGATTGAGGTAAGGGCAGGATGGACTCCATCGCTGATGATCGCTAAAGGGTCGATCCCCTATTTCCCAGTTTCCAATTTCAATGTTGCAAAAAATACACTTGACCATATCCCCACGTTTTAAGTAATAAAATCCGCTCGCAGCCAATTCTCCACAATCCATAAAGGGAACTGTCCATGTTTCAAAAGTTTTCAAACGATTAAATTCACATTTTAAAATCCATGGTTTGTCTGTCACGTTGTTGTTGTTGTTGTTGTTGTTGTTGCTGTTGCTTATTGAGGGACACATGATGTTTGTTGTTGTCGTATGTGCGCACAGTGCCAGAGCGCAACAGATACTGTGCATGCAGACGCTTATTATCAATCCTATGAATGATGATCTTCTTTTTTCACTCGACCACAGGTGGCTTACATGCTGGTGACATAATTGGACAAAGGATGATATTTCACTTGTCTAGCATGAATAATCAAACAGTAGGCACTGGTATGGTCTGGGACATTTTCTTGTGTTTCAAAATCTACCCTTAAATCAATGGTGGTGATTTTCATAGATTCTTCTAGATACGAACAGTCGAAAACAATCAGTGGTGCTTTTGCTTTAAACCCTTGTGGCGACAACATAGGACAATCCTGTTTTTCATAATAAGACGATTGAAATTTAGCAAACATGTCATAAAGGGGACCGAACTTATTTTTTGAAAAATTGAGTTCCAACCCCTCATAGGGAAAGCAAACATTATTTAAAAATAGTCGTATATTTCTCAAGTGAATGTGATCAAACAAGGTGACATCTTTGCTTTGTTGGTATTTTCTATTGGTTTGAAAACCAATAATAACATAGAGGGGTCTCTCGGTAGAGCGAGCCGATTTGACACTCCAACTATGAGTGTCAGTGGTAGGTAGCAAGGGGTATTCATGCAGACACCAACTTCGAAAGGCGATAGGCAAGTCTTTATCTTTTTGCACCAAATTTAACATGCTTAGCTTTTTACGATCCGATAGCGTCACATGGGGCACTTTCCATAGTAATCGAAGCAGTTGAATTTTTGAGTCTATCACTTGGTCAGAGGCTCCTTTAAGTGCATTATAATCACTGCGGTCTCTCACCAGATACAAACTTTGTCTTGCGTTTAAAATAATACGCTTGTGATCTTCGGCAAAGCCAAGGAGTAATTTTAAGGGTAGAAAGCCTGTAAAAGTGCCATCGGTATGAACTAGCCAGTTATTGCTACTGTTGGGACACCATCCTGCCATAGAAAGCGTTTTACTTTCCTCCTCGCTATAGGATGGATATAATTTCATAAGACTAGTCATGCCCACATTTCGAGTCATATCTATGACAATATCATTTATCACATAACGTACTTCAGAAAACAGAAAAGCCAAACCATGATTCGCCAACGCAGACGTTGTGGGCGTACTGCCATCTGCTTTCATCAATTTACCCTCAATTTGAAGGACACTTTCATGAGGTAGAGTAAAAATATCTTGATTGTTAATGATGAATTGAATCTCGTCATTGTTATTCAGTCCTGTTGCTTGAGGTTGATAGGAATGCATATCAATGCGCACGACACCATCTTCCACTTGTATGGGATTTAACACTTGCAACAGCTCTTTGTTCATGATTGGGGTGTAGCGTATAACCAAGGCGTTGTAAGCGTTGTCGGTTTACTCGTGTCAACCGTTTCATACACGGCGGGCAACTAACCGACCTCGTAGACGTTGTTGTTGCTTTATAGATAAATTTCATAGCGTCTTTAAAACCAACTTGTAGGTCACAGGGGTGTTGGCGTCCAAAGCAATCAGTTGTTGGTTTCTATTCACTAAGCGTAAGGTAATATTACTAATATCACTGACACACACAGGATGGTAGAGAACCACTGAAGGGTTTTCACGAATAATATAGCCGCAAGGAGAGGTGACAATAAAATCATACAGGGAATGGCTTTGTTCTTGATTCGTTAATACGTCTCTAATAATATTGCAAGTTACAGAAATGTGATGGTCCTCGATGAATTTCACTGGATAATCTGATTCATGGGGTTGCTGAGCTGCCAACACTCTTGGTTTAAATCCTAATAAAGGACCAATAGAATGAACTCGTGTTTCAAAGTCAATGTTAAACGTAGAGAAAATACGACAGCGATGAGTTATTGTATTGGCTGTAAGTTCAAATTTGTGTGTCCCATCCGCAAATGGTTTGACACCAAATTGTTTTATCATCGACACACTAATGGCCTCATGCACATCGTCTATGGTATAACCTCCAGGGGGTAGTGTCAACATATAATCATCATAATAAAATTTGTCATTAATATCCAGTTGAATATTGTAAATTCTGTTGTAACTTTCCAAAGAAATTAATCCTAGCACATAGGATTGTTCGGGTTGCAATTCAATGGGGGGAAAAATCCAGGGACACTTCAGGCCCACGACTGTGCACGGTAAAGGTCTTGGCGTTGACATTCATAATAATGAAACTGTTGGCTTAACGCGAGCTCTTATATAAAAAATGTAAACTCAAACGGCCACACTCTTGACTGCCAAAGGTTTGTTGACGATTCACATTATAGAATATCTTTACCCGGTTTCCCAAATAACGTAGCAACTCGATCGGCGGTGGTAAATTTCCATAACTGTCAAAGTACCATACTGTGGAACCTTGTTTCACATAGGCTACAAAATGGGTTCCTGGTCCTGCATCATCATCTAAATTCATCATGACTCGTTCTTCTTTCCACGGTGCTTTGGGTAATTCATTTCGCATAAATACACCTCGAAAATGGGAAATCTTTAGTTGTTTGGCATAGCTTTCCACTTCTTCATGGGTCATGGCATGACGAGGCAGTTGCCTTAAGCGCTTATCGATGATGGACATTTTTTTTCTTAGACGGTAGGCCACTACCTTGTGGATAAAAGACTGGCTTTAAAGGATTGCCATTTCTAGCTCCCATCGCAATGGCTTCTAACGTTTTATTGTGTCGCTCGCTTTCTTTGAGTTGTTGCTTGCCTTGCTCGACGGCTTTTATGGTTTTCGCTACAGCGCTGGCACCACCCAAAAGGGACCCCAAAGCTGCCAACCCTGCAAATAAAGCCGGCAAAAAAAAACCCACGCTTAGCAACAGGAATGACTCGTCCACGATTTTGCTTTCTTCCTTTTCTTTTTATCGATACATGATGCTGCGATTTCGGAGATGTAGACAATCGCACCGCTTGTAAAGCTTTTTCGATAGCCACTCTTTTTAGATTTTTTTTAGTTTTTTAAAGTTTCAACACTGGGTGTGAGGCAGATCGACTTGGTTCCCGACCTGGCTTTTTTCTCTTTTTGAGATTTGTTTTTTTCATGTTCATAGCATTTCTTTTTTTCACCATGCTACTACTTGGTGAACCTTTCACAGCAAACATTCGATAACAACTAACGTAGAGAACCTTATTTCATAGCAGTATATTCCAATTCTATATAAAGCGGGAAATCATTCACCGTTTTCCCAGCTTCCTTTTCCTCAAACGTAAGCATAAGATGAAAGGATAATTCATCTCCCACATTTACTCTTTGATGGTTGTGGGCCAACACTCTATCACCGTTTAGTTGTATTTTTAAATGTTTCTCGTCAGGCATGGCATATTTAATATGAATGACACCATCATAATGCAGTCGATAACGACTTAAACCGGAAGCAAGCATATAGGTAAGATCATCATTCACCAGTGGTAGTGGTGGTGGGGAATGGTTTCTGTCATTGTCCAGTTTTTGATTTGACAGGTACACTAAAAATACAGATGGGACAAATTTATAAAGCCTTTTCATTTGATAGGTCACATAACGTTTCGTGCAGACATCATTTTCGTCTCGAGGCTCTTGCACATCAATAATACGATGATGATTGGCTGAATAGCCCTCAGCGGTTAGTCTCGGGGCCATGTGATAGACAGTTTGCACTTTGCGATCGACATAGCTTTTTGTTGCCACCTCTCGTGACTGTTTTGACAAAGAGGCGGTCGTGGCCATGGTTACACGAGCTCTCCCAAACACGTCCATGGTGATAGACGTTAACTAACCTATCCTACTCACCGCTTGCCTATATATATAAACCTTATACACACATGAAAAAACTCAGTCATCGACACAATGGAATTAATGAAACAACACCATGCTTTGCCCGTCTCTGATTTGGTCTCAGAGCTATCACTGTCCGTGTGCGAACCTAAACGTCATGGCACCCTATTCCCATCTACCGTTCGTTGTATTATGGTAGGGCCTTCGGGTTGTGGAAAGACCAATGTTTTGCTGAACATTATTACCGCGCCTCATGGCCTACGATTTCAAAATATTTATATTTTTGCCAAATCCTTGTACCAGCCTCTGTACGTGTATCTGGAACAAATTATGTCTTCGTTAAATAAAGAAGCCATGGGCTATTTTACAATCACCTCACCTCAAGATGTCATTCAACCGGACCGCATTCAACCTGATTCCATTATAATTTTTGATGATATTGCCACTCAACGACAGGCCATTATTCAAGAGTATTTTAGTATGGGACGCCATAAACAAGTGGATTGTTTTTATCTGGCTCAGACCTATTCCAAAATCCCCAAACAGTTGATTCGTGACAATGCCAATCTCATCGTTCTCTTCCGCCAAGACTCTAGAAATCTCTATCATATTTTTCAAGATCATGTGAATCCAGATATGTCCTTTACAGCTTTCATGCAATTGTGTGCTTCGTGTTGGAACCATCATCTCCATGCCTGTTTGGTCATAAATAAACAGAGTGAACGATGTGAGGGACGTTATCGCTTGGGTTTTGATCATTTTATTTCTGTTAAAAAGACCCAGGGTTGGACATTTCCTGTTAGTGTGTCTTTACCTTCACCATGGCGAACGCCATAGGGTACAAGAAACATGTTCAAATCATGCAGCGTATTATTGAGGCACGAAATACGATTCGACATAAATTTCGTGAATTGCAACGTTTAAAAAACGTCAATCCTTTACCCATGATAAAACATGCTCCATCATCGGTTGATTCCATGAGGTTCAAACCTAATGCTTCTGCTGCTACTGCTGCTACCTCTCAAACCAAATCCTTAACAAGTTCAAAATTTACTCAAACAGATTCCACACGACAGGTAAAATCCTCCTCCTCTTCTAATGTTAGTGAACAAGAACATCAAGAACAGGAAGAAGAAGAAGAAGAACATAAACAAAGTGAAAGTGAAAGCGAAAGTGTATTTAGTCCTGAAAGAAAAAAGAAATCGTCACCCCTTCAACAGTTTCTAAAAACAAAACAAAACTCTTCCGTCATAGCGGCAACACCGTCCTCCTCCACATCGTCTCCGTTTTC
Source organism: Meconema thalassinum (assembly GCA_946902985.2). Classification (NCBI taxonomy): domain Eukaryota; kingdom Metazoa; phylum Arthropoda; class Insecta; order Orthoptera; family Tettigoniidae; genus Meconema; species Meconema thalassinum. The sequence continues at coordinate 883,901,411 of OX336389.2, read as the reverse complement.
ACAAGTCTTGGCAACCCCTCAAAATAAAGCTCAACTCAAAAACATTTTAATCAAACATTATGGGGCAACCCTGGAACCGTATTTGACCCTTTTATTTATTGGAAAGACAGATACCACGTATGGTGTTCGCTATGAGAATGATAGTTTTAAAATTGGGGATTCTTCCATTAAATTTGCTCGTACGAAAGCTGTCATTAAAAAGATCAACTATAAATTAACACCAGGTCTGTTAAAGCTGCTATTTTCTCGCACCCCCTCGACACAAGATTTTACGTCCGAGGACCTTGCTAAATATAAATCCATTTTATTAGACACCAACGCTCACAAAAGAAACTATAAATCCTCTCAGCAGGTCAATGCCAATATATCCCAAAAATATAAAACCATCATTGCAAACATCTTTGGTAAGCAAAAACATCACTCTGCCTCTGGTGTAAGGTTTAAGAAATTAAAACCCTACCTAGATATAACCTTTTGGAATAATCCCAATCAGTTAGTAGAGCGCTTATACTTGCTTCATGCATCAAAACAAGCTGGTCACACTGGACATGAGGCGGAAATCGCCCACATTGAACAACAACTCCGACATGCTAAAATTATCTTATAAGCCATCCCCCATCAAAGTGGGCATTGCTCATGAATTGCATAAACCGGCCCGACGCATTTATGAACGTCGTCGTGTCATTTCCAAAGGAATCGATGAACTTTGGCAGGCAGACCTGGTTGAAATGATACCTTATTCTAACGTTAACGACGGTGTACGCTATATGTTGACTGTCATTGATGTCTATTCCAAAATGGCTTTTGTTCAACCAGTAAAAAATAAAACTGGTATCTTAGTCACAAAGGCCTTTCAACATATTATTGAACAATCAAAACGTCAACCTCACTTGTTACAAACCGACCAGGGGAAAGAATTTTTCAACAAGGATTTCTCCAGTTTTCTCAAATCTAAGGATATTCACCATTATACCACCTATAGCAATCTCAAAGCTAGTGTAGTTGAACGCTTCAATCGAACATTAAAAAGTTATATGTGGAAAGAGTTTACAATACATGGTTCCTATCGATGGATAGACTGGTTACCTCAACTTGTGTCTCGCTACAACAACACCATTCATTCCACCATCGGCATGAAACCTCGCCTCGTCACCAAGAACCTACCCAGACTCAATAGACTGTTTAACCCTATAAAAAGGGTAGACCCAAGGCGACATCGCCTTAAAATTGGAGATTTTGTTCGCATTAGTAAACATAGAAGTGTGTTTTCAAAATCGTATACTCCACAATGGTCGACAGAAATTTTTAAAATTCGCCAAGTCAAGCTAGGTCAACCAGTGACGTATCTCTTAGAAGATCAGAGCGGTCAACCCATTCAGGGACGATTCTATTATGAAGAAGTGCAAAAAACATTATATCCCAACGATTATCTCATTGAACGAGTAATTAAAGTCGAAGGTGCAAAATATTTTGTAAAGTGGTTAGGTTTTCCTTCCACGTATAATTCATGGGTCAATAAACATAATTTTTTGTAATAAACCCCTATTTAATTATATAAAAAGCCATGTTTCCAGCTTTTAACCTATTCCATATCTATATCCCAGTAAAGAGCACAACGAGACGAAAACATACTATCACGCAGGTCATCATCACGTTTTCCGTTTTCCAAAAATCGGCAAAAATGTGAAAAACGCATTTTTTGACCCAAAACCCTAAGTTCACCTTTTCGACACCTACATTCCCGTAAAGAGCGCGACGAGACAAAAAAAACGAATCCAAGCACGCTCTCCTAGCATGGCCCGTTTTCCAAAAATCGGCAAAATTGTGAAAATCGCATTTTTTGACCCAAAACCCTAAGTTCACCTTTTCGTCACCTACATTCCCGTAAAGAGCACGACGAGACGAAAAAAACGAATCCAAGCACGCCCTCCTAGCATGGCCCGTTTTCCAAAAATCGGCAAAAATGTGAAAAACGCATTTTTTTACCCAAAACCCTAAGTTCACCTTTTCGTCACCTACATTCCCGTAAAGAGCACGACGAGACGAAAAAAACGAATCCAAGCACGCCCTCCTAGCATGGCTCTTTCCTTTCCAAGGTTGCGGGGGCTCACAACTTCCTAAGTGATGCAGCCTCCCTCCCCCTTACCACGTTTTTTATTTTGGGGTGAATATACTCCGTCCATAGACAAAGAGAGTTCACCACGAGTCCTACGACACCTCATAGGTTTAAATCCGATTATTGGTTAGCGAGATAGTAAAAAGCCGATGACCTATTAGTTTTTGGGGTTTATTTCAATACATATTAAAAACATTCATTTATAAATCATCATTTAAAAAGCCCGCCCTCTTACAAAACTCCTCAAGTGCGCATGCGTATAAAAAAACATTCATCGCCAAAAATGTAAAAAAACAACATGTTTACCCCAAATGGCGTTTCCCAATTCCATCCATTTTAAAAAATAACCTCACCATCACCTAGAGCGGAAAAAATACCATCTAAACGACCCCTCACTCGACCCTACTCCTCCCCCACTACCTAACCCTTTCCCAACATAGCCATACATATTCAAGCACGAGCGCGACTTGAGGAAACCAACACTACCCCACTACTCGCGAATGACCTTTTAGTTTTGGTCTTTTCATTAAATTAAGAGGCTATAGGAAAGTAGGGGACGTCACTACGAGTGCTAGGACACCCTGTATGTTCTAATCCCATGTTTGGTTAGCGAGATATCAAGTTCGGGGCCGATACGAGGAGGGTTCAAAAAGAAGTGGTGTAGCTCCCCCACTACCACACTACTTGCACTAATGGGTTTTATACGTTCCTCTGTTCGATTCTCGCACATCTTAACATTCTCATTTAGCCTTTGCTCTATATTTGATGACATATTATGTATTTGTGCGTTCATATCTGCTACGTTTTTTTGCCTTTGTTTCTCGAATCCCTGCACCTTATCTGATAATTCACCTAGTTTTTCATCTAAATCCCGCTTGGACTCTTCGCATTGTTTCCTACTATTTTCTATCAGTGAATTAACATGCGTCTTTAATTCCTCAAAATTTTCATTCACAACGGCTAATTTCTCATCTAATGTTTTCGTGAAAGATTCATTTATTTCTTCGAATTTCCCGTCAATAAGCTCTTTAGTTTCACTCTTTATATTCTTAATCGTGTGTTTGATTTCGCCTGTGCGTCTGAGATATGGTTTACATTCGTTTGTATAACACTTATACTCTGTTTCATTGGCTCTATTTGAGCTTGAATGTCATTTACCTTTGCCTGAGTAGCTTCAAATATCTTATCCATCTCAGCTAACTGAACATGTATATCACCCAGCTTGGTCTCCATTTTAGCATTTATTTCACCAACCCTGGTTGGTGTCCATCTGACTTTTCACATGATTAATATTAGTGTTTAACACTTCAAAGTTTTCTTTGCATTCTAAAATACACTTGTTAATACTCTCTCGAACAATATCTATCTGTTTCTTATTCTCGTCCTTGCTTTCTTGAAGCTTAAGGTTAATGTTTTCATTAACGGTCTCCTGAACAGCTTTTTGACGGTCCTGAAGCTTACTGTTAATGTTTTCATTAATGCTCTCCTGAACAGCTCTTTGACTGTCCTGAAGCTTAAGTTTAATGGTTTCATTGATGCTCTCTTTCAAACTTAGGACATTTTTCTTTGTGTCCTCCCTTATCATGTCCAGGAACCTTTGCATCTCCTCACTCATAGCCATTTTTCGCTCAATATTTTGAGAAAAGATGGTCTACTAACATCCAAAAATTAGTCATGCACATGAGATATTGTGACGTTCGGTTGGCATGCAAAAATATTGTGTTTCATTCCTTTGAAGTGAAGTTGCGAATGGGTATGTACACGTACGAACCCGTTTCTCACCTTCCCTCCTTCAAAACTCTAAGCAAGATATTCAAAATTTTCGAGTTTTTTTTTTCAAAAAAAATAAGAAAACTCGAGTTTTTCCTGGTTTGACTAAGGAAAAACCCGCCTCACGTACCTGGGCGCCAATTTATAAGATATACATGGGGGTTATCTTTAAATAAAATTTATTTGTGTACGGCGGGTTGCGGTCACTTTATTCCTATCATTGAACTTTACTCCTAGACTCATTACTGACCGACTTTCTTGTGATCCAGTGCTCATATCTTAGTACATTTCATACGTTTCCCCTGTACCCATTTCATATGGAGAATGCTTGATCATCAACTGGCTAGGCTACTTTCGGTTTCGGGGTGTGTACCGTTCAGCCCACAACATGATCTCACATTCAGATATGGAAGCACTCTAGGACCTACAAGACTACATTGACAACTAAACATATTACGATTAATATAAATTTATTTACTAAAAATTCCCAGGAAAAAATACAATTACACATAAAACATCAATATTTTGGAATAAATACCAAAATAACAAAAATCAAAATCCATAAATTCTCAAAAATCATTTAAATCTATATTCTAAAGTTATCATGCTTAGCTCAACTGAGCTGTTATCTATTCTTAAGTGTCAATACAAAAAATATTTCTTCCAATATTTCATTTCTATTCATTTAGCCAAAGAACATGCCTATCATTTATGGAAAATACACTAAGGCTTACGGACATTTACAGTATCATTACAGTCCCTTCAGGGTCTTATTTTATCTTTATTTCATTGTTTACTTTATTTTCAGTTACTTTCAAACTGTACTATTTCTTCCAGTTAAGCCTTAGATTTAAACATTTTACACAACAAATCAACAATTCTTAACATGCCATGACTCGAACCCACATCCTTCCAACATGTTTCTCATGCTCTAATGGGATTCATTAATGATGTCTCATGTGCTATCATTTCCCTTCTTTACTTAGATTACTTACAAACTCAATTATTCGTTTACCCGTATTGCTTAATACATCTTCTGAGGCAGAAATCGATTACTTTCTTAACAAACGTATTCCTTGACTACTATGGTCAAATATTATGGAATTACATCAAACTTATTGTGGGGACCACTGTCTAAAACCCACCAATTCAACAATTTACAATATATTCTTGTAACACCATTGTTCATCAAAATTGCATAACCTCCCGTTTTATTACTACTACCTATTCAGATCTTAAAACTTCTGCATACAGAGCGCCTATTGTATTAGCTCCCCCTTGAGGGCTGTGACGGCCGGCAAGGTCGCTAGATTCTCCCTCACACCACTTGGCTTGTGATTTATGGCCTAGTCTCGCTTCTCATTCATTCACCCCTCGCGACTTTTAACTGTTTACCTCTTCCCTTAAAACTGTATATGATAATCCAAGCTCCCTCTTTAATTCAACCTCACTTTATTATAATATGCATTTCATTTCCTCATAGTCAGTGCAATATCCTGAGATCACGACGATTTACATACTTGTAAGGTGGACACCAGGAGATCGCTATCATGCCCTGATTCCGTCCTTCATATTCATTTCACACACTTTTATTTGGTCGGATACAACAACAATGCTGGCCGATAGGATAGGTTATATGACACTAGGCTTGGAGACTCTACACGCCTCCCCAGTTGTATCATATCTCGTAGAAAGATCTTATTCCTTCCAGACTTACTTATACATTTGGCATCGCCGCAGACCAGAGATCGCCATCATGCCTTGTGAGACTTAAATGCGATTACAATACCATGTCTGCTGACTGGCAAAAAACCCTTTAGTTTTTTCATGGGTGAAACCCTTAATAACAACGACGATTTCTGACAATTTACATACTCATAACTATTCCAGTGGGAACCATTTCATCCACTTATACCTTTTTATTAATCTCTCGAATATGGCTGTTATTGAATACACACTAGGTGGCCTGATGCTGCTTATTATTCAGTATTTATTGGCCCATTTTGGCAACACAACTTTTAATAACTTGGATTTTCATCGCGTACTACAAAATTCTCAAAAACTCAACTTTCTTTATGTCGCGGTATTTCTTTACTTAAGCATTTTCCCTTTTAATTTGGCCTATAGCCTGCAACTTCATAATATATTTACAAGGTGTTCGTTTATCACCATTTACTTTAATTCATTACATTCATGATCGGAATAACATTATTACTTCATTACTCTAAGGTATCTCAAAGATCCTTTAATATTCAATTACTTTCAACTAGAGCTCATTATATTTATTCACTATTACTTCATCATTACTTACGAAACGCAATTACTCAATATATTTACTAATCATGATCGGAGTATGGAAATTCGACACTTATTATTATTATTATTATTATTATTTTGGTGTTCATTTTATTATTACTTTATAGTTTATCAACGGCATAAATTACTTGCCAATAATATCATTATAATCGATTTCTCCTGTCATATTTCAATGTTTATCATTGTTAATTATTTATTTTACGGGTTTCAATTTACTTTGCACTTTAATTATTACACTCTAATATTTGGCAAACTTATCTTTGCGATTTTTCCAACACATTTTGATATTATTTATTTATTTATTTATTTACTAGTGCATTTACTTATTTATTTTATACATTTCACAATTATTGATCAGCACATGACACAACATTCTAGGATAATTAAAGATTTTCTACTCACCCCATGTGACGTTCGGTTCATGACCAAATCTTTGGATGACTTCACACATCTCAATGCTTCAACAATACATTTTTACACAACAATGGACCATTTTCATTCTCTGGTCATCGATTTTACACTTATTCACTTTTTGATACATTATTTTTACACTTTTTAACACTTATTACACTTAAGAACACTTATTTAATATTTACATGACACACGAACCATATTTCAGCGTTTTGCGATGCGACATCACGGCGCTGATGATCCTGATGCGCTCCCTAATCCGCATTGATCGTGTGACTTCGCCTTCTCGGAATTTCCTACCTCTGTTCAGTCTTTATTCGGTACAGTCTTTCTAGTATCTTTGCTACTCGTGGCTTTACTGATTTGGCCTATTAGTTCTTAGGCGAAAATGTTCGTAATCTTTGCCGCCGCTCTTTTTCCTAGCTCTATCTATCGCAACTTTCGCGATTCTATAGCTTGGCTTTCAATTCGAAGTCCATTCACTCCTATTTTCATCCACATATAATATGTAATAACTTTAAAATTGCCTGCGGAAGGAACGGAATTCGTCCATAGGTTAATTTTTAATTACTAAAAATAGTTATTCTTCACTCTGCGGGGCCGAACTGATTACCTCAGTATCCCTTCGGAGCACTCTGCTCTGTATTCCAATGACGTCGTCTTAGCTAAGCATTTTCTTGAGTGCCTATTTTACAGGTCTACCAACTTTCCGATTTATGCTGTTACTACTCCTGTCTTAACTTCAAATCTTGTTAACATGGTGAATTTATTTTGTCAAGTTTTATGATGGGGAGTCCCTCATTTATATGTTCGGCTTTCTGCTGACTTAACGCTTTTCGGGGCCTCTTCTCAAATACGTCCTTAGAAAAATAGATCCCTCGTAAATGTCGCACTTGACTGGTAATAACTTCTTGCTGGATCGCTGCCTCATGGAATGTTGAGTGTTAATTACGACCCTTCATCTATGCATTTTCATGCTTCGTTAATGGCCTCTCTAACGACGTTTTCACTTTGTCATTCAAGTTTATAAAGCTTGTTAATACACCTGCAATAAGAGTTTACGTATAGCAATATAGAGAGCGGAAAAGTGGCCACTACCTGGGAACATTTTGATCACACCTTATAGGTTTGGTTAAGTTAACATTTAAATTATAAATCATACAAAGTTGTATGATGGATTAAACGAAACTTCTCCTAGAACAAAACGTTGTACTTTTAGATTTTTTTGAGATATTTATCTTATTTTGGAAAGTAGGCTATATTTTTAACTAGAAATCGTAGAATTGTATGTTGCGTTAAACGAAAGATCTCTATACCCTTCATCTTACGCTATTATTATTTACATAGCATATTGCTTTTAGTGCCAGAAGTGTCCGAAGACATGATTAGCTCACCAGAGGGTGGTAGCAAAGAGGAATTAAATTTCTTCAGATAAATATTCCCACAATCGGTGCTTCAGTCCAGTACAGTTCGCTGTGAACTTGTAAGGATCATCGTAGTTATGTAGCCTCGTGTATTTGTGCGTGTGTGTGTGTAAGGTTTGGGGAACATTTCAGTTATCAGCCTAGTAGACTTGCGAGTGTCCAATTCATGTTGGTCTATTACATTATTTTGTTTATTAGTCCTGTATGGGTAAAATTTTAAACAGTGAGGTCATCTAACTTGTGTAGTTAAATATGTAAATGACTAGGGATATATCAGTCATCGAAACCGTGATATTAGAAATTCGAGACATCTTAAGGCATTTTATTAAATTTAATACGATTTTAGGAACCTTGCAAGCGGCGTGTCACGTGTGTCTTGAGTTTAAGTCGTTACCATTCGTTGACTCACATCTACCGTCACACAAGAAAGTGTCGGGAAACCCTAAATGTTGTCATAGTATTAATACACTAGGCCTGGGTTATCCTAATACCATCCGGGTCTAAAGAGAACAAGAGTTGACCAAGAAATACATCTGGCTCAGGTAAGTAAAAACAATTCTAAACTTTTGTCTAGACAATCTGTGTGTATTTTTTTTTAATAATTCGCTCGAGCACACTGCATGTGTTAGCTAGGTGTCGTAACACCTAGGCCATCTGCCTTGGGGTAAGGTTAGCTTATGTTAGGTTAGGTTAGGTTAAGTTAAGGAATGGCCGCAATCTTGAAATTCTTTGAAATGTTTTGATCACACCTCATAGGTAAGGTTAGGTTAGGTTAAGTTAAGCTATGGCCGCCATCTTGTTAGGTTAAGTTAAGCTACGGCCGCCATCTTGTTAGGTTAAACTAAAGTTAAACTACTGCGACCATTTTACACTTAGGCCCTTGGCTTGTCCTCGATTAGTTTTGGTTAGTTTAGGTTAGCTTAGGTTAAGTTAAGCTATGACCGCCATCTTGTAATTCTTTAAAACGTTTTTTCGCAGGTCGTAGGTTACGTTAGCTTAGGTTACGTTAAGCTGTGATTGACATCTTGTTAGGTTAGAATAGGATAAGTTAAGTTATGACCACCATCTTGTTAGGTTAGGCTAGGTTAAGTTAAGCTACGGTCGCCATCTTCAAATTCTAACCACCACCATATTTACTCGACCGATTAATGATACTCCCTGCTGGGCCACCCTAACAAAATAAATAAATAAATAATAAATAATAAAATAAATAAGTAAATAATTACTAATAAAATAAATAAATAATAACTAATAAAATAAATAAATAATACCCTCACCGACTCCCCCTAGCCGTCACCATCTTTGCTCTACTGATTAAAGATACCTGACTCGAGGGCAGACGACCTAGTGGTTAAGTTAGGTTAGGTAAGGCTAGGTTAACTTAAGCAATTGTCGCGATTTTGAAATTCTTTGAAACATTTTGATCACACCTTGTAGGTTGGGTTAGGTTAAGTTGAGCTACGGCCGCCATCTTGTTAGGTTACGCTAGGTTATGTTAAGCTACGCCTGCCATCTTTTTAGGTTAGACTAGGTTAAGTTAACCTACGACCGCCATCTTGGTTGCGCGCGGCCACCATCTTGTAAGAGGGAAGGAGGGTAGTAGGCATTGGAACCCGTAAGAAACCACTACTCCCGCCGCCTGGGAGGAACCAGCACCACCTCAGGCGAGGCATTTAGGGGGGCAACCTGTGCCCGCCGCCAGGGAGGAACCAGCACCACCTTAGGTGAGGCCTTTAGGGGAGCAACCTGTGCCCGCCGCCAGGGAGGAACCAGCACCACCTTAGGCGAGGCCTTTAGGGGGTGACCTTAAGGGGGACATCTTGTGCCCACTGCCAGGAAAGAACCAGCAACACCTCAGGCGATACCTTAAGGGGGACAACTTGCTCCCGCCACCAGGGCCACCTAGACCTTCGTCTCTTACCTGCATACCTACTTATTTTCCTAACCTAAAAGATGATGCCTGCTAGAGTACATAGTACTGGGACTGGCAGAAAGTCTCGCACGGCTCATCCGAAATTCCATCTGTTTCTCTTACTGAATTTTCGCCCTCCCCTCCCCCCCCCCCCCCTTCCCTCCTCCCCTCCCCACTACCCCCATCCCCGAAAAAAACTCAAATTATTCCACTCCGCTACCCTACCACCAGTATTCGAACCCCAGTCGTACTGGAGAAAGACGAGAGCACTTCAGCCAATCTGACACTGTACAAAACATAATGGGCATACGGTATAGTTTGCGCGCCAGGAGAAGTCAGCTGGGTTTGAACTGCAAATGTCTTCCCGCGTACTGCGTAACGCGCAATATGTCTATCACGACCTGCTTCACTCAGTGCATTCTTTCTTTCTTTCTTTCTTTCTTTCTTTCTTTCTTTGTACCCAATGCTCTGTTAAGAAATAAATACGAAGCCTAGTGAGATGTCAACAGTAGGAAGGGAAAAAATCATGCTTTGAGCCCATGCCGGATAAGAAACAAGCCCCATGCTGGAGGTAGCAGCTACTGACTGCCGATATATTTGTCATGAATAGGCGGACTGCGCACGAGTACAACCAAGGCCGCACTAGATAGACAGGCCACAAGGCTCCGGCCGTGAAGTCACAAAAGTGGCCCACGTTAAGCATGGCAGTGTACGGCCAACACCTTCTAATACTCCAGGCCACAACACAAGACTTATGACGTCACGGCACTAGGCTGACGGTGAAAGCGGCAGCTGACTAGGGACAGGGCTACATTACTACGGGGAGATTTTTTACAAATATGTGCAGATAACATCTCTTTGTAGCGACAAATTTTAACGTCGGACAAGGCTTTATGTATGACCTAACACGTTTTTCACGAGATAGTTTCATATCTATTACACTGAAAACCATTTTCATTCTTCGAATTTGTTACGGAAATATACACAGAAGCCCCATTTTATTGCAGATGGGAAAATTATCCCTTAAGTCGCGTAATAAGTACGGTAGCCTACCAGACATGGCGAGAAGTTGAATTGCAGTATTATATAGCTGGCTGCGTGGCTCAACGGGTAACGTTCTCGCTTGCTGGTCCCAAGGTTGCGGGATCGAATCCTGGCGCAATTAGTTGGCATTTGTGGGTGCACAAATGCGAGGGAGCCGTTCAGTAGATTTACTGGCACGTTAAAGATCCCCTTCGGGGCAAAATTCCGACACCCCGGCGTCTCTTTAAAGCCACAGTAGTTAAAGGGGATGTAAAACAAATAACATTATTATTACTATTGAATAATTATAATTATCCGCGCGGTACGGTACTTAAGACAACTAAACTTATTTTAAGGGGGAAGGAATTGATTTGTATAAGAGGAACAATGTATTTTCTGCATGAAACTATTTACGATTTACAAAAATAAATTATACAAATTAATTAGAGTATGGATTTCTTTGCCTTTCTCATTCACCAAATGGCTTCATAAACTTCATATTTCTTACATAATAAGGAACATATTATAACACATTACACACCTATTATAGCTAATATGATCAACAATTTTAAACACATCGACGATAGTAATATAAATTATTTCCTTCGATCAATGCCAAAATAATGCATACATACGCTAATAGCATTTAAATGTCATCTTTAACAGCTCATGCTTTTATAACGGCTAATCCACACACCATTCCTTAGCCCCAATTACAATTTACCTCATAGCTTCATTTGATTTCAATTTTTCATTTCAACTTAGCAACATAACATGATGCATAGCACATCTATTTATTTCTACCATGACCATGAAATTCAATCATATCTACGAGTATTTGCTAATATAATAAACACAAATATTATAAACATTTTAAATTACACTAACTTGTTCATTATTCACCTTTGATTTGATCAAAAACGTTGATTTGATGAACTCACATACAAGACATTTCCTAAACATTTTCAATGCCCGTTCTTCCACTTCCTTACAGGTAGTCTATCGTAGCAACAGAATTGAAACAAATTAATATATCATTTCCGCGAACATTTAAATGAAAATTACGCATAATACAAGAAGAAAATGTTGAAAACACAGGTTAGTTGGCATTTTAAGCTTTAATATACAACAACATAATCATTCTGTCTTTCATACATACGTATATTTAACAGTAGCACATTCTCTTTTTTATAGAAGAGGTTTTCAAAAACATTTCCACATAACCACTCCAATTTGATCTTTGGTGAAAGGAATGTGTAAGTCATCATTGGCAGGGATACCAATTCGTTGAGGTTGACATATCAGTGGGATTGTTAACTAAACCACATCCATTTGATTTTTTCATTGGAGTCATTACAACCGATTTATTTAATGTTAAGCCATATAATTTGATTTATCCTCATTTTCAATCTATTTTTTATATTCAAAAGCTTGATGTCGAAAAGTGAAATTTTGCATGTCACTCAAAATAGTCTTGTTTAATTTAATTCAAGATATAAAATTTGAACATCTTTTCAGTACCATCTTCCTGCTCCATGAAGCGGATTTCTATATTTTTTGAACCTCAAAAGATTTTTTTATGAGCGTAATTTTTAGGAGCATAATTGTTTGTCATATTGTTTTTAAAATTTTCTTTTATACTCAATTTGTAACAGATCTGATTTTTAAAGCAATTTTATATTATATTTTCCATATTTTTGATGATTTGATTAGACAGTATTTCTTTTATAATTAACTCAAGGGGCGACCCTACTGAGTTTTAGGCCAAAATTTACTAAAAAACCAAAATCTATTTTCACTTTTGGCCCTAGAAGTTACCTCATTCCTTGGGGCACTTAGGTATATTTTCGTTTTTCATGTACGGCCATTTTTAAATACCTTACGGCGGCATTTAAAGAACTTGTGCGTAGTTCTTGAAATGGGCAACGCCCACTCTCATGAACAAAAACCTCTCAATTTTGAAGTAATTTCGTACTCCTGGCCCAGATTGTTATGCCAAGCATTTGAGCACATGCTTATGCCGCCATCTGTTGGTATAATTATCAGTTATGAGTAGCATAGGCATTGTTAGTCAAGTGTAAATTCTTCTTACATGGTACCGGTACGGAATTTTCTTATCCCATATTATTTTAGCTGTATGGCATTCACAAAAAATATCATTACTAAATACATTCACATATTTAACATCAACCGAAGTAAGTTATTGTGGTTTTGGTAGTAAAGTACGGTACGGTAACGACTATTTTGGATACATGGTGGGACATTTTCGTTGGTTCACTGTGAGTAGTGGAACTTCTGTTATGCTATTTTATTGATTTGTGTGCAGTTTACTAGATATGCATTCTGTATCGAGTCGATGGTGTAAGCCGAAATATCGTAAAACAAAGAAAAGGTATAGTGCTATTTTAAATGTAGACAAACGGTGGGTTAAGAGATCAAACCCAAGTAATTCTACAGGTGAAGTTAATTCTCCTCCAGGACCTTGTTGTAGTAATGCAAGTTCAATAACTGAAAGTGTAGCATCAACTCCTTCTTCTGCCAGTGTCAGAAAACTGGAATATTTTAGTGAGGAGGATATTGTTGGGCCTAGTGTTGATGATGAGTAGGTACATACTCATTCAAATGGATGTCCTCCAAAATTTGTTTACAGACCTTCTGTGTGGTGAATGTGGCAGTAAATCTTTATGTGTAAACATTAGCGAGAAACATGGGTTTAGCAATAAGTTACTTGTGAAGTGTGGGAAATGTGATTATGTAAACTCGATGGGTTACACAAACCCACGTACCTCTGACAATTCTCAACGATGTCAACAGGAAGATGGTAGATGCCTTCATTAGTATAGGAACTGGTCATGCAGCCATGAACAGATTTTGTTCCACATTGGGAATGAGAAGTATGTGTAGGAGAACATTTGAATCTCATCTCCATAAAATAAGTAAGAACACAGCTCAATTACGTGCTGAGGTTCTTACTAAGTCTAGAGAAGTAGTTCGTAGGGAATACATAGCAGCTGACTCAACCCTCAAAGACCAAGAGGTAATTGATATTCCTGTGCCATATGATAGTAGGATAAGTTTTCATGTTTTGAATATTGCGTAATCGCGAGGACATATTGCATCATCATGACGTCATCTGATAGCCATGCGGATGTGAGCACGTGCACGTGCACGTGCACATGTTAGCGTGGGAAGAGGTCGACCTTTAACCGCTTGAAGCAGATAACCATTGGGTAACCGCTTGAAGCAGATAACCTTTGACTTATTTATGCGATGGAGATAAAAATTAATGGGTGTTGACGTCATCTGATACCCATGCAAGTTTGCAGCTGTGCGAGCGATCACGTGATATGTCTGCAGTGTTCGCGTGAGACGTGGTTGACCTTTAACGTCATTGGGTAAGAATGTAATCTTTGACTTCTTTAAGTAATAGTGATAAAAATATAATGAGATGATTGCGTCAGAAGCTTGTTTTGTAGCATTTGGTTTCTTGAGTGTAGGTGGGGGTGAATGATATATAAATGCATGTGTGCGTGGATGAGTTTAACTTCTACGTTTGCGTGAAGAGAGTGTGTGTGTGAAAGAAATAAAGAAAGTCAACGACGAGGAACAAGTTGTGTGTGTGATGGATGTTCTAACGAAGTTCAATAACTTAGCCACTTGCGTTGAGTATTCTAATAAGAGACTATCAGAACTAATAATTGATTTACCGTATGTGGTCCAAATTATTCAGGCTGTGGAGATGAGATTTGGAAGAAAAATAGTGGTGGACATTATCATTGAAGGTGAAATAACAAGTGTATTTCTACCAGCAGTATTTGCAAAACTAAGCGCATCAGAGATCGATGAACTAAACTCACTAAGAGGCAAACTGATGTTGGTGTATTTGGGGTTGAAGAACCGCTCACATCAAGTTGTTTTAAAACTGTAAATTTTTGGTGAGTATATATATATGCAGATTATATATGTATTGATTGATATAACGAATGATATATATATTTAGTTGCTTATTATTTCTTAATTTGTTTAATTTTTTCAGATTATCTAAAAACTAATAAAAGGAACAGCAAAATGAAGTGGAAAACTGTTAATTTTCTGAGTGGAACTGAACATCGATCGCACCCGGTAATAGAGTATCATCGTGTATGCTTTCATCAGTCTGAAGGAGAAGAAGAAGAAGATGATAATGAGGTGAGTCATAATGAGAAAGAAGCTTGTTTTAACAAATGGACATCTTCGAGTGGAATTTCAACATTTTCAGTCTACGTTACTAATGTTAGCAAATCAGATGATAGTCAGCGAGAGGTGACAGAAACAGTTCTAAGATATTTGTTACAAGAATTATGTGAAGATGAACATTTTATTTGTTTCTTCGGATACAATACATTTGATGAGGTTTACAAAATTGAATTTTCCATCACTTGTTTTGAAGTAACAAAATTGAATGAGTATAGAAACAAATTGCTTGGTAAACTTCAGGACGAATTTCCCTTTGAAGCCATTCATTGTTCGCTGGAGATTACAGGCAGCAATTTATCTCAATGGCTTGAATACACTTTAAAAGATTATAGGTTTATGGTGAGCCGATGTTACAGCAACTGCTGGTTGTGTATTAACAACAGTGCGAATTGGACAATTGCTTAGACAACAATGGCAACACCTCCTAGCAAACGTAGAAAGGTTGATATTGTAATACATAATAATAACAGTGAAAATATAAGAAACCAATTGGACAATGCATTTGAAAGTGTTTCTAATTTTAGAAGTGAACTAAACGGTGCTATTTCAATATCATACCAAATCGGGGAATACACTCAAACGGACTTGATTGAGAACAGTGATGAGTAGATTGAATGTTGGAGAGTTATTAGCAACCACATATTGCAACAAGCTGTGAATTGTGAAGAAATTACACTTCAAATAAAGGATGAATCTTTCTTAAGCTGTGAGTTAATTGAAACGGCATTCAATTCTAGAGTGTACACACTTGCAGTTTCAAATGTTAAGAATGAGTTTTTGGATCCCCGCGAATTTTTAGCAAATGCTAATATTTGGTTTACAAAGTATGTTAAGAAAGCGTTAACTGTGCAAGCTTTAAAGGTGAATTCAGTTTTGTGTGCACAGTATGTGCTTCGCGACATATCAGAAACAAAATATTTTGCTGTCAAAAATAAAGTAGTTTTCGAGTATACGGATTTAAATGAATTTTATAATAATCATATCATTGAAGGTACATTGAAAAAATGAGCGAATTTGAAGCAAATGGCTCTGGGTGGGCTTTAGAAAAAATTCATAGTTTGAGAATTAATATAAATAAATATGTTGGATTTCGAGTAGGAATGTTCAATACTAGTAGATTGCCTGATGTAATAGTCAATAAACATGCAGTGCTAAATTTGTATGATACAAAGGAAGCTTGTTTTGCGTGGAGTGTGGTTGCGAAACTTGAATCATCTTTCTTCCTATCCTAATTACAGAGATGTTTTAAATTTAGATGATATTCCAATTCCAATGCAAATGAAATATTTAAACAAGTTTGAAAATCAAAACAATATTTCTGTGAATGTGTATGGAGCACAATATGATGAAAACAAATGGGTGTGTATGGGAACAAACGAAGTAAAAGGAAAAAAACATTTACTATTGTACCTTTGTATGTATCAGATAAAGTATATGAAAGGAGTGTGGACTTATTGATGTTGCAGATTGGAAACAGTGAAAGTTATCACTTTTGTTTAATTAGAAATCTCGCTCGCCTTGTGCGTTCAAGCGTCACTAGCAATTGTAGACGGATTTATATATGTAGACGTTGTTTGTCATATTATTTTCTTGAGGATGAGTTAAATGTTCACTTTGCAGACTGTAAACAGTTTCCTGTTGCAAAAAGCATATTGCCAACTGACGAACAAAGATTTGTTAATTTTACAGAATTTAAATTTAAAGATAGAGTTCCATGTATAATTTATGCTGACACTGAATGCGTTTTGTCTCCTATTTCCTCTTGTTTTCCAAATAGTGACATTCCTAACTCTACATTAACCCATAAACATATTCCTTACAGCATTTCTTTATACCTTCATTGTAATTTTGATAGTGATTTGTGCAGTTTTAAACTCTTTAGGGGAAATAATTGCATAGAATTGTTTGTAAAGGAACTTTATAGTATTGTAGATAAACTTCAAACATATTATTTATCAGCTAAACCGATGTTAAAGATGACGGAAAACGAAGAAAGGTTATTTTTGTTAAGTAAAATTTGTCATATTTGCGAGAAACCGATTGCAGATAATGAACTCAAAGTACGCGATCATTGTCACATAACTGGAAAATATAGAGGAAGCGCACACAATAGTTGTAATTTAAATTACAAAGTAACAACGGTTCTGCCTATAGCATTTCATAATCTAACGGCGTATGATGGACATTTTATAATTAAAGAAATTTGTGAGAAACAAGATGGTGAGGTGTTACATAATCCTGGTCATATAAGATTGTTAGCAATGAATATGGAACGTTATAAAGGGTTTACAAAGCATGTACGGGTTAAGAATGGATTCATTCAGTTAAGATTTATCGATACATATAATTTCTTGTCCTGTTCACTAGATCAATGTTCATCTTCGTTAAGTGAAGATTCAAAGCAAATAACTAGACGTTATTTTAATGATGATGCACAGTTTCGACTTACTGCGAGAAAAGGCGTGTTTCCATATGAATACGTCACAAGTATGGATGTACTTAACGAAACTAAATTACCTGAAATATCCAAGTTTTATAGCAGTCTTTATAATCAAACAATATCGAACGAGGAGTTTGCTCAATCGGTGTGGGAAACGTTTTCCTGTCAAACATTAGGAGAATACGCCGATTTGTATTTAAAAGTAGACACACTTCTTTTGGCAGATGTCTTTGAAAATTTTAGATCGAATGGCATGGAGACGTATGGCATTGATGCAGCTCATTTTTACACTGCTCCATCTATGTCTTGGTGTGCAATGGAAAAGATAACCAATGTTCAACTTGAATTGCTTCAAGATATTGATATGTTACAACTTTTTGAACGATCTATTCGAGGAGGTAATGTTCAGTGTATAACACGACATGCGATTGCTAATAATAAGTATATGAAAACTTATGATGAGAAAAAACAAGAGTCCTACATAATGTACTTTGATGTTAATAATTTATGGATATGCTATGATGGAATATCTTCCAACAGATGGCTTTAAATGGGTTGCAAATGTTGAAGGGTTTAATGTTTTAAATATTGATGATACTTCAGAAATCGGATATATCTTGGAAGTAGATTTGAGTTATCCTCCAGAGTTACATGACAAACATTCAGATTACCCTCTATGTCCAGAAAAGTTGACAAAGCTAATGGCTACCCTAGATAATCAAGAACGTTATGTTTTGCATTATAGAATGTTAAAGCAATGTATTCAACTAGGAATGGAATTAGAACGTATTCACAGAATAATCGAATTCAATCAGAGTCAATGGCTAAAACCATATATTGATGTGATCACAGAGAAACGAAAACAGGCAAAAAATTATTTTGATTTTTTTTAAATAAATTGATGAATAATGCAATTTTTGGTCGTTAACTGATGAATGTGAGGAAGTTAAGGGACATCAAATGGGTTACCAAATGGCATGGAGCCTATGGTGCTAAGTCTTTAATAGCTAAGGCTAATTTTAAACATAGAATTATATTCGATGAACAATGTATGGTCATTGACATGAGCAGACTAAAGATTTTTCACAATCAACCAGTATATGTTGGTGCATCTATATTAGATTTGTCTAAATGTAAAATGAATGACTTTCATTACAATGTTATTTTAGCAAATCCTGAATCAAATGTGAGGTTGTTATACACAGACACAGATAGTTTTATGTATATATTCTATTATGATATTTATGAGTTCATAAAACAGCATTCAAATTTGTTTGATACTGGAAACTATTAAACAAACAATCCTTGTGGCATTGTCAGACAAAATAAAGGTGAATTGGTTTAATGAAAGATGAACATGCTGGAAGGATTGTTGGAGAATTTGTGGGGTTAAGACCCAAAATGTATGCAATAAAATTGTGTGATGACATGAATAGCTTGTGTAAGACTAAAGGCATTAAGAAGAGCGTGAGTAAAACTATGAATATTGATGAGTATCGAAAGTGTCTTTATAACAGAGATCAAGCCAGCAAAGTTCAAGTTTGTATAATTTCAAAATCTCATTCTGTATTTACTGTTCGGCAAAATAAGTTGGCAATTTCATCAAACGATGATAAAAGACACATAACTGAAAACGGAATTGTTACTTTACCGTTTGGTCATTTTTCTCTGAAAAATGATTAGAAACAAATTTGAGATTAAAGCACTTCCTCTCTCTTACTTACTTTATTTCTTTCACACACACACTTTTATTCTGTTAATAATACTAATTTTTGTGTGTTCATTTGCTTATGAAAAATAGAATAAATAACAACCCAAATTTTGTGTGTATTATTTACAACTCCTCGCCCCACCATTCCCATTTTCCTGAAATATATATATATAGTTACATTATATTACTTATCATTTAGTAATGGTGCGTTGTAAGAGGAGCAACTCTGCCACTCAATATAAACGATCATGAAGTGGATCATTCATTAGTCGTGTACTTAATAAAACTATTGATAATTTACCTGTGGAATTACACATTCCGGGATATGAATATTGTGGACCAGGAACAAAATTAGAAAAGCGATTGAGCCGTGGTGATCCAGGAATAAATATATTAGATAACGCGTGCAAAGAGCACGACATTGCTTACGCAAATCATAAAGATTCAAACAAAAGAAGAGAGGCTGATGAAATTTTAGCTTCAAAAGCTTGGTCTCGTGTAAAATCACGTGACGCATCATTAGGAGAGAGAGCGGCTGCACTAACAGTCAGTGGCATAATGAAAGCTAAGTCTAAGCTTGGTGGAGGTAAACGAAAATTAAATATATAAAAAAACAAGAAAAGATTAAAAAAAAAGAGAGCATCGAAAAAGCAAGGTGGTATTTTACCCCTACTTCCGATATTTGCAGCCTTGTCGGGCTTGGGGGGTCTAGCAGGCGGAGCAGCCGGGGTAGCGTCTGCTATAAACAAAGCGAAAGCTGCACAAGAAGAATTAAAAGAAATCAAAAGACACAATCGAATGATAGAAGCAATGCGAGGAAAAGCAGGTCAAGGCATTTATTTAAATCCTCCTGCATACAAAAGATAATTAACCAAATACCAAATAAAGCATTAAGTAATTTCGATTTAGCTAAATACGCACATCAATTACAGATTCCAAATTTTAGAGGAGTCTTTATGCGAGATACGTTACCAAGACATCCTCGAAAAAATGAAAACTGTATTGTTAACCTTGAACCGATGGTTAAATCTGGTTCACATTGGGTGGCTTTCAGTAAACGAGGAAAATACGTGCATTATTTTGATAGTATCGGTAATTTAAGACCACCATTAGAAATTTTAACATATCTTAAAAATTGTTATCTACAATATAATTTTCATTCATATCAATCAATTACTTCTTCGATTTGTGGACATTTATGTTTAGTCTTCTTGTATTGTATAAATAAGGGAAACACAGACTGCCTTTAAACATTTCAAAGATGGCTGTCGAAAGACGGATAACTCTTGAAGGTAAAGGCTCAAAGATTGATGTTACATTGGAGAATCCGCTTCATCTTGTAGGAGCAGAGTTTTTTGAAATAGGACTTGCAGGATTGTATACATCTAATTCTATTCGAAATGTTACCAACCGAAATAATAAATTTCGCATTCATTTTACTAAATTTTTGTTATCAATTGATTTAGTGGTACCACCAGGTATTTATGAATTTGAAGATCTAGCCTCAACATTTGATCATTTACTTAGTTATCACTCATTGTCGAAACTTATAACAAATCATATACAAAAAACAAATCTTTATTTGGAAGAGGATATAAATGGAAAAGGACGCAACCGTCTTGTTTTGTCTTCTCCGTTTAATATTGATTTCAGTGTACCCAACAGTGTAGCAGAGGCTTTAGGTATTGAAAAGAAAGTTTACCCTAAAGAGAATAAAAAATAAATTGAGATTGATCGAAATAGAATCGAAAGTGAAGTAAAAATTAACGAAAATAATAACGTTTTAGCCATAAAGATGAACGATGTGGATACAACAATTTTAATAATACCTGATGCTAGCTATACGTTTCAACAATTAAGTGCAAAGATTAATGAATTATTACTAGCACATTTATTATCAGTTTTATTAGGTGAAAAAGACAAATTTCCTTCATATATTTATATTAATTATGATAAAGTGTTCTCTAATTGTAAACTACTGTATATTCAAAAAACTTTGCTATAGATTTTGGTGTTACAGATTATATTGCAGATTTGTTAGGATTTTCTCATAAAAAGTTCGAGGCAAACGCAACTCATCATTCTGAATATATGATTAAAATTAACACTGTTAATAGTATTCGAGTATGTTGCAACCTTGTTCTTGGTACGAGTTCTTATTTGAACCATAAACCAACACACTCTTTATATAATTTTAAAGCTCATGTTCCTGCTGGTTATCCTATTGTTGTACAACCAACAACAATTAATTTTTTGCCTATGAACAGCAAGGTTATTCAATATGTATCTGTGCAACTTGAAGATCATCTTCAACAGCTCATTGATTTGCAAGATGAAGATTTAACTGTATAATTAATTATTCGTCCAGCACGTTATCTTGCTATATAAAGTAATGAAATACTGTTATATTTTCATTCTAGTTGAGTAAGCTTACTAGAAAACATTCACAAATATGGTTATACTATATAATACTCAAAGTTTGAAAAAAAAAAAGAAGTCGACTCTGATTCGAAAAAGAAATATAAATCAATCAGCTAAAATTTCTAAAAAAAAACTAAAAAAAAAACAACGCCATCACACCTTAAAATCTAAGAAACAGTTATCGAGTAACAACAAACATTTCTTACAGTCTTTAGGCTATCGCGTACTTTAATTTCAATATAAATATATATGCAATTGTTAATCTTATTTAGTATCTATCTATATTTGAAGCTGTTAACATGTTTAACATGTTTAACATAACGGATAAAAGAGAGGTTGACAACAGAGTTGTGCGACGAGAAGAAAGAGTTTACCAACCTTATTCAGCTAATAAATTCGAAAATAATGATGAAATTCGAATACCAATTCAAAATGAAGAAAACATAGTTTTATTATCAGAAGGTGTTCTTCACTTAGAAGGACAAATTATTACTTCTAACGTAAATCCGGCTGCTTCTACTACAGTACATCCTGACCAAAATTTTGGGGCTAATCTTTTTAGCGAAATTCGCGTTACGTTAAATGGTAAAGAAATTGATCGTACACGCCATCTAGGTATAACGAGTTCTATAAAAACCTTTGCATCATATTCAAAAAACGAACATACAGCTTTACAAAATGCTGGTTATTTTCCCTCTTTAACAACACCAGCAAGTGAAGCAAATATTGTTGATAGTATCACAAAACGTTTCCATGTAATACTTCCTTTAAGCAACCTGTTAGGTTTAGCAGAGGATTATAGAAAGCCGATTTTAAACTGCAAGCATGAGCTAATACTTCTCAGATCGTCGAGTGACGCACGTGCGTTGCAATCTGCAACCGAAAATGATCTTTCTAAGGTCAAGTTATTTAAAGTTTATCTAAAAATTCCCGTTTTATTATTATCGGACGAAGAACAAATTAAAAGATTAAAACTAATGCAGAAAAATATTCCCATTCAGGTTGGTTTTCGATCATGGGATGTTCATGTCTTGCCATCTCTTCCTAGAACAACTAAATATAGTTGGACTGTAATGACAACTTCTGAAACTCAAAAACCACGTCAATTTTTATTAGCTTTTCAAACTAAATGAAATGTACTAAATACGTGCTCTTCCTATTTTGACCATTGTAACATTAAATCTATAAGAGTTTTTTAAATTCATTTTTTCCCTATGAAATGCCAACTTCTGAAATTGCTATAAATGACTACAGCGAATTGTATGACATGTTTGTTAAATTTCGTAATGTATATTATCAGATCAATGATTTTCGTTCAGAGACTCTAGTTTCACGAGATGAATTTAAGTCTCATTGTCCGATTATTGTAATTAATTGCCTTGAGCAAGTGGAGGCAGTGAAGACATCTTCAGTTGATGTGCGAATTGAAATCGAGACAAGTGAGAATATACCTGAAGATACAACTCTTCATTGTGTTCTTATTCATGATCATCAAATATCTTACAGACCATTAACTAATGAAGTAATTATCTAAACCAATATTTGCTAAGTTATAAGCAAGCAAGTAAAGAAGTATTCTCACTTTAGTTGCAATCATGGAATTGACAACAACAAACTCTCCTTCTACTGATGCTGACACGTGGAATAAGAAGCAGCCAATAGTTGCAGACATTCGCAAGCTACCAAACGGCAGTTTGGAACTTGCTTACTGTATGTTAAATAACAGCAATATACCTTCATTCAGTCCTGTGTTGATATGGGTCGCAGTGTATTGTGAAAAAACTCTTTCTTCTTTTTTTGACTCTATTAAAAATAAATATGAATATTTAGTTGTGTATAATTGGCCACAAGAATTTTCTTTGTTTGCACTAAAAACACTTTCCCCTGGGTCATTAATCGATCTTAATACGATTGATGGAATGTCAGATCTAATGTTGAAGCATAGCCAACGTTTACCTACAGATTGTCCAAAACATTTACCATCTCTTGCATTGGGAAGCAATAGTTGTGCTAAATTTAATGTCAGTGCTGTTCAACATTGGTTAAATTCTTCTGATGGCATCATGAAAATCGTGTGTTCGATAATAAACAAGTTTCGAAACAATGGACTTCAAGGTTTTAATAAGTTTGATAGGAACTACTTTCCTATAAACATACTGACTATATATGAGCCACAACGAATTCGTCTGGAGTGGGAACATCTACCAGATCATCTAAAAAGAAAATTTCAACTGTTTCATCTTCGCTGCAAATGTGATAACTGTAATCGCTACCTATAAAAGGTAATTCATTAAATCTACTAGTAAACAAGAGTTTAGTGCTTTTCAGTCGGTCAACACGAATGTACCCAAAAGAGATGGGTTATGCCCTAATCCTGAAATAAATTACATGAGATTAATAAAACACTAGGATGACCAGTTTCGATCGTCAAGCGATCATCATCAGATCCATTACACTTAGGCTACAAAATCTATGTTTGAAATACAGGTGAAAATATTTACAATATGTACAATTATTTAGTTGCAGTATTGGTACTGCAACTGTCAGTGTATGCTAAATGCAGTATATATGTTAGGTGAAATGCTAAATGGTGATAGCTATCCGTAGATTGTACTTTAGAGAGATTATATGGTTGTAAACTATGGTTAAACTATAAAATTTTAGCCTAACTACTTATCTGATTGTCTACCGTACAACAGCTACTCGCAGTTTTCGTGCTCACTGGAACTCACTGTGTGGTCGACTGCGGTGGTTATCTTAACGACTGGTTTTTCCCTGCTTTCTCCCCCCTGCCCCTACGTGCTGTGGGGAGTGATAGCGATGTGTTTATGTGAGGTGTTGCCAACCTAGATAAGATGTATGTTATTGAATGAGGTGGGTTTACAACTATTAAAGACCGTGGATTAGCCGTCACCACGCGTGGAGCATAACCCATTCGAACTATGCGTTGACTGTCTTATGAGGACGTCCCGGCACCTTTAATACTGCCGCGAATATGGGCCTTGGTTTATTGCAGAAGAAAAGTACATCGTACACCTGATCCAGATAACATTTACCTATTAAAACCCCTAAATTCCCCCCCCCCCCCCCTTTTCATCTAGCTTGGCTGTGTCGCTAAATTGTGTTTTGTTTCCGACAGGGTGTGTTTTTAGTAGCGTGAAGAGGGGTGAGCTCTCCATGAACGTGTGTTCATTTAGATTGTTGGGATTGTTTCGTTTGGCTAGGTGTATCTCGATTGCTTCCTTTATGTCAAGAGCTCTGCCTTTCGATTCGTGATGGATTATTTTAAGGTCCGACTCTATGTTGGTAAAGCTGTGCCCTGCGTCACACATATGTTCGCACACGGCTGAATGTGTTCCGTATCTTATCGCATTCCTATGTTCATTATAACGTGTGTCTACTCGCCTTCCACTCTGCCCGATGTAATTAGCTTGACAATCGGTGTCTTGGCACGTTATAGAATATACCCCTGACCTTGAATACGGGTCACGTTTATTTAGATTACTATTTAGGAGGTGCCTAGCGGTTGTGTTTTTCGTCGTGAAAGCTATCTTTATGCCTTGCATTTTGAATAGGTTAGTGATTTTATATGTATTCGCATTCACATAGTTGAAACGCGCAAATTTTTTCTCATTACTGTCCGGGTTGGGAATCGTTTTATCTTTATTTTTATGTTTGGCTATAATTTGATTTATTTTGCTTGGCGAGAAGTTGTTTTCCTTTGCTATTTGCATAATAGTTCTTATTTCCTTATTATAGTTGTCTTTTGACATGGGTATGTTTAAAGCTCTCTGCACCATTGAATTGAAACCCGCTAGTTTGTGCGTACTGGGGTGATTAAACTGATTGTCGATTGCATGCGAGGTTTGTGTTGCTTTCCGGAATATACGTTCAATAGTTATATCGAGATAATTTATTTTCCGGTCTATTTCGGATTCCTTAGTGAATTTGATAGAGTGGTGAAGGCTATTAATGGATTGGAGAATTGTTTCTTCGCTTGTTAGTTCAGTATCGTAGATGAATTACATCATCTACGTATCTTTTCCATATTACTATTCCCTTTGTTGAAGTCTTTTCTAAGAACGCATTTTCTAGTGCATTGATGAAGATGTCAGCGATTAACCCACTTAGTGGCGATCCCATTGCTAGGCCTTCTCTCTGTGTGTATATTTTATTGTCGAATTGAAACACGTTTTGGGTGAGAACGACCCTCAGTAATCTCACAATCTCTTCAATTTCTTTTACCGAATTGTTGGATTTTAAGTTATTTTCGATAGTGTTGATTGCTTCAATAATCGGAATATTGGTGTACATGTTAGTTACGTCGAAGGATACTAGCCTGAAGCTAGGTTTCATTTGTAGGGTGTTCAATGCTGTTACTAGTTCTGTAATCTAAATCTAAATCTAGATCTAAATAAACGTCACCCGTATTCAAGGTCAGGGGTATATTCTATAACGTGCCAAGACACCGATTGTCAAGCTAATTACATCGGGCAGAGTGGAAGGCGAGTAGACACACGTTATAATGAACATAGGAATGCGATAAGATACGGAACACATTCAGCCGTGTGCGAACATATGTGTGACGCAGGGCACAGCTTTACCAACATAGAGTCGGACCTTAAAATAATCCATCACGAATCGAAAGGCAGAGCTCTTGACATAAAGGAAGCAATCGAGATACACCTAGCCAAACGAAACAATCCCAACAATCTAAATGAACACACGTTCATGGAGAGCTCACCCCTCTTCACGCTACTAAAAAACACACCCTGTCGGAAACAAAACACAATTTAGCGACACAGCCAAGCTAGATAAAAAAGGGGGGAAATTAGGGGGTTTTTAATAGGTAAATGTTATCTGGATCAGGTGTACGATGTACTTTTCTTCTGCAATAAACCAAGGCCCATATTCGCGGCAGTATTAAAGGTGCCGGGACGTCCTCATAAGACCGTCAACGCTTAGTTCAAATGGGTTATGCTCCACGCGTGGCGAGGGCTAATCCACGGTCTTTAATAGTTGTAGACCCACCTCATTCAATAACATACATCTTATCTAGGTTGGCAACACCTCACATAAACACATCGCTATCACTCCCCACAGCACGTAGGGGCAGGGGGGAGAAAGCAGGGAAAAACCAGTCGTTAAGATAACCACCGCAGTCGACCGCACAGTGAGTTCCAGTGAGCACGAAAACTGCGAGTAACTGTTGTACGGAAGACAATCAGATAAGTAGTTAGCCTAAAATTTTATAGTTTAACCATAGTTTACAACCATATAATCTCTCTAAAGTACAATCTACGGATAGCTATCACCATTTAGCATTTCACCTTACATATATACTGCATTTAGCATACACTGACAGTTGCAGTACCAATACTGCAACTAAATAATTGTACATATTGTAAATATTTTCACCTGTATTTCAAACATAGATTTTGTAGCCTAAGTGTAATGGATCTGATGATGATCGCTTGACGATCGAAACTGGTCATCCTAGTGTTTTATTAATCTCATGTAATTTATTTCAGGATTAGGGCATAACCCATCTCTTTTGGGTAAATTCGTGTTGACCGACTGAAGAGCACTAAACTCTTGTTTACTAAGGCAACACTGAAAATATGGCTTCAAACACCACAACAAATCTACTAGTGTTGTTGACACCTATACATATTTTGTTTTTGTTTGTTTTTAACACAGTGTATATTTTTTGTCTACAGAAAATAAACATCTGGACAAATAAAAGAACAAGATCATCTCAACACACACTCATCAGGACAACTAAAAGAATGAGATTACTCATACAAGAGAAATAAAATTGTATTAATTGTAATTCTAAATGAATAAAGAAGAAAAGGTCTTTGTACCACTTCATATTAAAGTTTTTTTAATGATCAAGCACCTCCTCACTCCACATGTATATAAAATAATATTGTCAGGCGAGGGATTCGAACCCTCGCTTTCAATTTCTGAAAATTAGATCTTAAGTCTAACGCCTTAGACCGCTCGGCCAACCCAACACACGCAAATCATGCATATTAGCCAGCGTGTTTTGTTGATTCATATCAGTTCACATTTAGCTTCGTGTGGGGAACATCTTCTTTTGTGAAGTAAAGCATCATCATGAAGTATTTTAATTGTGTAAAGTATTCCAAGAAACAGTTAATGAAAATGATATTGAGTCAAAAAGGAATGAATTTAAAATCTGAAAGAGATCGGCTAAAAACATTTAAGAACTGGTCTACAGACAGTTTTACGAACACTGCATGGTTAGCAGCTGCAGGATTTTACTATTATGGATATAAGGATATGGTCAGGTGTGCTTTCTGTAATCTGCAACTTAGTTATTGGGAAGAAGATGATGATCCGTTTGAAGACCATATGAAATGGGCTTTTTCTTGCCCTTACGTAAACAATATTTCTCCTAGCATGGAATTAAAATCTTAATATGAAAGACTTAAAATTTTTCAAAATTGGCCTCTTCCCTGTCCAAACGAATTTTGTTTAGCATCAGCAGGATTTTATTATACCGGTCATGGTGATAAGGTGAAATGTATATTCTGTAAGATTGAAATTGAAAATTGGAGAGAAAACGATATTCCTTTAAATGATCATAAAAAATGGGCACCATATTGTCCATATTTAAGAGGGTTTTATGTCGGCAACGTTGATTTAAATCCTGAAAATCCTACTATTATTCCATATAATACAAGTTATGATACGTGTGGAAACAATATATGTTGATGTGATGTGATTTTTTGTGCAGTGTGCATTCTCAGACGTAAACGTTGACATGCTGAAGTTTGTTAAGCAGTCAAACACTCTACCAGTAATTTCATTTACTAATGGTGAAAACCAGAGTAAAAGTGAAATAAGAAAGCATAGTGTTTTACTACCGAACACTATTCGATGTATCATTTGCGGTCCATCGAACTGTGGCAAAACAAACGTAATGATAAATTTATTATGTCACAAAAATTGAGTTCGTTTTGAAAACGTTTATATTTATTCTAAATCACTAGCTCAAAGTAAGTATGTTGAATTTAAAAAGTTTTTGGACTCTATAAAAGAAATAAAAAGTGAATTTTTTTCTGATAATGATGAAGTTATGCCTCCAGAAATGGCTAGTAAAAACTCTATATTTGTCTTTGATGATGTAGCCAGCAATAAACAACAACACATGAAAGATTATTTCAGTAGAGGTCGTCATCACGATGTTGACGTATTTTATCTTTGTCAAACATATTCTTGTATACCTAAACATCTAATTAGAGATAACGCTAATTTTTAAATTCTTTTTAAACAAGACGGAACAAACTTGCGTCATGTATATAACGATCATGTAAATACAGATATGAGCTATGATCAGTTCTTCGATATTAGTTCTTATTGTTGGCAAAACTCTAAGTTTGGCTTTTTGATTATCGATAAAGATAGCGATTTACAAAATGGTCGATATCACAATGGATTTGATGTTTATTTTCAGTTATAAATAATAGTTCAAAAGAGCTAAATGCTCATTCGCGTTATACACTTTGTGTGGTTAACAACCTAACTATGACATCGTTTAACAAAATCAATAACGTGTCTATCAGACCACCAACTTCACGCCATGGTATTGCAACTAAATCGTATGTTGATGATAAGCTACTGCAATATGGAAATCAAGTAACAACAACAACAAGCGATGGGCATCTAAGTATTAACGGCAAACGGTTAAAAGATGTTGGAACGCCCATACATGTTGAAGATGCTTGCAACAAAGGTTATGTACTGAAGTTATTGAATGAGCTAAATAAAATTGAGTCTAAAGAAGACATACAACGAAACATTAACGACCTTAAATGTTTAATTTTTTCAATTTGTAAAATAGAGAAACAACAACTTGACTTTGAAAACAAACGTCTCGCAGGCTTAGCTTTACCATCATCTGCAAATGATGCAGTAAACCTTATTGCACTGCAGCAACATACATCGAATATAAAAAAATATCTGGAAAACCGAATAACCGAAGTATTACAAAGAGTAGAATTCATTCATGGTTTAGTGAGTGAATTTTCAGAAGATCACTTTCCGTTTGATGATGATAGTCTCGACTTGGGTAACAAAAGAATAAGAAATGTTAAAGATCCAATTCAAAATCAAGATGCGATATCGTATTCTTTTCTTAAAACTCATGTAACAAAAGAACTCGATGAAATTAAAAAATCTCTTTTGAATATAAACAAAGATGATGAAACTGTCGATATGTTAAATAGAAGAATAACAAACATATCTCAACCAATCGATTCGTTAGATGCAATAAACAAATATTATTTAGAAAACTTTGCTGCTTCTCGAAAAGATCTAGAAGACTTAATCACTAAATTTAATAAACAAAACTTCTTAAACGTAGACGATGGTGGGACTTTAAATATGATGAGTAGACGAATTACTCACGTAAACAATCCCATATACGATAACGATGTTGCAAATAAGACGTTTGTTGAACAATATGCCGCTTCACGAGATGAATTTGAAAAAATGAAACAGACTGTAAACAATCTACAACATCAAAAACAAACAAATGTTGAGTTTCCTGTTAACGACCAAGATGTGACAAATAAACGGTTTGTAGAACACTATGCTGCTTCACGAACTGAAGTTAATCAACTAAAAGAAATTTTAAGCAATTTACAAACTCGTATTGAGGGTGTTGCTAACAATCTAAATATTGTTAAAAAAGAAGAACTTGAAAGTTACGCTGATGCATCCAAAAAGGAATATAACAAGTTAAAAACTGAACTAGAAAATATTGAGCAATTGGTTAACAAAGAACCACTCGAAAGTTTTACCGCATCCAAAGAAGAATATGGTATATTACAAGATGAAGTAAAGAAAAGGAACTTATCGAAATTTATTCTGAAATTCTCCAACACGCCATCAATACATTCACCGGTATACACGCTTCATAATCATAATATACAATACCAACTTCCCTATAAAGGTATATTAAAACCAATTTTTGTTTCACCAAGATCTCCAATTGTGTATGCAATTTTAAATATACGTCAAGAGATTGAACTGGATGGCAGTGACATTGTAGTTGAAGAACGAGATGAAATACAGTTTCGACTTAGAGACCCTGAGAAACATAAAACCAATTATCTTCATCTTCAAATTGATTTTGAATATACTATAAATAAGTAAAACAACTACAATTTTAGTTTAGTCATGGAGAAGAGCTTAAAGATTAAAGCTGAAAGTCGAGTAAAGGATAAACTTTCTCGCTTAAAAAAAGATGTTAAGGACAAGTATCTTTCACTTCAAAATGATGTTAGACGTCAAGAATTAGATATAGAGACTAAGTTTAAACCAGTAACAAATTCATTAAATCAGCTTGTAGCTATTGCTAATACAACGTCAACTAAGAAAAAAGAAAATAAAAAATGAAAACAAAATATGATGATTCTGAATCAACTGCTACTTCAGACGAAGAAGATGGAGATAGCATCAAAATAATTAAACTACTTAACCACTACATTGATCCGTTCATTAAACAAAACGTGGATAGAACATCTGGTATAACGATAAGAAATGATAAACAATACTTGGGACGTGAACGAGTTTTCTTTGATAAAAAGTGGATAAAAGTTGGTGGTGAAAAATTTCCTATAACAGAAGGTCTACTTGAATTGATTCAAAGGAAAGTACCAGATCACTCTCTAATCGATAGGAGTGATTTAAGTTCTTATTTGAAATTATTAAATGTTTCAAACGTGCACAAAAGAAATTATGCAAGCAATGCAGCTCCGAGAGGAACACAATCTCATAAGTATAAAAATATAATCGAACCCCTTCTTACTGAAGACATAGATAGAATTATAAAAACAACAGATGAGAATGAAGGAGCAAATACTACGATGCATACTGGATATGGCCAAAAGAAACACATCACACCACAAGCCATTTGGAAATTCGAAGGAGGAAACAATATTGAATTTGTCCATTGGAATGAACCAAACAAATTAGTATCAAGAATTAAAAAATTAATTACATCGAAAGCTGCAGGTCACACAGGACTTGACAGCGAAATCTTTGCAATTGAAGAAGAACTAAGAAATGCAGGATATATTGAATAAAAATTCAAACATTTGTAAAACAATGCACAGTATGTTATAAATCTTTGTTTAGAAATTAACTATGAACGAAATCAAACGAGAAATTGCAAAAGAACTTCATGCACCTCTTAGAAAAAAGATTAAAAGACGACATGTTATTAGCAAAGGAATCGATGACCTCCATGAAGCTGATCTTGTGGACATGTCAAAACTTGCAAAATGGAATAATGGATTTAAATATTTATTAACCATTATTGACGTTTACTCAAAATATGCATGGGCAATTCCTCTTAAAACCAAAAAAGGAAGTGAGATTGTAAAAAGTTTAAAATTTGTTTATTCTCAAAGTAAAAGATTGCCCAATTATTTTCACACTGATCGAGGAACGGAATTTTATAACCGTGAATTCAAAACATGGTCTCAGAAACAAAATCTAAAGCATTATTCCACTGGGAGCTCCATAAAAGCGAGTGTAGTAGAGAGATTTAATCGAACTCTTAAGGAATCGATGTGGAAAGAGTTCACAACACGTGGTTCATACCGATGGGTAAATATTTTGCCTGAGTTATTAGTAAAGTATAATCACAAAATACATCGCAGCATTGGCATGAAACCTATTGATGTAAAAAGAAACAATCAACCCCGCTTGCCAACACAATATAATGAAACTTTAAGAAAACCAAAATATAAAATTGGCGACATTGTAAGAATATCAAAAATCAAGAAACATTTCAGCAAAGGGTACGAAGCTAATTGGACTACGGAATTATTTACAATTTATAAAGTTCAAAATACTAATCCACGAACATATCTTTTAAAAGATAATAAAAATTTGCCGATATTTGGGGCGTTTTATGAAGCAGAGTTACAACGAACCAAACATCCTAATATTTACTTAGTTGACAAAGTACTACGTAGAAAAGGAACCCAAGCCTTCGTATCTTGGCTACGATTCGATTCAACTCACAACTCTTGGATTTCGAACAAAAACATATTCTAATTAAAACAATGTAAGTTTTTTTAATTCATCGCAAAAAATATTATTATTATTATTATTATTATTATTATTATTATTATTATTATTATTATTATTATTATTATTATCAATGTGTCTCTATATATTTTCAGCTCACGAAAACCAACACACTCAAGAAAGAAAAGAATGATTGTACTTACCTTCCACACAAGATCACCAGCATATTCAACTCTGCAGAGAGCATCTTCAATTCTCAGCATCTTGGCGGAAAAAAAGAACTACTTACCACTTTAAGAACGAAGATCATACCATTTTGTTTTCACTATTTCGTATTATATAATTAATGGAAACCACAATGATTAAAATAAATATATTTTAAAAAAAAAATATTTAAAAAAAAATTTACATTTCAATGTGAAACACCACCGTTCACTGTCCATTTAGTCAAGTATTATTTGCACTTCTTCTTCTTCTTCTTCACCTTCTCCTTCCTCTTCCATATGTTCTCCATCTTCTTCTCTTTCTTCTCTTTGCACAAGATCTTCAAGCCTCACTTGGTCTTGGTATACTCCATTGGGAGGGGGAGTCGCCCTAAATGCTTCCACTCTGGATAGGATAACATCCAGAATGGTTAACGTTAGCCCGTTAAGCACAAATTCTGTGCGGTAGCGTTCGTCTCTTAGGATGCCAAGAATCTCTACGTCGAAGAGATCCCTCTCTAGCGCAGTGAGAGATTTGACAATAATTTCCTCCTCCATTTTGGAGGAGGAAACCATAACATTACACCCCAACATCCTGGCTTTCTCTGCTATCGTCTTAACCTCTCTCAGATGTTGCATCTTCGCAATAAAAGAGTAGCAGAGAGACATGTTGAATAGTAACTACTGCATCATATTAATCTTTCTCTTATATACTATGATGTTAAAGAAACAAAAAGCTCATTAAACATATCACATGAATGAAACTTTGTGAACTGATATCCAAACTTGTTCTCTCATTAAAATAATATCCGAGTTCAATATTGATGGTTAAGAATTTAAAACAAACAAGCCAATATTCATTTCATGCCGTCAATTATATATATTTGTCTTATAAAACAGTCTATGCAGAAAGAGACCACAGAGCATGCAAGCCTGAAAAAAATGTTAACTAACAGCTGCACGTCCTA
Source organism: Meconema thalassinum (assembly GCA_946902985.2). Taxonomy (NCBI): domain Eukaryota; kingdom Metazoa; phylum Arthropoda; class Insecta; order Orthoptera; family Tettigoniidae; genus Meconema; species Meconema thalassinum. Next base: position 883,867,387 of record OX336389.2, on the reverse strand, counting down.
TATGGAGTAGCAAGCCGGACCCCCCACGTTCAGCATGCTAGCGCTAGCCAAAGAACGATAACAGCCGCGCGCGGGGCAAAGGTTATCCGATTCAAGCGGTCAACGGTCAATCTCTTCTTGCTGCTAACACATGCAGACCAATTAGCAAACGCATGTGAATAACCAACTGGCTCTCCATGGGGGCGCCGCGTCCAGACAGTCTCATTGAAATGTTAGTACACCTAAAACATTTCCGCTAACAAAGACGCCATTTGAATATTTTCTTTTCATTTTTGTCCTATACACCTGAGAGTTGGTTTACTGGTAGAGGAGATAGAGAGCTTTCGTTTATGTCAAACAAACTTTTTTATAGATTTCCTAATTTTGGAAATATAGCCTATTTTCAAAATTCAATTTATTTTGTCCTAGAGAGTTGAAATTTGGTATGGGGGTAGAGCAGGTCAAGGCCATTCATTTATGTCAAACAAACTTTTTTGTCGCGAACACTGCAGACATATCACGTGATCGCTCGCATGATGATGCAATATGTCCTCGCGATTACGCAATATTCAAAACATGAAAACTTATCCTACTTATGATGGCAGCTGGCATAAACGTGGGCATACTTCTTCATATGGGATAGGTAATGCCATTGATAACCTGACTGGCCTGGTGGTGGACTTTGAAGTTATTTCCAAGTAACTTACTGTCAAATGTGTAGCAAAACAGCAGTCGAGCTGGGTCCTGATAGCCCAGTGTGTCAGGAGGACCAGAGAGAATGTGGTGAATGTGCTATTAATTTTGAGGGCACATCAGGAGCTATGGAAGTGTATGCAACAGAGCGTATACGGAAACGCTCTGTATCTAACTGTAAGTTGCGATGCACAACTATGCTTTCAGATGGTGATGCCAAGACCATTCGCCATCTTAATAACAAACAGGTGCAAGGCACTACTGTTATTGAAAAAGAAGAGTGCATTAACCATGTCTCTAAAAGAATGGGTACTGGGTTGAGAAATCTAGTCAAGGAATGGCAGGCAAGAGGTGTCAGATTGGGTAGGCGTGGACCAGCAACCTTAAAAGACAGCACTTTAACTGCGTTGACATTTTATGATAGAACTGCCATAACTGCCAATGTCCCCAATGTGGAAAAAATGAAACGCCATATATATGCAACTCTCTGTCACTGCAAGTCAACAGATGAGAAACCACAGCATGGGAAGTGTCCTGATGAAGTTGATTCTTATTCTTTTACAAGAAAGCCATAGCAAATGGTGAGACACCTCAAAGCCATGAGACAATGTGTGCCAAGTTAACAGAAATGTTAGTATTGAAAATGATGCCTCTCTATCTGCGACTAGCAAATGAAGAAATCCTCAGGAGATGTAGCCTACTAGGGGGGAAAACTCAGAATGCCAATGAGAGTTTGCATTCCCTTATTTGGCAAAAATGTCTCAAACAGACTTTTGTGTGCAAATCAAGAGTCGATTTGGCAGTTGAAAATGCTGTGGGTGAGTTCAATATGGGTGCACTTGCTTGTCTAAAACTGAAAATGGCCATCGATAATAGAGAAATGTGTGAAAGTTCATTTAACATACGTAAAGAGCGTGTGACAGGGTTAGGAAAAGGAAAAGTGCTGTGAGAAGCAATGAAGACAGGAAAAATGCAAGAAAGAAGAAAAACTGTCCAAAATGGTTGCAGAGGAGAGAAAGAAGGCCAAGGAAGGAGAAATGCATGCTTCAGGGAAGTTTTGATGAAGCTATTCCACTAAAATACTGTTTTTTTTTAATAAAATTAGCTTTATCTCAATACTATATTCTTCAGCATTCAAAATGTTCCAACTGCATCAGTTTTGATCCCATTACCTTAAAACTTGATTTGCACATACAACTTTGTAGTCTTAATAATAATTGGTATCCATTTTGAAAAATATTAATAACTTTCAGAAATATTTAGGTTCAAATTTGAAAAAATGACATACTTTAACAGAACAACAAGTCATTCGAAGATATTTTTTTAATAATATAGCATTTGCACTGTTTTTAAAAGTAATACAGTTGAGTCCCGAAAACTCGACACTCGATAACCCGGCAGTCCGGATAACTCGGCCACACGCTTGCAGGGTGAAAAAATTGACTCGGCCACCTGAAAAGAGTTCTTGGATGTGCAGAAGCCGATGAAAATGACGTCGAACAGTGGTTCCAGAATGATACCGAGCAAGATATTATGACCGAAGCAGAAATGATTGCTTCTTTCGCATTTAATGAAAAATGCCGGAAAATTATGATGAAGACGTTGACGTTGACGACTCCACCGTACAAGCTCGTAAAATATCACATAGTGAGGGACTAAAGACTGTCGAAACCACCCTTCAGTATTTTGAACAACACGGTGTGTCGGTAATGGACTTAATAGTTCCTTCGCCGTCTTCGTGATGGAGCAGCAAACCGCAGAGTGCAGTGCGGAAGACAACAGGACATTACCTAGGTACGCATTTCTTTCAAAGGTTGCCAGTTATTGCAGTCGGCTAGTTAATTTTCATTATAGCAGCATTATGCCTTCATCAAGTATTATTCTGCGGTCTGTCTCATCAGGTAAATTACTGTAGGCCTACTGTACACTGTGTATTCATTAATTTTCATTTTCGTGTTGTAAAGGCTCTATACCTTCATAAAGTATGTAGGCTACTTTACCTTTGTTTAAGGGTATTTGGGCAGTTTATTCTCTGTTGTATTCTCAAGCTAACAATACATACAAGTACAGTACTGTATTTTCCGAGGAAACACTCGTACTTATTCCTTTTAACCTCATTCCCGATAACTCGGCATTTTCGCAAACTCGGCTAGACTTTGGCCGACATTAGGGCGAGTTTTCTGGACTCTACTGTACCAATAATTATTTAATACCATTGGTGATCATTTCACAGAAGTTTCAGATTGATAACTTAAATGTTAATGCAGTGGGACATTTTCAAAATTTGCATATTTATTACATAAAATGTGTTATAATTTCTAAATGACTGCACCAAATAGCTTCAAAGTTTAGAATTACCTTAAGTATGCTCTCGTTAATGAACCTGCAAACTTTGGTGAAAATTCTGGAAAATTCTAAACTCAGTAGGGTCTCCCCTTTTAACAGTATTTTTAAACGATTTTTTTTCTCATCTTGGAAGTTTAAACTACGTTTTACTGAAAAAATAATAGTGATCATTTTATTTCTAATGGTAAATTTGTTTAATAGAATATTAACATTAGTTTGATGCTCTTAGTAAAACTGAAGGAGGTTACAAGATAACCGAAATTGGTACGGTATTGTAATATAACTTTTTCCAGGTGGATCATTCATTTTACTTACTGTATTCATGGGTATAAACTTTAAATTACAGTAATACCATTACCGAAATAGTACACATGGTAATTTACAGTACTGAATTAATATTCTTTCTGTACAATCATTAAGTGTGCGGTAATGTGGTAGACACTTTTTAACATACATGGGATATTTATGCACGTGCTTTTATGCGCAAGGGGATATTGGTCTCGCTAAAAAGATTGCAAATTGGCATGGTATTTCTCCGCAAAATCCAGTCTTTTCAACAGAATTATCCCGAGATAAGGCAACTTTTATCTCTGGTCACTATTGAAAAAGAACACAATTCATCATCCAAAAACGACCCAATAGGCCTACTTGAGGTTAACAACATATTTTCTTCCAAACATTAGGAATTTTAAGATCATAAAATTTATAATTGGGTAATATGTAGCCTAATCACAAAATCATGGAACTACCTACAACATGTCGCTAAATTAACAATAAGAGATCATGACAGAATCTGGATATTATTCCAAGCGTTATAACATAATAATAATGATAATCATGTTATTGGTTTTACGTCCCTTTTAACGACCCTGGCTTTTAGAGATGCCGGGGTGCTGGAATTTTGCCCCGAACGGGATCTTTAACGTGCCAGTAAATCTACTGACACGGCTCCCTCCCATTGGCGCACCCTCAAATGTCAGCTGACTGCGCCAGGATACGAACCTGTAACCTTGGGCCCAGCAAGCGAGAACGTTACCGCTGAGCCACGCAGCCAGACAAGCCTTATTATATACCAACAATATTGATGTTCATGAACAGTACTTCTCTTGAAACTCAGTGGGCTAGAATATCGAGTAGATACATCGCAATGTTGTAACTGATCATGTATAACTACCTTATTATTATAGGTACATGTCCAGGGTGTCTACCACTACATTCCTGTCTTTTCTCTGATATTTCCATGCGAAGAGCCCACGGAAAGAACTGGGTAAGTCCATTTCTTTCGGAAATGAGTTCATGGCGCATTCTGGTGGCCAGCCATCGTCACTACAGATCAGTTGAAATTAATTTCAAATAAAGCGGAATGTCACCTGTCACCGAGATACAGAGGTTTTTATTTTTAGTGGAAACTGAAAGAACGTCCCATATCCTCTCACTTTTTCATAATTTAACTTTAGTTGTTATTTGTTTTAAATGTACTTCCTTTATAAGAAATAAATTGGGCAAGAAAACTATATTGCCTGCCCTCAATTGGGGTGTTTTAAGTATTTCTTTTTAGTGTTGAAAATTTAAATTCGCTCTCCTGAAAAATTTACAGAATGTGACTTACTCCGTTTTTCCCGTGGAGTCTTCATGTATTAGAGAATCCCCTACGAAATATTGCTGGAGTGTTTAGTACAGGAATAATGTTCCTATGGAGCCTATATAATTTATACTCCATGTAGGGAAAACTTACACGTATTATTTCTTTTTAAAAATATGTTAAATAATTTAAATTGTACACTAAATGATGATTGATTACAATTTAATGGGCCATATTCTTAGTTATATTAAAATGGTAGCGGTACCATATTCAGAGTATAATACAATGAACTGTAGAGAAATACTAAACCAGAAAAATAATAGCAAAACTTGAAGTCAGACGAGGTTCACATTAATATTAATTCTAACGATGAAGCAAAGAAGTTAAAAAATATACCATGGTAATAAAATCAAAACTTGCTCAGAAAGGGGCAGACGACCTCGTAGTTCTGCCCCTTAAAACAACAATAACTAACTTACTCAAAAAATTCTATGCATGATGAAATTAAATATATTAAACTGGCCTATGTTATGCATAATATGCGAAGTGCATAATTATAGTAAAGCCATTATTACTTCCGACTTGACGTTTCAGTGCTAGGCTAGAGTTTCGTTCGCTAAATCGCGAGATCGCAAACAAAACTATATTTGTCGTGATATATCGACTTGAATGGCTGCCTGTGATTGGCTAGTTAAAGTGATTTTCCTTCTGACCACTAGATAACTCTAGGATAACACCGAAACATCAAGTCGGAAGTAATGATGGCTTTCCTATAGAGAAATTCAAAAACTTCTTCTAGAAAAACTCCAAGTATGAGCTAACTTATATTTTCTATCAATGTATTTTCCAAAATTAATCAAAAATTTTAAAAATCAGTGGAAAATTATCACCATAAAACCACACCTCTTAACAATCATACTGTAAAATGACAAAACTGAGCACTAGATTAATAAAACAATGCCTACTTCATCGTGAGTAATTTCCTTCTCTTAGCATTCATGCTGTTATGAACATCATTCTGCTTCTTCACATAATTATTAAGAAATACATTACATGCAGCTTTTACTATATAATAAAGAATTTTGTCATTAGTTTACAGAATATATCCAAAAGGAATATGCCTTCCGTCTTAACTGCATCAATCGACAATTCAATTACTAGATTCCTCTGGGATGGACTTTTCATGAAGGCATTCTCATACCTTTCCGATACCAAAGTTTTAACAACAAGATATGTGAATATGACAGCATTGGTAACGTCAAGACTTGGGCAGTACAATCCCCTTCTGTCAACTTTTCTTATAAGCTCATAATTGGAATCATCTTGGGTTACAGATAAGGTTTTATCTAAAACCACACACATTTTACACACTTCAACTTATTTAGAACTGCTCTAGCAAAATACCCTGCCACATATGTTAAAACGGGCAAGTAATTCTGAACAGATAAAAGCTGGTCTTCACTGAAATGCATACTATATTCAGGGGTTGGTGTTGTTGGCATGAAAGTATCTACTTCACAATCATATTCTAGTATATCCAAATCTATGTCAACTTCACTAAAGGCACTAGATGTAATTTTCAGAGACATCAATGTCTGAACCCTTATCTTCGATTCAACTTCGAACACCTGCCGCAAAGAAATCAAATACTGGGATCCTGCCATTGTTCTGTATTTCCCAAATCGTGCCTCCAGAGCATGTCTGAATTTTGCCAGGTAACAAATATTTAAACTTCAATTTTTGGGTGCAATACTTAGTTAGTTCTAATAATGCATGCGTATTATGAGATACAGCCAAATGAGTTTCACTGGAAAATGCACCTGTATGTTTTGGTAACTCTTTCCAAATATCTAGTCAAGCCAAGAATTGTTCAAAAAATTTGAAATTTTCATCATCTGGATTTGTCAGAGGTTTCTGCATGATGTCCTTGAAGCGAACATCCCTACCTGGTGAGCTTACATTTACAATGATCCACCAGGTAGAAATTAATCTGATGAATTCATCAGTAGTTTGAAAACTGTCAATAGAATGATCTTGGCCAAGGGTAAGTAAACCTTGCACAGTCATCACATTGAAAACATTAAGCACAAGCTTCACATTTTGGCGTTCTAGATTAGTTGGGAACAAAGACTTTAAATTTAATTTGTTGGCATATTTCACAATCTGAGTACTCTCGACATTATACAGCTTTTTGACAGATGAGAACTTGGCCACAGTCAATTCTGAGTTTTCGGGAAAATGATCAAATGAAGGATACATGACTGTCTGATCAATATCTTTTTGGTTTATCCAATTATTGCGAATGCATTTAAGTATGTGGACAGAATCTAAAACATAAAACAAAGGTTGCGTGCTATCACAAGGGTGTTTATAGACAATAGATAGCCGAGGTGGGGAAGCAAAGAAGGACATTGCTCTTCTGTTGAGTGCATTGTCGTCAGTTACAACACATATCACTTGGAAACCTAGAGATTGCAAACCAATAACGATCTTCTTAATAAATGTGAAGAGTCCTTCACCATTTATGTTTCTTAAAGGAAGAATATGGGCCACATCTTTGTATGACGACAGTAAACGTTGCACCATAAAGACTTGTGCACTTGCTGCTGCATTTTTAGAACTGTACGCAGCACGTAAAATGTTGCCACCTGTGTAATCCAAAGAAGGCTTCAAGTGAATTTCATCGACCATCAGAGAAACAACCTTATCTGATTCACTAATAAATTTAAACTTCTGTTTGATGTACAGCAAGGATCTGTCAGCCATTTGTTCTACAGCAGGTCTAGTTTTGTAGTTTGAACAAATTTTATACAGTGTTAAGATGAGGCAATACTAAATAGTGTGAGCTTCTCAAAAATCTGTATGCATGTGGTGATATTGAAAATAAAATACTGCATAAAATAATGAAATCTGTAGAATATGTATTATGATTCTTATGAACATCTAATAATCTGAACTGCTCACACAAAAACGTAATGTTATGAACTTTGCTTTCATCAGCAATCTTTGACAAATTTAATAAGTATTCAGAAATAAAGAGCAAATGATCCTGTAGTGTGTCCCCATTGTTCATTCTGCTGGAAGTTTTCCAAATTTTCAATGGTATCAGTGAAACGCAAAGATCCTACAAATTCTCACGTACGGGATCCACTTGATATGGGACCGACTAACGAAGAGAGATCTGGCCACCATCGAAAGAGTTAAAGCCCAATAGCCCAATTCCTGAAAACCTTAATGGGCATCTCAAAATACACTCGCTCCCGCCTAACATATGAATTAGCACGGGAACCCTCCCTCGTCGAAGAAATAAGGACAAAATCACAGCTTCCATCAGCAAAGAATGCTGAAGCGCACCTAGCAGAGAGAAGAGAGAAGACATTCCGCTGGAATTTTACAGCACGGATGCCATGATCAACCGGAACTGGATCAGCGCCAATCAGAAACTAAGACGAGTGATGATAAAGTTAGCAGTGCATGGGTACCACCATAAAATATGCAAAAACATGTCCTACCACGCCCCAAATGAACTCTGCGTGTGCTCGTTATGTGACCAGTTCTGTGACACATATCACATCACACGATGTAAAAATAACCAGAAATCTCTGAGTGAATATGACAAGTACTAACATTTAAACTGAACAAAGCATCATACAGTGTTGCTCTATTTCACAAATAACATTCAATTCACAATATAATGACTGGTCATGAATGAATGCCATAATGCACAATTTCCTGATTGATTACTGGATCACGATGTCTTCACATCAATTAACTATTTTGTAACATGTTTGTTTTACTTGTGTAAATCTATGTTATGCACATTCGTGCGCTTTTCTGTTAATTATATTAACATCATTAATTGTAATTGGAAATATTTTGTTCCCCAGTTTTGTGATTGGATTCTTAGATATATAGAGAGACATACTGAGATCCCTATGAACCACTGCTGAGCACAAAAGGGTTGGAACATCTTTGGTTTCTATGAGAAGAAATGTAGTTGCAGACTCGGACTTGATAACACTCCAGTCGCTTGCCAACTCTACTCCGTCTAAACACTGAAGGAATTCGCCAAAATTCACAAACTCTGCTTCTGCTCATAATGAGCCTGTGTTTCTAAACTTTCAGCTATTGCAGCTTGTAAATGTCTGTTTTCAAGGCGTTCTCGTCTTTCATCACCACTCTCCCTTGAAGTAGAAGCTGAAGAAAGAGGTAAGCAGGACAGTTAGGAAGAATTGATGGTACAGCCTCTTGCCTTAGATGAGGCTTATCAAGAGACATAGAATAGTTTTTCCCAGTTCTGCTGTCGTACTATTCACTGTGTCGAAGGATATCTTCTTCATTGAAGTGGAGTTCACACACCTTAAAATCATAATAATAAACTGTCTTAGTGGTTATACTCATACCCAAGCATTAGGGTCGTCCCAAACCAAATAGCCTACACACAGTCCTCATCCTAATGCTATCAACCTATCAAATACAGTTTTGGGATTTTTTTCAACTGAATGGAAGTACAGAATATTGGATGTTCACAGAATTTCAACTGCCCGTGTTCCTCAATTATATTGCAGGAGCACCAATAAGGAAAATAAATTAAAACATTTTGGAATGCAGGTGAGAAGAAGAAATATGAATACTTTTCTCACCTTTTTGAGGTCTTTAGGCCTACTAAACTTCTTGGAAAGCAAAACAATAGCACATTTCTTAAATAATAAAGACCCATTACAAAAACTTGAATTCGACAACCCATGGCTTTCATAATACAAAAACTCTTATAAAGTTATAATTTTAAAATTTCTGAACAGAAACACTGTGGGCTACCTTTACACGATCTAGGCCTAAGAAATAACCTTGATAAGCAGGTTAGGCTACACTTGTTAAGACTTAATCTGTGTGAACACTTTTCAATAATTGTGGGATCTCTGTAGCAATAAGAAATGCAAATTAATTAATTAATTAAATATAACAGCTGTTTTACTCAACATTTCCTGGCTGACAAATTTCCCATCTAAGATTTGAACACAAAATAGGTTTGAATAGGTTAGTGAAATGTTTTAAAATGCATCCTGCAGTTAAATACAGCCTAGTAAATTGTATCTCCAAAGGGAAGTGATAGGCCATGATAGGCCTAGCCTACAAACACCGTAACTTTGAAATTCTGCACATCATTTAACCATCCTTCCATATAGCAGTTGCCATTTAAATTAGGGTTAAATAAGACTTCTAATTGCGTAATGACCTTTCATTAGATTAAGTGTATAACCAAATTATAAGCTCACCTTTGAATTTGTTGTTACTTGAAAATCATCTCGATGTATAGCTTGAATCCATTTCGACCTAAGATCGTCTCTTGGAAACGAAAATACTGTAAATTTCGACCCTGTATCATAATGTCCTCTGCATCTCGGGACACAACACTTAAACACCATCTTGAATATAATATATAATAAGTTACGAAATCGTTCATAACGGCAAAAATCTAATATATAGTATAAATCTGACACACAACACACAACCAACGTAACAAGACATCCATTATTGTTTATCATAAATAATCAGAGGTGCCAACGTGAAAACTTCCTTTGTGCACTACCTGCATTCCTGCATAGATAAATACAGTAGTACCGCATCTTAGTGACCTATCGATTATTAATCGAATATTTTACTAGATTGGACATTATTTACTCTTGAAAAATCAGTATCTTGCATAGATTAGAGATAAAGACAATTTACTGGATGTGGTGTTGAATCATATAAGTTGGTACTTGTGATATTTCGATAGTTCCAACTTTTGCCACCTACATGAACTGCTTGTGCCGCAGAATTTCGTGTCCAGAACGTCGCCAGAACCATCGCCTACTCGTGGCCAACGAAAGATACTGGCCCCAGTGCGAGCAGCCATCTTGTCTGTGACGTAGGCGAAGTAGTGACTCCGGTTGAGTAGACTTGTTTGTGAATTTCTTGTGAATAGCAGTGTGAGAATGGTTAGTGTTTTATAATGTATAACGTCCAACTTTACATCCAACTTGTGTTGTGGTGCATCATGTAGCTGCAACAATCACGTAGCCTACAGGGTAAGTGTTAACACTTGCGATACTTTATTTCTCATTAATGATACAGGTTAAACAAACGCACGTGTGGTGCAGGTTATGTACGAACTTACGTTAGCCTAATATTGTGGATGTTAAGGACTATTGAAATGCATGCTAAGTTAATTATCTGAGTTAAAGTTAGATATTTAATGAATGTGTCCCTCTACAGGAAATCAAAATGCCGAGATGCTGTAATGTGGCTGGCTGTAAGAACAATATTACAGATCTCAGCATGAAAATGTTTCTACATTTTCTCTCCCAAAGGACGAAAAATTAAGATATATATGGCCTAGAAAAATTCCCACTGACTTCTCTAAAGTGAGCAAGCCTATAATTTGTATTAAACCTTTTTCCTGATAGCTCTGTTATCAGGACAGAGCAAGTTGATGGGGAAATAAAGACATTTGCTAGGAGTTATCCGAAGTTGAAACCTGATGCAGTATCTTCAATATTTTCGAATTTGCCAGGATAGCTATCCACTCCTGGGCCTTCTTCTAGAAGACTGTGTGATGCAGAGGTAGAAAATCTCGGATAAAGCCATAGAAGCGAGCTTGGAAGACTTCAGACACTACGAAGAAGAGAATTCTGTGCACAGTCTATCGGATATATCTGAACACTTCTCCTCCAACAGGAATAAATTTAAGCAGGAATGGACATATATCAAGACAGAAGACAAGTTGGTGAAGTGCTTGAAGAATGTGAGTGATGCAGTGACCATAATTAAAGGTTCTGTGTGTATTCTAAATAACCTCAGCATTGAGCTGGCTGTCAATGGGTTGCAGATTCCCAAACATTAAGTGCCACAAAACTTTCTTTGCATTACTAATAAAAATTCATTTGATGAACTAGCCTACTTCAGTTCATTGAAAATTCTGAGTGCGATGAAAATGGAAGAAAGTTGTCAGCAGTGAATGCTCCTGTGAACATCCTACAGAGAAGTTTTTCGAGTGATGATTGCACACCATTATAGTCTTTAATAGAGCAAATTAATTTTTTAGATGTTAGGCAAACAATCGTAGATGCAGTGGAGACACGTTACTCTTGGCAGCTTCCATATAATATGTTCACTTGTCATCAGTGTACAAAACGTTGCATCGGAGTGGTCATATTTATCTGCCTCATCCATCAAATCTTCAAAAGTTGCTTGGTAAGTTTGATTTGAGTACTTTTGACATTATTGACAGTATTGAGTAGCCTATCTCAGTCTAAAGAAGAAGAATTACTTGAAAGATCATGAATGTTCATAAATTACTTTTAGTTCATTTTAATGGAAAAGTTGAACTGTGCTCTTCTAAAGCCATGGCGAGACAAAGCCATTGGTCGCTACTTGGTTAGGCGACTATCTGGACCAAAATTATTGTTAGTAGTACAAGCAAGGAGGTCTGGGGTTAGGTTTGTGTTTGTATGTAAAGAATACTCTGTATTACCAATAATGAGCGCTGACAGCTGTCAAAGCTAACACGTGAGGAAATGCTGCGTTGCCACTGAGGCAGATCATGACTCATAACATTCCATGAAGCTTCCAGGAAGACACAAATACTGGGATCTGTGGTGCGTCAGCTGTATTCGTGTGAAGCGTCAATTAAACATTGCGATGCACGCGAGTTTAAGGGAATTTTTAGTTACCTAATCGTTCTAGCTGCTACTAACTTAATTATGGGTCTATTCCTTTCATAGCCCCCTCATCGTCACTTGTGTCTGAATTTGATCTGGAATTGCTTTCCAGGGAAACGATGAACCAATCTACCCCATCATCGAGTATACATTCACGTTTCGTAGCCTCATCCAGTTCTCGTTGCACTATTAACACAACACGCTTCCAGTTTTATGAAGTCACTTCCCTAATAGCCTAAACGGTAAGCTTCTCAACCTCACGGAGTGTGAAATTCTTATTATGCCGTGCTACATAACCCTTCACTTGGCCTCATATCATTTCTATAGGATTGAAGTGGCAATGATATGGGGCAGCGTGATGATCTCATGGCCATGCTTTCTCGCCAGTTCGTCCACGTGGTAGCCTACATGGATTTAGGCTTGCGCTGCTGTAAAAGGTTGAGAAGGATATTAATTCTGAATGAAAGTGAAACGCGGCTTATACACTTGCAGCAGACATGAATGTACTTTTACATACCTTGTGTCCTTGTTTCATCTTTTGGGTGATATTACGTATTGAAATTAGGAACCCTAATTACTACTGAACCTCATATAAGTGCTAAAGTACGTAAATATGTGTTTTTATTTTTTGCTATTTTAAAAACAGCTGCCATGCTTCGATAGCACTTGCATCTCGTTCAACCATCATCAAGGCTCACTCTAGCAGCACGCACCGAGGCACACACATTGCTGCCAACATGTGAGATACAAAATAACTGTTGATAAAAAGAAGTGGGATGCAAAATCACTGTTGATAAAAAAAAGAATCAGTAACCATTACCAAAACTCATTGATCTGGGCGCGTTAGGCTGTAACCATTGTCAAAACCCATTGATCTGGGCGCGTTAGGCTGTAACCATTGTCAAAACCCATTGGATTGGACAAAACGAAGGTAAGAATGGTCGGGTGTAGGTGCGGCCTTGGCCGCACGCTGCTAGCGGGGCATGGTTGACACAAAACCATTGATCTGGGCGCGTTAGGCTGTAACCTTTGTCAAAACCACAGTGGTGCGGAAAAAAATTCACATACTTATTACAGGAGAGCGATATACTGCATAGTTATTACAGAGCAGATAACTAAAAAACACTAATTTCAGCCGTACAGAGATGCGAAATATTGCACACACTAGCATAATTAGAGTCGTGAACTGAGTGCTGCGAACGAATGATGCCCACTAGAGACTGAATTGGGCACTTTTTTGTTTCACATAGTACCGTAAGGGCGAGGTTGGCAGTACTGTTATGGTACTTTCTTGAAGATTGATTTCAACAATGGCGCTCACTGCTGTAATTTTCGCTATATTTGGGATGGCTGGGTGGGTCACAGACGGCGGAGGAGGAAACATCTATTAAAACTTTGCTTCCTGATTTATTTCTCATCCTTTTATAAGGTATTTTGGCTAATTCATGTATTATATAGAATGTTATCGCTCGTTCTAAGTTCATTCAGCGCTACCGAGAAGGATTCCTTTTGTCAGAGAGCTGTCGCATGGTCTACACTATGGCGGTCGAGCCATTCCAACATTCGCGGCTTCGTACTTGATGTTGTTGGAGCTTATTCTATCTGTACTGTGTGGTACGAAGCATTGTCCATTACAATAACACTGTGTTCAGGGATGTTGGGTAACAATTGTTCCTGGAACCATTTTAAAAACTAGTTGTAGTCCATGCCTTCATGGTAATCACCAGTTCTTTTCGACCTAAAGAGCAAAAGTGTATTATTAACAAAGCCGTGTGATAGCCCGGCGTGTAGAATAATAAATCGACCCCCTCTGCCTGACCGCCCTTTCTTGTCCCCTGAACTGATTTGTCACTCCAACCCTTAGACACTGTGGGACCAGCATTGACCCACATTTCATCTAACCACACAATATCCATAACATTTTTGCCCTATTGAGTTTTGAATTTTCCAGTAGCCTATTTTCACCCAATTTTCACCAAATTTTGTAGGTTCTTTAAAGTGAGCATAATTAAGGGAATTCTAAACTTTGAAGCTATTTGGTTCAGTCATTTAGAAATTATAACATTTTATGTAATAAATATGCAAATTTTGAAAATGTCCCAGGCACATCAACTTTAAAGTTATCAATCTAAAACTTCTATGGAATGATCTTCAATGGTCTACAAATAAAAATTGGTATTAGTTTTAAAATCAGTGCAAATGGTTTATTATTAAAATATTTTGTTCTTAGAATGACCTGTTGTTCTGTTAAAATATGTCATTTTTTCAAATTTGAACCTAAATATTTCTGAAAGTTATTAATATTTTTCAAAATTATTTCCACATATTATTAAGACCACAAAGTTGTATGTGAAAACCAAGTTTGAAGGTAATGGGATCAAAACTCAGGCAACTGGAACATTTAAAATGCTGAAAAATATAGTATTGAGAAAAAGTTAACTTTATTAAAAAAAAACAGTATTTTAGTGGAATTTCCTGCATCAAGACTTCCCTGAGTTTACAAATCACTTTTCCCACACTTCAGAGGTAACTTATTACTAAACCCATCTTTCTCCCTGATGTTGACACGAAGATTTACTGCCACATTCACCACACAGCCTTAACACTAGGTCTAACAGTATTCTCCTCACTAAAATAGGCCTATTCCAGTTTTCTGACACTGGCAGAAGAAGTAGTTGCAGCTGTTGAACTTGCATTACTTAACTTCACATGTAATATCACCCCACTGTTTGTCAACATTCAAAATAGCATTATTCCATTTCTTTGTATCACGGACTTTCGGTTTACGCCATCGACTAGATACAGAATACATCTAATAAACTGAACACAAATCTCTAAAATACCATTAACTTACACGAGTTCCACTACTCACAGTAAACCAATAAAAATATAATTCTTGCGAATAAACGTCATTAAAGCCACTGACCATCAACATAAACAAAGACGCATGGTTCCACCATGTATCCAAAATAGCCTATACTTTACTACAAACCAAAATACTTCTGTTCGATGTTAAATATGTGCATGTGTATAGTAATGATATTCTTTTAGTAAATGCCATACAGCTAAAAATTATATGGGATAAGAAAATAACATGTACGTAAGAAAAGTTTCACACTTGACAAACATTGCCTAGACTACTCATAACTGATAAATTTACCAACAGATGGCAGCATAAGCTTGTATTCAGATGATTGGCATGATAATCTTGGGCAAGAGTATGAAATTACAACAAAATTGAGGGGTTTTTGGTTCTAGGAAGTGGGCGTTGCCCATTTCAAGACCTAAGCACGTGTTCTTTAAAAGCCCCCATAAGGTATTTAAAAATGGCCGTACATAAAAAACAAATGTATATTTAAGTGCCCCAAGTGATGAGGTAACTTCTAGGGCATGAAACCAGATTTTGGTCTTTTGTTTGTAATGTTTGGCCTACAACTCAGTAGGGTCTCCCGATTTCATGTAGGAACTGACACCTCAAAGCCACAATATCTGGCCTCTCCATGGCCACCTTCCCCCCATTAATTTTCTTATATTTAAATCCCAGATCATGCAACACTTTATTCAGTGAAGAAAGGCTTCCTTAAAATAATTGTGCCTCTCTGAGCAAAACAAGAAGTTTGCGACATGTTGGAATTTCTTTCCTAAAATAATAGCTATAAATATGCCGTCTAACAGCATCGTGTTGAAAGCCATCTAAATTAGTGATCACCCCTTATCTATGCCTCTTCTTCCCTGGAGTTGATAGTTTAGATGGGCCAGCATCATCAGACAGGAACTTCCCTTCCGTCACTCGGTACGCAGTGATTTCACTCACACCAAGAGTCTTGGCAGTTCTTTTCCTCACCTGAACAAATGGAATCAGAGGTTCCTCCCGTAAGCGCATACTTTCCTTTTCTTCCTCCATAAAATTCCACACTTGGCTATGGAGAGTCACACCACGGCCTGAAGTTCTTCTGTCGCAGAGAATGGATCCTGGGCCTTCCGCGAGCATGTACCGATGCCATTTTTACACAACGAAAATAGACACGATGATGCGAATAAAAGAAATAACTCAAAATCTGTATATACACATGCTTCCAACAAACACAGAACGATAACGCTTACTGTAGCCTATGAAAGAATAAGCAAATGCACTTCAATATATACACGGGATATTACTAATGGCAGTGACGAGTTAGTTCACAGTAGAACACTGCGTCAAACCATGTGCTCACTACTGTGTCGGCATACATTGCAACACTGCTCGCTGTTGCTATGGACACCGTTACCCCTCTTGTCTCCACTCCTCACCTCACCATTCAAGCGGATGGCAGCTTTCACCGTTCATCTTTTGTAAATCAGAGTATAACACATAGAATTTAACATGTATGCAGCGTTTAAACCCTAAGTGTTGTTCATGTTGTCATGGATGATGCCATTTTGTGTCTAGGGGAATTTTGTAAGTGTGAATTCCATTCCATGTCCACATTAATGCTATTGACACAACTTGGCAGGCTTGTTTTGTTGAGATAAATTATAGATGAAAATAGTACAAGAGTTAATACAAGACTCTATCGTTGCCAAGGCTGCAAGATACCATTGTAATTGATAGTGATTTTGTACTGCATAAGGAAACAGTAGCAAGGCAGCTGGAAGCAAGTTAGACATGTCCAGTCCTCAAATTGTGTTCATGCATCTTTGTAACGATGAATTTGTAACCCACTAAGCTCCTGTGAGATTGAGAAATGGTATCAGAAAAATTTAAAATCCTGAAGAGATCATGAATCATCAGCAGGGTATAACGGCTGTAGGTCCCATGTGCAGTGCAGGATTTTTTGAGAATATTAATAGCTGGAGGATATTAGATCCTAATCATCGCCAGTAATATATCCAAGATCAGCAAGATATCACCTTTATAGCCTATTTGGTGAAACCTGCAAACTTCATTTTCTACATTCTAAGATTCTTCCAGACAATGTGTTAATGTGCTTGAGATGTTTATATTTATAACCAATGTCCTAAATAAAATAATGTCTGTAATACATTTTGTGTGTGCTTATTATAATTAAGTGTAAACATTACTGTGTCCTTGGATGAGGATTACTTGCAATTTGCTAGTGTTCTTGAAGATACGGGCATAGTTTTGTACTCCAGGGCCCTACCAATCACCACATCCAGAATTCTCTGTTAAAGCTCTAGATTTACCCATTTCAAACTGATTTACCCAGTGTGTAGTACTGTTAACTGCTTATTTTCCATGTGGCCTGCAAGGATGCCCATGTTCTTTTTCAGGGGGAATGGATGTGGTGAGGAGTAACTTATACGATATTTTCTGGGAGGAAGGGGTAGGGTAGGACTGGGTATGTTATAAAATTCTTCATCCCCAGACCACCAGGGTGAAACAAAAAATAAGAAAAAATAATTAAAAGTTGAGGAATGCTTTCATTTGAATAATTTGAAGGGTCTCGTTTGACATTTGGTGGAGATCTTGGACATCTTATTGAGAGGAAGATACCATGTCCGTGTAGCCAGCATAGATCCAAATTACAATGGCAAGTATGGTCTTTATTTAATTTTAATAAATGGAACAGTTCCACCTACATGGAGTAGGGGTAAGTAAAGTGGCTTCTTGTCCAGGTGACCTGCTTTGCGAAGGAGTATTTGAACCCTGATATAGGATTTAAATAGTCTTCAAAGCTTCGCACGGAGGCTCTTGATAGAATGATTTGAATCCCACTCCTTGCATCCTGGAAGTGTCTTCCCAATTCAACTGTAAATAAAAGCTAACTGAAAACCACAACCACATCCATTTCTATAACAAGTACAGTACACATATAAGTGCATGGGGCTGATATCCACGACATTTCAATCCACTGAATTAACTCACAATGAATAAGTTTCCAAGGTCCTTCATTTGTAGTAATATACTTCGCTATAAAAATCTTGAGCCCATAAAACCATAAATTTGACCTAAGCCTAACTGGGAACGGGAGAGAACCATTAAGCATGTCTAACATGAAGGTAGTTTCCTCAAGAAGTAAACCTGCCACTGTGGTGGGATTGGTGTCAGATAAAAGGCTCTCTGCTAAAGGAGGTAAGTATAATCTCAGCAATTCATATATGTGTCTGAAGTAGTCCTATGCATTAAATTTTTGTTGTTGAAAAAGATTGTCTTACGGTAGGCCTACTCAAAATAGCAAAATGTTAAAAACCACGAGTGTAGGCTCAGATTTCTTATATTCGTTTTTTATTATTTTAGGGCATGAATGACCCTTCCCTTGCAATAAATGAAGCACTGGATACTTTCTCCTAATGCAATGCTTGGTTGTTTCTTCTTTTTTAAATTCCAGCTGCTTTTAAAGTTAAACTTACATGTAAACTGGTATATATGGAAACAACTTATTGATGAACGAATATAAGAGGATAATATGTACAGTTTTGTATATCTGCATAAACTGGAACATCCATTCAATGTTTGTATTACACTGCTTAATATTCTACTGCTCTAAAGTTTTGAGCTAGTGATAGGGGTGGATTTCTTCCACAGCATTTAACTTTATTTTTTAGTATCCTTAAATTCACACTAACAAATTACTCGGCTATTGGTAGGCTTGTATAGATGAGAATACCTCGGTGCAATCAATGCGGCGAGGCGAGCGAGCGACACCACTCCTCTGACGTCACAGATCCGTGCCATGGCCTGTCTTTCTCGTCGGCCACGGCCTACTCGTGAGACGTCACATCCCAAAGCTGAAGCTGGTTGTGTGGCCTGGAGTATTAGAAGGTGTTGGTACGGCCCGCTCTCACTGTCACCATGGTAATGTTCATTTATTGAACCTTATCGATGTATTTGAACAAGCCTTCAATTGTAGTTGTATTTAGGCTTGTGTACTACACGAGATTTATGCGGGGGGGAAAGTGACAGGGAAGTTCATGTACCAAAATTACCTCAATAGACATTTCCTTACGTAAATTTAAGCTGACAACTGTCATTTGTAACGGAACACAGTTTCATGTAAAAGATTAAAACCCACATTACCTATACAAATAGTTTTAATGTTTCTAGGCAAATACATGATTGCAATTCACATTAATAGGCAGGAACCTTTCTTAAAAATTAGGCTTTGCTTAAAACTTATCTAACAATTCCTAAGGTTTCAAATTATCAATTTTTCTTTTCTTTGGCGATTTATGGGTGTCCTTACTTGAGGATTTCTTCTTCTTAGCCATGAGTTTGTCTGCGATAACGTTTCTATAGTTATTCAATAATACAAGTATATTACAAAAGATGCCTATACATTTGTCAACAAAATGTTTATAACTACTTCCACAATCACTGCATGTTTCAAACACGACGTTTTCATTCTCCAGAACATTGTTGACGAGCAAAATCAGAATGTTTCTTTGAGAGTCGCATTGTAAAAACATAGATGCATACTAACCACATAATAAGTATATTAAATAATTTTAATTGTGTGATCAAATGTTAACAATACAATCTGATGGATATTTCAAAGCTCCCCTGTCGATTACATTGAAATACTAATTTTCTTCTGACTTTAACACATCTGACGTTACATTATCATTATTTAACAATACAACATCTTGACAACTTCTACATGTACAGTTTTTCATAATTATTTTACAAATGTAATATATCCACCAATATAAACTAGACCTAACAAAATATTCTCAGTTACAATAACATCATTAAACTCAACCTCCACAGTTTCAAAATGTGAAATTTCTGTAGTTTTGAAGCTTTTGCAATCTGAGCTCTTGCAATCCACATGCTTACGTAATGAAATATCACCAGTGAAGGAAGTGGGAAAAAACCAGAGGCGGTATGTTATCCGAAGATATTTCTCTGTCATACCTCAACTTCAAAAAAGCATACCTCTCCCTTACAACGTAACGTGATATGCAGGAAATTGTTCTATTCACTCAGAATTGCATCATGCTTTAGTAATACATTTTATTTTTCACTTAAAGAATATATGTGTGAATTATTATTTAGGCTATATAGATAAATAAAATTAAATGATTGAAGTGGGGAACTAAATTAATTTTTGTTTGTTTGTTACTGATATATAATTAGCATTCTTCTAAGACGAAACATTAACAGTAAATGTGTCATAAGTCAAAATAGATTGGTCTGAAAATCACACAAAGATAGCATCTGAAAATACAGTACAGCAATATAAGCAGTAAAGTCTATATTAAAAAAAATACATAAAATTAAGACTGATAGGCCTAACTTAAATAGGAAAAAAATATTAAATGCACTTATCATTAACTTAAAGAAAAATGGTGTTTCAAAATGTGTTCTTTTGCAGAAAGGTTCATTTTACTTGTTGCCTACAATTTAATTCGTGTAGAAACTCCCAGACTACTTTTATCCCTGGAGGAGAGACATCTGACATGTTTTGCTTCATGGAGTTGTCATCAGCACTGCGACGTCCCTTACCTAGCCATGCCTTAACATATTGAACTCGAACTTGTGAATTGGGGTCCCAATCAACTTCAAAAAGACTAAGTTTCCAGCAGTTTTCACTTGAAGCTGATTCCTTTCAGGTGAATATATTACGTTCATGGCACTAAAAGATCGTTCACATTCTGCTGTGGATATGATTATGGTTTTCACAGCCCTAAGAAGTGGTTTCAGATCATCAGCCTGAAACCAGTTACACTTTCCCTCATGGAAGCTATACAAAATTTCTCACACAGATATTTTATTTTACTGTCTCCAAAACAAATATCACTGCCCACATCATCTGGCCACTTTGTTTCATCAAATACTTCTGAATTACTTGAAAGTTCTTAATACTTTGCTGCAAGAGATTGTGCAGTAGAAGCAGAAGATCTCGAAGATTGGCTGTTTAGCATTCGTTTTTCCATTTCTTCCACAAGTAGACTGTAGAAGGCTTGTTCATCAATTCTGTGCACTCTTCCATGGCCATGCAAGTTCACGCCATTTAGTTCCTTACACTCGGTTGCACTTCTTGCTAATTCTGTATACTCCCCAGGTCGGGTTTGTAGAGAGTGGAAAACTTGAAGTTTTTGGAGTACTAGCTTATGAGCCTGAATAACAGTCATCTCCCTCTTCTGCAATTGAAGCGACAGATCCTCTAATTCATTCAGAGCATCTATCATAAAACCCATATTCAGGATAAAGTTTATATCGGTTAGACGATCCAGCAGTCCTTTGTACCGGGCCCTTTCTTAAGAATCTCTTGTTTGATCCTCCATGGCACTTCTAAAATGGAGAGAAAGTGTTGCAAAATCTTTCCAAATGGCCCTAACTGATCTAGCACTTGACGAAACCCATCTAACTCCTAAAATTCTTCCTATAACCTGGATTTTAGTACTCAGATTTGATGCACAATGCTGCAATTGGTTTTTGTTCTTTGGCGATGCATGGTATAGGGAATACAATTTATCAAAAAAGTTCCTCGTTTGGTTGCTAGCTGTCAGCTTGGAAACAATATCACCAACTGTTAACTCTAGACGGTGGTTAGCACAGTGCCATATAAAAAACTGAGGGAATTCTTGCTGGAGTCTTCCTGATACACTCCCTAGCATATTAGATGCACCATCACAAGCAAATGATATAAAATTACTGGTTAGAAACTCGTGTGAAAAATGTTGAAGAAGATTAGACTTTAAGGAATCATATATACATTGAGCTGAGGTGTTTGAAAATTCAACTAGATCGAAAAATATGCTGCTGGTTTCTTCAGAATTATTAAAATTCACCCGAAGACAAATACAAAGAACAGATTTTTGACCCACGAAAGTTGACTCGTCCACCATCACACCAATCTTGAGGTCGTTTTCAACAATTTGTTTAACAACAGTTTTCCTCATTTCTTCACCAATCAGATTGGTAATGTCAGCACAGGATTGTTTGGAATGCAAAATCTGTCCCATATCTAAACCATTTGCTCTTTGTGCATCAATCCAGGATGGTAGATCAGAAAATGGCCTTCCTAGCTTTGCAAGATTGTACACAGTGCGAAAAACTCTGCATGTATTCTCGTGGTAAACCCCTTCTTGTTTTGCAGTTGTGTTTTGAAGAACTTGTTTCTTGGCCTCCTCAAGAATTTTAACACACTGGGCATGGGAATTGTTGTGATCAAAGATTTTTTCTT
The DNA here is from genome assembly GCA_946902985.2 of Meconema thalassinum. Classification (NCBI taxonomy): domain Eukaryota; kingdom Metazoa; phylum Arthropoda; class Insecta; order Orthoptera; family Tettigoniidae; genus Meconema; species Meconema thalassinum. The sequence goes on along the minus strand of OX336389.2, from coordinate 883,844,954 downwards.
ATTGCCTGACGCATTTTCACATCACTATCACCAAAAGCCTCTACAGAATAAGAACACCATTCATTTGACAAGCGAGTTCGTTCTGATTTAAAAGTACCCAAGTTCCACGTGCTCTGACACATACTTTGTAACCGAATCCTTTTGTTTCGGTTTTGTAGGATAACCATTCGTGTTCTTTGAATTTAGCTTTCCACTGAGCAGGACTCAGAAATGTTGGCAAACATTCAAAATCTGCATTATCCAGGCCTACATTGTTGGTTTCTATTTCACTTGTGCTTTGTTGTCTGTGAGAGGTGAGAGACAAAGCCGAATTCGTCAATTTTTCCCAGACCGATTATCTTCAACACAATCACCAGTTTCGCTGAAATTTCTCTTTTGTCCTCTTACGACAAATTCATCCATGATATCAGCTCTGCAGCCGATGCTGATAAAAATACTTTAGTTGCAATGATGCTGCTTGATACACAATCGTACTAACCATACACCACAAGCGGTTTTTAAGCCGACAACGAGAAGGGAGACTGGCCTTTTCAATTAAGTTCCTCCACGAGTAAGCAACCTTGCTTTATAGATTTTTGCCAAGCTGGAGCCCAAAAGTCAAGAATATTATGTCCTGTCGATTGAGCGTAGATATTTTAAAGATATTTTAAAAGTAAAAATCTATTTAAGCAATGTAAAAGTTATATTTTCTTACTGAGAAATATGTTTAAAAACATCAGATGTAGCGGTATATTATTGAGGTGGCGATTATGGTCATCACAAGTTACCGGTCACAGCCATGTTTCTTTAAGCGCTCGGCTGCAGCGGTGGCGGAGAGATCTCGCTTTATGAGTTTTTCTGCATGGACGGCCATGGCCGTTCTTTTTCCCACTCTAGTTTCCTGCAGCGATGCTGAAGCGCTTTACGGATCCGCTTTAAAAAGGAATGCACGGTTCTATATTGGCGATATCTACAGGCGAATGTTTATCGGCGAAGGTAGCTTGGTACCAGTGGATGATAATCATTGAGCCGTGCAAGCTGTCTCAAACATTTTCCTGCATCGTTCGACATGTAATCTCTACCCTCCCCTACCATTTAAAGTGCCGGCTAAGATGCCTTGGTTTGGCTAATGAACTCGAGATGGCAGCGCCTATCGGCACTACAAGCTGTGGGTTGTGTCTTCAACCGCTAGAACGAGACATAGGTGTCTTCCGGAACCGCCTCTAATCGAGACATATTTGAAAAAGTATATTAATCTACGTCATTAAACAAAAGACTATATATGCATCAAATGCCAAATTACTTTAATGGTGTCGTGTGAATATTATTTTGCTATGCACATTGTCACAGTATGTGGCTCATATGGATTGGTCAAATTTAAATAAACTTGGTCCATGATGGGAGTGCTTGTCTGCTCTTGTCCTCCATCTCGTGAATTGGAACTTGTAACTGATTGCTGATTTGAGAAAGACGCAAATTTTGGGTTCTCGTCTGGGACGAGGGCTTTGGCCCTCGTCGCCGCTAACATGGGGATATATCCCATTATTTTGGTGAATATAAAGAATATGATGTACAACTATCATCTGTGATAACGTGAACGTGTTTTTCTGCCTAAATATGGAGATATGATGTTATTTGTTTGCATCTCAACGTGTTCCGCTGGCAGCCATCTTCATGTTGTTGTTTTTTTTTTTTTTTTTGTGTGATATAAATCCTTTAAGGATATCTCATTAGTGTTTGAAATATTAGTGTCTCCCCAAAAGGCTTTATTAAGCTATGTTTTGATGTTTTATTTATTTTAAATTGTTGGAGCTCCATATTTTTCATTGTGTACTTGTGTTTAAGTTTTTTTGTATGAAGGTTGGCTAGGCCTAAAAATGTCACCACTGAATATGTAAAATTTTGTTAAATAATATTAGTCCGGGGGACACTTCTATGTTTTTCTTCTAATTTTATTATTTGGTGTCTTGCTAAGGCGTTTTGTTCTTGTTATATTCTGGTACTGACCAGACTAGTCAATTGAGTAGTAGGCCTAATTTTGATCATTAGTCGATCGGTTTTTATTTTGATCCGTAGCCTTTTAAAATACTATTTGTTCTCGTCATGTCTAGAGTTTTTTATATCTTCCTGTTTTCACACTGGAGAAGAATTTTTTAATGTAAAATTCTGCGTTTGATGTAAATTCGTACTGATATACTTTCAACTGTTCTGGTCGCCATGGTAACTTGTTGACAGTAGTGCATTGTGGGTTTTTGTTTCTGGCGTGTGTTTGAAGTGCACGTTCGTGGGTTATTGTGATGTTGTCTAAATTGTTTTGGTTTTAAATTAACCTTGGTTTTTTTTTTTTTTTTCTATTTTAGTACTCCTGCGTGTATCTTTCGGTACCTTGTTTATGGTAAAGTTTGCATTATTTACTTCTTTTTTGATTCTCCGTGGACCTCATGGTTCAGTTGAAAGTATGTCAGGTACATGTTAAGTGTTTAAGTTTTGTTATTTCAAGGCTTTTCCTTCTCTTACTTCAGGTAATACCTCATGGTAGTTTTTATGTCACCTTTTATGTATCAAACTTCCTACCAAAATAATTATAGTTGTTGTAAATTTTGTTTGGGTCTCTTAACTAAATGTTTCGTTAGTATCCCCTCAGGTAATTGTTAATTGGTATCAACCTTAAGCGTTGTTTTTATCTCCAGTGAAAATTTTAGGTGGGGTTTGTTTAAGTTTTTGTATTTTTATGCTGGCTGATGCATTTGCTGTTCTCTTGTGGAGCTGTAAATTTTAAGATTAAATTTTATTTAAATTGAGCTAGCTGTTTTTGCATCATTTCGTCGGGGGCAGTCCTGTTGGTTATCGGGGGTTTTTCTGTAGACGAGCCTGTGGGGTTTCTTCTTCTCCTCCTTCCTCTGTCTTTAGGTGTTCTTCTGTTGGGGCATGTCATCTGGCGGTGAGTTGCAGTTTGCGAGCGGACCTCTGTAAACAAGGTAAGTAGGCCCATCCCCTTCCGTGAGGTAATGGCCCAGTGGTTGCAGATCTTGCTCGTTTATCGCTTCTGCAGTTATCCCCTCCCCCTACCCGCAGGCTTGTTTATGGACCCTTCTGGTGCTTGTAGGGCGGTCACTGGTGGAATGTGTCATGTCAGTGTGCTTAGTATTATTTTATCTTAATCCTTGTCGTTTGTTAGGTTTCATGTATGCCTCTAAATATCCATGTGGTGATATATGGAAGTGAACTGTTCCAAGCGAAGTTTCTGTGGTGCAGGGGCGAATGCTGGTCATGAACGTCAGGCTTGATCTTCCATTCATGAAAGTTGGTGGGGGTGGGACATGCATAGTTCTGAATGAATAAAAAAAACAATAATCGCTAAATCACATGAACATTTTAATTATCGGTTACATGAACATATAGGAGCAGATGACATCGTAGTTCCGCCCCTTAAAACAACAATAACTAACTAACTACATGAACATGCATTCAAACTGGTTACGTTGCACCTTTAATTCAAGATGGGCCAAAATAAAACACATTTTCAAAATCAGTCTCATTTTATAATTATTAACAAATTATTAGAAGACAGTGATTTTATAATTTAAACAAGTAAACATCAAAGTACGTACCGGAACACAGAAAAATTGCAACTATTTATAAGATCTACCTACTTGAAAACAAACTCTACTCTGCGGCTTTTCTTTACAAAACCATCAATAACTTCATCATAGAAAGACAACTGTAATCTAATTTTTGCAAGCAATCCTTTTTCAATCGACAACATAGCTAATGATGATAGCCTCTCCTGAACTTGAGTCGATCAGCAATATGTATTAATGCGTCTCAGTGTTGAAAAAGAACGTTCTGCAGAGGATGTAGCAGCAGGAATTGTTGCTACCAGTTTGATGAGCTTGAAAATCACTGGCATACCCTTGTACAATTTGTTAGTATGCATAAACTGCATTAAGTCTGAAACACTTTTCTCTTTAAAGTCAGAAGATGAATACGGTACATCACACTTCATTTCGTTTTTAAGCAAACAATGTCGAAAAAAATGATCCATGGGTATTTTCTAGGGCAGTAACACCGACAGCAGTGGCTACGCTGGTTTAAAGCGCAGCGTTAGGTAATAGGGCCAAGCTCTCTGCTGACTCGGTAGACGCGTGGGTTCAAGCCCCACCGTCGGCCGTCCTTGAAATGGTTTTCCGTGCTTTCCCCATTTTCAACACCAGGCAAATACTGGGACGGTACCTTCTGACAGGCCACGACCGCTTCCTCCCACATCCTTACCCAGTTTCATTCATCTTCATCCATTTCATCTCTCATCCCGATGCGCAGGTCGCCCACGGGCATCGACTAGAAAGACCTGCACTCGGCCTCTCAGGAGGCCACACGACAAAAAAGGGCAGTAACATAAATGTCTGGAAACTTATTTCTGTGCTTCTCAAACAAATCACAATCCTGCAGCGAGAAGAACACAAATTTATTTATACATTTAAAACGCTCTCCTATTTGGACAAGTGCATTGTCAAAAATGTCATTGAATAGGCGTTAGTATTTTAATTTTTCTGGTTCATCACTAATTGCGCGCTTTGTAGAGCACGGCTGCCCTCCATAAACATCGATTTCAGTTTCAACATGTCCATAAAAACTATCAAAATCTTCATATCTCATAGACTGGATATTTAAAAAGAGCTCCTCAACCTTCTTGCCACAGTACGGTATACAGTATCCAAACCTTTTGTTTGTAAAATATTGAACACGGTATCGGAGAATGAAAAAATCTTGGAGAACATTGCCAGCAGAAATCTAGTGTTGAACTTAAGTAAGAAGAACAAATTCCTTGTGCTTTCAATGTAGTGTCTCTATCCCTGTAGATCTGTAGCTCCAAGACCAGAGCTTCCAACTGCTCGTTACAAACGTGATAGCTCGCAGCCGGCCTTGGACAGAAGAAACCTGCGCGCGCAAACATTTCTCTCTGTGTCGTCTGCTTCGCTGAAGCTCCTAGGACACGAGCAAGCCTCGCTGTACTCGCCAAGATATATGCAACATGCGATTTGTATGACGCAGATCTATTACAGATACGGTACATATTGTAATTTTTTTTAACTCGCCTGCTTTAGAAAAATATTGCGCTTGCGCAGCAAGCGTAGCATGCTCGGAGAAATCGCCCTTGCTGTGGTGAGTTATGTCCTATTAATTATGGAGCATTCCTAAAGAAGAAGAAGTTGGTAAGTGTTGGCAAAGAATCTTGGCATGGAAAATGTGGGTTTTTGATATGCTGATTGCCTACATGCTGCGAGTGAAGCCATCGGGGAGCCCTGTCTGAAGCTGTTTGCCCTGTGATTTGTAACGTCTATATAGTAGCAATTTGTTGTATTTTAGCTTCCTGTTCTGGAGCCAAGCAAATGATGAGGTCTGCAACCCTGAGCAACGTTGTGCATGATTTTATTTGTTGAAATTTCAGGTGTCGAGGCAGTGTTGGTGTCTAAGAAGACTGTTGTGTCCCTATATGTTTCCTTGGCATGGAATTCTGTTGTGATATGCTGTCCTCGTGATATATTTACTATGGAACTGTCACGCCTACTGGTGTTATTGCGAAGTGTAGTCCGATTAAAAGGGCTAAACTATGGAAATCAGCCCTCCCTATGTCCCAACTGTGGTGCCAGAAGGCACATTTAACGTGCATGTCACTATTAATTTGCTAGAAATTCTTCCCAAAACTTATTCAAGGTAAGTGCTTGTATTGAGATGTTTTTATCGTAGTGAGCGGTTTGTAAATTCTTGTTCGTAAACTTATACTATGCTGCAATCGTGCTGGGATAAGCGTGTATTTTGTGCAAATCGTGTCTGTGTGTATGTGTTAACGTTAGATTTTGATTTAGATTTGTGGGGTGGGGTAATTCAGGTTTTGTTGTTGTTCCAAAGTAAGTCTAGGATCGTATTTTTATTAGTTGCTTTCCTTGTAATTTTGAACAAAACCTAATATGTAGGTGTGTTTTACGTGGAGATATCTACTGTCAGGGGTTAGCTAGGTTAGAAGTATGGGATTCTTTCTTGGTTTGATTCCTGGGCAGGTTGTATATAGGACTTGCACGATCCGAATAGCCTAGGTATGGGACTAGACTGTTCGATGACATGCGAGCATGTGTAATGTAATGTAATTGTCAGGGTATTGTGTTTGTAATTGTATTTGTTTGTGTCATGATATCACTACGACTACATAACTTGCTTATTTGAGTATAATGGGAATTATTTTTGTGGGTGGTTTAAACTTTATCTGGGCCGATAACCTAGATGTTAGGCCCCTTAAAACAACAATTATCATCATCATCATCAAACTTTATCTATCGCTGCTATTTGAGTATGTTGTGCGATGAATATGTTGTGAATATGAGATCTCAGTTCGTGAACAGCCATAATGTAATATGCTTTTCTGGTTAGTTAATTAATATAGGGTCTTCTAAATTTACTGGGTTTTAATTTCTGTTGGAAATGTTGGTCATCAGCTACTGTAAGTCAGCTTGTTTTGCGTTTAAAGCTCGTAATCTGTTGTTGCTGGAAATCAGGGTCATCGGTTGCCTCATGTTAACTTAAATGGCATAGGCCTTCTGTTTTAGTTCTTGCTATGGCAATCACGGTCATCAGCCACTGTAACTTGAGTAAATCCTTCTGCTTTTGACTGGTAATTCTAATTTTTTCTGCTTAAATCGTTAGAAATGGTGCGTAAGTGTTCTCTGTTAGCCTCGTCTTTCGACAAGAGCGGCTTGTTTTCTCATCTAACCGTATTTTCGGGCCATGTTAGGCATCATTTGGTTGCACGTGTTCGTATCTTAAACCTGAACGAGGAAACCTCATTTGTACCTCCTGTACTGTTGAACTTAGTTCTTTTATGTTGGATTTTTCTCACCCTGGCGGATTTTGGCTGTATAGTCATCTGGTGTCGAACCTCAATTTCGTTCCTTGTGTTAGTGTACTGGTGTTTTGTTTTCTGCGCTGCCATTTCCTCTTCGTTTTTGTCGTTACTGTAACTGCGTTTGTATTTCTCATTGTCCCCATGCCAAGCAATTAGTGCGATCACGAACCAACAAATGTAGGTGCATACATGTCAACTTAATTAATTTACTTTTTCGAAACCCTAAGGCCAATAAAATATCCAGAGTGCATCTGTCGCACCTAAAACGAGGTAAAGAGATTTGTAATGAAGAAGTTGTACCATAAATTTGTAAACTGATATTTTGTATTATGTAGAGTATCCCAAACCTTCATTGAAGCCTACAGGCATCTATTCCTTCTGGAAGTTTGAATTGTATTTGCAAACTCTACTGGGATACAGCTTGTAACTGTTGGGTAATTCTCATTTATGGTAAAATTTTAGCATCGTGTAATACCCTTTGTAAAATTGTAACTGATTTCGATGTTCACGTTGAAGATGCTTGCATGTAAGTAAGACTCGGCGGGAGACCTAACTCATGGTGATCTTGTGTACCTGTTTCCTTGGGAATTTGAGTGGTCATTCCTCTACCGTAGCTCCTTCTGAATGTATGGTCGTTCAACTCGTGTACTCTAGAAAAGTCTAACTAGTCTGTAAAAACTTAACCTTGGTAATGAACTTTACTTCTGTAAATTTTGTTTGTTTAATGAAATATTGTGAGCACGGATCTAGGGCATGGTCAGAATTTTCTTCGTATAAATTCAAACTTGTTTCTCATATGTAAAATGTATTAAGAATTAGTAATTTCTGTAAACTTTTATTTTTGAAATAAGATTAACGACTGTAATGTAAATGGCTACCCACTCGTCGTATGGTATCTTGCACATTGCATCCACCTACTTCTTCGAAAGCTAATAACTTTGGACTTATTGAAAATTTACCTAACGCGTCTCGGACTCTGTAAGTCATGCAAGTGCTGGTGTAAAGAGTTTCTGAAGAATTTTGGACACAGTGATACTGTTGACTAAGTGGTTTGCGAGGTGATCAATTATCCCATCACTGATAATCTGACCCTGCACTCTTCCTAACCAAAACGATGCGGTTTAATCCATCAATTGGAGTTAACTGGTGAACATTATCTTCTGGAAACTTTGGACTTACCATTATTTTGTGAATCGACTAGTTATGGTGTACTACCTGTGCCTAGGCATGTTCGTGAACTGTGTTCACGCTTAAGGGAGGGAGAATGAGCCGTGAAAGCTGTCTCAAACATTTTCCTGCATCGTTCGACATGTAATCTCTACCCTCCCCTACCATTTAAAGTGCCGGCTAAGATGCCTTGGTTTGGCTAATGAACTCGAGATGGCAGCGCCTATCGGCACTACAAGCTGTGGGTTGTGTCTTCAACCGCTAGAACGAGACATAGGTGTCTTCCGGAACCGCCTCTAATCGAGACATATTTGAAAAAGTATATTAATCTACGTCATTAAACAAAAGACTTTATATGCATCATGCCGCCAAATTACTTTAATGGTGTCGTGTGAATATTATTTTGATATGCACATTGTCACAGTATGTGGCTCATTTGGATTGGTCAAATTTAAATAAACTTGGTGCATGATGGGAGTGCTTGTCTGCTCCTGTCCTCCATCTTGTGATTTGGAACTTGTAACTGATTGCTGATTTGAGAAAGACGCAAATTTTGGGTTCTCGTCTGGGACGAGGGATATATCCCATTATTTTGATGAATATGAAGAATATGATGTACAAATATCATCTGTGATATTCGTGAACGTGTTTTTCTGCCTAAATATGGAGATATGATGTTATTTGTTTGCATCTCAACGTGTTCCGCTGGCAGCCATCATCATGTTTTTTTTTTTGTGATATAAATCCTTTAAGGATATCTCATTAGTGTTTTAAATATTAGTGTCTCCCCAAAAGGCTTTATTAAGCTATGTTTTGATGTTTTATTTATTTTAAATTGTTGGAGCTCCATATTTTTCATTGTGTACTAGTGTTTAAGTTTTTTTGTATGAAGGTTGGCTAGGCCTAAAAATGTCACCACTGAATATGTAAAATTTTGTTAAATAATATTAGTCCGGGGGACACTTCTATGTTTTTCTTCTAATTTTATTATTTTGTGACTTGCTAAGGCGTTTTCTTCTTGTTATATTCTGGTACTGACCAGACTAGTAAATTGAGTAGTAGGCCTAATTTTGATCATTAGTCGATCGGTTTTTATTTTGATCCGTAGCCTTTTAAAATACTATTTGATCTCGTCATGTCTAGAGTTTGTTATATCTTCCTGTTTTCTCACTGGAGAAGAACTTTTTTTATGTAAAATTCTGCGTTTGATGTAAATTCGTACTGATATACTTTCAACTGTTCTGGTCGCCATGGTAACTTGTTGACAGTAGTTCATTCATTCATTCATTTCTTTTATTTGCAATTGGGGCTGTGTCCCCCGGTGGCAAAATAGGTCATAACAAATAAATAATTGTACATAACAATTCAATAACAATTAAACTGGAGTATTTACACAAATAGTCAGTCTTTTCTTAAACACACCTATATGTTTGGGAAAAGGCTCTAAAACTGCGGCAGGTAGAGAGTTCCAATTATCAATGGCACGGTTTACGAAAGAATATTTACCATAATTTGTTCGCTGTGGTCGGCCCTTAACTTTGAAAGGGTGATCGCTCCTACCCATGTAAGTAGGCTTTTCCATACGTTTGCTAAGCTCACCCCATGCTGGTTGATTTGTATATGCGTTGTACATAGCGCAGAGTCTAGATTTCATCGTCCTAGCCTCAAGTGATTCCCACCCAAGTTTCTTTAACATACAGCTCACATTGCTCCTGGGATTAACGTCACTGAGCACAAATCTAGCGGTCTTTCTCTGTACCATTTCCAACTCATTTATGAGCCCTACTTGATATGGATCCCAAACCGCCGAGGCGTATTCCAGAATAGGTCTTACAAGTGACAAATATCCTAATTCTTTAGCAGAGGTACTACTTCCTTTTAATACTCTCATTACAAAGTGCAGGGATTTGTAAGCTTTAGAAACTACACATCCTATATGACTGCTCCATTTCATATCCTTTCTTACGTGAACGCCCAAATATTTGCAAGAATCTTCTTCTACAAGTATTTCCGAGCCAATGTTATATTGAAAATCTTGCCTTCGCACTTTCCCTATTTTTATTAGACTACATTTTCTTGTGTTTATTTTCATTTTATTTTCAATCGCCCACTTATAGACCAGGTTCAGGTCATCTTGAAGTACTGCATTGTCTTGTGAGTCATGTATCTTTCGATATATTACACAATCATCCGCAAACAATCGACAGTCACTGCGAATCCCATTTGGTAAGTCATTTATAAACTCCAAAAATAACAAAGTTCCGATTACGCTGCCCTGAGGGATACCCGACGTTACGGTAATTTCATCCGAGAATCGGCCTTCAACTTTCACTTTCTGGGAACGACCCGTCAAAAATTCTTGGATCCATAAAATTACTCTTCTATCAATCTTCGTCGAAGCTAATTTATGGAGTAGCATGTCATGCGGCACGACATCAAATGCCTTCGCAAAATCTGTAACTACGGCGTCGACTGAAACTCCATCGTCTAACGATTCGGTAATATCTTGAAACAGTGATAGCATCTGACTCTCGCATGAGTAACCTTTCCGAAATCCATGTTGCCTATCATTAAACCATGATAATGTTTCCCACTGTTCTCTCAAGTAGTCGCAAATGAGATGCGCCAACTGTTTACAAACGATGGACGTAAGACTAACCGGCCTGTAGTTGCCCAATTCAAGTCTGCTCCCTCCCTTAAATATTGGGACTACCGTAACTCTTTTCCAGTCATCCGGGATTTGCGCATTGTTTATGGACACATTAAAAATCACCTCTAAGTATCGTGCCACGGCCCTACCTCCTAGTTTAAGTACTTCGCTAACAATATTATCAGGACCCTTCGATATATTGTAACGTAATTTTTGTATTAGCTTTACAATTGCTGACTGGTTTATTTGGAGAAGTGGAGCCCCTGATTCACCGTTAAGGTCCAACACACAGCTATTGGATTTATTGAACACACTACCATAAAAAACATTTAATTCATTAGCAATGGCTTGCTTCTCAGTAATTAATTTACCGTCACCGGACATTATCATCGACAAATTATTTGAATTTCCCTTTCTTCTCCTAACATAACTGTAAATTTTTTTCCACCCATCGCCTCCCGAAACAAGTAAACCTTGCATATAATTGGCATGAGCAGCCCTCTTTTTTAAGACGTGCTCTCTTGATAAGGACTTACATTTCAACATATACTTGTCACTATCATGTCTTTTATTGTATAATTTCCTAATTTTCCGTTTAAGACTCCTGATTTCCCGTGTGTAATACTCAGGATCTGGGTTTTGTTTCAGTAATTTAAATGGAACAAATTTATCAATAGCGCTATTTAACATTTTCAAAAAGTTAGTCCACAGGATATTAATGTGATTTCCTTCCGATGCCCATCCCACAAATAGCTCATTCAAATACCCCTGAAAATTGCCCTGATCCGCCCTGCGATACTGGAATATGATCTTATTTGCTACATCAGGGTCTAATTTTGTAATGTCACCGTATCTAATATTTAATTCAACCCCAGAATGGTCACTAATGCCTGGTACTTTCAGACAGTTAATATACAGCTCTACAGGCCTTACGAGATAAACATCTAAGGTATTATTGCCTCTAGTTGGGAAGTCAACTACTTGGGAAAATCCCCCCTCCCTTAAAAATTTGTTAGCAGCGCTCTGAGCTTGACCACAGCTAGTTGACTCACCAGCCCAGTCTACTTTGGGGAGGTTTAAATCTCCGGCAATTATTATGCTCTTTTTCATAGCATTACCCGTACAAGTTTTATCATACAGTGTGTCGAGAAGCGAAAAGTTATCTTTCGGTGCTCTATACGCCACTATCACCTGAAGGGTGAATTTATTCCCTTTATCCGAAATGTGTACACATAACATTTTTCATGATCCGTATCAGCCCACTTTAAGAAACTAGCTATATTTTTGCTTTCACACATAAATAGCCCACCACCTCGCTTCCCCCGATCCCTTCTGTGCATTTCGTAGGTCCCTTGAATTATTCCATTACTATTTATATACTCATATAACCAAGATTCAGTAGCAATGACAATGTCCGGAGAATACGTCCCTACAAGATTCCAAAATTCAATTAATTTATTTCCTAAACTCTGACAATTAACCTGCAGTAATGATGATGATGATGATAATTGTTGTTTTAAGGGGCCTAACATCTAGGTTATCGGCCCCTGATGGTTTGGGTGATCGTGAAGATGAAAATGAAAAGCGAACTTAAAACTAAAACTAACTACTAACCTATATACTAGAAAAAGAAATGGAAAACTAAAGGAGAATAAGGCAAATAAAAGGACAGAAGGAAAAGAAATGCCCTCAACCCTCGGAGAAGGCGGATTGAGGGACTTGGAAGGAAGGAGAGCCATGAAAGGCATATAGGAAAGTGAAAGAGGAGAGGGTCCGCCCCAAAGGTAAGGGACAAAAGGGGAAAACGGACCCAGCTCAGGAATCCCTCGGGGTCGCCAACTCCCGAACTCACCAGCCGTGAGCCCCTGAGGGTGTAGCATTATCTAGGGTGCACCAGACGTGGTGGGGCTACATACACCCTGCCTCCTTAAGGGCCTAGAGCACAAGGCAGGAGGTAAAAGGAAGAAAAAAAGAAGGCTGACCCCTCGCAGAAGGAGGGTATCAGAAAAGATGAGACAAGGGGCAATTAAGGCGGGAAAGGAAGAGACTCCCTAGGCCTCGGATACCCTAATACCGTCGGGGTCAGAAGAGAACAAGAGTTGACCAAGTGAGGTCGACAGGAAAGAAGACGGAGAGGAGCCCGGCACAAGTAAGTGGAAGCAATGCCGGACTCAGCTGGGGTCCCGTGGTAGCCAACCCACGTCCCACTAGATGTGAGCCCCTGGGGGGTAACCTGCAGTAATCTTAGAGTCTTACCTCCGCAGCAAATATCCCGAAGTAGCTCCTTCTGTTCCCGTCCCTGGCAACCTCTGAACCTGCTCCTCCTCACAATGGCCGGCACGAACCGATGACCCTGCCATGTAGGCTCCCTAGGTTAAAAGCGCCCCGTCGATTTAAATGCAGCCCGTCTCGGGCGAAGTCACGGCCACCAATCCAGCTGTCAGCATCTACGTACACTAATCCCAGTTGTGCACAAACCCAGTCCATGCGGTCATTTACAGTCTTAACTCGCCTTAACGGAACATCTCCCCGCCGAACAATGCCACTCATTATAATTTTTGCATTTCCAAACTTGCTTTTAGCTTTTCTACCTAGTTCGTAGAGCTCTCCCATGATGTAATCAGCTGTAGCCCTCTTCTTCAAATCGCTCGTCCCAACATGGAGCAACAACACTTTAACTTTGTCACAGTCCTCTACATTTGCTTCTTTCACTTGTTTGGCAAGCTGGTCAATTTTAATCCCCGGATAACACCGCACTTTCGCACCTGATTTCCTCGAGATATTCGCACTCCATCGTATCATAGAATCACTAAAGCCCTACGCGGATGCGGATATCCGTGGATAAACCCGCGGATATCCGCAAAATTTTTCGCCATGCGGATATAGTTTGCATGGCTGTGCGGATAGCGGATACGCTGCGGATAATGTTTCGAGTAAATTTGCGGATAGTTTTGAGAATACAATGTGAAACTTTCGATAATATTATATAGCCTATTGCGTGCGAAATATTCAGGCACGTATTGCACTTATACACGGGGTGAATATTTAACTCATATGCTTTCAACTACATTTTATTAAGTACCGTATGTTTGTAGTAGATGGTCTTGACATCTCATCAATTCTCACTGCCATTATTACTATACGTACGAGATATAATGCTGTCAATAAGCCTGTTAGTTCATCGTGGTGACATCATTAACATTCCTCAAGTCAGCTACTTCGCGTTCTAAGCTATCCTGGAAGATCTGGTTCCAGGTTTATCTGTAGATTTATTTCCAACTTGGCGCTGACACACGTTGACTGTGATATTGCAACTCAGAGAGTTATGACATCAACACTTTATGCTTCATCTAATAAATTAAAAAAAATATTGAAATATTAGCGGATTTGGATTAAAGTCATGCGGATGCGGGGCGGATGCGGATAACAGTAATGCGGATGCGGAGCGGATGCGGATAACAGTCGTGCGGATGCGGGGCGGATGCGGATAACAGTCGTGCGGATGCGGATAACGTTTTGTTCATCCGCGCAGGGCTCTAAGAATCCCCCATTATGATGACGTCATCCTCAGTTTGCTCCTGCACGCCCTCTTCCGCACTGAACCCAGTAGAAAGCCGTTCAGTCACATCCTTCACCGTTTCCTCTGATTCACGAAGCTTTGTTCTAAGTTCCTGTATTATTTGATCCCTTGCTTTGATTTGCACCCTCAAACAGTCCGGCGTATCACATACTTTACAAAACCAATTCCCGACATCACAATCCTCCTTGTTGACCTTAATACAGCCGAAGTGAAACCATTTCTCACACAGTCCACACTGAACACCGTTCTTCAATGTTTTACTGCACGTCGAACACTTTAAAGCTGCCACTGGATCATTTGCCCGATTCATATTTGGAGTAACAGGGCCTGGATTCACTTCCACTCCACCAATAACTATTAATGCAGCTATCACTAGGGCTATGAACCACAAGTTACTAGGGCCCGTACGCACACACAAACACCGGAAATCCCGACTACCCTTCACATACCACAGTCAGATCCTCGCGCGATAACACTCCAGAGAACAACCCATTTCAACACACCTGAGAGCTCGGGAAAAACACAACCTTTCACTTTGACTGCCAACTGCATTGTGGGTTTTTGTTTCTGGCGTGTGTTTGAAGTGCACGTTCGTGGGTTATTGTGATGTTGTTTAACTTGTTTTGGTTTTAAATTAACCTTTGTTTTTCTTTTTTTTTGGAGTTTTCTATTTTAGTACTCCTGCGTGTATCTTTCGGTACCTTGTTTATGGTAAAGTTTGCATTATTTACTTCTTTTTTGATTCTCCGTGGACCTCATGGTTCAGTTGAAAGTATGTCAGGTACATGTTAAGTGTTTAAGTTTTTTATTTCAAGTCTTTTCCTTCTCTTCCTTCGGGTAATACCTCATGGTAGTTTTTATGTTACCTTTTATGTATCAAACTTCCTACCAAAATAATTATAGTTGTTGTAAATTTTGTTTGGGTCTCTTAACTAAATGTTTCGTTAGTATCCCCTCAGGTAATTGTTAATTGGTATCAACCTTAAGCGTTGTTTTTATCTCCAGTGAGAATTTTAGGTGGGGTTTGTTTAAGTTTTTGTATTTTTATGCTGGCTGATGCATTTGCTGTTCTCTTGTGGAGCTGTAAATTTTAAGATTAAATTTTATTTAAATTGAGCTAGCTGTTTTTGCATCATTTCGTCGGTGGCGGTCCTGTTGGTTATCGGGGTTTTTCTGTTGGTTATCGGGGTTTTTTCTGTAGACGAGCCTGTGGGGTGTCTTCTTCTCCTCCTTCCTCCGTCTTTAGGTGTTCTTCTGTTGGGGCATGTCATCTGGCGGTGAGTTGCAGTTTACGAGCGGACCTCTGTAAACAAGGTAAGTAGGCCCGGCCCATCCCCTTCCGTGAGGTAATGGCCCAATCATGAAAAGTAATTATATTAATTCCTACGGCGCAAACAAATTTAAGATCCACTGGTTTTCAATGGCGGTATGCTATTTGACATTGAAAGCAGTGACGGTATGCCATTGGGCCTTTGAAAGCAGTGCCGGTATTCCATACCTGCGCATACCGCCTCACTTTCCTCCCTGAATATCACTAATAGGCATATCTGCGTGATTAGCATAGTACCGTATGCATTTATTACCGTTAGGGCTTTTAATTTTCGTTCCGACTCAAGGACTTGATTCACTGAAATATGGTAGCAGGCACCACTCATTCGCCTGTACTGCCCAAATCTTGCTTCTAATTCATCAGTCTGAAATTTCCCTAACAATACATAAGTTACTTGAATCCTAAACTTGTTTGCAAGAAATTTACCAACTCCAAAATAGTTTTTACAGTGTGAACTAAAGTTGTTTGAGTTTCATTAGTAAGTTTTCCATGACGAGTCTCTTTCTTTTGTGTGATCTCCCCTTGAACAGGCAGATTATCCCACCTAATTAACCAGGTTAAAAACTTGCGCAGAAATAAGACATTGTCGTCATGAACTGAAAATATTGCGTTACAATGAGGGTCGTTAAATCTATCACCTTTGAAAGCATTCTTAACATAAACAATCTTCCACCACTGGAGAATTATTTCTAAAAATACAGCTGTGCTTTTAAAATAATTTGTAGTTTTTATTTTGTCAAAGTGTTTTAAAATGGCGACATTTTTATCAGGGTTATCCTTGATCAAAATATCACCGCTGGGTCCGTGGTTCAAATCCCGGTCACTCCATGTGAGATTTGTGCTGGACAACGCGGAGGCAGACAAGTTTTTCTCCGGGTACTCTGGTTTTCTCTGTTACAATTATCATTCCAGCAACACTCTCTACTATCATTTCATCTGTCATTCATTTAATAATTGCCCCAGGGGAGTGTGACAGGCTTCATATCGCCGATGGGGGGCTTCATTCAATCCATTCCCTGACCCGGTCGACACACCTGTGGATTTTCACGGCTTTAAAATCAAGAGTCTCGTTTAATGTTAAAGCAGTGCCAATTTTCGGAACATTTTCCTCAGTCATATAAATTTTGAAAATACAGAGTCTTTGGCTGTCAAAATTCACAAAAACTTTGTCAAAATGTAATTTGAATTTAGTAATGAAATTACCCTTAACGTCATCGAAGTCCTTGATCCAATCAACTTCTTCCCCAGCTTTTTTTCTTTCTTTCTTTCTTTCTTTCTTTCTATCTTTCTTCTTCCCGTTTTTCAATTTCTTTTTGTCTTTGGATACGGTAGTAGTTTTCCTCGGTGTTGGAAGATGTTTAGACAGATAAGCTGGCACATTTTCAAACTTAGCAGGAATAGCATCGTTTGAGAGTATCAAATGGCCACGTTTTACAGTTAAAATGGACCCATCGGGTCTTATAACAGAATCCTCCCTAATTATGAACCTTTCGTCGGAGTGTTCTATGCACACAACAGAGCTTGCCGAAGGGACAAATTCGGTTCGATGGATGGCTAAGAACCACTTTTGTTTCCGAACCAAGTCAGTGGGGAATTTAAACACTGAAATATTAGGCTGTTTTGAACTGTAGTTGCTTCCACAACCAGGTACACAACACGACGTGGGCATAATTCACTATGTTCACACACGTTTCAATCATTAAATTCCATTGATAACTTCACTGCTGCGAGTTTCAGCTCAGCCTACAAGTCACTGGCGAGAAGTGAAGCGGCCGGCCACTTGTGTGACGTAGCGACCAAAGTGGAGCCTTCTGGCCTGTCTATCTACTGCTGGGGTCTAAGCTCTATGAACCTGCGGGGTGAAGGGGAGAGGCAGGGAAGGAGCATGCGAGAAGTAAGAAGCTTGTCAACAGCCCGCCGCTTTACCTGGTATTCCTGTCTATTCCAATACTGCTAACATAGGATCTTTGCTCAAACCACTCACTGAGTGAGTGAGTTACCGACCTATGTATTTGGTTCTGTTACTACGCAAGGACCGGACTGGGAAGCCGGCTCATCTATCATCATCGTCAACGCTCCACATTCCTGTCAGGTCCACGGAGGTTAGATCCGAGCAGTAGTTGGCCGTGGTACAACCAGCTCCCCGTCTCGAAGATTGGTACTCACTAGTCCTGACGCTCAGACTACAAGGTTAGTAGGTATATCAACTTTGTTCGGCTTATCCCACTTATTTGAGGCCAACCTGGCTCATTTTAGTTTAGCGCCGGATATCCTTCCCGTCGCCACGTGATTCTTCAGGTGAAAATTCCTGCCTGCTGGAATCCGGATTCTGCCCGAGTGGAAAGCAAATGGCTATGCTACTGGGTCATCACGCTCCCCAGAATACTACGGGAGACCCCAGATTTAACGGAAGTGCCAATGTTTCTCGGAGCATCCAGCCACACCATTGAGCATGAGCTCGTAAGCCGTAATCTTCACTCTTTGATGTGCAAGCCTGGGCTGAGTTAAATTAAGTGAATGGAGGATCTAACTTAAAAACCATATCTCTTTATTCGTTGTCAGTGGACCAAAATTCTAATCTGTGAATCAACGGTGTCAGTGTTCTTCAGAGCATAATATATTGGTCGACCACCAACAAAAATAGATAAATAAATAAATAAATTCATTCATTCATTTAGGCTATAAATTCATGAATTAATAAATGAATTAATTCATTCATTCATTTATTTTAAAAAATAAGTAAGTAAGCAAGTAAATAAATAAGTAAATAAAAATAACTAATTAATTAATAGATAAATAAATAAATAAATAAATAAATAAAAAGGAAATAAGTAATAAATATTACGGTGTTTGAAGCCATTTTTCAGTGTTGCCTTACTAAACGAAGTTGGATGATTTTCGGTCGTTCGACACGATTGTATCCAATTGTGATGGGTTATTCCCTAATCCTAAACTTTTTTACATGAGATTAATAAATACACTTGGATGAACAGTTTTGATCGCCAAGCGATCATCATCAGATCCATAACACTTATGCTATAAAATCTATGTCTGAAAGTACAGGTGAATGTATTTACAATATGTACACTTATTTAGTTGCAGTATTAGTTGAGATAATGCAACTCGTCAATATAGTTAGGCTATAGTCTATGTGATGTTTCGTTAAGATACTGGAATTGGTGATTGACTTCCAAAATTTGCTTGTAATAAATAAATAAATGTTGCTTTCTTTGGAAACAGGTTTTTCTCTTTAGCCTTGACCAATGAACCTCGCGCTTGCACAATGAAGATCACACATAAGGATTTGCGATCTCATTCATCTGGCTGGTGAACAGTTGTTGATTCATTTAGATGCTTTCGACATCCTGGTTATTTACCCCCCCCCGTGTACTTGGGTGTGTGGAAGATTTGTCTAATAACCTGTATCACTGTGGTGTGTATTCGTAATTGACGCTAAGATTGGAAAGGAGGCAGCCGTGGCCTTAAGTTGGGAACCATTCTGGCATTTGCCTGGAGTTCAAGATGGAAACCAAAGAAAATCTCTTCGAGGATGGGTGAGGTGGGAATCGAACCCATTTCTCCACAGTTCTGCCTCACAAGGCTAAGTTTGCCCCATTCCAGTCCTCAGATCGGAATTAAATTTCTTGGCAGAAATGAAAATCGAACCCAGAACCTTTGGGTCAGGAGTCTTAATAGCCTACGTACACCCCAGACCACAAAAGGCGGTGAGCGAAAAGTAATGGCAGGCTGGACCATTGCCTTGCATTATTAACGAATAGCGGTCATGAAACTGGAGTTTAGTAGAGTTGGAGACTTGACAGGCACTGAAAGAATGAGTTCCGATTGACGTTCTAGTCTAGTATTTCAACTGAAAACGTTCGACATTTATGAGCACCAGTTAAGTCATACACTGTGACAATGATCTGAAACACGCAAGTAGTATCGCATTCCCTCGGAGAGCCTATGGACTCAGGTTTGCGACCGGCAAACTACGTAGGCCTAAATCTTTGTTATTTAGTACTTTTTTTTATCATATTCTCCATAACAAGTATTTGAAGTATTCAATCCTAGGTACATTTAAACCGAGGAGATTCAAGCGATTAAAATTGTTAAGGGATATTGTTCTCTTCTGTCACTTTAATTTCCGTTTTCTCTCCTTCCTATACAAAACCATGAGTAGATAGTGATATAGCCTATATTACAATTTGTATACGGTAACGCAGTGTTTTATCCCCAATAATATTAATTTCTAAATCATTACAACCAAGTTGATTTAAGTGTAAATTAAATTGATGTATTAACTGTATTGTACCCGATCTGATCCAGGTCCATAGGCTACGGGAGCGCATTCCTTAAGTCACCAGTTGAATCGCGCAAAATAGGCCTATATTACCAAAGGCGTCTAATTGGCGAGACTATGATTGACTAGAAGAAGAGCGAGTTTTTCGACACGTCATCGAGGAGGAGAAATTTGCCAAATGTCCAGTTCAAATTGCCATTATAGACTCTAGCCTCGTTTCCACGTGCGCTCTATGGACCTCCTATGAACGGCCTTTATGGGACCTCTATTATTGCTGACATAAAGTAGATGACCATAAATGACCACCGTTGATCATCAGCAATATTTTCACTCTTCTGTTTGTTGCACTGCTATTTAGGTATAAAGAAAACTCGCTACGGTAAAGAATGGTTTTGGAAAAAATCATAAGACACATGTAATAACCACTGAACTTACCTATTGTCCGCTTTGAACTGAATCCCCGGATGGCGTGACAATCTACCAAGGTCAGGCATATTACCCAGAATTCCAGGCACGTTTCATGTGCACTGTTACAGACTCTAAATCAATGTTCAGTGCGTAAATAGATCTTAAATTTGGTTTGAAGACCAGAAAAGCGTAATAAATGAATACGACTTATACTTTGGGACAGAGAAGTATAATAAAAGTAATATGTAGTGTTGGAGATAGTGTGTGGACAATGTATTGTGTTGAGAATACAAGTGACAACGTGTGGTGGTGCTTGGCAACATTGTGACATTCCCTCGCGCTTTTACCTGGACCTTAGTGCATTCTGTTCAGTGTTCAGCCGTGTTCTGTTGCCTACACGAATTAGCCATTGCTTCTCCGCGCAAAACCGTATCATTCAATATGTTGCGTGTAATGTTGTGTATAGCATATCATTGTAATATATGTCTGTAAATGCATAAGTTGGTTAGTTGCTATTCGCGCGCGATTCTTGTTCCGGCAATTTAGTACGCCCAAAGTGATTCTCTCGGGTCCAAATACGTTTGAGGCGAGGCTCGAAACATCGGACTTCTGGGCTGGATTACAAATTACGTTCACGCGCGCACACGGTTATCAAGCGTTTGAAAATAAATTCAACGGATTTGTGAGTGCTACTCGGACAACCTTATTACGCAAGATCATCAACACAGCCCTCCCGTCGCCGACACAGGAGAGGACACAGGCAGCGGAGACAATGCACGTAGAGACTACTCAAAAGGGTCAGATTTCCTAGTATTTTCCTTCTTATTCAATCCTTCCTTGCCATGGAACCTAATGAAAAGCATTTACTTGTGAAATATAGGGCAGTAGTTAAGGCAAGCTTAACACGAACAAGTAAATTTCTAGAGAAATGTCAAGCTCACGAATGGACTGATGTAACTATCATATGGCTTCGCTTAAATTAATTAACGGCAATTAGAAATAGGTATGAAGAACGCAGAGCAAATTAGAGATTTATGACGATGATGATGACAGCCACGCAGCAGATCGTGAGGAGTTCGAGTCCCAATACTCTGACTTAGACGTAGCATTGACCAGGTTGGTTGAGAGTGTCACTGGAAATACCCAGACCCATAGTGTCAATAGCACCGGTGGCCTATCAAGTAACGTCAGACTTCCAGTGATCAACATCCCTACTTTCACCGGGGATTATAACTCATGGATAGCATTCAGAGTCACTTTTAATGGACTAATCACACAATATTCAGATAGTCCGCATTGTTTGTTTTCTGCCTTAAAAGGGGAACCTTTGGAATTGGTAAGTAACCTGCCGATATTAAATGAAAATGTTGACACTGATTTGTCACAGATAGGCCTATACCAATAACCGCCTAGTGGCCACTAAGCATTTCAGACAGCTATTATCATTACCATCTTGCAGCAAAGAATTGGCTATCGATATTACGCACTAAACTAATCAGTTAATGTCAAATCTGAATGCCATTAAGGCTCCGCAGTTAAAAAGCACCGCTAGAAATGATTCTCCTATCGCAGCTAGTACTGGATTAACTAGATCTTTTAACTAGAAAGGAACACGAGATTACTGCTAAAGGACAGGATTTCCAGGGATTGTCCGAGTTGCAATCTTTTCTGGAAGACAGTAGTCAGGCATTAGAATTAGCTACATCCAGTCTTGACGCAAAATTTACCACTACAGTCCAACATACAGCAAGTAATTCTAAGACCTCCAAATCCAAGTCACCCTACTCTAATGTGTCTGTATTTAGTAGCAGTGCATGCCCATTTTGTGAATCTCAGCATGCCCTTCATAAATGTCAGCTACCGGTATTCATTAATCGCAGCGTTGAGCATCGCTATGAATTTGTTAAGAGTAGAAGATTGTGCTTCAATTACTTTTGGTCGCTCAATGTACAGCAATGCATTTGCAGGTGATTGTTAGAGTTGTGGCAGGAAACATCACACCCGGTTGCAATTTGGCAAATGGAAGAACTTCCAATGATTACACCATTCCCAAATAAGAACGGTACCGGTATTCTGAAGACCATTTTGATCGCAACACAAAACATGACAATCCTGGAAGATGAATTGTAAGGATGCCCATCAGTCAGCAGTACAAGTCTCTTAGTAGATCGCGTAACAATGCAGAGAAAAGGTTACTTTAAATAGGGCGAAAGTTACAGAAGAACCATGAATTACAGCAAGGCTACGTCAATTTAATGGATGAGTAAAATCTTCTGGATCATATGCAGCTTGCGATGGACTGGCCTCCAAACGAGCCTTCTTTATATCTTCCACACCACGCGGTTTTGAAGGAAGGTAGCACCACAACCAGGACGCGAGTATTTTGACGCATCTTGCAAATCGGACCACAATGGCTCATTGAACGTGTTAGCTGTTGGAGCTACTGTGCAACAGGATCCTTATTCACTCGTGACAAGATTTAGAACCCATCAAATAGCCATCACCGCAGACATCGCCAAAATGCACAGGCAAGTGAAGATGAGACTCTAACGTCGTAACGTTACTCGCCTGGATTGCAGCGGAACCTACGAAGTGGAAAATGTTCGATACCAATTATGTGTCAGAAGTACAAGAATTGACGGAGAACACTCGCTGGCATCATGTAACCTCCGAGGGAAACCCAGCAGACGTTCTATCCCGAGGAACGCACCCCTCGACTCTGAAAACACGTGTAGTTCGTTGGCATGGAGCATCTTGGTTAAAAAAGCAACAATCATCCTGGCCTTGTTCAACTTACAACTCTTTAGAGATGGAATAAATTCCTTAAAAAAGAAAGACGCAATGCATGATGACCTATGAGGAACAACAAGACATTACCCGTCACTCCTCATCACTTCGCCGGCTGCAGAAGGCCATCGCCTTCTGCATTAGGTTTGCCCGAAATACAATGAATTCAAGGAACAAGCGAAGTGGCCCATTGGCGCCTATGGAACTTGAAGGAGCCTTGAAGATTTGCATAAAAAACGCAGCGGTTCAGCTACACAGCGGAGTTGGAAGAGCTGAAGGGTAAATCATGTGTATCGACCGAAAGTACGTTGAGGAGTCTGAATCCATTCCTCGATGGAGAGGACCTCCTCAGGTTAGGCGGAAGATTGAAAAACTGACCAATGTATTTCAGTGAATGTCATCAGATCATTCTCCCCCATAAACTTGACAAAATTGATCATAGAATCTGAAACCTACGCTTTCTATAGTTATGCTGATGTGCAATTGCTGATCACCTCTCTACGGCAGAATTATTGGATTGCAAATGCCAAGCACACAGTACGGTCGATAATCCACAAGTGTGTAAGTCAGGCAAACAGTACGGCCGATAATCCACAAGTGTGTAATTTGCTTCAGGTTTAAGGCCTCTGCTTCGAAGCAACTGATGGGTCAACTGCCACCTCTTCGGGTGACAGCAGCGCACCCATTTATGAATACTGGAGTGGATTTTGCTGGGCCAATGTTTATAAGGCAAGGATCAACCAGAAGCAAGGTGAAGGTGAAGTGTTACATTGCAGTATTCCTATGCCTCTGCACTAAGGCAAAACATCTGGAAGTAGTTAGAGACCCTACCTCAGAAGTCTTCATTGCAGCTCTGTGACGATTTACCGCGAGGAGAGGGAAGTGTCTAAACCTCTACTCAGAAAATGCAACCAATTTTGCTGGAGCACGAAATAAATTGGCCGAATTATAACGCTCTTTAAATCTGAACACTGAATGGAAGAACTTCCTGAATATGGTAAAGAAGGATTCACGTGGCAATTCATCTCCCTTGATGCCTCTCATTTCGGTGGCTTCTGGGAAGCTGGGGTTGAGTCAATGAAGCACCATATGAGGAGGGTGGTTGGTAACCTCTGCTTGACATTCGACGGACTATTACAGTAATGTCGTTTTTTAAGTTTGGTGTTTCATAATATATAATTGGTATTCCTTGGTTCGCCAATGCTATGTACAGGAGGTCATGACTAGAATTGCGTATATTGCGAGAATGTAACATCCAAATGTACCATACATCACCAGATTAAGAAACTTGGAAAATCAAACAGAAACTGTAAATCTGTACCTCATGAATTGACCCCATGAACAGGCTCAACGTAGAGTGGATATCTGTCGTCAGCATATCGATAACCCCATGGATGATAGATTTATCAGGAGAATTGCCACTTGTGATGAAAATGGGACTATTACCGCAACGCTGACGCCTCTAAACAGTGGCTCAGTTCCCGTCAACCTGCAAAAGTCATCGTTAAAAAGAATCAGTTCAGCCCCAAAGTGATGCGTGTCTGGTGGAATTTGAAGGAGTGATTCACTGGGAGTGTGTTCCAAATGGGCGTGGAGTCAATGCGGATCTTTATTCTCAACAACTAGAACGAGTTCGTGATATTTTGGGACGGAGGTACCCAGCATTAGTTAACCCAAATAGAGTTCTCGTGCAGCAGGTCAATATGAGACCTCATTCTGCACGAACAACCATGGCAAAACTTCAGGAATTGGTAGGAGTCGAACTGCTACCACATCCAGCATACCGATCTAATCTTGCACATTCAGATCACCATCTTTTTCGATCCATGGCCCATTTCTATCGTGGAGGAAATTTCGAAAACATTGAAGCTGTGGAAGTAGGTCTCGCCGAATTCATCGCATCAAAACCCAGAGACTGGTGCAGTTGCTGGATAAGAAACCTCGCTGAAAGATGGCTCAAGACCATAGAATCTGATGGTCGCTACTTTGGAGAATAGTTTAATTTCTTGTCAGAAAACTTTCCAAATAGAATTTTCTTTAATAAATGACATTACTTATGAGACACCCCCTATACAAACGTTAGCTTGCCAAACAGAAGCTTGTCTTAATTTTAGGCCTCTCTCTCGTCTTTCTGATAATATCTATGCCCCCTCCCTAATTTAGGCTCGGTCAATTCCTAATCGGTTCCACATTCATGTCCATCCCTGAACCAAATCCGAGAAAGGTAGCTTCCAACCGTCTATCTAGGTGGCAGCATCTGCAGAAAATGCAGCAGGATTTTTGGACCAGGTGGTCGAAATGAACACCTCAACAGTCTACAGCAGAAATCCAAATGGACTAACAAGGAGGTGAACTGCCAGACCGGCACCATCGTTCTTGAAAAGGACGACAATCTCCCACCTAGAGCATGGAGGCTAGCAGTGGGAAAGAAATTGATATGTGGCAAGAATGGATTGGTCAGAGTAGTCATCGTCCGTACCAGCAGCAGAACACTGAAGCGAAGAGTCCAGAAACTGTGCCCCTTACCTGCACCGTGTCTTTTGCTTTATGACTGTATATATTTTTGTTGTGAAAATCTCTGTTGTGCTTTAGTGTTATTTCCTTTCAGTGAACATTTGGTATGACCATCATTCATGTTTGTTAATGTAGTACATTTAGATGGGTGGTACTTTGGAGATAGTATGTGGACCATGTATTGTGTTAAGAAGACAAGTAACAACGTGTGGTGATGTTTGCCAGCATTGTGACATTCCAGTGTCGACCCTCGCACCTTTGCCTGGACCTTAGTTCATTCTGTTCAGCCATTTTCTGTTGACTACATGCATTAGCCGTGGCTTCTCGCCGCGCACGACCGATTTATTCAATATGTTGTGTATTTAGTTGTTTTTTATATCATTGTAATAAATATCTATAAATGCATACGGTACGTTGGTTAATATTGTTGTTCGCGCGTGATTATTGTTCCTGCAATTTAGTTCGCTCCAAGTGGTTCACACGGGTCCGAATACGTTCGAGGCACGGCTCAAAAATTAGCAATGTATTAATTTCTCCTGATTTCTATTAGTTTGCGTTAATTGAACATGCCAGTATTATATTGCCAAGCTTTATAGTTTCTCATAACCAATCTTTTCCCTTCCTTGAATATTGGAACTATTGTAGCCCTCTTCCAGTCTTCAAGCATTTGTGTGTTATTAATTGATACATTAAACAGCACCCCCAAGTATCGCCCAATGGCTGTACCTCCCAGTTTTAGCACATCTCCACAAATATTGTCTGGGCATTTCGATATATTTCTACGTAGCTTTTTAATTCTTGCTAGAATCAACGATTGGTTTATTCTGAAAGGTGGGCTATGAGAATCATAGTTAAGGTCCAACACACAGCTGTTAAATTCATTAAACACACCACCATACCATATATTTAATTCTTTAGCAATTGCCTGTTTCTCAGTAATTAATTCACCATCTCCGGACGTTATCATAGACAAATCATTGGAATTTCCCTTCCGCCTTCTAACGTAACTATAATTTTCTTTTCCACCCATCAACCCCTCCCCCAATTAAGTTTTGCATGTAATTATCGTGAGCAGCCTTCTTTTTGAGGACTAGCTCTTTCGATAATGATTTAAACTTTAGCATATGCCGGTACTATCGTGTCGTTTATTATAAGCTTTCCTTAATTTCCTTTCATTACCGTAATTTAAACGTTGGCACTCGTACGTTGCTCTGTTTACACCTAAAGAAGTACTGGGTTATTAATGGTGTTCATGAGGTCCACTCTGTCATTCACAAATGCATACTTTGCTTTAAAGTAAAGCCGAAAGTCAACACTCAACTCATGAGTGACTTGCCATCATTTCGCACTTCCCCTAGTCGACCGTTTTCTTTTACTGGTGTTGATTACATAGGTCCATTCTCGTATCAACGGAATTCAGCTAAGCCAAAAGGAATATATCTGGAAAACTCTACATGTCTCTCTTTGTTTGTATGGTTACCGGAGCTTTTCATCTAGAATTAGTAACTAACGCTTCCACCTCTTATTTTCTTTCTGTTGTTTCTCGTTTCACTGCTTGGCGTGGCGTTCCTTCCAAAATGTTTTCTGACAATTCTACTACGTTTCAAGGCGCAGCTTCTTCTTGGAAAAAGCATTTACGTCACCTTCCGTTATGAATCAAATTTCTCATTTCTCTCACTCCATTTGTCTCAAATGGAGATTAATTCCTCCCTACTCTCCCCATCATGGTGGAAGATGGGAATCATGAGTTGAACTCACTAGAAGGCGCCTGAAAGAGGTTCTTGGAAATCACATTCTCACTTACGAAGCATTTAACTCTCTTCCTGTTCTCATAGTAGGCATTGTACACACATCAAAAAAAGTTTTGCATCACCTCGGTTCCAAGAGTTCCGGAACCGTTAAATACAAAGGGAATAGAGATCAACACAAACAACATTTCAGCTCGTTTTATTTCTCATGAGACCCACACATTGCATGTTGTACCATCATACAGCTAGACTTTCAGCATTTGTGGTCCAGATTGCAGTACACACCACTACCTCTAATACCCAGTAGCACGTCCTCTTGCATTGATGCATGCCTGTATTCGCCGTGGCATACTATCCACAAGTTCATCAAGACACTGTTGGTCCAAATTGTCCCACTCCTCAACGACAATTCGGCGTAAATCTCTCAGAGTGGTTGGTGGGTCAAGACGTCCATAAACAGCCCTTTTCAACATATCCCAGGCATGTTCGATAGGGTTCATGTCTGGCGAACATGCTGGCCACTGTAGTCGAGCGATGTCGTTATCTTGAAGGAACGCATTCACAAGATGTGCACGATGAGGTCGAGAAGACAAATGCCTCTCCAATATTCTGCCGATATGGTTGCACTATGGGTCGGAGGATGTCATTCAGGTATCGTAAAGCCGTTTCGGAGCCTTCCATGACCACCAGTGGCGTACGTCGGCCCCACATAATGCCACCCCAAAACATCAGGGAACCACCACCATGCTGCACTCGCTGGACAGTGTGTCTAAGACGTTCAGCCTGACCAGGGTGCCTCCAAACACGTCTCCGACGATTGTCTGGTTGAAGGCATATGCGACACTCATCGGTGAAGAGAACGTGATGCCAATTCCGTGGGGTCCATTTAGCATGTTGTTGGGCCCATCTGTACCGCGCTGCATGGTGTCGGGGTTGCAAAGCTGGACCTCGCCATGGACGTCGGGAGTGAAGTTGCGCATCATGCAGCCTATTGCGCACAGTTTGAGTTGAAACACGACGTCCTGTGGCTGAACGAAACGCATTATTCAACATGGTGGCATTGCTGTCAGGGTTCCTCCGAGCGGCAATCCGTAAGTAGCGGTCATCCACTACAGTAGTAGCCCTTGGGCGGCCTGAGCGAGGCCTGTCATCGACAGTTCCTGTATCTCTGTACCTCCTCCATGTCCGAACAACATCGCTTTGGTTCACTCTGAGACGCCTGGAAACTTCCCTTGTTGAGAGCCCTTCTTGACACAAAGTAACAATGCGGACGCGATCGAACTGCGGTATTGACCTTCTAGGCATGGTAGAACTACAGACAACATGAGCAGCGTACCTTCGTCCTGGTGGAATGACTGGAACTGATCGGCTGTCGTACCCCCTCCGTCTAATAGGCCCTGCTCATGCATGGTTGTTTACATCTTTGAGCAGTTTTAGTGACATCTATGAACAGTCAAAGGGACTGTATCTTGGATACAATATACACAGTCAACGTCTATATGCCGGAGATCTGGGAACCGAGGTGATGCAAAACTTTTTTTGATGTGTGTAAATTCTCGCCCCCCTAACTCCTCTGTTTAACGACGCCGATGATTTAACTTCTCTTACTCCTAGCCATTTTCTTATAGGTTGTTCTCTATCCGCTCTCCCTCCTCTACTCGATTCTCATAGAGACATACAGTACGTCTGCCTATTTTTGGCGTCCAACTGAAGACCTACGTAACTCCTTTTGGAAACGTTGTAGGTTGGAATACCTAACTTCGCTTCAGAGGAGGCAAAAGTGGCTTCTCTCTGAACCTAGTGGTGCTCATCGGAGATCCGTCTACTCTAGTGTGGATCTCGGACAGAGTAACACAGTGTTATCCTGGACGATATGGCAAGACCCGCGTGGTAAAAATCCTAACATCTAACGGTCATGCGGTATTTTAAGGCCGATTTCTTTGATATCCCCTTTGCCACTCGACTCTTGACTCCTTTTCTTCTTCCTCTGTGTTGGTGGTTTTGCCCTTCGCGCCCCCCCCCCCCCCCCCCCCCAGTTTGGTATATTCCTTCCAAATATACATTTAATCGCTTAGTAATCTTGCACCCATCTTGGGGTTTCTTTGATTTTTACTTTCCATTATTTCTTTCTACCGTACAAACCTCTAACACACTTTTTTGTGCTAATCTTCTCTCTCGTTGTGCATTCTCTCATGCTTTTTGAAGGTATGCTCTAGCGTTCGAGTAATTTCTCCTCGCTTCGCTGCAACTGCAGACTTCTCCCTGCAGCGCTTCATACGGCAAACTGCTTAAGTTAATGGTTCTCAGCTGCTTATCTACAGCGGAGGGCAACCTTCTCACCTTTACTCCGTGAACTACACCTTTTAGACTCTGCCTGAAGATATGAATATTGTGTAATTTTGTACTTACAGTATATGTTGGTACTTGCTACAGCATGAAGCTGTTTTAGCCAACCTCATCTGCTTTTAACTAGCTGGCTGGCTGGCTACCTTTCCTTCAAGAGCTGCATTTTACTAGCAGGGCAGGGCATCTACTTGTTTTAATTATCAATTTCCTCCGTGGGATCTCATGCTTATAAGATGGTGTAACTTATGTTCGGGCCAACGTGGGAATACTCAAAAACTCTGTTAAATTATAATAACTAGCCAACTTGGGAATTGCACTAAATTTCTTCAACTTCTAGAGATTTCATTCATACGGTTCTAGAATGATTCAAAAGCAAAGTTTCTGGCATCACGACGAAGCTCACCTGTTTCAGTCTCCAACTGTCAAATTGAATTTTCCGCTAATAACAAAGAACTCTTTAGATTCATTCAAACTGAACTATAATCTGTCTACAAGAAAGTAATTCACCATAATAATAAATGACTTTCCTCTACTCAAGAAGTTGTACTCTCGTTACAGAACTTTCAGTGCTTCAAAACATAATGTGCGTTTAATCCTTCAATCGGGTCGTGTCGCGAGTGAATGAATATATGGCCAGACAATACATCCGGATTTCCTTACATTCCCTTTTTTTTCCAATTTACTAATAAATCTAGCATAAGTAACCTATGCTTGAGACACAGAAGTTACACCAGAATGGTATCCTCTCCCTACTTAATATATACCATATAATGTCAAGCTGCGTGAATAATCTGAGCTGTTATAACCCACTCTTTTAATTTAAACATAATTATATTCATTCTGGTGCCTTCTCGGGCCAGTCTTATGCATTTTCTTGCCGTTCAGGCAGCATTACCTTTCGGTGTCTTCTTGGACGGATCTTAGAATTCTCTTGCCGTCTAGCCATTATATCTTTCAGGAGACATCCTTCACCACATACATTTCATTACTCTCAGCGGCACCAGCTGTGCCCAAAAGTTGTCCATTTGCTGAGGTTCTCATAACCCATATTGCATAATTATTAAAGTTATTTGCGTCTTTTCGCTATTGTCAAACTTCACTTGGCTATAATTGTGGTTGCGCCACGTGAACTTTGTTATTTATTGTATTTTTGCCTTTTGTACTTGTATCTATTCCTCCTTTGGATTTGGCATATTTTTCGAGTACCTAATCTTAGTTTGTCATACGGGGTACTTCAAGCTTGATCAAAATTTTGATCATAATAATAATCATAATAATCACAAATATAATAATGAGTCATGAGCTCCCCCTCTCTCTGTAAATTTCTTGCAAGACTCGCTCAGCGATTTACAGTAAATTTAGATTTATTCAATCTTTATGAACTTGATTTTTCAACTGTTTTTTGTCAATTAACATTTTGTTTACTGGGGTCTGTCCCTTTTTACCCAATCTTTTTCTTTCGCTTCCAACCCTTCTCCTTTTTCTATTCCATCTTCCCTTATGGTCGTGATTGGAATTTACTTCCAATTACTCCAGTCTGTTAACATGTTTGGGTAATAGAGTGCTTTCTTGATTGACGACATTGCCTTTCAACTGGTTTCCAAGCGCCCAAATGCCACGAGCTGCAACAGCTTTCGTTCTGGGGGCAAATACCTTGACTCCGCTTTCTCTTACCTTGATCACGGTTGAGAGTTCTGCGCAATCTCCCGAGCGCGTCCTTGAAGTTCCTGACGTCATGGGTGAGGACGGCGATGTCTTCCTGCTCCATCAACGGGCTCTCCACACTGCCTTCAGAACTGACGCTGGCCATCGCAAGGCGGGACCTCAGTGCATGGTTCTGGAACATTCAAAGATATACATTGTGTATAAATGCCTCGAAGCCTTTTTCAGATTGAGAACAATTTGGGTCATTGTACGTCATTTAGAGGCTATGAGCATTATTGACCATGTGCGTGGAATTTATCTGATATAATCCATGTTATTGCGGCGTCTGCAGCAATGTATTTAACACTTATAATTTAGGTTTATGATAAGAATAGGCCCTCGCGATGGTATCCTCATCTTGAAGTGATGTGGGGGCTTGAAAGTTCAAATAATCCTGCGAGCTATGCCGGCGGGGGCGTAAGCTCCTGGTACCCATGCCGGACAGGTCAAAGGTGATGGGCCGGACTAAAAGGGATACCCTGGTCTTCCTGGTTGGGAGTTGGGCGTAGGGTTATCAACCCTACCCTGTAAAAAATGTCAATGTTACGGATATCTTACAAGTGCCTCGGAATGCTGATCACCCGATGACGAACCTGCAAAGGAAACGGTTAATGAGAAGGAAAGCGGATACTATGTTAGCGACATGGAATGTGAAAACCCTAAGGAGATCTGAGGAATTGAGAGAGATTAGAGAAGAAATGGGTAAATACCGAGTGGAAATAGCTGTACTACAAGAAATACGATGGAAAGTCCAAGGAATGAAAGCGTCAGGGGAACATATACTGATGTACAGTGGAGGAAACCCCGGTATGGTGGTACAGGCTTTCTTATACAAAAGTCTGTTAAGTCAAGTGTAATAAACTTTAATGCTATAAATGAAAGAATTTGCTCAGTGCGACTTCGAGCAAAGTTTTTTTAACAGGATAACTTCTACACTAAGTTGGAGGAGGAGGTCAACAAAGTACAAAGACATGATGTGAAAATAATCCTTGGGGAACTAAATGCCAAAGTCGGGAAGGAAGAGGTGTTCAGAGATATAATAGGGAAGGAAAGTTTACACGAAGGGAGTAATGACAATGGATTGCGGTTGATAGACTTTGCCATAGGGAAAGAAATGGTGCTGAAAAGTACTTGGCACCCAAGGAAAGATATCAAGAAAGAGACCTGGGTGTCTCCGGACGGAGTTACAAGGAATCATATAGATCATGTGATTATTGACAAACGACATGCATCATATGTTATGGAAGTAAGTAGTTGGAGCAGATGGGGAAACAGATCATTACTTGGTAAGAATCAAGTATAGACAAAAAATGGATTCAGCAAGAAACAAAAAAGTGAAAGGAAGATGAAACATAATACCGAAAGGCTTCAAAGCAACAAGGAAGCACAAGATGAGTATAGATTGAAAGTGGGAGAAAACATGGAAAACAATAAGAACCTCTGGGAAGAAGGTAATGTGGAAACTGAATGGGAGTTACTGAGATACACCATCAGTGAAGTTGCAGAGGAAACGCTGGGGAGAGCCGAATTCAAGAGAAATACACAATGGTTCTATGAAGAATGCTCGGAGGCAATCCATGAAAGAAACGAAGCAAGACAAAGAATGATGCAACGGAGAACAAGACAAACAGTGGAGGAATATAGGAAGAAAAGGGAAAGAGTAAGCAAGTTAAGTAGGGTTAAGAAAAGGCAGTATGAAAGAGAAAGAATAGAACAATTGGATAAAATGGGGGAGAGTGGGGAGATTCGGAGATTTTATGAAAGATCAAGCGAATTGAGGAAAGAATTCCAACCAAGAGCAACCAAGGACAAAGAAGGAAATTTTATAGGAGATAAGAACAAGATGCTACAGAGATGGCAGGAATATTTCACAGAGCTACTCATGGACGGGGAGAAGAGGAAACCGCGAATGGGGAAGAAGAGGAACATGTAGGAATTGATGAGCAAGAAGAAGTTGAAACTCCGTTTTTAGAGGAAGTTAGAGATATAATCAAGGAATTAAAGAACAATAAAGCCGCCGGAGAAGACGGAATAGAAGCGGAGTTGCTAAAATTCGGTGGAGAGGTAGTGGTAAAAGCAATAAAGGAAGTATGAACGAAAGAAGAAATGCCCAGGGATTGGACTGTAGGAATAATATGTCCTTTGTATAAGAAAGGGGATACATCAGTATGCGGCAATTATCGTGGGATTACTCTGTTGGACGTACCCATATGGGGGGTTCAGTAAGATTTTAGCCTCTCAACTGGGGCGTTGTGTAGAGAAAATATTGGGCGACTATCAAGCTGGATTTAGGAGGAATCGCTCTACAATGGAACAGATATTTGTAGTGAGGCAGATACTGGAGACGTTTTATGAACATGATAAGCAGCTGGATCAACTGTATATACAGGCTGTAAAAAAAAGTCCTGCACCAAACTCAAACTCCGCATGGAGGTGGGGGCGGGGAGTAATTTGAGATAGAGAACCCATGTCCGGAACGCTACAGTAACGCCCCTATGAGTGATTTTAATTATGAGTGCATCTGACAACGTCGCGTGCTATCCACGGCAGAGGACCGATTATCGCTCACAAGTCTACCTTGATCCAGTCCCACTTCGTGGCTCAGTGGTAAAGCGCTCGACCCTCAGGCATAGGTGACTACACGCTGGGGTTCAATCCTTCTTCCAACCCAACATTGTTTTTTTTCCTCCGAGTAATTTGATTACGGATCAACTCAATTACCGTAAGCATTATATTTTCAGGTCGCCTCCGTAGCGTAGCGGTCAGCATGGTTAGCTGCCGCCCCGGAGGTCCTGGATTCGATTCCCGGCTCTGCCACGAAATTTGAAAATTGGTACGAAGACTGGAACGGGGCCTACTCAGCCTCGGGTGGTCCAAATGAGTAGAGGGGGTTCGATTCCCCCTCAGCCATCCTCGAAGTGGTTTTCTGTGGTTTCCCACTTCGTCTTCGGGAAAATGCCGGGATGGTACCTTCTTCAAGGCCACGGCCACCTCCTTCCCTCTTCCTTGCCTATCTACCCCTTACCTTCCCTCATGAGGCCCCTGTTCGCTTTGCAGGTGAGGCCGCCTGAGCGAGGTGCCAATCCCACCTCACCTCCCTTCCGATTCGATGTTCCCAGCTCTATGACACTGCCCGTGGAGGCGGTAGTGGTGAGTTCCCTCGCTGAGTCCGTGGGTTCCACCAACCTGGAGGGTAAACGACAAAAAAAAATGTTTTCAGGCAGATTTTTCAAGAACGTTTTAAGAATCTTAATTAAATGTTTACGTGTTCGGTAATGGTTCAAACTTCAGCAATGTTGCGACTCTCTCTTGTCTTAAGATGCTCTGGCAGTTCTCATTTTCATTAAATTTATTTATCTTCTTGTTGCGGAGAGAGGTCTATAATTTAAAAAAAAAAATCTCGTTTTGAAAATTAGACAATTTATCAGTTTTAATACAAATTGTTCTTCATTTTCGATACATAACATAACTTTCCAGACAAGAAGACTTGGAAGAAATGAACAATAGCAAACTAAATTATCTTTACTTTGGGAGAGTTTAAAAAAAATCGTTAAAGCAGTTGCTCAAAATTGCCT
Source organism: Meconema thalassinum (assembly GCA_946902985.2). Taxonomy (NCBI): domain Eukaryota; kingdom Metazoa; phylum Arthropoda; class Insecta; order Orthoptera; family Tettigoniidae; genus Meconema; species Meconema thalassinum. The sequence continues at coordinate 883,809,968 of OX336389.2, read as the reverse complement.
CCTTGCACATCGCCATGAAGGCAAAAATGAAGACGGTTTACAAGTGATTCGCGGACTCGTCCAAAAATTTCTTCTGCTCTGTCCCGAACGACGCCGGCCGCTACAGCTATTCATCCGACTAGCTTTCCTTCACTGTCGATTTCTGTCCCATCGTACATCAGGTCCTTCATGTATCCCCAAAAGAAAAAAATCAAGTGGCGTCAAATCAGGAGAGCGTGTCGGCCACTGAACTGGACCTCCTCTGCAAATCCATCTTTCGGGGAACGTTTCGTCCAAAAAGTCCTGAAGCCAGTGAGCTGGGGCACCGTCATGCTGGAAAACCATTTCAGCCCTTGCCTCCAGCGGGACATCCTCCAGAAGTTCTGGGAGAACTTCTTGAATAAACCGCAGATAAACGCGTCCGTTGAGTCTGGCTGGTAAAATGTATGGCCCGATTAGATGGTCCCCAATAATACCCGTCCAAACGTTCACAGATATTTTTTCTTGATTTCCCTGCACGACTGTCTGGTGGGGATTTTCGTGACTCCACGTGTGATTGTTGTGGATGTTGAAGCAACCATCCCTGGTGAACGTCGCTTCGTCGGTGAATAAAGTTTCGACAAGAAATCAGGGTCCTCCCGCAAGCGATCGATCATCCCTGGTGAACGTCGCTTCGTCGGTGAATAAAGTTTCGACAAGAAATCAGGGTCCTCCCCCAAGCGATCGATCATTTGATTGGCGAAATCCATCCGGACTGGAAGATCCTCAGGCTTTACTTTTTGAACTTTTTGAAAATGATACGGATACAGGCCATCATCTTGTATCACGCTGTGGACAGTGGTATGCGTTAACCCTTTCGCACGTCCAATCGCACGCGTGCTTGTGGAAGGATTGTTGCGTACACGCTCCAAAACCCTTTCTTCCATTTCTGGAGTTCTCCTCCCCCGCAGTCATCCCGGTCGGGGGTTGTGAGCCTGTGTAAGTAAAAAAAATTAATGAAAAAATGTGAATTAAACCGTTCTTCTTTGTTCCCACTAAACGAAAACTTGAAAAATCCAACCTAAAATCCAGATTAAAAAACCAAGCAGAAAAGAAAGCACCGTTCGTAATGAAAATCTTCTTTCAAAACTGATACCTCTAATAGGAAAGGTACTCAGAAAAATCACCGACGGATACCCCTAATTATAACAAAATGAACACTATGAATCACTAAAATTAAATTAATTTCAGGGAGTGTAAAGTTTAAATTTGCATCCAAAAACCCTGAATCCGCCTAGAAATTTTAAGGCTTCACAATCGAAGAGTCGCCTCCGTAGCGTAGCGGTCAGCATGGTTAGCTGCCGCCCCGGAGGTCCTGGGTTCGATTTCCGGCTCTGCCACGAAATTTGAAAAGTGGAACGAGGACTGGAACGGGGTCAACTCAGCCTCGGGTGGCCCAAATGAGTAGAGGGGGTTCGATTCCCCCTCAGCCATCCTCGAAGTGGTTTTCCGTGGTTTCCCACTTCATCTTCGGGCAAATGCCGGGATGGTACCTTCTTCAAGGCCACGGCCGCCTCCTTCCCTCTTCCTTGCCTATCCATCCTGACCATCCATTACCTTCCGTCATGAGGCCCCTGTTAGCTTTGCAGGTGAGGCCGCCTGGGCGAGGTGCCAATCACATCTCACCAGTTGTATCCACTCCGATTAAATGTCCCCAGCTCTAGGACACTGCCCGTAGAGGCGGTAGTGGTGAGTTCCCTCGCTGAGTCCGTGGGTTCCACCAACCTGGAGGGTAAACGACTAAGAAAAGAAGAGAAGAAGAAGAAATACAATCGAAGAACATACGGTCGGAAACCCACCGTTTGCCGTCCAGGTGCTTTCAAACGTTGGGTATCGGTACCCGCCATTCGTACTGGGCACTGTTTTTTCTACAAATATTCAAGTTGAATAAGGTGCGTTGCATTTTTTTAAATAACTTTCATTTCTGATATATTTGTCCTATTTGGAACAGTTTGGGTTTTAGGAGCCAAAAGCGAGATGCGAAAGTGTTAGGTTCGATGGGACAATATTTACATTCTCTTTTCGGCTTCTAGTACCTACACCGTTCCTTTTTTAAATTGTTTAAAACACCAAGACGTACCTATTATTTTATCACATTTACGGGGAAACAAAAGATGAATAAGAGATACACATTGGCAGATATGGTACTTACCTGAATCGATCGTGTGGCTCGCAAAAGATTGTGAATTCGCGTAAAAAATTGGTAGCGTGGGATACGGCGCATGGGAAACCGCTCTTGGTAGATGCGCTGGGCATGGCGACTATTCCCGTCGGCCAACCCGTAGACGTAGTGGATGTCTGCGAGGTGTTCGTTAGGATATCCGTCCATTGCGTTTTTTCAGGAAAACTACGGTTTAGAAGACTCTCGCGGAAGAAGTGATAACGCATCGCTGTTCTTAAGGGCTTTTATACCCTGACAGAATTTTCTAGACTTTACAGAAACCGGAAACACTGAAATTTCCTGAAGTTCGATATTTGTTCCACAATGTTCTCGAACAAATTATGTGGCACGAATAAAAATACGTGTAGTTACTCGGATTCAAACCGGGAACGTCCGATTCGTAGGCCAGCACGAGGACCAAAGGCCACCTCACTTTGATAGAAATAACGTGTAACAATAAGGCTTGGGAGCAACAAAACGACGGTTAGTAAATTCGGAGTTTCATTAACATACAATAATTAGGAAATCTAAGAAAAGCGACACAGAGAAGTGATCTTACGCAAAATTCAATAAAATAATTGATAAGCATTTAAGTTCCTCAGTTCCAACGATCGCTGAACCTGTATCTGTATCTTCACTGTAACATTTTTGAACTCGCAATTTTTGCTTGTAAAGTAACCGCCTACGACCTTTATCTTAAATTTCGATCTTAAAGATATCATTGCGAAACAATCATACAGAAACTAAGACAAAAACAAAGAGATAATTTGTGTCCAAACAAAATCCTACCGCGAAGAAATAAATCGGCAACGAACAGAACCAATTTGTTTTTTTCTTTTAAAGCGCAAAATTGCGGCGTATAATTTAGCTCCTTTTAAAACGAAATTAGAAACAAAAAGGATCTAATCTAGCCCTATGTAGTAATTAATTGATGCAAATCCAAACGACTCGAAGAAAAAAATCAGCACTGTCGGAACGGGGATTCGAACCCGGTCACCACAGAGTGAGAATTTATCGCCTTGCCAGTGAGCCACGAGGTGGGCCTATTGCTAAATTGACTTGTGAGCGGTAATCGGTCCTCTGCCGTGGGTAGCACGCGACGTTGCCAAATGTACTCATAATTAAAATCGCTCATAGGGGCGTAACGGTTGAGTTCCGCACATGGGTTCCCTATCTCAAATTACTCCCTGCCCCCACCCGCATGCGGGATTTAAGTTTGGTGCAGGCCTTTTTTACAGCCTGTAGGTTTTAGGCAGGCATATGACAGTTTAGATAGAAATGAGATTTTTAAAATTATGAAAGAGTTTAAGATCCCGATAAAATTGGTCAAGCTGACAGAAATACTATGGAAACCACAATCTGTAAGGTTATATTAGATCAAGAGATGTCCGAAGAATTCATTGTAGAAAGGGGTTTGCGACAAGGAGATGTAATTTCTAGATTACTCTTTAATGTAGCTCTAGAAAAAATAATTCAACAACTACCAATCAATCCAGGAGGGACCATATTTAACAGACAAGTGCAGGTGATAGCATATGCGCATGATGTAGCATTAATTGCAAGGAACAGTAAAGCATTAGACGAGAGCTATGTCCTGTTGGAAGAAAGGGCATGAAATTTAGGATTAGAAGCGAATACAAGTAAAACTAAGTATATGAAGATGGGAGACTCCAGAGAGGCAAGAAGAGAGCCGTATATTAAATTAAATGGGAAAGAATATCAAAGAGTAGAAGAATTCAAATATTTGGGCTCAATAATAATTGAGGATAACAGAACGTCAGTGGAAATACAAGAAAGAATTAAAAGTGGAAATAGAAGCTATTACGCTCTGCAAAGCATGTTTAAATCCAGAAATGTTAGTAGGAATACAAAAGTAAAAATTTACATTACGATACTAAGACCTGTGGTTATGTGTGGATCGGAAGGTTGGGTTCTGAATAGAAGAGAAGAAGACTGGCTGCGAAGATGGGAAAGGAAGATCTTGAAGAAAATATACGGGCCAGTGAGAGAGGAGGAAGGTTGGAGAATAAGGACAAATGTGGAACTACAGGAACTCTTCGGACAGGCAGGATAAGATGGGCAGGACACGTACAGAGAATGCCTGAATCGCGTAGTGTCAAAAAGGTGTTTATACAAAGACTGGATGGAAGAAGGAGAAGAGGAAGACCCAGGAGACGGTGCATAGATGACGTGGAAGACGACCTTAGGAGTCTGGGAATCAGATCAGGAACTTGAGAAGGAAGGCGGAAGATAGAGATGAATGGAGGCAGGTGATAGAGGAGGCCAAGGTTCTTCAGGGACTGTAGAGCCGACCAGTAAGTAAGTAAGTAAGTAAGTATAAGAATAGGTGCCTCCACTCTTGATGGATAAAGGTTGGTTCGTCTGATGGTCTACAATTAAGAAACATGGGTCATCAGATCCTATCACGGTGAGATATTTCCAGATGTGAGTTGGAATGGCTCCCATATAGGCAACTATGAGTGGTTGTGTTGTTTTATGTGGGTTTTTTTACTTAAAAGTTCGTGATGACACTCGGCGTTGGCCTATCACCACGGCGGGTTGGGTTCGATTCCCGGTCAATGCATGTGAGATTTTCAAAGTGAAATGCCATGTCCTGTGGTTCGGATTCCACGTAAAAAGGAGGTCCCGTGGCCCATGATCGCGAGATTAACGGTCACGTAAAACTACAAACTTCACTTCGACACTCGGCACTACCTCATCCCTCTGCTGTAGTCTTCTTACTGCACTTGTCTATAATATTTTATGTACCAATTATTGTACCTGTAACGCTCCCGGCGAACATGTACCCTCACTGATTTATAGTCACGGCCTTATGCCAATTCCGTTTATTAACTTGTGTGTGGGAAATGCTCCTTAACGTTAAGAGTGTCTGCGTGGCGCAGCGGTAACATTCTCGCCTGTTGTTCCCAAGGTTGCAGGATCGAATCCTGGCGCAGTCAGTTGGCAGTTGAAGGTGTGCAAATTCGAGGGAGCCGTGTCTAGATTTTCTGGGTCGTTAAAGACCCCCTTCGTACAAAATTCTGGCACCCCGGCAACTCCAAAACCCACAGCAGTAAAAAGGACCGTAAAACCAATAACATCATTAATGTTACATTTGCTTTCCTACCTGTTTCGTGCAGGTTTTCTTTTTCTAGACGGACTGAAGAATATACCGGCTGAGTCCTTTGCCCCTTATTTTTCTAGTATTCGGCCACACTTCCAACGTCTGATGGCAGCATGGTCGACAGTTCCCCGTCTTTGGCCAAACCACAATGACCCTAAACGACCTAGCGGACCTGTGTTTGGGAGATGGGTTTTAATCCCACCACCGCCAAATATTTTTATGCACATTTTCAGATTTGGGGATCATATACAAGGGCATTCGTGCCACATTTGACCAATATCATGCAGTGTTTATTTAGGGTACTGGCTTGACACAGTGTGCAGACTAGAAGTGCTGGTCATTCCTCGCCGCGCCATGTTCTCGGCAGACGAGTATAGACCTCGTGCGAATGGCGATATTTTAGCTGTTGGCACCCATAGCGGCAACTCGCTCACCGAGTTCGTACGAGTAGTGTGAGTGATGGCTCGTGCTGGAGAACCGAGTAGGACAGTAAAATAAATTATTTAATGGTAAAATGTCGTCATCCATGGAAATTCACCGGGGTTTAGGGAATATTCGGAGGGATACGTCGTATTTCCCAGCCTCTCAGCTTAAGAAAGGCGAAAAGCTCATTGTGAAATAAAAGTTGGGAGGATACATAATTATACAGCTTGTATTTGCGAGAAACTATCATTAATCAACCATCTCATGCTGTTAAATTTGAGTTACTGTGCCTTACATTTTTCACTGTTAATCATATATATTCATTTAGAATAATATTATTGTCAACGTACAACTTTACTTTTCTCTTTCCTATTTTTTAAAATACGTATTTAACAGATTAATTGCAATAAGAAATCCCAATGACCTGACCTGAGAGTGGACGTAAACCATGTCTTTCAAAATGTAATCCTTTGTAGGTTTTCAAATGTTTTAAACACATTAGGAGATTATTTGAAGTATTCCTTCCTGCAACAATGGGAAAAACCTAAAAGAACGTTGCCGTGGAATATTGTAAACGAGAGGGTCTGAGGGTAAGAACACTGTACACTCCGATTTGTGAGACTATAAGAATGGCCGTTTGACTGCAATAATAATATAAAAAAAGCTGTGAGGTGGATGGTTTAATTCCCACCTCAGGTATCCTATAGGGCAAGTTGTTTTTCTTTATTTCCCCAGCAAAATGCCGGGATGATTCCTAGTAACATAGGCTTTTAAGCAATTTCTACACACACCAAGTACATGGGCACAAATAATGAGCAGGGAACTTCATGAGTTGTTTATTGCACGAATACTGCGTAGGGGAGCTGGATTACTAAAATAACAACCTTGATGCTACTGCAACCCGGACGGAATATTGCTAGGTCAGGACTGTTGTGATTGATGACAAAACGTGCTATGTTAAATGTGGTGGTGACATCAAGTTCACCTCAGTCTTATCACTATTTATAGTCATGATATCTGTCGATATACTCGCGTTACATAATAATCCAAATTTAAACACACTTCCTTTACATCCCCTATTTTCATGAAACAGTGAATCTTACTCAGCGGCTCACAAAGAGTAGGACGTGGGTTGGTGACCACGGGACTCCAGCTGAGCATGGCATTACTTCCACTTGTGCTGGGCTACTCTCTGTCATCTTTCATTTCGACCTCTCTTCGCGCAGTTAATCTGCTACCTTCCCCTCGTTCACACTGATCTGATTAGTTTGGCTCAATGATATAAGACAGTGCCTGGGTCTGTCAGGACCTCTTGTCGGTGTTCTATTTATAAAAATGCTGACTACAAATACCACAATTAAGATCCTTCTACGAATGTACTGTTTTTTTTTGTTTTTTTGTTTTGTTTTTTTGTTTCTGAATGTGAAGAATTTCGTTCCAGGTGGATATTTGTGTATGTGTAGTTACATTCAACCACAGAACGATTTGCTCCACTCTCCGTAGAACTTTTACCATTTTAAATTTGAAATCTTTCCGCAACATGATCTAATCACGTTGATCCACTCTCACACAAATCCTGCAGAATATTTGAGCGACTTGCCGCCAGAGCGCAGCAACGTTCATTCGCACGAGGTCTATTGGCATGCTGCTCATCTACGGTGAAGCAAGACAGGACGCACAAGATGCACAGCGCATGTACCAGGAGAGTTTTCCACACGGAAGGCAACCAGTCGCAAATACCTTTGGGACGGTAGAGCGATGTTTGCGTATAACTTCGTCACTTTCTGGAACAGTTCCTGTTATAGAGTCGCCAGTTGAGTCAGTTGCTACTATTATACTGAGATGGGTTTGGACACTTTCTGGGACAATCCTCACACTACTGTCGACCAAAATATTATGTGTACTCGAGTTTGAAGGTTGTTTGTGAAGTAACCAATAGACCTACATAAAATCCAATAACATCATCATTTTCGTCGTTCTATTTTACGTTAGTTCATGTAGGTTTGGAATTTTTAAATTATATTTTAATATTTTTTTTATCGCAGTTGGAACACAAAACGTGCCAGTTTTTAAGCGTGTTTCAACCATGCGTCACATTTAAGAATTATTATCTCACAAACTCGTCATCAGATCGAATCCAAATTTTAACACAATATACATTGGAATGTTGTATAACTGGTTTATTAATTTCAAAATGTTGTGTGTTCAAAAACGAAAGTTGTTATCATTTTGTAAGGTAACTTTTTCTCGGCTCGGGGTCGTTGGAAAATGTAGTTCTTGGTAGCGTTGTAATCCTTATACATCAAAACGTTATGCTGTATGACTGTGAAATACGTAAATAAATTCACTTATTTTATATCAATTTGTATTTGTCCGGGGAATTAAGACATGGTTCACCAGCTAGCCGCTCCGGGAAAAGCTGTACGGCGTTGCTGATATGGAACCCTACACTTCCGAGCAAGGCGCGCCATGACGCGTGATGGAGCCCATCTTGGCAACGCTGTACAGCTTTCACCGGAGCGGCTAACTGGTGAACCATGTCTTAATTCCCCGTACAAATACAAACCGATATAAAATAAGTGAATTAATTTACGTAATTCACAGTCATACAGAATAAATTTTTGATGTATAAGGATTACAACGCAACCAAGAACTATATTATCCAACGACCCCGAGCCGAGAAAAAGTTACCTTACAAAAATGATAGCAACTTTCATTCTTGAACACACAAAATTTTGAAATTAATAAACCAGTTATAAAATATTCCAATGTATATTGTGTTAAAATTTGGATTCGATCTGATGACGGGTTTGTGAGATAATAGTTCTTAAATGTGACGAATGGTTGAAACACGCTTAAAAACGGGCACTTTATGTGTTTCAACTGCGATAAAAAATATTAAAATATAAATTAAAAATTCCAAACTTACATGAACTAACGTAAAATAGAACGACGAAAATGATGATATTATTGGATTTTATGTAGGTCTATTGGTTACTTCTCAAACAACCTGCAAACTCGAGTGCACATAATACTTTGGTCGACAGTAGTACCCGCGCAATAGCTCAACAGGCTAATATAAGCCAGTCGTCTGTGGTACGGATCTTGCATGATAGTTTGTTTCATCCGTATCACCAGCAGCTACATCAAGAACTCCACGGACTAGATTTCAAATCTCGGGTTGATTTTTGTGCATGCATCCTGGAGCAAGTGGCATATAATCACGCGTTTTTGTTTCACATTTTATTTCCGGTCGAGTCTCGATTCCACAATAATGTCTCTGTGAATCGTCACAGCATGCACTACTGGAGTGTTGAAAATCCCCACTGGGTGAGACAGGCATCATTTCAGGTCAGATGGGGAGTAAATGCCTGGTTTGGTATATTGGGTGATCACCTAATTGGACCATATTTCTTTGAGGAACATTTGACGGGAGCCCGTTACCTACAGTTTCTCCAAGAATAACTGCCAAAGTTGCTAGAAGATGTGCCCCTGGGTGAGCGTGTATCCATGTGGTATCAACACGATGGAGCTCTACCTCACATATCAGCAGCTGTTCGCAACCACCTGAATGCTGCACACCCCAGTCGATGGATAGGAAGAAGAGGACCTGTAAGCTGGCCTGCTAGATCGCCCGACTTAACACCAGTCGACTTCTTCCTATGGGGCTATTTGAAAGATGTACTTAAGCTCAGCAGCCGGAAGATCCTCAAAACCTTCGAAACAATACTACGGAGGCATGTAACTCTGTAACACCTGCAATGCTCCAACGAACCCGAATGTCAATTCAAGGGTGTGCTGAAATGTGCATTCATGTAAGAAACTTGCTCAGTCAAGCGTATTCAAACCCTTAATCATTCTGTACTCATTCAGTCCTCTTCTACAAACGAACCCTGATAATTTGTACAGTACCAAATGAAATGAATAAATAAACAACCCAACAACCAACCAAAAAAACAACCAACCAACAAAACAACCAAGCAACAAAACAACCTACCAGCCAAATAAACAACCAACCAACAAAACAACCAAACAAACAACTAACCAACAAAACAAACAACCAAAAAACAGCCAACAAAACAAAAAACCAAACAACCAACCAAACAAACAACCAACAAAAAACAACCCACCCAACAACCAACAACAAAACAACCAACCAACAAAACACCCAACCAAATTAACAAACACACAAATAAACAAAACAACCAAACAACCAACCAAACAAACAAAAACGAAACAACCAACCAAACAACTAAACAAACAGCCAACAAAACAACCAACCAACCAAACAAACAAACAAACAACCAAACAATCAACCAACAAAACAAACAACCAAACAAACAGCCAACAAAACAACCAACCAAACAAACAGCCAAACAACCAACCAACAAAACAACCAAACAAACAGCTAACCAAACGGACAACCAAACAGCCAACCAAACAAACAAAAAAATAACCAAACAACCATCAAGGCCAACCAAACAACCAACTAAACAAAACAACCAATGAAACAAACAACCAAACAAACAACCAACCAAAAACAACCAACTAACAAAACAAGCAACCGACCAAACAACCAACCAACAAAACAACCGACCAAACAACCAACCAACAAAACAACCAAACAAACAATCAACCAACAAAACCACCAAACAAACAAACAAACAAACAACCAACAAATCACCAAACCAACAACCAACCAACAAAACAAACAAACAACGAACAAAACAACCGAACAAACAACCAACAAAACAACCAACAAGACAACCAAACATACAACCAAACAAACAACCAACAAAACAAACAAACAACCAAAGAAGGAACCAAACAAACAAACAAACAACCATACAACGAACCAACCAACCAAACAGCCAAACAAACAACCAACCAACCAACCAAACAAACAAACAAACCAACAAATAAACAATTTAAGTAGGGGAGTGGTGACAGTTCTATCGCACTCGACGCCTGGCGTCGCGGGGCGTCCATGTTAAATTAGTGGATTTCTCGCGAGCCCATGGTCCGATTTTGACATGCAACATATCGATGGACACGGGCTGACGTCCTCTTTCCTATGGACCACTCGTTATATTTTTGAAAAAAAAAATTGAAAATTTTTGTTTTCGAAAGTAGGTGATAGTTTGAAAACCAAACATGATAGAATGTTGTGCAATAGCTTAAACGAACGGTCTCTATGTCCTTTATTTTTATAATAAAAACGTTTTTATCTTTTACATTTTTTTGAAAAAAGTTCAATTTTGAAATTTATATATTTTGGAAACTAAAGAGTTAACAAAAAATTTTGTTTCACATAAATGAATCGCCCTGACCCCCTCTACCCGCAAAATAAACTGTGGAGTAGTGTGGTAAGGCGGGTTCAACTCCCCCCCCTACTTTCATATAAACGTTGGGCGATATCTCCCGAACGCGCGGTCGGATTTTAACGAACGATGTATTGTTGGCGTAAGGATGACGTTCTCTTGGCTAAGCATGTGTGTCGGTATTTAAAAAAATGACAATGTTTGTTTTTTGGATTGGTGCTATTTTGGAAACGGTGAATTGGAAAAAGAGTTTGTTTGACGTTATGAAAGGTGGGTATGTCCTCTAGGCGGAAAGCAAGTTTCAAGGGTGTAGGAGGGAAAAAATGATAGCCTACTTTCTCGCGAACATTGGTGATCATTGGCGAACGGATGGTCGGATTTTAACAAATGAGGTGTCGTTGGACTCGAGCTGACGTCCTCTTTCCTATAGAATGAAATGAAAATCCACAGCCTGCTTCCAGTCTCCGACCGGGTCAGGAATGGAATGAATGAAGCCCCCCTCTAGCGGCGAGGATATGAAGTGTGCCGGCTGCCGAAGCCCGTCGCACTCCTCTGGGGCAATGATTAAATGAATGACAGATGAAATGATAGTGGAGAGTGTTGCTGGAATGAAATTGTGACAGGGAAAACCGGAGTACCCGGAGAAAATCCTGTCTGCCTCCGTTTTGTCCAGCACAGATCTCACATGGAGTGACCGGGACTTGAACCACGGACCCAGCGGTAAGAGGCCGGCGTGCTGCCGCCTAAGCCACGGAGGCATTGTCCTCTTTCCTATAGACCACTCGTTATTTTTGCAAAAAAAAATCAAAAATTTTGTTTTCAAAAGTAGGCGATAGTTTGAAAGCCAAGCATGATAGAACGTTGTTCAATAGTTAAAACCAATGGTCTCTAAGATATTTATTTTTTGTAATAAAACGTTTTTATTTTTTGAGATTTTTGGAAAAGACTTGCATTTTTATTTAGTTTTTATTTTGAAAACTAATACGTTGACAAATAAGTTCGTTTGACATAAATGAAAGGTCCCTACCCCCTCTACCATGACAATAAATGTCAACTCTCTAGGACAAAAAAGATAGGCATTTTTATTTTTTTTTAATTTATTTTTTTAAATAAAAGAGTGTTTGTAGACAGAGAGCCGGTAGCGCTTGACGTATGTTACAACGAGGCTATGACTGAGCATGGTGAATACTGGAAATGGCTATATCGACGGGGGCGATGTATGGCAAAACGAGGGGTTGCTTTTCGATATTTTTTCCCATGACGAATGAATGAAGGCGAATATTTTGAAATGTGACAAGCATGCTAAGATTTTTTACCCCTGAAGGGGATTTTTAACGTTTTAGTTAACAGTGATGAGCGAGATCGCTCTCTGACACAACAGACGGTTGTAGGATATGACCAAGTGATTCTTAGACGTTGGCGATCTCGGTGACCGCGCCCGAAAGAAATGAATTGCTATTTTGGTGGGATGGCGGGGCAGCTTATGACGGTTGATTTTGTGATATTTCCTATGACGGATAGAGGTGAATATTTGAAATGTGTTAAGTGTGCTAGGAATTTTTTTTACCCCTGAAGGGAATCTTTAACATGCTAGTAAACGGTAATAAGCGAGACTGCCGTCTGGCACAGTAAATGGTTTTAGAATATGGAAACCTACAACATTTGCTCGACCAAGTCATGTGCATGTATGCAAAGAGCCAAAGCGGTAAGGTCATTGGCCTGAAATGTTATAAACTAAATATTGAACTGAGTAACGTCATGTGTGTTAGGATGAAAGTATGTGGTTAACATGATCATGTATTGAGGATGGCCGCTTGCTAGTAATTATTATTATTACAGTAAAAGGTTTAAGAATTATAATAATAAGAAGAAGACACACACATGTTTTCAATGGTAACACACACACACAGTCCTGCTCACTGGTGACTGAATATTGTACCTAGCCAGAGGACTCGTGAGAGAGACTGCTGATAAGACAAAAAATGTCTACGTCAGCAGGAAGTGTGATATCAGCTTACTTGCCTCGTGGTGGCTAGCAAGTGTGCTGTTTAAGCAGAGACCGCCATTTTGGTTCTGAGACAATAGGACTACCGATGTATAAGAGGCAGCCATTTTGGTTCCTTATTAAAAACATGAAACTAGTATAAGGTACACGAATCTTATACAGATTGAGGAATGTGAAGAGGCCCGGAGCACGTGTGAAAGAGACAACATTTCAAGGCCAAAACGCTGAGAAAAAGCAACTCTCTCTGTTGCTAGGCTAATTGATAACGATTGCGTTAGTCATGCACTTGCCATTTTAGCACACGGACGTATAGAGTAGAGCTCTGAACTGAACTTTGGAAGAAAAATCCTTTTATTTATTTGGTAAGTACCTATGGATGATTATTTTAATAATGTCACGCTAATGAACCTTAAATTTGTAGTTATTGAATGGGTAATTAATGATTTTTATTTATTTATTTGTTTGCAGATAACCGGTATACCTTACATGTCAGAGATACAAGAAACCATTGCGCTTTTGGGCCCACTAGAAGGAAACAGTAACAAGCCACTGCAAGTGAAGGTGAGATTATTTTTTTAAACTAACTCGTTTCATTTTCATGTTTGATATTATTTTATTTTAACCGGAATTTAGGTATTTATAGCGATTTATTTTATTTATTTTTAGAAACTTGGAAAGAAAAGCCTTACCACCGTAGCAGTTGCTGATAACCCAAGACGCAGTAGAGTGCAACCATTGTTACCAGGCAGTGAACTATTGAAAACTCAGGTAAGTCTAACTTAAAAATGCTATGCCATTTTACCACTAATGAAAAACCATAGACAAAAAAATATTCATTACCTATACATGACTGGTACAGTGATTGCTTTCTTGAATAATGGCCGTGTATTGACAAACGGTACAAGAATATATTGGTTGTTGACTGGGGAAAGTACAAGGCCATATTGGATTTTCTAAAAACAAAAACAAAATTAATTTAATTTATGGGTGGTTCCCTATGGACTCAACAAATATCCACAGGTTTGAACCAGATAAACTGAAAAAACTGACATGACATTAATTTTTGTTTATATATTGGTTAAAGGGGGATGTAAATGACTAAAGCTTTATAAAAAGAAAATAAGTGCATGAGTTACTGTTAGTGCCAACATACAGTTTATTTTTAATGGTGTTTTGATGCATTAATGTCAATTAACGTTAAAGTTTAATTACAAGTGTAGATTGATTGATTGATTGATTGATTGGGTGATGGGTTATTTTGTTTGTTTTTAGGTGTGGTCATGCGCCATTAACGTAGTGAACAGACAGTGAACAAGCATACATTATGCTTTAAAGTACTCTGTGCTCTTGTGCAACGTTAATAACTTGCAATAAAAAAAAGGTTTTATTATAACACATGGCGTTAGTACCAAATACAACAAGTGAGCAAGTTGGTTTACCATGTGGGTTAAATTTAAAATCAGAACATGATCGTTGGTTAACATTTGAATCCTAGCCTGTAGGCTTTTTGTCGACACATGCACTTGCAAAAGCCGTTTTTTTTACTTGAACCGAGAAGATGTGGTGCGCTGTGTGTTTTGTCGTATTGAACTTTCACACTGGGAAGAAAGGGACGATCCCTTTAGAGATCATTTGCGATGGTCTCCTTGTTGTCCTTACATGCTTGGAAAACAAGTGGGTAACATACCCGTGTATCCATTTTACCGAACCACTAGACCATTGACCGCTACTTACGTTGCTGAATCACAAATAAATAATAATACTAATAATGTATTACCAGCCAACAACGGTAGTGTCGATATATGTGGTCCATATGCCATAGACAGTGTTGTATTGGCATGTTCTTTTGAAAATTGGGAGTTTGCAAGACTCAAGCACTAGCACACCCAGAGTACAGCTCTGCCGAAAAACGTTTAGAATCTTATAAAAATGTTTGGCCATTAATATTAAAACACCTTACCAAACAGCTAAGTGAAGCTGGATTTTTTATACTGTTGAAGGGATTAAAACAATATGTTTTTATTGTGGATTTGCTTTAAAGGATTGGCAAATGACTGATGAACCTCTTGTGCAACACGCTCGTTGGTTACCTAACTGTAAATACATGGTGTTGCTTAAAGGTCATGAATTTGTGAACACCATTCGTTAAGAAAACGTGATTGCAGCACAAGACATAAAAGTGCCTTTAGAGTTAGAACACGCGGAGCAAATACATGAGGCTGAAAAAAAAAAGACTTGTGTCACGAACAGATACAAAAGTGTGACCAACAATTATGTAAAATTTGTTATCAAGATGAACTAGGTGTTGTAGTTTTGTCTTGTGGACACATGATAGCCTGTGTCAAGTGTGCATTAGAACTCAACACGTGTGCTTTATGCAGAAAAGCAGTATCTGCTACAGTTAGGGCATTTCTTGCATAAATAGTATAATTTATTAGCAATGCATAGTGCAAAATCCCTAATTGCACAATATTATTAAAGCTGTTTTAGAGTGTAATAGATATGCTTTTCTTTTTGTTTATAGGCTACTACAATGAATGTTTTGAATGCTGTGGGTCAAGCATGTGGCTTAGAGACAAAGAAGCTCAGCGAATTGCCAACGCATATTCCATTCCGCATTATCAAGATTCGGAAATTGAAAACAGCATATGGTGATCGTGTACTTTGTGTATGTGAAAACTTTGAGACATTTCTGCCTACACGGTTTAATGATATGTCGGAGAGTGTTTTTGATGAAGTCAATAATGCTGTGCAACCTGTACACTTAATTTATGAAGGTTTTAAAAACAATAGGTGCATGGTCCGTTTTAATTAAATGAAAAAAATGTGAAATAATAATGGAAAATATAAGTAATGACAATGGACTGAAAGAAAAAAATGTGTATAGAATAATAATGTTTTAGTTTTTAGTATTGTCTTAAAAATATTATCATGAAACAAAAAAATGTATATAAAGTTTGTAAATAAATGCAAAATGATGTTACAATGTTGTTTTATTTTATACAAAGTTAGAATATTTAACATTGCAGAGTATACATGATTATGACAATAGATTCACACTTAATACAACTCTTTCTCTCCTTACAATAGTCTGTTATAGTTTTTAAACACAAGGCTTGTTGTAGATCTTTTTATAGCAATGTCCATTCACTGTTGTTTTCAAAAACTGGGGAAGCCGCAATGGTTTTATAGGCATAAAAAACCTTATTGTTATTACTATTTAGTCATTTTGATCCTCTTGCAATACTACGGTACCTGTTTGCATATCAGAGCAGATGACCTAGTTGTTCCACTCCTTAAAACGACGACAACAACAACACTACCTCTTGCATAGTTTGTGATGTCGATGGCTCTTGCAATGTGGAAGACGGATTAAACATAACTTTTAGAACAGGGGTTAAACGTTGCTCATTAAACAATCCACTATTTTGAGTAGCAATATGGTTTTCTTGATTTTTTGTCGACGGCAACTGTGTTTCATGCAGTACACTACATTGATGATCACTGACACTTAAAACCTCACTATTTTTACTTTTTAGGTCACTACGACAATGCTTGGAACGTTGTTTTGAACAGCGCCAAATAACAGTTCCGTTTTTATTGGTTCGTGTCACAATATATGAATATCCTTTATAGTATGCATAAGGCTTACCATACCTAGTCACTGATATTTCCATGTCAACTGTCAAGCATAGACTAAGCTCTAGTAAAGTCAACTTGGTAATAAGAATAATAGTTTAATGTGAGAGCAAATATGGATCCAAAGAGCTCAGGTAAAAGTGAAAGCAAATAAGCAAATATAAAAACCAAGAGTGGGTGTAAAAGTGGTCGCAAAGTGGTAGAGCCATTACACAATAATTTTAGCACGACGTAGCTCTTGTTCAATTTCTTTGATTCCCCAATCGTGACCGGTACGCCCAGTTTGTTGTAAAGCATGCAAGTGTCGAAGCCGTTGAATTAGCTTACTGGGTTTGTTCCAGTATACAAATTTAACAAATGAATTTTTAGGTGTAAACAAAGCATTACCATTATCATCATCATCATCATCATCATCATCATGATCATCATTATCATCATGACCATTATCACTATTACTATATAGTCCTTTTTGATCCTCTTGCAATACCACTTCATTTATAGTCTGCGTTGATTTTGATAGTGTTAAAGGTTTCTTGGACGTTGACAACTGTCTTAACATGACTTTTTGAGGACATGATAAGTCCTTTTGAACAAACACTGCACTATTTTTAGCCGCAATATCGTTTTCTTGAACTTGCTTCTTAGCATTTTGATAATTGTTTGTAAACAGCAACCGTGGTTCGTTTGGAGCACTACATTGATGAACACTCACACTTAAAACCTTTCCATTTTTACTTTTCAGATTGCCTCGACATTTTGTTGACCTCTCTTTTGAGCATTGCCAGAATATTATTCCTTTCGCATTCTGACGATTATAGTTATAAGAGTAGCCTTGATACAGTGCACGTTGCCTACCTTTGTTGGTTGTAGTAAGTTCCATAGTAGTAACTGACCTGTCAGTACGATGTTCACACTACAAAGGTAACAACTGTTTTGCTGATGGAGTGACCTACCATAAGCTTATATATTGGCTTATGTGTTGGCTTTTTGTGTTGGCTTTTTGTGTTGGCTTTTCGTGTTGGCTTTTTGTGTTGGCTTTTGTGTCGGCCTTTTGTGTTGGATTTTGTGTTGGCTTTTGTATTGGCTTATTTGACAAGTTATTTTTGTCAATGTATTTAGTGGATTTTTTTCTTGGTGTTGGAAAGTGTTTGAAAGAGAGGGAATATTTAAGGACTTAACCACAGCTCACTAACCTACCCTAACCTAACTTCACCTAACCGAACCTAACCTAACCCAATTTTACCTAACCTAACTTCACCTAACCTAACCTAACTTCACCTAACCTAACCTAACCTAACTTCACCTAACCTAACTTTTCAACTCTCAGATGATAATTAAATTCTGGGCATAGTCGAGTTGGAACCCAAGACCTCAAGGGTAAAAACCAATTATTTTTGGTAGCTTATTTTGGTAGCTTATTTTCATGGCTAACCTAACTTTACCTAACCTAACCTCAGCTCACTTTGGATATCACTAGTAAGTGTTCATATCCTCTGCTAGGTGGCATGCTAGTTGTTCAGGAAGTGCTTATATTTACCGCTAGGTAGCTGAAACATACGTTGCGTGTTACATGTGACTCTTGTGAAGTTTGACCGCGTGCAAGACGTGCTTGTATAAGCTCTGTAAATAAACTCAATATACAATTAACCATTAAATGTTCAGAACTAACATATATAGCCATGTTTAGGGTATATAGGAGGTTCGATTCCCGGTCAGTGCATGTGAGATTTTCGATGTGAAATGCCAGGTCCTGTGGTTCGGATTCCACGTAAAACGGAGGTCCCGTGGCTTATAATCGCGAGATTAACGGTCACGTTAAACTACAAGCTTCGCTTCGGTATATAGGAGACCCTTAGCAAGAAAGGCTGTCTAACCCACTAGTATACAGCCTTGTCATACGCAGTAAGCACCTGGTGGCAGTAAATCCTATACCACGTTGTTCATTACATGACACTTAAACAGGCTCTAGAACATGGACTAAAATTGGTAAAATACAATAAACGTATGCTGGGCTATATTTCCAAAAATAGGAATTCTACAAAAAAGTTTGTTTGACATAAATCAATGGTCTTTACCTCCTCTAAAACCAAGCCAAATTTCAAGTTTCTAGGACAAAAGAAAATGAATTTTGAAAAATGGTCACTACATTTGAAACTAGGAATTCTACAAAAATGTTTGTTTAACATAAATAAAAGGTCTATCCCCTCTACTTGTAAACCAAGTCCCAGGTCTGTAGAACATAAATGAAAAAAAAAATTGGGAAAGTAGGCGATTTTTCATAAAACCAAACATTCTAAAAAGTGTTCTATGTGCTTAAAAGAATGGCCTCTATATCCTTTATTTTTTATAAAAAGACTTTTTTAATTTTTACATTTTAAAAAAAAGTTCAATTTTGAATTTTTTATATTTTGGAAACTAAAGTTTACAAAAAATTTTGTTTGACATAAATGAATGGCCTTGACCCCCTCTACCCTCAAAATAAATTTCAAGTCTCTAGCAGTGTCAGCCGCTCGAAATTTAAAAACTGCTGACGCTAGGGCTTTAAGCCCGTCTGCACAGTTTTTATCCTAGACTTGAAATTTAAAATTTTAGAATGCCTAGCTTTTTTGTCCTAGAGAGTTGACATTTATTTTCGTGGTAGAGGGGGTAGGGAATTTCATTTATGTCAAACAAACTTATTTGTCAACGTATTAGTTTCCAAAATAAAAAAATAAAAATTTAAGTCTTTTCAAAAAATCTCAAGAAATAAAAAAGTTTTATTACAAAAAATAAAGATCTTAGAGACCATTGGTTTGAACTATTGAACAACGTTCTATAATGTTTGGTTTTCAAACTATCGCCTACTTTTGAAAACAAAATGTTTGATTTTTTTTTTTTTGAAAAAATAACGAGTGGTCTATAGGAAAGAGGACGTCAGCTCGAGTCCAACGACACCTCATTTGTTAAAATCCGACCATCCGTTCGCCAATGATCACCAATGTCCCGAGAAAGTAGACTATTTTTTTTCCTCCTACACCCTTGAAACTTGCTCTGCCTAGAGGACATACCCACCTTTCATTAACGTCAAACAAACTTTTTTTCCAATTCACCGTTACGTCATCCCAACGCCAACAATACCTCGTTCGTTAAAATCCGACCACGCGTTCGGGAGATATCGCCCAACGTTTATATGAAAGTAGGGGGGGGGGGGGGAGTAGAACCCGCATTACCACACTACTGCACAGTTTTAGTCCTAGAGGCTTGAAATTTATTTTGCGGGTAGAGGGGGTTAGGGCCATTCATTTATGTCAAACAATTTATTTTGTAAACTCTTTAGTTTCCAAAATATAAAAATTTCAAAATTGAACTTTTATCAAATAAATGTAAAAAATAAAAACGTTTTATTATAAAAAATAAAGGACATAGAGACCGTTTGTTTAAGCTATTGCACAACATTCTATCATGTTTGGTTTTCAAACCATCACCTACTTTCGAAAACAAAAATTTTCTAAAAATTTTCAAAAATATAACGAGTGGTCCGTAGGAAAGAAGACGTCAGCCCGAGTCCAACGATATGTCGCATGTCAAAATCGGACCATGGGCTCGCGAGAAATCCACTAATTTAACATGGACGCCCCGCGACGCCAGGCGTCGAGTGCGATAGAACTGTCACCACTCCCCTACTAATTTAACAACCAACCAGACAAATAAATAAGCAAACAAACAACCAACCAACCGACAAGACAAACAACCAAACAATCAAACAACCAAACAAACAACCGACCAAACAAACAACCAACAAACAACCAAATAAATAAATCATGGCAACTGAATAAATTGGTATAGTGACTTATTCTCAAAAGTACACAGTAAATTAATTTCGCTCAGCTGGGATTCAAACCCATCTCCCAGACACAGGTCCGGTACCTTCTACGCACTTGTTCCATTGCTCCACGAGTCGCCTTTTCACCTTGCCTGAAAGCGTATGAGATGTGATACTGCTTTCCACTTCGACGGTTCATTCACGTTTTTTATCAGTAAGCCACCGTACCCAACGTTAATTTCGTATCCAGCTGAACCCGTATAATCGGCATGTACTTTGTACATGCCCGTATGATATGACAGGTATAATCACTTGTCACACACATGTTTTTGTAAAGCTCTTGCTTCCATGTCGTCATAAATCTTGTAAAGTCGTTTAGGGTCATTGTGGCTTGGCTGTAAACGGTTAACTGTCGACCATGCTGCCATCAGACGTTGGTAGTGTGGCCGAAAACTAGAAAAATAAGGGGGTAGAAGACACCTGGTGTATTATAATCATTCTATAAATTAAGAATTAGGATTTAGCGATATTTTAAAACCATACTGTATAAAATACTATGTCATTTAACTCCTGAAGGGCATTGGCCTACCGCGACCGCTGCCCAGTTCTGTTGGCCTACAGATTGTGTGGTGACGTGTGTTCAGCACGTCGGATCCCCCCGGCCATTAATCTTGATTTTCTTAACCAGGGCGCTGCCTCTCTGATCGCACAGCTACTCGATTATTATTGTCCTCCCGAGGCTGAGTGCACCCCGCTCCAGCCCTCACTTTAGTTTCTAAAATCGGAGCCGAGAATTAAACCTGGGGTCTCCGTGTGAGAGGCAGGCGCGCTAACCTAATACCAAGGGGCCAGCTTTAAAATAAAATACTGTATGGTACATCTCTCTTTTGCAGCAAATTTAAACAACTGAGCAACACAATTTCATCATATTTGTATGTTTTAAATCCCTGAATCTACTTTTATATTTTTGTGTATGATGTCGTAACATTGCTGTTGTTAATTCCTTCAGGGTTTTGCAGCTTCACGACCATGTTGATTCGTGTACCTGGGTATGTGTGTGTAATCTGTCTGATAACCCGTGCCATTGTGATGGCTGTACTAATGTGTGTATTTGTAATTACGGGTTAGGTTGCAGTTTTTAGATGGCTGTGGCCATAATTTAGGAATCATCTCGGCATTACCTGAAGTAGAAGTGGGAAACCACAGAATACCACTTCTAGGATGGCCAATATGGGAATCGAACCTACTCCCTCTTAGTTCTGCCTCACGAGCCCTCAGATCAGAATTGAATATCTTACAGAGACGGGAATCGAACCCAGGCGTCCGCGGTGACAATCAAGAATGCTAGTCACTACAGCACGAGGTGGACAACATTGCAATAAAATGCTCTTTGATAAGAGTGTATCTGTATTTATCAGATCTGACTGTCACTCCCGGAGGTTCGGGTTCGATTCCCAGCTCTGCCAGGAAATTTTAATTCTGGTGTGAGTGGTAGAACGACGTACACTTAGCCTCGTGAGACAAAACTGAGAAGACAAGGGTTCGATTCCCACCTCTGCCATCCTGGAAGTGGTTTTCCGTAATTTCCAACTTCTACTCCAGGCAAATGCTGAGATGGTTCCTAACTTAAATCCTCGGACGCCTCCTTCCCAATCCTATCCCAAATTTACAAATACACTCACTAGTACAGTCATCTCAATTACACAGGTTAACATATAAATTCCACACGCCCAAAGAAAGACGGGGCTATATGACCGATATGTTGCAGTCTCTAAAATAAGCAACAACTACAACTATTCATCAGATCGCTTAGTGTGAACGTTTCTCTGTACATTTTGTGTGATTGTGATTAACGCACTAATAGATAATATGATTTTTAGCGTACTTTTCACATTTTGCAAAAATTCTGAAAAAGTAATCTTATGAGATCACCCAGGCAGATGCGTGATTGTCTGTCCATCTGTCTGTTCTTCTCTCTGTGTGTGTGTCCCCTCTATCAACTCCTTAACGGCTGTAGCTATCGAAACCAAATTTGGTATGAGCAAAGGTCTATACCAGGACATCTCACGGCCTTATTTGAAAATGACGTCAGTGCTTCCAACTGCTGAATAATCACGATTGAAATTTTATCTCTACAGTATGTTGGATATCTCAGATGTTATGCATGCGACCTGTTCCAAAATTGACACACATATAGAATAGAATATTTCGATAAATTATCAGGACCCCATGCACGACAATGTTGCCAACATGAAATTACGCGTGCTGATACGTCCAATTTTTAAATGCATGTGACTTCTATACTATCAATTGGATTTCAACCAAATTTCGTAAGTGCTTTGTGTACCGTAACTGAGTCACCAGGGCTGCCAACTGTTGATAAAAGCTCCCTCTAATTTGTTTTGGTCCTAATCTCAATATATCAGAGAATATGCACGCCAACAGTTCTAAACTTTGCACACGTATAGTACCTGAAATGTTAGATTAATTTTCAGTAACCGATACATGGTAGTGCTGCCAACGTGATTCTACGCGTGCTGATAGATTCAATGTTTAACCGGATGTAACTTTCAAACTAACAAATGGGTTTCTTCCAAAATCGGCACATAATATTTCAGATTAATTCTGAGCAACCAATATATAGCACTATTGACAACATGATTTTACGCGTGCTGATACACACATCAAAAAAAGTTTTGCATCACCTCGGTTCCAAGAGTTCCGGAACCGTTAAATACAAAGGGAATAGAGATCAACACAAACAACATTTCAGCTCGTTTTATTGCTCATGAGACCCACACATTGCATGTTGTACCATCATACAGCTAGACTTTCAGCATTTGTGGTCCAGATTGCAGTACACACCACTACCTCTAATACCCAGTAGCACGTCCTCTTGCATTGATGCATGCCTGTATTCGCCGTGGCATACTATCCACAAGTTCATCAAGACACTGTTGGTCCAAATTGTCCCACTCCTCAACGACAATTCGGCGTAAATCTCTCAGAGTGGTTGGTGGGTCAAGACGTCCATAAACAGCCCTTTTCAACATATCCCAGGCATGTTCGATAGGGTTCATGTCTGGCGAACATGCTGGCCACTGTAGTCGAGCGATGTCGTTATCTTGAAGGAACGCATTCACAAGATGTGCACGATGAGGTCGAGAATTGTCGTCCATGAAGACAAATGCCTCTCCAATATTCTGCCGATATGGTTGCACTATGGGTCGGAGGATGTCATTCAGGTATCGTAAAGCCGTTTCGGAGCCTTCCATGACCACCAGTGGCGTACGTCGGCCCCACATAATGCCACCCCAAAACATCAGGGAACCACCACCTTGCTGCACTCGCTGGACAGTGTGTCTAAGACGTTCAGCCTGACCAGGGTGCCTCCAAACACGTCTCCGACGATTGTCTGGTTGAAGGCATATGCGACACTCATCGGTGAAGAGAACGTGATGCCAATTCCGTGGGGTCCATTCAGCATGTTGTTGGGCCCATCTGTACCGCGCTGCATGGTGTCGGGGTTGCAAAGCTGGACCTCGCCATGGACGTCGGGAGTGAAGTTGCGCATCATGCAGCCCATTGCGCACAGTTTGAGTTGAAACACGACGTCCTGTGGCTGAACGAAACGCATTATTCAACATGGTGGCATTGCTGTCAGGGTTCCTCCGAGCGGCAATCCGTAAGTAGCGGTCATCCACTACAGTAGTAGCCCTTGGGCGGCCTGAGCGAGGCCTGTCATCGACAGTTCCTGTATCTCTGTACCTCCTCCATGTCCGAACAACATCGCTTTGGTTCACTCTGAGACGCCTGGAAACTTCCCTTGTTGAGAGCCCTTCTTGACACAAAGTAACAATGCGGACGCGATCGAACTGCGGTATTGACCTTCTAGGCATGGTAGAACTACAGACAACATGAGCAGCGTACCTTCGTCCTGGTGGAATGACTGGAACTGATCGGCTGTCGTACCCCCTCCGTCTAATAGGCCCTGCTCATGCATGGTTGTTTACATCTTTGAGCAGTTTTAGTGACATCTATGAACAGTCAAAGGGACTGTATCTTGGATACAATATACACAGTCAACGTCTATATGCCGGAGATCTGGGAACCGAGGTGATGCAAAACTTTTTTTGATGTGTGTATATTCAATGTCTATCTGCATGTAACGTCCATACTATCTATTGGACTTCAACTAAATTTTGTATTTGCATTCTGTACCTTAAATGATGGAATAAAGATATATTCCAAGTCAGCAGGGCTACCAACTGTTGATAAATGCTCTCCATAATTCTGAACTCTAGTCTCAATATATTCAGGTAAACAGTTCAAAATTTGGCACATGCATATGGACGATAATGTTTCAGATTCGTTTCAATGACCCATACGTGACAGTGGTGCCAACATAATTTTACGCGTGCTGATAGGTTCAATGTTTAACTACATGGAACATTTAATGGATAACTACCAAATTTTATACGTTGTATATTGGGTGTATGCCGTAAGGGATATATTTGTACGCGTTATCAGAGGCAGCAGACCTACCAACTGCCTAATAACACCCTCGGAGCATTTGATTCATACTCTCAGTATCGCATGATACTTGGAAGGAATCTATTTCAAACAGACTACACTATTTCAGGTTTATCTCCAACAAATCATAAATTCCAGTATTAAAATAACCCCTGGCACTACAGCCCGTGAAGGACCTAGGTCTACCAAGCGACCGCTGCCCAGCCATTTGGCCTGCAGATATTGGGGTGACGCGTGATCAGCGCATCGGGTCCCCTCAGCCATAAATCTTGCTTTTCGTGATCGGGGCGCTGCCTCACTGTCAGACAGCTACTCAATTGTCCTCACGAGGCTGAGTGCACCCCTTTCCAGCCCTCACGTTAGTTTCTAAAATCCCTGACGGAGTCGGGAATCGAACCCGGGGCCTCCGGGTGAGAGGCAGGTGCGCTATCCCAACACCACGGGGCCAGCACAAATTCCAGTGGCCTTCTGACAGGTATCGTCCCAGCATTTGCCTGGAATTGAAAATGGGAAACCACGGAAAACCATTTCAAGGACGGCCGACGGAGGAGTTCGCACCCACGTATACCGAGTGAGCAGAGAGCTTGGCCCCATAGCCTAACGCTGCGCTTTAGCGAGCGTAGCCACTGCTGTCGGTATTCGGTAAAGTGGACTTCACTGAATGTAAACTTGTATCCCAATATTTCAATAAAGAACAACTCAATATTTGCTCACTAACTTGAGAGACTCTGCTGCTGGTTCGAGTCCAGTATTTGGGTAGACTGTATTTTTTAAGTCCTGCCATCCACCCATCATGGACTACACATATGTAAGATGACAAATTCAGTGGTATACATAAAAAGTATGATTGCTTGCTTGCTTGTTTGCGCTATAGACCATGTAGGTCAGGCTGTTCCAAATCCACGAGTTTGAGTATGCGTACACGTGAGTACTCAGTAGTAATGCTCGGAGCACGGTTGGAGAGGGACAGGGGGTAATAGCCAATACGTCACTGGGCGAAGGTCATAGTACAAGTCCCTGCACTTTCTGCCAGACTTGATGTATCCACCGCTGAGTAATGGCAGCCCCTACAGCAGAGCTGTATTGCTTATTGCAGGTTTACTCACAGAAGGCGGCGAGTACTCAGCTGCTCACAAGCGAGCAACTCGGCTGGAACAGCCTGTAGGTCCTTGGCCTCCTTGATCATGCCTCCATTCATCTTGGTCCTCAGCTTTCTTTCTCCAGCATTTAATACCCAGCTTTCTCAGATAGTCTTCAACATCATCGAGACATATTTTCCAAGGTCTTCCTCTTCTCCTTCTCCCATCAGATTTTCCTATAAATACCGTACCGGTTTGACTGTGCTGGTTTATGGCATTCTCTGTACATGACCATCCCACCTGATTCTCCCCTGCTTTAGGCTATGTCCATTACAATATCTGGTTGACCAAACTATCCCTGTAACTCGTCATTTATCCTAATTCTCCATACATCCTGATCTCTTACTGCTCCAAATATCATTCTCAAGATCTTCCTTTTCCACGGTGACAGCCAATGTTCTTCTCTGGTGGTCATCACCCAACATTCTGAGTCATACGGGACTATAGGTCTTAGTATTGTTGTGTATATTTTTATGTTACGAACATAAAAATCACTGAGTACTTCTTTAGGAAAATGCAAGATATTTATTTACAACAAGAAAGCACCTGTTACAAATAACACTCAAGCAAAGACTCCATCTTGGCTGCACTGGCCGTTGTCCTTTCTTTTTTTTTTTTTTTTTTTTTACAAAAAAAAAACTGTTGCCAACTGTGTCAGTCACATTTATCTTCGAATTCCTGCTTACGTTCCTGGATTTGAACATATTTTGCAAGGTGTAAAAGCATCGATTCCCACTTGTTATCCTTTCCTGGATTTCCATTGACGTTTTATTGCCTGTTTCCAGGGAGCCACAAATACTGGGACATGCGCATTCATACGCCAATTGTCAGTCGCGTGGAGAGTTTGGCCGTGTCACAATCGTGCTGATCGTGCTCTCAGCGCCTCCAGTAGGCTGCTACTCACCATAAACGAGCTATCAAGGACACCTTCTGTTGAAATTGTACTGTTTGAGGCCATTCACATTCATTGTGCATGGCTCACTGCACGTCCCTGAATACATGCATGTGCCTAATAAAACAAGTGAAACAGAAGTTGGGAACTGCATGTCTAACGAGTAACCTACTTGAGTGGGAGTTCGCAAGTCCAGTGTTTAGTAAGGATCATTTGAAAGTGTTAGAAGCAAAATATTAGTTGCTAATAACTTACCATGTGGATAAGAGAATAACATAAAATGAATGTACTGGGGATGGAGAAGGCAGCTTTCTCCGAAACGTGTGTATAACATCACGTATAGACATCATCAACGTTTAGGCCTACACATTTTTCATATCTATTAGCATCATCAGCATCGAATTAAAAATGATTACGGTAATTGTTGTTTTAAGTGGCCTAACATCTATGTTATCGACCCCAAATGGTTTTGGTGTTTGTGAAAAATTATGATGAAATGAATACCACAACTAAAGCTAACCACGAACTTACGTAGGCTACTTGATGAAGTGGAGGGGGAAAGGAGGAAGAAGGTAAGCAAACGACAGGGAAAAGAAAAGCCCTATGCCCTCGAAGAATGAGGATTGAGAGACTTGGAAGGAAGGAGAGCCATGAAAGGCCGAAATGAAAAGGATAGAAGAGAGAGTCCGCCCCAAAGTTAGTGAAAAGAGGGGGAAAATGGACTCAGCTCAAGAATCCATTGTGGTCGCCAACTCCCAAACTCAACAATCGTGAGTCCTTGAGGATGTAGCACCATGAGAGTTGGGGCTACACACACCCTGCCTCCTTGAGAGCCTTGTGCAGAAGGCAGGAGATGACGTGAAAAGAAAAACAAGAGGTCTGACCCCTCGAAGAATGAGGGTATCAGGGAAGTTGAGACAAGTGCTAATTTAGGGGGGAAATTTAAAGACTCCCTAGGTCTCGGATATCCTAGTACCATCTGGGTCGGAAGTGAACGAGAGTTAGCCAAGGGAGGTCGATTGAAAAGATAACAGAGATGAGCCCGGCACGAGTAAGTAGAAGCATTGCCGGACTCAGTTGGGGACCCGTGGTCGCCAACTCACGTTCCACTAGTGGTGAACCTCTGGGATGGCAGTTAAAATGACACGCAACAGTTAGGTGATCACTAATGTTCGCGTCAGGTGAACTCCTTGGGTGGAAAGTCAGTTACCAATGCATGTAATACAATCACATTTTATTTTACACACATCAAAAAAAGTTTTGCATCACCTCGGTTCCCAGATCTCCGGCATATAGACGTTGACTGTGTATATTGTATCCAAGATACAGTCCCTTTGACTGTTCATAGATGTCACTAAAACTGCTCAAAGATGTAAACAACCATGCATGAGCAGGGCCTATTAGACGGAGGGGGTACGACAGCCGATCAGTTCCAGTCATTCCACCAGGACGAAGGTACGCTGCTCATGTTGTCTGTAGTTCTACCATGCCTAGAAGGTCAATACCGCAGTTCGATCGCGTCCGCATTGTTACTTTGTGTCAAGAAGGGCTCTCAACAAGGGAAGTTTCCAGGCGTCTCAGAGTGAACCAAAGCGATGTTGTTCGGACATGGAGGAGGTACAGAGATACAGGAACTGTCGATGACAGGCCTCGCTCAGGCCGCCCAAGGGCTACTACTGTAGTGGATGACCGCTACTTACGGATTGCCGCTCGGAGGAACCCTGACAGCAATGCCACCATGTTGAATAATGCGTTTCGTTCAGCCACAGGACGTCGTGTTTCAACTCAAACTGTGCGCAATAGGCTGCATGATGCGCAACTTCACTCCCGACGTCCATGGCGAGGTCCAGCTTTGCAACCCCGACACCATGCAGCGCGGTACAGATGGGCCCAACAACATGCTGAATGGACCCCACGGAATTGGCATCACGTTCTCTTCACCGATGAGTGTCGCATATGCCTTCAACCAGACAATCGTCGGAGACGTGTTTGGAGGCACCCTGGTCAGGCTGAACGTCTTAGACACACTGTCCAGCGAGTGCAGCAAGGTGGTGGTTCCCTGATGTTTTGGGGTGGCATTATGTGGGGCCGACGTACGCCACTGGTGGTCATGGAAGGCTCCGAAACGGCTTTACGATACCTGAATGACATCCTCCGACCCATAGTGCAACCATATCGGCAGAATATTGGAGAGGCATTTGTCTTCATGGACGACAATTCTCGACCTCATCGTGCACATCTTGTGAATGCGTTCCTTCAAGATAACGACATCGCTCGACTACAGTGGCCAGCATGTTCGCCAGACATGAACCCTATCGAACATGCCTGGGATATGTTGAAAAGGGCTGTTTATGGACGTCTTGACCCACCAACCACTCTGAGAGATTTACGCCGAATTGTCGTTGAGGAGTGGGACAATTTGGACCAACAGTGTCTTGATGAACTTGTGGATAGTATGCCACGGCGAATACAGGCATGCATCAATGCAAGAGGACGTGCTACTGGGTATTAGAGGTAGTGGTGTGTACTGCAATCTGGACCACAAATGCTGAAAGTCTAGCTGTATGATGGTACAACATGCAATGTGTGGGTCTCATGAGCAATAAAACGAGCTGAAATGTTGTTTGTGTTGATCTCTATTCCCTTTGTATTTAGCGGTTCCGGAACTCTTGGAACCGAGGTGATGCAAAACTTTTTTTGATGTGTGTATTTATTTAGCGTATGGCTTTTAGTGCCGGAAGTGTCCGAGGACATGTTCGTCTCGCCAGAGTTTGTAGCTGCTTCTAGGTGGACACCCATGGGGTGAGCTACAAGTACCGTCGCGTGTGGATGAGATGAAATGAATGAAGATGAATTTCAAGTAGTTTTAACTTTGGCTACCAGATGCCACTGACACCTAGCAACGAACGTTAGAACTTGATAGAGCGTTTCGAACGAAATATAACCTACAAATTTGGCTACACACAGCCAATTGTAGAGGTAGGTTCTTTTCCATGCCATAAATCTATGACATAGACGAGAATTGAAGGCATGCAACAAAATGTGAACTCGCATGTTGTGCAGTTTATCGTGCAGATGGTACCACTTCATGGTGTAGTGGCTAGCAGTCTTGGCTGAGGTCTAGGCCCTATTCCCGGCTCTGCTATGAAATTTAATTCTAGTCTGGGGTTGAAATGGGGCACACTCATGAGACAAAACTGAGAAGAGGTGAGTTTGAACGTAACTCAGCCATTTACCGTGGTTCCCCACGTCTACTCCGGGTAGAGGCCACCTCCTTCCCAACCTCAGTTTCAAAGACACGCGCACTACTACAGACACCATAATATCATGGGTTATAAGAAAAATTCAAAACACACACAAGTATACTGGCTACATGACCACGACGTCCAAGGCCCTAAAAGACACAACAATAAGAAGCTACAGATGGTGGGATAATATGTTTTGTAGACACAGAAAGTACGAATATTCAGGGACTGAATGTGTTCAGCAGTTCCTATGTCACACACTTTCCAGCTAGAACACAGTAATTTCCTCTAAAATGACATGGTTTCTATACGCGGACCAGGAGTCGAGCAGGAGTGTTGCTAGGTCACTGACATGAGACAAACTTCTCACAGCACAATGAAACACTTCCCAGCCTATTTACCATTCAGACTAAAAGTCGGCATAACTGTTGTTACTAATTCACTTTAGGGGATTGGGACATATTGGTCATCAGGCCCGTGAAGTTGGGTGTGTGTTGAATTTGTCTCATGTGTGTAGTGGTGTGTAGCTGTATTATTAGGGACAAGGATGAGGTAGGTGCCCAGGTACTATCCCGACATTATCCTGAAGGGACTGCGGAAAACCCTGGGGTAAAAACCACACTCAGGATAGCCTCTATTAGGGCCGAGATTCGAACTTACGTTCTCCGGACTTGGTGCAGCTGCCCGTGCGATTTAACGAGCATGAATACGAATGTGTTAGGGCAGTGTCCTCAACTTGGAGAGGATATGGTTTTTGGCTGGGGGTCAGGCCATAATTTGCGTGATATGCATTGAAAGTGCGACGGTGCACCTTGCTCCTAAGTGGGCGCGCGCAGATACTACCCGCATGTCATTCCTGCCTCTGCCAGGAGAGCAAAAGAATGCGTACGACAAAATTCCCATCATTCTCGGAGGTGATCTAAATATCGATCTGAAGAGTACTCGAGGGAAAAAGTTCCTCTCGTTTATGCGCGATACGTTTAATCTTGAGATTAATAATAAACCAAACCGTGGCACTACAGCCCATGAAGGGCCTAGGGCTACCAAGCGACCACTGCCCAGCCATTTGGCCTGCAGATTATGGGGTGACGCGTGGTCAGCGCGTCGGATCCCCTCGGACGTTAATCTCGGTCTCCGTGACCGGGGCGCTCTCTGACTGTCAGACAGCTACTCAATTGTCCTAACGTGGGTGAGTGCACCCCGTTCCAACCCTCACGTCAGTTCCTAAAATCCCTGACGGAGCCAGGAATTGAACCCGGGGCCTCCGGGTGCGAGGCAGGCGCGCTACCCCAACACCACGGGGCCGGCCCTGAGATAAATAATACTCCAGCCATTTCGACGACAAGAAATAGTACATGCGTCAACGCCGTGTTTTGCCGATTTCTTAATCATTTGACGACTCGCGAGTACTTTTTATACTACTACAACCATCGTCCTTTACCCAAAATCGTGCCCTAGCTGCCATTTTCTTGGTCAGTTTTGTACTTATACCCGCAACTTCAATTTCAAAATAGCAAACTTTGTGTGTCAACAACGTTATAGAGAAACTGGTTTACAGACCTATTCTCATGCGAATTGCGAGTGGTGTAAACACGTGCTTGCCTGTAATATAACCTTGTTAGAAAGGTTAACAGGTATTGATCATCCAGATCTGAAAAACATATCCATGATTCGGTGTTATTCAGTGTAGCCGAGGATCTTTCCTTCTTTCTGGCATTACTTCTTTATTTCTTTCTTACCTTCTTTCTTTCCTTCTTTCTCTCTTTCTTTCTTTCTTTCTTTCCTTCGTTCTTTCGTTCTATCTTTCTTTCCTTAAGGGGCATGGTGGCGCAGCGGTCAAGCTGTTGGCCTCTCACCACGGCAGACCGGGTTCGAATCCCGGTCATTGCATGTGAGATTTTCAAAGTGAAATGCCATGTCCTGTGGTTCGGATTCCACGTAAAAAGGAGGTCCCGTGGCTTATGATCTCGCGATTAACGGTCACGTAAAACTACAATCTTCCTTCCTTTCTTTCCTTCTTTATTTCCTTCCTTCCTTCTTTCTTCCTTTCTTTCTCTTTCTTTCCTTCTTTCTTCCCTTTTGTTTCTGTCCTTCCTTCTTTATTTCTTTCCTTCTTTCTTTCCTTCCTTATTTCCTTTCTTCTTACTTTCCTTTAGTCTTTTCTTCTTTCTCTCCTTTATTTCTTTCTTTCCTTCTTTCGTTCTTTTTCTTTCTTTCTTTCTTTCTATCTTTCTTTCTTTCCTTCTTTCCTTCTTTCTTTCTTTCTTTCTTTCTTTCCATTCTTCTTTCTTTCCTTAAGTCTTTTCTTATTTTCTTCTTTCTTTTCTTCTTTCTTTCCTTTTTATTTTCTTCTCTATTTCTTTCTTTCCTTCTTTCTTTCCTTTTTCTTTTCTTCTTTCTTTCCTTCTTTATTTCTTTCCTTCTTTCCTTCCTTCTTTATTTATTTCCTTCTTTCCATCCTTCTTTATTTCTTTCCTTCCTTAGTCCCTTCTGTCTTTCTTTCCTTCTTTCCCTCTTTCCTTATTTCTTCTTTCCTTCCTTCTTTCTTTTTTCTTTCCTTCCTTCTTTCTTTCTTTCTTTCTTTCTTTCTTTTTTTCTTGCCTTTCTTATTTCTTCTTTCTTCCTTCCTTTCTTCCTTCCTTCCTTTCATTCTTTCTTTCTTTCCTTCTTTTCCCTACGATGCTGCTAATATTCAACAGGGTTGGGGGGGTAACACGTTACAGGTAGTTACACGGTAGCACCGTTACTTTTAATAGTAACGAAATAACAAAAATGCCCATTACTTTTCAAACATGGAGCAATCTATGTCACAGTGTTTCTCATTTTAATTCGGGAATTATTCTGGATACACGAAACGGGCACAACACGTAGCCTTTTAGCAAAGCCGGCCTGAGCGAATTATAGACGTTGCGACTTCATCGTCATCAGCCCCAGGCACATTACAACTCCGCTAACTCGACAACTTGACAAGCACTGGTATTTTTCTTCTTCTTTGAACCACTAAATGATTTTCTCTGGTCAAGCAGTATATTGTCTTTAAAATAATATGGTCTAATAATAGCTAGACCAATAATTTCTAATATCGCCTCAACAGTGCAAACAGTACAGCTATACTTTAATTACAGTACTCTACTGTATTATTACTAGCCTACTGTATATTATTCAATGACGTAACTAGGGTTTGCTTCTGGAGGAGGATGAGCTCAGTCATAATTGC
The DNA here is from genome assembly GCA_946902985.2 of Meconema thalassinum. Lineage (NCBI taxonomy): Eukaryota > Metazoa > Arthropoda > Insecta > Orthoptera > Tettigoniidae > Meconema > Meconema thalassinum. The sequence continues at coordinate 883,776,449 of OX336389.2, read as the reverse complement.
ATGGGGGCGGGGGGTCGAGGGCTCGGACACAATGAGAGACAATAAATGATAGATAATATACAATCCCGAAGTGTATATGCTCTTTCTGTTTGATTTCATTAGCATTTGACGCGTTATATTTGCACTAAGCAATGTGTAAATGCTCGATCGTTAACATTTTCTTAAATATTAAATTATAACATCCAGTCTTCTTTGCGAAGTCATCTGGCCCTTTCTATTCTCCGACATTGTATTGTGCCCGTCAGAGGAGCTTGTCAGGGTTGCCAACAACTGAAATTACGTCCCAGATAGTCCCATCTGTCAAACACATAAACCGAGAGGATCGGATGCACTTCTTTTAGGCCAATGCAGCACGAGAATCGTGGTCCCAGAGATCTGGGTGTTCATGGAGGCGAATGTCAAAGACCGCCCAAGAAGTACACCCTCAAACACAAAACTATGAAATGAAAACATCCAGGCTTATGTAAAGTCTCGTGAACATGTTTATTTAAAATCAACAAATCTCTATCCTACTTCGGAGGTTTTTTTTGGCTAATCCGCAAAGCTAATAAATAAAAATAAAGAAATTAATCCAGGGCCCTAACTGAAGCTAAGTTACAACCCTCTCGAAAGTACTTTCATAAAAAGTGAAAGAAACAACAACAAAGCTTGGAATGTGGTACGTAAAATAATCTCTACGCAATTAGAAATAAGTTACGCAAGATCAGAATTTACATTTAACATAGTAGCAAAACAAGGCCTAAGATATGATGGTACCACTTACGATTTTACAGTTAATTTGAATTAATTTAGCTAAGTTCTGACATGAATAAAAATTACGCCGATAGACGTCCGTAAGCAAAAAATTACAATCAAAGCTAACATGACAACCAGTAACAAAAAGAACACAACAATCAGTCTTAAGAATACAAGTGTTCAACAACACTACAGGTACAATAGGGATGAATACAGAAATAAAGCACTAGACACAAATTCATTCCGATTAAAGCCTTCCTGCACATTTTGAGATACTGTTTGTACCCAAAAGTCATTTAAGTGAATGTTTGTTACGTTGGCAACAGTGCAGTAAAAACTACGTCTTACGTCACATGAGTATTGCCCTCCACCAGGTACGAACTTCAGGTTCATGTGCCACTCCGTCGTCTCAAGTTAGTGTAAACTTGTCCAAATGTCATTTCCGCTGAGAAATGATTCACCTCTCATGGCATCAGTAAGCAAGCGCAAATGTAAGTCCAAAGTTATCAACAATCAATCAATTAATTAATTAGTTAATCATTTTTTGAATAATTATGTTTCATGTTTTATATGCTTCGAATTAGGTTATCGTTGGATTATGACGAAATACTGATGATTGCATGACACGTAGGCTAAAGAACAGTGAGTCTCCTGTGAGATCAGTCTCTTACAACATTGACTTATATTCAGCACAACTCCACGAGCTAACACTGGCTCGGAATGAAACAATAACACAAACTGTCGGTAGTGCGTGGCTCACCTGATCAGCCTCGGGTAAGTCTGGCATAACATCAGTTACTTTCCGGCTATCGCAAAAATACAACAATCTTATTTGCTGACACAAGTCTATACGACAGTGCTTCACATGCACTAAATACTTATTTAAATGGCCTTATACATCGTGTCCTCATAGTCAATAAACAAAGAATAAACCTTGCATCAATTCCTAATACTTCCTGAAACAGTATAACACAATTTGTCGCTCTCCAATAGCGATCTAACATATGACTCAAAGGTCCTCCATTTCATAATAAAATATATGGTAGCCTACAAGATGACTGCTAGCCTTGACCTAGATTGTGAAAACATCCTCCAACCAGTAATCTGACGTCAGCACGTCTGTAACATAATCAATAGTCTGTCTCAATTGAATAGGGCATTGGTTTGTGGGTAGGTGGTGTATTCTTGGAATACACGGTAAGAGAGAATATAATTTTTAATGCTCTTTGCATGTTCATTTTTTCCTTTTGATCAAACACCAACAGCGATCTTCTAGTTTCTCTTTGGTGGTCATATCTCTTATGTCATTGTGAGTCTGTTCTAGATATATATCTTCCATGACCCACCTAGCGTCATCTAGCAGCGAATCTCAGAAGTTCCTCAATTCTTCCCTGTACAAGAGGACTTACTTATCAATTTGGCCATCAGATCTCATCACCATCGCCAGCTATCAACTCTTTGAAGACCATTCATCAAGAAAAACATTTATTTTTGTAAAGTTGTTTCATGTTTATGTGCAAACTCTTTGTTCCTCCCCTCTCTCGCCCGCTTCCCCCTCTTCTCCCGTCCTCCTACTGCTCTTCTCCGCGCGCGCAGCCAGCTCGCTCGGTCACTTCAGTTCTACACTTCTCCGCGTCGTGAGCAACCGCTCATTCACTCTCTTAAGTGCACTCAACTTCTTGTTGGTCATGCCGTCTAGGCTAGTACTTTTCTGCGTCTAGCAGCTCTCACTTGCACGTCGGCAGTTGACTCAGTCAGTCAAGGCTCAACTAGAGCCAGTCTCCTCAAACCAAGAGGCACTCTCCACATTCTACGCCATGTTGGCACATTAAGTATCCGTCAAAGGGAACTTCACCTTCGCCATGCAACAAAGATAAGTACAAACTTCTGGTTTTAACCTCATCTTCATCAGTTTTATTATCTACATGCTTTTATCGATCATTTATAGGCAGTGTGAGATTAATCATTTGTGGCAATAATCATCCTTCGCGGGATTCTCCATGTTGGGCTTTTGTCTAATTAAGCCAATCTTTGTGAAAAGCAGCATTTCTTATGCTTATTAAATGAGAGATCTTCTCACAACGTGGGATATTATCAAATACCCACTGTCTATAAATATTAAGCTTGTTCCACCGCTTGAGTAACTTTGGCCCTATTCTTCCATTACGATCGTTCTGGAACTTTCCAGAATCTGCACCTTATCTACAAGTCACGCCGTCATGTATCTTTCCCTCACTTGTGGGAAGGCCATTTCAAACTAAGGAATCTACCTTATAAATTAATGCTCAATAGCTAAATTTTCTTCCACCGTTGGGATTTTTTCTGGCGCATTTAATTGTAATCCACAACTTTCTCAAGTAATAGACTTTCGCCTATCTAGTGCAACCAGTCATTTTCCACGATTGCAATAACTTTCTTTGCCATAAACTTTTGCGCTACTACAGTGAACTTTCCATCCATTTCAACGAACTATAGTGATAAACAGTGTTCTTTCAGTATTTCTTCCGCGTCGCGCTCGTCCGATTATTATAAACACGGCCATGAACATTTACCTTTCATCCCAATTGCTCTTTCCTAAACCTTTTACTAACAAACCATAATAATAAATTTACTAATTTAGGTTTGTTTCAACGAGGTGTCAATCTAAAGATGTGCCCTCCCATTTTTTCTTATGTGTAATTAATTAACTTCTGCATAACTACGTGTCTTGTACACGGTCCAAATTATCTTGTTTCCCCCTTCTAATTTAGGGAATACAATTTTTTCAACGTACAAGTGAGTTATTTCTAGGTTTCACGAAAGGGAAACTTGCCCCATTTGTCTCGTGATTCCTATCTAAACATAGGAGGTCTAAAACCTTCCTTTTGACTTTCTCTTCAGGTTTCACAGTAAGTGACCTGCCCTATTTGTGTAACTACTAAAAGTAATGCTGCTTCAATACAAGAAGTTATAGGAACTTCCCTTTCATTCTACCTGCTTTCTTTTTTGTTTGTTAATTTCGAAGTTGTAACTTTCTTTAAGATAGGTACTTGGAAATTTTTGAAAGTACACACCTTGTACTCGATTTAATGTCTAAACTTTAATCACTTCATTTGTCTTTTTTAAATCTTACAAAGATTTTAGTACATATAAAGGTTTGAAACCTAATGAATTGTTAATTGCCTGGAGCAAACGTCAAATGTTTTCTGAGGTCTGTGACACCAAAATTGTTAACCAAATTGAAAATATATATTTGTTCAAGTTATCAACTTCTTTTGAATTGTTATATAAATTAAGCGTTTCTTTTCGCTTTTTCATTTTACTAATACAACGGTTAGGCAAGATCTTGGCTTTCCTCACTCTTCCTAGGTTCATGCCCTCGTTAATACGCAATAAATCTGTTACTATTTGTCTTGTCAGACCATCACCCTTCCCCATAGTAGGCATATGCATGCTTGAGAGGGAATACGCTAAAGCCATTCTCTGGCAAACCGCCCAAGTCCTAGCTGCGGTTCCCGTTAGCTTCGACCAGGTCCTTACCCACTTTAGGTATCAGAGAACGGATTTGCAGTGGCAACCGCCTCTAAGTGCATTTAAAGTTAAATTCATAACTTTTGTGGGACTCTCCTCCTATTTCTCCATCCGTTTTCTCCAGTCCGAAACCCACCTCCTTTTCTTTATCATCTTCCCTTGGTGGTTAGGTTATTCCTCAGCCAATAATCTACCCAGTAGGCAATAACTCGTTCTGCAGGTGTGTCAATACACGCAATCCTCCCTGCGTTTGGCAGTAATGTAACACATTCATTCAGGCAGAAATTCACTTCATAACAGTCCTAATGTGAATTGTACACGTAGTTGCCTAATAAAATAACATTTACCAAAACTGGTACTGCGTAAATGTACGTAGTACAACGATACAATGTGTTTGTCATAGCAAACAAACCAATATGATAGATATCACACTCCATTCCAACTGCTTTGGCTCAAAGATATCATACTCTGTCTATTTACAATCTTCTGCTTCATAATAATGTTACCGTGTCGACTACCTGACACAAAAATATAATTAACACACAACCTCTACTGCTGCTGGGTTGTTATAAATGATACGTAGATTAACGGGGTTCGATGCTCGACTGGCATAAATAAAAAAATCCCTGTTTTGTTCTCACTTAGAACTATGTGGCATCAGAGCTTCAAAATGCTCAACAAATTCCAATATAACTGTGGTAGCTACTGTCGGCTAAACCAAATGATAAGATGTGAAAATAAAGAAGTGGCGTGACTAGAGAAATAACAGAATGGGTGTCACGACAAAAATATTTACATGGATGGCAGTCCATTCTCTAAACTTCAATCTAAGTTTGACCAAATATAGCTCATCAGCTATGGTCACAATTAGTAAACTGCAAGACTTGACGTTCTGAAGCGTCCATAGGAATGCACCATTGCATAGAATCCAACTACACGGTGTCTAACAAGTATAAGCATACTGAAATAAATCACAAGATGAGTGCTAAAATACAATCCGTACCTAACTGGTTGTCAAGAAATTCGGTTGGTTAACTACGCTACATCTACCACAGTAAGAATCCGTACAAGAAAAGAGATACAATCTCACTGGACTAGTATTTCTCCTCATTCTCACCAGAATTGAGGGGTAAGTAACATCCAGACAATAGGAAGTGTAAATCCAATTCAGGCCTTCCATCCCAGCCTTAGCCTCTTCCTGGCATTTTCTACGTTCCCTTGGTCGGTTCTGGAGTAGTATCCTCGTCATGTTGGCGGCACTTACGATGGTCTCCAACAGGTTTCCCTGTCTCGCGTGGTTTGCAGGTTCCCAAATCATAGCGTAGCCCCTCCTCAGAATATCTCCTTCACATGGTGGGTTTACTCCATGTTAATCACAGTAGATGATGGTAATACGAAGTTACACACCTGGCCATTTAAGTAGCACATTTTCATAGGAATTTGCACACGTGGTAGTCACAGAATTTACAGTAATCACTGTGAGAATAGATTGCACACTGCTTCTACACAAATATTGCAGACTATAATCAAAAATGGCCCTTCACTGTCTGCTTCACTGATTCTCAGATACGCACATGGTATCGTTTCACTGAAGTTACCACTTTATGCAAAATCACCATTAATCGTTGCAATCAGATATCGTAGAAAAATCGCACTACAAGCGGTGATATTGTTCCTAACAGTGGCGTGCTTTACACTTATACAGTATAATGTTCAATGCTTTCTGACGAATATTTTCTGTCCCTCTTGGACTTAGAAATGTTCTGCCTCGTGGTAGAAATATGGTGTTCCACGTGGTCAAAAATACGCAGAAAAAATTACACTCCTGCCGAATCTTCACTGTGGTCGATAATACTTGACCAATGATGCAGTTTAATGATCACAGCACACAATACGGTGCGAAATTATTAACGATGCACGCAGATACAAAAATGTTAATCACCTAGTGGGTGGACTATATTTCGTTTCCTCGTCACTGCGGACGAACTGTGTAACACGTCCGATATTGGCCGACTCCAAACACTCGGTTGTGATAGACACCGGATCATGCTCCTGGGTTCAAGCAAATGCTCAAGACGTTGAGCGACTAATTACATCCGATTTGCATATCTGCGATGGAAAATACCTTTACCAAAAATATAAACTCACACATCAAAGTGTTCAAATTTAGCAGAATTACAAAGTGCGAAGTTCTAAGTCTTGAAGTTTCGAAACATGTAGTAATATATGCTCAAAATAATCAATAGGACGTTTTTTCAAAGTTAAAAGAACATCTGACATCATGTCAAAGCATGTGCTGGCCTTCGGGCGCGTTCAGTGTTGAAGCAAAGTATTCACATAGACTTTTCAAGGAAAATATCAACGAGGATGAGCTCACACGGGCGCATATCCTCCTCTGTCGATTCAAATAAAAATGTAGGGATGCATTTTTATTTGCTTCATCAGCTAGTTTAACTCTGGTTATATTTTTTTAAAAATTGGCGGCGTTCAAAGAGCCAATATGATCACCTGTCTGTAGGTCACCAATGACAAAGCTCCCATTATTTAGAACTTTGGTCCATCGCCTGTGTTCCTCCTGACAATACAGTCTGAGGAATTCTGCACGAAGGACATAACACACTCCGCAGGATTACTCTCTGGGTGTCTTATGGATGATAATACAAGTCCTATTTCCAAGTCATTCATAGCGTTGGCGAATCCCACAGAGGTAAACTGTGATCCGTGGTCAGTCAACAGGAATTGTGGCTTTCCTGCCTCCGGCGTCTTTGTCGTGTTATCCTTTGTAAGATCTGGTGCACCGTAGCTTTCTGTATCGGATGGAGCATAGTATATTTCGTAAATACATCGATGGTCACGACGACATATCGCTTTCCTCGACGAGCTTTCGGGATCGGTCCGTAAAATTCCTGGGCGTACAGTTCCCTAGGTTGTGTTGGCAGTATGGATCTAGGCGGTTCCTTTAACAAGTGTGACGTGTACTTGTTACGCTGGCATGCGTCACAAGTCTCACGGACGTACCTAGCCCTTTCCAAACAAATGATTCTCGAATCGTGGCAATCGTTTTGTCGGTTCCTCCATGAACAATAGACAAATGAACCATAAGTATGACAGCGTCCTGGTATCTCCTGGGAATAACAGCACGAAGCTGTGTGTGATCTTCGTCTATGAACTTATACAGAGTTCGGTGATAGATGAGGTAATCATCAGCAATAGCGGCTGTTTGTGCATAATGGATATCCTGGGCACCCATTCGGTTCTCCAAAAATCGTATAATTCTTCTCAATTCCTCCTCGCGTCTTTGTCCCTCAGGTAGATGACGAAGTCGACGAAGGTGTTCTTCGCATTCTCCCTCGATGTCAATGGCATTAACGATCGCTTCCGGATTTCGGCTGAGAATGTCAGCCAATACATTCTCCTTACCGGGTCGATGCTCGGATCACAAGATCAAATTGCTGGAGGAACAGCGTCCAGCGCATGATTCTGTCGCTTGCCAGTCTTGTCCTTAAGATGAAGGTCAAAGCGTGATGGCCGCTCCTTACTATGATTCTCTGTCCCCATAGAAGTTTGCGCCAGTACTGAAATGCATATACAACGGCGAGTGCTTCAATCTCCGTCGTGAAATAGTGAGATTCACGTCTCTGCTCTTCAACTTCCTGTAGTAGAATAGCACATATGCCTACGGAAGATGTGTCTGTCTCCACAATGAAATTCCGGGAGTAGTCTGGATATTCCAAAGTGACCGACTCGACTAACATTTTCATGGCTTTCACAAATGCTTCATTGCATCCTTGCTCCAAACGCATCGATTCTTCTTCTTTAATAATCCTTGCAATGGAGAAACAGTCTCCGAGTACTTCGAGCAGTGAGCGGCAAAAAGCTGAATGACTTCTAAAAACTGTGTCACGTGTTTCACACGGGTTGGTGTTGGAAACTCCGATATGGCTTGAACTTTTGCTGGATTAGGTCGGTATCCCAGTCCACTTACTTTGTGACCCACAAATTTAATCTCCTGGTGGAAAAACGTGCATTTTTCATATTTGACCTTGAAATTAGTCTGCCGAAGATATTCAAAGACAAGACGAACAGTAGCTAGATGTTCCTCTTCGGTTTCTGAAGCTATGATAATAACATCCACGTAACAAATGATCTTTTCCATTACTTCCGAAGTTAATTTTGCATCCAAGGCACGGATGAATGCGGCTCCCGCATTCCTTAATTCAAAAGGTAGTTTCCGAGATACGTAGGAAGTTTGTCCGAATAAAAACCCTGTGTATTTCTGTGTGTGCTCGGATAACCTGATATGGTAGTACGATTGTACGAAATCTATGGATGTCAAAAATCGCTTCCCTTTGAACTTCCCTAGGATATCTCTTATCCTACGCGGTCGGTCATGCTCAGGAGCTAAACGCTTGTTCAAGTTCCTGGAATCCAAACACAGTCTCAAACTGCCGTCGACCTTAACCACAGGGGTGAACGGATTTACGTAGCAAGTTGGTGCCTTCTTGATTGTGCCTGCTGCTTCCATCTCCTGGAGTTTCTTAGCAGCTTCTTCACGATGCTTCTCCGCAATCGGATAGACTTTCTTCTGATATGGAGAGTCGTCTAGCACAACCAAGTCGTATTCAAAATCACGAATCTCTCCAGGCGCAGTATCGAATATATCCTTAAATTCAGTTAATAGTGCCTCCAGTTTTTCCTTCAGGGTTCGGTCAAAGGTTCCCCGTTTTCATACAATTCTTGAGTATCCTCTACTTTCTTGGCGTTTAACATTTCAACCATATTGACTTCTGCATCCAACTCTGGATCGTCTTCTATCAGGTTCATGGAAATGGTCTCTTTGGTCTTAAATTCAACAGTGTTGCGTCCCATATCAACACTCCCTTCATGTTTGCGCATAAAATCTGCCTCCAGTATAGCCTCATATCGAAGATCCTTGAGGACTAAAAACTGGTGCAAGTACACGTAGCTTTCAATTTTTAGAGTACACATGACCTGTATTTTGCATTTTACCGTGCGATCAGGAATAATTCCTCGGACTCTAATGGCAGAAACGGGTAGTTCTTTCACATTAGTTTGTGTCTTTGGCGTGGCATAAAAATCTTCTGACAAGACACTAATCATTGCATCGGTGTCAATAAGAATGGAAACTGGGCATTCGTCAATCTCTGCCGATATCATTGGCAATGGGGTTAACTCAAAATCAGTAGTGGTACTGTCCCCTAAAAGTGAATTATTTGGGACTAAAATGAGATTATTTTGTAGCCCATGATATAATTTAACATGGCAATATGAATCCTGGAACTTGACACAAACGAGTCGTGTTAGAGTGTAAGCAAGGAGGGAGATCCCATCACGTGATATGTTGAGCAATATAATATTCTCGAAGGTTCAAACTGACCTAGCAACAGTGGATCTATCAAGCATTATGATTAAATATTGTTATAAAATATATCATTGGACATAAGCCCAATAAGAAAAGGTCTTATTGAAGATGGGATTACCTTCAACTAAATTATACGGAGAATTATTACATTTAGGCACCAAGAAAGTTATTTTATTCATTGGAAATGAGAAGAAAATTAAGAGACAATATAACAGAAACTTTGAAAATCACCGAAATGACGAAATATGCCGTAATTAGCATTATTCAAGTGCGTGCTGAATTTTTGGTGGGAACAGAAATGGCGAACAGAATTTTTGACTTGGAGAGGGGATGCCAAGCAACAGGGTTCTTATTCCTGCAAAGGTGGAAGAGTGCAGACGTATATTCCGGGAGAGTCGAGTTCCCGAAGGTAATAGCCGAGTGCGGAGTTTAACTACTCGTGGAGACAGTGATGTTGCAGGGTAGATAGTGGACATCGCCCACGCTTACGATTTGAGTGAAATTGCGAAGAGTCTTAACATTGCAATAAATAAGTATTCTTTGAGAATATCTCAAGTAAACTAATACCGAATATAGTTCCGAACGCATAGTATTATAATATAAAATTTCAGCGTTACAGAAAGAAGACTTTAGCAGATATTGACTATTTAGAAGTGCAGAAGAAAAGTGACGGACTCAGAAGTTGAAAAGCATTTTAGTTTCAACGAGATTGCAGCGAACACAGGTTCACTATATGAAGTTCATGTGAGTAACAGTGTGATTGACTTTAACAATGGAGCAGGATATTATTATAACAGAACTATTACTGCTAATATTTATCAAGAAGAAGTGTTATTCGAAATATGTAATATGTTTGAGATGATGAACTAAGGACTTTTATGCGTCAGGGATTTGTTTGAAATAGAGTATTAGATACAATATGGAGCTTCGTTAATAAGATTACTTCTGAATGTCTACGAATCAAGTATACATGAAACGTTATGTACAACTCCATCTCGTGCATTAAAGAACTCCATGGACTTGAACTTAACATTTTCGAGCTACATAAATATTTCATAGAACATCTTTATGAATATTTCTAACAACGATTGTGATTCCATTACGAATCTTATTTTTAACTATGAAGCTGAACCTACAATATTGCTCGATAATGACATGGAAACTCTATCAATGACGGAGAATGAAGATCCATCAGAAGAAAAGTCGAGATGCCAGGGTGGACCCGGCAACGAGAGGTTGCAGTTCGATCCCAGACGCAGATTGGTGTTTGTCGGAGGGGATATTCCTTCCTTCTCCGAGGTTGTTGGTTCGAGGAAGTGGACTGGGGTCCAACTTAGTTTCTTGGGAAGAGGAAACATCTAAGTAATTTCCAAATACTTAACCTGATCATCGAGAAGTCTTCTGTCAATGTAGTAGTGTAGATTATTATGTAGTTAGAGCATTATAGTGACATTCAGAGCAATCCTTTTCTCCATATTTCGATATATATTTGTACTTAAGGAATGTAGCAACATTTTACTCTACAAGATCATGTGAGGTGACTTCGTCCTTTTCACATAGATATTCTAAGATTCACTTTCTAAACTGAGATGTAAATTTGTTTAAGGAATTAGTATTCCAGTTTTTCATTATTTAAGATCAGTAACTTTAACTTTCGACGTCTTTTCTATTCATTTTGAACAGAGGATTCAGACAGTTTGTCTTGGATGGCAATTAAATTCTTTTTAGTAATTTAATTTGGGCATCTTATTTGTAACGAAGAAACTTCAAGAACAGAAGAAACCACGAGTGATATATTATTATAATATCACAAGTATTATGAACTTTACGCCGATCTGACAAGAAATATTCGTCATGTTTATGATAGGAAGTCATATACTCTTAGACATTCTTTGTATAGAATGGAGACACATTCCGGAATTGACAATCCTTACTTTATTACAGATATATCTTCATGGAAGATACTTTCATCCGACGTTAGGGTTGTCAAAGCTAGTCTATCCCAGTCGCGATTGATTTCTATTGGACATTTAAATAATATTTGTGGTTATTTGTGCACAATATGTAATGTCACGTCATATTGTGGGCGTAACATTGCAAGACATGTAACTTCGAAGCCAAATAAGTACGGTAGAACATAATTGTATTTCTATTAAATGTATATGTAACAGTTTAGTCGACATCCAAGTAACATTTTAGAGTAAACTCATGGAGGTCATTCACAATACGTCTAAGGTCGTCTTTATGAACGAAGGTAACGTTTAAGAACAAATGTAGCTGCTCAGGATGCCAGCGGTTTATTGTTGCTACGCTGAGGTAAATGCTAATAATGTAAATGCAAGTTTTATAGAAGTGATGTTGGTAACAATTATTTTGTGTAATAGAATTGTTCAACAAGTAGTAAAGGAGAGTGTATTTCCGTATACAGAGGTATACGAGGCTACGTAGAAAAATGTTCGTATAAATGCGAGGCAGTGTCCGCATTTAGAGAAGTTATTGCAGTACAATACTTTTTGGTAATAATATGGCATTATAACAATGGAATCGAGTTGTCGAGAACTCCGATTTGTGAATTTACGACTTAGAAGTGGAGACAGGAGTGTGATGTGCGGAAATAGAGTGGGAAAAGTGTTGTCAACTTCTGTTTACTAATACTATTTCTTAACATTTTTATTAAACACAAATTTGAGTAAATACGTGTGTTTGATCTTTGTTGTTTGAATACATTAGACAGATAACGACTACAAACCTAAATATGACTGGTGATGTAGTATTTTATAAAAGAGAAGGGGATCTCTAAATGATTCTGACATTTATAATATGCAGAAAGATAAACTTTGAGCCAGAGCTGAGGCTCAGTTATATAACGAATTATTACCGTTATATGAGTAAACGTTAACAATAACGAGAGTACATACTGTAAATATACTTTCATAATTATTTAATTAAGGGTATAATGTGTTAATAATAATTTGATCGTATGTTTTTAACTTGTGCTATATTGAAGGGTAAATTTTTTGGAACGAATGTTTTACGTTATTAAGTGTGAATGAGACAATTTTATCAGTCTAGAATGATGTAAGAGAATGCTTGGATTGTTATGTGAAATTTTGAATGCATTTTAGAAAGGAATGACTGCTTTATAGACGGTTTTGTTAAGACTAAATGATACAATTTGAGACGTGTAACTTTGAAGCGATGTTTCACATTTGCTAGGCAGACCAGCAGTGTGAACTGTACGGTGGCAAGGAGGGGAGACAGCCCCGTTAGAAAATCAAGGTCAATGTATTATAAAAATGAGAAGAGTTGCCACGGCCACAATCTTTATGAATGAAAACAGGTTGACGGCTGATTGGAAACTGTGTCAATATACACACGTGTCGACAGTCCAGATGCACACGTTTGACGCGCGCAAGAATGTTAATAGCTTGTAGAAGTATGCTAGACACGCAGGAATTTTTCGCAAATTACAGGTAATGTTTTATTACTTGTAATTAGCGGAGGCCTTTAAAATGTAATTTCTGTATTACTGGAGACATAATAACTTCAGTGGCGTATATTTGGTGAGGAGTGAGAGTGTGTAAATATTGATTAATTATTTTATAGGGAATTTTTATTTGTCTTAGTTTATAGTTTACATTTGTTAATAAATGTATTTAGTTCGTTTTCTACGTCGTGTTTCGAGTGACTTATTTTAGATGTATAGAAAATAATATTGTGAAGCCCCCATTTCAGGTTTGGAACTGATTACCCCTAATAAACCCCGAGAGATATTAGGTATGTGTTCACTTGAGCCCCAGTGTATTTATTGTTTGTCCTTAACATCATTGTAGTCTTCTGCGTATATTCCCGAAGTCCTTGTTGGAGCGGATTTTGATAGTATATTTAGCCGGATGCTTCCAGAATTTTGCAATCCAGCCCAGCTATGGATTTCCGGCAGGCAACTTCTCGAATATACGGGTACAGTACGTCGTTCGTTCAATAAGTCATCCTGAATTGATTTCCAGAGCAGGATAGTGGCAGTTACCCTGGTACCAATCAGATCAGCATCTATTGCGATCTTGGCGGTTTTTTTTTTTCCTTTCGAGGTACTTGGCTGGTCATGCTCAGGTACCTCCTGTGGAATTTCACGTGCGTCCCTCGGTGTTCGGTTCTCGTATACCTCTTCCTTATTCTCACAGAGTTGATGGATGTACTCGCGACCCTCCTGTGCACGTCCACGCCAATCACGGTCGACTTGATTCCGGGGATCACGATCTCGGCGATATCCTCCACTGTATCGGTAATCGCGGCGAATCTGGCCTGACTGTTGAGTTTGAGCTATGATCCAATTCCCTCGGCGGTCGTTTTCTTGACGACGGTTGTCGTTCGTTCTCTGGTCGAATCGATTGCTCCAATAACCTCTGTTATATTGTTGCCTATTCCTCTCATATGGCGTTCCGTTCCAAGAACGACGTTCGGGATCTACGTTCCACAGCTGATACGGAGCGCTCATCACTTGAGTTGGTTTTGTGGCCTGACACACTTTGTTAACAGTTGTGAGATTGACATGCCGGGTCTCTCTCCTCGGTGGTTTGTGTATTGCAAACTGCTCAGTGCTTGAATCTAGACGTCTCAGAATCTGGTCGTATTGTAAGAATGTCGTAGCTCCAGTGGCTATCAAGTCCCTCTGCACGTCTGCAGGATATTGCCTCGTAATGGTATTGATTAATTCCTGCTCCGACAATGGTGGTTGAAGACAACGCAGCTTGGCCAACTGGGTTGAGAAATAGTTGGCATAGTGCGTTGGTGTGTTCGAGCTGTAGCGCTTCGTGTACATTTCAGCACGAATGCTCGGCTGTATGTCGCTCGACCAATAAGTTCTCAGTAAGGCTTCCCGGAAATCCTGATAGCCGGTGAAAGAATAGTGGAATGCGCGGAACCAGGTGCTCGCTTGGCCGCCGAGATGACGCTCAATCACTCTGAGCTCCCTCTCAGGTGTCACCATAGTATCTCTGAGATAGCTCTCTACGTTCGCCAAAAATTCCACAGGGGTAATACCACTTCCAGTACCCGAGAAACGAGCGGGTTGCTCTTCTCGCGAACGTATAATCATAACGTTCCCATTGTTCATTTGTGCATTTGCAGGCCTAAATATTGGTGCATTGTAATTGAGTTGCACTGGCGTCTCTGTTTGAATCGCAGTACTAGAATGCATAGTTTGTTGTGTGGTCATCTGTATGAACGGCGGTGTTGTATTGGAGAATTGTGGCGGCGGCATAGTTTGTTGCGTATCACCTGAGGACATAGTAGGAGCAAATTTAGGTTGAGCCTCTATTCGTTGCAGTAAACGCTTCTCCAATTGCTCCATGTCTGGAGTGGTTATCGACTCCGTTTGACGACTTATCTCATTGATTTGTAACTCTACGCGTTCAATTTTCCCGCGCAGACATGTATCAATTTCTCTGATTGCCGTCCGTAAATTGTAACTAAGTTGCAAGCGCTCTGTGACAGCGACTTCTTCAAGTCTTTTCCTAAGTGAATCAATATCCTCTTTGAAATTCGATACGTTGTCCTTCACATTGAAAAACTCGTCCTTGACCTTAGCAACATCTCCTCTAAGCTCAGTGACCTCATCTCTGACACTAGCAACATGAGCTTCCATATTATGTTTATGCTCATTCAGGTTCCCTTTCAGAATATCAATATCAATTCCGATCTCTTCTCTGTTTGAGTCTGTCTTCGCTTTCAGTTCTCCAACGGTGTCGGCAAGATTATATACATTCTTAGACGTTGCAGCTAGTTCACCTCTGAACTTAATCATATCATCCGCAATCGCCTTCACATTCGTGTTGACAGCTAGCGCGGCTCCTACCATGAGTGCAAGTCCCACATTGACGGTAGAGATTTTCTTCCTCAAGTTCTTCATGAATCCCTCGACGTTAGCTACACGATTTCCTAACTGATCCTTAGCATCTTCGAGATCTGCTCTCATGTCGACCTGAATCTTTTCGATCGTTCCCTGAATTCGGACAGTCCCTTGTTGATTTTTTTCGTTTATATTATCAACAGTTCCATCCAACGCAGCTAGTCTGGTCTGTACCTCATTCCTAGCACGGTGCATTTAGTCAGTTAAATGATCTAATCTAGTGTTTTCATTCTGTTGGTGTCGCAAAACATCAATCCTTACAGCTGCTAAACCTGCGGTCAAATTAGCATTGGCTGGCGTTCTGTTATTTTCCATGTCGACCCTTACTTGGTTGAGATCAGCCCTAACATTGTAAAGGTCACCCCTAACTTGATTTAGTGTTCCTGTAATCGCCTCTAAATCGCCCCTAATATCATTTAAAGCGACGTTAACACGTTCTACGGCATTTGTATTTACATCTAAGTCACCTCTAACCTGGTCGAGGTTACCTGAAACATTTCCCAATTCACCGCTGACATTACCTACATCGTGCCTTACTGCGTCTAGGGCAGCGGTATTTGCACCTAAATCAGTCCTAATATGGTTCAAGTTGGCGTTAACATCAGCCAGCATCCCCTCTAACACGCGACGAACTGTCGCCTCATCCATAACACAAGAAACAATTGATAGAAAGAAGAAGACATCCACAAGGAAAGCTTACGACTATGAGAAGGAAATTATTGTGGCAGAAAGTTTGTCTTCATTCAATAAACGTCACGAGTACAGCTGGAGTATACGAACGAAGTGCTTCTACATTTACAATCAACAACAACAACAACAAGCAAAAGAACACATTACATTTACTCAGGATGAAGCATGAGCAAAATCAAAATCCTCATTGAAGTTAAAAATATAATAATGCTTCACCCTCATGGTCTGATATCAAAAGATTGCCATGCGGCTAATTGAACAGCAGTACGACCTCTAAAATTCGTCCCAGTCTAGTCAATTTGCCTTTAAACAATTTTCACAAGATCCTCTCAAAAACTACAAGGAGCTGATGGCCTAAATGTCCAAATCGACTACATCGTTTGGGCGCCAAAATAAATTAAATGTGTTATGTGCCCGTCAGAGATGCTTGCCAGGGTTGCTAACAACCGAAATGACTTCCGAGACTTTCCCATCGGTCAAACACATAATCCGAGAGGATCGGATGCACTTTTTTTAGGGCAATGCAGCACGAGAATCGTGGTCCCAGAGATCTGGGTGTTCATGGAGGCGAATGTCAAAGACAGCCCAAGAAGTACACCCTCAAACACAAAAGTAAGAAATAAAAACATCCAGGCTTATGTAAAATCTCGTGAACATGTTTATTTAAAATCAACAAACCCCTATCCTACTTCGGGGGGTTTGTTTCGGCTAATCCGCCCTGGTGTATTCTTGGAATACACGGTAAGATAGAGTATTCTTTTTAATGCTCTTTGCTTGTTCATTTCATCCTTTTTCTCAAACACCAACAGTGATCTCCTAGTTTCTCTTTGGTGGTCATGTCTCTTATGTCATTGTGAGTCTGTTCTAGATATATATCTTCCATGACCCACCTAGCGTCATCTAGCGGCGAATCTCTGAAGCTCCTCAATTCTTCCTGGTGCAAGAGGACTTCCTTTTCCATCTGGCCACCAGTTCTCGTTGCCATCGCCAGCTATTATCTCCGTGATCAAGAGAACTTCGTCTACTCTTTCACCCACCAGGCTGTGCTAGTATCGCCTGCTATCAACTCTTTGAAGACCATTTCCTCAAGAGAATTTAAGTTTACAATATTGGTCATGCTTATATGTTCTCCTTTTGTCTCCTACCCCCACTCTTTTCCCTTCCTTTGACCCTCCGCGCTTCGCTGAGTGGGTCTCACTTGTAAGTCGGCAGTTGACTCGGTCAGTCAAGGCTCAACTAGAGCCAGTCTCCTCAAACCAAGAGGCACTCTCTACGTTCTACGCCATGTTGGCACATTAAGTATTCGTCAAAGGGAACTTCACCTTCGACATGCAACCAAGATAAGTACAGACTTAAGGTTTTAACCTCATCTTCATCAGTTTTATTATCTACATGCTTTTATTGATCATTTTATAGACAGCGTGAGATTACTTATTTGGGGCGGTAATCATTCTTCGCGGGATTTGCTATGTTGAGCTTTTGTCTGTCTAAGCCAACCTTAATAGAAAGTAGCTTTTCTTAAGCTATTTAAATGAGAAATCTTCTCACCACGGGGGATATTATCTAATACCCGCTGTCTATAAATTACCAAGCTAGTTCCTCCGCTGGATTAACTTTGGCCCCATTCTTCTATTAAGATCGTTCTGGAACCTTCCAGATCCTGTACTTTATCTACAAGTCCTGCCGTCATGTATTTTCACTCACTTGTGAGAATACTATTTAAAATTGAAGAATCTCACTTCTGAATTAAAGCTCAATAGCGAATTTTCTTCCACCGTTGGAATGTTCTATGGCGCATTTAATTGTAATCCACAACTTTCTCAAGCAATAGACTTTCGCCTATCTAGTGCAACTAGTCCTTTTTCATTATTGCAATAACTTTCTTTGCCATAAACTTTCGTGTTACTACAGTGAATTTTTCATCTATTCAAAAGACTAATGTGATAACTAGTGCTTGTTCAACTTTTCTACCGCGTCGCGATCGTCCGTTTACATTAAATAAGGCCATGAACATTGATCCTAAATCCCAATTTATCTTTCCTAAACCTTCTACTAACAAACCATATTAATAAAATTGTAACTCTAGATCATTTTCTATGAGGTGTCACTCTAACGAAGTGCCCTTCCATTTTGCTTGTTTATCATTAATTAATTTCTGCATAACTACGTGTTTTATACACGGTTCAAGCTTACATTGTTTCTACCCTATAATCAGGGAAAACAATTCTCTCAACTCATGAGTGAGTTATTTCTAGGTCTCACGAAAGGGAAACTGCCCCATTTGGCTCGTGATTCCTACTTAAACATAGGAGGTCGAGAACCTTCCTTTTGACTTTTTCATCAGGTTTCACAGTAAGTGACCTGCCCTTATTTGTAAAATAACCAACAGTAATTCTGTATGAATATAAGAAGTTATAGGAACTTCTCCTTCATTCTACCCACTTTCTTTTTTGTTATTTTCGAAGTTGTAACTTTTTCTAAAATAGTTACCTGGAAATTTCTTAAAGTACACTCCTTGTACTCAATTTAATGTTTAGACTTTAATCACTTCATTTGTCTTTTTTTTAATCTTACAAAGATTTTAGTACATATATAAGGTTTGAAACCTAAAGAGTTGTTAATTGCCTGGAGCAAACTTTAAATGTTAGGAGGTCTGCGACCCCAAATTGTTACTAAAAATTGAAACTATATACTTGTCAAATTTATTAGACTCTTTTGCCTTGTTAAATAAATTAGATATTTGTTTTTGGATTTATCATTTCTCTAATACAACGGTTAGGCAAGATCCTGTCTTCCTTGGCTCTCCCTACTCAATGCCATTAAATCTATTGATAGGGCTTTCACCACTCGTTGCATTTGAGCAAGAACTCTTAGTGGTAATCTCGTTAAAGTTTCTCTTAGCTTTAATAGCTAATTCTAACTGGCCAGTAAGGCAAGTATAGCTCGCTACGCCAGCTACCTGCTTGTGGAGATCCTCTCCGAAAACTTATGGTTGGTTTTCCAAAAGATAAGTGTTTCTCTTTGTCTAAACTTTTAGCCGGCTCCATGCTGAGTAAAAGCTTAGCCATTTCCAAATGCAACCATTCGTTCACTTACCAAAAGTACTCCCCAAGGTATAATTTTTTATCACTATCCTTCTTGGAAGCACTTGGTCGCTTTTTCAGGAACTCTATAACTTCGAAAACTGGAAATACTAAACCTGATTCAAATCATTGGCATTCTTCGAATTACTCTGCAAAAACGAATTTCTTTGAACAGACAAACAATAAATCTGTTACTCTCAGTCTTGCCAGACCATCACCCTTCCCCATAGTAGGCATATGCATGCTTGAGAGGGAATACGCTAAAGCCTTTCTCTGGCAAACCGCCCAAGTCCTAGCTGCGGTTCCCGTCAGCTTCGACCAGGTCCTTACCCACTTTAGGTATCAGAGAGCGGATTTGCGGTGGCAACCGCCTCTAAGTGCATTTAAAGTTAAATTCATAACTTTTGTGGGACTCTCCTCCTATTTTTCTATCCTTTTTCTCCAGTCCGAAACCTACCTCCTTTTCTTAATCATCTTCCCTTGGAGGTTAGGTTATTCCTTAGCCAATAATCTACCCACGCCCCAGAGATCTGGGTGTTCATGGAGGCGAATGTCAAAGACAGCCCAAGAAGTACACCCTCAAACAAAAAACTAAGAAATGAAAACATCCAGGCTTATGTAAAAAATCGTGAACATGTTTATTTAAAATCAACAAACCCCTATCCTACTTCGGGGGGTTTGTTTCGGCTAATCCGCCCCAGAGATCTGGGTGTTCATGGAGGCGAATGTCAAAGACAGCCCAAGAAGTACACCCTCAAACACAAAACTAAGAAATGAAAACATCCAGGCTTATGTAAAATCTCGTGAACATGTTTATTTAAAATCAACAAACCCCCATCCTACTTCGGGGGGTTTGTTTCGGCTAATCCGCAAAGCTAATAATTAAAAATAAAGAAATTAATCCAGGGCCCCAACTGAAGCTAAGTTAAAACACCCTCGAAAGTCCTTTCATACAAAAGTGAAAGCAACAACAACAAAGCTTGGAATGTGGTACTGCCCCCGTAAATTGAATTATACTGAGACCACGGTGGCTGTATTGGCATATGTGAATAAAGTTATGGCCGTCATAGTTGTGACGTGTATATTCATGACGTAGGCTTGGATGACGCAACGCTCGAGCAAGTAGGCTGGCTGAGCTTAGATTCTTGCTGACGTCACGATTTTGTTCGAGAAGGATCTTAGATTTACGACGCAGTCGCAGGGAAGCAAGTAAACGTGCTGAGGAAGAAGTTACGCTATTGGAGGAGAGGCTCGAACCAATGAATGATAGCTTGAAGGGAGACGGAGATTACTGAAACTACGATATTTAATAACTTTTGGCATGCAGAATTGTGGAAAACTATTTTCAGTTATGGCATTGATTTGGAATTTTGAAGAAATTAATTATATTTTTGAAATCTGAAAATCCGTCAAGAATAGCCAAAGTTGGAACTTCGAGTAATGATGGAAGAAGAAACTATGGTAGGGATGGATACGCCCCATCAAAGTTGATAAAAGGCCTTCCACAGCAGAGAGGAGCTTCTCACTTCGTGGTTTTATTCTGACTTGATAGTCTGACTTCGTGTTCTGATAGAACAAGCATATCGTCATAAGCAAGCGTGGCAGAGCCCACCGCATCGAACAGTATTGGGTATCCAGCAGTGCAATTTTACTGTTACTAAAACTAGGCGAAGTTGGAGCGCACACATAAACGATTCTACAAGTTTATCTATCAAGAATTAGCTACTGCATTTATACTAATTCAATAGTGCATTACAATATTGAGGCGTGTGCGAAAGTTGAACATTTTCATTATAATACTTCAGAAGATATTCGCATTTAAAGACTGCAGAGAAAAGTGTTTTTCTCGAATCCTGTGAAGCACTTTTACTACCACATTCTACGCTACGGCAGACACGTGTATTGCAACCGTGATACTGAAGATTACATTTGGTGATACAACGCTACATTCTACAATGGAACTATACAATCTGGCAGTACTTTCGACTAACATTATAATGGAAGTGGAGATGGAAGACTAAAACTTTAATGCAATTGGGACATACATCAGTAGTGTGAAGTAGCAACATGGAGCTTCGATAATCGTCATTCTACAAAGACGAGCATGTAGTGAACATTCAGCTACACTCATGCATCGTAATCCATCGCTGAATTACATCAAATGGCAGTGGAAATAAATTCATACTCCACAATTATGAACATTTCTGCGGAAATATTTGCAATGAACTTCATGGCTGATTTCTACAAGAACTTCAGGGAACTTTCAAGAAGGGCAAGGGTTTTTCCCAGCACACAAAGAAGAGTTTTGCCAGAAGGATGTCTATCGTCTACACGGAGCAGTGCGATTTCCGGAGGAGGAAGCTGTTCTATTCTCCGAGGGCGCAGGTTCCAGGTTCGAGGTCGGTGCACATCTATCCTGTGGTGAAATGGAACCAGCAGCAGTCTTCTGTGAAATTTTCTTCTAGAACTTCAATCCAACAGATAAGGTAGCCGTGAACGTTTCTTGATTTATTTGAGCCATTTTAGTGAGATCTGAGCAACTATCTTTACCATATTTTCTGTCATATATTTGATTGCCCCATATTCTTTTGCTAGATGTTTCTGTACTCTGTACACTTTGCAGCTTTATGCCATTTTCTTCGATTTATTGAGACATTATTATGTCATTTGCATATTTAAACATTTTGGATCAGTTTATACTGAAGTTAAATATTCTTTCGAGAATTTGAATTTTTCTTGTAGTCACGATTTGACTGTAAAGTTAACGATTTTCTATGGCAAGTTTGAATTCAGACAGCGTGTCGTTTTATTAAAGTAATTCTTTCCAGTAAATTACTTTGACCAATTTTCTGTCATCCTCAAGAAAGAAGAATGATTAAAAGATTTTAGAGCGTTAAAATCTACTACTTTATCGACGATCTTGGAAATACTAGTCGTTTTTATGAACATGATTGAAACACAGACATTTTTAGTCAATTCTGAAATACCATTGCATTATAGACAATTTTATGAAATATGAACTTTGAATACGATTTATTCAGTACACTATAGTAATGAACATTTGATAGGAGATTTTCTCAATTCTAGATTGAAACAATAATGTTTGCATTTTCTAGTCTATTTGCATTCTATTCGACTATTTCTGCAGTTAAATGAATTTTGCTTGAATATAGTATTTTTATACTGCGATAATTATGATGAGATTAATTCATTTTGATAGACCAGGGAGGCGTGTCTAATCGTATTTGCTATTAAATTTATTTGTGACTGGCAAATTTTTACTTCATATCGCTTCATGAATGAAACCCACGAAGGTTAAATATAATAACAGTTTTCGATACAATTGATGAATATAAGAATTTTTAAAGAGGAACTATGGATGTATAATCGTTAGTTCAGTGGACGTGTAAAAGTCGCTGATGAATAATGCCCTTTAATAAGTGAAGGAGGTTCCCACAATAATATTGATGATGATGATGAATTTATAAGTGGAGGTTTTTTGTGTGTATTGTGGAAGATTTTGATGCCATATATAATGAGATATATGATGAATTATGGGCCAATTTTGTGCGTTTGTGCGAGGTATGTTTCCGCTGAGTTGTATTGTTCAGGTCCATTGAAAATTATTCATGTGAAGTTACTGTTAAAATTAACAAGAGTGATAAATTGATTGAATTATAGATTTTGAATGGAGGTTACCGTCACAAATAATAATTATTAAATCTTATTAAACCTGAATCTAAAATTTAAATATAAGTAACCTTCATCGGTCGATTATATTACCACGATTTAAGAAAATATCAACCGGATAAACGTGTGGTTAATGTATTTCAAATATAAATAAAATATAAATAATGTAAATAACTATGTAAATATCTATAATAATAATTTGAAACAAACGGGATTAATAGAGGCGTGTAAAAATTTTACAATTGTCGTTTGACTAAGTTATGAACAATCTAAATGTTATAAATAATTATTGAATACTATGATATAACATTATGCGTTTTGCTATTAACATTTAAACAACGCTAGTTCGATAATTGTAATAAACATTTAAATAAGATTTGAGATTAACAGAGTAATCCATTGCAATGTGAACGGAACTTGTATAAATTTTGCGTGATAATATTTGAGTTGAGATGTGAGCATTTAAATTGTTTTGAATGAGAGCTAGACTCTGCGTTGGCCAGCATATGGTGACACTGGTTAGGCAGCTGCGTCCATTTGACGAAGCAAGCATGCAACACTGCTTAGGGTGTATTGCAGGTGGCCAGATAACTGAATGGTGGAGGTCAAGGTCAACTACTTAGCGGCCTTGCGGTTATTAATAAATGTGTGTCAATGAACTAAATTATGAAGTTCATGAACAAGGAAACAAATGCTATATGTCTCGTCCCAGCTCCCTTATCCATTCCAATGTGCATTGTTGTTATTATTACGTTCTTTTGAGCTAGAGAAAGCTGAATTTTTGTATGTGAAGTCTACAGTCCTACAGGAGGACATGGTTGCATTGACAATGGCTTCAGACAGCCATAACTATTTTGTTGTTAAATTTTGTTAAAATATTTTTTTTTCTCTTTGTGAAATAAATTATTGTGCAGTTTAAATTTTCTGGTCTCCGACTTGGTTCATTTTAAATATCGTGGTGGAGGTTATTGTGAGGGCATACTATTAAGTGATCCAGTTGAAAACCCAGACCCGAGATTAAATTGAATAGGTAAGTAAAAAGTAAGTATGAACCCCCGTATATTTTGGTGTGTTCCACAATAATTTCATGTTAACTACTGTGCTCTAATCTCGTTAGTATCTGTCAGTGCCATTTTCATTGATGTAGCTGTGCCGGTGCAATCGATTATTGGCAATCCGAATGAGGGGGCGGATTTCTGACAGCCCACTATCCGGATTATCGGGGACAGTAGGATTGGCGCAATCAACGTGTGGGGCTCGAATAACATTGGATTACCAAGTTATCGATGTCAATGGGATTGTGAAGACTCAAATAAAGAGGTTGATTCTTTGTTAGATGTCTTGGCCAATTTTAGAATTTGAGAGTGTGATTATATAGGGATTAAATGTTGTGTTGTATTAGGAAAATTACACTCAGAAAAGATCAGATCTTATATAACCAGAGAGAGGTTAAATAGGCTGGAAACTTAGAAAAATCGCCTATGATCTGGAGTCTTATTTTATTTGACCGGCTTATGACATGTTTAGTCATATTAAAGATAAAATTAAACTATTTGGATTGTAAATGTAAATTATTTATGTTAGGATATTTAAAATGAACCAAAGAAATTTGAACATGTGCTTGAGTTTATTTCAACATAGGGTGTTTATGAAGTTAGTGATAAGCTAATTATAAGTTAGATTTAAGACAGAAAATTGCTCAAACTTTATATATGGTGAAAGGCGTTGCTCAGATGTTGTTATCTTGCTCTATTTGATGTATGTCGCTAACGCAGTCTATTATTGAAATATTATTGAGATGGCAGATGAGAGTATGAGAAAGATGTTGGAGGAGATGTCCAACAGTTTGAAAGCTAGCATGAATGAAAGTGTGAGGGAGATGGAAGCTAGGAATGCTAGTCGAATGCAGGAGATGATGAAGGAGAATTTGAAGGATCTCCAGACCAGTTCTGCAAATTTGGAAAATAACATGTCGCGTTTACAGACCAGTACACAGGAGGTCCAGAATGCCGTGACTGACATTCACAAGGATGTCTCAGATGTTAAAGTAGATTTATCCAATGTCCATAAAGATGTTTCAGATGTAAAAATTGATGTTTCCAGTGTACAGGGAAAAGTTGATTCAGTCCAGAAAGACCTTACTTTGTTAAATCTTGATGTTGCTAATGTCCGGGGTGATATTTCATGTGCTAGAGCAGAAGTAATCGTTGTTAGGAATAATGTTGCTACTGTACAAGACAAGGTAGAAGAAGTTCAAAGAGAGATTAGAAATGTTCGAACCGATGTGTCAAACGTTCAAGTAGACATAAATAATATTCAGTCTGATGTTAATGATATGCAAAGCGATATCAATAAGGTGCAAATAGAAGTTAATACACTTTTTGTGGACATTGCCAAAGTTCAAACTGATGTTAATAAGGTTAGAGAAGAAATTGAAACTTCAAAAACGCTTTGTACTCGTAACATTAGTGCTTTAACAACTAGATTGGTTGACGAGTCTCTTAGGACAACAGCTTCACTAGCTGGATTAAAACATGATGTAGAGGTCATGAGGACCCAAGTCTTAGATCATAATCGTTTACTTAAGGAAGACATTGAAGTAGATATTGCTGAAATGTTAACTGCAAATGTAACGGTTTGGAAAGATGAATGGAACAAGTCAAGTGGGGAACATGTCAATCAGATTCAGGAGCGAATTGAACGAAAACTAGCCAGTACACAAGTAGATATAAATAATGAGGTAGTTCAAATTAGAAAGGATTTGAGTATAAGGATGGATTCGCTATCCGAAAAGCAGGTAGAGGATAGAACTCAAATGGGCCAGGACGTGCAAACATTAAAAACCGCGTTAGAGGAACAAATTCATAAGGTTGTCTCTGATGTCAATGAAACTACGAGCAAACTTCAGAATTTAAACCTAGGAGAAGCTAGCATGTTGGAAACGTATAAAGAAGAGTTGATTAGGAAAGTCATCACGGAAATCACAGATAAGGATCCAGAAGGGTTGACTTTTGAAGATAATAGGAATTACGTGAGAAGATGTAACCTCGCTACTGAAGAGAGAGATATTAGTCCTGAGGAACGTATATTCAGATTCTGGGAAGAAGAAGAGGATAGGAATATTGAACCTGAATGGAAATATCGTGATAGTGGGAAGAATTACATGGATTCATATCCAAGAAATGTGACAGTCATCCGAAACTTTGAGGACAAGCCTCAGAAATTTAGTAATACAGATAGTCTAACACCGATAGAGTATATCAGAAACCTGAAAGACTATTTTATTGAAGCCCATATTCCTAGAGAAAGAGAAATGAGAATCGTAGAAAGATTTCTAGCTGGAGGACCTCTTGAGTGGTTCAGAGCATTTCGGTACACTTTTAGTAATTTCGATGAATTTGCAGAGGCACTGATAAAACGATTCTGGTCAATAGAAGCACAAAATTCATTAAGAGCTGAGGTATACTCGAGGAAGTATTCGGGTACTCTTCCAACACGGTACGCTGATTTCTTCACGAGCCACTTATCGCGCTTAAGATTTTTACAACCCCCATTGTCTACAGAGCAGTTAATAGATGCCATTTCACGTATGCTACCTGTTGAGGTAAGAAGGCTTATTATATCGTCAAATATAAGGGATTTGACCAGTATGGACGAACTATTGAGAAGGCTTGATTACACGAGTCCGGTGCCAAATTTGGTTCAAAAAGGTCAGAGGCACGAATTCAAAGACATTAATACAGTCTACATGGATCAAGTTCAGCAAACTGATACGCCTGCTGAAGAGAAAACTGAAAATGTAGGTCCTCACAGGAACAATTATTTTCGCAACAACAGATCACAAGGTTACCGTCCATATCAGCAAAGACGAGGCTGGAATAACAATAGGGGGAACTATAATAACAATGGGTACAATAGGAACTACAACAGAAATAACCAGTACCAGAATCGGAATCAAAATTCTCAAGGTCAGGTTATGACACCGGACAAGTATCAAGAGAGAGAGAAAGAAAGTCAGCAGTATTTGAAGGAATTACGAGAGAAGGAAGCTGAAAACCAGAAGAAAAGACAGGATTTAGTGATCGATCCTGGTCCTTCTACAAGCCAGCAGGGGAACTTTGAAAATGGTAACACAAAAAAAAACGCCGATTTCTCAACGAAAGTGAGAAACAATGAATACATTGCCACACCACACATAATTACTATCAATGAAATTTACGAAGTAACTGATGAGGATTTATTAGAAGAGAGAGGAATCGTCAAAGAGGAAAGACCATGTGCCTTACCTATTATTTCTGTACTGATAGATGGCCAACAGTACAAAGCTCTTATGGATACCGGCGCAATTATTTCTATCATTTCTGATGAATGCTATCAAAGTCTATTAAAGGGAGAAAACATGACAGTTTTACCTGCTTCTACCGTCAAAGTGAGAGGAATTTTCCAAGACAAGGCAGTGAAATGCAAGATCCAAGTGTTGTTGAACTTTGAAATTAATGGAAGGAATTATGAACAGATCTTTATTGTGGTGAACAAGATCCATTTCGACATTGTGCTAGGAATCGATTTTATATCGAAAGTTGGAGCCATTATTGATATGAAGAATAGGATTATTAGCTTTAATGATGGGTACATGATCACAGAAGAGATCGAAGAACAGGACGTGAAAAACAGTCTGGAGATAGACCTTAGGGAAGAGACTTTAAATACCATTATCAATGAAGTGGAGAATCTAACAGAAATACCCAGTAGAAAAACTGAAGGATTTGAAGAAATTCAGGGGGAATTTGAGGATTTGATAAAGGAATTCCAAGATATATTTGATGAAAAGCCTGGATTGATTAAAGACTATAAGTATAAGATAAGGCTGACCGATGAAACCCCTTACCAAAAGAAAATATACCCCATACCTGAGAAATACTACCAAGAAGTACGAGGTTTGATCAGAAAAATGGAGGTAGACGGGATTATAAAAAAACAGGCGTCGTCTTACATAAACCCCATCACTGTAGTCAAGAAAAGTAATGGTCAGATACGTCTCTGTCTCGATGCTCGGACCATCAACTTAAAGATTCTTCCAGAAAATGACCGACCACCTAAGATTAGAGATCTGCTTAGAAAATTCAAAGGGAGAGCATGTTTCAGTGTTCTTGACATGACATCTTCGTTTTACCAAGTTCAACTGGAAGAAGAAAGTATGCAGTACACTGGATTCTTATTTGACCAGACGTCATGGGTCTTCCAGAGAATGCCTTTTGGAATGGTCAACAGTGGACCAGCACTTATTCGAGCACTTGATAGCAAGCTCACTGACGAAGTAAAGGAAAATGTAATCTGCTACATTGACGATTTAATTGTATCTTCACCCAACGCCGCAGAACATTTAGTGCATTTGAGAAAGTTGTTTGAAAATTTAAGGAAGGCCAATATTAAAGTCAATTTTTATTCATGAAGAAGGAGATCAACTACTTGGGGCGTACTATTGATAAGGATGGATATCATCCGAACATGCAGAAAGTAGATGCGATCACAAGGTTCCCAAAGCCAACTAAGGTGAAACAAGTCAGAGAATTTGTAGGCGCATGCCAATTCATCAGCAGCCACTGTCCGAGATACTCTGAAATTATGGCTCCTCTGTATGACTTAGTCAAGAAGAATAATAGATGGAAATGGAGTACCGCAGCAGACGAGGCTTTTGAGAAAGCAAAGGAGATGCTCAGAAACAACGTTAAACTGGAGTACCCAGACTTTGAGAAGGTGTTCTATATTGAGTCTGATGCATCAAGAATAGGCATTAGTGCAGTCTTATACCAAAAAGACGAGGCAGGCAACAAGCACTACATTGCGTTCACTAATCGGAAATTAAAGAAACACGAGGAAAACTACTTTACGACAGAACTAGAAGCGTTAGCTTTTGTAACAGCTTTGCAAGCGTGGAAGAAAATGCTGCTGGGACACAAGGTTATCATTATTACAGATCACAAAGCACTTTATGCTGCAAACTGACATGTCTAGTGATAGATTGACACGTTGGGCTTTGTTCACCCAACAGTTTAACGCCACTATTGTCCATCAGCCTGGGAAAGACAACTTACTGGCTGATGCTTTATCACGTAACCCTATCAAAAATGTGCAGATACACCATGTACAATTGGAGCAGCGAGATCAAGAGACCGTTAGGAGGTTAGCCCGAATCGGTGTGTCACAGAAGAGACACGCTCCAATCAGGAAAATGTACAGGTTCCTTAAGGGTTACATGGACAATACTGATGTTGACTATGCAGCTACACAGAGAGATTCACGACACTTTGTCTTGAGTGGAGACGTCGTATGTAAGTATGCTGACTCTGCGCATACAAAGCTCCGAATAGTCGTGCCACCTAAACTTGTAGTCAATTTAGTGTGGGTAGCTCATCACGCAACTGGACATGCCGGTCTGGATAAAACTCTTGATACTCTTAAAGAGAGGTTTATTTGGACTAACATGCGTTCCAGCATTGCTAATGTCATTCGTTCATGTGATAAATGTCAAAAAGCAAAGTATGCTTCCGCTCTATTAAAAGGAAAACCTAAGGCTATGATTCCCTCTAAACCGAATGAACTCATGGCGACGGACATATTTGGCCCCTGTCCGAAGGGATACCAGGGTAATCAGTACCTGTTGGTTACCGTGGATGTCTTCTCGAAATTTGTAACAATGAGTCCCATGCAAAAAGCTAACACGAGGAACGTTGTAAGCAGACTGGAACATGCTGTATTTCCAAAAACTGGTAAACCAGAGTATCTAATATCGGATCATGGAGCTCAGTTTACATCCTTAGAATTTGCTGCAGATATGGAAAGGCTTGGTATTAAGCACATATTTTCAAGCGTGCGCTATCCGGAATCGAATTCTTCAGAAAGATACATGGCTGAATTTTCGAAATTTTGTCGAATTTTCTGTCCGAATGATCATACTAGTTGGGTGAGATTTGTACCCCTTATTGAGGAGTGTCTAAATTCTACAGTGCAGGAGAGCACAGGAGAGGTGCCAATGAGACTTCATCTAGGAAGAAACCCAGAAAGGCCGTGGGACAATCTTTTCAACCACGTTCCTAGAGATCCCGACCTAGGAAGGCAGCAGAGAATTGACAGAGCGAAAGAACAACTCCAGAGAGCAGCACAAAAACGACTGAAAAGAGTAGCTGGAAAAGGTTTTGGTACTCCCTTAGAAATTGGAAATCTGGTATTACTACGCAGACATGTCAAGGCTGACGTGAGTAAGAAAATCTATCCCAAGTTTGGAATAGTATTTATGGGTCCGTTCAGAATTACGAATGCTTATGGAAACAACTGTTATGAACTCAATGATGATGAGAATGATGTCGTATATGGCAAGTTCAATGCTGGAAACTAGAAGAAATATTATCCAAGAGTAAGCCAATAATAATTCAATTTCATGTTCAAGTGAATTCAGATATTTGTAACAGAGTTTAAAAACAATTTGCAACTGTTTTTAAAACGTGGTGAAGGGAGAATGCCCCCGTAAATTGAATTATACTGAGACCACGGTGGCTGTATTGGCATATGTGAATAAAGTTATGGCCGTCATAGTTGTGACGTGTATATTCATGACGTAGGCGTGGATGACGCAACGCTCGAGCAAGTAGGCTGGCTGAGCTTAGATTCTTGCTGACGTCACGATTTTGTTCGAGAAGGATCTTAGATTTACGACGCAGTCGCAGGGAAGCTAGTAAACGTGCTGAGGAAGAAGTTACGCTATTGGAGGAGAGGCTCGAACCAATGAATGATAGCTTGAAGGGAGACGGAGATTACTGAAACTACGATATTTAATAACTTTTGGCATGCAGAATTGTGGAAAACTATTTTCAGTTATGGCATTGATTTGGAATTTTGAAGAAATTAATTATATGTTTTTGAAATCTGAAAATCCGTCAAGAATAGCCAAAGTTGGAACTTCGAGTAATGATGGAAGAAGAAACTATGGTAGGGATGGATACGCCCCATCAAAGTTGATAAAAGGCCTTCCACAGCAGAGAGGAGCTTCTCACTTCGTGGTTTTATTCTGACTTGATAGTCTGACTTCGTGTTCTGATAGAACAAGCATATCGTCATAAGCAAGCGTGGCAGAGCCCACCGCATCGAACAGTATTGGGTATCCAGCAGTGCAATTTTACTGTTACTAAAACTAGGCGAAGTTGGAGCGCACACATAAACGATTCTACAAGTTTATCTATCAAGAATTAGCTACTGCATTTATACTAATTCAATAGTGCATTACAATATTGAGGCGTGTGCGAAAGTTGAACATTTTCATTATAATACTTCAGAAGATATTCGCATTTAAAGACTGCAGAGAAAAGTGTTTTTCTCGAATCCTGAGAAGCACTTTTACTACCACATTCTACGCTACGGCAGACACGTGTATTGCAACCGTGATACTGAAGATTACATTTGGTGATACAACGCTACATTCTACAATGGAACTATACAATCAGGCAGCACTTTCGACTAACATTATAATGGAAGTGGAGATGGAAGACTAAAACTTTAATGCAATTGGGACATACATCAGTAGTGTGAAGTAGCAACATGGAGCTTCGATAATCGTCATTCTACAAAGACGAGCATGTAGTGAACATTCAGCTACACTCATGCATCGTAATCCATCGCTGAATTACATCAAATGGCAGTGGAAATAAATTCATACTCCACAATTATGAACATTTCTGCGGAAATATTTGCAATGAACTTCATGGCTGATTTCTACAAGAACTTCAGGGAACTTTCAAGAGGGGCAAGGGTTTTTCCCAGCACACAAAGAAGAGTTTTGCCAGAAGGATGTCTATCGTCTACACGGAGCAGTGCGATTTCCGGAGGAGGAAGCTGTTCTATTCTCCGAGGGCGCAGGTTCCAGGTTCGAGGTCGGTGCACATCTATCCTGTGGTGAAATGGAACCAGCAGCAGTCTTCTGTGAAATTTTCTTCTAGAACTTCAATCCAACAGATAAGGTAGCCGTGAACGTTTCTTGATTTATTTGAGCCATTTTAGTGAGATCTGAGCAACTATCTTTACCATATTTTCTGTCATATATTTGATTGCCCCATATTCTTTTGCTAGATGTTTCTGTACTCTGTACACTTTGCAGCTTTATGCCATTTTCTTCGATTTATTGAGACATTATTATGTCATTTGCATATTTAAACATTTTGGATCAGTTTATACTGAAGTTAAATATTCTTTCGAGAATTTGAATTTTTCTTGTAGTCACGATTTGACTGTAAAGTTAACGATTTTCTATGGCAAGTTTGAATTCAGACAGCGTGTCGTTTTATTAAAGTAATTCTTTCCAGTAAATTACTTTGACCAATTTTCTGTCATCCTCAAGAAAGAAGAATGATTAAAAGATTTTAGAGCGTTAAAATCTACTACTTTATCGACGATCTTGGAAATACTAGTCGTTTTTATGAACATGATTGAAACACAGACATTTTTAGTCAATTCTGAAATACCATTGCATTATAGACAATTTTATGAAATATGAACTTTGAATACGATTTATTCAGTACACTATAGTAATGAACATTTGATAGGAGATTTTCTCAATTCTAGATTGAAACAATAATGTTTGCATTTTCTAGTCTATTTGCATTCTATTCGACTATTTCTGCAGTTAAATGAATTTTGCTTGAATATAGTATTTTTATACTGCGATAATTATGATGAGATTAATTCATTTTGATAGGCCAGGGAGGCGTGTCTAATCGTATTTGCTATTAAATTTATTTGTGACTGGCAAATTTTTACTCCATATCGCTTCATGAATGAAACCCACGAAGGTTAAATATAATAACAGTTTTCGATATAATTGATGAATATAAGAATTTTTAAAGAGGAACTATGGATGTATAATCGTTAGTTCAGTGGACGTGTAAAAGTCGCTGATGAATAATGCCCTTTAATAAGTGAAGGAGGTTCCCACAATAATATTGATGATGATGATGAATTTATAAGTGGAGGTTTTTTGTGTGTATTGTGGAAGATTTTGATGCCATATATAATGAGATATATGATGAATTATGGGCCAATTTTGTGCGTTTGTGCGAGGTATGTTTCCGCTGAGTTGTATTGTTCAGGTCCATTGAAAATTATTCATGTGAAGTTACTGTTAAAATTAACAAGAGTGATAAATTGATTGAATTATAGATTTTGAATGGAGGTTACCGTCACAAATAATAATTATTAAATCTTATTAAACCTGAATCTAAAATTTAAATATAAGTAACCTTCATCGGTCGATTATATTACCACGATTTAAGAAAATATCAACCGGATAAACGTGTGGTTAATGTATTTCAAATATAAATAAAATATAAATAATGTAAATAACTATGTAAATATCTATAATAATAATTTGAAACAAACGGGATTAATAGAGGCGTGTAAAAATTTTACAATTGTCGTTTGACTAAGTTATGAACAATCTAAATGTTATAAATAATTATTGAATACTATGATATAACATTATGCGTTTTGCTATTAACATTTAAACAACGCTAGTTCGATAATTGTAATAAACATTTAAATAAGATTTGAGATTAACAGAGTAATCCATTGCAATGTGAACGGAACTTGTATAAATTTTGCGTGATAATATTTGAGTTGAGATGTGAGCATTTAAATTGTTTTGAATGAGAGCTAGACTCTGCGTTGGCCAGCATATGGTGACACTGGTTAGGCAGCTGCGTCCATTTGACGAAGCAAGCATGCAACACTGCTTAGGGTGTATTGCAGGTGGCCAGATAACTGAATGGTGGAGGTCAAGGTCAACTACTTAGCGGCCTTGCGGTTATTAATAAATGTGTGTCAATGAACTAAATTATGAAGTTCATGAACAAGGAAACAAATGCTATATGTCTCGTCCCAGCTCCCTTATCCATTCCAATGTGCATTGTTGTTATTATTACGTTCTTTTGAGCTAGAGAAAGCTGAATTTTTGTATGTGAAGTCTACAGTCTACAGGAGGACATGGTTGCATTGACAATGGCTTCAGACAGCCATAACTATTTTGTTGTTAAATTTTGTTAAAATATTTTTTTTTTCTCTTTGTGAAATAAATTATTGTGCAGTTTAAATTTTCTGGTCTCCGACTTGGTTCATTTTAAATATCGTGGTGGAGGTTATTGTGAGGGCATACTATTAAGTGATCCAGTTGAAAACCCAGACCCGAGATTAAATTGAATAGGTAAGTAAAAAGTAAGTATGAACCCCCGTATATTTTGGTGTGTTCCACAATAATTTCATGTTAACTACTGTGCTCTAATCTCGGTAGTATCTGTCAGTGCCATTTTCATTGATGTAGCTGTGCCGGTGCAATCGATTATTGGCAATCCGAATGAGGGGGCGGATTTCTGACAGCCTACTATCCGGATTAACGGGGACAGTAGGATTGGCGCACTCAACGTGTGGGGCTCGAATAACATTGGATTACCAAGTTATCGATGTCAATGGGATTGTGAAGACTCAAATAAAGAGGTTGATTCTTTGTTCGATGTCTTGGCCAATTTTAGAATTTGAGAGTGTGATTATATAGGGATTAAATGTTGTGTTGTATTAGGAAAATTACACTCAGAAAAGATCAGATCTTATATAACCAGAGAGAGGTTAAATAGGCTGGAAACTTAGAAAAATCGCCTATGATCTGGAGTCTTATTTTATTTGACCGGCTTATGACATGTTTAGTCATATTAAAGATAAAATTAAACTATTTGGATTGTAAATGTAAATTATTTATGTTAGGATATTTAAAATGAACCAAAGAAATTTGAACATGTGCTTGAGTTTATTTCAACATAGGGTGTTTATGAAGTTAGTGATAAGCTAATTATAAGTTAGATTTAAGACAGAAAATTGCTCAAACTTTATATATGGTGAAAGGCGTTGCTCAGATGTTGTTATCTTGCTCTATTTGATGTATGTCGCTAACGCAGTCTATTATTGAAATATTATTGAGATGGCAGATGAGAGTATGAGAAAGATGTTGGAGGAGATGTCCAACAGTTTGAAAGCTAGCATGAATGAAAGTGTGAGGGAGATGGAAGCTAGGAATGCTAGTCGAATGCAGGAGATGATGAAGGAGAATTTGAAGGATCTCCAGACCAGTTCTGCAAATTTGGAAAATAACATGTCGCGTTTACAGACCAGTACACAGGAGGTCCAGAATGCCGTGACTGACATTCACAAGGATGTCTCAGATGTTAAAGTAGATTTATCCAATGTCCATAAAGATGTTTCAGATGTAAAAATTGATGTTTCCAGTGTACAGGGAAAAGTTGATTCAGTCCAGAAAGACCTTACTTTGTTAAATCTTGATGTTGCTAATGTCCGGGGTGATATT
This sequence comes from Meconema thalassinum, assembly GCA_946902985.2. Lineage (NCBI taxonomy): Eukaryota > Metazoa > Arthropoda > Insecta > Orthoptera > Tettigoniidae > Meconema > Meconema thalassinum. The sequence continues at coordinate 883,741,053 of OX336389.2, read as the reverse complement.
TCATGTGCTAGAGCAGAAGTAATCGTTGTTAGGAATAATGTTGCTACTGTACAAGACAAGGTAGAAGAAGTTCAAAGAGAGATTAGAAATGTTCGAACCGATGTGTCAAACGTTCAAGTAGACATAAATAATATTCAGTCTGATGTTAATGATATGCAAAGCGATATCAATAAGGTGCAAATAGAAGTTAATACACTTTTTGTGGACATTGCCAAAGTTCAAACTGATGTTAATAAGGTTAGAGAAGAAATTGAAACTTCAAAAACGCTTTGTACTCGTAACATTAGTGCTTTAACAACTAGATTGGTTGACGAGTCTCTTAGGACAACAGCTTCACTAGCTGGATTAAAACATGATGTAGAGGTCATGAGGACCCAAGTCTTAGATCATAATCGTTTACTTAAGGAAGACATTGAAGTAGATATTGCTGAAATGTTAACTGCAAATGTAACGGTTTGGAAAGATGAATGGAACAAGTCAAGTGGGGAACATGTCAATCAGATTCAGGAGCGAATTGAACGAAAACTAGCCAGTACACAAGTAGATATAAATAATGAGGTAGTTCAAATTAGAAAGGATTTGAGTATAAGGATGGATTCGCTATCCGAAAAGCAGGTAGAGGATAGAACTCAAATGGGCCAGGACGTGCAAACATTAAAAACCGCGTTAGAGGAACAAATTCATAAGGTTGTCTCTGATGTCAATGAAACTACGAGCAAACTTCAGAATTTAAACCTAGGAGAAGCTAGCATGTTGGAAACGTATAAAGAAGAGTTGATTAGGAAAGTCATCACGGAAATCACAGATAAGGATCCAGAAGGGTTGACTTTTGAAGATAATAGGAATTACGTGAGAAGATGTAACCTCGCTACTGAAGAGAGAGATATTAGTCCTGAGGAACGTATATTCAGATTCTGGGAAGAAGAAGAGGATAGGAATATTGAACCTGAATGGAAATATCGTGATAGTGGGAAGAATTACATGGATTCATATCCAAGAAATGTGACAGTCATCCGAAACTTTGAGGACAAGCCTCAGAAATTTAGTAATACAGATAGTCTAACACCGATAGAGTATATCAGAAACCTGAAAGACTATTTTATTGAAGCCCATATTCCTAGAGAAAGAGAAATGAGAATCGTAGAAAGATTTCTAGCTGGAGGACCTCTTGAGTGGTTCAGAGCATTTCGGTACACTTTTAGTAATTTCGATGAATTTGCAGAGGCACTGATAAAACGATTCTGGTCAATAGAAGCACAAAATTCATTAAGAGCTGAGGTATAATCGAGGAAGTATTCGGGTACTCTTCCAACACGGTACGCTGATTTCTTCACGAGCCACTTATCGCGCTTAAGATTTTTACAACCCCCATTGTCTACAGAGCAGTTAATAGATGCCATTTCACGTATGCTACCTGTTGAGGTAAGAAGGCTTATTATATCGTCAAATATAAGGGATTTGACCAGTATGGACGAACTATTGAGAAGGCTTGATTACACGAGTCCGGTGCCAAATTTGGTTCAAAAAGGTCAGAGGCACGAATTCAAAGACATTAATACAGTCTACATGGATCAAGTTCAGCAAACTGATACGCCCGCTGAAGAGAAAACTGAAAATGTAGGTCCTCACAGGAACAATTATTTTCGCAACAACAGATCACAAGGTTACCGTCCATATCAGCAAAGACGAGGCTGGAATAACAATAGAGGGAACTATAATAACAATGGGTACAATAGGAACTACAACAGAAATAACCAGTACCAGAATCGGAATCAAAATTCTCAAGGTCAGGTTATGACACCAGACAAGTATCAAGAGAGAGAGAAAGAAAGTCAGCAGTATTTGAAGGAATTACGAGAGAAGGACGCTGAAAACCAGAAGAAAAGACAGGATTTAGTGATCGATCCTGGTCCTTCTACAAGCCAGCAGGGGAACTTTGAAAATGGTAACACAAAAAAAAACGCTGATTTCTCAACGAAAGTGAGAAACAATGAATACATTGCCACACCACACATAATTACTATCAATGAAATTTACGAAGTAACTGATGAGGATTTATTAGAAGAGAGAGGAATCGTCAAAGAGGAAAGACCATGTGCCTTACCTATTATTTCTGTACTGATAGATGGCCAACAGTACAAAGCTCTTATGGATACCGGCGCAATTATTTCTATCATTTCTGATGAATGCTATCAAAGTCTATTAAAGGGAGAAAGCATGACAGTTTTACCTGCTTCTACCGTCAAAGTGAGAGGAATTTTCCAAGACAAGGCAGTGAAATGCAAGATCCAAGTGTTGTTGAACTTTGAAATTAATGGAAGGAATTATGAACAGATCTTTATTGTGGTGAACAAGATCCATTTCGACATTGTGCTAGGAATCGATTTTATATCGAAAGTTGGAGCCATTATTGATATGAAGAATAGGATTATTAGCTTTAATGATGGGTACATGATCACAGAAGAGATCGAAGAACAGGACGTGAAAAACAGTCTGGAGATAGACCTTAGGGAAGAGACTTTAAATACCATTATCAATGAAGTAGAGAATCTAACAGAAATACCCAGTAGAAAAACTGAAGGATTTGAAGAAATTCAGGGGGAATTTGAGGATTTGATAAAGGAATTCCAAGATATATTTGATGAAAAGCCTGGATTGATTAAAGACTATAAGTATAAGATAAGGCTGACCGATGAAACCCCTTACCAAAAGAAAATATACCCCATACCTGAGAAATACTACCAAGAAGTACGAGGTTTGATCAGAAAAATGGAGGTAGACGGGATTATAAAAAAACAGGCGTCGTCTTACATAAACCCCATCACTGTAGTCAAGAAAAGTAATGGTCAGATACGTCTCTGTCTCGATGCTCGGACCATCAACTTAAAGATTCTTCCAGAAAATGACCGACCACCTAAGATTAGAGATCTGCTTAGAAAATTCAAAGGGAGAGCATGTTTCAGTGTTCTTGACATGACATCTTCGTTTTACCAAGTTCAACTGGAAGAAGAAAGTATGCAGTACACTGGATTCTTATTTGACCAGACGTCATGGGTCTTCCAGAGAATGCCTTTTGGAATGGTCAACAGTGGACCAGCACTTATTCGAGCACTTGATAGCAAGCTCACTGACGAAGTAAAGGAAAATGTAATCTGCTACATTGACGATTTAATTGTATCTTCACCCAACGCCGCAGAACATTTAGTGCATTTGAGAAAGTTGTTTGAAAATTTAAGGAAGGCCAATATTAAGGTCAATTTTGGAAAATGTCAATTCATGAAGAAGGAGATCAACTACTTGGGGCATACTATTGATAAGGATGGATATCATCCGAACATGCAGAAAGTAGATGCGATCACAAGGTTCCCAAAGCCAACTAAGGTGAAACAAGTCAGAGAATTTGTAGGCGCATGCCAATTCATCAGCAGCCACTGTCCGAGATACTCTGAAATTATGGCTCCTCTGTATGACTTACTCAAGAAGAATAATAGATGGAAATGGAGTACCGCAGCAGACGAGGCTTTTGAGAAAGCAAAGGAGATGCTCAGAAACAACGTTAAACTGGAGTACCCAGACTTTGAGAAGGTGTTCTATATTGAGTCTGATGCATCAAGAATAGGCATTAGTGCAGTCTTATACCAAAAAGACGAGGCAGGCAACAAGCACTACATTGCGTTCACTAATCGGAAATTAAAGAAACACGAGGAAAACTACTTTACGACAGAACTAGAAGCGTTAGCTTTTGTAACAGCTTTGCAAGCGTGGAAGAAAATGCTGCTGGGACACAAGGTTATCATTATTACAGATCACAAAGCACTTTATGCTGCAAACTGACATGTCTAGTGATAGATTGACACGTTGGGCTTTGTTCACCCAACAGTTTAACGCCACTATTGTCCATCAGCCTGGGAAAGACAACTTACTGGCTGATGCTTTATCACGTAACCCTATCAAAAATGTGCAGATACACCATGTACAATTGGAGCAGCGAGATCAAGAGACCGTTAGGAGGTTAGCCCGAATCGGTGTGTCACAGAAGAGACACGCTCCAATCAGGAAAATGTACAGGTTCCTTAAGGGTTACATGGACAATACTGATGTTGACTATGCAGCTACACAGAGAGATTCACGACACTTTGTCTTGAGTGGAGACGTCGTATGTAAGTATGCTGACTCTGCGCATACAAAGCTCCGAATAGTCGTGCCACCTAAACTTGTAGTCAATTTAGTGTGGGTAGCTCATCACGCAACTGGACATGCCGGTCTGGATAAAACTCTTGATACTCTTAAAGAGAGGTTTATTTGGACTAACATGCGTTCCAGCATTGCTAATGTCATTCGTTCATGTGATAAATGTCAAAAAGCAAAGTATGCTTCCGCTCTATTAAAAGGAAAACCTAAGGCTATGATTCCCTCTAAACCGAATGAACTCATGGCGACGGACATATTTGGCCCCTGTCCGAAGGGATACCAGGGTAATCAGTACCTGTTGGTTACCGTGGATGTCTTCTCGAAATTTGTAACAATGAGTCCCATGCAAAAAGCTAACACGAGGAACGTTGTAAGCAGACTGGAACATGCTGTATTTCCAAAAACTGGTAAACCAGAGTATCTAATATCGGATCATGGAGCTCAGTTTACATCCTTAGAATTTGCTGCAGATATGGAAAGGCTTGGTATTAAGCACATATTTTCAAGCGTGCGCTATCCGGAATCGAATTCTTCAGAAAGATACATGGCTGAATTTTCGAAATTTTGTCGAATTTTCTGTCCGAATGATCATACTAGTTGGGTGAGATTTGTACCCCTTATTGAGGAGTGTCTAAATTCTACAGTGCAGGAGAGCACAGGAGAGGTGCCAATGAGACTTCATCTAGGAAGAAACCCAGAAAGGCCGTGGGACAATCTTTTCAACCACGTTCCTAGAGATCCCGACCTAGGAAGGCAGCAGAGAATTGACAGAGCGAAAGAACAACTCCAGAGAGCAGCACAAAAACGACTGAAAAGAGTAGCTGGAAAAGGTTTTGGTACTCCCTTAGAAATTGGAAATCTGGTATTACTACGCAGACATGTCAAGGCTGACGTGAGTAAGAAAATCTATCCCAAGTTTGGAATAGTATTTATGGGTCCGTTCAGAATTACGAATGCTTATGGAAACAACTGTTATGAACTCAATGATGATGAGAATGATGTCGTATATGGCAAGTTCAATGCTGGAAACTTGAAGAAATATTATCCAAGAGTAAGCCAATAATAATTCAATTTCATGTTCAAGTGAATTCAGATATTTGTAACAGAGTTTAAAAACAATTTGCAACTGTTTTTAAAACGTGGTGAAGGGAGAATGCCCCCGTAAATTGAATTATACTGAGACCACGGTGGCTGTATTGGCATATGTGAATAAAGTTATGGCCGTCATAGTTGTGACGTGTATATTCATGACGTAGGCGTGGATGACGCAACGCTCGAGCAAGTAGGCTGGCTGAGCTTAGATTCTTGCTGACGTCACGATTTTGTTCGAGAAGGATCTTAGATTTACGACGCAGTCGCAGGGAAGCTAGTAAACGTGCTGAGGAAGAAGTTACGCTATTGGAGGAGAGGCTCGAACCAATGAATGATAGCTTGAAGGGAGACGGAGATTACTGAAACTACGATATTTAATAACTTTTGGCATGCAGAATTGTGGAAAACTATTTTCAGTTATGGCATTGATTTGGAATTTTGAAGAAATTAATTATATGTTTTTGAAATCTGAAAATCCGTCAAGAATAGCCAAAGTTGGAACTTCGAGTAATGATGGAAGAAGAAACTATGGTAGGGATGGATACGCCCCATCAAAGTTGATAAAAGGCCTTCCACAGCAGAGAGGAGCTTCTCACTTCGTGGTTTTATTCTGACTTGATAGTCTGACTTCGTGTTCTGATAGAACAAGCATATCGTCATAAGCAAGCGTGGCAGAGCCCACCGCATCGAACAGTATTGGGTATCCAGCAGTGCAATTTTACTGTTACTAAAACTAGGCGAAGTTGGAGCGCACACATAAACGATTCTACAAGTTTATCTATCAAGAATTAGCTACTGCATTTATACTAATTCAATAGTGCATTACAATATTGAGGCGAGTGCGAAAGTTGAACATTTTAATTATAATACTTCAGAAGATATTCGCATTTAAAGACTGCAGAGAAAAGTGTTTTTCTCGAATCCTGAGAAGCACTTTTACTACCACATTCTACGCTACGGCAGACACGTGTATTGCAACCGTGCAGACGAGCATGTAGTGAACATTCAGCTACACTCATGCATCGTAATCCATCGCTGAATTACATCAAATGGCAGTGGAAATAAATTCATACTCCACAATTATGAACATTTCTGCGGAAATATTTGCAATGAACTTCATGGCTGATTTCTACAAGATCTTCAGGGAACTTTTAAGAGGGGCAAGGGTTTTTCCCAGCACACAAAGAAGAGTTTTGCCAGAAGGATGTCTATCGTCTACACGGAGCAGTGCGATTTCCGGAGGAGGAAGCTGTTCTATTCTCCGAGGGCGCAGGTTCCAGGTTCGAGGTCGGTGCACATCTATCCTGTGGTGAAATGGAACCAGCAGCAGTCTTCTGTGAAATTTTCTTCTAGAACTTCAATCCAACAGATAAGGTAGCCGTGAACGTTTCTTGATTTATTTGAGCCATTTTAGTGAGATCTGAGCAACTATCTTTCCCATATTTTCTGTCATATATTTGATTGCCCCATATTCTTTTGCTAGATGTTTCTGTACTCTGTACACTTTGCAGCTTTATGTCATTTTCTTCGATTTATTGAGACATTATTATGCCATTTGCATATTTAAACATTTTGGATCAGTTTATACTGAAGTTAAATATTCTTTCGAGAATTTGAATTTTTCTTGTAGTCACGATTTGACTGTAAAGTTAACGATTTTCTATGGCAAGTTTGAATTCAGACAGCGTGTCGTTTTATTAAAGTAATTCTTTCCAGTAAATTACTTTGACCAATTTTCTGTCATCCTCAAGAAAGAAGAATGATTAAAAGATTTTAGAGCGTTAAAATCTACTACTTTATCGACGATCTTGGAAATACTAGTCGTTTTTATGAACATGATTGAAACACAGACATTTTTTGTCAATTCTGAAATACCATTGCATTATAGACAATTTTATGAAATATGAACTTTGAATACGATTTATTCAGTACACTATAGTAATGAACATTTGATAGGAGATTTTCTCAATTCTAGATTGAAACAATAATGTTTGCATTTTCTAGTCTATTTGCATTCTATTCGACTATTTCTGCAGTTAAATGAATTTTGCTTGAATATAGTATTTTTATACTGCGATAATTATGATGAGATTAATTCATTTTGATAGACCAGGGAGGCGTGTCTAATCGTATTTGCTATTAAATTTATTTGTGACTGGCAAATTTTTACTTCATATCGCTTCATGAATGAAACCCACGAAGGTTAAATATAATAACAGTTTTCGATACAATTGATGAATATAAGAATTTTTAAAGAGGAACTATGGATGTATAATCGTTAGTTCAGTGGACGTGTAAAAGTCGCTGATGAATAATGCCCTTTAATAAGTGAAGGAGGTTCCCACAATAATATTGATGATGATGATGAATTTATAAGTGGAGGTTTTTTGTGTGTATTGTGGAAGATTTTGATGCCATATATAATGAGATATATGTTGAATTATGGGCCAATTTTGTGCGTTTGTGCGAGGTATGTTTCCGCTGAGTTGTATTGTTCAGGTCCATTGAAAATTATTCATGTGAAGTTACTGTTAAAATTAACAAGAGTGATAAATTGATTGAATTATAGATTTTGAATGGAGGTTACCGTCACAAATAATAATTATTAAATCTTATTAAACCTGAATCTAAAATTTAAATATAAGTAACCTTCATCGGTCGATTATATTACCACGATTTAAGAAAATATCAACCGGATAAACGTGTGGTTAATGTATTTCAAATATAAATAAAATATAAATAATGTAAATAACTATGTAAATGTCTATAATAATAATTTGAAACAAACGGGATTAATAGAGGCGTGTAAAAATTTTACAATTGTCGTTTGACTAAGTTATGAACAATCTAAATGTTATAAATAATTATTGAACACTATGATATAACATTATGCGTTTTGCTATTAACATTTAAACAACGCTAGTTCGATAATTGTAATAAACATTTAAATAAGATTTGAGATTAACAGAGTAATCCATTGCAATGTGAACGGAACTTGTATAAATTTTGCGTGATAATATTTGAGTTGAGACGTGAGCATTTAAATTGTTTTGAATGAGAGCTAGACTCTGCGTTGGCCAGCATATGGTGACACTGGTTAGGCAGCTGCGTCCATTTGACGAAGCAAGCATGCAACACTGCTTAGGGTGTATTGCAGATGGCCAGATAACTGAATGGTGGAGGTCAAGGTCAACTACTTAGCGGCCTTGCGGTTATTAATAAATGTGTGTCAATGAACTAAATTATGAAGTTCATGAACAAGGAAACAAATGCTATATGTCTCGTCCCAGCTCCCTTATCCATTCCAATGTGCATTGTTGTTATTATTACGTTCTTTTGAGCTAGAGAAAGCTGAATTTTTGTATGTGAAGTCTACAGTCTACAGGAGGACATGGTTGCATTGACAATGGCTTCAGACAGCCATAACTATTTTGTTGTTAAATTTTGTTAAAATATTTTTTTTTCTCTTTGTGAAATAAATTATTGTGCAGTTTAAATTTTCTGGTCTCCGACTTGGTTCATTTTAAATATCGTGGTGGAGGTTATTGTGAGGGCATACTATTAAGTGATCCAGTTGAAAACCCAGACCCGAGATTAAATTGAATAGGTAAGTAAAAAGTAAGTATGAACCCCCGTATATTTTGGTGTGTTCCACAATAATTTCATGTTAACTACTGTGCTCTAATCTCGGTAGTATCTGTCAGTGCCATTTTCATTGATGTAGCTGTGCCGGTGCAATCGATTATTGGCAATCCGAATGAGGGGGCGGATTTCTGACAGCCTACTATCCGGATTAACGGGGACAGTAGGATTGGCGCACTCAACGTGTGGGGCTCGAATAACATTGGATTACCAAGTTATCGATGTCAATGGGATTGTGAAGACTCAAATAAAGAGGTTGATTCTTTGTTCGATGTCTTGGCCAATTTTAGAATTTGAGAGTGTGATTATATAGGGATTAAATGTTGTGTTGTATTAGGAAAATTACACTCAGAAAAGATCAGATCTTATATAACCAGAGAGAGGTTAAATAGGCTGGAAACTTAGAAAAATAGCCTATGATCTGGAGTCTTATTTTATTTGACCGGCTTATGACATGTTTAGTCATTTTAAAGATAAAATTAAACTATTTGGATTGTAAATGTAAATTATTTATGTTAGGATATTCAAAATGAACCAAAGAAATTTGAACATGTGCTTGAGTTTATTTCAACATAGGGTGTTTATGAAGTTAGTGATAAGCTAATTATAAGTTAGATTTAAGACAGAAAATTGCTCAAACTTTATATATGGTGAAAGGCGTTGCTCAGATGTTGTTATCTTGCTCTATTTGATGTATGTCGCTAACGCAGTCTATTATTGAAATATTATTGAGATGGCAGATGAGAGTATGAGAAAGATGTTGGAGGAGATGTCCAACAGTTTGAAAGCTAGCATGAATGAAAGTGTGAGGGAGATGGAAGCTAGGAATGCTAGTCGAATGCAGGAGATGATGAAGGAGAATTTGAAGGATCTCCAGACCAGTTCTGCAAATTTGGAAAATAACATGTCGCGTTTACAGACCAGTACACAGGAGGTCCAGAATGCCGTGACTGACATTCACAAGGATGTCTCAGATGTTAAAGTAGATTTATCCAATGTCCATAAAGATGTTTCAGATGTAAAAATTGATGTTTCCAGTGTACAGGGAAAAGTTGATTCAGTCCAGAAAGACCTTACTTTGTTAAATCTTGATGTTGCTAATGTCCGGGGTGATATTTCATGTGCTAGAGCAGAAGTAATCGTTGTTAGGAATAATGTTGCTACTGTACAAGACAAGGTAGAAGAAGTTCAAAGAGAGATTAGAAATGTTCGAACCGATGTGTCAAACGTTCAAGTAGACATAAATAATATTCAGTTTGATGTTAATGATATGCAAAGCGATATCAATAAGGTGCAAATAGAAGTTAATACACTTTTTGTGAACATTGCCAAAGTTCAAACTGATGTTAATAAGGTTAGAGAAGAAATTGAAACTTCAAAAACGCTTTGTACTCGTAACATTAGTGCTTTAACAACTAGATTGGTTGACGAGTCTCTTAGGACAACAGCTTCACTAGCTGGATTAAAACATGATGTAGAGGTCATGAGGACCCAAGTCTTAGATCATAATCGTTTACTTAAGGAAGACATTGAAGTAGATATTGCTGAAATGTTAACTGCAAATGTAACGGTTTGGAAAGATGAATGGAACAAGTCAAGTGGGGAACATGTCAATCAGATTCAGGAGCGAATTGAACGAAAACTAGCCAGTACACGAGTAGATATAAATAATGAGGTAGTTCAAATTAGAAAGGATTTGAGTATAAGGATGGATTCGCTATCCGAAAAGCAGGTAGAGGATAGAACTCAAATGGGCCAGGACGTGCAAACATTAAAAACCGCGTTAGAGGAACAAATTCATAAGGTTGTCTCTGATGTCAATGAAACTACGAGCAAACTTCAGAATTTAAACCTAGGAGAAGCTAGCATGTTGGAAACGTATAAAGAAGAGTTGATTAGGAAAGTCATCACGGAAATCACAGATAAGGATCCAGAAGGGTTGACTTTTGAAGATAATAGGAATTACGTGAGAAGATGTAACCTCGCTACTGAAGAGAGAGATATTAGTCCTGAGGAACGTATATTCAGATTCTGGGAAGAAGGAGAGGATAGGAATATTGAACCTGAATGGAAATATCGTGATAGTGGGAAGAATTACATGGATTCATATCCAAGAAATGTGACAGTCATCCGAAACTTTGAGGACAAGCCTCAGAAATTTAGTAATACAGATAGTCTAACACCGATAGAGTATATCAGAAACCTGAAAGACTATTTTATTGAAGCCCATATTCCTAGAGAAAGAGAAATGAGAATCGTAGAAAGATTTCTAGCTGGAGGACCTCTTGAGTGGTTCAGAGCATTTCGGTACACTTTTAGTAATTTCGATGAATTTGCAGAGGCACTGATAAAACGATTCTGGTCAATAGAAGCACAAAATTCATTAAGAGCTGAGGTATACTCGAGGAAGTATTCGGGTACTCTTCCAACACGGTACGCTGATTTCTTCACGAGCCACTTATCGCGCTTAAGATTTTTACAACCCCCATTGTCTACAGAGCAGTTAATAGATGCCATTTCACGTATGCTACCTGTTGAGGTAAGAAGGCTTATTATATCGTCAAATATAAGGGATTTGACCAGTATGGACGAACTATTGAGAAGGCTTGATTACACGAGTCCGGTGCCAAATTTGGTTCAAAAAGGTCAGAGGCACGAATTCAAAGACATTAATACAGTCTACATGGATCAAGTTCAGCAAACTGATACGCCTGCTGAAGAGAAAACTGAAAATGTAGGTCCTCACAGGAACAATTATTTTCGCAACAACAGATCACAAGGTTACCGTCCATATCAGCAAAGACGAGGCTGGAATAACAATAGAGGGAACTATAATAACAATGGGTACAATAGGAACTACAACAGAAATAACCAGTACCAGAATCGGAATCAAAATTCTCAAGGTCAGGTTATGACACCGGACAAGTATCAAGAGAGAGAGAAAGAAAGTCAGCAGTATTTGAAGGAATTACGAGAGAAGGAAGCTGAAAACCAGAAGAAAAGACAGGATTTAGTGTTCGATCCTGGTCCTTCTACAAGCCAGCAGGGGAACGTTGAAAATGGTAACACAAAAAAAAACGCCGATTTCTCAACGAAAGTGAGAAACAATGAATACATTGCCACACCACACATAATTACTATCAATGAAATTTACGAAGTAACTGATGAGGATTTATTAGAAGAGAGAGGAATCGTCAAAGAGGAAAGACCATGTGCCTTACCTATTATTTCTGTACTGATAGATGGCCAACAGTACAAAGCTCTTATGGATACCGGCGCAATTATTTCTATCATTTCTGATGAATGCTATCAAAGTCTATTAAAGGGAGAAAACATGACAGTTTTACCTGCTTCTACCGTCAAAGTGAGAGGAATTTTCCAAGACAAGGCAGTGAAATGCAAGATCCAAGTGTTGTTGAACTTTGAAATTAATGGAAGGAATTATGAACAGATCTTTATTGTGGTGAACAAGATCCATTTCGACATTGTGCTAGGAATCGATTTTATATCGAAAGTTGGAGCCATTATTGATATGAAGAATAGGATTATTAGCTTTAATGATGGGTACATGATCACAGAAGAGATCGAAGAACAGGACGTGAAAAACAGTCTGGAGATAGACCTTAGGGAAGAGACTTTAAATACCATTATCAATGAAGTGGAGAATCTAACAGAAATACCCAGTAGAAAAACTGAAGGATTTGAAGAAATTCAGGGGGAATTTTAGGATTTGATAAAGGAATTCCAAGATATATTTGATGAAAAGCCTGGATTGATTAAAGACTATAAGTATAAGATAAGGCTGACCGATGAAACCCCTTACCAAAAGAAAATATACCCCATACCTGAGAAATACTACCAAGAAGTACGAGGTTTGATCAGAAAAATGGAGGTAGACGGGATTATAAAAAAACAGGCGTCGTCTTACATAAACCCCATCACTGTAGTCAAGAAAAGTAATGGTCAGATACGTCTCTGTCTCGATGCTCGGACCATCAACTTAAAGATTCTTCCAGAAAATGACCGACCACCTAAGATTAGAGATCTGCTTAGAAAATTCAAAGGGAGAGCATGTTTCAGTGTTCTTGACATGACATCTTCGTTTTACCAAGTTCAACTGGAAGAAGAAAGTATGCAGTACACTGGATTCTTATTTGACCAGACGTCATGGGTCTTCCAGAGAATGCCTTTTGGAATGGTCAACAGTGGACCAGCACTTATTCGAGCACTTGATAGCAAGCTCACTGACGAAGTAAAGGAAAATGTAATCTGCTACATTGACGATTTAATTGTATCTTCACCCAACGCCGCAGAACATTTAGTGCATTTGAGAAAGTTGTTTGAAAATTTAAGGAAGGCCAATATTAAGGTCAATTTTGGAAAATGTCAATTCATGAAGAAGGAGATCAACTACTTGGGGCATACTATTGATAAGGATGGATATCATCCGAACATGCAGAAAGTAGATGCGATCACAAGGTTCCCAAAGCCAACTAAGGTGAAACAAGTCAGAGAATTTGTAGGCGCATGCCAATTCATCAGCAGCCACTGTCCGAGATACTCTGAAATTATGGCTCCTCTGTATGACTTACTCAAGAAGAATAATAGATGGAAATGGAGTACCGCAGCAGACGAGGCTTTTGAGAAAGCAAAGGAGATGCTCAGAAACAACGTTAAACTGGAGTACCCAGACTTTGAGAAGGTGTTCTATATTGAGTCTGATGCATCAAGAATAGGCATTAGTGCAGTCTTATACCAAAAAGACGAGGCAGGCAACAAGCACTACATTGCGTTCACTAATCGGAAATTAAAGAAACACGAGGAAAACTACTTTACGACAGAACTAGAAGCGTTAGCTTTTGTAACAGCTTTGCAAGCGTGGAAGAAAATGCTGCTGGGACACAAGGTTATCATTATTACAGATCACAAAGCACTTTATGCTGCAAACTGACATGTCTAGTGATAGATTGACACGTTGGGCTTTGTTCACCCAACAGTTTAACGCCACTATTGTCCATCAGCCTGGGAAAGACAACTTACTGGCTGATGCTTTATCACGTAACCCTATCAAAAATGTGCAGATACACCATGTACAATTGGAGCAGCGAGATCAAGAGACCGTTAGGAGGTTAGCCCGAATCGGTGTGTCACAGAAGAGACACGCTCCAATCAGGAAAATGTACAGGTTCCTTAAGGGTTACATGGACAATACTGATGTTGACTATGCAGCTACACAGAGAGATTCACGACACTTTGTCTTGAGTGGAGACGTCGTATGTAAGTATGCTGACTCTGCGCATACAAAGCTCCGAATAGTCGTGCCACCTAAACTTGTAGTCAATTTAGTGTGGGTAGCTCATCACGCAACTGGACATGCCGGTCTGGATAAAACTCTTGATACTCTTAAAGAGAGGTTTATTTGGACTAACATGCGTTCCAGCATTGCTAATGTCATTCGTTCATGTGATAAATGTCAAAAAGCAAAGTATGCTTCCGCTCTATTGAAAGGAAAACCTAAGGCTATGATTCCCTCTAAACCGAATGAACTCATGGCGACGAACATATTTGGCCCCTGTCCGAAGGGATACCAGGGTAATCAGTACCTGTTGGTTACCGTGGATGTCTTCTCGAAATTTGTAACAATGAGTCCCATGCAAAAAGCTAACACGAGGAACGTTGTAAGCAGACTGGAACATGCTGTATTTCCAAAAACTGGTAAACCAGAGTATCTAATATCGGATCATGGAGCTCAGTTTACATCCTTAGAATTTGCTGCAGATATGGAAAGGCTTGGTATTAAGCACATATTTTCAAGCGTGCGCTATCCGGAATCGAATTCTTCAGAAAGATACATGGCTGAATTTTCGAAATTTTGTCGAATTTTCTGTCCGAATGATCATACTAGTTGGGTGAGATTTGTACCCCTTATTGAGGAGTGTCTAAATTCTACAGTGCAGGAGAGCACAGGAGAGGTGCCAATGAGACTTCATCTAGGAAGAAACCCAGAAAGGCCGTGGGACAATCTTTTCAACCACGTTCCTAGAGATCCCGACCTAGGAAGGCAGCAGAGAATTGACAGAGCGAAAGAACAACTCCAGAGAGCAGCACAAAAACGACTGAAAAGAGTAGCTGGAAAAGGTTTTGGTACTCCCTTAGAAATTGGAAATCTGGTATTACTACGCAGACATGTCAAGGCTGACGTGAGTAAGAAAATCTATCCCAAGTTTGGAATAGTATTTATGGGTCCGTTCAGAATTACGAATGCTTATGGAAACAACTGTTATGAACTCAATGATGATGAGAATGATGTCGTATATGGCAAGTTCAATGCTGGAAACTTGAAGAAATATTATCCAAGAGTAAGCCAATAATAATTCAATTTCATGTTCAAGTGAATTCAGATATTTGTAACGGAGTTTAAAAACAATTTGCAACTGTTTTTAAAACGTGGTGAAGGGAGAATGCCCCCGTAAATTGAATTATACTGAGACCACGGTGGCTGTATTGGCATATGTGAATAAAGTTATGGCCGTCATAGTTGTGACGTGTATATTCATGACGTAGGCGTGGATGACGCAACGCTCGAGCAAGTAGGCTGGCTGAGCTTAGATTCTTGCTGACGTCACGATTTTGTTCGAGAAGGATCTTAGATTTACGACGCAGTCGCAGGGAAGCTAGTAAACGTGCTGAGGAAGAAGTTACGCTATTGGAGGAGAGGCTCGAACCAATGAATGATAGCTGGAAGGGAGACGGAGATTACTGAAACTACGATATTTAATAACTTTTGGCATGCAGAATTGTGGAAAACTATTTTCAGTTATGGCATTGATTTGGAATTTTGAAGAAATTAATTATATGCCTTTGAAATCTGAAAATCCGTCAAGAATAGCCAAAGTTGGAACTTCGAGTAATGATGGAAGAAGAAACTATGGTAGGGATGGATACGCCCCATCAAAGTTGATAAAAGGCCTTGCACAGCAGAGAGGAGCTTCTCACTTCGTGGTTTTATTCTGACTTGATAGTCTGACTTCGTGTTCTGATAGAACAAGCATATCGTCATAAGCAAGCGTGGCAGAGCCCACCGCATCGAACAGTATTGGGTATCCAGCAGTGCAATTTTACTGTTACTAAAACTAGGCGAAGTTGGAGCGCACACATAAACGATTCTACAAGTTTATCTATCAAGAATTAGCTACTGCATTTATACTAATTCAATAGTGCATTACAATATTGAGGCGTGTGCGAAAGTTGAACATTTTCATTATAATACTTCAGAAGATATTCGCATTTAAAGACTGCAGAGAAAAGTGTTTTTCTCGAATCCTGAGAAGCACTTTTACTACCACATTCTACGCTACGGCAGACACGTGTATTGCAACCGTGCAGACGAGCATGTAGTGAACATTCAGCTACACTCATGCATCGTAATCCATCGCTGAATTACATCAAATGGCAGTGGAAATAAATTCATACTCCACAATTATGAACATTTCTGCGGAAATATTTGCAATGAACTTCATGGCTGATTTCTACAAGATCTTCAGGGAACTTTTAAGAGGGGCAAGGGTTTTTCCCAGCACACAAAGAAGAGTTTTGCCAGAAGGATGTCTATCGTCTACACGGAGCAGTGCGATTTCCGGAGGAGGAAGCTGTTCTATTCTCCGAGGGCGCAGGTTCCAGGTTCGAGGTCGGTGCACATCTATCCTGTGGTGAAATGGAACCAGCAGCAGTCTTCTGTGAAATTTTCTTCTAGAACTTCAATCCAACAGATAAGGTAGCCGTGAACGTTTCTTGATTTATTTGAGCCATTTTAGTGAGATCTGAGCAACTATCTTTCCCATATTTTCTGTCATATATTTGATTGCCCCATATTCTTTTGCTAGATGTTTCTGTACTCTGTACACTTTGCAGCTTTATGTCATTTTCTTCGATTTATTGAGACATTATTATGCCATTTGCATATTTAAACATTTTGGATCAGTTTATACTGAAGTTAAATATTCTTTCGAGAATTTGAATTTTTCTTGTAGTCACGATTTGACTGTAAAGTTAACGATTTTCTATGGCAAGTTTGAATTCAGACAGCGTGTCGTTTTATTAAAGTAATTCTTTCCAGTAAATTACTTTGACCAATTTTCTGTCATCCTCAAGAAAGAAGAATGATTAAAAGATTTTAGAGCGTTAAAATCTACTACTTTATCGACGATCTTGGAAATACTAGTCGTTTTTATGAACATGATTGAAACACAGACATTTTTTGTCAATTCTGAAATACCATTGCATTATAGACAATTTTATGAAATATGAACTTTGAATACGATTTATTCAGTACACTATAGTAATGAACATTTGATAGGAGATTTTCTCAATTCTAGATTGAAACAATAATGTTTGCATTTTCTAGTCTATTTGCATTCTATTCGACTATTTCTGCAGTTAAATGAATTTTGCTTGAATATAGTATTTTTATACTGCGATAATTATGATGAGATTAATTCATTTTGATAGACCAGGGAGGCGTGTCTAATCGTATTTGCTATTAAATTTATTTGTGACTGGCAAATTTTTACTTCATATCGCTTCATGAATGAAACCCACGAAGGTTAAATATAATAACAGTTTTCGATACAATTGATGAATATAAGAATTTTTAAAGAGGAACTATGGATGTATAATCGTTAGTTCAGTGGACGTGTAAAAGTCGCTGATGAATAATGCCCTTTAATAAGTGAAGGAGGTTCCCACAATAATATTGATGATGATGATGAATTTATAAGTGGAGGTTTTTTGTGTGTATTGTGGAAGATTTTGATGCCATATATAATGAGATATATGATGAATTATGGGCCAATTTTGTGCGTTTGTGCGAGGTATGTTTCCGCTGAGTTGTATTGTTCAGGTCCATTGAAAATTATTCATGTGAAGTTACTGTTAAAATTAACAAGAGTGATAAATTGATTGAATTATAGATTTTGAATGGAGGTTACCGTCACAAATAATAATTATTAAATCTTATTAAACCTGAATCTAAAATTTAAATATAAGTAACCTTCATCGGTCGATTATATTACCACGATTTAAGAAAATATCAACCGGATAAACGTGTGGTTAATGTATTTCAAATATAAATAAAATATAAATAATGTAAATAACTATGTAAATGTCTATAATAATAATTTGAAACAAACGGGATTAATAGAGGCGTGTAAAAATTTTACAATTGTCGTTTGACTAAGTTATGAACAATCTAAATGTTATAAATAATTATTGAACACTATGATATAACATTATGCGTTTTGCTATTAACATTTAAACAACGCTAGTTCGATAATTGTAATAAACATTTAAATAAGATTTGAGATTAACAGAGTAATCCATTGCAATGTGAACGGAACTTGTATAAATTTTGCGTGATAATATTTGAGTTGAGATGTGAGCATTTAAATTGTTTTGAATGAGAGCTAGACTCTGCGTTGGCCAGCATATGGTGACACTGGTTATGCAGCTGCGTCCATTTGACGAAGCAAGCATGCAACACTGCTTAGGGTGTATTGCAGGTGGCCAGATAACTGAATGGTGGAGGTCAAGGTCAACTACTTAGCGGCCTTGCGGTTATTAATAAATGTGTGTCAATGAACTAAATTATGAAGTTCATGAACAAGGAAACAAATGCTATATGTCTCGTCCCAGCTCCCTTATCCATTCCAATGTGCATTGTTGTTATTATTACGTTCTTTTGAGCTAGAGAAAGCTGAATTTTTGTATGTGAAGTCTACAGTCCTACAGGAGGACATGGTTGCATTGACAATGGCTTCAGACAGCCATAACTATTTTGTTGTTAAATTTTGTTGAAATAATTTTTTTCTTTATGTGAAATAAATTATTGTGCAGTTTAAATTTTCTGGTCTCCGACTTGGTTTATTTTAAATATCGTGGTGGAGGTTATTGTGAGGGCATACTATTAAGTGATCCAGTTGAAAACCCAGACCCGAGATTAAATTGAATAGGAAAGTAAAAAGTAAGTATGAACCCCCGTATATTTTGGTGTGTTCCACAATAATTTCATGTTAACTACTGTGCTCTAATCTCGGTAGTATCTGTCAGTGCCATTTCCATTGATGTAGCTGTGCCGGTGCAATCGATTATTGGCAATCCGATTGAGGGGGCGGATTTCTGACAGCCTACTATCCGGATTATCGGGGACAGTACGTAAAATAATCCCTACGCAATTAGAAATAAGTTACTCCAGGTCAGAATTTACATTTAACATAGTAGCAAAACAAGGCCTAAGATATGATGGTACCACTTGCGCATTTACAGTTAATTTAAATTAATTTAGCAAAGTCCTGACATGAATACAAATTACGGCGATAGGCCTTCGTAAGCAAAAAATTACAATAAAAGCTAACAAGGCAACCAGTAACAAAAAACAACAATCTGTCTTGAGAATACAAGTGTTCAACAACACTACAGGTACAAGTATTAACATGGCGGCTGAGTGAACAACACGGCAGGGAGTAGCTCCGAAAACATTGTGTATTTAAGAGTGTATTCGAGGAAGAACCTAAACCATATTTGTCACCCGACAATATAAGTGCATACGTTGCCCAGTAACTAATAAGAACATCAGTTAGAATTACTAACTACCTCGTAAATTGGTTAAATAGGAGTTTTCACCTGCATTGGCAACATGGGCGACTGTGGAGAGTGTGGTGGTAGCTTGGGGAAGGCTGGAAAGGTACAGTGTGGTTCATGTAAAAAGTGGTTCCATAAGAAATGTGTGAATACATTGAACAGATTCACCGAGTGGCTGTGTGTGCAATGTGTGGATTATAGTGCAACTATAAGTGACAGTGTAAGTGACAAAGACACTCCATCAATGGAGAATATTTATGGAATGCTGAAAGACGTAAAAGAACAACTTAAAATCATAAAAGACGAACAAAGAGCGAGAGAGACTGATCTAGGTAACTCATTGGAATTGTGCCATAAGAAACTAGACGATTGTGTAACATTAATTTCTAAACAGCAGACAGAAATTAAGGAATGTAAAGGACAGATTGACACATTAACCCAGCAAAATGTCAATCTCAAGGCGAAGCTAAAATCCCTAGAAAACCGCCTAGGAGAATCTGAGCAGTACACACGTAGGAATACGGTGGAAATACACGGTGTCCCGGAAGTTCCTAACGAAAACATTATTGAAACTGTGAAGAAAGTAGGTCAAGCTCTGGATGTGGTCATCACTGAAACAATGGTAGATGCCTGTCATCGACTGCCTAAGTCACCTAATCATCAACACAGTGGCATCATCTTAAAATTCGTTCGGCGGGACGATAAGGAGCGTTTCATGGAGCGTCGCCGGGTGAAACGGAATCTCTCCACTCGTCACGTCGGTCTTCCTGGGGACAGTGTAATTTATGTGAACGAAAGTTTATCACCAGAGAAGAGGAAATTACTGTCACAAGCTCGGAACATCAGGAGAGAGAAGGAGTATTCTTTCTTGTGGGTAAGAAATGGACACATTAAAATACGCAAATCTGAAGGTTCTCGAGTCATCGTAATTCGAAATGAGGATGACCTGAACACTCTCTAATGGTATCAAAATCTAGATTATCCATTTATTATCAAAATGTAGGAGGAATGAATACAAAATTAGATTTATTCAATGAAAACCTGATCACCAAAAAGCATGACTTAATTCTAATTACAGAAACTTGGCTATCTAGTAAAATCGCTGACAGTGAGGTCTGTTGTGATATGTACAGAGTATACAGGGCTGAGAGGCCTGCCAGAACAGGGGGTGGGGTGGCTGTCTTGGTTCGGAGCGGATTAACAGTACTCAAGGTCGAAAGAATGACTGGCAGCTTGGAATGTCTATTAGTGAAACTGGTTATTTCAGGAAATATTTGGTACGTCTGTAATGTTTACATCCCACCAGCTTCAAAAGTAGAAACGTACAGGCAACTATATCGGTGGATGGAATCCCGCACAGAAATATATGATAAAAATTTATTAATATTTGGTGACTTCAATATCCCAACAATACAAAGTACAATAATTAAAGATGACAATATTCACACAAGAGAACTCGTAAATTTTATTAATTATCTTCAGCTAACATCTTATAATTCAGTACTAAACCGTAACGGGAGGACGCTGGACTTAGTTCTATCCAACAAACCCAACATAAATGTAACGGAAAACACAGACCCACTCTTACCGCTGGATCGCCATCACCCAGCTCTGGATGTGGAAATATCTCTAACTATATGTCGAAACCAAGTAATTATCCAGCCTAATGATACCTATAACTTCCGGGAAGCCGATTTTGAGCAAATGTACACTCGGTTGAGGGATAGTGCCTGGGGTCAAATATACGAGTGCACTGATGTAAATACTGCAGTAGACCTGTTTTATCAGATTTTTAACACAGTACTTGGCGAAACCGTTCCTATATGTAAACGACAAACGGGCAGAAAATATCCTGTCTGGTTCTCTAAGGAAATAAAGAGTAAATTGAAGGAGAAGGAACACCATAGGAAGAGAAAACATTACTCAAATCATCATAGACTACGTTTTGAAGAATTAAGGTCAGAAATTAAAAAGGACATTAAATTATCTTATAAGAAATATATCCATAATATTGAACAAAACATTAGCAGGGACTCAAAGAAATTTTGGACGTTTATTAAAAACAAGAAAAAAAATAGGAACTCATGCGACACTTTTAAATATAATAATGAAGAATTGGACAGGGGTGATTCCATTGTTGAAGGTTTCGCGACATATTTCAAATCAGTGTATGACTCTCAGTCAGCCCAATACAAAGTCCCAGCCTGCAATTCGAATACTCCCAACACCCTTCACATAAAACTTGTCTCAAAGGAAGAGATAGAAATGGCATTTAAAAAATTAAAACCTAAGTCGTCGGCTGGTCCTGATAATATTCCACCGTATGTAGTTAAGGGATGTGCTGAAAGCCTCAGGGACCCGTTACACTTTATATTTAACTTAGCCATACAAACTTGTACGTTCCCTGACGCCTGGAAAATCACTCGCGTCTGCCCTATACTAAAATCGGGAGACCCATCACTAATTAATAACTACCGTCCTATATCTATTTTATCCGCAGTAGCCAAGGTATTTGAATTCATATTGCACGGAAGAATATCAGTATTTCTCAGACCATTCGTAACAGATAACCAACATGGTTTCCTATCCAGGAAATCTACAGTGACGAATGCAATTAATTTTACTCAAATTATATCTAAAGAGTTAGATAAAGGAGGGCAGATGGATGTCATATTTACAGATTTCGAGAAAGCTTTCGACACAATAAATCACGATATCCTTCTTAAAAAATTATGTATTTTGGGATTTTCCCACCCATTACTAAAATTGTTCATCTCCTATCTCAGAGACAGGAAACAATTTGTTTTGTTCCAGAAAATTGTCTCAAAGGAATACATAGTTCATTCCGGAATACCCCAAGGTTCGAACCTTGGACCTTTGATTTTTCTAGCAATGATAAATGATTTGCCACGATGTATACTGCACTCAAATAGTCTTTTATATGCAGATGACTTCAAAATTTTTAAATCAATTTCTTCCACTAATGACTGCACTCTACTACAAAATGACCTAAATAATATACACAAATGGAGTATAGAAAACAAATTTTACTTAAACGTACCGAAGTGTGTTGTTATGACCTTTACACGTAAGAAGAACCCAATCACATTTGTTTATGGAATTGGACCTAAGTCATTGAAAACAGTAAGCGAGAAGAAAGATCTAGGGATTCTGTTTGACCGGGAGCTTGCTTTCACTTATCATGTGCAAAAGACGGTCGGGGATGCTTACCGCATGTTAGGGTTTATAATAAGAAACACTAAGCCATTCATTAGGACCAGTACCTGCATAAAACTTTATACTGCCATGGTGAGATCCAAGCTCGAGTACGCCAGCCAAGTATGGAGTCCCTGGCAGAAAACATGCATTAAGTCCATTGAGCAAGTTCAAAAGAAATTCCTCAGATATTTACACCTCAAAATAACGGGCAATTACCCACACATGGTACCCTACGGTGAACTTTTGTTGAATTTCGGCATGACTAGTTTGGAGTCTCGAAGGCAAGTGAATGATATGAAATTCCTTTATAAAGTCATTAACGGTCAAATTGATAACTCATTTTTCCTATCGCTCCTAAATTTCAACATCCCTCGCTTAACTACAAGATCAACCATAACATTCAAAACTGATATAACCAATACCACTTCACATAACAATTCACCTGTATGGAGGCTTTGCAGTATTTACAACGATGCGGTTCGTGTAAACTGGAAACTAGATTTCTGTCTCTCAATCAGACCATTCTTGGAAATCATAACCCAGTCACTCTAATTCATACTTGAAATAAAATTATCACACATAACAGAATCAACAATGTATATATGTGGATAGGAAGCTTGTAGTTTAACGTGACCGTTAATCTCGCGATCATAAGCCACGGGTATATGTGGATAGGCCTGTTCCCTAGTTATTGATGTTACCTTTTAGTTTATTATGTAATATTTTTATATTTGGCATTAGATCATATTTAGATTTAGTTTTTATATTATCTTTTTACTACTATGCATTTTGATCTGTGTGAACTTCTTAGTTTTAAGAATTACATTAAGATATTAATACTTAATGCAGACATATCAGGAAATGTATCTTACTGTGTAGGTGCACTATTATTGGGGCGCACACTGAGCCCTGTTGTGTACCATCAACAAATAAATAAATAAATAAATAGGAATGAATACAGAAATAAAGCACTAGACGCAAATTCTTTCTGATTAAAGCCTTCCTGCACATTTTGAGATACTGTTTATACACAAAAGTCATCTAAGTGAATACTTGTTACGTTGGCAACAGCGCAATAAAAACTACGTCTTACGTCACATGAGTATAGCGCTCCGCCAGGTGCGAACTTCAGGTTCATGCGCCACTCCGTCATCTCAAATTAGTGCAAAATTGTCTAAATGTCATTTCCGCCGGGAAATGATTCACCTCTCAAGGCATCAGTAAGCAAACACAAATGTAAGTCCAAGGTTATCAACAATCAATCAATTAATTAGTTAATCATTTTTTGAATAATTATGTTTCATGATTTATATGCTTCGAATTAGGTTATCGTTGGATTATGACGAAATACTGATGATTGCATGACACGTAGGCTAAAGAACAGTGAGTCTCCTGTGAGATCAGTCACTTACAATATTGACTTATAGTCAGCACAACTCCACGAGCTAACACTGGCTCGAAATGAAACAATAACACAAACTGTCGGTAGCGCGTGGCTCACCTGATCAGCCTCGGGTAAGTCTGGCATAACATCAGTTACTTCCCGGCAATCGCAAAAATACAACAATTGCTGACACAAGTCTATACGACAGTGCTTCACATGCACTAAATACATATTTAAATGGTTTTATACATCGTGTCCTCATAGTCAATAAACAAAGAATAAACCTATCACCAATTCCTAATACTTCCTGAAACAATACAATACAATTTGCCGCTCTCCAATAGCGATCTAACATATGACTCAAAAGTCCACCATTTCATAAAAAACATATGGTAGCCTACAAAAAGACTGCTAGTCTTGACTTAGATTGTGAAAATATCTTTCAAACAGTAATCTGACGTCAGGACGTCTGTAAAATAATCAATAGTATGTCTCAATTGAAAAGGGCATTGGTTTGTGGGTAGGCAATAACTCGTTCTGCAGGTGTGTCAATACACGCAATCCTCCCTGCGTTTGGCAGTAATGTAACACATTCATTCAGGCAGAAATTCACTTCATAACAGTCCTAATGTGAATTGTACACGTAGTTGCCTTATAAAATAACATTTACCAAAACTGGTACTGCGTAAATGTACGTAGTACAACGATACAATGTGTTTGTCATAGCAAACAAACCTATATGATAGATATCACACTCCATTCCAACTGCTTTGGCTCAAAGATATCATACTCTGTCTATTTACAACCTTCTGCTTCATAATAATGTTACCGTGTCGACTACCTGACACAAAAATATAATTAACACACAACCTCTACTGCTGCTGGGTTGTTATAAATGATTCGTAGATTAACAGGGTTCGATGCTCGACGGGCATAATTGCAAAATTCCTTGCTTTGTTCTCACTTAGAACTATGTGGCAGCAGAGCTTCACAATGCTCAACAAAATCCAATATAACTGTAGTAGCTACTGTCGGCTAAACCAAATGATTCGATGTGAAAATAACAAAGCAGTGGCGTGGCTAGAGAAATAACAGAAAGGGTGTCACGACAAAAATATTTACATGGAAGGCAGTCCATCCTCTACACTTCAATCTAAGTTTGACCAAACATAGCTCATCAGCTATGGTCACAATTAGTAAACTGCAAGACTTGACGTTCTGAAGCGTCCATAGGAATGCACCATTAGATAGAATCCAACTACACGGTGTCTAACAAGTATAAGCATACTGAAATAAATCGCAAGATTAGTGCTAAACTACAATCCCTACCTAACTGGTTGTCAAGAAGTTCGGTTGGTTAACTACGCTACATCTACCACAGTAAGAATCCGTACAAGAAAAGAGATACAAACTCACTGTACCAGTATTTAACCTCATTCTCACCAGAATGAGGGGTAAGTAACATCCGGACAATAGGAAGGGTAAACCCAATTCAGGCCTTCCATCCAAGCCTTATCCACTTCCTGGCATTTTCTACGTCCCCTTGGTCGGTTCTGGAGTAGTAGCCTCGTCATGTCGGCAGCTCTTGCTATGGTCTGCAACAGGTTTACATGTCCCTCGTGGTTTGCAGGTTCCCAAATCATAGCGTAGCTCCTCCTCAGAATATCTCCTTCACATGGTGAGTTTACTCCATGTTAATCACAGTAGATGATGGCAATACGAAGTTACACACTGTCATTTAAGTAACACATTTTCATAGGAATTTACACACGTGGTAGTCACGGAATTTACAGTAATGATTGTGAGACTAGATTGCACACTGCTTCTACACGAATATTGCAGACTATAATCAAAAATGGCCCTTCACTGTCTGCTTCACTGATTCTCAGATACGCACATGGTATCGTTTCACTGATGTTACCGCTTTGCAAAATCACCATTTATCGTTGCAATCAGATATCGTAGAAAAATCGCACTACAAGCGGTGATATTGTTCTTGAGAGTGGCGTGGTTTACACTCGTACAGTATAATGTTCAATGCTTTCTGTCGAATATTTTCTGTCCCTCGTGGACTTAGATAAGTTCTGCCTCGTGGTTGAAATATGGTGCTCCACGCGGTCAAAAATACGCAGAAAAAATTACACTTCTGCCGGATCTTCACTGTGGTCGATAACACTTGACCAATAATGCAGTTTAATGTTCACAGCGCACAATACGGTGCGAAATTATTAACGATGCACGCAGATATAAAAATGTTCATCACCTAGTGGGTGGACTATATTTCGTTTCCTCGTCACTGCGGACGGACTATGTAACACGTCCAATTTGGACGACTCCAAACTCGGTTGTGATAGACACCGGATCATGCTCTTGGGTTCAAGCAAGTGCTCTAGTCGTTGAGCGACTAATTACATCCGATTTGCATATCTGCGATTGAAAATACCTTCACCAAAAATATAAACTCACACATCAAAGTGTTCGAATTATGCAGAATTACAAAGTGCGAAGTTCTGAGTCTTGTAGTATCGAAACATGTAGTAATATATGCTCAGAAATTTAATAGGACATTTCTTCAAAGTCAAAAGATCATCTGACATCATGTCAAAGCATGTGCTGGCCTTCGGGCGCGTTCAATGTTGAAGCAAAGTATTCACATATACTTTTCAAGGAAAATATCACCGAGGATGAGCTCACACGGGCTCAGTATGAATATGAATAAACTTAAGTTTCTAACTAATGTTTAACTTAAAACAGCAATACAAGGAACCACTATATTATGGCACCCATACTCGGATCTAACTAACAAGTGGTGTATTATAGTTTCGGAAAAGGATGAGGAAAGATAGTGCTACACCCATCTCGCTGCCACCCGTATTGCTAATTGAATAACTGACCATTTTGCTCATTCAGTAAGTGTAATGTTAGTGAGAAAATGTTTAGAAACACAATCCAATCATTCGTCATCAATCCGAAGATTGGTTTTATTCAAAAGTGAAAACTTCATCAAACTTCATATTTTCATTGTTTAGCTCTGGGGGTGGGAATTGATCGCCCTGATCTCCGTCCCGTAGTTACGCTATAAGAAGTTTGTTTCTCCGGTTGAGAAGTTTCTAAAATGATAAAAACCTGCCAAGGAAAGCAACCATTGGACCAGGACATTTTGGAAAGATTGAAGAAGTGATAAAGACGTGAAGTTCTTTCTTCTCTTGCCTTAGTTTAAAATTAGTATATAGAATTCCACCTAGTCAATACATATAAAAGTTCTTTTTATAACAGTGTACAATCGTTTAGAGTCATATTTTTAACTCATCTTCAGCCTTGTGACATAATAGTGTAAACATTTTTAAGTTATGCTTATTTATAACTTTTAAAACAATTTTAATGCTTTAAGTTTTTTTTTCTCTTGTTCAGATAGTCCATTATCTCCGTTGAAAATCACGTAGGCATGCTTAAGGTAAAATCTCATAGCTTCTTTCGTGTATAGTATATTGGTGTAGGAAACATCAATTCAACAGTTTTGAGATGGAGACGTCAAAACGGAACTAAATGGCTTGTTAGAATTGGCAGCTCAATGATTTGAGAAAACGTTTAGTAGTGTGCAATGGGGTCATGTTCCTTGTCTACTCTTATCATATCGTTACAGCCCTATCCCTTAATAGGCGTCATTCGAACTTTATCGCAATAGTAATGTTGTGTGGCGTGTCGCACAAAGGCTGACCCGCAGCCGACTGCCTTAACCATGGAGGAAGGGTGTAACATGATCGACAGACTAAATAAAATAGACATGTTGGACGGAGTGGGATGGGTAACTGAATCTAGAAATAAAATCGAGCATATAAGCTTCGTTCGCTCCTGGAGAAAGTTGCTGGACCATTCAGAGAACTAATGTCAAGAGTGCAGGGAGGACACAGAAATTTATGAAATAGTGAACTTACTGAAGAAAATTCCAGGCTGCGAAGATGTTACTGGTGGTGATGTTGGAGGATGGCTGGGGGATGATGACAACTATGGACCTGCAGATAGTTAAACAGTTGTAGTAGTGAAAGAGAACGAAGGTAAAATAATTAAAATGACTCAGAAGACGGAGAGATGGAAGACAGCGGAGAAGTTAAAAATATGACTCACAGTGAAGGATTACAGGCTGCTGAAGGAATGATTCGTTACATCGGGAATCAAGGTGCAGCTGTTACGGAAATGTTGTTTCTCCGTCATCTATACAGTAGTTCACGCCACCCTTCTGTGTATGTGGGCCCTGGATGCCATACAGTCTGCGAGCCTCAAATTCTGGAGCATGCGCATTGATACGGAAATTGTCAGTCGCGCAGAGTGCTTGGCTGGGTCACAATCATGGATAAACCACAAGCTGTGTGCTCTATTGGCCAGCAGCGCATCCAGTGGTCTGTTACTAGACTACTAGACTCACTTCAATGTGCGAGCTCTCAAAGAAACCGGCAGAAATCGATGGCGCAAACTGTACATGACGAAGAAGCACGAAGACGAGATGATAATGAGACAGTCAAGCATCGTGGCATTTTTCCTTCAAAGAACTGTCATTTCTTTAGTTTTGTAGTTAAATTTCTTTTTTAATTTTTAACAATTATTTTAGTTTATGTTGGTGTTTTTGTCCTGTATTGTGTTACAACTTTAATTACGGTAATATGCAATAAAATACGGTATTTTGAGTTGTGAATAACCCATCCCCACTCGTCACCCTCTCAGTCCACATCGACTGTGATAACTGGTGTTACTGGTAAATGAGTTTGTAATAGGGAACTAAGATTGGGAATGAGGAGCCATGACCTAAAATTACCGTGGGTGACCACTTCTAGTAAAACGTTAGTCAAGTATTTGAGGAGGTGTTCGTGGGGTCAATGATAACTTAACTATCTTGTTCTTACGTCATAAACCTCCATGGAGTCATGATTTTCTGATGAACGGTGTGAGTCAAGAGCCCATGCCATCAAAACCAGTTCGTCTGTTCAGCTGTCGGTTTAAAGAGTAAGTTCCAATCTTGGAAAGGGGTATAATCAGTGATTTAGTTGGAAAAAATATTTACAGGAACTCACCTTATTAATTCAGCAATTTCCAAATGGACTCGTATTGTGTGTCAAAATCAGCGTCCTCGTGTTTCCGACAAGTTGTTTCATCAGCTGATCGTCTCCCCTTTCGTAGCCATGACTTGACATATGGTTGTGGGTTAAATAAATGCACAGGAGGTCCTACGCTGCTTATGAAAATAAGTCCGCTTGATCTTTCAACCAGCAGCCTATTTCTCTTTTCGGTGTGGATCTCATTCATGGTACTGAAAGCTCTTTCAGCTTCTGCTGAAGAGATGGGAATGTTCTGTACAGTCTTGATTAAAGGCATCAGCTCCACTGGAATTTCCTTGGTCTCGACATACTTTCTAAAAGCATTAATGTACCTCCTCTTGTCTGACATGTGGAAAAAGTCACAAAGGTTGCCGACACTCTCATCACCATAGCAGATATCCAAAGTAGAAGTGGAGGGCCAATTATTTTTGTATAGTACTTTTGAATCACTGATAACTTTTGTCATTCTCTCATGTCACTGCTGACTAGAGCTGGAACCAAGATGAGATGATGTGGACACATTTTCCATAAGCCTGTTATTTAAATTGTTCACAAGACTTCTGAAAAACTGCTTTCTGTCAATTTTTACAACTTTTTTAGAATCATGTATTCCTATGTTTCTAAACTTTTTGTTTTCTGCTGCTTTAAGAACTGTTCTGTAGTATTCTCCAGAAGCTGAGTTACACATAGATTCAAACACTTTTATAGTGCGCTTGATTGCATTTTGAGCCTCTGTCAGACTTGTCTCCCTTTCTGCAACTCTAATGACAAATCAGCTAACTCAACAAGAGCATCATACATAATTGCAATATTTTCTAGAAATTCTACACAAGTTAACATATTTTCTAGACCTTGGAATTTTGCCCTTTCTTTGGAGTCTCTCTGGTGGTCATTTTTGGCCTCACTAAAATGTTTTACTAGAGCACTGTAGTTTTCCCAGACAGCTTTTACAGTTCTCTGGCATGAAACTACCCATCTTATTGTAAATATTTTCCCAATCTTCTTAACTCTTTGTTCCAGTGAAGCAGCACAAATGTTGAGTTCCCTTTGATTTTTGGGAGACATGCTGTATAAAGAATACAATTTGTCAAAGAAAGAATGGAAATGGTTAACACCTGTAACTTCATTCCTTGTATCAGAAACGGCCAATTCCAAGCGATGGTTTAAACAGTGCCAGATTCCTATATCTGTAAATAACTTTAAAAACTGTGCACCAACTCCATTTTTTCTACCTAACATTACATCACATGCTAGACCAACTAAATGTTCTGCCAGAAAGTTTTCATTCATCCCATATGAAGAAAGATTCTTCAATATCTCTCGAGTAATAACATCTGCTGTAGTTGATTTAAGTTCTATCAAGTCCCAGAAAAAGGAAACAACTTCAGAGTTATCTGAAAGAGCACATCTCAAACATAATACTAACACAGATTTTACACTAACTGTTGTTGATTCGTCAATCATAATACTGATTTTCCTCTGATTTTCTGTTATAGATTTTGCTATTTTATTTCTCATTTCCTGTGAAATGTGTTCAATAATATTAGCACAACTAAAATTTGTATGAAGAACTCGTCCCACATCTAAACCATTTAATTGTTGAAGTTCAACATAAGCCTGTAGGTCTACGAAGGGTCTATTTCTTTTCGCAATTGAGTATGCTGTTCGAAATACTCGAACGGTGGTTTCTAGGTGTTTGACATTCATAGTGTCCAAGCAACTTTCAAATATCTTTTTATTGGATTCTGATTTTTGTAACATAGCTTTTTTGTGAGATTCTGAATTTTTGTGCTCAAATATGTTTTTCCTAAGGCTTGTTTGTTGTTGATTAATATTATTTCCGTTGGGATGAACCTTGCATTCTACCCATACTTTCATTAGCTTAAGTCCTGCCCCTTTAGAAACTCCTAATTCTAATTTACTTTCCTCTTTACATATATTGCAGCCTAAATTTTTATTTCCTGCAAATAACCACTCGTTCTCTGACAAAAAATAACGGTACTGAGACTCGTTCCAACAGTCTGTAAAATCTTGTTTTCGGTAGGTGGGTCCTTGAATTTCACAGTCGATGGTAGAAGGTGTAGAACCATAACCTAGATTCTCCCTTGAATCTGCATCACACGTTTCAGCAACATTTAACCCAGGGTCTATCTCTATACTCACGTCTTTAATGAAACTAATGTTCTCGGAACTCCATTCTCATCAGTTTCAACCAAGCAAGCAAGGTGAATAGACGTGCAGTGAAGTGTAAGGAAGAATGGGAATCGCTATTCAGCAGTACCGGGCGGTCATCGGCCGTTGGCAGGCTAGAGTGAAGTGCGATTTCGGTGTCGGGAAGGTGATAGCGGGCAACGTCACTGAACAGATGGGGGTTTTGGCGATGGGGATGGTAGCGCTGGTTGTGGCGACGCTACTATTAATTGGAGGAGTGGAGTCAAACCCAGGGCCTGGTCAGCTGGGATGGCAAGAAATGGAAAAAATAAGGGAAATTGTAAAGGAAGTGTCACAAAATGACCAGATCCGGGACATTCTTCGTGAGCAATGTAAGGAATTCAAGGAGATGAAGACATGTATAAGAGACGAGATGGGAATAGTGACAGAAAGGCTGACCGAGAATAGCAGAGAGATAAAAGACCTAAGAGAAAAGGTGAAGATATTAGAGGGGGAGGTAAATGAATTAAGAAAGGCCAAGCTGGATGATAGAAAGAAAAACGTCTTCATTTACGGAATAAAGGAAGATGCCAAGGAAAGCACCGAGGATCTAACATCCAAGGTGCTCCGAGTGATTAGTGAAGGCATGCGGATAAGCATTGGAGTCTCAGAGATTGACAATGTGACCAGGATAGGCCGGGGAAGGGGAACGAGGCCCGTGAAAGTGTCTTTAGTTTCTTCGCTGATGGCTCACAGAATTCTGACGAACGCAAAGAACCTGAAAGGGGAGAGGATATGGGTAAGGAGAGAAATGAGTAAAGAAGAGGCAAGCGAGCAACGGACCTTGCAGTTTCATTTAAGGAAGGCAAGGAGCTCAGGTCTCAAGGCTTATGTAAAAGGCAATAGACTGGTGGTTAGCGGCAACAACTGGGATCGGATTTGGACAGTGGCACAACTCCAGGATATGGAGAAGCAACAACAACAGGAGACAGTCAGACCTAGCAACCAGGTGGAAGCAGCTGGCGGTTCAGAAGGAAGTGCGGTGATTCAACAGAGAGCATCGACCTCCAAGTCCAACACGGAAGTGGCGCGAGCAGGAACGACCAACGTCAGCGCCAGGAACACCGGACAAGTGCGTGGTTTGCAGAAAGGTGAGACTGTCAAACAACGAGTTACTAGTCTAAAAGAACTATGGGGCAAGAAAACCTTGACAGAGCAGTTTAATGTGGAGAAGGAGGTCATTTCTTCTCCAGGTGGCAGCATACTGGAGCTAGAGAAAGCTAGAGTTACTAGAAGTAAAGCTACCGCCAGCGAAGAGGGTAGGGGTAAAAATAAATAAACTGGAATATTGCTAGCGTAAATATAGAGGGTTTTTTTAAATAAGAGAAGGAACGATGTAGTTTTGACCCTAATAGAAGATATGCAGATTGTAGGATTTGTTGAGAGTTGGCTCCCTGTAGGTTGCGAGGTTAAAATAGATGGCTTCAATATATATACAAAACCTAAGATTAGGAAAGCTCGTACAGGTAGGTTTCCGGGGGGAATTGTTGTTTTAATTAAAGAAGAGGTGAGGGAATTATCAGAATTTATTAGTTCAGAACTGGAAGAAGTAGTGTGGGTAAAAGCAGATATTAGGGGGAGGGGGAAAGGAAAGGTATGTTTCGGCTTTGTCTACAACCCTCCGGAGAATTCCCCGTATGCAAGAGAAAAGAAAACCGAAGTTATTAGGGCACTGAAGTTATACAAGAGAGGAGGGGATGATACGATGAGAGTAGAATTTTGTCGTCTAAGGAAGGAATATAGGGAACTGCTCAGCAAAATGAAAGATGAATGGCAGGGTAAGGAACCTACAGCACTAAATAAGGATTCTAAAGCTAACGACTGTAGCAAAGTGTGGAGCAGGATAAATTCTTACTGTAGGGGGAGCAGAAGTGGTGGGGGGAGCTCTATTAGTGATGAAGTATGGATTGCATATTATGAGAATCTGTTAAATGCTGAAGATAATTGGAGGAAGAGGGATGAGTTTGGCGTCCCGAGGGGGATGGAGGTCGTTCTGCCTATGCTGGACCAAGTCATATCGATAGAGGAAATTATGGGAGTAATAGTAAAGAGTAAAGGAGGGAAGTCAGGTGCTATTTCGGGGATAACAAATGAATTTTGGCAAGAGTTGAGTAATAATAGGTTCATGATGGACAGCTTGGTAAAAATCTTTAATAAAATCTTTGAAGGAGGTAGATTTCCGAGGGCGTGGCAGGAAGGGATAATTTGTCCAATATATAAGAAGCGTGGGGACAAACTAGACCCAGGCAACTATAGAGGCATAACTTTGCTTGATAATTTGAGCAAAATGTACACCGGGGTCTTATCCAAGCGTTTAATAGCATGGGCAGAGGGCTGTTCGGTGTTCTCGAGACTCCAGACAGGGTTCAGAAAAGGGATGAGAACCAGTGACAATATAATGGTGGTTAAAACGGTGATGGACAAGTACATAAGAAGGAAAAGAGGCAAGCTGTATATCACAGCTATTGATTTGGAGAAGGCGTTTGATTCAGTGAGCAGGGGAGCTGTCATGGCTAAGCTGGGAAAAATCGAGGTGTCACATAAAATGATACGAGCAATTGAGAATGTGTATTCCGAAGTGAAATGTGCAATTAAAACTAAAGATGATGTAATTGTAGGAGAGATAACGTCTAATATAGGATTAAAACAGGGATGCAAATTATCCCCGGTGCTTTTTTTGCTATTTATCAACGATATTTTTGATTCAAAGGGCTTTGAGCAACGGTCCAACCCTTGCCTGGACAATTATGATATCCCGGGCCTAGCTTTTGCTGATGACATCCTTCTGCTTGCTCTAACACCCTATAATATGCAATATAGTATTGACGAGATTGTGAGATACTGTGAGGACTGGAACTTAAAAATTAACCCGAGTAAGACCAAAGTTATGGTCTGCAAAAAGGGAGTTAAACTGGCTAAGAATGAAAAGTGGGTCATGTATGGGTCTCAGTTAGAGACGGTGAAAAAACTTGAGTATCTAGGGACGATAATGGCGAGTAATGGTAAATGGACCGAACAAATTAAAAGGGCAAAATCGAAAGGGCTAGCGGCATTGGCGAATGTTAAAGTTTTAGAGCGTAGGTTACCGAATCTTGACTACAAAGTGTATAAGAATGTGTTCAACGCACTCATCGTTTCAAGAGCACTCTATGGAGTGGAAGTATGGGGTTTAGAGGAAGGAACGAAAACCCTGGACAGTATTGTAAGTAGGTTCGCCAAGATAATTTTGGGGCTACCTAGTTGCACGGCGAATTGTGGAGCGAGAATGTTGTGTGAGGATGTAAGCATTAGACAACATATCATAAAAAGGGTCATAAAGTCTTGGATTCGTTTAAAAGCAGGTGGAGGGGGGGAAATGCTTAAGGTAGCCTACCTGCACCAAATGAAGCATCAGCAAGAGGGCTACTGGGTGGACGGGGTAAGAAGTGTACTGGAAAGATTAGGAATGGGTTATCTATGGGATAGGGACTTACGAAGAGAGGAAGGTAGGGTGTGTAAAAAAGTGTGCAGAAGGGTTAATGACGTAGAGTTGCAGGTGCTAAGGGAAGAGTGCACCAGTAGGAGAACCTTAACGGAGTTCTGCGAAATAAGGAACTTTATGAGCATAAAGCCTCAATGCCTAATGAAAAGAGAAATGAGAGGGATAATTTGGTGGTTAATGGGGGTGTATAAGAACAAAGCGTTGAGAAAAGTAGGAAAAGAGGACATTTGCCTGTTTTGTGGGAAGGTTATGGGTGCGGCGCACCTGATCAGGGAATGCAAGGAAATTAAAATGATAAGAGCAAAGTTTGTAGACAAAGCAGATCTAAACCGAATAGAAAATGAAAATGAGTATCACACTTTAATTAAATTACTAAAAAGGGAATGGGGGAAAGCAGGTCAATTAGCAAAATATTTTAATACCATCAGGGCAATGTGGATTAAGAAAGCGTCGGATGAGATTCAGAACAAAGATGCATGTAAATTAAGCATTCAAGTACAGGAGATGGCTTCCTAAGCTATAAATCTTGTTAAAGCCTAGGAGAGCCTATCTGTATTAACTAGGTAGCCTATACGATACTACCGTACAGCCACATATTGCTGTCTGTAGATTTTTCCTGTGAGTTTGATGTTTTTTTTTTCCTTACCACAAAACTTATCAGACTCTTACAGTCAGTAAGGGCTTGATGGGGAAATAAAAGTAATTCTTTCTGTGAGGTGTCTCCCATGGAGAACTGTCAAAAAATGAATAACACTGTGTCCACATTTATAATTAAGAAAGATCTTTGTGCAGTTTCCATCAGAAAAGTTGCCCAGTGATATTGTGAATGAAGATAACTACTGCAAAACATTATTAAGTTTTGAAATAACAAGGAAGCTATGAAATGCCGAATGGACATTTGGTTTAATTATCTAACGCCACACTGTACATTTATGTTATCTATGTGTTTATTGTCTGTATGTCACGATATGACTCTCTGAGTTAAAGTGACAATTAACAAGTAGACTTGGTTTAAATTAAAAAAAAAAAAAGAACTCCATTCAGTTTTGTTTTTACTTGAGCCATCACACACCTTTTTAGTATTCTTTGATTCTTCATCTTCATCCCCAGCACGTTTTTTTGAACCCAGCCGCTTAAGTAAACTCATTGTCACAAGTTGTGACTCATAACTCTCTTTCACAGTCACTGGAAAACATGAAAGGTACTACGGGGCTACTGATGTTCATTAACTGCAGAGAGATTCCGTAATATCTGCTTCACAGCAACACATCGAGCAAAACATAAAATAAAACTTGGATCTACACAAACATAACGAGCGGAAGAAAGTTGTTGTGCTCACTTCCCGCTCTCCGTATCCAATAGCAGTGTAGCCAACCTTAGAGAACCAGAAAAACGCCCAGGAGTGTAAAAGCGACCGTATTTTATGAACATAAAACCGTAAGGTTCGATATTAGACCGCTAGAGTACACCCGTGACGTTTCAGCGCTATGTATAGATTATAAACGATTTTCTTACTGAATGTAAAATTGTTACGTCATTCTAAAGCGGGAAGATATTTTCCGGAACGGCGTTCCGGCCCGTTCCGGTCCAACTAAACCACTGGGTGTAATAAACCAAAATATTTTATTTTGAGTTGAAATAGATACCCACCACGGTGGTTCGGAGAGCTAACGCGCTAGCTCGTGCCTCGCTGGCATCGGGAGAGCGTGGGTTCGTATCCCACATCAGGCTTCCTGAAAATAGCT
This sequence comes from Meconema thalassinum, assembly GCA_946902985.2. Classification (NCBI taxonomy): domain Eukaryota; kingdom Metazoa; phylum Arthropoda; class Insecta; order Orthoptera; family Tettigoniidae; genus Meconema; species Meconema thalassinum. Next base: position 883,704,363 of record OX336389.2, on the reverse strand, counting down.
TTCGAGGTTTCCCATTTTCACCACCAGTCAAATGCCGGGACAGTTCCTTTCAACAGATCCACGGCCGACTTCCTTCCAAAATCTCTTCCCTGACACTTCCTTAATTAGACCCAAGTTAGCGGTCGTCTGGGCGATTGGCCTGTCACCATCCCCAGTTGTATCTGATGACAAAGTGTGTTCAGCTCACAGGCACCGTCCCTGCGACGGTGGAGGAATGATCCCTCGCAGATTCGGTAGGTGAAGCCAAGCTGGGAGGGTAATTAGTTTTTGAAAAATATGAATTATTACATAAAATGCAAATGTTAGAACGAATTAGTCTAAAAATTTGTAGCAATCAAGATTTGAATCTCCAAGAATTACGTGGAAAGTTTGAGTTAGGAAGCGTTTATGGCTATTCCCATACCAAGACTGGCATAATTAATTATGAAGGAGGGTATAGTAAATGTACGCTTTGCCCGGGGTGTCACCTGCCTGCACTGGCCATGGTGTTAGACATACCAGGTGAATCAGCTGCCCCTAATAATATTGCCTTATGCAGCCCAACTAGCGTTCTTATCAGGAAGGTCGATATTTCATTGCCGCATCCCGTATGGTACTAATGCGCTGCAAGCATATCCTGCAAACGATACTGAACACTTATTATTTTTCCCTCGATGTGACTACAGACTGATATGAGGGGAAAAAATATAGTGTTCTGTAGCGTTTGCGGGATACGCATGCAGTGCATTGGTACCACATGAGATGCAGCAGAGAAATATTGACCTTCCTGACAACATGCGTTATTTGGGCTACAATATTATTAGGGACGGCTGATTCACCCGGTATATCGGAAGTTTTTGTTTGTATTGCTTTGTTTTTCTTCGAGGGGTTGAAAATGCCAGTAGGATATACAGAGTGGTTCACCAGCCCCTTACTATTTAGTTTTATGAAACCCAACTAACATTACAATTCTCCTGATGGTCGATATTGCTCTGCGCACTGCCTGTGAGACAGCAATGTAAACTGAGCCATAGGCCTAGCAAAGGAAAAACGACCGTAATCATTTCCGCGCCAAATACTAAGGACCATTCAACGAACATGTGATTCATCGCACCTTGAAGAACACACATACATGTAATACAATCGAATTAATAGGTTACGCCACGTGATCTGCAATAGGAGAATGTTAAATGAACACTATAAGCCATGATTGGAGACTTTTGACACGCATACTAACGTTCGAGGTGGAACAGCCTAGTAAACTAGTACCTGTGTAGCGCGCAATGTGTACGTTGTCTTCATGGCTGAGGCGGTTAAAGTAAGATCTGACATGGAATGCGTGACCGAGAAGAATAGTGCTTCGAATCCAGCAGTAGGCAAACTTTTTTGAACGACAGCTCGTGCTCCATTTTAGTGGGGATGTAATATCGAGCCACACCTACAAAGTCACATTACCATATTTGTTCACTTACGATGTATTCCTGTGCCGAGTACGTTGAATGTTGCTAATTTATGAAGATAGAGAGAACTTTTGGGTTGGACACTAGACTTTCTTTATCTAAAACGTTCTTACCGGTTCGAATACGATTTTAGTCGTCGGGCATTAGAAATATTAATGTTCACGTTCAAGGATAAAATTCATTTTCTTTTCTTCTGTAGTGATGGCTTTCAAATGTGCAGGTGTTCGTTCAACCTACAGCCACCTCGATCGCATCACCTAGCCACGTGCATTTCCACTGCAGTGCGGGTAGCGGAAACATTACGTTATGGAGCTATGAGATTTAGGAATATTGTAATATTCTCGCGGTTATGGGCTGTTCTCAATGCAACTACCATGCACTATTAACACTCAAACTGTCATATCATTGGCATGTGTAGACTAATCCAGTGAGGTGTTTACACTGGTATGATTAATATACCATCATTCACAAATAGATATCGCTTTCAAGCTAAAAATCAGAGTTTTAACCATTGGCTGGAAATAACCCAGTGAAATGTTTCGCAAGTGTATTTTTTACCATCGTAGCCAATTTTAGGAAAATAGTTGCCTCAAAGAACAACCAGTTAGGTGGAGAAGAAGGTTCAAATTTTTCTTTAATTCAAATTCCGCGTCAGTAGGACTAATAGAAATGAGCCATGAGTCAATGCACATGAGACTTCATTTTGCTGTTCTCAGCGGCGTCAATACTTGAGGTTTCTTTTCAAACTTTAGGGGTTTGGACATCGTGATCATCGCATTCTTGTGTTCTTGTGTGTGTTTAAATTTGTCTAATAACCTGTGTTATTACGGTGTCGGTACTAGTTTGTGTATTTGTAACTGAAGGTAGGAGTGTTAAGGAGGTGGCAGTGGTCTTAAATTTCAAACCATCCAAGCATTTTATCTGGAGTAGAAGAGGGGTACCGGTACCACGGAAAACCACTTCCAGAATGCCCTAGGTTGGTCTTCAGTAGATGATAAAGATTTGAAAATCAATTCCACATGCATGCCAACACACTTTATTTGTTTGTATAAAAAATAATCCTACCTGAAAATTCATTCAGCAGGCGCTCATTCCATTAGTAGCTTTCGTTTCTCTCTTGCCATATCTTTAGAAAGAAAAGTCATGTTAACAATCGAATGAACTCAATACGATACGGTTTTCCTCATTTAGTGGATGAATTATACTGTTTTATATTTGTCTAACGTAAGAATGAGGAATGGTTTACATCCCGAGGTTACAGTGTTTTGACGCGACACGTGCGGTGGCCTGAGTGATTCCGATTCTTCCTTTAAACCAAGGTGGTCAACAATTTGAACACTTGCTACCCTGAATATGCTGCGTACCTTGCTTTCGTTTTACAGATCATTATGTTGTCGTCCAACCTGGCTACGTACCATCGGATAAAAGCGGTCCTCTTCAGGACAAATAAAAAATCACTCGTTGGAACAGGTACAAAAGCGGCCATAGTACATCCACTGTAAACGGCATTAAGCAAAGAACATGTACCAGTCCGGGGATCGAACATGCTACCCGGCAGCTTGCCTGGCGCATCAGCAGGAATGCATGACTTTGCCACCTTAGCTACCGATAGCCATAGCGAATTGCTGGCACGTATTGAATCTATTCGTAGCCACCATAGACACCTGTCCAAACGTAAGGTGGTGTAATTCGGAGCTGTGATCGTTTAAAACATGCATTATAGTTGAGGTAATTGAAATAACACTATCGCTAATGATTTCTACAATATTCGCGAGCATGAACTCAACGGTAAAGTTGTATTAAGGCCATAAAGGAGATGGTACTATTGTTTTTCAGGATGAAAATAAGGGGCTAGTGAACCATTCTGTATACAGTAGTACTGTTATGTATATAACATATTGAACAGTATACCTAACCTCACTCGCATTTATTTATAGCATGAAGTAGAGAATGATTCTTGTTCCTTACTTTCATTTCTTTCAATAATTAAAGTATTTCATGTAGCATTGTCTTCTGAAACCCAAACATTACAGGAACTGCGGTGTCTGATTACGAACATTTACACTAACCAATTCTGCCATTAGGCTATAACTTTCATTGTCCCTAAATGGCCGTTTGGTTTTATTAAAGCATTCGAATGGAGAAACGCCAGTGACGACACAACCCATTGAACAATGGAACGCAAATCTGACCTTTACTACTGCGTGAAAATGTATGAGTCTCAAGTATTTTTAAATCAGTGACGTTATTGTTTTCAAGTGGGATCCAGTAGCATAAGTTATTCTCCTTTACATGTTGTAGCTGATTCATATCACGAGCCAGAGATATTTTAGGATATCAACCTGTCTCTCTCGCCTCTATATTCTAGGTTATTGTTGTCATTATACGATTTTTGGCAGCAGCCAGATACTGACCTTGTTGAGAACTCATCTTTAGCTAGTGAACTCAGGTGAACAGGGAAGAGAAGCACTGTTTGTAAACAATAGTTTCGCCTAATGAAAATAATTTGCAGATGCCCTATGTGAAGCTCTCTCCTTGTCTGAGAACTGAAAACAATCCACATTTTAAGGAATTTCTAATAGAACAATATGCAAAACAAAGGTACCCGACGTTGGCCACGGTATGTTTGGTAATTTGCTACGACAGAGTGAGCTGAAAATGATATTTTCGTTCTACTAAGTTGAAAATATTTACTTTTCGTCATCAAACGGAATAGATTTACATTGACGAGTTCTGTATAAAAACCTTGGTTGTTACTTTTTTTCATAATTCCAGGAAATTATAATACATAATGTTATTGGTTTTACGTGCCCATTAACTCCCCCTGGCTTTTCGAGACGCCAGGGTGGCGGAATTTTGCCCCGAACCGGATCATTAACGTGCCAATAAATCTATTGACACGATTCCTTTGCATTTAAGCACCCTCAAACGCACACTGACCGCGCCAGGATTCGCTCCTGCAACCTTATGCACAGCAGGCGAGAATGTTGCCACTTTGCCACCCAGTCAGTGCTCAGTATATTATTGGGGTTGGCAATGTGTATGGACAACATCGCCTTGAGCATGACGTGGTGCGCTGTGGTCTAGCAAGCGACTGTTTTTACGTATTAGTTAAATGAGATGTAAATATTAATTATTAATTGCCATATGAATGCTAATTAACACTGAGGTCCAACAAGTAGCAACAGAGGTTAACTTCTGCATTACAAAGTAATTACGTTAACTGTAATTTATTTTATAATTTATCACAGCAATCTAACATGAATAGTTTTACTAACACTAGACGGAAATGCCCGCGCCCCACACATGACGTCCTTGGTGTTAGTTCTTTCCGGAACATTTTAATTTTTGTTTTGTATACTGTATTAATGTATTTTATAATTTGCTGAAAATACTATTAAAATTGATTTTTTTTATCGCTTATCATCCAAGCTTGGCTTTACCCACGGACTCTGCGAGGGATCATTCCTCTACCGGCACAAGGACAGTGTTTTGGAGCTGGACACAGTTTATCAGCAGATACAACTGGGGATGGTGACAGGCCGATCGCCCAGGTGACCGCTGACTTGGGTCTAATGAAGGAAAGGTCAAGAAAGGGAGTGGGAAGGAAGTCGGCCGTGGATCTGTTGAAATGAACCGTCCCAGCATTTTCATGACGGCCGAGGTGGGGTTCTCCCGATACCAGTGAGGTACCAGGCGCATTAGCGCCCTCGCCCACCGCGGCCGGTATAAATATTAGTTCCACTATAAACTTTAGAAGAAGAATGCTTTAGGATACAAATATGAATGCTATTTCTTGAAGAAAATATTATCTTAAACACAAATTTCCTCTCTATCCCCAGGCTACAGAGACTTAAGTGACTTTTCAAAAGCTAATTCAATGTTATGACTACTTGGACTTTTCATTTTATAAAGATTTCATAAATCACCTAATGGAATGGTCAAAGTTAGCAGGGGCGTACCCAGAAAATAATATTTTGGAAGGATTGTGGATGTAAGTACAAGACTGTCTTATATAGTGACCCATAAACGGGGAGGAGAGAGGATGACATAACAGATTCTTCGAGGTTGGATAGATCCCCTAATTTCAACTTATCCCCTCTGGTTACGTGCCCGATATTTAGCAATAAGAAGTAATGGATACTACAGTACTTTGCCTGTTGCTCCATTCATTAATTGTCCGTACAAGATACGCAATGAATGAAATATTTTCTTGCAAATGCTTTCTACAGAAGAAGCAAGACATAAGCCTTCTTAAATACCGGTATCTGCCCATGACATAGCCTAATAACAATATAATATTGTCACACGCAAAAATAATAGATTCGTTAAGGACGTTGTTTATGACTTGTATGGTAACATTTTACATAAAATATGTATCAGTCAAATATTGATTAGCTGTGTGATTAACAACGTCAAATCTACTTTCTAGTTATTAGAATATCATGAACACTAGGCCTATGTACATTTTTATATTTTATTGGTGAGCATACAACGTTCAATGTAAAACGTTGTATAAATAGCAAGTGTCCCAAATATGGCATAATATGCAATAGTCAGCAATAACTTTCTAAGAAGGATAAATGGAAAGTAAATTAACAGTATTTATGATTGTAGGAATAAACAATTTGTATTCATGTTTTCTACAGACGGGTACCGCATATATTACGTGTCACATGTGACAAAAACGTTTTGTGTTCGTACTAAATATGCGCATCAGATGTTGCATAAATGAAAAGCTAGGAAAATCAGGCAGATGACCTTCATTTCAGTGAAGGAGAACATATTACTGAATATTCTTCTTAATTGCTTGTACATAATTCTCGTTCACAAAAGAGTAATTCACAGGATCGAAAGGAAATAAAACAAAATGACATCTCAGAACCGATAGTGATTGGCTCCAAGGCTGCCTATGGAGGAGGAAGTGTCCTGTATTGTATCAGGCGTGATCAAAAATTTCCGTTTGACGGCCCTACAGTCCAGAATCAGTATGCCGATCAGGCAAAACCACCGTGAGCATTCAGGCACTCATCCCACCGACGCGACGCGTCAGGTCGAAGATCCCCGTTTGGTAAAGCACTGCGTCCTTCTGCTTGAAGTCCGTAACCCCCTGCTGCAAATCCTCGCCCGACGGGAATCATTGACCCTTCAATGCCATTTTTAAGGGATCGAAGGCGTGATAATCACATGGGGAGAGATCAGGATCATAGAGCAGATGCTCTAGTGTCTCCCACTTGATTTGGCGTTCCTTCATCGTAACGACCATTGCGGTATGGTGACGTGCGTTATCATGAAGCAGCAGCACCCTTTGTCGCAGTTTTCTCGGACGTTTCGCCTTAATTGCACGCCGTAATTTCTCCAGTATTTCACTGTACCGTTCCCCAGTGATGGAGACACCAGATTCCTTGAAATCAATTAGCAATGGGCCCCGGTAATCAAAGAACAGGGAGAGCATCACCTTTCCAGCGGACGGTTGGCTCTTATACTTCTTGAGACAAGGGGACGATGGATGACACCACTGCATCGTCGAGACTTTCGATTCCAGTTCCCAGCCCTTAAACGGAAACAATTTGATCACGCCTTTTACCAGGTACAGGATATCCGTACCGATTTCAAAGTTTGAAGTACTATTCTGTTTTAACAGAATACGGGACGTCTTGTTTCCCGTACGTTAACAACGCACTTTTGCCTTATTGAAGCAGTGCGTTTACATTAGTGTTGACCGATCCTTCATTTCAGTTAATTATGCATCTAGCAATTCAGCACTATGAAACGTGTGGGCGAGCGGTCCCATGGAGGGTTGGGTTAAGTCTTCTGGTATAGGTCAACTCAACAAGCCAAACACTGCGTTCTGTGTTCTTTCATTTGCAGCTTCTAACATAAATTCTTAAAACAGAAAGATTCTGTCAGGGGCTTTGAGCTGTGGTGAAAGTTCATACTGTAGTCATAATGTGTGATTCTCAGAAAAGAACTTCGCGTTTATTTCTAAAGTGGGAAGATCAGGATGACTGGATTACACCCAAGGACAATAATATCTCACGACAAGATGTGTTATCTGTAATTAGGTAATGATGGTAGAAGTGACCTGAAGTAAAACATTCGACAGCAATACGAGGGAAATGAACACACCCTCCAAAATAGTGTACACAACAGGAGGGAAATTATGACATTAATAGTGTTATAACTCCACTACCACAATGTTCGATATAATCATAGTTACAATAGTTTTCACCAATGATTGATAGGCAGTTGTTTCATTCCACCACAGGGGCGTCCCTGCGGTGGCGGGCCCCCTTACACAGTTTCGCCGTCTCTTTGGGCTAGAGGAGTAAGTTTATATTGGAGAGATAGGATTTTTTTTGTGGGGGGGGGGAGTTCGAAGTATGATAATGGAGAAGTTATTGGCCATTTAATGGGAGTATTAAGAGGTTGGGGGATGTATTGCGGAGATTGTAATAGGGTATCGCTTCTTGAAGGTGATGGTATAGGGGGATTTGAAGGTGAAGAGGATGAAGATAAACTAAGGGTTAGAGGGGAGGCGTACTGCGGCGATGGTGAACGGGTCGGTGAAGGTGTTGGAGTGAAGGGTGAGGGGCGAAAACTGGAAGAATTGGAGATGGGTTTATATGGGCTTGGAATGTGTGGGAGTGCTCCTACATCGAAACAACAGCTGCAATTGCCAAAAGTAGACTTTTAGAGATTTAAATTAAATTAAAGACTTTTTCACCCATTATATATATATTGGGTCATTTCATTCCCACCCAGGAAAGGGTGGGCGGGCCCCTATAGATGGCCGCACCATCTCTTGGGCCAGAGGAGGGGAGTGTATTGGAAGTTATGGAGTAATAGGAGAAGGGTGGTGGTGTATTGAATAAATTGGAGAAGGAGAAATGTTTTGACCTCTTGGCTAATATTTAAGATTGAAAGTTGGTAAGTTAGAGAAAATTGCTCTTTTGTGCATTGTACTATTGTAATTTTTGAGTTGGGAGGTTTGAAGTTTTGTGGTTCATGAATTGATTGCTATGTAAGTAAGAGAGTTGGAGAAAGTTTGAGTTTTATATTGTGTAAATTTGTGAAAGTAGGGTAGTTCTAAATTTCGAGGTGTTTTTTTTTTTTTTTTTTTTTTGAAAAGGGTGATGATGTATTTTGAGAAGGGCTTGTTGGTGATTTTTGTGGAGATGAGAAAAGGTGCTGAGAGAAGAAGGGGAGAAAATATGTATGAGAAGGAGGAAAAGTAAGAGGTTGTTTGAGTGTTGATTGGGATGAGGTGAGGGGATGATATGAGGGAGAGTGATTGTGTTCGTTTGTATGATGTCTTTTCTTTTCGTTGTTAATGAGATGGAGAATTGCGTTGGAGGTGGGGGTGATAAGTGACATGGAGGATGTGCGTAGAGATGAAAAAGAGAGCAGTGTTGGAGGAGAGATAGAACGAGGAAAAGAATAGAAAGATATGTGAGTTGAGATGAGTTTTTTTTGTATTATTTTTATTAGGGGGTGGAGGATTGCGTTGGAGTTGAGGGTGATGTGTGATGTGGAATATGATCGTATAGACGAGAAAGAGAGTAGTGTTGTAGTAGATATAAAAAGAAAGAAAAAGAAAAAGAGTTGTGAGCTTAGATGAGTTTTTATTTTATTTTTTATTTTTATTTTTTTATTTTTTTATTTTTAATGCCTGGAGTGGCGTTGGGGTTTCAAGTTTTCAGCGAGAGGGGGCGGGATGTTTAGTCGGGGGCTGGGATGAGGGATTTGAGGTGTGTGACGCCGAGTTTGGTGTAGACGGGGGCTCGGGCAGGTAGAGCCTCAAGCTGTTGCAGTATGGGGTTTTGGGTTCGACGAGCTCGTTGAAGATACCGAAGTTGGAGAAGGTGGATGTATGTGGTGATTGGTGGCAACGGCATTAGCCGGCATAAGTCTTCCTTGGATGTATCGGTGAAAGGCGGAGTGCGATACGTGAAATACGGCGTTCCATCGTAATGAGTGGGCGGAAACGACTGGCAGCGCAGCCGGCCCATACCACGTGACCGTAGGTGATGAATGAACGTATTAATGTCTTATAGGTGTAGAAGACAGTAGGTGGATGGAGACCCCAGGAGGTGCCAAGTAGGCGGGTGAGTAGCCGAGAGCGTTTCTGTGCTGAGGCCGTGAGAGCTCGGAGATGAGACCTAAAGGTGAAGTGCTGGTCAAACTCCACTCCAAGATAGCGAAGAGACGGACTAGTGCTAAGACGATGGTCATGGATTTGGAGGTTCAGTAGAGCGGGATTACGTGATGGTTCGTTGGCATGACGGCGAGGACGAAAGGGTACGGCGTGAGTTTTGTCCGTGTTCAGAGTTAGATGCCAACGGTCACACCAGGCCGTGAAGGTGTCTAGATACGGCTGAACGAGGCGGTTTATGGCGGTGACGGAGGGGCAGGGGGCGAGGATGGCGGTGTCGTCTGCAAATTGTAGGAGGTGAAGAGGAGCCGGAGGCTGGGGAATTCACCAATTGGTATATTCTCCTGAATATACAGCTTATGTTAGTTTTTCATAGTTGTCACTACTTTTGGGATTTTCTTCTTGTTCACGTTTGTTCTTACTTCCCTTCTTTGTAAACACCAACAGACCCGTCATTTCTATTTCTGTTTTCTCTCTATGCATTTTCCTTATTCTGTCTTTAGTCTGATTCCAGAAAATTACTAATTTCGTCTCTGCTGCTCATGTGCGCCGAACATCCCCATGCCACGCTATCTAGCGCCGCACCTTCACATCAGCACGATTAACAGCCCTTGAAACGTTGAACTACTCATCCGGCTATGCTACTGCTGAAAGCTCTCCGTTACCACCACAGACGTCTCTGCCGACAACTTCCTGTCATCAAGATCAATATTCAAGAAAAATAAATTTTCTTGTCTATAATAATTTTTAGGGGCCGTATATTTTGGTAATAGCGATACGCGCGAACTTTTCTCATATCTTCTTTCTTGCCTATATATGACCTTCTGGGTACTTAAAGTACCGTATTTTAGCAAATTAAACTCGCGAAATAAAACGAAATCTGATTTATTGCGGGAATTCCGCAAATTAACACGAAATATACTCCACTTTGTACGAAAAATGCTAAATATTATCGAAAAAGCTCTGCAATAAACGTAAATGCTTCTGAGGAATTGACCGTCGTGGATTCCTTCTCATTTGATTGATAGTGCTGCACATTCTCTATAAAAATGCTCACAAAGCCGGAAGTATGTGTATTCCATTCCGCGATCTCTAAAACTATCGATGAAAATCGATATCTACTATCGATTACATCAAATGACGTTGTGACCGTAGATACAGCAGTCCGAGTTCGCGACTGATAACATTTTGTATACCGTATTATTTGGTTGTTGTAAGATTTAATAACAAGGATACATTAAAAGAGTGCTCTTTAAAACCCATTATCACATAATTTGTCAGATTTACCCCAAACTAAAGGAAGATTAAACATCGATCATTACGACAATTTATTACGCGAAATACCCAACGAAATAGTGTCAGTTTTAACACCGAAATCAACAGTTCTATTTCACCAAAAAATAAGGCCCTTAAATGTTTTATTTTTGTTATGTTGCCTGTATGTTACCCCCTTATGCTTCCTTTTTTCCCGCTCTGCCGCCTCTCGAATACACACATGGAGTTCACACTGTCATTCTAGGTTAGTGCTTCGACCGGACTTAAGGTCGCTCCTTCATCTCAACGATATGTTGAATTTTCAAATGGTCGTCATGATATAAAACATTTTTAACGGCTGGCTGTGAAAACCTGCATCAATCAACGATGACAAGATAAGTACAAAACTCAGTGTTTTTATCAACCATTTTATGAAGCCTGTGTGAATTTTCTTCATCTGAACATTTTAAATAACCATATCCGCAAAATTTGTCTTTACATGCTGGTGTAATCACTAACGGCTTTCAACGAGGGCTCTTTTACATTGTTCGCTAAAAACTGAAGTGAGCTAGCGATTGAAACCAATGAAAACTTTCCATTGCTATATCTGTCAAAAAGGGGATACTATTTCTCCCAACGTGGGAATTATGCTACTAAACCTGTAGCAATTTGAAAGTCTGGCTTTGCCTCTTCGAGGGAATTTCCACTGGGTTGTGAAACTGTACCAAGCTAGTCTTACTTTCACCGAGGGATCTTCCTACTAGCCCCATTTGACGCTACTTACAACTCGTGACATTTCGAATCAAGCTATAGACTCTGAATTATGCAAAGTTACGTTGCAAAATCATCAAAAAACTCAATAACATTGAACTGCAGCTAATTACTACATCTGAACAAACAATATAACACTCAATAGTGACTTTTCCGTGTGCTTCGATATATTGGTTTTTCAGTGTGTTGGGTACCCAAAACACGTGCTTAAACAAACTCAAAAGAAACCCCAGTTTTCTTTCCCATTCCCCATTTACTAAGATTTAAATTTAAGTAAATAACTTTTGTATATTTTTTTCTTCTTGTAAATTTGAAGTTTCAGTGAAGTGACCTTTCCCCCATTTTGAATTTACCACTAATTTAAGTTAGGGTAAATATTCCAGTGGTACGGTATATTTAGCCACCTATTAAGCTAAACTTTAAAGTGCCTTCTTTTTCCAATTTTTGGTACATGGGATTTCTTGTTTAAGGCTGCTTCGCCCAATTTTTTAAGAGCATTCAAAATCTTGTATTTCACGCTCACTCCAATTATTGCTTGGCGTTTTAAGAACTCTTTGTGTTATTTTTTATTACGTTCTTAATCTAGAATATTCATGCCTTCTATTCTGCCTAACTTAAGAGGCATCTTAACCACAACAAATGAGTTGTGAATTTGCAGTCACTGCTAACATTTTGTATCTATTTATCACCTCATTGGAGTGGACACTTTAAGAGGCCACGGGTGCCCCTGCCTTTGTCTATTTCTCGTTTAATCTATTCTTGCTTCGAGGTCCATCCTCGGTGGGTGGCCAAGTTATTCTTTATTTGTTTCATTCCTTGCAGCATCTTAGAATGCTTTTTCAAATATCTTCCCTTGAGCTGTGCTGTACCTTAATAATTGAAGCCATTTGTTTGAACTTTTGGTTCATTAATCAACATTTTCCTAGCATTATTGCATAGAGTTGTAGTTGCAACTTGCTTTGCTAGTTTCGTATGCAAATTGTTTATCCTCACTCTTGGTTGCTTTGTGCGCAAGCAAAACTGTGATCCCTTTGTTAGTTTTATTAATCATGCTTTTAGCATTTTTTCTTGCTAGAGTTATAATCTATCTTTAGCACCACAATCTTATTTATAATTTAAAGTTCAAAATCTTTTATTACCCAGGCTAGTTTGTTCTTCCACCTTGAATTCTTTAGCCTTGCGTAATTCTCTTCCTTACCCTGTTACAAACAGTGTTATTACGTATACCAAATTCAATTCTTTTGTTTTTATATTAAAAGCTTTTTATTGGATTCATTCCTTTGTTGCCTAAACTTGCTTTAATCCCCAAGCCTGTTCCCTTTTCTCACGCCATCTTCCCTCCGGCAGTGGTCAAGCCTTGTCTTGCCACTCAAAAATTTGGTGCCGAAACCCGGGAATCCAGTTTGCCAATACTTTGCAAATCACTAATCTTTATTTGGAATTTTCAGCTATAATTCAAATCTCACTCAAGGCTGGTGAGTCAATGGGAGGAGAGGGACGCCGCTCCTGCAAAACTCTTATTGCACCACCCAACTTGGTTTGTTGCTGCCAACCTGACAGCATTACCATCTTTGTTTGCTTCAAGAAGCGTAAGTTGAACTTTAACTTCCGTATTTCGCCATGGCTCTTCTTGAAGATAAACTCACTTACCAGCGTGCTTCCTATAAAGGACAGCTCACAAGATTTAGAAAGTTCCTTAACGATTTAACCCCGCAGGAGTTTAATTTAGACATCATAACTAAACGTCTATAAAACTACGAGTAATCGTATGAGAGGTATGATAATTGTCAAAACGAAATTGAATCCGTCCCCCTGTGCAAGGTAAATATAGCGATGAAGTGGAAGCCTTATATTACGAAGGCATCGCGACAGCCCATGCTCTAATCCGAAAGTTATCCGAGGATCAAAAAACGGACATTCAATCTACTAATCCTGCTCAAACTCAAAAGGTTCCCTCTCGTGGCAATTCTATAAGGCCTAGACCGTTACTCATTAAAATAGAAATGACTCATTTCTCGGGCGACAAGGTTCACTGGGACTCTTTTAATGAGCTCTTTTGTTCACTTATTCATGATAATGACAGCATTCCGGCACTTCATAAATTTCACGATTTGCGATCGTCTCTGCATGACCAGGCGTTGCAATTGGTTGAAACTCTTCCATTAAGTACAGAAAACTATCCCATTGCCGTCAACCTTCTTAAACAGAGACATGGTAACGAACGTTTTCGTGTTCAAAGGCACGTGAAATCTTCATTCAATTTGCCATTCACACGTCATAATGACGTCAACACTCTTCGAACTCTTGTGGATACCACTCAACTTCACGTAAAAGCCTTATACCAATTGGAGCAACCAACGGATCACTGGGATACTTTCTTAATACACCTGGTCACTTCTAAATTCGATGCCGCTACTTTGAAAGCATGGGAGATCGAACTTGCCCATGACGATAATTATTCCTATGATCATTTGATCACATTCGTCAACAGCAGATGCCGGTTTTTAACTGCTCTCGCAACTTAAAGTGAACACGCCCCCACCAACTTACGTCAACAGCAGATGTCAGTTTTTAACCGCTCTCGCAACTTAAAGTGAACACGCCCCCACCAACTTACGACGTGAACACGCCTCCACTAGTTCTCAACGTCATGTCTCTTTTGCTCCTAAATCTAACGCCTCTAAATCTACCAGGCTTTGCTACCATTGTCCAAACCGCATCAAATATTATTTCACCGTCATGAAAAACCGAAATCATCAGCAACTTCCACTTCTACCTCGAAACAAAATGATGACAAGCCTAAGGCTGCATCTTACATTCAAAACGCCACGTCCTGGCGCAGTACCCATGTACTGTTGTCCACAGTGCAAGTAGAGGTTCAGGATGGGTCAGGTAATTGGATTCGTGCCATAGGACTCGTAGACTCTGCAGCCACTCATGACTTCGTTTCAAAATCATTGGTCGAAAAGATTGGTCTTCCCGTAACACCTACCTCTATAAACGTATCAGGCATCAACAGTTCTAAAACGCAAGCATTACAATTTTCGAAATTACAAATCAAAGACCCTTGTCAAAGAAATAGCTTCCTCAAACTAAATTGTCTCATTCTCAACAGCATAGGCGAAGACACCCCAAGTCACTCTGTCGATACCACTTGTTTAAACGTTCCCGGTAATTTGAGGCTTGCTGACCCTCTCTTTAATATGCAAGGTCCTATTGATATCCTGTTCAGTGCAAACGTCTTCTGGAAATGCTTACGTAAGCAAATACATCGCCTGTCTTCCAACGTTTTTGCTAGAGATACAAACTTTGGTCGGATCATCACTGGCCAGCGTCCTCATTACACTGCAGAGCCCACCTCGCAATATCACTTCGTCAGCACTGACTTAGAACAATTCCGGAAATTGGAAACTATCGACTCCTCTAGTCCAATTTCATCCTAAAATGAATTCTGCGAGCAGCTCTTTGTTTCCACTACCACTCGCACCTCCGAAGGTAGATTCATCGTTCATATGCCGAGATCACTCAACCCACCAGAAATTTGTAACCCTCAACCTAAAGCGCGAAAAGCTCCCTTCGCCATTGAGAGCAAATCTAAGAAAGAACCCTTCGTCAAGGAACAGTATACCGAATTCATGGAGGAATACGGAAGCCTAGGTCACACGGCAGCCGCAAATACAGCCGATGACGAATTACACCCTCCAGTCAAAACCGTCTTTTTAAATCACCATCCAGTGTGCAAAAACCCTCTCAGCAAGGATAAAATCCGCGTTGTGTTTAAAGGTTCATCACCCGACGCTCATGGTAATAGTCTTAATGATACCCTTTATTCTGGTCCCGCTATTCAATCAGACTTGTCTACCATTCTTTTAAACTTTCGTTTATTTCCCATAGCCGTTATTGCCGACATAAAACAAATGTATCGCCAGGTTTTAATTCATTCCCAGCAACAGGAGCTCCAGTGCATTTTATGCCATGACGAAACAAGAAAACCCATCAAAATATTCCGTCTGAAAACTGTCACCTATGGGCTCAAACCTTCCGCATTTCTAGCTATTCGATCGCTACATATGCTCGCAGCTCAAGATGGTCACTTGTTTCATGCTAAAGCTTCAGAAGCTTTAACCTCGTCTTTCTATGTCGACGATTCCTTACAGTCGTTTCAAACTCTGGATGAAGCTTCTCTCATCTCTCACGAACTGAAAGCACTACTCAGTAATGGAGGATTTCCACTCCACAAATGGAATTCTAACTCCTCTGAATTTCTTTCGCAATTTCCGGTAGAAGGAGTCGATCCCTCTTCCGTCGAAATTTGTGGCGATTCAGACTCTTATCAAAACTTTAGGAGCACATTGGGGCACTCGCAATGACACACTTATCTACAAGGTAACTCGTTCTGAGAGCTTCCAAATACTAAGAGCCAAATTTTGTCCGAAATAGCTAAACTCTTCTACCCCCATCAATTTCTCGCTCCAGTCATAATTATCGCTAAGCTGTTCATGTAAGAATTATGATCCCGCAAGTGCGAATCGGATGAGGCTGTCCCAACTCCTTTTCTCAATAGATGGCTTTCTTTTCGCTATAGTCCACTCACTCTTTCAATCATTGAAATTCCAAGGACGCTAGTTAATACTTCGTCTAGTACACCCCTTGTGCTTCATGTCTTGGCCGACAGCTCTGAGAAAGCTTACGGTTGTTGTGCATACCTTGTTCACATCACCTCTCAAAACGACTCTTCGCGCTTGAGTCTTATTTGTGCCAAATCGAAATTAGCTCCCCTTAAAACCATAACCTTACCTCGGCTTGTATTATGCGCCGCTCTCATGGCAGCTGAACTCTCTCAAAAATTGCAAAAGGTTTCAAAAGTTCAATTTTCCCAAATCTGGTTAGGGAGCGACTCTATGATCACTCTCTCGTGGATCGCTGAAACTCCCACTCATTGGCAAACCAGTGTCGCCAACAGAGTTGCCAAAATACAAACTCATTCGCCAGGGTGTCATTGGAGACACGTTCCTAGCGCTGATAATCCCGCTGATACTTTCTCACGCGGTTGCCTACCGTCTCAGTTAGCCGTACCCGATCTTTATTGGCTCGGTCCTGTATGGTTATTCAAAGCGTCTTCTCTTTGGTCTTCCAAACCTCCAGTTCGAACGTCTAACTTGCCTGACGCTAGAGTGGTTAAAGTTACCGCTTCTTGTCTCGTTACTAGCGCTTGCTCTTCTTTGTTGTCGCGTTACTCTTCCTTTTACAAACCTATCCGTGTTTTCGCTCATCTTCTCAAGTGGAAATATCTAGTCATTGATGAAGCCCGTTCTTCCTAAATCGCATTTAACTAACCACGAGTTGACGCTTGCTACCACTAAGGTTTTACATCTCACGCAGCAGGAAGCGTTTCCTACCGAATTGTCTTCGCTCTCAACAAAGAAAGACCTTTCTACGTCTAGCCGTCTTTGCGCCCTCGCTTCTTCTCCCGATAAAATTGGGTTACTGAGAGTAGGCGGAATGCTTTCTAACTCCATACTCTCCGAGGAGAAAAAACACCCTTATAAACATCACGTAACTTCTTTAATCATACGTGAATTTCACTATCGAAATCTACACGTTGGTACTCGCAACTTGCTTTGTCTACTGTGGGAAAAGTACTGGATCATAAATGGCGTTCACGAAGTTTCTTCAGTCATACACAAATGTATCCCCTGCTACAAAGTGAAACCCAAGGTCAGCACTCAGATCATGAGAGATTTACCGTCTTTCCGCTCTTCTCCAAGTCAACCTTTCGCTTTGACTGGTGTTGCCTATATGGGTCCCTTCCAACATCAGCGAAATATCCCTGAAGCTAAACGTAAACTACTTGGAAAACTCTACGTATCTCTTTTCGTCTGTATGGTTACTGGCGCAATCCACCTAGAACTAGTAACTAACGCCTCTACTTCATACTTTCCTTCAGCTGTTCCTCGCTTCACTGCTCGGCGTGGAGTTCCCTCAGAAATGTGTTCAGATAATGCCCCCACCTTTCAAAGTGCAGCTTCCTTATGGAAGAAAGCTCTTACTTCTTCCCCTGCAATGGAACAAATTTCCAACTTTTCCTATGCTAAAGGTTTCAAACGGCGATTCATACCCCCTTACGCTCCTCATCATGGAGGACGATGGGAATCCTATGTCAAGGTCACAAAAAGACATCTAAAAAAGGTTTTAGGCAATCGCATTTTAACCTATGAAGAATTCAATTCGCTATCTATTCTAATCGAAGGAGTTGTTAATTCTCGCCCTCTAACCCCACTTTCTAATGACCCTGATGACTTGCTTCCTTTAACCCATAGTTATTTCTTGATTGGATGTTCTCTGTCGGCTCCGCCTCCCTTGCTTGATTCTCGTAGGGATATTGGTCTTCCTATACTCTGGCGTAAATTTGAAGCTTTACGTAACTGTTTCTGGAAACTATGGAAGTTGGAGTATCTAACTTCGCTTCAGATGAGGCAGAAGTGACTCCCCTCTAATCCCAACATCAAGGTGGGAGACCTATTCCCTCTACGCGAAGCTACTCCTCCCTTGGCCTAGATCTCGGGCAGGGTTACCGAATGTTACCTTAATCGTGAAGGAAAAATCCGAGTTGGGAAGGTTTCCACTGGCAATGGTCATATTGTTAGACCTATATCAGTGATTTCACCTTTGCAACTCGAGTGATGGTTTTGTTTTTTTCTCCTCTGTCCCGGCCCCCAGTATGGTAGATTCTCCTGAATATACTGCTTCTGTTAGTTTTCAATAGTTGTCACTACTTTTGGGATTTTCTTCTTGTTCACGTTTGTTCTTACTTCCCTTCTTTGTAAACACCAACAGAGACTTTATTTGTATTTCTGTTTTCTCTCTATGCATTTTCCTTATTCTGTCTTTATTCTGATTCCAGGAAATTACTCATTTCGTCTCTGCTGCTCATGTGCGCCAAACATCTCCATGCCACGCTATCTAACGCCGCACAGTACGATTGCCAGCCCTTGAAGCGTCGAACTACTCATCCAGCTATGCTATAGCTGAAAGTTCTCCGTTACCACCACAGACGTCTCTGCTGACAACTTCCTGTCATTAAGATCAATATTCAAAAAAAGAAATTATCTTGTCTATAATAATTTTATTTTTGTTATGTTGCCTGTATGCCACCCCCTTCTCCTTCCTCCCCCCTTGCCCCCACTTCCGCCTCACGAAAACACTTGGAGTTCCCACTGTCATTCTACGTTAGTGCTTCGACCGGACTTACGGTCGCTCCTTCATCTTAGCGATGTTTTGAATTTTAAAATTGTCGCCATGATATAAAATATTTTTAACGACTGGCCGTGAAAATCTGCATCAACCAACGATGACAAGGTAACTACAAAACTCAGTGCTTTTATCAAACGTTTTATGAAGCCATTGTGGATTTTCTTAATCTGAACATTTTAAATAACCATATCTGCAAAATTTGAACTTTACATGCTAGTTATAATCAACGGCTTTCAACGAGGGATTTTTTACATTGCTTTGCTAAAAACTGAAGTAAGCTAGCGATTGAAACCAATGAATACTTTCCTTTGCTATATCTGTCAAGAAGGGGATAAATTTTCTCCCTACGTGAGAATTATGCTACTAAACCTGTAGCAATTTGAAAATCAAGCTTTGCCTCTTCCAGGGATTTTCCACTGGGTTTTGAAACTGTACCAAGCTGTTCCTAATTTCACCGAAGGACCTTTCTACTAGCCCCATTTGACGCTAATAACAACTCGTGCATTTCTAATCAAGCAATAGACTCTGAATTATGCAAAGTTACGTTGGCAAACTCATCAAAACACTCAATAACAATGAACTGCAGCTAATTACTAAATCTGAACAAACAATATAAAACTCAATAGTGACTTTTCCGTGTGCTTCGATATATTGGTTTTTCAGTGTGTTGGGTACCCAAAACACGCGTATAAACAAACTCAAATGAAACCCCATTGTTCATTCCCATTCCCCATTTACTAAGATTTAAATTTAAGTAAATAACCTTTGTATTTTTTCCTGTAAATTTGAGAATTCACTGAAGTGACCTCTCCCCCGTTTTGAAATTACCATTAATTTAAGTCTGCGTAAATATTCCAGTGGTACGGTATATTTAGCCACCTATTAAGCTAAACTTAAAATTGTTTAAGCCTTCTTTTTCCAAATTATGGTACATGCGATGTCTTGTTTAAGGCTGTTTCGCCCAACTTTTTAAGAGCATTCAAATTCTTGTACTTCACGCGCTCTCCAATCATTGCTTGGCTTTTTAAGAACTCGTTGTGTATTTTTTAGTACGTTCTTAATCTAGGCTATTCATGCCTTCTAATCTGCCTAACTTAAGAGGCATCTTAACCACAACAAATGAGTTGTGAATTCGCAGTTACTGCTATCATTTTGTATCTATTTATCGCCTCATTGGCGGGGTGGTGTATTTTTGCAAATACACGGAAAGAAAGAATTAAATTTGCTGTTCATTACTTTATATCAGTCCGTTTATTTAACTTTCTTTGCCGCACACACCAACATCGAACGGTAACCTCCCGTTTGCCCCGTGCATTTGTTTATTTCTTCTGTCAGTTTTTTACAGAAACTCATATTCCGCTGAACCAGCCTGACAGCGTCCCATCGCTGCCTTCCGAACTTCCATTACTTCAAGCCATGAAGACTTTTACATTAATCCGCTGGGCGTCGTGTTCTTCACCAATCTACTACTCCGTGAAGACACCGCTCCAAGAATTTTATTTTTGTCAAGATTTTTCATGTTTATGTGCAACCTCTTTGTTCCTCCCCTCACTCGCCCGCTTCCCCTCTTCTCCCCTCCTCCTACTGCTCTCTCCCCGCGCGCGCAGTCAGCCCGCTCGGTCACTTCACGTTCTACACTTCAGTTCTACACTTCTCCGCGTCGTGAGCAACCGCTCACACTCTCAGTGCACTCAACTTCTTGTTGGTCATGCCGTCTAGGCTAGTGCTTTTCTGCGTCTAGCAGCCTTCACTTGTACGTCGGAAGTCGACTCAGAGCTCAACTAGAGCTCGCCTCCTCAACTTGAGAGGCAAACTTTCAAATTCTACGACATGTTAGAATTTTAATCTCAACCGTCAAAGGGAACATCACCTTCGCCATGAAGCAAAGCTAAGTACTACTTCTACGTTCTTCAACTAATTTTAATGGATTTCAAATAGCTACATGCTTTTAATGATCATTTTATAGGCAGTGTGAAATTATTATATTTGGGGCAATAATCATCCTTCGCGGGATTTTCTATGTTGGGCTTTTGTCTATCTAAGCCAATCTTAACAGGAAGCAGCATTTCTTATGTTTATTACATGAAAGATTTTCTCACAACGTGGGATATCATTAAATAACCAACTGTCTATAAAATACTTAGCTCGTTCCACCGCTGGAATAACTTTTGCCATATTCTTTAGTCATCATTGCTCTGGAACCTTCCAGAATCTGCACTCTATCTACCAGTTATACTGTCATGTATTTTCAACTCACATATGGGAATACTTTATCAAACTAAGGAGCCTTCCTTATGAACTATTAATCAATAGCTAATTTTTCTTCCTCCGTTGAGATTTTCTCTGGCGCATTCAACTGTAATCCACAACTTTCTCAAGCAATAGACTCTCGCATATCTAGTGTAACTAGTTATTTTCCATCATTGCAATAACTTTCCTTGCCATAAACGTTTTGTGCTACTACAGGGAACTTTTCATCTATTTAACAGACTATAGTGAAAACAGTGTTTGTTCAACATCTCATCCGCGTCGCGTTCGTCCGAATACTATAAATACGGCCATGAACACTTATCCTCAATCCCATTTGATCTTCCCCAAACCTCTTACTAACAAACCATAATAACAAAATTGTTATTTTAAGTCTTTTCCAATGAGGTGTCACTCTCAATAAGTGCACTCCCTCTCTTGATTTATTTAAAACGAATTAATGTCTGCATAACTACGTGTCTAGTACACGTCTTAAATTATATTGTTTCTCCCTTCTAATTTGGGAATACAATTCTTTCAACTCATAAGTGAGTTATCTCTACGGTTCACGAAAGGGAAACTTGCCCCATTTGTCTCGTGATCCTTACTTAAACATAGGAATTCTAGAAACTTCCTTTCGACTTTTCTCTTCAGGTTCCACAGTAAGTGACCTGTCCTATTTGTATAACCACTAAAAAGTAATTCAGCTTTAATATAAGAAGTTATAGAAACTTCTCTTTTATTCTTCCTGCCTTTTGTTGTTGTTACTTCCGAAGTTGTTACTCTTTCTAAGATATTTACCTGGTTTTTCTTAAAAGTACCCAACTTGTACTTGATTTATTGTCTAACTTTAATCACTTCAATTGTCTTTAAATTTCTCATTTTATCTTCGCCATTTCAAAATCTTGCGAAGATTTTAAAGTATATAAAAGGTTTGAAACCAAAAGAATTGTTAATTGCCTGGCGCAAGCTTTAGATGTTTTTCGGAGGTCTGTGACCCCATTTGTTACAAAATCAAAATTATATATTTGTTACAAAACTACTACCCAATATTGTTAAATAAATTCAAGAGTTCTTTTTCGCTTTATCATTTCTCTAACATAACGGTTAGGCAAGATCCTGTCTTACTTGACTCTTCCCACTTATGCAAATAAATCTAATGATAGGGCTTTCACCACTTGTTGCATTTGAGCAAGAACTCTTAGTCATAACTTATGTCAAACTCTCTTCCTATTTCTCCATCCTTTTTTCTCCGGTCCGAAACCCACTTCTTCTTCTTCATCATCTTCCCTTGGGGGTTAGGTTATTCCCAAGCTAATAATCTACCCAAAATTTGGTCCCAGAAACCCGGGAGAGTCCATTTCTCAGTCTATTCATGAGAATCTATGTGTTATTTATTGCTCAAAGTCCATTTGACAATATTTTGCAAATCATTAATATCTTCTTTGAATTTTTCAGCTATAACTCCGCAGTGCAAAGCTGGTGAAGGTGATAGAGGTCGTTCCTGCCTTCTTCAGCCTGTCTTACTTGCAACCTGTCTTCTGCTGCCAACCTGACAGCATTTTCAAAATCTCGCTACAGTTTCGTAAGTTGTACTTCCATTTACCTATTTCAACATGCCAACTGAAAAGGATGAAACTCTCATTGCCAGACGTTCTTCCTACAAAGGGCAACTCACCAGATTTAGAAATTTCATTAATAAAATAAATCCCGCCGAGTGTGATCTAGACGTCTTGATACAACGCCGTAAGTTGTACGAACGGTCCTACGATTACTATGATCAAATTCAAACCGAAATTGAATCCGCTTGCCCAGAACTTCAATCGGATCGGGACGAGGTTGAACCCTTGTATTTTGAAGGGATTGCCAAGGCCCACCAACTGATCCGCAGTATCTCAGAACCGGACACTAGGGTCATCAACCGGCCCAGTTCGCACCCGCTTCAGTTCATAAGGACAAACCGAAACCGTTACTTCCTAAGATAAGCCTACCTCACTTCTCAGGCCAGGAAGGTGAATGGTATTCCTTTTACGAACTTTACTGCTCCCTTATTCATGAGAACAATGGCATTCTCGACATTCACAAGTTCCATTTCCTGCGTTCGTCCTTGGAAGGCCAGGCCTTGGCCTTGGTTGAGTCACTGCCTTTAAGCGCAGATAACTACCACATCGTCCTTAATCTCCTTAAAGAGAGATATGGTAATTTACGTTTGTGTGTTGCTCGCAACATTCGCTGTCTGTTCAACCTGCCAGTCGTGAAACCTAATGACGTCACCTCTTTAAGAGACCTGTTAGACTCCATTCAATTGCACGTGAGAGCATTATATCAACTCAAGCAGCCAGTCCAAACTTGGGACACCATCCTTATTCATCTAGCTACATCGAGATTCGATTTTTCGACATTAAAGGCTTGGGAAATCGAACTCACTCGCAAGGAGGAATATTCGTTCGAACACCTCATCTCGTTTCTCAACAGCCGGTGCCAAGTCCTTACAGCACTCTCATTTCAGTGCGAAAATGTCGAAACGAGTCATCAGTGTCATATTCTGGATAAAAAACTTGTCTCTTCAAATGGACATCAGTACCCATCTGTCGAGAACAAGCAAACTCGTTCTGCATCTTTCAACCATCCAAGAGAACATATTAGGCCGCTCAACAAAGCTTTAAAATGCATGCTCTGTAAAAAGTTTCACACTTTGTACTCGTGCAAATCCTTTAAAGAATTGTCTGTTGAAGACAGAAGGAAGTTTGTCTTCAATAGTAAACATAGCTTCAACTGCTTGTCACCTAAGCATTCTTCTTCTAATTGTACGTCTTCCAACCTCTGTTTTCATTGCAAAAGACCATTCTTTATTGCACGTTCATGATCAATCGAGGTCACTAGTACCTGTTTCTTCAAACTCCATGCAGAGCAGTTCCGAACAAACTAATGCTTCTTCCTGCATTTATAACGCCGAAACTTCACAGTGCACAAGTCCTGTTGTCCACTGTACAATTCGAAATCCAAGATAAATTTGGAAATTGGTTTCGAACCCGCGGTCTTCTCGACTCTGCATCAACTCACAACTTTGTTTCGCAATCGTTAATTGAAAAACTAAGTCTTTCTTCATCACCTACTTCCATCAATGTATCCGGCATTGACAATTTGAAAACTCAAGCCTTGCAGTCTTCAAAATTGAAAATCAGAGACATTTGTCAAAGAAACACCAATCTTAACTTAAACTGTCTCATTCTTACCAGTATTGGCAAGGACACTCCTAGCAGCTCTATTAATACTTCCGGTTTAAAGATTCCTTCGCATTTAAGGTTAGCTGATCCTCAGTTTAATGCTCAAGGCCCCATTGATATACTTTTCAGTGCCAATATTTTCTGGAATTGCCTTCGTAAACAAACTCGTAGGCTATCTTCAAACGTGGTCGCCAGAGACACCGATTTTGGTTGGGTTATTACTGGTGAAATCCAACATCCCAGTCTTCAAACCAAATCGCAATGTCATTTTGTTACTGCCGATTCAAATCCCTTTTCTGAAAAAGAGAATACTTATGTTTCTGATCTCAATACATTTGAAAAACACTTGCCGAAACGATGTCTCATTGTAAACAACTACGTCACCTTTGTAAGTTGTTTAAATGGTTTTGCCATATCTCCGCACAAAATGGCAATTCAAGTTCGCCTCGCCTTGGGTCATTTAGTTTACCTTCTCATGTCATTTTTTTTGGGCAGGTAATTGTTTAAACTTTCTGTCGAAAACTATCTTCCCCTTGTGTAAGACCATGGCTATCAGTCACCATCATTTCGCTGTAAGCTATGTTTCACTTCTTTCGCTATTTATAAGGATGGCCACGGCCGCCTCCTTCCCCCTTCCTCACACTCGGAAACCGCTTTTGAAACCGCTTGAAAATCTGAATCCTCTAGCATCTAGAATAACTATTCTTACGCATAAACTCCTTCTCAATGTCCCAGCTTCTCTTCTTTGTTCAGAAGAATTAAGCTTTTTTCTGTTGAAAATTGTCGGATTCCGTGATCCTTAAAATTATGCGAAATTGATTACTTACTTTATTTCATATGTCTTTAAATTGTTTTTTCACGTCCAAGCTACGATTGACTGCATGCCGTGTTACCTGAATATCCGCTTTAAGTCTCGGCTGATTGCACTTGTTTTGTTGGTTTATTTTGAACTGCTTGTTTGTCAATCTTGTTTGTATACAAGCTCGGGTAAGGCCAAGCCGCCGTTTATTTCCTCTATGCTTGACAAAGGTCAGAGCAAGTTTTCCTTATCTCAACTTTGGCTGACTGCCAACCATTGTCTTGCGAGTTGCTTCCGTAATTTCAGAAGCTGCTCACCTCCTTCTCAAAATAAACTTGTTCTGGTCAAGGACTCTTTCAGCTATTTATATTCGTTATCTCGCTGTACTATGTGGGTCAAGGTCGATCTTACCTATCTCTCCCACTTGCTCAGACTCGTATCCTATAGCTGTTTCTATCCTTGTTTCAGAACATCGTTTCATATTTTTTATGCGCTCATGTATTGCATCTTGCTTACATATTTTGCACTTTTATTGTTCATTGTTGAACAAACTTGTTTTCTCTCGTCGTTACACTCGATGTGTTTTTGCATTTATGCTTGTTACGTCACGTTTCTTGTTGACTTAAGTATTTTTCTGATTAACCCCTTTGATACTTATTATAACTTAAGGTCATTGTTTATGGCTACTAGATTGTTGTAACCTATGGCGTTCTTGCCTTCTACTCGCATAGTTCCTTTGTTTATTTGGTATATTCTTATCCTTAATCGATGTACTTGTTTCTAAACGCTTCGTTTAAACTTGTTAACTCTCCTTTCGCATCTTGTCGCGATCTTCACTAGAGCTTTATTTCTTGCAGCTTCTAGCTACTTTGTGATTGACGGCGTTGTTAATTCGCGCCTGTCGCCCCCGCATTCTAATAACCCTGATAACCTGCTTCCACTTACACCTGGTCAGTTCCTCATAGCTGCCACCCCCTTTTTCCTTTCTCCCTTTAGCATAGATCTTTGGCATAATGACCAATTGTTACCCAGGAGGGAAGGGAAGAGTCAGAGAAAGAATGATCTCAACTACCCACGTGTTTATTATAAGACCTCTTTCATAGTGTGTTCTTGTTCTTTGCTGGTGTTTGCTGTTGTCCCCCAACATGGTGTATTTTTGCAAATACACGGAAAGAAAGAATTAAATTTGCTGTTCATTACTTTATATCAGTCCGTTTATTTAAATTTCTTTCCCGCACACACCAACATCGAACTGTTACCTCCCGTTTGCCCCGTGCATTTGTTTATTTTTTCTGTCAGTTTTTTACAGAAACTCATATTCCGCTGAACCAGCCTGACAGCGTCCCATCGCTGCCTTCCGAACTTCCATTACTTCAAGCCATGAAGACTTCCACATAAATCCGCTGGGCGTCGTGTTCTTCACCAATCTACTACTCCGTGAAGACACCGCTCCAAGAATTTTATATTTGTCAAGATTTTTCATGTTTATGTGCAACCTCTTTGTTCCTTCCCTCACTCGCCCGCTTCCCCCTCTTCTCCCCTCCTCCTATTGCTCTCTCCCCGCGCGCGCAGCCAGCCCGCTCGGTCACTTCACGTTCTACACTTCAGTTCTACACTTCTCCGCGTCGTGAGCAACCGCTCACACTCTCAGTGCACTCAACTTCTTGTTGGTCATGCCGTCTAGGCTAGTGCTTTTCTGCGTCTAGCAGCCTTCACTTGTACGTCGGAAGTCGACTCAGTTAGAGCTCAACTAGAGCACGCCTCCTCAACTTGAGAGGCAAACATTCAAATTCTACGACATGTTAGAATTTTAATCTCAACCGTCAAAGGGAACATCACCTTCGCCATGAAGCAAAGCTAAGTACTACTTCTACGTTCTTCAACTAATTTTAATGGATTTTAAATAGCTACATGCTTTTAATGATCATTTTATAGGCAGTGTGAAATTATTATATTTGGGGCAATAATCATCCTTCGCGGGATTTTCTATGTTGGGCTTTTGTCTATCTAAGCCAATCTTAACAGGAAGCAGCATTTCTTATGCTTATTAAATGAGAGATTTTCTCACAACTTGGGATACCATTAAATAACCAACTGTCTATAAAATACTTAGCTCGTTCCACCGCTGGAATAACTTTTGCCATATTCTTTAGTCATCATTGCTCTGGAACCTTCCAGAATCTGCACTCTATCTACCAGTTATACTGTCATGTATTTTCCACTCACATATGGGAATACTTTATCAAACTAAGGAGCCTTCCTTATGAACTATTAATCAATAGCTAATTTTTCTTCCTCCGTTGAGATTTTCTCTGGCGCATTCAACTGTAATCCACAACTTTCTCAAGCAATAGACTCTCGCATATCTAGTGTAACTAGTTATTTTCCATCATTGCAATAACTTTCCTTGCCATAAACGTTTTGTGCTACTACAGGGAACTTTTCATCTATTTAACAGACTATAGTGAAAACAGTGTTTGTTCAACATCTCATCCGCGTCGCGTTCGTCCGAATACTATAAATACGGCCATGAACACTTATCCTCTATCCCATTTGATCTTCCCCAAACCTCTTACTAACAAACCATAATAACAAAATTGTTATTTTAAGTCTTTTCCAATGAGGTGTCACTCTCAATAAGTGCACTCCCTCTCTTGATTTATTTAAAACGAATTAATGTCTGCATAACTACGTGTCTAGTACACGTCTTAAATTATATTGTTTCTCCCTTCTAATTTGGGAATACAATTCTTTCAACTCATAAGTGAGTTATCTCTACGGTTCACGAAAGGGAAACTTGCCCCATTTGTCTCGTGATCCTTACTTAAACATAGGAATTCTAGAAACTTCCTTTCGACTTTTCTCTTCAGGTTCCACAGTAAGTGACCTGTCCTATTTGTATAACCACTAAAAAGTAATTCAGCTTTAATATAAGAAGTTATAGAAACTTCTCTTTTATTCTTCCTGCCTTTTGTTGTTGTTACTTCCGAAGTTTTTACTCTTTCTAAGATATTTACCTAGAATTTCTTAAAAGTACACAACTTGTACTTGATTTATTGTCTAACTTTAATCACTTCAATTGTCTTTAAATTTTTCATTTTATCTTCGCCATTTCAAAATCTTGCGAAGATTTTAAAGTATATAAAAGGTTTGAAACCAAAAGAATTGTTAATTGCCTGGCGCAAGCTTTAGATGTTTTTTCGGAGGTCTGTGACCCCATTTGTTACAAAATCAAAATTATATATTTGTTACAAAACTACTACCCAATATTGTTAAATAAATTCAAGAGTTCTTTTTCGCTTTATCATTTCTCTAACATAACGGTTAGGCAAGATCCTGTCTTACTTGACTCTTTCCACTTAATGCAAATAAATCTATTGATAGGGCTTTCTCCACTTGTTGCATTTGAGCAAGAACTCTTAGTCATAACTTATGTCAAACTCTCTTCCTATTTCTCCATCCTTTTTCTCCGGTCCGAAACCCACTTCTTCTTCTTCATCATCTTCCCTAGGGGGTTAGGTTATTCCCAAGCTAATAATCTACCCACGCGGCAACTTTAAGAGGCCACGGGTGCCCCCTGCCTTTGTCTATTTCTCGTTTAATCTATTTCTTGCTTCTAGGTCCATCCTCGGTGGGTGGCCAAGCTATTCTTTATTTGTTTGATTCCTTGCATCATCTTAGAATGCTTTTTGAAATATCTTCCCTTAAGCTTTGTTGTGCCTTAATAATTAAAGCCATTTGTTTGAATTGTTGGTTCATTAATAAACATTTTCCTTGCATTATTGCATAAAGTTGTAGTTGCAACCTGCTTTGCTAGTTTCGTTTGCAAATTGTCTATCCACACTCTTGGTTGCATTTTGCGTAAGCCAAGACTGTGATCCCTTTGCTAGTTTTATTAATCATGCTTTCAGCGTTTGTTTCTTGCCAGAGTTATAACCTATGTTTAGCACAACAATCTTTTTTATAAATTAAAGTTCAAATTCTTTTATTACCGAGGCTGGTTTGTTCTTCCACCTTGGATTCTTTAGTCTTGCGTAATTCTCTTCCTTACCATGTTACAAACTGTGTCATTAAGTATCCCAAATTCAATTTGTTAGTTTTTATAATAAAAGCTTTTTATTGGATTCGTTCCATTGTTGCCTAATCTTGCTTTAATCCCCAAGCCTGTTCGCCTATCTCACGTCATCTTCCCTCCGGCAGTGGTCAAGCCTTGTCTTGCCACTCCACCAATGACTCACCAACATGGAGGAAATTAAGTTTCAGACGAATGAAATCGGAAGCTTTGGTGAGATATATTAAGTAGCATCAAAAAGCGTGTATGACGTTCTGAAGATTTTATCCTTATCAGGGAAAACAAAATGATTCTCTTCATTGGCAACAGATGCTTCCACTAAGGGAACAGGACGATGTTTCCAGTCTGCCTGCATTACTTTTATTCCCACGAAATTGTCCAATAGAAGGTAAGTCAAATCTCCAAACCTTTATTTTTATAGCAGGGCAACAGAGGGGTAAACGTTTCCAACTGAACATCTGCAACGATAGTAATAATGGTGATAATGATCCTGCTGATCATGATAATAATAATGTAACAATAAATCATATTAATAATGGGTTGTTGTTGATAAGCATTACATTTTTACATTCCTTCTAATTCATTTCCTTTGTTATCTTTTTAAGGTGCTCAAATTTATAGAAAGCAGCGATGAAACAGCATCCGCAATTTTTGAAAACATGAAACAGTGAGTTGAGAAATTTAAACATTTTTTAGAAAACTTAATGGCAGATAATGCAGATGCAAATGTTCATGTAACTAATAACTCACGTTTTGTGAGACAGGCTTCTATGAAATAGGAATAGAATAAAAAAATATTGAAAAGTTCATTATTGTCTATAGGAATACTTTCAGGCAGACAGTAGAGGTAAAGCAAAACTTGAGTTCGAAAAATATCCAACTGCCAACACTGAAACTTAAGGTATGGTGTTAAAATTATGTTCCACGGTAATTTTTAAGAAAAATTATAATCGTTTGGGTGGGGAAGTAGAGTCATGAATAGGTCAGTTCCTTCCACACCCTCAGAACTACGTAAAATCTAACTTAATGAGCTTTTGCGATGCTGAAAAAAATTATTTTAGAAACGTTTAGGGAAGCACATCTTACAATCGTGTTGACTGACTGAAAAACATTTAATTTCGACAACACTAATAATGGCTTCCAACTCGACAACGTATGACTTGATTATTTAAGAAACTAGAGTCATTACATTTGAAAGATTTTACAGTTTCTTGTTTTTAAGAAATGATACATTCTTTGAAATGTACTGCAATTTGTTCAGCATTAAATTTAGATAGTTTATATGAAGAATTTTCTTCCTATAAGATTACGTGATATAGTGATATAGTGATCAAAGTTGTAATGTATACTCAGTGATTAAACTACAAATGCTGAGCGAGGTTTCTTTTAAAACTCATAAACAAAAGGAACAGATGTTCATCAACTTTCATAAAATCAGAAATTTAAATCTCACTTAATTTTGATAATAGTTGTCAGATATTTCATGACTTGATTCAAGGAGAATCAACATTGTTGAAAAATGCTAAAAGTGAATAAATATGGATTTTAAACTTTTAATATAAAAATAAAACAGCAAAGTAGTGTATTGAAACCGAAATATTCTTCAGTTCATTAATTATATGTCTACAATTTAGTTTATACAAAATAACTCAGAGCTTTCTGGAGGCAACTGCCGCGTCCAGTACCTGTCCTTAACTGGCGTTTCAAAAACCTGGCAATCTAGACACAACGGACTTTTTGGGGAAGGCTATACCCGCTAAATCTGTAAGTTTCCAACTACTGTCGCTAAAGAAAAATACACATAATTTCTTCAAAACATATGAGAACTTAGCCATCAGTTATGACTTGTTGTACTTGCCCATGAGTCTCCATAATCACAACAATTGAAAGGGACATACAACTATTGTTAACATCGTCCTCATAACTCTCATGTCTGTTGTTACAGGTTAGGAAATAAATCGTACGTTACTACTACATTACACAGTCTAGCACATCCGAAAAGAGTTATACATCATAGATTTAAGTTTTTTATAAAACCGTTTTCATCAATCAATCAATCAATCAATCTGAGAAAAAAACTAAGGTACGAAGCGTGTAGTTTTTCATGACCGTTAATACCGCGATCACAGCCACGAGACCTGCATTTTTACGAGGAATCTGAACCACAGTACGTGATATTTCACTTCGAAAATCTCACATGAGAGGCAAGCAACATGACCACTGCACCACCACCTGAGAGTTCCGGGAGCTGTTGTAGATAAGTTACAAAATTAAGACATTGTTGAAGAAATCTTCACAATGTGATATTGTCGACCACGGCAGGCTAACACTGTTTCATTGTCTGTCATACACTACAAGAACTCAGTACAGCTAATTTTAAATGGCGTGTGGCATCCTGAGAGGCCTGGTGCAGGTCTTTGATATTGACGCCCTGTACGGCATGATAATGAGACGTCACAAACACCCCATCCGCAGGTCAAGGTAATTAACCACCCGAAATTAAAATCCCAGGACCTGGTCGAACCGGGGCCCTTCGGATCAAAGGCTAGTAGTTAATCCACTGCACCACGAAGCCAAACAGTAGGTAGTGAAAAAGTATGTTAAATAAAATAAGTGAGGACAGTTCATTTTTCGTATGCGGTGACCAAAATTGTCACATTTCTTTTTACTCGCCGCCATTACGCATTGCGACGCCGAATCCGAGGTCCTGGATTCGATTCCCGGCTCTGCCATGAAATATAATTCTGGTCTGAGGGTTGGAACGGAGTACACTCAGCCTCGTGAGGTAAAACTGAGAAGAGATGGGTTCGATCCCACCTCCGAGGCCCAAGAAGATTATTTTCAGTGGTTTTACTCCAGCCAAATGCCGGGATGGTTTCTAACTTAAAGACTAGCATCATGCACACACTACCACAGCCATCACAATGCCTCAGGTTATCAGACAGATTCCACACATGACCACAGTGTCGTGAAGCTCCTTAATGAACAAAGGATTTCCTTTGCACTTTGAATACCGAAGAAGGTTTTTGCTACATGCCTTGCCCCGTCCATCAGCATAGAGTAAATGTCACGTTGGGTTAAAATATAACAATCAAAATAATTAGATTCAGAAATTCCTCGAGTTAGTAAAAGAGGAGCAACGAAAGTAAATTCGGAGAATTACGTTAACTAACCTCCAGTGTGATTCGGATACCAACATTTTTGGATGTGACTAGTAAAGACAAATGCTAGGGGTGGGAAAACAGTGGGATGGGTTTTCGACATAAGAAGTTCAATCATTCCCGTCCGAGTAATATGGATTATTGGAGCCGATGATGCTATATAGCCTAAGTGGTCCGTAGCCCCTATACTAAGCAACAACAAAATGCTAAAGATAAAACTAGGTTTCTGAAATTACTCTATTATTTATTGCAATCAATGGTCATACTAAAAGTCTAACTTAAACTTATTTGTCACAAACTTTTGTCAGAGAGTATACAAGAAGCCCTTAAGGCACGGAATGGAAAGCTATATTTAGTATTTGTCGACATACGTAAGGCTTTTGACTCCACAAGCAGCAGCATGATTCTTTAGGAACAGAAATAATTATCTGGGTAAAACTTACCGGTATACAAAACTGATTTTTTTTTATATTATAAAAAACTGTGTGATGATATGCAATGATCTGGCAAAGTAAAAACCAATTCTCCAGACTATATGAGTACTTCAAGGTGATCCTATGAGTCAACTTCTTTTCAATATGATAGCTCATGTCACGGAAGCAGTGGTGTATTCTTTGGAGTACACGGCAAGACATAGTTAGCCTTCGCTGCTCTTTGCTTAACTTATCTCTTCCCTTTTTTCTCAAACACCAACAGTGATTTCTTACCTTTTATTTTATTTGCGCACCTTGTTCACTCTGTTTAAAAGTTTGTTGTAGATATAACTTCCATGATCAACCTAGCGGCATCTAGCAGCTAACTGCTGAAGTTACTCAACATCTCTATGCTCAAGAGGACTTCCTTCCCAATCCAGCCACAAGATGTCGCCGTTATCTTCAGCTAACATCTCCATGCTCAAGAGGACTTCTACAACATATTCTTCCACCAGGCTTCGCTATTGACGCCTACTATCAACTCCTTGAAGATTACTTTTAGTTTTATTTCTAAAGTTGGTACTTCATATGTATGTTCCTTTGTTTTTCCCCCACCCCTTCCCTCCTTGGTACCTCTGTGCTTCGTTGAGCGGTCTTCACTTGTGTGTCAAACGTTTACACGTAGAGTCGAAGCTCTTCCCGAGCTTGTCTCCTCTCCTCGAGAGACATCTTTTAAATCAGACGCCATGTTTGGATTTTGAAACCAACCGTCACCAGGAACATTGCCTACTCTTCAGAAATGAGCTAAGTAAATCATTAATGGTTTTTACCATGTTTAAATTGGTTGTAACAGCTAAATGTTTTTAACCTGATTTTATAGACAGTGTGTAAGTGCTATATGTGATGCAATATCTGCCTTCAAAAGATCTTCTTGATTTATTTGTGGCTACTTCAGCTAGCTTTCTAAATGAAAAAGTACTTCTTGTACTGATTATCTGGGAATGAGTTCTCACACCGTGGGAGTCTTATTAAACCCACTGTCTATAAAAACTTAGCTTTCACCTCCGCGGGATATTCTGCCCAATTCTACTGTTCTCACAACTCTAGAATTTTCTACAGCAAGTTATCTTTTTGCAAGTAATACCGTCAAGTACTTTCCACATAAATATGGAAACGCGTGTTCCTCACTGAGGAATTTATGCTGAAAATACCTCTAATCAGCATAATGTGTCTTCCTTCGTTGGAAATTGTCCACTGCATTCAACTACAATCTATAAACGTCACAACGCAATAAACTTTCTCAAACTAAAATTCAACTAGTGATCTCCACAATTGCAATAACTTTTCGTCTTATAAACTTTCCGTGTTGCAATGGTGAGCTTTTCAACGGACTACAGTGCATAACAGTGCCCGGTCAACAACCATCCATGTCGCGTTCGAACGAAAGCAATAAATACGGCCATAAACTTTCTCCTAAAGTTCCTATTTACTTTTCCTAAACACCTTACTAACTTTATCTAATTAAGCATTAAATTTAAGTCAACTGATGTACCTAGCTGTTTAAACTACAACTTATGTCAATTTCTAAGAGGCCTCGCTTGCTATCAAGCGCCCTCCCAACTTTGTTTCACATTCAATGAATTAACTTCTGTTTATCTGTGGCAAGTCCACATTATAATTCTTTCCCTCTTCAATTGGGGAATTCAATTTTCTACTCATAAGTGAGTTTTCCAACTCTCCTTTTCCAGGTTTCACGAAAGGGTACTGGCCCCATTTTCCTCGTGATCCCTGTTTAAATACAAGAAGTTATAGAAACTTCTTATTTTCTCTCTCTTTGTTAAAATTTCGAATTGTTATTTGTTCATACTTTTAGAACTTCCATATAGGAATTCTCAAAATACATATATCGTACCTGATTTATTGTTAAACTTTAAATTTGTTAATCCCAGCACAATTTTAAAATCTTATGCAGATTTGGTGCTTACAAGAGGTTCCAAAACAAATTTCGTTAGTTGCCTAGTGCAAACTTCAACAATTTTAGAGGTCTGAGACCTCAAAGGTTTAAAAATCGAATTGTACCTTTTATATTTGTTAAATTTATCATATTTCTACGCATTGTTAAATAAATCAAACTATATCCTTTTGCTTCATCATTTTCTATAAAATAACGATTAGGCAGGATCCTACTTCCCCTGACTCTACCCAAAAGCTCATGCTCGCGTTAAGAAAATCAAGCATCACATTAAAAAGGTTCCTCTATTTGTTGAATTTGAACAAAAACTCTCCGCAAAAACTTTTTCAAAGTCGCTCTTAGCTTTTTTTTTTTAGCTAATTCTAACTAGACAGTAAGGCAAGTATAGCTAGCTCCGCCAGCTTCCTGCTTGTTGA
Source organism: Meconema thalassinum (assembly GCA_946902985.2). NCBI lineage: Eukaryota > Metazoa > Arthropoda > Insecta > Orthoptera > Tettigoniidae > Meconema > Meconema thalassinum. The sequence goes on along the minus strand of OX336389.2, from coordinate 883,669,183 downwards.
GATTTTCTCTATAACTTATGGTTGGTTTCCAAATTTAAGTTTTTCTTCTTGTCTAAACTTTTAGTCGGCACTTTGCTGGGTAAAAGCTTAGCCTTTCTTGAATGCAACCATTGGTGTTCTTACCAAAATGTAAAACCAAAAATTTTCAAAAACAATCAAATTGTTCCCAAAGGCACTATAACTGCTTCATCGCTACCCTTCCTGGAAACATTCTATCGCTCCTTGGAAATTCTACAATTCCAAGAACTAAAAACATCACGGCGAATTCAAATTATTTGCGCCTTTGAAAACCTTCGATTAAACCTGACTCCTTTGAAAAGATATACAGTAAATTTGTCATTCTTTGTCTTGCCAGACTACCACCCTTCCCCATAGTAGTCAAATATAGGCTTGGAAGGGAAAGTACTTTCGTTGCTTGCTTACAAATAGCCCAAGCTGCAGCCGCATCTCCTGTTAGCTGCGTCCAGGTCCATACCCACTTTAGGTGCTTTACGGGCTTTACGGTGACACTCGTCACTAAATACTTGCTCAAATTCCTTTTGTTTGGTGTTGGACTCTCGTCCTATTTACCCACACTTGTTCCTCAGTCCGAAACCCACTTCCCTTTCCTTTTCTCTTCATCTTCCCTTGGGGGTAGTGTTTAACCCTGGCCAAAACCTACCCAAGCAGTCGTTCGGAATCTTACCAGAATTTACCTATATGCGGATAATATGGCAATTATGACACCATGTCGAGAGGAACTGTAAAGAGCACTTATCAACGTGTCAAAGAGGTCCAAAGAAAAAAAAATAGAAATAAATGAACAGAAAACAGTAGCGATGGTTTTTAGAAGGGGAGGAAAACGAGCATCTGCAGATACATTCAGTTATGAAGGATCGCCTTTATAAATTGTCAATACGTTCGAATATCTGGTAATGGCTCTCGAAATAACTGGGACTACATTTTCAGCTCATATAAAAGAGAGGACTTTAGCAGCGATAACAGCAATAATGGCATAGAACATCTCAGTCAACCATGAAACTATTCCGCTTATAGATTACACTACTTGTGACCTACGGGATTGAAATCATATGGACCTTCCTGAGAAAGAAGGACCAAAAGGAGATAAGCAATTTTCCTTAAATGAGCCCATTGCGTTTCCAAACACACACCCTCAAGATTTATGTATGAACTGACTAAAAAACGTTTCTTCATTGAGGACCTACGATATACCATGACTCTTCAATCTACAGAAGAATATCAAGAGCTTCTGCAAAACTTGAAACTGAAATAGACTGAAATTTGGAATGACTTTTCATAACCGCAGCAACGACCACAGTTAATTGGCGCCAGACATAGGCTACTGCATACACAGTGACTCGTGCAGCAGTCCATGATTCCATCATGAGGCATGTGTTGTAGTCAGAACCATGAATGGGTGTGAAGTATTAATATCGTTACCTCGTCTTGGAGTATCCAAAGTGAGTATGGTGTCTGACAGGAAAAAATTTAGCATTCTCGCCTGCTGTGCCCAAGGTCGCAGAATTAAATCCTGGCGCAGTCAGTTGGCATTTGAGGGTGCGCAAATGCGAGGGAGCAGTGTTAGCAGATTTACTGACACGTTAGAGAACCCCTTCGGGACAAAATTCCGGCACCCCGGCGTATCTAAAAGCCGCAGTAGTTAAAAGAGACGTAAAACCAATAATAGTATTAAGTTTACTATTAAAACTTTGTAACGAATAAGTTTAAGTTAGGTTTCTTTTTTGCCCATCGGTTGCAATAAATATTAACCTGATTACACTTAAAGGAAAAACAGTTCTGAAATTACTTTATGGAAAGTATTAAAGGAAGCCCTAACCTGAAAGAAATATTCAAATATTCCATGAGTTATTTATCACAAAATAACACGCTTTTATGTACAAAAAGGATCGGGGGGGGGGGGGGAGGGGGAGGGTAACTTAATTGGATGACATGTTCGATCGTCATGCGGTCATCATCAGATCCTGCTCACTTAAGCTGCAGGTTCGAAACCTGGCGCAGTCAGCTGGCATTTGAGGGTGCGCAAATGCGAGGGAGCCGTGTCAGTACATTTACTGGCACGTTAAAGATCCCCTTCGGGGCAAAATTCCGGCACCCCGGCGTCTCTAAAAGCCAGGGTAGTTAAAAGGGACGTAAAACCAATAACATTATTTATTATCACTTAAGCTTGGATAAGGTACGATGTATACACTTATGTACAAATATATGTACAATATTTAGATTACACAAGTTTGTAAAGCTTGTTTTCCCGATTAATGTAATTGGCACAATTTGTGTTGACAGACTGAAGAGCATTCTATAATAGAACTAGGCAACACAGAAAGGTGGCTTCTAATACTTCAATATTAATATACGGTGGGTGAGTGGTTAACGGGTCGGACTACCAACCCCCCAAGCTTGCAGGTTCGCTCCTGGCCATGGAAAGTGATTTTTGAAAGGCGAAAAAATTGAATATGCATGCCATACGTCTTTGGCATGTTAAAGAATCCATTTGATTTCATAATGGCAAAATTCATCTCAGAATTTTCCGCCAACACACACTTCATCCATTCTCTACTAGCTTAGATATCTAAACTCCTTGACTTTCATAGCGTTCCAAGGAACGACGAAATTCGACATGCAAGCTGCCCTCTGGGTGTCAAATAGCAAAGCTTGCACCCGACACCCGAGGCCTATGATATTATTATTATATTATTATGGAAAGTAGTACAAAAAGAAAGGAAAAGTGGCATAAGCAAACTTACCGATGTATCAGCATTCAGCACTTCCTTTCACAAACAAACATGGCTCTCTGGAAAGAGAAACAGAGATATTAGATCGTAGGAAATGTCTGCATGAATACCGACGACCGCATGTGAAATTCCGTTGTTTTCGCAGCCATCAAGTGTTTCTTGTCCTTCTGTCCGTTCTCACCGCTGAAGAAGTAATTAGTTAGATATTGTTGTTTTAAGGGGCGGAACAGCGAGGTCATCTGCACTACCGCTGGAGAAGGTTCGTCTCTTTTAAATCTTGAGGACGTTCTCCATAATGCTATAGTACGGGGGTTGCCACAACGAGGCTCGCGAGCCAAATGCGGCTCTTGAGTCAATCTCGTGCAGCTCCTTGAAAAAATAGTTCAGATTTTAAAAAGTTTAAAAAGCATACAAAATACAAATGAACTGGCGTTTTGGAAGAAAGTTCCACAAAAGAAATACTTACTGACAAAAGAGTGTGCTTATCTCAATATTTTTTTCTACTCACTGTATGTGTGTGAATCACTGTACTCAACGCTTGTATGAATCACTGTACTCAACGCTCAAGTTCATTACAGTAAATCTAAATATCGAACTGAACTAACTGATGAACCTTGAAGTAAACTCGTGCGAACTGCGCTTACCAATTATCAGTCGGATTTCAAACAAATAACAGCAAAAATGAACACTCGAAAAAGCACTTCTCGAAAGTAAAATCCTTTATCTCGTTGTGTAATAAACAATAATGATATGTGTAAAGTAAGCTATATAAATGTTTCTTCATTTTTTATGAAATAAAAAAACGTGTCTTTATTTTATAAATCATTAATGTTTTCACAATATGGCTCGCTTCGAAACAGCTTCACACATTTTGCGGCTCCCAAAGTATCAATTCTCAATTCCTTTGCAGGAACTTCTACTATTGTTATTACTAGGGCTCGGATTTTTAGGTAAATAAATATTTTTTTATGTAAATACATATTTTAAGAATTTTTTTCCATAAATACATAAATTCCTGCTTTTCACTTATTCGCAGATAAAAAGACATAATATTTAATTTTTTTAAAATCAGTATGCTAGATCTTTCGGTTTATTGCATTTTTGTTCTGTGTAACTTCAACGGGGAAGAACCTGTGAGCTATCTAATCTTCATGCAGAGCGTATGTCAGCTTGCAACTGTGTTATTCTTAACTTGTCACCCCGTGCCACTCACTGTGGAAGCCGGGGATTTCCTTGTCCATAGCCATATTGCACCACGTGCTAGACCTCCCCCTCTCCCAGCTACCTGGAACCAGTGTCACTTACATGCAGTTCATTTCTGGCACTGTAAAGTGTAAGGCAGTTCCACGATGCCTAAAGTAAAAACAACTACAAGTTATCGTCTGTTGCAGAATGTAAATAAAATTCTACTTCTGATGTGGGTGTTCTGTTCTGCCAACCATGTGGGAAAGCAATCAAGGCTGAATAGCGATCTCTCCTGAAGACCTGAAGAAACATATTGCCGCAGTTTCACGCCTTCAGAATAAGTTTTTCGCGATAATCGTCGGTCATTTGTGATGGACAACCTGACGGTGTATCTCGTTGTGTACTGTATTGTAATGCTTCAGCAGTCAGTGAGACATAGAATAAATTGTATTCGTGAGTACTGCATGTTGTTTATATTCACATTAATAAACTAAATTATAATTAAATATTTTTACTTTTTTGTCACATATATCAGGTATATTTAATACATAAAAAATAAATATATTCCCGATTTTTATCACCTAAAAATCCGAGCCCTGGTTATTACAGTCACAGGTGGCTCATCTATCTTAAGATTTGTACTAGATTTGTCACATTATTGTTGATAAACTTGTTAATTTTATTTTTTAAATAACCTAGCCTACATTGAGTCGGTCCTATCTGTTGATCATTTCTATACCGGTTGAGTAGCCTTGGTCGTTACGGCGTGGCTGCAGGCAGTCGCTCACATCCGAGAGGTGAGGAGGTTCGAATCCCTCCGCCGGCAACCTAGAAGATGGTCTTCCGTGGTTTCCCACCTTCCTTCCAGGCAAATACCGGGGTTGGTCCCTAACTATAGGGCACAGCCGCTACCTTCCAATTCTTCGACCTTCAATTCACACTTTCCTCCCCAGACAACACTCAACATGCGACGGTACTTGTAGCTCACCCCATGGGTGTCCGCATAGAAGCAGCTGCAAACTCTGGCGAACCAAACATGTCCTCGGACACTCCGGGCACTAAAATCCATACACTTAAAAAAAAAATTGCTCTCCCACACCTATTTTCCATTGTCTTTCATGTTCCTTATGGTAGTGGTTGAATCTACCCAATTACTCCAACAGTAGCATAATTATCTCCAATTCATTCTATACATTCATCATAGTACCTGTATTTAATAAGATGAAAATGGATCGTAAATGCACATTCGTCACACTTTTAAAAATGTCCAAGCTGTGTAATATACGAGATCTTAGAATTCTTTTAATATTCTATACCGTATAATATATACAAATATCGTATCCTGTGTGCGTACCGAAGTTGATAGTTCTAGTGCAGCTATGAACGCACTTTTCGATAAACGAAAACAACCAATGAAATAATGATTCCATACAATCAGAATACAAATCCATGATAAAAATCATAAAATGTTCACAGCTGGTTGGAGAAAAACAACAAGCAACTACGGAGTGTCACTACTCCAAAGGTTTAATGTGTATCCAGCACAAGTAGCACCGAGTGGCCCACTTGCTCACCACATCTGTTCAAAATCGGAGAATTAAAGCTTACTGATTGTTATCATTTTTTGTTCTGGTGTTGTTCCTATTTTTAGAAAAATATTGCATGTAATATGTACACACTAGTATAAGTTAAAATACGTTTGCCAGATTTTGTAAAAAATCAAAATTTAAAACTGTTGTTGCTTTATTTAAGAGATAAGGTTAGTTAGGTCATCATCTCCCATGAACGTGCGTGTAGATGTAGTGTGTGTATAATGAATTCTGAGGCTCTTAGAGTGTGGAAAGCCCCGGAAAAGAACGGCATTCAAGCCTTGAATCTCGAAACGTACACCTACCCGTTCCAGTATTGAAGCGTCCGCTCCGTTGCGTAGTGGCTAGCATTCTTGTCAGCGCGGAGGCCCAGCTCTGCCAAGAAATTTAATTCTGGTATGGAACGGGCACACTCAGCCCCATGAGGCAGAACTAAGAAGAGGCGGGTTAGATTCCTACCTCACCCATCCTGGACGTGGTTTTCTGTGGTTTTACACTTCAAGACCACGGCCGCTTCCTACTCAAATCCTACTTTAATGACAGGATGTACACACTAGTTCAGACATCACAGTGACACAAGTTATCAGACAAATTCCCCAAAAAATAAGTAAACGGAGCTACATGACCACAAAGAATCAACAACAACAACAAACAAAGTAGTGAAGCTAGCCCGGTTACGCGTGGATGATCGAAGAGTTTGGTTTTCAGCCCAGGATCGATGGTACAGCTTTAGGGTGTAAATATTTACGTTTGAAACCACGCGTCGACACCAGGCTCGCTTGTATCTGCAACACACCGTACATGCAACCAGCGGCAAAGAAGGCTGTTGAGCGAGGGAGGCTGGGATTGAGGCTTCGTATGGCGTTAGAGACGACAGATACAGTGAGTGGCGATCACAGGCGGCGCTGTTCACTGCGCAATCGCATGGGTCGCGAGTGATTCCCTGCTCCCTCCCTAATGCATCTCACTTATGTTAAAATACAGTATATTTCACTACTTAAGCAGCAAACTGAATTTGAGTATAATACTCAAATTAGTACACCGTAGCTAAATTAGGTAATCTGTATTTAAGGATGATATTTTAATGTGAACAGCATGACGAAGAGAATACATAGTGTTATCACTGGCCGAGTTCAACCGCCCCCCGCTTGGGTAGCACCAGCAGCGCAGATCCCCAACAGTCAGCCGCAGTCAGCTGTTCAAAAATGGGATACGCACTGGGCTACGTAAACCTCTTTGCGAAGGCTGCGGTTACGCTGATTACTACAAATTATTTGTTTAGACTTATGAATAATACTGTGAAAAGTTATTATTAATAATCTCAGTCCCCATGTAGAACTATCTTTTAAAACCTTCCGTTATATTCGCGCATTGGTCTGACAGCTCCATGGTTCGTTTTAGTTTTAATATCGTCTCGGGACATCTTACACCATACCTTAGTAACATCACATCACAGAAGTGACAAAGAGGAAATCTGACATTCTACGGATCGGAGCGTGGAATGTTAGAAGTCTGCTAGGAAGTGGAAGGTTAGAAAACTTAGAAAGGGAAATGGATAGGTTGAGGTTGGATTTGGTTGGGATTAGTGAAATGCGCTGGCAGGAAGAACAGGACTTTTGGTCAGGAGACTATAGGGTCATTAGCACTAAATCAAACAATGGCCAAGCTGGGGTTGGCCTCATATTGAGTAGGAAACTTGGACAGCGGGTGGAATATTATGAGCAATATAGTGAACGGATTATTGTAGCAAAAATCAATACAAAACCTACCTGCACTACAGTGGTACAAGTCTATATGCCTACCAGTCAAGCTGATGATGAGGATGTTGAAAAGGTCTACGAAGAAATAGACGAAATTCTGAGGTATATCAAGGGTGATGAAAATGTTATAGTAATGGGAGATTGGAATGCTGTGGTAGGAAAAGGGAGAGAAGGGAAGATAGTAGGAGATTTCGGATTAGGTGAAAGGAATGATCGAGGAAGCAGGCTGGTAGAATTCTGCACCGAGCATGAATTGGTCATAGCTAACACCTTATTCAATAACCACAATAGAAGAATATACACATGGATGAGACCAGGAGATACAGGGCGTTACCAAATCGACTTCATTATGGTCAAGCAGAGGTTTCGAAACCAGATTTTGGATTGTAAAACATATCCTGGTGCTGACATAAACTCTGATCACAATCTGGTTGTAATGAAATGCAGATTAAAGTTGAAGAAACTGAAGAAAAGTCAAAAGCCAAAAAGGTGGGCAATAGACAGACTGAAAGAGAAGGATGTAAACGAAAGATTCAAGAAGAGTATAAAGGAAGGACTAATGAAAAACCCTAAACAAACTTCAATTGCAGATGAATGGGCACTTTTGAAGAATGAAATAACAAAATCCGCAGAAGAAAACATTGGTAGGAAAGAAAGAATAGGTAGAAAACCGTGGATCACTCAGGATATACTAGAATTGATGGATGAAAGGCGGAAACACAAGAATCTAAGAGATGAAAAGGGGAAAGCAGAATACAGACGTCTGAGAAATGAGGTTAACAAGAAGTGCAAGGAAGCGAAAGAAGAATGGTTGAAAGAGAAATGTGCAGGTATAGAAAATTGTCTGAAATTAGGAAAAGTAGACACAGCTTATCGAAGGATTAAGAATACTTTTGGGGAAAAGAAGACTAAGTGCTGTAATATTAAGGACACAAATGGAAAGCCTCTAACAGATAGGGAAGAAAAGGTTGACAGATGGAAAGCTTACATAGAGAGTTTGTATAAGGGAAAGGAGATTGAGAATCATGTAATGGAAAGGGAGGAGGAAATTGATGAGGATGCGAAAGGAGATTTAATATTGAGATCAGAATTTGATAGAGCTTTGGAAGACTTAAGCAGGAACAAAGCACCAGGCATAGATGATATACCGATTGAGTTGCTACGCTGCATAGGAGATGAAGGTCTGATCAGGTTATTTCACTTCGTGTGTAGGATTTATGAGACAGGTGAGGTACCCCCTGATTTCAAGAAGAATGTAATCATCCCTATACCAAAGAAAGTGGGAGCTGACAGATGTGAAGATTACCGTACAATCAGCTTGATTACTCATGCTTCAAAGATCCTGTCTAGAATAATTTACAAGAGGATTGAAAGCCAGATAGAAACGGAGTTGGGTGAAGACCAGTTTGGTTTCAGGAGAAATGTAGGAACAAGGGAAGCAGTACTAAGTCTTAGGCTGATTTTAGAAGGTAGAATAAGGAAAGATAAGAGAACGTTCATGGCTTTTGTAGACTTAGAAAAGGCTTTTGATAACGTTGATTGGACTAAATTGTTTGACATTTTGAAATCAATTGGAATAAAGTACAGGGATAGGAGGGTGATATACAATCTGTACAGAAACCAGACAGCAGTCATTCGAGTTGAAGGACATGAGAGAGAAGCTGGTATTCAGAAAGGTGTAAGGCAAGGCTGCAACTTATCACCCATACTTTTCAATCTTTACATTGAACAAGCAATGAAGGAAATTAGAGAAAAATTTAAAGTGGGAGTGAAGATTCAAGGAGAAATAATTTCAACTCTGAGATTTGCTGATGACATCGTCATCTTGGCCGACAAGCCTGAGGATTTGAATGAGTTTTTGAATGGTATGGACTCCGTCTTACGGAAAGAATTCATGATGAAAATAAATAAATGTAAAACAAAAATACTGGAATGCAGCCGAAATATATCAGAAACCTCTATGGAGATCAAATTGGCAGGTGAAAAGCTGAAGGAAGTAGGAGACTTCTGTTACTTAGGAAGCAGAATAACCAGTGATGGACGAAGCAAAGAGGATATTAAAAGTAGGTTGGCTCAGGCAAAGAAAGCATTTCTACAAAAAAGGAATCTGCTGACATCGAATATAGATTTAGGTATTAGGAAGTCATTTTTGAAAGCCTTTGTCTGGAGCATGGCGCTCTATGGAAGTGAAACTTGGACTATTGGTGCAGCAGAAAAGAGGAGAATTGAAGCATTTGAAATGTGGTGTTACAGGAGAATGATGAAGATCAGATGGGTAGATAGGGTTACAAACAAAGAGGTATTAAGACGAGTGGGAGAGGAGAGATGTTTCTGGCGACTGCTAATGAAGAGAAGAGATAGGTTGGTAGGACACATACTAAGACACCCAGGAACAGCAAGCTTAGTTATGGAAGGAAGGGTCGAGGACAAAAACTGTAGGGGTAGACCAAGGTTAGAATATGTTAAACAGATTGCCTCCGATGTAGGGTGTCGGAGCTATGTAGAGATGAAACGATTAGCTCAGGACAGGGAGGCATGGAGAGCTGCATCAAACCAGTCAAAAGACTGAAGACTCAAACACACACACACACACCTTAGTAAGCACTTGAGTACGTAATATAAGCCGAAGCTGGCGCAGGGGCTAATGGGCAAGATGGCCGCCGCGCGCAACCAGCCCTATGTTATTCTTATGGAGGGGTCAGTCAGAGCTGGCGCAGTGGCTAATGGGCAAGATGGCCGACAGGCCCTGAGACCGTGCATGACGTCACAGAGAGAGGTCCGCTGTGTAGTTGCTAAATGGAATATTTATTATTATTATTATTATCATTAGGTAATTATTGATTGATCGTGTACAATCAAGACCAGCCTTATATTGTCCATTTCGTAGTGTAGTGGCAAGCATTCTTGGCGGTCATTCCTGAGGTTCGAATCCCGGCTCTGCCAAGAAATTTAATTTCTGGTCTCAGGATTGGAACGGGGTACACTCAGCCTTGTGAGGCAAAACTGACAGGAGCTGGCTTTTGATTCATACCTCAACGATTCTGCCTAACCCAACTTCACCTAACCTAACCTAACCTCAAAGTCAGAGCAAATATGAGAGCAAATGTGAGAGCACACATAAAAAACTAAGTTATAACCTAACCTAACCTAACCTAACTTAACCAAACCTAACCTAACCTAACTTCAAAGTCAGAGCAAATATGAGAGCAAATGTGAGAGCACACATAATAAACTAAGTTATAACCTAATCTAACCTAACCTAACTTAACCTAACCTAACTTAAAAGTGCGAGCAAAAAAAAAGTGAGACCAAAATGTGTGAGCAAAAAAGTGAGAGCAAATGTGAGAGCACAAATAATAAACTTAGTTATAACCTAACCACACCTAACCTAACCTAACTTCACCTAACCTAACCTAACATAACCTAACTTCAAAGTGAGAGAAAATATGGGAGCAAAAAGTAAGAGCAAAAAGTGTGAGCAAAAAGTGGGAGCAAAAAAGTGGGAGCAGAAAGTGGGAGCAAAAAGGTGGGAGCATAAAAGTGGGAGCAAAAAGGTGGGAGCATAAAAGTGGGAGCATAAAAGTGGGAGCAAAAAAGTGGGAGCAAAAAGTGAGAGCAAAAAAGTGGGAGCTAAAAGTGGGAGCAAAAAGTGGGGGCAGAAAAGTGAGAGTAAAAAAGTGGGAGCAAAAAGTGGGAGCAAAAAAGTGAGAGCAAAAAGTGGGAGCAAAAAGTGGGAGCAAAAAAGTGAGAGCAAAAAGTGAGAGCAAAAAGGTGGGGAGAAAAATAGTGGAGAGCAAAAAAGTAAGAGAAAATGGGAGAGCACAAATAATAAACTTAGTTATAACCTAACCTAATCCACAGAAACCTCATTTAAAGAAATTAGATTTTACATTTTAACATTTTACATTTTAACATTTTAGATTTTTGATTTTTTCATTTTACATTTTTTAGATTTTACATTTTACATTTTTGATTTTTCTGTATTTTAAATTTTATTTTTTTAGATTTTACATTTTAAATTCAAGATTTTTTGTTTTTAGATTTTACATTTTACATTTTCCGAAAAGAGTAAACAACAAGGTCACATACCTAACCTCACCAAACCTAACTTAACCAAACCTAACTTATGCTAATCCAAAGGCTAATGCACATACACAAAGTATATCAGGACATATGCAACTATCCTTATGCTAGTCTTATAGGCTACTGTACAACATGATCACTACCCCAACCGTTTTTTTTTTCATTTTGTTGTTTACACATTTGTCAATTTTCCAATTTCCCATTTTCATTTTTTTTAATGTCAGTTTTAAGTTTTTCAATTTCATAACATGGAAACATGGATTTTGCATTTTGTTGTTTACACATTTACCAATTCACAAGTTCTCATTTACTGTTTTTAAAATGTCAGCTTAAAGTTTTTCAATTTCATGATATAGAAACATGGATTTCCCAATTTGTTGTTTACACATTTGTCAATTTACCAAATTCCCATTTACAGTTTTTAAAATTTCAGTTTAATGTTTTTTCTATTTTGTAAATATGGAAACATGGATTTTCCAATTTGTGTTTTACATGTTCATTTTGCATTAGGAGTGGAGAGAGGTGGGTAGTAATTAAAAAATGTTCAAGCAGTGCCCATACAATATTTTTTATTTTAAATACATGTACACTATTTACACATAATACATTTTATATATATTCTTTTTTGTTATAAATTGTACAGTTGTTTGTATTTTGTTTTCTATTTTATTTATTTTTTGATTATGAATACTAGTTTTCTTAATTTTTGTAGTGCTATTGTTTTATTTCCTAAATTGTTTTGTTTTATGTATTTGCTAGTTGCAGGCAGAAGATTTTGATATTCATAACTTAACTCTTTAAGCATAGTCAATGATTGAGTAATGACCATAGGCATGTGTACCTATACCATCAGCATCAATCACTCTTTTATCATCACCAAGACACAAAGCAATTTTGTTTAGTCTTATAGATGATATGTCATGTTGTTTAGAAGCGATAATGCTCATTGGTATCCTTTTTACATTGTTGTTCATGACACAATCCTTATAATCTTGAAAGCTTATACAATTTTTGACAACACCTCTGTTAATACCTTTAATCTTTTTGATTTCTTTACCATTTATGTCTAAAGCGTACATTTTAGCTCTAAGTCCAACAAATGCTTTTATAATTTGTCCACAAGCCTCGTCTTTAAATTTCCCCAACGTTTTCTTGTTTGATGTAAAGTAACATATGTGATTAGTAGGATAATATGATGTGTCCAGGTGTTCTAGGAAATCCAACTTGTCTTGATATACATCTTGGGTGTTAACCAAATAAATGAACGAGTCGGTATCCATATACATGAGTTTAAGATTGTTCATTCCATAATAGGGTAGCAGGACATCATAGTGGTGGGAATACATGAGAGTTTTTGAAATATCCAGTATACACATTCCAATATATATAGGCTTATTGAATACAATGTTACGTTTAGCCATGTGGAAAGCAGCTAGGTTAGGACCATAAATGGTTCTGTCAATAAATGTCGGCTTTGCTATTAGCTTTTCTGCCTTTTTGCTGTCAGTCACAAGACGTATGTCTATTCTTTTACGGATATTTTCCATTGTTTTTCCAAAAATGGCATTGTTGAATAATTTGTACAGATTTTTCTCAAAATCATTTTTGGCTTGTTTTCTAAGGTTGTTATTAAAATCAATGTAGGCCTTTAACCAAGGTCTTTGCTTAAACTTTAACACACGATGAATTTTTATCAATTTTATTCCATGATTTAAAGCCTGTTTTAATGCCATGTAGTGAACAACATATCGCCTTCGATTTCCAAGATGAGGAATTAGTTTTTTCAGAGACGAATCCTTAGGTTGTGTACACTCTGGTAGGAAAGGTAAATCGTTGTGTAGATCATGAAGGTCAGATGGGTAATCAACATCAACGTCTATAATGTATCCCACAGGATCGTCTTTCTTCAGTTTTTCTAGATCAACGGTATCTGGAGAAACCCACTGAAATCCGCCATAAGGAAGAGAGTGACACATAGCCCACCCGTATTGGTTGTTGGCATCATCATAGGTAATAAACTGCGATGGTTTCTCAGAATCATAGGTTTCCATGTATTTATTGTTAGCTTCAGCATACCGATGAGACACCTGGCATATGCCTCCACGTATTCCAGGCTCGATTAAAAGAATCTGATCGTAATCCTGTAGCAATTCCAGTTCAATGCCTGTGTAAAGGAGCATTGCCTCGAAACTTAAACCAGGCGAAGTGAAAAAGTGTGCAGCATCCACTCGGTGTGTTTCTAGTGTTTTGTTTCTAAACGTTTCAAAGCTATCTGCAAGAAGGAGTACATCTGAAGTTAGGTAAAGGTCACTATATTCCCCTAGAGTTTTAATGTTGAACTGATTCCACACATTTTTGGCATGTTCATAGTCTTCTTTACTAACATCTTCTTGACTTAATTTGTTAAAGAATACCTCTTTTGGAGGTAAACACGTTTCACTTAACTTTTCCCATGAGTCAATGTAGTCATAACAAAATACCCCTTTACGAGTCATGCGCATTGCATTTTCTTTTCCAAAGTACTTGTCTGTTTCAGGGTATAATGTTAAGTTGGAAACTAAGTTTTCCAAACTACTTGGCATTAACGGAAACGTGTCCACAAATCGAAGCTTAACATTTCCAACATATTTGGTGAAAGAGATGTACTTTTCTTTGGAGTTAGGGATAACGTCCACTCTTTCAGTAGTACACCCCAATTGCTTTACAATGAAATTTGCGTCGTAGCCACTCATATTATGTAGAAATACAGGAACGGGGTTACGTGTTTTATACCTCAAATTACAGTTATTGTGAGCACTTCCACGGTATTCCCCTGTAATATGACAATGGTCTCGAACTTTCCAGTCCTCTTTGGTAAATGGTTTATGACACAAATAACAGGTTTCAAAAGATTGGAACTCTGCTTCTTGATGCTCAGTTAAAGCTTTTGGAACATTTAAGCTGTAAAGACGATCAATTTCATTAGCTATTGAGATCAAACAGTCCATAAACTTTTCTGCAGCGTCAGGTCCACGATAAATAATAGGTTGGCTCGGAAGGTTTGTCTTTATGTGTTCCACAGCTGGTGAGGGTTTAACATATATACCAAAGCTCATAGGAACATGACTCTGGTATGGCACTGTATAACTTGCCTCAGGATTAGGTAGACATGTTTGATAGGGTAACAGTATACTTTCAAAATCTGCATAGATAACGTAAGGTATTCTAAGCATTTTTTCCACATTTACGAATTTCACAATTGGGTTTTTAATAGGCATTTCAACCCTAGCAATGGACACACAAAGCTCTATGTTCTTTGAATTTTAATTTTTTCCATTCCTTGTTGCCCATATAGACTATCAAAGTGAGTAAAACACCGTTTACACATATATATCTTATGTCCATGGCGGGTAATCTGATGTCCTACTAGTTTATCAAAATCTTTGATAAAGACGTAGTGGTTCTGGCCGGATGAAGAACTTAGCAGAAGGAGGTCACGATGGTCTTGTAACTCTTGATCCACAACCTTTAGAGGAAACAGTTTGTTGTCTTCTTCCAGTCCAAATACATTGATGGATATGTCGTTGGCTTTCTCGAATTTGGGAATGTCAGCTAGTAATGTAGGAAATGATATTACTGAAAAATCATACTTGTTTTCCAGATCCTTGTATTTACTAATGCGTTGAGCATCCTTTTTAACCAGTTTTACTAAAATGGCATACATAAAACACTTTTCATCTTTCACATTTTCAGGATTAATGCAGGCTTTTCTTGCTTGTATAGCTGCTGGTAATGGAATATATGTGCTACCACGCAAGGGATTGTACTTATTTATTTTCAATCGCACTCCTTCCACTGCTAACAAAGCCCAATTACTGCCTTTTAGCTCAGATTCTTCCATTTCCGTAGTTAACTTTGTAAATTGTGTTTCCAAGAAACTACTTAAGTCTGTTTCCAAAAATAGGGCCTGATTTCGTGTTTTAAAAGCACGATCTGTAATTTCATTCGTAGACGTATGAATGAATCTACATTCAGCCACAATATTAACTTTGATCGACTTGTGCATTGCTAGTTCTTTCTCCATAGCTTGTATTATTTGCTGTTTGGACTCTTTAAGGTATGAATTTAAATCCTTGCACGTATCGCAACGAATGAAATAGGATTTAAGTCGACCTTGAAAAGACGTTTCATATTCAGTAAGTCCATTTTTGTCAGGAACCATTGAAAGCAGGTAATGTTTTGTAGGCTCAGTTTTTTGTCTTTTAGCTGCCGACACAACATTACAACATTCTTCATGCCGACGTCCGTTGTACACATTGTTGAATGTACTACCACAGGTCTTGCACTCATGGAATTCACCACACGATACTTCATGTCGCTTCCTATGATAGTCTCGAAGAAAAGTTTTTCCACACTCTTTACACATATAGCTAGGAATGGGTTCTTCCATTATGAATGTTGATTTCTGCAAACAGCTGCTTACTGCGTATCACAGGGCTAGAGGTTGGTCAGTGAGACGGTCTTTCACGATGTGAACACTGTGAGAGGTAGTAGTCAACTGGTGATATTCTTGTTAAGGGTCCTCTAATATACCCCTAGTCTAGACTAACAGCTCTTTACAGTGTATGACAAGGCTGTAGACTGGACAGTGAGACGGTCTTTCGCGATGTGAACACTGTAACAAGTAGTAGTCAACTGATTATATACTTGCTAAGGGTTCTCTAATGTATCATAGTCAAGACCAACAGCTACTTACTGTGTAGTACAAGGCTGTACAATAGTTGTTTTGACAGTCTTTCACGATGTGGTCACTGTGAGTGGTAGTAGTCAACTGGTGATATTCTTGTTAAGGGTCCTCTAATATACCCCTAGTTAAGGGTAACAGCTGCTCACTGCATACGACAAGACTAACCTGTTTGTTTCAACGGTCTTTCACAATGTAAACACTGTGACAGGTAGTAGTCAACTGAAAATATTCTTATAGCCTACTCAAGGTTATCAGGTACTTACTGCATATCAAAAGGCTGTACACTCATGTGTTAGACAGTCTTTCTTGCTAAGGACCCCAATATTCCCTACACAAGGCTATACATGTTAGTTCTAAATACTTTGTGGTTAATTGTATAATAAATTTAAATACACAGCATATACGAGCACGTTTTCACTCGGTAAAACATTACCAAATAGTCAAATGCGACACGCAAAGTATGTTTCCGCTATCTAGCGGTGACTATGAGAACTACATGAACGACCTGCATGCTACCTAGCGCTCCATTTCAACACTCGCTCACTGAACGACCAGCATGCTATCTAGCGGTCGATATCAATACTCACTCAACTACCGGCCTGCTACCTATCGGTCAATATAATAACTCACTCAACTACCAGCATGCTACATGGCCTTTTTGTCAGTTTTTTTGTTGCCTTTTTTGTTGGCTTTTGTTGACTTTTAATTGGGCTTTGTTAGCAGTGGAAGGAGTGCGATTGAAAATAAATAAGTACAATCCCTTGCGTGGTAGCACATATATTCCATTACCAGCAGCTATACAAGCAAGAAAAGCCTGCATTAATCCTGAAAATGTGAAAGATGAAAAGTGTTTTATGTATGCCATTTTAGTAAAACTGGTTAAAAAGGATGCTCAACGCATTAGTAAATACAAGGATCTGGAAAACAAGTATGATTTTTCAGTAATATCATTTCCTACATTACTAGCTGACATTCCCAAATTCGAGAAAGCCAACGACATATCCATCAATGTATTTGGACTGGAAGAAGACAACGAACTGTTTCCTCTAAAGGTTGTGGATCAAGAGTTACAAGACCATCGTGACCTCCTTCTGCTAAGTTCTTCATCCGGCCAGAACCACTACGTCTTTATCAAAGATTTTGATAAACTAGTAGGACATCAGATTACCCGCCATGGACATAAGATATATATATGTGTAAACGGTGTTTTACTCACTTTGATAGTCTATATGGGCAACAAGGAATGGAAAAAATTAAAATTCAAAGAACATAGAGCTTTGTGTGTCCATTGCTAGGGTTGAAATGCCTATTAAAAACCCAATTGTGAAATTCGTAAATGTGGAAAAAATGCTTAGAATACCTTACGTTATCTATGCAGATTTTGAAAGTATACTGTTACCCTATCAAACATGTCTACCTAATCCTGAGGCAAGTTATACAGTGCCATACCAGAGTCATGTTCCTATGAGCTTTGGTATATATGTTAAACCCTCACCAGCTGTGGAACACATAAAGACAAACCTTCCGAGCCAACCTATTATTTATCGTGGACCTGACGCTGCAGAAAAGTTTATGGACTGTTTGATCTCAATAGCTAATGAAATTAATCGTCTTTACAGCTTAAATGTTCCAAAAGCTTTAACTGAGCATCAAGAAGCAGAGTTCCAATCTTCTGAAACCTGTTATTTGTGTCATAAACCATTTACCAAAGAGGACTGGAAAGTTCGAGACCATTGTCATATTACAGGGGAATACCGTGGAAGTGCTCACAGTAACTGTAATTTGAGGTGTAAAACACGTAACCCCGTTCCTGTATTTCTACATAATATGAGTGGCTACGACGCAAATTTCATTGTAAAGCAATTGGGGTGTACTACTGAAAGAGTGGACGTTATCCCTAACTCCAAAGAAAAGTAAATCTCTTTCACCAAATAAGTTGGAAATGTTAAGCTTCGATTTGTGGACACGTTTCGGTTAATGCCAAGTAGTTTGGAAAACTTAGTTTCCAACTTAACATTACACCCTGAAACAGACAAGTACTTTGGAAAAGAAAATGCAATGCTCATGACTCGTAAAGGGGTATTTTGTTATGACTATATTGACTCATGGGAAAAGTTAAGTGAAACGTGTTTACTTCCAAAAGAGGTATTCTTTAACAAATTAAGTCAAGAAGATGTTAGTAAAGAAGGCTATGAACATGCCAAAAATGTGTGGAATCAGTTCAACATTAAAACTCTAGGGGAATATAGTGACCTCTACCTAACTTCAGATGTACTCCTTCTTGCAGACAGCTTTGAAACGTTTAGAAACAAAACACTAGAAACACACCGAGTGGATGCTGCACACTTTTTCACTTCGCCTGGTTTAAGTTTCGAGGCAATGCTCCTTTACACAGGCATTGAACTGGAATTGCTACAGGATTACGATCAGATTCTTTTAATCGAGTCTGGAATACGTGGAGGCATATTCCAGGTGTCTCATCGGTATGCTGAAGCTAACAATAAATACATGGAAACCTATGATTCTGAGAAACCATCGCAGTTTATTACCTATGATGATGCCAACAACCAATACGGGTGGGCAACGTGTCACTCTCTTCCTTATAGCGGATTTCAGTCGGTTTCTCCCGATACCGTTGATCTAGAAAAACTGAAGAAAGACGATCCTGTGGGATACATTATAGACGTTGATGTTGATTACCCATCTGACCTTCATGATCTACACAACGATTTACCTTTCCTACCAGAGTGTACACAACCTAAGGATTCGTCTCTGAAAAAACTAATTCCTCATCTTGGAAATCGAAGGCGATATGTTGTTCACTACATGGCATTAAAACAGGCTTTAGATCATGGAATAAAATTGATAAAAATTCATCGTGTGTTAAAGTTTAAGCAAAGACCTTGGTTAAAGGCCTACGTTGATTTTAATAACAACCTTAGAAAACGAGCCAAAAATGATTTTGAGAAAAATCTGTACAAATTATTCAACAATGCCATTTTTGGAAAAACAATGGAAAATATCCGTAAAAGAATAGACATACGTCTTGTGACTGACAGCAAAAAGGCAGAAAAGCTAATAGCAAAGCCGACATTTATTGACAGAACCATTTATGGTCCTAACCTAGCTGCTTTCCACATGGCTAAACGTAACATTGTATTCAATAAGCCTATATATATTGGAATGTGTATACTGGATATTTCAAAAACTCTCATGTATTCTCACCACTATGATGTCCTGCTACCCTATTATGGAATGAACAATCTTAAACTCATGTATATGGATACCGACTCGTTCATTTATTTGGTTAACACCCATGATGTATATCAAGACAAGTTGGATTTCCTAGAACACCTGGACACATCATATTATCCTACTAATCACATATGTTACTCTACATCAAACAAGAAAACGTTGGGGAAATTTAAAGACGAGGCTTGTGGACAAATTATAAAAGCATTTGTTGGACTTAGAGCTAAAATGTACGCTTTAGACATAAATGGTAAAGAAATCAAAAAGATTAAAGGTATTAACAGAGGTGTTGTCAAAAATTGTATAAGCTTTCAAGATTATAAGGATTGTGTCATGAACAACAATGTAAAAAGAATACCAATGAGCATTATCGCTTCTAAACAACATGACATATCATCTATAAGACTAAACAAAATTGCTTTGTGTCTTGGTGATGATAAAAGAGTGATTGATGCTGATGGTATAGGTACACATGCCTATGGTCATTACTCAATCATTGACTATGCTTAAAGAGTTAAGTTATGAATATCAAAATCTTCTGCCTGCAACTAGCAAATACATAAAACAAAACAATTTAGGAAATAAAACAATAGCACTACAAAAATTAAAAAAAACTAGTATTCATAATCAAAAAATAAATAAAATAGAAAACAAAATAAAAACAACTGTACAATTTATAACAAAAAAGAATATATATAAAATTTATTATGTGTAAATAGTGTACATGTATTTAAAATAAAAAATATTGTATGGACACTGCTTGTACATTTTTTAATTACTACCCACCTCTCTCCACTCCTAATGCAAAATGAACATGTAAAACACAAATTGGAAAATCCATGTTTCCATATTTACTAAATAGAAAAAAACATTAAACTGAAATTTTAAAAACTGTAAATGGGAATTTGGTAAATTGACAAATGTGTAAACAACAAATTGGGAAATCCATGTTTCTATATCATGAAATTGAAAAACTTTAAGCTGACATTTTAAAAACTGTAAATGGGAAATTGTGAATTGGTAAATGTGTAAACAACAAAATGCAAAATCCATGTTTCCATGTTATGAAATTGAAAAACTTAAAACTGACATTAAAAAAACTGAAAATGGGAAATTGGAAAATTGACAAATGCGTAAACAACAAAATGAAAAAAAAACCGGTTGGGGTAGTGATCAGTTGTACAGTAGCCTATAAGACTAGCATAAGGATAGTTGCATGTGTCCTTATATACTTTGTGTATGTGCATTAGCCTTTGGATTAGCTTAAGTTTGGTAAAGTTAGGTTTGGTGAGGTTAGGTATGTGATCTTGTTTACTCTTTTCGGAAAATGTAAAATGTAAAATCTAAAAACAAAAAATCTTGAATTTAAAACGTAAAAACTATAAAAAATACAGAAAAATTAAAAATGTAAAATGTAAAATCTAAAAAATGTAAAATGAAAAAATCAAAAATCTAAAATGTTAAAATGTAAAATGTTAAAATGTAAAATCTAATTTCTTTAAATGAGGTTTCTGTGGATTAGGTTAGGTTATAACTAAGTTTATTATTTGTGCTCTCCCATTTGCTCTTACTTTTTTGCTCTCCACTATTTTTCTCCCCACCTTTTCGCTCTCACTTTTTGCTCTCACTTTTTTGTTCCCACTTTTTGCTCCCACTTTTTGCTCTTACTTTTTTTGCTCCCTCTTTTTGCTCTCACTTTTTTGCTCTCACTTTTTTGCTCTCCCATTTCTGCCCCCACTTTTAGCTCCCACTTTTTTGCTCTCACTTTTTGCTCCCACTTTTTTGCTCCCACTTTTATGCTCCCACCTTTTTGCTCCCACTTTTTTGCTCCCACTTTTTTCTCCCACTTTTTGCTCACACTTTTTGCTCACACTTTTTGCTCTTACTTTTTGCTCCCATATTTGCTCTCACTTTGAAGTTAGGTTATGTTAGGTTAGGTTAGGTGAAGTTAGGTTAGGTTAGGTGTGGCTAGGTTATAACTAAGTTTATTATTTGTGCTCTCACATTTGCTCTCACTTTTTTGCTCACTCATTTTGGTCTCACTTTTTTTTCCCTCGCACTTTTAAGTTAGGTTAGGTTAAGTTAGGTTAGGTTAGATTAGGTTATAACTTAGTTTATTATGTGTGCTCTCACATTTGCTCTCATATTTGCTCTGACTTTGAAGTTAGGTTAGGTTAGGTTTGGTTAAGTTAGGGTAGGTTAGGTTAGGTTATAACTTAGTTTTTTATGTGTGCTCTCACATTTGCTCTCATATTTGCTCTGACTTTGAAGTTAGGTTAGTTTAGGTTAGGTGAAGTTGGGTTAGGCAGAATCGTTGAGGTATGAATCAAAAGCCAGCTCCTGTCAGTTTTGCCTCACAAGGCTGAGTGTACCCCGTTCCACTCCTGAGACCAGAAATTAAATTTCTTGGCAGAGCCGGGATTCGAACCTCAGGAATGACCGCCAAGAATGCTTGCCACTACACTACGAAGTGGACAATATAAGGCTGGTCTTGATTGTACACGATCAATCAATAATTACCTAATAATAATAATAATAATAAATATTCCATTTAGCAACTACACGGCGGACCTCTCTCTGTGACATCATGCACGGTCTCAGGGCGTGTCGGCCATCTTGCCCATTAGCCACTGCGCCAGCTCTGACTGACCCCTCCATAAGAATAACATAGGGCTGGTTGCGCGCGGCGGCCATCTTGCCCATTAGCCCCTGCGCCAGCTTCGGCTTATATTACCTACTCACTTGGTAAAAATAACTCTACACGTGTAACATTTTGTCAGTGTGGGATTGATAGTACCAGCGCGACCAATGATATAACATTCTGTCAGTGAGTTGCAGGTGTGCTGTTGTACGAATTATTTGGCTTGGTACGTTGCCTTAGTGACTATCAGTAAAGAGATTGCGCCTTACGAAAACCTAAGGATGTAGATGAACCGCGTCGCCTTCTGCTGAAAGATAACGAATAGCTAGTTCATCATTCAGTAATTCCAAAGGAATTTGTGACTCTGATACTGAAGACAAAGTTGAAACAAGATCCGAAGACTCGAATACTGACCATGATATTGATCAGGAGGACGCTAACGGAAGCGAAGAATTGAATGGCCGTTTATTTTATTGGCAGGTTGGCCATTATTATTATTATTGTATGTCCGTCTTATTCTTGGCCATCACCGCGGAGGTCCGGGTTCGATTCCCAGCTCTGCCAAGAAATTTAATTCTGATCAGAGGCCTGGAACGGTGTTCACTCAGCCTCGTGAGGCAAAGCTGATAAGAGGCGCGTTCGATTCCTACCTCTACTATCCTGGAAGTGGTTTTCCGTTGTTTCTCACTTCTCCAGGCAAATGCCGGGATGGTACCTAACGGAAGGCCACGGCCACTTCCTACCCAAATCCTGCCTCACACACTACTACAGACATCACAATGACACAGGTTATCAGACAAATTCTAGACACACCCAAGCACACGGGGCTACGTGACCCCAATGTCGTTAAGTCCCTAAAGAATCAACTACTTAATTATTATTTTAGGCCTGTTATTATTAAGACAGATTTTTGTTTTGTTTTAGGTAAGGATGGCACGAAGTAGAACAAGTAACCATGGAAAGCTGCCTTCATTCCGTATACTACTGGGCGCCTTTCGTGATCAGTGGATATATATTTCGGTAAATTTTGAAAAATGGGAGGTACTGATCCTGGTTTTAATTTCCACTTCACGCGAGGAAGATCCACGTTCTCACAGTTCACTACGAAACAGTCCGCCTTTATAATAATAAAATCTTCCGAAAAACGCACGTCACAGATTCTATTTTTGATCGACAATTACTTATCTTTCCGCGGAATAACTCTCGCCCATTTCACAAACAGATTTGTTTCTTTTGGCAGTGTGAAAAAATGTCTACCATTAGATTTTCTTCCTACCCGATTTACATCCAGGAACGAAACAGTACGACATTTTCCCGAAAAAGCAGAAAATTTAGTAGTTTGCACACACAAAGCACTGCACAGACATTCGTCAACTACTGTATTACAAAGAGACAAATTCCCTCGCATAATATGACTTCTCGCGCACAGGATATTACAGTACTAACCTCGTGGGCCAAGGATCATGTACACTATAAGAGATTCGTCACTTTTGGTTATAGAATTTCCGAGAGAGAGCACCGCCTTAGGCTATGTACCGCGATACCAAGTCTGGCAATATAAAAAGTAAAAAGCCATATGAATGTAGCCTTTATTACACGTAATTGAACAGTATGTTCTGCGATGAGTTATTGATTATTGATGAAAATAACACAAACATAACTGTGCCTTTCGCTAGGCGTAGAAATGTACGTCCAGATAGGAAAATAGTACTCTTTGATATATATCAATGTTGGCAATAGATTTGTCACGAAGGACACAGTTATGCCGTTTTAGAGCTTAATTCACCTTTAGGCTAATTAAAAATGATCTACTCTACAGAATTGTTGGGATATTCGATGAATATAAAGAAAACTGTTCAAATACACACACTATATTGCCATAACCTCACTTTTTGCCTAGCATGCCGGCTGCAACCCACCCCTCCCCGTAGCCGTAAACCACAAATTGTATTGCAATGCAAAGGAGAATGGGTAAGGAAACAAACAAGAGATGAAATGCACACATTTATTCTCTATATATTTTTATTCGAGAGAAGTCCATATTGCCCACTAGTTTTACACATGGTCAACACCAGGAAGATGAAAATTGCCGTATTGTTCTTACTATCATTATAATTCTTACATCCCGGTGCTTGGCAATTTTTACTCCCTTGCAGAGGCATGGTTGAGTCTCAATTCAATTCAAATAAATAATCAAAATACCGAACAAATCAAAACAACCAACCAGCAACACCACGAGGAAAATCAATCAAAACAGACTATTCCCGCTCCGCCAGTCGGTTTGGTGTGAGCGTTGGGTGAGTGCCAACTACGGAAACATAGTACTGAAATTAATTCTTCGTTGGTTGGCAGAACATCTATAGCGGAGCTTTATCGATACCCACGCGCTCCCTATGATCTGTGATCCCCCTGTCGTGGGCTATGCCGCACGTGCTTATGGTTCGGCGCGACTTCCGCGCCACACACTGGCTGGACCATGAACTACAATGCTTAAGTAGCGGAGTGATGACACTGTTTATTTCTATTCGTCATGGAGAACAGTATCCTTAGTTTGGCTATAAAAACATGACAGATTTGAATGTAATTTTGACAAAAATAAGCATAGATGATATAACAAAACGAAAGGGAATTTCAAGCAGGGAACTGCATCCTCATTAGTACGAGTTAAATCAGCACTATTTACGAGATCATGATCATTGCCACTGCACAGCGGAACAATGAGCATGAGCGGCAGCGAAACATTCCGGCCTCCTGCAAGTGCCCCCTCTTCGTTGCCTTACACTGCATGCTGGGCTGACGTCAAGGTTTCTATGACAACAGGCGCCTGGCAGGTGGCCTTGCATCAACCTGTTTCTTTCTGAGCAGCAAAGAATGATTCAAACTAATCGCGACGCTCTGAACATGTATAATGATTGCACCAGCGTTTGTTGTGACAATAGCAATGGCGACAGAGAGAATAAAGTACTGTTACCGGTACTACCGTCAACGGGGGTAACTTAGAACAGCTGGCTAACTTGGGACAGTTTTCAGCAATACTTTTAAGTGAGCAATGTGGCAACCATGGTTGTGTAACGTGGAGTACTACCAGTCTTGCACGCGTAGAAGACACTCCCCGACTTTACTTGAAATGTTGATAACCCGGACATATAGGTAAGTGCCTTTCACAAAGTCATTAGTGTAACTACACTTTGGTTGTAAAAATTTGACCTTAAAAACTTTCATTACTGACACCAGGCTATTCATAATTTGTTTTCTGTCGCGTAGTGGAGCATAACCTTACATTTACGCCAAAACATAACACTATTTCGTTAACAGTAGTGCCAACCTAACTTCAGATATAAATAATTTAAACGATATTTATCACATCAATATGACTCATTTTAACAGAATCCATATGAAATTACGTGTTGGTCTGTGAATCAAGAGGTCCGGAAACTGGGCAAGCCTTTCATGATCTACTGCTGTGCACATTGCATTTACTCGCAAGTTGGCCTATTTATAGGGAATTTAAGGGTATGAGCGGTGTCGCGTCTATTAATCTAGTTGATCCATATCGTATTCTTTATTTAGGATAGTACTGGTGGAAGCTACAAAACCTCTAATAAAATGAGTTCCGTTTTATAAACTACAATATCTGTAAAACACTCCCTTTTACAATAGATTAATATTTGTGCCAATAATATCATAAAATACCGGTGTATCAACAATTTGCCGTCCTTGAAATGGTTTTCCGTAGTTTCCCCATTTTCAACTCCAGGCAAATGCTGGGACGGTACCTTCTGACAGGCCACGGCCGCTTCCTTCCACATCCTTAGCCAGTTTCATTCACCACCATTCATTTCATCTCTCATTAACTCCTCTCGTGAAGTTGGCGTCAGGAAGGGCATCTGGCCGTAAAAACCATCCGCCACAAAGACTTCCATTGCATCTCATCCCCGACCCCGTAGGAAAACGGGAATAATAAGGGGTAGACATACAATACCGGTGTATCAACATTTCATGTGAGGTTTCTTCTATGTACTAAAACAGTAGGAGTATAGATAATTGTATTAATAATAATGACAACACTAATAATGAAAATAATAATTTTATACAGGAAAATGAAGGAGGTCAGGCCTCCCTTGCCTCCTCTCAAAGGCAGCCACTGGTTAACACTACAGAATTTCACGCCCTCTAGGTCTTTGTATGATCTTTGATTCCATAGTAACTCACAAAGATATCTGAACATTGATGGGTACGTTTCTCCGCTTTAATTATTCTTCTGTTTAGGTTGGTACCACTTGGAAGTAGGAACTGAAAGAGGGGTTATAAACTGTGGGGTGCCATTCCCCTCTCACTTTTCAATCAATGTGGGAATGTAGGAGATCATGTGAGTTTTGTATGTATTGAAAATGTGTGATAACGTCAAGGTTCTGTGATGGGATGTAAGTTTGAGTTAATACAAATGTTCTTTCTTGGTGTGATAACGTGCGGTTTTGTAATGGAATACCAATACATTGCTATCATTATTAACATTTACCCTAAATTTTGATTTGTCCCGTGTTGTTTTTAAACTTTCCATGTATTTTTTTTTTATGTGTAACATCTTTCCACTCGGTTGCTGGATATTTTTGTGGGAGTGATTTTGAAAAATGGAACGGAAGCGAGCCAGCTGGATCGCATTGCTGAACACTTTCATTCTGACGGTAAACGCTCATGTGAACTCTGGTGTCCACTGATTGAAACAAAGCACATGGCACATGTTTGAAGTCTTCGTATCAGTATTTAAATGAATATGAAACATTGTAAGTAGTCGGCATTGTCGGTATTATGTTTCTGCACAATGGCTATTCAAATATTAACCCACATAACGGTAATGCAGTCATCAATATAATATAATCGTTGTGTTTATACGAGAGCTGAGCAAGCCTTCATGAACTATTGCTGAATACATTCTCTTTATTCACAAGAGGGCCTATTCATAAGGCATTTTAAACTCAATTTCACGTAGGAACATTATCGAAACAAGCAAAATATAAATGAAACTTAATTCCGTGATGCAGTATTATTGGTACGTGAAAATAAGTCACCATCTTGTGCTTAAAATTCGTGTGGTCGAAATAGCCGTGGGGTTAGCGTCTTTGACTGTGAATCTAGAGATCTCGGGTTCGAATCCCGGACGTGTTAGATACTTTTGCTACCAGATTATCGTTTTAAACGATATTTATCACATCAATATGACTCATTTTAACAGAATCCATATGAAATTACGTGTTGGTCTGTGAATTAAGAGGTCCGGGAACTGGGCAAGCCTTTCATGATCTACTGCTGTGCACATTGCATTTACTCGCAAGTTGGCCTATTTATAGGGAATTTAAGGGTATGAGCGGTGTCGCGTCTATTAATCTAGTTGATCCATATCGTATTCTTTATTTAGGATAGTACTGGTGGAAGCTACAAAACCTCTAATAAAATGAGTTCCGTTTTATAAACTACAATATCTGTAAAACACTCCCTTTTACAATAGATTAATATTTGTGCCAATAATATCATAAAATACCGTTGTATCAACAATTTGCCGTCCTTGAAATGGTTTTCCGTAGTTTCCCCATTTTCAACTCCAGGCAAATGCTGGGACGGTACCTTCTGACAGGCCACGGCCGCTTCCTTCCACATCCTTAGCCAGTTTCATTCACCACCATTCATTTCATCTCTCATTAACTCCTCTCGTGAAGTTGGCGTCAGGAAGGGCATCTGGCCGTAAAAACCATCCGCCACAAAGACTTCCATTGCACCTCATCCCCGACCCCGTAGGAAAACGGGAATAATAAGGGGTAGACATACAATACCGGTGTATCAACATTTCATGTGAGGTTTCTTCTATGTCAGATGTTACACATCATATGCGACTACTGTAAGGCTCGTAAAGTTTTTTATTTTTATTTTAGGAAGTCATCCTTTTTTCTGAACACATTACGGGAACCCTATTCCAGGTATATTTTTATTTTAAGAATTTATTTTCAAATGTAATTATGGACGTACGTCTATTTGCTGTCCTAATACTTACAAATTCTCTGAACACGGCATATGCGTTCCCCAGAGAACACTCAACGCTATTGAAGAATCTCAATTTAAAATATATTCCCGCGCGTAACCAGAGCCAGCAGCCGCGCAGCGCCACGAGGCATGTCGTCATAATAGTTAAAGCCCTGCGCGGATGCGGATATCCGCGGATAAACCCGCCATTTTTTGCCATGCGGATATACATTGCATGGCTGTGCGGATAGCGGATAAGCTGCGGATATTTTTGGAGTAAATTTGCGGATAGTTTTTAGAATACAATCCGAACTTGTTGAACATCATGGGGAAAGTTGGGTAACTGTGCGCACCTATGTTTTTCGAGTTGGTAGTACAACTAGCAACTCAGTTCACTGCTACCCTCAAGCTGTCATCGTACCTATCAGATAGGGACAGTCAGCATGATGTCAGTTGCTATGTGATAACCGTGAGGCTTGGATGAAGAAACTTAACACGTTGCATGTTATTTTCTGTAGCCAGCAAATAAGAAGGTAAGCTTACAGTTGTGATTCAATTATTTAAAATTAAATGTAGTTTTAAATGCCAGTGTTTACAGTGGGTTTGCATGTATTTATTTTTCAATATAATAGATTAGTTTACCGGGATCCAGTAAGTTACGTTTTAAAAGCAGAGTGGGGCAATGGTGCGCAGAACATATAATATAAAAAATCCACAGCCTGCTTCTAGTCTCCGACCGGGTCAGGAATGGAATGAATGAAGCCCCTATCTAGCGGCGAGGATATGGACTGTGCCGTCTGCCGAGGCCTGACGCACTCCTCTGGGGCAATGATTAAATGAATGACAGATGAAATGAAATGATAGTGGAGAGTGTTGCTGGAATGAAATTTTGACAGGGAAAACAGGAGTACCCGGAGAAAAACCTGTCAGCCTCCGTTTTGTCCAGCACAGATCTCACATGGAGTGACCGGGATTTGAACCACGGACCCAGCGGTGAGAGGCCGGCGTGCTGCCGCCTAAGCCACGGAGGTTTAACATATAATATAATACAAGTAAATACAACGCGACATTAATGGCAAAATATTTCGTGTTTGTTCTCCAGGTGCCAAGAAATTATATGCGAAAAACGGAGAAAAACTCCTACCCAGCAGAAAATGTGCAGAAAGCTCTACGTGCAATTAGGGATGGTGGGAGGAAAATAAGGGAAGTGGGGAGACGTTTCAACATTCCCCAGTCAATCATATGAAAGCAGTTGCTGCAAAATTGTCTTGCTCCACCTCGTCTAATCCGTAAAGCTGTTGTTACCAACGAAATGGAGTCATACTTATCCGAATACCTTTTGACCTTGGCAAAATTATTTTATGGCTTAACGCCCACCAAGCTTGTCAGACGGTTAGAGTTCAATTTTGCAGAGGAGAATAAGTTTCCCCATAATTTCCATTAAGTTAAAAGTCTACCAGGCAAAGATTGGTTGTATGGGTTCTTGAAGAGAAATCCTGCATTAACGTTGAGACAACCTGAAGGAATAAGCCTAAATAGGATTGCCTCCTTTAATGCTGACGAAACGAAGATATTTTATTATAATATCCAAAACTGCAGAATTTTAGTATCATTGCATTGTTATGCTATTGTAAAATGCATTGGAATATTCTAATGGTAATCCTCAGTGCAAGTTTCAGCCAATTCACATTGTATTAGTATGGCTTTCCAACATTCATCCCATGCGCACTATTTCCCAACCCATGTGCATGATTACCCTGCAGGGTGGGCAATGGTGCGCAAATGCAGATTTGCGAGATTTTGAATTATAGTCCACCAAATTTATTTTTGAATTAAATTTGTTTCTGCACATCGAATATAGAGTTACTAAGGCTCCCTTATTCATAACTGCAGTTGTGTTATCAATTATTTCATCATCACAAGACCGATTCTTGCTTAAGAGCGCACGATTCCCCCACTATCCCTTACTAGGGCCCGGATGTTTTTGACATACCGGTATCATATTTTTCCGTTATGTTCTTTCATGACAAATGTAAGATGAGGATTTACGCTAATCCCATTCAAATTTTGCTTGAAGCATAATCAACACTCCGAACTGAAAAGGGTTGCAATTCTGGCTCTATAACATTCATTTTAGACATAGCACGTGACATACTGTACAGTACATAGCCTAAGGCAGCGGTTCCCAAACTGGGGGGTCGCGGGCCGTTCGGAAAGGGGTCGCGAGATGTATACAAATAATGGTGAACTATGTACTTAAACATAGATGGCCATCGGGAGTTTTAAATTAAATAACTTTGTACATTTACAAAATATCAATATATTTTACAGATTTTGTCAAAACAAAACAGAAACATTTAATAATTTTGATATGTAATTGTTAATACATTTCTAAGTAAAAAAGACTTCTTTAGTGAGAAACATGGGCCTGTTTTTTGTCAACAAGTTTCTTAAAATTCGGCTTAGTTTTAGATACACATACAATAAGGTCGTCTTCTACGTCCAGTCGATTTCTTGCCTTGGTTTTAATGTTGACCAATGTAGAAAATCCGAGTTCGCAGAGGTAGGATGCTGCAAAGGGCATGATGATTCTCAGAGCCACTGATGTTAAGCTTGGATACTCAGCTCTTCTTTGTAGCCAGAACTTGTCAACATTTTGGGTGCTGAAGGACAGTTGCAAAGTCATGTCACAGGATAGCTCGATGAGTTTGTCATGAATCAGTGGGTTTAAGTCTGCCTCGTTCACAGCCTGCTCGTTGAAGGGGTTAAGCACCCAGTTCCAACCGGTGTGTTGATCCTTGGGAATGTAGCTAAGGATCTGCTCTTGTAGACCTTGCAAGTGAGTAGTAACCAGTTTGGACAGGTTGTCAATGTCGGGATAATATTCATCGCTTCGATCAAGGGATGTGATAAGCTCATTTGTCAGTTCAAAGTTTTCAAATGTATTCTTCTCAACCCTGGTTGACCAAGTGGCTAATTTCTTTAAAAACGAATTGACTTTGTCTTGTGCAAAAAGTATGGTTTTGTCTCTTCCCTGCAAGGAAACGTTGAGATCGTTCAGATGATGAAATATGTCCGCTAAATAAGCAAGTTTTAACAGCCATTCATTGTCACTCAAAAAACCGGCAAGGTCTTTGTTAGCAACTTGAAAAAATGTCTTAAGCTCAGAGCGCAAAGCGAACACTCGAGAAAACACCTTCCCTCGTGACAGCCTGCCTCTGTGTGAAGCAAGAGGCATTTGTACTGTGCCTAAATTTCTTCGCATAACTGTGATAACAGTCGACACTGTAATGGCCGGCTTTTTACAAAATTAACCAACTTAACAGTTTCGTTCAACACTGTTTTTAGCTCAGTTGGCATGACCTTGGTAGCTAATGCCTGGCGATGCAGAATACAATGAACCCAAGTGGCATTAGGCATGACATTTTTCATCCGTCTCACGAAACCGCTGTCTTTCCCAGTCATTGCTTTGGCACCATCAATGCAGATTGAAATACACTTTTGAAAGTCAATTTGAAGCGAATCGGTTGCAGACATGAACATTTTAAACATTTCCTCACCTGTTGCGTGGTCAGGCAAAGGTTTGCAAAATAAAATGTCTTCTTCCACACTACCGTCACCCTCAAAACGAACAAAGCACATAAACTGCGCCAAACTCGACACGTCCGTAGACTCGTCAACTTGAATGGAAAAGTACTCACTTTTCTGCAACTTTGTTTTCAACTGATCCTTTATGTCTTGAGCCATCTCGGTAATGCACCTCCCCACCGAGTTGTTCGACAGAGGAATGGTGGAAAGCTTCTTAGCTGCATCTGGGCTGATCATAGTTGAAACCATATCCTGAGCAGCAGGTAGAATGAGCTCTTCAGCAATCGTGTGTGGTTTACCTTTCTTTGCTATTCGTAAAGCCACTTGATACGATGCTAGCAAAGCACTTTTGCTCATATTATTTCCACTTAACTGAACTACTGCATTTTTCTGGTAATCTAAAGCAGTTAACTTACGTTCAAAAAAATCTGCCGGCTTATCTTTTAAAACTGGGATGTTAACTTTCTAAATGGCGAATCATCTTGGAAGGTTTCATACTCTCGGCCGATAACAACTCGCTGCAAATAACACACTGTGGCCGATTTCCGAGCACCGTAAATCCATACTTAATATAACTGTCACTATACTTTCTCACCTTTACCCTCTTCTGTTCATGATCATCATGAGAAGTCGAAGGCCCTGCACGCTTAACAAACTTTTCCATAGTTAGAACAAAATCAAACAATACGCGAGCGAACAAAACACAAGAGACGTACAGTACAAGCCAGGCAGCTTGAAGCGCGGCTGACGCATGCGCATACGAGCCCTTCTCCCTCCACACGTCACAAACGTCACAACTACAGTCAAGACAGTCGAGCTACCAGGTTCCTTTGTGACTATTTAAAAGCATTTATAAAAGTTAATAGCAGGTTATAGGCACTACTACTTTTCGTTTTTAAAATAATACCCTGGTAGTCTAAAAAGAATTACTACCAATTATTTAAATATCATTATACTATTGAACCGCCAAATATTATTTTTTGTGTCATATTATTTTACATTTAAGTTTCTCAGTAAACCTCAAACAGGTCAGTAACATCAGAATAAGATTAAAATTTTTAGAATCTGAACAATGTAAATAAATAAACATTTAAACGAATAACCTACCGGTCACTTAAGTTAAATTCCAAAGTAATTTTATCCCTCCACTTTGTCCCCCCTTCACAGACACCTGCGCTAAAACGGGGGTCGCGGCTAAAACGTATGGGCTAAAATGGGTCACGGAAAGAAAATGTTTGGGAACCGCTGGCCTAAGGGTTCGACTTTCTGCTCAAATGTAATGCCAGTAGATTCGGATAACAAACGTGTGGATAAAAGTCACGTGGATGCGGGGCGGATGAGGATAGAAGTCGTGCGGATATGGGGCGGTTGCGGATAACAGTCGTGCGGATGCGGGGCGGATGCGGATAACGGTTTGTCTATCCGCGCAGGGCTCTAATAATAGTTACTTGGCCGCGTGCAGGGCCACGCGTGCCAATCGACAGCTGCTCGCCGAGTAAGTACGAGTGTGCCAATGCCAGGCCACGAGAAGCCGTAATTGATCGCAAGGCGAGTGAAGGCAACGCGTGCGACGCAATAGCATTTCCCACCCGACTGCAAGCCACTAGTGTCAGACAAGGACTGGGCACGCCACACGCGTCAACATTCAAAAACATTTTGAACGGCTCATATTATCGTTAACTGGGAATAGGAACATGAAGTTAAAGTTTGGGTTAGCTCCGGAACCTAAAACGTTGCTACTCGCTAAGTTCCGTCAAAATCGGAGATGTCGATTTGGTGAGCATTGCTCTTATCAATGTATAGTCTTGTTGCAAATTTGAAGCAGAATTCCCTTGAGAAACGTTATATTGCTTGCTAGTCCAGCGTACGATAGCAAAACATTGTGCTGTAGTAGGAGTGGCTAGTTTGTTCAGCTCCTGTGTCTAACTCATACATAGTTATGCTTAGTTAGATTTAAGTGCTAATTAAAATGTGGAAGTTAAAGGAAACAACAATAAACATTTGAAAGTTGTTCGCTCACCCGGGCATTCATCCAGTTACCACCAAGAGCTTTGTACACAAGGTTGCCGACCATGACGTTCAGTAGACCTACAGTATTAAAATGTACAAAATATGCAATACTTCCATAAGACCGCTAGAGTTTTGTACACCCGTCCACCCTCTGCACTTCCAACTAGAGCCGTTCCTAGGTCAAAGAAATATAAAATCATATAACACCCACATTCTGAACAAGTGTTGTTGTCGTCATTGATTCATTTAGAGGTTTTGCGACATCGTGATCATGTAGCCTCGTGTACTTGTCTGATAATCTGTGTTATTGTGGCGTCTGAAGTAGTGTGCGTATTTGTACTTCAGGTGAGGATTAGGAAAGGGGCGGCCATTAGTATTCATCCCAGCCTTTGCCTGGAGTAGAAGTAGGGCAACCTAGGACAGCTGAAGTGGAAATCGAATCCACCTCTGCTCAGTTGTGTATTACGAGGCTGAGTGCACCCCGTTCCAACCCTTAGACCAGAATTACATTTCTTGGACAGAGCCGGGAATCGAACCCGGACCTCAGGGGCGACACTTAAGAATGCTAGCCACTACACCACAAATTGAACGGAATTAACACCATCCGTGCTATTGCCTAGGGCAATCAAATCAAATGGAAAATAGTTTTGTAATAATAACAAAATAAAGAATAGTTACAATATTTTGAATACACTACAGTACATTTTTTAAATAATATGAAAGAAACCTTTAAGTCCCCTTGAAGAAGATTATGTAAACTATGAAATATTAAAATATTACGGTACTTTGCGACTTTTTTCCCGGCTGAAGTCTTCTATTATTTCACTGAAATCTCAACTTGCTAAACGGTCACGGGAGGTCATAGCTGCACTGAAGAAAGAATGAAATGAAAATCCACAGCCTGCTTCCAGTCTCCGACCGGGTCAGGAATGGAATGAATGAAGCCCCCATCGAGCGGCGAGGATATGAACTGTGCCGGCTGCCGAGGCCTGACGCACTCCTCTGGGGCAATGATTAAATGAATGACAGATGAAATGAAATGATAGTGGAGAGTGTTGCTTGAATGAAATTTTGACAGGGAAAACCGGAGTACCCGGAGAAAAACCTGTCTGCCTCCGTTTTGTCCAGCACAGATCTCACATGGAGTGACCGGGATTTGAACCACGGATCCAGCGGTGAGAGGCCGGCGTGCTGCCGCCTAAGCCACGGAGGCTCTCGAAGAAAGAATATGAATTATAAATTAGTTTGAAAATTTTGAAAAGTATAATTAATTAATCAATTAAATTAAAAACAATCCATGGCGTGGGGCCCTGGGCGGTTGCCCTCCTCGCGCTCCTCTAGATCCGCCCCTGCCGGTAGGCCTACTACAATAGGCGTAACATTGTGAGGTTTGAAGCCATTTTTCAGTGTTGCCTAAGTAAACAAAAGTTTGGTGCTTTTCAGTCGGTCAACACGAATGTACCCAAATAGAGCTGGGTTATGCCCTGATCCTGAAATAAATTACATAAGATTAATAAATACACTAGGATGACCAGTTTCGATCGTCAAGCGATCATCATCAGATCCATTACACTTAGGCTATAACATCTATGTTTGAGAATACAGGTGAAAAATAAATACAATATGTACAATTATTAAGTTGCAGTGTTGGTAATGCAACAGTCGGTGTATGCTAAATGTGGTATATCTAATGTTAGGTAAACTTCTAAAATAGTGATGAAAATCCGGAATTTGTCTGTTAGGGGTGATTATATGGTTTTACAAAATCAACTATGGTTACACTGAAATAATGCAAGGTTATACTTATCGAGTTGTCTCTTTAACTGGAACTTAAGCAGTTGCGTGTTGCTAGTCGACTACAACTGGTGTCTATAGCAACACGCAACTGCTCCAAGTTCCAGTTAAAGAGACAACTCGATAAGTATAAGCTTGCATTATTTCAGTATAACCATAGTTGATTTTGTAAAACCATATAATCACCCCTAACAGACAAATTCCGGATTTTCATCACTATTTTAGAAGTTTACCTAACATTAGATATACCACATTTAACATACACCGACTGTTGCATTACCAACACTGCAACTAAATAATTGTACATATTGTATATATTTTTCACCTGTAGTCTCAAACATAGATGTTATAGCCTAGTGTAATGGATCTGATGATGATCGCTTGACGATCGAAACTGGTCATCCTAGTGTATTTATTAATCTTATGTAATTTATTTCAGGATCAGGGCATAACCCAGCTCTATTTGGGTACATTCGTGTTGACCGACTGAAAAGCACCAAACTTTTTTTTATATAGGCGTAACATATGAGAATTTGTAAACAAACGAAGAAAGACAGCATTTTTTAGTAGCTGACATCAAGGTGAATAAATTGTTAATCAAACATTGTCTACGGGTAGACCACTCTATAGGCCTACCGAAATATGACGACATGAGATGGCGAAGGCAGTGACGTTTGTTGAATAGTTCATCAGTGGCTGTCAATATACTACCAATTGCATTTTGCTTTCCATGTTTATACATTTCAGCTATCACAATGTATGTGGACAATCTGTGCTTTAATATTTACATTTCGACATCGTCGAACATAAACCTGCAAAACAAAATCGCATCCATCTTGTTTCTCTCGGTGTGGTCGACATTTACGTCTGTGAGTCACCACAGGGAGCGCGCGCTAGCAATTGACGCACAAGGCCTAGAACCGGCGATTATTTAAAGATAGACCACCTTCTCCAGACCGTCTGGAGAGATTCCTGTTTTCTGGTTTACAAATATAATTCATTACTCCTCATTTTAGCAGCTGATATCCCCTATTTATCATCAACCGAGCATTGCCCTCCACCAAACTTTCCTTGCTCCTTTTCTCAGTCAGTATCTACTCTTTACTGGGAAAACTCTGCCGAAATAAGATTACAAATCTAAATTGATCCTAAAATCGTTAGGGTTGAAAATGGGATCACTGTCGGTTCTCGAAACCAAATTTCCTGTATTTCGGGCAGCTGCGTGGACCTAATTCACCACGCCGAGGTAGCTCTTTTGCAAACTCTATATATAATGGATTTCTTGGTAATTTGTGCCTATTCTTCTGTATTATTGTTTGTTTCTTCCTGTGTTGCCTTGCTGCCAAATTCTGAGTCCCGCTTGAAGGTACCGTACCAGCTGAACCATATTGACGTTTACCTTGTTGAATAGCATGCATCCATTTTTCATTTCCACTCCTTCGTTTTAATGCTTCAAGGGCCGCAACTGGCTTCCAGTTCAGCTACGTCAACGGTTGTTTACGCAGTCGATGCAACGTCCATCTTTACTTTTCAGTCAGTCTACACGTTAATGTGCCGTATTAAATTGGGCGAGGAACAACACTTATCCACTCACCTATTGACTTAGATTAACGGCGCGCTTCTCGAAAGGGGGTTAATTTATTGAGCCTTTTTTTTTTTCAGGTCAACAGCTATGAGTAGATACGTGTTATATCCCCGCCAAATTTAATTGGAACCTCGCGGCGTAGCCATGCGCATCAAATCACTCACGACGCCGATTAGCAGATGCAACAAGTCCGGAGATCGGAGGTTCGAATCCCGGCGCTGACAGCGGCTATCTTGAGTGTGGTTTATCCACGCTCTCTCTAGCCAAATGCTGGGATAGAACCCCATTTGAAGTCCTGGGGCCCCTAATCCATTCCTTACACTAAAATCTACAGTTACACACACTGCTACAGTCACCACAGAAACACAGGTTATCAGATAAATTGAACACCCAAGTACACGGGGCTGATGATCAAGATGTCCCAACCCCCAAAACGAATTAATAATGTAACTGGACACATTAACGTGTTGACAGACTGAAAATCGTATACGGTACTAGATTTATATGTGAAAAACTATTTCCACCTAGTGGTGTAGCGATTAGCGTTCTTGACTGTTAGGCCTACCCCAGAGGTCCGGGTTTGATTCCCTGCTCTGCCAAGAAATTTCATTCAGGGATGAGAGCTGGAACGGAGCAGCTTCGTGAGACAAAACTGAGAAGAGAAGGGTTCGATTCCCAACTCAGCCATCCTTAGAGTGGTTTTCCGTGGTTTCCCACGTCTACTCCTGGCAAATGCCGAGATGGTTCCTAATGTAAGACCACGGCCACCTCTTTCCCCATCTTCACCTAAATTACAAATACACACTACTACAGACACCACAATAACACAAGTTATCAGACAAATTCAACACACACACAAGTACTGTACATGGGGCTAAATGACCACGATGTCCAAGCCCCTCAAATGAAGCAACAATAACTTGGATCAATTGCCTTGGTTCCATCACCGATACTTCATTTTAGTCGTACTATATTTTTGTATTCTTCGTCTGAATTTAATTTCTATCCCTGATGGAATCTTTAAATGTTTAATAATAATAATAATAATAATAATAATAATAATAATAATAATAATAATAATACAATTAACTGCATTTCCCTTGAGTATATTCTTGTTATTATCATTACCTCTACAAAATTGCCCTTCTGCTACTCTCGCAAGTGGCATTTCAATGTAAATACGGTACCGTACATAAATAATAATAATAATAATAATAATAATAATAATAATAATAATAATAATAATAATAATAATAATGTTAATGGTTTTGCGTCCCATTTAACTAATGCGGCTGTTAGAGACGCAGGGGTGCCGGAATTTTTCCCCAAAGGGGATCTTTACCATGCCAATAGATCTACTGACGTACCGTACTTAAAGCTTACTACCCCATTACAACTTGAATCTACATACTGTATCTCCAACTGATTAAGTGTAATAAGATCCTCAGTACATAAAGTAAACGCCGATAGTATGTACTGTATAAGAAGTATTTGCTGCCTACCTCATGCCGTACATTTTCAAGCAACTCCGTCTGCAGAAAGAATACACTTACCGCGTTAGTCCAGACAGGAAATGTTCGCAACACAAGCACTGTCCAACTGTCTTGGGTTCACCGGCTGGCAGCCTTGCTACTCAACGCGGGCTATCTTTAGCTGCAGGGTCATGCGAAGATGCATGGAGGGGTGCGACAGCCGACAGGACTAGCAGGAGGAATGCTACCATTATCCGTGTTAGAACTCTAGGCGGCTGGAATACGTCAGGGTCAAGGCTGGCTAGAACAACTTCCGCAAGAGTTCCGATCATTCCAATGTAAATACTGTACCGGTACTTAACTTTGACACGCTACCTATTTGTGGCTCACAACATTCAACTAGTTATTTCACAAGCATATAAAGTTTGTTATGTTGTGCGACCTCCTACTAAAGGACGGGATTATTCGTTTAAATAATTCAATATGCATTGCATATAGGGACGTAAGTCAGAGGGCGCTAAGAGGTGATTGCGTTCACCTCCACACTTCGCGCACCCTTAATGATATAGGGGAAAATATTTCAAGGCAATAGTTTTTATATATAAATAAATAAATAAATAAAGAGGACGCTGCACTGTTGTAGTAGACTTGTAGGGCCTAGGGACAGGTTTGGTCATCAGCCCTGTGTAATTGGGTGTGTGTAAAATTTGTATGATAACCTGTGGTTCTATGGTAACTAGTAGTATGTGTGGCTGCAATTATTAGAGTCGGAGATGGGGTTGGAGCCCCGGGACTTGAAATAAGGTAAGTTGCTATCCCTGCATTTGCCTGGGAGAGTGTGAAAAAAAAAACGGTGTAGAAACACACACAGAATACCCACGGTCAGCACCGGGATTCGAAACTCCAATCTCCGTACTTACTGCAGCTCTCCGTAAGGTCGCGGTGAGAGATTTAACGCGCATTGCTTTGCCACGGGGTGGGTTCTTAACTATCTTGTGAGTAATTTTTGTCAAGTGCCTGTTATCTTATCAAAAATAAGGATGTTGGTTACGAAGAAAAATCTCTCTACCTTCTCTTGCGATACGCCGCATGACACTGTGGCAAAGGGCCTGGAATGAGAACTATTTTTAAATTAAATAGAAAGCAGATTCAACTCTGTAATGGAGTGATCTTCAAGCTTGGACTGAGTAGCTGCACCGTTTGGAGATCCAAAATTCGAGTCACAACACTATCAAAGAAATGTTATGAAGTATTTTATAAAACTTAACTTTTATAAAAGTTACACAAAGCAACCTTTACACTATTACACTACATAAAATATTTTAACATAATTCAGCAAAATGGGTGAAGGACTGATCCTTGTCCACTTAACTGTATTATGGTAGATGCAATTCTGTAGGCCTAGTGGCAATACCGGTATGTAAAAGAAACAGAAAGATAAAGTAAGCGTCTATGGGTTAAACCACGAGTCGCTTACGTGACAAGAAATATGTTTATGCGAGTAAAATCTTGGTGAACGAGCTGCAGTACGAGGATGTGAAAAATAACATTAATACTGTTACGTGCCACCCCCCCCCCCCCCCCAGCGGCACTTTTGTTAACTGGATTACGGTGGGTAGAAAACACAACACCAATTACTGCTTTAAAGAGAAGTTAGCTTTATTGCTTGCAGGAAGATACACTACTCATCAGCCAATACAAGCAATTGGAACCTTACTCCAGTTTCCTCAAGTCTCTTGCTTATGGAGAGCCCTTGCCCTCTTTCACTTGTCAACAGTTAATCTTCTCGCTAATGAGTCTGGTGGCCTTGAC
This sequence comes from Meconema thalassinum, assembly GCA_946902985.2. Classification (NCBI taxonomy): domain Eukaryota; kingdom Metazoa; phylum Arthropoda; class Insecta; order Orthoptera; family Tettigoniidae; genus Meconema; species Meconema thalassinum. The sequence continues at coordinate 883,628,921 of OX336389.2, read as the reverse complement.
AGAACTACATGCAACTCTCCCCTATGTACACAAATTACAGTTACTTACGAGAACACAGGCAGTCCCCTGTATGCTTCTCACCTCCTCGCTGTCAAGAGAAACGGCTTCACTAGGGGTTTCGCAAGTCACCACACTTCTGTCGCTCACGATAAACGCTCGCACTAGCTCGTAAAACACACAACAACAAATGCTTGACAGGTCGCTCTTATATAGCAGGCCGGTGACTCAATAAATGCTTCTAGACCCATCCAGGGTCCACGGATTCTCGAGGATTCCAACACTGGCTGGGTCACGAATATTCTGGACCATCCCTTTGTCCTAGTAGACCTGTTGCATAAGGCGCACGCAATACACTGAGGGAGAGCAGCCCAGCCCTGGGGCAGTTGTGACTCATGCGGCGAGCGATGAAACAAACTCACAGCCGTAACACCACCCCCTTCCTAAAAGGCTGATCGTCCCGATCAATCATTGGTCCGTCTGCGTCCCTCCGTAGGCTGCCAGGCGATCTCGATGCACGATCTTCATCTTCGCCCTCGGGCTCCGCTGGATCCTGTAGACGACATCGTTGATTCGTTTCACGACTCGGTACGGGCCCTCCCAGGACTTCTGCAGTTTGGGTGACAGGCCTTTCTTCCGTAATGGGTTGAAGAGCCAGACCAGGTCGTCCTCGTGGAATCCGCCGGCATCCGTCTGCTGGTCGTATCGGGTCTTCATTCGGTCGGTCTCGATCCGCAGTTTCCTCCTCGCGAACGCGTGCACGTCCTCCAGTTGGTCGACCAGTTCTTGACAATACTGGCTTACCGGGACCGGATCATTCCCAGGTCGGCCGAAGGCAAGATCGACAGGTAGACGGAGCTCCCTCCCAAACATGGCCCGGGCTGGTGTGCACCCGGTGGCTTCATGCACGGCGGCGCGGTAGGCCAGGAGAAATAGTGGAAGACGTTTGTCCCAATCCCTCTGATGCTCGCTGACGACTATTCGGAGATGGTTCTCGATGGTGCGATTGAATCGCTCTACCATTCCGTCGGACTGAGGGTGTAGCGGCGTTGTCCTTGTCTTCCGGATTCCCAGCAGCTGGCATAGGTTCTGGAACACCTGCGACTCGAAGTTCCTCCCTTGGTCGGAGTGCAGCTCCAGGGGTACTCCGTACCGGCTGACGAATTCCTTCACCAGGGTCACTGCAATCGTCGCGGCTTCCTGGTTAGGGAGCGCATACGCCTCCGGCCATTTGGTGAAGTAGTCGCTGACGACCAATATGTAGCGGTTCCCTGCCTCGCTCAACGGGAATGGCCCAGCAACATCGATGGCCACTCTCTCCATGGGGCCGCCCACGTTGTAGGTCTTCAGTGGACCCCGCCGTCTTCCTCCTGGGCCCTTGCTGGCTGCGCAATCGTGGCACCTCACGCAGTGGTTCTCCACGTCGTTTCGGCATCCGATCCAGTAGAACCGCTCTCTCAGCTTCTCCAGGGTCTTCTTTATCCCTAGGTGTCCACCAGGTGATCCTCCATGGACTTCCTTCAGGACTTCCTCCGTCATAGCCTTTGGAACGACGACTTGTTCCTGAGATGTCTTCCCGTCGGTGCTCTCCCAGGCGCGGCAGATGAGGCCATCCCTTACAATCAGCGAGTCCCACTGCGCCCAGTAGGACTTAAACTTTGGGCTGCAGTCACTCACAATGTTCCACCCGGGTCTGGGGACACAGGCCCTCTTCCATTCGGCTATCAGTCCCAGGTCATCATCTTCTGCTTGTGCCCGCGTGAAAGATTCGCGTCTCCAGTTCCCTTGAAGTTCCACAGTAGTCCTTCGGCACAGTATCCCGGTGTTCTCCTCCCTTCGGGCACAGAAGGTGCAGTCTTCGGGGCACGGTCTTCGTGACAGGGCGTCGGCGTTAGAATGCAGTTGGCCTTTCCTGTGCTGAATCTCAAAGTTGTACTGTTGATGCCTCTCTAACCACCGCGCGAGTTGACCCTCGGGCTGCTTGAAGTTCAGGAGCCACCGCAGGGATGCATGGTCGGTCCTGATGAGAAATTCTTGCCCGTACAAGTACTTGTGGAAGTGTTCAATGGTCTTCACGATGGCGAGCAGCTCCTTCCTGGTGACGCAGTAGTTCCTTTCTGGCTTTGACAGGGCCTTGCTGAAGTAGGCCACTACTCTCTCCTCGCCGTCCACTACTTGCGACAGGATCCCCTCTATGCCAAAGTCGCTGGCATCGGTATCGACGATGAACCGTGTTCCAGGTCTGGGGTAGGCCAGAATAGGCGCAGTGCACAGAGCCTGCTTGAGTTGTTCGAAGGCACTGTGGCATTGTGCTGTCCACGTGAAGAGTTGGTCCTTCTCAGTCAGTCGATGCAGTGGTTTGGCGATGTCGGCGAATCCTCTCACGAAGCGACGGTAATAAGTGCAGAGTCCCAGGAAGCTTCGTAGTTGGGACTTGTCCTTCGGAACTGGCCACTCCCTCACAGCTGCGGTCTTTTCTGGGTCGGTGCGCACCCCTTCCTCGGAGACAATATGCCCAAGGTACTGGACCTGCTTCTGGAAGAACTGACACTTCTTGGGGCTCAACTTCAGCTGGGCAGCCCGTAGCTTCATCAAGATCTCCTTCAGGTTGCTGTACTGCTCCTCGAAGCTTTTTCCCAGAACGATGACGTCGTCTAGGTAGACCAGGCAGGTCTTCCAGTGTAGTCCCCTCAGAATGGACTCCATTAGCCTTTCGAAGGTCGCAGGGGCGTTGCACAGACCGAATGGCATGACGGTGAACTGCCAGAGCCCGCTGCCCACAGAGAACGCCGTTTTCTCGCGGTCCTTAGGGTGGACCTCCACCAGCCAGTAGCCACTCTTCAAATCCAAGGTGGAGAACCATCCTGATCCTGATATGGTGTCCAGCGTGTCGTCGATCCGGGGTAGAGGGTAGCTGTCCTTCTTCGTGACGTCGTTCACCCGCCTGTAGTCCACGCAGAACCTGGTGGAACCGTCCTTCTTCTTCACTAGCACGACCGGAGAACTCCAAGGACTATGTGATGGCTCGATCACCCCTTGCTCCTTCATCTCTTCTACCATCCGGTTGACTTCGGCTTGCTTGGCGAGCGGGACACGTCGGAATGGGGCCCTAATCGGTGTGCTGTCCCCAACGTCGATTCTGTGCTGGACCAAGCTTGTCCTACCGAAGTCTTTGCTCCCCACGGAGAAGACATCCTGGAATTCACGTAGCAGGTCCTGAAGTTGGCGTGATTGCTCCTCGTCTAAATGGTCCTGGGATCCTTGGTACAGCTTCTGTAGTTCTTCTGTCAGTGCGCGTCTTCTTCGGTTGTGCGTCTGCAGGTGTCCGTCCGTCGTGTCTGTGATGCGGGCAATCCAGGTTACGGGCTCGCAGACTTCTAGGTTGGTGTCCCGGTGAACCGTAATATCGTAGTCGTTCAGGTTGGACAGGCGGACGTACGGCCGAGACGTCGTGTTGATGAGAGTCTTGGCAACTAGCAATCCTTTTGTCTGGATGTCCTCATATTTTGGCTCGATGACAGCCGCCACTCCCTCAGCTGTTCCGTCGACAATTACGGCAGCGCTGACTTCCGTCCTGGCGGGAACGATGACGTCCTCTCTCAGCCTTACTCGTCGTGCGGTGACGGCCTCGTGTGCTGGTTGCAAAGCAAGTTCCTCACCTCCGAAGTGCAGAGTGTTGGTACTCAGATCCAAGATGATGTTGTTCTGGTCCAGGAAGTCCAGTCCGATGATCACTTCATTTGATACGTCAGCCACAAGCACTGGATGCTTTATCGCCTGTCGACCAATGATGAACTCCAGTGATGCTTTGCCATGTACCGGTGCGGTCTCTCCGGTCGCGGTTATTAGCTGGAGGTTCCTTTGTGTGGGTTGCACTCTCCACTTCGGGATCACGGTGGGACTGACGATGGTCCTCGATGCTCCCGTGTCGATTAGCATGGGCCAGCTCTCTCCGTTGACGACTCCGTCGACCATCAGGCTGCTATTATCCCTCCGTAAGTGCGTCACACGAACTTGGACTGCCGGGGCTTGACGACTGTCACAAGCCAACCTTTGCCCCCCAAGGCTGGCTGATACTTGCTTTCCTGGGCCACGCGGTTTCCCTACGACTGACTGTCCCGACGGAAACCCTTGGCGGCGGCGATCACCGCATTCCTTGCTCAGGTGGCCTCTCTTACGGCAGGTCCAGCAGGTCGGTAGTCCTCTTCCGGGTCGCCTCTCCGGATGTTCTTCGGCTACGTTTTTGTTGGTCGTACTGCGACTCTTGAAGAACCGGCCTAGCGCCTCCATCAGTTCATCGGCCAGGGGCTTGGTCTTGTTTGTTTTTGCTGGTTCGTCGACGTCCACTTGACGCACCCGCGCGTGCATTCTAGATGCCTGTTTTGCCGTCTCGAACTCAAGTGCGTGGCTCAGCGCATCTGCCAGGGTCTTATTGCGCGCGAGTCGCAGCGCCTGTTGAGTGTCCGAGTCCCGTAGCCCGTCGGTGAAGGTCTGCGTCGCAATCTGTTCCAGAAATTCGGCCGGCGCTGTTGGATAGGTGAGCCTTACGAGGCGTGCGATGTCCATCTCGAACTCCTGGAGGGTTTCCGCTTTCTTTTGTACCCGGGTTCGGAGCTGCATCTGGTAGGCCTGCTGAAGATGGCTATCCCCATATCGGGACTCCATATGGGCGATCAGTGAAGCGTAGTTCTGGGATCCAGTCGGGATGGCCTGAAGGACGTTAAGGGCGTCCCCTCTCAGCGCTACATTGAGAGCTGTAGCCTTTTCTGTGTTGTTCCAGTCATTTATGGAACAGGCCGCCTCGAACTGACGTAAATAGGTGCTCCACGGGACCTTTCCGTCGAAGGTTGGGGGCGTCACTCTGATCTGTCCCGTTCCTGATGTCCCCGGTGTACCTGTGGGCGGGCGTCGGCGCAGCTCAGCAACTTCCTCTTGAAGAGCGTTGAATTTCTCTTCCACCCCCGTGAGTGGGCGTTGGCGCAGTTCGGCAACTTCCTCTTGTAGGGCTTTGACTCTCTCATCCACCCCGGTCGGCGGGCGTCGGCACAGCTCGGCGACTTCCTCTTGTAGGGCTTTGAATCTATCTTCCATCCCTGTCGGCGGGTGTTGGCGCAGCTCAGCAAATTCCTTTCGTATAGCGTTGAATCTCTCTTCCACCCCCGTCAGCGGGCGTCGGCGTAGCTCGGCAACTTCTTCTTTTAAGGCGTCGAACTTCTTTTCCACTGCCGTGACTTCCTCACGCAGACCCAGTTCTAATTTCTTAAGGTCCTGTGCAAACTTATTCTGCCTGTCTTCCATCTTCTTCTGGCCGTCCTCTATCTTCTTGGTTAAATTCTTCTGGCCATCTTCTAATTTAGCAGTTGGGTCCTCGGCTAACTTCTTCTGGCCGTCTTCTAGTTTGGCAGTTAGGTCCTCGGCCAACTTCTTCTGGCCGTCCTCCATCTTCTTCAGGTCCTCCGCTAACTTATTTTGACCTTCTTCCATCTTCTTCTGGCCGTCTTCTAATTTGGCAGTTAGGTCCTTGGTTAAATTCTTCTGGCCGTCTTCCATCTTGGTTTCCATGCCACTTAACTTTTCTAGCAATGCTGCGAATTGCTCTTCCATTTTAGATGTTTGTCTTGTAAGGGGCATGCGCTCACAGGAAAATTAAAACAAATGACCTGATCGGGTTTTGAAACCAGGACCGTCAGGTGTTGTGCTTGTGCTTGAGTTCGTAATCCGGCTTCTGACACCAGTTGTTACGTGCCACCCCCCTAGCGGCACTTTTGTTAACAGGATTACGGTGGGTAGAAAACACAACGCCAATTACTGCTTTAAAGAGAAGTTAGCTTTATTGCTTACAGGAAGATACACTACTCATCAGCCAATACAAGCAATTGGAACCTTACTCCAGTTTCCTCAAGTCTCTTGCTTATGGAGAGCCCTTGCCCTCTTTCACTTGTCAACAGTTAATCTTCTCGCTAATGAGTCTGGTGGCCTTGACAGAACTACATGCAACTCTCCCCTATGTACACAAATTACAGTTACTTACGAGAACACAGGCAGTCCCCTGTATGCTTCTCACTTCCTCGCTGTCAAGAGAAACGGCTTCACTAGGGGTTTCGCAAGTCACCACACTTCTGTCGCTCACGATAAACGCTCGCACTAGCTCGTAAAACACACAACAACAAATGCTTGACAGGTCGCTCTTATATAGCAGGCCGGTGACTCAATAAATGATTCTAGACCCATCCAGGGTCCACGAATTCTCGAGGATTCCAACACTGGCTGGGTCACGAATATTCTGGACCATCCCTTTGTCCTAGTAGACCTGTTGCATAAGGCGCACGCAATACACTGAGGGAGAGCAGCCCAGCCCTGGGGCAGTTGTGACTCATGCGGCGAGCGATGAAACAAACTCACAGCCGTAGCAATACTTAATTGAATGATGATTATAGCATGTAGGGAAAATATAGGCTGGATCATATCCTGTAATAAATTTATATTTAATTAGATGTACAATTGTAAATATTTTTCTTTTTTTCTTGGTAGGCGTACCGGTACCGGTACCGTATATTCTTAACTAATACCTGTATCTATAGCTCGGTACCGGTACCGTATATTCTTAACTAATACCTTTATCTATAGCTTGGGAATTTGTATTTTTACTTGTATGTTTGACGTTGTCTATTGCAACACAAAGTTGTTTATCGACTATAAAATTTGATTTGATTTGATTTTGATATTAATAATTATGAAGAAATGAATGATGGCGTTCCAAACAACTAGATCTACTGCCCAAACAAAGAAAATTAAAACATAGGCTACAAAGTAAAAAAGTACGCATAAGGTTGGATTCGACCCTTCGTGATTTCGTATTAGAGTCGAACGCTCTTCTCATTCCATGAACTAGACTAGACACTTTATAGCTGTATTTGGTTGCATGTGGTGTAGGCCTAGTTTAGCCCAGACTCTACCATAAGGGAGAACAGCATCAAGCAATAGCTTGGAGAAATAGCGACTAAGAGATTGCAAATAGACTGAAGAGAAAGCGGGAGGTGGGTAAAGGATTGTACCACCAGAACATCAGAGATTTACATTTATTTAAATATAGTTGCAACAATTCAGATAGATTCTTTAAATTGAGTTGAAGAATAACAAATGAAAAAATGTACATAAACACTTTAAGGAGTTATTAGGAGATGATATTTTGGCCAATAGGCAGGGTCAGAACACAGAAGCACTATTTTTTTTTTTGAAGTGACAAGAAAATAGCTTTATATAAAAAAGGGTTGAACCCTCAAATGGTTAACACTAAAAACTTGATGAATGAAATTCCTTTTAAATGTTTCTGCAAGAATTGACTTGTATGTACTGTACATTTAAGAACTCATCTTTTGGTTTGACGTGATGCGAAGTTCCAGAAGCAGAATGAGCCAGCTCAGTAAAATAGCTCGCTTGGGCGATAAAAGTTCCGTAAGACACTCCCAACGAGGTAAGCGGTATCACAGACGTTTTGAGCATTGGTTAAAGCTTCATTTGAATCGAAGACGGCGTGGCGCGGCGCGGTGGTGGCCTCATTGAAGTCGGCAGCCCTTAAAATGAGGCGACCGTGGCCTGGTTGAAGTTGGTTGTGGCGGTGAAGTGAGTATCATGGTCACGGAAAGTTCCAAAACTCCATATGATGTGGTGAAGAGAATTGACCCACCCAGTGTCCAGTAGGCCTATAGTATGCAAGATTTCTTTCTTACAGCGGTGACAAATTATGTTTCTTTACTGCGGTGAATATGCGGCTAACATGCCTACTTGAAGAATGTGACGAGCCACTGAGTAAGCAGCTCGTACTTCAGCGGAGCGTCTGTAGAATGTGCGAAGAATTTGCGACTGAAGTTTCTGCGGTGAATGAGCAACTTGTGCTTCTGCAGTGAAGAGGTGGCCAACACGTCCTTCAATATTCAATAGGGTAAAAACGCCCAAGAAAAGTCCATGTGACTAAATGCAGCAGAGGGATAGGTTGCTACAGGTAGTGCGTAATAACGACGTGACGTGACAAGGGTTGAAGGAGACCAGCCATCTTACCAGTCAATTAGTCTGAACCAGGCCTAAGAAATTTCCAATGCACTGGTTCCGTTCGTTAAATACAGTAATTATTCTTGTGTTTGGGCCCGAACTCGTTAACTTTTGTTACCAGCCTTGTATTGTCACTATATTTAGGGACTTTCCGTTTGTTTTGTTGGTCCTTGGAAAAATGATATTGTTCCATGGCAACTTAATGGACCTGATGGACGGTGATGGATACATGTGATGCGGAGTTCGCAAATCTATAAGGTAATTATTACGTCTCGACATTTGGTGATTTACAGAAAGGTAATGGTAGTTTCAGTCGATAAAATGGCTGTATATTGGGTGTGAATTAAGTTCTGTTTTTGGTCGTGGTAAATTTATAATAATAGAGACTTAAAGAGATCCTGTATAGGTTAACCGACCTTAAGCTCTTCAATATTTGAAAAGTAATTATGGATGTGATGTGTGTTGTTCGTAATCCAGCCATCGGCAAGAAGTTTAGAAAATCTGCCCGCGTATGAATGAGAAATTGTTATGTCTTTGAAAATGTGTTGACACATACCAGTAGACTATTTTTTATTGGCATTAATTGTGTGCATTATACTGATTGTTGTTGTTTTTGTTAGGGGAAGGATGAACATCCTCTTTATTCTCTACATGTAGCCTACATTCTCATCATTTCTCAAACTTTTGTTTCACTTGTTATTCATGATGAATAGTCTGTCACTTTATTTCAGAATTACCATGCTGGCAAGAAGGTATGTATGCCTTATAACATAACTGCTCTCAATTGTGATGGCGACATCTAACCAGCATAGGCACCTGTGTAAATTCCCTTTGGATTACCGTATGGTAGTAGTTTTATGCAAATCCTTTGTATAAACCAGGTACGGTATTGTCCATTTTATTTACCTTTATCTGTGATGTAGATTTGTGTCCGTTCATCCGTTTAGTCAGGCTATTATCAGTCAGTTAGTTAGTTATTGAGGTTTTAAGGGGCAGAACTACGAGGCCATCTGCCCCTATCAGTAGATAAAGTTAGCTTCACCCAGATGTTTTCCATGAGGAAGTTGTATTTCCGGTTTGACAAATCATGATCATAATGTCTATGTTGACACCTTGAAAGAATTATACATGTAATTGCATGTTTCCACGGTTAACATAGAGCCAAAAAATTAGGCTTGCGGCTGTGTGATAAGCAGGGACCGGTCATTTATGCACTGAAAACGATAAAAAATATGCATGCAATTATGCACTAAGAATGTAGAAAATATGAGAAGGGGGGTAAGGGAACTTCTGCTTCACATGACGCGGCTGTGCCCAAAAAACAAACATGGCGGCCAAGCGAATGTTAAATAATTAATAGCTCTTGAACCCATGGTCGGATTTTAACAAATGAGGTGTCGTAGGACTCGGGCTGACGCCCCCTTTCCAATGGATAACACATTTCAACCCCAAAATAAAACCTACCCCTACTAGGGGGTGATATTGTAATTTTTTTAGTAAATGTGGTTTTCCAAATGCGACATGTATGAGTTGCACTGCTAATATGAAATTAAACGTTGTTGCTCATAAAGCGCATGTGTACAGCAGGATGCCGCTATGAATTAGAATTTTTGCTTTTTGTTTTTACTCATGCGCACTTGTGGATTTTGTAAGAGGGCGGGCTTTTTGAATAATGATTTAAAAATGAGATTTTTTAAAATTTAATTTAACCAAATGATCGAAAACTAATATGTCATGCGCTTTTTTAATATCTCGTGAACTAATAAGGCTACGGACTTGTATGAGGGGTTGTTGGACTTGGGGTGACGCCCCGTTTTTGAATGTAGTATTGATTTTTATCAAAAAGGGCCTAAGTGCACTTTTGTTAATATTTTGCGAACCAATAAGGCTACGGACTTGTATGAGGGTCGTTGGACTTGAGATGACGCCACGTTTTTGAATGTAATTTTGATTTTTGTCAAAAGGGCCTAAGTGAACTTTTGTTAATATTTTGCGAACCAATAAGCTAACGGACTTGTATGAGGGGTTGTTGGACTTGGGGTGACGCCCCGTTTTTAATGTAGTTTTGATTTTTGTCAAAAGGGCCAAACTGCACTTTTGTTGATATCTCGCGAACCAATGATGCCAGAGGCGTGTACGAGGTATCCAAGGACTCATGGTAACACCCTGTTTCCAATGTAGTAGTTATTTTTTTTTCAAAAAAAAAATCACAAAGGGCCTAACGCCATACTACATGTTGGAAAAAAATGTTTACCTGTTTTTAAATTTTAAATGAAAAAGTGGTTGTGGTACCGCTGAACCTGTGTTTCAACGAGGCTATCACTGACAACGGTGGCCGTGCTGAATCAATGGATATCTTGGCAGGACGGCGGGGCGGTTTACGACGGTTCGTTTTCCGATATTTGTTATGGTGGACGGATGAACGCTAATATTTGAAAATGCGTGAAGTGTGGAAAGATTTTTTTACCCCTGAATGGGGTCTTTAACGTGTCAGTCAATGATGATTAGCGAGACCGCTCTCTGGCACAGCAGAAGGCTGTAGAATATGGAAACCTATAACATTTGGTTGACCAAGTATTGTGCACGAACGCAAAGAGCTAAAACGGTAAGGTCATTGCCCTGAGATTTCATAAACTAATCATTGGACACGGTGAAATTGTATGATTAATGTGTACATGTATTGAGGATGGCCGCTTGCTAATGATTATTACAGTAAAATGTTTAAGAATAATAACTGTTGGATGTTATAAGACATACACGTTTTGAATGCTACCGCACTGTTCTGCTTGCCAACACTGAATACAAGACCTTGCCAGGCCTTGACAGCCAAGCTGCTGATAAGACAGGAATGTCTGTGTGGGCAGGAAGTACAGTATCAGGTTACTTGGCTGGTGGCGGCTAGCAGGTCTGACGTTTAAGCAGAGACCGCCATTTTGGCTCTTAGACAGTCGTACTACTGGTGTATAAGAGGCTGGCAGCCATTTTGGTTCTTTATTAAAAAGAAATGAACTAGTATAAGGTACATGAATTTTATGAAGCTTAAGGAATGTGGGGAGGCGTGGGAACATGTGCAGGACCGACAAAAGTTCAAGGTCAATCCGCTGAGAAAAAGCAGACTCTCTCTGTTGCTAAGCTGACTGATAAAGATTGTGTTAGTTATGCACTTGCTGTTTTAGCTATCAGACGTATACGGTAGAGCTCTGAACTGAACTTCGGAATACAATTCTTTTTGTTATCGGAAAGTATATATTAATGATTATTTTAATGATGTAATGCTAACGAACCTTAAATTTGTAGTTATTGATAAGGTAATTAATTATTTTTTTATTTATTTGTTTGCAGATAACCGGTATACCTTTTATGTCTGAGAGAAAAACCATTGCACTTTTGAGCCCACTAGAAGGAAACAGCAACACGCCAGTACAAGTCAAGGTGAGATTTTTTTAACCTACTTGTTTTATTTTTGTAGAATATTTTTTATTTTAATGATATGCATGTATTAACCTGAATTTAGTTATTTATGGTGGTTTATGTTATTTAATTTTAGAAAGTTGAAAAGAAAAGATTTACTGCTGTAGTAGTCGCTGAAAACCCGAGACGCACTGGAGTGTAACCATTACCAGTCAGAGAACTATTCAAAACTCAGGTAAGCCTAACTTAAAATCCCAGGACAAAATTAATTACCTGTACATGACTGGGACGATGATTGCTTTCTTGATTAATGGCTATGTAATGGCAACCAGTACAAGACTATATTGGTTGTTGACCGGGAAAGTACAAGGCCATGTTGGATTTTTTTTAACAAAAAAATTAAATTCAACTGACATCTCGTTCCCTATGGACTCAACTAATATCCGCAGGTCTGAACAAGATAATCTGTACAAAACGACATGACATACATTTTTGTTTATATATATATTGGTTAAAGGGAGGTGTGAATGTCTGCAGCTTTATAAAGAAAATTAAGTAGATGGGTTACTGTTAGTGGTGATGTACAGTTTATTTTTAAATATTTTGTTGAATTATGCTTTGATATTTTAATGCCAATTAACGTTAAAATTTTATTTACAAGTATTGATTGATTGATTGATTGATTGATTGATAGATTGTTTTTTTTTTGGCGTGGTCATGCGCCATTAACGTAGTGAACACACAGTGAACAAGCATACATTACGCTTTAAAGTACTCTGTGCTCTTGTGCAACGTTGATAACTTACAATTTTAAAAAAAGTTTATTATAACACATGGCTTTAGTACCAAATACAACAAGTGAGCAAGTCGCTTTACCACGTGGGTTAGATTTAAAATCAGAAAACGATCGTTGGTTAACACTTGAATCTTGGCCTGTTGGCTTTTTGTCAGCACATAAACTTGCTGCGGCTGGCGTTTATTACTTAAACCGAGAAGATGTTGTGCGTTGTGTGTTTTGTTGTGTTGAAATTTCACACTGGGAAGAAGGGGATGATCCCTTTCGAGACCATTTGCGATGGTCTCCTCGTTGTGCTTACATGCTTAGAAAAGAAGTGGGTAACATACCAGTGTATCCATTTTACCGAACGACAAGTCCATTGGCTACTACTTACTTTGCTGAATCACAAATAAATAATCATGATGTATTATTACCAGCCACCGGTAGTGTTGATATGTGTGGTCCATATGCAATAGACAGTGTTGAATTGGCATGTGCTTTTGAAAAATTGGGAGTTTGCAAGACTAAAGCACTAGCACACCCAGAGCACGGGTATGTTGAAAAAAGTTTAGAATCTTATAAAATATTTGGCCATTAATACTAAAACACCTTACAAAAGAGCTAAGTGAAGCTGATTTTTTTATACTGGTGAAGAGGACAAAACAATATGTTTTCATTGGGAATTTGCTTTAAAGGATTGGCAGATGACTGATGACCCTTTTGTGGAACACGCTCGTTGGTTACCTAATTGTAGATACATGGTGTTGCTTGAGGTCAGGAATTTGTGAACACTATTCGTAAAGAAAATGTAATTGCAGCACAAGACATAAAAGTGCCTTTAGAGCTAGAACACGCGGAGCAAATACACGAGGCTGAAAAAAAGACTTGTGTCACCAACACATACAAAAGTGCGACCAACAATTATGTAAAATTTGTTATAAGAAGAACTAGGTGTTGTATTTTTACCTTGTGGACACTTTATAGCATGTGTCAAGTGTGCATTAGCACTTAACACTTGTGCTATATGTAGAAAAGTAGTGTCTGCTACAGTTAGGACATTTCTTGCGTAAATGGTATAATTTATTAACAATGAATGGTTCAAAATACCTATATCCACATTATTATTACAAGCTGTTGTATAGTGAAATAGATATGCTTTTGTTTTTTATAGACTACTACAATGAATGTCCTGAATGCTGTGGGGCAAGCATGTGGCTAAGAAACAAAGAAACTCAGCGAATTGCCAACGCATATTCCATTCCGCATTATCAAGATTCGCAAATTGAAAACAGCATATGGTGATCGTGAACTTTGTGTATGTGAGAATTTTGAGACATTTCTGCCTACACGGTTTAATGATATGTCGGAGAGTGTTTTTGATGATTTGAATAATGCTATACAACATGTACACTTAATTTATGAAGGTTTTAAAAACAATAGGTGTATGGTCCGTTTTAATTAAATGAAAAAACAAATGTCAAATAATAATGGAAATATAAGTGATGACAATTGGCTGAAAAAGAAAGAAAATATTTGTATTAGAATAATAATGTTTTAGTTTTAAGTATTGTCTTTGAAATTATTATGATGAAACCAAAAATAATGAACAAACAATTTGTAAATAAATGCAAATGATGTTACAATGCTGTTTTATTTTATACAAAGTTAGAATATTTAATAGAGTGTATTGTTCAAGGCCACTATCTTTCTGAACATAGTCAGTGACTGTTAATGCTTAACAAGTGCATTAATAGTGGGACGTAGGGATAGCAATTGAGAAAAACAGACAATACGCATCCAATATTTTTATTTATTTAATGTAAATACTTGTACAATAGTTACATACAAAATAGAACTTTCTTTTTTGTTGTTCTCTTTTTAACATTGCTTGTTATAGTTTTTAAACACAAAGCCAGCGGTAGATGTTTTTATGGCTAGCAGTGACCAATGATTTTTAAAAACAGACAGAGCTTTAATGGAAAAACAAAAATTCTACATTCAAAAAACAACAAGTGGTTGAGTCGATGTACACTAGAAAGTAGTTTTGTAAACTCTATTACTAACTAGTCCTTTTTGATCCTTTTGCAATACTACCTCTTGCATATCATGGGCAGATGACCTCGTAGTTCAGCCCCTTAAAGCAACAACAACAACAACAACAACACCTTTTGCATAGTCTGTGATGTTGATGACTCTTGAGACGTGGAAGATGGATTAAACATAATTTTTACAAAAGGGGTTAAACGTTTCTTAATAAACAATGCACTATTTTGAGTAGCAACATTCTTTCCTTGTACTAGATTTTTAGCATTGTCATGATATTTTGTTGACACTAACAGTCTTTCAATTGGAGCACGACATTGATGATCACTCACACTTAAAACCTCACTATTTCTAATTTTTAGATTGGCTCGACATTTTTTGACCTCTGTTTAGAGAATATACAGAATATTATTCCTTTTACATTTTGTCGTTTATAGTTATATGAGTAGCCTTTATAGAGTACACGTTCTTTACCTCGGTTAGTTGTAGTAAGTTCCATAGTAGCAACTAACCTGTTAGTATGATTTGCACACTACAAATGTTATAACTGTTCTGGTAATAGAATGATTTAGCGTTCGTTTCATATTTAATATGCACAGTTTAAAGTGACAGCAAAAGTGAGAGCAACGTGGTAGAAAAGTCGTAGCAAAGTGGTAAAAATTATTACATGTATTGTTAAGAAATAGTTTAGTGTTTACATGTATCCGTTACATAATAATTTTGGCACAACGAAGCTCATTTTCTATAACCAATAGTTCTTCCTCATATTCAGTATAACCAGCCTGTTTACAGGCATGCAAGTGCTGAAGTCGCTGGATTAGCTTACCGGGATTGTTCCAGTAAACAAATTTAACAAATGATGTTTTAGGGGTAAACAGAGCATTACCATTATCATTATTATCATTATCATTATCATTATCATCATCATCATCTTTATGACTATCATTATAATCACCATCTTTGTAATCAACATTATCCTTAACCTCACTAAAACTATCGAATTCCTCTTGTTCCTTTTCCACAGGTACCTCTTCCATAGTCTGTGTTGACTTTGATAGTGTTGAGGGTTTCCTAGACGTTGACAACTGTCCTAACATGACTTTTTGGTGACATGATAAGTGCTTTTGAACAAACACTGCACTATCTTTAGCCGCAATATCGTTTTCTTGAACTTGCTTTTGAGCATTTTGATGTTTTTTTGTAAACAGCAACCGTGGTTCGTTTGGAGCACTACATTGATGAACACTCACACTTAAAACCATTCCATTTTAGTCTATTTTCATTTATGAAAAAAAATAGGCTTATGAGATCACCTTTTGTCCTTGTGTCTTTCTGTGTGTGTGTGTGAGTGTGTGTGAGGATTTTTGTGTGCCCCCCTAATAACATCCAAACGGCTGGAGCGATTTCAATGAAACTCGGTAAGTTCATAGCATTATTCCGGGCGACTCGGACCGTGCCCTTCAAATTTTGTTACGTCTCACCAATCCAACATGGCGGCTGTGCGAAATATTTCACCAGCATTCAATATCTCCGAAACTATTACCGATATCACCCTGGAATTTTGAACGGTGATAATTAGAACTACTAGAAGTTCCCCCATGTGACTTGTGAAGACCTGATAACTACAAAACTAACATGTCGGCCAAGCGAATTGCGACATTTAAATAGACGTTTCTCGCGATTTATCCAACCAAAAGCAATGAAACATGGTACAGTATATGCTTATACACATTGTAATGCGCTGACATCTAACTTCGTTCAATTGTTTACATAACCTCAAGATGGCGGCTGTGCGAATTATTTCACCGGCATTCTATATCTCTGAAACTATTACCGGTATCACCATGCAATTTTGTACGGAGATAAAGGGCACTACTGGAAGTTCATCTATGAGACTTTCAAAAGCCGGTTAACTACAAAACGATCATGGCGGACAAGCGAAATTGAAAGTTTAAATAGACTTTTCTCTGGATTTAATGATCCAAACGCAATGAAACTTGGTACAGCAAATCTTTATACACATTTTAATGCACTGGTATCTAGCTTAGTTCATTTGTCTACGTAACCTCAAGATGGCGGCTGTGCGAATTTCGAAAATTAAGTTTTTATTTCTTGTGTTCTAATCATGTGATCGAAATCAACATTTGCATAATGAACGTACACAATAATCATCACATATTAGTACATAACTCTATGGCCTACATATATTAAAATCCAACATGGCGACCATCCGAAATATTTACACGGTTCTCAATATCTATTAATCTACTACAGCAATCAAACTGAAATTTTGTAAGTGTATAGCGGCTATAAGCATAAGTTCACCTATGGGACGATCAATAACCTGGCGAGCACAAATCCAACATGGCGGCGACGCAAAATTTAATTATTCAAATGGACGTTTCTTGCGTTTTAACCATCCATGCTCAATGAAACTTGATACGGTATATCCTTATACAAATTGTAATCGACTGGCATCTAATTCATTTAAATTATTTTCATAACCACAAGATGGCAGCTGAGTGAAATTTTAAAATCCCACTTTTATGTCTTGTATCCTAATCAAGCGATTGAATTTTGATTAAAACACCTACACAATAATCTTCATGTAATAGTACATAAATCTAAGGCATTTAATATAAAAATCCAACATGGTGACCATCCAAAATATTTAGATGGTTCTCAATATCTACGAATCTATTACAGCAATCAAACTGACAATTTGTATGTTGTTAGAGGCAATTAGTAGGATATATGAAAATAGGCTATTTAGTTCTTCACGGAATTACTTGTTACTTTTCAGATTGCCTCGACATTTTGTTGACCTCTCTTTTGAGCATCGCCAGAACATTATTCCATTCACATTCTGACGATTATAGTTATAAGAGTAGCCTTGATAGAGTGCACGTTGCCTACCTTTGTTGGTTGTAGTAAGTTCCATAGTAGTAAGTGACCAGCCAGTACGATGTTCACACTACAAAGGTTACAACTGTTTTGGTGATGGAGTGACTTACCATAAGCTTTTTATTGGCTTATGTGTTGGCTTTTGTGTTGGCTTATGTGTTGGCTTTTGTGTTGGCTTTTGTGTTGGCTTTTGTATTGGTTTATGTATTGGCTTTTGTGTTGGCTTATTTGACAAGTTATTTTTGTCAATGTATTTAGTGGATTATATTTCTTGGTCTTGGAAAGTATCTGAAAGAGAGGGTATATTTAAAGACTTAACCTCAGCTCACCTAACATAATCTAACTTTACCTAACTTTACTTTGTCACGTGACATGTTCTACAAGTTTAGACTTGCTTTAAGACTGGCTATGATGTTACACTTAGCTCACTTAACCTAAAGTAACATATCATAACGTAAACCTAACCCCATGTGTTGGCTTTTTTGTTGGATTATGTGTCGGCTTTTGTGTTGGCTTTTTTGTTGGCTTATTTCACAAGTTATTTTTGTCGATGTATTTAGTGGATTTTTTTCTTGGTCTTGGAAAGTATCTCATAGAGAGGGAATATTTAAAGACATAACCTCAGCTCACCTAACATTACCTAACTTTACCTAACTTAACCTTGTCACGTGACATGTTCTACAAGTTTAGACTTGCTTTAAGACTGTCTACGACGTCATAGATGGATGGAGGTGGGAGGCTGACAAAAAAGGAAAATGTTTTGGTTTAATTAAAAGGCATGTCCAGCCTCCCACCCCATCCATCTATGACGTCATAGTCTAAACTTGTAGAAAATGTCACGTGACAAGGTTAAGATAGGTAAAGTTAGGTTATGTTAGGTGAGCTGAGGTTATGTCTTTAAATATTCCCTCTCTTTGAGATACTTTCCAAGACCAAGAAAAAATCCAATAAAAACAATGACAAAAATAACTTTGAAATAAGCCAACACAAAAGCCAACACATGGGGTTAGGTTAGGTTATGATATGTTACATTAGGTTAAGTGAGCTAAGTGTAACGTCATAGCCAGTCTTAAAGCAAGTCTAAACTTGTATAACATGTCACGTGACAAGGTTAAGTTAGGTAAAGTTAGATTTTGTTAGGTGAGCTGAGGTTAAGTCTTTAAATATTCCCTCTCTTTCAGATACTTTCCAAGACCAAGAAAAAAAATCCACTTAATACATTGACAAAAATAACTTGTCAAATAAGCCAACACAAAAGCCAATACAAAAGCCAACACAAAAGCCAACACATAAGCCAACACAAAAGCCAACACATAAGCCAATATATAAGCTTAAGGTAAGTCACTCCATCACCAAAACAGTTGTAACCTTTGTAGTGTGAACATCGTAATGGCAGGTCAGTTACTGCTATGGAACTTACTACAACAAAAAAGTTAGGCAACGTGCACTCTATCAAGGCTACTCTTATAACTATAATCGTCAGAATGTGAATGGAATAATATTCTGGCGATGCTCAAAAGAGAGGTCAACAAAATGTCCAGGAAATCTGAAGAGTAAAATGGAAAGGTTTTAAGTGTGAGTGTTCATCAATGTAGTGCTCCAAACGAACCACGGTTGCTGTTTACAAAAACTCATCAAAATGCTCAAATGCAAGTTCAAGAAAACGATATTGCGGCTAAAGCTAGTGCAGTGTTTGTTCTAAAGCACTTATCATGTCATCAAAAAGTCATGTTAGGACAGTTGTCAACGTCTAAGAAACCCTCAACACTATCAAAGTCAACACAGACTATGGAAGAGGTACCTGTGGAAAAGGAACAAGAGGAATTCAATAGTTTCAGTTAAGTTAAGGATAATGTTGATTACAATGATGGTGATTATAATGATAGTCATAAAGATGATGATGATGATGATAATGATAATGATAATAATGATAATGGTAATGCTCTGTTTACCCCTAAAACATCATTTGATAAATTTGTTTACTGGAACAATCCCGGTAAGCTAATCCAGCAACATCAGCACTTGCATGCCTGTACACAGCCTGGTTATAGTGAATATGAGGAAGAACTATTGGTTATAGAAAATGAGCTTCGTCCTGCCAAAATTATTATGTAATGGATACATGTAACCACTAAACTATTTCTTAACAATACATGTAATATTTACTACCACTTTTCTACCACTTTTGCTCTCACTTTTGCTGTCATATTAAACTGTGCATATTAAATATGAAAGCCAACGCTGAATCATTCTATTACCAGAACAGTTATAACCTTTTTAGTGTGCAAATCATACTAACAGGTTAGTTGCTACTATGGAACTTACTACAACTAACCGAGGTAAACAACGTGTACTCTATAAAGGCCACTCCTATAACTATAAACGACAGAATGTAAAGGGAATAATATTCTGGATATGCTCTAAACAGAGGTCACAAAAATGTCAAGCCAATCTAAAAATTAGAAATAGTGAGGTTTTAAGTGTGAGTGATCATCAATGTCGTGCTCCAATTGAAAGACTGTTAGTGTCAACAAAAAAACATGACAATGCTAAAAATCTAGTACAAGGAAAAAATGTTGATACTCAAAATAGTGCATTGTTTATTAAGAAACGTTTAACCCCTTTTGTAAAAGTTATGTTTAAGCCATCTTCCACGTCTCAAGAGACAGCAACATCACAGACTATGCAAAAGTTGTTGGTGGTGTTGCTTTAAGGGGCTGAACTACGAGGTCATCTGCCCTTGATATGAAAGAGGTAGTATTGCAAAAGGATAAAAAAGGACTAGTTAGTAATAGTGATAAAATAAGGATTTTACGTGTTTAAAAAACTACTTTCCAGTGTACATCGACTCAACAAATTGTTCGTGTTTTGAATGTAGAATTTTTGTTTTTCCATTAAAGCTCTGTCTGTTTTTAAAAATCATTGGTCATTGCTAGCCATAAAAAACCTTTACCGCTAGCTTTGTGTTTAAAAAACTATAACAAGCAATGTTAAAAAGAGAACAACAAAAAAGAAAGTTGTATTTTGTATGTAACTGTTGTACAAGTACTTACATTAAATAAATAAAAATATTGCATGGGTATTGTCTGTTTTTCTTAATTGCTATCCCTACGTCCCGCTATTAATGCACTTGTTAACCATTAACAGTCACTGACTATGTTCATAAAGATAGTGGCCTTGAACAATACACTCTATTAAATATTCTAACTTTGTATATAATAAAACAGCATTGTAACATCATTTGCATTTATTTACAACCTTAATGTACTTTTTTGGGGGGTTTCATCATAATATATTTAAAGACAATACTTAAAACTAAAACATTATTATTCTATACATATATTTTCCTTCTTTTTCAGTCTATTGTCATCACTCATATTTCCATTATTATTTGACATTTTTTTTTTTTAATTTAATTAAAACAGACCATACACCTTTTTAAAACCTTCATAAATTAAGTGTACATGTTGTATAGCATTATTAAAATCATCAAAACACTCTCCGACATATCATTAAACCGTGTAGGCAGAAATATCTCAAAATTCTCACATACACAAAGTACACGATCACCATATGCTGTTTCCAATTTGCGAACATTGATAATGCGGAATGGAATATGCGTTGGCAATTCGCTGAGCTTCTTTGTCTCTAAGCCACATGCTTGCCCCACAGCATTCAGGACATTCATTGTAGTAGTCTATAAAAAGAACAAAAGCATATCTATTTCACTCTACAACAGCGTATAATAATAATAATAATAATATGGTAATAGGTATTTTGAACCATGCATTGTTAATAAATTATGCCATGCACCCTTGTCAAGAAGCGGAATGAGACTCTTTTCAGGGACGTGTTGCGGTCCAAACCGTTGTTGTTAAAATAATTTTTCTTCTTATCATAACAACGGACATAGGTAAAAATACCACACAGAAAGAAAAGTTAAGCCAGGATTTAACTAACATGAATTTAATTTCAGATCAAAAAAATAACAATCAACAAATAAACAACTCCCAATTACACCCGCAAGTTAACTAAATGAAAATAAACAAAATCTCTCTGACGAGATTATATATAAGTTTCCAGGCCAGCAATGGTCCTGTTCTCACTTCAAATCATGTGTGGCGATGTGACGAGGATACTGAAAAGAACAAGTACTTTTTATACGCGACCCGCGACCATAGAATACAGCACACAAGCTGCGAGTCCGTATAATAGAGGTAGACAATGGTACTGGGAATACAACTACAACTAACAAATATTTACAAATACCCGACACTCGCTAACCTTACAAAATTAAAAGAGAGATTCCCGCTCGGAACCTTGATCAGGTGTCAAAGACACAAAAATGCCTAATCAGGACTTCAATCAAACAAAAACAAGTACAAATGCGCGTGACTAACTAACTGACATCACCCGATGACCGTAGTCACCTTACAAGCACACACAACAAGGTGTCAAACAAATCAAACAAATTACATGGAAATCAAACACAAATCGTATTGCTCAGTAGCAATCATATACAACAACACAAGAATACATTTTAAACGAAACACGAGATTACTTTTCGTGCGTGAGCATCATATCCCTTTAAACTACCAAAATTTTAACTAAACAGGCACTCGCAATAACTAGGTCACAAGAAACCCAGGCCCTTCAACTCATTGGCGTGTCTTATCTAGATCTGCCGCTGGTGGATGTCTCGGCCAGCCAATGTCAATAACCTGGTGCGTGAGCTGAAATATCCCAATGCAGCGCTAAGGCCTACATCAAGAACGTAGATTCTTTACTGACCAAATGTAAAATAAAATGTGTGTGTCATAAATATCCCAGGCTAGCCTACCGCATAGCGCCAAGAATCGAAGCAAATTTATATTTGTCACAAATAAAATCAGATCCAATTAATTCCCACGGAATTAAAGATCCACCTCGGGGTCGCTCAGAGTCTCAAAACGAGCATCATCTGACGCCCATACAGCAGCAGACAAGGAAAGCCCAACCAAATTCCTCCGCGCAGAAAAATCACACATTTTGACACAAGACACATTAACACACGCACGCACCACCAGGTTTGACAATCACTAAAAAAAACTCATCATAATTCCACCTTCACGCAGCGCGTCAGATCTCAGATTCGACCGTGGCTCAGGGGTAACGTTCTCGCTTGCTGAGCCCAAGGTTGCAGGTTCGAAACCTGGCGCAGTCAACTGGCATTTGCGGGTGCGCAAATGCGAGGGAGCCGTGTCAGTACATTTACTGGCACGTTAAAGATCCCCTTCGGGGCAAAATTCCGGCACCCCAGCGTCTCTAAAAGCCAGGGTAGTTAAAAGGGACGTAAAACCAATAACATTATTATGGATTAACATTACTCTGAATATTTACACAATAAAACGTAAAAAAAAATAGCCACGCAACATTCAGCATTTAAAATATGAGTGTCGGTAATAACCCTATCAGCGAAGTAGGGGAGTGATGATGGTTCTAAACCCCCCCCCCCCCCACTAATAACTTCCCTGACGTCACAATCTCAGTTATGTAATATTCGATATTTCGCGTACCCATGGTCCGATTTTGGCATGCGACATGTCGTTGGACTTGGGATGACACTCCCTTTCCAATGGACAACATATTTCCACCCCAAAATAAAACCTACCCCTACTAGGGGGTGTAATTGTATTTTTTTTAGTGAAAGTCATTTTACAAATGCAACAGACATGAGGGGCGATACCACTATGAACTTAAACGTTGTTGCTCATATAGCGCATGCGGTTTGCTGGATGCCGCTAAGGATTAACATTTTTGTTTTTGTTTTGTACGCATGCGCACTTGGGATTTTTGTAAGAGGGCGAGCTCGTTGAAGAAAAAAAAATGATTTATAATAAGGGGTTTTGGTGGTGAGGAGAGAACCAGATGGTCGCCTACTTTCCTATGAAGTTTGCCGATATCTCTCGAACGCAAGGTCGGATTTGAACGTGTGACGTGTCAAATCGCTTGTCTCGAAGCCCTATATATGTTATTAATAGGTTAAAGTTTTGAGAATGAGGGTAACAGGCTTTTTGGGGGTAAAACCATGATTTTAGACTTTTTCTGATATCTCAAGAATGCATGGTCAGATTTGGTCCTATGACATGTCAAATGGCTTGTCTCGAAACCCTCTTTATTTTGGTAATAGGTTAAAGTTTTTGAGAATGAGGGAAACAGAATATTTTGGTGTAAAACTGTGATTTTAGAATTTCTGTTATATCTCGCGAACCAAGTATGCTAGAGGCATGTACGAGGAGTCCAACGACTCGGGGTGACGTTCTCTTTGCTATGGACCACTCGTTATAATTTAAAAAAAAAATTGGAAACTCTATTTTGGGGTAAACATGTGTTTTTTGTGATTTTGCCGATATCTCACAAACCAATAACGCTAGAGACGTGTACGAGGTGTCCTAGGACTCGGGCTAACGCCCCATTTCGAGCGTGGTAGATATTTTTTCCAAAAAATAATTCACAAAGGGCCTAACGCCATACATGTTGAAAAAACTTTTTCTTTTTCTTTACCTGTTTATAATGTCCATGAAGCGTGGTGGTTGAGAGAGACGATACGGCTGTGTGTGTGTGTGTGTGTGTGTGTGTCACTGACCACGGTGGCTGTGTTCAATAGATCAATCGCTATTTCAACGGGTCGGTTTATGACAGAGCGAGGGTGCGTTTTTTTCACACTTTTTACCTTTAACGTGTAAACGGTGATGAGAACTTGGTTCTATGTTGGTCGAAGCGAGTACAGAAAACAAACTTGCCGAGGAGCAGGAGGTGAATGTCATTTGAGCTTATTGGAAGGCGTTGATCTGACTTGACAACAAGTGCAATGGAAAAATGACAATGACGCTTGAAGGTGAAATAATCTGACCATTGTGGTGGCAGGGAAGATCGAAATGCATGTGAACACATGTGTGAAACCACATGCACGCTAAACCAGTGACATCCTGTCTCGCTTCGTACGTGACAAAATGCAAGTCCATGTGAAATTTGATCTACCGCAGGTGTTCACCTTGGACGTTATCTGTCCACGTGCATGATAACTGTTAACAAGTCACATCCTGTTTTGCTTCGTACGTGACAAAATGCAAGTTCATATGAAATTTGATCCGGCACAGGTGTTCGCCTGG
Organism: Meconema thalassinum; assembly: GCA_946902985.2. Classification (NCBI taxonomy): domain Eukaryota; kingdom Metazoa; phylum Arthropoda; class Insecta; order Orthoptera; family Tettigoniidae; genus Meconema; species Meconema thalassinum. The sequence continues at coordinate 883,604,588 of OX336389.2, read as the reverse complement.
GACGTTAGCTGTCCACGTGCACGATAAGAGAATGTTCAAAGCGTGGGAAAAAAAGATTATACATGCAACGTAGCATATATAAAGACATGGCGTTATCATTTCCACGCTCACTTAGGTGACTACCTTTGAACACACTGCGTTGCATGAAACCCCTGGTCTTGTTTATCAGTTTTGGTGTTGGTGGAAAATACTTAACCTTGTTGTGGGGTAGGTATATATTTATTCATTTATATATTTATTGATTTTATATAAATACATGCAATTATTTATGGATTAGGTAATTAATGATTTTATTTATTTATTTGTTTGCAGATAATCGGTATAGCCTACCTGTCGTGTGTCTGTGAGAACGATATTAAAGAAAGAGAGAAAAACGGACAACTAGAAAGGAAACCATTTCCACACTAGCCCACGAGACGGGAATATAGCAAAGCATTACACGTGAAGGTGAGATTTGTTTTTTTTATATATAACCTGTTTGATTTTGTTTTGTTTATGAAATGCATAAACTATATGGAATGGATATACTTATGGTGGTTTATTTTATTTCTTTTTAGAGTGTTGGAAAACGCTTGACCTCTGTTAATAACCAGGAACGTGTGTGTTTGGGACCATTGTCAAGCAGTCTACAGCTGAAAACTCAGGTGAGAGTGTTCTTTCTAAAATAATGTCTTTTACTGCTGCGGATACGTTAACTTGGGAACCTCTAAACAGTTGTTTCAAATCGCGTGTGTGCTCTGGTCGTGTGGTGAATATTAGAAAAAGTTTGATTCCCAAAGAATTTTTACAATCTTGTTTTGAAATTTTTAAAATTGAAATTTGTACAGCGCAAAGGTTGCATACGGCTTTAAAGGTGAATACAGAACTGGTGTGCGATTTCATATATAAAAAAGGACGTAGAGCATAAAGAGACATTTTATATTTGCAGTAAAATGCAAGAGCTATTCATAGCCCATAATTTGGAACAGTGGTATGAAACCCACGTGGTGAATGCCTTGCTATCAAAATTTGATAAACTGCAACAAGGACCGAGTGGCCTTGCCTTAGACAAAATTCATCATTTACAAATCAACATTTGTCATTTCAACCCGTTGAATGCTGGGTCTAGCTTTATTAAAACACCGCCAGCAATAGCTTCGAAAAAGGCTGTGGTGAATATTGAAAATGTTGATGATGAATGTTTTCTGTGGGCTGTGGCTGCGTATTTGCAGCCAGCACAACATCATGGTTGTCGACCAGGAATGTACAAGGCCAAGTTTGTCGAATTGAAACATACTTTAAATTTAACTCGAGTATCGTTCCCTATGGACTTAACCAAGATCCATAGGTTTGAACAAGATAACCAGGACTTTTCGTTCATGGTGTATGGCCTTAATGGTGATGAGATTGTGGGTCCCCTTTATGCCACAAAAGAACCGAAACGACACCACATTCATCTTTTATATCTGTCTTACGGAGAAGTGAATCACTATTGCCTCATTAAAAGCCTAAGTAGATTGCTAAGCAGACAATTGTCCAAACATGTGCGTGCAAAACATATTTGTGATCGTCGTCTGCAATATTTTACCACTCTTACGCTTTTGGAACGTCATAGGGTAGATTGTGTTACTCAGGAAGCGGTGAGATTGATATTGCCACAAGGGGACAAGGCTGTGTTAAAGTTTAAGGACATTCATAAGCGTGACACTGTTCCCTATGTGGTGTATGCAGATTTCGAAGCTCTCACCACACCCATGGCGGGATGTGAACCAGATCCCACCATCAGCTCAACCACACCCATTCAAAAACATGAGCCCTTTGCCATGGGATTTAATGTGGTGTGTGCTTATGACCCCACACAATCCGTATACAAATACCGTGAGGGGCCATATTGTGCCAAATGGTTCTTGGATGAACTTGTCAAGTTGGCTCATGATGTACAGGAATTACTGGACCACCCAGTACCCATGAGCCTATCTCCAGAACAACAGCAGCAGTATGAGCATGCCACGACATGCCATATTTGCGAAAAGCCACTGATCAGTGCTGAAGACACCATTCGTGATCACTCACACTTTACGGGGGAGTTTCGTGGAGCTGCGCACAGCAAATGCAACTTGCACTTTCCAGCTCCTCGTTTCATTAGTGTCTTTTTCCACAATCTGGCGAATTATGACATTCAGTTTTTGATTCGTGAATTGGGCCATGTCAACAAGGGCTCGTTTACCATTATTCCTCAAAACCATGAGCGTTTTACAGCCCTGACATGGAGGTTGGGCGACTTTAGCATTCGATTTTTGGATTCCTTTAAGTTTATGGCATCCTCGCTAGACAGCCTTGTGAATGGCTTGAATGAGGAGGAATTAAAAAATACTAGAATGCATTTTAATGATCCAGAGCAATTTCAATTGTGCATTCGCAAAGGTATATTCCCGTATGATTTCTGCAACAGCTGGGATGTGTTAAAGCAAAGAAAACTCCCACCACAAGAGAAATTTTACTCGAAACTAACACGCAGTACCGTTTCCGATGAAGACTATGCACATGCATGTCAAGTTTGGCGAGTATTTGGCATGAAGACGCTAAGTGAATATGCTATGCATTACCTAAAACTGGATGTATTGCTGCTCACCGATGTGTTTGAAAAATTCCGTAACTTGTGTCAACACATTTACGGTCTTGACCCGGCTCACTATTATACGAGTCCTGGGCTCTCGTTTGATGCCGCTTTAAAATACACTCAAGTGGAATTGGATTTACTCACTGACGTAGACATGGTTCTATTTTTTGAAAAGGGCATTCGTGGCGGCTTTGTGTCACTTAACCAGCGCCATGCCGAAGCGAACAATGTCTACATGCCTGATTATTCACCGGAAAAACAAGAATCGTACTTAATGTACTATGACGTGAATAATTTGTACGGTTACGCCATGAGTCAGCCTTTGCCCTATGGGAAGTTTGCTTGGCTGACAGACAAACAAGTGTCAGAATTTGATGTGAACATGGCTAGCCAAGAAACAGGCCGTGGATATGTGCTAGAAGTGGATATTGAATATCCATCATCCTTGTATGATGAACATGCCGATTTCCCATTCTGCCTTGAGCAAATGGTTCCCCCTGACAGTAAAGTGAAAATTGAAAAACTCATGGGCACACTTTACAACAAAAATCGGTATGTGCTACATATCCAAATGTTGGTGCAATGCCTCGCCCAAGGCTTGGTGTTGAAGAAAATCCACAGGGGTATTTCTTTTGCTCAAAAAGCATGGCTTGAGCCATACATGAGACTCAACACAGAGCACCGACAAATGGCAACACAGCAGTTTGAAATTAATTTTTTTAAATTAATGAACAACTGCATCTATGGCAAGTCTATGGAGAATGTCCGCAAATACCGTGACATTAAATTGGTCAATGTCTGGGAGGGGCAGTGGGGTGCCCGGCGGTACATTGCCAAGCCAAATTTCAAATCGATCAAAATTATCGATGAGGATTTGGCTACTATTGAAATGAGTAAGACCAGCGTGACCATGGATAAACCCATTTACTTGGGTCAAGTCATTTTAGACTTTTCTAAATCAGTCATGTATCGATTCCACTATGAGTTTGCCAAACGCCATTTTGAGGACGTCTCTCTTTTGTATATGGACACGGACTCATTCATTTACCACATTCGCCACTGCAACCCCTATGACGTCATGAGGCAACATAGTGACTGGTTCGACACCTCTTGCTATAGCGCTGACAACGTGTTTCAGCTGCCCCTAAAAAACAAGAAGGAAATGGGCGTTTTAAAAGATGAAGGCGGTGATTCCATTATGACGGAATTCGTAGGTTTGGCTTCAAAAATGTATGCTTACCGCACACTCGACTGTAAGGAAGCCAAAAGAGCAAAAGGTGTAGGTAGGGCAGTGGTAAAATCGCTACGTGTTGATGACTATCTAGCGGTTTTACGCACTGGCAAAGCTATGTCTCATACACAGTGCAGGATACAATCCAGCAACCATCATTTGTATCTTGTGGAACAGAGAAAACGCACCCTCGCCTCTATGGATAACAAGCGTGTGTGGGCTGATGACCTGTTCACCAGCCAGCCCTGGGGTTATGATCGCAAGGAGGAGGAGGAGGTGTGATTTCATTGTTTAATCGTTTATGGGTCATAGCTTTATGTAACTTGTAGATTTAGTATTTTGCAAATATTGGTTTCTGCCATTGTAAATAGTAGATTTTGTAAATAGTGGCAACCCACATGGACCTTTTGCTCTTTAAAACAGTTCTATGCAACCTTATTTTTTAAATTTTTTGATTGGTAAATAGTTTGATTCTTTTAACGCTGTACAAAGTTGAGTTTTTTTTGTAAATATGAAATAAGTAAGATTTTTAGTAACTTTAATAACTAGTATTTAATTATTTTTCGTAATGTAAATGATAAACTAAAAAGTTCTTTTGGGATGAGGGAGCATGTCGAGAATGTGCTTTTGGGAATAAATAAAGTGGTTGTGTTTGTTCCCAAAGACAGGTGTGAATGTATGAGTGGAGAGAGAAAACTGGTGTGTATGATTGACTAGAGCAAACACGATGAGGTAGGGTGGGTGGGTGGGGAGGGGGTAAATGGTCACTTATATACTCATTTTGTTTTAAATAGTTTCGTTTTTTCATTGAAATGTGGCAGACAATAGACATTATTTTTGTAAAAACAGTCTTACCTGCAGTAGTCGTAGACCTCGACGTTTCTCCAAACACGCATCAGCACATTGCAGTATTATCAAGGTCAAGCACTCGCATCAACATCATTGTCAAATCTCAACTTTCGACATACACTAAATGGAAAATTGTGAAAACAGCAAAATGGAAAATCCATGTTTCCATATCACCAAAAACGCAAAACTTAAAACGGACATTTTAAAAAAACTGGAAATGGCCATATGTGAAATATGAAAATTCAAAAACTTCAAACGGTCATTGTTTAAAAAGTGTCATCAGCAAAATGGAAAAATCCATATCATCAAAAACGCAAAACTTAAAACGGACATTTAAAAAAAACTGGAAATGGCCATATGTGAAATATGAAAATTCAAAAACTTCAAACGGTCATTATTTAAAAAGTGTCATCAGCAAAATGGAAAAATCCATATCATCAAAAACGCAAAACTTGAAACGAACATTTTTAAAAACTGTAAATTGCAAATTGGCAAAATGGCAATGTGTGAAATGTGTAAAATGAAACATAAGCCATCAACATCACGATTTCTTAAAAATAAAAATAACAAAACATCGTGCTCTGGTAAACCTTTGTATTTATTTCTTAGTCATAGTGAATTGACAAAAGAAATATAGAATACAAACACATTCCAATTCCTCACTCCTCAATGTTTATGTCCATGCATCATCAACTTTCCTTTCATAGCAATCATGACAATTAGGGCTGCCATCCTTTCACCCACTGAGGCATCACTGGATGTGAAACGTTGTTTAGCTTTCTTCAATAACAATTTATCTGCCACATGTCTTAAACCAGGATGACTATGGCGATAAGAAAGGTCATGTTCCTTGCATGCTTGATCCAAAAGATTAATGGGTACATCACCACGTTGTAAACGTTTTTCGAGACGAGTTCCAGGGCCGCAAAAACGATAACCTGGAAGATGGATTTCGAAAGGTAGGTATTGAATCACTTTGTCAATGACGCCATTGCCAGTACAGGTCTGGCATATCCTTTTCCATCGATGGTAAGAAGGTTTGGTCTTCCTCCTCCTCTGTGGACGATGATTGTGTTTGTTGTTGTTGTTGCTTTTTCTCGCCATGACACCCGTGGAATGATTCAACAAAGTCTTTACACGGACTTTTATGACCGTGATACAGTTTCACTAGCTGGCAAGTCGCACACTGACGCATAGACGGTATTTTTGCCATGGCCACTTGCTTATGGTGATCGTAATCCGTACAGGGTTGCAATTCACTCAACACAGGGTCTTGAGTCCATGATTTTGGTACATGTTGCCAGATTTCTTTGACCGCGTTGGCGGCCACATAATAAATGAACGACTTGGGCAGCGCCAAGAGTTCCTCTTTGGTAAAACTGTCTAGTTTCTTTTTGCACACAAAGAACTTGCCGATGGCTTTGTCCGTAGCATTGCCTTTCTCCATGGTATCACGTGCTGTAGATGTTTACACGTCGCTTGTAGAAATCTCACTGGCGTCATTCACAGGTAAATCTTGAGTTATAATTTTGTTCAACAACTCCCAGCAGGCATGGGTGGTTAACCAATGAAAGAGATGCCACGCATGTGATAGGGCTGTATGGGTAATGTTGCCACAGGAACAAGTATCCATGAGCGTTTGCAGGGAGGGGCATCCCAACTCCATGAGGTCGATACATTGGCAGTAAGACGCCAAAAATGGTTGCAACCATTGACGTTTTTCATTACCTTTCACAAATACCACATTGGCCGAGGACAAGTGTGCTTTCATGACCACGTCCAAATATTTATAGGAAATGGTTCCCTGATTCCAGTCTAGTTGCCTATGATTTTCAATCCACTGGGTTTGTTTACGGTCTTTTTCACACAACAAATCAAAAGCATGGGGTGGTTTAAATAGCAAATGCGTAGCTTGCGATATCCAAAACGTGGTACAATCGATCATGGCCACTTGTTTAAATATAAATTTGTTGTCACCAATTTTAAACCCTTGGCAATCCACAATGAGTGTGCGCAACATGTTGACGCTTGCCTGGACCAAGTTCAACTGACGACTGACTGACGATCAGGTGTGATCATGACATGGACTTACCTGCCATGCTAGTTTCAAATTGAGGTTAGGGTAGGACAGAGGGACATGCAAAAATAAGAATTTAAGAATTACATCATTTTATTATCATAACACGTCTTACAGGCTTTTCTCATTTTAGGATAAGGACGATAGCAACTGATACAACAATATAGTCTCTTGTGTTTGTAACGTCCATAACACCGATGATGTCCCAATGTCTCTAAACTAGGCGTTTTTGATGGTGAGCTGCTCACCGAAGCACCATGGATACCATACGGTCCACACGTATCGTAACTTGTTTTCTTTTCATCACCCAGAGTCACAAGTGAGGGATAGCTTGAATGACAGGATATATTTCCCACTTTCATTCTGCACAGGTAGGGGCAGGTGGGTGACCAGCGCTGATGTTCCTGCATGGGTTCATCGCCCTCCTGCCATTGGTCTATGATGATGGGACAAAAGGCACATTTCACTTCATCTCTTGTTTTTAAATAGTAGAATCCAGCAGCCGCCAAGGCTTGAGGGTTTATGAAAGGCACTGGCCATGTGGCAAACGTCTTGAAACGTTGTTCCTCAGAGTTTAAATTCATGGATGTAACGTCTCTTGAGGCTTTAAAGCAAGACATGACTGAGCGGCTTGACGTGGGATGACCTGTTATTTATACACTCGTCACTTGGTTGGACAGTGGATAATAGTTGACTTGTTTGTGATGAATAATCAAACAGTAGGCCGTGGTATTGGCTGGTACATTGTCATGCGTTTCAAAATCTAGTCGAATGTCGATATTGGATGGCTTGACAGACTCTTCCAGGTAAGAACAGTCAAAGACAATCAGTGGTGCTCTTGCCTTAAACGCTTGGGGTAGTAGCATGGGGCGGTTCTCTTTTTGATAATACGACCATCGAAATTTAGAAAACAAGTCGTACAGGGGGCCAAACTTATTTTTTGAAAAATCCAAATCCAGTCCTTCATAGGGAAACACGGCTCCGTTGAGGAAAAGACGTGCATTTCTCAATTGCAGGTGATCAAATTGCGTGGCATCTTTGGTTTGTTGATACTTGCGATTCGTTTGAAAACCCACGATCAGGTAGAGAGGTCTCTCTGTATAGCGAGCTGTTTTTACAGACCAACTGTGTGTGTTGGTGGTGGGCAATAGCGGATACTCATGGAGTGCCCAGCTTCTAAATTCCATGGGTAGAGGCATATCTCTCTTTACCATTTTGAGTATGTCCAGTTTTTTGCTATCTTCAAGGGTCACATGGGGGACTTTCCATAGCAAGCGTTGTAGTTGAATTTTTGAATCGATGGGGGCATTGTCGGCTCCCTTGAGTGCATTATTATCACTCCTGTCTCTCACTAGGTAAAGCACTTGCCTTGCGTTGACCACAATGCGCTGGTGATCTTCAGCAAAGCCTAGAACCAGTTTAAGAGGTAAATATCCAGTAAAGGTCCCATCGGTGTGTACCATCCAGTCATTGGTCGAGTCAGGACACCAACCTGCCATGCAAAGTGTTTTAGCTTCTTCCTCACTATAAGAGGGGCATAGTTTCATGACACTGGAAATGCCCACATTTCGAGTGCTATCCACCACGATATCGTTAATGACATACCGCACTTCAGAAAACAGAAAGGCTAAACCATGATTGGCCAACTTGGATGTGGTGGGTGTAGAGCCATCGGCTTTGGTGAGCCGACCTTCAATCTGAATAACACTTTCATGCGGTAGAGTGTAAATATCTTGGTTGTTGATAACAAATTGAATTTCATCATTGTTATTGAGTCCAGGTGTTTGAGCTTGATAGGAATGGAGATCAATTCTTACCACTCCAGGTTGTTCCTCGATGCGGTTCGCTATCTCTAGGATAGAATTCATTATGAGGGTTGACGTGGTAACCCAAATGCTGTAAAATCTGCTTGTCTTGAGATGTTAACGTGTATTCACGTGGCAAACAACTAACACTATTCCTAGACGGTGTTGTTGCTTTATACACAAACTTCATAGTGGCTTTAGCACCAACTTGTAAGTCACTGGTGTGGTAGAATCTAGATCAATGAGTTGTTGATCTCTATTGATCAGTCTTAATGTTATATTACTAATACTATCGACAGCCACAGCATGAAAAAGCACCACTGGAGTGTTTTCACGAATAATATACCCATTGGGCGATGTCACAATAAAGTCATAAAGCGAATGCGATTGTTCTTGATTGGTGTACACTTGGCTAATAATATTACACGTCACCGACACATGATGGTCCTCAATGAATTTCACTTCATGGTCCGATTCATGTTTTTTGTTGGGCTCCAACACACGTGGTTTAAATCCTAGTAATGGGCCAATGGAATCGGGGTGTGTTTTAAAGTCAATGTTGAAGGTAGAGAAAATACTGCAGCGATGAGTGTTGGTATTGCCTACAAGTTCAAACTTGTGCGTTCCGTCGAGAAATGACTTTAAACCATATTGATTGATCAACACCACATAAATGTGTTCATAAATGTCATCGATCGTGTATCCACCAGAGTTCAAAGTGAGCACAGAATCATCATAGTAAAACTTGTTGTTCACATTTTCACGTATGTTGTATATTCGATTGTACGTTTCAAGAGAAACAAGTCCTAAACCATAGGGTTTTTCACTCAATTCGATAGGCGGGTAAAAGTCTAGGCTGACTTCAGGTCCACGTCCATGCACTGTAAACGTTTTACTTTCTGCCGACATACTGGTGGCGTTTTTGCTTATGCAGCGTCTTATATAAAAAAATTAAACACAAACGTCCACACTGTTGGCTGTTAAACGTTTGCTCACGTTTCACATTATAATATATCTTGATCCTGTTTCCAAAATAGGTCACTAGCTCCATGGGCGGAGGCAAATTCCCAAAACTGTCAAAGTACCATACCATGGATCCCTCTTTGACATAAGCTACATAATGCGTTCCTGGTCCTCGGTGATCATCCAAATTGACAACAGCACATTCCTGTTTCCAGGGTCGTGGGGGTAATTGGTTTCGCATAAACACACCTCGAAAATGAGAAAGCTTTAGTTGTTTAGCATAGCTTTCCACTTGTTGATGCGTCAGAGCATGTCTTGCTATGGCTGAGGTTATTTTTTTTTTTTTAATATTTCGAAATGGTGAAATCCCAAATCCTTGTTGATAAAAGGCTGGCTTTAAATTGGCATTTCTAGCCCCCATGGCAATCGCTTCCATCGTTTCATTGTGTCGCTGACTTTCTTTGAGTTGTTGCTTGCCCTGCTGCGCGGCGTTAATGGTTTTCGCCACTGCACTGGCACCGCCCAAAAGTGAACCTAGAGCAGCCAACCCGGCAAATAATGTAGGTAAAAATCCCGCTCGTTTGGGGACGGGAATCACTCGCCCTTGGTTTGAAACCTGTCGCCGACGTTTTGGAATAACATGTCTCTGTGCTGCTCGAAGGGCTTTCCTTATGGTCAATACATTATTTTTTTCTTTTTTTCTTTCGCAAGGGCTTGTCCACGAATGTCGTAAGCCCAGGCTTTGCCAAGGACAAAGTCCTTTTTTTAGTCTTTCTCACTGCATACCTTTGTTTCACCATGATGATAATGACCAACAACCTTTCACAAGAAAGTTTAAATCACAACTAACGTCAGATGGTTATTTCATGACTGTATATTCCAATTCCACATAAAGTGGGAAGTCGTTTATGTTTTTTCCCGCTTGCTTTTCATCCCATGTCAACATGAGATAAAAGGATAATTCGTCACCTGCATTGACCATTTCATGGTTATGAAGCAACATCCTATGACCATTTATCTTTATTTGTAAATGGTTCTCATCAGGTATGGCATATTTGATGTGAATGGTTCCATCATAGTGTAATCGATAGTGGCTTAAACCCGAAGCAAGCACATAGGTCAAGTGCTGATCATGGACTAGCGGTAAATGGTTTCTGTCATTCACAGGTTTTTCATTTGTCAGATACACTAAAAATACAGATGGGATAAATTTATAAAGCCTTTTCATTTCATAGGTCATGTAACGCTTGGTACAAACATCGTCTTCGTCTTGTGGGTCTTCCACGTGAATAATCCGATGGTGATTAGCGCTATAGCCATTCACCGTAAGCTGGGGCACTTTGTCATAAAACTCATACACTTTGTTATCCACATACTTTTTCGTAGTAACGTCTGTAGACACTTGAGGATGTTTTACATGGGTTAACCGCTTTCCCTTAAAGTCATAATCTCCCTGTTTTGTGCGTGGCACTACTGACCTATCCACATAGTGTTTATTAGCAGGATCTGTTTCTTGTTTAGGATCATGTATGGAGACAGGCCTAGCTTTGGCCATCAACGCCCGTCCAAAGACATCCATCGTCAACCTGTAGTACCAGTCTACTGTTTCTATGACAAGGCTCGGTGTCCTGTATATAGACAGCCTGCTAGCCTGTCTAAGCCTTAGTTGAAATGAAGATTATTAAGCAGCAAGAGTCATTCCCCGTGGGGGACATGGTTTCCCATCTCTGTCCCACATCACGTGAACAACGCCATGGTTCACTGTTTCCATCTTCCATTCGCTGCATCATTGTGGGGCCTTCCGGCTGTGGAAAGACTAATCTTTTGCTAACGCTCATTACAGCGTCCAATGGTCTGCGTTTTCAAAATATTTATATTTTTGCAAAATCTCTCTACCAACCCCTCTACGTGTTTCTGGATCAAGTCATGTCTGGATTACAAAAAGAGAATATGGGTTATTTTACATTTTCCATGCAAGAAAATGTGATTTCACCGGATGAGGTAAAGCCTGATTCACTCATGATTTTCGATGATGTATCCACTGAACGTCAAGGCATCATTCAAAGCTATTTCAGCATGGGTCGACACAAACATATCGATTGCTTCTATCTTGGGCAAACGTATTCTAAAATGTCCAAACAGTTGATTCGTGACAATGCCAATGTCATTGTTTTATTTCGTCAGGACGAGAGGAACAGTCGTCACATTTATAATGAACATGTGAATCCGGATATGACCTTTCAAATGTTTACAGAATTGTGTGCCAAGTGCTGGAACACTCAACGTCATGCCTGTTTAGTGATTGACAAACAAAGTGAACTCAACCAAGGACGGTATCGCTTAGGGTTTGATCATTTTATTGCTATTTAAGGCCTTGTCTCATTCCCCGGCAAGTCATTTGCCAAGACACCATGGCGTTAGCAGAGAGTCAATTAAAAAAGCATATTATTAGAGCAAAAAATACTATTCGCCAAAAGTTTCGTCAATTGAAACAATCACGTGCCAATCATGCTTTGTTTATTCAGCAACATTTAGCACCTCCGCTAAAAGCCATGTTGAAACCCTCTTTCAAGCCATCTGAAACGCTACCCACCGTTTCACAAGCCACGCAGACGCTGCACGAGGACCCTGAGGAAGAGGAAGAGGAACAGGAAGATTTGACTAGTGTTAGTGAAGTTGAGGATGAGGAGGAACAAGTGTTTACGCCTCAAAAAAAGGCCGCACCCCTTGCAGAGTTTTTGAGAAAAAAGAAATCCTTGGCCATGGTCGAAACACCTTGCCCTTCCAGAGCGTCTCCGTTTTCACAACTCTTGGCCACCCCTCAACATAAAGCTCAACTGAAAACCATTTTAATAAAATATTATGGATCAACATTGGAACCCTATTTCACCGATCTATTTATTGGAAACACAGATACCACGTATGGTGTTCGCTATGAGGATGATAGTTTTAAAATTGGCGATTCATCCATTAAATTTGCTCGTACTAAAGCTGTCATTAAAAACATCAACTATAAATTAACGCCAGGACTGTTAAAGCTGCTCTTTTCTCGGACCCCCTCTTCCCATGATTATACGTCAGAGGACCTTGACAAATATAAATCCATTTTATTGGATACCCATGCCCATAAGAGACAGTATGATCCTACTCAACAAGTGAATGCCAATATATCTCAAAAATATAAAACCATCATTGCAAAAATGTTTCCCACCAGTCAAAGTACTCGTCGTAAAGCGTCCGCTTCGGGAGTGACATTTAAACCATTAAAACCCCTTGTGGATGTTACCTACTGGCACAATCCCAATAAGCTCGTCCAGCGGCTACAGTTGTTGCATGCCTCACGTCAAGCTGGCCATACCGGTCACGATTGGGAAATTCAAGAAATTGAACAAGAACTTCGAAATGCCAAAATTATTGTTTAAGCTCTCACCCATTAAAATGGGTATTGCTCACGAGTTGCATCGCCCAGCTAGGCGTCACTATCCGCGACTCAAGGTGATTTCACGAGGTGTGGATGAACTTTGGCAGGCTGACTTGGTTGAAATGATACCCTATGCTAGCGTTAACGACGGTGTACGCTATATGTTGACCGTCATTGATGTCTATTCCAAAATGGCCTTTGTTGAACCTGTGCGTCGCAAGTCTGGCCCACTAGTTACCAAGGCCTTTCAACATATTATTCAACACTCCAAACGTCAACCTCAGCTGCTACAAACCGACCAGGGGAAAGAATTTTTCAACAAGGACTTCTCCAGTTTTCTCAAATCTAAGGATATTCACCATTACACCACGTACAGCAACCTCAAAGCCAGTGTGGTCGAACGGTTCAACCGATCATTGAAAACCCATATGTGGAAAGCGTTTACCGCTCAGGGCACATATCGCTGGTTGGACATGTTACCTGAGCTAGTATCACGTTACAATGACACCAAACATAGAACAATTGGGACCAAGCCACGTCTCGTGACTAAAAATATTCAGCGATTGGATAAACTGTTTAACCCCATAAAAACAGCCGATCCTAAACGTCACCGACTGAACATTGGGGATTTTGTACGTGTGAGCAAATTTAAGTCTGCCTTCAATAAGGGCTACACGCCACAGTGGGAGACTGAACTATTTCGAATTCGTCGAGTCAACTTGGACACTCCAGTCACCTATTTACTCGAGGACCTCAACCGTCAACCCATAAAAGGTAGATTTTATCTCCATGAACTTCAGAAAACATCATTTCCTCAGCATTATCTTGTGGAAAAAGTGTTGAAACAAAAAGGAAATAAACTCTACGTCAAATGGTTAGGGTTTAACTCTACGTTTAATTCCTGGATCAATAAATTACATGTTGTGTGAACCTGTGTACTTTTTATTTATTCACCCATGTTGTACACCACCTATAGCTCTATGTGTACAGCGCTCCGCGCTTCGTGCATATTCATACATGTTTGTCTTTCCCTTTCCTCCTGTGTTCTCTCATACATTACCCCTCCCCTCTCCCTCCCTTCACCTCCCACCACTGCTGTTTGCAGCTCTTGCCTATCTATTGGTTGTGACATCATTCCCACAAGTTGCATCATACTTTTTACTGATTCAGCGATTCCCACGCTTTGAACATTCTCTTATCGTGCACGTGGACAGCTAACGTCCCAGGCGAACACCTGTGCCGGATCAAATTTCATATGAACTTGCATTTTGTCACGTACGAAGCAAAACAGGATGTGACTTGTTAACAGTTATCATGCACGTGGACAGATAACGTCCAAGGTGAACACCTGCGGTAGATCAAATTTCACATGGACTTGCATTTTGTCACGTACGAAGCGAGACAGGATGTCACTGGTTTAGCGTGCATGTGGTTTCACACATGTGTTCACATGCATTTCGATCTTCCCTGCCACCACAATGGTCAGATTATTTCACCTTCAAGCGTCATTGTCATTTTTCCATTGCACTTGTTGTCAAGTCAGATCAACGCCTTCCAATAAGCTCAAATGACATTCACCTCCTGCTCCTCGGCAAGTTTGTTATCTGTACTCGCTTCGACCAACATAGAACCAAGTTCTCATCACCGTTTACACGTTAAAGGTAAAAAGTGTGAAAAAAACGCACCCTCGCTCTGTCATAAACCGACCCGTTGAAATAGCGATTGATCTATTGAACACAGCCACCGTGGTCAGTGACACACACACACACACACACACACAGCCGTATCGTCTCTCTCAACCACCACGCTTCATGGACATTATAAACAGGTAAAGAAAAAGAAAAAGTTTTTTCAACATGTATGGCGTTAGGCCCTTTGTGAATTATTTTTTGGAAAAAATATCTACCACGCTCGAAATGGGGCGTTAGCCCGAGTCCTAGGACACCTCGTACACGTCTCTAGCGTTATTGGTTTGTGAGATATCGGCAAAATCACAAAAAACACATGTTTACCCCAAAATAGAGTTTCCAATTTTTTTTTAAATTATAACGAGTGGTCCATAGCAAAGAGAACGTCACCCCGAGTCGTTGGACTCCTCGTACATGCCTCTAGCATACTTGGTTCGCGAGATATAACAGAAATTCTAAAATCACAGTTTTACACCAAAATATTCTGTTTCCCTCATTCTCAAAAACTTTAACCTATTACCAAAATAAAGAGGGTTTCGAGACAAGCCATTTGACATGTCATAGGACCAAATCTGACCATGCATTCTTGAGATATCAGAAAAAGTCTAAAATCATGGTTTTACCCCCAAAAAGCCTGTTACCCTCATTCTCAAAACTTTAACCTATTAATAACATATATAGGGCTTCGAGACAAGCGATTTGACACGTCACACGTTCAAATCCGACCTTGCGTTCGAGAGATATCGGCAAACTTCATAGGAAAGTAGGCGACCATCTGGTTCTCTCCTCACCACCAAAACCCCTTATTATAAATCATTTTTTTTTCTTCAACGAGCTCGCCCTCTTACAAAAATCCCAAGTGCGCATGCGTACAAAACAAAAACAAAAATGTTAATCCTTAGCGGCATCCAGCAAACCGCATGCGCTATATGAGCAACAACGTTTAAGTTCATAGTGGTATCGCCCCTCATGTCTGTTGCATTTGTAAAATGACTTTCACTAAAAAAAATACAATTACACCCCCTAGTAGGGGTAGGTTTTATTTTGGGGTGGAAATATGTTGTCCATTGGAAAGGGAGTGTCATCCCAAGTCCAACGACATGTCGCATGCCAAAATCGGACCATGGGTACGCGAAATATCGAATATTACATAACTGAGATTGTGACGTCAGGGAAGTTATTAGTGGGGGGGGGGGGGGTTAGAACCATCATCACTCCCCTACTAAGCGATTTTAAAAAACGCAACAAAATCAAAATTAAGCTATGTACAAATCCCAGTCCAAAAATCTAACTACATGCTTGAAATAATTCAATGCGGTACTTATTCTTTCAGCCACTCGATTCAGCTCACGTCACATGACATGGTCCCACTGGGCCTCTCTACTCCTCCATCACCATCTCGACAGCAGATACAATGGTCACCATCCCAATGCAGGTCCACGTGGTCGACATCTTGGCCTTCTTGAAAATGAAATGTTCAAATACACTTTTGCTACAACAACCTACTAAATTGTAATGTGAGTTACTCACTTCGCTTACAGTTCTTTTACAATTTTTATTCGTCGACTTTCCCTAATTAAATATAACCCTATTTACACACGCACTTGCACACGCACTCTTCATAATGACAGAATAAAATAGTTACAGTTAGACCTAAGGTCTAGTTCAAAATTTACAAGTCCAAAGACTTAACAACTTGGGTGGTACTTCGCCTATAATTACGTCGTAATAAAATCAGTGAATCGTCGGGCAGCACTTCGCCTCCTCAGAGACCTCGAAAAAGTGTGACTCTAACTGGCATCTTGGACACATTTATACAAGACAGTCAAAGTTTCGGTGGGGGGAACTATAAAATTATTATAAATCGAAGCAAGTGAGCTATCGGGTCGGGCAATTTTTCATCATTTTTCATGCAGGTTACATTTTTGCCCAGCGGATCCCAAATCGATCGGCTAATTAATCATAACACAGTTCGCGGGCTTTTTCAACCCACGCGCACATTTCGCGCCACTCCAGGCGTCTCTCTGTGATTCGCTAGATTCAAGCGTAGCACGTTGGATATTACCACGTCTCTTTGCCTCTAGACGCCAGCCTGACAAAGACTTCAGGCCAAGCGTAAAGTTCAAGCACCCCATTTCCAGGAACCGGCTATGAATACCACGCTTGCTTCACTGGCCCCTTCGCTCTGACCAAATTGTAACACCACCAAGTGTGCCTTTTCAACAGCACCAAATGTATCTTCAACTATGATGAATAAAATTAATATGAAACCTTATTATACAGCATGTATCATAAGGCTTCATATGCCACCGGCTGATCTGAAAGTCTGGCTCAAGACATTGAGTCGATTTTCAGTAACTCACTACGTTAAAAAAAATCATCCAGTGATATCTCTAGTTTTAAAGTGTCCACTTCCGACTGTTCAGTGACCTGCCTCGTCTCACTAATTACTTCTCTTGTTGACTCATCGCGCTGCGGACTCCACACAGCTGTCAGCCCGTCACATCAGGTATCTCCCCCTCCCTCTCATACAAGCACGGCGACCTCTCGCTTCCGTCTTGTTTGTCAACACGCTGCCTGACTCAGTCGTACCTCACGTACCGTAGCCCCGTACATTTTGTTGTGCTTCTTCAAATTTCTAACAAGTTTGCCGCTACATCATTTCCATCCTGCTCCCATGGTTCCATCCTATAGTATAATTTAAGATTTGCTATATTAAAGACTGACTTTGTTCCTGTGTTCACATCGTCAATTCTGTATGCATTGTTACCCAGGTTTTTGATGATTCTGAACGGGCCAACATATTTTGGACAGAACTTGGCGAACACCTTGCTCTTAGGGTCCGAAATAGGTGTTTTTTTTACAAGGACTAATTCCCCTTCGATTAGCTCCCGGTGGAACTTCTTTCCTCTGTATCGGCGCAAACGTCTGTCTGCCTGGCTCCTCATGTGTTCCACAGTTTTCTGTACTCGTAGCTCATGCGCTATCATTGGATCCTTGGGACTCTGGATGATTCTATCCCAAGATCTCTCCGGATGTATATTGGGAAGGACTAATAAAGTGATTTGTCCAGTGGATTCGTGTCTGGTGGTGCTCATGCATATCTCAATGTCGCTCACTCGATCCACCCACTTGTGATGTTCTTCAGGAATCAGAATGCGGTAGTACTTAGCTACACAACGGATCGCTCTTTCGCTCGGATTGGCTTGGGCGTGGCGGATACTGGATAAAATGTGCTTAATTCCCATCTCCTCAACACCCTTTTTGAAAACAGAACTCGTGAAGTAGCTCCCATGGTCTGACAGTAAGTACTCAGGCTTTCCTAATGTGGGTATAACTCTGTTCTTAAGTCTACTTAAAACTTGCTTAGACGTGGTCTTTTGTATAGGACACAGTACAACATATTTTGAGAAGACATCAATGCACACAAGAAGATGTCCACACCCACGTTTTCCTTTTGGCAGGGACCCAAAACAATCCAGTGCCAGCAGGTCGCACGGTTTCTTTGGTAGCAAAGGCTTCAGGTATTGCTTCATCAGGTAATTATTGGGCTTGGTACGATGGCATAAGTCGCAAGCCTATATTACCTCAACAATGGTTGATCGCATTTTCGGCCATGTAAATGATTCTCCTATTGTCGCTTCCACTTTGTCTACTCCGATGTGACCTATACTTTCATGGACATGCCATGTTAATCTTCTCTGTAGTGATGATGGAACCATAATTCATAAACGTGTGTGTTCATCATCCACGAATTTGTGTAACAGTTTGTTGAAATAGTTGTATTCTGCAGCCTTAGATTTTGCCTCCCTGTGTTCAGGTGTCCCCGGTTGTGTCTCCTTGAAATACTTGATCATCATCAACATCCATGGGTCACGTTCCTGTTCCAACTGGATGTCCTTCAATCTATTCAAAATTCTTGATCCTTAGCTGTAAGTTCTAAATGTTGCACCTCCACTGCTGTCTCGTGATCATCCTCGGGATTCCTACTCAAGGCGTCTGGAATAACATTCATCTTCCCAGGACAGTGTTCTATTGTGATATCAAATTTTTGGATGTAAATGGACCAACGAGTTACTCTCTCACTAACCATTGCTGTTTTGAAGAGGAAAGTCAGCGCTTTGTGGTCAGTTCTGACAACAATGGAGTAGCAAAAACAATCTTCCTCCATTGTTGCAGGGAATACATTATTGCTAGTATTTCAAGTTCAGTTATGGTGTAGTTCCTTTCATGCTTGCGCAGTTTACGACTGGTAAACGCCAAATATGAACGTTCCTTGGGCTCAGCAGGTTCTTCTTGATACAGCATTGCACCGATTCCAATTTGAGACGAATCCGCCTGTATAACAAATTTCTTTCCGAAGTCAGTATAACCAAGTTTCATGCAGTTTTCAAGTAGTTCTTTAGTTGCCTTGAAGGACCTGTCGCACTCCTCGCTCCACGACCATCGAATACTTTTCTTGAGTGTCTCTTGCATCGGCGCCACCGTCTCGGTATAGTTGGGACAATTTTCTTTGAAGAATCCAGTGACTCCTAAAAAGGCTCTGACGTGCTTCGCTCTGGTTGGTGTTGGGAAATCCTTCATTGCGTCAATCTTCGCCGGATTTGGCCTCACACCATCTTGGTCAATAATATGCCCCAAATATAAGATTTCACTTTGGAAAAAGTGAGACTTCCTCATGTTGATCTTAAAATTCATCGTTCTCAAGTTGTCCAGGAGTTTATTTAAGTTTACCAAATGCTCTTCCATTGTCTCAGATGCTAGGAGAATGTCATTCACGTAACGTACTGTAAAATTTTTCACTTCTTCTGTCAAACACCGATCTAGTGCTCTGATAAGTGCACAACCCGCAGTTTTTACTCCAAAGGGCATACGTTGCCATACAAATGTCTGGTTATCAAATAAAAATCCCATGAGCAACTGAGTTTTTCTTCCAATTCGAGGTGATGGAAACTATTGGTGAGATCAACAGAACTGTATATCTTCTTCCCCCTAAATCCTTTCAATACGTCACGTATGAGTGGCGCTTTATCGTGTTCAATCAGGAGCTTACTATTTAAAGACCTCGCGTATAGGCACAGCCTAATGGAACCGTTTGGTTTGGCCACCGCCAAAATAGCATTCAAGTATGGAGTCGGCGATTTTCTTATCATACCGGCTTCAAGCAGATTATCTATAATGTCTTTCACCAGAGAATGACGTTTCTCTGGGATCGGGTACACTTTACTCTTAAAAGGTGTCCAATCATCAACTTGCATAGCGTATTGGAAATTTAGGATTTTTCCCGGAATAGTGTCAAAAACTTCTTTATGGCGACGTAAAATGTCCTCTAATTTTCTTCTGTTAGGTTCCTCTAATTTAGCTTATTTTATTTTATCCAATAATAAAATTTCAAATTTTGATCCAATGTTTTCCTTTTCAGCCATTAACGTCCACAGTTCATGCATGTTATCCTGCATACTTGTCTCGTCCGTGACGTCATCTGTTATTGTATCTGTCACCCAGGTACTTGCTTCTCGACAAAGGGGCGTCTCCTCCATGTTCAATCCTACGTGGCTCAATTCTTCCAACTGTTTGAAATTCACCGTATTATTCCGAAGATCGACGACTGCATGATGGCCACATATAAAGTTGGTTCCCAGAATAACGTTATAGTTCATCTCAGCCATTACAATAAAAGTTTGTGCGAAAGTATGGTTCGTGATGTCTAATTCCTGATATGCTTGATGTTTGCATACGACTGTTCTTTCAGGTATTACTCCTCTGACTTTAATTTGTGGCAAGGGAATCAGCGGAACGTTCTGATTCTTTCCCACTTCCTTTACCAGGGCTTCAGATACTAGACTGATCTGACTACCTGTATCTAATAGGCACCTCACTTTCAACCCTCCTATCCTGGCATCTATTATAGGTGACTGTCTGATAACGTCATTTTGAGGCCTAATTACTTCTTCCAAGCAATCCTCAGGAAAAGCTACCCATTCCTCGATATGTGCGATAATGAGCTTACCCTGGTCCTCGGCCACCTCCAAATCTAGGCTGTCTTCTAATTGTGATTCGTGTTTTTATCGCGGAATCCCCATGTGAATTCCCGCCTCCATGATTATTCTGTCTCTTCTGTTGTCTGGATAAGCTTTCAGCACCTTCAACACCGTGATTGTCGGGATTTTTCCTGTTCTCCATGGCTCTTCCACTCTTTTCTCGCACTGTCTCTTCGTTTCTATGTACTTCTTCTAAATATCTCTGCGACTCTCGGTAACGTGCCTCCCTCTCAGTCCTGTCATCCCGTGATTCTGATTCCAAGTTATCCCGTCGGTCCTTCCAAAATCGCGTCCCACCATTCCTTTGATACGGTCTTTCCTGTCTTCTGTTCTCCTGCCAATTCGAATAACCCCTCTGGTATGGTTTCTGATTGTTATGAAAGTTTCTATTGTTATTATTGTTGTGCCCATATCGTTCCCTGTTGTCTTGGTACTCTTGCCTCCACGGCGTGAATTGCGTGTTCGTCGCCTGGGACCTAGTCTTTGTACTACTACTGTTCGTGCTCTTCACTACTTCTGTGGTGTTAACTTGCTCCAGTCGCTGCTGTCTCCCCTGAGGTGTGATTAAACTTGTCTCATCAAGATGTCTGAGAATTTCCTCCGTCTGCAGTGCCGTTTTCACGTTGGCTGTCACTAGGAATTGCTGGATATTCATGGGCAATTGCTTCCCTATCGTTAAGACTAAATTTTCCTCTGACGGCGGTTCATCAAGGTCCCTGAGTCTTACCATTTGTTGTGAAAGGAACTCAGAAAATTTGTAAGTTGTGTGTTGTGGTACTTTCGTGAGTATAGATCCATTCTCAACCCCTGCTGTAAAGGCGGACTCCAGAACATCCTTAAGAACGCCTCCTTGAATTGTTCCATATTCTCGAAAGTGTACTTAAAACTCTGGAACCAAATTAAGCTTGAGCCCTGCAAAACTCTTTCTACCATTCTTAATTGTTTCATGGGGCTAACCTGTTGATCATTATAATATTCCTCCAGTTCCCGCAGAAAAGCTTTTGGTGTGGTCCACATTCCGTCACTGAACTTAGGAGGTTTAAAGTCGTTTCCCCGAATGACTTGAATTATTTGTGGACAATTGTGTTTTGCATAGGAGTCGATATTCCGCCTCTGTACTCGCGAAACGCTTCTGTGTTTACCCCTGTCTTTCGACTCTGTTCACAGCTCGTGCCACTAGCTAAGTTCGATAGCCCTTCGCGCTCTCCGGCTTCCCCTCTATTTGCTCAGACGAAAATAGATTAGCTTGCTCCAGGGTTCGTTGCTCGCTTTTAATAATCATGTCAGCTTGCTCCTGGAACTTGATCTTAATACTTTCCTCAAGTGCCTGAATCCGATTTTGGTTTTCTCCCAGCTTCCTAATCATCTGTAATCTTTCGTCTTTCGTATCTTCGCTCATCTGTTTCCAGTCCTTCCTAATTCTGTCCTTCATTAATTTTATTCTTTCTTCATTCACCTCCTGGTTTCCTGTCTAACACGATTCTATTTTCTCCAGCCGTTCCTCGATCTGCAATTTATTTATTTCCTTCCGTTCCTCAAGTTGCACCTTATTCTCTTCCATCCGTTCCCCCATTTGCATTTTAGTCTCCGCTATACATTTCTTTACCTGATGCTGGTCCGCCTCCAAATGTGCCCACCTATAATTTGTCTTGATTTCCAGCCTATCCGTTTCCTTTACAAGACCAAATACATTCTTATCGACCGCTTCGATTTGTTCTTGTATGTTGACCGTCTTGGCCTCCATTTGATTAAACTTCCCCCGTAGCTCATCCTGCGGGATTTTAATTCCCGCCGTATTACTTACACACGCCTTTTCAATCTGCTCTAGCTTAGCAACCTCCATTTCATCCAGCTCGAGAAGTTTCTTGTCAAATTTACTCTCAATAACCTGAATCTGTCCTAATTACTTATAATTATTATCGTACATTTCATTAGCCAGTTTATCTAATTGTTTCTTGGTACTGGCATTAATATCTGGCGTAATTTTATTTAACTGGTCTGTTTATGCTACCGACTGTTCCGCAAACCTAGTGTTCAATTGTTCTGTAAGGTTACTGTTTAACTCGTTTTTCTGTGCAATTAGCTGTTCCGTAAGGTTACTGTTTAATTCGTTTCTTTTGTGCAATTATCTGTTCCGTAATGTTATTGTTCAATGTCACTATTTGTTCATTAGTTGTGTCTTTCTGAGTATTTAATTGTGCCGTAATATTATTGTTCAGTGTTGCTATTTGTCCATTTGTAGTGTTTTTCATTTCCGCCATCTGTTTGCTGCCATTGTATTTCATTTCCGCTTTCATTTCCACCTTCATATCTAACAACTGTTCAGTGGTTCTTGCTGACGCAAGTTCAATAAGGGCACTTATCTCAGCGATCGTTGCCTTGGCAATACACAATAATACTCTTGAGAATTAGGGACCATGCACTTAGTGACGTCCGCTGCACACCCACACATGATTTGACATTTACTCTTTAACATGCCCAATTCATTTATTTTTACGTTAATACACAACAGCAATCTATGTATCTTTGGGTATTACGAATTTACTTTTAACTTTTAAATCACCCTCATTGATCTGATTTTAAATTCCTGACCTGCCTGAATTTACATTTCTTAAATATTTTAATTAACCAAACATCAATAAAAAATGTAAGGCGTCACCTTCCTGGCATTTAAATATATTGACTTCATTGGCTAACAGAAATTCTAATGTAGTTTAAACTGGGCGCCCGAAACACTTCACAAATCAATCAAATATCACATACAACAGTGTTTCGTATTTATTATTATTATTATTATTATTAAATGAACTCATTGATTTTACTAGGTCACAAATAGCGGTAAGACATCGCTTAAATTTACTGAATTTACATTTAACAACCAGCGTTACTTGGCATCATCTTTCAGAAAATGAATATGAGGCAACAATGCACCATGGTGGCTAGCCATTCTACAAAGCAACAACAACAAATCCCACGTTGTGCAGACATTTTGTACTCTATGCAGCCTTGTAAAGAAGCGGAATGAGACTCTTCTCAGGGACGTGTTGCGGTCCATACCGTTGTTGTTAAAATTATTTGCTTCTTATCATAACAAGGGACATAGGTAAAAATATCACACAGAAAGAAAAGTTAAGCCAAGATTTAACTAACATGAATTTAATTTCAGATCAAAAAAACTTGCGGGTCCGTATAATAGAGGTAGACAATGGTACTGGGAATACAACTACAACTGACAAATATTTACAAATACCCGACACTCGCTAACCTTACAATATTAAAGACAGATTCCCGCTCGGAACCTTGATCAGGTGTCAAAAACACAAAAATGCCTAAACAGGACTTCAATCAAACAAAAACAAGTACAAATGCGCGTGACTGACTAACTAACTGACATCACCCGATGACCGTAGTCACCTTACAAGCACACACAACAAGATGTCAAACAAATCAAACAAATTACATGGAAATCAAACACAAATCGTATTGCTCAGTAGCAATCATATACAACAACACAAGAATTCATTTTAAACGAAACACGAGATTACTTTTCGTGCGTGAGCATCATATCCCTTTAAACTACCAAAATTTTAACTAAACAGGCACTCGCAACAACTAGGTCACAAGAAACCCAGTCCCCTCAATTCATTAGCGTGTCTTATCTAAATCTACCGCTGGTGGATGTCTCGGCCAGCCAATGTCAATAACTTGATGCGTGAGCAGAAATATCCCAATCCAGAGCTAAGGCCAACATCAAGAACGTAGATTCTTTACTGACCAACAGTAAAATAAAATGTGTGTGTCATAGATATCCCAGGCTAGCTTACCGCATAGCGCCAAAAATCGAAGCAAATTTATATGTGTCACAAATACCATCAGATCCAATTAATTCCCACGGAATTAAAGATCCACCTCGGGGTCGCTCAGAGTCTCAAAACGAGCATCATCTGACGCCCATACCGCAGCAGACAAGGAAAGCCCAAGCAAATTCCTCCGCGCAGACAAATCACACATTTTGACACAAGACACATTAACACACGCACCCACCACCAGGTTTGACAATTCCTAAAAAAGGAACACATTATTCTACCCACACGCAGCGCGTCAGATCTCAGATTCGACCGAAGAAAAAATACAGAAAATTTTAATTTACTTAACAAACTAGAGAACAGACCGTTCCCTTCAAATAGTTGCAGAATCAAACACAACATTTAATCAAAAAATAACGCCTGTTTAATTAAAACAGCTAACACAAATATCGTGGTTCCTCCCATTCAATTCTTAAATCAGATCTATAAACGTCTCACTTGTCACACGACCTGTAACTCATGTTCGCAAAACAAATTATACACTCAAGTACACGCGGCACTTGGATTAACAATACTCTGAATATTTACACAATAAAACTAAAAAAATAGCCACGCAACATTCTACATTTAAAATATGAGTGTCGGTACAAACCCTATCAGCGATTTTAAAAAATCGCAACAAAATCAAAATTAAACTATGTACAAATCCCTGTCCAAAAATCTAGCTACATGCTTGAAATAATTCAATGCGGTACTTATTCTTTCAGCCACTCGATTCAGCTCACGTCACATGACATGGTCCCACTGGGCCTCTCTACTCCTCCATCACCATCTCGACAGCAGATACAATGGTCACCATCCCAATGTAGGTCCACGTGGCCGACATCTTGGCCTTCATGGAAATGAAATGTTCAAATACACTTTTCCTACAACAACCTACTAAATTGTAACGTGAGTTACTCACTTCGCTTACAGTTCTTTTACAATTTTTATTCGTCGACTTTCCCTAATTAAATATAACCCTATTTACACACGCACTTGCACACGCACTCTTCATAATGACAGAATAAAATAGTTACAGTTAGACCCACGGTCTCGTTCAAAATTTACAAGTCCAAAGACTTAACAACTTGGGTGGTACTTCGCCTATAATTACGTCGTAATAAAATCAGTGAATCGTCGGGCAGCACTTCGCCTCCTCAGAGACCTCGAAAAAGTGTGACTTTAACTGGCATCTTGGACACATTTATACAAGACAGTCAAAGTTTCGGTGGGGGGACAATAAAATTATTATAAATCGAAGCAAGTGAGCTATCGGGTCGGGCAATTTTTCATGCAGGTTACATTTTGCCCAGCGGATCCCAAATCGATCGGCCAATTAATCATAACACAGTTCGCGGGTTTTTTCAACCCACGCGCAAATTTCGCGCCACTCCAGGCGTCTCACTGTGATTCGCTAGATTCAAGTGTAGCACGTTGAATATTACCACCTCTCCTTGCCTCTAGACGCCAGCCTGACAAAGACTTCAGGCCAAGGAACCGGCTATGAATACCACGCTTGCTTCACTGGCCCCTTCGCTCTGACCAAATTGCACCACCACCAAGTGTGCCTTTTCAACAGCACCAAATGTATCTTCAACTATGATGAATAAAATTGATATGAAACATTATTATACAGCATGTATCATAAGGGTTCAACCATTTAGGCAAGAAATGTCCTAACTGTAGCAGACACTACTTTTCTACATATAGCACAAGTGTTAAGTGCTAATGCACACTTGACACATGCTATCAAGTGTCCACAAGGTAAAAATACAACACCTAGTTCTTCTTGATAACAAGTTTTACATAATTGTTGGTCGCACTTTTGTATCTGTTGGTGAGACAAATCTTTTTTTCAGCCTCGTGTATTTGCTCCGCGTGTTCTACCTCTAAAGGCACTTTTATGTCTTGTGCTGCAATTACGTTTTCTTTACGAATAGTGTTCACAAATTCCTGACCTTTAAGCAACACCATGTATCAACAGTTAGGTAACCAACGAGCGTGTTCCACAAAAGGGTCATTAGTCATCTGACAATCCTTTAAAGTAAATCCACAATGAAAACATATTGTTTTACCCCTTCATCAGAATAAAAGATCCAGATTCACTTAGCTCTTTTGTAAGGTGTTTTAGTATTAATGGCCAAACATTTTATAAGATTCTAAACGTTTTCAACAGACCCGTACTCTGGGTGTGCTAGTGCTTTAGTCTTGCAAACTCCCAATTTTTCAAAAGCACGTGCCAATTCTACACTGTCTATTGCATATGGGCCACATATATCAACACCACTGGTGGCTGGTAATACATCATGATTATTTATTTGTGATTCAGCAAAGTAAGTAATAGCCAATGGACTTGTGATTCGGTAAAATGGATACACTGGTATGTTACCCACTTCTTTTCTAAGCATGTAAGCACATCGAGGAGACCATCGCAAATGGTCTCGAAAGGGATCATCCCCTTCTTCCCAGTGTGAAAGTTCAACACAACAAAACACACAACGCACAACATCTTCTCGGTTTAAGTAATAAAAGCCAGCCGCAGCAAGTATATGTGCTGACAAAAAGCCAACAGGCCAATATTCAAGTGTTAACCAACCATCGATTCCTGATTTTAAATCCAACCCACGTGGTAAAGCGACTTGTTCACTTGTTGTTTTTGGTACTTGAGCCATGTGTTATAATAAAACTTTTTTTTTAAAAATTGTAAGTCATTAACGTTGCACAAGAGCACAGAGTACTTTAAAGCATAATGTATGCTTGTTCACTGTCTGTTCATTAGGTTAATGGTGCATGACCACACCTAAAAAAATAACCAATCACTCAATCAATCAATCAATCAATCAATACTTGTAAATGTAATTTTAACGTTAATTGGCATCAAAATGTCAAAACATAATTTTAAAAAAATTAAATATAAACTGTATGTCACCACTAGCAGTAACCCATCTACTTAATTTTCTTTATAAAGCTGCAGTCATTCACATCCCCCTTTAACCAATATATATAAACAGAAATGAATGTCATGTCGTTTTGTCCAGATTATCTTGTTCAAACCTGTGGATATTAGTTGAGTCCATAGGGAACGAGATGTCAGTTGAATTTTTGTTTTGTTTTAAAAAATCCAACATGCCTTGTACTTTCCCGGTCAACAACCAATATGGCCTTGTACCGGTTGCCAATACACAGACATTAATCAAGAAAGCAATCATCGTCCCAGGCATATACAGGTAATTAATTTTGTCTTGGGGTTTTAAGTTAGGCTTACGTGAGTTTTGAATAGTTCACTGACAGGTAATGCTTCCACTCTAGTGCGTCTCGGGGTTTCAGCGACTGCTACAGCAGTAGAACTTTCTTTTCAACTTTCTAAAAATAAATAAAATAAACCGCCATAAATACCTAAATTCAGGTTAATACATGCATTTCATTAAAATAAAAAATATCCTACAAAAATAAAACAAGTTAGTTAAAAAAATCTCACCTTGACTTGTACTGGCTTGTTGCTGCTTCCTTATAGTGGACTCAAAAGGGCAATGGTTTCTCTCTCAGACATAAAAGGTATACCGGTTATCTGCAAACAAATAAATAAATCATTAATTGACTTATCACTAACTACAAATTTAAGGTTCATTAGCATTACATCATTAAAATAATCATTAATATATACATAACGAAAACAAAAAGGATTGTATTCCAAAGTTCAGTTCAGAGCTCTACTGTATACGCCTGATTGCTAAAACAGCAAGTGCATTACAAACACAATTTTTATCAGTCAGCTTAGCAACAGCGAGAGTCTGCATTCTCTCAGCGTTTTGAGCTTGAACTGTTGTCGGTCTTGCACATGTTCCCACGCCACCCCGCATTCCTTAAGCTTCATAAAATTCATATACCTTATACTAGTTCATTTCTTTTTAATAAAGAACCAAAATGGCTGCCAGCCTCTTATACAACAGTAGTACTGCCCCCTAAAATTGAATTATTTGGGAATTAAATGAGAGTATTTTCCAAGCCCATGATAAAAATTAACGTGCAAATATAAATCCTGAATGTGTGACACAAGTCAGTCGTGTTGCAGGCTCGAGGCAGTGGGGAGATTCCAATCACGTGATATGTTGCGCAACAGAAGTTTCTAGAAGGTTGAAATCGACAGAGCAACAGTGAATTAGCTGTAAAATATAATAAATATTGTTATAAATTAGGCTATTGGATATCAGCCCAGAGCCAATGAGAAGAGGCCTTATTGAAGGCGGGATTAACTTCAACTATATAATTTGATGAAATTATGCATTTAGGCCCTTAGAAGGAGATTTTCTTAATTGGCAATGTAAAGAATATTAAAAGAAAATATGTCTGATACTTTAAAAGCCGAAGAACGGTTGAACTACGCAGTAATAAGCTTTGTTAATGTGCGCGCTAAAATTATGGTGGGAGACAGATATGGCCGCCAAATTTTCGACTTGTGGAGGGAGGTCCAGGCATCGGAGCTCTTATTCCTACAGACTTTGAAGAGAGAGGAAGTGCTTCTTGGGTTAACTGAGATTCCAAAGCCTTATTCCGAGTGCGGTGATAGACGACTCGTGGAGACGATACGGTAGCAGGGCTGAATAGTGGAGATCGCAGTGCTAGAAATTAGGCGAAGTTGAAAGGAGTCTTGATAATAGGATATCTCATTTATATTTGAGATTATACTTCGGCCGAGTGAATGAATAGATAGTACAGTTCGAATACTATATTCTATCAAAAGTTGAGCGTCATAATTCGAACCATTTCGAAGATATAAGCTTGTAAAAACCGCTTTACAAATGTGTCGGACGTAGAAGCTGAAAAACATTTTTGTTGGAACGCGAAGATAGCGAACATAGTCCGAGTGAACAGCAGTGGAGAACTTTTACATTGGCGCAGCAAACAAACATTATTATTATTATGACTGTTAATGTTTATCGACTAGTATCATTCATCATTATTAACATGTTTGAGATGTCGAACTATGAAGGCATGCGCCAGGGACATATTTAATGCAGAGTTAAGATACAACAATGGAGCTTCGTTAGACAATGTATTTAAGAATACAGACGTAGTGTACGTTACATCTTGTACATTTTCGTCAGTTTACGAACACTAATAGAACAACGATTAGCTATAGAAATAATTCATTCACCACCTACATGAATATTTCTATAAAATAATTACTGAACGATGATGCTGAAATATATTTGCGGCGGAGAATGAAGATACTACAGAAGAAGATAGTCAATATGCCAGTATGCCAGGGAAAGTCCCAGCAACCCAGATGAATATGCCAGAAGGATGTCGTTCGATTCCAGACGGAGGTTGGTGATTACCGGAGAGGGAACGTTTTCTCATATCCGAGGTCACTGGTCCGATGTTTCGAATGGAGGTCCATCTCTGTATGTTGGACTGAGGAAATACCTAAGTATTTTGCAAATACTTACCCAGATCTTCATGATGTCGTCAAAAATAAGGTAGCAGTGTTATTTATTTGTAGTATAGAGCTTGATTAGTGACATTCTGAGCCGACGTCCTTACTCAATATTTTATGTATTTCAGTGTTTCGATGTAAACTTACACTTCATAAGTGTATCAATATTTTTATGCTTCAAGATTATTTGAGATGATAGTCTGTCAAATATTTTTCAATTTTTATTCTACGGATCAGTTGTTGAACTGACATTCAGATTTTGTTTGAGGAATCAGATTTCCTTATGTAAGACTAGTCATTTCGACTAACGAATTTCGATTTTTATTTGAACCAAGGATTCAGACATTGCGTCATGGATGCAAATTAAATTATTTTCAAAAATTTAATTTGGGCACTTAATTGTATCAACTTCAAGGCCAGAAGAAACGTCGAATGATATCGTTATATCATTACTGTATATAAACTTTACGACGATCCAGCAAGAACTAGTCGTTTGATAAGACTGAAGTCATAAACTCATAGACATTCTTCGCGCAGAATGGAAGGACATTGCGAAACTGACAATCCTTACTTTATTTGAAAAAGCTGAAAGCTTTAGTCAATTAATTGTTTTAGGAAATATCTCTTTATAGAAGATAATTTATATCTTTGACTAGGTATTCAAAGCTAGTTTATCCCGGTCAAGATTGAATTCTATCTGACATTATAAATACCATGTGTGGTTATTTATACACTATATGTCACGTCATAATGTAGACCTGATATTGCAATGACGTGCAATTTAAAGCTTGACAAGTATGATGAAACAGAATTAGTATTTTATTACGTGTATTTGTGACAGATGAGTTAACAATTAATTATATTTTTGTGAAGTAAACTCAGGGAGGTCATTCAAGACAGTCTAAAGTCGTCTTTTATTTATGGAAGTTTTCTTTGAAGAATTCAAGGATGTATTTTTGTAGATCAGTAGTCGAGTGTGACGACGCTGATGATTATGCCATTAATTGAAGGAGATTCCTACAGAAGAAATGTTAATAACAATTAATCTGCATTTGGTTATTGTGTAACATAGTAGAAGATATTTGTTTATACCATATACAGTGTTATATGAGGTGTTGAAAAGCTACGTCTGAGCTCATGCGATGGTGTTCCGCATTTTAAAGGAAGTTAAGGAGTTAGTTAGTTATTGTTGTTTTAAGGGGCGGAACTACGAGGTCATCTGCCCCTAAGAAGTTAATGAAGTATAGTTCTTTTGATGAGAACATGGCATAGATCGTAAAGGAGTCATTTGTATATAAGAACTCCAGTACATTTGAAGTAACGTTTTAGCTGTGATGACACGAGGGTACGAGCGGAAAACAATTAGAGAAAGGTTGTCTACTTATGCCACTTATACCTTTATTAAATCTTTATTAAATCACGGAGTTGTATAGAAACGTGCAGTTGACCTTTGCTGGTTGGATGTATTTGACCGATATTGTATAAAAACCTATCTAAGACATTGTGTGTGCAGTATATTGAACACTGATGAGTGTTAGCGAAACTTTATGTTGAGAAAACATTGTATATATTTAACTACAAGTTGTATTTTGAAAGAGAACTAAGATTCTAGCAGATAACGTGCGTCTGTTATAACGATCAGATTACCTGTACATATTTTTTCATAATTATTTAATTAGTTAAACAATTTTATAACAATTAATTAGTAGGATGTTTTTGTATTATAGTGTACTTTTCGAGTGAATGTTTTTAGAATGGATGATTGCCGTTGTTAAGAACCTGGTCGGTTCCAGAACGTCTCGGGAGTGTGAAAGGAAGATGGCATTAAATTTTTAGACAGATTGTTAGAGAATTGTATGAGTTACAAGCATTTTTATAAAGCCAGAATGTAAATTTTAAACGAGGCTTCTAGACGCAAGCCAGACAGCGTGTAAACAAGCAAATATGAGCGGAGATAATTATGCACAGTTAGACACCAAGGCCAGTCTATTATATAATGTGCAGCCTGGTGACAAGTCACAGCCTTGTTAACGGAAATAGTTTCACGGCGCGACACTTGGTTGTCATTTGTATCAATGAAACAGAGTATGCAGGTGCATTACGAGACGCGTGGCAGCCGTAGTAACCTCTGAAAGGAATGCTGTCGAGGCAGAAATTTTAATTAAATGTTTTTATCACTTACAGCAGGCCTAGACTTTTCAAAATTTTTGTGCTTTTAATTTACAGTTCAGTAAACGCAGTAGTATGTGTGTAGTGGAAGAGGAGCGAGTATGAATGTATGGATTGTTTTATTAATATTGTGTGTTGTTATATATTATTTAATGTTAGATATAGTTTACTGATGTTTAAATAAATTTACACAGTTCGTTGTTCTTGGTCGTCTGCGAGTGATTCATTTTAAATATAAGGAACAAGGTATTGTGGATCCCCTTTTCAGGCAAAGCTGAGTCCCACACGAGAACCCCGAGAGATACGAAAGGTAGGTGATCAAGTGAGCCCCGTATATTTTGCTGTTATCCACCATATCCTAGCAGCATACTGTATGTAAATTCCCGAAGACCTTGTTGGAGCGATTTCTAATGAAGTAATTAGCCGGTGCTATTAGAAATAGGCAATCAAGCTGGGCTATGGATATTCCGACAGGCAACTTCCCGAATTTACGGGTACAGTAGGACTGCCTAAGAGCCAAAATGGCGGTCTCTGCTTAAACGTCAGACCTGCTAGCCGCCACCAGCCAAGTAACCTGATACTGTACTTCCTGCCCACACAGACATTCCTGTCTTATCAGCAGCTTGGCTGTCAAGGCCTGGCGAGGTCTTGTATTCAGTGTTGGCAAGCAGAACAGTGCGGTAGCATTCAAAACGTGTGTGTCTTATAACATCCAACAGTAATTATTCTTAAACATTTTACTGTAATAATCATTAGCAAGCGGTCATCCTCAATACATGTACACAATAATCATACACTTTCACCGTGTCCAATGATTAGTTTATGAAATCTCAGGTCAATGACCTTACCGTTTTAGCTCTTTGCGTTCATGCACATTACTTGGTCGACCAAATGTTATAGGTTTCCAATTTCTACAGCCTTCTGCTGGGCCAGAGAGCGGTCTCGCTAATCATCATTGACTGGCACGTTAAAGACCCCTGTCAGGGGTTAAAAAATCTTCGCACACTTCACGCATTTTCAAATATTAGCGTTCATCCGTCCTCCATAACAAATATCGGAAAACGAACCGTCGTAAACCACCCCGCCGTCCTGCCAAAATATCCATTGTTCTATTCAGCACGGCCACCGGTGTCAGTGATAGCCTCGTTGAAACACAGGCCCAGCGGTACCGCAACCACTTTTTCATTTAAAATTTAAAAACAGGTAAACAATTTTTTCCAACATGTAGTACGGCGTTAGGCCCTTTGTGAATTATTTTTTTGGAAAATAATAACTACCACATTGGAAACAGGATGTTACCCTGAGTCCTTGGACACCTCGTACACGCCTCTGGCATCATTGGTTCGCGAGATATTAACAAAAGTGCAGTTAGGCCCTTTTGACAAAAATCAAAACTACATTCAAAAACGGAGCGTCAGCCCAAGTCCAACAACCCCTCATACAAATCCGTAGGCTTATTGGTTCGCATAATATTAACAAAAGTGCACTTAGGCCCTTTTGACAAAAATCAAAAATACATTCAAAAACGGGGCGTCATCTCAAGTCCAACGACCCCTCATACAAGTCCGTAGCCTTATGGGTTTGCAAGATATTAACAAAAGTGCACTTAGGCCCTTTTGACAAAAATCAAAAATACATTCAAAAACGGGGCGTCACCTCAAGTTCAACAACCCCTCATACAAGTCCGTAGCCTTATTGGTTCGCAAAATATTAACAAAAGTGCACTTAGGCCCTTTTTGACAAAAATCAAAACTAAATTAAAAAACGGGGCGTCATCCCAAGTCCAACAACCCCTCATACAAGTCCGTAGCCTTATTAGTTCACGAGATATTAAAAAAGCGCATGACATATTAGTTTTCGATCTTTTGGTTAAATTAAATTTAAAAAACACTCATTCATAAATCATTATTCAAAAAGCCCGCCCTCTTACAAAATCCACAAGCGCGCATGAGTAAAAACAAAAAACAAAAATGTTAATTCATAGCGGCATCCTGCTGTACACATACGCTTTATGAGCAACAACGTTTAATTTCATATTAGCAGTGCACCTCATACATGTCACATTTGGAAAACCACATTTACTAAAAAATTACAATTTCACCCCCTAGTAGGGGTAGGTTTTATTTTGGGGTTTAAATGAGTTGTCCATTGGAAAGGGAGCGTCAGCCCGAGTCCTACGACACCTCATTTGTTAAAATACGACATGGGTTCAAGAGCTATTAAGTATTTAACATTCGCTTGGCTGCCATGTTTGTTTTTTGGGCAGAGCCGCGTCAAGTGAAGCAGAAGTTCCCTTTCCTCCCTACTATTATGCATTGAAAATTGTAAAATATGCACTTAACAATAAGCCAATGTTATTCACTCACGTCTGGCTGCGTGGCTCAGCGGTAACGTTCTTGCTTGCTAAGTCCAAGGTTGCAGGATGGAATCCTGGCACAGCCAGTTGGTATTTGGGGGTGCGCAAAAGCAAGGGAGCCGTGTCAGTAGATTTACCGGCAGGTTAAAGATCCCCTTCAGTGCAAAATTCCGGCGCCTCGGCGTCTCTAAAAGCCGCAGTAGTTAAAAGGGAAGTAAAACCAATAACATTATTATTATTATTATTATTATTATTAATATTATTATTATTATTCACTCACTTTATACATGTATCATTCACTGCAGAAAGAAGCATCGCAATATATAATTGCATGTTTTTCTATGTTTTCAGGAGACAAATTACGTCTATTATTATCGTTTTCAGTGCACAAATGTCCGGTCTCTAGCCATTAGTTGAATAATCACTACCTATTACCTGGCACCCACTGTTTTAATAAATACATTCTGCTGCTCTTCTCTTTAGGCATTTTGAGTTAAGGATACGGTATGCAGACTAAGAATACAGTAACACATTAACTGAAGAAACTTCTCACAAAACTAACTCCGGGCTACTGGCTGTCGAGATGGTGAAAGGAATGCCCCACCCCATTCCCTTCTTGAAAAAAAAAAAAAAAAAAAACAGGCAGCATGCTTGCGTAAAATACAGTAGTAGTTATTAATCTGTTTCTCAGAAAGTTGCTTACAAGGGACGTCCAACATGCAGGCGAAACTTATTTTGTTCAAGATGTTTTAAATTGTACTCAATTTCAACTGTATATTCTAAAATATGCTGTTATGTTCAGAATATGCAAAAAAATCCAATAAACCCTCAAAATATGCATTTGCATATGCGCATATGCACTTTCAAAATATCCGGTCCCTAGTTATTATACATATAATTGCAATTTTCCACGGTTAACATACAGTAGAGCCAAAAATTAGTCTTGTGACTGTTTGGAGTATACAGAGTGTCTTTTATGTACCTTTGGAGAATGGTAGGTCGTGTAGGGGACGGGTATAGAAGTAATTTGAGATAGGGAACTTGGGGTCGGAGCAGCTTCCTTAACCCCTAAAATAAGGATTGATTCAGGCCCTCCACCCTGTAAGTTAGGCAACCGACCCAAGCCTCTATTAGTCTACCTTTCTCAATCATTTAACTCTTGGCAAGATTCATTTCACCATGTGGCGCTGGCGTAATGGATAGCGTAACGGTGCGAAAGGCCCCGGGTTCGATTCCGGGGTTGGGCAAAATCTTGCCAAGAGTTAAAGGATTGAGAAAGGTAATAGTGGCTTGGGTCGGTTGCCTAACTTACGCGGTGGACGGCCTGAATCAACCCTTATTTTAGGGGTTAAGGAGGCCGCTCAGACCCCAAGTTCCCTATCTCAAATTACTTCTATAACTATCCCCTACACGACCTACAGTATCATTCTCCAAGGTACATAAAAGACACCCTGTACTTAACCCCCTCCTCCCAAATTCCTTGCTGTTCGGTGGGTTGTAATATCTGGACTTGTAGCGATGAATTCATAGACTAGCTATTATTACGAAATGCCTCTAGAGCTTTGTCCCTTCAGAGGTAGAAAACTCTTAATTGGAACAACTGTGAATGTGGATGCCACTGCTATTGTAACCCGTATACCAATTGCCAGATCAGGTATATTGCCACTTGTCGCACATCAACTATGCACAGTGACTGACCATATACATAACTTCTTGTCTGCCTCATTGTGTAGTGGCTTGGCTGTCACTGCGGAGGTCCGGGTTCGATTCCCAGCTCTGCCAAGAAGTTTAATTCTGTCCAGAGGGTTGGGCTGGAACAGGGTACACTCAGCCTCATGAAGAAAAAACTGAGAAGAGATGAGTTCCAATCCCACCTCAGTCATCCTGGAAGTGGCTTTCTGTGGTTTACCCACTTCTATTCCAGGCGAATCCTTAATTAAGACCACAGCCGCCTCCTTCCTAATCCTCATCTGAGTTATAACTACACACACTAATACAGCCTTCACAATAACACAGGTTATCGGACGAATTCCACACACACCCAAGTACACGGGGCTACATGACCACAATGTAGCAAAGCCCCGAAATGAATCAACAACACAATATGATTTCTTTGGGTGGCTTCAACACTGCAGCCCCCTGTGGGTGGAGGTTTAGACTACATTCATGGTATCTTCTGCCCTACGAGGCGACTGAAAAGAGCGACCTTGGCTATTCTCTCAGGCTTCCTACTTGCCTTATGAATTGCCTCCCATGGGTGGGAGGGATGGAATACACTCACAGGCAGTGTTGTGCGGTTGGCACACGTGCTGTAAAAGTATTCTGGAAATATAATCTGGTGTAACAGTGTGTTAATGTGGTAGTACTTTCTAAAGGAGATACAATTTTTTTACATTGCACTTTGTCAGTACATGTGTGTATACTGTATATACACACATCAAAAAAAGTTTTGCATCACCTCGGTTCCCAGATCTCCGGCATATAGACGTTGACTGTGTATATTGTATCAAAGATACAGTCCCTTTGACTGTTCATAGATGTCACTAAAACTGCTCAAAGATGTAAACAACCATGCATGAGCAGGGCCTATTAGACGGAGGGGGTACGACAGCCGATCAGTTCCAGTCATTCCACCAGGACGAAGGTACGCTGCTCATGTTGTCTGTAGTTCTACCATGCCTAGAAGGTCAATACCGCAGTTCGATCGCGTCCGCATTGTTACTTTGTGTCAAGAAGGGCTCTCAACAAGGGAAGTTTCCAGGCGTCTCAGAGTGAACCAAAGCGATGTTGTTCGGACATGGAGGAGGTACAGAGATACAGGAACTGTCGATGACAGGCCTCGCTCAGGCCGCCCAAGGGCTACTACTGTAGTGGATGACCGCTACTTACGGATTGCCGCTCGGAGGAACCCTGACAGCAATGCCACCATGTTGAATAATGCGTTTCGTTCAGCCACAGGACGTCGTGTTTCAACTCAAACTGTGCGCAATAGGCTGCATGATGCGCAACTTCACTCCCGACGTCCATGGCGAGGTCCAGCTTTGCAACCCCGACACCATGCAGCGCGGTACAGATGGGCCCAACAACATGCTGAATGGACCCCACAGAATTGGCATCACGTTCTCTTCACCGATGAGTGTCGCATATGCCTTCAACCAGACAATCGTCGGAGACGTGTTTGGAGGCACCCTGGTCAGGCTGAACGTCTTAGACACACTGTCCAGCAAGTGCAGCAAGGTGGTGGTTCCCTGATGTTTTGGGGTGGCATTATGTGGGGCCGACGTACGCCACTGGTGGTCATGGAAGGCTCCGATACGGCTTTACGATACCTGAATGACATCCTCCGACCCATAGTGCACCCATATCGGCAGAATATTGGAGAGGCATTTGTCTTCATGGACGACAATTCTCGACCTCATCGTGCACATCTTGTGAATGCGTTCCTTCAAGATAACGACATCGCTCGACTACAGTGGCCAGCATGTTCGCCAGACATGAACCCTATCGAACATGCCTGGGATATGTTGAAAAGGGCTGTTTATGGACGTCTTGACCCACCAACCACTCTGAGAGATTTACGCCGAATTGTCGTTGAGGAGTGGGACAATTTGGACCAACAGTGTCTTGATGAACTTGTGGATAGTATGCCACGACGAATACAGGCATGCATCAATGCAAGAGGACGTGCTACTGGGTATTAGAGGTAGTGGTGTGTACTGCAATCTGGACCACAAATGCTGAAAGTCTAGCTGTATGATGGTACAACATGCAATGTGTGGGTCTCATGAGCAATAAAACGAGCTGAAATGTTGTTTGTGTTGATCTCTATTCCCTTTGTATTTAAAGGTTCCGGAACTCTTGGAACCGAGGTGATGCAAAACTTTTTTTGATGTGTGTAGTTTAATGTAAAGTTTTTACATATTTGGTAGCTGCATTCATGTAAATGCAGTGATAGGCCATGGGGCCAATCTTTCTGTCGACTGGTTTTCTTTTTGTCAGGTTTACCATATTCAACATCCCCCAATGGCCAGGCCAGTACCTCCCAATATGACATGGTCGCTTCATTCCAACTGCTTGGTCACATTCATTTATTTCATCTTTTTATCAGCTCCTTGTGATGTTGCCATCTGTTTCGACATCCGGCTGTAAACATTGGCTAGGTGGACCCGCATCGACTTAAATTAATGCAATATTTCAATGGTGGTAGTGTATTGGATGGCGGATCATTGAAATATTGTTTCAATTTTTATAGCAATTCATTGTATCTCATCTCCGATCCCTCTGAAAGAATAATAATTAGGTGTAGGTATGTCGACATCTAAAGCGCAGCGTTCGGCCATGGGGCCAAGGTCTCTGCTGACTCGGTAGACGTGGGTTCGAGCCCCACCGATGGCCATCCTTGAAATGGTTTTCCGTGGTTTCCCATCTTCAACTCTAGTCAAATGCTGGGACGGTACCTTCCGACAGGTCACGACCGCTTCCTTCTACATCCTTGCCCAGTTTCATTAATTCATCTCTCATTTCGGTGCGCAGGTCGCCCACGGGCGTTGACTAGAAAGACCTGCACTTGGCCTCTTAGGAGGCCACACGACAAAATGGGGAAAAAGGGGGTAGGTATACGTGGACATGTTTTGAACTTCACCAGTCCTTCTTCAACAAAGCAACAATGTCATAATTGCCTAACTATATAACTATAGATTTTAGCATTTAATGTGCACATTTCAAAACACACATGTTGTGAGATAGTGGGTGAGGTTAAAGACTAATGTCAATTTATATTTAAAGGGCATAGAGTATTTTCAAGAATATTGACATCTTGTCTGTAAGACACACTCTTTCCCTCTCTCTTTTAATACTATGGGTACAATTCCTGTGATGCAGATCTTTTTTCTGTGTATTTAACAGTAATATGATGTGGCTCCATACATTTGGCCTGCAGGGGGCCTTTTAACATGCCCGAAACAGAAGGTTTTAATTACCATTAAACTGAGGTGGGGGTATTGAATGCAAATTCATTGGTAATGTGTTGCACCATTTCGCTCAACCACATCTTCCAAATGACCTCTCCCTCTTATTTCTTGAAAGAAATGCTGCGTTAACTGGAATTGTGTTGCTTTACAGGCTGAAAATTCATGTTTACCGAAAATTATGCTGTTTGAGTTAACAGCTTCTTCAGCCTGAGGATTGATCGGAGCTTGCCAAGTGGTTTTCCTGAATTGGAGTGTACTTGTCTGTGAGTGATCAGTTGTTTTCCACCGTCCTGCAATGTAGCCGATCATCTGAGTGCAGCCCGTCATGGTCTTCTTCAATCCTGTCTCCAGTCGACTAAGCCTCTGATGATGTTCACACATCAGAAGTTATGACTCACATGTGAAAGAATATACAATGTGTACCATGGCTGAACATAAATTATTAACAAGAAGTTCCGTGACGAACTAGAGCCTACTTTTCTTAAAATTTAAGATTCATGCCAATCTATATAGACCTATCTAGAAAAATAGCGAAATTAAGTTGGTAATAGCGAAATTCCTATTAGTTCAAAATATACCTGTAGCCTAATAGAGCACTACAGTTGGCAGCCCTGGTGACTGAATATATTGTTAGTACCATCTCCTTAGATACAGAATACAATATTTGGTTGAAGTCCAATGGATAGCATGGACGTTACATGCAGTTAGAGATTGGATCTATCAGCCCGCGTAAAATCATGTTGGCAACAATGTCAAGCATGCGTTGATCAGAAATAATCTGATATATTAG
This sequence comes from Meconema thalassinum, assembly GCA_946902985.2. NCBI lineage: Eukaryota > Metazoa > Arthropoda > Insecta > Orthoptera > Tettigoniidae > Meconema > Meconema thalassinum. Next base: position 883,564,344 of record OX336389.2, on the reverse strand, counting down.
GATCTCTTGTTGTGCCAATTTTGGATGAAATCCATTTGTTAGAATAGAAGTTACATGTATTTTAAAATTGGACCTATCAGCAGGCTTAGAGTCATGTTGGCAGCACTGACGTATATTAGGCTCTCATAATTAATCTAGAATGTTAGGTACTATACGTGTACACATTTTAGAACTGTTGGCTTACATACTTTCTGATATATTAATATTTGGGTAAAAAAATAGAGACAGCATTTATTAACAGTTGGCAGCCCTGGTTGCTCTTAAGAATAAGCATAGTCATATCTGTTATGGTACACATAGCACATATGAAATTTTGTTGAAATCCAATTGATATTATAGAAGTTACATGTATTTAAAAATTGGTCCTATCAGCAGTCTTAAAATCATGTTGGTAGCACTGACGTACATATGTTACTCCAAATTTATCTAGAATGTCAGGTACTATACGTGTGCATAGTGTAAAGCTGTCGGCTTGCACACTTTCTGATATATTGGTATTTGGATAAAAGAATAGAGAGATAATTTATTGACAGTTGGCAGCCCTAGTGGCTCATACGAATACGCTCAGTGATATCTGATTATGTACACATATTACATACAAAATTTGGTTGAAATCCGATTGATGGTATAGAAGTTATATGCATTTAAATATTGGACCTATCAGCAGGCTTATAATAATTTTGGCAACACTGCCATGCATGGCCTCCTGGAAATTAAACTGAAATATTATTATCTATATGTGTGTCAATTTTGAAATAGCTCCCATTCATACCTTCCAAGATATCCAACATGGAGCTAAAATTTCAATTGCGATTTTTCAGCAGTTGGTAGCACTGACATAATTTTCAAATATGGCCGTGAGATATTCAGGTATAGCTCTTTACTCCTACCAAATCTTGTTTCGATTGCTCCAGCCGTTTAGGAGTTGATAGGGGGGGACACACACACACACACAGCCAGACAGACAGACAGACAGACAGACAGAAGGACAGACAGACAGACAGACAGACAGACACACATTTGCCCGATCTCATGTCTACTTTTTCCTCATTTTTGCAAAATGTGAAAAGTAGGCTAAAAATCAATTGATACTCTCTGGAAAATCAGCTTTCTCATTTCCTTGAAGACAATCCTCAACCATGCCTATAATTTTTCTGTAGATACAGTTGGAAATCATTTAACCATTGAGGACAAGTAAATTGCAATGAAATGACATTTATTGGACATATACAATTTATTTAGAGAAGGAGGAATAGTAGATAAGAAATCAGCCATAGTGGCGTACTGGGTCGGATTAGGGGTACGGTCATTTTGAGGCTATGGTACCTTAATATTGCAAACTTGCATGAAACTTCATGATTTATTTCATTTTAACGTTGAAACTTCAAAAAGACTATTCGCGTATACTTACACGTCTTAAAAGGGTTAAACAACTGTAAAAAGTAGGAAGTAAACAATCGACAGTCCTTTAAAAAATCGTACCAATGCCATAGACCACAACGAACATACAAAATTCAATTTTGGGGTGTCCGCTTCCCCTTAATATTCAAACTAAGTAATATTTTGTCGTTAAATAAGAGAACGTAGTTGCATTAAAGCACTAATTACGATGTATAACCGGAATAATCAAACTCGATCCGATTTCCTCTCATGTCATAAGTTGGCTAACATACTCGGCGAAAGTAACCTAGATCCTTCGGTCAATTATATTTATTGCTACGATATACGGCCAGTTATTGCATCTCAGTGGCGTTGGAAATGCCATGTGCTCGCAACATACTATCGAGTTGGAGCCCAAACAATGACGCAATCATCCTGCATTTAACGAATCGCAGATTGATGCGTGAGTCCCTACTCTGTTATGCTCCTTGGTCTGAACATGAAGCCAGCCAGTACTGCTGCCCTAGCAGTACTGCAACTCTCAGGCGAAAACTTTAGAGAAAGTTTATGACAATATAATTACACATTTTAATGGGATATCCATAAATACTTAGTGGGACTAAATATAATTATTATCTTTGGGTGGTCTCGTATGCGATCGAAAAAATAATACTTGACCGTAGAATGGGTCAACGAGAATCTGAAGGGAAAGACTAAATAATTCGTGTAACATCACGTACAGTATGTGATCAAAGTGTATTACTTACCGGTATAGATAAAGTGCTATTTGTTTCTTCTTTATATCCTGAAATGTGCGTCCTTTATGTAGGCCTACAGCACTTATAGCCTCTGCTATTTTTACCTACACTTTCTATCTCATATTTATGTTTTTGCATATTTTATACCATTTATTGTGTATCATTTCATGCCACACTCTGATATGAGCATCTTTGTTGTGGTAATATTCAGCTGTTATGATCCGCCATTTTGGTTTGAATCTTTTATCAAAGATAGCATGATGCTCATACATTTCTTGAAAGTAATTATATAAAACTACCTTTTATGACTTCGCCCGGAAACTGAAACATCATTTATATAATTTACTAGCAGAAGTACCCATTCTTCGAACGGTCTTCGGTATTAATAACCAGATGTTATCAATTGAGCTACTGTTGCAATGTTTAGGGGCTTGGAACCTGTTTGTTGGCAAAGAAAGATTATTAGTTAAAATGTGCTCTCAAACTAAATTTACCTAACGTGTTCTTCCTGGCGTGAAAATAAAATAGAAAACCTCGTAGACGAATCGCAATACACGTCACATACGAACTGACCCTAACCGTTGTGTCAAGTGCCCAACTACAGGAAGACCCTTTTTATAAATTATAAAGGCTTGTGGTGCATGAAAATTCAGTTTTTTTAGCCTCCAATTGTCCAAATTCCTAAAATAAACAAAAAACAGTCTACTATTTCAAATCAGGAATTTTTGAAAATAATGTTGCTGTTTGTTTCTGTACGACATATCGCACGTGTAAGTCGTGTGAAAAAAATCTAGGGTACTCCTTGAACCCCTTAAGCGCATTGATGAATTTTACAGTTTTAGTTGATTCCGTGATAACCTTATAGCCATTTGAAACCTATCACAGAAATGTAATTAATGGAGTGGCATTACTTATTCCAGAAATAGATGGAAAGTTGGATGCCACCTCTTGAGATACTGTTGTCATGGTTAGTGGCTTGCATTCCTTCTTTAGTTTATTAAATGAAATTAGTTTTCTGGGAATATCTAAGAAACTGTTGGGTTTAGAGCCTTAAAATATAGTTTTCGGGGACCCTTTACGGCTCTTGAGGGGCCCCGAGTTTTGTTTCTGACCCCAAGGGTTTGAAAATGAGCTTTGTTTCTTCGTTGTACGCCATAATAATGATAATAATTAAAAGAATAATAATAATATAACAATATAGGGATAGGGATATAATAGACCTTCCGGACCATACCCGCACGTGTAAATCGCGTAAAAAAATTCTAGAGTACCCCTTGACCCCTTAAGCGCATTATATGTTTTGATGAATATTTCATCTTAATTTGGATCCGTTATAACCTTATTGCCGTTTGCAAACCTTCACAGTAATGTAATAAATGGAATTGCATTGCGTCTTACAGAAATAGATGGACTTCTGAGATTCTGTTGCCAATGTTACCGGCATGCATTCCCTAATTAATTTATTAAGTGAAATTAGTTTCTTGGGAATATCTCAAAAACTGTTGGTTTTAGGGCCTTAAAATGTTGTTTTCGGGGTACTTTTAGGACCCCCGAGTTTTGTTTCTCACATTGAGGGGCTGAAAATGAGCTTTGTCTCACGCTTATTTCCGCATGTATTTTAAGGGGGTAGGCCCCTTGTTATGAGAGGTACGGAGAAGAGTTACATCAATGATTAGTATCGTGCCTCTGATGGATATCTGTATCAAATTTTACGTTAATCCACCAGGCCGTTCTCGAGTTATAAGGACACAAAAAATTGTCCACAGACAGACAGACTGACAGACAAAAATATATTTTTGCGTGCATCCGTCACAAAACAGTCTGAAACGGGCAAATATGTCAAATTTCCGTAGAAATGCAGAAAAATCAGACAATCATTCATTTTTATATAATAGAGAAGGGATATAATAGATCTTCAGTACCACACCCGCACGTGTAAATCGCGTGAAAAAATTCTAGAGTACCCCTTGACCCCTTAAGCGCATTGTATGTATTAATGAATATTTCAGCTTAATTTGGATCCGTTATAACCTTATAGCCGTTTGCAAACCTTCACAGTAATGTAATAAATTAAATTGCATTGCTTCTTACAGAAATAGATGGACCTCTGAGATTCAGTTGCCATGGTTACCGGCACGCATTCTTTCATTAATTTATTAAGTGAAATTAGTTTTCTGGGAATATCTCAAAAACTGTTGGTTTTAGGGCCTTAAAATGTGGTTTTCGGGGGCCCTTTAGGGATTGCATTGCGTCTTACAGAAATAGATGGACCTCTGAGATTCTGTTGCCAATGTTACCGGCATGCATTCCCTAATTAATTTATTAAGTGAAATTAGTTTCTTGGGAATATCTCAAAAACTGTTGGTTTTAGGGCCTTAAAATGTTGTTTTCGGGGTACTTTTAGGGTCCCCGAGTTTCGTTTCTCACATTGAGGGGCTGAAAATGAGCTTTGTTTCACCCTTCTACGCCTACGCCTATTTCAGCATGTATTTTAAGGGGGTAGGGCCCCTTTTATGAGAGTTACGGAGAAGAGTTACATCAATGATTAGTGTGATGCCTCTGATGGATATCTGTATCAAATTTTACGTTGATCCACCCAGCCGTTCTCAAGTTATAAGGACTCGAAGAAGTTGTCCACAGACAAACAGACAGACAGACAAAAAAATTATTTTTGCGCGCATCCGTCATAAAACAGCCTGAAACGCGCAAATATCGCAAATTTCCGTGGAAATTCAGAAAAAACAGACAAACTTTCATTTTTATATAGATAGAGATGGAGGAATCATAATTCATAGCAAAATTCTCTTTTTCGGACCACAGACTATGAACATTTCTTCCCTGTGTCATAGGAACTTTGGGGATGACTCCCTTTGACCTTGTGAATTCTTTTTTCTCTCTCTTGTGACAATCGAGAAATTATTTGTTGCCCAGTTTCATTGTTACGTAATAAGCGTATTTATTTCAATTTCGATGAACTACGACCTAGACTATATTCTTTCTCCGTCTCGGCACGATGGGTTAAAATCACTGACTGGACTATTAATTATATTGTCATGGAGATAGCATGTGTAACGAATTCTTGTCAGACGTAATTTAAAAATGGCGAGGTGCATGAATCACAAATCCCCCTTCATCCAATCTAAACTTGACTGTGTATTCTGCGGAACGAAAAGTTCACAGGCGAAGTAAAGAAAAGCCGAGTTGCACTTCCAGGGAAACTCCAAATACATCCACTCGCCTCAGAAGCCTTGACTCGACAGTGTCTGGGTGATAGGCCCGCTCGCCATCCAGCTAGCTCATAACCTGTCTCGATGCTAGTAGTTGAATGGAGATTGTTGGAAGAAATGAAAACGTAAAAATACTTATAGTGGGCGATGTATTGAAGATAGAGATATGCTGTCGCGGACTTTTTTGTAGAACTTTTCATGCTGAACAATTCTTACACACATAGTGTACCAGTATAGATATTTTTAACGGTTTGCCCAGCGTAAGCTTAAAAAGCGCACGGAGGTCAGGTGGTTTTTTTTTTTACTTTCTCGCTGAAATCGTTACTGCTTGGCTTCCTTTGGTCATAAATAAGTTATTTTCTACAGAAACTTTTCTCGAGATACCCTTGACAGAATGGTGAAAGACTGCATCAAAATCCATCCAGTAGTTCTCGAGATTACCCGTAACATCCAAGAATCGGGGACTTTGTTTTATACTAACAAGGGAAGTAACCCAGCTCGAACAGCTAAAACCGACTGGCAGTGCTCTTGACATACGAATATATCTCTCTTCTACGACCCTTCACGGGCATTTATCTGTAAAACCTTCTAGTATACAATCATTGTTTGGAAGTTACGGCGTCCAAAGAATGCAAAAACACAATTCGCAGCAGAAACTACCGTGCAACAGGCAATTCGGACCATTATTTTAGAGAAAAACCATTTCTAGCACTTGGTTAGACCTTTAACATATATGTGGTAACATTACAGAAAGATTGCAGGAACACAATTCGCAGCAGAAACTACCCTGCAACAGGCAATTCGGACCATTATATTAACAAGAATCAGATGTGGTGCAGTATCATCTGGCAAAAGTTTGAACACTTGCTTGCAACAAGAAATCTTAACACATGCAGTACCGTGTTGACATAGTCATCTTTCTCACAATAGAAGATACAGTGTTGTCCTTCATTCGACGTCGAAGTGTAAATGTGGAGTTTCAATGAAGTGATTAAAACACAGCGGGATGGAACAGTACGCACACTTAACCATGGCAACAAGTAGACATACTCCATTATTTACAATGTCCCCGCATTGCAATAGTCCAAACTCAGATGCCACGGTGATCACATTATCACATACTCAGATGACGCTGGCGACCAAATGCGTACTTTTACTGATGAATGGCATTGATAGCTATTGAAATAGATACAACTGTTTACTTTAAACCCACTTTCAGTCAGTTTTAGCCGTTCGAGCTGGGGTACTTCCCTCGCAGTGGCGTTTTCTTCAATACCACGGGGTAAGCACCGCTTACCTAGCATATTCTCATAAGAATAAAGTATATAATATCACTTTCAAACGCGCAAGCAACTGCAAAAACGCCCCTTTGAATGACGTTCCTCGTTCTCTACCTCAGTTCTCCACGATCAGCCAGTAGGCCTACTACTTTGGAGAGAAAGAAGAAAGAGTGCGGCCGGTTGCTATGATAACGGCTTGTTTACCTCCAGGAGCCTTCTGGCCCGAACACTGCTATGGCCGATGGAGTGGTACACCAAGAACGCCAGGTCGTCCATGATTGGCTAAGACAGGGGGTGTGGCGTTCCATAGCCACAGGGCTGTCGTCGAGACAAGTCAAAGTGGGTAGCAGGGTCTGCTTCGATTCGGGCGGCTTACCCTAGTGAGCTTGGAACGCTAGCACTGCTTACAATTATTTGGCGCGCTTCCCCAGTCCCCACCCACTCCTTGCCCACCCTCCATCTAACCATCAGACCCTACCTTTGCTGGGCGCGGTAGTTGAAATTCTTCTTCGTCCGGTTAACTCACAACTCTATGTTTTTGAGTGCAATTAGCAAAATTTAGTATACCGTAACTACTGTTGATATTGTGTTGGAGTGTACAGTGCGTTGGAATCTTCAGAGTGACCCATCAACCCGAAAAGTTGCTCTGATTATCATTCAAATTATATTCAAAGAGTAGGTGTAGAGGATACATAATTTTAAATGTATGTACATCCGTATAATTTGAATAATATTTTAAAGACCTATCACATTATTTTAAAAAAATATTTGGTTATTACGGTAGGTAGGGTCTATCAAGTTCTCATTTGTACAAAATTCATTAATGCCACTATTTACTGTACCTTGGCGGATCATTTGTAGCGAAGTTCAATTCTTCTCTCCCTCTTAGCGAATTCATCAATTACAAGGTCGTGAAAATCAGTGTTCCCCTGAAGGCTGCACAATAACACCTTTTCAATGGAAAGAAGCGCGAGATGTGGAATTTCACTTCGAAAATCTCACATGCATTGACCAGGAATCGAACCCGGTCCACCTTGGTGAGAGGCAAACAGCTAGACCGCTGCGCCACCACGCCCCCCCCCCCCCCCCCCTTAGTACTAGTTTGCATAGGTTATAGGCCTACGCCCCAATTAAGTACATCAGTACAATTTGAGTGATATTTGCAAATAAATATTAACTGAACATGCAATACAATGACATAAGAATATCTATTACTAATAGCATGTTTATTATTTTAATGTTCACTTAGGTCTCATAGTAGAAAATAATAATAATAATGTTATTGGTTTTACGTCCCTGTTAACTACTGAGGTTTTTAGAGACGCCGGGGTGCCGGAATTTTGACCCGAAGAGAATTTTTAACGTGCCAGTAAATATACTGACACGGCTCCCTCGCATTTGCGGACCCTCAAATGCCGACTGACTGCGACGTCATTCGATCCCGCTATCTTAAGCTCAGCAAGCGAGAATGTTACCGCTGAGCCACGCATAATACAAAATTTACGGGTAATAACCTAAAAGTTGAGCTCCTTAGGCCAAGAAATGCGAACAACAAAAACACAAATTGCCACACTGTTCAATCGTCAAATGATACACGATAAGAGAATAATTTTCTTCGCACTTAATGTAAATGGATTGGCATGCCTAAAGTTGAAATGAGAAAAATGAGCTGTGCTGTATTACAATTCTTTCTATTTTTTTTTAAATGTGAAAGACTAATAATTATGTGTGTAGAGTAAGTGTTGCTACTTCAGATATCAACCTCAACATTGACAAGGGCATAGCTGGAACCGGGTGCTGAAGTTGCTTTATGGTGTAAGCCTATATTTTGAGTCTTCTTCACAGCTTACCATCGAAGAAATTCCACGCCACGCCACTGTTCCCTCGTAAGTAGAGATTTCCCCATTACACTATCATATCTTCTTCTCTCTGTATAAAAATGAATGTTACGTGATAGTTTGTGTGTGTGTGGGTGTGTATGTCTCCTATGCGTTCATATACTATTCATCCGATTGCGATGAAACTTGGGTGAGATGTTGAATACACTCCAAGGAAGGTTTCTTGCTTAGTAAATCCATATATTACCATAGGTAGCAGGTAGCACACGAGTAGATTCAACAAATGAGCGACGACGCGCGAAGCGTTTCAACAAAATCCAGTATGCGTTCATATACCCTTCGTCCGATAGCGATGAAACTTGGGTGAGATGTTGTGTACACTCCAGGGAAGGTTTCTGGATTAGTAAATCCATATTACAATAGGTAGCACACGAGTAGATTCAATAAATGAATGACGACGCGCGAAGCGTTTCAAAAAAGTCCAGTATGCGTTCATATACCATTCGTCCGATAGCGATGAAACTTGGGTGAGATGTTGCGTACACTCCAGGGAAGGTTTCTGGCTTGGTAAATCAATTTTACAATAGGTAACGCACGAGTAGATTCAACAAATGGGTGACGACACGCGAAGCGTTTCAACAAAGTCCCGTATGCGTTCATATACCATTCGTCGGACAGCGATGAAACTTGGGTGAGATGTTGTTTACACTCCAGGGAATGTTTCTGGCTTAGTAAATCAATTTTACAATAGTTAGTGCACTAGTAGATTCAACAAAAGGGTGAAGACGCGCGAAGCATTTCAACAAAATCCCATATGCGTTCATATACCATTCATCCGATTACGATGAAACTTTGATGAGTTGTTGTGTACTCGCCAGGGAAGGTTTTCGACTTAGTGAATCCATTTTACAATAGGTAGCGCACGAGTAGATGCAACAAATGAGTGACGACGCGCGAAGCGTTTCAACAAAATCCCGTATGTGTTCATATTATACCATTCATCGAATGCGATGAAACTTTGCTGAATTGTTGTGTACACTTACGTGAAGATTTCTAACTTAGTAAATCCATTTCCCAGTAGGTAGCGCACGAGTAGATTCAACAATTGAGTGACAGCGCACGAATCGTTCACAAAATCCCGTATGCGTTCATATGCCATTCATCCGATTGCGATGAATCTTTGGTAGCTGTTGGGTACGCTCCCACGAAAGTTTCTAATTAGTTAATCCATTTTACGATAAAGGCAGTTAACGGAAATCGAAAAAAAAAAAAAGATACGAGCCTTACAGTAGTCGCATATGATGTGTAACATATGACATGTTATCCTACTGGTATACTACACGGCTTGGACATTCTTAAAATGTTAATTTACGCTCCATTTTCAGACTGGTACTATGATGAATGTATAGATTGAATTGGAGATATGCTACTGTCACACTTGTGGCGCAGCGGTCAAGCTGTTAGTCTCTCACCAAGGTAGACCGGGTTTGATTCCCGGTCAATACATGTGAGATTTTCGAATTGAAATGCCATGTCCTGTGGTTCGCATTCCACGTAAAAGGGAGGTACCGTGGATCATGATTGTGAGATTAACGGTCACGCAAAACTACAAGCTTCCTTCCTTCCTTAATAATTCATAATAACAAAGTGACACACAATGTCGACTGTACTCTCAAATACTGTGAGCACACTCTTCAATAACTATATCATTAATTATTCTCAAGACTCTCATACAATTCGTCGTAAACAATCAAAACATGCCTTCCTACAATCATGAAATGACCTAGTCTCAGCTTTTATTCCACTCATATAACAACATTCTGTTATGCATTTAATATTTGAATAGCCTACTCAACCACAGCTTGACAATAATGCCGCTTACTTAAATGTAATTTGTCGTCTTTGCCCTACCCCATATGATGTTCAACCTTGAACGTGAAGCTTCATAAACTGCTCAATGACAAATGAAAGTCGGTGAAACATTTGCCACTGTGCTCGTCAAACCAGTGCCTGCTAAATACACTGACTACTGTATTACCATAATATTCTCGCGCCACAGAGCACACACTGCCTTGTTTCCAATACACACATTTTCAATTGTTAGTGTAAAAGGGAGTGTTTTACAGATATTGTAGTTTATAATACGGAACTCATTTTATTAGATGATTTGTAGCTTCCACCAGCACTAGCCTAAATAAAGAATACGATATGAATCAACTAGATTAATAGACGCGACACCGCTCATAACCTTAAATTCCTTATAAACAGGTCCTCTTCATTCACAGACCAACACGAAATTTCATATGGATTCTGTTAAAATGAGTCATATTGATATGATAAATATCGTTTAAAATGATAATCTGGTAGCTGGTTCGATCGATCGAGCGGGCAGTGCATACTTCCGTTTTCCACCATTGCCAGCTAGTACACTTCCGTCCGATTGATCGAGCGGGCAGTGCATACTTCCGTTGTCCACCACTGCCAGTTAGTACAGTTCCGTTTGATCGATCGAGCGGGCAGTGCATACTTCCGTTGTCCACCACTGCCAGCTAGTACACTTCCGTTTGATCGATCGAGCGGGCAGTGCATACTTTTGTTGGATCCACCACTGCCAGCTCGATCGTTCCGATCCACTTCCGTCCCCAATTTTCAAAATCACTCCCACAAAACTATCCAGCAACCGAGCGGAAAGATGTTACACATCAAAAATGTGTACCCAAAAGCACTTCAAGAAACAAAATTACAAAGCCAACACTTTCTTTGATTGGCATTTCAATGCATGCCGGGTACAGCTTGTCTTTTATAAAATATATTTCACACATTTCTTTGATAGTGTAATACCGGAATAACAACGGTCAATCTGAGTGTTAGTTTACTGAGTCTTTTTCACACTCACTCTAGAAAATTGCTGGGATTGTGCCTCATTCCTAGTTCCAGGCCTCCCATTGATATCCACTTAAGGGCCTTACACACTTTCCAATTTGTCGGACCAAATGCCCAACCGACCCGACAACTTGTGCAGTATGTAGGGTCGCGGTTCGACCATACCGCGCAGATCGGGCATGTGAGACCATCCAACCTATCCAGCAGTCCGTAGCGTTGTTGGGCCAACCGGCCAACAATGAACTGACCACGAGAGGAAATTACGGAAGGTAAGTAGTTCAAAAACTATTAACTGAAATTCCTGTATTTATACTACTCGTAAACTTCGTGTATTTAAACGCTTCTGTAGCATTGCTATATTACAAAAGATGTAATTCAATTGTACATGAAAGACAGCTCAAAAACAGACACAAAGTTTACTGTACGAGCTTGTGGTACTTCAACCACTTAACATTTTTGTACACACACAAAAACAAAGAAGTAACACGAGTTGAAGTAATAAAAGCCTTTTTTCAGTGTTGCCTGGTTCTATTAAAGAAAGTTTTCAGTTGGTCAACACAAATTGTGCCCAATTATATTCGGCAGGAAGTCAAGTATGTATACGCTCTAACCTGAAAGATACAGGGTCTTTCATATAAAGTAAGAACAGTGAGCAAAAAATTAAAAATCAGGAATATTACAGTGGCAGAACTCACTCGCGTCTGCCAGAATGTGGTTACCAGATACAATGCCTGTATAACCCAGGAAGGACGACACTTCCAACATATTTTATAAGGTAATATTTCATACATGATTGTACACACGCTTAAAGCAAGGGCAGTGGCGCGCCACAAGCTCAGCCAAGGCCACTGCAGCACCGAATAACAAAACTGCCGCTTGCCGTTCTTACTTGTATATGAAAGACCCTGTATATTACATGAGATATTTATCACAAAATAACACGCTTTTTTGTACAAAAAGGGAGGGGGGGGGTACTTAAATAGATGACATGTACTTCTTTCTTACTAGATTTTGTTTTAATTGCGCAAATTATATTCTGTACGATTCACTATTACGGTTTAATATTACGCACGGCCACTATCTTGAAATTTTAAAGTCGCTGTTATTTTCCTTCTACTTCATATGGATTTCTACCTTATCACTATTTTGCGTCACTGTAGTTTCAAAATAAATTATGAATTTTCAGGATGGCCACTGCGCGCTATATTCAGTTTGATACATTTATGACATTATGACTATACCAAACGCAAAACAACTGTGAGCATGAACTCGTCCAGCAGCGCGCATCCTGCTGAGCGCTGTTGCCACACTGAGACAAGCGAGAAAAAACACGGCTTTAAGCTCACAGTACATACACGACCTTCCCCCTGAACACAAGGCGCTCCGAATGTAAGTGCATGAACGAGATGGGGGGCCTAATCCTACGAATATCTATGCTCACAACGGAGTGCGCACAATTTTATAATTGTTATATGAGGCAGATATAAGATGTCACACAAACGTTATTCGTGCATGTGTCCACCTCCTGGTGTAGTGACCAGCATTCTTGGTTGTCACACAGGAGGTCTGGGTTCGATTCCCGGCTCTGCTAAGCTATTTAATTGAATTGGTCATTTGGAAAAGGGCACATGTCCACAAAAGTAAATTTTACAGGAGAGACAAAAAAGTGAATAAATGGTGAATGAGTGTAACTACCAAAGCTGCATTTTGGCAATGCATATAACATGGAAATGGCCTTTTATTCCCATAATATAGATTTCAGATACCATCCTTAACGGACAAAAATTGAAATTTTGTTTCCTGGATATGTGCCCTTTTCCAAGGGATTGGAATATTCTTAGAAATTAAACACAAATTTTTCATCCCTGTCTCTTTAAATTTGATTTAAATTGCATTTTATCATTACAATGTCTCTTTTTAATGAACCTGTAGCACTTAGAAATCGGAGAATTACAAAAATATTCCAAACAATACACATAAATCGTTTTGACAAACAAAACCCAGTATTATTGTTCATTACATCTTGTAAGGTAATATATTTTTCACTACATTTTATATTAGCTCTTTGATAAATAACCTTATAGTCAGTGTAATGAATAGATTATTGTCACTGACTGTACATTAACAATAAAAGCTAGAACTTCAAATTGCTTCTCTCTTAGGGGAACAGAATGCTTGTTCTTGCTGTGCTTCTTGCTCAGTAGTTGGCCAGTTGTTTCCAATGTCATGGTAGAAACTAATATGTTCATCACCGATATACTGTACCAATTTTCTTATGTCGTTGACCTTCTTAATATTAATGGGAAGTTTTCCATTATAGGCTTGATAGTCGAGTAGTGTCGGTAAAGCGGGACGAAGCCCAGTCGGCTTGGACAAAGCAAATGTTGCTAACAGTTCTGGGAGGCTGGAGATCCACTTAGACACTGTTAGAACTCCGGGTGCTGCACAGTCATATTTAAATTCATTGTACCCAGAAATATGGAAAGATATTTTGTCCTTTCTAGGAATGTTTTTTCCAAAAGAAGCAGTTGATAACACTGATCTTTTATAATGTGTAGGCCACCATCTTTTGAAATTGATCAAATCTGAAGTGCCCACACGTTTCACAGAAAATTTATTGGTAATTGACGATTGCACAATCATGCTAATGTACTGTTCTGGGGTGTAAATCCTAACTTCCTTACGTAGCTTACGTTTTACTACTGCAAACTTTCTATCACAGTCATTGAAGGAATGTCCTCTAATGGGAAAGTAATGATACTGTAGATTTGTTTAAATCGTCCACTTGATGCCAAAGCTAGTAGAATACGTACCACTGTGTTATTCTTGTTTTGTCTCGGACATCCGTCTGAGAAAATATAAAACTCAGTAACAGTTTCTGCGACACATTCATTGACGTAGTCATTAAGAAATGTGCATACTTCGTTTGGCCCTTTAAGTGCCTCACCTTCATGATATGAATAAAACCTGGCTTTGTTTTTAAATTGTGAATGCAAAATACGAATACCCATAGTTGCCTGTAATAGAAAACCTCCTGCACGGGAATATGAGGTAAGGGAAGATTTTGCATGGAATCTATTACGATTCTTGCTACATGATCATTCTTCAGAGACTGAGCTTTTATTTCCTTGATTTTGTTGTAGTACTTGCTGGCTCGTCGTTTATGTACTATATATTCAGCTGTGGCAACGCGTTTTGCAGTATCATATAAATGTGCACTGCACATTTTCTGTTTATATTCCTCGCAAAAAGAGCAGACATCTATCTGCGGCCTACCGAAAGGTAATGCGTAATTCTCCTTGAAGAATTTTAGGAAGAACTTATATTTCACTGTCCCTTTCATGTTCGGAAACTTATTAACATACATGTCATACATTGCTCTCACATTCAGGTTAGCAGGCAGGTACTTTTTAGTAGTATTGTTGGAATAATGCACCTCTTTTACATCAAATGATTCTATGAACTGGCTAATACTCATACAAGTTTCTCCAGTAATTATGTTGTGTCGAGACCCTATAGATGTCCCTCGTTTGTCTTTTGCCGACTCATTAGCAGCCAGTAACAAGCATAAACGTTGAGTTTTCTTAGAACTCACTCCATGTAAACTGATGAAAGCTTGTTTGCATACTGGTACTCATCGACTGTTCAGGCAAATATAATATGTGAAACTGTGTATTTTAGGTTTTGAAACAGAGGCCTCTGGATTCTTCCGTTCTCTTGAAATCTCCTTAAACTCGATAAGACTTTGTAAATATGTGTCCTGTGCATCCTTAGTGTCAAAGTTATTAACATAGCTCAAAATAGTCATTTTATCTTCTTCCGTCAATCCCTTAAAACACCCTCTGGGACATCTAAAACGTAAAGGAAAATATTTTGTATAACCTAAATGTAATGTGTGTCGTTCCTATAATAATAATAATAATAATAATAATAATAATTTGGGCATACCTGCAGCTTGATCCAGTTTTCCTAGTGTCAATAGATTTACCAACATGGTTAATATGGGACAATCCTTTAATCTTAGCCGTTTTAATTAGAAATGGCTGATAATTCGTGCGGTTAACTACTCCATACTGTACGCACTATCAGAATCTATACTGTCACTACAATCACTTGAACTTGCCATGTTTACAACTACAACATACAAGCAACACCTCGGAAACAGCTGGAAGGCGGCAGATGTTCCTAGTGGCGGGAACTAACACCGCGCTGCCTGCGCTCGCTGCGATCCACTGGAAAAGGACATGCTGTGGGATATGTGACCTTCTCGAATGGAATGACAAAATTGTCAGGTCCCGTGCTCCATACGTACAAGTCTTAGAAGTGTCTTTTTCGCATGGATCAATGCGTCTACATTTAAACTACAGGAATATGGGAAAACATGCATTTGGAAAAAAAGTGGACATGTGCCCTTTTCCAAATGACCGATTCAATTCTAGTCTGAGGGCTGGGATGGGGTACGCTCAGCCTCGTAAGGCAAAACTGAGAAGAGGAGCATTCGATTCTCACCTCAGCTATCCTGGAAGTGGTTTCTCATTTCTACTCCAGGCAAATTCCGGGATGGTTCTTAACTTAAGGACATGGCCGTCTCCTTCCCAATCCTCACCAGAATTACAAATGCTCAAGCTCTAATACAAACACCACAGTAACACAGATTATCAGACAAATGCTACACACACCCAAGTATACGGGGCTAAAGTACCAATATGTCCAAGCCCCTCAAATGAAACAACAATTACAACGTTATTATATTACATGACGTAATCTACACCCCATGCCATTCTGAGTAACATTGCTTGTGGATTCTTTATAAGGTAATAGAAATACAGAAACAATTTATTGGGATCAATTTTTGTTTATTGGGGACCATCTTGTGGTGTACTGTACTGGCTAACACACTTGATGTCTATTCTTGGCTGTCACCGCGGAGGCTCTGGTTTGATTCCCGGCTCAACCAAGAAATGTAATTCTGCTCTGTGGGCTGGAACGGGGTACACTCTGCCTCGTGAGGCAAAACAGAGAACATGTGGGTTAGATTCCTACCTCAGCCATCCTGGAAGTGGTTTTCTGTGGTTTCCCACTTCTATTCAAGGCAAATGCCAGGATGGTACCTAACTTAAGACCATGGCCGCTTCCTACCCAAATCCTACCTCAATTACAAATACACACACTAGTACAGACATCACAATGACTCAGGTTATCAGACAAATTATACACACACCCAAATACACGGGGCTAGATTACCACGATATCGCAAAGCACCTAAAACAATCATCAACAATTACAAAAACACACTTAATTGCCGACACCACAATAACACAGGTTATCAAATTTTGTAGTTATCACGTACTTCTGTATTCGAAAGCTTCTTTAAAAGGCCATATACCCTGAAAATTATATTTCTTGTCTGGCTGTGTAAAACTGTTCTGCTGCCACTCGGCTTGCTAAGGAACATTGTTATGAGTTCACAACTTCAGCTCACAGCACTTCTTTAAGCTCCACTCTGAATTGATACAGCAATACTGTCACTCTTCGTTTCCTTCCCTGGCAAACCTAAATGTATATCGACACCTAAATCATTCTCTCTTTAATTTTCCCTTCAGTTCAAGGGCAGCTGTTATGTTTCCTCATGGTTTGTTGAACTGATCAGTGTAAGTTGATAAAATTAACCATTACGAGGAACTAACGACAGTACTTAAACTTCTAGAGTTCTGTTTATCCATTATAGATAGCGTCTCATCATGTGACGTCAGACACATTTCTTCCATGTCTGCAGTACTTATTATTGCAAGTACTAATTCGATTAACCATTCATTTTATTAAGAGAATACCCTTGAGGGACACCGGGACTGGGCTTGATGATTATAATGGATTTTGTTCTAACTTTGCGTATGGTAGTCTACATCCTTAAGCTATTAGGGGCAGATGAACTCGCTGATCTGCCCCTTGAAACAACAATAACTAACTAACATTAAGCTATTGATTTCAATTTTTCTATCTATATAATTTTCAGAAATAGGTACTCACATTTTTGTATGAAATATTTATAAATAGGCCCTATATAAAATTCCCCTAGCCTCAGACAAATTGAGGTAGCTTAGTCGCTGGAACTTTTATTTTGTACTGCTGTATAAAAACAGATTCAAGTAAGTTATTTGTTTTGAATTCGTATGAATACTTGTTTGTAAGGGGTTTCCCTCCATTACCTAATTACATTGATTTAAATACAGTAAAACTTTTGTTTTGTGTGTTCTGCCCGAAGGCAGGTCCGTGTCTCCGAAGAGGCTATCCTCAGCCGGAGTTTACGTGCGGTAGGGTGGCCAGATCCTTACCGACAGTAAAACTAATAACTAAAATTGTAGACGATGTATGTAGAACACGTAGAAAAAGTTTCGATGTTATTGCTGCAAAATCGATACACAAGCCAATTTTGTTGCGACAAAATAAAAAATGAGAACAGTGCATTTTTATGAAGACATTTAACTCTGCATCTAAAACATAAAAATACAAGCGGAAGCAGTGGTTGCGTCGCCAAAAAATAGAAAATACCGTATCGTACCTTCAACAGAAATGTTCTCTTAAGTAGAGACATCTAAGTTTGCGTTGGGCCTTTAAAAATGGCGGTAGCTTATAGGCAACGAGCTAGAGAAATGTATACCTTTCTCTAGCTCGTTGCGTATAGGCTACGGAAAATAAGTTCATTAGTCCATCAGGTCCTTCCTCTCCATATCAGAACTGTGTTTACGAGTATGTATGACTATAATTTATCATTAAAGTATTACCAAATCGACGCCTATTAATAAGAAGTTCTGTCATACAGGCACTCTCATAGGTGAATCACGGAGGTCCTTTTCCAACTCACCTCTTTTGGTTGTGTTTTGCTGGTATTTGACGCCCCCGTTGATTTTAATACGCTGCCCCAGCATGTTTCAACATCTTTCTCTTCACATACTTCCAATCGTGCATGTCACGTTTACGTTTGCAGCCAATATTATCACATTTGCTAGCTGATGGATAGGCCTCCACCTTCCTGATACCCGCCATCTTGAAATACCGGAGTCCTTCTTCCACGGACATGGAATTTCAATTGCAAATATCTACCCATAGAAGGCAGTTGTATGCACGCTTAACATAACATTTCATGCTACATGCGACCAGGAACCTTTTTCCACTGTAATCTCAAAACAGACCGAGTTGGCGCGGAGGTCCTTTTTCGTTGCGCAGGTTCATTTGTTGGTTTCATTATTTGTTCTGAGTATATATGATATAGCTTGTAATGGGTTAATTTATATTGAATAATGTTAATAAAAAGGTTAATAATTAAATAGTCGCCCACTTTTGGGTGATCAATATGAAACATTTAATTGTGTATTAATTTAATAGTGTATCTGTATTGTTGTCAGCTTCACTAAAAAAAAGTACATAATGTGTAGTATTATATGTAGCCAGGGCGCCAGACCATTTATATATCATGATCAAAATAATATATTAAACCTCGGTTAAACAAAGGTAGAGCAGCGAAATTCCTATCTCCAGCCGTAGTGAAACTTACGTAATCTAACCTTACGATAATTAGTTTAGGAGTGTGGTGTTGCCTTATAGTAATTACTAGCTACTAAAGGAAACCAGTCAAACATTTGAATTTACAAATGAATTTAATATATAAAAACAACAAGTGCAAAAAAATGAATAAAATACTAAAGATAATAATAATAATAATAAATTTAAATGAAAAATCTACTGAATTTACTTGTATTATGGGTCTTGATTGGAACTTGGAGTATACTGAGTTAATTGAATAAAATGTATTGAATTTAATAAGCATGAGAGCCTTCTGATTTGACTGGAGTAAAACTGTTTATAAAGCTCACCGCATTGAAGATCATTGTAGATGGATTGTTGCGTATAGAGTTCATGATGACCCTTATCTTCCTCAACGTAATGAATTTATATGTGGATGACGGAATAAATTCCATAAATCATCCCTGTGACAATAGCCTCGTACACAACCATGTCACAGTTTGATGAGACCGAATGTCTTATCAAATTCACATACTTAAATAGTCAACTGTATAATATAGCACTGCGTTACAGATGAATGTTAATTTTCAACTCCATCTCGCTACAAGTTCCACTCTTCTGCTCCCAACAGCACCATTCCATCTCCCGCCAGCAATTCAATAATAATAATCCATTTGGGCGGCCGTCATATATATAACGTTCCCAGGTAAGGCACGCGTCTGTCCGCTCTTCTGAAGTCGCTAGGCAATATTAGCCCGTCTTTCACATATCAATAATGACAATACTTCTTTGTAGCATTTCTCGGGAGGTCCAGCCCACCTTTGGTATAAAGTTGCAAAGGACTCCTCGCCTACTGTATTCTCCACGTCCACCAGCCCCATTCATTACCTTGCCTGCCAGGTATTGTTAATGGCGAGTCTCCAAAGAATCCTTTCCAAGTAAAATTTGTTTATTAGTATAATTCTTGATGTGAAAGACATAAATGTCTATTCAAGTCGTTACCACGAAGCGGTGGATAAGCCTGCCTTCCGCGAACACCCTCTTTCTACCTCTGTTCGTATTTTCTTCAGAAATAATATTCAGTCAAGCGACAAACTTATTTCAAATATAATGCTTATCGCTCCAAGTCCTTTCAATTGCCATAATATTCTACATTACCGCATAATAATAGATATAAATATATTAGTTAACATAATAACTAATTGGACAGGATCTGTCAATGCGAGACCTCCTCTTTCGGGAAGGACTAGAAGTGAAGCTTCTAGTCTAATAAGCAAATGAACTTTACTAAGTAGGAACAGATTGAACATTGATGAGTAAATAGCAATGGAAACAGTTTGCCAATAACAGTGGTATTTTATTCAAAAACAACTTTCAAAAGATTAACAATAAATAAATATATAAACATGTAATGGAAATGTGACCTTTGACGGGCCGACAACAAGCGAGCAAGATTTCATAAGCTTTCAAAAACAACTCTCAAAAGATTAACAATAACTAAATATATAAACATGTAATGGAAATGTGACCTTTGACAGGCCGACAACAAGCGAACAAGATTTCATAAGCTTTGAATGCCAACAAACCTGAGAATAAGTAACCACTTTGTGGCCAGTTAGTCTAATGTAAAACTATGCAGGGTAAAATAATGAATAACTATAGTGCTCAATAATGGCTTAAAATCTAGCCTAGGACTGCACACTGAGAGTAGGCTAGTTTATTTACAGAAAAATCAACATTAACATGCCAGTAGGGATAACATCCCGCTAGTCGCCTGATAGTTACAAGGCGAGGTTGTTTACAATTGAAATGGGAGCATTCCCAAAAACACCTTGATAGATTAAATAGAGAACAAGCCATTCACTTCGTCAGAGAGGTGAACTGGTGTTAAGCCCAATAGTTTATACAAAATAGAGAAAAGGATGATTTGTTTTGAAGGATAGTTAATACGCGAAAGAGAGAGAACAGTTGTTTTCTCATAGCCCACAATTTAACGGCATAATACATGCTTAAGTTGAGTTTGGCATGGTTTGACCAGTTATTTAGGTCATGTAACATAACCCTAAAAAGGAAAGATACATTTTTAAGTTTAGAAATGTTTTAGGTTATAATAAACACTTAGCTTGTTGGCGTTGGTGTAGAGGAATTTCCAAATAATAGAAATAGAGGAAGAACGGGTTGATCACTTTTTTCCGTCTTGGAAATGTTGAAGACTTAGTGCCCAGCACAGAAGAAAATTTGTTTATCACCTTGGCTCAAGACAAACTGACGTAGGCCAAGTATCGATGTAAACTTATATAGATTTCGTAGAACTCGGTTTTGATCACTTTTTTCCGTCTTGGAAATGTTGAAGACTTAGTGCTCAGCACAGAAGAAAATTTGTTTATCACCTTGGCTCAAGACAAACTGACGTAGGCCAAGTATCGATGTAAACTTATATAGATTTCGTAGATTTTAGAATGCACTGCGGGTTTGACTAGAAGCATTTTGCGATGCATCGTCACACAGCGTTGCGACACTTTCAAGAGTTGTGCGAACAGCGTGAAGACGGCTGAAGATGAGTGACGGGCATGGTGACTTGCTGGAGACAGACTGTTGATGTAGGCCAGGGCAGGCTATATACCGGCCAACGTGCTGGATGCGTGATGTGGACAGATGACGTCGGCCAATACGACAGCGTGGAGCTTTCTCGAAGCCGCTGAGGGCCAATCAGAGAAAGGGGCCAACTGAAAATGAACCTCGTGACCAGTATTACTTCCGGAAAAGTTCAGTATCGCGGAACACGTGCAAGCTGGTACAATTGAGAAAAAAAAGGAGAGAATACACTGACAGGTAAGAGGTTATGTTATAATAAAAATAAGTGAACTTTGTAAATTTCACTGAAAAGTGAACATACTGCCAGAGGGGCAACAGAGAAGGAAAAAAACATGAGAGAGAAGAGCTAGAGTGGCAGAGGGCAAATGACTGAAATAGGACGAACACAGTGTCCTGATGAAGTTTTAAGTTTGACCACTCGAACTCTAGCATCTCTGCCATAATAGCATTTTATAACACGACCAGTTTTCCATACAAGAGGAGGACTTGGGTCTTTGAGAA
Source organism: Meconema thalassinum (assembly GCA_946902985.2). Classification (NCBI taxonomy): domain Eukaryota; kingdom Metazoa; phylum Arthropoda; class Insecta; order Orthoptera; family Tettigoniidae; genus Meconema; species Meconema thalassinum. The sequence continues at coordinate 883,542,361 of OX336389.2, read as the reverse complement.
GAACCAAATCACCCTCCTGAAGGTTAGGCCGAGAGAGCTGCCACTTGTTCCACCTTTGGAGCGAGTGAAAATACTCAAGTCTCCATCTCTTCCAAAATTGAGCTTTAAGGGATTCTATCTTTCTCCACAAGATAGGCAAAGACTGATCAAGTTTACGATCAAGCAACGGAGGAGAGCAGCTAAGGAACTGCCCACCAGAAAATGACCTGGAGTCAAAGGAAGGAAATCACAAGGATCGTTGGAAAGAGGAGAAAGAGGTCGTGAGTTGACAATTCCCTCAATGAGTATAATTAAAGAATTGAATTCTTCGTAAGTTACAATACTAGAGCCAAGAGTTTCCTTTAAATGATTTTTTGTGAGTTTCACACAAGATTCCCATCGTCCGCCATGATGGGGAGCATAAGGAGGGACGAAATGCCATTTTAATTGGTTTAAGTGCGAGTAATTGGAGATTTGTTCTTTCGCACGAGGGGAACAAAGGGCTTTATACCATTGCTGCGAAGCTCCAACAAAGGTTTTGGCATTATCAGAGAAGACTTCAGAAGGAATGCCCCTTCGTGAAATGAATCTAGAGAAAGCGGAAAGAAAATATGAGGTGGAGGCACTAGTTACGAGCTCAAGATGAATAGAGCCAGTGACCATACAGACAAATAGAGAAACGTTTAGTTTTCCAAGGATTTTCCTTTTAGCACTAGGGTGATTTTGTTGATACACAAACGGACCGGCGTAATCAATGCCGGTGAAGGAAAAAGGTCTGCAAGGAGCTGAACGAAATGGGGGAAGGTCAGCCATGAGTTGCTGATGAGGTTTAGGCTGAGCTTTGAAACAAGTAATACATTTATGTATAACAGAAGTGGCTTCGTGTAAACCATTAATAGACCAGTATTTTTCCCGTATAAAGCATAGAAGGGTTCTAGAACCAACATGTAAGTTTTGATAATGAAACTGACGAATGATTATCCGAGTAACATGATGTTTAGACTGAAGGATAATAGGGTGCTTTTTTTCATCAGAGAAGTCAGAAAGAGAAAGTCTGCGCCCACTCCTAACAAACCATCGTCATCTAGAAAAGGGCATAAGGCAAAAAGCCTGCTGTGTTTCTTGAGAGTTTTACCTTTAGCCAATATGTTTATTTCGACTGAGAACGCCTCTCTCTGGGTGAGCCAAAGAACTTTGATGGTGGCAATTTGCAATTCAACAGCCGAAAGAAAAGGCTGAGGGAATAGAGGTTGATCTAGTACTAAAAATTTCCATCTGAGCACATTAGCAGTGATGCGCACTAGTTTTTGAAAAGAGGAGTAACGTTCCAACAAGGAAGGAGTGTTGGCAGTTACAAAGGCAGAAGCTTTTTTGCTGATTTCAGGAATATCCTCTAACGGGAAATTAGAGTTGGAAGGTCGGTTTTGAATTCTTTCAGAAAGCCATGAAGGGCCGTGCCAGTACAAACAGGATTGAGATAGTGACTTAGGTGAACAACCACGAGAAATGAGGTCGGCGGGGTTGTCTTTGCTAGAAACATGGTTCCATTGTTCTGGTTTAGAAACAGTTTGAATTTTCTCAACTCTGTTAGCTACAAAAGCTTGTCAATTAGAAGGAGGTTTAGAAATCCATGCCAAAGCAATAGAGGAATCTGTCCAAAAATATGTGTGCGAGAACTTACAGTTGAGTGTTTGTTTGAGTTTGTTAGCTAATTCGGCAGCAAGTAGTGCGGCGCAGAGTTCAAGACGAAGTAATGAAACGGGTTTCAAAGGCGCAACCTTAGATTTAGCACATATCAAATTGGAGAAAACTGGGGAGCGGCTTACAATGTAAGCACAACATCCGTATGCTTTGGTCGAACTGTCAGCAAAAAGGTGCAAATCCAGGACAAGAGAGAGAGAAAGACCGGAACTAGCACTCTAGGAATGTCTATTAATGAGAGATCACAAAGATTGACCGAAAGGCAAGCCACTTTTGTAAAAGCGAAGGAGGAATGGGATCATCCCAATCCGAGTTCAATGACCATAGCTCTTGCGTAAAGATTTTAGCTAGAACAATTACGGGTGCAATGAACTGAAGCGGGTCATATATCTTAGCTATTTCTGATAGCACTTGTCTTTTGGTTTGTGGAGGTGAGGAAGACAAATTTACTTCGTAAAAGAATGAGTCAGCTTTAGGACACCAGTGTATTCCCAAAACATTAGTAGCATCCTCCAATTGACAATGCTCTACTGGAGTATTAACAGGATAATGTGGCAAGAGATTGGATAGAAGTTCCTCAGAATTTGAGTTCCAACGATGAAGTAAGAATCCTCCTCTGCTAAGTAAAGTTTTTAAACTTTGAGAGAGTTCGATAGCCTCAGATACATTCTTAAAAGAAAAATGAAAGTCATGAACGTAGAAGGATTTTTTTAACAAAATAGGAGTTTCAGAAGGAAACAAATGACCATCTTGGTCGGCAAGATGTTTCAAAGTACGAATGGCAAGAAAAGCCGATGGTTTAAGCCCATACGTTACGGTTTTTAATTTAAAGATCTTTATGGTTTTAGTAGGAGCATCACGCCAGAGAATTCGTTGAAGATTTTGTTGTTCGGAATTAATCAGAATTTGTCTATACATTTGTTGAACGTCGGCTATGATTCCAATTGGAAATAGACGAAAATTTAAAAGAATAGACGGGAGATCAGACTGAATGGCAGGTCCAGATAGGAGAGTGTCATTTAAGGAAATGCCATTGGCATCAGGGGCAGAACCATTAAAAACAACTCTTATCTTTTTTTTGGTGGAGGGATTCTTCCAAACGGGATGGTGATTTAAATACACTGAATCTAAAGAAGGGTTGAAATCTTGAACAGTCTCCATATGGTTAGAAGCTTCATAATCCTCCATGAATTCAAGGTATTGTTTGCGAGTGGAAGGATCTTGCTTGAGTTGATTCTCAACTGCAAATAAAGCTTTACGAGCTTTCGGATAGGAATCACATAAAGAAGGAGGAGAAGAAATGCGTGGCATTGTGACAATAAATCTGCCATCTGGGTTACGAACAGTGGTTTCTAAAAAATGCTGTTCACAAAATTCATCTTCTGATGAAAGAGATGGAGCAGATTCAATGGACTGGATTTGCCAAAAATTTTCCAGACGCTGATGAAGATCTGCATTAGTGAAATGGCATTGAGAGGAACCTTGAACAGTTTGAAGAGGAATATAACCTGTGATAAGCCAGCCAAATTTAGTATGGTGGGCGTAGATACCAGATGAAATATCAACCCTTGACGGAAGAAGATTTTGCCAAAATGTGTTAGCGCCAAAAAGAATGTCAACGTGAGAGCTTTTATAGAATTGAGGGTCAGCCAGTTTTAGATCAGAGGGAAATTTCCATTCGTCAACGGAAAAAGAGCGACTGGGAGTAGGACTGCCAATACTCGGAATGGACAGACAGTTTAGATGAAAGTTAGTGCCATATTGGACTGAATCTTTCACCTGCAGCTTGACATAATTTAAGGAAGTAGACTTGCTGTTGTTGATACCAGATATTTCAATATTGGTGGAGAGTGGTTTGAGACCTAACCTTTCAACTAATGATGAGGTTATGAAGTCATGAGTTGCCGCATTGTCGAGCAAGGCTCGTACTAAGTGCCAATTGCCGGAAGAATCTTTAACTTGGACCTGGATCGTAGATAACAAAACTTGAGCACTACGCCATGAGGGGGTTGTTTGATTGTAGGATTGGGCAACGGTATTTACAGTAGAAACAGAAGAGCTAGGTGGAGATGCATCACTAGTGAGGCTCAGCGCAGGTTGGGCACTAGGATTTGAAACTGTTCCAGGAATAGACCGTGGCTTTTCGAAGCGGTGTAAGGTAGAATGATGTCTTAGCTTGCAATGCATGCAAAATCCTTTCGAAGGGCAGTCCGCTAAGATATGCCTTGAAGAGAGGCAGTTAAAACAACATTTGTTTTGCGACACAGCTTTTCTACGATCGTCAACTGAAAGGCCTTTGAAGGTACTGCAGAAATATAAAGGGTGAGGATTATTGCAAGGAATACACGAGGTGTTATTACCTTGTATAGAGAAAACATGAGAATGTGAAGACTTTTTCGAGAAATGCTTGGTGGGTTTACTTTTGCTGACATCGGTGGAACCTTCAGCTATATTGATTAAAGCAGAAAGATTTTTGACAATGTTTCTTTATGAAAGAGATCAAAACTTTAAATGTGGGTTCAGGTTTGTCCACTAAATCGGATTCCCATGCTTTACGAGTATTAAGGTCAAATTTGGACGTAGTGAGATGTATAAGAAAAAGATCCCAATGTTCAACAGTTTGTTTAAGATATTCTAGGGCTCTTACATGAAGTTCAACGGTGTCTCCCAGATTTCTAAGGGATGATAAATTATCAGGGCGTGAAGCTGGTAAATTAAACAAGGCGTTCATACGGCATTGAATCCTAAGTTTGGCATTGCCATATCGCTGTTGGATGAGGTCAATAGCTACCGAGTAATTTTCGGTTGTGAGAGGTAAAGCTTCAATTAACTTTAAAGGAGGACCCTGAAGAGACCGTTAAAGCGCTACCTCGTGCCTCGCTGGCATCGGGGGAGCGTGGGTTTGAATCCCACCTCGGCCGTCAAGAAAATGGTTTTCGTGGTTTCCCATTTTCACCACCAGGCAAATGCCGGGACGGTTCCTTTCAATAGGTCCACGGCCGATTTCCTGCAAATATCCCTTCCCTGACCCGTCCTGAAAAGAAAAAGTACATGGCCATTGGCTGCATTAATAAAATTATAATAATAAAATTTTTGAATCTCAGGGAATGATCTATTATCATGTTTTAGAGAAGAAAAATGTTCAAAAAAGGAATCCCACTCTTTTTCCTCCCCCGAAAAGGTAGGAAGTTGGATTTTAGGAAGAAACGGTTTGCTAACTTCGGTGTTTTGATGGGTTGCTAATTGCTTAATTAAATCCTTAGCTTCGCCATACATATTGTAATACAGTTCTTCAACAGAACTGCAATCCTGTTCTTGATCAGGTTCGATTGTTTCAATTTCGGTTTGCAACACATCATACTCTTGAAAATGTTGCTGATAAACGTTAAAACGTTGAACTAGAACGTCATAATTGTGATCATCAAAAGATTTGGAAACCAAAAAATGCTGAAAACGAGTAAGTTTGTTTTTACAGGCGGTTCATTTGGCTACAAGCTCCTTAGGAAGAGACATGGCGGAACTTTGAGTACTTTCACTCACCGATCTGCTAGACTGCCGAGCGTCTGAAGTGGTAGTAGTAGTATTTGTACTGGTAGGGGGACATCTCCGCTCACCCAAACACAGCTTTCATAGCGATAGCTGAAAAATACAATTAGCATTAATAACAGAAGTGGAAAGCTGCAATAGCTTATCGAATGGCTTGGCAACCTGTTTCATACAATAAACAATTATAAAGGTTATTTAAAGGTCCCGGGTTTCGGCACCAACTTGGATAGGATCTGTCAATGCGAGACCTCCTCTTTCGGGAAGGACTAGAAGTGAAGCTTCTAGTCTAATAAGCAAATGAACTTTACTAAGTAGGAACAGATTGAACATTGATGAGTAAATAGCAATGGAAACAGTTTGCCAATAACAGTGGTATTTTATTCAAAAACAACTTTCAAAAGATTAACAATAAATAAATATATAAACATGTAATGGAAATGTGACCTTTGACGGGCCGACAACAAGCGAGCAAGATTTCATAAGCTTTCAAAAACAACTCTCAAAAGATTAATAATAAATAAATATATAAACATGTAATGGAAATGTGACCTTTGACAGGCCGACAACAAGCGAACAAGATTTCATAAGCTTTGAATGCCAACAAACCTTAGAATAAGTAACCACTTTGTGGCCAGTTAGTCTAAAATAAAACTATGCAGGGTAAAATAATGAGTAACTATAGTGGTCAATAATGGCTTAAAATCTAGCCTAGGACTGCACACTGAGAGTAGGCTAGTTTATTTAGAGAAAAATCAACATTAACATGCCAGTAGGGATAACATCCCGCTAGTCGCCTGATAGTTACAAGGCGAGGTTGTTTACAATTGAAATGGGAGCATTCCCAAAAACACCTTGATAGATTAAATAGAGAACAAGCCATTCACTTCGTCAGAGAGGTGAACTGGTTTTAAGCCCAATAGTTTATACAAAATAGAGAAAAGGATGATTTGTTTTGAAGGATAGTTAACATGCGAAAGAGAGAGAACAGTTGTTTTCTCATAGCCCACAATTTAAAGGCATAATACATGCTTAAGTTGAGTTTGGCATGGTTTGACCCGTTATTTAAGTCATGTAACATAACCCTAAAAAAGAAAGATACATTTTTAAGTTTAGAAATGTTTTAGGTTATAATAAACACTTAGCTTGTTGGCGTTGGTGTAGAGGAATTTCCACATAATAGAAATAGAGGAAGAACGGGTTGATCACTTTTTTCCGTCTTGGAAATGTTGAAGACTTAGTGCCCAGCACAGAAGAAAATTTGTTTATCACCTTGGCTCAAGACAAACTGACGTAGGCCAATTATCGATGTAAACTTATATAGATTTCGTAGATTTTAGAATGCACTGCGGGTTTGACTAGAAGCATTTTGCGATGCATCGTCACACAGCGTTGCGACACTTTCAAGAGTTGTGCGAACAGCGTGAAGACGGCTGAAGATGAGTGACGGGCATGGAGACTTGCTGGAGACAGACTGTTGATGTAGGCCAGGGCAGGCTATATACCGGCCAACGTGCTGGATGCGTGATGTGGAGGGATGACTTCGGCCAATACGAGAGCGTGGAGCTTTCTCGAAGCCGCTGAAGGCCAATCAGAGAAAGGGGCCAACTGAAAATGAACCTCGTGACCAGTATTACGTCCGGAAAAGTTCAGTATCGCGGAACACGTGCAAGCTGGTACAATTGAGAAAAAAAAGGAGAGAATGACACTGACAGGTAAGAGGTTATGTTATAATAAAAATAAGTGAACTTTGTAAATTTCACTGAAAAGTGAACATACTGCCAGAGGGGCAACAGAGAAGGAAAAAAAACATGAGAGAGAAGAGCTAGAGTGGCAGAGGGCAAATGACTAAATAGGACGAACACAGTGTCCTGATGAAGTTTTAAGTTTGACCACTCGAACTCTAGCATCTCTGCCATAATAGCATTTTATAACACGACCAGTTTTCCATACAAGAGGAGGACTTGGGTCTTTGAGAAGAACCAAATCACCCTCCTGAAGGTTAGGCCGAGAGAGCTGCCACTTGTTCCACCTTTGGAGCGAGTGAAAATACTCAAGTCTCCATCTCTTCCAAAATTGAGCTTTAAGGGATTCTATCTTTCTCCACAAGATAGGCAAAGACTGATCAAGTTTACGATCAAGCAACGGAGGAGAGGCAGCTAAGGAACTGCCCACCAGAAAATGACCTGGAGTCAAAGGAAGGAAATCACAAGGATCGTTGGAAAGAGGAGAAAGAGGTCGTGAGTTGACAATTCCCTCAATGAGTAAAATTAAAGAATTGAATTCTTCTTAAGTTACAATACTAGAGCCAAGAGTTTTCTTTAAATGATTTTTTGTGAGTTTCACACAGGTTTCCCATCGTCCGCCATGATGGGGAGCATAAGGAGGGATGAAATTCCATTTGAATTGGTTTAAGTGCGAGTAATTGGAGATTTGTTCTTTCGCACGAGGGGAACAAAGGGCTTTATACCATTGCTGCGAAGCTCCAACAAAGGTTTTGGCATTATCAGAGAAGACTTCAGAAGGAATGCCCCTTCGTGAAATGAATCTAGAGAAAGCGGAAAGAAAATATGAAGTGGAGGCACTAGTTACGAGCTCAAGATGAATAGAGCCAGTGACCATACAGACAAATAGAGAAACGTTTAGTTTTCCAAGGATTTTCCTTTTAGCACTAGGGTGATTTTGTTGATACACAAACGGACCGGCGTAATCAATGCCGGTGAAGGAAAAAGGTCTGCAAGGAGCTGAACGAAATGGGGGAAGGTCAGCCATGAGTTGCTGATGAGGTTTAGGCTGAGCTTTGAAACAAGTAATACATTTATGTATAACAGAAGTGGCTTCGTGTAAACCATTAATAGACCAGTATTTTTCCCGTATAAAGCATAGAAGGGTTCTAGAACCAACATGTAAGTTTTGATAATGAAACTGACGAATGATTATCCGAGTAACATGATGTTTAGACTGAAGGATAATAGGGTGCTTTTTTTCATCAGAGAAGTCAGAAAGAGAAAGTCTGCGCCCACTCCTAACAAACCATCGTCATCTAGAAAAGGGCATAAGGCAAAAAGCCTGCTGTGTTTCTTGAGAGTTTTACCTTTAGCCAATATGTTTATTTCGACTGAGAACGCCTCTCTCTGGGTGAGCCAAAGAACTTTGATGGTGGCAATTTGCAATTCAACAGCCGAAAGAAAAGGCTGAGGGAATAGAGGTTGATCTAGTACTAAAAATTTCCATCTGAGCACATTAGCAGTGATGCGCACTAGTTTTTGAAAAGAGGAGTAACGTTCCAACAAGGAAGGAGTGTTGGCAGTTACAAAGGCAGAAGCTTTTTTGCTGATTTCAGGAATATCCTCTAACGGGAAATTAGAGTTGGAAGGTCGGTTTTGAATTCTTTCAGAAAGCCATGAAGGGCCGTGCCAGTACAAACAGGATTGAGATAGTGACTTAGGTGAACAACCACGAGAAATGAGGTCGGCGGGGTTGTCTTTGCTAGAAACATGGTTCCATTGTTCTGGTTTAGAAACAGTTTGAATTTTCTCAACTCTGTTAGCTACAAAAGCTTGTCAATTAGAAGGAGGTTTAGAAATCCATGCCAAAGCAATAGAGGAATCTGTCCAAAAATATGTGTGCGGGAACTTACAGTTGAGTGTTTGCTTGAGTTTGTTAGCTAATTCGGCAGCAAGTAGTGCGGCGCAGAGTTCAAGACGAAGTAATGAAACGGGTTTCAAAGGCGCAACCTTAGATTTAGCACATATCAAATTGGAGAAAACTGGGGAGCGGCTTACAATGTAAGCACAACATCCGTATGCTTTGGTCGAACTGTCAGCAAAAAGGTGCAAATCCAGGACAAGAGAGCAAGAGACCGGAACTAGCACTCTAGGAATGTCTATCAATGAGAGATCACAAAGATTGTGCCGAAAGGCAAGCCACTTTTGTAAAAGCGAAGGAGGAATGGGATCATCCCAATCCGAGTTCAATGACCATAGCTCTTGCATAAAGATTTTAGCTAGAACAATTACGGGTGCAATGTACTGAGCTATTTCTGATAGCACTTGTCTTTTGGTTTGTGGAGGTGAGGAAGACAAATTTACTTCGTAAAAGAATGAGTCAGCTTTAGGATAACAGTGTATTCCCAAAACTTTAGTAGCATCCTCCAATTGACAAAGCTCTACTGGAGTATTAACAGGATAATGTGGCAAGAGATTGGATAGAAGTTCCTCAGAATTTGAGTTCCAACGATGAAGTAAGAATCCTCCTCTGCCAAGTAAAGTTTTTAAACTTTGAGAGAGTTCGATAGCCTCAGATACATTCTTAAAAGAAAAAAGAAAGTCATGAACGTAGAAGGAATTTTTTAACAAAATAGGAGTTTCAGAAGGAAACAAATGACCATCTTGGTCGGCAAGATGTTTCAAAGTACGAATGGCAAGAAAAGCCGATGGTTTAAGCCCATACGTTACGGTTTTTAATTTAAAGATCTTTATGGTTTTAGTAGGAGCATCACGCCAGAGAATTCGTTGAAGATTTTGTTGTTCGGAATTAATCAGAATTTGTCTATACATTTGTTGAACGTCGGCTATGATTCCAATTGTAAATAGACGAAAATTTAAAAGAATAGACGGGAGATCAGACTGAATGGCAGGTCCAGATAGGAGAGTGTCATTTAAGGAAATGCCATTGGCATCAGGGGCAGAACCATTAAAAACAACTCTTATCTTTTCTTTGGTGGAGGGATTCTTCCAAACGGGATGGTGATTTAAATACACTGAATCTAAAGAAGGGTTGAAATCTTGAACAGTCTCCATATGGTTAGAAGCTTCATAATCCTCCATGAATTCAAGGTATTGTTTGCGAGTGGAAGGATCTTGCTTGAGTTGATTCTCAACTGCAAATAAAGCTTTAAGAGCTTTCGGATAGGAATCACATAAAGAAGGAGGAGAAGAAATGCGTGGCATTGTGACAATAAATCTGCCACCTGGGTTACGAACAGTGGTTTCTAAAAAATGCTGTTCACAAAATTCATCTTCTGATGAAAGAGAAGGAGCAGATTCAATGGACTCGATTTGCCAAAAATTTTCCAGACGCTGATGAAGATCTGCATTAGTGAAATGGCATTGAGAGGAACCTTGAACAGTTTGAAGAGGAATATAACCTGTGATAAGCCAGCCAAATTTAGTATGGTGGGCGTAGATACCAGATGAAATATTAACCCTTGACGGAAGAAGATTTTGCCAAAATGTGTTAGCGCCAAAAAGAATGTCAACGTGAGAGCTTTTATAGAATTGAGGGTCAGCCAGTTTTAGATCAGAGGGACATTTCCATTCGTCAACGGAAAAAGAGCGACTGGGAGTAGGACTGCCAATACTCGGAATGGACAGACAGTTTAGATGAAAGTTAGTGCCATATTGGACTGAATCTTTCACCTGCAGCTTGACATAATTTAAGGAAGTAGACTTGCTGTTGTTGATACCAGATATTTCAATATTGGTGGAGAGTGGTTTGAGACCAAACCTTTCAACTAATGATGAGGTTATGAAGTCATGAGTTGCCGCATTGTCGAGCAAGGCTCGTACTAAGTGCCAATTGCCGGAAGAATCTTTAACTTGGACCTGGATCGTAGATAACAAAATTTGAGCACTACGCCATGAGGGGGTTGTTTGATTGTAGGATTGGGCAACGGTATTTACAGTAGAAACAGAAGAGCTAGGTGGAGATGCATCACTAGTGAGGCTCAGCGCAGGTTGGGCACTAGGATTTGAAACTGTTCCAGGAATAGACCGTGGCTTTTCGAAGCGGTGTAAGGTAGAATGATGTCTTAGCTTGCAATGCATGCAAACTCCTTTCGAAGGGCAGTCCGCTAAGATATGCCTTGAAGAGAGGCAGTTAAAATAACATTTGTTTTGCGACACAGCTTTTCTACGATCGTCAACTGAAAGGCCTTTGAAGGTATTGCAGAAATATAAAGGGTGAGGATTATTGCAAGGAATACACGAGGTGTTATTACCTTGTATAGAGAAAACATGAGAATGTGAAGACTTTTCCGAGAAATGCTTGGTGGGTTTACTTTTGCTGACATCGGTGGAACCTTCAGCTTTATTGATTAAAGCAGAAAGAATTTGACAATGTTTCTTTATGAAAGAGATCAAAACTTTAAATGTGGGTTCAGGTTTGTCCACTAAATCGGATTCCCATGCTTTACGAGTATTAAGGTCAAATTTGGACGTAGTGAGATGTATAAGAAAAAGATCCCAATGTTCAACAGTTTGTTTAAGATGTTCTAGGGCTCTTACATGAAGTTCAACGGTGTCTCCCAGATTTCTAAGGGATGATAAATTATCAGGGCGTGAAGCTGGTAAATTAAACAAGGCGTTCATATGGCGTTGAATCCTAAGTTTGGCATTACCATATCGCTGTTGGATGAGGTCAATAGCTACCGAGTAATTTTCGGTTGTGAGAGGTAAAGCTTCAATTAACTTTAAAAGAGGACCCTGGAGAGAGCGTTATAGCGCACCTCGTGCATCGCTGGCATCGGGGGAGCGTGGGTTTGAATCCCACCTCGGCCGTCAAGAAAATGGTTTTCGTGGTTTCCCATTTTCACCACCAGGCAAATGCCGGGACGGTTCCTTTCAATAGGTCCACGGCCGATTTCCTGCCAATATCCCTTCCCTGACCCGTCCTGAAAAGAAAAAGTACATGGCCATTGGCTGCATTAATAAAATTATAATAATAATTTTTTTAAATCTCAGGAATGATCTATTATCATGTATTAGAGAAGAAAAATATTCAAAAAAGGAATTCCACTGTTTTTCCTCCCCTGAAAAGGTAGGAAGTTGGATTTTAGGAAGAAACGGTTTGCTAACTTCGGTGTTTTGATGGGTTGCTAATTGCTTAATTAAATCCTTAGCTTCGCCATACATATTGTAATACAGTTCTTCAACAGAACTGCGATCCTGTTCTTGATCAGGTTCGATTGTTTCAATTTCGGTATGCAAAACATCAAACTCTTGAAAATGTTGCTGATAAACGTTAAAACGTTGAACTAGAACGTCATAATTGTGATCATCAAAAGATTTGGAAACCAAAAAATGCTGAAAACGAGTAAGTTTGTTTTCACAGGTGGTTCTTTTGGCTACAAGCTCCTTAGGAAGAGACATGGCGGAACTTTGAGTACTTTCACTCACCGATCTGCTAGACTGCCGAGCGTCTGAAGTGGTAGTAGTAGTATTTGTACTGGTAGAGGGACATCTCCGCTCACCCAAACACAGCTTTCATAGCGATAGCTGAAAAATACAATTAGCATTAATAACAGAAGTGGAAAGCTGCAATAGCTTATCGAATGGCTTGGCAACCTGTTTCATACAATAAACAATTATAAAGGTTATTTAAAGGTCCCGGATTTCGGCACCAACTTGGATAGGATCTGTCAATGCGAGACCTCCTCTTTCGGGAAGGACTAGAAGTGAAGCTTCTAGTCTAATAAGCAAATGAACTTTACTAAGTAGGAACAGATTGAACATTGATGAGTAAATAGCAATGGAAACAGTTTGCCAATAACAGTGGTATTTTATTCAAAAACAACTTTCAAAAGATTAACAATAAATAAATATATAAACATGTAATGGAAATGTGACCTTTGACGGGCCGACAACAAGCGAGCAAGATTTCATAAGCTTTCAAAAACAACTCTCAAAAGATTAATAATAAATAAATATATAAACATGTAATTGAAATGTGACCTCTGACAGGCCGACAACAAGCGAACAAGATTTCATAAGCTTTGAATGCCAACAAACCTTAGAATAAGTAACCACTTTGTGGCCAGTTAGTCTAAAATAAAACTATGCAGGGTAAAATAATTAGTAACTATAGTGCTCATTAATGGCTTAAAATCTAGCCTAGGACTGCACACTGAGAGTAGGCTAGTTTATTTACAGAAAAATCAACATTAACATGCCAGTAGGGATAACATCCCGCTAGTCGCCTGATAGTTACAAGGCGAGGTTGTTTACAATTGAAATGGGAGCATTCCCAAAAACACCTTGATAGATTAAATAGAGAACAAGCCATTCACTTCGTCAGAGAGGTGAACTGGTGTTAAGCCCAATAGTTTATACAAAATAGAGAAAAGGATGATTTGTTTTGAAGGATAGTTAACATGCGAAAGAGAGAGAACAGTTGTTTTCTCATAGCCCACAATTTAAAGGCATAATACATGCTTAAGTTGAGTTTGGCATGGTTTGACCCGTTATTTAAGTCATGTAACATAACCCTAAAAAAGAAAGAAACATTTTTAAGTTTAGAAATGTTTTAGGTTATAATAAACACTTAGCTTGTTGGCGTTGGTGTAGAGGAATTTCCAAATAATAGAAATAGAGGAAGAACGGGTTGATCACTTTTTTCCGTCTTGGAAATGTTGAAGACTTAGTGCCGAGCACAGAAGAAAATTTGTTTATCACCTTGGCTCAAGACAAACTGACGTAGGCCAAGTATCGATGTAAACTTATATAGATTTCGTAGAACTCGGTTTGATCACTTCTTTCCGTCTTGGAAATGTTGAAGACTTAGTGCCCAGCACAGAAGAAAATTTGTTTATCACCTTGGCTCAAGACAAACTGACGTAGGCCAAGTATCGATGTAAACTTATATAGATTTCGTAGATTTTAGAATGCACTGCGGGTTTGACTAGAAGCATTTTGCGATGCATCGGCACACAGCGTTGCGACACTTTCAAGAGTTGTGCGAACAGCGTGAAGACGGCTGAAGTTGAGTGACGGGCATGGAGACTTGCTGGAGACAGACTGTTGATGTAGGCCAGGGCAGGCTATATACCGGCCAACGTGCTGGATCCGTGATGTGGACAGATGACGTCGGCCAATACGAGAGCGTGGAGCTTTCTCGAAGCCGCTGAAGGCCAATCAGAGAAAGGGGCCAACTGAAAATGAACCTCGTGACCAGTATTACTTCCGGAAAAGTTCAGTATCGCGGAACACGTGCAAGCTGGTACAATTGAGAGAAAAAAAGGAGAGAATGACACTGACAGGTAAGAGGTTATGTTATAATAAAAATAAGTGAACTTTGTAAATTTCACTGAAAAGTGAACACTAATAAAAGGTAAAAATGAAAAATTAAAAAATATTGATAATAATAATAATAATAATAGAATATATAAAATTATATCATTCTGGTCACAAATTGGGACCGCCACAAGCTGATGAGTTTCAGTTTCATTTAGTTTTTTAGGCGTAATCAAACTGCTTATTTGAACCAACAATGTCCGCTCACCTTTGCGGGCCCTTGCAGCCACTGTGCTCATTGTCTCCGCTTGCATGCGCTCCTTATCCTCGGTACTCCGTCACTAACTATTTAAAAGGACACCCTGTACTTACATGCGATTTTAAACAACTAATTAATATTTGAAACATTCAGCTTGTTATTTGTTTGCATGCAACTTGTAAACGGTCCCGTGAGGGGATGTCATTTCATGGTCTAGAGGTCAGCATTGCTGCCTCTGGATTTTAACTTATTAGGTTCGATTCCCACCTTCAGCATTTATTTTTTCCTATTGCAACCTTATTACAAATTGATAGAGCATGGTCCAAATGACACTACAGTACTTTGAATAGGTGTATAGTGCATACTTTGTTTACAAGCATATTTATGTTTTAATTCAACATTTTAAGAAAATGAAAGTTCGTCTTATTATGGATGGTTTTGTGGGCATTTTACATCTTGTCTCTGTAGACGAAGATGAATATTTGATTGTTAGTATCATTGGGAGGGGCCCTCGGGGAAACCTGTAACCTCTAGAGGGCGCGTCCCCAGGTGGTGGATAGGGGGACCACAGTAATATGATCAGGTTCAGACACGCCGGAAAAGGAACCCGCGGACCAAGAGGTAGCCCAATTCCTGGGGGCTTCACAATGCTGGGACACCCTCTCTTCAGGGGTCATAAATATGGAGGACCCAGCTCTGGGTTAAGAGTGAAGACTCAACGGCACCTGCAGTGGAGAAGGAGTCCTTCGCTACAGTGTGGTTATCGGAAGAGGCAACCCAGTACTCGGGTAGTATGAGTAAAAGGTATCTGTCCTCTAGATGGGGACAGAAATCAGTCGTAGCGTCTGAACCTCAGAGAGGCGGCTACAAACAGCGTCTGTTTCCTATGGGCGGCTGATAAAAAGCTATAATTGGCATTGATGCTGGCAGCAGCTATAAAATG
Organism: Meconema thalassinum; assembly: GCA_946902985.2. Lineage (NCBI taxonomy): Eukaryota > Metazoa > Arthropoda > Insecta > Orthoptera > Tettigoniidae > Meconema > Meconema thalassinum. Next base: position 883,526,925 of record OX336389.2, on the reverse strand, counting down.
CTTGGTGACAGGCTCTGTGACAAACCAGCCATAAAAACCCTCAGTCACAATCTCATGGAATGATATCTATCGAATTAAGTACCATGGCTAGGGCGTCCCCCGTAGACGTCGCGCGTTGGCATGGCCCGTTCAACGTGAGAAATATGCAAGGGATACCGTCGCACGGGCGGCGACGGCTAAACAAGCTAGCCCATACAACCCGTCTTGCTTCACTTAACGTCGGCACTATGTCTGGATGGCACAGCGAACTTTCAAAGGCTCTTCAAAGGAGACGGGTCGATACCTGTGTGGTGAAGGAAACGCGGTGGAGTGGACAAAAATCATATGACATCGGATGCGGGTACAAACTGATATACACTGGCACCCGTGGAACAACCAGTGGCGTAGGTATTGTTGTATCAGCAAAGTTCGACAGCTGTATCTCTGATGTGCAGCGTTACGATGGCCGTCTGATGAAGATTATCTACATCGCAGATGGACGAAAGATCCACTTTTTCAGCGCATACGCCCCACAGACATGTTTGCCTGGAACAAGAAAGGATGCATTTTAGGAGATGCTTGAAGAGAAGACGGCAGCAGTACCCCTGAATGAATACCTCATTATCGCCGGTGATCTAAATGGACACGCCGGTTGTAGAAAGGAGGATCATGCAGCCGACGGTGGCCAACGAATCCTCGATTATGCTGAAGCCCATGACCTGGTCATCACGAACACATGGTTCAAAAAGCGTGATTCGCATTTAATAACTTATTACAGCGGTACACAGGCAACGCAGATCGATTGCATCCTCGTCAGGCGTCGGTACCTTAAAGACATGTTGGGCACAAAGGCTGTAACATATGAAACTGTTGCGACGCAACATCGACCAGTCATCTGCAAGTTGCATATCTAATCGCCGAATTCTGAACACGCCTTTCGTACGGGAGCTGCAAGAATCAAATGGTGGCGCCTCAAGGAACAGGAGGCCGAGGTTGTCACAGGAATATCACTGCCACCAATTACTACAGTCGTAGAGATCTGGATTAAACTAAAGGAGGCTGCCCATGATACTGCATGGGAACTGCTTGGAACAACCAAACCAGGACGGCGGAACATTGACAATGGTTCTGGAGTGATGAGGTCCGAGATACAGTAAGAAAGAAGAAGCAGCTTTACCATGAGTTTCTTACCGACAAGACACCGTTTCTCTGGGCTGCCTACAAGATACCCCGTAGTGATGCAAGGAAGATCATTGCCACAACAACAAAAAATGTGCATTATGCAGATCTTTACGCAAAACTTGACACGCGCGGGGGTGAGCGGGACTTATATCGACTCACAAAAGCGAGGCATCACAAAACACAGGACATTCAGCGCTTCTATGTTATTAATGATGAAATGGGAAACTTATTGGTCGATTGGATGAAGGCAAGAGAGCGCTGGCGGAGCTACTACGAGAAGATCTCTACCGAGGAATATCCCCATCCACCAATCCCAGTCCGTGCTGTTGTGGAAGGACCTGACAGAGACATTCATGTCGAAGAAGTCATGGCTGTTTTGAAAGAAAGGAAGCCGAGGAAAGCTACTGGCCCAGACGATCTCCCAGCAGAACTCTAGAATTCTCAACAGTGTTGTGGTGTTTGAAGCCATATTTTCAGTGTTGCCTTAGTAAACAAGAGTTTAGTGCTTTTCAATCGGTCAACACGAATGTACCCAAAAGAGATGGGTTATGCCCTAATCCTGAAATAAATTACATCAGATTAATGAAACACTAGGATGACCAGTTTCGATCGTCAAGCGATCACCATCAGATCCATTACACTTAGGCTATAAAATCTATGTTTGAAATACAGGTGAAAATATTTACAATATGTACAATTATTTAGTTGCAGTATTGGTACTGCAACTACAGCCTCCGTGGCTTAGGCGGCAGCACGCCGGCCTCTCACCGCTGGGTCCGTGGTTCAAATCCCGGTCACTCCATGTGAGATCTGTGCTGGACAAAACGGAGGCAGACAGGTTTTTCTCCGGGTACTCCGGTTTTCCCTGTCAAAATTTCATTCCAGCAACACTCTCCACTATCATTTCATTGCATTTGTCATTCATTTAATCATTGCCCCAGAGGAGTGCGTCAGGCCTCGGCAGCCGGCACAGTTCATATCCTCTCCGCTAGATGGGGGCTTCATTCATTCCATTCCTGACCCGGTCGGAGACTGGAAGCCGGCTGTGGATTTCCATTTTCATTGGTACTGCAACTGTCAGTGTATGCTAAATGCAGTATATACGATGTTAGGTGAAATGCTAAATGGTGATAGCTATTCGGAGTTTGTACTTCGGAGAGATTATATGGTTGTAAAAATCAACTACGGTTAAACTATAAAATTATAGGCTAATTACTTATCTGATTGTCTTCCTTACTACAGCTACTCGCAGTTTTTGTGCTCACTGTAACTCACGGTGCGGTCGACTGCGGTGGTTATCTTAACGACTGGTTTTTCCCTTCCTTCTCCCCCCTGCTGTGCGGAGTCATAGGGATGTGTTTATGTGAGGTGTTGCCAACCTAGATAAGATGTATGTTATTGAATGAGGTGGGTCTACAACTATTAAAGACCGTGGATTAGCCCTCCCCACGCGTGGACCATAAGCCATTCGAACTAAGTGTTGACGGTCTTATGAGGACGTCCCGGCACCTTTAATACTGCCGCGAAATGGGCCTTGGTTTATTGCAGAAGAAAAGTACATCGTACACCTGATCCAGATAACATTTACCTATTAAAAACCCCCTAATTTCCCCCCTTTTTTATCTAGCTTGGCTGTGTCGCTAAATTGTGTCTTGTTTCCGACAGGGTGTGTTTTTAGTAGCGTGAAGAGGGGTGAGCTCTCCATGAACGTGTGTTCATTTAGATTGTTGGGATTGTTTCGTTTGGCTAGGTGTATCTCGATTGCTTCCTTTATGTCAAGAGCTCTGCCTTTCGATTCGTGATGGATTATTTTAAGGTCCGACTCTATGTTGGTAAAGTTGTGCCCCGCGTCACACATATGTTCGCACACGGCTGAATGTGTTCCGTATCTTATTGCATTCCTATGTTCATTATAACGTGTGTCTACTCGTCTTCCACTCTGCCCGATGTAATTCCCTTGGCAACCGGTGTCTTGGCACGTTATAGAATATACCCCTGACCTTGAATACGGGTCACGTTTATTTAGATTACTATTTAGGAGGTGCCTAGCGGTTGTGTTTTTCGTTGTGAAAGCTATCTTTATGCCTTGCTTTTTGAATAGGTTAGTGATTTTATATGTATTCGCATTCACATAGTTGAAACGCGCAAATTTTTTCTCATTACTGTCCGGTTTGGGAATCGTTCTATCTTTATTTTTATATTTGGCTATAATTTGGTTTATTTTGCTTGGCGGGAAGTTGTTTTCCTTTGCTATTTGCTTAATAGTTCTTATTTCCTTATTATAGTTGTCTATCGACATGGGTATGTTTAAAGCCCTGTACACCATTGAATTGAAACCCGCTAGATTGTGCGTACTGGGGTGATTAGACTGATTGTCGATTGCATGCGAGGTTTGTGTTGCTTTCCGGAATATGGAATATGAAAGGTCGTTGTCTTTACGTTCAATAGTTATATCGAGATAATTTATTTTTCGGTCTATTTCGGATTCCTTAGTGAATTTGATAGAGTGGTGTAGGCTATTAATGGATTGGAGAATTGTTTCTTCGCCTGTTAGTTCAGTATCGTAGATGCAAATTACATCATCTACGTATCTTTTCCATATTACTATTCCCTTTGTTGAAGTCTTTTCTAAGAATGCATTTCCTAGTGCATTGATGAAGATGTCAGCGATTAACCCACTTAGTGGCGATCCCATCGCTAGGCCTTCTCTCTGTGTGTACATTTTATTGTCGAATTGAAACACGTTTTGGGTGAGAACGACCCTCAGTAATCTCACAATCTCTTCAGTTTCTTTTACCGAATTGTTGGATTTTAAGTTGTTTTCGATAGTATTGATTGCTTCAATAATCGGAATATTGGTGTACATGTTAGTTACATCGAAGGATACTAGCCTGAAGATAGGTTTCATTTGTAGGGTGTTCAATGCTGTTACTAGTTCTGTTGTGTTCTTTACAGAGTTGTTTTTGTCGTTGGAAAGACGGCATTTTAAGATTTTTAGTAACTCTTTGCTGATTTTGTAATTAGGGGCATTCCTACAATTGACTATTGGTCTCATTGGGCATTCCTTTTTGTGTATTTTTGGTTGTCCCCTCAATGACGGTATTTTCGGGTTCATGTTTATTAGTTTTGATTTTTCGGCTTTGGTCAGTAAGTATTCTGTTTCTTTTAGCGCACTTTTTTTGTTTTTGGAATTTGTTGGTGGGGTCTTTTGTTAATTCCTTGATATCGTTGTTGTTTAGGAATTCGACTGTTTTTTCAATGTATTCTGTTTTGTTCAAAATTACTGTAGTGTTTCCCTTATCTACTTTTGTGATGATTAAGTCATGTTCTTTTATTTTTTGTTTCAATGACTTTATTTCTTTGAGTTGTTTGTTGTTTTGAATGTTATTGCTATCGCCCTCTCGTTTGAGGATTTTTTTGGCTTCGTTGGTGGCGAGATTTTTGGTTAATTCCCTGTCTTCTGCTGGGAGCTCGTGACTGGCTATCTCAATATCTGTGATTAACTGTTGTATATTGTGGTTCGTGTGTGCGTCTGTGCAGTTGTATTTCAAACCTTTGTCTAACATATTCATTTCACCTTGAGAAAAGGTTACGTTCGTTCTGTTGTTTACTCTGCTGGGGAAATTGAATTCATTGTTATTCGTGTGTTGTTCATTAGATTGATTGTTCTGTGTTTCTCTTAGTTTTCTTAATTTATTTTCTAGCGTTTCATGCTTCCTCGTTGCTCTGATTTTGATGGTGTCATGTAGGTGCTCAGTGAAGCCGTCCCATTGGGCTGCGTGCCAGAAATTACTTAGTTGCAATTGAATGTCGTATAATTGTTGGTTAATTTTTTGCTTTCTTATGTATGCAAATCTTAATTCGTTTTTTATCCAAAGCGCTTTGGCTTGTTTAGTTGAAATGATCGAGGCTGGTGTGTTCGGTACGGTTTTAATTGGTACGTATTTAGGGGTGAGATTTAGTACTATACATTTTTTGTTGAATCAAATTGACTTGTCTAAATTCATGAGTTTAAGCCTGAGTGATTTCAATTTCTTGGCTTCACGATTTGCCTGACTAGCCGTGAACATTGTGGTGTTTGAAGCCATATTTTCAGTGTTGCCTTAGTAAACAAGAGTTTAGTGCTTTTCAGTCGGTGAACACTAATGTACCCAAAAGAGATGGGTTATGCCCTAATCCTGAAATAAATTACAAGAGATTAATGAAACACTAGGATGACCAGTTTCGATCGTCAAGCGATCATCATCAGATCCATTACACTTAGGCTATAAAATCTATGTTTGAAATACAGGTGAAAATATTTACAATATGTACTATTATTTAGTTGCAGTATTGGTACTGCAACTGTCAGTGTATGCTAAATGCAGTATATATGATGTTAGGTGAAATGCTAAATGGTGATTGCTATCCGGAGTTTGTACTTTGGAGAGATTATATGGTTGTAAAAATCAACTATGGTTAAACTATAAAATTATAAGCTAACTACTTATCTGATTGTCTTCCTTACTACAGCTACTCGCAGATTTTTTGCTCACTGTAACTCACGGTGTGGTCGACTGCGGTGGTTATCTTAACGACTGGTTTTTCCCTTCCTTCTCCCCCCCTGCTGTGCGGAGTGATAACGATGTGTTTATGTGAGGTGTTGCCAACCTAGATAAGATGTATGTTATTGAATGAGGTGGGTCTACAACTATTAAAGACCGTGGATTAGCCCTCGCCACGCGTGGACCATAAGCCATTCGAACTAAGCGTTGACGGTCTTATGAGGACGTCCCGGCACCTTTAATACTGCCGCGAAATGGGCCTTGGTTTATTGCAGAAGAAAAGTACATCGTACACATGTTAAATGTTATCTGGATCAGGTGTACGATGTACTTTTCTTCTGCAATAAACCAAGGCCCATTTCGCGGCAGTATTAAAGGTGCCGGGACGTCCTCATAAGACCGTCAACGCTTAGTTCAATTGGCTTATGGTCCACGCGTGGCGAGGGCTAATCCACGGTCTTTAATAGTTGTAGACCCACCTCATTCAATAACATACATCTTATCTAGGTTGGCAACACCTCACATAAACACATCGCTATGACTCCGCACAGCAGGGGGGAGAAGGAAGGGAAAAACCAGTCGTTAAGATAACACCCGCAGTCGACCGCACCGTGAGTTACAGTGAGCACAATAACTGCGAGTAGCTGTAGTAAGGAAGACAATCAGATAAGTAGTTAGCCTATAATTTTATAGTTTAACCATAGTTGATTTTTACAGCCATATAATCTCTCCAAAGTACAAACTCCGGATAGCTATCACTATTTAGCATTTCACCTAACATCATATATACTGCATTTAGCATACACTGACAGTTGCAGTACCAGTACTGCAACTAAATAATTGTACATATTGTAAATATTTTCACCTGTATTTCAAACATAGATTTTAAAGCCTAAGTGTAATGGATCTGATGATGATCGCTTGACGATCGAAACTGGTCATCCTAGTGTTTCATTAATCTCATGTAATTTATTTCAGGATTAGGGCATAACCCATTTCTTTTGGGTACATTCGTGTTGACCGACTGAAAAGCACTAAACTCTTGTTTACTAAGGCAACACTGAAAATATGGCTTCAAACACCACAATGTTCACGGCTAGTCAGCCAAATCGTGAAGCCAAGAAATTCAAATCACTCAGGCTTAAACTCATGAATTTAGACTAGTCAATTTGGTTCAACAAAAAATGTATAGAACTGAACCTCACCCCTAAATACGTACCAATTAAAACCGTACCGATCACACCAGCCTCGATCATTTCAACTAAACAAGCCAAAGCGCTTTGGATAAAAAACGAATTAAGATTTGCATACATAAGGAAGCAAAAAATTAACCAACAATTATACGACATTCAATTGCAACTAAGTAATTTCTGGCACGCAGCCCAATGGGACAGCTTCACTGAGCACCTACATTACACCATCAAAATCAGAGCAACGAGGAAGCATGAAACGCTAGAAAATAAATTAAGAAAACTAAGAGAAACACAGAACAATCAATCTAATGAACAACACACGAATAACAATGAAATCAATTTCCACAGCAGAGTAAACAACAGAACGAACGTAACCTTTTCTGAAGGTGAAATGAATTTGTTAGACAAAGGTTTGAAATACAACTGCACAGACGCACACACGAACCACAATATAAAACAGTTAATCACAGATATTGAGATAGCCAGTCACAAGCTCCCAGCAGAAGACAGGGAATTAACCAAAAATCTCGCCACCAACGAAGCCAAAAAAATCCTCAAACGAGAGGGCGATAGCAATAACATTCAAAACAACAAACAACTCAAAGAAATAAAGTCATTGAAACAAAAAATAAAAGAACATGACTTAATCATCACAAAAGCAGATAAGGGAAACACTACAGTAATTTTGAACAAAACAGAATACATTGAAAAAACAGTCGAATTCCTAAACAACAACGAAATCAAGGAATTAACAAAAGACCCCACCAACAAATTCCAAAAACAAAAAAAGTGCGCTAAAAGAAACAGAATACATACTGACCAAAGCCGAAAAATCAAAACTAATAAACATGAACCCGAAAATACCGTCATTAAGGGGACAACCAAAAATACACAAAAAGGAATGCCCAATGAGACCAATAGTCAATTGTAGGAATGCCCCTAATTACAAAATCAGCAAAGAGTTACTAAAAATCTTAAAATGCCGTCTTTCCAACGACAAAAACAACTCTGTAAAGAACACAACAGAACTAGTAACAGCATTGAACACCCTACAAATGAAACCTATCTTCAGGCTAGTATCCTTCGATGTAACTAACATGTACACCAATATTCCGATTATTGAAGCAATCAATACTATCGAAAACAACTTAAAATCCAACAATTCGGTAAAAGAAACTGAAGAGATTGTGAGATTACTGAGGGTCGTTCTCACCCAAAACGTGTTTCAATTCGACAATAAAATGTACACACAGAGAGAAGGCCTAGCGATGGGATCGCCACTAAGTGGGTTAATCGCTGACATCTTCATCAATGCACTAGGAAATGCATTCTTAGAAAAGACTTCAACAAAGGGAATAGTAATATGGAAAAGATACGTAGATGATGTAATTTGCATCTACGATACTGAACTAACAAGCGAAGAAACAATTCTCCAATCCATTAATAGCCTACACCACTCTATCAAATTCACTAAGGAATCCGAAATAGACCGAAAAATAAATTATCTCGATATAACTATTGAACGTACAGACAACGACCTTTCATATTCCATATTCCGGAAAGCAACACAAACCTCGCATGCAATCGACAATCAGTCTAATCACCCCAGTACGCACAATCTAGCGGGTTTCAATTCAATGGTGTACAGGGCTTTAAATATACCCATGTCGATAGACAACTATAATAAGGAAATAAGAACTATTAAGCAAATAGCAAAGGAAAACAACTTCCCACCAAGCAAAATAAACCAAATTATAGCCAAACATAAAAATAAAGATAGAACGATTCCCAAACCGGACAGTAATGAGAAAAAATTTGCGCGTTTCAACTATGTGAATACGAATACATATAAAATCACTAACCTATTCAAAAAGCAAGGCATAAAGATAGCTTTCACAACGAAAAACACAACCGCTAGGCACCTCCTAAATAGTAATCTAAATAAACGTGACCCGTATTCAAGGTCAGGGGTATATTCTATAACGTGCCGAGACACCGGATGTCAACCTAATTACATCGGGCAGAGTGGAAGACGAGTAGACACACGTTATAATGAACATAGGAATGCAATAAGATACGGAACACATTCAGCCGTGTGCGAACATATGTGTGACGCGGGGCACAACTTTACCAACATAGAGTCGGACCTTAACATAATCCATCACGGATCGAAAGGCAGAGCTCTTGACATAAAGGAAGCAATCGAGATACACCTAGCCAAACGAAACAATCCCAACAATCTAAATGAACACACGTTCATGGAGAGCTCACCCCTCTTCACGCCACTAAAAAAACACACCCTGTCGGAAACAAGACACAATTTAGCGACACAGCCAAGCTAGATAAAAAAGGGGGGAAATTAGGGGTTTTTATAGGTAAGTGTTATCTGGATCAGGTGTACGATGTACTTTTCTTCTGCAATAAACCAAGGCCCATTTCGCGGCAGTATTAAAGGTGCCGGGACGACCTCAAAGACCGTCAACGCTTAGTTCGAATGGCTTATGATCCACGCGTGGCGAGGGCTAATCCACGGTCTTTAATAGTTGTAGACCCACCTCATTCAATAACATACATCTTATCTAGGTTGGCAACAGCTCACATAAACACATCGCTATGACTCCGCACAGCAGGGGGGAGAAGGAAGGGAAAAACCAGTCGTTAAGATAACCACCGCAGTCGACCGCACCGTGAGTTACAGTGAGCACAGAAACTGCGAGTAGCTGTAGTAAGGAAGACAATCAGATAAGTAATTAGCCTATAATTTTATAGTTTAACCATAGTTGATTTTTACAACCATATAATCTCTCCAAAGTACAAACTCCGGATAGCTATCACCAATTAGCATTTCACCTAACATCATATATACTGCATTTAGCATACACTGACAGTTGCAGTACCAATACTGAAACTAAATAATTGTACATATTGTAAATATTTTCACCTGTATTTCAAACATAGATTTTATAGCCTAAGTGTAATGGATCTGATGATGATCGCTTGACGATCGAAACTGGTCATCCTAGTGTTTCATTAATCTCATGTAATTTATTTCAGGATTAGGGCATAACCCATCTCTTTTGGGTACATTCGTGTTGACCGACTGAAAAGTACTAAACTCTTGTTCTCAACAGTGTGATGCGGCAGGATGGTTAACACGACTATTTCAGCTGATCATTAAAGAGGGTCGAACACCGAGGGATTGGCAGCGGAGTATCACCGTACCCAGTTTCAAGAAGAAGGGGAGTCCAGCTGAATGTGCTGATTACCGGCCGATCCGACTTTTGTGTCATGCGATGAAGATATTCAAACGTGTTCTTGATAACAGGATACGTAAGATTGTCTACCTTTCCAGAAACCAAGCTGGATTTGTGAAGAATTGCGGCACAACCGATGCAATCTACGCCGCACGGCTCTTGATTGAAAAGCATCGTGAGAAGAACAAGCCGATTCTTCTAGCTTTCCTGGACCTTGAGAAGGCCTTTGATCGTGGACCTCATATGGCTAGCACTGCGAGAGCATGGCATAACGGAATATCTTGTCAACTGGGTTCAGCTGCTTTACGTGGATCCACGGAGCTATGTTCAGGCCACCGCAGGAGCCTCCCGTGACTTTCCCTTCACCGTCGGCGTTCACCAGGGTTCAGCGCTGTCACCGCTTTTGTTCATTCTAGTAATGGACATTGTAACAGCAGACCTGCACCGTTCTTTTCCATGGACGCTCCTATATGCAAACGATGACATGTTGGCTTCTGAGACCCAGGTTGATCTGCAACGTCAAACCCAGCAATGGAACAATCGACTGGCGCAATACGGCCTGCGCCTCAATAAGAAGAAAGCCGAATATATGACATCTGACACACAAGCAATCGGAACCATTCAGGTGGACGGCGAGGATCTACCGCGAGTAACGAGAGTCAAGTATCTTGGCTCCACGATCGCTGCTGATGGCCGACTTTTCGAAGAGTTCAATGCAAGGATATCCGCAGCTTGGACGAAATGGCGAACAACAACTGGCGTCACTTTTGACAGCAGGATGAAAGATCACCTCAAATCTAAAATCTATCGTACTGTCATCCGACCTTTCGCACTTTATGGTTGCAAATCTTGGCCTATTACGACTGAGACGGAGCGTCGACTGGGAGTCATGGAGACCAGGATGCTTTGGTGGACAGCTGGTGTTACTAAACTGGATCGCATCCCCAATGAATGCATCAGGGAGAGATTTGGCACTGCACCCATTCCTGAAAAAATGCACGAGAGTCGTTTAAGATGGTCTGGACATGTGCTGAGGACAGGGTCTGACAATATAGCAAAGACGGGTTACATGTTGGAAGTCGCCGGGGATAGACCAAAAGGGCGACCAAAACAGCGATGGGTGATACCGTTCACAAAGATCTGAAGAGCGTCAATATTCACCCTGACATGGCCCAGGACAGAACTAAATGGAGACATCAAATCCATGTAGTGGACCCTGCCACCAGGCGGGACAAAGGCTGAAGAAAAATGAGAAGTATCATTGAGAGGGAGAAGGATTCAAGAAGCCTCTGCTGTGACCCAGGTCAACAAAGAGATTATGAAATATCTGGCTACACGAACTCAAGTATTTATACACTTCCGGAAAAATAAATTAGGTCACCTGAAAAGACGACGTCGATTTTGATCCGATGATGGTAGATGCCACCTGGGGGATAGTAGATGTACTGATAAGGCTTTCCGCCAACAGATAGCGTAGTAGCATAGCTACCAGAGTGCCATCTGTGTCTACCATTTAATAGGGAAAGCTCACAGCCATATGGCTCATTGAGGTGCAAACATGTGAAGCAAGCAGGTACAATGCCACGGAGACGCACTCGTGCTTCCTACAGCCAACTGAGCGAGTTTGAGAGGGGTCAAATTGTGGCCTTCCGAGTGGCGGGATGGTCCTTTCGGAGAATTGCCGCACAAGTTGGACGTGCTGTGTCCGTTGTGCAACGATAATGGTATCAGTGGTCACGTGAACATTCTCACACCCGTAGACGAGGTTCTGGACGTCAGTAGAGCGAGAATTGGGGGTTCTACTTAATTCCATATTCCGCCGCATCGCGCTGTTGTCGGCTGGCGCTAATGTCGCTCCATAGCGCTGATGGTGAACCCCTGGAGGGCTTAGGAAGGAAGGAATGGTTATAGGACGACGTGCGATGTATCATTCTTTTCAGCGCGTTGCCCTCTTTAACATGATGATTTTTTTAAAATGAGGGACACAGAATATTTTGGGTAAGAAATGTTTTTTTAGATTTTTTGTTATATCTTGGGAAGGAATGCTCGTAGGACGACGTGCGACGTATCATTTTTTTCAGCGCGTTGCCCTCTTTAGCATGGCGCATGAAGATGGGTAAAAGTTTTGTAAATGAGGGAAACGGATTCTTTTTGTAAAAAAAATGGTTTATAGATTTTTTGTTTTGTTACGTTTTGAAAAATAATGTTTTAGTATGTGAGTGTGTTGAATTTGTCCGATAACCTGTGTTACATTGATGGCTGTATTAGTGTGTGTAGTTTTCATTGAGATAAGGATTTGGAGGGAGACTGCCTTGGCCTTAATTTAGGAACCATTCTGGCCTTTGCCTGGAGTAGAAGTGGGAAACCACGGAAAACCACTTTTAGGATGGCAGAGGTGCGAATTGAACCCACCCCTTCTCAGTTTTGCCTGACGAGACTGAGTGTATCCCGTTCCAGCCCTTAGACCAGAAATACAACTTCTTGGCAGAGCCGGGAATTGAACCCGGGCCTCTATGGTGACAGCTGAGTTATATTAAAGAACTAGTCGTGGAATCTGAACCACAGGACGTGATATTTTACTTTTAAAAAATCTCATTATCTTGTTGGAAGCCATATTGTTAGTGTTGCAGGTTTCAACTATTATACTACGGTAATGAGTTCAAGAACTGAGAAGCTGGCTCCAGGCACTTGAAGCCAAAGACAGCAATGCCTGTGATAACTTATCAATGCAGAACATGGTGTGTGGGATGGCTGGCACAATAGTCTTACCCATGAGAACTGAAAGGTGGCAACTGACATAAGTGAAATGGAATGTATTGGCGCGTAGGTTTTCAAGCGTTATCATGCCCACTACTGCATCCTGCCTTATCTTGGCCACGAATGTAACTTGAGAAGATGTGGAGGTATTCCTAGCCGAGCTGAACTCAACTGGGAACAGTGCTGCTGGTAGCTGAGTTAGCTGGGAAACAACCGTGATATGGGAATTACGAACACAGCAGGACATCCCCACCACTGCATGCGAAGTGCAAGTCAGTACCTACTAGCAATTGTTATAAACATGCGTGGGTTGAGTTGAGTGAGATTATTTGTCTTTACTCAGTTGCGAAACACTTGGCTGTGTGCGTGTGCTACCCCTTAGTTGACAAGACACCGTGGATAACTTTGTGAAAATTGCTTGCAAAATCATAATAGTTTTGAACAATTTGTTGGTTTATTGTCTGTTTATGAATAATTTATGTATTAATTTATTTATTTTCATATAACCTGTTATTACGTACTGTGTGTGAATACAGCGACAGTGACTGACAAGCAGGTACCATTTATTTACAGGTGAGTTAATGTATATTTTAATTGCAATTATATATTTGTTTATGATTATTATTATTAAATGATGTATGATTTGTATTTTTAATTAATTTACTAATAACGCTGGTTACTTTTTGTTGTAGATTCATTGCATTTGGTAAGGTGGAGGAGGAACCCTTACTGTCTGCGTGTGTGAGTGACACTGCTAAGCAGTTTGCCCACTGAGCAACTGATCCATTTATTAAAAGGTAAGCTATTGATGTATTTTTACTTACTTTACTATTTTGTTGTTGTTGACTTGACTTGACTTGACTTTTGATACAATTCTTTATGCCTCGCTGTCCTGAGCTAATCGTTTCATTTCTACATAGCTACCACAACCTATATCCAAGGAAATCTGTTTAACCTTATTGCAACCTTAGTCTACCCCTACAGTTCTTGTCCTCTACCCTTTCTTTCATAACAAAGCTTGCTATTCCTGGGTGTCTTAGTATGTGTGTTACTAACCTATCTCTCGTTGTGGAGTTTGAAGCCATATTTTCAGTGTTGCCTTAGTAAACAAGAGTTAAGTGCTTTTCAGTCGGTCAACATGAATGTACCCAAAAGAGATGGGTTATGCCCTAATCCTGAAATAAATTACATGAGATTAATAAAACACTAGGATGACCAGTTTCGATCGTCAAGCGATCATCATCAGATCCATTACACTTAGGCTACAAAATCTATGTTTGAAATACAGGTGAAAATATTTACAATATGTACAATTATTTAGTTGCAGTATTGGTACTGCAACTGTCAGTGTATGGTAAATGCAGTATATATGTTAGGTGAAAAGCACTAAACTCTTGTGTCCTATCTCTCGTCTTTGTTAGAATACGCCAAAAACACCTTTTCTTTCCTCTTTATTTATTACTCTACGTACTCATCTAATATGTGTCATTCTCTTGTAACAAGACATTTTAAAAGATTGAATTCTCTTGTTTTAATACGTTTAAAATTCAAATGTCCCTTTTATAGAACGCCATGCTCTAGACAAAGGCTTTGAAAAAAATAATGTTTTTTATTGTAAAGAAAGTGTTTACTGTAATATATATATATATAACTAATTAATGTTGATGGCTTGCTTTACAGACTATTATTTGAACGTGCTACAAACATCTTGCTGTTTGACTGGGCTATACTGTGATACTACACCTGTGCTGCTGCTAAACCGTATAACTTGTTGACCGTTGGCGTATTGATCAAGGTAAGGTTAACTACTGTTTAAATAAGCATGTCTAGTACACAGAATGTATTTTGGCAACCGTTAGCTAAGTGTTTTGAAAGTCGCGTTTGCTCAGGCCGAATTGAAAACATTAACGGGTGTCCGTCTCCTACAGATTTTGTGGAATCGTGTCTTGATATTTTTAAGGATGTCATTGAAAAAACTTGAGATCGCACCATGCTTCAAAAGTAAATATGGAACTGATGTGTGAATTTGTATTGATAAAAAAATGACGTGGAAAAAGGCAAAAGTTTAATCTTAGTACTAAAATGCGGGAATTGCGTGTATCAGACAATTTGGAAAGCTGGTATGAGACTCATGCAGTTAATTCTCTCATGAATAAATTTGAAAACCTGCAGGATGGCCCCAGTAGCTTAGCATTAGAAAAAGTTCACCATTTGCAAATAAATATTTGCAAGTACAACCCGCTCAACGCAGGCTCTAGCTTTATTCCGACAACAAAGTCCATAGCTTTGAAAAGGGCGGTGTTGAATATTCAGAATGGTGACGATTATTGTTTCCTGTGGTGCCTTGCGAGTTTTTTTTCAACCGTGCAAACACCGTAATGGTCATTGCCTGGTGATGTACAAAAAAGTTTGATCACTTAAAACAAACTCTGATTCTAACGGATGATTCATTCCCCATGTGGTTAGATAAAATAAATCGGTTTGAACAGGATAATACTGATTATTAATTTATGGTATACGGCGTGGAAGGCTCTGACATTGTTGGAACATTATACGCCACCAACGAGTGAAAACAACACCATATCCATTTGTTGTATTTGTCTGATGGGAATAAGAACAATTATTGTCTCATTAAAAATCTAGGGAGACTAGTAGGCAGCCAACTGTCTAAGCACAAGCAAGCAAAACACATTTGCGAACGATGCCTACAGTATTTTACAACACCTGAACTGTTGCAACGACATACGCAGGACTGTGAAACGCAAACAACAGTTAAGCTGGTGTTGCTACCAGGGAATGACACAATTCTGAAACTTAAAGTCATACACAAACAAGATATGGTCCCATTCGTTGTTTATACTGATTTTGAGGCATTAACTGTACCCTTCCAATGTTGTGAACCCAATCCCCATACACGCTCAACGTATCATGTGCAAAAACATGAACCGTTTGCTGTCACGTTTCATGTGGTTTGCACTTTTCATAAGTCAAAGTCGCGCTATGATAGCTACCAGAATTGTGCAGAATGGTTTGTCAAGAAGATGTCGGCTTTAGCAGATGATCTACAGAGGTTATTGGACAACTCTGTCCGTATCCATTTAAATGATGTACAGCGCAAGGAGTATGAGCAAGCCATGACTTGTTATATTTGCGAGAAGCCTATTCTATGTGATGATCGAAAGGTAGTGGACCACTCACACTTCACAGGTCAGTTTAGAGGGGCAGCCCATAGGGTGTGCAATGTAAACTATCCTGGTCTGCGCTTCATACGTGTGTTCTTTCATAATTAAAGCCACTACGATCTTCACTTTATCATTAAATAGTTTGCGAATGTAGACACAGGCGCATTCAGTATTCTGCCTTAAAACCATGAAAGCTTTACGTCTCTTTCATGGTGGCGAGGAAAGATGTGCATTCGCTTTCTCGACTCGTTTAAATTTATGGCATCATCCCTTGACAGCCTAGTGAATGGTGTGGATGAACACGAGTTGAATTACACGCAATCTCATTTTACGAAGGCACGACAGTTTAAATTGTGTATTCGGAAAGGAATATTTCCGTATGACTATGTCCAGAGCTGGGCAGTGCTTAATGAAAAATCTTTGCCTCCTCAAGAGGAATTCTTTTCTCTGCTAACACAAAGAAAGATATCCGATGAGGATTATGCCCACGCTTGCCATGTCTATAAAGTGTTTCAAATAAAGAACCTAGGTGAATATGCTATGCATTACTTTAAACTGGATGTACTTTTATTGACGGACGTATTTGAAAAGTTCCGTCAATTGTGCCATATCATTTATGGTCTGGACCCGGCACATTATTAAACCAGTCCAGGCCTGTCGTTTGATGCTGCACTAAAGTGCACCAACGTTGATCTTGATTTATTGACTGATCCCAACATGGTATTAATGATTGAAAGAGGGATTCGAGGAGGTTTTGTGTCCCTAAACCAGAGGCATGCAAAGGCAAATAATGAATACAGGCCTTCTTATTGTCCCGAGGCACCTGTTTCCTATCTCATGTATTATGACGTGAATAATTTGAATGGACAGGCCATGAGCCAGCCTCTGCCTTACAAAAACTTTCCCTGGCTCTCTCAGGAAGAAGTAGAAAATTCCAATGTCAATACAGCTGCTATGCAGGAAGAGGTCGGCTTTATTTCAGAAGTCGACCTAGAGTACCCCACATGCCTGAGGGAGAAACATAGCGATTTCCCTTTTTGTCTAGATAAAATGATCCCTACACAAAGTAAAGTGAAAAATCAGAAATTGATAGTTACACTTTACTATAAAAATCTCAATGTTTTACACATCAAAATGTTGGTGGGATGCCTAGCCCAGGGCTCAAAGTTGAAAAAATCCACAGGGGTATTTCATTTGCCCAGAAACCGTGGTTGAAGTGGTATTTGGATTTAACCCTTTATAGGGCAAAAGACAGGGGGGCTAATTTTTTTGCACATTTGTAATTGGGGGTGGTAGATGAGTAGGAATATGCAACAATTTTATGGGTGTGGATTCTATTTTGTGAAATATGGGGCGGGAAATTATAATCCCACTGCCCATACCCGACAGTATGTTTTCTTAAATGAGCAATGGGGTAATAATTTCCCACCTCCAAATTATGATGATACTGTGTTTATCACTCAATAATGAGGTTTATTTAACAGGATATAATATATAAAAACACCCATCACGCTCTATAATTAAAAAAAACCGTTACTCCCACGCAACACAAGGTCAGTGACCTATATCATATTGGCCGAAAACTGTACAAAAAATATAAATGTGATTTTGGAATGTTAAATGTTAGTATATTCGAATATAATTCAAAAATTTCAAAATAGTATTTACTAAAAACACAGAAAATTAATTTATAAAATCTTCTATTCTATGGCAAACATCCTGAGCAGGATAATTATTTCCATTCTGGCTGAAATATATTTACTCAAGTGACCAAAACCATTATTAACATTGTATTTCAGTTATATACTAATGTTTACAAATCTCTTATCTTCAATAAAAACACCTTCTTCTGCAAAACAATGCATTTCTTTCACTCAACACAACCGAACTGGCGAGCACGTGGACTGTGGGGACCACTGGGATATATGCTTCCCACCTTTGATTTCTGATGACAGTATACATCAAATTAATGGGTTTTCAATATTTCTCTGCATCTAGCTTGCGGATGCATGTGGAACTGCTTGAAATAAAAGGAATGGGAAGATTCTCTCCCTACCACTGTTCTATAAATACATGGTGGGAAGATAGTATCCCAAGGACCTATAAAGGGTTAAACACCGGCCACAGGAAAAGAGCGACTCAGCAGTTTGAAATATTTTTTTTCAAACTGATGAACAATTGTATTTATGGAAGAAGTCTTGAAAACGTAAGGCAATATCGGGACATTAAATTTGTAAATACCTGGGAAGGGGGATGGGGGGCACAAAAGTATATTACAAAGCCAAATTTCAAATCATTGAAAATTATTCAAAATGACTTGGTGACGATTGGATTGTCTAAAACTAAAGTCGTTATGAATAAACCAATCTATTTGGGGCAGGTCATTGCATATGTATCAATTTCATTATGGCTTTGCCAAGCAACGTTTTGGTACTGCACCCGAAGTTGACGTAGCCTCCACCTATTATCCTAAGGGATGGAAGGGATCGCACAAGGCGTTGATACCCAGCTAGAGAAGATCAATGGATCCTTGCTAGATGGATAGCTAGTAACTTCTGAATGCTGGTATATTTATCAAAACACGATAGTACGTCTACTTAGCTACAATACTAAAACCTCCTACAATCCAAAATGTGGTAGGACATGATTCATAGAATCTCGAGGGTGAACGGTTACTTAAATTTGAAATGAGGGCCAGTACCTAAATAGCAGCACTATAGTTTCCTGATTATTAAATATAGAAGATCGAGATGTTCTATAAAAAGATCTGACAAGCACCAAATAGCGCTTGCTAATTTATTATAAAAATTAGAAAATAGGACACTCCGTCCTAACACATCTACATTCATTCTCTAAATGATACATTCCATATATTATTTATCTACACTTAAAAACTTCACGTATACGATCTATACGGATTAACATTATTATTACTAATCTATACATTAATATTTACAATATATTTACAAAATATTTACAACATTATCGTTAGCTGCGCGATAATGGTCTTGATCTCACTGATCCTTCTCGTTAATATCATTCTGTCATTTGAAATAATAACATTTCTACTTCAGTGTCATATCAGGGTTTCACTTTCACTTCCCTAGAGCAAATGTTTCGAAGAGTAAAACTAAAAACTGCTCTTTATAGACAAATCCACTTAATAAGTTTAATAAAAATAAGACTGAGATATATCAGACGATCTACGGTTCCTTACTTCCACGCATTACAATACTTTATTTCAATAGTGACCTTTTATATTTATCGCATCTTTAACATATTTTACCTCGACAACATAGTCGGAATTCCCTTATACATTCGCATTATACTACACACTTCCTTAGGAACATCACATTATATTAACCACAAAACACAAGGTATTGTCAACATTTACGCCTTCATATTCATTTCGAGTACACGCAATAATAATAAATATTCCCATTTCTCTGAATACTCTAGGTATCCACGAAATTCAGTAATTCTACTCATAAAGTTCAAATTAGAATTCTTCTACCGCGTATACATTCCGTTTCTTTCACCAAAACTTAATAAACCTCTTGTACTAACATTCCTGTTCTTTTATTATGCGAATTCTGTCACTACAGTATTTAATAACCTTTTATTATGCGATTTAATTACTCTCTATCATTTATGGAACCATTGTTCATAGAACAATCTACTTTATACAAACGGTCTGGATATTCTCGTCTTAACCAAATAAAAAATACGTTACATTCCACTTCATTCTAGTATTCCTGTCTTAATACATTTTATCTTGTAAATTTATTTCCTTTCTTACAACAATTCCTTTCTCTAGTGTTTCATTATATATTTCGATTTTTCCGTACCGTAATATAACGTTGTTATCTGTGTCATTACATCAGATTATTTTAAATAACGCGTCTCCTTTCTTTAAGAATTCTGGTTTATGAACGCAAGTTCATTGTTAGTCTCAACAGAACGAAACAATAATTTGTTTCTCTATACAACTTTCCAAATACATCTCTGCCATGAACTGATTCATCTCTAAGACATGTCAACAATGGCATTCTGTTTAGTCGGGTGTCAGAACTAACGCACGTTTAAAATATTCCGATATATCTAGCAAATAATAGTAAAAATCAAATAAACTCGCAATGACGAAAAATGACGACTACAAAACATTAAATACGTCAAAATCCTAATGACGACGTTCTCAAAACAATTACTTTAGCAATTAAACGACAATATCGGTGCTCTACACTCAATTGAAAATTGAAAATCCACATACTCTTTCAGTCTCCGACCGGGTCAGGAATGGAATGAATGAAGACCCCATCTAGCGGCGAGGATATGAACTGTGCCGGCTGCCGAAGCCTGTTGCACTCCTCTGGGGCAATGGTTAAATGAATGACAGATGAAATGAAATGACAGTGGAGAGTGTTGCTGGAATGAAATTCTGACAGGGAAAACCGGAGTACCCGAAAAAAAAACTGTCTGCCTCCGTTTTGTCCAGCACAGATCTCACATGGAGTGACCATGATTGGAACCATGGACCCAGCGGTGAGAGGCCGGCGTGCTGCCGCCTAAGCCACGGAGGCTCAGCTCTACACTCAATTAACATATTAAAATGGTTTAAATTTTAGTCTATCAAATTAGCCACACAAAAACTAGGTCATGTCAAGGATATCTACATTACTGCATGCTAACTACTTAATATTCGTTGGGTGTCTTTTACCTTCTGTCAGAAACAGTTTTCAGAGTCCAAATAGGACCTTTCCTTCCCCCGCAGCCGTCTCCTCGTTCAGAAGTATGCCAACCAGCTGGGATAACGGTAGCTGTAGTGGTCGCGTGCGGGCTCGTCTGGACTCCACCTGCGCTTGTTCCTTCCTTCACCGTCCTCTCCTGGGCTCGAGTCTCGTTGCATCTTCTTCTTCTCGGTGTCATTGGCGAGTTCTTCTGGCGAGCAGCAAACTCGAAGTTCCACGTCGAATGGTTGTTGTTGTTGTTGTTGTTGTTGTTGTAGCTCGTAGGCATTCCTTTGGATGTTTAAGGCAATACCTTGCAGTTGTAGATGCGAAGATGATATTATTTGGTGAATCATGATGTTGAATTTTCACCTGCCTCGACAAAGCCTTAATATGCGAAAGTCACTACTGAAATCCTCATGTTGCAAGTAGTTAGTTCTCCTTCATGATCTAGTAGCCTTCCATGGCAATCGAATAGTATTTCAGGTCAATCCTCCACGTTGACCCCAGATCAAATAACATCTTCTCAATTTTTCTTAGTTTTCGAATAACTCTTGTAGTTGTGGAAAACGTTCCTTTTTTTTGCAATGGTATCTCCACTCTGTAGATTACTTTTTCCTTTGTTGTTTCAAAGATTTTTCTTCATATCTTCCTCTGCCGTAATAGTTGTTTTTATATTAATATAGTTCCTGCTTTTCATTATAATAACTTCATCGATGTTCGTTTTCTTCTTGACTGGGTGATAAAACTTTCCTTCCCGTCAACAATTCTGTATGTATCTTGGTTAACTTTTGCTGCTTCAGAATATACGTCTTTACATTTTCGAAGACTGGTAGTGAATGCCTTCTCCCCGTCGCGTCCCCACTTCGATAGCAATTAAAAAATGGCGTTTCTGGCATTCGTCCTTGTAAATTCCTCTATCTTAAATTATCGGTCTCATCCTAATAAATCTCAAAATATAATTTATGCCATCAGCTTTCATTTACCGTCAGCTTTCCATTTTTACCAATTATTCTCTTCTATAAGTTATTTCTAATAATTATTAAAATATTTGTGACCGCCAATATATAATATTGCTATTGGTTAAAAAGTGGTCACGTGATGAAACTGTTTCATTTCGCGGTCATACCCCTTCTCTGCCACGCGTCAAAGTCACCTTGGGCTCGTGCCATCCCAAAACTGGTTTTTCCCAATTGCCGCCTTCGCTGAACTTGTAATTTCTGCCAGTTTCCAGTGTCTATAAATCTCATTTCTCTCCATGTTAATAAAATAGCGTTTTACATTTCTTCTTATATCCTTGCTATTTATAAACGAAAACTCTTCAAATTTATTCTGGCAATAGCTGTAGTCCTGATACACTTCCCTATGCTGTTAGTTTACATTTCCGGCGCATAGCGTTCGCGCTTCCGCACTTAAGAGCTGTCGGTTCGATTCCCGACCCCTGCCTTATCTTACGTCCTTTTAAATTATGGGTTCAGCTCCGCGTTGACCCCATAAATAAAGTATAGAATGTACTTTATTTACTGATCTTCTTCATTTCTTAACAGAACACTAATTTAAATACGTTAGTGTATCTCTGGGACGAATAGCTTCAATTTAGAAAGGTTGAAGTTACCCATTAGACTATTTTCTTCCACAGTTACTATTCTATAGCAATTATTTCCATAGGCATGGGTAACTTTAAAGGGTCCCATATAAAGATTTGAGAACTTGATAAAGATCTTCTTAGAAACATCGGCCTTGACATTGGTCGTAATGAGGACTAGATCTCCTTCCTTCAATGGTTGCTGTAACGTTTATCTCTACCTCTCTTCATCCTTTTCTCCGCCTGTTTGTTGAGATGGTCTCTTGCTCTCTCAATCCTTCTTTCCCTCGGCAGATCGATATCATTCGGAATATTAAATATCCCGTCCCATGGTCAGATAGGTTTTTCTCCAAAATGAAGCGTTACAGGTACTTCATTTGAACTCTCGTGCTTAGTATTGTTTATACAGTACTCTATCAACGGTACTACTTTTACCCAGTCCCTATGATTGTCTGAACTATACAATCTTATGTATTTGGTCGCCTCCAACATTAGGCGTTCTGTCGGATTCGAGGCCGGATTTCGGATTGAACTGTATATGTGATTTATTCCTAATCTCTCCATAGCATTTCGAAATTCAACTGAGGTGTATTGGGTCCCGTGATCAGTTAATAATCGTTCCGGTTTTACCCAATTTAAGAATAATGTTCCTCTCCAGATGTTGTAGAACTGACTTTGTTGTTGCTTTTTGCATTGGATTGAGCATTACAATTTTGGAAAAGACATCCACTGTTACGAGTAAATTCTGGTTTCCTCTGTGACTTTTGGGAGCTGGACCGAATATATCCTGACTAAATAACTCCAAAGGTTTAGTCGGAATAATAGCTTTTGGTTTCTCTTTAAGTAACTCCGATGTATACTTATTCTTCTGGAAAAGTTCACAGGATCTAATAACCTTAGTTATTGCCTCTCTCATGTTCGTCCAATAAAACTTCTCTTGGGCCGTATTATAAGTTTTATCTACGCCTCCGTGCCCAATACTTTTATGTACAAGCCAAATAACTAGTATTATTAATTTTGGTGGAACAACAACTCGGACTTTAGTATGTTCTTCATCAACATAATTACATACTATGTGTCCCACTATTACATAGTGTCTTGAATATTTCCTGGTTTCCTGATAGTCTTCGTCTTCCTCATTCATCTTATCAGATAAGAATCTGTAGACATTCCTTAAAGGTGCATGTCTTCTTTGTGTTAAAGCTATCCTTTCCAATTTCTTCAAAGTGGTTTGGTCCTCGTCATCCAACTGGACTACATTTATGTCTACATTTCCTTTCTCCTCCATCGGGTTTCTTGATAGGATATCCGCTAATAAATTATCCTTTCCAGGTAAATGCATTATAGTTGCATTGAATTGCTGTAGGAACATGGTCCATCTCGTCATCCTGTCACTTGAAAGATCCGTCTTCAACATGAATTCTAATGCCTTATGATCTGTTTTAATGATGATCTGATGACCTAGCAGATTTTTTTTCCAAGTTTGCAGTGCATTTATTACTGCTAGTGCTTCCAGTTCCGTGATGTGATAATTGACTTCATGGAGTTTCAACTTCCTACTGTTGAATGCAATGTAATGGTTCATTCCTTCCTGATCCTGCTGATATAGAACCGCGCTGATTCCTATCTTAGACGCATCCGTCTCTATTATGAAGGATCGTTCAAAGTCTGGGTATTCTAACTTAATATTGTTTCTCAGCATTTCTTTCGCCTGGACAAAAGCCCTGTCTGCTTTTTCGTCCCACAGCCATCGATTGTTTTTCTTCAAGAGGTCGTATAGTGGTGCCATTACCTTTGAGTACTTAGGGCAATGTGAACTAAAAAAAAACTGACACATCCCACAAAAGGATCGGATTCCCTTAATTTTTGTAGGTTTCGGGAATCTCATGATAGCCTCTATCTTCTCTTCATTCGGATGATATCCGTGTCGATCGATGGTATGCCCCAAAAAGTTAATCTTCTCATGGAAGAAGTGGCATTTCCTTGGATTCACCTTTATATTGGCTTCCTTTAGACTTTCCAATGGCATCCTCAAATGATATAGATGTTCATCCGCCATTTCTGAAGATATTATCAAATCATCCACATAATTGATAACGTTGGCTTTTACTTTATCAGTCTGCTTTCTATCAAGAACTCTTATCAGTGCTGGTCCTGAATTAACCACTCCGAAAGGAACACGTAAGTACACATATGACGTCTGGTTGAATAGAAATCCAGTGTACCCCTTACTGTCCTCTGCCAACTCAATTTGGTGAAATGAGGCCGTTAAATAAACAACTGAAAAGCAAGTCTTTCCATTGAACTGTCGTAGTAGTTCCCTTATCTTAGGTGGTCGGTCTACCTCTTTAAGCAGTCTGGTATTAATTTCTCTGGCATCGAGACATAGCCTTAAGCTACCATCCATCTTCTTTACAACAGTAATTGGACTTAAGTATGGAGTTGCTTGTTTTCTTATGATGCCATCCCTTTCCATATTCTTGATAAGTTCCGCTACTTCTGCCTGATGCTTTTCTGGAATAGGATATATTTTCTTCTGAAAAGGAGACGTATCTGTGAGCCTTAACTGGTATTGATAGCCTTTTATTAATCCTGTTTTTTCGTCGAATACTTCAGTATACTCGTGGATTAAATTCTCCAGTCTTTTCTGATATTCATCAAAGCCGTCAATTTTCATAGCATAGTGACCTGGTTTTTCCGTTTCGACTTCCATTACCATATTTTCAAAAGCTTCTTCTTTTACCTCTTCTTCTATGGGATATTCGCCATTCTTCTCCTCTACGTTTCCTGGACTATTCTCCTCTTCTTCAAATCTAATGACTCCTTTCCTAAGGTCAATAATAGCTCCTGTGTTTGTAATAAAATATATATCAAGGATCGTGTCAAACCTTATCTTCCCTAATACAATGAATATCTGCTCATATGTGCAACCATTAATTCTGAATTGCATCATGACTTGAATTTTACATTTCATTGTCTTATCATTAAAGATTCCTCTAACTTTCATAGCTGATATAGGCATTGCTATAATCGACTTTCCATCCTTAAGTCTTTCATAACAATCCTCATATAGTATGGAAGCAGTTGCCCCTGTATCTAACAGTGTTTTAAGGCTCTCTCCTTCTACGTCTATTTGAATTATCGGTATCTTGCCGTTTTATTCACCACTGGCTCCTCTCTTTCATATAAGAGATCTTCGTCTGTGACCTGGTATAGTTCGTTAATGACTATCTGGTTTGAAGTAGAAATATTACTATCTTTTAATTCCGTCTGGAAAATGACGTTTTTTTTTGTACCCCCTTCTTCGAGTCTTTTCCACGATTCAGTCCACTCGTCGAAGGTTGTGGTTCGATTTCTCCTTCTGCTTGATTTTCAGAATCTCTTCTTTCCTTCTCTCCTAGGTCTGCTATGTATTCCTGACTTTCTCTTTCTCTTTCGTCATAGAATTCTCTTACGTTTTCATTATTCCTCCAGCCTCTATTATTGTTAGACTGTTGCTGTCGTTGTTGCTGCTGTTGTTGTCTTTGACGATTAAAGTTGTCATCGTCTCAGTTCTTATATCTTCTATAGCCTGGTCTATTTTGGTTAGCATCGCGGTTATAATAACTGTTCCTCTGGAAACTGTTATTATTCCGGTGAAATCCTGTTCTACGCTGGTTATCGTTCCAATAACTGTTCTGGTAAGGTCTTCCTTCTCTTCCGTTCCTGTAACTTTGTTCATACCTGTTCTGTCTGAAGTATGGCGTTCTTGTAGGACTTACATTACTTCTTTGTTCTTCTCTTTGCTGATTTTGATCTACCTGTATAGTATACACCTCTCTATTTTCAGGCCTTCTCCTAATACTAGGTGTATTGTCGTTTAAACTTGTATGGTCAAGCTGGTCAAGCTGTCTCAGCAGTTCTGCCATTCCCTCTAACGTTTTTACGTTGGCTGATATCAGGTGACGTCTTACTTCTGTCGGAAGCTTTCTAGATATTGCGTGAACCAGTTCTCCTTCCGCCAATGGGGGTTGTAAATATTGCAACATTGCTAATTGTTTAGTGAAGAAACTAGCGTATCTAGTTGGAGTTGAGAATGCTTATTTCTTAGAATATATCTCTGCGCGTATGTCTTGCTGAGTTTCCAAACTCCAAAATCTCTTTTGCAGAGCTTCGGAAAACTGTTCAAAACTAGCACATGTATATCTGGAAGCTCGATACCAAAGAAGCGCTTCTTGTTCAAGATACTTCTTCACAACCCTCATCTCTCTATCTTTAGGAATGCGATTATCGTCCAAATAACATTTCATATCTCGCAGAAATTCTACGGCTGTCGCATTACCTACCCCACTAAACGGTATGGGCTTATCATCTATGATTTTCAAGAAAACAATATTTTGTGTTGTTCTATTCTCTCTTGAATCATAATATCTTGCTCCGGCTTCATAGTCTCTCCTAATCCGTTCTATATTGGGTCTAAATTCCGCTCCATCTCTGAGTTCTTGACTAGACAGACTTTCTCTATCTTCTTCTTCTCGTCTATCTATTTATTAATTTCTATCTCTTCTACTCTCATGTGTCGTACGTTCTTCTCGCGATTTACTCTCTTGATCTTGAAAGAATCTTTGCAAATCTTCCCTTAAATCCTTCCGTATGTCTGTTCTTAAAACTTCACGATGACCTGTTTCTCTAACGCTCACGTTTTTCATCTGTGCATTTAGTGCAGATAGTTCCGATTCCTGAGAAGACTTAAATTACGCAATTTCGGTCGTTACCTCATCTATAGTCTTTTTATCTTATCGAGTTCATCTGACCCACCAGTATCTGAATTATTAGTTAATTCTGACATCCGAGTAACGCTAGATTGCTGTACTTCATCAATACGTCTATCTAACTCTTCTCTCAAACTAGACACATCCTTATTAGTATTAAATTCATATTTACCCATATCTTAAGAACTTGAGCATGCATTTCCTGAATATATTCTCTATTAGATTTAATAACATCTTTCATAACATCAATAGCTATTACAATACTACTGGTTATATCAATGTTTATACCATCTTCAATCAGTCTTTTCTGATCCTCTAATTGACTTTGTAATTCACAAACAGTGTTATTCAAACCATTCACAATAACGTTTAATGCAGCTTGTGATTCTGTTATTCTATTATGATGTGTTGTGATTTCTTGTTTCACTTCATCTAAACTTTTTTGTAGTTTCTCTTTTGGGTTAAGTATGTTTTCACTATTTTCTACTTGTGCAGCTACTACTCTTTAGTTACCTCTTCTCTTAGTGTACCTAAATCTGTAGAAACCTTATCTATTTTCTCACCACTACTCTTACTGATCTCCTGTAGGGGCGTGGTGGCTCAGCGGTCTAGCTGTATGCCTCTCACCAAGGCGGTCCGGGTTCGATTCCCGGTCAATGCATGCGAGATTTTCGAAGTGAAATGCCATGTCCTGTGGTTCGGATTCCACGTAAAAAGGAGGTCCCGTGGCTCATAATCACAAGATTCACGGTCACGTTAAACTACAATCTTCCTTCCTTCCTTTTTGATCTTCTGTGCTTCTTCTATTTTAGCTTTAGTTTCTTCTAAGGCCTTTCTACTCTGTTCTTGGGCTAGTCGACTTTCTTCTTGTGCCAATTTACTCATTTCTTGGAATATTCTTCCCTCATTCTGTGCCTTTCCTAATGCTTTCTGAATTTCCTCCTGAGTTTTCCTACTTTCTTCCTGAGCTTTCCTACTCTCATCCTGAGCTTTTTCTGCCTTTTCTTGCTCTTTCCTACTCTCTTCCTGTGCTAACCTACATTACTTTTGTACTTCCTCAACACTTTCCTTAGTGCGTGTTCGTACAAGTGTAAGTTCAGCTTTTAAATCTGATTTAATTGTGTCTGCAGATTGTTTTATTTCCTCCTGTGTTTTCCTAGAGTTGTCATGTGTGTATTTATGCAATGTCTCTAAATCTACTGATATTTGGGTTTGGGACTTCTTCAATTGCCCAAACATCTTCTTAATCGCGTCCATATCCTTTGACGACATTCTTCTTTCTTGGAGAACTAGGGAAACATCACTACTTACAACAATGTGGATTCCTTGAGTGACCATAGTTTTTATAGCATCATTGATTTTTGGAATATTCTAAACTGCGATAGTCTAACTACGTAAAATATACTACCTCTAAAATTACGTCCCTACGTCATCATATACGTTGTAGTAACATCCCGAATATTCTTCTCTAACAGTCCTTACCATTAATTAAATTAACAATTTAACTATCACTTTACTTTAAATTACGATAACTAAACATGTCATCAGCTGGTTTAACAATATGCCTCAAACATTACAGTATTCCTCAATAATGGTTACATTAATTCACTTAAATATATACCATAATCGGGATCGGCAAATAAATAATCTTTGCAATAAAAATGTTACCCCTCTTAGCTCCTACTGAGTCCACAATTAGATTTTGCCTACACGTGCAAATATCAAATCGATCCCCACGATTTGGGTAACGCCAATTAAATATACTCTTATGCACCCGAAGTTGACGCAGCCTCCACCTATTATCATAAGGGATGGAAGGGATCGCACAGGGCGTTGATACCCAGCTAGAAAAAGATCAACGGATCCTTGCTAGATGGATAATGAATGCTGGTATATTTATCAAAACACGATAGTACGTCTACTTAGCTACAATAATAAAACCTCCTACAATCCAAAATTTGGTAGCACAAGATTCTTAGAATCTCGAGGGTGAACGGTTACTTAAATTTGCAATTAGCGCCAGTACCTAAATAGCAGCACTATCATTTCCTGATTATTAAAGATAGAAGATCGAGATGTTCTATAAAAAGATCTGACAAGCACCAAATAGCGCTTGCTAATTTATTATAAAAAATAGAAAATAGGACAATCCGTCCTAACATATCTACATTCATTCTCTAAATGATACATTCCATATATTATTTATCTACACTTAAGAACTTCACGTATACGATCTATTCGGATTAACATTCTTATTACTAATCTATACATTAATATTGACAATATATTTACAAAATATTTACAACATTATAGTTAGCTACGCGATAATGGTCTTGATTTCACTGATCCCTCTCGTTAATATCATTCTGTCATTTGAAATAATAACATTTCTACTTCAGTGTCATATCAGGGTTTTACTTTCACTTCCCTAGAGCAAATGTTTCAAACAGTAAAGCTAAAAACTGCTCTTTATCGACAAATCCATTTAATAAGTTTAATAAAAATAAGACTGAGATATATCGGACGATCTACGGTTCCTTACTTCCACGCAATACAATACTTTATTTCAATAGTGACCTTTTATATTTGGGGCCGATAACCTAGATGTTAGGCCCCTTAAAACAACAATTATCATCATCATCTTTTATATTTATCGCATCTTTCACATATTATACCTCGACAGCATAGTCGGAATTCCCTTATACATTCGCATTATACTTCACACTTCCTTAGGAACATCACATTATATTAACAACAAAACACAAGGTAGCGTCAACACCTACGCCTTCATATTCATTTCGAGTACACGCAATAATAATAATAAATAATCCCATTTCTCTGAATACTCTAGGTATCCACGAAATTCAGTAATTCTATTCATAAAGTTCAAATTACAATTCTTCTACCGCTTATACATTCCGTTCCTTTCACCAATACTTAATAAACCTCTTGTATTAACATTCCTGTTCCTTTATTATGCGAATTCTGTCACTACAGTGACCTTTTATTATGCGATTTAATTACTCTCTATCATTTATGGAACCATTGTTCATAGAACAATCTACTTTATACAAACGGTCTGGATATTCTCGTCTTAACCAAATAAAAAATACGTTACATTCCACTTCATTCTAGTATTCCTGTCTTAATACATTTTATCTTGTATATTTATTTCCTTTCTTACAACAATTCCTTTCTCTAGTGTTTCATTATATATTTCGATTTTTCCGTACCGTAATATAGCGTTGTTATCTGTGTCATTACATCAGGTTATTTTATATAACGCGTCTCCTTTCTTTAAAATGTCTGGTTTATGAACGCAACTTCATTGTTGTTCTCAGCAGAACCAAACAATAACTTGTTTCTCTATACAACTTTCCAAATACATCTCTGCCATGAACTGATTCACCTCTATGACATGTCAAAAATGGCATTCTGTTTAGTCGGGTGTCAGAACTAACGCACGTTTAGAATATTCCAATATATCTAGCAAATATTAGTAAAAATCAAATAAACTCCCAATGACGAAAAATGATGACTATAAAACCTTAAATACGTCAAAATCCTAATGACGACGTTCTCAAAACAATTACTTTAGCAATTAAACGACAATATCGGTGCTCTACACTCAATTAACATATTAAAATGGTTTAAAATTTAGTCTATCAAATTAGCCACACAAAAACTAGGTCATGTCAAGGATATCTACATTACTGCATGCTAACTACTTAATATTCGTTGGGTGTATTTTACCTTCTGCCAGAAACAGTTTTCAGAATCCAAATAGGACCTTTCCTTCCCCCGCAGCCGTCTCCTCGTTCAGAAGTATGCCAACCAGCTGGGATAACGGTAGCTGTAGTGGTCGCGTGCGGGCTCGTCTGGACTCCACCTGCGCTTGTTCCTTCCTTCACCGTCCTCTCCTGGGCTCGAGTCTCGTTGCATCTTCTTCTTCTCGGTGTCATTGGCGAGTTCTTATGGCGAACAGCAAACTCGAAATTCCCCGTCGAATCGCTGTTGTTGTTGTAGCTCGTAGGCATTCCTTTGGATGCTTAAGGCAATACCTTGCAGTTGTAGATGCGAAGATGATATTATTTGGTGAATCATGATGTTGAATTTTCACCTACCTCGACAAAGCCTTAATATGCGAGCTATGTCACTGCTGAAATCCTCATGTTGCAAGTAGTTAGTTCCCCTTCATGATCTAGTAGCCTTCCATGACAATCGAATAGTATTTCATGTCAAACCTCCTCGTTGACCCCAGATCAAATAACATCTTCTCAATTTTTCTTAGTATTCGAATAACCCTTGTAGTTGTGGAAAACGATCCTTCTTCTTTGCAATGGTATCTCCACTCTGTAGATTACTTTTCCCTTCGTTGTTTCAAAGATTTTTCTTTTTATCTTCCTCTGCCGTAATAGTTGCTTTTATATTAATATAGTTTCTGCTTTTCATTATAATAACTTCATCGATGTTCGTCTTCTTCTTGACTGGGTGATAATACTTTCCTTCCCGTCATCAATTCTGTATATAACTTGGTTAACTTTTGCTGCTTCAGAATATACGTCTTCACATTTTTGAAGACTGATAGAGAATGCCTTCTCTCCATCGCGTCTCCACTTCGGTACCAATTAAAATGGCGTTTCTGGCATTCGACCTTGTAAATTCCTTTTCTTAAAATATCGGTCTCATCCTAATAAATCTCAAAATAGAATTTATGCCATTAGCTTTCATTTACCGTCAGCTTTCCTTTTTACCAAATATTCTCTTCTATAAGTTATTTCTAATAATTATTAAAATATTTGTGACCGCCAATACATAATATTGCTATTGGTTAAAAAGTGGTCACGTGATGAAACTGTTTCATTTACGCAGTCATATCCCTTCTCTGCCACGCGTCAAAGTCACCTTGGGCTCGTGCCATCCCAAAACTGGATTTTTCCAAATGCCGCCTTCGCTGAACTTGTAATTTCTGCCAGTTGCCACTGTCTATAAATCTCATTTCTCTCCATGTTAATAAAATAGCGTTTTACATTTCTTCTTATATCCTTGCTATTTATAAACGAAAACTCTTCAAATGTATTCTGGCAACAGCTGTAGTCCTGATACATATCCCCATGCTGTTAGTTTTCATTTCCGGCGCATAGCGTTCGCGCTTCCGCACTTGAGAGCTGTCGGTTCGATTCCCGACCCCTGCCTTATCTTAGGGCCTTTTAAATTATGGGTTCAGTACCGTGTCTTTACTATACATGGACGCGGACAGTTTTTTTTACCAAATCCGTGATTGTAATCCGTATGTTGTGATGAGGGAAAATAATGATCGGTTCGACACATCCTCGTTTAGTAAGGATAATGTGTGTAATGTTCCCATTGTAAACCAGAAGGAGATTGGTTTGATGAAAGATAAGTGCTCAGATACCATAATGACAGAGTATGTTGGGCTCGCCCCTAAAATGTATAGTTTTAAGTTAATGGATCGAAAGGAATCCAAGCCAGCCAAAGAAGTAAACCGGAATGTGGTCAAACGCCATCGTGTCGATTATTATTTAAATGTTCTTCAGACAGGCACGACCATGTCTCACACTCAGTTTAGGGTTCAATCCAAACATCAAGATTTATTTTTAGCCAAACAACAAAAGCAAACGCTCGCCTTGTTGGACAATCAGCGAGTGGTGTGATGATATGGTCACAAGCATTCCTTTTGCGTACAACAAGTGAATGTTGTGTACAAAATAAGAAAAGCATTTGGTTTTGTTGTCGGTAAAACGTGTTGTGCCATCTCGTGTTTTGTTTTAAAAAATGTAGCATGTCATATAATTTTTTTAAATGTGGGTGTGTAAATAGGTGTAAATAAAGTATGTATGTATAATTAGATGTAAAAAAACATTTTGCCTCTTGAAACACAAACAGTGTGTTGTTCCATAAAGTGAGGAATGCAGTACTTTTTGCATTTGTCGGTTGACACAGACTAGAGTAAAATGTTGGCTGTTATTATAGGCATAGCGAGTATTGGCAAAGTAAAAGAGGGCAACCACCCACCCTTACTGCTTACATGGCTTAGTAGGCGTGCTACATGTGTAGCCTCACGATAGTACTGTCCTGAGTTTGTGTTAAAACGAAACTTGGGGACAGTACTTTAGTACTACAGATCTTTTTTGAGGATAATTAATTTAATTTAATTAAGCAACCACGCAAAGGTTAAGCCAACAGACAGAATTACATTTTACTTAGTGGTTTCATTTTATTTTTTTGCTTAATTTTTATTTTGTTTATGGCTTTTAGATTTAAGTTAGGGTGACAGACACTTGCCAGTTGTTTTACGTATTAAAATTAAAATGTTATTAAATTTTTTCTTTACAGAAATGCTACACCCGTGTGAACTTCACATCATTCGTGCAACGAAAAACTGTTTCTGTACGCACCTACTATAACGTTAATAGGTTATTACCTATGTTTTCGTCTTCAATGACTTACTCTAAAGCTATTCTTTTTGTGAATTCTACAAAATTTATTAAGTTTATTAAGTTATTAATTTATTAAGTTATTTAAACTTCCTTCGTACTCTTGTGTACCACGTGTGACATATACCTAATGTCTTCAGCTATTCGGAATTCTACTGAGGTTACTAACATCCGCCACAACTAAGATAACTAATTTGGTACTTATACAAACCTTGTATTTGGTGAAATGTAATTTATGCACTGTTCAAGTGTGCCTTTTTCACATCATGGTTTTCTTAAATCTACTGACTTTTTTGACCTTTTGTTAATCATAGTTACTCTGTTCCGCTTAACTCCTAAGCAAGATTACGTAGCGGCTCACCTTTGCCATTTTCTTGATATCCGAGGAAAAATTAACGTAACGGCTTGCTTTTGCCATTTTCCTTTTAGGAACAATTTCATGGTTCACTCTCCTGAACTTACGTATCTACTGGTTTTTGCTATTTTCCTTTTGGAGGAAATATTTCATGGCTTACTTTCCTGTACATCATGGCAACTCATGACGTTTTCCCTTTCATAAAGTTCGGCAGGAGTGAGGCCCTGACCTTCATAGCTCCTTCCATAGGCTAAGTTTCTATTCTTTTCTTTCATACCAAATGATCTGTGTAACTTTCACAAAAGGTTTTCTTTATAGGAAGATGTTTCACCGTTTTCCTTTTTTATGCTAAAGCCAATTTTGGATTAAACACTCAGAGTGTCCCATATGTTTGGACGTTAGTCAAATAATTTCTTCTTTGTCAGTTGTTATATTAATGGAGCAAAATTTTGTTATTCATTTATCATTGTCAAATATATACATATGTTAAGGCTGTGCGGTCAAAAATTGAAATTGAATTTTTATTTTTATTTTTACTCTTAATCTCTAATGTAGGTCTTTGTGAGATATTATATGCGTTTTGAAGAAAATAACGACGGCTCGTTTGCTGAGGACATGGCTTCAAAGTGGCTATTTTGAGCGTTAAAGGTACAATCTCCACGACGAAACTAATAATCGGAAGACACCGAAATTTATGTACAACAACCCCTGTAGTAGTACCTGCAATATGAACAATTCTTATTACGAAATTCAAATTTTGTATTAACCTCTTCAGATTTGAATACCATTTTTAGTGAGAAAAAATTGTTATATTAACTTCAAAGTTTTATTAATTTGATGTGGCTCTTATTCTGAGCAGTAGAAAAGTTCGATAAAGAAAATTGGTTCAGCGATATACCCGTGGTGATTGTACCTTTCAGACTCTACAAAACGCAGGTTGAATCAGTCACACACACATACACACACGCGCGCACACACACAGCGGTAAGACAAGGTCTTGGGCAAGAGCGCGCTCGGGCACCTGCCTTGCCCTCTCCTTCAACACCTTTGCTATCGCAGCTTCCGCCTCCCTCCCGCCATGACTCATCATGCCAGTCCACGCGACCACAGACTAGAGCAGAGTTTACCAACCTTTTGAAGTTCACGGCACCCTTGGGAATAACATTAAACACTAGGGGCACCCTTCCTTGAATAAAAAAAAAATATGTTTCATATGTAAATTTATTGAAATATTTTATAATAAGTAACGTACACCATAACATAATACAGTCAACTTTACTACAGTCAGTGAGTAAAAATACATCAAAATTTTGTTCGATAAATCGTTAATATGAAACTTGTGATTGATGCTTAGAGCACAGGTACGTGATATCGGGCCTTGCAGTTGACAATGAAACACGCAAATCATCCTCAAGGTTATTCAGTCTATTTCTTGCTTTGGATTTTATTGTCACCAGAGCAGAGAAGGCTTGCTCGCATGGACAGGATTTTGGAAAGGGCGAAAGTGTGTTAATTGCTTTCTTCATTAGGTTAAGATACTACTCTCTCCGCTGAAGCCCAAAAGTAGCCACCGACGCCTCACTCTTGGTGGACTTACCTTTGAGTGTGGAATCGGCACAAAGATCAATAAATTCATCTCGTTCGCAACCAGTGAAATCTATTTCCTCGCACTATCTATGAAATCAAATGGTGAGACAACCCAGTTGACATTCATAGTGGAAATAGATGGAAAGTATGTATCTATTGCTTCTTGCAATCTTGATAAGTGATCACAAATGCGGTCTTTCAGCTTACCCAGATCGTTATCTACTGCCAGATGAAGAAAGTTTGAAAGATCTCCTTTCTGAACTGCAGACGTCCAAGAACTAAGTTTTCTTTTAAAATCTGTCATTTTATTGGTTGAGGAAATTATTGTTTCCTGTCTACCCTGCATTGAAACATTCAGTTAATTCAGTTTATGAAAAATATCTGCCAGATACGACAGTTCCAAGCACCAAGATTCAGTTAGTAACAGCTCATAGAATGTATCTTGATTTTCATCCTTAAAAAGAGTTTTCACCTGTTCTCTAAGTTCAAGAAACTGCTTCAATACACGACCCCGCGACAACTACCTTACTCTGTATGAAGTAACAAAGAGGTATGAGGTGCATCCGTTGCGAGACATAACTGTTTAAAAATCCTACACATTAAAGGTCGAGACTTGATGTAGTTCACCATTTTCTCAACTTCGTTAAACACTGCAGCAAAATCTTGAGCTCTTGCAGTAAAAACCTTTAAATTTCCCAGACATAGATTGTGCACCATCTGTACATATACCATAACAGTCTTTTCATGCCGGCCGAAGTCGTCGGATTTTTAAGAGAGTTAAAAATCCCTCAGTATGCCTTCCTTCGGAGGGGAAGTAAATCCGGCGGTCCCATGTCATAGATTTATGGCATGTTAAAGAACCTTCCACTAACTACACATGTGTGAAGCTAAATTATATATAGGTTAAACATTTGACTAACGTTCTTAGGTTCCTACGTTCGTCGTCAAGAGCCGACTGCGGTGGCGTCTGGTAGCTAAGTTCTGCACTAGTAGTCATTGACGGTGGCGTTTGGCAGCAAAAGTCGGAACTATTTGAAAAATTCAAAAGACTGCAGTCCTTACTTGAATTAAAAACAGATAACACGCACTAATACAGTCATCACAATTAACACCGGTTATCAGACAGATTCTACACACACCAAAGTACACGGGGCTACATGACCGCGTTGTCGCAGCCCCTAAACTTAAGAACCAACCAACCAGTCTTTCCATGAAAGATCTTGGTCATTGAGAAAGGAATTAATAGAAACAAAAATATCATGGCCTGAGGTTGTAGTCTCCAGCGGTCTACAGAACAGAAACTGCTCATTAATATCTTTATCATCAATATATCTGGTAAAACCAAGGAGTTGCAGTTTGTCACCACTATCGATACTCTCATCTACTTGCAAAGCAAATGCTCGGTCAGTTTTTATTTTCCCCACGACTTGTTCGTTGATATTGCAAACATTTCAGATATCCTGCGACTGATTGTGTTGTTGGAAAGAGGAAATTTCGAAATTTGATTAGCTGCTCCTTCACCAAGTATTGTTGAAACTATAATTTTCCATGCAGGACCTATGATTTCCTCTCCAAGAGTATGAGGTGTGTGTGTGATTTTTTTTCCTATCAGTTCTGCTACTTTCAACGAGGCTTCAAGAGCAGTATCACTTATGGTCATTCTCTTTACCATTCGCACAGCTGTTTTTTTTCTCCCCTTCTAGTACACGTGAAAAATACATCACACTCTTCCCTGACCCACTAGGATGCTTAATTGTGAGATGCCACTTCAGTTTGCTAGGTACCATGGCCTCGTGTTTCGCCACAAACTAAACACACAGGGATAGGGTTTTCCTCGTTCTTATTCCACGTAAATCCATACACTACGTAACTGTCCTGGTATGTTCTTTTCTTTCGTTTGTCTTCTTTATGTTGAATTCGACGGTTCGGGAGTAGGAGCCGACTGCTCACTTTCACTCTCCAGGCGTTTACGTTTAACAATGAACTTGTCCATAGCTAAACACTGCTACTGTAATCATCGCCAAGAAAACATGTTAAAGTGGCGTAGGAACGGGTACACTTTTATATATTTATATATATATGTAAGTGACTGATGTGAAACAGCTTTTGTCAAAGCATTTCGGCCCTGAGTGGCATAACAGAGAGGATCTAGGCTTCTACCGAGACTTGCTACTATGTGGCGAAGACATAGCTCGACAAAATGTATCTGAAGTAGAAGAAGAAGAAGAAGAAGAACCCATGGAATGACGTTGCTGTGCAGTCCAATTGACTCTATTTCACCTAGTTTGAAAAGCTGTGAGCATATTGTGAATGGAAATTTAAGGTTGAAAGGTTACTTTTATTGTATACTGGGTAGTTTCTTAGAGAACTTTAAAATATAGCAATAATTTCACTTTCACATAGAAACCATAATTACTGACTTAATGAAACTAATCCAAAACTACTTAAGTCCTAGATCCTGTATCAAAACTGCTTAAGTGCAATATATTTTCTATTATTACGTAAAAACTGCTTTTACTGTATTTTTAAAACATACATAAAATGAAAACTAATCGTATTTTGTAACTATTATACAAACTGTTTCTATTTAAACGCGCACGGATAGCTCAAGACAGTTTTTTGCCCTTTCTCACAAATTTCATGAAATTGACTTAGGTAGTTCTGGAATTGGACGACTCACATGCATATCTTTATAACCTCTGTTATTTATTTTATTTGTTATTTAATTTCCAATGAATTTGTTATTATTAAGTCCCTTTTTTTTGTTAAATTTTATTGTTTGTTTTCTTACTGTCAATACGTTATATTGTTATACAGTCAGTATAAAATGGTGTACTTCGTACCTGTATCAGATTATTACTAAAAAAAGATGTTTCAATATAGAACAATATGATATGTAAATGATTTTTCAAAATCTGAAATAATAAAATTTATTTTCATGAGAATATTTGCTCATAATAAAATGTGTGTGTGTTTCGTTTACAGAATGTTAAAAATTATTTATGAGTTGCTTTATAAAATTCTGTAAGTTATATTCGCATAATAAATCATGTTTAAGATCAATAGAACTTTATAGGCCAGGCGACAGGTCGAAAAACAAAAGCCTCAATAAGGAAATAATTAGTGGAAAGCTGGAAATTGCTTTAATCGCTTTATTTTGACCCGGATATTACTCTCCCAAGTTTTCCCCCTCAAGCGAAGTCGGCGTTGGCCCTTCTGGCCCTAAGAAGGTACCATTTTTCCTTTTTTTTTTTGCTAATATCTCCCAAACCATCAACGTTATCAACAAAATGCCTATTATAAAAATAATCTAGAGTACATTTTCTACAAAAATGCTCTCTACCTTTTGTCTCTAATGTGAACTGTTACGATGCTACGACCATTCAAATTGGAGCCCTTTTAGATTCTTGCGCAAAAGCTATGGAAATGATATGCCATATCAAAGTTTCTACATATTATAAAATATTTGTCAGCATTCCAGGTGCACAAGCTGTTAACTTGTTACAAGTATAACAGATTTTCAATGTAAACAGCTGTGGCCTCAATTTCTCCGTCATCGCTTTCATCGTCTGTATCGGTACATTTGTCCGACGTCACAGGGCGCTCAAGATTAACATCGATGTCTCCGTCACAATCATCCATATCATCTTCCTCGGCAGCATTTGTACATGACCGTCCCATACAATTCATGCAGATTCTGGAGCATCGGAGGCCCGTTTTCCTGCAACCACAAGCTGCGTTACATCCTTCCGAACATTTGCTGGACACTGTGTTTAGAAGCGTTTGTGGCACCGGATCCCTCGTAGGTATGGGAGCAAACCACATTGAGAATTTTTCCAGCCCCAATCCAGTGGATTTGATGATATGTTCTTAAAGAGTGCTCACGTGCCGCTGATTCGGTGGGAGGTAAGCTTGCGAGATTAAATCGATGTTTGCTTAGAGATTTTTCAAACAGTTGGAACCGCAGCTCATTCAGGGTATTTCCCGTGGTTTTGTTGTCATAAAGCCCAGCCAAAACCAACTGGCCCGCTTTGTCAATTTCATCGGGGTTTGCGTTCACGTCTCGGAAAACCCTAACAGCTGTCTGCAGTTCCTCATTACTCTTCAGCAGTGTTACGAATTTCATTTTGCACTGCCTGTGAAACGGAGACGTTATATCGCACCCACTAAACGCATGCAAAAAGAGGAAGGTTTCTTGCACACATGTTGGGAGATTGAAACTTGTTGTGCAAAATAGTTGTTGTTTGGTTGAACCTTGGCCGGGTTTCATAAAATACATTTTCGTGGAGGGTGGCACACAAGCCGCCAAGATGACCAGGATATCTATATCTTCAGCCACTATAATGACTGAATTGTCGGGCCGAGATAACTCGAGTGGGGTGGTAACGATGAGCACATCGGCATGTGGAGCTTGTCTGGTTTCGATTCCTTCGCTTTCGAATTTGACGCGCAACAAGTCGATCAATCTTCGTTTGTTTGTGACATTAGACAAAAAGTTTGCTCGTGGCATAGGTGCCGTCATGGACTCATAAAAAAAAAAAAAACATTACCAGCTTCATGCTTGTGCGATCGTCGAAGACGTTCAACGGACTTGGTACTGCGAGCTGCTGGGTCGTCAGGATACCCATCGAAAATAATGACACTGTTTTTAAAGTATCTTTTAACGTAACTCGC
Source organism: Meconema thalassinum (assembly GCA_946902985.2). Taxonomy (NCBI): domain Eukaryota; kingdom Metazoa; phylum Arthropoda; class Insecta; order Orthoptera; family Tettigoniidae; genus Meconema; species Meconema thalassinum. The sequence goes on along the minus strand of OX336389.2, from coordinate 883,486,697 downwards.
ATATTTGGCACTAATGTCGACAAAAGTATCGGTTTGGTGCCAAATTACACGGTGCAGAAGATATCCTCCGTCGAGAACATGATGTAGGTCCTCAAATATGGGCTCATCGGTAACAGGATCGAATAATTTATAGAACACAGACTTTTGCGTCTACGCATTCCCGCTTTATCAAAGATCGCAACCGGATACGGAGCTAGTTCAAACTGGAAATATTGTTTCAATTCTGCATCGGATTTCTTTGCAAGGCAAATGCATTGGAAAAGCACAAGAGGATCAACAGGAATATCCGTGTTGCGGATTTTTAGCCTATTTTCAGTTTTGAAAAAATAGGCTTATGAAATCACCTTTTGTCCGTGTGTGTGTGTGTGTGTGTGTGTGTGAGGTGTGTGTGTGTGTGTCCCCCCCCTAATAAAATCTAAGCGGCTGGAGCGATTTCAATGAAACTCGGTAAGTTCATGGTGCTATTCCCGGCGACCTCGACCGTGCTCTTCAAATTTTGTTACGTCTCACCAATCCAACATGGCGGCTGTGCGAAATATTTCACTAGCATTCGATATCTCCGAAACTATTACCGATATCGCCCTGAAATTGTGAACGGTGATAAAGGGCACTACTAGAAGTTCACCTATGAGACTTTCAAAAACCTGGTGACTACAAAACCAACATGGCGGCCAAGCGAAGTTGAGACTTTAAATAGACTTTTCTCGCGATTTAACTACCCAAACGTAATGAAACTGGGTACAGCAATTGTTTATACACATTGTAAAGCACTGGAGTCTAATTTAGTTCAATTGTTTACATAACCTCAAAATGGCGGCTGTGCGAAATATTTCACTGACATTCTATATCTCCGAAACTATTACAGATATCACCCTGCAATCTTGTACGGTGATAAAGGGTACTGATACAAGTTTACCTATGTATATTTCATAAACCTGTTAAGTGCAAAACGAACATGGCGAACAAGCGAATTTGAAATATTTTAATAGACTTTTCTCGTGATTTAACTCTCTGAGCGCAGTGAAATGTGGTACAGTAAATGATTTTGCAGATTGTAATGCACTCCATCTAATTTAATTCAATTGTTTACATAACCTCAAGATGGCGGCTGTGCGAAATTTTAAAATTATGTTTTTATTTCTTGTGTCGTTATCATGCGATTGAAGTGAAAGTTTGAATAATGGACCTAGGCAATAATTGTCCTTGAATGGTACATAACTCTATGGCCTATACAAATAACAATCCTAAACGGCGAGCTTCCGAAATATTTAGACGGTTCTCAATATCTATGAATCTTTTACAGCAAACAAACAGATTTTTTTAATGTTCATAGAGACTATGAACATATGTTCACCTATAGGACTTTGAGTAACCTGGTGAGCACAAATCCAACATGGCGGGGACGCGAAGTATAAATATTTAAATGGACGTTTCTCGCGAATTAACTATCCGAGTGCCGTGAAACGTTTCACGTTAAATGCTTATTCAAATGTAGATCCACTGACATCTAATTTATTTCAATTGTTTGCATAATCACAAGATGGCTGCTGTGCGTAATTTTAAAATCTCGTTTTTACTTCTTGAGTTCTAATCATGCGATTGAAGTTTGAATACCACACGACCACAATAATCTTAATGTAATAGTACAAAAATAAAAATCCAACCTGGCGACCATCTGAAATATTTAGACGGTTCTCAATATCTACGAATCTGTTACAGCAATTAAACTGAAATTTTGTATGTTGATAGAGGCAATTAACATGAGCAGGATATATGAAAATAGGCTGTATAGTTCTTCACGGAACTACTTGTTATTTTCGAATTTACCGCGCGGAGAGGCATCACGCCATTTTTTCTAAGGAACTTCACATCGTGAAAATTGTTGCCGGCTATGCTTTTTTGTGCTGCTATTCCAATTTCATAGGTCATATGACAAGTGATTTGTCCATCCCCGACAACTCCTGTGCTGAACGAAACAACGTGTTGTCCACGAGTAAAGGGCTCTTGAGTTGATAACCATCCAACAAATTTTCTCAAGTCCGCATCATCCCGCGAGATCCGCGCACACCGTGCATCCACATGCTGTTCTGTAGTCGAAAACTCAATATTGCAAAATGATACTAATGGTAGGTATTTTTCCACAGCTGTTTACATTGAAAATCTGTTATACTTGTAACAAGTTAACAGCTTGTGCATCTGGAATGCTGACAAATATTAAAACATGTAGAAACGTTGATATGGCATATCATTTCCATAGCTTTTCCGCATGAATCAAAAAGGGCTCATCTTTGAATGGTCGTAGCATCGTAACGGTTCACATTAGAGACAAAAGGTGGGGAACATTTTTGTAGGAAATTTACTCTAGATTATTTTTATACCAGGTATTTTCTTGATAAAGTTGAAGATTTGGGAGATATTTGCAAAAAATTGAAAAATGGTACCTTCTTAGGGCCAGAAGGGCCAACGCCGACTTCGCTCGAGGGAGAAACTTGGGAGAGTAATATCTGGGTCCAAATAAAGCGATTAAAGCAATTTCCAGCTTTCCACTAATTATTTCCTTCTTGAACTACCTGTCGCCTGGCCTATTATGCGAGTTGTAATCTTCAATATATATCAAAATAATATATATATATATATTACAATTTGCCTTACGTCGCACCGACACAGATACTGTAGGTCTTATGGCGACGATGGGATAGGAAAGACTAGCAGTGGGAAGGAAGCGGCTGTGGCCTTTATTAAGGTACAGCGCCCATTTGCCTGGTGTGAAAATGAGAAACCAGGGACAACCATCTCCAGGGCTACCGACAGGGGGGTTCGAACCCACTATTTCCGGAATGAAAGCTCACAGCTGCACAACCCTAACCACAACCTCACTCCGTGAATCATATCATACTATATCAAAATATAATCATAATAGGCCTATATCATAATATATTCTTTTTTATTGGGCTGGACGGAGGGAGAATACCTACTGTCGACCAAAGTATTATGTGCACTCGAGTTTGAAGGGTGTTCATGAAGTAACCAATAGACCTACATAAAATCCAATACCATCATCATTTTCGCCGTTCTATTTTACGTTTGTTCATGTAGGTTTGGAATTTTTAATTTATATTTTAATATTTTTTATCGCAGTTGGAACACAAAATGTGCCCATTTTTAAGCGTGTTTCAACCATGCGTCACATTTAAGAATTATTATCTCAAAAATCCGTCATCAGATCAAATGCAAATTTTAACACAATATACATTGGAATATTGTATAACTGGTTTATTAATTTCAAAATTTTGTGTGTCCAAGAAACAAAGTTGTTATCATTTTTGTAAGGTAACTTTTTCTCGGTTCGGGGTGGTTGGAAAATATAGCTCTTGGTCGCGTTGTAATCCTTATACATCAAGAAGTTATGCTGTATGACTGTGAAATACGTAAATTAATTCACTTATTTTATATCGGTTTGTATTTGTTCGTGGAAATAAGGCATGATTTACCTGCCAGCCCATCACTGCCGAGCGAGGCGAGGTCGTATTTCCCCGTTCAAATATAAACCGATATAAAATAAGTGAATTAATTTACGTATTTTAAAGTCATTCAACATAACTTTTTGATGTATAAGGAATATAACGCGACCAAGAACTACATATTCCAACCACCCCAAGCCGAGAACGTTACCTTAGACAATAGATAACAACATTGTTTCTTGGACACGAAAAATTTTGAAATTAATAAACCAGTTATACAACATTCCAATGTGTATTGTGTTAAAATTTGGATTCGATACAATGAAGGGTTTGTGAGATAATAATTCTTAAATGTGACGCATGGTTGAAACACGCTTAAAAACGGGCACTTTTTGTGTTCCAACTGCGATAAAAAATATTAAAATATAAACTAAAAATTCCAAACCTACATGGACTCACGTAAAATAGAACGACGAATATAATGATGTTATTGGATTTTATGTATGTCCATTGGTTACGTCACAAACAACCTTCAAACTCGAGTACACACAATACTTTGGTCGACAGTAGTCCACAAATTGGCAATACGGCTCGGAAAGCAAGTCTGGTTTTTTTTTCAGATGCAAAGCAACGCTATCAGTGAGAGAGAGAGAGAGAAGACATTGAGTGACGAGGAGAAGCGGTGGGAGTAGGGGCGGAAGGAGGTGATAATTGAAGGGTAGACACGTCACTAACACAAATGCAGCGGCTGCTATCGGTAATAGAGTAGTGCTGCCATCTCTTGCCATGCGATTGACGGCGGTGGAGATCGCACAGCCTTAAAGCAACATGCTCTCTCTCTCTCTTCTTGTTTTGCATATGCTAATATCTCCTTCCTATCCCTTAATGCTCAAACTTGGTTCGATTCTGAACACATTCAGAATTTTGTCTGATAATGGAAACCTTTAATTGGTTAATCCAATGGTTCGTGGTAGTTAATCACACCAACCAATGATGATGATGATGCGTTTATGGTGAAAAATCATACTACGTTTAATGAATATTCAATATATATTGATTATAAAAGGGTGGCTTATCCTTCAGAATATAGAAACACAAAAGTACGATTGGATACATGTTATTACGACTCTATGAATTAACGTGTTCAAATGTTGATAGATAGATAGATAGATAGATTTTTATTAATTCCATTTGATCAAATACATGCATTCAATACATTTTTGATATAGGACACGTCAGAATTTACATGCATAAAATAAAAGAACTAACAGGTATATATTACTAAGATTAAAACTATTTATAACTTATTATAATAGCAAATCTTAATAGATACAATCTTATTGCACAACTATTTACACCTCACTCTATTATCATAATATGAAAACTTAATTCTATAAATACAACAACATACAGCTAGGTATTAAAATTAAATTAAAAAAGTAAAATATAGTTATAGATTCCATCACTCCTATACGCTAAAATATTCAACTACTGAGTAAAAACAATGGCACTGCAGATAAGCTTTCAACATTCTATCAAAGGTTTTTATGACCCAGGTCACTATTGTAAATCATGTATAACCAATTTTGGCTTTGAAAATAATTCATCGGCTGAAGTGATTTACAAATCATGGTATGGAATGACCATGAAACAAGTGATTGTAAAACTGGTCAATGAAGATTATTTTTCTGAATTTTGGTGTACTTCATGTACAAAACCCCTGTTCACCGTGTATTTCCCCATAACATCGAGCATGTTTTGCTTTATTTTTTATAAATTTCCGGCTGATGAAGGCACAAACAGCTATAGTCAACAAGCTTATCATCATCTATCACTAGCGACACCTATGAATCAATACTCACGTCATAGAATTAGGGCTGTAGCAAAGAACTTAAAGAAATGTTAACCATTCGGCTTGAGTAAACGCCGTATATTTTTCTTTATTTACACTAGTTAATTTTTTTTTGTATAGACATGGTTTATTCAATCAATAGTATTAACTTTACCTTGGTGTGTGTGGCATTGTCATACTGTCAATTATCTGTTTGATAATATTTTTATTTCACAGTATGCAGTGTGCATATGCCTATGTATTTCTCAACATGACCGGTTAGCTCTTACCCCAAATCATAGACCCTCCCTTGTAAGTGAATAATAATAATAATAATAATAATAATAATAATAATGATAATAATAAAATGTTAAAATAAGTAATAATAATAATAATAATAATGACTTTAACGTTTTTTATGTTTTAGAAAATGAACTATGAAACCCTTTGCTCTGAAGTTCAAGATAATTTAATTTTGTCAGAAAATAAACAACTACTTGTTCTACCAATTCAAAAAAAACTTTAGCTATTCATAATTTTATATTCGATAATAAACCTTTAAACAAAGGTCTTGTTTTAAATTTTATAGATGATAGAAAGCAAATATTTTTGATTAAAAACGATGAAGGGTTGGCTCCGTTTGCATATTTACCGAATTTTGAAAACAAAGAAAGACAATGGGGGTGGTTAATGTTTAGTGCTTCATCGCTAGCCAATGCACCATACAAATATAACTATGTTTTAACAAATGTATAAAACAAAGCTGAACCGTTTAAATAGTAACGGACTAACAGACCGGACAATCAACCTTTTATCAACTCAGTAAATTTACTAAAACTAATAGTTATGCGTGACACGACAAAGATTATTTTATTTAAATAAGTAAATAGTATACAATTTAAAAGAAGGCCTTTGTTTATTTTTTATTACATTTAATAGTTTAAATTTTTAAAATAACTGATTTTTTTGTATTGTCTTGGAAAATGAATATGTACAGTCGAGCCAATGAGCATATTGCAGACACCATAGTCTATTTACAGCAAAAAGAATTGTTGCTTCTTCCAGTTTTAAAGAATGACACTTTTATGATGAGAGGGCCATGGAAAGAAGTACATTTACCGCTATTAATGGATATGATAACTACTGCAAGTCACATTTTTCATATTCATGATGATGGACATTTACAAGAGTACACCTATTTACGTCATGTAGATTGCGAAACACAGAAAAACTGGTTGTTAATGATAGTTCAACATTTATCACACATCCCCTACAGACATTATTATATATTGGCCAATTTATCAAATACACGATTCACCACCATGGATTAAGCTATTGATTTGATAGTGTTGATATTGCTTTAAAAAATCTTTTTTTTACCTCTATAAAAGAAAGGCAACTACCTATACTTTGATTATTATGCAAGGTTATAGTTATAGTAGTTGTTGTAATACCATTTAGACTAGAGTGTAATAGTTACGCTCTTTCTGCTTATAGACTACAATGGATGGTCTCAATGCTATAGGACAAGCCTGTGGTTTAGAACGAAGGAAGATGAGTGAATTACCAATGCATATACCATTTCGCATTAATAAAATAAAAAAAAATAAGAAACAAATATGGTGATCGCGCCCTTTGTGTATGTGAAGATTTTGAAACATTTCTTCCTTCAATTTTTAATGAGGTGTCTGACCCTGTTTTCGAGGATGTGAATAATAGTACACATGTTCTTTATCTTATTTATAAATGACAAAAGAACAATCGGTGTATCATACGTTTTAATAAAATAGAAAACATGGATACATAATAAAAATAAGTAATAACCATGACGGTAGGCGATCCATGGCTTAATTAATTAATTAAATTTATCAACTATAAATTTGAAAAAAATACAGCACAACTCATAAAACTATTCATCAACAGTGGTTATCACTTTAATTTATTCATGTTTGAGAAATGAATAAAAGGTAAAGTTATGCCCTAGGGCCTCAAAATGTTAAAATGTTTGTATAAACTATGGAAATGACCATGTAACCCATTCAAATACAGCGAAACCTCTCTATAACGGACACCCTTGGGACCGTAAATACTGTCCCTAAAGAGGGGTGTCCACTATAGTGAGGGTTAGAGAAAATAATTGCAATTTGGCACATGTACTTGTGGAGTATGTGTACTTACATGAAAACGTAGGGTTACCGCGCGGTAAAACAGTCCAATATTTCGTCCGCATTTAAAGTGTTTTCCGGCGAATAGCCGTCAGTGATGGAAGGCAATTATTCTTCCCAGCTTGAAACATTATCCATCTTGTTTAGCCTTTAAGGGGCTTAGGCTGTGTACTAGGGGGTGTGTGGCGTGTTGAAGTGTCTGGGGGCGGTTTATGGGGATGTCCTCTATAGGGGTGCGGAAGGATCGGTTACGTAAATTAAATGTAACTCGAGGGAGAGCTTCCACGTGTTCAGGGTGTCTGGTGAGCTCAGGGTTGGGGTGTTTTCAAGGGGTTGATGGGATAACAGATTAGCTTGCTGGCGTACGACTGAGACTAGGCGGTGTGCGGACAGCGTACGTGTGTGCGAGTGCAGAATAGAGCAGAACTGCTGACCGGTACTTTGCTACAGGTCGGAAGGCAAACTGCTTACCTAATGTTCACAGATAATTAAATAATACCGGACCCTACTAGGTCAGGGTTGGAGGGTAGGGGGTTATCGTGCAACTAAATAAACCGTGAGACCAATGATGCTTATTACTAAGTAGTTTAATTACTGTAATGTGTGAAGTGCTGTGACTTCACTAGTCAGCCTTAGTGCTGTATGTTCTCAATGTATGACAAGACAATTACAAAGTGTATTAGAGGGTGAAATGTAGGATTTGTGTAGGAGTGTAGACTCGTGAGCACACTCACCTGTAGCTGGCGTCCGTCGTGATGAAGACCGTCAACGGTTCGGCAGGCACAAGACATTAGTGATCGTGGCGTGTAACCTTTTATAGTCCTAGCCCTTGTAGACTGGTATGTCGCTGCATAGCTGACCCAGATAGTGTTGGCTGTCAGTGCTGAGCCATTGTGTCGTAATAATAATGGTGTGTGGCTGATCCCTCCAGGGTTTGATGGTGTATGTGTAGTATCGAAAACAGGGTCTGAAGGGGGTGCAGTGATATGGGGCAGTTAGTGTAGTTTAGGGGTTGTAGCCCTATAAGATCCCTAGGGGATCGTAGGGATGCAACAATATCAACAGTGGAGGATTCCCCGCAAATTGCTCTAAATTTTATATTGTGGCGCTTTCCGAAATTCTCGAGTCAGCCGTTCGAGGATTTGCAATCTCCGATACCTAATTCTGCCACGAAATCCAATGCTTTGGCTTGCATCATTGGTCCGGACACAGGGACGTTCTGACTTCTTATTTAGCTGAACCACCCTATCACTGACTTATCAATAACAGCACCATTACCATTTAGAAACTGTCTAATTTGCAGCTCATTACCATTAAGACGCCATACCTTAGCTCTTCTTGTTTCTTCGCAATTTCTGCTGCCTGTGTCTTTCCAATCTTACACTTCACATGGTTTCAGTACACCACATTTATCACGTTTGTGATAATCTACGATGTCTACTTTCTCTTTTAAAGTTAAACTTTTGCAAGGAGCCATTTCAAATGCACTCACTTGCTACTGAGATGCACAGGCCCTACAATAGATTTAAGAAGTTTCACGGTAAAACTGACCAGATAGTGAAAGTATGAATTCCCTTATCCCGACCATTTCAAGTTCAATATAACACGGTGGCATTAGAAGCTGTTAATTGTTGCTTGTCAATGTTTAACAAAACTTTATCAGCCACACGCCTTAATGAAGCATCACTGTTATGATAGGCCATATCATGATTTCGACATGCATGATCTAAAGGGTTGATCCCAATGCCTCCACGCATCAAACGCTCATCAAGCTAAGAGCCAGGACCACAGTAGCGGTATCGAGGTAAGTGCATTTCAAGGGGTTGTAATTCTATAACTTTATCAATAATTCCACGGCCAGTACGTCAGACATTTGTTTTTCAATCGGTGACATACACTTTTCCTGGTGTTGTTGTTCTTATTCTTGGTCTTGCTCTTCCGCTGCAGCCGAAGTGGATGGCTGGCTGGTTTCCCCATGGCAAGCGAGGAATGATGAAACAAGTTCGTTACACTGAGTTTTATTACCGTGATACAATTTCATGAGTTGACAAGTAGCACACTGACGCATAGATGGTATTTTTGCCATGGACACTTGTTTTTGATGACTATAGTTAGGACACGGTTGCAATTCACTCAATACAGGGTCTCGAATCCACTCACAAGGTACACTATCCCAAATTTCCTTTACAGCATTGGCCGCCTCATAAAAATTGATAGATTTTGGAAGCGCCAATAATTCATGTTTAGCAAAACTAACAAGTTTTTTCTTGCAAACAAAGAATTTTCTAATGGCCTTATCCGTAGCACTGCCTTCCATCCAATGACGTTGATGTTTACACTTTACTTGTAGGAATCTCACTGCTGTCACAAACTGGTGATACTTCAGTTTTAATTTTATTTAACACGTCCCAGCAGGCATTTGTGGTTAACCAATGAAACAGATGCCACGCATGTTCGAGGGCTTTATTGGTAATGTCACCACATGGACAGTTGTCCATCAGTGTTTGTAGTGAGGGGCACCCTAAATCCATCAGATCTATACACTGGCAGTAAGAAGCCAAAAAACGCTTGTATCCATTGTCGCTTTTCACCACCTTTGACAAATACCACATGGGATGATGATAAATGTGCCTTCATCACCATGTCGAGGTGTTTATAAGAAATGGTTCCCTCATTCCATTGTAGTTGCAAATCATTTTCAATCCATTGCGTTTGTTTACGGTCTTTTTCACACAACAGAATGGAAAGCATGGGGTGGTTTGAACACGAGATGGGTTGGTTTTGAAATCCAAAAAGTTGAACAGTCAATAATGGCAACTTCTTTAAATATAAATTTGTTAACAGCAATTTTAAACCCTTGGCAATCGACAATCAGCGTACTGAGCATGCTTTTTTTTGCTCGTTGTCTTGACCAAGTCCAAACGTCAACTAACCCATGTCATGTTAAACTGTTTAAGGAATAGGAACAATAACAACAGTGGATTTTTTTTACACGGGCTAACTATTTTTATATATAAACAACATTAAACTCATACAGCCATGTTGCAAAGTTTTTTAAAATCCGACACTGCATCTAAATGAACTGTTTGCACATAGGGTCCAAACGTATCTCCACGTTTGGTACTGTCCGGTACAATGATGGGATAGTTCAAACTCCAAGGAATTTTGCCCATAGGTAGGGGCAGGATGGGATCCAACGTTGATGGTCGCTGAACGGACGATCACCCATCTCCCACTCACCAATTTCAATTTTGCAGAAAACACACTTGACAATATCTCTTCTGTTTAAATAATAAAAGCCTTCGGCAGCCAATTCTCCAGGATCCATAAAGGGAACTGGCCATGTTTGAAAAGTCTTGAACCGATTAAATTCACATTTTAAATTCCATGGTTTTCCTCTCATGTTGTTGTTGGTTATTGAGGGGCACATGAATTTGCTGTTGTTCATATGAACTGTAGCAGAGCACAACAGCAACTGTTTAATAATTATTCGCTTGCTGATCCCAAGGTTGCAGGTTCGAAACCTGGCGCAGTCAGCTGGCATTTGAGGGTGCGCAAATGCGAGGGAGTCGTGTCAGTACATTTACTGGCACGTTAAAGATCCCCTTCGGGGAAAAATTCCAGCACCCCGGCGTCTCTAAAAGCCAGTGTAGTTAAAAGGGACGTAAAACCAATAACATTATTATTATTATTATTAATTATTATTATTATTACACGCTTGTGACGTAGTTGGAGAGGGTATGGTAGTTGACTTGTTTTGAGTGAATAATGAGACAGTAAGCTGTTGTATTTGGTGGAACATTTTCCTGTGTTTCAAAATCCAGTCTTAAATCAATTGTGGCCATCTTCACAGACTCCTGCAAGTAGGAACAGTCAAACACCACCAGAGGTGCCCTTGCTTTAAACTCTTGGGGTGTTAACATGGGGCAATCCTGTTTTTCATAATGAGACGATTGAAATGTAGCAAACCTGTCATACAGGGGGCCAAACTTATTTTTTGAACAAATTATTTCCAACCCCTCATAGGGAAACGAAACACTATTTAAAAAAGACGTATATTTCTCAAGTTGATGTGATCAAACACAGTGATATCTTTGCTTTGTTGATATTTTCGTTCTGTTTGATGTTGTTGTTTTAAGGTGCCTAACATCTAGGTTATCACCGACGGCAGTGGCTCAGCTGGCTAAAGCGCAGCGTTAGGTCATGGGACCAAGCTCTCTGCTGACTCGGTAGACGCGTGGGTTCGAGCCCCACTGTCGGCCGTCCTTGAAATGGTTTTCCGTGGTTTCCAATTTTCAACACCAGGCAAATGCTGGGACGGTACCTTCTGATAGGCCACGGCCGATTCCTTCCACATCCTCGCCCAGTTTCATTCATCTTCATCCATTCCATCTCCCATCCCGACACGCAGGTCGCCCACGGGCGTCGAATCGAAAGACCTGCACTCGGCCTCTGAGGAGGCCACGCGAAAAAAATAATCTAGGTTATCGGCCCCGTTCTGTTTGAAAATCCACAATAACGTAAAGGGGTCGTTCTGTACAGCGAGCCGATTTAACACTCCAACTGTGTGTATCGGTACTAGGCAACAAAGGGTACTCGTGTAAAGCCCAACTTCTAAATGGCATGGGTAGAGCTTTGTCTTTTTGTACTAAGTTGAGCATGGCTCGCTATTTACGGTCAGAGAGAGTGACATGGCGTACTTCCCATATTAAGCGATGCAGTTCAATCTTCGAGTCAACCGCTGTTGCTTCTGCTGCCTTAAGAGCGTTATAATCACTTCTGTCTCTAACCAGATAGAGACATTGTCTTGCCTTTAAAACAACACGCTTGTGATCTTCAGCAAAGCCCAGTATTAATTTTAAGGGCAAAAATCCTGTAAAGGTGCCATCGGCATGAACTAACCAGTCATTGGTCGCGTTGGGACACCAACACGCCATAGAAAGAGTTTTGCATTCTTCTACATTATACGAGGGGTATAGTTTCATCATACTTGTCATACCACTCCCACTCACAGGGTGAAAAAGAACCACTTAAGGGGTTTCACGAATAATATATCCACAAGGTGAAGTCACTATAACATCATACAGGGAATGGGATTGGTCTTCATTGGTGAACACGTCTCAATAATATTGCATGCCACATAGACATGGTGGTCTTCAATGAATTTTACTACGTGTTCCGAATCATGGTTTTCGTTGGGTTCCAACACTTTTGGTTCAAATCCCAGTAAGGATCCAATGGAAACTGGTTGTGATTCAAAGCCAATTTTAAACGTGGATACAATGCTGCTGCGGTGCGTGATGGTATTTCCTGTAAGTTCAAACTTGTGTGTTCCATCCGCAAAAGGCTTTACACCAAATTGTCTTATCAGCGCCACATAGATGTATTCGTGAATATCATCTATCGTATAGTCTCCAGGTGGCAGGGTTTATATAAAATTATCAAAATAAAACTTGTCGTTTATATCTTGACGTACATTCTAAATTCTGTTGTAACTTTCAAGAGATATTAATCCTAGCACATACGATTCATTGGCTTCCAATTCTATGGGCGGAAAAAATCTAAGGACACTTCAGGGCCGTTTCCCTGCACTGTAAATGTCTTGGCTTTTACATTCATAATGATGATCTGTCTTTTAACGTTGCATCTTATATTAAAAAAATAAACACAAACATCCACACTCACGTGTATTTAACTGTTGATCACGTTTAAATTATAGCATAGGGTGGCATGTTTTCCCAAATAGCGAACCAGCTCCACTGGAGGAGGTATATTTCCAAAACTGTCAAAATACCACACAGTTGAACTATGTTTTACATAGGCTACATAATGTGTATCTGGGCCTATGCTGGTGTTTTTGGCAATTGGTTCCGCATAAATACTCCCCGAAAATAAGGAATTTTCAAGTGTTTGGCATAGTTTAAAACTTGATCGTGGGTCATGGCGTGTCGCGGCAGTACGGTTATTAATTTATTTGTTGATGTTTTTTTTCTTTCCCGACATGAAAATGCCAAGTCCTTGCTTGTCAGGCACCACTTTTAGTTTGCCTTCCCGAGCACCAAGAGCAATCGCTTCCATCGTCTCGTTGACTCTCTTTCAATTGTTGCTTGCCCTGTTCTACAGATTTTATCGTTATGGCAACAGCGCTCGCACCGCCAAGTAGCGATACTAAAGCAGCAAGACCAGCGAAGAGGGCTGGCAAAAATCCTGCACGATTAGGGGCAGGAATCACTCGTCCTAGATTTCTCTTGAACACCGGTCGTTTGGATTTTGGACTAGCATGCAATCGTACTGCATGTAACGCTTTTTCAATAGCACCATCTTTATTTTTTATTTTTCGTTTTAACACATTGTGTGTAGCATGGAAACCTCCTTTTCGGGCTGGCTCTTTTTTAGTTTTCTTCACTGCATATCTTGGTTTCACCATGGTAAACAACGACCTTTCACAACAAGGATTTCATAACATCTACCTTGATGTAATTATTTCATGGCTGTATATTCAAGTTCTATATAAAGCGGGAAATCGTTGACGGTCTTCTCTGCTTTCTTTTCATCCAACGTGAGTTTGAGATGAAATTATAATTCATCACCCGCTTTCACCGTTTGATGGTTGTGTACCAATAGCCTAAGTCAGTTTATCTGTACTTGTAAATGTTCCTCATCAGCCATAGATTGCGTAATATGAATCGTTCAATCATAATGTAAACGATAACGTTTTAAACCCGAAGAAATCACATACCGGTACGTAAGGTTGTCATTCGACGGTGGCGAATATTGTCGTTGTCATTCAAAGGCCTTTGGTTTGTTGTTGTTTGAGTCTTCAGTTTTTTGACTGGTTTGATGCAGCACTCCATGTCTCCCTGTCCTGAGCTAATCGTTTCATCTCTACATAGATACCACACCCTACATCCGAGGCAATCTGTTTAACATATTCTAACCCTGGTCTACCCCTACAGTTCTTGTCCTCAACCCTTCCTTCCATAACTAAGCTTGCTATTCCTGGGTTTCTTAGTATGTGTCCTACTAACCTATCTCTTCTCTTCATTAGCTGTCGCCAGAAACATCTCTCCTCTCCCACTCGTCTTAATACCTCTTCGTTTGTAACCCTATCTACCCATTTAATCTTCATCATTCTCCTGTAACATACATTTCAAATGCATCAATTCTCTTCTTTTCTGCTGCTCCAATAGTCCAAGTTTCACTTCCATAGAGCGACACGCTCCAGACAAAGGCTTCCAAAAATGACTTCCTAATACCTAAATCTATATTCGATGTCAACAGATTCCTTTTTATTTTGTAGAAATGCTTTCCTTGCCCGAACCAACCTACTTTTTATATCCTCTTTGCTTCGTCCATCACTAGTTATTTTGCTTCCTAAGTAACAGAATTCTCCTACTTCCTTCAGCTTTTCACCGGCCAATTTGATGTCCATAGAGGTTTCTGATTTATTTCGGCTGCATTCCAGTAGTTCTTTTTTTACATTTATTAATTTTCATCATGTATTCTTTCCGTAAGACGGAGTCCATACCATTCAAATACTCTTTCAAATCCTCAGGCGTGTCGGCCAAGATGACGATGTCATCAGCAAATCTCAGAGTTGAAATTATTTCTCCTTGAATCTTCACTCCCACTTTAATTTTTTCTCCAATTTCCTTCATTGCTTTATCAATGTAAAGATTGAAAAGTATGGGTGATACGTTGCAGCCTTGCCTTACACCTTTCTGAATACCAGCTTCTCTCTCATGTCCTTCAGCTCGAATGACTGCTGTCTGGTTTCTATATAGATTGTAGATCACCCTCCTATGCATGTACTTTATTCCAATAGATTTCAAAATGTCAAACAATTTAGTCTAATCAACGTTATCAAAAGCCTTTTCTAAGTCTACAAATGCCACGAACGTTCTCTTATCTTTCCTTATTCTACCTTCCAAAATCAGCCTAAGACTTAGCACAGCTTCCCTTGTTCCTAAATTTCTCCTGAAACCAAACTGGTCTTCACCCAACTCCGTTTCTATCTGGCTTTCCATCCTCTTGTAAATTATTCTAGACAGGATCTTTGAAGCATGAGTAATCAAGCTGATTGTACGGTAATCTTCACATCTGTCAGCTCCCACTTTCTTTGGTATAGGGATGATAACATTCTTCTTGAAATCAGGGGGCACTTCGCCTGTCTCGTAAATGCTACACACCAAGTGAAATAACCTGATCAGACCTTCATCTCCTATGCAGCGTAGCAACTCAATCGGTATTTCATCTATGCCTGGTGCTTTGTTCCTGCTTAAGTCCTCCTATGCTCTGTCAAATTCTGATCTCAGTATTAAATCTCCTTTTGCATCCTCATCAATTTCCTCCTCCCTTTCCATTACATGATTCTCAATCTCCTTTCCCTCATACAAACACTCTATGTAAGCTTTCCATCTCTCAACCTTTTCTTCTCTATCTGTCAGAGGCTTTCCATTTGTGTCCTTAATATTACAGCAATTAGTCTCCTTTTCCCCAAAACTATTCTTAATCCTTTGATAAGCTGTGTCTACTTTTCCTAATTTCAGACAATTTTCAATACCTGCACATTTCTCTTTCAACCATTCTTCTTTCACTTCCTTGCATCTCTTGTTAACCTCATTTCTCAGACGTCTGTATTCTGCTTCCCCTTTTAATCTGTTACATTCTTGTGTTTCCGCCTTTCATCCATCAATTCTCGTATATCCTGAGTGATCCACGGTTTTTTACCTATTCTTTCTTTCCTACCAATGTTTTCTTCTGCGGATTTTGTTATTTCATTCTTCAAAAATGCTCATTCGTCTGCAATTGAAGTTTGTTTAGGGTTTTTCATTAGTCCTTCCTTTATACTCTTCTTGAATCTTTCGTTTACATCCTTCACTTTCAGTCTGTCTATTGCCCACCTTTTTGGCTTTTGACTTTTCTTCAGTTTCTTCAACTTTAATCTGCATTTCATAACAACCAGATTGTGGTCAGAGTTTATGTTAGCACCAGGATATGTTTTACAATCCAAAATCTGGTTTCGAAACCTCTGCTTGACCATAATGAAGTCGATTTGGTAACGCCCTGTGTCTCCTGGTCTCATCCATGTGTATATTCTTCTATTGTGGTTAGCTATAACCAACTCATGCTCGGTGCAGAATTCCATCAGCCTGCTTCCTCGATCATTCCTTTCACCTAATCCGAAATATCCTACTATCTTCCCTTCTCTTCCAACCACAGCATTCCAATCTCCCATTACTACATCATTTTCATCACCCTTGATATACCTCAGAATTTCATCTATCTCTTCGTAGACCTTTTCAACATCTTCATCATCAGCTTGACTGGTAGGCATATAGACTGTGGTGTACGTAGGTTTAGTATTGATTTTTGCTACAATAATCCGTTCACTATATTGCTCATAATATTCCACCCGCTGTCCAAGTTTCCTACTCAAGGTTTGTAAGGTAAACTAAAAATATCGATGGCATTAATTTGTAAAGCAATGCAATGTGAGGTAAAGTTTTGTGCAAACATCATCTTCTTGTGGGTTCTCTACGTGAATAATGCTGTTATGATTCACTGAATACCCATTCACCGTTAGCCTCGGGACGACACTGTATAAACTTTGCACTTTGCGGTTCACATACGTTTTTGTAGCCACGTCTGTACCCTGTTTTCGGAAGGAGGCATACTTAGTTACTCTTGCTCGCCCAAATACATTCATGGTTATACTGCAGTACTGACGTACAGTCCTGTCCTAGTGGTTAGTTCTGTGTATATAAACCTGCTACATGCATAAAACCCCACTATTTAACATGCAATTGATTAAGCAGAAAGAGTCCCTTCCAGTCAGCGACCACGTTTCAGAGCTGTCGCTCTCAGTGTGTCAACAAAAACGCCGTGGCACATTGTTTCCATCCACTATTCGATGTATTATTGTGGGACCTTCAGGATGTGGAAAGACAAATGTCTTGCTTAACATGATTACCGCGCCCCATGGCGTACGGTTTCAAAATATTTATATCTTTGGTAAATCGTTCTATCAACCACTCTACATGTATCTAGAGCAAATTATGGCAGCATTGAATAAAGAAGCCATGGGCTATTTTAAATTTACAACACCTCAAGATGTCATTCAACCAGACAGTATACGTCCAGATTCACTCATAATTTTTGATGACGTGTCTACTCAACGACAAGCCATTATTCAAGACTATCTTAGTATGGGCAGACATAAACAAGTTGATTGTTTTTATCTTGCACAGCCGTATTCAAAAATCCCGAAACAGTTGGTGCGCAATAATGCTAATCTGATTGTACTCCATCGACAAGATGAAAGGAACCTGCATCACATCTATAACGATCACGTCAATCCCGATATGGACTTTTCTGCCTTTACACAGTTGTGCGGAAAATGTTGGAACACGCAACACCATTCATGTTTGGTCATTGACAAACAAAGTGATATTTGTCAAGGACGATACCGTCTAGGGTTTGACCATTTTATTACTCTTTAAAAGGATAGCGTTTCTGCATTCCATGTTAGTTGCTTTACCATCATGGACACGCCCATAGCGTACACCAAACAAGTTCGAATAAAACAACACATTATCCAGGCTCAAGATAATATTAGTCGTAAATTCCGTGAATTAAAACGCTTAAGGATCAATAGTAACCTGTTTCACCACCTGCCAATAGCCATATTAAAAACATAAACGCTGCAGCCTCTTGAGCAAAACCCTTAACAGTATTAAAATGGACGCAAACCGTCCCACAGATAGTGAAACCATCCGATGACAGTGAGGATCAAAGTGATAGTGATGTAGGGTTTACCCCTAACAAATCATCACCCATTCCACAGCTTTTAAAGACACCCATTATCACCGAAACCCCATCATCATCATCAAAAGAGCCAACCTTGTCAGAGGTGCTGCACAGTCCGGAATATAATTCAAAATTCAAAAACAATATGGACCGCTGCTGTCACCCTATTTAGAAAAGGTCTTTACCAAAAAAACTATACTACTATGATGTTCGATATTAAGATAATTGTTTAAAAATTGGTGATTCAACTATCAAATTTAGTCACCATTAAAAAAACTATACATTAAATCCAGGTCTGTTAAAGCTCTTATTTTCCCGTTCACCATCTTCAGACGATTATACGCTCGACGATCTTAATAAATATGAATCCATTTCAATGGCCACCCATGGTTATAAGCAAAAATATAGACGGTCTGAAGGCGTTAACGCAAATAAATCTACAAAATATAGAACCATCATTTCAAAACTGGTTAGTGTTCGTCGTACGGCATCAGCGTCTGGTGTTATGTTTAAACAATTAAAACCACTAGTCGATATTACTTATTGGAATAACCCAAATAAGTTAGTTCAACGATTGCATCTGCTTCACGCTTCCAGACATCCTGGAAATTCAAGACATTGAGCAAGAACTTCGCCATGCTCAAATCATTGTATAAACCATCCCCCATCAAGCTCGCCATTGCCCATGAATTGCATCGGTCCGCCCGTCGTTTATGTCAAAGGCGACGTGTCATTTCAAAAGGGGTAAAAGATTTATGGCAAGCAGATCTAGTCGAAATGATACCCTATGCAGATGTAAATAACGGTGTACGCTATACGCTTAATGTTATTGATGTGTACTCACAAATGGCGTTTGTTGAACCGGTCAAAAATGAAACGGGACTTCTCGTTACTAGTGCCTTTTTATTACACGCTCAAAACGAAAGCCTCGTTTGCTTCAAACAGATGATGGGAAATAGTTTTTTAACTAAGTGTTTTCTGCCTATATGAAATCGTGTGGTATACATCACTATTCAACGTTTAGTAATGTAAAAGCCAGTGTCATTCACTTGTGGCAACTGTTTACCTCAAGAGGCAGTTATCGATGGTTAGATGTTGTACAAGACTTGGTCGCACAGTATAATACTACTACCCACCGCACCATTGGAACAAAGCCACGACTCGTAACCAGGAATATTCCACGGCTAGATAAACTATTTAATCCCATTAAAACAGTGGAACCCAGGCACCATCGTCTTAACATAAACGATGACGTCCGTGTCAGTAAACATAAATCCATCTTTGAAAAGAGTTATACCCGAATTGGTCGAGTAAATTTTTAAAATCCGTCAAGTCAAGATGGGGAATCCTGTTACCTATTTGCTTCAAGACGATTACGGGCAACTTATTTCAGGTGCATTTTACATCGAATTACAAAAAACATCCTTCCCCCACCATTCTCTTGTTGAAGAAATACTCAAGACCAAGGGAAGTTAATGTTATGTTAAGTGGCTTGGATTTCCTCATTCTTACAATTCATGGGTAAATAAACATGATTTTCTGTAATAAAAACCATGTGTGTCTTTTAATTATTTTACCTTATCCTAAAACCTATGTGTTTATTATTTCAAAAACTTGGCATGCCAACCCTAGTCGTCGTCATGCAAGAGACTTAACATCCATCATGGTAGACCAGCCTGCAACCATTATGTTGCCATACCTTACTCGCCGGCAGCAGAGCTGATATCACTCTTTGCGCAGTTCTTGAACTCATTACCGTAGTATAATAGTTGAAGCCTGCAACACAAAAAAAAAAAAAAAAAAAAAAAATGGCTTCCAACACGATAATGAGATTTTTTTAAAGTAAAATATCACATCCTGTGGTTCGGATTCCATGACTAGTTCTTTAATTTTACTCAGCTGTCACCGCAGAGGCCCGGGTTCGATTCCCGGCTCTACCAAGAAATTTCATTTCTGGTCTAAGGGCTGGAACGGGGTATACTCAGCCTCGTCAGGCAAAACTGAAAAGAGGTGGGTTCAATTCGCACCTCTGCCATCCTAAAATTTGCTTTCCGTGGTTTCCCACTTCTACTCCAGGCAAAGGCCAGAATGGTTCCTAAATTACGGCCAAGGCCGTCTCCTTCAAATCCTCATCTCAATGACAACTACACACACTAATACAGCCATCACAGTAACACAGGTTATCAGACACATTCAACACACACACATATTAAAACATTATTTTTCAAAACGTAACAAAACAAAAAAAATCTAAAAACTGTTTTTTTTTTCACAAAAAAAAAAATCTGTTTCCCTCATTTTCAAACATTTTACCCATCTCCATGCGCCATGTTAAAGAGGGCAACACGCTGAAAAAATGATACCTCGCACATCGTCCTACGATCATTCCTTCCCAAGATATATTGAAAAATCTAAAAAAACATTTCTTACCCAAAACATTCAGTTTCCCTCATTTGCAAAAATTCGCCATGTTAAAGAGGGCAACGCGCTGAAACAAATGATACCTCGCACGTCGTCCTACGACCATTCCTTCCCAAGCCCTCCAGGGGCTCACCATCAGCGCTACGGAGTGACACTAACGCCAGCCGACAACAGCGCGATGCGGTGGAACATGGCATTAAGCAGACCCCCCATACTCCCTCTACTGACGTCCACGCAGCACAGACGTCCGCCAGGATCATCGTATTGTAAGGACAGCAGTGGCAGATCGTACAGCTACCACAGCACAGATACGAGGGTTTGTGAGCCCAGAAGTGTCGACACGAACTGTTGCGAACTGGTTACTAGCAGTGGGAATACGGACACGCACAACTCTAGCCCGCCTTCGACTCACGCCACAGCATCGACGTGCACGGCTCGACTGGTGCCGTCAGAGGATCACTTGGAAGATGGAATGGCGCGCCGTGGTCTTCAGCGATGAAAGCAGATTCTGCCTGCACGCAAGTGATGGGTCGTCGGCGCGATCGACGTAGACCTGGCGAGCGCTGTCTCGTAGAGTGCATTCGTCCTTCCCAAGCCCTCCAGGGGCTCACCATCAGCGCTACGGAGTGACACTAACGCCAACAAGTGACTCGTGTGACTCGTCCACCCACAACTCGTACAGAACTGTGTGAACAGGTCGAGCAGGCGTGGAATTACGTATCCCAAGATAGTATTCGCCATTTCCACCCGTGAAGGCTGCACCTCGTACTAATATGGGTGTTTCAGCATGGGTCGATACCTGGTATCTATGAACCACTCGATCTATTGATCTGTATATTTCATCATTTCATCATCATTTCCCGGCAGTGTATTTTGGCTTACACTTTGCACGGTCTGGGGTGCGATAACCTACAAATCTCGTTCACCTTTGGTGTTTGTGGAGGGAACGCCAACCAGCGCTCGGTACGTGCAGGATGTTGTTAGACCCGTTCTTGCAACAGGAAGGGGATGTGTTGTTCCAACAGGATAATGCTCGCCCACACACTAACCGTGCAACTCAACGTGCACTGCAACACGTGCAGCAACTTCCCTGGCCAGCACGATCGCCGGACTTGTCACCAATCGAGCACGTGTGAGACATGATGGGCCAACAAGTGACTCGTGTGACTCGTCCACCCACAACTCGTACAGAACTGTGTGAACAGGTCGAGCAGGCGTGGAATTACGTATCCCAAGATAGTATTCGCCATCTGTGTGATCGACTGGATGCAAGAGTCAGTGCCTGCATTTCCGCCCGTGAAGGCTGCACCTCGTACTAATATGGGTGTTTCAGCATGGGTCGATACCTGGTATCTATGAACCACTCGATCTATTGATCTGTATATTTAATCATTTCATGTACTCCATATGCACTGTTGCCACAATAAATCTTGAGTGAATTGGTAACCTCTAAATGGGTGACCTATATATATTTTTTTCCCGGCAGTGTATTTTGGCTTACACTTCCACGATTATTTTCTATTAAGATTCACACTATACAATAATCCAATAACTTAACAGTACATTAATGTGCCAATGACTTTAACCAGATGTGAATCGGAAGGGTTCCGTTTCGTATTCATAAAACTAATGGTTTGGAAATGTTAACTTTCTGAATTATAACATTGTATGCTATGTACACTTTTAACTGACAATATTTAAATAATAATGCACCGGTATCAATACGTAAGAACGGAGGCTTGATAAAAATACTTTTCTATAAGAGGAACCGAACCTCAAATCTTATGCTCCAAAGCAATCTACAATAACCGCGTAGCCACTCTTATCATTTTGTTCATGGTCTGTAAAGAATACCTTATTAAACCCTGTGAACAAGAATGCTTTTTATGTTACAGTAGTTCATTTTATAAGACTGTGATGTGCCGAATCCAACACATTGAGTTATGGCACAGATCTTCATTATGGCAGTAATAGCACGTATCACAACTCTGAATAAAGAGAGAAATGGTCTTACTGTTGATGAGATTTCATGTCCTATATATTTGAAATATATTTAGCGGTCTTAATGCAATCGAAAATAGAGGACATGGCATTGACTCCGCGACTCTGCTTCACAAAAGCAGGCTTGCGATCTTCAGTATTTCATTGTATACTTCATGGTACTGCTCGGGTCCAAGCACTGTGAACTTGCGGGGCGAGGGGAAAGAGCAGGGAAGGGTCAGACGAGAAGAGAAGGGTCTGTCAACAGCCTACCGTGATATCTGGTATTCCTTTCTATTCCAATACTGCTAACATAGGGCCGTTGCTCAAACCACTGTGGTGTTACGAATTAGTGAGTTACCGACCAATGTATTTGGTTCTGTACTTTGCACGGACCGAGAAACCTCATCACTCGTGAACACCACTTCTCGTAGTCCGCGATGCACATTCCTCTCAGGTTCACGCAGCTTTGACCCGAGCAGTATCTGCCTGCCGCTCAAACGGACATGGTAGCATGCAACCAAAGTTGGCAGGTAATTTATCTCCTGTGCAGCTACCAGCAGGTGTACCAGGGAGATGGTAGAACCGGCCCTAAGTTATATACATTGATGAAGGCTTCTAGGAGCAGGCTCTAAATATAATGGTTTAAAATGAAATGTATGAATTACCTGATATAACAGCTTAGGCTTTTACGGCCGGCGTTCGCCCGACAAACTTGTACTTAATTATGAATTACCTCCTTGGAAAGATCACTGACAGCACAAGGGGCTCTCTCCTGTGGCAGAACAGATCTACGAATGCAAAAGAAGTTGACACGTGCAGGCTCATTACTGGATGTTTGAGACACACTGCCCAACATCCGCTGTGAAGAAGCTGCTAACTCATCCATTACATGGCCGTGTAGTAGTAAGCCAGAAGCTGAGGTGCAAGAAAAGTTTACTGAAGACACGTTCCAGTCTAGGCTACTCCAAACATGTGGAAAGTCAGAAGTCGCTAACTAATTACCTGGACCTCAAGAGAAGAGATCTCTAAACAAGTCCACACACTAGGGTTGGTTACCAATTGTGCCCTCCTCCTTGCTCCCTATTTCAGGCAATACCCAGTGCTCTAGAAGTTGCATGTTGGTGGTCAAAAGTAATGTAATACTATGTTCACCTCTTGATGTAGAGACCAGCATTCTTGGCTGTCATCGAGGAGGTCTGGGTTGAATTCCTGGCTCTGCCAAGAAATTTAATTGAGGTCTGAAACTGAGAAGAGGAGAGTTTGATTCCCATCTCAGCCATCCTAGAAGTGATTTTCTGTGGTTTCCCAATTCTACTACAGGCAAATGCAGGGCTGGTACCTAAATTAAGGCCATGGATGCCTTCGACCCAAATCCTAACGGCATATTACAAATGTATACACCAGTATAGCCATCATAATGACACAGGTTATCGGACAGATTGCACACACATCCAAGTAGGAGTCTTCGGTACTGAAAATTTGGGTTCGGTACGGTTCGGTTCGGTAAAAAAAATTGTACTTCGGTTCTCGGTACAAAATCGGTTCGGTACAGCTCGGCTGATTTTAACATGCTAAATTAGAGTAAACCATTAAGAAAAAAATAACATATGAGTCCTAATGATTATACAGTAAACCAAATACTTGCCAGATAGCACAATTTTTATTTAAAATACAGAAAAAATGTACAGCTAATAATCTCATACAATGTTCCATCAACTTTCAAACTTGCCCTTTTAGTGTGGAATAAGCCAATTGATGCATAGATTAAATAGACATTAGGCTCACACTGGAACACTTAAGTCCATAATTTAATTTTATTAATCAGAAGAGTTATTTTGCTCTAGTAGTAAAACTTCACTTATACGATATCCAGGGGACCAAAGGGAAAAAAAACACGCATAAATGTGAAAAACGCGTAAATGAAAGTCGGTAAATAAAAACTGCAAAATGTATGTGACAATATGGGTTATACAGGGACTTTGTTTTAAAAGCGACGGGGACCCTCGCTCGCACCGCGAGCCGGTTCTCGCCAAGCACTTTGCCGTAATGCGCTTCTTGACGCCACGGCTTTAACAGTCCATATTCTTTGGGCTAAGGTATATTACAGCTGAAATAGAGTCAATCGGTGCTGAGGAACTTCAGAACGTAAATGACAACTTCATGAAGAGATGCCAGCGATGTGTAGCAATGAATGGCGAACATTTTCAGCACCAGCTATAGTCTACTCAGTGACTGTGCCGCGCAGGCTACGCATTACGGCAAAGTGCCTGGCGGGAGACAGGCTAGCAACGCGGGCGAACGAGGGTTCGCGTTAAGAAGTGAAAAACAAGAAATAATAATATGATTGTTTAACTATAATCGGCAATATTTAACAAAACAACTACAAGAGAAATGCACCCAGATATAACAAAACAAAGAAAATTGAGTCACTTTACGAAGTAGTTTGTTATCTTGGCTTGTTTATTGTTGGCCGCGGCCAGGGCGTGAACAGTATTTTCAAACCGATATAATTCGGCCATTATTTCCTCAGAAACGTTATGGTGCGTCACAAAATGTTTGATAGTCCATACAGCATTGAAAGCATCATTAAAATCCACTGTATTATTCTGCGGCTCTTCATCGTCATTAATAAAATACCGTAGTGTAGGCCTAAATTAATGGATTTTCATTTGTCTGAAGACGCAAGATTATTATAACACAGAATCAATCGCGTATTTTTAATGGTTTGACGAGAAGTCCTAAAAAAACACGAATGAAAATTATAAAAGTGGAAATAATATTTTTTTAAATATATCGGCGATCGTAAAACATTTCCGCTCATCTTAACATAAGCTTCAGATGCTGTCTATCTGTGTTTTATGGCTGCTTCCTGTTATTTCGAAAGGCTAACACAATAATAGCGCTTGCTTATTACGCAAGCTGTTCTTCCTTGTTACGACACTCTGGCAAGCGAGTATCGCCGTGACCACCGGTGTCGCTCAAGGCCATCGTAACATAATATAGCACGCGGTGCATCCTTCCGAAGGGAAGTACAGGCGGTAACAAAAGTTTGCATTCGAACATACGTACTTTCTCAGAACACGCAACGTATAAATGACGCTTTATATTACAAGGGACTTAAAATATGATCGTATAAGCGTGAAAAACGAATAAATGTAAAACTTATATCGGAGATAAATTAACATGGAAAGTATAGGCATTTTGCCGGGACCAGGAAAATTCGTATAGAAAACGTATAAATATGAACCGTATACAAGAAGTTTTACTGTATTTAACTAACTATTGAAGTAAAACATTGTTGATAAAGGACAATACTTTGGATGTCTAAAAAAAGGTCTCCTTAAATTACGGTATTTGTGTCTCTTGTACCGAACCGAACTTTTTACCGAGTTTTTTATCGTCTCGAACCGAGGTCGGTAATTTCCTTTGTACCGTACCGAAACCGAAAAATCGGTGCACCGTCGACCCCTACATCCAAGTGTGTGGAACTTAAACTACATGACCATGATGTTGCAAAGCCCTAAATTAATCCACAACATATGTTCTACGTAATCTTCTTCACTAATGATGCTTCTGATGATGATAACAGTTTAGGTCTAGTAGGCACACCTGTCATTCATTCATGCACTTCTCCCATCAAAAAAAGCATATACGACCAACCGTTTAAAAGGGCTAGTTCCACAGAATAATTCATGTTCCAGACAGACCTTAATCAAAGAAACTCACTACAAATAACAACCACAATACCGGTCAAAATACTTTTTATTGTAACATTTTTAAGATATCACGCATTAAAACAACAAACTGCATGATGCACCAAAGTACTTAAACAATTACAAAAACATTAATTCATCTTATTCTGGACATCTTAACCAAATCAAAACAGTAGGTATAGTTCCATATCATGCGAAATGTGAGGAACCAAGGTTTTTTGTGTTCATGGACATTGCCATAGCTTCTACATGCTGAAGAGTACTACTTAGCAGTGACATTATTTTCATTTCCAAATGAGAGTAAGAATAAAAGCAGAAAATAACAATCTCTTTATATCTCCATGACAGAGCTCTGAACCAAATTTAAGGTATATGGGAAATTAACAGTTTCATCATTCATGGCTATAGAAATTCTTTCATATACTGTAGCCTAGTACAAAAACACATTTAGGGCAAAGGTATCCGTCAAAATCTCTCGGAGAATATAATTTCTGTTTGGGTTAATAGAATTATATTGGTGACAAGAATAACTGTTTGAGGAGTCTTTGCCGTTTTGAAGCAATGCGTTGTCAACTGTTTACCTCTGTCTTGTCGGCATGTCAGGAGGGAAGACATGTACACTCAGCATCAAGCATTTTTGACACTACGATTGCATGCTGTTTTGCTACTGGTGCTAATATATATATAATAGTCTACTAATGCCACAGTAATAATACACTACCTTTCCAATAAGCGTATGAATGCCTTAAAACTATTCATGTAACACAAATTTGAAATACCCAACTGACCAAATGGAAAGCTTGTGCCAGAATGATGCATCAACATACAGTGCCGACTGTACCGCTATCTCAGGGAAAACAGATTGCATCATACAGCTGACAACTCTTAGTTCATACATCTACCACCAGCAAGGATTCGTCAGACAGGTAATACACACATACACACACATATAAATGCACATACACACTGTTTGCTCAGTAGTGATGTACTGTTTATCTTATGGGCAATTCCAAATATATTTTGAACTGTGAAGAAAAGAGATGTGTGTATTTGTGTGTGCACTACTTTCCAAAATATGACATAATGGAAGAGAACTTGCTCTTAATACATCAGTTAATTGTACTCCATCCAGGGTAGTAGGTAATTAAACAGACCAATATAACATTTGAGCATGGAAAAATTTTAACAGTAGGTAACAAAATCCTTCTGTTTAACCTACACTTGAACTTTAAAATACAACTATGAGTAACGAGCAATACGGTGAGAACCACCTCAACAAAACATAATAGTGTGAATTATATGGAAGTATTGGGACAATGAATGTAGAAGGGACCAGCTTATGGAAGAACACATAAAACACATACATAAACTCAAATATCAGTAGCATGATATGATGCTCCTCAAACAAGAGAAGTTGGTTGCAAGATGATGAACAAACTCTCAACTGTCTGATTGGTATTTTAAAATGCTGCAGTATTACATGTTTGAGCTTGGTTTACGGACTGCCAAGGTAGGAATCAAGTATCGTTTACAACCGAGCTTGGTTTGGTTTTCCCCTTTACTCTGCAAGCACAGTAAAGGTCAGTGGCACTCATATCTCAAACATGTCATACAAGAAATGGCATTTATATCTGAATTATGCTAAAACTGATGACAGTGAAAATTAAATAAAATTATACTGTAACAGAAATTTTCATTAAAATTGCAGTTACCTATGTTCCTTTAAAACACACATACATTTCAGTGAGGAACATAAAGTAAAGAGCAGAATGATTGCTATTTCATAACTCAGAGGTAATTTGGCTGAAGAACATCACAGGATGTTACTGTGAAATGTATTTACATACAACTCACATGACAACAAAGTTCCTGCTTTGTTTAAGGAGAGAAAGCAATGAAAACTAAACAAATCAAATCAACAAAATATATACAGGAATGAATGCTGATATTATATCAAGTACTTTTCTTGGAAATCTCTTCAAAACTGAAAACTCATATGCACACCAAAATAAAATTCAAAAATCAGAAACGCCCTTCCTCTTTCACACAATCGTCTGATGTAGAAAACAGACTGATAAATGCAGTACAGGGTAAAAGAGTACCCTATAATGAAGTACATATGAATGCATTCGATTGACAACAGAACACCCAATGAAACTAATACCACGATGTAACTGAAACCTCCAATACAGCGGCAATCTGCACAATGAATGAATTTCTATCTGCTCCTCCATAGCGAAACATTGCATTCTGTCACAGACAATGTTTAAAAACACTCTTCGACAGCACTTGAATAGAACAGATAGCCTATTAATTTCACAACACCCAACCCCATTCATATTCTACCATCCTATAAAATTCCAAATTAATTGCAATAAGCATGCTCAGTCAAGAACGTTTCACAATCACTCCACTGCCAATAGCCTCATCATTAAAATATTCTCACAACTTGTCCAATATCCACCAGTCAATTGTACACAAATTTCTTTTCAGCATCCTTAGTTATGTACACAATAAAAAAATGCAGTAAATGGACACAGATCTGTGCATTTTCTTCTGGACCCTGGACAGGTGTGGAAGTTACAGCCGCTTCATCAGCAAATAAGGACCCACAACATAAATACAAACTGCATATAACAAAAAATTAACAATAAAAATCATCCTCTGCATTTTCTAAAACTATTGGATATTTTGCTGGACTAATTTACCAGATATCCAAGATTTTACACTCTTTATAATGCTGTTGCTGCTGTGAGGTCATCAAAGCCCTCTGCAACCAAATGGAAGGAAGTGTGTTTTAAGAAACAGTGCCACCATATCACTATAAGATAGCCGAGTTATCCACCAGGGGGGACAAAGGGCTTATACCATCATGTTTCTTGCTGCGTTCCACTTCATAATGAACCTCCATTGACAAACCTAAACATAGAAAATGAAAAGGTTACTTGATATAGTGCTAAGTCCATAATACACTTCTAGACACACTGAGACTTTTAAATGTACCTGATTGTCGGCGTGAACTGGTGCGTAGGGTTGATCCCATAGTGTTACCATCGGGAATGAAGAAGGCTACCAGCAGAGCACAGATTACAAGGAATGATCCAAATACAAATGGAGGTCCTGGAACAAGCTGAGAGAGAAAATATAACTTAATATAACAAATATTACCTTGATCAAGACTTGGGAAAATAACATACTAAATTGAGCATCAAATCAAAAAGGAGTTTTGCAACATAAAAGATTTGTCATTTATGTCAATACCCTCACTCAGAAACATTTCATAGATAGGATTTGAATTCACAATATTCTTTGTAGCCCAGCCCTCAGACGAGAATTACATTTCTTGGCAGAACCAGGGGGTGAAATTCAAAAAAGGCTAGCCATTACACCACAAGGTGGTCAACTACATAGGTATTGTACCCTACATCCGAGGTGATCTTTGGTCTTCAAAAGTTTACGTACTCCACCCTTCTTTCCTGGGTGTCATAATGTGTTTCCCACCTGTATATGAGCTGGTTGTACTTCTTCCATTTTCTTATGAATTAGGCAACCTGTACTGCCATATCTGTTCTGCAGGTAGCCTCCACAGAGCACGAGCTTCACGAGTTTTACATATTGCTTGCTTTTTCGCTAGTCAATATACCATAAATTTCTTTATGTTCGACGATGTCGAAATGTAAACATTATGTGTCAGAAAACTGTATCATAATGAGGCTCATGATAACACTATTTTTCATTATGAAACAGTTTCTCCCACCAATCAGAGCTCAAGAAACAGTTGTGTGACCAATTTGGTAAAGATACCTTCGCGCATGCGCTCAAAATCCAACATGTCTATATAAATTACCGACATGGAAACCGTCCATATGCTCGCGTAAATAAACTGGTGAATATGGGACAAGAAATAGCACTTTACCTTAATATCCCCAAGTCCAATTTCTACACAGCGCATTGCTTTCAAACGACTTCGGTGACAATATTAGCGAAGGCAGGCTGTAAACAATAGGTGTTCTGTGTTGGTAAGCAAAGTGAATGGTCTCTGCTTTCGGAGTGCCTTGACCCACGAATGCGCTCTGTTCAGTCAGCAAAGCCAGTGCACCCTGTTCACTAACTGAATTAACTGAATCCCACAGATATTTATGAATATTTATGTTAAAACATATAATAAAGTTATAATTATCGTTGAACATTAACAGTCGTATGCAACTCGCCTATAATGGTAATAGTATAAAATTAGCCATGAAAAAGAAATAATTACATTTTAAAAGCTTTTCATGCATTAGAACAAACATCTGAAACATCCGTAAATAGAAATTGATAATATGACATTTCTTAGGGTGGTTTATTACCACCAATTACCCCCAATCTTTTATGAGCCTATCTCAATGGTTTTATGGCGGGAAGAGCACTGTAAGCGTTTAAGGTTTATGAGTGTTGCCACTCGCTTATTGTTGTTCTAGGGATAACAACTGGCATTTGTTGAACACGTGTGAACCATTGTCACACATTTTAGCAAGTTATCCATGTGCAGTTCACACTAAAACATGCCTCTTAGCCATGAAGGAGCTGTACAGGCAGTTGCATTGGTGGAGGATGGCCGCAGCTTCCGTTATGTTGCTGAGGGCATTGGATCATCTCTCGGTAGCATTCACCATGCAGTGCAACGTTACAGAGAACTCCAAACATACGACAGGAGACGAGGGTCAGGCCGCAGAAGAAGCACAAATGCCAGGGATGACAGATTTCTCACCCTGCAAGTTCCACGTGATCGCCATACCACAGCAGTCCAGGCACGAAATCAACTGAGAAATGTGAGAGTGAGTGAGCGAACAGTAAGAAGAAGGTTTGAAGAAGCTCATCTTTCGTCCAGGAGACCTGCATGTGAACCCGCACTCGAACGACATCACAGAGGGTCGCGTCTTCGCTTCGCAAGGCAGCACCTGGGATGGACCCACAGGCAGTGGGCCTCTGTTCTCTTCACTGACGAGATTCACTTTAATCTTAGATGTCCTGATAGAAAAGAAAGAGTGTGGAGAAGGCGCGGGCAGAGGTACAGCCCTGTTGCTTTCTCCTCCAGGACTCCAGTTGGAGGGGGCTTGGTTATGGTGTGGGGTGGCATCAACGTTATGGCCCGCACGAGTTGGTGTGCATCGATCACGGGACGCTCAGTTCCCAGAGGTACATCGAAGAGATCCTGATCCATGTGATGCCCTTTGCGCCTTTCATTGGTCAGAATTTCATGCTGATGCAGGATAATGCCCGCCGTCATACTGCTCGCTGTGTTGTACAATAGGCTATCTGCAGGAAGTGGGGATTCAAACCCCGGACTGGCCAGATCGTAGTCCTGACTTGAACCCCATCGAAGGAACGTCAGACAGCGTGACCACACCACCTTGGCACAACTGAGAACATCGTTGCTGGAGGAATGCGATCATATCCCGGCAGATGCCATTCGACGAGTTGTGAACAGTAAGCCTGAGCGTTTACAAACTGTCATAGACGCTAAGGGTGGAAACACTCGTTTTTAGTGACCAGTGTTCTCGTGCAGTGCAGTGCAAACATTAATACCACTTTGTTTGGCAACACGTTTGATAAAAACCAGTCCAAAAGAACATGACTAAAAAATAGAAAATTGTAAGATTTGCAAAATGTAACGAAATTTGTGAGTTAAAGCGTGTTGTAAAAGATGATTCGGTATTTTCTGTAGCCAACCATCTAAAATTTACATGAATAATGCAAATATTTGAAAACCTATACATTTTAGTGGAATAAATTAAGAAATTACATAAAAAATTAAAGTGTTCCACTTTTTTTGCCGGTCAGTATATTTTTACATGTTTCATAATGTACAGTACAGTATTAAACCACATGTTATCAATATCCTGTGTACTTAAAAATTTATGTTAAAAGTAACATTTGTGGTTTAGTTTGTTAGTTTGCAAGTAATTAGCATCAAAAATTTCCGGTTTTCCTAAATTTGTTCATTGCTGCAATTAAACAATAAATATGATTAAAAACACTTTGTGATTTTACTAAATAAATTCCCTTTTCATAGTACTGCACTGTATTATTCCTGACTCTTCACTTAACACTGAAAGCTCATGCTTATCACAGAACGAGACTCATGTCTAGTTCCACCAACATACCCATCTGTTTGTCAGAGTCCATCACAAATATCTCTCTTCCCACATTCATTTGCCACTCTACCTACCTATCTATTTTTTATTTTCCTCCTATACTTTGTATGTTTCAAGAATAGCATCGTTTCTCATCTCACCATGGGGTCGGAGAAAAGCTTACCAAACCACTAACTCCTTGCTGCGTGGGTAAATGTGACTGTTTATTCTGCTGGAGCGATTTCAATGAAACTCGGTAAGGCCATCGTACTATTTTGTCTGACCCCAACCGTGCCCTTTAAATTTTATTACATCTAACCAATCCAACATGGCGGCTGTG
Organism: Meconema thalassinum; assembly: GCA_946902985.2. NCBI lineage: Eukaryota > Metazoa > Arthropoda > Insecta > Orthoptera > Tettigoniidae > Meconema > Meconema thalassinum. Next base: position 883,453,858 of record OX336389.2, on the reverse strand, counting down.
CAAAATATTTCACCGGCATTCTATATCTCCGAAACGGTTAGTGATATCACCCTGAAATTTTGTACGGTGATAAAGGTTCACCTATGTGACTCTCAAAAACTTGTTGAGAACAAACCGAACACGGCGGCCAAGCGAAGTTGAAACATTTAATTAAATTTTTGCCGCGATTTTACCATCCGAGCGCAGTGAAACATGGTACAGCAAATGTTTATGCACATTGTAATGCACTGACATCTAATTCAGTTCAATTGTTTACATAACCTCAAAATTTGGGGTTGTTAACATTGTCCATGATTAGTCCGTATTGATGAATGTTAGTTTAAATTTAAAATTAATTAAAACTACACTTATATTCCGTCTAGTCGATACCTTTCTTTCTATTTTTTTTCTTTTTCTTCCATGTTTCCAGGCATAGCATTCTCATTGAAAATTTTCCCCTTCATCAGCTAATACTTCAGGTGGCCAGTCATTGTGACATTAAAATTGACAAAATAAGGATGATGTGGAAATGAAATGTGATGTAAACATATATGATTATTGCACTTGCAAGTTAAAAAACACTTATAATAATTAAGAGAAAACTCTGAAATGTATATTTGCACTTGCATAAAAGTTATTGAATAGACAAAATATAAGTGTATTTTTAATTAATTTTAAACTAACCTCAAAATGGCGGCTGTGAAATTTTAAAATTAAGCTTTAGCTTCGTGTGTACTAATCATGAGATCAAAGTCAACGTTTGAATATTGAACCTACACAATAATCATCATCTATTAGTACATACAGTAACCCTATGGCCTACATATATAAAAATCCAACATGGCGACCATCCAAAAGATTTAGACGGTCCTCAATATCTATATATTACAGCAATCAAACTGAAATTCTGTATTTTGATAGAGGCAATAACATACACTAAGTAGGATATATGAAAAGGAACTACTTTTTACTTTTGTTCCAAAAATACAATTCATTGAAACAAAGATGCTCTCAAATAAAGGAAAGTTTAAAGGCAATACCTATTACATGAAACAGAGCTACTGTATGTCACTGAAACAAATAACACTGCAAATACGAACTGATGGCCTAGAAAACAAGAAAGCTACCGAATGCTGTAGGGATAATGACAATGCTGGCCGGCCCGCATCTTCCATCACATCCTTCACCCACAGTGATGTCAAACCAACAAGTGTCGATCACAAGCTAATAGAAATATAATATCACATTTCAACTGATTTCTTTCTTCTCTTCTGGTGCACCAAAAGTCCGAGTTTCACTTCTAATGAGCACCATGCTCTAATGCCTAAATTTTTATGATATTTATTTTGTGCTGAGAAGATTTACATTATTGTGCATACCTACCTTTTATAGCCCCTTTACGTCACCCATCACAGATTATTTTTGGCTTCTAAGGTGGTAGAATTATGTGGCTCAGAGAAAGAGTGAACTATCCCATACATATTAGAAAATTGAGTTACAAAGTGCAACAGTATGCTTGTGCCATCTCTTTGAGCATGTGAGATAATGCATTGGTGTGCAATTGCTCTTTGTAATTGGCACTCCGCATAGCATGTCTCCACTTTGTAGCGAGCGGGTGAGTTCTGCCATAGATTGTCTGCTGCATAACCTCCATGACAGTCAACACTATAAAGTAATTGGGCTTTTGTATTCACCTCACTATTCGATACAACCTTCTATATACGAGTGAAGGAGTATTTGTGTGTTTTTCTGTACTATACTTGTAACAAAATAGTTTGAATACTGTATGTAAAAATATTTCAATTCTATCATAGTGAATTTTTGAATGCAAAGTTTTCAAACTTGTGATATGTGGCAATACTCCTTGTATATGAACTTCAAAACACCATGAGAGAACGTGTGACATGTGGCAACACTCCATGTAGATGTACTTCAAAACACCATGACATAAGTGGAATGAATTCACACTCTTCAAGAAGAAGGCAAGACGAAGCTCGAAATATGACGATGGTAATCTTTATATATTACCAAGCTCAGGATGGCCCAACTTTTTTTTTTTTTCCTGAAGGACATCCCATTGATGCTCTAAGTTATGTGATCTACAGTCAATCATTCCATACCTATTTGTCATTCTGTTTACAAGGATTGGCAAGCTTCAAATATTACAGAAACAAGTGAATATCCTGAAGATATTCCTTACCATAATCACAGTAAAAAAATATTCTCAAGATTAGGTGGTCAGTTCAGAAAGGAATTTTATCTCCAGGTTTCTTAAATGACCTTTAAACCTTGTACAAGTCACTGAAAGTTTCTTTAAACCTACAAAAATGGAGATTCATACTCAAGTGATACTAAATACCAATACTCAATTTGGAAAATGTTTCAAATAAACTAAACAAAAAAAAATAAAAAATGTGACGGAGTTTCACGCTCATCTGACACATTAGGGACTCCTTGAAAATACAGTAAACAGGCAATATAAGTGATATTTGGAGGGGCGCTGTTAATATGATGATAATTGTTGTTTTAAGGGGCTTAACATCGAGGTTATCAGCCCCTAATGGTCTGAGTGAAATGAAATGAAAATCCACAGCCTGCTTCCAGTCTCCGACCGGGTCAGGAATGGAATGAATGAAGCCCCCATCTAGCGGCGAGGATATGAACTGTGCCGGCTGCCGAGGCCTGACGCACTCCTCTGGGGCAATGATATATGAATGACAGATGAAATGAAATGATAGTGGAGAGTGTTGCTGGAATGAAATTTTGACAGGGAAAACCGGAGTACCCGGAGAAAAACCTGTATGCCTCCGTTTTGTCCAGCACAGATCTCACATGGAGTGACCGGGATTTGAACCACGGACTCAGCGGTGAGAGGCCGGCGTGCTGCCGCCTAAGCCACAGAGGCTTCCCTAATGGTCTGACTGATAGCGAAAATAACAATGATGGTGATGACTGTTGTTTTAAGGGGCCTAACATGTAGGTTATCGGCCCCTAATGGTCTGGGTGATAATGAAAGATGAGATGAGAATGAAAACTATAACTAATACTAACTACAAATTTACATACTACAAGAAAAGGTAAACAAATAAAGGATAAGGCAAATAAAGGACAGGAAGAAAGGAAATGCTCTCAACCCTCAAAGAATGAGCATTGAAGGACTTGGAAGGAAGGAGAGCCATAAAACGCAGATAGGAAAGGGAAAGAGGAGAGGGCCCACCCCAAAGTCAGTGGAAAAAGAGGAAAACGGACCCAGCTCTGGAATCCCTCGGGATCGCCAACTCCCGAACTCACCAGTCGTGAGCCCCTGAGGGTATAGCATTATCCAGGGTGCACCTGAAGTGGTGGGGCTACACACACCCTGCCTCCTTGAGGGCCTTGAGCAAAAGGGAGAAGATAACATGAAAAGAAAAAAAAGGCTGACCCCTTGCAGAAGGAGGGTATCAGGAAAGATGAGACAAGGGCCAATTAAGGCGGGAAAGGAAGAGACTCACTAGGCCTCGGATACCCTAATACTGTCAGAGTCCGAAGAAAACAAGAGTTGACCAAGGGAGGTCGACAGGAAAGAAGACGGAGAGGAGCCCGGCACAAGTAAGTGAAAGCAATGCCGGACTCAGCAGGGGTCCCGTGGTCGCCAACCCACGTCCCACTAGATGAGAGAATGACAATGAAATGGAAACCATAACGAAAACCAAGGTAGACTGAAAATGCGTACAAAATGTAATATAGACTGAAAGCACTCACAAAAGGCAGGAAAAAGACTGAAAAAGTAGAATTTAGATGGAAAAGATGCACAAAATGGAATTTAGATTCAAAATACTTACAAAATGCAAGGTAGATTCAAAAGACTTGCGAAATGCCATTTAGATTGAGCATACTTATAAAATGCAACTGAGATTGAAAATACTTATAAAATTCAATTGAAATTCAAAATACTCACAAAATGCAATTTAAATTCAAAATGCCACCCAAGATTGAAAATACATGCAAAAAGCAATTTAGGTTGAAAATACTTCAAAATGCAATTGAAATTCAAAACACTCACAAAATGTCAGCGCCCGCAATGCAAAATACTTACAAAATTATTGAAAATACTAACAAAATGCAAGTGAGATCGAAAATGCATACAAAATGCAATTTAGATTGAAAATACTCACAAGAGGTAAATTTAGATGGAGAAAGACTTACAAAACAAATTTACAGTGGAAATACGCAAAAAATGGAATTTAGATTCAAAATACACTGTATAACCAAAAAAAACGACGCACCAGGAAGGAATTGTCCGATGGAGATAATAATTGGTGGATGTGAGGAACACACACAGAACAACAAACGATCAAAAGTGCAGAGCAATCGAATGATTTATTGCAGAATTACGAGCGTTACAAAGTGAGGACATCAATAACGTGTTGGCCCACCCCTGACCTGGATGCAAGCCGTCACTCGATGTGGCATGGACTGATAAAGTTCCCGGATGGTGTCCTGCAGACTTTCGTGCCAAATGGTCTCCAACTATTGGGCTAAATCGGTGACATTCCGGGATGTTCGCAATTGCCTTGCCATGACGTCCCAAATGTGCTCTATGGGAGAGAGATCAGGCGACCGAGCTGGCCAAGGAAGGACAGGGCAAGCTTGAAGACAAGTCCATAGCAACACGTGCCGTGTGCGGCCGGGCATTATCCTGTTGGAAAGTAAGGCCTGGATGTCGCTGAAGGAACGGTAACACAACCAGCCGTAGAATGTCATCAACATACCGCTGAGCTATCAGTGTGCCGGGAATGACTACCAGAGGGACTATCAAAGGAGATGGCACCCCAGACCATCACCTCCTAGTGAGGCTGTACGGCGTGCGATAGTCAAGACAGGATCCCCACGCTGGCCTGGACGTCTCCAAACACGTCTGCGGTTGTCGTCAGGGCACCGTGGTGTATTCCTTGGAATACATGTTTAGTTAAGAGTTAGCAGTCGCTATTCTTTGCTCTCTCTCTTTTTAATTAGTTCCTTTATTTCCCTTCTCGCAGACACCAACAGCGACCTTTCTGTATTCCCGTTTCGTTGAATATGTGCTTATTTTGTGTTAAAGCCTGTTTCAGTTGTGTACTCCCTGCAACCCACCAACAGCTCACCACGGGGTAACCTGTCGAAGCTTTTTAATTCAGCAACTTCAAGAATGGTTTCAACCCACGCAAGCAGATGTCGTCATTGTCGTTATCTGCAATCTCCATGAAGACTTTATCTGGTGTATCAAAACTTCTTAGTGCCGAATTTTTTATGTTGTTATGTTTACCACTCTGTATTCATTCCTTTGTCTCTCCCCCCTCCCCTTCGTCACTCTGGCTTTTCGAGTGCCTGTAACCCTCGCTCACTGCTTTGTATGTGCTACGATGAGATAGTTACTCTTCTCAGGAGAAGCTACTGCCTTCACCACGTGTTAAACTTTTAAACAGACACCATGTCTTAATATTTGGTGTATCGGCTGGCCGGTAAACCATCATCCAATCTACAATGAAAAGATAAGTAACTACCTTCAAGTGATTTTAACCACATTTTAAAGGGTTTTAATCTAATCAAGAAAGCTTTAATGAATTTTATAGGCAGTGTTTGAATTTCGCAATATTGTGAAACATTGTGCAAATTTTGTAACTGCCCTTCTTGGGAATTGTCATGCTTAAGCCAACTAGGCTTGCTACTAAAGTCATGAAATCTAGCATTTCTTGTACAAAATAAAGGGGATACCTTCCCTGCATCGAAGGATTTCTGCCAAATTCATAGCTGTCTAAAACACAACTTTTCTGCCTATGAGGGATCTCGGCTTGCTCCTTTAAACTGTAACTACAGTTCTGGACCTTTCCATTTGCAATAGACTCTAAAATGTGAAGAACTATACTCAACATCGTCAAATTACTGCTACTCAATTTCCAATTGAACTATATTAACTGCTACATTAAAACTCTATAATGCCAGAAACCTATTAAAGTTCAGCTCAGTGCATCTCCATAAACTGCAATAGGAACAGTTCTCTCATGTTCTACAAACTTGTCAGTGCATCGAAAAAGTGTATGTGTAAACGCAGCAATTGTTATTTTCCAATAATTCCCACCGATAATAATAACCTTCCTAAAAGCACTGAAAGTGCTTTATCTCTGCCCAGTCTGGGAGCATTTGGTCTTTCTGTTGGGGACCCGACAGTGGCGGGTAATAAAAATATCTCGGCTAATTCAAATCTTTCTAGCATTTCAGAATGCTTTCTACTCACCCCTTTGAAGGGAAAGTACATGAGTCATTTTCATCTGGCATACTTTTGTTCGCCAGTGCACTACGTTCCTACATAATACCAAAATTCTTGCTCGGGAGGGAAAGAGCACTTAGCGACAGCTTGCCGGCAACCTCAGCTAACGTTGCTCGCACCGCTTCATGTGCTTGTAGACTCTCATCTTCTCGCCTTGCTTACACAAGCCTCGATCAAAATACAATTATTTTGCAATCATCTAGATATCATTTCCTGTTGGTTTGGATTCTTTCCTTTTTGCCGAAACTTTTACTTTTTTTCAAATCATCTTCCCTCCGGTAGTGTCTAAGCTTAGGCTTAACCTACCACACCGTTGGAAACGGGACTCGTCACTAAAGACTATACATCCCCAGTCAGCACAGTTCCCCGTTGCTCGAGCGTGGCACCACTGTAATCTGACTTCATGGTGAACAGGCGAGAGTGGTAAGTGGCGTAACGGGCGGCGCGAGCGCAAATTCCTGACGCTCAGGCATCTGTTGATGGTCATGGTGGACACATGTGTGCGGGTCACACGCTGGATCGTTGATAATGATGACTGCGGTGCTGTGACAGCTGTTCTGACAATCGCTCTGTCTTCCCGTGCTGTTGTGGCCCTCGGTCGACCACTGTCGTCCTCACGCTGATGCCTGCCGTTGCTGACCCACGCTTGCCAGCATAGTTTGATCGCCGCATCACTTCAACCCAAATGTCCAGTGACAGCTCGATTCGACCAACCAGCTTCTTTCAATCCGATCGCACGACCTCTTTCAAACTTGGACATCTGCTCATAATGAGCACGAATCCTTCGGCGTGGCATTCTTACAGCCGACGTTCAGATATCGCAGTCAAATGCAACAGCTACTTTGAGCATACGCTTCTGAATCACGCCTTATGTATACCTGATTCATGTGCAGTCCGGATGCGCAGGAGCTCCCGCTATTCATTCATTGGACACGAAGCTTTAATCATTTGCATGTTCGGTCCGAATGTCTTTGCATACGTAATTTCCTTACAATCGGACAACGCCTTCCCGGTGCGTCCCTCTTTTGTTATACAGTGTAGTCACAAAAAGGCCAGTTAGATTCAAAATACTCACAAAATGCAATTTAGATTCAAAATATTTACAAAATGAAATTCATATTGAGAACACTTACAAAATGCAATTTAGGTTGAAAATACTCACAATATGCAATTGAAATTCAAAATACCCACGAAATGCAATTTAGATTCAAAATACTTGCAAAAATGCAATTTAGATCGAAAATGCTGGCAAAATGCAATTGGGGTTGAAAATACTTACAAAATGCAATTGAAATTCAAAATACTCACAAAATGCAAGTGAAAATGAAGATCCTTACGAAATGCAATTTAGATTGAAAGTATGTGCAAAATGCAATTTAGATTGAAATAACGAACAAAACGGAATTTAGATTGAAAAGACGTACAAAATGTAAAAGAAAAAGAAGAATGAGGGATCCAGAAAGATGAGAGAGGGGCCAACTAAGGCGGGAAAGGAAGAGACTCCCTAGGCCTCAGATACCCTAATACCTTTAAACACAAAATGTGATAAATGTTCCGGCATAACTCAATAAATTGCCAGCGTTTTGCCGGAACATTCATCACATTTTGTGTTTAAATATATAATGGCTCCACGGACAATACATATTTTTCTTTTGTGAAAATTATATACCCTAATACTGTCGGGTCGGAAGAGACGAGAGTTGACCAAGGGAGGCCGACAGGAAAGATAAGCCCTGCACAAGTAAGAGGAAGTGATGCCCGACTCAGCTGGGGTCCCGTGGTCGCCAACCCACGTCCCACTAGATGCGAGCCACTGGGGAGGCTGTTAATATCAAAGGGGTATGGAAGAAAAGTAGAATTAGCTGAGTAGGATGGAAAAAAAATACCTACTATTAATTTAAGTAGACAAGCACTAATTTGTATGTTGTAGTTATAGATTCTTACCATCATCACAGCATAGTACTTGTAGGTTATTTCCACATATTAATTTACACTTCTACGGTAGTTTTAGGGCTTATTGCTGAAGTGTATCACAGCAATAGTAGGTACACCTTCTTAGATTACTTGGTCAAGTGAGACTGTTTAGTTGATGGGATTGTCATTTCTAAGTTTTGCAACATTAAAATAAATAGTTCTTTTTTTGGGTGCTTAATACATTAATATGTATCAGTAAAAATTACCACACTTAATAAGTTTGCTGATGTTTTTTTTTGATTGCTCTGTTTTGTTTTTGGAGGACAGAAACTGTCTGTGGGTGTCTGTAGGTTTGGTAGTGTTTTGTAGAGCTATTGTCTTATTTATTTCAATCTGATGATGCTCGTTTGACGAGCGAAACATGTCATCCCACAGATTTCTCTCTCTACAATAGTCCATAACAATATATATATCTTAAACACATGTAATTTACACTATATAACAAAAAAAAACGACGCACCAGGAAGGCGTTGTCAGATTGTAAGGAAATTACGTATGCAAAGACATTCGGACCGAACATGCAACTGATTAAAGCTTCGTGTCCATTGAATGAATAGCGGGAGCTCCCACGCATGCATCAGGTGTATATAAGTCGCGATTCTGAAGCGTATGCTCAAAGTAGCTATTGCATTTGACTGCAATATCTGAACGTCGGCTCAAAGAATGCCACGCCAAAGGATTCATGCTCATTACGAGCAGATGTCCGAGTTTGAAAGAGGTTGTGCGATCGGATTGAAAGAAGCTAATTGGTCGTATCGATTTGTCGCTGGACATTTGGGTCGAAGTGATGCGGCGATCAGACGATGCTGGCAAGCGTGGGTCAGCAACGGCAGGCATCAGCGTCAGGGCGGCAGTGGTCGACCGAGGGTCACAACAGCACGCGCAGACAGCGATTGTCAGATCAGCTGTCACAGCACCGGAGTAGTCGTTATCAACGATCCAGCGTGTGACCCGCATACATGTGTCCAACACGACCATCAACAGATGCCGGAGCGACAGGAATTTTCGCTCGCACCGCTCGTTACGCCGCTTACCACTCACGCCTGTTCACCGTCAAGTCAGATTACAGTGGTGCCGTGCTCGAGCAACGCGGAACTGCACTGCCTGGGGACGTATAATCTTAAGTGACGAGTCCCGTTTCCAATGGTTCCCTGACGACAACCGCAGACGTGTTTGGAGACGTCCAGGCCAGCTTGGGGATCCCGCCTTGACTATCGCATGCCACACAGCCCCACAACAGGGGGTGATGATCTGGGGTGCCATCTCCTTTGATAGTCGGACCCCTCTGGTAGTCGTTCCTGGCACACTGATAGCACAGCTGTATGTTGATGACATTCTACGGCCGGTTGTGTTACCGTTCCTTCAGCGACATCCAGGCCTTACTTTCCAACAGGATAATGCCCGGCCGCACACGGCACGAGTTGCTGTGGACTGTCATCAAGCTTGCCCTATCCTTCCTTGGCCAGCTCGGTCGCCTGATATATTTCCTATAAAGCACATTTGGGACGTCATGGGAATGCGATTGCAAACATCCCGAGATGTTGCCGATCTAGCCCAACAGTTGGAGACCATTTGGCACTAAATTCCGCAGGATCAGTCCATGCCACGTCGAGTGACAGCTTGCATCCAGGCCAGAAGTGGACCAACACCTTATTGACGTCCTCACTTTGTAATGATCTAACTCTGCAGAAAATCATTCGATTGTTGTTCTGCCCTTTGGTCGTTTGTTTTTCTATGTCCGTTCCTCACATCCACCGATTTTTATCGCCATCGGACAATTCCTTCAAGGTATTGCTAATAAGGCAACACTGAAAAATGGCTTCAAAGCTATCTTTGTTTGTTTACTATTTCAATTTAATTTTTTACGCTGTAGCATACCATTTATGAAAATACAGCACTGATTTCTAAGATTCTATCATAAAATCTTCGAATTTGAATAATTGGAGCACCCTATATCCGGTACAAAGACAGAAGACAGCCTTAATAAATTATGTTGTTTCATTTACGGGCTTGGGATATTGTGGCTATCGGCCTTATGCACTTTGCATATGTGGAATTTGTATGATAGCTTAAGATACGAGAAAATAGCATTATGAAATTGATTTTGTAGCACTTCAATTTTCAAGCATTTTGTAGCATTTAAAAGTTATCACCTGGTATGATAAAAATTGAACTGGTTAAAAATTAACAAGCAAGGAAACTACAGCCTCCGTGGCTTAGGCGGCAGCACGCCGGCCTCTCACCGCTGGGTCCGTGGTTCAAATCCCGGTCACTCCATGTGAGATCTGTGCTGGACAAAACGGAGGCAGACAGGTTTTTCTCCGGGTACTCCGGTTTTCCCTGTCAACATTTCATTCCAGCAACACTCTCCACTATCATTTCATTTCATCTGTCGTTCATTTGATCATTGCCCCAGAGGAGTGCGTCAGGCCTCGGCAGCCGGCACAGTTCATATCCTCGCCGCTAGATGGGGGCTTCCTTCATTCCATTCCTGACCCGGTCGGAGACTGGAAGAAGGCTGTGGATTTTCATTCAAGCAAGGAAACTAATTCAAACATGCTCAGGATTGGATAGGGTTCTTCTGATAAAAGCCATAAGCATTTAAAAATGAATGTGAATTATACATTTACTTTCCTTACGGTAAATAGGCTACCATACAATGGATAATGAACCAAATAATGTAACATACACACATCAAAAAAAGTTTTGCATCACCTCGGTTCCCAGATCTCCGGCATATAGACGTTGACTGTGTATATTGTATCAAAGATACAGTCCCTTTGACTGTTCATAGATGTCACTAAAACTGCTCAAAGATGTAAACAACCATGCATGAGCAGGGCCTATTAGACGGAGGGGGTACGACAGCCGATCAGTTCCAGTCATTCCACCAGGACGAAGGTACGCTGCTCATGTTGTCTGTAGTTCTACCATGCCTAGAAGGTCAATACCGCAGTTCGATCGCGTCCGTATTGTTACTTTGTGTCAAGAAGGGCTCTCAACAAGGGAAGTTTATAGGCGTCTCAGAGTGAACCAAAGCGATGTTGTTCGGACATGGAGGAGGTACAGAGATACAGGAACTGTCGATGACAGGCCTCGCTCAGGCCGCCCAAGGGCTACTACTGTAGTGGATGACCGCTACTTACGGATTGCCGCTCGGAGGAACCCTGACAGCAATGCCACCATGTTGAATAATGCGTTTCGTTCAGCCACAGGACGTCGTGTTTCAACTCAAACTGTGCGCAATAGGCTGCATGATGCGCAACTTCACTCCCGACGTCCATGGCGAGGTCCAGCTTTGCAACCCCGACACCATGCAGCGCGGTACAGATGGGCCCAACAACATGCTGAATGGACCCCACAGAATTGGCATCACGTTCTCTTCAACGATGAGTGTCGCATATGCCTTCAACCAGACAATCGTCGGAGACGTGTTTGGAGGCACCCTGGTCAGGCTGAACGTCTTAGACACACTGTCCAGCGAGTGCAGCAAGGTGGTGGTTCCCTGATGTTTTGGGGTGGCATTATGTGGGGCCGACGTACGCCACTGGTGGTCATGGAAGGCTCCGAAACGGCTTTACGATACCTGAATGACATCCTCCGACCCATAGTGCACCCATATCGGCAGAATATTGGAGAGGCATTTGTCTTCATGGACGACAATTCTCGACCTCATCGTGCACATCTTGTGAATGCGTTCCTTCAAGATAACGACATCGCTCGACTACAGTGGCCAGCATGTTCGCCAGACATGAACCCTATCGAACATGCCTGGGATATGTTGAAAAGGGCTGTTTATGGACGTCTTGACCCACCAACCACTCTGAGAGATTTACGCCGAATTGTCGTTGAGGAGTGGGACAATTTGGACCAACAGTGTCTTGATGAACTTGTGGATAGTATGCCACGACGAATACAGGCATGCATCAATGCAAGAGGACGTGCTACTGGGTATTAGAGGTAGTGGTGTGTACTGCAATCTGGACCACAAATGCTGAAAGTCTAGCTGTATGATGGTACAACATGCAATGTGTGGGTCTCATGAGCAATAAAACGAGCTGAAATGTTGTTTGTGTTGATCTCTATTCCCTTTGTATTTAAAGGTTCCGGAACTCTTGGAACCGAGGTGATGCAAAACTTTTTTTGATGTGTGTATGTCAACCCCTCATTATTCCCATTTCAATGGGGGGCAGGGATGAGGTGCATTGCATTTCTATTTGCTGGGTGGTTTAATGGCCAAATGCATTTCTTGATTCCAACCTCGTAAGACAACTTATAAAGAGAAGAAATGAATGGAATGAATGATGATCACGTGCACGATCAAAACACTGAAATATGGCTCCTAATACTTCAATTTGCTTAATGACTCTTGAGAGTGCTAATTTTTCTGTACATCCTCATAATTTTAAGAATAACAATCAACATTTACTTATTTTTTTATAGCTATAACTTGTAGAATTTCAAATGTTCATAAGCTCAGACTTAAAATTGTCACTAATCATGTTCTTCAACTGAAATAGCTATCTTTATGCCTGTATGGGCTAAACAGTATCACTACAGTCATGTGACTACTCAGACAGATGATTCTCACAGGTATAAACAAGAAAGTATCAAATTACCACAAGATTTTTCAGGACAAACATCATGAAACTAAGGGTGATACATTTATCCCTATACAAAGGAGGATCACAATGCAGATGCACATTTAAAATGAGTTATTGGAATCCATGTAAATAAACGGTAATAACATGTTTTCATTTTGTAAATTCTCAACTACTCGAGGCACTGGCCGCACTGGTAATCACAACCACCACTTCAGTGACCATGTTTAGAGGTTGCCTGCGAGTTTAATTGTACAGAGACTTCCTCATTACTGGTATTAAAAGTAATGAATTCACCACAGAAATTAAATTTTATTTTCTTAAAAGTTGTGTCTGTTCACGACAAGTTTCTTTGATCCGACAGACAGAATGGACCACAGAGTAGGTATACGTGGCTTTCCACGCAGGTGGTCACTGTTCACAAGGCTCCTGGACGTTTCCATTCAAAATTCATGGTTCCTTCAAAAGAGGTATGCATGTTATTTGACACATCTAGAATTTCATTGCCATATTGTGCAGACATATCTGAAGAAATTTCAAAAGGCTGAAACACAAGGAAATCTTTGTATTCCAATTGATAATTTATTAGTCAATATGGGCCAGTGAAAAGGTTAACAATGGCCTACATTCTAACCACACAGAATAATGCCAATTGGAAGAGGCTGCCGAGTCACCTCAAGATATAGCATCCAGCAAAGCAGTGTTAGTGACAACATACACCTTGGCGGGTACGGACACCTCGTAGCACCCTGTAACCGACGACGCTGTGCTGGAAAGGAATGCTCCAGCACCGTTCGCACAGAGTGCATAGAATACAATGTTGGTCTCTATGCTTCATGTTTTGTTTCTATACAGCACACTGTTCTCAAATACCGAGACATTTCTGTGAATTAGATCACTTATGTAATACATCACAACAACCCTATGTATCTAATACCCTGTCTCATAGGGCACTGGTTATGTAGAGTAATTAGTATAGTGTACATTCTTCATACACAATCAACATTTGTTTATTTTAATGTATTTTCTTCATAAGTTATTAGTACCATTATGAAAGATCTGTAAATAATAAGACTAATGTTATACAGACTAATGTGATCATATGAACATGCCACCTACCGCGAACCGTGAAAAGTACAAGCTGAATATTGTGTGGTTAAGTTTTACAATGGACCGGAATTGATTTAGATGAATTTCAAGAAAACTGAGGGGAAAATAATTTCGGCATTAAAGGGTTAATGCAGAATGATCATTAGACACTTTGCAAATGATTTTCTTGTAGTGTAGTGGCTAGCACACTTGGCTCTCGCCCCCCAGGACTTGGATTTAATACCTGGCCCTCCCAAGAAATTTAACTTACATGTGAGGATTGTAATGGCCACCTCCTTTCCAATCCTAGCTTCATTTTCAAACACACACAATGCTACAGACACCATAATAAGATAGGTTATCAGACAAATTCTATACACATACCCAAATGTCCAAGTCTCCAAGTCAAATAACAACACTTTGCAAATACTACGTGTCAAACTATGAGCCAGTGTTCCCTTAGGAATGCCATCTATCAGTAACATGTCTGGTGAGTTGATGTGCTCGACCATAAAACTCTCCGAGCATAGCCACTGCACCTTAACATAGCTGTGCTCACGGCAAAACAAGGTTGTCACAAGTCTCATTAGCGTAGCAATTTCATTTGAGATCATTCAGCCCTGTGTACTTAGGTGTGTGTATATACTGTACAGTGAAACCCCTCAAATCCGAACTAATTGGGGCTGTAGCCTGTTCGGATATCAATTTGTTTGGATTAGCCAAAACATATGCATAATAACCAGCCCTCGTTACGGTATAGGACTGTAAATTGAGCGAGATAGGCTAGTGACAGTGAGGATGAAGAAACTTCGACAGACAATGTGACATACTAAAGCTGCATCTGCTCTTGACATCGCATTGAGCTTCGTAGAACAACACACAGCAGCCACGCCAAATGATATCACGTTCATGCGACGCTTATGCGCAATTGCCTCCGCGGGAAGGTTTTCGTCACTTTGACAATTGAAGATAACCAATTTCAAGTGATATTTTGTTTGTTTCTATTGTCATTTCATTTGTTATGCAAAGTGACTAACCTAAGGGATTACAATAACCAACTATTCCGTTTCTCAATCCTGGATGAGATAAGTATGTACTGTAGGCATATTTACACTTTGTTAGGTATGCTAACTGTACTTCTTTGTTAATTTCTCAAATAAATATGTAAATTAAGGTTAGAATGTAGAATATTGTTTTACGACTAAATAAGTTCCTCATTTTTGCGTGTGCTTTTTTCAAACTTAAAATTGTCGGAAAGAAGTCGTTCGGATTACCCGGGATTACGGATTTCTGGGGTTCGGATTTGAGAGGTTTCACTGTATATAAATATTTTTTAAAAGTATGATAACCTGTCTTATTGTAGTATCTATAGTATTGTATTTGTAGTTAAGGTCATGATGTGGGCAGGAGACAGCCATGGCCTTAAGTAAGAAACCATCTCGACATTTACCTGGAGTAGGAGTGGGTCAACAACAAAAAATCACCAGGATGGCTGAGGAGGGGATCAAATGCACCTCTTCTCACCAGTTTCCCCATACCAGACCTTACACTAGAATTAAATATCTTGGCAGAGCTGGGAATCAAACCCCGACCTCAGGGAATACTAGCCACTGCGCCACGAGATGGACTATTGTCTCATTAGACTAGTTTCAAGAAACAAAACTGAACTGTCTACTTGGAGATGTGCACACAGCCAAACAAATTTAATTTCCCTTTTCCCTCCACTTTGGAGGACCAGATTATCCTTCTGGGAATGAATTCCCACTGAATGCCGATACTATCATACTGTTAAATGATTCTAAATGTGTTTTCTGTTCTGTATGATTTAAATTTCGAAACAGTATTTTGATAAACCAAATAAATAGTAATTGGTAAAAGAAAGAAGCCCTGTACAGCCTCCCTCATCCCTCTGCCCTCAGAGCTGATGTAATCACAGATGGAAGTATACAGAAGCAAAGTGCTGGCACAGGTCTATTGACAAACACCACTTTAGAGGGAAAAACCTATTCTTTCATCTGAAATGCAATGGATCTTAATCATTTCAAAATGAGATTGCTGCTTGCCCACTTCCCTCGGCTTCAGTTCAAAGCATACCATTGCCCACTTTCAGCAAACAAGAAGAAAGCCTTTCTCTACATATCCACCTAAGCAAAATATGTGATGGTCATGAACAAGAACTACAATAACTGAGAACCACTTCCCATTGTGTCATTAAAAGATGACTCATAGAACTTGCAGCTAACCACATGCAGAACTGAAGGAAGCGTTGAAAATAGCTTATTTGGGAAGAACTGCCTTGTTCTTTCATTATTCAATTGCTCGAACAATGTGCCACGATTAATGCAAGTGCATCAAAATTGAAAACTTGCAACAAAGAAAACAGCCCTATAAATTGAGGTTTTAGTAGGGTTTATAAAGAAAATTTAAAGGATTATTAAAAAATTAGCATTACCTAAGTAAATGATAAAAGCTGTAACTATCAATCGCTGCCTTCAAAATTAAAAAGCTATGAAAAATTCTCATGGAAGAAGACATACCTGTCGGATGACAAACCATAAAGGCTCCTGGATGGCCAGAAACAAACAAAAATCACATTTGAAAAAAATTGTACACCTAGAGGAACTTGAATATCTTGACTTAATTTCAAAAATGTTATCCCTTGCCCCTATTCCAAGATAGACACATTAAACTGGCCTGCGATGGTTTCATTGCCGGCATCCTGTATTGCTTTTTAGGAGGACTTTTGCATCCTGAATCAGGATCCGACATGATCTTTCCCCCCACATTTAAAAAAATCTTATAGTACGTTTTTCCATCACATGCACTAGTGCACTTCTTACGTTATGAGGAGTGTTGATTTAATTAAGATTTCCAAATTGATTTATTAATTCGATGTCCAGCAGACATCTAGCAACCCTGTATAATCACGCTTACAGCCTAGAGCCAGCACACTGAACAACACAGCAAATTTTGCAGAGTAGCGCTATTCTGTCGTTGTGCTTTGTCCGCTACAGTCTCGGTTATGCTTCGCTTGCTAGTGAAAAGAGATTTTTTGTCTTCGTAAGTCTTCTATCGTGAGTGACATACTGTGTTAATCTTATTATAGAGGCTATATCAACATGCCTCGTCATGGCTGCAAGAACAGTCCAGATACATTCTGCTATGCGTGTGGAAGTTTCGTGTCGATAAGACAGCAGCACAATATAACCAAGTTCGTGAGAAAGGCCTACTATGCCTACATCAGCATCAAACTGGGAAATCAAGACAAGCTGTGGGCACCACATAGGGCTTGTAGAACCTGTAAAGAGCAGTTACGACAATGGGAGAAGGGTGAACGAACAGCGTTGCCACTCGGAATTCCAATGGTGTTGCAACAACCTACAAACTTCAGTACTCACTGCTACATTTGTTCTGTGAACATGAAGGGATTTAACAGGATGATGATGATAATTGTTGTTTTAAGGGGCCTAACATCTTGGTTATTGGCCCTTAATGATCTGGGTGATAGCGAAAATGAGAATGAAATGGAAACCAGAACGAAAATTATGGGAGACGGAAATTACGTACAAACAGAAACTCATATGGAAACAACTCACAATATGGTCTTACAAAAGGGAATTTAGAACGAAAAGATTCACAAAAAGAATAGATTGAAAAATACCCACAAAACGTAGGCTAGATTCAAAATACGTACAAAATGCAATGTAGCGTCGAAATACATACAAAATGCAACTGAAATTCACAATACTTACAAAATGCAAATGAGATCGAAAATACGTACATAATGCAATCGAGGTTCAAAATACTTACAAAATGCAATTGAAATTGAAAATACACAATGCAATTCAGATTGAAATATCCTAGTTTCAATCCCAATTATTCACAAACTGCAATTGAAATTCAAAATACTTACAAAATGCAATTGAAATTCAAAATACTTACAAAATGCAATTGAAATTGAAAATGCTTACAAAATGTACGGTAGATTCAAACGACTCATGTGGATTGACAATAATTACAAAATACAATTTAGATTGAAAATACGTGACAAAATGTAATTTAGATTCAAAATATCCACAAAATGCAATTGAGAATCAAAATATTTGCAAAATGCCCGCCAATCAAAATGCAATTTAGATTCAAAATTCTTGCGAAATGCGGTTTAGGTTGAAAATACAAAATGCACTTGAAATTCAATAATCTCACTAAAATGTCCTGCGCCTACATTGAAAGACTTACTAAAAAGCAATTTTGATTGTCAATCTTTACAAAATGCAATTGAGGTTGAAAACAATCGCGAGATGTAATTTAGATCGAAAAAACGTACAAAATGCAACGTAGATTAAAAATGCCTTAAAAATCGCTAAAAGGGAATTTAGATACACGGTGAACCAAGTAACAAAAACAGTGCGGGAATCTTAAAGAGAAAAGGAAATATAAGGAAAAGAGGAGAGGAGAGGAGAGGAGAGGAGAGAGAGTAGAGGGTCTGCCCCAAAGGTAAGGGACAAAAGGGGAAAACGGACTCAGCTCAGGAATCCCTTGGGGTCGCCAACTCCCGAACTCACCAGCCGTGAGCCCCTGAGGGTGTAGCATTATCTAGGGTGCACCAGAAGTGGTGGGGCTACATACACCCTGCCTCCTTAAGGGCCTTGAGCACAAGGCAGGAGGTAAAAGGAAAAGAAAAAGAAGGCTGACCCCTCACAGCAGGAGGGAATCAGGAAAGAAGAGACAAGGGCCAGTTAAGGCGGGAAAGTGAAAGACTCCCTAGGCCTCGGATACCCTAATACCGTCGGGGTCGGAAGAGAACAAGAGTTGACCAAGGGAGGTCGACAGGAAAGAAGACAGAGAGGAGCCCGACACAAGTAAGGGGAAGCAATGCCGGACTCAGCTGGGGTCCCGTGGTCGCCAACCCACGTCCCACTAGATGTGAGCCCCTGAGGGGGATTTAACAGGAGGAACAAAAGTAGCATTGTGTATCCAGGTTCGAAATTGATCTATATAGTTCCACCTAGTCAATACTTAAGAATTGAAATTTATGTGTGCATATGTTTCAAGTCAATTATAACTAGACCTGGGATTTTAGGCTCTAAAAAATTAGTTTTAGGCGCCTAAAATAGGCTTTTAAAACAAGTAAATAGGCTTTTAAAAGAGAAATTAGGCACTTAAAATATGTTTTCAAAATGTGTGGATAGGCAGGAAATAGACTTTAAAATATTACATTATACACTTAAACTGTAACGCAATACTTTATTTCTTTAACAAACGTGGTATCCCTATTCTTAACCGAAATAACTGCAAAATTAAGACAGAATAAAAAAGACATTTATGAAAAACAATATAAAAAGTAATGTGTCAAAAAATGTTTTGGATTATATGATATATCATTATCAGTACTGATCTAAAACCTTAATACTAAAATCACTGTACACAATTACAGCACTGTAGGCATCCAATAACGGTGGAAACACGAATGGAGTATGTGTTTATTTATTTGTGAGGAACATTCCTACAGTACTTTCATTCGTAGTTTGCTTTACAGTACATAACAATAATCTTCTCCAAATTTTCCACAGTCAGGCTGTGTCTTTTGTCTGTTAAAATCATTTTGAAAGTAGAAAAAGAGCGCTCCACACTCACAGATGTTAGAGGGGCATAGGAAAATTTACCTACATTTTTCAATTAAATTTCACTTGGTAAGTCTACCTTTTCCCCATCCATTACCTGATGTACCCTTTTCAGCATTGAATAACCTGGGTTCTTCAGCAGTACACTAGACCACTTGTCTCTTATTTTATCTCCTACTTTGCCCCTAGCACTTTGTATGTTATTCTCAGCTTCTTCAATTACAGAAAATTGCTGTTTGAGACTGTTTCCTTTTTCCTCCATTTTTGTAATGGTGACTGGAAGAAATGAAAAATTTGCCTGAATATACGCAATGTCTCTCTGAACACTGGAGCAATCATTTAACAGTTCTTTGACAGACGACACACATGCAGAGTTGTCCGTTAAAGGCACATTGTCTATCACAGTCATGATTTCCTCAAGATGTTCTGCATAATACAGGGCAGCTTCCATCCAGGAACCCCAACGGGTGATGATTGGCTGTGGTGGAAGGGGAATAGAGGGGAGTTTCTCTCGAAAGATGGCTATTCTTGATGGAGCCTTACAGAACACTTTCTTCATTGTTGAAATGAGAGTATTTACTGCAGGAAACTCGGCCCTAACTGTTTCTGCGAGTCTATGCAAGGCATGGGCCATGCAAGTAACATGAATTAAAGGATAGAAA
This sequence comes from Meconema thalassinum, assembly GCA_946902985.2. Taxonomy (NCBI): domain Eukaryota; kingdom Metazoa; phylum Arthropoda; class Insecta; order Orthoptera; family Tettigoniidae; genus Meconema; species Meconema thalassinum. The sequence goes on along the minus strand of OX336389.2, from coordinate 883,433,643 downwards.
GTTTTGAGGAGAGGTGCAGTGGCAATCATGTTACAGGAAGCAGCATCGGAGACAAGGAGAAGGACTTTAGAATCATCAACACCCCCAGGATACAACAATTGCAACCCCTTGTTAATGAAGTATGCAATGCTTCGACTATTGACTTTCTCAAGCTGTTTAGAGCAAAGAAGGTGAGCGGTAGATGCCTGATTGGGTTCCAGTTTTCCTACTATAAGGTTAGCAATGTACCTGCCCACAGAGTCGGTGGTTTCGTCCACACACAACCATATGCAAGACTCCCCAATATCCTCCCTGATTGACAAAATGACCTCATTGTAACAAATATCTAAGTAGTTTTTCTTTAATGTAGATGCTGATGGGATGTGCTGCTTGGTGTATTTCTGTAAAAAATCTCTGAAAACCGGATTATGCACAGCATTCCAGGGGATATTTGCTGCAACTAGGGCTCTACACATATCAGCATAGAAACCATTATGAGTTGTAGGAGATATAGTTTGTGTGAGCCGAGTCTGTCTAATGTTACTTTTCATGGCTGCTTTCGCTTTGTGACTGGCACTATCTGCATGCTGCTGAAGGTGGCATTTTTTCTCATGTGAAATCTAAAACACAATAAAGTGATGTCAATTAGAGACTAAGATGAGGAATAGAAAAGGTGAGCTATTGAATAAAATTTGTAATTTTGAACTATTTAAATTAAGCCATTATTACTCTAAAGTTAATTAAGAACAAGAACACTACAGTCCCCGAAGGGCCTTGGCTTTCAATAACGGTTGCTGGCCAGCTCATGGCCTGCAGATATTGGGTGGCGTGTGGTCAGCACGATACATCCCTCAGCCGTATTGCCTTGCCTCCGTGACCCCTGCCCACCGTAGTTTCTCAATTGTCCTCACGATGCTGGGTCAACACCCTTCCAGACCTCATAGATTTCTAAATTACTGCCGGTACTGGAAATCGAACCCAGGTCGCCTGGACTACTGTCGGCGCAGAAAGTATCTGCAGTCGAGTTTAAACGCTAATAAAATTTGAACCAGTCCACCAATCTAAAATGCAATCACTCCATCGTAAAGCTTGTTTTATTCTGCATTCTTTGCTGGTACATGCATATTTTTATTATGTTTCCTGTGAAAGTTATGTTAGGTGGAATGCAAAAAGTACCTATTTTCTTGCCCGTTTTTTGTAAACAACAACTTTGTAGTACCGTTACATGAAAACGTACTGTTCGACTTTCATGAAATTTAGGTGGATTATGGAATGCACTATTATAAATATATTTATGAAGTTTAATTACTCTACACACGTTGGAAAAAAGTTATTGTTTTTGTAAAAGACTGTCCGTTTGATACTGGGTGGTCTTCCGAAATCGAGACTGAGTTCATCAAAGGTCTGAAGGTTTTTGTTTCAAATCGCTGTATACCGAAAACTTACAAGGATTTCTGTATTTTATACCGATTTTTATTTGAAATCGAGCGACAGGCTCTCCGTTTTCATGTAATTAAACTACAAACTACACAGTACGTCCTTGACTACCTACTCGTTGTTCTTCTGAGCTAATCCTCCACATCCACCCTTCACTCAGCATTCCTTTGGTGACAGTTGTCTGGGAAGAAAATAGGTATTTTTTTGCATTCCGCCTAATATATCTTTCACCAGAAACACAATAGAAATATGCATGTAACAGGAGATAACGCAGAATAAAACACGCTTTACGATGGTGTATTTATATTTTAGATTGGTGGACTGGTTCAAATTGTATTAGCGTTTAAACTCGACTGCACATACTTTCTGCGCCGACAGTAGGTCTCTACAATTAATTAGAGAAGCCAATATCAAAACCTTAATTTTAGATTAATATGAAATTTAAGATATAGGCACATACCTGTTTATTGCAGTACTGGCAGAAAACAATCTTGCCATCAAAAGACATCCCTGGAAATTGTACAAGCCATTGTTGTATAAGCGCACTCTTAGATGATTTCGTTTTAGGCATGATGAACTATATTCACTTAAACAGATGTTCTTTCACTGGCGACTTGACACAGTATGTCGCTTCTTACTACCTGCTCCTTGTTCTTCCTAGATAATCCTCCCCCTCACCCCGTCACTCGACACAGTACGTCCTTGACTACCTGCTCGTTGTTCTTCTGAGCTAATCCTCCACATCCACCCTTCACTCAGCATTCCTTTGGTGACAGTTGTCTGGGAAGAGCACATTTCTGTGAAAAACCCACCCTCTGCTGTTCTGCTCGTTCCAGGGATGTCCATTGTGTGATTGTAAAAATTACAGAAGTTGAATTTTATTTTAAATGTAGAAAATAGGCATTTTTAGGCACTAAAATAGTAAAATAGGCTCTAAAGGTCCAAATAGGCATTTTAGGGCACTATAAAACTCTATTAATGTAAGGGATTTATCATGAAACGTCAAGATATTTAAAAAAAATCATGTTATTTCGTAAGGAACGAAATAGGCATTTGCCTTAAAATCCCAGGTCTAATTATAACTCATCTTCAGCACTTCACACAATGATGTAAAACATTTCTAAGACATGCCCACTTTCAAAAGACTTTTCTTCAATTAAACCACAGTGCTAAAAATATTCTCTCTCTTCTGTTCAAACAAATTAAATGTCCTCGTTAAAAATGCGTGGTACTGCATGAAGTAGAATAATTATCTTCTCTCTTGTGTATTATTGAGAACTTCAATTTTAACAGTGGAATATGGATACGTCAAATCGGAACTTGGTCTTGTATGTAAAAGGCAGCCCAAAGATAAAGTTTGTGATGTCGAAGGGGACTTGTTCCATACCCAATTCTTGACAATTACATGAGTGACATTATCCTTGTCCCCATGAGAACAAAGTGTAGAGTGTTGTAACACAAGGCTGACTTCCCCCTTCAAACAGCTGCTTCATATGGTCTTGGTATTGACTGGTCAAACACCAAATATTCACGTATTCATAATATAGTTCTGCATTTATCTTTTTAGAAACTAATTTTGTGCTTAAACTACAAAAAATTCTTAAAGTAGCGATTTTTGACAAAGAGGCCGAGAAGGGAGAAAAGGTTAATTCACAGACAACTATGATACAGATACACTGACCAGCAAAAAAAAGACGATCACTTGAAAAATTCAACATTACTTTCATTCAAATCATAAATATGAACAGTATAGGCCTAGTACAGTACATACAGTAGTTATAGCATGGAAGTAAGGTTAATTAGTTTCCTGGATGCATTACCAATCTTCATGTCATTGTTTCACTTAACAATAGTGATTCTTTGACATGATGCTGTTTCATCACTATCGGAATTCATTAAACAATTGTGAAATTTTTGAGCAGTAATTAACTTAAACGTTTGTTATCTATGTTCTATTGGCCATGACAAGTATGTTAATACTTCATAAACCCAGAAGGTATTGGTGATATAGATAAAGAAAGTGATTACAGAAGGAAAATCTTTTGAGATTTACAGCAGTTAAGTAGAGAAAGATCGTGCTGGTCGCGATATTGTATATACATGTAAATATCTACTGTAAATACTTTTGCAACATTCAATTTAGATTTGAAACCACGGTTCGACTTAATGAAACGCGATGTATAGAGTTTTATAATTTTCATAATTTGATCTTAGTTCTGAGGAACTACAGTATGTTCGAAAAGTTTTTCAATATTATAATATTTTTACGATGTACAATTTTCATTTACAGTTTCGTGCTGAGAGAAGGAGGGCACAGTGGAGTGCCGAATTCCCCAGTTTTAATTTTTATGGATAGATAGAGGTTTTTATCAAATAATTTTGATTTTGTTTGGGTGTCAGAAGGACACAGTTTTTATTTTGTGTGTGTGAGGGACGTAAGTGTAATGACCAAAATAATAAATCGACACAGGCACTGTTTTAGATTTCTTGTCTATACTTTTCTAGAAGCTGAACGTCTACTCTTTTAACAATTAGCGTAGGATGGTACTACTGGTTAGATACAGGCGCCCACTATAATTATTGTTACCTTATCACCCTCGAGATCAGAGTTTCTCGTCTTGCCATTAATCTTAAATGTTAGATATTGTATGTAACTAGTTAGTAGTACTATCTTATGATCTGTATGTGACTAAGATTTCCTAATTCTTTACCTAGTAGGGAACGGTGGGTTAATTGAGCTGGGTATCGATGTCCATGCAATCCTTTCCATCTTAGCGGATAATAGTGGTGATTAGGGAATTCGGGCGCAGTACTAGGCCTAGAGCGTTCATATTTATGATTCAAATGAAAGTAATGTTGAATTGTTCAAGTGATCGGTTTCCTTTGCCGGTCAGTGTAGTTTTAAAGCCATTTTTCACTATTGCCTTATTGATGATATTACACCTTTTCAGTCAGTCAACACAATGTAATCCCAATTACTGGGACATGCAAAAAATAACCTGAAAAAATTATATGTGATTAAAATGTATACATATTTGTTCCCGGAACACACAAACTCATTCCAGCATATATACAGTCCACAGGTATCAGAGATGTGAAAAACTTGATCTCCTAGCACTGTGTGAAGCCAACCATACCAAGCCACAGTGCCATGACTTTAAAGATATTTTGCTGAGATAGAAGATATTGACTTTGAAGACTAACATTCATGAGAAAATATGAAGTTTTATAATATGGAGGCAGGTTTATACATCATCTGTAAAGGTTTGAATTGTATTGCTTTTGTACACATAAAGCTTTGTATATGCTGAAATAAAAAATAGTCTTCGATTTTGTAAAATAGAGTTGGCAATTAATTCAGTGTTTTGTGTTGATTCATTTCTATATGGACAAAAGTGCAAAAATATTGATTAAAAGCAAGAATTTCCTTAAAACGTGTAACTGAATATAACGAAGACCACGTACGGGCTTCAGCCTAAAAAAAAAGAAAAAATTCCAAAACTGATTTGCCAGAATTTCTTAAAACTTTAAATGCGATTATCCCAGAATTGCAATTTTTGCACTTGTGGCCCTCTTCTTCCCAAGGTGCAATGTGCGTGCAAGCTTATGACTGGTGCTGGTATCTATCTGCCACAAGTGAAGTCCTACATGCTTGACTGCCATCTACAGTCTGCGAGTAAAACCAACAAATCTTCACGATCCCCAGCTGCCTATTGTATCAGAGAATAATTTCTTTTTGGCAGCTTTTCATTTAGAAGTGCAATTTTACAGTCCATAAAATTTATTTTGTTAGTCCAAATTTCTGTTCAACAAGGCATCCATAAAAAGAAGCATTCAGGTCAACTGTATTAGATCCCATCACTTTTCTGTTAAAAATACAGTCAGTATCGCCAACTTACATGGAAAGTCAACAAATCTAGACAAGAAAAGGACACTATAGTCAACATTAGAGACTCTATAGATTACTTTACGGCAAATTACGTGAAATTTGCATTTATTATTGGTTGGAAAGAGATTTGTTTGTGAACAAATTGACAGCAGCCCAATCTGTGATTAGTTCACTTCTTGGTGTAGCGACTAGCATTTTTGGCCGTCATCCATGAGGCCTGGGTTCAATTCCCAGCTCTGGCAAGAAATGTAATTCTGGTCTGAGGGCTGGAACGGGGTACACTCACCCTTGTGAGGGAAAACAGAGAAGAGCTAGGTTTGATTCCCATCTCAGCCATTCTGGAAGAGGTTTTCTGTGGTTTCCCACTCCACTCCAGGCAAACGCTGGGATGGTTCCTAACTTAAGAACCCAGCTGAATTACAAATACACTTCTACAGACACCACAGTAACACAGGTAAATAAACTTTTTTTTAAAATTTATATACATACACAAGTCCAGTACATGGGGCTAAATGGCCATGATGTACAAGCCCATCAAAGAAAACAACAACAATAAACTGTGATTGGATGTTTAGTAAATTAGTGAAATAACACCTCATCAACACTAGAATTTGGGCAGAGGCATAGCAGTGCAAAAAAGTTGTTGGAGGTAATTCAGTCAAAGAGTCAAATTGCCATGTTTTCCTGTCCTATTCCAATGCTGTGCTACAGCTCTTATTTAGTCAAATGAATTTATAAAATTAAAACATGGAAGCAGTTAGTGGGGAGAGACCTGATAGTCATGGGAGACCTAAATGCCCATGTCGGAACTGATAGAAGAGGTTTTGAGGAAGTGATTGGTGGTGAAGGATGGGGAAACAGGAATAAGGAAGGAGAGAGATTGTTGGAACTGTGCAAGATAAATGGGCTAATGGTTGGAAACACATGGTACAAGAAGAGAGAGAGCCATAAAATTACTTGGTACAGCAGGGATTTGACTAGGAAATCAGTGGTGGACTATATTCTATGCGGGAAGGAGACAAAGAAGAGTATCACGGATATAAGGGTAATACCTTCAGAAGCCCTGGACAGTGACCACCGTCTGCTGGTCGCCAAGGTGAGAGGACTGAAGGAAAAGAGGAGAACTGAGAACCAAGAAAGAAGAATAGGGACATGGAAGCTGAAGGAGGATGGAAATAAGGAGAAGTTCCAGATATTAGTGAGGAACAAATTACCGAAGGATGATCCGAAAACAGGTGAAGAAGAATGGAATAGGTTCAAGGACGTGTTGGTAGAAGCAGCGGAAGTCGTGTGTGGCAGAACTAGTGGAAAGAAAAGGTGGAAGGAAACACCATGGTGGAACCCCAGAACTAAGGAAGCAGTGAAAAAGAAAAATGAAGCATTCAGGAAATGGTTCCAACAGAGGACAGACAGAACAAGAGAAGAATACCAAGAGCGGAAGAAAGAAGCAGGAGAAGTAGTGAAGGAAGAGAAAAAGAAATGGCTGGAGAAATGGACAGAAATGATGGAGGAGGACTGTGATGGCTGTAAGAAAGTGTTGTATGGAATGATAAAGGCAAAGAGAAGAGATACAGGGGAAAATGTCAGAATGGTGGACAGGAATGGAAAGGAGGTCGAAAATATGGAAGAAGTAAAGGTTATCTGGAGAGAATACTTCAAGGAACTCCTAAATCCAACTAAAACCAGCGTAGTGGACATTGTGGAGGAAGAAACAGACAGTGACCAAGACATTTCAGAGAAGGAATTGACATGGAAAGAAGTGGAGGAAGCATTAAAGAAGATGAAAGGGGGAAAGGCACCGGGAATAGACGAAGTGAGTGTGGAGATGGTGAGAGCAGCAGGGGTGATAGGAACACAGTGGCTCTTTCGAGTAATGAAAGTGATATGGAGGGAGAAGAAAATACCAGAGGACTGGAAAAGAGGGATAATAATACCCATATTTAAAAAGGGAAGTAGGAAGGAATGCAAGAACTACAGGGGAATTACACTCATGTGCCACTGCGCCAAAATATTTGAGAAGGTACTGGAGAGAAGAATTCGGACAGAAGTTGAAGGTGGGCTGAGGGAAGAACAGTATGGATTCAGGCCAGGAAGGTCAACAGTTGACCTCATCTTTGCAGTAAGACAGCTACAAGAACACCATTATGAATATGGGAAAGATCTGGTGATGACCTTCTTGGATATTGAGAAAGCATATGATAGTATTAATAGAAACAAGGTATGGGAAGCAATGAGAGCAAAAGCAGTGAACAAGGAGACAGTGGCAAGAGTGAAAGCAATGTACGAGGGAAGAAAAAGCTGTGTAAAGGTGGGAAGAGAGAGAACGGAATGGTTTCAACTGGAGAGTGGTCTGAAACAAGGAAGTGCCCTCTCACCCCTGTTATTTATAGTGGTGATGGATGAAATCATACTGAAAGTGGTAAATAGCATTGGGGAAAGGAAAATGAAGGCAATGTTGTTTGCTGATGACCTTCTGGTATGGGGAGAGGATGAGGAAGAAGTACAAGAGCAATTAGATGAGTGGGAGAAGGTAGTGTTATCATATGGGATGAAGTTCTCAGCACAAAAGAGTGAAGTGGTCATCACAACGAGGAAGAAGAACAGACTGGATATGGGCATAACACTTGGAGGACAGCAGTTGCAGAAAGTAGAATGCTTCAAGTACTTGGGAAGCATAATTGAAGAAAAGGGAGGCAATAGGATGGAAATAAATGAGAGGGGAAGGTGCACAGATGGATTTTTCAAGAGTGTTAGGGGGATGATATGGAATAAAGATGTACCACAAAAATGTAAAGGAATCATCTACAAGACCTACTTTGTGCCAATTTTGACATATGGTTCAGAAACATGGGTGATGAAGGAAAGGGACAAGAATAAAATACGAGCAGTGGAGATGAAGTTCCAGAGGAGTAGGGTAGGAGTGACAAGAATGGACAGAGTAAGGAATGAGAGAGTCAGGGAGATGGTAAGAGAGGAACCATTGCAAAATAGAATAGAGCGATATAGGCTACAATGGTATGGACATGTGAGGAGGATGGAAGAGGAGAGGATACCGAAGAAGATGTTTGGAATGGAAATGATGGGAAGGAGGCCAAGGGGAAGACCAAGGGACAGATGGACAAAAGGAGTTAAGAAGAGTGTGGAGGAAAGAGGAGTGTGCTGGGACACAGTAAATGACGAGAGATGGTGGATGGACAGGAAACGATGGAGAGGCTTATGTTCCAAGCAGACCCGACCAGCGGTTGGAAACTGCTCAAGATGATGATGATGAAAACATGGAAGACACTGAATACTAAACAATTCTTGTTGTTGCTGTTAATTCATTCAAGGACTCTGAGCATCTTGGCCATCAGTGTCATGTTTTCAGTTTATCAGAATTTCTCTGATAAACTGTGCTTCTAATATTTTAGTTGTATGTGTCTGGGAGTAGAGTAAGGTACTTTTGTTGTATAGTACATATACGAATAAGTATAACACTGTACATTTACGTTTTAGGCTAATTTAATATCGAACTCAACACTATTACACACATAGCGCTCCATCACACACAAAGCAAAGAAGAGTTCTAGTTACCTTGCACAAAGCGTTATATAGTGCTAGTACTACGCGAGTCAAAATTGTTTAGTTACTACTAATGGAGCCATAAACACTTTTAACAAGTACCACCCTAGCATTTGCCTGGAGCGAGTATGGAAAACCCTAGAGAAAAACTACACTATTATGCACGTACCCATAACACCAGACTGTAATAGAGCATCACCAGGTCTGCGCTGATTCGCTCACTGATCTACTGCAGTGTTACTTTCTAACTGGTGATGGATGTATTAGAACAATATTCTACACAAGTCCAGTTTCAAAATGCAAGCCTTCCTCATAATTGATTTTATTTTCGTCTTTTGTATTGAAGATGAAATGTTGAACTTCAAACATGCATACAAAACATGCCTTACTAATATGTAATAAAATTGTTGCTGAGGCTCAATGAGGACGAGTGTGTCAAATTTTTTGAGCCAAAGCTTCCTTCGAAAACCGTCAAAAAATTGAAGGAGGCCCATCCAGAAATTAGATCCCCTATTTTGTCTTTAATAAGAAAACATAGTTACATGAAAATTTTTATTGGCACCAGATAGAGAAATGTTTAAGCTATTTTGCGACAATCACCACCAGAATTGAGACATCAGTCATATCATGGGATCAACTTTTGTATTCCTGTGTCATAGAAGTCTGCCGCTTGGGAATGGAACCAGCATGTGAAATTCGTCTTCAGCTCTTCGTCAGTGTGAAAATGCTGACTGGAGGACAGGTATTTCTTGATGTGCAAGAAAAGATGGAAATCACTGAGATCAAGATCAGTTCATTAAACAGTGCACATACCGTAATTTTCTAGTCACCTCTTCTCAATTATCCTCACGAGGCCAAGTGTACCCTTTACCAGCCTCAAGACCAGACTTAAATTTCTTGGCATAGCCAGGAATCAAACTTGGGACCATTGAAAGAGGAGTCTTAATACGCACCCCTAGACCACTAACCTACTTACTAAACGAAGCACAAAAGTTCTTTATTAATTAATTAGAATGAGGTAAGAAGATAAAGAGAAAGTGGAGAGGGTTAACTTAAAAAGTCCTTGAAAAAGGGAGAAAAGGACCTGGGTAAGGAATCCCCTAGGATCACCAATTTCCAAGCTCACCAGCTGTGAGCCCCAGAGTATGTAGACCACTTAGGGCCGATTGTATAAACATTGTTGGAATTAGATGCCAACAAATGAATATTATAACCGTGGCTCATTATTAAATTTCTATTGCGTGTTTAGGACACAAGAATACGTATAAACATGATTTTTAAAATTTAGCACAGCCACCATTTTGAAGTTCTCATAGAAATTGAATTAAAATAGACTCCAATATATTAAGCCTTGTATAAAGATGTACCGTGCTAAATGTCACTGCTTTTGGATAATTAAGTCATAAGAAAAATCCATATAAATATTTACATTTTGCGTGCCGCCATGTTGGATTTGTGTTCATGTTATTGAAAGACCCATAAATAAAATTAAGTTAATAGCCTCTATCAAAATAAAACTGTTCGTTTTATTGCTGTAATAATAGATTCGCAGATATTGAGAACCGTCTAAATATTTTGGATGATCGCCTTGTTTGATTATTCTATATGTAGACCATAGAGTTGTGTACCATTAGATTAAGATTACTGCCTAGGTTTATTATTCAAACGTTCACTTCGAATGAATTACTAGGACACAAAAACTAAAATAAAAAACTTAATTTTAAAATTGAATTAGGTGCCAGTAGATTCAATCTTGTATAAACATTTATCGTACCAAATTTCACTGCGCTCGGTTGATTAAATCTCGAGAAAAAGCCCTTTAGATATTTTATCTTCGCTTGGCTGCCATATTGGTTTTGTACTTAACATGATTTAAGCACCAAATAGCCAAACTTACCTTAGTATTCTTTATCACCACACAAAATTTCACGGTGATATCAGTAATAGATTCGGAGATATCGAATGCCGGTGAAATATTTCGCACAGATGCCATGTTGGAGTGGTGCAACATATTTCAACTTGAACGGCAGGGTTGGGGTCGGACAAAATAGTACTACGTCCTTAGGGCCGTTTTCACCAACGTCAATTATCTGTTAAATCATCATTAAAGGTTATTTAACTTTTCACCAAACAGAAACGTTCGCTAACTTACCACTAACAAGGAATTACGTTAAATGGCCAAATCTGACCACTCAACTCTCTAAAGCATAGTTAGTGGTGGGAAACCGTTGAACTGTGTCCCGCACATCTCACGATGGTGGTTAGTTTGCAAGTTTCACACAAACTTTTATCCATATGAATATAAAATATGCTTATGATAATGAAATTATAAAAGATCACACACATTACTAACGTTGAATACCAAGAAAGACGAATATGGAAATTTAAAAAAAAAAAAGTATATCCGAGATGGGATTCGAACTCCTTTCAGCGCTGCGTAATAAATTAACAGTCTGCACCGCAACCGCTTACGCTACGAAGACAACTGAGAGAGCGCGTTCTATTAAGCTATATATTTACACAACTGGCAGTTCTACTAAATACTTTGTCCAGATCATTTTAAGCTTTTCTCATGAATAAGGTCTTCTGTATTTCCCTTCCTTTATATTATGAGCCAGAAAATCTCAAGGAAGCATCGCAAACAATGATCAGTGCTAGACGCTTCTTGTTCTGTCCGCCATGCTCTCCAAGATGAAACAAGAGTCTACGCATGCGCGAGAGCCGTAAAGCATATTTAAGTAATTGCGAACCTGAATGGTCTCGTGAAATGTATCAACGATAATCACGCATTAACTCTCGTATTTAAGTTAAATAGGAATTAACTAATCATTAGTAAAGAGTTGGTGAAAACTGCCCTTAGAGCTCCATTAAAATCACTTCAGCTGTTTAGATTTTATTAGGGACACACGCACACACACGGAAAAAGGTGATCTCATAAGCCTATTCTTTCATTTGATGAAATAAAAATAGGCATTTTTTTAATTAATGCAGCCAATGGCCATGTATTTTCTCTTCAGGATGGGTCAGGGAAGGGACTTTGGAAGGAAATTGGCTGTTGACCTATTGAATGGAACAGTCCTGGCATTTGCCTGGTGGAAAAAATGGGAAACCACGAAAACCATTTTCAGGGTGCCGAGGTGGGATACAAACCCAGCGAGGCATTAGGTAGCGCGTTAGTGCTCTTGGCCACCGCGGCTGGTAAATAGGCTAAAAAACCTACTATCCTGGAATGGCCAGCTTTAATCACCTCCAACTAGAGTAGGCACCTACCATGTGTTTACCCAGTGGCAGCCAGTAAAAAGGTTGCAGCACTGCAAAGAGACCAGACGAAATAGATTTTTGAACAAAATAAGCCTTTTATATTTTCTTTCAGCATAAATGCATAATTGATAGCTTTTCCCTTTAATAACTCAAGAAACCCAGAAATACTGTGAACAATACTGGAAAAACAAAACATGCCAACACAGTATATAGTCCGGGACAGCTTAACTAAATTACTAGATTAAAACAGGGTAGGCAACATTAACTGCCGTCCCCTAAGCCTATGTAAATGTTGGTTTATGCTTGCATTTCTTGAAGTTAAGTTGTTTTCAGGTGCGAGCACATTGTCGCCAACCCTGCTTAAAATCTCGCCATCTCCAAATACCATAATACCAGTAAAATTTCTTAACACACAGTTCATAATGTCGATTATTCAGGTCCGTATTGACGTAACTATAACTTTGAAAGAATAATAGATTTTCCGCCTTCAATACTGTTTATTTCTAACTACTACAGGGACTAGTTTCGGGGGCTAATACTCCCCCTTTCTCAGCCTGTCCAACAAAACTTCACAAAGGAAAAACTTTCCCTGTATAAGCTCATACAAAACACATAAAGAGTAAAGAATAATGAAATAATAATTATTTACAATCCCGCTCGACGCTCCAAAGAAGATACTCTTATTGGATTACTAAGGCCTAGGCGCATCAGAACTCCTGAATTGGGCCGGTGCTGCGGTCCGCTGTCCCCACTGTGTCATCGTGGGACCCTCTAGTCCCCTTGTTGCTCTTGGCAAACGTCAAGGCGGAGAGAATTTGTGGCCGCGTCACGCGCCACCAAGAACTGCAGTGCGCAGGGCGTGAACAAAAACAAACCGGATGCGCCTTGCGAAGTCTCTTACAGCTGAGTGTTAGTGATGTGCGTTGGCGGTTGGGGTTGTGGGAGATGGGAGGCTAAGGAAATGAGAATGAGTGAGGTTTCTTGACGCGCCGTGTATTGCTGTTATGGAGATTGATTAATACGTAGAATGAGAGGTGTCAATCTTTAGTATGTTATGAAAAATGATGGGTATAAATAGTGGAATATAGCGGGAATTTTATCTATTACTATATAATTCGTCTATTAATGTTCTGTATAAAATGCTGGTTTCAAATATTATTTCATTAAGATTGTGTGAAGGGTTGAATCTCTGTGCTTTATCAATTTCTATTTGTTCCAAAATATTGATGAGCGTGCCTCTATTTTCTTCATGTAAAATTTCTAAGTCATTGTCTATGGTTGTGAATTTATGCCCAGTTTCTGCATGTGGTTGCCCATCGCTGAAAATTTATTATGTTTGATGGCATTGACATGTTCCAAAAATCTGGTGTTAAACCCTCTCCCCGCTTGTCCCACGTAATCGGCATTACACTCGTTACATTTAATCCTGTAGACACCTGAATTGCTGTATTTGTTGGTTTTGTTGAGAATATGTGAGTTGAAAAATTTATTATGATTAGTGTTATTGGTTCTGAACGCTGTTTTTATTTTATATTTTTTTTAGTACACTAGTAACATTGTATGTGGATTGGTTCACAAACGTGAACGTTGCATATGTGGAAGGTTCTTTGTCTTCTTTTGCTAATCTGGAAACGGGTTTGTTCTTAATTTTGTTAATTATATTGTTAACATATTTACTATTGAATCCATTAGCTTCGGCAATTTGGAGAATTATTGAAACTTCTTTACGATAATCTACGTCAGATAGTGGGACGTTCAACACTCTATTGACGAAACATGCGAGTGCTGCTCTTTTATGGGAAGCTGGATGATTAGAATCTTGTCTAATTACAGTACTGGTTTGAGTTGGTTTCCTGAATATTTTGGGGACGATATGTTGATGACGTTTTCGTAATCCTTGACAACTCTAAAACGAAAATAGAACAACTTTTGCAATATTTGAACCAAATAAACAGCAACAATTAATTCACGTCAGAAAATGAAATAAACAGTTCCATAAATTACCTTGATCTACTAGTCATGCATGATAAAGATCACCTGCGCTATCAAATATTCAGGAAACCAACTCAAACCAGTACTGTAATTAGACAAGATTCTAATCATCCAGCTTCCCATAAAAGAGCAGCACTCGCATGTTTCTTCAATAGAGTGTTGAACGTCCCACTATCTGACGTAGATTATCATAAATAAGTTTCAATAATTCTCCAAATTGCCTAAGCTAATGGATTCAATAGTAAATATGTTAACAATATAATTAACAAAATTAAGAACAAACCCGTTTCCAGATTAGCAAAAGAAGACAAAGAACCTTCCACATACAATGTTTCTAGTGTACTAAAAAAATATAAAATAAAAACAGCGTTCGGAACCAATAACACTAATCATAATAAATTTTTCAACTCACATATTCTCAACAAAACCAACAAATACAGCAATTCAGGTGTCTACAGGATTAAATGTAACGAGTGTAATGCCGATTACGTGGGACAAACGAGGAGAGGGTTCAACACCAGATTTTTGGAACATGTCAATGCCATCAAACATAATAAATTTTCAGCGATGGGCAACCACATGCAGAAACTGGGCATAAATTCACAACCATAGACAATGACTTAGAAATTTTACATGAAGAAAATAAAGGCACGCTCATGAATATTTTGGAACAAATAGAAATTGATAAAGCACAGAGATTCAACCCTTCACACAATCTTAATGAAATAATATTTGAAACCAGCATTTTATACAGAACATTAATAGACGAATTATATAGTAATAGATAAAATTCCCGCTATATTCCACTATTTATACCCATCATTTTTCATAACATACTAAAGATTGACACCTCCCATTCTACGTATTAATCAATCTCCATAACAGCAATACACGGCGCGTCAACAAACCTCACTCATTCTCATTTCCTTAGCCTCCCATCTCCCACAACCCCAACCGCCAACGCACATCACTAACACTCAGCTGTAAGAGACTTCGCAAGGCGCATCCGGTTTGTTTTTGTTCACGCCCTGCGCACTGCAGTTCTTGATGGCGCGTGACGCGGCCACAAATTCTCTCCGCCTTGACGTTTGCCAAGAGCAACAAGGGGACTAGAGGTTCCCACGATGACGCAGTGGGGACAGCGGACCGCAGCACCGGCCCAATTCAGGAGTTCTGATGCGCCTAGGCCTTAGTAATCCAATAAGAGTATCTTCTTTGGAGCGTCGAGCGGCATTGAAAATAATTATTATTTCATTATTCTTTATTCTTCATGTGTTTTGTATGAGCTTATACAGGGAAAGTTTTTCCTTTGTGAAGTTTTGTTGGACAGGCTGAGAAAGGGGGAGTATTAGCCCCCGAAACTAGTCCCTGTAGTAGTTAGAAATAAACAGTATTGAAGGCGGAAAATCTATTATTCTTTCAAAGTTAACACACAGTTGCCGACATTTTTCTCCCAGAATGCATTTTCCACACATTCTCCCAACATAATAATTACGAATTTTGCTAATGCCTATTATCTGAATAATTTCACAGTTTTCTTTGGAATTTCAAGTCTAATGAAATTAAAACAAGTTGTACAAGGTAAGTACTATTAATATACATCGATTAAAACAGTTTTTACAGTTATTATAGACCCTTGATTATGGAATATGTACGTGTTCATACCCACTCGACTGAGATGTTTGCAAGCTTTTATTTAATTAATTTTTGGATAAATTCTTATTTAGATTTCATCATGACGTCTAAAAAACACGAGAACAAGATTGGAGATGGATTGGAGAAACTCGACGAAGATCACTGGCGAATCAACTAGGTTTTGAGTAAGTAGCCTAGACCCTATCTACATAATTAAAAGTACAAAGTTATTTAATCGTTGTTTTATTTATTTTTATATTCAGTCCGAGCACAAATAACGTAATAAAGAACCTTAATGGTCTTTGTAAATTTTGGAAAAATCTTCTGACTGCATTTTTCGTATAATACACACCAAACATAACCTAATATATAGCCTATGTCTACAAGTTCACTCCCAGGAACATATTCTTAGGATCAATGCACCTTGTAATATTGTAATGTACCGGTATCTTATTCTCGACTTCCTAGTGCCGTCAGCCATAATTTTATAATACATTGCATATGTTACTTGTAAGCTTGAAAGTAGTCTATAATTCACACTTGGCTAGTTGTAGTTTGAATGCATTGGCGATTATTTATGTAGTTGGCTACTGACCTATAGCCTACTTAGTAGTAGGCAGATAAAATATTTATATTAGGCCTAATTTTATTTGTTTCAGTTATGGTTGTGACAGATTAGTGTGGAAGCCTTCAACGAACTTCAAGGGTTGTGCAACATGAATCAATCATCATTCTGAAGAGCCATATGCACTGCGCTTGAGTCACAGATGCACATTTTCAGAGAATACCAACAATATCTCCTGGCTCTCTTTTAGTTCTCGACATATGTTACTGCACCACTGAATGTCTGGGTGAAAATTACTGATGTACTTAAGTTGAGTGAGACAAGGTCACTGTTCGCTACTTGGTTAGATGACACAGTTCGGGCGAAGCCACTGGTTGTAATACGTTATAAATATTCCTTGCAACTATAGCCTAGGCTACTTGTATTATTAATTCTGAATGAAAGTAGAACGCGGCTTATACAGTTGCATCGGATATGAATGTGACTTTTACATACCTTGTGTCATCTTCTGGGCGATATTACGTATTGAAATTAGGAACCTTGGTCACTACTGCACATCATATATGTGCATTAAGTACATAAATATGCGTTTTTATTTATTGCTCTTTAAAAACGGCTGCCATGTTCCAACAGCGCTTGTATCTCGTTCAACAAGGCGCACTCTAGCGGCACACACCTATGCGGACACATTGTTGCCAACATGTGGTATGCAAAATCGGCTTCCTTTGGTTATAAATGAATATTTTTTCTAAAATTACCTCCCTCGAGAACAGTGCAAACCGCATCAAAATCCATCCATTGGTTCTCGAAATTACCCGCTTTCTTCTGCTCAATGGATTATCCGCCGAACTGTCAGAACACATCTCTAAAAAATACAACTAGAGAATAGACGACTGTCTGGACGAAACCATTGGCCGCTACTAGGCCAGGTGACTGTGTGGATGAAAATTACTGCTTTTAATACAAGCAAGTGGGTCTGGGGTATAAGCCCCAGGTTAGGTTTGTATGTAAAGCCTTATTCCGGGTTCACCACGCTCGAACTAAGAGGCAAGACCAGTGCCAAACAATAATGTTGGCACTGCTGAAAAATGTAATAACACCCTTTAGCGATAAAATGTTCAACTCTTGTATCTTAGTCACATTACATAAGTTACTGTAGAAAATTTTCCAGATTTTGATGGAGATTGACTGTTTTTCAATCGCTAGGCCAAGTTCAGAGTAGCGTACTCTCAGCATCAAACGCCATATTGTGTTTTTCAATCGCTAGGCAGCGCTGCCAAGGGAATTAATGTGGTGGGCAAGTTGGTCATATTTACTCGGTGCTATTTGTGCTGAATAAGCATTAAACCTTTGGAGTAGTGACACTCCGTAGTTGCTTGTTGTGTTTCTCCTACCAGCTGTGAACACTATGATTTGTGTCATGGATTTGTATGTTAATTGCATGAATCTTAATTTCATGCCTTGTTTTCGTCTATCGAAAAGTGCTGTGATGGCTGACCAATAATTGTTGGGTCGTTACGCCATACAAACACCACCCCTGGTTTTTGTCACGAACAGTGGGGGTAGACATGCATCAATAATTTTCATCCAAACCAATGGTTTGTGCCTAGACCAATAATTTTTAGGCACTGAGGCGCTGGTTTTGCCTTTTAGTTTTGAAACATGGAATCCTTGCGATCAGCGTTCATTACAGTGGTAAATACGGTTCTATATACAAAACAAACCTAACCTGGGGCTTATGCCCTGTAGTGCAATCAGTAATTTTCGTTCAGACAGTCGTCTAACCAAGTAGCGACCAATGGTTTCATCCAGACAGTCATCTAACTAAGAAGAGCCCGATTATTTCTTTTTTTCACATAATTGCAACATTACATGTGTCGTCTAATGTAGGCCTATTTTGTATCGGATATGTTGGTAACTGATGACGTCAATGTGATTGCAGCGGCAGTTTCACATACTAAATATGCTGTTGAACATGGCTGTGGTGGTTAAATATACAATAAATAAAAACACACATTTAAGTGATTTAGCACATATATCCGGTGCAGAAGTGATCAAGGTTAGTAGTTACAATTGATAATGTCCACCACCCCCTGCCAAAAGATGAAATAAGGTATGAAAATGATATATTATCAAAGTGAAAGCGAAAAGCAAAAGAGTGATACGTGGTACAGAATTAATCTGAATTTTCCCTATAAGTCGTGTTGTAAAGGGGATAGCGGGTGGGTTACAGACAGCGAAGGAGAAAACATCTATTAGGACATCATTTCCACAATTATTATTCATCATTACACAAGGTATTTAGGCTAATTTAAGTATTCTACTTGGTTCATCACTCCTGAAGTGTTACCTCTATTACGGTACGTATGTCGTTTTGCCTTGAACATTTTTGCTTGAAGACGGGCTATTGTTTTATGTAATTTCTTAATTTATCCACTAAAATGTATCGGTTTTCCAATATTTGCATTATTCATGTAAATTTTAGATGGTTGGCTACAGAAAATACTGAAACCTGTTTTACAAAACGCTTTAACTCACAAATTTCGTTACATTTTGCAAATCTTACAATTTTCTATTTTTTTGTAATAATCTTTTGGGCTGTTTTTTTTTTTTCCCAAACAAAACAGTGTTAATGTTTGCGCTGCACAACACCACTAGTCACTAAAAACAAGTGTTTTCACCCTTAGCGTCTTTGACAGCTTGTAAACACTCAGGCATACTGTTCACAACTCGTCGAATGACATTTGCCGGGATGCGACCCCATTCCTCCAGCAGCGATGTTCTCAGTTGTGCCAAGGTGGTGGGGTAACAGTCTGACGTTCTTTCCAAGCATATCTCGTACATGTTCGATGGGGTTTAAGTCAGGACTACGAGCTGGCCAGTCCAGGGTTTGAATCCCCACTTCCTGCAGATATTATACAACACAGCGAGTAGTATGAGGGCATTATCCTGCATCAACATGAAATTCTAACCAATGAAAGGCGCAAAGGGCATAACATGGTTCATCAGGATCTCTTCGATGTAGTTTGGGAATTGAGTGTCCCGTGATCGATGCACACCAACTCAGTGTGGGCCATAACGATGATCCCACCCCACACCATAACCGAGCCACCACCAAATGGAGTCCTGGAGGAGAAAGCAACAGGGCTGTACCTCTCCCCGCACCTTCTCCACACTCTTCCTGTTCCATCAGGAGATCTAAGATTAAATAATAAATAATGTTATTGGTTTTACGTCCCTTTTAACTACCCTGGCATTTAGAGACGCCGGGGTGCCGGAATTTTGCCCTGAAGGGGATTTTTAACGTGCCAGTAAATGTACTGACACGGCTCCCTCGCATTTGCGCACCCTCAAATGCCAGCTGACTGCGCCAGGTTTCGAACCTGCAACCTTGGGCTCAGCAAGCGAGAACGTTACCCCTGAGCCACTCAGCCAGACGATCTAAGATTAAAGCGACTCTCGTCAGTGAAGAGAACAGAGGCCCACTGCTCGTGTTCAACAAATGCCAGTTGTTATTCCTAGAACAACAATAAGCAAGCGGCAACACCCATAACCCTTAAATGCTTACAGTGCACTTCCCGCCATAAAACCATTAAGATAGGCTCATCGAAGATTGGGGGTAATTGGTGGTTATAAACCACCCTAAGAAATGTCATATTATCAATTACTATTCGCAGATGTTTCAGATGTTTGTTCTGATGCGTGAAAAGCTTTTAAAATGTGATTACATCTTTTTCATGGCTAATTTTATACTATTTATATTACATTTTTAACTGTTCCACTTTTTTTGCCGGTCTGTGTATTACTCCGTCGATAAAGCTTGCCTTTCAACACGTGTATTTAACTAGTCAATTTGTCAGTGAATTCAGTGAATTTTCTGCAAATGGCTTTTAATGTGCTAGGTGACGAAAGGTCAGGAGAGTATTCTACCAACCATCTCGCGCTGTGCCGCTAGCATTTTTTTGACAGTTGGTCCAGGTTCGATTTCCGGCTCTGCCAAGAAATTTTAATTTTGGTCTAAGGGATGGAACAAGGCACACTAAGCCTCGTGAGGCAAAACTGAGAAGAGGAGGGTTCGCTTCCCATCTTAGCCATCTTGGAAGTGGTTTCCGCACTTCTACTCCAGGCAAATACTGGGATGGTTCCTAATTTAAGGCCATGGCCGCCTCGTTCCCAATACTCATCTGAATAATAAATGCACACACTAATACAGCCATCACAATAACACAGGTTATGAGACAAATTCCACATGTCCAAGTACACAGATCTACATGACCATGATGTCGCAAAGCCCCAAAATCAACCAACAACTGCTGCTTTCTACCATTCCAAGAAGAAATCTTAGAGTTGGCATTAGCCTTATGCCCTTAAAATCCACGACTAGTTCGAATGGATTTAGGCCTAAGCATTGGATCAACCATCTTCTTTCATCTCAATAGGGATTTGCCAATAGGCTTTCAATAGCTTGTCTCAATTCTGCTTCCATATATGTAGGCCTATACATGCAAGAAATGAGTATGGTACTTATCAAAAATAAAGAAATAATAAGCTAATATGTACCCTACTATTCTATTACTCTCCTACTCTGAAATCCTTCTCTGAACACTCATCTTAAAACAGAATGGTCTGCATTTTCAGACCAATTATAAAAATGTAGCCTATAAGAAGAAATGAACATGCTCATCTTTAGCTCCCCGGCAAAACTGGAAAAAACCTTGAGTAAGTATTAATGTTTCTGTTCTTATGCATTTTATATGATGCTTTAAAAATCAATCTAGAAGAGCTAATTTAAGTTAACTTCACTACTATAATACTGCTTAAGAGTTAGACTGTTGAGGACTGATGACCAAGATGTCCCTAACTTGAGCAAGGACTGCTTCACAACTTTATGTAAAATGTAAAGGG
The DNA here is from genome assembly GCA_946902985.2 of Meconema thalassinum. NCBI lineage: Eukaryota > Metazoa > Arthropoda > Insecta > Orthoptera > Tettigoniidae > Meconema > Meconema thalassinum. The sequence continues at coordinate 883,412,419 of OX336389.2, read as the reverse complement.
CCTTTACTTAGTTTGGATCATTTGCATACGTGTTACAAGGATGTGTGTGCTGACTTTTTGGTGTTAAATGATGTAGGTTGGCAACACCAAATGTGGTGGCCATGTTGGTTTTCTAGTAACTTATTTAAGGTGTCCCGGACTATAGGAGCAATTCCACGTATTCATTGCATAACAGGTGCACCAATCAGATTCCTACAGTGGCTGGTAGGACACAGAGGCTAGGTCAAGAAACTCCTAACCCAACAGTCAATGCCACTGGTCGTTCCACGACAGATGAAGCAAGGTACAGTTCACGCCACGGATTTTGGCCGGTGAGGCCCGGTTTCACAGTCGTATAGAGAATAGGTGAGGAACCTCAGGCATGTGCAATTGATATGATAGTTGCTTTCCGCGCAACTGAAAACTCACTAATCAATTGCACATGCGTGAGACTCACCGACTGTCCTCTGAATGACTTTGAAACAGGGATTGACTGGCCAAAAATCATGGCATAAACTGTACAATGGTGATATACACTGAATAGCCAAGCTGCTCCAGATACAGCGGATTTCCCACTGCAATGTGATACGTTTTGCTTCTTTCTCCTCCTATGTAACGTATGTTGTTTCATTTCTTTTGTTTATTTGTCCTTTATATATTTATTTATTTATTTGCCAATTTCGATTTTGTCCCTGGTGGCATATTAAAATAAAACTAATATTAAACATAAATGCACCCAACAATAAACAAATAGTCACATGAAGACAAAGATGCATACAGTAACCAGGACGAATAGAATAATATAGTGTTCTAGGGAATGGAAAAATTCGCGATTGCGAATTTCGCGAATTATTAAATGAAGTAATACACAGATAGTAATGTGTTTTAATAACCCTAAAAATGGCGAAAAAAATGGGTTTTGAAGTCGCGAAATTTCGCGAATTTCGCATGAAGACGCGAATTTCGCGAATTATGTATGAATTTCGCACGAAACCGCGAATTTTAGCTTTTTTCGTTTTTTTCTTTACAGTGCACTTCTGATAATTCGCGGCAATCAATGCACGAATTTCCGCGAATTATCCACAGTAATGTTTTTAAGCCTAGCAAAGAGAAAAATATTGGTTAAAAATATTGAAATGTATTTTATGAACACACAAAAAAAAAAAACTTTATAACATAGTATTGTAAGACACACTATGTGGGCTTTACCAATATTAAAAACTAAGAAAAATGACTGTCATCACTTTTTGTTTCTTAGGTGGTTTATTTTTTCTAATTTAAGATTGTACAATTCTGAAGAAAACAATATATGAGAACGAAAATTCATCTTGATTTTCTATATAAGAGATAAGTGTGACTATAGACACACTAGCTTGACTGTGGGAACGTTCGTGATTTCCGTTGCATCACTCCTTCACTCGATATGTACTGGATCCCAGTTTACCTCACCGACAGTCAAATTCCGTACAATGTCCTCATCGCTTTCATGTCTGAAACCATGATTGTCTATATCAAAGTCTAACTACTGAATGTCACTTTCTTCTGCATCTTGATATTCATCTAGGTTTTACCCTAATGTCATCGTAGTGAAACCACCTTGCCTGTTTAAAATATCGTCACAGAAGCCGACAAACGCTTGTTTTTGTGCGAGTGTAGTACCGGTAATCTTCTCCCATGACTTGACTGCATGGAGAGCATCCAACAAACACGGAAAGATCGGTCACTTAACGGTAGATAGTCGGCCTCGCTTTCTTTATCAATCTGGGTGGTCATCCTGGTAAGTTACTTAGTTATTGTGGTATTAAGGGCCAGAACAGCGAGGTCATCTGCCCCTTCATCCTAGTAACTACTCGCCACGTGGCGTCATATAGTGCGCCTTTCAGACATGAATATCTAGATGGCAAGTATCCAGATCAAAATGTGCCACTGTTTCCAGAACCAGAATTAACCAGGCGGTCTTCTTGGTTTCATTCTGTAGTGTGTCTGTCAGAGTACTTGAAAGATATTTTGCAATTTATGAGTGAAGTAGTAGGGACATAACTCTGGTGTTGATTTTCTCAACAATGTTTCACATGACGAAATACTTGAGATTCAAAGAATTTGGCACAGACATCACTGAACTCATCCCCTTATTAGAAGGCCAGTCTTATCAGACTGTTCACCTTCTAGATGGACATCTACGGAGAATTCAGCAAGCCCTTAAACTTGCTGTTTCTGGAAAGTACGTTACCAACATTAAGGAGCAGTTGGAAGGTTGTGGAAATGTGTTAAAAAGAGGGAAAATACATTCAGTTTTAGTGAATGCTGGGTTGCATGCTCTTGGAAACTTAATCAGCTTGAGATCCGTTGACCCTGGGAACAGGATTTACAAATGTGTGCATTTGATCCAGCAGAAATAGTGCCAATGAACATCAATGAGGACCTTGCAAAGAAAATTAAAAAGTTGCCGGTCTGCGGAAAACTGGAAGAAAGTGAGGTGTTAAGAGGATACAAAGAACTGCAAACTTTAATCAAGAAGCAGATGCATGACAGGACCACGACAGACATTGTTGGAGTTTTGCAAGGAATGACATTTGTATTTCCAAAGTTCTCAGAATCTGTGTTGAAAACCATTTGGATCCCGTGTTCAAACGCTGTGAACTTTTGTTTTTCAGCTTACACTAGCACGTTAAGTGATATGCGTCACCGTTAGTCACAAGGCAATTTGGATCTCTTCACTGAAGTATACTTTGAAGGATGACTGTAATGTGTTATGTTATCCATGATATTTAAAAAATCCCGCCTAAAATTCATGATTTTGAAAGTACCGAAAAGTGCACTTGAAACCACCGAATTTGACACTTTAAAATACCGCTTTCTTCACTCTGAAATCACCGAAAAATTCCAATCTCTATCACTCATCGAGTTCATGCGCGCCCCGCTCTTGGCGAGCGCTAGCGGCGCAGACCCCCAACGCTACATAGTCAGCTGTTCATAACTGGAATACGTCCCGGCCTATAAAACCTCTTTACGAAGGCCCTGGTTACGATCATTACAGCACATTACTTGTTTCGACTTATGAATATTACTTTCAAAGAGTTATTATTAATATTCTCAGTCCCCATGTAGAAATATCTTTTAAAACCCTCCGTTAGTCGCGAATGGGTCTGACAGCCTCATGGTTCGTTTCAGTTTTAATATCAAGCTAACAGTTCAAGTTATGATCATATATTCAAGGGACATATTACACCATACCTTCGTAAGCATTTTTCTTTGAGTTGTGGAATGACGAGCCTAAAAATAACTCTACACGTGTAACTCTAGTCATGTGGGATTGCCGATTGGTAACCCCAGGGCGCTCAATGGTGTAATATGCTGTCAGTGAGTCCTCAGTGAGTTGCAGGTGTGCTGATATAGCGATTATACACACACACTAGACACAAACACCCAAATACAGTACATGGACTATATAACCACGATATCACAGCCCTAAAATAAGTGGCAACAAAACAACTCAAATGAAGTAAATTACTCACCAAAACTAGCTTGAGGCCACTTTCGAAAGTTTACGAGTAGACTTAGCAGATTTCCGAGCTTGAAGATCTCTAAGGATTTCTCTCGCTCTGAAGTAGAATCGGCACTTTAAATAGTGGTAGACTAGTTTAGGAATAATGTCCAAAGTATGTTCAATACAACAGCCAGCCCCTGATGGCACAACTGAAATTGTCTCAATCGAATCAAGACACTCGTAAAAAATGTCACCCCACATCGACCTAGATGAGCTCAGTTTCTCATTGATTTTCCTTTCAGTCTGGAAAAGAATGTCACACACACTTTTGGAGGGACGTGTTAAAAACTTCCTGCCACTATCGGATCCGTAATCTTTTATTTCCGTAAGAGCTGAAAAACGACTTTCACTTTCGTCACGGAGAGAACGGACACAGGATAAACACTTAATACATTTCGAGGATTGCCTAATAACATACCCAGCCACATGATAAACTAAACACTTTTCAATCGAAGCATCGGGAACTGGGTTCAACTCCGGCACAGCACTTTCCCAATCTTCAATATTTAAACAGTCTTGACTAACGATTTTGCTTTTTATTGAAGTTTCCACCGATTTCTTTACAGTCTCATTGCGCACTTTCACATTTCGGGCCAACATTCGCATTTGGTTTACAAAGGACGTTAGTACCAATTCCCTTTTCGGCTCACAATTTCCTCCAGAGGATAGTGCTTGCTTCACAGGAACGTAAATACATTGTAATAAATGTAAATGAAGAAAATCAATCGTGGATGGATGGTCATCCGAACTGAGCGAACACATGATTCCAAAGTGTCGCTCCAAAGGATCCTGAGTGAGATTTCCTGTCAGTACATACATACGCATATCCTCTTTCCCAAAGCCATTCACTCATCTCTAATGTACTTTGAATAGTTACCATTAAGGATTCCATAGTCCTAGACGAGGCAAACGTGTTGTCTGTAGATTTTAGACTTTGAAGAAAATTTAGGACAGCTCTGTGGGATGATGAGCTTTTATAAACAGCCTTACAAGGAATGAATGCATTGAGTGCATCAGAAACATTGTTCAAGTCACTTGTAAATGCCTCAGTGTCCTCACTGCCTACAAATCCTGCCAGTCCCATTTCTCGATAAAATCGTAGACCTTTGGCGACACTATCGCTCAACAACTGAAATGCGAGCCTGGCATTCATTCTTTGAAAGGAGGAGGGATCTAAATGATCTGTTGTCAGCTTGGGGCAAGTTCGAAGCCCTGCGTACCCAGAAAGATCTTCCTTAAACAGTTCTCTATAAAAGCTGAATTTGATTTTATTTCCATTGTACGATAGTTCTACTTTATCGTGGAAAAAGTTTCTGATGCATTTTAATATATGCACAAAATCTGAAAAAGCCCAGATCTTCCGTTTCACATCTGCTGGATTCAGAATATAGCATTGCGCTTGATTTTTCTTCCCACTAATTCCTAAAGATTTCCAGGCTTTTTTATTTGACTGACTACCGTCACACGTGAAACCTATCACTCTAGCCCCAGCCGCCTCTAGCTGCATTATAACCTGTATTAGAATTTTAGCAAGGATATCACCTGGAGTTGCATTTCTGCTTGCATAAATGGCTAGGTTGAATTCAGTTCTGTAAAAAAGGTACAAACATAAAAACTAATGCATGATTTGCCATCTGATTTCTTTGACAATCCGGTGTGAGTTCACCTAAATAGACTAAGCCATCTACTTTCAGTGAAGAACCATTAAATTCAATCTCTTCTCTTAGCTTAACCTCATCGAATATAACTACCCCATACCGTTTATTCTCGTCCATTTCATCCTTGAAATAATTGGAAATAGCACTTATACAATGGGGATTTACTCCATAGGGACATTTAAGTCCTTTGCAGAGTTTCCTCAAATGGCTTTCTGAGGGAAGAGGTAACAGGCTATGCCGCAGACAGTGTCTGTATCCTTTAGGTGATTTTATTCTAAGTAATGAACTCTCTAAAAGAAAATCACTACTGTATCTCATACCATGGGGAGATTTTACTTGGCATTTCTTTAACATTGTGTCTATAATAATTTTTTGCTTTTTGCTAAGAAACTTACAATCTTTAAATTGAACTTCCGTGTTGTTAATCTGTCTCTGTAGGACATTAATCTTAACCTTGGCTGAGGACAGACTACATTTTGCGCGCATTAAATTACGATTTGCATTCTTTAGTCGCCTTTTGAGAGACAATATTGTCTTTTCGGCATCAGTAAGAGAACTAGATTGGCCCTGAATCTGACTACAACTAGGATGACTTTGAACTTCACCGCTTGCTGTTGGAATAATTGTTTCACTCACATTGTGATTCTTGTTTCTTGTCCCCTTGATGCTGCCTTCATTCCGTTTCCTACTGGGCGCCTTTCGTGATTTTACCTCAGTGGATAGATATTTCGGTAAATTTGGAAAAATGTGAGATACTGATCCTGGTTTTAATTTCCACTTGACACGAGGAAGTTCCACTTTCTCACCATTCACTACGAAACAGTCGGCCTTTATAATTAAATCTTCCGAAAAATGCACGTCACAGATCCTACTTTTGGTCGACAATTGCTTATCTTTCCGCGGAATAACTCTCGCCCAGTTCGCAAACAAATTTGTTTCTTTTGGCGGTGTGAAAAAATGTCTACCATCAGCTTTCCTTCCATAACCAGATTTACATCCAGGAATGAAGCAGTACGACATTTTTCCGAAACAGCAGAGAATTTAGTTGTTTGCACACACAAAGCACTACACAGACATTCTTAAACTATTATAAAGAAACAAATTCACTCGCATAACATGACTTCTCGCGCACAGGATATTACAGTTGACTAACCGCGAGGGCTACTTGTCACACGTGCGTAAGGTTCGGCGCGACTTCCGCAACACGCACTGCCTGGACCATGAACTACAATGCTTAAGGAGCGGAGTGATGACACTGTTTATTTCTATTCATCCTGCAATAACTAAATATTTGGTGCTTTCCGTTAGTATGAATTACAGTATGGAAGTACAGCTTATAAAATGCGAGCTTTCCTCTCGGCTTTGTTGAAGATAAACTTGACATAAAACTGAGAGACCAAAATACTTTCCAGAACATGTGAACAGGCAGTTTATGTTCTTGTTAGATGATTAGATTTATGATGATAATGCGCCATTTTGTGTCTGGACTAAAAAAATTGGCCCAAGTCAAATCCTGGAGAGAGTGAGGGGAAGATCGGAAGAATGCTATTATCAGGCCTCCAAGTGATATTGTGTATGGAGAGTATTATACTACTTTTATGACACTCATGGAACACTTGCATTGAAACGCATCAAGGAGCACTGACAAGTCATATAATTACCCCCTCCCTCTTCCATTAAAGATCCAGAGTAGGAGAACCTCCCTTTTCGTAACTTTTAACAAGGTAGATTATTGAAAATAATATTTATGATTTACATACCTTTCTTGGAGTTGTCGGGAGTCTTTTCACAATTTCAATTGCCCCTCCCCTGCTGCACCGGAAATAATTACTTTTAACATAAATAAAGCATTATTGGACGTGTTCATTTGAACAAGGTCATCATTTTAGATTGACATCGGACACTACGTCATACCCATTTGACACGTTGCCAACATGAATAATGAAATAAAAGGCAAAACCATGGCCTGGATAAAGATAATTGCAGGGCTTCCAGCGAGGTACAGCAGCAAAAAAAAAAGTACAAAAAGTAAATATTCAGTTTTTTATAGTGAATAAAAGTAAATATTTTTTCAAAGAAAAAGTAAAGAAAAGTAAACAAGCAAAACTTAAAATACGAGCTTCCCTCGTTGTAACGACGCAGTGCAAAAAAGACCTTTAGTAGAGAAACGCATGTTCCCGTTACCCGTCAGAAGGCCACAAGTACTGTCGCGATCATAAGTAATGGGATACCCTCGCTACTTCAAACGTTTGTATATGTTAAGAGGCACAAAAAAGTTCTCTGAATCCAAGTAATACATCTTAGCAAGATCTCCAACTTTAGTTCTTAACATTATTTTGTACGTCATACTGTTTGAGAGTTACACGCTTTTGAAGTTGCGAGGATGTCGCATTACTTAACGATCGCGATAATACCATACTGGACAAGTTATAAATTACAAAATTGACCCATTACAGCTTACTGTGGTTATATTAATAGTTGTTTCAAAGATTTAAAATACCGGTAGCTGCATATTTTTTTTTCCGTAGCTAGTTGAAACATTTCTTAATTACTGTACAAATATTTGAACGGTGTGGTATGCAAAATACACTCTTTCTATTTAAAACAAAAAAAATATACCTATATTTATGCACAATTCTTGTATAAACAATAAGGCGCCTTGTTAAAAGGCATGGAAAAACGGAGGGGAAAAAACACACATTCAAACGTTATACATATTTTATTATATAAAATAAAATAAAATGGAATTAAATTAAATAACTCAAACTACAATCTTACTGTTACGGCTGTGAGTTTGTGTCATCACTCGCCGCATGAGTCACAACTGCCCCAGGGCTGGGCTGTGGCCTGCCTCCTGTATTGCGTGTGCCTTATGCAACAGGGCTACTAGGACAAAGGGGTAGTCCAGAATATTCGTGACTGGACCAGTGATGGAAACCTCGAGAAGCCGTGAACCCTGGATGGATCTAGAAGCAATTGAGTCACCGGCCTGCTATATAAGTGCGACCTGTCTAGCAGTTGTTGTTGTTGTCTTTTACGAGCTAGTGCGAGCGATTATCTTGAGCGACAGAAGTGTGGTGACTTGCGAAACCCCTAGTGAAGCTGATTCTCTTGACACCGAGGAAGTGATTGTGGTGCTTGTGAAACAGTGTATAGTACAGTGACAGACCTAGTGCAGCTATATCCAGCGAGCGTACGGGAGCGGACTCATTAGCGAAGAGGATTAACTGTGGTCTGTTGACAAGTGAAAGGGAAAGTATTCTCGGCGTGAGGAAACTGGAGTAAGGTAATGATTGCTGTTGAGTAGTGTATTTTTCTGGTTGCAATAAAATTAATTATTTCTTTAAGCAGTAATTGGTGTTGTGCTTTGTACCCAACCGTAATCCAGTTAACAAAAGTGCCACTAGGGGGGTGGCACGTAACAACTGGTGTCAGAAGCCGGATTACGAACTCAAGCACAACACCTGACGGTCCTGGTTTCAAAACCCGAGCAGGTCATTTTCTCTAATTTTCCTGTGAATGCATGCCCTTTACAAGACAAACAACTAAAATGGAGGAGAAATTGGCAGCATTGCTAGAAAAGTTAAATGGCATGGAAACCAAGATGGAGGACGGCCAGAAGAATTTAACCAAGGAGCTAACTGCCAAATTAGAAGACGGCCAGAAGACGGCCAGAAGAAGATGGAGGACGGCCAGAAGAAGTTAGCCGAGGACCTTACTGCCAAACTAGAAGACGGCCAGAAGAAGTTAGCCGAGGACCTAACCGCCAAACTAGAAGACGGCCAGAAGAAGATGGAAGACGGTCAAAATAAGCTAGCGGAGGACCTGAAGAGGATAGAGGACGGCCAGAAAAAGATGGAAGACGGTCAGAATAAGTTGACACAGGACCTGAAGAAAATAGAACTGGGTCTGCGTGAGGAAGTCACGGCAGTGGAAAAGAAGTTCGACGCCTTACAAGTGGAAGTTGCCGAGCTGCGCCAACGCCCGATGATGGGGGTGGAGGAGAAATTCAACGTCTTACAAAAGGAAGTTGCCGAGCTGCGCCAACGCCCACTGACGGGGGTGGAGGAGAAATTCAACGCCTTGCAAGTGGAAGTTGCCGAGCTGTGCCAACGACCGCTGATGGGGGTGGAGGAGAAATTCAACGCCTTACAAGTGGAAGTTGCCGAGCTGTGCCAACGCCCGCTGATGGGGGTGGAGGAGAAATTCAACGCCTTACAAAAGGAAGTTGCCGAGCTGCGCCAACGCCCACTGACGGGGGTGGAGGAGAAATTCAACGCTCTACAAGAGGAAGTTGCCGAGCTGCGCCAACGCCCGCCCACCGTTACACCGGGAATATCAGGAACGGGACATAGCAGAGTGACGCCCCTAACCTTCGACGGAAAGGTCCCGTGGAGCACCTACTTACGTCAGTTCGAGGCGGCCTGTTCCATAAATAACTGGAACAACACAGAAAAGGCTACAGCTCTCATTGTAGCGCTGAGAGGTGACGCCCTTAACGTCCTTCAGGCCATCCAGACTGGATCCCAGGACTACGCTTCCCTGATCGCCCATATGGAGTCCCGATATGGAGATAGCCATCTTCAGCAGGCCTACCAGATGCAGCTCCGGACCCGGGTACAGAAGAACGCGGAAACCCTGCAGGAGTTCGAGATGGACATCGCACGCCTCGTAAGGCTCGCCTACCCAACAGCGCCGGCCGACTTTCTTGAGCAGATAGCGACGCAGACTTTCACCGACGGGCTACGGGACTTGGACACTCAACAGGCGCTGCGTCTCGCGCGCAATAAGACCCTGGCAGATGCGCTGAGCCACGCACTTGAGTTCGAGACGGCAAAACAGGCATCCAGAATGCACGCGCGGGTGCGTCAAGTGGACGTCGACGAACCAGTAAAAACCAACGAGACCAAGCCCCTGGCTGATGAACTGATGGAGGCGCTAGGCCGGTTCTTCAAGAGTCGCAGTACCACCAACAAAAACGTAGCCGAAGAACATCCGGAGAGGCGGCCCGGAAGAGGACTACCGACCTGCTGGACCTGCCGTAAGAGAGGCCACCTGAGCAAGGACTGCGGTGATCGCCGCCGCTAAGGGTTTCCGTCGGGACAGTCAGTCGTAGGGAAACCGGGCGGCCCAGGAAAGCAAGTATCAGCCAGCCTTGGGGGGCAAAGGTTGGCTTGTGACAGTCGTCAAGCCCCGGCAGTCCAAGTTCGTGTGACGCAGTTACGGAGGGATAATAGCAGCCTGATGGTCGACGGAGTCGTCAACGGAGAGAGCTGGCCCATGCTAATCGACACGGGAGCATCGAGGACAATCGTCAATCCCACCGTGATCCCGAAGTGGAGAGTGCAACGCACACAAAGGAACCTCCAGCTAATAACCGCGACCGGAGAGACCGCACCGGTACATGGCGAAGCATCACTGGAGTTCGTCATTGGTCGACGGGCGATAAAGCATCCAGTGCTTGTGGCTGACGTATCAAATGAAGTGATCATCGGACTGGACTTCCTGGACCAGAACAACATCATCTTGGATCTGAGTACCAACACTCTGCACTTCGGAGGAGAGGAACTTGCTTTGCAACCTGTGCACGAGTCCATCACCGCACGACGAGTAAGGCTGAGAGAAGACGTCATCGTTCCCGCCAGGATGGAGGTCAGCGCTGCCGTAATTGTCGACGGAACTGCTGAGGGAGTGGCGGCTGTCATCGAACCAAAATATGAGGACATCCAGACAAAAGGATTGCTAGTTGCCAAAACTCTCATCAACACGACGTCTCGGCTGTACGTCCGCCTGTCCAACCTAAACGACCACGACATTACGGTTCACCGGGACACCAACCTAGGAGTCTGCGAGCCCGCTACCTGGATTGCCCGCATCACAGATACGACAGACAGACACCTGCAGACGGACAACCGAAGAAGACGCACACTGCCAGAAGAACTACAGAAGCTGTACCAAGGATCCCAGGACCATTTAGACGAGGAACAATCACGCCAACTTCAGGACCTGCTACGCGAATTCCAGGATGTCTTCTCCGTGGGGAGCAAAGACTTCGGCAGGACAAGCTTGGTCCAGCACAGAATCGACGTTGGGGACAGCGCACCGATTAGGGCCCCATTCCGACGTGTCCCGCTCGCCAAGCAATCCGAAGTCGACCGGATGGTAGAAGAGATGAAGGAGCAAGGGGTGATCGAGCCATCACATAGTCCTTGGAGTTCTCCGGTCGTGCTTGTGAGGAAGAAGGACGGTTCCACCAGGTTCTGCGTGGACTACAGGCGGGTGAACGACGTCACGAAGAAGGACAGCTACCCTCTACCCCGGATCGACGACACGCTGGATACCATATCAGGGTCAAGGTGGTTCTCCACCTTGGATTTGAAGAGTGGCTAACGGCAGGTGGAGGTCCACCCTAAGGACCGCGAGAAAACGGCGTTCTCTGTGGGCAGCGGGCTCTGGCAGTTCACCGTCATGCCATTCGGTCTGTGCAACGCCCCTGCGACCTTCGAAAGGCTAATGGAGTCCATTCTGAGGGGACTACACTGGAAGACCTGCCTGGTCTACCTAGACGACGTCATCGTTCTGGGGAGAAGCTTCGACGAGCACTACAGCAACCTGAAGGAGATCTTGTTGAAGCTACGGGCCGCCCAGCTGAAGTTGAGCCCCAAGAAGTGTCAGCTCTTCCAGAAGCGGGTCCAGTACCTTGGGCATATCGTCTCCGAGGAAGGGGTGCGCACCGACCCAGAGAAGACCGCAGCTGTGAGGGAGTGGCCAGTTCCGAAGGACAAGTCCCAACTACGAAGCTTCCTGGGACTCTGCACTTATTATCGTCGCTTCGTGAGGGGATTCGCCAACATCGCCAAACCTTTACATCGACTGACTGAGAAGGACCAACTCTTCACGTGGACAGCAGAATGCCACAGTGCCTTCGAACAACTCAAGCAGGCCCTGTGCACCGCGCCTATTCTGGCCTACCCCAGACCTGGAACAAGGTTCATCGTCGATACCGATGCCAGCGACTTTGGTATAGGGGGAATCCTGTCGCAGGTAGTGGACGGCGAGGAGAGAGTAGTGGCCTACTTCAGCAAGGCCTTGTCAAAGCCAGAAAGGAACTACTGCGTCACCAGGAAGGAGCTGCTCGCCATCGTGAAGACCATTGAACACTTCCACAGGTACCTGTACGGGCAAGAATTTCTCATCAGGACCGACCATGCATCCCTGCGGTGGCTCCTGAACTTCAAGCAGCCCGAGGGTCAACTCGCGCGGTGGTTAGAGAGGCTTCAACAGTACAACTTTGAGATTCAGCACAGGAAAGGCCAACTGCATTCTAACGCCGACGCCATGTCACGAAGACCGTGCCCCGAAGACTGCACCTTCTGTGCCCGAAGGGAGGAGAACACCGGGATACTGTGCCGAAGGACTACTGTGGAACTTCAAGGGAACTGGAGCCGCGAATCTTTCACGCGGGCACAAGCAGAAGATGATGACCTGGGACTGATAGCCGAATGGAAGAGGGCCTGTGTCCCCAGACCCGGGTGGAACATTGTGAGTGACTGCAGCCCAAAGTTTAAGTCCTACTGGGCACAGTGGGACTCGCTGATTGTAAGGGATGGCCTAATCTGCCGTACCTGGGAGAGCACCGACGGGAAGACATCTCGGGAACAAGTCGTCGTTCCAAAGGCTATGACGGAGAAAGTCCTGAAGGAAGTTCATGGAGGATCATCTGGTGGACACCTAGGGATAAAGAAGACCCTGGAGAAGCTGAGAGAGCGGTTCTACTGGATCGGATGCCGAACAGACGTGGAGAACTACTGCGCGAGGTGCCACGATTGCGCAGCCAGCAAGGGCCCAGGACGAAGACGACGGGGTCCAATGAAGACCTACAACGTGGGCGGCCCCATGGAGAGAGTGGCCATCGATGTTGCTGGGCCATTCCCGTTAAGCGAGGCAGGGAACCGCTACATATTAGTCGTCAGCGACTACTTTACCAAATGGCCGGAGGCGTATGCGCTCCCTAACCAAGAAGCCGCGACGATTGCAGAGACCCTGGTGAAGGAATTCGTCAGCCGGTACGGAGTACCCCTGGAGCTGCACTCCGACCAAGGGAGGAACTTCGAGTCGCAGGTGTTCCAGAACCTATGCCAGCTGCTGGGAATCCGGAAGACAAGGACAACGCCGCTACACCCTCAGTCCGACGGGATGGTAGAGCGATTCAATCGCACCATCGAGAACCATCTCCGAATAGTCGTCAGCGAGCACCAGAGGGATTGGGACAAGCATCTTCCACTATTTCTCCTGGCCTACCGCGCCGCCGTGCATGAAGCCACCGGGTGCACACCAGCCCGGGCCATGTATGGGAGGGAGCTCCGTCTACCTGTCGATCTTGCCTTCGGCTGACCTGGGAATGATCCGATCCCGGTAAACCAGTATTGTCAAGAACTGGTCGACCAACTGGAGGACGTACACGCGTGCACGAGGAGGAAACTACGGATCGAGACCGACCGAATGAAGACCCGATACGACCAGCAGACGGATGCCGGCGGATTCCACGATGACGACCTGGTCTGGCTCTTCAACCCATTACGGAAGAAAGGCCTGTCACCCAAACTGCAGAAGTCCTGGGAGGGCCCGTACCGAGTCGTGAAACGGATCAACGATGTCGTCTACAGGATCCAGCGGAGCCCGAGGGCAAAGATGAAGATCGTGCACCGAGATCGCCTGGCAGCCTACGGAGGGACACAGACGGACCAATGATTGATCGGGACGATCAGCCTTTTTAGGAAGGGGGTGGTGTTACGGCTGTGAGTTTGTGTCATCACTCGCCGCATGAGTCACAACTGCCCCAGGGCTGGGCTGTGGCCTGCCTCCTGTATTGCGTGTGCCTTATGCAACAGGGCTACTAGGACAAAGGGGTAGTCCAGAATATTCGTGACTGGACCAGTGATGGAAACCTCGAGAAGCCGTGAACCCTGGATGGATCTAGAAGCATTTATTGAGTCACCGGCCTGCTATATAAGTGCGACCTGTCTAGCAGTTGTTGTTGTTGTCTTTTACGAGCTAGTGCGAGCGATTATCTTGAGCGACAGAAGTGTGGTGACTTGCGAAACCCCTAGTGAAGCTGATTCTCTTGACACCGAGGAAGTGATTGTGGTGCTTGTGAAACAGTGTATAGTACAGTGACAGACCTAGTGCAGCTATATCCAGCGAGCGTACGGGAGCGGACTCATTAGCGAAGAGGATTAACTGTGGTCTGTTGACAAGGGAAAGGGGAAGTATTCTCGGCGTGAGGAAACTGTAGTAAGGTAATGATTGCTGTTGAGTAGTGTATTTTTCTGGCTGCAATAAAATTAATTATTTCTTTAAGCAGTAATTGGTGTTGTGCTTTGTACCCAACCGTAATCCAGTTAACAAAAGTGCCACTAGGGGGGTGGCACGTAACATTACACCATGAGAGTAGTCTCATACTGACAGAATTAAAGTAAAACGTAACATTGGTTTTGGACTAGAATTAGTAATCAGTTAAGACATTAGTCTGTCTTCGGTTTCTTCGGAAAAAAAAAAAAAAAAGATGATATGAGCGACGCCTTTCTCTTGTCCAATTTTTTCTGAAGAGCTTTTGTCTTCGTCTCCTTGTCTTTTCCTTCCTTCTTCAAAGCTTGCGCTCCTTCCAAAAGCCCTTGTGCAAGTCTCGCTCCTTCCAAGTCATTCTTCTTGATAGCTTCTTTTAATCTGTTCGTCGCTTCATCAAGAAGAGTGTCAGCCGCTTTTCCCTGTTTTGCGTCCTCAGTCTTTGCTTGTTTCACCTTTTCTTCCAGCTTTTTTAATTTCCAATCTTCCTTCCTCCATCTTTTTGGTTGCTTTGATTACAAGTCTCTTTTCTTCTTCTTAAGTTTCTTCTGATTCTCTAATTCCTCTTTAGCTTTCCTCTCTTTCCTAAGTCTTTCCTGGTACTTCGAATGAGCAAATTTGGCTGCAGTGATCAAATCGGGAGTTACAGGAACGATCTGTGGCTTGTTCTCAAACTGTTTCAATCCGTGGCAAATGTTAAGTTTGGCCTTGAGTGTTGCGCACGACATTGCTGAACGGCCAGGAGACAAAACTCTGCCGAACAGAGAAAAACCTCTTTCCACTTCACTACTGCCATGAGCTAAAGACAATGAGGCTTTGACAAGGCGCTGAATCGTTGGATACGTCGCTTCGTTGGATGCGTTTTTAAGGGAAAATACCTTTTTCCAATATTCCTCCCCAGGTAATTGTTAATCGGAATTATCAATTTGCTGTTCTACCTGCAGCAACGTCCATTCATCGTCAAGGCGACTTTCGGCCACCTCAAATGGCATGCAGCGGGCAACTTTAGCCACGCTACGAGAAGTGGATTTGGTTCTCTCGGAAGGTTTCAGAAATGGGAAATGTTTCGCGGCATCGTACAGATCGTAAGCTAGTACAGATTTCTCTCGTAAATATTCACAGGCAGCAATGAAGTGCTCCTGAACATCCTTCTTGAATTGCAGGGCATCGATGCCTGGGACGTTTTTCAGAGCTTCTTGTGTTTCCTTCTGCCTTCGTACGTGGTCTTTTCAAGACATTTAAAATACTTCTATAGCGGGCGCTCATTAGAAGCTGCTTGCTGCCGTTTTTGGGCAAAAACTCGATGAAATAAACCTTGAGGGCAGCCCACTGTTCTATCAACCATTTTGCTGGCGGTGCCAAAGTGAGCCATCACTATCCCACGTGCTTGATGAATCTGTGATTTGGCAACTGAAGCTTGGTTTGGATTATCACAAAGTCTTCCCAGCGACAAGGAAAGTCATTAAAAAACAAATACACTTTCACTACAAAATCACTTATGTCCATGCCGAATTTTTCAAGTCCTTACAAAAATGCATTGTGTACGACGTGCAGATTGCAAGTTCCAATATCGACAAGTTTTTTTCCCTCCCATTTTTTTCTACAAGCTTGATCATTAGTCTTATAACAGCCTTATTAACAAAAGGTCCATCACAGCTCAACATTAACAGTCTAGAAATGTGTAGATGTGCATTTTCTAAAGCCTTTACCAAGTGTTCAACAATAATTTCTGCAGTTGTATGGCCAATAAAAAAAAGTCTCTAAATGACGTCCTACGATCCTATCTTCCATTTTCCACCAGAAACAAATCAAAGTCTGCAGCTTTTTCAGTCCTTCATTATTCGTTGTTTCGTCAAAACACAGGGAGTAGTCAGATTGCATGGCATCCTCTAACATCATTTTTCTAAAGTGTGGACCCTGTGCTCCTGCGATCAAATACCCTACTTTAGTTCGACCTAAACTGAAATCCTCGCCTACTCCCGAACCAAACATATGTTTAAATAAGTCCGAAATATGATCACAAGAAGATGCGGAATAATTGGACACCACACATTTCATAACCCACTGGAGCTCTTGCCTGTACGACTTGTCCTTAAGGGAAACCACACCCACTTGATAATATTTTACAGTCGAGATACCCGTTGAAGCCGGAATTCCAGAGCTTGAAGATGTGGCTGAGCTCTTCATAAATCGTTGCTGGGTTGTATCCCATCTTGCCTCTGCATTCTTTTGGTGTTTTCCGGTCAGCACATGTTGGTTGACAGTGTTTACTCCTTTCTTGGCACAGTCAATTGAGCACTCGCAAATTTCGCAAAGAGCTGTAGTTTTCCCTTTTATCGATAACAACAGAGACATCTTGTATCACAGCGAATCAACCAACTCCAACCAGGAGCTCTTTGTGTGGCACGTCATGACCCTAAAAATAACAAGAAATAGCTATGAGAATACCAAAGCTCATAAAGGGGTCAAACAAAAATAACAATGTCTCTGGAGAACCACATTCAAATTTGTAACATGTCATTCGCAACGCTAGAAAAATCGGTTTAGAAAGTCACAGTTCGACACAAAGCCTCCCCACCCCCTTTTTTTTTTCATAATGTACGCCTACAATGTCACTTTTTGACTCCCCATCCATTTCCACCCTAGACAACCAGTAAATAAATCGGTAGCCATCGAAGCAAGTAGCTTATTGCAGAATTAGCTGACAATAATTACCGCCCCCCTTGGACGAACAATTTAACATAAGGAAGTTTTCAAGGAAGAAGTTCTAAAATAATTTTACATTTCCCTAATACGAAAAAGCTTTGACGAAACACAATGAAACTATGCTACACTATCACGTTTATCTTTAAACCAAATCAATTCCTCCCCCTCCCCCTCACCTACACCACAAGTCCAGCGTGGTTGGGGAAATAAAGTTAAAGCACGACGAAGGGAAGTGATCGTTACTATAATATAATTTAGGATAGAAGCGTACTTACCTCGTAATAAAATTAAACTACACAAATCATCGCTAGGTATGCCACACCATAATTTCTCTCACCGGAAACTAACCAACAACCCCACCTTTTCCCCCACCTCCAACGTTACAATGCTTAAAAGACAGCATGTAACATTCGACCTAATGTTCTTAACGAGAATATAATAAAATTTAAATAGTACTACCCTAGATATATTCAAACTACACAAGGCATCCGCACCAAAACGAACCAACGATCCGTCCCCTCCCCCACAGGTTAAAATCCGGCCTGATGTTCCTTACCAGAATACCAACATTTTAGGGAACACTTTCTTTAAGAAATTACACAAAGCATGGATAGTTTCTACCGCATTATTGTCACATTATTTTTTCTCTCACAGATAGCGAAACAACGACCCCTCCCCTCCCCACCGCCAACAATACTTAAAAAAAGGTAAGAATTCAATCTTTAGTGTTCGTTACGAGAATGGAATATACTGTAACTTTAGATAGTATAATACTTCTCCTAAGAAATTTCAACTACACAAAGCATCGCTAGCATGTATTGCCACACCATTATTTTCCCAACAGAAAACGAACCAATTACCCCTCTTCTCCTAAACGCGACAACGCTAAGGAAACAGGTTAAAACCCGACCAAGTGTCCTTTACAAGAATAGAATACAATATTAGATAGAATTTCCCCACATTAATTTAATCAAACCATATTTAGTACATATTACACCGACAGGATTTCTCTCTCAGAAAACGAACCGGTACCTCCTCCCGCATCCCTTCCCCAACTCCAATGCCACAATGCTTAGAAAATAGGATAAAACCTGACCAAGTGTCCCTTCGAGTACACTGTAATTTCAGGTACCGAGTAGTGTTGTACTAAGAAATTCGTAGTGCACAAAGCATCACTACGTATTGCCACAACAATGTTGCTCTTACAGAAAGCGAAATAACGACCCCTCTTCTCCCCCACCTCTACAGCTACAATACTTAGAAAACAGAACGAACATATACTCAAAAAGCCCTTTGAATCACTGTAAACCACAAAGATGTGTTATAAAATAAATTGTATCTAACGCCACATTTAAACAACTAAAGCGAATTCCCATGGAATGTAGGCCTAATCTCGACCCAGGCTTAGATTGTTCACCGACAGGAAGCATATCTTCCTAAACATAAGTCTTTGGTCCTAAACATCCGTCACTAATAGGTATCACATAAATTACACTTAAGTACTTACCGAGTTGATAATGCACTTGCCGCCCAAACTTTCCACCTCACAAAAACACGCTTTTCCGTGTGCAACAACAAACACAGCGCTCGGTGTAAAAACAACACAACACGTCACGGCACGGTAAATGCAACGCCGCCTGAACGAGGATCGCGAGCTCTATTCGACAGCCAGCCGGTAGATGGCGCGGCAGGGTCCGAAGAGGTTCGAAAACCATAGTTCGGCTGGAGAATCTCTTTCTTGATTTATAACTAGAGCGCGCTGCACACGTCGCAGAGAAGACGCTATGGCTAGCGCGGCACAAGGTATAAATAATAATTGCACATCATTGATAGGCAAAAAAGAAAATGAATTATTAGAAATATTATTCATTTCAGGTTCCGTATTGACAGTAATCATGAAGAATAAAACTTACAATTTTCCGCCTAGTCAATACTATAATTTGTTAAAACATTTCATGGGTACATGTTTCGGGTCCTATTTCTTCTAGACCCTTCTTCAGCCCACAAACTTATAATATGGAGTTCATCAGAGCACAAAAAACATCGATAACACAAATGCACATATGCATGGTGCTCACGCCAAGCGGAGCTTGACCTTCACTTGATGTCGCAGGGCTGTTATCGTCAGACTTCGGGTCATATGCAACAACACGCCAAATTTTCTCTGTTGTTTTCCATACTGTGTGACAGAAGATTATTTTAATCCGCCAAAGACAGGTTGCCAAATGCCAAAAAAAATGTATAACAAAAATTTGTTAAAAGATGTAGCCGTTGCCGTCCAACCCATCTTCAGCTACACCAACAGAAATGTTAAAACAGTATAAGATATGCAGCAAGTTTCTACAGTACGCCAGTTATAGACGTCAAAATATGAGCCCGGCGTTTCACAGTGTCAAATGACTATAGATATAGAACAAGTGCAAAAATAACATGTACCTGAAGCCCGTAAACTATGCATGCCATTTTTAGATTTTTAGACTCTCAGATATTGTCACAGTGTTTTTAACTTTTTATTATATATGTGCATTTGTGTTATCGATGTTTTTTGTGCTCTGATGAACTCCATATTATAAGTTTGTGGGCTGAAGAAGGGTCTAGAAGAAATAGGACCCGAAACATGTACCCATGAAATGTTTTAACAAATTATAGTATTGACTAGGCGGAAAATTGTAAGTTTTATTCTTCAAGAAAATGAATTCCGAAAAAAGCAAATGAATTTGTAAAAAAAGTAAATAAAAGTAAGTCTTTTAAACAAAAGTAAATAAAGTAAATAAAAGTAAGTCTATTAAACAAAAGTAAATAAAAGTAAATCGCTGGAAGCCCTGTAATTGATGCATGACTACCCCAACTGTGCGTGACAAAAACCAGGGGTGTTATCTGTTAGCCAGGGCCATGCTACCAAACCACCATTGGTCTGCCGGATGCGATCTAGTACCGAATGCGTGGGGTTGGCATTATTGAGTCCTTCACAAACATTCACAAAGATGGCTGTCAGAGCTGCAATTTCAACTATATAAGTTGTGCTCCTATTGGGGGGGGGGGGGGGGTCTATGGCAGCGGACGAATAAACCTCTATTGCTATATCATCTCCAGATACCATTACTACAGGTATTTTGGCCAATGTCATTACTTAAACCTTTTTATAGAAAGGTTCTCCTACTCTGGAGCACCACCCCTCTTCCTTCTTGAGGGTAGTACAACACCCAAAACAAAAAGCCACCAGCCTCCACTGTGTTGACCAACAGAGGTTGCTAGAGACTTGTAGCTTGAAGGGAGCATTTTTAATTTTGGACCACAAAATGTGCATATTTTATGAAACGGAATTACATATTCCCTAAATATACAATATAAATTCAAATATTCATTTGATACCAAAACAATAGAAGCATGCAACAAAAAACAAGGTTTTCTTCATTGTATTTCTAGTAGATTAAGAAATTCTAGTTTCACATCAACATGTTCATTTAATAAGAAATAAACATTAGCATTAACTCCATTAAGTCTTAAGCATTCAGATAATTCTGATTTCTATCTTGTGATGTATAAGGGAAGGAATATGAAACTTACTGGATGCATGGAATCAACAATCTGACCAGCAGTGCCATTATCCCCTGTTGCAGTAGGTCGCTCAACCTTCGGTTTATGTTCTTCATTTAAGTCAACGTGGAACAAGTAGAAGATGACACCAAACATGGCTGGGCCCAGCCCATTGCAGAGCCCTCGCATACCCGTGACCATCCCTTGCACCAGGCCTGCACACATAGAATTCCACCAGTAAAGCTCGCTATTCACATGGATCTGAGCTATATACATATTAGCAACAACGTACATGGGCAGCAATCATACCTTGTTTATCAGCATCAGAATGCATGGACACAAAGGCACTGATGGCTGGATAAGTGATGCTAGATACAGAAGCAAGAACTCCAGCAGCCCACATCATCCTAAAGCCATATGAACAATTACTTCATTGGAAAACAAAGAACATACCAACAGTCCAATACAACAATTATGGTGTAACATTATTGTCAAGTATGCTCTAACAAAATTAATACAACTGGTTCACAAAGTACTTAGCACTCGCATGTTCTCAAATTTAGTTGCAATAGCTGCAACTTATAACACCCAAGGTCAACTTATTTATTGGATATAGAATTTAGTTTATTTGGTAACAGTATTTGTCTGTATCTCAGACAGTGCAAGTGTGAAAGTATGGTGGAGATAAAAACGGACCAGGTTTCTAAGAAGCCTTTAAAATATGCAAATGAAATGTTGATTTTCAATTTTCAGTTGAAACTTTGTTATTTATCATGGATGAGGTGTATAATGTTATGGGTTGGCATCAAAACTACTGGAGCAAATGGCAAGAAAATTCATATACTGGGTATAATTGCTTGGCTAGGACATTCTCGCTCACGCGCTCCGCCAGCGACAGCTCATTTACCGGCTGCCTCGCGCGTATGTTTGACATAATACGGTGCTTAAAATCAGTATCATGCATGTTTACTCACTATGTTTACAGTAGATGCTGAAAATGATCCCTATCCACTGCCAAACATAATCGGCATCTTCTTATGAAGTTTCTGGTTAATCCGGTTAATTAAGCTTCAGTAAGGAAACAACGACCTTAACGTCTATTTTTATTGTTTACTGAACCTGTACGTTTGAATCTCAAATTAGCCAGTTGTTTTATTGTCCGATTTATAAGAATGGGTCTCCCTGGAAATTTCACTCAAAACTTTTTTCTTGTTCCAGCGGACGATTTCCTGCACTTTATGTATGCATTGTGCAGATATACACGTTCACCTAACGAATATTTCACATAAGGCATTACAGCACTATACACAATCACAATAAAATAACTGGCTAAGAGATTCAAACGTACAGGTTCAGTAAACGATAAAAATAGACGTAAAGGTCGTTATTTCCTTACTGAAGCTAAATTAACTGGAATAACCGGAAACTTCATGAGTAGATGCCCATTATGTTTGGCAGCAGTTGGGGAACATTTTCAGCATCTACTGTAAGCATGGTGAGTAAAAATGCGTTATACTGATTGTAAGCACGAACTCTGCCGTACATTCGCGCACGCAGCAGCCGGCAACTGAGGCGTCACTGGCGGAGCGCGTAAGTCTGAACCAAGCAAATATAAAGACCCTGTATAAGTAGATGGCATCCTTAAAATAAAATTAAGCAGCAAATTATTTATGCAACATAGAGGGGTGAGGGAGTTAAGAGAAAGCTTTACATCCCAGCAGTCTGTATCCATCTTGACATGGCGTGAGACTTACTTGCTACCGCTAATCTGAGAATATTGCAAGATGAGAAGGAAACCTTCCTGATGTGGATATGTCACAGCACTGTGTTGCCATCATGGAGATACAAAGTTGAAAGATTTCTATCATTGATTTCGTACGGCCCATGGAGTGACAAACTCTGTCTCCAGCCAGGAATTCTCTTCAGAACTATTTTATGTTTATTGTTATTTCACCCAAACTCCATGAGTATTACTCAACCAAGGATGTGCCAACATGGTTGTCTTGCTGTAGATTCCTATGTTAGCAAGTACTTTATTCTTTGCAGAATAAGTTACGTAGTGTAATTCACTCCACTATGAACAATTTGTAGGGCAGGGATGTCCTCCAAAGGCTCTCACACATTTTTCTGCAATGGGACATTTCCTTCTTTTCTTCAGTAAGAGGAATATGACCTAGAGTTTTCCAGTTCAAGTTATTCAATGTTATAGGTTTCCAAAGTTAGTCACCTTAACTCAAGGACTGCAGTGACCCTGATGACGACTTTGTGAATAAGTAAGTTAAGGCCATTATTTTTGAACATCAGTTCAAGTCATTAAACATACATATTTTATACATTATGAGTAATATTATATATATAAGTTATGAAATACAGTCAGACCTCAGTTATGTATTTTTAAAGGGGAATGTCAAAAATGACAAAGTAAGAAAAAATGTGTGAGTGTAACTTATGTAAAATGTTGATTTATTGATCTGCTGCGATATCTGGCAGAAATAGACCAAGTTTCATAATTTCCCTCCTCACCCTTTCACTGGTTATCTTTAAGCACTTCGAATTATCAGAAAGTAGCACCTGCATACAATGAGGGAGATTTGGGTTCAAACCCCAAGGGTAATTTTCAAGTCTCACTCACTTCATGAAAAGATAATCTCATAAGCAATTTATATGAATCGCAAGTTACTAATATGTTCTGGTATAGAGTGCTCATGGATATCCCATCAGTCCTGCAGATAGCTATCCAGTGGAAGCCAGCTCTTCTTGAACAAACTTTTGTGATGCAAACAAAAAGCACACCTGCTGGGATGGTATCGGTTTTAAGTCTTACTCTGCCTTAGTGGAGCTGTTCTCTGAAGTAATCTCTACGAAACTAACATGATTTATTATACAGTATCTAATGCCACTCTGTTTTGAGTTTCTCTTTTACAGTAAACAAATGCTTAGTTATATGTAGCACTTCCTGTTGAACTAGGCATTACTCCATCCCTTTAGTGGCCCATAAACAGAGTGTCTACTGTAAGGATGAAGTAAAAATTAGTTACTTTTTAGGTACCTTTTAGTTACCTTTTAGTTAATTTTAGTTACCTTTGAATTCAAGATACATCTGCAAGCATAGGCGCTCATCACGCGGTGAAGAAAAAACAATGAACTGTTTTTAAAGAGGTTTTTTATTTATCGTATGGCTTTTAGTACCGGGAATGTCCGAGGACATGTTCAGCTCGCCTGAGTCTGTAGCTGCTTCCAGCGGTCACCCTTAGGGTGAGCTACAAGTTCCGTTCAATTTCAAGTTGCTACAAGATATCAATGATACCTAGTGGTGAACGTTGGAACTTTGATAGAGCGTTCCGATGAAATCTAACCTAACAATTTAGCTTCACACAAGTTTAATCTGTGGAAGAATCTTTTACATGCCATAGATCTTTGATCTGGGACCGCCGGCTTTACTTCCCCTCCGAAGGTAGGCATACTGAAGGATTTTAACGCTTTAAAAAAATCCAACGACTTCGGCCGGGTTTGAACCCGCTATCTTGGGCACAGCAGCTCAGCATGCTACCAACTACGCCACCGAAGCCGCTTTAAATGAAATTCACATGATGTTATGAAAATTTTAAAAATAATAAAATATATACTAGATATTTAATATCCAATGAGTTGTTACAGCTAATATGTCTTGTGCACAATATGTTGTTATAATTACGGTACCAAGAGGTTAATCTGCTCTTGACCATTTGGCGAGATTTCCTTCATCCCCGCGGTAGGTCGCGAAGAAATGTAAGTTACCGGTATGCGATGTTACGCGATCGTCACCGAATTCTGTCTTCGCAGTCAAATACGGAGAAATATCGAGATGTTACACGATCGGCGCTGGTCTCAGTTGTTTGATGAGCTTCCCGTAGTTTTCACGACAGAACACGGAGAAAAATCGCGATTTAGATAATCAATGTCACTTTTAGTCATTCGACGAGATTTCCATTGTCCTTGAGGTCGGGCACAAGAAAATATAGCATTATTACGCAATCGGCGCCACTTGCTGTCCGTTTGACAAGAATACAGTTGTCCTCGTCATTGAATGCGGAGAAATATCGCTATGTATCGCAATCGCTACCGCTCTCGGCCGTTTTACCGTTGTCCTCGAGATATTATGCAATCGTCGCCGCACCCGGCCGTTCAACGATTGTCTGCCTGTCTATCTGTCCTGACAGAATGGCGGAGGCATGGGCATGGTTAAAACTCACGAGTAGTTATGAACATATTGTTCGGTTGGCGCCGCGATTCCCTTTGTCCCTATGCTGTGGTTGGGAGTTCATCAGTTCAGGGTGAATCACGAGGAGGATTTAGTATTTCGATGCTACGTAGGCTGTCATTTTTAAGTGGGTTGATGCACTTCTCGCTCCCCGCACGCTTTTAAGTATACGGTCATGGGAAAAATGGCAAGTAGGTTTCGTGACGGGAATCCCGTGATGGGTGCCGAATCACCTTTGACAGGATTCTCGCAGTCCTCGTGGTCACAAGTTCACGATATGGGATGGGTTTTATGATTTTACGCAACTGATGTCGATCTCGGTCCGTTAGACGAGACTCCCGCAGGCAAGTCGTGCGGTCAGCAGGCCGTCTTGAGGATGCGATTTTGGAGGATGAACGTTCGAAGTAGGTACGGTATCGAATATTACGAATTATTCCGAGAGTATTGCACGAATAATACGACAAGAGGGCAAGTTTTATTTCAACTGAGAACCACAAATTATCTACAAGTTATCGAAATAATCGGCTAGATTATATATCCGATGGAACGAAAGTTCGAAGGAAAAATCGACTTATAACGGAATTTCGAATTAACCATACTGGATGTCGCAAATTTACTAGACATATTTTTTAAATAAGCTATATGTATTTCGAAGATTTTTTGCATTTTTTTTTTCAAAACGGTAACATTTCGCAAGATTGCGACATTAAATTGTTTCGCGTTATTTCTGGACTTCAATTTGACATAGTTTCCAAATAACAGAAATGAGCGATTTCTTTTAGGTTCGGAAGTATTCGTGAATAAACGTCTCGTGAGAAGTCAGGTTTCCTAATACAGTAACACAGAAAAATATTTCACACGAAACTTAAGTCTTCTTGATGCCGAAAATATACATTGAACCGATGTATACCGCTCAAGGTATCCTCAGTATGTATTTCCTTGAGGTCGGGCACGGAGACATATAGCTTAGTACTACGCAATAGGCACGGCGCCGCTTGCGTGAAACTCGCAATCTCTGAGCCTAGCGGCGCGAGTTTAAACGATTCAACCCGCCTTCAGAAAATTTTCGTTACCCGTTTGTAAAATTCGTTACTTTTTCGTTACTTTCGTTACCCATTTGTAAAATTCGTTACTTTTTAGTTACTTTCGTTACCGGTAGACACCCTGATAAAGTAGCTTTCTTCCCAGTAATCTGATCTCAGGGCGACATATAGGAAACGGATATCTTTAAAATGGATTGTACTCGGCCGGGAGGAGAGGTAGAGGGAGGGGAGGGTAGTCATGCTCATCGGCATAGCGTACCATGTCAGTCGCCATGGAGCAGTGGACCGTGCAACACCGCGTGTTTGCACATGAAACCTATATATTAAATGGGGATTCAGTTGTCACATCACAGCGGATCTTTCACCGCAATTTCAATATTGGTCAGAATGGTGCAGTTCCAAGCCGGAATACGATCTTGAGATGGGTTGAATCATGCAGAGCAACAGGAACCATCATGAACAAGAAGGTCGTGCACAAACTGTGAGGACGCCTGAAAGCATCGGCAGAGTGAGCGGGACACTCATTCGAAACCCCACTCGATCCGCACGTGAATTACAGCAGAACCGTGAAAGTGTGCGAAGATTATTACGGTTCGATATACTCTTCTATCCGTACAAAATGTTGGGAGTTCAGCTGCTCAAACCTACGGATTATGCAGCTCAAGAAGACTTTGCTGTGCGTATGCAAGTGATTATGGAAGAGGACCCAAATGCAGTAGTGATGATGAGTGATGAAGCTCATTTTCACTTGAATGGTGGAGTAAACCAACAAAACATCCATTACTGCCCCCCCTCCCCAACAACCATGGTGGATCCATGAAACACCTCTCTACTCTGAGCGTGTGACTGTGTGGTGTGCTATTGCCCCGCTTGGAGTAATTGCGCCATATTTTTTTTTGAAGAGAACGGCAGAACAGTCACCTCACGCCGATAGGTCCACATGCTGGAGACATTTTTGTGACCGGAACTGCAGAGACGCCGAATAGACATTCGCAATGTTTACTTCCAACAGGATGGTGCCGCAGCGCGTACCGCCAATGCATAGATCTCATTTCGCGGTTCGGTGACGTTCCATGGCCGCCAAGTTCCCCCGACCTATCCTGTTGGGATTTTCTCCTGTGGGGATACCTAAAGGAACGTGTCTATGCCCACAAATCCTGTCAATAATGGAGCTGAAAGATGCCATTCCAGAAGAGGTGCGTGTGATTGACCAAGCGGTGTTCGGCAGAGTTATGAATGCTTCCTCGAGACTACTTGAAATCTGTATTCAAACGGATGGCCACAACCTGAGTGACATTATCTTCCACACCTAACGATGGTAAATGCTAAATGGTAAATGAAATGGTGGAACGTATTCTTAACTATGGTAACAATAAATTCAGTTTTCCTTTCAAATCAATCGAGTACTGTTCATTTCAAAAACATCCGGTTCCTATGTGTCACCGTGTATTAAAAATACAAAATTAATTGTATCTATAATTAAAAATTGCACCTACAAGTAAAAAAAAATACTGGTAGACCTATATATAATGATACCAATTATATTAAAAAAATATACTTTTCTACATAGTCTCTATATTTGTTTTAACATTCGTTTTAGAGGCAGATAAGTATGGGGACTTGTGCTACTTTTGCGCCAGGTTTTTGCATTGCAGATGATTGAGCAGCTCTCAGGATGCGAGATAGGGTCAGTTACCCAGTTCTGGAGAAATTAACCCACCACTTCTCGGTTTTGAAACAGGACAACTCCATTAGATCAGGGTCACTTAGAAGCTCATCGTTTCATCTGTACCACATCCTACATCTGAGGCAATCTATTTAAACACATTCTAACCTTGATCTATCCCTACAGTTCTTGTCCTCGACCCTTCCTTCCATAGCTTACTTTGCTATCCCTGTGTACCTTACTGTAGTACTGTATGTGCCCTACCAACTTATATCTACTCTTCACTAACAGTTGTCAGAAACATCTCCCTTTGTCTTAATACCGTTTGATTTGTTACTCTACCTACCTATCTGATCATCATTCTCCTGTAACACCACATTTCAAATGTTTCTATTCTCCTTTTTTCTAACTATAACAGTCAACACAGTGCCACACTCCAAACAAAGGCTTTCTAATACCTAAATGTATATTCAATGTGAACAGATTCCTTTTCTGAGGAAATGCTTTTAATATCCTCTTTGCTTCGTCCTTCACTGCATAGTTTACTTCCAAAGAACAGAAGTCTCCTACTTTCTTTGGCATTTCACTTGCCAATTTTATGTGAATATGGGTTTCTTTTGACTGCTTTCCATTACTTTTGTTTTACATTTATTGATTTTCATCATTAATTCTTTCCTCAAGACAGAGTTCACAGTGTTTAAAAACTCATTCAGCTCCTCTGATGAATCGGCCAAGACGATGTCTTCAGCAAATCTCAAAGTTGATATTATTTCATCTTGAATTGTTACTCCAACTTTAAATTGTTCTCCTATTTCCTTCATTGCTTCTAAATGTACAGATTGAAAAGTATGGGTGAAAAGTTGCAGCCTTGCCTTACGCCTTTCTCAATAGTAGTCTCTCTCTCACATGTCCTTTCACTCAAGTATAGGACGATGTCTTCAGCAAATCTCAAAGTTGATATTATTTCATCTTGAATTGTTACTCCAACTTTAAATTGTTCTCCTATTTCCTTCATTGCTTCTAAATGTATAGATTGAAAAGTATGGGTGAAAAGTTGCAGCCTTGCCTTATGCCTTTCTCAATAGTAGTCTCTCTCTCTCACATGTCCTTTGACTCAAGTATAGGTCTCTTCAAAGCGGTAGATATTTTAAAATAAAAATTTTAAGTTCTATAGTACAGTAATTCTAATACTAGATTCAAGAGCACGGCACAGTTACACACACTACTGCAGTAACCTAATATATACAGGCTTATTTTATTTAGTATAATACCTGGAAACAAGCATTTTATTTGTACTCTCTGGTTTAAAATATTTATACAATAGAGAAGAGAGAGAATGTATAACTCACCAGGTCTGGGAGCCAAAGCCATACCACATAAGTTGAAGCATTTCAAATACTAGTCCCACCATGATAGTATGTTTACTACCAAGTGAACGCATCAAGAAGCCAAGAACAATCTGAGCTCCTACTGATAATATTCCTACAGTGGCAATGAACACAGCAACCATGACTACGCTGAAATCCATAACCTAAAAATAAATGGAAACATTTTAACTTTTTCTTGCATAGAACTTCTCTCTTGA
Organism: Meconema thalassinum; assembly: GCA_946902985.2. NCBI lineage: Eukaryota > Metazoa > Arthropoda > Insecta > Orthoptera > Tettigoniidae > Meconema > Meconema thalassinum. The sequence goes on along the minus strand of OX336389.2, from coordinate 883,383,113 downwards.
ATGATTAGCAACAGCTAGATAATAAACATGATGATGATAATTGTTGTTTTAAGGGGCCTAACATCTAGGTTATCGGCCCCGAGATAATAAACACACAGGGACCAAGAAATGAGATATCTTTGAAACCTTTGCAGTTATTTCCAATGTTTAGAGACTAAAACTCAGCAATTCTTCTAGGTTTGTGCCATGTCTTGTGTGGGGTTTCGCCTAGAACACCAAGCTGGCTCATCGGCGGGCTCTTGGTGTCCCCGCCCGGACCCTCACAGGAGTAACGAACTGCGCGCTACCCCCCTTTATATAGAGTGCAACTACACTACTTGACTGCAAGAACCAAAAGCTCAAGCACCGGCCGTGAAAGCCAATAAACCATCTTTTTAGAGACTAAGCTTGTGGTTATATGTGACCGTGGACCTTGTGGTCATAAGCTACGGGACTTCCTTTTCACATGGAATCCAAACCATAGGTTGGGACATTTCACTGTGAAAACCAGGAGTCAAGCTCTGTCCACCTTTGTGAGAGGTAAGTAGATTCAGCACTGTGCCAACACACCCTCTGTTTAGATACTATTAGGACAGCATGCCCAAATTATAATGAATATAATCAGCTATGTCACATATTATTGCTGGTTGGACAGATATGCATACAATTAAGACCAAACTGAAACAAAATATAGCATCTCATGTTTATTACATGAGACAGGCAGGTTGATGACCTGGGGGACAACTCTACCTACTCTGCCCCACCTTGTATTCAGATGCCTCCTCGACAAGACTGCCTTGTCTGGATTTACAGTTCATATTACCTTGATAATATATTTAGGTGATATATAGCTCTAGTCCTATTCTGAAGAAACTATCCACTAATGAAAAACTCAGAACAGACCTTTATTATTTCAACAGAAATGGACTATCACAAGATATTACCAAAACAGTTAGACTTATTTTAATAACTATCTATACAGTTACGAAGTGGTACCCAGTTTTCGTAAATGGTCGATTAGTGAAATCTTAACAAAGCAGAAATACTGTGTTTCAAGCCTTTCTAGATAAAGAAATGTTGCCATCGTGCTCGCAAAGTAATGCAAAGTTTCTTTGTTTGAAATCCTGACTTTTGCAATGAAGAGTGTTTATTCGCACATCATGCAAGAAATAGACTAGAACTCAAAGAAAAAGTTGGCAGCATTGTATTATCTATTTGACCTGTTTGATAGTGAAGACATTGTATTATAAAGACAGCAACTCTCGCGGTGAGACCCGGACCAGGCAGGTGTGTGCACATGGCTACTCCAGCTTGCTGCTCCCCATTTCATTTCCTTCGTAGATCACGGCTTTCACCACCTTATCTGCCAGAACAAGAGCTACCACCAACCAGAAGACCAGTGCATTTGTAATCTGTGTTACAAACTTTGTGATAGATACCACGTTCTTTACTGTGACAAAAGAAAAACCTCCCTAGCTTATTTCTGTCGAGGTTAATGTATGAAATCTGCACATTGTGCATTATCTGTATTATTATCATCAGTAGCATGTGCAACGGAGGGGAAGTAAAGACGTGCATTACAGTAATTGTCGTTCCAACTACCAATAACAGGAATAACCACATGATAAAAGATCACCAGTTAAATAGGAACATTAAATAGAAACAGTCATTTACATCTGCAGCTCGTTACAGTAATAAGTTAACAAATTAGACATACTCAACCACATAAACAACACTAATACGAACGCAACATCTGTAGAAGTGATACTGACCAACCGAGTAACAATATCTGTAAATAGGTCTGACATATTACACAAGTTATAAAATATTTGTGTAATTTAATTGTTGTAAATATTGATGTGCCCCACGTAAATGTAATACATACCTGCCAAACCTAATCCAAGCCTAGGTGAAAAGGACCTGATGATGACTGTATCATGATCCAAGCTTATCATCCAAATGATTACCACCCACCACCCCCCACCCCCCTGTCTGTATGTTAAAACAAGTGTTAAGTACTTCGTGTAACATTTCTTTCAGGTTAAGGAGTTCAAATATTCATACTCCCCACCTAATATAAAAGGTCCTTTTAGTTCATAACAAAAAGAAAACTTCCTAAAACCATTAATAATTCGCTTGAGTGGTTAAATAATTGGAGCAGATAAATAAAACCATTAATTAATATGAACTTTAATGAAAGACTGTGACAGTCACTACAGGCCGAGCGACAAGTCAATACTACTGTGCGGCGACACTCTACTAAGCTAAGTAAACATTACAAATAGAGTTTTGTAGTGCATGGTAATTTTGTTAATGTTACTTATAAATTATTACATTGTGTTATTCTAAATTGTATACTCGTGCAGACACGAACCTTTACTTACGTAGTTCATAAAACCTTTAAGACAAAACAAACCTAACGTATAACGAGATTCAAATTGCGAATCCTAGTGTAATTATATTAGTGTAAATGTCAACCTCAACACAGAGAACAGGATCTAATGTTGGCCACTTGAAGGTCGAAACGCGTAATCCTAAATTGCCCCATTAACTAATACATGTATTTTTTTCCAGGAGTGTATTTTCATATTTATATTTGTACCCCGCCAATTCATTGGGCATATTCGTGTTGACCGACTAAAAAGCTACAAATGACAAATACGTATGTATTCACTTCAACTTCTTTTTCACCAGAATTGATCTGGATTATCGGCGCTCTTCTGTAATGTTAGACAGTAGGCTAATAAAACTGTAAGAATGTGCCACTCATAAAGGGAACTGCACGCTTACTATTGCATTGACTCTTTAATGCTGCATTTCTGACATCACAAAACCCCTCACTGAGTAATTTAATGAAGATATTGAAAAAAAGTTGTAATGTGGATTTTCATAAGTCATCATAACACATGAAACCACAAAAAATATATATCATCTTTGTGATCCATTCTGTTGTCCTTGCTTCGATGAAACATTAACTTACACGTGACTTAGAAGTTTACTTCTGTGAGCATTTTCATTCATTTTGAATCGTAGGCTAGGGCGTACCCTGCAGGCGACGCGCAGTTCCTTTGGTACTGGGGGAACTGTGAGAAATGGGCGACCAGTAACCGAAATGAAAGTGGGAATCATGAATGTCATGACCCTGACAGGCAAGGTGGAGGAGGTGGTAGACTTCATGGAGAGGGAGAAGGTTGGAATGATGGGGCTGAGTGAAGTGAAATGGAAAGGTAAAGGAAGGAAGAAATTGAGGAAAGGATATACATTATACTGGAGTGGTGGCCAAGAGGCAAAAAATGGCGTGGGACTGATAACCTCGAAACAACTGGAGGAGTATGTTGAAGTGGTAGAGTGTGTGAGTGACAGAATAATGAAAATTAGAATGAAGATGAAGAATGACGTGATGGACTTCATACAAGTGTATGCACCACAGACTGGAAACAGAGAAGAAGATATTGCAGTATTCCTGGAGGACATAGAAAGAGTAATCTCAGATGTAGAAGTGGTGATCATGGGAGACATGAATGCACAAGTCGGAATTGAGAGACATGGAAAGGAAGAAGTCGTTGGACCATATGGATATGGGAAAAAGAACCGGGAAGGAGAGGAACTTGTAAACTTTTGTGAAAGGAATGGACTGATAGTGGGTAATTCATGGTTTCGGAAGAAAAACAGCAGGAAAATTACGAGATATGGGTGGGGTGATAGAAGAACAAAATCAGTAATTGACTACTTCCTGGTGGAAAGGACAAATCGCAGAAAGCTGATGGATGTGACAGCTTTACCAGGAGAAGCATTTGATGGGGACCATAGAGCTGTGGTGGCAAAATTTAGATGGGGAAAATTGGAAAACCTAAAGGAGATCAGAGAAAGTAAAATAAAAGTATGGAAATTGAAAGACAAAGCTGTACAGGAAGATTTTCAGGAGAGATTGAAGCAACAAATCCCAGTTACTGAAGTGGAAAATGTAGAAAAGGAATGGTCCCACTTTAAAAAGGCATTTGCTGGTGCAGCAGAGAGTGCTTGTGGTAGGACGTCAACAAGAGTGAAAGAGAAGGAGACACCGTGGTGGAATGAGGAAGTGAGGAAAGCAGTGAATGAAAAGAAGTCTGCATGGAAAGAATGGAACCGAGATCAAACAGAAGAAAGCAAAAGGAAGTATCACGACAGCAAACGGAGGTGTAAGAAAGTGGTAGGAGAAGAAAAGAAGAAAAGTTGGGAAGAATTTATACGAAGAATGGAAACAGATGTAAGTGGCAGTAAAAGGATGCTGTATGGGCTTCTAAGAAGTAAGAGGAAAGAAAGAGTTACTACAAAGCTGGTGAAAAAGGAAGATGGAGAGTTGTTAACACACCCAGAAGAGATAAAGGGACGATGGAAGGAGTATTTCGATAAGCTATTGAATGTGAGCAATTGTACTGGTGAGATCGAAGTGACACAGCCTGACGACTCTATAACAGAAGATGATATAACAATGCTGGAGGTGGAATTAGCAGTACAGAAAATGAAGATGGGAAAAGCAACAGGGGTGGATGAAATCAGTGTAGAAATGATAAAGGCTGCTGGACCTGTTGGTATGCAATGGCTGTATCGACTGCTAAAGTGTGTGTGGAAACGGAAATGTGTACCAGAAGACTGGGAGAAAGGGCTAATAATACCAGTGTTTAAGAAAGGGGACAAGAAAGTGTGTGATAACTATAGAGGGATCACCCTCATATCACAGATAGTAAAAATACTGGAAAGGATATTAGAAAGAAGAATGAGAAGAAAGGTGGAAGGAGAGTTGCAAGAGGAACAGTATGGCTTCAGGAGTGGAAGATCCACAGTGGATCCAATCTTTAGCTAGAGGCAGGTGATGGAAAAGAAGTGGGAATATGGAGAGGATTTGATCATGACTTTCATAGATCTGGAAAAGGCATATGATAGTGTCCCCAGAGAGAAGGTATGGGAAACCATGGTTAAGAAGAGACTGGGAAGAGAAATGTTGGAAATGGTGCAAGCAATGTACAACAACTGTGTTAGCAGGGTACTGACCCCAGTTGGAAAGACAGACTGGTTTAGGAACAAGACTGGACTAAGACAGGGGAGTGTGCTGTCACCTCTTTTATTCATAATGGTAATGGATGAAATTGTAAAGGAAACAAAGGAAGCATATGGACATAAAGAAATGAAGTTACTATTATTTGCAGATGATATTGTGGTCTGGGGAAGGAACACCGAAGAAGTGCAAAAACAACTAGATGCACTAAACGAAAATATTCAGAAGTATGGCCTGAAAATCAGTATAGAGAAAAGAAAGACCATGGTGATGACAAGAGGGGAAAGACAAGGAAAGGGCACTGTGAAAATTGGAAGTCAGAGTTTGGAAATTGTGGACACGTTCAAATACCTAGGAAGTGAATTGATGCAAACTGGTAGGTTGGACATGGAGATTGGCAGGAGGGTACAGCAGAGCAATGCATGCTATCAAAGTGTAAGAAAACTTGTTTGGGATAACGAAGTACCAAGGAAAAGCAAGGAGGTAATGTATAAAATGTACTATGTACCCATATTAACTTATGCAGCTGAGACTTGGACCCTGACGAGCAGGCAAGAGAGTAGAATCCAAGCCAGTGAAATGAAATTCCTACGAAGTATGATAGGAAAGACAAGGAAAGACAGAGTGAGGAATGAAGATGTTAGGAAGGAAGTTGGGATGGCAAAACTAAATGAGAGAATTGAGAAGAATAAACTAAGGTGGTTTGGACATGTAAAGAGGATGGAGGAAAATAGAATACCAAGACAGATGCTGGAGGCGAAGTGCAAGGGTAAGAGAGCAAGGGGAAGACCTAGAACAAGGTGGATCGATTCAGTGAAGAACAGCGTGAGAAAAAGGAATCTGGACTGGGACAAGATCGTGGAAGAAGAATTGTGGAAGGAAAGAGGAAAGTGGAGAAGTGCCATAAATACCCCGACCCGGCAGGAGCTGGATAAGGGGAAATGATGATGATGATGATGATGATGATGATGAGGATAACACATGAAACTCACAAAGTACATGTTTTACCCTTGAGATATATTCTGTGGTCCTTGGATCAATGAAATCTAACACTGGCAGGTTACCTTGAAGTTTACCTTGGTGTGATAACTTTCAAAGCAGGTAGTCTGATACATTAGAGGCTGTCCTGGGCAATTCTTGCAATAAAATATTGTCTGTTTCCTCTCACACAGCCCCTTTCCTTTCTTTGAACACCGTGCCGGCAATATGGAACAAACAACACAGTTCAGTTTGTGACTTTTGTCCTGTTGTTACCCAATGAAGAGCCTCTCCGTGACACGTGCAAGCGGTATCCCGTCAGAAGATCTTCGGCCATGTTTGTACTATGTCCTGTTCTTACAGCATCTCTGAAGTCATGAGCACTTGTTTTCTTGTTATGGACCTTATTGTACACTATTCTTCAATTGACTAGGGCAGTTTCTATGATGAAATACCACAAGACCTGATACCACTCGATTTACTTGTGCATGTATGCATAATTCGTACACAGCTGATCGAACTTGTCCACACCATTTATTTCATAACTATAATTTACAACTAATTTAGGTTTATCACGGGTAACATAACTGGTTGGACCCCTTTTTGATCTCTTCCTAACCTTCACAATCTCAGACGAGTGTACGGTCGTGATCATGTTTACCCGGCCGGTATCGTGCCACAAACATGCAAGCATTATTTTAGTTGGATGATGCCAGAACTTAGGTTTCTGTCCTTTCTTCATCTTCAGACCTTTCATCTCTTGAGGAAGACCTTTACGGTTACATCTCACTGTTCCACATGCACCCACACTATTCTCAGCAAAATGAGTGAAAAGTGTAGGGCTTGAAAAAAAATTGTCCACGTATATAATTCTGACGGTATTTTCAAAGTCTTGTGTCAAGCTCCTTACAACTTTCTCCCCTAATGTGTCCCCTGTATCAGTCTCATTACTGTTCTTTCCCACGTAAGTCTGAAATCTGCACAGGAAACCACTTTTACTATCGCACTATGACCATAACTTTATGCCCTAATTTGTCCATGGTTCTTAAGGCATATACTGCTTACACCACAACCTTTTCCTGGTGAAACATTCTGTAGGTACTTATTTTCTACCATAGAAATTGCAGGCCTGACCTTGAATAACAGATCATATCCAGGTGAACCCCTAGTAATCTGACTTCCATTATTATTAAAATGTAGGAAGCTGTGAAGGAGACAGTAGTTATCTTGTGAAATTACATCACTAAAATGAGGCGTAGCAGTGAGCCAATGATTATCAGAAAAATATGACTGTAATATTGATTTACGGCACAATCCCATCCCAATGTCTAGAGCTACTATTGCTTGAATATCTTCCATTGTACATCAAGTCCACTTATGACACCTAGAGCACAGTGGAAAGTCATACGTTTTATCTAAACACTGTTCAGCATATCTATTAGTTTCATTTGCTGTATGTTCAAACACTGCCAGCGGCATGAATTGAGGAAATGTTTTGTAAGGGTCCTGAAAGTTTGAAGCATCACTTTTCACTTTCAAATCAAATTCAGCACCGTCACATAAATTCAATGTTTTTATTCTTCTGTCATTACTGATATCGCACCAGTAAGGTACTTGACGATCATCATTCCTACTATTTACCAATGAAGGTTATAATTGCTTTGGAGTGGAGTTTCGACTCCCATAGTGCACTGGCTTTGCTCGTGACGCAGATACACATGTATCAAATACGTCTTGCAATGGCCTTCCCAGTGTGTACTTGACAGTGTCTTGGTGAGGTGTGCTTTAACCAACTGAAGAGCCCAATAGCACACCGGGGCGAAACGCTGTAATTTTGTTGAGCTATGCCGGAACATTTAGCACTATTTGTGTTTAAATAAATAAATAATGAACTATTACTCGAATCATCATCACTGTCATCACTACTCTCATTGTCTCCCTCTATCGATAAATCTTAATCTGAATCAGCCACTAAAATCTGGCAGATTTCATCACTGTCATTGCTTGTCCCTTCAAAATTATGATCGCTAAAATTAGTTTCATTTCAACAACTGAAATGTCAGTCCACGTTAGTGTCTTGGGCGATGCTTTATTTTTATGGAAATTCTGACTAGGATGTAGGTTAGATTGTGTTATGGAAATATCAAATAATTAGTCACCAGAAAAGCTTCAACCTCTGAATTTGGGCCCCGAGAACAAATGCACGGCCTGGCTGACCTTCAAAAGGTTGTAAATGCCCTCGGCAAGAGATTCTGCCGTCACTAAGATGGATACGTCTGGACAGTCTCCTGAAGTGAGGCGTTGTCACCCAACCATACCTTCAATTCTCGAAAAAGGTGAAAATCATTCAGTGCTGGTTTGGACTAAATGGCAGATGGTCCAAAACTTCATACTTGAATTCTTTGATAAAGTCTATCGTAACGTTGGCACAGTGCGGTCGGGAATGATTTTCACCTTTATATTACACATTATTTTATATTATTAATAATACTATTTTCCATAACAGCCTACAATAAATGTGCGCCTCGTTGTATAGTGGATAGAATTGTTGGCTACCACCTCAGAGAACCAGGTTTGATTCCCAGCTCTGCCAATGTATTTAATTCTGGTTTGAGGTACTGGAATGGTGTCATTGACATGTAAATCACCTAAGTGTTGTCAATTTCAAGGACTTGCACCAGTCCAGTGGGCAACATAAATTTACTTGTTCTTTTAATCCCAAACAAAACCTGGAACAATTTGATGTCAGATAAATCTCTGCACCATTATGATAATGCTCATAAATATTTAACTAAAGGGGAGCTATGCGGGTGTTTCTTCAAGAGCATTAATCAACATATAGTCCATTCCCTCCTGAAACACACAAATAATAAACAATATTTCCTGTGAAAGAGCCCCGTACCACCCAGTTCCTTCAACTGACGAACAGTTGGCACAGGGTCGTTAGTCCTGTGTACTGGGTGTATAGAATTTGTCTGATAATATATGTTATTGTGTTGTCTGTAGTAGTGTGTGCATTGGTAATGCGGGCGAGGATTGGGAAGGGGGCAGCCATGGCGTTCAGTTAGGAACCATCCCGGCATTTATCTGAAGTGGGAATGGGAAACCACAGAAAACCACTTCCAGGATGGTAGAGATGGGAATTGAACCCACCTCTTCTCAGTTTTGCCTCATGAGGTTGAGTGTACCCCTGTTCCAGCCCTCAGACCAGAATTACATTTCTTGTCAGAGCTGGGTATCGAACCCAGATCTCCGGGGCAACAGCCAAGAACACTAGCCACTACATCAGGAGGTTAGACAATTTGAACTGATGATTCTGGCCACCTAGAATGGGAAAATAATTTGAATCACTAACTAGCCTTTTTGAATCTCCCTGGTAACTAGTTTGATGACACTGCACTTTTCTGATGAATGCCATTAGTAAATATAAAGTGCTCTAACATCCATCAGGGAGCATGATGGTGCAGTGGTCAAGCTGTTTGCCTCTCACCAAGGAGGACCAGGTTCGATTCCCGGCCAATACATGTAAGATTTTTGAAGTAAAATGTGGTGCTGATTCCATGTAAAAATGTAAGTGCCATAGCTTTTGATCGCGAGATTAATGACTACGTAAAACTACAAGCTTCAACAGAGATCAGTTGCACAAACTAGGAAAATAAAATCCTGTTGGAATGACATTCAGGAAAATGGCAGAAACGACAGATAAATAAATGAGCGGGGGAGACAAGCAGAATTATTCAGTAAATGTGTTAGATGCCTGGTATGTAGCAAAGATGTCCTTCAAAACTGCAACATATCGGAGGTTCTGTCCTAATCCAGACGTATGACTCGGAAACCTGGTTTATGAAAGGAAGAGAGAAGCAAAATATAGGCTAGTGAGATGAAATTCTTCAGAAACAGTACTGGAGTGACAAAGATGGACAGGCTAAGAAATAACAAGATCAAAGAATTACGTAGTAAAGGAAGAAGCACTACAGGAAAAGGCTTAAATGGTATGGACATGTTAAGCGAATGGAGAAAAGGATACCCAGGAAGACATACAAGATGAAACTAAAGGGAGAAAGAGCAAGAGATAAGTGGCTGGAAGGTGTGGAGGACTGCGTGAAAAAGAAACTAGAAGACTGGACCAAGGTGGAGATGGTGGGAAGACAGAAGACGATGGAGAGGCTTATATTCCAAACAGACCAGGCCAGTCGCTGGAAAGTGAGCAAGATAAAGAAGAAGGAATGACAGTCAGAAATCTAGCAATCAAAAGAAAACTAAACAGAAGAATGTAGATATGAGAGAAAAAAGTTTACCTTCAAATTAGTCCAGTTGTACTATCACCATCAACATGGTTTGGCATGTAAAGTCCTCCCATTCCTCAATAGAATATAAATTAGATAACTCAGTTGTTTCAGACTATTACAACGTGAAGTACTCATCATTACACAATTACAGTTCTGCTGGAGACCATGATTATTTAGAATCAGAAAGTATAATTATGACCGGCTGAATTCTTTTGAAGCTTGTAAAATTATCAAAATCGACACCACTCCGGGAGAAGACGATGCACTTATGAAAGTAATTAAAGATCTAAGACCGTACAAAATCTCTCTTATCACCACTTACATGGAGGTTGGGTACAAGTTTTCTGATTTACAAAGATGGGAACCCAGAAAATTTCCATTTGTGTTCTACTGAATGTACAGTACATGTGCAACAGAAATATTTGTAACTATTTATAGGATTAAAATTAGTAACAATTCACATTTATCTGGCTTGATCAAATATGTCCATTGTTCACCAGCTATCTTGATACTGTACTTGTATTGTTGATTAATTGAAATATTGTAAGTTACAAATGCTTATCACATCTCTTGGACTTTGAAATTAAAAAGTCCTCGTGATATGAGACTACTAGGTCTCCCTAGGGCAGGGAAATAAGTCTCGTAAACAAAATAATTCACAAAATTTTCTGAAACCTATCTTATTATATAACACGCTAAGGTGTGTTTCACAAAACTCAAGCTCCTAAACCAGAGGGAGTTACAAAGGTGTGGTTTGTACCAAAATCTTCCAAATCGTCAATAGTACAGGGAATATCTTGCATTTCTTGAAAAGTCAACGGAAATATATTTATTTGTTCAAAAGTGCTTTTAAACAAATAAACAAGACGATAGCCCCTGAAAGAACTGTGTCGCATACAGCCCGCATAGCACTAGGGCCGGGCGGGTAGCCTGTACACATCAGGCGAACACAACCCATTATGCGAGAGTTCTTGCACAGGTGTGCTAGTACACGTATATTTTGATAATCGAACCCTACTAAACGAAGCACACCAGCTCGAAATAACAATCAGAAGAAATATGAAAAGTAAAAGCGAGACTTAAGTGCATTTTGGGCATCATATTAATGACAATGTTTAAAGCATGACTTACCAGCCGCAAATATTAAATACCACGCAATTGCCTAAATACAATTGTTGTTGATCCTGGTCATTTCAGCCCCATGTAATTTGGAAAGGTATAGCCTAGGTCAGCACTGTCCAAGGTCGAACCGCACGGTGCCGACAGTGTGTCTCAGAATTACAGGTGTGCATCCCCTCCCTTACCGTACGTCCTTATTTCCTCTCCACTCCACGCGGTGGGGGAGTGTCATCGTTCAAGAAACGTGTAGAGGTCAATTAGCAGGTGACGAATGTATTTTGCAGGCAACGTAGCAAGAACACCGAACGTATTGTTCTTGAAATATTATTTTGCATTAATCAAATTGCTTGTCATATGTAGGGAGGGGCTAGGAAAGAGAGGCAAAATGTTTCCTTTCAAAATTATGTTCACGTTAACTCGGGACTGTTTCACGCACAAAATGTGTAGTCATTCATATACGTGTATCCCTTCCCATGCAAAAGGGAAAAAGAAAACATATTTCCGCTGTGCCAAATCTCACACAATAAAAACTTTACTGAAAGACAAAATACATAAGGTTTCTACAATGGCAAACGTACAACTAATTTCACACACCAATTAAAAACTAGTACCGTACATGTTGGCTGATACACATATTGTTTATTGCTGTTCTCATATACAGCACGCCTTGTTTGAGTGCGTTAACAATCTTGTTACAATTAGGTGCAAATGAGCGTGTTACAGACAAGTGTAAACAACTTGTCAAATTCTCATCTGAAATGCCCGCTCGGAACCTCGGTTTGTTGCGTTTTAATATGGAAAAAAATCTTTCACATACATAGGTAGAACCAACTATACTTAGAAGTTTGGCGGTCTCGTGATGAAGGCGAGGAAATGCATTATGGGGAAAGTATCCGTAGAAATCAGTCAAGTTTCTTGCAGCAAATAACTTGTCCCTGAACTGCGCATTGCACTGTAAATCAATTAATTCCAATTGTAAGTCAGTTGGTGCGCTATTCACTGAGAGAGAAAATGACCGTGCAAAACAATGAAACAGGAAACAAAGCTGAAAGTTCTTGAAATCTATTTACAAATTGCTCATTCACGTCTTTCAGAACACATACGTAATTTCCAAACTGAACGCTTTCACGACGAGTAGCATTGCAGGATACGTCCCTCCCATAATGCGTGTGCACCGTTATCAACCTACCAGGCACCACGCCTACCACGACTCTGCACTGTACATTCACAGGTGTGGCAGCTGTGCTACCATCCACAGTGTGAAGTACTCTGGATGCTGCTGGCCTAGGTAGATAGATATATGAATGAAAATCCACAGCCTGCTTCCAGTCTCCGACCGGGTCAGGAATGGAATGAATGAAGCCCCCATCTAGCGGCGAGGATTTGGACTGTGCCGGCTGCCGAGGCCTGACGCACTCCTCTGAGGCAATGATTAAATGAATGACAAGATGAAATGAAATGATAGTGGAGAGTGTTGCGGGAATGAAATGTTGACAGGGAAAACCGGAGTGCCCGGAGAAAAACCTGTCTGCCTCCGTTTTGTCCAGCACAGATCTCACATGGAGTGACCGGGATTTGAACCACGGACCCAGTGGTGAGAGGCCGGCGTGCTGCCGCCTAAGCCACGGAGGCTCTAGATAGATATATAAATAAATCAATTTAAAAAAAAACAACTAAATATATAAATGACTATATAAAATTTGTCTGATAACCTGCATTATTGTTGTGTCTGTAGTAATGGGTATATATGTAATTGAGGCTGGGATTGGGAAGGAGACTGCCGTGGCCTAAGTTAGGAACCATTTTGGCATTTGCCAGGAGTAGAAGTGGCAAACCATGGAAATCCACTTCTATGATGGCTAAGCCTAAGTTTTATCTCACAAGGCTGAGTGAAGCTTGTTCAACCCTCACCAGAATTACTTGTCAGAGCAGGGAATCGATATCAGGAACTCAGAGGTAAAAGCCTAGTAAGCTAGCCACTACACCACGAGATGATGTCTACCACAGTAAAAAACTTAATTCTTACTCTGCATTTCTCGCAATACTTACCAACTTAAGGTACACAAATATACAAGAATACTGTCCGGCTTCAGGTAAATATGATAGAAATACTGTAACACACAACATCAGGATTGTATGATCTTTTCCTACTTTACGGAGAGCCTGAAAGAAACAAAAACAAAATTATATTACAACAGGGTACAGATATAAAAGCAGGTTTAAACAGAATGTGTGGAACTTAATACTTACAGCAAATGGATCAGCCTGTTCCCACGAAATGGGTGCACCCCATGAAGAGGGTCTTACTTTCTCGGGCAAAGACTCTGGCACAGCCACAAGGATAAAGAATACATCCAGAATGGCAATGGCAGTAGCCAGAGCAACAACTAAGTTTACACTGTACACATCCATCATATAGGCGCCTAGGGCTGGACTGATTACCATACTTGCTGCAAAAGTGGCCGACACCTGCAAATGTCAACACTTCCTTCAATCTGTCCTTTATTTGATATTTTTTTTAATGGCATCAAAATAAAGAAAATTTTCAATCATATCATTTCCAGGAACTCAAGAGGGGAAAAAATAAGATGATCGAGCAGAGAGATTAAGAAGTCTGCAAATATTTTACTTACGAGGCCATATGCGAGGCTGCGCTCATGTTCTTCTGTAACATCAGCAACATATGCAAACACAACTGAGAAGGTAACAGCAAAGACACCAGATATGCTGATCATTGCAAAAAACCACCTGTGAACACAAAATGTTCTTTCATACTTCAAAGGTTCAGGATCATCTAAATATTACTTTATTATTACTTGGTTAACCATAGGAAAACATCAATATAATACACAGTATACAAACATAATATCACAGAAATCTGTTGTAATTGCTTCAGCTAGGAACTTAAGACATTGTGGTCAACAACCATATGCACTTAGGTATAAATGATTGTTTTGGAAGATCACAGTTCTACATAGTGCTCGTACCATTTTTGAATCCGTATTGACTTACAGTATGTGATTATGATCCACTGTGGTCCGGGTGGTCCGCCAGCCCCTTGCGATCCAGTTACATACATCCCGTCACATGTACTACAATTCTGAAAGACAATGGTCCCTCTCCCTAAACCAGTGCACCGCAACCTTTTTTATTCACGGCACACCCCAGATGAGTCTAGACTCAACACGACATACCAAAATGTCTGGTCCCTCAAAATCATATGAATCTGAATATAGTTACGAAATATTATGTCGTGATGTATCAGTAATTATTATTCTTCTTATTATTATTATAATAACAAGAGGAACTGGAAAAGAAAGAAAGGAAAATACTTAGGAAAATTTTGGGTCCCCAAAAGAATAAAGATATTTGGATGAAGAGAAAAAATGAAGACCTTTACCGAAATGTGGAAAAAATTACAGACTCAATTAAAAGACGGAGACTACGATTTTATGGTCACCTTCATAGAATGGATAGCAGCAGGCTAACTAAGAAAATTTTTGACTACATCTCCAAATTAAAAAACACCACTAGATGGCTGGAAGAGATACGGTGTGATCTGCAAAAACTGAAGATCACAAACAACATCATTTCTAATAGGGTGGAATTCCGACGACTGATCACTACTGCAGATTTTTCGATTCTGCAAGTTCCACATCAACCACGGAGAGTGTTATCAGCGGAACAGAGGCAGGCCATCAGCCAACGTATGAAGAAGTTTTGGGAAGAAAAGAAAAAACGAAACAATGTACCGTAGTCTTAGGTTCAAAGCGGTCTATAATTGGCCAAATTCTAAATATATATATATATTATTATTATAATAGACTCCTGTATTTATTAACAACTTATTAACTTTATTAACTTCAATTTACAGTAGAAAATACGCATTTCTAATACGAAATTTAAAGTAAATAATTCAACTCATACCTTCAATGTGATACTTGAGCCTGCTTAGCTGCACACAGATGGCTGATTTGTGGCGGAATCATTGACAAAGCAAGCCTCATATCTTCGTCAATGGCTGTTTTAATTTGAGTCAACAATGATAAGCCCAGTTCACACAAATATGTAGTTGAAAATGGCAATAACACATCAACTGCCATCTCGGAGATACCCGGGTATTCACTGCTAATTGATAACCAAATTGTGTCCAAAGGCATTCCTAAAAATTTAAATTTCAATGTTCTATCTTCTTTGAAATCTGCCAGTCCCTCTCATAAGCCAATATTCGGGAGAAGTTTCGAATCCATAATGAATGGATCACCAAATTATATTTTGAAATTCTGCTGCAGGAGTATTACATGTTCTTTAATTAAGTCCATCAACACATTATTACTATCAGCAAGGGACCATATACAGTAAAACCTGCCTAAACCAGACCCTTTATATTCCGGAAAACTGGACAAACTGAAAAAAATTGGGAAAGGAGGTATTTCCTATGTTAAATGACACTGTAAACCGGAAAACTGCCTAACGCGGAAACGGAAAGAAATTCTGGAACTGTAGGCGTAGATAACCTGACTAAGACATCTTATCAATAATACAAAGTTATGTACTAAATTTTGAGCCCGACTGCACTTGCAGCAAAGTTCTGGGAAACATAAAATCTAATTTTTCCTCAAGCACGCAGCAGGTATGCTACATTTCACAACCTCTGTAAGGGAATGAAATGTACCGTCAC
Source organism: Meconema thalassinum (assembly GCA_946902985.2). NCBI lineage: Eukaryota > Metazoa > Arthropoda > Insecta > Orthoptera > Tettigoniidae > Meconema > Meconema thalassinum. The sequence continues at coordinate 883,367,032 of OX336389.2, read as the reverse complement.
TTCCTCCAATCCTCTCGTATTACACACGATTTTCTTCTGACAAATGAGAGTAGAAGTACGAGTAGAAGAAAACAGTGAACTTGAGTGATCTTCAAAGGTGTACTTTTTACTTTGTACTGCCATTTCTTTACATACTTTAATTCAGTGACTATGACTTCTAAGCATAAGACACTTACACTGGAGGAGAAAATTAAAGTTATTTAAGAACACGAGAAAAAAACCTCCGGCTAAAGAATTAACTGTGTGGTTTAAAATGGGAAAAACTCAAATTTATGACATTTTGAAGAACAAACTTAAAATTAAAGATGAGTGGGTATAAGGAACAGCAGGACATTTAAAACGCTTCACAAAATGATGAAATAAATCGTGCTGTGTTTGAGTGGTTCGTTAGTGCGCATGCTATTTCTGGACCCTTGAAAGAGACTGAAAACCAGCCACAGGGGGAGCAATCCAGCTCAACTCGGAGCCGGTCCTAAGCCCGGTGAAATGGTGAGGGTCAATGGTTGGTTATTGAGTCTCGGTGGGGACACCAATGTCGAGTAGGTGTCTCTGGTAAATATTGAGAAATGCTCAAGTTGGTAGATTCCCTACTTGTGCAACCAGCAAATCCTACCCCTTAAGGGGATGGGTGAGGGCGAGTTTCCAGCGCCTTATAACTGGATCAACTCGGCTAAGGTATGGTAACCCTGACAGAAAAGTCCCTGATCTTCCAGGTTGGGGGTTGGGCTTGGGGCCAACGACCCCATCCTAGAAAACAATAGTGTTACGAAACCCTCTGACGAGCCTCGGATATGTGGATCTACAAATGGCGATCTGGAAATCTACAACGGACACGAAAATGGAATGAAACATTGAACCTGGCAACATGGAATGTAAGAACTATGCTCCAACCTGGTAAAATGGCAGAAATAACCAACAAAGTATTGAAGTTTAAACTAGATGTAGTGGCATTGCAGGAGATCAGATGGAAAGGAAATGGCAGATTAGATAAAAAGAGGTCTTCATTATTTTATAGTGGACCTGAGACACGCACTAGGCTGTGCGGGACGGGTTTTGTCATAACATCAAGATTGAGACGGAGTGTTCTTGAGTTTTAACCTTTGAATGAAAAAATGTGTAAGTTGAGATTAAAAGGCAGATTTCGAAATATATCTTTAATCTCTGTATATGCTCCTACTGATGAGGCAGATGAAGATGAGAAAAATGTATTTTATGACTTGTTGGATAAAGAATGTAGTAAAGTACGGAAGTATGATATGTTGATTGTGTTAGGAGATTTTAATGCAAAAGTGGGAAAGGAGGAATATGTAAGACATGTGGCTGGAAAGCATTATTTGCATGATGAAACAAATGATAATGGAAGGTTATTAGTTCAATTTGCAGAAGGTAATCATCTTATTATTAAGAGTACGTGTTTTGAACACAAGAATATCCATAAAGGCACTTGGATAATACCAGGTACTGAAGTGACCAATCAAATTGATCATGTTTTGGGTAGACATGCATCCTCAATAACTGACATAAGAACAGCTCGAGGTCCCAACTGTGACTCGGATCTTTACCTTGTGAGTGAGACTTTCAAATGTTGTGAAGACCAGAGGACAGAAATGCACTGTCTGGAACATTGGAAAATTGCAGCAACCAGAAACTGCTATAGAGTATCAGGAGACACTAAATGGCAAAATGAATGAAATATTACCTGAGCAACACGAACAAAATGTGGAGTCAGTATGGACGGAAGTGAAGGAAGCAATAAGAGAGGCAGCTGAGGCGGTGATAGGTGAAAAGAGTAGACGAGGAATGAAGAATGGTTTGACGATGAATGTAGGATAGCCATTGAAAGAAAAGTTGTAAATAGACTTGTGATGATACAAAGAAGGACAAGAATGAATTGTGAGAGATATCGAGAAAGTAGGAAAGTAGCAAATAAAGTTCTGCGTGGAAAGAAGAGATTACATCTTAGGAAACAGTTGGAAGATATAGAAAAGATGAAAATACAGAATGATAATAAGAAATTTTATAATGCAGTAAAAAAAATGACAAAGGAGTTTCAACCGAGAACAAACTCGTGCAAAGACAAACATGGGAATGTACTTGGAGTAGAGGAACAAGTCATGAATAGATGGGCAGAACATTTTGAAGAGCTGGTGGTGGTAGAGAATCAAAGTGAATTGGAAGAACTGATTCAAGATGAATCTAGAAATAACACCACCATCTTTGGACGAGGTGCAGGATGCTATAAAGCAGCAAAGGAGTGGAAGAGCTCCAGGCGAAGACCAGATAACAGCTGAATAGTTAAAAGTTTGGAGGCCCTGGCATAGTAAGGGAGATACATAGATTAATAAGTGTGATTTGGGAAAGAGAAGAAATGCCTACAGAATGGAAGACTGGCCTTATATGCCCTATATTAAAGAAAGGAGACAAACTGAATGGTAGTAATTGCAGAGGGATCACACTTCTTAATAATGCATACAAAATATTTTCAACTACACTGACCGGGAAAAAAAGTGGAACAGTAATTTAAAAAGTATAAAATTAGCCATGAAAAAGATGTAATCACATTTTAAAAGCTTTTCACGCATTAGGACACACATCTGAAACATCCGTGAATAGAAATTGACATTTCTTAGGGTGGTTTATTACCACCAATTACCCCCAATCTTCGATGAGCCGAACAAGCTGTCATGGACGCTAAGGGTGGAAACACTTGTTTTAGTGACCAGTGTTCCCGTGCAGTGCAGTGCAAACATTAACACTGTTTTGTTTGGCAAAAAAAAAAAAAAAAAACAGCCCAAAAGAACATTAGTAAAAAATAGAAAATTGTTAGATTTGTGAAATGTAACGAAAATTGTGAGTTAAAGCGTGTTGTAAAACATGTTTCAGTATTTTCTGTAGCCAACCATCTAACATTTACATGAATAGTGCAAATATTGGAAAACCGATACATTTTAGTGGAATAAATTAAGAAATTACATAAAAAATTGAAGTGTTCCACTTTTTTTGCCGGTCAGTATATATTGCAGAAGAGGCTTTCATCCTATGCTGAAAAAAAGAATAGGAGAATATCAATGGGGATTCCGTCCCGGAAGAGGAACAACAGATCAGATCTTCATCATGAGGCAGACCATGGAGAAATGTTTTGAATATGGTATTGATTTGCATGCCGGTCGCGTGGTGTTGGGGTAGCGCGCCTGCCTCTCTCCCCGAGGCCTCGGGTTCGATTCCCAGCTCTGTCAGGGATTTTAGAAACTGACGTGAGGGCTGGAACGGGGTGCACTCAACCTCGTGAGGACAATTGAGTAACTGTCTGACAGTGAGGCAGCGCCCCGGTCACGAAAACCAAGATCAACGGCCGAGGGGACCCGATGCGCTGAACCACGCGTCACCCCAATATCTGCAGGCCAAATGTCTGGGCAGCGGTCGCTTGGTAGGCCTAGGCCCTTCATGAGCTGTAGTGCCATGGGTTATTTATTATATATTGATTTGCATATAATGTTCATTGATTTCCAGCAAACATTTGACAGTATTAACAGAAAAGAATTGTTGAAAAAACTTAAGGAATTTGATATCCCACTGGTACAGATGACCATGCATGAGACCAAAGCAAATGTGTGTATTGGTGAAAAGACCAGTCAATTCTTTAATATGACATATGGGGTACGACAGGGAGATTTGCTCTCTGCTGTATTGTTTAATCTGGCTTTACATGTGGCAATGAAAGAATTGAAACAAGGTGGAACTATAATCTACAAACCAAAACAAGCTTGGTACATATGGATTGCCAAGGTAAGGCTTTTGTTTTATGAAAGGGAGTTTGACTCCCGTAGCACATTGGCATGCTCGTGACGTCAATACTGCCTGTATTTTGTGTCTTGCATGGCCTTCTCAGTATGTGCTACCCACGCGTATTGGTAGGTGTGTCTGTACCAACTGACGAGCCCAACGGCACACTGGGGCGAAACGCTGGCATTGATTGAGCTAACCGGACCATTTTTATCATTTATTGATAATTCATCCGCTCAAATGGAAACTACATCATATTCCCTTCGGGAATATTCAAAACCTTATTTGGATTGCCAAGGTAAGGCTTTTGTTTTTATGAAAGGGAGTTTGACTCCTGTAGCACATTGGCATGCTCGTGACGTCAATACTGCTTGTATTTTGTGTCTTGCTTGGCCTTCCCAGTATGTGATAGCCACGCGTATTGGTAGGTGTGTCTGTACCAACTGACGAGCCCAATGGCACACTGGGGCGAAATGCTGGCATTGTTTGAGCTAACAGGACCATTTTTATCATTTATTGATAATTCATCCGCTCAAATGGAAACTACATCATATTTCCTTCAGGAATATTCAAAACCTTCTTTGAAAGAAAGGTTTTACGGAGGATTTGTGGCCCAGTGAAAGAAGGAGAAGTGTGGAGAATAAGATCTAATCGAGGTGAAGATATTGTGAGATTTGTCAAGTCAAGGAGGACTGCATGGTTGGGTCATGTAGAGCGGATGGGTAGTGAAAGATTCAGAAGAAACTGTTACATGGGAAAATGGCAGGAATATGGAAACGTGGAAGGCCGAGAAGGACCTGCATCCATGAAGAAGAGGACGATCTGAAAACTATGCAAGTCAAGAGATGGTGGGAGAAAGTAGAAAGAAGAGATGAATGGAGAACCATCATCGTGAGGGAGGCCAAAGCTCATCCTGGGCTGTACCGCCGAGGAAGTAAGTAGTGATACAGACTGAAGTTTTAGAGACAGCAAAAAAGTTAGGCAAGCATAATTTCAAAGCATCCAATGGGTGGCTCGAAAGTTTTAAACCTTGTCATAACATTGTCTTTAATGTAGGGTGTGGTGAAGCAAATGATGTTGATATGCAGACAGTAGCGGACTGGGAAGGGAAAATTGAAGATCTAGTTGTGGGATATGAACCTAGAAATAATGGTGATGAAACAGGTTTGTTTTTTAGAGTGTTGCCTTCAAAGACACTGACTGTACGTGGTGATAAATGAACAGGCGGCAAGCTGTCTAAAGAAAGACTTATGGTTTTTATTTATGTTAACATGACTGGTGTAATTGAAAAGCCTATAGTGATTGGAAAATCAGCATGTCGCAGACCATTCTGACACCTGGATCGTAATTCCCTCCCAGTCAATTGGAGATCTAATAAAAAAGCCTGGGTGACCAGTGCTTTAATGGAAGAATGGCTTCTTTCCCTTCATGGAAGAATGAAAAGTCAAGGCCGTAAGGTCATTTTGTTCTTGGACAATGCAACTTGTCATCCACAGATTGATTTGTCTAATGTCAAGCTAGCCTATTTCCCCCACAACAAGACTTCAATTACACAACCTATGGATCAGGGTGTAATTTATACACTTAAATCCTTTTATAGGAAGTTAGTGCTGCAATCACTTGTTGCTAAAATTGATAGCTGTGCCAATGTTTCTCAACTTGTTAAACAGATTAATGTCCTTGATGCTGTTACCTGGATCCATCAAGCCAAGACAAAAATTCTCCCCGAAACAGTGACAAAGTGTTTCCTTAAAGCTGGTTTTCCTGCACAAGCATCGGAGGATACACAAGATGTTACAGTGGAAAATTTACGGGATATTTCCGATCTCTGTAAGCAAGGAAAACTTCCTGATGAAGCTGAAGATATACACAATTTTGATAATGAACTTGTCACAACTGGAGACATTGAACGTGCAGTTGATATAGCTTCCAAAAACAGCAGGTGCGAAGTCATGGAAGAAATGGACGACGACGACGAAGGCAACGATAGGGAGCTAAAAATACACACTTTTGGAGAAGCACTATCTGTTGTGAGTGACCTTCAGGAATTTACAGTTTCCACGAATGTTCCAGCACTCCTGGAGTTAATGCAGGATGCAAAGGAGATCACACAACATTCTCTTGTAAAGAAGTCGCGACAATGCTCTTTGAAAGACATGTGGAAACAAAGAAACGAGCAGAGAAACTGAAATTTTTGTACGCAAGTTGAAAATATAGCGTAACACAAGTGAACCTATTTTCTTTTTTATTTACAGACCTATTATTTTATTGTAATCCTATGCGATAATACAGTATTTCTTTGTAGTGTATTTTGTCTTATTAAAACTCAACCCTTTGTAAAACGGAAACCTGTGAAAACGGAAAAATAAATCCGGAATGATTGCGTTCCGCTTTAGGCAGGTTTTACTGTACAATCAAAAGTTCTCGAAAGAGAAACAAAATGAGTATCGTCGGTTGAGCCATTATAATTAACACTAAAAGTGATAAAAATGTCCAGCATAACTCAACACATTGCTAGCGTTTCGCCCCAGCGTGCCAATTGGGCTCTTCAGTTGGTAAAGGCACACCTACTGTAGTTGGGAACATCTCACACAATCCATTTTCAATTGTCTACATCCACAAATTTAACTTAATAAATCCTTGAATCTTATCCATACTAGACAGAATATTTTCGTTTGTACCTTGTATTTTTCTGTTTACTTCATTCAAGTGTACGAAAATGTCGGAATGATATGCCAACTTAGATACACATTCATCATTTGCAAATAAATGCGCATACTCACGTCCCTCAATAATCAAAAATACAAGTAACTCCTCTTAAGTTCAAACATTCGCGTTAACACTATCTCGAGATAACCATCGTACTTCTGTATGGAGCAGAAGTGTAGTATGCTCTGATCCCATTCCAAGACACAAAACATTAAAAAAAAAACGAATATTTAAGGGGTGCGATTGGATGAAGTTCAAGACTTTTACTACTTCGTCTAACACAATTTTCAGAGGAGATGGTAAAGACTTAGCAACAATGGCTTCGGGGTGAATGAGACAATGGTCAGTTCACAAGTTAGGATTTACTTCGCGTACTTTACACATGAATCCTTTCACTCGGCCTGTCATAGAAGCGCCTCCGTCTGTACAAACACTAATGCAATCCTCCAATGTTAATTTATTACGGACCATATATTCATTAGTCGTACGAAATATTTCTTCACGAGTTGCTCGCTCGGAAAGCTCTTGGCAAAAAAAGAACTTAGTTGAAATTATATCTCCATGAACATACCTTATGTAGGAAAGAAGTTGTGTGTGACCGCCAATATCAGTGGACTCGTCGATCTGAAGTGAGAACCTTCAACTGCTCTTGATTTTCTCCTTTATAATGTCTTCGATGTCACTGGACATGTCACTAACTCAGCGGCTGATTGTGAATTTTTGAAATTTCAGTAACAGCTTCTAAACCCAGAAGTACGAGGGATGGGGCAAAAGTCATGGCAACTATTTTTTGTCTTGTAGATATGTGAACGGATCACAAACGTATATGTGTCGTGTGGAAGTTCTGTAGGCATAGTGTGTATGTAGAACAGATGGCTCTGTGAGAGCTGGTAGTAGCGCAGTGAGGGCTGTGAAATCAGTCAGTTGGTGAGTGTCGTGCGTTGGTGAGTGTCGTGCGAGACGGAAGTAACCCGTGTTGAGCAGCGTGCTTACATCAAAATAGCCGTTCTCTGAGGGAGAAATGCGATGAAATGTCACAGTGAATTAGTGAAAGCCCTTGGGAATAATGCCCTGCTATACCGTACAGTAGCACAGTGGGTACGAAAGTTTCAGCAAGGACGTGTGTCAACCAGTGATAAGCAACGTTCGGGACGACCTGCCAGTGTGCGGACCAACGTGGCACGTGCCTTCATCGAGCAGCTCCTGGATGAAGACAGACAATGGACGCTACTGGAGTTAGAGAGGGCAAGTGGTATCGAGAAACGCACCGTCCACAGGATATTGCGTAATGAGCTGCAACTACTCAAAATCGCATCGCGGTGGGTACCGCATGCACTGACGGAAGTTCAAAGGTTGGTGCGCTATGCAATATGCTCCGAACACCTTGTACCCTGGCAACAGGACGGTGATCAATTCTTGTCACGAATGATCGCCATTGATGAATTTTGGGCCAGGGCATACGAACCAGAACTGAAACGTCCGTCCACGGAGTATCGACATGCTGGATCACCAAGGAGGCTGAAGTTCCGTCAGAACCCTTCCCCAGTCAAATTGATGGTGATTGTCGCGTATGATGTCAGGGGTGTCATTGTTTGCCACTTTGTTCTACATGGAAGAACAGTGACCGAACAGTACTACAGGGACTCCCGGGTGCAACAGGTACGACGTGGCGTTCGGGAGAAACGTCCGGATCTTGTGGACAGTGCAATAATCCTGCACGACAATGCAAGACCACCTAAAGCAGGGTGTGTAGGGCAGCTACTGCGACGTTGGGGATGGGAAGAATTGGAGTATCCACCGTACTCTCCTGACATTTCGCCCTTGACTTTGATCTCATTCGAAAGATTAAGGAACCACTACATGGTAGGCAGTTTGCAACATGAGAGGACATTGCTAATGCTGTGCGCCAACAAGTGATCCGATTCACATATGGTGCGGCAAATGCTGAGGCAATTGGTATTCAGCGCCTACCACATAGTTGGCAGCATGTGGTGACAGTAGCAGGGGACTACCTTGAGGGTCTTTAGGCCCAGGTTTGTCATGTCAACTGTATGTGTACTGTGTTGTCATTCTTTTGCACCGTGAAAGCCATATTGCCCTGTATACTACCGTAATAAATTTAATTTGTGTGTTACGATATTTCAGTGCTATTCATTGTCCACACACATAGTTAACACCTTGTCCTTTCGTCTGTAAATGTCACATTTTCCAACCGGACTGGTATCGTCATGAAAATTTTTTTTTTTTTTTAATAGTTCCCATGACTTTTTCCCCAACCCTCGTATTTTAACCATTTCCTTACACGCGGACATTAACAAGGTTTCTGCTATTGAGTGTGGTTTCTTGGCCTTTACGATAAGTTCGGATACCTTATAGCTCGCTTCCTATACCTTTTGCGAAACACGTACCGACGCAGTCATGAGCGTCACTTGTATTTTCTTTTGTTCCAATGACTGACGAAAATAATTCACATCCTTACTTAACAGAGAGGAATGTGTGGTGACAGTGTCGTTTCAATTTACTGGGAACCATAGCAGCATTACTGATCTTTTCACCACACACAGCACACCAAAAAAGAAACTTAAGATAAATAATCATCACTATATTGTCGGTGAACTACCTCCTGCTTCTTGTTTTCGGGCTCGATGGTTTCACTACTTGCACTCGAGGACGGACTACTATGCATAAGGAACTTATCCATAACGAGAATGGAAAGAAAAAATAGTTTAATAACACTGTAGTAGTAGATAGTAAGATTGGTATAACATAGAAATCACAATATTCGCACCACTGCAGAGCATAGCTTTGATAGAACTGCACTGAAATACTGCAATATTAGAAAAAGGCAATAAAATAATAAAAGGGAGGGACATATTTGGTAATCCCCGCTAATTTAGTTAAAAGCACGCACAGGCGGCCGCACACAAAAGATGCGGCGTTACAAAGAACTCTCTTGTTATCGAGTGTTGAACGTAAAGTCTATTATTGTATGATTGGAGCGGGCCGCTAAAAGACTTGCTAAAAGTCTTGCTCTGCGGTGACCATACAACATGCCGCCTGCAATCCATCAAACCGGCCCAATATTACATGTGAGAATACAAATACCCTAACCCCTACCTTACGAAAACTACTGTATAAAAATATTGAGTCAGTAAATTTCTACGAAAACATAACAGTTATCAACATGTATTATAATATATATTATTATTATTATATTATAATAAACATCACTTTCTTACATAAAATCGACAATTTAATACAATAATAGGTTAAAAAATCGCGGCACTCCTTGGACTTTGTGATGGCACAACAGTGTAACAGATTCTAAACGCAGGACTATTTTCACCATTTCCTTACACGTGGGCATTAACAACGCTTCTGCTATTGTGTGTGGATTCTTGGCCTTTATGATAAGTTCGGCTACCTCATAGCTAGTTTCCTGTACCTTTTGCAAAACACGTACTGACGTAGTCATGAGGATCACTCGTTTCTTCTTTTGTTCCAATGACCAAAGAAATTAATTCACATCCTTACTTAACAGAAAGGAATGTTTTGTTGATAAGTGTCATTTCAATTTACTGGGAACCATAGCAGCATTACTGAATTTTTCACCAAACACAACACACTCGGTGATTGAGCATGTTTTGTCACAACACCAAAAAAAAAATTAAGATAAATAATCTTCACTACAACTCCGCCTGCGACAACCATGTGGTGGATTGAGTAGCTCCATGAGTGTCGTTTCCGGTCCCAAGCCCGGAGAAAGGAGGGGGGTTAGGGAGACCAGTCACAACTCTCCCTGTAAAGAATTTGTGAGAGACATAGCAGACAATCTAGCTATAATGGCATGTGCTTAGGCCAAAAGGTGGCAGCCCCACTAAAGCACTCGGGGACTGTGGGCTAACTGCCTGCATCTCTTAAAATGTATTGTTAAAGAAACTTCAAGAAGCAAAAGCCGTACGGACAAATTGACAACCTTTGGATTGAAATGGGCCACGAGGATTGGATTTTGGAATGTACAGACACTTTACGAGAGTGGAAAATTACATCAACCTGTAGCAGAATTTATCAACTATAAACTACACATAATGGGAATGAGCGAGGTACGCTGGAATGAATTTGGAGAAAATAGGCTACCAGAGGGGATGCCTTTTCTGTTTTCAGGCAAACCAAATACCGAGGACGACCATGTGAATGGTGTAGGCCTAATTCTAAATAAAACGGCAAAGAAGAATCTGCTGGAATGGAGACGAATATCTGACAGACTCATAACAGCACGGTTCAAAGGACTGGTACGAAATGTAACCATCATCCAATGTTACATCCCAACTGAACAAGCAGACATGGATACCCAAAATTACTTCTATACAGAGCTGTAGGCAACATTGAATGGGTTGAAACGAGATATTGTCATTGTGATGGGAGACCTAAATGCAAAAGTGGGCACAGAAAACCTTGGGATAGAAAATATAATGGGGAGACATGGAATTGGAGAGGAGAACGAAAACGGAGGACTATTTAGGAGTTCTGTGCGAGCAATGAGTTGACTGTCGGAGGAACGGTGTTCCCACATAGAAAATGTCATAAAATCTCATGGGTATCACCTGATCACAGGACGCAGAATCAGATTGACCACTTTGCCATAAGTGGGAAATGGAAAAGATCATAGTTAGATGTCAGAAAAAGAAGGGGAGCCGACATACGCAGTGATCACCATTTGATGTTGGCCAAGGTGCGCCTAAAAATCATAGCTGTAAAGAAGTAATTTGATGTTCCAAAGAAATGGTTTGGTGTTCAAAAACTGAAGGACCCCAACGTCAAACAAGAATTTAGATTAGAGCTGCGGAACAGATACGAAATACTAAACACAAGGGAAGATGGAGTGGAAGAGGAATGGCAGAAAATCAAAGGAGCAATCCTAGAAACTGCAGAGAAAGTAGTGGGATTCAGAGATAACAAAAGGAAGTATTGGATGAGCGAGGTCACCTGGGAAAAGGTGGGAGAGAGGAAGAAACTGAAAGCAAAGATGAATACCATAAAAACTAGGAGAAAAAGAGTACACGAGAGTAGACCGGGAGGTGAAAAGGAGTGCAAGATCAGACCGAAGGAAGTGGGCAAGTGATCTCGCATCAAGAGTGGAGAGGGCTGCCATAGAAGGAAACATGAAGAAACTTTACCATACCACAAGACTGCTAGGAAAGAGGAAGGGACCTAAAGATCGTCCTGTGAGAAGTAAAACTGGAACGTCGCTGACTACTGAAGATGAGCAATTGGAAAGATGGCGTGAACATTATGCAGAAGTGCTGAATGGAGAGGTACGATCAGAGGAAGAAGAACAACAGGTCGGAGAAGAACAAGGAGGTATAGATGACAATGCAGAGGAAGATGGAAATCGAAATGAATATGAGGTTCTTGGTAGAATCAAGAGTGGAGCGCCTAGTAGAGAAGAGATCAGAGCTGCTCTAAAGCAAACGAAAAGTGGCAAAGTGCCGGGAACAGATCTCTTGAAAGAAGATCTAACAACAACAGTAGATTTTACCAGAAGAATGGAAGACCGGCACTTTAGTCAAACTTCCGAAGAAGGGCTGTTCACTTTTCAGTGAAATTTACAAAGTTCACTTATTTTTATTATAACATAACCTCTCACCTGTCATGTCATTCCATTTTTCTTCAATCTGTTCTTGCTAGCACGTGTCCCATGACACTGAAATGATTTCCGGAACTAATGTTGGTCACGAGGTTCATTTTCAGTTGGCCCCTTGCTCTGATTGGCCTCAGCAGTTTTCAAGAATTTTCCATGCTCTCGGATTGGCCGACGCCACCTGTCCGCATCACGCATTCCGCGTGATCTCCGGTATATAGCCTGCCCTGGCCTACATCAACAGTCTGTCTCCAGCAAGTCACAATGCCAGTCACTCATCTTCAGCCGTCTTCACGCTGTTTGCACAACGCTTGAATGTGTCTCAACGCGGTGTGCTAATACATCGCAAAATGCTTCTAGTCAAACCCGCAGTGCATTCTAAAATCTATATAAGTTAACATCGATACTTGGCCTACATCAGTTTGTCGTGAGCAAAAACGATAAACAAGTTTTCTTCTGTGCTGGGCACGAAGTCTTCAACATTTCCAAGACGGAAAAAAGTGATCAAAACCGAGTTCTACGAAATCTATATAAGTTTACATCGATAGTTGGCCTACGTCAGTTTTGTGCTGGGCACGAAGTCTTCAACATTTCTAAGACGGATAAAAGTGATCAACACGTTCTTCCTCCATTTCTATTATGTGGAAATTCCTCTACACCAACGCCAACAAGATAAGTGTTTATTATAACCTAAAACATTTCTAAACTTAAAAATGTATCTTCCCTTTCTTTTTAGGGTTATGTCACATGGCTTAAATAACTTGTCAAACCATGCCGAACTAAACTTATTTCCTTCTATTAAGTGGTTTAAGCATGTATTATGCCTTTAAATTGTGGGCTATGAGAAAACAACTGTTCTCTCTTTCACATGTTAACTATCCTTCAAAACAAATCATCCTTTTCTCTATTTTTGTATAAACTATTGGGCTTAACACCAGTTCACCTCTCTGACGAAGTGAATGGCTTGTTCTATACTTAATCTATCAAGGTGTTTTTGGGAATGCTCCCATTTCAATTGTAAACAACCTCGCCTTGTAACTATCAGGCGACTAGTGGGATGTTATCCCTACTGGCATGTAAATATTGATTTTTCTTTAAATAAACTAGCCTACTCTCGGTGTGCAGTCCTAGGCTAGATTTTAAGCTATTATTGAGTACTATAGTTACTCGCTAATTTACCCTGCATTGTTCTACTTTAGACTACTGGCCACAAAGTGGTTACTTATTCTCAGGGTTGTTGGCATTTCAAACTTATGAAATCTTGTTCGCTTGTTGTCGGCCTGTCAAAGGTCACATTTCCATTACATATTTATATATTTATTGTTAATCTTTTGAAAGCTTATGAAATCTTGTTCGCTTGTTGTTGGCCTGTCAAAGGTCACATTTCCATTACATGTTTATATATTTATTTATTGTTAATCTTTTGAAAGTTGGTTTTTGAATAAAATACCACTGTTATTGGCAAACTGTTTCCATTGCTATTTACTCATCAATGTTCAATCTGTTCCTACTTAGTAAAGTTCATTTGCTTATTAGACTAGAAGCTTCACTTCTAGTCCTTCCCGAAAAAGGAGGTCTCGCATTGACGGATCCTATCCAAGGGCGACTTGACAAATTGTATTAATTGGAGAGGAATAATATTGTAATCTATTCCTAGCAAAGTGTTGTCACGAATCATCTTAAACAGAATGAAGGACTACCTTGAAATCCACCTAAGAGAACAAGCTGGGTTTCGCAGATTAATACACTGCGCATTATCCTTGAACAGAGCATGGAATTTATGGCCAGTCTATATCTAGTGTTTATAGACTTTGAAAAGGCTTTCGATTCAGTGGATACAAGCAGCATGTGGAAAATAATTGCAAATTATGATATTCCGGGAAAGGTCATCAGAGTTATGCAAGAAATGTATAACGGATACTCGTGCAAAGTAATGCACCAAGGGAAATTGACACCATCCATTGATGTAAGAACAGGTGTAAAACAGCGGTGTGTTCTCTCTCCATCAATCTTCCTAATTGTGATAGATGAAGTGATGAGGAAAACAAATGAAGGTAAAAGAAGAGAAGTAAGTTGGAATTTAACAGATCAACTAGAAGATTTTGCTGATGATGTGTGTCTCCTCTCACAAAGCTTTCGGCACATGAATGCCAAACTGGAAGATCTACAGGAACAGGCAAGAAGGCTAGGGTTATCTAAATTCAGGGAAGACCAAATCACTAAGACTAAACGTAACAAGCAATAGGAAGTTTCAAATAAACGGAAGAAACGTAGAGGATGTTAAAGAATTTATGTATCTTGGTAGCATCGTTTCTAAAACTGGAGGAGCTGAGGAGGATGTGAGCAGTAGGATCAAGAAAGCAAATGCAGCCTTTATCCAGTTGCATCCTATCTGGAAAAGCAATGAGATTTCCACACGAACTAAACTCTGAATATTCAATAGCAATGTAAAATCAGTGTTGCTATACGGATGCGAGACTTGGAAAGTAACAAAATCAATCATAAAGAAAATCCAGACCTTTATAAACCAATGCTTACGAAGAATCTTCAGAGTGTTTTGGCCAAATGAAATATCCAATGAAGAACTATGGAATCTTACAAACGAGAAGCCCGTGGATTTACAGTTAAAGGCAAGAGAGTGGAAGTGGATCGGACATACACTGCGCAAAAACCAGATGGCAATAGAGAGGCAAGCCCTGAGTTGGAATCCTCAGGGACATCGCAGAAGAGGAAGACCGAGGGAAACTTGGAGGAGGACAGTGAAGAGGGAAGCTACAGAAGCGGGGAAAACGTGGGGAGAAGTGAAAGTAATGGCACGAAACTGAGTCCGATGGCGATGCTTTGTCGAAGCCCTACGTTCCAGCGAAGCGAACAACAGGGCTTAAGTCAAGTAAGTTAATCTTCACTACAGTATATTGCCGGTGAACTACTTTCTGTTCCTAGATCAGTGGTTCTTAACCAGTGGTCCGCGAGTGCTTTGGGTGTGGTCCGCGGGAGAAAAGGGTCCACCAGCACGTAGGCTATAATAAAGTGCCCAATAAATGGGGATTCATTGTCCGTTGAACAAGAATCGTCCGAATGTATCCGCAGTGATGACTATCAGGTTTTGAATTGAAATATCATTAAAATAAGTGTTATTAGAATATGATACAAAATAATTTTCATAACTTACGTTTAATTGTGGCAAAAATACTTTCACCAACATTAAACAACCAGAAAATCACAGAGCAACAACAATTAATTAAAATTATTCAGGTTATTATTGGTTTTGTTTGATGCAAACAACCGCTACTTGAACTTGCATACAACTGTCGTGTTGACTGCTCATATTAATTACAGTGAAACCCCTCAAATCCGAACCCCAGAAATCCGAAATCCCGGGTAATCCGAACGAGTTTTCTTCGACAATTTTAAGTTTGAAAAACACACGGAAAACAGAGAAACGTATTTATTTAGTTATAAAACAATTACATATTCTACATTATAACCTTATTTTTCAAAAATTAGTTGAAAAATTAAAGAAGTAGAGTTAGCATACGTATCACAATGTAAATGTGCCTGCATACTTATCTCATCCTGGATTGAAAATCGGAAAAGTTGGTTATTGTAATTTCTTACGTTAATCACTTTGCAAGAACAATGAAATAACAATAGAAACACACAAAACATCACTTAATCTTTCACTTGAAATCAGTTATCTTCAATTGTCGAAGTGACGAAAACTTTCCCGCAGAGGCAATTACGCATGGACATGACATCGTTTGGCGTGGCTGCTTCGTGTTGTTCTACGAAGCGCAATGCGATGTCCAGAGCAGATGCAGCCTCAGTATAAGTCACATTGTCTGTCCAAGTTTCTTCTTCCTCACTGTCACTAGCTACATTGCTGTCATGTTGACTCACTATTTCATGTTCGGTGCATTCTTCATTGACATCAACTGTCGTCCACTACTCTAGACAACCTTCTCCAGCATCCTCACAACCTGCTATAGACTATGGATATTTTTTTGGCTAATCCGAACAAATTGAAATCCGAACTGACTACAGCCCCAATTAGTTCGAATTTGAGGGGTTTCACTGTACCTTTTTAGTGGTGGCGCAGTGCTATTTGCCGCTGTTATTTACCGTATGAATCAGGTGTAAACCCAAACATTCGGCAAGCAGCTTTGCAGTATTTCGTGGTGGTTTCGGGAACAATTTTGTGGGAGCAGTGATTCTCGTCTTTATTGTTGATTAAAAACAAACAAAGAAATCGGCTATGTGCAAGCTGTGATTTGAGGTTAGCTCTGAGCAAGATAATTCCTCAGCTTGACGAAGATAGTCATGCGCAAAAGGCACACTAAGGAAATCATTGAGGTAAAATTATTGGAATATGTCCTTTTTAAACAAAATTGTTGCTTGAACATACATTTGTAATTGAGGCTTTTTTATGTAGGCTATATGCAGTATTATAAAAAGGAATTTTGATCTATTCAAAAATAATTTGTAATTAAGTTGTACTGTACTGTACACTAATTAATAGTAATATTAAAAAATGAAGGGTTACAACTGATAAGGTGTATTTTAGGGGAGGGGGAGGGGGTCCGTACTTGATTCAATTTCAGGCTGAGTGGTCCGAGACCTCTAAGGGTTCAGAACCACTGTTCTAGATTTAAGGCTCGATGGTTTCACGATTTGCACTCGAGGACGGACTACTATGCACAAGGAACTTATCCATATCGAAAATGGAAAGAAAAAAAAGTTTAATAACACTAGTCGTAGATAGTAAGATTGTTATAGCATAGTAATCACAATATTCGCACCACTGTATAGTATAGCTTCGATAGAACGCACTGAAAAACTGTAATATTAGAACAAGGCAATAAATTAATAAAAGAGAGGGACATATTTGGTAATCCCCGCAAGTTTAGTTAAAAGCGCGTACAGGCAGCCGTACACAAAAGATGCGGCGTTACAAACAACTCTCTTGTTATCGAGTGTTGAACTTTAAGTCTATTATTGTATGATTGGAGCGGACCGCTAAAAGACTTGCTAAAAGTCGGGCCGCTAAAAGACTTGCTAAAAGTCTTACGGGGCTTTGTCTGCAGTGACCACACAACATGCTGCCTGCAACTCACCAAACCGGCCCAATACTACATGTGAGAATACAAATACCCCAACCCCTAACTTAAGAAAACTACTGTATAAAAATGTTGAGTAAGTAAATTAAACTTAATTTCTCAGAAACATAATAGTTATCAACATGTAAATTAAATAATAAAGAAGCACCTTCAGGCATTAAATCGACAATTTATTACAATAACAGGTAAAAGTTTGCAGCACACCTTGGACCTTGAGATGGCACACCGGTTGCGGAACACTGCCCTAAACCGGGGTGATATAACGAGAGGTGTGTTTACGGACTAGAAGACAGCAGGAATCGTGAGCACCACTATTAATTCAGTATGGGTACTTCGAATGAACCCGTAAAACGAGCACAGATACGCAGAACACATACTTTAAAACAGAAGGTGCACGCACAGCCCGAGAGCAGGTATTGTATTGACTGGGAAGTGCGCGCTGCAGGTCAAGCGTCGCAGTAGCTCACATGGCAAGCACGCGGTAGTATGTATGATAGTTGACAGTGCTCGAGGGTCTGAAGTTTCAAGTCACATGCAAATTTCATTTTAACATGCAGTTACCTGCGATGTGGCAAGGTTGTATACTTAATAGCTTTTCACAGGCCGATTTCTTTATTTGGTCCTGAAAACGGCCATTAGTATGGAGCTGGACCAGGAAACATGTGACAGGATTTCAGTTATCCACGGTGTTTAATGTAGCACCTGCTCGAAGTGACGACCTCCAGCTGCGCGCGATGTTGTAAGGACCGTCTGGCTCGTTGCAACATCTCTGGCAAAACGGATCGGCATGCCTCCATGATGAGCAGTCTAAGGTGACCAGGACTGGCTGGCTCCTGTGCATAAGCCAGTTGTTTTACATGGCCCCACCGAAAAAAATCCAGGGGCGTAAGATCGGGCGATCTGACGGGCAAGGGGACAGGTCCTCCCTGCCCTACCCATTTATTAGGATACGTTGCATGAAGATGGTTCTGGACGACCACCACAGCGTGCGGTGGAGCTCTGTCATGTTGAAACCACATCCTGCAGCGGTCAAGCAGCGGCACATGTTCCAAAAACGCTGGTAGTTCATCTTGGAGGCCCTCAGATAGCGTCCCGTCAGATGGCCATCAAAGAAATAGGGACCGATGAGATGATCATCCATGATGCCACACCATATATTTACGTCACACTGTACCTGAAAAGCTGTCTGTCACACCCAACGGGGATTATCCACCACTCCAATAATGTATATTATGGCGATTAACGGTTCCAGTGTTGTGGAATCGTGCTTCAACTGTAAATAAGATGGTCGCTAGAAAAGCAGGATCAGTGTCTACAAGCTGTAGGATCCATTGACAGAATGCCACCAGGGCATCGAAATGATGACAATGGAACTCCTGGTGTAAGTGCACATGGACGGGTGAAAACAGTGGGTGTGCAATATCCGCATAAGAGAAGCTTGGCTGATGTTCGTCTCCTGTGCAATGGCCCGTGTGCTAGTATGAGGGTTACGCCGGATAGCGCCAAACACAACGTCTTCATTGTGAGCAGACGCTACGCGATGATCTATAACAGGCCGTGTCCTTCCCAGGGATGCAGTATCCCGCAGGCATCTTTCCAAACTCCAAATGCCACGCCTGTCGGTGTATCCGGATAGCAGTCGTGGTACAGGCGTTGTGTCTGGTATGCATTCTGTAGAGCTTCCCCGTAGATTAATATGTCCACATACTCGTCGCTGAAATACATCTCGAGGCAGTGAATAAGCTTTGTGTTGTAATTTGCTTCGAAGGATGGGAGTTCGCGCAGCTACATACTGACCTGCCATTGCATATTGTTATTGTTCCAATGGGGCACACTTTACCCTACCTGTGGTCTACGAAGCTTGGAACATGTACCACGTAGCTAACGGGTTGCCTGTGCCTTAGCCACAGACCATCACCTCCTCATCTTCGTCCAACGCATCACCATAGCTTATGCATCGATACATACTTCTTTTTTTTTTCTTCTTTCTTTTTTTATTTTTTTATTTTTTATCGCTTACCATCCAGCCTCCGTGGTGACACAGTCTTTTACAGAGCAAAATAAACAAATCAGTCTGTGAAAATTATTAAGTATACAACCTTGCCACATCCCAGGTAGCTGCATGTTACAAAATCATACGTGCATGGGACTTGAACCTTCAAACCCTCGTGCACTGTCAACCATCACACATCCTACCGCATGCTTGCCATGTGAGCTACTGTGACGCTTGACTTGTAGCGCGCACTTTCCAGTCTATACAATACCTGCTCTCGGTCTGTGCATACACCTCCTGTTTTAAGGTACATGTTCTGCGTATGTGTGCTTGTATTACGGGTTCATTCGAAGTACCCATACTGAATTAATAGTGGTGCTTACGATTCCTGCCGTCTTCTAGCCCGTAAACACACATCTCATTATATTACCCCAGTTTAGGGAGAGGGACCATGTCTTTAAGAATTGTAGTACATGTGATGGGATGCATACAACTTGATCGCAAGGGGCTGGCGGACCACCCGGTATACTGGGTGTAACAAAAAGGTACGGCACAAATTACAGGACACATTCCTCACACGTAGACAAAGAAATTATGTTACATGAACATGGGTCCGGAAACGCTTTGTTTCCATGTTATAGCTCATTGTTTGCAACTCATTTATCATGGGAAACATACAAGAACAGAACGTACCAACATACCACATGCAACTCTTTCTCACAGGAAATGTTCAATATGCCTTACGTATCCCTGGAGTACTGCATATGGTTTTGTAGCCTTCCATAATACGGGCACGGAGACTCTGAACAGTGATTGAAGGTCCGGGGAGCGTGGAGGCCAAGCAATTGGTCCACCTCTACCTATCCATTTGTCACCAAATCTTTTATTTAGAAGCCGACGGACATTAGCACTAAAATGAGGAGGTGCTCGATTGTGCATGAAGTACATGTTTCGTCACATAGCTAAAGGCACATCTGCTAAGTCGCAAGGCAACAGGGCCATGTAAAACAAACCACTGGCGGTGCACCTACGATAATGACAACGTAACCAGACATAACCAAGAGTGCATGTTCCCCACGATTCTAACGTTCGGTTCTTGTGTGATTCCCATGCGTAATGAGTTGGCCCACCAACCTGGGCCCAATGTTTGGGAAGCCAGGCTCTGCCTGTCACAAGTCAGGACAAAGGGCGAGTGATAGAGGAGTAACACCTCTTAAAAAAAACCTGGGACCAGCTGACCCAGCTGGTAGTACCCTGTAAGGGTCCCTTGCCAGGGTTACGGTGAAGTCCACAACGGCTGCTACAGTGGAGAGGATAATCTTCGGTACAGTGTATATGGCGGATGTGGCATCCCAGTGCTCGGGATTAATAGAGTAATAGGTATCATCCTCACTCCGAGGATAGATATCAGTTGTAGCGTCTGATCCGGAGCGGGCGGCTACGATCGGCGTCTGTACCTCATGTTAGGGGCGGCCGAATTTATATGCTGGCAGTAGCTTTAAAATGCTAGGCGTCAGACTCAGCGACAAGTCGGCCGAAATTTAATTGTCGTATCATGATGCACCGAATGCTGCATGGATGAAGTGGCGCCAGGTCACAGGCGTTCTCTGTGACCGGAAGATCCCTTTGCGCCTCAAAACTAAGATCTATCAATCAGTCGTCCGCCCTGTTGCTTTGTATGGAGCTGAATGCTGGCCTAATACAAAGAAACATGAACAAGCTTTGCACTCAATGGAGATGCGGATGCTACGATGGTCCTTGGGAATCACACGGCTGGATCATATTAAGAATGAAGACGTCCGCAATACCCTTGGAATTGCCCCTATTCCAGCCAAAATGAGGGAGACTCGGTTGCGTTGGTACGGGCATGTAGCCCGAGCAAATACAGAGTCCATTGTAAGCAAGTCACTTGCTCTCGAGCCTGATGGACAAAGACCTCCAGGACGACCAAAAAGGCGTTGGATGGATACCCTACACGACGATATGCGCATCGTAGGTCTTCGTCCTATAGATGCAGCAAACCGCAACAAATGGAAAGCGAGGTGCAGAGTGGCGGACCCCAAGAAATAATTGGGAACAACGCCAGGAAGAAGAAGAAGAAGAATGAGTTGGAGACAATGAGGTGTAACATGGAAACAAAGCATTTCCGGACCCATGATCATATAATATAATTTCTTCGTCTACGTGTGAGGAATGTGTCCTGCAATTTGTGCCGTACCTTTTTGTTACACCCTGTATATATATATATATATTTATCTTCAGCAATAAAAATTTAAGAACACTCGTGGTGTAGCGGCCAAGAAAGTTTAATTCTGGTGTGTGGGCTGGAATGGGGTAAAGTCAGTCTCATGAGACTGGAAGTGGATTTTTGTAGTTACCACACTTCTACTCCAGGCAAATGTTGAAATGGTTCTTAGCTTAAGGTGGCAGCTGCCTCCTCCTCAATCCTAAAACCAATTTACAAATGCACACACACTGAACACCCATCAGAATAACACAGGTTATCACACAAATTCCATACACATCCAAATACACAGGGCTATATAACCACAATGTCATGACTCTAAAATATGCAACAACAACAAAAATTACAATATAAAAATAAACTACAAAAACGAAATAAACACAATTTTCCGGATGGCTTAAAAGGTTACAAAAGGAGGATTATCAATATACTATAAGGGAATATCAAAATTAAACAAATGTTCACGAAACAGATTAAGGAAAATATAGCTGCAGTTCGCACTAGTTATAGAGTTGCATACTTATTATCCATGAAAGGGGAACCCTTTACTGATGAGGAGTTTGTGAAGAACTGTATGTCAAATAAAAAGAATTTCCCTGGTAGGTAGGCAACCGCAGTTTATAAATTTGCCCCCCCCCCGGGTCACGTTTGGGAGGAGTATTACGCCCCTTTGTCCATTAATAAACCTTCCTGTAAAATAAATAATCAACAATATCACCATTGTAATTAACCTGTACTTTGTCATGGAAATTATTTCTTGTGATATATAATGTTTGAGTGGAAATGCCTTTTGATCTCAAATCTAATTATTGTTTTTCAAATAAATGTATTTTAGCCTGAGCGCCAACATTGAGTTAATTAAATTTCGTATAGCACATTTTAAGGGAATTTAATATATTGCACTTCAATAATGTTGATGTTTAAAATCATTTAAATAATGTTACGAATGCCCCAGAAGTTCTTAATTGCTGATGACCAAAAAAGGCATTTTTCAAACTTCAAAGCTCGTGTGTTAATATTTTTACCTAACATTTTGAGCTAAAAAGCTACATACTTCGGTTTTTATGAAAATTTCCAACAAGTTAGGGAAGTGCACTAATTAAAAATCAAAACTTGCCAAAATAACAACCACCCTAATACAGTGTGTGTGTTTATGTACATGATTTATCCACAAACATTACCTAATATGGAAAATTAACCCATTTTCTGAAAATACAGACCATGATATTTGAAGATATATAATTAAATACATTTCCATTTGAGACTGTTTTGCCTTTCAGCATCCAGTCAAGTCTGCAAGCCTCTGCTTGTGAACAAGTCACATCAATAATCCCCTATTAGCAGTTAGCACTGCGGCCTCCTCTGCTTCTACCTATCTCACTTTGAAATCGTCCAACACTGAATCTAACCATTGCCTCCTAGGTCTACCTCTGCTTCTCTTACCCTCAACACCAGAACTCATCAACCTCTTAGGTAATCTCTCCTCCCCCATTCTCATCACGTGACCCCACCATTTGAGTCGGCTGATACGAACAGCTTCAACCAGTGTTCATTTCTAACTTAGCATTTATCTCTTCATTACGAGTGCCTTCCTGCCATTGCTCCCATCTATCTGTCCCAGCAATAATTCGTGCTACCCTCATATCAGTTACCTCTAGCTTATGTATCAGATATCCTGAATCTACCCAGCTCTCACTTCCATACATCAAGGTCAGTCTAAATACTGAGCATTATAGTGAGAGTTACATCGCTACACTAACTTCTTCCTTGCAGGCTTCTGTATATCGCAACTGAGAACTCACTGCATTGGCTTTCCTACACCTCGACTCTATTTCCTTCCCCATATGACCATCCTGAGAGAATACACAGCACAAATACTTAAAATGTTCCACCTGCTCCAATTTAGTTCCTCCTAGCTGGCATTCTATTTTCTTGTGTTTCTTCCCTACCGACATCGTCTTTGAAATATTGAACTTCAAATACCATTCCCTACATTTCTGTTCAAATTATAACATGTTGGCTTGCAGGTCATCAGCATAGGTCAGACTGCTTACCTGATTTCCACCTAATTGAATCCCACCCAGCCAGTTTGTGATCTTCAGCAAAAATGAACAGTAGTGGTGAAAAGTTACAACCTTGCCTGACTCTTGTAACAACCTTGAACCAAGAACTCATTCTACCACCAACTCTCACTGTAGCCTGATTATCAACATAAATACCTTCGATTGCCTGTTACAGTAGCAGCCTTCCCTCAATACCATAATCCCTCAGGATGCTCAGCCTCTTCTCCCTGGGCAATTTATTGTGCGCCTTCTCTAGATCTACAAAATGCAAACGTGTATTCCGTTTGTAGTATTTCTCAATAACTCGGTGCAGAATAAAAATTTGATCTTGACATCCTCATTGTGGTCTAAAGTCACACTGGTTTTCATCCATCTTACTCTCGGTCAATGATCGAACTCTCCTATCTACAATTCCCGTGTACACTTTGCCCGAGATACTTATCAAAAGAAATCCCTCTATAATTATTGAATTGTTTTCTGTTACCTATTTATAAATTGAGGCGATTACTGCTTTTGTCCAGTCAGAGAGTACCTTTCCTAAAGTCCATGTCAAGTCAATTATTCTTTGCAACCATTTCAGCCTTGCTTTCCCACTAAACTTTACCATTTTTGGGCAAATATCACCTAACCCTGCCGATTTTGTGACATTGTAGTTTAATTATCCCCTCTCTACTTCCTAAACCATGATCCTGCTCGCGTCCTCATTCACCCCCTGCATAATCTCAAAATCTGCCACATTGCCAGATAAGTCTCCATTCATATACTTAGCAAGTTTTCGAAGTATTCCTGCCATTTTCCCAGTGCTTCCTTGGTATCTACAGTTTACGCCACGGTAAAACATTGTATCCTCGGGTAGACTGTCAACCGACCATAGTTCTAATTTGTGACCGATCGCAAGAAAGGACTTTTTTTTCCAAGAGAAGAAAAAAAATTGCTTCACATAATTTCAAATACTGGAATTCATCAAACTGTGCACTGCAATTAATTAATTAATTTAATTACTTTAGGATTATGTTTTAATATCCAATTTTACTGAAGAAAATATAAGTCATGGTTGAACATTATCAGAATTAACATTCAAAGCATAATATTAAATCTTATCCCAAAGGGTATTTGTCACACTTGGGATTTAAAGAAACAGACTCCCCTTACAATCACCTAGAAGCACATAGCTTAGTGCAAGCATATCTTTAAAACATAACCTGATAACCGAGACGGGCTGCATCTAAATCGACGGGGCGCTTACAACCTAGGGAGCCTACATGACAGGGTCATCGGTTCGTGCCGGCTTTTGTGAGGAGGAGCAGGTCCAGAGGTTGCCAGCCGATGGGAACAGAAGGAGCTACTTCAAGATATTTGCTGCGGAGGTAAGACTCTAAGATTACTGCAGGTTAATTGTCAGAGTTTAGGAAATAAATTAATTGAATTTTGGAATCTTGTAGAGACGTATTCTCCGGACATTGTCATTGCAACTGAATCTTGGTTATATGAGGACATAAATAGTAGCGAAATAATTCAAGGGACCTACGAAATGTACAGAAGGGATCGGGGGAAGCGAGGTGGTGGGCTATTTATTTGTGTGCGCAAAAATATAGCTAGTTTCTGAAAGTGGGCCAATATGGATCATGAAATGTTATGTGTACAAATTTCGGATAAAGGAAATAAATTCCCTCTTCAGGTGATAGGGGCGTATAGAGCACCGAAAGATAACTTTTCTCTCCTCGAAACACTGTATGATAAAACTTGTACGGGTAATGCTATGAAAAAGAGCATAATAATTGCTGGAGATTTAAACCTTCCCAAAGTAGACTGGTCTGGTGAGTCAACTAGCTGTGGTCAAGCTCAGAGCGCTGCAAATAAATTCTTAAGGGAGGGGGGATTTTCCCAAGTAGTTGACTTCCCAACTAGAGACAATAATACCTTAGATGTTTATCTCGTAAGGCCTGTAGAGCTGTATATTAACTGTCTGAAAGTACCAGGAATTAGTGACCATTCTGGGGTTGAATTAAATATTAGATATGGTGACGTTACAAAATTAGACTCTGATGTAGCGAAAAAGATCATATTCCAGTATCGCAGGGCGGATCAGGGCAAGTTTCAGGGGTATTTGAATGAGCTATTTGTAGGATGGGCATCGGAAGGAAATCACATTAATATCCTGTGGACTAACTTTTTGAAAATTTTAAATAGCGCTGTTGATAAATTTGTCCCATTTAAATTGCTGAAACAAAACCCAGACCCTGAGTATTACACACGAGAAATTAGGAGACTAAAACGGAAAATTAGGAAATTATACAATAAAAGACATGATAGTGACAAGTATATGTTGAAATTTAAGTCCTTATCAAGAGAGCTCGTCTTAAAAAAGAGGGCTGCTCATGACAGTTATATGCAAGGTTTACTTGGTTCGGGAGGGGGTGGGTGGAAAAAATTTTACAGTTATGTTAGGAGAAGAAAGGGAAATTCAAATAATTTGTCGATGATAATGTCCGGTGACGGTAAATTAATTACTGAGAAACAGGCCATTGCTAATGAATTAAATGTCTTTTACGGTAGTGTGTTCAATAAATCCAATAGCTGTGTGTTGGACCTTAACGACAAATCAGGGGCTCCCCTGTTCCAAATAAACCAGTCAGCAATTGTAAAGCTAATACAAAAACTGCGTTTCAATGTATCAATGGGTCCTGATAATATTGTTAGTGAAGTACTTAAATTAGGAGGTAGGGCCGTGGCACGATACTTGGAGGTGATATTTAATGTGTCCATAAACAATGCGCAAATCCCAGATGACTGGAAAAGAGCTACGGTAGTCCCAATATTTAAGGGAGGGAGCAGACTTGAATTGGGCAACTACAGGCCGGTTAGCCTTACGTCCATCGTTTGTAAGCAGATGGAGCATCTCATTTGCGACTACTTGAGGGAACAGTGGGAAACATTATCATGGTTTAATGATAGGCAGCATGGATTTCGGAAAGGTTACTCATGCGAGAGTCAGATGCTATCACTTTTTCAAGACATTAGCGAATCGTTAGACCATGGAGTTTCAGTCGACGCCGTGGTGATAGATTTTGCGAAGGCATTTGATGTCGTGCCGCATGACATGCTACTCCATAAATTAGCTTCGACGAAGATTGATAGAAGAGTAATTTTATGGATCCAAGAATTTTTGACGGGTCGTTCCCAGAAAGTGAAAGTTGAAGGCGTATTCTCGGATGAAATTACCGTAACGTCGGGTATCCCTCAGGGCAGCGTAATCGGAACTTTGTTGTTTTTGGCGTTTATAAATGACTTACCAAATGGAATTCGCAGTGACTGTCGATTGTTTGCGGATGATTGTGTAATATATCGAAAGATACACGACTCACAAGACAATGCAGTGCTGCAAGAGGACCTGAACCTGGTCTATAAGTGGGCGATTGTAAATAAAATGAAAATAAACACAAGAAAATGTAGTCTCTTAAAAATAGGGAAGGTGCGAAGGCAGGATTTTCAATATAACATTGGCTCGGAAATACTTGTAGAAGAAGATTCTTGCAAATATTTGGGCGTTCACGTAAGGAATGATATGAAATGGAGTAGTCATGTAGGATGTGTAGTTTCAAAAGCTTACAAATCCCTGCACTTTGTAATGAGGGTATTAAAAGGAAGTAGTACCTCTGCTAAAGAATTAGGCTATTTGTCACTTGTAAGACCTATTCTGGAATATGCCTCGGCGGTTTGGGATCCATATCAAGTAGGGCTCATCAATGAGTTGGAAATGGTACAAAGAAAGGCCGCTAGATTTGTGCTCAGTGACTTTAATCCCAGGAGCAGTGTGAGCCGTATGTTAAAGAAACTTGGGTGGGAATCACTGGAGGCTAGGAGGATGAAATCTAGACTCTACGCTATGTACAACACGTATACAAATCAACCAGCATGGGGTGAGCTTAGCAAACGATTGGGAAAGCCCACTTACATGGGTAGGAGCGATCATCCTTTCAAAGTTAAGGGCCGACCACAGCGAACAAATTATGGTAAATATTCTTTTGTAAACCGTGCCATTGATAACTGGAACTCTCTACCTGCCGCAGTCTTAGAGCCTTTTCCCAAACATATAGGTGTGTTTAAGAAAAGACTGACTATTTGTGTAAATACTCCAGTTTAATTGGTGTATAATTGTTATTGAATTGTTATGTATAATTATGTATTGTTATGTATAATTATGTATTGTTATGTATAATTATGTATGTGTTATGTATATCCAATTTGCCACCGGGGGGCACACCCCCCATTGCAAATAAATGAATGAATGAATGAATGAATGAATAGATATCAACTCCCTCATGTCCAATAAATGAAATCAGGAACAGCTGCTGACAAAGTGGAACTCTTTTTCATTGAGGAGTAAATGTGTTGTTCGAAGTCTACACAGCAGCCAGATGTCAGTGAGACATATTATGCCATACAGAGAATGGTGTAGGGCATTGTGTTGAACATGTATGAAGAGAGTAACAGCCACATAATGATCTATCACTGATGTTCAAACACCCACGTTAGCTTAGCTTTGTATCAATGAATGCATTTTGTTTCTCTGGTATGAACCCTCTGCACTGTGATTCGATTCATATAACAAATATAATCCAAAATAAGGCACTGTGGATCAGATGTAACATAATGTAGATACATTTTACCTGTAATGCATTTAAATAATGCAACATAACTAGCCTATGTAAGCCTAACCTATGTAATGGCATTTTATCCACCCCTAAATACCTGAGTACCATCAATCCTGCTTCATACCATGCTCATAACAATCAGATTTGCAATAGATCTTGTCAGTGAACTATACTGAGCAGCTGCAAATTTGAATATTGTTTTTAACTTTCTTTTTCCTTTTTCATAAACAATATCTACACCAATGGGAAAATTACAATACCGACACAAATAACACATGCCTATGCCAAAAAGGGAAACATTCCGTACAGTACAAGTTTACTACAATGCGTCAAGATGAAGACTGGAAAAATCGGAGAATACTACTTACCATGTATTGATTGTCATAAGAGGAATTGGAGCACATGTAAAGAAGACTGTTATCAGTAAAAAGAACTTTCGGCCCCAGACATCGGAGAGGGCTCCTATGAGTGGTGCACTTAAGAAAGACAGCAATCCCTGTAACAGCAAAATAAGGTATCTTGTGAAAGAAGATTAGCTGTAAACTTACATAAATAAGGGCAATAAAATGTTTAAAAATCAGCATTTAGTAAATATGATAGGAGAAAGGTTAGAATTCAGTAATCTATGGGTGAAAGGAAAAACATCTTCAAATCAAAATCACTTTATTTGCAATGAGGTGTCAACCTCGGTGGCAAATGAGGTACATAATTTACAAACACTACACAATATTAAAAGAATACAGTAACTTAATGTACAAACACTACACAATATTAAAAGAATAAAGTAACAAACACCCAAAAGAATACAGTAACAAACACTACACAATATTAAAAGAATACAGTAACTTAATGTACTATTCACACATTGATTGAACTCCCCTCTCACAACTGCTGTAGGAATTACATAGCACGTATAATGTTTCTAGGAATACAGCACTAAGTTATACCACTTCTTTCTTTTCCCTGGTTTTGTCTATTCTGCTCTTGAATAACTGGACTGATTTTGGAAAGGGATCAAACACCGCCCTTGGTAAACTGTTCCATTCCTTCACACCCTTCCCAATGAATGAAAATTTACCCCAATCGCTTCTGCTAAAGTGGCGTCCAATTTTGAATTTGTGGTCTGCCCTGCCAATATAATTACTTTCCAATTGGAGCCTCTCACGGATTTCCCCCCATGCTTCCTCTCCTGAATATGCTCTATATAACCCTACAAGTCTGTTTTTCTCCCTTCTCTTACTTAATGTTTCCCACCCAAGCTTCTCTAACATATCTGATACACTGCTTCTTCTCCTAAAATCCCCTATCACAAATCTTGCTGCTTTCCTTTGAACACTCTCAATTTCTTTTATTAGGTATTCCTGGTGCGGATCCCATACACTGCTTGCATATTCCAATATTGGACGAACCAAACTTAGGTAACTTTTCTCTCTTATTTCTTTGTTGCATCCTCTAAGTAGTCGCATAATGACATGCAACGATCTGTATGCTTTCCCAACAATGTCTCCAACATGACCCTTCCAGTGCAATTTACTATCAAATCTCACACCTAAGTATTTGCACTTGTCATCTTTTGGTACGATTACCCCATCCAATGTATATTGAAATTCAGTTTTTAATCTCTTGTTTGAGAATATTGTGACAGTTGATTTACCTCCGTTAACCTTCATGTGGTTCTCTTCAACCCAATGTTGGATACTGTCGAGGTCCCTTTGTAATATTTTACAATCCCCTATATTATTTATTTCCCTATAGATGATAATGTCATCTGCATACAATCTTATTTTTGATGCTATATTGTTCCCTAAATCATTTGCATATATTAGGAAAAGCAATGGACCAATTTTACTACCCTGTGGAATTCCCTTCTTAACTTTCTCTTCCTGTGATACGTAATTCCCTACTCTGACTCTCTGAACCCTTGAATTTAGAAATGTTCCTATCCAACGTACAACCCTCGAGTCCAATCCCATTCTCTCCACTTTCTTTAATAATACTCCATGTTCCACTCTGTCAAAAGCTTTGGAAAGGTCTATAGCTGTGCAGTCCAACTGTCCCCCTAGATCCAACCGATCTGATATGTCCTGCTGAAATCCCACCAGTTGTGCCTCACAAGAAAATTTCTTTCTAAATCAATACTGGCTCCTCAGGAACCAATTTTTATCTTCACATACCCCTCTAATATATTTTACTATTAAACTCTCCAAGATTTTACAAACTACACTGGTCAGACTTACTGGTCTGTAGTTCTCAGGTTTACTTCTATCTCCCTTTCCTTTATAAATTGGTATTATTATAGATTCCTTCCATTCCTTTGGTATTCTACTATTGTTCATGACAGTCGAAAAGAAACTTTAAATAAGGCACTATGTACCACCCCATTGCCTTTATTAATTCCCCAGTAATTTGATCACACCCTGCTGCTTTTCCTTGCTGAAGCAGTTTGATTTCTCTAAAAATATCCTCATTTGTAAAGGTGAAGCTTCTTGTGTCCTGATGTGTTTCACCCTCTCCAGTCTCATTTACGGTTTCCAACTCCTGACAATCTTCCACTGAATCTATGAATTCCCTACTAAATAGGTTTGCTTTCTCATTATCTGCAAATAAATGCTCACCCCCTTCTCCCTCCATTGTGGGAATGTGGATTCCATTTCCCTTTTGGTTTTTAATATATGAATACAGCTTTTTCCATTTCTCTATGTGGTCTTTACCCTCATGAAGTATGCCATTCATGTAATTTTCCTTTGCTTCCTTTTTCAACCTATTGAGCTCCTTTATTAGCTGCTTTCTGGTTTCTCTGTTTCCCCTGCCCTCTTTGATTTGACTGTTTACCATTCTACATTTCCTTTTTAATTTTCGTATGTCCTTTGTATAGTAAACAGGGTCTGAGGTTGTTTTTCCCTTCTTAATAGGTACAAATATCTTCTCACCCTCCCAAATGATTTCCTTAAAATTTGCCCAGAGTGTATCCACATTACTCCCTTCACTTATCCAAGAATTAAATTTTGATTTCAGGTAAGCTCCAAATTCATCGAATTTAGTTTTTCTGTATAATTTCTTGTCCTGTGTGACCCTCCTATTAAGCCTTTTTGGTACCAGACCAACGTCCATTATTGCAGCCTTATGGTCACCTATTCCTTCAATTACGTGGGTTTTTTCAACAAGTTCCCCTGGTTTTATCAGGAATACATCCAGCAAGTTGCTGAGTCTAGTTGGTGCTTGCACTACTTGTGTAAATCCTCCCTCCCAAACTAATTTATTTGCAAGTTTCTGTTCATGGGCTTCTGTTGCAGCTCCATTCCAATCAACTTCTGGCAAGTTTAAATCCCCCCCAATTATTATCATGTCATTATTGTTTTTATGAGTGTAATCTATTAGTTTCTCAAATATTTCCATGTCTCTTTTCTCTCTCCCAGGCCTATAATTCCCACCTCCTTCATATTGTCACAAACTAATTTTATCCCTAATATTTCATCCTTTTCGTCGGTAAACCATTCATGTGAGCAGTAAGTTTCCTTCACCAGTATAAACACCCCCCCTCCCTTCTTATTTCCTCGGTCTCTACGATAGACTACATACCCTTCTGGGAATACTTCTCTATTTACTACCCCTTCTCTCAGCCATGATTCCACTCCTATCGCCACATCAATTTCATATGCTTCCATTGCTGTACTGAGTTTTATTTGCTTGTTTACTACACTTTGACAGTTTACCAAGAGCAATCTTAGACCCCCTCCCCCTTCAAATTTTGATGTTGTGGGTGTGCAATTAGTAATCCCTTGCTCCCCTGACTCGAGTCCTGTTTCTCGTGGTACTGATTTACTGTATCTTTTCCAGTGCACTCATTTACGCCCCCCATTATCTGAATTAGTTTCCCGAAAGCATTTTCTTAGATATCCTATTCAGCAGTTTACCGAACTTAGAGGTCCCTTTCCTATTGAGGTGTAACCCATTTGTACTAAAATCATAGTCATTAAGCCATCCATTTGCATCGACAAAAAGTACGTCTCCATTGCGACACAGCCAGTCTAGTGTGGAATTTACAGCATCCACATAGCGGTAGTCGACATCATTCCTATATAACACTCCACTGAGACAAAGCTTTGTCTTCGGAAACTTCACTTTTACTGTCGCAATAAGAGTATCAGCCTCAGCCATTATATCACTGGGTGTTGTTGAGTTTAGAATGTCGTTTGTACCAACGTGGATAATTAACGTCTCGGGTGTTTCCTTTATTTTATTATTGTTCACATGTGCTGTCAGTTGTCCCACTTGCATGCCCGGATAGCAATATGTCTTAACCACCAATTAGTATATTTTTCAGGAAACGAAAAAAACGTTTTATACATTTCCTGTTGAATTTATTTACATAAAAATATATTATTGTGCTTCCTAGTTTAGCAGTGTTTTATGTGTATACATTGTTTTTTATCGAAGTAGATTATTAATAGTAGATATGGTTCTTAAGATGTTTTGAAGAGTATTATTTTGATTGTTTATATCATCTTACGGGTACATAAGATGTTATGGCAGACATTTTTTCTTAAGATGTGAGCTTAAGATGTTCTGCCTAACTATTATTAAAAGCAATATTCACCCTATTTACCAAAAAATTATCTGACTTTTCAGCCTATGGATGCATAACCGTAATTGTGGATCCTAAGGTAGTCGTGAAAATCCAACACCTAACAACACAATTCGATTCTCAAGTAAAGTTCATTAATTAATATTCATAGTTGCAATGTGTAATTTAATTCATTTTAATGTTGAGGTAGAACAATCTAAAAAAATAGTACAAAAAATGTAAAATACAACATTTTGGGTTTTATGGAATAAATTAATCAAAAGTCTACTTCAATTTCATCTTCGTCAATTTCGTTGCAAGTCTTTGCAGGGCAAAGGAGGAATTGGCAGTTGAGTTTAATAAGGTGGGTTCAAATCCATTTCACACATTCTCTGAGACCTTTCTTTGTGCCAAAACCCAAAAAAATTCCCCTCTCATGGTTTCATAGGTAAAGTTCATTTCGATTTTATGCGTTTCTTTCTTGACAGAGGCAGTTTCAATCCCGTGTCATTTTCAATGGACTACCTTTCATTGTCCTTACATTCGGAGGAATTACTTTTAAGGAAAATTCTTTCCAAACAAAGCAGTCATGATTAGTCATAACTTCATACTGTCTTGGCGAGTTTGGCCAGTACAACTATCTGAATACAGAGATACTTCCTTAACATCTCCTCTCTGATCTACCACTGTCAAATATTTGTGAATAACTGTACATATTTCATTGCTCCCTCTTTGCCAATCAGCTTGACCCCACATGTAACGAAATGCATTCCCATTTCCACTCTCGTACACAGTTTCATTGTAAACTGAGTACTATCTAGAATAGTACAATAACATACTATCTCATGGGGGAATGTTTAAAAATGTTTGCAAATCAAAACTGGCACAAACAAAGTCATTTGTCAATTTTGACTTTTGTTGATGAAAAAATCAAAAGAAGTGTTTCTTGGTGTTTGTGTTCCTGCATAGAAATGGAGCTTTCCTCTTTGTTCTTAAACATTTCACATTGAGCACGTGTCTTTCTTTGGTAAATGAAAGCCTATTGTCACCACGCTACACTTTATCACGGTTTCGACTCTAGCACAATCTGCACAATTTTTCAAATTAAAGCTGAATAACTTACCATTAGAAGGTGGCATAACACTGGAGCTTGTATTGTCTTTCCTTTAATATCTTTGCACAAAGAAACTACGTAAACTGAGTACTGTAGCTTCCTCTACTATAATTGTTCATTTTAAATCACTGTTCCGAGTCTTCTCACTCTCTTAAATTAACCCGCCTTGAGAGCCAAGGTATGCTATGTTCATTATTCACTGCTAGGATTCAACTAACGCGATTGCTTATCTGCCATGACGCTCACTGAATGAAGCGCACACATTTTCTTACTCTTGGAGTAGCACATGACCGCTCCGTGGGTGCTTGTTGTGCAATTCATGCAGCTTGTCCGTTGAGATTGTTCAGTGTATTTTAGTACATTTATATACCTGGATTCATAATAATTATGAAGATTATTCTGTTATCTTAACCTACTGCATGCAAAATTAGACCCGAAAAGATTATCTTAAGAGCCACATTTATTATCGTATGTGCCACTTTGGGATGGTTGTTAAGATAAAATTGCGGAAACTATTTCTTTTTAAGATAATTTGTTTATTTTTTTGGTTCTTAAGATAAAATACACCAGCTTTCAACAGTAAACAGTGAAGGAATTCCTATAAGATGTTTTGCTGGGACGAAGTATTTCGTGATGCTATACAATTTTGGCTTCCATCAATATATAGTCTCTACCACATCACATGAGATGGAGACTTTTATTAGTATATAGTATAGACATTTGTACGGTTTGCCCAGCGTAAGCTTAAAAAGCGCAAGGACTCCAGTTTTTTGTTTTTTTCTTTCGACTTTTTCACTGAAATAATTACTGCTTAACTTCCTTTGGTCATAAATAAATTATTTGCATCAGAAACCTTCCTCGAGATATCCTTTACAGAATGGTGAAACCCGCATCAAAATCCATCCAGTGGTTCTCAAGATTACCCGTAACATCCAAGAATCGGGGACTTTGTTTTATACTAAGTAGGGATTTGTCAATAAGGACCAATATTGAATTAAATATGATTAATTTCAGATCAATACATTGTCATACATATTTTGCCTAGCCACCCAGCTTCAGAGTACTGAATGAGCTTACAAATCTCAGCCCATTCTTCATCAATACTTAACACATTACAACAGCACTCGGGCAGGCATATCGAGATCCAAAAAAGGAAGATTGTAGTTTTACATGACCGTGAATCTTGTGTTTATAGCCACGGGACCTCTTCTTACTTGTGTAACTTTCCCGCCTCTCACTACTTATATAGGTACGGGGTGCGTAGGGGTTAAACACCTGTGCGATATAAACAGCAGCAATAAACATTCACACCTAACTACACCGGTGACCGCACAATATAAAAACACTAAATATCTGGTAAAAATTAATATTATTATTATTATTACATCATTGTTGCCCTTATGGACAGTGTTTGAACTTAAGTATCTCATGATGTCACAATTTTCACTTCTTTCCCTTCTTCTCTTCCCAAAATCTCTTCATCCTTTTAATGTGCTCCTGTTTCCTTTGTTCCGTCCACAATGTTCCTATCTTCTTCCTTTCTTAATTTTGTTTCTGAATTTTTCTCTGTCTTCTATCATTTGCTTGTTGATCCCTAATTGCTTTAAATCGTCTTCTATTTCATGATACCAATTTGTTTTCCTTTTTGAACTGTTTACTACATCAAAGATTTTCTTTGTAAGTCGTTTATTGTTCATTCTCTGTATGTGCCCGTAGAAAGTTAGTCTGCATTTTCTAATGATATCTGTGAGTCTGTCTGTGTATTCATATAGCTCTTTGGTAGGTCTTTTCATCCATATCCCATCTCTGTGAACTGCTCCAAATATTTTTCTCAGAATTTTACGTTCAATTTTTTCTGTTTCTGTGATGCCAGATGCTCCAATTGTGGTCGTTTCTGACGCATACAATGCTTCTGGTAATACAACTGTTTTGTAGTGTCTAAGTTTGGCCTGTCTTGATATGCTTTTCTTATTATAATGTGACCATGTAAGTTTGTATGCTTTCTGGAGTTTTTCCGTTCGTTCTATGTTAGACATCTTGTATGATCCTCCTATTTGTATATATTCTCCTAAGTACTTAAATTTTTCAACTCTTTGTATGGATCCATATATGGTATGCATGGTTTGTACATTGTTGGTGTGTCGTTCCATGTATTGGGTCTTCTCATAAGATATCTGTAAACCTGTTTTAGCAGCTATTTCATGTAATCGTTCCAGTGCTTCCTTTGCCTCCTGTGTGTTATTGCTGAGTAAGGCTACGTCATCTGCAAATGCTAGACATTTTATGATTGTTTTTGTTTCGCGGGTTCTTCCTAGCTGTATTCCTTTAACTTGTTCCTCCCACTGCTTAACAATTTTGTCTAAGACCATGTTGAACAAGATTGGTGAGAGGCCGTCTCCTTGTTTGACACCTGTGCGTGTATGAAAGGGTTCTGAAATTAATATATATATATATTTTGATACCTGACATAAATAACACTTGGCAGAACCCTCGCCGAATACAGACTGGACGAATAATTTCCCTATCATATATACATTGGCATACTCTATATGACATACACACAAGGACTCTGGATGTTGCAGCTTGTTACTCACCGATGATGGCTGGCTGGCTTGAAGAATTACTCTACTGATTCTGGGGCATTCCCATCGAATCAATCCTAATTACTGTCACTGTAGCTAACTTATTCACACGTATCCCGTTTACTTGTTGAATACTATCGAGGTTAACCATGTAGAATTTCATACTGGTATGAGCTGAACTCTTTACTTGCATATTGTACTTGTAGTAAGTAGAGCTCTGAATTTGTTTGGTGAATTTCAGACCCTGATTCGCAGCTGTATTTAATGATACGTGGCATATTTCACCCATATACCGTAGATAAAATAATTGAAATGGCCCTCGAATATTAGCAAACAGACTTGAGTTTCCAACACTTTACGCTTTTCGAGACAGACAGCTTATAGGTAACTGTGCTGAAACTAGGTATGGTAACCTGCGGCTCAGTGTGAAACTCTAATCACGATATTGTGATTGTCCAGAAATACTTCAATTCCCTGAGACGATCCAGCATAACCAAACAAGATCTCTCACCTCTCACTAAGTCCAAATATCCTATCAGATAGCAGTCCCTGACTGGCTTCTACCACAAGTCACTCGGTCTCACGGCCATCCTACCCAAAATTCTAAGTAAGAAGTCAGAAGTAAGTCCTCAGGACAGCCTGCCTGATCATTATATCGAACTTGCCCTCCCCTCCAGACTCGTGGTTAAACTGCCTTCCTTCAACGGGTTCAGCCAATGGAAGCATCACACATCACTCCACCAAACCACACCCTCAACACATCGATGCCAAATCTACTCAGGCTCTACCTGCATGAGTCACCCGGGTTTACCCGGCCAGGGTAAAACCCTTGCTCAGAATACTCCTTACCAGGAAGTGTTTCAAGTAAACAACTTGTAATAGTCTCACATATGTACAATTTCCAGCCTCTCAAATAAATATAATATAACATTGAACAAAATCCTGACTTGAGTCCTGCCTATAAATTCACATCTTATAACTAAACCAATTAAATCGAAATCAATCATGTCACATAATACACTCTAATAAATTGTAATACATCATCTCAAAGCGTCAAATAAAAATATATACTCGATTCAACAAAATCTTATGTCCAGCAAATGAGGGTTTGATCCCTTATGACTTGGTACAGTCACAATTCCCCTCCGATGGAGTTCCTAAGAATACAAGTGAATGGGGACTCCATCTACACTCAAATACACTAAGATACATATATACAGTAAATACAAATATACCCTTTCACAGTACAATAAACACATGTACAGTAATACCCTTTCAATGCAGTAATTTCATTTTCTTGAAGTCAATCTAACAAATGCATTTTCAAATGTCTTTCTGTTACCCACAGCAAACTCCCATCGAAATTTCTCAAGTGTCCAATTCCTAACTTCCCACGTGACAATCTTGGCACTTGGCCACGTCGCACTTCACAGATTTGCTCTGCTTTGAACACTTGGCTGGTTAGCCTCTTCGTCATCTCTTGATAGTATGCCAAGTATATATATCAATCTGTAGAGTATGTCTGTCCTTGAGGATCTGCCATAAACTTGCGTACTAACATACTTCCTTAAATTGTACACATTATATGACCCTACCAAGCCTCCGTGGCTTAGGCGGCAGCACGCCGGCATCTCACCGCTGGATCCGTGGTTCAAATCCCGGTCACTCCATGTGAGATCTGTGCTGGACAAAACGGAGGCAGACAGGTTTTTCTCCGGGTACTCCGGTTTTCCCTGTCACAATTTCATTCCAGCAACACTCTCCACTATCATTTCATTTCATCTGTCATTCATTTAATCATTGCCCCAGAGGAGTGCGTCAGGCCTCGGCAGCCGGCACAGTCCATATCCTCGCCGCTAGATGGGGGCTTCATTCATTCCATTCCTGACCCGGTCGGAGACTGGAAGCAGGCTGTGGATTTTCATTTTCATATGACCCTACCGCGGTTCCTTCGTGGTCTGTTAAGCCATACGCTCAGTAACTACGAAGGGTCCCTTATATAATTCAAAAAACTTGGACATTTCCTTGTCAACAGCGGAAGACGGACATGGCACTCTGAGCAAGATCTGGTCACTCCTACAAAAATCCAACTAAAGATCTGAGCCTTGCTCTCGTCTCTCTCCCGCCCTGTGATGATCATCATCACAAACAATACAACTACCTCAAAATCATACCTCCCTGAGCCATCATACTTGCCCATACTTACCGGCGAACTCAAATACTTACCTCTCCGTCCCTTGATATACTCACCAGTACCCTCAATTGGCTCTATGACCCCTAACTCTAACATATGGCTACTTTCATCCTCCACGGTGGTCTCAATACCTGAAAAGAATGACATATCTGGGTCCTGAAATAGGTGAACTATCAATCAGCTCGAATTGACGGGTGTATACGTTCGTTAATCTAGGTTTCTCACTCAACACTTCTCTGTTACTCAATAACACTTCCAATAAATCTTCCTTACTTTCATCACACAACTTACTCTTGTCCACGGCTTCCCAAAGTGGATCACCTCGATGTACCTCTACCAACATACGACCTACAGCCTCCAGCTGTACCTCCTCGTCAGGCACCTCTGCTGACATCCCCTCCAAACCGTTAACAATGCACGCACCATCCATCTCCTCAACTAATTCATACCTCCTCTTAATTCCCTGACACTTAATGCCCCTCTCCAGACATAAAACTCCGTATTCAAAATCAATGTTAACCTTCTGCTTGTTCAGTTTGTGATCACCAAGTAGGCCTACTACTTCATAAATCAAATCTAACTTCCTAGGCAATACCATCTGTTTACTCTGTTTCTTTCTACTTCTATAATTCCTGATTCCCCCCTTCTGTTCATTCTGTCTACTAGGAACTCCCTGCTGATATTCACCTAACGTCGCTTTTACCTGCTGCCTCTCCTCATCTCCTCTACCTTCTCCTAACGTCACCCTCGCCTGCTGCCTCATCTTATCTAAGCTACTCTCCCCTAACGTCACTTTCAACTGCTGCCTCATCTTATCTAAGCTACTCTCACGTCACTTTCAACTGCTGCCTCATCTCATCTACGCTACCTTCTCTAAACGTTACCCTCATCTGCTGCCTCATCTAAGCTACTCTCACCTAACGTCACTTTCAACTGCTGCCGCATCTCATCTCCTCTACCTTCTCCTAACGTTACCATCATCTGCTGCCTCATCTTATCTAGACTACTTTTACCTAACGTCCTTTTCACCTGCTGCTTTTCCTCATCTCTGCATTCTCCTACCGTCCCCTCCAACTGCTGACTATTCTCATCTAAGCTACTTTCATCTAACGTCACTTCCAACTGCTGTTCACTCTCATCTAAACTACTTTCGCCTACCGTCCCCTCCAATTCCTGCCTATTCTCATCTGAACTACTTTCTCCTAACGTCACTTCCAACTGCTGTTCACTCTCATCTAAACTACTTTCACCTAACATCACTTCTAACTGCTGCTTCTCCACTTCTAACATAGACTCTCCTCGCTGCCTAGCTTCTCCTACCTCCTTACTCAAAGACTCATTCCACTCTCTTACCTCCTTACTCACAGAATCTATTTTAGCATTAGTTGCCTCTTCCTGTCTCTCGATTGTCTCACCTACATGCAATTTCACCGATTCCACCTGTTTTCCTACAGACTCTATTTGTTTGCCTAATTCTTGCTTCTGCTGACCCATAGATTCTACCATAGACTCTTCCTGCTGTTTCATAGACTAACTCATAGATTCTTTTACTGGCTATTTTCTGGTCCATAGACTCTCTGACTTCACCCATTTCCTTACTTAAAGATTCCCCTTGCGTCTTAATAGACTCACTCATAGACTCTTTTACTGACTATTTTCTGACCCATAGACTCTATTTTCTGATTTACTGACTCTCCTTGCTGTTCAATCCCGTTTATAGATTCTTTCATACCTCCTATCTTCTGACCCATAGACTCTATCACAGCCGCAAGCATTTGGAGCATCCCATCGTTCACCTCCCCCCCATTATCGTTAATTTTAGTACCCTCCTGTATAGCGACCTGATCTTTCTGGGAATTGATAGAGTTCTCCGACGGTTCCTCTATCAAGCCTTCACCTACCCCGCTCCTATCCATATCCATGCTCAAGTTCTTTACCACATCTTAACGTTAAATTTACTACTGATTCTACTTCTCAACTCCATCCTCCCATAACATATAACCTGCATGAACATTACTAAGCTTATTAGCGTATGCGTATACGTGAATGTTATTGTTGTTGCTATATCGTACTTCGAGCTCCACAGTTGGGAGTCAATTGCAACGTACCGGCCCCACTTGGGCGACCAATTGTAACTTTCCCGCCTCTCACTAGGTACGGGGTGCGTGGGGGTTAAACACCTGTGCGATATAAACAGCAGCAATAAACATTCACACCTAACTACACCGGTGACCGCACAATATAAAAACACTAAATATCTGGTAAAAATTAATATATATATGTTTTGATACCTGACATAATTAACACTTGGCAGAACCCTCGCCGAATACAGACTGGACGAATAATTTCCCTATCATATATACATTGGCATACTCTATATGACATACACACAAGGACTCTGAATGTTGCAGCTTGTTACTCATCGATGATGGCTGGCTGGCTTGAAGAATTACTCTACTGATTCTGGGGCATTCCCATAGAATCAATCCTAATTACTGTCACTGTAGCTAACATATTCACACGTATCCCGTTTACTTGTTGAATACTATCGAGGTTAACCATGTAGAATTTCATACTCGTATGAGCTGAACTCTTTACTTGCATAGTGTACTTTGTAGTAGAGCTCTGAATTTGTTTGGTGAATTTCAGACCCTGATTCGCAGCTCCCACAAGTCCAACCCCTCCTCCACGTGGTGGGAGACGGGCAACGGCATGAAGTAGGGGATTGCCTGTAGGGGTGAAGTACAGTGGGGACTTTGTGTGCCCCGGGACCGCTACGGTAGCTGTGAAGGCTCTATGGGAACCCTGAAAAGTGACGGCTGACGGGGCTCTGGTGAAGCTACGATAGGCCTAGCAAGCCAGTAGTGGATATCATATTTGCTTTCAAACCAGGAACAGGCCTCGGAAAGGACGGATGCAAACGACGACGACCCTGATATGCTAATGGACTACGAGTTGGGACATTAAACATACAGACACTGACAGGAAAAGTGGAGGAGATTTTAGATGTGATGGAGAGAAGAAAACTGGATGTACTGGGCTTGGCAGAAACAAGATGGAAAGGAGAAGGTCGCAGAGAACTGAGGAAAGGGTACCGGTTGTACTGGAGTGGGAACAGTGAAGGAAGGAGCAGCGGAGTAGGAGTAGTTGTGAGAGATGGAATGAAGGAAGAGGTAAAGGGAATAAGTGACAGGATCATGAAGATCAGAGTAACCGTAAAGGGAAGAAGCCTGGAGATAGCCCAGGTATATGCCCCTCAAGTTGGATGTACATCTCAAGAGAAGGAAGACTTTGAGGAGGAGCTACAACAGCAGTTGAATGGTCAGAGCATCATTGTCATGGGAGATTTGAATGCACATGTAGGAAGTGAAAGGCAAGGATATGAAAATGTATTGGGAGCAGAAGGATGGGGTAGCAGGAATGAAGAAGGGAGAAAGTTGCTGGATTTTTGCAAGAGAAACGGTTTAGTGGTAGGCAACTCCTGGTTCCGGAAGAAAGAAAGCCACAAGGTAACGTGGTACAGCAGTGATTTAACAAAGAAATCTTTGGTCGATTACATGCTGTACGACTGGGAAATGAAGAGAAGTGTCAGAGATATAAAGGTAATACCATCAGAGGCCTTAGATAGCGACCACAGAATACTTGTAATGAACCTGGGAGTTGTTAAGGATAGCAAGAGGACAGAGTACCAGGAAAGGAGAATCAAAGTATGGAAACTCAAGGAAAAGGAAGTCAAGGAAGAATTCCAGAAGATAATAAGGGAAAGGATGCCAACAGACAATCCTAAAACAGGGGAAGAGGAATGGAAGCAATTCAAAAAAAAATGGTGGAAGCTGCAGTGGCAGTATGTGGAAGAACAAGCAACAGAAAGCGGTGTAAAGAGACACCATGGTGGAATGAGCGAGTAAATGAAGCTGTGGGAAGGAAGAACAAGGCTTTCAGAGTGTGGTTCCAGGAAAGAACTGATCTGACAAGGGAAGATTATAAGATAAAGAAGAAAGAAGCAAACAAGATTGTCGCAGAGGAGAGGAAGAAGTGGATGGTAAAGTGGACAGAGATGATGGAGGAAGACAGCAGAGGAAATAAGAAAGTACTTTATGGGATGGTCAAAAGTAAGAGAAGAGGTCTGCGAGAGGATGTGGTAATGATGGACAAAAACGGAAATGAGGTACACAACAAAGAGACACTCAAGACAGTGTGGAAAGAGTACTTTGAGGATTTGCTGAATCCAAATGGTCATAGGGAGGAAGACAATGTATTGGAAGATGGAGAAGACAACATAGGAATGGAAAAGGACCTGACTTGGAGAGAACTGGAAATGGCTATAGACAAGATGAAAGGAGGAAGGGCACCAGGTGTGGATGAAGCGAGTGTTGAAATGGTGAAGGCAGCAGGGGAGGTTGTGAAACAGTGGCTGTACCGTGTGATGAGGGTGATATGGAAGGAGAAAAAGACCCCAGAAGATTGGAAGAAAGGATTAATTGTCCCAATATTTAAGAAAGGAAACAGAAAGGAGTGCAGAAATTACAGGGGAGTCACACTCATACCTCACTGTGCTAAGATATATGGAAAGATATTAGAAAGTAGAATACGAGCCAAAGTGGAGAGAATTGAGAGAGGAGCAGTATGGATTCAGACCTGGAAGATCAACAGTGGATCTCATATTTTCAGTGAGACAGCTCCAGGAATACCACTACGAATTTGGAGAGGATCTGTTGATGGCCTTCCTGGACATCGAAAAGGCCTATGATAGTGTGTGTAGGGAGAAGGTTTGGAAAGCAATGGAAAACATGGGAGTGGGAAAAGGGACTGTAGGCAGAGTGAAGGAGATGTATTGTGGAAGTGTGAGTTGTGTGAAAGTTGGAGGGGAAAGAACAGACTGGTTCAGACAAATGAGTGGCCTGAAACGGGGTAGTGCGCTGTCACCCCTTCTCTTTATTGTGGTTATGGACGAGGTAATGACACGGATAGCAGGAAAGATAGGAGAAGATAAGATGAAAGCAATGGTGTTTGCAGATGATCTCATGGTCTGGGGAAACAAGGAGGAGGAAATTCAGGAGCAACTGAAGGCTTGGGAAGAAACAGTGGGAGAGTACGGATGGAAGTTCAACATCAGTAAATGTGAGATCCTGTTAACGACCAGGAAAAAGGACAGACCAATGAGTGGGATAACACTTGGAGGTGGACAGCTGAAGAAGGTGGAAAGTCTCAAGTACTTGGGAAGTATAGTGGAGGAAAATGGGAGAAATGACAAAGAGATTACGGAACGTGGCAGACAGGCAGAAGCATTTCTGAGAAGCATTAGGAGCTTAGTGTGGAATAAAGATGTCCCACCAAAAAGCAAGGAAGTGTTATACAGAAGCTACTATATCCCGATACTGACCTATGCTTCGGAAACGTGGACAATGAAGAAAAGAGACATAAGCAGAATACAGGCAGGGGAAATGAAGTTCCTGCGAAGTAGGATCGGAGTAACAAGAAGAGACAGGGTGAGGAATGAAAAGGTCAGGGAAATGGTGACAGAGGAGCCCTTGCAAGGTAGGATTGAGACATCAAGACTGAGGTGGTATGGACACTTAAAGAGAATGGATGGGAAGAAGATTCCCAAGAGGATACATGAGATGCAGATGCAGAAGAAACGACCAAGGGGAAGACCAAGAGATAGATGGCTGAAAGGAGTGGAGGAATGTGTCAAGAAGAGAGGCGAGGACTGGACCAGAGTGACAGCGGAGAGGTGG
Organism: Meconema thalassinum; assembly: GCA_946902985.2. NCBI lineage: Eukaryota > Metazoa > Arthropoda > Insecta > Orthoptera > Tettigoniidae > Meconema > Meconema thalassinum. The sequence continues at coordinate 883,322,634 of OX336389.2, read as the reverse complement.
TGGGAAGAAAGAACTAAGTGGCGAGGCTTATGTTCCAAACAGACCCAGCCTGGGGCTGGAAACTGTACAAGATGATGATGATGATTCGCAGCCGTATTTAATGATACGTGGCATATTTCACCCATATACCGTAGATAAAATAATTGAAATGGCCCTCGAATATTAGCAAACAGACTTGAGTTTCCAACACTTTACGCTTTTCGAGACAGACAGCTTATAGGTAACTGTGCTGAAACTAGGTATGGTAACCTGCGGCTCAGTGTGAAACTCTAAATCACGATATTGTGATTGTCCAGAAATACTTCAATTCCCTGAGATGATCCAGCATAACCAAACAAGATCTCTCACCTCTCACTAAGTCCAAAAATCCTATCAGATAGCAGTCCCTGACTGGCTTCTACCACACGTCACTCGGTCTCACGGCCATCCTACCCAAAATTCTAAGTAAGAAGTCAGAAGTAAGTCCTCAGGACAGCCTGCCTGATCATTATATCAAACTTGCCCTCCCCTCCAGACTCGTGGTTAAACTGCCTTCCTTCAACGGGTTCAGCCAATGGAAGCATCACACATCACTCCACCAAACCACACCCTCAACACATCGATGCCAAATCTACTCAGGCTCTACCTGCATGAGTCACCCGGGTTTACCCGGCCAGGGTAAAACCCTTGCTCAGAATACTCCTTACCAGGAAGTGTTTCAAGTAAACAACTTGTAATAGTCTCACATATGCACAATTTCCAGTCTCTCAAATAAATATAATATAACATTGAACAAAATCCTGACTTGAGTCCTGCCTATAAATTCACATCTTATAACTAAACCAATTAAATCGAAATCAATCATGTCACATAATACACTCTAATAAATTGTAATACATCATCTCAAAGCGTCAAATAAAAATATATACTCGATTCAACAAAATCTTATGTCCAGCAAATGAGGGTTCGATCCCTTATGACTTGGTCCAGTCACACTTGGAATCCGAACCACAGAACATGGCATTTCACTTCGAAAATATCACATGCTTTAACCGGGAATCGAACCCAGTCCACCTTGGTGAGAGGCCAACAGCTTGACCGCTGTGCCACCACGCCTCTCTATGTTGAGATCCAGCCTGACCTATCTGATTGTTTATGATAATTGCCGACTGCTTTTGACCCTATGCTACACCGAGGCAATTGCCCAATGGTGGAATGAAACAACTGGCACACACCCTGTGTTGTTAGTGTTGTCAACAATACATGCACCTGCATGTAAAATGTGATATATTCTGTGGTTTGTTTTTAAAAGTATCAACTTATTAGTTGTGCTTCATGAGTTTTGAACATATTGTGTTAAGTCTGTAATATACATAATTAGCTTACCCTGAGAATTTAAGCAAGAGGCACTACTGATACAAACAAGGATGGAGCACAGGGAAAATGAATTAAGATTGCACTATTGGAAAACTTGCAAGTGTGCCCTTCATATACCTTTTATTTGAAGTTAATAATTATGGTCAGCGAATGGAAATAAGGATAAGGAGGAGGGAGGAGGATACATTTCTAATTTACAGTGGCTCGAGTAAAAAACACTTTGCATACACAAAAGGGACAGAAGTGGCAATACATAGTCTTGCTCATAAAGATAGTTTCCATCTGCATGTGAAATCAAAAATAATATGGTAGTTAACAAAACTGCACCATAGACAAGGGGGGTGCTTTGAAACCTTAAAATTGTTTGCATCAATACATCACCAACACCCACAAAAATTCCTTGTTTGGTATACATTATTTCAATCTAAAGAAAGTTAAATCCACAATAATAATAATTAATATTATTGGTTTTACGTCCCTGTTAACTACTCTGGCTTTTAGAGAGGCCAGTGTACCGGAATTTTGACCCGAAATGGATCTTTAACGTGCCAGTAAATCTACCGACACTGCTCCCTCCCATTTGCGCACCCTTATGTGCCAGCTGACAGCGTCAGGATACAAACCTGCAACCTTGGGCCCAGCAAGCGAGACGCTACTGCTGAGCCATGCAGCCAGTTGTTTCATAATCAACCTCCCTTCTCCAATTTCTTGGCCTGCCTGCATTATGTCACATATTTTCTTCCTGCCAGATGCTGGGTATCAGTTTACAGCCACCTTAAGGGAACGTTAAATTCTAGGCTATGAGAATCAAGGACACTAATTCACAAACTTGAAATTAAATGACAAGTTAAAAGAGACTTAAGTCAGAAATATGTTGCACTTACCTTAATGCCCATAATAAGTCCATTCATCAAAAACGTATGATCTGGGAAGGTGTCATTCAGGACCTTGAAAGAGAATAAAAATGCACTCAGCATATACATAGACAGGTACTGTTCTATGAAGCAAAATTTAAAGGCTTTTCAGTTGGTCAACACGATTGTATCCAGGCAGGAATGCAAGACCAGACAATGGAGAGAGATAACGAGGGTATATCCCGTACAAGGGAAATTCCTTTTAGTTCAGTGCGGACAGCAATTAGTGACAGACGCTGTACGAGAACGGATACTACATCGCCCAAATAACCAGTTACGTTCTTTAATCCATCTCCAGGTTACAGACAACCACCTGACCATTTAATAACCAATGTGGATTAACACATTAAACAAGTAAACTGGAAGGTCAATAGCCACTAACATTATTATTTAAAAAATCATATACAACCAACAAATCCTGACAAGATGTGCAAGTTTACAATAAACTTCTGTAAATAAAATATTCTATATATTGCAAATATCATCACCCACATATTCATAGACATAGATTTAATATCCTGAGTGTAACAGATCTGATAATAGCTTGACGATCGAAACTAGGAATCCAAGTGAATTTATTAATCTCATCACAATTGGGTACAGTCGTGTTGACCAACTGAAAAGCATTTCACTTTCGCTTACTAAGGGAACACTGAAAAATGGCTTCCAACACGATAATGTTCTATGAAGAATAGGAAAATAACTTGAATCAAATAAAACCAATCTTCATCAATCAAATTTGAGAACCCACTAATTCAAATAATAAAACTAGTCCAGTGCTGGACATTTCATCAACATTCGGGGACACAAAGGGATCCTCCATGTAGAATACAGTAGTTAAACAGTATTACCACCTGATGTCTTCACTACCAAAGCATCATTTAGGCCTAGTATTAAAATGAAAGTCAATCTTACATCTCCCAATCCATCCTTGTCAAGAACAAAGATTACCATTATATAGAAGGCCTGGCCTGTCCCTTTCTAAAGCAAATTGCTGAAAAATGTGTACATTTATCAAAAATGGGATGTCTGTTGCAACCAAGAAACCTGCAGAGACAGCCTCATCGGCACTACAGAAGTTCAGTGTTTCTCAAACCAGGTATTTAGAACTGACTTCAGTGAACAAAATTTTTTATAAGTTATTTCGATAAAATTTACTGTTTGAATTCCATCATCTAAATACAAACCTCTATGCAACATTTTCAACTTAAATGAACTTATCAATTTTAGCTATGGGAAAGACAGGTTCATGATTGGCGATTTCATCAGCCACAGCAGTTCATTGGGTTACCATGATGATGATGATGATGATGATGATGAAGATGATGATAAAGGTGAAGCGATAATACAATTAGAATCTTACCAGCTAAACTGGGAACATCTTTCAGCAGTGATGGAGACATGGATACAAACAAGGTTACCATATTTTGTCAAATGAAGAACACACCATAAACTTATTATTTTTTTTTTTTAGTTTTCAGAATAAAATTTAACGAATTAACACAAATACCGGTATTTGTATGTCAACATGTTTGTTCATGCTTTATTATAACCTAGAAAAAGGTTTTCTTTACAGTATATGCTGACAAATTATTAACATTCCCAAGAAGATTTCTGAACACAATTTAGAACAGAACTAATCAATCTTTTGCCCTGTCATATTTATCACCTGAACCTATTTTATTTAGCAGATTTTGCATTCCTTAGATATATAAAACTGTTCACAAGGCATACGTTTAAATTTGCACAGAAGAGGTACCAACACTACAAACAGTATATTGCATTCCAATTCGTCATGTCCATTAAAACAAGATGTAAAGAACATAGAGTCTACTTTCTCCTAAATGCATGGGTATAGTTATAACTCTGCCCTTTTCAAGGAGTATAATTGAAAGTTGGTTGTAGTAGCTTGTTGAAATACAACGCGTGCTATGCAGATATTATACTTCGATCGATTGAATTCTCACCCGAATTATATATACACAAACTAATACGGCCATCACAATAACACAGGTTATCAGACAAAATTCAACACTCACCCAAGTACACGGGGCAAAATGACCATGGTGTCCATGCATCTCAAATGAAACAACAACAGCTTCCTACCCAAATCCTTCCTCGTATAAAAGTATGCACACTAGTAAGCCTACATACATCACAGTGACACAGGTTATCGGACAACATCTACACACACCCAAGCACTTGGGGCTACAGGACCATGATGCCACAATACCCCTAAGGAATCAACAACAATAGACTCTACCGCGGATCAAGGACAAAGAATTTTAATCGCTGTAGTCGAGTGTTGAAATATGTGGTGTTATAAGTATAAGGTGCATTCAAATAGTAACAAGCCGGAGGATACCTTTCCTGCACTCGTGTGGATGGCCTTGCCTTTTTTGGGTGGTGGTGACCCTGGATGCTTCCACTGGAGGCTTTGTCGTTTGGATTCTGGTTCAAAATGATCGACACCATGACTCATCTCCAGCCACCACTCGTGCCAGGAACCCATTCCCTTCCCTCGCATAGCGCTGCAGATGACCAAGACAGTGGGCCATTCGACATGCTTCCTGGTGTGGTTGAAGACTGTGGGGTACCCATTGGGCACACACTTTGCGCAAGTGCAGTCGTTCCTTCATGATGGTGTGCACACTTCCGACGCTCAATCCGGCCACCGGGGCTATGGCGTTCACTGTCACTCGGCGGTCTTGGGTAATGAGTGCATCAACCAGCTGGGCGTTGTCATCGGTAATGAAGGGGGGTGCCGCAGACCGGGCATCATCGGCTAACGACACCAGTCCTTCCCTGAAGCGCTTGTGCCACGCCTTGACCCTTGCAAGGGACATGCAGTGTTCGCCGTACACTTGTGACATTCGGCGATGTATGTCCGTTCACCCTACTCCTTCCGCTGTCAGAAACCGAACACCACCACCTTGCTCTTCGTTTGACGCCTACATGTCACTGTTGGCAATGCGACTGGCAGCGTTGGACGATTGATGCTTGCTGCTGCTCGCTTTGTATCGTCACGTGACGTGCACGCGTGCCCTCTAGCGACGGGCTGTGACCTTCCACGCTCTGGTCAGAACCACACCTCGTTACGCACGCCACGATTAGCCGATGTTGTCACCGGTTTGCGCATTCCAGCCTCCGGCTTGTTACTTTTTGAACGCACCTTATATATATATATATATATATAATATTTTGTATTACAAATACACACTATATATGCTTAACATTATAACATGTGAAAAGTTATAAATCAATACAAAAAAAGAAGCAAAAAAAATTGAACCTGCTGGGATTTGATCCAAGAACCTCCAGACTATGAGTCCAGGTCGCTACCAGTACGCCACAGACGCCGAACAATTATACATGGTTTACAACTGGTTTAGTATACCTCCACAATATTTGGCTAGCAATAAACGATTTCATTAGAATTTTCTGCCGTTTGTAGAAACCATTTGATACTAAATATGTAATATATTCTTCAGTACATTCCTAAAAGGATATAAACTTACGAAGTTACAGAAATATATGGATTTATTTACGAGCAAACGATAGCGACCATTCAACCCAATGGGATGGCAAGGACAAGCACGATATAGCACGGTCAGCCTGAACTGTTAGCCACTACTGCGGTTACATATTCTATTTTAAAAAACTAATATCCTACCGGTCACCTCCTTGAGGACAGTTTAAACCTCCCTATGTACGATGATCGTATTTGGTAAAGCCAGGCCTTGTTGAATTGTAAGTTACGATTTGGCTATAATACTTGCACTATTCATAAATCCGCCATCTTGATACTATTTGGCTGATGACCTTGTAGTTTGGGCAAAAGATGCTTCTCACATTAAGGTATATTGTTGCAAAATTTGGTAGAGATCGGATAATTAGGTTAGTCGTAAATTGATTCAAGCTCAGAACATGTGGGTGGGCACCATTTATTTTATGTAATGATGGTGGCGATACAACATGACACAGAGTTGTCCCTTGCTAGTGCTATCTCTGTACCAAAGGTGGTTTGATTTGGCTTTGTTGTGTTTGAATTGATAGAGGGAATCGATTTGCACACATACAGAGCCTCCATTTTCAAACTATTGGGCTGATGACCTTGTAGTTTGGTCAAAAGACGCTTCCCACATGAAGGTAAGTTGTTGCAAAATTTGGTCGAGATCAGATGATTAGGTTAGTCGTAATTTGATTTAAGCTTTAAACATTTGGGTGGCCGCCAATACGTTTCCGTCATGATGGCGACGATATAAAACATGACACTTGAGGTGCTCTTTGCTAGTGCTACCTCTGTACAAAATTTCTTTAAATTTGGTTTCATCATGTTTGAATTGATAGGGGGCTACGGACATGCCGAGTAGACACACATACATGGACACAAAATTTAGGCTAAAAAATGTACTTTTCTTCTTTGAAGATCATCTGCAAACTTACATTTTTGTTTTGGAATGTCTATTATCTCAGCAATATAATTATAAAAGCACAACAACTAAGCATGATGTAAATCAACTGAACCTGAATGCAACATAATACAGCAGTAAATACATGTACAATAATATGATCCATGAGATTGGATATCTATCAAGCATCGACAGTGTTTGAGTATTAATAACCATAAAATATTCTGTTACGTTGTATTTCAAAGTGCTCCACCTCATCAATACATAATGAGTTTATTTAATTATTTGGTAGCGCTGAATGAACGTAGAAAGAGCGATAACATTCTCTATAATACAGTACATGAATTAGCCAAAATACCTGATGAATCAATGAGAAATTAATCAGGGAACGATGTTTTAATAGATGTTTCCTCCTCCGCTGTTTGTGACCCACCTGGCCATCCCAAATAGGATCACGACTTATATAGAGAAAATTACAGCTGTCCAAATCAATCATTTTCAAAACAGACTGCCAAACTTGCCCTGTTCAGTCTCTAGTGCGCAGCAGTCAGTTAATTACATAGTGTGCCGAATTGAATCTTTTATTCACCATGGACTGTGGAAGTTGCCAGATAACAATCTGTAACTTCAATCGGCGGTTCTATGATCAACCAAAGAAGTTGCTGAAGTTGCCCAGATCAATGGTTGTGTTAATCGTGCCCCGCTAGCTGCACGCGGCCAACGCCGCACTTACACCCGACCATTCTAACCTTCATTTTGTCCAACCCAATGGCCTTTGACAATGGTTACAGACAAACACGACCAGATCATTGGTTTTGAGTCAACCGTATCTCGCGAACTGTGCGCGGCCAAGGCCACACCTATACCCGACCATTCTAACCTTCGTTTTGTCCAATCCAATGGTTTCAGCCTAACAAGCCCAGATCAATGATTTTTGACACTGGTTACAGCCTAATGCGTCCAGATGAATGATGTTGGCAACATTGTGTGCGCCTCGGTTCGTGCAGCTAGAGTGCGCCTTGTTGACAGTTGAACGAGATGCAAGCGCTGTCGGAACATGGTAGCCGTTTTTAAAACAGCAATAAATAGAAACACATATTTACGTACTTTAGCACATAAATGAGGTTTAGTAGTGACCAGGGTTCCTAATTTCAATACGAAATATCGCACAAAGGTGTATAAGCCGCATTCCACTTACATTCAGAATTAATAATTATTTTATATGAATCTATGTACATGCTCCAACCTTAATTTGGGTCTTCAACATATTTTTTTTTTGGTGGAGATAAAAGTTTAAATTAAAGCATTATATTAATTCCGGGTGTTGTCAAAAGCAGTAATTCACTGTTAGTTGAACACATTAAAATATACAATAAACACACTGAAAACATTGAAAAGACATTTAAAAGTACATACATTTTCATTTGAGACTGTTTGGCCTTTCAGCATCTAGTCTGGTTTGCAAGCCTCTAATTGCAAAAAAGTAGCCTCAACGATCCCCTATTAGCAGTAAGCACTGCGGCCTACTCTGCTTCTACACCTCTCTTTGAAATCATTTAATACTGAATTTAACCATTGCCTCCTAGGTCGGGGTGTCTACTGTGGGGATGAAGTAAAAATTAGCTACTTTTTAGTTACCTTCTAATTCAAGATGCGTCTGCGCTCTGCAAGCACAGAAGCTCATCACGCGGTGAAACAAAACAATGAAAGCAGTATTATAAAAATTAAATAAATAATCAATAAATAATAGATATTTAATATCAAATGAGTTGTTTCAACTAATATGTCATCTTGTGTGCCTATAGATTGCACTGCCCTTGGCCGTTTGGTGAGATTACCTTTGTCCACGCGGTAGAGCACGAAGAAATATATGCGACGTTACTGAATTCTTGTCTTTACAGTCAAATACGGAGAAATATCAAGATGTTACACAATCGGCGCTGCTCTCAGCCGTTTGACGACATTCCCTTAGTCTTCACGCTAGTGCACGGAGAAACATCGCAATTTACACAATCGGTGTCACTTTTAATCATTATACGAGATTTCCATTGCCCGGTGCAATCGGCACCGCTAGCAATCCGTTTGACAAGAATCAAGTTATCCTGGTCATCGAATGCGGAGAAATGTCACGATGTTACGCAATCACCACCGCTCTCGGCCGTATTGAGAGATTCACATTGTCCTCACGGTTGAACACTAATAAGACCACGATACTATGCAATCGGTGCCGCACCCGGCCGTTCAACGATTAGCTGCCTGTCTATCTGTCCTAGCAGAATGGCGGAAGCAAGTTCGATGTTGAACATAATTAAAATTCGTGAGTAGTTATAGACATGTTAAATGATCAGCGCCGCTCGTAAGTGGTGTGCCTTGATTCCAGCTGTCCCTATTTTGTGGTTGGAAGTTCGCGGTGGATCACGAGGAGGAATTAGTATCGCGATGCTACGTAGTCAATATCGCTTTTAAGTGGGTTGATGCACTTCTCGTTCATTCATAGGCTTAGAAGTATGCGGTCATGGGAAAAGGGGCGAGTAGGATTCGAGATGTTTCGTGATGGGCACCCACTCACCTTTCACAGCATTCCCGCCGACCTCGTGGTCACAAGTTCGCCATCGGTCACGGGTATTATGACTATACACAACTGACGTCGATCTCTGTCCGTTTGACGAGATTCCCGCAAGCAAGTCATGCGGTCAGCCAGCCGTCTTGAGGATGTGATTTTAAAGGATGAACGTTCGAAGTAGGTATCGAATATTACGAATTATTCTGAGAGGATTGCACGAATAATATAAGAGGACATATTTTCATTCGAATTAAGAATTATACAATTTTTAGAGCTAACCAGTTAGATTATATATCCGATAGAACCAGAGTTCGAAAGAAATATCGACATATAACGGAATTTCGAATTAACCCTGCTGGATGTCACAAACTTAGGAGCCGGGAAGATTTTAAAAATATATTTCGATGATATTCTGCGAATTCCATTACGAAAAGGTATTATTCTCAATTTTGCGATATTAAATTATTTAGCGTTAATTCGGGGACTTCAATTTGAGATATTTTCCAAATTTAGACGTCAATGACTGAAATTATAGTTTTCTGTTGAGTTTCGGAAGATTTCGCGAAAAGTCAGGGTCCCTAATAACAATAAAAATAATATTTCACAACAAAACTTAAAACTCCCCTTGCTGCCCAAAATATACGTTGAACCTAAGTATACCACTCAAGGTATCCTAAGTATGTGTTTCCATGAGGTCGGGCACGGGAAAATATAGCATGATTACGCAATTAAAGCAGCTTGCATTAAACTCGCTCCATAGCAATCTGTGAGTCTAGCGGTGCGAGTTTAAATGATTTAAACCACAGTGAATTTCCGTTACCCCCAACTATCCAGACATCAAAATTAGCTACTTTTCGTTACTTCCGTTACCTATTTGTAAAATTTGCTACTTTTTCATTACTTTCCTTACCAGTAGACAGCCTGTAGGTCTTCCTCTGCTTCTCTGACACTCTACAGCCGAACTCAATCTCTCCTCTCCCTTTCCCTTCACATGACCCCACCATCTGAGTCAGCTGATAAGAACAGCTTCATCTAGAGTGTTCATTTCTAACTTAGCCTTGATCTCTTCATTACGAGTACCTTCCCGCCATTGCTCCCATCTATTTGACCCAGAAATCATTCATGCAACCCTCATATCATTTACCTCTAGCTTATGGATCAGATATCCAGAATCTACCCAGATCTCACCTCCATACAACAAGATCGGTCTAAATACTGAGCGTTGTTGGGAGAGTTTCATCACTATACTAACTTCTTTCTTACAGAATACTGTAGATCGCAACTGAGAACTCACTGCATTGGCTTTTCTACACCTCAAATACACTGAAGAAAATGGAAAATGCAACACCCAGAAGGAGTGGTGCTACATTGCTGCAATTGAACATGCAGGACGAGTGTTCGGTTGTGATTCGATGATTACACTTTCAGGTCCCTCTGACCGCAAGTTTGGACATCAATCAATACAGGATGTGCCCACCACGAGCTGCAATACATTGATGAATTCGGCGATGCATGGAGTCAATAAGGCCCTGGATCGCTTCCTGAGGAATTGTGGCCCATGCTTGCTGCACTGCACGGGTCAGTTGTTCCAGAGTTGAGGGTGGCTGAGGACGGTTGGCCAGTTGTTGACCCATCATGTCCCACACATGCTCAATAGGACTGAGGTCCGGGGATCTGGAGGGCCATTCTAAGGTTGTGATGTAGTGGAGAGCTTCTCTGGAGATGCGTGCAGTGTGAACCCGGGTATTGACCTGCTGAAACATCCCATTAGCAATGTTCGTCATCATAGGGACAACCACTGGATTGAGTACCTTATCAACGTACTCTCGAGCAGTCATAGTGCCCTCAACAAGCACTACTTGTGATTTCACATTAAAGCCAATAGCTCCCCAGACCATAATGCTTGGTGTTGACCCTCGACAATAAGGTCTGTGCGGCCCCTCTCCCCGGAACGTCGGCGCACACGATTCCGGCGATCACTGCGGTCAAGATAGAAGCGCGATTCATCACTAAAGACGACCCTATGCCATTCGTCGACCCACGTCGATCGTTCTCGACACCAGGCCAGCCTTACACGTCCCTGTTGTGGGGTCAATGGAACACCTTCTGCAGGGACACGGGATCGTAAGCCAGCTGCACGCAGGCGATTACAAACTGTTGGTTGTGTAACGTGGGGTGCCACAGCTGCTCGAATTTGCGCTGCTGTTGCATGGGGTTCCATCCGGTCCATCTGAATGATGCAGCGATCCTCTCTCACAGTTGTCTGTTGCGCTGGGCCTGTGCCAGGTCTACGAGTGTGGGTATCGTTATTTGACCACTGCTGCCATACACGTTGTACCGTAGATGCCTGTCGGCCAACACGTGCAGCGACAGTCTTTAGCGATAATCCAGCCTCACACAGCCCAATTATCCGATCCCTCTCTAACGGCGACAGTTATTGATAGCGTGCTCTTCTCTGTCGTCGAGGCATGTTTGACGGGGAACACTTCACTGCACAGACTGCAAGTCAACTACGCTACACCAGATTCCGTATACTGGAGTTGATTCCTCCACGACCAATCACATGGGGAGACCTGCAGCAACAATCCAATGGGTCTGAAACTTTGATCGTTTACATTCCTACATGGCATCGTTCCATATCTTGAAAATCAACACAAACGACCAATGCCTTCATGGTGTTGCAATTTCCATTTTCTTCAGTGTATTTCCTTCCCCATACCACCATCCTGAGAGAATACACAGCCCAAGTATCGGTACTTAAAATGTTCCACCAGCTCCAATTTAATTCCTCCTATCCGGCATTGTATTTTCTTGCATTTCTTCCCTATTGACATAACCGTCATTTTTGAAATGCTGATCCTCCTACCATACTCCCTACATTTCTGTTCAAGTCCTACGATGTTGGCTTGCAAGCATTCGGTGGAGTCCATCATTACAACCAGGTCACCTGGTTTTCACCTAATTAAATCCCACCCAGCCAGTTCATGCTCTTCAGCAAATGGTCCATATATAAAATGAACAGTAGTGGTGAGAGGTCACAACCTTGCTTCACTCCTGTAACAACCTTGAACCAAGAACTCGTCGTACCTTAAACTCTCGCTGCAGCCTAATTATCAACAAATACTTTTGATTGCCTGTAACAGCCTTCCCTCGACAGCATAATCCCTCAGGGTGCCCAGCATCTTCCCCGGGTACTCTATCACACGCCTTCTCTAGATCTACAAAACGCAAACAACTGTATTCCTCTCGTAACATTTCTCAATAACTTGGCACATACTAAAAGTTTGATCTTGACATCCTCGTTGTGTTCTAAAGCCACAATGGTTTTCATCCATCTTACTCTCGGTCAAAGATCAAATTCTCCTTTCTACAATCCCAGAGTATTCTTTACTCTTACACTTAACAAAGAAATCCCTCTATAATTATTGCAATCTCTCCTGTTAACTTGCTTATAAATTTTCTTGTCCAGACAGAGGGTACATTTCCTAAAACCCATGCCAATTCAATTATCCTATGCAACCATTCCAGCCCTGCTGTCCCACTATACAGTACTTTACCTTTTATGGCCGAAGCAGGTACATCTATTCTTACCGCTTCGTGACATTGTAGTTTATTTACCCCCTTCACTACTTCTTGAACCGTTATCCTGTTCCTGTCCCATTCTCCTCCACCATAATCTCAAAATCTGACACATTACTACAGAAGTCTCAATTAACATTTAGCAAGTTTTCGAAGTATTCCTGCCATCTTCCCAGTGCTTCCTTGGTATCCATAATGAGTCTCCCTGAATAATATGAACACTGCAAATTTCTCTTTTTCCACCATTTCTAAGATTCCTTATAACACTCCAGAAAGGTTTTCCTGCCACTTGACGTAACTTTTTAAATTTATCACCAAATTCCTTCCACGATTTCCTTTTGGTCTCAACTGTTATTTGTTTGGTTTTGTCCCTTTCCACTAAATATAGCTATCTGTCTGTTGGATTCCTTGTTAGGAGACACTTTTAATAAGCCTTCTTGTCACTTTTACAAGCAGACTATACTATATCATTCCATCAGGATGTGCGCCTTTTCCTGTCTTTACACACTGTTGTCCCAAAACATGCCTTTGCTACTTCTAGTACTGCACCCCTATAACCGGACTATGCTATTTCAATGTCCTGCAATTCTTTACCATCTACTCTGGAATTTCTCATCAATCATTTCCATGCATTTCTACCAAAGTTCCTTATCCTGGAGATTTTCAATCCTGATCCATCTGTAAAAAGCACTCACTTTCTGCACTTTAGGTCTAACTATGCTTAATTCACAGCATATCAGTTTGTGGTCTGTTTCATCGAAGAAGCCCCTGAATACCCTACAATTTCTTATCAACTTACTAAATTCGAAGTCAGTAATGATCTACTCTCTTATTGAAATGGTTCCTCTACCCTCCCATGTGTATCTGGGAATCTCTGTATGCTTCAAGATTGAATTTACTACAGATAACCCCCATGCTAGCAAAGAAGTCCAATAAACATTTTCCATAGGTTTTCACTTCTCTATCCTCACTCCACTTACCCATTACCGTTTCATAGCCCTCAGTTCTATTTCCTATCCTGGCATTGAAATCCCCCATCAGTACCACAATTATTGTTAACTCTCACTAACACATCACTCAGTGCCTCATTAATCTGTCTACTTCGTCCTGATCCGCCCCTTCACATGGAGCGTACCCTTAAACAATCCTGAACCGATTCCCTGACATTTCTAAATCCATCCACAATAATCGTTCATTTATGTACCTCACAGAAACTGTTATGCTCTAATGTTCCCTTGACACTTTGCCCTACCTCGTTTTACAACGGACATGTATTATACCTTGTAATCTCCTGATTCCTACTCTCTATCTCCCGTTATCTGAACTTCAATAACCCCTAGTACAGGCCACGCCAATTCAGGTGCTTCGCGAGCACTGGCCGGCACCGGCCAAATCACTGGTGTAGCACCGGTGGGGTGGGAAAAGGTGAGTAAGGCAGACACAGCACTGTTGTGGCAGTGGTAGGAGAGGAACAGCGCTTAGCGAGACGAGAGTCGTGGTGTGATTTGGTGAATGGGGCTGGGCAAATCAGCGTGCGTCAGGCGGCGTAACAGTATGAGAGCGAATAATAATAATAATGCCAATTTTGTGTACAGACAGAAATGAAAGTTTTATTGCGCTCCTTATTTTGCATTAATTGTCAACGTTCTTTGTTTATCTATGGCATCGCTTCGAAGCCACTAATTTTCCGATATTTGGAACAATCGTTTTGGCAGTTGCAATCCGAAGTATAGCTTGCAAGGAAGCATCAGACGACCTTGTTTTCGTTTTGTTGAAAATCCACAGCCTGCTTCCAGTCTCCGACCGGGTCAGGAATGGAATGAATGACGCCCCCATCTAGCGGCGAGGATATGAACTGTGCCGGCTGCCGAGGCCTGACGCACTCCTCTGGGGCAATGATTAAATGAATGACGGATAAAATCAAATGATAGTGGAGAGTGTTGCTGGAATGAAATTTGTGACAGGGAAAACCGGAGTACCCAGAGAAAAACCTGTCTGCCTCCATTTTGTCCAGCACAGATCTCACATGGAGTGACCGGGATTTGAACCACAGACCCAGCGGTGAGAGGCCAGCGTGCTGCCGCCTAAGCCACGGATTTGTTAATGTTCATAATTGAAAAAATTTGTTCACAAACGAACGTTGTTCCGAACATAGCAACAAATTTCAGGGCAAGAGCATGAATCCTCGGGAATCTTGTTCCTCGACGCCTTTATAAAATGAAATCAAATCACCATTGTAATGGTAATAGAGGTCTGTCAGAATTGAATAGCACTGTAGTTTTATCAACTCAACTTGGAGACTTGCTGGGGCATCCTCTGGGCGCACCGAAAAAGGCATCATAAAAACTTTGAGTGCCGGTTTTACTTGTTTTATTTCTTCAAACCAGCGGCGGCTCGTGGGGTGTAAGTTCAGTGCAGCCCAACACACGCTCGTGTGCAGTAAACGTATGCATGTTGAATAGGTGTTTTGGGTCATCTAGCTAGGAGGAAATCTGGTATGTCAAAAGTGGTTGGGTTGATTGCTTGATAACATTTCTTTTTCATCCTCCTCCTTCCATTAAAAAAACGGAGTTTCTCTTAAAATACAAAGTAAATCTACGGACGGTTCCATGTTAAAACACGCCTTGGAGGGAACACTATTATTTCACACTATAAGAAAAGATTTAAATACTATATGCCTAAAGAACGACCTCTCACTCTACATACTCGTACTTATATTTATAACTGGATTTCAAACGCACTTCCCCTCCAAACATACACCTATAATTATATTATGCTTAACACAGTACCTATAAAAACACCAAGAGCTTACTCTTTTAGCTGTGCTATTGTATGCTCTTCAAAAGCGCTTATTCTATTTACACTTCACTCACAATTAATGAGCCACACGGCCACGAATCACAATTTTTACTATAAAAGAATATTTTGTACACCACACGTTCAAATTTATAACAAGCTTCTTGTTACAGCTGTTGGAACAGTAGCCACAACTCTCGCGACAAAATATACTAGTAAATATGTCTTTGCGCGACTGTGTTTTAGCGTGATTGAGATACTAACATTGGCAGCAATGGTTGAGGGGCATGGAGGAAAGAATAAGAGGAGATGCCCTGAGCTCGTTTGAGTGAAGCCAAATAGCTTATAAAGATAATAGCGGAAACTCCTCTCCAAAACAGGAGACAGCGCTTCCCAGCACCGCCTAGCGGTCCGAGTTGGCAACGTAAGACCAGCTGATTTACAACCGTGAGATCCAACCACACAATAAAGAAATTATTGACCTGTGGATGATCTAATTATCCAATTATAATGGTTGGTACGGGGAGTATTTATGCCATATATGGCTGTAATAATTATAATCAACAAAGTGACCCAAAATCTTTCTTCAGGGTCCCAAGAAATAAGGAAATGTAAGTATGAATTTATTGTAAACAAGTAGCCTACCATTACACTGATAGTTCGGTTTTCTTTTAATACAGAATGCTTTTACAATATTTAAAAAAGTCAACAAAAGTCAACCCCTGGCACTATACAGCCCATGACGGGCTAAGGCCGACCAAGCGACCGCTGCCCGGCCATTTCGCCTGCAGATATTGGGGTGACGCGTGATCAGCGCGTCGGGTCCCCTCGGCCGTTATTCTTGGTATTCGTGATTGGGGCGCTGTCTCACTGTCAGACAGCTACTCAATTGTCCTCACGAGGTTGAGTGCACCCCGTTCCAAACCTCACGTCTGTTTTAAAATCCCTGAGCCGGGGATCGAACCCGGGGCCTCCGGGTGAGAGGCAGGTGCGCTACCCCCAACACCACGGGGCCGGCTTTTACAATAAAATTAAGCATATTTTAGCCTGTTCTTTATTTATTTATAGATGCACACAGTGGGTTATTCGAAGCCGAAGGGCTGACTTAGATGACGTATTGAAAAGGAATGGCCCAGAACATTTAAAGAGAACTCATGTTGCATGTTCAGACCACTTTGTGGAGAAAGATTTCAGGAATAAAAACTTGTCAAGTCAAGAATAAGATCTTTATAGGTTGTTGATAGTAGGCCTAATGTTAATATTGAAATAACTGCATTATTATAGAACGAGGTGACTACGGTACAGTAGGCCTAACATTTAACAACATGCTTCAATATTTCCGATTGAAAGTGTACGTAGTTATTTGTTTTTATAAGGGACGGAACAGCGATGTCATCTGCCTCTTAAGTGTACGTATTGCACTATTAAAGCTAAAGGAGGTTGGTGCAATCTAACAAGTTCAGAAACACAAATGTTAATTTTACTGACTTTATTGGGAAATATATAAGAAGGTAACTTTTTTCTATGTAATTAAGCGTGTTCAACTCGTTTTTAAATACCAGTATGTCAAAAAGGATAGATTAAAACCAATGTCCTAATATTTCCTTGCAATTTCGGTCGGTGCACACTCAAAAATGCTAGCTGTGGTGGCAAGGAGAGAAATGCTGTCAACTCGCACCAAGAGATGGCACTGTGATCGCTGTCTTCAGGCGAGCGCATGCTTTAACGGTCGAGTTTCCGCTATTATCTTTATAAGCTATTTGGTGAAGCCAAGCGCTGCACCCAAAGTGGGCGTAACCGTATCCTGTATTCGGTGCTCCATGACTTGCATGAGGCATTGTGCGTGGTGTTTTCTGAGTTATTCTTGCAGGATATCTTTCCAGCCTTTTCTCACATCTTCAATTCTAATCTCAGCATGTTTAGCGTACCCTACATACAAAAAAGAAAAAGCAATTTCTCTGCAAATCCCAAGTTATCAAACAGCTGTCGGTCAATAATTACGGTAGGCCTACGTAATGAATCAATTCGAGGCTAAGTTTCTACCCCCCACAAACAAAATACAGTACGGTACCAAAAAGTATAGACCATACCGTATTTTTGTGCAAATATGAGTCCTTTTTTAAGTGTTCTGTTTATTAATTTTAAGGTTCGTATTCTTGAATATCAAAATGTGTATGAACAATGAGTGAAAGTGGCTGTATTCGAAATTAGGCCTAAAAACTGATGGATGCCTCAACACCAATAAGAACGTAAAAACCAATTTGGTGTAAATACCGTAATTAGTTCGGCATCATTAGTTCCCCAGATGTTCCTCCTTTGGTATAACTCGCACCTTCAGACACCTGTATTCAATTTAATCAGTGTTTCAGCGTATTATTACGTTTTGCCGCGTCTTTCTTACAAAACTAGCCTTGCAAAGGTGCTCTCATATTTCTAATTAAATTGGCTTTTAAAACGATAACGCAGCTTATTTGTGCCAAGTACCGTGATGTACGGAGTGTATTCTGCCTATCCAAGAAAACATCTTGACTTGTCATTGCAGTTTTATGTCACTAAAATCCAAGACTAGTTGGGAGTGGTTTACGGCTTTAAGCATAGGAACAGTCATTTTCTTGCTCCCCAAAGTAGGCGTGCCGTTAGGCTTCATCAGCTTGCACTAGGCAGCGCAGCGAAGGCATCTCCTTCCGTTCTTTCCTTCATGTCGAGGGGCGATGAATGCGGGTTATATCGGGTGCGTTCGGATGATATCGTCACAGCTCGTGCGATGAAGCCAACTATTCCAGTAGCTCGAAGGGCTGCACCTAGCGGAAAACTTCTGTATACATACTGCAGGCGGTGTGGCGCGTTGTCATGGCAACCGTTCAGTTATACGTCACAAGTCAGCCCGTACTGCTGTGAGCATTGGCAGGGCTGCACTCAGACCGCAAGGCGCAATCGAAGGAAACGGACTGTGGTGCTTGCTTAATTAAGTATGAGCGCTATGCCGGTTGTGTAATCACAACATATAAAGCGCACTCTTCGTTCTTTTTAACGAATACGGTAGGTATTAAAGAGAAAATACAGGGATTCAAAAAATTATAGACAATTGTTTTAAGAAATGTTAGTGCAGCCGGGCTGTACCTGATGCACCTGAAAAGCCACTACTGCTTCAAACCTATCTTCAAATTCTTTATGCATACCTGCCAACTTTCAAAAATAGAAATCCAGAAGATCCCAAAGCGCAAAAATTTAACGCGTACATGCGTCGCAAGGTCTTAAAAATAGCGAGAAAAGACTACATGGAAAGAGATTACAAACTCTTGGTGATGTGAGACTATCTAATTCATTGTGCCAGTTTCCAAAAATTCTGAAGACTGATGATATCGTTTCTCACTTGAATTCATCACGAAAACACTAAATCACACAAAAATTTGCCACATAATTGAACGAATACCAGAACTACCAGACTTTCAGCGTAATGTCAAACACAAGGAATTAATGACAAAGGCGCAGAAATAATCTGCGAGACGGGATTATCGATAAACTTTACAGGGTGTTGACTGTAAGGATGAAGTAAAAGTTGATTTAGTTTTAGTTACCTTTTAATTCAAGATACGTCTGCGGTCGGCAACCATAGAAGCTCATCGCGCGTGAAGGAAAACAACAATGAACTGTATTTAAAGCAGTGAATAAGATTCACTTATTGTGTCAAAAATTTAGATAAAAATAAATAATGGGTATTTAATATCAAATGAGTTGATTCAGCAAATATGCCGTCTTGTGTACAAGAAGTTATGATTACCAAGAAGTTGCTCTGATCTTGGCTGTTTGGGGAGATTTCCTTTGTTCCCGCGGTAGACCACGAAGAAATATATGCGACGTAACGTGATCGTCACCGAATTATGTCTTCGCAGTCAGGTACGGAGAAATATCGAGACGTTACACGATCGGCGCTGGTCTCAGCCGTTTGACGCGATTCATAGTCTTTTAGATAGAACACGGAGAAAAATCGCGATTACATAATCGGTGTCACTTTTAGTCATTCGACGAGATTTCTATTGTCCTTGAGGTCGGGCACGGAAAAATATGGTAAGATATTATTACGCAATCGGCACCGCTTGCTGTCTGTTTGACAGGTATCCAGTTGTACTCGTCATCGAATGCGGAGAAATATCGCGAAGTATCGCAAACGCTGCCGCTCTCAGTCGTTTTACGAGATTCACGTTGGCCTCGCGGTTGCACAATGAGAACGCGATATTATGCAATCGGCACCGCATCCGGCCGTTCAACGATTGTCTGCCTGTTTATCTGTCTTGGCAGAATGGCGGAGGCGAGCTCGAGGTTGGGCATGGTTAAAATTCACGAGCAGTTATGGACATGTTGTATGATTGGCGCCTTGATTCCCGCAGTCCTCGAGGACACAAGTTCGCGGCCGGGCACGGGTTTTATAAATTTACGCAACTGGCGTCGATCGTGGTCCGTTTGACGAGATTCCCACAGGATGAATGTTCGAAGTAGATATCGGTTATTATGAATTATTCAGAGAGGATTGCACGAATAATCCGACAAGAGGGCACATTTTCTTTCGAATTCAAATTGTACGAGTTTTCGAGATAACCGGTTAGATTATAAATCCAATGGAACCATAGTTCGAAGGAAAAATAGACATAGGCCTATAACGGAGTTTCGAATTAACCACACTTTATGTCGCAAATTCACTAGACGGATAGATTTTTTAAACATAGTCTATGTATTTCGAAGCATTTTTGCGATAATTTTTTGAAAGAGTATCATTTCGCAAGATTGCGACAATAAATTATTTCGCTTGATTTCTAGACTTCAATTTGAGATACACAAATTTACAGGCCAATAACAGAAATGAGTGGTTTCTGTTGAGTTTCGGATGTTATCGCGAATAAACGTCTCGCAAAAAGTCAGGTTTCCGATTGAAAATCCACAGCCTGCTTCCAGTCTCCGATCGGGTCAGGAATGGAATGAATGAAGCCCCCATCTAGCGGCGAGGATATGAACTGTGCCGGCTGCCGAAGCCTGTCGCACTCCTCTGGGGCAATGATTAAATGAGATGATAGTGGAGAGTGTTGCTGGAATGAAATATTGTACCCATGTGAGTAATCTCGTTGACTAATATGCATCTGTCTCCAACTAGCATCAGCTCTCAGGCGTGTACGGTAACCCCAATTTTGCAGTGCATATTTTGGATTTGAGGCTAAAAGGTATCAACTCTACAATGATAAGGCACAACTCTATTCTAAAACTTTAATTCATTAAAATAAATCATGGCTTCAAACACAAAACAATACCCAAAAAAAGCATAAAATAAAAGCAAACAAAATTTTTACTTCCACAATCCATAAGTAAACAAATATGAAATCACAACAAAGTCATACCTAGCCATAATGCTTTACCCTTCTGTGAACTTCACAAGGATATACTAGTGCGCTGATGCACCTACGACTTCAAAACAAATGTACATTAACATAACAGTCATACAATGTGACTTCTTTAATATTACAACAAGGATTATTCCTTAAATCTCTTTATGTTAAACAATTATGTGTGCCGTGCGTGTTTTAATATTTTTCTTCTCACCAATGAAATGCTTTGCATGCATTTACCTATTTGGACGTTGCACCAAAATCAACGTGCAACTCCATAATTATGTAAGCTACCCCCTACATATCCTTCAATTATATGGTTTCACCGCATGCTGTCTGTGATTCCTATATAAAACGTTACGTTATAGCTTATGTCGGATTGTACAATAGACTACCTCGCGCTCAAGGCGATTGGCATCTAGTACCCAACTACATGACTTGGTTCCAGTGACAGTACAAATATATCATGTAACTATTCGTCAGATAGCTAAATTAATGAACCATCAGGATTAACTACAATTATCCATGTGTTCACAAACCACATGGCTATAATACTCAACATAACAATCTCGCATTATATGTCATTTTAACAAGGTCTAGAATCTCTTCCCTTTATAACTTGCCTGAGCGGTTCGAGTGGTTGGCACCGACCCTCGGCTAAAGAAATCGCTACACAATAGAAAGTGGGATGGGTCGTTCCACCAATTATCTCGACCTTTCTAAAAGTTTGAAAGCTTCCCTCTCTAAGCAGTGGAGATTTACAAGACAAATACTGTGTCCTAACCGGCACACATGTTCCCAAAGGATCTTAATTGACTATTATGCCAACAGGTATTGAATGAGCTTTTGTAATTATTCCTACGTCGAGGATAACGATTAATTAATGGCCTCACATGGGTCCATTCAACATGAAGGTTCGGGGTTCGTAATGCATGAGCCTGGCGGTGACCGATGTCTCAAGTATAATATAGGCGCACAAAACCACTGTCGCCATGAGTTTTCGCTGCCCACGAGCGTACATAACTCATCTATAAGTTCTCGGGAAATCATAGAGCTGCGAGGTGTCCTTGTTTCCTCGACTCTTACAAAGATTCCAGCCCGGAACACATTTCAATCCTTTTCTTCAGAGTTAGGGTCCATTCACTAAAACTCCGGAATAAATAATATCTCCAACAATGCCCACGACATAGGAGAATTCATACGTAGAATAGACTATCTGGCCCCTAATGCTCCATGCTACGACACACCGACCTCTAATATTAAGAGAAATCTAACATTTACTCTATAAGCTTCTCAATTAAGCTGCAAATTCAATTCAATAAAAGCTCTTTCATTACTGGTATCATTACTGAATATATGCAATATTCTGATATAAAGCTTCTTTCCATAATTACTGAAATGTAATCTCATTGTAACATCCTCCTGCTTAGATTGATAAGTCTTGCACTTAGCGTTAATAATTCTCGCTTACAACATTTATTTGTTTCCTGATGTGTTCATTCATACACTTAATAACCATTATTATTATTATCATCATTTCTCACTGACATAAACGATCAAAATCGTAATTTACCATTATTATTATAAATCTCATTGACATAAATGACCAAAATCATCCTTTATTATTATTATTGAAAATCTCATTGACATAAATGACTAAAATCATCATTTATTATTATTCTTACATAAATTACCAAAATTTCCGACATAGCTAAACGTTTTAAACTCGAACAATCGCGTTCGTTACATTTACATAACTGATTGCCATTCTTAATTCATAGTGGGAATAATTACTCCACTTAATGATGCAAATCATCATTTCAACTCTATCAAAATCAACTCATTACTGATTAAACATGGAGGATCAGCCTCCTAACTGACTTTTACTGGCATCTATAAGGAATTCACAATATCTTTACGGAATCACAGACATGCATCGGTCCATACTTCTACATAATTATAACCATAATTTGTGGGGTACTTACATCTCTATAGGCATCTAAGGTGGCTCCAACCAATCATATTCTTCCATGTCGCCCGCCATAATGGGTTTAACGCGACATATTTCTCTTGTTTACACACATTTGATTATACATTTCTATCACCAACACGACACGTTGCATACCTTTCAGGAAGTTAGCACTCCCCAAACATGTGAAACACTTCATCAAACACTACTTTAAATGATATTTTTACATATACATTACACTGAACACTCGTCACTTTATACACACTTCAATGCTGAAATTCCCTAGCA
Organism: Meconema thalassinum; assembly: GCA_946902985.2. Taxonomy (NCBI): domain Eukaryota; kingdom Metazoa; phylum Arthropoda; class Insecta; order Orthoptera; family Tettigoniidae; genus Meconema; species Meconema thalassinum. The sequence continues at coordinate 883,299,382 of OX336389.2, read as the reverse complement.
GAGATCGAAATTGCAGGTGTCGACGGCATCTTACGTTATCAACTCCTGATTGAAAGTCTGGTTATCTGCTCTCGGAACTCTCCAACAGTTTTTGTGACGATCATTACTCCTACAGTAAGCGTTACCATCTGGTACTCTCATGGCAATACCAAACACTTAGTAAAGTTTCTTTAGCGCATTCTATCGTAGTTACACATATACGATTAGTTAATACAATACACACTGCGCTTAATAAAGTTCAACACTTTCACAAATAATTATATACAATATTTCTACCGTTAGTCTATACGGTGCTTCATAACTGAACACGTCATAGTTCGTGCGGCTGATTATGCCTATATCACGACTATTATTCATACAAGCATGTTTACTGTTTCTTTTACACATACCAGTCCTTGTTCGGCGTCTCGATGAATAGATCCGTCATGCGTTATGCCTTGACGAACTTGCTTCACCCTGGCTGTAGCTGACTGAAGTTTCACTCGAAGACTGCACGTAACTTATTTGAAGACTTCTGTCTGCGACTTACACGCTGTCTCGTACTGCCGCATATTTGCTGCATACTGATTGCAACTTATTGCCATTGTGCTACAATTGACAATTGAGTAAAACTGTAACTGGCTTGTAACTGCGCTTGGCGGCATGTCGACTGAGCTTGACTGCGTTAGAACAGAGTGAGTTTCAACTGAGTAACAGAGCTTGTTTCAAAGTGAGGTTCAACTGAGTAACAGAGTAACACTGAGTAACAACTGAGAGCTCCTCCTGGGGTCTACTCCCTTATATCGGATTTCCACAGAAAGTAGAGCAACATCTTCCCGCGTAATCTTCGCTCCTCTCACAGCATGATTCCGGTCTTCAAACCATGATCATTGTGTTCCTCTTTCTTCACAGGTCCCAAAACTATCTGTGTGCAAAGGAATCGCTCGTTCAATTAATTAATATTAATTCCTTTCTCCATGGCGTGGGACGCTACCTAACCGGGAACTCCCCGTCAACATCTTCACATCCCTCCGCGAACAATGGTCGCTTCACAGTCCTTACGCACATCACTAAATATGCACCAATTTCGCATGTAAAAGATTCTAAAATTATCTTCTTGCCAAGATATTCACCTGTGTGCAACTCTCATCTCGATTCGTTACTCCAATCACGAGTAATCAATGATTTTTCTGGGCATTTCACCGCCCCTCCTCTACATCTATTCTCCGTCGGGGAATAACTGTGTCATTTTTCAGGCCTCTCCCCTGCTCCAGACGACATAATGGGGTGACAGAGATGGACGTGGCTCCACTGGGACCAACCCACAATTCTGGGCCGATTAGTAAATGTCAGCTCTGCCCTCCTCTCTGCTTCAAACCTCCAATAGCTTACACCAAATCGTCTTATAATGATATAATCCGCTCATTATATCCTACATTATTTTAATAAATAATGCCATTTCATCAAAAATCACACCAGTGATTAAATATACATCTCTTTCGAGGGGTTTTCACCAAGAAACTCCCTGTACAGATCTCTGGTTCGCTTCCTGGTGGAACCTTTTTACTGAGATCACAGTCTCTGAGAACCATGTTCGATTCCAGTCAGCATAACCCCATCGGGTTCATGTTCCCCTTGCAAAACTTATAAAAGTCCAATGCAAGTGGCTTATATAAGTAACCAGCTGACTGTCGACCACCGTCTGTGTTTACGTCTGGGGTCCTTCACCTTGTCTGGCTGCGAGTGGGTTAGTAGTATTCCCCCTTCCACACTCGGCCTTGTTTCTGAGCTGTCTATTCTCCCTGCGAAGGGTCGCGTTTACAGCCTCAACCTCTCTGGCTACTCTGACCATTTCTTCATAGAATTCTCGCAAACACTGGCATTCTTTCTGCTCTCCGCTTACACTGGGTAAACTGTCTGCTTCTCGTCCCGTCTCGCCGTTCCAACATTCAGGTCTGCCTGCTTGGCTGCCTCCGCTCTCCACGTTGAGTTGGGTGTGCGTTACTAATTCTTCTTCTGGTTCATCGAATTCTTCTGGCGAGTAATAAATTTTCAAGTTGGCTATGTTCATAACGACCTCGTTTCCATTCTCTAAATGCCTTAACCTGTATGCATTGTTCTGGAGGTCTCTTATCACCTCGAACGGGCCGTGGTAAGAAAAATTAAACTTCTTATACTTCCGTGCCTCTGGATCTGAACTGGCGGGTTTCTTAATTAAAACTTTCTGTCCCACGAGAAGCGGTTTATGATACCTCTTCGCACGATTCCTTCTCTGGCGTCTCTCCGCCTGTGCTTTTAGATATTCAAAGGTTCGTTGGATCCTCAATTCTCTACCGAGCTGTGCGTCTACTGGTAATGGAATAACACCATTCCACGGTCTCTCTGGTCTCTGATCCAGATGTAGAGTAACGGGAACCTGACCTGTCGCCTCATGTACAGTATTATTTATACAGTATTCAATGACTTCTAGAAAGTCAATCCAACGCCAATTCGCTTCAGAACAGTAGATCTTCACGTATTTCTGGATCTCTCTCATTACTCTTTCAACGGGACTTGCCTCAGGATGGCGAATGGTAGATAAAATCTGCCTAATTCCTAGAGTTTCCAGTTCTCGACGAAATTCTGCACTAGTAAAGCAACTTCCGTGGTCCGAGAGAATGTTATCCGGCTTCCCAAGAATCGGAATAACTCTCTCTTTCAGGCGCTTCAAGACCTGTTTTGAACTTGTCTTTTGAATGGGGCACAACACCACCATTTTCGAAAATACATCCATGGCTACAAAAATGTGTCTATTGCCTCTACGTGCTCTAGGCAATGGTCCAAAGTTGTCGATACTCAATAGCTGCCTTGGCTTCTCTGGTAATAACGGGATAGGTCGTTGCCTCATTAAAAGGGATTCGGCTTTACCCTTTGGCAAAGATCACATGTTCTAATAGCATTTCTCACCGTTTCTCTCAATTTTGGCCAAGTAAATGCTTCCTTCAACAGAGCACAGATTTTATCAATCCCCGGATGACCAAATGCTCTGTGGGCTAGCCATACTAATCTCCTCTGCAAAGATGCAGGAATTACAATCCTTTGACGTGTGTGATCCACATCGTCCCACTTGTGTAATATCTGATTATACCATACATAATCTGTTGCCAATGCCTCCGCCTCTCTGTATATCGCAGTTCCCCTTGCTAAACGTCCCTCAAAGTAATCGATTATCATCTTCAACCATGGGTCTTCGCGTTGTAGGTTGGTAATGTTCCTTAAGTCATCCAACGTCTTCTGATCTCGATTCTCAATCTGGACCGCTAGTACTTCTTCTTCTCTAGGGTAACGACTTAATATGTCCGGTATTACATTCTCTTTCCCTGGACAGTATTCTATTTCCACATCAAATTGCTGGATATACAGGGACCATCTTGTCAATCTCTGACTAGACAAATCTGTCTTTAACAAAAATGTTAAAGCTTTATGGTCTGTTCTCAGGACTATTCGGAAGCCGTACACGAGTTTGTGCCACGATTGCAACGCGTACAAAATTGCGAGCAATTCTATCTCTGTGATCGTGTAATTTTTCTCATGGGCTCTCAGTCTTCTGCTGATAAAGGCGATAAAAACTTTCTTCTCAGGCTGGTCAACATTTTCCTGGAATAGCATCGCTCCAATCCCAATAAGTGATGCATCCGTCTGTATGATAAACTTCTGGGTATAATCTGGGTATCCCAGTTTCACATATTCCAAAAGCATTTGTTTTGACCTCACGAATGCTTCCTGACATTGCTCCGTCCAATTCCATCTGCCGCCTTTCTTCAATAGGTCCTGCAGTGGTGCTACTGTCGCAGTATAGTTTGGGCAGTGGTTCGAAAAGAATCCAATTACTCCCAAATACTGTCGGACGTGCTTAACTTTCGTGGGTCGAGGGAAATTCCGAATTACCTCCAATTTATCTGGATTGGGCTTCACTCCATTTGCATCAATAACATGCCCTAGGAATTTAACTTCCCTCTGACAGAAGTGCGATTTCTTGATATTGACCTTAAAGTTCGCCTCTCGAAGGTCATCTAGCAACTTCTTCAGGTCTCTCATGTGCTCCTCCAGAGATTCTGATGTGAGTAGAATGTCGTCTACATATCTGATGGTACTCTCTTTAACCTCATCTGATAGATTGCGATCTAACGCTCTTATCAGGGCTGAACCAGCTGTTTTCAACCCAAAAGGTAGCCTTAAAAATGTGAATGTATGTTGATCAAACATAAATCCTGTCAACAGACTAGTTTTCTTCTCTAATTCCAGATGGTGGAAACTGGATGTGATATCCAAGTTTGAGAATATAGTTTTTCCTTTAAACTTCCTGAGGATCTCTTTAATAGGTGGCACTTGGTCAAATTCCGGAATAACTCTCAAATTTAAGCGTCTCAGGTCCAAGCAGACTCTGACAGATCCGTCTGTCTTTGGTACAATTACCAATGGACTTACATAAGGCGTAGGTGTTTTCTCAATAACACCGGCCTCCAACATCTCCTGAATTGCCTCTTTCACTTTAGCATAATGCTTTTCAGCTATAGGGTAGGGTTTCTGCCTAAATGGTATCCAATCACTGACTTGAAAAGCATAAGTGAAGTTCTTTATCCGACCAGGTCTCGAATCAAAGACTTCCTTCTGTTCCAGCAATAACTGCTTTAAATTTTCCTTCTCTTTTAGCCCAATTTTCGCTTCTTCTAGCTTCTCCGAAATGTATTCTTCCAATTTGGGTTCCAGATCTTTTTCCAAGTCTGTGGCTAGTGTTTTGAGCTCCGCTTCCAACTGCTCAATAGCTAACACTTCTTCATCAGCCACATCTCTGTATGTATGCCATACTTGTTCACTGGATCCTGGTTCAATTTCATTGAGTGCGACCTCTAAGCCTTCAGCTTCTTCATTCACATGGAACATAACCCTGTCCTGTGCTAGGTCAATTATCACTCTGTATTCCCTTATAAACTCTGCCCCAATAAGTAGGTTATAAGGTAGTTTGTTTACTAACAGAAAACTCTGCGAGAAAATAGAGCCTCCTATCTGTAAATCTAGGAATACCTGGTATTTACATATCATTGTTCTGTCTGGAATTACCCCTTTAATTTTGACACTGGAGATCGGTATCTTCAAAATGTTCTCTCTCCGGGCTATTTCATTATATAGAGCTTGTGTCATCAGGCTCACTGTTGATCCTGTGTCTAGCAGACTTCTGACTTTTAATCCTGCCACTCTCACAATTATAATAGGCAATTCTCTCTTGACCATGACCTGTGGTCCTCCTGTATCCTCAATCAATTCTTCTGGTTTGGCTATCCAATTGACGATGTTAATAGACTTCCATCCATCAGTCTCGAGCTCTTCTAATTTTGGCGTTTTTTTTTTCTTCAGCGCCCGCCCCTTTGGAGTTCCTTCTCTCCTGTTCGCTGCGCTGTAGTTCCAAACTCTTAGCTCCATCTCCATATCTGTCTGGCGATGTCCTGTTCTGCATGACTTCTTGCCAGCGGACTTGTGCTTTCTGGGGCTCATCTCCCCTTTCTTCGAGGTATCGCAAAGAAGCATGATATCGCTCTTCTGCCTCGTCATCGAAGTTATTTCTTCTCTCTTGGGGTCTCCAATTTCTATTATTGCCTTCCTGGCCATTATTACCTCCATTGTTATGGTACGGTTTGCCCCTATTATTGTGTTTATTCCACGAACTTCGACCTCTTCCTGCTTTATTAGCATTTCCTTTGTACCTTGACTGCCATTTTCTGGGTTCCTGTTCCCATTGCCGTCCATAGGAATCTAAAGTTTCTGTGCTCGTGGCCTTGTTGTTCCTTGGAGCTTGCTGTTGGTCAGTCTGTGTGTTGGTCACGTGGACTTGTTCCACGGTTCGACTCTGACGCATAGTATTTGCTGTGGTGAGGTCCAGTTGCCTTAGAACTGTCTCCATTTCCATAGCCGTTTTCGCATTAGCCGAGATTAGTAGCCTTTGGATCTCGTATGGAAGCTGTTTGGCGATAGCAATGCATAGCTCCAGTTCACTAGGTTTTTGATCCAGCTCTTTAAAACGACACATCTGCGATATGAAGAATTCTGCGTACTTCGTCGGGTTGTTCGTGCTGTACTTTTTGGCGTACAAATCCAGCCGTAAATTCTGCTGAGTCGCGGCGTCCCAATACCTCTTCAAGAATGCCTCGCGGAATTCCTCAACAGTATCAAAAGTGTAACGGAAGCTGCGAAACCATAATGCGCACTCCCCCTCTGTTAACTTCTCTATAGCACGTAGCCTACGCTCCTGCGGTATTCGTGCATCATTGAGATATTCAGTCACTTCCTTTAACCAATATTTTGGTGTCATACTACAGTGACTACCTGAAAACTTCCTAGGTTTTTCTTCGCTTGCCCTAATGACGTTTATCACCTGGGTGTGCATCGCATTTTCATGTGGCGTCGATGCCGCAATTGGTACACCTGGCGTCATGTAAGGACTTTCTCCTGCGCCTGCAGCGTTCCTGCTTATAGGTTGGGTTTCTAGGTCTGCCCACCTTGTTTTTCTTATATCCTCTATGCTGCCTTCACTTGACTTAGGATATTTCAGAAGTGTCTCCTCCTGTGCTATTATCCTAGTCTCCATTTGGTTATGGCGCATTTCTGCTCTTTCTAGGCGAGTAATGACTTCTTTCTCTATTCTTGTAAGCCTATCTCGGTTTTCCTCGGCTACTTGAAAAATTTTCACCTTGTCTTCTTTCAGACTTTGTTTGATATGGGATATTTCATCCTCTACGTCCTCTTTAATTTGAGCAAGGGTCTTGTCGCTTGCCTCTGTTTTCTGGCCTTCTCTTATTTCGAGTTCTTCTCTCAGACCTTTAATTTCATCTTGAATGTGTCCATTGACTTTAGACAATTCATTCCGGACCTTGGTGATCTCGCCTCTGTTTTCCTCTTGTCTTTTATTGACTATGACAATATCACTTTGCACTTGGTCCAGTTCTTTATGAACTTTACCCATCTGACCTTTCACGTTGCCTACCAGCTCCTTATTTTCCTGAGCGATAGCCTTAATTTCGCCTATTTCCTGGCATTGACCTAATATATTCTGGTCCTGTTTCTTGAGGTCACCGTTAATTGCTCTAGCGTAGCTTTTCAATTTCTGATCCCATTTGGAGTCGTTCTCCTCTAATCTCTGGTCTACTGTTTTCGTAAACTCTGCGAACTGTTTCGCTTGGCGTTCGAGATTCGCCTCGTTTTGGATCTGAATATCCTTAATATCGTTAGACAACGCCTCTAATTTACTATTGGTTTGCTCCTGAGCATGCCTACACGCTTGCAAATTACCCTCAAGTTTGGCTTCTATGGCCTCGAAACGTTTGTCAGTATTTACCTGCATTTCCGATACAATGCTTACAACAGTATCTATTACTTCGGTCTTAATGACTTCTTGCATTTGACCTAACTTATTATCTAGTGCAACCTGATTTGCATCTAACCGATTACTCAATTCAGCTTTATATTCAACTTTATTTGCCTCTAAACGGTTGTTTAATTCAATCTGGTTATTGTTCATTGCAACCTGATTTGCATTAATTGCCTCCTGATTGGCATCTAAACGATTGTTTATACTCTCCTGGAAAGCCTTTGTTTCCAGTTTATTCTGCTCGTTAGCAGCATCAAAATGTTGTTTCAGTCCTGCAATAACTTGCAAGATCTCCTCCGTACCTGGCATTTTACAATAACACACTTAAATATGCAGGCAGGCTTCCTGGAAAAATATGTGGATACGTTTCGAAGAGAAACATCAAACACTGCACACATATTGTGAAGTCGTACAAAACCTGATAATATTATGGTAGATTGTGGATTGGGTATGTAACGCTCGTACCCTTAGGCCATTCTCTTCTCAATAGAGAGATTCTGCGTTACCTCAAAAAGCCTACTGAATTCAACAATCACTCAAACACAGTTTGAGGCAAAACAATTACTATGGTTTTCCCCATGAAATACCATAAAAAATCTATGGGTTTTCCCTAAATCCCATAAGTTCCACGTATTCTGGGCGCCATGATAAATTAATAGAGCTTTTACTACCATAGACTCCACAGATGGGCGTCATGATAAATTATATCTATCTATCGTTGCCCGGTTCGTGCAATGCCAACATCGCTCATATTGCACTGACGCAGGCGGTTCCATAAAGAGTTAATACCGTCCCACGCTGCTTGGGCCATGATAAATGAGTAGAGAATAAGCACAATCTATCAAAATTTATATATACGTATCGGAACTTAGCTATGGATTAGGAGCGGTCACACCCTACTTCGTTAATTCTTACTTTAATAGAGTTGTGTGCATTAAATCTGACCGACTTTAGTCGTACCTTTAGCTCAAATCACAGTATAGGACATCAAATCCCATGTACCCATGTGAGTAATCTCGTTGACTAATATGCATCTGTCTCCAACTAGCATCAGCTCTCAGGCGTGTACGGTAACCCCAATTTTGCAGTGCATATTTTGGATTTGAGGCTAAAAGGTATCAACTCTACAATGATAAGGCACAACTCTATTCTAAAACTTTAATTCATTAAAATAAATCATGGCTTCAAACACAAAACAATACCCAAAAAAAGCATAAAATAAAAGCAAACAAAATTTTTACTTCCACAATCCATAAGTAAACAAATATGAAATCACAACAAAGTCATACCTAGCCATAATGCTTTACCCTTCTGTGAACTTCACAAGGATATACTAGTGCGCTGATGCACCTATGACTTCAAAACAAATGTACATTAACATAACAGTCATACAATGTGACTTCTTTAATATTACAACAAGGATTATTCCTTAAATCTCTTTATGTTAAACAATTATGTGTGCCGTGCGTGTTTTAATATTTTTCTTCTCACCAATGAAATGCTTTGCATGCATTTACCTATTTGGACGTTGCACCAAAATCAACGTGCAACTCCATAATTATGTAAGCTACCCCCTACATATCCTTCAATTATATGGTTTCACCGCATGCTGTCTGTGATTCCTATATAAAACGTTACGTTATAGCTTATGTCGGATTGTACAATAGACTACCTCGCGCTCAAGGCGATTGGCATCTAGTACCCAACTACATGACTTGGTTCCAGTGACAGTACAAATATATCATGTAACTATTCGTCAGATAGCTAAATTAATGAACCATCAGGATTAACTACAATTATCCATGTGTTCACAAACCACATGGCTATAATACTCAACATAACAATCTCGCATTATATGTCATTTTAACAAGGTCTAGAATCTCTTCCCTTTATAACTTGCCTGAGCGGTTCGAGTGGTTGGCACCGACCCTCGGCTAAAGAAATCGCTACACAATAGAAAGTGGGATGGGTCGTTCCACCAATTATCTCGACCTTTCTAAAAGTTTGAAAGCTTCCCTCTCTAAGCAGTGGAGATTTACAAGACAAATACTGTGTCCTAACCGGCACACATGTTCCCAAAGGATCTTAATTGACTATTATGCCAACAGGTATTGAATGAGCTTTTGTAATTATTCCTACGTCGAGGATAACGATTAATTAATGGCCTCACATGGGTCCATTCAACATGAAGGTTCGGGGTTCGTAATGCATGAGCCTGGCGGTGACCGATGTCTCAAGTATAATATAGGCGCACAAAACCACTGTCGCCATGAGTTTTCGCTGCCCACGAGCGTACATAACTCATCTATAAGTTCTCGGGAAATCATAGAGCTGCGAGGTGTCCTTGTTTCCTCGACTCTTACAAAGATTCCAGCCCGGAACACATTTCAATCCTTTTCTTCAGAGTTAGGGTCCATTCACTAAAACTCCGGAATAAATAATATCTCCAACAATGCCCACGACATAGGAGAATTCATACGTAGAATAGACTATCTGGCCCCTAATGCTCCATGCTACGACACACCGACCTCTAATATTAAGAGAAATCTAACATTTACTCTATAAGCTTCTCAATTAAGCTGCAAATTCAATTCAATAAAAGCTCTTTCATTACTGGTATCATTACTGAATATATGCAATATTCTGATATAAAGCTTCTTTCCATAATTACTGAAATGTAATCTCATTGTAACATCCTCCTGCTTAGACTGATAAGTCTTGCACTTAGCGTTAATAATTCTCGCTTACAACATTTATTTGTTTCCTGATGTGTTCATTCATACACTTAATAACCATTATTATTATTATCATCATTTCTCACTGACATAAACGATCAAAATCGTAATTTACCATTATTATTATAAATCTCATTGACATAAATGACCAAAATCATCCTTTATTATTATTATTGAAAATCTCATTGACATAAATGACTAAAATCATCATTTATTATTATTCTTACATAAATTACCAAAATTTCCGACATAGCTAAACGTTTTAAACTCGAACAATCGCGTTCGTTACATTTACATAACTGATTGCCATTCTTAATTCATAGTGGGAATAATTACTCCACTTAATGATGCAAATCATCATTTCAACTCTATCAAAATCAACTCATTACTGATTAAACATGGAGGATCAGCCTCCTAACTGACTTTTACTGGCATCTATAAGGAATTCACAATATCTTTACGGAATCACAGACATGCATCGGTCCATACTTCTACATAATTATAACCATAATTTGTGGGGTACTTACATCTCTATAGGCATCTAAGGTGGCTCCAACCAATCATATTCTTCCATGTCGCCCGCCATAATGGGTTTAACGCGACATATTTCTCTTGTTTACACACATTTGATTATACATTTCTATCACCAACACGACACGTTGCATACCTTTCAGGAAGTTAGCACTCCCCAAACATGTGAAACACTTCATCAAACACTACTTTAAATGATATTTTTACATATACATTACACTGAACACTCGTCACTTTATACACACTTCAATGCTGAAATTCCCTAGCAGAGATCGAAATTGCAGGTGTCGACGGCATCTTACGTTATCAACTCCTGATTGAAAGTCTGGTTATCTGCTCTCGGAACTCTCCAACAGTTTTTGTGACGATCATTACTCCTACAGTAAGCGTTACCATCTGGTACTCTCATGGCAATACCAAACACTTAGTAAAGTTTCTTTAGCGCATTCTATCGTAGTTACACATATACGATTAGTTAATACAATACACACTGCGCTTAATAAAGTTCAACACTTTCACAAATAATTATATACAATATTTCTACCGTTAGTCTATACGGTGCTTCATAACTGAACACGTCATAGTTCGTGCGGCTGATTATGCCTATATCACGACTATTATTCATACAAGCATGTTTACTGTTTCTTTTACACATACCAGTCCTTGTTCGGCGTCTCGATGAATAGATCCGTCATGCGTTATGCCTTGACGAACTTGCTTCACCCTGGCTGTAGCTGACTGAAGTTTCACTCGAAGACTGCACGTAACTTATTTGAAGACTTCTGTCTGCGACTTACACGCTGTCTCGTACTGCCGCATATTTGCTGCATACTGATTGCAACTTATTGCCATTGTGCTACAATTGACAATTGAGTAAAACTGTAACTGGCTTGTAACTGCGCTTGGCGGCATGTCGACTGAGCTTGACTGCGTTAGAACAGAGTGAGTTTCAACTGAGTAACAGAGCTTGTTTCAAAGTGAGGTTCAACTGAGTAACAGAGTAACACTGAGTAACAACTGAGAGCTCCTCCTGGGGTCTACTCCCTTATATCGGATTTCCACAGAAAGTAGAGCAACATCTTCCCGCGTAATCTTCGCTCCTCTCACAGCATGATTCCGGTCTTCAAACCATGATCATTGTGTTCCTCTTTCTTCACAGGTCCCAAAACTATCTGTGTGCAAAGGAATCGCTCGTTCAATTAATTAATATTAATTCCTTTCTCCATGGCGTGGGACGCTACCTAACCGGGAACTCCCCGTCAACATCTTCACATCCCTCCGCGAACAATGGTCGCTTCACAGTCCTTACGCACATCACTAAATATGCACCAATTTCGCATGTAAAAGATTCTAAAATTATCTTCTTGCCAAGATATTCACCTGTGTGCAACTCTCATCTCGATTCGTTACTCCAATCACGAGTAATCAATGATTTTTCTGGGCATTTCACCGCCCCTCCTCTACATCTATTCTCCGTCGGGGAATAACTGTCATTTTTCAGGCCTCTCCCCTGCTCCAGACGACATAATGGGGTGACAGAGATGGACGTGGCTCCACTGGGACCAACCCACAATTCTGGGCCGATTAGTAAATGTCAGCTCTGCCCTCCTCTCTGCTTCAAACCTCCAATAGCTTACACCAAATCGTCTTATAATGATATAATCCGCTCATTATATCCTACATTATTTTAATAAATAATGCCATTTCATCAAAAATCACACCAGTGATTAAATATACATCTCTTTCGAGGGGTTTTCACCAAGAAACTCCCTGTACAGATCTCTGGTTCGCTTCCTGGTGGAACCTTTTTACTGAGATCACAGTCTCTGAGAACCATGTTCGATTCCAGTCAGCATAACCCCATCGGGTTCAATATTGACAGGGAAAACCGGAGTACCCGGAGAAAAACCTGTCTGCCTCCGTTTTGTCCAGCACAGATCTCACATGGAGTGACCGGGATTTGAACCACGGACCCTGTGGTCAGAGGCCGGCGTGCTGCCGCCTAAGCCACGGCGGCTCTAGGTTTCCGATTAATACAGAAAAATATTTCACACAAAACTAAACTCTTCTTGATGCCGAAAATAAACGTTGAACCGATGTACTGTCTTCGCGGCAGGAGATGGCAGTTGAACACGCTGTGACGGGGTGCGAGGGGTCTTGCAGTACGCATGCGCGGTCCGCCTATTCCTAACTTAAATATATCAGCTTCCCGCATGCCAATGGTTTTCATTGCAGCAGGCGACACTCAGTCAGTGAAAGAAGGAATGTGATGAGTGAGTGAAGCAAGTATTGACCAACTGAATGTTTTTGGAATGCGCGATACGCAGTGAGCGGGAAGACCTCTGCAGTTCAAACCCGACTGCCAACTCCTGGCGCGATATCAGTATACAGTACCACTGAAGGAATCCTCAGTATGCATTTCCTTGAGGTCGTGCACGGGGAAATATAGCTCACGCAATCGGCGCCGCCTGCGTGAAACTCGCTTCATCGCATCTGCGAGCCTAGCGGCGCGGGTTTAAATGATTTTAACAGACCTCGGCGAATTTTCGTTACCTCCAACTATCCAGACATAAGAATTAGCTATTTTTCGTTACCTTTATAAAATTAGCTACTTTTTCGTTACTTTTCGTTACCGGTCGACACCCTGAGTCTTATCAGTAGATTTTCAGTCGAATTTAAACACTTGCATCTCGGAATAGGAGCTATTATCGAAAATCAAAACTAAAATGCGATTTGGAAGCTGAGAACGGAAAAAGGTTGGGAGTTGAAAATCCGGAAAAAACTATGTTAATCCGGAGAACCGGAAAACAACCCCAAAATCCGGAAACCTTCCGGGAAAACCGGAAAACTTGCCAGGTATGTAATTATGTAATGACTGCAACGCTTTTGTGTACTCACAGATGTGTTCATAAGTACTTAAATTCAAGGATATTAGAGAGGGAAAATGGCCCCAATTTCCTTCTTGAAGTTGACTCTTAAAAAGCACAAGCTGAAACTTGAAACTTTCAATATGGTCACAAATAGTACTGATTAATTTACTTTTGCCTTGCAACGAGATATTTAAATCATTTAAATACCCCATGATGTCTTTCATGAAAGCGAGGTCAGCGATCCATTGCTCATCATCCAAGTCTGACTGTGGAGAACCTTCCATATCAGAGAACAGGGCTATTTCTTGCCTCAAATCAAAAAAGATTGAGAGGATTTTCGAGCAACTTACCCATTGTGCGGCACAATAAAAAGGAATGTCTTTGTGAATTGATTCCAGATCCTTTAAATTCCCGATGATTCAAGCCTTGCTTTCTACAAAAATTCACAATTCTTTCAACTTGATCCATGATGGACCTAAACGTGTGGAAAACTTTTGCACATAGATGTTCTTAATGTAAAATACAGTGTATTGTCAAAATTGGGGGAGGCCCAGCTTCGCGCACCTTTCTTTTCATACGCCCTATGAGACCTACCCCTTCTGACAACATTTCAGGGACCACATCAGTTGCAATGCTGTACAGGCACTCGAGTAATAACTGCATATCGTTCAAAACCTCCTCTACAGCCAGGAACATATCTTCCCCGGTTGTGGTACTTTTCAAAGAAATAACATCCAACAGTTCCTCGGTAACAGTGAAATCTTTTTCGACACCCTGTACGAAAATTGCAAGTTGAGCTATGCTGGGATTGTCAGTGCTCTCAGCGAGAGCAATCGAGTACTGTACGAAGTTACGACATTTATTGCGCAACTGCTCCTTTAATTCCACACCGATTTCTTGAACTCTTCGAGAAATTGTATGTTCAGACAAGCATAACGCCTCAAATTGAGCCACTACAGATGGACATATTACCTCCGAACAGTCTACACAACACTCTTTTACAAATTGGCCATTCGTAAAAAGTCCTCCACTCTTTGCAATTTTCAGTGCAACAATGTAGCTTGCTCTAACTGCGCTTTCCGATGTGCAATTCAGCTCAGATGTCTGCGGGACAATGACAGCAATAATTAACTTTAAAAATCTTACCACACAAAACGGTCTGATAATTTATTTAAAAAAACAATCTCAAGAAAAACAGCGCAAGTTTCTATATATATATATGAGTACAAAGAAAAGTATGTGTGTTTGTTTTTTGTTTAGAATGAACCTTATAAACAAGGCTTACCTCTTCAGATTGTGGCAATTCTGATTTTAATTTAGTAACCAGTTCGCTTCTGTCCGGTCCAACAATCCCCTCGTGTGTTAAGGAATGTCTATTTTCATAGTCAAGGCTTTAATATTTACGGTAGATTGGCAGGTGTGCATGGTAGGTTGCATAAATTCATCCTTCTCACTGCCACCCGCCGAGCGGGTGTGCATGGTTAAGTTGCATAAATTCATCCTTCTAAACACGCACTGTGTCAAACAGGCATTACACGTTGCACAGTGCTTTCCCATCCGAATTTAGTTGAATGAGTTTTTTTTCCCCCTGATTTCACATCTATAGCCACATGCCAGCGCACTTTCAAAGAAAGTACCGGAACCAAAGTTTCCACCTCGTCATCATTTTACCCACCAGTATTGCAAGCTATTTGGGTCATGGACACTAGCAAAAGGCTCATTGTTTTGCTTGACACACAAGTGATTTATGACTGTGCATTTGACCATCGCACACTAAACAAGAATGTTCACAATTAGTGATTACATATTTAAGTGACTGTAAACAGCAGGAATGTTTTAATTGGTCATAAGTTTGTCATGTTTTAATTTTTAATAGTTTTTATAGTGTTTTAATATTAGTGTTATATGTTTCGACATGGACGAGGTCATTTTGTTCTGTGCTATGAAGTTTCATAATATTTATTGTAAAGGGCTGAAGAAGGAATTGGCATAAATTCCGAAACATGTACCCATGAGACGCTAACTTAGAATTAAATGTGTGTTGATTAGGCGGAAACTTTGCAACTTGTAATATTCAATTTACAAACAAATACGAATCTTCCCGTTGAGCATTAAAGCACGGCACACTTACAACTGAAACTTCCCTGCTCATGCTGAACGTTCGCAAGACAGATTAACAGTGTCCCATCTGATATGATTCAGAACGGATACTTCAGCACACCGAAGACACGTGCTGCTACAGCCACTACAAGGGGAGGAAAGAGGGGAGGGAGGGGAAAAGCACCGGTGACGCTCAAGAACTAACTGCTCCAGTTGGCGTTGCCTGCCCTAGTATATCCAATCTTATCCTACTTGCTGACTCAGTTAGCTCTACTTTCTTCCTTCAATTACCACTCTCAGTATTAATAGCACCCCGTCGAATACCAGTTCAATTGCCTGTTCGTTTCCACGGAGTCCATGTTATGTCAGATTGGAGTGGTACTCCATCACTCCCATAGGTCCGAGGCTTGCTCATGACATTTTTAGCAGGTTTAAGAAGTACAAGTGAAGAAGGTTGCTAGCTTTACTTACACAGGGCACAAAATAAAAATTATTTTCTTCCATGTTAGAATTTGAGTACTCAATTTGACATTTGGTATGTTGTGACGTGTTACAATATTGTTATTAAAATTAATGTTAAGGATATGTACAAAATCGGTCATTTATACTCCGAAAAGAATATCCACCTTGATGCCCTTCATTGTCTAAAAAGAAGGCATGTCCAGGGAAAAGAAAGAATATGTAAGGTAACCCTCTATAACCCATACCTTGTGTATATTGATTAAAATATAATCAATCAATGAATAGAATCATTGTATACAGCTATACCAAAATCCCAACATCAATCAATGATTTGTCATGCCATAGTGGCAGTTAAACACAAGGTTATAATATTTTGTCAAAGATTCCATTTCAAGAAGGCCAATTGGAATGAATAGAGTGATAAGACAGAACTTGCATAAGAAGTTGACAGGTCTCAAACTAGTCAAAAGGCTCGGGCACTGCTTGAAAGGCTAAAGAGCGATTCAACCAAGTGTCCTTCATACATCAATGTCCAAGCAAATAAAACAGCTAGAATCTTACTTAAAAATGGCAAACCAGTGCAGTAAAGATAAATGCACAACAAAAATATGCAGATCCTCAGAAGAAGCAAGCTATTTTTCTCAACAAACTAGAGAAGGCTGTAAATCTTGGATGATATTTGAATTGGGTACATAAAGCACTTTGGTCTAAAAGCAGCAAAGAACCCATTCCCAAGTTTTAGATGAACAGGGCACTGCAGAAAGATACCGTGTCCTCTTCTTCTCAAACTAAATCTGTCCTGGTCATAGCGAGGTCATGGCGGTATAACTCACAAAATGCACCTGCCTAGAATGCAGGAATTTGTTTTTTGACCAGTCTTACTCAACAGTTATAATTGCTCCAAGGGAAGCTGTTCCTGCAAGTTATAAGGTGCGTTTAAAAAGTAACGAGCCGGAGGCATAATTACAGAAACCAGTACCTGTATGTTAGAAGTATTGGCCCTGGCTTTTGAGGCACTTGTCCCACTGTGACATGAGGCGGTGAATGGCTGTCTCATAAAATTCCCTGGGCTGCGATGTGAACCAGTTCCGCACGTACAGCTGGACATCAGCGTCCGAGGTGAATCATTGGCCCCGCAGAGCCCTTATCAGGGGACCAAACATGGCGTAATCACAGGGAGAGAGGTCCGGACTGTATGGAGGGTGACCGAGAACCTCCCATTTGAATTTCTGCAGGAGTGTTGCGACTGTGTTGGCCGTATGAGGTCGTGCATTGTCGTGGAGCGACCCCAGCGGCTATGGCGTTCACTGTCACTCGGCGGTCCTGGGTAATGAGTGCATCAACCAGCTGGACGTTGTCATCGGTAATGCAGGGGGGGTGCCCTAGACAGGGCATCATCGGCTAATGACACCCGTCCTTCCCTGAAGCGCTTGTGCCACGCCTTGACCCTTGCAAGGGACATGCAGTGTTCACCGTACACTTGTGTCATTCGGCGATGAATGTTCGTTCCCCCTACTCCTTCCGCTGTCAGAAACCGAACAACACCTCTTTGCAATTCGTTTGACGCCTCCATGTCCCTGTTTGCAATGCGAATGGCAGCGTTGGACGATTGATGCTTGCTGCTGCTCGCTTTGTATCGTCACGTGACGTTCACGCATGCCCTCTAGCGATGAGCTGTGACCTTCCACGGCCTGGTCGGAACCACACTTCGTTACACACGCCACGATTAGCCGATGTAGTCACCGATTTGCGCATTCCAGCCTCCGGTTCGTTACTTTTTGAACACACCTTATATTTCTATGGTTCAAACATCCTTGGTTCGGTTCTGATTATGACAACTAGACAGCTCTCATAAATTACTGTCATCTCAAGGATATCCGTAAAGTTGCTCTAAGACTTGGAAATGAGCCCTGGTCATGGCAAAACTATGGCGGTATAGGTGACAATGTGCTTGGTCATAATGCAGGAGATCCAGATTCATATCCAGGCTATGGTTTTATTTTCTAGCCTTACTTAAATCCATTCTAGACTCAATGTTAAAGGGACGCTTTAACATCTTATTGATCTGAATCATCATCGGTTTTAACTCGAATCAGAGTATAAATCTTCTTCCTTCAGTCCAGTTTGTGGATGTGTTTACAGTGACTAAAGAGTCCAATCCTGGCATGGAACAAGCGACCACACAAGTCACATAGTATTGCTGGACGAGGACGTGGTTGGGCTGCTCGAAGTTTCCTAGCTTGACGCTTGGCCTCTTCATGTGTGCGTCGATCCCTTTCAAACGTCTTTACAGTATCCGAGATGGTACGGCGCCAAGTTGAGAGGTCTTCAGCCAGCATGTCCCAGGTTTGTGAATCAAGACCTGTCAATTTCAGGGTCTGCTTAAATTGGTCCTTGTAGCACCTCTTAGGACCACCATGAGGCCAGGTGCCATAGCATAACTCACCATATAGCATTTGACGAGGTAATCTCACATCATCCATCCGATGAACATGACCAATCCATCTAAATTGGTGACCTATTATGGATGATTCTATGCTGTTGATTTGAGCCTTTTCCAGAACAGCAATATTGGTGATGCGGTTTTCCCATTTAATCCTCAGGATTGATCGAAGTTTTTGTAGGAGGAAACGCTCAAGCTTCCTGAGATCACGTCTGTAAAGGGTCCACGTTTCACAGCCATACAACAATGTAGAAATGACTACTGCTTTGTACACCATAAGCTTTGTACTCATGGACAGATCTTTATTCATGAAGACCCGGTGCACTAATCGTCCATATGCTGCATGGGCTGCACCAATTCTCTTATCCACATCCTGCTCACAGGTACAGCTCACCGAAATGGTACTTCCCAGGTACGAGAAGTGGTCTACCTGTTCTAATGGCAAATTTGAGATGGAGATATTGAACTGAGGAAGAGGTGTGCCTGGTGAAGGTTGTGCCAAGACTTTAGTCTTATTGACATTTAAGGTAAGACCAAAGCGATCACATGCACTTTTGTAACAATTAACTGACTCTTGCAACTCTTCTGGTGTGAGAGTTGGCGACGCAGCATCATCTGCATACAACATGTTAGTAACCTTAGTAACCTGAGTATTCCTCAAGGAGCAGAGACGAGTTAGGTTGAAAAGCCCTCCATCAAAACGATACTTGACCTCCACACCTGGGATGTTTGTGGGTGAATCATAAAGCATTGCAGCCAAGTACAGCGTGAAAAGCGTTGGAGCCAGTACACATCCTTGTTTCAATCCATGGGTAATAGGAAATTCATCGGACATCTTATTCAGATGGCAAACCTGACCTGTCATGCCATCATGGAGAGCCTTGATTAGATCTACAAATCGCTGAGGGCAACCAAACCGCTTCAGCACCGCCCACATGGCTGGTCTTGGAACCGAATCAAATGCCTTTTCCAAGTCATAAAAGACTAAGAAGAGTGGATTCTGTTGTTCTCTACATTTTTCTTGTAGCTGTCTCACACAGAAAATCAAGTCAATTGTGCTTCTGGAAGCTCTAAATCCACATTGTGACTCTGGGAGGATCTTCTTAGAGATATCCTTGAGGTGGTTAAGTAGAATTCTTGCAAGAATCTTCCCCACAACTGATAGCGGTGATATACCACGGTAGTTGCCACAAACACTGCGATCACCCTTTTTAACGATAGTGGCATTCTTTAGGTCTCCAGGTACCTTTCTTGATTCCCATATTCTGAGGATAAGGGTGAAAATCCTTGTTTTGAGGGAATGACCTCCGGCTTGAATTAGTTTCAGAGGAATGTTATCTGGGCCAGGTGCTTTTCTGGGTTTCAATTGGGTGAGAGCTGCACTGAAGTCATGATAAGTAGGAGGTACTGCCAACCACAGTTGTTCAGGTTGTTGCGGCACATCACAAAGGAAGACTTCAGCAGCTGCTGATGGACGATTTAGGAGATTGGAGAAGTGCTCCTTCCAACATTCCAAGATTTCTTGACTATCAGTAAAGGTAGTAGAATTATCAGCGCTTTTCAGTGTACCTGATGATGAGCGAGATGGTCCATAAATTTCCTTGAGTACTGCATAGAAGTTCCTCAAGTCTCGAGCATCCGATAGTCTCCGCAGTTCCTGAGCCTTCTGTTGCCACCAAGTATTTTTAATCTGCCTTATCTGCGTCTGGCATTTACCCTTGAGTTCCAGTAGTTTATCTCTCTTTGTGTTGGAAGTTGGGTATTGAAGATGGGCAAGATAGGCATTCCTTTTGGCATTGATGAGAGACAGAATTTCCTCATTGTTGTCATCAAACCAGTCTTGTCTTTTCCGCACTATAAAGCCAATGGTTTCCTCAGCTGACTGTGTAATAATCTTCTGTAGTGTGGCCCATTCTTGCTGAATGTCATTTGTTACTGGGTTTTCTGATAACTGGGTGACGATCCTGTTTCCAAAATGTTTATACATGGATTCATCCTGAAGTTTGGATGTATTAAACTTCTTTCTTGGCAAATTTTTCATGTTCCTAGGAACATAAAAAATTTGATCTGAATACAAGAGCACCAACACTACCATTCAAAAGTATCAACAATTACCAAAAAGAAAAACCACCTGCAACATTGTCTTTTGCTCGAAACCAATTACTGAGTCGGTGGTGATTGATAGCTTAAGGGGTACAACATTGAGGATATCTTCCTTAAGGGAACCGGAAAGAGAAAATCCATCAAAATTACAACATTTTTTAATTGCCTTCTCTCGTACCCCAGTCCTCACAGAACACATACAGTATATGCAAGGATTTTAAAATTTTCTAAAACATAATGGGTAACAGAGAGCATTTTCTAAACAATTAAGTTTCTGCAAAGTGCCTTCTGTTACAGTCTTGCATTCATCTGTGTTTATCCTGCCTGCAATACATTGGCTCAACTGTATTTACTGTATTTTCAGAATGCGGTAGAAGGACTGGAGATTGCAAAACTTGATTGTGTAGGCCATGTCCAAAAGCGTTTGGGTACGAGATCCGAGCTGCACAAGGATCTTACTCTCCGATAGTAAGGGAATATCAGGTCGTGGCAGGCTAACGGATTCTGCAATTGACCTCCTCCAAACATATTATGGACTGCCAATAAGAAGAATTACTAATAAGTTACAGGAAATAAGACAATAAGAAGAATTACTAATAAGTTACAGGAAATAAGAAAAGCTGTTTGGGCCACCTTCTTCCACAGGACTTCTGATAATGAATACAGATATGCACATCTCCTCCCAACATCAATTGGAGAAGTTTAGAAGACCTATCTTTAGGGCCCCAGCTAGTAAAAACTTGCTTTCTAAATGCATCCACGGGAGAAAACAAAATCCAAATTGGAGCTTCAATAACTGCCTATAACCGTATTTGTGGGCATCAATACCCTAACAACTAGTGTCTTGGATGCATTGTTGGGTTTCAATGATGGATCAGTCAGTAGGATGAAAGTTATGAGTGATAGGGGCATTGAATCTGGGGTGAACATCAAAAATGCATTTTTATCAATTGACAAGCTGAGGGTACAGGAGGCCCTACATATGACAAAAGAGGCCAGAATTCAAAAGAGGGCCGCCAAACGTAAGCTGGAGGATGCTGAAACCCACAATGATGGCAGCTATGGACCTGGCAAGTTTGAATGAAGTTGAACAGATCAAATCATGAACTTTAAATGTATATTTTAAAAACTATGAATTTTACAGCTTTGGGTATGCTTTTCTCTAAAGCTATTAGCTCTCCAGCAATGAAATTTGGTACAGAGTTCAGGCGTTGTACTCTTAATAAAATGTACTAGATTTAACGCAATAAGGGAAGTAATGAGCCAAATATCTAGACATTTTTAAGAAAAAAAAGTCAATTAATTTTATATTAATTTCTACTAACATTTAAATGTTATCATAAAACCGAATAGGTCAGATGGAGTACTCTAGTACCCTATGCTCCACATCGGAGTGACAGGAATTAAGTTAAGTAAGTCATAAAACTAGTATGAGTAAGTATGATACCCTATTTATGGTTAAAATTTGACGTGATTTCAACAGTATGTTTCCGAGAAACATGTACCAATGTTAGTATAGCAAACTATAGGAAAATCACCCACTCCCTGGTCCCCTAAGGGTACAATTTGGGTACAATTATGTTTACCGACTTAAAAGCATTGAAATTCCATTTTCTAAGGCAAGATTGAAAAACGGCTTCCAACACAATAACACTAAGAAATCTTCAGAAATAGCTTTTCTTTTCAGGGTCATCTGTTTTTTTACCCATTTTAATGTGAATTGTTTTGGTAGTTTTTGACATATTTGGGTTTCAATGACAATGTGTATGAAGTGAATTATACAAAATCCCTTTTTATTCCTGCTAAACAAAACATCCAAAAAATAAGACCCAGAAAGAAGTGTATTGAACTTTTGAAGTGGACTTTTCTTTATGAATAATTTAAAAAATCATGGTATTACCTGACCTAATTGGATGATTTACTTAAAATTCGGCAGAATTATTCAGATTAACCACAATAATCACATTGAATGAAAAACTGAAGGGCTTGCAAACCTTAAAAATAATTCCATTTCAACAAATTCAAACAGAGTTTCTATTACATCTATACTGTAAATTTACCTGTTAATCGCACGATAGAATAAAATCTCTGGTTTCATAACCAGTGAAAGATCTCCCATTTCTGGTATACTTTTGAGGATACAGAGTTTTTTTTAGCCTACTTCCAATTTTTGCAAAAAATTAAATTAGACTTATGAGATCTACAGAGCGCCAAAAATTGTGTGTGTGTGTCTGTGTGTGTCCTCTGTATGTCTGTCTGTGTCCCCCCCCCATCAATTAAAACACAATAAAACCGAATTGAACGAAATTTGGTACACAGCACTAGCAAAGGGCACCTCAGTGTCATGTTTTATATCACCGCCATCTTTACCATACCTGAATGGCGCCCACTCAAACGTTCAAAACGTAAAATCAAATTACGACTAAACTAATCATCCGATCTCGACCAAATTTGGCAACAACATACCTTCATATAGGACATGTCTTGCGCCCAAACTACAAGGTCATCAGCCATGACATTTCAGGATGGCGGCCGTGTTAATTATGCAAGCATTATAATTAATAACTCTGAACCCATTAGTTCCGATTATCGAACCGAGAATGGTTTAAACTGTCTTAAAGGATGTGACCCGTTCGATATTTTAAGTTCATATTATAATATTACATGGTAGCAGTGGCTTTAAAAAGCCGAGCCGTCTCGGTTACAAGACAAGATGGCAGCTGATATCTTGTGCCTGACCTGTATTTCACTAATTTGAGTATTGCAGGCAATATAGCCTACTGATAGAAGTAATATAAACTTTGTATGAATATAAATATATAAAATATATACTCCATTGAAGAAATCGTTTAGTCCAAATCATTACTTGTTGTATGTAAGTCAATTGATAACGGCAAATTTTGGTGGAAATGTTTGGTCATGTGGTTAAAGCGTTAGTCTTTTACCCGTTCGATTTGATTTTTTTAATGTTTATTGTTTTGTAATTTCTCAGAAGTTAAAAAATTAAGCATTATATTATGCATATTACAATGAAAAATATATATTTAATTAAAAAACATTTGCCACCGGATCTGCGCGAGACATCTAACAGCAACCAGATGAACTATCATGGCCAACTGGTTGTGAGCTGCACACCGGCCTGCACGTTGGAACAGCTTTAATTGAAAAGTTTCCTTTAATGGCCACTAGAATGCACTCGCCCTATTAGAATTATCTTATGTGAAACTTCTCCACCAGATGTCATGACTGGCCTATGTGGGACTCCATTGGTTAGCATACCGTTGGCATTCTATACACATCGAATTTGAAGAATGACAAGTTGATAATACGATAAATATTTAATTTAAAGCTTTTGTAGCAGCCTATTGTGTGTGTTATTTGAAAATGTTATTTGAGCAAAAGAACAGAACGATCCCACTCTAGCTGTTGGTGCAAATAGCAATCAAAAATAAAGAATGAACATGTAAACTAAAATTGCGCTCTGGGGATTTGAATTGCATAGTCTTTGATTGATTGTTTTATTTTACTACAGAGCTCTAAGTGGTAGCGTTCACATGCTTGTCCACATAGTTGGCATACACATGTCATGGTAGGGTCATGGAAAGATTTGTTAATGCAATTAAGGTGGTGAATACCATGGACAGCCAGACATGTAAACACATGCCTCAACTCAAAGTTGGATGTTGCCCACGTCCGATCGATCATGTCTCCAGTTCCCTAAAATTCTTGAGATATGTCTTCTCTTTCTTTCTTCAATGATGGTATTTATTTATTTATTTTATGTCTTCGGTAGTGGCGAAGTTAGGGCTCATGGCCCTCTCTTACACTTAACCACGAAATATGGTACCAGTACATAGCTTATGACAATTTCGAAAATACAAAAAATATTATGATGATAAATAAGGAGTAAATTAATTATGCTAATACTAATATTAGTAAAAAAAAAGGCACATGAATAATGATAGTAATAATAATAACAACAATAGAAATAATAATAATCACAATGTCACAGACCTTTCTATAATATCCTAGATATAATCCTAGCTCAGTCATACGTCCTATCATCCGTCACCATTCACACGGGGCAATCAGCAGTATTCAACAGGTAATCTCGGCATGCGGCCTTAAATTTATTTATTGTTGTGGAATTTCTGATATCGGGAGGAGTTGAATTCCATAGTCGAGACCCAGCTACAGCAAAAGAGCGGTTAAACATGGATGAGTGGTTGGTGGGGATGGCGAGGGAAGAGCCAGATCGAGTGCTTCGATTATGATATGAGGACAAGTAACTAAATTTTGATGACATGTACGTGGGGGTGTTTTCATGCAGAAATCGATAGATGGATGTCAACAAGTGAAATTTACGGCGTTCATCAGGTTTAAGCCATGAAAGAGCACGGTAGCTTGGGGTTATGTGGGCATCGTGTCTTAGATTGAAAGCGAACCGAAGACAGGAGTTCAATGCTTGTTGAAGTTTTATTGTTTGACCATGAGTCGCGTCAACGAGAACGATGTCACAGTAGTCTAGAATTGGTAGTATTAGTGTCTGGATGAGTTTAATCTTAATGTCTAGTGGTAAAATATTCTTATGGCGCACGAGTGGGCGAAGGGATGCGTATATCTTTTTACGTGTATTTCTTATATGTGGTGACCAGTCAAGAGTTTCAGTTAAGGTTAACCCAAGGTTCCTTACTTCTTTACTAAAGGGGATGGTGATTGAATTCAGTGTTACTGGAGGCACAACGTAGTTGTTTTTTAATGAGATTAGTAACTTATGAGAGCCGATGATGATAGTTTGGGTTTTCTCAGGCTTGAGCAGGAGAGAGTTGTCATCGGCGTATACACTAAGTTGATGGATATCAGTGTTTATATCCCTTATTGCATTTGATATATTGTTGATACTAGTGTGGCAATATATTTGGAGATCATCTGCATAAAGATGATATTTATTATAGTTAATTGAGGAGGAGATATCGTTGATATAGAGCACGAAAAGTAGTGGCCCAAGGACCGAACCTTGGGGGGTTCCTGCCTTTTTCTGACGCCACTGTGAGGTGGTGTCCTGTACAATCACACGCTGATTTCGACCCGTTAGGTAAGCAGAGAAAAAATTTATGGCTTCGAAGCCAAGAAGGGATTTTAGCTTCTTCAATAGGGTCGGTATATCTATGGTGTCAAATGCTCTGCTAAAATCGAGGAGTGTGAGTATTGTTACTTGTCTTTGGTCCATTGCTTGTCTGATGTCATCAGTCACCTTAAGTAAGGCAGTAGCTGTGCTGTGGCCCTTCTTGAAACCAGACTGGAGTGGGTCAAGTAGAGAGTGAGTGTTCAAATATTCCAGTATTTGGGTTTGTACTAACCGTTCCAGTACTATGGAGAGAGCAGGGAGAATAGATACAGGGCGGTAGTCGGACGGTAACAGTGGGCAAGGTACCTTAGGAAGAGGGATCACGTTGGCGTATTTCCAGATAGAAGGCAGTGTGCCATTGTTTAAACAGTAATTAAAAATGTGTGTGAGAATGGGGAGAACAGCACCAACAATGTAATGTATAAATTTAATAGGTATATCATCAATCCCGCTCGCCTGGGATCTAATGGAATACAACACTCTCTTAACTTCATTAGTGCTTACGTTACGAAATGCAAAGCTGGGTCGATCTGGTGGTGGAAATGATGGGCCGTGACTGGCAGCGTTATTTGGGCTGGATTGAATATCTGCATCCGTGAAATATGCATTTAGCTCGTCTAGTGGAATGTCAGGTATAGGAAATTGCTCCTGTTTTTTCCTATGCCCAAAGCACCGAGTTGTTTCCACGCTCTAGCTGTGTTTAGCCGGCAGGTTGTATCATGAACATACTTAAATTTAAGATTACGTAAAGTTTGCTTAATTTGGTTTCGAAGTACTCGGTACTTTTCAAAATCATTTGGTAGACCAGAACGTTTGTATTGTCTGAAAAGATTATCTCTACGGGACATCATTTTCTTGACTTCCGGAGTTAACCACGGCTTAGGTTTACGAGAAATCCTTATCTTTCTCTTGGGCGCAGGTTTGTTGTATAGTGCATGTATTAATAGATTAAACTTGTTTACTTTTTCGTCAATGTCGTCCAGTCTCAATATGTCGTTCCATGGAAGACTGTAGGCATCATATTTCAGTTGTACCGGGTCTATGTCCTTTATATTTCTGCACGTAACATATTTAGTCCGGTACTTTGGAACGCGGAGCGAATACGCTAAGTATATTAAGTCATGGGTGGATATAGCCGGCACTGGTATTTGACCATGAGTCACTACTTTCTGTGGGTTATTTGTTATGATGAGATCAATTAGTGTATGTGAAGTGTAGCTTACTGTGCTTACGAAGTTAGTTGGCTCGAGAGGAAGTATCGTCATGTCACAGGAAGAAAATAGATCTTCAAGTTTCTTTGCTTTGTATGTTTTGGTTAGTAAGTTAGTGTTAAAATCTCCTAAAATAATGACATGTTTGTAAGATGGCAGTAAATTAAGCAGACTAGTTTCAAACTCCGAAATGTATGATACAGTAGGTGGGCGATAGACAATACCTATCAATACTTGCAGCTCACTCAGTGTTACCTCAACAAACATGAACTCCGTCCTCAGCAACTCAAGGGACGATGATGAACAAATAACCCTGCTTTTCAGATCATCTCTGCAATAAAGGGCAACACCGCCTCCCATCCTATCAGCTCGATCATGGCGAAGGAGATTATATCCTTCAAGCTGAACCACACAATTCGGAAGGGATTCAGACAACCAACTCTCAGATATTCCTATTACATGAACATTGTTTTCACAGAATATTGCTGTAATATCATCTATGTGTGCTGGTAAGCTTTGGCTATTCAGGTGGCAGCAATGTAAGGTTCTAGGACAGTTTGAAAATGCTTGCTGTAACTTAGTACCAGCGTGCGCTGGTGAAAGTGTAGGGAGGGGAGAATTTCTATTGTACGAGCCTCGGTCATTGCCTGAGGGTGAATTGGCTCCTACAAGGACAGCAGAACTATTTCTAAATGGCATGCTCACAGGGTCAAGAACTTACCGTAACGGTACCTCGACTTCCTGATGAAACTAACAGCTGACTGCCTAAATACTAAACACACACAATCGCACACACAAACCTAATGTAGCATCTAGTACACATGTCTATGAACATATTCCATTTCCTTCACCTAGCCTATTAATGTGCAACTTTAGTTCCGCAGGTGTGTTAATATTTAGTTTTCTGCCATTGTTGAGGTAGACAACAACTCGGCCGTCTTGTGTGGATACATTACGTAATCCCCAAAAGTCCCGTGCTTTTCTTAAGATGTCCTTCCTAGTTGCAGTAAGGGATTCCGTTATTAATAACGATGTGCCTTTGAGCAACCGCTTGGCGCGCCAAACACGATCTCGTTGGTGGTATCGTAGGAACTTTATTATTATAGGCCTACTCCCTGAGGCCACGATTCCTGGTAGTAGTTTTTCCGAGGTTCTGGTGTATGGTAGAGGTAAATAGTTTCTAAGGTCTTCAACCCAGAAATGATTCTACTATACTCCTTGATAAAGACAAAGAGTTATAAGTATAACTATACTCATACATTTAGGAGAAAGTAGGCGATATGTTCTTTACTGAACATCTTGTTTTTAAATAAGACAATAAAATTTTGAAAAGCCAATAAAAACCAATCGCATTATACAAAATCCCTTCTTATTCCTGCTAAACAAAATATCTAAAAATTGGGCCAAAAATCCGAGAAAACCTCCGAGTTGCATAAATATTTCATGAAATGTTTGCTCACCAGTGTATAAAACGCCTGAATATACATGGGTTGGTTTTATAGTTTTGGCACCTTACTTATAACTGGATTAATAACTCACTTAGATGGTTCCAAGATTCACAGGCCCTCGATGTAGTCCCCACCGTTGCGTAAAACATGTTCCCAGCGATGCGGAAGTCGTTGGATCCCGTTGGCACTGCCCAATCTATTGATGGTACGAAGAGAGCGCTCAGCAGCCAGCTTAACGTCTTCAATGGTACGGAAGCGTTCCCCGCGCATTGTCATCTTCATCTTCGAAATGAGATCATAGTCGCAGGGACTGATGTCGGGAGAATATGGGGGGGTGATAGAGAACCTCCCAGCCCCAGCGATCCAACAATGCCGACAACGCCTGCTGTGTGTGCCCTAGCATTGTCATGCAGAACGATGGGCGGTGTAACCATGTGGTGGCGCAGTTTCCTTCTCAGAGCTCCTCGGAGATGGTCTTGCAGAAATGAACAATAGTACGCCGCGTTAACGGTTTGCCCTCGGGGAACAGTATGGTGAATGATCACACCATCCCAATCATAGACAAGAATCAACATTACCTTCACATTGGTAGGGGTTGGTCGTACTGTTTGTTTCCGTGGTGCCACCACTCGTTCGATTGGAGTTTTAACTGTGGCTCATAAGATCTGGCCCACATCTAGTCAATGGTTATGACACGCCTTAAGAAGGCCTCTCCTTCGCGCTCATAACGCTGCAAGTGCATACAACAAGCGTCATATCGCAGCCATTTGTGCATGTCGGTTAAGTCATGCGCAACCCATTTGGATGCAATCTTCCTCATTTTCAGTAAGTCCTTCAGGATGTGGAGGACAGTTGAATGCGCCAGTCCGTTATCTTGCCCTAATTGACAAATCGTTACGTTCCGATCCACCTCTACTAACGCGGACACCATCTGTACATTGTCATCACTTACTGGTGGGTGACCAGATCGAGGCATGTGCTCCACACGTTCGCGCCCATCTCAAAAGGCTGCAACCTATCTTGCTACCGTTCTGAACGATAACGCAGCTGCACCGCACGCCTCCTGGAATCCACGGTGACACTGTTTAGCACTGCGACCCCTAGCACACTGAATTTTTATCCATGTTCTCTGCTCCTGCTTGGAAAACATTACGACTGTCTTTCGCGAGCGCTGGTCTCACACTACTCATCTAACAGGCGCGACTGCGCACGAGCGGTGGTTAGGACGGGCAAGGTCATGTGCTCTGAGGGAGGGGATGCAGGGCAGCAGCCGTCGGTAAAAGTGGCAGTGCCCAACATTGTTGCAACTTGGCACTGAAGCATTGGTGCCAAAACTAAAAAACCAACCCATGTATTATTATCATGTCTCGCATTATACTTAATTAGCAATGTTTTTATGTTCTTTACACACAGCTGTAGTTAAGATATAATTGCAGTCCACTTCATTTTCCTTAGACATGGAAGGAAATTTTCAAACAAAACGTTTGATGTTGTTAAATCACTTTAGGGCCTTGTATTATCTTCGTCGTTAGTTACAGATGTTTGGATGAGTGATATAAAAATGTCTGATAAACTGTGTTTCTGTAGTGACTGCAAAAGTGTTTGTAAACAGTCTAAGATTGGATAGGCGCCTCAGACTCGAAAAATGAGGTACCATTTATTGTTAATTTATTTAAGGGGCTTAGGACATCTTGTCATCAGATCCATATATTTGAGTGTTTGTTGGATGTGTATGATTTTGTCTGTGTGGTCCCGTGATGACTGTGGAAATGTGTAAAACTGCAATTATTAGAATAATAGAGTGGGGGAATTGAAGTCGTGGTGCTTAGCTGCGATGCAGGATTTTGAAACAAACCAACCAAATTAAAGAGGTTTAGCTGATTTTTGGACTGGGCTTCTCATTGTTCCACAGTAGCCATTATTGGTGATGGGGCATATGAACTCAATGATCCACCCCTGACAAAAATAATCACCACCATCACTTTGATCTTAATAGATTTTCTGCTGGTAAACACACACAAGATATGAGTCAAAAGAGAAATTACATTTCTTGAGAAAGCTGTCACATGCAGTTGAGCAAATGGTACTCACCGAAATTATGGGCATAGTAAGGAGCCCCCAAGCAAAAAACTCGAGGAAGATAACTACTAAAGCATGATAGACGCTAGGCTCTCCAATTCCAGATGTCTGAAAGCAAAATGCAATATACATGAGCAATGATATTCCCACTGTAAAATAAGGCAATAAAGTATGTCTATCCACACGGCAAAGAACTATTGTTATTAAGAACAATGATGCTTTGGATACTTCTAGGTATTATGAAGAGGAGGTAGCACCTCCCCATATATTAGGCAATGCTGCATCCACCTTTCTCTATATTGCATGCTGTTCTGTTTATGACAAAAACAAACTGTGTATTACATTTTATAAGTCACTAATGTATCCAACCTCCAAAAGCATAGACAAAAACTTTGTCTTTGTCGTCACTTCTGGTGCTTGAGACATTGCCATTGACTCCAGGTATTTAGTTATTTCTGTATTGAATCTGTCTGGTAACCTGTATTATTGTAGTGTATGAGTAGTGAGTGCTCTTGCTTGTGACAAAAACATACTTCCTGTTACATTTTATAAGTCACTAATGTATCCAACCTCCAAACACACAGACATGAACTTGCAATAGATTGTCTGTCATTGCTTCATTTTGGGGCTTGAAGAATTTGGTCATCAACTCCTTGTATTTAGGTGAGTATTGAATCTGTCTGATAACCTGTATTATTGTAGTGTATTAGGTGGTGGCTCTGCTTTTAAGTACCGTGCCAACACGGAATATGACTGAAGCAGGGATCCACAGAAAACCACTCTTAAGATGGCCAAGAGTAGGGTTTAAACTGATGTATCTTCTCAATCATCCTCACGACCCTAGGTGAACCCTGTTCCAACCCTCACACCAATGTATGTCAGGTGAGAATCGAATTGAGGCTGACTGGGTGGACACTACGATACCTACCTCTACAAGATAATGTGGCCTAGAATTTCATATCAACAGCAAGATTATGTCTTCTATGTTGTGCAATGTCATGCATCTAATTTAAAGCGAACAATATTTGCATAATTTATTTCCTACACCTAATCGTTGGGCTATGAAGGTCATACCATATTGAAACAGGGCCTTGTGCACATAGGAGGATCTCTTAGCTGAACAGTACATTTTCACTATCCCAGATAAGGTGGTTGCTAACTATAGGAGCTTTAAGGGGGTAATTTGCTAAAAGACAAAAAGGATGTGTTACTTCCATCCTCAGCTGACTGATGCAGTATGGCTGGAGCATTGAGTACAGGGAAGATGACATGTATCATGGATTATATTTGAAAAAGGAGCTATTGCTCTTGTCACAAGATCACTGTCAATAAAATTCTTGAATGGAAGAAAACAATAAATTAATCTGAGGACAATCTATGGATAGGAAGAAATATGGGAACATGTTTCGTTAATTACAATACTGTTCTTAAAACATATCTTGAAACCGGTATCTCAACTGAAATTAAATTCCAGCTACATGTCTATATTCCGGATCACCAATTTGAATGAACCACATGGTACGAGTGATAACGTTGATTGGAGTAAGTTGTTTGACATTTTCAAAAAGATTGGAATAAAGTACAGGGATAGGAGGGTGGTGTACAATCTATACAGAAACCAGACAGCAGTTATTCGAGCTGAAGGCCGTGAGAGAGAAGCTGGTATTCAGAAAAGTGTAACGCAAGGCTGCAACTTATCACCCATACTCTTTAATCTATACATTGAACAAACAATGGAAGAAATTGGAGAAAAATTCGAAGTAGGAATAAAGATACAAGGAGTATTAATTTCAATTCTGAGACTTGCTGATGACATCGTCATCTAGCCAATTCACCAGAGGATTAGTATGAGTTTTTAAATGGTATGGACTCTGCCTTGAGGAAAGAATTCATGATGAAAATTAATAAATATTAAAAAAAAAAAAAATGGAATGCACCTGAAAGAAATTAGAAACCCCTATTGACGTCCAACTGCCAGGGGAAAAGCTAAAGGAAGTAGGAGACTTCTGTTACTTAGGCAGCAAAATAACCAGTGATGGACAAAGCAAAGAGGTTATATAAAGGAGGTTGGCTCAGCCAAGGAAAGCATTTCTAGAGAAAAGGAATCTGTTGACATCTATTATGGATTTAGATATTAGGAAGTAATTTTTGAAAGTCTGGAGCGTGGCACTCTATGGAAGTGAAACTAGGACTGTTGGTGCAGCAGAAAAGAGGAGACTTGAAATGTGATGTTACTGGAGAATGATCAGACGGGTAGATAGAGGTTACAAATGAAGAGGTATTAAGACGAAGGGGGGAGGAGAGATGTTTCTGGCGACTGCTAATGAAGAGAAGAGAGGTTGGTGGGACACATACTAAGACACCCAGGAATAGCAAACTTAGTAATGGAAGGAAGGGTTGAGGACAAGAACTGTAGGGGTAAACCAAGGTTAGGATATGTTAAACAGATATCCTCTGATGTAGGGTGCAGCAGCTATATAGATTTATCAAATACGTCTTGCAATGGCCTTCCCAGTGTGTACTAGACAGTGTCTTGGTGAGGTGTGCTTTAACCAACTGAAGAGCCCAATTGCACACCGGGGCGAAACACTGTCATTTTGTTGAGTTATGCCGGAACATTTAGCACAATTTGTGTTTAAATATATAATGGCTCAATGGACAATACATATATTTTTCTTTTGAAAATTATATATTCAATGCAAAGGTAAGGTTATAATTGCTTTGGAGTGGAGTTTCGACTCCCATAGTGCACTGGCTTTGCTCGTGACGCGGATACACATGTATCAAATACGTCTTGCAATGGCCTTCCCAGTGTGTACTAGACAGTGTCTTGGTGAGGTGTGCTTTAACCAACTGAAGAGCCCAATTGCACACCGGGGCGAAACACTGTCATTTTGTTGAGTTATGCCGGAACATTTAGAACAATTTGTGTTTAAATATATAATGGCTCAACGGACAATACATATATTTTTCTTTTGAAAATTATATATGTAGAGATGAAACGATTAAATCAACATAGGCAGGCATGGAGAGCTCAATCAAACCAGTCTGAAGACGACTACTACTACTACTACTACTACTGCTACAACAACAATAACGTGAGTAAAGAGCAGATTTCTTCTCTGGTGGGTTCTGGGCCTGTAACTGGTCTTCTGTATTGAAGATTGGCTTCTTCCAATCTTCTTCGGATGCTTCTCTCACTAGCATCAACCCCTCGAACTTGGAGGAGTCGATTTTGTGCTTCGATGGCGGTGGTGTGACGGTCGTGGAGAACTTGAAGTTGTAAGAAGTGGTCATCTCTCTCCAATGTTGCTCTTCTCGGGCCTGTTCCTGGTCTCCTTGCAAAGCCTCCAGTTTCCCTGTACCTTCGTACGGTTCTGGAAATCGTGGAAGGTGTAGTCCTCAACACCTCGGCAACGTAATGCATGCTGCGACCATCTTCCACCAAAACAACAACTTTTGCAGCTTGTTCAGGGCTTAAGGACATGTTTGCTCCAGAAAGCTAATTACGGCAATCACAGAAAGATCCTACAAACACATGTGATTGAAAAGGGAACAATTCAAAGTACAACAATAAGTGCTATAAGAGCCGGAACACATTATTGGCTCACATCCAGTGATGTGTTTTCCAGGTTGTGCGAGAAAAAACAATTGAGGCTAGTGCAATCAACAATTGACACTTAATCGTTTGTTCGCAAAGCAACGCCAACAACATACCCCACCTATAAAAATAGGTTGAAGTGCTTCACTTTGATTAAATAGATAATTGCACATCATTTATTATGTGTTGCGTTTTTCATGCCGGTCAATGTATTTGAATTGCAGTCAATGGCCATAGCAGGGCATTTCAAATGAATGCCCGTAGGTTCCCCGATTTCAATGTCAAGTAGTTCCAACTTTAGCTACCAGATGCCAATGTCACTGACACCCAGCGGCGAATGTTGGAATTTGATGGAGCGTTTCTAACCCAATAGCCTACAAAATTTTGCTACACACTACCATGCCATAAATCTATGACATGGGCCCGACGACTTCGACTGGGTTTGAACCTGGGATCTTGGGCATAACAGTGCTGCAAGCTACCGACTACGCCACCAAAGCCATGCATAGATATCCTACCAAGATATGCTTCTGATTTATAACCGACTGGCTGCGTGGCTCAGCGGTAACATTCTCGCCTGCTGTTCCCAAGGTTGCAGGATCTAATCCTGGCGCAGTCAGCTGGCATTTAAGGGTGCGTAAATACGAGGGAGCTGTGTCTTTAGATTTACTGGCACGTTAATGATCCCCTTCAGGGCAACATTCCTGTACCCCGGCGTCTCTAAAAGCCACAGTAGTTAAAGGGACCTAAAACCAATAACATTATTATTGATTTATAACCAGTTAAAGACATAGTTCTGTTGTTTGATTGAAAAGCTTTATAATACTTTTCTACTGCTTATCCCAATCAATTGAGGTCGCCGGAACCTACCAGGCTCATTTTGGTTTTGGCCGAGGATTTAAAGCCGGATGCCCTTCCTGATGCCACGTAATTTTTCACGTGAAAATTCCACCCCGATGTCACCGGGATTGGAACTCCGGGTGATTGACGAGCAGCTAAGCCACTGCACCATCACTCTTCTCTTGAAAAGCTCCATAATACCAGCCTAAAATCCATAGCTCAAATCTTACCTTTTAGGGTCCTTTGGAAACTCGGTGTTGTCTTGTTATTTGAACAGTCTACATTGATTGAACGACTTCTCAGTCAGCCAACATGAATACACCCAATTAGATTGGGTGAGGAGTAACAATTAATTTCCCTGTGAAACTGTAATTCATATTACAATAATTATTTATACACTTAATGAAACGCTTCTCATACAACCCCCCCCCCCCCTATTTATGTGAGAAGTGTTTTATTAAGTGTATAAACAATTCATGTACATTTATTTATTGAAATAAATTAGATGCCAGTGGATTCAAATTTGTATGAGCATTTACCGTACCAAGTTCCACTCCGCTCGGACATTTAAACTGCGAGAAAATCCATTTAAATATTTATATTTCATGTTGGATTTGTGCTCACCAGGTTATTGAAAGTCCCATTGGTGAACTTATGTTCATAGCCTCTATCAACATACAAAATTTCAGTTTGATTGCTGTCATAGATTAATGGATATTGGGAACCGTCTAAATATTTAGGATGGTTGCCATGTTGGATTTTTATATATGTAGGCCATAGAGTTACGTACTATTAGATGACGATTATTGCGTAGGTTCATTATTCAAACTTTCACTTTGATTGCATGATTAATACATAAGAAATAAAAAATTATTTAGAAATTTTGCACAGCTGCCATCTTGAGGTTATGTAAACAACTGAACTAAATTAGATGCCAGTGCATTACAATATGTATAAACATTTACTATACAATATTTCACTGCGCTCAGATGGTTGAATCGCGAGAAAAGTCTATTAAAATGTTTCAACTTTGCTTGGCCGCCATGTTCGTTTTGTAGTTAACTGGTTTTTGAAAGTCTCATAGGTGAACTTCTAGTAGTGCCCTTTATCACTGTACAAAATATCAGGGTGATATCGGTAATAGTTTCGGAGATATAGAATGCCAGTGAAATATTTCGCCAGTCGCCATCTTGAGGTTATGTAAACAATTAAACTAAATTAAATGCCAGTGCATTACAGTGTTTATAAACATTTGCTGTACCAAGTCTCATTGCGTTTGGATGGTTAAATCGCGAGAAAAGTCTATTTAAAAGTTTCAACTTCGCTTGACCGCCATGTTCGTTTTGTATTTAACAGGCTTTTGAAAGTCACATAGGTGAACTTCTAGTAGCGCCCTTTATCACCGTACAAAATTTCAGGGTGATATCAGTAGTAGTTTTGGAGATATAGAATGCCGGCGAAATATTTTGCACAGCCGCCATGTTGGATTGGTGAGACGTAATAAAATTTGAAGGGCACAGTCAGGGTTGGCCAAAATAGTACTATGACTTTACTGAGTTTCATTGAAATCGCTCCAGCCATTTACAAGTTATCAGGGGGACACACATACACACACGTACACACTGACAAAAGGTGATCTCATAAGCCTATATTTTCATAAATGAAAATAGACTAATGAAGTCCACATTGTTAGAGACAGTGGTTCAACATGATAGAGGAAACATTACTATTTAATGAAAACATTACATTTGATTTTGCTGTAATTTGTTGTTCACTGATTGCATTGGAATGAGAAATCGAGGCCATATTATTTGTAGTACTACAAACAATGTGTTGTGTTTTGTTTTTTCCCCCCACTCATTCCAACTTCCACACCGTTGTGTTTTCAGTTTTGAGGATTTCTTTATTATTAATCCAGGGCTAATGTTTATTTTGTTAATTTTACTTCTAGACAATTGTAGGTTTTTCACATTTCAAGAAAGTACAGATACAATTATACAGGCCCTTGAAGTCCCATTCTCCAAATCTATTAGTCACATTTGCTTGTAAAGTATCAATGTTTGAAAACGTGTTTACGAGTTCTAGATATTCTTTCAACAGTTATTTTCTTCAAATTAATTTCTTCCTTTGGCATGATAGAGGAATTAATATAATTCATGCATAATTCATGGAATTTGTTTGGGCCCTCTGGCTTCATACTTGTAGGAGCTAAATTAAAAGAAAGATTTGGGACTTAAACTGATAAAACCCTGTTGCAGTAACTTCAGTTCATTTTTGCCAGATGTGTTGGACATTTTATATTATGGACCAATTAAAACTGGTAAAAACTAAACAAATATTTTAATTTTGATAAAATTTGACATTGAGCTATTAGCACCGAACCACAGGTAGCTTATATAATAGTTCTTTTTTCATAAACCGGTCCTTGATTAATTGTTTCTCTCAAGGAATTCATGATAGAATGATAGAATTTTAAGTTCTGCTACATGTGTATATTCTTAATGTATAGTGAATAAGTTCTTGGTATACAGTAAAAGAAGTTGTTTAGAATGTTTTTTGGATTTTAGTGCAATACAAATACTGGCACACTAAGCATTTCCTGGCAAGGAATTCTTCCCATTCTAGAATTATATTCGATGAGAGAAGAAACGTCCAATATTAATATAATTTTTGGCAATCGCCATCATTCTTACTGAAAATGACACACTGGAGAAATGTTCAAATTCATTTGCTGCCTAAGAATTGATTTGGAGAAATATTTGGAAAATGGGGATTTGTCACTATTAAGTAAACAATAATTTGTTTGCTGATTGATGGACTCTTCCTACTTCCATTTTAAACCACGGTCATATCAAGTGACATGATTAGGATCAATCTGGTGTCTGATTCACATTGACAGCAGTAATCTATCAAGTATATGATGATTCCTATATCTTTTTTTTGTTATTCTAAATAATCTCGCTGTTCCACCCCTCAAAACATCAATCATCATCTATCTTGTGCAATTTGTGCAGACCTGTGTATTATGATGAAATGATTGAAGAAACACAAAAATGTATAGCAATTTTTCTAAATACAGTAGAGTCCCGAAAACCCGGCCTAATGTGGACCAAAGGCTGGCCGAGTTTGTGAAAATGCTGGAGTTATCCGGAATGGGGTTAAAAATAATAAGTATGAGTGTTTCTTCAGAAACTACAGTACTGTACTTGTATGTATTGTTTGCTTCAGAATACAAGAGAGAATAAACTGCCCAAATACCCATAAACAAAGGGAAAGTACGTACGTTATAAAGACATAAAGCCCTTACAACATGAAAATGAAAATTAATGAATACACAGTGTACAGTAATTTACCTGATAACACAGACCTCAGAAAAATATTTTATGTTGGCATAAGGCTGTCTATAATGAAAATTAACTAGCCGACTGCAAAACCTGACTACTTTTTAAAGAAAAGCTTAGTCTAATGAACTGTTGTCTTCCGCACTGCACTCCCCGTTTTGCTGCTTCGTCATGAAGACGACGAAGGAACAGTAAGTCAATTACGACGCACCTTGTTGTTTAAAGTACTGAAGGGCGGTTTCGACTGCCTTTAGTCTCTCACTATGTGATATTTTAGGAGCTTGTACAGTGAAGCCCTCAACGTTGTCTTCATCATTTTCCGGTATTTTTTCATTAAATGTGACAGCAGCAATAATTTCTGCATTGGACATAATGTCTTGCTCGGTATCATTATGGAACCTCTGTTCGACGTCATTTTCATCGGCTTCTGCACATCCAGGACCTCTTTTCAGGAAGACGAGTAAGTTTTTTCGCCCTGCCAGGGTGTGGCCGAATTATCCGGCCTGCCAGGTTATCGAGTGCCGAGTTTTTGGGACTCGACTGTATACCTAGTATATTTTAGGGAACTGAACTTAATTTTACTTAACATTGGGGTGTACACTAAATAGAATTTTAATTATTTTTTCAATCACAAATCCTCCACAAGCTTTCCTAATTCACATAAAATAAAAAAGTAAATGAAGCATAGGGGTCAATCCATACAACACAATGATTGTACCTAGGTAGCATATCTGCATATCTATAACTTTATAGCTCACTCTTAGTTTACATTAAATTGAGGAATGAGCATTCAATGGAACTCAATTTCATTTTGACACTAAATTATGATGGGACCTTACTTGTTTGCAAGTGCAGGGTGAAGCCGTGAACGATGGGTAGGGGATTCCCTCCACAGAGCATTCATTCGTTGCCATGGCAACCTGCTTACTACTCGGCAGAATATATAGACCCGGTGCACTCTCGGTAGGACAAGTAGGAAGTTACGGCACAATGTTTTTGGGATGTCCGCCAGGGGCTCACATCTAGTGGCACGTGGGTTGGCAACCACGGGACCCCAGCTGAGTCCAGCATTGCTTCTACTTACTTGTGCCGGGCTCCTCTCCGTCTTCTTTTCTGTCGACCTCCCTTGGTCAACTCTTGTTCTTTTCCGACCCCGACGGTATTAGGGTATCTGAGGCCTAGGGAGTCTTTCACTTTTCCACCTTAATTGGCCCTTGTCTCATCTTTCCTGATCCCTCCTTCGCGGGGTCAGACCTCTTGTTTTCTTTTAATTATATTTCCTTTTCTCTTTCAGATTTCCGCACTGTTTTTTTTTTGGCTCCCCGTGTATCTAAATTCCATTTAACGTTCTTTTTTTTTGCATCTACACTCCATTTTGTAGGTTTTTTCAATCTCCTTTGCATTTTGTAGGTCTTTTCGATCTAAATTGCATTTTGTGAGTGTTAAGTTTTATGTGGAGCTGAGGAGTGAAATTGGTTTGGCTTAAAGTACATTTTTGGCTTTGATCTACTTCCCGTTATTATTAAGTTTATTGTGATGCTAGCGTGATTAAAAGCTGTAGCATGACGAATAGAAGGACCTAGTGTGAGGACTCCGTCATTTTAGCACGGTAGTTTCTGGTCCCGCCGCTACAAGCACTGTAAGCGATTATGTCCAACACGTGCTGTGTTTCCGTCGAGCCGGGTCGTAGAAAGTGCGCGAGAAGTTACTGTGTGAGATATTTGTGTGAATTAAATTGAATTTTATTTGCTTTCAGTTCTTAAATTCAGTTCATTGTGTCTTGTGTACATCAGCGTTTTATGTTTTGTGTACTTCAAACATATTTCTTATGTGGCTTGGTTCATTTAATAGTGCAACATGCCTTATTGTTTTGTACCTGGCTGTAAGTCAGGGTATGGTCGAGTAGTTGACGATATACGATTTTTTTCACCACCGAAGGATACAAATCAATTTGAAAAATGGGCCAGAGCTATTCCACGAAAGGATACGAAGTTAACGCGTAGTAGTAGAATTTGTCAAATTCATTTCTCTGCTGATTTGATAGTAAAATCAGATAATTTTATAGTGAATGGTGAAGAAGTGGAAATCTCTCGTGTGTGGTGGAAGTTACGTCCTGGAGCAGTGCCTCATTTTCCCCCTAATTTACCGAAGTAGTAAGAATAAGTCCCGTAAAGCTCCCAACAGGAAAAAGAATCTCGACGCCACCAGAAAAAGAAGAAAGAAGATTGAAGATGGGAGTGGAGCAACGAATGAGGCATTAAAAGGTCAGTCCAATGTTGATAAGAATTTGGGTCATTCTAGTGTACTTACTGATGCTGAAAAGACTATAATATTGCTCAAAAGGCGCCTAAAGAATGCTAACCGTAATTTAATTCGCGTTAGATCCCGCCTCAACTCAGCAAAATCGAGAATTAATTTGCTGGAGAAGCAGGTTCGAATTTCACAGGCATTTAATTACAAAGATAACGATTACAGTGGCGGATCCAGGCCTTGCGATGCCCTGGGCGATATGATAAGGTGGGGCCCACAACAATAGAAAAAAAATTATGGAATAAAATGGAAAATAGTTTGGTAATAATAATAATAATAATAAAATAAAGAATAGTTACAATATTTTGAATACACTACAGTACATTATTTTAATAATATGAAAGAAACCTTTAAGTCCCCTTGAATAAGATTATGTAAACAATGAAATATTAAAATATTACTTTGCGACTTTTTTCCCGGCTGAAGACTTGTATTATTTCACTGAAATCTTAACTTGCTAAACGGTCTCGAGAGGTCATAGCTGCACTGAAGAAAGGAAGATGAATTATAAATTAGTTTGAAAAGTATACTTAATTAATTCATTAATTAAATGTAGAAAAATCCATGGCGCGGGGCCCCTAGGACCGCGGAGCCCTGGGCGGTCGCCCTCCCCTGGATCCGCCCCTGATAACGAACACCTTAGCAAGAAATGCCAGGAAAAATCTCCCAATGGAATGAGGTAGAGCAATGAATTCATTTTAGAGTGTTCATTGTTGAGAATAAAATCACCGAAACGATCCCGTCATTGTCGGCGACATAATCTCTTGCCTGTGCCTTCAGAAAGTCACTTGAGAAAACTTTGTAAAGGACTTAAGTGCCCTTATGGAGTTAATACGCATCGTATAAATGCTATTTAAGACTATTTTAAGGAAGAAAAGAATGATAATTCACGTTACGGTGTTGTAATTTTCGAAGAAGAGAAGCTAAGAGAAGAAATCGAGTTAAATAGCTTTTCTGATAAAGTAGATGGATTAGTTGATTTAGATGGACACACACCTGACCTCCAGAAGGACGTACATGCAAATCACGCTCTAGTGTTCAAGTTCGTACCTTTCGTGCATAATTGGGTGCAGCCAGTTGTTGTTTATGCAAGCAAAAATGCTACTCCAGGGGTTTTTCTCGCAAAAATTCTAATAGTCTAGGTGATTTTGCAGTTAGAAGAGGCTGGGGCGAGGGTGGCTGGCTTTACTTGTGATGGTAGTCAATCAAATACAAAGGCCAGGAATTCGTTAGGAGTCAGTGGCAAGACAAGCTCTCTACAATCTCACATCCTTAATCCTGCAGATGTTACGAGAAAGATCTGGGCTTTCTCCGACTGTATACTCCAGGAATCTGTGCGTTCCGTAACATGCAATGAAGACCGTAGTTCTTATTTCCGTGAATTATATTTTCCATTGTGCCCTGCCGTGCTATTTTAATTGTAACCGCTAATTACTTTTTAAAAGAGTATTAGTTACAAAGTAATTCGTTTCCCTTAGCACCATCCCTAAGACCAGCTGACCCCGGCAGTGTGGAACTTGCCCACTCTAGCGCTGCCTGGCGAGGCGCGCTTGAACTTCAGGAGTCTCCTCACTTTCTCCTTCTATTCGTCATGGCTGTAGTATTTGATGTAGAGTGCTGGGATTACTTGG
This sequence comes from Meconema thalassinum, assembly GCA_946902985.2. Taxonomy (NCBI): domain Eukaryota; kingdom Metazoa; phylum Arthropoda; class Insecta; order Orthoptera; family Tettigoniidae; genus Meconema; species Meconema thalassinum. Next base: position 883,257,168 of record OX336389.2, on the reverse strand, counting down.
GGGAAGTGTTGGTTATTTCATGGAAACAGGAATTCATTCATCCAGTATTTTCTATCTAAATTGCATTTTGTAAATATTGTCAATTCAAATAACAGTACAGTAAATATGTAGGCCTAGTTAGTTTTAGTTGTAAGAAGGTAGTTAGTTTGTCTATTAGATATATGTCATTGTTCTATTAGACTGTGGTGTGTGAGTGTGTCTGGTAGCAGTTGCATTGTTTATTAGTTATAGTTCATTGTTTCAGTAGACTGTGATGTGTGAGGGTGCATGTGAGTGTGCCTGGTGAAAGACTGTTATAGTGGTAGTATATGTTGTTGGTGGAACTTGAGTATTTTTTTTTTTTGTTAGTAGAATTTTGGTATTTAATTGTTAATACGGTAGAAGGTTAGTATTTTTGTTAGTAGAATTGCACTTTACTTATTCTGAAAGGGAGTAGCAGCCTTTCAGAATAAATCAATTCTTTACTAGTCTTATAGACGTTTAAGATATTGATAATATAAGCCAAATAATGGCTACACTGCGTCCTGCTGCACGGCTGAAAGCAACGGGAAACTACAGCCGTATGCTATTCCCGAGGATATGCACCTCTCTATGCATAATTGCATGTGATGATGTCCTCCTCCCTTGTAAAATTTCAATCTAGAGGTAAACTAGTCCCCCGTTCGGATCTCCGGGCGGGGACTACTCGAGAGGGGGTTAACATCACAGAAGTGACAAAGAGGAAATCTGACATTCTACGGATCGGAGCGTGGAATGTTAGAAAACTTAGAAAGGGAAATGGATAGGTTGAGGTTGGATTTGGTTGGGATTAGTGAAATGCGCTGGCAGGAAGAACAGGACTTTTGGTCAGGAGACTATAGGGTCATTAGCACTAAATCAAACAAAGGCCAAGCAGGGGTTGGCCTCATATTGAGTAGGAAACTTGGACAGCGGGTGGAATACTATGAGCAATATAGTGAACGGATTATTGTAGCAAAAATCAATACTAAACCTACCTGCACCACAGTGGTACAAGTCTATATGCCTACCAGTCAAGCTGATGATGAGGATGTTGAAAAGGTCTACGAAGAAATAGACGAAATTCTGAGGTATTATTATTATTATTATTATTATTAATCGTATGGCAATTACACATCACGTTTTGGAACACAAAGAAAATATAACCATAATTTACAAATTTACAGACATATTATTTACATAGTTTAACAAATTTGCTGTAGAAAACAAAAAGTCAAAGTGGTTTCCAGGATATAAGTTCTGAGGGCACTCTTCAACTATATGCTTGATGGTCTGACACTGGAAGCCACACGTGCACTCTGGAGAGGTGATCTTTCCCCATTTGTATAGTAGATAACCACATCTCCCATGGTTGGTGCGTATCCTGTTCAGTGTACACCATGTCCTGCGGGGCAGATCAAGTTCCCATGGATTGTTGTTACTATGGAGAAAACTATGTAGCTCTGGTGGAGTGTTTGTGTACCAATTTTCTGCCCAGGCTTCATGAAGATTGAAGTTATGGTCTGCCAGGTTGTTGGCTGTTCTGATTGCAGGGTGTCTGGAGCGGAGTCTATTGATTTGGATTGCAGGTATGTCCTCATGGATTGGCAGCTGTTGGTTGTTGCAGATTTTGTTAAATTCTCTCAGGAGGATATTCTTTCTTCTCAGCGTAGGAGGTGGAATACGGCTCAGGACAGGTAATGGGAATACTAGTTGCCATTTCTGGTCCGTATTGACGTATATGAATAGTTTATTCAGTTGAAACTTCCCGTCAGATCAATACAAAAAATATTTGCGCTATTATTGCGCTATTTGGTACATGTTTCGAACCTTGTATACCGGTCCTTCATCAGCCCTTCACAAACAACAAATGGCCACACATCAAATCAACACTGAACAATCCAAAATGCATGCACACTAATAATACATATTAAAACCATTGCATTAAAATTCTGTACAAAACATATTAAAAACACATGTTAAAAATTCTAAGAGTCCACTTCACTTGTTCATAAGCACATGTCTTTCTGGTAGGAATCTTGTCCTATTCTGTTGTCTGCTTCCTGTCATGTGGGGAACTAGAATATTAATCCTATTTGAATGGTCCAAATGCGAAGACTTTAGGTACTCCCTTTTGATAGGAGACTTGTCCTGTTCTGCCTCTTGTCATATGTGGAACGGAAATAGAATAGTATTCCCATTTGAATGGTCCAAAATGCTAAAGACTTTAGGCGCTCCCAGACTAAACCTGTAGTCCTCTGTTAAAAGAAAATTAAATTGATTTAGTGAATGGACTGAAGTAATGAATCTAATATATGATCAACCAGAAAACGATTGCTATGAAACCCAGGTGTTTTTAATATGTTTTGTACAGAATTTTAATGCAATGGTTTTAATATGTATTATTAGTGTGCATGCATTTTGGATTGTTCAGTGTTGATTTGATGTGTGGCCATTTGTTGTTTGTGAAGGGCTGATGAAGGACCGGTATACAAGGTTCGAAACATGTACCAAATAGCGCAATAATAGCGCAAATATTTTTTGTATTGATCTGACGGGAAGTTTCAACTGAATAAACTATTCAGGACAGGTAGCCAGAAAACTGGTGTGGACTTGATTGTACCAGTAATTATCCGCATAGTTTGGTTTAGTTGAACATCTACTAGCTTTGTGTGACTACTGTTTAGCCAAACAGGGCTGCAATATTCTGCTGCTGAGTATACAAGACCTAGGGCAGTTGATCGGAGGGTAGACGCAGTGGAACCCCATGTTGTACCACACAGTTTTTGTAGGATGTTATTTCTTGACCTCAATTTGGCTGCAGTGTTTGTTAGATGTTGTTTAAATGACAGTGTTCTGTCAAGTGTCACTCCAAGGTACTTTGGGTATTTGTTATGAATCACACGTTTTCCATCAAAATATATGTTTAGTTCATGGTTGGCTAGGATGTTGCTCAGATGAAAGCATGTGGATTCAGTTTTATTAGGGTTCGGTTGAAGTCCCCATTTACGGAAGTATTGAAACATTGCACATAAGTCCTTCGTTAATATTTCTTCAGTGGCCTCGATTTGTTTGTGTTGAGTTGCTAACACCCAATCATCAGCATAGCCGAACTTCCTGGACTGGGTGTCTGGCATATCTGCTATATAGAGACTGAATAATAGCGGAGCTAGGACTGAGCCTTGGGGTAGTCCGTTTTTAAGAGTCTTCTGGTCACTAACGGCATTCCCTATGGTTACCTGGAAAGGTCTATCAGTCAGCATGTTGTTCAAGAGTCTTGCTGTTCTTCTGCAGGGTATGACACGGAGAAACTCATTAACAATGCCCTGTCTCCACACAGTATCATAGGCAGAGGATAAATCAATAAATACAGCAGAGGTCTTTTGCTGTTTCTGGAATCCTGCCTCTATATAAGATGTAAATGAAAGAACTTGATCCACACAGCTTCGGTTTGGACGAAATCCAGCCTGTTCAACAGGAATCTTCTCATGTAATTCATTATGTATTCTGTTATACAGCAGCCTCTCAAGTAGTTTGTACATCATGCTCAGTAGAGAAATAGGACGATAACTTTGGGTTTCGTTATTGGGTTTACCTGGTTTCAAGATACCAATGATCTTCGTCTGTTTCATTAGTCGAGGAATGGACCCTGTTTGTAAAATATTGGTGAAAAACTGGGCTAGCCATCTATTAGCATACTCACCACAGTGCAGAAGGAATTCTGGGTGTATGCCATCGAGACCTGGGGCTTTACCTGATTTAATGTCTTTTAGAGCTGACGATATCTCTTCAGGGCTGAAAGGTATAGAATAAGAGCTATTATCTGGGCATTCTGATAACATGGTTCGCAGTTCTCGTTTTATTGCCTTTGCTTCACGTCCGTAGGTTTAACCATGAAAGTACCCTACACGTGACCCCTGGGTGGTGCTAAGAAAGCAACAACTCTGGCTGCTAGACAATCCTTGTGATCTCCTAGCACAATCACATCACTATTCTGAGGTATAACAAGGGTGATGAAAATGTTATAGTAATGGGAGATTGGAATGCTGTGGTAGGAAAAGGGAGAGAAGGGAAGATAGTAGGAGATTTCGGATTAGGTGAAAGGAATGATCGAGGAAGCAGACTGGTAGAATTCTGCACCGAGCATGAATTGGTCATAGCTAACACCTTATTCAATAACCACAATAGAAGAATATACACATGGATGAGACCAGGAGATACAGGGCGTTACCAAATCGACTTCATTATGGTCAAGCAGAGGTTTCGAAACCAGATTTTGGATTGTAAAACATATCCTGGTGCTGACATAAACTCTGACCACAATCTGGTTGTAATGAAATGCAGATTAAAGTTGAAGAAACTGAAGAAAAGTCAAAAGCCAAAAAGGTGGGCAATAGGCAGACAAAGAGAAGGATGTAAACGAAAGATTCAAGAAGAGTATAAAGGAAGGACTAATGAAAAACCCTAAACAAGCTTCAATTGCAGACGAATGGGCACTTTTGAAGAATGAAATAACAAAATCCGCAGAAGAAAACATTGGTAGGAAAGAAAGAATAGGTAGAAAACCGTGGATCACTCAGGATATACTAGAATTGATGGATGAAAGGCGGAAACACAAGAATGTAAGAGATGAAAAGGGGAAGCAGAATACAGACGTCTGAGAAATGAGGTTAACAAGAAGTGCAAGGTGGCGAAAGAAGAATGGTTGAAAGAGAAATGTGCAGGTATAGAAAATTGTCTGAAATTAGGAAAAGTAGACACAGCTTATCAAAGGATTAAGAATACTTTTGGGGAAAAGAAGACTAAGTGCTGTAATATTAAGGACACAAATGGAAAGCCTCTAACAGATAGGGAAGAAAAGGTTGAGAGATGGAAAGCTTACATAGAGTGTTTGTATAAGGGAAAGGAGATTGAGAATCATGTAATGGAAAGGGAGGAGGAAATTGATGAGGATGCGAAAGGAGATTTAATATTGAGATCAGAATTTGATAGAGCTTTGGAAGACTTAAGCAGGAACAAAGCACCAGGCATAGATGATATACCGATTGAGTTGCTACGCTGCATAGGAGATGAAGGTCTGATCAGGTTATTTCACTTGGTGTGTAGGATTTATGAGACAGGTGAGGTACCCCCTGATTTCAAGAAGAATGTAATCATCCCTATACCAAAGAAAGTGGGAGCTGACAGATGTGAAGATTACCGTACAATCAGCTTGATTACTCATGCTTCAAAGATCCTGTCTAGAATAATTTACAAGAGGATTGAAAGCCAGATAGAAACGGAGTTGGGTGAAGACCAGTTTGGTTTCAGGAGAAATGTAGGAACAAGGGAAGCTGTACTAAGTCTTAGGCTGATTTTGGAAGGTAGAATAAGGAAAGATAAGGGAACGTTCATGGCTTTTGTAGACTTAGAAAAGGCTTTTGATAACATTGATTGGACTAAATTGTTTGACATTTTGAAATCGATTGGAATAAAGTACAGGGATAGGAGGGTGATATACAATCTGTACAGAAACCAGACAGCAGTCATTCGAGTTGAAGGACATGAGAGAGAAGCTGGTATTCAGAAAGGTGTAAGGCAAGGCTGCAACTTATCACCCATACTTTTCAATCTTTACATTGAACAAGCAATGAAGGAAATTAGAGAAAAATTTAAAGTGGGAGTGAAGATTCAAGGAGAAATAATTTCAACTCTGAGATTTGCTGATGACATCGTCATCTTGGCCGACAAGCCTGAGGATTTGAATGAGTTTTTGAATGGTATGGACTCCGTCTTACGGAAAGAATTCATGATGAAAATTAATAAATGTAAAACAAAAATACTGGAATGCAGCCGAAATAAATCAGAAACCTCTATGGAGATCAAATTGGCAGGTGAAAAGCTGAAGGAAGTAGGAGACTTCTGTTACTTAGGAAGCAGAATAACCAGTGATGTACGAAGCAAAGAGGATATAAAAAGTAGGTTGGCTCAGGCAAAGAAAGCATTTCTACAAAAAAGGAATCTGCTGACATCGAATATAGATTTAGATATTAGGAAGTCATTTTTGAAAACCTTTGTCTGGAGCGTGGCGCTTTATGGAAGTAAAACTTGGACTATTGGTGCAGCAGAAAAGAGGAGAATTGAAGCGTTTGAAATGTGGTGTTACAGGAGAATGATGAAGATCAGATGGGTAGATAGGGTTACAAACAAAGAGGTATTAAGACGAGTGGGAGAGGAGAGATGTTTCTGGCGACTGCTAATGAAGAGAAGAGATAGGTAAGTAGGACACATACTAAGACATCCAGGAATAGCAAGCTTAGTTATGGAAGGAAGGGTCGAGGACAAGAACTGTAGGGGTAGACCAAGGTTAGAATATGTTGAATAGATTGCCAAGGATGTAGGGTGTCGGAGCTATGTAGAGATGAAACGATTAGCTCAGGACAGGGAGGCATGGAGTGCTGCATCAAACCAGTCAAAAGACTGAAGACTCAAACGAGTGTTTTCAACCTCAATTGCATTTGGTAAGGATTGACAATATAAATTGCTTTTTAGTAAGTCTTTCAATATAGGGGCTGGGACTTTTCTGAGTATTTTTAATTGCAATTGCATTTTGTATTTTCAACCTAAACCGCTTTTTGCAAGTATTTTCAATCTAAATTGCATTTTGTAGGGTGCGCATTTTGCAAGTATTTTGATTCTCAATTGCATTTTGTGGGTATTTTGAATCTAAATTACATTTTGTAAGTATTTTTAATCTAAATTGCATTTTGTAAGTATTGTCCATCCAATTGAGTAGTTTGAATCTACCATACATTTTGTGAGCATTTTCAATTTCAATTGCATTTTGTAAGTATTTTGAATATCAATTGCACTTGCGATTATTTGGAATCTGAAATGCGCATTTTTCAATCTAAATTGCATTGTGTATTTTCAATTTCAATTACATTTTGTAAGTATTTTGAACCTCAATTGCATTTTGTAAGTATTTTGAATTTCACTTGCATTTTGTAAGTATTTCGACTATACATTGCATTTTGTACATATTTTGAACTTAACCAACATTTTGTGCCTATTTTTCAATCACTTCCTTTAGTGAGTATTTTCGTTGTAAATTCCCTTTTGTAAGTATTACCGCTCTCCATTTTGTGAGTAGTTTCAATCCGAGTTCATTCTTGTACGTATTCTCCTTTTCACTTAATTTTCGTTCTGGTTTCCACTTCATTGACATTTTCGCCATCACCCAGACCATTAGGGGCCGATAACCTAGATGTTAGGCCCCTTAAAACAACAATTATCATCATCATTTTTGGGATGGCAGATATCGCTGACCCTCAGCCCGAGAATGAGGCACCGATTTTCGGTGGCTAAACTTCTCTGCCTAGTATTCAAGTGAGCTCCCAGCAGTACAAGGTTCTTTAATCCGTTGGACATCTCCTATGTATTGTAAAACTCAAAAATGACGCTAAAGGTGCAATCGGTAACTGAGAGGCTGGCTGCGTGGCCAGGGGTAACTTTCTTGCTTGCTGTTTCCAAGGTTGCAGGATCGAATCCTGGCACAGCCAGTAGGCATTTTGGGTGCGCAAATGCGAGGGAGCCATGTCAGTAGATTTACTGGCACGTTAAAGATCCCCTTCGAAGCAAAATTCCGGCACCCCGGCATCTCTAAAAACCGCAGTTGTTAAAAGGGAAGTAAAACCAATAACATTATTATTACAGTAGCTAACTGGGAATACTGCACAAAATGGACTTTCCTCACCAAGTTCATGGGAAACATTAACCTCAGAATTATAATTGCCAAATTGTATTTTAACAATGGATATTGAAATGAAACGGATTCCTCGAAGGATCTAGAATGTTTGTACTCCGATTTGGAAGATTTTGACTGCGCATCAAATTTCAAAGAAAATGAAATGCTTTGAAATATTGACCTGGCTAGTTCAAACTGGTTCGCCAGTGATTCACCCAAGTGTACCATTGGGCTCATCAGTTGGTATGGTACACCTCACCAAGACACTGGGTGGCACGTACATTACCTTGGCGGGCAGATTTTGAATTTAAGGAATCATAGCTCTCATAGCATATTGGCACTGCTCGTGGGTCATAGCAGCCTTACAGTTGCCTTTACAATTTGTACAGAGAGTGCATATATAATGATATAACCTACGGATAGATCAATTCTTATTGAGAAAATAATATAAATATTCTCTGATCACTACAAAGGCACTTGGTACATCTTTTTTAAAATATTGTAATGGAATATTCATTCATCCTATAGCTCTTTTAGTTATTTTGTCCTTCACCACGAGTTGCAAGCTGAGGACGTGCGCATGTACGAAATACTTTGTGTAAATGGATTTAATTTTAACACTATTTGTGTCTGTTTAATTCAGGTGAAATGTTTTGTCCCTTACAATATCACTAGTTACGTGTATAACAATTATAACATTTAATATTAGCCTACTTTTCCTTGACATATTGTCTTTTCGGGAAGGGTAGCAACATTTCCTTGTGAGAGAGAGCCGTTTTGATGAACACAATGACTAGGGTCTGGACATTTATGCACTAAAAACGTTCAAAATATGCATGCACATAATGCACTAAAATGTAGAAAATATGCATTATACTGTAATTGAAAAATATGCACTTAACAATAAGCCAATCTTATTCACTCTTCTTTCCCTCCTTTTCCGTAATATGTGTAGTCGTTTTTGCATGTTCAAGTTGAAATTTCTTTTCACATTTCACGTCGCTTTAACACTTAGCAGTAACACGTTATAAAATTTTGAAACACAATAACAATTAAACAATAACCACTAACACGTAGGGCCTAAAAACGTTATCTTCTGGGAAGCAGTTTATCAATCTGAATTGTATTGTGTATTTTCAATTTCAATTGCATTTTGTAAGTATTTTGAACCTCTATTGCATTTTGTACATATTTTCAATCTCATTTGCATTTTGTAAGTATTTTGAATTTCAGTTGCCTTTTGTAAGTATTTCGACTCTACACTGCATTCTGTACGTATTTTGAACCTAGTTAATTTTCGACTATATTTGTATATAGTTAGTTTTATTTGTAAGTATGTAGTTAGTTTGTTTATTAGATATGGTTCATTGTTCCAATAGACTGTGGTGTGTGAATGTGTCTGGTGGTAGCTGCATTGTTTATTAGATATAGTTCATTGTTTCATTAGATTGTGATGTGTGAGGATGCATATGAGTGTGCCTGGTGACAGACTGTTTTAGTGGTAGTATTTTGTTGTTGGTAGAACTTTAGTATTTTTTCGTTAGTAGAATTTTGGTATTTAATTGTTAGTAGAAGGTTAGTATTTTTGTTAGTAGAAATGCTCTATTACTTATTCTGAAAGGGAGTAGCAGCCTTTCAGAATAAATCAATTCTTTACCTGTCTTATAGATGGCTAAGATATTGATAATATAAGCCAACTAATGGCTACACTGCGATCTGCTGCACAGCTGAAAGCAATGGGAAACTACAGCCGTAATGCTATTCCCGAGGATATGCACCTACATGTGATGATGGCCTCCTCCCTTGTAAAATTCCAATCCGGAGGTAAACTAGTCCCCCGTTCGGATCTCCGGGTGGCGACTACTCGAGAGGGGGTTAACATCACAGAAGTGACAAAGAGGAAATCTGATATTCTACGGATCGGAGCGTGGAATGTTAGAAGTCAGCTAGGAAGTGGAAGGTTAGAAAACCTAGAAAGGGAAATGGATAGGTTGAGGTTGGATTTGGTTGGGATTAGAGAAATGCGCTGGCAGGAAGAACAGGACTTTTGGTCAGGAGACTATAGGGTCATTAGCACTAAATCAAACAATGGCCAAGTAGGGGTTGGTTTCATATTGAGTAGGAAACTTGGACAGCGGGAGGAATATTATGAGCAATAGAGGGAACGGATTATTGTAGCAAAAATCAATACAAAACCTACGTGCACCACAGTGGTACAAGTCTATATGCCTACCAATCAAGCCGATGATGAAGATGTTGAAAAGGTCTACGAAGAAATAGATGAAATTCTGAGGTATGTCAATGGTGATGAAAATGTTATAGTAATGGGAGATTGGAATGCTGTGGTAGGAAAAGGAAGAGAAGGGAAGATAGGAGATTTCGTATTAGGTGAAAGGAATGATCGAGGAAGCAGGTTGATCAAATTCTGCACCGAGCATGAGTTGGTTATAGCTAACACCTTATTCAATAACCACAATAGAAGAATATACACATGGATGAGACCAGGAGATACAGGGCGTTACCAAATCGACTTCATTATGGTCAAGCAGAGGTCTCGAAACCAGATTTTAGATTGTAAAACATATCCCGGTGCTGACAAACTCTGACCACAATCTGGTTGTTATGAAATGCAGATTAAAGTTGAAAAAACTGAAGAAAAGTCATAAGCAAAAAAGTGGGCAATAGACTGACTGAAAGAGAAGGATGTAAACAAAAGATTCAAGAAGAGTATAAAGGAAGTACTAATGAAAAACCCTAAACAAACTTCAATTGCAGACGAATGGACACTTTTGAAGAATGAAATAACAAAATCCGCAGAAGAAAACATTGGTAGGAAAGAAAGAATAGGCAGAAAACCGTGGATCACTCAGGATATACTAGAATTGATGGATGAAAGGTGGAAACACAAGAATGTAAGAGATGAAAAGTGGAAAGCAGAATACAGATGCCTGAGAAATGAGGTTAACAAGAAGTGCAAGGTAGCGAAAGAACAATGGTTGAAAGAGAAATGTGCAGGTATAGAAAATTGTCTGAAATTAGGAAAAGTAGACACAGCTTATCGAAGGATTAAGAATACATTTGGGGAAAAGAAGGATAAGTGCTGTAATATTAAGGACACAAATGGAAAGCCTCTAACAGATAGGGAAGAAAAGGTTGAGATGGAAAGCTTTCATAGAGTATTTGTAAAAGAAAAGGAGATTGAGAATCATGTAATGGAAAGGGAGGAGGAAATTGATGAGGATGCAAAAGGAGATTTAATATTGAGATCAGAATTTGACAGAGCATTGGAAGACTTAAGCAGGAACAAAGCACCAGGTATAGATGATATACCGATTGAGTTGCTACGCTGCATAGGAGATTAAGGTCTGATCAGGTTATTTCACTTGGTGTGTAGGATTTATAGGTGAGGTACCCTCTGATTTCAAGAAGAATGTTATCATCTCTATACCAAAGAAAGTAGGAGCTGACAGATGTGAGGATTACCGTACAATCAGCTTGATTACTCATGCTTCAAAAATCCGGTCGAGAATAATTTACAAGAGGATGGAAAGCCAGATAGAAGCGAAATTGGGTGAAGACCAGTTTGGTTTCAGGAGAAATGTAGGAACAAGGGAAGTTGTTCTAAGTCTAGGCTGATTTCGAAGGTAGAATAAGAAAAGATAAGAGAACGTTCATGGCATTTGTAGACTTAGAAAAGGCTTTTGATAATGTTGATTGGACTAAATTGTTTGACATTTTGAAAATGATTGGAATAAAGTATAGGGATAGGAGGGTGATCTACAATCTATACAGAAACCAGACAGCACTCATTCGAGCTGATGGACATGAGAGAGAAGCTGGTATTCAGTAAGGTGTGAGGCAAGGCTGCAACTTATCACCCATACTTTTCAATCTTTATATTGAACAAGCAATGAAGGAAATTAGAGAGAAATTTAAAGTGGGAGTGAAGATTCAAGGAGAAATAATTTCAACTCTGAGATTTGCTGATGACATAGTCATCTTGGCCGACACGCCTGGGGATTTAAATGAGTGTTTGAATGGTATGGCCCGTCTTGAGGAAAGAATTCATGATGAAAATTAATAAATGTAAAACAAAAATATTGGAATGCAGCCGCAATAAATCAGATACCTCTATGGATATCAAATTGGCAGGGGAAAAACTAAAGGAAGTAGGAGACTTCTGTTACTTAGGAAGCAAAACAACCAGTGATGGACGAAGCAAAGAGGGTATAAAAAGTAGGTTGGCTCAGGCAAGGAAAGCATTTCTACAGGAATCTGTTGAAATCGAATATAGATTTAGGTATTAGGAAGACATTTTTGAAAACCTTTGTCTGGAGCGTCGCACTCTATGGAGGTGAAACTTGGATTATTGGTGCAGCAGAAAAGAGGAGAATTGAAGCGTTTGAAATATGGTGTTGCAGGAGTATGATGAAGATCAGATGGGTAGATAGGGTTAGAAACGAAGAGGTATTAAGACGAGTGAAAGAGGAGAGACGTTTCTGGCGACTGCTAATGAAGAGAAGAGATAGGTTGGTAGGACACATACTAAGACACCCAGGAATAGCAAGCTTAGTTATGGAAGGAAGGGTCGATGACAAGAACTGTAGTGGTAGACCAAGGTTAGAGTATGTTAAACAGATTGCCTCGGATGTAGGGTGTGGTAGCTATGTAGAGATGAAACGATTAGCTCAGGACAGGGAGGCATGGTGAACTGCATCAAACCAGTCAAAAGACTGAAGACTCAAACAACACATTTATTTCAGGCACTAGGAGATGAATTGTCACTCCCCGCCCAATCTAATTTTGTACCACAAACTCGTGTTGACCGACTGAAAAGCGATGATATAGGTTACTTAGCAACACTGAAATATGGCTTCTAATATTTGATCTGTTTATTGAACTGCACATTTCCTCTTGTAAAATGCATGTAAAATTAAATATATAACAATTACACAATGATAACATATACAGTAAATGAAATTTCAGTGTTGCTAAGTAACCTATATCATCGCTTTTCAGTCGGTCAACACGAGTTTGTGGTACAAAATTAGATTGGGCGGGGAGTGACAATTCATCTCCTAGTGCCTGAAATAAATGTGTTGTTTGAGTCTTCAGTCTTTTGACTGGTTTGATGCAGTTCACCATGAAATTCCTAAGAAGTATGATAGGTAAGACAAGGAAAGACAGAGTGAGGAATGAAGATGTTAGGAAGGAAGTTGGGATGGGAAAACTGAATGAGAGAATTGAGAAGAATAAACTAAGGTGGTTTGGACACATGTAAAGAGGATGGAGGAAAATAGAATACCAAGACAGATGCTGGAGGCCAAGTGCAAGGGTAAGAGAGCAAGGGGAAGACCTAGAACAAGGTGGATCGATTCAGTGAAGAACAGCGTGAGAAAAAGGAATCTGGACTGGGACAAGATCGTGGAAGAAGAATTGTGGAGGGAAAGAGTAAAGTGGAGAAGTGCCATAAATACCCCAACCCGGCAGGAGCTGGATAAGGGGAAATGATGATGATGATGATGAACATATACAGTAAATTCATCAACAATAACATACAGTACACCATTACAGCGCAGTGGGCACATGCTTGTTGGCTGCGTGAGAGCATTATTATCGCGCGGTAGAAAAATATGAGCCAAGCTTCGCGATCTGTAGGTAGACTGTCGTTATACGTTGTCCTGAAGACTTGTGTAGCCTCAAATGGGGACCCGGGCCACGCAGTGGTGGAACAGACGCAAATCACAACCTGCTGATTTTCCAATGGGGGGGGGGGGGGGGTCCAACCCCCAGAAACCCCCCGCTGGCTATGCCACTGACTTTGGTATTTTACCTAGGCCTTCTTTCTTTAATATAAATCCACTTTTTAGACATGACCATCTTGCAATGTATTAGATAAATGGGATAAGATTAAATAATTAAGCATGGAATATCATATCAATAAACGTAAGAAATTCCTTTTTCCATCTAAAACTGGGCATCATTCCTACTGAATATGAACCTACTGTGCATATACCTTGTTAGCCGGTAAGCAGCATAGGAATGACAACACCACCTTGTTTGTTTAATCTATGTTGCTAGTTATGTCGACTTTTTTCAAACAAATATGATACAATGCATTGTCAGCATGTTAAATGTGCCATCCTTTGTTTCAAACCAATTAAATTCCTATTCTTGAGTCTGATATCAGTTTCAAAACTCAGTTTGAAGCATAAGAATCGGTAACAATGCTCTTCTCAACAATAAAAACCTAATTCCCCTGCAGTTGTATTCTATTCCATTTTATGGAGCATTGCTCTATACCAAGCAAGGAAGTGTGTTATCACCATTATTGTTCATAATGGTGATGGATGACATCATGAAGGCAGCAATGAAAGAATATAGTAGGATATATTATTTCGTAATGGATTCTTGTTATTTTATATAGGCAAGAATATAGATGGAGGTACAAGATCACTTAGACGTAATAAATGAAAAGATTGAGCAATGGGGATTGAAGATAAATGTGGAGAAGAGTAAAACAGTGGAGATGAGTAGAGATAAGAAAGAAGGAAAAGGAGTAATCAATGTAGGAGATAAGGAATTGGAAGTAGTGAAACACTTCAAATACTTGGGAAGTGAACTGACTGAAGATGGAAGACTAGATTTGGAAATTAGAAGAAGAATACAACTCGGGAGTGCTTTCTACTAGTATGGAACAAGGCTATACCAATTAAGGCTAAAGAAGTTATGTACAAAGCATATTATGTTCCTATGACATATGCAGCAGAAACTTGGACAATGACTAAGAGGGACAAGAGCAGAGTACAAGCAGCTGAGATGAGATTCCTGAGAAGAATGGTCCAGAAAACGAGGAGGGACAGAGTGAGAAATGAAGATATACGGAAAGAACTGGTAGCCATCAAATGTCTCGAAAGAGAATCACTTTTTGTGTTAAGAACTGGGAGTACAGAAACTAAATGACAAACTGAAGCAAAACAGATCGAGATTGTTTGGACATGTCAAACGGATGAATGATTAAGGCTACCAAGACGAGCACTGGAACGACGGATGACAGGGAAGAGAGGACGAGGAAGACCAAGAATGCGTTGGATGGACTCGGTGGAGAATAGTATTAGAAAACGGAACCTGGATTGGAACACTGTGTCGGAAGAGGAATGGTGGAACGACAGAACAAAGTGGAGAGGAACCATATTTGCCCCCACCCAATGTCAACTGGAAAAGGGGAAATGAAGATGATGATGATGCTCTATACCAGGGGAGGCCAATGTGCCACCCTCCTCGAACCAAGTTACCGGAATGGATAAAGAAATTATGTTTCTATGCATATCTTAAGTTTAAAAAATGAAACTATTCTTATTTAATCTGAAAACAAAACAATACTATTAAAACGGAATTCACACAAAAACTTGCCTATATAAAATAACAAGAATCCATTACGAAATAATATTTATTTTGCCAAAATACCTTCTTAGATTTGCATAATTATACAGTACACTAATGAGGTCTTTGGATATCCTTCCTTTTGACAAGTTTTTCCAATGTTGGGATTCACGGATGAAGTAGCAAGAACCAGCCGATTTTTAACATGCTGATCATCGAGTACTTAATTTCATGATAGAAAAGGCTTTTTCACACTTATATGTCGACCCGTATTTGCAATAATATCTCAATATCTTATAGGGCAGAGAACTGAGACATTTCATACTTCCATCTCCTATTGACTATGAAACTACTGTACATATACTTTATTAGCGAACACGACCACCATTCACTTAATAATCATGTTTGAACATTTGAAAGTTTTTGAGTTCAAGACTTCTTTCAACTGATCGATGTCATAACATAACCTTTAAACTCCACAGTATTTGATGTCAAGTTCGAACATTACCAAACAAATATTTCATCCCTAAGAAGTTTTTTTATGAACTGTTAAACCTAATGCATGTAAAATAATCTCTGATAGTTACTGAAAATTATTGCAGTAATACATTAAAGAATAAGTTGTAAAAATTATACATTTTGGCAAATAAGATAGTTTTTAAGTAAAACACATGACATAAGTTCTTAAAAGTCTTTCTATAGATATTGTTAAATGTTTTTAATGATACAAAAACGTCCTTATGATTGTAAAGTTTGATGATTAAGTTTAAATTGACAAAATTGGGCTGATGAGTCTCATTTGGACTCGAAAGATGTTCACATCTTAATAACTCAATGAATATACACTGCTCACAAGAAAGAACGCATCAAACTTTTGGTCGTCTGTAATACTTTGTGTGCCTTTATTTTGCGGACGTAGATTATACAGAACCCAAACATGTTCCTTTATTTGCGCAGAAACCAAAAATGAACAAAAAATACCCACATGGTTACGCTTGATTGTCCCAAACAGAATCAGTGGTCCAAAACCGAAAGTCACGGCACTTGAATGCAACTGAAAACAAACTGAAACTTACACTTAACTGTTTTCAGTACTCTCTGTTCCCACCTCTGGTTCGTATCACAGCAGCACACCGGCGCGGCATGCTTCTGATAAGCCTCCGGATCGCATCCTGGGTGATGGCTCCCAACTCTTCCAATACTGCTGCTGTCAGCTCCTGGAAGGTAAGGGGTTGCTGTGGGCGATTCTGGATACGCCTACCAAGTTGATCCCACTGATGCTCGATACAATTGAGGTCGGGGCTACTTGCGGGCCAGTCCATTACTTAAAGTCCAGCAGCTGCAAGGAAGTCCCTGGTGGGCCTAGCAGAATGTGGCGTGGCTCCATCATGCATTAACGTGAAATGTTGCCCAATGCTGTTTGCGATGGGCAGTACATGTTCCTCCAGAACCTCCTCAATGTAGCGCACAGCTGTCAATCGCCCCTGAATGACTACGAGGTCATTTTTATGGTTCAAAGAAATTCACTGATCCGCCACTGTAAGCGACTGTTTCCTGCACGTTGCAAGGCAAGTTTCGTTCTCCTTGACGTCGCCAGGTTCAAATACGACCATCTGACCCAGAAAGCTGGAATCTGGATTCATCGGCAAAGAATATTGGCGACCAGTGTCGGAGCTGCCAGTTGACATGCTGTTATGCAAACTGCACACGGCATCTTCGGTGATGAGGGGCAACCGGGGCACTTTAAGTGGCCTCCAGGAATTGAGCTGACCTTCCCTTAGTCTATTGCGGACTGTCAGAGTACTGACGACAGTCCCATGTGCATTAATTAGGTCCCCTCGTAGGTTCCTGGCTGTACTGCGGCGATTTCGGAGGGCCTGTAAACGAGGAAATCGGTCCTCGGCTAGCGTTGTTTTCAGTTTTCTCCCTGAATCATGTCGGCGTTTGTCAGTGTGTAACTCTTGATATTGCTGCCACCACCTGCAGATGTCTGATTGAGACACTCAGAGCCGCTCTGCCACGTAACGCTTGTAGCAGTTTCGCTAGCCCACACGTTGAACGACAAGTGTAGCAGTTTCGCTAGCCCACACGTTGAACGACAAATGTAACGGTTTGACTGCCCCTAACTGTTGGGTGATAAATGTAACTGTTGTACTTTGCCTAAGCTATGTTGTTTTAATGGGCGCCAAGACTTCAACGCAATGTTGAAATCTAAATTTGTATTTAACAACGTCTAGCTCTGGTAGAACACCTTCAAGAATCTATTCACTCAGATCGTGGTATGATTTGATCATTAACCCAACAAACAATTGTATCAGGAGAAGGAATTGGTCTATATCTAATGCTACCTACTGAAAGCAAAGATTGCATTGTAAAAGAAATGAATTTATTATATAAAACAAGTATTGCAAAATTAATAATAATAAGTTTAAAATTTAAATTGG
Organism: Meconema thalassinum; assembly: GCA_946902985.2. Classification (NCBI taxonomy): domain Eukaryota; kingdom Metazoa; phylum Arthropoda; class Insecta; order Orthoptera; family Tettigoniidae; genus Meconema; species Meconema thalassinum. The sequence continues at coordinate 883,239,618 of OX336389.2, read as the reverse complement.
AGCGTTGCGATTTTAATATTACCGATAGAAAATTACGTGAAAACGGAATCTGATAAATTATTGATTTTACTCTTATTCCCAAGCTATGAAGTTACTGAAATACTGAATTTAAATCAAAGAGAAACGAGAGATTGCGTATGTCTGCGTCATTCGCGCTTACCACTGGAAATGGCCGAAGCCTTTCCCTCGTACTGGATGATGCTGTGAGCTTCCCACAGTCTCCTGGACGTCGTCATCTCCGTCGATATTTGATGATATACTTGTAGATTTGGTGATTTATGGTCCGAACCTCGGAACCAACACGTACAACCACAACGGTTAAGTTTCACAAAGATAGTCTTCCACTGCATGGAACATCGGAGCGACTCACGCGTGCAACCATACTCGGCAAGTTCTACACAGATTGTCCTCGCTCCACGGCGCGCCGAACGATATATGCACCCGTCGGCTCCCCACCTCGGTACCGACTTCCAGCTTACGTGGTCTCCACTGATTGGCTGCTCCCCACGCGCTACTTCCCCTTCTCTGGCTCATTACACACGGTGCGCGGATGATGAAGTCGATTTCCGTTCCAACTATCAGCCTTTTCTTGACGCTGCGACCCAAGCTTGCGTAATACTTCTTGACAAGAATCAGCCCGTATCTGAATTTCCAGTGAGTCATGTCTCTCATAATATCCTAACTGACGAAACTCCGTAAAATTCCGTAATCACATAATTTTCTATGATATTGTCATTCGTAATAATTTGCTTGATAGCGTTTTCTAAGACATAGAAAACCTATCTGTATGCTTATAATTTTTATAAAATGCTCCAAAAATACCTTAATAATAATTATAATAAATTAATGAAAAAATCCACAGCCTGCTTCCAGTCTCCGACCGGGTCAGGAATGGAATGAATGAAGCCCCCATCCAGCGGCGAGGATATGAAATGTGCCGGCTGCCGAAGCCTGTCGCACTCCTCTGAGGCAATGATTAAATGAATGACACATGAAATGAAATGATAGTGGAGAGTGTTGCTGGAATGAAATGTTTACAGGGAAAACCGGAGTACCCGGAGAAAAACCTGTCTGCCTCCGTTTTGTCCAGCACAGATCTCACATGGAGTGACCGTGATTTGAACCACGGACCCAGCGGTGAGAGGCCGGCGTGCTGCCGCCTAAGCCACGGAGGCTGTAATTATAATAAATTAATAATAATAATAAATTAACATGAAAACCTCTCTTGGCTGAACAATTTGCCGCGTAAATAAATATAGACTGGCTTCCTACTGACTTATGCCAGTGGCATAAAAACCCCTCGAAAAACACGTTACATATTCGCCTCGGTTCATCGGATGATTTACCGTGACGACGGTCCATTATCCGATTATCCCAGAGATGTTAATAATCCCCATCCAAAATACATATTACATAAATGAAATCACCCTAAATTACAGATATATACACTCATAATTTTTCTTCACGCACTTTGCGTCAAAGTTTGTTGTCACTATGGATTGCACTTTGCAACCAGTCCAATGTTTTTCATATAGAATAGTGTTCCACGGATATTTCCGCCTCTCAAATTTCTCTATGTTGGAAAAATAGACATAATTAATGTGTCAGCACTATGTATTTATGATGTCATATCACACGCATTGAAGGTGTTCTGATATATTTATATCACCATAGAACTTCCTAATTTCACTGGAGGTCCCTTCCTTATGGTGAAATTTAATCTCACTTATCACTGAGCACACGATCACACTATTGTGGCAGCGCCTCGTGACCATAATACTTAATCTCTCTTTATAAAAGATGAAATTAATATTGACTTCTGAAAAAAAAAAAAACAGTAAATGCGCATTACATATAACACCAAATATTTCTGTGCCGTAATCGCCCTGTCTTGTTAAGTTCCCGTAGACCATATTCTACTTAATACTAGTTCTCAACACAGACCAGTTCTCCTCACACAAATGAAACCATTGTACAAATTACCTTAAATTACTCACTTACAAATCTTACATGGCGAGGCCGTAAACAGAAATCACGTGTGCTGTTATGTATGAGTTTCATGAAGGACTGTCTCGCATTCTGATGGCCCATCTTTTGTCCCGTGGACGCCTTAAGCAAAAATACCCTGTCCAAGCGCTCACCCTTCTCTTGGGGACAAATGGGAATTCACCAGCGCTACCAAATTCTGGCCTTGGTGTATCGAGACATTTTAGTGCTCAAGAGCATCCGACAATCCCGTCATATTTCCCTGTACCTTAAAAACTCTCATTTACTTACATACTACCCCCCCTGTGTGACTTCTGATACGCCTGCCTGGAAGACCATCTCCTCCCACGCACCAAATACCACGTTACTCATTTGATAGGCTGCCTCGCCAGCTAAACATCCTCACTTTATGACACATACTTTCGGAGACTATGTATATTATACGTCCCGTATAATCTGTTTCCCTCACTATTCTCCAGCACATACGCTGTTTTGCCAATACGGTTGGAAACTATAAATGTTACTGCATCACCTGCTTCCAACCTTGCAAGTGGCTCCCTTAAATGAACGTCATCACGTTACTCTACCTACCTATTTCTCAGTGTCTGTAACGATGCCCTGTTGCTACTGTCCACACATGCTAACCCTACTTTCCTCTGGTGTAACCCCTCTACTCGACACTCTGACCTAAAAATGTCACTTCTGACTGACAGAATGACGACTTAGACAGCTTCAAAGTGAACCCTGCCTGATCTAACTTCTGAAAAACTATATCTAAATGACGTAGATGGTCCTCAAAACTGCGTGAACTAATTACCATATCATCTATGTAAATGGTTACAAACTCTCCTGTGTCATCCCCTAATGTGATGTTTAAAGCCCTAATTAAAGCTGCTGAACTACTCTTTAACCCATAAGGTGTTCTACAAAATTGATAAAGGTTATATTTATGACTAAAAGCTGTAAATGGTCTATCTTCGTACATAAGTGGCACTTGCCAAAAATTGGAACTCAAATCTACACAAGTGAAATACTTCTTCCCCTCAAATGTTTGCATTAATTCCTCTATTGACATAGATTTCAGCTGATCTGAACTAATTCTACTGTTAACCAAATGAGCGTCTAAACAAATACGCACTGTGCCGTCTGTCTTTGGTACCGTGATCAAAGAATTAACATACGGACTGTTAGAATGCTCAATAATCCCATCTTCAAGCATCTGGTTAATTTGTGCCTCAACTGCACTCTGATAAGCGAAAGGTACAGGATATCTATGTCCTGTGAATACTGACCTATCAATAACGTTCAATGAATGTGTATAGCAATTGGCCATACCAATGCGATCCTCAGAAACTCTCCTATTACACAATAACACATCATAGAGCCGAACACACTGTTCATCCTCTATATTTCCCTGAAATGCAGCATCACGTAACGAGTCCTTTAGACTACCGTTCGTAATCACACTGCCCACAAAACATGGAGAACCCTGCTCTACGGCTGGCGATATCTCATTTAAAGTACAAATCACCCCTACAACACTACTCCTCTGAATACGGTCATTGAACGCTACTTCTACTTCAGAATCTCCCCATTTAAATTTCAAACTCCCTACATCATAACATAAGTTACCAGACACTCTACTTAGCCACTCTGAACCCAAGATAACACTGAATACTAAATTTGGAATTACAAGACAAATCTGCTTCTCTACATGATTATTAATTTTAATGTCTACTAAAACTTGCTTAGAAATTACTTTAGACCTCTTCCCAACAGCTGTGATAACAAAAGTGCTTTTAATTGGCATCTCCTCAAAATTTACTCCAGTTCCTTTCATTTTATCATAAAATGCACTACTTATGCAACTCTTCATACAACCACTATCAATTAAAACATCTGTGTACGCCTCGGACACGTTAAATTTAACTATGGGGCTCTTACTAACCACTTCCTGAATAATACCTTCATCATTTAGTTCATGTAATAATGTATTTCTTACATGTAGGTCATAGGGTTCCTGTATAATTGTATGGACAGGGCATGCTACAGACTGAGATTCTGACCTTACTTCGCAGCCTGGTTCGCGTTTAAAGAACCGCTACAGCTGGCCGTAGTACTACTAACTACTGAACTGGTCTGGTTGTTCTGGGCTGTGTTGTCATTGTTTGGCTGTATATTACTACCACTAGGCTGTCCTCTTCCTTGACCCCTATTCTGGTTGTAATTATTGTCATTATCATTTCTCCCTTGATTTCCCCTGAAATCATTGTTTCTCCCTTGATTTCCCCTGTAATCATTGTTCCTCCCTCGATTTCCCCTGAAATCATTGTTCCTCCCTTGATACTAGGCTGTCCTCTTCCTTGACCCCTATTCTGGTTGTAATTATTGTCATTATAATTTCTCCCTTGATTTCCCCTGAAATCATTATTCCTCCCTTGATTTCCCCTGAAATCATTGTTCCTCCCTTGATACTGATTACCATAGCCATTTCCACTGTTCTGATTTAGCTGATTATTATTAGTATTTCTATTTTGAGCGTTGGCCCCTTCGCCACCGTTCCCTTGAACTTCCTGATGCCTGGCTTCATTAGGCCTATTATTATTATTACCCTGGTTCCTATTGAAATTGTCCTCATAACCCCCTCTCCCTAGTGCATCAAATGTGCTTAACAAATTTTCTACTTGTGATATAGTCTTTACATTCTGGATACAAGCAGCCTCCTTGAATCTATAGGGAAAGTGCCTAAGTAGCAACCTCACCACATCACTTTCCTCCTTCAAGCCATCAAGATATTTACACACTAATACCTGCCCTAAAAAGTATTCGGTCATGGTGGAACAAACACTTGTTCTATAATTTCAACTACCTGGCACCACTCAATACTACCATTTTCCAACCTCTCCCCGAATTTATTTTCTATAGTGTTCATGAACTCCATTGGGCACCCCTGTCGATTGCTGAACTTACCCAGTTCTACCTCCCTGTGTGTGCTATTCACAAAAACTGGCCTATTCTGACTATTTTCTTGCCTGATCCTAGCTTTTAATTTTAATTCTAATTCTGCGATTTTCTCCTCAGCCTTCCTCTCAATACTGTTTACTGTTAATTTAATGTTTCCTTCTGATTCTTCTACTTTATCATATAGCTTTGCTTGTTTCTCCTCAATCTTGCTAATGCTCTCTCTTAAATCATTTACTTCTTCAACTATTTGCGAGTGGACTTTCTCAATTCTACCCCCCAGCTGTTCCTTAACCTCTTTAGTTGATACTTGAATCTTGTCAATTTCTCCCCCCAATTTCTTTTTAACCTGCAGTGTTTCTAATTTAACTAATTCCTTTAAATTTTCAGCCTGTGTGCTGATTTTACTTTCCAACTCCTCCTGTACTTTTCCTTATTTCTTGTCTACATCTGCAATGATCTCTTTAACCTTCTCTTCCATTACTCCTCTGATTTCTCCTCTAATCTGCTCCATTTTCACACTAATTTCCTTACTGTTTTGTTCTAATTTAGCATTTAAAGTTTCAGTACTCTCTCTATTTTCCCTACTGTTTTGTTCTAGTTTAGCATTGTTTTGTTCCAGTTTTGCATTTAAAGCGTCTGTACTTTCTTTATTTTCCCTACTGTTTTGTTCTAATTTGGCGTTTAAACTATCGCTCAATTCCCTATTACTCTCTTTATTTTCCCTACTGTTTTGTTCTAATTTTGCATTTAAGGCATCACTACTAACTTTGTTCTGATACATGAACTCGAGAAGTAAAGTTTTTAATTCTGGTTGGCCGCCTACACTCCCTGTTTCAGTATCGGGATTTACCTCCGCTACCCCGGTACTACCATCACTCGACATACTGCTCGTATCATCACTCTCCAGTTGATGACCACTACGTAACCTCATCTGTTTTTCTTTCTCATCCCCCATAATGATATACACTGATACAGACAAATAACCCCCAAAATACAGGCACAGAAATATATATCCTTCTCCTTCCACAAATGTTATTACAATTAGGTATTCAGCCCCAAGTTGTCGGCTTCAAATGTAGCAGTTTCGCTAGCCCACACGTTGAACGACAAGTGTAGCAGTTTCGCTAGCCCACACGTTGAACGACAAATGTAACGGTTTGTCCCTTACGTTGTGCGACAAGTGTAACGGTTTGACTGCCCCTAACTGTTGGGTGATAAATGTAACTGTTTTCCTTTGCCTAAGCTATGTTGTTTAAATGGGCGCCAAGACCTCAACGCAATGTTGAAATCTAAATTTGTATTTAACAATGTCTAGCTCTGGTAGAACACCTTCAAGAATCTATTCACTCAGATCGTGGTATGATTTGATCATTAACCCAACAAACAATTGTATCAGGAGAAGGAATTGGTCTATATCTAATGCTACCTACTGAAAGCAAAGATTGCATTGTAAAAGAAATGAATTTATTATATAAAACAAGTATTGCAAAATTAATAATAATAATTTTAAAATTTAAATTGGAGCGTTGCGATTTTAATATTACCGATAGAAAATTACGTGAAAACGGAGTCTGATAAATTATTGATTTTACTCTTATTCCCAAGCTATGAAGTTACTGAAATACTGAATTTAAATCAAAGAGAAAAGAGAGTTTGCGTATGGCTGCGTCATTCGCGCTTACCACTGGAAATGGCCGAAGCCTTTCCCTCGTACTGGATGATGCTGTGAGCTTCCCACAGTCTCCTGGACGTCGTCATCTCCGTCGATATTTGATGATATACTTGTAGATTTGGTGATTTATGGTCCGAACCTCGGAACCAACACGTACAACCACAACGGTTAAGTTTCACAAAGATAGTCCTCCACTGCACGGAACATCGGAGCGACTCACGCGTGCAACCATACTCGGCAAGTTCTACACAGATTGTCCTCGCTCCACGTCGCGCCGAACAATATATGCACCCGTCGGCTCCCCACCTCGGTACCGACTTCCAGCTTACGTGGTCTCCACTGATTGGCTGCTCCCCACGCGCTACTTCCCCTTCTCTGGCTCATTACACACGGTGCGCGGATGATGAAGTCGATTTCCGTTCCAACTATCCGCCTTTTCTTGACGCTGCGACCCAAGCTTGCGTAATACTTCTTGACAAGAATCAGCCTGTATCTGAATTTCCAGTGAGTCATGTCTCTCATAACATCCTAACTGACGAAACTCCGTAAAATTCTGTAATCACATAATTTTCTATGATATTGTCGTTCGTAATAATTTGCTTGATAGCGTTTTCTAAGACATAGAAAACCTATCTGTATGCTTATAATTTTTATAAAATGCTCCGAAAATACCTTAATAATAATTATAATAAATTAATAATAATAATAAATTAACATGAAAACCTCTCTTGGCTGAACAATTTGCCGCGTAAATAAATATAGACTGGCTTCCTACTGACTTATGCCAGTGGCATAAAAACCCCTCGAAAAACACGTTACACGCTGAATGCGTCCTTCCTGCAAGAGGTTTACTGCACGCATAACTGGCTGTAGTATACATCGCGAGTCCCTGCTGTTAGTGGGATTTTAGTGACCAATATGACAGCCCACACAGCACTGACAGACCATGCTGTACGTCACAAACCATTGCTGTTTGGGGCGCGGTCACAACGAAAACTGCTACGACTGGAGGGTTATGTCCTTCAACTCAATATTCCACCACATTAATGTGACAAAGTGATAAACAAACAACCCTGCAGAGCACCATGGATGTGAAACAGCATGTGTGTACGCTAGTTCATACGAAAGTTGTGATGCGTTTTTTCTTGTGAGCAGTGTATAAGTATTGACTAGGTTGATCATGTAAGTATGATACAATGCATTGTCAGCATGTTAAATATGCCATACTGTGTTTCAAACCAATCAAATTCCTTTTCTTGAATCTGTTATCAGTTTCAAATCTCAAACATACTCCGTCGAGGAACATTATTATGACCAACTACTTGCCAGAGTAACCACCCAATGCAATACAGACAGCAACTAGACGTGCTGGAGTGACTTATCAGGTGCTGATATGCCTCCATGGGTATCTGGAACTACGCTGTCTGCAGAGTCTGTCTGTCCCCCCAGCTGATGAACGGTGCGTGATGGACATGCACAGGAAACTTAGAAATGTAGACTATAGTAAAGCCATCATTACTTCCGACTTAACGTTTCAGTGTTACCCTCGAGTTAACTGGCGGTCAGAAGGAAAATTACTTGAACTAGCCAATCACAGGCAGCCATTCAAATCGATATACCACGACAAATCGAGTTTTGTTCGCGATGTCACGATTTAGCTAACGAAACTCTAGCCTAGCACTGAAACGTCAAGTCGGAAGTTATGATGGCTTTACTATAGGTGGTCGCATGGTGTAAGTACAATGGTGAGGCAGGTCTCCGTTTCAAATGCGTTACGTCACGAGCATGAAGTCAGGCTGGGGCAACTGGAAGTTGGGGTGAGGCGGGAGGAAAGCATGGTTAATTCACTCTCGATTGAAATAATTTGTTGTGTTGTTAATTCATTTTAGAGGTTTGGGACATATCGGTCATCAACCCGTGTAATTAAGTGTAGTAGTGTGTGAACCTGTGTTACAAACAGGGATGAGATAGATGCCTCGGGACTTAAAGTAAGGTACTATCCCAGCATTTTCCTGGAGGGAGTGTGGAAAACCCCAGGGAAAACCATTCTCAGGATAGCCACCGTCAGGGCCGAGATTCAAACCTATGATCACCGGACTTTCTGCAGCTGCCCTCGTGGCCGTGGTGTATGATTTAACAACCACGGCTATGCCGCGGGAATGTTTATGTTGACAGGTGTGTGCGTTGCTAGTGAAAGTATTTCTTATTCTCTGTCAACGGAATACATGATGCAATGCCGGGTTGCAACAACTAGTTCAAGAAAACGAGTTGAATATAAAATCCTTTGGATTTCTACAAGTCAAAGATGTAGTGAGCTCATGGGTCCGAGCTTGTAGGATGAAGGACAAGTTTAATAGAAAGCACGATAATAAAGTATAATTTCTAAAACTAGATAATTAAGCTGCAGAGCAGTAAAACATTCTTTAAGTTATTTCTCATGAAAGTTGAAACATTGGAATAGATCGAGACTGTACATTTTGGGCAAGCATTCTGCTTGAACTTTTACTGTAAATAGAAACACAGAGGAGGATAATGCCGAAAAGTGTTTGATTAAACCAATGCAAAGAGAAACAGACATTAGTGAATGTAGCCAAACATATTCTTGACAAAGAAAAACTAGTTTCTAGTTTATTTGTTCAACCAAATTACGTATCTACGGAATGACATGAGTGGTTTTGAAATTACCAATCAACAGAATGGATTGTTAAAACTAGGTTGAATGGTTACCAGTGGATGAACAGTATCAATTTAGGTAAAATTGATAAGGTTCAGTAGGAAGGCAAACCTGAACATGAAACAGGCCTTGTGCCAAGATGCCGCAAGACTCCTCAACTAAAGGAGATGTCTTACGGTATCTTGGCACAAGGCCTGTTTCATGTTCAGGTTTGCCTTCCTACTGAACCTAATCAACTTTACCTAATGGATACTGTTCATCCACTGGTAACCGTTCAACCATAGGTGCAGTCACCCTATATGATTTTAAAGGTGGTGGTGGTTGTTCCAGTTGAAGGGCTTGGATATCATGGTCATTTAGCCCTGTATACTTGGGCGAGTGTGTAATTTTGTCTGATAACCTGTACTATTTTGATGGCTGTATTTGCAATTCAAGTGAGGATTGGGAAAGAAGCGGCCGTGGTCTTAAGTTAGGAACCATCACGGCATTCGCCTGGAGTAGAAGTGGGGAAACCACGGAAAACCACTCACAGGATGGCTAGGGTGGGAATCGAACCCACCTCTTCTCTGTTGCGTCTCACGAGACTTAGTAGACCCCATTCCAGCTCTCAGATCAGAGTTAAATTTACCTTTTTGCCAGAGCCAGGAATCGAATCCGGACATGCTAGCCACTACACCAGGAGGTGGATGATTTTAAAGGAATGAACCACGAATATTTATAATACATAACATATGTTGTACAACTTGACGACAGCTACTTAGTGGGAAAAAAATATTAAAGTAAGTTACTGTAATTAGCCAAAATACCTCATTAATAGTTGGGAAAGAAATCTGGAGATGATGTAGTAATAGATATTTACTCCTCCGCTGGCTATAACCCACCCAGCCATCCCAAATAAGATCACGAGTTATATAGATGAAATTCCAGCTGACTCGGCCACTTTTAGCAACATGTACAGTATTGCAAACACCACGGATTCGGTACTATTTCGCATCCGGCATAGTGAAACAAAAGAGCGCCGTCGAGTTAATGTGAAGGCGTGCCAATTTTCATTACAATGGTGAATACTGTTCTACATACAAAACAAACCTAACTTGGGGCTTACGCCCCAGAAAACTTGCCCCTTGCTTGTACTGCAATCAGCAATTTCATTAATTCTTCCCTTGACCAGAACCGGAATTCTACAGAACCTGGAAGATTATTGAAAATATATGATACATATATCATGTACCGGTACATACCGTACCTTTCTGGGAGTCATTAGGAATTGAAAATACTGTCAATTATCACTGCTGCATGAGAAATATTTGTGATGTGACATCAATGTGTGTGTATCAAACATGGGTGCCATTGTTGAATGAGCAAGAAATAAAAACATTTATTTACATAATAAAACAAATATTTCCGGTGCGGCAGTAACAATTGACAGTAATTTCAATGTCTAATCAATTTCTAATTACTCCCAGAGAGGTATGTGAATCATGAATCATATGTTTTCAACAATCTGCCATGTAAAAGTGTAAAAGCCGAAAGTAGCCGTTGTCAAGCTTTAATATGATAAGATTGCATCATGTGAAAGGATATGAAGCATAGCCGTAATGCTTGCTATCCCCATATAGCCTATTTACAATTTACACCAAAACCACTGTTTCCAAAAATTACCAGCGACAGGTTAGGTAAGGATCCCAAAAATAACTGCCAGTTACAATGACCCCTCTCTTTTCTGGCATATTATAGACCTGTTCCATTTAAGCAACTCTTTGTAGAGTATATTTTTCAATGTCACATGTGGAAATGTGCATTCTTTTAATGAGAAATTTAGCATATGTCATACTACAATACTAGATTAGTATTTCATTCACAGAAGAAATACTGTAAACAATAAAATGTCACAGGTGTGAAAACAAAAGCTATCTTTAAATCAATTTTTGCTTAAAACTCTATCTTAGGATAATTTCAATTGAAGTTCAAAGCTAAGTCTACTGGGAATGTTATTCAAACTTTAACAGGCAATATATTGAAAATTATACAGAACTTAAATGTAGAAGTGACAGTCCTACCCTCTGTATGTGTGAAAATGTACAATAAAGACATATATTGTCCATTTATATATATTTATTCTTGCAAACAACCAAAGTTCAAATGGGATCACGTCAAAGTCTCCATGCAGTAATCGCACATGAAGCTGTTCATAATATTTTGACGAGATATGTATGTCACACTGGTCCACTCTTCTTCCATGACTACACTATATTCTAGTTGAAAGATTAGACTCCAAGGTTCCCCATCATTCTTCAATTTTTCCCAACTCTATTGTCAGCAAAACTCCCGAATTTGATAGTTTCCACGAAAACTCTTCTAGAGGATTACCTACTTCCCTATCCTTCCGAGATGAATTACAACAAAAAATTACGTCATAGGTTAGAGCATTTCGAGGCATCACCAGCACTGAAAGGTAACAATAATGAAACCATATATCCGTAGCACCAGACCTATCGATAAAAAAATAATTTAAAAAAAACAAGTCTCAAGTACTTACACACTGAAGAACACTCTGAACAGTACAGTCATCCCATTCATTTCTATTTCAATCTTTAAAACATGACCAAAGTTAGTGGCATAACCTATTAATCGAAACTGTCAAAGTGTCTACTTTTCAAAACTGTGTACATGCCAATATGACTGACTAAAGTTCGTAAAACCATTAGTTCTGCATGCGACACCTGTCAATTCAACCATAGTCTTGTTTCAATAGACCATAAAATATATACCGCAAAGGCTCTCAATAATCAAACTTCATTGATACATAGCCCAGCAATTTTATAACCATAAACTTACCGTCATCACCCCATCTTTCATTATAGTCTTCCTACTTCTTATAATCATTCCTACCACCTTCTTTGACACTTTCGCTGGCATATTCACGCCAATCCTTCCAACCAGCCTATTTCTTTCAAAGTTATTTTTGCCTTAAATCAAATAACAACATAATCGCCATGTTCACTATTTACAGCGAACTACCATCACCAAAGACACTTCTTCTTCTGCGTTGTGGGTTATGTTTTGGGCACAAAGTGATTTACCCAGTCACATCACTTCTTCTTCTTCTTCTTCTCTTGAGGGGCGTTGAGCGCAGTACACTCTTTACCCAGTCACTAATCCAGAGATTGACAAAAAATGATCTATCGGGAAGAGAATATATGGAGGAAGCATGATTATGACGTGGAAGGGGGGTGACACATAAACAAACAAGGACACAATAAGGTGCTAAACTTCACGACCAAGTAACGCATCTTGGCGACTTGCTACGTATAAACAAACACGAGGCGTCACACGTAAGGGAAAGAGTTAAATGGTTAAATGGCAATCAGAAAAATATGTGAGTAAAGCGGAGAGGACAGGAAATGTAGGGGAATAAAGAAGTACCGAAATGGATAAGGGGATAGAAAAACCTAGCGTACTGAGTGAATTAAATAGCGTAGTTCGTTGAGACGTATATAAGGGACACTGAAACACGAGGTGATTAACAGTACCTATCGCAGTATTACATGCACAAACCTCGGAGGCTTGCAAGTTGCACCGAGCCATAAAGACGGGGGTGCGCGCATGATTAAAACGTAAGCGAATAATGGTAATGATGTGACGACGAGTATAGCGACCATTATAAAACCAAGGGAGATGGGGTATCGACGGTTGTAGATTATAATAAAACTGAGCCTTTTCCCTTGAATAATCCCTCCATTGTGTCGACCATACTTCCTTTAATTGATTTTTCAGAAGAGGTATAAGATCGGAGGCGGGAGTGGCAATGGCGATGGGGGTGCCGTGGCCACAAGCAGCACGTCGAGCGGCCTGATCTACGTATTCATTTCCTAAAATAGCTGTATGGCCGGGGATCCAAGAAAAAGCAACCGAAAATCCCGACTGAGTCTATTCATACGTCAACCTGAGTATATGAAGTATGAACCAGTTGTCGATGTGCATCACATTTTGTAAGGCCTGGAGAACACTTCTGGAGTCAGAAAGAATAAGAGAGCGAGATATCACATTCCTTTTGACATATAAGAGACAGGGCCGGGTTTACCCAAAGTTACGCTATAGGCACCTCTCCATTGAGCGCCCCTCCTCAATTGAGCACCCCCCCCCCCCTCCCCCCACCGATTTTTATGATAAGGCATCGCCACTCGCTTGAGCTAAGGTTCGGAAGAAAGGAATAAACAGATATATGGCTCACAGCATAATTTTATGCTTGATTTTTTACGCAGGGAAAACATAGTCAATTCGATTTAAAAAAACAGCTTGGAGTAAAACTACATGAAACAGTTTAACTTTTATGCATCCAAAACACTTTATGAATACCCTTTCCAAAAATAATGCCTGGCCTTAATTCATACAACGAAAATGAAGAGTAGCTTCAAAAATAAAAACATAATTTACTGCTGTAACTGAATGAACTGCGGTAGCACGAAATTTATTTTAAAAAATAGTAGATCACGCACTAATTTTAAAACGCATGAAGAGCAGTGGTACGAACGATATTTTAAATTGAACAAAGTGGCCCTAAAATACAAATAAGGCCAACTGCATATCTTCCTGCAATAACTTTTAGAGAAATTAAAGTGCAGATTAAAAACATGAATGAAGACATAACGGGGCCTGACTCAAGCACAACGAGAACTACTTCAAAGGTTTCCTTCTTGCCTTCTTTTCGGCAAATTCATTAATTATGGCACCGCAGTTCAAGTTTATTGTCATATCTTTTTCAATCGCTAGGAGTGCAATAGAGTTTAACCTTCCTTCTTTAGTGACTGACCGCAAATAGTTCTTGACGCGATTCAGTGCCGAAAATGATCTTTCTCCAGAACAATTGGTCACTGGGATGGTGAGAATTATCCGTAAAGCAATGTTTACGTTCGGGTATATATTGTGTAAATCTTTTTCGTGAAGGAAAGGGCTGAGCTCAGAGGCTGACTTACCTTTAAAATCTGCAATTTTCAAATGTTCCTTTAAATGCAAGCACTCGTCAGCCAGTGCACTTTCTAAGTCATCCACATACATTTCTGAGAGATCGTCAGCGATTTTTTTTATCATTGGTCCATCTAGGTCTAACAGGTTTTCTAGAAAATAAAATCTCTTATGGAGGACTTTGTAAGCCTCACTTCGCCTCTTAAGCTCAGCACTTACTACATCCAGAATTACATAAAATACATTGACGCGAAAATTTTTCTGAGCCCTCTAACGGTACATATTCTCCTTGCTTAGTCTCATCATTCCTAGTCTTTCGTTCCGGTCCTCTCTTTAGGTCGTAGGAATATTGAGCAATACCGCTCCATTCTTTGGCTTCTTTCTCATAGACATCGAAATTATCTCTTAAACTTTGCACATATTCCGCTTACGAAGCGTAACATTCTACCAAAGTGCTCAAATTAGTGCTAACTTTTTGGAGCTTCTGGCTGACAGTAATAAATCTTTTTAGAATTGTTCTCCAAAAACAACTAGGAAAGCAGTTTATAATTGTAGGATATTGCTTAAGATGCCTTTGACTTCACTTCGAGTGTTTGCCTTTTGATTTCTGTCTTCGTGAATACTCTCAAGAGCTGCCACGACGCCACAACAGCCTTCCCTCAGAGCTTGACATGCGTCGTATCGTGCCGACCACCGAGTCACTGACGGAGTTTTTAGTATGCGCGCGATAAAGTTCTTTAAAATTTTCCATCGGTAGGTCGAAGCAGTAAAAATGTTGTACAGTTCTTGAGCTGTTAAAAAATACCTTACTGATTCTGAACAAGATTCAGCGGCATGAGTTCCAACCAAATTTAGTGAATGGGGTGGGCATGGTGCATAGAGAGCTAAGGAATTCAAGGCCGCTATTCGAGCTTGCAACCCGGAATATTCGCCGGACATATTACTCGTGTTATCGTAAGATTGGCCTCAAATATCCTCCCCTTTCAAATCCTGATCTTCCAACTTAGCCTTTACTGCATCAAAAAGCTGCTCTGACTTGAGCCCGATGCTTGCCATAAAACCTAGAAACCTCTCTTTTGGTTCACCATTGGCCGTAACATTTTGTTTGTCCGCTGAGGCAAATATAATTTTTGTTGCTTTCTCCCCCTAAGGTGTCATTTGAATTAAATGTAGGCCTAGAATGTTCATTCTCTTTTTCATCAATTTTGGCTTGTTGGAGATGAAAAGGAAAATCCCATATTAATTAGAGCACTTCATACATAGTACATTAAAAAGAACAACTTTTAATATACTCTGCAGGCACGGTACGGTTTCGAGGCCAGTCTGAGTTTTTACGTATGTCACTTTGTGCAACAGTGTATCAAGGAATCGCCTATTGGGAAAGGCCTACTTTGCGTAAAGTAATTCGTGTACGGTAGCTTACCTCAAGTTGCTGAACTCCATCGCAGTCAATGTCGTGAACCGCAGAGCAAGAATTGTTATTGTTATCCGAATTTGTCGTTGGAAGTGTAGGATTCACACGCGCACTAAACATCTCATTTATTTTCCGACATTTTGATAGTGTAACCTCGGCTTTCTTATCCTCTTCAGCTTTGCGGACACGGTTTTGGTAACCAGAGAACTTTTTGGTGCCCATAGTTTAAAACATTTACTTGCAGATCACATCATAACACAACGCAAGCTCGAACTCGCACACAGCACAGACAAGGGGCACTTCGATGCTACTACAATGCAAGCAAACCCAGCTACCGCAACAACAGCGCGCGCAGCACAGCTCCGCCCCTCTCACACTTGTCGGGACGAAAGGGCGTCGAGTGGCATAACGAAGAGCGAAGTAAAAGGGCATGCGACAAAGACACGATATTATTTCTAAATGTCTCTGCTCATTTCTCAATATTTATTTTAGTATATATACTGCTATAATCCTAACTTAGCACATTTAAAGCCCTAGTAAAGAGGACGCCTCCAATACAGATCATTGCCGGTTGCCTAACCGAAGGGGCGCCTTAGGCGCCCCTTGGACTGCGGCGCCCCTAGGCACGTGCCTATTTTGCCTTATGGTAAATCCGGCCCTGATAAGAGAGCTTGACGAATAGCAAAAGCTTCTGCCGAGAAAATAGATAATTGCGGAGGTAACGTAAAGGAAGCAAGATGTTGTTTGGCGGGGACGTAAAAGGCCGCCCCCACGCCAGGCGGGGAGTCGAATTTGGAGCCATCTGTGTATATGGTGGTACAGCTCGAGGCACTTTCTTCAATTTGACAGACATATCGACGGGCGATAGAGTGGGAAAGAAATGAAGCTTTTTGAGAAAAGTAGGGGGAATGGTGAAGAACATCATGAATGAACTGATAAAGAGGGAAGGGCGCATTATAGCATAGCGGTTTCCGGGTTTGGAGAATGTCTGGACGAAGACTGGTAAGACCGATAAAAGATAAGAGAATAGAGGGGGTGGAATATTTTTTAAGTAAGTGTTGCTGATGATATTCTTGTAGTAATTGTAATTTCGGGAGAATGGGAGAAGCAGCAAGAGCCATTTTGCGAAGGAGATAACGAGAAGACAGGTACTTCCGTCTTAGACCAAGGGGTGGATCTGTAGCTTCGACGAGAAGGGCCTGCGTGGGCGTAGAGGAGAGAGCTCCCAAGATAATTCGCAGAGCGGCATATTGTAATTTATCTAGTATCGTGAGACGAGACTGAGGCATGATGTCATAAAAATGGCAACCGTACTCCATGGAGGATCTGACGATAGAGCGGTATAAAAGTAGCAAAATTTGAGGGTCCGCTCCCCAAGAGCGGCGCGTTAACGAACGTAGGAGTTGTAAGTTTTTTTGTGACGTGTGATTTTAGGTGCGCCAGTTGGGGTGCCCATGTCAACTTATCATCTATCAATATCCCTAGGTATTTGGTATGATGGGTGATGGTAATAGAACCCTGTTGATATAGAATCGAGGAACGGTCGTAGAGACGTTTATGGGTAAAAATTAAGGCAGAGTTTTTGAGTGGGATTGTATCAAGACCGTGATTAAAAAGCCAAGAATGTAAAATCGTGAGGGCATGGAACATATGTTGTCTACACTGAGCTAAATCGGGGTGTGAGCAATATAATAGAAGGTCATCGGCATATTGAATAAGCCGGACATGTGGGAGTATTAGTTCCTCAATCTCACTGGTGTAAAGGAGATATAGTATACCACTAAGAATATCGCCCTGGGGCAAGCCGGAAGACGCAAAGCGCGAATTCAGGACGGTGGGGAAAGTTGCAAGAATGACGTGACGGGACTGAAGAAAGGCGGCAATCAGTTTTATAAAAGGGGAGGGGAATTTCCATTTACAAAGTACAGCTAATAACAACGAGACGTTGACATTATCATATGCGCCTTGAATGTCTAAAAATACTGCTACCGTAAAATGTTTACGACAGCTGGCCAATAGGAGGTCTGTGAGGAAGATATTGAGAGCATCGATAGTCGATTTTCGTTTTATAAAAGCAAATTGGGTTTTTGGGACCAAATCATAATACTCAAGAGCCCATATCAGTCTCGCCAACAATATACGTTGAAACGTTTTTCTGATACAGGACCCGAGCTGAATTCCCCTATAACTGCAGGGGAGGGCGGGGTTTTTGCCAGGTTTTAAGATGGGAAGTAATAAAAAGTCGTTCCATGTGGAAGGAATCTGACCTGTACGTAGGACATTATTATAAAATTCAAGCAGGACCAGATGTGCGGAAGAGGGTAAACTATTGAGCACGTGGTAAGAAATGTAATCGGGACCGGGGGTTGAAGAATTTTTGAGAGAGAGGGCATTTCGGAGTTCAGCTGGTAGAATTGGTTGTATTAGACAAGTAAACTTGGAAGGCGTGACATATTGATAGGATGGTGGGGCACAGGCAACAAAATCAGGCGTTAAACTACGATAGAAACATAAAGAATTTTCAAAAGTAAGACGATGTGGAGGCGCATATTTTGTACTCCTTGATAAGTTGCGTACAGAATTCCATATTTGGGTAAGGGGAGTTTGGTGATTAATAGAATTGACATATTTTTGCCAAGCAGTACGACGTTTGTCATTGAAAGTGCGTTGCATAGTCGCAACAAACTTTTTATACTGCAAATAAGTATACGGGGTATGGTATTTACGAAGGAGGTGAAGCAATGCTTTGCGGCGCTTGACCAAGCGTATATATTCATCGTCCCACCAGGGGATGTGAAAAAGGGGTTGACCGGATCGTTCTCGACAAGGAATGAGTGGATGATAAGTGTCAAAATATCTATTAATAATGGTAATTAAGGATTCATAAGAATAGCGTACAGGCGGAGCGGCATGGCAAAAATGTTGTTGGATATATTCAGAAAACAACACTTCATCAAAATTTTTAAACTGTCGAAAGAAGCGAGGAGTATGCTCGGGGGGTGGGGTCAGGTGTATAGATGAACCGGTAATGATGATGGGATAATGATCACTGAGATGTAGATCTGGAGTTGTTTGCCAATAGAACAGGTGTGCGAGAGAAAGGGATACAAAGGTTAAGTCGACAGCACTGGGTGCTTGCTCAGGGGCAGAAAGACGGGTAGGGGAACCATCATTAAGAAGATGAAATGAAGCAAGTTGGGACGACGTCCAGATATGACGACCTTTGGGCGTAATTCGGGCGCTGCCCCATTCCGTGTGATGAGCATTGAAATCACCGCCCAGAAAATGGTACGGAAAGAATTGACAATAAGTGAAGAAGGATTTCCACTGTCGTTCGTTGCCCTTAGCATCTGGGGGAATGTAAAGATTGGTAATATGATACTTGTCAACTTGAATAGTAAGGAAATATGTGCGGGGAAGATGAAAAAGAAAGGGAATCACTTTATAGGCAAGGGACTCATGAATGAGAGTAAGCACTCCACCGTAATGTGGCCCGTCATGACGTTCAACTACATACTTCGGTATATTGAACAATAAGGAGTGATACAACCATGTTTCCTGTAGCAGGACAACCTCTGGATGATATTCCTGTATGAGAAGAAGGAGTTCATGCCGCTTGTTTAATATGCTATGGGAATTCCATTGTAGGATCTTCATGGGATGGGAGATGATTGTACATCCCTGGGTGACTCAAGTGGTTGGGATTCGGGAGGAAGAGAATGAAACGGAAGAAGAACTATTTTATCATACATATTTTTTAATATGTGGGCCCATTGGGCATTCGAGACCAAAAGGTCCATAAGTTGGAGATAATCACGTGTGATGGCAGGAGGCACACCAGTTTTGGGTGGCACAGGAGGGGGAGGAGGGGGGCTGAAGTGCATGGTAGACGTCGACGGAGTGACGGCACCGGGCACCGGACGAGTCAAATGGTCTGGCCGAACTATCGAGAGATAGGCCTGCCGGTCGTAACCCAAAGGTGGTATCACTTTGGGTGAGCTTTGAACAATGGACGTAAATTTACGTTTTTTAGGTAGCGTGGTAGAAGCAGGGGTATGAGTGGGAGAAAGTGGGGGAAATTGCTGAGGAACGGTAAGTGGTTGAAAGAGGTTAGAAAATGGGGCAACAATTTCTTGGTATGACTTATTTTCGACACACATGCGTGTTTTTATCTCAACTTGATTTTGATGGTACACACACTGGGAGGAACCGCTTGTATGATTCTCATCACAATGCACGCATCGTACCAAGACTTGGGAACAAGTCGAAGTTTCATGGCCTTGAGCACAGCGGCCACATCGGGGAGCTCTTGCACGACAATTTTGACCGGTATGTCCATACCGCTGACATCGATTACATATGATTGGCTTAAAGATAAAAAGGTGGACCTCAAGGACAACATGAAAGATTGAGACATATTTTGGGAGAGTCTGCGTTTCAAAAAAAGTTTTATCGTCCCCGTGGGGAGCATCTCCACTTTACCGTCAATCATCTTACGGCGAGACATGCGTTGGAGTTTGATTATGGGGCATGGCGACTCAATATACTGCAGGATATCGTCATTTGATAGAGATAAATCGACACCACGGATTAAGCCTATCCGTTGGATGTTCGCGGATGGAATGAACGCTTTCAACTTTTTTTCGGCGAGTAAGGGGTTTTTAAGAAAGAGGTTGGCGGCTCGAGCCGTGTTGAAGGTAATCTGTATGCGATTGCGCCCCTTGCGGTGAATGGCCGAAATTCCCTCGATTTTTTTCTCATAGAACAGTCGTCCCAAAGCCATCGGATGTAAATGACCGATATGCGAATTGTCGACAGACTCGACATTAACATGATAGGGCCCAGAGTGGGTTGAGGGGTACGGTCTCGGAGGATCAGCCCCAGTTGACGGAGTTGAGGAGGTCGAAATTACAGGAGGCAAATTCGTATCAGATGACGGGGTAGCAGAAGATAAGGCGGGGGTAAACGGGGCATTTAAAGGCATAATCTCCGTAAGAATAACGTCCATGGCATCGTCAGGTGGGCCCGGATTTTCCGCACCCCCACTGGTGTCTGACATGTCCCCGATATATAGAACCGAGAATGGGTCAACTATTCACTGAGTAAGAGTCACTAATACACACTTAGGCACACACAAGTTTACGTGAACACACACAGTCACACTACTTAACAGAAGCAGTCGCTCTCCACACACGAGGCGATTCGAATAGGCGAGCCAAGAGAGACCGACCCGTACGCGACGGAAGAGCACACGCAACTGGACATCACTTCTAATAAGACCGTAGTATCCAAAGAGGATTTTTTTCTACTTCTTCTTTTTACTGGGCACACATGAGCTTCGCCCAATGGCAAGACGGGTACTGCCCGTGTGTTGGGCAGTAAAAGACCAATAAAAGCCAAGTACAAAACATCAAGGATAAATTGAGGATCTGTGATAGAGAGGAAAACACGGGGTAACATCATCTGACAATTTCTAACTACAAAAATACCAGGAAACACAGGGGACACAAAGGTACAAATCTTCACACCGAAGTGATCCATCTTGGTGACTGGCAATTACACGTACACAAACAAGACCGGATCACAAAAAAGGTGAAATTTATAAAATAACTCGAATGTCACATAAAAACTTGGTAAGGATATCAACCAGCGGGACCGCCGGAGTATGCAACAAAGTCGTCAAATTGAGCGGTAATTGAAAACCCAGGGAGAAAAGAGAAACGTACATTTTAAAGCGTTGTGTATCATACTGTGGACATTGATGAAGTATGTGAGGAAGATCTCCTTGGTAGTGACCGCAGGCATCACAAACAGGAGAAGCACGAGCATTAATGTTATGGAGATACGCAGGGGTGACAGCATGATTGAATCGCATTCTAATGATAGTAGTGATGTGACGTCGAGTATAGGACCCTTGCATAAACCACGGCTGAACCGGTATCGAGGATTGAATATATGTATATGGTGTTGAGTGTTTACGTACATATTCCCTCCACTGCTGGCGCCATTCTTGGATGATGAGTTCATATACATGTGGCAGAAGTTCAGGATATGGGAGAGCCATATCAATAAGTGTCCCCTGGCCCATTGCAGCTTCTTTAGCTAAAATATCAACCTGAACATTGCCATAGATATGACAATGTCCTGGGATCCAAGTTAAGATGACGTTAGTTCCTGCCATTTCTATTTCATACAATTGTTGAGCTAAATTAAGTAAAAACCAATTATCAGATTCGATAATGTTTTGTATGGCGAGGAGGACACTTTGCGAATCAGTACATATGAGTACATGAGACAGACCCTGTTGTTTGATATAAATACAAGCCTGACGAAGGGCAAAGATTTCAGCCGTAAAGATTGTAGTGTGAGAGGGTAATGCATATTTACGCTCAACTTGTAATGACGGGGCGAAAAAAGCTGCACCCACGCGAGGTGGGTGGGCAAGTTTTGAACCATCTGTATAAAACAGGGTATGTTGAGGAAAGTGACTAATAATATCATGGAATGTACGGGAAATGATATGGGGGTGTGATTTAAACGTTGTCGTGAGTTGGGGGAGACTAGTCTGTAGGATGTGTGGGTGATGGCTGTGAACCTGATATGCGATGGTGTACACTGGGTTGAGACGTGTTTGTACGATCATCTGTCGATACGGACAGAGACGGCGATACATAGTTAAAAGCGCGGGAATACGATCTTGAGATAAGAGATGGCGTTGGTGATATTCATCTAATAAGCGTAATTTGTTTAATAGAGGTGTGTGGGACAGTGACATTTTCTGTAATATATATTTAGCACACGAGTACTGACGTCGTAAAGCGAGTGGTATTTCGCCAGTCTCCACCAATAAAGCCTGTGTGGGTGTGGATGGGAGAGCTCCGATGATGATGCGCAGGGCTCGGTATTGTAACCGGTCCATCTGGATTAAGCGAGTAGGTGTCATAATGTCAAAAAAGGCGCTCCCATAGTCTAATACCGAGCGGAAAATATTTGTATATACCGTCAATAACACCGACGGCGCGGCGCCCCATGAGCGTTGGGTAAGAGCCTTGAACACTGGGAATTTAGGTTCTAATTTTTGCGTAATGTGACTTAGATGACGTTGCCAATTAAGTTTATCGTCAAATGTACAGACCTAAATATTTGACGACCCGAACAACTTCAATTTGGCCTTGTTGATATACAACCGGCCACGTGTCATATAGGCGTTTATGGGAAAAAATCATAGCCGCGTTTTTCGTTTGTGACGTTACTAAGCCGTGGTCTGTGAACCACTGATGTGCATGCGATAGTGCCGAATGTAAATCTTCCCTGCAAGTGTTGAGATTGGATCTAGTGGCATATATTAATATATCATCGGCAAATTGAATCAATCTGGCATGCGGAAGTATGACAGTTTCCAGGGATCCGGTATAAAGGGAGTATAACATACCACTTAAAATATCGCCCTGGGGAAGACCCTGCGACGTATATCTATTGTTAAGTACCGCATTACCTGTGCATAAATATATACGTCTACGTACTAGGAAATTATGGATAATGCTGAGAAATATTAATGGGTAACGATGGGAATATAATATTTGTAATAAAATGTAGGGTTCTACCGAATCGTAAGCTCCCTTAATGTCCAAAAATATGGATATAGTATGTTGTTTTCGTCCTTTCGCCAGTAATAAGTCAGTGAGAAAAATATTCAGTGCGTCATTAGTACTACGTTTTTTAACAAAGGCATATTGAGTTTTGGGGAGAGCATCGTAATATTCTAAACACCATTGTAAACGTCGAAGTAGAATTTTTGAAGCACTTTTCTAAGGCAAGAACTCAACATTATGCCACGATAATTATGGGGGTCCTTCGCATCGGCTTTAGGCTTGAGTATTGGGAGTACTTCGAATTGATTCCAGTCTTCGGGGATTATACCTGATAGCAGAATGGAATTGTATAGGTTCAAAACGATTGTCAGGGCTCGAGGGGGAAAAGCTTCAATCATGCGATATGTCACCGCATCAAGACCTGGCCATGTAGATTTCTTCCCATGTGTAACTTGCCAGATCTCTGTGGACGAGATGGGTAGTAACAAAGTCAAGAATCTCGGGGATTCGCAATAAGGGTTGGGGGAAAAACATGGAGCGACGGAATCAGGGGTGAGGTTCCGATAAAAGGTTTCATAACCCTGCGTGTTAAGGAATCGCATGGGGGGCTCCGTGACTACATTCGACATTTTTTTTAATCGTTGACCATAGGGTGCGGAGCGTGGTATGACTGCTAAAAGTAGAAATAAACGTACGCCATGCAGCACGTCGTTTGAGATTAAAATGTTGTTGAATGGACGCACATATTCTTTTATAACTGAAGTAATTAGAGGGATTAAAATTCTTTCGAAGCAGTTTGAGTGCTGCGTTGCGTTTCTTAACCCACAGGAAACATTCCTGATCCCACCAAGGCGGGCGACGGGTGCGTTTGTTAGTATGAGGGGTGGGTGTCGCCCTAGAATGGTAAATAGTTATATATGCATCAATGACATCGGTCAAGATAGCATAAGCAGACAAAGGGGTACGATGTTTCAGCGTGAGATGATCTTGTAAATAATTAGAAAATAAGACAAAATCAAAACCATGGGTCGGTCGTTTGAGTGAGCACGTTGAGAGTGCGTGTGGGATGGAAGTACTAGAGCCATAATGTATCAGAATGGGATAATGGTCACTTTGATGCAAATCGTGAATCGTTTGCCATGTCAGGTGGTGTGCCTGGTCTAACGTGGTGATAGTTAAATCAACCGCACTAGATGGACTATTCGGTGGGGTTAAGTGGGTTGGAGAACCATCATTTAAAATTAGGAGTTGATGTGATGTGACTGCGTGATGGACATGGCGGCCTTTTGGATTAACTCTTCCACTGCCCCAGGCTGGGTGATGTGCATTAAAATCTCCTAGAATAGTGTGGTGTTTTAACTGGCCGGCATAGCGAAAAAATAGATACCATTGTCGTTGAGTACCTTGAATATTCGGTGGGCAATATAAGTGTGTGAATAGACGATTGTTTATTTGTAACATTTGAATATCCATATAAGGCAGAATAAAATCACATTGTAGCTGCGCGAAGGGGGTATGTTGTTTAATTAAAGTACATATGCCACGATAACCTGGGCCATCGTGACGTATGGCATGATAGTCATTAATGTTAAAACGCGTGTGAGAATATAGCCACGTTTCCTGGAGGAAAATTATGTCAGGATGAAATTATTCTATTAAAAGCAATAATTCATGACGTTTGTTGACAATACTCCGGCAATTCCACTGGAGTACCCTCATACAGAACAAAAAAAATACATCATGTTAACGAGTATCAGACGACGGACGATCAACGGGGGCAAGAGGGGGTAACAACGGGATTATTTTTTCGAATAAATTTTTTACACAATGGCTCCATTGTACATTGTGACCTAAAAGGTCCATTAATTGCCGGAATTCGGCGAGGATGATGCGGGTAGTGTCATTCGAGTTCGGAGCCGCTGGAGGTTGCGAGACGCTACCAGCCACTTCTTCAATTGGGGCCGATGGGGGAAAACTCATGCTGGAAGTGGAGGGTGTGGCGACAATATTAAGGTACCCCTGTCGATCATACCCAAGGGGGTGATAGACCTGGGTGATTTATGAACCGTTTCGGTGAATTTCCTTTTTCGTGGGGGATCAATTGGTCGTGATTCAGTTGGGGGCGCTAGTGGGGGGAATTGATTCGGTAGCGTTAACGGGTTAAACTCTTTCTGATGTTGGTTGACGATTTCACTATACGATTTATTGTCAATGCACATTTGACGTTTGATAGCTACTTGCTGAATGTGTGTTTCGCATCTCGCTGCCCCTGCCAGGTGGTTGTCTTGACAGTTGGCGCATTTGAATATAACTGCCTTGCAGTCGGATGTGAGATGGCCAAGGGCGCATTTGCCACATCGAGGTTCCCTTGCGCGACAATGTAATTGAACATGGCCATACCGTTGGCATTTTTGGCAACGGATGGGATTGAATATAAATAATGTTATTTCCAACATGACATTAAAAATGCATACATAGGTGGGCAAATCTTGTGTATCAAAAAAGATTTTCACCGTACCTGTAGGTAACGTTTCTAGCTTATCATCAATCATTTTTTTCTGTTAAGGCGTTGGACCCGTGCCACAGGGGCGGGGGACTCCATGTAACGTATGATTTCCTCGTGGGTAAGCGACAGATCAACTCCACGTATAAGACCTACACGTTGCACATTTGAGGATGGGATAAAGGCAGATAAATTTCGTTCAATGAGAAGGGGGTGTTTTAAAAAAGAGTTGGCCATGGCCGAAGTTGCAAATTGTACCTGCACGCGGTTGCGACCCTTTTTTTGTATTCCCTTGATGCCTGGAATTTGTTTCTCAAAAAATAAACGTCCCAAGGCCATGGGGTGCAGATTGCCCACATTCTGATCCACTGACTGTACAAATACTATGCAAGGACCGCGATGACGGTCATTATAACGATGTTGTGCTGCTAAATTAGTTTTAGGCACAGTGGTATTCACTACGGGCGTAGTCGGCGAGACTACCGACGGCATGGTCTCAGGGTTATCCACGACAAACATGTGCTCCACAGAGACCTCGTTATCTATAATGACATTTTCAGGGATACTCACATTTAACAAGGGTGGTGGGCCACCACTGGCCTCACCCATGTTGGAGACACAAGAAGAAACAAATGGACACTAACCTGTAGTCTGTGGGAAATCTAATCACACTTACTACTACTACCTCCCAACACCACAAATGCCTGACCCCA
Organism: Meconema thalassinum; assembly: GCA_946902985.2. Classification (NCBI taxonomy): domain Eukaryota; kingdom Metazoa; phylum Arthropoda; class Insecta; order Orthoptera; family Tettigoniidae; genus Meconema; species Meconema thalassinum. The sequence goes on along the minus strand of OX336389.2, from coordinate 883,213,135 downwards.
ACACACAGGCGAGTACTTCCACTGCTCAATGAAGTGTTTCGTAACGCGGTTGAGACAAGACTGTCCAAAGAGGATATAATGCCAGAGTCTTTCTTCTTTCATTGGTATTTTCTGGGCACGTGACTCTCCATACCCAATAGCCATTTGAGAAGAGGGAACCAAATATCCGACACGTTGTTCGTTCGTTTGGTGTTTTATCACTATTTATTAGAAGGAATCATAGCCGCAACAAACGTCATAATGGGAGTTAGAAAAACACCGGAAGAAGGACAAAAATCAGGAGATAGGAATAACTCGTGGATAAGGACAGGGACGTGGCATCTACCTCGGCCCTAACCAATCCGGCCGATCTAATAATAATAATAATAACGCATTTTATTATTCCCTTAACGAAGCCTCCGTGGCTCAGGCGGCAGCACGCCGGCCTCTCACCGCTGGGTCTGTGGTTCAAATCCCGGTCACTCCATGTGAGATCTGTGCTGGACAAAACGGAGGCAGACAGGTTTTTCTCCGGGTACTCCGGTTTTCCCTGTCAAAATGTCATTCCAGCAACACTCTCCACTATCATTTCATTTCATCTGTCATTCATTAATCGTTGCCCCAGAGGAGTGCGTCAGGCCTCGGCAGCCGGCACAGTTCATATCCTCGCCGCTAGATGGGGGCTTCATTCATTCCATTCCTGACCCGGTCGGAGACTGGAAGCAGGCTGTGGATTTTCATTTTCATTATTCCCTTAACGAGTCAAGAACTTATAAACAAAGGAATCGTACAGTTTTGTCTTGTTGGCGACAAATTACAATTGAATGTTTAGTTTACAAAGTTTTCAGTATGAAAAAATATATAACATTTTGCAGTTTTCATAGGTTTAGAACACAATGTGGTCTTCTTCAGTCTTCTCAGATTTTGGAATGTATTCAAATTGACATTTTATAATCATTCCACATAAACTGTTTTAGCCTCCTTTTAAAGATTGGTAGGCTAGATGCAATTTTTATATTTTCTGGTAGTCTATTGCAAGGAGCATATAATAAGAGAAACGACACTCAATGCTAATTTTCTGGACGCTTATATTGGCTAGAATTTCGTTGAATTTCAGGTCCACGTGGCAATGTTTGGGCTACAATGGCTACCAATCTCGCATATAAAGTAACTACGATTGACTGTGATCATTACGAACGCACATTACTACGTTCGGAACCGATTTTTAGTGTCTGACATTGAATCAAAAGCATTCGTTATTGCACCTCAGGAGGCGATATCGTTCCAAAAATGAAATACCAATGATGAGTTTTGGTGTGAAATGTTGGTATGACTTCCAAATCTACGAGAACTATTTTTCCATTTATTTGCCTATTTGAAAGCCTACCGGTGCTTTTAATACAATATAAATGTTCTTAATAATGACTAAAAGCTGTTAAAAATGATATAATCGCGAGTAATTAGAGTTTGCTTCATTATACCATTATAACCTCAAAACATTCGTAACCCCTCCTCGCCCCCAACCATGCTGCACTTTACTCTCCTCTACTGCATGAGATCAATATAACCTCAATATTCTATACAGTAATGTGGATTCAGGATGAGGAGTAGGTTTCGAGGAATGATAATTACTTTGTGAAAGACAGATTTCATTTATTTGAATACCGCTTTCTGCATGTTTACATTTTGTCTTTTACATTTGATTGTGCAGCTGAAAACAACCTTCAGAGATGTGAATACCAATGGTTAAGCTCGTTGAGAACACAGAAACACATGAGATCTTGAACGTGGTCAGTACGCTACTTGGATGGTTGATGGCACGCTGTTTTAAGCCACCCGACCGCCAACTCCAGCCTCGGAAACCCTCTTTGAAAAACTGGACCAGCCCCGGGTGGAAGATAAACTGCAAATGTCCAAAGCACAAGTCGAAGCAAAAATTAAATTTCAATGTAGGCCTACACAGACAAATGCAATGCATGTAGTAGTATTATTGCAAATCAACACCACATATATGCAAATGGTCGGTAATCCGCCTTTCAATATAGCAGAGGCAGAGTGGGGGAATGTTTGTTTGCAGTAGGACTGTGAAGAGGAGCAGCACACGTGAGTTGCTCTTCTGCCCAGTCCTAGTGTAGGCTGGACGCCTGATACTTGTTTCATTTATTACCCCTTATCTTCATGAAGCTAGAGAAGGTCTCAAATGACGAATGTGATAAAGCTGAAACAGATTTGTGAACAGAAAAGTTTGGCCAGGGGTCTCTTATAGTTCAGAAGTTTTCAACACTGTAGCACGACCACTTTTAACACAAGTTGTTTTGTTGTTGCTTTTATCATTCGAGGGGCTTGGACATGGTGGTCATTCAGACCCATGTACTTAGGTGTGTGTATTTTTTACGATAACATGTTGTAATATGGTGACTGTATTAATAATATATTTATTACAGCCAATGGCCAAAGCAAACAAAATAAGAAATATAACTACATAACTAGTCACAACAAATTTCCTTCAAGGACTTATTCCTCTTCATGCAAGTAGCAAGGTGATAACGCTCACATGTTTTCTCGCAGAGAGAACAAACACCGTTTGTATCAGATGTGTGAAACTGTAATGTGCGGCAAACTCTGTGGTGAAAACCATGTGCCGCATATCGGGTAACAAGAAGACGCAATTCGTAATTGGCAACTGACCACTCTCTGTTTATCATAGCGTCAGTAGAGTAAAAATCGCTCCAAATCTCTGCTTTCTTCTGATGATGCTCTCGCAATAGTTCTTGATATGGTGACTGTATTAGTGTGTCTTTGTACTTTAGGTGAGGATTGGGAGGGAGGCAGCCGTGGTCATAAATAAGGAACCATCGTGGCATTTGCCTGCAGTAGACGTGGTAAACCACTTCCAAAATCGCCTAGTTGGGAATCGAATCCATCTCGCCTCAGGATTGCCACATGAGGCTTAGCATACCCCGTTTCAGACCTCAGATCAGAATTACTTTTATGGGCAGGGCCAGGAAACGAACCCAGACCTCTGGGGAAAGAACCGAGAATGCTAGCCACTACACGAGGTGGTCAAACAAGAATTGTGTCCAGGCATGTATCTAGGCCTAATGGGTAAGACTAGGGAGTTGTGTGTCTACAAGGTATAGGGGAGCTGAAAACATGGTAGCCTTTCTTCCTGGAACTACAAACTGTCATTCACTCATTGAGAACAATTTCCAGCTAGACTGTAAAGAACCCATTACAGATTTGGGTGCTATTCAGCACCTAGAACAAATACTAGGTACTGAACTCCATTGCCATGCACAGGATTACAATGCTAACTTTCTTACATATTTCGAGTGATCAAGCTAAGAGAACTTTAACCCTCAGTGTAAGAAAAATGTCCCTACGATGCCAGAACAACCCTTGTTCTCTCAGCTATAAAATGCTTGTTAGCAGGCTCCACCATCAAATAGGGAGGTACAATTTGACAAGCTGCATACATAAAATGATGATTACTAACACAGTAAGACTGAAACCTACAATGAAGCAGCACTCAAAAGGAGCTACGGGCTAACGTACACTAACGAATGAAGCCCTACTGTACTCCTAGGCTTTTACATCCAACAATGTAGTAGGCCTACGTCTTGCAGGCTCTAGGCTAAGCATAATAGAGGACCAGAGGGAAGATAACAAAGTAGCCAATAAAGCCTACTATTATTTTGCTGGAGGGTATCTGTATTACTATCTTCTAGCAAGTACACAAACAAACAATATTAACATATATTTCTAGAGCCAACAAATATTCTTTGTCGACTTCATCGCTCATGCCTAGGATTGTATCAATCCTTGCCTTATTCCCTGGTGCATAGGACACCAGAAGTCACAGCTATGCAGAGTGTATGTCAAAATAGGACTAGGGTCCAAACCTGGGTGCTTCCATAACAAGTCACTTTGTATCTTTAATACTGTACTTGTAGTATTTGATTAAGACAGCTGCATGCATGCATGCAAGTATTAGCATAGATAGGAAAATTATGGACATGGATAGGCCCTACCGCATATCAAACTACTTAAGTAGCCTACCGTTAACTAAACTAAAGCTGATCCTGCACAAAGACTTGACAGAAGTCTTCAGCAAGATGAAAACAATTGTTTGGTACATTTGGCAGGAATAAATTACATATTGTCCAATATGTACAAGACTATCATACCTATATTCGGATTTTTACGGTACGCGAAAAACAAACAAATAAAAGTAAATCCATAAATTCTGATTAGTCAGTAATTATACCGACAGAAACTATGACAAAGGTTTACATCTTAGCAATTAAAACCTACCCTACATATCAATTATGTTGTCCCACGTTTAGAGCGAACGTAGCTGTCGCCATTTCTAATAACACCACTAGTCACTTGTTATTCAATTTAGTATTGGATCCAACATAATACAGATTAAGTCACTAAAAATGGAGTATACTGCAACAGCTGTCGGTATGCGGGCCCAAACAGTAAACAAAACGCACATGGCGATCTTTGTTTCGATTAGAATCGCCCATAACAGTGTCCCGCGCCTGGTCTATTGTACGGTACTTTCCAAAGGCACTATACTTAATGCTATTACTGCCATATTGCTTGGAATTGGCAACTCAAACTAACACTTGGGGCGCTGCGGTCGGTCTGAATAAGTAGGGTAGAAATACTCAATAACACGCGTTTGATATGGAACAATTTTTATTTTTCGGTTATAATCAGTAAATGTGGTCCCTAAAATAATGACAGTTTTATTTTCAATTGTATATATGTGTAACTGCGATACACGTGATCCAATTTGTGTGTTCCACTGGATTTTATGTGTCAATTGCATATTATCAAGCATCAGTTGTCTGCTGGTATTTGTTTTTGTGCAGTTCCAGTCATGGCGCTGTTACGATTAAAATCAATATTTGAGTTTGCTCACTGTACCATAGACCCTAGAAATTATTTGTTGCTTGGTAGGGCGAAGGGATAAGTTTAACTTGTATTAAAACTCGGGGTAGACAGGAATTGTTTGATTTGGATGGTAAGTATTTACCCAGCGAATTCAAATTAGGCCTATATGACTCGTAGTGGAATGGCTCGGATATCGCAGAGCGAGGTGATGACGGTTGGTAGGGTTATTGGAAATGAACTAGGGAGCGGGAAGGATACCTGACAGATGAAGCTTGGCTGTCCTCGGCTGGTGTAGGCCTAGGCTTGGCTGTCTTGGTACGGCTTGGCTCGGCGAGACTGTGCTTGGCTGTCTAGGTGCGGCTTGGCCCGGCGTAAGTGAACAACCCGTCCTGTCGTCAGTGAGTGTAGTGGTGAGTGGTTCAACCCGCTCTTGTAGCCCGAATTTATTTGGTATCGTCACCTTTCGGCTATTGCTATTTGCATCTTTTGTAAAGTGATGAAAACGTATATCTGCAGCCCTCTTATACATCGACTTACAGCCGTAAACTGAGCAATATACTTTGCTTTTACTCATTTTGCACACTTATCAACGAGTAAAACTTAACACGAAGAATTTACCACGATCTGCTTACCAAACAAGATACCATATACAAACAGTCACCACGTGACAAATGTACCCTACTTGGTAAGTTTCTCATTTTTACCACTAGATGTCATATCAGATGGTAGCTGGAGTTGCCAATTGATTTGGAAAAGTGATATGTCATCTGCATGTCTAGTTTTATAGGCATGTAAATCAGATTGTTTAGTGAAGTTTAAATTTGTGTGGATACTTTTTTGTAGGATTTGGTACATCAGGACATTTGATTTGATTTCTGCATTTAAGGCTACAGGTTGAATTTTACTCGTAATATAAAGGTATTTGGTTGGTGTAAAAAAAGAGTAGTTATAAATATTTCTTATGGCTCTATTCTGAATTACCTCAATTTCCTTTTTTTTAGGTAATTTGAGCATTTTATCCAAATTGTATTCAAATATTGTAAGTGGCTGTGGATTAAGGAGAAATACACTTTCCTGAGTAGATATTCTGGGATATAGTAGCTAATTTTTTTTATCATCCCAGCGGCAGGTGATATTTTTTTAACTAAAGCATCAATGTGCTTTTGCCATGAGAGATTTTCATCTCTTATTAGGCCTAGGTATTTGACAGATGAGACCCTTTTAACTGCCTTACCATTCAGCATTAAATTCTGAGTGATGTCTAACTTTGTTCTAAGCTTAGATATTATTAAACAATTAGTTTTATCTTCATTTATTGTTAATTTATTAGACTGGGTCCATCCAAGTATTGTATTCATGTCCTCCTGCATGTGTGTAATCAGCGTCTTGGTGGTGTACGCATTGTAAAAGATGCTTAAGTCGTCTGCAAACAACGTTATATTACCATGAAAGCAGAGTGTTGCTATGTCATTAATATATACCAAGAAGAGGGAAGAACACAATATTGATCCTTGGGGCACACCGTGGGTAATATTTACTTCCTCACTTCTGTAGCCATTTATTCCAACATACTGCTTACGATTGGATAGGTAATTTTTAAACCATGTGCAACTTACTCCTCGGATACCTGCTTTATCAAGTTTCCCTAAAAGAATGTCATCGTCAACAGTATCAAACGCCTTCCTCAGGACTATGAAAAGGCCACTCGCTGTCATTTTTTGTCTATCACATCCTGCAAGTTAGAAACAATATCAATTGTGGCTATTTCTGTGCTTGAGTTTTCTCTGAATCCATACTGCCCTTTGTAGAAGTAATCATTTTTATTTAAGAAATTAACAATTCTGTTTTTACTACTGTTTCGAGTACCTTGGATATGGATGGGAGAATGGAAATGGGTCTGTAATTGTCTGGATTTATTTTGTCACCTCCTTTATAGACTGGCATGACTCGTGCTACTTTTAGATCATCAGGCACCAGGCCAGTCTCTTACGATGAATTTATTAAAGTAGTTAGTGGGCTACTTAGCATGTCAATGGAGTTTTTTAACAATTTTACTGACATACCATCTTTGGCTTGGCTACTTTTCATTTTAAGGCTTAATAAAAATATTGCGAATTTCCATCTCATTAGTCGGAGTCATAAATATGGAATCTGTGTTGTCATTAATTTCATTAACTTTCTTCCCTGGGAGGATGTTTTTGGCTAACTTGTGTGCTATGTTTATAAAGTGAGTGTTTAGAGCATTGCAATTTTTTTATTTTCCCGTGAAATGTTTACCATCAATTATTATCTCACTGGGACCATCTTTGTTTTCAGTTGTGCAGTTGTAGATCATTTCATTGATTACTTTCCAAGTATCTTTTATGCTATTGGCGTTCAATGTTAATTTATGTTCATCGTATGAGGATTTCAGTTTCCGTTTTAAAGCTGTCACTTTGTTCCTGCTCTTCCTTTAAGAGGTTGTTGTTTCTGTGAATGCTAGCTTTAAGTTTAGCATGTAGTAGGTCCCTTTGTTTTATTAGCTGAATTAATTCTGTTGTTGTCCATGGGTTTTTGTGGTTCTGGTGTATTTCCTGCAAAGATGTGTCAATGTTTTCTTTGTTGGATGTCTGTATTAAGATTTTGTGTTTCATGGCGGTGTAAGTTTCGTTTAGATCATCTAAGCAGTCTATTTCATTGAGATCATTAGAGAATTTGTTTTTGTTCACGTAGCGGTAATTTTTATTTACGTTTTTGATCTAGACCTTTGCTTGTTGGGGGGTATTTAAATGTCATGTTCGAGATTGGGCTTTTGCCTGGATAGAAAATCTCAGTTGCAAGAATATTATGATCACTAATATCACTATGTAAATTGCTTATTCTATAGGCATATTTACAGTTATTATATTTACTTCCTCACTTCTGTAGCCGTTTATTTCAACATACTGCTTACGATTAGATAGGTAATTTTTAAACCATGTCCAAGCTACTCAACGGATACCTGCTTTATCAAGTTTCCCTAAAAGAATTTCATGGTCAACAGTATCAAACGCCTTTCTCAGGTCTATGAAAAGGCCACTCGCTGTCATCCTATTGTCTATGACATCCTGCAAGTTAGAGATTATATCAATTGTGGCTATTTCTGTGCTTGAGTTTTCTCGGTATCCATACTGCCCTTTGTAGAAGTAATCATTTTTATTTAAAAATTAACAATTCTGTTTTTATTACTGTTTCGAGTACCTTGGATATGGGTAGGAGGATGTAAATGGGTCTGTAATTGTCTGAATTGCTTTTGTCACCTCCTTTATAGACTGGTATGACTCGTGCTATTTTTGATCATCAGGCACCAGACCAGTCTCTAACGATAAATTTATTAAAGTAGTTAGTGGGCTACGTAGCATGTCAATGGAGTTTCTTAAAAATTTTACTGACATACCATCTTTGTCTTGGCTAATTTTCATTTTAAGGGTTAATAAAATATTGCGAATTTCCATCTCATTAGTCGGGGTCATAAATATGGAATCTGTATTGCCATTAATTTCATTAACTTTCTTCCCTGGGAGAATGTTTTTGGCTAACTTGTGTGCTATGTTTATAAAGTGAGTGTTTAGAGCATTGCAAATATTTTCTTTTCCTGTGAAAGATTTACCATCAATTATTATTTCACTGGGACCATCTTTGTTTTCAGTTGTGCAGTCGTAGATCATTTCATTGATTACTTTGCAAGTATCTTTTATGCTATTGGCGTTCAATGATAGATAGATAGATAGATTTTATTAATTCCATTTGATCAAATACATGCATTCAATACATTTTTGATATAGGACACGTCAGAATTTACATGCATAAAATAAAAGAACTAACAGGTATATATCACTAAGATTAAAACTATTTATAACTTATTATAATAGCAAATCTTAATAGATACAATCTTATTGCACAACTATTTACACCTCACTCTATTATCATAATATGAAAACTTAATTCTATAAATACAACAACATACAGCTAGGTATTAAAATTAAATTAAAAAAGTAAAATATAGTTATAGATTCCATCACTCCTATACGCTAAAATATTCAACTACTGAGTAAAAACAATGGCACTGCAGATAAGCTTTCAACATTCTATCAAAGGTTTTTATTTTTGGGGCCAGTTTTATATACTGGGGTAGTTTATTGTATAATTTAACTCCAGTGTGAAAAGTTCCTTTTTGATATATGCTTGTGTGTGTGTGTGAAATATGAATGTTTTGATTTTGTCTTGTGTTATGCCTATGAACATCATTGTTTGTTTTAAGAAAAACATCTTTATTCATTAAATTCTTTTTAAAAAACATAATACTTTCAAAGATATATATGCAGGGCAGTGGGAGAATGTTTAAATCTTTAAACAGAGGTCTACATGATTCTCTAGAGTGTACATTTGCCATAATTCTAATCGCTCTCTTTTGTATCCTAAACGTGCTTAGTACATCTGGCGACATACCCCAAAATATGATCCCATATCTTAAGTATGAATGGAAATAAGCAAAATAAGTATTTCTTAATGTGTGCATGCTAGTGCAGGTTTTCAAAATACGTAACGCAAAGCACATCGAGTTCAGTTTAGTATTCAGATATTGTATATGTTTATTCCATTTCAAGTCTTGTTGTATCCATAGTCCTAAAAACTTTGTTTCTGATTTATTTTCTATTTGATGACCATTTAATGTTATATTGGGCATCGCAGGATTCCTATTCTGTATAGTGTGGAAATTTAGACATACTGTCTTTTTATAGTTTATTATGAGGCGATTATCTTGTGACCATTTGGTTAACTCTCCTGTAACGGAGTCAGCAGACTGCTGTATGACCTGTTTAGTTTCACCTTTTATTACGAGTGTTGTATCGTCCGCAAACAAAATTTCCTTATGTGAATGAACGTTCTGTGTTATATCATTGATATATAGAAGAAAGAGTAGTGGGCCCAAAACCGATCCCTGGGGTACTCCAAATTCAATAATTCCCTCATTGGACAATGTTTCATTAAGTAATTTGGTTCCATCATCCTTGTGTCTCAAGCTTACTATTTGTTTACGCCTTGTTAAGTAAGACTCTATCCATTTATTAGCTAGACCTCTAACACCATATTGATTTAGTTTGGTAAGGAGGATTTTATGGTCAACTACATCAAATGCTTTCGATAAATCCAAGAATAGGCCAGTTACATGTTCCTTATTGTCAATTAATTTCAGTATACTATTACTACATTCGTAAATTGCTGTCTGTGTAGATTTTTCCGTTCTAAATCCATGTTGTGAGTTTGATAATATTTTATTTTTTTCTATGAAACTTATCAGTCTCTTATACATAATTTTTTCCACAATTTTTGCAATACCAGTTGGTAAGGTAATAGGACGATAGTTATCTAATTCATCTTTTGAACCATTTTTGTGCACTGGAATTACTTTTGATAACTTCAAAATATCCGGGTAAGTTCCTGAGAGAATTGAACTGTTTATTAAGTGCGTAAGTGGATTTATTATATTTTCTGCACATTTCTTTAAAATTGCATCAGGGATGCCATCAATGCCAGCACAGAATTTATTTTTTAGCTCTTTTATAACTATTCTTACCTCTTCACTTGTGACATGATTTATAAATAAAGAATCACTGCATATATTTATTTTATTATTAGAATTTAGTGTATTTACCTGTGATTTATTTAATAATTTTTGCGGAATTTCCAGAAAATAGTCATTAAAAGTGTTTGCTATTTCCTCTGGATTATTAATCACTTTATTATTTCTGGTCAGTGTAATGTTCCTTTGTATTTTAGCAGATTTTCCAGTTTCTTTCTTTATTACAGACCACATAGCCCTGTTTTTATTAGATGATTGGGAAATAAAATTATCATTATGCATTTTCTTTGCTAGTCTTATTACCTTATTTAATATGCTAGTGTATTTTTTGTAGTATAAATTGAATTCAGGTGTTGTGTTGTATTGTTTATATAATTTGTGTAGAAATTTCTTTCTTTGACATGAATTTATAATCCCTGTTGTTATCCAATTGCTAGTTTTGTTATTTTGAACAGTTCTTCGTTTAAAGGGGAATGCTATTTCAAAATCGTGTTTTAGGGTACTGTTAAATGCATTAAATTTATCATTTACATTTTCTAGTTCATAAATTTCTGACCATGTTTCCTTATTTAATAAGTCATTGAAATATGTAACATTTGATTCAGTGAATGACCTGCACTTTGATTTTACTCCATTATCATTATTATTGATTACTTCGGATACTTCAAAACTCAGTATTTGTCCATGGTGGTCACTAAAACCCGGACAATAGACTTCTATTGAATGGTGATATTTATCTGTATTTATAAAAATTTGATCAGGAGTGGTTTTACTAAATTTTGTTATTCTTGTTGGTGTATTTACTGTAGGTTTCAGTCCATAGGAAATTAGTAACTGGTTTAATAATTCACAATTTCTATCAAGTTTTAAGAAATCCACATTTACATCCCCACAAATTATTATATCGAAATTTACTTTGCTCATGTTATTGACTAACAATTCTAGTTTATCTATAAATAGAGGAAACTTTCCTGACGGAGAACGGTATACGCATACAATTATTAACTTAAACTGCTGAATTTTTACGGCAGAGAATTCAAAATCCTGTTCCATAATTAGATAATCATAAGCTGTTATCTGTTCATGATCTAAATTATTTCTTAAGAAGATGCAAGTACCACCATGGCTAATATTAGATCTAGAGTATTTACTAGCTTGTATAAACCCTGGGAATTGAATTAATTCGAGTTGTTCCTCTTTCAGCCAATGTTCTGAAATACATAGTGCTGAGATGTCTTTAAGTTCATTTTTAAGCATTAGATTTATGTAATCAATTTTATTATAAAGAGACTGGACATTCTGGTGGTAAATTTTAAATTTGTTACTTTTGCAAGCTTGTGTTGGTGATTTATTTACATTATTATTATCATAATTGTTATTATTATTGTTGCTAGACAAATCCGAAATACCATTGTTGCACTCCGTTAAATTTGACTTCAAAAGATGTGAATGCCAAACCTCACGTTTGGCTTCTTCTACCAGTTTCCCTGCTTCCACTCTAATGATATTACTGTTGAATTATTCTTACCATTTGAATTTACAATTTTGCAGATTTCATCACTAAGATACTCTTTTCCTAATCTATTTAAGTGTAGGCCATGCCGAGTGTGGAACTTCCTATCTAATTTACTTACATCTACAATTTGGACATTTGGAAAACTCTTACAAATTTTATGAATTTTTCCATTTGTAGCCTCTATTTCTACATTTACACATGACTTGGGAATTAAATCGTGTCTCTGCGGAATATTTACAATAATGACATTTGTTTTTTGCATGGATGGCAATGTACCCTTTAAATCTTTGATTACCTTTTTACTCTCATTTCTATAGACGTCGTTTGCTCCAGCGATGATCACTGCGTAGTCCTTTGCAGTAAGGGACGCACACTCTCCTATCATCCCGTTCGTGACTTCTGCAATCTGAGCTCCTGGCTTCACTGTCGAAGTGACCTCCATTTCTCGGCTTCTCTCCAAAACGCTTGCTGCTACATCTCGCCCGTGGCTATCCGCAAATATCCGCATCTTCCTGGATTTTCTCTTTATCACTTTCTTCTTTTCTTCTTGAGGAAAGTCATCATTTTCTTCGACAAGCACTCCAAATGAATTTGAGACGGGAATTTCAGTTACATGTACTCCATTTATAGGCCTAGGCTTATTCAATCTTACCTTACCAGCAATCACTGTCGACCAAGTTTCCTTGCTTTCCTCTCTGTTTCCTTTTAATTTATTCAACTCTTCCATTAACTTAGCAATATCTTCCTTTAGCAGCTTTATAATTTCGTCTTTTGAGGACAGTTCGTTTCTCAGGTTATGACATTCGCATGACGGTAGCGGTAGGCCTACATTACGACAATCGGTTTCACTTTTCTCCTCATTCAATTTTACCTGAGATCTTGTGATGATTTTATTTGCATTTTTTACTTTTATTTTGCACGACGAGCATAAATCCGTTACGGTTACACAACCTGACGAGATACTAACACTGTTTACTGTCGTCATACTAGAGATCTAAGTGAGCCTAGATGTTTACACCAAATTACACAAAATTTAATTTAATTATTACTACCTAATAGAATTAATCTAATAACCTACCAATACAGAAGAATGTGAAATACGTATATCTTCCAATCGGGTGAAGTCTCGTAAAAGCACCACTGCTCTACTTGGTTCAAACAGTGATTGAAGAAGTCACCGAATCTTTGGATACACGTTCCCACAACTTAGTTTAAGTTTATTAAATTATCAACAAGAATTTCTAAATACTATCAATATTCCGTATTACACTTGATCTGAGGAAAGTAACTTTATAGATTTTAAGCCTCTGTTATAATATTTTACCACTTTTATCAAATATTTACACTAGCTGCTATTTCACTGCACTTTCACTGTGACGCCATCTTGTACATGTAAATCAAACTCTGTAGTAATAGAAATTAGGAAAATCAAGGGATTTTCATCTAAGCTTGTTGTGCAGTGCAGTTCTTGTCTGAATCATGCCAAGTGTACACATCACCTCGTGTAACAACACCAATAGTTATAATAAAAAGGAAGATTGTTGTTTTACGTGACCGTGAATCCTGGGATTATGAGCCACGGAACCTCCTTTTTACGTGGAATCCGAACCAGAGGACATGGCAATTTACTTCGAAAATCTGACATGTATTGACCGGGAATCGAACCCAGTCCACCTTGGTGAGAGGCCAACAGCTTTACCGCTGCACTATCACGCCCCCAATGTTAATTTATGTTCATAGTATGAGGATTTCAGTTTACGTTTTAAAGCTGTCACTTTGTTCCTACAAATTATGTGCTCTTCCTTTAAGGGGTTGTTGTTTCTGTGGATGTTAGTTTTAAGTTTAGCATGTAGTAGGTCCCTTTGTTTTATTAGCTGAATTAATTCTGTTGTTATCCTTGGGTTATTGTTGTTCTGGTGATTTCCTTCAAAGGTGTGTCAGTGTTTTCTTTGTTGGGTGTCTGTGTCAAGATTTTGTGTTTCATGGCGATGTAAGTTTCGTTTACATCATCTTAAAGTCTATTTGATTGAGATCATTAGAGAATATGTTTTTGTTCACGTACCGGAAATTTTTATTTACGTTTTTTGAACTAGACATTTGCTTGTTGTGGTGGGTATTTAAATGTCATGTTCGAGATTGGGCTTTTGCCTGGATAGTAATTTGACCAGAAAATCTCAGTTACAAGAATATTATGATCACCAATATCACTATTTATATTGCCTATCCTATAGGTATAATTACAGTTAATAGTGGCTACCTGATCAAGGAGTGAACTTGTTGATTCACATATTCTTGTTGGATAGCGAGTATTGCCTTGTGTGAAACCATAGCTTGATAGTAGATTGAGGTATGATTTGGTTACATTATTTTTGTTTAGTAAGTTAATATTCGTATCACCAATGCATAAGCAAAGATTGGCATTGCTTTTCGAGAGAATGTGCTCTAGAGAGTGCATGAAATGTGTTGCGTTATTTATGTTAGGATTATATACTGCAATTATATTAATAGTATGCAGGTTATTGAAACGAACAGTATCACTTGTTTTAAGCTCTAACTGGATCAAGCTATGGTTACTCTCAACTAGGTTAAGCACTTTTATATTCCATTTTTTTGTGGACATAAACTCCCACCCCTCCACCATCCTGATTGTCTCTGTGTACAAATGCAACAGAATAGTTGTTTAGGTTGAAGTATTTAGCTTCGTTACTTTTCACCCAAGTCTCGGTTACCACTATGACATCTAGATTTTACACAATATGTATTAGTATCTCGATATCTTCTAATTTATTTTTATACTTCTGCTATTTAGGTAAAGAGACTTGACTTGGCTAACCTCATTTTTAGTGTCTGCTATGTAGTCGTGGATACAGTCATATTTACGCTCATCAATTGATGTGTGCAAATCAACATCAACTAGTAGGTCCATGTCTTGATTCATTATTTCTGAGAATGCGATGGCTGAGCCTTGTTGATGGAAGAGTCTTTTACTAGCGTTTCAATGTCTTCCGGTGAGCTGATCCTGACAGCCTTGTCACTATCTGATTTACGCACGAATATTTTACAGTCCCGGGTCCAGACGAATTTAAAACCTAATTTACGGAGGTCTCTTGCCTGTTTGTGGAGTACTTTATTAGCTGGCGTCAAATGCTCGTTAATGTAGATAGGCCTAGCCTTTGCATTGATTCCAGCATCACTTGTTGAGTTCATGTTGGGTTTGGACCTTTTGCCTTTTAAAATTGCCTCTTTTTTAACCGGCTGCAGAATTTGACTAGTAAGGGCGATGGAAGACCTTCTCTGCTTTGTGGTAGCCGATGGCAGGCGTCAATATCGGACTCAACAACAACTGTGACACCCAATTGGTCAGCGATAGTCTTGACAATCTGAACGGGGTTTTTGTTCAAAGTGCGCGGCACGCCATGAAGCTCTAGGTTGTTTCGCCGAACGTACTGTTGAAGCTCGAGATTTTCTTGCTTTAACATTTTGACCTCACTGCAAGCGATATTCCTATCCTTCTCTAATTCACAAACTCTTTGACTGAGCTTTGTTATTTCTGACAAGGCTTGCTTCAGAGTTTGTGCGGCAGTTGAAATGTCACTTTTCATACCATCAAAACAATCAGAATAGCATGTCATTCTGAGTCTTTTCAATATTTTCGAGTTTTATCAGTCGGAGGTTGATTTCACAAACAAGATCTTGTAAATCTGGTTTACTTACATTCTCGTCTGGCGTGGCGATTTTAGAAACCTCATCCGTAGTTGACTTACTCATTGCACTGCACTCGACACAATACCATTGCTTGGCTTTGTTGGACAAAAGCCGGTTAAAAACTTTCTTCTTTATGTTTACACAGGTTCTGTGGTATGATTTACCACATTCCCTATCACAAATTATGTAGTCTTCGTTTTGAGTTACACATTTTTCACACTGACCGCACTTGATTGATTTGTTACTTGTCACCATCTTGTAAGCGCCAAAAAACGATTAATGGCGTTCACGACTGGCATCTTCGGAGAATGCAACAGATGAGCAATATTCAATGGTAACCCGTAATTGTGCAACCGTAAAGTCCGGAGCATAGAAGTGCGCGCTGTAGCATATTGTGTACACTGAAATAAAATATGATGCAGTGAACCATCGGCTTGTTGACAACTACATCGACCGTCAGGATGATGCCCAATACGTGCGAGATATAGAGGAATAAGGGCATGATTAAAGCGTAGGCGGATAATAATAATAATATGACGTCTCGTGTATTGCCCCAAGGAAAACCATGGTTGACGCCGAATTTCCGGTTGTACCCAGAAATATTGTCTAGCCTTTGTTCTCGTAAATGCCGATCATTCCTGTTGCCACTCGTGCCGCACCCGTTCTCTTATGAGGGGAAGTGATTCTAAACAAGGGATCGCGATGAATACCAGAGTCCCAACTCCCATGTTAAATAAATTTCATTAAAACCGCCCAAATCCGGCTTCAAAAAAAACATCATTTCTCTTCGGTAGGGGAAACATAAGGAACTAAATCCTTAAGATATCAGCTTATTTTTAGGAATATTACGCAGAGCTAGTCCCTTTGTGGATCAATTAACATTAATAGCTTTTACCTTCGACAATATTAGTTCTGACGAAATGTATCACAAGAAATCAACAATATACTGATACATTATAAAAATTGTTGTCCACCTTGTAATGTTGGCAGTAAACGTACGGTACCTATGTAGCTATATACTTTGATAATTATATTAATGTATTGATGTTAGTTCATCAATTATACGCCTTAAAAATCTATTAACAAACACGTATTATTAGTTTAATGCTAAAAATGAAATATCGACTCAGGTCTGCTGACATACCGTAACCTCCAAATTCCAGAGCACATCCCTTACTCGTCCCCATCATTCATCCTAACCTATATACCTCCAAATCTTACTATAGAATCATTTAAATCATCACCCCCACCCTCTACCCGCTATCCTACACAGGTTCCAAATTCTTGTTTGAATCCCATGACCCTCTTGCAAATGTGTTATGAGAAAGAAGGAGAAAGATAAATGAAAACCGTAGGTAATTGAAAAAGTATTTTTTATTATTATTTTGCATTACACAATGTAGAAATTCAATTGTTGTATATGTATAGTACATAAAGAACGACACTAATGAAATTGCATTCTCGTCCAGTTCTGCATCATGCAACTTGCTGTTCAACTGGATCCAGTGGACAGATATGTTAGAATACAAACATCAAGCTATAAATACAATAAATGTGGAATTTAACTTATAAGACACTAAACATGGAAGTATGCAGGCTACGCTTCTCAAGGGAATATCCTGTAAATGGGCATGGAGGATTTCAGTTATTTCAATGATTTCTTTCGACTGCAATCCAATATTTTTGTTTTACATTTAGTAATTTTCATCATGAATTCTTTCCTCAAGCCAGAATCCATACCATTTAAAAACTCATTCAAATCCTCTGGTGTGTCAGCTAAGATGACGATGTCATCAGCAAATCTCAGTGTTGAAATTATTTCTCCTTGAATCTTTACTCCTACTTCGAATTTTTCTCCAATTTCCTTCATTGCTTGTTCAATGTATAGATCGAAAAGTATGGGTTACACCTTTCTGAATACCAGCTTCTCTCTCATGTCCTTCCGCTCGAATAACTGCATACTCTAAGGAAGACAAAACGTGCTACAATTAAAACAGTACCGGTATGGCACAGAATGGTAAAGTATATTGAAAGGAAAGTGATTAGTCCCCTGTGCATAGATTTACATGTGTCAACATTGTTTGGCATCCTTTGAATCATGAGTCACCTTCAGTGATCTCAGGAGTAGCATACATATTGAGACTCATGTCCTAAAGGTCCTGGGTTTTATTGTAAACAAAAAAAATAATTTTAGTTTGTTTGGAACATGCAAAACTGAGAAGTGTTTGGCTTAGTTGACACCACAGTGATCCACTCAAATAATGGTTCCTAAATTAAGGCCATGACTGCCTCCTTTACAATCCTAGTCTCACCTACAAATGCATATACAACTTATACATACAGTTACCGGGAACTTCCCCATCCCACTCCCCCCGTTTACTACCGCAACTTAAAACATTTGCCACACTGAGGGTGTCTGTTTCTGATTGTGACAACCTACTGTCACACGCGTCAATGTTCTCAGATAGGGAAGTATTCGGCTTGCTTCCCGCACCACTCTACACCTACCTCCTACCTCTGAGCTCTCAAGGTCAAGTGCACAACTAAACGCTGGCATCCGTACACAAGTTGACAACATTCAGGCAACAACAACAATCCTTGATAAAATGGTTTTGCAGCAAACACCAATGTCCATCCAAGTTAAAACAGCTCACAGTGATGATTTGTTCTGAAACTGTTAATTCAATGCTCCCAATATTAGGTATTTACATTTTTATTGACAACCTTGACATGAACATTGTCAGGAATATACCAGCCATCTTAGTTTATCAGCTGGGTGACAAATTGGTTATAAAGTTACAAGCTGAGGTGTCTAAGACATAAATGTCAAGAAATATGGATATATAGTAAGTTACAACTATTGTATTATGTAACATATCAACATGAATATGTAACGGCTGGAGAAAAATCGATAATAAAAAACATCCAAGTAGGCATTCAAACAATAGGTCTCAATATGTAAGCATCATCTGTTACCTCTCCTTAGTTTGATAATACCAACATGTTATTCTCACTTCAATAGCTTCAATAGCCCCAGGTACTTAGGTGTGTGTTGCACTTTTCTGTGATGAGTGTAGTAGTATGTGTAAATGTATTAAGGACAAGGATGGAATAGGTGCCCCAGGATTTGAAATAAGGTACGGTACAATCCCAGCATTTGTCCCAAGGGAGTGTCGAAAATCCACACTCAGGATAGCCTCTGTCAATGCCAGGATCACGGCCGGATTTACGTATAGGCTGTATAGGCGGCAGCCTAGGGTGGCAGATTTTAGGGGGCCGCAAATTTTGACTAATATTATTTAAATTTAAAATATAAATAAATATATATTTTATTTAAAAAATAAAAATTTGAAATCTGAATATGTTCATGCATCTACAAGAGTAATGAGCGCCCCTTAGAGACAATCCAATACCACTCATGTGACATATTATAAGATTGAGAAATAGTGGGTCTTCTGTTTCCGTCTCCCTGTGCTGCGCGTTGGTGGTCGAAGCCTCGTTTAGATGGAAACTTGTCTGACTATCTTGGGGGCGCTCTGGTTGTTTTGCGTAGCTGATACCTCTACCATATTTTGTGTGGCTGGTGACTTTATCGTGGTAGCTTTGCTAATTTGTTTTGTTGCATCTGCATGGAGGGCTCCTGTTTCCTATGGTCGTCCGGCTTATTGTGGCTGCTGTTTTTGGTTCTTGCCGTGGGGAGAGAGGTCTCTCCCATCTCCCTGGCTACCGCTTCTTGTGCTCTTTCTATGAGTGTGGTTTCCATGTTCTGTTTCATTTGCTCTATAGATGCTTGCATGGATTCTATAGAGCTTAATAGGCTTTGCATGAGGTTATCTGGTTTCCCTGCTTTCCGCAGCATTGGTTTGCATTCTTTGCATATCCACGTGAGTCTGCAATTAGCCCTCGTAAGCGTGCCTAGTTTGCCTTGCGTCAGACCCGCACATTTTTTATGTTCCCTTCTTTCGCATGCCTCACATGTAGCTGAGTCCCCAACTTCTCCTGTGCTGCGTTTGCATTTTCTGCAGAGCTCTGTAGGGCCCTTTTCATGCATTCTCGGTGACTGAGGAGGGGCAGACTTTCTGATGGAACAGGTGATTGGTCTCGGTCCAGTGTGGATTTACTCGTGTGAGGGTTGTAAAAGGCTTGTAAAAGCCTTGTTACGTTTGTAATAGAATATGGTATTAGAGGTCTAGCTAATAAATGGATAGAGTCTTACTTAACAAGGCGTAAACAAATAGTAAGCTTGAGACACAAGGATGATGGAACCAAATTACTTAATGAAACATTGTCCAATGAGGGAATTATTAAATTTGGAGTACCCCAGGGATCGGTTTTGGGCCCACTATTCTTTCTTCTATATATCAATGATATAACACAGAACGTTCTTTCACATAAGAAAATTTTGTTTGCGGACGATACAACACTCGTAATAAAAGGTGAAACTAAACAGGTCATACAGCAGTCTGCTGACTCCGTTACAGGAGAGTTAACGAAATGGTCACAAGATAATCGCCTCATAATAAACTATAAAAAACAGTATGTCTGAATTTCCACACTATACAGAATAGGAATCCTGCGAAGCCCAATATAACTTTTAATGGTCATCAAATAGAAAATAAATCAAAAACAAAGTTTTTAGGACTATGGATACAACATGACTTAAAATGGAATAAACATATACAATATCTGAACACTAATCTGATCTCGATGTGCTTTGCGTTACGTATTTTGAAAACCTGCACTAGCATGCACACATTAAGAAATACTTATTTTGCTTATTTCCATTCATACTTAAGATATGGGTCATATTTTGGGGTATGTCGCCAGATGTACTAAGCACGTTTAGGATACAAAAGAGGGCGATTAGAATTATGGCAAATGTAAACACTAGAGAATCATGTAGACCTCTGTTTAAAGATTTAAACATTCTCCCACTGTCCTGCATATATATCTTTGAAAGTATTATGTTTTTTAAAAAGAATTTAATGAATAAGGATGTTCTTCTTAAAACAAACAATGATGTTCATAGACATAACACAATACAAAATCAAAACATTCATATTTCACACACACACACAAGCATATATCAAAAAGGAACTTTTCACACAAGAGTTAAATTATACAATAAAACTTGCCCCAAAAATAAAAACCTTTGATAGAATGTTGAAAGCTTATCTGCAGTGCCATTATTTTTACTCTGTAGTTGAATATCTTAGCGTATAGGAGCGATAAAATCTATAATTATATTTTACTTTTCTATTTTAATTGTAATACCTAGCTGTAAGTTGTTGTATTTATAGAATTAAGTTTTCATATTATGATAATAGAGTAAGGTGTAAATAGTTGTCCAATGAGATTGTATCTCTTAAGATCTGTTATTATATTAAGTTCTAAATAGTTATAGTATTAGTATTATATACCTATTAGTACTTTTATTTTATAGATGTAAATTCTGACGTGTCCTATATCAAAAATGTATTGTATACATGTATTTGATCAAATGGAATTAATAAAAATCTATCTATCTATCTAACTGGGTTCGGTCCGGTACGATTATTTTTCATACGGTGCTACACTGCTATGTATGCATCTTTTGTGCGATGGGGTTCACAGAAATTGTTCTCCGGTATGGTTATGTTTCATACGAAGCTGGACAGTTATATGTGCGTCTTGTGTGCGAGGGCATTCGCAGAAATTGTTCTCTTGAGTGTTCGAGTTGTTAATGGCTGGAATTAGGTCTATCTACCTCATCAAATTCTTTGTGAAGACTGGTCTTTGTTTCCTGCTTATAAACTATTGTTCACCTTCATTGTTGCGAGTCTCTTGACGTCTTTTTGATGTAGATCTCTTTTGTCAATTTATCTAATAGATTGCACATCATTGAACTACAGTTAAATGTCTATAATTCAAACTAACTGAGAGCTAAAATTTGGCGCGTCACAACACATTTATTTTTCGTTTAAAAATTGAAAATGGATGGTAATAAAGGATTAAGTGGTGCTCATTGTAGAAAGCAAGCATCTGAAAACGCGCAAAAACAAGAAAAAATCGGCTAAAACGCCAAAAATTGATACATTTTTTAAACCTTCGACAAGTAAGTAGCTCAAAATAATAATTGAATACCAATGTAAGAAATCGGTTCTTCAAATGCAATGAACTGTCGTTTTTATGTGCAAATGTATAGGTCAACAACCATCTTCAGATGTTCCTCCTTCTTTCCCTTCCTCTACTTCTGTCATCCTGACTGCAACTGACTCTGTACCTGAGAATATTGATGTTGAAGAAAATGTACCAGATACAGCTCACTCAGATTTACCTACATTTTCTGATGAGAAAGCAGAAGCGAGTGAAATTGAGAAAAATGTGTTTGTATTCAACAGTGATCCGGCTACTTGGATTGCGAATGAAGTTTACCATGAGTACGTTGCATTGAATGTTTACAATCAGAATAAAGATTCTGATTTTAATGAATCCAAACGAGTGTACTCTGAATATAATAGGTAGGCCTAGTTGAACCACTCAGTGTATAAAAGGAAACTTCAGAACGGGAAAACAGGTGATTGTAAGTGGCTTGTTTATTCCAAGAGTAAAGGTTCTGTTTTCTGTGCACCGTGTTTGCTATTTGGAGACACAGCTGACGAATTTGCGTTCAGACACGGATTCAAAGATTGGAGAAACATCCATAACTTGGCTTCTGCCCACGAAAATTCAGATCATCATACCTAAACAATCTTTCCTAAAATTGTTTGAAAGAGCTAATATGCATGGAAGAATAGATCATAGTTTAGTATATACAACAACTTCAAGAACAAGTTTCGTACTGGAAAATAGTTCTTGAAAGAGTTGTTGCTACTGTCAAAACCTTGGCAAGTCGTGGACTCTCATATAGGGGCACAGGCAGCAATGAGCATTTCGGCGTTACTAACAATAAAAAAATTCTGATGTTAATAGAGTATTTAAGACAATTCGATCCATTTATAGATGAGCATATTCGTAATTATGGATGTAAAGGCAGTGGTAGTACAAGCTACCTATCCAAAACTATTTATGAAGAAGTCATCGAAATTATGGCTAAAAATGACGTCTTAAATAGTTGAAGAAATCAAAACTGCGAAGTACTCTTCTATCATTGTGGATTCGACCCCAGACATCTCTCGTATTGACCAACTTCCATTCATTTTACGATATGTAAAACCAGACGGCACTGTTAATGATCGTTTTTTAACTTTATTAGACAATCCAGGTCACATAAGATGCAGTCACATCTACTTTGAAATCTCATGGCATAGAAATTCTTGATATGAGAGGGAAATCTTACGATAACGCTGCCAACATGAAGGGCATATATTCGGGACTTCAAGCTAGAATAAAAAACGACAATGCTCTCGCAGAGTAGCCTACACACCATGCACTGCACATTCGTTGAATTTGGTTGGTACACACACTGCAGAAAGTTGTACAGAAGCGAGTAAGTTTTTTGAATTGATCCAGGAATTGTATAATTTCTTTTCAGATTCGACAGAAAGATGGACTGTTTTGCATCATTTTGCTGATTAAAAATGTGCGAAACTAAAATCATTGTCTGCAACTCGTTGGTCAGCACGTGCTGATGCGGTTTCTGTTCTGGTTGAATTTTGGAAAGAAATAATAAATGATTTATCAGCTTTTGAAGAAAATCCCAACGAAAAAGCAATAGTTCGAAATAAAGCTACAGGCCTTCGGAATAATATGGAACGAATAGAAAGTGCATTTTTGCTAAGTATTTGGTATGTTTTACTTGAACGATTCGATGCTACAAGTCAGAAATTGCAAGCCAGGAATACCAGCATTTTAGACATTTTGGATTTGTACAAATCGTTGGTTGGTTTTGTATAAGATGCTCGGAAGAATTTTGAACTTTATGAAGAAACAGCACGGAAAATTTCTACCACCCAGGAGTTTGAAAAAGACGTTCGTAGGAAGAAATGAAGAAAATTAATGTCTGATGAATTGTATGAAGATGATGTTGAGCTAGGTGGAAGAGATTTTCAGAGTAAATAATCTCAATATAATTTTGGATGGACTCTAGGCTATACAGATTTCAAGAACAAATGCGCCGATTATGAAATATGTTTTCAAAACATTATCGCCCTTATCGAATTTGGTATGTTGAATGAAACTGAATTAAGGAAACATGCGGCAACATTATAAGAATATTTTCCAAATGATATAGAACAAATAATTATAAACGAGTAATGCCACTTTCAAAAATATTGCCAAGTAAAAAAAATGAAAATAACCCGCCTTTAGAAATATTAAAATGTCTTCGACAAAATGATCTACAAGGAGTATTTCCAAATGTTGAAATAGTCTACCACTTGTTTAAGTTAATAATTGTATGCGTATACCGTTCTCCGTCAGGAAAGTTTCCTTTATTTATAGATAAATTAGAATTGTTACTCAATAACATAAGCAAAGTAAATTTCGATATAATAATTTATGGGGATGTAAGTGTGGATTTCTTGAAATTTGATAGAAGTTGTGAATTATTAACACATTTACTAATTTCCTATGGAAACAGTAAACACCCCAACAAGAATAACAAAATTTAGTAAATCCACTCTTGATCAAATTTTTTTAAATACAGATAAATATCACCATTCAATATAAGTCTATTGTCCGGGTTTTAGTGACCACCATGGACAAATACTGAGCTTTGAAGTACCCGAAACAATCAGTAATAATGATAATGGAGTAAAATCAAAGTGCAGGTCATTCACTGAAATAAATGTTACATATTTCAATGACTTATTAAATAAGGAAACATGGTCAGAAATGTAAAAACTAGAAAATGTAAATGATAAATTTAATGCATTTAACAGTATCCTAAAACACTATTTTGAAAGAGCATTCCCCTTTAGACAAAGAACTGTTCAAAATAACAAAACTAGCAATTGGATAACAACAGGGATTATAAATTCATGTCAAAGAAAGAAATTTCTGCACAAATTATATAAACAATACCACACAACACCTGAATTCAATTTAAACTACAAAAAATACACTAGCGTATTAAATAAGGTAATAAGACTAGCAAAGAAAATGCATAATGATAATTTTATTTCCCAATCATCAAATAAAAACAGGGCCATGTGATCCGTGATAAAGAAAGAAACTGGAAAATCTGCTAAATTACAAAGGAACATTACACTGACCAGAAATAATAATATGATTAATAATCCAGAGGAAATAGCAAACACTTTTAATGACTATTTTCTGGAAATTCCACAAAAGTTATTAAATAAATCACAGGTAAATACACTAAATTCTAATAATAAAATAAATATTAGTAGTGATTCTTTATTTATAAATCATGTCACAAGTGAAGAGGTAAGAATAGTTATAAAAGAGCTAAAAAATAAATTCTCTGCTGACATTGATGGCATCCCTGATGCAATTTAAAGAAATGTGCAGAAAATATAATAAATCCACTTACACGCTTAATAAACAGTTCAATACTCTCAGGAACTTACCCGGATATTTTGAAGTTATCAAAAGTAATTCCAGTGCACAAAAACGGTTCAAAAGATGAATTAGATAACTATCGTCCTATTACCTTACCAACTGGTATTGCAAAAATTGAGGAAAAAATCGTGTATAAGAGACAGATACGTTTTTTAGAATAAAATAAAATATTATCAAACTCACAACATGGATTCAGAACGGAAAAATCTACACAGACAGTAATTTATGAATGTATTAATAGTATACTGAAATTAATTGACAATAAGGAAAATGTAACTGGCCTATTCTTGGATTTATCGAAAGTGTTTGATGTTGTTGACCATAAAATCCTCCTTACAAAACTAAATCAATATGGTATTAGAGGTCTAGCTAATAAATGGATAGAGTCTTACTTAACAAGGCGTAAACAAATAATAAGCTTGAGACACAAGGATGATGGAACCAAATTACTTAGTGAAACATTGTCCAATGAGGGAATTATTAAATTTGCAGTACCCCAGGGAATGGTTTTGGGCCCACTACTCTGTATTCTATATATCAATGATATAACACAGACGTTCATTCACATAAGGAAATTTTGTTTGCGGACGATACAACACTCGTAATAAAAGGTGAAACTAAACAGGTCATACAGCAGTCTGCTGACTCCGTTACAGTAGAGTTAACCAAATGGTCACAAGATAATCGCCTCACAATCAACTATAAAAAAACGGTATGTCTAAATTTCCACACTATACAGAATAGGAATCCTGCGAAGCCCAATATAATTTAAATGGTCATCAAATAAAAAATAAATCAGAAACAAAGTTTTTAGGACTATGGATACAACATGACCTGAAATGAAATAAACATATACAATATCTGAATACTAAACTGAACTCGATGTGCTTTGCATTACGTATTTTGAAAATCTGCACTAGCATGCACACATTAAGAAATACTTATTCTGCTTATTTCCATTTATACTTAAGATATGGGGTCATAGTTTGGGGTATGTCGCCAGATGTACTAAGCACGTTTAGGATACAAAAGAGGGCGATTAGAATTTTGGCAAATGTAAACACTAGAGAATCATGTAGACCTCTGTTTAAAGATTTAAACATTCTCCCACTGCCTTGCATATATATCTTTGAAAGTATTATGTTTTTAAAAAAGGATTTAATGAATAAGGATGTTTTTCTTAAACAAACAATGATGTTCATAGGCATAACACAAGACAAAATCAAAACATTCATATTTCACACTCACACACAAGCATATATCAAAAAGGAACTTTTCACACAGGAGTTAAATTATACAATAAACTACCCCAGTATATAAAACTTGCCCCAAAAATAAAAACCTTTGATAGAATGTTGAAAGATTATCTGCAGTACCATTGTTTTTACTCTGTAGTAGAATATCTTAGTGTATAGGAGCGATGAAATCTATAATTATATTTTACTTTTCTATTTTAATTGTAATACCTAGCTGTAAGTTGTTGTATTTATAGAATTAAGTTTTCATATTATGATAATAGAGTAAGGTGTAAATAGTTGTCCAATAAGATTGTATCTATTAAGATCTGTTATTATAATAAGTTATAAATAGTTATAGTATTAGTATTATATACCTATTAGTACTTTTATTTTATAGATGTAAATTCTGACGTGTCCTATATCAAAAATGTATTGTATACATGTATTTGATCAAATGGAATTAATAAAATCTATCTATCTATCTATCTATCTTGTTGAACTGCACAGCAGTTGCCAACTGCAGTGCCGAACGCTCTTTTTCATGTTTAAAGCGCATAAAAGACTATTTGAGCTCAACCACGAGCCAGGACCGTTTGGTTTGGCAAATGATTTTGGCAATTGAAACAGAATTAATGTCAGATATGGAATTTGACGATATTATCAAAACTTTGGGTGAAAATAAGCACGAGAAAGATTTTTGTTAGCACACCTACATCTTAAGTTATACCTACATATAACATGTAATTATACGTGTAAAAAGAATGAACTCGAATATTTAATAAGTTGCCTTACTATCCCTCAATTTTCACACAAACCTAAAAATTGGGGGGGGGGGGCAATTTTTATTTTGCCTTGGGGCGCCAAAAAGTTAAATCCGCCCCTGGCCAGGATAAACCGTTGATTTCTCGACTTGCTGCAGGTGTCATTCCAACTGAATCGTATCAGAACTTGAAAAGAAAAAGAAAAGAACGGTTTTTAAACTCTTCTAAAGATTATTATCGGCTCTAAGAATATGTCATTAATTGTGGAGTTTACCAGAACCGGAACCAAACGAGAACGTGGTAGATTATTGAACATATATCATTCACACACTTTCTGGGAGTCATTAAGGATTGAAAATACTGTCAAATTAATATCTCTGCTGCATATTAAAAATACTGTCAATTATCACTAATATACCGGTACAGTCGAATATCACTAATATTGCTTAAATGAAGGTTTTTATTTGTAGCTTCTTCGACGACGGCAATTGTTTGCGGCCGACAAATTGACATCATATTGCATTGCCAACATGTCACACGACACACATAACTTTGTAATTTTGTGAAAAAAGAAATAATTGGCTAACCCATTGGCCTGGATAAAGATTATTGATGCGTGACTTCCCCCACTGTGCGGGAAAAAATCCAGGGGTGTTTATATTAGCTACCTAACAATATTGGTCTAGGAGAAAACCATTGGTCTGTCGGATGTGATAAAGTACCGAATGCATGGCGTTGGCAATACTGTACATGATGCTAAATATGGCGGAGTCAGCTGGATTTTATCTATGTAAGTCGTGATCCTATTTGGCATGGCTGGGTGGGTTACAGACAGCGGAGGAGTAAACATCTATTACTATATCATCTCCAGATACCATTACTACAGGTATCTTGGCTAATGTCAGTAGTTTAAGAATTTTTTACTTCGGTTCAGGTAAACTCCACTCTTAACGAATGTCTCCAATAAACTTTATTATTAGAGTTGAAAACTCCAGGAAAACAGACTGTTACTGAACCTGAAATATTCATCACTTCATGGAAGTGACCCATATGCCTCACCGCTGCCTAGCATACGCATTGCTGCAAGTGCCCTTCAACCTAGAGGAAGAAGTGATAGCCAGCTTATTAAGAATGCAAGTGAAATAATTTCCTCTTCCGACTAAACGGGAGCAAAGCAAAAACAGTAGGCATACAGATAAGTGTTTACTAGCATTATTAGTTAGAATCACGCAGGCTAATTCCTTAGGAAGCAAAGAGGACAGGTAAATGGTTTACAGGTCCTCAATCTCTTTCACAGTGAACCTTGGCAACACACAAATACCAGTCATGTAGTACAGCTCAAATAAGCACTATACAAACTTACATGATAGAATGAGACCTGCTGAATTATATTATTGGTATAACACACTCCAGAAAATTGGATCAAGAGCATTTCAAAATTACTCCTGGCAGCGTTCCAGATATGAGGGTTTAGGCTATGTTGGTCTTCCACATGACTGACACGCTACAGTTCATCACTAAACAACATGTAAATTTATCATCTTGGCTAAAAGGATTGAGCCGAGTCGTATATCGGAGGGGAAATATAAGGGAAATATTAACCGATATACGACGCGGCTCAATCCTGTAAGCCAAGATGATAAACTAGACACTGGCCGCGAAAGTCTACGATCTAAACATGTAAATTTCATTACAAATGACAGAATTGCTCATACTTTTCTCCTTTGTTTCTTTTGCTCACGAATCAACGTTATTATAACATCCACACCATTTACAAATATCTTTAATAAAAACAAATATCTTGCCGTAGCCTGCCATCTTGCAAAAAAGAAAATGATAATCGGCAGCAAGGGTTGCCATCATAGTATCAATATCAACAGGTGCAATTCTTTAAATATAACTAAATCTTTGCAATTATATCAAACACTGTAATGATGAATATGATTATATGCGATCAACTTCAGAAATTCATAACAATAGATTTCGTTTTCAAGGAGTTTAATCTAAGCCTAAAACATAATACGGTTATAATCCTTTTAGTATCAGTGTAAGCTAATCACATTTAAGACATTAAAAAAACAGGGCGCTACGGCTACACATCGTCAGTTCGTGCAAATACGTTTCCAAAGTTGCATAAACGGAGCGTGATAAAAAAGACTGGGCCAAAATACGTTTTAGCCAATTCTATCTAAGTTCCGAAGGCCTGGGAGTATCCAATACTATGTGAACGAACTACCTGGCCTTCGGAACTTACATAGGATTGGCTAAACCTTATTTTGGCCTTGGCTTTTATCACTCTCCGGTTATGCAACTTTGGAAACGTTATAGCACGAACTGACGATGAGTGTTGGTAGCCCTACCGCTGTGTTTTTTAGAAAAGTTGTTTTTATTAAAAATATTTGTAAATGGTGTGGAAGTTATAATAATGTTGATTCGTGAGCAAAAGAAATAAAGGAGAAAAGTATGAGCAATTCTGTCATTTGTAATGAAATTTACATGTTGTTTAGTGATTAACTGTAGGGTATCAGTCATGTGGAAGACCATCATAGTCTATAACCCTCATATCTGGAACGCCGCCAAGAATAGTTTTGAAATGTCCTTGATCCAATTTTCTGGACTAGGTTATACCAATAATATAATTCAGCAGATCTCATTCTATCATGTAAGTTTGTATAGTGTTTATTTGAGCAGTACTACATGACTGGTATTTGTGTGTGGCAAAGGTTCACTGTGAGAGAGAATGACGACCTGTACATTTAATCCCTTTACCTATCCTCGTTGCTTCCTAAGGAATTAGCCTGCGCGATTCTAACTAATAATGCTAGTAAACCCCTGTCTCTAGGCCTACTGTCTTTTCTTTCCTCCTGTTTTGTCCGAAGAGGAAATTATTTCACTTGCATCCTTAATAAGCTGTCTATCACTTCTTCCTCGGTGTTGATGGGCACTTGCAGCAATGAGTATGCTAGGCAGCAGTGAGGCATATGGATCACTTCCATGAAGGGATGAATCTTTCAGGTTCAGTAACAGTCTGTTTTCCTGGGGTTTTCAACTCTAATAATAAAGTTTATTGGAGACATATTCAGTAAGAGTGGAGTTTACCTGAACCGAAATAAAAAATCTTAAACTACTGAAATTAGTCAAGAAACCTGTAGTAATGGTATCTGGATATGATAATGTAGTAATAGGTAGATGTTTACTCCTCCGCTGTCTGTAACCCACCAGCCATCCCTTTGTTTTCGGGGCGATGGTCCCCCCTCCCCCCTCCCAACCTTACTACTGGTGCCTCCGACATGCAGTTAGTCTACATAGTAGAAGAGAAAGCATAGGGGTTTGGAAAAGATTGCCCTTTGAGGCTTAGCGCCGGTCAGATCGCGAACGCGATTTACCAGGCATCATGGGTAGATATTAACATGGGTGTATAATATATATATGCATATATAAATATGTGCATATATAGAAATGTTGGCAAAAACAAAAGTTTGGTGCTTTTCGGTCGGTCAACACGAATGTACCCAAATAGAGCTGGGTTATGCCCTAATCCTGAAATAAATTACATGAGATTAATAAATACACTAGGATGACCAGTTTCGATCGTCAAGCGATCATATCAGATCCAATACACTTAGGCTATAGCACTTATGTTTGAGAATACAGGTGAAAAATATATACATTACGTGCAATTATTTAGTTGCAGTGTTGGTAATGCAACTGTCAGTGTATGCTAAATGTGGTATATCTAATGTTAGGTGAAATTCTAAAATGGTGATAAAAATCAGGAATTTGTCTATTCGGGGTGATTATATGGTTATACAAAATCAACTATGGTTATCTGTAATAATACAGGCTGAATACTTATCCGGTTGTCTTCCTAACTGGGACTTCAAGCAGTTTCGTGTTCACTCTGATACCAGTTATAGTCGACTGACCCGGGTGTTAACTGGACGAGACTGGTTTTTCCCTTTCTCCCCCTTTTGTTGCTATGTTCGTTCTGAGGTCAGTGCCATGTTTATTTGTGTGACGTTGCCAAGTCTAGATAAGAATGTATGTTATTGAATACAGGAAGATCTACAACTATTAAAGACCGTGGAACTATCTTCACCACGCGTGGATTAAAAAGGCCATTTTAAACTAAGCGGTACACGGTCTATTGAATACGTCCCGGCACCTTTAATACTGCCGCGCATAACGGCCTAGGTTTATTGCCAAAAATAAGTACATAGTACACCTGATCCAAATAACATTTACCTATAACCACCGTTATATTCCCCCCGTTTTATCTAGCTTGGCTGTATCGCTAAGTTGTGTCTTGTTTTCGACAGGGCGTGTTTTTTAATAGAGTGAAAAGAGGTGAACTCTCCATAAAAGTATGTTCATTTAGATTGTTGTGATTGTTTTGTTTGGCTAGGTTAATCTCGATTGCTTCCTTTATGTCGAGAGCTCTGCCTTTCGATTCGTGATGAATTATTTTTAGGACTGTTTCGATTTTAGTAAAGCTGTGTCCCGTGTCACACATATGTTCGAATACGGCTGAATGTGTTCCGTATCTTATCGCATTCCTATGTTCATTATAACGTGTATCTACTCGCCTTCCGCTCTGTCCAATGTAATTAGCTTGACAACCAGTGTCTTGGCATGTAATAGAATATACCCCTGACTTTGAATACGGGGCTTGTGTATTTAGATTACTATTTTGCAGGTGCCTCCCAGTCGTATTATTCGTTGTGAATGCTATTTTTATGCCTTGCTTTTTGAATAGATTAGTGATTTTATATGTGTTCGCATTCACATAGTTGAAGCGAGTGAATGTTTTCTCATTAATGTCCGGTTTTGGAATAATTTTCTCTTTATTTTTATGTTTGGCTACAATTTGGTCTATTTAGCTTGGCGGGAAATTGTTTTCTTTTGCTATTTGTTTAATGGTTCTTATTTCCTTATTATAATTATCTTTTGACATGGGTAAGTTTAAAGCCCTGTGCACCATTGAATTGAACCCCACTAAGGGAAAAACCAGTCTCGTCCAGTTAACACCCGGGTTAGTCGACTATAACTGGTATCAGAGTGAACACGAAACTGCTTGAAGTCCCAGTTAGGAAGACAACCGAATAAGTATTCAGCCTGTATTATTACAGTATAACCATAGTTGATTTTGTATAACCATATAATCACCCCGAACAGACAAATCCCGTTTTTTTTATCACCATTTTAGAATTTCACCTAACATTAGCATACACTGACAGTTGCATTACCAACACTGCAACTAAATAATTGTGCATATTGTATATATTTTTCACCTGTATTCTCAAACATAGATGCTATAGCCTAAGTGTAATGGATCTGATGATGATCGCTTGACGATCGCTTGACGATCGAAACTGGTCATCCTAGTGTATTTATTAATCTCATGTAATTTATTTCAGGATTAGGGCATAACCCAGCTCTATTTGGGTACATTCGTGTTGACCGACTGAAAAGCACCAAACTTTTGTTTACTTAGGCAACACTGAAAAATGGCTTCAAACCTCACAATAGAAAGGTTGGATTGTAGGGCCAGGGAAAACCGCATAGGCATAAAGGAAAGATTGCCTACACGTAAAACCTGGTGGCTTGGTTATTGCCACACGCAAGGAATGTGGGTATGGAAATGAGTATGTTTGTTAGTACGGGAAGTGTGTCATGCAACAGTTGCAAAATCAGTTTCCTCGCCAAGATTAGTATTTGTGGGGAATCAGTTAGCTTCGTACCGCTGGGACTAGCACGTCCGCCTAGTGCGTCCTAGTACCAAGTCTCCGTGATCCGGAGAGGGGAGCCACGCAAGCAGGGGCTTCTTCTCTCGTGTCGTGGACATAGCTGCTAGTTGTCATATCACTCCGCGGCTGCATACAATCATCCTGAAAATATAAGCTAATGATTAATATTTAATAATCCTTCCCGTGGCAAGCCAGGGGAAGTTTTTTTTATTGGACCTTAATCTAGACTTAACCTGAAAATGACAAACAAACTACTGAAACAAACAAACAAACAGACGTACACATAGACAGGTAATAGTTGGTATACATAAATATATACACTTCATGTATGCAGCAAGAGGAGCGCGTATGGCCACCTTGGTTAGACCGGAGCCGTTAGCCAAGGGCTTCCATAGGATGTGTGGGGAATTGGGTGATCTATGGGAGCGTTCCATGGGATGAGTAGGGAATTGGGTGATCCATGGGAATGTTACATGGGATGAGTATTTGGGGGTGACATTTGTGTTGTATGTCCCTGGGGTTAGTGCCACTTAGCGCTACTCATTAGCACCTACCTTCCCTGACTTCACCTGTAGAGAATGTGTCGTGGGGTAGGGTATTTGCTATTATGGCCCTTTTCGCCCTAGGGCTCTTACGAGTGGGTTTGCCGACTAGCGCCTGGTGCGTTGTGACCTTAGTGCAAGTTGTCGCACAAAGGTTTTGATGCTTGGCGTATTTGTTATGCGCTCTAGCTCCCGCGTGGGTGTGTCCCACGGGAGCTTTTGTGCAAACCGCAAGCATTTATTTTGGATCATCTGCAGCTTTTTGAGATTCGACTTAGCTGTATAGCCCCATACGGGGCTGGCGTACATTAATATAGGCCTTATGAGGGCTTTATACCTGTTTACGCCCAGCATCTTGCCGAGGCGACTCTTCCTATTTAGGAGTGGGTAAAGCTGCAGCAATCGCATGTTGGTTTTACGCTGTAGTGTCTTAACATGGTGGAGCGTCGTCAGTTTAGCCCAGCCATCCCAAAAACGATCACGACTTATATAGATGAAATTCCACCTGACTCCGCCATTTTTAGCATCGTGTACAGTATTGCCAACCCCACCCATTCAGTACTTTATCGCATCCGTCAGAACAATGGCTTTCTTCTAGAACAATACTTCTTAGGTAGCGCGGCCACGTTACCTAATATAAACACCCCGTGGTTTTTGGCATGCACAGTGGGGGTAGTCGCGCATCAATAATCTTTATCCAGGCCAATGGTTGGCCAATTATTTATTTTTCCACATAATTACAAAGTTACGTGTGTCGTGTGACATGTTGGCAACGCAATAAGACATCAATTTGTCGGCCACAAACATCTGCCGTCGTTGAACAAGCTACGAATAAGACCTTCATTTGAGCAATATTAGTGATGTTTGAGAGTACATTAGTGATATTTGACAATTTCTTAATATGCAGCAGTGATATTTGACAGTATTTTAATATGCAGCCGTGGTATTTGACAGTATTTTATGTACTGTTTTAAGCTGTAGCACGTTTTGTGTTCCTTAGTATATGCAGTCATTCTAGTGGAATGACATGAGAGAGAATCTGGTATTCAGGAAGGTGTAAGGCAAGGCTGGAACTTATCACCCATACTTTTCAATCTATACATTGAACAAGCAAAGAAGGAAATTGGAGAAAAATTCAAAGTAGGAGTAAAGTTTTAAGGAGAAATAATTTCAACTCTGAGATTTGCTGATCACCTCATAATCCACCCATGACCATTCACCGTAAATAGTTCTTTAATACAGTCTGCTATATTTGATGTGTAAAAGCAGTGAATCAATGCGCTAGAAGCAGTTTCGTCATTCTACAATTTGATACAAGATGCCTTCATTACACCACGTGCAGAAGCATAATTGTCCTGTCTCAACTAAGAAGACGATGATGGCTTAAACATTCTTTCGACTGCAACATGTATGCCCTTTCCCTAATCTCTCTGCCAGCCCCTTTAAACACACGCATAACCATATGTAGTGACTTGTATGCTTTCTTCACTATTTCCCCTATGTGCTGACCCCAGTGAAAATTCCCACTCCCCAGAGTTACACCTAAATACCTACATTCGTCCCCAAATACAACTTTATTTTCCCCTACTGAATATTCAAAAACAATATGATTCCTTTTATTAACAAATCGCACTGCCTGACATTTCTTTGAATTTATCAACATATCACTTTCATCTGCCCAGCTTTGTATGACAGTCAGGTCCCTCTGCAAAATTCCGCAGTCGTCCAGATGATTTATCCTCCTGTATACTACTATATCATCAGCAAATAATCTTATCTGGGATGATATTTCAACTCCTATGTCATTTACATACATGAGAAATAGCAAAGGTCCCAATTTACTTCCCTGAGGTACCCCCCTTCCCACCCTTAACTGTTCTGACACTGACCCTCCAACCCTTACCCTTTGACTTCTCCCCTTTAAAAAGGATCTCACCCATCGTACTACTCTCCTGTCCAATCCCACAACCTCCATTTTCCTTAATAGGATATCATGATTGACCCTATCGAAAGCCTTTGAAAGATCAATTGCAATACAGTCAACTTGACCTCTATTATCCAAGGCCTCACTGATATCTTGCTGAAAGCCTGATAGTTGTGATTCACAAGAAAATCCCTCTCTGAAACCATGCTGTTCATTTGCCAACCACCTACTATTCCCTAAGCATTCCCTTATGTAAACATTTATAATTCCTTCAAAAATTTTGCATATAATACATGTTAGGCTGACAGGTCTGTAGCTATCACTATCCCCCCTATCCCCTCTCCTTTTATATACCGGAACTACCAGAGCTTGTTTCCAGTCATCAGGCACTACCCCATTATTTATACAAAAATCAAACAGAAACCTTAAATAAGGTAAAATGTTCCATCCCATAATCTTTAACAATTCCCCATTTATCTCATCTACCCCAGCTGCTTTTCTTGACCCCAGTCCCCGTATTGCATTATAGATATCCTTATTTACATATCTAAATTTCTTCCCGTCCTCAATACCCTGCTCTACTTTCTGATCTACATTTCCCTCCCCAACAATCCCCACCACCTTACCATACACCTCATTAAATGCTTCAGCCTTCTCCCCATCTTCCACCAGCAACGTTCCATCTTCCCCCTCGATATCAGGTATTCGACCTTGAACTCCTCTCACTCCCCTTAAATAGACATACATATTTCTCCACCGTTCCTTGAAAGGCATCCCCCCGCCAACCAGCCTACCCATAAAATGTTTCTTAGCTACTATCTTAGCCCTGTCCAGTTCCCTCCTTAACCTATTTAATTCTATTCGGTGGCCTATCCCCTTCCTGAGCCTATTGCTTACTAATCTACATTTCTTCTTTAATCTTCTTACCTCATTATTGTAATAAGGTGGATCAGTAGTCGCCCCTACATTTTTAAATGGCACATGTAATATTTCACAATCTAGAATTATGGTTTTCAAACCAGCCCACAGTTTATCTACATTTTGTCCCCCCTCTTTCCACTGATTGAAATTTTCAGCTAGGTAACTCCCAATCTTTTCTTTATAAGCTTTGTAATACTGCTTTACCAATCTTGTCTCTCTCTTAACCTGCCTCTCAATACCCAACTTAACCTCTACTACAACAGCCTTGTGGTCACATATCCCTTCAATGATCTCTGATTTGACCCAAATATCCTCAGGCTTGATCAAAAACACGTCTAATAAGCTGTTCCCCCTAGTGCTTCCCTCGATAACTTGAACAAAGCCCCCCTCCCATATTATTTTGTTAGCCAGCAATTGATAATGTTCCTGGGAATCTGCCCTACCTTCCCAGTCCACTCTTGGCATATTAAAATCACCCCCTACAATTAAATTTCTTCCTGCCCGGTCAGCCTCCATAGCATAATTTACTAACGTTGTTCCTAGATTTACATCCCGTTCACCCCTCCCTGTTCTATATACACCCAGAATGTCTACCATATCTTTAGAACCAACCCTAACCCCCAGAATCTCATTTACTTCACCTGTAAACACTAGATGACTCCTAAATATATCCTTAACTAGTATAAATACCCCACCTCCCGTGCTTCCCCTGTCCCTCCTGTATACCCTATAACCCATAGGAAATACCTCCCCTTCCACAACATTTTCAACTAGCCATGACTCAGTCCCGATAATAACATCTGGATCATATAGTTCTACCATGGTTCCAAATGTTATGCCCTTTCTAACTACACTACGACAGTTTACCAGAAGACACTTGAAGCCCTGATAATGCCCTTTGTACCCAAGACTAGCAACTATCTTGCTCCGTTTACTATCCCCTTTACTGGTTTGGGATGAATCATCTCTTAAACACTTGGTGGGTTTTTTGACAAACTTTTAATGACCCTTCCATAGAGTTGTCCCAGTTTGGCCGAACCTCGCCTATTTAAGTGGAGACCATCCCACCCCAAATCATAGTCTTCTATCCACAGTCTAGAGTTAATATATAGAACTTCCTCTTCACCACAAATCCAGTCCAGTACACCATTTACTGCATCCACATACCTGCAATCTACGTCCCGCCGATATAAAATCCCACTCACTGCAATAGAAGCATTTCTATACTTCTCCCTGCATGCTCTTATCAGGTTTTTAATGTCATTTCCTATATTGTCTGGAGTAGGAGAGCTCCTTAGGTCATTTGTCCCAACGTGTACTAGAACTGACTTAAGTTCTCCACCCCCTCCCATTAACATCACTTTTCTTCTCAATTGTTCTTATACCAGGAAAACATTTCACTTCAGTATTTGTTTCCTGAAGCCCTGTTCCCAAGCGCCTAGTTATTGAGTCCCCAATAACCAAGGACCGGCACACTTCCTCTTCTCTTCTTCCGTTGACCGACATTTCCCTTATTTCATCACATACCTGCTCCACTCGATCGCCCTCGACGGTGTCCAGCTCCAGTCTTTCCTCCGCCAACCGTCCGTCAGTCATATCTGAGCGCTTGGATCTCCTTGACTTCCGGTCACTGTTGATCCCGCCATCTGCTGCCATCTGCCCGCCAATCCCCGAACTTAAAATACCAACCTCCAAGTTTGACAAATTTTCCTCCATGGTCTTGTTTGCCTCCTTGGCCCTCTCCAAATCTTTAATTACAGCTTCTAGCTCTAGCCGGAGCAATCTAATTATCTCGTCTTTGCTGCTCACCTCCTCAACTAAGACCAAACATTTCTGGCACTTCATAACCTCTAGGCCTACACTGTTGCACTCCACGAGGCCCGCTTTAATGGCCTTTGTAGATAGTCGTGTCGTCATCCTTCCCGTATTCTTCACTTTTAACTCACAACCACCACAAATCACACCTTTAGGGTAGTTTACTTTACACTTTCGACACAATAAACTCCTAATACATTCGCTTTTTGCCTCGCACCGCTTACTTGCACTGTCAACTGACGCCATTCTTCTTTTTGGTAGGTAATTCGATTAATTCATTTAGGTAGGCCCTAGCAATAATTCAAATAAATTTAGTGTAATTTGGTGTAAACATTTAGGCTAACTTAGATCTCTAGTATGACGTCACTAAACAGTGTTAGTGTCTCGTCAGGTAGTGTAACCGTTACGGATTTATATTCGTCGTGCAAAAAAAAAAGCAAATAAAATCATCACAAGATCTCAGGTAAAATTGAATTATGAGAAAAGTGAAACAGATTGTCGTAATATACGGGTACCGTCATGCGAATGTCAAACGAACTGTCCTCTAAAGATGAAATTATAAAGCTGCTAAAGGAAGATATTACTAAGTTAATGGAAGAGTTGAATAAATTAAAAGGAAACAGAGAAGAAAGCAAGGAAACTTGGTCGACAGTGGTTGCTGGTAGTGTAAGATTGAATAAGCCTAGGCCTACAAATGGAGTACCGGTAACTGAAATTTCCGTCTCAAATTCATTTGGAGCGCTCGTCGAAGAAAATTATGACTTTCTCCAAGAAGAAAAGTAGAAAGTGATAAAGAGAAAAGCCAGGAAGATGCGGATATTTGCGGATAGTCTCTGGCGAGATGTAGCAGCAAGCGTACTGGAGAGAAGCGGAGAAATGGAGGTACTTCGACAGTAAAACCAGGAGCTCCAATTGCAGCGGTCACGTACGGGATGGTAGGAGAGTGTGCGTCCCTAACTTCAAAGGTTTATGCAGGAATCATCGCTGGAGCAAACCCCGTCTACAGAAACGAGAGTAAAAAGCTAATCAAAGATTTAAAGGATACATTGCCATCTATGCATAACACAAATGTAATTATTGTAAACATTCCGCAGAGTTATGACATAACACCCAAATCATGTGTAAATTTAGAAATAGTGGCTACAAATGGGAAAATTAATGAAAATCCACAGCCTGCTTCCAGTCTCCGACCGGGTCAGGAATGGAATGAATGAAGCCCCCATCTAGCGGCGAGGATATGAACTGTGCCGGCTGCCGAGGCCTGACGCATTCCTCTGGGGCAATGATTAAATGAATGACAGATGAAATGAAATGATAGTGGAGAGTTTTGTTGGAATGAAATGTTGACAGGGAAAACCGGAGTACCCGGAGAAAAACCTGTCTGCCTCCGTTTTGTCCAGCACAAATCTCACATGGAGTGACCGGGATTTGAACCACAGACCCAGCGGTGAGAGGCCGGCGTGCTGCCGCCTGAGCCACGGAGGCTTCGGGAAAATTAAATAAATTTTGTAAAATTTTTCCAAATGTCCAAATTATAGATGTAAGTAAATTAGACAGGAAATTCCACACTCGGCATGGCCTACACTTAAATAGGTTAGGAAAGAGTATCTTAGTGATGAAATATGCAAAATTGTAAATTCAAATGGTAAGAATAGTTCAACAGTAATATCTTTAGAGTGGAAGCAGGGAAACTGGTAAAAGAAGCCAAACGTGAGGTTTGGCATTCAGATCTTTTGATGTCAAATTTAACTGAGTGCAACAATGGTATTTCGGATTTGTCTAGCAATAATAATAATAATAATAAAAATAATAATAATGATAATAATGTAAATAAATCACCAACCCAAGCTTGCAAAAGTAACAAATTTAAAATTTACCACCAGAATGTTCAGTCACTCTATATTAAAACTGATTACATAAATCTAATGCTTAAAAATGAACTTAAAGACATCTCAGCACTATTGTAACGTGTTATTCGAGGGTATTTTATGCCACTGACATAATTCAGATGGAAGCCATTCAATGTTTGTTTACGCGGCAACTTGTTCAGCCAAGATAATTTTCATTTAACTTATTATTATTATTAATGTCCTTTTTTGGAGCTTTTTCTTTAAAGATTATAATTATACAGATAGGTTTCCGATTTTATAGAAAACAATATCAAGCTATTTATTACAAACAATATTATCACGGTAAATTATATGATTGCGGAGATTTGCGGATTTTTATTCAGTTCAAAATATCGCCTTAACCTCAAAAAAATGTTATAATGCTAATTATTTCAGAATTCATTAATTCGACCCTAGGGAACAACATATCAAAATACTCGGCCGCACATGTGCCGGCTTCCTTGATTTCCTGGCCTGGAAACCTGGAATTCCAGGAATTTTTATCGCTGTCCTGGAACGCCCGTAAAAACCGAACTACTCGGCATGGATAGACAAAAGTGGTGTCAAATGAAAGAGAAAAGCATGTAGACTCCATATATACGGCTGTAGGCAATGTTTTTCTCATTTAGGGGTAGATTGTAACCAAAAAACGCGCAAAATTCAATTTTTTTGTCAGTTTGAATTCATTTGCACGTTTATTAGAGACTAAGATGGCAGCTCATGCAAAAAATGCACCGGAAATAAGAAAGAGCATCGTTTTAGCATTACAGATGTAGTCTTATTTTTGTTTTACGTCTAATAATTCAACAGTTACAGACGAAACAAATTTAACCCGAAGATAAGTTGGTATTACCGGACCTGAGTAAACACTAGCGCTTAGAGACAACCCAGCGGGGCTAACGAAGTGACCCGAATGCTCACGAACATAACCGATCAGCCAACCACTTCGACGTACTATATAAGACAGACCAAGCGGGGCATGATCCTTGGGCAGCCATTTTTCTTTCGTTTATCGACGGGCTATTTGTTCTGTGAATAATCGCTTGATTTGTTGTTCTGTGCGTTAATTTTTAGAGTCTCAGGCACTCACTGGACAACTGAAATAAACTCAAGTCCAGCCTCTGAGTCTCCGGCAGGGTTTCCATACCCTTATCTCCACTAATATCTTCTCTGGCCCTTTCTCAACAGTTTATGAATTGCTTGGAAATTCCGTTTCATGTACCTGAGTTTCTAGTGAACAAATATATTTCACTTGCGAAAAAATATCTTTCTTTTATAGTACCGGTAAGAGACAGAATATGTAATTTTAAATAAACCAAGTAAAGTTATGTTAAAAAATGCCATTTTGATCAATATTAATATTAATTTTAAAGTAAAAATATCTAAAACAAATATCATTATGATCAAATATGTAAAATGTGTAACAATAAAATGTAATTATGTGATAGCTAAGGTTCTAATTCATGGGCATTTACCGTTCTTAGTTATGTAGACTATAAGCAAAGGGAAAGAGTGTGTATTTATATAAAAATCCTAGCCCTAATGATCGTTCTAGGTTGTGAAGTTTCGGGTACGTTCGGTTTGCCCCGCTGCGCTGGTCTGTCCCGGTGCGTGTCGAATGATCGTGAAGGGGGATGGATGATCGGTTGCGGTCGTGAGTAATCGGGTCGCTTCGTTAGCCCCGCTGGGCTGTCTCTAAGTGCTAGTAGGCAAACATGAAACATCTCTGCATAGGTAAACAAAAGTGGTATCAAATGAACGATAAAAGCATACAGATTCCATTTCAAGAGTGGCTTGAAATGCATTCCCCATTCCTAGCTTCAGAAAATCTCCATTCCCTCGGTACTGGCGTCGTTGCAGATAACAAAGTAAATTGCGACATGGCGCTTGGAATCGGCGAAACAGGAGTTAGCGACATGATTGGCAAGTCTTTCGCTGAGGTGAAAATTTCCAGAAAGTCAAAGGTTGTCCCCCTATCAGCTATGAACGGTACTGTGACGACCAGAAATGAAGTAACGACCGTAAACTCGAGTCAGCTATTCATGAGAATAGTGTGTGTTTTTAAAAGGGAAACTGAAAAAGCGGAGTACTTTCATTATGAGCTGGCGCCAACTCCACCCTCTCTTTTTGACGGATGTTCAATGCGCAAAACGGACAAGTCAGCGTTTGCGTCTCTCTTTAAACACTCAGAAATTGACGATCAACTTTGTCCAGAGACCACGTATGTCATTGACGGATGCTATCTCATGTACGCTGTTAGTTGTCCTCGACTGGCAACATACGGAGACATTTGCGACCTTTACGTCAGACACGTTATGACTCGATACCCATCTGCATTTGTTGTTTCCGACGGATACAATGGACAGCCAACTATGAAAGAAGCGGAGCAAAGGCGACGCGCTGCAGGAAGGATCTGTTTTGATATCGATTTTACCAAACATTCGAAACATCGACAGCATCACAGGTGGACTTTCTGACGAACAGGAGAAACAAATCTCGACTTATTGATCTACTTGTTTCACGATTTGAAGCTGTAAAAGTTCGAGTATACCAGGCAACTGGGGACGCCGATCCTCTCATCGTGCACACTACTTTGGAGATAGAGAGCTTGGGGAAGTCTGTAGTTGTAGTCGTCAACGATACCGATCTTCTGGCAACGCTGATTACTAGGCGTCAGACGGGAGATGTCTTCATGCTGCACCCAGGGACTTCCAAATGCCCCGAAAAGCTGTACGATATTGGTGCTATTCAAGATGAAATAGGTGACACGAAGAACTGCGTGCTGTACTCCCATGCAGTCTTAGGTGGTTATAAAACATCTGCAATCTACGGGAAGGGGAAGAAGAAGGCTGACAAATTGCTTCAAAAAAGTGTGCATCTTCGGGAAGAAATTGTCAAAACATACACAAATCCATATGCGAGTCGCCAAGAAGTTTGCACTGTAGGAGAAAAGTTCCTGGGGGAAATGAAATGAAGAATATCGATTATCTTCGACATCGTCTGTACCAGATGACCATTGCGCGCCAAACTCGACTTCTCAGTTTGAACTTGTGACTCTTCCTCCAACAAGGGAAGCTCTACGGCAGCACTCAATGAGGACTTACTTGCAGGTAACTTTCATTGTTTTCCTTTTCACTAGACGTATACAATATTTTTCTAGTATTTCTCAGGAGAGTTAAATATGTTGAGTTTGATTTTACGTTCAAGAATGGCTGGGAAGAAACCTCAATCCAACAGAGTGGGGCTGGCAAGCTTTTGCCTATTCCCACAACCCTGCCACCAGCTCCTGACTCTCTTCTCCTCCTTATTGCCTGCGATTGCAAGACGGACTGCGGAGTGCGTTGTGGATGTAGACGATCCGGCCAAGAGTGCTCAGATATGTGCTCTCAATGTCACGGACAAAATTGTGATAACGCAGTACATCGTTATGAAACAGATCGGGATCTAGATACACCCGATGTCACTTAAACTACCATTTTCCTGTATTACACCTTTTCATCCAATGCCTTTTTCCTATGATTTCGAAGGCTTAACTCATACTTAATTATTATGTGTGTAAGTAAAAATGTCATCTTGTGTTGCTTCCGTAGAAAAGAAATCATTAGCTCAACCTTTACTTTCCAGGTGCTAACCGAATAGGCTAAACCCCCGACGATACAACGCAAACCTGCACTGTCAACTGACAGCTACTACACGTTTAATTTTTGCTATAACTTTTCAATAATAAACGTAAAGGAAATATGACAGATGGTCTGAAGAGCTAAAAATGTGGCTTTGTCATATCACGCATGATTTTTTGGTATATACTTCATTTTCAGTCATTGCTGTATCTGTAGCAAAAATCATACCTCAAACATTTTGAATTTCGCGCGTTTTTATGTTATAATCTACCCCCAAATGAGAAAAACATTGCCTAAGTATATGCACTTGTCCACTTTACAATACAGTTGAGAATAGCAGTACTGAAAAGTTGTATTTTTGTATTGTAAAGTGGACAAGTGCATATACTTACAAAATCAATACGGAAAAACTT
Organism: Meconema thalassinum; assembly: GCA_946902985.2. Taxonomy (NCBI): domain Eukaryota; kingdom Metazoa; phylum Arthropoda; class Insecta; order Orthoptera; family Tettigoniidae; genus Meconema; species Meconema thalassinum. The sequence goes on along the minus strand of OX336389.2, from coordinate 883,169,054 downwards.
GAAAAATGACTAAAGTCATAGATATTCAACATTGCCTAAAGTATCATATATGGAATCTGCATGCTTTTGTCTTTCATTTGATACTCCTTTCGTCTACCTAGGCCGAGTCGTTCGGTTTTTACAGGCGTTCCGGGACGGCGATGAAGAATTCCTGGAATTCCAGGTTTCCAGGCCTGGAAATCAAGGAAGCCGGCACATGTACGCCCGAGTATTTTGATATGTTGTTCCCTAGGGTCGAATTAATGGATTCTGAAAAAATTAGCTTTATAACATTTTTTGGACCTAAAAATCTTATTTTCCTGGGCTAAATGGTTTATTGCGAGAGAGTTGAGTCATCGGAAATTTCCGCTATAGGAATAATCTTGTCGAGAAGCGATGACGACATCGAGGAACATTTACAACTGGCTGTTTCAAGAAAAGGCGAATTGGACTGGAACGGTAAATTTACCGAGTGCGATGTAGTTGTGGCGAGAGGTCCCGCGTGCCGGTCTCAAGCCAAGGAGGGGAGACATGACGCACGGTGATTGGTCTACAAGCGAGGCGAGTAGCTGAGGATTGGAACTTTGGTGGGGGTACCGGCGAGTCATTATAGTGTTCGCGCGCCGTGAAGAGAGGGGTATTAACATTGTAAAACTTGTCCAAAGTGGACGCTCTTTAGGTTGGTTCCGTTGTGATCGGGCCGTAACTTGAACATTGTATTTGCATAGTCTACGGACTTCGTACTCGTGTTCGATGGCGAACTTTTCAGTACTGCTATTCTCAACTGACACATTAGTTATGAGAAATACGCGAGCTCTTGTGAACAGGGAATCAGCGCAAGTGGCTAACGGATTTTGATCCACCACTATCTAGCATTTAACTTCAACATATTAACGACGATCTCCGCAAGTAACGAAGAAGATGGCGACGTCCAAAAGGCTGATGGAGTTCTCGCGATTCATCGCGTACGAGGGAAATGCTACTGCTATTTCCAATGGTAAGCGCGAATGACTCTGAGCTACGTAATCTCTCTCTCTTCATTGTTTCATAATCAGAATTTCAGCAACTTCTTAGCTTGGTCGTAATAGTAAATTCAGTAATGCATCCGACTCCGTTTTCACGTAATTTTCTAGTGGTAAAATTCAAATCGTATTGCTCCATTTTAAATTATTATTATTATTATTAAAATTGCCACTACTTATTTTTTTATATAATAAATAAATTTCTTATACTATGAAATTTTTGCTTTCAGTAGGTAGCATTAGATATAGACATAATTCCTTCTCCTGATACAATTGTTAGTTGGGTTAATGATCAAATCATGCCACGGTCTGAGTGTGAAGATTATAAAAGGTGTTCTGCCCGAGCTAGGCGTTGATAAATATAAATTTAGATTTCAACTTAGTGTTGAGGTCTTGGCGCCCATTAATTCAACGTATCTTAGTCAGAATAAACATTACATGTACCGTTCTAACGTGGGACTTGTTGTGGTTTAGCATCAATCACCCCAGTGAAACCATTACACTATGTATTTCAGAACATTGGCTGGAAGGTGAACAACTCAAATTAATTCAATTCCCAGGGTTTATACTAGCTAGTAAATACTCTAGATTTATTATTAGCCATGGTGGTACATGTATCTTCTTAAGAAATAATTTAGATCATGAACAGTTAACAGCTTATGATTACCTAATTATGGAACAGGATTTTGAATTCTCTGACGTAAAAATACAGCAGTTTAAGTTAATAATTGTATGCGTATACCGTTCTCCGTCAGGAAATTTTCGTTTATTTATAGATAAATTAGAATTGTTAGTCAATAACATGAAGAAAGTAAATTTCGATGTAATAATTTGTGAGAATGTAAATGTGTATTTCTTAAAATGTGATAGAAATTGTGAATTATTAACACAGTTACTAATTTCCTAAGGACTGAAACCTACAATAAACCCCCGAACAAGAATAACAAAATTTAGTAAAACCACTCCTGATCAAATTTTTATAAATAGAGATAAATATCACCATTCAATAGAAGTCTATTTCCCAGGTTTAGGTGACCACCATGGACAAATACTAAGTTTTGAAGTACCCGAAAAAATCAATAATAATGAAAATGGAATAAAATCAAAGTGCAGGCCATTCACTGAAACAAATGTTACATATTTCAATGACTTATTAAATAAGGAAACATGGTCAGAAATTTATAAACTAGAAAATGTAAATGATACATTTAATGCATTTAACAATACCCTAAAACACTATTTTGAAACAGCATTCCCCTTTAAACAAAGAACTATTCAAAATAACAAAGCTAGGAAATGGATAACAACAGGGATTATAAATTCATGTCAAGGAAATAAATTTCTACATAAATTATATAAACAATACCACACAACACCTGAATCCAATTTATACTACAAAATATACACTAGCATATTAAGTAAGATAATAAGCTAATCATCGAAGGCAAATTGAAGGACGGTGCAGGCCAGGGAGGAGGAGGATCTCCTGGCTCAAGAAATTGCTGGAATGGTTTGAACTTGACTCAGCATCCCTGTTTCGAACGGCAACCTCGAGGCAAGGGATTGCAATGATGATCGCCAATATTCGACGCGGAGACGGTATATAAGGAAGAAGAACAATAAGACTAGCAAAGAAAATGCATAATGATAATTTTATATCCCAATCATCTATTAAAAACTGGGCTATGTGGTCCGTGATAAAGAAAGAAACTGGAAAATCTGCTAAAATACAAAGGAGCATTACACTGACCTGCAATAATAAAGTAATTAATAAGCCAGAGGAAATAGCAAACACTGTTAATGACTATATTCTGGAAATTCCACAAAAATTATTAAATAAATCACAGGTAAATACACTAAATTCTAATAATAAAATAAATATATGCAGTGATTCTTTATTTGTAAATCATGTCACAAGTGAGGAGGTAAGAATAGTTATAAAAGAGCTAACAAATAAATTCTGTGCTGGTATTGATGGCATGCCTGATGCAATTTTAAAGAAATGTGCAGAAAATATAATAAATCCTCTTACGCACTTAATAAACACTTCAATTCTCTCAGGAACTTACCCGGATATTTTGAAGTTATCAAAAGTAATTCCAGTGCACAAAAACGGTTCAAAAGATGAATTAGATAACTATCGTCCTATTACCTTATCAACTGGTATTGCAAAAATTGTGGATACTGATAAGCTTTATAGTAGAAAATAAAATACTATCAGACTCACAACAAGGATACAGAACGGTAAAATCTACACAGACAGCAATTTATGAATGTAGTAATAGTATACTGAAATTAATTGACAAGAAGGAACATGTAACTGGCCTATTCTATGATTTATCAAAAGCAATTGATGTTGTTTACCATAAAATCCTCCTTACAAATCTAAATCAATATGGTATTAGAGGTCTAGCTAATAAATGGAGTCTTACTTAACAAGGCGTAAACAAATAATAAGCTTGAGACAAGGATGATGGAACCACATTACTTAATGAAACATTATCCAATGAGGGTATTATTAAATTTGGAATACCCCAGGGATCGGTTTTGGGCCCACTACTCTGTATTCTATATATCAATGATATAACACAGAAAGTTGATTCTCATAAGGAAATTTTGTTTGCGGACGATACAACACTCGTAATAAAAGGTGAAACTAAACAGGTCTTACAGCAGTCTGCTGACTCTGTTACAGAAGAGTTAACCAAATGGTCTCAAGATAATCGCCTCATAATAAACTATAAAAAACAGTATGTTTAAATTTCCACACTATACAGAATAGTAATCCTGCGACGCCCAAAATAACATTAAATGGTCATCAAATAGGAAATAAATCAGAAAAAAGTTTTTAGGACTATGGATACAACATGACTTGAAATGGAATAAACATATACAATATCTGAATACTAAACTGAACTCGATGTGCTTTGCGTTACGTATTTTGAAAACTTGCACTAGCATGCACACATTTAGAAATACTTATTTTGCTTATTTCTGTTCATACTTAAGATATGGGGTCATATTTTGGGGTGTGTCACCAGATGTACTAAGCACGTTTAGGATACAAAAGAGGGCGATTAGAATTATGGCAAATGTAAATACGAGAGAATCATGTAGACCTCTGTTTAAAGATTTAAACATTCTCCCACTGCCCTGCATTCATATCTGTGAAAGAATTATGTTTTTTAAAAAGAATTCAATGAATAAAGAAGTTTTTCTTAAAACAAACAATTATGTTCATAGACTTAACACGTGACAAAATCAAAACATTCATATTTCACACACACAATCATATATCAAAAGGGAACTTTTTCACACAGGAGTTAAATTATACAAAAAACTACCCCAGTATATAAAATTTGCCCCAAAAATAAAAACTTTCGAAAGAATGTTGAGAGCTTATCTGCAGTGCCATTTTTTTTACTCTGTAGTTGAATATTTTAGCATATAGGAGCGATTAGGAGGCAGACAGGGTTTTCTCCGGTTACACCGGTTTTCCCTGTCAACATTTCATTCCAGCAACACTCTCCACTATCATTTCATTTCATCTGTCATTCATTTAATCATTGCCCCAGAGGAGTGCGTCAGGCCCTGGCAGCCGGCACTGTTCATATACTCGCCGCTAGATGGGGGCTTCATTCAGCCCATTCCTGACCCGGTTGGAGACTGGAAGCAGGCTGTGGATTTTCATTTTTTTTCAATTGTAACACCTAGCTGTAAGTTTTTGTATGCATAGAATTAAGTTTTCATATTGTGATAATACTGTTACGTGCCACCCCCCTAGTGGCACTTTTGTTAACTGTATTACGGTGGGTAGGAAGCACAGCACCAATTACTGCTTAAAGAAATAATTAACTTTATTGCGGCCAGAAAATTACACTACTCATCAGCAAACACAAGCAATTGGAACCTTACTCCAGTTTCCTCAAGTCTCTTCCTTGAGCGCTCTTGGCCCCTTTCACTTGTCAACAGACCACAGAAGTTAATCCGTCCTAATGAGTACGGTGGCCCTGACAGAAACTACCTGCTCCTCTCCCTTATGTACGCCGACTACAATTACTTACGATCGCTTGCTGCAGGCTGTTCACAAGCTGGGAGAAACAATGTCACTGGATTTCGTAACTCCACGGCACTCCGTCACCACACTTCTGTCGCTCAGTATAAACACTCGCACTAGCTCATAAAAACACAACAACCACAACACCTAGACAGGTCGCACTTATATAGCAGGCCGGTGACTCAATAAATGCTTCTAGATCCATCCAGGGTTCACGGCTTCTCGAGGTTTCCATCGCTGGTCCAGTCACGAATATTCTGGACTACCCCTTTGTCCTAGTAGCCCTGTTGCATAAGGCACACGCAATACAGGAGGCAGGCCACAGCCCAGCCCTGGGGAAGTTGTGACTCATGCGGCGAGTGATGACACAAACTCACAGCCGTAACAATACAGTAAGGTGTAAATAGTTGTCCAATAACATTGTAGCTCCTAAGTTCTGTTATTATAATAAGTTATAAATATTTATAGGAAGCCTCCGTGGCTTAGGCGGCAGCACGCCGGCCTCTCACCGCTGGGTCCGTGGTTCAAATCCCGGTCACTCCATGTGAGATCTGTGCTGGACAAAACGGAGGCAGACAGGTTTTTCTCCGGGTACTCCGGTTTTCCCTGTCAACATTTCATTCCAGCAACACTCTCCACTATCATTTCATTTCATCCGTCATTCATTTAATCATTGCCCCAGAGGAGTGCGTCAGGCCTCGGCAGCCGGCACAGTTCATATCCTCGCCGCTAGATAGGGGCTTCATTCATTCCATTCCTGACCCGGTCGGAGACTGGAAGCAGGCTGTGGATTTTCATTTCATAAATATTTATAGTATTAGTAATATATACCTGCAAGTTCTATTATTTTATAAGTTAGATGTAATTTCTGACATGTCCTATATCCAAAATGTATTGTATATATGTAATTGATTAAATGGATAAATAAAAATCTAATCTAATCTAATCAAAAGAAATTGTCGAACTCTTAGAGCAAAACATTACACTAAAATTTTGCATTAACCAACTCATCCTAAAGGTAAACAACACTAAAGTTGATAATGGCTTGCTTAAAGAACAAAATGGGCATCTTAAAAGATTAATGACATGGAGCAATACTCAAAGAATTACAATCTAGAAATCGCCGGGATACCAGTCTCCGAACACGAGAATGTGCATAATATTCTGGCTCAAGTGGCAGGTGCAGTTGGGGTTGAAATTGAAACTGATCAGGACATTGAGCTTTGCCATCGACTTCCAGCCTTTACAGATAAGGATGGCAAGAAGAAAGCGTCCCTCATAGTTGCAACATTTTATCCCCATCAAACAAAACACATGATAATGCAGCAAAAAACGAAAACATGGGATACTTCTTTGCACAGATGTCAAGATCAACGGAGACTCGCCAGTGTATATAAATGAACATTTAACCAAAGATAACCAAAACGTATAGGCTAATGGCCTGCCAGGAATACTAAATGGACAAAGAGTTATAAATTCGCATTGACCAGGAAAGGGAACATCTTCATGAGGAAAAGTGAAAACAGCCTGATTCTACAAATCAAGACTTCAGCTGACCTACCAACGGTTCATGGGAATCAAGGAAACTGAAGGTATGTTTTGCCTGAGCCAAGTGATCGAACAATAATTTATGAAATTCTGTTTCTAAGTGAGTGTAAAGTAATTATAGAAGTACCCTGGAATAATAATAATAATAATAATGCATTTTATTAATCCCTTAACGAGTCAAGAACTCATATACAAAGGAATCGTACAGTTTTATTTATTGTTGGCGACTAATTACAATTCAATGTTTAGTTTACAAAGTTTTCAGTATGATAATATATACAACATTTTGTAGCTTTCATAAGTTTTTGTACACAGTGTAGTCTTCTTTTGTCTTCTCAGATTTTGGAATTTCTTAAACTGACATTTTATAATCATTCCAAATAAACTGTTTTAGCCTCCTTTTAAAAATTGGTAGCCTAGGTGCAAGTTTTATATTTTCTGGTAGTCTATTGAACTTTACAAAGGCACTATACTTAATGCTATTACTGCCATATTGTTTGGAATTGATACGGAAAAGTGATATGTCATCTGCATGTCTTGTTTTGTAAGCGTGTAAATCAGATTGTTTAGTGAAGTTTAAATTTGTGTGGATACCTTTGTGTAGGATTTGGTACATCAGGACATTTTATTTGATTTCTGCATTTAGGGCTACTGGTTGAATTTTACTCGTAATATAAAGGCGTTTGGTTGGTGTTAAAAAAGGGTAGTTATAAATATTTCTTATGGCTCTATTCTGAATTACCTCAATTTCCTTTTTTTTAGGTAATTTGAGCATTTTACCCAAATTGTATTCAAATATTGTAAGTGGCTATGGATTAAGGAGAAATACACTTTCCTAAGTAGATTTTTTGGGATATAGTAGCTCAATTTTTTTATCATCCCAGCGACAGGTGATATTTTTTTAACTAATGCATCAATGTGCTTTTGCCATGAGAGATTTTCATCTATTATTAGGCCTAGGTATTTGACAGATGAGACCCTTTTAACTGCCTTTCCATTCAGCATTATATTCTGAGTGATGTCTAACTTTGTTCTACGCTTAGATATTATTAAATGATTTGTTTTATCTTCATTTATTGTTAATTTATTTGACTGGGTCCAGCCAAGTATTGTATTCATGTCCTCCTGCATGTGTGTAATCAGCGTGTTGGTGGTGTACGCATTGTAAAAGATGCTTAAGTCGTCTGCAAACAACGTTATATTACCATGAAAGCAGAGTGTTGCTATGTCATTAATATATACTAAGAAGAGGGAAGGACCCAATATTGATCCTTGGGGCACACCATGGGTAATATTTACTTCCTCACTTCTGTAGCCGTTTATTTCAACATACTGCTTACGATTAGATAGGTAATTTTTAAACCATGTCCAAGCTACTCCTCGGATACCTGCTTTATCAAGTTTCCCTAAAAGAATTTCATGGTCAACAGTATCAAGCGCCTTTCTCAGGTCTATGAAAAGGCCACTCGCTGTCATCCTATTGTCTATGACATCCTGCAAGTTAGAGATTATATCAATTGTGGCTATTTCTGTGCTTGAGGTTTCTCGGTATCCATACTGCCCTTTGTAGAAGTAATCATTTTTATTTAAAAATTAACAATTCTGTTTTTATTACTGCTTCGAGTACCTTGGATATGGGTAGGAGGATGTAAATGGGTCTGTAATTGTCTGAATTGCTTTTGTCACCTCCTTTATAGACTGGTATGACTCGTGCTATTTTTGATCATCAGGCACCAGACCAGTCTCTAACGATAAATTTATTAAAGTAGTTAGTGGGCTACGTAGCATGTCAATGGAGTTTCTTAACAATTTTACTGACATACCATCTTTGTCTTGGCTAATTTTCATTTTAAGGGTTAATAAAATATTGCGAATTTCCATCTCATTAGTCGGGGTCATAAATATGGAATCTGTATTGCCATTAATTTCATTAACTTTCTTCCCTGGGAGAATGTTTTTGGCTAACTTGTGTGCTATGTTTATAAAGTGAATGTTTAGAGCATTGCAAATATTTTCTTTTCCTGTGAAAGATTTACCATCAATTATTATTTCACTGGGACCATCTTTGTTTTCAGTTGTGCAGTTGTAGATCATTTCATTGATTACTTTCCAAGTATCTTTTATGCTATTGGCGTTCAATGTTAATTTATGTTCATAGTATGAGGATTTCAGTTTTTCGTTTTAAAGCTGTCACTTTGTTCCTACAAATTATGTGCTCTTCCTTTAAGGGGTTGTTGTTTCTGTGGATGTTAGTTTTAAGTTTAGCATGTAGTAGGTCCCTTTGTTTTATTAGCTGAATTAATTCTGTTGTTATCCATGGGTTATTGTTGTTCTGGTGATTTCCTTCTAAGGTGTGTCAGTGTTTTCTTTGTTGGGTGTCTGTGTCAAGATTTTGTGTTTCATGGCGATGTAAGTTTCGTTTACATCATCTTAAAGTCTATTTGATTGAGATCATTATAGAATATGTTTTTGTTCACGTACCGGAAATTTTTATTTACGTTTTTTGAACTAGACATTTGCTTGTTGTGGTGGGTATTTAAATGTCATGTTCGAGATTGGGCTTTTGCCTGGATAGTAATTTGACCAGAAAATCTCAGTTACAAGAATATTATGATCACCAATATCACTATTTATATTGCTTATCCTATAGGTATAATTACAGTTAATAGTGGCTACCTGATCAAGGAGTGTACTTGTCGATTCACATATTCTTGTTGGATACCGAGTATTGCATTGTGTGAAACCATAGCTTGATAGTAGATTGAGGTATGATTTGGTTACATTATTTTTGTTAAGTAAGTTAATATTTGTATCACCAATGCATAAGCGAAGATTGGCATTGTTTTTCGAGAGCATGTGCTCTAGAGATTGCATGAAAATTGTTGCGTTATTTATGTTAGGATTATACACTGCAATTATATTAGTAGTACAAATACTGTATGAAATCAGATAATGAAGTAGACCTTAATTTTCAAGATATTACTTCAAACATTGTAAACAGTACTCAAGACTTGAACAAATTATTTAGATTTACAGCAGGAATTAAAATATTGCACCTAAATATATGTGGCAAGATAACAAATTTTGAATGTATGCTAGTTTATGCTCGATCAACTTGATAATAAACCAGATGTCTTTATAGTGTCTGAAACTCAGGTCATTACGGATATATCATTTGCTATTTTAGGATATAATAAGTAATTCATACCACCTCCAAATTCTACTCATGACAACATAAAGATATATGTGCATGAAAACCTCATACAAAATATTACAATATCTACTGAAAAAACACTGAAAGCTGCAAATGCTAGCCTACTCACCTTCAGATATATTAAAGAAAGTTACTTGATACTTGCTATATACAGATCACCCTCCACAAGCGTAAAGAAATGCATAGAAGAACTAGGAAATACTCTGCAGCACTTGACCACAGCTATACACAAAAACCAAAAGCAGTATATTTTAAAAATTCACCATTAGTAAGAATGTGTTTGATGTACAATAAACTTGCCAAAATCAACAATAGTTTAGACTTCAGCTCTGCATTACCAGTATATATTAAGGTTTTAAGAGGTACAATTCTTACATTGTCAATGAATGAATTGTAAATGTTAGCAACTACCGGTATGGAATTTAATCTGTAATTTCGTCTGTATGTGTAAATATGCATAGTATTTATGTTATATCTGAGCTAAAGTGTGACTTAGGTATCATTGTCAAATATTTTTCTAAAACTACTTTCCATTTTTGTTTGTAGTATAGACCTAATATGTATTTCTTTCGTTTGTTAAATCTGTAACAATTCAATACAGTGCAATGTACGCCTTCTGTAATTGGAGCCTAAGCTCTGTGGAAGGTATAAATAAATAAATATCAATAGGAGATATAAATATTGATATTTTAAATCCTACAAGCCAATATGCCTAAAATAATAAAAATTAGTATTTAAAGGTACCACATGCAAATGGTTTCATTTCGTACATAAACGCACCAACTAGAATAACCCCAAAATACAGAACATGTATCGATCACATACATGTAAAGTCCGATAGAAACAGAAACTTTGACCCTTTTGTTCTGCACACCAGTATCACAGATCACAGTTCTACATTTCTCATACAAAATAAATCTCAAAAATACACTCCACAAACAGGAGAAAATAGTTTGCACAATGTTAGAATAAATTATGAAACTCTAAAAATCCTTATGAAACATTGTCCAATGAGGGAATTATTAAATTTGGAGTACTCCAGGGGTCGGTTTTGGGCCAACTACTCTTCCTTCTATATATCAATGATATAACACAGAACGTTCATTCACATAAGGAAATATTCATTGCGGACGATAAAACACTCGTAATAAAAGGTGAAACTAAACAGGTCATGCAGCAGTCTGCTGACTCCGTTACAGGAGAGTTAACCAAATGGTCACAAGATAACCGCCTCATAATCAACTATAAAAAACAGGATGTCTAAATTTTCACACTATACAGAATAGGAATCCTGCGAAGCCCAATATAACATTAAATGGTCATCAAATAGAAAATAAATCGGAAACGAAGTTTTTTGGTCTATGGATACAACATGACTTGAAATGGAATAAACATATACAATATCTGAATACTAAATTGAACTCGATGTGCTTTGCGTTACTCTTTTGAAAACCTGCACTAGCATGCACACATTAAGAAATACTTATTTTGCTTATTTCCATTCATACTTAAGATATGGTGTCATATTTTGGGGTATGTCGCCAGATGTACTAAGCACGTTTAGGATACAAAAGAGGGCGATTAGAATTATGGCAAATGTAAACACTAGAGAATCATGTAAACCTCTGTTTAAAGATTTAAACATTCTCCCTCTGCCCTGTATATATATCTTTGAAAGTATTATATTTTGTAAAAAGAATTCCATGAATAAGGATGATTTTCTTAAAACAAACAATGATGTCCATAGGCATAACACAAGACAAAATCAAAACATTCATATTTCACACACACACAAGCATATATCAAAAAGGAACTTATCACACAGGAGTTAAATTATTCAATAAACTACCCCAGTATATAAAACTTGCCCCAAAAATAAAAACCTTTGATAGAATGTTGAAAGCTTATCTGCAGTGCCATTGTTTTTACTCTGTAGTTGAATATCTTTGTGTATAGAAACGATGAAATCTATAATTATATTTTTCTTTTCTATTTTAATTGTAATACCTAGCTGTACGTTGTTGTATTTATAGAATTAAGTTTTCATATTATGATAATAGAATAAGGTGTAAATAGTTGTCCAATAAGATTGTATCTTTTAAGATCTGTTATTATAATAAGTTATAAATAGTTATAGTATTAGTATTACTGTATATAACTATTAGTACTTTTATGTTAAAGATGTAAATTCTGATGTGTCCTATATCAAAAGTGTATTGTATACATGTATTTGATCAAATGGAATTAATAAAACTATCTATCTATCTATCTATCTATCTATCTATCTATCTATCTAACGAAGGAAACTTGGGAATCTATCATAACTGAACATGATGCTAACAAAGCAGCTGATACTTTCATTATATTACCGACTCAATACATCTCTGAACACTCTACTACCATAAATAACGTAATGTCAAAATTTTAAAAAATTACTCCATGGATCACAACTAGAATTTTAACTTCCATTAGAATAAGAGATAAATTACATCAGAAAATTTTTAAACGAAGTGAAACAGTGATGAGGTCCCATGAACATAAATTGTACAGAAACTGGATACACAGGCTTGTTAAAATAGCAAAAGAAAAGTACTGTTCCAAACAAATTATGTTAAACTCCAATAATTCTTAAGTCCTTTGGAAAAATATTAATATTATAACATGTAGGAAGGGAAATAAATCGTCAGCTGTTGACAGCATATTTATCGGAGATTCACAAGAAACATCCCAACCATCTGCCATTGCAGACTATTTTAATAATATAGGTTTAGAACTTTCTGAAAAGATAAGTAATACAAGAAATGAACCTGACAACACAAATGAACGTGATAGCACTGCAAAATCTCAACCTCAGTCTATCTTTTTCATACCCTTAACAAAATCAGAAATAACAAACCACATAGCTGCTCTAGAAGATAACTCAGCAAATGGCTATGATAATATTTCGAGTAAAACAGCTAAAATAATTAGTTCAGAAATTCTACAACCACAGCACCATATTTTCAATTTATCACTAACGAAAGTACAATTTTCAGACTCATTGAAAATTGCCATCATATTCCCAGTCCATAAATCAGATGATAAAGGATAGTTAAATAACTATAGACCAATTTCCCTTACAACCCACCTCTCTAAGTTACTAGAGAAATGCTTCAAAACCAGATTACTTAACTATCTGAATAAGTTCAACATATTGTCACCAAATCAGTTTAGTTTTAGACCAAACACTAGTACTCAAGATGCAATATTCCCCCTTACTGATTATTTGTATAAAGCCATCGATAGTTCTAAAAGAATAATTTTTGTGTTCCTGGATTTAAGAAAGGCTTTTGACACCGTAGACCACAATATACTCATTGGAAAACTTGAAATGGAAGGTATTCGTGGTACTCCTCAAGAACTAATAAAAAGCTTTGTTTTTAACAGAATACAAAAGGTGCGAATCAAAGATACTCTAGGTAGAAATGCTGAAGTAAAAATTGGAATTCCCCAAGGAACAGTTTTAGGTCCTATTCTTTTTCTGTTATATATTAACGATTTGTGTGAGATGAACTGTAATGCGATGATTATCTCATATGCTAATGATACTGTCGTCACAGTCACAGGAACAACTTGGGAGGACACTTTTATTAGAACTCAAGAAACCATTTCTACAGTCCAAATATGGCTAAGAAACCACCTCCTTGCCTTAAATGAAACCAAAACACAATACCTATGCTTCTCACACAGCAAAACATTACAACCCACAGACAATTTAACACTTAAGATCCACGCACCAATTTGTAACAATGGCGAAAGATGCAACTGCTATACCCTACAGAAGTCAATGAATGCTACATATTTAGGGATTATTATAGATAATCATTTAAAAATGGAATATGCTGGCATCAAAATTGGCCAGTAAACTCCTAAAGTTAATTTATATATTTTACAGAATCAGAAATATATGTTCAGCATAAGTCTTGAGAACTGTATATTTTGCCTTAGTCCAGTCACAACTACAATATGGAATAAATGGTTGGGGTGGAATATTTGATTCACATTTGGCTCTGGTAAATACCTGCCAGAATCTCATTCTAAAAATTATGTACCAAAAGCCACCAACTTTTCCAATATTTTAACTGTATCAACAAAGCATGGTGCTTAATATAAGATTGTTATTTGTTCAGTCAACAATAATATTTATACATAAAAATATGAAGCTCTTCTCTAATGGGCAAAAACTTCAAATGTGCACTAGATACAGAACTGGAATGAATATTCCTCGTCAAAACACACTACTTTGCCAAAGGAATTTAAGTTGTCTTAGCACTAGGATATATGCACTAGGATATACAATATATTGCCAGTAAATATGTCAAATAACACCCTGAATAAACTGAAGAAAATGCTTTTTACATGGCTCCTTAATAACTCTGATAAAATAAATGATCGTTTAAATTTTCTCCAATATATTTAAACCAACTCAGTCACAAATAAGTAATTCATTCATTTCCGTGTCCGATCATTTCCAGAATGTAGCAACTCCGATGGCCTTGTTGTTTGCCTCGATCAGGTCCTGGGTAGTGCAGGGTTGTTCTAGTAGTGGACAAATGAGCAGGTGGGCTGGGTCGTGTGTTGCTCCACACTCGCAGGACGTGTCTCCATCAGCTGGAAGGATACCCCATTTCTGCATGTTGGTCTTGCAACGAGGGACGCCTACCCTGAGACGATTAAGTGATTTCCAAACAGGGTAAGGCAGGTCATTTCCTGGGGCTAGCTCTTCCTTAACAGGGTTATCCGGCGGCAGCTTGCTCTTCCACCTGGAGATGCGGTTAGATTCCGATGTTCCCTCCAGTGGTTGAGTCCTGGCGATGAAACTCTTTCTTGATTTCAGTCGACGGACAACAGCCTGATGATTATGCAGTGGATGACGGGGATCATTAATCTGCTTCGCCCTCTCTGCATCAGCAGCAACAGCCCTTCTGATAGTTGGGGGAGCTATCCCAACAATCGGGTAGAGTTTGTCGACTGGAGTAGGCTTCATACATCCCGACAAGATTCGTGTGGTCTCGTTGATGGCAATGTCAATCTGCTTGGTGTGACTGGATGCACTCCACACAGGTGAAGCGTACTCTGCAGCAGACATGCACAAAGCAAGAGCAGAAGTTCTTAGGACGTGAGGACTTGCCCCCCAGGTGGTGGCTGTGAGCTTCCTCAAAATATTGTTCCGTGAACTAACTTTCAGCCTGGTCTTATGGCAATGTTTCTTGAAGGACAGTGTTCGGTCAAGAGTAACACCTAGATACACGGGTGTTGGACAATGTTGGAGTTGTTTGCCTTGCCATGTAACATCCAGTTCCCGCCGAGCTTCTCTATTCCTTAAGTGAAATGCACATACTTGAGTCATGTTGGGATTTGGCTTAAGATGATTGGCTTCATAGTAAGATCCAAGGGTATCTAGTGCAGAAGTCAACTTTCCCTCCACCTCTTCAAATGTTTTCCCTTGGGCAGCCACTGCAGTATCATCAGCATAGATGAAAAGCCTAGAATGTTCTGGTATGGGCTGATCGTTAGTGTAAATATTAAATAGCACCGGAGCGAGTACACTGCCTTGAGGTAAGCCGTTCTTTTGTATGCGCCATCTGCTCTTTTTACCATGGAGAAAGACTTGGAACCTTCTATTCTGCAGGAGAGTGCCAATAAGGGATGTTAGTTGGTAGTCGTTGGAGGTCTGGTACACTTTCCTCAGCAACTTTCTGTGGTTGATAGTGTCGTAAGCAGCTGTTAGATCGACAAAGGCAACTCCAGTTATCTCACATTGTTCATACCCATCCTCGATGTATTGAGTGAGGTTCAGTATCTGACTGCAACATGACTTTCCAGATCGAAACCCAGCTTGTTGGGGAATGAACTTATCTTCAAGGATGCCGCTAATTCGGTTCAGGATAAGGCGCTCGAAGATATTGAAACAGTGACATAATAAGGATATTGGGCGAAAGTTTTTAGGATCGTTTGGCTCCTTACCAGGCTTAAGCAGTGCAACCACTCGGGCTTTCCTCCAGTGCCTGGGGATATAAAGCTTAGATACACACTCATTAATCATCGTAAGCAGCAATTGTAGGGAGGTCTGGCCGAACTTTTTGATCTGTTCTACTCTGATGTCATCGATGCCAGCAGCTTTATTCAATTTCAACGTGGAGATGGCAGATTCTAGTTCATTCAAGGTGAAAGGTTCTCGTAGGTTATGGTTCTCATGTCCTGAGGTTCGTTCCAGTTGTTCCCGTGAGCTCCGACTTTTAGTCTTCCCGTTCATGAGTAATTGGGTTGCAATCTGGTCTGCTGTTATTGTGGTGAAGTTTCTAGATGTCGTTGGGTCACCGCTGAGGTTTTTCAGGAGATTCCAGGCCCGCCTACTATTTAACTTCATGTCGAGATTCTCCACCAGTGAGGTCCACTTAGCTTTGCAATGTGCTGAGATAGTTTGCAACAATTCCTCGCCAACATGGATAGTATCATCAGAAAATGGGTCTGCCTCAAAGAGATCCTTGTAGTGGTTCATCAGCTGTTTGCTGTTATCAGTCAGTCCTGGTATGTAGCTTGTTCTACAACCTCTTGGGATAGTCCTTCTAGAAACTGTATGGACGCATTTGACAAATGCCTCATACATCTCAGGTTGCGGCGGGATTTTGGCAACTTCTGTATCAAGCTCTTTGGCAAATCTTTCCCAGTCGGCCTTCTGAAAATTAAACCCTACGCTTGAAAGGCACCTCCTCTGGCACAACCATGGCATTCACTGTGCAGATTATGGGCCTATGTTGGGTAGATGGAATGAGCTTACCCATCATCTTCAAACAACTCCCAGCAACTTTGGATGACACGAAGATATTATCGGGGTTGTAGCCTCTCCTCCATCGGCCACTGTTGAAGGATGCTGGCAGCTTTGGATCATGAATTAGCTGAAGATCATGATTCTCTGCCCAGGTTTCCAGTTTTTCGCCATTTATATCTGAATCTGGGTATCCCCAAGATGTGCTTCGGCAGTTGTAATCGCCAATGATGAAGTTTACGTCCTGGTAGTTGAAGTTGGCAGGTTCCTCAAACGTGAAGTCGACATTGGGGGGCTTGTATATAGAAGTAGCGCAAAGGTTTGGTGTAGATATTGAAAGAATCTCGATGTCATCCTTTCCAGTCAGCGAGGCTGATGTGATATTTAGGTTTGGTTTGGTAAAAATGGCACTGCCGTATTTATCGTGGGGCCTTTCCAGAACAAGCTCCATGCCTGCGATTTTGGGCCGATGGCTGTTGTAGCCCCGGTGAGTCTCTTGCATTAGGAGTATGTCACATTTACTTTCGTTGCACAAATCAGCCAATAAGGTCTCTTTGGCACGCGAGAATCCCTCGATATTAATCGAGACTATAACAAGTGGTCTTAAAAAAGACCCTTTAGGGAGATTACTACTTCTGTGCTGACCGGTAGTGGAAGAATCTGCCGCTGCTATGCAACGTTGCCCAGGATGCGCCCGATTGTACTGGTTTTCCATAGTGTAAATTATACAATCTTCGGGGAGGCTTCTTCCTTGCACCCCAAATAAGTAATGTATCATCTTCTTTTATTTTGAGTATCCTTATAAATTATTGCTTTTACTATAAACCTTTCTTACTATTATCAGTCAAATACCATGTTGCAAATAAATTAAGAACTGTGTTCATGAAGCCCACGCACAAGTTTATCTTATGTGGGATTCACCCTGTATTTTGATACATCTGTATATGTATATGTTTTCTGTCAGTGAATAAATATGTTTACTCGTAAAAATCTTGGAAACACAATAAAATACAACATTAAAATTATGCATTAAAATTATAAAAGTATTGGAAATCCTTTGAAATTTGGGCGATTTTATTATACCATCTATTGACAATTTTCATGCTCTTTTAGTGCACTGAGCAGAAATTCGAATTCCTATCCCCCTTAAATCTAAGGCCTTCAGCCCGATTCTGTAAGACATGGTTAACTCATGACCAGTCTCTATGACTCGTTAACACTGGTTGACGGTCAAATTGGTATTATGTAAGGGCAAATCGTACCCATGTTGTGACGTAGGACCCTACGCTTAACCATCCACCGTAATGGCATGTTCCGAGGACTTGTTCGAAGTTCATGGCCCATGGTTAGCCCATTTGTAACGATAAATCAAAGATGGAATCGAACAGCTGATATGTATATTATCACTTAATGGTTTGAATATTAAGTTATTCATTGAAGATGAGCTAAGGTAAGTATTATGTTTGGAATAAAGCACTTTATATCACTTTAATATGCACACACATCTCAATCTACATCTTAACACATTGAGCAATTACAGCTAACATCGTCACAGAGTAAAAGCGTATACACTCTCCGCCCAAGTTCCATAGAGGACATAAACTATATACATAATAGTCTTCCCCACTTATATAAAGACAAAAAAGGAACTATTCATATTCATTTGGGCACATAGTCTTGCAGATACTGAGGAGGTCGCCTGTCTCTGGCTGATCTTCTTAAATAATTATCAGCAGGTGGTGGAAGGCTCTTTCGATCAGGGCGTTCATCTGGTTGCAGGATGGTCTGCCTTGTATCCTCTGAAGTGTGGTTTGCAGGAGGTATATCATCATTCTCTAGTCTTGGCTGGGTTGGTGTTGGTATATTTGGAACACCAAGCACTGGAGGATTTGTTGGAGCAAAAGGGACATGCTTATCTTTCTTTGGCACGAGAGTCGATAATAACTGGTCAACATGCCTGTTTAAAATTCGTCCCGAATCCAATTTCACATCATAGTGGCGCTTGTCGAGTTTAGTTTGTATAACACCAAACTACCAAATATCACGGTTTTTCTGATGAATCCGGACTTGCACTCTCTCCCCCACTTTGAAAGAGCGAACAGGGGTGAGAAACTGGATGTAGTCAAGCTCTTTTGGTTTGGAAATAGAGCATCCAACCGGATACGTAGCCGACCTTTCAAATAAAGTTCAGCTGGAGACTGTCCACATGCCAATGGCGTTGCTCTGTATTGAAACAAGATGTATTGTAACTTAGTCGATTATGGTGCCGGGTCATTTACAGCAGCACGAAGTTGTCTCTTCAAAGTTTGGATGTTTCTCTCGGCTAGCCCATTGGTTGCTGGGTGCCCTGGTGCAATATATTTCTGAAAAATCCCTCTCTCCTTGCAATAAGATCTGAATACATCACTCGTGAAGATAGTGGCATTATCTGACACAAGGACATTCGGGTACCCATGTACGGTAAAGATATTGTCAAGCAGACTGATAGTAGTTGCAGTGAATGGAGCGTCTTTCACTATTCGGACTTCGACCCACTTGGATTTCGCGTCAACACACATCAAGAAATGGTGGTTATCAAATGATCCCGCATAGTCAATGTGTATGCGTTCCCAATTTTCTTCTGGTTCATCCCAGGGGTGTATTGGAGTTTTTCCTGGATTTGAACGAGTCTGCGCGCACTCTCCACAAGATTTGATAAGCTTCTAAATGTCTTCGTCTAATTGCGGCCAGTAGACATATCGTCTTGCTAACTGTTTCGTTTTCACAATGCCAAGGTGTGTTAAATGTAACTCTTCCAAAAATTTTCTTTGTAGTTTCTTTGGGATAACAATTCGATCTTGACGGAATAGAATACCATTTTCAACTGTATATGGCTCATCCAAGGATTGAGTTTGAAGACGTTGCAGGGTGGCTCTAAGATCTGTGTCTAACATAGTCTCATCACGGATAGTTTCGTACGTAATGGCTTCACTTGACACTTGAAGAATCGTTTCAGCATAGAGTTGTGAATCTTCTGCATTTATTGATGTTCCAATGTTTGGCGAGGTAGATGCAACAGGGGCTCGGGTGTAGTCAAACCCGGAGAGAAATGATGCATATCTTAGGAGCCTTGCGGATGTCATTTGTGGCAGGCCCTTGTTCTGATGAAAAATACGAGACAGAGGTCCGTCACAAGAATGAAATTTCTTGCAATATTATAGTCGTAGAAGTGTGTTGTGGCGAAAATTATTGCCAGTGCTTCCCGGTCAAGCTGACTGTAATTACATTCTGCTGGTGTTAGGGCACGAGATGCATAGGCGATGGGTCTTTCTTGGCTAACCATCTCATGACTTAATACTGCTCCAACACCGGTAGGACTGGCATCGGTTGACAAGATGATAGGCAGTGATGGATTGAATGGGGGTAAGGACACGTTCACTACATAACTCGGACTTGAGATTAAAAATCTGCTTCACAGGCTGCAGACCAGAAACCCCGTTCACATTTCCGCAATAACTGCCGTAATGGGGGGGACTTAGTTGAAAAATTAGGAATAAACTTTGCATAATAAGTCACCATACCAAGGAAGCGTCTCACTTCTTCAATGTTTTTAGGACGTGGCATTTGTGACACAGCTTGAACTTTCTCTTGTGACTTGCGGATCTCATTATATGATACAATATGCCCTAGGTAGTCTATGTTTTCCTTGAAAAAAAAATGAGCATTTGCTTTTGTTCAAATGCAGATTATTTTTTGAAAGCCGTTCTAGACAGGCTATTAAGTTCTTGGTGCACTCCTCCTTCGTAGTACCATGTATTATGATGTCGTCAAAATAAGTTTCTGCTTTTGGAAGACCATGAAGGATCTGTGATAATATCCTATTAAATTCTGAGGGGGCAGTATTGATGCCAAAACTCAGTCGGTGCATCCTGAAGGTTCCTTTGTGAGTGGATATAGTTTGAATCATACTACCTTCTTCACCAATCTTCAGATGTAGATATGCCTTGTATAAGTCTAACTTGCAGAAAAATTTTGTGTTTCTAAGACTATGTAGAACATCATTAACTGGTCTTATGAGTTGGTTTGCAGAAATCAACCTTGAATTCACTCCACATCTGTAGTCGACACATAACCTAACTCCCCCATCTGGTTTTGGGATAACAACAAGAGGCGGTCCCCAATCACTTAAAGCTGTGGAAGAAATAACTCCTTCTGAATCCAATGAAGCGAGTTCCTTTTTGACGCGTTCCCGGAGAGCAAAAGGGACATCACGTTCACGACCGAAGACAGGTTTCACCTCCTGTCTGAGTTGCAGTTTTACTTCAATATTGGGAACGCATCCAATTTTTTCTTCAAAGATTGTACTATATTGATATAAAATATCTTGAATTGACTGCACTGAGTTGACAGATCCAGCGTGAAGAGATTGATTTGTGTCTTTATCAATTTCCTTCAGATCAAGGCCGAGCCCCTGATCCAAACACGACCAAGCAATGCGGCATGGCCTTGTGGAACTACAAACAGATATGCAACAATTTCTGTTCCTTTGTATGATACTGTGACAACTATTTTTCCTCTGGGTTTGATAACATGATCAGAATATGATCGAAAACAGACATTTGCTGGCTGTAATGGCAAACCAAGACCCAAGGTTGAACATTCGTTCTCTGGGATGAGTGAATATTTTGCTCCCGTGTCGACTTCAAATCTTTGTAATTTATTGTTGAGTTTAACAGTGATAAAATATTTATCCGATTCTTGTCCTACGTCCAAGAGATCTTCGATGCATTCCAGTTGTCCTATCCCGAAATTGGTTTCGGGGTGGTCATGCAAGTTGTTCTCAGTTGCAATGTTGTGTGTATTTGACTGTTGAAGAAGTGTAGTGATACAAACTTTTGCAAAATGTCCCACTTTCCTACATGACCTACATTTAAGAGAGTTTCGGTTTGTGCGACAATCTCTTGACCTGTGGTTTGAATTTCCACAATTTAGGCATAATCCATCAATACCTAGTGCTCTATAATTGACAGAACTACGGCGGCCCCTGGACTGTGAACGTGAGTGAGAGCCTGGGCTAGGCTGTTGAACAAAACGTGACTGAGTATCACTGCTATATTGATTCATACTTCGGTCATTATATGAACCTGTGGCTTATGTTACTTTGTTTGTGTCCTCTACAGTGTCTGACGGTGCAGTGAGCTGTTTTGACCGCTGATTACTCTCATACCGTGATGCTTCCATGGCTATAGCCTTCTTCAGGAGATCATCAAATTTCGTGTCAGTAGACTGAAGAAGTTTCTCTCTGATCCAATTATCTCGCAAGCCACGTATAAATTGTGCACGAAGAAAAACATCCACGATTGAAATTCTGGCGTCACATGTACACTGAATATAAAAGTCACAGTCTAGTAAGTGGCTTCTAAGAGTGGAAACAAATCCTGCAATATTATGACTTTCTTTTTGATTGACGTTAAAAAAATAGTGTTGGGAAACCACGGTTGAGACTTGAGGTGACAGTATTTGCT
The DNA here is from genome assembly GCA_946902985.2 of Meconema thalassinum. Lineage (NCBI taxonomy): Eukaryota > Metazoa > Arthropoda > Insecta > Orthoptera > Tettigoniidae > Meconema > Meconema thalassinum. The sequence continues at coordinate 883,146,922 of OX336389.2, read as the reverse complement.
TGAAATGTTTTACTAGGTCATTATAACCGAGATACTTGATTGGTTTATCAGGGCCTAAAGAAGCAGAGAGATTGTTATAATGAATTGCCCCTATTGATGTACACAAGAGTTGAGCTTTCTTTGTTGGATCGGTGGCATTGTTGAAGATTGCGTAATTCTCAAATCGTAATAAATACGACACAAATTTTTCCTTTTCAGCATCAAAATTTTCAAAAGGTGTGATGTTAGTGGCTTGTGGCGTTGTGACGGACTGGTGAGCTTGATACCTTTCAAGTAACTTCTCTTGAGAATCGGTTAAAATGTTCAGTAATTGTTGAAACTGATTTGCGTCCATCTTGACGGAACGTGGAAATAATTTTAAAAATCACAGTTCAAATTTAATGAAATGTTTCAAGACAACCGATTTAAAACACACTGGGTAGTGATCGATGACCGAATATTGTCCTGGGCTTGAGAAAAAAAAACTTTGCATAACCTCAAAGTTCGAACTGCGATAAATACTATTTTGAATATGTGGCATGCAGGCACACGATGAGTTGCCTAGGATCGTTTACAAGTACTCGGTGTAAATTTCATGTCGATTTTCCTGATTCTTGATTTTACTCACGTGGCCGTTGAATCAAACCTGACGTAAATACCGTACTTCATTGATATAGGCTATATCTGTACCGGTGAATCAAGTTCCAATTCCTCGTCGCCAACTATTATGTTTTGAATAAAGCACATTATAGCTATTATGTTTTGAATATAGCACTTTATATCACTTTAATATGCACACACATCTCAATCTACATCTTAACACATTGAGCAATTACAACTAACATCGTCACAGAGTAAAAGCGTATATACTCTCCGCCCAAGTTCCATAGAGGACATAAACTAGATACATAATAGTAAGTACAAAACAATATATTTTTGATTCTTTAAATTGTGCAAATAGCTTTCCTTGACGATTAAGGTAAATATCTAAGCAATCTGCTAAGTGCCAGTGTGAAAAAACGTAGTCTGCGCACAGGAATGACTCGGCTGACTGGCCAATGAGCCGCGATGCCACTGAATAATAAGCGCAGGTGGGTGGCGCGACCTTGGCTTCAACCAACTCTCGCAACGGCTGGGCTGCCAAGCTCCACCTATCGCATTCTTTTTTCACTTCCTCTGTGCGACGTCATGCGCAAACCTACTTCACAGATTCCGTGGATGAGATACATACTTGTTCTTTGATTCATTCACTTGCAGTCCTGCATCTGCAAAGGTTACCAGATTGCGAATTGGTGTCCGTTAACTTGTTTATTTGGAAATACATATAATATAACATAACAATGCATGCACTAGGAGACTAAACTGATGCTGAATGCGTAGTGATGTCGCTCAATGAACATTTTTGTTAATTTCACTACCGGTAGTATTTCACCTTGCTTGTAATTGTTAGGTTAGGCCTAGCCATGTCATTCGAGTTGCCTTCTACGAAGTTATGACGTTATTTTAGCTATTCAAATCTCATTAATATGATCGTTCCACGAATGAAGTAGCGTGTAGACAAAATTCCAGAACTTAAGGAATCTATAATAATCATCATGACTTTTATGTGGCAACTTGGATTTAAACATTGGAAAATGGAACGACCTAACTCTAGACTCCTTTGCCTTCTTACAATTTCCTAATTAACCTACTGATATGCTGCTAATGGAAATGAAGAGTAGAAATGTCAAACGTTCTAAATGCCACTTTTTTAGAAAATGGTTTTATTTCACAAATACGTTCTATGTGCCCAGGTGCATATTCATAGCTGGGTTCCAAGAGCCAATACACGGAGTAAGTAGTTCAAATAATCTGTAACAGATAGTGCTGTTCTAAGAGCCATGCTGTGCTGCCATCTCTTGTTCCAAGTGCCATGCACTTTATACGAGTGTTTTGTTCTGTGTTTAGAGCGGGAAATTGTATGTGTTTAGGGAGTACCTTAATAAATGGAATAAAACATTGTTTATAATGGAAGGAGAAAATGTGAGATCGGGAAAGGTAAAATATAACTGGAGAATAGAACAAACGAAGAAACGAATATCAGGAAAATGTTATGAGAAGAGAAATACAAAGGCTGTTGTGCCAGATAAACAACTGCCCACGACCGGGTGAGTTAGCCGAGGTCGTTGCGGCATGACTGTTGGCAGTCGCTCACATCCGGGAGGCGAGGAGGTTCGAATCCCCCCGCCGGCAACCTTGAAGATGGTCCTCTGTGGTTTCCCATCTTCCTTCCAGGCAAATGCCGGGGTTGGTCCCTAACTATAGGCCACAGCCGCTACCTTCCAACTCCTCGACCCTCCCATCCAACATTCCTCCCCAACTGTACTTGTAGCTCACCCATTGGGTGTCCGTCTCGAAGCAGCTACAAAAACTGGCGAGCCGAACATGTCCTCGGACACTCCCGGCACTAAAAGCCATACGCTAAAAAAAATGCCCACGAATGAGGTTAGTAATCCTTTTAACTATACAATAATGAAAATTGTGTGTTATTTCACTTGAAATGGATATCAAGAATAAACTTTGAATTCTCTGATCAATATTTTATGTATTATCTGTCCTAGCATACTCTTTAATGCTACTTCTACAGTAAAGGAATTTTATTTGCATATTGTTTTAGGTGTCCTGTAGGTGCAGTTACAAGTGTGCAGATGTCCCCTTTCACTGGAAGCTGAAACTTTTCAATGATTACCATGGATTAAGGATTGAAAGCGAACAAGGAACATACTTGTTATGTTTAATGCAGATCGCTGAAATCCGCAGACGCAGACATGGTAAATATTACGATCCGGCCAGCAGCCATCGTCAGTGTACCGTGCGCTATTTAATACCTGATACTGAAGGTGGCACAAGACAGGTATGTAAAATAACTTTCCAAGAAATCTTTGGCGTCCGGCACAGATTTCTACAAACTCTTCAGGGTAGGAAGAAGAAAGGGGTATCTGTCTATGTGGATATCTGGGGGGAGAATGCACATCAAAAGAAATTTAGTGACTCTGATGTACAGCAAATTAAAGAGCACATAAACATTTTCCCGCGTGATGAATGTCACTACGGACGTTCAAAGTCAAGGAAAGAATATTTAAGCCCTGATTTGAATGATTCTAGAATGTATAACTCTTATAGGGCAATGTATCCCCAAACATGTGTTTCTTACAAATTTTACATGTCTGTTTTTAGGAAATATTTTCCACATGTTTCCTTTCACAGGCCTCGTACAGACACATGTAAACAATGTGATTTGTTACATTTCCAGGTCCAAGGTAATAACGAACACTCACCAAAAGCCAAAGTAGAACAGGAGCTTCATCATAAAAAGTACAAACGTGCAATGGAGTTAATGGCTATTGATTCAGCTGATTCAAAGCTCCCCAGTTTTGAAAGCACTGTACTGTCCATTGATATGCAACAAGTATTACCTGTACCAACATTAACACATAGCAATATGTTTTACTGTAGGCAGTTAAGTTGTTACAATTTGGGAGTTCATATCAGTGATCAAAATACTGCTCATATGTGTATGTGGGACGAAAGTATTGCTTCAAGAGGTAGCTCTGAAGTTGCTTCATGCTTATTCAAAATTTTCAATCTGGGAATATTGAAACGTAAAAAACTTATTATCTGATCAGACAACTGCACGGGTCAGAATAAAAACAGCACAATTGTATTTTTAATGATGTTTCTGTTTAGTTTAGGGTGGTTTGAAGAGATTGTGCACAAATTCTTAGTAAGTGGCCATAGTTTTTTGAGTTGCGATCGAGACTTCGCCATTATAGAGAAAAGAAGGAGGGTAAGTAGGGCCCTCATTCCCCAAGATTTGCATAGGATTGTGGAGTTAGCAAAAGCTATAAATCCTTTTCATGTACTTCTTTGATTTTAAGAATATAGTTAATACTCTGTTAACATTACATATGGGTAACATATTAAAATGCACAATGCTTAAAGTATCTCAGTGTCATCCATCTCAAATAGCTATTAAATACACTTATTCAGAATTGGAAGCGTGGAAGGTTATGAATGTTTCAAAGAGAGGAAAATCAGTGGTTGATACACAGCAAGCTGTGCTTCATCTAAAAGATCAGCCCCGTTTATCAGTTGAAAAGAAGAATGACCTCTCGACTATGTTGCCATTCCTTCCTGAAGAGCACAGAGAGTTTTATGAGACATTAATTTCAACCCCTGTGTAAGAACTGTCAGTTGTCAAGGGAGAATTTGAAAATTGATAGCCATTTTTTCTTAAATAAAATATATTTTTGTAATATGCTCCTTATTAAGATACAGTATTTTGTGTTTAATTCAATTATGTATGTTCCTGCTAATCATTTATGCTATTTTTATTATTATATCCATCTAAAACCTTCAATAAAATGTAACAACAGGTTGAATGGCACTTGTAACTGACTCTTTCATGATATGGCACATAGAACGTTCTTATTGTTATTGCTGTGTTCCTCCTAAACCATTGTATTTTTGGCAATGATTTGTTATACAAAATAATTCTGTAGTAGGAACCTGCCTACATAAGTATTTTTGGTGTAATAAATTAAATACAAACAGAGATAGATAGTTTTTTCCTTCTCCTGTAAAATTTTATAAATGGCACTTAGAACGTTTGACATTTCTACTCTTCAAATGTAGGCCCATCATCGTGCAGTCTCATAGACTACACCAATAGCCTATGCATGTCACTAAAGATCTTCCGAGGGCAGTCAACTTGTGAGGCACAGTATGAAGAATATGAGAGCCTCTTCAGAATTATGCAGTACCGTACGTCTACTTGCTTGTACCTACCAGGCTCCTCTTTCATTTTCCTGTCGATCTCTCTTGGTCAATGGGGCAGATGAACTCGCTGTTCCACCCCTTTAAACAATAACTATAACTCCCTTGTTCAACTATTGTTCTCTTGAGACCTTCAAAACCTAGGGAGTCTTTCATGGCCTTTTTCTTTACTCACTACCCTAATATTTTGAGGAGTCAAACCTCTTCCTTCTGTAACAGAACTGTATGTCGACAGGTGCAGGTGACCTCGATGTTACACTCCTTAAAACATTGATCCCCACCACCACCTGTCCAAATGATGCAAAGTATTATTAGACTTTTGTCCTTCGCAACCAGTGAGACATAAGTGATGGTCGAGGGGCTCTTAGATGAGCCTAATTGTGCCAAAATTCAATTCATATGTTTTGCATCCAATATTCCTTCATTCTAAGATTATTAGAACAATTATTTCGCTTTAAACGAATTATTATTGATTGATTTTATAATGGTGCAGGAAACATAAAAATAAAACTCAGCAATTTTTCTAGGTTTGTGCCGTGTCTTGTGTGGGGTTTCGCCTAAGACACCAGGCTAGCGAATCAGCAGGCTTTTTGTGTCCCCACCCGGACCCCCACAGGAGTAGCGAACTGCGCGCTATCTCCCTTTTTATGAAGGCACCTACGCTTCTTCACTGCCAGAACTAAAAGCTCAAGCGGCCATAACCTCCCTATTAAGGCTTCCTAAAAGATGGTATATTGGCTTTCACGGCTAGTGAATCATAACTCATCAACTTTTCTAGGTTTGTGCCATGTCTTGTGTGGTGTTTCACCTAGGACACCAAACTGGCTCATCAGCTAGAAACAAAAATGCTGAGTTTTAATTCACTGGCCGTGAAAGCCAATATACCATGAAGATAAAATTGAGAAGTAAATATAATTTCCTGTGCTGGACATTATGTGGACCTATTTTTGCCTTTATGGTGACAGACCTAGGCCTAAACTGTGTCAATTGAAGAAATTGGACTAGAAGAACCAAATCACTGATAAAACAATATTCTGTAGGTCACGATCAACAAGTTTTATCTAACAACATACATTGGCCTACTAGTGTGGAAATTTGAAGCCATTTTTTTTCAGTGATGCCCATACAAATTGTATTTTTGCTGCAAAAAGACAATTAGCCTAATAGTTCATGTACAGTACTTTGTAGCACCCAGTGTTGGAAGTTATGTGTGTAGGTTAGGTCTTATAAGCCTATATAAATTTTATCATTTAAAAACGAAACTTGGTGCACACAAGATGAGCAAAATAAATAAGGAAATGTGGAAACGTTTATGGTACAGTTTTCATTTTTAATATCTCCTACTACTGTATTTGCAATTCACTTTTATGTATGTACATAAGAAAATTAAACATGAAACTCTTTTACCCAGTCATGAGTTACTGCTGAGAGCAACCAATAATATTAGACTTCAATGTTGCACGCCAGTCTCCAACTACCGTACCGTAAATGCTGCAAGTAGTCTAAGAGCAATGTGACTGGAATGATTCAGGAATTGGGATGGAAAAGTCTGGCTGATAGACGTTGAAGAGCAAGACTAGGGGGTATGTTCTTAGCTTACAAAGGGGAAATTGCGTGGGAAGACATTCATGAGAGATTGGGAATGGAAGGATCATATATGGGCATATATAGTCATTCTTGTAAATTAGAATTAAAATTAAGTCTGTGGACTAGTAATTGGGGCAAATATTCTTTCATTGGGAGGGGGAAACTATTATTATTTTATTTGTATTTCTATTATTATAATAATTATGATTATTTTCTTCTAGCGATTAATCCTTATTTTCTAAAGTGTATTTTTGTGGTTGTATAAATTAATTGTTTTTTTATAGTTACGGTATTGTAATTCGCCACCATGGACAGCATCCACATTTGTAAATAAATTATATTACCCAATATGAATTCTTCCTTGGCAATTTCACAATGACACTAGAGCTTGAGTCAGCCGGGAAGGCTGTGCGCAGAGCACAACGCTACCATTACGTCATGCCTCACTTCCATCCCACCAATCACAGTCAGTCTGTCTTGAGAATCAGAGCTAGTGTGTTGTCAGGAAAGCGACGTGATTATATCGTAATATTTAAGGATCCAGTGGAAGCGATTTTGTACATTTTGAGTGCTATGGAAGCAGAGGGAAGTAAACAACAGGTTGTACATAGGCAAGCCCGAGAAATAGTTTACATAGTGCACGAATACTTTAAAAGTGTAAAACAGCGTGAAAGAGACAGGCTCGATGAGGTAAGCGACGGTGTTGCCATACCCCAGGAACTCATGGCAGCGGCCTGCGGTGTGGGAACTCGGACATGGTGGATTTGTTGCAACAGTGGACATGTATCTCTTTCTCTCTCTGCGCAAATCCCAGAGAGCCGGCCGCCTTCCCGGCTGACGCGAGCTCTAGCAGTTGTGAATAGCATGAAATACTGAACAAAGAATGTAGGAGCCTACAATGTGATAATTTTTCAAGAGGAAGTCCACATTAAATAAGTTACATTATGTAAACATTCAGTTTCTAAGTTTGACTTGGGGTAAGCTTATACAGTTACCAAACTTTCAATGCTTTGGGCAAATCACAAAGTACAACTTACATAAGATTTTGTACCGTCATTCAAGAACCATGTACAACTAGAAATTGGAAGTTTCCAGTCCATATGGTTCCAGAATGAGGTTCATTGTACCTTGTTATGCAGATAAATAACAACCAATCTTATTTTCCATTAATAGTAATACTCTTGACATTAAATGGTATAATTGTAAACATTACCTATCATTAAAATGATGTTTTGTTAATATTTTCTTAATTAAATTGGAATTCTTCCTCAGGATGTTCATAGCTCTCACCACATTTACAGCAAGGATCATAGCGTAGAATTCTGATTCAGATAGGAAAATGAATCCCTCTAATGCTCATCTTGCTCTTGCTCATTAACCTTTCTTCTTGTGTTAAGCATATCAGCCATATATACCCTTCATGTTCTAAAATATCCGTCTGTATGGCAGCTTGTATGTTCCCACAAACATGCTGGACCCAAGCTTCTCCATGTTCACTCCAGTTGGTGCATGTGTTAATACTGTATAGCCCACAAAATAAGTAAGCTGACTCTGTGGCCTGACAACATATACTGCATGCTTTATTTTTAACGTTCTCAAAAACATTTACACTCCACACATTAATGAAACGTACGAAGTAGTGTGTAAAATCAAAATCCCCTTCCCTAGGCCTTACACTGTGGGAACATAAGAGGGCTACCACGGTGCTTAAGGGTTTATCCAGGAATTGTTTACCGCCTCTGTATATCTTGCCATTGTTCAGGTCTAGAAGGATGTATTGTGATCATTTGATTCCCAGCTCAGTGAGCCTCATTAGCACAACTGAGAAGAGGTTGGCACGATTCTTATTGCAGTTAAGTACAGAATTTAGTAGCAGTGTATTCTGAGTGGGTCGTAGCAACCTTGTTGATATCGCATAGTACTTCAACACAGCCATGCCCAAAAGAAATATGTACAATTGGAGTAATATGAATATACACACAGTGGTAGGAATGGAAGACAAATGTGAGAAACAATTTATGTACCTAGTTAAAATGCACCTGAGAGACAGGAGATAGGCTGGTATCCATATTATTTTTCATGAGAAACCTAATAGATTTTTACTCGGCCAAGTACAGATACCGTACTTGTTACCATACTGAGATATGTACACCACCAAAATGTAATGTTTGCAGACCGAAGAAATAAAATGCAGTATCTTTTCGTAACGACGTACTGTACGCGTATATATATCTGAGCTTGGACATATTCATATTCTCAAAGTTTTCTAACTCACCAATGTTAAATAAAGTCGACACTGGAAACAAGCCACGAAACTGGCTTATATATCTCGCACAGTTAGCCAGTTAACCGAGCCGACCAATGAAGAAATTATTAGCAGACACGTGATCGACAAGCCACAAAGGCAGCCCAGTACAAAGAAACATTGGAACGACGAATGCACGGAGATACTCGAAGACTTCCGACGGACCGACAAAGGTACGCGAGTGAATCGTGACCGCAGGCTAGGAGGAGGGGGACTCGAGCCTGGCCCGTGTGGAAAGCAACCAATAAGAAGCGGCCTTACTTAGATAAAAGCAGACACTGCAATTAGCATAGCTAATTACCAGCATGATTTTAACACTTCATAATATCATAGAAGTAGTTAAATAATAAATAAGAAGTATTTATTAACATTGCGGCTAATTAAATGCTTAATTAAGGATTATTATCATCATCGCTTATAAAGAACCAATCAGATCCATGTTCCGTGACGCTAATTCTATTGTTGGTAAAACACTGTTGGTGAGGAATCGCGGCTCTAAATAATTACGACTTCGTTAGGAGCGGACGTCTTAACCAAATACTCTACAAGTGAACAAAGCTGATATACGTTATTATATCTTTGAAGAAGATGACTACTGCAAGTAAATAGCAACGAGAACGACGGCACTTAGTTTTCTGCAAGCATATTAAGTCGACATACAACTACATTTGAAACATATTAAGAAATTATTTTCGTATTTCTATCATGTCGAAATTTCTGAAGTTGAGGGAGGTGAATACAACGGGGCCTACAGAGATCGTAATGACGAACTAAAATGTTAATGGGGACATAACTATGATGGCATCGAGAGTATTCGAAATGACATAATATCAGTATCGTGGGGAGACAAGCATCTCGTCTCTCCCATGTAAAGTTATTCTACGTCTACAAAAGTCATTTCACCAACTACAATGACGAATACATATATCGGAACTTTGACGAAGACAGAAGAATTTCACGAACGAGGGAGGCTAAGGTGGATCCCAGCGCCATCAAGAGAGAAAGGGTTCCCATCTCATACAAGGAGATAGCCCAGCAGAAAGGACGGCCACACGAAAATGTTCGAGTTCGAATCCCGTTCCTGACAGCCTGGAAACTTCTGAAGGAGATCGAAGAAAAGCCAACCAGACATCATGAAGCTTCAAGCTATCAGAAACAATCCGTTTCTGAGGAACAGCGAGGAAAGTCCACTTCTAGTCAGCTCTAACGCAACACAAGCTAGTCTCATGACCAACGATATATCCCATTTTGTAGCATCGTAGATACTTCTGAGAATATCTGACAACTTTATGTATTGATGCCATTTTTCTACATTTTCGTAATATCTTTATAGTTTTCGATTTTACATTTTCATAGCTACGTCATGTAGATGTTAATTCTCGATTTTCGTCGATTTTGATATTTTAGACTTATTGGAATTTTGAATTTTGCGACTTTCGAATTTGAATGATGGAGATTTTACCGTTTAGCTCAGAATATTTTTAATGGTCAAGTTTAGATCACATTTTATTGGTTTCTGAATTGTATTATATCGTTCTTTGATAACGATGGAAGTAATGGAAATGTGTTCCAAGAAGTATATTTTAGAGAATACGATTCTTCAAGACCTTAATTGGAGATCCATGTAAATTCACGATCTGATAACTTAGTAGACAGATCTGGTTATGAATATTTGGTGACATAATTCACAAACATAAGAGTATGGAAGTTCATAAGAATATATTAAAGAAAGAATTTATATGAGAATGCAATGTGATGTTAGTGAATACGAATTGCAACGTATTATTGAAACAATAAGATATTGAAGAAAGATTTAAGTGAAATATCACAGCTAATAGGAAGCTTTGTTGAAATGTAATTTATAAAAAAAAAAGAAATATTATTGTTATTAGAAGACTAGTATTTTATCGTATTACCTGTTAAATTAATTCATCGATAGAACTGGTATTTTTATTATATATTTTTACTAATGATCTTGAAACTGCTAGAAGAATTTGTTAACGAGAAGTTAGTTGAGAATATTATGTTATTGGAAGAGGAACTGCGAAGTATCTCTAAGAGAGAGATTTTTACTATCCCCGTGTTGACGGAGGTATTTGTTGGAAGTATGACAATGAGCTTTGTAAAGCCATTGGCCAATTGTTGAAGGAATATCTGTAGTGACTGACTTGCGCATGATTTTGATGATGAAAATAGCATGTGTTAAGAAGAGGCAGTATTGTTGGTGTTTATTAATATTTGAAGTTATTGGAATAGACTCATAGAGTTGAAACTCCTTGAAAGCAGTAGGACAGCGAATCTTAGTTGAAGTTGTATCTGAAAGAAATTATAGGATCAATGGATCTTTGTTGAAACTGAGAGTAAACTGAGTTCTATTTAAATGGTTCGAATCAGAGATTGAATTCACGGTAATTATTCAACGAATTGGAAGACTATATTTTTATTAATTTTTTTTTATTTTTTGATAGACAAGATAGAGGAGGTCAATGAACTATGACTTTACGTAATTGCACGGTTTATAGAATCCCAAATTGTAATAGTTTCCCGAATAAGACATAGTATGTTGAAATATATTTTCTAAAGTCTGCAGGAATTTAAGCGGAGAAATAGGAAGACAATTTAAGTCTATTATGTATGTGAAGAAGGCAGTTTGCCCATTGTAAATATTTTATTTTAACTTGAGTAGTTGCTGAACTACATCGCCGATATTTGTGTTGTATATAAATTATGTTTATGATTTAGAGAAATGTTACCGGGTGAGTTAGCCGTGGTGGTTACGGCATGACTGATGGCAGTCGCTCACATCCGGGAGGCGAGGAGGTTCGAATCCCCCCGCCGGCAACCTTGAAGATGGTCTTCTGTGGTTTCCCATCTTCCTTCCAGGCAAATGCCGGGGTTGGTCCCTAACTACAGGCCACAGCCGCTACCTTCCAACTCCTCGTCCTTACATTCCAACTTCCCTCCTTCCTTCCCTCCCCAACGGTACTTGTAGCTCACCTATTGGGTGTCCGTCTCGAAGCAGCTACAAAACTGGCGAGCCGAACATGTCCTCGGACACTCCCGGCACTAAAAGCCATACGCTAAAAAAAAAAAAAAAAAAAAAAAAAGAAATGTTTATAGTCATATGTATGCCTGTTGTAACTTTTAACTTTAATTTTATTTCGAGTAGAGAATTTTATCGCTTCTATGAGAAGAATTTAAGTAATAGGGGACGGGAGATAAATTGTATAGATTAATGAATGTTTTTTGTAATGACGGAGATCTATATCAGGGGTAAATTCATTTTATTTTGGGGATAATTTTTTAAGCTTGATAACATTTTATTTTTGTTATGAATCTCCCGTTACTTAGGTCACAGCAGTTGTTTGCCACGATTTCATTCATAATTTTTATTTGAGCTTATGAAAGCTACTGTTAATATATTTATTGGTTTCTAGAAGAAACATACGTGTTTAATGTAGCAGAATTAATGATATTTAGTGATTTTTGATTAAGTTAAAAGTTAGTTGTGCATATAATAAAGGTAAGTAATAGGAGGCGTGTAATAATTCAATGTCAATAAATATGACAGGCAGGTTTTTACGATTCCCTGATGTTTTATAGAAATCCTGCATTGTCTTTGTAGTTAAATGGTATTGGAATGTGCTATAGGGTGGAAGTTTCCGAGGGACTTTATCCGTTTCCTTACGCCCGAGATTTTCATGGATTTTCGTCTTTCCCGAGTAGTTTGAGAACCCTATTAATCTGTAGTTTGTTTCTATAGCACATTCAGTTTGAAAAATCCCTGTTCCTTATTCTGAGTGTATTCGCCAAGTAGCACTGTGTTGTTTTTTAGCCGGGACTTCTAGATGCTACAATCCTTTATTTTTCCAGCGTCGGATGTTGGTGGATCATCCAGAAATAAGGGTACAGCGATTTTATGGCGCCGTAAACGTGGTTGCTCGTGATTTTGGTCCTACAGTTGAAAGCCTTGCTATTTTATGGCGCTGCCAACGTGGTTGCTCGTGATTTTGGGTACCACAGTTGAGTGTCTGGCAATTTTATTGCGATCCCAACATGTGTGCTAGTGATTTTGGCCCCAGAGTTGAGACTCTAGCGATTTTATTAGAAATTCCGATGTGATTAACTAGAGATCTTTGTTAGTGCACAGGGATGAATTTAGGTTGAAGGTAGACGCATTCTGGAACCTTGACATGATGTGATCTCCTTAGAAAACATTTTTAATTGTAACACGAGAGTGTTAGATAATCGGTGGAAGACTAGAAATTTTGTAATAAATAACCAACGTTTATCGAGGGGAGAATGCATTGATGGATGGAATCTAACCAGAACTGTTAACTATGTATTGCTGTTTAAGAAAGGCTATTCCAAGGATTAACCTCAGGAAGGTGATGACTAGTTCTTATTTATTTGATTTACTGGCTGTATGGCTATTTTGACGTCATAATTAATGTAAAGTTAATATTGTAAATTATGTTTGCTGTTTGATTATTATTTTAGTAGACCGTTGGCTACAAATGATAATGTGTCATATAGGGACTACGGATTTGGAATCTGTAATTTAGAGAAGTCAGGTATTCGTAAATCATGGTAAGTTAAATGGTAAACGATGGAATCTCCTTCATTATTATTGTAGTGGTATAAATGGTAGTTGTTTCGGATATTCTCGATTGTTGTCATGGTGATTGTTCCCTTTTTCTCACGATAAGAAGATGCTAGGAGACCTGGAAGCTATTAGGGCAATGTTTGCCAAATTGCAGGAAACACAGGGCAAGTTAGACAAAGAATTGGAAGCCCTACATCAAGCCACACACGAGAATCAGAAGAAAGTAGAACGAGAAATTAAGAGAAATGCAGAAGAAAATAGGAAAGAGGTTAAAGAAGCTACAGATAGATTAGCTAGGGAATGCCAGAATAATGCAGCTGAGACCCAAAGAAGGTTAGCTGAAACACACGCAACAGTAGCTAATTCCCAAGTAACCTTAGCTAATGCACAAACAACATTAGCTACTTTGCAAACTCAAATTACAGAAACCAAGTACACATTAGCTAATGCTCAAGCAACTCTAGCTCTAGATACTAGGGCTACAGAGACCCAGAATACTTTAGCTAGGGCTCAAACTTCTTTGAGTGCTTTAAAAATCCAGTCTGAAGACAATAGTAAAAAGCTAACAGATTTTCAAATCGATATAACCCTCCAATTAGGTAAGCTCCAGTCTGAAAATCTAGGTATCAACTCCAGCCTGGATGAGTTGAAAACAACTGTGGCTAAGCTGCAGGTACAGGTGAATCAGAAGGCTGATCTTGTAAGGGCTGATATTGAATTTGATATGAATGGTATTGTTAATGAAAGTGTTGTTAAACTTAAGAATGAATTGATTGAAGCCTCGGGCATTACTGTGAAACTTTTAGACGATGATTTCTCAAAGAAACTTGTTATGGCCGAGTATCGTATCAATAAAGATATTGGAGATGTTAGCGATGATTTTGTTAAAAAAATACAAAATTTACAGTCACAACAACTTGTAAATTTAGAACCAGATCTGGGCAATAAGATTAAAGAACACATTAATTCAGAGATAGACAGTAAAATCTCTAATTTAAGTGTCGAAATTGAGTTAATAAGAAGTAAGTTACAGGAAGTTAATGTAAGCGATTCTCACAATTTTGAGGATACTAATAAAGGTCAGACTATCGAACTTAATAATGATGATAGATCGATACCAGACTGAGTTGAAGAAAATAGTACCAGAGAAGAGCGAGTAAGATTGCAAGAACGAGTAGATAGATTGGAAGAGGAATTATTTCAAGCGAGGAGGCTGAATTTACCAACAGTCAGAGATAGTCAAGTGCGATTTTCGACGTCTTATGAGAACATGCCACAAGGAAATACGGTATCAAGTATTCCAAATGTCATGGTAATCCGCAATATTGTACAGCCCGGGGGCAGTACCCCCTAAGACCCACCCCTCCATCTTTCATCAAAACCACCCTCATAGGCATACCATAAGCCTCATGTACTTCTTCAAACACAAGCAGGCCCGGCATACTGCTGACAGCCACGCTTACGTAATACGAACACAAACACAGTAACTGGAGCGACAGCAATGAGGAAATGCTGACCAGGCAGTGGGGGAGGCCTTAAAGGCTAGGCCCGGAAGAGCCCCATTATCTGTTCTTGGCCAGCGGCTCTGCCCGACGAGGTCCGTTCCAGCTCTTCACCAGGTGAGATCTAGCCGTGTGCTCAGATTCCTTATCTTTGTAAACACCTACCCTGAACATTTGTGCACTTTACAACTTTTACTTTATTTTATAACTCCCAAAAAGGGACATCACATTACAGCTACTGGCCAATAAACACTTGGTCAGTAAACACACACGTTTATTACTAATCACACTCCATTTTACATCCTTATACCCAACCTGACCTGAGTCATAATTGCCCCTGACCGTGGCGACCAGGAACTGCATCGTCAGGTTCTATTGTACTCGAGCAAGCGGCCCGACTGCAGAGTGCCAAGTCACCGACTCTGCACGCTCGCTGAATTGCTCACTCTACTTAATTGGCAGGCTAGATTAGCAGCCGGCACTTAGACGTTCATCCCCTAGCAGGTAAACGCATCCTGCAGGGACGCCCACAATAGATTAAGTACTCACGCCAACACACTACACCGGTAGTCTTCCCCAATCACGAGAAACTACCCTCATTCGGAAACAGCCCTTAAAATTAACACACCCACACTACCCTGTTTATCCCACCCCCAACAAAGGGATAAACATATTTGGTGGAGGCGCCGGTACCACGCAAAATAAGGATAAGGGACTCAAACAACGAGCCCTCGTGGTAGAGCGATCCATACCGCAAGTAGCCAAGCGAGACTAATTATTTTTTCTCTCCAAGAATACGCTCCACATTTTTTCTTTTTCTCTTCTCCCCTTTATTACACGGGTATTTGTATTATTACACCCACCCCACCCTCCCCATAGTGCAAGGTCGGTGGAAATTAAATGACCACGTTTAGAACCACACTTAGAGACTTTGCGCACCATTTGTCGGCTAGCACAACTCCACTCCTGCCGAAGTTGAAAATTAGGAACGGCGACTTAATAACTGAACACACTGCAATACGCCTCCTTCAGGAACTCGAATTAAAGGCATTAGAAATCCGCACTCAATACCTTGCAGCGGCAGCACAAGTCACACATTTTACACGATCCCAGGCCCAGACCAGTGCGCAGGGAAAACATTCACCAATATCCAGCGCTAGTGAGGCAGATTGCTTACCAACACTCCATCCCCTATTGTTACAGTAACTGCAAATCACAGAGCAAAAGACTGATAATCTGCTCGCGCGCATCACACAGTTATTGGATACAGACGCTGTTAAGGCAGACAACCACACGACAGAGGCGGTCCTGGATATACATACTATTCTAGAGACAGTCAGACAGGATCTAGACAGGACAGTGGAAGTAGTGAAGTCCACACAGTACGACATTACACCATCGATCAGTGACGACATATCAGGCGACGCGCCCCCTGGCAACGTAACACACGTGTCATACACAGGGAGTGAGGATAATTCCCCTAAAAACAACACAAACCCAAACACCTCGTCACATGATCGAAGAGAGGACAGCGTAAACGGACTAGAATCCTTACACAGCCAAGGAGAGGTAAACGAGCAGGATATGAATAGGCACACGGAATATCCAATGATCCACCCTACAAAGTTCACGGGGGAGGGCCAGGATCCGGAGGAATACCTCAAGGCCTTCAATAGAACGGCTCGGATCAATGGCTGGAGCGACGAAGTCAGGAAACGGCTCCTACTTGCATACCTAACAAAGGCGGCCATGACAGGGTACGAGCTCCATGAGGACAATCTAGAAAACGCCACATGGGACGAAATCACTTTGTTGCTGAAAAGTGAATTCCAGCTCACACCAGACGATGAGGACCTGTATGACCAAATTAGACAGAGGTCACAGGGGCCTACAGAGAGTGCACAGACGTATGAAAACGCGAAACTGCTGATGTGCGACAAATACAACGCAGCCATGCCGCATAAGCAAAAAGTTAAGTTGCTAATGCAGGGCCTTAGGCCATCCATCGTGGACAAACTATGTATCATGAACAACCCTACGGTCCAGCATATGCTCAACAATATAAAAACAATAGAGGCCGGGAGAAAGATCACGGAAAAAGCTACGGAGAAAGCCGTGAATCAGCATTTTCATCCAGAAAAGGACGACACCAGTCAAAAAATGGATGAGTTAGTGGACAGGATGGAGAAGCTAACAATAGCTGCCATCCAAGCAGGCGGGGGACCACTCAGGAGTGAACACACTGACACGGAAGAACTATACTATCCCGAGAGGGAAAGTGGATACATGGAGAGGAGACACTACGAGAGGGAGAAAACATACTACCCTCCACAGCGGCCGACAACACCATATACGCAGGACAGGCCACATTACCCTCCACGATATTCACCGGTCTCATACACAAATGTAGAGCCAACATACCCCTCGCGGCGACCGTCATCCCCATACACACCGGATTATTACCCTTCAGAGTACGACCACAGTATCCCCGGTGAAGCAGCCCGCCACCGAGTAGACAGGGCTATGCATCCCCACATTATAGGGGAAATGGGGACTAACGGGAAAACCCACCCCCAAGCAGGCAAGGCTATGCATCCCCACATTATAGGGGAAATGGGGACTATCGGGAAAACCCACCCCAAGCAGGCAAGGCTATGCATCCCCACAATACAGGGGAAACGGGGAATACCGGGAGAACCCACCCCCAGGTAGACAGGGACATGCACCCCCGCAGTACAGGGGAAAGGGGAATCGCCGGGAAAACCCGTACCCGCAGCAACAGACGTACACCCCACCCTGTCGGAGGCAAGAACACAGACCACAGGTCAGAAACCGCGGAACACCAATCCCACAGAAAGGAAGGGAGGCCCGTGACACGTACACGAAGGGACCGGAACACTATCCGCTCCCCGACGAACACCCGAGGGAGTTTAGGGACGAGGCACCCCACCGGACAGACAGGAAGGCAATGCTTCCCACACCCGGTTACCCACCGCAAGCGGGGAGTTGGCGCAGCCACCCCGAGGGGGGACAGACATACAGCACGGGGAGACGCACACCTACGTTTCAAAAAAACGCCTAAACAGGGAGGTTCGGCCAGCTAAAAAAGCGGCGGAGGTTCCTCCCCTAACACAACACCAGAGAGGCCCCTCACCTAAACAGACTCGCAAGAGCAGGGGGAAGAAGCAGCCAACTAAAACAAGGGCTGACGATCCGCCCCCGGACCGTTTCCAAACACACCCCGTAAAAGGGGACGGCAATTGTCTGTTCAGGGCCATTAGCTTTTTAGTCCGCCATGCCGAAGATCACCACAGGGAGTACAGGCGGGAAACGGTTAAACACATCCTGGCCAACAAGTAAGAGTACCGGGATTTCATGGCGGACGAACAGGAAAACCCATTCCAGACCGGGGCAGACTACGAAAGATACATGGGTAGTGATGGTACCTATGCCGGCGCCGTAGAAGTGACCGCTCTCGGCAAGGTACTTAAGCTAAACATACATGTATACACTGACGTACACTCGCCGCCGCTATTCACAACCACGGGATTTGACAGGGCCCTGCACATACTATTTACGGGGAACTCTAGGGCAGGACACTATACGCCCCTCATAATCACGCGCGAACAAGACGCAGACAATCAGCCCACAACACAACCGGATATGAAAATATCACCAGCAGGGAAACAGGGGGAAAAAGGCAAATCCACACCCTCCAGACAGGAAACCATACCCCCTACGCCACAACACGGGGCGGGAAGTGACCCCACACAGGCGCAGGACGCGAATACACTTGGCATAGGGGAGCCAGCGACAGGAATCGAACTCGCGACCGTCTGGAACAAAAAACTAGGTCACAAGTGCAAACGAAGGGTTAGGTTTGCAGACACACCCTCACAGGAAGAGGAGAGGAACAACACACACACACAGAAACTGGGAAGTGTGAACACATTAACCGCTCACAAGAATCCCTGTATTTTGACAGCGCGGGCAATGAAGAGAGCAGGCAGTGTACTGACTGGGCACATTTCGCTGACCGAGATAAAGAACTTGAGCCAGGAAATAAGCCGCGAGGCCAAGCGTGCCAAGTACAATGAGCGGCCAGCTAAATGCTTCTTCAGCTCAAATGTAACGCAGGGCATCAACAGTGGCGCACACAGGGACAAGGACACTAAGGTAGTAACAACAACAACAACATACACCCTCTACAATACATCTTTACAGGGGGAAGGACTCCAATTAGCGGCACTGACAGTACACGCCAGCATAAATGGCCACAGGGTGCAAGCCCTCGTTGACACTGGTGCAGCGGTAAGCTGCGTCAACAGAAAACACGTCACCGAAGGGCAGATACACGATGTCACGGGTGACATCCGGCTGGTAGCGGCCAACGCTCAGACGCTAGAAAACTCGGGGGTGGCAAATATACACATCAGGCTAGACCATTTTGCGACAACACACCCCATGTTCGTGATAGAACATCTTTCTGCGTCAGCAATAATTGGCATGGATTTCCTCGCCAAGTTCGAAGCTAGCATAAATTTTGCTAGCGGCAAGATGCTTTTAATGCATGACCAGAGGCTCACTACACATCCCATGGTATACACCAGGAACACAGATGGGATTCGAGCGGAGCGAGAAAACCACGAGCACCAGGCCTCCACACTGAACACAATCGACAAACACACAGGCACACACACAGATAAGACGATCAATCACACTCACAGACAGGACCTGACACCGGAACAAGATAGGAGGCTCACGGAGCTCCTGGAAGACAATAGGGATATCTTTGCCCATTCGCTGAAAGATCTCGCGGTGACAGACCTTATCGAGCATCATGTCACACTCACCAGTGACCGGCCAGTCCACCAGCCCCCCTTCAGGGTGAGTCAGAAAGAAAGGCACGCTATCGACACTCAGATTAAAGAGATGCTCGAAGCGGGGGTAATCGAACCATTGATCTCGAACTACAGTGCTCCAGTCTTGCTGACCAAGAAGCGAGACGGTTCCCACAGGTTTTGTACAGATTACCGTAGGCTCAACAAGTTAATAGAAAATGACAGTTATCCACTACCATGGGCCGACACCTATTTGGATGCTCTAGGTGGGGCCAGCTGGTTTAGCTCGATGGATTGTTATAGTGGCTTCTATTCAATCCCCGTTTATGATCCGGACAGGCACAAGCTGGCGTTTGTTACAGAAAACGGCCTCTATTCCTATACAAGGTTACCAATGGGCCTCCGTAACGCCAGCCAGACCTTCCAAACGCTTGTGGATAAGGCATTTTCAGGGCTAAAATGGCGCTCGGTGCTCGTCTACGTGGACGACATAACGATCTTCTCCCACACCTTTGACGAGCACCTCGTACATTTGGAGGAGGCTTTCGCAAGGATCAGAGAGGCCAAATTAAGGCTTAAACCTGCGAAGTGTCAATTTGCCAGACAGCAGATTAACATACTGGGCCATATTGTTAACAAAGAAGGCATTATTCCCGACCCAGCGAAGACGGACGCAATAACGGGCATCCCGATGCCTACAAATCTGAAACAATTGCGTAGCTTCATTGGTCTGGCTTCCTATTACAGGAAGTACATCTATAGGTTCGCACACATCGCCCACCCCCTAACCGAACTCACACGTGAAAAGACGCCCTTCCACATTAAACAAGAACATATAGATGCCTTCAACACACTCAAGCAACTATTGACCACCCCACCATTACTGCAACATTTCCATAGTGATAGGCCCACATTTTTACACGTGGACGCAAGCCAGTATGGACTGGGAGCTTCCCTATTACAGGAATATACGGAGGGGCGCAAACGGCCAGTGGCTTATGCCAGCAGAAAATTAATGGCCGTCGAAACCAGATACTCTGTCACAGAGCGTGAAATGCTGGCATTTTCATGGGGAGTGAACTATTTCCGGGTATACCTCTATGGTATCCAGTTCACAGTAATGACTGACCACGCGAGCCTGCTTCTTGGGACAAATTCAAAAACCCAAATTCGCAACTCAACAGGTTTATATTCCGTCTTAACGAATATAACTCCTTGGTCAAGCATAAGAGGGGCGCTACACACCTAGATGCAGATGGGTTGTGTAGGCTGCCAGTGGCCGATCCCCCAGATGACTGTAAGGACCACGAATGGGACGACATGCCGACTTTTGCCCTGACGTTGGTTAACATAAAGCAGGAGCAAGAGCGTGATCCATACTTGAAACAGATTCTAATGGCACTAGAAAACTTGGAAAAGGTAGATTCCAAGACAGCACGGCTGTCTAGGCGATTTTTCCTAGACAAAGACGGGGTACTAAAATTTAAACCCACAGCCATGCACGATAATGCTCCTATAGCGGTTCCGGTCTCATTGAAAGAGAGTATCATGACCGGACACCATAATAGCCCAATGGCAGGGGCACATTTGGGTACGCATAAAACATACCATAGAATCCGGGACAAGTATTACTGGGTAAACATGAAGGGCGACATAGACACCTTCGTAAAGACATGTCACACTTGCCAGCGATTTAAAACAAGACCGGGCAAACCTCATGGATTACTCAACCCTATTCCAGTAGGAGAATTATTCCACAGAATCGGGATAGATGTTAAAGGCCCCATCTCCACATCGGAAAAGGGTAATAAATACATACTTGTGGCCACAGAGTATCCTACCCGGTACATGATTACAAAGGCCGTTCCCAAAGCAGACACGAACAGCATAGTGGAATTTCTATTTGACATAGTCACGCGATATGGCCTATTCCAAACCCTATTATCCGATAGAGGGACTATTTTCCCCGCGAGAGTGCTCCAACAGTTTCTGGAGATACTAAGGATAAGGGCATACACAACCACGAGTTTTTCCCCACAGACCAATGGGCTCACAGAAAGCATGAACAAAATTATCGGGACAGCGCTAGCCAAGTTCACGGGGGACATAGGGACAGACTGGGATAATTATCTACAGCCCATTACATTCAGTTACAATACTTCTATATCCACGGCCACAAAACACATTCCACAATTCCTGTTGCACGGCTATACACCCAGAAGTCCCATAGACAACATATGCATCCCGCAGGACACTCTCACAGACAACTCGGCCCGGTTAGAGTATTTGCAGATAGCTCGCATGAACGCCAGAAAAAACATAACCGCGGCACAGAGGAAACAAAAAGAACGGTACGATCGTCAACGGAAGACCGTGGAATACACACCCGGGCAATTGGTTATGGTTTCCAATTCCGTCCGTAAGAAGAACGTGTCCGAGTTCTTCCTACCACGTTGGACAGGTCCCTTCAAAGTCTGCAGGACGGTATCTGACCTGAACTATATAGTGAACGTGCGGCATGGACTCAAACTCATTAAGGACACTATACACTCCCGCCGTATGAAGGCGTACTACACTCGGAAAACAACACCCACACGTAAGGGCGGGAACACTGAAAAAAGGAAAGGAAATGATTCTGCTGGCAGATGAGAAAAGAAAGCCAAGAGATAACCTTCGAACCGAAGGGCCCTCACCAGGATACGATCCTGACACAGACATCTAGCTGCCACACATGTAACCAGAGACCAGGGCACACAAGCACAAAAACGATTGAGCCACACAATCATGAACACAGGAAGGTTCTTTTACATACGGGGAATACATGTATAAGCACATGAACTACACAGGTCTGGCACAGACAGCATTACCACAATGGTAGGGCAGAAATATAAGGCGCGGTCATCATGCATAAAAGAGGGCCTCATGAAAACGTATGTCAGAAACACTCACATCATTCGTGACAGGGGCGCGGCATAAATGCTGTATACTTCAAATGTTCACTGCCGGACAGGAAATACGACCTCGGCAGCACGTTATCACATGAAGTAACCCGACGCTTTTTGCGTGCTCAGCGCGAGTACGTGACACACTCGTCGGCTGAAGGCACTCACAGACAGCCCGGCATTACAATCGAGAGAATATCATTCACTAGAGGATTCAAAACCACATTACGCCCACAAATTAAATCCAGGGTCAACCAAAACTCGTACAGACAACATACATGGGACATACATACAGGGACGTAGGCCCGTTCTAAGGTACTCGCTATTATAGCCTACCTAGGGCATTAGCGACCCCGGGACTGCCAATAGGGGACGTACCGGGAACGCCAGGCCTCTACGGAGACCACAAAATACTTTTTTGGACCATAGCGCCCGACATCTGAATACGGGGAACGCCACGGGCACAGACAACCGCTCACACAAAGTAGGTAACACCACATCTCTACGGTCAAAAATTTATGGCAATGTAGATTACCCCGGACATAAAATAGTAGAGCAAGACACAATGGGGAACGAATCGCGGAAACAAATTCCCAAACAAGCTTGTGAGCGAAGAAAGTTGATGGCCTTTCTAGAATGCAAACACATGTCAACATACAGTCAGTGGCGGAAGTCACGTTTTGTTAGCCTTCCTACAAATCATTGAAGACTTTCCGTACACAAGGACACCAAACAAATACACAAAAATAAACTACGCTGCAAATAAGCGAATTCCAGCGCGTTGCCACACACTGTTGCCGAAAGGAATTCTTGTAATAGCATGACGTGACAATGACATGCAGACATGATGACACTGACATAAAAACAATAACAATAACGATATACAATGACACGGATGTTGACACAGGAAGTGAGAGCGGCATTACAATAGCCTCCGCATCCAATATTACACAAATACTGTGGGCCGGATTGATCTCGGAAGACGGGCTACTATACGTCTATCACTACCGACACTGGGAACATGTCTACAAGGGTGATAACACGCAGTACACGGCACCTGACAATTAGCCACGCGACACGAGATAAGCCTTCTCCGATAACATCACACGCGCCAGCAGACGTCAGCGGTGGGCGACCTCACACGCACAAGCGCGCTAATTACAGCCACGGCCACTTCCTTCCCACACGCGCCCAACAATCAGAGGCGGATACAGACAGATTCCATGAGGGAACAACCCCCCCCCCTAATAATAATTTTTTTTGTTTTTTTCTCTCTCTAAAATTCATTACAGGCAATCACGCTATGCCAATTTTTACTCACAATCACATGCTACCCCACGTCATGAACAGGAGACCAGGTTAGGCCGTGACGACACAGCGTCACCACACTTAAACATCCTAAGGGCAGCCCGAGGGCGGTGCCCACAGACACAAACATTTTCACACAACGTAGGTATCACAGACCCACGGGCACTCCACAGACTAGTATTTTAGGAGACTAGCCAGCGTACATCCCAAAGAGCGGGTAGAAAACACATAGCGACCAAGAGAGGATGACACACTACAATAGGAGTAGAGGTGGATAATGCCATCAGGATGGCCATGGTACCAACTACGGGCTACCATCCCCACACCCTTCTTCCTACATACCCTATCACCTACAACACTATCCAACACAGACATACAGATACATAAAAACACCTACACTACATTTCAAAATACACATCGGGGTTGATAGACTTCATGCTTCTAATAAATTAAGGTTTGCTACACCTTGGCCCCAAACGCCTACACCTGAGTATTAGAGGTGATTCGGAAACCAATATCAAGCGGCAATGCACATCTCTGTGTTGAGAGATGAGGCCATACTGATACTAACAAGTATTTTATTAAATAATCCCGCATGCAAGGGACATAAAGATCTCGTATCCCAGCACAAGCCTTATCCTCAAATGAGAGCAGACACGCCTCATATCCATCCTACTGCACGAGGTATCCTATCCACACCCCAGGGATTGTATTATTATTACACCCGCATGACATTTTCAAATTTTTGCACACCTGGGAAAAACCCACCCCATCCACTCACAGTAAATACTTCCTAACAGCATCATCGGCTCCCGGCCACCATAAACATAGAGTCCAACGATGCACGACCCCCTCCCACCACGCTTTAACCCCATTCAGCGAATAACACCCCCGGATCCTAATAACAAGGGACCAAACGCCCTACAAACCTACTAATACCTCTAGGAAAGAACCAAGGCATCACCGCTGGAAATCCGACACGGCAATGACAAGCCTAAAGTAGTCACTTCATTTCGAAGATTCTACAACCCCAGAACACTAAAAATTTTACATAATTACATAGTACACAAAAACATATTTACAAATCACACTTATTTTTTTTAAAGGAATCTGACATCTCACTAGATGGTGATGAGAAGGTAAATGGAGAGCAGAAACACCACACAAGGACAGAGCTGGAGAAGGCGGTGATGAGGCCTGACCCAGTTTATTGACAGATAGATGTAGGGTCGAAGCGCCGATGACTCAGTGCGGGCAAGCTTCAGAATTCTGGGAAACCTAACCTGTTCCCTGGGACGAAGAAACTTACACCCATTATGCACTGCGGTCGTCGAAGCCAGACCTGCAGGGGAGACTTTTTGACGGCTAGTAGGAGAATTAGCCAGCTCCACACTAGACTCAGGAGACGAACCTAGAGACGACAAACTAGGACTAGACTTTTAGTTAGCTTGTAATATAAGTAGCGTTCCTAAGGCGGGGAACAAGTCTTCCATTCGAGGAAGTGAAGCAGTGCCTCAAATTCAGCGGGACCAATCCTAGGCACGCCAAGTCCTTATCCCGGACGATGAGGTGAAGACGAATTAACAAAAGATAACCAATGAATAATAAACAATGCGTATGGAATGAATGCGGTCATTCGGTACCGTGCCCACATAAATGGATGACACCGAGTCTCCAAAGCTTAAATGGTAACGCACCGGGTGGCCAGAGATATTGAATGGGTATGCAACGGGCTGCCAAAAGGGGTTTTGTGGGCAACTCAGTAATAAACATTAATAAACACCAAATGGCGAATAATGCCAATATAAGCATGCATAAGACAAACGGAAAGGATATCCGCGCGAAGCGTTTGCTCCTTAGCAACGCAGTCGCACAGGTCTATATTAGTTATTAAGAGGGGGAAGTCGACACTTAGTATTAAGGGAAGGGAATCTAAAAGGGCTTTCGGGTCTGGTGGTTTTAGAAACAACCGGTGTTTCTAAAATACACACGGGAGGTAAAACTGCCTCAGGCGTTCGTTCCGATCAAAATTCTACTATGTAAGGCAATTGCATTTGGAACGCAACTTAGACTTAAGCACATTTAATAAGCACTGTTGTAAAACAGTAGCTACAGCACATTTCGGCACTAGACTAAGGACCATTTCGGCTTGTACATACAAAATATTTTGTTTTAGTATTAATTAATATAAGTTAGGTTAAGCACTTTTTAATTAAGATAGAGCGTTCGGCACCTGGCAACTAAAACCGTTACCAGGGTAAGACCGACAACACATTGCGAAAACACGCGTATGCGACGCGAACGTGACATGTGGCGTTCGGCACCTTATAGGGTAAGTCCGAACAACATTCAACGGCACATGTAATGTGAACGCGACACAGAGCGTTCGGCACCTGGCAGCTAGACGTTGCCAGGATAAGTCCGATAAATCGATAAAGTAACGATAAGAAAACATAACAGGGCGGAGGCACTGAAGCCGTCCGACCCATCAGCGTGGTATACGGTACTGCCACTGGAGCTGACCGACCTCGGTAATACACGAGACGTCCGAAGAGGTCTCAAGGGCGGTGGCACCATCAAAGCCGACCCTTAAAACAGCGCTGTGCGACATATGCGCGTATTCGTAATATTTGGCCAAGGGCATATATACCACATGTCTTTGTTTTTCAGCAAAGAGCTCCAACGCTGCACCCAGGAATGGAATCCGTATAATCATGATCTACCAGGTAAAGGTGACGTCACACATACACACACACACTCATACACCTGCATACACTGAGGAGACACACAAATACACAAGAAAACACAATAGACATAAGTAAGCTAAGATAAGGTTATAGCCGGCATAGGCTAAGAATGGAATAAGGCGCACAAAGGGAGATTGGTATTTACATGCACCAATGGCAATCAAAAGGCATATGAATGTACGACGGCAACAGTGTACCATCGATGTAATAATGACAATGCGTTCTCTTTCAGATTACCAAGGGTCAACGGGGACATCAGTATACCCACTAACGAATTTTGTTCCACAGATGCAAACATATTGTACACATGTCTTTTGTATACAAATTTTCCAACACAAACGTAACACACTCTCTCCTTCTAGCACAGAAATACACGACACTCATCAGTTTAGTCACACTAGTAAAGTGATGACGCCAGCGCCCAAGGGCAGTCAACAGCCGTGAGATGCTGAAGGCCGTTGACGCTAACACAAAAACGCTTGAGCAAAGGAGCGATAATACGATGACCAGGGGCGGCACAGATTTTGTAAGTGCCGTGCCTCATCATCAGGATGGAATTCCTACTCACGGCAGTAAGACCATTAGAGTATAGACCAACAGAATAACCACTAAACCGCAGTGGAACAACGGCCAAAATAGTACATAAGTAGATTATAGATCATAGCGGCCGCATAAGACAATATATGTAAACATATGTAAACGTAAATAGAATATAGATAAACAGAGAAAGGTATGGCAAATGAAGAACGCCAAGGGACAAGCTTATTTTGAATCCCGACACACGGTTATATTTTATTATGTCTATGGTTATCACTATTATCACTAGCAGTATTATTAGCATACCATAAATGAAACGACCATTACTATGGCCACTTTTAATGAACACCACCACCATTGTTTCATTAACATTATTAATATCACTGTAATAATTTTGGAAAATGTCACTACAGCTCACATTGTAACTCCGCATTCACCAATGCATATATATATATATATATATATATATATATATATATATACACGCACAATGATTATGCTTTTGTTTCTTTCATTTTCTTTCCACTAACGGTAAAATTTGTGAAGGTGCCCTGTTTTATCCCGACAACAATAAACCAATCTGATATATACCTTTAACATACACCCTGGGGCACCTGTTTTTCTATTTTCTTCCATCTTTTATACAATAACACTTTGCCTATACTTTATAGACACAAGGTACTTGCAGGGAGCAATTTTTTCCCACACAACGACGGACGACACAACCACCCGTCCAACCATGGTTTTTTCCTTCCTGCATGGCACCAATACGCATGTATCTATGTTTTTTCTTCCTCTTTTCGTTAACAGCAATGACATCAAGAGCATAATAATAATAATGAACTATGTATATAACCAAAACCCACCCCCTCTGAGCACACGCTAAACTCACACCACCACCAGGACAACACGACATCGATACACCCACACGACACCAAAGAAGGACAAGGGACAAGAAGAAGAAGATGAAGAAGAATCAATACAACGACACGCCCACTCTATTTCCCGTTCGCGAGGACGCGAACAAAGGACGAGGGGGTCTTGTACAGCCCGGGGGCAGTACCCCCTAAGACCCACCCCTCCATCTTTCATCAAAACCACCCTCATAGGCATACCATAAGCCTCATGTACTTCTTCAAACACAAGCAGGCCCGGCATACTGCTGACAGCCACGCCTACGTAACACAAACACAAACACAGTAACTGGAGCGACAGCAATGAGGAAACGCTGACCAGGCAGTGGGGGAGGCCTTAAAGGCTAGGCCCGGAAGAGCCCCATTATCTGTTCTTGGCCAGCGGCTCTGCCCGACGAGGTCCGTTCCAGCTCTTCACCAGGTGAGATCTGGCCGTGTGCTCAGATTCCTTATCTTTGTAAACACCTACCCTGAACATTTGTGCACTTTACAACTTTTACTTTATTTTATAACTCCCAAAAAGGGACATCACATTACAGCTACTGGCCAATAAACACTTGGTCAGTAAACACACACGTTTATTACTAATCACACTCCATTTTACATCCTTATACCCAACCTGACCTGAGTCATAATTGCCCCTGACCGTGGCGACCAGGAACTGCATCGTCAGGTTCTATTGTACTCGAGCAAGCGGCCCGACTGCAGAGTGCCAAGTCACCGACTCTGCACGCTCGCTGAATTGCTCACTCTACTTAATTGGCAGGCTAGATTAGCAGCCGGCACTTAGACGTTCATCCCCTAGCAGGTAAACGCATCCTGCAGGGACGCCCCCAATAGATTAAGTACTCACGCCAACACACTACACCGGTAGTCTTCCCCAATCACGGGAAACTACCCTTATTCGGAAACAGCCCTTAAAATTAACACACCTACACTACTCTGCTTATCCCACCCCCAACAAAGGGATAAAACAATATAGACCAGAAACCACGTACTTCCCCAGGAATGATGGTATAACTCCAATAGAATTCGTAAATGACGTATCTGAGTACATTAGTGAATTTAACGTCCCTGAAGAAAGGAAGTTAAGACTAGTAGAGCGTTATTTAACTTCTAATGCGCTTCAGTGGTATTTTGCTTTTCGATGGACATTTATGTGTTTTGAGGACTTCGCGGATGCCCGCATTAAACGATTTTGGTCTATGGACGAACAACATAACTTAAGAGCAGAGGCATACTCGTGGAAGTATGCTAGTTCGCATCCCACAAGCTATGCTAGCTACTTCGCAACGCAATTATCCCGACTCCAATATTTACAACTTCCACTGTCAGGCATAGAAATGATCCAGACGATATCGCGACAATTTCCGGACGATGTTAGAAGGAATATAATAGGTTCTAGAATATCCAGTTTGCAAGAACTGGATGATTTGCACAGGCAACTTGATTATACGTCCAGTGCGTCGAATTCAAGCTTTCGCAATCCGAGAACGGATCATCGCGAAGTGAACACCATCATGATCGATGAGGTGCAGCAAACGGAGGAAAATGTAAGAGATAATCGGAGAGGAGGACCTATTAGGAATGACAATACTCAGAATCAGAGAAATGAGTATCAAAACCGTAGGCAACAAGATAGCAGGCCATATCAATGATATTCGCGAAATAATACCCAGAATAGAAGAACGGGTTATAAATATAACAATGCATATCGCCAGAATAATTATTACCATGGGGGAAATAATAACAACAACTACAGCAATCACCAAGGATATTCGCGATACAAAAATTCGAACGATGACAATTATAATCGCCAGAATTTCCAGCAGCGATGGAACCAGGAAAATCAGAACTACGTCCGAAATCAGCGTGAAGAAACCCAGTGGACGAGAGAGAATAGGCCAAGACAGGACGAACAGAAACCAAGCACAAGTTGACAGGAGAACAGAGGTAACGATAATGAAACCTCTGGGCAAAGAAAAAAATCAAACAGACAGAAGTAATAGACGATAGAAAATCTTCACATGCTATGGAAACAACGATGTAATTTTCATGGATATTTCAAAAAGAATAGAGAATTCCTAAAGATACTCTACCGTCGAGGGAAAGAAGAGTAGAGGTAGCCCACGAGAATCTAATCGCAGCGGCGGAGCGACGGGAAAAGCGCACGTTAGGAAAACGTTATGATACACCGCCGAGAAAAGACGATTTAGTGGTTATAAAAAGGCCTACGAAAACTGATTTGACGAAGCAAATATACCCAAGATTTGCTAAGGCATATTATGGCCCGTTCAAAGTATTAGAGAGTTTTGGTAATAATTGTTACAAGATTGTTAACATTCAAGATGTTCAAGTGATTGGAAACTACAATGCGAAGAATTTAAACCGATATTTCAGAAGGATAGAAAAAAGAGTAAAATACGGTACAGTTAATATCTGAAGAATGCGTTTCGAAAGCATTGTATCACGCTTTTGTAATGGAAGTTTAGTGAGGATTGTACGCGTATATATATGAGCTTGGAAATATTCTCAATGTATTCTAACTCGCCAATGTTAAATAAAGTCGACACTGGAATCAAGCCACGAAACTGGTTTATACATCTCGCACAGTTAGCCAGTTAACCGAGCCGACCAACGAGGAAATTATTAGCAGACACGTGATCGACAAGCCACAAAGGGAGCCCAGTACAAAGAAACTTTGAAACAACGAATGCACGGAGATACTCGAAGACTTCCGACGGACCGACAAAGGTACGCGAGTGAATCGTGACCGCAGGCTAGGAGGAGGGGGACTCGAGCCTGGCGCGTGTGGAAAGCAACCAATAAGAAGTGGCCTTACTTAGATAAAAGCAGACACTGCAATTAGCATAGCTAATTACCAGCATGATTTTAACACTTCATAATATCATTGAAGTAGTTAAATAATAAATAAGAAGTATTTTCGTAATATCTTTATAGTTTTCGATTTTATATTTTCATAGCTACGTCATGTAGATGTTAATTCTCGATTTTCGTCGATTTTGATATTTTAGACTTATTTGGAATTTTGAATTTTGCGACTTTCGAATTTGAATGATGGAGATTTTACCGTTCAGCTCAGAATATTTTTAATGCTCAAGTTTAAGTGTGTTTAGATCACATTTTATTGGTTTTTGAATTGTATTATATCGTTCTTTGATAACGATGGAAGTAATGGAAATGTGTTCCAAGAAGTATATTTTAGAGAATACGATTCTTCAAGACCTTAATTGGAGATCCGTGTAAATTCACGATCTGATAACTTAGTAGACGGATCTGGTTATAAATATTTGGTGACATAATTCACAAAGATAAGAGTATGGAAGTTCATAAGAATATATTAAAGAAAGAATTTATATGAGAATGTAATATGATGTTATCGAATACGAATTGCAACGTATTATTGAAACAATAAGATATTGAAGAAAGATTTAAGTGAAATATCACAGCTAATAGGAAGCTTTGTTGAAATGTGATTTATATAAAAGAAATATTATTGTTATTAGAAGACTAGTATTTTATCGTATTACCTGTTAAATGAATTCACCGATAGAACCAGTATTTTTATTAGATATATTTTTAATGATGTTGAAACTGCTAGAAGAATTTGTTAACGAGAAATTAGTTGAGAATATTATATTATTGGAAGAGGAACTGCGAAGTTTCTCTAAGAGAGAGATTTTTATTATCCCCGTGTTGACGGAGGCATTTGTTGGAAACATGACAATGAGCATTGTGAAGCCATTGTCCAATTGTTGAAAGAATGTCCGTAGTGACAGACTTGCGCATGATTTTGATGTTGAAAATAGGATGTGTTAAGAAGAGGCAGTATTGTTGGTGTTTATTAATATTTGAAGTTGTTGGAATAGACTCACAGAGTTGAAACTCCTTGAAAGCAATAGGACAGCGAATCCTAGTTGAAGTTGTATCTGAAAGAAATTATAGGATAAATGGATCTTTGTTGAAACTGAGAGTAAACTGAGTTCTATTTAAATGGTTCTAATCAGAGATTGAATTTACGGTAATTATTCAACGAATTGGAAGAGATTATTTTTATTGAAAATGAAAATCCACAGCCTGCTTCCAGTCTCCGACCGGGTCAGGAATGGAATGAATGGAGCCCCCATCTAGCGGCGAGGATATGAACTGTGCCGGCTGCCGAGGCCTGACGCACTCCTCTAGGGCAATGATTAAATGAATGACAGATGAAATGAAATGATAGTGGAGAATGTTGCTGGAATGAAATTTTGACAGGGAAAACCGGAGTACCCGGAGAAAAACCTGTCTGCCTCCGTTTTGTCCAGCACAGATCTCACATGGAGTGACCGGGATTTGAACCACGGACCCTGCGGTGAGAGGCCGGCGTGCTGCCGCCTAAGCCACGGAGGCTTTATTATTTTTATTAAATATTTTTATTTTTTGATAGACAATTTAGAGGAGGTCAATGAACAATGTCTTTACTTAATTGTACGGTTTATAGAATCCCGAATTGTGATAGTTTCCCGAATAAGACATAGTATGTTGAAAGATATTTTCTAAAGTCTGTAGGAATTTAAGCGGAGAAATAGGAAGACAATTTAAGTCTATTTTGTATGTGAAGAAGGCAGTTTGCCCATTGTAAATATTTTATTTTAACTTGAGTAGTTGCTGATCTACATCGCCGATATTTGTGTTGTATATAAATTATGTTTAGGATTTGGAGAAATGTTTATAGTCACATTTATGCTTGTTGTAACTTTTATCTTTAATTCTATTTCGAGTAGAGATTTTTATCTCTTCTATGAGAAGAATTTAAGTAATAGGAAACGGGAGATGAATTGTATAGATTAATGAATAGTTTGTGTAATGACGGAGATCTACGTCAGGGGTAAATTCATTTTATTTTGGGGATATTTTTTAAGCTTTGTAACATTTAATTTTTGTTATAAATCTTCCGTTATCTAGGGAACAGCAGTTGATTGCCACGATTTCATTCATAATTTTTATTTGAGCTTATGAAAGCTACTGTTAATATATTTATTGGTTTCTAGAAGAAACATATGTGTATAATGTAACAGAATTAATGACATTTGGTGATTTTTTATTTAGTTAAACGTTAGTTGTGCATATAATAAATGCAAGTAATAAGAGGCGTGTAATTTTCAATGTCAATAAATATGACAGGCGCGTTTTTAGGATTCCTTGTTTTTTTTATAGAAATCTGGCATTGTCTTTAAAGTTAAATGGTAGTGGAATGTGCTATAGGGTGGAAGTTTCGTAGGGACTTTATCCGTATCCTTCCGCCCGATATTTTCATGGATTCTCGTCATTCCGGAGTAGTTTGAGAACCCTATTGTTCTGTAGTTTGTTTCTATAGCACATTCAGTTTGAAATATCCCTGTTCCTTATTCTGAGTGTATTCGCCAAGTAACACTGTGTTGCTTTTAGCCGGAGTTTCAAGATGCTACAGTCCTTTATTTTTCCAACGTCGGATTTTGGTGGATCATCCAGAGATAAGGGTACAGTACCGTACTGTATGTAAGATACTTTCAAAAATCTGCGACTTCTTATGGGGTATGGTTTTCCTCCATGGTACATATTACAGACCATAACCAAATAAATTTAATCATCAATTCAAAATTCGTATGATTATAATTTTCAAAGCAGTACTACTTCTTCCTAGGCTTGATCCTACTTATCAAAACTGATATTCAGTCGTACAACAACGATTTGACTCCATGCGGCAAGATGGCGTCACTGTGAAGTGTAGTGAAATAGCAGTTAGTGTAAAAATATTTGATAAAAGTGGTAAAATATTATAACAGAGGTTTAGAATTTATAAAGTCACATTGCTTAGGTCACGTAAAATACGGAATATTGATAGTATTTAGAAATTCTTATCGGTAATTTAATTAACTTAAATTAAGTTGTGGGAACGTGTATCTAAAGATTAGGTGACTTCTTTAATCACTGTTTGAACCAAGTAGTGTTGGTGTTTGTAATTTAAAGGTTGGCACTAGTGTGCAGGCACTGTGTAGGTTGGCTTCAGCCTGTTGATTGTGTTTTGTTTTCTCCTGTGTCATATTGCTTCCAACCAATAAACCTGTTACAGTAGTCCAGCAGTGACGAGATCTGTGTGCACATCATGTTTATTTTTCTCTGCCGTTGCTAACAGGTGCCATTCCGTGATGTGCTATGAGTATTACGGTATAGTGAACGTTAAGCTGTGAGTGTATTTTTGTGCATTCGTTTTGCCAAGCAACCATGGCTGACAGTGGAAGTAGTGGTATGGCGTCACTGCAACCGATCGCTCGGCTTTTAGGGCGATCTAATTATTTGGACTGGAAAACGGGAATGACCTTTTATTTGAAAGATTTGGGTATCTGGTAGAGTACTGCTGGTTATCCGAGTGGAGATTCCACGTCAGGCGCCAACAGGGGAAAAAGGGATGCGAAAGCTCTAAACAAAATAGGCCTTATGGTGAACCCAATTTGCTATCCCTATATTAGAGAGGCAAATACGGCTAAGGAGGCCTGGGACGAATTGCAAACATCTTATGACGACACTGGGGTCAACTGGAGGTGTAAATTACTTCGCAACTTTGGTCAATTATTATGATTAGAAGAATTTGGAAGTATGGGCGAGTACATTCAAGCTCTTGTGCGCATCAGCGACCAACTTCGTTTAATTTGGAAGCCTCTTGTTGAAGAATTTGTTGGTGCAATGATGCTGGCGGGTTTACCTGAACGTTTCGAGCCAATGAGACAAACATACGACAACTGTGGAGTTGACATAACTGGTGATATGATTGCGAAGAAATTAATGGAGTATGAAGTAGGAAGTGCGGTTCACTCATCAAGGGATGTGGCATTTTACTCACGTTCCAATTCCGGATTCACAAAAAGCCTATTTACAAATGTTATGGATGTGGCTGAACGTCTCATTTCAAAAGAGACTGTCCAAAGAGGAAAGGCCAACACCAATCAACTGCCAAGGAAAGTCGGTAAAATTCTGGGGGAGAAGAAACATCAAGAAATGAAAAAGACTGCCAACAACATTTTTGATAGCCTTGAAGAGCAACCTCCAAGAAAAGGTGTAGTAAGTGAGAAGTGGATAATCGATTCTGGTGCAACACGTCATCTTTCATGCAATGAAAATTGGCTTAAGGGTGAATGTGTAAGTGAATGTGTAATGAGTGTTACCACAGCAGGTACGGAGGAGTTAAAGAGTCAAAGTAAAGGTGATATTCAGGTGATCCTATAAGGGGATGATTTTGTATCCGAGATAACTGATGTTTTGTTTGTGCCAGGAATGACTGCTAATTTATTATCAGTTAGTAATATGATTGATAGGGTACGTGTGTTGTATTTGGAAAGGAAAGTTGTTCAATAATAAGTGATGATGATTTTAAAATGGAAGGAACAGTTTTAACGACTGCTTCTAAACAGGGCAATTTGTATTATTTAGAAGTTGAACTTGAGACAATACATTTGGCAAATACAGAAAATAGTTACAAGTTTTAGCACAGTAGATTGGGTCATCTTCGCCCAACTTGTTTGAAGCTGGCCAGGGATGGTGTGTGTGAGGGTTTGGATTTTTCTGATAATGATATTTCAATTGATTGTGTCCCCTAAATTGAAGGGAAAATTGCAAAAAGACATTTTAAATCTCGCCGGAAGAAAGCCAAGAATTTGTTAGAGGTTATTCATTCAGATGTGTTGTCCAATAGAAGTAGAAACTTATAATGGGGCTATATACTTGTTAACCTTTTCTGATGAATATTCCAGAAAAATCTTTGTTTATTTCATTCATAGCAAAGATCAAGTATCATCATCATCATCATCATATCATATATATTATTTCAGTAGTATGCATCCCTCCTGCGGCGCTCACAAGAGACCGATCGTGAAAAATGAGCATTCAAATGAAAGAGAATATACGTTACCAGTGACGCATTGCACTCTAATTTCATAAATATCTATAATTTCTTTAAAAAATGACTTAAAAAACTGTACGAAGTGTGCGATTTGAAGTTACTGTTGCTGCAGGGAGATACGCTCCATAATTGGTGTCCACTTCACATTTTGGGCGCTGTGACGCCTTTTTTAAGTCATTTTAACATTCTGAGGTCTTTCCTTTATCATTCTGCATCGATTTCAGGAACAGTAAATCAAAGGAATGTGTACTCAAATCGTATAATTTCATAAATTAGCAGTGACGAATTGCATTCTAATTTCATAAATATGATTTTTTGTAAGAAGTGTGCGATTTGCAAATACTGATGCTCTAACATTCTGAAATTATAAGTTGTCGTCTAAACCCTTAAAACTATTAAACGTTAATTATTTTACAGGTTTTTCTTCTCCCTTCTAATATCGATCATTTCGAATAGTTTTCAGAAACAGCAAATCAATGGATTGAGTACTCTAATCGTATAACCGGTGAGTGTTACAAACACCGTTGCTGTATCTTGCTGTAATTATGAGTTGTCGTCAAAATCCTTAAAACTATTGAACGTTAATTCTCTTACGGTTTTTCTTCTATCATTTCGCATGGTGTTCAGAAACAGTAAATTAATGGATTCAGTACTATAGTCGTATAACCGGTGAGTGTTATGTCGTCTAAAACCTTAAAACTATTAAACATTAATTCATTTACAGTTCTTTCTTCTATCATATCCCATGGTTTTCAGAATCAGTAGGCTAAATCAAAGGATTGGGTACTCAAATCGTATAACCGGCGAGTGTTACTGCTAAGCTTTCAATCAATGGACTCAGCACAAACATGATTTAAGCCCATCCGTCTCAACAATGGATTTATTATATTCCAGGTTTGTTAATATGCCGCGATACAGGATTTTCTTCTGCATTCTAATTTCATAAATATCAATTTTTGTAAGAAGTGTGCGATTTGCAAATACTGATGCTCTAACATGCGGTAATTATGAGTTGTCCTCTAAATCCTTAAAACTATTAAACGTTAATTATTTTACAGGTTTTTCTTCTGCATTCTAATTTCATAAATATCGATCATTTCGCATGGTTTTTAGAAACAGAAAATCAATGGATTGAGTAACCGGAGTGTGTTACGGAGTCTAAAACCTTAGAACTATTAAACATTAATTATTTTACAGGTTGTTCTTCTATCATTTCCCATGGCTTTCAGAATCACTAAATCAACAGATTGGGTACTCAAATCGTATAATTTCATAAATATCGAATAACCGATGAATGTTATGATGATCCAATTTTCAGTGATTGCCTTCTTAAGTTAGGGAACGTACAACTTGCAATTCTGACTGAATTGTATCAAATAACCGGTGAGTGTTACGGCTAAGCTCTCAATCAATGGACTCAGCACAGAAATTGAATCAACAGTGACGAATTGCATTTTAATTTCATAAATATCAAAGAAAGAAACCAGCCACAGCTCGCTCTCATGCTGACGCTCCACTCGGGAAAGCGAAAGCACTCCTGTAGGTAACGTGCAAAGGAGTTTAGTACTGATCGTTGCACTTTGGAACAAGGAAGCCTCACTGTAAGCGGGGCGTGAAGAAGTTTTCCAACGAGGGCTGTCCTGATAAGGGAGAAGGACGCTCCTCAGCCAACAAGATAAAGCAGGAAATCTTGACCAAAATGCTTCCATAAATATCGAATAACTGGTGTGTGTTATGATGATCCAATTTTCAGTGATTCCCTTTAAGTTAGAGAAAGTAGAACTTGGAATTCTAACTGAAATGTAAACAGTGTTCTATTATCATTTGGATGAAATGAAAACCTTACAACCTTTCTCCTTAAGTCCGTCGTTATAAACCTATTTGGAAAAGTGTGGTTTATGAACAAGCGAGATTTTCCAATTTCATAAATGTCTATAATTTATACGAAGTGTGCGATTTTCAGATACCGTTGCTGTAGGAAAATACGCTCCACAATTGCTGTCCACTTCACGTCTTAGCCGTTATCACGCCTGTTTAGTGTAATTTTGACATTCTGAGATCTTTCCTTTATCATTCTGCATGGTTTTCAGAAACAGTAAATCAAAGGAATGTATACTCAAAACGTATAATTTCATAAATTAGCGGTGACGAGTTGCATTCGAATTGCATAAAAATAAATTTTTGTAAGAAGTGTGCGATTTTCAAATACTGATGGTCTAACAAGCTGCAATTATGAGTTGTCTAAACCCTTCAAACTATTAAACGTTAATTATTTTACAGGTTTTTCTTCTGCATTCTAATTTCTTAAATATCGATCATTTCGCATGGTTTTCAGAAAAAGTAAATCAATGGATTGAGTACTCTAAATCGTATAACCGGCGTGTGTTACGGCATCTAAAACCTTAGAACTATTAAA
Source organism: Meconema thalassinum (assembly GCA_946902985.2). Taxonomy (NCBI): domain Eukaryota; kingdom Metazoa; phylum Arthropoda; class Insecta; order Orthoptera; family Tettigoniidae; genus Meconema; species Meconema thalassinum. Next base: position 883,108,487 of record OX336389.2, on the reverse strand, counting down.
CAATAATTCTTTTACAGGTTTTTCTTCTATCATTTCCCATGGCTTTCAGAATTACTAAATCAATGGATTGGGTACTCAAATCGTATAATTTCATAAATATCGAATTACCGATGAGTGTTATGATGATCCAATTTTCAGTGATTGCCTTCTTAAGTTAGGGAACGTACAACTTGGAATTATGACTGAAATGTATCGAATAACCGGTGGTTGTTACGGCTAAGCTCTTAATCAATGGACTCAGCACAGAAATGGAATCAAGAGTGACGAATTGCTTTTTAATTTCAAAATGTTATCAAAGAAAGAAACCAGCCACAGCACGCTCTCATGCTGACGCTCCATTCGGGAAAGCGAAAGCACCCCTGTAGGTAACGTGCAAAGGAGTTTAGCGTTGAGCGCTACACTCAGGACAAGGAAAGTATCCCTGTAGGTAAGGTGCAAAGGAGTTTAGCGCTGATCGTTGCACTTAGGAACAAGGAAGCGTGAAGGGGCGTGAAGAATATTTCCAATGAGGGCTGTCCTGATAAGGGAGACGTAGGCTCCTCAGCCAACAAGATAAAGCAGGAAATCTTGACCAAGATGCTTTCATAAATATCGAATAACTGGTGAGTGTTATGATGATAGAATTTTCTGTGATTGCCTTCTTAAGTTAGAGAACGAACAGCTTGGAAATCTAACTGAAATGAAAATGGTGTTCTATAATCATTTGGTTGAAATAATAACATAACAACCTTTCTCCTTAAGTCACTCATTATAAGCCTATTGGGGAAAGTATGAATTATGAACATGCGAGATTTCTCGCACGGGTCCGCTAGTTGAATAAATTCAAGAGCTTCAAATCTTTTGTTGAAAATCAGACTGGATTAAAGGTAAAATGTCTAATTACTGACAATGGGGGAGAATATGTGAGTAATAATTTTTCTGAATTTTTATCTGATTGTGGCATTGAACATCGGCTAACTGTTCCACACAACCCTCAGATAAATGACCTTTCAGAACGAAATAATAGATCTCTAGTAGAAATGGCCAGATGTATGATGAAACAAACAAAAGGTTGTGGGCAGAGGCGTTGTTTACTGCAGCTTACATAAAGAACAGGACTCCTCGCAAAGCTTTAGTAGGTGTAAGTCCTGAGGAAGTATGGTCCAAACAGTAGGTTAACCTTAAAAACCTGAGGATTTCTGGTTGTACTGCATATGCGCATGTACCTGATGTCCAAAGAAAAAAGGTCAACAGCAAGAGTAGAAAGCTGATGTTTGTTGGTTATTGTGAGAATAGTTCTCAATATACACTGATTGATCTGAACAAGCCAAAAGTTATTATTAGAGGAAGAGATGTTGTATTTTTAGAACATGAGATTTTTGTAAAGATTCTGTTCATAATTCTGTTGATTTTATCAAGAGAAGCTACTATGAGAGTGATGATCCTGCCATTGAAAACATTGTATTGCTATATTGTGAACCAAATACTCAATCTGGTGTTCAGATTTCTAACAATGTTAATGAACCCGAGGTTAATTCTATCAGTGATGTTATTGATGTTGATGCTAATAACGATCTCAATGATGTACCAATATGTAGCTCTCGTGGGAGAGAGGTTCGTTTACCTGAGAGGTACAGGGATTTCGAATAAATTATCTTGTGTCAGTTGCTGATGATGAAAGGGACCTTGAACCATTGAGCTATGCTCAAGCTATCAAAAGCAGTGATAGGATAAAATGGGAAAGGGCCATCAAGGACGAGCATGATGCTCTAATAGAAAATAAGACTTGGAAATTGGTGGATTTTCTTGCCAACAAAAAAACAGTTAGCTACAAATGGGACTTTAAAATGAAATTGGTGAGGATAGTTTTAAAGCTAGGTTAGTTGCAAGGGGATTTACCCAAACTCCAGGGGTTGACTATTGTGAGACATTTTCTCCTGTCATAATGAGATCAGTCATCAGATTCGTATTTGCATTGTCAGTAAAAAAATTGAAAATGTATCATTTTGATGTTTGCACTGCCTTTCTGAATTGTAGGCTTGAGGAGGAGATCTACAACACACAACCTGAGGGTTTTCATGTTAATGGACAAGAAAATAAAGTTTGCATGCTTCAGAAGTCTATTTATGGGCTGAAATAAGCATCTACTGTCGGCGCAGAAATTATGTGCACCCGAGTTCGGAGATAAATTGCAACACAACCGAAAGGCCTACAGAAAAACAAGTGACATCACCTTTTTTCTTGTTTATTTCTGCGTTGAATGATGATAAAGGTAGTTTTAGGAACTTATTTTAATATAGGGATATTAAAATGGCAGGTGTAACGTAAAAAGTACCGTTTTTTTGTGGGGCTCGAGCGAAGCGTCGAATTTAGAGATTCACAACTCTTAACTCAGTTGTGCTACAGCACCCAACTTTGGATATGTGTTTGTCAGATATGTTTTCTGTGTATATGTGAAGTTTCAAAATTTGATCTCCAACACAAACAACAAAACAATCAATTATGTGAAAGGCTCGTATTTCGAAACTGGACTCCCGCAGAAGTTCATTCTTGGGTGCGTTGTAATCCACATATAATAAGCGTTTGCGATATGTAACTATGCGTGATCTTAATAAACGGGTTTAGTTTATATGGATTGATATTTATTATGTGGTTGGTGACTGTTGTTGACAGGCGAGGTCCGCAGGAATGTTCGTGCGCTGTTGCCGCATTCACTGCCCGTTTAGGGCTGTCTCGGCACAGAGCATGTTCAAGTTAAATGTATTTCGTTTTCACATTTCCCATCAGCTTCTCTCAAACGGGCTTTGGACCTTCTACGGCAGCTTTAAAAATATGTTTTTTTTCTCAGTTTTTTAAATTTATTTTAAAATTTTATATTTATAATTTCATAAAATAAACAGTATTTACATGACAAACATCTCGGAAAATTCCCAGTTATCGGCATATGATTGAATGTGTTCATCCAAAGTAAAATGTTGTGTGATCTAATCCTCACTATCTGAAGAGCTGTTCAAATCAATTATTATGGGTTCGACTTGAGGTATTTCTTGAGACAGATGATCCTTTTCTCAGTAGAAATCTTCAATTTTTATAGCGTGCCCGATATATTTCTTCCATAACTCAGCTAGTACCGATGCTAGGGCCTCGTCACACAGATCTTTCAGCACCTTCTCACTCTTACCTTTCTGTTCAGCATTTGCCCGGTTTACTTTAGCCACTGTATTTTTACATAGGCCCATATCAAATCAATTGCATTAAGTTCACAATGGGCAACTGGTAACCATACCAATTCCACATCAGGTCGTAATTCCTTCGTAATTTGGTCCAATTTTCTTTCTGGGGTTTTGAAGTGAGGTTTGACGTGTTCGATGAGCGCAACTTTTGTTAGAGGCTCGAAGTTATCTGCATCTTCCGGGAGGGGAATATTTCTTTTAACTATTCATGATATGATGTTGGCCTTCCACCAGCTCATCGTTGGAATTTTTGTATTGGGGTCCAGCATCGTGTGATGTGGAGCCTGATCGATAAAAATTGCGGACTTGTTTGGAATTAGACTATGGTTAAAACCCTCCTAAACCATTCTTCAAAATGAATAGCGTTCATCTCCTGATCATAGTCGCCCTTCCCATTGTTTCCAACTAAACACAAACCCGCTCCTTGTAAGAAGCCATCCTCACTTCCTTTATGTAGAATTATAGTCCATTTACCGGCGCCGGAAGGAACTTTGAAGCCACCTCGCCAACCAAACACTTCTTGAAGCTGTCCTTGATATTGGTCGCAATTTGAAAATTCACAGTTCAATGCTTCAATAACGTTTTCTTGCCAAGCGAATTTCATCGAATGGTTTTGGCCGCACCAGGTTTCGTCCGTGTCAAAGATTTTGTAGCCTTCATTTCGGAGTCGTCGTATTCTTCTGAGAAATGTGTGGCGAGATGCAGCAATGGTAGCCGGTTCCATCAAAATTGACTTCTTATTCAAATTTTAGAACCGAAATCCAATGTACTCAACGACTTCTCGAAGTTTAGTATTTGACATTTTTGGAAAGTCTGTTAAACACTCCTCCAGTTTAGTTTTCAGTTTTCCGTTGGTTGGAAATAACTTTTCTAAATAAAAACTATGAATGGATCTACGTATAACTCCAATTGTAAATTGGTCATTGTGAATGGACGGTCGCCCTGCCGATAATCTTTTCCTCTTGGGTGGTCCCGGATTTTCATCCCTCACATTCTCAGCTTACATCTTTTTAACCGAGCGAAGGGACACTCCAAGACAATCAGCAACTCGCGGGAGCACCGTATATCGCTTATCGCCAATTCTCTCGCCCTCTAACTTGAAGAAACAAATAACACTCAAAATCATAGTAATCTCGCATTCCGTAAACGGGGTTCTGGGAGGCATTGTGAAGGTATCTACTCCACAATATCCTGAGTGAAACTGGAAACTACACATTAAGACAATACCAGAGATACTAAAATAAACAGTGACTCACTGATGTGTATAAATACTTCCTTTGACACATTTTAAGGGCAGAGTTGAACAGTGGATGTTGACACTGACGAAGAATGCGATCCTTCCGTTATTCAAGGCCACTCATCCAAGGATGACAGAATGTGTCTTTGATATAATTTATTTATTTTTATTGTTTTATTTTGTACTCGCTAAATATTCAGAGTTTGTATGAATTAAATCGCTTCCTTTACTAAACACTAATAAAATAATTGTGTTATGAACAGACATGCTACAATATAATAACATACCATTTCCTTTTCTTATTCATTTTGTTAAGAACTTGTGAATTAATTAGTGTATGCACGTCTACCCCTTATTATTCCTGTTTCCAACGGGGTCGGGGATGATACGCGATGAAATTGTATGTGGCGGATGGTTTTTTACGGACGGATGTCCTTCCTGACGCCAAACTCATGAGAGGAGTTAATGAGAGCTGAAATGAATGAATATGAATGTAACTGGGCAAGGATGTGGAAGGAAGCGGCCGTGGCCTGTCAGAAGGTACCGTCCCAGCATTTGCCTGGACCTGAAAATGGGTAATCTTGTTAATTAGTATTTCTTAATTATTATCATTATTTTTATTTATTTAAGTATTAATTCATTCATTTATAGATTGATTGCCACGTCATGTTCCTGGAACTGGCTTTCTCTGTTTTTCTGTTTTTTTATTACCACTGAGATTCATCTTAATGGTAATTAATGTACAGTATACCAAATTAAAATTTTAAATGACTTTCTACCACTAAAATCCACGGAACACAAACACCAACTGAAAAGGTTTAGGCCTACTGCCAGACACCATTTCACAAAACGTCCTTCAAGTGGCAGTACAAGTATTTTCATCTAATTAATATAAATGTAGGTACAGTACTGCATTCCAAAAGATTTATTGCAATCATGACAAAGCCGTGTGAACGAAGTGACGATCCGTCGGTGGCATTCTCGGGCGGGACAGAGCAAGCTAACGCGGCAACACAGCACAGGCTTACCTGCGGAACTCGCCTGTCAACAACATACACCAAAATCATAATAAATATCAATCCATATAAACTAAACCCATTTATTTAGATCACGGATAGTTACATATCGCAAACTGTTATTATATGTTGATTACAACGCACCCAAGAACGAACTTCTGCGGGTGTCCAGTTTCGAAATACGAGCCTTTCACATAATTGATTGTTTCGTTGTTTGTGTTGGAGATCAAATTTTGAAACTTCACACAAAAAACAGAAAACATATCTGACTAACACATATCCACAGTTGGGTGCTGTATCACAACTGAGTTAAGAGTTGTGAATCTCTAAAATCGACACTTCGCTCAAGCCCCGCAAAAAACCGGTACTCTTTACGTTATACCTTCCATAAGGCATATTAAAATAAGTTCCTAAAAACTACCTTTGTCATCAATCAACGCAGAAATAAACAAGGAAAACGGTGATGTCACTTGTTTTTCTGTAAGCTTTCCGGTTGTGTTGTTATTTATCTCCACACTCGGGTGCACATAATTTCTGCGCCAACAGTAGGTGCTGGAATTTTGTAATAACGAAGGAACTCTTAAACATTGGCTATCAGAATTCCACACGAGAACCATGTATGTATTTCAGAAAGTCCGATGGTTACTTATCTATAATTGCATTGTATATTGATGATCTGCTCCTTGTAACTAATGATTCAAGAGAAAGGAAAAGGCTGAGCAGGAAATTAGGGGAGAAGTTCAAATTAAAAGATCTAGGGGAAGCTAGTAGTTTGTTGGGAATGAGGATCAGGAATACATGTGAGAAGCTATTTGTGGATCAGGAAAACGACATTGAATGGGTGCTACACCACTTTAACATGTCAAATTGTAACCCAGGAAACAGGAGTTAAATTTTATCCTGTCAATGATTCCAATAATTCCCTTATAGGAGCTTAATGGGTTGCTTGAACTATCTGGCTTTAACAACACACCCAGGTATAGCTTTTTCAACAAGCTTGTTAGGCCAATTCAACTCTAATGCATTTATGCAACACTGGAGAGCTGCTCAGGGGGTCTTAAAATACCTCAAGGATAGTAAAGGCTTATGTATTGTTTACTCGAAGAAGTCTGTAATCGTCCAGGGCTTTACGGATGCTGACTTTGGTAATGATTCAGATAGAAAATCCTACTCTGGATATGTGTTTGATTTTTGTGGGACTGTCTCTTGGAAAAGCAAGAAGCAGCAGTCTGTAGCATTATCAACCAAGGAAGCAGAATATATAGCCTTGAGCGAAGATTGTAAGGAAGCGTTATTTTTTAGAAAACTGTTATCAGAATTGAAAGGGTTGGAAGAATGTATTCAAATTTATATTGACATTAAGAGTACGATTCATGTTTCCAATAATTCAGGATATCATGATAGAGCAAAACACATTGATATCAGACATCATTTTGTGAAGCAAATAATTCAGAATAAATTAGTAAAGGTAGAGTATATTAGATCAGCTGAAATAAAAGAAGATGGACTCACCAAATCACTTTCTAGATGTTGGCAACTCTGGCACTGTAATACTCTAATGACAGTTAGTCCCCCTGCTGAAGGGTTGTTGACCCAAGGGTCGTGTTCTTACCTGCGTTCCACAGCACCCTCACTAGCAAGCAGGTAGCAGTGGCTACCGGACACGGTGTCATCCATCGCACGCATGTAATATCTACTGTACTTGTTCAGTGTTTAATCATGTACATACAATGTAAAAATATACTTCTTTATACAGTCCACCACATCTTATTCTATGTATTCGACATAAGTTTTGGTCCTCCGGGCACGATTAGATGGCAAGGAAAACAGTGAAAATTGAACTCTGTGATCCCAAGACAGCATGGCTTCGCACGAATGGCGTGGGTTGTTGGCGGCATGGCGATTACTGGACAACAGAATTCATCATCCTGGTAAGTCACCGATCATCCTTAATTATTCCTTGTGACTCATATGCATTCCTTTGTTTCTTCATTCAAAACTGTTCGTTTGTACTTGCAATGTATTGGTATTGCTAGTGATCACACATGATTTCGCCCGTAAAACTGTATGTTATTTGTACGCAGTTTTCCCGCAACTCTTTGAAACAAAACCAGGAGTTCATCTTTGTATTATGTAAATAAGTTAGGTATTTGTCTTTTCGTTTTGTCATTCTTTTACGTATATGCATTTGGTCTATTGTGATTTTATATAATTCAGCAGTTTATTGGGAATTGCTAGTGAAAAATGGAACAAAAGATAAAATCACTGTGTAGCAAAAGGGGTAGGTTAAAGGCTAGCTTATCTCGCATACAAGGCTTCGTAGAGAAATTAGATTCTCAATCTAAGGACGTAGATCAGATGGAAGATCGACGGGCTCACTTATCAAAAATCTGGGAAGAATATGAAACAGTTCAATCACAAATAGAGGATTTGAAAGAGGATGAATCATTTCAAGCAGAACAAGAATCTTATCGCTCCGATTTTGAGGAGCAATACTTCAAAACATCTGGTCTTATAAGATCCATAAACAGTGCAATTTCCAAGTCAGCAACTTCGCTAAGTGATTCTATTGGTGAATCAACTTCCAGTTCGCAAACACGTTCAGTTAAACTGCCTCAAATAAGTTTACCTACATTCGCAGGTGATTATTTAGAATGGCCCAATTTTGCCGAAACCTTTAAGAATCTCATTCATGAAGATGCAAATTTGTCAAAAATACAGAAATTTCATTACCTAAAATCAGTGCTATCAGGCAGGGCGGCAGACGTGTTACAGTCTCTAGAAATATCTGCAGCGTATTACGACATAGCGTGGAACCTGTTAAATGAAAGGTTCAATAACCGGCGAGCAATTGTTTCCTTCCACATTAATTCGGTCCTTCAGATAAACAAAATAGAAGTAGAATCTTCCAAGGCATTAAGAGACTTGTATGACGGCTTCAGAAGGCACATACAGTCGCTATCAGCGCTTGGTCTGTCTTGTGAAGAACAATTAGATGCCATTTTGATACATTTAATAACAAGCAGATTTGACGCTGAAACATTAAAAAAATGGGATACCTCGTTACCAACCTTTGATCTTCCATCGTATCAGACACTGGACAAATTTCTACTCGAAACATGTAATGCATTGGAATCGATCGAAACTAAGAATTGTGATCGCACAAAACAGCTGAAGCAGGTAGGCGTTTCATCTAAACCGAATGCGTCTGGTTTCAAACCGAGGCCATTCTCGAACCCAGGAAAAAATTGTTTCCTTTCACAGAAAAATCAGAAATGCCCGCTTTGCACGGAAGAACATCCCATATTTAGATGCAAAACATTCACTTCTATGTGTGTTTATGACAGATGGCGGGAGATCAAGAAGCATAAGCTCTGTGTTAATTGCCTGTCTGGAAATCACTTCGCTAACGAGTGCACTCGTTCATGTTGTAAGCTGTGCAAGGATAAACACAACACCTTGCTTCACAGGGACCAAGGGTCACCGAACCACATTAATAGTCAGACTTCAAACAAGAGTATTGTGTCCAATAATACTTCATTGTCCCCTCGTAATGAGCAACATAGTAGTAATGCTGTTTCATTGCACAATCACAACAATGATGTTTCCTCTCAAGTATTGTTGTCGACAGCAGTAGTGAATGTCAACAATTCAGAGGGAAAAACCCGTCATGCTCCGGTTGTGTTAGACAGCGGCTCGCAACTCAACTTCATAACCAGGGAATTAGCTCATCAATTACGATTGTTAATGACAAAGACTAATATTCCGATACATGGGTTGCATAACACTACCATCAAGGTGGGGCCGGTGGTAAGAACAAAGATTTCTTCGCGGTTCGGTTCCTTTGAACGAATCATGACATTTCACGTTATACCTTCAATTACTGCTCAGTGCTTACCCACTAAAAATATCAACATCACAGATTGGAGTGTTCCTGAGTTTATATTAGAAAACCTTGCGGATCCTCAATTTAATGTGTCATCAACCATAGACATTCTTATTGGAGCAGAATTCTTTTACGTTCTTATCGGCGCAGAACAATTTCAGCTCGACAGTTTCTCAAACAGACTACCGTTGTTTCGCAACACGGCTCTTGACTGGGTAGCAGCAGGTAGTGTTGGTTTGTCTGAAAAGCACGCAGATAACAGTTCTTCTTGCCTCTTTGTGTCAAGTAAGATATTCAATGAGCCGGGGAAAGCACTGCTTGGTCAAGGACATTCTGAGCAAGAGATTAGTGAGAGCCTATTTACTGACGGTCACAGAAGGAATCCACAGGGTAGGTTCATAGTCCCACTACTCCTTAAACAGGACCCGAGTCAGCTAGGTAGCAATGTTAATGAGGCAATTAGACGGTTTCACAGCCTAGAGAAGCGTTTTGAAAGGCAGCCCCAAGTCAAGTCAGAGTACGTACAGTTTATGAGAGAGTACACTGACCTGGATCATATGGAGGAAATTCCCAGTAATGAGATAAACAAACCATTACAGTACTACCTTCCGCATCATTGTGTATTTAAGGGTAATTCATTGACAACGCGCACTCGCGTATTTGATGGCAGCTCGAAGGGCGATTCTGTATTATCCCTCAATGATTTGTTATTAGTAGGACCGATCGTTCAAGATGATTTATTTTCAATATTGGCTAGATTTCGCATGCATCGCTATGTATTGACCGCTGACATAGAAAAAATGTATCGGCAGGTCCTCATAGAACCTGCACATACTGACTTTCAGCGTATCGTGTGGAGGGAGTCCCCTAAGGACGAGCTTAAACATTATCGTCTCAAAACAGTCACATATGGCACGTCATGTGCACCCTTCCTGGCCACAAGATGCCTCTCTCAATTGGCGAATGACACTAAGGAGGAATTTCCTGAAGCTTCGAATGTAATACGGCGGGTTTTTTATGTTGACGATTTAATGACAGGTTGTGAATCAACTGACGGCTTAAGAACCACTCACAAGTGTGTTTCAGATATTTTATCCAGTGCGGGTTTTACCTTAAGAAAATGGTGTTCGAATGAGCCCAATGTGCTATCGAGCATTTCTAATCACGAAATAGATTCCAAGTACATTATTAAGGTAGAAGAAGGTGAAGACTTGAAGTTGTTGGGGCTATCTTGGAAACCCATCACAGACACTTTTCAGTTTGAGTTGAGAAGTGATTTCAGTTCGACACAGATAAACAAAAGAATAATTCTATCAGACCTGGCTAAAATATTTGACCCCTTAGGGCTTCTGACCCCAGTCTTGATTAAGGATAAGATTTTCGTCCAGCAACTGTGGCAAATGAACTTAAATTGGGACGACGTTCTCACAATAGAACTTCAAATTAAATGGATTCGCTATATGCAGGACATTGCTAAATTGAAGGAATTCAAAGTGCCTCGTCATGTTAGGGCAGTAGAATTTGTGGAGTATGAGATTCATGGATTTTGTGACGCGTCTCAGATTGCTTACGGCGCATGTGTTTCTGTGAGATCTCAGACAGGAGATGGTAAAATAACAGTTCACTTATTGTGTTCTAAGTCTCGCGTTGCGTCATTAGGCTCAGTAACTTTGCCAAGATAAGAACTTGCAGTGCTGTATTACTTGCTCAGTTGGTCGAAAGAGCCATGAGATCCATAAACGTAACTAAAGACAAGTGTTTTTGTTGGACTGACTCCACAATAGCATTAGCATGGATTTCGGGCCATCCACACCAGTGGAAAACATACGTCGCTAATCGAGTGTCGCAGATTCAACAGTTGACAAATATTGATTGTTGGCAGCACGTCTCTACTCATCATAACCCAGCAGATATGATCTCGAGAGGAGTTACCTCGGAGAAGCTGTTAAATTCATCATTTTGGTTATCGGGACCATCTTGGCTTTCAGATAATAAAGACGAGTGGCCTTCACAGCAGATGCATAGCTCTCAAGAATTACCTGAAGTTAGGAAAACTAAAATTGTTCTAGTGCCATCTACAGAATCCCTTGGATCGGATCTGATTAACAGATACTCTTCATGGAGCAAGCTGATTAGAATAACAGCTCCCGTGCTCAGATTTATCAAAAATCTTAAAACTAAAACAGACAGACAAACAGGTGCTCTTAATCCTGTAGAACTAGAGCAGGCTAAGTATTTGTGGTGTAAAATTGCTCAAGTTTCTGAATTTTCACAAGACATAAAGGCTCTCAAACAAAATTTGCCACTGCCCAAGGGAAGCAAATTACATGGATTAGCACCGTATTTGGATGAGCAGGGTCTGTTACGGGTAGGAGGCCGTCTGAAAAAAACTAAACTATCGGTCAACAGAAGACATCCTATTTTATTACCTGGCAATCATCGCATTACAATAATGTTATTTGATCATTTTCATTTTGTTTTTCTTAATGCTGGAGCTCAGACTTTATTGACAATGATGCGACAGCAATACTGGCCTCTATGTGGGAGGAACGGTGCTCGAAAGGCAGTGTATCTATGTAAGACGTGCTTTGAATTCTCGTCTCGGCCGTATCAACCGTTAATGGGATCGCTACCTGAAAGGAGAGTAGTTCCCAGTCGACCATTTGCATCTTCAGTAATAGATTTCTGTGGCCCAGTATATTTACGGCCTTCGTCCAGGAAGGGCGCTCGGATTAAGGCATATATAGCTATGTTTGTTTGTTTTGTCACAAAGGCTGTACATATTGAACTTGTGAGCGATCTGTCTACAGCTGCCTTTTTAGCATCACTGAAAAGATTCATGGCTAGACGAGGAACTTGCATCCACATATTCACTGACAACGCATCTAATTTCGTAGGTGCATCACGTGAGCTAAAGAAATTCTTTAATGATAGGAATACCAAGCAGTTACTCATAAGCTTTGCTACAGATAAGGGGATTCAGTGGCATTTTAGTCCTCCTGGTTCACCTCATTTCGGAGGGTGGTGGGAGGCTGCAGTTAAATCAGCTAAGTATCACCTTAAGAGAATAGTAGGAAACGCTGCATTGTCGTTTGAAGAAATAACTACAGTGCTTGTACAGATAGAAGCAGTTTTGAATTCGCGCCCCCTCTGCCCACTATCCTCTGATCCCAATGATCCGGAAGTATTAACCCCATCCCACTTCCTGATCGGTGGCTCATTTCATCTTCCTGTGGAAGAAGATGTGTTTCAGACTCCCTTGAATAGACTGAAGCGCTGGCAACTGCTTCAGGCTATGTCCCAGCAATTTTGGCGTCGATGGTCCAAGGAATACCTCGGACAACTCCAACAGCGTTCTAAATGGCGGTCGCCTGGACAATCCCCACAAATCGACACTCTGGTTGTTCTGAAGGAAGAGGGCGTGCCTCCACTTCATTGGAAATTGGACCGTGTCGCAGCAGTGCATCCAGGAACCGACGGAGTTACGAGGGTTGTTAGCATCAAAACACCCAACGGAGCTCTTTTGAAAAGAGCAGTGTCAAGACTTTGCCCATTGTTGAGTGAAGAGAAGTGAAGTGTTTAAATGTTTTGTGTACATAGTGTTTATTTGAACTTTTATTTCAGTTAATAGAACAAAGTGACAATATTTAGTTGTTTGAAATATTTGCTATCTCAAGGGGGGGGGGGGTATGTTGGCAACTCTGGCACTGTACATACTCTAATGACAGTTGGTCCCCCTGCTGAAGGGTTGTTGAACCAAGGGTCGTGTTCTTACCTGCGTTCCACAGCACCTTCACTAGCAAGCAGGTAGCAGTGGCTACCGGACACGGTGTCATCCATCGCACGCATGTAATATCTACTGTACTTGTTCAGTGTTTAATCATGTACATACAATGTAAAATATATTTCTTTATACAGTCCACCACATCTTATTCTATGTATTCGACACTAGAGTTAAGCATTTGAAATGTTTGAATGACTTAAATATGTGCATGTATTGATTTCATCCTTATGTACTTCTTATGTTCTTATGTACGCTGTGTGCGCTGTACTTTAAATTAAGGGGAAGTGTTGGTGTTCGTAATTTAAAGGTTGGCACTAGTGTGTAGGCACTGTGTCGGTTGGCTACACCCTGTTGATTGTGTTTTGTTTTTCCTGTGTCATATTGCTTCCAACCAATAAACCTGGTCCAATAGTCCAGCAGTGAAAAGATCTGTGTGCACATCATGTTTATTTTTCCCTGCCGTTGCTAACAAGTAGAGCAGTGGCGCTTTTACGAGTTTTCACACGATTGGAAGATATACGTACTTCATATTCTTCTTTATCAGTAGGTAATTAGAATAATTCATTTAGGTTGTAATAAAATAATTAAAATAAATTTAGTGTAATTTGGTGTAAACATCTAGGCTAGTATGGCGTCAGTAAACAGTGTTAGTGTCTCGTCAGGTACCCTAGTGTAACCGTTACGGATTTATGCTCATCGTGCAAAATAAAAGTAAAAAATACAAATAAAATCATCACAAGATCTCAGGTAAAATAGACTGATGAGAAAAGTAAAACAGATTGTCGTAATGTACCCGTACCGTCATGCGAATGTCACAACCTGAGAAACGAACTGTCCTCAAAAGATGATAAGATTAGATTTTTATTAATCCATTTGATCAATTTCATGTATACAATACATTTTTGATATAGGACACGTCAGTAGTTACATCTATAAAATAAAAGAACCTACAGGTATATATTAATAATACAATAGCTATTTATAACTTATTATACTAACAGATCTTAAGAGATACAATCTTATTGGACAACTATTTATACCTTACTCTATTATTAAAATATGAAAACATAATTCTATAAATACAACAACTTACAGCTAGGTATTACAATTAAATAGAAAAGTAAAATATAATTATAGATTTCATCGTTTCTATACACTAAGATATTCAACTACAAAGTAAAAACAATGGCACTGCAGATAAGCTTTCAACATTCTTTCAATGGTTTTTATATTTGGGGAAAAATGTATATACTGGGGCAGTGTTGAAATTTAATTATGTTTACAACTGACTATAACCTCTACTGTAAATCTAAGTTGGCAACAATGTGATCAAAAATGTATTTTACTTTTATAAGTTGGCAATTGTTTTAAACCAGAAGAAGATGTACAGCTAAAGGCGGAATGTATGTGTAAGATATTGTCTGTGAAATCTGAAGCCATCAGCCATCAAAATTATATCTATATTGAATGTAGGGAAGTTTTTGATAACTCATAAACATGTGTTATGCTGTAGAGTCAAAAGGTATGATATTGTCGACTTATCTCATGTGTATTTTTCAACTTGTATTTGAATGAGGTTATATGTTGTATGGAAGCACACCTTAAGTTTACAAAATGTTCATAATAATAGTAGAAGTTTGTAACAGAGAGTGTAAACCATTATTGTATTATTTCTTTGTTTGCCAGGCGCCTTTTGATGATACTTGCTGTTTAATTTTTGATAAATAAAAGGACGTCATACATACTGACAATGACTTGATCATTCATCCCTGCTCGGAGCATAAGAATTACAACAGGCAGTTTATTGTATAATTTAACTCCTGTGTGAGAAGTTCCTTTTTGATATATGCTTGTGTGTGAGTGTGAAATATGAATGTTTTGATTTTGTCTTGTGTTATGCCTATGAACATCATTGTTTGTTTTAAGAAAAACGTCATTATTCATTAAATTCTTAAAAAACACATAATACTTTCAAAGATATGAATGCAGGGCAGTGGGAGAATGTTTAACTCTTTAAACAGAGGTATGCATGGTACTCTAGTGTTTACATTTGCCATAATTCTAATCGCCCTCTTTGGTATCCTAAACGTGCTTAGTACATATGGTGACATACCCCAAAATATGACCCCATATCTTAAGCATGAATGGAAATAAGCAAAATAAGTATTTCTTAATGTGTGCATGCTTGTGCAAGACGTAACACAAAGCACATCGAGTTCAGTTTAGTATTCAGATATTGTATATGTTTATTCCATTTCAAGTCATGTTGTATCCATAGTCCTAAAAACGTTGTTTCTGATTTATTTTAAATTTGATGACCATTTAATGTTATATTTGGCTTCGCAGGATTCCTATTCTGTATAGTGTGGAAATTTAGAGGTACTGTTTTTTATAGTTTATTATGAGGCGATTATCTTGTGACAATTTGGTTAACTCTCCCGTAACGGAGTCAGCAGACTGCTGTAAGACCTGCTTAGTTTCACCTTTTATTACAAGTGTTGTATCGTCCGCAAACAAAATGTCCTTATGAGAACGAACGTTTTGAGTTTTATCATTGATATATAGAAGAAAGAGTAGTGGGCCCAAAACCGATCCCTGGGGTACACCAAATTTAATAATTCCCTCATTGGACAATATTTCAATAAGTAATTTGGTTCCATCATCCTTGTGTCTCAAGCTTGTTATTTGTTTACGCCTTGTTAATTAAGACTCTATCCATTTATTAGCTAGACCTCTAATACCATATTGATTTAGTTTTGTAAGGAGGATTTTATGGTCAACAACATCAAATGCTTTCGATAAATCCAAGAATTGTCCAGTTACATGTTCCTTATTGTCAATTAATTTCAGTATAAATTCATAAATTGCTGTCTGTGTAGATCTTTCCGTTCTGAATCCATGTTGAGAGTTTGATAGTATTTCATTTTTTCTCCAAAACTTCTCAGTCTCTTGTATATGATTTTTCCACAATTTTTGCAATACCAGTTGGCAAGGTAATAGGACGATAGTTATCTAATTCACATTTTGAATCATTTTTGTGCACTGGAATTACTTTTGATAACTTCAAAATATCCGGGTAAGTTCCTGAGAGAATTGAACTGTTTATTTTGTGCGTAAGTGGATTTATTATATTTTCGACACATTTCTTTAAAATTGCATCAGGGATGCCATCAATGTCAGCACAGAATTTATTTTTTGCTCTTTTATAACTATTCATACCTCTTCACTTGTGACATGATTTATGAACAAAGAATCACTGCATATATTTATTTTATTATTAAAATTTAGTGTATTTACCTGTGATTTATTTAATATTTTTTGTGGAATTTCCAGAAAATAGTCATTAAAAGTGTTAGCTATTTCCTCTGGATTATTCATCACTTTACTATTGCTGGACAGTGTAATGTTCCTTTGTACTTTAGCAGATTTTCCAGTTTCTTTCTTTATCACGGACCACATAGCCCTGTTTTTATTAGATGATTGGGACATAAAATTATCATTATGCATTTTCTTTGCTAGTCTTATTACCTTACTTAATATGCTAGTGTATTTTGTAGTATAAATTGAATTCAGGTGTTCTGTGGTATTGTTTATATAATTTGTGAAGAAATGACTTTCTTTGACATGAATATCTAATCCCTGTTGTTATCCAATTGCTAGTTTTGTCACTTTGAATAATCCTTTGTTTAAAGGGGAATGATGTTTCAAAATAGTCTTTTAGGGTACTGTTAAATTCATTAAATTTATCATTTACATTTTCTAGTTTATAAATTTTTGACCATGTTTCCTTATTTAATAAGTGATTGAAATATGTACATTTGTTTCAGCGAATGACCTGCACTTTGATTTTATTCCATTATCATTATTATTGATTGTTTCGGGTACTTCGAAACTCAGTATTTGTCAATGGTGGTCACTAAAACCCGGACAATAGGCTTCATTTGAATGGTGATATTTATCTGTATTTATAAAAATTTGATCAGGAGTGGTTTTACTAAATTTTGTTATCCTTGTTGGGGTATTTACTGTAGGTTTCAGTCCATAGAAAATTAGTAACTGTGTTAATAATTCACAATTTCTATCACATTTTAAGAAATCCACATTTACATCCCCACAAATTATTATATCGAAATTTACTTTGTTCATGTTATTGAGTAACAATTCTAATTTGTCTATAAATAAACGAAAATTTCCTGACGGAGAACGGTATA
This sequence comes from Meconema thalassinum, assembly GCA_946902985.2. Classification (NCBI taxonomy): domain Eukaryota; kingdom Metazoa; phylum Arthropoda; class Insecta; order Orthoptera; family Tettigoniidae; genus Meconema; species Meconema thalassinum. The sequence continues at coordinate 883,091,141 of OX336389.2, read as the reverse complement.
CGCATACTATTATTAACTTAAACTGCTGTATTTTTATGACAGAGAATTCAAAATCCTGTTCCATAATTAGATAATCATAAGCTGTTAACTGTTCATGATCTAAATTATTTCTTAAGAAGATACAAGTACCACCATGGCTAATATTTGATCTAGAGTATTGACTAGCTAGTATGAACCCTGGGAATTGAATTAATTCGAGTTGTTCCTCTTTCAGCCAAGGTTCTGAAATATATAGTGCTGAGATGTCCTTAAGTTCATTTTTAAGCATTAGATTTATGTAATAAATTTTATTATAGAGAGACTGAACATTCTGTTGGTAAATTTTAAATTTGTTACTTTTGCAAGCTTGTGTTGGTGATTTATTTACATTATTATTATCATAATTGTTATTATTATTGTTGCTAGACAAATACGAAATACCATTGTTGCACTCAGTTAAATTTGACATCAAAAGATCTGAATGCCAAACCTCACGTTTGGCTTCTTTTACCAGTTTCCCTGCTTCCACTCGAAAGATATTACTGTTGAACTATTCTTACCATTTGAAATTACAATTTTGCATATTTCATCACTAAGATACTCTTTTCGTAACCTATTTAAGTGTAGACCATGCCGAGTGTGGAACTTCCTGTCTAATTTACTTACATCTATAATTTGAACATTTGGAAAACTCTTACAAATGTTATGATTTTTTCCATTTGTAGCCTCTATTTCTACATTTCCACATGATTTGGGAATTAAGTCGTATCTCTGCGGAATGTTTACACTAATGTCATTTGTGTTATTTGATTACCTTTTTACTCTCGTTTCTGTACACGTCGTTTGCTCCAGCGATGAAGTTAGGGACGCACATTCTCCTACCATACTGTCCGTGACCGCTGCAATGGGAGCTCCTGCTTTCATAGTCGAAATGACCTCCATGTTGACACTTCTCTCAAGAACGTTTGCTGCTACATCTCGTCCGTGACTATCGGCAAATATCCGCATCTTCATGGATTTTCTCTTTATCACTTTCTTCTTTTCTTCTTGAAGAAAGTCATCATTCTCCTCGACGAGCGCTCCAAATGAATTTGAGACAGGAATTTCATTTACTCCATTTTTAGGCCTAGTCTTATGCGATCTTATACTACCAGCAACCACTGTTGACCAAGATTCCCTGCTTTCTTCTCTGTTTCCTTTTAATTTATTCATCTCTTCCATTAACTTAGCAATACCTTCATTAGCAGCTTTATAATTTCATCTTTTGAGGACAGTTCGTTTCTCAGGTTATGACATTCGCATGATGGTTCCTGTACATTAGGCCTACGACAATCGGTTTCACTCTTCTCCTCATTCAATTTTACCTGAGATCTTGTGATGATTTTATTTGCATTTTTTACTTTTATTTTGTACGACGAGCATAAATCCGTAACGGTTACACTACCTGAGGAGACACTAATACTGTTTCCTGGTGCCATACTAGTGATCTAAGTTAGCCTAGATGTTTACACCAAATTTCACTAAATGTATTTTAATTATTACTACCTAAATGATTTAATCTAATTACCTACTGATAAAGGAGAATGGTGAAATACGTATATCTTCCAATCGGGTGAAATCTCGTAAAAGCACCACTGCTCTACTTGGTTCAAACAGTGATTGAAGAAGTCACCGAATCTTTGGATACACGTTCCCACAACTTAGTTAAATTTTATTAAATTATAAATAAGAATTTCTAAGTACTATCAATATTTCGTATTTCACTTGACCTAAGGAAAGTGGCTTGATTGATTTGACACCTCTGTTGTAATATTTTACCACTTTTATCAAATATTTACACTAGCTGCTATTTCACTACACTTTCACTGTGACGCCACCTGAAGGAAAATATTGCTAACTTAATGGAAGAGTTGAATAAATTAAAAGGAAACAGAGAAGAAAGCAAGGACACCTGGTCGACAGTGGTTGCTGGTAGTGTAAGATCGAATAAGCCTAGGCCTAAAAATGGAGTAACTGAAATTCCCTTCTCAAATTCATTTGGAGCGCTCGTCGAATAAAATGATGACTTTCTTCAAGAAGAAAAGATGAAAGTGATAAAGAGAAAATCCAGGAAGATGCGGATATTTGCGGATAGTCACGGGCGAGATATAGCAGCAAACGTTCTGGAGAGAAGAGTAGAAATAGAGGTCACTTCGACAGTAAAATCAGGAGCACCCATTGCAGGGGTCACGGACGGGATGGTAGGAGATTGTGCGTCCCAAACTACAAAGGATTATGCAGTCTTCATCGCTGGAGCAAACGACGTGTACAGAAACGAGAGTAAAAAGGTAATCAAAGATGTAAAGGGCACATTGCAATCCATGCATAACACAAATGTAATTATTGTAAACATTCCGCAGAGATAGGACTTAAATCCCAAATCATGTGTAAATGTAGAAATAGAGGCTACAAATGGGAAAATTACAAAAAATTTGTAAGAGTTTTCCAAATGTCCAAATTATAGATGTAAGTAAATAAGACAGGAAATTCCACACTCGGCATGCCCTACACTGAAATAGGTTAGGAAAAGAGTATCTTATTCATGAAAGCTGCAAAATTGTAAATTCAAATGGTAAGAATAGTGCAACAGTAATATCCTTAGAGTGTAAGCAGGGAAAATGGTAAAAGAAGCCCAACGTGAGGTTTGGCATTCATATGAGTATCTTTTGATGTCAAATTTAACTGAGTGTAACAATGATATGTCGGATTTTTCTAGCAACAATAATAATAACAATTATGATAATAATAATGTAAATAAATCACCAACACAAGCTTGCAAATCTAAAGAAATTTAAAATTTACCACCAGAATGTCCAGTCTCTCTATAATAAAATTGATTACATAAATTTAATGCTTAAAAATAGACTTAAAGACATCTCAGCACTATGTATTTCAGAACATTGGCTGAAAGAGGAACAACTCGAATTAATTAAATTCCCAGCGTTTATACCAGTTAAACATACTCTAGATCTAATATTAGCCATGGTGGTACTTGCATCTTCTTAAGAAATAATTTAGATCATTAACAGATAACAGCTTATGTTTATCTAATTATGGAACAGGATATTGAATTCTCCGTCGTAAAAATACAGCAGCTTAAGTTAATAATTGTATGCGTATAACGTTCTCCGTCAGGAAATTTTCGTTTATTTATAGATAAATTAGAATTGTTACTTACTAACATGAGCAAAGTAAATTTCGATATAATAATTTGTGGGGATGTAAATTTGGATTTCTTAAAATGTGATAGAAATTGTGAATTATTAACACAATTACTAATTTCCTATGGACTAAAACCTACAATATCCCAACTAGAATAACAATTTTTTTTAAATAAAGGTAAATATCACCATTCAATAGAAGTCCATTGCCCGGGATTTAGTAACCACCGTGGACAAATACCCGAAAAAATCAATAATAATGATAGTGGTATAAAATCAAAAAACAAATGTTACATATTTCAATGACTTGTTAAATAAGGAAACACGGTCAGAAATTTATAAACTAGAAAATGTAAATGATAAATTTAATGCATTTCACAGTACCCTAAAACACTATTTTGAAACAGCATTCCCCTTTAAACAAAGAACTATTCAAAATAACAAAACTAGCAATTGTATAACAACAGGGATTATAAATTCATGTCAAAGAAAGGAATTTCTAAACAAAATATATAAACAAAACACATAACACCTGAATTAAATTTACAGTACAAAAATACACTAGCATATTAAATAAGGTAATAAGACTAGCAAAGGAAATGCACAATGATAATTTTATTTCTCAATCATCTAATGAAAACCGGGCTATGTGGACCGTGATAAAGAAAGAAATTGGGAAATCTGCTATAATACAAAGGGACATTACACTTACCTGCAATAATGAAGTGATTAATAATCGAGAGGAAATAGCAAACGCTTTTGATGACTATTTTATGGAAATTCCACAAAAAATAGTAAATAATTCACAGGTAAATACACTAAATTCTAGTAATAAAATAAATATATGCAGTGATTCTTTGTTTATGAATCATGTCACAAGTAAAGAGGTAAGAATAGTCATAAAATAGCTAAAAAATAAATTCTGTGCTGGCATTGATGGCATCCCTGATGCAATTTTAAAGAAATGTGCAGAAAATATAATCAATCCATTTACGCACTTAATAAACAGTTCAATTCTCTCAGGAACTTACCCGGATATTTAGTAGTTATCAAAAGTAATTCCAGTGCACAAAAACGGTTCAAAAGATGAATTAGATAACTATCGTCCTATTTCCTTAGCAACTGGTATTGCAAAAATTGTGGGGAAAATCATGTATAAGAGACTGATAAATTTTATATTAAAAATAAAATACTATCTAACTCACAACAAGGATTCAGAACGGAATAATGTACACAGACAGCAATTTATGAATGTAGTAATAGTATACTGAAATTAATTGACAATAAGGAACATGTAACTGGCCTATTCTATGATTTATCGAAAGCATTTGAGGTTGTTGACCATTAAATCCTCCTTGAAAATGAAAATTCACAAACTGCTTCCAGTCCAATGACCAGGTCAGGGAATGGAATGAATGAAGCCCCCTTCTAGTGGCAACGATATGAACTGTGCCAGCTGCCGAAGCCTGTGGCACTCCCCTGGATCAATGATTAAATGAATGACAGATGAAATGAAATGATAGTGGAGAGTGTTGCTGGAATGAAATTGTTACACGGAAAACCGGAGTACCCGGAGAAAAACCTGTCTACCTCCGCTTTGTCCAGCACAAATCTCACATGGAGTGACCGGGATTTGAACCACGGACCCTGCGGGTCCTGCGACGCCCAATATAACATTAAATGGTCATCAAATAGAAAATAAATCAGAAACAAGGTTTTTAGGACTATGGATACAACTTGACTTGAAATGGAATAAACATATACAATATCTGAATACTAAACTGAACTCGATGTGCTTTGCGTTACGTATTTTGAAAACTTGCACAATCATGCACACATTAAGAAGTACTTATTTTGCTTATTTTCATTCATACTTAAGATATGGGGTCATATTTTGGGGTATGACACCAGATGTACTAAGCACGTTTAGGATATTAAAGAGGGCGATTCGAATTATGGCAATGCATACACAAGTGAATCATGTAGACCTCTGTTTAAAGATTTAAACGTTCTCCCACTGCCCTGCATTCTTATCTTTGAAAGTATTATGTTTTTTTTTTAGAATTTAATGAATAAAGACGTTCTTCTTAAAACAAACAAACAAACAATGATGTTCATAGGCATATCACAAGACAGAATCAAAACATTCATATTTCACACACACACACGCGAATATATATCAAAAAGGAACTTTTCACACAGGAGTTAAATTATACAATAAACTACCCCACTGTATAAAATTTGCCCCAAAAATGAAAACCTTTGATAGAATGTTGAAAGCTTATCTGCAATCCCATTGTTTTTACTCTGTAGTTGAATATCTTAGCGTATATGAGTGATGAAATCTATAATTATACTGTATTTTACTTTGCTATTTTAATTGTAATACCTACCTGTACGTTGTTGTATTTATAGAATTAAGTTTTCATATTGTGATAATAGAGTAAGGTGTAAAGAGTTGTCCAATAAGACTGTATCTTTTAAGATCTGTTATTATTATAAGCTATAAATAGTTATTGTATTAGTAATGAATACCTGTAAATTCTTTTATTTTATAGATGTAGTTTCAGGCGTGTCCTGTAGTGTATACTGAGCACGAATTCACATCTAAAAAGTGACATCCATGGCTCATGAAGAGTATAACTTCTGTGGATGAACCGCGGACTCCAAAAGAGAAATTATGAGTGACTCTAATTTGATGAATCACAAGTTGCCACGCCGCCAATGTAAATTATTTTTATACTTCTTGGAGACTAAATTAATAGAAGAGGTTTGCACATATTTCGAAGCACTGGAGAATTATTTGATTTTTGTTAATAAGACGAAATAAAGATGTAACCCCGCAGAGAATGCGAAGAATATTTATAGTTGCACCCTTGACTGGTGACCTGATCGGGACATCCGGAATTTTGATGAGCACACTTCTATAGCAGGCGATGTCCTGTGCAGATGTTTGTTTCAACCGTCGTCCAAATCTACGAATATCACGTGTGAGAAGTTTCATCGAGTGAATTGTAATGTGCTAATGGACGCAGCAAATCTGCCAGATCAATTTAAAACTGTAAGTTAAAGTGAATTTTTAATATTTGTGAAAGTAGTGATTTTTCCGCCAAGCCGGGAACGAACACGGTAATGAGCACATGGTTGCTGAACGAATAAAACTGTTCAAATTGTTAAAATATTGTCAGTTAAAGTGTTAAGTGAATAATTCAAAGTAATAGGTGTGCGTTTAATTAATACGCACGTTTTGAGTGAATTCAGTGGCACAAGCTACTATTTAGAGTCTGTGAGCGGATGAACACATGGCCATTTTTGCACCAACCCGCTACACAAATGTAGAATCTGTCAATCCTGTAAGTCAATGTTATAACTCAATTAAAGCCAGTGAAAACAACGGATATCTCATCATCATGGAGCTGATTTCATTAATTCAACACCACGTGGACACGCTTACTATCCCAACTATTATGGAGACTAGTATGGAGTAAAATACCGATATGGAGGGAGATAGCGACGGCTGAAGCTTGTTGAAGGACGGACCGAGTTCCTTGGTTACTATCAATATGCCGCAGCATTTGCCGCCGAGACCAGGCAATGCATACACGCTGGAGACGTGTAAGGAAGTTTTATGTGAGTCTGACTGAAAGTCGATTCTTTTTATGTACGATCATGGCAGGGAGGATTAGTAATAGAAGACCTTACATAGCACATTCTTAGGTCGGATTCATCGCTTTATTTCTAGAGATTATTTAATACTACATTATACCGTATCTTTTGCCAGAGCTTGGGACAAACGCTCTTGCCATTATAATTGTAAATACACTTTTCAGAGCTCGAGAACAGTGCATCATACGGAGCCAATTTACTTAAAATCATTCAGTTATATAATCATGCCACAACTACATTCCACTGGGTACAGTTAGCCCAGTATAAAGATGTTTTCAAGGCCGTAGCACGGCCAATGTCATTTATGTTGACCTAGTGGTCGCGAACGCAACGCACTCTTTAATAAATGAATTAGTTTAGAAGGCTGTGAAGTGTAAGCTAGCAGACACCGAATGAAACCTGTTTCACGCAACACAAACACATGGGAGTGTTTCTTTTGTTTTATTTTTCTTGATTGACAATCTGACGACTATGATCCAATGCTGTACTTATTGAGATGAGCCAAGCAGGCTATCTTGGGTTCGATGTCAGAGGTAATTATGTAACTAGAAGGAAGACCCAGGTTTATTAACTCATGTTTCTTGACTGCATAGTTTAATGATATAATCGCAGTCCATGCACACTTTGAATAAGTTTAAAAGAATATTTAGAATCCACAACTGTTTTGTACAGCAGATTATAACCTTGTCCACAGGCTGGAATTGTATAAGGCTAGTGAAAACCATTGTTACATTTATTAAGCACTACAGAGGTAGGATCTGATTCCCCTTAGTTGCAAGGTACGCTTTTTGGTACTATTTGAGCCAGCGACGAGTACAACTTTTGTTGACTGAGCATGTGGCCGACGGGCCCAGTGTTATTGATAAGCACTTATATGTGCACACGAAGGTTTGGAAAGAGTTTTTACTTCCAATTATGAGTCTGATGTTGGTTTGATTTACACCAATTTTCACACTTTTCGAGTTTAACATGGTCACTAAACCAATACAGCGAAACTTATAGGACTAAAAGATGATTTAATAAATAAGATCATAATAATCAAACAGCAGGATTTTTAAAATCTAAACTGAAACCTAAATGAAGTGTTAGGAAATATTTGTAAACATGAATAAACGCACTAAACGTAACGAAACCTTGATGACCAATGCTTAGATTTTGATATTCTTCGACATGTTTAAATACAATTATAGCATTCCTTATTGTGAGACGACAATCAGTTAGTTGCGTGTTTAAACACGGTAGCTAATCTGATAATGCGACATTAGCCATGTATTGCTCAAGCAGTCGCCGAAATAATTTTTCTCTCCCATACATTCATGCCCCAACTTCACAAAGAGTGGAGCTGCAAGTAGGCAGGACAAAGTCGCCAAATGCGCAATATTCAAGGATTATTTGTAATAAATTTGTGTTGTAAACTAGGATAGCTTTTTTCCATTTAATCTGTTAGGTTCAGAATGTGCTTAGATTTTTCTTGGTAATACATTTTGGATGAAACGCTTCTCGTTTGCATCTTTGCTACTGTTAACGTACGATAGGTATTACCTTAACTTACTGTCACGTTACATGTTAAAGATGGCACCATCGTAGCGTAGTTTTTAAACTTATTGTGCAGTAAATGTAACGAACTATCTGCATTGTAAATAAGTAAATATCTTTCTTTGTTGTAAATTCAGGCTTGTATTATCACTATTATTGCAATCTCCGAAGTAATTGGGTAGGGATGAATTACGTGTCGTTTTCTTAGCTTTGTTTGTCTTCATTTGTAGTAGGACTTCGAGAGGCTTAATATTTAGGAATTTTCGCACGGAGACGAGTAAATTTATATTTCAACTGATTAGCACGAATTGACCGTTTCTAACCTCTCTGAAGTAGGTTAGGGGTCTGCCACTTTTTGAATAAATCGAGTGTGATTTAAATGTAAGCCTGGCCTCTTTATTGTATTTTCGTGTTCGTATTCCTCTGGACTGGTAGTTTTGATCTCTCATTATACCCGACACCCCCGAGTACAGTTTCCTTGTGCATTCCCAGTCCAAGAATGCATTCCTCCCCGTCCTATATGTCTTATCGTTGGAGGAGGGTTTCGGAAGGGTCATTTAAGGTCTGTGGCTCCCCGAAATCCTCGTCAAACGGGCACATATAAGGATAAGTTAATTGGCGCCCAACATGGGACAGCTCGAATTTGAGAGGGCGAGAGGTCACGTTTGGTTTTTAAGGGTATTATATAGCATCTGCCCGGTCAGTGACGAATTTAGGATTCGTATTTCCGAGTAGTAGTTGCATGGCACTCATGTTGAGGTAAGACCATGAGGTCGGATGGCAATAATTTCAGTAAGTTGAGATATTTTCATTTGCAGCCTACCCAGGAGACGTTCAAAAGTCATTAATAGCTTCTGGGGCGAACACGTTCGTGAAATGCGGCGAGATCTTACGCAGGTTAGACTGCAGTAATGATAAATTTGCTCCGGTTAGACAATGGGGAGACACGTCAGATCAACTTAACATCTGTGGATCGTATGGTACAAACCACCACCCGTTCCGATAGAGATCACTATAAAGAAGCCCGCAAACGGAACGCATTTAATCGAGAGAAAGGGTACGTGAGAAGAGATGGGACGCCATATGAAAATCATGACCGAGTTGAAGAGTATAGTCAGAGGCGATATCAAGCCCTGAGAAATAATCAACCTCGCTGGAATCGTGGCCCAAACCAGAATAACAACAACATCAATCGTTATGACCATGGATGCAAAACAATAATATGAGGAGAGATTACCGACACAGTGGAGGCAATCGCAGAGATAGGGATCCCAGGTATCAGGGTAATGAATTACGCCAGACAGGGAACTTCGTGTTGTGGAGCGCTTGCTGGATGGACCTGTTTTGGTAGGTTCAGAGCATTCAGCTATTCTTTCAGGAATTACCAAGGGTTTAAGGAAGCGTTATTGATGACGTTTTGGTCGTCTGAGATACAACAGGGGATTAGGGCTGAAATGTACAGCAAGCGAGGATCCCAAAGATAGAGAATGGAAAGGCAGGGCTGAGGAGAGCCAAATATATTTGCATGAACTCAGACGCAGAAGAGAGGACCGAGATGGACCTCAAACGACGAGGGAACAAAACCCCAGGAACAACCAAGATGTCATAGTTGCTGATGTTCATCAAATCGAGGTAGCTGAAAACCGCATTACTGATGAAGAATTTCTAAACATGGCAGAAAGAATGGATAGAACCAGGGAACAGAACAGGAGTGGATGGAACTGGTGACCTTGATGTCAGATGTAAATACGACGGACTACGAACTACGAACGACGGATGTTGTAAATAACTTTTTTGTGTGTGGAATAACAAATTGCTGGAAGAGATTTTCTTATATTTGAACATCGAGGGATTGTAGTAAATAAAATGCCTTTCGACATTTTTATTTAACCAACGAAAGGGCACATGAACCCGAATTCACATCTGCGATGTGACATCCATGGCTCATGAAGAGTATAAAATCTGTGGATGAACCGAGGACTCCCAAAGAGAAAGTATGAGTGACTCTAATTTGATGAACCACAAGTTGCCGCGCCGCCAATGTAAATTATTTTTATATTTCTTGGAGACTGAATTATTAGAAGATGTTTGCACATATTTCGAAGCACTGGAGAATTATTTGATTTTGTTAATAAGAGGAAATAAAGATGTAACCCCGCTGATAATGCGAAGAATATTTATAGTTGCACCCTTGACTGGTGACATGATCGGAACATCCGGAATTTTGATGAGCATACTTCTATGGCAGGCGAGGTCCTGTGTAGACGTTTGTTTCAACCGTCGTCCAAATCTACGAACATCACGTGTGAGAAGTTTCATCGAGTGAATAGTAATGTGCTAATGCACGCGGCAAAGCTGCCAGAGCAATTCAAAACTGTAAATTAAAGTGAAATCGCAATATTTGTGAAATAAGTATTTTTCCGCCAAGCCGGAAACGAACACGGTAATGAGCACATGGTTGCTGAACGAATAAAACTGTTCAAATTGTTAAAATATTGCCAGTTAAAGTGTAAAGTGAATAATTCAAAGTAATAGGTGTGCGTTTAATTAATACGCAAGTTTTGAGTGAATTCAGTGGCACAAGCTACTATTTAGTGTCTGTGAGCGGATGAACACATGGCTATTTTTTGCACCATTCCACTACACAAGTGTAGAATCTGTGAATCCGGTAAGTCAATGTTACAACTCAATTAAAGCCAATGAAAACAACGGATATCTCATCATCATGGAGCTAACTTCATTAATTCAACACCACGTGGACACGCTTACTATCCCAACTATTATGGAGACTAGTATGGAGGAAAATGCCGATATGGAGGGGTATAGCGACGGCTGAAGCCTGTTGAAGGAAGGACGGAGTTCCTTGGCTACTATCAATATGCCGCAAAATTTGCCGCCAAGACCACGCAATGCATACACGCTGGAGACGTGTAAGGAAGTTTTATGTGAGTCCGACTGAAAGTCGATTCTTTTTATGTACGATCATGGCAGGGAGGATTAGTAATAGAAGACCTTACATAGCACATTCTTAGGTAGGATTCATCGCTTTATTTCTAGAGATTATATAATACTACATTATACCGTATCATTTGCCAAAGCTTGGGACAAACGCTCTTGCCATTATAATTGTAAATACACTTTTGAGAGCTCGAGAACTGTGCATCGAACGGAGCCCATTTACGTAAAAACATTCTGTTATATAATCATGCCACAACTACATTCCACTGGGTACAGTTAGCCCAGTATCCAGATGTTTTCAAGGCCGTAGCACGGCCAATGTCATTTATGTCGACCTAGTGGTCGCGAACGCAACGCACTCTTTAATAAATGAGTTAGTTTAGAAGGCTGTAAAGTGTAAGCTAGCAGATACCGCATGAAACCTGTTTCACGCAACACAAACACATGGGAGTGTTTCTTTCGTTTTATTTTTCTCGATTGAGAAGCTGAAGACAATGATTCAATGATATTATTATTGAGATGAGCCAAGCAGGCTATCTTGGGTTCGATGTGAGGGGTCATTTGGTAACTAGAAGGAAGACCCAGGTTTATTAACACATGTTTCTTGACTGCATAGTTTAATGATATAATCGCAGTCCATGCACACTTTGAGTACGTATAAAAGAATATATTGAATCCACAGCTGTTTTGTACAGCAGATTATAACCTTGTCCACAGGCTGGAATTGTATAAGGCTAGTGAAAACCATTGTTACATTTATTAAGCACTACAGAGGTTGGATCTGATTACCCTTAGTTGCAAGGTACGCTTTTTGGTACTATTTGAGCCAGCGACGTGTACGACTTTTGTTTCGTTGACTGAGCAAGTGGCCGACGGGCCCAGTGATATTGATAAGCTCTTATATGTGCACACGAAGGTTTGGAAAGTGGTTATTCTTCCAATTATTAGTCTGATGTTGGTTTGATTTACACCAATTATTCACACTTTTCGAGTGTAACATGGTCACTAAACCAATACAGAGAAACTGATAGGACTAAAAGATGATTTAATAAATAAGATCATAATTATCAAAAAGCAGGATTATTTACAGTAACTGAAACCTAAATGAAAAGATAGGAAATATTGGTAAACATGAATAAACCCACTAAACGTAACGATACCTTGATGACCAATGCTTAGATTTTGATATTCTTCGAAATGTTTAAATACAATTATAGCATTCCTTATTGTGAGACGACAATCAGTTAGTTACGTGTTTAAACACGGTAGCTAATCTGATAATGCGGCATTAGCCATGTATTGCTCATGCAGTCGCCGACATAATTTATCTCTCCCATATATTCATGACCCAACTTCACAAAGAGTGGAGCTGCGAGTAGGCAGGTCAGTGGCGCCAATTGCGCAATATTCAAGGGTTATTTGTAATAAATTTGTGTTGTAAACTATGATAGCCTTTTTTATTTAATCTGTTAGGTTCAGAATGTGCTTGGATTTTGCTTGGTAATAAATTTTGGACGAAACGCTTCTCGTTTGCATCATTGCTAATGTTAACGTACGATAGGTATTTGCTTAACTTACCGTAACGTTAAATGTTTGAGATGGCACCATCATAGCGTAGTTTTTTAAACTTATTGTGCAGTAAATGTAACGAACTATCTGCATTGTTAACAAGTAAATATCTTTCTTTGCTGTAAATTCAGGCTTGTATTATCACTATTATTGTAATCTCCGATGTAATTGTGTAGGGATGAATTACGTGTTGTTCTCTTGGCTTTGTTTGTTGATTTCTTCATTTTAGTAGGACTTCGAAAGGCTTAATTTTTAGGAATTTTCGCACGGAGACGAGTAAATTTATATTTCAACTGATTAGCACGGATTATAATAATGCATTTTATTAATCCCTTAACGAGTCAAGGACTCATATACAAAGGAATCGTACAGTTTTATCTTGTTGGCGACAAATTACAATTCAATGTTTAGTTTACAAGTTTTCAGTATGAAAATATATACAACATTTTGTAGCTTTCATAAGTTTTTGTACACAATGTAGTCTTCTTTTGTCTTCTCAGATTTTGGAATTTCTTAAACTGACATTTTATAATCATTCCACATAAACTGTTTTAGCCTCCTTTTAAAGATTGGTAGGCTAGGTGCAATTTTTATATTTTCTGGTATTCTATTGAACTTAACAAAGGCACTATACTTAATGCTATTACTGCCATATTGTTTGGAATTGATATGGAAATGTGATATGTCATCTGCATGTCTAGTTTTGTAAGCGTGTAAATCAGATTGTTTAGTGAAGTTTAAATTTGTGTGGATACCTTATGGTAGCATTTGGTACATCAGGACATTTGATTTGATTTCTGCATTTAGGGCTACTGGTTGAATTTTACTCCTAATATAAAGGTGTTTGGTAGGTGTTAAAAAAGGGTAGTTATACATATTTCTTATGGCTCTATTCTGAATTACCTCAATTTCCTTTTTTAGGTAATTTGAGCATTTTATCCAAATTGTATTCAAATATTGCAAGTGGCTATGGATTAAGGAAAAATATACTTTCCTGAGTAGATATTTTGGGATATAGTAGCTCAAATTTTTTATCATCCCAGCAGCAGGTGATATTTTTTTAACTAATGCATCAATGTGCTTTTGCCAGGAGAGATTTTCATCTATTATCAGGCCTAGGTATTTGACAGATGAGACCCTTTTAACTGCCTTTCCATTCAGCATTATATTCTGAGTGATGTCTAACTTTGTTCTACGCTTAGATATTATTAAATAATTTGTTTTACCTTCATTTATTGTTAATTTATTTGACTGGGTCCAGCCAAGTATTGTATTCATGTCCTCCTGCATGTGTGTAATCAGCGTGTTGGTGGAGTACGCATTGTAAAAGATGCTTACGTCATCTGCAAACAACGTTATATTACCATGAAAACTGAGTGTTGCTATGTCATTAATATATACTAAGAAGAGGGAAGGACCCAGTATTGATCCTTGGGGCACACCATGGGTAATATTTACCTCCTCACTTCTGTAGCCATTTATTTCAACATACTGCTTACGATTAGACAGGTAATTTTTAAACCATGTCCAAGCTACTCCTCGGATACCTGCTTTATCAAGTTTCCCTAAAAGAATATCATGGTCAACAGTATCAAACGCCTTTTTCAGGTCTATGAAAAGGCCACTCGCTGTCATCTTATTGTCTATGACATCCTGCAAGTTAGAGATTATATCAATTGTGGCTATTTCTGTGCTTGAGTTTTCTCGGAATCCATACTGCCCTTTGTAGAAGTAATCATTTTTATTTAAAAAATTAACAATTCTGTTTTTACTACTATTTCGAGTACCTTGGATATGGGTGGGAGGATGGAAATGGGTCTGTAATTGTCTGGATTGCTTTTGTCACCTCCTTTATAGACTGGTATAACTCGTGCTATTTTTAGATCATCAGGTACCAGGCCAGTCTCTAAAGATAAATTAATTAAAGTAGTTAGTGGGCTACTTAGCATATCAATGGAGTTTTTTAACAATTTTACTGACATACCATCTTTGTCTTGGCTACTTTTCATTTTAAGGCTTAATATAATATTGCGAATTTCCATCTCATTAGTCGGGGTCATAAATATGGAATCTGTGTTGACATTAATTTCATTAACTTTCTTCCCTGGGAGGATGTTTTTGGCTAACTTGTGTGCTATGTTTATAAAGTGAGTGTTTAGAGCATTGCAAATATTTTCTTTTCCTGTGAAAGATTTACCGTCAATTATTATCTCACTGGGACCATCTTTGTTTTCAGTTGTGCAGTTGTAGATCATTTCATTGATTACTTTCCAAGTATCTTTTATGCTATTGGCGTTCAATGTTAATTTATGTACATAGTATGAGGATTTCAGTTTCCGTTTTAAAGCTGTCACTTTGTTCCTACATATTATGTGCTCTTACTTTAAGAGGTTGTTGTTTCTGTGAATGTTAGTTTTAAGTTTAGCATGTAGTAGGTCCCTTCGTTTTATTAGCTGAATTAATTCTGTTGTTATCCATGGGTTATTGTGGTTCTGGTGTATTTCCTTCAAACGTGTGTCAGTGTTCTCTTTGTTGGGTGTCTGTGTCAAGATTTTGTGTTTCATGGCGATGTAAGTTTCATTTACATCATCTAAACAGTCTATTTGATTGAGATCATTGGAGAATATGTTTTTGTTCACGTACCGGTAATTTTTATTTACGTTTTTTGAGCTAGACCTTTGCTTGTTGTGGGGGTATTTAAATATCATGTTCGAGATTGGGCTTTTGCCTGGATAGTAATTTGACCAGAAAATCTCAGTTACAAGAATATTATGATCACTAATATCACTATTTATATTGCTTATCCTATGGGTATATTTACAGTTATTAGTGGCTACCTGATCAAGGAGTGTACTTGTTGATTCACATATTCTTGTTGGATACCGAGTATTGCATTGTGTGAAACCATAGCTTGATAGTAGATTGAGGTATGATTTGGCTACATTATTTTTGTTTAGTAAGTTAATATTCGTATCACCAATGCATAAGCAAAGATTGGCATTATTTTTCGAAAGAATGTGCTCTAGAGATTGCATGAAATTTGTTGCGTTATTTATGTTAGGATTATATACTGCAATTATATTAATAGTATGCAGGTTGTTGAAACGAACAGTATCACTTCTTATAAGCTCTAACTGGATCAAGCTATGGTTACTCTCAACTAGGTTAAGAACTTTTATATTCCATTTTTTGTGGACATAAACTCCCACCCCTCCACCGTCCTGATTGTCTCTGTGTACAAAAGCAACAGAATAGTTGTTTAGGTTGAAGTATTTAGCTTCATTACTTTTTACCCAAGTCTCGGTTACCACTATGACATCTAGATTTTCAACAATATGAATTAGTATCTCAATATCTTCCAGTTTATTTTTGATGCTTCTGCTATTTAGGTAAAGACACTTGATTTGGCTAACCTCATTTTTAGTGTCTGCTACGTAGTCGTGGATACAGTCATATTTACGCTCATCAATTGATGAGTGTAAGTCAACATCAACTAGTAGGTCCATGTCTTGATTCATTATTATTTATGTGAATGGGATGGCTGAGCCTTGTTGATGGAAGAGTCTCTTACTAGCCTTTCAATGTCTTCCGGTGAGCTGATCCTGACAGCCTTGTCACTATCTGATTTACGGACGAATATTTTGCAGTCCCGGGTCCAGACGTATTTAAAACCTAATTTACGGAGGTCTCTTGCCTGTTTGTGGAGTACTTTATTAGCTGGCGTCAAATGCTCGTTTATGTAGATAGGCCTAGCCCTTGCATTGATTCCAGCATCACTTGAGTTCAGGTTGGGTTTGGACCTTTTGCCTTTTAAAATTGCCTCTTTTTTAAGAGGCCGGTTTTACAATGTCCAGATATCTCTTAGATAACTTTCAGTTACGGATAAATCAGGCTATCTGCCACTTCGTGCGTTCTACAATGTTGCTGAAACGCCATTCCTATGGATATGTCTAGGGATAAACTATCCCGTGCTGTTAGGTGGGTATAACTCTATATCTAGCAGATAAATATGGCATATGGTGAAACGCATTTAATGACGGAACACTGGTGTCCATATCTAATTAATTTCTTTCTTTATTATAAGTAATTGCGGACCATTTCAGAATATTTTTTCGTTAGGACTGGTTCAATTCATTGCATTCTGCTTTTTAGGTAGTTTATCGCTCTACTTCAGACAAGGAGTATATTACGTGGTCATCAACCCATAACCTATAGGCCTACTTCATCTGTGATACTGCAAGGTAAGAAATGTTTACTGCTGGATCTCTTAAGTTAATGTTTGTAAATATTTACGTAATTTGAAACTAATCGATCAATGGATTTATTTTGTCGTAGTATACGTCGTCTTGAGTGTTTTACAACATGTATGAAGTGAATATTTTCGAGTCGTCGGATGATGAAGATTTGCCAATAGTTAGACGGAGGAGAAATATTAACGAACGTCCGGATTATATGAATACACTCGACGAGGAAGATTTCTTCACACGCTTCAGGATGAAAAAAGTAACTGTACAGCAATTGTACAATGAAATTGGGCATACTCTGGAATCCCCAACAAGGAGGTATGTGGTGAATATAAGATTAGATTGATACCGGTATCCACTTATCATTAGGTATGTTCATCAAAATCTAATAGGCCTAGGCCTATACCACACATGCCGATCAGTCAGCCAGATTTAAGATTAAAGCCTTAAATCTATGCTATACGAAGTGTGTTAAAAAAAACAAAAACAAAAAACAATAACGTTCATGTAGCCTACAAGTGGAGGAGTTCAGTTTTGCATAACCTAATCCGAGGAAGCATGAATGCACCCTTTACTGTCTGATGGCCAATGCTTTCTTTAATTTTGACTAAACCATGTTTATGCACTTTAATAGAAAACTTCATTTTCTTTCGTGTACCCATGTTAGATTCTATGTAAAAGTGTTCTTCAGTCGGTCAACATGTATAAGGAAGCCTCATTTTCTTGGGCGGTTAAACTTAATATTAATATGATCTACACAAATGGGCCTACCTGAAATAAAATACACACTTCCAAAGTAACTTATACAGTTATTAAAGTTGTAAAGTGTATATTTTGGATGTTGGCCTACAGTATTTATTTCAGGTATTTGTGTAGAATATATTAACATTAACCGACCAAGATAATCACGCTTCTGTATGCCATAGCCTACATGTTGATCGACTGGAGAACATCTTTACATGGTACGATATGTAGGGTAGTTACTTAGTTATTGTTGTTATAAGGGGCAGAACTACGAGGTCATCTGCCCCTAAATAAAGGTTAGGTTCTAAAGAATTCCATAGTTCTAAGTCTTATTGGTAACAATGAAGCAGACGAGAACCTATGAAGAAAAAAATCCAAACTACTGAAATTAGCCATAAATACCTTCTGTAATGATTCAAAAAGGGATAACAGTGAAGGAGACAAGAACCCACGATAAAATTTTCTATACTGAAATTAGCCATAAACCTTCTGTAATGAATCAAAATTGATCTGGAAATGATGTAGTTTAATCATCCGCTGTCGAAAACACACCCGCCTTTCCTTTTTGTATAGTAAAATTCCAGCCGTGTGAACCATTATCTGCATGAATTATGCACAAGTACAGTATTGCCAATTGTGTTGTGTTGGTGGTTTCTTATTATGTAGCATGGCCTACGTCATATAATATTATGCACCCCTGGTTTTTGTCACACAATATTTCTCTAGAGCATTGGATTTTACCTAGATCACAGATCCGCATTAACCATATATGCACCCCTGGTTTTTGTCACGCATATGACCGACCTCATGTGGTTGTGTATTTTAAATTTTACATGTTGGCAGCAACACTAACGTGTCATCAATGTGTTCTCCTACTTAACGGTTGAAGAGACCTCATGTGCTTGAGGAACATGGCTGCCATCGTTCAATTAGCAGAAAACAAAAACACATATTTAGGCTATGTAATTTAGCCCATATTTCCAGTGTACTAGTGATAATGGGTGGCAATCTCAATTGGTATTGTCCCCTACATTATGAAAAAAGGTATGAAAATCATGCATTATCCTTATTAGCAAAATTGTGAGTGTCAAAGGCAAATTTTTCGTCTCCTTCACTACTAATGACTTATTCCCTTCATACCGTGCACCACTCTGCTTTGTTGTTTTTTTTTTGTTTTTTTTACATTTTAATACATCATGGGACCTCGAAAAATTGCCCCCACAGTACTGTTCCATGCAGGATAAGAATAGTTGGGCAGATGTTGGCTATTACTCACAAATTTCATTAATTTTAGATAATAAGAATACCACTTGGTACAATCTCTAGCACAGATGTTCAGTGTGAGCATTCCAGTTCATTGAAATTCCAACAGGTTACTGAAGTGTTGTCATTGACATGCAAAGTTGAATTTAGTACGTAAAGAGTTAACGGCAAAGATTAATTTCAATAATTTCCTTCATGCTTTACATTATGGGCCTAGAAATTGGCAAATTCTATGTTTAAACTGTCAGTTCAATTTTTCCTGCTTAATAAAAAGGTGAAATGTATACGGTATGTTCGAAACTTTTTTTTAATATTTTACATCGACATTGCAGTTTTGGGCTTGGGGCATCACGGTCATGATCCCTGTGTACCCAAGTATGTATGTTATTTGCATAATAACCAGTGTTGTTGTGATGACTTTAGTAGTGAGTATATTTTTAGGTCCTAAGGTTAGGGTAGTGGTGTGGTGATAGTTATTTTAGGGAGCTGAAAATCGAACACATCTGCCCTAAGATTGGGACTGACTTGAGATAAGGAGCTATCTCAACATTTCCCAGGAGTGTATGGAAAACCAGGAAATATCTCACTCAGGCTGGCTGTTGTCAGTGGCAAGATCAAATGCCATTTGTAGAGCATGTCTTGGACCACACTGGCTAGTGCCTCCCAAGCTATTTTATTGAATATAGCAAGTGCTATTGTAGCTTTGTTGTACTCTATGACATTAATTTATGATGCGAGGAGGTGTTTGAACAGTCCCATTCATCTAATATTTTTTATTTCTCTCCAAAACTAGCGTAATGTCTCCATTTATCAGCCACAAAAAGATTAAATAGTGATTGATACCAGTAGGCCTAATCATTTTTGTTTTTAAATCATTGCTCGACTTGATCTCTTCCTTAAATAATTCCTTTTCGACTTTTTACATGGGGAGGTTTTTACAATGATTATATAACATGTCCCTCTCCCATAGAATTAATTTACTTTTCTTTTACGTTATTTCAGGAATCATGCAGTACAAGGGATGACAAAATTGCTGTTGACTCTTCGTTATCTCGCTCTAGGCACCATGTTTACGGCAGTTGGAGATTTTGCTGGAATTAGCAAAACTGCAGTATGGGGCATTAATAACTGCTACACTTGTCGCCGACAACTTGGGGATGAAAACCTAATAACATTTGTGGAAGGAGAAGGTTATATATTTCTGTGCCTGTATTTTGGGGGTTATTTGTCTGTATCAGTGTATATCATTATGGGGGATGAGAAAGAAAGACAGATGAGGTTACGTAGTGGTCATCAACGGGAGAGTGATGATACGAGCAGTATGTCGAGTGATGGTAGTACCGGGGTAGCGGAGGTAAATCCCGATACTGAAACAGGGAGTGTAGGCGGCCAACCAGAATTAAAAACTTAACTTCTCGAGTTTATGTATCAGAACAAAGTTAGTAGTGATGCCTTAAATGCTAAATTAGAACAAAACAGTAGGGAAAATAGAGAGAGTAATGAAACTTTAAACGCCAGATTAGAACAGAATAGTAAGGAAAATAGAGAGAGTACTGAAACTTTAAATGCTAAATTAGAACAAAACAGTAGGGAAATGAGTGACAAATTCGAACTGATTAGAGGTGAGATCAGGGGGGTGATGGAAGAAAAGGCTAAAGAGATTATTGCAGATGTAGACAGAAAATTAGGAAAAGTACAGGAGGAGTTGGAAATTAGAATCAGTACACAGGCTGAAAATTTAAAAGAACTAGTGCAACTGGAAACACAGCAGGTCAAAAAGCAATTGGGGGGAGAAATTGACAAAATTCAGGTAGCTACTAAAGAGGTTAAGGAACAGCTGGGGGGTAGAATTGAGAAAGTCCACTCACAAATAGTTGCAGAAGTAAATGATTTAAGAGAGAGTAATAGAGAGAGCATTAGCAAGATTGAGAAGAAACAAGCAAAGCTATATGATAAAGTAGAAGAATCAGAAGGAAACATTAAATTAACAGTAAACAGTATTGAGAGGAAGGCTGAGGAGAAAATCGCAGAATTAGAGTTAAAATTAAAAGCTAGGATCAGGCAAGAAAATAGTCAGAATAGGCCAGTTTTTGTGAATAGCACACACAGGGAGGTAGAACTGGGTAAGTTCAGCAATCGACAGGGGTGCCCAATGGAGTTCATGAACACTATAGAAAATAAATTCGGGGAGAGGTTGGAAAATGGTAGTATTGAGTGGTGCCAGGTAGTTGAAATTTTAGAACAAGTGTTTGTGGGGGAAACGAGGAATTGGTTTGCTGTCTACAGAGACAAGTTTACTGATATCAATGATTTTAAAATGAAATTCTGTGAAAAGTTCTGGAATGAGGTTATTCAGTCGCAGCATCGTGAGGGAGTAGTGTGTGGTAAATATAACCCTAAAGGAAGCTCCACCATGACCGAATACTTTTTAGGGCAGGTATTAGTGTGTAAATATCTGGATGGGTTGAAGGAGGAAAGTGATGTGGTGAGGTTGCTACTTAGGCACTTTCCCTATAGGATCAAGGAGGCTGCTTGTATCCAGAATGTAAAGACAATATCACAAGTAGAACATTTGTTAAGCACATTTGATGCACTAGGGAGAGGGGGTTATGAGGACAATTTCAATCGGAACCAGGGTAATAATAATAATAGACCTAATGAAGCCAGGCATCAAGAAGTTCAAGGGAACGGTGACGAAGGTGCCAACGCTCAAAATAGAAATAATAATAATCAGCTAAATCAGAACAGAGGAAATGGCTATGGTAATCAGTATCAAGGGAGGAACAATGATTTCAGGGGAAATCAAGGGAGGAACAATGATTACAGGGGAAATCAAGGGAGAAACAATGATTTCAGGGGAAATCAAGGGAGAAATTATAATGACAATAATTACAACCAGAATAGGGGTCAAGGAAGAGGACAGCCTAGTGGTAGTAATATACAGCCAAACAATGACAACACAGCCCAGAACAACCAGACCAGTTCAGTGGTTAGTAGTACTACGGCCAACTGTAGCGGTTCTTTAAACGTGAACCAGGCTGCGAAGTAAGGTCAGAATCTCAGTCTGTAGCATGCCCTGTCCATACAATTATACAGGAACCCTATGACCTAAATGTAAGAAATGAATTATTACATGAACTAAATGATGAAGGTATTATTCAGGAAGTGGTTAGTAAGAGCCCCATAGTTAAATTTAACGTGTCCGAGGCGTACACAGATGTTTTAATTGATAGTGGTTGTATGAAGAGTTGCATAAGTAGTGCATTTTATGATAAAATGAAAGGAACTGGAGTAAATTTTGAGGAGATGCCAATTAAAAGCACTTTTGTTATCACAGCTGTTGGGAAGAGGTCTAAAGTAATTTCTAAGCAAGTTTTAGTAGACATTAAAATTAATAATCATGTAGAGAAGGAGATTTGCCTTGTAATTCCAAATTTAGTATTCAGTATCATCTTGGGTTCAGAGTGGCTAAGTAGAGTGTCTGGTAACTTATGTTATGATGTAGGGAGTTTGAAATTTAAATGGGGAGATTCTGAAGTAGAAGTAGCGTTCAATGACCATATTCAGAGAAGTAGTATTGTAGGTGTGATTTGTACTTTATATGAGATATCGCCAGCCGTAGAGCGGGGTTCTCCATGTTTTGTGGGCAGTGTGATTACGAACGGTAGTCTAAAGGACTCGTTACGTGATGCTGCATTTCAGGGAAATATAGAGGATGAACAGTGTGTTCGGCTCTATGATGTGTTATTGTGTAATAGGAGATGGTTTGAGGATCGCATTGGTATGGCCAATTGCTATACACATTCATTGAACGTTATTGATAGGTCAGTATTCACAGGACATAGATATCCTGTACCTTTCGCTTATCAGAGTGCAGTTGAGGCACAAATTAATCAGATGCTTGAAGATGGAATTATTGAGCACTCTAACAGTCCATATGTTAATTCTTTGATCACGGTACCCAAGACCGACGGCACGGTTCGTATTTGTTTAGACGCTCGTTTGGTTAACAGTAGAATTAGTTCAGATCAGCTGAAATCTATGTCAATAGAGGAATTAATGCAAACATTTGAGGGGAAGAAGTATTTCACTTGTGTAGATATGAGTTCCAGTTTTTGGCAAGTGCCACTTATGTACGAAGATAGACCATTTACAGCTTTTAATCATAAATATAACCTTTATCAATTTTGTAGAACACCTTATGGGTTAAAGAGTAGTTCAGCAGCTTTAATTAGGGCTTTAAGCATCGCATTATTCTCAAGCCGTGCTGTTGGTAGAATTGGCAATGTTTAGTTGAGTCCGTAAGTTCTATAAACACGTAAGACCACATGCTAAGTTTTTTTTCTTAAATATCGTTTATTTTGATATGACAGCATCTAAAAGCAGTTCGTACTAACTATTTCAACACCCGTGAACTTCCTTGTGGTAAAACAGACCAGCTGAAATTTGTAGAAGTGAGTATTTCCCGTATTAAGTTGCATGTGTAACCAATACCTACTAATGAATTTAACCAACAAATTCTTCACTAATATGTCATTAAACTATTTCAATTGTATAGGAAGTGTTGTGTGCCTGACTGTAAGTCAAATTATGGCAGCACTATTAAAATACCTGTTTATATCACTACGTTTTGATCACTAAAGCGAGGGGAATTTAAATGCCTAGTAATTCAGTTTTGGTTTATATCTTCATGTGGCCTTTGTATTCTAGTACATTATGAACTGTACTCAGTTGGCAAGTGCCTCTAGGTAGATTTCATTACAAAGCTACCTATTTTTAAATTAAGTGACCAGTTGCTAGACTGTCAGCATTAAGCTTTGTGGCCTATTGTGATTACTGTGAGTGCATGTGTGGACAAAATGTGAAGTTTTTTTTATCAAAGGCAGTCTCTAAGTTCGTAAGAATAGTCTGAAATATCTTTTCTGAGCGCGTCAATGACGGCAGTGAGCATAGCAGCAATAAAAGGAAACATCAGTCATTGGGACATTAGGTACAGTACATAGCATGGTAATATGTATCCTTTATTTGTGATATATTTGTGTGTAGATTTAGCGGACTTTATGTTCTGTTGTATTTTCGGAATCCTTTGGCGTCAAAATCTATGTGTTTACGCATTGTTAGCAATTACCATGTGCTTGCGCTAGGCCTCCCAGATGACAGACGGGCGGTGTTGCCAAACCTTATTACACGGCTTGAGAATTTTAGACGGCGATGATGAAACGCATGCTGCGAGGTGAAACTACGCTGCGTGCAGCATTGCTAGATAGTCGCTCGTTCCACTAAAAAAACGCACCCATGCATTTACTCATCACTAAGATATGGACCACGGAAGCCATCCCTGCTGATCTCAGAGATGCATTACCATATTCAAAAAGGGGAACAGATCTGATTGCGGTAACTATCGTGGGATATCCCTGCTCTCTGTTGCAGGGAAAATTCTCGCTAGAAATCATATTCAACCACTTGACACCAATCGCAGAAGACTCTTTACATGAAACACAGTATGGTTTCAGACCCAATCGAGGAACCTTCGACATGATCTTCAGCGCCAGGTTAATACAGGAGAAGTGCGGATGCACTCTGGAGGATCTTAGCATCCATTGGCTGCAGACAAGAATACATTACGACTCTACGATTGCTGCATGACCATATGAAGGGTACTGTTCTGTCCAACAATGGACCTGGGGAACCATTTGACATAATCACATGTGTTAAACAGGGATGTGTAATTTCCCCCACACTATTATTTGTTGGCACAATTATACAACTTGTCAAAGGAAAACTACCTCCGTGTGTAGAAATAGAATACAGAACTGATGGAGGATTATTCAACCTAAGAAGACTGAGGGCTAGGAAAAAGATATCTTCAACAGGTGTTATTGAACTTCAATACGCTGATGATAATGTCGTCTTGGTCAACTCCGAAAATGATCTACATGCTATTCTGAATGCTTTTAACAAAGCTTATAAGATCATTGGCCTCGATCTCAACATTATGAAAACCCATATTCTGTATCAACCTGCTTGTCCTGCTCAAGCAATGCCTACTACAATTACAATCAATGGTGAGCTTTTGAGGATCACAGAACATTTTCCCTATCTTGGAAGCCACCTGTCTACAAGTGCAAGTATTGATGCTGAAATTCAGCATTGACTAAAATCTGCTAGCATGGCTTTCGGTCGTCTACCAGAGAGGGTGTTCAATAATCATAATATCAGCGGCTTCGGTGGCGTAGTTGGTAGCATGCTGAACTGCTGTGCCCAAGATAGCGGGTTAGTAGTGAAGCTGTGGGGTAGCTGCTACACTTCTTTTTAATCTCTCCTCGTACCAGCCTCTAACGTGATATCATGCTAACCAATGATCGGATTTGAACATATGGGGTGTCCTAGGACTTGTAGTGATGCAACCTCTTTTCCTACAGCCTCTCTTATTTAATTAAAGGATCCCAAAACTAAAAGGTCATCCGCTTTTAATATCTCGCGAACCAATAATGGGATTTGGACATATGGGGTGTCCTAGGACTCAGGGTGAACCCACCTTTCCTATGGACTATCTATTTCCACCCCAAAGTAAAAACTACCCTTAGCCGGGAGTGAAAGAGTCATTTCTGTATGCATGCGCACTTGGGGCGTTTGTAATAAAACGGCCTTTTTAAATGATTATTTATAGATGAGATATTTAAAAAAATTAATTTAAGGACCCAAAACTAAAAGGTCATCCGCTTTTTAATGTCTTGCGAACCAATAATGGTAGGGACTTGTATGAGGTGTTGTTGGACTTGGGGTGACGCCCCCTCTTTTCCTATAACAACCTAATGTAACCATAGGAACCCAAAACTAAAGGGTCATCCGCTTTTTAATATCTTACGAACCAATAATGCTAGGGACTTGTATGAGGTATTGTTGGACTTCGGGTGACGCCCCTTCCTTTCCTATAGCCCCCCTAATGTAAATAAAGAACCCAAAACTAAAGGGTCATCGGCTTTTTAATATCTCGCGAACCAATAATGCTAGGGACTTGTATGAGGTGTTGTAGCACTTGGGGTGACGCCCCCTCTTTTCTTATAGACACCCTTATGTAACCAAAGGACCCAAAACTAAGGGGTCATCGGCTTTTTAATATTTTGCAAACCAATAATGCTAGGGATTGTATGAGGTGTTGTAGGACTCAAAATATGTAATCAAATACTATTTTACCTCGATAGGTCATTTCACCCCTAAAACAGTGAATAGTGATTTTACAGGGGGAAAAGTTGTTAAACATCTAAAAATTATAAATTAATCTAAGATTTTTGTTTTTGATGAAAAATAGTAGGGGGGTGAAAACTACCCCAAAATTGAAAATCTATGCCTTGGAAACTAAGAACCCTAGAATTATGTGTTATAGCTTAAAATAGGTAATGAAATACTCTTATAACCTCGGTAGGTCATTTCGCCCCTAAAACAGTGAATAGTGATTTTACAGGGGGAGAAGGTGTTAAACATCTAAAAATTATAAATTAACCTAAGATTTTCTGTTTTTGATGAAAAATAGTAGGGGGTGAAAACTACCCCAAAATTGAAAAATCAATACCTTGGAAACTAAGAACCCTAAAAGTATGCGTGATAGCTCAAAAATAGGTAGTCAATTACTCTTTTACCTCGATAGGTCATTTTACTCCTAAAACAGTGAATAGTGATTTTATAGGGGAAAAAGGGTGTCAAACTCCTAAAATGGATAAGCGTTTTGTGGAACCATGGTTTAATGGCTGCATGTATTGAGAATGACGGCTTGCTAATTATTATTATTATTATTAATTTTATTATTATTATTATTATTATTAGCTAATTACTTATTGATCTGTATATAGGTAACTAACCAATAATGCTAAAGATTTGTATGAGGTGTTGTAGAACTCAGGATGGTCAACCCTTTCCCATGGTAAATGAATTTACCCAAAAGAGCCAAAACGTTAAGGTTATCGACCTGAGATTTTATAAACTAATCATCGGAGAGGGCGAAGTGAGGTGTTGTAAAACTCAAAATGGCCTACCCTTTGCCATGGTCCACGAATTTACCCAAAATTGGTTGAGGTGTGAAATGGAACGCTCGTGTTTTCTGTTTTACTGACAAGACTGAGTATACCCCGTTCCAGCCCTTAGACCAAAAATAAAATTTCTTGGCAGAGCGGTGAATCGAACGCGAACCTCTACGGTGACCGCTGAGTTATAATAAATGTTAGATTTTATAAGAGACACACGTTTCAATGCTTCAACCTCTGTAGATGCCAGCTAACACACTGCATCGCCTGTCTGGCGAGAGCTGCTGCTAAGGAGAGTGCTGTGTCAGCAGGAAATAACAGCTCAGCTTACTGTGACTGCTAGCAGGTCTGGAGTTTAAGCAGAGGGCGCACATTTTGGTTCTTATACAGGTTAACAGAGACATAGTGTGTATAAGAAAGAGACATCCATTTTGGTTCGTTACACACACAAAAATGATACAGTATAAGTTTATGAGAGAGACAACCAGGGATACAAAAGTCTTATAGGTAAGAGGGACACTTATTTTTATTTATTTATTTATTTATTATTTGTTATTGAACATATATGTACACGTTTAACATACATGACAACACAGTTGTTAGGTTAGGCCTTACAAAGCGGAGTAAACCTTAAAATGAAAATGAATTCCTGGATATAGTTGGGTTGGAACCCAAAACCTTAGGGGGTGACAACCAAGTATGCTAACCACTACACCGCGATATAGTCAAAGATGATGTATCAAAACATGAAAAAGAAGTTTCTTCTAGTGTAACGGGTTGGTTGAGAGGCATACTTATAAGGGGTGCAAGCTGTAGCAATCTCAACCTGTAACCCATCATGTTAGAAAAGAGAGATTTATAGGTTGTTTTAAACAGTGAATTATTATGTTTACTGTGAATGAATAATGAATCTACCCAAAAAATTGTTATGTAATACTATATTCATTCCATTCCTGACCCGGTCGGAGACTGGAAGCAGGCTGTGGATTTTCATTTCATATAACGATTTGGCCTACATAAATTAAAAAATCCAACATGGTGACCCATGCTATATCCTTCACAATCCTCAGCTGCATTACAAATACACATACTAATACAGCCATCGCAATAACACAGGTTAGCATATACAAAACTGAATTTAAAAAGTTAATTACCTACAATATGCTTGAACTCTCTTTTAATTACACCCTTGACAAACGCTATCATAGCTGTAATTCAAAAGCCACGGCCGTCTCTTTCCCAATCCTATGTTTAATTTTCATAACCAAAAACTAAAAATAGGATGTATGTTTGATTAATACCCCTAGCCATTAGATGTAGATATAATATTGGAGGAAAGTGTCCAAAACAGGACCTCTATTTTGTTTTCAATTAATAAAAAGTAGAAAATATTTTAAAAATATGTTATTAGAGCATGTAATATATACTGTCCTTGTGGTGGATTGATCCCTCGCAGAGACCGTGGGTGAAAGCCGAGCTTTGTGGATAAGCGATTGAAATACTACTACTACTACTACTACTACTAATAATAATAATAATAATTACGTACGGTCTCTAAAGAGGGTCTGGTACATGTTTTTTGAAAAATCTGATGTACATGTCGAATGTATTGTGATGCAGATTTTGCTAATGCCAAAGACAGGAAACCTGTGAGTGGATATGTTGCAATCTTAGCAAATGCACCAATTAGCTGGAACACGAGGTTACCAAAGAAACGTGACACGGTTGCCACATCTACAGCTGAGTCAGAGTATGATTCCATGTTCCATGCTGCTAAGGAGGCATTATGGCTAGGACAGATAATAAACGAGTTGGGTCAGGAAGCGGTTTTGCCTAAACCAATTGTCATCAGAGGTGACTATCAAAGTGCCATTAAGCTCACCAGAAACAGTGGTGATTCTGAATTGACAAAGCACTTTGATATTAAGTATCAGTTTTGTAGGGACCATTTAAGTAAGAGGTACATTATTTTCGAATATGTTCCAAGTAACAAGAATGTTGCAGACTTGTTTACGAAGTCATTGAATGGGCCAAAGACCCAGAGTTTCATAAAGATCCTCAATTTGGTTTAGTTTATAACAGGAACTGAATTTTTTGGTATTTTTGTTGAATTAAAGGATTGTCATTGTTTGAGGTTAACTACCAGGGGAAGTGTTGGAGTTGGTAGTTAACAATTTAAGTTGGCAGCATTGATATTATATTTTAGTATTCCTTGTGTTGTTTGTGCCTTGTAGCGTGATGGACGTGTAAATATACGATCTACTATTTCGTTAACAAACTCTCGTTATTTCCACTGAAACTTGAAGATTAGTTAACAACAGAGAAGAGAAATCGAAGTGAGGAAGAAACATTCTCAAGAAAGTGCTGTTGCTGCTTCGCTCTAATACAATCTTCCACATCTAACAAGAAATCATCCCCAACGGATTTATATAATACCGACAAAGCTTTCCTATTTAAGCGTGCCTGATCCACATTCAACTCGTTCCCATCGAAGCCTGGTTCAATCGCCACCCAACAGTTCTTATCGATCATATGCGCCTTCACTCTCAGTTTCTAGGCGAAGTAGTTTCCATTTGCTAGCTTTGGAATGGAAACGAGGTCTTTGCCATCTCCGTCAGCCATCTTGGTACTGTCGCTGTAACGTTCGCCGGTTCAGTCACAAACACTCACAATCTGTTTTTAAAATACAGATTTCATCTCAATCTCAACAATCCATAATTCACGCTCTGATCTACGTACTTCGCACTGCTCTGGGCTCATAACCTGTTGTTAACTAATCTTCAAGTTTCAGTGGAAATAAGGAGAGTATGTTAACGAAATAGTAGATCGTATATTTACACGTCCATCACGCTACAAGGCACAAACAACACAAGGAATACTAAAATATAAAATTAATGCTGCCAACTTAAATTGTTAACTACCAACTCCAACAGATGTAAGGAAGAGCATCCGGTTATAGAAACCATACAACACATAGTATTTTATTACGTACTAGCAACCCACGTTGGCTTTGCCCAGGAACAGTTATTTCAGTGATTCAGTAGTGATTGTTGGAAGAAACGAAAACGTAAAAAGCTTATAGTGAGCGATGTATTGAAGATAGAGATATGCTATAGTGGAACTTTTGATGGTGAACAATCCTTACACTCATTGTAGTATATATAGTTTTAACTGTTTACCCAGCGTAAGCTTAAAAAAACGCACAGACGCTAGGCTTTTTTAACTTTTTAAACTGAAATCGTTACTGCTTGGCTTTCATTGATCATAAATAAATTATTTTGTACATAAACCTTGCTTGTTAAATGATTTAATCACACATACTTGTATTGGGAATCCTGTGTATTATTTTTACTATAGACCTCTTGTGCTAAACACTTGATTTTGTTTAGACCCGAACTGTATTAATGCGAATCCTAGGGAGTCTTTGAATTTTTTAATAACTGCTAAACCAACACTCATACACTAAACCATGCTATATTCACTCTAATTGCATTTTCAATTGCAGAATTTACTGCCCGAAACAGCATAATAGCATAAGTTATTAGACAAAACCAGGGACGGTGCGTCATTAGGGGCCAAATGGGCCCTGCCCACCCAAGGCCGTTAGGCAGCATTGCAAATAATTTGTTTAATTAATGTTTCTTTTTAAACGACTTTATATTGCAGATACTCAACTTAAAATAAGTGTTTTACCCTTCTAGAATCTCTAAAGAGAATTCATTATAAATAGCTCAACCCTAGGTTAAGATCCTGACAGTCTTGTTAGGTGTATCGTCATAGCGAGGGCCGGTCCACAGGAAGTTCCATGTTAAGTATATGGCTTGATGGGCCTGGTGAGGAAACAGTGGACATAGCACTGTCTTGCACGCGAATTCTTCAGTGCTATGAAGGGAATTTTCTCTCTCTTCAAGGGCCAGCAGATTGGTCCCATAGCGTTGCTTTGAAGCGAAACAGAAGATCTCTTCATTTCACTTCCTGCTTCTGTCTCTGTTAAATACGCCCTTAAACAGGTATTCAGCCATTGTTCGCAGCTTTCTGACATTAGACAAAACTATATTTATACATTTTCAGTTGTCTGAAGTTAATTTCTACTGTATGTGTTTTAAACTTTTTTTTTGGCACGGTACGTAGTTATTTCATATGCCGATTGCATGCGTCATAGTATAATGAAAGTGGAATTTTTATTAACAACCTATTTTCTTCTATAGCTCTGAACACAAAGTTAGAAATTAAATAATTATGACCTCATCAACCAAGCTGATAGATAAATGAGCTTCATCCAAGCACAGGAGAGAATATAGTTATAAATAAAGAGCCATGTGAGTACATTTTTAATGCATTAACAATTTATTAAAACTTGTTTCAAATGTTGTGCTGTGTGGAATTATGATAATGGAAATATTGACAACAATAAATGCCAAATACAAAACAATATTTAATATGAAACAACAATAGTATCATCTGGCCCACCCTAAAATTTTAATCAGGAGCCACCCCTGGACAAAACTGTTTAAAATTCTCTAAATGATACGAGATATATCTAAAATTCATGAGATTTCTCTCGACTGTTGGAAATGTCCACTACACGGTTTTCTGTACAAGCTCATAGAACTATACTGACAAGTGAATGCTTGTTTTGATATCAGGAAGCGAGACAGCAGATGATGTTATAGGAATACAGAGTAGAACTAAGACTTTGCATTTAACCAAGATGTTATGTGTTAATCTATAGTCACAATCATTTTTATTGTTAGATTCTCTTACTAGACCACATGCATTGACCGGGAATCGAACCCATCCATCTTGGTGAGAGGCCATCAAAACAAATAAAACAGAAAGCGGCCAACAAAACAAATAAAACAAATCAAGTTTTAGCTTGACAATGTTGGGGTAAACTGTTAACCTTTGCATTGTTTAATTAATACCACAAAAGTACACAAATTACACTGCTGAATAGTAGGAACTACAAGTCGTATTGTGTTATTAATTCTGGTATTCTAGTATACTTCCCCCACATTGTGCACCTTGATCCGAAACCCCTCAAAACCGTCTACCTTTGTTACAACAAAGATTTAGCGGTTAAATGTGTTGTCTGGACTTGCTTGGAACTACTGTCAAACAAGTGACATATTAAGTTTAGAAGTATACACAGAATAGTACACTCTATTAGTAGATATGCTTATTGGACTTTTTGCTATCTATCAAGTTTGACTATGAAGTAGATTTTTAGTAATACTGACCAACATATATAATCCAGGATGCGTCACATTGTTAGTTTTAAGTTTACACAAGACTAGCAAACTTGGTAAATTTACAGCAACAGCAAACAAACAAGGTAACTCTGGAAATAGTGTAGCCTAATTGCCTTTCACCCTATATTATACACACAGTTCACAAGACTCATAACTGCATTGTTACGAAAAAAAACTGCATTCAAAAACCAAAAAGTGGTTGAGTGAATATACACTGGAAAAAAAGTTTTGTAAACACTCAAGTCCACAAGGCTAATTAAATTAGCAACTATCAGGGTGGCCGAGTGGTTAAGGCGTTTGACTTAAGTTCAAATTTCCATTATAAAGGAAGCAAGGGTTCGAAACCCTTCTTTGACATAATTATTGCATCAACATGCCTTGGCGATAGTGTATTGTTATGATACGCGGTACACAAAACCACAAATAAAGTGCATTATTTAAGACCATTACATTAATAGTGGGACATGGGGATAACAATTAAGAAAAAACAGACAATACCCATTAAATATTTATTTAAGTACTTTTACAATATTTACATAAAAATACAACTCTCTCCTTTCTCTTTACGATAGCTTGTTATAATTTTTAAACACATAGCTTGCTGAAAATGTGTTTTCCACGGGGAGCATCGACAGATGTTCTTAAAAACTGGGGAAGCTGCAATGGTTTTATAGGAGTAAAACTTCATCCACTTCTTCTTCATCATCATCATAATCATCATTATTATTATCTAGTCCTTTTTCATCCTTTTCCACAGGAACCTCTTGTAGAGTCTGGGTTGATTTTGATAGTGTTGATACCTTTTCAGATGGCTTGAAAGATGGTTTAAACATATCTTTTAGGGAAGATGGCAAATGCTTTTTAACAAAGAAGCCACTATTTTGAGTAACAATATTTTTTGTTGCACTTGCTTATATTATTATTATTTTGATAATGTTTTGTTAACACTAACCGTGATTCATTTAGTATACCACATTGATGATAACCCACACTTAAGAGCTCACCATTTTTACTTTTCAGATTGCCTAGACATTTTGTTGTTCTCTGTTTTGAGCATTGCCAAAACATTATTCCATTCACATTTTGCCGCTTATAGTTATAAGAGCACCCATTATAGCAGAGGTGGTCAAACAGCACTCCGGGCGCGCTGGCACACCGACTACACTCCGGAGTGCTTCTGGGGCGGACGGCCTTGTAGTGATGGTGGGGGAAGACTATATATCTGTCTCTCTCTCGCTCGCTCTCTCGTCTTACTCCCTCCTGTACTGTCTTTGATGTGCCGAAGGTCAAACGGTCGCGATGTGATGTACCTTAAAGTACTGCATATTGCTGTCTGTAGTCTCACTTGACATTATTTGATCGCAGGGATTAGTGACGTTTGAATATGGCTAGTGCTGAAAAGAAAAGGAGAAGTAGAAGTGCGACTTCTTTTAAGAAAGAGTGAGATCAATTGTTTTTCATCTCGCACAACGGAAACACGATGTGTGTTATATGCCAATGTGTTGTTGTTTGCTTGCGAAAGTAAAAATGGTAACCAAAATTGCATTGTAATAAAATATGAGTCCCATGACACCTTATCAATATTATTAATTGTTTTAATTCTGGCCACCTCGTGGTGTAGCGTCTAGCATTCTTGGATGTAGCCCTGGAGGTCCGGTTTTCAATCCCGGCATTGCCAAGAAATTTAATTCTTGTCTCAGGGTTGGAACTGGGTACACTCAGCCCCATGAGGCAAAACTGAGAAGAGGTGGGTTCGATTCCCATCTCAGCCATCTTGGAAGTAGTTTTCCGTGGTTTCGCACTTTTACTTCAGGCAAATGCCGGGTTGGCTCCTAAATTAAGGCCACGGCTGCCTCCTTCCCAGTCCTCACCTGGAATACAAATACACACACTAATACAGCCACCATAATTACACAGTTTATCAGACAGATTATATACACACACACTTAAGTACACGGGGCTACATGACCACGATGTCGCTAAGCCACTACATCAATCAACAACATGAAAATGTTTTAATGCTAAGCACGTAATCTTAAGTGTAGGTACCGTACCCGTAATTATCACATAGTTGCCTTCTCAAAATCCTAGAATGGATAATGGATCGAAGAATCTTGAAGGTCCCGGCTGAAAACCTGAAAATCTCTCTGACAAGCACTTCTATGATAATCACACAGTCGCAGAGGAAGTGTTATGGACTAACTACACTGGACAAGGATGCTAACTACATTAGGAGCATGAGACCCTTACCTAAATCTCGGGTCGGAATGGGATAAAGGCAACACATATCATAAGTAACCCCTTTCCATAACACAACCTTACCATAATTGAAATAAATCACGCAAGACCCACTTGTAAAAAGGAATGAAGCTACTTCATTGCCGAAAACACCAGACAATAAATAACAATGAAATAAAAACAAATAAATAAAAGTAAATAAAAACTCCCATTCATCCACAAAAAATCTGACATGCACACGCTAAAACAGCTGAGCTTAACACACCCGAAATCTTACGTTTGCATTGCCAACCTCTACTGGAGTTTAAATATTGAAATTAAAATGTTTAAAATAATTTAAATATGTCGAAAGCTTTTCCAAAAGTTTCGTTCAAAAGTGAATTTAAATTTTAACAATACTATTTTTACTCTATACACCAAAAACACCCTTTCTAATTTAAAAAGATCAGCTGGACTACATAAAATGTCCATCAGCTGTTTTCAGATAGCTGCCATTGCTATGCACAATCAGCTGTTTCCTTCTCATCCGGGATTCATACATACACATGACTAATCCCTCAGTCATCACGCATTCTCGTACAAATACAAATTGACAATGTTCCTGAAAGAACACTATTCCTTCCTTAATGTTTCATAAAATAATTCGGAGAACAACACATCTCTCCATTACATCGAAAAATCCCCTAAAATATCACATCCATAAATCATATAATACAATCTCTCACTCACCTTGTGTTGCATACAAGTGTTTCTCCATTCAAAATAAAGAACACGTATGATGGAAGCTTAATATTATTATATTAACTTCGCTAAATAATTTATTATTATTAGCGACAACAACAAAGTTAAAGAAAAGAAACGAACAACACCTATTAAAAGGTTTAATATTTACAACGGACTAGTTATGCAAGTTTGATGTCTAAACTGTCCCTCCATGTCGAAATAATATCGAAATATTATTAATATACTTCTATTTGAGAAGTAAACACGTCAAAGTGTAGATTAAAACTGCCTTCCTTACTATTTCAATAATATATTGAGACCGTCGGTGGAGCTGTCAGGATAGCCAACAACCGCAATGACTTCCCTAACATCTCATCCGTCGGACATAACTGCCGTGAGGATCAGGTGAACTTCCTAATAGGCCAAAGCGGCACGAGAATCTGTAGTCCACAGGGATCGTGGTACATGGTGACGATGGTCATAGACTGCCTAAGGAAAGGTTCACCTTAAAAACTAGACTGAGAAAATAAACATCCAGACTTATGTAAAACACCGTGGAAATTTATTGTTAAAATTCACAAGCCCCTAGCCTAGTTCGGAGGGTTTCAATCGGCTAGTCCGCAAGCTAATAAACAATCAAAAACAAAGAGCAGGTCCCTACCTGAGAAGTTACGGAAAACCCTCGCGAAAGATCTATCTCACAATAATAAAGCAACAACAGCAACACTAGGAAAATGGTACGACGCAAGTCCCTAGGTCAAGTTACAAGATCAAGCTAACATCAGAATTTACATTTAACAGGGTAGCAAAACAAATCTAATTTAGGATGATACCATCTCCGCATTTACATTTAACGTTAATTCATCTAGCTAAGTCCTATCAGTTAATAACAAAATTTACGGCGATGACGTCCGTAACATAAAACAATTACATTCAAAGCTAAGTGAACAGCCATGTAAAAAAATACATTTAATTATTCTTAGTAACTAGGTGCCAACAGCACACAAGAAGGTAACATGTAGGATTCATACACTTTCACATCATAAATAATTAATAAGAGACAACAGTTTTATTAAATTGCCTGCCTGCACCTTGGTTTACTCTTTGTAAGTCATAGTCATCTAAAGTGTGTAGTTACGGTGACGACTGCGTAGTAAAGACTACGTCTAACATCGCATGGCCTGCGCTCCACAAGCTACGAACTCAAGGTTCGAGCAAGCTTCAGGTCGCTACAAAAGTGTCAGCCGTTATAAGTCATTTCCTCAAAAGGAAATATCTTCATTAGCACGGCCATGTCAGCAGGTTCCAAATGCAAAAGAACAAGGTTAGCTAGAAGGAATTCGTTAGTTAGCTTTTATTTTACCAAAATTATGCGTTTTATTATTAATATGTCGGTTTAGGTTTATCGTTGGTTTATGGCGAATAATACTGACAATAGCCTGGGCACGGAGTGTCTCCGCTGAGATCATCTCCACCAAAAGCCTCGACTCAAAAGTAGGAATACAATCAACGAGCAATAACAACTCGGACACACAATAGCACAAGTTACCAGCGGCGCAAAGCTAGCGTTCAATGACTCTGGGATGGGCCTGCACACAACAATCACCCTCCATAACATCTGGTCAACGGGAACAATCCCGGACAAGGTACACACAAATACCTTCATACATTAAATACCTCCTTTAAGAGGGCAGCCTACAACGTACTATAGAAAACCTGACATAACTGTACACGTCAAACGACGGTACACGCAAAAGTGCGCTTAACTAACAAAAAACAATCTATAAAACATGTGATAAGATACAAGGTTTGACACTGGGTTCCATGAGCTAAATAGCAATGAAAGGAAGAGCGAATACAACAAGCATTCTGTCTTCTGTCAAAGTAATTCTGTCTCATAATACAAGCGTGCTCTCAAGGGCACTGGGTCACAAACCAGTTTGTGTCGCTGCAGGCTACAACATTCCTGCGCTGTCTGACACAACACACTAACTATCAAGGCCGGCGATTTAAGCAAAATAAAAACTGTACAACTGGCCTCATCATAAAACCTTTACCATAGGTTATAAACCTCGAAGAATACGTGTATAAAAAACACGCTATCAATCTGAATACAATAATATAATTCCGTCTTTCACACCAAAGACGTCTAAATGGTAGCAATGTCTCATGGCTGGAGCTCTTTGCTCTCAAAGATATAATACTTCAGTAGTTGCTTGTATAAACATGAAATAAATACGTGTCTCCACATGACACTAACAAAATAATAATTGTGGTGCAGATTCCACACTCTGGATCTGCTTAATGATACGTTGGGAACTGGGTTCGATGCTAGACAACGAAACATCCCTTTTTACTTGTAAGGTCTACACTTGACCTGATGGCTTCTGAGCATCATCTCAAATGAAATATAATGCAGTTACAAAACTGGTAATTACAGTCGATTACCTAACTGATACGACTGCTCTAACGAAGTCAGGGGTGTATCAAAGACTGATTGCAAAAAATGCAGTTAAAGAAATATAACCATGGCATCTGATTGCCATAACTAAAGTCAGCAAAGACTTGAAAAATCACCCCAGATAGGGTTAAACAAAGTAGCCTCAAATGACTACGGTCACGTTTAGCAAAAGAAAGGCATTGACGTTCTACGACGTCCATCAAGCTGCACCAGGGTTGACCAAAATGTCTGACCCAAGGGTGTCTCACTCTAACTGAAATAAATGACATCTAATTAGACTAGTTACATTCCCTACCTATAAAAATGGCTGTCACTGAGTTCGGTTGGTTCACAAACTACATTAAACCTACTATACCACCAGAAACTAGAACAAGAAATGGTGTACAAAAACTCACGAAGTGGAGGAGCTCTCACTCAGCCCTCTGTTCAACGACAAGGGTTGAACAAATTCATCCCTGGCTTTCCGGAACGGCATCGTCCTCATCAGGACTCCCATCTGGACTCTCCCAAAGACCAGGGTTCGATCTGTCCCTGTCGTCAACTTCATGAATGTACTGGACATGCCAAGGAATGGCATCCTGGGTTCCTTCCTCCTCGTTCGCTGTTCTGGAAGCTCTACCATCACGCTGGTTCCAATAGAAACATCACCCTCATACCATAGCGGTATTAGCCCATGATGTCGGTGTCAAACATGGTGTAGAATAATTTGATCACGTGGGTGGTGAAATAAATCGTGTAGCAGTTCATTCTTTCACTTCAAAAATCACAATGTTCGTTGAAAATGTTACAGGCTTTAATTGCAATTGATAACACAGCCTTTACTTCGCATATATTGAATAATACGTGATCAAGCACTGTTCTGTGGTTCTTCACGTGTACTGGCGCCACTTTTATATCACGCGGCATCCGTGAAATGTGCGTCGTTTTGTAATTGAAAAATTCACTGTGGCAATTCAAATATATAGTACTTTCATAATCACAATTATTTAAAGTAGTTATAACACGTTTACCTCTATATTTTTCACCAGGCTCTCGGCCCTCCACAAACACGTGGGTACAAAAATGTGGTGTTACGGTAATGTTAGAATTTTCACTATACTTGCCAATTATATCACAATATGATTCCTGTTGTTCACTGTGCATAAATAACAGTGATTTATAGAATATTCGTGCACGATGGCACCCGATGATAACTTCCACGCTAAACAGCGGATATTTTTCCACGTCTGACACGACGGCTATAACTTCACGCCAACACAGGGCGGATTTCCCAGATGTAGTGCAAATAATTCACTATACAATTCTTACTTATCACTCGTATTATAACGTATTCGTGCTCGATGGCAGCAGATAACAATTTCCACGCTAAACAGCGGATATTATTTTCTACGTCTAACAAGACGAATGTAATTTCACGCCTACACGGGGCGGATTCTCCAGACGTAGTGCAAGGCACAGGGTTACTCGAGGAAGTAGGTCGTCAAACCAAAGTCGTTGAGCGACTACTTACATTCCTGTTTGCGTATCTGCAAGGGTATTACCTTACCTTAAGCGAAAATAACATTCTCCAAAATGTTTTAATAATGCTGAATGACGAAATGGAATATTCTGAGTCTTGTGGAAAGATAAAATTAATGAATAAGACCTCAGATAAATAATTAGCAGACTTCACCAAAGTCAAAAGTGCGATTCACCGCTACTTCAAAGCGTCTAGCATGAGCTCTCAGCTCCACGTGGCTTTCTGGGTGTGTTCAAAGGTACTACATCCCATCATAAATGTGCTGTTATAAAAAATATCACATGAACCTTAGCTCAGCGGGTTCATCTGCCTCTCCGTCGTTTCAAGTAAAATGTTGGGACGACATTTTTATTTGACTTAAAGTTCATTCATAAGTGATATTTTTTTAGATTAGCTGCATTAAAGGTTCCAATGCGCTCTCCTGTCCTAATGTCTTCAATCACATAACTTCCATTGTTCAAAGGCTGTCGGATACGACTACTTGATTGTGCCTGCTGCTTCCATCTCATGGATCTTCTTAGCAGCTTCCTCACGGTGTTTCTCTGCGATAGGATAAATCTTCTTCTGGAATGGGGAATCATCCAGTAGTACAAGATCGTACTCGTAGTCCAATATCTCACCAGGTGTGGTGTCGAATATAACCCTGTATTCGCTCAATATTGCATCAAGTTTCTCTCGTATGGGTGCTGATAATGGTTCTGCCTCTCCGTCGGCATCCAGTGTCTCATCAATTTCCTTGCCATTTAAATTTTCCACAACGTCGACTTAGGATAGGAATTCCGGTTCTTCTTCAACTAAGTTCATCTGAATGGGTTCGTTCGGCTTAAACTCTACCGTATTACGTCCCATATCAACGATTCCATCATACTTCCTAATGAAGACTGCACCTAATATGGCATCATGATGCAAGCCTTTCATCACAAGAAATTCGTGCAAGTACACGTGGCTCGAAATCTTCAAAGTGCATAGAATCTGGATTTTGCACGTTACAACACGGTCAGGTATGACTCCTCTGACTCTTACAGCAGAAACTGGCAGCTCTGTCACATCAGAGTTTGCTTTCAGTCTGGCATGGCAATCGGCGGAAATGACACTAATCATCGCCCCAGTATCGATGAGAATGACTACGTTGCATCCATTCAGGGTAGCTACAATCTTCGGTAGACGCGTCAATTCGTAGCTGTGGTTCGTCGTTCGTCTAACAGGTCTTCCTGGATTGGCTCCCAGAGTAAAATGGTGGCAGTTACTCTATGCTCAACCGGGCAAGAATCTATTGATTTTTCGGCGTTTTTTTCTGTCCTGGCGAGAAGTACCGGGCTGGTTTTGCTCCGTCTCCTGCGCCGAATTCCTAGTTTCCCTCGAAGTCGTGTTCTGATCTCCCTCTTCTCGGATTTGGAGTTCTCGAAGTTTTTGAAGATACTCACGGCTCTCCCGTGCTCTTCCTCTCCAATCTCTATCTGGCTGGTTTCTGGGGTCTCGATCTCTGTTATACCCTCTACTGTAACGGTAGTCCCTACGGATACTTCCGTGCTGTGGGTTTCGACCATTATTCCCTCGGCGGTCGTTTTCGTGACGACAGTCGTCGTTCGTCCCTCGGTCGAAGCGCCGGTTCCAGTGACTACGACGGTCATCTCGCTGGTCTCTAGCATATGGAGTGTTGTTCCATTCTCTTCGGCCATAGTTATAATTGTTACGTTGTCCAGAGATCTCTTGGGTTTGCGTCTGCTGTGGCGTCTGGCTCAATTTGTCGACAGTAGTCAAGTTGACATGTCTCTCCTCACGCCTGTCGGCCTTCTGCTGACGGTGTGTCGGGAACTGTTCTGTGTTTGCATCCAACCGTCGCAGGATTTGGTCACACTGCTGAAAAGTGGATGCTCCTGCAGCAATCAATACGCGTTGCACGTCTGCAGGGTATTGCCAAACGATGGTGTTTACTAGGTCTTGTTCAGACAATGGGGGTTGAAGACAACGAAGTTTCGCAAGCTGGGTCGCGAAGTACTTCGCATAGCGCGTTGGAGTATTAGAGCTGTATCGGCGAGTATACATCTCAGCTCTGATGCTCTGCTGGATGTCGCTCGACCAGTAAGTTCTTAACAAGGCCTCTTTGAAATCCTGGTAGACTATAAAGGAGTATCGGAAGGCTCTAAACCAGGTGCTGGCTTGCCCCTCAAGCAAACGCTCTATAACTCGGAGCTCCCTCTCCGGAGTTACCATGGTGTCTCTCAAGTAGCTTTCTACGTTGGCCAGAAATTCAACTGGAGAGATACCACTTCCAGTTCCTGAGAAGCGAGCTGGTTGCTCCTCTCTCGAACGGATAATAGTTACATTTCCCTGCGTATGCGCGGGTCTAAATTAATTATGCAAGTAGTTATGCGTAGGCGTGTTCGTTTCATGACTAAGTCGATTGGGTGCTGGTTGAAAAGGATGGGCGTCAAAGTTCAAAGTTTGACTTTGCGCTGAACCGGTGAATTGAGATGGTTGCGGTTCTATAGGTGCGCTGGGTTGGAAATGAGTAGGCATCATCCCTGCGGATTGAGATACGGGTGTCGCCTGAGAGTCTCAAATCTGTGAGGGTAAGTGTCTCTCTCTAGGAAGCGTCTCAAGTCTGTCGAGACGTCTCTCAATAACCTCGAGCCCTGGGATGGTCCTAGCTGTGACTTTATTACCTAAGTCGTTAAGTTGTAGCTCGATCCTATCGACTTTCCCTTTGAGGTTCGTGTCAACTACGCGTATTGCCGTCCTCAGGTTATGGCTGAGGTCTAACCTCTCGGTTACCGCGACTTCCTCGAATCGTTTCTGTAAGGAATCGATTTCTCCTTCGACTTTCGACACGTTGTCTTGGATCTCTCCAACATCATCTCTGACCTCGGCTACCTTAGCCTCCATTGTGGTCTTGTGTTCGTTGAGGTCACCCCTCAATAACATGAGATCGATTTTATGTTCCTCACGATGAACGTCAACTGTTTCACGCAGGCTTTCTACGGTTTCTGTCAACCCCGTAATATTCCCCCTATTGGTGTTTAATTCGTCCTTGACCTCGATCATGCCATCGACGATCGTCTTGACGTTATTCACAGCATTCGCTGCACCTCTCATCAAAATCAGTCCAATATTCATGGTTGCCATGTCCTTTTTCACGGTGTCAATAAATCCCTCGACGTGAGTCAATCGAGTCCCAAATTCTTCTCGAGTGTGCTCCAGGTCGGCTCTCATATCTATCTGGACTCTGTTTATGTTCGTTTGAATTTGAGCTGTGTGCTCCTCCAATCGGGTCTGCACGTCCTCCCTAGCTCTATTCATCTGGTCGGTTAAGCTATCTATACGCTGGTTAGCCTCCTAATGGTGTCGTATGACATCAACCCTAACAGCCGCTAAACCTGCCGTAAGATCATTCCTAGCTTCGACTCTATATGCGTCCATGTCGGCCGTGACCTGTGTTAAATCAGTCCTAACATTGTTGATCGACTCAGTGACTTGGTCCACATGACCACTTACAATATTTATAGATTGAGTGTTAACCTCTAAGTCATGTCTGACATTGTTAATTGACTGGGTGTTTACTTCTAAGTCCTGTCTAACTTGGTCCACATGACCACTTACAGTGTTGACAGCTTGGGTATTCTGACCTAAGTCACCTCTTACATCACATAAATCAGTCCTTACTATACCTAATTCAGCAGTAATCTGCTGGAGGTTGGCATTAACACCTGCCATCATCTCCCCAAACACACGACGAATGGTTTCCTCATCCATTGACAAGAAATATATATGAGAAAGTGAGGGATCAATCTCTAATGGAACTTACAGCTATGATTAGTCACTTGATGGTATAAAGCTTGTTTCATTTAAATAAATATCACGAGTACAGCTGGAGTATGCAAACTAAGTGCTTCTACATTTACAAAGACAACGGCGAGCAAAGCAAAGTATTACATTTACTCAGGATGAGGCATCATCAAAGAAAATCCTATCCTTCATTTATCTAACACTAAAGCCTCACCCCATGGACTTCTATCATACATGAATGCCATGCGGTCAATTGATCTGCAGTACGACTTTCTAAGTTCGTCCCAGTCCTGTCAATTTACGATTAATCAACATTAAGATCCTCATAAATAACATGGAACTGACGGTCACCACGTTAACGTCGGCACATGAGTTGGGCACCATTTTATGAGACCGTCGGTGGAGCTGTCAGGATAGCCAACAACCGCAATGACTTCCCTAACATCTCATCCGTCGGACATAACTGCCGTGAGGATCAGGTGAACTTCCTAATAGGCCAAAGCGGCACGAGAATCTGTAGTCCACAAGGATCGTGGTACATGGTGACGATGGTCATAGACTGCCTAAGGAAAGGTTCACCTTAAAAACTAGACTGAGAAAATAAACATCCAGACTTATGTGAAACACCGTGAAAATTTATTGTTAAAATTCACAAGCCCCTAGCCTAGTTCGGAGGGTTTCAATCGGCTAGTCCGCAAGCTAATAAACAATCAAAAATAAAGAGCAGGTCCCTACCTGAGAAGTTATGGAAAA
The DNA here is from genome assembly GCA_946902985.2 of Meconema thalassinum. Classification (NCBI taxonomy): domain Eukaryota; kingdom Metazoa; phylum Arthropoda; class Insecta; order Orthoptera; family Tettigoniidae; genus Meconema; species Meconema thalassinum. Next base: position 883,047,229 of record OX336389.2, on the reverse strand, counting down.
CCCTCGCGAAAGATCTATCTCACAATAATAAAGCAACAACAGCAACACTAGGAAAATGGTACGACGCAAGTCCCTAGGTCAAGTTACAAGATCAAGCTAATATCAGAATTTACATTTGACAGGGTAGCAAAACAAATCTAAGTTAGGATGATACCATCTCCGCATTTACATTTAACGTTAATTCATCTAGCTAAGTCCTATCAGTTAATAACAAAATTTACGGCGATGACGTCCGTAACAGAAAACAATTACATTCAAAGCTAAGTGAACAGCCATGTAAAAAAATACATTTAATTATTCTTAGTAACTAGGTGCTAACAGCACACAAGAAGGTAACATGTAGGATTCATACACTTTCACATCATAAATAATTAATAAGAGACAACAGTTTTATTAAAATGCCTGCCTGCACCTTGGTTTACTCTTTGTAAGCCATAGTCATCTAAAGTGTGTAGTTACGGTGACGACTGCGTAGTAAAGACTACGTCTAACATCGTATGGCCTGCGCTCCACAAGCTACGAACTCAAGGTTCGAGCAAGCTTCAGGTTGCTACAAAAGTGTCAGCTGTTATAAGTCATTTCCTCAAAAGGAAATACCTTCATTAGCACGGCCATGTCAGCAGGTTCCAAATGCAAAAGAACAAGGTTAGATAGAAAGAATTCGTTAGTTAGCTTTTGTTTTACCAAAATTATGCGTTTTATTATTAAGATGTCGGTTTAGGTTTATCGTTGGTTTATGGCGAATAATACTGACAATAGCCTGGGCACGGAGTGTCTCCACTGAGATCATCTCCACCAAAAGCCTCGACTCAAAAGTCGGAATACAATCAACGAGCAATAACAACTCGGACACACAATAACACAAGTTACCAGCGGCGCACAGCTCGCGTTCAATAACACTGGGATGGGCCTGCACACAAAAGTCACCCTCCATAACATCTGGTCAACGGGAACAATCCCGGACAAGGTACACACAAATACCTTCATACATTAAATACCTCGTTTAACAGGGCAGCCTACAACGTACTATAGAAAACCTGACATAACTGTACACGTCAAACGACGGTACACGCAAAAGTGCGCTTAACTAACAAAAACAATCTATAAAACATGTGATCAGATACTAGGTTGGACACTGGGTTCCATGAGCTAAATAGCAATGAAAGGAAGAGCGAATACAACAAGCATTCTGTCTTCTGTCAAAGTAATTCTGTCTCATAATACAAGCGTGCTCTCAAGGGCACTGGGTCACAAACCAGTTTGTGTCGCTGCAGGCTACAACATTCCTGCGCTGTCTGACACAACACACTAACTATCAAGGCCGGCGATTTAAGCAAAATAAAAACTGTACAACTGGCCTCATCATAAAACCTTTACCATAGGTTATAAACCTCGAAGAATACGTGTATAAAAACACGCTATAAATCTGAATACAATAATATAATTCCGTCTTTCACACCAAAGACGTCTAAATGGTAGCAATGTCACATTGCTGGAGCTCTTTGCTCTCAAAGATATAATACTTCAGTAGTTGCTTGTATAAACATGAAATAAATACGTGTCTCCACATGACACTAACAAAATAATAATTGTGGCGCAGATTCCACACTCTGGATCTGCTTAATGATACGTTGGGAACTGGGTTCGATGCTAGACAACGAAACATCCCTTTTTTCTTGAAAGGTCTACACTTGACCTGATGGCTTCTGAGCAACATCTCAAATGAAATATAATGCAGTTACAAAACTGGTAATTACAGTCGATTACCTAACTGATACGACTGCTCTAACGAAGTCAGGGGTGTAACAAAGACTGGTTGCAAAAATGCAGTTAAAGAAATATAACCATGGCATCTGATTGCCATAACTAAAGTCAGCAAAGACTTGAAAAATCACCTAGGGTTAAACAAAGTAGCCTCAAATGACTACGGTCACGTTTAGCAAAAGATAGGCATTGACGTTCTACGACGTCCATCAAGCTGCACCAGGGTTGACCAAAATGTCTGACCCAAGGGTGTCTCACTCTAACTGAAATAAATGACATCTAATTAGACTAGTTACATTCCCTACCTATAAAAATGGCTGTCACTGAGTTCGGTTGGTTCACAAACTACATTAAACCTACTATACCACCAGAAACTAGAACAAGAAAGGGTGTACAAAAACTCACGAAATGGAGGAGCTCTCACTCAGCCCTCTGTTCAACGACAAGGGTTGAACAAATTCATCCCTGGCTTTCCGGAACGGCATCTTCCTCATCAGGACTCCCATCTGGACTCTCCCAAAGACCAGGGTTCGATCTGTCCCTGTCGTCAACTTCATGAATGTACTGGACATGCCAAGGAATGGCATCCTGGGTTCCTTCCTCCTCGTTCGCTGTTCTGGAAGCTCTACCATCACGCTGGTTCCAATAGAAACATCACCCTCATACCATAGCGGTATTAGCCCATGATGTCGGTGTCAAACATGGTGTAGAATAATTTGATCATGTGGGTGGTGAATTAAATCGTGTAGCAGTTCATTCTTTCACTTCAAAAATCACAATGTTCGTTGAAAATGTTACAGGCTTTAATTGCAATTGATAACACAGCCTTTACTTCGCATATATTGAATAATACGTGATCAAGCACTGTTCTGTGGTTCTTCACGTGTACTGACGCCACTTTTATATCACGCGGCATCCGTGAAATGTGCGTCGTTTTGTAATTGAAAAATTCACTGTGGCAATTCAAATATATAGTACTTTCATAATCACAATTATTTAAAGTAGTTATAACACGTTTACCTCTATATTTTTCACCAGGCTCTCGGCCCTCCACAAACACGTGGGTACAAAAATGTGGTGTTACGGTAGTGTTAGAATTTTCACTATACTTGCCAATTATATCACAATATGATTCCTGTTGTTCACTGTGCATAAATAACAGTGATTTATAGAATATTCGTGCACGATGGCACCCGATGATAACTTCCACGCTAAACAGCGGATATTTTTCCACGTCTGACACGACGGCTATAACTTCACGCCAACACAGGGCGGATTTCCCAGATGTAGTGCAAATAATTCACTATACAATTCTTACTTATCACTCGTATTATAACGTATTCGTGCTCGATGGCAGCAGATAACAATTTCCACGCTAAACAGCGGATATTATTTTCTACGTCTAACAAGACGAATGTAATTTCACGCCTACACGGGGCGGATTCTCCAGACGTAGTGCAAGGCACAGGGTTACTCGAGGAAGTAGGTCGTCAAACCAAAGTCGTTGAGCGACTACTTACATTCCTGTTTGCGTATCTGCAAGGGTATTACCTTACCTTAAGCGAAAATAACATTCTCCAAAATGTTTTAATAATGCTGAATGACGAAATGGAATATTCTGAGTCTTGTGGAAAGATAAAATTAATGAATAAGACCTCAGATAAATAATTAGCAGACTTCACCAAAGTCAAAAGTGCGATTCACCGCTACTTCAAAGCGTCTAGCATGAGCTCTCAGCTCCACGTGGCTTTCTGGGTGTGTTCAAAGGTACTACATCCCATCATAAATGTGCTGTTATAAAAAATATCACATGAACCTTAGCTCAGCGGGTTCAATATGGCCATCGCAATTACTCTAAGTAATTTAAAAAGTTTAACGTTCACGCATTAGTAACACAGACTATTAATGTCGTAGATTAGGTTTCTGTTTAATCCAGGTTTAATATGATCATTCATTTAAGAACACCTCATATGATTATTAGTTCAAGATTTTAATAAAAGTTTAATAGAAATCCAGAAACATAAATTAATTCAGCAGATCACCTAGCTGTTCCGCATGCCTCCTTAAAATAGTCTAATCCAACTAACACATTCTTAGAATAATAATGAGTTACACCTAACTCAACTTCATTTCACTCAAATGCTAGAAATAGCATGATATAACATTACAGCAATAAGTTAATAAGTTTCTTAATTAATACGGTATATTTTCTTCGTATATGCACACTCAAAATATTTCTTCGCAGCTTCACACTTCACCAAAGTTATACGGAATGACATCATCGTACACTAATTTACCATTACATCACAATGCGGAATTAACCTTCGCAGTAGTTACAATAAATACCTTAATGCGGAATTACCCATCGCATTCCCCAATAATAAATTCAAATGTGTGTCCAATATTGACTTAATTAACTGTTATAATGTTGCTCTGTATATTTATACATCATAACAACTTCAAATGTTGTTTACAAGATGGTTCAGATTATTAATAATCGTTGAAATGTGTGTAGGATTGACTCCCTCTGCAAGTTTAATAAGCACAGTAAACCTGGAATCAATTAAATGTTCCTTAAATATTTAATAAAATACGAACATATCGTTCCATGCTGACGTAAACTCAACAATATCATAAAGTCAAGACTGCAATTGTCTCTGACGTTACAACATGCTCTATGAAATTTGTTGTCATACAAATGTTCCACGTGTCTGAGTTCAAAATTGGATCAAGACGTCTATAAAAATCGTCGATCAATAAAAATAATTAAATCTTCCAAAATATTTATGTTTCCTCAAAGTTCGGTAACGATAGATCAATGCTATCTTAAAATAAAATAATTGTCAGCTGAAACTGACTATCAACTGAATATCATAGTTACTGTATCTTAAATACACTTGGCAAATCGATGAAATCATCCTAAATGTTCATGCCAAAACCATAAAATGTCGAAGAGATTATCACACAATCTCATTTAAATGTATTAATAAATCGTCGATCGCTTCCCTTAATATATCTTCTCGTAGAAAAATACCCAAAGTTAATCCTCTACAAACGAATAATAAAAACGTTGATGACGAAACCCTGAATATAATTCCACTATTAAAATCATGGAAAAGATTTAAATAAAATTCAAAGAAATCCCAAACATGGAAATAAATTCCATATGATTATTTGTAGATTAAATTAATGCCAATAGAAAAGAAAGTTGGAATCGAAAACAAAAATATCCAACGCTAAAGTTTACTGAAAAATACCACAAATAATCAAAGATAAAAGGTAATACTACAGTAGGGTATTGGTGCTCAACGTGTATCAATCTACTCCAAACTACGTAAAAGATTGTCTTCGCTGTACCTTGATAGAAATTCTCGATGAATTGTAGCGAAGAGGAATTACCCAGGTGAATTGGTAATTCTGTTCCAGCCCAGGATCGAACTGTAGTTACCCAATATCCACAAACAGACATCTCCGACATCGAACTCGCGTTCCTCCAAGAGCACCTCCTGTCGTATATTGGACTCGAACTGCGGCTCTCCCGTTCGCTCGAACTGCCATCGTCTTCCGTTAGATAGCGTCTTCTAAAACGTTCTTCCGACAACTCTTGTAAACTTCCATGAAGAACGAGCAATACCGTTGAATAATGTTCGTAATTGTAGACAATGTATTGCTTCGAAGATGTAATGAAGTCAATTGGTCGCCCAATGTCGTGATATAATGGACATAATTTTACAATGTTCTAATTTCATATCGAAGGTTGCTCGGTGAAGCCACTATGCTTCCATCTCATGTACCCCTGACGCATAGTTTACTCAAACATCACAGCCAACATTTTAACGGTGAACTGTCTTATTATAACGTATTGAATAAATATCATCGTGAATATCTGTGGAATTGATATCTCACTGAAATAAAATTGCAGCCTCACTCATCTTATACTGCACGGAGCTTTGCGAATGTCTATGCACTACTGCTTCGAATGTTCGGTCTGTCCAGGCACGGACTTGCCTTGTGTATACTGCGTAGCGCACACTTTGTTCCGGCCACGATATAAGCACTTTTCTCCGAGCGCTAGATTCACGTTTCTAAAACTTGTCGAATCTCGAAATTGGGATACCATAGATCCCTTATAGATGCTTGCCTATCACACTCGCACTATAAACTTGCTTATACAAGCTTTGTGTTTAAGCTGGCTTCTCATTACCGCACACACAAGTAATATAACTTAAATACTGTGGTTAACACTGGCTTTCTCTAAACACGGGAAGTGCGGGCTTGCCATGCTATTGGCCCTCGATCGCTGGTTCGGTTGAAGCGCAGACTCCCTTAGCTTTGAAACACCGCACTCCTCACTCCGCGGTCGACTCTTGCCAAATCTCAAAACAGTAATGAACACTGTTTCCACTCCTCACTCTTCCATCTGACTGAATTTCCGCCATTTTCCAAGAGAGGGGATAAGATTGCGCGGGCTCTTTACAATGCGTATTACTTCATTCTGGAGTATTTAAACATTGTAATAACATTTTTCCATGTTTGATATTAAAATTTAGCGTCTTTTCATGTGATAATATCCTGTTTAAACGGTCTAAAATAGAAAAGATAACTAGCTTAGTTATGATCCCAGGGTCTTCTACCAAAGAAGTCTTCTCTGATTGGCTATCAAAGCTCAGACATGTAGCTCGTGGATACCTTATTTATCCCAATATAGGCGCAGTATCGCGTCTTTCCCAAGGTACAATAACCTTGTCAGAGCGACCCATAATGCATCATAGACTTGCAACTAAGCTAAAAACTCGTTTTATGTCATGAATCCAGCCCTTCCAATCTCATGCATGTTCACCATCACAGACATGATTCTGGCCTCAAAATCATCCTAAAATAAGCCGAATTCGGGCTCATCCCTCTCTCAACTGAGGAGAAAAACATTTCCAGAATGTATTTATCAGGCTGTAACTCGACCTTTACTATGTTACTGAGCAGAATCGGGTTATTTCTAGCCTATCTTCTTATATAATCGTTTTAAATTTCTTGCGTTGAATTTCCCCGAAGACTCATCATTCTTATCGTCGTAAATCTCATAACAGTCACTCGGAACGGACCCGTGAAAAGGTAAGCAAATTTTGGGTATATTTTCTCGGCTACATCGACCTTCACTGGTTTCCGAATTAAAATAATTTCTCCAATTTCAAGTGGCTTACTAAACCTCTTCCCTTGTAGACGTTTCATTCGTTTTTGGGCTGCTTTCTGCAAATTCTCCTTAGCAAGATCTATTCTAGCTTGCCGGTCAATGTCAGGATCATTAGGAATAGTTCTAAAATGTTTTCCCATGGTCTTTGTGGTTTTTTTTTTGTGTAGCCTCCTGAGAGGCCGAGTGCAGGTCTTCCTAATCGACGCCAGTGGGCGACCTGCGCGTCGGGATGAGAGATGGAATGTATGAAGAGGAATGAAACTGGGCAAGGATGTGGAAGGAAGCGGCCGTGGCCTGTAAGAAGGTACTGTCCCAGCATTTGCCTGGTGTTGAAAATGGGAAACCACGGAAAACCATTTCAAGGACAGCCGACGGTGGGGCTCGAACCCACGCGTCTACCGAGTCAGCAGAGAGCTTGGCCCCTTGACTTAACGCAGCGCTTTAGCCCACGTAGCCACTACAGTCGGTGTTTTTGTTGATGATGGAGCAACATTGGAATATCAGCTGTACTTTCCTGAATGGTAGAGTTCAAACATTCCTCTATTATGGGGACAAATCTCACCCAACTCTGGTGATCTTCTGGGCAGAATATGCGACAGAATTTTGCAAATTCTGACATTATTCTCTCAGAGTTGTTGGACTCTGGATTCCTAATGCTTGAGAAAATATGTCTGATTCCAAGTCTATCCATTTCTGCCTGAAATTCCGTTGACGTGAACTTTGCACCATGGTCTGACAGTAGAATTTCTGGCTTCCCAGCCTTAGGGAATACTGCCTTCTCCAGTCTATTAACAACTTGTTTCGTGGTGACCTTCTGGATGGGATTCAATGTGACATATTTAGAGAACACATCAATAGTGACCAACAATTATTGATTTCCTCTATAGGCCTTAGGGCAAGGACCGAATATGTCGCAGGCCATGAGCTCACCAGGCTTGAAGGAATAATAGCGTTTGGTTTACACTTCAACAGCTCGGATGCATACTTCCCTCGTTGAAATTTGTCACAGGATCTCACTATCTCGGCGATGGAATTCCTCATGTTATCCAGACAAATCTCTCTTTCAAAGTGCTCGAGTTTTGTCCACGCCACCGTGGCCTATGCTGTGATGAGCCAACCATACCAATTTAACCACCAAGGTTGGCGGCACGACCATAGTCTTCGCCACGTCGATGTATTTACATACAATGTCACCGCTCATAATGAAACGTCGCGACTTTCTCTCATTCTCCGCGTGATCAGGATGAGTATTGTCCATCAACCCCTTTAAGAACCTATACATATGTCTAATTGGAGCGCATCTCTTCTGTGATATGGCAAAACGTTCAAGTTTCTTCAACGTGGAAAGATCTTCTTCTTCCAATTGTATATTGTTAATCTGCACATTTGTTACAGGGTTTCGGGACAAGGCATCAGCTAGAAGGTTATCCTTTCCTGGCTGGTGTACAATGGTGGCGTTAAATTGCTGGGTGAACAATGCCCATCTTGTCAATCTGTCACTTGACATGTCGGATTTAAGCATAAACTGCAAAGCTTTGTGATCAGTGATAATGACAATCTTGTGTCCAATCAAGATGTTTTCCATTGGTGGAGAGCTGTGACAAATGCAAGAGCCTCCAGTTTCGTCGTAAAGTAATTTTCTTCGTGCTTCCGGAGTTTTCTTCCTGTGAATGCAATGTAGTGTTTGTTCTGTTTCTCATCCTTCTGATACAACACTGCACTGATCCCTATGCGAGATGCATCTGACGTCCATTTCCAACGGTTGTTCTTTTTAGGAGCTCATACAATGGAGCCATCACTTCTGAATAACGTGGGCAGTGATTACTAATACATTGGCAGACACACACGAATTCTCTGACCTGTTTAACCTTCTTAGGTTTAGGAAATCGCATAATTGCATCTATTTTGTCCTGGTTCGGATGGTAGCCATATTGGTCAATTGTATCCACCAAAAATCTAATTCTTTCATGCATAAAATGACATTTCTCAAAATTTATCTTGATATTAGCAGCTTTGAGATCTTCAAACACTAACCTCAAATGTTCTAGATGTTCATGAACATTCCTGGATGAAAGAATCAGCTCGTCAATATAGCAAAGTACATTTTCCCTGACTTTCTCAGAAAGTTTGCTGTCCAAAGCTCTAATGAACTTTGGTCCACTGTTAACAATTCCAAAAGGAACGCGTAAAAACACCCAGGTCGTCTGATCGAACAAGAAACCAGTATATTGCCTACTATCCTCAGATAGTTCAATTTGATAAAAAGAAGCCGTCAAGTCCAGGACGCTGAAACAGGCCTTTCCTTTAAACTGCCTCAATAAGTCTCGAATCTTTGGCGGACGGTCCATTTCCGTCATCATTAGAACGTTCAAATTCCTGGCATCGAGGCATAACCTCAACTGTCCATTGTTCTTCTTGACTACGGTGATCGTGTTTATATAAGAAGATGCTTGTTTCCGTATTATTCCTTCTTCTTCCATCTTCTTTATAATTCCACGAACCTCTTCATAATACTTCTCAGGGATTGGATATATTTTCTTCTGATAAGGCGCATCATTAGTCAATCTAATCTTATATTGGAAATCCTTTATCAATCCTCGTTTATCATCAAAAATTTCCTGGAATTCCATAATTATTTTTTTCAAATTCGTTCTGAATTTCTTCAAAGACTTCTGCTTTCAATGCGAATTGTTCCTTTTCTTGCTCTACCTCCTCAAATACATTATTAAAAATTTCTTCTCTGTAGTCTGTATCTAGACTGGAATTCACGTCCTTTTCTTCGAAATCTTCCGTGTCCAAACTTCCTTCATTGATTTTAATAATGCGATTTTTCATATCGATGACAGCCCCGACTTTCGTAATGAAGTCTATTCCTAGTATGATGTCAAAATTAATCTTACAGACCACGAGGAAACTGTGTTCAAAAAGTCGACCATCAATTCTAAAGTTCAACAATGCCTGGACTTTGCATTTCACAGACTTATCCTGGAAAATTCGACGAACCTTAACTGTAGATGCAGGTAGATAGTCATGCTGTTTCCCGCTAACAATTTCTGATAACATTTCTCAGACATTATGGAAATCACAGCTCCAGTACCCACAAGAGATTTACAAGTAATGTCTTCCACAAGAATATTAATGATTAGCAACTCCAAAACATTGTCTTCTCTAGAATCCTCCTGTTCGAATAACAAATCCTCATCTGTTACCTGATATATCTTGTTAGTGGTGAAGTCGTGTGTTAGTTGAGTGACTTTCTTGCTTAGTTCCGTTTTGTAATCGGAGTTTTTTTTAATCCTTGGGAGTCTTCTTCAAATCTCCCCATCTTACTCGTACCGGGTTGAGGATCATCTTTCTTCCTTCCCTTTTCATCTTTTTTCTTCCCCTCTTCTTTCCTTCTTTCCTTAAGGTGATCCTGAGCTTCTTTATGCCTTTCTTCATACTGTTCCTTCGTGAAAACTTTGTCATGATTATTCCCCTCACGATTATACCCCTTGTTATCGTTACTATTATTATTATAATAACCCGTTCTTCTATTGTTATTATAACGATTATCCTGCTGCTGATAAGGTCTTCGTTCTCTATACCTTCTGTATCTCGGTTCATATCTTCTATCTTTGAAATATGTATTTCTGTCAGGACCTCCTCCATTTCTATTCTGATCATTCCTGATATCAGTCTGCTGTGTCAGATCCACAAAAATCGTATTGATTTCTCTGTGTTCATTCCTAGAGTTTCGAGCAACTGCGTTCGGGATAGGACTAGTACAGTCAAGTTTCCTGAGTAACTCGTCCATCTTCGCAAGATCTGTTATGCCTGCCGATATCAGATATCGTCTCACTTCAACAGGAAGTTGTTGAGAGATAGCCTCAATCAATTCTCCTTGGCTTAATGGGGGCTGAAGGAATCTTAAGCGGGCCAATTGTTGAGAAAGTAATCTGCGTAACGTGTTGGAAGTGCGCTAGAATACTTTCTAGAGTAGACCTCTGCTCTAAGAGAATTTTGGGCTTCCACGGACCAAAATCTCTTTATCAATGAGTCAGCAAACTCGTCAAAGTCTGAGAACGTATAGCGGAATGCGCGATATCAAGAAAGGGGACCTCCTTCCAAATATCGTTCCACAAACTTCAGTTCCCTTTCCCTCGGAATCTGAGCTTCCGTGAAGTAATCAGCCAGATTACGAACAAATTCGATATGTGTGTAATCGTCTTGATTATTAAAACGACCTGGCTTGTCTTAAAAATTACGGATGACCGTAATATTCCTCGCCTGGGTCATAGGTGTACTTGTCCTAGGTTCTGATACCACTCTCTCTGTTTCGAATGTCCTATATCCATACCTTTCTGGTGGTCTCGATTGTGGGAAATCTGTTTTAGTTTGTCTAACATCCTCTTCGGTGTTAGTTTTCGATACTGTAATCTCTTTCTCTCCTTTCCCCTTCTCCTCTAAGCCTTCTAAGACCCCTAATATGCTTCCCAACTTCTTGCTTCAGTTCTTCCTTTACCTTATCCAAGCTCCCCAAATCATTAGTGTTTAAGCTACGTAGACGTTCTCTCAAGTCCTCAGTATCGTTCGACTTAACATTACCTATGGCCTTGATATCGTCAACTATTTTATCGAGATTAATTTAACCTCGTCTGATTGTCGTTCGCGATCCTCCTTGAACTGCGATACATCGTCTACCTGTATTTTCGACATGGATTCGATACGTTTGTTTACATCTTCTCTTAAGCTAGCTATATCCTTATTAATACTTGACTCTGAATATGTAACCTTTTCTCCATGCTAGATCTAATCTCAGCAAGATAATTATTGTTTACCCTATTCCATTCTTCCTTCCAAGCAACAGCATTAGCTTTAAGTATTTCCTCCTTGTCAATATCTAAATCTTCCGTTAAGATTTTATTGTGATCTGTAACCTGTGTTCTTAATGATTCTACGTTATCCCTAAGTTCAGCTAGTGTACTGATAGTATGGAGCGAGTCATTGGTAAATTGAGTTCTCAGAGCATCTAAATCACCTCTATTTGATTCGTTATTCTTTTCGAGTTCTTTCCTAACCTCACTTTGAAAATTATTGTTACTGGTTTCTAAATCATTAAGTTTAACTTGTAAATCAATAGTGCTATTTTGTAATTTGATAACTCGGTTCTTTAGACCAGATGCCTCCTATTTCATTTTCCCCATGTCTGCTCTTATATTAGTAACATCAGAATATACAATTTTCAAATCATATTTAACTTTATTCACATCTGTTTGTATTTGTCCCACTTTATTATGAACATGCTCAACATCTGATTGTATTTTTGTAACTTTATTTTCATGTTACCCATATTTGTTTTAGTGTCTGTAACCTCTGTGTGAATGTTACCAATGTCGGTTTTAACATTACCAATGTCCAACTTAACATTAGTCATGTCAGCCTTAATATTGCCAACATCTGATTTAGTGTCAGTGACCTCAGTGTGAATATTACAAATGTCGGTCTTAACATTAGCCTTGTCAGCCTTAATATTGCCAACATCTGCTTTAGTGTCAGTGACCTCAGTGTGAATATTACCACTGTCGGTTTTCAAATTGCCAACATTAGTATGAATGTCACCTACTCATTGCTGGACTTCCTTGGATCCTTCCTGTAAATGGAACACCCTAGTTGTCATTGACGCTTCGCTAGTTTGCCAACCGTCAAGCATACCTCTAACATTTTCAATATCACCCTGTATAGATTCTTTCACACTCTCTGTTTCTTTACTGGTCATCTTTTGAACGACTTTGTCTATGACCTTGTCCATTTCCTTCTTTGCCTCCTCTTGTAGCTTGCCAAAGAGGCCTGTCACCTCCTGTATTGACATTGTTGCCATTATAACAATAATACACTTAAATGCTGTAGGGGTACACAAAATAGAGCATACTGACTACACTTTGAGCAACCAATTTCTACAATACTTGGGTATTTTTCTACATAGCGTTAACTTATTCTAGTATCTTACAACTAGACCCCATTTATTTCATTGTTAATCGCAGCAATCATCCTTACGTCACCTAAATCAATTCTACTACCACATAAATCCTCAATATCATTACTAAACTGATTTAAATTTACTATGACTTGGTAAACACAGACCATCGAACCGGTTAATACAATAAAATAGGTTCAGATCATAGGTTATTATTCAATAATTCCACCTATGTTTCTCCAATCTCAGGATTATCCAACATCTGACCTTCCTAAAAGCAACTAGTGATCACCATCACTCTAATTAACCATTCATGGCATTACGAAAAATATTTCGGCACCCTTGTTGAGATTGTCATTCCTAAAGACTAAATTCTCAACTGTGGTGCCAAAGTCTTTAGCCGAACACGTTGGGATCGCCATTCTACCTGACTGTACCCGTAATTATCATCCTTGTCAAAATCCTAGAATGGAGAATGGATCGAAGAATCTTGAAGGTCTCGGCTGAAAACCTGAAAATCCCTCGTACAAGCACTTCTATGATAATCACACAGTCGCAGAGGAAGTGTTATGGACTAACTACACTGGACAAGGATGCTAACTACATTAGGAGCATGAGATCCTTACCTAAATCTCCGGTCGGAATGGGATTAAGGCGCAATATACCATGAGTACCCCCATTCCATAACACAACCTTACCATAATTGAAATAAATCACTCAAGACCCACTTGTAAAAAGGAATGAAGCTACTTTATTGCCGAAAACACCAGACAATAAATAACAATGAAATAAAAACAAATAAATAAAAGTAAATAAAAACTCCCACTCATCCACAACAAATCTGACATACACACGCTAAAACAGCTGAGCTTAACACGCCCGAAATCTTACATGTACATTGCCTCCCTCAACTGGAGTTTAAATATTGAAATTAAAATGTTTAAAATAATTTAAATATGTCGAAAGCTTTTCCAAAAGTATCGTTCAAAAGTGAATTTAAATTTTAATAATACTATGTTTTACTCTATACACCCAATAACTGCCTTTCTAATTTAAAAAGATCAGCTGGACTACATAAAATGTCCATCAGCTGTTTTCAGATAGCTGCCATTGCTATACACAACCAGCTGTTTCCTTCTCATCCGGGATTCATACATACACATGACTAATCCCTCAGTCATCACGCATTCTCGTACAAATACAAATTGACAATGTTCCTGAAGGAACACTATTCCTTCCTTGATGTTTCATAAAATAATTTGGAGAACAACACATCTCTCCATTACATCGAAAAATCCCCCAAAATATCACATACATAAATCATAATATACAATCTCTCACTCACCTTGTGTTGCATACAAGTGTTTCTCCATTCAAAATAGAGAACAGGTATGATGGAAGCTTAATATTATTATATTAACTTCGCTAATAATTTATTATTATTAGCGACAACAACAAAGTTAAAGAAAAGAAACGAACAACACCTATTAAAAGGTTTAATATTTACAACGGACTAGTTATGCAAGTTTAATGTCTAAACTGTCGATCCATGTCGAAACAATATCGAAATATTATTAATATACTTCTATTTGAGAAGTAAACACGTCAAAGTGTAGATTAAAACTACCTTCCTTACTATTTCAATAATATATGGCCATCGCAATTACTTCAAGTAATTTAAAAAGTTTAAAGTTCACTCAATAGTAACACAGACTATTGATGTCGTAGATTAGGCTGCTGTTTAATCCAGGTTTAATATGATCATTCATTTAAGAACACCTCATATGATTATTAGTTCAAGGTTTTAATAAAAGTTTAATAGAAATTCAGAAACCTAAATTAATTCAGCAGATCACCTTGCTGTTCCGCATGCCTCCTTAAAATCGTCTAATCCAACTAACACATTCTTAGAATAGTAATGAGTTACACCTAACTCAACTTCATTTCACTCAAATGCTACAAATAGCATGATATAACATTACAGCAATAAGTTAATAAGTTTCTTAATTAATACGGTATATTTTCTTCGTATATGCACACTCAAAATATTTCATCGCAGCTTCACCCTTCACCAAAGTTATACGGAATGACATCATCGTACACTAATTTACCATTACATCACAATGCGGAATTAACCTTCGCAGTGGTTACAATAAATACCTTAATGCGGAATTACCCATCGCATTCCCCAATAATAAATTCAAATGTGTGTCCAATATTGACTTAATTAATTGTTATAATGTTGCTCTGTATATTTATACATCATAACAACTTCAAATGTTGTTTACAAGATGGTTCAGATTATTAATAATCGTTGAAATGTGTGTAGGATTGACTCCCTCTGCAAGTTCAATAAGCACAGTAAACCTGGAATCAATTTAAATATTTAATAAAAAATACGAACATATCGTTCCATACTGACGTAAACTCAACAATGTCATAAAGTCAAGACTGCAATTGTCTCTGACGTTACAACATGCTCTATGAAATTTGTTGTCATACAAATGTTCCACGTATCTGAGTTCAAAATTGGATCAAGACGTCTATAAAAATCGTCGATCAATAAAAATATTTAAATCTTCCAAAATATTTATGTTTCCTCAAAGTTCGGAAACGATAGATCAATGCTATCTTAAAATAAAATAATTGTCAGCTAAAACTGACTATCAACTGAATATCAAAGTCACTGTATCTTAAATACACTTGGCAAATCGATGAAATCGTCCTAAATGTTCATGCCAAAACCATAAAATGTCGAAGGGATTACCACACAATCTCATTTAAATGTATTAATAAATCGTCGATCGCTTCCCCTAAAATATCTTCTCGTAGAAAAATACCCAAGGTTAATCATCTACAAACGAATAATAAAAACCTTGAAGACGAAACCCTGAATATAATTCCACTATTTAAATCATGGAAAAGATTTAAATAAAATTCAAAGAAATCCCAAACATGGAAATAAATTTCATATGCCTATCTTGTAGATTAAATTAATGCCAAAAGAAAAGAAAGTTTGAATCGAAAACAAAAATATCCAAAGCTAAAGTTTACTGAAAAATACCACAACTAATCAAAGACAAATGCCAATACTACAGTAAGGTATTGGTGCTCAACATGTATGAATCTACTCCAAACTACGTAAAAGAGTGTCTTCGTTGTACCTTGATAGAAGTTCTCGATGAATTGAAGCGAAGAGGAATTACCCAGGTGAATTGGTAATTCTGTTCCAGCCCAGGATCGAACTGTAGTTACCCACGATCCACAAACAGACATCTCGGACATCGAACTCGCGTTCCTCCAAGAGCACCTCCTGTCGTAGATTGGACTCGAACTGCGGCTCCCCCGTTCGCTCGAACTGCCATCGTCTTCCGTTAGAAAGCGTCTTCTAAAACCTTCTTCCGACAACTCTTGTAAACTTCCATGAAGAACGAGCAATACCGTTGAATAATGTTCGCAATTGTAGACAATGTATTGCTTCGAAGATGTAATGAAGTCAATTGGTCGCCCAATGTCGTGATATAGTTGGACATAATTTTACAATGTTCTAATTTCATATCGAAGTTTGCTCGGTGAAGCCACTATGCTTCCATCTCGTGTACCCCTGGCGCATAGTTTACTCAAACATCACAGCCAACATTTTAACGGTGAACTGTCTTATTATAAAGTATTGAATAAATATCATCGTAAATATCTGTGGAATTGATATCTCACTGTAATAAAATTGCAGCCTCACTCGTCTTATACTGCACGGGGCTTTGCGAATGTCTATGCACTACTGCTTCAAATGTTCGGTCTGTCCAGGCACGGACTTGCCTTGTGTATACTGCGTAGCGCACACTTTGTTCCGGCCACGATATAAGCACTTTTCTCCGAGCGCTAGATTCACGTTTCTAAAACTTGTCGAATCTCGAAATTGGGATACCATAGATCCCTCATAGATGCTTGCCTATCACACTCGCACTATAAACTTGCTTATACAAGCTTTATGTTAAAGCTGGCTTCTCATTACCGCACACACAAGTAATATAACTGAAATACTGTGGTTAACACTGGCTTCCTCTAAACACGGGAAGTGCGGGCTTGCCCTGCTATTGGCCCTCGGTCGCTGGTTCGGTTGAAGCGCGGACTCCCTTAGCCTTGAAACACCTCACTCCTCACTCCGCGGTCGACCCTTGCCAAATCTCAAAACAGTAATGAACACTGTTTCCACTCCTCACTCTTCCATCTGACTGAATTTCCGCCATTTTCCAAGAGAGGGGATAAGATTGCTCGGGCTCCTTACAATGCGTATTACTTCATTCAGGAGTATTTAAACACTGTAATAACATTTTTCCATGTTTAATATTAAAATTTAGCATCTTTTCATGTGATAATATCCTGTTTAAACGGTCTAAAATAGAAAAGATAACTAGCTTAGTTATGATCCCAGGGTCTTCTACCAAAGAAGTCTTCTCTGATTGGCTATCAAAGCTCAGACATGTAGCACGTGGATACCGTATTTATCCCAATATAGACGCAGTATCGCGTCTTTCCCAAGGTACAATAACCTTGTCAGAGCGACCCATAATGCATCATAGACTTGCAACTAAGCTAAAAACTCGTTTTATGTCATGAATCCAGCCCTTCCAATCTCATGCATGTTCACCATCACAGACATGATTCTGGCCTCTAAATCATCCTGAAATAAGTCGATTTCGGGCTCAGTACGTGCAGAAACACGCGAACAAAATGTAGATGTTTCGGACAATCAACACATAGGAAGAACAGTTTGTTTGCTTACATTACGTTCGGTGCGAAGGCGATTCCAACTGACTCGGTCCAACGCGGCAATCAGGGCAGGCAGCCCAGCCGAAAGAGGCCTGCCGGGGTGCTGCGAAGTGCGGTGCAACGCAGTCGGCACACCGAGGGTGCAAAGTCTGGCCACCCCAGCATTATAGAGCACACGTGGCTTACCTTTGTTAGTTACAGTATGTTCCAATTTTGCTAGTGTTGGTAGCTTTTTGGATGGAGTTGTTTAAACATAGCTTTTATAGGAGATGGTGCATGCTTTTAACAAAGGAGCCACTATTTTGAGTAACAATATTTTTTGTTGCACTTGCTTTTTTTTATCATTTTGATAATGTTTTGTCGACACCAACTGTGTTTCATTTGATACACCACATTGATGATTACCCACACTTAAGACCCTGCCATTTCTACTTTTCAGATTGCCTAGACATTTTGTTATCCTTTGTTTGAGCATTACCAAAATATTATTCCATTGACATTTTACCGCTTATAGTTATAGGAGTATCCATTATACAGTGCACGTGGTTTAACTTTATTGGTTATAATATGTCCCATAGTAGCAACTGACTAGTGAGTTTGATTTGCATACTGCAAAGGTCAGAACAGTTCTGTGAAGGAATGATGTAGTGTTGGCGTTTTATGTAGGATTATTTTGATGGCTTATGATGATGGCTTATGTTGATGGCTTACTTGGGTGGCTTATGTTGGAGGCTTATTTTTGTGGTTTATGTTGGTGGCTTATTTTGGTGGCTTATGTTGGTGGCTTATTTTGATGGCTTATAATAGTGTATATTTTGATGGCTTATTTGGGTGGCTTATTTTGGTGATAGTTTTCCTCTAGTGTAACTGATTGTCCGAGAACCATAGTCAGAATAGGAACCCTGGACCTCAAGAGCTCTCTTTTGAACATAATCAAAATATTATTCCATTCACATTTTGCTGCTTAGAGTTATAAGAGTTGGAATTATAGAGTGCACATTTGATGGCTTATGTTGGTGGCTTATTTTGATGGTCTATGTTGGTGGCTTATTTTGGTGGCTTATGTCGGTGGCTTATGTTGATGGCTTATTTTGATGGCTTATTTTAGGTGGCTTATTTTGGTAATGGTTTTCCTCTAGTGTAACTGATTGGCTGAGAACCATAGTCGGAATTGGAACCCTGAACCTCAGGAACTCTGTTTTGAACATTATCAAAATAGTATTCCATTCACATTTTCCTGCTTATACAGAAGTTATAAGAGTTGATATTATAGAGTGCACATTTGATGAGTATGTTGGTGGCTTATGTTGGTGGCTTATTTTGGTGATTATTTTGTTTGCTTATTTTGATGGCTTATTCTAGTGGCTTAATTTGATGGTTTATTTTGAGGGGCTTATTGTAAGCAAGATTTAAAGAATTTTAGAGTACTTTAAGGTTAGTGACTAGGACTAGGAATGAGATAGAGCTACCTAACCTCACCTAACTTTACCTGACCTAACCTTACCTCAGCTAACCTAACCTCAGTTAACCTAACCTAACCTAACCTAAACTCAACTCACCTCCGATATCACAAAGTTACAGTGTCAATGTTTACATCAAGTACAAGACATATTTGACACCCTTTAACTACGCCTCAGCAGTTTCCCACCTTACCGGACGCTAATTCTCCGTTTGCTTAATCACCGTCTATTCCACACACTCTCCATTCAGAAGGTTTACCGAAAAAAAAACATAAATTATATACTATAGTGTCTCGTTCCCCCAAAATCCTCATTCCTCCGGGTTTTGATCATCAGGCTTATCGGGCTATCTTAAATCCCCCATCTACATCTGCTACACAGTCCCTTGACGGACCTCCTTCCATGCGTAGACCGTCCCCAACCTCCACTAGCCCGTCCGAAATGCAACCGCCAGCCGGTATGCCTACGGAACTATACTCAGATTACGCTCAACTACTCAATTTATTAGGTACAAATGCCCAATGGCAACAATTGTCGAAACAATTATCTTTAAATTTCTCACATTCCTTCCTACACAATCGCATATTTCCTCCTCTACCCTAAAGCCCCCTCCCCTCCCACCCAACTTTCCTTAGATGCGTCTCCTGCAATGGAACTGTCGGAGCCTTCTTCATAAAACATGAGCTTATCTTTCTTGTTCAGTAATTTCATCCTGACATCATCTTACTTCAAGAAACTTGGCTACTACCCCATTTCTGTTTTCATCTTCCATACTATCATGTAGAACGTAGATATGGCACTCCCTATGGGGGTGTGATGACTGTGATCAAACATAACATTCCGTATACCATTGTCCCCGCACTTACTCCTTAACTATCAAATTAGAGACCTTATATATTACAAACGTTTATTGCCCTCGTGCTATCCATGGAAATTTTCGTCAATGGTTTTCCTTCTTACAATATTATAGTAGCCTGGGATCGCATATTCTTGCGGGTGATTACAATGCCCATCATCATACCTGGGGATGTGAAAAAACACTCCTAAAACACGTCATATATATTCTGCTTCTACTCAACTTAATCTACAACTTTTAAATGATGGATCTCCTACTAGACTTACTGGATCCAATCGAGGAAAAAGTGCAGTTGATCTCACCTTTACTACAATTGGCATTGCGCATTGTTTTCACTGGCAAACTATTCCTGACCTCCATCAAATTGACCATTACCCCATTCTTATGTCCTATTCTCTCACACGTCCTTCTCGCCCCCCTTTAATTCCCCCACCCACTCGATTCCTACGACACTTTGATTCTTCACTTTTTGCTGACCACATTCAAAACACCTCTCTTTCCACACAATTGGCCTCTTCTACTGCCTATACACACCTCTTACATCAAATAGGTGCTTATTTAGATACTTATCATCCCTTAACGGTCCGCCAATTCCTTTCTCTAAACTCTTCTTATAACATCTCCTGGTGGGATCACGAATGCTCCTTAATACTCAAACGTCGCAAACACGCATTTAAATTATATAGACAGTTTAACACTCTCTTTACATATCGGAATTATAAAAAACTCACAGCTAATCTTCAACAAACCTTCAATAAGAAACGTCGTGCAGCTTGGCAGCGCTTCACAAATTATTTTAATAGAATCACACCTATTTCTAAAATCTGGGCTGCTATTAAATTGTTATCTCATACTTCATCTACCGTCTCATCTTCATATATTCCTGACGTTGTCCTCCGTTCCTTTTATCACAATCCTACGCCCGATTTTGTTTCTCCACTCCCATATCTTTCACCGTGTTCTGATTGTCCCAATTTCCTTTGTCTTCTTTGGCCTATAGCTCTTTCTGCATTCTCAAAAGCACTTCAAAACCGAAAATATAACCAACCGGGACTCGATTTTATCACTTATATTATGCTTTCCTCTCCACCCCTTCCAGCTCAAATTACTCTTGTTAATTTATATAGCTCTATTCTTATTTCTGGTTGTATTCCACCTGAATGGAATCTTTTTAGAATCAAACCCCTCCTTAAACCCGGCAAAACCCCCCAGGATCCTCATCATTATCATTCTCGGCTCTTGTATTCGCAAGACCTTTCAAAGAATCATTTTACAGCGCCTCATGTGGGGACTGGAATATTATAATCTCCTTCCCGTTCACCAATATGCTTATACCAAAAAGAAAGGGACCTTAGATGCTATTAATATCTTTTTAACTGATATTCTCCTCAATCGATATCGTAAACATAATCTCCTTGCCGTTTTTTCTAGATGTACAAGGCACCTATGACAATGTCAACATCTGTCTTTTGTTGCAGATCTTACACCGCTGGCATTTTCCACTCGTTTTTATCTCTCTCATCTATAACCGTCTCTCCAATAGACTTTTATTTGCTCAGACCTCAACTCATGTTCTCAATAATCGATATACATCCATTGGATTACCCCAAGGCGATATCTTAAGTGGTATTCTGTACAACATCTACATGCATGAGCTTGATAAGCTTGTTAACCCTCATGTCCACATACTTCAAGTTGCAGATGACATTCTTCTCCAATGCTCCCACCCTCAATTATGTATCTGATTGTCGCCAGCACATGACTACTGCATTAGATTTCAGTCATGATTGGTTACACAAATCAGGCTTAACTACAGCAACGTCTAAGAGCGCTGCCCTGATTTTCACCCACCGCCGTCTTTATGACCGCTCTCCTATTCGTTATAGTTATGCGCATATTCCCCATTGACATGCTATTAAATATCTTGGAGTTATAATGGATGACAAACTCACTTGGACGCCTCATATTCAATATCTTTCTGTTAATATCAATCGAAATTCAATATCCTTCGCTCTCTCGCCCGACGTAATTGGTGAGCTGATCCTTCTCTCCTATTACTCCTATATCACAGTATCATTCGTGCGTTTCTAGACTATGGTTGTCTCTTTTTCATTTAATGGCACTTACCAGACGTAAATCGTTGGAGACTTTACTCTTCTCGGTAAAATGGCTTTAACCCACTTTCCTCTCTTACCCAAATTGCAATTATTACATGCCTACGCTCACACCTTGCCTCGTTTCCGTTCTTCTTACCCCTCCCTATTTGTAGCGTATAGTTTTCTGCAACCCTATCGTTCTTCCATTTTACAAACACTTAAGCCCCTCTGTTATACTGTCCTCTACCCTGTTCTTTTTTATTCCCCAGTCTCTCACCTTCACTTTGCGAACACTCTTCTCGCCAGTCTCCGTCACAACCCTCTCATTACCATTTCTTTATTGTCCCTCACCGTATCATTTTTTACACCGATGGGTCAAAATTTTCAGTCCTATACGTGTTGGTGCTGCCATTTATTCCTCCCAACTCAACATTTCCCTACAATATTGCATATCCTCCAAGGTTCCCATTTTCACTGCCGAAGCCTTCGCAGTCCAACAGGCATTACTTTATATTAAACAACATCATATTCGTCAGTCCCTTATTTGCACTGATTCTCTCAGTGTGCTCCGGGCAATCCGAAACGTCTCCACAACCGACAATTGGTACATTTTACAAATTCTCCGTTTAACATTCGAACTTTCTCACCTTCATCACGATGTTATTTTTTATGACTTCCCGGTCACTCTCATATTCCTGGAAATGAATTTGTTGATACCCTGGCAAAAACGCTGCACATGGTGAAAGGGAAACGTGTGAGTTAGCAATACCCTATCCTGACCTGATCCCCGAAATTCAAACACACTTACGTCAAGAATGGCAACACCAGTGGACTAAATATACTCATTACAAAGCAACATTTTATCATCGTTTAGAGGCAATACCTCCTATCAAACCATGGTTCTCCGACGGTCAATATAGTCGTCGTCATATCACGACAATTATCCGTCTCCGCTTTAATCATGCCCTCTCCCCTGTTCATTTAGCCTGCCTCCAATTACGCCCTTCTCCTAAGTGCGATTGTGGAAAAGCTTTAGGTACTATTAATCATTGTCCCCTTTACGATTCTCACTGATATCATTTTATTCACACCTTACTACAACAAGGCCTGCAATTTCCATTAACTATTGAAACCATTCTCTCTGTGTAACCCGGTTGTGTTTACGTTTTTGAAGTCGTCACTGTGGGTCAATTGACGTAAAGACTAGTTCCCTTGTATCCCTGTGTTTTTCCCTTTTTTATCCTTTCATGTGCAACATTCCTTCCAATTCATATGTAGTCTCCTTCCTTTATTTTCTCTTTTTGTTTGTTGATTGTTGTGTTGGTCATTTCCCTCATGGTTTCCCCTCATGCCAAAAAACTGCTTACATTCCTAACTTCGATATTGAGTAAAAGGTTTCTTGCTCTACCCATACATTACCTTATACGATACGATACGATAACACAGACACGATATACTAATAAGGAAAGATGACACACACAGAGAAACTATCTACTAATTGGATACTCCCCACTTACGAGGTGTCGCCGACAGAGAAAAGTATGCGTTCAACCGTCCCATACGAGGGGTCACACGATACTCATTCTCCATTTCAATTGCCTACTTGCCTCATAATTCAACAATTGGCAACTCCAGCTATCTGTTGTGCCATCTAGCGGTGAAAATAAGAATCTCACCAAGTAGGATAAATCTACCACGTGGTGGCAATTTGTATTGTTTCTTGTGTGGGTAAACAGAGCGTGTTAAATTGTTTGAGTTTTTAGACACAATTATTGAGTTTTACTCATTGTTAGAATACAAAATGAGTCAAAGCAAAGTATATTGCTCAGTTTACGGCTGCAAGCCGATGCATAAAGGGCTACAGAAATAAATTTTCATTATACGGCACCGGTATTGCAAATGTTGCAACTAGCAAGTCTCGAAAGGTGGCGATAACGAATAAATGCGGAGAACAGGAACAAGTTGGAATACAGTTGGTGTGGTAGTTGGGGGGCAGTCCAGCCACGTAAGGTACGGTAATAATAATAATAGTCTAATAATAATGGTATAATAGGCCTTAAATTCCTGTGACATAAAAGAAGCAGTGATAAAACATGTTTGCAACATTCTGATGTACCTGCCTTAACTTACAGGAACATTGAAACTGCTTAATTGTTAGTTTTCACCTTTCATTTTCTCTTGTAATCATGTGGTGCGGAGCAGCGACGTCTGTGAGTTCAAGAGCGTAAATTGACCGAAAAGTTTCATCATTGTGTAGGGCAGGCATACCGTATTGGTACCGTACTCTTTCACATTACATCTTTGCAAATAACACTTCTACCCCTTCTGTAAAGTTTCTGAAGTCTATGGTGCAGTTAGCAAACTCGAATATAGCTTTGAAGCGTAACAGCGTCATGATTCGAAATGCCCAAAAGCATATCCGAGCAGACAATCAATACTTGACAATACGTAATTCACACTTAAAATCCAGTGGAACTCACAAATTAGATCGCGTGTATCGCATTGTCATACATAATATTAGACTGTCAGTAATTTAGGGATCACTTTTACTGATTATAACAGGATAATGCGAAAGTGTTCCATAGCACTCCTGTGTTATTGAGTGTTTTATCCATGTTTTGGCCATGTTGGACCGACCGCAGCACCCCAAGTGATAGTTTGAGTTGCCAATTAAACACCTTAGATTCTAGTTCCCATATTGCCAATTCTACCAGAATTGCGGCTTGAAAATTATGGACGGTAGCTGCTACGAAGAAAGAACATAGTCCAATAAGATAAATGTGAAGCAGAAGAACAGGAGGTGTGTGTGTGAATGGCCAGTGTGGTGCTAGGTTTGTGGTGCTACGTGTGTACTTTGTTTATAGGAAACCAACGTTCGTAAGTACATTACCGTACAAGAAAGCGAGCTTTGAAATCATGTCGACCAAGGGTGACTGGGGTCAGATGGGCAGCCCACCCGACACTTCCGAACCACTTATCGTAGATGGTTACGTGAATGTGGAACACATGAATGTTGTAACCGAACAGGAAATTACTCCTCCACACAATTCCAATGCCACTCCGGTGTTACAAGCTCCAGAGCTAAGTCAAAACGCACCTAGTGAATATCGTTACCCAAATACGCATACCGGACCGTACCTCGTATTTGTTCAAGGAGATGAGACTCAGAAAATAGGCAATCTTCATCCCATGGCCTTGGGAAGGTTATTTTTTGAGCGCCGCATAGACGGAATTAAAGAAATACAGAAGAATGGCCGCAACCGGTTTCAGGTTCAATAATTCAAGACCTCTTGTAATGCAAATGCATTTCTTGATCACCCGTTTTTACAGGACAGGCGCCTCATCGCCTTTATTCCTTCGTCAAATGTCCAACGCGTGGGGTTAATCCGAGGAGTGGACACTGCTTTAACACATGAGGAGGTATTATGTTATATCGAATCTCCTGTTCCCATTATACGGGTTCAGAGATTCTTCCCCAATAAACACATCAATGATCAACCTGAAAAGATTGCTACAGGAAACGTTAAATTTTATTTCGAAACACAAAAATTACCAGAATACATCTCCATTTTCAATGTGTTGTTAGAAGTGAGCTTGTTCATATTTTTACCAATTCGCTGTCAAAAATGTCAGCGATATGGACATGTACAAATACATTGCAGAGCGCGGGTACCGAGATGTGGCAAATGTGCCCAGGATCACCTCACTCAAGATTATAAGGAAGTTTTATTTAAATGTGCCAACTGTCAGGGCAACCACCCCGCGGGGGCGGTCAGGTGTGACGTCCATCAGACACAAGTTGCAATAAAGAGACAAATGTGCGTCGAAAATAAGTCATATAATGAAGTTATGAAAAATAACTCCAGTGCCCCATTCAATCCCCTAGCGTTGCCACAACAATTTCCCCCGCTTGGTGCCTCCACTAGTAGGCATTCCGAGGATCCACCCAGAAAACGTAAATTCACGGACATAATTCATCCATCTCCAAGACTCATTACGCCCCTCGGATATGATCGAACAGCGTATTTACAGCTTGTCACTAATCCACAGATTGCACGGACATGTACAAATACATTGCAGGGCGCGGGTACCGAGATGTGGCAAATGTGCCCTTCGGCCGGTGAACCGGGAGTTTCAGGAGGTCCCACTCAACTGGATTCTTCTGGGAAGAATAAGAACGTTCCTATGCGGATGATTCTCGATGAATTTACACAACTCATGGACCTTTTGGGCCATAATGTTCAATTGGCACATTGTGTTAAGAACTTGTTAGACAAGGTCCTTCCGTTATTACCACCTCTGGAAAATCCTCCAAATAGATCCCTCTCCGCAAATCGTCCTCGCTAGTCTCTATTCTCCTTCTACATATTTCTGATGTTGATCCTACAGTGGAATTGTAGGAATGTGGTCAACAAAAATCACGAATTACTACAACTTGTATATGAATTTCATCCCGATATCATTTTTCTTCAGGAAACGTGGCTGTACCCTCATTACAGATTTCATATTCCCATGCATAATGATGGTCCGGGTTATGGAGGTCTATTGACACATTTTAAAACGGATCTTTTTGTCACTTCTATCTCCCACATACGTATCATCAATTATTTCGAGTCGGTGTCCTCCATTTTAGTCATATTTACTGCCCACCTCATGTACAAGGTTCACAAAAACAATGGCATATGTATTTTCAATATATTCAAAGTTTTCTA
Organism: Meconema thalassinum; assembly: GCA_946902985.2. NCBI lineage: Eukaryota > Metazoa > Arthropoda > Insecta > Orthoptera > Tettigoniidae > Meconema > Meconema thalassinum. The sequence continues at coordinate 883,020,427 of OX336389.2, read as the reverse complement.
AGCATCTTATATTAGGAGATTTTAACGCACATCTCTTACTCTGGGGTAGTGAGCGCACAGATCCCAAAGGACGACATATAGCGACAGCCTCTCAAACTCTTTCGTTAAATGTTTTAAATGATGGTTCCCCGACGCGTATTACACCCCCCCCCCCTCGGACGTCCTAAAAGTGCAGTTGATATAACGATAAATACCGCTGATATTTCGCATAAGTTATCATGGCAACCCAATCAATATCTGCAGGCCAAATGGCTGGGCAGTGGTCGCTTGGTAGGCCTAGACCCTTCATGGGGGCTGTAGTGCCAGGGGTTATTTATATATATCATGGAAAACGATCACGGATGCACATGAAAGCGATCATTATCCCATCTTAATTCATTATGATCATGCTGGCCCCACTATACGTTTAACACAGGGCACAAAAATAATCCGATCTATGAAACATTTTGACTATGACCTCTTCAATACTTTCATTACTGATCGAAATGGGAACAAAATAAATATGCCCCGTCAGAGTTATATCCTTTTGTTACAACATATACAAACCTATCTCGGTTGTTATCATCCACATCTTACTGTTCCTAATATAATGATGAGTCATCCCGGTAAGATCACATGGTGGGACCTTGAGTGCAGCCTTCTGGTGCGCTGGCGGAAAGCGTGTTTGAAAAATATTGTAAACACGGCACGTTACCTAATTATCTAATGTATAAACGCCTAACTGCCACGCTTCAACGATAAAATACGGGAATTTTGAAAGAAATATATTAGTTATCTTAATAATACCATATCACTTAATACACTCTGGTCGTTAATCAAACAGTTGTCCAATAATAGGTTTGTCCGACATTCGCCGGGACTTACATAGTTGGGCTATCAAGTATTCTACCACGCTCTCACGCCCGATGCAGTTTCACGCACGGTATTGCCACAGCAATATACGTCATCGGATCGTTTTCGCGTTTTGCTCCAACCAATAATCCACATAGAATTCCAATACGCAATCAAACATAAAAAATCCACTTGTCCTGGACTAGATTATATTACCTACAATATGGTCGCACACCTTCCCTTTCGGGCACAGGAGATTTTATTTACAATGAATAATGACATCCTTCAATGTGGTGCCTTTCCCAAAGATTGGAATACTTTTGAAGTCATACCCATATTAAAACTCAAGAAGGATACGCGAGACCCCAATAACTATCGTGGCATTAATTTAGGGTCATGTTTAAGAAAAAATATTACAAAAAATTCTGTTACACCGTCTTCAATGGTGCTTGGAATATCATGGCTTACCCAAATATCAATTCGCTTTCCGTAAAAGAAACAGTACAACTGACGCAATCACTATTTTCTTAACCGACGTATTACTCGCTAAAGGACCAACAGCAGTGGCTACGCTGGCTAAAGCGCAGCGTTAGGTCATGGGGCCAAGCTCTCTGCTGACTCGGTAGACGCGTGGGTTCGAGCCCCACCGTCAGCCGTCCTAGAAATGGTTTTCCGTGGTTTCCCATTTTCAACACAAGGCAAATGCTGGGACGGTACTTTCTGACAGGCCACGGCCGCTTCCTTCCACATCCTGGCCCAGTTTCATTCATCTTCATCCATTCCATCTCTCATCCCGACGCGCAGGTCGCCAACGGGCGTCGCCTAGAAAGACCTGCACTCGGCCTCTCAGGAGGCCACACGAAAAAGAAACTCGCTAAAGGAAGAAACCATCACACTATCGCCATTTTTTTTGACATAAGGGGTGCCTATGATGCAGTCGACCCGTTTCTCTTGCAACAGAAGCTATGTGAGATGCATTTTCCTTTACCATTCATTTGCTTGATTCATAACTTTTTAACTAATAGACGATTACTTTTACGTAGCCCCGACGGAGTTCTTGATCAGAGATATACGTCCCATAGATTACCGCAAGGGGATATACTCAGTGGCATTCTATATTTACTATATACACAACAATTACAAAAAGTCATCCTTCCGCGTGCGAGAATATTACAATTTGCGGATGATATTTTGATCTATTGTTCACGACCGGATTTAACTCAATGTCGTAACGATCTTCAACACGTCCTAACTAATGCTCACGATTGTTGTTTTCATCATGGCCTTGACACGTCACCCAGTAAAAATTCTGCAGTAATCTTTACCAAAAGAACGAACTTATGATACTACCCCTATTTTATTCCGACAAGGTGAAATCGCGGTAGTCTATCATATCAAATATTTAGGGCTTTATATTGATGATAAATTATTCTGGATCAGACAACTTCAACATTTCAACGTGCAAGTGGAAAAAAGAATTCAGGACCTTCGAGCGTTAGCACGACGAAGTTGGGTTGCAGACCCGGCATTATTAACGGTTTATAAGAATATTATCAGTAGGGGGGTAGGAGGAGTTCTGCGCCCCCCCCCCCCCCACTACTCTCAATGCGAGCTGATAACTCCCAAACCCGTGGTCGGAGATTCACGAATGAGGTGTTGTTGGACTCGAGCTGACGGGGGCTTTCCTATGGACCACTCGTTATATTTTTCAAAAGATTTTTGAAAATAGGCGATAGTTTGAAAACCAAACATGATAGAACGTTGTGCCAAGGTTCAAACGAATGGTCTTTATGACCTTTATATTTTATAATAAAACTTTTTTATTTTTGATGTTTTTTGAAAACAGTCCAATTTTGAAATTCATGTATTTTGGAAACTGGGAACTTTACAAATAAGATTGATTGACATAAATGAATGGTCCCTACCCCCTCTACTCCCAAAATAAATTTGAAGTCTGTAGGGTAAAAACTTGACAGTAGTGGGGTACAGAGAGTTCTGCTCATAGTCGCGTGTGTGCTTGAATACGTATGGCTATGTTGGATAAAGGTAAGGTGGTGGGGAAGGACTAGGGTTAAGTGAGGGATCGTATAGATGGTATTTTTCCCCCCTCTATTTGATGGTGAGGTTATTTTTTTTAAATGGGTGAAATTTGGAAACGCATATTGAGTTAAACGTACGTTTTTGAAATTTTGGTGATATTTAATGAGCTTGTAAGGCTAGAACGATGTGTTGTTTAGGAACGGTGTGACGTCCTGTTTGCTAAGAATGTGTGTTGGTACTTTTTTTTTTTTTTTTGAAAATTGTTGATTTTGACATTGGTGCTATTTTGGAAACTCTGAATTTTGTGGAAAAGTTTGTTTGAAGTTAATGAAAGGTGGCTTTGCCCTCTACGTTGACAGCAAGTTTCAAGTGTGTAGGAGGAAAAAATGATAGCCTACTTTCTCGCGAACATTGGCGATAATTGACGAACGGATGGTCGGATTTTAACGAATGAGGTGTTGTTGGCGTTGGGGTGACGTTCTGTTTGCTAAGAATGTGTGTTGGTATTATTTTAAATTGAAAATATTTGTTTTTGACATTTACGCTATTTTGGAAACCAAATTTGATAGAACGTTGTGCTATGGTTCAAACCAATGGCGTTTATTTTTATAATAAAACTTTTTTTTTAAATTTTTTGAAAACACTGAAATTCTGATTTTTTATATTTTGGAAACGAGGAAGTTTACAAAAGAGTTTGTTAAACATAAATGAAATGTCCCTACCCCCTCTACTGTGAAAATTAGTGTCAAGTCTCTAGGACAAAAAACTATGCATTTTAAACATTTTTAAATTTTTTTAAAATAAAGAGTGTTTGTAGACAGAGAGCCGGTAGCGCTTGACGTATGTTACAACGAGGCTATGACTGGCCGCGGTAAAAAAAAAACAGGAAATTGCTATTTCGACGGGGCGACAAAACGATAGAACGAGGGGTCGCTTTTCGATATTTTCCAATGACAGATGAATGAAGGCGAATATTTCAAAAAAAAACATGGCGATCTTTAAAACATGTTAGTAAACACTGACCAGTAACCTGACAAATTCATAATGCTATGAGACGATAAAAAGCAAGGCTTTTATAGTCGACAACAACAGAACTTGCTTTGTATGTAAGTATGTCTGACTGGTAGCCAAAACGGAAAAACAGAATATCTTCTCGAGAGGCCTGCTTTGAGCCTGGCTGGGTGACAGGATGTGACATGTTATCACGATTCAGGAATGTGAGCGGACGGGACAACAGGCCAATGGAAAATTACAGTGACGTAGAGGTGAGTTGAAGGTCGAACAATTTCATAACTACGTCAGAGCAATAATGCAGTTAGCGAGTATAACTCCTCCCCCTACCATTACCAAAGCCAATTGCAGGGCAAGAGCGATGTTAACAGCTGTGGTAAGAGGGACACAGAGCGAGGGGCTGGGAGAGGAGGGCAGGGGGTATTAGATTGTCGATTATGTTATGACACACAGTCAGTCATTACTGTTTTAAGCTTTGCAGTGTAAACATACGCTGTGCCTTATGTGTATAAAACTAATTGCATTCGTGTGCTTAACTCTAATTAGTGACCATATTGGATACATTATATATTAGAGGTAAGTGTGAGATTAACACTGTTTAGTTTATTTTCTGCTAATAAATGTTTAAATTATTATTGGTTTACCATTTTATTAATGAATTATTTTTTTTAATTTTGTTTGTTTTAGATAATTGGCATACCTGTTGTGGGTGACGGAAACCCCATTCCACTCGAGCCTAGAAAACAAGGCAAACGCAGGGCTTTATACAAAGCAAGGTAAGATTTTTTAAATTATATATATAAAGACCTACAGCCTCCGTGGCTTAGGCGGCAGCACGCCGGCCTCTCACCACTGAATCCGTGGTTCAAATCCCGGTCACTCCATGTGAGATCTGTGCTGGACAAAACGGAGGCAGACAGGTTTTTCTCCGGGTACTCCGGTTTTCCCTGTCAAAATTTCATTCCAGCAACACTCTCCAGTATAATTTCATTTCATCTGTCATCCATTTAATCATTGCCCCAGAGGAGTGCGTCAGGCCTCGGCAGCCGGCACAGTTCATATCCTCGCCGCTAGATGGGGGCTTCATTCATTCCATTCCTGACCCGGTCGGCGACTGGAAGCAGGCTGTGGATTTTCATTTTCATATAAAGACCTGTTTTATTTTTATTTTATTTATTTATTTATTTATTTATTTATTTATTTTTGTTTATGAAATGTGCTATTGGAATGGATATACACATGGTGGGTTATTTTATTTCTTTTTAGAGTGTGACCACGACAACCACTATAGAAGTAGCTGTTGAAAACCAGGAACGTGTGTGTTTGGGACTATTGCTGGAGAGTCTACGGCTGAAAACTTGGGTGAGATTGTTTTTTTTATAAAAATCATGTATTTTGCCACTGCTACCGATACATTAACTTGGGAGCCTCTGGAGTCCTGTTTTAAAAAGCGTGTCTGCTCTGGCCGCGTGGTCAATGTTAGTGAGAGTTTAATTCCAAAAGACTTTGTGGAATCTTGTTTCGAAATTTTTAAAGAACAAATTTGTACAGCGCAAAGGTTGCATATGACTTTAAAGGTCAATACACAACTCTTGTGCGATTTCATGTATAAAAACAAAGACGGTGAGCATAAGAAACCATTTTATATTGGCAGTAAAATCCAAGAGCTTTTGATAGCTGATAATCTGAAAGAGTGGTATCAAAGCCATGGTATCAAAATTTGATAAACTGCAACAAGGACCGAGTGGTCTAGCATTAGACAAAATTCATCATCTACAAATCAACATTTGTCATTTCAACCCGTTGAATGCTGGGTCTAGCTATATTAAAACATCGCCAGCAATAGCTTCGAAAAGGCTGTGGTGAATATTGAAAATTTTGATGACGAATGCTTTCTGTGGGCTGTGGCTGCGTATTTGCAGCCAGCTCAAGACCGTCATGTTAACAGACCAGCAAAGTACAAGGCCAAGTTTGATGAATTAAAACAAACTTTAAATTTAACTCGAGTATCGTTCCCTATGGACTTAACCGAGATCCATAGGTTTGAACAAGTTAACCAGAACTTTTCACTCATTGTGTATGGCCTTATGGTGATGAGATTGTGGGTCCTCTTTATGCCACAAAAGAACCGAAACGACATCACATTCATCTTTTATATCTGCCTTACGGAGAGGTGAATCACTATTGCCTGATTAAAAGCTTGAGTAGATTGCTAAGCAGTCAAGCGTGTAAAGCACATGGTAAAAAACATATCTGCGATCGATGCTTGCAAAATTTTACCACTCCTACGCTTTTGGAACGACATAGGGCAGATTGTGATTCTCAGGAAGCGGTGAGACCGATATTGCCACAAGGGGACAAAGCTGTTTTGAAATTTAACAACATTCACAAGCGTGACACTGTCCCCTATACGGTATATGCAGATTTCGAAGCACTCACCACACCCATGGCGGGATGTGAACCAGATCCCGCCATCAGCTCAACCACACCCATTCAAAAACATGAGCCCTTTGCCATAGGATTTAATGTGGTGTGTGCCTCTGACCCCAGACAATCCTTTTACAAATCCCGTAAGGGGTCAGATTGTGCCAGATGGTTTTTGCATGAACTTGTAAAGTTGGCCGACCATGTACAGGGATTACTGGACCACCCAGTACCCATGAACCTATCTCCAGATCAGCAGCAGCAGTATGCGCATGCCACGACATGTCATATCTGTGAAAAGCCACTGATCAATGCTGAAGACACCGTTCGTGATCATTCACACTTTACGGGAGAGTTTCGTGGAGCTGCGCACAGCAAATGCAATTTGAACTGTTAAGCTTCTGGTTTTATCAGTGTCTTTTTCCACAATCTGGAGAATTATGACATTCAGTTTTTGATTCGTGAATTGGGTCATGTCAACATGGGCTCGTTTACCATTATTCCCCAAAACCATGAGGGTTTTACAGCCCTGACATGGAGGTTGGGCGACTTGAGCACTCGATTTTGGGATTCCTTTGAGTTTATGGCATCCTCGCTAGACAGTCTTGTGAATGGCTTGGATGAGAAGGAATTAAACAAGAAATTCCGTGACGAACTAAAGAGCCTACTTTTCTTAAAATTTAAGATTCATGCCAATGATTAATCTATATGGATCTATCTAGAATAATGACGAAATTAAGTTGGTAATATCGACATTTCTAATTAGTTCGAAATACTGTATACCTGGCATAATGTAGCCTAATAGAGAACTACAGTTGGCAGCCCTGGTGACTGAATATATTCTTAGTTCCATCTCTTAAGGTACAGAATACAAAATTTGGTTGAAGTCCAATGGATAGCATGGACGTTACATGCAGTTAAACATTGGATTTAACAGCGCGCGTAAAATCATGTTGGCAACAATGACATACATGTATTGGTCAGAAATAATCTGAAATAATATGATCTATTGTTGTGTCAATTTTGAATGAAATCCATTAGTTAGTATAGAAGTTAAATGCATTTTAAAATTGGAACTATCAGCAGGCTTAGAATCATGTTGGCAGCACTGACGTATATTAGTTACTCCAAATTAATCTAGAATGCCAGGTACTATACGTGTGCAAAGTTTAGAGCTAGTGGCTTGCATACTTTCTGATATATTGATATTTGGATAAAATAAATTGAGAGCATTTATTAACAGTTGGCAGCCCTGGTGGATCTTAAGAATACGTTCAGTCATATATGTTTATGTACACATAGCACATACGAAGTCTGGATGAAATCCAATTGATAGTGTAGAAGTTATATGCATTTAAAATTTGGACCTATCAGCAGGCTTATATTCATTTTGGCAACACTGCGATGTATGGCCTCCTGGAAATTAAACTGCAATATTATTATCTATACGTGTGCCAATTTTGAAATAGCTCCTATTCATACCTTCCAAGATATTCAACATGGAGCTCAAATTTCAATTGCGATTTTTCAGCAGTTGGTAGCACTGACATCATTTTCAAATATGGCCGTGAGATATTCAGGTATAGATCTTTACTCCTATCAAATTTTGTTTCGATTGCTGCAGCCGTTTAGGAGTTGATAGGGGGGGGGACACACACACAGACAGACAGAAGGACAGACAGACAGACACACATTTGCCCGATCTCATAAGTCTACTTTTTCCTCATTTTTGCAAAATGTGAAAAGTAGGCTAAAATACCAGAATGTTTTAATGATCCTGAGCAATTTCAATTGTGCATTCGGAAAGATATATTTCCCTACGATTTCTGTAACCACTGGGACGTGTTAAAGCAAAAAATCTCCCACCACAAGTGAAATTTTACTCAAAACTAACACGTAGTACCGTTTCCAATGAAGACTATGCACATGCATGTAAAGTTTGGCGAGTGTTTGATACCAAGACGCTAGGTGAATATGCTATGCATTACCTAAAACTGGATGTATTGCTGCTCACCTATGTGTTTCAAAAATTCCGTGAGTTGTGTCAACACATTTATGGTCTTGACCCGGCTCACCATTATACAAGTCCTGGGCTCTCGTTGATGCCGCTTTGAAATACACTCAAGTGGAATTGGATTTACTCACTGATGTAGACATGGTTCTATTCTTTGAAAAGAGCATTCGCGGTGGCTTTGTGTCGCTTAACCAGCGCCATGCCAAAACGAACAATGTCTACATGCCTGATTATTCACCAGACAAACCAGAATCGTACTTAATGTACTATGATGTAAATAATTTGTATGGATACGCCAAAAGTCAGCCTTTGCCCTATGGAGATTTTGCTTGGCTGACAGAGAAACAAGTGTTAGAATTTGATGTGAACATGGCTAGTCCAGAAACAGGCCGTGGATATGTCTTAGAAGTGGATATTGAATATCCCTCATCCTTGTATGATGAACATGCCGATTTTCCATTCTGCCTAGAGCAAATGGTTACTGACAGTAAAGTGAAAATTGAAAAACTCATGGACACACTTTACAACAAAAATCGGTATGTGCTACATATTCAAATGTTGGTGCAATGCCTAGCCCAAGGCTTGGTGTTAAAGAAAATCCATAGGGGTATTTCTTTTGCTCAAAATGCATGGCTTGAGCCATACATGCGACTCAACACAGAGCACCGACAAATGGCAACACAGCAGTTTGATTTTTTTTAAATTAATGAACAACTGCATCTATGGCAAGTCCATGGAAAATGTCCGCAAATACCGAGACATTAAATTGGTCAATGTCTGGGAGGGGCGGTGGTGTGCCCGGCGGTACATTGCCAAGCCAAATTTTAAATCGATATTATCGATGAGGATTTGGTCACTATTGAATTGAGTAAGACCAGTGTGACCATGGATAAGCCCATTTACATGGACCAAGTCATTTTAGACTATTCCAAATCGGTCAAGTATCGATTCCACTATGAGTTTGCCAAACGCCATTTTGAGGACGTCTCTTTTTTGTATATGGATACGGACTCATTCAATTTCCACATTCGCCACTGCAACCCCTATGACGTCATGAGGCAGCATAGTGACTGGTTCGACACCTCTTCCTATAGCACTGACACCGTGTTTCAGCTGCCCATAAAGACAAGAAGGAAATGGGCGTTTTAAAAGATGAATGCGGTGATTCTGTCATAACGGAATTCATAGGTTTGGCCTCAAAAAATGTATGCTTATCGCACACTAAACTGTAAGGAAGCCAAAAGAGCAAAAGGTGTAGGTAGGGCAGTGGTAAAATCGCTACGAGTAGATGACTACCTGGCGGTTTTACGCACTGGCAAAGCTATGTCCCATACACAGTGTAGGATACAATCCAGCAACCATCATTTGTACCTTCTGGAACAGAGAAAACGCACACTCGCCTCCATGGATAACAAACGTGTGTGGGCTGATGATCTGCTCACCAGCCTGACCTGGGGTTATGATCGTAAGGAGGAGGAAGTGTGATTTTTCTGTTTCTTCGTTTAGGGACATGGCTTTTTGTAACTCGTGATTTAGTATTTTGTAAATATTGGTTTTTGACATTGTAAATAGTAGATTTTGTAAATAGTGGCAACCCACTTAGGCCTTTTGCTCTTTAAAAAGTTCTATGCAACCTTATTTTAAAAAAATGATTGGTAAATTGGTGATGTATTTTAAAGCTGTACAAAAGTGTTATTTTGTGTAAATATTCAATTAATAATAGTATTTTTAGTAACTTCTTTTTTTGTTTTGTAATGGTAAAATGTTAAATTTATAATGAAAAGTTCTTTTGGGATAAGTGTGCATGTCGAGAATGTTTTTGGGGGGATAAATAAAGTGGTTGTGTTTGTTCCCAAAGACAGGTGTGAATGTATGAGTAGAGAGAAAGCTGCTGTGTATCTATGACCAGAGCAAACACGGTGAGGTAGGGTGGGTGGGGAGAGGGAAATTGTCACTTATATAGTCATTTTGTTTTGTCAATAGTATTGTTTTCTTTCAAATGTAGTGGCCAGTAGACATTATTTTTGGAAAACAGTCTTATCTGCAGTAGTCGTAGACCTCCACGTTTCTCCAAACACCCATAAACACACACTGCATTATCATTATGATCAAGCACTCGCATCAACATCATTGACAAATCTCACCTTTCGACATACATCAAATGGAAAATGTGTAAACAGCAAAATGGAAAATCCAAGTTTCTATATCACCAAAACTCAAAAACGCAAAACTTGAAACGGACATTAAAAAACTGGAAATGCCATGTGTGAAAAATGAACATTCAGATTAACTTCAAACGGACATTGTTTAAAAGTGTAATCAAAAAATGGGAAATCCATATCATCAAAAACACAAAACATGAAACAGACATTTTTAAAAACTGTAAATTGCAAATTGGCAAATGCCAATGTGTGAATTCATCATGTGTGAAATGTGAAAATGAAAAATCAGCCCATCAACATCATGATTTTTTTAAATAAAAAAACATCATGCTCTGGTAAACCTTTGTTTTTATTAGATAGCCATAGGGATTGACAAAAGAAAAAATAGAATACAAACAAATCCCAATTCCTCACTCCTCAATTACTCAATGTTTATGTCCATGCATCATCAACTTTCCTTTCATAGCACTCATCACAATCAGGGCTGCCATCTTCTCTCCCACTGAGGCATCACAGGATGTGAAACGATAAGAAAGATCATGTTCTTTACATGCTTGATCCGAAAGATTAATGGGTACATCACCACGCTGCAAACGTTTTTCAAGATGAATTCCAGGGCCACAAAAATGATAACCTGGAAGATGGGTTTCAAAAGGTAAGTATTGAATCACTTTGTCAATGACGCCATAGCCAGTACAGGTCTGGCATATCCTTTTCCATGGATGGTGAAAAGGTTTGGTCTTCCTCCTCCTCTGTGGACGATGTTTGTGTTTGTTGTTGTTGTTGCTTTTTCTCGCCATGACTCCCGTGGAATGATTCAACAAAGTCTTTACACGGACTTTTATGACCGTGATACAGTTTCACTAGCTGACAAGTCGCGCACTGACGCATAGAGGGTATTTTTGCCATGGTCACTTGCTTATGGTGATCGTAATCCGTACAGGGTTGCAATTCACTCAACAAAGGGTCTTGAGTCCATGATTTTGGTACATGTTGCCAGATTTCTTTCACCACGTTGGCGGCCACATAATAAATGAATGACTTGGGGAGCGCCAATAGTTCCTCTTTAGTAAAACTGTCTAGTTTCTTTTTGCACACAAAGAACTTGCCGATGGCTTTGTCTGTAGCATTTCCATTCTCCATGGTATCACGTGTTGTAGATGTTTACACGTCGCTTATAGAAATCTCACTGGCGTCATTCGCAGTTAAATCTTGAGTTTTTAATTTTATTTAACAACTCCCAGCAGGCATGGGTTGTTAACCAACGAAAGAGATGCCACACATGTGCTAGAGCTGTATGGGTAATGTTGCCACAGGAACAAGTATCCATGAGCGTTTGCAGGGACGGGCAGCCCAAGTCCATGAGGTCGATACATTGACAGTAAGACGCCAAAAATGGTTGCAACGATTCACGTTTTTCATTACCTTTCACAAATACCACATTGGCCGAGGATAAGAGTGCTTTCATAACCACGTCCAAATATTTAAAGGATATGGTTCCTTGATTCCACTCTTGTTGCCTATGATTTTCAATCCACTCGGTTTGTTTACGGTCTTTTTCACACAACAAATCAAAAGCATGGGGCGGTTTAAATACCAAATGCGTAGCTTGCGATATCCAAAACGTGGTAAATCGATCATGGCCACTTGTTTAAATATATATTTGTTTTCACCAATTTTAAACCCTTGGCAATCCACAATGAGTGTGCGCAACATGTTGACACTAGTCTGGACCAAGTTCAACTGACGACTGACTGACGATCGACCACTAAGGTGCGCCCATGAAATGGACTTACCTACCATGCAAGTTTCAAAAAAAATTGAGGTTAGGGTAGGACAGGAGGACATGAAAAATAATATTAACAACCACTTAAGTTTTTTATTACATAATTTTATTGTCATAACACGTCTTACAGGCTTTTGTCATTGTTTTGGGATAGGGACGATACCAACTCATAAAACAATACAGTATTTTGTGTTTATAACGTCCATAACACTGATGATGTCCCAATGTCTCTAAACTAGGCGTTTTTGACGGTGAGCTGCTCGCCGAAGCACCATGGGCACCATACAGTCCACACGTAACGTAACTTGTTTTTTCATCACTCAGAGGCATGAGTAGCACAGGTAGGGGCAGGCGGGTGACCAGCGCTGATGTTCCTGCACAGGTTCATCGCTCTCCTGCCATTGGTCTATGGTGATGGGACAAAAGGCACATTTCACTTCATCTCTTGTTTTTAAATAATAGAATCCAGCGGCCGCCATGCCTTGAGGGTTTATGAAAGGCACCGGCCACGTTGCAAAATTCTTGAAATGTTGTTCCTCAGAGTTTAAATTCATGGATGTGACGTCTCTTGAGGCTTTAAAGCAATGCATGACTGAGCGGCTTGACGTGGGTTGACTTGTTATTTATACACCCGTTACTTGATTGGACAGTGGATAATAGTTGACTTGTTTGTGATGAATAATCAAACAGTAGGCCGTCGTATTGGCTGGTACATTGACATGCGTTTCAAAATCTAGTCGAATGTCAATAATGGATGGCTTGACAGACTCTTCCAGGTAAGAACAGTCAAAGAAAATCAGTGGCGCTCTTGCCTTAAACGCTTGGGGTAGCAGCATGGGGCTGTTCAATTTTTGATAATACGATCATCGAAATTTAGAAAACAAGTCATACTGGGGACCAAACCATTATTTTTGAAAAATCCAAATCCAGTCCTTCATAGGGAAACACAGCTCCGTTGAGGAAAAGACGTGAGTAGGAAATATAAGGCGGTTCTGGGGCAGGGGCTAATCGGCAAGATGGCCGCCGCGCGCAACTGCCCTATGTTATTCTTATGGAGGGGTCAGTCAGAGCTGGGGCAGTGGCTAATGGGCAAGATGGCTGCCAAGCCCTGAGACCGTTAATAATGTCACAGGGGGAGATCGACCGTGTAGTTACTAAATGGAATATTTATTGTTTTATTTTTATTATTATTATTATTATTAATTTTACTAGGTAATTATTGATTGATAGCTTGCCACGGTGGGTGAGTGGTTATCGTGTCGGACTACCAACCCCAAGCTTGCAGGTTCGCTCTTGGACGCGGTAAGTGATTTTTGAAAGACGGCAAAAATTAAGACACGCATGTCATACGATGTTGGCATGTAAGAGAACCCAGGGAGAGGTCGGCTATGTAGTTGCTAAATGGAATATTTATTATTATTATTATTATTATTATTAATTATTATTATTATTATTATTAGGTAATTGTTAATTGATCATGTACAATCAAGACCAGCCTTATATTGCCCCACTTTATGGTGTAGTGGCTAGCATTCTTGGCTGTTACTGTGGAGGCTCGGTTTCGAGTCCTGGCTCTGTCAAGAAATTTAATTCTAGGCTGAGGGTTGGAATGAGGTACACTCAACCTTGTGAGGCAAAACTGACAGGAGCTGGCTTTTGATTCATACCGCTGCCATTCTGCCTAAACCAACTTCACTTAAACTAACCTAACATAACATAACCTAACCTAACCTAACCTTACCTAACCTAACCAGATCCCACCTTACCTAACCTAACCTAACCTAACTTCAAAGTCAGAATGTACAATACATTTATTGTTTTTTATACCCTCATAAATTAGATATAGAGAATGTCCACCACGATTTAGATCCTCGAGCACACTTTTCTGACATATATCATTAAAACGTGTAGAAAGGAATGTCTGAAAATTTTCACTAACACATAATACAAGTTCACCATACATTGTGTCCACTTTTTGAATGTTAATGATACGGAAAAGAGTATGCATTGGTAATTCAGTGAGTTTTTTTTCTCTCTAATCAACAGTTCTGCCCCCCATAGCATTGAGAATATTTATTGTAGTAGCCTATAAGGAAACAATAAAAATCATATCTATTACAGTTTAGCTATAAGTGATCAGAACCACTATAACATTTTTTTCTAATAAGGAGATTTCAATAATGATAAGTAAAAACATGCTTACCATAATGATGGATTGTATAAGTAAACGTCTTTTGCTGCTTGATGCCACTACTAAACTGATACTCATACAACAGACAAGTGAGTTCATGTTTCGCTGACGTAATCGTATGTTCCCACGCACTTCCTGTGTGTTGCACGCGCCGTAGTGGATAAATTTGAAACTAGATGAGATGATTTGCTGACGTAATCGTATGTTCCCCCGCACGCACACGCAGGCCCCTGTGGGCGGGTCCTTGTGGACGAGTCCCTGTGGACGGGTCCCTGTGGACGTGTCATTGTTGACGGGTTATTGTTGACGGGTCCTTGTTGACGGGTCATTGTGGATGGTTCCTTGATGACGGGTCCTTGTTGACGAGCCCCTGTGAACGGGTCCTTTTTGACTAATCCCTTTAGACCGGTCCCTTTGGACTGATCCCTATGGACTGGCCCATGACCCCTTATGCTATGATGAAATTAAACGTTGTTCCACATGAAACGCATTAGAAGAGCCGATTGCTACTATGAATTAACATGGTTTTTTTATGCATGCGCACTTGGGGTTTTTGTAAGCGGGCGGGCTTTTTGAATAATGATTTATAGATGAGTTATTTTTTTTATTACCAAAAGATCCAAAACTAATAGGTCATTAGCTTTTTAATATCTCTTGAACCAATAAGGCTAGGGACTTGTATGAGTGGTCGTTGGACTTGAGGTGACATTCTGTTTTTGAATGTATTATTTATTTTTGTCAAAAGGGCCTAACTGCACTTTTGTTAATATCTCGCTAACTAATAATCAGAGAAGGTCAAGTGAGGTGTCAAGGGACTCAGGATGGTCAACCCTTTTCCATAACCAACGAATTTACCCAAAAGATCTAATTCAGCATGGTCATTGACTTATGATTTGATATACTAATAATTGGAGAGGGTCAAGTGAGGTGTCATAGGACTTAGAATGGTTAACCCTTTCCCATGGCCAATGAATTTACCAAAAATACCCAATACATCAAGGTCATCGACCTGAGATTTTATAAACTAATAATCGGATACGAACATGTGAGATGTTTACCATGTGTGATGAAACATAGGTAGGTAGAGAAAGAATTAGTGTAGGCTACATGTATGGTGACTGACAAGTCTTTTACCATTGAAACTGGTTTTCAGATCAAACTGCAGTATAGAGAGAGTATAGGTTGCAGGTATGGGTTAATAAATGAGAAACGGTGTACGCAAACTCTGATTTATCAAGAATTAAGAGTAGACTATCTTTGATTGATTGGTTAAAGATGATAGCTAAAACACAAAAATGCTCAGTGGTTACCGAGACAAAATGGTCGCTACACACAACAAGCTTAAAATACTTGAGGCTAATAATCTATACACACACACACACTCGCTTGTTGTAAACTAAACTGTGCTGCTGTCAGTGCTCAGACAGTAGGATGATGACAAAATGCATTGCTAACAGAAATATAATCATTTCCGGTTGTCTAATGTTACCAGCTATCCATTTTTTGTGTTGCAGTGGTAAGCACTTTTAGCTCTTGTACTGGTGGTCTTAACTCGATTTCCAGGTCTGAGGCCTAGAACGAGTCGAACTAAGAAACAAGGGCATGGTGATGCAGTGGTTAAGCTGTTAGCCTTTTCACCAGGGGTTCGATTTCAGGTTAATATGCATGTCATAAACATATTAAACAAAACAAAACAGAGATAACGTTTAAAACTGATTACATTTGTGTCTTTTCAAATTATTACTTGGATTACAAATACAAAGGTGAACTGGGTTTGATATACAGTTAATGCTGTCTATCACACACTAGACTGTAAGAAAGCCAAAAGAGAAAAAGGCGTAGGTAGAACAGTGGTAAAATTGCTATATGTAGAGAACTACCTGGCAAAGCTATATCGCATAAACAGTGCAGGATACAATCCAGCAATCAAATTTGTAATTTGTGGAACAGAGTAATGCACTTATGTGAGAAAATGCAAGTTCATGTGTAATATGACCTAACACACAAGTGGTCACCTGTGCACGTGCACAATAAGATCTAACAAGTCACGTTCTGTTTAGTTCATACGTAACGTTAGGTTAGGGCTAATGCACACACCCTAGTACACGAGGCACAAGCCATTTGAGAGCAGGTCAAGGGATCTAACTTGGTGGATGGATGTGTTCTAACGAGTCATTTGTGGTTGAAAGAGAATAATACTTGTTCTTAAAATGTTAAAACTGAGGAGATGGTACGTACAGTAAGACGTCTTGTTATTTCCTGTGTCATATTACAGACATGGCAGAGAGTGCACAGTTCTGTTGCTATGACTATCGCTGCAGTAATTTGAAACTCCAGGTGTTCATCAAGACAATGGGTGATGATTATACAAAGTTAGCAGCCATTGGATATTACACAGGTGTTCCTTCCGGTGTCATGTTGCTTACATGGCAGAGAGCGCACAGTTCTATTGCTATGACTAACGCTGCAGTAATTTGAAACCCCAGGTGTTGATCAAGACAATGGGTGATGATCATGCAAAGTCAGCATTAATTGGATACCACACATCAACATGGACTAAATCATAAACGTGTTGTCATAACCCGCAGAAACCTCATTTAAATATTTTAGATTTTACATTTTAACATTTTACATTTTACATTTTAACATTTTAGATTTTAGATTTTTTAATTTTACATATTTTTTTTAGCTTTTACATTTTAAATTTACGATTTTTTGATTTTTAGATTTTACTTTTTTTACATTTTCCTAAAAGAGTAAACTACAAGGTCACATACCTAACCTCATTAAACCTAACTTTACCAAATCTAACTAATCCAAAGGCTAATGCACATACACAAAGTATATAAGGTACATGCAACTATCCTTATGCTAGTCTTACAGGTTACTGTACAACATGATCACTACCCCAAACGGATTTTTTTTTCATTTTGTTGTTTACACATGTCAATTTTCCAATTTCCCATTTTCAGTTTTTTTTAATGTCAGTTTTTAGTTTTTCAATTTCATAATATGGAAACATGGAATTTGCATTTTGTTGTTTACACATTTATTAATTTCACAATTTCCCATTTACAGTTCTTAAAATGTCAGTTTAAAGTTTTTCAATTTCATGATATAGAAATATGGATTTTCCAATTTGTTGTTTTCACATTTGTCAATTTACCAAATTCACATTTACAGTTTCTTAAATTTCAGTTTAATGTTTTTTTTTCTATTTGTCAATATGGAAACATGGATTTTTTACAATTTGTGTTTTACACGTCATGCAACTATCCTTATGCTAGTCTTATAGGTTACTGTACAACATGATCACTACCCCAACCGGATATTTTTTCATTTTGTTGTTTACACATATGCCAATTTTCCAATTTCCCATTTTCAGTGTTTTTAAAAAATGTCAGTTTTAAGTTTTTCAATTTCATAATATGGAAACATGGATTTTGCATTTTGATGTTTATACATTTATCAATTTCACAATTTCCCATTTACAGTTCTTAAAATGTCAGTTTAAAGTTTTTCAATTTCATGATAAAGAAAGATGGATTTTCCAATTTGTTGTTTTCACATTTGTCAATTTACCAAATTCCCATTTACAGTTTTTAAAATTTCAGTTTAATGTTTTTTTTCTATTTGTCAATATGGAAACATGGATTTTTCCAATTTTTGTTTTACATGTTCATTTTGCATTAGGAGTGGAGAGAGGTGGGTAGTAATTAAAAATGTCCAAGCAGTGTCCATTGTTGACAGGTCATTGTTGACGAGTCCTTTTCATACAACAGACAAGTGAGTTCATGTTTCGCATGCATTACCTAAAACTAAATACTATATGTTTAAACTAAAAAATCATATAAAGTCACATGTTAACTCTATCACCTACGTTTATCCCATTCCTAGTCGAAAAATATTATATTTTTTTAAATTTTTCAAACATATTTGGAAAGTAGGCTATATTTTGAAAACTAATCATCCTATAAAGTCATATATAGACTCAAACCAATGGCTTTTATATCCTTATTCGTTAGAACACAATACGGAATTTTTGACATTTTTTCCAAAAATGTTCATTTTTAAAAATGGGCTACAGGTAAATGTACCAATAGATTACACCCTTGCCTGGCAATACCAATAGGTGACACTCAGTCTGAATTTTGCAATACTAAGGAATTTCCACATTCCCAGGGGGTTGTGCAAGAACTGGCAACATCGGTGACCCTTACTTGACTACCTGAGCTCATGCCTAGGGTCAGTGGTGTCTTTGTATTCATGTGAAACAGATCTTTGTAAGACTTGTGAATGTATGAAGCAATATTTCCCTTCTTCTAGATACATTCCTTAAGAGGTAAGATGAAAGTTTATCGTCTTCTATAACTCGTTTTATGTAGGAAGGTGATGTTTATTACTATATCAAGGGTTGCAGGGTTCTAGGCTCTGTTTATTTGCTTTGGTTGAAAAGATTAATCTTAAATTGTATTTGTAATTATGTGTGTCATCTATTGGTCTTACTGAACGCTATTGGCCCAATGGCTGACAGGGGGTGTCAGGCATTGGAGTTTGTTCTACATTGGAGTTGGCAATGTTAAAAGTGTTGTTTTTAAAATAGATAGTAAACTATGTTAATTTCATTATGATTTGACTTCGGGAACCATTAGTTGACAGGGGGTGTCAGCCATTGGTGTCCAATATGTCAGGCATTGGCTCATTGATTCTTTCTAGAATTTCTTTTCTCTTTTTTTATCCCTAGATTCAAAATGTCAAAAAAGATTTTAAATTATTCACAAGAGACCATGGCTGCTGCCATAGATGAAGTGAGAAATGGGAGTTCTGTAATGGCAGCTGCCAAGAAATTTGGAGTTCCTAGGGTGACATTATTGTATAAAGTCAATGGGAAACTGCCTGTGGGGAAGAAAATGGGCCCAGCTACTCTTTTCACTGGTGAACAGGAAAAAATCTTGACTGAATGGGTGATAACCATGGCAAAAGCTGGTTTTCCTGTTACAAAGGATATGTTCATGATTAGTGTTGCTAAGCTGTCAAAGGGGTTGGACTTGAAGAAACCTCCTGGAGAAAAATGGTACAAACTTTTTAGAGGCAGGAATATTGCCATTAGTGACAGAATTTATCAAACCCTTACACGGTCTAGGGCTAACGTCACTAAGGAGAAGCTCATAAAATGGTTTGAAGAGGTTGGACTGTATATGCAAGAGAAGGGTCTGATGGATGTACTGAAAGATGCATCACGAGTTTTTAATGCTGATGAGTCTGCATTTTACTTGAATCCGAGAGGGGGCAAAGTACTTGCTGAAAGAGGGAACAGGACAGTGTACCTATCTGGGGCAAATGATGAAAAGGAGAATGTCACAGTGCTCATGACAGCAAATGCATCTGGCCAGATAGCACCACCTATGGTTGTTTATAGGTACAAAAGGATACCAATGCACATTGCAGAGGCATTCCCAGAAGAATGGGCTATAGGTAGATCAGAAAATGGATGGATGACTCATGAACTCTTCTATTAGTATATAGTAAATATCTTCTACCCATGGCTGAAGAAACAGAATATTGCATTGCCTGTGGTGTTCTTCCTTAATGGTCACTCCTCACATATATCTCTTCATCTGTCCCAGTTCTGTGTTGAGCATGGCATCGAGCTAGTTGCTCTATATCCTAATGCAACACACATTCTACAGCCCATGGATGTGGCAGTTTTCCACACTTTAAAAGCAGACTGGAGAAAACAAGTGCAGCAGTGGAGGATGACGAACTTGGGTGAAGAAATGAAGAAAAAGGACTTTCCTCCACTACTGCGAGAAGTTATTGGCAAACTTTCACCATCCATCTTTGAAAATGGATTCAGAAAGTGTGGATTAATGCCCTGGAATCCTCAAGCTGTGTGTTTAGAACCTGACCAGCCAATGCCTCCAACGCCCAGAACTAACCCCGCGAGAGTCAAGGATTGTTTATCTTATCTAGAGCATGAGATTGGGCAGCTGAAACTCTTGATATGCAGGAATAATAAATGAGAATGGAGTGGAAACAAAGATTTGTCCTTGTACAACATATGGAAGAGTAACAAAGACAAGTTGGAAGAGCAGCAGGTAAACTATGCATTTCAATTGAAGTTCTTTAAAAGTTGGAATGATGATAAAGTATATTAACTTAGTGTGATAAGAATTTTACTTTAAATTTTCAGATAGAGGTACAGAGAGGGCTGCATACTAGACCACCAATCCCAAGTCGACAACCATCAATGGAACTAGTACCTTCAACATCAGAAGCTAATGAACCAGAAGAGATGCTGCATGTAGAGCCAAGACCTTCAACATCTCTTGATGAGCAAGAGCCAAGACCTTCAACATCTGTTGATAAGCCAGAGGAGATGGTGTCAGCAGAGCCAGATCCGTCATTAAATGTTCCTGAACGGCTAGTTTTGAGTCTAGTTATCAACCCCTCAAGAAGCCATGGAAATAGAAGTAACTTCTGGTACAAGTAAATGCCATATCCCTTCACCATTCAAGAAAACCTTATTTTGGCCAGGTGAATCTGCAGTGACACCTAAACGAATGATAAAGGAAAAAATCCCTGCTGTCCTCACTTCACCCCAAATGATGGCTTACTATAAAAAGAAAGAAGAAGGAAAACAGAAGAAATACGACCAGCAAGTCAAGAAAAAGAAAAAGAGGGAAGAAACTAAGAAGGCTTTAGAGGAAAAGAAAAGAGCCAGGGCAGACAAAAGAAAGCCAAGGACCAAGAGAAACAGAAGAAACAGAAAGAAAATGAAGAGACTGATTCCACATCGAATTGTAGTTCAGTTAGTTTCAGAGAGACGGATGATTCAGACTGGCATGACGATAGTGACGATTTGTCTTGCCAGCCAGCCAGTGACACTAGAGGGACTCGAAGAAGGAGACTTTGTGTTGTGTGAGTTCAAAGGTGGCAGGAGAAAACACACAAAATTTGTGTACCTTTGTATTGTGCAAGAGAAAATGAGGCAGAGATCCAGGTTATGGGTCTAAAATCTCAGGACGAAAGAAAGATGGAATTCACAGTGAATGAAAATGACATTTCATCGATTTCAATCAAACAGGTGCTTGAAAAACTAGATCTGCCTAAAATATCTAGTAAGGGAGAACGAATTAGATACATTTTTGAAAAGTCTGTTCCAGTGAGAGAAATGTGATTTCATTGTTCGTGTGGATAGAATTTTTAAAACTATGAAGACTAATTTAATCGCCTTTTTAACTTTAAAGTCTAATTTCTTTTTTTTTAGTTTTTTTTTCAGTACTAACAACTTGTACTCCTTGACTAACATAATTAGAAATGTTCTTCCTTGTAGAATTGATCTATATTAAATGTTTTTGTGTGTTTTAAAATATGTCATCTATTGGGCTAAGAAGTATGTCATCTATTGGAACTCATGACTTAAGGGGTGTCACCTATAGGGACTAATGCTGAACATGAGGATACATTTAATTATCAATAGTCGAATGAAGAAAATGGGAAACTGAACCCATATTCCTGCAGGGGATAGTCCAGAGCAATTAAGGAAGTTTCTTGTTCAATAAAATAGCATTACGAGTAAACACAGTTCTCATTTTGCCATTATTTTCTCTTAACGGTGTCATCTATAGGTACCTTTAAATGAACATTTTTTGGTAAAATGTCAAAAATTCCATGTTTTGTTCTAACGAATAAGGACATAAAAGCCATTGGTTTGAGTCTATATATGACTTTTTAGGATGATTAGTTTCAAAATATAACCTACTTTCCAAATATTTTTTGGAACAATTTAAATAATATAATATTTTTTGACTGAGAGTGGGATTGACTTAGGTGTTGTAGTTAGCATATGATTTTATATGATTTTTAGATTAAACATATAGCCTACTGTCCCAATTTACCTTTTTTTGAAAAATTTGAAATGTATAATGTTTTGACTAGGCGTGGAATGGAGTTGAGAGGCAATCATTAATCTTAGAGTAAGTAGTTTGGAATCTTGGAATTGTAGTGTGTTGTTTTTGCTTACAAACATGGCGGTAAGCATTATGCTATCATAAAAAAAGGGTTGAGATACTTTCCAAGAACAAGAGAAATATCATCTAAATACATTGACAAAGATAATTTGTCAAATAAGCCATTACAAATAAGGTACCACAAAATAACTTGTCAAATAAGCCATTACAAATAGGGTACCACTCTTACACCCCCACTTTTTGCACCCACTTTTGCACCCACTTTGCACCCACTTTTCACTCACTTTTACACCTACTTTGCACACACTTTGCACCCGAACATTACATCATCTGACATAATAAAAATAGGCATGGTTGTTGTCGAGACCGAGATAAGAGCGGGGATAATGAATTTATAGTGATAGGATCGGAAAACCCATTATCACTTCAGTAGTGACATCGAGCAAAAATTTAAAAAAAAGAAGAAATATCGTGTTTCTGACAGAGTGGGATGGACATAGTTATAAGAGTTGAGAGTCGATAATTAATCTAAAAGTACTCTGGAATTCGTGGAATTCTAGTGTGTTGTTGTTGTTGCTTACACACAGGTATGGTCACGTCAGGTGAGGTTAGCTAGGATTAGATTAAAACTTTTCTGGATTTTGTCCCAGAGACCTGGGACTTTTTTGTGGGTAGAGGGGAGGGGGGGTAAATACCTGTCATTTATGTCAAACACACTTTTTTGTAAAATTCCTAGTTTCCAATATATAGTACATTTTTTAAAATGAACACTTTGACATAATTTGGATAAAATGCATGGGCCAGTCCATAGGGATCGGTCCAAAGGACCCGCACACAGGGACCAGTCAACAAGGACCCGTCCTCCGGGATCCGTAAAAAAATTATTCCCTTCAAAAATGACCCGTCCAAAGGGGCTAGTCAACAGGGACCAGTCCAAAGGCATACATCAACAGAGATCAATCAAAAGGGCTCAATCAACAGGGATCAATCCAAGGTTAAGTTAAGCTACGGCAGCCATTTTGGAACTTTTTGATCACACCTCGTCGGGTTAGGTTAGGTTGAGTTAAGCTACGACCGCCATCTTGGAACTTTATGATCACACCTCATAGGTTTAGGTTAGGTTAGGCTAGGTTCAGTTAAGCTATGACCACTATTTTGAAAAAATTTTGATCACACTGTGCCCAACTCCAGGAATGGGTATTCCAAGATTCAGACACCTAGATATCAAGGGAAAGGCTGTAGCCGCTTTTGAAAGTTCAGATATTTGAATATCGCGCTACATTGCTTCGAGAAGCATTTAGAAGAATTTTACCGATAGTTGGATGTCAAGTGACGTAGCGAGTAATAGCAGAGGTTGAGGCTATTTATTGATTAAATAGTTAACTATGGAGTAGAGACTTGAGACTGGGATCAGATTACTGGCACGGCCAAATGAAAGAGAACGCAATTAGTATCAAGTAAATCGGACCAGGGATTCAAGAGATATGAGGATTTCTAGATATCAGGTGATGACGCGTGACCCTGACCGTTTTGAATAAAAGCCAGCTGGAGCAGGCATGGTTAGCTCATTCTAACACAAGCACTTGGCAAGCAAGTTGCGTCTACGCTGAGCCAAGGCACATGGTTGCCGTATCTACGCAGAAGTTCTTTTCAAATCGTGATAGTCACGAGAAGTGCTGCGCAAACGAGTTGGAACTTAGTAAGTTTCTGGTGAGGAGAATCACTGAGGTGATTGATTTCTACAGACATTGGTGGAAATATTTATATTTCCAAAAGGACATATGCTAGACTTTGTCTAGAAAATAGTATTTTGTCACAGTCCAGTAGTAACTTAATACTTGGATGTTTAAATCCATTTCAAGTCAGTTTTCATTTTTGTAACTAGTTAACCACTTCGATCTGTCAGTACACTGAAGACTAGTCTATAACGGTGGCGTTCATTAGTCTACGCAAGGGAAACTGCAGGTTGTCTAGCGCATGGCAGATGGTGATATACAAACCATGCCCAGGGAACGATCTTCAGAACAGCCGTTAATTGCTTAGACTGTCAATGGTTTTCTTGTACTGATGAGATTACAGTGAGTTATGTTACAACTGACATATTTAAGAAGAGATCACTTAGATCTGACCCTATTTCAACAAACTGTTATGGCTTTGATAGAAGCCCATATTAAAATGGAACCACAGTTTATTCAAACGTCGAAAGATACTACCACTATGTCTGACTAGACGATTTGTGGGTCTACAATGGCGGCCGATACAAGGATTATACGTGCTTGTCCGATAGGGCATGTCTATGGATAAATCTGGTACAGACCAGGTTTACTACACTTCAAGACCATCAAGAAATGTAAGCCACATTTGAATTATATTATGCCTAGCTAATTGGAACAAACTATTTTTCTGCAGATGACCAACACATTTTTTTCGTCGTATTTAAAGCTTGCAATGATTTACGCAAGACTTGTTAGAGTTATTCTGAGCATTTTCAGCACTCAGAACAGTTTAGGATCGATGACCGAGCATTTCGAAGATTTATTTGAATTTTTCATATTTTAAGGAAACCACGGAAAACCCCCGATGTAACTGTAAAAGTTAAATTTATTTTTGTTGAGGAATGGATATTTTTTCCATATTCGAAGGTTCGAACATGTGGATTCTCTCATAATGAGATGATAATTAAACATATTTGAAATAATACAAATAATAATAATAATAATAATCCACTAATAATAATAATAATAATTTTCATAATTTTTCTAAATAATTCTTGGATATTATATTTTATAATAATCATATGTATTGAGAAAGAGCCTATGAAGTCGTTTAAACATTTCTAGTTTGGAACAGGAGATTTTCCGAAGGAGAGTGGTTAGCGCAAGCCCGCATTCAACCAACATTTCAGTTCTGGTTGAACAGTTGATATTTGCAATGAGTAAAGTATATGTTTCAGATAACACGGAGAGGCATGGAACGGGAAGCAATTGATATTTGTATCAAATAGGATATTTTTGTATTTATATAAAATCATGACGTAAATACACTCGAAAGTGAAATAAAGCTTTTCATAAGTATGGTAAATTCACGGGTTGAACTGAATGGTAAAATAAAATAAACTTGTAAGTTTATTAATCTTCCAGTGTTGATAACAAGCAGAGGCTTGATTTATTGTATAAATTTCGGGAAGATAATTTATGTGTGTGGAGTAGTTGAAATGCCATTCCCAGGTGCGCATGTTAAGTCGCAGGAATGAAGAGGTTTTTTCGAGCATCAATCAAATAGCAGGTTCGATGGCTCAGGTTTATAGTAGGAGTATTGGAGCCACACATTTCGTCGTATGAATAACCCGAAGGTTATTTCTTTGAAACCATCAGTTCTTATTTCAACCTTGTTTACGGATTCCATTTAGACTTTGATTTTGCTAGAACCCGGATTTGTCATGATAGTAGTTTATTCTTCTACAGAGGAAGACCTTTGCCGTTGTTGTTGTAATATTGTGTTCTTACACAAATAATAGAATGGGCCACTGCCAATTAAAAATAATTCTTTAACCACGAATAATTTGAAGGACATTTTCAATCCTAGTGCCATGAACTAAATGAATTCATTATGAAACTACAATTCTAATTTCCGCATTCTGTCGAAGAATTGCAAGTTGTAAAAGTTACTAGGAATGGCCATAAATATAAATATTTTTATAATAATGATTCCAAGTGGATAATTGAATAGTTGAATGGTTCAACCATTTATTGATCAAGTTGATGATTCAGAAATCATATATTTTGTTAGGAACTTGAAGTTCATAATCGAGTCACTTCTCGAATGTTTAATGTCAGAAGAACAATTAATTGTTCTTGTGCTTCGCACAAGTTCTTCGATGCTATGCTCAAGGTCAAATACTTTTCAGATGTTATTAATATGTATAAATAATTTGTGTTGCTTATATGATGATAATATTTTTCAACGATATATTTTTGAAACTGGAAAAACAAGTGAAAGTTTAAGAATTCTATAAACATTTATTCTACGAGTGTTAATATCATGTAAATAGTCAAACAGTGATCTACGTTATTTCCAGTATAGACAATTAATTTTGAACTGGAATTAAATATTAATAATTTTGGAACACAGTCCACAGGACTATTAATCGGACTTGTGTTTCCAAAAAGATTGTCAAATGTGTTTGGAAAATTTCTGTATATTGTGTGTAAATAAGAGTGTGGATCGCCACACGTGGATGATGCTGCTTTGAGCATCTTTGCAGTCAGATTTTAACTTTAAAATAAACTGAGATAATTTTACCAGATGTGTTACTCCCAATTAAATCTCCTTCTATCCTTATTGTTGCATTGAGCCAAAAATCAGTAAAGCATTTTTTAAATTTGATGTCGTTTTTGCGATTTGCTTTAACCCATCTGGCGCTCCGGGATATTTTGATTCTCGTGCTGACTGATTATTGGTAAAATGCATATGTGGTCGTGCGGACTCCGGTCTAAACGGTGAACCGTTTTTATCAGGTTCATTATTTTTTGTCATATTATTATTATCATCATTTCCTTCATGTCGCATTATTGTGACATACGTTTCTCTGTCTCACCTACTGCGTTCAAACTTTGTAATTCTGCGTAAATGTTTCGTCAGATGGTGAAACTTTTCACCCCTACTGACACTGTGTTACCATTGGTTGAAGCATAACTTGTTACTAAGCTTTGCTTCTCCCATTGGCCCCCTTTATGTTCTGGAGAGGGGGAGTTCTACGACTTATTTTTCCCGAGCGGCGTTACTGCGTTCCTTTTAGAGAAGGTGGCTTCCTTCCATTTCTGACCATCATGTGAAACGGTCACAGCCTAGGTGTGTCGGGCTTTTCGCCCGTGCCCAACGCAACTAAACGTAAGTACGATTCGATCACTTGGTTTTATCTGGCATGCTATCATTTTTGAATTTCAGTTTATCAATTTCCCTTTCTTATGATGATGTGAATTCGATCCATGAACCCAAGTCCCTTCGCCTTTGTTTACGTTAGTTTAGCGAAGCCTCTGTGTTTATTTGTCATCCCTACCTTTCATGTAATCGGTTTTATTTTTACTAAAATCTCTCAGGTCTGAAATATATGCTACTTTTCTGCGAGGCTTACCAACGCTCTGTATTACGTCACAAATTGATGTGCACTCTTTCGAGGTATCTTTCATTTGATTGTCGTATCAGAGTTTGTTTTTTGGGTCAAGGTATCATTGGAGTAACGGAGCCATGTCTCATTTCGCCTCCTATTTGATCCTTCCTTCTGTTTTAGGAAAAGTGTGTGAGCGATGGTCTTTGTGTTAGTCACTGTCCATTCGTCATGCCTTAATTCCTTTGTTTCTTCGTATGTCGTTATATTTAGACATAACTACCTCTACGTAAGCCTATATTTTCCTACAAAGCATATTTCTTAGCTGATCGATTTTTCCTTTCATTTCCTGTCCCGGTAATGTCAATTAATTTAATGTAATACTCATTTTCCTTTATTTTTATGTGTTAATTTTGTGTTGTTTCCTCTGGCTTCGTTATATTACGTAACTCCGTGTCATCCCCCCTCTCCCCCCCCCCACCCCCGTTTCCTACATACGCACCCTTCTCATTCCCACCACTCCCCCCCCCCCTTTACCCCATGATTTCACAACATCATAAGCTTTTTGGAAGTCTGTTCTTGGCGAGGGGCATTCTAGTCCAGGTCATCCTCGTAAGTAGAGGTGTTCTCTTATTCGACTCATCCATACTCTCTATCTTTTTCGTTTTTGTTTTGTTTTTGTATTTTAAATTTTGGTTATCGAGTCGCGCTTACGGTTTAGTTGCACATTGATTGTAAGTACATTTTAATTAATCTTGTTTCATCTTTGTTAGTGCTTAAGTTCATTTATACACTTTTCTCTTGAGATTGTTTTTGTGTCCCCCTTTCTTAGGTACCATCTTTAATCATTAATTTTATTTTATTTGTTATTAAGCGATTTTATACCTCTTCACGTTTACCTTTCATTTTGTGTTTAGATATATCCTTACTCTTATGCGCACCTGTTTTAGTTTACTTTAAATACAATAGTAAATAGTTCACTTGGTTTCGTCCTCTTTCATTTGTAATTTTAAGTTCCCTCATCTCTCGTCCGATTTCGTCGGTCTTGGCTTCGTACTGTAACGCAGTCACGACCTTCACGCTTCTGGGTTCCTCGATCAATTAGATAATTTCAATTCCGCTTTTGATTTGTTTTAAACAATTCATTCGATTCCTTTTTTGGAAAGTATCTTTCTTTCGATCCGGAATCTTGGGCCCAGCACGCATCGAAAGAGACATCCTTTCCCCGCTCCTTAGCGATCCTGTTTAAGGTGTTGTTTTCTCTTCTACTGTATTTCCTCACGCCTCTGCTATTTTGTTTAACGTAAGAGCACAACGCGGTGCAAATGGTATATCAGAGCGTGGTTTTTCGTGAAATCGTTCCCTTTAAATTACCAAACTTATATTATTTTTGCAATTATTACAATGTTGTCTTTCTGAGTTTAAGATACCTGTACTGAATTGTTCCCCCATCCCCGAAGAAAGTGCGGAGTGTGAAAGCATTTCTCGAGTGAACAAGACATCCAAAGAATCTAGTTCCGAGGTGAAGAGTGCAACAAGTTAGTGAGTACTTCGCAACGCTGGAATAGGACGCATTACGGTATTGTGACCTTTATTTTACTAAGTTAAAGTGTTTTACTTTTCTCCTTGTCTATTGTCATGTCTAAGTCAGAATTCCCACCCGTCAAAAAGGAGTTAAATTTTATGGGCTTTGAATCTTTAACAATGCCCACGCCACTATTGCAAGATACGACACAGGACCTGCTAATGATAGACCCTCCCCTTTTAGATTGCTCCATCGCCCCTGTAGGCACTGTTAATAGTGCTCGCCACAACGAAAATGTTGCATCAGTAGTGAGTAGGTGGGGTTTGACTTTTTCCGGAGAAAACAATACCTCATCAGTTTTTTGTTTTATCCAACGTGTGGAGGAATTGTGTTATTGTCACGATATTAATCCCGACAATATTGTACGTTGCTTACCTATTCTTTTGTCTGGAAAAGCGCTGATGTGGCATCGCACTACTCCGAATTTTTATAAGTCATGGGACGAATTTGTTGGGTGCATTAAGGACCGTTTCACGCCACAAGATTTCGATTTCGCTCTCAAACAAGAAATATACTCCCGTACTCAGGCTCCTGGGGAGATGATCGACGATTATGTAACCTCAGTTCGGCTGTTAGCAGCGAACCTCCCCCAACCCTTTCATCCCAGGGATCTGTTGGAAATTATATACAGGAATTTAAATCCCACTTATAAATACTTCATTCGGCGTACATCCATTTTTTCCATCGAGGACATCATATCGCAAGGCCGTGAGTATGAATTAAATGCACGAGCCTGTTCGAACTATACTCCACCTCCAAGAGCCGATAATACGATTTTCCCCGAGTTAGCCTACTCCCCCCAGACAACACTGTCTAGCCCAGCTGTCGACCGAACAAAAGACGACACCTTACGGTTTAAGCCGTCTGCTCGCCGTGCTGAGTCCCTTTCTAGGAATTCTAACCCAAGCCCTTCTGTGGCTCGTAATTCTTCTGCTGTTTCCCGTGAAAGGACTACAAACACCCCAACAACAATCACACGCAATGTTTCTTCTGGTCGCATAACTTGTTGGAACTGTAATGAACTTGGACATCATTTTAAAATGTGTTCTTTAAAACGCCGAAAATTCTGTTTTGGCTGTGGGATGAATGAGGTCACGACTCGTTCCTGTCCAAATTGTAATTCCAACCAGGAAAACTCATAGGGAGGTGTTCTGAGTTCGACTCCCGGAGCAGTCCTCCATCCAAACTTGACAATGCATCTAATTTCGATGTTGTGTTACAACCAGGAGTCTCAGTAAATTTCGATAATGTCTCGGCACCTGCTATTTTGGATACAGGCGCCACCAGAAGTTTCATCCACCGTTCAGTGGCAGATAGCATTCGATCTTCGCAAAAACACCCCGTACAGAATAAATGTCAGTTCCTCTCTGCGGGATCGTCAGTTATCGACGTTGCCGAAACTATTCTATGTCGCATTAAAATTCACGGATTTTCTTGGAAACATGTTTTTCTTGTGGTTAACAATCTCTCCACTCAATGTATTTTAGGAATTGACTTTATGCATAAAACTGGTATGCAGTTGGATTTTATTAACGATTCATTTTGTTTCAAATTTCGCTCAGATAAAATGTTCCCCTTTGAAGAATGTACTTCTAACTACGTTGATGTGTCTCCTGTATTTTCCGTACATCTTCCATTAACTTTGATGTCCGAGCAACGTGATACTCTGAACGGTTTAGTTGAGGAATTTTCTGATGTCCTCACAGAAGATTTAGGTTCTGCTGTAAATCACGAATGCCACATTGACTTGAGCGACAATGTACCTGTTCGAAGTCCTCCGTTTCCTTGTAATCCACCCAAGCTCTTGGCCATGAAAAAGTATATCAATGATTTGCAAGATCGGGGAGTAGTGGTTCCTTCCAAATCAGCTTATGGGTCTCCTGCTTTCTTAATTCCCAAGAAAGAAGAGGGCGAGTACCGGCTAGTCGTAGACTACCGAAAATTGAACAAGAAGGTAGTCTTTGATAATTTCCCACTGCCTACTATTGAGAGTGCTTTTCAACATTTCCACGGGGCCAATGTGTATTCGATGATTGATCTAAATAGTGCCTATTATCAGATTCCTTTGGATGCTGAGAGTCGCGACTTCACTGCTTTTAACACCCCTTTCGGGTTATATAATTTCAAACGTCTTCCGATGGGTGTAGCTGTTGGTGCACAAGTCCTCAGTCGCGTGCTAGACGACATCTTGGGAGACCTGAAGTTCAATTTTGTATTTAATTATCTTGACGATTTAGTCGTATACAGCAGATCTTTTGAGGAGCATGTCGTTCATCTTAGGGAAGTTTTCTCCCGCCTCAGGAAGGCCGGCCTCACTATCAATCCAAAAAAGACCTCTTTGGGCTGTACTCAAATTAAATTTCTGGGTCACATTCTGTCAGCCGATGGTATCCGTGTCATACCCGAGCGCGCAGATTGCATTCAGCAGTTACCTGTACCCACCACAGTTAGGGCCTTGAGAAGAGTAATGGGTATGTTCACGTTCTATTCTCGTTTTATCAAAAACTTCTCTGACATTTCGGCACCTCTAAATGCTCTCAAAAAGAAGAATGTGAAATTTGTGTGGGGGCCAGAACAGGACAAAGCTTTCAATGTTTTGAAAGAAGCCCTTATGTCAGCACCAGTACTGCACACGCCTGATTTCGAATCAGCTTTCTTTTTACATTGTGACGCCAGTGATTTGGCCATTTCTAGTGTTTTGAGCCAGCGTGTGGATGGAAAATTTGCACCAGTGGCCTTCGCGAGTCGTATGTTAAATCAACATGAACGAAGTTACTCAATTTTCGAGAAGGAAAGTCTTGCTGTGGTATTTGGATGTGAAAAATTCAGGACCTTTTTGGAACACCGTCACTTTACTGTTTTTACCGACAATGAGGCTTTGAAATGGAGCCTTTCTCACGTAAAAAAGCTTGGACGCATCAACAGGTGGATTTTGAGGTTGTCATCTTTTAAGTTTGATATCATCCACGTAAAAGGGAGCGAGAACCCGGTGGCTGACTGCCTGTCACGCATGTTTGAAGAGACCCCTAGGACTCCAATCGAGAGCGTTTCTACCAGTACACCACTTCAAGAAAATCTTTTCCTATTGCAACATTGTCCTTGGTCTTTTGTGGATATCCGGAAATTCCAGTCTGAGGATCCATTTTGCACTGACCTCCGTGCAAAAATTGCAAACAAAGATCCGGCAGTAAGCAACTTTTGTGTTCGAAATGATGTTATTGGCTATGTTCTTCCTAACTCTTCTAAATTTAGAATTTTTGCTCCATTAGCAGTACGTGATATGCTTTTGACATATTATCATGATTCTGCACTGGGAACTCATGCAGGGATGCAGCGCACTTTCCGTAAGATATCCGGTGAATTTTATTGGCCCTCAATTAAAGTAGATGCTTTTGCTCATGTCAGAAGATGTTTAACCTGCCAGCGTTCTAAACCTGCCCAGAACACTCGTGTAGGCTTCCACCAAGCTGGTATCGTCACTCGTCCCGGCGAACGCCTTTTCATTGATTACTTTGGTCCAGTCGTGAGATCAAAATCTGGCAATCAAGCCATTTTAACTGTCATTGATGGTTTTTCGAAGTTTGTTTGGTTATTCCCAGTAAAGAATATCACTTCTCAGACTACTATCCATTTCTTGTCTAGATATATATTTGGAGTTTTTGGTCCTCCCAAGTACCTTGTGTCAGATAACGCCTCTGTATTCCGTTCCAAAGCCTTTGAAACTATGGTATTTAACTGGGGCATCCAACATATTTTCTTGTCACCGTATCGACCGCAGGGAAATCACGTAGAGCGTTTTCACAAAAACTTGAAGGCTTGTATGTCCGCTTTTCACAATGCCGATCAAACCTCCTGGGATACGAACCTACAGTATTTCAGTCTCGGGTTCAATACCTCTTTCCATTCGTCCGTTCAAACTACTCCAGCGGAATTATTCCTAGGCCGATCGCTTGTCGACCCCTTGCTGCTCAAATGGAATATTGAATATCTTTCCGAACCCTCTCGCACTACCTCTGTTGCTCAAAAATGGGCCATCGCTACCGGTCACCTCAAGAAAGCAAAAGCCAGAGTAGCGAAGCGCTACAACTTAGGCCGTCATGATGTTAAATTCCAAATTGGGGACAAAGTTTTGTGTCGTTTACATCCTTTGAGTGACGCTACCAAACAAATTTCCAGTAAGCTGTGCTTACGTTGGTCAACTCCCAAGACTATTTCACGCTTTTTAAATC
Source organism: Meconema thalassinum (assembly GCA_946902985.2). Lineage (NCBI taxonomy): Eukaryota > Metazoa > Arthropoda > Insecta > Orthoptera > Tettigoniidae > Meconema > Meconema thalassinum. Next base: position 882,987,074 of record OX336389.2, on the reverse strand, counting down.
CTGTCTCAGTTGAGTTAGTGGACGATCACGATAATTCAGTGACTTCGGCCCACGTCACGCAGTTGAAAAAATTTGTCAAATGATCTTGTGAATTTCGCCTCGCTATAATGTTGTGTTTTTGTTTTCCTTTTATTCTAATTGGATGCCCGAGCTCCTTAATAGCCAACCTAGCATGTGAGCCTATTCTGATCTTAATTCGTGTGCTTCCTTTTCATTTATTCCTGTGACAAGATAGGAGACACCCGTGGCCTTTTTCTCGTACGTGAGTGTGTCGTGAATACTTGACATCTCTGTCAAACTATATCTTTGCCTGAGGCCGTCAGTATATACCTGGTCGGTCACTATTTGCAAACCACCCCTACTCCTCTTTTGCACTGCCCCTCGGCTTAACTCCTATTGTTCGGCGACAGACAAGGACCCTTCAACACTTCCTGTTTGACCTTGTAGGAACTTGGTATTTATTTTACATTTATTCATGTAATTGACTTTTTGTGTCATGGTTTTGAGATATCATGCACCTTAGTGTCATCTTGATTTTGATATTTATTGTGAAGTCATATATTTTGTTAGGTTTTAAATTGTCAAGTGTTCTCAGCATATCGTGTATTGTCTAGCAACCATCCAGAGGGTTGGCGAGTAACAACAAACAACCTTTGTGTACCTGGGCTAACACAGCTGAGGGTCTTCTCGGAACTCGTTAACGGACCAGTCACCCTTCACTGGGTCTATACATGGCTTTATTTTTCAGCAGCTGAAAAGGAGAGTACTTTCCCTTTCGAAGACATTATGACACTATTGCATATTCCTCGTTGACGCAACGAACGGTCCTATATACAGGGTGTCCCAAATGTATTTTTTTTAAATGTGATCACGATTTAACTTTGTCTATCTTTTCTCATCAGAGGCTGGAGAGATTTGCAGTCCCGAGGTAACGTCCATCTTGAAGATTTCGACATCCGCATCATCATGAACTAGCAAGAACAATGATCACTATTTAATATATGAACTCACTGTATTTCTTTTTGAACGCAGTACTTTTGACGTTAGTGGCTAGTGTTGACGAGCAATGAAGGGGGTACCACCTTCATTTCACGGTCAGATTAGTCAACTGTTCATTTTTTTTGTATTCTCCTAGAGGTCCTTAGTACCCAATTTTTTTTAGTATTCAATTTTTTTCCCCCTTTACATTTTTTTCCCTCTCTTTTTGTACGAAAAAAGAAATTTCCATGGCCAGGAAAATTCCTTTTTTTTGTGAGAGCAGGGGAATTTTGAACCGTTTTTATCAGGTTCATTATTTTTTGTCATATTATTATTATCATCATTTCCTTCATGTCGCATTATTGTGACATACGTTTCTCTGTCTCACCTACTGCGTTCAAACTTTGTAATTCTGCGTAAATGTTTCGTCAGATGGTGAAACTTTTCACCCCTACTGACACTGTTACCATTGGTTGAAGCATAACTTGTTACTAAGCTTTGCTTCTCCCATTGGCCCCCTTTATGTTCTGGAGAGGGGGAGTTCTACGACTTATTTTTCCCGAGCGGCGTTACTGCGTTCCTTTTAGAGAAGGTGGCTTCCTTCCATTTCTGACCATCATGTGAAACGGTCACAGCCTAGGTGTGTCGGGCTTTTCGCCCGTGCCCAACGCAACTAAACGTAAGTACGATTCGATCACTTGGTTTTATCTGGCATGCTATCATTTTTGAATTTCAGTTTATCAATTTCCCTTTCTTATGATGATGTGAATTCGATCCATGAACCCAAGTCCCTTCGCCTTTGTTTACGTTAGTTTAGCGAAGCCTCTGTGTTTATTTGTCATCCCTACCTTTCATGTAATCGGTTTTATTTTTACTAAAATCTCTCAGGTCTGAAATATATGCTACTTTTCTGCGAGGCTTACCAACGCTCTGTATTACGTCACAAATTGATGTGCACTCTTTCGAGGTATCTTTCATTTGATTGTCGTATCAGAGTTTGTTTTTTGGGTCAAGGTATCATTGGAGTAACGGAGCCATGTCTCATTTCGCCTCCTATTTGATCCTTCCTTCTGTTTTAGGAAAAGTGTGTGAGCGATGGTCTTTGTGTTAGTCACTGTCCATTCGTCATGCCTTAATTCCTTTGTTTCTTCGTATGTCGTTATATTTAGACATAACTACCTCTACGTAAGCCTATATTTTCCTACAAAGCATATTTCTTAGCTGATCGATTTTTCCTTTCATTTCCTGTCCAGGTAATGTCAATTAATTTAATGTAATACTCATTTTCCTTTATTTTTATGTGTTAATTTTGTGTTGTTTCCTCTGGCTTCGTTATATTACGTAACTCCGTGTCATCCCCCCTCTCCCCCCCCCACCCCCGTTTCCTACATACGCACCCTTCTCATTCCCACCACTCCCCCCCCCCCCTTTACCCCATGATTTCACAACATCATAAGCTTTTTGGAAGTCTGTTCTTGGCGAGGGGCATTCTAGTCCAGGTCATCCTCGTAAGTAGAGGTGTTCTCTTATTCGACTCATCCATACTCTCTATCTTTTTCGTTTTTGTTTTGTTTTTGTATTTTAAATTTTGGTTATCGAGTCGCGCTTACGGTTTAGTTGCACATTGATTGTAAGTACATTTTAATTAATCTTGTTTCATCTTTGTTAGTGCTTAAGTTCATTTATACACTTTTCTCTTGAGATTGTTTTTGTGTCCCCCTTTCTTAGGTACCATCTTTAATCATTAATTTTATTTTATTTGTTATTAAGCGATTTTATACCTCTTCACGTTTACCTTTCATTTTGTGTTTAGATATATCCTTACTCTTATGCGCACCTGTTTTAGTTTACTTTAAATACAATAGTAAATAGTTCACTTGGTTTCGTCCTCTTTCATTTGTAATTTTAAGTTCCCTCATCTCTCGTCCGATTTCGTCGGTCTTGGCTTCGTACTGTAACGCAGTCACGACCTTCACGCTTCTGGGTTCCTCGATCAATTAGATAATTTCAATTCCGCTTTTGATTTGTTTTAAACAATTCATTCGATTCCTTTTTTGGAAAGTATCTTTCTTTCGATCCGGAATCTTGGGCCCAGCACGCATCGAAAGAGACATCCTTTCCCCGCTCCTTAGCGATCCTGTTTAAGGTGTTGTTTTCTCTTCTACTGTATTTCCTCACGCCTCTGCTATTTTGTTTAACGTAAGAGCACAACGCGGTGCAACGGGCACATAAAATAAGATAGAGAGAGAAATGGCTTCGAACGTGGGGCCCGATTTAGACATGGTCAATCGCATGCCGATTTGAAATTGTGATAATTTTTATAGAAATATTTTGGGAGTTGAGAGATGTCTGGTTTGGATGAATAAATTAGTAGGAAACCCAATTAGTGGGGAAAATTAAAAATTTAACTTGGTTAATAATTAGAATGGGTTTGATTATTTTGATAATGGCTTAACCATTAGGGCGTCAAGTAAATTCAGTAGTAAACGTTCGATGACTGGACATACACATTATTAGAATCCAGGTGGAGGATATTTGAGAACTTGCATATTTTTCTTGTGATATTGTGGTAAATGTAATTCGTAAAAGTAGAGAATTTTGTTTTTCCATCACGTCGACGTTAGGACAAATCTCATTTTATTATAGTGTTCCAATTAGCTATTCATATTTCTTGTTCTAGTTATAAGCTTGTGTTTGCCACTGTTGTATACCCCTAAGTTTTGAATAATAATTGAAAATTATGGAAGAAATGATGAGGATGATGAGGAGTTTGGAGGAGAGTTCAAAAGAGGCTGGACGGCGTGTAGCCGCTATTATGAAAGAAAATACAGAGGCTTTAGAAAAGAAACTTAAAGAAAATTCTGATTCTTTAGAAAATAAACTTAAAGAAAATTCTGATAATTTGAAAGAAAGTTTAGATGAAAAACTTAAAGAAAATTCTGATTCTTTAGAAAGCAGGTTAAAAGATAACTTGAAAGAAAGTTTAGATGAAAAACTTAAAGAAAATTCTGATTCTTTGGAAAATAAACTTAAAGAAAGTTTGGAGGATAAACTTAAAGAAAATTCTGATTCTTTAGAAAATAAACTTAGACAAAATTTGAATGATAAACTTAAAGAAAGTTCTGATTCTTTAAAAAGTAATTTGAAATAAAATTTAAACAGTAAATTTAATTCAATGGAAAGTAAATTTAAAGAGAATTCTGAAATTTTTAAAATGACACTTGAAAGTAAAATGAATAAATTATGCGATAAAACTCATGAGCTCGAAACTTCATTAGCTACTAACGCTAGTTTAATGGACGATAAATTTCGCGATGCCGATCTTCGATCCCAAAGCTTAGCTGATAGGATAGAACATGGTCTTAGGAAAGTTGGTGAAGACATGGTCAACCTGGAAGTCCGAGTGAAGAAGGAGAGTAACGAGATGGGAATTCTAGTTGTTCAACGTTTAACGGAACAATTCAAGGAACTTGTCATGGGAGAAATAAGAGAAGGTGTGATTAATGAGTTGCAGACTGAAATTAAAACCACAGTTGTCAATGAAATTAAAGACACACTCAAGCTGGAGAATCAAGAGGGAATCAAGGAGATTAGGGAATCTTTGTCATCCCATATCGAAGTAATTGCCAAAGATATCCAAACAACTCAGAAGGACATATCAGATATGACAGGGTCATTGAAAAGTCATGAGGCTGTTATGAACCAGATATCCATTGATGTTAAGGACAATTGTAAAGAAACTGAAGCAATTAAGAAAATTGCAGAAGAAAACCAGAAGGAACTTGAGGCTATGAAAACTCAAATCAAGGATGAGAAACAGTCTGATCATCTGTTAAAAATGCCAAATGTAAGGGGAAAGGAACAGGTACAGATAAATCTAGGAGGAGCTAGAGAGACTGATAGACAGGATGAGGTCAGGACAGTATTTCAATCCAACCCCATAACTGTATTTAAGAATATAGAGGATAAGCCTTCTAAATTTTCAGGGCGAGATTCTGTGACACCCGTGGAATTTTTGAGAGAAGCAGGTGATTACCTGAAAGATTCTAAGATCCCTAAAGAAAGACAGATCCGAGTGATAGGGAAGTTCTTGGAAGGTCCTGCACTTCTGTGGTTTAGAGCATTTAGATCCACTCTAACCACTTTTGAGGAGTTTTCTCGTGGGCTATTGAAGAAGTTTTGGTCCCCGGAAACCCAACAGCAAGTCAGAGCAGAGTTATGTTCGAAGAGATTCTCGACGTCACAACCTACTCGATACTCTACGTACTTTTCTGGACAGCTGTCTAAACTTCAACATTTAGATCCGCCAATGCCAGATAACGAGTTGATTACTGCATTGATACGTCAGTTTCCAGCAGACGTCCAGAGGACTTTGATCGCTGCTGATATCTATAATATGGAACAATTTGATGAAGTATTACAGAAACTGGATCATACAAACGCTCAATTCTTCCATCAGAAGGGAGTAAAGAATAACAACGCTGTGTATGCTGTTATGGCTGATAGTTATTCTCAAACACCTCGAGAGATTCGAGAGGAGCGAGAAGAGAAAACGCCGAGGGAAGATCCAAATAAGAGAGGATGGAATCAGTACAGTAACAGATACAGTTACAAACCATATGCGAGACCGGATGATGGTAATCGATACAATACTCGATGGAGAAGACCACGAGATACTCAAGGAAGGTACCAGGAAAGAAGATCCTATGGTAGAAATAACTACAATAACAGAGGGAATGTAGATACTCGTCAGTCCAATGAAGAGTTTAACAAGGAGACGAGGAAAAATTTGGAAGCAAGACACCAAGATAACTTGCAATTTTTGGAGCAGAGGCCCAACGAACCAGGTCCATCGGGAACACAACAATCCCAGGGGAATGGCAATGAAAAAAAAAACTTCGAATTCACAGTAGAAGATAGAATTTTGAATACTTTCACTTCCAGAATTATTAAATGGCAAGCAGAGGATGATGATTTAATTCAACAGAATGACGAACGAAAAGAAATGGGTACGAGAATTAGAATGCCAATCATATCATGCGAAGTATTCGGTATGCCTGTCGATACTTTGATCGATACTGGGGCTATGCTTTGTCTGGTGAGTGAGAAGCTTTATATTCTGTGGAAGCTCAAAGAGAATTTAGAGGAGATTCCAGTATCAGGAATTAAGATCCAAGGAATAATACCCAATAAAATATCTCAGTGTAAAACACAATTATACTTATGTATTACGATTGGAGGACATGATTTCCGACATGTATTTGTTGTAATGAAGGACATGGCTTTTGACATGATATTGGGAGCAGATTTCATTCAGAAATATCAAGCAGTGATAGATATGAAGACAGAGACGATCAGATTCAAGAATACCGAAGAGATTAACTTCGAGGGAAAAGAAGAGGAAGACATCGAGGGAGATGCTCAATGGTCTCTGATTTTTCACGAAGCCGAAGGAAGAGAAGTCTACACTGAGAAGGAGTCCCCAGAGCTAGGGAAGATTTTCGAAGAGTATCACGATATTTTTGATATTAAACCTGGAGAAATTGAAGATTTTGAGTATTGTGGAAGTAAACAATAATGGAAGCTATGAAGTAGCCAATACACGAACTAGTAACATCGTGGGAACTTATAATGCATCGAATTTGAAGATCTATTATTCAAGAACCAGATGATTTAATGTGTAGATAGGAAAAATAAAAAATTTTCAATTTTTATTTTTTGCTAGGTGTGGGGTGGATGTGCCCAACTCTAGGAATGGGTATTCCAAGATTCAGACACCTAGATATCAAGGGAAAGGCTGTAGCCGCTTTTGAAAGTTCAGATATTTGAATATCGCGCTACATTGCTTCGAGAAGCATTTAGAAGAATTTTACCGATAGTTGGATGTCAAGTGACGTAGCGAGTAATAGCAGAGGTTGAGGCTATTTATTGATTAAATAGTTAACTATGGAGTAGAGACTTGAGACTGGGATCAGATTACTGGCACGGCCAAATGAAAGAGAACGCAATTAGTATCAAGTAAATCGGACCAGGGATTCAAGAGATATGAGGATTTCTAGATATCAGGTGATGACGCGTGACCCTGACCGTTTTGAATAAAAGCCAGCTGGAGCAGGCATGGTTAGCTCATTCTAACACAAGCACTTGGCAAGCAAGTTGCGTCTACGCTGAGCCAAGGCACATGGTTGCCGTATCTACGCAGAAGTTCTTTTCAGATCGTGATAGTCACGAGAAGTGCTGCGCAAACGAGTTGGAACTTAGTAAGTTTCTGGTGAGGAGAATCACTGAGGTGATTGATTTCTACAGACATTGGTGGAAATATTTATATTTCCAAAAAGACATATGCTAGACTTTGTCTAGAAAATAGTATTTTGTCACAGTCCAGTAGTAACTTAATACTTGGATGTTTAAATCCATTTCAAGTCAGTTTTCATTTTTGTAACTAGTTAACCACTTCGATCTGTCAGTACACTGAAGACTAGTCTATAACGGTGGCGTTCATTAGTCTACGCAAGGGAAACTGCAGGTTGTCTAGCGCATGGCAGATGGTGATATACAAACCATGCCCAGGGAACGATCTTCAGAACAGCCGTTAATTGCTTAGACTGTCAATGGTTTTCTTGTACTGATGAGATTACAGTGAGTAATTCTTTAACCACGAATAATTTGAAGGACATTTTCAATCCTAGTGCCATGAACTAAATGAATTCATTATGAAACTACAATTCTAATTTCCGCATTCTGTCGAAGAATTGCAAGTTGTAAAAGTTACTAGAAATGGCCATAAATATAAATATTTTTATAATAATGATTCCAAGTGGATAATTGAATAGTTGAATGGTTCAACCATTTATTGATCAAGTTGATGATTCAGAAATCATATATTTTGTTAGGAACTTGAAGTTCATAATCGAGTCACTTCTCGAATGTTTAATGTCAGAAGAACAATTAATTGTTCTTGTGCTTCGCACAAGTTCTTCGATGCTATGCTCAAGGTCAAATACTTTTCAGATGTTATTAATATGTATAAATAATTTGTGTTGCTTATATGATGATAATATTTTTCAACGATATATTTTTGAAACTGGAAAAACAAGTGAAAGTTTAAGAATTCTATAAACATTTATTCTACGAGTGTTAATATCATGTAAATAGTCAAACAGTGATCTACGTTATTTCCAGTATAGACAATTAATTTTGAACTGGAATTAAATATTAATAATTTTGGAACACAGTCCACAGGACTATTAATCGGACTTGTGTTTCCAAAAAGATTGTCAAATGTGTTTGGAAAATTTCTGTATATTGTGTGTAAATAAGAGTGTGGATCGCCACACGTGGATGATGCTGCTTTGAGCATCTTTGCAGTCAGATTTTAACTTTAAAATAAACTGAGATAATTTTACCAGATGTGTTACTCCCAATTAAATCTCCTTCTATCCTTATTGTAGCATTGAGCCAAAAATCAGTAAAGCATTTTTTAAATTTGATGTCGTTTTTGCGATTTGCTTTAACCCATCTGGCGCTCCGGGATATTTTGATTCTCGTGCTGACTGATTATTGGTAAAATGCATATGTGGTCGTGCGGACTCCGGTCTAAACGGGCACAACACCTCGTAGGTTTAGGTTAAGTTAGGTTAGGTTAGGTTAAGTGAAGTTATGGCCGCCATGTTGAAACTTTTTGATCACACCTTGTAGGTTAGGTTAGGTTAGGCTAGGCTAGGTTAGGTTAAGTCGCAGCCAACTTTTTGGAACTTATTGATCACACCTCGTAGGTTAGGTTAGGTTAAGTAGAGCTACGGCCGCCATATTGACAGGTTAGGCTAGGTTAAGTTAAGCAACGGCCGCCATCTTGTTAGGTTAGGCTAGGTTAAGTTAAGCTACGGCCGCCATCTTGTGTGGAGGAATGTGGAGGTGGAGGTTACAGAACTCTCACAAAAACAATACTGCACAGTTTTTGACCTAGGCACCTACAATTTATTTTTGGGGTAGAGGGGGTAAAGTTCTTTCATTTACGTTAAACAAACTTTTTTGTAAAATTCTTAGTTTCTAAAATATAGGCAATTTTGAAAATTGACTTTTTTTGGAAAAATTGAAAATGTGTTAAGTTTTCTTTTAACGTTAAAGGACTTAGATAAAATGTGTTTGAGTCTATATATGACTTTTTAGAATGATTAGTTTTCAAAATATCGTCTACTTTCAAAATTGAACCTTTTTGGATTTTATCCCAGAGACCTGGGACTTGGTTTTGGGGTAGACGGGGTAGATACCTGTAATTTATGTCAAACACTTTGTTTTTGTAAATTTCATAGTTTACAAAATATAGCCCATTTCTTAAAATGAACATTTTTTTGGAAAAATGTCAAAAATTCCATGTTTTGTTCTAACGATTAAGGACATAAAAGCCATTGGTTTGAGTCTATATATGACTTTTTAGGATGATTAGTTTTCAAAAAATAGCCTACTTTCCAAATATTTTTTGGAACAATTAATGAATATAATATTTTTTGACTGAGAGTGGGATTGACTTAGGTGTTGTAGTTAGCATTTGATTTTATAAGATTTTTAGATTAAACATATAGCCTACTGTCCCAATTAACCTTTTTTTTTTGAAAAATTTGAAATGTATAATATTTTTGACTAGGCGTGGAATGGAGTTGAGAGGCAATCATTAAGCTTAGAGTAAGTAGTTTGGATTCTTGGAATTTTAGTGTGTTGTTGTTGCTTACAAACATGGCTGTAAGCATTATGCTATCATAAAAAGGGTTGAGATACTTTCCAGGAACAGGAGAAATATCCTCTAAATACATTGACAAAGATAACTTGTCAAATAAACCATTACAAATAGGGTACCACAAAATAACTTGTCAAATAAGCCATTACAAATAGGGTACCACTTTTACACCCCCACGTTTTGCACCCACTTTTGCACCCACTTTTGCACCCTCTTTGCACCCACTTTGCACCCACTTTGCACCCTCTTTGCACCCACTTTTCACTCCCTTTTACTCCTACTTTGCACACACTTTGCACCCGAACATTACATCATCTGACATAATAAAAATAGGCATGGTTGTTGTCGAGACCGAGATAAGAGCGGGGATAATGAATTTATAGTGATAGGATCAGAAAACCCATTATCACTTCAGTAGTGACATCGAGCAAAAATTTAAAAAAAAAAAGAAATATCGTGTTTCTGACAGAGTGGGTTAGACATAGTTATAAGAGTTGAGAGTCGATAATTAATCTAAAAGTACTCTGGAATTCATGGAATCTTAGTGTGTTGTTGTTGTTGCTTACAAACAGGTATGGTCACGTCAGGTGTGGTTAGCTAGGATTTGATTAAAACATTTCTGGATTTTGTCTCAGAGTTCTGGGACTTGGTTTGTGGGTAGAAGGGGGGGGGGGGTAAATACCTGTCATTTATGTCCAACACACTTTTTTGTAAAATTCCTAGTTTCCAATATATAGCCAGTATTAAAAATGAACATTTTTGGGAAAATGTCAAAAATTCCATATTTTGTTCTATCGATTAAGGATATAAAAGCCATTGGTTTGAGTCTATATATGACTTTATAGGATGATTAGTTTTCAAAATATAGCCTACTTTCCAAATATTTTTTAGAAAAATTAAAAAAATACATATATGTCAAACACACCTTTTTTGTAAAATTCATAGTTTCCAATATATTGCCGACTTTTAAAAATGAACATTTTTGGAAAAAATGTCAAAAATTCCATATTTTGTTCAAACGAATAAGTATATAAAAGCCATTGGTTTGAGTCTATATATGACTTTATAGGATGATTAGTTTTCAAAATATAGCCTAATTTCCAAATATTTTTTAGATAAATTTAAAAGAAATATAATATTTTTCGACTAAGAATGGGATAAACGTAGGTGATAGAGTTAACATATGACTTTATATGATTTCTTTTAGTTTAAACAAATAGTATTACATTTTAGGTAATGCATGCGAAACATGAACTCACTTGTCTGTTGTATGAAGAGGACTCATCAACAATGACCTGTCAACAATGGACACTGCTTGCACATTTTAATTACTACCCACCTCGCTCCACTCCTAATGCAAAATGAACATGTAAAACACAAATTGGAAAAATCCATGTTTCCATATTGACAAATAGAAAAAAAAATAAACTGAAATTTTAAAAACTGTAAATGGGAATTTGGTAAATTGACAAATGTGAAAACAACAAATTGGAAAATCCATGTTTCTATATCATGAAATTTAAAAACTTTAAACTGACATTTTAAGAACTGTAAATGGGAAATTGTGATATTGATAAATGTGTAAACAACAAAATGCAAAATTCATGTTTCCATGTTATGAAATTGAAAAACTAAAAACTGACATTATAAAAACTGAAAATGGGAAATTGGAAAATTGACATATGTGTAAACAACAAAATGAAAAAAAAATCCTTTTGGGGGTAGTTATCATGTTGTACAGTAACCTGTAATACTAGCATAAGGATAGTTGCATGTACCTTATATACTTTGTGTATGTGCATTAGCCTTTGGATTAGCTTAAGTTAGGTTTGGTAAATTTAGGTTTAATGAGGTTAGGTATGTGACCTTGTAGTTTACTCTTTTAGGAAAATGTAAAAAAAGTAAAATCTAAAAATCAGAAGATCTTAAATTTAAAATGTAAAATCTAAAAAAAATGTAAAATTAAAAAATCTTAAATCTAAAGAGTTAAAATGTAAAATCTAAAATATTTAAATGAGGTTTCTGCGGGTTATGACAACACGTTTATGATTTAGTCCATGTTGATGAGTGGTATCCAATTACTGCTGACTTTGCATGATCATCACCCATTGTCTTGATCAGCACCTGGGGTTTCAAATTACTGCAGCGTTAGTCATAGCAATAGAACTGTGCGCTCTCTGCCATGTCAGCAACATGACACCGGAAGGAACACCTGTGTAATATCCAATGACTGCTAACTTTGTGTAATCATCACCCATTGTCTTGATGAACACCTGGGGTTTCAAATTACTGCAGCGTTAGTCATAGCAACAGAACTGTGCGCTCTCTTCCATGTCTGTAATATGACACAGGAAATAACAAGACGTCTTACTGTACGTACCATCTCCTCAGTTTTAACATTTTAAGAACAAGTATTATTCTCTTTCAACTACAAATGACTCGTTAGAACACATCCATCCAACAAGTTAGATCCCTTGACCTGCTCTCAAATGGCTTGTGCTTCATGTACTATGGTGTGTGCATTAGCCCTAACCTAACGTTACGTATGAACTAAACAGAATGTGACTTGTTAGCTCATATTGTGCACGTGCACAGGTGAACACTTGTGTGTTAGGTCATATTACACATGAACTTGCATTTTCTCACATAAGTGCATTTCTCTGTTCCACAAGATACAAATTTGATTGCTGGATTGGATCCTGCACTGTTTATGCGATATAGCTTTGCCAGGTAGTTCTCTACATATAGCAATTTTACCACTGCTCTACCTACGCCTTTTGCTCTTTTGGCTTTCTTACAGTCTAGTGTGTGATAGACAGCTTTAACTGTATATCAAACCCAGTTCACCTTTGTATTTGTAATCCAAGTAATAATTTGAAAAGACACAAATGTAATCAGTTTTAAACGTTATCTCTGTTTTGTTTTGTTTAATATGTTTATGACATGCATATTAACCTGAAATCGAACACCTGGTGAAAAGGCTAACAGCTTAACCACTGCATCACCATGCCCTTGTTTCTTAGTTCGACTCGTTCTAGGCCTCAGACCTGGAAATCGAGTTAAGACCACCAGTACAAGAGCTAAAAGTGCTTACCACTGCAACACAAAAAAATGGAGAGCTGGTAACATTAGACAACCGGAAATGATTATATTTCAGTTAGCAATGCATTTTGTCATCAGCCTACTGTCTGAGCACCGACAGCAACACAGTTTAGTTTACAACAAGCGAGTGTGTGTGTGTGTGTGTGTATAGGTTATTAGCCTAAAGTATTTAAAGCTTGTTGTGTGTAGCGACCATTTTGCCTCGGTAACCACTGAGCATTTTTGAGTTTTAACTATCATCTTTAACCAATCAATTAAAGATAGTCTACTCTTAATTCTTGATAAATAAGAGTTTGCGTACACCGTTTCTCATTTATTAACCCATACCTGCAACCTATACTCTCTCTATACTGCAGTTTGATCTGAAAACCAGTTTCAATGGTAAAAGACTTGTCAGTCACCATACATGTAGCCTACACTAATTCTTTCTCTACCTACCTATGTTTCATCACACATGGTAAACATCTCACATGTTCGTATCCGATTATTAGTTTATAAAATCTCAGGTCGATGACCTTGATGTATTGTGTATTTTGGGAAAATTCATTGGGCATGGGAAAGGGTTGACCATTCTACGTCCTATGACACCTCGCATGTTGATATTCAATTATTAGTTTATAAAATCTTAGGTCAATGACCTTGCTGTTTTGGATTTTTGGGGTAAATTCATTGGTCATGGGAAAGGGTTAACCATTCTAAGTCCTATGACACCTCACTTGACCCTCTCCAATTATTAGTATATCAAATCATAGCTCAATGACCATGCTGTATTAGATCTTTTGGGTAAATTCGTTGGTCATGGAAAAGGGTTGACCATCCTGAGTCCCATGACACCTCACTTGACCCTCTCTGATTATTAGTTAGCGAGATATTAACAAAAGTGCAGTTAGGCCCGTTTGACAAAAATAAATAATACATTCAAAAACAGAATGTCACCTCAAGTCCAACGACCTCTCATACAAGTCCCTAGCCTTATTGGTTCATGAGCTATTGAAAAGCTAATGACCTTTTAGTTTTGGATCTTTTGGTAATTAAAAAAATAACTCATCTATAAATCATTATTCAAAAAGCCCGCCCGCTTACAAAAACCCCAATTGCGCATGCATAAAAACAAAAAAACAAAACTTGTTAATTCATAGTAGCAATCGGCTCTTCACATGCGTTTCATGTGGAACAACGTTTAATTTCATCATAGCATTAGGGGTCATGGGCCAGTCCATAGGGATCAGTCCAAAGGGACCGGTCTAAAGGGATTAGTCAAAAAGGACCCGTCAACAAGGACCCGTTCACAGGGGCTCGTCAACAAGGACCCATCAACAAGGAACCATCAACAATGACCCATCAACAAGGACCCGTCAACAATAACCCGTCAACAATGACCCGTCCACAGGGACCCGTCCACAGGGACCCGTCCACAGGGACTCGTCCACAAGGACCCGTCCACAGGGGCCTGCGTGTGCGTGCGGGGGAACATACGATTACGTCAGCAAATCATCTCATCTAGTTTCAAATTTATCCACTACGGCGCGTGCAACACACAGGAAGTGCGTGGGATCATACGATTACGTCAGCGAAACATGAACTCACTTGTCTGTTGTATGAGTATCAGTTTAGTAGTGGCATCAAGCAGCAAAAGACGTTTACTTACACAATCCATCATTATGGTAAGCATTTTTTTCTTATCATTATGGAAATCTCCTTATTAGAATAAAATGTTATAGTGGTTCTGATCACTTATAGCTAAACTGTAATAGATATGATTTTTTTGTTTCTTTATAGGCTACTACAATAAATATTCTCAATGCTATGGGGGCAGAACTGTTGATTAGAGAGAAAAAAAATCACTGAATTACCAATGCATACTCTTTTCCGTATCATTAACATTCAAAAAGTGGACACAATGTATGGTGAACTTGTATTATGTGTTGGTGAAAACTTTCAGACATTCCTTTCTACACGTTTTAATGAAATATGTCAGAAAAGTGTGCTCGAGGATCTAAATCGTGGTGGACATTCTCTATATCTAATTTATGAGGATATAAAAACAATAAATGTATTGTATATTCTGACCTTGAAGTTAGGTTAGGTTAGGTTAGGTTAGGTAAGGTTAGGTAAGGTGGGATCTGGTTAGGTTAGGTAAGGTTAGGGTAGATTAGGTTAGGTTAGGTGAAGTTGGGTTAGGCAGAATGGCAGCGGTATGAATCAAAAGCCAGCTCCTGTCAGTTTTGCCTCACAAGGTTGAGTGTACCCCATTCCAACCCTCAGCCTTGAATTAAATTTCTTGACAGAGCCAGGACTCGAACCCTGGCCTCCAAAGTAACAGCCAAGAATGCTAGCCACTACACCATAAATTGGGGCAATATAAGGCTAGTCTGGTTTGTACATGATCAATCAATAATTACCTAATAATAATAATAATAATAATAATAATAATAATAATAATAATAATAATAATAATAACAATAATAATAATAATAAATAATAATAATAATAAATATTCCATTTAGCAGCTACATAGCCGACCTCTCCCTGGGTACTTTTACATGCCAACATCGTACGACATGCGTGTCTTAATTTTTGCCGCCTTTCAAAAATCACTTACCACGGCCAAGAGCGAACCTGCAAGCTTGGGGTTGGTAGTCCGACACGATAACCACTCACCCACCGTGGCAAGCTATCAATCAATAGTTACCTAATAAAATTAATAATAATAATAATAAAAACAATAAATATTCCATTTAGTATCTACACGGTCGAACTCCCCCTCTGACATTATTCACGGTCTCAGGGCTTGGCAGCCATCTTGCCCATTAGCCACTGCCCCAGCTCTGACTGACCCCCCCCCCCCATAAAAATAACATAGAGCAGTTGCGCGCGAAGGCCATCTTGCCCATTAGCCCCTGCCCCAGAACCGCCTTATATTTCCTACTGACGTGCATTTCTCAACTGCAGGTGATCAAATTGCGTGGCATCTTTGGTTTGTTGATACTTGCGTTTCGTTTGAAAACCCACGATCATGTAGAGAGGTCTCTCTGTATAGCGGGCTGTATTTACAGACCAACTGTGTGTGTTGGTGGTGGGCAATAGCGGATACTCGTGGAGTGCCCAGCTTCTAAATTCCACAGGTAGAGGCATATCTCTTTTTACCATCTTGAGTATGTCCCGTTTTTGCTATCGTCAAGGGTCACTGGGGCACTTTCCATAGCAGGCGTTGTAGTTGAATTTTTGAATCTATGGGGGCATTGTCGGCTCCCTTGAGTGCATTATTATCACTCCTGTCTCTCACCAGATAAAGCACTTGCCTTGCGTTGACCACAATGCGCTGGTGATATTCGGCAAAGCCTAAAATCAGTTCAAGAGGTAAATATCCAGAAAAGGTCCCATCAGTGTGTACCATCCAGTCATTGGTCGAGTCAGGGCACCAACCCGCCATGCAAAGTGTTTTACCTTCTTCCTCACTATAAGACGGATATAGTTTCATGACACTGGAAATACCCACATTTCGAGTGCTATCCACCACGATATCGTTAATCACATACCGCACCTCAGAAAACAGAAAGGCCAAACCATGGTTGGCTAACTTGGATGTGGTGGGTGTATAGCCATCGGCTTTAGTCAGTCGACCTTCAATCTGAATAACACTTTCTTGCGGTAGGGTATAAATATCTTGGTTGTTGATAAACAAATTGAATTTCATCATTGTTATTGAGTCCAGGTGTTTGAGCTTGATAGGAATGGAGATCAATTCTTACCACTCCTGGTTGCTCCTCGATGTGGTTCGCTACCTCTAGGATAGAAATCATCATGGGGTTTGACGTTGTAACCCAAATGCTGTAAAATCTGCTTGCCCTTAGATGTTAACGCGTATTCACGTAGCAGACAACTAACACCATTCCTAGACGGTGTTGCTGCTTTATGCACCAACTTCAAAGTGGCTTTAGCACCAACTTGTAAGTCACTTGTGTGGTAGAATCTAGAACAATGAGTTGTTGATCTCTATTGATCAGTCTTAATGTTATATTACTAATACCATCGACAGCCACAGAATGAAAAAGCACCACTGGAGGGTTTTCAGGAATAATATAGCCATTGGGCGATGTAACAATAAAGTCATAAAGCGAATGCGATGGTTCTTGATTGGTGTACACTTGGCTAATAATATTACATGTCACCGACACATGGTGGTCCTCAATGAATTTCACTTCATGGTCTAATTCATGTTTTTTGTTGGGCTCCAACACGCGTGGTTTAAATCCTAGTAATGGACCAATGGAATCAGGGCGTGTTTTAAAGTCAATTTTGAATGTGGATAAAATACTGCAGCGATGAGTGTTGGTATTTCCTACAAGTTCAAACTTGCGCATTCCATCGAGAAATGACTTTAAACCATATTCATTGATCAACACCACATAAATGTGTTCATAAATATCATCGATCGTATATCCACCAGAGTTCAGGGTGAGCACAGAA
This sequence comes from Meconema thalassinum, assembly GCA_946902985.2. Taxonomy (NCBI): domain Eukaryota; kingdom Metazoa; phylum Arthropoda; class Insecta; order Orthoptera; family Tettigoniidae; genus Meconema; species Meconema thalassinum. The sequence goes on along the minus strand of OX336389.2, from coordinate 882,969,790 downwards.
TAATCATAGTAAAACTTGTTGTTCACATTTTCACGTATGTTGTATATTCGATTGTACGTTTCAAGAGAAACAAGTCCCACTCAATTCGATAGGCGGGTAAAAGTCTAGGCTGACTTCGGGTCCACGTCCATGCAGTGTAAACGTTTTACTTTCTGCTGACATACTGTTGACGGTTTTGCTTAAGCTGCGTCTTATATAAAAAATTAAACTCAAACGTCCACTCTGTTGGCTGTTATTCGTTTGCTCACGTTTCACATTATAATGATCCTGTTTCCAAAATAGGTCACTACTTTCATGAGCGGTGGCAAATTCCCAAAACTGTCAAAGTACCATACCGTGGATCCCTCTTTGACATAAGCTACATAATGCGTTCCTGGTCCTCGGTGATCATCCAAATTGACAACAGCACATTCCTGTTTCCAGGGTCGTGGGGGTAATTGGTTTCGCATAAACACACCTCGAAAATGAGAATGCTTTAGTTGGTTAGCATAGCTTTCCACTTGTTGATGCGTCAGGGCATATCTTGCTATGGCTGAGGTTATTTTTTTCTATATTTCGAAATGATGAAATCCCAAATCCTTGTTGATAAAAGGCTGGCTTTAAATTGGCATTTCCAGCCCCCATAGCAATCGCTTCCATCGTTTCATTATGTCGCTAACTTTCTTTTAGCTCTTGATTGCCCTGCTGTGTGGCTTTAATGGTTTTCGCCACTGCACTGGCACCGCCAAAAAGTGAACCCAGAGCAGCTAAACCGGCAAATAAAGCAGGTAAAATTCCCGCTCGTTTCGGGACGGGAATCACTCGCCCTTGTTTTGAACCCTGTCGCCGACGTTTTGGAATAACACGTCTCTGTGCTGCTCAAAGGGCTTTTCTTATGGTTAACACATTATTTTTTATTTTTTCTTTCGCAAGGGCTTGTCCACGAATGCCTTAAGCCCAGGCTTTGACAATGACAGAGTCTTATTTTTAGTCTTTTTAGTCTTTCTCACCACATACCTTTGTTTCACCATGATGATGATGGCCAACAAACTTTCACAGGAAAGTTTAAGTCACAACTAACGTCAGGTTGTTATTTCATAAAGTGGGAAATCGTTTGGGGTTTTTCCCGCTTGCTTTTCATCCCATGTCAACATGAGATGAAAGGATAATTCGTCACCTGCATTGACCATTTCATGGTTATGGACCAACATCCTATGACCGTTTATCTCTACGTGTAAATGGTTTTCATCAGGCATCGCGTATTTGATGTGAATGGTTCCATCATAGTTTAATCGATAGTGGTATAAACCCGAAGCAAGCACATAGGTTAGATGCTGGTCATGGACTAGCGGTAAATGTTTTCTGTCATTCACAGGGTTTTCATTTGTCAGATATGTAATAAAATAATTAGCAAAAAAGGTTTACTAAATACAGTCTTAACTCCACATTGATGGGAGACGAAACAAACACCGACATCCATTGGTCACAACCGGAAACAGACAGTTATATTCAAAAAGTACATTTGACTTGTGTGGTATACAAAAACAAAAGAACACTGAGAAATACAAAAACAAAAGAAACACACTATGAGAATTTGTGAATGCAAACTCACACTTCCCCTCCATTCACAAATTGCAAAAAAAAACTTAAAACCAAAAAAAAAAATACATAACTAGCCTCACACTAACAACAAACATTTGTACATCAATCCTTGTATGGTAACAATCCCAATTGAGGGTAGATTTTACGTAATTTTATCCTTGGTAACACCTTGGTAAATATATCAGCAAGGTTTGATTCTGTGTTGACATATTCAAATGATATCTCACCCTCTTGCACACACTCTCGTAAGTAGTATAAATCTAACCGAAGTTGTTTAGTTTTCTCTGACACTATTGAGTTTTTAGATAGTGAAATGGCTCCTTGGTTGTCAGCAAAATCAACACAGGGCTTGTCGACAAAAGTTGACTGTCCTATCTCTTTAAACAAATTGCACATCCATTTCACCTCATCTACCACATCCGCCATTGATAGGTATTCAGCTGCCACAGTTAATCGTACAATGCGTCTTTGGAGTGTGGTTTTCCAACTAATGGCACCCTTGGCCAGCACAAAAATCTACCCTTCATATGACCTTCCACTTACATCATTTTCATAAGCAGCATCAACAAACACCTTCAGTTTTTCTCCTGATTTTTCATAACACAATGACAAATCTTGGGTCTCCTTGAGGTAATGAAGGAAGTGTTGAGCTTCCTTCCAATTTTGCATTTTAGTATTTGAATTAGCCTGGCTAACCTTACATACTGGGAAACTTAAATCTGGTCCAGTTGTACTGGATAAGTATAGGATCTAACCTACAATTTTTCTATAACGTTTGGTTTTTTTAACTCCTCTGTGACATTGTTTGGTACAGTTGAAGGTAAAGGGGTACCACAACCTTTTGGGTAGGGTTCTTCTAGTGATTTATGAACATTTGTCCTTATGTACATGTTTTGACTTAAACATACATCTTTCTTAGACCCTTGAGTGACTTTAATCGACAAAAATCTGAGATATTTCCCAAATTACGCAGTTCAAACTTTGACTTCAATCTTTTTACAAACCAATCTATTTTAGCTTGTAATCCCCACACACCTAGAATATCAACATAAAGGGCAACATACAGGTCATGATCTGGGCTAAAATACAGACATTGATCACATTTGCTTTGATTTAAGCCAAGCTTGACAAGTTGTGCAGTGATACAATTGTGCCAATCTTTACCAGCTTGACATAAACCGTAAATACTCTTGTTGAGTTTTAGCACATAGTCTGGGTATTCTACACTGCGAAAACCTTCTGGTTGACTTACAAATACAGTTTCCTTAATTTTGCTATTAAGGTATGCCAATACAATGTCCAAATGACAATTATCCCATTCACGCTCTACTCCTATGGCTATAAGGGTCCTAATAGTTTTCCTTTTTACCACAGGACTGTAGGATTCAAGGAAATCTGTACCCTTTATCTGACTGAAACCTTGAGCTACTAAACGTGCTCTATATCTAAGTACTTCACCTTCTTGTTTTCGTTTAGTTTTATACATCCATTTGGTGCCTATGACAGTCTTGCCACCTGTATCTTCTGCAAGTGTCCACACATTATGTTTTTCCAAGAGGGCAATCTCTTGGTTCATTGCCTCAAGCCATTTATCTTTGTAATCTCGTGAGGCGGCTTCTTGAAAAGACACCGGATCGTTATATTCTGACCTCAACATGACAATGCGACATTTAACCTTGACTTCATTACAACACACACACTTACTGGGAAGTTTTATCTCTCTACTCGACCTGCGTAATACTGTGTGTTCAGGCTGTAATGGAGCGTCTATTACGACATCAGAATCTGACAAAGAGGCATCACTATCACTTGTTACAGAATTTTCATTTCCTGATTCGGCTACTTCGTGTTCAAACACGTTACCTCCACAATCTTTCTGCTCGACAAACACTTCTCCAACTGTTCTAGGTTCACAATCTATCTGAGTTACAGGTTTTTCCTGGGCTATTACAGAAAACGGAAATACATCTTCAACAAATTCTACATTCCTGGATTTAATGACACACTTCTTTTCGATGTCCCATACACGGTAGCCACTACTAGTGGTGAGAAGTTGCTGGTTGAGGCGTTCAGCAACGCCATTCTGTTGGGGAGAGTAAGCCATTGTTAACCCTAGCATTGCACCAACATTTGCCCTTGGCACTAACTTTTCCACATTACGTTTATGGATCCAAACTTTACAACCAAATGATTTTAACATAAGCAATTCCTGGTCTGACAACTTTCTACTCGTCCACAGTTCAAATGGGATGTTCTTTACAGTTGATGACACACACCTATTCTTTATATAGCAGGCTGTGCTGATGGCTTCCCCCAAAATTGAACTGGCATGCCTGACTGAATGAGCATGCACCTACTAGTGGTGAGAAGTTGCTGGTTGAGGCGTTCAGCAACGCCATTCTGTTGGGGGAGAGTAAGCCATTGTTAACCTACAAACAATACCTTCCTTTTCATGATAGTTACAAAACTCTGTACTTAAATACACTCCACCGTTGTCTGAATGGAAAGATTTCAACTTGGTCCCTTGTGCTGTCTCCATTAGGGCCTTAACCTTGAGAAACTCATTAAATGCATCACTCTTATGCTTAAGAAACCTTACATATGAGAATCTGGTACAATCATCAGTAAATGTAATAAAATATTTGCTACCTCCAATCGATGGGTACTCTAGCTGGCATACATCAGAGAACACAACATCTAATGGCTTCTGAGATACAAGATCTCTTTCATTAAATTTATGTCTTTTCATTTTACCTTGTTAACAAGTATCACAATCAAGATTCTTTTCTTTGGGTATAAAATCACGATCTGGAATGTTCAGAGCATGGCTAAAACGCTGATGCCATATTCCGCTAGTTACAGCTTTGTTGCTCTTCGCATACACAACCTCAACCTCGTCATTACAAGCAAATTCTTTCCCTTGTTCTACCATAAAATTAATCACAATTTACCTCATACATATTTCCAACGGCCTCACCCGTAAGGAATATACCCTCATGATCTGACAATACAACTTTGCTATTTTTAATGGTTACGACTGCACCTTTCCTGTCAAATTGACCTACAGATATTAAATTGTCTTGAAGACCTGGGAAAAGGCACTCTTTTCAGTTTCAGAAAAGAACCTCCACACTTGTCAGATAGCTTCATAAGCACACTTTCCATACCACATACACTAACTACGGATCAATCAACTGTGTCTACACTACCAGAAACCTTTGGGGTGTAATCATACAGAATAACCTTATAAGGTGTCAGGTGCTCAGTGGCTCCTGAATCTACATACCACCTGCGTACACAATCAGATGCATCATCCTTGCTTTCAGTAGCCACATAAGCCTTTACCTTAACACTACTAGCATTAACCTGAACACATTCGTTTGCCGCCCCATCGTCCTTTACCGTGGCAATAACCTCACGATTCTTAACCTTAACATTTTCCTTGCGTCCATTACTACAATTCCGGGAAGTATGACCTATCTTGGCACAATAAAAACACAAAACTGAACCTTTCTTTCTTGCTTCATGAACTAAATCACAGAACTTCGCAATATGCCCCTGTTCTTGGCACTTGTAGCACATGAATCCACCACTACCAGTTGGCTTGGTGTCACTTTTACTGCTGTTGACGACCCCCTTGGAATTTAAACGCATGGCTGCCACCATTGCCTTCACGCTTTCACCCTCAGATTCTTCCTTCTTCAGCCTCGCATAAGTCTCCTGTTCTCGCTCCATCTTTAGTTTGTCCAACTTGTTCTTTCTCTCCTCCAACAATAGTTTGGCTCGCACTACCTTTACACTTAAGTTTTCTTCATTGCTTTCCAATGAACGTATCAATTTTTCGTACTCCCGCTTTTCCAGTCCTCTGAGAATAAAAGCAGCTTTGGCCTTATCCGTAAATTTTATACCTACATCGTCCAACCGTGCACACCAAGTGAGCACTTTATCAACAAATGTACGCATGCTAATGTCACTAGTTTTCTTAAAAAGACACAATTCTTCTAACATCGTCACAATTTGAAGGACTCCGGTATCGCAACATGAAGTCAGAAGATTCTGCCATGCTTCCTTAGCTGTCTCCGCTTCTTTGATATCACCTAGGAAAGGGTCGGTGACCAAACCTATGAGCAAGTTTTTCGCGTCTTGATCTTTGCCCAGTTGGGCCTCGGAGTACTCTTCAACGGGTGTATCTTCTACCTCTCCTGTATCGGTCTTTCGTGGGAAACCTTGAACCGCGTCCCACAGACGCCTTGTTTGAAGCAATGCCTTTGTTCGGGTGCTCCACGCTTCCCAATTGTCGTCCTGTAACCTCACTATTGCAATTACTCGCTCGCTGCTTCCCGTAGCTGCATCCATGTTAGTATGTATACTTAAAATTAAACGTACAAATAGTCCTCACAATAGAAAATCGTCCACAAAATTCACCAAAAACTATCTTGAATGCACACTTAACTGCCGTCCACATGTGCGCCGCTCATATCAACACCTTTTAACGACCGTCATTTTTCCATCACAAAGTCCACACATTAACAGCAATAAGCGTTTAACTGGGCACATAACCTGTCATAAAATAATTAGCAAAAAAGGTTTACTAAATACCGTCCTAAACTCCAAATTGATGGGAGAAGAAACAAACACCGACATCCATTGGTCACAACCGGAAACAGACAGTTATATTCAAAAAGTACAATTGACTTGTGTGGTATACAAAAACAAAAGAACACTGAGAAATACAAAAACAAAAGGAACAGACTATGAGAATTTGTGAATGCAAACTCACAAGATACACTAAAAATACGGATAGGATAAATTTATAATGCCTTTTCATTTCATAGGTCACGTAACATTTGGTACAAATATCTTCTTCGTCTTGTGGGTCTTCCACGTGAATAATCCTATGGTGAATAGCGGTATAGCCATTCACCGTAAGCTGAGGCACTTTGTCATAAAACTCATACACTTTGTAATCCACATACTTTTTTGTAGTAACGTCTACAGACGTTTTGTGCCTGGCACTACTGACCTATTCACATAGTGTTTATTATCAGGATCTGTTTCTTGTTTAGGATCATGTATGGGGACAGACCTAGCTTTGGCCATCAACGCACGTCCAAAGACATCCATCGTCAACCTGTAGTACCAGTCTACTGTTTCTATGACAAGGCTCGGTGCCATGTATATAGACAGCCTGCTGACCTCTCTAAGCCTTAGTTGAAATAAAGATTATTAAGCAGCAAGAGGCATTCCCTGTGGGGGACATGGTTTCCCATCTCTGTCCCACATCACGTGAACAACGCCATGGTTCACTGTTTCCATCTTCGATTCGCTGCATCATTGTGGGACCTTCCGGCTGTGGAAAGACCAATCTTTTGCTAACGCTCATCACAACGCCCAATGGTCTGCGTTTTCAAATTTTTTATATTTTTGCAAAATCTCTCTACCAACCCCTCTACGTGTTTCTGGATCATGTCATGTCTGGATTGCAAAATGAGAATATGGGTTATTTCACATTTTCCATGCAAGAAAATATTATTTCACCTGATGAGGTAAAGCCTGATTCACTCATGATTTTCGATGATGTATCCACTGAACGACAAGGCATCATTCAAAGCTATTTCAGTATGGGTCGACACAAGCATATGGATTGCTTCTATCTTGGACAAACGTATTCTAAAATGTCCAAACAGTTGATTCGTGACAATGCCAATGTCATTGTTTTATTTCGCCAGGGCGAGAGGAACAGTCGTCACATTTATAATGAACATGTAAATCCGGATATGACCTTTCAAATGTTTACTGAATTGTGTGCCAAGTGCTGGAACACTCAACGCCATGCCTGTTTGGTCATTGACAAACAAAGTGAACTCAACCAGGGACGGTATCGATTAGGGTTTGATCATTTTATTGCTATTTAAGGCACTGGCTCATTCCCTCTCAAGTCATTTGTCAAGACACCATGGCGTTAGCAGAGAGTCAATTGAAAAAGCATATTATTAGAGCAAAAATACTATTCGCCAAAAGTTTCGTCAATTGAAACGATCACGTGCGGATCATGCTTTGTTTATTCAACAACATTTAGCACCTCCGCTAAAAGCCATGTTGAAACCCTCTTTCAAGCCATCTGAAACGCTACCCACCGTTTCACAAGCCACTCAGACGCTACAGGAGGACCCTGAGGAAGAAGAAGAGAAACAGGAACAGGAAGATTTGACTAGTGTTAGCGAAGTTGAGGATGAGGAGGAACAAGTGTTTACGCCTCAAAAAACGTCCTCACCCCTTGCAGAGTTTTTGAGAAAAAAGAAATCCTTGGCCATGGTCGAAACACCTTGCCCTTCCAGATCGTCTCCGTTTTCACAACTCTTGTCCACCCCTCAAAATAAAGCTCAACTGAAAAACATTTTAATAAAATATTATGGATCACCACTAGAACCCTATTTCACCGATCTATTTATTGGAAACACAGATACCACATATGGTGTTCGCTATGAGGATGATAGTTTTAAAATTGGGGATTCATCCATTAAATTTGCTCGTACTAAGGCTGTCATTAAGAACATCAATTATAAATTAACGCCAGGACTGTTAAAGCTGCTCTTCTCTCGATCACCCTCTTTCCATGATTATACACCAGAAGACCTAGGCAAATATGAATCCATTTTATTGGACACCCATGCCCACAAAAGACAGTATGATCCCGCTCAACAAGTGAATGCCAATATATCTCAAAAATATAAAACCATCATTGCAAAAATGCTTCCCACCAGTCAAAGTACTCGTCGTAAAGCGTCCGCTTCGGGAGTGACATTTAAACCATTAAAACCTCTTGTGGATGTTACCTACTGGCACAATCCCAATAAGCTCGTCCAGCGACTACAGCTGTTGCATGCTTCACGTCAAGCTGGCCATACCGGACACGATTGGGAAATTCAAGAAATTGAACAAGAATTTCGAAATGCCAAAATTATTATTTAAGCCATCACCCATTAAAATGGGTATTGCTCACGAGTTGCATCGCCCAGCTAGGCGTCACTATCCGTGACTCAAGGTGATTTCACAAGGTGTGGATGAACTTTGGCAGGCTGACTTGGTTGAAATGATGCCCTATGCTAGCGTTAACGACGGTGTACGCTATATGTTGACCGTCATTGATGTCTATTCCAAAATGGCCTTTGTTGAACCTGTGCGTCGCAAGTCTGGTCCACTAGTCACCAAGGCCTTTCAACATATTATTCAACAATCCAAACGCCAACCTCAGTTACTACAAACTGACCAGGGAAAAGAATTTTTCAACAAGGAGTCTCAAGTTTTCTCAAATCTAAGGATACTCACCATTACACCACGAATAGCAATCTCAAAGCCAGCGTGGTCGAGCGGTTTAACCGAACATTGCAAACCCATATGTGGAAAGCGTTTACCGCTCTGGGCACTTATCGCTGGTTGGACATGTTACCAGAGGTAGTGTCACGTTACAATGACACCAAACATAGAACGATTCGGACCAAGCCACGCCTCGTGACCAAAAATATTCAGCGACTGGATAAACTGTTTAACCCCATAAAAACAGCAGACCCTAAACGTCACCGACTGAAAATTGGCGATTTTGTTCGTGTGAGCAAATTTAAGTCTGCCTTCAATAAGGGCAACACATCTCAAAGGGGGACTGAACTATTTCGAATTCGTCAAGTCAACTTGGACAGTCCAGTCACCTATTTACTCGAGGACCTCAACCATCAACCCATAAAAGGTAGATCTTATCTCCATGAACTTCAGAAAACAGCGTTTCCTATCATTCATTATCTTGTGGAAAAAGTGTTGAAACAAAAAGGAAATAAACTATAAGTAAAATGGTTAGGATTTAACTCTACCTTTAATTCTTGGATCAATAAATTACATGTTGAGTGAATCTGTGACCTTTTTATTTATTTATTTATTTATTTATTTATTTATTTATTTATTTATTTATTTATTTATTGAATTATGTTGTACAAGAGCCCTGTGTACGGCGCTCCGCGCTTCGTGCATGTCCATACATGTTTTTCTTTCTCTCTCCTCACCTGTGTCTCACTCCTTGACTCCATGTTGACATACAACTCGTTCAGCTATTGGCTGTCATGGTTTCTCCACTCCTCCCCTCACCTCTCCCCAGCCCTCTGACCCCGCCCCTCACCGCTCTGTAGTGGTCACGTGATTTCCTGTTGTATGCAGGTTTTCTTCCTCTCCCCTCTCACCCGCTTCTGGTCGGGGCCTGGTTGGCTGACAGGATGTGAAATATTATCTCCGTTACGGAGTTGTCAGATTGTTCCAACCTGTTATCGCTAGCCAACAGTGTTGTCAGCTTGACTGGCATTCCATTCTCTTAGCTGGCCAGCTTGAGTCGGCCAGACCCCAAGCGGATTTTTCTTTCTTGGCTGGTCATTCTAACATACAAAGCATGCTCTTCAAGTTGTTGACAACTTCGCCTCACACCATTATTATTATCAATTTGTCATATTACCCAATACCCGTTTACTAACATGTTTTGAAGATCGCCATGAGGAATTTTGCAAACTGCCCTGCATATATATCTTTGAAAGTATTATGTGTTTTAAAAAGAATTTAATGAATAAAGATGTTTTCTTAAAACAAACAATGATGTTCATAGGCATAACACAAGACAAAATCCAAAACATTCATATTTCACACACACACATACGCACACAAGCATATATCAAAAAGGAACTTTTCACACAGGAGTTAAATTATACAATAAACTGTTCAGGATTTGATATTTTAGTAAACTGATTCAGTCTGCTTTCTCTAAATTTATAGTATTTTAGGTTTCACTGCACTCAATGATTCACACACCATTTTCACTTGAAAGGCAGAGCAGTGTACTACACTTTTATTTTTCTTAAAAAAAAGTACCAACATAACATAAAAACATTTGGCTATAACCCTTGCCAACCTAACATGTTTTAACATAAACTACCCCAGTATATAAAACTTGCCCCTAAAATAAAAACCTTTGATAGAATGTTGAAAGCTTATCTGCAGTGCTATTGTTTTTACTCGGCAGTTGAATATCTTAGCATATAGGAGCGATGAAATCTATAATTATATTTTACTTTTCTATTTTAATTGTAATGCCTAGCAGTAAGTTGTTGTATTTATAGAATTAAGTTTTCATATTATGATAATGGAGTAAGGTGTAAATAGTTGTCCAATAAGATTGTATCTCTTAAGATCTGTTATTATAATAAGTTATTAATAGTTATAGTATTAGTAATATATACCTGTTAGTTCATTTATTTTATAGATGTAATTTCTGACGTGTCCTATATCAAAAATGTATTGTATACATGTAATTGATCAAATGGATTTAATAAAAAGACACGGATAGTCAGTCTGAAAGACTGGACTTTATATAATTTTAAATGCTAGCAGCGGAGTATCAAGAAGGCAGTGCGAGAACAGAGTCTCAAGATTATATTTTGTTTCTTCACTGCCTACTTGATTGTTCTCGCACTGCCTTCTTGAAACTCTGTTCTCGCACTGCCTTCCTGGTACTTTTCTGCTACATCGTACTATCAACCCGATTCTATAACTTCACTCCTTAACAACCCACCAACATGGTTACGACGGAATCGTAACCATAGGCATAACAACAAATGGCTAGCGAGGCTCAAAGTGGTAATCTGTAAGGCGCCTTGTTATGACGCTTGTTACGAGTTCAGGATCAGGATTTCATAGCCATCTTCATAGTACGAAAGCCTTCCACTAGATGACGGGTAAATCGATTGGCGTGTTATTTCAAAGTATTTCAAACCATTCTATATCGCAATTAGTTTGTATCATTTTATTTTTTAACTATTTCCTATGTTCCATATTGCCTTAACCCATACTTTCGCCTATTATGGTGTTTTATTTATCGTATGCATTGACCATTCATACGGATTACTTCAACCTGATAAGATACGGTACACCTAACCCCATTAGCGAAAACATTTACGCTGTCTGTTCACATGCATATCTATTTCAGTTAGGATTTTCTTTAGCTATTACCTTAATTAATACCTTATTTTATTTAGGAGTATCTTATTTAAGTTATAGTATTCAACGGATACTGTATTCCAGCGGATCATGTCAACCTTATACACCCAACTCCCTTTCGAAGAGAAATTACATTGCCTGTCCACATAAATATTCATTTTATTTTAGTAGGAATCAAATAGTGTGTAGTCAGGTTTATTACAACATGAACTGTATCAGAAACTTAAGTTAAGATAAATGTTTTATATGGCCAGTAAGCTATTGGGCAACTTACCTGTAGGCCTAGGCCTAATTGACTACTGAGAGCAGTTAAACACATGAACGACAATACCGTTAAGAATAGGTGTATAAATTTAGAATAATGCTCAAAAATCTCCAAGAACGAGGTATTAACTGTTTGGACAGTAACACAATAGAATTTAATGCGGGGGGGGGGCGATGGTCCAATCTAGTATGCCAGTTTTTCTTCACGGTAGGCCTACTGTAGTGTTAATATGAAATAGTCTGTTCTAGTCAGAACACCACTTTCGGGGCAGATGACCTCGTAGTTCCGCCCCTTAAAACAACAATAAATAACTAACACCACATTGCTCCTCTGGCTTCAGCCAAGAAAGTCAAAGAGAGATTTAATGATCCATCGTACTACCAGCCTTCAATAATAAACCAGAACAAGTGCCCTGCAGGTAAAACTGAGCTGGCAAGACGTCCATGGAAATTGTAGGAAGCTAATATCAGGATCATTTCGACTGCAGTTTAGTCTTGTTCTCCTTAAAGGTACTTCTCACATTATGAACTGTGAGCAGAAAGGAGTGGGGTATGGGTACATTACGTGGATCTGTTGCACCTGGAATGATGAAGGGCAGCTCATGTCACTGGAACTACCCATGGAATCCGTTACACCCGTCAATTTACAAGTCTTGGACTGTTGCATACATAAGCCTACCGGTACATGTTAAGTTATAAGTTTGCAAATAAGTAGAAAGAATCAGTAGGCCTTTGTTGTGCTTCCAACTCCTTATCCTAGAACGAAACTACATTCTATATTTTAGCAATATTTACCACTTAATGGAATTTATTCCATTTTTCTTCAGATTGTTATTTATCAGTCTTTTTTTTAAATTAAATGTATTTTACCTAGCCTAATCCCTTCTCCCTTCGGCTCTATATGTCCCTAGGCCTAGGGCCTATTGGTTCTAGTGGGAACAGCTGGTGTTAGGAGTAGCAGCAGTTCAGGAAGCAAGGCTCAAATCATACACACTGTTTTCTTTAACAAATTATTATTCAAATAGAAAACTTAATTTATAACATAAAATAAAACATTTGAAAATGCAGAGCATTGGTAATGCACCTCTGGAATGTATCCCATTGTAGAGATAGTAAAATTAAATTTCTTTCTTCATGTTCTCACTCAGACCAGGGCACTGGAAGGTGTTTCACAGATGTTTTGGCAGAGAATCCTGGAAAACTGAAAATCACACACTAAGGGAAGTCTAGCCTCATGTCATGCAAAGTATGAACCATCTTCAGTTTACATATTAATAATCTCATTTATTACCCAGTTAGGCAGATGACCTTGATTTAGTTAGTCTTTTCGATCACATCTAAGAGTAAAATTAAGTTACCCAGGAAATTATACAAGTGTGCATTAATTCGGTAGACCTGCATAATAAAAGCCTCCAAATGAACCTCATATTTCACATGTTAGACCGGAGTTTGACAGTCAGAGTAATGAAGTCGTTGACATAAGCGAACAGCCGACATTTCATGCCTCTCATTTACAATGCATTACCAAGTGCTTAGTCACAGAATGATGGTATTCGATGTGATATGAAACATATTGCAGGCAGCTTCCACACCAAGAGATAGTAGGTTCAAATGCGACTTTAATCATTGGCATTTTAAAATTGTTGAAATACGATAACTCTCCAGTCCTCAGTTTCTGCTGAGGCTGTTAGAATTGAAGTTAAATATGACAATCGCTTTAATTACACTGATGCATTTTTAGCCGGCTCGGTATGGAATTAAACATGCTCGAACTGTTAGGCGAACCCACACATAAAGTATGCAGAGCACTGACGGCCCTGACGATATTCTATGGAACCTTTCGCTCGCGTACGGTATGTGTGAACGTATTAGACTATTAGTGGTTTGAATCCGACTGTCGGCAGTCCTGCAGATGGTTGTCCGTGGTATCCCATTTGCACACCACGCACATGCTGGGGCTGTACCTTAGTTAAGGCCATGGCCGCATCCTTCTGCGCGTACCCTCTTCTATCCCATTGTCACCATACGACCTATCTGTGTCGGTGCAACGTAAATAATAATAATAATAACATAATAATACTGTATTATTATAGATTATTCACCACCCCCATCTCTGATACGCTTTTGGCTTCTGGGAATGATGTAATACTGTCGAGAATATTAACAAACATATGTTCCTGCAACGGAACAAATTAATCACTTTTATACACATACTGTTGCCGCGCCATTGTACGAAGAACGTGTTGTGACCCGTCGCCTTTGTTCTGTGCACTCCAATGATGTTCTGTAGGCAGTTTGTATATTCTGGGGAGACATGTGCATCGAATCATCACACAAACACAGATTGTAGCTGTCTCCACATTACAGATACAGTTGGAAGGGGTTATATGCACAAACTACCACTGCAGTGCACAGCAAACACAGGACGAGCCGGTACCGCCTAGCACAATACTCGAAACACAGCCGCTTTGAGGTTTCTGGGCTGATAAGAAAACGCCGATAGGTCGCGGCGCGCTCAATTGTTCGTGCAATGTTAGAACAAGTTCGAACTCTGACGTCATCTGTTCGAGCAGCTCGAGCCGGGCTCAAGCACATCACTAACCCTGTCCTCCTAGCAGTGCGCATATTGACCACTGCAGCGCTGAGTTCCCACCTAACATTAACATGTAGTAGCATTGCTATCGCAAGCTGAAACCAGCAAGAATGTACCTATACACTATATTTAGTGTACATGAATACACATTGTTGAGTACAATGAAGTAAAATATAAAATATGTTCATCTTTTAGTAATAGGAATTTTTTTGAACTGCGGATTTCGCTTATTAGATAGCATGCACAACTGTCTGGTATGTACAAGAGTACGGTACTGTAGATGGTTTCACTGAATATTTTTACCAGCGTACCATAGAGTTTCAGTGAAAAGGAACAACGTTTCGTAATTTTTGTGATTCATTGTTCTCATAATTTGTTTTTCTTCTCAAGACGTAGTCTCATGGCATTGTTGTAGTTAGAGACAGAGCAATTTTATCCTGCTCAGTTTCACAGGATGATCACTTACTCCATACTGTAGAACATGATTTTTAGCAAAATGTGGCAACAGTATTCTAGTTAATGTTTGTGCTATTCCTGGACTGCTCAGCGTAACCGATATTATTTCGCCTGTTACTTCTTCCAGCGAAACAAAACCTGGCTTACGATACCGGAGACCACCTCTCCATTTGTCTTTGAATTTTAAATTAGTGACATTACTGGAGATGGACCCTTGATCCGAGGGGCAGTTGACCTCGCTATTCCGTCCCTTAAAGCAATAACTAACTCGGGATACTACTAATTTTATCAAACACTCTTGACATGATATAGGTAGGCTATGGTCTTCAGCCCGTTGTTATTGTTGTGGTTTCTTTAGGGGCATTGCAACATCGTGGTCTTGTATCCCCGTGTTCTTGGGTGTGTGTACAATTAGTCTGATAACCTGTGTCACTGTAATGTCTGTAATAGTATGTGTATTTGTAATTGAGGTAAAATTTCGGTTGGAAGCGGCCGTGACCTTAAATTAGGTACCGGTACCATCCCAGCATTTGCCTGGCATATAAGTGGAAAACACTTCCAGAATAGCTGAGGTAGGAATCGAACCCACCTCTTCTTAGGTTTGCCTAATGAGGCTGAGTGTACCCCGTTCCAGCACTCAGAACCAGTGATCGAACTCGGGCCTCCGCAGTGAGAGCTAAGAATGCTAGCCACTACGCAACGAGGTGGACTCGACAGCTCGTACCAAATACCCTCCAATATAGGCCATTGCAGCTCTCGTTATAGAAATTTGGTCATTTCGCCCCGTGTCTGCTACCCTTTGTCATTGCGGCTTGTGCATTTGTAATTCCGGTGATAATTTGGAAGGTGACCTTTAAGTTAGGAACCATCCCGGTATTTGCCTGGAGTAGAAGTGGGAAACTACGGAAAACCGGTCCAGGAAGGATGAGATGGGAATCTTACCCACCTCTCCTCAGTGTACCCCGTTCCAGCCCTCAGACCAGAATTAAATTTCTTGGCAGAGCCTGGATTCTAGCATGGATCTCTGGGGGTGACAACCAAGAATACTAGCCACTACACGACGAGGTCAGGTATCATCATCATAAGAACTGGATCAATAATACAAGATCACCTAATTTTCAGTCGCATGGTCAGCGTAGGCTGCATACCTTGTCTTATTGCTTTAATCCATGATTTCCTTGTTGGCTCTGGACGAGTAAATTCATGAAAACTAGTTCCAGGAGCATTATTTCTAGAGCCTTGTTTACAAAACGGCACGCAACAGTATATCATCGTAATACAATGGCCTTATTTCAGTAATATAAGTTGATTCGTGCATACACAAGTGTGTATAAATACCGCCAACTGAACTGATCATGTAGGGGGATATGCAGCGCATCTAGCGGCAAACATTGCATCTGCAGGGCGGACAGCTCCCAGTGGCCATTGGGCAGGCTTTTTTTAATTATCGGTGGCTAAGTTTAGTACCAGGTTGTTAAAACTGTGAGAACTCTGGAACATTTGTCAATCAAAGCAGGGTGTTGTTAGTTCCTCGTAAGAACATCTAGCAGCATTTAAATTTGTATAAATAACCAAGACACAACGGTAAACATTCAGAAGAGGTACTTTTCAGTGCAAAATTCTTAAAGTACAGAAATTAACAATAATAGTAATAATAATGTTATTGGTTTTACGTCCCTTTTAACTACTGTGGCTTTTGGAGATGCCGGAGTTCCGGAATTTTGCCCCGAAGGGGATCTTTAACGTGCCAGTAAATCTACTGACACGGCTCCCTCGCATTTGCCCACCCTCAAATGCCAGCAGTCTGCGCCCGAATACGAACCTGCAATCTTGGGCGCAGCAAGCGAGAACGTTACCGCTGAGCCACGCAGCCAGTCAGTACTGAAATTAACCAAATTACCTGAAGTAACAGTCGGTAAAATATCTGGAGATGATGTAGTAATAGTTGTTTAATCCTCTGCTACCCGAGACCCACCCAGCCATCCCAAATATGAACACAACTTATATAGGCAAAAATCCAGCCGATTCAGCCATTTTTAGCATCATGTACCATATTGCCTACCCCACGCATTCGGTACTATATTGCATCCGGCTGACCAATGGTTTTCGCCTAGACCAATAATTGTTAGGTAGCAGGGCCGCGTTAGCGAATATAGGGTCTTTATTTTTGCTTGGCAAGGTGATTCCGCTCAACCTTAGATGGCTGTTACAGGTTGGCGCGCGCGGCCCGGCCGTATTCCCACGCTCTTGCTGCGGTAGACGTGTGAGCACCGAGCTAATTGGGTATTTTATAAAGCTACTGTGTACTGTATATCGCAGTGTATAGTGTTTTATTGTAATTGTGTACAGGGCTGTAATGCTTTATGTGAAATATTTGTTACGTGAACGAATATCTGCACAATACGTCCACAAAGTGCAGGAAATCGTGCACTAGAACAAGACAAAAGTTTCGAGTGAAATTTCCAGGGAGACCCATTCCTATAAATCGTACAATAAAACAACTTGCTAAGAGATTCAAACGTACAGGTTCAGTAAACAATAAAACTAGATGTCGTTATTTCATTACCTACTGAAGCTAAATTAACCGGAGTAACCGGAAACTTCATAAGGAGATGCCAATTATGTTTGGCAGCGGATGGGGAACATTTTCAGCATCTACTGTAAACATGGTGAGTAAAAATGCATAATAATGATTTTAAGTACCGTATTCTGCTGTACATATGCAGGCGCGGTCGCTGGTATCTGAGCCGTCACTGGCGGAGCGCTTGAGCGAGAATGTCCTTGCCAAGCAAATATAAAGACCCTGTATACACACTAGTGATGGGAAGCATGATGCAGAGATCTCGATCCAGGCTGAGCAACCGAAGCCGTCCGTGCCTTGTAATGCTATCTCGATGCTGTATGTGACGTCAGGCGCATATGGTTTCACTCTCGAGCTAGAGCTGGTAAGCGTGATTTAGAGCTCTCGATCATCTCGATGTTGTATCGAGACATCAGGCGCTTGCTGTGTGCTGTTCCTCGCCTGCACTGTTTGCCTGCCGATCACTGTGCTTGCCACGGTGGGTGAACGATTATCGTGTCGGTCTACCAACTCCAAGCCTGCAGGTTCGCTCCTGGCCACGGTAAGGCTGATATTACACTATCAAAAGAATTTTATAAAACTGAACTTTTATAAAAGATATACAAAGCAATCATCGCACCATTACACTACATCAAATATTTTATCATAGTTCAGCAAAATGTATGAAGGACAGTTCCTTGTTCACTCTACTGTATATTATGGTAGTTGAAATTCTGTGGTGGCAATACCGTTATATACAAGAAACGGAAAGATAAAGTGAACGTCTATGGGTTAAACCATGGGTCGCACGAGTAAAATCTTGGTGAACGCGCTGCAGTACGAGGACTTGAAAAATGGCAATAATATTGAATTATTAATAATTAAGAAGAAATGAATGATGATGACGTTCCAAACAACCACTGCCCGAGCAAATAAAATTGAAACATACGAAATAAAAAGTAAGCAATAAGTGGAATTCGATCCTTGGTCATATCGCACGGGAGTTGAGCGCTCTAGCCCTTCCGTCAACTAACCACTTGCTCTAAGAGGTTGGTTACATATTATATTATCTACCGGTAAAGATAAAATGCCTATTTACACTCGCATGTAAATTGACAAATTACCTACAATACAAATATTACAATATAAAGTACACTGCTATTCATGGCTTATTTCAGTCTATTTAACAATTTAATTCTTATTTATATTCTGAAATGTGCGTGCTTTGTGGGCAACGCTTATAGCCTCGGATATTTTACCTACACTTTATATCTGTTATTTATGTTATTTATCTTTGACAAATTTCTTTGATAGTGTAATACCGGCCTTCCACCGCTGAGGTCCGATTCGAGCATGACCCGAGAGTACTGACGTGAGTCTCGAATATCTCGAACGAGATTTATGCTGATCACTAATAAACACCCCTGGTTATTGTCACGCATGAATAATCTTTATCCAGGCCAATGGTTTTTCCTACACGCAACACTGCAAAATTTAGTTAATTTGGGTTCGGATATTATTTCCTATATCTATGTCTTGGTGTAGGCTATGTCTAAGTGATGGCCCTTTTCATTAGAATTGTTGAAGAGAATGAATATTTCTCGTACTTTCTTATCTCGCTCGCATGTAAATATTGTTTGTCTTTTGTCAAAAGTATATTCCTTGGCCTTATGTACTTTGCCTTTTATATGTACTCTGTATCCTGTGCCTCAGTGTCTTGTTCAATACAATCTAAGTCAACATGTGTTCGTGTATTTTAATCCGTTCATCCCGTGTTTAACTGATACAATAGAAACCCATGCATAGCTCAAGTAGTTTCAATAGGTTATGGGCCCAGACATAACGGTGTTCTGTTATCATTTTATTCAGTGAACTTTAAAGTGAGAAGGCAAAATGAGTGAACATGCTTCGATTCTTTGTGCCTATGGGTTTCCGAAATTGAGTGGTCGGGAGGATTAT
Source organism: Meconema thalassinum (assembly GCA_946902985.2). NCBI lineage: Eukaryota > Metazoa > Arthropoda > Insecta > Orthoptera > Tettigoniidae > Meconema > Meconema thalassinum. The sequence goes on along the minus strand of OX336389.2, from coordinate 882,950,348 downwards.
TCGAACTGGTCTTTGGGATGTCAAATTATCTCAAAAAGCATGGATTGTGGGCCAGTGTCCGAGGCACAGATGTGTCGGAGGGACATGAACGGCGTGACGAGAGAGCGCTGGCGGATATATGTCTCATGGTGGCTGTTCACAATTATCCCCATGTTCGAGGCTGTGCAAACGCTAAGTATGCCTGGCATGCCCTTGAAAAGACTTTTGAAGATAAGGAAATTGGAGGTATGTCACGCTGATGCGAAATCTGTGCTCACTCAAGTTATCAGATTTCTATTCCATGGACAAGTATATTGGTGAGGTTATGTCAGTTACACAGAAGATAGCAGCTGTTGATGAACCTGTCGCTGATAAGTTTGTTGCTGCTGTGATACTTCGAGGTCTTCCTGATGAATACGATAACTTAGTTATGACCGTAACCTCAACATCGGAGGAACTACAGTTGGACCGCATCAAGTCTATCTTGTTGGATGAAAGCTTTCGCCGAAGTCATGGCGAGAAGTCAGCTGATGGAGCAGCCCTGTACAGCAACACCAAGAAGGAAGTCAGGTATGTCAAAAAAACAAAAAGCTTTACCGGTAGTGAAAAAGCGGTTGACAAAAGTCGTTGGAAATGTTGGATTTGTGGTGAAAAGGGTTACGGAAGAGACACTTGTCCACAGAAGACAAAAGTTCAAAGTGCACCGAAGTGTTCAAAATCCAATAAAAGTCTGTTTTGTGCATTAACTGCTCGCGTACCAAAGAATTGTTTCGTCATTGATTCTGGTTGTAGTGCTCACATGTCTCCTAATGTTAAACTTATGTCAAATTATAAATGCAATGATGATCCTGATATAAACATTGTAATTGGTAATAATGATAAGTTGTCTTTACAAGGAGTTGGTGACATTGCACTGAATGTAAGCGACAGTATTAATAATCTGTCAGACGTGATGCATGTCCCAGGACTGAGTGTTAACTTGCTGTCGGTAAGTCAGATGATTACAAGGGGTGCTGTTGTTGTGTTTAACAAAAATGGATGTGAAATCTTGGATTCAGAGAATTGCTCAGTGAATGGTAGCGTGCTAGCTACTGGTTCAGTTTTGAATGGTCTATATTATCTGAATGTTAACCAAGATATGTCTGCCCTTGTTGGTGATGTTTCTGATTACAATTTGTGGCATCAGCGGTTGGGCCACGTTGGGCAACAGAAGTTACAGGTCTTAAGTCAAATGTCTGATGTTGTTAAATTTAAGGAAATACCAAAGGAATTGTGTGAACCATGTGTTCTCGGGAAGCAGCAAAGGCAGTCATTTCCACAAGTAAGTCACTCGAGGAGTGAAAGTCTTTTGGACTTGGTGCACTCTGATTTGTGTGGGCCGCTCCCTGAGACCTGGAATGGTGTCAAATATATGATGACAATAATTGACGATTTTTTCAGAAAGATTTTTGTTTATTTTTTGAAACAAAAATCTGAAGCCAAGGAGAAAGTCAAGGATTTTGTTGCATATTGTGAAACTCAGAAAGGTAAGACACCGAAGATTTTTAGATCTGACAATGGTAAGGAATTTGTCAATTCTGACCTGAACAAATATTTCAAGGAAAAAGGGATTGTGCAACAGAAAACTGTAAGGTATACAGCTGAACAAAATGGCGTAGCTGAACGTCACAATCGTACCATTATGGAAAGGGTTAGATGCATGTTGTTTACAGCAGGATGTTCTGAAAAACTGTGGGCGGAAGCAGCCAATACGGCAGTGTATATTTTGGCCAAGAGTCCTCATAGTAAAGTTGATAATGCCATACCAGAGGAATCGTGGACTGGTAAAGCTGTAAGTCATGAGAATATGAAAATATTCGGTTGCGATGCTTATGCCCATGTTCCAAAACAGGTGCGTACTGGCAAATTGGAACCCAGAAGCAAATGTTTTGTGTTTGTTGGGTATGATGGGGAAAAGAAAGGTTACCGTCTGTTTGATCCCAGTAAACCTAAAGATATATTTGTAGAGCACAGTGTTAAATTTGTAGAAGATAAATTCACCAGATGTGCTGAGAAAACTGTTGAAATGAGCGATGTAATGTATTGTCCGTTGCATGACATTGTAAATGATGATGAAAACAGAATTGGACAGGATAATAACCTGCATCTCGTTGAAGTTTCAGTTGCTGGTCAGGTTATTGTCAACATTGATGTTCCAGGTATTGCTCAGGTTAATGAAGACATTATTGTAATTCATGATGATGAGATTGACCAGGTTGGTGTTCCAGAAAATGTGGGTAGGAGGTACCCTTTAAGGGAGAGACTTCCAAAACAATTTCCTGATTATGAGGTCTATTTTGCTGAAAGTGGTGGTTATGTGGAACCAACCACTGTTTCTGAAGCACTTAACGGTAAGGATGGCATGCATTGGAAAAAGGCGATGGAGGAAGAACTCAAGTCATTTCATGATAATGATGTGTGGACATTATTTGAGAAACCTGATGGAACAAATATTGTAAAATTCAAATGGGTGTTTAAAGTGAAACGTAATGCTGAAGGTAATGTGTCTAAATTTAAAGCACGCTTAGTGGCTAAAGGTTGTTCTCAACGGTACGCAGTTGATTATCCGGGAACTTTTGCACCTGTAGTGCGGTATAGAACATTGATATTATTTTTTGCTCTTGCTGTAAATATGGATCTGGAAGTTCATCACCTTGATGTTTCAACAGCTTTTTTGAATGGCGTTCTTAAAAATGATATTTATATGTACCCCCCAGAAGGCTGTGAGTGTGACAGTTCTAAATTTTGTAAGCTACGATAAGCTGTTTATGGCTTGAAGCAAGCATCTCGCACTTGGTATGAGAGGGTTCATGAAATTCTTACTGAAATCGGTTATAAGAAGTCTCTGTATGAACCATGTGTATATTACTGTATAGATTCATCATCTTTTGTTGTTAATGCCCTCTATGTTGATGATGTTTTGTATTTTTATAATCATGTCCAAGTGGAGAAACTGATGTCTGTGTTGCATTCTCATTTTAAGATCAAAGACTTGGGACAAGTCTCTGAATGTCTGGGGATGAGAGTTCAAAGAAGCGAAGATTGTATTAGATTGGATCAGAAGTGTTATCTGTTAGATGTGTTGGATAGGTTTAACATGTCAGATTGTACTCCTGTGAAAACTCCAATGGAAACAGGTTTGTTGTTGGAGAAATCCACATCCTGTGACAAATCCTGTCCCTTTCAACAGGCCATTGGTGCTTTGTTATACCTTTCTATTTGTACCAGGGTATATATTGCATATGCAACTAATTATTTGAGTCAGTTCAATAATTGCTATCGTAAGAAACATTGGACATGTGTCCAGAGAGTGTTCAGATACTTGAAGGGTACGGTGGATGTTGGTATCATGTATAAAAAATCAGAATGTGATGTCAAGGGTTTTGTTTATGCTTCTTTTGGAAATAATTTAACGGACAGGAAATCTGTGAGTGGTTATGTATTTAAATATGCAGAAGGCCCAATAAGTTGGGAAAGTAAGAAACAGCCACTGTCTAGCACTGAAGCAGAATACATAGGTCTGACTTAAGCATGTAAAGAAGCTCTGTTCCTTAGAGGTTTCTTCTTTGAGTTGTGTAAGAGAGGAGGTCCAATTCAGTTGTGTAATGACAGTCTGAGTGCTCAGAGGTTGGCTGAGAATGAAGGTTTTCATCAGAGAACAAAACACATAGATGTGCGCTATCATTTCATTAGGAACATCTTAAAGAAATGCAAAGTAAAGTTGTCCTATGTGCCTACTGCTGAAATGATTGCTGATGTGTTGACAAAAGGTCTGCCAATTCATGGTCATGTGAAATGTGTTACTGGCATTGGGTTATTCTAAGTGCAGCATTGCTCGATTGAGGGAGAGTGTTGAAGAGAATGAATATTTCTCGTACTGTCTAATCTCGCTCGCATGTAAATATCGTTTGTCTTTTGTCAAATGTATATTCTTTGACTTTATGTTCTTTGCCTTTTGTATGTACTCTGTATCCTGTGTCTCAGTGTCTTGTTCAATACAATCTAAGTCAACATGTGTTCGTGTATTTTAATCCGTTCATCCCGTGTTTAACTGATACAATAGAAACCCATGCATAGCTCAAGTAGTTTCAATAAGAATGATATATTGATATAGTCTACTGCATTCCAGGTCTACACTGTTAATTGACTACATGCATTACATTTAACATTAACTTCCCTCATTATTTCAATATGAAAGCCTACAATACTCTTTATGTTCCAACCTGCCTACTAACATACTAAGGCTACTTGCCAAGCTCTGTTTAAATACTTACTGCATCAGGGTTTGATACTACCAGTTCTGATGAAGGGGTTAACATTTCCTCTATTTCTATCATTTCCTTAGATAAATGAGTTAATTTCAGTTTGTGAAAGTCCATTATGATCAAGTTGTCATGTCTCTGTCACCACAATTAATTATAATTTACCAATGGCATAGGCCAAGGCCGTGAAGAAATGTGAACATTTGCAGCCTCTCCTCAAGCAGTGATAATTTAAATAATTAAAAGGACAATGCCGCACATTAGGAAGGTAGGTAGGTATTCGTCTTCAAACTTCTGACAGCAATTATTCCCATAACCTAGAAACAAGATTCGAAGACTACTGACTACCGGTACTTAAGCTTCCGCAAGTACGATTCGAATTCTGCAATTAAAATTAAAGCTAATTCTTTCCAAAGCAGTAAAATAGCACTTAAGTTACTTCTCCAGCAAATAAAAATCGTTTTAGATCTCTTTAATTCGTACATCATCTGAAAAAAACAAGTGGAATATTACACGGGATGACATTATTCATATTAAGTAAGATATTTACCATAATCGTCAAAGAAAGATATTTGCACAACTTGAAGAATCAAAAATATATTGTTTTGTACTTAACTTAGCCCATCTTCAATAAATAACTTAATATTGAAGCCATTAGGTGATAATATGCATATCAGCTGTTAACTTCCATCTTGGATTTATCGCTACAAATGGGCTAACCATGGGCTACAACACGGCTAACAAGCCCTAGGAACATGTCTTTACTGCGGATGATTCAGCGGGAGGACCTACGTCACAACGTGGATGCGATTTGGCGTTACAGAATATGTCACACACCTCAGTGCAATCTGTAGGATTACGAGGCACAGACAATTGAAATGGAGCACACGTTTAATGTACTTGACATTTACTAGAACAGAACTGAACGAACAAGGTGATACAACATTCTTTTATACACATCATAACAAAAACAAAAGAGAAACATAACTCTATGGAGCAGGTTTACTGACTAACTGTGTGACCAACACAAACCATGGTCACATATTCCTACACACCTCCTTAAACCTGTTGGAGTAGAGGACATGATTCAAGACCCAAGTCTTTACAAAAATAAATATGCTTAGGCTTAGGAAGAGGCTTTGTTAGGATGTCTGCAGTCATTTTTGAAGTGTCCTCATATTTGATGTATATGACATTAGAATCCAAAGCATCACTAACATAGTGATATTTAGTGTCAATATGTTTGGTCCTATTATGGAGGTCTGTATTTTTTGCCAGTTTTTGAGCTGATTGACTATCACTCAATAATATGATGGGTGACTTGAGATCTATAAAGTTAGACAAAACACGTTTCAACCAAACAGCTCCTCTTACACCTTCACTCAGTGCAACATATTCTGCTTCAGTAGATGATAAGGAAATGCATTTTTGCCCCCCATGATACAGCACCACCTGCCATTTTGAACACAAAACCACTGTATGATTTTCGGTCAGTGCTATCATTAGCCCAGTCAGCATCAACAAATCCCATGAATTGACCTCCATTCCTGACATACTGAAGTGACAAGTCTTTTGTGCAATTTAAATAACGCAGCACTCGCTTTGCAGCAGACCAGTGAGATTTATTGTAACAATGATTACATTGACTGAGATATGATATCGCCTAGCTTATATCTGGACGCGTGCAAACACTTAAATACATGAGTGAACATATGAGTTCTCTATAAGGAAGAACACTAGTTTCTGTATCAGAAACACCATGATTTGGTTTGGTTTGGTTTGCAAAGGAATACCAACGGGACGTGCATCGTGCATACCATATTTCTTTGCAATCTCACTGATGTACTGCTCTTGGCTAAGATACATTGTACGATTCTTCTTATCTTGCCTTACTTTAATACCTAAAATATAAGAAATTGGTCCAAGATCTCGTACCTTAAATTCTTTATCAATACAGGTCTTCAATGACTTGGTCTCATACTCATCATTATAAGCCACAATGAAATCATCCACATATAATGCAATAATTACCATACCTTGTGCTTGTTTCTTAAAGTACACACAGGGTTCATCAGCACAATTTTTTAACCCAATTTGACAAGAACAGAGTGAGCTCTCTCATTCCACAAACGAGAAGATTGTTTTAAGCCATAAATAGATTTTTTAACTTGCAAACTTTATGCTCTGAACCTTTCTTCACAAAACTTTCTGGCTGATACATCTTCTTCATCTAACTTTCCATTGAGGAAAGCAGATTCAGCATCCCAATGTACCACCTTCAGATTTGTTTGGACAGCCAAGGCAAGCAGCATCCTTAACGTGCTGTGTCGAACAACAGAAGAGAAAGTTTCTGTAAAATCTACTCCGTACCTTTGGGTGAAGCCCCTGGCCACAAGTCTGGCTTTATACCTTTGAATGTTACCATTAGAGCCTCTTTTTACTTTGAAAACCCACTTACTACTGACAACATTCTTGCCCTGGGGTTTATCAACTAGATCCCAGGTGTCATTTAACTGAAGTATCTCCATTTCTCTTTGCATAGCCTGCTCCCACTTAACCCTATCAGGCATAGACAGTGCCTCCTTAACTGTACTAGGTTCAGAGTCATCAGTGAGAGTCAAGTATGTCACATAGTCTGACATGTCTACAGGCTTTTGTTGGCGCCTAGGATACCTTTGATTACCCTCTATTGGCTCATTGACGATGGTGGCAGAGCCCACAGAATCACTCCAGTCTGAATCTGTTCCACTAGGGACATAGCTTAAATCAACTGAGTCAACTGTCTCAGCCACACCAGCACTGCTAATGGGCGATACGCTTTCAAGTTCCGAAATGCACTCTGTCCCATCCTCTGAGTTGTCGGGTTCTGCCTCACTGTCAGTGGGAACTGAGATCTGCAGCATTGCAGGTTCATTAATCTGCAAGGATGGGCCAACATTACCTGGAGACACATCAGACACCTCCTGGAACACATCTTCAAAGAACTGTGCATCCCTGGACTTAACAAGTTGATGAGTAACAGGATGCATGAATCTATAGGCTTTACTGCCCTCACAATAACCACAAAAAAATGTGTTTTTCACTTTTAGGATCCAACTTGTTTCTCCTTTGATCAGGGACATGAACTTGTGCTACACAACCAAAAATTCTTAGATGCTCCATATTGACCTTGTTACCAGTCCAGATCTCCTCTGGAACTTTACCTGGAATTATTCTGGATGGGCACCTGTTTACAAGATAGGCTGCTGTATTTATTGCTTCAGCCCACATGCGTTTATCTACTTTAGACTCGCTCATCATGGCTATACATTTATCAAGCAATGTTCTATTCATGCGTTCAGCTACACCATTCTGCTTTGGAGATTAGCTAGTTGTAGTTTGATGCTGAATACCTTCTGATTTAAGTAGCCTCTCAAAAGCTTTGCAACAAAATTCACCACCATTATCAGTGCGTAGGACCTTAATAGATCTTTCACACTGATTCTCGACCTGTGCCTTGAAATCAATAAAGCAATCCAAAACATCACTTTCCTTAGCAAGGAAATACACAAAAACCTTTCTAGAATGATCATCAATAAAGGTCAAGAAATAGCGAGCATTGCTCCAAGATGGAACTGGCATAGGTCCATATAAGTCTGAATGAATAAGATCTAGCTTATTTTTACATACAGTTTTACTCTTGAAAATGAAAATCCACAGCCTGCTTCCAGTCTCCGACCGTGTCAGGAATGGTGTGAATGAAGCCCCCATCTAGCAGCGAGGATATGAACTGTGCCGGCTGCCGAGGCCTGACGCACTCCTCTGGGGCAATGATTAAATGCATGACAGATGAAATGAAATGATAGTGGAGAGTGTTGCTGGAATGAAATGTTGACAGGGAAAACCGGAGTACCCGGAGAAAAACCTGTCTGCCTCCGTTTTGTCCAGCACAGATCTCACATGGAGTGACCGGGATTTGAACCACGGACCCAGCGGTGAGAGGCCGGCGTGCTGCCGCCTAAGCCACGGAGGCTTCTACAGTTTTACTCTTACTTGACTTAAATGGTTGTCTAGCCTGTTTACCTTCAGCACATGAAAAACAGTTTTTAAAACCATTATCTGAGAAATTAATTCCGTGAGTGAGACCATCTCTTAACAACTTCATACTGTGGTTGTTAAGATGGCCTAGTCGTTTATGCCATAAATATTCTGAGTCCTCTGTACAAATAATAGCTTGAGCACAGAGCATTGACTTGGTAAACACCCCCCACATTACTCGCAGTCAGTGCTACATTACCTGTAGCAGCAAAGTTTTCACTATCATAAACTTCACAAGTATTGTCGGTGAATGCCACAACAAAACCCTTTTGAGTAGCAGCAGACACAGATAAAAGATTAGCAGAGAGACCAGGAACATATTCTACATTGGACAAGGTTTGTGAAATACCATTTTCTAATTGAACAGTTACATTACCAGATCCTTGGCCATACAATTTTTGAATGTTTGCTGTACTGATCTCCAGATTAGGACCAGCAGTGTAGTTCACCATCGCAGTCTTGCTTGAACTCATATGCTTAGTAGCACCGGAGTCAACGAACCAGGCCCCTGTAGAAGCCCTTGCACTTAATGCCTGTCCATCGGTTGCCAGCATCATCTTGTCTTTCTTCGACTTCTGTTGAGTTGAGCTCTGCATCTCCTCTTTCCTGCAATCCCGCTTCCAGTGTCCTGGCTTCTTGCAATTCCAGCAGAAGGGCTTCTTCTTCGTCTTGTCTTCTCGTGAAAACAGCCACAAACTCGTCGTCCAGTGTCTTATTCATAGACGCAAGTTGCTGAGCAAGTCCCATAACCTCACTAACATACTCTTCCATCGTCTTGTAGTGCTTTTATTTAACTTTGCACAATTTCTTCAAGATGACGATCCGCCTATTCACTCCTTTATCTGAGTAGGCCTTTTCAAGAGCTTCCCAGACTACCTTCGCGGTCTTACAAGGCATGACGATTGGGAAAATTGATTTATCCACCATGAGGTTAAGTCTGGCCCTAGCCCGACTTTCGTCTTTCGCTTTCTTCGCAGATAGTGTAGTATCTCCATCCGGGTAGCCAACTATACAGCTCCACAGATCTTCGAGTCTTCGGACGTTTTCCATCTCGAATCGCCAATCCACGTAATTTAGACTACCTCGCAGCTTATCTATAGCCGGTAACGAGGTGCTGATTGCAGACATGTTGATTTCGATACGTAGCGAAATTCACAGTTCATATAACGAGCAGTCTATCATACGCACTTAATATTCGCACGGTGGATTCGTGGCTGGGCCCATAACCTGTAGGATTACGAGGCACAGGCAATTGAAATGGAACACACGTTTAATGTACTTGACATTTACCAGAACAGAACTGAACGAACAAGGTGATACAACATTCTTTTGTACACATCATAACAAAAACAAAAGATAATCATCACCCCGATTCTGTAACTTCACTCCTTAACAACCCACCAACATGGATACGACGGAATCGTAACCATAGGCATAACAACAAATGGCTAGCGAGGCACAAAGTGGTATTCTGTAAGGCACCTTGTTATGACGCTTGTTACGAGTTCAGGATCAGGATTTCATAGCCATCTTCATAGTACGAAAGCCTTCCACTAGATGACGGGTAAATCGATTGGCGCGGTATTTCAACGTATTTCATAATATTCGATATCGCAATTAGTTTGTATCATTTTATTTTTTTAAACTATTTCCTATGTTCCATATTGCCTTAACACATACTTTCGCCAATTATGGTGTTTTATTTATCGTATGCATTGACCATTCATACGGATTAATTTAACCTGATAAGATACGCCTAATCCCATTTGCGAAAACATTTACGCTCTCTGTTCACATGAATATCTATTTCAGTTAGGGTTTTCTTTGGCTATTGCCTTAATTAATACCTTATTTTATTTCGGAGTACCGGTATCTTATTTATAGTATTCAACTGATACTGTATTCCAGCGGATCATGTCAACCTTATACACCCAACTCCCTTCCGAAGAGAAATTACATTGCCTGTCCGCATAAATATTCATTTTAGTTTAGTAGGAATCAAATAGTGTGTTGTCTGGTTTATTACAACATGATCTGTATCAGAAACCTAAGTTAAGATAAATGTTTTATGTGGCCAGTAAGCTATTGGGCAACTTACCTGTAGGCCTAGGCCTAATTGACTACTGAGAGCAGTTTAACACATGAACTTCAATACCGTTAAGAATAGGTGTATAAATTTAGAATAATGCTCAAAAATCTCCAAGAATGAGGTATTAATTCTTAGGGCAGTAACACAATAGACGTTAATGGGGGGCGATGATCCAATCTAGTATGCCAGTTTTTCTTCACAGTAGGCCTAGTGTAGTGTTAATATGAAATCATCGGTTCTAGTCAGAACACCACATTGCTACTCTGGCTGCAGCCATGAAAGTCAAAGAGTGATTTAATGATCCATCGTAATACCAGCCTTCAATAATAAACCAGAGCAAGTGCCCTGCAGGTAAAAATGAGCTGGCAAGAGATCCATGGAAATTGTAGGAAGCTAAGATCAGGATCATTTAGACTGCAGTTTAGTATTTTTCTCCTTAAAGGTACTTCTCACATTAAGAACTTTGAGCAGAAGGGAGTGGGGTATGGGTGCATTATGTGGATCTGTTGCACCTGGAATGATAAAGAGCAGCTCATGCCACTGGAACTAACCATAGAATCCGTTACACCCGTCAATTTATAAGTCTAGGATTGTTGCGTACGATAGGTCTACATGTTAAGTTACAAGTTTGCAAATTAGTAGAAAGAAAGCATCAGTAGGCCATTGATGTGCTTCTAACTCCTTATCCTAGAATAAAACTACATTCTACATTTTAGCAATATTTACCACTTAATGGAATTTAATCCAGTTTTCTTCAGGTGAAGTTATTTATTAGCTTTCTTTTAAATTCAATATATTCTACCTAGCCTAATCCCTTCTCCCTTCGTCTCTATATAGCCCTAGGGCATAGCAATCACAATGACTCAATGTCCTCCGAGATTCAACACAGAAGGGAGGAGGCACTCAACTACGAGTATGACCTTTGTTCCTCACACCCAATGTATTATTACATGAAGAAATGGGGAGAGAGAAAACAGAGGTTTGTATCAGCAACATGCAGATTAAAAAATCTCTGGGGAGTAGTGGGCAAGGGTTGATCCATCCCTAGCATGTCCCCACAGGCGACACCTTGTCCCTAAATACTACTACTACTACTACGAATGAGATTAAGACTAACTACATTGAAATATTTTGTGGATAACATAACTCTCACCTGAATTCTTGACATTCTTATCACATACAGTAGTATGAAAAAGTCTACTCTCTAATTGCACAATCTTCATAAGGACATAAAGGAGGAAAACTCAAACCTCGTGAATTAGGAGGAATGCCTACTGGTTCTGGTGGGATCAGTTGGTGTTAGGATTGCAGCAGTTCAGGAAGCATGGCTCAAATCATACACAATGTTTTCTTTAACAAATTATTATTCAAATAGAACACTTAATTTATAACATAAAATGAAACATTTGAAAATACAGCAGTTTGCACAGCAATGCACTTGTGGAATGTGTCCCATTGTAGAGATGAACAAATTCAGTTTCTTTCTTCGTCTTCTCATTCAGACCAGGTCACTGGAAGGTGTATCACAGATTTTTTGGCAGAGAATCCTGGAAAATTGAAAATCAATCCCTTATATTGTTACCAGTACTGTGACAAAAAATATAAACAAATTTCTAGATGCATTTTGTATCATGACCTGGAGATGCGCTCGTGTAGCCTATACGCTACATTCTTAAACTCAAGTTAGCCATTATAGTGTAACAAAACTATTTAAACCGGCTACATCCTTATGCGAAAACAAGAATAATTATTTTAAATATTAATAATAATGTGTTTTTTTTCCTTTATTTTCTTTGAGGAGCAGTCTTGTGTAGTATTTTGCGAAATTTCCATGCTGGGAAGTGTCTGTAAATACTCTCAAGAAATGAGAAAACTGCCCTTCCTATACTACTGAGCAAGACCAATAAATGCAATCACTTATCAGACTCAATCGGCACAAATGGACAACACACTAAGGAAAGCCTAACCTCATGTCAACCATCTTCAGTTTACAGATTAATAATATCATTTATTACCCAGTCAGGCAGATGACCTTTCGATCACCACTAAAAATAAAATAAAGTTACCCAGCAAATAATACAAGTGTACATTAATTTGGTAGACCAGCATATAAAAGCCTCCAAATGAACCTCGTATTTCGCATGATAGACCGGAGTTTGAGAGTCAGAGCAATCAAATCGTTGACACAAGCGAACAGCTGACGTGTCATACCTCTCGTTAAGAATGCACTACCAAGTGCTTAGTCACAGAATGATGGTGTTGCATGTGATATGAAACGGCGATTCCCAAAGACTGTGTTCAGACATTGTTGAACAGCCACTGCGAAGTGAGCCGTCACCCTATCGTGTTGAAACCAAACACTGTTTAAGATTCCCAAATTTTGCAGCTGCGGGATGAGCCAGTCATTAGAACGATCAAAAAAATTAGGTTCAAACAGATGCGTTTGTATCATGCCGGCCCAGATCATGACGTGAGGTGGGTTCGCTTGATTTCTTCAGCTGTGCAGAGACCATGGACGGACAAATATGATGTTTTAAATTCCTAAGATGTAAGTAAAAATGTACTGACAATAGAAATAAATAATAATGAGTAGGGGTATACGGACTTCGTGCGCACACTGTAAGATTTTCATGCATTGTTTCGTCTTCTGGGGGACATCGCCAACTGATATTACTAACCACGGTCACTACAGTACCAGAAATATGTGTTAATATTTATTGCTCATTCAACGATGGCAGCCATGTTCGACAGTGCATGAGGTCTCTTCAACAACGCACATATCGACATCACCACAGGTTGGGGTTAACATTGTTCACGATTGGTCCGTATTGACGAATGATAGTTTAAAATTTGAAATACACTTCTGTTCCGTTTAGTCAATGTCCTAGGGCGTAAATAAACACAAAAAAAAGTATTGACTAGACGGAAAATAAGTGTATTTCAAATTTTAAACTATCACCACAGTTGCCAACATGTGGGATACAAAATACACCTCTCAGGTCTGGTCTGGATAAAGATTATTGATGCACGATTACCCCACTATGCATGACAGAAACCAGGTGTGTATAGACTATATGGCTAACGGATATCTAGCAATTATTGGTATAGGCAAAGCCCATTGGAGTGGATTTAAGAAATTTCACTCTCACAAAAACATTAATTACAGCAGTGCACAACAAACATTACTGTGCGAGACAAAAACCAGGGGTGTATTCGTGTAAATGGCTAACGCAGCCCTCCACCTAATAATTATTGGCCCAGGCAAACGCCATTGGTCTGCATTAAAAAAAATACTATTACAAATGACTTTTATTGATCTAGAAAAGGCCTATGATAGCATCCCTAAAACAAAAGTTTGGGAAAGCTTAACAAATAGGGGGATAGGCAAGGAACTGAGAGACATGATAAAAGTGCATGGAGTGCTACAGTAGTGTGAAGACTAGAGTCGGGACATCGGAATGGTTTAAAATTGACACTGGACTAAAGAAAGGAAGTGTGGTGATGGATGACATCATGAAGGCAGCAATGAAAGAATATATAGTAGGGCAAAGATGAAGGTAATATTGTTTGCAGACGACGTTGTGATCTGGGGCGAGGATGAGAGGGAGTTACAAGAACAGTTAGACGTAATAAATGAAAAGATTGAGCAATGGGGATTAAAGATAAATGTGGAGAAGAGTAAAACAGTGGTGATAAGAAAGAAGGAAAAGGAGTAATCAAAGTAGGAGATAAGGAATTGGAAGTAGTGAAACACTTCAAATACTTGGGAAGTGAACTGACTGAAGATGGAAGACTAGATTTGGAAATCAGCAGAAGAATACAACTCGGGAGTGCTTTCTACCAACAGGTACGGGGACTAGTATGGAACAAGGATATACCAATTAAGGCTAAAGAAGTTATGTACAAAGCATGTTAGGTTCCTATGACATATGCAGCAGAAACTTGGACAATGACTAAGAGGGATGAGAGCAGACTACAAGCAGCTGAGACGAGATTCCTAAGAAGTATGGTCCAGAAAACGAGGAGGGACAGAGTGAGAAATGAAGATATATGGAAAGAACTGGGAGTACAGAAACTAAATGACAAACTGGAGCAAAACAGATTGAGATGGTTTGGACATGTCAAACGGATGCATGAAGTAAGGCTACCAAGACGAGCACTGGAAAGACGGATGACAGGGAAGAGAGGACGAGGAAGACCAAGAATGCGTTGGATGGACTCGGTGGAGAATAGTATTAGAAAACGGAACCTGGATTGGAACACTGTGTCGGAAGAGGAATGGTCGAACGACAGAACAAAGTGGAGAGGAACCATATTTGCCCCCACCCAGTGTCAACTGGAAACGGGGAAATGATGATGCTGATGATGATGATGATGACTATTACAAAACGCACCATACAGATTCCGGCGTTCAGCTGTACACTTGACTTTGAGAGCTCAGCGGTAGGAGAGTAAAGGTATTTTAGCTTAATTTCAGACGCTATTTGATGCCGAGAAATTTTGCCCTTTAAAAAGAGGTGTAATATTGCGTCTTTTGCACCACATAATACATGACCCAGGTATGCAATTTTCCTACAATTGATGGTAATTGACACAGGGGGGGGGGGGGGGCAGGGTGGATGGGCCTACTTACCTGTCTTTAGAGGTCCGCCTCGCTAACAGCAACTCACCGCCAGTTGACATGCCCCAACAGAAGAACACCTATAGGTGGAAGAAGGTGGAGAAGGAGAAGACCCACAGGTTCGTCTACAGAAAAACCCCCGATAACCAACAGAACTGCCACCGACGAAATGATGCAACAACAGTAGCTTGCTTTAAAAGAAAATTTAATGTTAAATTTAAAAGAACACCTCCACCAGAGAAAAGAACATGCATCAGCCAGCATTAAATTACAAAAATAAAATAAAAACCTCAGTTAGAATTCTCACTGTAGATTTAAAAAAAAAAGGTCGATATCAATTAACAATTACCTGAGCTCAGAGAATGACAAGCCACAAAAAAAATTAAACACTTAAAATGTACCTGACATACTCCCAACTGAACCGTGAGGGCCTTGGAGAATCAAAAAAAGTAAATAGTGCAAAATTTTACCATAAACAAGGTACCGAAAGAATAACGCAGGAGTACAAAAAATAAAACTCCAAAAAAAAACCAAAGGATAATTTAAAACCAAAATAAGTTAAACAACATCACCATGACCCATGAACGTGCACTTCAAACACACGCCAGAAACAACAACCCACAATGTACTACTGTCAACAAGTTACCAAGGCGACCAAGAACAGTTGAAGGTATATCAGCACGTATTTATGTCAAACGCCTAATTTTACATATTTAAAAAAAACTCTTCTCCAGTGAGAAAACAGGAAAATATAAACAAACTCTAGACATTACGAGATCAAATAGCTTTTAAAGGCAACGGATCAAACTAAAAACCGACCGACTAATGATCAAAATTAGGCCTAGTGTTAATAGATTCGTCTGGTCAGTACAAGAATATAATAAGAAGAAAATGCCTTAGCCAGACGCCAAATAATAAAATTAGAAGAAAAACAGTAGTGTTCCCCGGACTAATATTGTTTAACAATTTTTTTTTACGTATTCAGAGGTGACATATCTAGGCCAAAGTCAACCTTCAGAACAAAAACAAAACACTCAGTACACAATAAAAAATATGGAGCTCCAAAAATTTAAAATAAATAAAATGCCAAAACATACCTTAATAAAGCCTTTTGGGGAGACACTAATTTTTACAACACTACTTAGACATCCTTAAAGGATTATTATCACCAAAAATAAAATAAAATATGAGATGGCTGCCAACCGCCGTCGAAGAGAAACACACCAAACATCGCATTTCCATATTAAGGCCCAAGAAAATACTTTCACGATTATCACAGATGATAGTTGCACAGATAATTCTTCATGTATCATCAAATACTGGGATATATTCCCAAGTTAGCGGGGACGAGGGCTAATCCAACGAGATCCAGAATTTGCGTCCGCCTTCAACCAGCAATCAGTAACAACTAAAATTCACAAGATGGAGGTCAATCGCGAAGAAGGCCGCCCAACATGCACCAGGTTTATTTAAATTAGACCAATCAAATTTAGCCACATATTACGACAATGTGAATAACCAAATAATATTCACACGACACCATTAAAATGTTTTGGCGGCATGATGCATATATAGTCTTTTGTTTAATGACGTAGAATAATATACTTTTTCTCAAATATGTCACGATGAGACGGGATCAGAAGGCACCAAAGTCTCACTCTAGCGGCAGAAGACACAACTCCAGCCCGAGGAGCCGAGAGATGCTGCCACCTCAAGTTCATTAGCCAAACCAAGGCATCTTAGCGGGCACTTTAAATGGAAGGGAATACATATACGTAGAGGAGATGCATATTAATAACGTTGGGACGGGCTTTGCACGTAACAGTAATCATCAGCTCCCACTTAGAATTTGCTCTCCGCAGTACCAGCTCATTAGAGATGTGAATAGAGTAGATTAGGGGGAGGGCAAATGACCTCGTAGTTCCACCCCTTAAAACAACATTAACTATCACTGCTGCACAATAAAAATACTGTCAAATATCACTAATATACTGTCAAATTTCACTAATATTGCTTAAATGAAGGTTTTTATTTGTAGCTTGGTCAACGACGGCAGATATTTGTGGCGGACAAATTGACGTCATATTACGTTGCCAACATGTCCGATACAAAATGCACCACATGACACCTTTGTAATTATGTGAAAAAGGACTCCAATACCATCACGTCATCAACTACGTCATCAAGGTAACTAAGAATTCCCCTAAACGCCAGTGCATCGCAAGGTATAGATGAACCTTATTGGTCTGGGCGAAAACCATTGGTCTGCTGGATGTGATATAGTATTGAATGCGTGCGGTTGGCAATACTGTACATGGTGCTAAAAATGGCAGAGTCTGCTGGAATTTCATCTATATAAGTCGTGATCCTATTTGGGATGGCTGGGTGGGTTACAAACAGCGGAGAAGTAAACATCTATTACTATATTGTCTCAAGATACCTTTACTGCAGGCATTTTGACTAATTTCAGTAGTTTAAGAATTTTTTACTTTGGTTCAGGTAAACTCCACTCTTGGAAAGCTTTACGCCTTGCTGCATGTAGTTAGTTTCCAAATGATAACACAATGAAATGAAGAAAATTAACGTACCTTGATGTTAGACATAAACTCCTAAAGCACCCTGTTGTGATTTTTCTTTCTCATCTGATCCATTTAGATGACCGAGCTGTGTCATACCAGGTTATTAAAACTGTGAGCAACTACGTGTATCCAGTGCTAAGGTTTTCGTTTCCAGCAGAAGCATGCAATGTAATCTTTTACATGAAAGTACTCCCTTCGCAATGACAACTTGCCAAGCAGACTGGCCACAAACTTTAGTTCATTTGGGGTCTGATATTATTTCTTATTTCTCCCCTACACTGTTAATCGACTGCATGCATTACAGTACATGTAACATTAACTTCCCTCATTAGTTCAATATGAAAGCATAGTACAATACTGGTAGTCTTTATGTTCCAGCCTAACTACTAATGCTATTTGCCAAGGTCTTAAATGATAGCCTATTGTTTATATACTTACGGGATCGGGACTGAATGCTTTGACACTGCCAGTTCTGACGATGGGGATAACAATTCCTCTCATTCTCTTAGGTAAATGAGTTAATTTCAGTTTGTGGAAGTCCATTATGATAATCATGTTGTCATGTCTCTTCACCACAATGAAGTTAATTATAATTTACCAATGGCACAGGCCAAGGCCGTGAAGTAATGTGAACATTAGCAGCCTTAATTTAAGTAATTAAAAGCACAATTGCCGCACATTAGGTAGGTGTTCGTCTTCAAACTTCTGACAGCAATTATTTCCATAACCTAGAAACAAGCTTGGAGGACTACTGACTACAAGCTTCCGCAAATATGATTCGAATTCTACAATTAAAATGAAAGCTAATTATTTCCAAAGTAGTAAAATAGCACTTAAG
The DNA here is from genome assembly GCA_946902985.2 of Meconema thalassinum. Taxonomy (NCBI): domain Eukaryota; kingdom Metazoa; phylum Arthropoda; class Insecta; order Orthoptera; family Tettigoniidae; genus Meconema; species Meconema thalassinum. The sequence continues at coordinate 882,931,864 of OX336389.2, read as the reverse complement.
TTTCTTCCCCATCAAATAATCGTTTTAGATCGCTTACGGCATCTGAAAACAAAAATAAAAGTGTAAGTTAATAACATTACACGGGACGACATTATTCATATTAAGTATACTATTTACCATAAACGTCAACGAAATATATTTGCACAACTTAAAGAATCAAAAATATATTGTTTTGTACTTACCTTAGCCCATATTCAATGAATAAATTAATATTCAAGCCATTAAGTGATAACATACACATCAGCTGTTCGCTTCCATCTTTGATTTTTCATTACAAATAAGCTAACCATGGACTAAAACACGGCTCCATGCGGCTAACAAGCCATCGGAACATGCCTTTACGGTGGATGGTTCAGCGGTAAGACCTACGTCACAACATGGATGCGATTTGGCGTTACAGAATACCAATTTGACTGCTAACCAGTCTTTAGGGTTCCTAAAGACTTGTTGTAGCTTAACCATTTCTTACAGAATCGGGGTGCATATCTCTATGGAGCAGGTTTACTGACTAACAGTGTGACCAACACAAACCATGGTCACATATTCCAACACAATCTAGGTACATTTCGTCCCGTCACCGTAACGTAACGCCAGACCTCAGCGTAACGACAAAGTCGACAAGGTCATTTAAAATGATAAAATCTAATCTAATTGTTTACATACATTAGGAAGCACGTGTATATAGATCGTTGCCTACGTTATAATACAAGGCTGGGAGATGCCGCACCGCGACTGGGGGGGGGGGGGGGGGTGGCAGGCAACTGAGTTCAGCATTCAGCCGCTAGGATCGCATTGTAACACCCTCAATATGAGCGCACTATATGAATTTAGTATTGAGATGAGAGAATACCCGGGCTATTTCATGCACATTTACAAAAGTGTGGTTTATCATTCATATCTATAACTCACCGGAGTATCATAAACAAGCAGTATTTTCTTAGAGCTTCAGTACTTTCCTGATCAGAGGCTTATTGTGAAGCTGTAAAACTCGTTTATTCCTGCTCGTGCGATTGAAGGCTAGGTTGTCCAGGAGCGACTTCAGGAACTTCTTCAAAAGGAGAATCGGAAGTTCAGAATCGTTGCATTGGACACACTTAATTGTCTGACAGAACTTGACTTTTAATAAAAGTGTGCAGTTTGTCAGCAAGTTCTTCCGTGGCAGATACTGGACTGCACATGATACGCACTGCATAATTTGCTCTAGTAACACCAAAAATGATGTTTTAGGGTAACTCAGTCCTCCACGATCTTGAAATCGTATGAGGCTGAGGACCGGGCTTTCACTCGCAGGGAGAGAAATATGTTGCAAACAACCTTCACAGCTGGTATTTTCTTCTGCTACGCGCACTAGGTAGAGACGCGTCTAGCGAGCGGAAAGTCTTGCTCCAGTGCGCAAGCGTCAGCGTTGAACAACCAAAACTTTATTCTCCTTGGCCAAAGTAACCGGAAGCCGCTACCTATCTTCTTTGGGAAGCCGCTTTTTCAAATCAAATATGGCGTGGTAAATTTTTGGTCTGGTGATTTGAGGCGATAAAGCATTCGCAAATTTTTCAAGATGGAAACGGTGATTGAGACTGGCATATATAGCAATCTATAAATTGCATTAAGTCGCGGAATTAAACTTGTTTGATGTGACGGTTCATCGTTTTCCACAATGATGTAGGCTACTGTGTAATGAAATTGTGGCGATGAAGCTTTCAGTAATATTTTACTACGGTAAAATAATTATACTTTCGATGGAAATGCAATTTTGGTCAGACAATTTATGATTAGGCTACACTTGTACATACTGTATCTATTAAATCGGTAGCGATTTTTCTGACAAAGAAATTCGCTCGTGGAGGTTATGGTAGGCTATTGTTCAATACGGTTTCAATAAATCTCTTCACTTTAAAGTATTTGCTGCTATACAGTATATACTGTAGATATTATGTAGTGGTTTAGTTATGTAATCTTCGATGCCACTGTTCAGAACCATTTTATACTGTGATACCGTACCTGATTGAGATGGGTTAGGATATGCTAAAGATGTGGTTTTAAGGAATGTAACAAGGTGCTCGTCTGTCCTTAAATGTCGGAGATGACTGTAATGCTAGATACATGGGTAACCGGTACTTAAAACTTTCGAGATAGGCCTAAGTATTCGGCATCATTCTAGATTTTGGGCTAGAAAATGGTTTGCTATGGAGACATTTGGAAAGGAGTAGGGTGCAGTAGTGCCTGTAATAAGAAAGTTCTGAAAAGAGTGATATGTTGTATAGGCCTATAATGTAGTTGCAAGTGGAGTCCTGTTGTAAATTCTGACCAGTTTTGCTCTTGCATTGAAAGTATTATAAAAAGGTATCTCTCTAGCCATTTATTTCATCATTACAGTGCGGCATTGTGTGTGAAATGGAACAACATGCAATAAAGAATATAATGCCCCAATAAAGAAACCCTTATTCCCTTCATTTCACACCATGTCCTGTACAGTACCAATATTTCTGTCTTGCAGAAAGTCACCAAATACCAGGTTTATTAAAAATTGTTGCATTTGTATATTTTGCGAAAGTTAAAATAGTAACCTAATTGTGTACACCATGACAACAACAGGCTGAAGTACACAAACTGATGTGTAGATAGCTCTTGAGATTGTGGTTAATGAATTTGATGCTTGGAAGTGTATGAAAGACTGCGATTATTACTTCATTGTGTAAACCTAACAGATTTGAGGTGAAAGGAGGAGAATAAGGTACTGATGTACTCCTGGGAGAGAGATTAATGTGGAGTACAGTTACAGTAGGAACTGGTGTGAACATTTCTGTAACAAGCAAAGTGAATGTTCCTCCACCTTACAGTTGTGCTGCATCACGTGGACTCTCCTGCATACGAAACTCATTGTGTGCCCATGTGCCATCAAGTAATAATTACAGTCTTCGTTATTTCCTATATACCTCCATGTTGTCAAGTCAATACTCCTAAATGGCTTTCAATTAAGTAAATGGTCACATGCTTGTCATGATCTCTAGTAGTTTCGTTCAGTTACACTGTATGGGTTCATGGTAAGTAATTGAAGAGATGAAATCTACTTTAAATAATGTGTTTCAATTGGCCATGGTCTTGTAGGTACAAGGGAAAAATTTTATTGGCAATTACGACATAAAACTAGGGTGGCATGAACTACGTTACAATTATGTGTTTCTTGTTCTAGAGAATGCATAAAAAAAGAAAAACACCAGGACTTACAAAAATTTCTAATAATGAGTTTTAATGGCAAATTTAGAAGTGGTTTCACAAACGATAGACTACTATATACCTTGGAACTGTCATGTACAAAAATAGTTATGAAAATGAAAATCCACAGCCTGATTCCAGTCTCCGACCGGGTCAGGAATGGAATGAATGAAGCCCCCGTCTAGCGGTGAGGATATGAACCGTGCCGGCTGCCGAGGCCTGACGCACTCCTCTGGGGCAATGATTAAATGAATGACAGATTAAATGAAATGATAGTGGAGAGTGTTGCTGGAATGAAATTTTGACGGGGAAAACCAGAGTACCTGGAGAAAAACCTGTCTGCCTCCGTTTTGTCCAGCACAGATCTCACATGGAGTGACCGGGATTTGAACCACGGACCCAGCGGTGAGAGGCCGGCGTGCTGCCGCCTAAGCCACGGAGGCTACAAAAATAGTTATATATAATAAATGCACGCTTTTATTTAGATCGTAGGCTTTCGCGGCCGGTGTCAAGTTTATCATCTTGGCTTACAGGATTGAGCCGCGTCGCATATCGGTTATTATTTCCCGACGTTTCGGCTGACATTGCAGCAGCCTTAATCATGGGTAGGTACGAGTTGGTGTCCGTACTCAAACTAATGGTTGTTGCCAGTCAGATGTGCTTGCTTGCCCTGAGTTGACGTCACGCTGCTCGCTGATTGGTCCCCGCCCCTGGCAGTCGCGCGCTAGTAGAACTTTCCAGATGTTGCTGCGTTTCAACCCATCATCGCGATTGAAATTATTGGGATGCTTCACGACCTCTATTGCCTCTCTAATTAACCTGTTTTGGTATCCGGGAATTTTAGCAACAGTTTCGGCCTTATCAAATTCGATGGCGTGTCTCGTGACGTCAGCATGTTCAGCTATTGCAGATCTGTAGTTTATCTGTTTCGTGTCCCGAATGTGCTCTGAAATCCTAATGGAAACGCGTCTTTTTGTTTGCCATATGTAAACCTGTCCACAGGAGCAAGGCACTTTGTAAACTCCTGGTTTGGCAGCTTTATCTCATTTGATTTACGCACCACTTGCGTCAGCTTGTTAATAGGATGCATCACAGAAGTAACATCGTGTTTCTTGAGCAGCCTGGCGATTCTATCTGTCAACCCCTGTACGTACGGCAGAAAGGCTTTATGGTGGGGCCTATCTTTGTTCTTTTTGCCAGTTCTTCGGCTTTGTTTCACCTTCCGTGTGGCCCTATTTATTTGTCCTTTGCTGTAGCCATTAGCCAGGACATTAGCCAAACATGTTTCTTTTCTTCATTCACGCTATCCTTATCACAAATGTGGTTGGCTCTGGTGAGGAGTGTTCTAGCTGCAATTTCTTTCTGCGATGGAGGATGATTTGAGTTAGCATGTAGGTACCGATCTGTGTGAGTATCTTTCCTATAGACCCTGTGTCCGAGTGTGTTATCTGTTCGTTTATAGAGCAGAACGTCTAAGAAGGTCAGCTGATTATTTTCTTCTACTTCCATTGTGAAGTTGATGCTCGGATGTCTGGAGCACATGAAGTCTAGAAAGTCCTGAAGTGTGGTGCGTCCATGTTCCAATATCAAAAAGACGTCGTCTACGTATCTGAACCAACACTTAGGCTTCAATTGGCTCCCCTTGATTGCTTCTTCTTCGAAGTTAGCCATAAAAACGTTAGCCAGTAGTGGAGAGAGGGGGGAACCCATGGCTGCTCCCTCCGCTTGCTGAAACATCTGCCCATTGAATACGAAGACTGTGGAGTTAACGCAGTGTTTAGCTAACTCCACTAAGTCCGTTGGACCTCCTGTGGCTGTAAGTTTTTCCCTGATTAACTGTATGGCATCAGGTACAGGCACCCTGGTAAGTAGGGACTCCACATCGAAGCTTGACAGTAGATCACCGTCACTCAGGCTTATACTCACTATGATATCAGTAAAGTGCTGCGAGTTTTTCACGTGGGAGGCTGGCGGAGGGAATAATGGCTGCAGTACCTGGTTAATTAGAGAAGTCGTGAAGCATCCCAATAATTTCAATCGCGAAGATGGGTTGAAACTCAGCAACATCTGGAATGTTCTACTAGCGCGCGACTGCCAGGGGCGGGGACTAATCAGCGAGCAGCGTGACGTCAACGCAGGGCAAGCAAGCACATCTGACTGACAACAACCGTTAGTTTGAGTACGGACACCAACTCGTACCTACCCATGATTAAGGCTGCTGCAATGTCAGCCGAAACGTCGGGAAATAATAACCGATATGCGACGCGGCTCAATCCTGTAAGCCAAGATGATACACTTTTTATTGTTGTTTTTTCAATATTGTTGCTTATATTTCACTCACTTCTATACATTACCAATATGAAAAAATATCATGATTATGCTGACACTTTCGTCCAGTGGAACAAACTAACACTCAATATCTAGTGTCACCTCTGATCGTAATCACAGCCACCATTCTCTTGGCCATCATTTGAGTTAGGGCTCTGATATTTCTCTGCTGAAGTTAATCCCAATCCTCTTGAAATGCTGCCTGCAGATCACATAATGCCTCTGGAGCACATCTTGAACTCGGATGCGTATTGCCAACCTATCCCAAAGATCATCTATGAGGGTTTAAGTTGGGACTGTGAGCTGGCTAAGCACTGTAATACATATTGTGCTGCAGTGGACAAGTATTGTCATGCATGACACGAATCCATCTCACTGAGACTGTCATTTTCAATGAAAACCAGTCTATTCGATCCTATATGGCAATGCCGCCCCACATCATCAGGGAGCCCTTATGGATACTGTGCACTTTGTAAATCACTCTCCAGAGTTATCTCCAGACATACTCCTTACCATCTGGAGATTTCAGGGAGAACCTGAGCTCTTCAAAGAACAGTACACGGTGCGTGCTGACAAGCAAACTGAAGTTGGGTGACTCTGTATTCTCTGTCAGATCAGGTCCCATACCAGTTCACCTTGATTGAATACTTTGTTCTCTGAGGTGTTGTTGAACTGTCCTCTTATTTACATTTACATCCCACAACTGCTGCATTCGATTCTAAGCCTCATCCGCGGTAGTAATGATCTCTTGATGGCTCTGGCAATGCCTGCAGAGCTCAGAGGCATTGTTTCAACTGAAATGAAGGGTGTCTGCTATTCATTTCCAAAAGGTTGGAAGGGAGGCTATGTTTATCGGGGTGGGGAGAATGTAACCATCACTTTATGCAGTAATGATATAATTAATTAACTGTAAAACCATTGTGTTTAACAGCAATGCAAATGCTTGTTAGTTTTTCATGATGGAACAATTTGGGGATTATCCTAGATGCATGAAACAGGCGGAGAGTGAACATAATATACTGTATTTCCTTGACAGAACAGTAATGAGTAACCTTTAAACAATGCCAGCCCAAGAGATTTTTCTTTGCTTAATTTAGCAACTCCTGGATTCTTGAATGTGTGTGGAATCTATCTGATAACCTGGGTTATTATAGTGACATTACTAGAGCTCAGAAGAATGCTAGGTAGGGAAATGCACAGTAGCTAGCGATAACATTGTGATATATCTTCCGAACAGTGTCCACTCGTCCTTCTGAGTGCACAACGGGCCGATATATATTCTGCCGTGAAGGGAACAGGTTGCCATAGCAATATATATATATATATATTTATATTTTAGCGTGTGGCGTTTAGTGCCGGAAGTGTCCGAGGATATGGTCGGGTCACCAGAGGCTGTAGCTGCTTCTATGCGGACACCCATGAGGTGAGCTACAAGTACCGCCGCGTGTGGAGTGTTGTCTGTGGCCTAAAGTTGGGACCAACTCCGGCATTTGCCTGGAAGGAAGATGGAAAACCACAGAAGACCATCTTCAAGGTTGCTGGCGGGGGGGATTCGAACCTCCTCGCCTTCCGGATGTGAGCGACTGCCTACAGCGACGTCGTAACGACCGCGGCTAACTCACCCGCCATAGCAATGAATGACTGTATGTCATTGTCCTCCACCTCACCACATGCTCGCATTCTTCTGAGCTCTGTACAGTATTTGTAACTAGGAGTTAAGTTGGGAAGGAATCAGCTGCGATCTGAATTTACTTTGGGAAACTACGGATAACCACTTCTACAATGACCGAGAATAGGATACGAATCCACTACTCACTCACCTGTCCTCTAGAAGCTTGCAAACCTCATACTAGAATTAAAATTCATGACAGAGCTGGGAATTAAACCTAGGCCACCATCATAGAAATCTATTAGCCATGGCCAATTGCCAAATTACTGGAATTCACTATTCCATTCAAATCAAGCAAACTATAGTCATATTGCCCTCAACAATCCCTAATTGAGATTTTACATTATAACCGAAAGCTGCCCAGAGTTGGTTCTGTGCCTCTCGACAATAATGTTTGGGCACCTCTCTCTTCGTATGTTGTCGCACACGATTGTGGCAATCAATGCGAGAAAGACAGAGGAACAATTCATCACTAATGATGACATTATGCCATTTGTCAATCCACAATGATATTCTCAAGTAATTTTATGATTACCCGTTTCGACCGTCACGTGGTCATCTGATCACTAGCGTTGAAGTTTGAGATTGTACAATTATTTAGAAATATGTTTAGCTTGTCTAGTTAATGTTAGTGTTTATGATTCTCAGAGAATCACATTGTTTGAAAAAGTTAGTTTATTCTATGATGTGTGAGTTAGTCAAGTGTGAACACCTGTGTGACAACATTGCTTTTCCTTCCAGCACTTCAGAAAATATTATAAATACTTAAAGAAGACCAACCACTGGATATCCCAAAAAAGGCTATTCATCCAAGTGAATACAACTGAAAATATCTCTTCTGACTGGTTGATGTCAACTTTTAATACCATTCCAAAGAAAGCAGCAGCAAAACCTTGTGGGGATTATAAAATCATAAGCTTAATGAGTCATGTCCTCAAGATCTTCCTGAAAAGGATACATCTCTGGGGCTGTCTTCGTGGATCTCACAGCAGCATATGATACCACTCAGCATCAACAACTACTGCACAAAGTCTACTACATCACCAGAACTGTGCAGACGCGTTTAGAAAATCGGCGATTCTATTTGGAGTTCCAAGGTAGAAAGAGTAGATGGAGAAGTCAAAGGAATGGCTTGCCTCAGTGTAGTGTCCTTTCCCCCATATTGTTCAGCATATTTACAAATGATCAGCCTCAACCTTCCCTTACAAAGAGCTTAATCTATGCAGATGATCTTGCTTTAGTCACACAGGCCAGATATTTTGAGGTAGTAGAAAACCAGTTGACTGTTGCTCTGAAGGACCTCTGAGTACTATAGAGTCAATAATTTGAGACCTAACTCTACTAAAACTCAAATTGTGCTTTCCACCTACGAAATCGAGAAGCCTATAGAAAGCTTACAGTGTTATGGGAAGATATAATAATAATATTGTATGGCCTCGGTGCCGGGTGCAAGCTTTGTTATTTGACACCCAGAGGGTAGCTTGCATGTCGAATTTCGTTGTTCCTTGACTATGAAAGTCAAGGAGGTTAGATGTTAGATATCTAATCTCCTCGAACACTATAGCGCTTTCTAGCAGAGAAATTAGGAACTTTGTGTTGGCGGAAACTCCCGAGATAATTTTGCCATTATGAACTCGGCCTACTGAATTCAAATGGGTTCTTTGACATGCCAACATCGTATGACATGCGTATCGTATTTTTGCCGCCTTTCAAAAATCACTTACCACGGCCAGGGGCGAACCTGCAATCTTGGGATTAGTAGACCGACACGCTATCCACTCACCCACCGTGGCAAGCTTATGGGTAGATAAAGACAAATATCTGGGTGTTACCTTAGATCGAACGTTGACCTACAGTAAACACTGCACTAACACCAAGCAGAAAGTTGCTGCTCGTAACAACATCTTGCGGAAGCCTACTGGCAGTATATGGGGTGCAGATCCCAATTTACTAAGAACATCAGCCTTGGCTTTGTGTTATTCTGCGGCTGAATATGCATGCCCTGTGTGGCGCAAATCATCTCATGCAAAGCAAGTTGATATGGCTCTAAATGAAACCTGCAGGAGAGTAACGGGATGTCTCAAAGCTACACCTATTGATAAACTCCACAAGCTAGCGGAGATTGCTCCTCCAGATGTAAGGCGTGAAGTTGCAGCCAAACTTGAGGGACATAAAGCAGAACATAACAATGATCATGGTTACCAGCCACCACTTAGTAGGCTAAAATCTAGGAAGAGCTTCATGAGAAGTACTACTCCCCTCACCGGTCAGCCTGGAGCAGCCAGATTATCTCAGTGGACAGCAAGATCTGATTGTAATGATTGGATGGTTCCTTCTGAGAACCTTCCTCCTGGTGGAAATCAAGTCTGGAAAGAGTGGAAGTCCTTTAATCGGCTCAGGAGTGGCGTCGGACGAACTAAGGACAACCTGTTCAAATGGGGCTTGTTGAAGGAATCTTCCACCTTGTGTGACTGCGGGGAGGGACAGACAACTAAACACTTAAATAACTGTCCTAGATATCCTACATCATATTCCTCACAAGAGCTTGTTGATGCTTCAGACAATACTGTTACACTGTTGCACAATTTTGGGCTGACATTGTTTAGGGTGTCATTTTAGATTTGTGTTACATTGTATTATATTTTATCAACCTTTGGTTTGTTTCCTATGATTTTTTTTGCTACGCTTATGACTTGAAATAAACAACCAGCATATACAGCAAATGTGAAGCATACATAGGAAATACCCAGTTAGGATTCCGTAGTGGATTTGGGGTTGGCACCAGAGAGACATACTGGTGATGCAGGTTTTGGTGTAAAGAAATATAGATATATCTGTAAATGTTTATGCTTGCTTTATCAACTATGATTTGATTGTGTGAAATATGATATTAGTCTAGATGAGCAAGACATACGAATTTTTGTCAACTTGTACTGGAATCAGACGGCTTCAGTAAAAGTAGATGATTGAACCAACACCGGTGGTAGAAAATATAAAACGAGATGTGAGACAAGTCTTATGCTCTATCTCCACTTCCTTTCTATATCTACTCTGAGGAAATATTTCTGAAGCACAGGAAGGAAAACAGTAAGGTATTGTTAATGGAAACACCATAAATGATTTGTAGTATGCAGACGATACAGCTCTGCTTGCAACAAGTGCTGAAGATCTGCAAACCTTACTAAACTCTGTAATACAACACAGTGCAAGAGAGGTCTGAATTTGAATACGAAAAGGACAAAACTAATGGTTTTGAGCAAACATGTAATTCCACCTGTTAATCTTACTGTAGCTGGGACAACACTGGAACAAGCTCAACACGTGAAATACCTTGGATGCATACTTGATCATTATTGGAATAATGCTATCCCGCATTGAATTGGCTAGAGCTGCATTCAAGAAAATGAAAAAATCACTGTGCAACAGAGACTTTAATATTGCTCTTCGTATCCGTTTACTATGGTGTTAATTTTTCTCTGTTGAAGCCTGGACCCTCACGGAGTACACCAGTAAAAGACTTCAAGCCTTCGAGATGTGGTGCTATTGGCACCTGCTCAGAATGTTATGGATCGATAGAGTACGTAACATGGAAGTGCTGGAACGCCTGCATAAAGAACTGAAGGATTTGCATAACACCAAACAGAAAAAACTTTGGCCATATCATTTGCAATGATAAATATATAAACTCCTACAGATCATAATTGAAGGTAGGAGAGGTCGAGGAAGGCTAAAGAACCTACGCAAATGGTATGGAATAAATACTCCTGAACTATTCCAAGCTGGTAAAAGAAATCGCCCTGACGACAACCAACTTCCAATGAGAGAGGCAGATGACCTCATAGTTCTGCCCCTGAAAACAACAATAACTAACTAACATCCAATGAGGATATGGCACAAGAAGAAGAAGTGTACTATACAAACTAATAAGCCCAATGGTGCACTGGGGTGAAACACTGGTGAAATAGATTGAGAAACATGGATTATAGTTTCTTTGTAAATTGTATCAATATGAAAAATGAAAATCCACAGCCTGCTTCCAGTCTCCGACCGGGTCAGGAATGTATCAATAGACATATGTAATATATTCACAATCCAGGACAGTTAGCCAAATAATTACAGTTACTGTTGAGAAGTAGAGAGGGTGGTAATTAAACTACAGTACAATGTCACAAAGTGGCAGGGGTAGATGAAATTCGGTCAGAAATGGTGAAGTATTGTGGGAAAGCACGGCTGAAATGGTTGCATAGGATAATCAAATTGGCATGGGTTTTAGGAAATGTACCCTCTGACTGGACAAAAGCAGTAATCGGCCCCATCTTATAAACAAGGTAACAGAAAAGATTGCAATAATTATTGTGGCATTTCTTTGATGTGTCCTGTGAATTGTAGAAAGGAGAGTTCGATCATTTGCCGAGAGTAAGATGAATGAAAACCAGAGTGGCTTTAGATCGCAACAAGGATGTCAAGAATCAAATATTTAGTATGCGCCAAGTTATAGAGGAATGTTACGAGAGGAATAGACATTTGTGTTTTCTAGATCTAGTAAGAGAAGGCATTTGATAGAGTATCCAGGGTGAAGATGCTGAGCATCCAGAGGGAATATGGTATCGAGGGAAGGCTGCTACAGACAATCAACATTATTTATGTTTGATAATCAGGCTGCAGTGATGGTAGGATTAGTTCTTGGTTCAAGGTTGTTACAGGAGTGAGGCAAGGCTGTAATCTCTCACCACCACCACCACTACTACTAATGCTTATTTTTTACATGGACTATTTGCTGAAGGGCATAAACTGGTTGGTTGGGATTCAATTAGATGGAAACCAGCATTCTGGTCTATGCTGACGATTTGATTGTAATGACAAGACTCCGTCAAAAGCTTACAAGTCAAAATTTTAGAACTTGAACAGAAATGTAGGAAATAAGGTATGAAAATCAGCATTTCAAAAATGATGGTTATGCCGGTGAGAAAGAAGCACAAGAAAATAGTATGTCAAATAGGAGGAACTAAATAGGAGCAGGTGGAACATATTAAGTATGGTACTTAGTCTGTGCATTCTCTCAGGATGGTAGTATGGGAAAGGAAATAGAGTCAAGGTGCAGGAAAGCCCATACAGTGAGTACTTAGTTGTGATCTACAGTATTCTGCAAGAAGGAAGTTACTGTAGCAATGAAACGCTCCCTATATTGCTCAGTATTTAGACCGACCTTGCTGTATGGAAGTGAGAGCTGGGTAGATTCAGGATATCTGATACATAAGCTAGAGGTAACTGATATGAGGGTAACTTGAATAATTGTTGGGACAAATAGGTTGCAGCAACGGCAGGAAGGCAGCCTACTCATAATTAAGAGATAAGGGCTGAGTTAGAAATTAACACGCTAGATGAAGCTGTTCGTATAAGCCGACTCAGATGTTGGGGTCATGTGAAAAGAAGTTAATAATTTCGCTGTAGAGTGAAAGAGAAGCATAGGTACCGGTAGACCTAGAAGGCAATGGTTAGATTCAGTTTCGAACAATTTCAAAGTGAGAGGTGTAGAAGAAGAGGAAGCCGCAGTGCTGACTGCTAATACGTGATCATGGATGTAACGTGTTCGCAAACAGAGGCTTGCAGACTAGACTGGATGCTGACAGGCAAAACAGTCTCAAATGAAAATGAATGTATGTACTTTTATTTTTTAAACTTTGATCACATTGGACCACTTGAGCTCTTTTATGCACTTTTCTTAGAAGGTTGTACCGTTTGCTTCTTGCGATGCACACAGCAACTATTCATTCGGCCCAATCACAATTTTCTCATTTCATCTAAAATCTTACCTTATTACAGACATCACAATAATGTTTTTATTCTGGTATCGTACAAAAGTACACATTCACAATATTCTAGCTCCTGAAACATACCGACAGCAGTGGGTACACTCGGTAAAGCTCAGTGTTAGGACATGGGGCCAAGCTCTCTGCTGACTCGGTAGACACGTGGGTTCGAGCCCCACCGTCGATCGTCCTTGAAATGGGTTTCTGTGGGTTCCCATTTTCAATACCAGGCAAATGCTGGGACAGTACCTTCTGACAGGCCACGGCCACTTCCTTCCACATCCTTGTCCAGTTTCATTATCTTCATCATTCCATCTCTCATTCCGGCGCGCAGGTCGCCCACGGGCGTCGACTAGAGGGACCTGCACTCGGCCTCTCAGGAGGCCACACAACAACAACAAAAAAGCCCCTGAAATCAACCAAAAGCAGCAAATTACTGATAATTTGAGATAGCTTTGATCCTATTACTGTTTTACCGACTAGACTATGATTTTGCAGCGTACAGTTCAGCCAAGTCAGCAACTTGGAAAATGCTGGACAGTATAGCAGAATTAGGCTGAGAGCCAATGCTTTCCGTACCAGCCCGATTTCCAGCCTACTCGCCAAATCAGGTGTTCCACCTCTTTGTGTCAGACGCCAAGATATGTTTTCATCATATGCTGCCAATGTGCATCAAATTATGCATTATCCTAGCTATCAATCTCTATTCAATACCTATAATCTCACCAGAGGTACACCAACCAGCCGGTTGGTATTAGGCTTGACAGCTCGTGTAATGAAATAGGAGTGGCTGCAGGTCCCTTTATGATGCAGACACCTAATAAGGTGTCGTATGTCCGGAAATTTGGCTAGGTCTACATCGAGGTCTTAAGGTGAACAGCACAGTTCATCAATTTTTGGATGTTCGCCGATGGATCGGAGGTGGACAAGAAAGTGGGTTGAGCTTAAATCATTGATGGGGAAAATATGAAGATCTCTTTGGCACAAACTTATATCATCTTTACTGCAGAGCTCGTTGCTATCTATGAAGCTCTACAGTTTGCCATACAGAATGCACGATTCCACTCTCTTGTGTGTACTGACTCTTTGAATTTGTCGCAGTCAATTGCTTCATGTTTCCCGCAACACCCATTAGTGCAACGAACCCATGACCTTCTAGCCAGCTTGACACTGTTGTTTGGTATTCCCTATATTTTTGTTTCTTCTTCTTTCTTTGAATTTGGCCTACTGTGGACCATGGGAAGCAATTCAGTTCCTTTTTCTTCACCCAGAATTTCTTCATCCTTTTGCTGTGGTTCCTCCTCCTTTCCTCTGACCAGGTGTTCTTGGTCGTTCTACTGGGTCTATCCTTGAACTCCTTAAAGTTATCAATTTTAGCTCGAAACACAGCCCTATTCCAGCTGTCTTTTGTATGTATGCCAACTTACTCCATGTCTTTTCTTCTACCCGCATTGTAGTCGCCTTTTACTGGCTGATGTAATTAAAGAATCTTTTCGTTATTCGATTCTCATCCATTCTTATGAGGTGCCCATGAAACTCCAGTCTCCTCTTACGCATGGTGTCTGTGATCTTCTCTGCCTGTCTATGTAGATCCTCATTTCTCCTCTTTCTCCATGTACCATCATTTCGTTTTTCAGGCCCTAGTATCTTTCGCAAGATTTTTCTCTCTTTCTTCCCTTTTTTATTCGACAAACAATAAAAATCTGGATCTTCACCTTTTAGAAATCAAAACAGCTACCTTTTTTTTATAGAAGACTTCAATGCAGCTTCTCCAGTCTGGAGCTACAATTACACAAATTCAGCTGGTAAAACAATAAAAGACCTTATAGAGAGTAGCTCTCTTGAGCTATTATATAGTAACAAAGACCCAGCAACATTCATTCACCACTCTGGTTCCACAACTAACCCAGATCTCATATTAGTCTCAACAGATCTTACAAACCACAGTCATCGATCAGTACTCGAAGATCCAGGCAGTGGACATAGAATGTCCCTTCTTACTATTACATTATACAGTGAATCTGCTCAAAGTGCAGACCAGAAGATTCGGTGGAACTTACAAAAGGCAGTCTGAGAAAATTTCAGAAACAAACTTGAAACTAAAATGTCGGAAATTGATCTTGATGCACCTCCTAACATCATCCTGAATAAATTTACTGCAGCCATAAAAGACATAGCCAAACTGTGCATACCCAGAGGTGCTCAAACAAAATATAAACCTATCTGGTCAGATGAATTGAACAATCTTAAGTCCGCCAGAGACAAAGCAAGAAGAACAGCTGACCTTACTCAGGATCAAAATGATGTTCGGAAATGGCGACAAGCAACAGCAAAATTAAAACAAGCAATAACAATATCAAAAAGAGAATCTTGGAACACATTTCTAACAACAGTTGACTATAGGACAGGCAGCAATAAAGCTCACAAACTTATCAATTCTCTAAACAACAAACACGTAGTCACTCCTTTGAATCCTATTATGATAAATGATAAGGAAATTACAGACTGTCATAAAATAGCAAACCACTTCTGTAAACATTTCACTTCAATTAGACTATCAAAACAGAAAAAGAAAGAAGCCAAGACTCTCAAAAAATAGTACAAAAATGCATGAATAATAATGCAGACGATATCTTTAACAATGAATTTTCAATGGAAGAGTTAATGTTAGCAATAAAGAACACACAAGTCAGAAAACAACCAGGACCTGATGAGATATTCCCAGAATTCATGAAAAATCTAGGTCCATGGAAGGATTTGCATAACACCAAACAGAAAAAACTTGAATACTTTGGCCATATACGCTATGGTCTCGCCAAAGAATATATCAATAAGAGCAATCTGCAAATAAAACTTGAACCACTCTGTATGCCAGTCAACCCCATTGAATACCGTATATACAAGTGACTACAGATCTTACTTTGCTAGAAGAGGTCTGCAAGAAAGACTCTTCACCACAAGATCTAAAACAGCTGGCCCTCTGTACAACAGAAGAAAGATATCCATCTAATCAATGGTTAAAAATATTTACAGATGGCTCACAAGACAAAGAAAATAGAACTGGAGCAGGAATACATTCATCTCTCTTCTCACTCTACTTCCCAGTAGGCCAAAACAAAATTTGATGCTGAGATAAGAGCAATTTCACATGCACTCCATCAGTTATTAGGCAGAAACATTGATTATCAAAAATGTGTTATCATTACAGATTCAAAAGCAGCCATCCAAGCCGTCTCGTCAAATTATAAGCCTCAAAATAAAGAACTGAAAGACATTTTTTGTATGATAAAAACCCTTCAAAGACTCCACAAACAGATCTCATTTCAGTGGATCCCTTCTCATGTTGGAATAGCAGGTAATGAAGAGGCAGACAGATTAGCAAAAAAGGTACCACACTACCACAACCTGTCAGTCAGACTGATTTTATGTCAGCAAAAAGGATCTTGAAAAATACTATCAAAAACAGGTATGAAGAAATGGCAAAGAAAACAGCAGAAACCAAATTATGGAAAGACATTGATGCTAAATGGGATCAATATAAATTAACACCAAGAAGAGAAGCTGTAGCCTTCTTCAGACTTAACACTGGCCACGACTACCTTGCAGCTCATCTGAAACGAATCAACATCTTGAGATCTGAAGAATGCACACTTTGTCACGAACCTGGAAGTAAAATGTATAAGGGGCACCTGCTACATTGCAACAAACTTGATGTGACTGCTAGAACTTCAGGAAACCTCACTCAACTCTATTGGAATGCAAGAAAGCTGATGGATTGGAATCCGGACTAGCCATAAGAAACAACAACAATATTTTTGTTTGTTATTATAATTCTTAGTTCGTTTTCTTTTATTAATAATGGACTGTTTTCGTGTTTAGGCATCCATATCTAAATGTTAACTGAACAAAATTTATATTTAAAAACTGTTTTACGAGGGGCATATGACCTTGCTATCATGCCTCAACAACCCTCACCATAGAGATAGAATTGCCACAGTGCAAGGCTGGGCATGGTTTGTACAGCCATTTTTCAGTGTTGCCTGCACAATCAATTTCACATTCATCATGGTTTCAGTTATTCCGTATTGATATCAATATCATAAATTTAGTTGTCCACTTTTCAATACAATTTTCAGTTTGTCCCTATCAGTACATGTTTCAGCACACGTGCCGTGCCATCTTCATCATATTACAATATTATCATACAACTACACTACTACAGCATTAGCATCAATTTTTATCACGCATTCCTTAAAAAGATACACTAATTTTGATTCACATTGTTTTATCTACATAGATTTAAAATTCTTAAAATGTTGCTTGAAATAAAATTTATTCCAGAAATCCTTCCTTTGTCAACCATTTAAGATATTGAAGATATGCCAAAACATGTACCAATAGGGACAAACTGAAAATTGTATTGAAAAGTGGACAATTAAATTTATGATACAGCTTGGGGGGGGGGGGGCGCAGGGGGAGACTGCTGTGCCAACACTAGGTCAGCACTTGCTTAGTTCCTAACTTGACTATTTGCAATCATGTCTTCAACACATAATAACAAAGGGGACAAACAACAGAAATGGAAAGTCCTACAAGTGAAAAAGGTAAACTCTTACTCATCATTTCATTTAGTCTATTCCAGAAACAACTGATTTCTGTACTGAGAGATGATCTTTTATAAATCAGAATCTACTTTTTAATTAAAATACTCCATTGTGTATGTCTACCCATTATTATTCCCATATCAATGGGGTTGGAGATGTAATGTGGAGGGGGAGGTTTACTGCCGGATCCCCTTCTAGACACCAACCTCAAGAGAGGAAGTGAATGAAACTGGGCAAAGAGTTGGAAGGTAGAGGCAGTTATCTACTGGAAGGCAACTTTTGCATGGAGTCGAAAATGGGGAAACTATGTGAAGTTTAGAAGTCGTTTTCAGTGTTGACTGTACAATCAATGTGTACTTTTCAATAGGTCAAAACTCTTTCGCCCTATTAGATTAGGCGAGGTAATTTTATATACCAGTATATCACATTTTTCTGAAAAAAATTGATGATGATCAGGTGCCATCAAGTATTCGTCGACTCCTAGCGACTGCATGGATGGACTGTCTCCATATGATTCGGCCTTCATCCATATACTTCAGATCCTTCACTGACATATTATTCATGTTGGATTTGATGGAGTCGATCCATCTCAATGCTGGCCACCCTTATCTCCGAGACCCTTCCACCTTTCCAAGCAATATTGTCTTTTCCAACGAATCAGAACGTCTCATAATGTGTCCAAAATATGACGGCTGTAATCTTGTTATCAATGCTTGAAGAGACAGATCTGGTTTGATTTTTTGAATTACCCATACATTTGTCTTCTTGGCTGTCCAAGGAATATGCAGTATCCTTCTCCAACACAGCTCCAATAGAGCTCAAAAACATCAATATACTTCCTATCTGAAAATAAATAAATTGCATGTACCTTAATATTGTTCACTGATAATGTTTTTCGACCGTCACACGGTCATCATCACATCCTCATCACAAGGCTTGGTTTAAAATTATACAAGGGGCATACTGAAAGTCATGAACAACATTTATTTATAGAAATATGTTTACTAATATTGCGATACACTGAATACAGCATTTCAAACTATAAACTTTTGTTCAGTTTTCAACATAGTCTCCATTCTTTTGGACACAATTTCCCACCATAGCGGAAGTTTGAAAATACCTTGATGCTAGAAGTAGACTGTAGAAACATCTGTAAGTTTGCTATTATGTTATTGCATGTCTTTCTGAGTGGTGCTGTACTGTTTTAATCAATGTTTCTATTAATGTAATGTACTACCAATTTTAACACTATGGCATTCATAGCCCCCGAAACATGTACTGAAATGTATTTTAATTGATCTTGGAATATTAAGGTATTGAATAGGCAGATACTGAAAATCTTTGTCATATTTTGTAACTTGTCAATATGGACCCAAAAAGATGGATTCAAAATTCCCGGAGACAAGTGAAGGAACACACACTCTTAGACCTAGCACAGGCTCAACTTCACAAACTATTGTGGAAGGATCGGTGCATCATTTGGATGGTCCGGATCGACTCCCGTACAACATCAGCACAAATTTGAGGACTAATAGCACCCTACATTACATTCGTACAATCACTCATGGTTCCGTATTGATTAAAAGTCAAATATAAAGGGACAGGAATTCCTGTCCCTTTATATTTGACCCTACATTACATAACAAACAGTGGCGAATCGTCTGCGTACTGGTGGCTTACAGGCCAGTATTCCTTCAGGTGTTCCATCGACTCTACAAAATCAACGTGGAAGACTCGTGTCCTGTTGAGAAAATCAGTGTGGGTTGACAAATGGCATAGTGTCATTAGTGATGAATTGTTCCTCTGTCTTTCTCGCACTGATTGCCACAATCGTGTGCGACAACATACGAAGAGAGAGATAATAATATTGTATGGCCTCGGTTGCCGGGTGCAAGCTTTGCAATTTGACACCCAGAGGATAGCTTGCATGTCGAATTTCGTTGTTCCTTGAATCACTATGAAACAAAGTCAAGGAGGTTAGATATCTAAGCTCCTTGAACACTATAGCGCTTTCTAGTAGAGAAATGAGGAACTTTGTGTTGGCGGAAACTCCTGAGATTAATTTTGCCATTATGAACACGGCCAACTGAATTCAAATGGTTTCTTTGACATGCCAAAATCGTATGACATGCGTGTCGTATTTTTGACACCTTTCAAAAATCACTTACCACGACCAGAAGCGAATCTGCAATCTTGGGGTTGGTAGACCGATACGCTATCCACTCACCCACCGTGACAAGCTGAAGAGAGAGGTGCCCAGACATTATTGTCGAGAGGCACAGAACCAACTCTGGGCTTTATGGTCTGGGGAGATATCGGCTACAATGTAAAATCTCAATTAGGAATTGTTGAGGGCAATATGACTATAGTTTGCTTGATTTGAATGGAATAGTGAGTTCCTGTAATCTGGCAATTGGCCATGGCTAATTTTTTTCTATGATGGTGGCCTAGGTTGAATTCTCAGCTCTGTCATGAATTTTAATTCTAGTATGAGGTTTGCAAGCATCTAGAGGACAGTTAACAGGAGAGATGAGTAGTGGATTAATATCCTATTCTCGGTCATTGTAGAAGTGGTTATCTGTAGTTTCCCAAAGTAAATTCAGATCGCAGCTGATTCCTTCCCAACTTAACTCCTAGTTACAAGTACTGTACAGAGCTCAGAAGAATGCGAGTGTGTGGTGAGGTGGAGGACAATGACATACAGTCATTCAACTATGGCAACCAGCTTCCTTCTCGGCAGAATATATATCGGCCCGTTGTGCACTCAGAAGGATGAGTGGACACTATTCGGAAGTTATGGCCCAATGTTTTTGGGAAGACATATCACAATGTTATTGCTGGCTACATTCCCCTGTCTAGCATTCTTCTGAGCTCTAGTAACGTCACCACAATAACCCAGGTCATCAGATAGATTCCACACACATTCAAGAATCCAGGAGTTGCTAAATTAAGCAAGGAAAAATCTCTTGGGCTGGCATTGTTTAAAGGTTACTCATTACTTTTCTGTCAAGGAAATACAGTATATTATGTTCACTCTCCGCCTGTTTCATGCATCTAGGATAATCCCCATATTGTTCCATCATGAAAAACTAACAAGCAATTGCATTTGCTTAGCTTCCATGCCCAAGATCGCGAGTTTAAACCCGGCCGAACTCGTCGGATTTTTTAAGAGCGTTAAAAATCCGTCAGTATGCCTTCCTTCAGGAGGGAAGTAAAGCCGGCAGTCCCATGTCATAGATTTATGGCATGAAAAAAAAAATATCTTCCACTAATTACACTTGTGGAAGCAAAAATTTGTAGGTTAGTTTGATAACGCTCTATTACTTCCAACGTTCGCCACGGGATGCTGACTGCGGTGGCATTTAGTAGTCGCGTCCACAGCTAGGTGTCGTGGATGGTAGCATTTGGTGGCAATAGTAGGAACTACTTGAAACAATTAATCGTCTGCAGTCCTTACCTGAATTACAGATAACATACACTAATACAGCCATCACAATTAATACCGGTTATCAGACAGATTCTACACACACCCAAAGTACACGGGGCTACATGGCCGCATTGTCGCAGCCCCTATACTAAGGAACCAACCACTTTTGAAAGCAGTGGTTTAACAGTCAATTAATTACGTCGTTTCTGCATAAAGTGTTGGTTACATACTCCCCAACCCTGATAAACCTAGCCTCCCTTCCATTAACCCGGGAGAGGTTGCATTGCGGTCTTTTAGACCAGGTTCGATTTGTTCACGCCACCATTCTTGTTTGCTGCACTCCCCCACCACCATACTTCATCTAATGTCACGGATAGTATCAGCAACAGTTTCCTCTTGTCCGCCAGTTCAATTTTGCGTGGTAAGTTGAACTATTTACCAATTATACCAGACCTGGTCTTTTCCACCACACGTGACCTGTTGAGTTTTGCATTTTATGATGGACTCCGAAGAAGAAGATAGGATTAGGACACTCTTAGAGAGTGTGGAGAAAGAAGAACGGAACAGAAAATAAGTACTCCGAGTGCAACAAGACAGAGTACGAAGGGAACTGTTTGACGTGGAACAAAAGGGAGCAGGGGAGTTTGAAGAAGATGATGATGGAAGTGCAGAGGACAACTTGACTTGTAGTGAACACAACCAAGTCTCAGAGGAATCTGTGGATGAACAATATTGTGGTAACCTGTCACATAATTGAAATACGATACAACACTGAGAAAATGCACCATTTTTAGCCTGTACCGGAAGAAGTACTAGTAATGCTGGACCAGTGTACATGGCTAAAGAAGGTGTTACAACATAGCAAGTACATTCCTCTCAACGAAGGGGAAGGACACGCCGACGCAATCTAACTTCTCACCCACCTAGACCCAAGGGGGATGCTCGCAATGCGATAGAAGCTTAAGAGTATTTATTTTCCAGGCTCCGAAATTAAAAAGATTGTGGGATTTACAAATATGTGGATTGAACAAAGACGAGCGAACTTTACACAAGAATGTGATGTTCTTTCTACAGATGTTTGGGAATTGAAAGTCGTGTTTGGGCTTTTTACCTTGCTGGCGTTCTTCGTTCATTGTATCAAAATCTTGAAGACATGTTGGTAACAGATCGGACAGGTGCAGAAATATTCAGAACGACTATGAATCAGCGTCGCTTCAAATTTTTGCTTCGAGCTATGAGATTCGATAACGTTCATGACAGAGATAAGATAACTCAATCAGATCGTCTTTCTTTAATCCACGAGATATTTAAGGGTTTTGATGATCGATGCTCGCAGTCATATTCACCAGGTGAATATTGCACAGTGGACAAAATGCTCGGGTCGTTTCAAGGGAAATTCGATTTATTTCTATACCAAGCAAACCGGTCGAGTGTGGCAACAACAAGTTTTGCCTTAGTTTGAGCCAGAACATATTACACAGTTCATACGGAAATTTATCCTGGTCAACAACCAGAAGGACCCTTTAGAAGTGAAAATTCACCACGAGCCATCGTTGAGAGAATAGTACAGCCAAAGTCAGGCATTGGGAGGATTTGACAATTGATATGTCCTTCCCCCTGGCCACCTATCTTCTTGAAAACCACCGTCTAACAATATTGTCGGAACACTCCGAAAAAGTAAGTAAGAGATTCCTCCAATATTTATTGCACCAAAAATGCCAGTCAACAGCAGTATTTTTGGATTTAGAGTTAACTGTATGTGGCTCTCTTATTCTTCCAAGAAAAAATAAGGCCATCCTAATGATTTCCACTTTCCATAATTCTGACAAAATCGATGAGAGTTCTGGAGAATCCAGGACGCCTGAACTTTTAACCATTTCAACATGACAAAAGGGAGGCGTGGATCTTGTCGATGAACTGAAAGGGACCTATTCAGTTTCAACGACTAGCTGTCGATGGCGACTCACTGTGTTCGCATTCAGTTCATTAACCTTTAAAATGAAAACAATTCCAAGGTATATACCATAGTATTATTTGTGAAACCACTTCCAAATTTGCCATTGAAGCTCATTATTAGAATTTTTTGTAAGACTGGTGTTTTTCTTTTATTGGAGAGTTGATATGCATACTCTAGAACAAGAAACACATAACTTAATTGGACCGTAGTTCATGCCACCCAAGTTTTATGGCGTAATTGCCAATACAAATTTCCCCTTGTACCTAAAAGACCATGGCCAATTGAAACACATTATTTAAAGTAGATTTCATCTCTTCAATTACTTGCCATGAACCCGTACAGTATATCTGAACGAAACTACTAGAGATCATGACAAGCATGTGACCATTTACTTAATTGAAAGCCATTTAAGAGTATTTCGACTTGACAACATGGAGGTATATAGGAAAGAACGAAGACTGTAATTATTACTACTTGATGGCACATGGGCACACAATGAGTTTCGTATGCAGGAGAGTCCACGTGATGCAGCACAACTGAAAGGTGGAGGAACATTCACTTTGCTTGTTACAGAAATGTTCACACCAGTTCCTACTGTAACTGTACTCCACATTAATCTCTCTCCCAGGAGTACAGCAGTACCTTATTCTCCTCCTTTCACCTCAAATCTGTTAGGTTTACACAATGAAGTAATAATCGCAGTCTTTCATACACTTCCAAGCATCAAATTCATTAACCACAATCTCAAGAGCTATCTACACATCAGTTTGTGTACTTCAGCCTGTTGTTGTCATGGTGTACACAATTAGGTTACTATTTTAACTTTCGCAAAATATACAAATGCAACAATTTTTAATAAACCTGGTATTTGGTGACTTTCTGCAAGACAGAAATATTGGTACTGTACAGGACATGGTGTGAAATGAAGGGAATAAGGGTTTCTTTATTGGGGCATTATATTCTTTCTTGAACGTTGTTCCATTTCCACACACAATGCTGCACTGTAATGATGAAATTAATGGCTAGAGAGATACCTTTTTATAATACTTTCAATGCATGAGCAAAACTGGTCAAAATTTACAACAGGACTCCACTTGCAACTACACCGTAGGCCTACTGTACATCCACCAGCTTAATGTCAGCTGGAGACAGCTGGCCTCTGCGCGAACGACAATAGTGCCAACCTACTTCTGACCCGTACGATTTCACAATTGAAACTAAACGGAAGTAGCAGTGGACGGACAGTATACAACATATCATCACTCGTTTCAAAACTTTCTTATTGCAGGAACTACTGCACCCCACTGGCCCCGCACATTTGCAAATGCCTCCATAGCAAACCATATCCTAGCCCAAAATCTAGGATGATGCTAGTTTCTTCAAATAAAATATCAAGAAAGACAGGTCATACAATCACCCACCATTTTGTAGGCCTAATACTTATCTCAAAAGTTTAAAGTACCGGTTACACATGTTTCTAGCATTTCAGTCATCTCCGACATTTAAGGACAGATGAGCTACTCGTTACGTTCCTTAAAACCACATATATAACATAACCTAACCCATCTCAATCAGGTACGGTATCACAGTATAAAATGGTTCTAAACAGTGGCGTCGAAGATCACAAAACTAAACCACTAAAAAAGTGCGGTTACATCCAAGAAATAACGCCAAGATTACACTTCTTTCCCACAGAATATCAGGACGTACCCTATCTACAGTATATACTGTATAGCAGCAAATACTTTAAAGTGAACAGATTTATTGAAACCGTATTGAACAATAGCCTACCATAACCTCCATGAGCGAATTTCTTTGTCAGAAAAATATCGCTACCGATCCATTAGATACAGTATGTACAATTGCAGCCCAATCATAAATTGTCTGACCAAAATTGGATTTCCATCGAAAGTATAATTATTTTACCGTAGTAAAGTTTAATTCCGTGACTTAATGCAATTTATAGATTGCTATATATGCCAGTCTCAATCACCGTTTCCATCTTGAAAAATCCACTGAAAGCTTCATCGCCACAATTTCATTACACAGTAGCCTACATCATTGTGGAAAACGATGAACCGTCACATCAAAGAAGTTTAATTCCGTGACTTAATGCAATTTATAGATTGCTATATATGCCAGTCTCAATCACCGTTTCCATCTTGAAAAATTTGCGAATGCTTTATTGCTTCAAATCACCAGGCCAAAAATTTACCACGCCATATTTGATTTGATAAAGCGGCTTCCCAAAGAAGTTTTTTTTTTTGTAGGTTAGGTAATGGGCATAGCACGGATGCTCTGGACCCAGTCGCAGCCCTAAAAAATACTGTTACACGTGAAAAGTATCCAATATTTGAACTATAAACTACTGGAAAATTGTGACACAGATATACAAGGACACAAATAGGTACTAATCTTCACACCAAGCGACGTATCTTAGTGACTTACTACTTGAACACAAACATGACATCGTCACACGTAAGGGTATGGAAATTAAAAAGTAAGGGAGCATTCGTGTAGGAATCTAAGGAAGGCATGAATAACAGAAGGAATAGGAGTATGAAGGAGCACGGAAATGTGGAGAGGGAGGGGGAAACCTAAAGAACGCAAAGTATGTAGAAATGTGACTCGTTGAGTGTCAAATATAGGGCATTGAAAAATTAAATGATTAATAGTACCGATTGCCTGAGAACAGTCGCAGAGAGCCGAAGGACGAAGCTTACAGCGGGCCATATATACCGGAGTCAAACCATGATGAAAACGTAAACGGATAATCGTAATAATATGCCGTCGAGTGTAGGATCCATTATAAAACCAAGGGTGTCTAGGGATAGTAGGTTGAATTCTATAATATAACCTGGCTTTTGTGCGTGTATAATCCTGCCATTGGTGTAACCAAATATTAAGTAATTGAGATTTGAGAATGGGGAGATAATCTGAGGCGGGGGTAGCCACATTCATCAATACAGCATGACCCAAAGCCGCATCCTTGGCCGCTTTATCCACTAATTCATTCCCCGAGAGGTTGGCATGGCCGGGTATCCAAGAAAACACTATCTGAAAGCCCGAATGATATAGGTCATACGTTAATTGTACAATATTAAATATATACCAATTATTCGTAGTTTGGACATGTTGTAAAGCCTGGAGGACACTTTGAGAATCAGATAGAATTAATGCTTTAGTGATGTTATTCCGTTTAATATATAGAAGGGCTTGTCGAATAGCAAAGGCTTCAGCCGAAAAAATAGAGAGGGTATGCGGTAATTTAAAGGAAGCAAGATAAGATAGAGAGGGGATATAAAAAGCAGCACCCGTATTCGAAGGAGAGGGAAATTTTGATCCATCTGTATAAATTGTCGTATATTGTTGATGATTCAATGCAAGATTATATACATATTTGCGGGCAATCGTAGGGGTAAGCATAGAAGACATACGAGATACATGCGAGGAATGTCTCACTACATCAGGTTGAAACATTAATACCGAGAGCGGTGCATTATAACAAATGGGTTTTCGTGTTTGAAGAATTTGTGGGCGAAAACCCGAAAGCTCTAGATAAGCCAGGAGAATAGAGGGAGGAGCATAGCGTTTGAATAAACTTTTTTGATGATATTCGGAGAGAAGTTGTAGTTTGGGAAGAATGGATGTTGTTAATAGTGCCATTTGTCGTAGGAGATATCGTGAAGACAGATAACGTCTCCGAAGGTGAAGCGGTTGCTCTGCCGCCTCGACGAGAAGAGCTTGTGTGGGGGTGGAAGAAAGGGCCCCGAGAACAATTCTGAGGGCGGAAAATTGTAGTTTATCCAATTCATTGAGGCGTGTCTTCGGCATGACGTCATAGTAGTGACTACTGTAATCAAGGACAGATCGAATAAGATTTCTGTAAAATAACAATAATATCTGAGGATCAGCTCCCCACTTACGACGAGTTAATGACCGTACGATATTTAATTTCTGGAACACATGAGCTTTTAAGTGAGATATTTGAGGCGTCCAGATCAACTTATCATCTATAATGAGTCCTAAATATTTTGTATGGTGTACAATAGGAATGGTACCCTGATTATAACGGATAGGCAACCGGTCACACACCCGTTTATGAGTGAAGAGCAAAGCCGCATTTTTGAGCGGAACAGTATCAAGGCCATGTGAGAACAGCCATGAATGTAATATCGTGAGAGCACGTGACATGATCTGCCGACACATATTTATATCAGAATGGGAACAATATAGGAGTATATCATCAGCATATTGTATTAGGCGGACATGAGGAAGTAAAAGCCTCTCAATCTCACTAGTATAAATAAGGTATAAGATTCCACTCAAAATATCACCCTGCGGCAAACCAGAAGACGAATACCTGTAATTTAACCCAGTAGGAAAGTTGGAAAGTGTGATATGCCTTCTTCGGAGAAATGCCGAGATGATTTTAATAAAACTGATCGGAAATTGTTGTTGGTGTAGTTTTTGCAGTAAAAGGACGGTATTCACATTATCATAAGCCCCTTTAATATCTAAAAAGACTGCTAATGTTGAGTGTTTACGGCAAAATGACAACATGACATCAAGAAGAAAAATATTCAAGGCGTCGGTAGTAGATTTCCGTTTAGCAAAGGCGTATTGAGTTTTCGGAAACAGATCATAATATTCTAAAGTCCATACTAAGCGTGTCAACAGAATACGTTGGAATGTCTTCCTAATACAGGACCCAAGATGTATACCACGATAACTTCCTGCTAAATCCGGATTTTTCCCTGGTTTTAAAATAGGAACTACTAAAAACTCATTCCAATCCTCGGGAACATTGCCGGAGGCTAAGACGGCATTAAAAACATCTATTAGAACTTGTGCATTATTGGGGAGACTCTTAATGACGTGGTATGAGATATAGTCTGGTCCAGGTGTAGTAGATTTTTTTTGTGATAAGGCTGATTGAAATTCGGAAACAATAACCGGATGCAAAAGACAAGAAAACATATGGTTGTGTTCCAGGGATGGAAAGATAATTTCTTGTTCTACAAATTCAGGAGTCATCGTGTGATAAAATTCTACTGACTGATCATAATTCAAACGATGCAGACTTGGACCTAAGTGGCGGCGCGATAAGGTTTTTAACACAGTCCATATTTGAGTAATGGGAGTCTGGTGATGTATATGAGAGACGTATTCTCTCCAAGCCGATCTTCTTTTATCATTAAAAGACTGCTGGCATTTTGCAACAAACTGTTTATAATGGCGATAAGTATACGGAGTATTGTACGTTCTAAAAAGTCGTAATAAATGTTTGCGTCTTTTCACCATTCTCGTACATTCCTCGTCCCACCAGGGTAGTAAGGACCTGCTCTTTCCAGAGGTGCGTGCATTGGGAATTAACGGATGATAGGTGTCAAAATAGCGAACAATGTAAGTAAGTAGCAAATTATAGGAGGAACGAATCGGGGGAGCCGTATTACAATAGTGCTGTTGGATATAGGTGAAAAATTGAGCTGAATCAAAACTTTTGAAACTCCTAGTAAAAACCGGAGTATGCAAGGTATTACTAGGACGAGGAGCCGAATCAAAGGTCATCAAGATCGGATAGTGGTCACTTTGATGTAAATCAGGGGTTGTGTGCCATATAATTCGGTGGGCCAGAGAAAGGGAAACAAACGTTAGGTCAACCGCACTGGGGGCCTGAGCAGGAGGAGAAATACGAGTGGGTGAACCATCATTTAAAATCTGGAGATGAAACTGCTGAGCAGTGGTCATGATATTCCTACCCTTGGGTGTTGTGCGGACACAACCCCAGTCGGTATGATGGCCATTAAAATCCCCACCAATAATGTGGGAGGTGAAGGAATTACAGTAGGAAAAAAAGGAATACCATTGTCGGAAATTACCTTTGACAGCCGGAGGAATATATAAATTAGTGATATGTAGGGAGGCAACAGTTATAGTTATCACATAGGTTCTGGGGAGAGGAAAAAGAAATGGGGTAACTTGGTACGAAAGTCTTTCATGGATTAATGTTAGGACACCACCACATTGCGGTCCATCTTGGCGCTCAATATTATATCGTGGAACGTGAAAAGATAAATTTGGGGCTAGCCATGTTTCCTGGATGAGAATGATATCAGGGGTGTACTCTTGGATTATAAGTAATAATTCATGTCTCTTGTTTTGAATGCTACGTGCATTCCATTGAATAATTTTCATGTTGAGGTAACAGAAGTACCAACAGATTGTAATATTTTACTAGAAGACGGTCGGGTTTCAGCAGGAAAGGATAAGAGTGAAATCTTCTCATAAATATTTTTAAGTAAATGGGCCCATTGGACATTGGAACCCAATAGTTCCATCAAATGCATAACATCCTCTGTAATATCTTGAGGCACACCCTTGGCGGGAGGCATTGTAAGTGAGGGAGGGGGAGTTGGCCCCACCTGGGACGGTTGCAATGAAGCAGAAGGGGGCACATAGCCTGAGGCTTTGTCCCCATGGATAATGGACAAATATGCAGGTCGGTCATACCCCAAAGGGGAAATGACCTTAGGGGGGCTCGTGACGATCGTGGTAAACTTGCGTTTCTTCTGTACAGAATTCGGTGTAAGAGAAGCTTGCTGTGTAAGGGGGGGAAATTGCTGCGGGACTGAAAGGGGTTGAAACGGATGTCCTGATAGGGAATGGAGAATTTCTTGATACGTTTTATTTTCAGTGCACATCCTAGTTTTAATGTCAATTTGTTTTGCGTGGTACTCACACCTCGGTGAGCCACTCATATGATTTTCATCGCAATGTACACAGCGCACCAAAACCTGAGTACATTGAGCCGTTTCATGTCCTTGGGCGCAACGCCCACATCTTGGTGCCCGAGCTCTACAGTTTTGTCCAGTGTGCCCATATCTTTGGCATCTATTGCAAATAATAGGGCGAAAGATGAAAACCTGCACTTCGAACATCACATGAAATATAGAAACATGGGTGGGCAAAGTTTGAGTTTCAAAGACAATCTTCACCGTACCTGTAGGTAATAAGTCGACCTTCCCATCCGTGACTTTTCTTCTGTTCATGCGTTGAATTTTTACAATGGGGCAAGGCGCCTTCAAATATTGTAATATTTCATCAGTCGAGAAAGAAGTGTCAACCCCGCGGATCAGACCCACTCTATGTATATTAACTGAGGGAATGAACGCCTTTAAGCTTTTTTCCGTGAGCAGTGGGTGCTGAAGAAAGTTATTGGCATCCCGGGAGGTTCGAAAGGTGACCTGAATTCTATTCCTACCTTTGCGGTGGATTTCTTGTATCCCAACAATCTTACGTTCGTAAAAAAGTTTACCGAGACCCATCGGATGTAAATTACCTATCCTGTTGGTGGGATCAGAAGATTCCACCATGACATAATATGGTCCAGTATGGTGCTCATAATACATGCGGGGTGACTCATTCACAGTAGGTGGTATGACGGGAGCTATAGAGAGTGGTTGTGTAGGTCGTGTATCAGTCGAGGGAATCAGAGGTGTTACATTAAGGACAGGTGCCGTGAGATCAATGACTTCTGTAGTAAAAAATTCCATCCCTTCCTCGGGAGGACGCGTATCTTCACCCCCTCCACTATTATCACCCATGTTGTCGTCAGAAGAATGGCATGTGACTGACCACACAGGAAGGAAACACACACACTAAGAAACAAAATGGTAGGACACACAAAAACTATTGGATACTCTCACCAACAAGTATTGCTACGGAGCAGGTACACGTCAACCGTCACACTCGGAAGGTCACACGATACTGTCCCAAAGAAGTTGGTAGGGGCTTCCGGTTACCTTGGCCACGGAGAAGAAAGCTTAGGTTGTTCAACACTGACGCATGCGCACAGGAGCAAGACCTTCCGCTCGCTAGACGCGTCTCACTAGGTAGCCTGCCACCATTGCTACTGCTATGTTGGATGCAGTAGCTGGAGTTCCTAAAAATAAAACCAAATTGTTAAATACCGTAATCGTGTTTAGATAAAAACATAATGCAATGAAAATAAATGTGCAGGTTAAGAATATACCTTCAACGGGGTTTCCAACTATAGCAAGGACGTGTTCGGGAAGCTCAGGTACGAGGGCAGAATCCGTGGCATGTCCTTCTTCACCTGGCTCTTGAAGTGGGTTCCTAAAAAAAAACCTGGACCTTATGCTGGATACTAAGTCTTCATTCCTTAGTTCGACGTTTCCATGGCTCGAAGCTGCGATAATTCCAGTGTGAAGGGTAGATTCAATAGCATGGATACAAGATCTCACATCCATCATATCATTGAATCCCCCTTTCGTCTGAAGTGACTGAAGAAGAGCTCGCCATCGTCACTCGATAAATTCCTCGTTAGGACATAGTGGAAATTGATGCTTATTAAATAGCGTATGCATGCCACTGAAGAGAGAGTTGTCAACTCCAGAGCGTGGTAAGTCGCTTTAGTAAATTTCCTGAACTTTTCGGAATGTTGCTGAATGTCCTCCATGTATGGCAGAAATACGTCCGTTAACCAGTGCAGTCTTTCATCGTCTATCTCACAAAAAATCATCTTGTTGTCATTTCTGGAGTGCGTGCCATGGGATGTGTTACAGACATCATGGATGTCAAACCATTTCTGAAAATGTTCCATAAAATTAATAGTCTCAAGTAAACTGCCTTTGTCATTAATTTTCTCAGAGCATACAACTTCCATACTTTTTAAGCCTGCGACAACTTCAGGTGAAAACACAACTTTGGCCCTGGAAACATTCATCTTTTCCAAATTACTAGGATAAACCACCTTCCTTGAGAGTTTCCTGCCAGGTTTTATCACCAGAGTTTTCTGGAGATTACAAAGAATCTTCAAATGATCACTTGTCACATTGTTGCCATTTACAAAGAACTCCCTAGACAAGTACTGCGATCGTACATTCTTGATAATGTGACTGGGATCAAAACTTATAAAGAGCGGTCGATGTTCATCAAGAGGATGTTTAATTTCATGCGTTATACGATCCCCGCATAGCGTTTCAAACATCGAAACATTCGATTGACAGTTGTCAGTTACAATTCTTAACACTCTGAAACCACTTTCTTCCACTACCTTCATAGCATCTAATACCAATTTTGCCAAGTGCGCTCCAGAAATAGAACAAGTAAAATCAAATGACACAGGAATTCTGCAAGAAGAAGATAGTCCTTTGAAAAGAATGCAAAGTAACTTGTTGGCTAGTTTGTCTTCAATACCAAGAGCGTCTAAGTCCGCGTCAGTCATGCCGAGAAACATGTCTAAATTCCTATCGTACACAAGTCTAGGCTTTATAGCCATTTCGTCAATGATAAGGGAGCCCACTTTTGCATTCTCGTGTTCCAGTGACTTTTCCTCTGCCATCAATCTTGCTCTGATCAATGAGGTGATGCCAGTCTCTCCTTTCGAGTACCCTACGTATGTCTTCAAAGTTTTGGGATGTGGTAGGTGCAAGATACTTAGTTCACGTAACAATCGATAGCCTGTCGGTGACCTAGTAGATAGAAGAACACAAATTTTAATTGTAGTTTCTTGGTACTTATATTTCTTTTTTCCAAATGCTTGCAGCTGTTCGAGCAAAAAATGGCTTTGAGGCTACCTTGTTGGGCTTCATTTTGAATTGCAGTCAGCTGCTTGTTCATGCCATATTTCTTAGTTTTGTATTTCTTCAATTCGGTCTGAAGATCATGAAGTTTTCTTCGTGGCTTGTAAATTACAACGTCTCGCTTAGCAGGGTTTTTTTCGTAGCACTCCGCAGTTTCTTTCGAAGAGACTTCCTAACAACTGGCCTTGAAATGGGTGAAAACTGCGTCCCTATACTTCTACAATTTATTTCGTCTTCACAAATAGGGACAAAATTACTCACAGTTCCTGGAGAGTCACATTTTCTTTTGGATGAAAGAGTGTCGTCAGTTTGACTCTGTCGTCGTTTTGGTGGTTTCCTAGCTGTAGTTGTCACTTGTTTGTGCTGAGGGAAGTCTGTAAATACTGAAGGTACGGATTTAGGCAGAAGAAATCTTCTAGTTGTGCTCACACTGTAATTGTCTTCCCTGAAATGCCTACTACAAACTGCTGACCTTTTAGAAGGAGTCCACACACTACCTGGCTTATCACCTCGTCGAGAAACAGCTATAATCCACTTATTTCTTAATTCCTGATTGATAGGAAACGAGTGAAATGAAACAGATTTGCACATTCCCTGTCGGGACGTACAAAACGGAACACAGCAGTAAACCTTTTAAAAAATACTCATGTAAACAATCACTATTTGCAATGTCACTAATGAGTTAAACTGGCGCGAATGCTGAAACTAGGGTGGTACAAAGCGATACTAGCGGTCACTGGCCGATCTTCATGGTGATTCATTTTTAGCGCAAAACAGCTTGCATTTCCCGGCCTTGTATATAGCGTAGGCAACGATATAGATAGTACCACGGACTAATGTATTACGTACCACACAGAAGTCATTGGGCGAAGGGGTTCCTGTAACCACCAAGGATACGAAGAGGAAGAAGAACAGAAGAGGAAGAATAAGAGTCGCTCGTCCGCTGTGAACGCAGTAACATATCCGTCGTTTAGTCTGGTGTTTGTGTGTGCGGTGAGCGGTGTGGTGTGCGATTTGCTATCCATATTTCAGTGTGTTTTTTCGTCTTTATTTCCTTGTGCTTGGTTACGATTTATGTAAGTACTATACATTTGGAAATTCTTCGCCGCAATGTCGGAGAAAAGTGGGGGAGGTCAAATAGGCCTCCCACCGGATATTTCGTCTGCGGTTATTATTGATGGTTACGCCAACATTGAATCAATGAATATTGTGGATGAACATGAGAACTCTACAACGCCGGAAGTTCGGGCTACTCCTGTGGTCCAAACCCCTGTACAACCTCGTACCCCTCCCAGTGACTATCGCTACTCCCCAAATCATACGGGACCGTATATAGTCTTTGTTCAAGGCGTTGAGCCTCAAGCGATTGGACATCTGCATCCAATGGCTTTGGGACGTTTGTTTTACGAACGTAAAATCCCATGAATTCAAGGAATCCAACGAAAAGGGCGCAATCGGGTTCAAATTCAATTTAAGTCACTTCGAGATGCCAATTCATTTTTGGAACATCCGGTATTAAAGGATATAAATCTAATGGCCTTTATTCCATCGTCAAGCATACAACGAGTGGGACTCATTCGGGGGGTAGATACCTCCTTTACGCAGGAGGAACTAATGCGTTTCATTGACTCTCCCGTACCTATCGTTCGCTTACAACGTTTTTTTCGTACTAAAACCTCAGATGGAAAATCGAAAGAAAAAAATAGCAACGGGCACTGTGAAATTTTTTTTCGAAACTCAAAACTTGCCGACTCATTTCAGCATCTTCAATGTTCTTTTGGAAGTAAGCTTGTACATTTTTTCACCTCTTCGATGTCAGAAGTGCCAGAGGTACGGGCATGTGCAACTTCACTGTCGGGCCCGGGGCCCTAGATGTAGACAATGTGCGCAGGAGCATTTAACGAGTGACTGTAAAGAAGTGATATTCAAGTGTGTTAATTGTCAAGGAAATCATAGGGCAGGGGCGGTGCGCTGTGAGGTGCATCAGCAGCAAATGGAGATAAAGAGGCTGATGTGTACTGAGAACAAATCATACAATGAAATTGTGAAGCGCCAGACAAGTACCCCTTTTCACCCTTTAGCACTTCCCAACAATCCCCCCCCCTTTGGCAGCTTCGTTTAGTGGGCATCGATCTGATCCTCCACGCAAGCGTAAATTTACTGAGTTGGTACATCCGGCTCCGAAATTGATTACACCCTTGGGATATGATAGGTCGGCATATCTGCAACTGATAAAAACCCCAGCCGTGGAACGGATATCACCCCTGAGAAGCCCAGCGGACCGGGCGCATCCGGCGTCCGGCGCCAGGAGCCCGATTTGGGGCCCGATAAGTCTGCTCCTACTCAAATCATCCTCGATGAATTTACAGAACTCATGGATCTTTTAGGCCACAATGCACAGTGGGCGCACTGTGTTAATAAGTTATTAGATAGAATACTGCCATTACTTCCACCCCTCGAAAAACCACTACCAAAGGGCACTGGTGCAGTTTGTCAATAGTTTCTTTCTTTTTCTTTTTTGGGTTGTATTCGTTTAGTCTCTTTCTTCATCTCATGTCGTCCATAGGTGAAGGATGTGGCTGCTCCAATGGAACTGTCGGAGACTTAAATGAATTGCTTCATTTAATATCGACATATCACCCTGAGATCGTATTTATCCAAGAAACGTGGCTATACCCACATTATCGTTTTCAAATTCCCAATTATACGGTCTTTCGTGAAGATGGTCCGGGATACGGATGCTTTTAATAACCCTCTGTAAAACGGATTTACAAATAACTCCGGTGTCCTTGCCTTTTCAACTCCCTTTTTGTTATCATCATTTTTTCGGGTGGGAGATATATATGTCAGTCATATCTATTGCCCACCACGTGTTCAGGGCACGCAACAACAGTGGCACATGTATTTTAAATATGTGTCTCAAAGATCTAAACATTTGATTTGATTCTAGGAGATTTTAATGCACACCATGGACTCTGGGGCAGTGAACGAACCAATGCCAAAGGTAGACATAATGCTCATGCGATTTCCACATTTTCCTTAAATGTGTTAAATGACGGTTCTCCTACGCGATTGACACCCCCGGGCAGTCCAAAAAGTGTGGTAGATTTAACTCTCAATACCCCGGACTTATCGCATAAATTAGATTGGAGCACGATCGGGGACACGCATCAGAGTGATCACTTCCCTATTTTAATTTTTTATGATCGCAATGGGGTAGCACCATCGATACACCGGGGCACTAAAATAACTCGTTCCTTAAAATACTTTGATTTCGACTTCTTTCAGACATTCATTCAGGATAATCTGGGCCGCATCCCACCCCTCCCACGTCAGAAATACTCTATTTTGTATCACCTTATTCAGCAATATTTGGATTGTTATCACACGAAGCGTCCAATTCCGTATAGTAGGTTCCAACGCCCTGGGGCTATACAGTGGTGGGATGCAGAGTGCGCCTTACTAGTAAAAAGACGGAAGGCGCATGGGCGCCCATACGGGGGGGCAGGGGGGGGCCACGGCCCCCCCCTGGATCCTTGAAAAATAAAACGATATGAAAATCAGACTGAGAATAATATTTTTTTTTTTGCAAAAGTGCTCACAGTATTCTTATTAATTTGTACTAAATATAAATACTTCAGATATTTAACATTCCGACAGGCCAAACATTAAATACTGTATAGTGGCAGTGGGCGCATTAAGCCTGTCTGGCACACCTCAGAAATCTGATTTTTTTTTTTAATCACAATATTTCTTGAAGAATAGTTTTGCTTCAATTAGTGAATACACTCATTCGTTCTCTACATTGTCTATTACGTAATGGTGCTCGAGCAGTCGCAATCTGCCTCGCATATCACTTTTGCAACAGCAAATGTGTAGAAGGGTCATCGACAAACTGGCCGATATGGACTTGAATGTCTTGTGGAAAGACGTAACTACTGAAAGGTAGTTGACGAATATGAGATAAGAATTAACTCGTGTGCCCGTCAGATCAGTAGCACCCACCGGAAGGTTAAAATCATCCTACATATTATGTCAGTTATGCAATAGAGCTGGTGTGCTTTCGCTTTAAATTAGACACTTGAGTAATATTACAAAGGAATGTTGTAATTTATATGCGCGTAGCCTACATTCGATTCGTGTGTATTGTGTTCACTATAAACGGCCGCCGAGACTGTGTCTGTGTGCTTACAGTATTATTAATTATTATTTTAGTGTGCATCGTCTACGAATGGATTTATATTTCATTTAAAGGTAAGTAATGCAATCTTATCTTATTATATATAATCCAAAAAGGAGGTACTCGTTAATCATCGTATCTTTGTAAGCACAAGGGCTATGAAAATCAAATTTTGTATGTTGATTACTCTCAGTTTGTGGGTGCTCACTAAGAATTGTTCTTAGAATATTCAAGCTTTAAGTGGGTCTGTTCGGCAATTTGGTACTCATGCATGGGTTAATATCTTGGGCGCCCTTAGGGGGGCTGGATTTCCGAGAATGTTGAATTAAGATTGTTCATTGTCACACCAGTTTATTTCATAAATGGAAGTTACAGATAGTCAACTGACAACTGTTACAACAAAAGAATTCTGTAATGTTGCTGACGTAATATGTATTACAATTTTTAAATAAAAATATGGTTCTAATGATGCCATGCACTCTGTCACCAATGGATGATGATGATAATTGATATTTAAAGGGGCCTAACATCTAGGTAAGCTCCAAATTTCAATACGGTTATGCCTAGTGTTAAATACCGTATGTTTCCACATCACTATCTTGAGTGGCTACTACTTTTGCCACCTCACTTCGGCAGTGTCGTTATGATAAGCACGTTGTGGAGATATTTTTAAACATTGCAACATCGCTAGCGTATCTTAACCCCTAAAATAAACTTTTCTATGCTGACTAGAAAAACACTGGTCCTTTTAAGGTCGTGCTTACAATATTGGATAATTTACTGTATTCAGACCTGTATTGACGGCATGACGGGGGGACAAACTTGCAATTGCCAAGGCGGCAGGTTTTAGGGACGGAAACATTTCTGGAATACTGTACAAATCTGCTTGGTCATTAAACGTCAAGTTGATTAAGTTTAAGCCCTCCACAAGAGAATATACTTTGGCATTGTTGATTATTTAAGGACATAAATAACAGGATCGTCTGAGTCACCTTGGTGTTCTTGCTTCTTGCTGTTGATCTGACTTGAATGTGAAATTGTACCAATGAGGAAATTCCAAACTTGTTACCGGTATTTAAAAAATTGTTTTTGCACATTGGTTGTGTATGATATCTGTTAAAATTTAATGTACATTCTTTGTATTATATTTTTAAATTTGTAATTTTAGCAAACGCATATTTATAGTGTGTGCCACTCATAGTTAAATACACACTCAGACGAAGAAACAGCCTCATATGTTATGGAAACTTTTGTAACTGCTCGGCTTCACGGGTTGCGAGAGTGTTAAACACCTGTAAGGTATGAGTAACAGCAATAAACATTCACTCTTAACCACACTGGTTACCTCATGATTAAAAGCACTATAGATCTGGTAAAATTTACAATATATTCTGATACCAGACATGAAATACACTTCGCAGGATCCTCGTCGAACAGACTATCTAACACTCCCTATCATATTCACGCAGGCACACTTATGACATATTGATGACCCTCGGAAATAATGATGACTGGTACTTACAGACGTTGACTTCAGCTGTGACGACTTAACTCTACTGATTCGGGGTTTAGTTGCTCCCAGAGAATCACTCCTACTTACTCGCAGCACAATTACTATATATTGCACACGCAAGCCTCCCAACTGCGAACATTCTATACATTATTACTTTGACGGTCAGCATCCAACGATTTATCTAGTTTCGTGGATCTGATTATACAAAGATGCTTTAAATCCGTGTTTTGGATTATCGCATCTAGTTCGCTCCTGAGTTTACTAATACATAGCATACTTTACTAGTATTTGTCGTATAACAATTTACCGCTATGGTCTCAGAATTTCGGTATACAGACGTTAGTTTACAATACTTCATGCGATTCGAGACAAACAATCTAGGCTATTTGTTTGAAACTAGGCGCATAATTCCCTTGAGAATATATAGCCCGCAACTCAGTAATTGCACATCAAACACCAACTTGTGATCGTCTGAAATACCTTCCTTCTCCACCAAAAACACACAAGTCCAAATTACAAGTTCCACTCCCTCACGGAGTCATACCAAGAATACGAACCACTCCACACGGAGTCCAAAGGATGAGTACACCGCCCTACACGCGGTCCAAAGGATGAGTACTACTCCCCACGGGTTCCTAAGAATGAGTCACCCTCACAGCTTCGTCAAGTCCTAATAACATTCATCTCCCCTCCACAAATCACTGGCCAACCTGGCTTCCCTCACGGGTCCAGCCAATCAAAAATAAGGAGTGCCTCCTTGGTCTTCAAAATACCCTAGACACACCCCTAGCACAGGGTTGCCAAGCCTCCTACCTGCATGAGTCATCATACACTTAAGCTTGCGAGAGAAAAACCCAGACGACAACAAGCCTACTTCCTTATTCTTGCACACAATTCCAGACTCTCTGACTGAAGATTATTCCAATGTTAAAATATTCACATATAACTAGACTCAGATCCTGCCAATTACAATCCCTTAAAACCTAAACAAATTAATCGTAAATAAATCACATGATACTGTATTATACACTTCATTACATAATTATAAAACATAAAAAGGCATCAAATAAAAATATATGGACGATTATGAAAATCGTACGTCCCGAAAGTAAGGGTTTGATCCCTTGTGACCTGGAAAGGTTACAACTTAAATAAATCTGCATATTCCAAGTCGGGGGCAGCAAAGTTGTCTTTTTTTTATTCCAGAGGCGTCAAGAACCCTAAATATGGGCCTGACTGTATTATAATCTCGCCATATTACGCCGGCTCGCCTTTCCGCGATCGTTATTCGTGTAGTGAAATGCTGTACATTTTTATTTTAAAGGTATGCAATAGTACGGTGGCTCATTTCTTGAGAACAAAGCGATTATTGCTACGAATGAACAGCAATCTAACATTGCAGTTGTAGATTCTTAACCTGCAGTGTTACATTTTCTACAATCGAAGCAATTTATAATGCAGTAGTTAAATTATCATGCAATGTTTGTGCCATAATCAAAGTGACTTAGATTCGCACTCTTAATCGAATATAGACAAAATGGTGAATTCAATAGTGATAGACTTCGTAATGTTGTGTATGATTTCAATGGAACCCTCTTGCTAGGCAGGGAATTTTGGATGCGTAACATGTACTTATGAGACATAAGTACATAAATTTAATAAAACTAAAAATTATTTGTATTAGATTGGTTAGACAGTACATTATTTACAGAATAAAGATTAAGCTTGACTTGTGGCTTAATCGTAACAACCAGCAATTTGAAATGGGTACGGTACTTCAACAAATTCAAAAAGATATCTGATCATCAGTAAACATAAAGATCATA
Source organism: Meconema thalassinum (assembly GCA_946902985.2). Lineage (NCBI taxonomy): Eukaryota > Metazoa > Arthropoda > Insecta > Orthoptera > Tettigoniidae > Meconema > Meconema thalassinum. Next base: position 882,891,729 of record OX336389.2, on the reverse strand, counting down.
ACTTTCATATTTATGCCTAATATGTGCCTTACTTAGCCTGACAATTCTGGGAAATAGTGTAAAAAAACTTATAAATAAGAGTGTAAAAATGTATGTTCCAAGTTAAACGGCTGCGTGAGTAGCGCTTTTCTTCTCCAGGCTACTATCAAAAATCTGGAAGACATGAACACCATAGATCTGCTATTTTCCCAAAATGTCACCAATTCGACGTAAATCCATACGTGGCATGCATTGTAAGAAAGGACAGAATGTAGTAATTTGATCTTTAAGCCCATCTGTGTAGTTGAGTACCTCATTTTAAGCTCCACGATGACGACTGGTTACCTAAATATTCGAAATTTGATTGCCGACGCTGACAGCAGCCATCCCTAGTAGGCCTACGATATTTTCAACACTACCTTCAGCGAAATACCACGTATGTAGCATGTTTCATGTTCCGGGGTACTCATCTCAAAACTACGGTATCGGTACTATGAAATAACATTACTTATGCACACTCGCCTAATGATACGTTATTACATAAACCGGAATTTCACTCAGAGTCAAGTACAAGGGGTGAGGTTTAAATCTGATTACAAATAAAGCAACAACATTTACAACAATGCCAGTTATTGAATATAGAAAGGTTAATTTTCCCCTCTTTAAGGGTAGCCTTAACACACATAAATTTCAAAGACTCAAAAAGTATTGGTATTAGATTGGTTAGAAAGTATATTATTTACGTCACAGGTACAATAATACGGCGAAATATATCACTTGTTAATTTTATAAAACTCTACGGAATTGTACAATATTTGTTAGTTTCATTTTATCTTCTATTATTTTCATAAACAGAGAAAAGCTTGAGCATAAGGCTCAATTATACAATGAAGGAAGTGGTTTGTTTACGTTCGTATCACCTTTCCTCTTGTTTCAGTCGAGAATGCGAATAATGGTAGTACGTGATATAGTGGTTTTTATCCATTTTACTTAGTGGTTAGTAATAATCAGGCGAAATATTTTTATTGACAAAACTAATGTTTACTAATACCATAGGCTCGAGTTTATCAGTTCGTAGGCTACAAGTGTTTCATGATTCTAATAAGAGCAATGCGAAGTACTTCCGATTGGTTGTTTAGAAGAGGAAAGACGTGACAATCTGTTGTAATGGCCAGCACAAACTAGATACCGTAGCCTACCGTATTTGGAAACAGTGCAATTTAAATAATTGGGCTGATTCAGATGTTAAGAGATTTCCACAGTTTAACTTAGTGATTTGGGAGCATGTGAAAATATGACCAGTTATTTAGAAAGTTGGCGAACTGGATTAACGATACCATTTTAATGAACTACGGAACTTGATTTTTATTTTTGTCGATACCACTAATTTTTTCCTGTTTTTAAGAACTGAACATTACGACGTTAAATCACGAAGAAGAGCGAACGTTAACAGATAAAAACTGAAAGAAAACATTCCTCCCATACTTGCCACAAAGTAGCCAATGGTTTCAGAGCTGTAAAATAATGAATTTCACGAAGTAAGTAAGAAATGAAACCTTCTTTTTGAGTGTGTGTGGCGGGGGGGGGGGGGGGAGGGAGGGGGAGGGGTGTGACAGGTAGGTAATGAAACGAAAATATTTACTTGGCCCCCCCCTGGAAACAATCCTATGGGCGCCCATGGGAAGGCGTGTTTACTAAAATATCGGAAACATGGTACACTTGACAATTATATCTTGTATAAGCGCGTCACAGCCACGATCCAACGAGTATTTAATGAAAAGAGACGCGATGCATGGAAGAATCACATCAGCTCATTAAATGCCACAACCTCACTATCTAAGTTATGGTCTACCATGAAAAGTTTGTCCAATACGCGTTACATGGGGCCGTCTACAGGACTTAGCCGGAGGGGTTTTCAAGAATTGTTTATAAATCTCACGCCAGATACAGTTATCAATAAGGGTCCGCTTCCGTCTTATACAGCTTCAGATCATTCCAACGTTTTACTGCAACCTAAAACGCACGTGGAAATTCAATCTGCCCTACGAGGTACGAAATCGACTAGTCCGGGTGTGGATTCCATTTCATATCAGATGGTTGCCTATCTTCCCGATAAGGCACTGGAGATGCTTATTTCTGTATATAATGAAGTTTTACGGTTTGGCACGTTTCCCATTGAGTGGAATATCTTTGAGGTCCTTCCTATCTTAAAAATTTCGAAGGACGCACGTGACCCTCAGAATTATCGTGGGATCAATTTAGGCTCCTGTGTAAGGAAGATATTTCAAAAAGTATTATTGCAACGTTTGCAGTGGTGAATGGAATGTTACAACTTATTCACTAAGTATCAATTCGCATTTCGTAAACGTAGCAGTACTGTAGATGCTCTTTCTATTTTCTTAACTGATGTCTTATTAGCTAAAGGACGCAAACATCACACCAATGCTGTTTGTCTGGATATCAAGGGGGCGTACGATGCCGTAGATCCCATGATTTTACAACGGAAACTTCAGGAGCTTCAGTTCCCCTCTCCATTTCTTTGTATTGTTCATAATTTTTTTTACTCATCGGCGTCTCATATTACGTACCCCCGAGGGGATGCTCGACCACCGTCAGATTTCTCAGGGCTTGCCGCAAGGCGACATACTTAGTGGGTTTCTGTTTTCCATCTATACTCAACAATTAGAAGCGGTGATTTTGCCTTATGCCCGTATCATACAATATGCGGATGATTTTATGATTTATTGTTCCCGTGACACTTTACATCAATGTCGAACAGATTTATATCTTGTTTTAACTCTAGCCCATGAATGGCTATTTAATCATGGCTTGGAAACATCTCCGGGTAAGAACTTTGCTATAATTATCACGCATCAACGGCAGTACGATCGGACCCCTATTTTATTTCGACAGGTTACCATAGATGTTGTGCGCAATATCAAATATTTAGGCATTTATATTGACGATAAACTCCGGTGGACACGGCAGGTACAATATCTTGAAGTTAAAATCGAAAAGCGGTTACAGGTCCTTCGAGCTTTGACACGGCGTCGTTGGGGAGCGGACCCCGCATTATTATTGGCAGTGTACAAGAACATTATTCGTTCACAATTAGATTACGGCCGTTTTTTTACGATGTAATGGCACTTGACGTTACAGACAGTTAGGAACGGGGCTTCGAGTGAAAGCCGAAGTTAAACGATTGACTTCGCGTCACCACATGGTAGCTTTACGATTGGTTACAAAGTGAGAAGCTTATTATCCTCTCTGTTTCAAAATAAATCATGTGATTGTGCCAGAACTTATCTATATTTACGACACTTTACTAAATGTAAAATACTGTAGTGTAATATTCAACATATCATATTCTCAGAATACAGTACATTGAAGTACCTCCATTTTCTGCACTATTCACATCGCACTGTTGGTCTAGGGGTATTATTCCTGCTTTGAGTGCCGGAGTTCCCGGGTTCAAATCCCGGAATTGCCCAGCATTTTTACTATTGTTTTATCTCTTGAAAATATTAAAAAAGTATATAAAAGAACCTTACGAACTTTTTTTTTTTCGTGCGAGACTTGTACTTACTGTGTGCCAGTAATATAAATACATAGTTTGAGGTCAAACGCAATTTTTTATTTTAGTCGCTTTACCCTACAAGTTGGCTTTTCCCTCGGATTCTACGGGGATCCCACCATTACCGCCACCAGGGTGGTGTCCTGGAGTTTGAAACACCTGGACGAAGGATAAAACTGGGGAGGTGGGACCAGCACCTCGCCCAGGCGGCCTCACCTGCAAAGAGAACATGGGCCTCATGAGGGATGAAAAGTGAGGGGAAGATTGGGAGGGATAGGCAAGGAAGAGGCAAGGAGGGTGGCCCCACCTCCCCAGTGGTATCCCCCAACCAGGTGTTTCAAGCTCCAGGACACTGCCCTTACGGTGGTTATGGTGGGATCCCTCGCTGAGTCCAAGGAAGAGTAGCGGCTTTGGTGGCGTAGTTGGTACATGCTGTTCTTCTATGCCCAAGATCGCGGGTTCAAACCCGGCCGAAGCCGTCGTTAAAAATCCCTCAGTATGCCTTTCTTCGGAGGGAAAGGAAAGCCGGCAGTCCCATGTCATAGATTTATGGCATGTTAAAGAACCTTCGTTCTTTAACGAAGAACGTTCGTTGCCAGGAGCCGACTGCGGTGGCGTCTAGTTACCAAGTTCTGAACTAGTAGTTGTTGATGGTGGCGTTTGGCGGCAAAAGTAGGAACTACTTCAAAAAATCAATGTCTGCAGTCCTTACTTGAATTAAAAACAGATAACACACACTTATACAGCCATCACAATTAACACCGGTTATCAGACAGATTCTACACCCACCCAAAGTACACGGGGCTACATGACCGCGTTGTCACAGCCCCTAAACTGAGGAAGCAACCAACCAACCTAAGTCCGAGGGAAAAGCCAACCTGGAGGTTAAACCGACGGGGAAAAAAGAAGCGTTTACCTCAACCTATGTATTTAAATTACCGGAAGTCTCGCCCGAAAAAAAGAACGTGCCTAAGGTTCTTTTACATACTTTTTGAATCTTTTCAAGAGATAAAAACAAAAGTAATAAAAATGCTAGGATCTTCCGGGGTTTGAACCCGGGACCTCTCGCACTCAAAGCAGGAATCATACCCCTAGGCCAACAGAGCTATGTGCATTGTGCAGAAAATGGAGGTACTTCAATGTAATGTATTCTGAGAATATGATATGTTGAATATTACACTACAGTATTTTACATTTAGTAAAGTGTCGTAAATATAGATAAGTTCTGGCACAATCACATGATTTATTTTGAAACAGAGCTTTTTGAAGCTTCTCACTTTGTAACCAATCGTAAAGCTACCATGTGGTGACGCGAAGTCAATCGTTTAACTTCGGCTTTCACTCGGAGCCCCGTTCCTAACTGTCTGTAACGTCAAGTTGTAATGGCGAACAGTCGCTTGTTAATGTTAGATAGACTACAATTTAAAGCCATCCGCATAATTCTAGGGGCTTTGGCCTCCACCCCCACGAGTGCATTTTTGGTGGAAGCCGGTGAGTTACCTTTATCACATCGGCGCACATTTTTAGCGGGCAAATATTTAGTCTACAAATTGTCGTTAATGGCGTCTCCAATTATCTCTAAATTACAACTTCCGACGGAATATTACGCACAAAATCGTTTAGATCGCTCACATAAACCTGCACTTTTCATGGCTTATGAGATTTTACAACCCTTCAGGAAGGATGTGTTACAAACCCGGTTAGCACTTCCATATACAATTCCATACAGGGTTTTGCATACTCAACCTAAGATTCTGCATAATTCCTTTCCATTGCTGTCTCAAATGTTCAAGCATCATCCGAATATCATTTCTCGTGCATTTCGAGAAATTCGGGATTTGTATTCCAATTATAAGATTTTTTATACGGATGGTTCAAAGATGGTTCGACCGGATCGCGTGGGGTCGGCCTTCTACTCTCCTGACTTACAGGTTATTCGGACTTATTGCCTCCCCCCTCATCTTACAATCTTTACAGCAGAACTCTTTGCTATACGCCAGGCTTGTCACTATATTCATGCCCATCGTTTACCTCAAGTGCTAATATGCACGGAGTCTTTCTGTGTTATTAATGCCTTACCTCATTTTCTGCATTCAAATAATTGGTATCTTTACCAAATAGTGCAGCATTTCCATACATTCACACTCACAGGACAAGACGTGGTCATCATGTGGATTCCTGGGCATTCTCATATAGCGGGAAACGAAACAGTAGATCTCTGGGCAAAGAATGCGGCATGCGGACAGGGAATTGTTTAAAATATCGGGATACCGTATCCGGATATAGTACCGATAATTCATCAGCGAGTCGCCAGTGCTTGGCAAAATGAATGGACCGAGATAGCAAAATGTAAAGTAAAAAAAGTTTTCCTAATATAACCCTCCGTAACTACAGCGCCTTGGTTCTGGGTCGGAAAATATTCGCGGCGTCATATTATTACCATCATTCGAATGCGTTTCCTGCACTCTCTTACACCAGTAGCTTTGGAGCGCATGCATCGCAGGGACAATGATAGGTGTGTATGTGGTAGGGCACGAGGTACATTGCATCACATATTGTTTCAGTGTGAAACCTTCAATCCGCAGCGGGAAATTATGTTGGAGAAATTGAGGCGACTTGATTATCCCTTGCCTTAAATATCGCGTCACTTGTACATAGTCCTACAGTTCCATTGGTGGATGCCATTATATCATATTTGGATCACCTTCCATTTCAATTGTAAAATCATAGGTGGGCTCCTGGGGGGTCCTTCCAGTTATTTTTCTGGTGCTCCTGGGTGTGGATTTTGGGCTTTTGGTCACCCATATATATATAGCTCTTGTTTCTTTTATTCCTCATATTTGGCGTGTGCGATAACTATATAAATTTCGACATCAGTGCTCAAGATCAGCTCCGATAGTGAAGAGGACAATGTGGACAACAGTTTCACTGTGACAAACGAGGTCCAAGAGATTAGTGGTTTTTAAACATATGGACCCATTTTCTGCGGCATTTTACTGCTATGGGTAAAGCCCTGTGCGGATGCGGATATCCGCGGATAAACCCGCAACATTTTTCGCCATGCGGATATAGTTTGCAAGGCTTTGCGGGTAGCAGATAAGCTGCGGATAATATTTCGAGTAAATTTGCGGATAGTTTTTAGAATACAATCCGAACTTTTTGAATATCATGGGGAAAGTTGGGTAACTGTGCGCACCTATGTTTTTCGAGTCGGTAGTACAACTAGCAACTCAGTTCCCTGCTACCCTTAAGCTGTCATCGTACCTATCAGATAGGGACAGTCAGCATGATGCCAGTCGCTATGAGATAGCCGTCAGGCTTGGATGAAGAAACTGTTCACGTGCATGTTATTTTCTGTAGCCAGCAAATAAGAAGGTAGGCCTATAGTATTTTGAAACAATTATTTAAAATTACATGTTTTAAATGCCAGTTTTTTCAGTGTTTATGCATGTATTTATTTTTCAATATAATAGATTAGTTTACCGGGACTCATTGGGTTACGTTTTAAAAGCAGAGTGGGGTAATGGTGCGCAGAACATAATGATACAAGTAAATGCAACGCGAAATTAATGGCAAAATATTTCGTGTTTGTTCTCCAGATGCCAAGAAATTATACGCGGAAAATGGAGAAAATCTCCTACCCAGCAGAAAATATGCAGAAATCTCTACGTGCAATTGGGGATGATGGGAGGAAAATGAGGGAAGTAGGGAGACGTTTCAACATTTCCGAGTCAACCGTACGAAAGCAGTTGCTGCAAAATAGGCCTGTTCTACCTCGTCTAGGCCGTAAACCTGTTTTTACCAACGAAATGGAGTCACAATTATTCGAATACGTTTTGACATTGGCAAAATTATTTTACGGCTTAACGCCCACCAAGCTTGTCAGACGATTTGCGTTCAAGTTTGCAGAGGAGAATGAGATTCCCCATAATTTCAATAAAGTTAAAGATCTAGCAGGCAAAGATTGGTTGTATGGGTTCTTGAAGAGAAATCCTACATTAAAAAAAAGCCTACATTGGATTGCCTCCTTTAATGCTGACGAAACGAAGATATTTTATTATAATATCCTAAACTGCAGAATTTTGGTATCATTGCATTGTTATGCTATTGTACAAAGCATTCGAATATTCTAATGTTATGGCACAATGCAAGTTTCAGCCAATTCACATTGTATTATTATGGCTTTCTAACATTCATCCCATACGCACAATTCCCCAACCCATGCACATGATTACCCTGCAGGGTGGGTAATGGTGCGCAAGTGCATATTTGCGAGATTTCGAATTATAGTCCATCAAATGTATTTTTGAATTAAATTTGTTTCTGCACATCGACTATAGAATTACTAAGGCTCCCTTATTGATAACTGCAGCTGTGTTATCTATTATGAGACCATCACAAGACCGATTCTTGCTTATGTGCGCACAATTCCTCCACTATCCCTTAATACTAGGGCTCGGATTTTCATGACTTTTTTTCGTTATGTTTTTCATGACAAATGTAAGTTGATGATTTACTCTAATTCCATTCAAATTATGTCATTAAGGATAATCAACACTCCGAACTGAAAAGGGTTGCAATTCTGGCTGTGTAACATTCATTTTAAACATAGCACATGACATACATAGCCTAGGGGAACCACTTTTTTTTTTCAATTGTTTAAAAGATAAAGTATACTGTAAAGCAACACATTGAAAATATTATTGTAATGCCAGTAGATTCGGACAACACACGTGTGAATAACAGTCGTGCGGATGCAGATAATAGTCGTGCGGATGCGGATAACAGCCGTGCGGATGCGGGGTGGATGCGGATATCAGCCGTGCGGATGCGGGGCGGATGCGGATAACGTTTTGTGTATCCGCGCAGGGCTCTAGCCATGGCTACTGTAATCTATTGCCAGCCGGATGTTATTCGGCGAAGAGGCTTCTGTGCGAGTGGGTGAAACTTGATAGGGTGTCTTGGAGCCAACGCTAGCTTGCCTTGTAGTAGTACCTGCTGACAACGTTAAAAACGCTAGCAGTAATCGCGTACGACGATGTAGTTGAGTTGTACTTCTATAGATGGCAGCAAAATCGGAAAATTGGTGATTATTCTTGTTAATGTATATTTAATTAATATTTGAATATATATCAATAGCAAATACATATTGCTGTGCTTAGAAAGGAATACAATCGGTTTCGAACAATATTATACGAACAAATTGAATAATATTGAATCACACATCGATTTTAGTCGATACACTGCGCTCGAAAACGATATCAGATACTATCGATATAATTCAAAATAAGAGCTGGTTGTTCCAACGCTTCCCGTAATTCAAACGTGATATTTCTTAATTCGATTGATAGGAAGTACCGCATTGACAATTAAATAATAATGGTGTGTGATAAGTGCAGCTGTAATTTTGTCTTACAATTCATTTTTAATATTGTAGTATAGTAGCCTACTCTTTCTATTTGTACATATCTGTGGGGTAGGCCTATGTCATGCTATGTGCTTTGTGGAAACATCCACAACTATTCTGATAGAGCCTATGTTTTCTTCTCTACCTGATATCACAGGGGGAAGAAATCGCCTATTATTAGACCAATTACTAAAATATGACCATTATGAGGCAGGGGAAAGAAAGAAAGAAAGAAAGAAAGGAAGGAATATAAAGTAGTGGTGGGGGGATAGAATAGGGGAAATGGTCGTGTAGGCACGGGCCGGGAGGGAAGAGGGGCCAGTAGGCCAGGTCGGGGACGGATCGCGCTCGAAAGTGCATCGTCGCGCCATCTCATATTGTCAGTTTGAACTACTTGCGCCTAGCTATAGGTTGGTGTCAAAATTTTGCATTAAGTTGCAGCTCTACCCATATATCCTCCTTGCTTCTGTGTCCAGCAACGCAATCCAAACAACAACAACAAGAAGAATAAGAGCACGTGTGAGGAGAATCCGAGATTCAATGGTTTCGTTAGGCAGAAATGTGGTTGAAAACATCTCGGGCGCGTGACCTAGGCGAGTGCTTGAGCCTTTGTAATTTTTGGTAAGCAATGGCCAATGTGAGGTGCAGAGAACTCTTCCGAGAATGCATCGCCTTGGTGATGGATAACTGGACGGCTTTACAGGTTAGGAATCATTTTACGAGTTTATCTACTTTATTACTGAAAGGATCTGCTCATGAAATGTACTTATATAAAGGAGGTGGATATTGTCACAAGTTTTTCATGTTTCCCGATGTGTAATTGTTGTTGATGTTTGAACCTTCAGTCTTTTGACTGGTTTGATGAAGCTTTCCATGCCTCCCTGTCCTGAGCTAATCGTTTCATCTCTACATAGCCTACTGTAGCTACCACACCCTACATCCGAGGCGATCTGTTTAACATATTCTAACCTTGGTCTACCCCTACAGTTCTTGTCCTCGACCCTTCCTTCCATAACTATAAACCTGCAACGATCAAAAGAACCTGCATAAAGCTCACTTCGCCTCGCATTCACTCCGAGTGGATATGCGACGTCACAGAGGAGCGGTGGAGGGGGCCCACATGCTGTCTGGCCGCCGCACCGAGTAAACTGCGGAGAAGCGCTGACAAGAGCTTCGTTGCCAATCCATTTTCGCGCTCTTATTGTTTTCTCAGTTTTATATACGTCTTCTTTATTGTAGTCCTATAATCCATTGTCGTGTAGCGTGTACATTATTGGTAAATGTGTTTACGGACTTTTTTTTTTGTCGTGTAGCCTCCTAAGAGGCCAAGTGCAGGTCTTTATAGTCGACGCCCGTGGGCGACCTGCGCGTCGGGATGAGAGATGGAATGGATGAAGATGAATGAAACTGGGCAAGGATGTGGAAGGAAGCAGCCGTGGCCTTTCAGAAGGTACTGTCCAGCATTTGCCTAGTGTTGAAAATGGGAAACCACGGAAAACCATTTCAAGGACAGCCGACGGTGGGGCTCGAACCCACGCGTCTACCGAGTCAGCAGAGAGCTTGGCCCCATGACCTAACACTGGGCTTTAGCCAGCGTAGCCACTACTGTCGGTTACGGACAGTATATAGTGTTGTGTACCATGCTATTCTAGTAATACAGTGGAACTTGGATAATTCAAACCTGAAGGGACCAGTAAGAAAATTCGCATTATCCAAAAATTCGAATTAAGAAAGTTCTTTGAAAAGGGTAGAGAAAATATATTGTATTACGTTTACATAATGATTTACGTTCAACAAAGCAGATTAACAGACAACGGTACTGTATAATAACTGTATCGTGAATAACCTCCAAAGTTTTAAATGATAAAATAAAACCAAAATGTACTATTTACCTATTCAACGACAGTAGTAATACAGCAATCTAGTTAAGTATCAGAGGAATCTACTGTTTTTCAAAAACGTTTGAGATTATTACCTGTTTCCTACAATTAAGTCTCTCAGCCATCACAAAAGAATCTAACAAATTTAAGAAACGGAAAAAAGAATCACTTACGTCATTTCTACATTAAGGAAACACCTAATTTCTGTGATATGGTTTGTTGCTTGGATTGCACTCGGAACAGCTTTTTTCGGGAACCATCTTGTTTTTTGGAGTTTTTACTCGTAAAAACTTTGAAATATCCAAAATATAATTCGAATTAACCACGATTTTTTTGCATTGATTGTATATAAAATGCTAGGGACCAAGAGGAAAATTCGAATTATAGAAGTTCGAATTAGCCACGTCCCACTGTAGTATCATTTGAGTTTCGTTATGGCTTCTACTTCGAAGTCTGGTAACAAATCTGGACGATCATTAAGGGGACAAGCTAGAGAAATAGCCTATAACGTAACTGCTCACCTACGAGAACAGAAAACCGTTCATAAACTCAATTATAATGTTGTGGCTTCAACAAGTAAAGCAACAGGTGTTTCAAAGTCACTCGTGAAGCGTATAATAGCGGAAGGGAGGACGTCTATAGCCAAGGGTCGTCTGCAGTTTTCTACACCTGATGCATTATTTCGTGTTGTTGATGTTATAGCTAAAGTCCTGCGCCGATGTGGATATCCGCAGCATTTTCCGCCATGCGGATATAGTTTGCATGGGTGTGCGGATAATGTTTGGAGAAAATTTGCGGATAGTTTTTAAAATACAATCCGAACTTGTTTAATATTATTAGAACCCGGATGTTTATGACATATCATATTTTTCCTTGATGCTATTTTCATGACAAATGTAAGATGATGTAAGCTAATTTCATTCAAATTATGTCATTAAGCATTAACACTCCGAACAGGAAAGGGTTGCAATTCGGGCTGTATAACATTCATTTTAAACATAGCACATGACATACAAAGCCTAAGGGGATGACTTTTCCCCTCTAATGTCTAAATGTGTTGGTTTAGTAATTTATACTTTATCAAATGCCAGTAGATTCGTATAACAAACGTGGGAATGCGGTTAACAGTTATGCGGATACCAGTTGTGCGGATGTAGGGTGGATGCGAATAACGTTTTGTGTATCCGCGCAGGGCTCTAGTTATAGCCTCTGTGTGTGTATGCTTATTGGAACAGTATATTTCTTTAAAACATAGTTTACAACTAGGGAATCATAAATACTGTATTTTCATTTAACTCCGCGCTTAATACTTTCGGTCACTTTACATTTACTTTCGTTCTTTTAATTGCATTGCGTTTGCAGCATTAATGAAGGAATAACCTCAATCAAACAGCTGGCTGCAGGTACTTACAGTACGGTATGTGACGGCAGCTCAGCCAGCCACACACTCCTTGATCCCCTATTGTCGGGGAAGATCGGAATGAGCCGAAGGGAGCTGCGCGAACCGAAGTTGCCGAGGGTTCTTTTGTTTGTTGTACCTTTATAAGGTTGCTATTCCTTGCTGTCTTAGTATGTGTCCTACCAACCTATCTCTTCTCTTCATTAGCAGTCGCCAGAAACATCTCTCCTCTCCCACTCGTCTTAATACCTCTTCGTTTGTAACCCTATCTACCCATCTGATCATCCTCATTCTCTTGTAACACCAGATTTCAAACGCTTCAGTTCTCCTCTTTTCTGCTGCAACAATAGTCCAGTTTCACTTCCATAGAGTGCGACGCTCCAGACAAAGGTTTTCAAAAATGACTTCCTAATACCTAAATATATATTCGATGTCAACAGATTCCTTTTTTTTGTAGAAACGCTTACCTTGTCTGAGCCAACATTTTATATCCTCTTGGCTTCGTCCATCACTGGTTATTTTGCTTCCTAAGTAACAGAAGTCTCCTACTTGCTTCAGCTCTTCATCTGCCAATTTGATGTCCATGGAAGTTTCTGATTCTTTTCGGCTGCATTCCAATATTTTTGTTTTATAAATATTAATTTTCATCATGAATTCTTTCCTCAAGACGGGGTCCATACCATTCAAAAACTCGTTCAAATCCTCAGGCGTGTCGGCCAAGATGACGATGTCATCGGCAAACCTCAGAGTTGAAATTATTTATCTTTGAATCTTAACCCCCACTTAAATTTTTTCTCCAATTTCCTTCGTTGCTTGTTCAATGTAAAGATTGAAAAGTATGGGTGATAAGTTGCAGCCTTGCCTTACACCTTTCTGAATACCAGCTTCTCTCTCATGTCCTTCAGCTCGAATGACTACTGTCTGGTTTCTGTATAGATTGCCGATCACCCTCCTATCCCTGTACTTTATTACAATCGTTTTCAAAATGCCATGAACATTCTCTTATCTTTCCTTAATCTACCTTCCAAACTCAGCCTAAGACTTAGTACAGCTTCCCTTGTTCCTACATTTCTCCTGAAACCAAACTGGTCTTCACCCAATTCCGCTTCTATCTGGCTTTCCATCCTCTTGTAAATTATTCTAGACAGGATCTTTGAAGCATGAGTAATCAAGCTGATTGTACGGTAATCTTCACATCTGTCAGCTCCCGCTTTCTTCGGTATAGGGATGATAACATTCTTCTTGAAATCATAGGGTACCTCACCTGTCTCATAAATCCTACACACCAAGTGGAATAACCTGATCAGACCTTCATCTCCTATGCAACGTAGCAACTCAATCAGTGAAATTTGTGTGTTTTATTAATTGTTCAGAAGAGGAACTTTTCAGTTTTCACAACTTTTACCAACTTGGCAGATTATTGGAAATGTATTATTTATGATTCACATACCTGTCTGGGAGTCATTAGAAGTTCATTTCAATTTGAATTGTCACTGCTGCACCGGAAATATTTCTTTTATTACGTAAATTAATAATTTTCCTTCGACGACCGACACATTGACGTCGTGCACTACGTCATACCCGTTGCCAACATGTCCGATACGAAATACACCACACGACACGTGAATAATGAAATAAAGGGCAAAACCATTGGCCTGGATAAAGATTATTGATGCGTGACTACCCCCACTGTGCGTGACAGTGGCGGTGGCGCTCCAGAGTAAGTGAACCTTTCTATAAAAAATTTTAAGTACTGAAATTACCTGAATTAATAGTCGGGAGAATATCTGGAGAAGATTTAGTATTAGATCTTCACTCCTCCGTTCTCATAGACCCACCCAGCCGTCCTAAATAGGAGCAAGACTTATATAGTTGAAATTGCAGCTCTGACGGCCATCTTTCTCACTGAGTCAATAATGCCAACACCACGCATTTGGTACTATTTCGCCCAGACCAATGGTTTTGACAATGGTTACAACCTAACCCGCCCAGACCAATGGTTTTGTGTGAACCGTGCCCCACTAGCTGCCCGTAATTTTGTATCGGATATGTTGGCAATGTGTCACATGGGTATGACGTACTGTCCGACGTCAATGTAAAATGGAGGCCCTAATGAAATGAACACGATCAAAAATGCTTTATTTACATTTAAAAAAAACTATTATTTCCGGTGCAGCAGTGGAAATTGAAATCAACTTGGAACGACTCCCAGAAAGGTATGTAAATCATAAATGATATAGTTTCAATAATCTACCTTGTGCAAAGTTACGAAAAGGGAGGATGCACTACTCTGGATCTTTATCGTTTATACTAGCTAAGGCGAGGGTCGCGCTACCTAACAATTATTGGTCAAGGCGAAAACCATTGGTCTGCCGGATGCGATATACAGGGTCTTTTTTTAGGGCGCTCCACAGCACCACTCAGAGCACAGCACGGCTGGCTCAATGACACTCCGTCCCTAGCCGTATAATGCAATGGTTATCGCTACCACATTGTATTAGATCATCTTAGCCGTCATGACGGGAATATATCTCTCTGCAAATGAGTCACCCGGCCGGGCTATCTCCTTCCGTGCATATTCCCCTGATACTCGGAGCAACCTAAAAGAAAGACCCTGTAGTACCGAATGCGTGGTGTTGGCAATGCAGTACATGATGCTTAAAATTGCTGAATCAGCCGGAATTTTGCCTATATAAGTCGTGTTCATATTTGGGATGGCTGGGGGGGTCACAGACAGTGGAGGAGTAAACATCTAATTACTACATCATCTCCAGATACTTTCCCGACTATTAATTCAGTCATCTAACCAAGTAGTGACCAATGGTTTCGTCCAGACAGTCGTCTAACCTAATAGTGACCCATGGTTTAGTCCAGACACCCATTTTAATTAATTTTTTTTTTTTTTGCTGGCTGCGTGGCTCAGCGGTAACGTTCTCGCTTGTTGAGCCCAAGGTTGCAGGATCGAATCCTGGTGCAGTCAGCTGGCATTTAAGGGTGCACAAATGCGAGGGAGCCATGTCAGTAGATTTACTGGCACGTTAAAGATCCCCTTCGGGGTAAAATTCCGGCACCCCGGCGTCTCTAAAAGCCGCAGTAGTTAAAAGGGACGTAAAACAAATAACATTATTATTGGTTTATTTTGTATCGTACATGTTGGCAACATTGATGGGATGTGATATGACGTCAATGTGTGCGCCTCTGACATTGGCCGCCGTCGTTGAACAAGCTAGAAATAGAAACCTTTATTTATGTAATATTACAAATATTTCCAGTGCAACAGTGATAATTGACATTATTTTCAATTCCTAATGACTCCCAGAAAGGTATGTGAATCATATATTTATCATAATTATACTAGCTATACCCGGCACGCGTTGCAATGCCAATCATAGACAGATAGATGCAAAGGAAGATAATAATGTTATTGGTTTTACATCCCTTTTACAGCTGCGGCTTTTAGAGACTTCATGGTGACGGAATTTTGGCCTGAAAGGGATCTTTAACGTACCAGTAAATCTACTGACACGGCGCCCTCACATTTGGGTACCCTCAAATGCCAATTGGCTGCGCCAGGATTCGATCCTGCAATCTTGGTCACAGCAGGCGAGAACGTTACCGCTGAGCCACGCTGCCAGCCCAAGAAAGATAGAAACTGAAGTACCTTTGGATAAACAACATTCTTTGTTTTTCTGTCTGGTGCCCCGGTCCTTATGCATTAGACTGTGCTGAGACATCCATGTCAGGACATGTCACCTCGCAATGAAGCAGCAAGCATTTCTCACACCTTGCATTGCGGTGTCATAAGTATACAGATTGTGCATTTGGGTTACTGTGGGATTTAGGGCTTCCGGTTAAGTCCCTCACCCTCTTGTGTTACATAAATAATTTGCAGCTAGAAACCTTCCATGGAGTGCACATAACAATTCGCCCAAATTTCATCGCAATTGGATGAATGGTATATGAACGCATAGGGGACATACATACAGACAAACTATCATGTAACATTGATTTTTATATAAAATATAGAGGGGCCGATAACCTAGATGTTAGGCCCCTTAAAACAACAATTATCATCATCATATATAAAATATAGACAGATTTTCAATAAAAGTCCGGTTCTGGTCAAAGGAAGGATTAATAAATATTTTTTGTGTGGTGAACACTGTAAAAGCAGTGGTATCTCCTTGTTAATATTTTTCTTTTGCGTATTTCATGTTCACAAGATGGTAGGTAGAACGTGTATGGGCTATTTGGGAAAACAATTCTTAAACTACTGAAATTAGTTAACATACCTGTGGTAGTGGTCGGGGGAAATAATTGGAGAAGGGAAGGAGGGTGGGTAGTAGTCTGTGTAGGAGTAAACATCTATTACTACATATCTCCATCTTTCTGGGAGTCACTAGGAATTGAAGTTACTGTCAATTATCACTGCTGCACCGGAAACATTTGCTATACTACGTACATTTTTTTTTCTTACTTATTCAACGACGGCAGCCATGTATCTGAGGCGCATGAGGTATCTTCAACTGTTACTCAGGCGCACACATTGACGTTAGCTTATTGTTGCCAACATGTGGGATACAAAATACACCTCATGACACACGTTTTATTGTAATTATGTGAAAAAGCCTTCATTGGCAAAACCATTGGCCTGGGTGTATATATTAGCCGGGCCGCGCTACCTAGCATATATTGGTCTAGGCAAAAACCATTGGTCTGGATGAAAATTATTGATGCACGTTTGGGTAATTACAGTCTTAGCGGATGGGAGGATATAGATAGATGTTACTTTGATCAAGTAGTTCCATGAAAAGGTAAATAGCCCATCTTCATATATCCCACTGGTCTTTTGCACAAAAACTAATTTCCATGTGATATAGGCCTATACTACTAAGTAGCTTTTGGTTCACAACCTATGTCTTTACCGACACCATTACAATGAGAAATTATGTGCTAGAATACACTGACCGGCAAAAAAAAGTGGAACAGTTAAAAAAGTAATGTAAAAAGTATAAAATTAGCCATGAAAAAGATGTAATCACATTTTAAAAGCTTTTCACGCATTAGAACACACATCTGAAACATCCGTGAATAGAAATTGATAATATGACATTTCTTAGGGTGGTTTATTACCACCAATTACCCCCAATCTTCGATGAGCCTATCTTAATGGTTTTATGGCGGTAAGTGCACTGTAAGCGCTTAAGGTTTATGAGTGTTGCCGCTCACTTATTGTTGTTCTAGGGATAGCAACTGGCATTTGTTGAACACCTGGGAACCATTGTCATACATTTTAGTAGGTTATCCATGCGCAGTTCACACTAAAACATGCCTCTTAGCCGTGAAGGAGCTGCACAGGCAGTTGCATTGGTGGAGGATGGCCGCAGCTTCCGTTATGTTGCTGTGGTCATTGGATCATCTCTCGGTAGCATTCACCGTGCAGTGCAACGTTACAGAGAACTCCAAACATACGACAGGAGACGAGGGTCAGGCCGTAGAAGAAGCACAAGTGCCAGGGATGACAGATTTCTCACCCTGCAAGTTCTGCGTGATCACCATACCACAGCCGTCCAGGCACGAAATCAACTGGAAAATGTCAGAAATGTGAGGGTGAGTGAGCGAACAGTAATAAGAAGGTTTGAAGAAGCTCATCTTTCGTCCCGGAGACCTGCACGTGGACCCGCTCTCGAACTACATCACAGAGAGGCGCGCATTCGCTTCGCAAAGCAGCATCTCGGATGGACCCACAAGCAGTGGGCCTCTGTTCTCTTCACTGACGAGAGTCGCTTTAACCTTAGATCTCCTGATGGAAGAGAAAGAGTGTGGACAAGGCGCGGGGAGAGGTACAGCCCTGTTGCTTGCTCCTCCAGGACTCCATTTGGAGGTGGCTCGGTTATGGTGTGGGGTGGCATCGATGTTATGGCCCGCACTGAGTTGGTGTGCATCAATCACGGGACGCTCAATCCCCAAAGGTACATCGAAGAGATCCTGATGAGCCATGTGATGCCCATTGCGCCTTTCGTTGGTCAGAATTTCATGCTGATGCAGGATAATGCCCGCCCTCATACTGCTTGCTGTGTTGTTCAATATCTGCAGGAAGAAAGGGAGTTTCAAACCCTGGACTGGCCAGCTCGTAGTCCTGACTTGAACCTGATCGAACATGTATGGGATATGCTTGGAAGGAACATCGCTGCTGGAGGAATGGGATCGCATCCCGGCAGATGCCATTCGACGAGTTGTGAACAGTATGCCTGAGCGTTTACAAGCTGTCATGGACGCTAAGGGTGGAAACACTCGTTTTTAGTGACCAGTGTTCCCGTGCAGTGCAGTGCAAAAATTAACACTGTTTTGTTTGGCAATATGTTTGATAAAAACCAGCCCAAAAGAACATTACTGAAAGATAGAAAATTGTTAGATTTGTGAAATGTAACGAAATTTGTGAGTTAAAGCGTGTTGTAAAACATGTTTCGGTATTTTCTGTAGCCAACCATCTAACATTTACATGAATAGGCCTAATGCAAATATTGGAAAACCGATACATATTAGTGGAATAAATTAAGAAATTACATAAAAAATTGAAGTGTTCCACTTTTTTTTTGCCGGTAAGTGTATATAGTTTCAATATCGGTGATTAAGACGCCTCCCTCTAGTTGGCATCTTTCTGTGATGAACCAATGGTTTTAATTTTTATAAAAAAAAAAACAAAAAAAAATGCCCGGCTTCTACAAGTAATGAAAACTATGCTACAGAATTTATTGCCCCTATATAATGATTATTATTATAGCTCATCATGCGAATCATCTTTTCAATCGCCTGCATAAGGTACGAGAAATAAGAAAATAGGTTTTAAACTTTCGAACAGGTGCCATCTTGAGTTTTTGAAAACAATTGATCATTTGATGTCTCTACACTAAGCTCTGAATGAAGATTCGCTGTGCCAAGTTTCATTGCAGTCGGGAGATTTGATCGCTAGAAATATTATTTTGAATATTTGAAAATCACTTGGCCGCCCTCATGTTTTTGTGTTTCTCAGGATTTGAAAAGTCACATTTGTCCTGACAGTCCTCTTATAGCGCACAAAATTTCAGTTTCAATGCTTAAATAGTTTCGGAGATAATAAGAACCGCTGGAATGTATCGTATGGATGCCACGTTGGATTGTTTTATATATATATATATGTGCTATAGAATTACTAAGGGGTTACTTACATAAGACGTGTTTTCATGAGGAACAAATTCAGAAGCTAATTCTGTGTGTATACAGTGCCAGTGTAAACTTTATTATAGTATATGCGAATTGAATAACGTGTCCACTCATATAAGTGTTAATGAGGGTTTCCTCGCACGATTTAATATAAAATAATAGTATATTTTCTATGTTTTGACTTTGTGACTAGTGCCGCCATATTAGAAATAGTTATGGAAAAAACAAGACTTTACAAAGTGCATATTTTAACAACAAACCACCGTCAACACCCTATAACAAAAAGAACATACAACCGTCATCTCTGGCACATGACAGTGACTCATACTCGTCAACAATCAGCCATCTGTCTCAAGTGTAATAAGGCGTTCGTGACTCATACTCGCTTAAGCCTTACCACTCAAAACGCACACAAGCATATCAGTGATTCATTTCGAACTAAAACCAACTCCCTGTCGCAAGAGCGACAAAACCTTCTCAACAAACCCCATACATCAACGTACCTGCAAAGTAGACTGAACCTATAAGAAGCAAACCAATCTCAATACCAACCACACCTGCGCTGAAACAGACTCAAGACATTCTGAACCGTACAAACATCACTACAAACAATGCTGGCCACGATGGACTATAAAAGATGCCCCAAGTGTGATTCGGACACGCCACTAGAAGACACAGCAGTGAGTTGCGACGGAGGTTGCAACCAATGGTTCCACAAGGAGTGCACCTCTATGACTACAACGGAATATAACGCCCTCCACTCAAAAAAGAGATCTCTACTATGGATGTGCGAGATCTGTAGACTACGCCTGAAATCGAATGGTTTGGCCCCAATGGCGACAAGCAACCAAGAATTAAATAAAGAAGTAAGAGAGATAGATAGCCTTGGAAAATAAAACATCCTGTGAAAACATCAAAGAAAAGCTTGAAGAACTGTCTGAAAACCTCATGAAAAAATTACCCTGATTCTCGAGACGCAACTGCAAGAAGCAGATATACTAAATCAACAAGAATTTGACTACCCCAAGACCTCACCGAATCACCAAAAACAGCAACGCTGCTGCACCCACCAACCACCAAACCACTACTGCCAATTAGGGATACAAACAAAAACAAATATAGAGACAGACCTACAGCAAACAAAGAGTGGCCAGATCTGCCTAGCAAACGTACCAACGAAGACACCTCAACAAACATTAACACAAGAAAACAAGACGACATGATGAGAAAACCCCCACAACATGGCACGGGAGGCTCCTAAATCGGCAGACTGAGAGCAGCTCCACGAACCGCATGGATATTCATTGGGAGACTGGACTCCGACGTAACTGAAGAAGACATAAAAGAACACCTTACTCAAAATAGCATCTCTAAGGTAACCAGCTGCAAGCAGCTCCCATTCCGTGGCACCAGCAAAGCCTTTAAAATAGGGGTGCCCATGGAAGAAAGGGACTCCGTTATGCAAACAAGTCTCTGGCCGGATAGGCAATAACCCCAACGGAAGCCCCAAACTAAAAAACGCCGAATGAAATCTGGAAATCCTATTGTGGAATGTAGAGGGTCTGAGAGGCAAAATCTGCACAGCACCTGAAGATATCTGGATAAAGAGCGACATCATGGTGGCCACTGAAACCTTCCTGACAGAACGTCTGAACCTCACGAGCCACTACACAATTCACTCTCTCGCCAAGTCAAACCCAAGAGGCAGAACAGAGGGAGGGGTCTCCATAATTTTCAAACCATCCATAGGGAAAATTGAAGGCTCGATAAAAGAAGAGAACCTAGTAATAATGAAAACCCCAAACCTAACAATAATAGGCATATATATCACATACGGATCTTCCCTAGAAGACACAATAGAAATAATAGCAGGGGCGATTGCCCAAACAAAGACAGACAAAAACCTCATCCTGGTAGGAGACTTCAACTGCAGAATAGACAAGCCCAACAACAAAACAAGAGCTATGTTGGATATGCTACAAGAAGAAGGCTACTCTCTTATAAACAAAGCAAATGAAATAACATGCATAGCCCACAATGGCACAAGTACCATCGACCTAGTTTTTTACAAAGGAAGCAACATCTCCATTAAAAAAAAACAACAGGGACTCTGGAAGTCATCCTGCACCCCACTGACAAAACATATACCTATCAGGACCAATATTATACTCGGAAATACTGAAGAGGAAATACCGAACCCACAAGAGCTCCAGAAAGATAGACGCAAATGCCCTAAGCAACAACGCACAAGCAATGGAGGCAATAAAATAATGCCTTAACGAAAACAATCTGAACCAAGCCCTGACAACAATTCAAGAAGCCATTCGAGCATCAGCAATCTCAATCAACCAAAGAAGAGCAAAACCATGGTTTGATACGGAATGCTACACACTTAAAAACAAGTCCTCCTAAAACTACACATGGCCAAACTCCACAACACAAAAGGTCTTCTAGAAGAATATGCAGCACAAAGAAAGGAATATAAAACTCTCCTAAAAAAAAAGAAAAAGGCTCAATACATAGAAAACCAAGCCTTGATGGAGGCAGAAGAAGCACTAAAAGACCCCTTCATAGCCATCAGAAGAAAGACTACAAGGAAATATGGCCAAATTCAGATGGACATATGGGAAAATCACGTACTGAACCTAACTCAATTACAAGCGGCATATAACGCACCTATCACACAAGCGTAGAATTGGGCGCCCCCATCACAACAGAAGAAGTAATTGCGACAATCAGCAATACAAAGAACAAGAAAGCGACAGGCCCAGACGGCATCTTCAATGAGATTCTGAAAGACTCGGCTGAAATTCTAAGTGAACTATGGTCAGATCTGTTTAACAGATGCCTAGCAACAGGGGAAATACCCAACGAATGGAGAAAATCCATCATTAAAGTTCTGTATAAAGGCAAAGGAGAAGACAACGACCCAAACTCATACCGAGGAATCGCTTTAAGAACAACATATTCAAAGTATTTTCAAACATTCTCCTCAAAAGGCTCACCCCGACAGTAGATCAACTGATTCCCGATCAACAAATCGGGTTCAGGAAAGGAAGGTCCACCCTACAAGCCATCAATAATGTACTGAATGACATAGAACAAGCACTTAAGACCCCCTAAAGGAATTTTCCATGCAATATTTGTCGACTTCTTCGACCTACTAAACAGATCGAAGCTCATTATATAACTGAAGCAAATGATGGATGAAAAATCCGAAATTATGTAGCCTATATGATAAAAATCATCCTGGCTTTCAACAAAGTAGAGATAAACGATGGGATATCAACCTCAAGAGAGATCACCCAAACCAATGGAGTAAATACAAGGCGACTCACTGAGTCCCACTCTGTTCAACGTCGCGACAACGGATGTTATAAGGACTATTGAAAAAACAAAATCAGTATCCCTTTTCCTGTACGCAGATGGCATGGTTCTGGGGTCTGCAAACAGGCAGGAGCTACAAGAAGTGCTCAACAACTTGCAAGACTGGGCGGATGAAAATGAGCTCAGTATAAATGAAAAGAAGACGGTGTATATGGCCTTCCGAAAAGGAGGAAAAGTAGCCGCCGAAATCAAAATGATCCTGGGAGAGACTGAACTCGAGATGGTCAATTCCTACAAATACCTCGGCCTCACCCTACAGACAACGTACCAATCCTTTAGACTGCATTTAAAGGAACGAGCAGCAGCAGCCATTAGAGGAATGTACGATTTGAACAACATTACCAAACTATCTTTACAAACAGCAATGATTCTCTTCCACGCGAAAATAACCCCCTTCATTACATATGGTCTAGAACTGATATGGGGAAGGCTAACCATGACAGACCTAATCACAATTGAAAAAGTAAAGGCTTCTTTCCTGAAAAGAGTGCTAGGAATTGCAAGAACGTTCCCGTCCAGGCTGGCATATGTCCTAACAAAAGAAACACACTACATCGAAGATCTCAGATTAAGACTACAACTGCCATCTACCAAGCATATAAAGAAACTCCTTGAGATAAGACATCAGAAGCAGAACGAAATGCCTCTCGAATTCTACGCAACAGAAGCAATGGTGGACAGAAGATGGACAAACGAGAACCAGGAGATTAGACATGTGATAACAAGACTCGCCATCCACAGTTTCCATCACAAGATTTGTAGAAATATTAAATACCATGAACCGAATGAAGAATGCATATGTTCTCTGTGCAATAACATTTGCGACAAATACCACATAACATCATGCAGCAAACGGACAAAGAGCATAGTTGAATACAGTAAAGATTAATCTACCTGTAATAATTATTTATAAGCACACATCGTAACCATCCATTATGGCCACTTGGCTGCAATAAATATTTATTATTATAGAATTATGTGCCAACAGATGAATATTATACTCGTGACTCATTAAACCAAACCTGCATTTCTATCGCTAGTTAATGACACGAGATATATAAACGTGATTATAAAAAATTAACACAGCCGCCATTTTTAAGTTCCCATAGAAATTGTATTAAATTAGACACCTATATATTGAGCCTTGTTTGAAGATTTTTCATGCTGAGTTTCACTGCCCTCAGATAATTAAGTGGCGTGAAAAATCCATATAGCAATTCAAATTTTGCATCGCTGCGATGTTGGATTGATGTTCATCAGTTTATTGAAAGGCCCATAGGTGAACTTATGTTAATAGCCTCTATCAACGTACAAAATTTCAGCTTGATTGCTGTAATAGATTTGCAGATGTTGAGAAACTTCTAAATATTGTGGATGAATGCCATGTTAGATTGTTCTGTATGTAGGTCATAGAGTTATGTATCATTAGATCAAGATTATTGTTTCGGTTTATTAATCAAACTTTCACTTCGATCGCTTGTTAAGGGGACGAAAGAAAAATATATAAGCTTATATTAAGATTTTGCACAGCCGCCATCTTGAGGTTATTAAAGCATTGGGATAAAATAAGATGCCAGTAGCTTAAATCATGTATAAATGTGTGTCGTACCAAGTTTCACTGCACTCGGATGATTAAATCGCGAGAAAATGCCATTTAAATATTTTCAATTCGCTTGGCCGCCCTGTTGGTTTTGTAGATAACAGGATTTTCAATGTCTCATAGGTGAACTTATAGTAATATTCTCTAACACCATACGAAATTTTAGCATGATATCAGTAATAGTTTCGGAGATACAGAATGCCGGATAAATATTTTGTGCGTCCACCATGTTGGATTTTTATATGTATGCCACAGGGGCGTAAAACTCTTCGCAAACTTGGGGGGTCAAATTTATAAACTGTGGTTGCCTACCTACCAGGAGGAACCTTTTTTCGTTTTAGGTTTTAAAGCTTGCAATAACACGGTACTATAGGCCTAACTCTACATTTAAAAAATATGTTAATTTTATTCGTAATTTCTAATTGACCCTTCGGATGTCAAGCTAACTTTAATGAAACCACAAGCTTTTGATAAACATTATGTTCTACCTATAATTTTTAAGATGTTAATATTTGACTATAGCAAATATAGTACTGTATATGAGATGCTAAAGAATTAAATCAGTGTTTTATTTGATTCATTTAAAGATACATTTTTTAATAATTTGAAATTGACATTTTTTCAAATTCGTCGTTATCAGTTGAAAACGTACTCTCACACGCTTCACCCAGCGTTAAAACCTCATTTATTTCCCCATGGTTCAAAGACAGGGTTGATACGCGACCGGGAATACCGGGAAAAGTCAGGGTTTTTGTTGCGGTCAGGGAAATCCGGGAAAAGTCAGGGAATTTTGTAAAAAAAAAAAAGAGAGAAAGAAAGAAGAAAAAGAATTATTAAGGTTTGACAGTTATTTTGGTTGTTATACCAGTAACGAAAACGTAGCTAATTTTACAAACGGGTAACGAAAGTAACGAAAAGTAGCTAATTTTTATGTCTGGATAGTTGGAGGTAACGAAAATTCGCTGAGGTCTGCTTAAATCATTTAAACCCGCGCCGCTGGGCTCACAGATTGTGATGAAACTAGTTTCACGCAAGCGGCGCCGATTGCGTAGGCTTCCCCGTGCACGACCTCAAGGAAATGCATACTGAGGATACCTTCCGTGGTACTGTCTACATCAGTTCAACGTATATCTTCGGCATCAAGAAGAGAGTTTAATTTTGTGTGAAATGTTTTTCTGTATTCGAAAACCTGACTTTTTGCGAGACGTTTATTCATGATAACATCCAAAAACTCGACAGAAACCTCTCATTTCTGATATTGACCTATAAAATTTGGATATCTCAAATTGACGTCCAGAAATAATGCGATATAATTTATTGTCGCGATCTTGCGAAATGATACAGTTTCGAAAGAAAATCGCAAAAATGCTCCGAAATACATAGACGACATATTTTAAAAATCTATCCGTCTCGTAAATTTGCGACATCCAGTTCGGTTAGTTCGAAACTCCGTTATATGTCTATTTTTCCTTCGAACTTTGGCTCCATTGGATATATAATCTAACCGGTTATCTCGAAAACTTGTATAATTTGAATTCGAAAGAAAATGTGCCTCTTGTCGTATTATTCGTGCTATCCTCTCTGAATAATTCGTAATATCCGATACCTACTTCGAACGTTCATCCTCCAAAATCACATCCTCAAAACGGCCGGCTGACCACACGACTTGCCTGCGGGAATCGCGTGAAACGGACCGAGATCGACGCCAGTTGCGTAAGTCATAAAACCCGTGCCCGGTCGCGAACTTGTGTCTACGAGGACTGCGGGAATCCTGTCAAAGGTGGTTGGGCACCCATCACGAAACATACCTAACCCTACTAGCCATTTTTCCCATTACCGTATAATTAAAAGTGCACGGGGAGCGAGAAGTGCACCAACCCACTTAGAAATAACAGACTACGTAGCATCGCTATTCCCATTTCTTCTCGTGATCCACAGTGAACTTCCAACCACATCATAGGGACAGCGGGAATCACGGCGTCGACCATGTCCAACACTGCTCGTGAATTTTAAGCATGCCCAACCTCGAGCTTGCCTCCGCCATTCTACTGGACAGATAGACGGGCAGACAATCGTTGAACGGCCGATTGCATACTATCGCGTTCTCAGTGTCTAACCGCGAGGACAACGTGAATCTCGTAAAACGACCGAGAGCGGCAGCGATTGCGATACATCGCGATATTTCTCCGCTTTTGATGACGAGTACAACTGGATTCTTGTCAAACTGACAACAAACGGTGCCGATTGCGTAATAATACTATATTTTTCCGTGCCTGACCTCAAGGACAATAGAAATCTCGTCGAACGACTAAAAGTGACTCTGATTATGTAAATCGCGATTTTTCTCCGTGTTCGATCGTGAAAACTACAAATCGCGTCAAACGGCTGAGACCAGCGTCGATCGTGTAACGTCTCGATATTTCTCCGTACTTGACTGCGAAGACATGATTCGGTGACAATCACGTACCGTCCAGGGGGGTGCCAATGCGGGTGGTCCTCTGCCTAGTCGCTCTTGGGTCACGTGAAGCCGTGACGTAGGTAGTATGGCAAGTGTCGTGGTAGATACAAGCTAGCCACAGTGAATGTCAGTAGCCGTAGCGAAACAAGTGCTTTATTTCTTGTGTGTGACCTTTGTCTTGTTCCTAGTTTCATTTACGTGTTTTATAGGTGGTATTTTGTGTATTGAATGCACTCCCCTTCAGTATGTACAATCGTCTCTGCACTAGTTGAAGCAGAATAAACTCATGTACGTTCCCTTACAATGGAATGTGCTATTGCCAAATGCCGGAAATCAAAAGACAACATTGGTATTGTGTATAATTGCTTCCCAAAAGATACAACTCTTGTGAAAGCTTGGCTGGTAAAATGTAAACGAGGGGATAAATTAAATATATCCTAGTCAATGCAAAAGTTTGCTCCGTCCATTTTACGAGAGATGTTTACTATTGTGATATAGAGTGTGAATTATTGGGCCTGCCACTAAGGAATAAAAGACGTCTCACTACGGATGCTGTGCCATCTCTTCATCTTCCCTTCGCCAGTGTTCAAGAGCCCTACTCGGACATTAAGAACAGTCCTGATAATTAAAATGACGGGTCTCCACCGCTCTTTCAGATAAGAATAAAAATGAAGATTAGCATGCAAACCTTTTCAACTCCTGAGCGTGTAGTGTAGGTCGTTATTTCTCAAGTCAGTATATATATATTATTCTACGAGTTCTGAAATCAGTGGCGTAGCAAAACAACGTAATTCAGATGAGGATTGGGAAGGAGGCGGCCGTGGCCTTAATTAATTTGGGAACCATCCCGGCATTCGCCTGGAGTAGAAGTGGGAAACCACGGAAGACCACTTCCGGGATGGCTGAGGTGGAAATCGAACCCTCTTCTTCTCAGTTTTGCCTTACGAGGCGCAGTGTACCCCGTTTCAGCCGCCAGACCAGAATGTAATTTCTTGGCAGAGCCGGGAATCGAACCTGGGCCTCTGCGGTGACAGCCAAGAGTGCTAGCCATTTCGCGAAGAGACGGTTCAAAATAATTGGGGTTCCCAATTGTAGGTTGAAATTATATAAATTAATACCTGCTTTTCCAACAACAACAACAACAACAAAGTGAATTATTAGCAGTCATATGAACCCAGAATTTTGGTTTCATTGACCAATTCAGCAATAGCAACAAAATATAGGGGTGGATGACCTCGATGTTCCACTTTTTAAAACAATCACCACGACCAACAACTAAATAAATATAAATGAGCTGCAATTATTTCAATTGGAGGGATCGTAGCAAATGTTTGAGGTATTCATCGTTTACAATCAATCAATGCTTTTTAAGTAGGTTAGACAAGTGTAACAACATCTCTCACTTTACTGGTCATTAATTTTTTAAAGTACAATAATAATAATAATAATAATAATAATATTGGTTTTACGTCCCTTTTAAATACACTGACTTTTAGAGACGCCGGGGTGCCGGAATTTTGCCCCGAAGGGGATCTTTAACGTGCCAGTAAATGTACTGACACGGCTCCCTCGCATTTGCGCACCCTCAAATGCCAGCTGACTGCGCCAGTTTTTTTTAAGTACCTGAGTCGTAATCTATTAAAATACCAAATGTGATATAACTGTGAAAGAAGAATGATTAAACAATAAAGGATAAGAAAAATAAAGGACAGGAGAAAAAGAAATGCCCTCAACCCTCGAACAATGAGGATTGAGGGACTTGGAAGGAAGGAGAGCCATGAAAGGCAGATATGAAAGGAAAAGAGGGGAGGGCCCGCCCCAAGGTAAGACGAAAAAGGGGACAAAACGGACCCAGCTCAGGAATCCCTCGGGGTCGCCAACTCTCAAACTCACCAGTTGTGAGCCCTTGAGGGTGTAGCATTATCCAGGGTGCACCAGAAGTGGTGGGGCTACATACACCCTGCCCCCTGGAGGGCCTTGAGCAGTAGGCAGGAGATAACATGAAAAGAAAAAGAAGGCTGACCCCTCGATTAATGAGGTTATCAGGAAAGATGAGACAAGGGCCAATTAAGGCGGGAAAGTGACAGACTCCCTAGGCTTCGGATACCCTAATACCGTCGGGGTCGAAAGGATACATGAGTTGACCAAGAGAGGTCGACAGGAAAGAAGACGGAGAGGAGCCCGGCACAAGTAAACGGAAGCAATGCCGCACTCAGCAAGAGTCCCGTGGTCGCCAACCCATGAACATTTTGAGACAATTTTTCAATATTTTCGCGGAAATGAATTGAAAAGGGGTCAACGAATAATGCATACGCTTGCATTAGTATTGCAACAGAAGTTCCCGTGCACTAATGAGAATGCTATTCGGCTGTATGTAACAACGAGGACATTATTAGAATGCGCTTCCTCAATGCCCTTAAGTCTCTCAGAGAGGCTGAAAGAAGGTCAGCAAGCAAACGCCTGAAATGGGCGAAATCAGCCTTGTAGAATCCCTGTGTTGGTGATGCCATGTACTTGTGATATTGTATTATATTGTATATGAATTTCCTTGTGCTGTGTGATTGTCATGTGATATATAAATAATTAGAATAACCTCACGGAAATCTCTCATTCCATATACTGTTCCCTTCGCTCACTACCTCCCAACCGCTGCTTGACATAGTAGCTACGTCACAGCTGCCAGCCAATTGCCGCGCGCTCCCCGACTTGGCCCAACCTTAGTATTTAAGTAACCTTGCGTACCGTCGCATATATTTTGTGATCTTCCGCGGGGACAAATGAAATCTCCCCAAACGGTCAAGATCAGAGCAACTTCTTGGTAATCATAACTTCTCGTACACAAGACGGCATATTAACTGAAACAACTCATTTTATATTAAATATCTAATGTTAGAATAAAATGTATCAGTTGACAGTTTCTAGATACTTTTATTGTGATTGACCAGAAAGTAAGAATTGGTGATTGATTCCTTTCCTCACAGTTATTTTTTTAAAATTGATGTTAACAAATTAACATTAATTGTAAAAATGTGTTCCGGTTCTTATCGTAATAAACATTATTTATTACAGTAAAGAACTGTATTTTAAAATTTATTTTTTGTTATACTTTTAAAGAAACGCGTTAATTTATACAGCGAGCTACATATAAGTCCGGTTTATATAATGAAACATTGCTTGGATATTTTTATCACTATTATTTTCATCTACTACAATACTTCTCCTCGCGTCTAAGAATAGCCTTGCACAAATAATTAGTCTAAAATCAGTTTTTCTAACTTAATCTTAATCGATCATACAGAAGAACGTTTTCTAAAGATAAATGCACTTTTGCTAGGTTTGGAAAACCTAAGGAACAGCTAGGTAAATGTCGTCCCTGTGGTTAATGAATTTTCTATACTTTGCTCTGGAAAATCGGGAAAAGTCAGGAAAATTTGAAATCCTGAAAGCGTATCAACCCTGAAAGAGCTAGCCATATTCATCACCACGTACCTTAATTAGCTCTGAGTGAGAATGTAAAGAAACGTAGTTTCAAAAGATCACATGTGCGGGTAATCAGCTGACTACAGCATGTTCAAAGAATACTTATTAAGAACCCAGTTATTCACAGAGCACAAACATATCGATATCCAGAGGGAGAATAATTCCTACATTCTCTTGGTTACAACAGTGATTGCACTGCTTGGTTAGAATTAGTAGCCTAATAATGACACATCTACCACCCGTGGCATTTTTTAGCAGAAGCGCCCCCTACCACTATAAGGGTTAAAATACAATCGGAATATGAATACAAAACATAAAACAATTGTCAACGCCGAACTAAAGACCCGAACACTGACTACCCGCAGGGGCGCATATAGAGTTTTATTTGGGAGGGGGGGGGGGGGGGCAACCGGGAGTTTGGTGGCATGGAATAGTCCCCAAAGAAATATGGGTCTGGGGTTCCTCCCCAGCAAACTTTTGTATAATTTGGTGCTAAATGATGAGTTTTAAGGCTATCTGGCATCACTTTTTCCACCAATTTGTTGTTATGTTTGATTATTGTCAATCACAACTAAGAAAATTTCATGTCACTTTTCATTAATACAGTCATCTTGCTCACTTTATAATATTTAGATATATAGAATGAACATCAACTTACTGTTTGGATTTGGGGCACATGACCTCGCTTTTCCGCCGCTTAAATCCTCGATAACTGTTTTGATTTACAACTTACACTATAATATAAAGTCAAGGTTTCTTGAAGCATTACCAAATTGGTTTATAACTTCGTCAGTGATTTGTATGTCTCTGAGAATAGATATCAATGCTAGACAGATGAACCTGTTTTCGGAAGTAGAATTTCTTTTAGTATGTTTTCAACCTACTCCAACTCTGTTCGGCGGTAGCTACAGACACAGGCAATATTTCCAAAAGTTGGATAAGGGTATAAAAGTTGGGGGAAAAAACTTTTGTCACACGCTGCAAGTGCACTTATTGCTGTTCTTGGTAGGTTCTTAAGAGCGAAGGTACTGGAGAGTAATAAGAGGTTATGAGATCAGAGCAAATTGATAGTCACACTGTTTGGTATATCATGCTACCATTGCCTCGCTTTGCTACGTTGCCATATTGTGCCCAACTCTAGGAATGGGTATTCCAAGTTTCAGACACCTAGATATCAAGGGAAAGGCTGTAGCCGCTTTTGAAAGTTGAGATATTTGAATATCGCGCTACATTGCTTCTCGAAGCATTTGGAAGGAATTTACCGATAGTTGGATGTCAAGTGACGTAGCGAGTAATAGCAGAGGTGGAGGCTATTTATTGATTAAATAGTTAACTATGGAGTAGAGACTTGAGACTGGGATCAGATTACTGGCACGGCCAAATAAAAGAGAATGCAATTAGTATCAAGTAAATCGGACCAGGGATTCAAGAGATATGAGGATTTCCAGATATCAGGTGATGACGCGTGACCCTGGCAGTTTTGAATAAAAGCCAGCTGGCCGAAGCAACTTCAGCTCATTCTAACACAAGCACTTGGCGAGCAAGTTGCATCTACGCTGAGCCAAGGCACATGGTTGCCGGATCTACGCAGAAGTTCTTTTGAAAGTCGTGATAGTCACGAAAAGTGCTGCGCTACGAGTTGGAACTTAGTAAGTTTCTGGTGAGAAGAATCACTGAGGTGATTGATTTTTCTACAGACATTGGTGGAAATATTTATATTTCTACAAGGACATATGCTAGACTTTGTCTAGGAATTAATATTTTGTCACAGTCCAGTAATAACTTAATACTTGGATGTTTAAATCCATTTCAAGTCAGTTTTCATTATTTGTAACTAGTTAACCACTTCGATCTGTCAGTACACTGAAGACTAGTCTATAACGGTGGCGTTCATTAGTCTACGCAAGGGAAACTGCAAGTTGCTTAGCGCATGGCAGATGGTGATATTAATAAACCATGCCCAGGGAACGATCTTCAGAACAGCCGTTAATTGCTTAGACTGTCAGTGTTTTTCTTGTACTGATAAGATTACAGTGAGTTATGTTACAACTGACATATTTAAGAAGAGATCACTTAGATCTGACCCCATTTAAACAAACTGTTATGGCTTTGATAGAAGCCCATATTAAAATGGAACCACAGTTTATTCAAACGTCAAAAGATACTACCACTATGTCTGACTGGACGAATTGTGGGTCTACAATGGCGGCCGATACAAGGATTATACGTGCTTGTCCGATAGGGCATGTCTATGGATAAATCTGGTACAGACCAGGTTTACTACGCTTCAAGACCATCAAGAAATGTAAGCCACATTTGAATTATATTATGCCTAGCTAATTGGAACAAACTATTTTTCTGCAGATGACCAACACATTTTTTTCGTCGTATTTAAATCTTGCAATGATTTACGCAAGACTTGTTAGAGTTATTCTGAGTATTTTCAGCACTCGGAACAGTTTAGGATCGATGACCGAGCATTTCGAGCATTTATTTGAATATTTCATATTTTTGGGAAACCACGGTAATCAACCGATGTAACTGTAAAAGTTAAATTTATTTTTGTTGAGGAATGGATATTTTTTCCATATTCGAAGGTTCGAACATGTGGATTCTCACATAATGAGATGATAATTAAACATATTTAAAATGATATAAATAATAATAATAATAATAATCCACAAATAATAATAATAATAATAATTTTTATAATTTTTCTAAATAATTCTTGGATATTATATTTTCTAATAATCATATGTATTGAGAGAGAGCCTATGAAGTAGTTTAATCATTTCTAGTTTGGAACAGGAGATTTTCCGAAGGAGAGTGGTTAGCGAAAGCCCGCATTCAACCAACATTTCAGTTCTGGTTGAACAGTTGATATTTGCAATGAGCAAAGTATATTTTTCAGATAACACGGAGAGGCATGAAACGGGAAGCAATTGATATTTGTATCAAATAGGATATTTTTGTATTTATATAAAATCATGACGTAAATACACTCGAAAGTGAAATAAAGATTTTCATAAGTATGGTAAATTCACGGGTTGAACTGAATGGTAAAATAAAATAAACATGTAAGTTTATTAATCTTCCAGTGTTGATAACAAGCAGAGGCTTGATTTATTGTATAAATTTTGGGAAGAAAATTTATATGTGTGGAGTAGTTGAAATGCCATTCCCAGGTGCGCATGTTTAAGTCGCAGGAATGAGGAGGTTTTTTCGAGCATCAATCAAATAGCAGGTTCGATGGCTCAGGTTTATAGTAGGAGTATTGGAACTACACATTTCGTCGGATGAATGACCCGAAGGTTATTTCTTAGAAACCATCAGTTCTTATTTCAACCTTGTTTACGAATTCCATTTAGACTTTGATTTTGCTAGAACCCGGATTTGTCATGATAGTAGTTTATTCTTCTTCAGAGGAAGACCTTTGCCGTTGTTGTTGTTGTAATATTGTGTTCTTACACAAATAATAGAATGGACCACTGCCAATTAAAAATAATTCTTTAACCACGAATAATTTGAAGGATATTTTCAATCCTAGTGCCATGAACTAAATGAATTCATTATAAAACTACAATTCTTATTTCCGCATTCTGTCGAAGGATTGCAAGTTGTAAAAGTTACTAGAAATGGCCATAAATATAAATATTTTTTTAATAATGTTCCCAAGTGGAAAATTGAATAGTTGAATGTTTCAACCATTTATTGATCAAGTTGATGATTCTGAAATCATATATTTTGTTAGGAACTTGAAGTTCATAATCGAGTCACTTCTCGAATGTTTAATGTCAGAAGAACAATTAATTGTTGTTGTGCTTCGCACAGTTCTTCGATGCTATGCTCAATGGTCAAATACTTTTCAGATGTTATTAATATGTGTAAATAATTTGTGTTGCTTAAATGATGATAATATTTTCGACGATATATTTTTGAAACTGGAAAAACAAGTGAAAGTTTAAAAATTCTATGAACATTTATTCTACGAGTGTTAATATCATGTAAATATTCAAACAGTGATCTACGATATTTCCAGTATAGACAATTAACTTTGAACTGGAATTAAATATTAATAATTTTGGAACACAGTCTACAGGACTATTAATCGGACTTGTGTTTCCAAAAAGATTGTCAAATGTGTTTGGAAAATTTCTGTATATTGTGTGTAAATAAGAGTGTGGATCGCCACACGTGGATGATGCTGCTTTGAGCATTTTTGCAGTCAGATTTTAACTTCAAAATAAACTGAGATAATTTTACCAGATGTGTCATACCCAATTAAATCTCCTTCTATCCTTATTGTTGCATTGAGCCAAAAATCAGCAAAGCGTTTTTTAAATTTGATGTCGTTTTTGCGATTTGCTTTAACCCATCTGGCGCTCCGGGATATTTTGACTCTCGTGCTGACTGATTAGTGGTAAAATGCATATGTGGTCGTGCGGACTCCGGTCTAAACGGGCACACAAAATAAGATAGAGAGAGAAATGGCTTCGAACGTGGGTCCCGATTTAGACATGGTCAATCGCATGCCGATTTAAATTGTGATAATTTTTATAGAAATATTTTGGGAGTTGAGAGATGTCTGGTTTGGATGAATAAATTAGTAGGAAACCCAATTAGTGGGGAAAATTAAAAATTTAACTGGATTAATAATTAGAATGGGTTTGATTATTTTTGATAATGGCTTAACCATTAGGGCGTCAAGTAAATTCAGTAGTAAACGTTCGATGACTGGATATACACATTATTAGAATCCAGGTGGAGGATATTTGAGAACTTGCATATTTTTCTTGTGATATTGTGGTAAATGTAATTCGTAAAAGTAGAGAATTTTGTTTTTCCATCACGTCGACATTAGGACAAATCTCATTTTATTAGAGTGTTCCAATTAGCTATTCATATTTCTTGTTCTAGTTATAAGCTTGTGTTTGCCACTGTTGTATACCCCTAAGTTTTGAATAATAATTGAAAATTATGGAAGAAATGATGAGGAGTTTGGAGGAGAGTTCAAAAGAGGCTGGACGGCGTGTAGCCGCTATTATGAAAGAAAATACAGAGGCTTTAGAAAAGAAACTTAAAGAAAATTCTGATTCTTTAGAAAGTAAACTTAAAGAAAATTCTGAGTCTTTAGAAGATAAACTTAAAGAAAGTTTAAATGATTAACTTAAAGAAAGTTCTGATTCTTTAAAAGATAACTTGAAAGAAAGTTTAGAGGATAAACTCAAGGAAAATTCTGATTTGTTAGAGGGCAGGTTAAAAAGTAATTTGAAAGAAAATTTAAACAGTAAATTTAATTCAATGGAAAGTAAATTTAAAGAGAATTCCGAAATTTTGAAAATGACACTTGAGAGTAAAATGAATAAATTATGCGAAAAAACACATGAGCTCGAAACTTCATTAGCTACTAACGCAAGTTTAATGGACGATAAATTTCGCGATGCTGATCTTCGATCTCAAAGCTTAGCTGATAGGATAGAACTTGGTCTTAGGAAAGTTGGTGAAGACATGGTCAACCTGGAAGTCAGAGTGAAGAAGGAGAGTAACGAGATGGGAATTCTAGTTGTTCAACGTTTAACGGAACAATTCAAAGAACTTGTCATGGGAGAAATAAGAGAAGGTGTGATTAGTGAGTTGCAAACTGAAATCAAAACCACAGTTGTCAATGAAATTAAAGACACATTCAAGATGGAGAACCAAGAGGGAATCTTTGTCATCCCATATTGAAGTAATTGCCAAAGATATCCAAGCAACTCAGAAGGACATATCAGATATGACAGGGTCATTGAAAAGTCATGAGGCTGTTATGAACCAGATATCCACTGATGTCAAGGAAAATTGTAAAGAAACTGAAGCAATTAAGAAGATGGCAGAAGAAAACCAGAAGGAACTTGAGGCTATGAAAACTCAAATCAAGGATGAGAAACAGTCTGATCATCTGTTAAAAATGCCAAATGTAAGGGGAAAGGAACAGATACAGATAAATCTAGGAGGAGCTAGAGACACGGATAGTCAAAGACAGGATGAGGTCAGGACAGTATTTCAATCCAACCCCATAACTGTATTTAAGAATATAGAAGATAAGCCTTCTAAATTTTCAGGGCGAGATTCTGTGACACCCGTGGAATTTTCGAGAGAAGCAGGTGATTACCTGAAAGATTCTAAGATCCCTAAAGAAAGACAGATCCGAGTGATAGGGAAGTTTTTGGAAGGTCCTGCACTTCTTTGGTTTAGAGCTTTTAGATCCACTCTAACCACTTTTGAGGAGTTTTCTCGTGGGCTATTGAAAAAGTTTTGGTCCCCGGAAACCCAACAGCAAGTTAGAGCAGAGTTATATTCGAAGAGATTCTCGACGTCACTACCTACTCGATACTCTACGTACTTTTCTGGACAGCTGTCTAAACTTCAACATTTAGATCCGCCGATGCCAGATAACGAGTTGATTACTGCATTGATACGTCAGTTTCCAGCAGACGTCCAGAGGACTTTGATCGCTGCTGATATCTATAATATGGAACAATTTGATGAAGTATTGCAGAAGCTGGATCATACAAACGCTCAATTCTTCCATCAGAAGGGAGGAAAGAATAACAACGCTGTGTATGCTGTTATGGCTGATAGTTATTCTCAGACACCTCGAGAGATTCGAGAGGAGCGAGAAGAGAAAACGCCGAGGGAAGATCCAAATAAGAGAGGATGGAACCAGTACAGTAACAGATACAGTTACAAGCCATATGCGAGACCGGATGGTGGTAATCGATACAATACTCGATGGAGAAGACCACAAGATAGTCAAGGAAGGTACCAGGAAAGAAGATATTATGGTAGAAAAAACTACAATAACAGAGGGAATGTAGATACTCGTCAGTCCAATGAAGAGTTCAACAAGGAGACGAGGAAAAATTTGGAAGCAAGACACCAAGATAACTTGCAATTTGTGGAGCAGAGGCCCAATGAACCAGGTCCATCGGGAACACAACAATCCCGGGGGAATGGTAATGAAAAAAAAAACACTTCGAATTCACAGTAGAAGATAGAATTTTGAATACTTTCACTTCCAGAATTATTAAATGGCAAGCAGAGGATGATGACTTAATTCAACAGAATGACGAACGAAAAGAAATGGGTACCAGAATTAGAATGCCAATCATATCATGCGAAGTATTCGGTATGCCTGTCGATACTTTGATCGATACTGG
The DNA here is from genome assembly GCA_946902985.2 of Meconema thalassinum. NCBI lineage: Eukaryota > Metazoa > Arthropoda > Insecta > Orthoptera > Tettigoniidae > Meconema > Meconema thalassinum. Next base: position 882,854,163 of record OX336389.2, on the reverse strand, counting down.
GGCTATGCTTTGTCTGGTGAGTGAGAAGCTTTATATTCTGTGGAAGCTCAAAGAGAATTTAGAGGAGATTCCAGTATCAGGAATTAAGATCCAAGGAATAATACCCAATAAAATATCTCTGTGTAAAACACAATTATACTTATGTATTACGATTGGAGGACATGATTTCCGACATGTGTTTGTTGTAATGAAGGACATGGCTTTTGACATGATATTGGGAGCAGATTTCATTCAGAAATATCAAGCAGTGATAGACATGAAGACAGAGACGATTAGATTCAAGAATACCGAAGAGATTAACTTCGAGGGAAAAGAAGAGGAAGACATCGAGGGAGATGCTCAATGGTCTCTGATTTTTCATGAAGCTGAAGGAAGAGAAGTCTACACTGAGAAGGAGTCCCCAGAGCTAGGGAAAATTTTGGAAGAGTATCACGATATTTTTGATATTAAACCTGGTGAAATTAAAGATTTTGAGTATCATATTCGTGTAAATGATGATGCACCTTTTCATGCTAAATTGTATCCAGTAGCAGAAAAGCATCGAGAAAGAGTAAAAGTGCTTATCAAGGAGATGGAAAGCAACAATGTGATTGAAAAGTACACTACATCTCATGTCAATCCATTAGCAGTAGTATCTAAGCAAGATGGAAGTCTGAGACTATGTTTAGACGCGCGAAATTTGAATTCAAGATTACTGCCCGAGTATGACAGACCACCAATCATTAGGGAACTGTTAAGGAAATTCCAAGGCAAGGTCTGCTTCTCTAATATTGATCTCACTTCGTCCTACCATCATATTTGGCTTAGTGAAGATTCTAAGAAGTTTACAGGATTTATGTTTGACCAGCAGACATATGTATTCCGCCGTCTACCATTTGGAGTCAAAACATCTGGATCCGTTTTGATCAGAGCCCCGTTATTCGCAGATTTGAGAAAAGCGAACTTCAAAGTAAACCTTCGAAAATGTCAGTTCTTTCGAAAGGAAATAAAATTTTTGGGTCACATTTTGGATGGAGAAGGATACCGTCCCAATGAGACGAAGATACAGGCAATTGCAAATTTCCCTAGACCTACTAGAGTGAAGAATGTCCGCAGTTTTCTCGGGACATGCCAATTCTTTGCAGGGCATTGTCCAAACTTCACCAAGACAGTTGCGCCATTGCAGGAATTGTTAAAGAAAGGAAATAAATGGAAATGGGATGAAGATTGTGAACAATCATTTCAAGATGCCAAGAGGTTATTGGTAAACAGTGTGAAATTGGAGTATCCTGACTTTACCAAGAATTTCATCATAGAATCTGATGCATCCACCGTAGGGATTGGAGCTATTCTACTTCAAGAAGATGAAGACCACAAGAGACATTACCTGGCGTTCATTAGCAGGAAACTTCGTCCTTCAGAGAGGAATTATTACACCACAGAGTTAGAAGTCTTTGCTGTAATATTCGCATTGGAGTCGTGGAAGAAAATGTTAATTGGACATTCAGTCATTGTGAGGACTGATCACCACGCATTGGAGTTCATTTTGAGAACAAACTTTGCCAGTGATAGAATAACTAGATGGTCACTTTTTATTCAGCAATTCAACCTAGTTATTGAACACACTCCTGGAAAGTTGAATGTGGGAGCTGATTTGTTGAGTAGAGCAGTGGAGTCTACATCTAAGGTGTTTCAAGTTAACCTGACGCAAGAAGATGAGGATACCTTGAGAAGGTTAAGGTTATTGCATTTATCCCAGAGGAGAGACCGACGTCTTAGGAACATTTTTCGTTTTCTACAGGGAAACATGGATCCAAATGATGATGATTTTGTGGAAACTGAAAGAATTTCAAGAGATTTTATGATGTTAGATGGTTTAATCTACAAGTTTGCAGATCCCGACCATACGAAGCTGAGAGTAGTGATACCTCCACGATTGCAAAAACCCATTATTTGGATGGCACATCGAATCGCAGGTCATGCTGGAGTAGATAAGACAGTCAACATGATTCAAGAGAAATTTTCGTGGGAGCGAATGCGACAAACTGTCAGAAACACTATTCGAGAATGCGACTTATGCCAAAGGAGTAAGCATAATTCTAGATTATTGAGAGAATTACCAAGGCCTATTATTCCTTCTAAGCCTTGCGAAATCTTCGCGACTGATTTATATGGTCCTCTCCCAAAGTCTAAAAGAGGTAACCGATATATTTTGGTGACTATGGATGTTTTCAGCAAATACACCATGTTACATCCAATTCAGAAGGCAAACGCAAAGTATTGTGCGAAGAGAATTAGAGACAGCGTGATTCCGGAAGCAGGCAAACCGGAATTCCTTTTATCAGATCGTGGACCTCAATTCACATCTTTGGAATTTCGAACCATCATGAATAATCTTGGGATTAGACAATTGTTTTGTTCTATTAGACATCCAGAGAGCAATCCAGCGGAACGCGTGATGGCTGAAATAGCAAAATTTTGCCGCCTCTATTGTCCAAATGAGCATTGGAAATGGATGGATGTTCTTTCTTTAGCATCCGAATCCATCAACTCTACGATTCATGAGAGTACTGGACAGATTCCCATGTTGCTTCATCAAGGAATTAAACCAACACGATTATGGGATCGAATCATCTCTATTCCACCTGAGATTGAACCAAGTCGTCAGATGAGGGAAACTCTAGCTTTAGACAAGTTAAGGAGCCAAGCTGAGAAGAGAGAGCGCAGAGTGAGAGGAAAGCGTTTTCGCAGACCCTTGCGCATAGGAACTCTTGTTTTAGTGAAAAGACCTACACCCTCTGACGTGCAAAATCGAGTGTACTCGAAATTTGCAAGCCTTTACGCTGGACCCTATCGTATTGTGGAAGTAAACAACAATGGAAGCTATGAAGTAGCCAATACACGAACTGGTAACATCGTGGGAACTTATAATGCATCGAATTTGAAGATTTATTATTCAAGAACCAGATGATTTAATGTGTAGATAGGAAAAATAACTTTTTTTTCAATTTTTATTTTTTGCTAGGTGTGGGGTGGATGTGCCCAACTCTAGGAATGGGTATTCCAAGTTTCAGACACCTAGATATCAAGGGAAAGGCTGTAGCCGCTTTTGAAAGTTGAGATATTTGAATATCGCGCTACATTGCTTCTCGAAGCATTTGGAAGGAATTTACCGATAGTTGGATGTCAAGTGACGTAGCGAGTAATAGCGGAGGTGGAGGCTATTTATTGATTAAATAGTTAACTATGGAGTAGAGACTTGAGACTGGGATCAGATTACTGGCACGGCCAAATAAAAGAGAATGCAATTAGTATCAAGTAAATCGGACCAGGGATTCAAGAGATATGAGGATTTCCAGATATCAGGTGATGACGCGTGACCCTGGCAGTTTTGAATAAAAGCCAGCTGGCCGAAGCAACTTCAGCTCATTCTAACACAAGCACTTGGCGAGCAAGTTGCATCTACGCTGAGCCAAGGCACATGGTTGCCGGATCTACGCAGAAGTTCTTTTGAAAGTCGTGATAGTCACGAAAAGTGCTGCGCTACGAGTTGGAACTTAGTAAGTTTCTGGTGAGAAGAATCACTGAGGTGATTGATTTTTCTACAGACATTGGTGGAAATATTTATATTTCTACAAGGACATATGCTAGACTTTGTCTAGGAATTAATATTTTGTCACAGTCCAGTAATAACTTAATACTTGGATGTTTAAATCCATTTCAAGTCAGTTTTCATTATTTGTAACTAGTTAACCACTTCGATCTGTCAGTACACTGAAGACTAGTCTATAACGGTGGCGTTCATTAGTCTACGCAAGGGAAACTGCAAGTTGCTTAGCGCATGGCAGATGGTGATATTAATAAACCATGCCCAGGGAACGATCTTCAGAACAGCCGTTAATTGCTTAGACTGTCAGTGTTTTTCTTGTACTGATAAGATTACAGTGAGTTATGTTACAACTGACATATTTAAGAAGAGATCACTTAGATCTGACCCCATTTAAACAAACTGTTATGGCTTTGATAGAAGCCCATATTAAAATGGAACCACAGTTTATTCAAACGTCAAAAGATACTACCACTATGTCTGACTAGACGAATTGTGGGTCTACAATGGCGGCCGATACAAGGATTATACGTGCTTGTCCGATAGGGCATGTCTATGGATAAATCTGGTACAGACCAGGTTTACTACGCTTCAAGACCATCAAGAAATGTAAGCCACATTTGAATTATATTATGCCTAGCTAATTGGAACAAACTATTTTTCTGCAGATGACCAACACATTTTTTTCGTCGTATTTAAAGCTTGTAATGATTTACGCAAGACTTGTTAGAGTTATTCTGAGTATTTTCAGCACTCAGAACAGTTTAGGATCGATGACCGAGCATTTCGAGCATTTATTTGAATATTTCATATTTTTGGGAAACCACGGTAATCAACCGATGTAACTGTAAAAGTTAAATTTATTTTTGTTGAGGAATGGATATTTTTTCCATATTCGAAGGTTCGAACATGTGGATTCTCACATAATGAGATGATAATTAAACATATTTAAAATGATATAAATAATAATAATAATAATAATCCACTAATAATAATAATAATAATTTTTATAATTTTGCTAAATAATTCTTGGATATTATATTTTCTAATAATCATATGTATTGAGAGAGAGCCTATGAAGTAGTTTAATCATTTCTAGTTTGGAACAGGAGATTTTCCGAAGGAGAGTGGTTAGCGAAAGCCCGCATTCAACCAACATTTCAGTTCTGGTTGAACAGTTGATATTTGCAATGAGCAAAGTATATTTTTCAGATAACACGGAGAGGCATGAAACGGGAAGCAATTGATATTTGTATCAAATAGGATATTTTTGTATTTATATAAAATCATGACGTAAATACACTCGAAAGTGAAATAAAGATTTTCATAAGTATGGTAAATTCACGGGTTGAACTGAATGGTAAAATAAAATAAACTTGTAAGTTTATTAATCTTCCAGTGTTGATAACAAGCAGAGGCTTGATTTATTGTATAAATTTTGGGAAGAAAATTTATATGTGTGGAGTAGTTGAAATGCCATTCCCAGGTGCGCATGTTTAAGTCGCAGGAATGAGGAGGTTTTTTCGAGCATCAATCAAATAGCAGGTTCGATGGCTCAGGTTTATAGTAGGAGTATTGGAACTACACATTTCGTCGGATGAATGACCCGAAGGTTATTTCTTAGAAACCATCAGTTCTTATTTCAACCTTGTTTACGAATTCCATTTAGACTTTGATTTTGCTAGAACCCGGATTTGTCATGATAGTAGTTTATTCTTCTTCAGAGGAAGACCTTTGCCGTTGTTGTTGTTGTAATATTGTGTTCTTACACAAATAATAGAATGGGCCACTGCCAATTAAAAATCATTCTTTAACCACGAATAATTTGAAGGATATTTTCAATCCTAGTGCCATGAACTAAATGAATTCATTCTAAAACTACAATTCTTATTTCCGCGTTCTGTCGAAGAATTGCAAGTTGTAAAAGTTACTAGAAATGGCCATAAATATAAATATTTTTTTAATAATGTTCCCAAGTGGAAAATTGAATAGTTGAATGGTTCAACCATTTATTGATCAAGTTGATGATTCAGAAATCATATATTTTGTTAGGAACTTGAAGTTCATAATCGAGTCACTTCTCGAATGTTTAATGTCAGAAGAACAATTAATTGTTGTTGTGCTTCGCACAGTTCTTCGATGCTATGCTCAATGGTCAAATACTTTTCAGATGTTATTAATATGTGTAAATAATTTGTGTTGCTTAAATGATGATAATATTTTCGACGATATATTTTTGAAACTGGAAAAACAAGTGAAAGTTTAAAAATTCTATGAACATTTATTCTACGAGTGTTAATATCATGTAAATATTCAAACAGTGATCTACGATATTTCCAGTATAGACAATTAACTTTGTACTGGAATTAAATATTAATAATTTTGGAACACAGTCTACAGGACTATTAATCGGACTTGTGTTTCCAAAAAGATTGTCAAATGTGTTTGGAAAATTTCTGTATATTGTGTGTAAATAAGAGTGTGGATCGCCACACGTGGATGATGCTGCTTTGAGCATTTTTGCAGTCAGATTTTAACTTCAAAATAAACTGAGATAATTTTACCAGATGTGTCATAGCCAATTAAATCTCCTTCTATCCTTATTGTTGCATTGAGCCAAAAATCAGCAAAGCATTTTTTTAATTTGATGTCGTTTTTGCGATTTGCTTTAACCCATCTGGCGCTCCGGGATATTTTGACTCTCGTGCTGACTGATTAGTGGTAAAATGCATATGTGGTCGTGCGGACTCCGGTCTAAACGGGCACAATATGTCACTTAGTAACAATAGTACATGATAAGTATATTAGTTTTTAATGTTTTAATTCTTAAACAAATATTATGTGTGACAAAATTTCGGAGGGGGAGACATCCCTGGACTGCCGTCGATCTTTGTTTACAAACTCTTTAGCAAGATGCGTGCCATTAAGCTTGTCAACCATTTCCGAGTTGGTGGCTGGTAGAAGCAAAGATTCTGTGTCCCATCGTAGATCGGAGGTTGTCTCATCACCGCAAAACTTCTCACTGCAGAACAGCTCGAAGCAGGTACGCCGAGCAGATTCACGGTCATCACAGAGACAAAGTACAAACTTCACAAATTTAAATGAAGTGGGCCCTAATCAATATTAAAGTTTAGACAGAAACTGATGAAATGCTGGAGCTCCACCGATTTGGATAAATACGACACAAGCGTAGCACCAAATGTTGATCTTCTAACGTCATGTGCATCATTGCTTTTTAAACCTGGTCGGCACAACGCAGGGCGCATGCATAGGGTGTGCTTAAAAAGCGAGATGTGTGAGGGAAGAGTCATGTTATTTTACTTTGTCTATTTCAAAAAACCGACACGCACGCTTTTGTTTCCAGGCAGGAGTAATGATTTTGTGTGTCCCAGTACTCAGTTTTAAACCAGGGCTCAGAAATAATAGTTCGAAAACCTTTTCCGATCGTCGTCGTAAGTGGACAAAGCTCTTGGCTCTTGCCTCAGTTGGCCCCTCGGTGGGAAACGGCAGAGGGGGCAAAAATGGACTGTTTGTTCAGTAGAATAAAGAAATTACGATTAAGAAGGCAAGATGACGTTTCCAATTTTACGCCTAACATAGTACTAAATCGTTTATAGAATACTTTCTGGTTATTTTTTAATTTTTTTTTAAGGCTAAGCTACTTAAAATATTTGCCTTGCACCTATAACTTGGGCCTGTGTTTTACTCCCCTGGTATGCCATAGAGTTATGTACCATTAAATGAAAATTATTGCATCAGCTTATTATTCCAACATTTACTTCGATCGCATAATTAGGACACAAGAAATACAATTATAATTTTGCACAGCCGCCATCTTGAAGTTATGAAAACAATTGACCTAATTAGTTGCCAGTAGATTAGAATTTGTACAAACATTTACCATACCAAGTTTCATGGTGCTCGGTTGGTTAAATCATGAGAAAAGTCCATTTAAATGTTTCAACTTTACTTGGCCACCATGTTGGTTTTGTACTTACCAGGTTTTTGAAAATCACATAGCCCTTGTGAACTTCTAGTATTGCCCATGATCACTGTACAAAATTTGAGGGTTATATTTGTAACTGTTGCGGAGATAAAGAATGCCGGTAAAATGTTTTGCGCTGCCGCCATGTTGGAGTGGTGAAACAAATTAAAATTTGAAAGGCACGATCGAGATCGGATGAGGTAGTAGTATGTACTAACCGAGTTTAGTTGAAATCGCTTTGGCCGTTTAGATTTTATTAGGAGGGGACGCACACACACTGACAATACGTGATCACGTAAGCCTATTTTTTCATAAATGAAAGTAGGCTAAAAACTGGTGCACTTGGGTTCTTGAGGGTGATTTGTTTCGAAGTGGTGCTCTGATTGCAACTTGGCACCTTTTTTGTTTTACAATACTGGCTATAAAGCAGTACCATACGCGTGGGGTTGGCTATACTGTATTTGTCCATAAATCACACATACAATGGCGGACTCAGCTGAAATTTTATCTATATAAGTTGTGATCTAAAAAGGGGATCGTGAGAGGGTAATAGTCAGTGGAGGAGTAAACATCTACTACTACATCATCTCCAGAGATTTTCCCGACCATTACCATAGGTATTTTGGCTAATTTCAGTAGTTTGAGATATTTTTTCCACAGGATTTGGTCTCGTCCAGTGTTACCCATTAGGACTTCAGTGATATAAAGTACAGTATTAATGTTATGTTCTCATTACATATTTTTGCTAGGATGTTGAATGCATACAGAGATTTTAATTTTTAAGAAGACTGTTCACTATTGAAGGACAATGAAGTCCAAATCATATACGGTACAAACATTTAAAAAACACTCGTGTGTTGACTATTTTATTGCTATCCTTTTTGAAAGGAAAAATTCCTGATAAAATAAAAAACAGATCATATTATACCTCCTGCTCCATGCTTTTCATTCTCACATGAGTTGATTTAGGAATTTGTTATTGAAGCACACACACACACACACTCTCACATATCAAAATTTAAACATTGGCAATACCAATTTTGACCAAAGACACATTTTTAAAGTGTGAATTGCTGAAGAAGGGACCAATATGGCCTGAAACTTATACAATGTTGTAATGTAATATTTTAATATGTACTGACAAGACTGAATGGTAAATCATATTTCTTTGATATGTACAGTATTTTCTAAGTAATATTGAATGTCTAGTCAATCTAAACTGAGATACAATCATCTTCAACTGTCTTGAACAACTTCAGAATTTTAGGTTTCATAGTTCTATACATTTTAATTATTTTCTTCATGCATTGTGGCTCTTATTTCTAATAATAACATTTTTCAATTTTATTTTCAGTTGGCATTAGATCACGGGATGGGAGGACAACATGGTTTTCTATCGGCTCGTAATCTGCCAGAGTTAATATTGTCTATATTTATTCAAAATGGTAAGACTGTTGTGAATGTAAAGTAAATTGCTGTAAAAGTGAAGGAGACGAAAACCCAGATAAAATTTTCTGAACTACTGAAATTAGCTATAAAAACCTTCTGCAATGATTCAAAATAGATCTGGAAAGGATGTAGTTCAGTCCTCCACTGTCTATAACTCGCCCACCATCCCTTTTTATATCGCGACTTATATAGTAAAATTCCAACTGTGTTGGCCATTATCCATCGGAATTATGCAAAAGTACAGTATTGCCAACTCCACTCATATGGTACTAATTATTTTTGTAATAATACATTTGCCTGGACCAATAATTATTTGGGCCGCGTAAGTCATATATGCACCCCTGGTTTTTGTCACGCACAGAGAAAATAGTCACGGCGTAATCTTTCTCTTGACCAATGGGTTTTGTCTAGACCAATAACTACTAGGTAGCGCATTAGCATTAGCCATATATGCATGCAACTCTGTTTTTTGTCACGCACATTGGAAATGGTCACGCATATGACCAACCTCATGCGGTGGAGTATTTTATATCTTACATGTAGGCAACACTACCATTGACGTCTTGTCAATGTGCTCGCCTAGGTAACGGTTGATGGATGCTGTTGTGCTTGAGGAACATGGTTGCTGTCGTTCAATTAGCAAGAAACAAACACACGCATTTACGTAATTTAGCACACATTTCCAGTGCACTAGTGATAATGGATGGCAATTTCAATTGGTATTGTCCCCTACAAAGATATGAAAATCATGTATTATCCTTATTAAGGAAGTTATGATTCTCTAAGGCAGGTTCTCGTCTCCTTCACTGTTAATAGTAGTACTTTCCTTGTATAGTGGTTATATCATCTGTAAACACCACAGCATCTTATATGTACCAGGTGAATCAGCTGCCCCTAATAATAATGTTTTATGCAGCCCAGCTAACACGTGTTGGCAGGAAGGTCGATATTTCTCTGCCTGCATCCCGTATGGTACTAATGCACTGCAAGCATATCCTGCAAACGATACTGAACACTATTATTTTTCCCTCGTATTAGGCTGTAGGCACATCCAGGGAAAAATAATAGTGTTCAGTATCGCTTGTAGGATATGCTTGCAGTGCATTAGTAACATATGGGATGCAAGGAGATAACAATGCTTCCTGATAACAATGCTAGTTGGGCTACATAAAACAATATTATAAGGGGTATATGATTCCAAGGGTCCAAAATTCTTCAAACGCTGTTACCCAACCAGTTATTCCAGACATTGAAAAGCTCTGACAGGCTCTATTCCAATTCTCAAATTTTGAACACTGGTTGATTGTGCCTCAAAGAAGTAATCAGCACCTACAAACTTGGAGTCTGTTTGTGTGGTGCAAGTGTCTGTGGTTTGGGATGGAATCACAACACAGTTGGTGCTTTAGTGCTGCAGATACAACACTGAAATATATGTTGGTTTGGCCAGCAGATGAAGAGATCAGGTAAAAAGAAAAACACAATAGCAGGAAATCAACTGTATGTATGAATGTGGAGAATTTTATTGAAGAATTTCATTGAGAATACCTCCAGGTTCAAACACATTCTATAAAGATGAACTTGTTTATTCTGTACAGTGAAACGTCCCTAAGAGCCCACCTCTATTAAAACCTCATAAGGTCAATGTATTTGTTATCTCTGTTTAAGGACCACCCTTCTCCTCGACCAACGACCAGGCATTTTTCAATCTGTCCTGTAGAGTTAGATAGACAGTTGAATGCTGCTGTGTATTGCCGTGAATTGTATAAGAAACTAGATGAGACTCGCATAATAAACAAATCCTATAATACATGTGTTCTTATCATTATAAACAAAATATAACATGGCGCAGTCTGTTATTTTATAAACAACAGTGACGATGTAGTTGACATGCCTAGGTTCACGGCACACGGCTTGGTGAAAGAAAATTTACCGCCATTAGCATTAGATCAACATTTGGAGGTTGGGCAAAACAGCATGCCGCCAGTACATCCACCGGCACTTGAAACGAACCAGGAGAACCAGGATTCCGATCATAGTTAAGGGAGAATATTTAAACAAACGACGACGACCAATATTTGACAATAGAATCATCCTTGCGGCCGCCCTCATCCCTCTCATTTGAAGGTAACCTCAAAGAAAATTGGCACAAATGGAAACAATGCTTTGAACTCTATATGAAGGCGACGGGCCTCAATTGAAAGCCGGAAGAGCATCAAGTTGCAGTTCGCCTCCACGTAATCGGGGATGAAGCCTTGGACAAATTCAACACGTTTAACCACGTTTAAAGTGCTCGCAAAAGTGATTACTGCATTTGATAACTTTTGCACACCCAACTCAAATGAAAATGTAGACAGACATATTTTCTTCACTCGAGTGCAGCAGTCCAATGAAACTTTCTTGTCTTTCATCACTGACTTGAAGAAGCTGAGCAGTGTGTGTGGTTCCGGCGACCTGCGCGACAGTCTGATAAAGGATCGAGTCATCTGTGGAGTGCTTGACCAGGACCTGAAAACGCGATTTCTGCGTGAATACAATCTACACATGGAAAAGTGTGTGAACGTTTGTAAAGCCGCAGAACTATCCCAGATGCAACTGAAAACAATAGACGCAGAGACTATGGTGAACGTGATAAAGGCGACAACAAACCAAACAAAGACAGAGAGGAAAGCAGCAAGGTGCAGCAGGACAATCCAGAGACAATGCACAATCTTGGAGTGTGTCGCAGCCAAGCAGTCACAAGTCAACCAAGCGGATGGCAGCACGGCAGTCAAGTCAGCTGCAGTATCAACAAGGACGCAAGCCCTGTCATCGATGCTAGAAGTTTCATCCCAAATACCAGTGCCCGGCCCGGGGTAAGAAGTGCTCGAGCTGCGGTAAGCTGAATCATTTCACATATGTGTGTAAAGTCAATAAGGTAAATGCAATTGAAGTGCAGTCATTGTTCATTGGAAACATTTCTCTGACGGAAAAATATGATAACTGTTGTGAAATGATTCAAGTTGACAATTAATATAGAGTCGAGGTTAAATTAGGTAGATGGAGACAAAAACGTTCCAACTATCATTAGCTCACCTTCACTGAAAAAATTAAAACTTGTACAACGGGTTAACTTGATTCAAGAATCTCGTGGGGGATAAAAGTAAAGTTGAAAATTAGTTCGTTAAAAAGGACAAAAAAGTCTTTTCAGGAACTGGTTGCATTAAAGGTTTTGAATAATATGATATAAAACTCAAAGATGATGCAGAGGGCAAAGTTTTACCCTGCAGAAAAGTTCCAGTTTCATTTATTTATTTATTTATTTATCGTATGGCGTATACATGAGTTACAAATTAATATTTACACTATTTACATAGTTAATCGCTTGTGGCGTCCCCAGGAAAAATTCGCTTCTATCTCCTTTGAAGCGACTCAGTGGGCATTCTTGGGTGATGTGTTTAAAAGGTGATTTCAGATAATGGAACACATTTTGTCAGTGACAAAATGCAAAATTTTGCAACTTCCTGGAAATTTGAACTTGTAACATCGAGTCCGAATTATCCTGAATCTAATGGTATGGTAGAACGTCACATTGCAACAATCAAAAACATGTTTAAAAAGAGATCCAGCTCTTGCATTATTGGAATCCAGTAGTCAACCAGGTAACAAAACTTGTGGGTTATTCCTACTACAGAATGCCATTGCCTAAGCACATTAAGGTAGATGTGTAACTGGGTGGTAGAATGATTAATTATTTTTTCTGTTATGTACTTTTTTTCAGCATCATTTCAAAATGAATACTGTTCGTAACTGCTATAGATATACTTCATACTTTTTCTAGTACTCGGCCATTAATTTTCAGTAGTCAGCCTTTCTAGTCCTAGTAGTCAGCCAGTGTTTGTTCAGGAGATTTAAGTTTAGTAATTTGAAAATGTAAGCGTTTTGATTATATTTTTAATCTTGGAAAAAAAATAGAAAAAGAACAATTAACACATTTCTACAATAAAACAGTCTCACCTGAAAATTTCAGGCATGGAATGGTTACAAAAAAAATATCCTATTGTGCTTAGCCTATGTTTTAATAATTTTTACACTGGAATGGTGATACATATACAGAGTCAAATGACTAACCTTGGAATTTAGTGCATTTTAAATGGAACCAGTTTGGGCAGTTGTCACAACCAACATTTTTTAGATCGTCAGCTTCACTAACCAGTTCTTCTTCTTCTGCCATTTTCTTCCTATCCTCTCTTTTCTTGAGCAAAGTTTCTTCTTTCTCTTACTTTTGCCGTTCCTTCCTTGAATACCATTCTCTCCATGCAATTGATGAAATTGCCTTGGGAGGTGTCTTTGGTGCATTCTCCCCATTTTCTAATGCCTTCTTCTGCTTCGCTTTTGTGGATTTCGGAATAGGAGATGGAAAATACAAATGACTATCGAATAGGGATCTTTTAGCAGTTAAAGAGGTAGGTGTGGTCCCAGATGACGAGAAAGGTGACACCTGCATGGAAGGGGATGAATCAGGGGTCCCACAATCAGAATTTTCTGCTGTAATAGAAGTTGAAACTTCCTCAGGAAGGGCGAGAAATGAAGTGTGTGTTTCTTGAGATGCGATAGCCAAGTTATTACCTGGCAAAGTTACTGAACTTGATGGGCCAGGGGTAGACAGGGGGTGATCTGGGACAGTGCAAGAATTGATGAGAGAAGTGTCATGGACTTCATATGCCCCCAGTTCAATATCAAAATCTAGCAACTCTCCATGAATTTCAATTTGACTGTCTAACACTGTGGCCGGCCTCTCAGCTGTAAATCTTTCCATTACTGTGTTAACAGTTTCAAGAATCAACATCTTGTCCTTTTGAAGTTAATTCATTCCTCAACTCGTAAATAACTTTCTTAGCTATGTTGAAATGTTCACGTTGTAGCACATTTTCTGGGGCTGGGTTTGTGTCAGCCAACCAAGCTTTCCAATTGATTCTGAACACATTTCGAGTAATCCACAGCACTAGGATTAAATGGATACAGTCCACATTTCCTGAATCCATTTTGAATTAAAGAGGGGAGACTTTCGAGTTTTTGGATCGTGAATAGAAGTGGGCAGAAGTTTGACTTCGTCAGAAGGGTATTGACATTCTTAGGATCATTCTGCCACTCTTGAGTTGTCTTTTTCCATTCCGATTTGAGTGGTTTAAAGACACTAACATCTGCTGGCTGCATGATGTGCGTTGTGCTCGGTGGTAAGCAGTAGAGAATGATGTTTCTCTCTGAACATTCCCTACTTAATTCCATCGTGAGATGTGTTCGGTGGGCATCAACAATAACAAAATGGGTTTTGGGATTAGATTGTCAACTAACCACTTGTCTACACAATTAATAATGTATTCAAAGAATATGTCACTCTTCATCCACCCACTGTCAGACCTCCCCAAAAACCAACCCTCAGGCCATTTCACTATCTTCAATTCCTCTAATTGAGTCAGAATTGTGCAAGGCCCCATTTTTCGTGGTCCCTCTGCAACTCTATTATGAAGACGGTCTTGTAGAGTCCCTCTTGGCATACCAAACTTCCTGCTCGCGTCTCTAATTAGCATTTCATTTTCTCTGAGAGCATCTTCAGGATACTGAAGTCCTCTTGGTCCCTGGCATATTTATAAAAGGCACATGCTACAGATCCTGTAAGAAAAAGTACAGTTATTTAATGCAGAAAGAGATCATGATATAATAAAAAGGAAATTAGCCGAAAGGAAATATCATGGCTGACTACTGGTTAACATCACACCAGTAGTCAGCCGTTATTTTAATATACGGCTGACTACTGGTATTATTGAGTGTCATGCACATATCCTTCACACTATAGAAAAGGGCCAGTTCCGATTTCCAACCACTGAACATCATGGAACAATATCTTCAATGAGCCCAAACACCAGTACTCAGCCTCCTAGGCCGAGCACTGGATTTTGATGCTACCACTGGCCCTATAGTCAGCCTCCCAAAATTGTAGGTTAGGAAATACAGAAACACAACAGCTTCATGAAAAAACTTAAAATTCATCCTTTGTTATTGTATTACAACCATAATTGATTGATTTGTGATAAAAGAAAGCATAATACTGACCTCTCAATCGATGGGCTGCAGTTAGTTCAAAAACTGCACATGCTCTTCAACTGCCATGATGCTGATAGGCAGCTAACTAAGTCTCTTCTTGGAAGTTTCAAATAGTCCCGGTAGGGGGCAGCATTAGTCTGAATATTTGAATCAAGGGAGGCTGGGTACTGGGACTCTGATTAATTGACAGTTAGGTTCCAAACAAATGTATTACAGGGAAATATATCACGACATGGCTGACTACTGGGGGCTGGCTGACCTTAGGCACAGTTACCCTATAGAAGCACTCCCGTATCAAACGAGATGAAATCACCAAATGAATTATTATTTGGATTTAAGACGCGTGGAATTTTGCCAATTGATGTGAAAAGGAATGATTGTGAGAGGAATGAAGTAGTGAGACAACAATTAAAAAAGAGACAAATCGAACAGAAACTTGTATATGATAGGAATAGCCATAAGTTAGATCCGTTCACAGTATCAGAAAATGTTTATGTTCTAAAACAGACAGACAAACCGTTAGAACCTGCAGTTGTAACTAAAATTTGTGAAAGACCTAGGTCTTATGAAGTTCAAATGTCAGGTGGTAGAATGATCGAAAGAAACAGAGTTCATTTGTGTAAAACGTCAACTGAAAACAATTGTAATAAAAATGTTCAGAGTGATGCGTTACCAAATGTAGAATTAGCGAGTTCTAATAATGTAAATCAAAATGCAAATGTTAACTCAAACCAAAGTGTTCAAATTAATCAAACTTATACTACGAGATCTGGTAGAGTTAGCAAACTGCCTTCACATATGAAAGCTTATACCACTTAAGGTTAAATGTATATTATCATTCTTGTCTTTCATCATCTTCATTTCCCCTTTTCCAGCCGACACTGGTTGGGGGCAAATATGGTTTCTCTCCACTTTGTACTGTCGTTCCACTATTTCTCTTCTGACATGGTGTTCCAATCCAGGTTCCGTTTTCTAATGCTATACTTCACCGAGTCCATTCAACGCATTCTTGGTCTTCCTCGTCCTCTCTTCCCTGTCATCCGTCGTTCCAGTGCTCGTCTTGGTAGCCTTACTTCATTCATCCGTTTGACATGTCCAAACCATCTCAATCTGTTTTGCTCCAGTTTGTCATTTAGTTTCTGTACTCCCAGTTCTTTCCGTATATCTTCATTTCTCATTCTGTCTCTCCTCGTTTTCTGGACCATACTTCTCAGGAATCTCATCTCAGCTGCCTGTACTCTGCTCTCATCCCTCTTAGTCATTGTCCAAGTTTCTGCTGCATCTGTCATTATAGGAACATAATATGCTTTGTACATAAGTTCTTTAGCCTTAATTGGTATATCCTTGTGCCATACTAGTCCCTGTACCTGTTGGTAGAAAGCACTCCCGAGTTGTATTCTTCTGTTAATTTCCAAATCTAGTCTTCCATCTTCAGTCTGTTCACTTCCCAAGTATTTGAAGTGTTTCACTACTTCCAATTCCTTATCTCCTACTTTGATTACTCCTTTTCCTTCTTTCTTATCTCTACTCATCACCACTGTTTTACTCTTCTCCACATTTATCTTCAATGCCCATTGCTCAATCTTTTCATTTATTATGTCTAACTGTTTTTGTACCTCCATCTCATCCTCGCCCCAGATCACAACGTCGTCTGCAAACATTACCTTCATCTTTGCCCTACTATAGTCTTTCATTGCTACCTTCATGATGTCATCCATCACCTTTAAGAACATTAAGGGTGACAACACACTTCCTTGCTTTAGTCCAGTGTCAACTTCAAACCATTCCGATGTCCCGACTCTAGTCTTCACACTACTGTAGCAATCCATGCTCATTCCATTTATCATGTCTCTCAGTTCCTTGCCTATCCCCCTGTTTGTTAAGCTTTCCCCAACTTTTGTTCTAGGGATGCTATCATAGGCCTTTTTAGATAAATAAAGGTCATTACCATATCCTTCCCATATTTCCAACTCTTTTCAATGTTCTGTCTCAGAACGAAAATGGATTCCACTGTTGACCTGCCCCCTCTAAATCCAAACTGCTCCTCCTCTATTTGGCCTTCTTCCTTTACTCTAATTCTTTTTTCTAGGATTCTTTCAATTACTTTGGCAACATGCGAGATGATGGTGATTCCTCCTTAGTTACCACACACCTTCCTGTCTCCTTTCTTGAATGTTGGCAATATTACTCCCTTTTTCCAGTCTTCAGGAACTTTCTTCTCTCTCCACACACTCCTGAGAAGTCTGTATGTCCACTAAAGTCCCACTGGTCCTGCCCTTGATCATTTCTATTGCTACTTCGTCGATTCCCACAGCTTTCCCCATCTTCATCTTTCTAACTGCCCATTCCACTTCTGCCATAATAATGTCTGATTCTTCTTCAATTTTTTTCCTCCACCGTTTTGGCTGTTTGCGTAACTTCTCCGCATGCCTGACGTCTCACCTTCAACAGCTTGCTGAAATATTCTTTCCATCTGTCCATTATCTCTTCTGGTTCTTTATTTTTCACGAACCCAATGCTCACCTTTTCATTCCTTCTACTTTTTATAATTCCAAATAGTAATTTTTTTCCACAATTTAAATCCTCCCTTATTTCCTGGGTGAATTCTTCCCAGCTTTTCTTCTTTTCCTCTGCAATTACTTTCTTGCAATCTCTGTTTGCTTCTATATATTTTGCTCTACTTTCTTCAGTCTTTTTTGTTTTCCATTCCTTCCAAGTTTTCTTCTTCTCTCTTATCTTTTCTTTCATTCGTATCATTCCACCATTTTGTCGCCTTTTCCCGTACCTTTCCTGATGTTCTACCACTGTTTACAAATGCACTCTTAAACTTTTCCCATTCTTGTTCCACATGGGTAATACCCGTCCTTGGTATCTGTTCTTGCAATTCTTTCTTTCCCTTTTTTCTTGTAATCGCATGACCTTTTATACTTTTCTTTTTGCTACCACTGCCCTATGGTCTCCTCCAAAGGCTTCCTCTGGCATGGCTGTGACATCCATTAGCTCTGTCCGATGTCCTTTTTCTACTAATACATAGTCTATCAGAGTTTTCGTTCTTCTATCTCCCCATCCATACCTCGTTATCTTCTGACTGTTTTTCTTTCTGAACACGTATTGCCTATAATTAATTGGTTTCGCTGACAGAAGTGCATTAAGAAATCCCCTTCTGGATTCTTACTGCCATAACCATATGGTCCCAAAATCTCCTCTCTTCCTTGTCTGTCTCTTCCCACTTGTGCATTCAAATCTCCCATTACCATTATTTCCTTATCCTCTATATATTTTTCCACATCTTCTAGGAATTCTTCTAAGTTCTCTTCTTTATTCCCCGTGTGTGGAGCATGTACTTGAAACAGATCGTTTGTCCCTGTCTGGAACTGTATCCTTCCTATGATCATCCTGTCACTTATCTTCTTCACCTCCTCCACATACTCTAGGACATCCTTTCTTATAATCATTCCTACTCCATTTCTTGCCTCCTGTCCTCCACTGTAAAACAGCCTGTATCCTTCCTTTAGTTTTCTTTCCCCTTTTCCTTTCCATTTCGTTTCACTGAGACCGAGGATGGCTCTATCCTTCCCCATCATGAAGGCCACTAGCTCCTCAGTCTTGTCTGTCAGGGTTAAGATGTTGACTGTCCCTATTCGGATATATTGTGATGCTGGTCGCCCATTTCTCACAGCTCCTCGAGCATCTGAAGAACTGCGCATCACCTGCAAGGGAGGTCCTAGCATTTTCCGAGGCTGAACCATATTTGCTATCATATTAGGCTATTATTGTCTTTGTATTCTTATAATGTTATTTGTATTGTTAAAATGGAGATCTCATGATATGTGTCGCCACCTAGTGTGGTATCTGTAGAGTTAGAGAGACAGTCGAATGCTGCTCTGTGTTGTCGTGAGTTATACAGTGATATTCTTTTCCTGGAGCGGGGCCGGTGGCCGACTGCCAACCGAGCTCGGTCCGCAGGGTTGCGCGAGGCGGAGGCGAACTAACCAGGGTTATTAAAGTCATTAAGTCACTAAACTTTCAACAACGAGGGTGTGTAGTGTCAGCGCACAAATAAGAAGGTAACTTAAACAACAGATGCAAGATTTAATTAAAGAAGCACAGATGTTTTTTTATTTCTTGGGAATCTGGATGACCTTATGTCACCAGTTAAAGGTTAGAACTTATCTTTTCACAGAAGATACTAAAAATGTTCTCCTTCAGCTGACAGACAGTAACTTTGGAAGTTACATCGTTACATTATGTAGCTACTCCTCTCCCCCCCCCTGCGTGTTGACTGTAATTAATCGAAGCACGGACCTAAGCCCGTTTGATGTTCAGTTGTCGGTTAATTTAAGTCGACAGATCAATTACCTGTACTCTAGTGGAGCTGGAGAACAATATACGCCAGCAGATATTCCTCACTACAGAAGGGAATCACAGCGTGTAAACCCTATATTTACACAGTACAACGCCTGTCTGTCAGCTGAAGGAGAAATCAGCATCTCCTGTGGATAGCCAAGTTCTTAAATCATGATTTGCTGGTGAATTTACCATTAATTAATGTACTTTGTTACGGTTTCCACCTGCGCGCAATCCGCGGTGCGAGCAAGATATTTACAGATATCTCAATTGCTCTCCAAATTGTTTCTATGTTTCCTGAATGCCATATTAATTTTCTTCTGGAATACTTTTAAACGTAAGGAAAAGTTTCTATAACTTCTTCAGGCAACTCCTACCATGTTTCAGTACCCCTGTTGATAATTAATACTGAGCTAAATTTGTTTTTTAAATTTTGTGGCCAATTTTGTGGCTAATTGTGTAAGCGTGATCTCGCCTACCCATATAATCTGGCTCTTGCATTCTGTTTCGTAATTCATTCCAGGTAGACTCCCCTGTGTATGCTTCATAAATTTCCTGGAGCCTTCTTTCATGTCTTCTGTTGTTAAGGGATTTCCATCCCAATGACTTTTAACATGTCAGAGACACTGTCAGTCTGGGAAAATTTGCCAAGAGCGATTCTTGCAGCTTTTCTTTGCACCATCTCCAATTCGTTGGTTAGAGTTGATTGATAGTCGTCCTACACACTCGGGGCGTATTCCGAAATCGGTCTCGCAAGCCATTTGTAAGCCAATTCTTTGGCCTGAATACTGCTGCTCTTCATGTTTCTCATAACAAAATATAAAGGTTTTTGCACCTTGTTAGTAATGCGCTCACTCCAGTGTAACCTGTTATTTATGGTAATCCGGAGATAGCTGCATGACTCGAATCCTGGAAAATCGAAATAGTGAGTAAAAAAGTTTCCGCCCAATCAATACCTTTCACACTATAAATTTAATGTTTCTTTCTCATACTAGGGACATGTTTCGAACAATATTTGTTCTTCTTCAGCCTTATACATTTATCAACATTGTAACTTATCTAAGACATTTGCATAATTAAAACACATGCACAATAGACAATTCATTATAGAGCATACAACTAAAAACGTAATGTTAAAAAACTTGGATAACACATTAAAACATTTGGAACTTCTTATTCCCATTTGTACTATATTCAGTTCTGAATGGCCTTGCTATGAAGGCTTAATTTAACGGTGATAAGCAGTAGGTCAGTAAGAAGCTCAGAGTCATCTCCCTCTGGCTTATGCTTGCTGGTGATGTATTGATGGGTTACACATGGTCTTTGGTTAAGTTGCTTTAACAGTTGCGTCATACGGATTGTTGGTGTTAGCTTGGTAAGGCGATCCTGCCGTGGGGTGTTTATTGTGGAGTAAACTGTAAAGATACGAAATTTAAATAAACTGAAAAGTGCGTCTGAGAAGAAGAATAGATAGAGTTGAAGGGGATAAACGGTAACTTACTGGGTGACGTCTTGAATGTATCTTTCGGGTTTAACTGAGTTGAAATCCTCCTGCCTGGTTGCTGTAATGAGCCAAAGATCTAATATTAGTATGTATGTGTGGGAGAGGGAACTGTTGCCGAATGATGTTGCATTAAGTGGCTTACTTGTTCTGGCCTGTGAGACGTGTAGCGTGGAGCCGTGTTACACTGAGTGACCTGCTATGCGCTGGGCTGAAGCGAGTGTTTACGGTAGTATGTGGCGGGGAGGGGAGGGTAAAGAGAGGGGAACCGGTCTTGGCTGAGTGGAAACAGGTGTGTGGGTGCGACGCGTGACGTCATATGTTTGAATTAGTAACTTCATGGGGGGTGCAGGGTTAGCGCTGATGCGGGAGGGTGATTGGTTTGGGTGTTATTCGGAAACGTTTGTTTATGTCGTTTAGAGTCGGGGAAAAAATTTGTTGATGTTCTCATACAGAATGTTTACTTCGAAGTTGATTTCATTGAGATTGTGTGTTGGGTTAGTGCGTTGCGCATTATCAATTTCTATTTGTTCAAGTACGTTCATTATTGCTCCCTTCTTGGCATAGTGGATGATCTCCAGATCATTCTGGATATTTGTAAATTTATGTTTGGTGTCCTGCATGTGCTGTCCCATGGCCGAAAATTTTCTATGTTTTATGGCGTTAACATGTTCGTAATATCTTGTTGTGAAGCTGCGTCCGGTCTGTCCTAGGTAATCTGCTCTACATTGTTGGCATTTAAGTTTATAAATGCCCGACGAATGATATTTATTTGACTCGTTGATTTTCTTGGAGTTGAATATTAGTTTGTGGTTGTTATTATTGGTTCTAAAGGCGATTTTAGTGTTGAATTTCTTGAAAATACTTGTTACATCGTAGGTGTATTGGTTGATATAAGTGAAGACGGCAAAATGTGTTTTCTCTTTCCTTAAAGGGGTGAGCTGAGATTGAGGTTTGTTGATGATTTTTACGATGTCTGGTCGAGTGTATCCATTAGCTTCAGCGATTTGAAAGATTGTGGCTATTTCTTGTTGGTAATCTTGTTCTGACATGGGAATGCTGATTGCTCTGTTGATGTAGCTAACGAACGCTGCCCTTTTGTGACCTTGGGGGTGATTGGAATTCTTTCTGATTACAGTGCTTGTTTGTGTTGGTTTTCTATAGATGCTGTATTGTATTTTTTCGTTCTTAGTGGTTATGTTGAGATCTAGGTAATTGATTAAGTTGTTGACTGTGGAGTCACCTGTAAATTTAATGTTGGCAACTGAATAGCATTGATGCCAACATTAAATTTACAGGTGACTCCACAGTCAACAACTTAATCAATTACCTAGATCTCAACATAACCACTAAGAACGAAAAAATACAATACAGCATCTATGGAAAACCAACACAAACAAGCACTGTAATCAGAAAGAATTCCAATCACCCCCAAGGTCATAAAAGGGCAGCGTTCGTTAGCTACATCAACAGAGCAATCAGCATTCCCATGTCAGAACAAGATTACCAACAAGAAATAGCCACAATCTTTCAAATCGCTGAAGCTAATGGATACACTCGACCAGACATCGTAAAAATCATCAACAAAATCAAAAACAAACCTCAATCTCAGCTCACCCCTTTAAGGAAAGAGAAAACACATTTTGCCGTCTTCACTTATATCAACCAATACACCTACGATGTAACAAGTATTTTCAAGAAATTCAACACTAAAATCGCCTTTAGAACCAATAATAACAACCACAAACTAATATTCAACTCCAAGAAAATCAACGAGTCAAATAAATATCATTCGTCGGGCATTTATAAACTTAAATGCCAACAATGTAGAGCAGATTACCTAGGACAGACCGGACGCAGCTTCACAACAAGATATTACGAACATGTTAACGCCATAAAACATAGAAAATTTTCGGCCATGGGACAGCACATGCAGGACACCAAACATAAATTTACAAATATCCAGAATGATATGGAGATCATCCACTATGCCAAGAAGGGAGCAATAATGAACATACTTGAACAAATAGAAATTGATAATGCGCAACGCACTAACCCAACACACAATCTCAATGAAATCAACTTCGAAGTAAACATTCTGTATGAGAACATCAACAAATTTTTTCCCGACTCTAAACGACATAAACAAACGTTTCCGAATAATACCCAAACCAATCACCCTCCCGCATCAGCGCTAACCCTGCACCCCCCATGAAGTTACTAATTCAAACATATGACGTCACGAGTCGCACCCACACACCTGTTTCCACTCAGCCAAGACCGGTTCCCCTCTCTTTACCCTCCCCTCCCCGCCACACACTACCGTTAACACTCGCTTCAGCCCAGCGCATAGCAGGTCACTCAGTGTAACACGGCTACACGTCTCACAGGCCAGAACAGGTAAGCCGCTTAATGCAACATCATTCGGCAACAGTTCCCTCTCCCACATATACATACTAATATTAGATCTTTGGCTCATTACAGCAACCAGGCAGGAGGATTTCAACTCAGTTAAACCCGAAAGTTACATTCAAGACGTCACCCAGTAAGTTACCGTTTAGCCCCTTCAACTCTATCTATTCTTCTTCTCAGACGCACTTTTCAGATTATTTAAATTTCGTATCTTTACAGTTTACTCCAGAATAAACACCCCACGGCAGGATCGCCTTACCAAGCCAACACCAACAATCCGTATGACGCAGCTGTTAAAGCAACTTAACCAAAGGCCATGTGTAACCCATCAATACATCACCTGCAAGCATAAGCCAGACTCTGAGCTTCTTACTGACCTACTGCTTATCACCGTTAAATTAAGCCTTCATAGCAAGGCCATTCAGAACTGAATATAGTACAAATGGGAATAAGAAGTTCCAAATGTTTTAATGTGTTATCCAAGTTTTTTAACATTACGTTTTTAGTTGTATGCTCTATAATGAATTGTCTATTGTGCATGTGTTTTAATTATGCAAATGTCTTAGATAAGTTACAATGTTGATAAATGTATAAGGCTGAAGAAGAACAAATATTGTTCGAAACATGTCCCTAGTATGAGAAAGAAACATTAAATTTATAGTGTGAAAGGTAATGATTGGGCGGAAACTTTTTTACTCACTATTTCGATTTGTAAGCGTCAATACGGACCCAAAAATGGAAAACCCTCCAGTTAATCTTCGAATCCTGGAATAATTTTGTTTTCTAATCTATAATCAAATATTTTCCCTTTTCTGTTGTTAGTGAAAGACAGGCATTTACTTTTTTCTACACTTACCCTCATGTCAGTTTGGATAACCCTGCATTCTATACGTTCCAAGTCTTTATGGAGGAGCTCAGTGTCAACTTGATATTTTACTGTTCTATATAGCAAATAGTCGGACGTCCGATTTAACAGATTCTGCCAGGTCGTTGATATATAGAGGAGACAACAGTGGCCCAATTACAAATGATGTTCGAAGTCCCTAAATTATTTATAAGAACAACAGCAGAAATCAGTTTGATGATAGAATTCCTTGCTTGCCGTATCTATTCTATGAGGACGGTTTTCTTTAACCTTCGATGGTGCCGGTAAACAGCGTATCGAGTGGTAGGAGGCTGTGCATCTCTCCCACTATAATCCCTGCTACTTCCTACATCATTATGCCAATTTGAGCTGAGTTACAGGCATGTAAACATGGCTGCTACGCCAAGCATGAGTTGCATAATGTGATTCGGTTTCTCCAAGCAGAAAGGAGTAGTGCAGTGGTAATTCATTGAGGAATGAATTCTTGTGATTTATGACAAGATGCTGCCGTAACCCAAGGGCTCCTGTATCTAGCCCCAACTTAGCTCCGAGCGACTTCCACTTCCATGAGCTGAGAGAGTAGTTAGGAGAGCAGAGGTTCCAGATGAGCTTCAACTCACTAGTGGCAACATTCTATGAAGAGCTCATCCGCAGATATGAAAAATACCTCAATCTTATATATGGGCCATTCCTTTTCGGCTGGTGCAATTTGCATGTGCAGTGGTGTTTCAGCCCACAGCAAGTCTTCAAACGTGTGCAAACAGTGCAAATGATGTGCGCAATGTCTCCACGCGCAATGCATGCGTATATATTGAGTCGGTCGAGTCCCAGTGCTCTACTCGAGTTGACAGGGTGAGGACATGCAATCTCCTAGAATAGTGGCTGGTTGATTTTATTATGCCACCCTTTGTTGAAATTTTATAGGAATGTTGGATCATCATTACCTTCGTTGATCGATTAATAAATCTCACGATCCGTGTTGATATGGAGTTCATTGTGGTGTTTGAAGCCATATTTTCAGTGTTGCCTTAGTAAACAAGAGTTTAGTGCTTTTCAGTCGGTCAACACGAATGTACCCAAAAGAGATGGGTTATGCCCTAATCCTGAAATAAATTACATGAGATTAATAAAACACTAGGATGACCAGTTTCGATCGTCAAGCGATCATCATCAGATCCAATACACTTAGGCTATAAAATCTATGTTTGAAATACAGGTGAAAATATTTACAATATGTACAATTATTTAGTGCAGTATTGGTACTGCAACTGTCAGTGTATGCTAAATGCAGTATATATGTTAGGTGAAATGCTAAATGGTGATGGCTATCCGGAGATTGTACTTTAGAGAGATTATATGGTTGTAAACTATGGTTAAACTATAAAAATTTTAGGCTAACTACTTATCTGATTGTCTTCCGTACTACAGCTATTCGCAGTTTCCGTGCTCACTTGAACTCGCTGTGCAGTCGTCCGCACAGCGAGTTCAAGTGAGCACGGAAACTGCGAATAGCTGTAGTACGGAAGACAATCAGATAAGTAGTTAGCCTAAAATTTTTATAGTTTAACCATAGTTTACAACCATATAATCTCTCTAAAGTACAATCTCCGGATAGCCATCACCATTTAGCATTTCACCTAACATATATACTGCATTTAGCATACACTGACAGTTGCAGTACCAATACTGCACTAAATAATTGTACATATTGTAAATATTTTCACCTGTATTTCAAACATAGATTTTATAGCCTAAGTGTATTGGATCTGATGATGATCGCTTGACGATCGAAACTGGTCATCCTAGTGTTTTATTAATCTCATGTAATTTATTTCAGGATTAGGGCATAACCCATCTCTTTTGGGTACATTCGTGTTGACCGACTGAAAAGCACTAAACTCTTGTTATGGAGTTCATTACCGCAAAGTATTTTCCATCACGTGAGTTGCTGGAAGCCTTGCCCACTGTGTGATGCATGAAATGACTCAGTGTTTCCGGAATGTACCCTGTCAATCTTCGTATTCTGTTATCCTATCGTAAATTGGTAGCAATCTTTGTCGCCCTGAGATGTTCCTGCTGGGATGAAGGAGGAATCCATTTTAGTTTATTTTGTGACCAAGTAGCCTTCACCTGATTTCATGATGTTTGTTTTAATGGTTTAAAGAGTGGACACATCTGAGGCAGGAGGACTGCCAAGGGGAAGTCCCATGATATTGTGTAGACTCGCTCAAAAATTCTCACGCACAGGCGACCAGCCACAAATGGCCAGCCATATAATAACAGTGATTGTGTTCTAATGTTTGTACATTACCCTTGGTAGTAAATTCATTTTGTTATTTACAAAGTTCTTTTTTAATGGCTGGTTGGAGGTTGAAAACTGCCCTCTTATGTAATATTACATTGACAGGAAATCAATTCTTCTCTCGTGGATTTGCAAATATCTGTCTGTTTCTGCATTGGGCAGGTTTTATTTTAGGCTGCATAAAGTGCTAGTTTCATGGGGCGACAGAAAATGTCCAGTTTAAGCAGGTTTCTGATTTATTTAAGGTTGGGTTTGGACAGGTTTTACTGTAATAATGAAGTGTGTCGTAACTCGGAAATTACAAGGACATTTCCATTAGTGTGTAGTAATAATCTGTGAAGTTTCATTGTTGTAAATTCAAAGACAAACGAAGTAAAATATAAAATGTGGAAGTGTAACCTGTAGAGCATCCAGCGTTTAGAAAAGACTGTGGGTCTTATGGGCTTTTACTTTTAACGGAACCCCCCCCCTACACTGGTTTTGTTACCTCACCTGTTATCATGAAGGAACTCTGAACATACATATTTTTCATCATAATAGCTTCCTACAATTATCTACCAATTGATTACCTTTGTTATTGCATACAAGTATCGTTTATATTACGTCTTAGTGATTTAAACATTTCCGAGGTTAGCACGCTGAAACGAAGAGCATCGTCCAGTGCTGCATGCTCGCCCGGAGTTGAGCACGTGCTCAGTTCCGCCGGCAACATAAGTTCTGAAGCACTATCCGTCATTGGTGTTATTGTTGTTTGTCTGTTTTATTTTCTGTTCGATCGAATCAGGACTTCCGACAGTTGGGTTCGAACCCACTATCTCCCGAATGCAAGCTCACAGCTGCGCGCCCCTAACTGCATGGCTAACTCACTACAATATTACAAATATTAATCTAAACAAAACAACAAGAATAGAATTGAAAGAAACTAAATTATAGCCTAAATAATAACAAAAAAAGTGATGATCAACAGTATTGCTGACGTAAAAATTGTTAACATCGTCAGCATAAAGTACATCCGAGAAGGAAGGAAGGGTTGTGCTCTCGACATCTGTCAATCAGTAATGCGTCATATCACAACGAAATGAATGTCGTTATTGGTTCTCTTTGCGTACATTATCCTTAATACTGGTCCAATCCGTTAAACATCTGCAAAACTGCTCCTTCCTGTGCGTGTTCTACTTCAGGTAGCTGCTGGGGTTGTGTTGTCTCGCTAACTTATGAAAGAACAGTACTCGAAGCGGGTGAACATAACGTACGACGTCAGCACTACCTCTGCCTCGAGTTATCAACACTGTCGCCATAAGGCTCCACAGCCTTTTCTAAATGCTGGATGCTCTATAGTCTTAAGTCTCCCCCTGCTATACTTTGGTACTGTGCACCAACTCTGAAGTTCGCTGTATGTCTCTCCATTTTTTGCACACACTTTGTTTGTACCTGGCAGTACATACCGAACAGGAATGCTCTTAGGATCGCTTCATGAACAGTTGTGCATTGAAGAATTGCTCATGATGGAGGGGAAAATACGTAACATTAAGGTTGTTACTATTGAGCTAAAACTTGTGGAGTGCACACAGTCCTTGAAATGCTGCATGAAATTGTTTCATCATTCCCCCCCCTTAATAGTCTCCTAATTTTTTTTAGGACGAGTCTCTTGAGTCACTACTTACCAGGGATGGGGAATAACACTGTTACTTTTTACGATAACAAGTGGGTAACAGCATTATAAATTAAGTTCAGCAACTGTAATGCCGCTTTTTTTAACAGTAACGAAATAACAGAAAAGCTTGTTACTTTCAAGATAGAACAATATTGATGTCACTGGTGTCTCTCATTTTGTTTTGAATATTATTCTAATTTACTTTAAAATATAATTTTAGGCGGCTTAGTCGGTAGCATGCTGAACTGCTGTGCCCAAGGTAGTGGGTTCAAACTCAGCCGAAGTCGTCGGATTTTTTAAGAGCGTTAAAATCCTTCATTATGCCTCCCTTCGGAGGGGAAGTAAAGCCGGCGGGCTCATGTCATAGATTTATGGCAAGTAAAAGAACCTACCACTACAATAATTGGTGGTGTGTAGCAAAATTTGTAGGTTGTATTTGGCTGGTTAGGTAACACTCTATCAAGTTCCAACGTAGCCGCTAGATTAGTGGCAGCGGCATCTGGTAGCCAAAGTTGGAACTACTTGAAATTGAACTTTCATTAATTTCATCTCTCATTAATTCCTCTCGTGAGGTTGGCATCAGGAAGGGCATCCGGCCGTAGGAACTATCAGCCACGTGGTTCATCGGATATCATCCCCGACCCCGTTGGAAACGGGATTAATAAGGGGTAGACATAGAATAGAATTTAAAATAAAATTTTATTTTTATTGAAATGCTGTAAGCATTCTTTCTGGAGGAATCGTTAACAAGCATTTAGGTACTTTTTTAAATTTCTTGTTCTGGCTCTGGCTCCAGAAAGAATCTGTCAGTGTCCTACACCTTTGACCGACAGTGTCGTGGGGCGAACTTGTGATTTTAAATCAGAGATATATCTAGGTGCCTGGATCCAGGTAACCTCTGTCCAGTTCTCATTGGGATAAGTTTAGACAACGGTTTGAGAAAGAAGTGATCATGTTTCGCCAGGAAAGTCAAGGTATAACAATTTCGAATTCAGTGGCGAGTCGTGAATTTAACGAGATGTGTCTGTCACAATAATCATTTATTATTATTAAATATGTATTCACATTTCCAATTCATTTTTTGTTCATATTACTGGAATCCCCAAAGCCATTCAAATCAAGCAAATTATAGAGATTGGGGAAAGTATTGTTAAACACCTGTATTATACAAAAGTAATGGAAAAGTAACTGTGTTACTTTGATAATATTATAACTAGAGCAAAGATTTTTATGTAATATCAACATGCAAACTATGTAGGCCCTACATATTTATGTAATACTATTAGCTGAAATATGTAATATTACATTTAAAAATGTTATATGTAAATATGTAATATTAATTTAATTTTTTTCATTATATTTTTGAAAAGTAAAGTGTGGTACAGTAATTAATTAATTAATGAAGCATGTCTGTATTATAGCAAACTTAAATAAATTCCATTATTATGTATGAAAGATTGCAAAAATTTAATAGAAGTTTCATAATTATTATAATTTTTATAGTCACTGTTTAAATTATCTGTCTACTAAATATTACTTTGCAGACCTCAATTTACTTCCTTCACTCCAAATTGCAATGCACTATCAGAGACATCTCCAAAGTTTTCTATTGTCATGGAATGCCGCCGATCAGAGAGGACATTTTTGTATACAGAAAATGATCTCTCCACGTCACAGGAAGTTGCAGGTGCAAATTTAAGTAGGTTATATTTTTCAGGAGAGATATCGTCTGAAGGATTCTCTTCTTCGCTGCTGAGGATCTCGCACAGTGCAGTGAACGTGAAGAAGCCATAACAGACTCAAATTTCTTACATTACTTCTATTCCAACAGTCCCTTCAACAGCCCTTAATTTTGATTTCACATCTTCCACAATGTCCAGTGATTTCTTCAAAGTTTCTAATTTTAAAATACTGTCAGCAATGAATCCTAAATTGCTTTGGATATGAGCTAATTGGCACTGTACTTTAGAATCACTGAAAACACTTTGGGCATCTCTCACTGAAACTGCTGATTTACATAAAAACTAATCTAATCACGGACTTCACATCTTTAAAATGTTCACTATAAAATCAGGCAGCTTCGATCCACATGCCCCGCCTGGTCAGGACAGGTTGAGGGGGCAATTTCAAGGTGTCTACGACCCGGGAAGACCGGGAATTCTCTGGGAATTATGAATTTCTGGAATAATCAGGGAATTTCTTTGTTAATCAGGGTTTTTCTCCGTTTAGCTATATCCCGTAAAAGTGGAACCAATACTTTCGAATTTCGCGGGAAGTGATCACTCCCTACTGATGACAGTGCTCAGCCAATGAGCAGTGCCTTCTCAAGCTCAACAGAACGCATGATGTGGCAACTTTTCCGTTCGCTTTCTGCGCAGGAGCCAACTATGCCATTTTATTGGGCCTTGAGCATTTTGTTCGTTGCGATCAGTATTGCCAATTTAGTGATTTTGTCGATAGATGTAACAACTTTGGTGACAAAAAATTTTAAATTTAGTGTTGTTTATACTAGCAACCCGCCCGGCTTCGCCCGGAAACAGTTATGAATGCATTATGTGACGAGCGCTTTTTGTTTTCGATGTCGAACTACAACCTAGGCCTATATCCGTTTTACGTCTCGGCATGATGGGTTAAAATCACTGACTGGACTATTCATTATATTATCTTGGAGATAGCATGTGCAACAAATTCTTGTCAGACGTAATTTAAGAATGGCAAGGTGCATGAAACACAAATCCTCCTCCTGTCCAATCTAAAAACACTTATAGTGAGCGATGTATTGAAGATAGAGATATGCTCTCGCGGACTTTCTTGTAGAACTTTTCATGCTGAACAATTCTTACACTCATAGTATATTGATATTTTTAACGGTTTGCCCAGTGTAAGCTTAAAAAGCGCACGGACGCGAGGTTTTTTTTCGACTTTTTCACTGAAATCGTTACTGCTTGGCTTCCTTTGTTCATACATAAATTATTTGCTACAGAAACCTTCCCCGAGATATCTTTTGCAGAATGGTGAAAACCGTATCAAAATCCATCCAGTGGTTCTCAAGATTACCCATGACATCCAAGAATCGGGGACTTGGTTTTATACTAAGTAGAGATTTAGGGACTATTTAAACTCCCGTTAGCGATCGAATTTTGACTACTACTGGGTGATGACGGGCTACGTTAATTTACGTAGTTTTGTATTGATACGCGGACAACCAGCTACGTAAATTAAAGTTTTCTTACAGTGCTTCATTCTTGTGTAATCTTGTCCTCTCCGCCGTTCATTAATCAAAATACGTGTTATTTACGAACTAAGGTCTTTGTTGAACGAAATTCTGATAGGTATTTTGTCTCGATAATGCTTTCGGTACAGGAAGTGAGGTTTTATATCACTCAGTTACCGCTGTAACGTGTTTTTCGAGGGGATTTTACGCCACTGGCATAAGTCAGTAGGAAGCCATTCTATATTTATTTACGCGGCAAATTGTTCAGCCAAGAGAAGCTTTCATGTTAAATTATTATTATTAAATTATTATTATTATTATTAAGGTATTTTTTGGAGCATTTTTATAAAATTATAAGCATACAGGAGAAAGATAAGGATTTCTCGTAAACCTAAGCCGTGGTTAACTCCGGAAGTCAAGAAAATGATGTCCCGTAGAGATAATCTTTTCAGACAATACAAACGTTCTGGTCTACCAAATGATTTTGAAAAGTACAGAGTACTTCGAAACCAAATTAAGCAAACTTGACGTAATCTTAAATTTAAGTATGTTCGTGATACAACCTGCCGACTAAACACGGCTAGAGCGTGGAAACAACTCGGTGCTTTGGGCATAGGAAAAAACCAGGAGCAACTCCCTATACCTGACATTCCACTAGACGAGCTAAATGCATATTTCACGGATGCAGATATGCAATCCAGCCCAAATAACGCTGCCAGTCACGGCCCATCATTTCCACCAACAGATCGACCCAGCTTTTCATTTCGTAACTTAAGCACTAATGAAGTAAAGAGAGTGTTGTATTCCATTAGATCCCAGGCGAGCGGGATTGATGATATACCTATAAAATTTATACATTACATTATTGGTGCTGTTCTCCCCATTCTCACACACATTTTTAATTTCTGTTTAAACAATGGCACACTGCCTTCTATCTGGAAATACGCCAACGTGATCCCTCTTCCTAAAATACCTTGCCCGCTGTTACCGTCCGACTACCGCCCTGTATCTATTCTCCCTGCTCTCTCCAAAGTACTGGAACGGTTAGTACAAACTCAATTACTGGAATATTTGAACACTCACTCTCTACTTGATCCACTCCAGTCTGGTTTCAAGAAGGGCCACAGCACAGCTACTGCCTTACTTAAGGTGACTGATGACATCAGACAAGCAATGGACCAAAGACAAGTAACAATACTCACACTCCTCGATTTCAGCAGAGCATTTGACACCATAGATATACCGACCCTATTGAAGAAGCTAAAATCCCTTCTTGGCTCCGAAGCCATACATTTTTTCTCTGCTTACCTAACGGGTCGAAATCGGCGTGTGATTGTACAGGACACCACCTCACAGTGGCGTCAGAAAAAGGCAGGAACCCCCCAAGGTTCGGTCCTTGGGCCCCTACTTTTCGTGCTCTATATCAACGATATCTCCTCCACAATTAACTATAATAAATATCATCTTTATGCAGATGATCTCCAAATATATTGCCACA
This sequence comes from Meconema thalassinum, assembly GCA_946902985.2. Lineage (NCBI taxonomy): Eukaryota > Metazoa > Arthropoda > Insecta > Orthoptera > Tettigoniidae > Meconema > Meconema thalassinum. The sequence continues at coordinate 882,821,269 of OX336389.2, read as the reverse complement.
CTAGTATCAACAATATATCAAATGCAATAAGGGATATAAACACTGATATCCATCAACTTAGTGTATACGCCGATGACAACTCTCTCCTGCTCAATCCTAAGAAAACCCAAACTATCATCATCGGCTCTCATAAGTTACTAAACTCTTTAAAAAACAACTACGTTGTGCCTCCAGTAACACTGAATTCAATCACCATCCCCTTTAGTAAAGAAGTAAGGAACCTTGGGTTAACCTTAACTGAAACTCTTGACTGGTCACCACATATAAGAAATACACGTAAAAAGATATACGCATCCCTTCACCCACTCGTGCGCCATAAGAATATTTTACCACTAGACATTAAGATTAAACTCATCCAGACACTAATACTACCAATTCTAGACTACTGTGACATCGTTCTCGTTGACGCGACTCATGGACAAACAATGAAACGCCAACAAGCATTGAACTCTTGTCTTCGGTTCGCTTTCAATCTAAGATATGATGCCCACATAACCCCAAGCTACCGTGCTCTTTCATGGCTTAAACCTGATGAACGCCGTAAATTTCACTTGTTGACATCCATCTATCGATTTCTGCATGAAAACACCCCCACGTACATGTCATCAAAATTTAGTTACTTGTCCTCATATCATAATCGAAGCACTCGATCTGGCTCTTCCCTCGCCATCCCCATCAACCACTCATCCATGTTTAACCGCTCTTTTGTTGTAGCTGGGTCTCGACTATGGAATTCAACTCCTCCCGATATCAGAAATTCCACAACAATAAATAAATTTAAGGCCGCATGCCGAGATTACCTGTTGAATACTGCTGACTGCCCCGTGTGAATGGTGATGGATGATAGGACGTATGACTGAGCTAGGATTATATCTAGGATATTATAGTAAGGTCTGTGACATTGTGATTATTATTATTATTTGTATTGTTATAATTATTACTATCATTATTCATGTGCCTTTTTTACTAATATTAGTATTAGCATAATTAATTTATTATCATCATAATGTTTTTTGTATTTTCGAAATTGTCATAAGCTATGTACTGGTACCATATTTCGTGGTTAAGTGTAAGAGAGGGCCATGAGCCCTAACTTCGCCACTACCGAAGACATAAAATAAATAAATAAAATACAGATAGGTTTTCTATGTCATAGAAAACACTATCAAGCAAATTATTACGAACTACATTATCATAGAAAATTATATGATTACGGAATTTTACGGAGTTTTGTCAGTTAGGGTATTATAAGAGAGATGACTCACTGGGAATTCGGATACAGGCTTATTCTTGTCAAGAAGCATGTCGCAAGCCTGGGTTGCAGCGTCAAGAAAAGGCGAAATAGTCTGGAACGGCAAACGACGTCATCCGCGCGCCGTGTGTATTGAGCCTAAGGAGGGGAGTAGCGGGGTGGCACAGCCAATCAGTGGAGACCACGTAAGGTGGAAGTCGGCACCGGAGTGGGGAGCCGACGAGTGCATATATCGTTTGGCGCGCCGTGGAGTGGAGGACTTTTCTGTGTAAGACTTGACCAGTATGGTTGCACGTGTGAGTGGCTCCGAGGTTCCGTGGAGGAGAGGACTATCTTTGTAAAACTTAACCAGTGTGGTTGTACGAGTGTTTGGCTCCGATGTTCGGACCATAAAGTTATCAAATCTACCAGGATATCATCAACTAACGAAGAAGATGACGACGTCCAGGAGACAGTGGGAAGCTCTCTTCATCATCCAGTACGAGGGAAATGCTTCGGCAATTTCCAGTGGTAACCGCGAATGACGCAGAGCTACGCAATCTCTCGTTTCTCTTTGTTTTATATTCAGTATTCAGTAACTTCATAGCTTGGGAATAAGAGTAAAATCGGTAATTTATCCGAATCCGTTTTCACGTAATTTTCTAGCGGTAATATTCAAATCGCAAAGCTCCAATTTAAATTTTAAACTTATTCATATTATTAATTTTGCAGTACTTGTTATATATAATAAATTCATTTCTTTTAACCATGCAATCTTTGCTTTCAGTAGGTAGCATTAGATAAAATGCTCCTTCTCCTGATACAATTGTTTGTTGGGTTAATGATCAAATCATACCACGATCTGAGTGAATAGATTCTTGAAGGTGTTTTACCAGAGCTAGGTGTTGTTAAACACAAATTTAGATTTCAACATAGCGTTGAGGTCTTGGTGCCCATTAAAACAACATATCTTAGGCAGAGTTGATATTTCAAAGTGCAGTAAGGGCCAGTCAAACCGTTTCATTTGTATGCTCAACGTGGAGCCAGGCAAGACCGTTTCATTTGGAGCCCAACGTGGAGCAAAGCAATACCGTTACACTTGTCGCCGACAACTTGGGGCTGAAAACCTAATAACATTTGTGGAAGGAGAAGGGTATATATTTCTGTGCCTGTATTTTGGGGGTTATTTGTCTGTATCGGTGTATATCATTATGGGGGATGAGAAAGAAAGACAGATGAGGTTACGTAGTGGTCATCAACTGGAGAGTGATGATACGAGCAGTATGTCGAGTGATGGTAGTACCGGGGTAGCGGAGGTAAATCCCGATACTGAAACAGGGAGTGTAGGCGGCCAACCAGAATTAAAAACTTTACTTCTCGAGTTTATGTATCAGAAGAAAGTTAGTAGTGATGCCTTAAATGCAAAATTAGAACAGAATAATGCAAGATTAGAACAAAACAGTAGGGAAAATAAAGTAAGTACAGATGCCTTAAACGCCAAATTAGAACAAAACAGTAGGGAAAATAAAGAAAGTACAGACGCTTTAAATGCTAAACTGGAACAAAACAACGCTAAACTAGAACAAAACAGTAGGGAAAATAAAGAAAGTACAGATGCCTTAAATGCCAGATTAGAACAAAATAGTAGGGAAAATAGAGAGAGTACTGAAACTTTAAATGCTAAATTAGAACAAAACAGTAGGGAAATTAGTGATAAATTCGAACTGATTAGAGGTGAGATCAAAAGGGTGATGGAAGAGAAGGCTAAAGAGATTATTGCAGATGTAGACAGAAAATTAGGAAAAGTACAGGAGGAGTTAGAATTTAGAATCAGTACACAGGCTGAAAATTTAAAAGAACTAGTGCAACTGGAAACACAGCAGGTCAAAAAGCAATTGGGGGGAGAAATTGACAAAATTCAGGTAGCAACTAAAGAGGTTAAGGAACAGCTGAGGGGTAGAATTGAGAAAGTCCACTCGCAAATAGTTGCAGAAGTAAATGATTTAAGAGAGAGTAATAGAGAGAGCATTAGCAAGATTGAGGAGAAACGAGCAAAGCTATATGATAAAGTAGAAGAATCAGAAGGAAACATTAAAGTAACAGTAAACAGTATTGAGAGGAAGGCTGAGGAGAAAATCGCAGAATTAAAATTAAAAGCTAGGATCAGGCAAGAAAATAGTCAGAATAGGCCAGTTTTTGTGAATAGCACACACAGGGAGGTAGAACTGGGTAAGTTCAGCAATCGACAGGGGTGCCCAATGGAGTTCATGAATACTATAGAAAATAAATTCGGGGAGAGGTTGGAAAATGGTAGTATTGAGTGGTGCCAGGTAGTTGAAATTTTAGAACAAGTGTTTGTGGGGGAAACGAGGAATTGGTTTGCTGTCTACAGAGACAAGTTTACTGATATTAATGATTTTAAAATGAAATTCTGTGAAAAGTGCTGGAATGAGGTTATTCAGTCGCAGCATCGTGAGGGAGTAATGTGTGGTAAATATAACCCTGAAGGAAGCTCCACCATGACCGAATACTTTTTAGGGCAGGTATTAGTGTGTAAATATCTGGATGGCTTGAAGGAGGAAAGTGATGAGGTGAGGTTGCTACTTAGGCACATTCCCTATAGGCTCCGTGCGTTAGCGGGAGAAATGGTCCGCCACGCTACGAGTGGCCGGAATTGTAAGCTGTTGCGGTTTACCGCGGACCGCAGAAATATCAGCTGTCATCACACAGCGTGTTGCCATGGCAGACTTGATAATAACTGTAGGATTTCAGAGTATTTTATCTGACTATAATCGGCCCAATTCTGCGAAGAAAGGCCGTCTACTTGCAGAAAGTGGGCATGTTTTAAATTTAGTAGAAAAGCAGTTTGCAGCAAATACCAACAGTGTAATAACTGCTAATGTGATAAGAGAAACATCAGTTCGCCAGAAACCTTAACATGTCACAATAGAGGTAACGTATCTATTCATTTTATGCATTAGTTATGGGTGACAGCAGGGGCAGATGACCACGTAGTTCCGCCCCTTAAAACATCAATAACTAACTAACTGGGGTGACAGCGGCATTAATGTTCATGTACACGCAATTTCTAATACGATATAATGTTATCGTAGGTTAATGCTACTAGAGAGACGATTGCATGTTCCTGTGAATGCCCAGCTGGATCGTCAGAGAAGTGCAAGCATATTTCAGCAGTTATTCATGCAGTTAATTCAGAGCATGTAACTTCGCGAACCGATCAACCCTGTGAATGGTCTAGACCTCGAATCTCTAAACGCGGGGAAAGAGAAATATAACAAGGGGAAGAGGTTAGAAGAACTTTTTCCCACAAAAAGGCAGAGGCTTGATGTAAAACCAGCTGAAATTCCCGATTTGAAAACCCCATGTATACTATCCAAAATTTTAAATGAGGAGAAAAAGTCAGAATCAGTTAAAGTTGCCAATGAATTGCTAGGAAATTTAATAACAGATGTCACAGTTATGGTTCAGAATAATGCATGTAAAAATGTAATAACAACATTATTAATGAAACAGGAGACTATATCTGTAATAACGGTAATTGATGTGTGTAGTGTTAGCAATTCTGCACTAGCAAGTTATTTTTATAACACTCATGTTGTAATTAATAAGACTCAAGCAGCTGACATTTGTGTAAAAACCTTACATCAATCGAAGTCTGACCTCTGGTTTTCAGAAAGGAAGAAAAGGATCTCTGCAAGTAAGGCACATTCAATTAAAACTAGGAGAAAAGATCATGAGAAGTTGGTAAATACACTCTTGAACCCTAAATGTCTTAATGGTAGGGGTCTTAGAAATGTCACATTTGGAAAAAAGTTAGAAAAAACTGCACTTGCCAAATACACAAATTTATGTGGTAAAACAGTTGTTGAGAGTGGTCTCATAATTCATCTCACCCATCCTTGGTTGTGTGCTAGTCCTGATGGTATAGTAATGGTGAATGGGAAGCCAGAAAGGGTACTGGAAATTAAGTGTCCTATTTCATGTAAAGACAAACCAATCATAGGTGAAAATGAGGAGAATAATGTGCCCTATCTTATAAGAAATTCAGAAGGAAATTTGGAACTGAAACCAAATCATGCATATTTCACTCAATGCCAGTTGTTGATGTACTGTTGTGGGCTTGATGCTTGTGACTTTTTCATTTATACAACCATAGTTCCATTCTTTTAGAAATTCAAAGAAATGATATGTTCTTAAAGGTCTGTATTGAAAAGTTGCAACAGTTTTTCTTCACCCACTATTTAAGGGAACTAACGTGCAGATTTAATAATGGGCTTCAGACATCAAGGGAGGTTGTACATTTGTCATAACACAACTCATATGCACAATGTCATCAACACTACATAATAGCTCACTTGGAATTTTTTGAAGTATGTTATATACTTTTACTCTTTGAATGCACCGTTCAACATGAATTCGCACACAAGCAATATTGTAAGTGTCATCAACTTCTTCAGGTGTCAAATGACCTTCATGCATGAAGGGTGGCATTACTAAAATTGCATTGCTGTCCTCCAATATAGTTTTTATACCAGGGAAACCTTTATCAGCCATTATTTGATCTCCTGATTCTATCAATTTCAAAATTCCACAGTCATTTGTGATAAAACTGTCACTAGCTCGACCACCATAACATTTGGAAACAAATGTCACCATACCACGAGGTGCAATTGCAATAAGGACCTTAGCAGTATATGTAGACTTATTAGAGTACATATACACACGCTGGCTGATCTCAGGAGGCTGTTCTGTTTTAATTTCAGTGCAGTCTATAATAGCTCTACAATTTGGATAGTTATCTTTAAAAACAGAAGGCAATGTAGCATTAACAGTATCCTTGCTAGGCCAGAAAACCCACTTATTTGTTGCTTGTGCCAGTACAGGTAAAACAGATTGAAATATCCTAGAAATATTACTACGGTGAATATTGAAAATAACAGCAAGGGCAGCAAATGGTAAGGCTAACTTCATTTTCATTAAGAATACCAAGAGTCTATTTTCTTTACTAATTTTGCATGTATTAGTGTCTGGCGGCAAGTTTAAAAATATATTAAAAATTTCTTTGTTGACACCAGCCAGAACATTTAATTGTGATTCATCAGAAACTGAACTATAACCAAAAAATCCTCTTTCTTCATATGGGAAGTCAGGCCCAGACAATTTACTAACATGTCTAGGTTTAGCATGTAATGTGTGAAGGGATGATATATTTGCTTGTGTGCTGACACTGTTTCCATCCAAAACACAACTGAATTCAAAATTGCTTTCTACATCACAATGTTTGTTTGTCTGAGTTTGGGCATCAGCTTTCATGGACACTAGAGCAGGCTCACTAGTTTGCAGATCTAATATATCAGGTGTTGAAATGACTAGATTTCTATTTACACTTCTATTCTTCAATCTCATAAATCTGCTGAGAGAGCCTGTTCCTGTTGACTTTCTTCTGTAACATTCAGGAAAGATACTTGGTACATATGCTGGACTAGCAGGATGTTGAGATTTACACCCTCCTATGAAATGTGTACTGCAGATTCTAGATGATTTTGAAGGTGTCCACAAAGTACCATCTGCCCTATAAAACAAATTGTGTAAATGTGGCAAATTTATGTAAACATACCTTTTAAAGTATGGGCAATCTGTAAATGCAAATATTATTTTGAACACATTTTGTAAAATTTGACTTGGATCTGTATTAGGCCTATATTTATTTGAATTTCTATTGTAATGAGTTCAAATTATTTTGTGACTATCTGGTTTCATAATAATATGTTTGTAGGACTATTTAAAATACTGTAATGCTTTTTTATTTAATGTTTATGTATAACTACACACTTCTAATATATTTCTGTAGGCTATTAATATTTTGTTCCTATTTTTTGTCATGTACCAGGGCCTATTTCTGTAAATATAATATTAATCCACTAGCCTTTCGAATCCACTTCGTGAGGTCGGGGAGGAAATCTAAAAAAATTCACACTTTGCTCGGTATTAAGGTATCTGTTATTTAATTATTAAGGCTATCATTAAGACTACTGTGTGATAGAATATCTCTATTATGATGTTTGTGCTTTAAAAATATGGCCTACTGGTGCGGACCTTACTTTGGAAGTATAGCATTACTGTAATTATTTTGGTTGTTACTGTTAACCTATTTGTAAAAGTCATGGTTAGTATAGGTTCTGTACTGTGTAATTTAGTATTAATTAAAATATTGAAATTCCCCATTACTTACTTCTTGCGATTTACTGCTAAAATCCACTGTCTTTTCAAATCCATTTCGTGAGCTCGTGATGGAAAGCTATAAAATTTCACACTTTGCTCTGTATTGCAGTATCTATTATTGCAGCCAACAATACAGCACATAACATTGCCAGAATGTTTTGACATTTTTTAAATAATAATCTGAAGACAACACTATAAAATATTGAATAAACACATGTACATACCTGCCAACTTTTACGGTTTATCCGTAAAATTTACGGAAATTGCAGCATTTTACGGTTTTACGGATGAACGGTGTCATTTTACGATTTCGCGGACAAAAATTTGAAAAGATAATTTACATTCGATAATACCGCCCACTTCCGTACAATCGATTGTTTGCGTGGGTCGAAGGCAAGTCCACGATAGTCGATAACTCGTTCTTTGATATGATTCGTACTTTTAACCGTGTGATGTTTGTGTCTTCATTGTAATTGAATTTGAAGCCGGGATAACCGTTCTTCCATGTGAATCTTAGGTGTCGACAGGCTCTGCTTCGCATATTCTTTGTTCCGTTCCGTTAGCTCGTTGCGATTTAAACCATATTCTTTGACCACGTTAGTTGTTCATTGTTCGCGAAGTTGGCGTTCCTTGAATGTTTTCGTCTTTTAAGGTTATGGCATATTTTAATGAAGCGTTCGAGTTTTTGTGCTATAACTTCGTGCTTCTTCGCAGTTTCCTGTATTCCTTGGACTAATTACATTCGTTCCACGTGTGTGTGTGTGTTTTTTTCTACCATGTGCATATTCTTTCTTCACGAGGTTGGCGTCGTATTCATTTAATGGTTTGAGACTTTGTGCGTTTTGACATGTTTTAATGAAGTGTTGGCTGTCTTAAGTGTTTTATGTTATAATTTTATGTGACGTTCAGTGATCCAGGTTCCTTTCGATGTTTTAGTAGATATCGTGAATGAACAAATCCAACAAGAAACAGTACTTCCAGACATTTAAAGAATCATACTCGGTTGATTTTCCGTGCATACTAAAATCAAGAAAGGGAGAAAAATTTGCCTTTTGCACGGTATATGGGTGTGATATTAATATTGCACATGGTGGAAAAAACTATTTAAGTAATCATGTGAAGTGCAGTAAACACATTAGTTATGTTAAATCGAAGGAAGATAGCAAGAAAATCAACACCTTTTTTGCTAAGTCTGGAAACGTTGACAGTGACGTAATTAGGGCCGAGTGTCTGTTTACTTCCTTTTTGGTGGAACAGAATGTGCCCTTAAGTGCGGCTGATCATGCTGGTGCTTTATTTAAGAAGATGTTTCCCACATCAGAAGTTGCAAAGAAATATAGTTGTGGTCGCACGAAAACGACATGTATTGTAAATAAAATGGCAAAAAATGCATCATCTGAAGTTGTTAAGTGCCTTCAGAACGGACCGGATACATATAAATCCCTTTTCTTTTCATCAGTGAGAAACTACTTTTATACTGCCTGTGACTACATCATCAACAAGTTTCCACTCAAGGATGACGTGTTAAAGAATGCTCAAGTTGCTAGGTTAGACAAAATTGAATATGCACAGTTAACTTCCATTCGTTTTTTCTTGGAAAAGTTTCCTATCATGTTATGCAAGGAAGAGAATGAAACTACAGATGAGGTGGTGAATGAGCTTCAGAGGCAGTTCACAGCTCTTCAGGTAGATGACACTTTGGCTGCACATCAAGATGCTGCAAGTGATTCCAGTTGGGCACAAATATCAAGAATTCGTGGAGCCGATGGACTTCTTAAGTATAACCGAATTTCTAGAGTATTGCTCTCTATTCTCACCATACCCCATAGCAATGCAGAATGTGAACGTTTATTTTAGCCTTGTGAAGAAAAATAGAACACAGTTCAGGTCATCCATGTCCAATGAATCTCTGGGGTCTATTTATATTTTGAAGATCAGGAGTTCTGGTCCCTGTTATGACAAAACATTTTCTCAAGACTGTTTGCAGGAAGCTAAAAAGGCCACAACCATGACTTAAAAGTTGAACTAGCATGTGATTTGCAGTGTGTATTATATTATTTCTTGCCTGTGTTACGTTAAACAAGTTTTATTGTTTAAAGCCTTTTTCAATTATCGTATATCAGCTTAATCTATCAAGGAAGTCCTGTTATGTCTGCTCCAAACCAATATTCACCACGCCTGCTGCTGATTAACATGGATTTCTCCTTGATTGTTATGTTCATCTACAAATCATGTGAGTAGATATGATTTCATTGAAGTATCCTGTTTAAAGCATGAATTATTGTATTTTGTAGCCCAGAAGTATTATTATTTTCGTCAAGCCGGGGTATGTCGAAAATCGTTAGATTTTTTGTCGCGCGTGAGTTTTACTGATAGCCCTTTTCAAAAGTTGGCAGGTATGCATGTAAAAATTCACTCTTATTGCATCGTCTTACGATCAGCTGTTGATAAACAAGACCGTGTGTAGTTCACGTAGTATCCACCCGCAGCAGCACCCTGCAGAACGCACGGTGCCTATAGGATCAAGGAGGCTGCTTGTATCCAGAATGTAAAGACAATATCACAAGTAGAAAATTTGTTAAGCACATTTGATGCACTAGGGAGAGGGGGTTATGAGGACAATTTCAATAGGAACCAGGGTAATAATAATAATAGGCCTAATGAAGCCAGGCATCAGGAAGTTCAAGGGAACGGTGGCGAAGGGGCCAACGCTCAAAATAGAAATAATAATAATCAGCTAAATCAGAACAGTGGAAATGGCTATGGTAATCAGTATCAAGGGAGGAACAATGATTTCAGGGGAAATCAAGGGAGAAATAATGATTTCAGGGGAAATCAAGGGAAGAAATTATAATGACAATAATTACAATCAGAATAGGGGTCAAGAAAGAGGACAGCCTAGTGGTAGTAATATACAGCCAAACAATGACAACACAACCCAGAACAACCAGACCAGTGCAGTAGTTAGTAGTACTACAGCCAGCTGTTGCGGTTCTTTAAACGCGAACCAGGCTGCGAAGTAAGGTCAGAATCTCAGTCTGTAGCATGCCCTGTCCATACAATTATACAGGAACCCTATGACCTAAATGTAAGAAATGAATTATTACATGAACTAAATGATGAAGGTATTATTCAGGAAGTGGTTAGTAAGAGCCCCATAGTTAAATTTAACGTGTCCGAGGCGTACACAGATGTTTTAATTGATAGTGGTTGTATGAAGAGTTGCATAAGTAGTGCATTTTATGATAAAATGAAAGGAACTGGAGTAAATTTTGAGGAGATGCCAATTAAAAGCACTTTTGTTATCACAGCTGTTGGGAAGAGGTCTAAAGTAATTTCTAAGCAAGTTTTAGTAGACATTAAAATTAATAATCATGTAGAGAAGCAGATTTGTCTTGTAATTCCAAATTTAGTATTCAGTGTTATCTTGGGTTCAGAGTGGCTAAGTAGAGTGTCTGGTAACTTATGTTATGATGTAGGGAGTTTGAAATTTAAATGGGGAGATTCTGAAGTAGAAGTAGCGTTCAATGACCATATTCAGAGAAGTAGTATTGTAGGTGTGATTTGTATTTTAAATGAGATATCGCCAGCCGTAGAGCGGGGTTCTCCATGTTTTGTGGGCAGTGTGATTACGAACGGTAGTCTAGAGGACTCGTTACGTGATGCTGCATTTCAGGGAAATATAGAGGTGAAACAATGTGTTCGGCTCTACGATGTGTTATTGTGTAATAGGAGAGTTTTTGAGGATCGCATTGGTATGGCCAATTGCTATACACGTTCATTGAACGTTATTGATAGGTCAGTATTCACAGGACATAGATATCCTGTACCTTTCTCTTATCAGAGTGCAGTTGAGGCACAAATTAACCAGATGCTTGAAGATGGGATTATTGAGCACTCTAACAGTCCTTATGTTAATTCTTTGATCACGGTACCCAAGGCCGACGGCACAGTTCGTATTTGTTTAGACGCTCGTTTGGTTAACAGTAGAATTAGTTCAGATCAGCTGAAATCTATGTCAATAGAGGAATTAATGCAAACATTTGAGGGGAAGAAGTATTTCACTTGTGTAGATTTGAGTTCCAGTTTTTGGCAAGTGCCACTTATGTACGAAGATAGACCATTTACAGCTTTTAGTCATAAATATAACCTTTATCAATTTTGTAGAACACCTTATGGGTTAAAGAGTAGTTCAGCAGCTTTAATTAGGGCTTTAAACATCGCATTAGGGGATGACACAGGAGAGTTTGTAACCATTTACATTGATGATATGGTAATTAGTTCACGCAGTTTTGAGGAGCATCTACATCATTTAGGTATAGTTTTTCAGAAGTTAGATCAGGCAGGGTTCACTTTGAAGCTGTCTAAGTCGTCATTCTGTCAGTCAGAAGTGACATTTTTAGGTCATAGAGTGTCGAGTAGAGGTGTTACACCAGAAGAAAGTAGGGGTAATAAGATACTTCACGCAGAGGTGCCACAGTATGTTAAACAGTTAAAAACATACCTGGGAATTTGCAAATTTTTCAGGAGGTTCGTTCTTAAATACTCAGGGTTGGTAGAACCATTCAGGGAATTGCTTAAAAGTGGGACTCGGTGGAGATGGGAGTCCAAGCATGATCAGGCTTTTAGAGCGCTGAAGGAAGGTTTTGAGAAAGCTGTAGTGCTGAAATATCCTTTGAAAGATAAGGAATATGTGGTTATGACAGATGCTTCACATATAGGCATTGCTGGAGTATTATGTCAGAAAGATGATGAGGGTAATCTATGCATTGTATCTTTAGCCTCGCGAGGACTGACAGCAGTAGAGAAAAGATACACGATTACTGAGTTAGAGCTTTTAGGTATTGTTTTCAGTTTAGGGAAATTTAGAATGTATTTAGTAGGGGGGAAATTTGAGAACCATACAGATCACCATGCATTACTGTATATGAGGACTTGTAAACTCAGTTCTAACAGAGTTAGTAGGTGGATTCTTGCTCTGCAGGAATACGAATTCACAGTAAAATATATTAAAGGTAAAGATAACATTCTTGCAGACATGCTATCGAGGGACACTAATTTATGTAGGGATTATCCTGTGGTTAAAGCAGAGGACGGTATTTTATTATGTGCATGTGTGGACAGTAGCAACAGGGCATCGTTACAGACACTGAGAAATAGGTAGGTAGAGTAACGTGATGACGTTCATTTAAGGGAGCCACTTGCAAGGTTGGAAGCAGGTGACATAGAAACATTTATAGTTTCCAAACGTATTGGCAAAACAGCATATGTGCTGGAGGATAGTAAGGGAAACAGATTATACGGGACGTATAAAATACATAGTCTACGAAAGTATGTGTCATAAAGTAAGTGTGTTTAGCTGGTGAGCCAGCCTATCAAATGAGTAAGTGTGGTATTTGGTGCGAGGAAGATCTGGTCTTCCAGGCAGGCGTATCAGAAGTTACACAGGGGGGTAGTAAGTAAGTAATTGAGAGTTTTTAAGGTACAGGGAAATATGACGGGATTGTCGGATGCTCTTGAGCACTAAAATTTCTCGATACACCAAGGCCAGAATTTGGTAGCGCTGGTGAATTCCCATTTGTCTCCAAGAGATGGGTGAGCGCTTGGACAGGGTATTTTTGCTTAAGGCGTCCACGAGACAAAAGATGAGCCATCAGAAGGCGAGACAGTCCTTCATGAAACTCATACATAACAGCACACGTGCTTTCTGTTTACGGCCTCGCCATGTAAGATTTGTAAGTGTGTAATTTAAGGTAATTTGTACAATGGTATTATTTGTGTGAGGAGAACTAGTCTGTGTTGAGAACTAGTATTAAGTAGAATATGGTCTACGGGAACTTAAGAAGACAGGGCGATTACGGCACAGAAATATTTGGTGTTATATGTAATGCGCATTTACTGTGTTTTTTTTTTTCAGAAGTCAATATTAATTTCGTCTTTTATAAAGAGAGATTAAGTATTATGGTCACGATGCGCTGCCCCAATAGTGTGATCGTGTGCTCAGTGATAAGTGAGATTAAATTTCACCATAAGGAAGGAACCTCCAGTGAAATTAGGAAGTTCTATGGTGATATACATATATCAGAACAACCTTGATGCGTGTGATGTGACATCTTATATACATAGTGCTCACACAGTAATTATGTCAATTTTTCCAACATAGAGAAATTTGAGATCCGGAAATATCCGTGGAACACTATTCTATATGAAAAACATTGGACTGGTTGCAAAGTGCAATCCATAGTGACAACAAACTTTGACGCAAAGTGCGTAAAGAAAAATTATGAGTGTATATATGTTATTTAGGGTGATTTCATTTATGTAATATGTATTTTGGATGGGGATTAGTAACGTGTCTGGGATAATCGGATAATGGACCGTCGTCACGGTAAATCATCCGAGGCGAATATGTAACGTGTTTTTCGAGGGGATTTTACGCCACTGGCATAAGTCAGTAGGAAGCCATTCTATATTTATTTACGCTGCAAATTGTTCAGCCAAGAGAAGCTTTCATGTTAAATTATTATTATTAAATTATTATTATTATTATTAAGGTATTTTTTGGAGCATTTTTATAAAATTATAAGCATACAGATAGGTTTTCTATGTCATAGAAAACACTATCAAGCAAATTATTACGAACTACATTATCATAGAAAATTATATGATTACGGAATTTTACGGAGTTTTGTCAGTTAAGGTATTATAAGAGAGATGACTCACTGGGAATTCGGATACAGGCTTATTCTTGTCAAGAAGCATGTCGCAAGCCTGGGTTGCAGCGTCAAGAAAAGGCGAAATAGTCTGGAACGGCAAACGACATCATCCGCGCGCCGTGTGTATTGAGCCTAAGGAGGGGAGTAGCGGGGTGGCACAGCCAATCAGTGGAGACCACGTAAGGTGGAAGTCGGCACCGGAGTGGGGAGCCGACGAGTGCATATATCGTTTGGCGCGCCGTGGAGTGGAGGACTTTTCTGTGTAAGACTTGACCAGTATGGTTGCACGTGTGAGTGGCTCCGAGGTTCCGTGGAGGAGAGGACTATCTTTGTAAAACTTAACCAGTGTGGTTGTACGAGTGTTTGGCTCCGATGTTCGGACCATAAAGTTATCAAATCTACCAGGATATCATCAACTAACGAAGAAGATGACGACGTCCAGGAGACAGTGGGAAGCTCTCTTCATCATCCAGTACGAGGGAAATGCTTCGGCAATTTCCCGTGGTAAGCGCGAATGACGCAGAACTATGCAATCTCTCGTTTCTCTTTGTTTTATATTCAGTATTCAGTAACTTCATAGCTTGGGAATAAGAGTAAAATCAGTAATCTATCCGAATCCGTTTTCAAGTAATTTTCTAGCGGTAATATTCAAATCGCAAAGCTCCAATTTAAATTTTAAACTTATTCTTATTATTAATTTTGCAGTACTTGTTATATATAATAAATTCATTTCTTTTAACCATGCAATCTTTGCTTTCAGTAGGTAGCATTAGATATAGACCAACTCCTTCTCCTGATACAATTGTTTGTTGGGTTAATGATCAAATCATACCACGATCTGAGTGAATAGATTCTTGAAGGTGTTTTACCAGAGCTAGGTGTTGTTTAATACAAATTTAGATTTCAACATAGCGTTGAGGTCTTAGCGCCCATTAAAACAACATATCTTAGGCAGAGTTAATATTTCAAAGTGCAGTAAGGGCCAGTCAAACCGTTTCATTTGTACGCTCAACGTGGAGCCAAGCAAGACCGTTTCACCGCGTGTATTGTCATGTGTTAGCATGGCGCGCGCGGAACTGACAGTGCGATAGTCACTTCAGACGAGTCTGTTGACGATAATAATACGAGTGAAATTGACAATGATAGCAGTGAAAGTAGTGACGAGGTTGATGGATGGACAAGTAAGTAAAGTTACACGTATTTATGTTTCTTCTTACTTCTCATGCTAGGTGTACTTTAGTTGCCTGGTCCGCAGTAAGGAATAGAGTAGCATGCACCCGGGCATCAGCGTCTAGGACGTGGGTTGACAATACTGTTTGCGCAGCTTTTCCATCCCGGTATTCTTTGATTATTTTCTGCTCCTACGTTCCTTGGCTAGGCTAGAACTTATGTCCAATTTTGTTTTTAATTGCGCCCAGGAAATGTTTTTGTAACACCTTTCAAACTCTGCCTTTTATTATCTAGCAGACTTGGTTAAATTATTTTAGACTGATAATAGTGTGTTCTGGCTTGTTGAAACATCATTCATAATGATTTCCTTCATTTAAATGTATTTAGAAATTACTAAATTCATTAACTCAATTACTTCTGTCATGACGAGGTGGACCCTATTGAAGGTGAGAACTTCGAATATGCCCCCCTTCGACCCTTGGATATGTGTAAATTACTGTTTAGGCCTATATTCACACTTATGCTACCGAATATCATCATTCTTGCGACTAAGAAGATCCCACTCATATGGTGACACCTTGATGTGTGTATTCAACCTCCCGTTGTCCCTTTTATTGGAGGCATGTACCGTAGTGAAAGCAGCATGACTTAAGAAAACTTGCTCATTTTACTGGACAATAAGTTCACTTATAATATTCTATTGAAATAAATTTATTTTCACAACTGTTTCCCTTGTGCCACCATTGCTCACATCTGTTTGGCTCCTGGAATTTCTGAGAACAGGAAACATAAAACTTAATCCTATTTTTTATTTGCTTTCCTGGATTACATTTTGCTTCTTGTTCCTAGAGAGCACTTAAAACGAACCCAAAAATAGCGTGCATTTCATCACACTTCCTGTTCCCGGAAATTCCCTCATTAATCCTGGAGAAATCGGGGAATATTCAGGGAATTCTTTTAAGGTGAGTTGGTAGACATCCTGAATTTCATATTTGGTAATTGTTCTCTGTAGTGTAACACACGTTAGGGGGCTTTAACAAATACTTTCTTGGTGTTTGAAATAATACTGTTTACTTGTGGATATTTACTTTGCACTTCTTAGGCGACACGTTGCAATCCATGGGCAAGGCAAGTGAAATGGATCATATTTTGATAGAACACACGTAAAGCAGTTCCCGCCTTTAGCATATACGCTGCAGCATCAGAATAAAGAACAAGAACTTTATCTTCTTGTACGCCTTCAGTCCATCATTCACAGAACAAGCCACTGTTGCTTGATTTGTGTTCTAACACTTTTGAAGAAATCAGAAAAGGTGTAGGGGATTCTTCTCCATCCAGCTTACCAATCATAAGGTTGGCAAGATAGCGCCATTTCACATCTGTAGTTTCATCGACAGCAATCCATATATAGTTGCTGTCTATATAACGTCGCACATATGCCAGCGCTTACTCATAACAGAAATGCAGGTAGTTTTTCCAGAATGTAGAATCGTTTGGTACGCCTCTCGCAATACTTCTCTAAAAATTTGCAATATTTAGGTACCTGGAACTTGTACCCTGGGATATTTGCGGCAACCATAGCAGTACACATGTCATAGAGGAATTCATTCCTTGCACTTGAAGACTGTTGTATTTGAGATAGACGGACTTGCGTTTTAGATGTTTGTAGTGGTTTATTCCTAGTATGCAGGGCATTGCGCACATGTTGTTGAAGTTGTGATTTCATTGAACATGTAATTTTCTTATTACAAGCCTGGCAGAGAACCACAGCTCCATCAGTAGTGAACGATTCATTTATTGTAACCCACAACTTTAACTTTGATGATAATTTTGACACTATAGGTGGAAAAATGTACTAACTCAAGAAGTATTGTGAGAGGCACCTTTTGTTTGCGGGGTCGGAGGAAATATAGCAGCCTTTTTGACAACAGGTTGAAAAATAATCTCAGACTCTCAGTATGCCTTCCTTCGGAGGAGAAGTAAAGGCGTCGGTCCCATGTCATAGATTTATGGCATGTAAAAGATCCTTCCACAGACTAAACATGTGTGAAGCCAAATTGTTAGGTTAGATTTCGTCGGAACGCTCTATCAAAGTTCCAACATTCACCACTAGGTATCATTGATATTTGGTAGCGAAAGTTGGAACTACTTGAAATTGAACGGAACTTGTAGCTCACCCTAAGTGTGTCTGCTGGAAGCAGCTACAGACTCAGGCGAGCCGAACATGTTCTCGGACACTCCCGGCACTAAAAGCCATATTATAAATAAATAAATAACTGGACAACTGAAATAAACTTAAGTCTAGCCGCTGAGTCTCCGGCAGTCTGTGACGTGTTTCTCATCCCCTTATCTCCACTAATATCTTTCTTGGAATTCCTCCCCGGCCCATTCTCAGCTGCTTATGAATAGCTTGGAAAATCTGTTTCATGTACTTGAGTTTCTAGTGAACAAATATTGTCATACAGACTGTTTTGAATTACCGGGTGATATTGAGCTTTCTAATGGGTTTTCTCCACGGGGGTCAATTAGGAAAATTCTAATAGGGGAAGTTGCCTGAAACGTGTTTAACTACCCCCACTCCCAACTGGACGTGAAGGTAAATATTGTCAGAATGTGTCAACCTGCACTCATCTTCACGGTGTTCTTCACTATCTGCTCTTGTTATCTTAAAGATGCATTGGCAAGGTTTGGCATTATTCCAGATTCCTGGATTTCTTTAGCCTTGCACTTAAAGCTCAAGTTCGTTAATTTTTTTGTGTTTCTCAGTTCCTATTCAGATCTGCACTTTTTAACTTTTTTGTTGAAGATTCGTAAAACTGTCTTCGTATGCAAGTTATAGCCTGCACAATGAGCTTTAAAACGATATCATGCGAACCAAAATGCTTATATGCATTCTGCTGCAAAAAAAAAGTTGCATTCGTAAATAAATGGGCAGAACATTCCTTATTTGAACACCTCCACTTTGGCCCCGTTGTGACAACTCGCATTTACAAAATTTATAGTTTCCTATAACTCACAATTCTCCACCTCTTTGACTTTACATAAATAACATGGTAGCTGCACTGATTATATCTACAGTAACTATAGGGGTTCAAGGTGTAAGTAGCTGTCAGTCGACTCATTGCTTAACCAACATTTCAGGAGAGGTTGCCTTCTTCCCAAACCCATTAGCGTAAGCTGACTGGACTTTCTGGCTTAACCCACGTAGCGCAGTTCGACCATCCTGGAATTAACGTATGTTTCACTTGCAATTTTTTTTTTTTTTTTTTTTTTTACAAAAAGAATATGTAATTTTTAAAAATTGAAAAAGTGTATAAAAATGCCATTATGATCAAAGGACAGAATATGTAATGTTACATTTTAAAAAGTAAAAATATGTAGAAAAATGTAATTATGGTCAAATATGTAACAATAAAATGTTATTATATGATATCTAAGGTTCTAATTCATGCACATTTATCACTTTTAGTTATGTATAAGCAAAGGGGAAGAATAGGTATTTACATAAAAATACTAGCCCTAATGTAACTGTAATATTAACTTTAATATAACTACTTTTTAGAAGTAACTTGTGACTTACCATATCCCAAGTAAAAGCCTGTAAAAGCAGTATAAGAGCCTAGCATCCATGTACCATATGGGCTACAACTACTCTTTATTATTGAAGAATGGTTCAGGTTGACGTGTGAGATGACATTTGAACCTAAAAAATTATTATAGTACATGTTTTAAGTGTATATAGCACTTTGAGGTAATTTTCTGCTCACTATAAATTGCAATAATGTACTTGAAGCACCCAAGCCTTCTGGTCTTTAACCTGAATATTTATCTGTAACCTGGGCAGGTGCATTTTCTGATTCCAGTTGGATGGTGTATTTCCTAGGAAAGCAAATTTATCATATTTTTTTACAAGAGTGTGTGCTATGGATGTAATTTAATGTAATTTAATTTCAGAATCACTTAGTGCTGAAGATTTAACCTCTGAATTGTTTGAATTCATGGACACCCAGATGAAGACAGAATGCGAAGATGGATCTTGTGAGGAACTGGGTCATATTATATGGAGTTTATTCCAGTTGTGCAAAAGTGGCAATCAGGCAGAACTGGAAAAGGAAGTTAATAACCTTGCTCTTGCTCGGCACCAGAAGAGAAATGGATCCTCTCGTGAAGTTGAGGTAAGTTCTTATTGTATGTTTCTTATCTCTCACTACGCCTTTATGGTGTTGCTAATTTATTGCTATATGTGATTAGGCTGTTACCCTTGCACAAATATGATCCAGGCAAGAAGTATTGCAAGAGTGATCAGGAGCTACCAATTCGGTTGTAAAGTCAACTCGCGGCCAATAGACTTGCCAGACTCGCATGCTCTGCCTTAGGACTGATTTACCCAGTGTATCGCCAAGCATACTCTTTGAGTCAATTCAGATATAGCAAGATACTGAGGAAAACATTTCTAGAGAAACTGCTGATTGTAAAAATAAATTACTGTATGGTGGAAAAATTCCTTGGTTATCTAATTTTGTATTTGCAAATCCCACCCTTCCTACAAAAATTGATATTTATGAAATTAGAACGCAATTCGTCACTGCTAATGTAATTTGATCGATATTTATGAAATTTGAATCCAAAAGAAAAATCTGTAAAAGAATTAACAGAACGGACAGCAATTATGTAGCGTATTTTCCTACAGAAACAGTATCTGCAAATCACACACTTTGTACGTTTTTTTAAGTCGTTTTTTAAAGAAATTATAGATATTTATTTATTCTCTTTCATTTGAATGCTCATTTGTCACGATCGGTCGCTTGTGAGCGCCACAGGAGGGATCTATACTACTGAAGTAATATATATGATGGATTTGATTTCACTCTGGCTGCAATAGAATTAGATGTTCGTTCAGAGTTTCATTCCGAGCAGAATATAATTAAATTGTATGAATTTAATATCACTCCGACCCGAATAGAATTAAATTGTATGGAAGTAATTTCACTCCGGCTGGAATAGAATTAAATGTTCTTTCGAATTTAAGTGTATAGATTTAATTTCACTCCGGCTGGAATAGAATTAAATGTTTGTTCACAGTTTCATTCCAACAGCAATAGAATTAAATTAATGAATTTAATTTCACTCCGGCCGGAGTAGAATTAAATGCTCGTGTGAATTTAATTGTACTGATTTAATTTCACTCCGGGAGCAATAGAATTAAATGTTCATTCAGAGTTTTAAACCAAGCGGAGAAGAATTAAATTGTATGGATTTAATTTCACTCCGGCCTGAATAGAATTATATTGTATGGATGTAATTTCACTCCGACCGGAATAGAATTAAATGTTCGTTCATAGTTTCATTCCGAGAAGAATAGAATTGAATTGTATGGATTGTATTTCACTCTGGCCGGAATAGACTGAAATATTTTGTTCAGAGTTTCATTTTGAGAGGAATAGTATTAACTGCCATGCATTTAATTTCTTTCCTGTCAGAATATAATTAAATATTTTATTCACAGTTTAATTCCGAGAGGAATAGAATTAAAGCGTATGGATTTTATTTCATTCCCACCGGAGTGGAACTCGATGTTTCCTTCAGAGTTTCATTCCGAGGAGAATTAATTTAAATTCTTTGGATTTAATTTTATTCCCTTCAGAACAAAATCGAAGGTTTCATTCAACATTTAATTCTGAGAGGAATAAAATGCAATGCAATGGATTTAATTTCACTCCCAGCGGAATTGAATTGAATTTCATTCAGAGATTTATTCTGAGAGGTATTGAATTCAATATTTCATTCCCAATTTAATTCCTTGTCAGAGTAAAATTATATGTTCACTCCAGGTTTAATACTACGCCGGAATAGTATTGAATTGGCTGAATATAATTCCACTCCTACTCCGGAGTGAAATATAAAATTTCGTTCACTTTACCTTCCCTACTGCCAACCTTCAAGTTATAAGTACCAATTACCATGTCTGCACCGGGTGAGTTAGCTGTGGTCGTTAACGGCATGGCTACAGGCAGTCACTCACATCCGGGAGCGAGGAGGTTTGAACCCCCCGCCGGCAACCTTGAAGATGGCTTTCTGTGGTTTCCCATCTTCCTTCCTAGTCATAAATGTATTCATAACTTATTTTAGTTCAACCTTGGGACATGTTTGGAGCTTAACAATTAGATCTTCTTCAGCCTGGTGCACTCATATATTATAAAAACACTCATTTAAAAAACATATAGTTCATGATCAAATGCACCTTAAAATGTCCATTAAAACTGATATATAGTGAAACTTAGCATGCCTAACATTAACATATTACGCAGAAGACACATAATGTTTATCAATAAAATTTTGCAGTTGCTTCCCTCCAGCAGATTTCCTCGTCCCACACACTCAAAACGACAAAGCTATGACATGCACAATCTGTTGAATACCACTTAACCAACACCAAGTCATCCCTTGACGACTCATGGAATGCTCACTCAATCCTATTTCCCTTGATGTAGCAAGGTTCCTGCACTAAATCAGCCAATGCTGCATTGGAGCATCCTCATTTAATTTATATCCAGTAAAAATCCCCTAGCTGTATGTAGCCTGTTATGAGCAGCATTTTCTTCTTCAACATGGATCCATAAGTGCAGCGTGTGTGTATGCACTCACAGCCGTCACAAATGTATAATTACTAGTCAAATAGGAATATCAGTCAATCATCATCATCTTGCACAGTTTCCAGCCACTGGCCGGGTCTGTTTGGAACACAAGCCTCTCCAACGTCTTCTGTCTTCCCACCATCTCTCAGCCACCACCCTTGTCCAGTCTTCTCCTCTCTTCTTCACGCTTTCTTCCACCCCCTTCAGCCACCTGTCTCTCGGTCTTCCTCTCGGTCTCTTTCCTTCCCACTTCGTCTCGTGTATCCTCCTGGGTATCCTCTTCTCCTCCATTCGTTTTACATGTCCATACCATCTAAGTCTAGACTTATCTATACCATCCTGTAATGGTTCCTCCTTCATTAATTCTCTGGTCCTCTCATTTCTTATTCTGTCCATCTTTGTTGCTCTAATACTGCTTCTCAAGAACCTCATCTCACTGGCCTGTATTTTGCTCTTCTCCCTTCCTTTCATAACCCATGTCTCCGAGGCATACGTCAGGATAGGGACATAGTACGTCCGATATATGATCTTTTTGCTGTTCTGAGGGACATCCTTGCTCCATAACATGCTTCTCACACTCCTCCGAAATGCTTCTGCCTGCCTCCCCCGCTCATTTATTTCTCTATCGTTTCTTCCATTCTCTTGTATCAGGCTTCCCAGATACTTGAAACTCTCCACTTTCTTCAGCTGTTCCCCACCAATTGTTATTCCCGTTGTGGTTCTTTCCTTCTTCCTTGTTGTGATCACCATCTCACTCTTATTTATGCTAAATTTCATCCCATATCCTTGTATTATTCCTTCCCACACGTTCAACTGTTCCTGTACCTCCTCCTCCTTGTTTCCCCAAATCATCAAATCATCTGCAAACACCATTGCTTTCATCTTTCCTTCCCCAATTACTTGTGCCACTCGGGTCATTATGTCATCCATCACCACAATGAAAAGTAACGGTGACAAGGCACTTCCTTGTTTCAGGCCGTTTCTCTGCTCCAACCAGTCTGATCTCTCTCCTCCCACTTTCACGCAGCTCACGCTTCCCTTGTACATCTCCTTGATCCTCTTTATAGTCCATTTCTCTACTCCTCTATCCTCCAGGGACTTCCACACTTTGTTTCTGCATACACTGTCATATGCTTTCTCAATATCCAGGAAGGCCATCAGTAGATCTGTTCCATACTCATAGTGCTGTTCTTGTAGCTGCCTTACAGCAAAAATCAAATCCACTGTGGACCTTCCTGCTCTGAAGCCATGTTGTTCTTCCCTCATCCCTCCTTCTATCCTTGTCCTAATTCTCTTTTCCAAAACTTTCTCGAAGATCTTTGCACAATGACTCATCAGTGTTATTCCCCGATAGTTTCTGCAATCTGTTCTACTACCTTTCTTGAAGATCGGGACAATTATTCCTT
Organism: Meconema thalassinum; assembly: GCA_946902985.2. Taxonomy (NCBI): domain Eukaryota; kingdom Metazoa; phylum Arthropoda; class Insecta; order Orthoptera; family Tettigoniidae; genus Meconema; species Meconema thalassinum. The sequence goes on along the minus strand of OX336389.2, from coordinate 882,797,868 downwards.
TTTTCCAGTCCTCAGGGGTCTTCCTTTCCTTCCATGCTGTCCTCATCACTCGGTACAACCACTGTATCCCCACCTCTCCTGCTGCTCTCACCATCTCCACACTCAACTCATCCACACCCGGTGCCTTCCCTCCTTTCATCTTGTTCACTGCATCTTCCACTTCTTTCCATGTTAAGTCCTTTTCTGTTTGCAGTTCATCTTCCTCTTCCCCGATTTCTTCCTCCTCACCATCTTTTCCATTTGGGTTCAGAAGTTCTTCAAAATATTCTTTCCACATTTTCTTCAGTTCTTCCCTATTTTCTATCTCTTGTCCCCTTTTGTTCACCATTCTAACATAATCCGTAGGATCCTTCCGCCTCTTAGTTTTTACCATCCCATACAGGACCTTTTTTGTACCTTCACTATCCTCCTCCATCATCTTTGTCCACTCTTCCATCCACTTTCTTCTCTCCTCAGCCACTACTCTCTTCGCCTCCTTCTTTCTTTCCTGGTACTCTTCCCTTGTCTCTACCGTCCTATTTTGGTACCACCTCCTAAAGGCTCTATTCTTTTCCCTTACTATATCTTTTGTCTTCTCATTCCACCATGGTGTTTCCTTCCACCTCTTCTTACTACTTGTCCTCCCACATACTTCTTCTGCTGCACCTACTAGTGTCTTCTTAAATCTAGCCCATTCCTCTTCCACCCCTCTTTCTTCATCTGTTGGAATCCCTTCCTTTACCATTTTGAGGTACTCGACCCTTCTATCCCCTTCTTTCAGTTTCCATATCCTTATACGTCTTTCCTGGTTCTCAGTCCCTTTCTTCTCCTTACTCCCTCTCAGGTTCATTACCAGCAATCGATGGTCGCTATCCAGGTTCTCCGATGGTATAACCTTGATGTCCGTGATGTTCTTATTTAGTTCTTTCTCATACAGTATATAGTCGACCACCGACTTCCTGGTCAAGTCATCACTGTACCATGTGATTGTGTGGCTCTCTCTTTTCTTAAACCAGGAGTCAATACGGACCAATATGATGTCGAACACTTCCCATCTTCCTTCCAGCCAAATGCCGGGGTTGGTCCCTAACTATAGGCCACAGCCGCTACCTTCCAATTCCTCGTCCTTACATTCACACTTTCCTCCCAATACAACACTCCACACGCGGCGGTACTTGTAGCTCACCCCATGGGTGTCCGTATAGAAGCTGCTACTAATTCTGGCGAGCCGAACCTGTCCTCGGACACTCCCGACACTAAAAGCCATACACTAAGAAGAAAAAAAAGGTGTGCAAGTGGTCCGTAAACATGGTGACTTTGAAATGAGTGTGAAGACTGTGAATGAAACCCTGATTCAGTAAGAAAAAAATGAAAAATTTCTATATTGTAGTGATGGAGGAAAAGTGACGAGGTTTCACCCTTAGTAATTTATTTAAGTTGATGCAGACTATACCTGTTTGAATGCAAGAACTACTTTGCTTCCTATATTGGCCTCACATCCACCTCCTTTTCCATCCACTTATACCGGATCCTATAATGGTGCCTGTGATAATTGTTCACAGTCAAAGTCATCAACTTACTTCCCCTCTCAGCTTTCTTCCCTGCTCTCAGAGACACCTGCCGATTGATTGATTCATTCATTGATTCATTGATTGCATGTTTTCTTGTTAAGTCTTTTCATCAGCAATGATTATTTAAGCCATAATATGTGTGAATCTATCATCTGTTTAGTCCAGTAAGTTGCTCTTCCTCTCTGTTTGTCCTTCTGGCTTGGAAATGTTCCCTGTTCCCTTTTATTAAGTTTGCCTGATTTTATCCCTATTCCCTGTGCCATTCTCTAGATATCCAGAATGTGTCTGTTCCTCCTTGTCAAGATGACTTCCCTGTTCGATGTCTCTGCTATCTGAGAAGAGAATTTTCGACTAGATAAACCTGTTACACATTTCTAAGCGAGAGGTGCCCTTTCACCAGAAATAAGACGCAACTAATCCAGACCCTTACCATGAATAATTTGGGGTGTCATTGCTGGTTTCTTTCATTCTATGTAAAGATACTACTGATGGTATATTTCAATTATTTTTTATTATTTTTGGATTGATTACAAATGTTTTTCTTTTTGTGGTGATTGATTAGTCCTTGTTCTCCTTCTAGGCTGTGACACTAGGTGCTGCACGTCTTTCAGGCATCCTTGGAGATAGTGCAGAGAAGGCCGACAGTGTCAATGTGCATACGGTAAGGTGTCACTTTAACTATCGGTTGTTTACATATTACTGGGGGCCGATAACCTAGATGTTAGGCCCCTTAAAACAACAATTATCATCATATTACTGCAGAAACAATATCTTCAATTATTTGCTGCACATTATTTTCATGGCCCTTTCACATGCCAGCCAATTTACACAGAGAATTGTTCTTGCCCTAAGGAGCGTTGTTAAATGGTCTTGTTTCTGCAGAGTTTTTATATGGACTTGTATCTCTTAGTAGAGTTGTTGGTGTTTTTTTTAATGTCCTTGAATTTGTTAATTTATACAGAAGATGGTTTTGTGTGTTTCTTATTCAAATGCAAATATCCGCGAGTATTGGCAATAGGTTTTGCATTACTACGATAAGTCTTTATTGGGTGGAAAATTCTGTTCATATAACGATACACAGTAAAATGATATTAAGTCTACACTATATGCAAACACAACTTGCATTATCAATTCCATGTACACAGAAACTGAAATCATCTAGGTTTCTCAATCTATTTTGCCAGCACTTCATGTAATTGTAACTCCCTGCCTTATCTAATTGATCACACTTGCGTTGACCAACTGAAAAGCTTCTACTAATACATTCTCACATAGACCAATTGTTATCCAAGCTCTCTCAAACCATGACAGTTGATAATGTGCTCATCTGTGTCGTCGAGACGTGTTTGAAGGGGAACGGTTCATTGCAAGTCAACTATGCTACAGTTTGGTATTTATACTGGAGGTAGTTCTTTATTGACCAAACAGTTTGGGAGACCTGTGTAAACAATTCATTGAACCTAAAATGTTGTCATTTTCATACGTATATTGCATCGTTCCATACGTTAAAAATCAGCCCAAACGACCGATTCCTTCATGGTGTTGAAATATTCATTAGTGTATTTCTTATACCCTCCATGATATTAAGGATGAAAAAAGCTGCTTGCACAAAATGTACATTTACTTGCTTGAAAGATAGTACATATCTGTTTTAACTGCTGTACCTGTATGATACTAGTGAGATGATGTAGACCACCTCAGCGCACTTAGTGTGTTTTGGACAGACAAGTACCTACTGTGCTGTACATTGCCTCTGTACACATCATAGACTGTGGCAGAACTACCTGTATTTAACCCATTAATACTGACAGCTCGCTCGCCTCTTTCATATAAATTTACGAAAGCTGTCTCCTGCTTTGATCCTCAATTAGTAGCCTCATCCAAGTTATTGGCAGAGAAAAGGTTGCAACACTTGCTCTCCATTTTGGTTGAAAACAACTGGATTGATGGTCCAACTGCTGATCAAGCTGTAAGAGAATTCTTGAACTCTGTTCCCCATCCCATTGCCAGAGATGAACTGAAATCATTTGACAGATCGGCAGATCGTATCGACCGCTGTTGGAGAGACTTTTTTGGAAGGTACAACTTCTGAAGAGACATTTTTTGGAAGGTACAGTCCTGAATCAAGAATTCTAACAGTTGTAAAAATGGTTCTTATCGTCTCCCATGGTAAGTCCTGTTTATAATGAGGTTTTTCTGTCAACAAGGAAGATCTAATAGGCAACATGGCCAACAAGAGCAAGTAGCAAGGGGATTGGTGTATGACTCGGTCTAAACACTAGTGGGTCCCATTGTACAAGCCCTTGTGATTGACAAGAGTTTGACACATTCCTCAAGAAATGCTCGGTATGTTGAAGAACTTTCCAGAAAGAGAGCAGAAGATGAAGAAAGACTCCTGAAATTGAACCGGAAAAGGCAAGTTGAGCTACAAAGGAAAGACCTCAGAATGTGAATTGCAGCATGTTACAGCAACTGTATTTGCAAATGGCACACTTCTTACAAAAATCAATATTTATGAAATTAGAATGCCGAAGAAAAACCTGTAAAAGTATTAACAGAATGGACAGCAATTATGGATCGTATTTTCCTACAGCAATCTGCAAATCGCACACTTTGTACATTTTTTTAAAGTCGTTTTTTAAAGAAATTATAGATATTTATGAAATTAGAGTGTAATTCATCACTGCTAATGTCTATTCTCTCTCATTTGAATGCTCATTTGTCACGATCGGTCGCTTGTGAGCGCCGCAGGAGGGATCTATACTACTGAAGTAATATACACACATCAAAAAAAGTTTTGCATCACCTCGGTTCCCAGATCTCCGGCATATAGACGTTGACTGTGTATATTGTATCCAAGATACAGTCCCTTTGACTGTTCATAGATGTCACTAAAACTGCTCAAAGATGTAAACAACCATGCATGAGCAGGGCCTATTAGACGGAGGGGGTACGACAGCCGATCAGTTCCAGTCATTCCACCAGGACGAAGGTACGCTGCTCATGTTGTCTGTAGTTCTACCATGCCTAGAAGGTCAATACCGCAGTTCGATCGCGTCCGCATTGTTACTTTGTGTCAAGAAGGGCTCTCAACAAGGGAAGTTTCCAGGCGTCTCAGAGTGAACCAAAGCGATGTTGTTCGGACATGGAGGAGGTACAGAGATACAGGAACTGTCGATGACAGGCCTCGCTCAGGCCGCCCAAGGGCTACTACTGTAGTGGATGACCGCTACTTACGGATTGCCGCTCGGAGGAACCCTGACAGCAATGCCACCATGTTGAATAATGCGTTTCGTTCAGCCACAGGACGTCGTGTTTCAACTCAAACTGTGCGCAATAGGCTGCATGATGCGCAACTTCACTCCCGACGTCCATGGCGAGGTCCAGCTTTGCAACCCCGACACCATGCAGCGCGGTACAGATGGGCCCAACAACATGCTGAATGGACCCCACGGAATTGGCATCACGTTCTCTTCACCGATGAGTGTCGCATATGCCTTCAACCAGACAATCGTCGGAGACGTGTTTGGAGGCACCCTGGTCAGGCTGAACGTCTTAGACACACTGTCCAGCGAGTGCAGCAAGGTGGTGGTTCCCTGATGTTTTGGGGTGGCATTATGTGGGGCCGACGTACGCCACTGGTGGCCATGGAAGGCTCCGAAACGGCTTTACGATACCTGAATGACATCCTCCGACCCATAGTGCAACCATATCGGCAGAATATTGGAGAGGCATTTGTCTTCATGGACGACAATTCTCGACCTCATCGTGCACATCTTGTGAATGCGTTCCTTCAAGATAACGACATCGCTCGACTACAGTGGCCAGCATGTTCGCCAGACATGAACCCTATCGAACATGCCTGGGATATGTTGAAAAGGGCTGTTTATGGACGTCTTGACCCACCAACCACTCTGAGAGATTTACGCCGAATTGTCGTTGAGGAGTGGGACAATTTGGACCAACAGTGTCTTGATGAACTTGTGGATAGTATGCCACGGCGAATACAGGCATGCATCAATGCAAGAGGACGTGCTACTGGGTATTAGAGGTAGTGGTGTGTACTGCAATCTGGACCACAAATGCTGAAAGTCTAGCTGTATGATGGTACAACATGCAATGTGTGGGTCTCATGAGCAATAAAACGAGCTGAAATGTTGTTTGTGTTGATCTCTATTCCCTTTGTATTTAACGGTTCCGGAACTCTTGGAACCGAGGTGATGCAAAACTTTTTTTGATGTGTGTATATAATGGATTTGATTTCACTCTGGCTGGAATAGAATTAGATGTCCGTTCAGAGTTTCATTCCGAGCGGAATATAATTACATTGTATGAATCTAATTTCACTCCGGCTGCAATAGAATTAAATGTTCGTTCGAATTTAAGTGTATGGATTTAATTTCACTCCAGCTGGAATAGGGTTAAATGTTTGTTCACAGTTTCATTCCAACAGCAATAGAATTGAATTGTATGAATTTAATTTCACTCCGGCTGGAGTAGAATTAAATGCTAATTCGAATTAAATTGTACTGATTTAATTTCACTCCTGGAGCAATAGAATTAAATGTTCGTTCAGAGTTTCAATCCAAGCGGAATAGAATTAAATTGTATGGATTTAATTTCACTCCGTCCTGAATAGAATAAAGTTGTATGGATGTAATTTCACTCCGACTGGAATAGAATTAAATATTCGTTGGAATTATATTGCATGGATTAAATTTTACTTCAGGTGGAATAAAATTAAATGTTCGTCCATAGTTTCGTTCCGAGAAGAATAGAATTTAATTGTATGGATTACATTTCACTCCGACCGGAATAGACCGAAATATTTTGTTCAGGGTTTCATTTTGAGACTAATAGTATTAAATGCAAAGTCTCCGTGGCTTAGGCGGCAGCACGCCGGCCTCTCACCGCTGGGTCCGTGGTACAAATTCCGGTCACTCCCTATGAGATCTGTGCTGGACAAAATGGAGGCAGACAGGTTTTTCTCCGGGTACTCCGGTTTTCCCTGTCAAAATATCATTCCAGCAACACTCTCCACTATCATTTCATTTCATCTGTCATTCATTTAATCATTGCCCCAGAGGAGTGCGTCAGGCCTCGGCAGCCGGAACAGTTCATATCCTCGCCGCTAGATAGGGGCTTCATTCATTCCATTCCTGACCCAGTCGGACACTGTAAGCAGGCTGTGGATTCTCATTTTCAGTATTAAATGCAACGCATTTAATTTCATTCCTATCAGAATATAATTAAATATTTTATTCACAATTTAATTCCGAGTGGAATTGAATTAAAGCCTATATATTTAATTTCTTTCCCACCGGAGTGGAACTCTGTTTCCTTCAGAGTTTCATTCCGAGGAGAATTAAATTAAAATCTTTGGATTTAATTATTGTATTTCCTTCAGAACAAAATCGAGGGTTTCATTCAACATTTCATTCAGAGATTTATTCTGAGAGGAATAGAATTCAATATTTCATTCCCAATTTAATTCCTTGTCAGAGTGAAATTATAGGTTTCACTCCAGGTTTAATTCTATGCCGGAATAGTATTGAATTGACTGGCTGAATAAAATTCCACTCCTGCTCCGGAGTGAAATATATACAGTAGAACCCCTTTTTAACGAATCTCGGGGGATTTGATATTTCTTCCTTAGAAGGGGGTTTTCCTTAAAAGGGGGTTCGAAGAAAATAGGCTATATATCACAAGAAATAATGATACCGGTACATTTATGTCTTCAACTAATGTAATGTCAAGAAATAATAAGTGAACATGTTAAGAAATATTAAAAAGTCAAATTAACACAAGAATAACAGAAAATATTTACGAAACCGCACAGGTAACGGATTCCTTAGTGGTCCATTGGGAGCACAAGCTGCAGCAAGGAAAGGAGAAATAGGTATTACTGACTTGTAATTGTAACTTGAAGGAACAGAGGCCTAACATATATTAAGGATATTTGTGAAGGCAGACCATGAGAACTATGAGAATAAGCATTCACTTTCTGAAGTAGTCCGGTAAAGTAGTTTGCTTCCTCTTGCCCAGATGTCTCACGGAAAGAAGTTTTCTCTCAATTTGGTTGAGAGTGTTGATGAGTTCTTCATCCACACTGAAGGAGGAGAAGTACCGGCGGACAATATCCAGTCCTTCCACTGCTGCCCCAAAAGTTGGTTCTGCTGGATCCTCTTCTTCTTCGTCTTCCTCTTCAGTACTTTGCCTTTTTGCATCATCACAAAGGTCTCCAACATCCATCTGTGGTGGTGAGGTTAGGATATCATCACAAGTAACAAATTCTTCAAATGTTGTGACAGTAGAATCCTTTCATACAACCCCCCAATCTTCCCCAATGTCGTCAGTAGCGTCTTCTTCATTAAAAACTTCTGAAATAGCACCAAAACCTGCATGGCCAAAGCAGTTTTGAATAGTGGTCGTTGTGACTAGTTGCCATGCTGCTACAAACATATGCATGGCTTGGAGTATGTTCAATTTCATTACCTCATTTCTTTCGAGGAAAGAAACAGCTCTTTGAACCAGGGCCTTCCTGTACTTCACTTTCACAGAATGAATAATGCCAAGGTCCAAAGGCTGCAGGTGACTGGTGCAGTTAGGAGGAAAGAAAACCACTTTGATATTCCGCAGGAAAGATGTATCTGAAGGATGAGCTGGACATCTGTCTATCACCAGCACTATTTTCCTTCCTGGCGATCCCATCTTGGCATCCAAGCTTTGTAAAAATTTTCGAAATATCTCCGATGTCATCCATGCACTTTTGTTAAAATCATATTTACATGGGAGTGTACGGGTGTTCTTGAAACATCTTGGATTCTTAAATTTTCCAATTATTAGTGGGGGTAATTTTTTACTCCCGTTGCTGTTAACACATAACAACGCTGTCAGTCTTTCTTTACTTTTTTTGCCTCCGTGGCATTTTTCTCCGCGAACAGCGTATGTTTTGGACGGGAGCAAGTTGTAAAACACTCCGGTTTCATCGGCGTTAAAAATATCCTTAGCATCATATCCTTCAAGAAGTCGAGGCAACGTTTTCTCTTTCCAGTATACAACTGTATCGTCATTAACTTCCGCACTCTCGCCGCACATGTTTTGGAACGAAAGATTGTGCCGTTTTTTGAAGCGATCAAACCAGCCATTAGAAGCATGGAAATCGACCAAACCCAGCTTAAGTGCGATTTCTTGAGCTTTTTGTTTAAGTATGTTCCCGTCAGTTGGAGCGTTCTCACTCCTTTTTCCCTCGAACCATTTCATTGAAATGTTTTCAAGTTCCTCGTACGTCGAAGAACGAATATTCTTCCGTATTTTTGCCCCAGAACCGCATTCAACTTCCGCGGTCAGAATAGCTTCCTTCCTTTTCATGATGCCAAACAGCGTAGAGGGTGCCAAGTCATATTTTTTTGCCATCTGTGACAAAGGTACTTGGCTATCCCTTTCAACATCCCTGATGATGTCTATCTTTCTCTGAAGAGTCAGCTTCTTACGTTTTGCAGCCATAATGAATGTGGTCCGCCGTAACTCGCAGTACAACTCTTATCACAGACACAAAAAACTCGTAGCACAACTTCCAACAACACAGGAACAAAAACAGAGAATGAGCCTTCAGTCCGCACCCCTCGCGTCCGCGTGATTCCTAAGCAGCTATTGGAGCAGCAGGACAGAAGTGCCTAGCCGGTGTAAGAGCGCTGCGGCTATAGGTTAAGGCAGCTGACGTCACTGTAGACATTACCCGACTAAAACTGTCCTAACTCCCTAACGGTTGGAGATAAGTTTATGCGTTCGCGGACTTTTTTGTAGAGCTTAACCCCTCAAGCGTGATATTGTGAAACTCTGTGCTGCACCCACAACGTGCATTATTTCTAGCCTACTCCCAATGGTAAGCGCGGTGTCATATGCATTTCGCTATAATTTCCAAACGCACTGGCAAAAGTTTTCAAAAAACACACACAATAAGAACAACATATAACATAATATTCTAAACTATTGATAACCTGGTTATCCCTGGTCAGCGGCACGTCAATACTGGGACAATATCACAGTCGCCTAATGTGTTCGTATTTCTTGGCGTTCTATCACGAATTACATCGTCAGCGTCACTATCTTCACTGGAAGTTTTAGCGAACTCATCCTCTATATCGCTGTCACACTCTGAATCACTTTCGTTGGCACTAATATCGAGCAAATTAGCTATTTCTTTGTCATCAATAACTGTGCCACGACCTGCCATGTTTACAAGCAAACTCACGGTCCGCAAAAGCGGGAACACGTGTGCAGAGATCTGAAAAATAAATGACTGTGAAGATATGCGACACCTCCTGGCAATAATAAGTAGCACGAAGTGTAGCCAAAAGTTGCCTCTTCCTGCCATCTTACGACCAAATAAATTACTATTACGAAGTCCACGTAGCGGGCGTTTCAAATTCGACGGCGCACCCTTGCGCCGTACACGCTGTGAACGTAGCAGGCTAGTGGGCGCACCGTTGCGCCGTACACGCTAAGGGGGTTAAACAGCTCTACATTTCGTACGCATATACTTGGGGTCTATCAATGACGGTTCAGGCAGCGTATGCCATGGAAGGCACGACTTTCAACTTATTCCGTAATTTTTTCTAGAATACATTTTCATTTTGTAGAATATCCATAAACATTTTCAGTTTCTTATTGCTTATTGCTTTTAATCTTTCACCTAAATCACGTGAAGTTTGCAAGAGACCTTTGGCCTAAATATTTATATTTCGTGAAGTTACCCGAGTCTCGCGGCATTTACGCGTAGACCCTACGCCAGTCATGCCTCTAGGCTGTATAGCTAGTCTCAAGGTAAACCGCACTTCGTTCCCATACAGCCGTCATTCCAGTACTACCTACAGTTCAATGGACATAACAAACCAACAGCGTCTAGCGTGATAGTGACTGCTGCTTGCCGGTAACAGTGATTTCCAGCGGCCGCACCAATTTATCACGGTTCTATACATCGCTAAAGGAGCGATTTCGTTTAGCGCGTCAACTTCGGACTGAGATTACGTTAAAACGGAAGTTAATTTACATTCAAAACAAGTTTAGAAAAAAGTATCTCATCGACATATTCGTTACAACGGGATGCGCGATCGTAATTTATGTGAAATATATTCCTTAGAAGCGGACTTTTCCTTATATCGGGGTTCGTTAGAAGGGGTTTTAAATAACACTGTGCTTATGGCGATTTGGCTGGGACTTACGAAAATCTTCGTTAAAAGCGGGAATTCGTTTAAAGTGGGCACGTTAAAACGGGGTTTTACTGTAATTTTGTTCACTTTACCTTCCCTGCTGCCAACATTCAAGTTATAAGTACCAATTACCATGTCTGTACCGGGTGAGTTAGCTGTGGTCGTTAACGGCATGGCTACAGGCAGTCGCTCACATCTGGGAGGCGAGGAGTTTCGAATCCCCCCGCCGGCATCCTTGAAGATGGCTTTCTGTGGTTTCCCATCTTCCTTCCTATTCATAAATGTATTCATAACTTATTTTAGTTCAACCTTGGGACATGTTTGGAGCTTAACAATTAGATCTTCTTCAGCCTGGTGGACTCATATATTATAAAAACACTCATTTAAAAAACATATAGTTCATGATCCACAGTGGACCCAATCTTTAGCTTGAGGCAGGTGATGGAAAAGAACTGGGAATATGGAGAGGATTTGATCATGACTTTCATAGATCTAGAAAAGGCATATGATAGTGTCCCCAGAGAGAAGGTATGGGAAACCATGGTTAAGAAGAGACTGGGAAGAGAAATGTTGGAAATGGTGCAAGCAATGTACAACAACTGTGTTAGCAGGGTACTGACCCCAGTTGGAAAGACAGATTGGTTTAGGAACAAGACTGGACTAAGACAGGGGAGTGTGCTGTCACCTCTCTTGTTCATAATGGTGATGGATGAAATTGTAAAGGAAACAAAGGAAGCATATGGACATAAAGAAATGAAGTTATTGTTATTTGCAGATGATATTGTGGTCTGGGGAAGGAACACGGAAGAAGTGCAAAAACAACTAGATGCACTGAACGAAAATATTCACAAGTATGGCCTGAAAATCAGTATAGAGAAAAGCAAGACCATGGTGATGACAAGAGGGAAAAGACAAGGAAAGGGCATTGTGAAAATTGGAAGTCAGAGTTTGGAAATTGTGGACACGTTCAAATACCTAGGAAGTGAATTGATGCAAACTGGTAGGTTGGACATGGAGATTGGCAGGAGGGTACAGCAGAGCAATGCATTCTATCAAAGTGTAAGAAAACTTGTTTGGGATAAGGAAGTACCAAGGAAAAGCAAGGAGGTAATGTATAAAATGTACTATGTACCCATATTAACGTATGCAGCTGAGACTTGGACCCTGACGAGCAGGCAAGAGAGTAGAATCCAAGCCAGTGAAATGAAATTCCTAAGAAGTATGATAGGTAAGACAAGGAAAGACAGAGTGAGGAATGAAGATGTTAGGAAGGAAGTTGGGATGGGAAAACTAAATGAGAGAATTGAGAAGAATAAACTAAGGTGGTTTGGACATGTAAAGAGGATGGAGGAAAATAGAATACCAAGACAGATGCTGGAGGCGAAGTGCAAGGGTAAGAGAGCAAGGGGAAGACCTAGAACAAGGTGGATTGATTCAGTGAAGAACAGCGTGAGAAAAAGAAATCTGGTCTGGGACAAGATCGTGGAAGAAGAATGGTGGAAGGAAAGAGGAAAGTGGAGAAGTGCCATAAATACCCCGACCCGGCAGGAGCTGGATAAGGGGAAATGATGATGATGATGATTGTGGTCTGGGGAAAGGAACACCGAAGAAGTGCAAAAGCAACTAGATGCATTGAACGAAAATATTCAGAAGTACGGCCTGAAAATCAGTATAGAGAAAAGCAAGACCATGGTGATGACAAGAGGGGAAAGACAAGGAAAGGGCACTGTGAAAATTGGAAGTCTGAGTTTGGAAATTGTGGACACGTTCAAATACCTAGGAAGTGAATTGATGCAAACTGGTAGGTTGGACATGGAGATTGGCAGGAGGGTACAGCAGAGCACTGCATTCTATCAAAGTGTAAGAAAACTTGTTTGGGATAAGGAAGTACCAAGGAAAAGCAAGGAGGTAATGTATAAAGTGTACTATGTTCCCATATTAACTTATGCAGCTGAGACTTGGACCCTGACAAGCAGGCAAGAGAGTAGAATCCAAGCCAGTGAAATGAAATTCCTAAGAAGTATGATAGGAAAGACAAGGAAAGACAGAGTGAGGAATGAAGATGTTAGGAAGGAAGTTGGGATGGGAAAACTAAATGAGAGAATTGAGAAGAATAAACTAAGGTGGTTTGGACATGTAAAGAGGATGGAGGAAAATAGAATACCAAGACAGATGCTGGAGGCGAAGTGCAAGGGTAAGAGAGCAAGAGGAAGACCTAGAACAAGGTGGATTGATTCAGTGAAGAACAGCGTAAGAAAAAGAAATCTGGACTGGGACAAGATCGTTGAAGAAGAATGGTGGAAGGAAAGAGGAAAGTGGAGAAGTGCCATAAATACCCCGACCCGGCAGGAGCTGGATAAGGGGAAATGATGATGATGATGATGAATAACAGAACAGCACAATTACAGTGCTTTCAAAGTTGATGCTTTGTACAACATATTACAAAAGAAGTTAAAATCAAAAGTGTCTAAATTTCACATCCCTTTGTCCATGCTTGGCCTAGCGGCCAAGCGTAGCCAACATTCGAGGAGCCCGGCCGTGAAGCAACCAGTTCGTTACATCCCTCTAATTCAAATGGGGCGAGACTTGACCATCTCGTATGCACGTTGTAGCCGGCGAGCAGAGCCGAGCGTACCACTCGAAGTTATTTATAGCAACAATATTAGTCCGTCAAATGTTGCTATAAATAATCTTAGTCAATACGGACCAAAAATGGAGGAAGTAACTCCCACACTCGAAGTTAGCCAAAGCTAATCCATGCCAACTTTGACACACCATAGAAGCAGTTCGCTGCCGGAACAAGACCTCGCAAGCGTGAGAGTCAGGGTGGCAGCATCGACACAAGAATTTGCCCATAATCCCCCGCATTTCTTAGCGGAGCAAGTGGCTCTCCGCGCGGCGAGAATAAATTGTTCTAGAAAGTTCCGGTGATTGCTAGACACCGCTAAGGAGACAAGATGGCGGGCGGCTAGGCGGGATTTTCTAATATGAGTATGGCATAGTTTTTATTATACAGTCTTGTAGAAGGGGTTGCCGGGGAGGGGTCGCCAGGGGCACAAAAATGTTTGATGTTTATGTAATATGATGGATATGCCTAGTGCCCTTAAATGCATATTTATTGCTCCTATGTTCCTTGGCTAGCAGGGTGTCGAGTGATACGGGAAATAAAGGAAATACGGGAACTATACGGGAATTTTAGTGACCCGGGAAATTCGCACTTGATACGGGAAATCTTAAAAAGTCTTATAATGCCTGGCTTCTTAGCCCCCAAACTCTCGGTAGAGTCCTCCCGCTCAGTCTTCTATTTCGCCTACAGGCCGCGGTGCTACCCGCAATTTGCGCCACCGATAGAGCGCTAAGCGGTATGAGAACCCAGCCAACGTCGAATGCATGCTTTGCCTGGCCGACCGCCGGCCGTACCCTCTCCGCGCGGGCATGCTTTGCGGGGATACGCGCCACGCTCGTTGCTGACAATAACATATAAGAATCAGTCCGCATTGTTATTCACAGAGGAGACCTGGGTTTCTCGACAAGAGCAGCCCTTAAAGAAGATAACAGCTCAAGATCTCAGAAATTTCCAGACGCGGATGTGCTGCAATTTCGCACCAACTGCCGAGAATTGTACATTTGTATCCAATGGCTGAAAAAAATCAAAGAGAGGTCAACTCTTGCTCACAAGAGACCCGTGCTATTTCCTGCCTAGACCCTATAGGGGTCGCTGAGACTCCTAAGTTGGAAGAAGTTAGGATCGCCATTGCTCTGGAAATTCTTTGTGATCAGAATAATTTGCTTTCTGGCGCAATGGCTGGCCGCATCAAGAGCAGCTACTCCGCACTTTTGAGACTGCCCTTTGTCACTGAGCGTTTGAAGCAGTTCGACGGAAAAGAGCCACGGCTCGACGTGTTGTGGTCTGAATTAGTGGCTTCAGCACCTTCCTCAGTTCCTGCCAAAAAACGATCTCACAAGCTTCGTTAAAATGATACTGACTTTGTATCACAGCACTGCAGCTCTAGACAGAAGTTTCTCCATGAACAAGGAGTGCATGATCTTCAATCACGAAGAAGCAAGTCTGATTGGCATGCATACTGTTCAGGACGCAGTGATGGCAGCTGGTGGAGTAGAAAATATAACCGTGAGCAAGAGTCCATACTGCACGAAACTCCTACGCTGTGTTCTAGGAAGCAAAACAGGTGCGAAGCGACGGCTAAGGTGGCAGTCGAAAGAAAAGCCACTAAGGATCTCCAGGAATTGGGGGGAAAAAAAAGTACTGTCAAAAGAACTTAATTTTGTGCTGTGTATAACTGAAGTTCCTAGTAACAATCTTGTATTTGTCAAAGTGACTTATTTAATTTCGTTTTGCATTATGTTATTTTCTATTATCTACTTTGATAAAATAAATCTCAATTAAAAAGTATTCGTGGCGTGTCGCGTGTGGAATTTTACTGTTTTTAGCCTTTCCATGGACTTCTTTCGCAGGGGGAGATGCACATACCAAATTGTTTCAAAGTCCGTTCAAACACTCAATGCAAATGCGTCACACATGCATAAATTTCAAAACCTGCAAACAATATCTCACAGCTCTCAACATTTTACTACCGAACACCCGTCACCAGCATGTGGCTACAAAATACACCACACAAGTGACCGAATTCTTCTCGTATGGGCAGGCTTGTTAACCACTGTCTGTGTCGGATTTCCTTTCATTGTTCCGTTACTTTTACTTCGACGAAGTACGACCCGACGACTGGCCACATCCCGTACAATATGTACAGAAAGAAATACTGAAGGCGGTCTAGATATCGCGGTGGATGAAATAATTATTAACCTTGGCAATTCATCAAGCTCTGACGAAGACAATGATGGTGGTGATGATGATAGGGACAGTGAAGGGATGGAGGGTGTCAAAGAAACCCTTGCCAAGTGACTGAGGATAATTTATTTCTTGGTGTCAGTTCGCTTGCGTCAATCGATAATAGAGCACAGGCTATTGTTTCCCGTCATAGTGTTCAAAATACCGTCCGTCATTGAATAGCCCACAATTCGACAATATAAAACCACGGCAATAATATCGCCACAGAGGGGCTTGTTTGAGTGCTCAGTGCTAAATATTTCTTTACCTTAACTTTACTTTTGTATTATCACGAAAGCTAATATTAACCGTAGAGAGTCGAGATTCAGTGAGTGTGCATGGTGTTATCTGTCAACTACTGTAGTAAGCTGTGAACGACCTCCACTCAGACTTGTTTCATGTTAAAGGATAATCATTGCATGGTGAGTTTTTTTATATTCATTAGCTTAGAGTATTTGCCCTCTTTGTCGTATTTATTGAATTGAATACCTATGATAAAGGTATCATAGCTTCGGTGTGTAATTTATATATTCATCTAAAAGTATCGTATTTCTCTGTTTGAATGTCCTCGGCGTTGACTCAGGATCGTTTATTAAAATCTATTACGTATAAATGTACCGAAATAATGTCTGAAGTGTAGCGCTTTGTATTATTCGAATCACTTGATTTACAACACTAAAAACTTAGCAACACAGCTCAGCTATTCCAAGCTCCCGACATATCCTTCGCGTTGTTTCCTTCGAAATACAGGGTGTAGGTGAGAAGCATGCTCAGTATTCTTGCCGTGTGTCGGTTGGACGTAGGGTCTTGTTATGTGGCGACCGTGGGTTGCGGAGAGGAAAAGCGGGGCAAAGTGATAGTACCGAATGCGCGGGGTTGGCAATACTGTATTTGTCCCATAATTTACGCGTGTACTAGCGGGCATACCTCCAATTTTACTATAAAAGTCGTGTTCTAAAAAGGGATAGTGGGTGGGTAACATCTATTACTACATGACCCCCAAAATTATTATTCATTATTACAAAGGGTATTTTGACATATTTTCATTAGTGTAGAAAATTGTATCGCCTTGTTCCGGGCTCCTATAGAGCTTACTTTTTCTTTCGATCTTTCATTTGCCATAGGACGCGCCACCGGCGTATGGTTATGCATTACCAGCTTCTGGTTTAGTAGTCAGGTAATGGAAGCAATGGGAGCTGTGTACTACAATTTTCCTTGCATGTAACTAAGCAAATTATTGTTGTTAAGAGAACGTAAAATGCACCAAGAATTATATGATCTTCAGCTGTGTGCAGTTTGAAAGCTCTGCATGTGTTCATTCCTTATGTATTAATGATGCGAAATGTCAGCTAACGTTGTGCCACATACAACATTCGTAGTCTCTAAATATTGCACATTTTCCAGTAAATTACAGCAGTTTATGTTTGAATTGATTATAAGATCGTGACAAAGAAAGTGTTCATCCAATTGGATGATTGTATTTAACTGTATGCACGTCGTATAATCTTGGCGAGGTGAATTTTTTTTTTTTTTTTCACGGAGCAACTTGACACCGTAGTAGGCACGCAGCTTTTTTTATTTCGTTTTCTGGCATCTTGTTTTAAATTATTGAGTAACATATTTCCAAATGCAGACAATCCATACCTCCATTAGGATTCGGGTTCCATAATCCATGCAAAATGAGGTTCCTTCGTTTGTGAAATTGAGGTCATAACCCCCCTACCCTTTCAGTGATTACCGCATGGTACTTTACGTAGACTAGGGTGAAGATGTAAATGAGCATTTCAAAAAAAAATTGTCGCCAGTTGTTTGGTTTATTAACTTACGGTAATATTTTCCATAGGTACTGAAAACTGGGCACGGTTGGATTTTAAGGTGGAACCACATGTGCTATCAAATATCGCTTTCTTGCAATACCTGGAATATGTTTAGAATTATAAAATGATTATTGGTTAAATAAGGGTTAATAGATAGGCTATTATAATGATTAAATAAATATTAAAGAAGAAACGATGCGTTGTTAGTAAATATTAGGCCTACCGGTACGGCGAATAGCCTATAACTTGTAGCATCTGTAACAATTTAGCATTTAAACGGGTCACGTTAATGCATATAACAACCGGATAGCAAATTATAATAATATTCTCACATATAACATATTTAATTTGCACCAACTTAATTATTGTAGTCTAAGATATGTTAAACCACTGCCGTTTGAAATGTGCAAATCGCACACTTTCAGGCAAGCTGTTTGTTATGGTCGTCTCTGATGCGAAGTATTACTAATTACTCTTTTAGGAGACACTTGTCTTTGGAATAATCATGAAAAGCCAACCCTCTAGTTCTTATTTCATATGTTGAATGCTTAAAAACAAAATCACAATCCAAAATAATAAAGAAGATAATCACGAACGAACGATTCACTGCACATGAAAATCAAATGGAGATTCGCGGACCGGAAGTTCGCTATGCATAAGCTTCGGTGCCATTTTAACTCGTGGAAGCTCTATTCGGTTACGGTACCATACAATTCAGTCACTTCCAGCAAATATTTATAATGCGACACTCCTATTCTCTACTCTCTCAACCCTCCTCAGTGAAACAGTCATTTATATCAGCTCTTCTCAGGTAAACGGTATTTGTGTTCGTAGCATCTCATCCCATCTGCGTGAGAGTTCACTCGCACGCGATTTGCTCACGCTACGAATTTGGCTTAAATCTCGCCATCACCAAGTGCGGAATTGTCTCCAAAAATGCAGTTACACTTACGGCAGAAAATCTTCATTCGCGCTTTAAGATTCATTTTTCAGCCATTCGGTATGCGAACTCTAGTCTTAGAGAGTTCTAAAATATACGGGAATTTGGTGGATTTTCGTACGGGAAATACGGGCATTTTACGGGAATTTGAAGAAAGGTCATCGCTCGACACCCTGGCTAGGCTAGAACTTATGTCCAATTTTGTTTTTAATCGCGCCCAGGAAATGTTTTTGTAACACCTTTCAAACTCTGCCTTGTATTATCAAGCAGACTAGGTTAAATTATTTTAGAATGATAATAGTGTGTTCTGGCCTGTTGAAACTGTGGTAACTTTGGTATTTATATTCAAGTTTAAGAAGTACACGGTTCATATATACGCAAGGTGCTGCCGCCTGCCCTTTATGCTTCAGTGTAAACCCCGCGCGCCGTAGTTGCACATGTTTAGTTCATTATTGTAATCATACGCTATCAGTTCATTCTTAATAAACCCTTTTCATATCAGCTTGCTGTGCTTTACTCTGGTTCCCTCATATCCTGTAACAGCTTATGGGCCCAGATGTGCGAGATAAACTCGTAAAAAAATAACAAAACGTAATTATTCGTAAATCTTGCCAGAAGTTAACCTCAAAAATGAACGCTGGAAGTATTGGGAGGATTGAACCCCTCGGTAAGGACAATTTCGACACGTGGGCCATGCAGATGAAGGCCATCCTTATTACGGGCTATTTGTGGGAATCGGCAGGAATTCTACGAAACCACAAGAAGTGGCTGAAAATGCAAACGTGGCGGCAATTCAGAGTGGGAAAAATGGATCAAAAGGCTCGGTCGCTGATTATTTTGTCGATGTCGCCAAGTGAAATAAAGCAAGTCAAAAATTGTGTCACTGCACGTTATACATGGAAACGACTGAGACAGATCTACCAATCTCAGGGACCAGCTCGGAAGGCGACTTTACTGAAAAGGCTAACTTTACACAAAAATTGGTGGACGATGCCGACATGTGTGACAATCTGAACGATTTCTTCTAACCGTGGACAAATCGGGAGATATGAACATCAGGATCAATCCAGAATTGTTGACAGGTATGTGTTTATACAGTCTGCCGGCACAGTTCGAGAACTTAAGGTGCGCCATTGAGTCACGTGACAACCTACTGACTCCTAAGGCTCTTCGGACTATAGTCATCGAAGAGGATGACGCACGAAAATCGAGCACACAAGGTGAAGTAGCGGGAGCTATGTTTGTCAAGAAGAAGACTGATCCAGGTAACAAGAACCAGAACAAAAATTCCCAAACAAAACAACAACAGTGAAACAGAAGGAGGTCGATCTGAGTTCCGGTGCTGCGTATGCAAAAGGCTAGGCATCAAGCCAGCCAGTGCAGATTTAAACAAAAAGATCCATAAAAGAACAACGGTAAAGACAGTTCTAATACTCAATCGGCTAATTTCACTCGAGAAACCACAACAAAGAGTGACTCACGCCGAAAGTGGTGCCACTTTGCATCTCTGCGGCGACCCCGAGATTTTTTCGAAGATTGATGAGTCAGGAAAGGGTCTGGTGAAATTGGCTGATGATTCAACGGCAGAGATCGTGGGAAAAGGCAGTGCTTGCTTATCTATGCGCGTCGCGAATGAAGAGATGGATGTCTCTCTCCCAGATGTTTCTCACGTTCCAGACCATAGAACTAACTTGCGCTGGTGGGAAAGATCACCGACTGCAGCCATGAGGTGAGTTTGATAAGGAAGGTGCAGTCGTCATGATCAAAAAAGGAGAAGTCTTGATGCGCGCTGAGAGGAAGAACAACCTATATTATGTCAGTGAGAGCCAAGACTAGCATATATGGCTGCATCGCCCAAAAGAATTTATCTGGAATTGCTACACTGTCGACTCGGACACGCCAACGTGGGCGACATCTTGGTAGCTGTGAGGAAAGGTAGGGTTTCTGACGTTGAGCTGAGGAATCCATCAACGACTCTGGACTGCAAAGTCTGCCTCGAGGGGAAGATGTCCAGGACGTAGTTTCCAAAGAAATCCGATCGACAAACGGAACTACTCGAGTTGATCCACACGGACGTGTGTGGACCAACGCCGACTCTATCTATGGCAGGTTCCAAGTACCTCTTGGAATTCATTGACGATCACTCTCACTGGTGTGAAGTGAGATTTCTGAAGGCAAAATCAGAGGTCTACGAAGGTACCGTCGAGTACATTACCAGGATGGAGAATTAGAAAGGAAAACTAGTAAAGGTGATCCAGTCGGACAACAGCGGGGAATACCTGTATCAAGAGTTCGACAACTACCTGAAGAAGCACGGAACTACAAGACGCCTCACAGTCCCTCGCAACCCTGAACAAAACGGGAAGTCGGAGAGGATGAATAGGACTTTGATGGAGACTGCCAGGTGCATGTTGTTCGAAGCTAGATTACCTCACGATTTCTGGGCGGAAGCAGTGAATACTGCTAATTACATCCGTAATTGCCCGCCATCAAAACATATCGGAGGCAAAATACTGCACAAATTGTGGACAGAGAGATTCCTCACGTATCGTAATTCAGAACATTTGGAAGCAAGGTTTACTTCTTGGACAGGGATCCCGGAATAGGAAAACTGGATCAACGAGGCAGATAAGGCGTGTTCATGGGTTACTCCGAAGAAACCAACGGCTTTCGCATATACTCCCCTGACAAAGACAAGGTTTTGATTAGCGGAGATGTAAAATTCTTCGAGAATGAAAAGCCATTGGAAGAAACTAGGGTGGAGCGCCCGGAATCCTCGAAGAAAGATATTTGTTGGGAGCAGTTCTTTGCAGAGCCACCGCCGCAATCACCAAGAGAAAAAATCAACCAGCTGGCATGGAGGAACCAGTCGCTCATCCCGAGATCGGAGAAAAAGACAATCTACTCGATCTGCAAGGAGAACCTTTCCTCGGTTTCGACGTGCCACCAGAGGATGATCATGATGGAATGACTGTCGAACCATCCGAGACTTCGCGTCAGTTGAGACGAGGACCTGGTCGACCCAAGATTCTGCGAACCGGAAAAAGGGGAACACCGAAGAAACTTTTTCAAACAAAATTCCAAGATGTGGAGGAGCAAGAAGAAGACGAGGAGATTTTTCTAGCAGAGATTCCATACAAAGATGCAATGACAGGACTGAATGCTGACGAGTGGCATGGTGCCTTGGTCACGGAAATGGAATTATCCTGAGAAACAATACATGGGTGCTGGTGGATCCTCCCCGTGATGCCAAAGTCATCGGATGCCGGATGGTGCTGCGTGACAAACTAATACCTGATGGAACCCTTGAGAAGAGAAAGGCCAGGCTGGTGGCTAATGGTTTCAACCAGGGGTATGGAGTCAACTACTTTGACAAGTTCGAACCGGTTGCGCGAAAGGAATCCATCCGATTGATGGGTTGTCTCGCTGCCAACCTCGGTGTAAAATCAGACAGTACGATTATCTGTAAGAGGCAATGACAGGACTGAATGCTGACGAGTGGCATGGTGCCATGGTCACGGAAATGGAATTATCCTGAGAAACAATACATGGGTGCTGGTGGATCCTCCCTGTGATGCCAAAGTCATCGGATGCCGGATGGTGCTGCGTGACAAACTAATACCTGATGGAACCCTTGAGAAGAGAAAGGCCAGGCTGGTGGCTAATGGTTTCAACCAGGGGTATGGAGTCAACTACTTTGACAAGTTCGAACCGGTTGCGCGAATGGAATCCATCCGATTGATGGGTTGTCTCGCTGCCAACCTCGGTGTAAAATCAGACAGTACGATTATCTGTATGGTGAACTGGACGAGGAAATATTCATGAAACAACCGAAGAACTTCAGGGAGATGCTAGAGAGCATCGTGATGTCCGGAACTGATGACGAAACCAAGGAGAAGGCCAAAAATATGCTTCGCCAGTTGCAGGGAGGCGGCAAGGTCTGCTTACTACAAAGATCACTGTACGGATTGAAACAGGCCGAGAGAAACTGGTATGCCAAGCTGCGTGAGGTCTTAAGGAAGTGCAGTGCCAAACCAACCGCATCGGATCCTTGTCTTTTCCAAATTGGTTCCGGAAAAGACGTAACTTTGATTGTCGTTTATGTTGACGACATGATGGCGCTGTCAAAATGCAAAAAGATGATCGCTGAGATTTCCAGAGTCCTGAGTGAAAATATCAAGGTCAAGGACTTAGGGTTGGCCGAACACTTCCTAGGCATCGAACTAATCCAGGAGACCGGGTGTATAGCCATGCATCAGCAAGGGTACGTTGAAAAGCTTCTCCAACGCTACGAGATGGCCGACTGCAACCCTGTAGTCACACCACTGGACTCGGGAACAAAGTTGAGCAAAAATGAGAATCCCAGTACTGACGAGTTGAAGTTGCCTTACCGCTAATTGTTAGGCGCGCTGACATACCTGTCGACAACTTCACATCCGGACGTTTCGTTCTCTGTCACCTACCTGGGGCAGTTCAACAATTGCTTCGGAGTCGAACACTGGAAAGCTGCCAAGAGAGTGCTGCGGTTCTTGAAGGGGACTTCAAACATCGGGCTAATCTACGAAGCAGACACCGAACAGATCCAAGGGTTCGTCGACGCCGACTGAGGATGCTGCCAAGAAGATAGGAGGTCGTACACAGGGTACGTGTTCTTGCTCGGCGGATGCTCTATATCATGGGACTCATGAAAACAAAACAAAAACGTGGTTCTTAGCACCACGGAGGCCGAGTACGTGGCAATGCCAGAGTGCGTCAAGGAAGCCGTGTACTTACGTCGATTTCTGCTCGAGTTAGGCTTCAAAGATTTAGCCACTATGCCCATCTTTTGTGATAATCAAAGCGCAACAAATTTGGCAAAACTCTCGATGTATCACAGTAGAAGCAAACATATTGATATCAAACATCACTTTGTTCGCGAAGTCTTTGAATGTAAATCTTTTGTTTGGAAGTATATCTCTACGAACGACCAAGTTGCCGATTTTCTCATGAAAAGTTTAAGTCGAATGAAACATGAACGTTGCTTAAAGTTTGCTGGTTTAGAGAGGGGAAAGATTGTATGAACCTCTACTTCAGGGGAAGTGTTGTAACTTTGGTATTTTTCTTCAAGTTTATCAAGTACGCGGTTCATATATACATAAGGTGCTGCCACCTGCCCTTTATGCTTCATTGTAAACCCCGCGCGCCATAGTCGCACATGTTCAGATCACTATTGTAATCACACGCTATCAGTTCGTTCTTATTAAACCCTTTTTATATCTGCTTGCTGTGCTTTACTGGTTCCCTCATATCCTTAAACAGAAACATCATTTGTAATGATTTCCTTCATTTAAATGTATTTATAAATTACTAAATTGATTAACTCAATTTAGCCTCCGTGGCTTAGGCGGCAGCACGCCGACCTCTCACCGCTGGGTCCGTGGTTCAAATCCCGGTCACTCCATGTGAGATCTGTGCTGGACAAAACGTAGGTAGACAGGTTTTTCTCCGGGTACTCCGGTTTTCCCTGTCAAAATTTCATTCCAGCAACACTCTCCACTATCATTTCATTTCATCTGTCATTCATTTAATCATTGCCCCAGAGGAGTGCATCAGGCCTCGGCAGCCGGCACAGTTCATATCCTCGCCGCTAGATGGGGGCTTCATTCCTTCCATTCCTGACCCGGTCGGAGACTGGAAGCAGGCTGTGGATTTTCATTTTCATTAACTCAATTACTTCTGTCATGTCGAGGTGGACCTAATTGACAGTGAGAACTTGGAATATGCCTCCTTTCGTCCCTTGGGTATGAGTAAATTACTGTGTAAGCCTATATTCAGACTTATGCTACCGAATATCATCATTCCTCTGACATAGGATTAGTGATTTCAATGATAATGAAAGGTTTTACAAATTAAATATTGGTCTAAGATGATCCCACTCGGGGCGTGGTGGCTCAGCGGTCTAGCTGTGTGCCTCTCACCAAGGCGGTCCGGGTTCGATTCCCGGTCAATGCATGTGAGATTTTCGAAGTGAAATGCCATGTCCTGTGGTTCGGATTCCACGTAAAAAGGAGGTCCCGTGGCTCATAATCACAAGATTCACGGTCACGTAAAACTACAATCTTCCTTCCTTTTTGATCCCACTCATATGGTGACACCTTGATGAGTGTATTTAACCTCCCTTTGTTCCTTTTACCTTAGTGAAAGCAGCATGACTTGATAAACTTTGCTTATTTTACTGGATAACAAGTTCACTTATAATATTCTATTCAAATAAATTTATTTTCACTACTGTTTCCCTTGTGCCAACATTGCTCACATCTGTTTGTCTCCTGGAATTTCCGACAACAGGAAACATAAAACTTTATCCTATTTTCCATTTGCTTTCCTGGGTTACATTTTGCTTCTTGTTTCCAGAGAGCGCTTAACCCTTTTGCTTTCAAGCTCTCGGGTGATGGATGTGTCAAAACTGACAGCCATATTTACCACACTATGCACACACTTGTTTTAAAATTACATGGAAGGCACACCAATGAAGATAACAACGTGAAAGTTGGTAAACGTATAGTGTATATATCACGTATTATTACTGTAAGTAAGTCATGTCTCTAAACCAAAAGGGTTTAATGTTAAAAAAAATAAGAAATGTGAAATCAAAATTACAAGTTTCAGATTTTTTAAGTTTGGAAGTAATTCCAGAAAATGGTATTTACAGCCCAAGTTTGTTATTCATGTCAGTAGGAAGGCTATAATATTGTTTACTAGCATAGTAAATATCAAGATTCTATGTGCATTAGATCCAAGGATAAATTAAAATGTTTAAAATGATGTAACACTGAAAAATGTCTGCCATTTTTGCATAAAACACAGATTTCTTATAAAGAATACTGTATGTAGCACTCACCTATGAAGATATTACTGGACCATCATTATCCTCTACACTTTCCGATTCGGACAGAGTATTTCATCATCACTTGAATAATTATCAAGATATTCGGTGATATCATCTCCAGGTAAATGAAGACTTTCCGCCATGTCACACACAGCAAATAACTTGGCCTAATCTAACTGAACTATATCTAACACTTCACTATCACTATGCACCTAATTACCTAAGAAAACTATTTAAATAATGAACTAACACGTTAAATAAATATATTGCCTAAGATATATCTTAATTTTACTATATAATCACGTACGAAAACACGGGAGAAATGAACGGTAGTTTGCCGGCGACCACGATGTAAACAAGATTCGGAACTCCGTGTCAGTTTTCGCAGGACCCATGGGTACCGATAGATCGTTGCTTTGAAAGCCAAAGGGTTAAAACCAACCCAAAAAATAGCATGCGTTTCATCACACTTCCCTTCCCGGGAAAATGTGCATCATCACTTGAATAATTATCAAGATATTCGGTGATATCATCTCCAGGTAAATGAAGACTTTCCGCCATGTCACACACAGCAAATAACTAGGCCTAATCTAACTGAACTATATCTAACACTTCACTATCACTATGCACCTAATTACCTAAGAAAACTATTTAAATAATGAACTAACACGTTAAATAAATATATTGCCTAAGATATATCTTAATTTTACTATATAATCACGTACGAAAACACGGGAGAAATGAACGGTAGTTTGCCGGCGACCACGATGTAAACAAGATTCGGAACTCCGTGTCAGTTTTCGCAGGACCCATGGGTACCGATAGATCGTTGCTTTGAAAGCCAAAGGGTTAAAACCAACCCAAAAAATAGCATGCGTTTCATCACACTTCCCTTCCCGGGAAAATGTGTAGCAGTCTTTACTCAGGGAATTCTCTCAATAATCCTGGAAAAATCAGGGAATATTTAGGGAATTCTTTTAAGATGAGTTGGTAGACACCCTGAGTTCGGATAAAGGGAAATGAGAGGAGGTTGGAGATTGTTAGGTGTAAAATGAGGCAGGGCAAAGTTTGGAGTTGTCTGTATGTCAAGAAAACCATAGAACCCAACATAGTTGCTGTAAGGTGTGCTAATGAATGATTAATGAGGATAGATTTGGACATCTGAGGAATTGTTTCAGTGTACGGTATGCTACATGTGCTGTTTCAAAGCAGGATGAAGTAGACAGACTTTACTAAGTGATGTGAATTTCAATGCTAGAATAAGAAATATAATTGAGAGGTAAAGATAAGGGATATGTGGGGTGAGGATGAAGAAGCAGACACCAATGGGCAATGTTTACTTGATATCTGTGCTAGTAGAGTAGCTGTTACAAAATCATTTTCAAAGCATAAGGAGATTCACAGATACACATGAGAGGATAGAGGAACCTGTTGTTAATTGACTATATCATCACTGTCTTTCAGTTTAGGAAATTGATATGGAATTATTCAGGGGCTCTTTTGATGAATCAGACTACAAACTTATCTGCTGTGAATTGAGCTTAGTCAGACCCCTAGTATAGAAAGTGGGTCTGTTTGCAGATAAATTAGGGTTAAAATTATCCAGGGTAAGTAACTTAGAAAGTTGTTGTTGTTTGAGTCTTCAGTCTTTTGACTGGTTTGATGCAGCACTCCATGCCTCCCTGTCCTGAGCTAATCGTTTCATCTCTACATAGCTCCGACACCCTACATCCGAGGCAATCTGTTTAACATATTCTAACCTTGGTCTACCCCTACAGTTTTTGTCCTTGACCCTTCCTTCCATAACTAAGCTTGCTATTCCTGGGTGTCTTAGTATGTGTCCTACCAACCTATCTCTTCTCTTCATTAGCAGTCGCCAGAAACATCTCTCCTCTCCCACTCGTCTTAATACCTCTTTGTTTGTAACCCTATCTACCCATCTGATCTTCATCATTCTCCTGTAACACCACATTTCAAGTGCTTCAATTCTCCTCTTTTCTGCTGCACCAATAGTCCAAGTTTCACTTCCATAGAGCGCCACGCTCCAGACAAAGGCTTTCAAAAATGACTTCCTAATACCTAAATCTATATTCGATGTCAGCAGATTCCTTTTTTGTAGAAATGCTTTCTTTGCCTGAGCCAACCTACTTTTAATATCCTCTTTGCTTCGTCCATCACTGGTTATTCTGCTTCCTAAGTAACAGAAGTCTCCTACTTCCTTCAGCTTTTCACCTGCCAATTTGATCTCCATAGAGGTTTCTGAATTATTTCGGCTGCATTCCAGTATTTTTGTTTTACATTTATTAATTTTCATCATGAATTCTTTCCGTAAGACGGAGTCCATACCATTCAAAAACTCATTCAAATCCTCAGGCTTGTCGGCCAAGATGACGATGTCATCAGCAAATCTCAGAGTTGAAATTATTTCTCCTTGAATCTTCACTCCCACTTTAATTTTTTCTCCAATTTCCTTCATTGCTTGTTCAATGTAAAGATTGAAAAGTATGGGTGATAAGTTGCAGCCTTGCCTTACACCTTTCTGAATACCAGCTTCTCTCTCATGTCCTTCAACTCAAATGACTGCTGTCTGGTTTCTGTACAGATTGTATATCACCCTCCTATCACTGTACTTTATTCCAATCGATTTCAAAATGTCAAACAATTTAGTCCAATCAACGTTATCAAACGCCTTTTCTAAGTCTACAAAAGCCATGAACGTTCTCTTATCTTTCCTTATTCTACCTTCCAAAATCAGCCTAAGACTTAGTACAGCTTCCCTTGTTCCTACATTTCTCCTGAAACCAAACTGGTCTTCACCCAACTCCGTTTCTATCTGGCTTTCAATCCTCTTGTAAATTATTCTAGACAGGATCTTTGAAGCATGAGTAATCAAGCTGATTGTACGGTAATCTTCACATCCGTCAGCTCCCACTTTCTTTGGTATAGGGATGATTACATTCTTCTTGAAATCAGGGGGTACCTCACCTGTCTCATAAATCCTACACACCAAGTGAAATAACCTGATCAGACCTTCATCTCCTATGCAGCGTAGCAACTCAATCGGTATATCATCTATGCCTGGTGCTTTGTTCCTGTTTAAGTCTTCCAAAGCTCTATCAAATTCTGATCTCAATATTAAATCTCCTTTCGCATCCTCATCAATTTCCTCCTCCCTTTCCATTACATGATTCTCAATCTCCTTTCCCTTATACAAACTCCCTATGTAAGCTTTCCATCTCTCAACCTTTTCTTCCCTATCTGTTAGAGGCTTTCCATTTGTGTCCTTAATATTACAGCACTTAGTCTTCTTTTCCCCAAAAGTATTCTTAATCCTTCGATAAGCTGTGTCTACTTTTCCTAATTTCAGACAATTTTCTATACCTGCACATTTCTCTTTCAACCATACTTCTTTTGCTTCCTTGCACTTCTTGTTAACCTCATTTCTCAGACGTCTGTATTCTGCTTTCCCCTTTTCATCTCTTACATTCTTGTGTTTCCGCCGTTCATCCATCAATTCTAGTATATCCTGAGTGATCCACGGTTTTCTACCTATTCTTTCTTTCCTACCCATGTTTTCTTCTGCGGATTTTGTTATTTCATTCTTCAAAAGTGCCCATTCGTCTGTAATTGAAGTTTGTTTAGGGTTTTTCATTAGTCCTTCCTTTATACTCTTCTTGAATCTTTCGTTTACATCCTTCTCTTTCAGTCTGTCTATTGCCCACCTTTTTGGCTTTTGACTTTTCTTCAGTTTCTTCAACTTTAATCTGCATTTCATTACAACCAGATTGTGATCAGAGTTTGTGTCAGCACCAGGATATGTTTTACAATCCAAAATCTGGTTTTGAAACCTCTGCTTGACCATAATGAAGTCGATTTGGTAATGCCCTGTATCTCCTGGTCTCATCCATGTGTATATTCTTCTATTGTGGTTATTGAATAAGGTGTTAGCTATGACCAACTCATGCTCGGTGCAGAATTCTACCAGCCTGCTTCCTCGATCATTCCTTTCACCTAATCCGAAATCTCCTACTATCTTCCCTTCTCTCCCATTTCCTACCACAGTATTCCAATCTCCCATTACTATAACATTTTCATCACCCTTGATATACCTCAGAATTTCGTCTATTTCTTCGTAGACCTTTTCAACATCCTCATCATCAGCTTGACTGGTAGGCATATAGACTTGTACCACTGTGGTGCAGGTAGGTTTAGTATTGATTTTTGCTACAATAATCCGTTCACTATATTGCTCATAATATTCCACCCGCTGTCCAAGTTTCCTACTCAATATGAGGCCAACCCCTGCTTGGCCATTGTTTGATTTAGTGCTAATGACCCTATAGTCTCCTGACCAAAAGTCCTGTTCTTCCTGCCAGCGCATTTCACTAATCCCAACCAAATCCAACCTCAACCTATCCATTTCCCTTTCTAAGTTTTCTAACCTTCCACTTCCTAGCAGACTTCTAACATTCCACGCTCCGATCCGTAGAATGTCAGATTTCCTCTCTGTCACTTCTGAAATACATGGAAATGGTTGGTGAGAAATTCCAAAGAGTAGATTGTAAAGAATCGCAGGACTTTGAAACTAGATGATCAGGATCGAAGGATGTAGGGGTACGTCCAAGCAATCGCGCCTAGATATAGGAAAATTTCGAATAGGGCACTTTCCCACCACAGAATATCAAGAAACATATGTATTGAAATGAAATCCGTTGAGAAATCTGCTGTAAATGGAGAAATATTGCTGTAATTTATAAGAAATGTACCACTTGTCACATGCAATGAAGATGCAGCGCCATGTTTGAAAAACGCAGGTCTGCAGTCGTCTGTTTATCACCACGAGGCAAAGAACTTAACGAGAAAGAGGAAACACTCACTCGCAGATCGAATGTATATTTTCTGCTAGAGCTGAGAGAGCGGACCAAACAGGCGACAGAAACATATGTCGACTGACATAAAATGTCTGACAATTCGATAGTTCGACAAGTTTCCGTTTCTCAAAGCATGACAATTCGACAAATATGTCGCGACAGTTTTGTAAATAGTCGTGACATATTGTCAGAAATCTGTTTCATAAGTTGACAAATATGTCATATATGTCACCCATTTATCTTTATGAACTAATGAATATGTCAGCCGCTGTTGTACAATTGTCAAATTGTCATCAAAAACTCGACAGGCGCCTCGTTGCATGTCGATTCTTACCATAACCTATCTTTTACGTATCTCGGTGTGTTTGGAAGTCTCCCGTTACGTTAATAGCCCACAGTGTTGTTAGAATCTCTAGAATGGAGCGATTAAAAAGCGGGTGTAGTAGAGAGTGATTAAGATCAGTGACGTACGTAGGATTTCTTTCTGGGGGGTTTCATTCATACAGCTGCAGTAGGCCTAAGGTAGTAGTACATTATTAAAATGATATTTCGATTATTATTCATAAATTTGACAGTAAACCGTGCTGCAATATTACAGGACATCAAATTAAAACCTACTGTTATTTGGTGGAAAACGACTTACACTCTATCTTGTCAGACCCTCGGCGATTGCTCAACGCAGACTTAAGTTATGTTATGCCATGGTCTGTCTCACTTTTTATGTGACTACGCCTCCATCACCCGTAGAAAAAGAAAAAAAAAAGATCACGGCACAACAGCCCGGAAAATGACCATTCGCTATTGAACACCGGTCGGGGAAGCCTACATCAATACACGTTCTTGTGGTTATATTGTTCGAATTTCAATTATTATTGTTGTATTTCTAATGCACTTTAAGTTAATACGAAAATAACCTATAATAAATGTGCTTAGAGCAGAATTACGATATTTTCTTGCCCGTATGTCTTCAACCCACCATTCCCGCTTCCGTCTTTTTTTGAAATATTTATTATTTTTATTAAAAAAACATAATTACTGGTACTGTATTTTTCGTAAATGTTAGCCTCCAAGTCGATGAATCGGTGTCTTGCGCAACAATTGACAGAAATGCATTATAAACACCAGACAAAGAAAACTAACAATGTGACGGCAATTGGTGCAAGCGGGCGACGAATATACGAAAAATCCTAAGACATCATGCCGAGGACTGGGGCAAAAACACATTTTTTTAATACGTAATTTTTTCTAAAGCGAATATTTTCGATATTGAGAGTTTCCTAGTGTTTGAGTAGAGTATGAGGTCAGGTACAGTGCTCTTGTTGATTACATTTACCAAAATGTATAAGGTGTTTAAATTATCTTGACTAAATCTGTCTTAACATGACGACCATTGGTGCATTTACCTTATAGGCTATTCGTGATTGTCAGAAAGGTAAATGATTGACCTGTAATGTATTATTAGACGCTGTAATGATAATCACATTTATGCAGTCAAGTTTGTAAATATATAGTAATTTTGCACAGTATGTGCGTGTTTCTTCAAATAAATGAATATTTAAATAAATAGTAAATCCTTTATTATGATTATCTCGCGTTGAACAGTTCATGTAAATCGATAGTTATTGTACATTATCGATTCTCGGAACTATCGAAGTGTACATACCCTCGACAGGTGGATTTGACAATTTGTCGAGGTTATAAAAAGGGCTTTGTGACAGGCGTAAATTGTACAATATTTCTCCTGTCACACAATCACATATTGTCAGATAGAAGTGTTCCCAAATGGCGTTATGTGTGACTTTTCGCACAGCCAATGTAACAAACGACTCCATACTATTTTTATGAACACAATACCGTAACTTTCTGAGTTACACGCCGCAAATTCGAATTTGAGTAAGTATCGAACCCTCGTTCCTCAAAGGCGTTATGTGTGACTTTTCGCACAGCCAATGTAACAAACGTCTCCATACTATTTCTATGAACACAAAACCGTAACTTTCTGGGTTACAAGCCGCAAATTCGAATTTATGAGTAAGTACGTGTGAGGGGAATCGAACCCTCGTTCCCCATGGGCGTTATGTGTGACTTTTCGCACAGCCAATGTAACAAACATCTCCATGCTATTTTTATGAACACAATACCGTAAGATTCTGGTTTACACGCCGCAGATTCAAATTTATGAGTAAGTACTTGTGAGGGGAATCGAAACCTCGTTCCTCAAGGGCGTTACGTGTGACTTTTCGCACAGCCAATGTAAGTAACGTCTCCATACTATTTTTATGAACACAATACCGTAACTTTCTGGGTATTACGCCACAAATTCGAATTTATGAGTAAGTACTTGTGAGGGGAATCGAACCCTCGTTCCTCAAGGGCGTTATGTGTGACTTTTGGCACAGCCAATGTAAGTAACATCTCCATACTATATTTATGAACGCAATACCGTAACTTTCTGGGTAACACGCCGCAAATTCGAATTTATGAGTAATTACCTGGGAGGAGAATCGAACCCTCATCCCCCAAGGGCATTAGGTGTGACTTTTCACTAAGCCAATGTAACAAACGTCTCCGTGCTATTTTTGTGAACACAATACCGTAACTTTCTGGGTTACAAGCTGCAAATTCGAATTTAAGAGTAAGTACTTGTGAGGGGAATCAAACCCTCCTTCCTCAAGGGCGTTAGGTGTGACTTTTCGCACAGCCAATGTAACAAATACCTCCATGCTATTTTTATGAACTCATTACCGTAAATTTCATGGTTACGCGCCGCAAATTCGAATTTATGAGTAAGTTCATGTGAGGGGAATCGAACCCTCGTTCCTCAAGGGCGTTAAGTGTAACTTTTCGCACAGCCAATGTAAGTGACGTCTCCATACTATATTTATGAACACAATACCGTAACTTTCTGGGTTACACGCCGCAAATTCGAATTTATGAGTAAGTACTTGAGAGGGGAATACTAATTAAATCAACACAACACCGTTCGAATCCGGTTCATATATAGCAAATTCGATTAGTCCACTCAGTACAAGGGAGGGGAATCGAATCCCGAACTTTAAGGGAGCTAGAGGTGACTTTTCGCATATCCAAAGTAAGAAACGTCTTAATACTATTTTAATCAACACAACACCGTACGAATCCGGGTCACACATAGCAAATTCGATTTTACAATTTATGTCGGCCCTCCTTTTTTTTCCGGACTTGGGACCGGCACTCGGGAGCACTCCGTGAGTTGTCGGAGTTCAACCAAGAGGTAGAGTTACCTAACCTAAAGTTAAACCTAATGAGCCTAATTATTTTTTTTATTTTTTTATTATTATCTTCATTTCCCGTTTCCAGCTTCCTGGGTCGGGTTGTGAATTAAGGACCTCCAACGTTTCCCGTCTCCACCACTCCTCTCCTATTTTTAGTACTTCTTCAGGTTTTCCTCCTCCCTTCTCTACACACTCCCACACTGTATCGGCCCATCTCTTTCGGGGCCTTCCTCGTGGTCTCTTCCCTGTCATCTTTTCACAGAAAGTTTTCTTTGGTACTCTCTCCTCTCCCATTCTCATCATATGTCCATACCACTTTAACTTTGTTGTTTCTATCCTGTCCTGCAGCTTCAAGATTCCTGTCCTTTTTCTATTCTCTTCGTTTCTAACTCTATCTCTTCTGGTCTTGCCCTCTATACCTCTTAGGAATTTCATCTCCGCGGCTTGTATTCTACTCTCCTCTCTTTTTGTAGTAGTCCACGCTCCAGCTGCATATGTTAGTATGGGTCTGTAGTAGGTTGAATATAATACATTTTTACATTTCTTTGGGACATCTCGGTTCCACAGAATACCCCTTATGCTCTGGTAAAAACTGTTCGCTTGTTGTATTCTCTTTCCAATTTCCTCAGTTATCCTTCCATCTTCTGCGATCACACTTCCCAAGTACTTGAAACTTTTACCACTTCTAGAATTTTCCCATTCAATTCTATCTTTCCTCTTCCTTCCTTCCTTCCTTCCTTCCTTCCTTCCTTCCTTCCTTCCTCTTGACATTACCATTGTCTTGCTCTTCTCTGTGCTTACTTTCATCCCATATTTCTCTATTTCTTGATTCCATACATCTAGTTGTTTTTGAACTTCCTTTTCATCCTCGCCCCATATCACTATATCATCTGCAAACAGCATGGCCTTTGTTGCCTCTTGTCCCAATCTCTGTTTAACATTCTTGTGAATTTCATCCATGACTATGATGAATAGTAAGGGGGACAATACACTTCCCTGTCGGAGACCTGTTTCCACTTTAAACCATTCTGTTTCTCCTATACTGGTCTTCACGCTACTCACACAATATTTGTACATAGCTTTTAACATTTGGACATCAGCTCCGTTAACTCTCCTTTTCCTTAATACATTCCAAACCCCCTGTCGAGGCACACTGTCGTACGCTTTCTCAATATCAATAAATGTCATCACCATGTCTCTTCCAAATTCCCATCTTTTCTCCATCATTTGCCTTAATGCAAAGATTAGGTCAAATGTTGATCTGTCTTTCCTAAAACCATACTGTTCTTCTTCCATCTCTCCTTCTATCTTCCTCCTCAGTCTGCCTTCCAAAACTCTCTCAAAGATCTTAGCTACATGAGCGATAAGAGTGATCCCTCTGTAGTTATTGCATTCCTTTTTGTCACCTTTCTTAAAAATCGGGATAATTAATCCCTTTCCCCATTCTTCTGGAATCTCTTTCTTCTTCCAAATTATTCTAAATAATCTATACAACCACTGTACACCTATTGGTCCCGCTGCTTTTATCATTTCCACAGACACTTCATCCTCTCCTGCTGCTTTACCGCTCTTCATCTTCTGTATGGCTTCCTCTATTTCTAGCATAGTGATCTCCTTTTCTTGTTCTTCTTCTTCTTCCGTTGTTTCTTCTTGTTCTTTTTCATCTTCCTGTTCAATGTATTTAACATTTAGTAGCTTTGAAAAGTATTCTTCCCATTTTTTTAATATATCATCTCTTTGATACAATATCTGTCCTGCTTCAGTTTTTACAAATTTTGTGTTTTCCCTACCTTTCACACTGTTTTTCACCAATCCATATAGAACCTTTTTACTTCCTTGGATATCCTCCTTCAAAGTTTCCGTGAAACCTTCCCAACTTTTCCTTTTTTCTTCTTGTACAATTTTTTGGCATGCCTTCTTTGCTTCTCTATATTTTTGCCATTTCTCTGCATTTTTACTGCCTATCCACTTCCTCCATGCCATTTGTTTTTCTTTAACAGCCTCCTTTACCCTGTTGTTCCACCAAGGAGTCTCCCTTTCCTTTTTCTTCCCTGATAGTCTTCCACAAGTGTTTACTGCACACTTCGCAAAACAATTTCTAAAACATGTCCATTCCTGTTCGACACTTTTTGCTTCGTCTTTGGGAATTTCCTTTTTCAAGTCTTCTTGGAACTTTTCCATTGCCTCTCTCTCTTTTAGCTTCCACACCTTTATTTTTCTTTCTCTTTTCTCCGCAAGCTTTGTGATTTTCCCAAGCCTTAATTTGGCTATCACCACTTTATGGTCTCCTTCAAAATCTCCTCTTGGCATAGCTGTCACATCTACCAGCTGTCTACGTTTATCCTTTTCCACTAGGATAAGATCTATCATTGTTTTTGTTTTTCTGTCTCCCCATCCATACCTAGTTATTTTTTGGGAGTTCTTTTTCCTAAACCATGTATTTCCAACAATTAATCCATTCCTTCTACAGAAATCTATTAACATTTCTCCTTCTTCATCCTGATTTCCATAGCTAAATGGGCCAATTATCTCTTCTTTTCCCTGCCTATCTGTTCCCACATGTGCATTCATATCCCCCATTATTATAACCTCTTTGTCTTCTATACACTTTTCCAGTTCTTCTAAGAAATCCTCTAAACATTCATCTACCTTCCCTGTCTGGGGTGCGTAAATCTGTATAAAATCCTTTGTTCCACTCTCAAGTCCTAATCTAATTTTCATCATTCTGTCATTAATTTGGTCTACTTTCTCAACATACTGCACTAAGTCTTCTCTCAATATTAATTAAATTAATTAATTAATTAATTAAATTAAATTAATTAAATATACAAATACAAAATCATTACATTCACAGCTTACTTGCTAAACACAGAAAAGCTACAAATTACAGCTAGGCCTAGATATATTTACATTTTGTATTCACAGCTTAACCTATAATTTAGAATATCACACTTAAATAATAATAATAATAAATCAAATAACAAATTTTAGCATGCAACAGGCAAATATTAATTATAATGTACGGTAACACAAAAATATAGCCTAGCCTGTATACCGGAGAGTGTCTGGATGAAAACTACTGCTTGTACAGCAAGCAAGGAGGTATTTTCCTCTTGTTTACCGAACACCTGCACAAGAAAAACAAACCGAATTGAGAAAACTCCTTCATTAATTTCACTCGGTACCCTTAATGTATAAGCGCTACTTACGGTATCGTTCAGCAATCTGCTCTAGGAGATTATCATAAGCCTGCTTGTCAGTTTTTCCATACACTTCCATCCACATAAACTGGTCTATGTGCTCATGAAGTAATCTGGAGTTCATGACCCCAAGTTTCCTCACGAACCGTTTTAACTTCGACCAGTAACCTTCAACTTGATTTGTGCACGTCCCAGTTACGGGGTCCACAAAGTACCTAGAGTGATTTACAGTTTTGTGAACATATGGAGAGGCTCCTCCCATAGTCCCAAGGTTACTGTAGCCTGCCCAACAGTCAGTCCATATTTCCGTTCCGGGTAGAACATGCCGCAGAATATGGTATTCCAATGTTCGGGCCCTTCTATTAGCCACATATATAACCATACCCCTTTCGAGGGAACAATCATATATGCCGAAAATCCACTGCTGTGGGACGGCTCTCCCTACATTGTGCTTCCTTTTCGTGATGACACTTTCATCTAATTGGACAATAGTTCCAGGACCACCAAACTGAAATAGCTGGTTATTGTTAGTCAATTTCCAGGAACAAATATCCCGGCAATACCGAAATTGTTGCAGGGCAGTGTTTTTGGACACCCCTGTGGCACTCGCTGCCAGCGACACACTACTCTTCGCTGCAAAAAGCCATAATAAAGAAAAAAATTCAGTCATAGATAATTTGGTATCTTTAAGGAAAGTGCCCTCAGCCAGACTCCTATATTTCCTGCAGCTTTCGCACTTTAAGTAAGTCCCTAGAAATGTACCTTGTCTCCTGTAAAAAGTGCAATCACCACGGCAATTCTGCGCTTTGCAACGAGGATTCGTAGGCAAAAGTCTTAAATTCTGCAATTTTTCTACAGTTGTTGCATCATCACACGCGAAATAATGAACAATATCTATCATACACCCAACCTCCATGGCGGAGCCTACCGGTCAACTTAGTAGAATGAGAACTGAAATACAATACAAAACAATTTATACCACTCCGAAGATGTGCAAACACTGAAAGCAGACTGTCTGTTTTGACCGTGCAACAATCGAACTGGCACGCTGGTGATCTGTTATATACACCATCGCTCCACCCAGGCGGCCTGCCATTGGTCCATCGCTGACGAGGAGCTTTCTCGATTGGCTGCTTGGTAGGGGGATTCAAACCTGCCGCGTTCGGGCAGGCCTGACCTCATGCAGCATTATTAGGGCTAAATTTAATGAAGTAACTGTCAATCAATTATTTTAATTGATTGGATTACCCCATTAAGAAAAACTAAAACAAAATCCAACACCCAAAATAAGGAGGCACCCTCTCCTCAGCCTTCAACCAGCTTAGCCTCTCAAAATAAGGAGACATTCATCCCACAGCCTCCAACCAGCGCAGTCCAGCATTTTGGCCCCCTAGTTTCCCCCTCATCCCCCCCCCTACCCTCCCCCTAATATAACTCTCCAAGTTACCCCTAATACTCTATACCAGGGGTTCCCAACCTGGGGGGGCGTGGGGCTTTATGAAGGGGGGCATGAAGTGACTTCCGAATTAAGTTTTTTTAACTCGAATATTACAATTTTGTATGATAAACATATTTTGAATCTCTCCAAGTGATTGTCGCGCCAAGTAATCGTTCAAAAGCACTGGTAATTGCCAACTGTCGGCGCATACTCTGCGGACACAGACATAATAATGTTATTGACTTTACGTCCCGTTTAATTACTGCATTTTTAAAGACGCCGATGTGCCCGACTTTTGCCCCAAAGTGGATCTTTAACATGCCTGCAAATATACTGACATGGTTCCCTCTCATTTGCGCACCTTCAAATGCCAGCTGACTGCGCCAGGATTCGATCATGCAACCTTGGAACCAGCAATCAAGAACGTTACCGCTGAGCCACGCAGCCAGCCTAGACATAGACAGAATGACAAGTTGACACAAACAGAATATGAACCGGACTGAACCTTAGTTAGACCATACTGGGAGCTGTCACAATTAGTCAACATTCCGTCGATAACCAGAAACTCAGGACTATGTGAATGTATAGTTCACCGCAAATGGGAATCATCGCAAACGGGAAATTGCTCTAGATCCTGTATATCCATGACATAGGCCTACAAGTGGATGAAGAGTTTAAATTCTTTCGGGAAAACTTGTTAAAATAAATAATGACAATATAATATTTTCCGCCGTTCTACATGTTTTATTTTAAAAACATGTGCTCTCATACAATGCGGAGGAATGGTTATCACCACATTTATATAAATAAAAGGAACTTGGTAGTGAGTCGAATTTAGGCAGTTCCAGGGATATCCATTCGAATTTTTCACCTTTTTTTTTCGGTTATTCGGTCTCCCTCCCCTTCTCTCCCCTCCTCTCCTCTCCCCTTCTATTTTTAAATTAGTGAATATTTTTATGTGTTCCAGCGTTTTTAACTCTGACACACTCATTGCCAACAAGGCCAGGGGAAGCGGCCACTCTTAGTAGAGGGATGGATGATTTCTCGCTAAGCCAGTCCGTACAGTCTATGACAGCTGTGGGGCCATCCATTACGTAATCATAATGATGACAAGGTCCGAACGGGGGTGAACGAAATGATTACCCAACGACTTAACAACTAACAAAAATTAACTCATTTTACCCTCTACTCTGCTTTCCAGTCACGCTGATGGAAGCCTTACGTTCTAAGTTGAATGTAGCGAAAATGATTTTCGTTTTATTTATAAAATTAGCAGATGCCTTACCTTGTATGTTGAATGTAAAGGCCATTTTTGTTTTACTTATTACATTAGCAGAAGACTTAAGTTCAAAGTTGAATGTAAAGGTAATTTTTGTTTTAGATATAAAATTAGCAAAGAATACTTATAATCAGATCACAAAGAGGTTCCAAAAATATTTTCGATAAAAGGTAAAGCAGGCCAAGGACAATCGTCAATTGTTCATAGACTTATTGTGCTTTTATTTTCTCCTACGCAACTCAGTGTTATATTTTACAGTAATTGATATCTCCAAGTCTCTGACATTGTGTATCTTGTTTCAGTTATTTATATGGATCAATCGTGACAAAATGAGAAATATTACGTATTTCAGTCATTATGTAATACTGGCGAGGTTAAAATTCAATCAAAAATTATTACGTAATATGTGGACGACTCATATATCATAGATCTTCGAAGTCGTGGCAGGAACAATACAAAGTGCTTCCGGGGTAATTATTTGTATGGTCAATGAGGGTGGGTTTAGGGATGCTCCCATCCAATATTTACGAAAATATTTGATTATTAACTGCGTTACAGTCATAATTTGATGTAGCGCTCAGTCACTTATACTTACACATATTTTTAAATCCCTTATCCTACCAGCTTGGCTTCATCCACAGACTCTGCGAATCCCTCAGTAAGCCTTCCTTCGGAGGGGAAGTTAAGCCGGCGGTCCCATGTCATAGATTTATGGCATGTTAAAGAACCTTCCTTTAATTACACCTGTGTGAAGCTAAATTATAGTTAAACAGTTGACAAACGCTCCTATGTTCCTACGTTCATCGCCAGGAGCCGACTGTGGTGGCGTCAGGTAACAGAGTTCTGAACTAGTTGACGGTGGCGTTTGGCGGCAAAAGTAGGAATTACTTGAAAAAATTCTATGTCTGCAGTCCTTACTTGAATTGAAAACAGAAACACACACTAATACAGCCACCACAATAAACACCGGTTATCAAACAGATTCTACACACACCCAAAGTACACGGGGCTACTTGACCGCGTTGTCGCAGCCCCTACACTAAGGAACCAACCAGACTTGGCGAGGGATCATTCCTCTACCGTAGCAAGGACGGTGTCTGATAGCTGAACCGTCATGGCTAAACACACGTTTTCAGCAGATACAACTAAGGATGGTGACAGGCCGATAGCCAAGATCTACTTAACCTTTATAATGTCAGGTGACCAATAATGTATATCAGCCCAGGGAGCTTCTGATCTATCGACCCTGTTCTCTTATAAAAGTTTGAATGCTATTTTCAGCCACGTACTGCTATTGGTGTTATAACTATGGACCGGATTATTAAGTTTTCAAAAATATAAAATAGGTTCTTTAGGTTTTCAGTAGGTAGAATATGACTCGAAGTAGGTTTTTATGTTTAATGTGTAGCAAATTTGACAAAAACTTCGTAGAGCTTAAATTTAATGAATTGTTAGTAGAAAATCCGAAAATCCAATTGCAACGGGAGTGTAAATATAATTTTACATATATCTTTAATCAAGTTATCACCGAGAACTTCACACTTTTAGGCAATATTTGCTCTCCTAATACCTAGGTATATGTTAACTATTCAAATTCAATAACACCAAGGATGTCAGAGGTGATTTTCACATTCCAGCTCGTCTAATTAACTTTGTTTATTTAGCATATAGGGAACTTGGGAACAATGTGTCCCCACTTTCCTACAGTAACAATATGATAAGATATTTAGCCACACTTTTGTTGATTACAGTTAATAGCCAAGTATATATTTAAAAATATGGGCTAAAGTTTCAAATATACTACAATAAATGGAACAAAACTGCAATTAGGTAATTTTAGGGAGGCCTACTCGCATATCATTCAGTGTTTATTTTTAGGTACTACAGAATTCATGAATATGGCTCTTTTGAGTGCGATTCCGATAATAAAACGTATTTGTAATTAGAAATAAGGAAAAATTAAGTAAAAACTAAGAACCCGGTCCTAACTTACTTATAACCAATTGAACACGGAATTAATTCTCTTACTGGAATTAACTTCCATGGATAGTTTGATTCAAAATAATTATTCTTTAAACATGCTGCAGTCAGAATCTTGACGTTCTTCCTTAGAATTAATTAAGGTAAATGTAGCCGTGCTTTGAACGAAGAAGAAATAAGTTGTGTAGGCTGTCAGAATTATATTTAAATTTCCGATTCAATTTAAAAAATAAAAACATTGAAATTGCTTTAAGTGAAAATGAAAATCCACAGCCTGCTTCCAGTTGACCGACCGGGTCAGGGAATGGAATGATTGAAGCCCCATCTAGCGGCGAGAATATGAACAGTGCTGGCTGCCGAAGCCTATCGCACTCCCCTGGGGCAATGATTAAATGAATGACAGATGAAAGAAATGATAGTGGAGAGTGTTGCTGGAATTAAATTTGCCACAGGGAAAACCGGAGTACCCGGAGAGAACCCTGACTGCCTCCGCTCTGTAAAGCACAAATCTCACATGGAATGACCGTTATTTGAATCACGGACCTAGGGGTGAGACGCCGGCGTGCTGCCCACTAAGCCACGGAGGCTCTTGTTTTAAATGAAACAATTAAATTAAAGTTTTAAATATTTAGCATCCGTTTAAAATAAATCTACCAGCTGCGGAAAAAATATTAATATTTCGTCTTATAAATATAGGTGGGAGATAATTTTGTTCATCAAAATCTAGTATTTCACTACATGTGGCTTTGCATCATAAACATAACCACTCATACATATTTCTTTGGCATCAAAAGGGTTAATGAAGGGTCAGAGAAGGCATTTTGGAAGGAAGTTGGCAGTAGACCTGTTGAAAGAAACGGTCCTGGCATTTTCTTGGTGTTGCAAGTGGGAAAGCACAAAAATAATTTTCAGGACGGCCAAAGTGCGATGCGAACCCAAGCTATCCCGATTCCAGTGAGACACGAGCTAGTGCGTTAGAGCTCTCGGCCACAGTGGATGGTAACTATTGTGTATCATCATATATATTACAGTATTTCAGTGGTGTAGATCACTCCTGCAGCGGTCTCAAGCGACCGATCGTCATAAATGAGTATTCAATTGAAAGAAAATAGACATTAGCAGTGACAAAT
This sequence comes from Meconema thalassinum, assembly GCA_946902985.2. Lineage (NCBI taxonomy): Eukaryota > Metazoa > Arthropoda > Insecta > Orthoptera > Tettigoniidae > Meconema > Meconema thalassinum. The sequence continues at coordinate 882,755,480 of OX336389.2, read as the reverse complement.
TGCACTCTAATTTCATAAATATCTATAATTTCATTAAAAAATAACTTTAAAAAATGTGCTGAGTATGCGATTTGCAGACACTGTTGCTGTAGGAAAATACGCTCCATAATTCCTGTCCCCTTCATATTTTTGCCGCTGTGACGCCTCTTTCTTGTCATTTTAACATTTTGAGATCTTTCCTTTATCATTTAGCATGGATTTCAGAAACAGTAAATCAAAAGAACGAGTACTCAAATCGCATAATTCCATAAATATCGCATAACCGGTGAGTGTTATGATGATCCAATTTGCAGTGATTGCCTTCTTAAGTTAGGGAACGTAGAACTTGGAATTCTAACTGAAATGTAAATAGTGTTCTATAATCATTTGGTTGAAATGAAAACATAACAAACTCCTTAAGTCACTCATGATAAACCTATTGGGGAAAGTGTGGTTTATGAACATGCGAGATTTCTCGCACGGGTCCGCTAGTGTAATTAAATTGTCTTATTACAATATTTCACGTAGCCCCCGAATTAGTCTCTTATGAAGGCCATAGTGGATACCAGCAAAGTGCAAATAAAGCCAGAGTTTCCGCAACAAACATTGAGAGGAGTAAATCCGTGCTGTATTGTCACGGAGCACGTGCTAGCGTCCGCCAACTAGTGACAATGGTTTTGTACCAAGGGCCGAGATGGCTATATGGCATAATTGAGGCCAGTAAATGAAGGCGCAGTACCTTACGTCCTTGCGAAGAGACCCAGCAAAATTGTCTATTGTCTGTGCCACGTCCAGAGACAATTGAATCTAAAATGAGACATTTGGAAAGAAAATACGGTTGGTTGGTTGCTTGGTTGGTTCCTTAGTTTAAGGGCTGCGACAACGCGGTCGGGTAGCCCCGTGTACTTGACTGGCTGACTTTAAGGGGAACATCTAAATGAGCAATCTTGTAACGGAAAATGCCGGACATTTTCGATAAATTTGAAAAGCCGGCCGGACATTACCAAAATGATTGAAAAGCAGGACATGTCCTTCAAAAGCCGGACGGTTGGTAACCCTACGATGGAACCAAATTTTTAACCAAGCTCAATCAAATTGCTCAATAATTACAAATGACATCAAATCTGATGAGGGCGATACTTCTGTCCAGCATGACAAATGAGTTTGATTGTATGCAATCCTTTGTATTATTATTATTACATTTATGCTGCGTGTTGATTATATTAAATGAATAATGAGGTATCAGTTTTGTTTTATTACCATCTAAATTTTTGGATGAAATCACACAGGAGGAATAATAAATACTGTATGTCGAGTTTGCCCTTGTTAGAAAATTGTAATAACATTCTTCTCAAAACGTGCAATTGTAGAGTTTGCCTTTCTGGTCAGGAACACCTCATATCTACTATAGAAATACGTCTTGCCTGCTGTTCCCAAGGTTGCAAGATCAAATCATATTGCAGTCATTTTGCTTTTGAGAGTGCACACATGTAACGACGCCGTGTTAATAGCTCTACTGGCACGTTAAAGATCGCCATCGGGGTAAAATTTTGACAACCTGGCGTCTCTAAAAGCCACAATTGTTAAAAATGGACGTAAAACCAATAACATTATTATTATTATTATTATTATTTCTTTACTTACCGACAGTAGTGGCTACGCTGGCTAAAGCGCAGCATTAGGTCATGGGGCCAAGCTCTCTGCTGATTCGGTAGACGCGTGGGTTCGAGCCCCACCGTCGGCCGTCCTTGAAATGGTTTTCCGTGGTTTCCCATTTTCAACACCAGGCAAATGCTGGGACGGTACCTTCTGACAGGCCACGGCCGCTTCCTTCCACATCCTTGCCCAGTTTCATTCACCATCATTCATTTCATCTCTCATTAACTCCTCTCATGAGGTTGGCGTCAGGAAGGGCATCCGGCCGTAAAAACCATCGCCACAATTACTTCCATCGCATCTCATCCCCGACCCCGTTGGAAAAAACGGGAATAATAAGGGGTAGACATACATTATTATTTCTTTACTTATTTATTTATCCATTTTAGTGATTATTTATTATTTGTTTCTTAGTTAGTTACTTACTTACTTACTTACAAGGTGTCACCGATTCGAACCATCTTTAGTACACGTGTAGGGCATGACCAGGCGTATACCAGGTGCAAGAAGTAAGGTGCGATCTCAGCCGTTTCCGATAAATTAATTAATTGCAATTACAGTGCGGCGTCTATGTGCGGTGTACGCGTGTGTTTTACGCCCCTGACAGATAGCACCTTGTCGCGTCAGTTAGTTACAGATAGCATATTGTAGCGTTAGTTAGTTACACATAGCACATTGTCGCATTTAAACATCGTGTCAGATGTGTTACAGATAGCATATTGTAGCGTCAGTTAGTTACACATAGCACATTGTCGCATTTAAACATCGTGTCAGATGTGTTACAGATAGCATATTGTAGCATCAGTTTCGTTACACATAGCACATTGTCGCATTTAAACATCGTGTCAGATGTGTTACAGATTAGCATATTGTAGCGTCAGTTAGTTACACATAGCACATTGTCGCATTTAAACATCGTGTCAGATGTGTTACAGATAGCATATTGTAGCGTCAGTTTTGTTACAGATAGCACATTGACACATTTAAACATCGTGTCAGATGTGTTACAGATAGCATATTGTAGCATCAGTTTTGTTACAGATAGCACAATGTCACATTTAAACATCGTGTCAGAGGTGTTACAGATAGCATATTGTCACGTCAGTTTTGTTACAGATAGCACATTGTCGCATTTAAAAATCGTGTCAGATGTGTTGCAGATAGCATATTGTCACGTCAGTTTTGTTACAGATAGCATATTGTCGCATTTCAACATCGTGTCAGATGTGTTACAGATAGCATATTGTAGCGTCAGTTAGTTACACATAGCACATTGTCGCATTTAAACATCGTGTCAGATGTGTTACAGATAGCATATTGTCACGTCAGTTTTGTTACAGATAGCACATTGTTGCGTTTAATCGTCGTATCAGTTTAGTTACATATAACACATTGCCACGTCAGTTTAGTTGCAGACCGCACATTGTCGCTTTTAAACATCGTGTCAGTTTAGTTACAGATAGCCCATTGTCGCGTTTAAACGTCATGTCAGTTCAGTTATAGATAGCACATCTTCGCGTTTAAACGTCGCATCAGGTTAATTACAGACAATACTTCGTATTTTGCGACCAGTATATGACAAATTTAACATTTTACATACAGTACGTATCTCCATTACTCGAACGTTCGAATAGTCGAATTTATTTTGACATCTAAATTCCCTTTGGCGTTTTTTTTTATCTACACTACATTTTGTAGGTATTTTTGTTCTACGTTGCATTTTGTGAGTATTTTCGATCTAAAATGCATTTTGCGTGTGTTTTCAACCTCAATTGAATTTTGTAAAGATTGACAATCTAAATTGCCTTTTAGCATGTCTTTCAGTGTAGGAGCAGGGCATTTTAGTGAGTATTTTGAATTTCAATTGCATTTTGTAAGTATTTGCAACCCAAACCGCATTTCGCAAGAATTTTGAACATAAATTGCATTTTGTATGGTGGGCATTTTGCAAGTATTTTGATTCTCAATTGCATTTTGTGGGTATCTTGAATCTAAATTACATTTTGTAAGTATTTTCAATCTAAATTGCGTTACGGTATGTCAGTATTGTCAATCCAAATAAGTAGTTTGAATCTACCGTGCATTTTGTAAGCATTTTCAATTTCAATTGCATTTTGTAAGTATTTTGAACTTCAATTGCACTTGGTGAGTATTTTGAATCTGAACCGGCCTTTTTCAATCTAAATTGCATTGTGTCTTTTCAATTTCCATTGCAGAACCTCAATTGCATTTTGTACGTATTTTTCATCTCATTTTCATTTTGTAAGTATTTTGAATTTCAATTGCATTTTGTAAGTATTTCGACTCTACATTGCATGATGTACGTATTTTGAACCTAGCCTACATTTTGTGCGTATTTTTAAATCTATTCCTTTCGTGAGTATTTTCGTTCTAAATTCCCTTTTGTAAGTGTTACCGCTCTCCAATTTGTGAGTAGTTTCAATCTGAGTTTCTTTTTGAAAGTATTTTCCGTCTCAATTTTTGTTCTGGTTTCCATTTCATTGTCATTTTCGCTATCACGCAGACCATTAGGGGTCGATAACCTAGATGTTAGGCCCCGTAAAACAACAATTATCATCATCATCATCAACTACTTCTCTACCAGCTGTGTGCCCACCATCTTGGGAGACATTGCTTACCCCTTCCAACTTCATCCCCGATATAATAACCTCACGTCCTCTCCTGGACTATTTACCAACTTGGCAGCAAAGTTGCAAATCTATCTCCACGATCCAAGCGTCACATTCCCCTGCTTGCTTGATATCTAAATTACTGCCCTGACCTTCCTCTGATCACCCAGTGCCAGCCCCTTTCAGGTGAGTGGGACACCATAGTCTTGGGATTTTGAAGAGCGTTAAATATCCCTCAGTATGCCTTCCATAGGAGGGGAAGTAATGCCGGTGGGCCCATGTCATAGGCCTCGGATGCCGGGTGCAAGCTTTGCTATTTGACACCCAGAGGATACCTTGCATGTCGAATTTCGTTGTTCCTTCAAGCACTATGAAAGTCAAGGAGGTTAGATATCTAAGCTCCTTGAATACTATACCGCTTTCTAGTAGAGAAATGAGGAATTTTGTGTTGGCGGAAACTCCCGAGATTAATTTTGCCATTATGAACACGGCCTACTGAATTCAAATGGGTTCTTTGACATGCCAATATCGTACGACATGGTGTCGTAATTTTTGCCGCCTTTCAAAAATCACATACCATGGTCAGGAGCGAACCTGCAAGCTTGGGGTTAGTAGACCGACACGTTAACCACTCACCCACCGTGGAAAGTTAAGTCATAGATGTATGGCCCCTAAACTAAGGAACCAACCAACCAACGTAGGTTTATGCCATGTCTTGTATGGGGTTTCGCCTAGGAACACCAAGCTGTCTCATCAGTAGGCCCTTGGTATTCATGCCCGGACCCCAACAGGGGTAGGGAACTGTGCTGTACTTCCTTCTTATGAAGCGCACTTGCGCTTCTTTACTGCGAGAGTTAAACGCACAATCAGCCTTTCGCCTCCCTATAAGCCTTTATAAATGGAAAAATCTCAAATCTCTGAAAAAGATTTTAAAAAAGCAGTTCATCTGAACGGCGATATCTCCACAACATTGTTACATTACAATCAAAGCAAAGCGTGGCAATTTACTTCTTTTGTACAAAAAGGAGGATTGGAAGACATTAGATTTTCTTAAACTGAAAACAAGAAGTTCCGTGACGAACTAAAGAGCCTACTTTTCATGCCAATGATTATTCTACAGTATATGAACCTATCTAGAATAATGACGAAATTAAGTTGCTAATATCGAAATTTCTAATTAGTTCGAAATACTGTATACCTGGCATAATGTAGCCTAATAGAGCACTACAGTTGGCAGCCCTGATGACTGAACATATTCTTAGTTCCATCTCTTAAGGTACAGAATACAAAATTTGGTTGAAGTCCAATGAATAGCATGGACGTTACATGCAGTTAAACATTGGATCTAACAGCGCGCGTAAAATCATGTTGGCAACAATGTCATGCATGTATTGGTCAGAAATAATCTGATCTATTGTTGTGCCAATTTTGAATGAAATCCATTAGTTAGTATAGAAGTTACATACATTTTAAAATTGGACCTATCGGCAGGCTTAGAATCATGTTGGCAGAACTGACGTAAATTAGTTACTCCAAATTCATCTAGAATGCCAGGTACTATACGTGTGCAAAGTTTAGAACTATTGGCTTGCATACTTTCTGATATATTGATATTAGGGTAACAAAAATAGGGACAGCACATATTAACAGTTGGCAGGCCTGGTTGCTCTTAGGAATACGCATAGTCATATCTGTTATGGTACACATAGCACATACGAAATTTGGTTGAAATCCAAATGATAGTATGGAAGTTACATGTATTTAAAGTTGGACCTATCAGCGGGCTTAGAATCATGTTGGTAGCACTGACGTATATAAGTTACTCCAAATTAATATAGAATGTCAGATACTATACGTGTGCATAGTTTAAAGCTGTCGGCTTGCATACTTTCTGATATATTGGTATTTGGATAAAATAAATTAGGAGCATTTATTAACAGTTGGCAGCCCTGGTGGGTCTTAAGAATATGCTCAGCCATATCAGGTTATGTACACATACAACATACGAAATTTGGTTGAATTCCAATTGATAGTGTCGAAGTTATATGCATTTAAAAATTGGATCTATCAGCAGGCTTATAATCATTTTGGCAACACTGCCATGTATGGCCTCCTGGAAATTAAACTGCAATATTATTATCTATACGTGTGCCAATTTTGAAATAGCTGCCATTCATACCTTCCAAGGAAACCTGGAGCTCAAATTTCAATTGTGATTTTTTAGCAGTTGGTAGCACTGACATCATTTTCAAATATGGCCGTGAGATATTCAGGTATAGATCTTTACTCCTACCTAATTTTGTTTCGATTGCTCCAGCCGTTTAGGAGTTGATTGGGGGACACACACACACAGCCAGACAGACAGACAAACAGAAGGACAGACAGACAGACATACATTTGCCCGATCTCATAAGTCTACTTTTTCCTCATTTTTGCAAAATGTGAAAAGTAGGCTAATAATGAAAACTGGGAAGATTCAGGCAGCAAGAACACCCTAGAGGCATTCCTACACAGAGGAAAGGATCTTTACTTCAGTTGTTGACGGGATAATTATGTATTATTCCTGTTATTCCTGCAAACAGTTCCTTCCTTGGTAGCTGTATGGTCTTCCTTCATCTTGTTATTTGGCGCCCAGAGGGCAGCTTGCATGTCGAATCTTGTCGTTCCTTGGAACGCTATGAAAGTCAAGGAAGTTAGATATCTAATCTCCCTGACACTATAGCGCTTTCTAGTAGAAAAAGGAGGAACTTTGTGATGGCTGAAAATCCCGAGAATAATTTTGCCACTATGAACACGGTCTACTGAATCCAAATGGGTTCATTAACATGCCAACAACGAATGGCATGCGTGCCGTGATATTTGTCGCCTATCAAAAATCACTTAACCACGGCCAGGAGCGAAACCAGTGGGATAGAGGAAGAGAAAGTCAATTTAGGCTCGAAAGGAATGTTATAGATCTGCTGATACGCCAGACTTGACAGCTGTCAGTCAGACCGGTTGCGCCCTCTTACAGTAAATAATTTATTTCGACATGAAAGATTGATGGTATATTTATGAACCATACATTTTCTAAAACTAGAAGAAATTTCCTACAAAATGGATTGTGTTAGTCATCTTGGTTTTCTTGCTTTTGAATCTGATTTGAAAGTGAAATTGGACTAATGAAATCCTAATCTTCTTTGAAAATGACAAGGCAACAAGGAAGCCCCTTGTTATTTTAATAACTGGTGTTTTTTCGCCATTGGAGGTGTATGATATCTTTTAAAATTTAAATGTAAATTCTGTGTATTAGTTTTTTTTTTTTTTTTCCTGTTTGTAATTTTAGTAAACACATATTTATAGTTAGATCGCAGGCATTCGCAGCCGTGTCTAGTTTATCATCTAGGCTTACAGGATGGAGCCATTATTAAGGCTGCTGCAATGACAGCCGAAACGTCGGGAAACAATACACGACGCGGCTCCATCCTGTAAGCCTAGATGATAACCATATTTATAGTGTTTGCTACTCATAGTTAAATACACGCTCATTGAAGAAACAGTCCCAGATTATTATTATTATTATTATATTCGTTCAGCCCCCTAAGGAGCACGTGGAACCATTATATAGCACTGGAATTCTTCATCATTTGAACTTCTTATTCGCCCAAAATTTCTTCATTCTTCCACTCTGGGTCTGCCGTCTTTCTTGTGTCAATGAGTTTTGGAGTTTCAAGCTTTTCTCGGATGGATTCTAGGGTGCAAATTTGTGGGTGTTGATCTTTTGTCTGTATGTAGTCCTTGTTGTAGCCATTGGATCAATGTCGAAGCAATCTATATCCTAATAAAGATGGAAGCTTCATAGGGAGGTTAACTTAAGGCTGCTTGAGCTTTTAGTTCTCGCCGTCAAGTGGTGCAGTTGCACCTAATATAAAGGGAGGTGGCGCGCAGTTCGTCACTCCTGTGGGGGTCCGGGCGGGGACACCAAGAGCCCGCCGATGAGCCAGCTTGGTGTCCTAGGCGAAACCCCACACAAGACACGGCACAAACCTAGAAGAATTGCAGAGTTCTATAGGCTATAGTTAAATTGTTCTGCGGAGTTTTTGTGCCGTTATCAAAGCCACTGAGATTCGCACACTCAATCGAATGTAGACGGTAGGTCAGTTGAGACAAAATGGTGATTCTGATAGACGGTAATGTTGTCATTTGGGGTCCATTTTTGTAGATAATATTCTTAGTTTTTAAAATATGTCATCCTAACCAATAGAAATTTCAGACATGAATTTTCTGGAGATTTTATATTGTGAAAGCTTCTCACGGATAGCGAAAACCCACCCAGTCGCCAAAGTGCTACCAAATTATAACAGAAACGTGCTCGGTAACAAAGCAGGGTGAATGTTTTGGTTTTATGACTGATCAAAGACGGAAGGGGCCGCCATACCCACAGGTCACTGACAGAGCTTACCGCGTGAGAAGAAGCGAGGCATATACGCCAAGAATGTCTTTGTGCGGGACTAGCAAACGGACACAGTATTATGACCCTGTAGGTCGAGGGTTCCATTACCAATGACGTGGAATTTTGTACATTCGAATCTGCGATATATGATCGGATTAATACGGTGTTGTGTTGATTTTATTAGTATTAAGAAGTTTCTTGCCGTGGATATGCGAGAAGTCAGCCGTACCGCCCTTGAAGTTCGGAATTCGATTCCCCTCACTTGTACTAACTGGAATAATCGAATTTGGTATGTATGACCCGGATTCGTACGGTGTTGTGTTGATTTAATTAGTATTAAGACGTTTCTTGCTTTGGATATGCGAAAAGTAACACGTAGCTCCCTTGAAATTCGGGATTCGATTCCCCTGCCATGTACTTACTCATCAATTCGATTTTGCGGCGTGTAACCAAGAACATTACGGTATTGTGTTCATAAATATAGCATAGAGACGTTTGATACATTGGCTGTGCGAAAAGTCACACATAACGCCCTTGGGGAGCGAGGGTTCGATTCCCCTCAAAAGTACTTACTTATAAATTCGAATTTGCGGCGTGTTACCCAGAAAAATTACGGTATTGTGTTCATAAAAGTAGTATGGAGACCATACTTACATTGGCTGTGCAAAAAGTCACGCGTAACGCCCGTAAGGAACGAGGGTTCGATTCCCCTCATAAGTACTTACTCATAAATTCGAATTTGCGGCGTGTTACCCAGAAAGTTACGGTATTGTGTTCATAAAAGTAGTATAGAGACCATACTTACATTGGCTGTGCAAAAAGTCACACCTAACGCCCTTGAGGAACGAGGGTTCAATTCCCCTCACAAGTACTTACTCATAAATTCGAATTTGCGGCTTGTAACCCAGAAAGTTACGGTATTGTGTTCATAAAAATAGCATGGAGGCATTTGTTACATTGGCTGTGCGAAAAGTCACACCTAACGCCTTTGAGGAACGAGGTTTCGATTCCCCTCACAAGTACTTACTCATAAATTCGAATTTGAGGCGTGTAACCCAGAAATTTACGGTATTGTGTTCCTAAAAATAGCATGGAGGCATTTGTTACATTGGCTGTTTCAAAAGTCACACTTAACGTCCTTAAGGAACGAAGGTTCGATTCCCCTAACAAGTATTTACTCATAAATTCGAATTTGTGGCGTGTAACCCAGAAATTTACGGTATTGTGTTCATAAAAATAGTATGGAGACGTTACTTACATTGGCTGTGTGAATAGTCACACATAACGCAATTGAGGAACGAGGGTTCGGTTCCCCTCACAAGTACTTACTCATAAATTCGAATTTGCGGCGTGTAACCCAGAATGTTACGGTATTGTGTTCATATGAACAGCTTGGAGACGTTTATTACATTGGATGTGTGAAGATTCACACCTAACGCCATTGGGAGAGGAGGGTTCGATTCCCCTCACACGTACTTACTCATAAATTCGAATTTGCGGCGTGTAACCCAGAAAGTTACGGTTTTGTGTTCACAAAAATAGCACGGAGACGTTTGTAACATTGGCTTTTTGAAAAGTCATACCTAACGCCCTTGGGGGATGAGAGTTCGATTCTCCTCCCAGGTATTAACTCATAAATTCAAATTTGCGGCGTATTACCCAGAAAGTTACGGTATTGTGTTCATAAGAGTAGTATGGAGTCATTTGTTACATTGGCTGTGCGAAAAGTCACACCTAACGCCCTTGAGGAACGAGGGTTCGATTCCCCTCACAAGTACTTGCTCATAATTTCGAATTTTTGGCGTGTAACCCAGAAAGTTTCGGTATTGTGTTCATAATTATAGTACGGAGACGATACTTACATTGGCTGTGTTAAAGTCGCACCTAACGCCCTTGAGGAACGAGGTTTCGATTCTCCTCAAAATACTTACTCATAAATTCGAATTTGCGGCCTGTAACCCAGAAATATACGGTATTGTGTTCATAAAAATAGCATGGAGGCATTTGTTACATTGGCTGTTTCAAAAGTCACACATAACGCCCATGGGGAACGAGGGTTCGATTCCCCTCACAAGTAATTACTCATAAATTCGATTTTGTGGCGTGTAACCCAGAATGTTACGGTATTGTGTTCATATGAATAGCTTGGAGACGTTTGTTACATTGGATGTGTGAAGATTCACACCTAACGCCATTGGGAGAGGGGGGTCGATTCCCCTCACACGTACTTACTCATAAATTCGAATTTGCGGCTTGTAACCCAGAAAGTTACGGTATTGTGTTCATAGAAATAGTATGGAGACGTTTGTTACATTTACTGTGCGAAATGTCACACATAACGCCCTTGGGGAACGAGGGTTCGATTCCCCTCACAAGTACTTACCCATAAATTCGAATTTGCGGCGTGTTATCCCGAAAAATTACGGTATTGTGTTCATAAAAGTAGTATGGAGACCATACTTACATTGGCTGTGCAAAAAGTCACACGTAACGCCCTTAAGGAACGAGGGTTTGATTCCCCTCATAAGTACTTACTCATAAATTCGAATTTGCGGCGTGTTACCCAGAAAGTTACGGTATTGTGTTCATTAAAGTAGTATGGAGACCATACTTACATTGGCTGTGCAAAAAGTCACACCTAACGCCCTTGAGGAACGAGGGTTCGATTCCCCTCACAAGTACTTGCTCATAAATTCGAATTTGCGGCGTGTTACCCAGAAAGTTACGGTATTGTGTTCATATGAATAGCTTGGAGACGTTTGTTACATTGGCTGTGCAAAAAGTCACACCTAACGCCCTTGAGGAACGAGGGTTCGATTCCCCTCACAAGTACTTGCTCATAAATTCGAATTTGCGGCGTGTTACCCAGAAAGTTACAGTATTGTGTTCATAAAAGTAGTATGGAGGCATTTGTTACATTGGCTTTGCGAATAGTCACACCTAACGCCATTGAGGAACGAGGTTTCGATTCTCCTCACAAGTACTTACTCATAAATTCGAATTTGCGGCGTGTAACCCAGAAATTTACGGTATTGTGTTCATGAAAATAGCATGAAGGCATTTGTTACATTGGCTGTATCAAAAGTCACACCTAACGCCCTTAAGGAACAAAGGTTCGATTCCCCTCACAAGTACTTACTCATAAATTCGAATTTGTGGCGTGTAACCCAGAATGTTACGGTATTGTGTTCATATGAATAGCTTGGAGACGTTTGTTACATTGGCTGTGCGAAAAGTCACACCTAACGCCCTTAAGGAACGAAGTTTCGATTCCCCTCACAAGTACTTACTCATAAGTTCGTATTTGCGGCGTGTTACCCAGAAATTTACGGTATTGTGTTCATAAAAATAGCATGGAGGCATTTGTTACATTGGCTGTGCGAAAAGTCACACCTAACGGCCTTGAGGAACAAGGGTTCGATTCCCCTCACAAGTACTTGCTCATAAATTCGAATTTGCGGCGTGTTACCCAGAAAGTAATGGTATTGTGTTCATAAAAGTAGTATGGAGACCATACTTACGTTGGCTGTGCGAAAAGTCACACCTAACGCCCTTGAGGAAAGAAGTTTCGATTCCCCTCACAAGTATTTACTCATAAATTCGAATTTGCGGCGTGTTACCCAGAAATTTACAGTATTGTGTTCATAAAAGTAGTATGGAGGCATTTGTTACATTGGCTGTGCGAAAAGTCACTCCTAACGCCATTGAGGAATGAGGTTTCGATTCCCCTCACAAGTACTTACTCATAAATTCGAATTTGCGGCGTGTAACCCAGAAATTTACGGTATTTTGTTCATAAAAATAGCATGGAGGCATTTGTTACATTGGCTGTATCAAAATTCACACCTAACGCCCTTAAGGAACGAAGGTTCGATTCCCCTCACAAGTAATTACTCATGAATTCGAATTTGCGGCGTGTAACCGAGAATGTTACGGTATTGTGTTCATATGAATAGCTTGGAGACGTTTGTTACATTGGCTGTGCGAAAAGTCACACCTAACGCCCTTAAGGAACGAAGGTTCGATTCCCCTCACAAGTACTTACTCATAAATTCGAATTTGCGGCGTGTAACCCAGAATGTTACGGTATTGTGTTCATATGAATAGCTTGGAGACGTTTGTTACATTGGCTGTGCGAAAAGTCGCACATAACGCCCTTTGGGAACGTGAAATTAGTAGCGTCTCTGAAAGTCAAGGGTTGGATTACTCTCCCTGCTCTGTCAACTGGTAGGGCTCTCTCAGCTCTAGCCGAAAAACTATGTCCATCTGCAAGTGAGTGTTTCGTCTTCCTCGCCATCTGCGAGTGAGTGTTTCGTCTTCCTCGCCATGTTCCTTGACTTGATATATTGAACAGATGACTGCCGTCCTGCGCACTATTTCCAACATGGAGGTGTGTCTCAAGTGCGAATTATAGGTGTTACATTTTATTTAATTACAGCAATATTTCTTAATCTAGCCTTTTTTTTTATTGATTTCGGTTGAAATACATGTGTTCCTTGATATTCTCTGGAAAAGAAGTTCCGTAACTTTGGCGCGATTGCTTGGATGTAACCGGATGTAGTACTAAAAGTAGCAGATGACCTCGTAGTTCTGCCCCTTAAATCAACAATAACTAACTAAAGGTATGACTGGGCAATGGAGTGTAAAGGTAGGAAAAGTGGAATTGACATACTCAAGTCAGCTTCTAAAATGAAAGAAAAAGAGAAAAAAAAAGAAAGAATCTTACACAAAATGGCTCCAAACATGCAATAAGTCAGGCAGAGAACTTTGCGCAGGAGAAAGGAACAGAACCAAACAAATAATAAGAGAGTCCAAAAGAAAATCATGGGACGAATTGGAGATAAATTGGAAAAGTTAGTTAAGGTAGCAGGAAAGCCTTTGGGAATTTTGTAAAGAATCTTAGAAATGGAGGAAAAAGAGAACGGATAATTAATTCAGGGAAACTCATTAAAGATACCAAGGAAACACTGAGAAGATGGCAAGGATAATCCAAAAACGTGGTAAATTTTTATGGAAACTTTTCTGGCAATGTGGCAGAGTTTGAGATTATGCAGGAGGAAATTGAGGACGGGAACAGGATCATGGTTGCAGAAGTAGAGGTGGTAAATAACCTACAATGTTGCAAAGCGGCAGGGGTAGATGAACTTTGTCCAGATATGGTAGAGCAGGGATGGGAAGGTGGAATTTCACATGTGATATAGGAAAGGTACTGCACCCTTATAACTGGATGATCCACCAATATCCTCCAGCTGGAAATAATCTGGGATTGCAGCATCTTGAAGTCCCGGCTAAAAACGACATGGTGCCACTTGGCGAAAACACTCTGAATAAGGGACAGGATTTTCTCGGACGGAATGTGCTGCAGTATCTAACTACAGAACAGTAGGGTCATCTACTTAGGAAAAAGAGAGTCTCAAAAATCTCGGGCGTAAGGATGCGGATTAGGTCCCTCGGGAACTTCCACCCTACAGCACATTCCTCTACCATCTAACTACAAATATAATGCCAGTTTCCTATAAAACAATCAGGAAATCGTCAATACGAATCCGTTTATTTATTATTAAAAGCAATACACTTCTCGTGTCGTCGAGCTTCGATTAAACGCTCTCAAAAAAGAAACAATGAAATAAATAAGAATGACCAAGTGTCATTAATCCACATATAATACAAATCGTTTCCTTAAGAAACCGTAAAAACTGTTACTTGTAAGCTTCAATAAGCTTCTATACATCGAACAACTGCTGTGCCCTAGGTGACGGGAGTTTATAACAAGAAAAATGTTATAAGCAAAAAATTTAAATAATCCCAAAAATAAATGACGTTACCCCTGACGTAGATCTCCGTCATTACAAATACTATTCATTACTCTACACAATTTATCTCCCGCACCCTAACATTAAAATTTCTTCCTCTAGGAAGCGCAAAATCTCTACACCTCTTTAAAGTTTAAATTTAAAATATAAAACACTCCTAAATCTACTTACGAATCTATCTGAAATACATTTAATACAACATTCTATACAATGAAAATAATCACGTCGTAGTTCATCAACTAACTTAAAACAAAAATACATAAAACGCGTTCCTCCCTTTCTCCCGATAATACAACATGTAATTGTCCTTCTACTTCACTCCTGCCTCTCAACGGGCTTCAGAAAAATATGACTTCACTCTACTATGTCTCGTTCGTGATTTACGTTACAATCTGGGATTCTATAATCCATACAATTAAGTAGAGACTAATTCAAAAACCTCCTACAACTTATCTGTTCATGAAATAAATATACTTAGTAAAAATACACATTTCCACTCTTCGAATAATTACCATAAATGAAAACATTAGGAAAAGAACCATTTAATAGACCTCAATTTACTCTCAGCTTCAACAAAGATCCATTAAATCCTATAATTTCTATCAGATTTAATTCCATCCAAGATCTGCTGTCCTGTGAATTTCAAGAAGTTTCAACTCTATTGAGACTATTTCAATAACATCCACAATTACTAAACTTCCATGAAATACACGTATCTGTCACTACAGACATTTCTACAAAAATAGGTCAATGGCTACACACTGGCTCATTGTCTCACAACAAATACCTCCGTCTACAACGGGAATAATAAATCTCATCCATCAAGATACTTCGCAGTTCCTTCAATACAATTCCTTTCTCTATACTTTCCAATAATAAACTCTTCTTACAGTTACCACAATCTTAATAACCATATAATAAAAATACTGGTTCTCTCCATGAATCAATTTAATAGGTAATGCGATAAAATGATCCTCCCCCATGGTCTGGTACCTTGACGTGGTGGGGAGGCTTGTGTGTTTCAGTGATCCCGAGAGCAATGCCGACGGGAGCTTCGGCTCCTGGCAGGGTCACCCATGCCGGTAAGGTCGAGGGTGAGAGACCAGACTAAATGACAGACTACACCATGATGGTGGGCAGCAGTGTCATCAGTAGGTTATTTCCAGGCGGAGCTGAAATTCAGTGGTACGGTTGGAAAACTGCGGGGGCTCGTTTTCAGTCCTTAAGGTGGTAGCCGTACCAGAAAACTAGGAAGCTGTGGGCTAATAACTCGCACTCTCCAAAATTGTTTATTAAAGAAACTGAAAAGAATGAAAACCGGACGGATCTCATGTTGACAACTTTCGGCACGAAAAGGAAGACACGAATAGGTTTCTGGAATGTGAGGACTCTGGGTGAGAGTAGTAGGCTGAGGCAGGTGACCAGAGAAATGATCTCGTATAAACTTGATATACTTGGGCTCAGTGAGATAAGATGGCCAGATTTTGGTGAGATAAAAACTTATGAAGGACTTACCCTCATATACTCTGGGAGGAGCGAGGAGAATGCGGAATGCAGAGATGGAGTTGGTCTTTTGCTTACTGAACATGCAAAGAAAAGCCTTATAAGTTGGCAACCCATTTCCGAGCGAATATTATCAGCACGATTTAAGACTCGCATTCGCAATGTTACGATTATACAATGCTATGCACCCACGGAACCATCAGAAGAAGAACTTAAGGAAGCATTCTACTCCCTTCTACATGAGACAGTAAAGAAAAGCAGGAAGAGAGATGTGATTATAATAATGGGAGACCTTAATGCTAAGGTAGGAGAGAACAACGAGGGACTAGAACATGTGATGGGTGTACATGGCCTTGGGGATAGGAATGGAAATGGGGAAAAGTTCACAAACTTCTGTGCTAGCCATGACCTTGTTATTGGAGGTACTTTGTTTCCTCATAAGAGGTGTCATAAGATCACGTGGATTTCCCCTGACCATGACACTGTGAACCAAATTGACCACATCGCAGTGAGTAGGAGATTCAGAAGATCACTCACCGATGTTCGGAATAAGAGAGGAGCTGATGCTAGCAGTGATCACCACCTTATGCTGGCTGAGTTCAAGATGAAGATCATGGTGGCAAAGAAGAGGTTTGAAAAACAGAGCAAGAGATTTGATGTGAGGAAGTTGAAGGAGAGAAAGGTCAGAGAAGAATTTAAATTGGAGCTAAGAAATCGTTTTCAGGTACTCCAATCTGATACAGCAGAAACTGATATTGAATCTTCCTGGAGTAATGTAAAGAACATCATCCTTGATACAAGTGAAATAGTCCTGGGAAAGACCAATCCTGTCAAGAAGGATTGGATGTCAGAACAAACTTGGGAGGCAATAAGTCATAGAAAAATGATTAAGGAGAGGTTGAATATGTGTAAAACTCGACATCAGAAAGCAAAAGTGCAAGCGGAATACACGGTCGTTGACAAAGAAGCCAAAAAGAGTGTGAAGAGAGATAAGAGTAATTGGATCGGAGATGGCAAAGAAGGCAGAAGATGCTGCATCAAAGGGTGACAGCAAAGAAATGTACCGCATCACAAAAGTGCTGTCCAAGAAAAGTTTCCGAAAGAACCGACTCATAAAAGACAAACAGGGAAATTTACTCACAACTCAAGAAGAACAACAAGAACGGTGGAGGGAATACTTCACCGAAATTTTTAATGTTGATCGAGGGATTAATGAACACCACGAAGAGAGGAATGATGAACCTGATAATTCTGATCCAAATATTCTTTTGCACAGTCCAACTTGTGCTGAAATCAAAGAAGCCTTGCTACAGCTGAAGAATGGAAAAGCCCCCGGTGTCGACAACATTTCGCCAGATGTCCTCAAGATAGACATGGACACCACAGCTAATATCCTGAAGCCATTGATGGAAAAGATCTGGTTTGAAGAGAAGCTGCCTGCGGAATGGAAGAAAGGTGTGATTGTTAAAATTCCAAAGAAGGGTGACTTGACGAATTGTAACAACTGGCGAGGTATTACCTTACTATCCGTACCAAGCAAAGTATTTCTCAGGATAATCTTGAATCGCGTGAAGAAGTCTATCGAGTCGAAGTTGAGGAAAGAACAAGCTGGATTTAGGGAACACCGCAGTTGTGTGGACTTAATTAACACTTTACGGATTATTGTGGAGCAGAGTAACGAATGGCAAGCAGCACTGTACATCACGTTTATAGATTTTGAGAAGGCCTTTGATTCCATTAATAGGAAGGTCATGTGGGAGACCTTAAAGGAATATGGTATACCAAGTAAAATAGTTAACATCATAAGAGAGATGTATTCTGGTTATGAATGTCAAGTCCTGCATGAGGGTCAGCTAACCCAGCCATTGACCATCCAGACTGGAGTACGACAAGGCTGTATACTTTCTCCCACCTTGTTCCTGATTGTTCTTGATAATACTTTTAGGAAGGTGGGGAGAGGAAGGAAGAGAGGGATACAGTGGGGACTTCGAGAGAGGTTGGAGGATCTTGATTTTGCTGATGACATCTGCATGCTAGCACAGCGCTTCAGAGGCATAGAGGGAAAACTGGCAAACATAGAAATTGAAGCTGCTAAGGTTGGACTTAAGATCAACCCAAATAAGACAAAGGAGCTGAGAGTGAACTCCACAGTACAGGCTGGTCTCACTGTGGGAGGAGTAGATGTAGAACAGGTGGATACATTTGTTTACTTGGGAAGCGTGGTAACGAGAAGTGGAGGGGCTGAGGAGGACATCAAGAGCAGAATAAGAAAGGCAAATGGGGCTTTCGTGCAGCTCTATCCAGTATGGAGAAACCGTAACATATCCAGGAAGACGAAAATCAGA
This sequence comes from Meconema thalassinum, assembly GCA_946902985.2. Lineage (NCBI taxonomy): Eukaryota > Metazoa > Arthropoda > Insecta > Orthoptera > Tettigoniidae > Meconema > Meconema thalassinum. Next base: position 882,737,122 of record OX336389.2, on the reverse strand, counting down.
CTTTTTAATACCAATGTGAAAGCTGTCCTATTGTATGCATGTGATACATGGAAAGTTACCAATCCTATCAGCCACCAACTTCAAGTATTCATCAATCGTTGTCTGCGTCGAATTCTGGGTATACGATGGTCAGATATAATCCCAAATGAAGAGCTGTGGCAAAGGGCTAACCTACAACCTATAGAAGTCCAAATTAAACGGAGGAAATGGGGCTGGATTGGGCATACTCTGCGGAAACAGAATGATGCAGTAGAAAGGGGAGCTCTGGACTGGAATCCTCAAGGGGCTCGGAGACGGGGAAGACCAAGGAACACCTGGAAACGCACCATTGAAGAGGAGGCCAAGAAAAGCGGGAAAGACTTGGAGGGAAGTGAAGAACTTGGCAACAAACAGAGCCCGATGGAAATCATTCTTGGATGCCCTATGCTCCGCACAGAGCGAAAGGAAATAAGTAAGATAAAATGATAATCTTCAAATAAAAATCGTATTTCTTTGCCTCACTCACATTTCTTATAAACCTTTCAACAAACTGTAACATTCCTTCGTTACATTATTTCTTACTTCAAAATACGCTATCATTCGTATTTGTTAATTCCACATTACAATTCTTGACAGATTCTTTCTTTACTGTCCTTTCAACAAATTCCATTACTTTAAAAAACATTACTCACAAAATTTCTTCACTAAATCTGTTTCATTATTTCTCAGATCGTGACTGTATATAGATCTCTACAATAGATCTTTCTGAATCGCATTCTTTGACATATATTTCCTATCACATACTTGGAAAACATTTCCATCATTACAATCATTAATAAAACATAGATATTGTGCGATTTAAAACACGTTTAAATTTTACTATAACTATTCTGAACTAAACTATAAAATCTCCCTTCAAATTTCGAATATCGCAAAAATCGAAAAATCCCTAAAATTCCGAAATCGTCGAAAAATACGGCCAAACATCCGCATGATGTTTTTACGAATATAAGAATGAAAACTGTAATAATCTAATAAACAATATAGAAAAATGGCATTCAACAATAGTTGTCGGATATTCAAGGTATATACAATTCTACAAAGTGGGATGTTCAATGTTGGTCCGTGGACTACCTTGTGCTGGGTTAAAGTTGACATGAAGCGGACTTCCTTTGGTTACCCATTAGAAACGGAATGTTTCTAGCGGCTTAAGACTGTGTGATGTTCAGCATTCTTGTCCAATTCTCCCTCCGAATATCTTGTGCGGTCAGGTCTCGGGATACGAACTCGAACATCATCGTGCTGTCGCCTCCTTCCGCCGATGACTCTTCTGGGTGAGATGGGATAGCCCTTTCTCGCTTCGGCGCCGGGTAATTCCCTGGCCGCCCTCGTCCATGAATTCTTCTGGTCTTCTTTCCCCAAAGTTCCCTGTAGATCGTCATTTGAGATGGTATAATGACTGATAATTGTAGAATTTCTATTACGGGAGAGATGAGATGTTAATCTCCCCCGAAATGTTGATGTTAAGTCATTTCGGATGTTCTTGATGCCATCATAGCGTCGTTTCCTTAATTGTTTAGGCGTTCATCGCGACGCTTGTAGAATCGTTAGGAAATTCCTCCCTCAACTTTTGGAATTTTACCATGCTTGAAGCTGTAGATTTGTTAATAATATAATTATTTCTTCGCTGAATGTCGACTTTTATGTTACTTGCACATTACTAAGTGCCTTCGATGAATATTTGCTTTGTTCAACTTGTAGAGTAGTTTGTTGGAACGTCCTTCTGCTTCGAATTCGTGGTTGATAAGAATCTTGCTGCCTCTTCTCTTTCCCCCGTGTCTAATTTCCAAAACCGCGTCCTTTTTCGATCCATGGCTCTGATTGGTTGCTTATAATAATTGATCAAACTCTTCATTAATTACTTAAATACTCGGCTGTAATTGTAGTCAATCGTTCTTAATTATCATTCAACACCCTTCATGATGGTTTAATATAATAACTTTGTCCTAGTAATTATATATGTTAATTACTCTGTTGGTGTTAATTTTAATAAGGCGGCTTCTCATTGGTTCCAGTCGCGTGTCGAGCTCGCGCCACTTCCCCTTCTCCTCCTTCTAGCCACACGCCTCGCTTCTCTGTCGGGGATCTTACTCGGGAGTCTTCGTTGCCGCTAGGGCTCTCTATCGTCTCGGCAAAGCAAGTTCCGAGTCCCCTAGCGGCTACTAATCTGCTATTGGCTGGCCGAATTAACTCAGTTAATTCCTTCGCTCAACAAACCTGTTTTGTATCAACTTGCAGCATCGATAAATTTTAACTTGGGCCAATTTAGAAAACTTCCCACTAGATGTATGATTTTCTGTCTCGTCTCTCCAAACGATTACAGTACCTCCTGACTAGACAAATGCCCCAATTTATAAGTAAGGTAACAGGAAAGGTTGAAGCAATTTGATAAGTATTCCCAGGCAAAATGTTCTCAGGCATTGTAAAGAGTTCGATCATTAGCTGATAATTAGATGAATGAAAACCAATGTGGCATTAGACCACAACTGAGATGTCAGTTTTCAGTATGAGCCAAGTTATCGAGAAATGCCATAAGTAAAGGACAGTACTCTATGTATTTTGTAGCTCTAGAAAAGGTGTATGATAGAGTATTAAGGTGAACTATGCTGAGCATTCTGGGATATTATGGCATCAAACTAAGACTGCTACAGACAATCAAACGTATTAATGTTGATAATCAGGCTACAGTGAGAATTGATGTTGGGTGAGTTCTTGGTTTGAAGTATTTAAGGAGTGTGGCAAGGCTGTAATTGCTCACGGTTACTGTTTATATATGGACTCTGTGCTGAACGGCATAAACTGGCTGGGTGGGATTCAGATAGGTGGAAACCAGATAAGTAGTCTGGCTTAGGCTGATAATCCGGTTGTAAGCTAACATTGCTACAACTTTAACAGAAATGTTGGGAATATGGTATGAAAAGCTGTGAGAGTCAGTAGGAAAGAAATACAAGAAAATTTTATGCCAATTAGAAGGAAGTAAATTGGAGCAGGTGGACCATTTCAAGTACTTAGGCTGTATATTCTCTCAGGATGGTTGTATAGCTTTTTTGTTATTGTTGTTGTTGTTGTCGTCGTCATGTGGCCTCCCGAGAGGCCAGGTGCAGGTCTTTCTAGTCTACGCCCGTGGACGACCTTGCATGTCGGGATGAGAGATTGAATGGATGAAAGTGAATGAAACTGGGCAAGGAAGTGGTAGGAAGCAGCCGTAGCCGGTCAGAAGGTACCGTCCCAGCATTTGCCTGGTGTTGAAAATAGGAAACCATGGAAAACCATTTCAAGGATGGCCAACGGTGGGGCTCGAACCCACGCGTCTACTGAATCAGCAGAGAGCTTGGCCCCATGACCTAATGCTGCACTTTAGCGAGCGTAGCCACTGCTGTCGGGTGGTTGCATAGTGAAAGAGATAGTCAAGGTATAGAAAAGTCAACGCACTGAGTTCTCAGTTGTGACTTGTATTATAATTAGCTCAGTATTCAGACTGACCTTACTAGGTGGTTTCAGGATCATCACATACATAAGCTGAAGGTAACTGTTTTTAGGGTAACATGAATGATTGCTGGGACAAATAGATGGGAGCATTGGCAGGAGAGCATGTTAGAAAAATAACACGTTAGAGGGTAAGATGACCTCGCTGTTCCGCCCCTTCAAACGACTATAACTATACTCCGTATTTCAAAAGAAAGAATGTGAAGGAAATGGCGGGAGCTTGGAACAGCTGAGCTGTGTTGCCAAGTTTTTATTGTTGATGTAGATCAGCTGATTTGAATAATACACAGGGCTACTCTTCGGACATTATTTTGTAGTATTATGCGCAATATAATGTAAATGTCGATCCTGAGTCAACGCCGAGGACATTCAAATAGAGAAATACGGTACATAAATAAATAACGCGCCGAAGCTATGCTACCTTTATCACCGTTATTCAATAAATACGAGAAAGGGGCCAAACACTCGACAGCTACACTACTATAATACAAACACAAAGTAATCTGATGATGAATATATCAACACTCACCATGCAATGATTATCCTTCAAGATGAAACAACATTCTGGGTGGAGGTCATTCACAGTTTACAGCAGTTGAACACAGAACACACTAACAACTTCATGATAACACCAAGCACACTCACTCACTCACTGTATCACGACTCAGTGCGGTTAATACAAAATAGCTTTTGTAATTCCACAAACGTAATGTTAAGGTAAAGAAGTATTTAGCGCTGAGCACACAAACAAGCCGCTCTCTGGCGACATTATTGCCATGTTTTTACATTGTCGATTTGTAGGCTATTGACCGACAGGCGGTAATTTGAACACTACGGTATAACTGGAAACAATAACTTGTGCTGTACTTGTAAGTTATTATCGACTGCCGTGAACTTACACCAATAATCCTCAATCACTTGGCAAGCGTTCGACACCTTCCATCCCGTCACTGTCCCTATTATCATTATCATCATCATCATTGTCATCTCCTGGCTGCGAATTGTAAAACCTCAACCAGCGTTAGATCTTTCACAGGGTGGACGAGTCCTGGGCCTACCTCGTCAAGAAATCATATCTCAAACAGAAATAACTGCAGTACTTATCTACCTATAACCTTCCTATAATAATTAACAAACTAACCAGCTAACTAAGAACACGATGAAACTAGAAAATAATAATAAAAGAAATAACGAAGTAAAAATGGAAACAGAAATATTAAAACTCTGCTAAAAGTAAACTAAACGATGACAATGAAACTTACTCAGACACAGACAGCGGTTAACAAGCGACTGGATCATGAGCAATGCGCTGGCAACGTGTGGTGCTACTTGTCAAAATCCAGCCAATAGGAGCCCGCGGCGGCCATTTTACGATCGTTCGCGCCAAATATGCCAGGTTCTTACTCTGGAAATACAGAGTAGCACGTCAGATGAGACTTTTTGTATGATCCGACTCAGATGGTGGGGTCATAGGAGGCAAATCTGGGAGGTTAATTAACTGGGATTTTAGAGGTTAAGAGAAGCCAAGGTAGACATAGGATGTGATGAATAGATACAGAGTTTAACAATTTTAGGGCGAGCAGTGTAGAAACAGAGAGAGCTGCATTGCCAACAGACAATAGAGGATCATGGAGGTGACATGTTCACATATAAAGGCTTGCAGACAGGAATGGATGCTGAAGGGCAAGCCGCCTCAATTGGAAATGAATGACTGATAAACAGCTGTTTCATTTAAAAAAATGTATTGTATTGAAAGTGGTACCTTTGCAGTTTACTAGACAATGTGTTTCCTCTTCTTTGAGCTCCTTATATGGAAACATTCTAGTGAAATGAGTTTTTCTTTAATTCTGCTTTAAAAAAAAAAAGTAATTTAATTATTTATTATTGTTCCCTAGGTAAAACTCGTGGGTCGCTGTGTAAGTAAGGCTAGAAACCTGCTTCACTTGTACATTCTAAACCTGCTAACATTGTTTTGAGAAAGCCTCAGACTTGTGGGAGTGATGGAGTTCCACTCCCATCTGACAGGTCAGGGACTCCTTGGAAACGAAGAGGCAATCGAAATGGTATTCGATAGGGTGCTATTAATATCAATGGGCATTACGGGAGGAAGAAAGTAGAGCTAGGTGAGTCAACAAGTAGGATGAGATTGGATATTCTAGGGATTAATGAAGTTCACATAAAGGGAGACAGGAGGAATTAGGAGATTACAGGGTGTACATGTCAGGTGTAATACGAGGCAGGGCAAAGTGGGGAGTAGGGCTGTATGTTAACAGAACCTTAAAGCATCACATAGTTTCTGTTAGGTATGGAAATGAAAGATAAATGTGAATAGATTTGGAAATGTCAGGAAATTAAGTCAGGATTGTTCCTGTGTATGCTCCATATTAAGGGACGGATCAGGAGGAAGTGGAGAGATATTATGAGACACTGAGTGAAGTGGTAGTGAGAGTTAACAATGAAGATGGTGTACAGTAGTACCGATGGGGGATGGGGTAAGGTAGGGAAGCAAACACCAATGGGAAATGTTTACGGGACTTCTCTAGCATGGGGTTATCTGTTGCAAACCCATTCTCCAAGCATAAGGAGATTCACAGATACACATGGGAGGGTAGAGGAACCAGATCAATAATGGACTATATTATTACTTACATTGAATTTAGTAAATTGATAAGGAATTGGAGGGTATTCAGGGGCTTTTTACATGAAACAGACGACAAACTGATTTGCTGTGAATTAAGCATAGTTAGACCCAAAGTGGAAAATGTGAGGGCTGTTTACAGATGGATTAGGGTTCAAAGTCTCCTAGATAAGGAACATGGAAATGATTTATGAGTAATTCCAAAGAGTAGATGGTGATGAATTGCAGGACATAGAAATGAAGTGGACATGATACAGGTAGAAATGAAGTGGACATGATACAGGGATGTAGTACTAGAAGTAGCATGTCTTGGGACAACAGTGTATAAAGACCTGAAAAAGTGCACTTCCTTGTGCAATGACATAGTGAAATCAGCTTGTAAAAAAGAAACAAGATGTTCAGTATAGAACATACAGCCTACTTTCTCCTAAATGCATGGGTATTGTTATAACTCTTTGTCCTTCTCAAGGAGTTTAATTGAATGTTGGTTGTAGTAGCTTGTTGAAATACAACATGTTATACGGATATTAAACATGAATATGAGGTGCCCTTTGCTAGTGCTTTAAGCTTTTATCATTTGGGTGACCGCCATTCCGTTTCCGTCAAGATGGCGGTGATATAAAACATGACACCTCAGGTGCCCTTTGCTAGTGCTACCTCTGTACCAAATTTCGATCAATTTGGTTTTACCGTGTTTGAATTGATAGGGAGAATCGATTTGCACACATACATGACCGCCATATGCAAACTATTGGACCGATGATCTTGTAGCTTGGTCAAAGAACGCTTCTCACATAAAGGTATGTTGTTGCAAAATTTGGTAGAGATCAGAGGATTAGGTTGGTCGTAATTTGATTTAAGCTTCTTTACATTTGGGTGGCCGCCATTACGTTTTCATCAAGATGGCGGCGATATAAAACATGACACTGGAGTGCCCTTTGCTATTGCTACTTATGTACCAAATTTCGTTCAATTCGGTTTCACCGGGTTCGAATTGATAGGGGGAATCGATTTGCACACATACATGGCCGCCATCTGCAAACTATTGGGCTAATGACCTTGTAGTTTAGACAAAATACGCTCGCCATATAAGTATATGTTGTTGCAAAATTTGGTAGAGATCGGATGATTAGGTTAGTCGTAATTTGATTTAAGCTTTGAACTTTTGGGTGGCCACCATTTCGTTTCCGTCAAGATGGCGGCGATACAAAACATGACTCCGAGGTGCCCTTTGCTAGTTCTACCTCTGTTCCAAATCTCGTTCAATTCGGTTTCACCATGTTCGAATTGATAGGTGGGGACAGACATTCAAAGTACACACACGCACATACACACAGACAGACACACAATTTTTGGCCCTGTGTAGATCTCATAAGTCTACTTTCATTTTTTGCAAAAATCGAAAGTAGGCTAACACGAAGGCTTACAAAAAATGGGTCCAAACAAAGAAACCGGCAGACAGAAAGCTTTATGTAATGGAAAGGAACAGATCCAAGCAAATAATAGTAGAGTCCAAAATGTAATCATGGCAGGAATTTGGAAATAAAATTGAGACTTTGGGTTAAGTAGCAATAGCAGAGTGTTATGAAGCATTTTAAAAATGGAGGAAAAAGAGAAATGAGTAGTGTTTTGGATAATTCAGGTAAACGTTTTGTAGATGCCAAGGAAGCACTAGTAAGGTGGCAAGAATACTTTGTAAACTTCCCAATAATGGAGACTTATCTGGCTATGTGGTAGATATTAGATTATACAGGAGGAGAATGAGGACGGGAATAGAATCATGGTTGAGGGGGTAGAGAGGGTGGTAAATAAACTACAATGTCACAAAGCAGAAGGGGTAGATAAAATTTGGCCAGAAATGGTTTAAGTATAGAGGGAAAGCAGGGCTGAAATGGTTGCATAGGATAATTGAATTGGCATGGGGTTTAGGAAAAGTACCCTCTGACTGTGCAAAAGCATTAATTGCTTCGATTAATAAGCGAGGTAACAGGGAAGATTGCAACAATATAGAGGCATTTCTTTGATAAGTGACCTTGGCAAAGTGTACTCAGGGATTGTAGGAAGGAGAGTTCGATCATTGGCCAAGAGTAAGATGGATGAAAACCAGTGTGGCTTCAGATCACAACAAGGATGTCAGATTCAAATTTTTAGCTTGCACCAAATTAATTTAAATGCTACGAGAAGGGTAGACGTATGTGCTAGTGATTTGTAGATCTAGAGAAGGCATACGATACAAGTTTCAAGGGAAAAGATGCTGAGCATCCTGAGGGATTATGGTATCGAGGGAAGGCTGCTACAGGCAATCAAAAGTATATATGTTGAAAATCAGGCTGCAGTGAGAGTTGATGGTAGGATGAGTTTTGGGTTTAAAGTTGTTACTGGAGTGAGGCAAGTCTATAATCTTTCACTACTACTGTTTATTTTATATATGGACCATTTGCTGCAGGGCATAAACTGCCTGGATGGCTTTCAACTAGGTGTAAACCAGGTAAGCAGTTGGCTTATACTGATGACCTGGTTGTAATGACAGACTTCGTCAAAAGTGAAAACTTAAACATAAATATAGGGAGTATGGTATGAAAATCAGCATTTCAAAAAACTAAGGTTTTGTCGGTATGGAAGAAACAGAAGTAAATAGAGTGCCATATAGGAGGAACGAAATTGGAGCAGGTGGACCATTTTAAGCACCGGACTTAGGCTGTGTATTCCCTCAGGATGGTGTTATGAGGATGGAAGGAGTCGAGGTGGAGAAAAGCCAATGCAGTGAGTTCTCGGTTGCGATCTACAGTATTTCACAAGAAAGGAATTAGTGTAGCAACGCAACTCACCCTACATCGTTCAATGTAAAGACCGACCTTGTGGAAGTGAGAGTTCGGTAGATTCAGGATATCTGATCCATAAGCTAGAGGTAACTGATATGAGGGTAGCTCGCGTGTTTGCTGGGACAACTGGATGGGAACAATGGCAGGAAGGTTTTCATAATGAGGAAATTAAACTAAGTTAGAAATGAACATGCTAGAAGAACCTTTTCGTATGAGCAGACTCAGATGGTGGGGTCATATGATGAGGATGGGGGAGGAATGGTTAATGAGTTTGGTTATAGAGGGTAAGTGAAGTAGGAGGTGATGTTTATATTCAGTGTTGAACGATTCCAAAGTGAGAGGTGTAGAAGCAGAGGAGGCCACAGTGCTAACTGCTAATAGGAGATCATGGAATCGACTTGTTTGCAAACTGAGGCTTGCATACTAGACTGGATGCTGAAAGGCAAAACAATCTCAAATTAAAATTAATGTATGTCAATACCTAGCACCATTGTTTGATTTGTGGGGGTAAGTGTTATTTTTGTTCACAGTGTCTGGTGAAACACTCAGGAACAATGTAGATGGTCTTAATATGTACTAACTAACAATGCCTTCAATAACGGTAAGGATGAAGCATGCTGCCCACACAAAATGTACATTTACTTGTTTGATCGATATCTGCTAGAACTGCTGTGCATGTATGAGGGACTCCACAGGACACAGCAACTGTCTTATCCACATCGGTTCCTCTGATGATCAGTGGCATGATCTCAAGTTGAATTACGAGGCATGGTGGCGCAGTGGTCAAGCTGTTGGCCTGTCACCAAGGTGGACTGGGTTCGATTCTCGGTCAATGCATGTGAGTTTTTTGAAGTGAAATGCCATGTCCTGTGGTTCAGATTCCACATAAAAAGGAGGTTCCCTGGCTCATAAACACAAGATTCACGATCACGTAAAACTACAATCTCTTCTTTTTAATTTTTTAAAGGGTGGCAAAAATCCATGGCACTCTGAGTTGTACAATATCAGCTCATGAAATGTCTGTAGTGTCACATCTGGTGATTAACAATAAAGATCCGATTTCCCCACCTGATGGCACTGCTAAAACTGAATGTCAAAATTGGAGAGTTGATCGCCTGATTGGCTCCAACTCAAAAGATCTGCACACAAGTATTTGAGGCGTGATGATGACGGCGAATGTTTTTAGTATTTAACAAAGTGTTCTCTTTTACCAGTAGATTCCTTGGGAATTTTTCTGGAATAAAAGCTACTGTCAAGATTACTAAAATCTGTCTGTGACAAATTTGTGGTGGAAAAGGAAATCTTTGAACATAAGTATTCTGAAGAACGAATTAAGTTAATAGTTTTCTTGTGGGAAGTATACAATCCAAGGAAGGAAATCCACATGCTTCCTTTGCTTCTTCAGAAATTGTACTATCATGAAGCGTCTGTTTAATAAACTATGAATGCAACTTGATTACGCTGTTATATTATCACATTTCTCCTCCTCCACCAATTCTCATTTTTGTTTTCTTTGATTTCTGCTACTTCCCATATACACACACCCATAATATTTATTTTAGATTCTTCTTTTTGTTAATGTTTTTTTTTAATTCTTTATAGGAGAAAGGTGCAGAAACCCTTCAAAATGCTAACGTGTGTGGAGAAGAGGATTGGACAGAAGTAACCAGGAGGAGAAGATAATGTTCCACCCCTTCAAACATGAACTAATCAAGAATTGTGTTGTCCCCCAACAGTGAGCTACTCGAGTGTTATTCTTGCTCACAGCTGCATTGTGAGCAAGCATTCTTGCTCTCTTATCAGCAAGCTTTTCCCATTGTGCCAATTGATTGATGATAATGATAGTGGTTAGTTATTGTTGTTTTAAGGGGCGGAACTACGAGCTCATCTGCCCCTGATGATGACGATTGTTATATCGTATGTTTTAAGTATCTACCAGTGTTCTCATTTACCTGTAGATTTCCTAGGGAATATTTTTGATATAAAAGCTGCCTCTCTGCAATGATCGGAGGGGTGAGAAATCTGTATGTTTCGTGGGTAACACGATTATATAAGTTTTGATTTTGCTTGGATTTTTGCATTCTACACAAAATGTACTCTTGTTGTTCTATGTTAAACTACGTTGTTTCATGATAAACGTAGTTCTCTTGGCCATTTGCAGTAATGTGATACAGATATCTCTGTAAGTAAAAAGCTTTTTGCTAAATTGCATCTTCCAATTAAAATATTACGAACACCTTCATGATGATAAAGTTCATGCACATTAGGCTATTGGGTACACTACATCATATTGATTTACTAATGTAGTGGAATTCATCACGATTAGTTTACACTGCTGCGTGGCAGCTTTGTTGGACAATCGATTATGACCTAGCTTGGAAAAGGCAAGTCATACAGCAATTCATCCAAAAACCCTCTCGGATGTGGCAGACAGAGAGCCAGTTGTTTCAACTGCAGTGTAATACTATGTTTTGAACAACATTGCCTGTAATCCGAAAATGCAGAATATCTCCACCAGGTTCGAGCCCCCTAAGAATATTGGACACTTTGATGACAGTATGAAAGGCCTAGTCTGTCACTGAACAACCCAGAGCCTACCTTGAAAGCGATCAGGTCTGAATAGGGCAGACTGGCAGAACTGATTTCCTGGTACACACTGTAGGGATTAAAACTCGTAAAGGCAGATGTCCTCGCTTAAAACAACAACAATCATAATCATCATCAGGGCATGCTGGGTACATAAGGGGTGAAAGATCTTATTCGGATTTAATCGAGAAAGCCATCTCTACAGGGCAAATTATCTATAAAGCTGCCTAAGTACCGTAGTGAAGATTGAATCAAGCTATATGCCATACCTCGTAACTGAAGCTATCGTATTACAGTGCTATCCTGCTAATATGAACAGGGATGGCAGTCGTCACTTGTGTCAATTGGTGACCTATTTTAAGACCAGAATGCCCTAACCCTCAGGCAGATGTAACGCCAGCAGAAGACATCTCAAGGAATGAACCACAGCCATCAGGAGCTCAGTGATGCCTCATCCACCAACGAAGCCAACATATCCCCAAGCTCAGGTGTAGTAGATTGCCTGACGAAGCTGCCAACACGCCTGTGAAACTAGTTTTGAAGCCTACTACGTTGGTGAGTGACCCAATATGTTGTGGTGTTCCACATATCCTAGTGTACCTGATACTATCCATATCTATAATTAGTTAGTGATAAGCCAAATAAAGCAACTTGCAGTCAGAGAGTTAGTTGGAAGAGGAAAGGAAATAGTTACAAACAGCACTAACCACTGCTGGGCAGGAGTTGAGACGTGGAGGGGAACACTGACAGCTCGTGGTAAGTGCACAGCTGAACGCTCTTGGAGAAGTGCATCGGCTGGCTTAGCTTAGTTTAAAATTTTAAATTAATTAAAAATACACTTATATTCCGTCTAGTCAATACCTTCTTTTTGTGTTTATTTCCACATTTCTAGTACATGTTTCGAGGCATAGCATTCTCGTTGGAAATTTACCCCTCCATCTGCTAGTACTTCAAGTGGCCAGTCATTGTGATATTAAAATTGATGAAAAATGGATGATGTGGAAATGAAATGTGATGTAAACATACAGAGTGGTTCACCAGCCCCTTATTATTTAGTTTTATTAAACCCAACTAACATTACATTTCTCCCGATGATCGATATTGCTCTGCGTTCAGCCTGTGTGAGAGCAATGTAATTGATCCATGGGTCTAGCGAGGAAAAGACGACCATAAAGATTTCTGCGCCAAATACTAAAAAAGGACCATTCTACTAATGTGATTTATTGCTCCTTGAAAGAACACACATACAGGTAATATGTTCGAATTAATAGTTACGCTACGTGATCTGTAATAGTAGAAAGTTAAATAAACACTATAAACCATAATTGAAGACTTTTGCATGGATAATATCGTTTGAGGTGGAATGGCCACTGTAACTAGTAGGAACACGTGCAGCGCGCAGTATCCACGTTGTACTGTGCCCGTTTAGACCGGAGTCCGCACGACCACATATGCATTTTACCAATAATCAGTCAGCACGAGAGTCAAAATATCCCGGAGCGCCAGATGGGTTAAAGCAAATCGCAAAAACGACATCAAATTAAAAAAATGCTTTACTGATTTTTGGCTCAATGCAACAATAAGGATAGAAGGAGATTTAATTGGGTGAAACACATCTGGTAAAATTATCTCAGTTTATTTTAAAGTTAAAATCTGACTGCAAAGATGCTCAAAGCAGCATCATCCACGTGTGGCGATCCACACTCTTATTTACACACAATATACAGAAATTTTCCAAACACATTTGACAATCTTTTTGGAAACACAAGTCCGATTAATAGTCCTGTGGACTGTGTTCCAAAATTATTAATATTTAATTCCAGTTCAAAATTAATTGTCCATACTGGAAATAACGTTGATCACTGTTTGACTATTTACATGATATTAACACTCGTAGAATAAATGTTTATAGAATTTCTTAGACTTTCATTTGTTTTCCAGTTTTCAAAAATATATCGTTGAAAATATTATCATCATCGAAGCAACACAAATTATTAACACATATTAATAACATCTGAAAAGTATTTGACCTTTGAGCATAGCATCGAAGAACTGTGCGAAGCACAACAACAATTAATTGTTCTTCTGACATTAAACATTCGAGAAGTGACTCGATTATGAACTTCAAGTTCCAAACAAAATATATGATTTCTGAATCATCAACTTGATCAATAAATGGTTGAACCATTCAACTATTAGATTTTCCACTTGGAATCATTATTAAAAAAATATTTATATTTATGGCCATTTCTAGTAACTTTCACAACTTGCAATTCTTCGACAGAATGCGGAAATAAGAATTGTAGTTTCATAATGAATTCATTTAGTTCATGGCACTAGGATTGAAAATATCCTTCAAAATTATTCGTGGTTAAAGAATTATTTTTAATTGGCAGTGGCCCATTCTATTATTTGTGTAAGAACACAATATTATAACAACAACAACAACAACGGCAAAGGTCTTCCTCTGAAGAAGAATAAACTACAATCATGACAAATCCGGGTTCTAGCAAAATCAAAGTCTAAATGGAATTCGTAAACAAGGTTGAAATAAGAACTGATGGTTTCAAAGAAATAACCTTCGGGTTATTCATACGACGAAATGTGTGGCTCCAATACTCCTACTATAAACCTGAGCCATCGAACCTGCTATTTGATTGATGCTCGAAAAAACCTTCATTCCTGCGACTTAACATGCGCACCTGGGAATGGCATTTCAACTACTCCACACACATAAAATTATCTTCCAAAATTTATACAATAAATCAAGCCTCTGCTTGTTATCAACACTGGAAGATTAATAAACTTACAAGTTTATTTTATTTTACCATTCAGTTCAACCCGTGAATTTACCATACTTATGAAAAGCTTTACTTCACTTTCGAAGTGTATTTACGTCATGATTTTATATAAATACAAAAATATCCTATTTGATACAAATATCAATTGCTTCCCGTTTCATGCCTCTCCGTGTTATCTGAAAAATATACTTTGCTCAAATGCAAATATTAACTGTTCAACCAGAACTGACATGTTGGTTGAATGCGGGCTTGCGCTAACCACTCTCCTTCGGAAAATCTCCTGTTCCAGACTAGAAATGATTAAACTACTTCACAGGCTCTTTCTCAATACATATGATTATTATAAAATATAATATCCAAGAATTATTTAGAAAATTTATGAAAATTATTATTATTATTATTAGTGGATTATTATTATTATTATTAATTATATTATTTCAAATATGTTTAATTATCATCTCATTATGTGAGAATCCACATGTTCGAACCTTCGAATATGGAAAAAATATCCATTCCTCAACAAAAATAAATTTAACTTTTACAGTTACATCGGCTGATTACCGTGATTTCCTTAAAATATGAAAAATTCAAATAAATGCTCGAAATGCTCGGTCATCGATCCTAAACTGTTCTGAGTGCTGAAAATGCTCAGAATAACTCTAATAAGTCTTGCGTTAATCATTACAAGCTTTAAATACGACGAAAAAAATGTGTTGGTCATCTGCAGAAAAATAGTTTGTTCCAATTAGCTAAGCATAATATAATTCAAATGTGGCTTACATTTCTTGATGGTCTTGAAGTGTAGTAAACCTGGTCTGTACCAGATTTATCCGTAGACATGCCCTATCGGACAAGCACGTATAATCCTTGTATCGGCCGCCATTGTAGACCCACAAATCGTCTAGTCAGACATAGTGGTAGTATCTTTCGACGTTTGAATAAACTGTGGTTCCATTTTAATATGGGCTTCTATCAAAGCCATAACAGTTTGTTTGAATAGGGTCAGATCTAAGTGATCTCTTCTTAGATATGTCAGTTGTAACATAACTCACTGTAATCTCATCAGTACAAGAAAAACATTGACAGTCTAAGCAATTAACGGCTGTTCTGAAGATCGTTCCCTGGGCATGGTTTATTAATATCACCATCTGCCATGCGCTAGACAACTTGCAGTTTCCCTTGCGTAGACTAATGAACACCACCGTTATAGACTAGTCTTCAGTGTATTGACAGATCGAAGTGGTTAACTAGTTACAAAAATGAAAACTGACTTGAAATGGATTTAAACATCAAAGTATTAAGTTACTACTGGACTGTGACAAAATACTATTTTCTAGACAAAGTCTAGCATATGTCCTTTTAGAAATATAAATATTTCCACTAATGTCTGTAGAAAAACAATCACCTCAGTGATTCTCCTCACCAGAAACTTACTAAGTTCCAACTCGTTTGCGCAGCACTTCTCGTGACTATCACGATTTGAAAAGAACTTCTGCGTAGATTCGGCAACCATGTGCCTTGGCTCAGCGTAGACGCAACTTGCTTGCCAAGTGCTTGTGTTAGAATGAACTGACCATGCCTGCTCCAGCTGGCTTTTATTCAAAACGCTCAGGGTCACGCGTCATCGCCTGATATCTGGAAATCCTCATATCTCTTGAATCCCTGGTCCGATTTACTTGATACTAATTGCGTTCTCTTTCATTTGGCCGTGCCAGTAATCTGATCCCAGTCTCAAGTCTCTACTCCATAGTTAACTATTTAATCAATAAATAGCCTCCACCTCTGCTGTTACTCGCTACGTCACTTGACATCCAACTATCGGTAAAATCCTTCGAAATGCTTCGAGAAGCAATGTAGCGCGATATTCAAATATCTGAACTTTCAAAAGCGGCTACAGCCTTTCCCTTGATATCTAGGTGTCTGAAACTTGGAATACCCATTCCTAGAGTTGGGCACAGTACAGAGAGTTTATTTTGTATCTGACAGAGACCCTCGCTTGCCCCGCTCACCCGCGGCGCGAGCCGGTCTCCTGCCGAGCACTTGGCCGTAATCCGCTTCTTGGCGCCACAAGTCCTTTGCAGCCTGCTGAGAGCTTTAACAGTGTGAGGTTCAGTTTAGTCAATTGTTCACATGTTTAGTGCTCAGTGTGCTGTTCTAATGGGATTTTCATTACGTGAATGTGTGTATATATATAATACCTTCATAAAGTACAGGAAATCTTGTGCGAAAACACGACGGAAATTCCGTCAGAAATTTCCAAACAGACCCCTGCTTAGCGTCAATGCAATAAAAGATCTAGCAAAATAAGTTCAAACAGACAGGTTCAATAAATGATCGTAAAAGACGTAGAAGGAGACGTGTTCTTACAGAAGAGAAATTAGATGAGATTGGAAAGAGACTAGAGCACACCCCGCAAAAAAATCTTAGACGTTTGGCGCATTAAACTGGAGTGAGTAGGAGTTATGCTAATAAAGCAGTAAAATTACTTAAGTTAAAGCCATACAGAATTCCGACAGTACAAGAGTTAAGGGAATATGACCCCAATAAGAGGTTAGATTTTTGTAATTGGATTTTGGAGAAAGTTAATTCTAGGGAAATTGATCCAAAATTGATTTGTTTAACCAATGAAGCGTGGTTTCATCTGCAAGAGCACATATGTTCTCAGAATAATAGGTATTACAGTCAGGAGAAACCAGATTTTGTTCTCGAAACACCTTTGCATAGTGGAAAAATTGGGGTCTGGTGTGCACTTAATGGACACACAATTATCGGGCTTATTTTTTATGAGGGCACAATTAACAGTGAGCGTTACGCGAATGTGATCCTTGACCAATTTTTTGGCGAACTGACTTACGGAGAGCGATTGTCAAATTATTTTCTACAAGATTCTGCCACTGCTCACACTGCCGACGCATCCATGACAGAATCGCATCGTATTATCGGTACGAGGATTATAAGTCGGATCGTGTGGCCCCCGCGAAGCCCAGACTTATCACCATGTGACTTTTATTTGTGGGGGACGCTTAAAAATAGAGTGTATGCGAGAAACCCTCACACTATAAATAAGCTTAAAGACTATATTACAGCTGAAATACAGTCAATCGCTGCTGAGGAACTTAAGAAAGTAAATGCCAGTTTCATAAAAAGGTGCCAGCAATGTGTAGCAGTGAATGGCGAACATTTTCAGCACCAGCTGCGAACTAGGTAAGTACAAATTCCTATACTCAATGGCTCAGAGCCGCGCAGGCGCCGTATTACGGCAAAGTGCGTGGCGGGTGACAGGCTCGCGGCGCGGGCGAATGGGTAAGCGAGGGTCTCCGTCAGATACAAAATAAACTCTCTGTAGTAGTGGCTGAATCGGTATAGTTCCGGCTGGACATCGAGGGTGAGAACGGGTAGAATGGTGCTTCGAATTCAGCCGTAGGCATACTTCTTTGAACGACAGCCCATGCTCTATTTTGGTGGGGATGTAATATTAAGCCACACGTATTGAACCCTTAATAAGCTACGCATATTAATGATTCTAATTATTCATTTCAATATATTCTGATTTTACTGCCAGAATCATACAGGAAGGCCAGACTGGATTGCGAAATATCAAGCTTATGTGGAGACAGTACGTTTGAACGTGCCCAGTCCTGAAACAAAGGAGTGACGAGATCGGAATGTTTGACAGACACTTTATCAGACAAAGGTGTGTTGGGGTCCTGACTCATTTCAGACCGTAATTTCTTTGTCACCCTAGCGTTACGAGTAAGATAGTTGCTGGATGAGAGAGACGAGAGGAACTTTCAACCAATCATAGGACAGAGGCTTCTGTTCTAAACTGCGATATTGACGTCATGAACTACCAATCAGTGAGGGTCACCAATTTTAGCGCCAAGGGAGCGTCTGACGCCGGCTTGAAGTTGAAAGCGGGAAAGATTGGATTAACGAAATCTATGATCGATTCCAGAGCACGATAGCCCCATTGTGACCTGTATAATTTTTCAAACTGTTTGATACCTGTTGCATGCCAATAGTCGCATTATTATAGAAGTTAGTGATAGATTTCCCTCTCCCTCCGTCTTTTTGCCATATTCACATAAATACTGTCGTCTGAGTGACGAGGTGGTTGATTCTTGGTGACACCGTGAGGTGATCACTTATTCTTTTCCATACCGTGAAGATATACTGTGTTAAATTTATCAGAGATAGGGTCATTATTGAAAATATTATAATAAAGTTGTGTGCGCACAGCTGAGTGTGAAATTTGTGCATCGGTAAGATTTTAGTAGTCTCCCACGACTACAACTATTAGGGAAAGTCTACATTTAATTTTGCACTAGACAAATGGTGAATAAAGTAACTATTGGCAAAATTTAGATAGAAAATTACGTGTGACTATAAATAACATTTTATTTTTGTTATTTTTATTCAACGTCAAGATGGAACTCCAGACCCAGAGGAAGACATCGAACCAACGTTTCTACGGCTCCATGTGGTCTGAGATGAGCTAAACACTTTGGGGAGAGAATGTCAGGCGATGTTCGATGAGACGACGCAGAAAGAGGAATAAGTACTAAATAATTTAATTATTTGACAAACTGGTTATGGTTTTGTGGGAACATATTATTTTGTGTAAATATTTTATTTTATTTTTGTCTTCGTGTTTTATTGTAGTTGGTTTGTGGTACTGACACACTTCAGTTTAGTTCATGAGCAACGTGGCATGTATTCTATCTGTATGAAGATCTTTTTTTGTTGATGTCAAGTACACGGGGCAAGCGTACTCGAGTGCGCTTCGCTACCGTAAAATGCGCGGCTAAGCGACACAAATTGGGAACCGATATCATAACAGAAGCGAAACTGAATTAACTAGAGTAGATAATAGAATTGGTGGGAAATCTTTTTATTGTATAGATTTTTATTGTTACACAGGCTTGTGTGTTAATTGCCGTTTGTTGCATTTTTGTTAAGTGAGGGGTCATATGCCCAATGACTTTATCTGTTGATGAAGTTTCCCTTTTAGTGTCTTGGTACACAAAATCTATGATATTTGATTGGAGTGTCGGCCCGTGGTAGATTTGTGTTGTGTTCTGCCCTAAATGCTTTGTTGAGTCTGCAAATATGTGTTTTATGGGATAGGAGTTTTCGGGAACCCTGGTTTCTGTCTGAAGCTTTGGCTAGGTTAAGCATTTAATCCTTGCGAGGAAAATGTTGGAATCCCCTTCTACGATGTCTTGCAATTCTTTGGAATTGACAAGAAGTGTGTGAATTTATGTGTCGCGATTAACAGGTGGCGGAACGGGACTGTCTAGTCTCTTGTTATAAATAGCATGACTCAAAGCTTCGACAAGGAGGGCTGGTTTGAACACTGACGCTAATGAGTGGTAAGTGAAGGTATTTCTACCCGGCGCACTCCATCAGATAAGGAGCAAGCTGTGCTCATTAGTATTCACGGCCCAGGTCTCCGTTCTTCGTAAATGTTTATCTTATATTAAAATAAAGCCTGTTTAATGATAAAAGAATTGTAATCGGTAAATTGGGTGCTGTTCGCGTTTTGATTGATCGAGTCCCAGCGTGTTAGCTTATTCATGCTTTTATTTCATGTAAATATCATCGGATTTTAGGCATCTTATTTCTTGTTTAATTATTGTCATGTTCTTTGACCTCGGGTGGTCTCGATGTTCGGCCACGTTGTTGTCATGTATATGTTGAGCAATTGA
This sequence comes from Meconema thalassinum, assembly GCA_946902985.2. Taxonomy (NCBI): domain Eukaryota; kingdom Metazoa; phylum Arthropoda; class Insecta; order Orthoptera; family Tettigoniidae; genus Meconema; species Meconema thalassinum. The sequence continues at coordinate 882,717,042 of OX336389.2, read as the reverse complement.
GCCATTGGGCAAGCTTCTGTTTTGCTGGGAGTTTCCTGACTCACTGCGATCTCGATGGAGATCAATTAGTTTATAAATTTTAAATGGTTGCGTGTGTCAGTAAAATTTTAATTGTTGGTAAGATATTCTTCGAGTGTGTCCCATAAAGCCATAATAATGGTTTGCAGTATGGGGGTTTGCAAGCATATTGGCTGTTCCATCTGTGAGCAAATCTCCATCAAAAGTACTTATTTCTTCTCTAGCGTAGTTATACGCGTGCATACATATTAATCAGACAAGTGGAATTTTGATCCACAATTTTAATTCTTTGGAGTGGACCTTTCTAGGCCACTCAGATCTGTGTAAATTATTGTACTGTGGGAGTAAAGTTCAGGGTGGACTTTGTTTATATTATTTTTTGTGTTTTGTTGTTTTTATTCAGTTATTAAATGGTGGTAATTTTATTTGTTTTTCACTCATTTCTTAGTTTATAGTTTTGCATATGGTCCTTGTATTTGTAAGCAGCCGTCTGGTATTTGAGCTCTTGTGAAAGCATATCCGGACTGAACGCTCCCCGAAGTTTGATTCTCGTATATACGACGCTGTTATATAACAGGGCACAGTATAAAGTCACATTGCCACATTTATTAACTTACGATGTATTCCTGTGGAGAGTATGTTTATTTTGCTGATTTATAAAGAGAATACGATCGTATCAGCCGGTTGTGCCACGTGACCTGCAATGGTAGAAAGTTTAAAAATCTGAAATGGATGTTAACATAACATATCGAAGTGTCGCTCCGGAGGTCCGGGTTTGATTCCCGGCTCTGCCAAGAAATTTAATGCTGCTCTGGGGCTGCAACGGCGTAAAATTGAGGTGGGTTCGATTCCCACCTTAGCCACCCTGAAGTGGTTTTCTGTAGTTTCTCACTTCTATTCCAGTCTTATGTTCCAGTCTTATGTAGGGACGGTTTCTAACTTAAGGTCACGGCCGCCTCTTTCCCAATTCTCACCTTAATTGCTAATACACACATTAATACAGACACCCCTATAGCACAGGTTATCAGACAACTTCTACACACACCCAAGTACATGGGTCTAAATGACTGCGATGTTCTAGCCCTTCGAATGAAACAACTGCTACATACTATAGGAGATTCTGATCGCCAGTGATCGCATCGAAGTATACATATTCCTGAGAAATTCTCTTGGTATTATTTTGTTATCCTAACAAGAAGAAGGCAACTCTATTTGAGTGTACATATTAAGATGTTTTGTGTAATACCGCATTCGAACACTATGTAACGTTCATGGAATCCAACCTGAAAATGCATCTGCTCGTTATAATACTAGTGCCCCATCCTCAATAATTATGGTAACTGTGACCTCTTGTATCATTTATGTCGTAAGACATTGGTAAAGCAGTCGACACAGACGATAAAACGTAACTAAAACAAATTATAAAACTCTCCCCGTAACAAGTATCGAACCCCAAATCTTTCAATCCGCAGTCCAACACGTTACCATTTCAGCCACAGATGCTTACCCATTCTACGAAGATAGAAAGTGTGAAGTTTTTGCGTAGGACACTTGCCACCGCCTGCTCGATCACATGCTCAGGCCACCTAAGCAACATGGGTTTCAGAGGACTTTGACTTGGCACAGCGTAAGAATAAGGAATGGTTAAACCTGGTGTTACAGAGGATTTTGACGCGACACGTGCGGCGGCCTGAATGAGTCTAGAGTTTTCCTTTAAACCAAGGTGGTCAATATTTCGAACACTTGCTACACTGAATATGCAGAGTACCTTGCTGTTGTTGTACAGATCATGTCGTCATCGTCCAACCTGGCTACGTACCATCGGATAAAAACGGTCCTTTTCAGGACCAAAAAAAAATTACTCGTTGGAACAGGTTGATACGATTATGCATCCACTATAAATGACATTAAGCCAAAAAAAAAAAACTAGCTCGGGGTTCGAACATGGTACCTAAGAGCTGACGTGACTTCAGAAATGCTTGATTTAGCCACCTTAGCTACTGAGAGTCATGGTGCACTGCTGGCACGTATTGAATCTATTCGTTGACACTTCCTGTCCAAACGTAGGGTGGAGTTATTCGGAGCTGTGATCGTTTTAATCATGCATTATATTTGAGGTCATTGAAATAACACTGCCGCTAATGATTTCTACTATATACTCGACGGTAAAGTTGTACTAAGGCCGTAAACGAGCAGGTACTAATGTTTTTGGGAAGACTATGATTTACTCGTTAGTTGGGTTGCCTTCCTCCAAAAAAATAAGGGGTTGGTAAACCACTCTGTATATGATTATTGCACTGACAAGTTAAAAAATAACTTGTAATGAATAAAAGAAAACTCTGAAATATATGTTTGCACTTGCATAAAAATAAATTGTTCTTAAAACAATAACGAGTACACATAGTTTATTTGTTCATGTCCGTTTCACTTTCTTCTTGTTTGCGTGAACAGGGTGTCGCCGAGCCCACCTGTGGTTGTGTTTGACTGCTTTGATTGCACTTTAATTCATAGCACCATAGTCCAATGTTTGATGTCATGAATATTAGATGCTAAGTTGAGCAAGATTGCTTGTCTAATTATTGTTTTTGATGATCAGAGCGAGTGTATTCTTCTTTGAAACGTACTGGAACGATGCATGAAAAATGTTACCTGAAAAGATAAAAGATCGAAGATACATTACTTGTATTAAAAGATGGGTGATCCTTTAATCTCTGAATGGAAATTGCGGAAGTTTAAGGTTTAACATCCAATCTGAATAGAAACTTACTTTACTGCACTTGGGGAAATCGATGGAACTTTTTGATGTTGCACGTCATTTAACACCTTGATGTGCGAACCTTGGTAGTGGTTGCTGTGTGACATGGAACGGAAAACATTAGATTAATCTACGGACTCTTTAAAGAGGATGATGAACAAAGGATTTATGTAAATTTATACTGAGATGTAGTATGTTGATGAAACTTACGTGTTGTTGGTGAGCGACTGTCCTGTGTGCGTGATGAAGGGTGAAGCGCCTGCCACTGCGGTTTGGGAAGAAGGGAGGGGAAGGGGCGGTTGGTGGAGTGGGTTGTTTTGTTGTGAGTGGGACTTGGTTGACGGGGAAGGGAGGGGAGATAGAGTGGGGGGGGGATTTTGTTGTGGTTCGATCTTGAAAAAATGTTGGACCGAAATGAAAAAATTCGTCGTGCCTTTGGGGAATTACGGAGGGTTTTCGTTTCTTGTTTTTAAATATGATCTGTTAGTATATCATACAGAACATTGGTGTCAAAATTGATTTAGTTTAGAATTGCTGAACCTGGTAATTTCTGTGCTGTGCTTATTTCCATGTTCTCTAACACATCGATTAATGTGCCTTTGGAGGAATAGTGCAAGATGCTTAGATCGTTATTGATGTTAGTGTAGTTATGGCCTGTTTCGGTCATGTGCGTAGACATAGCTGAAAATTTCCTGTGTTTGGGTGTTTGGTTGTGTTGATGTGTTCTTGGTATCTGACCTTGAAATTCCTGCCTGTTTGTCCAAGGTAACTTGAATTGCATTCGTTGCAACGTAATTTGTATATTCCTGACTTCTTATAATTATTGGTGGTGTTGATGCTGCTGGAATTGAATCATTAGTTTTGATTAGTATTGTTGGTGCTATGCATGCTATGAATGTGCTTGAGAACATGGAACAGCACAGAAATCACCAGGTTCAGCAAATCTAAATGAAATCAATTTTGAAACCAACGTTCTGTACGGTACACTAACGGATCATATTTTAAAAACTAGAAACAAAAAAAAACGTAATTCCCCAAAGCCACGACAATTTCTTTCATTTCAGTCGCACATTTTTCAAGATCAAATCACAACAAAGTCTCCCACCCTTCACCGTCAACCATGTTCCACTCACAACAAAACAACCCACTCCACTAACCGGCCCTTCCTCTCCCCTCTTCCCAAACAGCAGTGGCAGGCGCTTCACCCTTCACGCACACAGGATAGTCGCTCACCAACAAGCATAACAGCCGGACTGTAACGTAATTTTGATTACGGTACAAATTATTATTATTATTTAAGTCACTATGTAATTATTATTATATTATTTATATGAAGGGAGGGGCCATACCATATTCACGTCATCACCATAATCATATATAACATTGTCAAGTGTTTAGATTAAGAACCAGGGTTTTTATAGATGTCTAGGGCTGTTTTATTAGTTAAATTATAAAAACAGGGTGGACATGGTTGGAAGAAGTTACGGACGGTGAAGCAACATTTTGCAAGAAAATGTATTTCTGGAACGAAGCCAAGCTGACCGGAGACGATGGCTTTGGAGAAAGATTTGGCGCAATATAGCATGCGCAACAAGAGGAATGGCGTGTACTGAGTGGAATATATGAAGTGCTCGGGCCTGTATTCCCGCCTGTAAGAGTCAACGTGTTGCTTGGGCACTGTGAAATGCATTGCTGTAATTGGTCGGCTGCATGGCGGGCAAAATTTATGCCGCGAAACATCTGGACCACTCATATGTATATAAGCCCAGTGCGACTGTAACATCATTCACTTACTATTCACTTATTCTCTAATAAACTTGTTCAATCTTTGGCTTAGTCAGTCCCTCAGTGAGATGGGACATAGTTAATTCAATTAGCCTGGTCTGTTCAAATTTGCTTACCATTCCGATAAAACACAGAAATAATTGGCAGTAGCAACAACAAGACGCAGTGCAGTTAACAAAGTGAAAACGTGTTTTCAAAGGTCATTAAATGCGTGTTGGCATAAGATCTCAAATTAGCCTACAAGCCGACCAACGAGATGGACTCTGATCTGCAAGGTACCAGGTATGTGGACCGAGTTGTTATCAACACAGAAGATCAGCGCTAGTGAGAAGACAGTCAATATTGCCCAGCAATTAGGGAATATTAATGCACATATTGTACACAGCTCGAAACCTCAGATAAAATGTTATTGATAATTTTGTTGTAAAGAAACCAGTATTAGTTAAAATGTCTTGTTCATTGGGAGTTGAATGCAAAGAGTATCTCATAGAGCAAGTTTATTGCCCTACGCTCCGATAATAGATCTTGGCTCAAGGAAGGGAGCAGCCGTGGCTAAATACAATTTTAATGTGTTATCTTTACGATAACTGGTGCCCAGTAGAATTTAATTAATAAAGTGTATGTCGTCTGTCAAGACAGGCCAATGCTAAATAAGAACGACGAAGTGGTTTTAAGGAGTATTGATTGTAATAGCCGTAGGAACGTCACGGGACAACAACACGCAAGTTTAATCAACACACTAAATCTCTGTATAAATTTACGCAAATACTTTATTCATCATCCTCTGTAAAGAGTACATAGATTAATGTAATGTTTTCCGTTCCATGTCACATAGCAACCACTACCAAGGTTCGCACATTTCATGGATTTCCCTCAGTGCCATAAAGTAAGTTTCTATTCTGATTAGACGTTAAACCTTAAACTTCCGCATTTCCATTCAGAGATTAAAGGATCACCCATTGTTTAATACAAGTAAAGTATCTTTGATCTTTTATCTTTTCAGATAACATTTTTCATGCATCGGTCCAGTACGTTTCAAAGAAGAATACAAGTAGTATATCCCTTTTCGTTTTGGATATTGCATCATCACGATGACGTCATGGGCTCTTAGAGCGAGCACGTGGTCCAGGACCGATCAGGTGCTAGGTTAATGGTCAAGATGACCGTCGCGCACTGTGACCATGGATGCCGTTCCCAGGGAGCACACACCAGTGTGTGTGGGAGCTATTGCGCGAGACGCAAGCAGTGTTTGCATGATTGACCTTGTGGCAATTAGCTGTTATTATGATTGTAATAAATTATTTGTCGCCGACGTGATATGTCTGTTTCGTTTTAATGGCATCAACATTTTTTGTGTCCTGCCTTTGCTACATGCTCTCATTCGGCTGGGAGTGTTCTATAAGACCATATGCTTTGCCTGTGTGAATGTGTGTGTTAATGTAATACGCTTCTTTTTTTTTTTAATTGCTAGTTGTCTTCATTCAACTTTGTAATTTTAATGAGATGACAAGATTGAGTTTCAGTTCCCAGACGTTCATGTGAAATGTTCAAAAAGCTTTTTGCTGCTTTTAATATTAACTTCTTGGTATATAAGAGTGAGATTACTATGAAGCAGTAGTTAGTTAACATCATGTCTATGTTTCATACTCTGATTCAGAAGCTGCAGCAATTGAAAATCCACAGCCTGCTTCCAGTCTCCGACCGGGTCAGGAATGGAATGAATGAAGCCCCTATTTAGCGGCGAGGATATGAACTGTGCCGGCTGCCGAGGCCTGACGCACTCCTCTGGGGCAATGATTAAATGAATGACAAATGAAATGATAGTGGAGAGTGTTGCTGGAATGAAATTGTGACAGGGAAAACCGGAGTACCCGGAGAAAAACCTGTCTGCCTCCGTTTTGTCCAGCACAGATCTCACATGGAGTGACCGGGATTTGAACCACGGACCCAGCGGTGAGAGGCCGGCGTGCTGCCGCCTAAGCCACGGAGGCTTTTTTTTTAATGAAAATCCACAGCCTGCTTCCAGTCTCCGACCGGGTCAGGAATGGAATGAATGAAGCCCCTATCTAGCGGCGAGGATATGAACTGTACCGGCTGCCGAGGCCTGACGCACTAAGCTGCAGCAATTGAGGGAAGTAAATATGCCAGCAGAGAGAGCGAAGGTGTTGGGACTAAATTTCATCGCTTCCGCCTCAAAAGTGGAGAAGATCATTTTTAGGAAATTGACTGTGGTGGAAAAGCAGATGTTCGACGTGGAGGTGATGGGTATAATAGCGGACCTACGCTACTGCGCTGAATTTGTGTTGAACGGTGTAACAGTTAACATTTTAGGCATAATAATTGATCGAGTGCTAGCTTTCAGAGCGGGGGAGGAGATCATGCTACATCCTCCACAACAAGAGGAGAAGGAGGGTGTAGAAGAAGAATTGGAGGCAGTGGTGGATGATGATGTGCTGTTGTAAATAGGGCATTTGAATAGTGTTTTTTTAATACAAAAATGTATAAATATTTTTTAAAAATATATTTATTTTTATCATTTGTGGTTTACATTAATTATATAATACAAATTAGTGAAAATGTTAAGATCTTCATTCTTAAAGTGGTAAGTAGTTCTTTTTCCACCAAGCTGCTGAAAATTGAAGATAGTGTCTTGTCTCCAGGAGTTGAATATGTTGATCTTCTGCATAGGGGTAAGTACATTCCTTCTTTCTTGAGTGTGTCAGTTTTTAGTGAGCTGGAAAAAAAATATAGACATATTAATGATATTTTTTGCGATGAATTAAAACAACAAAACTTACATTGTTGTAATTAGAATATACGTTTGTTTGGAATCCAAGAGTTGCGAGTTGAATCGAAACCTAACCGTGATACGTAAGCTTGATTTCCTCTTCTACGTAGTACTTGGTCGATTAAGTAAATATTAGGATGTTTTGTTCTTTGTAGTTCTTGCTCATAAAACGCTCCAAATATTGATAAATTTTTATTATCTTGTAAAAGATGTGTTCGAGGATTAGTATTTTGAACTTGATAAATTTTAAATAATTCTGTAGTCCAATTAGGTGTGTAGCTTTTTGTGAATTGTTTTTTGATTTTACTTATTCGTACAATATCACCAATTTTATACTTTTTTTTTACTTTCATTATATTGTGTCGCTAAGCTGGGTTGATAGTTGTTTTTTACATCAATAGGTTTCATGCCAATGCTGCTATGTATTTTGTGATTATACTTTACTAATAACTTGGGCAAAATATTTATTCAATGGTAAGAACCTTGTATGGTAAATTCTTGCCACACCCATTCCTTGAGGGTGCGATTAAATCGTTCTACAGCGCTAGCTTTAATGGTGCTACCAGTTGAATAATGCTTTAGATTTCGTTTCTGACACCATGTTTTGAATTCACTGTTATAAAATTCTGTTCCTCGATCTGTGTGAAAATAATTTGGTAATCTCTTGCTTGGAGAATAAACAAAATTTAAACTTTTTACAATCTCACTTCTTTTTTCGGTTTTAAGAGGAATTGCCCATGCATATTTTGAGTAACGTCAACAATAAGTTTCGACATGTCCACAAGTTCTGTCTCATGCAGGTCATCAATTCCTATGATAATAACATATTGTCTTTTAAACTTTTTTCTAAGCGGTGTATGAAGTTCTTTTGCAATTTCTCGCCTAATTTCGTTCATAGTTATTTTCTAAACAAAGATTTATAACATACTGTGCATTGTTTTACAAATGTCTGAATTTTTATTTAATATATCCTGCATTTCTTAGTTCTTCAATTTCAAAGATTTCGATGTTAAGTCCTGTGTGACCTGCAGCTTTTGATGCAATTAATTTTTTTAAGTCTTATACCAATTGGTTTGGTTCATTCCAATGCACAAATTCAATATTGTTTCCGGCTTGTGGTTTGATGTGTTTCTTTTGCCCATATCCAGTATGCAACGTAATATTTGCTTCTTCATTCTCATAATCTGCTTTTATAATTCTATCTATGTCTTCAGTAAGAAGAGGTTTAATTATATTTTTATACTTATGTAATTGAGGTCCTCTTAGAGCTCCATTGTTTGCATAATTTATTTTGTGCACGTTTGAAATATTTAATAATTTCAAATATGATCTATTAGAGTGTGATCTGGTATTTTCCTTTGAATTAATTCAAGCAGACCTTCTGTTATAGGAAATTTTTCACCCGCGACTATCCACTTTTTATGAAAGAAACCTCGTTCACGCCCCAAGTATTGTTTATCATTTCTTATGGTTATACCAAATGTTCTGTCCAAATTTTGTTTAATGAATGGATCCAAGTAGCGTCTAATTAGTGTAATTAATTTGATGCTATCTCCATCTTCTGAAGTGACAGTTGATTCTGAATCATCATATTTTTTTTTCTTTTTTAATTGTTTTTTTTTTAGTTGACGTTGTATTAGCAATAGCTACAAGATGATTTAATGAATCTGTTACTGATTTAAAGTTATTCTCTATATCTAATTCTTTACGTCTGACATCATTTTGAAGTGAATGATATTTGTCTTGAATATCCTTTTTTAAGCGAGAAAGTTTATAATTTACTCGATTTTCAGCTTTAATCTTCAAGGTTTTCTCCTTGACTCAACTAAAATTGTTGTTGTTTTACTTATTTATAGTATATTCAATATCGATTTGAAGAGGAAGATCATCGGTTTTATGTTTTCCAGGGTATCTAAGTCGAAACTGTATTTCATCTTGTTCTTCAACAACAACATCACTTCCATCCAGATCAATCTCTTGACGTATATTTAAAATTGCCTATGCAATTGGAGATCTTGGTTTTAATATACCTTTATAGGGAAGTTGGTACTGTATATTTTGATTATGAAGCGTGTATACCGGTGAATGGATTGATGGTGTGTTAGAGAATTTCAGAATAAATTTTGATAAGTTCCTCTTCTTTACTTCATCTAGTAATATGCCATATTCTTCTTTGGATGCAAAAAAACTTTCGAGTGGTTCCTTGTTAACCAATTGCTCAATTTTTTCTAAATCAGTTTTTAACTTGTTATATTCATCTTTGGATGCAGCAGCATAACTTTCAAGTTCTCCTTTATTAACAATATTTAGATTGTTAACAAAACCCTCAACACGAGTTTGTAAATTGCTTAGAATTTCTTTCAGTTGATTAACTTCAGTTCCTGAAGCAGCAGAGTGTTCTACAAACCGTTTATTTGTCACATCTTGGTCGTTAACAGGAAACACAACATTTATTTGTTTCTGATGTAGATTATTTACAGTCTGTTTCAATTGTTCAAATTCATGTCGTGAAGCGGCATATTGTTCAACAAACGTCTTATTTGCAACATCCTTATCGTTTGAAGGATTGTTGACGTGAGTAATTCGTCTACTCATCATATTTAAAGTCCCACCATCGTCTACGTTTAAAAAGTTTTGTTTATTAGATTTAGTGATTAAGTCTTCTAAATCTTTTCGAGAAGCAGCAAAGTTTTCTAAATATTTGTTTATTGCATCTAACGAATCAATTGGTTGAGTTATGTTTGTTATTCTTCTGTGGAGACAAGGGAAGAGTACCAGGAAAGAAAGAAGGAGGCGAAGAGAGTAGTGGCTGAGGAGAGAAGAAAGTGGATGGAAGAGTGGACAAAGATGATGGAGGATAGTGAAGGTACAAAAAAGGTCCTGTATGGGATGGTAAAAAATAAAAGGCGGAAGGATCCCACGGATTATGTTAGAATGGTGAACAAAAGGGGACAAGAGATAGAAAATAGGGAAGAACTGAAGAAAATGTGGAAAGAATATTTTGAAGAACTTCTGAACCCAGATGGAAAAGATGGTGAGGAGAAAGAAATATGGGAAGAGGAAGATGAACTGCAAACAGAAAAGGACTTAACATGGAAAGAAGTGGAAGATGCAGTGAACAAGATGAAAGGAGGGAAGGCTGTGGATGAGTTGAGTGTGGAGATGGTGAGAGCAGCAGGAGAGGTGGGGATACAGTGGTTGTACCGAGTGATGAGGACGGCATGGAAGGAAAGGAAGACCCCAGAGGACTGGAAAAAAAGGAATAATTGTCCCGATCTTCAAGAAAGGTAGTAGAACAGATTGCAGAAACTATCGGGGAATAACACTGATGAGTCATTGTGCAAAGATCTTCGAGAAAGTTTTGGAAAAGAGAATTAGGACAAGGATAGAAGGAGGGAAGAACAACATGGCTTCAGAGCAGGAAGGTCCTCAGTGGATTTGATTTTTGTTGTAAGGCAGTTACAAGAACAGCACTATGAGTATGGAACAGATCTACTGATGGCCTTCCTGGACATTGAGAAAGCATATGACAGTGTATGCAGTAACAAAGTATGGAAGTCCCTGGAGGATAGAGGAGTAGAGAAATGGACTATAAAGAGGATAAAGGAGATGTACAAGGGAAGCGTGAGGTGTGTGAAAGTGGGAGGAGAGAGATCAGACTGGTTGGAACAGAGAAACGGCCTGAAACAAGAAAGTGCACTCTCACCGTTATTTTTCATTGTGGTGATGGATGACATAATGACCCGAGTGGCACAAGTAATTGGGGAAGGAAAGATGAAAGCAATGGTTTTTGCAGATGATTTGGGGAAACAAGGAGGAGGTAAAGGAACAGTTGGACGTGTGGGAAGGAATAATACAAGGATATGGGATGAACTTTAGCATAAATAAGAGTGAGATGGTGATCACAACAAGGAAGAAGGAAAGAACTACAACGGGAATAACAATTGGTGGGGAACAGCTTAAGAAAGGGGAGAGTTTCAAGTATCTGGGAAGCCTGATACAAGATAATGGAAGAAACGATAGAGAAATAAATGAGCGGGGGAGGCAGGCAGAAGCATTCCGGAGGAGTGTGAGAAGCATGTTATGGAGCAAGGATGTCCCTCAGAACAGCAAAAGGATCATATATCGGACGTACTATGTCCCTATCCTGACGTATGCCTCTGAGACCTGGGTTATGAAAGGAAGGGAGAAGAGCAAAATACAGGCCAGTGAGATGAGGTTCTTAAGAAGCAGTATTGGAGCTACAAAGATGGACAGAATAAGAAATGAGAGGACCAGAGAATTAATGAAGGAGGAACCATTACAGGATGGTATAGTGAAATCTAGACTTAGATGGTGGTTATGTGAAGAACAGCCCACGTTCGTTCTCATAAACGGGAGAAAGCATCAGGCAAATGCCTGGACAGAATAACTACTGTGAAAGGAGCTATTAGACTGAATATTTTGGGCTAGGGGAGTGCGGCCTGGTTCTTTATCCTCAACTTTAAGTCTAAATTTAACACTGAACATTTAAGCATTAACATAATATAAACTTTATTTGTTGTTTGAAACAAGTGATAAATATTATACATTACTGGAAACCCCTTGGGTTTAAAAATTAGTAGGTTGGCACAACTTGGTGCTATTTACAAGAGTTCGTTTGAAAGACACACTATTTGTTTTGGAATAATTGCACTTGCAAGCAAAATTAAAACCATTAAAACATAGAAGATAAGTTACATTCTTTTATTCTCTATTTTTATCACTTATCTTGCGTTGCTATTTATGTTGACTAGAGAGGTTTCAGTGCTGCAGGTTGGCCGTGGCCAGAGCTTGCTGGTGTGGTAGTTGTAGTTTGTAGAACACTGTACTATGTGATTGCGATGTCCAGCATCTCGAAATAAAGTATCGGCTTGAAGAAGGTTTCTTCTTTAGAACCAAAGTACACTGAAGAGCGAAAGTAACAAGCAAGCTTTCATCTTGCGTAGCGGTGAGAACTGTAATCTGAGCCTTGCAACAGCTCATCTAGTTGTGACATTGATGCGTAGTAATCTCCAGCGTATCGGTGTGACGTGCTGAGTACACCGTCTTACTGTAGAAGCATGCCGTCAGGTATCTGCCCCATGGAACGAAGCTTTGGAAGATACCATGAAGTGATGCGGTACTGTCGTACTGGATCTGGCGTATTGGATCTGTACTGGGTCAGGCGTACTGGATCTGAATCTTGAAGAGGAGAACCGCTTCTTAAATAGGGCGTAGAACAATCGAGAAATTCCACTGGCTGGCGGCGTCTGATTGGCCAAAGCGGAGATGTGACGACAGTCCTTCACGTAGCGGCTAGCGAGAAGCAACACCTGGCAGTAGTGAACTTGCGGCTCGGAGAGTCAACATCTATGAACAGGCTGAGGTATGTGTCTTAGAAATTTTGTTTGTTACGAGTAATCACTCGAGAATTACATTATATATTATAAACATAAATGTGATTAAATACATTAATAGTTCGGTGGTCTCAAAGCATTTGACCGACAAATGCGGCATAAGAAAACAACACATTAAAAACATCACGAAAGTGATCATGCTCCGAGACCCCCGAAAGAAAACAATCAAAGAATCATCTGGAAAAAACATGAACAACAATGAAAGAGGATGACACTAAGCCTCAACAGGCAAAATAGCAACCATAGAAATTGGTCTAGTATAGACTCCTTTACTAGTGAGAACATCTACAACTCTCACATGCCTATCACGACCTAGATGGCAGTGAGTTACCCTACCAATATTCCATACGAGAGGGGGACTTGGATCTCGCAAAAGAACCATATCTCCCACTCGCACATCAGGCTGGGAAAGCCGCCACCTCTCTCTCCTGTTAAGTGAGCCGAGATACTCCAGCTTCCAACGGCGCCAAAAGGAGTTTCGCAAAGATTCTAACTTTCTCCAGAAAATAGGCAACCCGAGATCACAACGTCGACTCAGCAAAGGAGGCGTAGAAGCTAAAAAACAGCCTATTAAAAAATGACCAGGTGTTAAGGGAAGAAGATCCTTAGGATCGTTAGACAAAGGCGTGAGCGGCCTAGAATTTACGATACCCTCAACCTGAATAATTAAGGAATTGAATTCCTCATAGGAAAGGATGGCTGAACCAAGGGTTTTCTTCAGCTGTCTCTTCGTGAGCTTTATGCAAGATTCCCAACGACCACCATGATGGGGGGCGTAAGGGGGAGTGAAATGCCATTTGATTCCCTTAGCATGAGAAAAATTAGAAAACTGTTCCTTAGCAGAAGGGGAGGTAAGCGCAGTTTTCCAAAGGTCAAAAGTACTAACAAAAAATTTTGCGTTATCTGAAAAAACCTCGGAGGGAACACCCCTTCTAGCGGCAAATCTAGAAAAGGCTGCTATAAAATAAGGAGTAGAAGCACTTGTAACCAACTCAAGGTGAATGGCTCCTGTCACCATGCACACAAATAAAGAAATATAAAGTTTACCTAACAACTTTCGCTTAGATAAGGGGGAATTAACTTGATAGACATAAGGCCCAGCATAATCGATACCCGTAAGGGCGAAAGGCTTACTAGGTTCGGAACGAAAAGATGGCAAGTTTCCCATAATTTGCGTGATTGGCGGGGGCTTAGATTTGAAACAAGGTATACATTTCCGAATAACAGAAGAAACTTCATGAACACCGTTAATGAGCCAATATTGCTCGCGAATTAAACAAAGCAAAGTGCGGGTGCCAGCGTGCAAATTCTGATAATGAAATTTCTTTACGATGAGAGTAGTAATAGGATGTCTAGAAGGGAGAATAATGGGATGTTTTTTCTCATCTGAGTAACTAGAATATTCTAGCCTGCCCCCCACTCTTATTAATCCATCTTGGTCCAAAAAAGGGGTGAGAGGTAACAGCCTACTAGACTTTGGTAAAGCTTTTTTGCTTAAAAGCGTCTGATACTCAAGAAAGAATACTTCTTGTTGCATAAGAAACAAGATTCTACGAGTAGCAAATTCCATTTTAGTGAGAAAGGGTTGCGGTTTCACAGGCTGATCAAGAACAAGAAATTTCCATCGAAATAAATATGCTACCACACGAATTAATTTATTAAATGAAGAGTACCGCTGAAAAAGACTAGTAGCAATAGAAGTTAGAAAAAGGGAAGCGGTAACAATGCGAGCATCAGGAACATCTTCTGCGAGCGGATTAGATGAACGAGGCCAACAAGAGAAATCCTGACTGAGCCACGCCGGACCATTCCAGTATAATTTAAGAGAAATTAATTTCTTGGGCAAGCAGCCACGTGAAATTATATCAGCGGGGTTTTCTTTCCCCGGAACGTGATTCCATTGGTCAAAATGACACAACTCTTGTATTTTAGAAACGCGATTAGCCACAAAAGTGGTCCAATGTGAAGAAGGTTTTGAAAGCCAAGCTAACACGATGGAAGAATCACTCCAAAACCATGTGCTCGAAAATTTCAAATTTAAACTGATTTTTAATTTACTGGCTAATTCCACAGCCATTACAGCAGAACACAATTCCAATCTAGGCAAAGATATGGATTTGAGTGGGGCTACCTTTGATTTTGCGCAAATTAAATTGGAAAATCCGGGTAAAGTATTGGAAGAGCGGCCTACTAAGTAGGCGCAGCAACCGTATGCCTTTTCAGAACTATCTGCAAATACATGCAAATCGAAATACTGACATGAAAGGTCCGAAATTAAAGTGCGGGGAATAGAAATTTGAGAAAGATCTAACAAACTCTTGCGGTATTTCAACCACTCATCCAAAAGGGGGGAGGGTACCTTATCATCCCAACCAACTTTCAATAACCAAAGTTTTTGTAAGAAAATTTTTGCAGTAATAACCACCGGAGCAATGTACTGCAAGGGATCAAAAACTTTCGCTATTTCTGATAATAATTGCCTTTTAGTTTGAGGGTGAAACTCAGATAAGTGTACCTGATAGGAAAAGGTATCTGAAGAAGGAGACCAAAAAACACCCAAGGTTTTAATAGCTGATTCCTCAGTAGGAAGCGCAACACATTGGTCAACAGGAGTTACTTGTGAAAAGTTAGATAAAAATTCGGTTGAGTTCGAGTTCCACTTATGAAGGGTAAACCCACCACCAGAAAGAAGAGAGTTTAAATCTTCACAAACAAGAAGTGCGTCAGAGATACTAGGAAAGGAGTAAAGAAAATCATCTACATAAAATGCAGTTTTCAAAACTTCAGAAGCTAGAGGATGAAAAAGATGACCATCTTGTTCTGCCAACATGTGAAGAGATCGTATTGCGAGAAACGCAGACGGCTTAAGACCGTATGTCACTGTTCTTAAACGAAATATTTTTATAGGTTTTGCATTGTCATCTCGCCACAAAATTCTTTGCAAATCACGTTGTTCTGAATTTACTAGAATTTGCCTATACATTTGCTTGATGTCGGCAAGGACAGCAATGGGGAATAGACGAAAGTTAAGTAAAACTGAAGTAAGATCTGTCTGAATAGCGGGTCCAGAATGCAGAGTGTCATTGAGAGAAACACCATTAGCATCTGGAGATGACCCATTAAAAACTACTCTTATCTGTTCTCGGGTGGAAGAATTTTTCCAAACCGGATGATGATTAAGATATACTATTTCTTTAGGAGGATTACTAATTTCTTCAGATTTTGGAACTACTTCCATGTGATTCGCTGACTCGTATTCTTCCATGAAGGAAGTATACTGAGTTTTTAAGAGAGCATCTTTTTTAAAGCGATTTTCAATTGCGAATAAAGCTTTGAGAGCTCTGGAATGTGATTCTGTAATAACAGGGGGGTTAAAAATGCGAGGAAGAGTAACCACGAATCTGCCTTCAGTAGTGCGAACAGTGGTTTCTACGTAGTGTGTTTCACAGATCTCATTATTGCGAGAATGAGGTGAGGTGACTTGAATATCCTCAATGTCCCAGAACTTAATTAATTCTTGATTTAAATCAGCACCAACAAAATAACAATGAGATTTTTGTTGAACGGGGTTGCGGTATATTTGCCCAGTGGAAATCCAACCGAAATCAGTTCTACGAAAGAAAACATCACGGGCAACTTTAACCTTTTCCGGATGTAAACATTGCCAAAAAATGCTGGCACTTAAAAGAATTTCTACAGATGAAGCTCTGTTGAAATTCGGATCTGCAAGTTGCAAATGATGCGGAATATTCCAACCCTGGACTTGAAAAGAAGTAATGGGGGTGTCATTACCTATGGAATTGATAATTAAAAAATCTAAATTTAAATGAATGCCGAGATTATTGGAATCTTTTACATCCACTTTAGCATAACTCAGAGATTGCGATTTGGAACCATTAATTCCTGTAACTTCTATAGAAGTAGGGCATATTTGTAGACCTAACTTGCGAACTAGCGATTCACTGATAAAATTGTTAGTTGCAGCATTATCTAACAATCCCCTTACAGAAACCCATTTTCCGTGAACATTCTTCACTAGAATTTGGACAGTGGACAATAAAACTTGAGTTTTACTGAACGAAACAGAACTTTGAGTAAAAGACTGAGCGTTATTCGGCAAAGTCTCAGAATGAGATTTAGCGGATGAACTATTGGTTGCTGATGACCGCGATCTTTCATGCCTATGCAGGAGAGTATGATGCTTTGCTTTACAGTGAAAACATACCCGTTCAGAATGACAATTGCTTATCATATGTGTCCCTGATAGGCAATTAAAGCAGTGCTTGTGGGTGGTAATTAATTTGCGTCTTTCATCCACAGATAAAGATTTGAATTGAGCGCATTGGTACAAGTTATGTGGTTGTTGACACAAAACACAAGCTTGTGCTTGATTGGAAGACCGAATATTGGTAGAAAAGGCATGTGACCTTAGTACTCTCTGAGTGGGGCTGATGTCCTTACTATTAGAGGAAGGTTTGAAGGTAGAGCTACTCTTTTGGCTGGCTACAGCAGAGAGAATTTGGCATTTCGCCTTTAAGAATTTAATAATAGCTTCATAGGTACACAATGAATGTTGCGACAGATCTGCTTCCCAATCTTTTAAAGTTTTAGTGTCTAATTTAACAGAAATAAGATGAATCAAAAATAGATCCCAATGGTCAACTGGTTGGTCCAAATTGGCAAGCGCACGAATATGAAGTTCTGCAGCATCGATCAAATTACGAAGCGAGGCAAGATTATCAGCTTGAACAATAGGTAAATTGAATAAACCCTGTATGTGACGTTGAGTTTTTAAACGAGTGTTCCCAAACCGATCTCTGAGAAGTGCCAAAGCTACTTCATAATTTTCATTTGTCAACGTAAGCTCTTGGATGAGTTTAAGTGCGTTGCCTTGCAAGGACAAACGTAAATAATGAAACTTCTGTATTGAAGGAAGAGAATGGTTTTCGTGAATCAATGAATTGAATAATTCAAAAAATGGTCCCCATGTAGCTTCATCTCCGGTAAATTTAGGTAATTCTATTTTCGGTAATATAACACGGGAAGGAAAAGAAGAAGATTCTGAAGGAGTTTTCTCCTGCTTTTCCCGCAATGTTAAACTTCTTAAAAGCTGCTTTGCGTCTGCAAACCCCTTATAATATAAATTTTCAACCTCAGAGCGGTCACTTTGCTGGTCGGGATATTGTGTCTCAATATTGCTTTGGATCTCGTCATACTTTTCAAAGGCCTGTTCATAACCTTTCAGTCTTTGAGAAATTATGTCACTATTACGTTCTTTTTCCGTGAGCTCATATAGAAAAGTGCGAAAACGCGTGAGTTTGCCCTTGACCGAAGCCCTCGCATTAATGAGTTTTTCGTCAATTGGCATTGTGAAAGTTTGTTGTGAAGGTACTCACGACTTCCCTGTGAACTCGTACAACAGCCTGCCAGAAGAGAGAGAAAGCAGCCCCTCCAACGGTTAAATGTGGAACTTGTTTTTGTGTCTCCTCTTCCAGTGCCAAGCATGAACTCCGAGCTGAAACTTTCCAAAAGAATTAGAAATCACAATTTTTGAGCAATTTATTCACTTAATGTTCAGTATGAGAGAAAAAAAATTTAATTAGTTCAAATATTAATTTCTGAGAAAGGTTCAATATACAGACTTGCTTCAACAAATGTTTACAAAACGCACTCCCGGTTATCGGCTCCATATGGTTATGTGAAGAACAGCCCACGTTCGTTCTCATAAACGGGAGAAAGCATCAGGCAAATGCCTGGACAAAATAACTACTGTGAAAGGAGCTATTAGACTGAATATTTTGGGCTAGGGGAGTGCGGCCTGGTTCTTTATCCTCAACTTTAAGTCTAAATTTAACACTGAACATTTAAGCATTAACATAATATAAACTTTATTTGTTGTTTGAAACAAGTGATAAATATTATACATTACTGGAAACCCCTTGGGTTTAAAAATTAGTAAGTTGGCACAACTTGGTGCTATTTACAAGAGTTCGTTTGAAAGACACACTATTTGTTTTGGAATAATTGCACTTGCAAGCAAAATTAAAACCATTAAAACATAGAAGATAAGTGATAAAAATTGAGAATAAAAGAATGTAACTTATCTTCCGTTGCTATTTATGTTGACTAGAGAGGTTTCAGTGCTGCAGGTCGGCCGTGGCCAGAGCTTGCTGGTGTGGTAGTTGTAGTTTGTAGAACACTGTACTATGTGATTGCGATGTCCAGCATCTCGAAAAGTATCGGCTTGAAGAAGGTTTCTTCTTTAGAACCAAAGTACACTGAAGAGCGAAAGTAACAAGCAAGCTTTCATCTTGCGTAGCGGTGAGAACTGTAATCTGAGCCTAGCAACAGCTCATCTAGTTGTGACATTGATGCGTAGTAATCTCCAGCGTATCGGTGTGACGTGCTGAGTACACCGTCTTACTGTAGAAGCATGCCGTCAGGTATCTGCCCCATGGAACGAAGCTTTGGAAGATACCATGAAGTGATGCGGTAATGCGGTACTGTTGTACTGGATCTGGCGTATTGGATCTGTACTGGGTCAGGCGTACTGGATCTAGTTGTACTGGATCTGAATCTTGAAGAGGAGAACCGCTTCTTAAATAGGGCGTAGAACAATCGAGAAATTCCACTGGCTGGCGGCGTCTGATTGGCCAAAGCGGAGATGTGACGACAGTCCTTCACGTAGCGGCTAGCGAGAAGCAACACCTGGCAGTAGTGAACTTGCGGCTCGGAGAGTCAACATCTATGAACAGGCTGAGGTATGTGTCTTAAAAATTTTGTTTGTTACGAGTAATCACTCGAGAATTACATTATATATTATAAACATAAATGTGATTAAATACATTAATAGTTCGGTGGTCTCAAAGCATTTGACCGACAAATGCGGCATAAGAAAACAACACATTAAAAACATCACGAAAGTGATCAGATGGTATGGACAAGTAAAACGAATTGAGGAGAAGAGGATACCCAGGAGAGTACACGAGACGAAGTGGGGGTGGAAGAAAGCGTGAAGAAGAGAGGAGAAGACTGGACAAGGGTGGAGGCTGAGAGATGGTGGGAAGACAGAAGATGTTGGAGAGGCTTGTGTTCATAGATTTTTATTAATTCCATTTGATCAAATACATGCATTCAATACATTTTTGATATAGGACACGTCACAATTTACATCTATAAAATAAAAGAACTAACAGGTATATATTACTAATATTATAACTATTTAACTTATTATAATAGCAAATCTTAATAGTTACAATCTTATTGCACAACTATTTATACCTCACTCTATTATCATAATATGAAAACTTAATTCTATAAATACAACAACATACAGCTAGGTATTAAAATTAAATTCAAAAAGTAAAATATAATTATAGATTTCATCGCTCCTATGCGCTACGATATTCAACTACTGAGTAAAAACAATGGCACTGCAGATAAGCTTTCAACATTCTATCAAAGGTTTTTATTTTTGGGGCCAGTTTTATATACTGGGGTAGTTTATTGTATAATTTAACTCCAGTGTGAAAAGTTCCTTTTTGTTATATGCTTGTGTGTGTGAAATATGAATGTTTTGATTTTGTCTTGTGTTATGCCTTTGAACGTCTCCCACAAATCCAACCCCTCGTCCTCGTCGTGGGAGATGGGCAACGTAATTAAGTAGGGGATTGCCTGTAGGGGTGAAGTACAGTGGGGACTTTGTGTGCCTCAAGACCGCTACGGTAGCTGTGAAGGCCCTACAGAAACCCTGAAGAAATTACGGCTAACGGGGCTCTGGTGAAACAACTGCTGCCTTGTAGTTTGGAGTTGGTTCTTCAAGGGCTAAGGGAAGAAACCCTGACAGAAAATCAGCCTGGTGCCTCAGGCTTAAGGTGGCAGCCCCTCCAAGGCACTCGGAGGCAGTGGGTTAATCACTCGCTCCTCTTAAATAAACTGATTACGGAAACTGAAGCGAAATTACAAAACCGGACGGATAACCTGATGACGACTTTTGGCATGAAGAGGACTACGAAAATCGGTTTTTGGAATGTGAGGACCTTGATGGAGAAAACCAGACTGAAACAAGTGACACGGGAGATGAAGCACTATGGGCTGGATATCCTAGGATTGAGTGAAGTGAGGTGGCCAGGATTTGGTGAAATACAGACAACAGATGGAATTACATTTCTCTATTCTGGGGGCGATGATGAAGAACACAGGGATGGAGTGGGGTTGCTGCTCAACAGAAATGCAAAGAGAAGCCTTATGGAGTGGAAGCCAATTTCTAGTAGGCTCATGTTTGCTAGGTTCAAGACAAAGATCAGGAATGTGATCATCATCCAATGCTATGCGCCTACAGAACAATCGGAGCCAGAGAAGAAGGAAGAATTCTACCAAATGCTGCGAGATGTCACAAGACAAACAAGTAAGAAGGACATTCTCATTGTTATGGGAGACTTCAACGCGATGGTGGGCTCAAACAATGAGGGGTTGGAGCAGATCATGGGTAAACATGGCCTTGGTGAGATGAATGACAATGGGGAGAAATTTACGGAATATTGCGCCAGTCAGGATTTGGTGATGGGTGGCACGGTATTTCCTCATAGGCGGTGCCACAAGGTCACTTGGGTGTCTCCTGATCAAGTCACAGAAAATCAAATTGATCACATCGCGGTGAGCAGGAGGTTCAGAAGAAGCTTGGAAGATGTTAGGAACAAGAGAGGAGCGGACGTTGGTAGTGACCATCATCTTGTGGTTGCCAACTTCCGCATGAAGATCGTCGCAGTCCGCCGAAAGTTTAACACTCGGCACAACAAGTTTGATGTGGGCAAGCTTAAGAACCAGCAGAGATTGGACCAATTTAAACTGGAGCTCAGAAATAAATTCCAGGTGTTGGACTCCGAGACAGAGAAGGACGTGGAGACTGTGTGGAGCGAGGTAAAGAATATCTTCGTGGAAACCAGTGAGATGCAGCTCGGGTACAAGAACTACCTGCGGAAAGAATGGATATCCGATCAGACCTGGGACAAGATAAATTATAGGAAGGAGATTAAGGCCAAGCTCAACACCTGCAAGACTAGGCAGCAGAAGGCTCTCACACAAGCAAAGTATTCAACAGCAAACAGGGAGGTAAAGAGGAGTGTACGGAAGGATCATAGGAAGTGGATTGATGAGCAAGCGGAGAAAGCAGAAGAAGCGGCAAGAAGGGGGGGACGTTAAGGAGCTCTATGGCATCACAAAGATGCTTTCGAAGAAAGGTTTTAATAAAACTAGGCCTGTGAAGAGCAAGACGGGCGAGATCCTCACGACGTGTGAACAGCAGCTGACAAGATGGAGAGAACACTTTGCGGAGGTTCTTAATAGAGATAGAGGACCAGAAAGTAAGCAGCGAGCAGAATATGAAGAGGAAGCAGAAAGTGACCCAAGCATCAGCCTCGACTCCCCAACTCGGGGCGAAATACGGACAGCGTTGAAGCAGATGAAATGCAGGAAGGCACCAGGTCTGGATAATATCCCAGCGGAAGTACTGAAAGCAGACCTGGATATTACGATCGATCTGCTGCACCCGCTGTTGGAGAAGATCTGGAAGGAGGAGAAAATACCAACCGACTGGAAGAAGGGGTTGATAGTCAAGTTGCCGAAGAAAGGGGACACCTCAAACTGTAACAACTGGAGGGGTATCACCTTGCTGTCCATTCCAAGCAAAGTGCTGGCGAGAGTCATCCTGAATCGTATAAAAGACTGTGTAGAAAAAAAGGCTTCGGAAGGAACAGGCTGGATTTCGGAAACATCGCAGCTGTGTGGATCTCATCAACACCCTCCGAATCATCCTGGAGCAGAGTGTGGAGTGGCGGAATACCCTTTACCTCACATTTGTTGACTTCGAAAAAGCCTTCGACTCCGTAAATCAAAGAATCATGTGGAAGACCCTCGAGGAATATAAAATTCCAACAAAGATCACCAGAATCATGGAAGAGATGTACGAAGGGTATGAGTGCCAGGTTCTTCACGAAGGCAAATTAACAGAAAAGATAAAGGTCAGTTCCGGAGTGAGACAGGGGTGTGTCCTTTCCCCAACTCTGTTCCTGTTGGTCCTGGATAGTGTGATGAAGAAGGTAATGGGAGGACGGAAGAGGGGTATTCAATGGGGTATAAATGACAGGCTTGAAGATCTGGATTTCGCAGACGACATTTGTCTTATGGCACAACGGTACCGAGACATAGAAGATAAGCTGGGGAGGTTGCAGAGAGAAGCAGAACGTGCAGGACTGATGATCAACACCAACAAGACCAAAGAGATGAGGATAAATTCTGACATCACGACTAGTTTGACAGTCAACGGAAAGGACATTGAGCGAGTTGAGTCCTTCCTCTACCTTGGAAGTATAGTCACAAATGATGGGGGAGCAGAGGAAGATGCGAAGCCGTATCAGGAAGGCAAATGGTGCCTTTGTCCAGCTCTACCCCATCTGGAGAAATAGAAACATTTCCAGGAAGACCAAGCTCCGCCTTTTCAATACCAACGTAAAGTCGATTCTTCTCTACGGCTGTGAAACATGGTGTTCATTAACAGATGTCTGCGTCGCATCATGAATGTGAGGTGGCCAGACATAATCTCAAATGAAGATCTTTGGACCATCACCAATCAACAACCGATTAGCATCCAGATCAAGGAGAGGAAATGGCGCTGGATTGGTCACACACTAAGGAAGTCGGGCGGCGCTAGACTGGAATCCTCAAGGCGCCAGGAAGCGAGGTCGACCTAAGAAGACCTGGAAGAGGACGATCGAAAATGAAATTGCAGAGGTGGACAAGAACTGGAGTCAAGTGAAGAGAATGGCCAGGAACCGTACTGCGTGGAGAAATTTCGCCAAGGCCCTATGCTCCGGAAGGAGCGGCAGGAATTAAGTAAGTAAGAAATGCCTTTGAAAATCATTGTTTGTTTTAAGAAAAACATCTTTATTCATTAAATTCGTTTTAAGAAACATAATACTTTCAAAGATATATATGCAGGGCAGTGGGAGAATGTTTAAATCTTTAAACAGAGGTCTACATGATTCTCTAGAGTTTACATTTGCCATAATTCTAATTGCCCTCTTTTGTATCCTAAACGTGCTTAGTACATCTGGCGACATACCCCAACATATGATCCCATATCTTAAGTATGAATGGAAATAGGTATTTCTTAATGTGTGCATGCTAGTGCAGGTTTTCAAAATACGTAACGCAAAGCACATCGAGTTCAGTTTAGTATTCAGATATTGTATATGTTTATTCCAGTTCAAATCTTGTTGTATCCATAGTCCTAAAAACTTTGTTTCTGATTTATTTTCTATTTGATGACCATTTAATGTTATATTGGGTTTCGCAGGATTCCTATTCTGTATAGTGTGGAAATTTAGATATACTGTTTTTTTTATAGTTTATTATGAGGCGATTACCTTGTGACCATTTGGTTAACTCTCCTGTAACGGAGTCAGCAGACTGCTGTATGACCTGTTTAGTTTCACCTTTTATTACGAGTGTTGTATCGTCCGCAAACAAAATTTCCTTATGTGAATGAACGTTCTGTGTTATATCATTGATATATAGAAGAAAGAGTAGTGGGTCCAAAACCGATCCCTGGGGTACTCCAAATTCAATAATTCCCTCATTGGACAATGTTTCATTAAGTAATTTGGTTCCATCATCCTTGTTTCTCAAGCTTACTATTTGTTTACGCCTTGTTAAGTAAGACTCGATCCGTTTATTAGCTAGACTTCTAATACCATATTGATTTAGTTTGGTAAGGAGGATTTTATGGTCAACAACATCAAATGCTTTCGATAAATCCAAGAATAGGCCAGTTACATGTTCCTTATTGTCAATTAATTTCAGTATACAATTACTACATTCGTAAATTGCTGTCTGTGTAGATTTTTCCGTTCTGAATCCATGTTGTGAGTTGATAATATTTTATTTTTTTCTATGAAACTTATCAGTCTCTTATACATAATTTTTTCCACAATTTTTGCAATACCAGTTGGTAAGGTAATAGGACGATAGTTATCTAATTCACCTCTTGAACCTTTTTTGTGCACTGGAATTACTTCTGATAACTTCAAAATATCCGGGTAAGTTCCTGAGAGAATTGAACTGTTTATTAAGTGCGTAAGTGGATTTATTATATTTTCTGCACATTTCTTTAAAATTGCATCAGGGATGCCATCAATGCCAGCACAGAATTTATTTTTTAGCTCTTTTATAACTATTCTTACCTCTTCACTTGTGACATGATTTATAAATAAAGAATCACTACATATATTTATTTTATTGTTAGAATTTAGTGTATTTACCTGTGATTTATTTAATAATTTTTGTGGAATTTCCAGAAAATAGTCACTAAAAGTGTTTGCTATTTCCTCTGGATTATTAATCACTTTATTATTTCTGGTCAGTGCAATGTTCCTTTGTATTTTAGCAGATTTTCCAGTTTCTTTATCACGGACCACATAGCCCTGTTTTTATTAGATGATTGGGAAATAAAATTATCATTTTGCATTTTCTTTGCTAGTCTTATTACCTTATTTAATATGCTAGTGTATTTTTTGTAGTATAAATTGAATTCAGGTGTTGTGTGGTATTGTTTATATAATTTGTGTAGAAATTTCTTTCTTTGACATGAATTTCTAATCCCTGTTGTTATCCGATTGCTAGTTTTGTTATTTTGAACAGTTCTTTGTCTAAAGGGGAATGCTATTTCAAAATAGTGTTTTAGGGTACTGTTAAATGCATTAAATTTATCATTTACATTTTCTAGTTCATAAATTTCTGACCATGTTTCCTTATTTAATAAGTGATTGAAATATGTAACATTTGTTTCAGTGAATGACCTGCACTTTGATTTTACTCCATTATCATTATTATTGATTGTTTCGGATACTTAAAAACTCAGTATTTGTCCATGGTGGTCACTAAAACCCGGACAATAGACTTCTATTGAATGGTGATATTTATCTGTATTTATAAAAATTTGATCAGGAGTGGTTTTACTAAATTTTGTTATTCTTGTTGGGGTATTTACTGTAGGTTTCAGTCCATAGGAAATTAGTAACTGTGTTAATAATTCACAATTTCTATCAAATTTTAAGAAATCCACATTTACATCCCCACAAATTATTATATCGAAATTTACTTTGCTCATGTTATTGAGTAACAATTCTAATTTATCTATAAATAAACGAAACTTTCCTGACGGAGAACGGTGTACGCATACAATTATTAACTTTAACTGCTGTATTTTTACGGCAGAGAATTCAAAATCCTGTTCCATAATTAGATAATCATAAGCTGTTATCTGTTAATGATCTAAATTATTTCTTAAGAAGATGCAAGTACCACCATGGCTAATATTAGATCTAGAGTATTTACTAGCTTGTATAAACCCTGGGAATTGAATTAATTCGAGTTGTTCCTCTTTCAGCCAATGTTCTGAAATACATAGTGCTGAGATGTCTTTAAGTTCATTTTTAAGCATTAGATTTATGTAATCAATTTTATTATAAAGAGACTGGACATTCTGGTGGTAAATTTTAAATTTGTTACTTTTGCAAGCTTGTGTTGGTGATTTATTTACATTATTATTATCATAATTGTTATTATTATTGCTGCTAGACAAATCCGAAATACCATTGTTACACTCCGTTAAATTTGACTTCAAAAGATCTGATTGCCAAACCTCACGTTTGGCTTCTTCTTCCAAACAGACCCGGCCAGTGGCTGGAAACTGTGCAAGATGATGATGATTCTTCTGTTTAACATATCTACAGTTTCATCATCTTTGTTTATATTCAAAAGAGTTTCTTTTAATTTCGTCTAATTCTTTTCTTACACGAGTTTTAGGAATAGAATACGATATCACATCCTGATTTTGAATTGGATCTTTAACATTAGATATTCTTTTGTTACCTAAGTCGAGACTGTCATTATCAAACAACGCAATGTGATCTGAAAATTAGTGCACTAAATCATGAATTAATTCTACTCGTAACACATCGGTTATTCGCTGCTTTAGATATTTGTTTTTTATATTTGATGTATGTTGCTGCATTGCAATAAGGTTTACTGCATGATTTCCAGATGATGGTAAAGCTAAGCCCGTGAGACGTTTGTTTTGAAAGTCGAGTTCTTGTTTCTCTATTTTACAAATTGAATAAATTTAACCTTTAATGTCATTAATGGTTTCTTGTATTTTTTCTGTATTAGACTCATTCTTATTTAGCTCATTCTTTAACCTCGGTACATAACCTTTGTTGCAAGCATCATCAAAATGTATTGGCGCTCCAACATTTTTTTAACTGTTGGACGTTAATACTTAGATGTCCATCGCTTGTTGTTACTTGATTTCCATATTTCACTAGCTTATCATCAACATACGATTTAGTTGCAATATCATGTCGTGAAGTAGGTCGTCCGATAGACACATTATTGGTTTTGTTAAACGATGTCATAGGTAAGTTGTTAACCACACAAAATGTATAACACGAATGAGCATTTAGCTCTTTTGAACTATTATTTATAACTGAAAATAAACATCAAATCCATCGCGATATCGACCATTTTGTAAATCGCTATCTTGATCGATAACCAAAAAGCCAAACTTGGAGTTTTGCCAACAGTAAGATCAAATATCAAAGAACTGATCATAGCTCATATCTGTATTCACATGATCGTTATATACATGACGCAAGTTTGTTCCGTCTTGTTTAAAAATTAGCGTTATCTCTAATTTGATGTTTAGGTATATAAGAATATGTTCGACAAAGATAAAATACGTCAACATCGTGATGACGACCTCGACTGAAATAATCTTTCATATGTTGTTTATTGCTGGCTACATCAACAAAAACGAATATTGAGTTTTTTCTGGAGGCATAACTTCATCATTATCAGACAAAAATAACTTTTTATTTCTTTGATAGAGTCCAAAAACTTTTTAATTCAATATATTTACTTTGAGCAAGTGATTTAGAATAAATATAAACGTTTTCAAAGCGAACTCCATTTTTGTGACATAATAAATTTATCATTACGTTTTCTTTTTGCCACAGTTAGATGGACCGCATATGATACATCGAATAGTGTTCTGTAGTAAAACACGTGTTTTTTTCTTTCACCTTTACTCTGGTTGTCACCATCGGTAAATGAAATTACTGGTAGTGTGTTTGATTGCTTAACAAACTTTAGCATGTCTACGTTTACGTCTGATAATGCATGCTGCACAAAAAAGCACATCACATCAACATATATTGTTTCCACACGTATTGTAACCAACATTGTAATAGTAGGATTTTCAGGATTTAAATCGATGTTGTCAACGTAAACCCCTCTTCAATATGGACAATATGGTGCCCATTTGTTATGATCATTTAAAGGAATATCGTTTTCTTTTCAATTTCAATCTTACAGAATATACATTTAACCTTATCACCATGACCCGTAAAATAAAATCCTGCTGATGCTAAACATAAATCGTTTGGAAAGGCAACAGGCCAATTTTGAAAAGTTTTAAGTCGTTCATATTCAGATTTTAATTCTATGTTATGAGAAATATTGTTTAAGTAAGGACAAGAAGGTGCCCAGGTCTTCAAATGGATCATCTTCTTCTTCCCAATAACAAAGTTCCAGATTACAAAAAGCACACCTGCAGCTGCTAACCAAGCAGTGTTTGTAAAACTGTTTGAAGACCAGTTCTTAAATGTTTTTAGCCAATCTCTTTCAGATTTAAAATTTATTTCTTTTTGACTCAATATCATTTGCATTAACTGTATTTTGCAATACTTGAAACAAACAAAATACTTCATGCTGCTTTACTTCTCAAAGATGTTCACCACACGAAGCTAAATGTGAACTGATATGAATCATCAAAACACACTGACTAATATGCATGTTTTGCGTGTGTCAGGTTGGCCGAGCGGTCTAAAGCGTTAGACTTAAGATCTAATTTTCAGAAATTGAAAGCGAGGGTTCAAATCCCTCACCAGACAATATTATATATATTTTTATCTACATTGGGAGTGAGGAGGTATTTGAACATAAATGAAATCCTTTAATATGAATTGGTGCAAAGACCTTTTCTTCTTTATTCATTTGGAATTAGTATTAATCAATTTTTTTCCTTCTTGTATGAGCGTTGAAATGATCTCATTCTTTTTGTTGTCCAGATGTTTAAATGAGTGTTTAGATGGTCTTGTTCTTTTAGTTGTCCAGATGTTTATTTCCCGTAGACAAAATATACAATGTGTTGAAAAAGCAACCAAAAATAAAAAATAAAGCTGTATAGGTGACAATTGCAGTAGTACATTTCATTAAATACCTTTATTGGTGCTGAATGCAGTAATCACATTTGCAGCGAAGATGAAACAGTTGAAATTTTATTTTTAGATGATCTGATAGATGCTCCCACTCCAGACGAATTCGTTGTGGTTTATATGTATAGTCAGTACGTTTATAGGAAAGTAATTCCAATCAAACTTATTGAAACTTTGAAGTCCGTTGTTTCGAAACTTATTTATTATCGAACACACAATTTTCATGATACCATCAGGAGAATTTAACCAATGTTGAACAGCATTAACATTAAATTTAGCACAACTATTGCTTCCTATTGCAAGAGATGGTAAATGTTTTGGACAATCTGTAGATAAACGATGGCTATGCCTCAACATTAAATCTGATTTTCCCTCAATTGTATTAAGATCGATTAATGAGCGTGGGGAAAGTATTTTAGTGCAAACAAAGAAAATTCGTCTGGTAAATTATATACAACTAAATATTCATATTTATTTTTAATAGAGTTTAAAATGAAGAAAGAGATTTTTCACAATACGCTGCGACCTAAACTCCCGTTTGGTGGCTTACGAATGTCTGCGACTATTGGATGCTTGTTATTCCTCGTCTCGGCATCAGTAAAAGGAGAGTTTGTTATTATCAAATTCATGTTTGCAACTAATGTGAGAATACTTGTTTACTTGCTTGCTTATAAGTTAGCAAATAATGGTTTAGATAATTACTTCATTAGTTAATGCTCTGTAAGATATTTGACGATCATGAATAATAACACAATAAAGAGTTGTATCTTCAGGTATATTCGCACTTGTCTCGATTTCAATTCGCACATCAACTGTAAGTCTCTTTACTGATTCCTCTTGCTCGAGACAATTGATTACAATAATCGGACAATGTGACTTAAATTCATCTCGTGAACGAAAATCATTGATCTGATAATATACATTACGAAATTTAACAAACATGTCATACAATTCGCTGTAGTCATTTATAGCAATTTCAAAAGTTGGCATTTCATATGGATAAAAATTGGAATTTAAAGAACTCTTAAGGATTTAATGTTACAATGGTCAAAATAGGAAGAGCATTTATTTAGTAAGTTCCTATCAGTTTAAAAAACTAATTTGGTTTTTCAATTTCAGAAGTTGTCATTACGCTCCAAGTAAATTTAGTTGATCTAGGAAGAGGGGGCAAGACATGAACATTCCCCGATCGAAAACCAACCTGTATGGTAATATTTTTCTGCAGTATATTTTATCTTTTAATTTGTTCTTCGTCTGATAATAACAAAACAGGAATTTTAGATGAACTTTAAATAACTTGACCTTAGAAAGATCATTTTCGATTTCTGATCGCAACGCACGTGCGTCACTTAAAGATCGAAGAAGTATTAGCTCATGCTTTCAGTTTAAAATCGGCTTTCTATAATCCTCTGCTAAACCTAACAGGTTGCTTAAGGGAAGTATTACATGAAAACGTTTTGTGGTATTATCAACAATATTTGCTTCACTTGGTGTTGTTAAAGAGGGAAAATAACCAGCATTTTGTAAAGCTGTGCATAGATTTTTATAGAACTTGTTATACCTACATGACGTGTACGATCAATTTCTTTACCATTTAACGTAACGCGAATTTCGCTCAAAAGATAAACCCCAAAATTTTGGTCAGGATATGCTGTAGTAAAAGGGGTTGGGGTTATGTTAGAAGTAATAATTTGTCCTAAGTTAAGAACAGCGTTTGAAAATAAAACTATATTTTCTTCATTTTGAATCGGTATTCGATTTTCATCATTATTTTCGAATTTATTAGCTGAATAAGGTTGATAAACTTTCTTCTAGTCGCACAACTCTGTTGTCAACCTCTATTTTATATGTTATGTTAAACATGTTAACAGCTCCAAATTTAGATAGAAACTAAATAAGATTAGCAATTGCATATATCTTTTTATTGGAATTAAAGTACGCGATAGCCTAAAGACTGTAAGAAATGTTTGTTGTTACTCGATAATTGTTTCTTAGATTTTAAGGTGCAGTGTGTTTTTTCTTTAGAAATTTTGGGTGATTGTTTTTTTTTTTTTTTTTTGTTTTTTTTTTAGTTTTTTTTTCGAATCGGAGTTGACTTCTTTTTCAAACTGTGAGTATTATAAATTATAACCATATTTGTGAATGTTTTCTAGTAAGCTTACTAAAGTAGAATGAAAATATAACAAACAGTATTTCATTACTTTATATAGTAAGATATTGTGCTGGACGAATAATTAATTCTACAGTTAAATCTTCATTTTGCAAATCAATGAGCTGCTGAAGTTGATCTTCAAGTTGCTCAGATATATGTTGAATAACCGCGCTGTTCATAGGCAAAAAAAAACTAATTGTTGTTGGTTGCACAACAATTGGAAAACCAGCAGGAACAAGAGATTTAAAAGTATATAAAGAGTGTGTTGGTTTATGGTTCAAATAAGAACTCGTACCAAGCTCAAGGGCAACATACACGAATACTATTTACAGTTGTGAGGTTTGAAGCCATTTTTCAGTGTTGCCTTAAGTAAACAAAAGTTTGGTGCTTTTCAGCCGGTCAACATGAATCTACCCAAAAAGAGCTGGGTTGTGCCCTAATCCTGAAATAAATTACATGAGATTAATAAATTCGTGTTGACAGACTGAAAAGCCCCAAACTTTTGTTTTGACTATTTTCAGTGTTAATTTTAAATATACAGGGTGTCCCACCAAACTCTGCGACCTCAAATATTATCGAAATGAAACAAGATGTGAAAAATCTACTTGCACGGGAATGTAGCCACGTCAGGGGATCACACAATGGGATTATATGCACAATCCAGGAAATTATAACAATACCACTTTTTACGCAAAGTTCCCTTTTTTAAATGGAACTTACATGTTTTTTCTAGCAAAATCAATAGTAAACATACAATTATTAATAACAGAATTGGTTTCACTTCTCTAAACCTCGTACCTTCTGAAATAACAAAAGTTGTTGGTTACTAACCAACGACAGTGGAGTATCAATGTTTGGTGCGGCATCACTGGCAACCGTATTGTAGGTCCCTTTTTTTTATCAGGGAACACTAAACGAACAGCGATATGCATCATTTCTTCAAGACACGTTACCCCTTCTCATGGAGGACGTGGGATTGGAAACTCGTGTATCAATGTGGTTCCAGCATGATGGGTGCCCCGCACATTTCGCACGTGTTGCCAGAGATGTAATGGATGAGAAGTTTCCAAATCGGTGGATAGGACGTGGTGGTCCTGTGAGATGGCCAGCACGGTCCCTCGACTTGACGCCATTAGACTACTTTCTCTGGAGCGCATTTCAAGATAGTCTATCAGGAAGTCCCAACTACAATAGCGAATATGCAACAGCGTATTACTTCGGCGTGTGCGGAAATATCTGTGGAAACACTGGGATCAGTACAACGCTCTGTTGTTCACCGTCTACAGAAGTGCATTGATGCAAACGGTGGTCACATTGAACATCCGCTGAAGTGACACAGTTTCATCAGTTAAGATGTTACTGCTTACTTGTGAATGTCTCTTCCATGCTGGATGTAATTTAAAAACATGACGTTTCTTTAAGCTATAGGCCACAAGTTTGTTTAGGACATCGGTAATTGTACATTTTGAACTATGTGTACAGTTCTACACATTTGTTAAACTTGATAAACAGTGTCTCCATTGCCATCCTCTACAACGTTAGTTATTTCAGAAGTTACGGGATTTAATGATGTGAAACCAATTCTATTATCATTAATTGTATGTTTACTCTTGATTTTGCTAGAAAAAACATGTATGTTCCATTTTAAAAAAAGGTAACTTTGCGTTGAAAGTGATATTGTTATAATTTCCTGGATTGTGCATATCCTCCCATTGTGTGACCCCCTTGGGTAGATTATTAGCTTGGGAATAACCTAACCCCCAAGGGAAGATGATAAAAAGAAGGAGATGGGTTTCGGACTGGAGAAAAAGGATGGAGGAATAGGAGGAGAGTCCTACAAAAGTTATAAGTTTAACTTTAAATGTACTCAAAAGCGGTTGCCACTGCAAATCCGCTCTCCGATACCTAAAGTGGGTAGGGACCTGGGCAAAGCTAACGGGAAACGCAGCTAGAACTTGGGCGGTTTGCAAGGGAGTGGCTTTAGAGTATTCCCTCTCAAGCATACATATGCCTACTATGGGGAAGGGTGATGGTCTGGCAAGACAAAGAGTAACAGATTTATAGTGTATCTGTTCAAAGGAGTTCGTTTTTAACCAAATAATTTGAAGAACGCCAATAATTTGGATCGGGTTAGATATTTTTGTTTTCGAAATTGTAGAATTCCTAAAGAGCGACCAAATGCTTCCAAAAAGGATAGTGATAAAGCAATTATACCTTTGGGAATAATTTTGGTAAGTAAACCAATAGTTGCATTTGGAAATGACTAAGCTTTTACCCAGCAAGGAGCCGACTAAAAGTTTAGGCAAGGAGAAACACTTATATTTTGAAAAACCAACCATAAGTGTTGGAGAGAATCTCCACAAGCAGGAAGCTGGCGTAGTGAGCTATGCTTGCCTTACTGGCGAGTTAGAATTAGCTATTAAAGCTAAGAGAGACTTTACCAAGTTGTCAATAAGAGTTCTTGCTCAAATGCAACAAGTGGTGAAAGCCCTATCAATAGATTTATTTGCATTATGTGGGAAAAGTCAAGGAAGACAGGATCTTGCCTAACCGTTATGCTAGAGAAATGATAAAGCGAAAAAGAACTCTCGAATTTATTTAACAATGCAAAAGAGTGTAATGAATTTAACAAATATATAATTTCAATTTTGTTAACAATTTGGGGTCGCAGACCTCCGAAAACATTTAAAGCTTGCGCCAGGCAATTAACAATTCTTTTGGTTTCAAACCTTTATATGTTTTAAAATCTTCGCAAGATTTTGAAATGGCGAAGATAAAATGAAAAATTTAAAGATAATTAAAGTGATTAAAGTTAGACAATAAATCAAGTACAAGGTGTGAACTTTAAGGAATTTCTAAGTAAATATCCTAGAAAGAGTAACAACTTCGGAAATAACAAGAAAAAAAACAGGAAGAATAAAATAGAAGTTTCTATAACTTCTTATATTAATGCTGAATTACTTGGTTGGATTGTGCAAATGGGGCAGGTCACTTATTGTGAAACCTGAAGAGAAAAATCGAAAGGAAGTTTCTAGACCTCCTATGTTTAAGTAGGAATCACGAGACAAATGGGGCAAGTTTCCCTTTCGTGAAACCTAGAAATAACTCACTTATGAGTTGAAAGAATTGTATTCACTAATTAGAAGGGAGAAACAAGATAATTTGAGACGTGTACCAGACACGTAGTTATGCAGACATTAATTCGTTTTAAATAAATCAAGAGAGGGAGGGCACTTATTGAGAGTGACACCTCATTGGAAAAGACTTAAATAACCATTTTATTATTATGGTTTGTTAGTAAGAGGTTTGGGAAAGATCAAATGGAATTGAGGATAAGTGTTCATGGTCGTATTTATAATAATCGGACGAACGCGACGCGGATGAAATATTGAAAAAACACTGTTTTTCACTATAGTCTGTTGAAATAGATGAAAAGTTCACTGTAGTAGCACAAAAGTTTATGGCAAAGAAAGTTATTGCAATGATGGAAAATAACTAGTCACACTAGATAGGCGAGAGTCTTTTGCTTGAGAAAGTTGTAGATTACAGTTAAATGCGCCAGAGAAGATCCCAACGGAGGAAGAAAAATTAGCTATTGATCAGTAATTCATAAGGAAGATTCCTTAGTTAGAAAAGGTATTCCCACATGCGAGTGGATAATACATGACGGTATAACTGCAGATTCTGGAAGTTTCCAGAGCAATCCTGACTGAAGAATAGGGCAAAAGTTATTCCAGCGGTGGAACGAGCTAAGTATTTTATAGACAGTGGGTAATTCAATGGTATCCCACGTTGTGAGAAGATCTCTCATTTAATAAGCATATGAAATGCTGCTTCCTATTAAGATCGGCTTAGACAAACCAAAGCCCAACATGGAAAATCCCGCGAAGGATGATTATTGCCCCAAATATAGTAATCTCACACTGCCTATAAAATAATCATTAAAAGCATGTAGCTATTTAAAATCCATTAAAATTAGTTGAAGAACGTAGAAGTAGTACTTAGCTTGGCTTCATGGCGAAGGTGAAGTTCCCTTTGACGGATGAGATTAAAGTTCCAACATGGCGTGGAATTAAAAGATTGCCTCTTGAGTTGAGGAGGCGAGCTCTTGTTGAGCTTCAACTGACTGAGTCGACTGCCGGCGTACAAGTGAGACACGCTCAGCGAAGCACAGAGGGACCAGGGAAGGGAAAAGAGTGGGGGTAGGAAACAAAAGGAATACATATCAGAATAGACAACTTAACAAAAAATATTTTTTTTCTTGATGAAATGGTCTTCAAAGAGTTGATAGTAGGTGACACTAGAGCAGCCTGGTGGGTGAAAAAGTAGACGAAGTTCTCTTGATCACGGAGATGATAGCTGGCGATGGCGACGAGATCTGGTGGCCAGATTGATAAGGAAGTCCTCTTGAACAGGGAAGAATTGAGGAACTTCAGAGATTCGCTGCTAGATGACGCTAGGTGGGTCATGGTAGATATATATCTAGAACAGACTCACAAATAACATGAGAACCATAAACAGCAAGGAGAAATTGGAAGATCACTGTTGGTGTTTGAGAAAAAGGAAGGAAAGAATTATAGCAAAGAGCAGTAAAAGTTTACTCTATCTTACCGTGTATTCCAAAGAATACACCACCCCTGACGTGGCTACATTCCTGCGCAAGTAGATTTTTCAAATTTTGTTTCATTTCGATAATATTTGAGGTCGCAAAGTTAGGTGGAACACCTTTTATATTCAGAATAATGAGTTTAGTGTGCGGTGAACTTTTTATGAGAAAATCTTAACAAATCTGAAACATCAAATTTCGTATGTAGTTTACAATGAAGTAGATTTTTTCATAACGTATATGAATATATGAAGGAAATTTGTCTTCTCCGCCTAATAAATGTGCTACTATTAATTTATTAATCTTTTCACTTAATTGTTCAAAAGTATAGCTACCATCGGGTATTATTAAAATCGTTGTATCCGCATCGTTCATCTTTATGGCTAAAACGTTATTTTATTCGCTGATTATTACTTCACTTTCGACTCCATTTCGTTCAATCTCAATTTATTTTTTATTTTTAGGTTAAACGTTTTTCTTCAAAACCTAAAGCCTCCCCTACCCTGTTCTCTACATCAAAATCATTATTAAACGGACAAGACAAAACAAGACGGTTGCGTCCTTTTCCGTTTATATTCGCTTCTAAATAAATATTTGTTCTTTGTATATGTTTTGCTATAAGTTGCGACAATGCGTGATAACTAAGTAAATCTTCAATTTTCGAGGTTAGATCTTAAATTCATGAATACCTGGTGGTACCTTTAAATCAAACGATAAAAAATTAGTTAAATGAACACGAAATTTATTATTTCCTTTGGTACCATTTCTAATAGAATTAGATGTAAACAATCCGGCAAGTCCTATTTCATAAAACGGTGCTCCTACAATATGAATTGGGTTCTCTAATGTAACATCAATCCTCTAGCCTTTACCTTCAAGAGTTAACCGTCTTTCGAAAGCCATCTTTGAAATGTTTAAAGACTGTTTGTGTTTCCCTTATTTATACAATACAAGAAGACTAAACATAAATGTCCGCAAATCGATGAAGTAATTGATTGATATGAATGAAAATTATATTGTATATTGCAATCTTTAAGATATGTTAAAATTTCTAATGGTGGTCTTAAATTACCAATACTATCAAAATAATGCACGTATTTACCTCGTTTACTGAAAGCCACCCAATGTGAATCGGATTTGACCATCGGTTCTAGGTTAACAGACAGTTTTCATTTTTTTCGAGGATATCTTGGTAAAGTATCTCGCATAAAGACTCCTCTAAAATTTGGAATTATTAATTGTTGTGCGTATTTAGCTAAATCAAAATTACTTAATGCTTTATTTGATATTTGGTTAGTTATCTTTTGTATGCAGGAGGATTTAAATAAATGCATTGACCTCCTTTCCCTCGTATTGCTTCTATCATTCGATTGCGTCTTTTCATTTTTAGCAGCTTTTGCTTTGTTTATAGCAGATACTACCGCGGCTACTCCGCCTGCTAGAGCCCCCAAGCCCGACAAGGCTGCAAATATCGGAAGTAGGGGTAAAATACCTCCTTGCTTTTTTATGTTCTTTTTATATCTTTTCTTGTTTTTTTAATTTAATTTTCGTTTACCTCTTCCAATCTTAGACTTGGCTTTCATTATGCCACTAACTGTTAGTGCAGCCGCTCTTTCTCCTAATGATGCGTCACGAGATTTTACACGAGACCAAGTTTTGAAGCTAAAATTTCTTTTGTTTGAATCTTTATAATTCGCGTAAGCAATGTCGTGCTCTTTACACATTTTATCTTATATATATTTATTCCAGGATCACCACGGGTCAGTCGTTTTTCTAATTTTGATCCTGGTTCACAATATTCATATCCCGGGATGTGTAATTCCACGGGTAAATTATCAATAGTTTTATTGGGTCGTATGAATAAAACCTGAGTATATACTCGAAGTATATTCTCACGAGCATGAGCATTTAGTGTGAGTAACTACTCAGTCCAAGT
The DNA here is from genome assembly GCA_946902985.2 of Meconema thalassinum. Classification (NCBI taxonomy): domain Eukaryota; kingdom Metazoa; phylum Arthropoda; class Insecta; order Orthoptera; family Tettigoniidae; genus Meconema; species Meconema thalassinum. The sequence goes on along the minus strand of OX336389.2, from coordinate 882,679,254 downwards.
AGTATGTACTCCATTTGGTAAGAATAAAAAGTTCTCACTCGATGTAGTAGATACTCAATTTCACCGCCATGTTGATGATTAAAATCTGTGTAGATACTCACGTCGTGCTCCACGATCGTCAACTTTTCACATCTCTTTGGTTCACATTGTAAACATAACTAACATAACCTTAATCACGTGGAGATTAGTGCTTTAGTGAAGTTTGCCTTTATAATGGAAAATATATCTTCGGTAACGTTCGCTAATATTTTACGGGAACACAAAGTGATCTTTAGTAAGTGGCAATTGCCAGCGGTTCGGAAAGAAAAATACAAATCGTTAGAATTGATTGCGACTAAACTGCACGCCATGTGCGGTAAGAAATTTGAAACTTCAACGATATTGAAGAAAATTAATAACATGAAGATGCGAGTAAAACAAAAAATCTGACATAAAACAAACAGGCAACAAGACAATTGTATTAAAGGACTGGGAAATAATCGTCCATAAACTGCAAGATGGGGATTCAAATCCAGCACTCAGGAGAATTCCAGGTAAGCTTCACAAGATAGGTTAGTAATGATTGTACAACATTTATGGTAACGCTCCTTTATTCAGGTCTTTGGTTCTGAGGACTCCAGGTTCAAAATTCAGGCCTAGGATTTTATCTGCTACGTTTCATTAATTATTGTGAAGTATTCTTAAAATTACACAAGTGACGTAAAGACTTACCTTTCTTTCTTAGGAGCAACTGCAGTTGGAGTGGGGATAACTCACATAAGTGAGGAAAACATTCCTCCGCCACCTATCATGGAATTGATAGTGGAGGAAGAGGAAGAAAGTATAGGCTTACTTATGGATAGCCCCATGGATTTCGTGAATTCATCTCAAACTCCAACGACATCAACTATAGGCCTAACCCCCAAGCGAAAGAGAAGGATCGTGGAGGAGTTTGAAACTGAGGACACGAGGAAATTAAACAATTCTGAACTCCAGAGACTTGTACTACTGAAGCAATTGAGAGTGCTGGAATTAAAAGAAAATAAATTAAAATTGGAACTTGGAATTGAATAGAAATCTGTATTTTTCTTTTTAGTTTTGAAATAGAATACACTGCCAATTTTGGCTTACAGACTGGTACTTGCTGCAACTTTAACACCAAGTATTATTTCTGCAAGTTCATTTCGCCTAGCTTCCCCATTCCGCCTAATATTTGCAGCAGCTGCCACATCATCCTCATTTCCTTCATCTAACCTCAAATTATCACCTAATAATAATGGTGGTGATGGTAGTTCATGATCTTCATCCAGTAAGTACTTAGCTATATTATGCAATATGAAACAGCAAATTATAAGTTTTGGTACTTTATTTAAAGACAAGCGTACTTTATGCTGAAGAATTGGGAAACGCTGTTTCAATTGCCAAAAACATCGTTCGATCACAACCCGTTCTCTAGTAATGCATCTGTTATGAGCAGTTTCTTGTTGTGTCTGTGGATCTCTGAAGGGTGTCATAAGCCATGGTGCAATACCATAACCACTATCTGCTAAGAGCAAGGCATTTACTCTATTTAGACTTAATTTTGTCCGGACAGCTGAATTTTTCCAGATTCTTGAATCATGCACAGATCCAGACCATGGTACATCGACACTGGTGAAAACTTCCTTGGCATTGCACGTTGCCTGTACATTAATGCTTGCATAACCTTTCCTGTTTACATACTCATCACCATAATGTGTAGGTTTCTTAATTTTAACAGTGCAATCAAGAGCACCTATAGCTGCTGGAAAATTGTTCTTTTCCTGCCACTCTTGTTTTCCAACATCAAATTCCATGTCTGTTTCAGGAAATCTGATCCATACTGTAGCTTTAGCCATAATAAGATCCATAACCTCAACAAGATTTTTAGACACTGTTGTTTGATGAATCCCAAGATCTTCTCCAATGCCACATTGAAATTCAGGGTCACGTACAAGTTTAAGTATGTTCGTAATAGCACCTCCTCTTCTTTCTGCCTTTTCAGGCCCAAATAAGTATTGGTTTAACCAGTCCACATTCACTTAAGAAAAACGATAGAGACTTTTAAAGTTGTTGGAATCCACATGTTCACATCTTTCCTTGTAAGTTTTCTCACGATGTACTGCATTAATAAACTCATCCATGTTTATCAGCAAACAAATCATTAGTATGTAAGTCTGAGAAAACTATCAGCCATGCTTAAAACAAAGTGTGTATATACTCATCAATCTGAGAAGATGCTATCTTTTATTCATACCACAAATGAGTATTTACTCCAAATAATATATAAATCTGAGTATATACTACACTAACTCCATGACATGAGTATATATTCGGTTAGTAAGTACATTTTCATGAACTTTATTCTTATGAAGTGTAGTATATACTCAGAAAAGCTGAGTATGTACTAAATACTCCTTTTTATTCATACGACCCAAGTACACGACTAATTAATGAACCACTTCCTGGTCGTTTATATCGAGTGGTGGAGTTGCTTCTCTTACAACGCACCATTACTAAATGATAAGTAATATAAAGTAATTATATATATATTCAGGAAAATGGGAATGGTGGGGAGAGATGTAAATAGTACACAAATTTTTTTTTTCATCAGCAAACTAACACACTAAAATTATTATCAGAATAAAAGTGTGTGTGTGTGTGTGTGTGTGTAAGAAATAAAGTAAATAAGAGAGATGTAGTGCTTTAATCTCAAATTTGTTTCTAATAAGACCAAACGGTAAAGTAACAATTCCGTTTTAAGTTATATGTCGGTTATCATCGTTTGATGAAATTGCCAACTTATTTTGACGAACAGTAAATACAGAATGAGATTTTGAAAGTATACAAACTTGAACTTTGTTGGCTTGATCTCTGTTATAAAGACACTTTCGATAATCATAAATATTCATAGTTTTACTCACACTCTTCTTAATGCCTTTAGCCTTACATAAGCTATTAATTTCATCACACAATTTTATTGCATATATTTTGGGTCTTAGCCTCTCAAATTCTTCAACAATCCTTCCAGCATGTTAATCTTTCATTAAACTCATTTCACCTTTATTTTGTCTCACAATGGCAAAAGGATTGTTTATTTCATAGTTTCCAGTATCAAATAAATTTAAATGCTGTTTTATGAACTCATAAATATCATAATAGAAAATATACATAAAACTATCGGTGTCTTTGTATAACAACCTTACATTTGATTCAGGATTTGCTAAAATAACATTGTAATGAAAGTCATTCATTTTACATTTAGACAAATATAATATAGATGCACCAACATATACTGGTTGATTGTGAAAAATCTGTAGTCTGCTTATCTCAATGGCCATACATTGTTCATCAAATATAATTCTATGTTTAAATTTAGCCTTAGCTATTAAAGACCTAGCACCATTTAGTAACCCATTTTATGTCGTTTAACTTCCTCACATTTATCTGTGAACGACCAAAAATTGCATTATTCATCAATTTATAAAAATAAAAAAATCATTTTTGCCTGTTTGCGTTTCTCAGTGTTTACATCAATATATGGTTTTAGCAATAGAGTGTGATTGAATTATTCTGTGAATACATTCTAATTTAATTTTTAGTTGAATACATTGCTATAACATTCTATAATGCAAAACATATCGTTCTTTATTATAAAGGGTAGCCATTAGCTTTGTCAACTTTTCTGGACATAGAGGGTAATCTGAATGTTTGCCATGTAACTCTTGAGGATAACTCAAATCTACTTTCAAAATATATCCAATTTCCGAAGTATCATCAATATTTAAAACATCAAATCCTTCAACATTTGCAACCCATTTAAAGCCACCTGTTGGAAGATATTCCATCATAGCGTATCCATATAAATTATTAACATCAAAATACATTGTGTAGGACTCTTGTTTTTTCTCATCATAAGTTTTCATATCGCATGTCGAGTTATACACTGAACATTACCTCCACGAATAGATCGTTCAAACAAGGGTAACATATCAATATCTTTAAGCCATTCAAGTTGAACATTGGTTATATTTTTCTTTGCACCAAGACATAGATGGAGCAGTGTAAAATGAGCTGCATCAATGCCAGAAATTTCCATGCCGTTTGATCTAAAATTTTTAAATACATCCGCCAAAAGAAGTGTGTCAACTTTTAAATATAAATCGGCGTATTCTCCTAATGTTTGACAAGAAAAAGTTTCCCACACCGATTGAGCAAACTCATAGTTCTCGTTCGATATTGTTTGATTATAAAGACTGCTATAAAACTGGGATATTTCAGGTAATTTAGTTTCATTAAGTACATCCAGACTATAACGTATTCATATGGAAACACGCCTTTTCTGGCAGTAAGCCGAAACTGTGCATCATCATTAAAATAACGCCTAGTTATTTGCTTTGAATCTTCACTTAACGAATATGAATATTGATCTAGTGAACGGGACAAGAAATTAATGTATCGATAAATCTTAACTGAATGAATCCATTTTTAACCCGTTCATACTTTTTAAATCCTTTATAACGTTCCATATTCATTGCCAACAAACTTATATGACTAGGATTATGTAACTCCTCTCCATCTTGTTTCTCACAAATTTCTTTAATTACAAAATGTCCATCATATGCAGTCGAGAGAGATTTTTAACTAAACAAAAGTGATAACTTTCACTGTTTCCAATCTGCAAAATCAGTAAGTCCACACTCCTTTCATATACTGGTACTTTATCTGATACATACAAAGGTAAAATAGTATTTTTTTCTTTTACTTCGTTTGTTCCTATACATACCCAATTGTTTTCATCATATTGTGCTCCATCGACATTTACAGAAATGTTGTCTTGATTTTCATACTTATTTTAATTTTGCATTTGCATTGGAATTGGAGTATCATCTAAATTTAAAACATTGCTGTAATGAGGATAGGAAGAAAGATGATTCACGTTTCGAGTTTTTGGATACAAACCAGCAACCACACTCCGCGCATAACAAGCTTCCTTTGTATCATACAAATTTAGTATAGCTCGTTTATTTACTATTACATCGGGCAAACTATTATTGGATATTCCTTCTTGATATCCAAAATATTTATTTATTTATATTAATTCTCAAACTATGAATCTTTTCTTAAGTCCACCCTGAACCGTTTGCTTCAAATTCATTTAATTTGGTAATGTACCTTAAAGTATATGGTTATTATAAAATTCATTTAAATCAGTATACTCCAAAACTACTTGATTTTGACAGCAAAATATTTTGTCTCTGATAAGTCGCGAAGCACATATTGTTCATACAAAACTGAATTCACCTTTAAAGCTAGTACAGTTAACGCTTTCTTAACATACTTTGTAAACCAAATATTAGCACTTGCTAAAAATTCGCGAGGATCTAAAAACTCATTCTTAACATTTGAAACTGCAAGTTTGTACACTCTAGAATTGAATTCCGTTTGTAACTCACAGCTTAAAAAGACTCATCTTTTATTTCAATTGTAATTTCTTCAAAATTCTCAGCTTGTTGCAATATGTGCTCACTAATACCTCTCCAACATTCAATCAACTCACCAATGTTCCCAATCAACTCGGTTTGAGTGTTTTCCCCTATCAATCGTTATATATACTCACCAAAAATGTAGTGTTGAAAAACAACTTGATGTGAGCCGTTCTTCAAACTTAAATACAGCATCCTTACTCGACCTTTAAGTGAGTTTATTTCGTTGAGCTCTGACTCGCTTAGTTTTGCAAATACTTGTGGTAAAAATACACTAGTTATTTCGTCTTCGTCGACAATGTCCACCACTATTTTTCTTCCAAATCTTGTCTCCACAGCCCGGAGAGATTGGACCACATACGGTAATTCAATTATTAGTTCTGGCAGTTTCTTATTAGAATACTGAGCCGAACTGGCTACCTTATTCAACTTCGTTATAATATCCATCATACAATTTGTACCTCGTCGTTGACTTTCTTTATTTCTTTCACACACACACTCTCTTCTGGCAAAAGTAGAAGTTAAACTCATCAACGCACTCGTCCATTTATATATCCCCCCACCTACACTCAAGGCTTCGTAGAGCTGGCCACCGTTGCTTACAGAGTACAGAGTGTGTATAGCAATGCAAGCTGTCACCGAATACCATGCAAGCTCTTTAAAACACAGTGCTGTATTATAACCGTTTGAGGTACTAATGAAATAATTCTGCCCTGAAAAAAACACATCAACAGAAATTTAATTAGATTGCTTCTTTGTGGTTATTGATTTAAAGGCCTTAAAACCTAGTTCATCTGCCCAGAAATATCGGAAATTAATGTTTACATATATGAGAATGACTTCAAAACTAATTATCATCAGTCAATTGAGTGTAGTAGCATGGATAATCTTTACAAGAGATAAAGACTGTGGGGTTAGAAATAATGATATTTCAAACAATGAAGATTTAAATCATTTTCTGAGAATTTGGTAAGAATTTGATCCTGAATGCACTATTCTATTAATAAAACTAATGTCATGTGGTGAGGAGAATGTGGTTATACGAACATGAATGGTATTGTATGGTATACATAAGTCATTTCTTTGTTATACGTGGAGGCATGTGTGCCGGTTGAAATATCATCAAACTCGTATAATGGTGTGTATGACTATGACGATAGTATTGTTCACCATCATTAAACCAATAGTGTACATATTTTGCTGTACAGAGAATGATACACCAAATCAGAATTGATACGTGCAAGAGCACGTCTCTACTATTTCAAACATGTATTTAATCATGGAGGCTGTACTTGAAGTTTGAATCGTCCGCTTCGCCGCTCAGTACCGTCTGTGTCCACTAGATGGTAGCTGCAGTCGGACTTTGGAAAGATCCAAGTAGTTCCTGCTTATTCACCAATAGAGTGCGTTGGTGTTTCCTTTAAAACTCTACCAATTCGTGACATAAGTGAAAAACAATTATGATTCTACGTCATAAAACAAAGAACGGTGTGTGTTCTTGATACCGCCAAATTATGAACTTATTTATGACATTGTTGTTTGAGGTGTAAAAACCGTGATTGGACATTTTCCAAATATCATGCATGCAGCGCGCCTGGCTTCCTTGTCGGCGCCATTATGTGTTGTCATCGGTAACTGAACTGTCTGGATTGAACTGAGTGATCGTGAATTTGATTGTCTATTGAGGCGGGGGCCTGTGGCCCTCGCCTCACCAAGAAATGGAATTACATTACAAAAACGTAAACCGCAGTGGGTAGGAAGTGGGATCGTCGCCCCTGAAGCATGGTCTACCTTATTTTCGCCGGAATGAGAAAACTTGAAGATGTTTAGTGTCAATGGTTGCGTGTGCCAGCAACAGTCATCTGGGCAGTTTTCATTTTTTAAAAAATTATTTATTAGTGTTATGTTTGTTTTATCATCAGTGTCTCCCCAAAGGCCTTATTAAGGTATGTTTTGAAACCTTATTTAATTTATCTAATTATTTTATTTTGGGAGTCCCAATTTGGCCGTGTACGAATGTTGATCTTCTGTTATGTTCTGGCTTGTAAGCCAAAAATTTCTTTTACGTTTTAATAGCGTTTCCTTATATATATTAGGTTTCTTATTTATTTTTTGTTTACCTTCTGGAGACACATTTATTAGTTTATTTCACGTTTAAAGTATTATTTGTTTTCGTTTGCCAATCTTATGATTGATATTGTATTCAAATTAATTTATTCATGATCCGTGCCCTTTACTCTTGCAATAGTTTTTAAATGTAATTGTTTTCCGCCGTACATTTCCTTACGCTGATGATAAAATTTATTTAATTAATTGTTTGCCGTAATTTCGATCTGGCATGTTTTTGTGTCGCCATGTCTGCTGTTTGCCGTGATGCATTGTGGTCTCGTGGTCAGTCGTTTGGCGCGGGTCTCAAAAACAGTCGTGTTGTGTGTTAGCTTCATCCCTTTTTTAAAATGTAATCTTGTTAATGTTAATTTTGTGATTTTTGGTAAATGTCCTTGTGTTTTTCGCCGGCGTACATATCATTTATTTATTTATTTTCTATCCAATTTATTTTTTTTAATTAAAATTTAATTTAATTTCTATCCTTATTTTTTGGCATGGCCTCAACATCTGCATGTCGGATCGTGATTGCATTTCCTGGCAATTTATCAAGCCCTTTCTCATTGTGTTGTGCATGTAAATTCTATTTTAACCTTTGGGCTGTTTAATATTTTTTTTTATTTTAAATTAAGTCTGTCCTCTTCTTGGCTTTGCAAGCAAGCATGTTGGGCGCTATCTGGCCTTCTTGGAAATTTGTGTTGGCTGATGCATGTTCTCTTTCCTGGTGGAAGTTTTAACTATTAAACTTTATTTTATTCCTTTTAACTACTGTTGTGGCATTATTTCACCGACGGGTGTTCCGTTGGTTTTTGGGGGGTGTTTGTACGATAGCCTGTGTGTGTTGTCCCCTTCTCCTTCTTCCTTCCACCCCTTTTGGAGCTCTTCTGTCGGGACTTGTCTTCTGGAGGTGGTTTTGCTGCGGAAGTGACCCGGACCTCTGAATACAGGTAAGTTGGCCCATCCACGCTTCCCGTACTCGTCTCATTCTGGTAAGCAAAGCGTTGGCTATCGAGTTACCAACGTGCTGCTTGCCAGTGCCGTTAATGTTTGGGGTTACAAGAATCATAAATCAAAATGAAATACAGTACACTGTACTGTACTTGGATTACACTTAAACATCAGGCTGTACTAAAATTGTCATTCCTCAAGAGCGAAGATAGTATGTCAATGTAACTCATGATATTTAAAAATAACGAAGTGATGCGATTGTTGTTTAAGGGGATAAACATCTAGTTCACCTGCCTAAAAATAAGGAATGTACAATGATATTTAATAGGGTGACAAAGCTCAAGATGCAGCTTACAAATTCATAGGCCTCTGAAAGACAACATAGGTGACAATAATGACTACTGTAAACTACAGTGTGTCCCACTCCCAGCGGGGCCGGCCGACGACATGTGCGCTCCGATCGGTATATTCGTTACCGCTTGCTGACTCGCCGCATAGCTACGAGGCGGTCAGTTACTCAAGTGAAGCCATGCAGTGATACGTTTGTTGCAATTGTTGTTAATTACATTATTACACCGCTGAATTCTCAGTGAAATTCACAATTGAAGAAAGAGTTTCTATGTATGACACATACAATATGTACCGTAACAACTGAGTCATGTAGGCGATTCCAGAAGAGATTTCCCGGGGTTCCAGTTCCAGGCAGAGAAACAGTTAGATGTCTCGTGAATTAATTAAGAACAACAGGATCACTTCATGCTGTAATTCAAAAACCGAAAAAGAAGCATTCTATTGGAAGGAAAAATACCCGACATTAACACATCAATCGTACGATCTCCGACCAAATCTGTACGACGTGTTGCACACAATTTGGTATCTCAAAATCCTCAGTCCATAGGGCTACTAAAATATTGAAATTAAATCCTTACAGAGTGACTATCGTCCACCAGTGATGATGAAGCCACGGTATATTTATGTAAATGGATGTTGCAAAATATTGCTGGTGGCATTGTTGACCCACATTTAATATTTTTTTCAGATGAGGCATGGTTTACTATACTTATTATGTCCACTGTACAACACAACTTACTTTGTTTGAGGGGCTAGCTCCTCTTCAGGGACATGTTTCGGACTTCCAAACAGTCGATCATCAACCAGCCTAGTTCAGTAAATTGTAGTCTAAAATATAAACCTTGTTGGTGATGGTCACGGGTGTTAAAATACTTAAATGAGGATGAAATGACACTGATTGGTGAAGGAATAAAAGTTATTTTTAAAGACGGGCCAGCTGGGAGTAGGAGACACTGTATTTCATTTAATTAACTATTGATGTATTATGATACAGTATGTGCATATAAGGTTTCATTCATCACTGTTTTAAAAGTATTATTGAATTCAGAACTCAGCAAATAGGTAGCCTACTTGTAATGTCTACATCCGATGGAACCAAGTAATCCCGTGTTCATACCAAACGGATAGTAAGGATGGTTTCAGTAATGTAATGTTAAGAAACTGTCAGTGTTGGTCCCATACTTCCACCATTCACTGAGAAAGATGCAAAATCCCTACTTCGTTAAAAATTGCTAAATTTATATACCTCTTAGTTTGAAAATTACTACATCGTCATTGATTCTCATGGTTTGCTGTGTTCCAATGTAGAGATTTGGCATAGGGTGCTGCAATTATTAGTATTTGGCTTAATCGCAGTGCTGCTGGAAGATGATGGTAATGTTGGTTGTTGTGGTTTAGTTGTAGTGAGACTGGATCTTCAGCATTTTTACTTTTATACATTTGTAGCTAATGAGATGCTATCATCCAAGTCATTCCTTTGACACAAGCCAGTGGTGTGTTCTCTTAGCAGCACCACGATCATGTCATTTAACAACTGCTGAAAGTGTGGTGGAGTGGTAACTAGAGGCTGAAGACCCAGATCCATGTCCCAGTGACATCCTCATTTTCAACACAGCTGTGGAAGAAATGCAAGTAGTTTTCTTTAAATCTCTATACAGTATATTAGGTAGGATTCATGTTGACGTAGTGTGTATCAATGTACTGTTATTTCTGGCATACAAGATTGGTTTTAATCCTATTTTAATGCCAAAAAATTGAGGTAGGTCTTATATGCACATATCATAAAAATTTTATAGGGCATCAAAATATCGATTAACTTATGAATTTAAAACATCCTTGAGAATATATTTTAAAACAGTAATTATATTATTCAAGTTACAATATATAATTATGGAGCATTATTAGAGTTTGTGGTTTAGCATTTGCGATAAAGGCGAAATTTGATGAAACTTTGTAGGTGTACCGTATGTGCCTTCATGTTTTATGACTTGTAGAAGTGATTTTTAGCGATTATGAGTTAGCGATAAAATGCAAAATTGGTTCAAGATGCAAAATTATGTGATAAATGCCAAATAATATGATATATGCAAATTTCTTTAATTTTTATTTTCTTAATTTTTTTAAGACTACACTCCATTTTGTTACATGGGAAAGATAAATGTTTTTATTTCAGGGGAAATAATTATTGCGCATGAAATAGTGAAACGAAGAGGAGTGTAGGAAACAGCCAATCAAATTGGGGTACTTAAATGCACATGCCTAGGCCGCTAGCCTGCCAATCTCATCACGTGTAACTCTGTCCGCGCATCTCAAAAGTTTGAAGGTCTTGTTAATGCCCACTGTTTCCACCCACCGCACGCTCTCTCTCATGTTGTGTTGATCCTCCCTCGTGGTCGGTTCTTCATCTTGGTATAGAGTATTTCTGATTAAAAGTACGGTAGCGATCTATTGTGTGGAAGCTATGTGTAGAAATGAACTAACAATCAAGCAGCGCGCCGAGAGTTATAACTTGGAACCATTACATGAAGTACAAGCCATCGAGATGCAAAACAGAGAGTTTAAATGTCTGACATGACTAGGACTCAAACCTGGGACCTTCAGATTTCCTGCCCTATGCCCTTACCAACTTAGCTATCATGCACCGACACTTTTTCTCTGCATGGCAGATGTTCATCTACTAGGGTAACGACTAGTCACCTCAATAGCACTAGTACTACATGTACACAGCACTACCTAATAGCTGAAAAACCGTATTTGGTATTCCATCAGTCATGAAAAATACAGATTTCAAAAATTAACTCACTTTTGGGTGAAATGTGTTCGGAATTTTTCATTACAACGAATGTTCACGGTCAACAACCAAAATTGTTAGCACACCAATTAAGGTGTACATTTTCATAATTTTGGTATGTTTATTGTATTCTATGTTGGCTTCTTCTTTCTTAGCTTTCAATAGTATTTTCTTAATATGATCAATATTATGTTATTGAGCTAAATTACTTTAGTCGTAATTGCTATATTATACTGTAATACTGTTCTAAAACCTAATTTTTAACCAAGTTACTGCAAAGTGCTAAATGGAAAAATCATAGATGTTGCAATATACTAACTTTGGAATTCAAAGTGCAACGTTTTGTACGTTATTTTTAAATGGTGAAAGCCACAAACTCTAAACATTGTACGTTAGTTATATTAGTAGCCATGTGTGGTCGGATAAACCTGATCTCATGTTCGCTATGTTCGAAATAAACCAAAAATACTGGTATGGATATTCTACTTTTTTTTTACAAAAATAAAACAGCAAGAATTACTCTAGAACCTAATTTATTCAGCTCCCGTGGTTTTCATAAGTATGCTTGAAGTCTGATCTGTGTTTCGTATTTATAATAGGACTGGTGTTCTTGCTGCTGACAAGACACAAACTGATGACATTGTAATACTTTATCGGTGTATTCCTCTGGCAGTCGCTGACACAGTAATGTATGCATCCATAAACTCAAAGTCGTTTCTTCACATGAAACGCACAGCCTATCCTTGGCTTGTTTTAACTTTATTCTTTGCAATTTCATATGCCTTCATTTGCAGCATTTCATGGGACACTGTTGTTGTTGTTCCTGGTTACCTGCACTCATACCAAAACTTCTTATCCACTTCAGAATAATTATCCAATTGCGGCCCATTGTAAGATCTGACATTATTTATCATAACCCTTAGCTTTTCTTGTTGTTTACGCCAATATGTTATCATATTTGATTGAACAGCGAATTCCTAGCCAGAGACTTGCACACCAACAGCAAACACAAGAACACTTAGTTTAAAGCATGCAGAAAACTTTTATAATTATTATAATAATTTGAATGCTCTGGCCACTTTCCAGTTGACTGTTTCTGTTGACTAGGTACTAGTACTTAATGATCATTACCTGGTATAAGTGTATTGACAAAGACAGCAGTGAAACTGATGGCTGAGTGTGACTCAATGGCTATGAATGCTGCCTGCATTTAACTAGCGAGTTAAACCGGCTAGTTCTCAACCTTTCTGCAGGTAGTAAAGAATGCATCTTCTTATACTGTAGTGTAAGATTGTTTAGCCTATTTCCACCTACTGTAACGGGTTGGTTCACTCCCATTATATCATGGTATATAATGCACGAACGTCCATGTATTACCGTATCAAAAATAGCAAATTACCTGCATCTTCCTCCTTTCAGATAATACCTAGTAAAAGGAACTCTGTAATTTAAATGCATTGAGTGTTATCACGAGTAAACCGAATTTCGTTCTCAACAGGTCCAATATGCAGGGAATTTTTCCTTTCTATTTTTGTTCTTACTCCTCAAAAATTGGGGGAGGGTCATATTTGTGAGTAAACACACTATAGAGCTGTTTGGTTATCTCATTCACGAAGTGGGCTTGTGTACCTGTCCATTTGGGATAATTAGTTAGTATTACTCGGAAGCAGTGACGGCTGGCGGATAATTGTTCTGGGCGTTGCACTATTTTCATTAAAGGGGGGGGGTAAAAGACTGCTTGATATCAGAGAACACTGTTTTCAACTGCGCGGTAAAACGTATGTACCTCATTCATCGCGAATGCCGCATTTCAGAGAACATCACATTGTCATCGGATTAAATGGATTATAACTTAGTCTACATGAAAACCTTCACGAGAACATAACAACGTAAGTTATATAAGAGGGTGAGAAAGAACCGAGTGTGTCACAAGTACGCCCAGCATTGCTAGACATAGTATCGGCAGTTGATGGAGCATCTTGGATGTCTCCGTCCTCGCCTCGACTCCTTTGTTGAAATCAGCAGGCAACGACCAGCCGAGTTAACAGTTGGGATATGACTTACTCGGTCTGGCATCTCTGCCGTACCCTTCACTATTGGGATCTGGTTGGTGCTTGCGCCTGGCAACGACCAAACGGATGAACGCTCCTAGACGGTTGGCGCGCCTTGCTCTCAGACAGTTCACTGCAATTTACTATAAGATTTCCTGAATTATTAAAGAACAAATTTATGAATTCCTATACATATAAAAAGATACGCACAGCTTTTATTACTAAAAATATCATTACGGTATTAATTGTTTTTCTTAAAGAAATCTGGTCGTTATGCAACACTGCAACCTTATTACCGGCTGCCACTGCTCAGAGGTTGCTTTACTCTTGGCCGTTTGAGGAGATTTGCTTTGTCCTCTTGGTAGGGCACGGAGAAATGTCGCGACGATACGTGATCGGTATCGCATTCTGTTTTCGTGGTCAAGTACGGACAAATATAGACATGTTACAAGATTAGCGCTGCCCTCGGCCGTTTGACGATATTCCCGCAGTCATCATGGTAGAGCACGGAGAAACATCGCGATTTACGTTTGATGAGATTCCCATTTTCCTTGACGTCGGATACGGGAAAATGTCACTTTGTTACGCAATCAGCGCCGTTTGCTTTCCATTTGACACATTATCTGATTGCTCTCTTCGTCAGATGCGGAGAAACATCGCGATGTTACGCAATAGCTGCCGCTCTCAGCCTTTTGATGGGATTCACGACATACATTCACGCTATCATACCTGGAGAAATATCGCGATATTACGCAATTGGCGCTGCTCCCGACTGTTCAACGACATTTTCGCTATCCTTGCAGAGTTGTGGTCGCATGTTCGAGGCTTGTCATGGCTTAAATTCCCGAGCTGATATGACCTAGTCGGCGCCGCTCGTAAGTGGGGTGATGTGTTTCCCGCTGTTCCTATGCTGTGGTCACGAGTTCGCGGTGGATCACAAGGCGAGTGAGTATGGCAATGCTACGCTGTAAATGTCGTCTTTAATTGAGTTGATGCACTTTTAACTCTCCGGGTATGCATTTAAGTTCACGGTCAGGCATGCGGAAAAGTCGAGAGTAGGTTTCGGGTTGTTTCGTGATCGGCACTCACTTTCCTGTGACAAGATTTCCGCAGTCCTCGTAGTTACAAGTTCGCGATTGGGCACGGAAATATACACCAGTGTCCAAAGGTTAAGCATAATTTACAAATAAGCTGGGTAACAGGAAATAGATTACAAATCGCACGACATATACACCTACCAACCTTACGTGTTTGCTCTGTATAGGAAGAGAGCATTCCCTGCTTTGACTAGCGGTGTAACCGCAAGGTAAACCCAGCCAGTGCTTGCGCCCCATATTTTCTCAGTCGTGTTTGTCCTGTTATAGTATTCGGAGTGTAGCCTTGTGGTGAACGTGACAACATAATGGCACAGTGACTCTATCTGGGCCCCGTTTTGCAGGGTTGAATATTCGGCTGCCTGGATGCAGGCCAGACAGACTGAAGTCGCCGTATCCTTGAATATGCCACAAAGTGTCATTTCCTCGTTTTGGAGATGATTTCGAGACACAGAAGATATTAGTCGTAGGCCAGTACCTGGTCTATCATGAGTAACCACCCCACCGCAGGAACGATATCAGGCCTTAACCGCCCAACGAAATCGGAGTGCACCTGCAAGACAATTGTCGGCGGAGATTGCAGCCGTCTCAGGGGTTGCCGTTTCCCGGCAAACTGTCTACCGGAGGCTCAGAACAGGAGGGCTGTTTGCCAGATGTCCAGTGGTGTGCATCCCGCTCACTCCAGCACAGAGACGGGCTCGTTTACTGTGAAGCCGTCAACGTCGAAACTGGACTATGAATGAATGGAGGCATGTGCTCCTCACAGATGAATCCCGCTTCAGTTTGCAGAAGGATTCCCGTCGCACGTTAATCTGGAGAGAACTGGGTAGCCGATACAACCACAAGAACATCGTGGAACGGGACCAATATGGTGGTGGTGGCGTCATGGTGTGGGGCTGCATCATGTTGAATGGCCGTACGAACCTGCACATCTTCATGGGTGGTCCGAGGAACACTGTGAACGCTCGGAGATACAGGGATGAGTTACTGAGACCACATGTTCGACTCTTCAGAGGTTCGGTTGGTCCAGAAGATAATGCCCGACCGCACCGCGCTGCTCTGGTAGAGGAATTTCTGGCTGGGGAAGACATTTATCGCATGACTGGCCAGCGAGGTCTGCGGATCTGAATCCTATAGAACATGCCTGGGATGCATTGGGGAGGCGAATTGCGTCCCGTCAGCCTCCCCCAAGGACCCTCCAAGACCTTCGCATTGCCCTTTCGGAGGAATGGGATCGACTGCCACAAGAGCTCATCTGATGCAACCAAACTCAGTAACAGACCTTTGGACATTAGTTACACCAAATAAGATTGCAATCCATTTTATTTTGGTCACTATGGACATAATAGGATCAAAATGTACAATAGGCCCAGAGAGGCTCAAGTGATGCACTGTTGCCAGGATTAGTACTGTGCCCGTTTGGACCGAAATCCAAAGACCATATCTTGCAAATTACCGAAATCAGTTCCGCACGAGACAAATCTATCTCAAGGTCTATCTGGGCGAATACTAGGTCAAAAACTGGCATCCCTGATATCGGTAATTTGCAAGTAAGGTAGGGAGAGAAATTATTCGAAAACAGCACACTTCTTAAAACATCTCAATTTATTTATAGTTAAAATTGAAAATTATTGGCAAAACCCCTCAAAATCACAAACACAAACACACATAAAAAATCAACATCTCCTATAAATAAATAAACATCCCTAATCTTCGCTGGATGATACCCAGAAAAATTGATAGTCCATTCTGGTATCAACAAACAAACAAAAAATTCATATTTACACTATTCACAGGTGATCACGATTCGATTAAGAGTTTCAGTGATCCCTCTATTTACATTTTCAGTTTCCACTTTTACGAAGATTTGTTTAAGATTGTCCAAGTAAACGTTGAATATGTTTGTAAATTTTTCACTTTGATTTGTCGATGATATTTTCCAAAAGAAAATATTTGAAAAATATTTCACTGAATTCATTGAAGTTTTTGCATCAACATAATATCACTATTCGGCTAACATAAAGTCGAATGTTAATATTGTTGCTTCTTGTGAATTTTTGTTTCAAAGAACAAAATGTTTATTAATTTTCATTTTATAATGATATGAAAAATATATATTTCCTATTTTCTCATTTCCATTTGTCTCACATGACAAAAATTTAAATTTACTCATCCCAAAAGTGTTATATTGAATTAGCATGAATTGTTATTAACAATAGAAATGGTTGTGATCTACTATCACTTGATTAAATCACTTTCACCTCAAACAAATATTTTTCTCACACTCAGATAATCTTTACAATATTTCAAAATCAAAATATTAATCCCAGAATTTATTATTATTATTAGTTGCAAAAATGTTTATAAATTTATTTATAACAGCTCTTCTCTCACACTTAGATTATGAAGATTTAAGCTAATATCAATTATTATTATTATTATTATTCCAAGCACGTAACATGAATGTTTTCAGTTATTTATTCAATTATTGCATTAGCATCTATTCATTTTCTTAATATTTTTCTCGGTCAGGTTCATCAAATCAATGCTAATATTTTATTCATTTGTTTAGGCATAATATTGGAAATCTAGATTGATCCAGGTGAACATTAAATACTCAGATCAACTGATTCTGTAATTTGACTAGAATATGGGGCGGTCCACTTGCCTTACCCTTTTTTTACAACTCGGAGCAAAACATGCCCTTATTAACCACTACAAATAACACACACACACCTCTACATGCGCATATCACTACAGGAACCAATGTCCTCATGGATGACCCCTTGGTCTCCACATAAACCCAAGTGTCGACAATCCTAAACGCGCACTATTTTCAACCATTATCACCATATGTGACTTTAAATAAATCTTTTTTTCACAATATTTTATTATATATATTTTTTTTAGATGCGTTGAAATATTCTGTCTTACCAATTTACTGTGTATTCACAAGTTTAATATTTCCAATGAAAAGATGTAGTTATTCCTGGTCAACTTTTCCCTGCCTCCATTTTACATAATCTCACCCTAGTTGATATATTTTAAATGCCTGCCGCTTCCATTAATTTTTATTTAGTTCTTTTTGGAAAATCTTCTAAACTGAAATCGTTGCTATTCCACTTCACACACTTATTTTTCTTTTTAAACCTGTTTATAAATACAAACATCTATTTCAAAAATATTTAAATAAATAAAAGTTATTATATAAAATTCCTAACTGTTCTATTTATTTAAATCATTCCATAAAATTATTATTTTCCTTGGCAAAATGCCATTTAAGCATAGTTGTTTAAGTACAACATCAGAATTATTATTATTGCCCTAGTTTATCCATTATTTAAATAATTAATCAACTGTTTAAATCCTCATCACAAATTATTTATAACATTCTCACTTCCTGATTATTAATTCAGTCACTTTAATCATTATTAACAAATTAAATTAAATTCACAAATTGGTGCTATCACCTTCCAAAATATCAAATTAATAATTTAATGGTGTATTTCTACTTTGATTTTTATAATATTTATTTATTACACGGTGATTTATTATTATTAAATAATTAAGAAATTATTTAAATAATCCAAGTTATATCGAGCCTCTAATAAGTGCTATAGAAAACATATTCCTATATCTTGAAAAATAAATTAGACATGAATACAATTGTTGTCCTGACAGTATAGCAAAATAGTATAATAAATTGTCGGACTTCAATATTGCTCCATTTGTCGTCCTGGACAAATATAAATGACGTTTACACAACGATGATGGTGTTGATTTCTTATCGTGAAAGTTTAAAAAGGAATTCTCAAATACTACACTAGGTCAGTAAGTAATACATGTAGAATTTAGCTTACTTCATTCTTGATGTGATGGTAATGCGTGTCCTTCGGCGCTCGCTATTGCCGTAGCGTTCTCCCATGGTCATCTGCGATTCCATATAAGTTTCGTTCCCTTCCATATCACACCTATCCTCGTACGGTTTTAACAGCACATGTCGGCGATTATCACAGCGCGTTCACAAACACTCCCGTTGTACTTTGTAAAATTCGACATGATGTAATGTTGCAAGTAATGGTACAGTTCGATAACTTTCATAAAGTTCGACATGATAACAAGTTTCACATTCGAATATTGCGGTTTCACTTGACTTGCTATTCCAGGAACACCTTTTAGCAATATGAAATCTGCGATTCTAGCAATGTCCATCTGGTATTTGTAGAATGCATAATAGTTAGTTTCACAACAAGAAACAAAATGTGCTTGTAGACTGAACTTATGTGAATGGTATTTCGAATAATCACCATCACTTACCAGTAGAATAGACGTGACCAGAAAGTCGTCTAATATTTCTAAGACATGCGAAAAACACAGGTGTTCGTTCCACTGAACAGAGACTAAGTCCGAGGACAGCTCGTCCAACGACTAAGTTCTTTCGAAGATCAAAACGACAGCGTAACTACTTGTTCACGGTACAGCGGCGATGTTCACATGAGCAGTTGCTCGGTAGAAGTACATGTCTTCCTTGAGTTGCTTGCGCCTTTTATACCTGCAGTGGTAAAACGTCTAGAACATTCTAATCCGTATCTCAGCTCCTACTGAACGGATTCCCTTGCTTGATAGCTCCATCTTCTTCAAATTTAATAGCCAGAAAACTGTGCTACTTTTCAAAGTTCAAATCCATCGTCTAGAGGAAATTCTAAAAAACTTCATTCTGTTACGTAGGCCAGTGTGCACGTCACAGCTCCACGTCACAAGCCCCTGCGTCAATGCCTCCCTCAATACTCGAGGTCTCCCAGTGCGCGATTCAAAATCAGCCGCTTGAATGCCAACGTAGACCAACGTATTTTCGTCTTAAATAATGACGTCACTATGTCACGGACGTATAAGCGATCCGGGTACAGTACTAACACTGTCCTTCGAGCATAGGAAGTTTTTTACCCCTACAGCACGGGCCCAGCGATAATAATATGTTGATTTAAGCTTTCAGAGCCTGGCTGTACGAAACTAATTGTGGGAATTGAGGACTTGCAATGAAATATGTTTTTCTTTGTACTGTATGTGCCATGTCCATATATAAAATTAACCTTCTGTTGAAAATCCATATATTTTTAATGAATATAGGTACAGAAAATATCACTGCTCATCAACAACTTCCGCAGGATATACTCTTTTAAGTCTAATGGTGACCTTCAAGAAGGTAATTATGCATTGTTTGTCCATGTATTCTTGATATCAATGTACTACATGAGCAATGTGCTTTTGGTTGGATATGTATGTTTTGTCCACTTGGGGGTTTATGTGAATGTGTGCTTGAAGCTGAGTTATAGTTTTCATTTGGATGGTGTTCAACTTTCAGGGTGTCAATGTACCTCCAAAAAGGAGGGATGGTGTACTGTTATTAACTTTTAGTACTTATTTTACCTTTCATACACAGGTGACATGATTACTCAGTACAG
This sequence comes from Meconema thalassinum, assembly GCA_946902985.2. Classification (NCBI taxonomy): domain Eukaryota; kingdom Metazoa; phylum Arthropoda; class Insecta; order Orthoptera; family Tettigoniidae; genus Meconema; species Meconema thalassinum. Next base: position 882,658,968 of record OX336389.2, on the reverse strand, counting down.
TGTACAGAGCATTGGGAAATCAGTACTGTGTGGGCTCTACAGCAGGCAGTAATAAACTCTACTATATGATTTGACGTTGGGACGAAGAGATGCTGGATGTCCATCTGGGGTATCTCCACCCATGCTACTTCAATGCCTACCCAAAGGTCATACACTTTGGCCACAGGTGTCCCTATTCAACCATGGTTCACATGTTTTCAAGTGGCAAGAGATCCAGTGATTGCGCCAGCAACGGAAGTAGTGTGGTATGGTGATCATTCAAAAACCATCAGACTATGCATGCAGTATGCACCTTGTCCTGTTGGTACAGGATCTCAGGCTGACCCTGGAGATATGGGACCCCAACAGTCTTCAGAACCTCCGTGAAGTGACGATGGCTGGTTAGTGTTCCAGCTAGGTGGACTAGGTGCGAGTGGGACTGGAATCCAATGACACCCATACTACCCTAGGTATATCACCAGGTAATGAGCCGGTATGACAGTGCATGGCAATTACAGACTGTATAGCCATACCAAACACCCTGCGTTGCTGTCGGCAGTGGAGGGACATCTTGTCCAGGCATCCAATATTGTGGCCGTCACTGGCTGCTCACCACAGGTGCCTGAGGATGCAAGGAACGTTGAATTAGGAGGGTCAAATGGCATAACTCTTTTTCTCCAATGAATCTTGCTTTATCTTTCTGCATCACGATGGCAACATCTTTGTCTGACGGCACCATGATGAGTTCTGCATTATGCACCAACATGCCAACTCAGTTCCTGGTGTTAGGGTATGGGTGTCGTATTCCAGACAAGAATCCCATAGAGAATGTGTGGGCCGGGACAAAGATATTATGGGTGGAAATAGAACATAACTTGGCAATGTCATGTCCTATCCTCCAACCATATCTTCCAGGGGATGCTCATTTGTTGTATTTGTGACTGTACAGTTTTTCTTTAATGTGCCATGTCCATTAATAAAATTAACCTTCTGCTGAAAATCCATGTATTTTTATTGATTGCAGGTACAGTAAATATCACAACGACTATTGCAGGAAGACAATCCTCAAGAAGATAGCAATGCATTGTTCATCATTGTATTCTTGATATCAATGTACTACGTAAGCAATGCGCTCTTGGTTGGATATGTGTGTTTGGTCAACTGGAGGTTTTATGTGAATGTGTGCTTGAAACTGAGTTATGTTTCTTATTGACTGTATTCAACTTTCAGGATGCCAATGTAGGCTATCTCCAAAAGGAGGAATGGTGTACAGTGATAAACTTTTAGAATTTATTGTGCCATCCCTCAATGGCATTATTACAGTAAACAGGCAACTAAGCTGTAGGGCATGAACATTCCACATTTATTGAGGGAAACTTGCGTTCTTTGCTCTTCATTGACCTCAAGCTTGTCTTCCTTTACATCCTCTCGACGTACTCCAGCAGACCGTCTAGATTTTCTGATATAGATCCAGCAATATCATCAAAGACGTTAACATGTCTTCCACGGGTACAAATGTTGAACTTGACAACATTTACGCTCCATGCCTTATATTACTCTGTGTGGTGCTGTATTCCTCTGCTAATCACAGTGGCTAAATATGACAATGACACCATATGGATTATGAAAAGTGAAATAAACATCTTTTGATGTCTGCATTTTGGAAAATTTGACTAGTCGCATACATACTAGCCTTCACAAATCCATCTTAATTGTTCCAGGGTGATATTAAAACAGTATTACCTTCTCGAGCACGCTCTGCCACTGTTTCACTGTTTTCTCTGGAGCCAGTTTAGGGCCTCTATATACAACTGGAAAGGCATATCCCTGAAATATACTGTACATCGTAAACAGTTGCATTAATTAATTTGGTGCTATTTTTAATGTTCCATCTGTGAACGTTACTTGACCTTAGGTTCTCCGTTATTGTAGGAATCAAAATTTTACTCTTTCCATCTTGCTCAGAGTCATGAGAAGAACCTGTCCCAAGTGTAAGAAACCCAATATTCTCACCCATGTACCGGGATTGGAAGGTTGCCCTCTATTTTTATGCCCATTTACTTGTAAGTGGTTCCTCCCTGGCAGCATTATGAGGACTTCTTCATTTTGTACCTCTCGTAAGGCCATTCGTATCCTCCTTATTGTTTGAGCTCTGGGTGCATGTGTTTTATTTGCATTAATTGAAGGTTGTTCCTTACCACTCCTACATCCCTTTGTACATCTGCTCCGGCTGGCTGCATGGCTCTGTGGCAACGTTCTCGCCTGCTGTTCCCAAGGTTGCAGGATCGAATCCTGGCACAGCCAATTGGCATTTGAGGGTGCGCCTGTGGATTTACTGCCACGTTAATGATCCCCTACGGGGCAAAATTTTGGAACCCCGGCATCTCTAAAAGCCGCAGTTGATAAAAGGGACGTAAAACCAATAACATTATTATTACATCTGCTCCATGCTGATGATCACTTGTTCCATGCTTGAGCACCTGTAAATTTCCATGGTCTATCCCTGTGGTCCACCTTGCTGTCCTTTCTGAGGGAATGAAATTGATATCCATAACGATTAAAATTAAGCATAGATTTGTCCTTAATGTATATCACCTCCACCATATTGACTGTCAACATGGGGAGGTTTTAATTTTTCAATTTCAAGAATGTCAACAATATTTGATTTTTTGTCGAAATACAAAATTTAAAAAAGACTTAACACTCTGAAACTGTGGATCAAATAAAAAGTGCTTCAACGCTTTAGTGGATATTGGACATCAGGCGGAGGTCTCGGAGGATGGATCTCTTGAGTGGGCCAAATGTCCGCCGAAGCCTTGTTCTTACCAAACTGTAAGTTGGTGTATATCATAGATATGCTTAATAGACACATGGCAGGGTGCGAATATACTTGCCCACTGAGAATCTCGGAAAGGTTCACCTGATCCCTATAAAATGAGTAGGCCTAAATAGAAAATAGTTTAGTCAGTGGCAGCTGGTACAGAAAATCAATTGTGTGCTGTATGTGCCCCTTCCCCCCTCCAAAAACTAAACATATTTAGAAACAAAATTTATTCGAGATGCTCGAGAGGCTCTCCATTGAACAATCTCAACACTAATACACATTCTTCATTAAAAATTAAATTAATTAAACAAACAATACAAAATACTTGTATTCACGAACTCAGTGACATTTGGTGTGCGTGCGCAAATACAGAACCTCTCTGTGTTACCAAAGTATAAAAATGAAACCAGCAACTCCGTAATGCAAAATTACAAGTCATTTAATGATAGTGAAATATACAAACTAGATATGTTGTAATTAAGGAAAATCAGAACATTTTAACAACATGAAAACTATATTTTTTATAGTTCATTGATTTACAAAATGTGACTATAGAATAGGTAAGTTGGTAGTATTAAAATACCTCCCTGATGGGAACAGTTAATTGCTTCCTCTATTTCTTCCCCCGTTTGCTTTGAGCAATCTCTAAAATTCTGCCACAATTCTAGAAGAAGGTGCCACCAGAGCCACGCTTTCATTTAGTAAGACCAGTGCTGCCACTCTGTGGTCGAACGAAGAATCGCTGTGGTCTTGGCTGTTGTCCCAACAGCACAACAGGAAAGGTAGGCACGCATGCGCAAAAGGCGGAGTTCATGTTTGCTGGCAATAAACGAGGAATTCTCGCTGAGCTGCGATCCACACAGCCAGTGCCGGACGCGGGACTAAATACCTCGTTATGACCCGAGGGGAGTTGAAATATTTCCTATTGTTTGGCTGACGTCTTGTTTAATGACCTGTATTTTATTTTGAGATAATATTATCAAAGTAATTCATTTTCAAATAAAACAATGAGCTGCAGCCATTGAACTGTAGGTACTACTGAAACGACTCCTCCCATTGTAACCCTCGCTGAAAGAAAACTGCTTCCTGGTCATCGCCTCCTTGACGTGCACGTCCAGGCGTAACTAGTCGCACCAAAAACTGTCATACCACTGAAGTCTAGAATGTAAGTCAGCTGATTTGTCGTGATTCTTTTCATATATTTGATCGTACGTACCTCTGCGCAACGTTAGACTATATGTATGGTATTTTCCATTAATACGGTAGGTTTACAGTCTACTTTATTTTCGAATTGAGATTTGTAATGAAGTAGCCTATTCTGCGTTTATGGATAGGCTACGTCTTACATCGAATTTTGACACAACAGGCCTAAATAACATATCAGAAAATACACGTAAGCCCTATTATAGGTTATAAGTTATTAGTCACAGAATTATAACCTTGGCCTAGCTAATATTACAGATTTCCATGGAAACGTCCAGATGTATTAAAAAAATGGGTTATAGCTGTGAACATATTTATAAATCATGCTACTTGTTTCATTCAAATAGAAACAAACCACTGCTTAAAGATGATGCGGTACGGTACCTGCAATTTTCAATCAGCATCTGCTTCAGCCACCCAAGAAAAGACTGAGAGTTATTGAACGACAAGTAGCCTACAAGTTGCAGTATGTGGACCTAGGCCTAATATCTACTGTTACATTTTCATCAGCATAGGCATAAAATTTCACATTTTCCAGTATACTTTATTATGTCAGTCTTGGAGACTATAAAAAGAATTCTTCTTAGTCTAAGGGATCTTTCCTGGAGGAACCTGTTCGTTTGCTGTATGACTTATGTGAGGTCTAAGTTTCGACCTGTTTTGAAGAAAAAGAAGTTTGTAGTTTTACGTGACCGTTAATCTTGTGATCATGAGCCAAGGGACCTCCATTTTACGTGGAATCCGAACCACAGAAACCTGGTCCACCTTGGTGAGAGGCGAATAGCTTGACCGCTGAGCAACATGCACCATTGCCTTTTAAGAATATTGAACATGTGGTTGTTTTGCATAAATAAAGTATGTATTTTTGTTCACTAAGAATCAATTTAATTGTTTAGTTGTAGGCTTATGCATATTCACACACATATGAATGCTGCCTTTGAGTTAATAAAAATGTTGAATACAAATTACCATATCTTTTGTTCTTTATTCTTAGTCATTCCCTGTCTAACCTTATTTTATTTTAATATACGTACGGCTTGTATTTTTTGCCAGTAGGCCTATAGTTATTGTTTATGCTGCCTTTGATCTAAGGATAAAAATGATGAACAATCAGGCTGCAATATAATATTTTATGTTGGCGTTCCTAGCCATTTTAAGTATCAAATTACTATGATATTTTGAAATATGTATTTCAGCGTATGTTCCGTTTAGTTTACCGTTCGCCTAAATATTCAAATGTACCTCTTTTACTTGTATCTCGTCGTAAGTACATACATCATCCTTGCGTTCGTATACGTCAAACTCTCCTCCTTGACGTGCACTACCAGGCGTAACTAGTCGCACCAAAAGCCGCACTTTGCTCCCATACAACAGTCGGCATTCCAGTATTACCTAGAGTTCAATGGCTGCAGCACGTCAGCACATAAGGTGTGGCCGCCCCTGAGTTTAGTCTTGTTTATCCTCCATTCTGTCTTATGCCAGTATTACACTATTGAAAAAAGTTTGTGAAATATTTTATAAACTTTATACAAAACAATCATTACACTATATAATGTAATTTTTATCATAGTTAAGCAAAATGGATGAAGGACAGTTCTTTGTCCACTTAACTGTATTACGGTACTTGAAATTCTCTAGTGGCAATACCGATTTATAAAAGAAACGGAAACATAAAGTAAACGTCTATGGGTTAAACCATTGGTCGCTCACCTGACAAGAAAGATATTTATAAAAGAAAATATTTGTGAACGAGCTGCAGTACGAGGACTTAATTACATTAATATGTAATTATTAATAGTTATGCTGACGTTCCAAACAACCACTGCCCGAGCGAAGAAAATTGAAACCTACGAAGTAAAAAAGGTATGCATTAGGTTGGATTCGATTCCTGGTCCTGTGGTACTGCTAGAGTCGAGTACTCTACTCGTGTTGCCAACTCTACGCTTCCCACGTGCTTATTTGCACACTTTTGTAATACCATAAGTGAAATTGATGAATTATAATTCAAATATAACTTTAAATTCTCTACCATTCGTCATATTTCAGCCTATTAAATTCTTCTGTATACCTTGAAATGTGCATCCTTTATGTACAACGCTTATAGCCGCTGCTAATTTTACCTTCTCTTTCTTTTATTTATGTTTTTACATATTTTATCAGGGGAGTAAAACACGGGGAGGGCATGGGTAGGGGGCATTGCCCTCCTCAAGTTTAGGTGCAAGACAAAATATAAATGCCTTTAAAAAATAAAAGTAAAATAGCCCAGAACTATTCTATAAATGATTTAATACTATGTTAGGTGGAAAATGGAAAAGCCATCTTGCCTTGCTTAGTCATAATTTCCTTATTCTATCAAACAGTCTGGTTTTCCCCCCGTTTCCCTCTGAGCCGAGAGATTTGTCATCTTACCACGTCGATCCGAAAAAGGTGCATTTACGAACTATTATTTGTGAACGCCTGTTTAAAACTGAGGTAAAATACTGAGAGAGACAACACACAAAATCATTAGTACTCCTGCCGGGAAATAACATCGCGTACGTTTTCTTTTGAAACAATGTAAAATAACACGACTCTTCCCTCGCACATCTCGTGTTCTAAGCACACCCTGCGTTGCACCGACCAAGTTCGAAGAACAGTGCTGCATGTGACGTCAGAAATTTTCATCGATATATCGTACAACTTCGTACTATACGTGCTCACGATTCTTTTACTGGCAATCGTAGTTAAATCCCATTAATAAGTACACCTACGGTAGGCTCCATTTAACGCTGGAGCCGAGCTAGTATGGGGGCGTGGTCAGAGCTTCAACTCTCCGCACGCTATAGAGCTTCCGCGAGTTAAAATGGCACCGAAGTAGTGATGGGAAGCGTGATACAGAGCTCTCGATCCAGTCTGAGCAACCGATGCTGTCCGTGCCTTGTAATGCTATCTCGATGCTGTATGTGACGTCAGGCGCATATGATTTCTCTCTCGAGCTAGAGCTGGCCAAGACCGACTCCAATACTCAGACCGTAACATAGAAAAAACATGGCGGCCGCAGAAGCCCCACTTCTCCTGTTGGGTAACACGAAATCAAGACGTACACGGCGGTAATTTGAAGTAGGGAAAACGACACAATTGGGAAAATCACTGTTCCATGCATGAAAAAGCTTCGCGAACAACTAACTTACATATCACATAATATTACTAGAAGAAATGGCTGTCCCACAGTAAAAGAAAACAAGTTGATTTATTAGAAATTTCACGTAACTATATAATAACATTCTCTCTTCGATTTTACTTCACTGCATGGATGAAAATAATTTTATATTAAAAAAAAAGGTTTAAATAAAAGTGTATGTGAAAAAATCTCAATTTATTCACTCTCGCGAAAACTATGACAGCATTACTTGAGTTCTTTTAACCTGAGACGGTCAAATATTATAACACAGTACAGATCAGAGTCAATTGGTAAGTAGGTGGGGGCTCCAATATTCCAGGAATAAGTCAGGTTAAGGTTTGAAGGTGGATGGAGATCATCAAGCTGGACCCAGCTGCAGCCAATGGAAATTGCTGCAAATGTTACAGAACAAGAAATAAATGTAAAATATTATTCACCTTACTTGCTGCCGAGTTTCAACTCCTTGCGCTTGTTTACTTTAACTCCAAGCTCCTCAGTGGGTCTTCTTTTTTGTGCCTGGTTTGCAAACTTCTTGCACAATTCCCTGGACACATTTTTATCGTGCAACACTTTGGAGTAGTTGTTAACAAATATGTTCGCAAACACTTTAACACATTTTTTAACAATCTTGATCAAGGGCACACCACAACTACATTCTTCATTTATATTGCTTATAGAACTCTCTATAAGTTGAGTCCCTAATGCAATAACAGCGTCCCTCTGATTTTCGAGTTTCAAAAATTCAGATTCAAAGCTGCTGCTTATGAGTACCTGAACAAGTCTATATATATCACAACATAAACCCATCAAAAACGAGGAAGGACACTTCAGCCCACCCCTGTTAAGTTCACTGAAGTAAGACAGAAGCTTCTTGTCACAATCAAGGATTAAATCTTCTTCGGATTGTAGCACTTCTTTACACCGAATGCACTTTCCACTCTTTACCAACTTGGCCAAAACTTTCATGCTCGTGTAACTAGCAATGCATACAATTATCTTCTTTGCTTCAAGCGGAATCGACACTAATGGTGTTTCATCCAGGGCAGACTGAAATTTATCAAGGTTCTCGACTACTTTTTCTTGGTTGAAAGTAACTGTCAGGTCCTTGAGAGTAAATTCTCCTAACTTTGCCGACTGAAGTTTTAGCAAACTTAATACCTTGAGTCTCCGTTCAGATTCTAGCACTTGTTCTACTGAGACATTATATGTGCAGCCACTTAATCTTCTGTATGCTCCGAACCTGCTTTCTAAGCCATCTGTCTGCAGCTTAGCTGTCAGGATGTAGGACCACTTATATGTATTAAAAATATATTTACATAGCTGGACAACTGCAGTCAGTGTGTGAGTGAATGCTAAGAACGTTTCATTACTCAATTTTCCATCATTGTGTGAGGTGTTGCTATGCCATATGTCAACATATGTTTTCAAAGTTTCCAAAAAGACAAGCTTGGTATCATTGGGGCCACTAATTGGGTTTGCATCATCATTTCGGGTGTACTTTCCTTTCATTGGGTGCTGAACGTTTGAAATTGTCCACCACTTTGAAATTAATTTCAAAAACTGGACAGTCCCATCAGAAATAGCAACACCCTCACTTTTAAGCATATCCAATGCCACTATATTTTTGGCATCAAATATGCTCATAGCTAGAGCAACATTCTGTCTCTCTATAGCAGTGGGATATAAAGCCTTTCTTGACAAATTTGGAGCCAGTTTTAGAATCATACCCTTTTCAGAATGGAATAGATCTCTAATATCTGATAACTTAGCCTCGACATTTGTGTACTGAAAAGTTGATTCATTTTCAGTAACATGTAGCATGCTTTCTATTTTGGGAATTGTCTGCTGGGTGTTGGGAATGACAAACGTTTGACTGGGTCGATTTAACCAATTGTTCCTTACACATTTCAGCAAATATACACTGTCGAACAGAAGAAATAGTGACTTGGAGGTATTAGCTGGATTTATAATGCAGGGTTTTAGAGTACCACCACCCAAGAGCTCAAACATCTTCCTATTCATGCTGTGGTTATCTGATACCAAACAGACTACATGAAATTGAAGCTCGTCCATCAAGGTTAGGACGTCAATGGTTAGAGTCAGTAGAGTTTTTGCATTTAGGTTTCTCACTGGGAAAAGACCTATTATATCTTTACTGTCTGAACGTAATGAGGAAAACATGAAAGCTTGTATGGTGGTGGCCGAGTCGGCTCCTGAGCTATTTTCAGCCATCCCGATTATTTTCCCTCCTTTATACGTGAGTTTGGAATTAACATATATCTCATCCAGCAAAACAGTAACAACCTTCTCTTCATCATTCAGGAGCTTGCTTTTTTCTTTCAAAAAGGATTTTTGCAAAGGCCCAACACCTGAGCTGTTTGGACCTATTTTGGACAAGAATTGCCTGAGATAAACATGGTGAGGTAGTGTCATTATGTTTGTCCTTCTTAAAGATTGGTAAGCTCCAGGGTGTGAGTAAGAGAGACTTGCGGCCCATATTAGGAGGTCTGATGAATATTTAATCTGACAAGCAAAAGCAAGCTCCAACTGTTCTAATGCAAATTTTACCTTGCCAGCCCTCTCTAAATTCTCATCAGCATCAAGTTGCAGGCCCTCCTTTGTAACATTTATCAATGAAGTTACCCTTTCAGAGAGAGATACTGATTCATTATTATAGTTAGCAAGAGAACTCACCAAATTATCCAACTTGCTCCATCTATCACATTTATATGCCTTGCTTCCGTTGCACTCCAAGATCCAGTTAAACTTCTCCGCAGGTAAGCACAGATTCTTGTAAAACACATTTACATCTAAATCACTCGACACTTTGAAACACATTGACACTGATGGAACATCACAATAAGCATTATCATCTATTTTAATAAAAAGGACATAGTCTTCCTTCACAATTGTTATAAATGGATTTACCGGCCTATTCTTAACTTCACTTGTGAAAGATTCGAAATTTGCAATGGTATCCTGTTCACACCATTCATTAAAGTTATCCAAATCTCTCTGTAATATCTGCTGCACACGTTCTTCAGGATCTTTCCTTTCTTTACTAAGCCTAACAGTTAGATAAGAGGGTTGATTGTGAAAATTTGTGGGGTAAGCATCATCGCTTAGTTTTGGAACTTTCCGAGGAACACGAATAGGTTCACTATTTACAACAGGGAACACGTCTTCCCTAACCACAAACTTATCTTCAAAATGGTGTATGCATACTACTGCTTTATCACTGACCACAAAATTGTCACGATGTATACTTCTAATCCATTTTTCTCTTAATGTTTTTTCCTTGGGAAACTTAAAAATAGTTGTATGAGAAGCTTTGCCGTAATTACTCTTACAACCCGGTACACAACAAGAGCGACCCATTACATAACTTCAAAACAAACATTCATATGTCACTGCGTATAATTACAGCTGCTAAATATCAACTGACTCACAAATTCACTCTCACGCACCACTATTCTCCATAGGAAACACTACTTATCGCCAACTTTCATCGGTAGCAAACTGAAACAACGTATGTAAACAAACCCACGTTTTGAACAGGCTAGGGCTTCTCGAATCGCCATCTTGAAGCAATCGAGAGTAGCATTAAGGTCTGAGTATTGGAGTCGGTCTTGAGCTGGCAAGCGTGATTCAGAGCTCTCGATTATCTCGATGTTGTATCGAGACATCAGGCACTTGCTGTGTGCTGTTCCTCACCTGCAGTCTGGTTGCTTGCCACGGTGGGTGAATGGTTATCGTGTCGGTTTACCAACTCCAAGCTTGCAGGTTCTCTCCTGGCGCGGTAGGTCCAGTATAACACTATCAAAGTAATTTTATAAAACTGAACTTTTATAAAAGTTATACAAAGCAATCATCACACCATTACACTATATCAAATATTTTATCATAGTTCAGCAAAATGTATGAAGGACAGTTCCTTGTTCACTTAACTACTGTATATTATGGTAGTTGAAATTCTGTGATAGCAATACCGGTATATTCAAGAAACGGAAAAATAAAGTGAACGTATATGGGTTAAACCATGGGTCGCTGAGTAAACTCTTGGTGAAGGAGCTGCAGTACGAGGACTTGAAAAATGACAATAATATTTAATTATTAGGCCTAATAATTATGACGAAATGAATGATGATGACATTCCAAACAACCACTGCCCGAGCAAATAAAATTGAAACTTAGGAAATAAAAAGTAAGCAATAAGTGGAACTCGATCCTCGGTCATATCACACAAGAGTCGAGCGCTCTAGCCATTCCGCTAACTAACCACTGGCTCTTGGAGGTTGGTGACAGTCATATTATAGTATCTAACGGTAAAGATAAAATGCTTATTTACACTCGCAAGTGAAATTGACGAATTGCCAACAATACAAATATTACAATATAAAATACACTGCTATTCATGGCTTATTTCAGCCTATTTAACTATTTAATTCTTCTTTATATCCTGAAATGGGCGTGTTTGTGGGCAACGCTTATAGCCTCGGCTATTTTATCTACACTTTATATCTGTTATTTATGGTTTACATTGTATAAAATTCATTATGTAACATATAATGTAACATTTCATGCATTTCACACTCTGATATGAGCATCTTTGTTGTGGTAATATTCCAGCTGTTATGATCCGCCATTTTGGTTTGAATCTTTCATCAAAGGTGCTCATACATTTTATAAAATGAATTTTATAAAACCACCTTTTATAAAAGATTTCCCCATTACACTGCCATATCTTTTATAAAAGGTCTTTTATCAAAGATCTTTGACAAATTTCTTTGATAGTGTAATACCGGCCTTCCACCGCTGAGGTCCGATTCGAGCATGTCTCGAGATGCCTCAAGAGTAGTGACGTGAGTCTATAGTATCTCGAACGAGAATTATGCTCATCCAAGACCGACTATAATATATCTGACCGTAATACGACAATCGATTCAAGAAAAATGGGGGTCATCATAGGGGAAGGTTTTGAATTACGGCCGTTTGTTTACGTTTGTTGCGAGTGCGTCTCCTAGCAAAAATTCGTATAAATATTATGTCTCGAGTGATCTCGTACTGTTTATAATGTTAATAGTGTACCGCAGATAGTGTAGTACATTGCGAATAAATATTAAATACCGGTAAAGGTACCATTTGAAGATTGGGCGCCAAAGTCGTGTGTGTTTTTGATAGTTTGAACATACATTTATGATTAGGGAAGATATTTCCCCAAGTGTCTATTTCTTTCGACATACGTGCATTCTACCGTATAAGAATCTCTATGTGCATGTGGAGAAGTTTAAATGGATACTGCAGTGACATGGACCAAGCAAGACGATTCTGTGAGTCATATTTCAAACCACAATAACCTATACCTACCGGTACGTTTGAGATGATGCAACTGTTGGTAGATATTTTAAGGAAAGCGTTGTGTCTTTTTTGTGACAATGGTATAATGAAAACTAAGTTTCCGTGTAAATCAAATCCAGTCTTCGCTAGAACTTTTAATATTGGCTATTCTCAAGAGCCTATCAGTCAAAGCAAAGAAATGTGATGAACAGATTACCCATGTGTTTCTAACAGGTTGGTATAGGGTTTTCTCAAATATCATTCTTAATGGCAAAATGTAAACTCTGCCATTATGATAAGGTTGTAACCCCGTGGTGTTGGGGGCCCCGGGTTCGATTCCCGGCCACGTCAGGGATTTTTCAAACTGACGTGAGGGCTGGAACGGGGTGCACTCAGCCTCGTGAGGACAATTGAGTAGCTGTCTGACAGTGAGGCAGCGCCCCGATGACGAAAACCAAGATTAACGGCCGAGGGGACCCGACGCGCTGATCACGTATCACCTCAATGTCTGCAAGACAATTGGCTGGGCAGCGGTCGCTTGATAGGCCTAGGCATTTAATGAGCTGTAGTGCCAGGGGTTATTATATTGTAACAGTCTCCTAATTATGTAGTCTCGGGGATCGCATTGAGACTGTGGATCCAAAGGTCCTGGGTTCGATTTCTGGCTCTGCCAAGAAATTTAATTCTGGTCTGAGGATTGCCCAGTCTCGTGAGGCTAAACTGAGAAGAGATGGTTCGAGTCCCACCACAGCTGTCATTGAAGTGGTTTTCCGTGGTTTCCCACTTCTACTCCAGGCAAATGCCATGAGGGGCAGATTACCACACTGTTTCGCCGCTTAAAACAATAACTAACTAACAAATGTCGAGATGGTTCGCAGCGTAAAACTACGGCCACCTTCTTCAAAATCCTAGTTTCAATTACTAATATACGCACTGCTACAGCCATTACAATGACACAGCTTATCAGACAGAATCCACACACATCTATATACAAGGGGACAATATGACCACGATGTCGCAAAGGCCTTAAATGAATCAACATCCATGCAACAATCTATGACGTATGACAGTTATCAATGAAACTCCTTATGATCTCCAGAAATGGAAGATTTGTGTCATTTGAGCCGTAGATTGGACTGACATACACATTGCGAAGAAATTTAATTCTAGGGTGAGGGTTGGAATGGGGTGCACTCAGTCTCATGAGGCAACTGAGTAGAGGAGGGTTCGATGCCCACATCAGCCACCCTGGAAGTGGTTTTCTGTGGTTTCCCCACCTCTACTGCAGGCAAATGCTGGGATGGTACTGCCCCCGAAAAACGAATTATTTGGGACTTAAATGAGAATATTTTCCAAGCCCATGATACAGTTTAACATGGCAATATAAATGCTGGAACTTGACGCAAACCAGTCGTGTTAGCGAGGAGAGCAAGGCAGAGAGATTCCGATCACGTGATATGTTGCGCAATAGAGGTTTCTAGAAGGTTCAAATCGACCTAGCAACAGTGAATTTGCTAAGGAATATTATAATTATTGTTATAATTTATGTCATTGGACGTAAGCGCCCAGCCAATGAGGAGAGCTCTTATGGAAGATGGGAATACCTTCAACTATATAATTTGGAGATTTTATGCATTTAGGCCCCATGAAGGATATTTTATTCATTGGTAATGAGAAGAATATTAAAGGAAAATATTACAGATATTTTAAAAGGAGTTGAAAGGTCTAATTACGCAGTAATAAGCATTGTTAAAGTGCGCGCTAAATTTATGGAGGGAGTCAGAAATGGTCGCCAAAATTACGACTTGGAGATTGAGATCCAAGCATCGAGGTTCTTTATCCTACAGACCTCGAAAAGTGTAGATGTGTTTACCGGGTTAACCGAGATCCCGAAGGTTATCCGAATACGGTAGTGAGACCACTCGTGGAGACAGCGTGATCGCCGGGAAGATATAGGAGATCCCGAGTTCTGAAACTAGGCGAAGTTTGCAAGTTTTTGATATTGCATTAACTCACATATAATTGAGAATAGAATTCGGCCAATTGTATAATCATAAAGTACAAACTGTATTCTAGTATTTGTGGAAATTTAAGCGTCGCAGTTTGTATAGTTTCGAAGTTAAAAACTTTTTAAAGTGACATAGAAAAGTGACGGACGCAGAAGCTAAAAACACTTTAGTTGAAACGAGACAGCAATGAACACAAACCAAGTGAGTAACAGTGTCTTTACTTACACATTGGAGCAGTATATATACAATTTCACTATGACTGCTAATATTCATCAGGTCTTGTTCGATATTTATCACGATGTTGCGATGATGAGATGAGAACGTTAGGCGTGAGGGACATATTTGAAGCAGAGATTTAGATGCAACATGGAGCTTCGTTAACTAGAATACTTCAGAATGTAGACGTTATGTACTCCTACATCTTGTGCATTAACGTCATTCCACGAACTTTTTATAACAACTATGAGCTCTAGAAATATTTCATTAACCATCTATATGAATATTTCTACGATAATTACTCAACGATGACACTGAACTATATCTATGAAGGAGAAAGAAGATACATCATAAGAAGATTTGTCAAGATGCCCAGGGAAAGTCCCGGCAACCCAGAAGAATTATGCCAGAAGGAAGTCGTTCGATGCCAGACGGAGGTTGGTGATTACCGGAGAGGAAACGTCTTTCCTTATCCGAGGTCACTGGTCCGAGGAATCGAAATGAGATCCAACTCAGTATCTTGGATTGAGGAACATCTAAGTATTTTCCCAAATACTTAAATTGATCTTCTAGATATCGTCTGACAAGGTAGCAGTGTTATTTACTTTTATATTGAGAGCTATTTAGTGACATTCTGAGCAAACGTTTTACTCCATATTTTATGTATTCCAATGTTTCGAGATATATTTATTCTTCATGTGTGTAACAAGATTTTATTCTGCAAGATCATTTGAGATGATCGTCTTTCATTATTTTATTTTTATTCTACGGATCAGTTTCTGAACTGATATATTTATTTGTTCAAGGAATCAGTATTCCTTATTTAAGACCAGTAATTTTAACTTTCGACGTTTTGAATTTTATTTCGAGTTAAGGCTGTAGACATTTAGTCGCAGATGCCAATTAAATTCTTTTGTAAGTAATTTACTTTGGGCTCCTCATTGTAAAGAAATCATCAAGAGCAGAAGAAACCGCGAATGATATTGTTATATCATCATAATTATTATGAACTTTACGTCACTCTAACAAGAAATATTCGTCAGGATATGATAGAAGTCATATACTCATAGACATTCGGTGTATCGAATGGAGACACATGGCGGAATTGACAGTCCTTAGTGTTATTTACTTTTATATTGAGAGCTATTTAGTGACATTCTGAGCAAACGTTTTACTCCATATTTTATGTATTCCAATGTTTCAACGATGACACTGAACTATATCTATGACGGAGAAAGAAGATACAACGATGACAGATGACAGAATTTTGATATTGCATTAATTGTAGGCAACTGAGTAGAGGAGGGTTCGATGCCCACATCAAGATAATTTTTATCTTACGATAGGGATTCGAAGCTGGTTTACCCTAGTGAATATTGAAGTCTAATGGACATGATAAATAACATATGTGGTTATTTATGCACTATATGTGGTGTCACGTCATATTGTGGACCTGACATTGCATAGATGTGTAAGTTAAAGCTAGATCAGAAAGGTGGACGAAACAGTATTTTTATTAATTGTATATGTGACAATACTGTGGGCAATTAAGTATGTTTCTGTGAAGTAAACTTATGGAGGTCATACACGACTTGTCAAAGGTTGTTCTTTATTTAAAGGAAGTTTCTTTTAAGAACTGAAGGAAGAGTTCAATCTTCCAGCGATTGAGTGTTACAATGCTGAAGATAATGCCAGTAATTTAAAGGCAACTCCTACAGAAGAGATGTTGGTAACAATGATTGTGTTAAGAATTGTACAACATAGTAGATGTGATATTAATACCATATACTGTGGATATATGAGGTTATGTGGAGAGATATGTGCACTCTTGCGAAGGTTTTACCGCATTGGAGGGATGTTATTGAAGTAGAGTTCTTTTGGGGAGAACAAGGCATTAATAGAAAAGGAGTCATTGTGTTGAGAACTCCCATACATGTAAATCTACGACTTTAGCAGTGATGGCAAGAGCGTTAATAAGCGGAAAATAATTAGAGAAAGTAATTATCTACATATGTTCACTAATACCTTTATTAACTTTTATTAACACGGACTTGAGTATTTACGTGCAACTGACCTTTGGTGGTTGAACGCATTTGACTGATATTGTCTATAAAACTAATTACGACAAAGTGTGTGCAGTATAAGAAAGTTGATAAATGTTTGAGGAAGTACATTGTGCCCATTTACGATGATGAGGTCTTGCGTGAATTCAAAGGGAGCGCGCTAATGACGTCAGCGAGCAGGTTCCGAGCTGTCAGCCCAGCAGAGTTTGAACGAGCCGCGTGTTTCACGTGGTGCTAACGGAAGTTAAAAAGCTATTATTCTTATAAAGCTTGTGTTGTGGAAGAAGGTTATACTAGCACTTCAGAATGAAGTTAGGAGTAGTTCACCAGCTTACTCCTGTTGTTTAATTGGAATTTACCAACCTTCTCGATCTTTCTATGGATCCTACCAATGAGACCTAAGATCCAACATTACGTATTGCGAGTTCACAGATCGATATGTGTCCTTGGGACAGTATATAAGCCAGCCCTGGTAGAGGTCAGGTATCTCACATCTCACACCGACACAGTCATCGAGTCGTCATAATAGTCCACGTGTGTGTGTGTGTCCACGACAGAGAAATACGCCGTTATTCTGAACGAGCGCTCCTTGGAGCTAGGCAACATATAAAACGCCACTATGCCCGAGTGGTAATATAACAGTGCTTCGAAACTTATAATATTCGCTGGTTGAACACTTCAACAAGATTCCAAGGTATGTGAGTGACTTGTTACACAAGTATATGACTTTGTCTTGTGCTATTCCCACCACTTATATCAAACGTGAGAACTGGGTCTACCACATTGAACATTTGCAAGTGAGAGTAGGCTACCAACATACATTTTTACGGGGAATTATCAGGCCAGATTCCACCCTTGATTTATCAAAGACATTATCAACAGGAACTGTTGCCTATTTTCTTGTCCAGTCAGCCGCTGGATTACATAAGTGGACTTCATTATTTGCAATGGGCCACGCTAGTAACATGACTTGTATGTATGAAGAACAGCCCCATGATAGAACAATTTCACTGCCCCAGTTAGTGAATATGGTTAGCAGCTAAGGCGGCGGAATGTGAGGAGATCATGCCAGAATGACCCATTAGGAACGAGGAGCAGGGCCATCTACGGCATATTTCTGTGGATGACGGGAGAGCGGCGTGCTATAAGCATGTCCCATGTCAGCGTGTAGGATTCTCAGATCCATGGTGCCCTGATTAGATATGCGCCGAGGGAGTTGAATGCTTCAACATGCCCCATGTCCAGCATTTTAGAATTCTCAGATCCGTGGTGCTTGGTTTCGATCTGCACCGAGGGAGGTCAACTCGCCACAGAAAACATGATACCGTAGACTTCCGGAAAGCCTGAATAACTTCTCGAGCCATGAATTTTCCGCCATTCCGATAAAACCAATTCACTTTCTCTATTATTAAGGGCGCATTTATATTTAAATGATTATACACTTTTCGGAGTAATTTTCCTTGCAGTCAAGTGGACTTGTAGCTGAGGTGCATCCTCAAAATTTCGTTTTCGATATTGCAGTAATAAGATGGGAAGTCTTACCCCATTCAGAACGCAGCAGAGTTGTGACACAGTTTATGAATTAATAATTTTCTTCTGCATGACAGAATATATTTTTCCAATAATAATAATAATAATAATAATAATAATAATAATAATAATAAATGTCTATGCATTAATATTGATAAATAATGAATTATATGAACAGTTATGGAAGTAATATACCTTCAGAATGACAAAAATGAAAGACTATGATAAAAGTGTTGAATATGATTAAACAATTAATTGTTAATGTAAAAATTGAGAGCATACGATTCGTTATCGTCTAGGGTTCTGTTAAATGAAGCTGTATTGATGTTGTGTTGTGCCAGTGCACTTTGTGAAAAGTTAATAGAGGCTTTGATCCTCATATGTAGTGGACGTAGCGGGAGTAATATCCTGAGAGCCACCGAAAGCTGTATGCTTGTTAATAGGAAATAAAATGGGAGATTTCGTGAGTCAGATCCTGTCCCATAAGCTTCAATATGTTTCAAATCTTAAATATTTCTCCTATGATATTATCTGCTCCAATGAATAATTATTACATGCAATGTTGTCATGCCAATTTTTATCTTTTGAATTCATGTCCAGTGAATAAAATCCTGAAATGTATAAAGGATATTCCGAGCAAACTTCAAAGTAACCAAACTTGATTATTATTATTATTGTTGTAAAATGTCAAATGTAAAGATTTAACTGCTGTGCCCAAGAATAGTGAATATGCTGTGTATTTAATTGCGATAAGAATTGTGTCGTTTTCTAAGAAAATCCAGAATGAAAATATGAAACTTTGAGTGTGAAATTAATCCATACTAGTGTCAAGATTGTAAATGTGTGAAACTGTAAATAAGTGAATAGGACGATTGAACAATACAACTTTATAGTGTGAAGTGAAAATATAATATTGTGTCGTCTCTAAAATGTATAGATTAACAAATGATAGTATAATTCATGAACATAGTCTAGCTCATCGGGCAATATTAAATAAGACAATAGTTTATTTTGTTTGAGCGTCATAAAATCCATTAGGGAATGCGTGTGTCATTTTTTTGCTTCTGCCAGTCGGCAGAAATTTGCTGAATAAATTTTCTTGGTGAATTGGTTTATTTTTAAATATGTTTTAATTCTCTTGTTATATGTCATGACTCTTTCCTTTTTCCTTTACGGGAAGCATGAATGCAGTGTCTAGTAATTACAGCCCAAGCCCAGAACGCCCTGAGAGAGATCTCGTGCTAACACTGCATTTACTGCTACCTCGCCTGTGGTTGTCTGTCACTCCAGGTGTACAGACGGGCACATAAGGAAGATAAAGATATGTCGGCCAACCTGTGGGGACACGATAGCTACGATAAGTTTTGATAGGCTTCGATAGGTTTCGATAGGCTTTGTTAGGAATAAGATAGCTCACTTGTTTGAGTGTTGTTGTTTTTGTATTTTGGTCCAGTTTCTGAGTTAGATTTTTGTTTTGATGACATATAACAGAGGTTAATGGCATTTTTTGTTATAGTTTTAATTTAAGTATATTAATTTTACGTTTTTCGGAAGGAAATTCATGGCTCGGAAATACTACACAACCTACTGTTAGCTCTAAGTTCCTTGAGTGTCTGGTGATGGTTCTTCTCACTAATTGCCATTGATTATATTGTGTGATTTTGTCTGATAATGAACTAAAAACTGTACTAATGTCTCTGAATGACAAAATGGCAGAGAACTCTCTAGTTTTAGATTCCCTGCAAACAAAAATGAAGGAAACTTCTGATGCTCTCTCAGCAGCAGATGAAAATGTTAAAACTAATACAAAATCTTAGAAGATAGGATTAATGCTACCTTAGAAACTATCCAAGTCACTTCCAAAGAACTTGAGGGTAAAATTGAAAATAAAATCGATGAAAAGTCTGAATCCCTTGAAAATAAATTTTCGGAATCCCTTAAAAATAGTTCAAAAGAACTTGAAAATAAAATTGATGAAACTTATGAATCCCTTGAACTTAAAATTCAAAGTAGCTCCAAAGAACTTGAAGGTAAAATTCAAAGTAGCTCCAAAGAACTTGAAGGTAAAATTGAAGGTAAAATTCAAAGTAGCTCCAAAGACCTTGAAGGTAAAATTCAAAGTAGCTCCAAAGAACTTGATGGTAAAATTGAAGGTAAAATTCAAAGTAGTTCCAAGGAATTAGAAACTAAAATTGACAGTATCTCTAATTTGTTAGAAAAGAAAATTTTAGAGAATTCTGAATCCTTTGAAAAACAAATTAAGTTAGTAGAAGCCAATTTAGAATGTCAGATTATTGATAATTCTGCTGCACTCACCTTGATAGAGAATAGGGTCAAAAGTAACTACATAGCTCATGAAAAACAAATTCATTCCATTGAAAGGAAAATTCAGGAAAATTCTAGTACCTTAGAAGCTCATATCGGATCGATGGAGAGTCGGGTTCTTGAAAAATGTTTTAAGCTTCAGGAAAACATGGCGAAAACTCGTGAAGAGGTAGAGCAATTAGAAGAGGCGGTTCTTAAGAAAGCCCAAAGATACGTTGCGAAATTAGAAGATGAGGCTAGCTGTATGGAAGAGAGATTAGAAGAAAAGATTAATGATGTCACGGATAGCGTTGTAACTCAAATACAGTCTAGAATTTCTCTAGACTTCAAAAATTCCATTTTTGAAAATATGCAGAAACAGATACTGACGTGCGTAGCGAAAGAAGTAGAAGAAGATTTGAAAGAGGTTCATAAAGCCATCAGGACATGCGATTACCACCTTAGAAAGGACGTGGGGGTAATTCAAGAAGATGTAGCCAAACTAGGAAAAATAGTCACGAAGGATTTGACCAAAAGGGTGTCGGATTCCAAGAAAACCTTGAGTCGCATAGAAACTTATAACCAGGGTTTTCATGACGATTTTAATAAAATAAAAAAATAAAATCGAGACCGAAACAGTTACTACCACGGAGTTACAGACTGCTCACGAGCAAATGAAATCTGAACTGGTAGAACAGCTTAAGGCCGGAGTTGTGGAAACATCACCTGAAGGGTTGAACACTGAAATATCCCAAGTTAGGGCGGAAATTTCTAAATTTCAGCCAGAAATATCCCAAATCAGAGAGGAAATTTCTTAAATTCAGCAGGAACAGTCTAAGACGGAAATGCAACCGTACCGCTTGAAAGCCGAAATTTTGGAACAGTTAAGGGTCGATATTTCCAAATTATCACCTGAACGAGTAACATCCGACAGCAGGGATTATAGGAAGATAGAAAGCGAAAAAACGCCCTCTAATGATATTTAAGCAGCTGTTTCTGCATTAGAGAACAAAATTAGGTCTATGGAAATGGAATACCTATCAGGAATAGGATCCAAAGACTTTAACATGACAAATGCCAAGACACCTCATTCTCACTTCAGTCCAACACCTGGTCGTGATTCGGTGATGGCAGTCATCAAGAGCAAAGATGAAAAACCTGCCAAGTTTAGTGGTGTAGGTACAATTACTCCGGTAGAATTTCTTATAGAAGTCCAGGATTACCTATCGGAAATGAGAGTTTCACCAGCTAGGGAGGTGAAAGTGATAGGTAAACTGCTTGAGGGTCCCGCACTTTTATGGTATCGCGCTTTTAGGTATACCATGACAGATTTCGAAGATTTCTCAAAAAATCTCTTGAAGAAATTTTGGTCCCAATAAATCCAGCAGGACATTCGTTCTGAGGCCTACTCAAAACAGTTTTCTAATACCCAACCTACTGCCCCCGTAAATTGAATTATATTGAGACCACGATGGCTGTATTGGCAAATATGAATAAAGTTATGAATGTCATAGTTGTGACGTGGATATTCATGACGTAGGCACGGATGACGTAGAATTCATGCAAGTAGGCTGGTTGAGCTGAGATTCTTGGTGACGTCATGATTTTGTTCGAGAAAGATCTGAGATTTACGACGCAGTCGCAGGAAACAAGGTATTGTGCTAAGGAAGAAGTTACGCTATTGGAGGAGAGACTCGAACCAATGAACGATAGTTTGGAAGGAAGACGGAGATTGCTGAAACTACGATATTTAATTACTTTTGGCATGCAGATTTGTGGAAAACTATTTTCAGTTATGGCATTGATTTGGAATTTTGAAGAAATTAATTTTGAGTTTTTGAAATTCGAAAATCCGTCAAGTATAGCCAAAGTTAAAACTTCTAGCAATGACGGAGCAACAGGCTGTGGAAGGGATGGATACGCCCCTTAAGAAGTTAATAAAAGGTCGTGCACAGAAGAGAGGAGCTCTCATATCTCTCATACCGCTGATACCGCATATATATTTCTGATGTCAGATAGTCATTGTCGAGTGAATAAGTGAAGCAAGTCATCTTTAGCGTGTGGTTAAAGCCCGGCGCATCGAACGAACACGGAGCAGTTCCATTTTACAGTGTTCGAAACTAAGTGAAGTTGAAACGCTCACATTAACGTTTCTATCAGACAAGATATAAAGAGTTAACTTCTGCCTTCATTATAATTCAATTGGGCAGTACAACATTGAGGTGTGTAGAAGATTTGAACAATTTCACAGTTATACTTTGAAAGATATTGGCATTTTAAGGCTGCAGACAAAAGTGATTTTCTCGCCACCTGAGAGGCACTTTTAAATTTCCACAGTATACACTACGGCTGACACGTGTTACAACCGTGATATTGGAGAATACGTTTGGTAATACAACGATACATTCTACTATGGAACATTATAATCTTGCAGTGCTTTCAATGATTATAACAGAAGTTGAGATGGAAGGCTAAGGCTTTAATGCAATTGGGACATATATCGATGGAGTGAAGTAACAGCATGGAACTTCGTTAATCGTCTTTCTACAAAAGCGAGCATGTAGTGAACA
Source organism: Meconema thalassinum (assembly GCA_946902985.2). Taxonomy (NCBI): domain Eukaryota; kingdom Metazoa; phylum Arthropoda; class Insecta; order Orthoptera; family Tettigoniidae; genus Meconema; species Meconema thalassinum. The sequence goes on along the minus strand of OX336389.2, from coordinate 882,635,773 downwards.
TCCAACTACACTCATGCATCGTGAATCCATCGCCGAATTATATCAAATGACAGTGGAAATATTTTCATACTCCACGATTATGAATATTTCTGCGGAAATAACTGCAATAAACTTCATGGCGAATTACGACTGGAACTTCAGGGAACTTTCAAGAGAGGCCAGGGTGGACCCGGCTCATAAAGAAGAGTTTTGCCAGAAGGATGTCTTTCGTATACATGGAGCAGTGCAATTTCCGGAGAAGGAAGCAGTTCGATTCTCCGAGGACGCTGATTCCAGGTTCGAGGACGGAGCACATCTTTACGCTGGTGAAATGGAACCAACAGCAGTTTTCTTTGAAAACTTTCCTCTAGAACTTCAATCAACAGATAAGGTAGTCGTGAACGTTTCTTGTATTATTTGAGTCATGTAGCGATATCTGAGCAACCATTTTCCCCATATTTTTGTCCTATCTTTTGCCCCATTTTCTGGCTTGACATTTCTGTACTCAGTACACTTCGATGATTTATGCCTTTTTCTACGATTTGTTGAGACATTGTTATGTCATTGGCATAGTTAAATAATTTTGGATCAGTTGAGACTGATAATTTAGATTCTTTCAGTAATTTGCATATTTTTGTAGTCACGATTTGACTGTAAAGTTAACGATTTCTATGGCAGATTTGAATTCAGACAGCGTGTCACTTTATTAAAGTAATTCTATTCAGTAAATTACTTTGACCAATTTTCTGTCATCCTCAAGAAAGAAGAATGATTAAATGATTTTAGAGCGTTAAAATCTAATACGTTATCGACGATCTTTGAAATACTAGTCGTCTTATGAACATGATTGCAACATAGACATTTATCATTGCATTATAGACAATTTTATGAAAAATGAACTTTGAATACGATTTATTGAATACACTATAGTAATGAACATTTGATAGGAATTTTTCCCAATTATAGATTGGAACAATAATGTTTGCATTCCACAGTCTAATTGTATTCTATTCGACTATTTATGCAGTTTAGATGAACTTTGATTGAAGATAGTATTTTTATACTGCGTTACTTTGAAGATATTAATCTCAATTTTGATAGACCAGGGAGGAGTGTCTAATCATATTTGCTATTAAATTTATTTGTGATTGGCAAATTTTTACTTCATATCGATTCATGAATGAAACCCACGAAGGTTAAATAATAACAGACATTAATACAATTGATGAATATAAGAATTTTTGAAGAGGAACAATGGATGTATAATCGTTAGTTCAGTGGACCTGTAAAAGTCGCTGATGAGTAATGCCCTTGAATAATGAAGGAGGTTCCCACAGTAATAAATGAAGTTGTTGAATTTATGAGTGGAGGTTTTTGTATGTAATTTGGAAGATTTTGATGCCATATATATGAAGATATATGATGAATTCTGGGCCTATTGTTGAGCAATTTTGTGCGTTTTGAGCGAAGTATTTTTCCGCTGAATGTATTGTCCTGGTTCTTTGAAAGTTATTCATGTGAAAATACTGTTCAAGTTAACAAGAGTGTTAAATAATTTGAGATGAAGATTTTGAATGGAGGTTACCGTCACAAATAATTATAATTATTATTAAACCTTATTAAACCTGAATTTGACAGTTAAATATAACTAACCTTCATTGGTCGATTATATCACCACGGTTTAAGTAATTATCAACCGGATAAACGTGTGGTTTAATGTATTTCTTGTATAAATAATATAAACAATATTAATATTGTAAATAATTTTGTAAATATCTTTGATAACAATTTGTAATGAAAGGGATTAATAGAGGCGTGTATAAAATTTCCAATTGTCGTTTGACATTGTTATAAACAATTTATTATTGTTATAAATAATTAATGAACTTTTGTTATTAACATTAAGAGTTTTGTTTTTATACTCTAAACAACGCTAATTAAACAAGTGGATTGAACAATTAAACATGATTTAGGATTATTGGAGTATTCCACTGGTGTTTGAATGGAGCATTTAAAACATTTGCGTGATAATATTTCAGTTGAGATGTGGACATTTAACGTGTTTCGAAAGGAGAGCTAAGCTCTGATGTAACTCGCATATGCTAGGGTTGAACGGACAGGTGAGTCCACTTGACGATGCAGGTGCATTGCAGCTGGCCCGGACAACTGTATGATAGAGGCCAAGGACGTTTACATAATAGCCTTGTGGCTATAAATAAAATGTGATGTGTATAAACACGCAAAACAATTGATATATGTGTCTCGTCCCAAATCCCGTTTCCATTCCAAGTGCATTATTGTAATTACGTTATTTTGAGCTTGAGAAAGCTAAAACATTGTATGTAGAGTATAATAGTCCTACAGGAGGACATGGTTATGTGGTCGATGGCTTCTGATTGCCACGTCGATTTTGTTGTTTTATTTTGTTAATTCATTCTTTTTGTGAAATAAATTATTGTGCAGTTTAAAGTTTCTCGTCTTCGTTATGGTTCATTTTAAATATCATGGTGGAGGTTATTGTGTGGGCACGCTTTAAGTGATCCAGTTGACAACCCAGTCCCCGAGATAAATTTAAGAGGTAAGTAAAGGTAAGTATGAACCCCCGTATATTTTGGTGTGTTCCACAATAATTTCTTGTTAACTATTGTGCTCTAATCTCGATAGTATCTGTCAGTGCCATTTTCATTGATGTAGCTGTGCCGGTGCGTTTGATTATTGGCAATCCGATTGAGGGGGCGGATATCTGACAGCCTACTATCCTGAGATCGGGGACAGTAGGATTGGCGCAATCAACGTGTGGGGCACGATTGGCTCGATTGGCACGATCAGCAAAACATTGGATTACCAAGTTATTGCAGTAGAATTGGCACCGCAATTTTTGTGGAGTGTTCGAATAACATTGGATTACCAAGTTATCGATGTCAAAGGGATTGTGAAGACTCAAATAAAAATGTTGATTCTTTGTTAGATGTCTTAGCCAATTGTAGAATTTGAGAGTGTGATTATATAGGAATAAAATGTTGTGTTGTATTAGGAAAATTACACTCAGAAAAGATCAGATCTTATACAACTTGAGAGAGGTTAAATAGGCTGGAAACTTAGAAAAATCGCCTATGATCTGGAATCTTATTTTATTTGACCGGCTTATGACATGTGTAGTCATATTAAAGATAAAATTAAACTATTTGGATTGTAAATGTAAATTATTTGTGTTAGGATATTTTAAAATGAACCAAAGAAACTTGAACATGTGCTTGAGTTTATTTCAACATGAAGTGTCTACGAAGGTTAATTATAAGGTAATTATAAGTTAGATTTAAGACAGAAAATTGCTCAAATTTATATATGGTGAAAAATGTTGCTCAGATGTTGTTATTTTGCTCTGTTTGATGTATGTCCCTAAAGCAGTTTATTATTGAAATATTATTGAAATGGCAGATGAGAGTATGAGGATGATGTTAGAGGAGTTGAAAGCTAGCATGAATGAAAGTGCGAGGGAGATGAAAGCTAGCATGAATAGCAGTATGAAGCAGATGATGGAGGAGAATGCTAGTAATTTGTCTGCTAATTTGTCTATTAGGCTGGATGAAAGTTTGAAAGTTCTTCAGACCAGTTCTGCAAACCTAGAAAATAATGTGTCGCGTTTACAGATCAATACCCAGGGAATCGAGAATGCTGTAACTGACATGCGCACAGACGTGTCCAATGTCCATAAAGATTTATCCAATGTGCATAAAGATGTGTCTGATGTTAAAATTGATGTTTCTAAGGTACAGAAAGATCTTACTATGTTGAATCTTGATGTTGCCAATGTCCGGGGTGATATTTCATGTGCTAGAGCTGAAGTAATTGTTGTTAGGAATGATGTTGCTACTGTACAAGACAAAGTAGAGGAAGTTCAAAGAGAGGTTAGAAATGCTCGAACTGATGTGTCAAATGTTCAAGTTGACATCAATAATATTCATTCAGATGTTAATGATATGAAAAGCGATATCAATAAGATACAAGTAGAAGTCAATACTGTTTTTGTAGACATTGCTAAAGTTCAAACTGATGTTAACAAAGTTAGGGAAGAAATTGAAACTTCAAAAACCCTTTGTACTCGTAACATTAGTGCATTAACAACTCGGTTAGTTGACGAGTCTGTTAGGACAACAGCTTCTTTAGCTGGTTTAAAATACGATGTAGAGGTCATGAGAACCCAAGTATTAGATCACAATCGTTTACTTAAGGAAGACATTGAGGTAGATATCGCGGAAATGTTAACTGCAAATGTAACGGTTTGGAAAGATGAATGGAACAGGTCAAGTGGGGAACATGTCGATCAGATTCAGGAGCGAATTGAAAGAAAACTTGCCAGTACACAAGTAGACATTAATAATGAAGTAGTTCAGATCAGGAAAGACTTGAATGTAAGGATGGATTCGCTATCCGAAAAGCAGGTAGAGGATAGAACTCAGATAGGTCAGGACGTGCAAGCATTAAAAACTGCGTTAGAGGAACAGATTCACAAGGTTGTCTCTGATGTTAATGAAACTACGAGCAAACTGCAGAATTTGAAACTAGGAGAAGCTAGCATGATGGAAACCTATAAGGAAGAGTTGATTAGGAAAGTCATCACGGAAATCACAGACAAGGATACTGAAGGATTGACTGGTGAAGAGGATAGAAATTACGTGAGAAGATGTAACCTCGCTACAGAAGAGAGAGATATTAGTCCTGAAGAACGTATATCCAGATTCAGGGAAGAAGAAGAGGATCGGAATATTGAACCTGAATGGAAGTATCGTGATAGTGGGAAACATTATATGGATTCATATCCGAGAAATGTGACAGTCATCCGGAATTTTGAAGACAAACCTCAAAAATTTAGCAACACTGATAGTCTCACACCGATAGAATATATCAGGAATCTTAAAGACTATTTCATAGAAGCCCACATTCCTAGAGAGAGAGAGATGAGAATCGTAGAAAGATTTCTAGCTGGAGGACCCCTTGAGTGGTTTAGAGCATTTCGGTACACTTTCAGCAATTTTGACGAATTTGCAGAGGCACTGATAAAACGATTCTGGTCAATAGAAGCTCAGAATTCATTAAGAGCTGAGGTATACTCGAGGAAGTATTCAGGTACTCTTCCAACACGGTACGCTGATTTCTTCACGAGTCAGCTATCACGCTTGAGATTTTTGCAACCCCCATTGTCAACAGAGCAGTTGATAGATGCGATTTCACGTATGCTGCCTGTGGAAGTAAGAAGACTGATCATATCGTCACATATCAGAGATTTGACAAGTATGGACGAATTATTGAGAAGGCTTGACTACACGAGTCCAATGCCAAATTTGGTACAAAAAGGTCAGAGGCACGAATTCAAAGACGTTAATACAGTCTACATGGATCAAGTGCAGCAAACTGATAAGCCTGAGGAAGAAAAAACTGAAAATGTAGGTCCTCATAGGAATAATTATTTCCGCAACAACAGATCCCAAGGTTACCGTCCATATCAGCAAAGACGAGGCTGGAATAATAATAGAGGGAATTACAACAACGGAAGAGGTAGATACTATAACAATGGTTATAATAGAAACTACAATCGAAATAACCAGTATCAGAATCAGAATCAGAATTCTCAAGGTCAGGTTATGACACCCGACAAGTATCAAGAAAGAGAGAAAGAAAGTCAGCAGTATCTGAAGGAATTACGAGAAAAGGAAGCTGAAAACCAAAAGAAAAGACAGGATGTAGTGATCGATCCTGGTTCTTCTACAAGTCAGCAGGGGAACTTTGAGACTGGTAACACAAAAAAACGCCGATTTCTCAACGACAGTGAGAAACTATGAATACATTGCCACACCACACCTAATTACCATTAATGAAATTTACGAAGTAACTGATGAGGATTTATTAGAAGAGAGGGGAATCGTCAAAGAGGAAAGACCATGCGCCTTACCTATTATTTCTGTACTGATAGATGGCCAACAGTATAAAGCTCTTATGGATACTGGTGCAATTATTTCGATCATCTCTGATGAATGCTATCAAAGTCTGTTAAAAGGAGAAAACATGACAGTTTTACCAGTTTCTACCGTCAAAGTGAGAGGAATTTTCCAAGACAAGGCAGTGAAATGCAAGATCCAAGTGCTGTTGAACTTTGAAATTAATGGAAGGAATTATGAACAGATCTTTATTGTGGTTAACAAGATCCATTTCGATATTGTGCTAGGAATCGATTTTATATCGAAGGTTGGAGCCATTATTGATATGAAGAATAGGAGTATTAGCTTTAATGATGGGTACATGATCACAGAAGAGATCGAAGAACAGGACGTGAAAAACAGTCTGGAGATAGACCTTAGGGAAGAAATTTTAAATACCATTATTAATGAAGTGGAGAATATAACAGAAATACCCAGTAGAAAAACTGAAGGATTTGAAGAAATTCAGGGGGAATTTGAGGATTTGATAAAGGAATTCCAAGATATTTTTGATGATAAGCCTGGATTGATTAAAGACTATAAGTATAAGATAAGGCTGGCCGATGAAACCCCTTACCAAAAGAGAATATACCCCATACCTGAGAAATACTATCAAGAAGTACGAGGGTTGATCAGAAAAATGGAGGTAGACGGGATTATTAAAAAACAGGCGTCGTCTTACATAAACCCCATCACTGTAGTCAAGAAAAGTAATGGTCAGATACGTCTTTGTCTCGATGCTCGGACCATCAACTTGAAGATTCTTCCAGAAAATGACCGACCACCTAAGATTAGAGATCTGCTTAGAAAGTTCAAAGGGAGAGCATGTTTCAGTGTTCTTGACTTGACATCTTCGTTTTACCAAGTTCAACTGGAAGAAGAAAGTATGCAGTACACTGGATTCCTATTTGACCAGACGTCATGGGTCTTTGTGAGAATGCCTTTTGGAATGGTCAACAGTGGACCAGCACTTATTCGAGCACTTGATAGCAAGCTCACTGACGAAGTTAAGGAGAATGTAATCTGCTACATTGACGATTTAATTGTATCTTCACCCAACGCCGCAGAACATTTAGTGCATTTGAGAAAGTTGTTTGAAAATTTAAGGGAGGCCAATATCAAGGTCAATTTTGGAAAATGTCAATTCTTGAAGAAGGAGATCAATTACTTGGGGCATACTATTGATAAGGATGGATATCATCCAAACATGCAGAAAGTAGATGCGATCACTAGGTTCCCAAAGCCAACCAAGGTGAAACAAGTCAGAGAATTTGTAGGCGCATGCCAATTCATTAGCAGCCACTGTCCGAGATACTCTGAAATTATGGCTCCTCTGTATGATTTACTCAAGAAAAATAATAGATGGAAATGGAGTACCGCAGCAGACGAGGCTTTTGAGAAAGCAAAGGAGATGCTCAGAAACAACGTCAAACTGGAGTACCCAGACTTTGAGAAGGTGTTCTATATAGAGTCTGATGCATCAAGAATAGGCATTAGTGCAGTCTTATACCAAAAAGACGAGGCAGGCAACAAGCACTACATTGCGTTCACTAGTCGAAAGTTAAAGAAACACGAGGAAAACTACTTTACGACAGAACTAGAAGCGTTAGCTTTTGTTACAGCTTTGCAAGCTTGAAAAAAAATGTTGCTGGGACATAAGGTTATCATTATTACAGATCACAAAGCACTTCAGTTTATGCTGCAAACTGACATGTCTAGTGATAGATTGACACGTTGGGCTTTGTTCACCCAACAGTTTAACGCCACTATCGTCCCTCAGCCTGGGAAAGATAACTTACTGGCTGATGCTTTATCACGTAACCCTATCAAAAATGTGCAGATACACCATGTACAATTGGAGCAGCAAGATCAAGAGACCGTTAGGAGGTTAGCCCGAATCGGTGTGTCACAGAAGAGACACGCTCCAATCAGGAAAATGTACAGGTTCCTTAAGGGTTACATGGACAATACTGATGTTGACTATGCAGCTACACAGAGAGATTCACGACACTTTGTCTTGAGTGGAGACATCGTATGTAAGTATGCTGACTCTGCGCATACAAAGCTTCGAATAGTCGTGCCACCTAAACTTGTTGTCAATTTAGTGTGGGTAGCTCATCACGCAACTGGACATGCGGGTTTAGATAAAACTCTTGATACTCTTAAAGAGAGGTTTATTTGGACTAACATGCGTTCCAGCATTGCTAATGTCATTCGTTCATGTGATAAATGTCAAAGAGCAAAGTATGCTTCCGCTCTATTAAAAGGAAAACCTAAGGCGATGATTCCCTCTAAACCAAATGAACTCATGGCGACAGACATATTTGGTCCTTGTCCGAAGGGATATCAGGGTAATCAGTACCTGTTGGTTACCGTGGATGTCTTCTCAAAATTTGTAACAATGAGTCCCATGCAAAAAGCTAACACGAGGAACGTTGTAAGCAGACTGGAACATGCTGTATTTACAAAAGCTGGTAAACCAGAATATCTACTTTCGGATCATGGAGCTCAGTTCACATCCTTAGAATTTGCTGCAGATATGGAAAGACTTGGTATTAAGCACATATTTTCAAGCGTGCGATATCCGGAATCGAATTCTTCAGAAAGATATATGGCTGAATTTTCGAAATTCTGTCGAATTTTCTGTCCGAACGATCATTCTGGTTGGGTGAGATTTGTACCCCTTATTGAGGAATGTTTAAATTCTACAGTGCAGGAGAGCACAGGAGAGGTGCCAATGAGACTTCATCTAGGAAGAAACCCAGAAAGGCCGTGGGACAATCTTTTTAACCACGTTCCTAGAGATCCCGACTTAGGAAGGCAGCAGAGAATAGACAGAGCGAAGGAACAACTCCAGAAAGCAGCAGAAAAACGACTGAAAAGAGTAGCTGGAAAACGTTTTGGTGCTCCCTTAGAAATTGGAAATCAGGTATTATTACGCAGACCTGTCAAGGCTGACGTGGGTAAGAAAATCTATCCCAAGTTTGGAATAGTGTTCATGGGTCCGTTCAGAATTACGAATGCCTATGGAAACAACTGTTATGAACTATACGATGATGAGAATAATGTCGTTTATGGCAAAATCAATGCTGGGAACTTGAAGAAATATTATCCAAGAGTAAGCCAATAATAATTCAATTTCGTGTTCAAGTGAATTGAGATATTTATAACACAGAGTTTAAAAACAATTTGCAACTGTTTTTAAAACGTGGTGAAGGGAGAATGCCCCCGTAAATTGAATTATATTGAGACCACGATGGCTGTATTGGCAAATATGAATAAAGTTATGAATGTCATAGTTGTGACGTGGATATTCATGACGTAGGCACGGATGACGTAGAATTCATGCAAGTAGGCTGGTTGAGCTGAGATTCTTGGTGACGTCATGATTTTGTTCGAGAAAGATCTGAGATTTACGACGCAGTCGCAGGAAACAAGGTATTGTGCTAAGGAAGAAGTTACGGTATTGGAGGAGAGACTCGAACCAATGAACGATAGTTTGGAAGGAAGACGGAGATTGCTGAAACTACGATATTTAATTACTTTTGGCATGCAGATTTGTGGAAAACTATTTTCAGTTATGGCATTGATTTGGAATTTTGAAGAAATTAATTTTGAGTTTTTGAAATTCGAAAATCCGTCAAGTATAGCCAAAGTTAAAACTTCTAGCAATGACGGAGCAACAGGCTGTGGAAGGGATGGATACGCCCCTTAAGAAGTTAATAAAAGGTCGTGCACAGAAGAGAGGAGCTCTCATATCTCTCATACCGCTGATACCGCATATATATTTCTGATGTCAGATAGTCATTGTCGAGTGAATAAGTGAAGCAAGTCATCTTTAGCGTGTGGTTAAAGCCCGGCGCATCGAACGAACACGGAGCAGTTCCATTTTACAGTGTTCGAAACTAAGTGAAGTTGAAACGCTCACATTAACGTTTCTATCAGACAAGATATAAAGAGTTAACTTCTGCCTTCATTATAATTCAATTGGGCAGTACAACATTGAGGTGTGTAGAAGATTTGAACAATTTCACAGTTATACTTTGAAAGATATTGGCATTTTAAGGCTGCAGACAAAAGTGATTTTCTCGCCACCTGAGAGGCACTTTTAAATTTCCACAGTATACACTACGGCTGACACGTGTTACAACCGTGATATTGGAGAATACGTTTGGTAATACAACGATACATTCTACTATGGAACATTATAATCTTGCAGTGCTTTCAATGATTATAACAGAAGTTGAGATGGAAGGCTAAGGCTTTAATGCAATTGGGACATATATCGATGGAGTGAAGTAACAGCATGGAACTTCGTTAATCGTCTTTCTACAAAAGCGAGCATGTAGTGAACATCCAACTACACTCATGCATCGTGAATCCATCGCCGAATTATATCAAATGACAGTGGAAATATTTTCATACTCCACGATTATGAATATTTCTGCGGAAATAACTGCAATAAACTTCATGGCGAATTACGACTGGAACTTCAGGGAACTTTCAAGAGAGGCCAGGGTGGACCCGGCTCATAAAGAAGAGTTTTGCCAGAAGGATGTCTTTCGTATACATGGAGCAGTGCAATTTCCGGAGAAGGAAGCAGTTCGATTCTCCGAGGACGCTGATTCCAGGTTCGAGGACGGAGCACATCTTTACGCTGGTGAAATGGAACCAACAGCAGTTTTCTTTGCAAACTTTCCTCTAGAACTTCAATCAACAGATAAGGTAGTCGTGAACGTTTCTTGTATTATTTGAGTCATGTAGCGATATCTGAGCAACCATTTTCCCCATATTTTTGTCCTATCTTTTGCCCCATTTTCTGGCTTGACATTTCTGTACTCAGTACACTTCGATGATTTATGCCTTTTTCTACGATTTGTTGAGACATTGTTATGTCATTGGCATAGTTAAATAATTTTGGATCAGTTGAGACTGATAATTTAGATTCTTTCAGTAATTTGCATATTTTTGTAGTCACGATTTGACTGTAAAGTTAACGATTTCTATGGCAGATTTGAATTCAGACAGCGTGTCACTTTATTAAAGTAATTCTATTCAGTAAATTACTTTGACCAATTTTCTGTCATCCTCAAGAAAGAAGAATGATTAAATGATTTTAGAGCGTTAAAATCTAATACGTTATCGACGATCTTTGAAATACTAGTCGTCTTATGAACATGATTGCAACATAGACATTTATCATTGCATTATAGACAATTTTATGAAAAATGAACTTTGAATACGATTTATTGAATACACTATAGTAATGAACATTTGATAGGAATTTTTCCCAATTATAGATTGGAACAATAATGTTTGCATTCCACAGTCTAATTGTATTCTATTCGACTATTTATGCAGTTTAGATGAACTTTGATTGAAGATAGTATTTTTATACTGCGTTACTTTGAAGATATTAATCTCAATTTTGATAGACCAGGGAGGAGTGTCTAATCGTATTTGCTATTAAATGTATTTGTGATTGGCAAATTTTTACTTCATATCGATTCATGAATGAAACCCACGAAGGTTAAATAATAACAGACATTAATACAATTGATGAATATAAGAATTTTTGAAGAGGAACAATGGATGTATAATCGTTAGTTCAGTGGACCTGTAAAAGTCGCTGATGAGTAATGCCCTTGAATAATGAAGGAGGTTCCCACAGTAATAAATGAAGTTGTTGAATTTATGAGTGGAGGTTTTTGTATGTAATTTGGAAGATTTTGATGCCATATATATGAAGATATATGATGAATTCTGGGCCTATTGTTGAGCAATTTTGTGCGTTTTGAGCGAAGTATTTTTCCGCTGAATGTATTGTCCTGGTTCTTTGAAAGTTATTCATGTGAAAATACTGTTCAAGTTAACAAGAGTGTTAAATAATTTGAGATGAAGATTTTGAATGGAGGTTACCGTCACAAATAATTATAATTATTATTAAACCTTATTAAACCTGAATTTGACAGTTAAATAAAACTAACCTTCATTGGTCGATTATATCACCACGATTTAAGTAATTATCAACCGGATAAACGTGTGGTTTAATGTATTTCTTGTATAAATAATATAAACAATATTAATATTGTAAATAATTTTGTAAATATCTTTGATAACAATTTGTAATGAAAGGGATTAATAGAGGCGTGTATAAAATTTCCAATTGTCGTTTGACATTGTTATAAACAATTTATTATTGTTATAAATAATTAATGAACTTTTGTTATTAACATTAAGAGTTTTGTTTTTATACTCTAAACAACGCTAATTAAACAAGTGGATTGAACAATTAAACATGATTTAGGATTATTGGAGTATTCCACTGGTGTTTGAATGGAGCATTTAAAACATTTGCGTGATAATATTTCAGTTGAGATGTGGACATTTAACGTGTTTTGAAAGGAGAGCTAAGCTCTGATGTAACTCGCATATGCTAGGGTTGAACGGACAGGTGAGTCCACTTGACGATGCAGGTGCATTGCAGCTGGCCCGGACAACTGTATGATAGAGGCCAAGGACGTTTACATAATAGCCTTGTGGCTATAAATAAAATGTGATGTGTATAAACACGCAAAACAATTGATATATGTGTCTCGTCCCAAATCCCGTTTCCATTCCAAGTGCATTATTGTAATTACGTTATTTTGAGCTTGAGAAAGCTAAAACATTGTATGTAGAGTATAATAGTCCTACAGGAGGACATGGTTATGTGGTCGATGGCTTCTGATTGCCACGTGGATTTTGTTGTTTTATTTTGTTAATTCATTCTTTTTGTGAAATAAATTATTGTGCAGTTTAAAGTTTCTCGTCTTCGTTATGGTTCATTTTAAATATCATGGTGGAGGTTATTGTGTGGGCACGCTTTAAGTGATCCAGTTGACAACCCAGTCCCCGAGATAAATTTAAGAGGTAAGTAAAGGTAAGTATGAACCCCCGTATATTTTGGTGTGTTTCACAATAATTTCATGTTAACTATTGTGCTCTAATCTCGATAGTATCTGTCAGTGCCATTTTCATTGATGTAGCTGTGCCGGTGCGTTTGATTATTGGCAATCCGATTGAGGGGGCGGATATCTGACAGCCTACTATCCTGAGATCGGGGACACTACGCAGTATTCAAGTTACTTCGCAAGCCAGTTGTCAAAACTGAAATTTTTGCAACCTCCAATGCCAGAGTCTGAATTGATTACGGCATTGACACGTCTGTTCCCGTTAGAGGTCCAGAGAACGCTGATAGCTGCTGGAGTCGAAAATCTGGAAGACCTAGACGAAATTCTTCAACGTTTAGATCACGTCAGCAACCAGAATTTTTGGGAGAGGAACGTCAGGTCAGATCCTCGAACCATTAACCTGATAACGACAGACCGACATTGCCCAACGGAGAGTGGTGATAATGAGAGGAATTACCAACCACGTGACAATCGTGAGGGAAGGCCACGACAGGAATCCTATGGCGAGATATACCAAGGACAATATCCCCAGTATGAGAGAAGAGGGAGATATCGCGGTGGGAGGCAGTACGACTCCAGAAGGAATAACTCGAATTGGAGAAACGGAGACGATAGGAATAACCAGAGATTCCACAATCCGGAAAATCAGAACTCCAGGGACGCCAACAATCGCCAGTACTTGGAAGAATGGCATAAGGAAAGTATGAAATACGTAGGGGAGCTTACCCAGTTGAACGACACGGAAGAACCTAAACCTGGAACTTCAAAGGAAGGCAAAGGAAAGGAGAAAGCACCGCTTTACGGAAGATTGACATAGAGCAAGGAGGATGTTTCACACCGATTGTCTTATGGAAGACCACTGAAGAGGATTTGATGAAGGAAGAAGTTAAATGGAACCAGATCATCGAAGAAGAAGAAGTAGATGACAGGGCGAAGGAAACCATATTTAACCCAAAGGAGGAAACACACGAACTGGAGAAGTTCAGAGAGCACATTTAATACAGCCAGCTTGAAATTGTATCACGCTGAATAAGAAGAGGAAACATCGAGGGAAATGAAAAATAAAAACTCGAAGACTTATTATTTCTGAAGAGGTAGGCGGCGTATGTGCCCATTTACGATGATGTGGTCTGGCTTGAACTCAAAGGGAGCGCGCTAATGACGTCAGCGAGCAGGTTCCGAGCTGTCAGCCCAGCAAAGTTTGAACGAGCCGCATGTTTCACGTGGTGCCAACGGAAGTTGAAAGCTATTATTCTTATAAAGCTTGTGTTATGGAAGAAGGTTATACCAGCACGTCAGAATGAAGTTAGGAGTAATTCACCAGCTTATTCCTGTTGTTTTATTGAAATTTACCAACCTTCTCGATCTTTCTATGGATATAGCCAATGACACGTAAGATCCAACATTACGTAATGCGAGATCACGGATCTATATGTGTCCTTGGGACAGTATATAAGCCAGCCCTGGTAGAGGTCAGGTATCTTACATCTCACACCGACACAGTCATCGAGTCGTCATAATAATCCAAGTGTGTGTGTGTGTCCACGACAGTGAAATGCGCTGTTATTCTGAACGAGCGCTCCTTGGAGCTAGGCAACATATACAACGCCACTATGCCCGAGTGGACATAGACTTTGTGCTTCGTTTGTGGTAATATAACAGTGCTTCGAAACTTATAATATTCGCTGGTTGAACACTTCAACAAGATTCCAAGGTATGTGAGTGACTTGTTTTTTTTTTTTTTTTTTTAGCGTATGGCTTTTAGTGCCGGGAGTGTCCGAGGACATGTTCGGCTCGCCAGTTTTGTAGCTGCTTCGAGACGGACACCCAGTGGGTGAGCTACAAGTACCATTGGGGAGGGAAGGAGGGAAGTTGGAATGTAAGGACGAGGAGTTGGAAGGTAGCGGCTGTGGCCTATAGTTAGGGACCAACCCCGGCATTTGCCTGGAAGGAAGATGGGAAACCACAGAAGACCATCTTCAAGGTTGCCGGCGGGGGGATTCGAACCTCCTCGCCTCCCGGATGTGAGCGACTGCCATCAGTCATGCCGTAACCACCACGGCTAACTCACCCGGTGGTGACTTGTTACACAAGTATATGACTTTATCTTGTGCTATTCCCACCACTTAAATCAAACGTGAGAACTGGGACCACAACATTGAACATTTGCAATTGAGAGTAGGCTACCCCACCAACATACATTTTTACGAGGAATTATCAGGCCAGATTCCACCCTTGATTTATCAAAGACATTATCAACAGGAACTGTTACCTATTTTCTTGTCCAGTCAGCCGCTGGATTACATAAGTGGACTTCATTATTTGCAATGGGCCACGCTAGTAACATGACTTGTATGTATGAGGAGCAGCCCCATGATAGAACAATTTCACTGCCCCAGTTAGTGAATATGGTTGGCAGCTAAGGCGGCGGAATGTGAGGAGATCATACCAGAATGACCCATTAGGAACGAGGAGCAGGGCCATCTACGGCATATTTCTGTGGATGACAGGAGAGCGGCGCGCTATAAGCATGTCCCATGTCCAGCGTGTAGAATTCTCAGATCCATGGTGCCCTGATTAGGTCTGCGCCGAGGGAGTTGAATGCTTCAACATGTCCTATGTCCAGCATTTTAGAATTCTCAGATCCGTGGTGCTTGGGTTCGATCTGCACCGAGGGAGGTCAACTCGCCACAGAAAACATGATACCGTAGAATTCCGAAAAGCCTGAATAACTTCTCGAGCCATGAATTTTCCACCATTCCGATGCAACCAATTCACTTTCTCTATTATTAAGAGCGCATTTATATTTAAATGATTACACATTTTAAGAGTAATTTTCCTTGCAGTCAAGTAGACTTGTAGCTGAGGTGCATCCTCAAAATTTCGTTTTTGATATTGCAGTAATAAGATGGGAAGTCTTACCCCATTCAGAACGCCACAGAGTTATGACACAGTTTATGAATTAATAATTTTCTTCTGCATGACAGAATATATTTTTCCAATAATAATAATAATAATAATAATAATAATAATAATAATAAATGTCTATGCATTAATATTGATAAATAATGAATTATATGAACAGTTATGGAAGTAATATTCCTTCAGAATGACAAAAATGAATGGCTATGATAAAAGTGTTGAATATGATTAAACAATTAATTTTAATGTAAAAATTGAGAGCATACGATTCGTTATCGTCTAGGGTTCTGTTAAATGAAACTGTATTGATGTTGTGTTGTGCCAGTGCACTTTGTGAAAAGTTAGTAGAGGCTTTGATCCTCATATGTAGTGGACGTAGCGGGAGTAATAGCCTGAGAGCCACCGAAAGCTGTATGCTTGTTAATAGGAAATAAAATGGGAGATTTCGTGAGTCAGATCCTGTCCCATAAGCTTCAATATGTTTCAAATCTTAAAGATTTCCCCTATGATATTATCAGCTCCAATGATTAATTATTACATGCAATGTTGTCATGCCAATTTTTATCTTTTGAATTCTTGTCCAGTGAATAAAATCCTGAAATTTATAAAGGATATTCCGAGCAAACTTCAAAGTAACCAAACTTGATTATTATTGTTGTTGTAAAATGTCAAATGAAAAGATTTAACTGCTGTGCCCAAGAATAGTGAATATGCTGTGTATTTAATTTCGTCAAGAATTGTGTCGTTTTCTAAGAAAATCCAGAATGAAAATATGAAACTTCGAGTGTGAAATTAATCCATCCAAGTGTCAAGATTGTAAATATGTGAATTGTAAATAAGTGAATAGGACGATTGAACAATACTACTTTATAGTTTGAAGTGAAAATATAATTTTATGTCGTCTCTAAAATGTATAGATTAACAAATGAAAGTATAATTCATGAACATAGTCTAGCTCATCGGCCAGTATTAAATAAGACTATAGTTTATTTTGTTTGAGCGACATAACATCCTTTAGGGAGTGCGTGTGTTATTCTGTTGCTTCTGCCAGTCGGCAGAAATTTGCTGAATAAATTTTCTTGGTGAATTGGTTTATTTTTAAATATGTTTTTAATTCTCTTGTTATATGTCATGACTCTTTCTTTTTTCCTTTACGGAGAGCATGAATGCAGTGTCTAGTAATTACAGCCCAAGCCCAGAACGCCCTGAGAGAGATCTCGTGCTAACACTGCATTTATTGCTACCTCGCATGTGGTTGTCTGTCACTCCAGGTGTACAGACGGGCACAATATGTGAAGATCACATTGTATATAAAAGAAAGAGAAGTATAATTATTGCAAGAGAGTTAAGACTCTACTTTATAATGTTAAACAAAACGATTCAGTTCGTATAAATATTTTCGCAATTATTTAATTAGGGAAATAATTTTGTAATAATTATCTGTTCGATGTTTTTTGAATTACAGTGTATTTCTGAATGAATGTTTTAGAATGAGTGCTTTTAATGTTGTTAAGAGTGATTGAACAACTCCGGCTGCCATGAATGTCGAGAGGGAGTGTATAAATGCTAGTGTTAAAATCTGAGAGTGATTGTTTGAAAAGGGTTTGAGATATGTAGAGTTTTATATAGAGAAAATGTAAATTTAAACACGGCGACTGTACGCTACACAGCGCGGTCACAGTAAATGTGTGGGGATATGTATTTCCGTTAGATATTTCAAGGCCAGTCTATTATATAATGTGGACAGTTGTTAGCATTCCACCGCCTTCTTAAGCACGACAGCCTCACGGCTCATCTATCGAGTGTGTCATTTTTTGAATGAGTGCGCGCGGCTAGATGTGTTACGAGAAGCGTGCCGGCATTTTATAGCTCTTCAAGAATGTTTGGCACGCAAGTATTTGTCTTAAACGTTTTAAATATTTCTAGTAGGCTCAGGCCAGTCAAAATTTGTTGCTATTTAACTGACAGCATAATAAATTTCAATAGTGTTTTTGTTGTAGTAGAGGAGTGCGTATGAATGTGTGTAAATAATTAATGAATTAATAATTGTTATTTATTGTTTAAAATTAGTTATAGTTTAGGCCTACCATTGTTTTAATAAATTTACTCAGTTGGTTTTTCGTTGTTGTCTTCGAGTTATTTATTTTAAATATAATAGAAACAGTGGTGTTGTGAATCCGTTTTTAGGTTGGAGCCAAGTTCCTGCAGAGTCCCCGACAAATTAAGGTAGGTGTTCAGCTGAGCCAGTGTATTTTGTTGTATATTCACTGTGTAGATTCCCGAAGACCTTGTTGGAGCAATTTCTGATGGATTTTTAGCCGGAGCTCATTTAGTAATAAAAATCCAGCTTTTGCTATAGATTCCCAACAGGCAGCTTCCCGAATTTACGGGTACAGTACCTAATTTGAGAATACGGCTGCTTCCTATTCAAATCCTGGAAGTGTTTTCCGTGGTTTCTCCACTTCTACTCCAGGCAAAAGCCAGGATGGTTCCTAACTTAAGGCCATGGCCTTCTCCTTCCCAATCCAATCCCCACTGTTCAAGCACACTAGTTCAGCCATAACAATAACACAGGTTATGACACAAATACATGGGGTTAAGTTATAAGACCACGATGTCGTAGCCCCTAACATAAGCAATGACAACAAAAAATTCTATTTGCATTCTTGTAGCTCCATTTTCCAGTATTTACATTTTTTAAATACTGTATTTGTCTTATCTTTGCTTCATTTGTGTCTGTATTTTTAGCTACTGTCGGTTCGCGTTGCTTGTAAGGAAGTACTTCAGGGTTTCATATTAAATTTTTGCCTTATTACATAAAATCCTGTAATTTCTGATGGAATTTAATCAATTATGCGAATGCTTGTCTTCGAATTTGCCGCTATTTCGGTGGCACCATGCCCGCCAGTCTCAACAACTGTTCTCCTACGAATGCCACCATCTTTGTTTTGATGTTACGGTCTGAGATATTGTAGTCGGTCTTGGCTCATCAGTACGGTACGCCTCGAGATGCATCGAGAGCACTAACGTCAGTCTCGAGTATCTCGAAGTAGACTTTTTCCCATCACTTCACCGAAGCTTATGCATAGCGAACTTCCGTCCCGCGTATCTCCATTTTATTTTCATTGGCAATGAATCGTCCGTGATTATGTTTATTATCTTTTCGGATTGCGGATTTGTTTTTAGGTGTTCAACTTATATATTAGGAACTAGAGGGTTGGCCTTTCTTGAATATACAAGTGTCTCCTCAAAGAGTAGTTAGTAAAACTTCAATGCTACATGGATCACTTCACTGTTACTTTTAACGCACGGGTAGTGCACATGTGATCTCAATTAATTCAATGCTACAAAACACTGCTGCTGTAATGAAAAGATGACTCAGTTAAACTAGCAAATTAAACAATAATACAATAAAAGCCCAAAAGTATCAGCAGCACATACTCACTCCACAAGAATGGATGGTCTTGGTTCGAAATTGTAGAAAGAGGAAACCATTCATTGTGACGGATATGGTTGGGAAGTTCGTTGAATTTACAGGGTTAGAAAACATAATGAACAACAAAGGTCGCAGTGCTAATGGGAATCGTATCCTAATTTCTAAAATGAGAAAAAATAAATTTTGTAAAGGACATGGTCCAATCTATTTCAATGCCGACTACTCGGAAGATTACGAAGTTTTTGACTTAGACAAAAAGGGGGGGGGGGGGATAGAGAACTATTTTCAAATCCCCTCAAGTCTTTTACCCCAACAGAAAGAACATGCTCTAAGCCACTCTCCTACCAAAAAATACAGGACTTAAAGAAATGCTACACTATGTGCCACTCTGTCACCATCTTACCACACCTTAGTAGGAGAAACAATGCAGCTTAAAATGATGTGGAGGATGTGCTCCCAAATGTAGAGGTGATGAATGTGAATAGTCATTACCATGTGAATCAGAAAGACACTGAAGTAGTCCAGTTTCGAAATAAAGCGGATGATCTTAAGTATGGAATTTATAACGTTCAGTCCATAATAAATGTAGCAAATAAAAGCTGTTTTATTTCATGTCAGTAATATCTATATATCATTTGTTAATGAATGCAGAAGTGATCCAAGTTCATAAAAGTGTATATTACGTGATCAATATCGGATGTGTCAAGAAGAACTCCTACAAAAGACTAAGTTATGACACGGTCGACTCTAGAAAGGTCGGAAGGTTCAACCTGACAACACTGTAGCTACGGCTATTGTCAGTCATACTTCGTCACGAGCGCCTGAACTGAGACAGCTGTTTGCTAGCAAGGGAGGCTACAAAAACTACGGAATTAATATCGGACAAAAATAATGTACATATTTAGCAAAACATCTGTTGATTTTTATTTACACATGATCAGTGTTACAATCGGAAATAAATGAATAACGTGCATATGATCGTGAAAAGTTGTTATTATAGCCAAGCAGCTGATATTAGGCATGAGTGACACGAAAATAATTTACCAACATAAAAGTGTTTAGCAAAATAAAGAAAATTATTTTGGTTTCTTTTCGTATTTTACTACTCTGAAGAATGGTAATAAAACAATTGGCGGTGTTATAATAATAATAATTTGGAGTAAGTAGATGCAATTGAGGGTTATGTGATGCAAAAATGTAGGCTATCTCCCATAACATCTTCACACTGTTGGCCTATAAACCTTCGATTCCGCCGCACATGTATGTAGATAATTTACTACCATTATAGAAATAGTCTGTTGCTGCTGGTATTCCATAACTGTATCAGATTACTTCTGATTCCGTCCTAAATTGCTGCAACTTTCTCTTCCCATAACCAAGTTTGCTGACATCAACAGCATCATTCCTTGCCTGTGAATAATTGTTTAGCAATACAGTGGCAATAACTGAAAGTATGTTTTCACTTAATTGACTAATTTATGCAATCTACGAACCATTTCGAAGGTTCCCTAATCCAGGCCTGGCGCAGATTTTCGTCACTTGGGAACCTAAACACTGGCGTGTTAGCCTCCCTTACTTGGTTAATTTGCATTACAGTTGGGGATACAACATGTATCTGGCATTGTTACGGTGCCGAAACATTCCATGAAAATCAAAGTTTAAAACATGAAGTACGATATGTTGTAATTCCATGTACCGTAGGCATTTAAAAATACCATATTTGCCAGATACAAAACACACTCGTCAGTGTGTTCTCGATTAGGGATTACAGTAAAAAAAACTCATCTGGAAGGGTAGTATAAACGCTACTATAAAGCGTATAAACGTACAAAGCATAAGAAACAAAATGTAGAAGGAACTATCCCTATGAGATAAACAAGAACACCTGCCAGACCACAGAACAATGTGCCAGACTGAACGTTCCCTCGTGTTCCCGCCTGACAAGGGTATGAGGTATGACTGATGAACATGTTGCCAAGTCTCAGCCTTCCGACCTGTCTAGTGTCGACCGTGGTTATGATAATACCTATCATAACATAAACATACAGTATTGTAAAAAAAATGTTAGCCTCAATATTAATAATCATGAAAATGCGTTTTGCTCATTATCTCAATACTGACAAAATTTTACTGGGGTCACTTCTGTCCTTAACTAGCCAATTATATTCGTTTTCCAGGTATTGCGAGAAAGCAATATTTGATAACACATGCGGTTCCATCTTAAAATCCAACCATGCCTAGTTTTCAGTACGGTATGGAAAACACGGAAAAATTTAAGATACCAGACCAAACAACACGCGACAAAATTTTAAAAGATGCTCTCTTACATCTTCACCCTAGTCTAGGTAAAGTACCATACGCTAATCACTGAAAGGGTAGAGGAGTTTATGGCCTCAATAACACAAACTAACGAACATCATTTTGCATGAATTATGGAGACCGAAACCTTCTAATGGAGATATGGATTGTCCTTTAGAACTATTTCAGTCAATATTTTAAGACAAGTTGCCAGAAAACTAAATACAAAAAGCTGCGTGCGTACTGCGGTGTTAAGTTGCTCTGTGAAAAAAAAAAAACACCTCGTCAAGATTATACGACGTGCATAGGTCTCCAGTTAAATACAATATTCCATTTGGAGATACACTTTCTTCGTCACGATCTTGAATAATTTTCGAACATAATCTGTAGTAAATTACGGGAAAATGTGCAATATTTAGACATGACGAGTGTTGTAAGCAGCACAACATTAGCTGACATTTCGCATCATTAATACAAAAGGATTGAACACAAGTAGAGCTTTCTCATTGCAC
Source organism: Meconema thalassinum (assembly GCA_946902985.2). NCBI lineage: Eukaryota > Metazoa > Arthropoda > Insecta > Orthoptera > Tettigoniidae > Meconema > Meconema thalassinum. The sequence continues at coordinate 882,613,698 of OX336389.2, read as the reverse complement.
ACAGCTAAATATAATATAATTCTTGGTGTATTTTACAACTTTTATTTTTCCTAACAACAAGAATTTGCGCAGTTACATTCATCGGAAACTGTAGTACACAGTTCCCATTGATTTCTTTACTTGAATAATAAACCGGAAGCTGGTTATGCATAACCATACGCCGGTGGAGCGTTCTATGGCGAGTGAAAGAACGGTAAAAAGTTTAAGCTGACAGGGCGTCCCCTTATTACTCCTTGCGATGAATCAGGTCATATTTTTAAAACCTCTTAAGAGCTTTTGAAATTGCTATATTGTATTTGTATGATTTTCAATCTTTAAGTATAAATTATATACATATGAAATGAATTTTAAGAATATACCTAGGTCTGAGGATTTGTTTTATTGTACATTCCCTGCGTGACTATTTTTAATAAATGATCTTATGAGCAGGGAAAAATCCCTTCATGTGGCAACACTGAACTAACTTCAAACAACTCATCACAAACACAACCTTAAAGAATAATCGCCATGCAAAAAATATCTACTCCTTACCTAGGGCTACCAACATACATGTAGGGATTGTAATTAGTATTTTCAACTGTTGAAATTTGAAAATACAAATCTATTTTGTAAGCCAGTAATTAGCTGAAAACCTCTTTGGTTCATTAAACAATTATTGACTCACAAAAACAGTGCCATGTGGTTGGTTGGTGGGTCGGTCGATAAACCACTTCTGGATAGTAGCCCTGTGTCTTATTCCACTACCGCGGTCTACCAGAGACATGGTATAAATGCAGCAGTCGGGAGGCTCTTTTACGAGCTCAGGTTGCAGCAACGGAGTGAAAAACTCGGTAGGCTGCATTTCCCCATTCATTTATCCTAAGAGGGTTAATCCGTGACTTCCCTCTTCATCTCCAAGCAGATAGTAGGTACCTAACTTATGGCCGTAGCTACCACATTTACACACTGCTAGTCATCAAAAGAACAGATTTTGACAAATACTTAACACGAACAAATAAATGAGATGTCCCAGGCCCCTACCAAAGCAACAATAACTACTACTGATGCTGAGACATCAACAGGCTGGAATTTTACACTATTCATTGAGTGTATCTTAAACATGTCGATTAATGTATTGACACGGGTGTCCTGGGTATCCTCAAATGCCAATCCGAAGCCTTAAACTACAGCACAGAGAGCAAGTGCACCAAAGTCCACCTCCATAACTTCTCGATATGATTTCAAATCAGATATTGTTAATTCATGTACGGGACTTGGGACATCTTGGTCATCATACTTGGGAGAGTTGAATTTGTCTGATAACATGTATTTCTATGAGAACTGTTGTGTGTGCTACTAATCTTGAGGGTCTGAGTTTGGTGCAGGTGTCTTGGGAGACTAGAAACACATTATCATCCTGGCATTTTCCTGGGAAGAGTATGGAAAAATTCGGGGAGATATCCCACTCAGGATGACTGCTGTCAGCGCCGGGATTTGGAACATTGATCTCCGAACTTCTAAATATCCCATGCAGTCGTGGTGAACTACTTAATGAGCACAGCTATGCTGTGAGGTATTTATTAGCCTATTTTCACCTTATGTAAAAGTAGGCTTATGAGTTCACTTTTATTATTAATTATTATTATTATATATAATATTTCCAAATGGGGGTAATTCCCCGGTGGCAAATTGTACAATTACAGAAAATTACCAACAATAACATCAAACAAAATATACAAAATTCGCAATTTCGGAACTAGAGCAATTACATCGTAGTATTTACAAAACATTTCAATCTTCTCTTAAACACATCAATATGTTTGGAGAAAGGTTATAAGACTGAGGTAGGTAATGAGTTCCAATTATCAATACCACGAATATTTTCTCATAATTTTTACCCTGTGGTCGACCCTTAACTATATGTGGATGATCTGCCCCTGCTCAGATATGTGGAATTTCCCATGCTGGCCGATTAGTGTAAGTGTTAAACGTAGCGTATAGTCCGGATTTCGTCCTTCTATCTTCCAGAGATTCCCACCCTAGTTTTTCTGTCATTCGAGTTACACTACTTCTAGGATTAAAATCGTTGAGCACAAACCTAGCAGCCTTCCTTTGTACCAGCTCATTGATGAGCCCTACCTGATATGGGTCCCAAACCGCTGAGCCGTATTCCAAGATTGACCTCATCAGGGTCAAATTCTTTTGCGATAGAACTATTGCCTTTTAATACCCGCATTACAAAATGAAGTGATTTGCACGCTTTGGAGACGACACAACCCACATGGATACTCCATTTCATATCATTCCTTACATGGATGCCCAAGTATTTGCATGAGTCTTCTTCTACAAGTAAATAATCAACGATAAATTTGTAATTGCTATATAAATAATATCTTTGAATGTAATCTTGGTCTATGACCAACTATTCAAGCAGTATCGGCTGCATTTGTGTATTTTTACTAATAGCAATTAAATTGCTTTATTTCCTTCTATTGGAACAGCTTTTTATACTGACGGCCACAGCCGCCTCCCTTTTGTACACTGTCATAATTTGCAATTACGCACTTTTGAAATTATTTACTCAATTCTTGCCAAACTTAAATTACTAATCTCTCTAATCTCCTTTCTCGCTTACGGAAGCAACTGCAGATGCTGCCACGTAAACGTGAACAAGTATCTTTTTCGATTGTTGTGCTTAGACAGGGACTTTACTCAATGTAAATATTTGTATAGTTCATGTCTTCCACTTCTCTTTAGATTGCTAAATGCTGGTATAGTTCACTTAGCTAACTTCCTAACTAGGGTCATTTCCATCTATGCATTTTGATTACCGTTTTTTCGTAATCAAGATTTGGATCATTTCCGCTAAATCCTTTATTAGTATCTTTCTTGAGAAGGATTTATTGAGTTTCGAGCACAATAACCATTCCTCTTTGATCATTAGTTCTAAATTTAAAAAAATATGATTTTCTTGGCCACGGCCGCTTCCGCATCGTATGCCTAAACATTTAAGAACTACCGTACCCGAAGTTCCAACAGGTATTCCAATATTGTTTTAGTCAATTACTCCTTTTTCATTGCTTACAAACTTCACTTAAGGTAGCAGTTGAAAGTGCGCCACGTGAACTTTGTTAACTGTTTCCTTTGCTTTGTGCTAGCATCGATGCTGACTTTGGATACTCAGCATGCTTTTCAAGTACAATAACTGCATTTGTTCTAAAATACTTTAAGCTCGGTCATAATTGTGATCATCATAATAAAAACAAACATTTGTAAATGGGCAACGAGCCCGCTCTTCCTTTGCATTACTCTTCTGTGGTAAGTCTAAAATACTTTAGATAATCAGTCCTTTTAAACGTTTGTCAATTTTTACTACTTTTGTTAATACAATTTATTGTTTGGGTTTCGTCCTTTGTATCTAATCTTCTTCTTTCACTCCCAAACCTGTACCTCATTCTACTACATCTTCCCTATGGTGTTGATTGGAATTACCTTCCAATTGCTCCACCAGTCGTATGACGTACCGGTACCCAGTACATGTTGAAAGCTCCAACAGTTCAACCTTTACTAACGTCTACCAAACCAAGAAACCACTCTTGAATTTCACCACTTCCATCTACAAAACGGAGTAAAGTAGAAATCTGTGACTTATTAATAATATTGGGCATTTTCAACCACATTATTGCCACGAAATTCGTTTGTTCAAGCTTCCTCGTTTATCGTTACCACAACTAGTGAACTTATTTCAGCTATTAAATCAATAAGGATTGCAGAAGACATCCCTCTAAAAACGGTAGAGTCTTTCAGATGAGCTGCCAGAAGACGTTATTCACTTATATCTTGTAGAAGTTCGATGTAATTCCCCCTGATTACGGTAGTTCCTGCTATGTAATAGCACACTGCATCAATCAATCGTTTAAGTATGTCACGGTTTTTCTTTATCTTTTCAATGCGAAGTTGGTCACTGATGCGTCCACCCAGCTGATAGTTGATCCTTGTACGCTCAAGTCTATTTAACTGCAAGAAACACTTCATAGGGTTTGCAGACTTCTCATGTCTTGTAATGGACAGTGTTAACGTCTAATTGTCGAAGCCACTTTTACACCATAGACCGTTATCAGCAGAAAACAGTAAACATGGTCAGCAAAACAGTTTATTCAGTTTCTTGGACCCTAAACGAACGTATATATTCTCCGTTTTTCTCCCTGTGCTGTGCCTTTAAATCTGATAGCGCCGGCCAGGGCCTGCCATTCTTTATAATTTCTGTCTTCCCTCGAATAGTCCTCCGAAAAAAATGGGCATGATAATTAATCAGTAGTGCACGGTTCGGAACTCATTGGAGCACGTCAAATTCGGAATAGATACGAACGATTAACTAACAGTACACTCGTCACTGACAAAAGATACTGGGTGCGTAGCTCTCAGGCCAGGACTTCCAAAGGCACTTTACAAACGTGATATCGTACAGCCGGCCTTGGAGAGAAGAGACATTTCCCGCATTGTTGACATCTCTTCTGTTGCTCTCAAGACACGAGCAGGCCTTGCTGTACTCACCATTGCGGTTCGCAACATGCCATTTGTATAATGCACACCTATTTCACATACATAACTGTAATTATCTTAACTTTAAAGACGTTTTAGAAAAATATGGAGAATTCACACCTCTTCACTCTACTAGAAAACACCCCCCGTCGGAACATAACATGTTATTGGATCAGGATGTACGATGTATCATTTTCTTCCATAAACCGCGGCCGGCATTAACGGCAGTATTTAAGATTCCGGGACATTCTCACTTGACCGTATGCGCGTAAATATGGCTCTTTTCTTATTCGCGGCAATTATGAAAACTGGGCTTTAATAGTTGAAGATTGGCCAGTATTCAGTAACATACACCACATTAAGGAGACCAGACTTGGCAATTTACAGTTGCATTTGTACGAGGAACACCCGACACTTAGTTATGCGAGAGGGGGAAAAGCCACACGAGATAAGGGACTCTCACACACTGGAATCTCCCATCAGTCGAGAGCAGATAGTGACCAAGTTTGGGGGCTCTGACGCATCCCGAATGCGAAGTGGGTCTTTGCTCTTTTCAGAGGCTCCCTTCAGTGTACTGTAAATATAGCGTAAGGCACTGATAAATAAATATGAAATGAAATGAAACTGCTCTCACCAGGGCCGTGCAAGACTTAACCAGATAATTAGCCTATACAATACTGTACAATCTCAATTGACCATTCAACAACAATCACATAGTCACTCTAAACAAGCAAATTTTGGAAGTCAACCACCAATTCCAGTATCTTAACAAAACAATCACATAGACTATAACTAACAAATATTGACGAGTTGCATTATCTTAACTAAAACTGCAAATAAATAACTGTACATATTGTAAATACTTTCACCCATACTCTCAGACATAGATTTTATGGCCTAAGTGTAATGGATATGATGATGATCGCTTGACGATCGAAACTGGTCATCTAAGGGTATTTATTAATCTCAGGTAATTTTTTTCAGGATTAGGGAATAACCCACAATTGGGTACAATCGTGTTGACCGACTGAAAAACATCAAACTACATTTACTAAGGCAACACTGAAGAATGGCTTCAGACACCATAATGTTCACGGCTAGTCGGGCAAATCGTGAAGCCAAAAGAATCAAATTAAACAAGTAAATTTGGTTCAACAAAAATGCATAGAACTGAATCTTACTCCAAAATACGTACCAATTAAAACCGTACCAAGAACACCAGCGACGATCATTTCAACAAGACAAGCCAAAGCGATATGGATAAAAAATGAATTACGTTTCGCGTACGTTAGAAAATAAAAAATAAACCAACAATTGCACGACATTCAACTGCAATTAGGTAATTTTCTAGCATGTATCCCAATGGAGCTGCTTCACTGAACATATACACGACACTGTCAAAACAAGAGCAATGAGGACGCTCGAATCACTAGAAATTAAATTTAAAAGACTAAAAGACAGACACAAGATAATGAACTTAACGAACAACTCAAGAATAACAATGAATTCAACGTCCACAGCAGAGTAAACAACAGAACGAACGTAACCATTTCCACACAAGAAATTAACATGTTAGACAAAGGATTGAAATACAATATCACGGACGCACACACGACCCACAATATTAAACAATTGAACGCAGACATTGAGATAGCCAGTCACAAGCTTCCAGTACAAGATAGGGAAATAACCAAACTTTTAGCCACCAACGAAGCAAAAAAAAAATCCTTAGATGAGAGAGCAAGAGCAACAACGCTCACGTCAACACAAAGCTTAAAGAGGTAAAGTCATTGAAACAGAACATAAAAGAACAGGACTTAGTCATTACGAAAGCAGATAAGGGGAACACCACAGTAATTCTAAACAAAAGAGAATACATCGATAAAACAATCGAATTCCTGAACAACAATGAAATCAAGTTAGTAGGAAAAGACCCAACCAACAAATTCCAAAAACAAATAAAAATTGCTTTAAAAGAAACGGAATACATACCGGTATTGACCAAAGATGAAAATTCAAAATTTGTAAATATGAACCCGAAAGTACCGTCCTTGAGAGGACTGTAGTGTAGAGATTTGAAACCATTCTTTTTCAGTGTTGCCTATACAAATTGTCTTTTGCAGCTTTTCAGTCGGTCAACACAATAGTGCCCAATGAATTGGGCGGGATTTAAGTTATAAATATGTAAGCACACTCGTGGATAAAGTTACATGTATTAGTTAATTATCACATTTAAATGGGCAAATTTAGGATTACGCGTTTCGACCCTCAAGTGGCCATCATCAGATCCGGATCACTGTGTTAAAATAATTTTTTCACTACTGTTAATTCACTACTATGGTTCAATAGAACGTCGTTAGATGATTATAGTATGATTCGCGATTTGAATCCCGTTATACGTTAGGTTTGTTTTGTGTTACAAGGTTTTGTGAATTACGTGAGTAACTGTGTGTATGCGCGTGTATGCAATTTAGAATATCACACTGTAATAATAGTAAGTCAATTAACAAATCTTAGTAGCACTAGAAAAAACTATTTTTAATGTACACTTAACTTGGTATTGATCTCCTCACAGCGATTCTCACTTGTGGACCTCCGCACCACTACTGGCGTGGTGAGGTCTGCATCAAGCCTAGCTCACTTGTCGTCCTGCAAGCGATCTGTTGTTGGAAATGTTAACTGAGGTTTTGAATGAATTATCGCTGTACCTGAACCAACAAAATGAGATTGGAATGAATTACGACAAGTGTATGCTATGGACTCAGGAACTGTTTTCATTCTATCGTAGGTCATTTCAGCCGTCTTGCCACAACTTAGACACATGTTCATCTGTTGCCACCAGGTCTATTAGACGGTATAGAACCCTACGAAACTACCTATATACGGGCCTTGATTTGTTGAAAATGGACACAATGTGCATTCTCATCCTATAACATATTTCCCAATTATCCCTTCCCGTTCGCATTCCTTGCCTCATTTTATTAATGTGGTTTTTATTATTTTCTTTATCAGCGCGAAGAATGGTGATCTTTCTAAAAAATGTGTGTTCATTCAGATTCGCTGGATTATCTTTCTTCCCTAAATATATTTTAATGGGTTATTTTATGTCGAGAGCTTTTCATTTGTTCCGTGGTGTAGAATTTTCATGTCTCTATTTTAGTGAAACGATGATTGTTATCATGCATGTGTTCGCATATAGCTGAATGTTCGTTATGCATAAGCGCATTTTTGTGTTCATTATATCGTATTCCGATTTGTTTGCCACTTTGCCCGACGTAATTAGCGTTACATTTGCCCATTTAAGTGTGATAATTAACTAATACATGTATTTTTCTCAGGAGTGTGTTTACATATTTATAACTTGTGCCCCGCGCAATTAATTGGGCATAATCCTGTTGACCGACTGAAAAGCTGCAAAAGACAACTTGAGCGGACTACCAAAAATTCACAAAAAGGAGTGCCCAATAAGACCAATAGTTAATTGCAGGAACGCACCAAACTACAAAATCAGTAAAGAATTACTACAAATTTTAAAACACCGCCTTTCCAATAACAGAAACAATTCAGCAAAATAACACAACGGAACTAGTAACCGCATTAAACATGTTCAAAATGAACCTAGCTTGCGGCTAGTATCCTTTGATATAACTAACATCTACACCAACATTCCAATTAATGAAGCAATCAGTACTATCGAAAACAATCTAAAGACTAACAACTCGGCAAAAGAAACCGAAGAGATCCTGAAATTACTGAGGGTCGTACTCACCCAAAACATGTTTCAATTTGACAATAAAATATACACACAAATAGAGCGCCTAGGCATGGGGTCACCACTAATTGGGCTAATTGCCGACATCTTTATTAAATCACTGGAAATGCGTTTCTAGAAAAGTTCTCGACAAAGTGAATAGTGCAGTGAAAAAGATACGTGGATGACGTAGTTTGCATCTGCCCTACTGAATTACCAAACGAAGCATCAATACTCCAAGCCATTAATAGCTTATACTACTCTATTAAATTCACGAAGGAATCCGAAACCGATCGGAAAATAAATTATCTCGACATAAATATCAAACGTAAAGATAATGCATGAACTTTCATACTCCATATTCCGAAAACCGACACAAACATCGCATGCAATTGACAATCATTCCAAACACCCCAGTACGCATAAATTAGTGGGCTTCAATTCAATGGTGCACAGGTCTTTAAACATACCCATGTCAAAAGACCACTACAACAAGGAGATCCGAATAATCAAGCAAATAACAAAAGAAAACAAATTCTCCGCATTAATTGTTGGGGGCTTTGCTAGTTTGGTAGACAGAATTGTGTTCCTCCACTACACAGGCAGCATAATGGTTATTTAAATCTTGCCCACTAGTTCTACGTAACCAATACAAGATCATAGAAGATGATTTGAAAATATCATTATGGGCCAAGCTTTAATTAATTTTTCGGCTGTTTTATATGCATTCAAAGCCTGGAAATATTCCCAACATTTGGTGTTATTTAAAGTTTTGTAAATATTTTCCATCATCTAACAGTGCTGTAGGAGCATCCGATTGTATAATGCATTCCATATATTAATGCCCAGGACAAAGACATTCCAATTCTCGACAGTTGCTACTGTATCAGCTTGTATTGCTTAGAGACCAATGGCCAGTTTCTACACACTTAAAGTTTACTATCACCTTAACTTCCTAAACCAAGAATAGGGTATACAAAGTAATAATGGGGCGTACTCCTGTAATTCAACAAAAGATATGCGCACAAAATGTATGGAGCTCATATTGTCCGTGAGTCTTACATTTTTAGCTCTCGTTGCTCAATAGCTTGTTAGTTGGAAACATAGGCTACGGTACTTCCCGTTTGACGTAAGGCATCTTGTAATGGCATACGCCTATACAACAGATGATCTAGTGTAACCTTCCCTGGATCTGGGTGTGATCAATAATATTTAAAATACTTACTTACTTAATTCCTGCCGCTCCTTCCGGAGCATAGGGCCTAGGCGAAATTTCTCCACGCAGTACGGTTCCTGGCCATTCTCTTCACTTGACTCCAGTTCTTGTCCACCTCTGAAATTTCATTTTCGATCGTCCTCTTCCAGGTCTTCTTAGGTCGACCTCGCTTCCTGGCGCCTTGAGGACTCCAGTCTAGCGCCGCCCTATCAACAGCTCCGTCCGGCTTCCTTAGCATGTGACCAATCCAGCGCCATTTCCTCTCCTTGATCTGGATGCTAATCGGTTGTTGATTGGTGATGGTCCAAAGATCTTCATTTGAGATTATGTCCGGCCACATCACATTCTTGATGGACGCACACATCTGTTAATGAACACCTGTAGCTGGTTGTTGATCGGTTTTGTGACTTTCACTGTTTCACAGCCGTAGAGAAGAATCGACTTTGCGTTGCTATTGAAAAGGCGGAGCAGAGCTGGACAAAGGCACCATTTGCCTTCCTGATACTGCTTCGAACATCTTCCTCTGCTCCCCCATCATTTGTGACTATACTTCCAAGGTAGAGGAAGGACTCAACTAGCTCAATTTCCATTCCATTGATTGTCAAGCTAGTAATGACGTCAGAATTTATCCTCATCTCTTTGGTCTTGTTGGTGTTGATCATCAGTCCTGCACGATCTGCTTCTCTCTGCAACCTCCCCAGCTTATCTTCTATGTCTCGGTACCGTTGTGCCATAAGGCAAATATTGTCTGCGAAATCCAGATCTTCAAGCCTGTCATTTATACCCCATTAGTAGAATATAAAGGGCGGTTCTGGGGCAGGGGCTAAAGCGCAAGATGGCGGCCGCGCGCAACCCCCTATGTTATTCTTATGGAGGGGACAGTCAGAGCTGGCACAGGGGCTAATGCGCAAAATGGCCGCCACGCCCTGAGACCATGAATGACGTCACAGGGAGAGGTCGGCCGTGTAGTTGCCAAATGGAATATTTATTAATATTATTATTATTATTAGGTAATTATTAATTGATCATGTATAATCAAGACCAGCCTTATATTGTCCACCTCTTGGTGTAGTGGCTAGCATTCTTGGTGGTCATTCCTGAGGTTCGAATCCCGGCTCTGCTAAGAAATTTAATTTCTGGTCTCAGGAGTGGAACGGGGTACACTCAGCCTTGTGAGGCAAATCTGACAGGAGCTGGCTTTTTATTCATACCTCAGCCATTCTGCCTAACCCAACTTCACCTAACCTAACCTAACCTAACCTAACCTAACCTAACCTAATCTAACCTAACCAAACCTAACCTCAAAGTCAGAGCAAATATGAGAGGAAATGTGAGAGCACACATAATAAACTAAGTTATAACCTAACCTAACCTAACCTAACCTAACTTAAGCTAACCTAACCTAACTTAAAAGTGCGAGCAAAAAAAAGAGAGAGGAAAAAATGTGAGCAAAAAAGTGAGAGCAAATGTGAGAGCACAAATAATAAACTTAGTTATACCCTAACCTAACCTAACCTAACCCACAGAAACCTCATTTAAGGATTTTAGATTTTACATTCTAACATTTTAAATTTTAACATTTTAGATTTTTGATTATTTCATTTTACATTTTTTCGATTTTATATTTTACATTTTTGATTTTTTTTGTATTTTAGATTTTAGTTTTTTTTTTAGATTTTACATTTTAAATTTAAGATTTTTTGATCTTAGATTTTACATTTTCAGAAAAGAGTAAACTACAAGGCCACATACCTAACCTCACCAAACCTAACTTTACCAAACCTAACTTAAGCTAATCCAAAGGGCACATGCAACTATCCTTATGCTAGTCATATAGGCTACTGTACAGTACAACATGATCACTACCCCAACCGGGGTAATTTTTTCATTTTGTTGTTTACACATTTGTCAATTTTCCAATTTCCCATTTTCAGCTTTTTAAAAATGTCAGTTTTAAGTTTTTCAATTTCATAATATGGAAACATGGATTTTGCATTTTGTTGTTTACACATTTATCAATTTCACAATTTTCCATTTTCAGTTTTTAAAATGTCAGTTTAAAGTTTTTCAATTTCATGATATAGAAACATGGATTTTCCAATTTGTTGTTTACACATTTGCCAATTTCACAGTTTCCCATTTGCAGTTTTTAAAATGTCAGTTTAAAGTTTTTCAATTTAATGATATAGAAACATGGATTTTCCAATTCTTTTACGCATTTGTCAATTTCACAATTTCCCATTTACAGTTTTTAAAATTTCAGTTTAACGTTTTCAAATTTGATCAATATGAAAACATGTATTTTCCAATTTTGTTGTTTACATGTTTTTGATTTAGTCCATGTAGCCTACAAAGTTCATTTTGCATTAGGAGTGGGGAAAGGTGGGTAGTAATTAAAATGTACAAGCAGTGTCCATACAATATTTTGTATTTTAAATACATATACAATATTTACACATAATACATTGTTTTTGTTATAAATTGTATAGTTGGTTTAATTTGTTTTCTATTTTTATTTATTTTTGAGTATGAATACCATTTTTTGTTTTGTTTTTCTATTTTTGTAGTGCTATTGTTTTATTTCCTAAATTGTTTTGTTTAATGTATTTGCTACATGCAGATAGAGGATTTTGATATTCATAACTTAACTCTTTAATCATGGTCAATGATTGAGTAATGGCCATAGGCATGTGTACCTATTGGTGCATTCTTGGAATGCACGGTACCTGAGATTATAATTTTTATTGCTCTTTGCATGTTCATTTCTTCCTTCCTCTTTGTCAACCACCAACAGTGATCATCTGTTTTCTCTTTGTTGGGCATATCTCTTATGTCTTCATAAGTATGTTTCAGATATATAACTTCTGTGACCCACCTAGCGTCATCTAGTAGCGAACCTCTGAAGCTAGTCAATTCCTCATCGTGCAAGAGGACTTACATATCCATCTGGCCACCAGATCTCGTTACTATCGTCAGCTATTTTCTCCTTGAGCAAGAGGACTACGTCTACTGTTTCACTCACCATGCTGCGCTAATATCGCCTACTATCAACTCTTAGAAGACCATCCATCAAGAAGAAAATTATTTTTTGCTAAGTTGGTTATGCTGATATGTATACCTTTTGTTTCCTACCCCCACTCTTTCCCCTTCCGTGGTCTCTCCGTGCTCCGTTGAGCTGCTCTCACTTCTCCGCCTGCAGTTGACTCGTTCAGTCAAAGCTCCGCTCGAGCTTGCCTCCTCAAACCAAGAGGCTCACCCTCTTTTACTCCATGTTGGAACTCTAAGCATCAGTGAGGAATTCCGACTTCAACATGAAATCGAGATAAGTACCATTTTTAAAAAGTTTTAACCTCATCTTCATGGTTTTAACTTCCAAGTGCTTTTAATTATAGGCAGTGTGAAATTATTTACTTTGGGGCAATAATCATTCTTCGTGGGTTTTGCCATGTTGAGCTTTTGCTTGTATAAGCCAACCTTACTATAAAAGAGCTTTTCTTAAGCGATTCAAACGAGAAATCCTCTCGCTACGTGGGATATTATCTAATACCCGCTGCCTATAATTATAAAACTATTTCCTCCGTTGGATTTTCTCAACCCCATTTTCTGCTAAGGTCGTTCTGGAACCTTCTAGACCTTGTTCTCTATCTGCGAGTCTTGTCGTCAAGTATTATTCACGCACTGTGAAAATGCTAGTTAAAATGAGGAATCTTCCTTATAAATTTTTGCAATAGCTAACTTTCTTCCACCGCTGGAACCTCTGGAAAATTCTATGGCGCATTTAATTGTAAATTACAACTTTTTCAAGAAATAGACTCTCATCTATATAGTGCAATCAGTTCTTTCCATAATTGCAATAACTTTCTTTTTCATGAACTTTAGTGTTTCTATAGTGAACTTTGAATCCATCTTCATAGACTACAGTGATAAACAGTGCTTTCTCCACGTTTCTACCGCGTCGCGATCGTCCGGTTATATTAAATAAGGCCATGAACATTTTCCTTAATTCCCATTTCTCTTTCCTAAACCTTTCACTAACAATCTGCAATAAACTTTTAATCTAGGTCTGTTTCAATAAGGTGTCATTCTAAGAAGTGCCCTTCCATTTTTGTTGGTTTATCATTAAGTATCTTTGTATAATCTTTGTGATACGTGTCTAGCACACGTTTCAAACTTACATTGTTCCTCCCTTCAAAATCAGGGAAAACAATTCTCTAAACTCTTGCGCGAGTCATGTTCAGGTTTCACGAAATGGAAACTGCCCCATTTTTCTCGTGATTCCTAATTAAACACAGGAAGTCTAGAAACTTCCTTTTCACTTTCTTCAGGTTTCACAATAAGTGACCTGCCCTCTTTGTATAATTCTCATATATTAACTCTGTATAAATATAAGAAGTTGTAGGAACTTCTATCTTATTTTCACGTTGTTATTATCGTCATTTTCAAAGTTGTCATTTTCTCTAGAACATTCTCTCAAGAATTTCTTAAGGTACACTTTTTGTACTCCAATTCACGTTCAAGCTTTAATTATTTCATTGTTTATTGGTTTAACTCTTATAAAGATTTTAGAAACATGTAAGGTTTGAAACCTTGTAAATTGTCAATTGCCTGGAGCAACTGTTTAATGTTGAGAGGTCTGCGACCCTATTTGTTAAAAAGTTCAAATGAACTATGTTTATCCAAATTATATTGCACAATTGTTAATCTCCTCAAACTTCTTTGCATTGTCAAATAAATTAAATATTTGTTTTTGGATTCATCATTTCTCTGATACTACAGTTAGGCAGGATCCTGGCTTTCCTAGCTCTTCCTAGGTTTATGCCCTCGTTAACGCTTAATAAAGCTTTTACTATTTGTCTGGCCAGACCATCACCCTTCCCTATAGTACTTTCATTCGTGCTTGGAAGGAAACACACTAAAGCCTCTCTCTGGCAAACTGCCCAAGCCTTAGCTGCGGTTCCCGTCAGCTTCGACCAAGCTCGTACCCACTTTAGGTATCCGAGCACGAATTTGCGGTGGCAACCGCTTCTAAATGGATTAAAAGTCAAATTAATAACTTTTGTGGGACTCTCCTCCTATTCTTCTATCCTTCTTTTCCAATCCCAAATCTACTTCCTTCTCTTAATCATCTTCCCTTGGTGGGTGGGTTATTCCCTAGCCTATAATCTACCCACCTATACCATCCGAATCAGTTACTCTTTTATCATCTCCAGGACACAAAGCAATTTTGTTTAGTCTTATAGATGATATGTCATGTTGTTTAGAAGCGATTATGTTCATTGGTATTCTTTTTACCTCGTTTTTCATAATACAATCCTTATAATCTCGAAAGCTTATACAATTTTTGACAACACCTTTGCTAATACCTTTAATCTTTTTGATTTCTTTACCATTTATGTCTAAAGCATACATTTCAGCTCTAAGTCCAACAAATGCTTTAATAATTTGTCCACAAGCCTCGTCTTTAAATTTCCCCAACGTTTTCTTGTTTGATATAGAGTAACATATGTGATTAGTAGGATAATCAGATGTGTCCAGGTGTTCTAGAAAATCCAACTTGTCTTGATATACATCTTGGGTGTTAACCAAATAAATGAACGAGTCGGTATCCATATACATGAGTTTAAGATTGTCCATGCCATAATAGGGTAGCAGGACATCATAATGGTGGCAATACATAAGAGTTTTTGAAATATCCATTATACACATTCCAATATATATAGGCTTATTGAATACAGTGTTACGTTTAGCCATGTGGAAAGCAGCTAGGTTAGGACCATATATTGTTCTGTCAATAAATGTCGGCTTTGCTATTAGCTTTTCTGCATTTTTGCTGTCAGTCACAAGACGTATGTCTATTCTTTTACGGATATTTTCCATTGATTTTCCGAAAATGGCATTGTTGAATAATTTGTACAGATTTTTCTCAAAATCATTTTTGGCTTGTTTTCGAAGGTTGTTATTAAAGTCAACGTATGCCTTTAACCAAGGTCTTTGCTTAAACTTTAACACACGATGAATTTTTATCAATTTTATTCCATGATCTAAAGCCTGTTTTAATGTCATGTAGTGAACAACATATCGCCTTCGATTTCCAAGATGAGGAATTAGTTTTTTCAGAGACAAATCCTTAGGTTGTGTACACTCTGGTAGGAAAGGTAAATCGTTGTGTAGATCATGAAGGTCAGATGGGTAATCAACATCAACGTCTAGAATGTATCCCACAGGAACGTCTTCCTTTAGTTTTTCTAGATCAACAGTATCTGGAGAAACCCACAGAAATCCACCATAAGGAAGGGAGTGGCACATAGCCCACCCGTATTGGTTGTTGGCAACATCATAGGTAATAAACTTCGATGGTTTCTCAGAAAAATAGGTTTCCATGTATTTATTGTTAGCTTCAGCATACCTATGAGACACCTGGCATATGCCTCCACGTAGAAAATAAATCAGAAACAAAGTTTTAGGACTATGGATACAACAAGACTTGAAATGGAATAAACATATACAATATCTCAATACTAAACTGAACTCGATGTGCTTTGCGTTACGTATTTTGAAAACCTGCACTAGCATGCACACATTATGAAATACTTATTTTGCTTATTTCCATTCATACTTAAGATATGGGATCATATTTTGGGGTATGTCGCCAGATGTACTAAGCACGTTTAGGATACAAAAGAGGGCGATTAGAATTATGGCAAATGTAAACTCTAGAGAATCATGTAGACCTCTGTTTAATGATTTAAACATTCTCCCACTTGCCTGCATATATATCTTTGAAAGTATTATGTTTTTTAAAAAGAATTTATTGAATAAAGATGTTTTTCTTAAAACAAAACAATGATGTTCATAGGCATAACACAAGACAAAATCAAAACATTCATATTTCACACACACAAGCATATATCAAAAAGGAACTTTTCACACTGGAGTTAAGTTATACAATAAACTACCCCAGTATATAAAACTGGCCCCAAAAATAAGAACCTTTGATAGAATGTTGAAAGCTTATCTGCAGTGCCATTGGTTTTACTCAGTAGTTGAATATCTAAGCGTATAGGAGCGATGAAATCTATAATTATATTTCACTTTTTTAATTTAATTGTAATACCTAGCTGAATGTTGTTGTATTTATAGAATTAAGTTTTCATATTATGATAATAGAGTGAGGTGTAAATAGTTGTGCAATAAGATTGTATCTATTAAGATTTGCTATTATAATAAGTTAAATAGTTATAATATTAGTAATATATACCTGTTAGTTCTTTTATTTTATAGATGTAAATTGTGACGTGTCCTATATCAAAAAATGTATTGAATGCATGTATTTGATCAAATGGAATTTAAAAAAATCTATCTATCTCTTCCAGACTCGATTAGAAGTATCTGATCGTAATCCTGTAGTAATTCCAATTCAATTCCTGTGTAAAGGATCATTGCCTCGAAACTTAAACCAGGCGAAGTAAAAAAGTGTGCAGCATCCACTCGGTGTGTTTCTAGTGCTTTGTTTCTAAAAGTTTCAAAGCTGTCTGCAAGAAGGAGTACATATGAAGTTAGGTAGAGGTCACTATATTCCCCCTAGAGTTTTAATGTTGAACTGTTTCCAGACATTTTTGGCATATTCATAGTCTTTTTGACTAACATTTTCTTGACTTAATTTGTTAAAGAATGCCTCTTTTGGAGGTAAACACGTTTCACTTAACTTTTCCCATGAGTCAATGTAGTCATAACAAAATACCCCCTTTACGAGTCATGAGCATTGCATTTTCTTTTCCAGAGTACTTGTCTGTTTAAGGGTATGATGTTAAGTTGGAAACTAAGTTTTCCAAACTACTCGGCATTAACCGAAACGTGTCCACAAATCTAAGCTTAACATTTCCTACATATTTGGTAAAGGAAATGTACTTTTCTTTGGAGTTAGCAATAACATCCACTCTCTCAGTAGTACATCCCAATTGCTTTACAATGAAATTTGCGTCGTAGCCATTCATATTATGTAGAAACACAGGAACGGGGTTATGTGTTTTACACCTCAAATTACAGTTATTGGGAGCACTTCCACGGTATTCCCCTGTAATGTGGCGGTGGTCTCGAACTTTCCAGTCCTGTTGGGTAAATGGTTTTTGACACAAATAACAGGTTTCAGAACATTGGAACTCTGCATCTTGATCCTGAGTTAAGGCCTTTGGAACATTTAAGCTGTAAAGGAGATCAATTTCATTAGCTATTGAGATCAAACAGTCCATAAACTTTTCTGCAGCGTCAGGCCCACGATAAATAACAGGTTGGCTTGGAAGATTTGTCTTTATGTGATCCACAGCAGGTGAGGGTTTAACGTATATACCAAAGCTCATAGGAACATGACTCTGGTATGGCACTGTATAACTTGCCTCAGGATTAGGTAGACATGTTTGATAGGGTAAGAGTATACTTTCATATAGGTAAGAAACGGGTCATACTATACTTTCATATAGGTAAGAAACGGCCATACTATACTTTCAACTACACTAGTTTCAACTACTTTTCAAGGCCATGCTCATATAGGTAAGAAACGGGTCATACTATACTTTCTGCTACCGAGTTTCAGCTACTTTTCAAGGTCACGCTCACCGAGCATTGCCGGAGGCTGTCGAAGGTTAACGATTGGATTATGAGTGTGAGGCAGGTAACAAGAAACACAAGCGGTACTAATGCAATAGTTTTATTAGTTATATATATCTACAATTTTTACATATAATACACTGTTTTCTTTATTTTAGTAATAATATCCATATTTATTTTTATAGATTTTAACTTAAATTTTTGCTTATATTTTAGGTCCCTTTTGTATCCATTAGTTTATAAGAACAGGGGAGCCCATGTTCTTGATTTGCCATGCATATTTACACACAGAGCACAACTCTTTCCTTATGTTTGCTTGGTGTAGTTTTAATAGCATATAGCTTAATTTTGATCCGATAATTTAAATCTGTATCCGAATCTTCTAGTTCCTTTTCCAGCCAATAATTGGATATAAACAAAGAGTGAATATTTTCCATTTCCAAGACATATCTAATTTTATGTCTATATACTATTGGTTTTATTCCCTTAAAATTAGTTCTGTTCCTTTTTCCAGACTTTCTAACCGGGTACACTTTTGGATTTTTATCTGGCCTTTGATTTACTGCATTGTAATGTTATTAAGCAGATCGACGTCACCTTGCGTATACGTTGTCGACTTTACTCTATAGTCTGTTTGGATGCTTGTGAACAACTTAAAATTCTTGATTTTAGCAAAGGAGTTACCATTAAGTGTAGTCATTCCATTGGTGTCGAATTCTGCAAACGGTTTTTCAGTTTCCAGATGCACAATGTCAAATCCACCACATGGAGTTACAATAAATCCATCCTTTTTAAGCAAGTCTAAATTACCATGACTCTTTAAAAACATAGATTTTAAAAATCCTCTTAAGTAGCACACATGTTTATATTTTTCACTTTCTACAAGCACTCCAACGCGTGGATAAGTTCCTTTGTAATTAACAGTAAATGCTGAGAGTTTGTATTTTCCACTCACATCTAGATTTTGCCAGGGACTTTGTTTAAAGTAAACTGTAAACCTTTTTCTTGCATCCACAATCGCCTGTTCTTTCTGCAACACTGCTTCGTACTCTTTCTTTAGGGCAGTAGTCTCTGCAACATACCCCACTTTCCTTTTTTGGATCTCAATTTCCTCCAACTCTAATTTTCGTTTCCTTACACATAGTATATTAACTGTACTCAATGGGGCAATTTCCTTAAGAGGGTATGGTTTAAGTCTGTTAGTTTTATTGGTTCTTTTTCTCAACACCTGGGGAAGAATATTATTTGTAGGAGTCAATCCTAATTCGCTAATGTTTATGTTTGCGGGAATTATGGAGAACAATGTCCTGGATTGATAAAAGAATGTTTCCCCAGCTTTAATGTAGCATTTGTGTATATTGCGAACATTGTTGTTTCCAGAATCATCGTTAACAATTTCTACAAAGTTTACGGGTAAGTAATTAAAACTATAGGCAGAGAGAGCATAGTTTATAATTTTTTCCCGATCTTGTCCATCGCGCAATTCGATTTGCACGCCAGTCAATTTCCGAGTATTTTTATTACCCCAATAGACAAATTGCAAAACTTTGTTAAACACCACACAGCAACTATTTTGTAGGTTATCCGATAGTTTGGTCCACATGGATGCAATTGGCACCGAGTACATGGACGCTTCTTTTAAGTAATATTTGTTGGCTTTTAATACACTAACACAATTTTTGAGTGGGTCAAATACAACATACATTTTGTAGTTGTAAATTGTTGCCTCTAGTCTTGTAATACCATGTTATTTAGCTAAGGAAGACGTAAACCTTTCCCTTAGACGGGTGTCTGGACATCGGATAAAGTCTATAATATGGATTCCAATAACTTTGTTTACACCAGGACTTGAAATTTGACATATAAATTTGTTATATATCTTTATTCTAGAATTAGAGTTCATCCATGTTAAACAGTCTATACCAACCGTTTTATCATTGTTCACAATCAGTTTGGTTTCAGGAGAAATGTAGGAACAAGGGAAGCTGTACTAAGTCTTAGGCTGATTTTAGAAGGTAGAATAAGGAAAGATAAGATAACGTTCATGGCTTTTGTAGACTTAGAAAAGGCTTTTGATAACGTTGATTGGACTAAATTGTTTGACATTTTGAAATCAATTGGAATAAAGTACAGGGATAGGAGGGTGATATACAATCTGTACAGAAACCAAACAGCAGTCATTCGAGTTGAAGGACATGAGAGAGAAGCTGGTATTCAGAAAGGTGTAAGGCAAGGCTGCAACTTATCACCCATACTTTTCAATCTTTACATTGAACAAGCAATGAAGGAAATTAGAGAAAAATTTAAAGTGGGAGTGAAGATTCAAGGAGAAATAATTTCAACTCTGAGATTTGCTGATGACATCGTCATCTTGGCCGACAAGCCTGAGGATTTGAATGAGTTTTTGAATGGTATGGACTCCGTCTTACGGAAAGAATTCATGATGAAAATAAATAAATGTAAAACAAAAATACTGGAATGCAGCCGAAATAAATCAGAAACCTCTATGGAGATCAAATTGGCAGGTGAAAAGCTGAAGGAAGTAGGAGACTTCTGTTACTTAGGAAGCAGAATAACCAGTGATGGACGAAGCAAAGAGGATATTAAAAGTAGGTTGGCTCAGGCAAAGAAAGCATTTCTACAAAAAAGGAATCTGCTGACATCGAATATAGATTTAGGTATTAGGAAGTCATTTTTGAAAGCCTTTGTCTGGAGCGTGGCGCTCTATGGAAGTGAAACTTGGACTATTGGTGCAGCAGAAAAGGGGAGAATTGAAGCATTTGAAATGTGGTGTTACAGGAGAATGATGAAGATCAGATGGATAGATAGGGTTACAAACAAAGAGGTATTAAGACGAGTGGGAGAGGAGAGATGTTTCTGGCGACTGCTAATGAAGAGAAGAGATAGGTTGGTAGGACACATACTAAGACACCCAGGAATAGCAAGCTTAGTTATGGAAGGAAGGGTCGAGACAAAAACTGTAGGGGTAGACCAAGGTTAGAATATGTTAAACAGATTGCCTCGGATGTAGGGTGTCGGAGCTATGTAGAGATGAAACGATTAGCTCAGGACAGGGAGGCATGGAGAGCTGCATCAAACCAGTCAAAAGACTGAAGACTCAAACAACAACACAATCACATTACAATTTTCTCGATACTCTCCTTGCACACAAAAGTTGTGATTCGATGTTAGATAATCAGACATCTCTGCCTTGTTAAAAACACCAGCCAAATCTTGGGTTATGTCCAAATCCATAAGATAAAACTCCTCAGCACGAAGCTGTTGCAATATCTCTGGAAGTTCGGCTAACAGAACATCTAATTTAACATCAGCTAAATCCACTTTGTATGGTATAGCCACAGGATTTTTATACTTTTCCATAATGTTAACCATTCCTCTCTCCCCAAGTTGTGACCTCAGTCCCCGAACCATTGCACACTCGTTGTTGAGTAGAGGAAATGGTAGCTTTGCCTTAACAACATGTTTGGCAGAAATAAACTTGGAGAATTTACCACGTAAATAGAGGTTGAAAGCACCACACACCTCTTTCATTAGCAGCACCGACTTACTATTTTCCAATTGTTCTTGGCAGTCCACTCGGTCACATATCCTAACCACCATAATGTTATCACAAAACGGCTCTGTAATCGGTGTAAGTAGATTAACATTTTTATCACTTAGGAGTGTCATGTTTTCTGTGTAGTTTATATTACCAATGTCTGTAACCAGATTGTCCAGGTTTTCCAACAACAACCACAACCCAAACCGCTCGTTAGTAGGCTTTATTCTGTTCCCCATAAGTTGGGGGTTACTAAACACTTTAGAGAGAGACACCTTTACACTTTCAGCTACCACGAAGCACTGATCGAATGCAGTTGTAGCGTCTCTTATATATACCATTAATCAATTCTATTTTTAGATTATGACGTAACTGACAACGCTTGTCGGCAGAAAGCAGTACACACATAAATACACAATCTCTCGAACATTGCCGGAGACTGCCGAAGGTTAACGATTGGAACTCTAACAAGATTTAACTTGTCGCATAACGTAACAAAAAGTTAAATGACGTAATTGTATGGGAATATTGCTTTACCTAAAATGTAATACTATGCAAGTGTTTAACATTTTACAATCAGCTTGTGTATTGGCTTTTATGTTGGCTTTTTGTTAGCTTTTGTTGGCTTTTTGTTGGCTTTTGTTGGCGTTTTGATGGCTTTGTTGGCTTTTTATGTTGGGTTTTTATGTTGGGTTTTTGTATTAGCTTTTTGTTTTGGCCCCAAATGTTGGCTTTTGTATTAGCTCTCTCATATTTGCTCATACTTGTAGGCTTATTTGGTCTTAGAAAGTATCTGACCCCTTTTATGACAGCATAATGCTTACCACCATGTTTGTAAGCAACAACAACAACACACTAACATTCTAAAAATCAAAAGTATTCTAAGGTTAATGATTGACTCTCAACTCTTACTCTTACCTCTATCCCAAGCCTAGTCAAAAACAATATAATTTTTAATTTTTCCTAAAATGTTGAATTGGGAAAATAGGCTGTATGTTTAAACTAAAAATCCTGGAAAGACACATGTTAACTCCAACACCTACCTCTATACCACTCTCAGTCCAAAAATAGTGTACTTTTCAAATTTTCCAAAACATATTTCCAAAATGGGTTATATTTCCAAAATTAAAAAGTTTACAACAATGTTTGTTTGACATAAACGAATGGCCTTTGCCCCCTCTACCGCCGTACCAAGTACCAGGTGTCTAGGACATCAAAAATAATAAATTTGAAAATGGGCTTATATTTCCAAAATTAGGAATTTTACAAAAACGTTTGTCTGACGTAAATCAATGTTTATTACCCCCTCTACCTCTACACTAAGTCTCAGGTCTCTAGGACAAGAAAAATAAAATTTTGAAAATGGGATATATTTCCAAAATTAGGAATTCTACAAAAACGTTTGTTTGACATAAATCATTGGTCTTTACCCCCTCTACCTGTAAACCAAGTCTCGGGTCTCTAGAGCAACAAAAATAAAATTTTGAAAATGGGCTATATTTCCAAAATTAGGAATTCTACTAAAAGGTTTGTTTGACATAAATCAATTGTCCTTACCTCCTCTAGCACCATACCAAATTTCAAGTTTCTAGAAAATGAATTTTGAAAAATGGTCACTATTTTGGAAACTACAATTCTACAAAAAAGTTTGTTTGACATAAATGAAAGGTCTCTATCCCCTCTACCTGTAAACCAAGTCCCAGGTCTTTAGGACAAAAATGAAAAAAGTTCAATTGGGAAAGTAGGCGATTTTTCATAAAACCAAACATTCTAAAAAGTGTTCTATGAGCTTAAAAGAATGGCCTCTATGTCCTTTATATTTTATAATAAAACTTTTTTATTTTTTACATTTTTTTGAAAAAAGTTCAATTTTGAATTTTTTATATTTTAGAAACTAAAGAGTATACAAACAACCAATTTTGTTTGACATAAATGAATGGCCCTGACTCCATCTACCACCAAAATAAATTTCAAGTCGCTAGGACAAAAAATAACAGTAGGGGGCTACCAGGAGTTTAAACCCATAGCGTCAGCAGTTTTTAAAAGTTTTAAAAGACCAAATAAGCCTACAAGTATTTAGACATTACATGCAAGAAAGTGAATCAAAAACAATGTTAGACAGTATTAAAGATATATATTAGTATGCCACTGGACTACGTTAAGTTGGTTATAAAATATCTATAAGATAACAAGACAACAACAATACTGCTCTGAGACTCTCTGAGATATAGGTAAGGGGATGACTGAAGCTATAAAATCGACTTACAAGTAATCCTATAATATTACTTTACAAGAAATCATCCCACCGATCGCTGCCACCAATCTGTAACGCTGCCGGCGCTTTCGTTTGAACGTCGGCCCTCAATATCAGTGCCTTGCCAGGAAATTTTACTACCACCAATCTGTAACGAAGACACGACCCTCTAGATCAGTGCCTCGCCAGGTGCATTTCTGTTACCAATCTGTATCACACTATTCATGGATAAGTACTTTGTTAAGTACCCGGCAAACCACTTAAAACCAAGAGCCGAATTTCAATCGTTTTCACGAACAGATAATCGTGAAAATTAATAAAGATCTCTCAGAGCTGAGAAAGTTGTTACCTGTAACTTATAGTATATATTAGGAATATGGGAGGATGGTTAGGCAAAAGCATGCAATAAACTTATTTCTTTAAAGTGCTGTCTGTTTCATTCTGACAAATACAAACAATTATAGCATGGATGCTACATATTCTAAACTACATGGGTTAGTAAAATAACAATAATTAACTAACTTGTCAGAACAATCTTTGTTTCAGCGAACCTAGCAGCGAAGCCTAAGTGTTGAATTATTGGGTGTTAATTAAGCTTCTTACCTCAATCTGCCAGGCCGAGCAACGCAAAGCGTTGGTCCTGCATCTTACGGAGAGTGGACAGCACACACACCGTCAGATCTTCAATGGAATACAGGCCTCGAACGGCTCTTGACATGTTATTTTAAACACTTTACTTGCGTCTCCCACTCTTTCAATTTCCACCCACTGGTTACAGTTTCCTCTCGATCTGATTGGTCGAGTCTACAATTACAGCAAGTATTTTCGAGCAAAGGGTGGGGGTTAATGCTGAGTAAGACACACATGGAAAATATTCCCACGTCAGCCCATTAACATGCCTTAAAGTCATTAAGAATCAATGTGGTCTGACCAAGCGGGCCTCACACACTACTTCCCAATAACGAGGCTATAAGCTGACACATTAATATTTGGTTACACGCTACAACAAATTAGATTAGGGTCTAGCGCGAGTAACCAGACGACAGCAATAAAAATTAATATGTTTCCTGCAGGCTGGCTGAGAAAGAGATCGACAAAGAATCTCTGTACTAAGCTAGTAAAAGAGGGTGTCCAATCTAGAATTAAATCAGGGGTTAGAAACTAAGGACATTCTCACTTAATACGCAAAGTACGCCCACTGCGTCACAGCTATACCATACAAAGTGGAGCTAGCTGATGTTAAATTAGATGTTCTGTTAGCCGAACTTCCAGAGATATTGCAACAGCTTCGTGCTGAGGAGTTTTATCTTACGGATTTGGACATAACCCAAGATTTGGCTGGTGTTTTTAACAAGGCAGAGATGTCTGATTATCTAACATCGAATCACAACTTTTGTGTGCAAGGAGAGTATCGAGAAAAGTGTAATGTGATTGTGAACAATGATAAAACGGTTGGTATAGACTGTTTAACATGGATGAACTCTAATTCTAGAATAAAGATATATAACAAATTTATATGTCAAATTACAAGTCCTGGTGTAAACAAAGTTATTGGAATCCATATTATAGACTTTATCCGATGGCCAGACACCCGTCTAAGGGAAACGTTTACGTCTTCCTTAGCTAAAGAACATGGTATTACAAGACTAGAGGCAACAATTTACAACTAAAAAATGTATGTTGTATTTGACCCACTCAAAGATTGTGTTAGTGTATTAAAAGCCAACAAACATTACTTAAAAGAAGCGCCCATGTACTCGGTGCCAATTGCATCCATGTGGACCAAACTATCGGATAACCTACAAAATAGTTGCTGTGTGGTGTTTAACAAAGTTTTGCAATTTGTCTATTGGGGTAATAAAAATACTCGGAAATTGACTGGCGTGCAAATCGAACTGCACGATGGACAAGATCGGGAAAAAATGATAAACTATGCTCTCTCTGCCTATAGTTTTAATTACTTACCCGTAAATTTTGTAGAAATTGTTAACGATGATTCTGGAAACAACAATGTTCGCAATATACACAAATGCTACATTAAAGCTGGGGAAACATTCTTTTCTCAATCCAGGACATTGTTCTTCACAATTCCCGCAAACATAAACATTAGCGAATTAGGATTGACTCCTACAAATAATATTCTTCCCCAGGTGTTGAGAAAAAGAACCAATAAAACTAACAGATTTAAACCATACCCTCTTAAGGAAATTACCCCATTGAGTACAGTTTATGTACTATGTGTAAAGAAACGAAAATTAGAGTTGGAGGAAATTGAGATAAAAAAAAGGAAAGTGGAGTATGTTGCAGAGACTACTGCCCTAAAGAAAGAGTGCGAAGCAGTGTTGCAGAAAGAACAGGCCATTGTGGATGCAAGAATCAGGTTTACAGTTTACTTTAAACAAAGTCCCTGGCAAAATCTAGATGTGAGTGGAAAATACAAACTCTCAGCATTTACTGTTAATTACAAAGGAACTTATCCACGCGTTGGAGTGCTTGTAGAAAGTGAAAAATGTAAACATGTGTGCTACTTAAGAGGATTTATAAAATCTATGTTTTTAAAGAGTCATGGTAATTTAGACTTGCTTAAAAAGGATGGATTTATTGTAACTCCATGTGGTGGATTTGACATTGTGCATCTGGAAACTGAAAAACCGTTTGCAGAATTCAACACCAATGGAATGACTACATTTAATGGTAACTCCTTTGCTAAAATCGAGAATTTTAATTTGTTCACAAGCATCCAAACATACTATAGAGTAGAGTCGACAACGTATACGCAAGGTGACATCGATCTGCTTAATAACATTACAATGCAGGAAATCAAAGGCCAAATAAAAATCCAAAAGTGTACCCGGTTAGAACGTCTGGAAAAAGGAACAGAACTAATTGTTAAGGGAATAAAACCAATAGTATATAGACATAAAGTTAGATATGTCTTGGAAATGGAAAATATTCACTCTTTGTTTATATCCAATTATTGGCTGGAAAAGGAACTAGAAGATTCGGATACAGATTTAAATTATCGGATCAAAATTAAGCTATATGCTATTAAAACTACACCAAGCAAACATAAGAAAAGAGTTGTGCTCTGTGTGTAAATATGCATGGCAAATCAAGAACATGGGCTCCCCTGTTCGTATAAACTAATGGATACAAAAGGGACCTAAAAATGTAAGCAAAAATTTAAGTTAAAATCTATAAAAATAAATATGGATATTATTACTAAAATAAAGAAAAGAGTGTATTATATGTAAAAATTGTAGATATATATAATTAATAAAACTATTGCATGGGCAACGCTTGTGTTTCTTGTTACCTGACTCACACTCATAATCCAATCGTTAAACTTCGACAGCCTCCGGCAATGCTCGGTGAGCGTGACCTTGAAAAGTAGCTGAAACTCGGTAGCAGAAAGTATAGTATGACCCGTTTCTTACCTATATGAGCATGGCCTTGAAAAGTAGTTGGAACTAGTGTAGTTGAAAGTATAGTATGACCGTTTCTTACCTATATGAAAGTATAGTATGACCGTTTCTTACCTATATGAAAGTATAGTATGACCCGTTTCTTACCTATATGAAAGTATACTCTTACCCTATCAAACATGTCTACCTAATCCTGAGGCAAGTTATACAGTGCCATACCAGAGTCATGTTCCTATGAGCTTTGGTATATACGTTAAACCCTCACCTGCTGTGGATCACATAAAGACAAATCTTCCAAGCCAACCTGTTATTTATCGTGGGCCTGACGCTGCAGAAAAGTTTATGGACTCTTCGATCTCAATAGCTAATGAAATTGATCTCCTTTACAGCTTAAATGTTCCAAAGGCCTTAACTCAGGATCAAGATGCAGAGTTCCAATGTTCTGAAACCTGTTATTTGTGTCAAAAACCATTTACCCAACAGGACTGGAAAGTTCGAGACCACCGCCATATTACAGGGGAATACCGTGGAAGTGCTCACAATAACTGTAATTTGAGGTGTAAAACACATAACCCCGTTCCTGTGTTTCTACATAATATGAATGGCTACGACGCAAATTTCATTGTAAAGCAATTGGGATGTACTCCTGAGAGAGTGGATGTTATCGCTAACTCCAAAGAAAAGTACATTTCCTTTACCAAATATGTAGGAAATGTTAAGCTTAGATTTGTGGACACGTTTCGGTTAATGCCGAGTAGTTTGGAAAACTTAGTTTCCAACTTAACATCATACCCTGAAACAGACAAGTACTTTGGAAAAGAAAAGGCAATGCTCATGACTCGTAAAGGGGTATTTTGTTATGACTACATTGACTCATGGGAAAAGTTAAGTGAAACGTGCTTACCTCCAAAAGAGACATTCTTTAACAAATTAAGTCAAGAAAATGTTAGTCAGAAAGACTATGAACATGCCAAAAATGTCTAGAAACAGTTCAACATTAAAACTCTAGGGGAATATAGTGACCTCTACCTAACTTCAGATGTACTCCTTCTTGCAGACAGCTTTGAAACGTTTAGAAACAAAGCACTAGAAACACACCGAGTGGATGCTGGACACTTTTTTACTTCGCCTGGTTTAAGTTTCGAGGCAATGTTCCTTTACATAGGAATTGAATTGGAATTACTACAGGATTACGATCAGATTCTTCTAATCGAGTCTGGAATACGTGGAGGCATATGCCAGGTGTCTCATCGGTATGCTGAAGCTAACAATAAATACATGGAAACCTATGATTCTGAGAAACCATCGCAGTTTATTACCTATGATGATGCCAACAACCAATACGGGTGGGCTATGTGCCACTCCCTTCCTTATGGTGGATTTCAGTGGGTTTCTCCAGATACTGTTGATCTAGAAAAACTAAAGGAAGACGACCGGGTGAGTTAGCCGTGGTGGTTACGGCATGACTGATGGCAGTCGCTCACATCCGGGAGGCGAGGAGGTTCGAATCCCCCCGCCGGCAACCTTGAAGATGTTCTTCTGTGGTTTCCCATCTTCCTTCCAGGCAAATACCGGGGTTGGTCCCTAACTATAGGCCACAGCCGCTACCTTCCAACTCCTCGTCCTTACAATTCCAACTTCCCTCCTTCCCTCCCCAACGGTACTTGTAGCTCACCCATTGGGTGTCCGTCTCGAAGCAGCTACAAAACTGGCGAGCCGAACATGTCCTCGGACACTCCCGGCACTAAAAAGCCATACGCTAAAAAAAAAAAGGAAGACGATCCTGTGGGAAACATTCTAAACGTTGATGCTGATTACCCATCTGACCTTCATGATCTACACAACGATTTACCTTTCCTACCAGAGTGTACACAACCTAAGGATTCGTCTCTGAAAAAACTAATTCCTCATCTTGGAAATCGAAGGCGAAATGTTGTTCACCACATGGCATTAAAACAGGCTTTAGATCATGGAATAAAATTGATACAAGTTCAGCGTGTGTTAAAGTTTAAGCAAAGACCTTGGTTAAAGGCATTCGTTGATTTAAATAACAACCTTCGAAAGCAAGCCGAAAATTATTTTGAGAAAATTCTGTATAAATTATTCAACAATGCCATTTTCTGAAAAACAATGGAAAATATCCGTAAAAGAATAGACATACGTTTTCTGACTGACAGCAAAAATGCAGAAAAGCTAATAGCAAAGCCGACATTTATTGACAGAACAATTTATGGTCCTAATCTAGCTGCTTTCCACATGGCTAAACGTAACATTATATTCAATAAGCCTATATATATTGGAATGTGTATACTGGATATTACAAAAACTCTTATGTATTCCCACCACTATGATGTCCTGCTACTCCATTATGGAATGGACAATCTTAAACTCATGTATATGGATACCGACTCGTTCATTTATTTGGTTAACACCCAAGATGTATATCAAGACAAGTTGGATTTTCTAGAACACCTGGACACATCTGATTATCCTACTAATCACATATGTTACTCTATATCAAACAAGAAAACGTTGGGAAAATTTAAAGACGAGGCTTGTGGACAAATTATTAATGCATTTGTTGGACTTAGAGCTAAATTGTATGCTTTAGACATAAATGGTAAAGAAATCAAAAAGAATAAAGGTATTAGCAAAGGTGTTGTCAAAAATTGTATAAGCTTTCGAGATTATAAGGATTGTATTATGAAAAACGAGGTAAAAAGAATACCAATGAACATTATTGCTTCTAAACAACATGACATATCATCTATAAGACTAAACAAAATTGCTTTGTGTCCTGGAGATGATAAAAGAGTAACTGATTCGGATGGTATAGGTACACCTGCCTATGGTCATTACTCAATCATTGATTATGATTAAAAGGTTAAGTTATGAATATCAAAATCCTCTGTTTGCATGTAGCAAATACATTAAACAAAACAATTTAGGAAATAAAACAATAGCACTACAAAAATAGAAAAACAAAACAAAAAATGGTATTCATACTCAAAAATAAATAAAAATAGAAAACAAATTAAACCAACTATACAATTTATAACAGAAACTATGTATTATGTGTAAATATTGTATATGTATTTAAAATACAAAATATTTTATGGACACTGCTTGTACATTTTTAATTACTACCCACCTCTCCCCACTCCTAATGCAAAATGAACTTTGTAGGCTACATGGACTAAATCAAAAACATGTAAACAACAAAATTGGAAAATACATGTTTCCATATTGACAAAATTTGAA
Source organism: Meconema thalassinum (assembly GCA_946902985.2). Lineage (NCBI taxonomy): Eukaryota > Metazoa > Arthropoda > Insecta > Orthoptera > Tettigoniidae > Meconema > Meconema thalassinum. The sequence goes on along the minus strand of OX336389.2, from coordinate 882,583,107 downwards.
AACGTTAAACTGAAATTTTAAAAACTGTAAATGGGAAATTGTGAAATTGACAAATGCGTAAATGAATTGGAAAATCCATGTTTCTATATCATGAAATTGAAAAACTTTAAACTGACATTTTAAAAACTGAAAATGGAAAATTGTGAAATTGATAAATGTGTAAACAACAAAATCCATGTTTCCATTTTATGAAATTGAAAAACTTAAAACTGACATTTAAAAAAAACTGAAAATGGGAAATTGGAAAATTGACAAATGTGTAAACAACAAAATGAAAAAAAATACCCCGGTTGGGGTAGTGATCATGTTGTACTGTACAGTAGCCTATATGACTAGCATAAGGATAGTTGCATGTGCCCTTATATACTATGTGTATGTGCATTAGCCTTTGGATTAGCTTAAGTTAGGTTTGGTAAAGTTAGGTTTGGTGAGGTTAGGTATGTGACCTTTTCTGAAAATGTAAAATTTAAAATCTAAGATCAAAAAATCTTAAATTTAAAATGTAAAATCTAAAAAACTAAAATCTAAACACAAAAAAGCAAAAATGTAAAATGTAAAATCTAAAAAATGTAAAATGAAATAATCAAAAATCTAAAATGTTAAAATGTAAAATATTAAAATGTAAAATTTAAAAACTTTAAATGAGGTTACTGTGGGTTAGGTTAGGTTAGTTTATAACTAAGTTTATTATTTGTGCTCTCACATTTGCTCTCACTCTTTTGCTCACATATTTTCCTCTCTATTTTTATTTTGCTCGCACTTTTAAGTTAGGTTAGGTTAGGTTAAGTTAGGTTAGGTTAGGTTAGGTTATAACTTAGTTTATTATGTGTGCTCTCACATTTGCTCTCATATTTGCTCTGACTTTGAGGTAAGGTTAAGTTAGGTTAGATTAGGTTAGATTAGGTTAGGTGAAGTTGGGTTAAGCAGAATGGCTGAGGTATGAATCAAAAGCCAGCTCCTGTCAGTTTTGCCTCACAAGGCTGAGTGTACCCCGTTCCACTCCAGAGACCAGAAATTAAATTTCTTGGCAGAGCCGGGATTCGAACCTCTGAAATGACCGCCAAGAATGCTAGCCACTACACCAAGAGGTGGACAATATAAGGCTGGTCTTGATTATACATGATCAATTAATAATTACCTAATAATAATAATAATAATAATAAATATTCCATTTGGCAACTACACGGCCGACCTCTCCCTGTGACGTCATTCATGGTCTCAGGGCGTGGCGGCCATTTTGCGCATTAGCCCCTGTGCCAGCTCTGACTGTCCCCTCCATAAGAATAACATAGGGGGTTACGCGCGGCCGCCATCTTGCGCATTAGCCCCTGCCCCAGAACCGCCCTTTATATCCTCCTCCCATTTGATAACCCTCTTCCTTCCTCCCATTACCTTCTTCATCACACTATCCAGGACCAACAGGAACAGAGTGGGGAAAGGACACACCCCTGTCTCACTCCGGAACTGACCTTTATCTTTTCTGTTAATTTGCCTTCGTGAAGAACCTGGCACTCATACCCTTCGTACATCACTTCCATCATTCTGATGATCTTTGTTGGAATGTTATATTCCTCGAGGGTCTTCCACATGGTTCTTTGATTTACGGAGTCGAAGGCTTTCTCGACGTCATCAAATGTGAGGTAAAGGGTATTCCGCCACTCCACACTCTGCTCCAGGATGATTCGGAGGGTGTTGATGAGATCCACACAGCTGCGATGTTGTCGAAATCCAGCCTGTTCCTTCCGAAGCCTTTTTTCTACGCAGTCTTTTATACGATTCAGGATCACTCTCGCCAGCACATTGCTTGGAATGGACAGCAATGTGATACCCCTCCAGTTCGAAAGCTTCTTAGTGATGCCATAGGGCTCCTTAACGTCCCCCCTTCTTGCCGCTTCTTCTGCTTTCTCCACCTGCTCATCAATCCACCTCCTATGATCCTTCCGCACACTCCTCTTTACCTCCCTGTTTGCTGTTGATTATTTTGCTTGTGTGAGAGCCTTCAGCTGTCTAGTCTTGCAGGTGTTGAGCTTGACCTTAATCTCCTTCCTATAATTTATCTTGTCCCAGGTCTGATCGAATATCCATTCTTTCCGCAGGTAGTTCTTGTACCCGAGCTGCATCTCACTGGTTTCCACGAAGATATTCTTTACCTCGCTCCACACAGTCTCCACATCCTTCTCTGTCTCGGAGTCCAACACCTGGAATTTATTTCTGAGCTCCAGTTTAAATTGGTCCAATCTCTGCTGGTTTTTAAGCTTGCCCACATCAAACTTGTTGTGCCGAGTGTTAAACTTTCGACGGACTGCCACAATCTTCATGCGGAAGTTGGCAACCACAAGATGATGGTCACTACCAACGTCCGCTCCTCTCTTGTTCCTAACATCTTCCAAGCTTCTTATGAACCTCCTGCTCACCGTGATGTGATCAATTTGATTTTCTGTGACTTGATCAGGAGACACCCAGGTGACCTTGTGGCTCCGCCTATGAGGAAACACCGTGCCACCCATCACCAAATCCTGACTGGCGCAGTATTCCGTAAATTTCTCCCCATTGTCATTCATCTCACCAAGGCCATGTTAACCCATGAGCTGCTCCAACCCCTCATTTTTGAGCCCACCTTCGCGTAGAAATCTCCCATAACAATGGGAATGACATTCTTACTTGTTTGTCTTGTGACATCTCGCAGCATTTGGTAGAATTCTTCCTTCCTCTCTGGCTCCGATTGTTCTGTAGGCGCATAGCATAGGATGATGATCACATTCCTGATCTTTGTCTTGAACCTAGCAAACATGAGCCTACTAGAAATTGGCTTCCACTCCATAAGGCTTCTCTTTGCATTTCTGTTGAGCAACCCCATTCCATCCCTGTGTTCCTCATCATCGCCCCCAGAATAGAGAAATGTAATTCCATCTGTTGTCTGTATTTCACCAAATCCTGGCCACCTCACCTCACTCAATCCTAGGATATTCAGCCCATAGTTCTTCATCTCCCGTGTCACTTGTTTCAGTCTGGTTTTCTCCATCAAGGTCCTCACATTCCAGAAACCGATTTTCGTAGTCCCCTTCATGCCAAAAGTCGTCATCAGGTTATCCGTCCGGTTTTGTAATTTCGCTTCAGTTTCCGTAATCAGTTTATTTAAGAGGAGCGAGTGATTAACCCACTGCCTAATATTTAAAATAACCCCCAAGAAATACTGTGACTTCTCATTAAGCTCCCAGTGTTTCATCCTAGTGCATCATTGGACTCATCAATTGCTATGGCACACCTCTTCATGACACTGACCAGTACATAAATAACTAGTCATAGATCACCTTTATTTTAATATCAACATTCTGTAACCTGACCTCCTTTGTTCTTCACGATAAAATGATGCACCTAAGCATTCGAGAGAATTTCTGCTTTTACTATTCAAAATTAGGAAGTATACTGTTAGAGAAATTTTAAATCTTCAGAAACGACACCAAAAACAACAGTTCATAAAAAACTAGAGTAATGAAATTACCTCTGGTTTTAAAAAACAAATCTCTTAAAGCGCTATAATGCTCACTGAAAACTAGCTGTCATAAATTCTTTTAGCCACCTTCCTAGAATCTGTTACATAATTAAGTATAATTGATAAGATGGCTAATTTTAGTGGGAGTGGAGCTATATGATTGCTTAATGTTCTAGCAGCTTGTTCCTCACCTAGGCAAACCAGGTTCAATTCCGGATTAATGCATGGTCGACATAAAAAGGAGATCCTGTGGCTGAGAAATGTGAAATTTGATGGCATTGTTTTAACGTCTTCTATAATTGTAACGGTTTGAGATCCCAGAGTGCCAGAATTATCCCCTGGGAGAGGGGTGGGGGTCTGCAAAATGTCAGTAAATATACAGACACAGGCCTCATGCTTGCAGGATCCAATCTAGCAACTTGCATGTAGTTGACATGGGGCCTTATAGGCTGCACCACATACCTGACCAATCATAAAATTTAAGGCCATGTTAAAACTACTAGCTTGAGAATAATTACTTACCGCCATGTTATGGTGCAGCTTCCAAAACCAAGAGCATATCGTATGTGTTAATATTTGAAAGAAAAATAGCACAGTAGCGCCACCTGGTGAAATAGACATGTACAATAAAGAAGAGAAAAAAAAAAGACGAGTCAGTGCAAAGTCTGTGCGTGTTCGCGTGACATGTGACAAGCATCTCAAAAGATGATTTGTATTTTGTATTGTATTTCTCACTTGATAAATAAAGTTTTACATTAAAACTAACAGGTTATGGACCCAGGCCACGTGTAAATGGTATTATCTCGTGAGTGGATCCGAAGCTGAGCGCCTGTGGAACACGTGCTGTATTTTTTGTGAGTAAGGATAACCTCAAAATGGCAGCCGGCAGTGACTACAAAGTTCAAGTGGATAAACTTGAAGGACCTGAAGACTGGGCAAAGTGGAAATGGCATGTGTTGATGGTTTTGCGGTCGTATGAACTGGAAAATATTGTTGATGGTTCGAAAAAGTGTCCTGTGTTGCCGGCAGATGCAACTGCGCAACAAAAAGCGGCATATAAGCAGTGGTTGAAAGAAGACGCGAAAGCGGCCAGTTTGCTAGCAGGTGCGCTAGGAAAATCTGTTGCCGAGCTCGTGTTGACGTGCACCAATGCCAGTGAAATTTGGACAAAATTGAGCGCACGGTTCGAACGAAGCAGTACGCAGCGACTGAACATGTTGATCGAGTCATTCTTCCGAGTGACACGTGACGACAAGGAGGACATCAGCACCCATGTCGCGAAGTTACAGAAGCTTTATCAGGATCTGAACGACGAACTACAAAAGCACAACGAAAACACGTTATCTGAAAGGATTTTGAACGGTCGAATTTTATCCACGCTGGGAAAAGAATATGATAATTTCAAGGATGTGTGGGACACGATTCCGACGGAAAATCAAACTGTGAACTTGTTGATTGAAAAATTGTGCACGATTGAACTGCGTGACCAAGGAAACGTGGAATCGACTGCGTTTGTGGTACGTAGTGCTCCCAAGAAGCATTCCCAGTATGGCAGTGGCAAAGGCAGTGCTGATGACAAGTCGAAGAAAAATGTTCAACGAGTAAAGCAGAAGTTTCCATGTTTCAAATGTAAGGAATTGGGCCATTGGGCAAGTGAATGTCCAGTGAAGAAGAAAGAGGGTGACACTAGAAACAAAAATAAGGAGAACAATGCTTCGTTTCTGACACATGCGATGAGTGCGTTAGACGGCGACTTTGTTCAAGCCGACGAGTGGTACTGCGACAGTGGCGCCACAAATCACATCACCGCGAACAAACAGTATTTTACAACATACGTCAGGTTTGCTGCTCCAGAGAAGATTTTGCTAGGAAAACGAGGTGTGAGCATGCTAGCTCACGGCAAAGGAACTGTAAACATTCAAGTGCGGCTGAACAACGCTTGGTTAAGTGCTGAGATGACTGAAGTTTTGTATGTTCCCGATGCAATGGCTCATCTGTTTTCTGTGAAAGCTGCTGCAAGGAAAGGTTTTTGTGCAAGACTTGACGACCTAACTGTTAGAATTGAAGACAAGGTTACTGGAAAGGCGATGATGGCTGGACGTGTGATTCATGGTCTGTATGTACTTGACATGCGCGTCGTGAAACCGGCGCAACCCATTCAAGTGAATTTAACTACATCGTCGGACAAACTGCAGATCTACCATGAACGATTTGGTCATCAACACAAAGCGCATGTCAAGAATGTACTGAAGCAGATGAACATCAATGTAGACATGTGTAAAGAGGATTTCTGCGATGGATGTGCACTGGGAAAAATGCATCGACTGCCATTCAAGACACGAATGAATCGACCAACAGCCACCGGTGAACAAATCCACGCCGATGTGAATGGACCAATGTCTACTGAATCTCTTGGAAAGGCACGCTACTACGTATGTTTCAAGGATGATTTCAGCAAGTTTCGACGAGTTTTCTTTTTAAAGCACAAAAGTGAAGTGTACACCGTTCTGGAACAGTTCCTGAATGAAGCCAAAACAAATGGACACGTCGTGAAGCTGTTCAGGTGTGATGGAGGAAAAGAATTTGATAACAAGAAGGTTTCTGAACTACTAGCAAGCAGAGGCATAGAACAAAGCATTACTACGCCATACACACCACAACAAAACGGAGTTGCGGAACGTGAAAATCGGACGATTGTGGAGTGCGCAAAATCTATGCTGAATCCCAGCAAGTTAACGAAAAAACTTTGGGCTGAAGCCTGCAACACTGCGGTGTACCTCCTGAATCGCACTGGGAAGTCATCGATTGAAAACAAATCTCCCTATGAATTGTGGTATGGACGACCAGTGGGAAGTTTCAGTCATCTGAAGATCTTCGGAACAGAATGCTACGTGCATATCGACAAGAATTTTCGCTCAAAGTTCGACGACAAAGCTGTTTTTGGACATCTGGTTGGGTACGTGAACGACAGGGATGGATTTAGAGTCTGGATTCCAACTCAGGGAAAGGTTGTTCTAAGCCATGATGTGAAATTCAAACCTGAAGTTGTCTGCAATCTGCGCGCCAACGCCGGAAAGGTTGAAGTCACGCTTGAAGAACGTGTGGAGAGGAATCAGTCTAATTCATCGTCTGATGTAGGCCTACAGAGGAGGTCAGAGTCAGATGAGAACTTAAGCGAAATTGAAGATTTTGCTTCGGCATCCAGTTCCGGAGGAAGCGAAGATGAGGAAGAAGGAGAGACTGAAGAAAGAAGGAAAAGCAAACGTGAAAGTAAGAAGCCATCGTGGATGATCAGTGGAAATTACATGTACATGGCTGGACCATCTATCGCTGAAAAGAATCCTGACTCATACTCTGAAGTGCTGCAGTCTAGTGATAAAAATCAGTGGCTGAAAGCAATTAATGAAGAATTGGAGTCCTTAAAGGAAAATGATACCTGGAAATTGGTTGAGCGTCCAAATGGTACACGGGTCCTGAAAAATCGGTGGGTTCTTCGACAGAAGACAACGGACAGTGGAGAAGTTCGCTTCAAGGCACGATTGGTAGCCAAAGGCTATGCGCAACAGCAAGGAATCGATTATGAAGAAACATTCAGCCCTGTTGCACGGTATGATACCATTCGAGCTCTGTTGGCAGTAGCTGTTGAAAAGGAGATGAAACTTGGTCAATTTGATGTCAAGACGGCCTTCTTGAACGGCGAGCTTGAAGAAGATGTGTTCATGGAACAGCCAGAAGGTCATCAGGACGGTACTGGCCGAGTGTGTCATCTAAAGAGAAGCTTATATGGTTTAAAACAGGCTCCACGCTGCTGGAACAAGCGTTTCAAGAAATTCATGGAGAAAGCTGGATTCAAAAACAGCAAAGCTGATCCTTGTCTCTTTTACAGCAACAAAAATGGAAAGTGGTTGGCTGTTGTAATCTTTGTGGATGATGGTCTGGTAATTGGCAATGAAGAAGACATCGAGCAGTTCATGAAAAAACTTCAGCAGGAATTTCACACGACCAGAGGATCTCTCAACAATTTCCTGGGCATGAAGATACAAGAAAACCATGATGGATCAATTGCAATCAGTCAAGAGGATTACACGAGGAAAATCCTAGAAAAATTTGGGATGGCCGAGTCAAATGGAGTGTCTACCCCAGTTGGACGCGAAGAAAGTGAAGACGGAGAAAAGGTTTCGGCCAGGGTTCCTTATCGTGAGGCGGTGGGATCCTTGATGTACCTGACTACTGCTACTCGTCCAGATATCGCATTCGCGGTCAACAAAGCTGCTCGAGCCATGGAGAATCCTACAGTTCAAGACTGGAGTCAAGTGAAACGGATATTTCGATATTTAAAGAGCACAGTGAACCATGGAATCGTCTATAGCAAAGAGGACGTTTTGAAGGTCTACAGTGATGCTGACTACGCCGGTGACAAGAGGACGAGACGTTCAACGACGGGTGTCATTTCGATCTACAATCATGGAGCTGTATCGTGGAGAAGTCAGTTACAGAAGTCTGTGTCAACATCGACAACTGAAGCTGAAATTGTGTCTGCAAGTGAAGGAGCAAAGGAGTTGATTTGGCTGAAAAGACTGTTTTCTGAATTACTGGGAACTGCTGACAAACCTCCAACGCTTTACATCGACAATGCTGGTGCAGTTAAATTGGCTAAAAATCCGGAGTACCATCGAAAATCGAAGCATATTGAGGTACGTCATTTCTATGTGAGGGAAAGATTTTTGGACGGAGACCTTGAGCTGGAGCACATCGACGGGACCAATCAATTAGCTGATCTTCTAACTAAACCTCTGGAGAGGGTCAGATTCGAGATGCTGCGTGAGAGGATTGGCGTGCAGAAGATGACATCTTAGAGGCTGAAAAGTGTTCAATAGTTCAACTTGTTTATTTTTTTATTTGTATTTGATTTTTCTTTGGAGGAAGTGTTAATATTTGAAAGAAAAATAGCACAGTAGCGCCACCTGGTGAAATAGACATGTACAATAAAGAAGAGAAAAAAAAAAGACGAGTCAGTGCAAAGTCTGTGCGTGTTCGCGTGACATGTGACAAGCATCTCAAAAGATGATTTGTATTTTGTATTGTATTTCTCACTTGATAAATAAAATTTTACATTAAAACTAACAGTATGTGTTCCTCTTAGTTTAATAATCAATTTAAAAGACCCGCAATAACAACTTGCGGACAATTCCACACACTTCATAGTTGTAAGAGAGTGTATTCTTACCTGCGATAAAAGTTGTTTCCCAGCTCGTCGAAATAAGGTAACTAGGACGTGGTATAACGCTTGCATCGTTTTGACTGTGTGAAGTGTGGTATTATACTACATAAGCCATGAATTCCGTTGTGCACACAAGTAATGGCAGGAAAAAAGATTAGCTCGTCATAAATAACATTTTAAAATTAGTACTTTTATTGTTTTTTTTTGCCTTCTTAAGTTACTGCTATTTTCCAAAAAGTTTCACTGAACCAGTGAACACTGTGCCTGCGTTAAGCCTGCTTTATATAGAGTGTATTTTCACATCTAGTGAATAACTTAATTATTACACATGACAAACATACACGCACAAAGGCAGCTTAGTCACAACTCTGGTGTGTTGTCCAAGTGCCATGCTAGCTTTCAATTCACCCTAGAAAAGTCAGGTTTTAGAGTCAATTTCATTTCGAGCAGCATGCATTCACATTCTAGCAAGGTATGTTGCTTCTTTTTCCTAAGACAACCAAAACTTATATTGGCTTGCCAGGAATACAAAACGGACAATGAATTATAAATTCGCATGGACCAGGAACGGGAAGATCTTCATGAGGAAAAATGAAAACAACCCGATTCTACAAATCAAGACTGCAGCTGACCTACCAACAATTCATGGGAATCAAGGAAACTGAAGGTATGTTTGCCTGAGCCAAGTGATCAATAAATATTTCATGAAGTTCTGTTTCTAAGTGAGTGTAAAGTAATTATGGAAGTACCCTGAAATAAAAGATCTAACTTACGGTATGAAATCACATAACGAAATAGACCTTAATTTCCAAGATATTACTTCAAACATTGTAAACAGTACTCAAGACTTGAACAAATTAATTAGCTTTACTGTGGGAATTAAAATCATGGACCTAAATATATGTGGCATGTTAACAAATTTTGAAAGTATGCTAGTTATGCTCGATCAACTTGATCATAAACCAGATGTCATTATACTGTCTGAAACACAGCTCATTGAGGATATACCATTTGCTATTTTAGGATATAATGAGTACTTCATACCACCTCAAAATTCTACCCATGACAGCATAAAGATATATGTGCATGAAAACCTCATACAAAATATTGCGATATCTACTGTAAAAGCACTGAAAGCTGCAAATGCTAGCCTACTCACCTTCATATATAATAAAGAAAGATACGTGATACTTGCTATATACAGATCACCCTCCACAAGCCCAAAGAAATTCATAGAAGAACTAGGAAATACTCTCCAGCACTTGCCCACAGCTACACACAGTATGGGGATGTAAATGTGGATTTCTTAAAACTTGATAGAAATTGTGAATTATTAACACAGTTACTAATTTCCTATGGACTGAAACCTACAGTAAATACACCAACAAGAATAACAAAATTTAGTAAAACCACCCCTGATCAAATTTTTATAAATACAGATAAATATCACCATTCAATAGAAGTCTATTGTCCGGGTTTTAGTGACCACCATGGGCAAATACTGAGTTTTGAAGTATCCGAAGTAATCAATAATAATGATAATGGAGTAAAATCAAAGTGCAGGTCATTCACTGAATCAAATGTTACATATTTCAATGACTTATTAAATAAGGAAACATGGTCAGAAATTTATGAACTAGAAAATGTAAATGATAAATTTAATGCATTTAACAGTACCCTAAAACACTATTTTGAAATAGCATTCCCCTTTAAACGAAGAACTGTTCAAAATAATAAAACTAGCAATTGGATAACAACAGGGATTATAAATTCATGTCAAAGTAAGAAATTTCTACACAAATTATATAAACAATACCACACAACACCTGAATTCAATTTATACTACAAAAAATACACTAGCATATTAAATAAGGTAATAAGACTAGCAAAGAAAATGCATAATGATAATTTTATTTCCCAATCATCTAATAAAAACAGGGCTATGTAGTCCGTGATAAAGAAAGAAACTGGAAAATCTGCTAAAATACAAAGGAACATTACACTGACCAGAAATAATAAAGTGATTAATAATCCAGAGGAAATAGCAAACACTTTTAATGACTATTTTCTGGAAATTCCACAAAAATTAATAAATAAATCACAGGTAAATACACTAAATTCTAATAATAAAATAAATATATGCAGTGATTCTATATTTATAAATCATGTCACAAGTGAAGAGGTAAGAATAGTTATAAAAGAGCTAAAAAATAAATTCTGTGCTGGCATTGATGGCATCCCTGATGCAATTTTAAAGAAATGTGCAGAAAATATAATAAATCCACTTACGCACTTAATAAAGAGTTCAATTCTCTCAGGAACTTACGCGGATATTTTGAAGTTATCAAAAGTAATTCCAGTGCACAAAAACGGTTCAAAAGATGAATTAGATAACTATCGTCCTATTACCTTACCAACTGGAATTGCAAAAATTGTGGAAAAAATTATGTATAAGAGACTGATAAGTTTCATAGAAAAAAATAAAATATTATCAAACTCACAACATGGATTTAGAACGGAAAAATCTACACAGACAGCAATTTACGAATGTAGTAATAGTATACTGAAATTAATTGACAATAAGGAACATGTAACTGGCCTATTCTTGGATTTATCGAAAGCATTTGATGTTGTTGACCATAAAATCCTCCTTACCAAACTAAATCAATATGGTGTTAGAGGTCTAGCTAATAAATGGATAGAGTCTTACTTAACAAGGCGTAAACAAATAGTAAGCTTGAGACACAAGGATGATGGAACCAAATTACTTAATGAAACATTGTCCAATGAGGGGATTATTGAATTTGGAGTACCCCAGGGATCGGTTTTGGGCCCACTACTCTTTCTTCTATATATCAATGATATAACACAGAACGTTCATTCACATAAGGAAATTTTGTTTGCGGACGATACAACACTCGTAATAAAAGGTGAAACTAAACAGGTCATACAGCAGTCTGCTGACTCCGTTACAGGAGAGTTAACCAAATGGTCACAAGATAATTGCCTCATAATAAACTATAAAAAGACAGTATGTCTAAATTTCCACACTATACAGAATAGGAATCCTGCGATGCCCAATATAACATTAAATGGTCATCAAATAGAAAATAAATCAGAAACAACGTTTTTAGGACTATGGATACAACAAGACTTGAAATGGAATAAACATATACAATATCTGAATACTAAACTGAACTCGATGTGCTTTGCGTTAAGTATTTTGAAAAACCTGCACTAGCATGCACACATTAAGAAATACTTATTTTGCTTATTTCCATTCATACTTAAGATATGGGATCATATTTTTGGGTATGTCGCCAGATGTACTAAGCACGTTTAGGATACAAAAGAGGGCGATTAGAATTATGGCAAATGTAAACTCTAGAGAATCATGTAGACTTCTGTTTAAAGATTTAAACATTCTCCCACTGCCCTGCATATATATCTTTGAAAGTATTATGTTTTTTAAAAAGAATTTAATGAATCAAGATGTTTTTCTTAAAACAAACAATGATGTTCATAGGCATAACACAAGACAAAATCAAAACATTCATATTTCACACACACACACAAGCATATATCAAAAAGGAACTTTTCACACTGGAGTTAAATTATACAATAAACTACCCCAGTATATAAAACTGGCCCCAAAAATAAAAACTTTTGATAGAATGTTGAAAGCTTATCTGCAGTGCCATTGTTTTTACTCAGTAGTTGAATATTTTAGCGTATAGGAGTGATGGAATCTATAATTATATTTTACTTTTTTAATTTAATTTTAATACCTAGCTATATGTTGTTGTATTTATAGAATTAACTTTTCATATTATGATAATAGAGTGAGGTGTAAATAGTTGTGCAATAAGATTGTATCTATTAAGATTTGCTATTATAATAAGTTATAAATAGTTATAATCTTAGTAATATATACCTGTTAGTTCTTTTATTTTATGCATGTAAATTCTGACGTGTCCTATATCAAAAATGTATTGAATGCATGTATTTGATCAAATGGAATTAATAAAAATCTATCTATCTATCTATCTATTAATAGGAGATATAAATATTGATATTTTAAATCCTACAAGGCAATATGCCCAAAATATTAAAAACGAGTATTTAAATGTATTACATGCAAATGGTTTCATTTCGTACATAAACTCACCAACTAGAATAACCCAAAAATCCAGAACATGTATCGATCACATACATGTTAATTCCCACAGAAACAGCAACTTTGACACTTTTGTTCTGCATACCAGTATCACAGATCACAGTCCTACATTTCTCATACAAAATAAATCTCAAAAATACACTCCACAAACAGGAGAAAATACTTTGAACAATGTTAGAATAAATTATGAAACTCTAAAAAATCCTTAACGAAGGAAACTTGGGAATCCATCATAACTGAACAGGAAGCTTACAAAGCAGCTGATAGTTTCATTAAATTACTGACTCAATACATCTCGGAACACTCTACTACCATAAATAACGTAAGATCAAATTTAAAAAAAAATTACTCCATGGATCACAACTGCAATTTTAACTTCTATTAGAATAAGAGATAAATTACATCAGAAAATTGTTAAACAAAGGGAGAGATCCCCAAACAGTGATGAGGTCCGAGAAACTGTTAATAAACATAAATTGTACAGAAACTGGATAAACAGGCTTGTTAAAATAGCAAAAGAAAGGTACTATTCCAAACAAATTATATCAAACTCCAATAATTCTTAAGTCCTTTGGAAAAATATTAATGATATAACATGTAGGAAAGGAAATAAATCTTCAGCTGTTGACAGAGGCTCACAAGAAACATCCCAACCAGCTGCCATTGCAAATAAATTTGTAGACTATTTTAGTAACATAGGTTTAGAACTTTCTGAAAAGATAAGTAATACAAGAAAGGAACCTGACAACACAAATGCACGTGATAGCACTGCAAAATCTCAACCTCAGTCTATCTTTTTATGCCCATAACAAAATCAGAAATAACAAACCACATAGCTGCTCTAGAAGATAACTCAGCAAATGGCTATGATAATATCTCTAGTAAAGCAATTAAGACAATTAGTTCAGAAATTCTACTACCACTGCACCATATTTTTAATTTATCACTAACGAAGGGGCAATTTTCAGACTCATTCAAAATTGCCATCATAATCCCAGTCTATAAATCAGATGATAAAAGAGAGTTAAATAACTATAGACCAATTTCCCTCACAACCCACCTCTCTAAGTTACTAGAGAAATGCATCTAAACCAGATTACTTAACTATCTGGATAAGTTCAACAAATTGTCACCAAATCAGTTTGGTTTTAGACTAAACACTAGTACTCAAGATGCTATTCTCCCTTACTGATTATTTGTATAAAGCCATCGATGGATCTAAAAGAACAATTTCTGTGTTCTTGGATTTAAAAAAGGCTCTTGACACCGTGGACCACAATATACTCATTAGAAAACTGGAAAAGGAGAGTATTCGTGGTACTCCTCAAGAACTAATAAAAAGTTTTCTTTTTAACAGAATACAAAAGGTACGAATTAAAGATACTCTAAGTAGAAGTGCTGAAGTAAAAATTGGAATTCCCCAAGGAACAGTTTTAGGTCCTATTCTTTTTCTGTTATATATTAACGATTTGTGTGAGCTGAACTGTAATGCGATGATTACCTCATATGCTGATGACACTGTCGTCACAGTCACAGGAACAACTTGGGAGGACACTTTTAATACAATTCAAGAAACCTTGCTACAGTCCAAAAATGGCTAAGAAACTACCTCCTTACCTTAAATGAAACCAAAACACAATACCTATGCTTCTCACACAACAAAACATTGCAACCTACAGACAATTTAACACTGAAGATCCACACACCAATTTGTAACAATGGCAAAATATGCAACTGCTATACCTTACAGAAGTCAATGAATGCTACATATTTAGGGATTATTATAGATAATCATTTAAAATGGAATATGCATGCATCAAAATTGGCCAATAAACTCCAAAAGTTAATTTATATATTTTACAGGATCAGAAATATCTTGTCAGCAAAAGTCTTGAGAACTGTATATTTTGCCTTAGTCCAGTCACAACTACAATATGGAATAAATGTTTGGGGTGGAATACTTGATTCACATTTGGCTCAGGTAAATACCTGCCAGACTTTCATTCTAAAAGTTATGTACAAAAAGCCACCAACGTTTCCAACATGTGAACTGTATAAACAAAGAATGGTGCTTAATATACGACAGTTATTTGTTCAGTCATCAATCATATTTATACATAAAAATATGAAGCTCTTCTCCAGTGGACAAAAACTTAAAATGTGCACTAGACTTCAAGACAGAACTGGAATAAATATCCCTCGTCGAAACACACAACTTGGCCAAAGGAATTTAAGTTGTCTTGCTTGGCACTAGGATATACAATATATTGCCAGTAAATGTGACAAATAACACCCTGAATATACTGAAGAAAACGCTTTTTACATGGCTGCTTAGTAACTTTGATAAAGTAAATGAACTTAATAAATTTTCACCAACATATTTAAACTAACTCAGTCACAAGTAAGTAATGTATCATCTTCTTTTATTTTAGTATCCTTTTAATTAATGCCTTTACTATAAACTTTTCTTACTATTATCAGTCAAATACCATGTTGCAAATAAATTAAGAAATTGTGTTCATGAAGCCCACGCACAAGTTTATCTTATGTGGGATTCACCCTGTATTTTGATACAACATCTGTATATCTACATGTTTTCTGTCAGTGAATAAAATGTGTGCTCGTAAAAAAAATTCAGATTAACTGTATTCTGACTAGTTGACAAATCAGTGCATATGAAATGCAGCACTTAGGATGAGAGATGCATTGAGACACTTACTCGTATACACACAGGAGTGCGTTTCTGTTATTGCCGTTGTCCTTGAAGAACAATGTAATCCAAACAGGTATAGAAAAAGTTTTTATTTTTCAAAAGGAATAGAGTAATTCCTAGTTTCTAACAATAGATGCTTCCACTCTTCAGCACTGAAAACTATTCTTAGTGTTTAAAAAAATGAGCTCTACAGTAGTACAGCGGGACAGTCATGCTTCATTCTTGGAATATCCTAAATCAAATAATAATATTGTTATTGGTTTTACGTCCCTTTTAACTACTGCAGATTTTAGAGACGCCAGGGTGGCAGAATTTACACCCAAACGGGTACCTTAAACATGCCAGTATATCTGCGATACGACTCTCTCTCATTTATGCTCCCTCAAATACCAACTGACTGAGTCAGGATTAAATCCTGCAACATTGGGTACAGCAGGCGAAAACATTACCTCTGCACCATGCGCCTAAATCAGGCAGCAGCACTGGCACAATATCTTGCACATCCTGTTGTATAAGAACAGGCAGGCCTACTATGCAAAATTGTGATGTACCACATGGAGTTAAGTCAATAATGTTGCAATTTTTACTGTTTATAAATACTTTCAGGTATAAAAGGTTGGAACACATTAAATTCATGTAAACTGTACAGATGAAAATGAAAATCTACAGCCTGCTTCCAGTCTCCGACCGGGTCAGGAATGGAATGAATGAAGCCCCCATCTAGCGGCGAGGATATGAACTGTGCCGGCTGCCGAGGCCTGACGCACTCCTCTGGGGCAATGATCAAATGAATGACAGATGAAATGAAATGATAGTGGAGAGCGTTGCTGGAATGAAATTTTGACAGGGAAAACCGGAGTACCCGGAGAAAACCCTGTCTGCCTCCGTTTTGTCCAGCACAGATCTCACATGGAGTGACCGGGATTTGAACCACGGACCCAGCGGTGAGAGGCCGGCGTGCTGCCGCCTAAGCCACGGAGGCTTCGTAAACTGTACAGATATGATTTTTAAATTAAAATTTATTTCTCTAAGGTACACCCTTTGACTCTTCATATTACACATTTTTGTTTTCTTCTTATGTATATTGCAGCAATTCTACAAGGGAGGTCTCACATATCTTCAGTCTTGGTTTAGATCCTGTCCTGGAGGCAGATGACATCGACAGGGTTGCTGGATGGAGTGGAGAGAATGTAAATGTTGTCAAGGAGTTGAGAATATAATGGGGCTTATCATAAGCTTCCTTGACTAAATATTGCACTCCTCATCTGCCAATGTAAAGACAGAGATTAGCCAAATTAGGTGCTTAAAACATTTCAAAATTATGCAGTCATAACATAAGGAAAAATTGTTTTATATGCACCTCAACAAAAATTTGGAACACTGGCATGGAGAGTAGTCATACCATATTGCTGTTTCATTGGAGGAGTTTGGACATTGTGGTCATTTAGCCCCATGTACTTTTGTGTTTAGGCCTATGTATAAGAAAAGTCTGAAGGCTGTATTATTGTGTGTATTTGTAATTCAGGTGAGGATTGGGAAGGAAGGAGCCACGGACTTAAGTTAGGAACCATCCCAGCATTGGGTTACCACAGAAAACCACTTCCAGGATGTATGAGGTGGGAATCGAATCCAGACTTCTGGGGTGACAGCCAAGAATGCTAGCCGCTACACCATGAGGTTTACCATATTGTTGAAGCCTAGAACAATAGGGTACCATAACGGAATATCTACAAACTATGCTTTATAAAAGCATGTACATCACTGAGTTGTTATATGCAGTCAGTATAGTCAAATCTATACAATTGACATTTATTTTGCTGTGTGTAGTTGGATAACAAACAAGATTACCAACTTACATACTCTATTGTAACAAGTTAAATTAAGCATCAACAAGGTAAAACGCCTGTGCAGATTCCAAATGATTATATGTGCTCCAATGTGGTAGTGGTTCTACCGAGTGCATGATACAGGGGAAGATTTTTGTTAATGTATCCCCTGGTCTCTCCCTTCTATAAACTAATATTGTATGCACCAAGATTAAGAGAATGGAGAATGCACAAGCCAAGCATAAAGCAGTTACACCATGGCATCAACGGATGTACCAGGCTTGAGATGAGACTAGTTATACCTAGGTACAGGACGATTCAATCGAGAATAAAATCAATAGTCAGAATAAATGTTCACAAAAATATATTTCCCTAATATTCAATAAAAGTCACCTAATCTCTGTCCAGTAGGGGCGCATCGACAAGGTGGCAGGGGGTGCATCATGTCGGAAGTAAACATTAGGCCCACGATGCCAAAGTATATAATTCTCAGCAGTTTTCAGTGTATTGATGTTCTTTCAAATTTGATGTACTCTCAGCAATTTGTTGCAACATGAGCGGGACGGATGTAAGTTTCCATACTTCAGCTAATTGGCAGCGCTAGCATTCACGATAAACATATGGCCACAATGGAACAGCATGCACAATGTGCTGTATGTGTCGCAGGAGTTTGTATTTCCATAATTACCAGTGGCGGTAGGTAATAAGGTTGCATTGTTGCACAACGACCAGATTTTATTAAGAAAAACAATTAATACCGTAATAATATTTTTAGTAATAAAAGATGTACGTTTCTTTTATAAGTATAGGAATTCATAATTTTGTTCCTTAATAATTCAACAAATCTTATAGTAAGTTGCTATGAACCGTCTGAAAAAGCGAAGCGCACCAACTGTCTAGGAGCGCTCGATTGTTGCCAGGCCCGAGCACCGACCAGGCCTCAATAGTGAAGGGTAAGTCAGAGATGCTAGATCTAGTAAGTCCTAACCCAACAGTTAACTCGGCTGGTCATTAGCCGCTTATTGCAACAAGGGAGCCGAGGCGCAGACGGAGAGAGCCGAGATGCTCCGTCAACTGCTGATGTAATTTGCACGTACTTGTGACACTCGCGTTTCTTTTTCGCCCTTCTATATAACTTATGTTGTTTTGTTCCCATGAAGATTTTCATGTAGACTAACTTATAATCCATTTCATCCGATGACAATGTGATGTTCCCTGAAATGTGGCATTCGTGATGAATGAGGTACATCTGTTTTACCGTGCAATTGAATACAATTTTCTCTGATATCAAGCAGTCTTTTACCCTACCACCTACCCCCCCCCCCCCCCCTCTTAATAGTGCAACGCTCAGAACAATTATCCACCAGCCGCCATTGATAATTACAAGCTGCACTAGTGAACACAGTACGATGGTGATCCACCACACTGGGCTCTCATACGGTAGTGTGGAGTGTTTAGAAGAGACATTCAACAATTGCTAGTGCAGCCGTGGTGAACCTATCGCATGACTTGCGAATATCTTCGACTTTACATCTCTACTTATTTGTTTAGGGATACAAGTCACTGGTGTAGAGACATAGATCACAGAATGAAACAAGATCGACACATCACTCCTGAGTTGCCATATTGCACAATCTGTCCGCTTGGTATGATCCATGCCATGTCCGCAATGACTGTCGTATTGAATTCTGGTAGCCTGAAAGTTGAGGGTATCATGTGCAACAAATTGATGAAATGATTAGATTAGATTAGATTTTTATTAATCCATTTGATCAATTGCATGTATACAATACATTTTTGATATAGGACACGTCAGTAATTACATCTATAAAATAAAAGAACTTACAGATATATATCACTAATACAATAGCTATTTATAACTTATTATACTAACAGATCTTAAGAGATACAATCTTATTGGACAACTATTTACACCTTACTCTATTATTACAATATGAAAATTTAATTCTATAAATACAACAACTTACAGCTAGGTATTATAATTAAAATAGAAAAGTAAAATTTAATTATAGATTTCATCGTTTCTATACACTAAGATATTCAACTACTGAGTAAAAACAATGGCACTGCAGATAAAACTCAGCAATTCTTCTAGGTTTGTGCCGTGTCTTGTGTGGGGTTTCGCCTAGGACACCAAGCTAGGCTCATCGGCGGGCTCTTGGTGTCCCTGCCCGGACCCCCACAGGAGTATCGAACTGCGCGATACCTCCCTTTATATAGAGTGCAACTGCACTCCGTGACTGCGAGAACCAAAAGCTCAAGCAGCCATAACCTCCCTATGAAGGCTTCCAAAAAGATGGTGTATTGGCTTTCACGGCCGGTGAATTAAAACTCAGCAATTCTTCTAGGTTTGTGCCGTGTCTTGTGTGGGGTTTCGCCTAGGACACCAAGCTAGGCTCATCGGCGGGCTCTTGGTGTCCCTGCCCGGACCCCCACAGGAGTATCGAACTGCGCGATACCTCCCTTTATATAGAGTGCAACTGCACTCCGTGACTGCGAGAACCAAAAGCTCAAGCAGCCATAACCTCCCTATGAAGGCTTCCAAAAAGATGGTGTATTGGCTTTCACGGCCGGTGAATTAAAACTCAGCAATTCTTCTAGGTTTGTGCCGTGTCTTGTGTGGGGTTTCGCCTAGGACACCAAGCTAGGCTCATCGGCGGGCTCTTGGTGTCCCTGCCCGGACCCCCACAGGAGTATCGAACTGCGCGATACCTCCCTTTATATAGAGTGCAACTGCACTCCGTGACTGCGAGAACCAAAAGCTCAAGCAGCCATAACCTCCCTATGAAGGCTTCCAAAAAGATGGTGTATTGGCTTTCACGGCCGGTGAATTAAAACTCAGCAATTCTTCTAGGTTTGTGCCGTGTCTTGTGTGGGGTTTCGCCTAGGACACCAAGCTAGGCTCATCGGCGGGCTCTTGGTGTCCCTGCCCGGAACCCCACAGGAGTATCGAACTGCGCGATACCTCCCTTTATATAGAGTGCAACTGCACTCCGTGACTGCGAGAACCAAAAGCTCAAGCAGCCATAACCTCCCTATGAAGGCTTCCAAAAAGATGGTGTATTGGCTTTCACGGCCGGTGAATTAAAACTCAGCAATTCTTCTAGGTTTGTGCCGTGTCTTATTCTTTCTAAGGTTTTTATTTTTGGGGCAAATTTTATATACAGTGGTAGTTTATTGTATAATTTAACTCCTGTGTGAAAAGTTCCTTTTTGATATATGCTTGTATGTGTGAAATATGAATGTTTTGATTTTGTCTTGTGTTATGCCGTTGAACATCATTGTTTATTTTAAGAAAAACGTCGTTATTCATTAAATTCTTTTTAAAAACATAATACTTTCAAAGATATGAATGCAGGGCAGTGGAAGAATGTTTAACTTTTTAAACAGACGTCTGCATGATTCTCTAGTGTTTACATTTGCCATAATTATAATCACCCTCTTTTGTATCCTAAACGTGCTTAGTACATCTGGTGATATACCCCAAAATATGACCCCATATCTTAAGTATGAATGGAAATAAGCAAAATAAGTATTTCTTAATGTGTGCATGCTTGTGCAAGTTTTCAAAATACGTAACGCAAAGCACATCGAGTTCAGTTTAGTATTCAGATATTGTATATAGGGTGACCAGACGTCCTCTTTTTCGCGGGCATGTCCTCCAATTTACGTCTCTGTCCTCTGTCCGCGAACAATTTTTAAAATTGTGTAAATGTCCTCCTTTTTATTAATTTATTATATTATCGTATGAATGTACTCGTACGTATTGTACCCGATACTTAGTTTAGGCTATCGGCTACGCCAGCAGACATTAAGCCGTAGTTGAGGTTTTGGGAAGAGTTAGGAAAAGATAGCGCACCGATCGAGTCAAGAAGAATGTCAAGATGACGTAGGAGGTCTAGGATCAAGGAGGCACTGACATCTGTAAGAAGATGGAATTATGGATAGAGATGTGAAGTTTTATTGAGATATGTATGGAATATGGTAATTAAACATCTTAGAAGAGGATATATAACATGCATTATATGTGGAAATAATTGTAAGGAAGTTAGATAACCCTTAAGTTATTTTATAACGGAATAGCCGAGATGATGTGGGTTCGAGACTATGATCGTGACGCGAGAGCACTGTGGTGGGGGACTACACCACGTGTCTGCGCCAGGCAGATAAGAGTGAAGACAGTGCCAGCACATTCAGTGGAGCTCTGTCAGTCGAGCAAGTAGGGTCGAGCTCTGTAGCGCAAGCGAGAGCACGGTGAAGGTCGCGTAGCATACCGAAACTGTCACGGCAGAGTGTAGGCGACAGTTTCAGCATCGCCGAGCAGCGAACGCCAAGCAGGTCATCGATCCAGGCGGACTTGCCGAGGAAGCAATCACAGACGGCCGGGATATGTTAGAACAGCACTGCAAGTAGTTGGTGACTTTATTACAAGCTACATTTCAACGCAGTTTGAACACAGTTTTATGAATAACTTTATGACTATGCTTTTCTATAACGCATTCAAAGTTACTTTAACAATTTCACGCAAGCGGAATGTTGTTAGCATCGGCACTGATGAACATTAGATCGTGCATTAATGAAATTTATTTCTTATGCAGTTTCATGAATTACCAAATACAGACAACTACAGGGTGTTTCGTAAACTTGGACACTCTCATGTAAAATTTTATTTTTACGAAAGTGAGACTTAGCAGTTGTTGGAGATTGGTCTTTCAATACTCAAACTGAACGTTTAATGGAACAGTGGCGTAACTTAGAAGAGGAATAGGGGGTCCGCTGTTTCCATGAACTATTTTCGAGAGGAGTTGGACAATATCCGCTATGGGTAATCCGAAGTTCAACATGTCAGAGTAGACGCAGATAGAGACAAGATGGCACCGCAGAGCGATGGATTCGATTCCTGACGAGAGGAGTCCACCAGCTGATTCACTTGGGATTTCGAAGGCAATCGTCATTTCATGGATGGAATGATATTCACGCCGATCTTTCGAGAAATTCATTATGTAGGGAAAATCGACGATCTTGGAAATTTAATAACAGCTGATTTTGAAAAGGTACTGTAAGAGTTATAACTACCTGATACGATTATTTTCATGAATACTGGGCACACATGTATATTTTTCTAATAGGAGTGATACGATTATATAGACATGGTTTGACTTTATATACTTCGAATTTGCTAGAATATGGAGTGACCATATGATATGGCAGGCATCATTATACGAAATTCTCACCATTGGTTGGCTTTATTAAGCAGATGTTTGGTCTTTTAGACATTTTTCCAGCTAGGATATTTTTCATAAATAGTTTTTTTTGTGTAACGAGTATTTCGAACTCGTGATCTGCAATTGATTATCTAAAATTACTTCGTCAGTTCATTGCATACTAGCGAGTGTGTATTATTCATCAGTAGGGATTTTTTCCATTGGATTGTTTGGAGATATTAAGAAGTTATTCACTTTAGTGAATGAACATCGCTTTTATATGACAACTAGAAACTTGTTGATTCCTATCTGGTACATTCACTCATATAGTCTACGAGATGGGGTCTTTCGTATTTATACGATTGTATGGTGGTACTCATCTTACCCATCGTTCAGGGCACTATCATCCAAGTCGACGGGGCGAGGTCTTTCGTATTTATACGACTGTACGGTGGTTACACATCTTACTCGCCATTGAGGGACTCATTTTTATCATCCGAATGTACATGAGATTGTAAGTGAATCAAACAAGGAACTACTAGTCACATATCAGTCGAGATTTTGTTAAATAAAGTAACGATAAATGTCAACAGGATTGCATTTAGTAATTCTTGTTTGCCAATCCAATATTTTGTTGCTATACTCTTTTGAGAGTAATTTCAGTTTAACAGCTGTTACAGCTGATGCTTTTGATGAGTTTTATAATTGTGTTTGATACCTTTGAGAAGGATTTAAAGTAATTGAATCTTGTAAGATGTATCATTAATGGTCAAGATTTAATATAAGGCAGATCAGTATTGCAGATTTTGATATGAGAGATTATAGCACATTGGTGTTTTTCTGTGATGTGAGTTATGAGAATTGTAAGAGAATTTATGCTATTTGAAAGCAGATCTTAAATTACTGAGGTAATATTTTCCCAATTGTTTAAGAAGTTGTCTAGATGTGATCAGAGTAATTACAGTTATTGGAGATTGTGTGCGTTGATAATTTGAAGCCAGTTATATATTTTTTGTAGATCATGCAACATGGTTAAGTGGAGTTTGTGATAGGCATTTTGTGGAAGTTGCCAAGTGATAGTAGCAATGTTGCTAATGTATTTTGAAGCAGACATGAGGTCGTCGTACCCAGTCTAGCGTATTTGTTGAGATTCATGCTGTATGTGCTGAATATTTATGGAGTTTTTGTGGAATAATTATTATATTCAAATGTGATATTTGAAGTATTGAGGAAATGTAATGTCGTTGTGGATAGTTAGATCCAACGTGATGACGTGGAAGCAATAATATTTTTTGGCATGATAAATTAAATACGAGATATAACTTGGAAGTGATAAAACTGTAAGACAACGTTCTATAAACCATATTAAACAATTTGTTAGGAAATTAAACAAATAAATAAAGTTGATAATACAAGATTTTCTGAAAATAATAATTAATGAAATAATAATCTGAGATTTAAGCATATTAACGATCTGACCTAATGAAATAAAAATCAGAATGACTAGATGAAATAATGAAAATCTAAATAACCCGAAGATTGAAATTTAAATAATTTGATAAATTAAATTTTGAAATGAATCAATGAATTTAATAGATGGATGAATTAAAGATTGGATAAATTAAACTGATTTAAATAAATTAATAGACGATTGTAATGATGATGAATAACTGAATTAGAAGGTGATAATTAATTAAAGAAGCTGATGATTAATGAATTTATATGGAATTAAATAAATTTAATTGAGAGATAATTTGAGGGAATTGCAACTTGAGTTGAAGATTTAAATGATGTAATGGTGATGAATTAATGATTCTGACAGGAATATGTAGAATTCTGAAGTGAGAATTAATGTGAGAAATGTTTAATTTTGATGATGACGATAACGATGACCAATGAGCCATGAATTTTCTGGAATTCACAGATAAGTAATTATGAATGACAATGTAAATAGTGTAAATTAATTATTCGATGTTTAGGAGCATTTGACTAACATGTTCAACATTTAAATTATGCCATGCAAACCATAAATTACGTGATGTTTAATATATGTGATTATAATATGTGTATGTTTAGACAGATTAATAACTTTTTTTAAATCCACATTGATGATGTTAAATTAACGAGAAATTAGGTCTCAGGTTTCACAAATGTCAGTGACGAAAGACATAGTGCTACAGTGATCCTGAGAACCCAAGAGAACTTTAGAGATTTTTCTGTTATGTGGATGAAATAATTTTGGATTAGAAAAGAGATGGTTCGATTTTTGGACAATGACAATTTAACGTTGGCATTCGACCATACTCTCAGGTAGGAGTTATATTTAAAATGTCTGTCTGACTATCAAAGTAAAATAAATTTGTTTTTATCTTAGTTGTGATCTGATGATGGTGTGATGTTCCTTTTTCTTTCCTTGTCTTGAGTAAGGCTTATCCGGAAAGGAAGTGGTTTGCTAGGAATTCACTTGATGGCGCCCATTTATATTTGCATTATTTCTATTAAACTTAAGCCCGTAACGACCCTAGAGATACTTTGTCTCGTGATACCCACTGCTTTTTCGATAACTCAGCTGAATTTCCGACACATTCCTTATTTGACTAGAGGTTCATTTAACTCCGCTCTGTCCCGGAACTCCAGGAATGCGATGCTATAGCAGATGGGTCATCGCATCCCCAGGACGAACGGGTACAGAGAGAGAGGGAGAATTGGCTTTATCGAACTAGTGGGGCTTCGATTTTGTTTATTCTATGGAATCACATCAGATTTAGATTACTGAGAGATTGATCTCAAGTTCATTTAATTGTGTTACAAAATTTATTAAACTTAGTCAGACAATGTACTTGTGTGCCCAATCCAGTGTTCATGTTAATCG
Source organism: Meconema thalassinum (assembly GCA_946902985.2). NCBI lineage: Eukaryota > Metazoa > Arthropoda > Insecta > Orthoptera > Tettigoniidae > Meconema > Meconema thalassinum. Next base: position 882,557,580 of record OX336389.2, on the reverse strand, counting down.
TATTAGTAATATCATGTTAGTTATAAGACATTTTTTCCTATACCCAAGTGAATGCAGGAATTGAGACATTGTGATGTGTTGTTGTCTAACGTCTCTATATAAAACGTATATTGAAAATATAATTATGTTGCCGGAAGATTTAGCTAAGGTGTTAGGAGAGTTACAGACGGGTATGTCTGGTATTGCAGAAACTATTTCTAAGATGGAAACGGAAGTTAAAGAACAAATTAATAATTCAGAAGCTAGATTAGAAGCTAAATGCAAAGAGAATGTACAAGCATTACAGGCTAGTAACGAAGGCAATCTGAACGACAGTTTAAAGTCATTAGAGACTAGGCTACAGTCAACTAGTGAAGATAATTTAAAATCATTAGAGACTAGGCTACAGTCAACTAGTGAAGAAAATTTAAAATTATTACAGTCAAATAGCAAAGATGAGTTGATGTTATTAGAGACTAGGTTACAGTTAAATAGTGAGGACAATTTTAAGTCATTAGAAGAAAGGCTACAGTCAAATAGTAAAGATGAGTTGAAGTCATTAGAAACTAGATTACAGACTAGTACTGAAAGTCATTTAAAAGCTAGTGAAGCTAACTGTAAGTCATTGGAAGAGAAATTACAAGCTCGTAGTGAAGAAACTAACACTGAATTAGAAAACAAGTTAACTAGATTAGAGAATAGCTTAACTTTAAAGAATAATGAAATGCTGAAGACTTTACAATTAGACATAATTGCAGTAAATATGAAAGGAGAGGAAAATGTTCAAATATTAAGAAAAAATATTATTGAATTAGAAAGTAGAGGAGATGAAAATATTTTTACTTTAAGAACAGACGTTATGTCCATACAGAAAGACATTAAATCAGATGTATCGAAGTTGAGATTCGACATCGATGGTTTAGTGGCAGATGTAGGCAAAATTCAAGAGTGGTCTACCGAAGTATCTTTCGAGACTAAAATCAAAGGTCTAGAAATGAATCTAGGTAATGAGATTAAAGATTTAAAGACAGTAATTGGGACCATTAAAGAGGAAGTCTTAGGAGAGGTTAATTCTAATTTAAAATCATTAGAAAATCAATTGCAGAAAGATATTAGGAAGATAGACGACGATATAGAGCAAAAGGTTAATGAAAACTTAGCTTTATTCAAAAATAGAGTCGGTGCAATTGTGGAAGAACGGTATAGTGAGGTCGATGCCGAAGCAAAAGAGAAACGTGAAGGGTTAGATGAAAAATTAATCGCAGGTATGGCAAACTTAGAAGCGAGGTTTACGGAAAACAAGGAAGCGATGAAGATAGATTCAACTCTATTTAGAACAGATGTTGATCTGTTAAAGGAACAAGTCGCGTCAGTAAAGAACACGTGCGAAGGCAAAATTGACAAGTTAAAAAACGACTTAGACGAGAGTAACAAAACGCAGGATGTTACATCGTTAGATGAGTTGAAGACTCAGGTCAAGAAATTAGCAGAAGACAGGATAACTAGACTAGAATCCATGTTTAACAGTTTCACCAGTCAGAATATAACATCAGGGGAAACATTGATAAATCAGACAGCGATAGACCGCAGTATAACTAATCAAGAAGCGAGCATGGGAGAAGACCGTCAAATGCAACCGAATGTGACATTCGAAAGGGCCAGTTCAACCCCTCAGGATAATCCAAGTTCGAATAGGAGTACGTTGGGTACAAGCGAACGATACTCAGGTCCAGTCACCATTATTAGGAATCTGGATGACAAGCCGAGGAAGTTTTCGGGAAATACAGGAGTCACACCAGTCGAATTTCTGCGAGATATTCGAGACTACATGGCGGAACATAGGGTAGCCAAAAAAGAGAGCTAAGGATAGTCGAACGCGCCTTTGATGGGTCTGCGCTTACTTGGTTTAGAGCGTTCAGAAGCAATTTTGCGAACATGGAGCAATTTGCCATAGCTTTCTTGAGGAGATTTTGGAGTGCCGAGGATCAACTTAACGTAAGAGCGGAAATGTACTCAAAGCGCTATTCTACGTCACATCCGACGCATTATGCCAATTATTTCACGTCACAGCTGGCTAAATTGCAGTTTCTGATTCCTCCATTGCCAGAAGAAGAGCTTTTGCAAGCTATAGCGAGACAGTTACCGATTGAGGTACAGCGATCACTAATAGCGTCGGGAGCCAATACACTTGAGCATTATGACGACATTTTACGGCGATTGGACTATACAAGCGCACAGGTTACGCCTAGAAATACCAGAAACGACAATAGAAACACGCAAGAAGTGAATGCGGTAGTCGTAGAAAATGCAGCTCAAACGGATAGAAGAGATTCCTGGGAAAACCGACGGAACGAAGGGAATCGAGGAAACATCCGTAACGCTCGAGGAAATGATCGATATAGAGGACCATATGAGAGGCCATACGATCAAGAAGCAAGAGATAGCCGATATAGAAATTATAACCAGAATTCCAGATATCAAGACAGGAATCGATATAACAATAGATATCGGGGCAGAAATAACTGGAGCCAAGGTCAACAGTATAATGGGAACGACAGGCATGATGGCCGAAGAAACGATCCTAACGACAGACGAGATAATCGTGGACATGAGAGGTCGAGGCAAGAAGATAGACAGCCTAGTGCACCACCCGAAGAGACAGTGAGAGATGTCAATCGAGCAAGCACGAGTGGCGAAGGAAGAAACAAACGTCAGAATAACACGGAATCAAGATGCTAATCATTGGAAGTCAATCATCATTATTGAGAGTCAGAAAGTACCATCATGCTGAGTAAGGGAATTGTAGAGCTATCGTGTACATGTATTGTATATAGAATGCCTGAGAGTGTATTTTTTTCTCAATCCTGATAAAAAAAGGAGATGTACGGGAGAGATGTACCCGATACCTGGTTTAGGCTATCGGCTACGCCAGCAGACATTAAGCCGTAGTTGAGGTTTTGGGAAGAGTTAGGAAAAGATAGCGCACCGATCGAGTCAAGAAGAATGTCAAGATGACGTAGGAGGTCTAGGATCAAGGAGGCACTGACATCTGTAAGAAGATGGAATTATGGATAGAGATGTGAAGTTTTATTGAGATATGTATGGAATATGGTAATTAAACATCTTAGAAGAGGATATATAACATGCATTATATGTGGAAATAATTGTAAGGAAGTTAGATAACCCTTAAGTTATTTTATAACGGAATAGCCGAGATGATGTGGGTTCGAGACTATGATCGTGACGCGAGAGCACTGTGGTGGGGGACTACACCACGTGTCTGCGCCAGGCAGATAAGAGTGAAGACAGTGCCAGCACATTCAGTGGAGCTCTGTCAGTCGAGCAAGTAGGGTCGAGCTCTGTAGCGCAAGCGAGACGCACGGTGAAGGTCGCGTAGCATACCGAAACTGTCACGGCAGAGTGTAGGCGACAGTTTCAGCATCGCCGAGCAGCGAACGCCAAGCAGGTCATTGATCCAGGCGGACTTGCCGAGGAAGCAATCACAGACGGCCGGGATATGTTAGAACAGCACTGCAAGTAGTTGGTGACTTTATTACAAGCTACATTTCAACGCAGTTTGAACACAGTTTTATGAATAACTTTATGACTATGATTTTCTATAACGCATTCAAAGTTACTTTAACAATTTCACGCAAGCGGAATGTTGTTAGCATCGGCACTGATGAACATTAGATCGTGCATTAATGAAATTTATTTCTTATGCAGTTTCATGAATTACCAAATACAGACAACTACAGGGTGTTTCGTAAACTTGGACACTCTCATGTAAAATTTTATTTTTACGAAAGTGAGACTTAGCAGTTGTTGGAGATTGGTCTTTCAATACTCAAATTGAACGTTTAATGGAACAGTGGCGTAACTTAGACGAGGAATAGGGGGTCCGCTGTTTCCATGAACTATTTTCGAGAGGAGTTGGACAATATCCGCTATGGGTAATCCGAAGTTCAACATGTCAGAGTAGACGCAGATAGAGACAAGATGGCACCGCAGAGCGATGGATTCGATTCCTGACGAGAGGAGTCCACCAGCTGATTCACTTGGGATTTCGAAGGCAATCGTCATTTCATGGATGGAATGATATTCACGCCGATCTTTCGAGAAATTCATTATGTAGGGAAAATCGACGATCTTGGAAATTTAATAACAGCTGATTTTGAAAAGGTACTGTAAGAGTTATAACTACCTGATACGATTATTTTCATGAATACTGGGCACACATGTATATTTTTCTAATAGGAGTGATACGATTATATAGACATGGTTTGACTTTATATACTTCGAATTTGCTAGAATATGGAGTGACCATATGATATGGCAGGCATCATTATACGAAATTCTCACCATTGGTTGGCTTTATTAAGCAGATGTTTGGTCTTTTAGACATTTTTCCAGCTAGGATATTTTTCATAAATAGTTTTTTTTGTGTAACGAGTATTTCGAACTCGTGATCTGCAATTGATTATCTAAAATTACTTCGTCAGTTCATTGCATACTAGCGAGTGTGTATTATTCATCAGTAGGGATTTTTTCCATTGGATTGTTTGGAGATATTAAGAAGTTATTCACTTTAGTGAATGAACATCGCTTTTATATGACAACTAGAAACTTGTTGATTCCTATCTGGTACATTCACTCATATAGTCTACGAGATGGGGTCTTTCGTATTTATACGATTGTATGGTGGTACTCATCTTACCCATCGTTCAGGGCACTATCATCCAAGTCGACGGGGCGAGGTCTTTCGTATTTATACGACTGTACGGTGGTTACACATCTTATTCGCCATTGAGGGACTCATTTTTATCATCCGAATGTACATGAGATTGTAAGTGAATCAAACAAGGAACTACTAGTCACATATCAGTCGAGATTTTGTTAAATAAAGTAACGATAAATGTCAACAGGATTGCATTTAGTAATTCTTGTTTGCCAATCCAATATTTTGTTGCTATACTCTTTTGAGAGTAATTTCAGTTTAACAGCTGTTACAGCTGATGCTTTTGATGAGTTTTATAATTGTGTTTGATACCTTTGAGAAGGATTTAAAGTAATTGAATCTTGTAAGATGTATCATTAATGGTCAAGATTTATTATAAGGCAGATCAGTATTGCAGATTTTGATATGAGAGATTATAGCACATTGGTGTTTTTCTGTGATGTGAGTTATGAGAATTGTAAGAGAATTTATGCTATTTGAAAGCAGATCTTAAATTACTGAGGTAATATTTTCCCAATTGTTTAAGAAGTTGTCTAGATGTGATCAGAGTAATTACAGTTATTGGAGATTGTGTGCGTTGATAATTTGAAGCCAGTTATATATTTTTTGTAGATCATGCAACATGGTTAAGTGGAGTTTGTGATAGGCATTTTGTGGAAGTTGCCAAGTGATAGTAGCAATGTTGCTAATGTATTTTGAAGCAGACATGAGGTCGTCGTACCCAGTCTAGCGTATTTGTTGAGATTCATGCTGTATGTGCTGAATATTTATGGAGTTTTTGTGGAATAATTATTATATTCAAATGTGATATTTGAAGTATTGAGGAAATGTAATGTCGTTGTGGATAGTTAGATCCAACGTGATGTCGTGGAAGCAATAATATTTTTTGGCATGATAAATTAAATATGAGATATAACTTGGAAGTGATAAAACTGTAAGACAACGTTCTATAAACCATATTAAACAATTTGTTAGGAAATTAAACAAATAAATAAAGTTGATAATACAAGATTTTCTGAAAATAATAATTAATGAAATAATAATCTGAGATTTAAGCATATTAACGATCTGACCTAATGAAATAAAAATCAGAATGACTAGATGAAATAATGAAAATCTAAATAACCCGAAGATTGAAATTTAAATAATTTGATAAATTAAATTTTGAAATGAATCAATGAATTTAATAGATGGATGAATTAAAGATTGGATAAATTAAACTGATTTAAATAAATTAATAGACGATTGTAATGATGATGAATAACTGAATTAGAAGGTGATAATTAATTAAAGAAGCTGATGATTAATGAATTTATATGGAATTAAATAAATTTAATTGAGAGATAATTTGAAGGAATTGCAACTTGAGTTGAAGATTTAAATGATGTAATGGTGATGAATTAATGATTCTGACAGGAATATGTAGAATTCTGAAGTGAGAATTAATGTGAGAAATGTTTAATTTTGATGATGACGATAACGATGACCAATGAGCCATGAATTTTCTGGAATTCACAGATAAGTAATTATGAATGACAATGTAAATAGTGTAAATTAATTATTCGATGTTTAGGAGCATTTGACTAACATGTTCAACATTTAAATTATGCCATGCAAACCATAAATTACGTGATGTTTAATATATGTGATTATAATATGTGTATGTTTAGACAGATTAATAACTTTTTTAAAATCCACATTGATGATGTTAAATTAAAGAGAAATTAGGTCTCAGGTTTCACAAATGTCAGTGACGAAAGACATAGTGCTACAGTGATCCTGAGAACCCAAGAGAACTTTAGAGATTTTTCTGTTATGTGGATGAAATAATTTTGGATTAGAAAAGAGATGGTTCGATTTTTGGACAATGACAATTTAACGTTGGCATTCGACCATACTCTCAGGTAGGAGTTATATTTAAAATGTCTGTCTGACTATCAAAGTAAAATAAATTTGTTTTTATCTTAGTTGTGATCTGATGATGGTGTGATGTTCCTTTTTCTTTCCTTGTCTTGAGTAAGGCTTATCCGGAAAGGAAGTGGTTTGCTAGGAATTCAGTTGATGGCGCCCATTTATATTTGCATTATTTCTATTAAACTTAAGCCCGTAACGACCCTAGAGATACTTTGTCTCGTGATACCTACTGCTTTTTCGATAACTCAGCTGAATTTCCGACACATTCCTTATTTGACTAGAGGTTCATTTAACTCCGCTCTGTCCCGGAACTCCAGGAATGCGATGCTATAGCAGATGGGTCATCGCATCCCCAGGACGAACGGGTACAGTATGTATGTTTTAATTTGTCGCAGTTTATATTGGCGCCATGGCAATAGTTTAATTTTTTACCGATGTGCAGCGCTACTATTTTTGTTTCCGGTCTACGCTGTGTTTGGGAACGTGTTTCTGTGTTTGTGCTCCGTTGAATGGCAGCCTTGCGGCGTTGTTGTGTGTTTGCCAGTTTAAAATTTGCTCGCATTCAAGATGCCTAAATGAAAAAGCAAGTTTACAGATGCTTTGAAAACCAAATATCATGCTTTCAAGCTTGGACGTAATGATTTTGAGGCTGAATGTAAAATTTGCCCAACTGCAACTTTCGTCTCGGTAGCAAATCATAGTAAGTTCTATAATTTATTGTTTTAGTTAATAAATTACAAATAACAGCGTTATTTATATGAAATTTTCATTTAATTTTGTAGGTTCTCAAGATTTGGATAGCCACATTTCTTCAAATAAACACAAAAAAGTGTACAAGGCTGCGGCAGTTCTCAAACTATAGACAAGCTTTTTTCGTATCTTATATGGTTTTATTACTTTTAGATTTGTCCTCTTTTTTCCCTTAATGTCCTCAATTTTTTCCTTTGTTGTCCTCAATTTCACAGTACTGGATCTGGTCACCCTAATTGTATATGTGTATTCCATTTCAAGCCATGTTGTATCCATAGTCCTAAAAAGTTTGTTTCTGATTTATTTTCAATTTGATGACCATTTAATGTTATATTGGTCTTCACAGGATTCCTATTCTGTATAGTGCGAAATATTTAGATACTGTTTTTTATAGATTATTATGAGACGATTATCTTGTGACCATTTGGTTAACTCTTCTGTAACGGAGTCAGCATACTGCTGTAAGACCTGCTTAGTTTCACCTTTTATTACAAGTGTTGTATCGTCCGCAAACAAAATTTCCTTATGAGAACGAATGTTCTGTGTTATATCATTGATATATAGAAGAAAGAGTAGTGGGCCCAAAACCGATCCCTGGGGTACTCCAAATTTAATAATTCCCGCATTGGACAATGTGTCATTAAGTAATTTGCTTCCATCATCCTTGTGTCTCAAGCTTACTAATTGTTTACGCCGTGTTAAATAAGACTCTATCCATTTATTAGCTAGACCTTTAATACCATATTGATTTAGTTTTGTAAGGAGGAGTTTATGCTCAACAACATCAAATGCTTTCGATAAATCCAAGAATAGGCCAGTTGCATGTTCCTTATTGTCAATTAATTTCAGTATACTATTACTACATTCATAAATTGCTGTCTGTGTAGATCTTTCCGTTCTGAATCCATGTTGTGAGTGTGTTAGTATTTCATCTATTCTATAAAACTTATCAGTCTCTTATACATGATTTTTTCCATAATTTTTGCAATACCAGTTGGTAAGGTACTAGGACGATAGATATCTAATTCATCTTTTGAACCGTTTTTGTGCACTCGAATTAATTTTGATAACTTCAAAATATCCGGGTAAGTTCCTGAGAGAATTGAACTGTTCATTAAGTGCATAAGTGGATTTATTATATTTTCTGCACATTTCTTTAAAATTGCATCATGGATGCCATCAATGCCAGCACAGGATTTATTTTTAGCTCTTTTATAACTATTCTTACCTCTTCACTTGTGACATGATTTATAAATAAAGATCATTGCATATATTTATTTTATTATTAAAATTTAATGTATTTACCTGTGATATATTTTTTGTGGAATTTCCAGAAAATAGTCATTAAAAGTGTTTATATTTCCTCTGGATTATTAATCTCTTTACTATTGCTGGTCAGTGTAATGTTCCTTTGTATTTTAGCAGATTTTCCAGTTTCTTTCTTTTTCACAGACCACATAGCCCTGTTTTTATTAGACGATTGGGAAATAAAATTATCATTATGTATTTTTTGCTAGTCCTATTGCCTTATTTAATATGCTAGTGTATTTTTGTAGAACAAATTGAATTCAGGTGTTGTGTGGTATTGTTTATATAATTTTTGTAAAAATGTATTTCTTTGACATGAATTTCTAATCCCTGTTGTTATCCGATTGCAAGTTTTGTTATTTTGAATAGTTCTTTGTTCAAAGGGGAATGCTGTTTCAAAATAGTGTTTTAGGGTACTGTTAAATACATTAAATTTATCATTTACATTTTCTAGTTTATAAATTTCTGACCATGTTTCCTTGTTTAATAAGTCATTGAAATATGTAACATTTGTTTCAGTGAATGACCTGCACTTTTATTTTATTCCATTATCATTATTATTGATTGTTTCGGGTACTTCAAAACTCAGTATTTGTCCATGGTGGTCACTAAAACCCGGACAATAGACTTTTATTGAATGGTGATATTTATCTGTACTTATAAAAATTTGATCAGGAGTGGTTTTACTAAATTTTGTTATTCTTGTTGGGGTATTTACTGTAGGTTTCATTCCATAGGAAATTAGTAACTGTGTTAATAATTCACAATTTCTATCACATTTTAAGAAATCCACATTTACATCCCCACAAATTATTATATCGAAATTTACTTTGCTCATGTTATTGAGTATCAATTCTAATTTGTCTATAAATAAACGAAAATTTCCTGACGGAGAAAGGTATACGTATAATATTATTAACTTAAACTACTGTAATTTTTATGGCAGAGAATTCAAAATCCTGTTCCATAATTAGATAATCATAAGCTGTTAACTGTTCATGTTCTAAATGATTTCTTAAGAAGATACAAGTACCACCATTGCTAATATTAGATCTAGAGTATTTACTAGCTAGTATAAACCCCGGGAATTGAATTAATTCGAGTTGTTCCTCTTTCATCCAAGGTTCTGAAATACATAGTGCTGAGATGTCTTTAAGTTAATTTTCAAGCATTAGATTTATGTAATCAATTTTCTTATAGAGAGACTGAACATTCTGGTGGTAAATTTTAAATTTGTTACTTTTGCAAGCTTGTGTTGGTGATTTATTTACATTATTATTATCATAATTGTTATTATTGTTGCTAGACAAATACGAAATACCATTGTTGCACTCAGTTAAATTTGACATCAAAAGATCTGAATGCCAAACCTCACGTTTGGCTTCTTTTACCAGTTTCCCTGCTTCCACTCTAAAGATATTACTGTTAAACTATTCTTACCATTTGAATTTACAATTTTGCATATTTCATCAATAAGATACTCTTTACATAACCTATTTAAGTGTAGACCATGCCGTGTGTGGAACTTCCTGTCTAATTTACTTACATCTATAATTTGGACATTTGGAAAACTCTTACAAATTTGATGAATTTTTCCATTTGTAGCCTCTATTTCTACATTTACACATGTTTTGGGAATTAAGTCATATCTCTGCGGAATAATGACATTTGTGTTTTACATGGATGACAATGTAACCTTTAAATCTTTGATTACCTTTTTACTCTCGTTTCTGAACACGTCGTTTGCCTCAGCGATGACAACAGCAAAATCCTTTGAAGTTAGGGATGCACATTCTCCTACCTTCCCGGCCGTGACCGCTGCAATGGGAGCTCCTGGTTTCACTGTCGAAATGACCTGTCTGACATACACTTCTCTCCAGAACGTTTGCTGCTATACGGTATCTCGTCCGTGACTATCGGCAAATATCCGCATCTTCCTGGATTTTCTCTTTATCACTTTCTTCTTAGCACGAATAGTAAACGCTTGCCGGTTAGGCAAACAACATTTTTCTTCAAAGAATAATGGTATCTGATAACGTTAATATGAATTGTCACCAAATTTGTTACGTAAAATACTCCGGGTACACAGGGTATATTTTACTTCAAGAGTATGCTGTTCATAAACCGGATGAAGTGTCCGGTTGGGGGCTGTAGGGATCCCTGATTTAGAGAAACACCAATGTAAGCTTACACCCAATTTTTAACCAGTAGCTTTAATACATGTTGCATAGGCTACTTGGGGCAGTAAGAATATAAGTAGTAATATTAAGCTACTGAAATGATCTTACAGCATGGAAAACAAATGGAGGTGACATAAATGCGTTTCTCCATCACAAGTGGAATGTGGAGCTAGTTTGTAGAGATTGAAGTAGGCCTACATGGAATTCCTCATTTAACTAGAAATAAACACTTATAACAAGACTCACTCACTCGCAGGAGTAACATACTGTTATTTTATGGGGAGGGATATCGAAGTTATCTGCAGGAGTGGAAAGCTGGATAAACATACTTCGCATACTGGAAAACAGTGACCACAACATATAGCATCCAATTGCCCGATGTTAAATGCAGCTAGCATAAATACAGTAATTAATTGGTCCTTGCTATAAAAAACAAACTAATTGCCTAACCCAGTTTATTTATTATTAATATTCAGAAATCAGATATTCTTACCTATCTTGCAATTTTACATGGGTGCTGACTGTTCAAATTAGCCAAATCGTATCACACCCGTGAGAAAGAAAATCCATTTTGAAAAAGACGTTTCAGTTTTTCTTTTCACGTAATACTCCGTCATCGACCCTGGAAAATAACAAGGAAAACATTATGAGTAAATGTTTGAAAGGCCATGTAAAGTTTGGTTAACCTCGCAGATTGTGGAACACTGCTAACAAACAAATTTCACTCAACTTTGCAAGAATCGCCGCTATTGTAAAAGATAAATACTTACAATTAAATATAAGTATCCCTCCTTGTATCGTCTGACATACACAATTGATCATGTCAAGTGGGAATAACGAAGTTCTGTTGAAATGGCGACATCACAGAGCCTGCACTGAGTGAACGAACCGAGTCAGCACCTTCGAAAATGTCGCTTTGTACACTCGCACTCTGCTCGTATACTTGCACTCGATCGTATTTGGAACACCACTCGCTGACGTCCCTTCCGAGTGAGAGTGTTCAAGAGTGTACACTTTGGCTATTTGGCAAACAGTCGAAGGAATGCGAGAGGGGGCAAAGCCCAACGAGATAAGGGACTCTCACACACAGGAATCTTCCTTCAATCCAGAGCAGATAGTGACCAAGTTAACTGCTCTCACCAGGACCGTGCAAGACTTAACCAGATAAGTAGCCTGTACTATATAATCTCAATTGACCATTTAACAACAATCACATAGTCAGTCTAAACAAGCAAATTTTGGAAGTCAACCACCAATTCCAGTATCTTAACAAAACATCACAAAGACTATAACTAACAAATATTGACGAGTTGCATTATCTTAACTAATACTGCAACTAAATAAGTGTACATATTGTAAATACTTTCACCCATACTCTCAGACATAGATTTTATAGCCTAAGTGTGATGGATCTGATGATGATGTCTTGACGATCGAAACTGGTCATCCAAGGGTATTTATTAATCTCATGTAAATTTTTCCAGGATTAGGGAATAACCCACAATTGTGTTGACTGACTGATAAACATCAAACTACGTTTACTAAGGCAACAATGAAATAGTACATTATGCAACAGCATAAAACTGGATTTGCATACGACTGTTTATGTTCGATGATAATTATAACTTTATTACATGGTTTAACATAAATATTCATAAATATCTGTTGAGATTCAGTCGCAAGAATTTTGTGATCAGAGTGCAAGCTCTGGGTAGGATATCTCTGTTTTCCAAGTGCTCTGACTGACCGACGCATGCGCTCTGTGTGTTTGGCAATGTTTACAGCCAGCCAATGTGCATCTACATTCAGTCAAACTGTCACTGATGTCGTTTGAAAGCAATGCACTGTGTTCAAATTGGAGTTGGGGATATTAAGGTATATACAGTGCTATTTCTAGTATCATATTCGCCAGTTTATTTACGCAAACATATGCACGGTGCACTTACGGTAATTTATAAAGACATGTTGGATTTTGAGCGCATGCGCGAAGGTATCCTGATCTAATTGGTCAAACAACTGTTTCTTGAGCTCTGATTGGTGGGAGAAACTGTTTCATAATGAAAAATAGTGTTATAATGAGCCTCATTATGATACAGTTTTCTGACACATAATGTTTACATTTCGACATCGTCGAACATAAAATTGCTTCAAACATCATAAGACCACTCCAAAAATAAGATACACAATATATCTTTAAAATTTAAATCACACATGACATCATTTAAAATTGTTACGTCATATAGGCATGCAGTTTAAAACCTGACTTGTCCGCTTTCACGAAATCAGAGATAAATTAAAATTGTAGTCTAATCCGACTTCATTTCCAATGGAGATCATTGAAAGTCCTTCCAATCGTGATTCAGCTATAAAGGATCGTAAATATGTCTAAATAAGTCTTAATTCAGAAAAACTCCGCTCACCACTTGCGATTATTGACAGATGACAGCATAAAGATGTATGTGCATGAAAACATCATACAAAATATTACAATATCTACTGTAAAAGCACTGAAAGCTGCAAATGCTAGCCTACTCTCCTTCAGATATAATAAAGTAAGTTACTTGATACTTGCTATATACAGATCACCCTCCACAAGCCCAAAGAAATTCATAGAAGAACTAGGAAATACTCTCCAGCACTTGCCCACAGCAACACACAGTATATTAATAGGAGATATAAATATTGATATTTTAAATCCTACAAGGCAATATGCCCAAAATATTAAAAATGAGTATTAAAATGTATTACATGCATATGGTTTCATTTCGTACATAAACTCACCAACTAGAATAACCCCAAAATCCAGAACATGTATCGATCACATATATGTTAAGTCCCAAAGAAACAGCAACTTTGACACTTTTGTTCTGCATAGGCCTACCAGTATCACAGATCACAGTCCTACATTTCTCATACAAAATAAATCTCAAGAATACACTCCCACAAACAGGAGAAAATATTTTTGAACAATGTTAGAATAAATTATGAAACTTAAAAAAAATCCTTAACTTTTTTTTTACGAGCAATCATTTTTATTCACTGACAGAAAACATGTACATATACAGATGTTGTATCAAAAATACAGGGTGAATCCCACATAAGATAAACTTGTGTGTGGGCTTCATGAACACAATTTCTTAATTTATTTGCAACATGGTATTTGACTGATAATAATAAGAAAAGTTTATAGCAAAAGCATTAATTATAAGGATACTGAAAATAAAAGAAGATGATACGTTACTTGTTTCTGACCGAGTTGGTTTAAATATGTTGGTGAAAATTTATAAGTTCATTTACTCTATCAAAGTTACTAAGGAGCCATATAAAAAGCCTTTTCTTCGATATATTCAGGGTATTATTTGTCACATTTACTGGCAATATATTGTATATCCTAGTGCTAAGACAACTTAAATTCCTTTGGCCAAGTAGTGTGTTTCGACGAGGGATATTTATTCCAGTTCTGTCTTGAAGTCTAGTGCACATTTCAAGTTTTTGTCCATTAGAGAAGAGCTTCATATTTTTATGTATAAGTATGATTGATGACTGAACAAATAACTGTCGTATGTTAAGCAACATGCTTTGTTGATACAGTTCACATGTTGGAAAAGTTGGTGGCCTTTTGTACATAACTTTTAGAATGAAATTCTGGCAGGTATTTACCTGAGCCAAATGTGAATCAAGTATTCCACCCCAACCATTTATTCCATATTGTAGTTGTGACTGGACTAAGGCAAAATATACAGTTCTCAAGACTTTTGCTGAAAGGATATTTCTGCTTCTGTAAAATATATAAATTAACTTTTGAAGTTTATTGGCCAACGTTGATGCATGCATATTCCATTTTAAATGACTATCTATAATAACCCCTAAATATGTAGCATTCATTGACTTCTGTAGGGTATAGCAGTTGCATCTTTCGCCATTGTTACAAATTGGTGTGTGGATCTTCAGTGTTAAATTGTCTGTGGGTTGTAATGTTTTGTTGTGTGAGAAGCATAGGTATTGTGTTTTGGTTTCATTTAAGGTAAGGAGGTGGTTTCTTAGCCATTTTTGGACTGTAGCAAGGGTTTCTTGAGTTCTATTAAAAGTGTCCTCCCAAGTTGTTCCTGTGACTGTGACGACAGTGTCATCAGCATATGAGGTAATCATCGCATTACAGTTCAGCTTACACAAATCGTTAATATATAACAGAAAAAGAATAGGACCTAAAACTGTTCCATCGCTAGGCCTTCTGTTTGTGTGTACATTTTATTGTCGAATTGAAACACGCTTTGGCTGAGGACGACCCTCAGTATCCTCACAATCTCTTCAGTTTCTTTTGCCGAATTGTTGGATTTTATGTTGTTTTCGATAGTGTTAATAGGTAAATGTTATCTGGATCAGGTGTACTATGTACTTTTTTCTGCAATAAACCTAGGCCGGTATGTGCGGCAGTATTAAAGATCCCGGGACGTCTTCAATAGACCGGGCAGCGCTTAGTTCGAATGGCTTTTTAGTCCACGCGTGGCGAAGACAGTTCCACGGTCTTTAATAGTTGTAGATCTTCCTGTATTCAAATAACATACATTCTTATCTAGATTTGCAACGTCACACAAATAAACATTGCACTGACCTCAGAATGCACATACGAACAAAGGGGGAAGAGAGGAAAAACCAGTTTCATCCAGTCAACACCCGGGTTCAGTTGACCAAAACTGGTGCTAGAGTGAACACGAAACTGCCCGAAGTTCCCGTCAGGAGGACAACCGGATAAGTATTATTACAGTATAACCATAGTTGATTTTTATAACCATATAATCACCCCAAAGAGATAAACTCCGGATATTTATCACCATTTTAGCATTTCATCTAACATTAGATATACTACATTTAGCATACACCGACAGTTGCATTGCCAATACTGCAACTAAATAATTATACATATTGTAAATATTTTTCACCTGTATTCTCAAAACATAGATGTTATAGCCTAAGTGTAATGGATCTGATGATGATCGCTTGACGATCGAAACTGGTCATCCTAGTGTATTTTTTAATCTCATGTAATTTATTTCAGGATTAGGGCATAACCCAGCTCTTTTTGGGTACATTCGTGTTGATCGACTGAAAAGCACCGAACTTTTATTTACTTAGGCAACACTGAAAAATGGCTTCAAACCCCACAATGCTTTCTGAGTTTCTCAAGGCTTTGTAGATCACTGCCAAAGGTTGATACAGCAATAGAAAGTTCGTTGTGGGGTTTGAGGCCATTTTTCAGTGTTGCCTTAGTAAACAAAAGTTTGGTTCTTTTCAGTCGGTCAACACGAATATACCCAATAAAAGCTGCGATTATTATCAAATCTCATAATTAGAGTTAATTGCTCTGTATTACTTATGTCAGGAGTAGAGTCTGCAGCTATGCTATAATATTTAGCACTGTGCACCATAGATACTATCTTCTCTTCTTAGGCCTGAAAAAATCAATTCGTTCTGAATGTCTTTTCCCACAAGATAATAGTGTTGAATACTATTAGTACTAGTAGTGGAACGAGTAACTCAGCAAATGTTCAGACATAACATTATCAAACCTAGCCATTAATTCAACAAGCTTCAGAAAGTTGTCATTATTAGGAGCGTACAGTTTATCGATGTTCCACGGAAAGGTAAGCATTGTTATGCCAATAAATTTACAATCGCGATTACGCTTCACCAACGTCGAGTCTCTGCATTAGACATTTTTTGATGCGTAGAATCAATTGTATTTTCTAATTTAAGGTGAGACAACAACTCAATCGACTTTGAATGGGAACCCGAGTGGGTTTTAGATCTCCCGTGCTCGTTTAGGTACGTAGATAAATACCCCTAAATATCTATGATCGGTGAGAAATATTTTGTGACTGGAAAATAGCTTGCAACAAAAAGGTTGTTTTTCTTTTGTCGGACATTATTAATTGATAAACGCACACTAAGAATTAGGCGATAAAATTAGTTTTAAATCACTAGTCACTGCACAATACAACACTATATTCACAACTGTGCTCATTTGTAAAAAGATTCACACTAAAGTGTAACATTTAAATACTTGCAAGGATCACCTACTTTGCTGTCTCGCAAATAATTGAACCGAACCAAAGCTCTGCTTGAAACACTAAACGAGAGAGAAAAAAGCTTTCTTTCTCATATCGAGTAACCGACAATGTAAACAAAGAAAACAATTGAAGATAGAAAACGATCTGCTATTAGGAACTCGATTGTTGTTGACACTTGTAAAGCGGCTACATTATTTATAAAGATTCGTTGTTACTTTTACAACTACAAGTCTTTGCATTGTTGTCTCTGGCCGGAAAGCGACTCGTTTTCGTCGGCACAGCCGGTTCAGTAATCTGTGAGTCGATTCGTACCCCAACCTCCATACGGTGTGCAACTGTGCAGTGAGCGGTATCGGGTTTAGGGAGCGTACTAATTGTGTGTTGTGAGGAAGTAGGGTTTGTTGGTCTGCTATTTTCTTTGTGTGTTAGTGCCTAGTTAGTGATTTCCCAGGTTAGTACCCTTTTCTTTAGGGGATAACTATTCATCATGGCTGCAAACAGTGATGGTGGTCAGATGGGGCGACTGCCGGATGAAATAGAAACAGTGGAATATGAGGGTGAAGCGTCAGTTGACAGCATGATTGTAGTGTCGGAATCTAAGCTAGAAACTACTCAAGCGTCCACAGTTGCAGGATCATCTACAGTTATTGAAAAGCGCCAGCCATTATCAAGTACCAATAGGTATTATGACCATCACACCGGGCCGTGCACGGTGTTTGTTCAAGGAAAGGGAGCTCAAAATATTGGGAATTTACATCCTATGGCCTTAGGCAAGCTATTTTTTGAAAATAAGATACCGGGTATCAAGACTTTTCAACATAAAGGGCGAAATCGTGTTCAAGTTCAATTTCATAAGGCGACAGAAGCCAATTCATTCTTACAACACCCTTTACTACCTGAAAAACACTTGGTTGCCTTTATCCCGTCCTCTAATGTCCAACGTGTTGGTCTAATTAGGGGAGTAGATACTTCATTATCCCATCAGGAGATTCTACAATATATTGATTCGCCTGTTCCGCTCGTTAGAGTACAACGTTTTTTTTAGAAAAAAGATGATAGATGATAAGTTGGAAACCATTCCTACAGGAACAGTTAAACTTTTCTTTGAAACTCAGCGTCTACCTGAGTATGTGTCCATTTTTAATGTGATACTAGAAGTTACGTTGTTCATATTTTCTCACACACTGCCGAAGATATGGGCATGTTAAGCTGCACTGTCGGGCGCGCGCCCCAGTTTGTGGTAAATGTGCACAGGGCCATTTAACTGATACGTGTCAGGAAATTTCGTTTAAATGCGCTAATTGTTCTGAAAACCATCCAGCAGGCGCCGCCCGATGCGCTGAACTGGAAAAACAAAAATCCATCAAACGACAAATGTGTATAGACAACAAATCATACCATGAAGTCATTCAGGCTAACTCAAGTGTATCTTTCAACCCCCTCACCCTCCCTCAGCAATTTCCGACCATAGAGCAGTCAAATATTTCGCGTCTTACTGATCCGCCTCGTAAAAGGAAATATACAGCAATTGTGCCTCAAGCGCCTAAAGTGGTGAATCCATTGGGTTATGATCGACGGGCCTACTTAGATGTCTTAAATCCACCGTCTGGCAGTGGTGACGGAGTGTCTTCGAGCCCTGTAACCACGGGAGCTGAAGTGTTGAAGAAACGGTCTCCTCAATTACCTGTAACTTCGCGGGATCCGTCGCATGCCATTATGGCAGATTTTCAGAAATTAAAGGAATTATTGGGTCACAACGCTCAATGGAGCTTCTATGTGCAAAAATTATTGGATAAGATTGTGCCATTACTTCCCACTCCTCCTACATCGAAATATAACATCCCGGTTCGTAGTAGTCCGCAGTTAGATTAATTCCCTTTGTCATCTTGTATGTTACTACTCCAGTGGAATTGTAGAAGTATTTTAAATAAAAAGCATGAATTACTGCATTTAATTCAGGATTATGATCCGGACATCATATTCCTACAAGAAACATGGCTCCGTTCCTCGTATAACTTTCAGATTACCAATTATAAGGTTGAACGTCAGGATGGACCAGGATATCAAGGTGTCATGACGTTATTCAAAAATAATTTACCTTTCTAATAATTCTTACATGCCTCACACTCATCATCAAACCTTCCTTTTACAAGGTCTCCATCTAAGTCATATTTACTGTCCTCCTGGTATACAAGGTTCACGTCGACAATGGTATTTATATTTTCAGTTTATACAGCAATTTTCTAAACATCTTACAGTGGGGGATTTTAATGCACATCACTCCTTGTGGGGCAGTGGTAGGATTAATCCGAAAGGACGTCACATTGTTGCGGCTATACAGGAATTACCCCTACATTTATTAAATGATGGGTCACCCACGCGCAATACCCCGCCGAATAGTCCACAAAGTGCGGTGGATTTAAGTATCACTACTGTAGATATATCTCACAAGTTGTCATGGCAGACTGTGAAGGACACTCATCAAAGTGATCATTACCCTATTATAATAGAATACGATATCTCGAGTACCCGACATATCTCGCAGAACGTATTTCAGGTTAAGAGAAATTTTCAGCATTTTGATTATGATTTGTTTTCTCGCTTTTTAGAGGATAGGCTTTCTCGGAAGTTACAGATGTATGGAAACAGTTATATATTTTTATTAGATACTATACGCGATTATTTTAATATATATCACCATTATATTACAAAAACATGTCCTCCGGCTAATCGTTTTGCCTTACCCTCATGGTGGGATCAAGAATGTCGACACTTGGTACTGTACCCGATAATCCGGAAAGGATCCTGTTAGACTATCCATTGCCCCCGCTGGATTGCCTATTTTTAACTGCTCCGGCAAATACTAAATTAGAAATCGCTTCCAACATGCTCTTTAGGGATTTACAGACATCAGTTACAAGAATATTGTGGATCAACAACCAACTACACGGGGCACTCACCTTTACTTACCTCGGGGACTGGGACTTCAGCTTCGCCTACACTACATCCACAATACTCTGCTCCTTATATTTAAAATGAATCACACTCCAACAACAATGGAAAACAATCTGAACAAATTTATTAACAAAAATTTAAACTAAGCTACTATAAACAAATAACAATAAACGAATTGAACAATAGACATTAAAATTAAAAACACGCAATCATTCACACCTCCTTTCAATTCTACATCTTACTACAATGCTGTATTAAAAATTATGGGCATAAACCTTGGCTTATTCTAGGCCTACACTGCGAAAAAATAAAAACGTTTGGTGAAGCCTCTTAATGGCATTCCAGACACCTGATTTCATTCACAAACCTGCGTTGTAGAACGCACGTGCAGAAACTTCGTTTCATCAATGAAATATCGGCACCACGCCGAACTCGAAACTGGTTTATACAATAAATACAAGGCTGTGAGTCTACACCTGTTATATTATGTCATCGCTCTCCAATGCTAACGGTGAATCATTCTCGCTAGCCCACGGAGGCTGCTTGTGTGTGCATTTATAAAAAAAACGTTAAAATTAACATTTATATCTTACAAAACTTCACTTAACTACTTTGTTTCTTAAACAATCATTCTACAAATTTTTATACACTCTTTCATTCGCACTCCGCAATTGTCCAAGACCAATTCGGTTCCACATATGCTCTTAACAATGAACAATCATTCATTCCCAAAACATCCGCTCATAAACACACTCTGTTCCAAAACAATTGATTAATAAATCCTACTAAATTATTTAACTAATTAAATCATTTCCACACAAATATTTACTTGTAATATGTTTATAATAATATCTGTTATCTAGTATTGCTAACGCGACACTTTCGAGATTCTAACTTCTCGGTTACAATATAATTCTTTAACTAAATATATGCACTGGTTTTTCACATAACCATCCTTCTCTAACGTTCTGTAGTATCAATATACTGCTTACACATCGTCTTATATAGGTTTCATTACATTATCGGTATAATACAGTCGACTAATTAAGGTAAATTGTACGTAATTACATAACTTCGGGTTTAATAAAATGTAATAATTGTATTATAGACGTGAGTAGACAATCTTTCTCTTGTTGCATTTCCGCTGAAACCCTCCTGTTAACACAGCTAAATCGTTAATTCACAAAAACTGGACTACTTGTATACAACATGCCTTTTTATCAAAGAACAACAATACTTTGACTTCGCTAAAATGCGGAATTCCCTCGCACGAGCACTCCATAGCTCTACAAATCCTCATATAACAATATATATGGCATAAACAATTATCATCTACTATGTTAAACAATAACCAAAAAGAGATTAATTGTTATTAACATATCTTATCTAGGAACTTCTCTCAAATACTGGCATGACCCTCAGTATCATTGCACATGACTACTGGACTACAGTTATACAGGCGTAAGTACTTCAAACGAAACATCCAATTGTAATGAACGATATTAGACAGTCGTGATTAACCTCCTAAAGTTTACTCCACAACAAGATAATTAACTGTTAACTCGTCTGTCGCAAATACATGTAATAAAAATAATACTCCTGTCTCATCTCACTTGTCTAGCTATAAATTGTTTATCGTTGTAATATCATGTCCATAAATGACGTGATGTTACACAAATAGGATAAAATAACACAAATGTTATTTATAGTGTCAGATAGAATTCAATCTTGACCGGGATAAACTAGCTTTGAATTCCTAGCCAAAGATTTGAATGATCTTCTATCAAAAGGTATTTCTTCTAACATATTAAATGAACAAAGCTCTTAGCTTTACAAATAATAAGAAAGGTTTGTCAATGTCGTAATATTTTCCCACTCTACACAAAGAACGTTCATAGGAATTAAGACTTCGGTCTTATCAAACGACTAGTATTTCTTAGATCGTCGATAGTTTATGTACAATAATGATATAACAATATCATTCGATGTTTCTTCTTTTCTTGAAGTTATATGTGTTACATTAAAGTGCTCAAATTAAATTTAATAAGAATTTAATTTGAAGCTATGACACAATGTCAGAATACTTGGTTTAAATGAAATTATTAAAATTCGAGAGTCGAAACGACTAGTCTCCTATTAGGCAATATGATTCCTCAAACAAAAATTTTAATGTCAGTTCCACAACTGAACCGTAGAATAAAATTGAAAAATAGATGAAATGCAATCATCTTCTAAATAATCTTGCAACATAAAAAACTCAACACACATCTGAAGTGTAACATACATAAAAGCACTGAAATACATGAAATGTGAAAATATAGAAATATGGCATAAGATCGCTGGCTCAGAATGTTACTAATCAAGCTCTATATAACAATGAGATACACTAATACCTTATTTGGACGAAATCTTGAAGATCTATGTAAGTATTCCCACAATACTTTAGATGTTTCCTCAGTACAAGACAAGTACAAGATGGATCTGCATTCGAACCTCGGATCTGCGACCTCAGAGATAAGAAACGTCTCTCTCTGGAATTCACCAACATTCACCTGGACTCGAACGACATCCTTCTGGCAAATTCTTCTGTGTTGCTGGGCTACCTTTCCCTAGCATCTTGACAAATCTCTTCTGTAAAGTCTCCATTCTCCGTCGTAAATATGTATCAGCTTCATCATTGGAATATAATTATGGAAATATTCATATAAATAGTGAATGAAATGTTTCCATTGCTAATTGATGTTATATTAGTGTTCGTAGACTGACGAAAATGCACAAGATGGACCGTACACTACGTCTGTATTCAAGAATACGTTGTCTAACGAAGCTCCATCGTTGTATCTTAACTCCTGTTATCGAATATGTCTCTGGCGCATGACTATCTAGTTCATCATATCAACAATATTAATTATGCTGAATGATAATGTTTGAAGAATAATAATAGTCATTCTACTAATGTTTATGTGTTGCGCCAATATTAAAAGTTCTCCGCCCCTGTTCACTTGAACTGCGTTCGTCAACTTCACGTTGCAATTTATAATGATATTCACCATTATTTCCAGCTTGCCACGGTGGGTGAGTGGATAGCGTGTCGGTCTACTAACCCCAAATTGCAGGTTCGCCCCTGACCGTGGTAAGTGATTTTTGAAAGGCGGCAAAAATACGATACGCATGTCATACGATGTTGGCATTTCAAAGAACCCATTTGAATTCAGTAGGCCGAGTTCATAATGGCAAAATTAATCTCGGGAGTTTCCGCCAGCACAAAGTTCCTCATTTCTCTACTAGAAAGCGCTATTGTGTTCAAGGAGATTAGATATCTAACATCTAACCTCCTTGACTTTCATAGTCAAGGAACTACGAAATTCGACATGCAAGCTACCCTCTGGGTGTCAAATAGCAAAGCTTGCACCAGGCACCCGAGGCCATACGATATTATTATTATTATTATTATTATTAGCTTTATTTCCAACACATTTGGAAATCTAACTTCACAGGCTTATATTGTCGAACCGGTGAATATTAAAGCGCTCGACTTTTCACAATATATATTAGGCGACCTGTTCTTAATATATATTCGCTTATTTTACTTCAGATCTCAATTATATATGAGACATAATCAATACAATGTTCCTCGCAACTTCACGTAGAATGGCAGTGCGGTGATCTCTAACGCTCCACCTAGCTATCCTCGCGTCTCCACAAGTCGACAGTCGTCGCACTCGGATTAAGCCTTGGGATCTCCGTTAACCCAGTAAAAACACTTCCTCACTCTTCAAAGTCTGCTGGAATAAGAACCTCGATCCTTGGATCTCCCTCTCCAAGTCGAATTTTTGGCGGCCATATCAATCTCCCACCATAATTTTAGCGCGTAGATTACTAATGCTTATTACTGCGTAGATTAACCGATCTGCTGTTTTTAAAGTATCAGACATAATTTCTCTCAATATTCTCTTTATTACCAAATAAGAAAATCTTCTTCTTAGGGCCTAAATGCATAATTTCATCATGTTGTGTAATTAAAGTTGATCCCGTCTTCAATAAGACCTGTTCTCATTGGCTCTGGGCAGGGATCCAATAGCATAATTTATAATATTAATTTCCAAACTCGCTGTTGCTATGCTAAATATAGCCTTCTAGAAGCGTCCATTGTGCAACATATCACGTGATCGGGCTCTCCCACAGTCTCGAGCTTGTAACACTACACTCTTGTGTCACACGTCCAGAAATATTTGCTAGTTAAATTTTATCATGGGGACGGAAAATACTCTAATTTTGTCCCTAAATAATTCAATTTACGGGGGCATTCCTCCGTCATCTCAAGTTAAAACAGTTGCAAATTGTTTTTAATCATACTAATTCAAGACTTTTGATATGTCACTTGAACTCGTATATTGAATTATTTTAGCCTATTTTCTTATGATACTTTTTCAAATTTTTAGCGTTGAATTTTCCTAGAACAACGTTATTTTCGTCGTCAAATAACTCATAACAGTTATTCCCATTTTTTTTTTTTTTTTTTTTTTTAGCGTATGGCTTTTAGTGCCGGGAGTGTCCGAGGACATGTTCGGCTCGCCAGTTTTGTAGCTGCTTCGAGACGGACACCCAATGGGTGAGCTACAAGTACCGTTGGGGAGGGAAGGAGGGAAGTTGGAATGTAAGGACGAGGAGTTGGAAGGTAGCGGCTGTGGCCTATAGTTAGGGACCAACCCCGGCATTTGCCTGGAAGGAAGATGGGAAACCACAGAAGACCATCTTCAAGGTTGCCGGCGGGGGGATTCGAACCTCCTCGCCTCCCGGATGTGAGCGACTGCCATCAGTCATGCCGTAACCACCACAGCTAACTCACCCGGTAGTTATTCCCATAACCATTAGTTATGCGGAACGAACCATTAAATATAACTCCGGACTTGGGGTATATCTTTTTGCTCACGTCCGCTTTCACTGGGATGCGCAATAAGACCTTACTTCCAATTTCCAATGGCGTACCGAAACGTTTTCCTGCAACTCGTTTCAAGCGCTTCTCTGCTGCTTTCTGAAGTCTTTCTTTCGCCATATCGATCCTCGCTTGTCTTCCTAGATCAGGTTCTCTGGGAATGAAATCAAATACATTGTCCCATGGCCTTTATGGATTCCTTCCTAAGTGAAGAATCATAGGAACTTCTGCCGGGCTTTCTTGAACTGTAGAGTTCAAACAATCCTCAATCATTGGCACGTATTTTACCCAACTGGGGTGATCATTTGGGCAGAAAATTCTGCATAATTTTCTAAATTCTGCCATATAGCGTTCGCTTGAATTTGACTCTGGATAACGCACGCTTGAAAATATGTGCTTAATTCCCAACCTTTCCATGTCTGCTGCGAATTCGGCCGAAGTGAACTGCGCTCCATGGTCCGATAAGAGATATTCTGGTTTCCCAGCCTTCGGAAACACAGCATTTTCTAATCTGCTCACAACATTTCTGGTATTGGCTTTTTGTATAGGATTCATGGTAACGAATTTAGTGAAGACATCAACAGTCACTAACAGGAACTGGTTACCCTGATATCCCTTCGGACAAGGACCAAAAATGTCCGTGGCCATCAGCTCACGTGGTTTAGAAGGTATCATAGCTCTGGGTCTTCCCTTCAACAATTCTGATGCAAATTTTCCTCTCTGGCATTTATCACAAGATCTTATAATCTTCGCTATAGTGGATCTCATGTTGGTCTAGACAAACCTCTCTTTAAGAGTACTGAGGGTTTTATCTAAACATCCATGTCCGATAGAATGGTGTGCCAACCACACTAACTTTGTGACAAGATTAGGGGGCGCGACTATACGAATCTTAGTGTGCTCGGAGTCTGCGTACTTACACACGAGATCTCCGCTCAATACATAGTGTCGTGATCGCCTTTGAGTAGCAGCATAATCTAGATCTGCTATGTCCATGTAACCCTTAAGGAACCTGTACATTTTCCTAATTGGAGCGTGTCTCTTCTGTGACACACCGATTCGGGCTAATCTCCTAACGGTTTCCTGATCTTCTTCCTCCAATTGTACGTGGTTACGTGATAATGCGTCAGCCAACAAATTGTCCTTACCTGGCTGGTGGACTATTGTAGCATTAAACTGTTGAGTGAAAAGGGCCCATCGAGTTAATCTATCACTCGACATATCGGTTTGAAGCATAAATTGGAGTGCCTTATGGTAGGTGATAATTATAATCTGATGTCCGATTAATATCTCCTTCCACACTTGAAGAGCTGTCACGAAAGCTAACGCCTCTAGTTCTGTCGTGAAGTAGTTCTCTTCGTGTTTTGTTGTGGTGTTTGAAGCCATATTTTCAGTGTTGCCTTAGTAAACAAGAGTTTAGTGCTTTTCAGTCGGTCAACACGAATGTACCCAAAAGAGATGGGTTATGCCCTAATCCTGAAATAAATTACATGAGATTAATAAAACACTAGGATGACCAGTTTCGACCAGTCAAGCGATCATCATCAGATCCATTACACTTAGGCTATAAAATCTATGTTTGAAATGCAGGTGAACATATTTACAATATGTACAATTATTTAGTTGCAGTATTGGTACTGCAACTGTCAGTGTATGCTAAATGCAGTTTATATGATGTTAGGTGAAATGCTAAATGGTGATAGCTATCCGGAGTTTGTACTTTGGAGAGATTATATGGTTGTAAAAATCAACTATGGTTAAACTATAAAATTATAGGCTAACTACTTATCTGATTGTCTTCCTTACTATAGCTACTCGCAGTTTTCGTGCTCACTGTAACTCACGGTGCGGTCGACTGCAGTGGTTATCTTAACGACTGGTTTTTCCCTGCCTTCTCCCCCCTGCCCATACGTGCTGTGCGGAGTCATAGCGATGTGTTTATGTGAGGTGTTGCCAACCTAGATAAGATGTATGTTATTGAATGAGGTGGGTCTACAACTATTAAAGACCGTGGGTTAGCCTTCGCCACGCGTGGACCATAAGCCATTCGAACTAAGCGTTGACGGTCTTATGAGGACGTCCCGGCACCTTTAATACTGCCGCGAATATGGGCCTTGGTTTATTGCAGAAGAAAAGTACATCGTACACCTGATCCAGATAACATTTACCTATAAAAAAAACCCTAATTTCCCCCCTTTTTTATCTAGCTTGGCTGTGTCGCTAAATTGTGTCTAGTGTTTTATTAATCTCATGTAATTTTTTCAGGATTAGGGCATAACCAATCTCTTTTGGGTACATTCGTGTTGACCGACTGAAAAGCACTAAACTCTTGCTCTTCGTGTTTCTTAAGCTTTCTTCCAGTGAACGCAATGTAGTGCTTATTTGCTTCTTCGTCCTTTTGGTATAAGACTGCACTAATGCCTACACGTGAAGCATCGGATTCTATGTAGAATATTCGTTCAAAATCCGGATATTCTAATTTCATGTTGTTTTTCAACATCTCCTTAGCTTTCTGAAACGCGTCGTCAGCGGTACTACTCCATTTCCAACGGTTATTTTTCTTTAGCAAGTCATAGAGAGGTGCCATAATCTCTGAATACTTTGGACAATGACTGCTAATGAATTGGCACGCACCTACAAATTCTCGCAATTGTTTGACCTTAGTGGGCTTTGGGAACCTCATAATAGCTTCCACTTTCTGCAAGTTCGGGTGATATCCATGCTGGCCAATGGTGTGTCCGAGAAAATTAATTTCTTCTCTCATGAAACGGCACTTATCGAAGTTTACCTTTATATTTGCGTCTCTCAGGTTTTCAAAAAGCTTACGCAAGTGTATAAGATGTTCCTGGACATTTGGTGAAGATATGTTTAAATCATCTATATAACAGATCACGTTCCTTTTAACTTCATCGGTGAGTTTGTTATCAAGGGCTCTAATCAGGGCTGGACCACTGTTGACCATGCCAAAGGGAATTCTCTGAAATACCCAGGACTTATGGTCAAACAGAAACCCTGTATACTGTTTGCTTTCTTCTTCAAGCTCAATTTGGTAAAACGAAGAAGTTAAATCTCTGACGCTAAAACATACTTTTCCTTTGAACTTTCTCAGCAAATCTCGTATTTTAGGCGGTCGGTCTGCCTCAGGTAAAATCTTTAAGTTAATGGTCCTGGCGTGAGACATAGGCGTAATTGACCATTATTTTTCTTGGCTACAGTTATAGGGTTGATGTAAGACGACGCCTGCTTCTTTATAATTCCGCCAGCTTCCATTTTCTTGATTATCCCTCGTACTTCTTCATAGTACTTTTCTGGTATCGGGTAAATCCTCTTCTGATAAGGAGTTTCATCCGTAAGCCTAATCTTATACTTGTAGTCCTTTATCAATCCAGGCTTATCATCGAAAATGTCCTTAAACTCCATGATTAATTCCTCAAATTCATCCTGAATTTCGTCCAACCCTTCTGCTTGGAGAGTAAGCATTTCCCTTCCATTTTCTACCTCTTCAATAATGTTGTTAATAATTTCTTCCCTAGGATCTTTATCTAGACTGTCATTCGAATCCTGTTCTTCTAACTCTTCTGTGTTTATTAACCCTTCACTAAATTTTATGACTCGGTTTTTCATATCAATTACTGCTCCAACTTTAGTAATGAAGTCAATGCCTAGCACGATATCAAAATTGAATTTGCTCACCACAATGAAAATGTGTTCATATGTGCTTCCATTTATCTCAAAGTTTAACAAAACTTGGATTTTGCATTTTACCGCTTTGTCTTGAAAAATACCACGCACTTTAACAGTAGATGCGGGTAAAACTGTCATTTTTGCCCTTAGATAATCTCTGATAACAATCATCCGATATGATAGACATAATGGCCCCAGTATCCATTAATGACTTATATATTTGTCCATCAACATTAACACATATAATCGATAACTCGAATTGTCTTTCTTCTTTAACAATCTCCTTCTCAAAGAGTAGGTCTTCGTCTGTCACCTCATAGATTTCGTTTATCATAATTTGGTTTTGTGTAGCAGTATATCCTGTCTCCTCTAATTCCGTTTCAAAATTGGTTTTTTTTTGTCCTTGAGACTCCTTCTCATGGTTCCCCTTCTGACTAGTAGATGGACCGGGATCTATAATCACACTTTTATTTTCCCTTCCATTACCATTCTCATTATTTCTCAACTCCTTGAGATACTCTTGTCCTTCCTTATGACGTTCATCATACTTCTCCTTCGTCATAATTTCATCTTGTGAGTTTCTGTTACGATTATAGTTCTGGTTATTCCTATTGTTATTCCTGTTATAATAACTATTATTATTGTATCGGTAGTTATTATTATTGTGATAATAACCACTTCCACGGTTGCCATTGCTATTATCGTTATTACGTCCTTGCTGTTGCTGGTATGGACGACCTCCACAGAATCTCCTATATCTGGGTTCTGGTCTACGATCCCGGAAATAATTATTCCTTTCTGGACCAATATTTCCCTTGTCTGGTTCTTTCGGATTGTCTGTCTGTTGTGTTTGGTCTAGATATACTGTGTTAATGTCTTTGTACTCTTGCCTTTGGTTCTTCGCAACAACGTTTGGCATAGGGCTCGTGTAATCGAGTTTTCTGAGCAATTCGTCCATGCTTGCTAGATCGTTGATCCCTGACGAGATAATTAGACGTCTGACTTCAACAGGGAGCATCCTGGCTATCGCGTCTACCAACTGAGCTGTAGATAACGGGGGTTGAAGAAATCTGAGTCTGGCTAACTGACTCGTGAAGAAGTCTGCGTAGCGTGTAGGAAGAGTTCCTGAATATTTTCGTGTGTATACTTCTGCGCGTAGGGAATTTTGTGCTTCAATAGACCAGAAACGCTTTATTAGTGCTTCTTCGAATTCATCGAAGTTCATGAAGGTATATCTGAAGGCTCTGAACTATTCAAGGGGCCCATCTGATAAAAAGCGTTCTACGATCTTCATTTCCCTCTCTCTTGGAATATGCGCTTCGATAAAGTAATCTTTGAGATTTCTGATGTACTCTATCGGTGTGAAACTATCTAGATTGCTGAACTTGCGCGGTTTGTCTTCAAAGTTTCTTATGACCGTCACGTTTCTCGGATATGAATACTGAAGGTTTTGTCGAAAATCTCTATTGTAACTTTCGGGCTCTTTACTCCTCTCCTCTAAACCTTCCGTAAACCTGAATAATCTTTCTTCCGGCCTGATTTCCCTTTCTTCCACTTCTAGGCTATTTCTTCTAGTCTGATTTCTCGAATCTTCAAAATCTATCTTCTCCCTTTCCTTTTCTTCTATCTCAACGATAATCTTCTTCAGCTGTTGTCCTACTTCGGTCTTTAAATCTTCCTTATACGTCTCAAGCTTGGCAACATCTCCTAGATAAAGATTTTGTATCTTCTTGGATACGTATTCTTCTAGTTCATTAGTTCTCTCCTCACTCATGGCATTAACGTTAGTGACAACCTTGTTTAATCGTTCCTCTATCGTTTTAGTTTTACTCTCTAATGATTCTTTCAAAGTTTGCACATCCTGATTAGATTGAGTTCTATCCTCTACTTGCTTTTCGGTGAGCGTATCAATCCTTTTACCTAGATCTGTTCTTACTTCAATAACCTCTCTATTAATTTCTACTTGGGTACTGGCTAATTTCTTTTCTATGTTATCTTGGATTTGCTTAACATGTTCCCCACTAGATTTGTTCCACTCGTCTTTCCATACAACTACATTAGCTTTTAACATTTCAGCTATATCCTCCTCAATATCTGCCTTAAGAATTTTATTATGGTCAATAAGCTGTGTTCGTAAAGTTTCTACGTTACCTTTTAATTCGACCAGAGAAGCTGTAGTTTTTAACGCATCGTTAACAAAACGTGTCGTTAAAGCAGTTATATTTTGCGTACACAATTCTTTAGACGCCTCTACATCTTGTCTAATCTTATTAATGTCCACCTGGACTTTTGTTACATCTACAAATACCGTATTAACTTCCGTCTGTATTTTACCTATGTCAGACTGTACATCAGTGACATCTGACTGCATATTATTTATGTCAACCTGAACATTGGTGACATCGGCTTGGACTGTATCTACTTTACTTTGGACTGTGGATACCTCTAACCTCACATTAACAATATCAGACTGTACTGAGTCTACTTTGGATCGGACAGTGGATACATCTACTTAGACTGTATCTACTTTACTTTGGACAGTACCGACCTCTGTCCGTACACCACTTACATCGTCCTGTATCTGCTTTGAGCTGGCCTGTAATCGCGTGACATTTGCATTCATTTTAGAGGCACTAGTATACAAACCCTCTAAAGAAGTCTGAACTTCCTGAATTTCAGTTTTGAAACTCTCTTTGACACTTTCAGCGACTTTATCTGTAAGAGAATCAACAACTTTAACAATCACTGTGTTAAGGTCCTCCTTTCGTTCCCGCTTCAGTTGTTCTAGGTCCTGCTTCGCCTCCTGAAATTTACCTTCCATATCTACCATATTCGCAGAGAAATTCTCCTTTATCTCACCTTTGACATCATTTAAACTGCTCTGCATACTTTCTTGCAGCTTCACATGCATCTCTTCCAACATCCTCTTCACATCCTCACTTGACATTGCAATAACCCTTTATAAAATGTTGTAGAGACATAAACAACAACAGAGCAAAATAACAGCATCTGAGCAACGTCCTATTCCATATATATTTTTGAGCACCTTAATGTCTAAAAGTAACTTAAAATTACCTTAGCATTAAATTATTGTACACCCTATGGTGAATAAACTCACTCAAAATGTTCGTTCTCCCGTGATTCACTTTAAATACACTACCACAAAGAAAATTCTACCATTACAATCATCAAAACAAGCTAGCTTTATTTTTACACATGACCTTAGCAATCGTCATGTACCGGTGAAATAAAATAGATATTCAGATCGTAGGTCGTTTTCCGAAACTGTATACCTACTACACCTCTCTCAGGTTTCTAAGATCTGATCTTTATCTGAGTGTAACCTTCCTAATATTAATTTAAATTAAGCCTATATAATTACACTCATATCCATCCGAAATTGGATATGACATCCCACAAGTCTGGTAATTATTTCTTTCACTAGAAATGTTCAAACCAACTTTCTTTAGAGACACTACGAAGCTAATTTCGTAGCCCCAAAGTTCATAGGGCGCCATTCCTACTCTACCCGATAATCCGTAAAGGATCCTGTTGGAATATCCATTGCCCCCACTGGATTGCCTATTTCTAACTGCTCCTGCAAATACTACATTAGAAATCGCTTCCAACATGGTCTTTAGAGATTTACAGACAGCAGTTACAAGAATATTGTGGATCAACAACCAACTACACGGGGCACTCACCTTTACTTACCTCGGGGACTGGGACTTACGCTTCGCCTACACTACATCCACAATACTCTGCTCCTTATAATTAAAATGAATCACACTCCAACAACAATGGAAAACAATCTGAACAAATTTATTAACAAAAAGGTAAACTAAGCTACTATAAACAAATAACAATAAACGAATTTAACAATAGACATTAAAATTAAAAACACGCAATCATTCACACCTCCTTTCAATTCTACATCTTACTGCAATGCTGTATTAAAAATTATGGGCATAAACCTTGGCTTGTTCTAGGCCTACACTGCGAAAAAATAAAAACGTTTAGTGAAGCCTCTTAATGGCATTCCAGACACCTGATTTCATTCACAAACCTGCGTTGTAGAACGCACGTGCTGAAACTTCGTTTCATCAATGAAATATCGGTACCACGCCGAACTCGAAACTGGTTTATACCATAAACACAAGGCTGTGAGTCTACACTTGTTATATTATGTCATCGCTCTCCAATGCTAACGGTGAATCATTCTCGCTAGCCCACGGAGGCTGCTTGTGTGTGCATTTATAAAAACACGTAAAAATTAACATTTATATCTTACAGAAGTTCATATAACTTCTTTGTTTCTTAAACAATCATTCTAAAATTTTTATACACTCTTTCATTCGCACTCCGCAATTGTCCTAGACAAATTCGGTTCCACATATGCTCTTAACAATGAACAATCATTCATTCCCAAAACATCCGCTCATAAACACACTCTGTTCCAAAACAATTGATTAATAAATCCTACTAAATTATTTAACTAATTAAATCATTTCCACACAAATATTTACATGTAATATGTTTATAATAATATCTGTTATCTAGTGTTCCTAACGCGACACTTTCGAGATTCTAACTTCTCGGTTACAATATAATTCTTAACTAAATATATACACTGGTTTTTCACATAACCATCCTTCTCTAACGTTCTGTAGTATTAATATACTGCTTACACATCGTCTTATATAGGTTTCATTACATTATCGGTACAATACAGTCGACTAATTAAGGTAAACTGTACGTAATTACATAACTTCGGGTTTAATAAAATTTAATAATTGTATTATAGACGTGAGTAGACAATCTTTCTCATGTTGCATTTCCGCTGAAACCCTCCTGTTAACACAGCTAAATCGTTAATTAACAAAAACTGGACTACTTGTATACAACGGCTCTTATCATGATACATGCCTTTTTTTTTATCAAAGAACAACAATACTTTGACTTCGCTAAAATGCGGAATTCCCTCGCACGAGCACTCCATAGCTCTACAAATCCTCATATAACAATATATATGGCATAAACAATTATCATCTACTATGTTAAACAATAACCAAAAAGGGATTAATTGTTATTAACATATCTTATGTAGGAACTTCTCTCAAATACTGGCATGACCCTCAGCATCATTGCACATGACTACTGGACTACAGTTATACAGGCGTAAGTTCTTCAAACGAAACTTCCAATTGTAATGAACGATATTAGACAGTCGTGATTAACCTCCTAAAGTTTACTCCACAACAAGATAATTAACAGTTAACTCGTCTGTCGCAAATACATGTAATAAAAATAATACTCCTGTCTCATCTCACTTGTCAAGCTATAAATTGTTTATCGTTGTAATATCATGTCCACAAATGACGTGATGTTACACAAATAGGATAAAATAACACACATGTTATTTATAGTGTCAGATAGAATTCAATCTTGACCGGGATAAACTAGCTTTGAATTCCTAGCCAAAGATTTGAATGATCTTCTATCAAAAGGTATTTCTTCTAACATATTAAATGAACAAAGCTCTTAGCTTTACAAATAATAAGAAAGGTTTGTCAATGTCGTAATGTTTTCCCACTCTACACAAAGAATGTTCATAGGAATTAAGACTTCGGTCTTATCAAACGACTAGTATTTCTTAGATCGTCGATAGTTAATGTACAATAATGATATAACAATACCATTCGATGTTTCTTCTTTTCTTGAAGTTATATGTTGTTACATTAAAGTGCTCAAATTAAATTTAATAAGAATTTAATTTGAAGCTATGACACAATGTCAGAATACTTGGTTTAAATGAAATTATTAAAATTCGAGAGTCGAAACGACTAGTCTCCTATGAGGCAATATGATTCCTCAAACAAAAATTTTAATGTCAGTTCCACAACTGATCCGTAGAATAAAATTGAAAAATAGATGAAATGAAATCATCTTCTAAATAATCTTGCAGCATAAAAAACTCAACACACATCTGAAGTGTAACATACATAAAAGCACTGAAATACATGAAATGTGAAAATATAGAAATATGGCATAAGATCGTTGAAAATATGGAATAAGATCGCTGGCTCAGAATGTTACTAATCAAGCTCTATATAACAATGAGATACACTAATACCTTATTTGGACGAAATATTGAAGATCTATGTAAGTATTCCCACAATACTTTAGATGTTTCCTCAGTACAAGACAAGTACAAGATGGATCTGCATTCGAACCTCGGATCTGCGACCTCAGAGATTAGAAACGTCTCTCTCTGGAATTCACCAACATTCGCCTGGGCTCGAACGACATCCTTCTGGCAAATTCTTCTGTGTTGCTGGGCTACCTTTCCCTAGCATCTTGACAAATCTCTTCTGTAAAGTCTCCATTCTCCGTCGTAAATATGTATCAGCTTCATCATTGGAATATAATTATGGAAATATTCATATAAATAGTGAATGAAATGTTTCCATTGCTAATTGATGTTATATTAGTGTTCGTAGACTGACGAAAATGCACAAGATGGACCGTACACTACGTCTGTATTCAAGAATACGTTGTCTAACGAAGCTCCATCGTTGTATCTTAACTCCTGTTATCGAATATGTCTCTGGCGCATGACTATCTAGTTCATCATATCAACAATATTAATTATGCTGAATGATAATGTTTGAAGAAGAATAATAGTCATTCTATTAATGTTTATGTGTTGCGCCAATATTAAAAATTCTCCGCCCCTGTTCACTTGAACTGCGTTCGTCAACTTCACGTTGCAATTTATAATGATATTCAGCTTTATTTCCAACACATTTGGATATCTAACTTGACAGGCTTATATTGTCGAACCGGTGAATATTAAGGCGCTCGACTTTTCACAATATATATTAGGCGACCTGTTCTTAATATATATTCGCTTATTTTACTTCAGATCTCAATTATATATGAGACATAATCAATACAATGTTCCTCGCAACTTCACGTAGAATGGCAGTGCGGTGATCTCTAACGCTCCACCTAGCTATCCTCGCGTCTCCACAAGTCGACAGTTGTCGCACTCGGATTAAGCCTTGGGATCTCCGTTAACCCAGTAAAAACACTTCCTCACTCTTCAAAGTCTGCTGGAATAAGAACCTCGATCCTTGGATCTCCCTCTCCAAGTCGAATTTTTGGCAGCCATATCAATCTCCCACCATAATTTTAGCACGTAGATTACTAATGCGTATTACTGCGTAGATTAACCGATCTGCGGTTTTTAAAGTATCAGACATAATTTCTCTTAATATTCTCTTTATTACCAAATAAGAAAATCTTCTTCTAAGGGCCTAAATGCATAATTTCATCATGTTGTGTAATTAAAGTTGATCCCGTCTTCAATAAGACCTGTTCTCATTGGCTCTGGGCTTGGATCCAATAGCATAATTTATAACAATATTACAATATTAATTTCCAAACTCGCTGTTGCTATGCTAAATATAGCCTTCTGGAAGCGTCCATTGTGCAACATATCACGTGATCGGGCTCTCCCACAGTCTCGAGCTTGTGACACTACACTCTTGTGTCACACTTCCAGAAATTATATTTGCTAGTTAAATTTTTTGATGGGGACGGAAAATACTCTCATTTTGTCCCTAAATAATTCAATTTACGGGGGCAGTACGACATCGCAAGGCGAGTTTAAAAGCTTTTCGGCACTATGGTACTTCAGCCTCCTATTTGAGATACAAGAGTCTCACCGCTCAAATACAACGTGTATTTAATCATAAATAACGCGAAGCGTTGAAATTATACATTACCCAATTAAGTAGTACTACGTCACTAAATAGTATTTGGTCGGCGATTAAACATTTCTCTAATACTCCTCCTATTCACTCTCCCTCTCAACTTTCGGCGCAAGGATACCATGACTTGTATCATAATTGGACACCGGATAGTGTTATTCGTTTGCCTACATCCTGTGCCTCTTGTTCGCTGGACCGTTTTTCCAGATTAATGCAGCCTATTATGCGTAGTGAATTTATCAAAACATTCAGACACAAAAAATCAACAAGCCCAGGGATTGATGGTGTGACTTATAACATGATCGCTAGATTTCCCGCAAACGCTCAGGATATCATCCTTCAACTATATAATTCAATCTTATGCACCGGGACCTTCCCGGAAGATTGGAATGTTTTCAAACTGTCCCTATTCTGATACCCACGAAAGTTGCACGATTAGCGAGTAGTTATCGCGGTATCCAACTTGGGCCATGCTTCCGCAATTTTTTTCTAAATGTTCTTCTCCGACGGCTTCAATGGTACCTCGAATATTATACCCTGTTTCCTAAAATGCAATTTGCATTTAGAAAAAATCTCGGTACATCTGACCCATTAAATATATTTTTTACTGATTTACTCCTAGAAAAAGGAAAGAAAATGCATACCATAGCGGTTTTCCTTGACCTAAAAAATGCATATGATTCTGTAGATCCATTTCTCCTTATTCAGATACTTCGGGATATGCAATTTCCACTTCCCTTCCAGTGTTTAATACATAACATGCTATGTCATCGTAAAATAATTTTATAATCCCCGGCCGGTGTATTTGATTCCAGACATACTTCTCATGGTGTTCCGCAGGGAGATGTTTTAAGTGGGATTTTATATTTACTTTATACTCGTACCCTAGAAACAGTCATACTACCGCACGTTCGCATCCTTCAATACGCGGATGATATATTTATATATTGCACAAGAGAAGATTTTTCCGCATGTCGTAGGGATATATACAACGCCTTATCTAATGCTCATGACTGGTTTAATCAACATGGATTGGAAACTTCTGCAGGAAAAATACGCTGCGATGATCTTTACTCACAAACGAATTTTCGACAGTTCTCCTATATTATATCGTCAAGGCCAAATTCCGGTGGTGACGAGTGTAAAATACTTAGAGATTTATATTGACAGAAAAAATCAAGGGGAGAGACATTCGCAATACCTTACGAGTCATCTTGCCAGCAAAATCAATATTCTAAAATCACTCACTCGGCGCAATTGGGGAGCAGACCCAGAATTATTATTAATAGTCTACCGTAACATCATTCGTTCTGTGCTGGATTACAATTCCTTTTTTTTTACTTCATGTCAAGTAATAGGCTCCTACGTTTAGATCGAATACAGTTTACCGCCTTGCGTATCATAATAGGCACGCTTATATCAAACCCCACAGTAGCCCTTTTAGTTGAAACCGGAGAAATGTCGTTACATTGTCGGCGTAGATATCTTGCGTGTATGTACTTGCTGCGTAAAATGATGATAGCCGTATCACCTATCGTTCCTAAATTACAATTATTGGAGGAATATTACACTCGTCGATTATTGCCCACAGCTTCTGTTCCGGCTTTGTTGGCCGCATATTCCATTCTTAAACAATACCGCCATAATATATTGAAAGTTACTCGTTTGCCTATCTATAATATTCCGTATTCCGCAGCTCATTTTCAACCGAATATTCTTAAGCATTCCTTACCCCAAGTATATCAGTCTTTTCAACATAACCCAGTAATCATTCCTCGTATTTTTCACGAGATAACGAGCCATTTGGTATCTTGCATTATTTTTTATACCGATGGTTCAAAAATGGTTAACACATCCCGTGTGGGAGCAGCTTTCTTCTCTCCGGATTTACATATCTCATGTCAGTGTACTTTACCCTCAGACGTCACGATATTTACAGCCGAAATTTTTGCAATCCGCCAGACATGTTTTTATATTAAACAACATGGTATTCGTCATTCTCTAATTTGTACCGACTCAATGAGTGTCGTGCAAGCACTTCAAAATGTTCTTGAGGCCGATAATTGTTTTTTTTTTATGTCAGTTAGTGCATCAATTGTACACTTTACAAACTGAGGGTTTTGGTGTCAGTATCACGTGGATACCCGGCCATTCACATATTGAGGGTAATGAAATCGCCGTTTAACTCGCCAAAGATGCTGCAGGTGGTAATGGCAAGGCTTACAATATAGCTATACCCATTTCTGATTTGCGTTCTCGAATTCGTTCGAAGATACAGCATGACTGGCAAGTCACGTGGATTAATTATGCGAAACTGAAGGCCAAACATTATTTTGGGATACAACCGACTATTTTACGCAAACCATGGTTCCAGGGTGGTAAATACACACGACGACATCATTACAATCATTCGTCTCCGCTTTAATCATGCATTAACGCCGGTGTATTTATTCCGTATAAAACGACGTGATGATGCCTTGTGTTCGTGTTTGCAGATGGAGGGTTCTTTAAATCATATTCTCTTTCAATGTCCACAATATGACTTTCAACGTGCCATAATGTTGCGCGATTTTCATTCATTAGGGTATGCACTGCCTTTAAATGTTGCCACATTAGTTCATAATCCTACAATTCCGCTGGTTAGTAGCATAGTATCATTTTTCGACAACATTAAGGCTTTGAATGTGTATTCCTTTCACCTGGTCCATAATTGTGACCCGGTCATGTGTGTCTATGTGCAGTAAGTCACCAAGGTGGGTCACTTCGGTGTGAAGAGTCAAATACCATTTGTGTCCTAGTCTATTTTCATATGTTTTCCTCCTACCTAGGGTGTGTTTCTATCTCCCAAAATTTTAATAATGGCACCCCGTGGCGTTAACGAACAGCTGATTCTTCACCCCAAGTTAAAACGCAATGAGAGTGAAACGCGAATTATGATCCGCGTCATCCTGGCTTGTTATTGGCTGGCAATTATCACCAGCCATTGGCTGCCCGCTGGCTTGTTTACAATTATCACCAACATGGCGGCGAGAGGAATAGATTTCTACATCAATTAAATTTCTAGAAATCTATTCCAGTTCATGACAGCATGAAGTGCAAATCACTTATTGATGAGGAATTGTATGTACGTTTATATTTAAATTGCAGCGTGACACTGTGCATCGAAATTTGTGAAAATAAAAGTACGAATCAACACTCTGGCTGATCAACTGAAAGTTTCTACTACTTTGGATGTAAATCAATTGGCTGTCGTTTCCACCAGTTTTATTCATAATTTCGAAGTACATTCGGTACAATAACATTTTGTGCACTATAAAACTACATTATTGACCATTGCGTATTGATGTTGCTGTCTGAATATATGACATGTAATTTGTAGGTTATGCCTAAGGCATATAATTTAAGGTCCTTTATGTATTTATGTACAAATATTATGGTTTACCTAATGAAGCAAGGATTAAAAATGCAATTTGCATCGCCACCCTTTTTTTAAATATTGATAGGCCTATGTAGTTTCTCAGTCTGCTAACTTCTTGGATTTGCTTGAGATAGATTTATAGTAATATACTACCTTATTAACCTGCAGGCTGAGTTTTATTTAAAACATGCCCAGGTGCATACAGTAGCATACGACCTACTGCAGGCTATGTCGATCCTAAATGTAGGCCTATTATAGTGCTCATGTCAAAGGTCGTCCTAAAGCTTGAACTATACGCTGCCGAAGTGACGCGCCTAGCAACCGTATGGGCGCAGCCACATTGGACCCAAACAACTGGTTGCTAGGTTTTTATACATAGGAAGCTGCATT
This sequence comes from Meconema thalassinum, assembly GCA_946902985.2. Taxonomy (NCBI): domain Eukaryota; kingdom Metazoa; phylum Arthropoda; class Insecta; order Orthoptera; family Tettigoniidae; genus Meconema; species Meconema thalassinum. The sequence goes on along the minus strand of OX336389.2, from coordinate 882,517,485 downwards.
AACGCTGCGCAGCGTCTTGAATTTTGTGGATAAAATGTGTAATACGCGTGAAATAAGGCAAACGCCTCCCGTAAAGATCATCTAAAATGTTGGAGCTACAAAATAGAGGTGAAATTTTATGGATAAAGTACGAGAATTTTGCGAGATAGTATGAATAAAGTTGACCTCACTCCTGAGGCATGAATTGCATGGCGGGTACTACAAATTATAAATATTTATCATTTAGTGGATGGAGTATATCTAATATAGAGAGATATTTAGGACATATATGTCACATAAAGGTTTTTTTGGTTCATGTGGGGAGTGTAGTTATAATTAAATATGGTTTGTACTATAAGTATTATAAACGACAACCTACATAACCTTACAGCTGATTCACTAACACATTTTATCCTACAACTTTTCTGAGTGGTGATTTTTCACTTAATTTATTTAAGCAGTGAATTGTGTTTCCAAATAACAATTAGGCCTATCCCAGACTGAAAATTTCCGCCTAAATATTGTATTTTTTGCACTTTCAGAAAACAATTATCATGTAGGCCTACACCCTGCAACAAAGTTACGGTACCGTATAGTGACATTATTCAAGCCAATGAATAGGCCTACTGCTTATTTCTGAAGTGATGGAGTGGCAAGTCTTGTTGTGATTATATTTAGAGCTAGGATAGGAAAAGTGCCCCATTATTTAGAATGAAGTAGGACGATAGGCCTTAATTGTAGACTTCTCTAACCTGTTAGTGAGCACACAGGTTAGGCTTTGTTAATTTGATTCGTTTTCAGACAAACGTGGCGTTGTGGTAAACACAAAATTGTATTGAAATGCAGTCTTTGTTTCTTCTATAGATGTTGATGAGGTTTGGCCTAAACTCTCATCCAAATATTTTAAGCTGTTCCCTTATTCATTGATAGACCTGAAGTTTATTTTATTCGTCACTTACTGGTAGGGCCTACGGTACTTTATTTTCCGTAGTATTGGTCATTCATACGGGACGTGATTCACAATATTCAGAAATGTTATATCTTCATGTTTTCACTTAATCTAAGGTAAATATCGCAGGCCACATCTCAACGACTTATGTTCTAAGACTTAATGTGCATCTCGTACGCAATATTTTACAACTTTACTGGACAATTATGTTAAATTACTATGCTTTCTTGCCTCTGGACATCCATGCATGTACAGTTTTATACATACACATAGGAAATAATGACGGCTCAAAGACTGAAGCAAGCTACAAGGGAGCCATGTTGTATTGCGCCAGTTGCTTAGCAACGGAGCGGAAGTGACGTTGACTTCGGCAGCGTATTGAGGCTTTATTTGCATCAAAGATAATTTCAGCTGAGTCTGGCAAGGCTTCGTAAACTTGGGCGCGACTTCACATTTTCATTTTTCCTATACAGCTTTTGATACCAACCACTTAAATCACAGTGTTTCAAGATTTGCTCTCATTAAACATCACCAACAATTTTTTTTCTTTCCCCCTGGTAGTAGGCTGTGTTGCAGTCTACAGAAAATAAAGTTGAGAAATAAAAATACATCTTAGGTTTCTATGACACAGTTGCATTTTATCCTACTATATCTCCACTCAATATACCAATCCTACCAATGTTTCCTAATTCCTCATGCTGCATAAATAAACATGACAGATTACAGCATTAGCAATGATGACAGTAACTTATGATATGCTAAAATGCTTTTAAAAGATGCATAGAAAGTTGCTTGATAAACCCTGTATCATCAATCTATTTAAACATTCCCACAACAGAGTTCTAATCAGAAGCTCATTTTATGTGCAACAGGTATGTAGAATAAACCTCCCTCCCAATAACTTGTAGGCCTAACGTGAACATAATCCATGTTAAGAGCTGTTTCTTGGTTCACAAAAAAACCTACCATTTAAAATCTTGCACATAGGCTACTAATCATATTATGGTGCAATTACCTATGGTAATTTTAAAAATCCTGGCTATCAGCTACTGATTTAAATATTCCAGACATCTTTCTTAACTCCACTTTTACTGACAGCATGTAAGTCCTTACTACTGTCTTTCAAGCCATTGACCAATTTTTTTTTTTCATGAGGAACTATTTAAGTCATTCTTCTCTATGTGAAATACAGTCGATGACAACTGCCTGGAAGACTCGGGTGTTTTTTCTTGTGTCGCTTCTCTGGTTGCCTACGAAACTTCCTAATTATTAACAATGTTTCATTGAATTGTTGTATCCAATTGACCAACTGGTAATATATTATGGATTGCTTTAATATTCCTATGATACACTTTTAGATCCCATACATTAATGAAATATACAATAACATAGGCTGACATGTTGAACCAATCTCCCATTCCCTAACACTCCCAACTAACGGGACATAAGCTACCTAGTGGTTGGTCTCACATTGCTTCCAGCTACATGTACCGTACTAGGTCTAGTAGTACCATAGGTATTGTGACTGTTTCTCCAACTCCGTCAAGGAAACTAATTCTGAACTAAGATCTGAAATGGGGAACACTGTCCCACTAGGACAATCAAGGACAACTTGAACCATTCAAGTGATTTTTCTATTTCATTTTACCAACTAACCAGGTGCCTGGAAATGCTAGTGAAGGAGGCAGCGAAGTAGGCTAGCCTACTGGTATTCACCATTCAGAGAACATTCTCAGTGACTTGTCTATGCATAGGCCTATGACACAATTTTAAGAAATTGATACAGTAGTCACAGAACACTAATGGTGCCCAGTACTCGCAGCTTAGCATAGGACGGAGTGGATTCCAGCCACAGATTAACTCGTGATCTGCAACGGGTTTTCAAACAGATTGAGCACACACCCAAGTACAGGGGTCTTGACCATGATGTTCCAAGCCTCTAAATGAAACACTCCTCTTTAAGACTTTCTGGTCTTGCATCCATGGTCGATCAACATTCTCCTGATCTCAGTGTTCTCAAGTTTCCGTTGGTTATGGACATGTTTATATCCTGACAACTTCATATTTAAGGGGTTGGGGTACATGCCCTATTCTTAATTAGTTCAGCATAAGATCATTGAATCCCCTTAAGAAAAATAGGGAACATCCATAAGTTATTTGCCCATAGGAAAGGGATAATTAAAAAAACAACTGAACATCTAGGGACATTGATGCAGATGACTCCGAGTAAGTAGGCTAAATCAAAATGAACATTTTTCAGTGTTGCCTTAATAAAGGTTGATAACTTTCTACCGTTCAACATGAATAGGCCTAAATTGGATGGGAAATATTTTTATTATTTGCAGAGATTACAAGGATGACTTGTTGATGCATCATTATTTTGTTAAGCGAACATAAGTTCCAAGTCCATATTGTGTTGGAACTCATATTTCAGTGTTGGTCAACACGGTTGCACTTAATGGTAATTAGCATTATTCCCAAAACCAGAAAAAAAACTGTACATGCAGGCCTAACGTGTCAAATCAATCATACCTACAAGACAACAAAAATGCTCTATGAAAAACTATTAAAACCCCATAATGGTAGTCAAAAATAATCTCAATCCAACGCCACTATTTCGCGAAGGTGCAGAAAAATCTTAATAAAGTACAGCTATTCGTAATAGTAGGCTACGGTTGTGATAAACCGCTAAATGAGTGATAGGCCCGAACTATTTATCTTAGTGACTACAAGATAACGAGATTGCCAAAAAACCACAATGCCACCCACAAATCTATAGAAGACAACACTAAAAATGGCTTATCTAATCCACAAGTCACCCACCCTTCACCAACATACATATTTGCAATTTAAGTAACTTAGGTTATGTTAAATTGAGGTTAATGGCGGAATTGATTGCGGCTGTGTGGCGGGAAAGACCTAATAAGTGCTCAGCCAATCAGGGACGTTTTGATCGTTTTGATTCACTTGCCTTCGTTAAGCCCCCACCCTAGGCCGTGGCAGCGAACAAAATGGCGGCTTAACGAACACGACGGGATGCCATTATTAAAATTTTGGGAGATAGAAACACAGCCCTATTATGTCTCCTCGTTACGTCATACACTTTGTTTGGAATAACCCGTTCCTCACTGGCCTCACGCCTTTTATTGGTAGTCGATGTTTACCTCATGATACCTACCACTGCACAGTAGCAATTGGGTAGAGAGTTTACTGTGCCCAATACCGTAACGAGAAGAAGAAGAAGAAGTTTCTGTGAGTCAGCAAAATCCCTAACGTTTTGATGTAGAAGTCTATCCAGAAATACAAAACAATTTCGATTAAAAATGCATATTTTGATAGTGTGATATTCTGCGCCCCATGCAGTTACTCGTGTTGCATCGTCGGTAGAGCCGGCCGGCTCCGCCTAAGCAACTGACGTCTGCTACTTCGTTAGCCAAAATGTGAATAGTCGGAGTTTCTTATTTCTTTCGGCTGCATTCCATTATTTTGGTTTTACATTTATTGATTTCATCATGAATTCTTTCCTCAAGATGGTGCTCATGTCATTTAAAAACTCATTTAAATCCTCTGGTGAATCGGCTAAGAGGACAATGTCATCAGCAATTCTCAGAGTTGAAATTATTTCATCTTGAATCTTCACTCTGTAACAGTTTTGCTAGCCCACACGTTGAGCGACAAGTGTAACGTTAATTAATGCCCCATGTTGGTAGCGACAAATGTAGCAGTTTGACTGCCCCTAACTGTTGGGAGATAAATGTAACTGTTTACCTTTGCCTAAGCTATGTTGTTTTAATGGGCGCCAAGACCTCAACGCAATGTTGAAATCTAAATTTGTATTTAACAACGTCTAGCTCTGGCAGAACACATTCAAGACTCTATTCACTCAGATCGTGGTATGATTTGATCATTAACCCAACAAACAATTGTATCAGGAGAAGGAATTGGTCTATATCTAATGCTACCTACTGAAAGCAAAGATTGCATTGTAAAAGAAATGAATTTATTATATAAAACAAGTATAGCAAAATTAATAATAATAATAAGTATAAAATTTAAATTGGAGCGTTGCGATTTTAATATTACCGATAGAAAATTACGTTAAAACGGAGTCTGATAAATTATTGATTTTACTCTTATTCCCAAGCTATGAAGTTACTGAGATATGAAATATAAAACAAAGAGAAATGAGAGATTGCGTATTTCTGCGTCATTCGCGCTTACCACTGGAAATGGCCGAAGCCTTTCCCTCGTACTGGATGATGCTGTGAGCTTCCCACAGTCTCCTGGACGTCTCCATCTCCGTCGATATTTGATGATATTCTGGTAGATTAGATAATTCTATGGTCCGTACATCGGACCCAAACACTCGTACAACCACACTGGATAATTTTTACAAAAGTTAGTCCTCCACTCCACGGAACATCGGAGCGACTCCCGCGTAAACCATACTCGGCAAGTTCTACACAGATAGTCGCTAACTCCACTGAACATCGGAGCCACTCGCACGCGCACCCCTACTCGTCAAGTATTTCACAGATTGTCCTCGTTCCACGGCGCGCTGAACGATATATGCACCCGTCGCATCCCCACTCTTCATCCGACTTCTAGTTTGCGTGGTCTCCACTGATTGGCTGAGCACGCCGCTACTTCCCCTCCTCTGGCTCATTACACACGGCGCGCGAGAGGGAGAAGTCGTTTTCCGTTCCATATATCCGCCTTTCCTTGACGCTGCGACCCAGGATTTCGTCATGCTTTCCGACAAGATTAAGCCTGTACTTGAATTCCCAGTGAGTCACGTCTCTCAATATACCCTAACTGACGAAACTCCGTAAAATTCCGCAATCACATAATTTTCTTTGATATTGTCGTTCGTAATAATTTGCTTGATAGCGTTTTCTAAGACATAGAAAACCTATCTGTATGCTTATATTTTTTATAAAATGCTCCGAAAATATCTTAATAATAATTATAATAAATTAATAATACTAATAAATTAACATGAAAATTCTCTTGGCTGAACAATTTGCCGCGTAAATAAATATAGAATGGCTTCCTACTGACTAATGCCAGTTGCATAAAAACCCCTCGAAAAACACGTTACATATTCGCCTCGGATCATCGGATGATTTACCGTGACGACGGTCCATTATCCGATTATCCCAGACACGTTAATAATCCCCATCCAAAATACATATTACATAAATGAAACCACCCTAAATTACAGATATATACACTCATAATTTTTCTTCACGCACTTTGCGTCAAAGTTTGTTGTCACTATGGATTGCACTTTGCAACCAGTCCAATGTTTTACATATAGAATAGTGTTCCACGGATATTTCCGCCTCTCAAATTTCTCTATGTTGGAGAAATAGACATAATTAATGTGTGAGCACTATGTATTTATGATGTCATATCACACGCATCGAAGGTGTTCTGATATATTTATATCTCCATAGAACTTCCTAATTTCACTGGAGGTCCCTTCCTTATGGTGAAATTTAATCTCACTTATCACTGAGCACACGATCACACTATTGTGGCAGCGCCTCGTGACCATAATACTTAATCTCTCTTTAAAGTAGATAAATTAATAATGACTTCTGAAAAAAACAGTAAATGCGCATTACATATAACACCAAATATTTCTGTGCCCTAATCGCCCTGTCTTGTTAAGTTCCCGTAGTCCATATTCTACTTAATACTAGTTCTCAACACAGACCATTTCTCCTGACACAAATAATACCTTGGTACAAATTACCTTAAATTACACACTTACAAATCTTACATGGTGAGGCCGTAAACAGAAATCACGTGTGCTGGTATGTATGAGTTTCATGAAGGACTGTCTCGCCTTCTGATGGCCCATCTTTTGCCTCGTGGACGCCTTAAGCAAAAATACCCTGTCCAAGCGCTCACCCATCTCTAGGAGGCAAATGGGAACTCACCAGCGCTACCAAATTCTGGCCTTGGTGTATCGACACATTTTAGTGCTCAAGAGCATCCGACAATCCCGCCATATTTCCCTGTACCTTAAAAACTCCCATTTACTTACATACTACCCACCTGTGTGACTTCTGATACGCCTGCCTGGAAGACCATCTCCTCCCACGCACCAAATACCACACTTACTCATTTGATAGGCTGGCTCGCCAGCTAAACACACTCACTTTATGACACATATTTTCGTAGACTATGTATATTATACGTCCCGTATAATCTGTTTCCCTTACTATCCTCCAGCACATATGCTGTTTTTCCAATACGTTTGGAAACTATAAATGTTTCTGTGTCACCTGCTTCCAACCTTGCAAGTGGCTCCCTTAAATGAACGTCATCACGTTGCTCTACCTAGCATATTTCTCAGTGTCTGTAACGATGCCCTGTTGCTACTGTCCACACATGCACATATTAAAATACCGTCCTCTGCTTTAACCGCAGGATAATCCCTACATAAATTAGTGTCCCTCGATAGCATGTCTGCAAGAATGTTATCTTTACCTTTAATATATTTTACTGTGAATTCGTATTCCTGCAGAGCAAGAATCCACCTACTAACTCTGTTAGAACTGAGTTTACAAGTTCTCATATACAGTAATGCATGGTGATCTGTGTGGATCTCAAATTTCCCCCCTACTAAATACATTCTAAATTTCCCTAAACTGAAAACAATACCTAAAAGCTCTAACTCAGTAATCGTGTATCTTTTCTCTGCTGCTGTCAGTCCTCGCGAGGCTAAAGATACAATGCACAGATTACCCTCATCATCTCTCTGACATAATACTCCAGCAATGCCTATATGTGAAGCATCTGTCATAACCACATATTCCTTATCTTTTAACGGATATTTCAGCACTACAGCTTTCTCAAAACCTTCCTTCAGTGCTTAAAAGCCTGATCATGCTTGGACTCCCATCTCCACCGAGTCCCACTTTTAAGCAATTCCCTGAATGGTTCTACCAACCCAGAGTATTTAAGAACGAACCTCCTGAAAAAGTTGCAAATTCCCAGGTAAGTTTTTAACTGTTTAACATTCTGTGGCACCTCTGCGTTAAGTATCTTATTAACCCTACTTTCTTCTGGTGTTACACCTCTACTCGACACTCTATGACCTAAAAATGTCACTTCTGACTGACAGAATGACGACTTAGACAGCTTCAAAGTGAACCCTGCCTGATCTAACTTCTGAAAAACTATATCTAAATGACCTAGATGCTCCTCAAAACTGCGTGAACTAATTACCATATCATCTATGTAAATGGTTACAAACTCTCCTGTGTCATCCCCTAATGCGATGTTTAAAGCCCTAATTAAAGCTGCTGAACTACTCTTTAACCCATAAGGTGTTCTACAAAATTGATAAAGGTTATATTTATGACTAAAAGCTGTAAATGGTCTATCTTCGTACATAAGTGGCACTTGCCAAAAACTGGAACTCAAATCTACACAAGTGAAATACTTCTTCCCCTCAAATGTTTGCATTAATTCCTCTATTGACATAGATTTCAGCTGATCTGAACTAATTCTACTGTTAACCAAACGAGCGTCTAAACAAATACGAACCGTGCCGTCGGTTTTGGGTACCGTGATCAAAGAATTAACATACGGACTGTTAGAGTGCTCAATAATCCCATCTTCAAGCATCTGGTTAATTTGTGCCTCAACTGCACTCCTGATAAGCGAAAGGTACAGGATATCTATGTCCTGTGAATACTGACCTATCAATAACGTTCAATGAATGGGTATAGCAATTGGCCATATCAATGCGATCCTCAAAAACTCTCTTATTACACAATAACACATCATAGAGCCGAACACATTGTTCCACCTCTATATTACCCTGAAATTCAGCATCACGTAACGAGTCCTCTGGACTTCCGTTCGTAATCACACTGCCCACAAAACATGGAGAACCCCGCTCTACGGCTGGCGATATCTCATTTAAAGTACAAATCACACCTACAATACTACTCCTCTGAATATGGTCATTGAACGCTACTTCTACTTCAGAATCTCCCCATTTAAATTTCAAACTCCCTACATCATAACATAAGTTACCAGACACTCTACTTAGCCACTCTGAACCCAAGATAACACTGAATACTAAATTTGGAATTACAAGGCAAATCTGCTTCTCTACATGATTATTAATTTTAATGTCTACTAAAACTTGCTTAGAAATTACTTTAGACCTCTTCCCAACAGCTGTGATAACAAAAGTGCTTTTAATTGGCATTTCCTCAAAATTTACTCCAGTTCCTTTCATTTTATCATAAAATGCACTACTTATGCAACTCTTCATACAACCACTATCAATTAAAACATCTGTGTACGCCTCGGACACGTTAAATTTAACTATGGGGCTCTTACTAACCACTTCCTGAATAATACCTTCATCATTTAGTTCATGTAATAATTCATTTCTTACATTTAGGTCATAGGGTTCCTGTATAATTGTATGGACAGGGCATGCTACAGACTGACATTCTGACCTTACTTCGCAGCCTGGTTCGCGTTTAAAGAACCGCTACAGCTGGCCGTAGTACTACTAACTACTGAACTGGTCTGGTTGTTCTGGGCAGTGTTGTCATTGTTTGGCTGTATATTACTACCACTAGGCTGTCCTCTTCCTTGACCCCTATTCTGGTTGTAATTATTGCCATTATAATTTCTCCCTTGATTTCCCCTGAAATCATTATTTCTCCCTTGATTTCCCCTGTAATCATTGTTCCTCCCTTGATTTCCCCTGAAATCATTGTTCCTCCCTTGATACTGATTACCATAGCCATTTCCTCTGTTCTGATTTAGCTGATTATTATTATTTCTATTTTGAGCGTTGGCTCCTTCGCCACCGTTCCCTTGAACTTCCTGATGCCTGGCTTCATTAGGTCTATTATTATTATTACCCTGGTTCCGATTGAAATTGTCCTCATAACCCCCCCTCCCTAGTACATCAAATGTGCTTAACAAATTTTCTACTTGTGATATTGTCTTTACATTCTGGATACAAGCAGCCTCCTTGATCCTATAGGGAAAGTGCCTAAGTAGCAACCTTACCACATCACTTTCCTCCTTCAACCCATCCAGATATTTACACACTAATACCTGCCCTAAAAAGTATTCGGTCATGGTGGAGCTTCCTTTAGGGTTATATTTACCACACACTACTCCCTCACGATGCTGCGACTGAATAACCTCATTCCAGAACTTTTCACAGAATTTCATTGTAAAGTCATTAATATCAGTAAACTTGTCTCTGTAGACAGCAAACCAATTCCTCGTTTCCCCCACAAACACTTGTTCTAAAATTTCAACTACCTGGCACCACTCAATACTACCATTTTCCAACCTCTCCCCGAATTTATTTTCTATAGTATTCATGAACTCCATTGGGCACCCCTGTCGATTGCTGAACTTACCCAGTTCTACCTCCCTGTGTGTGCTATTCACAAAAACTGGCCTATTCTGACTATTTTCTTGCCTGATCCTAGCTTTTAATTTTAACTCTAATTCTGCGATTTTCTCCTCAGCCTTCCTCTCAATACTGTTTACTGTTAATTTAATGTTTCCTTCTGATTCTTCTACTTTATCATATAGCTTTGCTTGTTTCTCCTCAATCTTGTTAATGCTCTCTCTATTACTCTCTCTTAAATCATTTACTTCTGCAACTATTTGTGAGTGGACTTTCTCAATTCTACCCCCCAGCTGTTCCTTAACCTCTTTAGTAGCTACCTGAATTTTGTCAATTTCTCCCCCCAATTGCTTTTTGACCTGCTGTGTTTCCAGTTGCACTAGTTTTTTTAAATTTTCAGCCTGTGTACTGATTCTAATTTCCAACTCCTCCTGTACTTTTCCTAATTTCTTGTATACATCTGCAATGATCTCTTTAACCTTCTCTTCCATTACTCCTCTGATTTCTCCTCTAATCTGCTCCATTTTCACACTAATTTCCTTGTTGTTCTTATCTAATTTTGCATTATTCTGTTCTAATTTTTTATTTAAAGCTTCTGTACTTTCTTTATTTTCCCTACTGTTTTGTTCTAATTTTGCATTATTCTGTTCTAATTTTGCATTTAAAGCTTCTGTACTTTCTTTATTTTCCCTACTGTTTTGTTCTAATTTTGCATTATTCTGTTCTAATTTTGCATTATTCTGTTCTAATTTTGCATTTAAAGCTTCTGTACTTTCTTTATTTTCCCTACTGTTTTGTTCTAATTTTGCATTATTCTGTTCTAATTTTGCATTTAAGGCATCACTACTAACTTTGTTCTGATACATGAACTCGAGAAGTAAAGTTTTTAATTCTGGTTGGCCGCCTACACTCCCTGTTTCAGTATCGGGATTTACCTCCGCTACCCCGGTACTACCATCACTCGACATACTGCTCGTATCATCACTCTCCAGTTGATGACCACTACGTAACCTCACCTGTCTTTCTTTATCATCCCCCATAATGATATACACTGATAAAGACAAATAACCCCCAAAATACAGGCACAGAAATATATACCCTTCTCCTTCCACAAATGTTATTAGGTTTTCAGCCCCAAGTTGTCGGCGACAATTGTAGCAGTTTTGCTAGCCCACACGTTGAGCGACAAGTGTAACGTTAATTAATGCCCCATGTTGGTAGCGACAAATGTAGCAGTTTGACTGCCCCTAACTGTTGGGAGATAAATCTAACTGTTTACCTTTGCCTAAGCTATGTTGTTTTAATGGGCGCCAAGACCTCAACGCAATGTTGAAATCTAAATTTGTATTTAACAACGTCTAGCTCTGGCAGAACACATTCAAGACTCTATTCACTCAGATCGTGGTATTATTTGATCATTAACCCAACAAACAATTGTATCAGGAGAAGGAATTGGTCTATATCTAATGCTACCTACTGAAAGCAAAGATTGCATTGTAAAAGAAATGAATTTATTATATAAAACAAGTATAGCAAAATTAATAATAATAATAAGTATAAAATTTAAATTGGAGAGTTGCGATTTTAATATTACCGATAGAAAATTACGTGAAAACGGAGTCTGATAAATTATTGATTTTACTCTTATTCCCAAGCTATGAAGTTACTGAGATATGAAATATAAAACAAAGAGAAATGAGAGATTGCGTATTTCTGCGTCATTCGCGCTTACCACTGGAAATGGCCGAAGCCTTTCCCTCGTACTGGATGATGCTGTGAGCTTCCCACAGTCTCCTGGACGTCTCCATCTCCGTCGATATTTGATGATATTCTGGTAGATTAGATAATTCTATGGTCCGTACATCGGACCCAAACACTCGTACAACCACACTGGTTAAGTTTTACAAAAGTTAGTCCTCCACTCCACGGAACATCGGAGCGACTCCCGCGTAAACCATACTCGGCAAGTTCTACACAGATAGTCGCTAACTCCACTGAACATCGGAGCCACTCGCACGCGCACCCCTACTCGTCAAGTATTTCACAGATTGTCCTCGTTCCACGGCGCGCTGAACGATATATGCACCCGTCGCATCCCCACTCTTCATCCGACTTCTAGTTTGCGTGGTCTCCACTGATTGGCTGAGCACGCCGCTACTTCCCCTCCTCTGGCTCATTACACACGGCGCGCGAGAGGGAGAAGTCGTTTTCCGTTCCATATATCCGCCTTTCCTTGACGCTGCGACACAGGATTGCGTCATGCTTTCCGACAAGATTAAGCCTGTACTTGAATTCCCAGTGAGTCACGTCTCTCAATATACCCTAACTGACGAAACTCCGTAAAATTCCGCAATCACATAATTTTCTTTGATATTGTCGTTCGTAATAATTTGCTTGATAGCGTTTTCTAAGACATAGAAAACCTATCTGTATGCTTATAATTTTTATAAAATGCTCCGAAAATATCTTAATAATAATTATAATAAATTAATAATAATAATAAATTAACATGAAAATTCTCTTGGCTGAACAATTTGCCGCGTAAATAAATATAGAATGGCTTCCTACTGACTTATGCCAGTTGCATAAAAACCCCTCGAAAAACACGTTACAACTCCTCTGTCTTCGAGAGTGCCCGTTCCTCATCATTTGAAGTTCATTCAGGCTTGTTGATTAGTCCTCTCTTTATACTCCTCTTGGATCAATTATTCACGTCCTCCTCTTGGAGTTTGTCTATTGCCCACTTTTTTGCCTTTATTTTGCTTTAATCTTCATTTCATAACATCCAGATTGTGGTCAGATTTTATGTCAGCTCCGGGATATGTCTTGCAGTCCGAAATCTGAAGTCTATTTGGAAATGCCCTGTATCTCCTGGTTTCATCCATGTGTATATTCTGTCGTTGGGTCTTTTGAATTTACCAACTTGTGTTCGGTGCAGAATTCCATTAGCCTACTTCCTCGATCAGTTTTTTCACGGAATTCCAATTCTCCTACTATCTTCCCTTCCTTTTCCTACCACATCATTCTAATATCCCATTATTATAACATCATTTTCATCACCTCAGAAATTAATTGATGTCTTCATAGACCTTTTCAACTTCTTCATCATCTGCTTGACTAGTAAGCATGCGGACTTGCATTACTGTGGTGCACGTTGGTTTCGTATCGAATTTGGCTACACTAATCCGTTCACTATATTGCTCATAATATTCCACCCGCTGTCCAAGGTTCCAAGTCAATATGGGACTTACTCCCGCATTGCCGTTGTTTGATTTAATGTTAATGATCTTATAGTCTTCTGACCAAAAGTCCTGTTTTTCCAGCGAGCGTATTTCACTAGTCCCAACCAAGTCCAACCTCAACCTATCCATTTCCTTTTCTAAGTTCTCTAACCTTCCAATGCCAATCAGACATTCCATGCTCCGACCTGTAGAATGCCAGATTTCCTTTTTGGTACGGTACTTCTGTGATGTCAACCCCCTCTCGAGCAGTCCCCACCCGGAGTTCCGAATGGGGGACTAGTTTACCTCCGGATTGGAATTTTACAGGAGAGGAGGCCATCATCACTCATGTAACTTAATGATGCATAGGAAGGTGGATATCCTCGGTAAGAACATTACGGCTGTTTCGCGTTGCTCTCAGCCGTGCAGCAGTACGCAAATTAAACATTAGTTGGCTAATATTATCAATGTCTTCACCGTCTACATGCCCAGTAAAGAGATAACTTATTCTGAAAGGCTGCTACTCCCCTTCAGAACAAAGTAGCAAAGCTAAATCAATTGCTAACAAATATATAAAAAGCTAGTATTAAAATACACAACAAAATTACAAACTTATTAACTGCATTTATAAATACAATGCTTACGATATTATGAAACTGTGTTCATGAAGCCCACGCACTAGTTTATCTTATGTGGGATTCACCCTGTATTTTGATACAGCATCTGTATATACACGTATTTCTGTCAGCGAATAAAAATGTTTTCTCGTAAAACATCCTTAATTCCTAACATGCACATTCATAGGCCCTTTCTAGGCAACAGATAAATGAACCACCATTAATAAACAGCACAACTTTCACCAGACACACTCACATGAACCCTCCTCCATCACCCTGAAAGGAAGCAATGAACTGCCACAAAGTAGCATTATATACTGTACAAATACATCTCATCGTAAATCATTGAGAAACGTTGTTTATACATTTTTATATATGATTTGTTTATTATATGTATTGTAATTATACATTACGAGTGGAAGAGAGATGCGAATAGGATGGTGTTTCACATAAGACTTCATTTTAACGTCTGCCTTCTCCCGCAACGTCACAGAGCAACAACCAATGCGAGCGAGAAGTGCCGGAGTGGCCTACCATGGAAGAAGAAGTGTTCTTCTTCCATGGGCCTACCTTATACATTCTAGTTACCTTGCCGTGTTTATTTCAGATGATCCCAGTGAGTGTACTTTTGATGACGGCTGCTGTAGAAGATGTGTAGTACTGATATCACTAGGTCTATTGATGAAAGATAGTTGAAGGTGCAGTGGAGTAGTGCTACCAACTCAACAGTACTCACTTCATTATCTCTCATAGCTCTACACAGCAGCTCTCATAGCTCTAGACAGAAGCGATAATTCGCACTCTGGTGTTACATTTTTGTACTAATTCATTTAACAAATTGGCTGTTCAAAAGCGATGATGCGTACTCTGAAGTTATATTATTGTACTAATCTGCTTTAAAATTGTGATTGGCTGCGATTGGCCATTACAGTAAATATGTTCCTATCGATTTCAAATTAGAATTTATGTCATTTAAGCGGGCAACGCAATTAGTACGTAACCGTATTGAAATTGATATGAGTTTGCTATGTAAATTCTTTTTCTCGTTGGGGTTTGGGCATAGACGAGCTCAAAGAATATGGGTAAGAACGGTTACTCCGGGTTTGAATTCAATTCCGATTACGCCCACACGCCGCTGCGCACGCTGCACATCATAAGGCCACGGCACGAACTAAAATTTACGCGCGGGTAATTTGAACCGTAACCTGCGGCCAGATGTAGCCCCCCCCCCTTTCCCTCTCCCTCACCGTCATCCTCACTCTTCCCGGAATATGTTTTGTTTTTACGTTGGTATACATTATTCTTATTTATTTCTTTTGGTTTCATAGAGTAAACTTGCATAATCAACCTGAAGGTTGGCCCTTGCCTCGGAGGAATACAAGATATTGTTTAAATAGGCCTAACATCTAGGTTATAGGCCCACAAGTTAATATACACTGTTATAAACAGATTGAGAAAAATCACAGCAAATAAATGAATATGAAATAAACCATCACCAATATACAATTCACCCAAATTTCGCCCTTAGCCTACTAAATGAAATACTCAAAGGAAATCAGGATGCAAATAAGGAACTTAGAAGTAATAAAAAAAGTACAAAAATAAGTCCATTTACAGTAGTATATATTATACTTTTATCATTTTTACACATATAGCCTACATTCCAGAATACTGTATGTAATTTCATCAAATTATTGCTTCAATTTAATTTGTCATTCCAACGCACTGCCTCCACACCTTACAAACCTGCAAGAAAAAAAAAGGGTAGTATAACCAAACATGTCAGTCTCAACAACAAAGTACAGCATTCCTAAAGGAAAAATAAATGAGACACAATTATTGCAGTAACATGAATATTGTTCACTCTTATTCAGAGCATCTATTTTGCACCACAAACTGAATTGTATTTGGTCTTTGGCCATTACATCCCCACCTATGCATCTAACACAGGATTTACAGTGACAGCCATAGGCAGTATTGAATCCCCTTTTCGCTCTGATATTAGTCAATCCAGCCTAAATGTAATCCATGCACTCAGACAAAACACAATTTTCACATAGTTCCCAGTACTGTATTTACAATAGTTAAGACACAAGGGGAATGTTGATTAGAACATTATAATTAAATGATTCAAGTAGCCTAACAAACTGTGTAGTTATTTGGAATTATCATGCAGGCATTCTACATTGAAGTAAATAAAAGAAATGCATTGCTTGTCAACTATTATGCCTTAGTATCCAGTTTAGTAAGCAAGACTTTATAAATAAACACACAAATAAACCTCCATGTGATTAAATGACATTTGGGTATTCACCCATGTGGCTCCGGGTAGTCCTTCTCTTCCCAATTTAGTTGTAAAATAGTTTTAGCCTCCCATTTGCACAAGGTTGATGAAGCTACATGATTAAAAATGTAATCATCATCATCGGCTTTAACTCGAATCCAAGTATAAATCTTCTTCCTTCAGTCCAGTTTGTGAATGTGTTTACGGTGACTAAAGAGTCCAATCCTGGCATGGAACAAGCGTCCACACAAGTCACATAGTATTGCTGGAGGAGGACGTGGTTGGGCTGCTCGAAGTTTCCTAGCTTGACGCTTGGCTTCGTCATGTGTGCGTCGATCCCTTTCAAACGTCTTTACAGTATCCGAGATGGTACGGCGCCAAGTTGAGCGGTCTTCAGCCAGCATGTCCCAGGTTTGTGAATCAAGACCTGTCAATTTCAGGGTCTGCTTAAATTGGTCCTTGTAGCGCCTCTTAGGACCACCATGAGGTCTGGTGACATAGCATAACTCACCATATAGCATTCGACGAGGTAATCTCACATCATCCATCCGATGGACATGACCAATCCATCTAAATTGGTGACCTATTATGGATGATTCTATGCTGTTGATTTGAGCCTTTTCCAAAACAGCAATATTGGTAATGCGGTCTTCCCATTTAATCCTCAGGATTGATCAAAGTTTTTGTAGGTGGAAACGCTCAAGCTTCCTAAGATCACGTCGGGAAAGGGTCCACGTTTCACAGCCATACAACAATGTAGAAATGACTACTGCTTAGTACACCATAAGCTTTGTACTCATGGACAGATCTTTATTCATGAAGACCCGGTGCGCTAATCGTCCATATGCTGCATGGGCTGCGCCAATTCTCTTATCCACATCCTGCTCACAGGTACAGCTCACAGAAATGGTACTGCCCAGGTACGAGAAGTGGTCTACCTGTTCTAATAGCAAATTTGAGACGGAGATATTGAACTGAGGAAGGTGTGTGCCTGGTGAAGGTTGTGCCAAGACTTTAGTCTTATTGACATTTATGGTATGACCAAAGCGATCACATGCACTTTTGTAACAATTAACTGACTCTTGCAGCTCCTCTGGTGTGAGAGTTGGTGACGCAGCATCATCTGCATACAACATGTTAGTAACCTTAGTTTTCCTCAAGGAGCGGAGACGAGTTAGGTTGAAAAGCCCTCCATCAAAACGATACTTGACCTCCACACCTGAGATGTTTGTGGGTGAATCATAAAGCATTGCAGCCAAATACAGCGCAAAAAGCGTTGGAGCCAGTACACATCCTTGTTTCAGTCCATGGGTAATGGGAAATTCATCGGACATCTTATTCTGATGGCAATCCTGACCTGTCATGCCATCATGGAGAGCCTTGATTAGATCTACAAAACGCTGAGGGCAACCAAACACTAGAAAATGGTAGTTGACATTTAAGTTACAGACACAATTTCTGTTCTCCTCCTAGTGCTAGGGCCAGATGACAGCAATTCTCTGCCACTTAAAACAACTCCCCCCCCCCTCTCGGCTTAATGGCCAAGGGTCACCCCACCCCTTTTGGCTCGCAAAAGTCATTTAATAACTTATTTATTTGTATGTCTATTTACAAAGTCGTGCATACTAAACTGGATACTAAAAGGCATAACAGTCTACAAACAATGAGAAAGGTACTGCTTCTCACTTTTCTTTGACCAGTGGTATGAATATGAATAAACACAACCCTAGGGGCAGATGACCTCACTGTTCCACCTCTTAAAACAATAACTAGGGAACTAAACAAAACTCTGTGTGAGCACGGGGCCTCAACCAGCCATTGCTCCCAGTAGAAATCCTTTAGATACTAATATTTTACAGCTGGCCAAGTTGACCAGGTATCACACATCATTGTCTAGAATCTAACATTTTTGGCTGTCGCCCCGGAGGTTCCCGGCACAGCCAAGGAAGCTGGAACGGGATCCACTCAGCTTCGTGTTGCAAAACTGAGAAGAGGTGGGTTTGACCCCCAGCTCTGCCATCCTGGAAGTGGTTTTCCGTGGTTTCCCACTTCTACTCCACGCAAATGCTGGGAGCTAACGACCCTGTCAGCCTCCTTCCCAATCCTCACGTGAATTTCAAATAGCCTACACACACTAATACATTCATCTTCCATTTGTGAATCTAACACCTTGCATGCTAAGCCCCCAGGTCTCTTACATAGCTTAACAAAATTATGTAAAATAACTTACCTTCAATCACAGTGGGTTCGATATACAGCAGGATGTGCTGCAGTCGAGCATTGTTTATGTTCCTCATTACCTGTGAAACAAAAAGAAACAGGCCACTGTTATCTATTGTTTTTTCCTACCCTCATAATATGCTGGTAAAACTACAGTATGTCAGGACAGAGCCCTGGTGAATAAATACAGCCATATTACTTGCGCGGTGTCAAAGTAACATGTGAACTTGTCACAACTTCGACACCACACGACTCGCATCAGGAGATTTGCTCACTGTTCGAATGGGGTAACATCACATCTAGGAGATAACATACAACATTTACAGTATAAAGATGTCGCCAACCATCGAGTTATTTTATTTAAGATGAACTCCATCCTCGAACTATTTTTAATTTCCGGTTTTCAACAAACAGCAGCACCGCACATTTATTATCTCACCATCTCCATCCAAAAGGAATGAGAAGTTTCAAGGACGTTTGTCAAAACTTTCATCTGGAGCAACAACACACAGTGTCTAACCTTTTAATAAACAAGAAGGTTCTATGTTAGTAATAGAATATTGGACCTACGAACAACGTTTTATATGTTTTAACTAATTTTAACGTGTAGTATTAAATTTTAGACTGTACTATGTTAGTGTAGGCCTAAGTGTCAATTTTATTATAAGTGATTGATAGTGTGTATCTTACTTGTCTAAGTTCTAACTATGTATTGAGGCTGAAGAAGAACATAATGATGTTCGAAACATGTACCTAATTAGTTAAATAGATAATCACAACATCGTATTGAACAGGACGGAAATTATTAATAGTTTGTTAGTAATATATTCAATACGGACCTATAAATGGAGAACTATGTTCTAATTTAGAATTATCTTGCAGGGATTCTAGATTGAAGAAGAAAATAAGATAGGCAAAATCATTGTTTGCAGACTGTTAAGCCTTTCAGTACCCAGTCTAGCATGCAAGCCTTTGTAAATAAACAAACAAATAAACCTACAGGTGATTAAATGACATTTGGGTATTCACACATATGACATTTAGAGGTAATCCTTCTCTTCCCCAAAGCAGCTGTAAAATAGTTTTAGCCTCCCATATGCACATGGTTGATGAAGCTACACAAAAATGTACAGGATAAAATTGAAGACCAGTATCACATAATACTGACAGACAGTAGCAGACATTTACAGACAAGATTTGCATTCTCCTCCTGTTGATGGGGCCAGATGACAGCAATTTTCTACCCCTTAAAACAACTCCTCACACCCACCTTATTGGCTGATACGGTTTGAGGAAGGTAGCCTAATGCTACTCACTTGCTTTGACCTGTGGTTTGATACGAATAGGCACACCCCCGTGGGGAGCCTCAAGCAGGCTACTCATCTTTCTCACAGCAGGAATCAAACCCAGTCCTAACAGTTGTGAATCCTACGCCTTGCATACTGAGCCACCAGGGCTCTTACATAACCTAAAGACATGTGAAATAACTTACCTTCAATCAGAGTGGGTGCATTATACAGCACGTATCAGGTCTCGCTGTTGAATAACTGTGATAGACTAGGATGCACTGCAGTTGTACGGTGCCCCATTACCTGTAAAACAAAAAGAAACAGGCCATTGTTACCTATTGTTTTTGCTTACTCCCATAGTATTCTGGTAAAAGTACAGTATCTCAGGACAGGGCCCTAATGAATAGGCTACACACAGTATTACCGGTACTTACATTTTTTACATCACTTTGAAGTACAAGTAAGTTAGGTGCTATTATTCATCAAATAATATATATATTTGAAAGAATTCTTACCTTGTTAGATAATAATCCTGAGAAATATCACATTTGAACCATTCACAGCTGATGACTAAAAGACACACAAACGGAGTTCAAATTAAACAGAGTGACGCCATTTTGGAACAGCTCCCCAATAGGAGCGAACATTTTGGGCTTTAGCCAATAGGAAGCCTGGCTTGCTTTCACATGGGTGAACAGCGCCTCTTGAGAACGTACAACGAACTTGTCATTTAAAATTGCAGATGTCAAAAGTGACGGATCCATACATGTATCGGACGTGGTTACCACAAGACCTCTTTTCCCAGATATATAATTATTTTTTAAAATGCGTCTGGACAGATTTTCTATTCCGAGAATAAATGTCCTGGTTTTCTACGAACATTTTAAAATGTTGAATATAACCATAGAAAGTCACAATATATTCCTCAGATGTCAGCAGCAAAGAATATAGGTTTAAATTTAATACCGATAACCACCACCGCCCACGCATGCATAGTGCCGCCTCTTTAGGCAACACATGAAACTAAAGTTTCTGCGCGGGAAATTTGAACCGTGACCTGCACCCCCCGCGGCTCCCTATTCCCCTCTTCCAGAGAATGTGCATTTCGATGGTTTGTATCAATCTCATTTATTTATTTATTTATTTTGGCTTCATAGAATAACCTTATACAACTAGGCCCTTGCCTGTGAGGAATAAAAGTTAATGATGATAATTGTTTTAAGAGACCTAACATCAAGTTAATATACAGTAGGCCTACACTAATAATAATAATAATAATATCGTATGGCCTCGGTTGCCGGGTGCAAGCTTTGTAATTTGCCACCCAGAGGGTAGCTTGCATGTCGAATTTCATTGTTCCTTGAATCACTATGTTAGTCAAGGTGGTTAAATATCTAAGCTCCTTGAACACTATAGCGCTCTCTAGTAGAGAAATGAGGAACTTTGTGTTGGCGGAAACTCCCGAGATTAATTTTGCCATTATGAACACGGCCTTCTGAATTCAAATGGGTTCTTTGACATGCCAACATCATATGACATGCTTGTCGTCTTTTAGCCGCCTTTCAAAAATCACTTACCACGGCCAGGAGTGAATCTCCAATCTTGGGGTTAGTAGACCGACACACTATCCACTCACCCACCGTGGCAATCAGGCCTACACTGTTATAAATAGATTAAGAAAAGAAACATAGGAAGTAAATAAGTATGATTAAAAACCATCGCCAATACAAAATACACCAAATTTTTGCCCTTACTAAATGGAATACTTCAAGGAAATCAGGATGTAAATAAGGAACTTGGAAGTAAAAAAATAATTACAAAATCAAGTCTATATAGGCTACTGTGGTATATTTATTATACATTTCTCTGTCTTACATAGCCTACATTTAGAGTACTTCATTTCATCAAATTATCGTTTCAACATAGATTTGTCTTTCCATGGGAGTGCCACCACACATTACGAATCAAGAGAAAAAGGTAGTATGACCAAAAATGGCAAAGTACATCCCTAAAGGAAAAATCATGAGAGACAACTGCAGTAACATTGGTCATGAATATTATGCAGTTGTATTCAGGGTATCTATTTTGCATGCAACTCAATGTGGTTTTTAGCCATTACCAGGGCTAGATTTGTGACGGTATGCACCGGTACGCCGTACCAAAACCTCTGATCGGGGGAAAAGTCGAATCAAAATTAGATTGCTCTTTTGCCTACTGATTCATTTATAAAGGTGTTCAGGAAAGCGTAAAAATATCGTTTTTATAACTCTATATTTCAATATTCCATAAAGCCCTCACCCCCCTCCCACCCCCACTCGGAAGCCCACAGTACCGGAACCTCTTTTTTTTACAAATCAAGCGCTGGCCATTACAATTCAATAGATCACCCACTTTTGGATTTAACAGAATATGCAACGACGTCCATTGCCAGTATTCAATCCCCCACGCCACTCCATTTTGCAGTCCAGCCTAAATATTATTCATGCACCCAGAATAAGCACGATGGTGATGTGTATTTTCACAAGTACCAATTACCGTAGTTAACCCAAAGAAAGCCTAACATTAGTTTCCAGAATTTACATTAGTTTAGTCACGAGAGGAATGTTGATTAGAATATTGCAATTAATTCATTCAAATGGCTCAATAAATTGTGTAGTTACTTGGAATTATCTTGCAGGCAATCTACATTGAAGAAGGAAATAAAAGAAATTCATTGTTTGTAGACTATTATGCCTTTCAGTATCCAGTCTAGCGTGCATGTCTTTGTAAATTAACATACAAATAAACCTCCAAGTGATTAAATGTTATTTGGGTATTCACACATCATATGACTCCATATGAGGAAATCCTTCCTTTCCCAAATGTGCTGTAAAATAGTTTTAGCCTCCCATATGCACATAGTTGACAAAGCTACAGAATTAAAAATTTACAGGATAAAATTTACGATCAGTATCACATAACTCTGACAAACAGTAGGAGACATTTACAGACAAGATTAGCATTCTCCTCCTGCTGATAGGGCTAGATGACAGCAATGTTCTGCCCCTTAAACAACTCCCTATACCCAGCTTATTGGCCAATGGGGTTGGAGGAAAGTAATGCTTCTCACTTGCTTTGACCTGTCGTACGATACGAATAAACTCAACCCAATGGGGAACACAAGGTCTCAACCGGCCTTTACTCCCAGAGGAAATCTCTCAGGCTACTCATTTTTTTTACAGCTGGCTGAGTTGACCAGGATTCAACTGGTAGTGAAGGGCAGTTTAACAATCTCACCACTAGCAGATATCAAACCCAGTCCTTCTAGTTGTGAATCTAACGCCTTGCATACTGAGCCACCGGGGCTCTTACACAGAGTTGGGCAAAATACTCCCCAAATGTATTTTAGATACAAAATACTCACACAAAAGTATTTTAAACACAAGATACACTTATAAATTTCCGGAAAATACAAAATAGTATTTTAAAATACAATACAAAATACATTCATTAAAATATGCTTCTCATCCATTCGAACTGTTAAAAATAACAACTATATATTATTACTACTAACAACCCGCCCCGGCTTCACCCGGTATCTTTATCGGTTTACCCAGTGTAAACTTAAAAGGCGTATTTTTTCAATTTCAATGAAATACGATCCATATCTGTTTCCCGTTTCGGCATGATGGGTTAAAATCATCTACTTGACTATTAATTATATTATCATGGAGATAGCATGTGCAACAAATTCTTGTCAGACGTAATTTAAGAATGGCGAGGTGCATGAAACACAAATCCCCCTTCCGTCCAATCTAAACTCGACTGTATACTCTGCAGAACGAAGGCTGAAACTGGGGTGATAGGCTCGCTCGCTAACTAGCTCGCAAACTGTCTCTGAAGCTAGTAATTGAATTGAGATTATTGGAAGAAATGAAAACGTAAAATCACTTATAGTGGGCGGTGTATTCAAGATAGAGACATGCTGTCCGGGACTCTTATGTAGACCTTTTCATGCTGAACAATTCATACACTCATAGTATATAGATATTTTAAAGGTTTACCCAGCATAAGCTTAAAAGGCGCACGGACGGTAGGTTTCTTTTCAACTCGATTCACTGAAATCGTTACTGTTTGGCTTCCTTTCGTCATAAATAAGTTTCTACAGAAACTGTCCTCAAGAAATCCTTTACAGAATGGTGAAAACCGCATCAAAATCCTCCAGTGTTTCTCGAGATTACCGTTACATCCAAGGATTGGGGACTTAGTTTTACACTAAGTAGAGAATATAGATATTACTCTTATTATTGACCTGGACGGATATGCGCATTAACGTTCGAGGCCAAAGGTTCAAATCCCACCATCAACGTCTGACAGAATGGTATCTTTCGACGTTCATCTAACAAAGACTGCTACCAAACTCAAGACATGGAATAACATTTTCTGGAACCTTTGTGGTGCCACTTCAGGTTTAGCACCAATACTCTCCACTGTCCAGCTGTTCTATCTCTGAATAATGTGCCCCAGTTTGATAAATAGTTTGTTATTGTTGTTGAATCATTTAGGGGCTTTGGGACTTCGTGGACATGTAGCCCCTTGTACTTGGGTGTGTAAGGAATTTGTCTGATGACGTGTGTTATTGTGATGGCTGTATTAGTGTGTATTGACATATTACAAGCTATTTTTCAGTGTTGCCTGAGTAGTACCTTCTTGCTACGATTGTAGTGCTGACAGACAAATAGTGAGGCATATCATTCAGGACTGCCTTCTGAGATCCTACAGCACTGCTGAAAGAGATCTGTACCAAGGAACAACACATTATAAACAACCAAATAAATAAATAAATACATTAAAATTAAATGATCCTACCTCTTCAGGGTTGTAGTTATCCAGACCTGGAAAGGTTGGGTCAATTTTTATTATCATTATTACCAACAGACAGCGGCAGCTGGGACTCGGACTTTGGGAGACGTGGGCTCGATCCACACCGCCCTTCAAATACTTTTCCATGGGTTCCTTCTACAGTGAAAAGGAACCAAACCAAATCCCCATAGCACTAGGCCTAGCGAATGCTGCTCAGCCATTTGGCTTGCAGATCAGCGCGTCGGGTTCCCTCAGCCGTTAATCTTGGTCACCTCGACAGGGCGCTGCCTCGCTGTCAGACAGCTACTCCATTGCCCTCACGAGGCTGAGTTCACCCCGTTCCAGCTCTCACGTCAGTTTCTAAAATCCCTGACGAAGCTGGGAATCGAACTCGGGGCCTCTAGGTGTGAGGCAGGCATGCCGCCCCAACAGCACGGATGACGTTCTTCTCCAAAGAACGGAACCTCGCCAGGCCCGTGTGACGGGTGGAGAGCAATACGTTATGGCCAGATGACTAGCATCTACCGATTACTCAAGAGCGGATCAGGAAGCTCTAGATGTTGTCATAGCATTCGGAGCTGGCATGGTACCTTACTTGGGAGAGTTAAGACTTGTGGTGAAGTACTGTAGCCTATCTCGTATCCCGTGAACAGGGTTAGGTATAGAACAAAACATCGAAATTTCCAAGTGGAAACTTATATTCTCAAGAAGCCTTACCGTAAATCTATTCATAAGTTTCAACGCCTTGCGAATTTACTTGTGGGGGGAACCTCAAACAAAAGTATCGAGAAACAATCCGCGTACTCTGGAGGCTCTCGAGAACAAAATAACTGCACCGATATGATATATCAGAGAGGGTAAATTACAGCGAGTGTACCAAAACTTCCTACGATGGTGCAAACTAATTGGGCACTACGCTGCTGCTAACGCCTTGCTCGACAGGTACCTACACACAGTGGTCCGGCCATCACGCGGCGATTGTGAGGTTCCAATCTATAGAGAAGCACCTCACGGCCGCTTCCTTCCAACACCTTACCTAATTTCATTAACCTTCAATCATTTCATCTCTCATTATCTCCTCTCATGAGGTTGGCATCATTAAGGGCATCCGGTCGTAAAATCACTCACCACAGGAAAGAAAAACATCATTGCAATCCATCCCCGAACCCATTGAAACGGGAACAATAAGGGGTAGACATACATTTGATTATTATTATTATCTTTGTTAACATAGACAACTAACCAAGGAAATTTAAGAGATAAGATTCGCGTTTCGAATTCTTGCATTGACAGCAACCATTCTCAGTGTGGTGTTTGGATTTTTCCCACTCTCCGTCTAGGCACATGACGGAATGGCAACATACTTCAAGTCCTGGGGCATCTGCTCATTTCTAGACCATAATAAATTCAGCCACGCAAACTATTACAGACACCACACAAACACACGTTATCAGAAAAATTAAAGCACATACATGGGGCTTACGATCAAGATTTAGGCGTACCCATAACAACCGGCATACATATTTTGCAGCCAGTCCCGGGTTCGATTCGCGCCTCCATTAGGGATTGCTGGAACGGGGTGCACTCAGCTCAGTGAGGCAGTGCACCGGTCATGGAGACCAAGAATAATGGCCAAGGGGACCCGGCGCACTGACCGCATGTCGCCTCATAATCTCCAGGCTAAATGGCTGGGCAGCGGTCGCTTGGTAGAGCTGCAGTGCCACGGAATTTTGTTTGAATTATACTTATGTTACGGTGGCTCGTGGTGCAGTCGCTAGCATTCGTGACTCTCATCCCTGAGGTCCGGGTTCGATTACCATCTCTGCCTAGAAATTTAATCCTGGCCCTGAGGGCTGGAATAGGGTATATTCAGCTTAGGGAGAGAAGAGTGAGACACCTCGAAGTGATTTTCTGTTGTTTTCTCACTTATACCCCACACAAATGTCGGGATGGTTCCTAAATTAAGGCCACGGCCACCTCACCTGAATTACAAATACACACACTACTATAGATTCTACAATAACACAGGTCATCAGACAAATTCCACGTGTAACCAAGTACATGGGACTACTGTAAATGACCACAATGTCCCAAGTTCCTCAAATGAAACAACTTGCCCCATTTTGTACAGCCCTCATGAGAGCACTTCTGGGAATTTTGGAGAATTCTAGTGAACAGGTTCAGACAACTAGTGTACTTACATTTTGGAATTCCATAGTTAGGTAGCCTGAGGCTACTGGTTGGAAATGTTTCCAAGATTAATGACACTGGTAACAGAGCATCTGGCAGACATTCCTCAAGAGATTTTGTTCTAAATGCATCCTAAATATACAGCATTGCACATAGTCTCAGAAGGGTGGTGTGATGCTAGAACAGTTGTATTGTTCTCAAACTTGCCTGTGCCATGTCTAGCAATTAACTCAAGTTATGAGACAGGAAGATGATGGAGGATTGAACTAAAAATCACCCAAAACAATGAATTTTTCAATGTATTTTGTGTATTTTGAAAATACAAAATACTCATGAAAAGTATTTTCGATACCAGTTGAGATACAAAATACATGTTCCAACTGGAGTGGATGACAAAACACTTGATTTCTGCTCTGTGTGCAAAAAGAGGGTAGAAGAAAACGAAACAGCTGTGACCAGTGACTGGCCATGCCAGAGATGGCATCATCTATCGTGTGCAGAATTGCAGCAAGGCCAATTTAACGCACTAAAGTCAACTAGTAAGAAAAAATCAAAACATTTATGGTTATGTTTTAATTGTGAACAGGACTTCACTCTATATAAATCGGGAAGAAGCATGCAAAAAGAACTAGAAGAGATGCGTGCAGAAATGTGCAAGAAAATGGATGAAATGGCAAAAAATATATCTAAACTTACAAGACTATGTCTTTCAAGGGACAATAGATCATCGGATTCCACGAAACAGGAAGATAATGAACGAAAGAAAAACGCTTCCTCCACAAAACAGATATGCGAAATGGCAACACAAGCAACTACCGAAGACATGGTTGGTGCATGTGATCAGAATATGAAATCTATAAATCAAAACAAGGAAAACTATGAGGAGCTGAAAACTAAAATGGACCAAGTCTCAGAAACTATGATGCAGAAAATGTCACTGCTGCTTGAAACGCAACTGCAACAAACAGAATTCTTGACAGCTGTCGATCAGAGACCTTCAGTAATAAAAGAGAAAGCTCCAAACCCACCGACTGCACAGCATAGCTTTCAAAAGCCCAATAACAGCCACAGAAACTCTGACAATCTCCAGAATCAGGATGAGAGGGATCCAGGAGGTAGTAAAAATGAACGTCACTCCATACTAAGGGAGGATAATGAAGAATATACTATAGCAGAAGTGGAGAGAACTCCCTCACCAAGACACTTAGGAATTCAGGGGACTAAACCTTTTGATATAACTTGTAACCTAAGAGCAGTGGAGCGTAAACCTTGGCTTTTCAAAGGCAGACTTCATTCAACAACTGAAGCAAAGACACTTATTTCACACCTCACAAACATAGGCATACTGGGGGAAATATTATGTGAGCAAATAGAAACAAGAGGAAAAAGCAAAGCATTCAAAATAGGCATTCCATTTGAGGACAAGGAAAGTGCAATGACACCAGAAATCTGGCCGGAACGCATACTGGTTAAACGTTTTTCCTTTCGTCACCCCTTTTTCGAGGGAGTACGACTCGCATAATCAAGTGTGAAAAAACGAGTGTCCAGTACAAGAAATTAGAACTTCTAGTAATAATATAGCAGAAAGGCAACATAAATTAAGGATTATTCTATGGAACATTGAAGGTATAAAAAACGCGTTACAACTAGCTCTAAATAATATTTTTATTAATTATGACATAGTACTGTTAACAGAGACTTTTCTTACAGAAGACTGGGGAACAAACGGTTTTTACTGCGTCCATAATACCGCCATCAAAAGTAACATTGGCAGGCCTAAAGGAGGTATCTCTTGTCTGCTGAAACCCAGCCTATATCCTTTTACAGTGAAGCACCGAACAAACAACATACTAATCGTGAAGACACAAATTTTATACATAATTTATGCGTACTTTCAACCAGATTTTCGAGAAGAAGATTTAATAGATGATCTAACTGTAGTGATAAGTCATGTAGCGAGAAATGATGCGCTAATAGTAGCTGGTGACTTCAACTGTCGCATTGATGCACCTTCTCATAAAACGTCCACACTTCTGCATTACATGGAACAAGAAGGCCTGACACTGACTAACAATAAAGAAACAAAAACATAGGCCTACATATGTCAAAATGGGTCAAGTACAATTGACCTTGTATTCATTAATAAGGGTTTCACCATTCTCCAACAGCATGCGATTGACAATGTCACCGTCAGAAAACACCTACCCATTGCCACAGTTCTCTATCAGGGAATACCGATGACTCCTTTGCTAACAACCAAAAGCAAAGTATCGAGGAAATTGGATCTCACCAAATTGCAAACAATTAAGGTCTCAGACATACATGATACCATAATTGAAGGAAACATTGATGAAGCACTATGGAAATTAGAGAATTCCATGCGGAATTCTGCGCATTGAGTTGAAGAAAGACCGAGGAAAGCCAAGCCATGGTTTAATGAAGAATGCTTTTAAATAAGGAAACGAACAATCAATGCTCTTCACGCTGTGAGAAAGCAGGAAACGGAAACAACACTGAAAACATATGCAGATCTACGGAAACACTATAAGATCATCATCAAAAAGGCTAAGAAAGTATTTTTAGAAAAGAAGGAGGAAATACTAATTGAAGAAATTGAACAGGATCCCTTCAGAGCACTGAAACCCATACATCCAAAATTTCCAAAGGACTTACTAATTGAAACATGGGAACAATACCTTGGTCTCGCTTTGCAAGAAAAAGACACCAGACCAGACACTGACCCTCACATAAGTGCTTTCGATCCCATCACAGTAGAGGAACTTTCACTTGCAATAGAAATCAGTAAAGACAGAAAGGCATGTGGGCCAGACTCGATTTATAATGAACATCTTAAAGAAGCCACACCGATGCTCGTGGGAACGTGGACCGATCTTATGAACGAATACTTATGTCAGGGAAGGATACCAGACTCATGGAGACGATCCAGAATAAAAAAGTCCTCTCGGCACGCCGGAAGGCGGAGGTAGATTTCACCGGACAAACTTGGGGATAGGCGAAAATAGGCAGAATATGCAGGTTTTCGTAGAAGGATCAGACCTCATTTATTGCGAGAAGGTATTTTATAATTGGAGCTTAATTAACTTTGTTTTTCGTCATTTTATGCTTATTTTAAACATTTTATTGTCTTATGGGAACGGTAACCTTCTTGTCATTTGGGGTCCATTTTTATACTTGTGGTCACACTGTCCTTATGCAAGGTTTCGACACTGATGTGTAACTATGTAACGGTCTGTTACTTCTTCAAGAAAATTATATCTCCCGCAGAGATTTTGGTTGGTTCCTCAGTTTAGGGGCTGTGACAACGCGGTCATGTAACCCGTGTACTTAGGGATGGCTGTATTAGTCTGTAATTCAGGTAAGGACTGCAGACGGTCAATTTCAAGCAGTAGTTCCTAATGTTGATACCAGGTACTACCATCAACGACACCTACCTGTGAACTTGGCTACTAGATGCCACCGCAGCCAGCAACTCGCAACGAACGTTGGAATTTCCCCTCCAAAGGAAAGCATACTGAGGGATTTTTAGCGCTCTTAGAAAATCCGACGACTTCGGCCGGCTTTGAACTCGCGACCTTGGGCATAGACATTCAGCATGCTTGCTACCAGTTACGTCACCGAAGCCGCTTCACACTTAGTCAGATGGAATTCTGAATATGATCTCGTGCAAGTGCGTTATCTTGGCAACGTCTGATGGCTCATCCCTCATCAATTTAGTAGAGTTGCCATGGCAACTTATAATTCCGAAATCATTTTTCTCATCCCTTGGCATAATGGTGGGTCATATCAAAAATTCTTTAAGACAACATTTTAGGTAATTATTAGGGGAATATTGTCCATTTTGTACGGTTTTGATATTGTGCCTATTAAGAGAGATATGATTAATGTTCCCCGAAAAACCCACTTTTTCCCACCCCTTTGGTCAATGGATGGTGCTATAAAAAAACTCTTCAAACATAAATTTTTGGGCTTTATCCGACACATAGTATGAACGTTGAACGGATTCGATATTTCACATATTAAGAGAGTTCTAGCAATATTTCACTTTTTCGAAAAAAGCCCCCCATTTTCACCCCCTTCTACCGATTTAGCCCATTAACGAACTCGACCGAGATTTTATAAGTATACATATTCGGTAAAATATTCAAAGTGATTGGAGCAAAATTACGGCAGTTATCGTGTCCACAAGAAACTGATATGCATATATATATATATATACACATAAACATACATAAATTATATATAAACTTTTGAACTGACGGTGGTTTTGGGGTCTGGGGGATGTGAAACGCGAAGATATGTCAAAATTTTCCGGAAGTCGAAACATGGTACCCATTGCAATAGTTAGCTTTCTAATGAAATCTACCTCTGGTTGGTTCCTCAGTTTAGGGGCTGCGACAACGCGGTCATCTAACACTGTGTACTTTGGGTGAGTGTAGAATCTGTCTGATAAACGGTGTGAATTGTAATGGCTGTAGTAGTCTTAATTCAGGTAAGGACTGCAGACGGTCAATTTCAAGCAGTAGTTCCTAATGTTGCTACCAGGTACTACCGTCAACGACACCTAGCTGTGAACTTGGCTACTAGATGCCACCCCAACCAGCAACTCGTAACGAACGTTGGAACTTCCCCTCCAACGGAAAGCATACTGTGGGATTTTAGCTCTCTTAGAAAATCCGACGACTTCGGCCGGCTTTGAAACCGCGACCTTGGGCATAGACATTCTGCATGCTACCAGTTACGTCACCGAATCCGCTTCCCACTTAGTCAGATGTCAAAGTCAACCCCTGGCACCATCCAGCCCATGACGGGCTAAGGCTGACCAAGCGACCGCTGCCCAGCCATTTGGCCTGCAGATATTGGGGTGACGCGTGATCAGCGCGTCGGGTCCCCTCGGCCGTTAATATTGGTATTCGTGATCGGGGTGCTGTCTCACTGTCAGACAGCTACTCAATTGTCCTCACGAGGTTGAGTGCACCCCGTTCCAACCCTCACGTCAGTTTTAAAATCCCTGACGGAGCCGGGGATCGAACCCGGGGACTCCGGGTGAGAGGCAGGTGCGCTACCCCAACACCACGGGGCCGGCTTAGTCAGATGGAAATACTGAATCTGATCTCGTGCAAGTGCGTTGTCATGGCAACGGCTCATCCCTCATCAATTTAGTAGTGTTGCCATGGCAACCTCTGATAGCTCTTGGCATTTTCTTATAATTCCGAAATCATTTTTCTCATCCCTTGGCGTAATGGTGGGTCATATCAAAAATTCTTTCAGACAAAAGTTTTAGGTAATTATTAGGGGAATATTGTCCATTTTGTACGGTTTTGATATTGTGCCTATTAAGAGAGATATGATTAATGTTTCCCGAAAAACCCACTTTTTTCCACCCCTTTGGTCAATGGTTGGTGCTATCAAAAAACTTATTTGACATAAATTGTTGGCACTTATCCGACACATATTATGAACTTTGAATGGATTAGATATTTCACGTATTAAGAGAGTTATAGCGAAATTTCAATTTTTCGAAAAAAGCCCCCCATTTTCACCCCCTTCGACCGATTTTGCCCATTAACGAACTCGACCGAGATTTTATAGGGATACATATTATGTAAAAAATTCAAAGTGATTGGTGCAAAATTACGGCAGTTATCGTGTCCACAAGAAACTGATATACATATATACATATATACATATATATATAGCCTATATATATATACATACATAAATTATATATAAACTGACGGTGGTTTTGGGGTCTGGGGGATGTGAAACGCGAAGATATGTCGAAATTTTCCGGAAGTCGAAACATGGGACCCATTGCAATAGTTAGCTTTCTAATGAAATCTACCTAAATGCTGTATAAAGGGAACGGTGACTCCAGTGATCCTAATGGAAGATACTCTCTTCAAATTTATGATGAACATATTTACAACATGACTGACACAACTGATAGACGATAAAATTCCGGAAGAGCAGTTTAGCTTCCGCAAGCAGAGATCGTCACTGCAAGCTGTCAATTACTTGCTCGACATAGTACAGGACACTTTAAGGCTTCCAAAACAGAAAGTATATGCAGTCTTCATAGACTTCTCTAAGGCCTTCGACCGCTTTAATAGAAGCATACTAGTAAAGGAACTCATAGAAATTATTGGTCTGTAGCACCACTACATCATCAGATTGATTAAGGATATTCTACATAACAACCAGGTAGAAATAGATAACGGAATAACTATATCTAATCCTATCGATCAAACAATGGGAGTATTTCAGGGTGACCCTCGAAGTCCTCTTCTATTTAATGTCGCGACTGCAGATGTGGTATATCTCTTACGTTCCCAGAAAGTAAAAATCATCATATATGCCGATGATTTGGCTCTGACCTCGTCGTCAAGAGAAGAGCTACAAGACAGTTTGAATCAACTTGCAATATGGGCCCAAACCAATGATTTTGAAATAAACCTTCAGAAAACGGTAGCAATGATATTCAGAAAGGGCGGAGAACTACCAAAGATGACATTCTTTACCTCAGAAATGAACCTTCGCTTCAAACCAGTCATTACAAATACCTAGGAATTACTTTGCAAATACAAGGGAAATTATTTACACGTCACATCAAAGATAAAATGATCTGTGCTGTCAGGTCAATGAACGACATTAGTCATCTCAGGGATATGTCTTTGCAATCGTCACTGAGACTCTTTAAAGCAAAAATTACACCAATTGCAACGTATGGATTGGATATAATATGGATTAATTTAAGCAAAAATAACCTGAAAGACTTAGAGAAAGTGAAAGCCTTATTGACGAAGTTTAAAATAGTCAGTAAATTATAAAACCTTAAGTCAATAACTAGTTGGACTATTATATTGTATTATCTCCCGATTTGCAACAATCGATTGGAAACTATCGATCTATCTATAGTTTTGTACAAATGGTATCGTAATAATCGATTCATTAATAAATGTATTTTTTTACAGTAAGAGACAGAATATGTAATTTTACATTTAAAAAATATATGTAAATAAAATGTCATTATGATCAAATATGTAACAATAAAATGTAATTAGGCCGGTCCCATGGTGTTGGGGTACCGCGCGATTCCCGGCTCCATCAGGCATTTTAGAACCGACGTGAGGGCTGGAACTAGGTGCACTCAGCCTCGTGAGGACAATTGAGTAACTGTCTGACAGTGAGGCAGCGCCTCGGTCACGAAAACCCAGATTAACGGCCGAGGGTACCCGATGCGCTGATCACGCATCACCCCGATATCTGAGGCCAAATGGCTCATCGCTTGGAAGGCTTAGGCCCTTCATGGGACTGACAGAACTGTATTATTTTGTAACATTTGTGAGGAACCTGTAGCGGCAGACATGCGTTAGCAATTTACACTGCAAAACGTGAAATGTGCATCATTAAAGAAGCGACACAACGTTTGCTTCCCAAACAGCAAGCTATAGACCTTTTGACTTGGATCCATTGAGGCGATCTAAACTCCAATTTCAACGTTCTGTTTAACACTGCCATCTGGTAGTGAAAACCAGAACTCTACTGAGCTACATGTGACTGAGATTTAATTAATTTTAGACTCTAATCACAAAATGTAATATGAGAGATCTTTCACGAGCCAACATCGTACAACAGTGCTTAGATTTTTGCCGCCCTACTTGTAGCGGTTAGCATTCTTGGCTGTCGCCCTGGAGGTCCGGGTACGATTCCCGGCCCTGTCAAGAAATTTTAATTCTGGTCTCAGGACTGGAACACTCAGCCTCGAGAGGCAAAACTGAAGAAAGGATGGTTCGATTCCCACCTCAGTCATCCTGGAAGTGGTTTTCTGTGGTTTCCCACTTCTACTCCAGGAAAATCCTGGGATGGTTACAGACTTAAGGCCACGGCCTCCTCCTTTCCAATCCTCACATGAATACATGGGGCTGTATAACAACGATGCCGAAAAGCCACTAAAAGATTCAACAACAACTGTAGTGGAAAGGAACAAAACCAAACAAATGATAGTAGAAAGGAAGCTTGTAGTTTTAGATGACCGTTAGTCTCGCTTCATGAGCCGCGGGACCTCCTTTTAGCGTGGAATCCGAACCAACGGAGGTGACATTTTACCTTAAAAAATCTCACATGCACTAACCGGGAATATAACCCGGTGAGCCTTCGTGAGAGGCAAGCAGCTTGATCACTGTACCATCACGCTCCTCATCAAAATGTAGTCGAGTTCAAAAGGAAATCATGGGAGGAGTTTGGAAATAAATTAGAAAAGTTATGTCAAGTGGCACGAAAACCATTCAGGAGTGTTATAAAGAATCTTAGAAATGGAGGAAAGAGAGAAATGAGTAGTGTCCTGGATAATTCAGGGAAACTCATTGTAGATACCAAGGAAGCACTGGGAAGATGACAGGATTAATTTGAAAACTTGATGAATATTAATGGAGACTTAACTGGCAATGTGACAGATTTTGAGATTATGCAAGAGGAGAATGAGGATGGAAACAGGATAACGCTTAAGGAAGTAAAGAGGGTGGTAAATAAACTACAATCCCACAAAGCGGCACGAGTAGATGGAATTCAGCCAGAAATAGTTAAGTATGTGGAAAATCAGGGCTGAAATGGTTGCATAGGATAATAGAATTGGCATGGGAATTAGGAAAGGTACCCTCTGACTGGACAAAATCAGTAATCAACCCAATTTAAAGCAAGGTAACAGGAAAGATTGCAACCATTATAGAGGCATTTATTTGATAAGTGTCCTGAGCAAAGTGTACACAGGTATTGAAAGGAGTTTGGATATAAGATGGATGAAAACCAGAGTGGCGTTAGACCACAACGAGGATATGAAGATCAATTTTTTAATATGCGCCAAGTTATTGAGGAATGCTACGAGAGGGATAGACAGTTGAGCTTGTGTTTTGTAGATCTAGAGAAGGCATACTATGGGGTAACCAGGGAGAAGATGCTAAGCATCCTGAGGTATTATAGTATCGAGGGAGGGCTGCTACAGGCAATCAAAAGTATTTATATTGATAATCAGGATGCAGTGAGAGCTGATGGTACGATGAGTTATTGATTTGAAGTTATTACAGGAGTGAGGCAAGGCTGTAACCTCTCACCACTATTCTTTACTATTGATCATTTTCTAAAGGGCATAAACTGGCTGGGTGGGATTCAATTAGGTGGAAACCAGATAAGTAGTCAGACTTATGCTGAAATGTAGGAAAAATGGCATGAAAATCAGCATTTCAAAAACTAAGGTTACATCTGTAAGGAAGAAATGCAAAAAATAGAATGCTAGATAGGAACTAAATTGGAGTAGGTAGACCATTTTAAGTTCTTGGGCTGCATATTCTCTCAGGATGGTCGTATGGGGGAAGAAATAGTCGAGGTGCATAAAAGCCAATGAGGTGAATTTTCAGTTGCGATCTACAGTAGGCCAATTCTGTAAGAAGGACGTTGGTGTAGACTCTCTACATCCCTTAGTGTTGTAAAGAAGTGAGAGCTTGGTAAAGTCAGGAATGATTGCTGTGATGAGTAAATGGGAGCAATGGCATGAAGATACTCATAATAAAGGGATAAAGTTTAAGTTAGCAATGAACACGTTAGATGAAGTTGTTCGTATGAGCCGACTCACATCCTGAAGAGTAGAGATTACCTAAGAAGTTAATGAGCTCGGCTGTAGAGGGTAAGAGAAGCAGAGGTAAACCTAGGAGGCGATGGTTGGATTCAATTTTCAACGATTTCAAAGTAAGAGACCGAAAAGCAGAGAGGACCGTATTGCCAACTGCTATCAGGGCTACATGGAGGTGACTTGTTCACAAACGGAGGCTTACAGACTAGTCTCGACGCTGAAAGGCAAATCAGTCTCAAATGAAAATGTTCTTTTAGGTAGATTTCATTAGAAAGCTAACTATTGCAATAGGTCCCATGTTTCGACTTCCGGAAAATTTCGACATATCTTCGCGTTTCACATCCCCCAGACCCCAAAACCACCGTCAGTTCAAAAGTTGATATATATATATATATATATCAGTTTCTTGTGGACACGATAACTGCCGTAATTTTGCACCAATCACTTTGAATTTTTTACCGAATATGTATACCTATAAAATCTCGGTCGAGTTCGTTACTGGGCTAAATCGGTCCAAGAGGGTGAAAATGGGGGGCTTTTTTCGAAAAAGTGAAATATTGCTATAACTCTCATAATATGTGAAATATCGAATCCGTTCAACATTCATACTATGTGTCGGATGAAGCCCAAACATTTATGTTTGAAGAGTTTTTTTATAGCACCAACCATTGACCAAAGGGGTGGGAAAAAGTGGATTTTTTGGGAAACATTAATCATATCTCTCTTAATAGGCACAATAACAAAACCGTAAAAAATGGACAATATTCCCCTAATAATTACCTAAATCTTTTGTCTGAGAGAATTTTTGATATGACCCACCATTATGCCAAGGGATGAGAAAAATTATTTCGGAATTATAAGAAAATGCCAAGAGCTATCAGAGGTTGCCATGGCAACACTACTAAATTGATGAGGGATGAGCCATCAGACGTTGCCATGACAACGCACTTGCACGAGATCAGATTCAGATTTCCATCTGACTAAGTGTGAAGCGGCTTCGGTGACATAACTGGTAGCATGCTGAATTTCTATGCCCAAGGTCGCGAGTTCAAAGCCGGCCGAAGTCGTTGGATTTTCTAAGAGCGCTAAAAATCCCTCAGTATGCTTTCCTTTGGAGGGGAAGTTCCAACGTTCATTGCGAGTTGCTGGTTACGGTGGCATCTAGTAGCCAAGTTCACAGCTAGGTGTCGTTGACGGTAGTACCTGGTAGCAACATTAGGAATTACTGCTTGAAATTGACCGTCTGCAGTCCTTACCTGAATCACAGACTAATACAGCCATCCCAAAGTACACGGGGTTACATGACCGCGTTGTCGCAGCCCCTAAACTGAGGAACCAACCAAAATCTCTGCTGGAGATATAATTTTGCGTGAAGAAGTAACAGACCGTTACATAGTTACACATCAGTGTCGAAACCTTGCATAAGGACAGTGTTACCACAAGTATAAAAATGGACCCCAAATGACAAGAAGGTTACAGTTCCCATAAGACAATAAAATGTTTAAAATAAGCATAAAATGACGAAAAACAAAGTTAATTAAGCTCCAATTATAAAATACATTCTCGGAATAAATGAGGTCTTATCCTTCTACGAAAACGTGCATATTATGCCTATTTTCGCCTATCCCCAAGTTTGTCCGGTGAAATCTACCTCCGCCTTCCGGCGTGCCAGAGGACATTTTTGCTTTTGTTCGTTTTATTTTTGTATAATGTGTTTTTTAAATGTCATTTTCGTTCTAGCTGAGTGAAAAATTTACTCTCATCGTAAGATTATTATCGTGTTGGAAGCCATTTTTAAATGTTGTCTTAAACGAATTTAAATGTGTTGACCGATTGAAAAGCATTTAAATTTTGTCTCATCATAAGAATAAGTCGAAAGTCTTTCACAACGGTATGAATTAGAAGTCAGACTGGGCAAAGGTTATTTAGACTTCAACGTTACCGGTATGTAAAGACTCAAAAACTTCGGAAACTTAAACTTTAATAGTTACTTACGAAATACTTTGCATGTTCTCTTTGTAATATTTTGCAGTCCATTCACAAGTTTCGGATAACTTACATTGAATATAGCTCTATCAGAAAATGTAATGCCGGTACCGTATTTGTTTGGAAATTTAATTGAGTCAATATACCAACTTCCTCAGTGAGTCTGGGCCCCTCCCTCTATTCAAGCCTGCTCGATTCTGAAGCCCATGATATTCCAAGCCCTAAAGTAATAACAATATAATAATAATAATAAACTCTCCTTGAAGGCTCATGTTGACAGTGGTGTTCTCTGAGTTAGTATCATTTCCTGCCGACCTCTGCATTCTACTCGCCCCCTCAAATATTGAAGACAAAGTTACGCCCGTGAATATGAGTGACCTTTATGTCGTAACTCTGCATGCTTGTGCTCTATTTTAATGTTATTAATAAAGCTAAGTCACCTCCATGGTGTAGTGGTCAGCGTGCTTAGCAGCCACCCCGGAGGTCTGAGGTTTGATTTCCGGCTCTGCCACAAAATTTGAAAAGTGGTATGAGGTCTGGAACGGGGTCTACTCAGCCTCGGGTTGCTCCAAATTAGTAGAGGGGGTTCGATTCCCACCTCGGCCATCCTCGAAGTGGTTTTCCACTTCGTCTTCGGGCAAATGCCGGGATGGTACCTACTGTCAGGCCTCGGCCGGTTCCTTCCCTCTTCCTTGCCTATCCCTCCCATTCTTCCCCATCCCTCATGAGGCCCCCTGATCGCTTTGCAGGTGAGGTCGCCTGGGCGAGGTGATAGTCCCGCCTCCCCAGTTGTATCCCCCCATTCAATGTCTCAAGGACACTGCCCGAGAGGCAATAAAGGTGGGATCCCTCGCTGAATCCATGGGAAAAGCGTAACTGGAGGGTAAACTGACTAAGAAAGAAAGAAAGAATTAATAAAGCTACTGTAAAG
The DNA here is from genome assembly GCA_946902985.2 of Meconema thalassinum. Taxonomy (NCBI): domain Eukaryota; kingdom Metazoa; phylum Arthropoda; class Insecta; order Orthoptera; family Tettigoniidae; genus Meconema; species Meconema thalassinum. The sequence continues at coordinate 882,477,922 of OX336389.2, read as the reverse complement.
AAATTCGGTCAAGAGGTTGGTGACTATATGATACTTAGAGTGCCCAAATTTTAAAAATTCCTTAGCTTAATACATTCAAGACAGCAGCCCTTTCGACTTATCCATTAGAAAAAATGATTAGAGAGCATTTGCCATGAAACTAGGTACAAAGGAAGTCAAAATACACTCAACATCTCTAAGTCACAAGGCTGTTGTATTAAAAGTTACGTGCAGTCGCAAGCTGTATTATATAAAAGACTGTCGTCGTTAACGGTTTCATGTTGTCAGAATAACAACAATAGTTGACGTCAATGCTCATGGCACTGGTGAGAGGAGGTTAGCTGTGACTGCTCTGTCAGACTTAGTGGACCTTGTTTGGTCACCACTCGGGTGATTTCGCAAATTTTAGCCTGTTCATTGTTCTGCGTAGAATTAGGTGCTGATTAAGAAGTGAAGTTAGGGTGACCACAACAACTATATTTTAAATGTTGTGTGGCCTCCTGAAGTTCTGGTGTAGGTGTCCATAGGCGACCAGCCTGTCGTAATGAGAATGAAATGATGATTACATCACACACACCCAGTCCTCAATCCTGGAGAGTTAATTGGAGATTAAAATCTGCATGGTCCAACCGGGGATCAAACCTGGAGCCCATCGGGCCAATGTCTAGCATTCTAACCATTTAGCCACGAATTTTGGAGAACAATAAACTTTAAACTGAAAATTGCAGAGAAGTAAGGAGTGTGATTGAGGAAATGTATATATCACTTTATCACAGTGCGTCTCAGAGAATACACAATTTCTTGATAGGGCAGCATTTAGAATGTATCTCAGTAAGAGTTTGTTCCATTGTATTATAAGTAACCCCTGGCACTGCAGCCCTTGAAGGGCCTAGGCCTACCAAGTGACCGCTGCCCAGCCATTTGGCCTGCAGATATTGGGGTGACGCGTGGTCAGCGCATCGGGTCCCCTCGGCCGTTAATCTTGGTTTTCGTGACCGGGGCGCTGCCTCACTGTCAGACAGCTACTCTATTGTCCTCACGAGGCTGAGTGCACCTCGTTCCAGCACTCACGTCAGTTTCTAAAACCTGACGGAGCCGGGAATCGAATCCGGGACCTCCGGGTGAGAGGCAGCCGCATCACCCCAACACCACGGGAAGTATTATAGGCTGAATATGTTCATACTGTAAATACATTTTCCGTGGCTTTTGTTCTGAACTAAACCAACCCTTATTACACCCCAAAACTATTTAAGGCTTCCTTTTTACGCCTTCCCCACAGAGTATTATTCAAACGATTTGTAGATTGGTACTCTTCCAGGGATACCTTCTACTTAAATACCAATGCTTATCCATTCACTCCAGTAGTTTTGACAAGGGGCATCCCCATCTGTTAGGCCTGAATGAGGCTTTGCCCTCCATTTATTCTGCCTAGTGTGGTGTAGTGGCTAGCATTCTTGGCAGTACCCCTGAGGTTCTGGTTCGATTCCCGGCTCTGCCATGGCATTTAATTCTCATCTGAGGGCTGGAACGGGCTTCACTTAGAGGCAAAACTGGGAAAAAGTTGGGTTCAATTAGAATTTCAGCTACCATGGAAGTGGTTTTCAGTGGTTTTCCATATCTACTCCAGGCGCATGCCAGAATGCTTCCTAACGTAAGCCCGGATCCACCTCCTTCCTAACCCTCAACATAATAAATACTACACTACCGCGTGCTGTGTGTGAGTCTTCAGTCTTTGGACTGGTTAGATGCAGATCTCCATGGCACCCTCTCCTCAGCTAACCGTTTTATCTCTACATAGCTACCACACCAGGCCTGGTGAGAGGTTGGATGTATGCATTTATCCTAAATATACCATAAGAAAATGAATCCTACTTTGCTTCTAACAGGCAACAATCATTGAACCGATGTCATCATATCGCAGTCAAACTTAGAGTGGAAATCCAATTCTGGAATAAAAAGCACACTGCAGGCTACTAACATACCGGTAGTATAGTCAGAATTAGGCAAAATACTCCCAAAATGTATTTTAGATGCAAAATAATATTTTAAAATACTTTCAATAAAATATGCTTTCTTTCATTCAAAAAACAATATACAGTTTTTTTTGTTGTCGTGTGGCCTTCTTAGAGGCCGAGTGCAGGTCTTTCTAGTCGACGCCCGTGGGCGACCTGCACGTCAGGATGAGAGGTGGAATGGATGAAGATGAATGAAACTAGGCAAGGATGTGGAAGGAAGTGGCCGTGGCCTGTCAGAAGGTACCGTCCCAGCATTTGCCTGGTGTTGAAGAAAATGGGAAACCACGGAAAACCATTTCAAGGACGGCCAAAGGTGGGGCTCGAACCCTCGCGTCTACCGAGTCAACAGAGAGTTTGACCCCATTGCCTAACGCTGCGCTTTAGCCAGCGTAGCCACTGCTGTCGGTACAATATACAGTAGATATTATTGACCTGGACTGATGGCTCGTTAATGTGCAAGGTCGAAGGGTTCAAATCCCACAGTTAGTCTCCTTGAATTTTTTTTTTTTTTTCAGGGTGATACTCTCTGTAGGGCAAGGGGAGAGAGGGATGCAGCGGTCAAGCTCTTGGCCTCTCACCACGGCGGACCGGGTTTGATTCCCAGTCAATGCACGTGAGATTTTCAAAGGTTAAAAGCCATGTCCTGTGCTTTGGATTCCACATAAAAAGGGGGCCTCGTGGCTCATTATCGCGAGATTAACTGTCACGTAAAACCTTATCTGCCTGAACCCACTCCATCTCATCTCACTCAAACCTAGTAAGTCCAACCTGTAGCGCTTCATCTCCCTAGATACTTCGGCCAGTCTACCTGTCTGCCACATTGTTTATACGTTACAAATTCCAATTCTCGTGTCCGATGTCATGCTAAAGGTCAAATCCGTTTTATCCATCTGGCTTCTATTCATTTCTGTTTCTGTAATAGGAGTAATCTCGGGTGTGTAGGTTATTGGCCTTCAGCACCCAAAGCCTGGAGAAGGGGCTGCCTTCTAAGTATCCAGGCCTACTGATTTTCTATCAGGGTTTCTTCCCTTAGCCTTTGAAGTTCCCACTTTTGTCCACAAGGCAGTGGTGGTCCTGACCTCTAAACCCTGGTCAGCTGGGCTGCCTCTTCCGCCAGCTCCGCCATACCAAAGACCATCTTCTCCGCCCTCGTTGCCTTTGAGGACTTGAGGGTTCTGGGTTGCTTTTTAGTGTGGATTTTCACCCTTGGCCTGTCCGGCAAGGGAGGCCCTACCAGTAGCTATGCTACCACCGGCATAGCCCAAAGGATCATGCAAGAACTCCCACCACGTCAAGGTCATGCAACCCCTAGGAAGTGATTGGAGCACTATATTCAATCTATATACAGTCAAGTCTTAGGAATATTAGTTACAAATTTGGCTTCTTCTTCTTCTCCCAGAACTGTTTCATTCTGTCTGACCTGGCGGCCCGTTCTTCGTCCGTTATGGTGTATTATTTGCGTGTAGAAGTTTTTGGACTAGGTCTCACGTCTTTGTTTCTCAGGATCCTCTTCTCTTCCCGGTGTTCAATTTGTTGCATTGTCAAGCCTAATTCATCTAGATCAGGGCCATCCACACAGCGCTCCGGCCGCACTCTAAGCCAGTGCTCCGAGAGCTTTGGTGGGTGGTAGTTTCGGTCATGGTGGGAAGAGCATGGCTGGCTAAGCGAGCGGTCTGCCCGCCGCGCCGAAGTGAGCAGCCGATCCATTAGTCGGTAGTCTAGTCCAATGCGCTTTGTTGACAGCGTGTAAGTAAATCAGTTTTGCAGTGGTCATGACTGAACATCATACAAAAAAAAAAAGGAGTGTTGAAGCAGCAGCTTTCTGCAAGAAGAATACCCCCTTTTGCATAAATATGCATGTTAAGTTCTGTCAATGTTTGGCTCAACTTACATTTGTGGGCGTTTCTTTGCGGTTCTTAAGCTTACCAAACGTAAGCATCGTGCGACGATGAGCGATAGAAACTAGCGCAATTGTTTACGGATAGCTGTGTCCAGAAATATTGTACCCAAATTGGAGAAGATTGTTTCCTCCAAAACTAAAAGCTCGTAAAACTGACGAAGAAAAAGTCACTCCAGGTCTGTATTATTTGTTCATATTGGTAAAATGATGTTGAATTTTTCTCTCTAATATTTTCGAATTTTAGTTTGGAATAGATCACAATATTCTTTACTTAACACTTGCGTTCATTTCCTGCACATTCCATATATCGGAGTGCCATTCGATTTGTATATGCGGTATATTTTTTTATGGCAAAACGGCCCTATCAGTATGATGTCAACAATCCCACAAAAGGCGTCGGTCGCACGACTGTACGTATGTATCCAGTCAGCGCGGACCGATCATCACCCGTCTGTCTCATGCCTCCTCGCTGCCACAGTGTAGTGGTGGTAGGGGGAGGAGCGCTAGTTTGACTGCCCAGTGCTCCCCGAGCGTGGCTGCGCTCTCAGAGCACAATGACTGGATGGCCCTGATCTAGATCATCTAGGACTTCTTTGAACCAATGATTTTTGGTTTTACTTTTCCAAAAGTATTGGAATAGCTGTCTGAGTATCCTGGTCCCTGGTAATCGTGATATGTGACAGAAAATTACTTTTTCTTTATTATAATTTGGAGATTGGATTTTGACAAATGCTATCGAAGTAGCTTTTAAATGTTGTACGAGTTGAAATAGGTTCCTTTATATCATGGGACTTTCTTTCATAAGTCTTAGCTGAAGACGAGCTATGAACCCATGGCCTTGTAACACTAGTTGCGAGTAAGTCAATCATCTATTCCACAGTAGTATGTTATATTATATTACCAGACAGGTAGAAGTGTGGTTTAGTTGCCACCAGTGTTAGCAGTAGTGAGATTGCTTCTAGCCTGTTGGCAGGGATATAAGATATGCAATCCCTTAATCCAATGGCACAAGAACATAAATGGCCTCAAGTAAACAACTGTTTAGGTCACCTCAGGTGTTGACAAAACTTACATTATTACACTGTATTATTAGCATATCAAGAAAGGAGCACACAGCAAACCAAAGGCCTTGCCAATACTACATATTAATTTGAAACTATTTTGCCTTTCAGCATCCAGTGTAGCCTACAAGCCTCTGTTTGCGGACATGTCAACTCCGAGATCCCCTATTAGCAGTTAACACTGTGACATCCTCTGCTTCTACACCATTCAACACTGAATCGAACCATCACCTACTTTTTGCATTTCTTCCCTATAGACGTAACCTGTTTTTGAAATGCTGATTTTCATGCATTTTCCCTACATTTCAGCATAAGCCAGACTACTTACCTGGTTTCCACCTAATTGAATCCCGCCCAGTCAGTTTATGCCCTTCAGCAAATGGTCCATAATAAACAGTAGAGGTGAGAGGTTACAGTCTTGCCTCACTCCTGAAATAACTTCAAATCAATAACTCATCCTACCATCAACTCTCACTGCATCCTGATTATCAATATAAATACTTTTGATTGCCTGTAGCAGCCCTCCCTCAATACCATAATCCCTCAGGATGCTCAGCATTTTCTCCTTGGGTACTCTATAGAACGCCTTCTCTAGATCTACAAAACACAGACGTCTATTCTTCTCATAGCATTTCTCAATAACTTGGCACATATTAAAAAATTGATCTTGACATCCTCGTTGTGGTCTAAAGCCACACTGGTTTTCATCCATCTTACTCTCGACCAATTATCACTTTCTCCTTTCTACAATACCTGTGTACTTTTTGCTCAGGACACTTATCAAAGAAATGCCTCTATAATGGTTGCAATCTTTCCTGTTACCTTGCTTTAAATTGGGTCGATTTCTGATTTTGTCCAGTCAGAGGGTACCTGTCCTAATTCCCATGCCAATTCTATTATCCTATGCAATCATTTCATCCCTGCTTTCCCACTATACTTTGCCATTTCTGGCTGATCCCTGCTGCTTTGTGACCACCCTCTCTAATTCCTCAACCGTGAATCCTGTTCTTATTCTCCTCCTGCATAATCTCAAAATCTGCCACATTTACATTTAGCAAATTTTCAAAGTACTGTTGCCCTCCTCCCAATGCTACCTTAGTATTTACAAAGTGTTCCCCTGAATTATCCAGACACTTTTCACTTCTCTTTTCTTTCCATTTCTAAGATTCTTTATAACACTCCAAAAAAGCTTTCCTGCCGCTTGGCCTAGCATTTCCCCCCTTATTTCCTTTTAGCTGTACTATTATTTGTTTGGTCTGTTCATTTCTATTACATAAAGCTGTCTGATGGATTCCTAGTTTGGAGCCATTTTTTAAAGCATTCTTTGACATTTACAAGCCGAATTCACTATGCCATTTCACGAGGATGTGTGCTTTTTTTCTGTCTTGACCCAGTTTTCCCCAAGACATCCTTGTTCTCTGACCTCTCCTTTTCATTGTGTTGTAATTCTTCACCCTCTACTCTTTGGAATATTTCATCAATCATATCAATATATTTCTGCCAAGTTCCTTATCGCGAAGATTTCCAACTATAATCCATCTGCACTTGCTTATTTCACACCATATCAGTTTGTGGTCTGTTTCAGTAAAAAATACCCAGCAACTCCTTAACAATTTCCTAAATTGAAAGTCAGTCGTCATGACGTCAAGAGGCTGGAGTAGGGCAAACTATGAGTTGCGACACATGCTCACCAGGCTCTATGGTTTTCATTACAATGTCGAAAGAAGACTTACCAAAATCCTGCCGAGGACTGCGAATGTGAAAGGTGCAATGAAAAATGTGAAAGATATCACGTCATGAAGTGTCATAAACAAGCAGAATCCCTAACAGTGTTTTGCACAGAAGACTGAGAACTTTGTATTGAAAAGCAGTAGTGCTGAAGATTTCATTTACGACTTTGTACTAACTGATTATGTATATTTTTGCCATTGGCTGCTCTCATTACATTATAAATTGAAAGCGAGTAATGATATAGTGTATTATCGACTTGGTATCTGTGAATCTCCTTGTGCTTTGTGTGTGAGTTCGCAACAGCTAACCCCATGTTAGCACATAAGTCTAGTAAATATTCTCCATTGGTGTTCGCTTCTCTATCATCACCCCACTTACCCATTACCTGCTCATACCTATTTTCTATTCTAGCATTGAAATCTCCCATCAGTACTACACCATCTTTATTGTTAAACTCTCACTACCATATCACTCAGAGCCCCATAAAATCTGACTACTTCGTCATATTCAGCCCCTTGATATGGAGCGTACACTGAAACAATCCTGTAATTTCCAAATCTATCCACATTAATTGTTCATTTACATACCTCACAAAGACTATGTTACGCTCTAAGTTTCTCTTGACATACAACCCTACTCCCCACTTTGCCCTGTCTCGTTTTACACCTGACATGTACACCTTGTAATCTCCCACTTCCTCCTCTCTAGCTCTCTTTATCTGAACTTTACTAATCCCTAGAATATCCAATCCCTTCCCAATTGCTGACTCAGCTAGCTTTACTTTCTTCCTTCCATAAGCCCCGTCGATATTAATAGCACCTCATCAAATACCCAATCTATTGCTCGTTCGTTTCCAAGGAGTCGCTGATCTGTCAGATGGGAGTGGGACTTCATCACTCCGTTAGGTCCGAGGCATGCTCAAGACATTTTTAGCAGGTTTAAGAAGTACACGTGAAGCAGGTTGCTAGCCTTACTTACACAGGGCCCCACGAGTTTCACCTCAGGGAATAAACAAGGGAGTTGGGTAGTCTAGCCGCCTAAGCACAAGGAGGGCCATGACTCAGAATATGTCCAAGATGCCCACTCATTCCATAGTAACTGGTAACCAGACTGTCAGGAGCCCTTACTAGGCTACTCAGCTGTTGCCTATGGTTCACGAACTAAGACGTGACTACACCGTGAACCACTATACAGTATAACATAATTAACTACTGTTGAAGAAGTATGCTACTGGAAGGAATCAGGATGTGCATAAGGAATTATGAAGGAATGATATTGGGACAAAAATAAGTGCATATGCTGTATTACACATAGTATATAATCTTCTTTTCTATTTTTTAAAGAAATAAAATCCACATAACATTTTCATAAAAAGAGCAATATTGAATTTCATGAAGTCATTTTCCCAGTAGAGAACTGTCATTGAATGGTAGAGCCACGTGCATTGCAAACCTGCAAGAGAAAAATATTAAGTTAACATACCACTCTTAATAATGTTGTTCATTCATTAAGGGGCCTTGCGACATTGGGATCATCTAACCCCATGTAGTTGGTGTGTAATCTGTCTGACAACCTGTGTCATTGTGATGGCTGTAAGTGTATTTGTATTGGAGGCTAGGGTTTGGAAGGAGGTGGCCATGGCCTTAATTTAGGAACCACACCAGCATTTGCCTGGGGTAGAGGTGGGAAAAAGTTTTTAGGTTGGCTAAGATGGAAACTGAACCCATCTCTTCTCAGTTCTGCATCAAGAATTGAGTGCATCTAGTCTCAACCCTCAGACCATATTATATGTCTTGGCATGGCCAAGTCATCTGGATCTACACGTACACAGAAGGCAGAAGATGAATTATTTTTAATAATAATACATTCTTCATTGCTCTGGAGGAGTGTAATAGGCCTTACCAGCCACCTCAATGCACCTGAAGCCTTGATTTTAGGTACTAATATTGAATGCCACGAAGTAAAAATATGACTTTTCATTTTCCACCCACAAAGAAAGAAAATTTCAACAAGAATATTTTCCACCCAAGAAAGGGCAAGACGATCAATACGCATGAAGAAGTACTGGGATGACTGCAAGGCTTGTACAGTTCCTACAAGTCGACGAACGAATGGTTGGTTCAAGGGATCCTATGTGGTCTCAAAAGGCGAGAAGTAGAAGAAGAAGAAGAAGAAGAATGCCATTAACTTACATTAGAACAAATAGGCCTACACCATAATTTAATGCAAGCACAATATGTGGAAAGGTCCTTGTGCACTCTGTCTTGCTGTGATATTAGACAGACCACCTTAAAATTATACCGAGGGCATGGTGATGCAGCGATCAAGCCGTTTGCCTCTTACCAAGGCGGACCGGGTTCGATTCCCGGTCAATGCATGTGAGATTTTCAAAAACAGAAGTACAAGTTTGATGGGGTCAGATTGAGAATTAATGTTCACAAAAATTCATGTCTCATCCCCTTGCAGTTAACATACAGCTTGATCAAGAGTAACAGGGCTGCTAATATTCACTTCTGCTCTCTGTTAACTGTTATGAGAAGAGGAGCTGTAATATTTTGTAATGCATATTGTGTTCATTTCTATTTGTGTTTGATTGGTTTGTTGTTATATTGATTGAATATGAGGAATGAATAGTTGATTGATTTTTCGATTGAATGTACGAGCGAGCAAAGTAATGTAATCTTTTGTTTTTCGATCCTAAATGTCACTTCCGTATATATAATTGTTCCCGTTTCTGGAACTTTTTCTTTCTAGCTTTTCATTTACTGTATATTTTTTCCATTTTGTACACATTTTCTGTGTCTCAAGGTTTCTGTTTAATGTAGATAGTTTTTAATTTTCTGTAAATAATGTTAATGTTTCTTGAACATTTGGGACTGTATGAATGACTGAAAGCTAGAGGTAATTTTCTTACAGGATGTTTGAGTATGTTTGTAAGGTTGATGTTGTTCATAGATAATAGTATCAAGGACCGTAAACATTTCCATATCACTTCAAAATTTCCATTGGAGCAAGAAGATAAATACAGTACATATTCCAACCACTCTGCAAAGAGCCTTTATTCATCTCATAGACCATATCAAGATGTTTTTAAAGATAAATATTTTAGACTAATTTACAGGAATATACAAAGCCTCCATGGCTTAGGCGGCAGCACGCTGGCCTCTCACCGCTGGGTCCGTGGTTCAAGTCCCGGTCACTCCATGTGAGATCTGTGCTGGACAAAACGGAGGCAGACAGGTTTTTCTCCGGGTACTCCGGTTTTCCCTGTCAAAATTTCATTCCAGCAACACTCTCCACTATCATTTCATTTCATCTGTCATTCATTTAATCATTGCCCCAGAGGAGTGCGTCAGGCCTCGGCAGCCGGCACAGTTCATATCCTCGCCGCTAGATTGGGGCTTCATTCATTCCATTCCTGACCCGGTCGGAGACTGGAAGCAGGCTGTGGATTTTTTTACAGGAATATACAAATACCAACTATTTAGAAATATGTAATTTTCACAAAATTACTTTTATATTATACTGGCTATACCCGGCATGCGTTGCGATGCCAATCAAAGACAGATAGAAAGACTGGAAGATAATAATGTTATTGGTTTTACGTCTCTTGTAACTACTGTGGCTTTTAGAGACGCCGGGGTGACGGAATTTTGGCCCGAAGTCTTTAACGTGCCAGTAAATCTACTGACATGGCCCCCTCGCATTTGCGCACCCTCAAATGTCAACTGGCTGCACCAGGATTTGATTCTGCAACTTTGGTCACAGCAGGAGAGAACATTACTGCCGAGCCACGCAGCCAGCCCAAGAAAGAATAAGAATAAGTGTTTGAATTGTAATTTAGTTTACTGAAGTGCCGTTGGATAACAATATTCTTTGTTTTTCTGTCTGGTGCGTATATAAATAAATCCAAAGGTTTTCCGACGCGTGAGCACGCCACACCCAGCTGACCATGTGAGCATTTGTTGAAACTACTCGTGTGCCATCTAATGTAAAATAGATTTACTTATTCAGAAAAATTGGTGGGAGTGTGCACAACAACTCACCAAAGTTTCATCGCAATTGTATATGAACGCTTACAGGACTCTCCTGAAACGATTCGCTGGCCGACAATCATTTGTTGAAACTACTCGTATGCTACCTACTACCAAATGTTTTTTCTAATTCAGAAACCTTTGCGGCAGTGTGCACACAGGTGCAGTGGCTCCGTCTTTTTTAAACAACACAGGAGGATGCCATAAGTCGTACGTAACGTGCAGATGTTACTGTCACAGTTTTGGCCTCCTCTTCAGAATGGTAAGGGCCTACAATACTAAAATCAAGGACAGCGCATCAAACAGTCACACGTTCGCTGTGGAGGTTCTGTCTAGGATTGGTTGCGGACCAGTACCGAAAATTTTGTTTACTAACGTAGCCCGACAAATGAAAGTGCGCTTCATCACTTTCCAGTAGCCTGGAGTCAGCTGCCACAGCTTCCAGGATAGTCTCACAACACGCTCTGCGGTTGGCCCAATCACATTCACCGAGTTCCTGCATACCTACCATTTTATACGGAACTTCATACCGGTGTGTAAAAGTCTCCATACGGTGCGATCTGAGAGTAAGGAATTCCTCCCTGCACGGATGTTCTCTGACGCCACAAGGCCTACCACATGGATTCGCTCTAACACTTGAACCAGTTCCTTTCAAACACGCCATGCTAGCAACTGATGAGACGAGGCGATGCACGTGTTCTCCAAGGCCACACGCACATCGACAATAATACCTGCTTAAGTGCTGTGGCCAATACAGGTGCTAGATATCATAAATGGCAAACATTCCTCTTTAAACTGCGCAATAAATTTGTAAATTTCGTGTTGCGTTGCTGTATTATTTATGTTCGAAATTAGAGATTGGTTCTTAAGTTTAGGGGCTGCGACAACGCGGTCATGCAGCCCCGTGTACTTTGGGTGTGTGTAGAATCTGTCTGATAACCGGTGTTAATTGTGATGACTGTATTAGTATGTGTTATCTGTTTTTTAAATTAAGTACTGCAACTTAGAATTTTTCAAATAATTCCTACTTTTTCCGCCAAGCGCCACCGTCAACGACTACTAGGCCAAGTTCAGAACTTGGCTACTAGACGCCACCGCAGTTGGCTCTTGGCAACGAACGTAGAAACCTAAGAGCGTTGTTTACATTCTTAACCTATCCAATTTAGCTTCACACAGGTGCAATTAGTGGAAGGTTCTTTAACATGCCATAAATCTATGACATGGGACCGCCGGCTTTACTTCCCCTGCAAAGGAAGGCATACCGAGGGATTTTTAACAATCTTAAAAAATCCGACGGCTTCGGCCGGGTTTGAACCCGCTATCTTGGGCATAGAAGCTCAGCATGCTACCGAAGCTGCTTGAAATTAGAGAGTTATTTCTGCTGCACCCTGTACTTGAGCTCTGGCTCATTGGGACCTATGTAAATAAGTGATTAACCCTACAATCATATGTAAAATGTACGTGTATGGATAACTTAACTGCTTAGAATTCCCTCTATATCTGTCCCCACTCTGGTGATGTAAATGCTTTTGTTATTAATGACAATCAGTTCTAGAGGCATAATCATGGGGCAAGGAATTGCCTAGAAATTATCCTTGAATTTAACAACATATTGGTTTCACCATGACAATAACAAAGAGGTAGGGAATTTCATGTAGATATGTCACATCACTTCAGAGGGATTATAAAAACCAGAGAAGTATAAGAGGCTGGAGAGATTACATACTGCTTTTTACGTCAAAGTAAACGACTTCTGTATTTCTTGTATTTAAGAACTTAGCATATTAAACTTCAAAGACCACAGAGAATTCAGTGTATGTAAATAGTGTTACATGCGAAGTATATATTAATTTCAACCATTTAACAAATTGGTGCCTTAGCACAAAGTTCGTAATGTACCATACGTAAATTAAATGTATTATTAGTATTAAACATGAATTCAATGATGTTAGTATTCTAGGGTTAAATAAATTTTAAAAAGACTGTCCCATTCATATAGGTTAAGTTGGGCTCTCAAGAGTACTCCACCGGACTATTCTAATAATAATCTAGCTAAAAGCTATATTGAATAATTAAGAATACTGCAACGGAATGAAACAATAAAACTCATGAGTATCAAATTCTTCTAATAAACACATGCACACATGACCATAAGCACAACATGTTCTTCTGCCATATGAAATGTCGAACAGAAAAAGCGACGGGAATCTACAAGTTACAAGTTGAGAATAATCACCATGGACGTTTACAACAGAAACAGAAATCAGTTGGTGACATTGGTATTTTCCTCTCTGTCAGCTCTCAACAGTAGAAGAATAATAAGAAGACAAATCTAGTGTTAGTGATATCAGTACATCGCATCTGTAGAAGCTGGTGTGGTTTCGATGTGTACTTTCGTGATGATCTGTGTTGTATGACATTTATCATTCAACGTGTGGATTTGGAAGAAGATTTTAATGCCGGGAGTGTTGAATTATGCGTTCGTGTTACAGTGTGCGTCCTGCGAATATAGCTCGTGTCATGTAGGTGGTGACGGTTCTGTGTTGACAACAGGGAGCATTGATTCATGCCTGCCATATTGAAATCCCATGAAGGGTAAAGCTCGCTTGTTGGACTTCATTTGATATGGAAGAAACGAAAATAATTTATCACATAGATGACGAAGAAACTCCGTATCTAGTGAAATTGACCATAGCTCCTGAACGAGTTACCTTAGCGGACTTCAAAAATGTTCTCAATCGCCCGAATTACAAGTTCTTTTTTAAGTCTATGGATGATGATTTTGGGTAAGCAGTAGTGGCAAAAATCTTGAAATTCAACTTGTCAGTTTTCATTACATTGTTTTAAATGAGAAGACTGTATAGGGCATAGTGTTTTTTTTCTTATTCTCTTGTGTGAAGAGAGTGGTTCGTACTAATGCATTTGTGAGGTCTGCTCTGTGTTTTGACAGTTCACTGTAGATTTGGATTCGTGGTCGAAAATTCTGTTGAGCCATAAAGAGCTTTATATACCCTGATTTTATATCGTGGCGTTTTATTTTCAGGGTGGTTAAGGAAGAAATTATCGACGACGATGCTCATTTACCCTGTTTTAATGGAAGAGTTGTTTCATGGGTGAGTCTTTGTTATTGCTAATGTAGGTAGCTCTTGTTACATTTTATTATGGACATTAGTATCTTTCTTTGGTATTTTGTTTGGAGATTGATTGAATTTGTCTGTTGTTCCTCTTTGGAAGGTATATGCATTTTCTGTAGTAACTCATACATTTTCACGATTGTCTTATTATGCAGAAGATTGAATTGGATGGGGATTCATTAGTTCCAATTCATTGGTGTTTTTCAGAGATGGCACTAGATGAGAACTTCATTGTGTGTATGTTGTTTGTAATTTACTGTACTGTGAGTATTCATGTACTGAATTTAGATCACCTTGCTAATATTTTCCCCAATTTTTATCCTTGATTAAATCCAATTCAAGATAACAGGTGACAGGTTTCCAACCCAAATTCAGGACACCATATCAATATATATATAGGGAGATGCAGGGAAAGGGTGTTAAGTAAATACACCTATGGAACATGCTAATTTGTGTTCATCACAGCATTTGTGAGTTTTAACATCACTAAGTTCCAACATGGATAAGGAATTCTGGTATATCTCACATCAGAGTTTGAGGCACAGGGCAGTCTATTGTTATATAAAGGCCCCATGTTGCAGCTGTGCACGTTAATTGTACACTATGACTGCCAGGGGGGTGTACAGTTGTTGGGAGATAAGTTTTGAATCCCGGTGTCTACAGTGGCCATCCTGAGTGTGATTTTTCCTCAGGTTTTTGTACACTTCCTCCAGGTGAATACTGGGATAATTTCAAGTCCTAGAGCACCAACTCCATTCTAGGACCAAATAATTACAATTACACACACTGTTAGGCATCATAATAGCACAGGTCATCAGACATTCTACCTACATACAAACATACTGGTACATACATGAACACACACAAAAGTGCACATGGCTGATAACCGAGGTGTCCACAGTCATTAAAATTAATCAAGAAAGAGGAAAAAAAGGAATATTGTAGTTTTACGTGAAGGTGAATCTTTTGATTATGGGCCACGGGACCTCCGTTTTACGTGCAATCCGAACCACAGGACATGGCATTTCACTTCCAAAATCTCACATGCATTAACCGGGAATCGAACCCAGCCCACCTTGGTGAGAGACCAACAGCTTGACCGCTGTGTCACCATGCCCCTAATTAATGAAGAACCAGCACTTCTACTGTAGGAACACTATCGGCCATGGAGATTTGGAAGTTTCAGTAGCTTTCTCCTTTTTATTTTACTGCCTATTACTATGGTACTGGTAGTTGGAGGTGGTGTTTTCTTTTGTATTGATGATTGTGTATTCCGAGGGACTGCACGGTTGTGAATGTGTAAGTCTTTGGCATACTGATCACTTATGCATTCATTGTTTGTTTTCCATATCTGTTCATAACTGTTACTGGTGAACTAACCTATGTCAGGTGGCCCTGGCCCATTGTATCTGAATATGAACGATCCTTGATTTGACGGAAAGGTTTTGAAAATTAGGAATTGACGTATCCGACTTGATATTAGTGTTATCAATGCATATACTGTTCACCAGTCCTTCAAGAAAAGCACTGTAGTTATTAACCTTTCAAGATAGGGTTGCTGCTAAACTTGGCTGCGGCAGCGTTTGTTGATCATGGCAGCTGGAGCCTTGCGAGACGAGAGGTGTACAGCGATGACAGAGTGCAGTCTCCACATAAGTTAAGCAGCATTGCACACGCTACTTGTATTAGACAGAAGTTATATTGTGAATGGAAAAATAAATAAAGGGCTACTCCTTATACCCCATCAACACGTGGAGTCAACCTTGGATAAACTTCTATCAGTTGATGCATAGTGGTTATGTGTAATCTTGTACTGTTTCGACTATATTAATCAAGGCTAATGAGCAATGCCTCTCATTGAGGCCCTAAAAATGAATGGATCAAAGGTGTTTGACTGCAAGGTGGGACTTGAAGTTCTATTAGCCTTGCTGAACATATGTAGGAACCTATATTCTGGAATGAAGCTATGTTGTCCTTGTGATTTGTTCTCTAGTATAATGCTCTTCCTGATAGTCCTTTAGATTTCTTAGCGACTGGCTACGTGGCTCAGCGGTAACGTTCTTGCCTGATGTGCCCAAGTTTGCAGGATTGAATCCTGGTGTACTCAACTGGCATTTGACGGTGCACAAATGTGATGGAGCTGTGTCAGTAGATTAACTGGCACGTTAAAGATCCCCTTTGGGGCAAAATTCTGGCACCCCGGCATCTCTAAAAGCCGCAGTAGTTAAAAAGGACGTAAAACCTATAGCATTGTTATTGTTATTAATATTATCATCCAAGCTTATCTCAATTTGTTAATGTTTTACAGGTGACAGTAAAGTTCGATGCATGAAATCTGGGATCACTTGTGCGACGAACATGTCCTGTCCATCTTAAGATGATGACCAAGAATGCAAGTTTCGGGAGTAGTTTGGTATAGATCGCAATACCTTATACTACAAAATTCCCTTAGACAAAAAATGGCGGGGTCCATGACATCATGGATGACACTAAAGGTTTAAATGATGCATACATGTTATATTTTATGTGTTAATAAGGCTTTATATACAAACACAATTAAAGATCCAGAGTAGGAGAACCTCCTTTTCCGTAACTTTTAACAAGGTAGATTATTGAAAATATAGTATTTATGATTTACATACCTTTCTTGGAGTTGTTGGGTTAAAAATTTCAATTGCCACTGCTGCACCGGAAATAATTACTTTTAACGTAAATAAAGCATTATTGGTCTTGTTCATTTGAACAAGGTCTGCCATTTTACATTGACATTGGACACTACGTCATACCCCATGTGACACGTTGCCAACATGAATAATGAAATAAAAGGCAAAACCATCGGCCTGAATAAAGATTATTGATGCGTGACTACCCCAAGCAGTAATTTTCGCTCAGACAGTCGTTTAACCAGTAACCGACAATGGTTTCGTCCAGACAGTGGTCTAGCCTAGTAGCGACCAATGGCTTTGTCTCACCATGGCTTTAGAAAGAGTGCAGTGCAACTTCTCAAGGAAATGGAACTAGAAGTAATTTACGAACATTCATAGCCCATGACGAAATATAGGCGCTTGAACACTTGAGACAGCATAAGGACGCACTGTTTGAAACCCAATACAGCTGAATAATATGGCGATAATTCTAGCTACAACATCAAACAAACGAACATCAATGTCCGCACATCATCCGTGATTTCATCGACTACACTAAAAAGAATCCCCTAGTCACGCCCCAAGTTTCTATTGCTGTTAACTTTGGCTTTGTTTAAAACTGCCTGATTGGTGACACACTCCTCCCACTTGATCTTCATGACTGGTCTGAGCTTCTGTTGATGGTACTGCTCAAGTTTGTAGTTGCCACAATGGTACAGTGTCCACGTTTTGAGAGAACACCACTTTGATAAACTGCAAGCTTCGTTGGTACTGTTGGGTCATTATTTAAGAAGATACTCTGTAATAGTGGTATAAAGGCCTGATGAGCAGCCTAGAGTCTATTCTCCACATATCCTTTTCACAATTTCATTGCTTGTGTAAGGTACTTCCTAGGTATGAGTGTGATCTACCTGTTCTAATTTGGTGTTCCAGACGTTGAGGTTTGGAGGAATTGTAGGGAGTAGTATGGGTCGAGATTCCTAAACAAAATGGTGGAATCTATGATATTTCGGACAATACTAACGGTTTAAACGATGCATACATGTTACATTCTACGTGTTAATAGGGCTATACGTACTGTCCAGACCCCCTTGCTTGTTATACAAGCAGTGATTTAGTTCAGACAGTGGTCTAACCTTGTAGCAATCGATGATTTTGTCTCGCCATGGTTTTAGTGGAGTGCAGTGTACTTTTCGATAAAATTGAACAACTTTAAGTTATTTTATAATCATTATTACTCATGACCAAATCTCGCATGCCATGGGACTTGAAAATATGTGACCACATCCGTATGTAACTACACGTTGTTTTGCATACCAGAAACCCCGTGGTGTAGCGGCTAGCATTTTTGGCTGCTGCTCCGGAGATCCGGGTTCAATTCCCGGATCAGCCAAGAAATTTAATTCTGGTCCGAGGGCTGGAACGGGGTACACTCTGCTTCGTGAGCCAAAACTGAGAAGAGGTGGAATAGATTCCCACTTCAGCCATCCAGGAAGTGGTCTCCCAATTTTACTCCAGGCGAATGTGGGGGATGGTTCGTAACTTAAGGCCATGGCCGCCTCCTCCCAATCCTCACCTGAATTACAATACAGACACTAATACAGCCATCACAATAACTCAGGTTATCAGACAAATTTCCTCACTCAAGTACATGGGGTTAAATGATCACGCCCAAGCCCCTCAAATGAAATGACAAACCTCATACCAACATTCCAAAAATTAAAGCAAAACTGAACTGAAATAAAAAGTCTTCCTTCAAATCAATGTCGAATTTCCATGCCAGGGTTTCATAAATCATGGCCGCCAAATAGTGACCGACAAGTGTTGAGGTAAGTATGCAGCCTTGCTTCAGTCCATGAGCGATTAGAAATGCATCGGAGATGTTATTTTGATACAGAACCTGACCACAAATGCCATTATGAAGTGCCTGGACCGAATCCTCAATGTTCCTGATATAATCTGGCAATTGATCTGTTTCCAAATTAAGAGTATTAGTGTAAACAGCCTTGTCTTCAGGGGTAAGTCTCAAGATTGAATAAGCTCCAATGAGATGCCTTCTGGTCCAGAAATTTTCTAGGTTTCAGTGTATTGAGGGCATTTTTGAACTCGTGATTAGATGGTGGGATTTACAACCATTGCTGTTTGGGATGAAGCATACATTGGGAAGTCCTTCGGAGCGGTGGAACTTTTATTTAGGAGTGCACAGAAGTATTATTTCCAGCGCTTCAGGATTTTCTGTCAGCCTCTAAGGATGGTAGACCCTAGCATTGTTGGCTGTTTTTTGAGTTCCTGATGAAGGTCAAATTGGACCATACAGTTCATTGAACTTCATAGAAGTTCCACAGGTCACGAGCGTCGGTCAGTCCTTGGAGTTCCTGTGCTTACTGTTGCCACCAGATGTTCTTTATAACTCTTATATCTGTCTGACTTTTTCACTTGAGTTCTTAAAAATTGTCTTGCTCTCTGTTGGGACCACCTCGTGGCTAGCATTCTTGGCTGTCGCTCCAGAGGTCCGGGTTCGATTCCTGGCTTTGCCAACAAATTTTTATTATGAACCGAGGACTGGAATGAGGTGCACTTAGCCTCATGAGGTAAAACTGAGAAGAGATGGGTTTGGTTCCCGCCTCAACCACCCTGAAAGAGGTTTTCCGTGGTTTCCCCTCTTGTATTCCCGGTGAATGCTGGGATGGTTGCTCACTTAAGGTCGTGGTCGGCTCCTTCCATACTCACAACTGAATTACAAATACACACCAGCCACCACAATAACACAGGTTATCAGACTAAATTCCACACTTACATCCAAGTACACATGGCTATGTGACCACTATGTCAAAACCCTAAAATGAAAAATCATCTTTGCACTGGAGGGTGGATATTGAAGACGGGCTATAGGGGCTTCCCGCTAGGCACTGGTAACTCTCAGAATATCTTATTTTCATTGAATCAGTCCTGCCTCTTCCTTTTCACAAAGCCAATGGATGTCTCAGCTGATTCAGTGATGATATTTTGCAATGTGGTCCATTCCTTTTCTTGTCATGTGCAGATTGGATTATTTACGAGCTGATCAGAGATCAGATTTTGAAAGTTCCTTGCAATGCATTCTCCCGTTCAACTTGCGTAGTTTGCTAGTTTTTATAGTATAGCCTCCCTTGTTCCTACGTTTCTCCTGAAACCAAATTGGTATTCACCCAACTCGTGTTCCTATCCGTCTTTCCTTCCTCTTGTAAATTATTCTCGACAGGATCTTTGAAGCACGAGTGATCAAGCTGATGGTACTGTAATCTGTCGTCGGATTTTTTAAGAGCGTTAAAAATCCCTCAGTATGCCTTCCTTCAGAGGGAAAGTAAAGCTGGCGGTCCCATGTCGTAGGTTTATGGCATGTAAAAGAACCCTCCACTAACTACAATTGTGTGGAGCAAAATTTGTAGGTCAGGTTTGATTAACGCTCCATTATGTTACAACGTACGCCGCCAGATGCCGGTTGCGGTGGCATCTAGTAGCCAAGTTCGCAGCTAGGTGACATTGACGGCAGCATTTGGTAGCAAAAGTAGGAACTACTTGAAATTGATCGTCTGCAGTCCTTAACCTGAATTACAGATAACACACATTAATACAGACATCACAATTAACACCGGCTTTCATACAGATTCTACTCACACCCAAAGTACATGGGGCTACATGGCCCCATTGCCGCAGCCCCTTAACTGAGGAACCATCCCACTGTAATCTTAACATCCGTCAGCTCCTGCTCTCTTCGGTAAAGAGATGATAGCATTCATGAAATCAGAGGGTGCCTCACCTGTCTCAAACCCTACATACTAGGTGAAATAACCTGATCAGGGTGCCTCACCTGTCTCAAACCCTACATACTAGGTGAAATAACCTGATCAGACCTTCATCACCTATGCAACGTAGCAACTCGACCTGTATATCATCTGTGCCTGGTGCTTTGTTACTGCTTAAGTCTTCTAGTGCTCTATCAAATTCAGATCTCGATATTAAATCTCCTTTCTCATCTTCATCAATTTCCTATTCCCTTTCCATTGCATTATTCTCAATCTCCTTACCCCTATACAAACACTATATGTAAGCTTTCCATCTTTCAACCTCTTTCTTCTCTAATTGTCAGGTTTTCCATCCAAGTCCTTAATATTACAGCACTTAGTTGTCCTTTTGGTGTTGTGGTAGCACGTCTGCCTCTCACCCAGAGGCCCCGGGATGGTAGAGAGTGACGTGAGTGCTGGATTGGGGTGCACTCAGCCTTGTGAGTACCTTTGAGTAGCTGTCTGACAGTGAGGTAGCGCCCTGGTCACGGAGACCAAGATTAACGGCTGAGGGGAACCGACGCGCTGAACACGCATCACCCTTAATCTGCAGGCCAAATGGCTAGGCAGCGGTCGCTTTGTAGGCCTAGGCCCTTCATGGGCTGTAGTGCCATGGGGTTTGGTTTGGATTATATATATATATATATATATATAAAGAGGCCTAGCTTTGGCTCACGCCACAGTTCCCCTTGCATATTGCTTTGTACTCTTTATCATACGCCTTCTGTACATTTACAAAACAAAAAATGCAACTATCCGTCCCTCTCGTAGCATTTCTCAATAATTTGGCGCACAGTAAAAACTTAAACCTGACATTACCGTTGCGGTCTATAACCACACTGGTTTTCATCAACATTACTCTCGGCCAACGATCAAATTTGTCTTTCCACAATGCTTAAGTGCACTTTGCCGACACCACTTATGAAAGAAATGCTTCTAATTGTTGCAATCTTTCCTGTTACCTTGCTTATAAATTGGGGCAATTACTGACTTTAGTCCAGTCAGAGGGTAGCATTCCTAAGTCCCATGCCAATTCGATTATCCTATGCAACCATGTCATCCATGCTTTCCCTGTATACTTTAAACATTTCTGGCCAAATTTCATCTATCACTACCACTTTGTAACACTACCTTGTAGTTTATTTACCACCCTCTCTACTCCCTCAACAGTGATTCTGTTCCCATCCTAATTCTCGTCCTGCATAATTTCACAATCTGTCAAATCTGTCAGAAAAGTTTACATTTAGCAAGTTTTAGAAGTATTCTTGACGTCTTCCCAGTGCATTTCTCTTTTTCTTCCACTTCTAAGTTTCTTTATGACACAAAAAAAAGACTTTAGTACTGCCTGACCTAAAGCCTTTTGGCAACGATGTGTAAGGATAGGAAAAGTGGAATGAAATACTTAAATAAGCTTGTAAAGTTAAAAAAGTGGCTTTAATCAACGAATCCGGCAGACAGAGCTTTATGTAGAGGAAAAGAACGGAACTAAACAAATTACACTGGAGTCCAAAAGGAATAAAGGGAGGATTTTATAGATAAATTAGAAACTTAAGGTTGAGGAAGTAGAGAAAGTGGTCAATAAACTATAGTGTTACAAAAGTGGCAGGGGTAGCTGAAATTCAGCCAGAAATGGTAAAGTGTAGGCAGGAATGAAATGGAACCTCTGACTGGACAAAAGTCAAAATTAGTGATCGGCCCAATTTATAAACAAGGATGCAGGAAATATTGCAATAATTATAGAGGCATTTCTTTGATAAGTGGCCTGGGCTAAGTGCACTCAGGCTCTGTAGAAAGAAGAGTTTGATCATTAGGCTGAGGAAGATGGGTGCTTTAGACTACAACAATGGTGTCAGGATTAAGTTTTCAGTATGTGCCAAGTTATTGTGAAATGCTATGAGTGGGATAGACAGTTCTTTGCATGTTTTTTTTAGATATACAGAAGGCGTATGATGAAGAATACCGAGGGAAAGATGCTGAACTTCCTTAGCGATTATGGTATTAATGGAGGGGTATTATAGGCAATAAAGCATAATATTTATGTTTATGATCAGGCTGCAGTGAGGCAAGGCTGTAATTTTTCTCTGCTACTGTTTATTTTACAAATAGGCCAAATCATGAAGGGCGTAAACTGGCTGGATGGAATTCAATTAGGTGGAAACCATGTAAGCAATCTGGCTTTTGCTGATGACATAGTTATGACAGACTCCGTTGTAAGCTTCCAAGCCAACAAGTTAGAACTTGAACAGAAATGTGGGGATGTGGCATGAAAATCAGCATTTTAAAAAGCAGGGGTTATGTTGGTAGGGAAGAAACTCAAGAAAATGGAATGCCAGATAGCGGGAACTAAATTGGAACAGGTGGACCATTTTAAGTATTTGAGCTGTGTATTCTCTCAGGATGGTCATGTGGGGGAGGAAATAGAGTCGAGATGCAGAATAGCCAATGCAGCGAATTCTCAGTTGTTATCTACAGTATTCTGCAAGAAAGAGTTAGTGTAGCGATGAATCTCTCTACACTGCTCAGCATTTAGACTGACCTTGCTGTATGGAAGTGAGAGCTAGGTAGATTCAGGATATCGAATACGTAAGGTAGAGGTAACTGAGATGAGGGTAGCACGAATGATTGGTGGGACGAATAGATGAGAGCAACAAAAGGAAGATACTCGAAATGAACAGATAACGGCTAAGTTAGAATTGAATACGCTAGACAAAGCTGATCATATGAGCTGATTCAGGTGGTTGGGTCATATGAAGAGAATGGGGGAGGGAGGAAGGAAGCTTGTAATTTCACGTGACCATTAATCTCGCAATTTTAAACCACAGGACTTCCTTTTTATGTGGAATCTATCTACAGGACATGACATTTCACTTAGAATATCTCATATGCATTGACTGGGAATCAAACCCAGTCTGTCTTGGTGAGAGGCAACACAGCTTGACCACTGTGCCACCATGCCCCTCGAATGGGGGAGGAGATATTACCCAAGTGGTTAATGAGTTCTGCTGTGTAGGGTAAGAGAGGCAGACGTAGACCTAGGACGCGATGGTTAGATTCAGTGTTGAATTATTTCAAAGTGAGAGTGTTGAAGCAGAGGAGACTGCATTGATAACTGCTAATAGGGAGACTTGTAGACTAGACTGGATGCTGAAAGGCAAAACAGTCTCAAATGAAAATGTTTTATATTATTGTTGCCACAACCAGAGTAAGGAACACACAAGAAGTTCAGTGCACACTAGCTGCATAGGGAACAAGCAGAAGTATGCGCAGTTGGTAGTTTCTCTTACACGATTGCAGTTTGTGGCACATTGCCAAATTTCAAGAGAAAACAGATGAGTAAATGACTAGCCTAGTGTGGGTGGAGTGAGAGAAAGATGGTCTGGCAACATTGTAGTGAATGACTTGCCTCTCATCTGCCATCTCGACTATTTTCAATAGGGATGTATAGAACTAGCACCGATAGAGCGCACTGCTGTTGTACTGGGTAAGCGCAAGGCGCTCTTCATTTGTCTCCTATGTTCTTATGCCGCTAATATCCACGAATTTAAGTTGTTTGAATTATTATTTTCGTAACTATGCCGAGCTATTGCAGTGTTCCTCTTTGCAAAAATCAGTGAAGCCCGTTTTCGTTTCACCAATTTCCACAAAATAAAGAAATGAGGAAGAAATGGTCACATGTGTTTAGAAGGAAACATTTCGGTGAGAAAAATCTGACCGAATATATTAAAGTGTGTTTCCATCATTTACAACCCGATGACTTCACGAAAACTGTGTTGGATAAGTGTGACTTACAATGGAAAATAATTCCTATTTTGTACCTATAAACTGATTAGACATTTCGATAACATCCACTGAATTTATGCGTTTGTAGGCCTATTTGAAGGTGAGAGAGCAAGATAAAAACCGGGCGCTGTTCTACCGCTTTTTCCGTGGACCACGAACACAACAAAAATAATTATTTAGGAAGAGGCCATACACAAGAAAATTGCCGGATTATCACGATGAGCCTACAATATCGGAATCTGCAGAAATCATCTCCATTGAAGTACGGGAAGAAATCGTCAATATACACGAAGAAATGAAAATAACATTTCTGACTCCCATTTTCAAAGACATCAATAGGCTACGCGGTCAAATACTTCAAGAATAAATGTCGCAACATTAACAGTCACAAATGTATTATGGTTGGTTTCTTGAAATCTGAATTAATCGTCAATTTCCATCTGCCTGACGGAGAATGTGGTAGCGACTGACTTCTACATTCTTGAGACATAGTCAGATGAATGGAAACAGTTCGTGGTCCTAAAGCAGGGATTCTCAAACTTTAAATAAAATTGTACCCTCAAGTCCTTTCCCAGGGGTAAGGGAACGATTCTTATTGCGAAATTGCCAAAATTACATAAGAACCAAACGTTGTGATGCATTTTCGAGGTACACATTTAATTACCGGTATCAACTTTCTTTGATTATGTTTACCTTAAAACACGACAGTTTCATGTAAGCTATCAACCTAAAAAAAATACATGAATCGAAGTCTGTAAGCAGGGGGAGCAAGTGAATATTTAAATCTCAATTTATGATTTAAGTCTTTTGGAGATATATTTATCAATATAGGCCTACAATACTCTGGTAATTGTAATCTTTAGGAGAAAGCATGCTGACTCATATTCATTATTTGAATAAGAAGCGTGTTAGAATTTTGTTATTACCGCTGTAGGCTATTAATTCTTCCTTCCTCCCGCTAGTTTTAGTGCCTCTAGTCCGTAGCTCATTTTGCAGCTGTTTAACGCTTAAACGCTAAAAATCGTTTGTCATATATTCGGAGATATGCCTATAGAATTAATTAATATAGTCTTGGAGTAAAATTAGAGAAGATATAATTTACTTTAGCTTAGAAAACTCGGTCACAATTAACACATTCATCGCAGCTGACTGGGAGAAACATAAGACGATCGCCTTGCGCTTACCCAGTACTACACGAGCGCTATCTGGCGCGAACTTTCTCCCGCTACATCCCTATTCCGTCATACAAATCTTGCATCTCTCTAGTTAACTTACAATACATTTCTTTTTTTAACACCAGGCATAGTTCTGCAGAAATGATCCATGCACCACTTGGTAGTTATGAGAAAAATGAGTCTGGGGTTAGGGGTGGATCTTCAAATCCTGAATTAATTGTATGTTTACATCAAGTTTTATGGTAGATTGTATGCATTACTACATGCCAGCATTAAATAAACTTCACCATTTGACACTTGAAACCTTTCTGCATAACTGCATCCATATATTTTGGTTTTCCAACTAGTTTCTAAGAGATGTGAGCTGTAGGATGGAGTGGAAGTTGGCTTATAACATAAGTTGGGTTCAATATTTTGAACTTTTTGTGGTATCATTGTTTTATTTTATGGTATTCATAAGTTGATTATAAAAAAAAACCTTCTCTTTTGTTTCTAGCTGGTTTCGGCAGAGGGCAGCAATGTTTCGGATGGTACCTCGCAGTGTACGGAAAGCGGTGCACATTCTGATGCGAAGGTGCCCTTAGATCGGACAGGAGATATGCAGTAAGTTCGTACTTAGAAAACTGGTTTCTTGTATCCATATTACCTATAAAAATAAATATTATTTTGTAAAAACATATTTTTATGTTAAACGTTATAGTGATGATATTATTGTTACTTAGAAAGTACTGTTTCTGCAGCAATGATAAAATCGGTATCATTTTGAACTACTTGATAATAAATTTCGTGAAGCACAATGCAAAATATACAGCAATGAGAATTCTTCAGTAGGTTGATTCTCCTACCAGCATGAACTAGAATATTGTCCATTGAAACCTATCTTGACAATGGCAAAAATACTGATGTTTGCCTTGTGATACTAGGGACCTGGTGATATTTACTGCGAGGTAAAATGAGATTAAGTACATGGGCATTCATAAAAGCCATTAATACCTTCCTTACTCTTTCAAGTTGTTCTGAAACAATTATTTCAAGCTTGTGAGAAGATTAAATTTGAATGCCAGTTAAACTCATTCTTGACAGTTAAACGCATTCTTGATGTAGATGTAAGATATGTCACAAGATGAAAGTAACAAGAGCTGAAGTAGTACGAACTAGAAATGGGAAGGAGAGAGTGAAAACAGGACCTGGGTAATGTAAGGTACTGCATACTTGGAATAGATTGAAAGAAGACCTGTGTCACAAGTATGTGTGTGGAGAAGGGATAAAGAAGAATATACTTGACTTATTTTCTGTTGCACCTCATGGTGCATAATGCAGTAGTCAACTCTCTCCATCTAGTCCTGTTGGCGGTCAGCTACTTTACTGCTCTCTCATTCGGCTGTCTTATATTCAAAATTTGTCTTAAAAAGAACAGTACATGTATTGGAAAATTGAGGTGGGAAAAAGTGAAAGATAAATGTTCATCTGTAGAACATTATGTAGGTACCTGTGGAAGACTAAAGCATACATACATTCATTCAGGAAACAGATTTTGGGCTGGAATATGGGGTCTCAAATTGGGGAACCTTGGAAATATCATTTGAAAAGAAAATTTAAGTTGAAGGTTTGAAGGGGGCAGATGATAATGAATTTATGAATGGTATTTAAATGGGAGAATGCCACCTGTCACATTACCCGGGGTCCTGTTTCCACTCGCTCCTTTTCATCTCCATCTCTTGTTACTTAATTCTTGCGATACAAGTTTTTTTTATTCTCTCTCATTTGTTCTTCAAGGTCATTTGGCTGAAGAAGGGTCGACAGAGACCCGAAACTTGTCCCAATGACAATAAATCAATAATTGTCTATAATAAAAAGTATTGATTGGGCGGAGACACCCCCACCCCATTATAAATGACTTCAAGGTCCGATCGGTTGTGAAATTAAAACCACAGTGAAAATCCGATGACCCCTTACGCAGATGTGTTGCGCAGTGTCTCGTGTATGCCTGTTGATTGTGTCACGTCGCACGTGTCAGTTCTGAGCGCGCAGTGAACCCATCACGCACAGAGTTTGTGGTACTGAAATCTCTCACGATTGTATAGTGAGCTGACCTTGAAATTTCGGGTAACGAATCATTTAACACGGGCATTGTGAACAGACGATCTTTTCGAATTGCCCGATCCACTCTCTGTACAAGATCAAGAGTTGACACTCTCTTCCTTCGCTGACCGCTCGCATCATGAACGTCTGCACGCCTTGCTTGAAAGTTCCTGTACCATTGCCACCCTTTGCTGTCATTCATGAAAGTTTCACCGTACACATTGCTCGTTCATCGATGAATATGGATTGCAGCCCTTAGCATGAAGATATCAAATCACAGCAGGCACTTCACTCTTGGCGGGAGAGACTATTGTTTTATGCATGTTTATGGGCTTACAGCGCGCCCAGAACTGACACGTGCGACGTTATGTGATCGACAGGCATACTAGAGGCACTGCACAAAGGGTCATAGGATTTTCACTGTGGTTTTAAATTCACGACCAATCGGACTTGCATCCCTCGTATATCTTACAGTTACATCAAGAGAAGAGATAGCTTCAGCAGAACATGGTGATAACTCTCTTTTTTTTTTGTAACATTGAGTTAGGCACACCATTGCACTCTTATGGAACTGTACTTTAACTTGGCACTATTAAGTTGTCAAAAAATAGTCAATAGATTGTGTGAAAGTCACTTTATTGTGTTGCATTTTAGCAATTTCTCTCATGTCAAGAGGAAACATAGTAAGTAATAACCCTCAATGGCAAGGTGGTTGAAGGCAGTGATTGTTCTGTAGGAAGCCACAACACACACTTTTTGTGATACATTTGTAAAGCCTTGAAAAATGTAGATAGGGATGCTGTTTCAGGCTAAATTAAAGGAAATTCAGTAAAGGTAAGTGAGAGTTTTGATTAAGTTGCATCAAAAAGATCTGATTATCATAATTAGTCATAATTTTTAGCCTACTTTTGATTTTTATAAAAAAATGTAAGTAGATTTATGAGATCTACATGGCCCAATGTCTGTATGTGTGTATGTCTCCCCTATCAATTCAATCACGACGGAACTCAATTTAACCAAATTTGGTACAGAGTTAGCACTAGCGAAGGTCACCTCATTGTCATGTTTTATATTGCTGCCATCTTTACAAATTCAAAATAGCGGCCACCCAAATATTCAAAGCTTAAACCAAATTATGACTGAACTAATTATAGGATCTCTACCAAATTTTAGGAAAACATACCTTGGTGTGGGAAGCGTCTTGTGCCCAAATATTCAAGATGGTGGCCGTGCAAATCGTGCAGCATTATAATCCACAACTTATGATCCAATGAATCAATGTTCACGGCACTTGGCATTCAAATAGCTTTGTATGAAGACTATCTGTTACCAATGAGATCAGTATATTAGAGTGCATATTGCACGCAGCAGTATCTTGAAGTTATAAAATATAAAAATAAACACCCCAACACTTAAGAGCTACAGTAACGAAAATTAGCAAAATGGTAGACCCATATACACATAGTGGCCAAAAGCCACGGGAAGGATAGTCCTGTGAGAAAATGTTGGCTAGTGACGTCTATGCGGTGCAGGTGCCTCCTTACAGTCCTGGTAGAAATGGGTTCCTAACTCTCTCAACATTCTACTGGATGGTGATCTGACTCACAGTAGCCCTTCGATTGCCCCATATGGTTCTGCTGAGGCGACATGATGTCCGTTCGTTAAACACCTGTGGTCGTCCCATGCGGCGGTTTATGCGGATGGTAACATTATCTCTGCGATATTGAAAATCCACCCTCGATACTGTTGACCTGAGAAACCTGAATTTGCATGTGATCTCCAAAATGCTATGGGCCGTGCGCCGATGATCATCCACGTTCAAAGTCGGTTAACTCACGACGTGTTGCCAACTTCACTACACTCGTGTCTCTGACAGACTGCTATGCTCCGCCGCAGGTGGCCGCAATGCTCAGGAGTCATACACGGCTCATTTTCTCACGGGACTATCCTTTCCATGACTTGGCCACTAAGTGTAGGTAGCCTTGCATAGCCAAGACAAAATAACACACTGTCCATACATCCAAGATGTCTACGATAGGCCCAGCAAGCCAGTAGTGGATAAGGCACAGACATATTATTAATTTATAAAAATTAGTAACTCAGGTTGTTTGTGCACAATTAAGGCAAAACTTGGTGTAAGTGGAGTAATATATTAGAGGCGTCAGTAGCTTTAGTGATAAATTTATCACACTGAATATAATGCTATCCTGCAATTTCATAATTTCAAAGTAAAAAACTTTCTATGATTTAGAACTACAATAATGAAACAATGATAGATAGAAACCTGTATGTATCGTATGCTCAAAGAAAAATAACACTGACATTAAATATTAAAATGGTGGCTGGGCGTAATATTAGAACATATTTGTGAATCATACAGACATAAAACGAAACTTAGAAAGAAACAAGGGACGTTGCTAAAATAGGCCATAACTAAAACTTACAACGCTTGGTGGCAGTCTTGAAAATATAGAATAACTCAATGTATTTTTTAGATGCGACGACATTTAGCAATAATGTAGAACCTTCCTAATGTGGCTTCCTTATACTAAGTCAAAAGAAGAGCGACACCATACATTTGCGATGGCTGCTGGGCATATTCTTAAGACCTGAATATGATTTGCAATACAATAGCACAATTAACGCAAAGTTTAGCGAGAGAGTACTACAATACAAACTACCTTGCTACAATTATTCATAGTAATACCACACTGAATATAGTGTGCAACTGCCATTTTTATATTATAAAATATACAAACAAATAACTCTATATACAACCTGTGACAATAAAGTTTGATGAATAGTCCTGTACTGTCAACATAGATGAACAATGCACGACAGTGACCCTACTGTCCTTTGACCTCTCGTACCTATGCAATGCTGAGATCGGCGATACATGTCCTGGAAACTTTGCAAGAAAGCGTCCTTTGGGATGGTGTTCAAAAGCCTTGTCACGTTGCGTTCGGTGAATAAAGTCAGAACGGTCGACCTGGCAACATTGGCGACACACAACGCTGCATAGCGGAAGATTTTGACCACCTGCTCCCAATGTTGTTCAGTTGAGCAACGTATGTGTGCCGTGTAAGACCTGTTTGACACAGTGCGTGTTTAGCGCGTTGGTTCTGAACTGCGAACAGGAACATGAACGACCAAAAGATCCATGTACAGTTTTGTTTTAAGCTTGGCAAGACCTCGAAAGAAATGCATGCGATGCTGGTACATGCTTATGAAGACCAAGCAGTGTCCTTGAAATGGGTGTATGAGTGGTTCGCCCGTTTTCGAGGAGGCTGGGAAAGTGTTTCTGACAACCCCCGTAGCGGAAGACCGGTGACCGCCGTCGCTGACGAAAACATTGAGAAGGTGAGGACATTAATTATGAACGATTGGCGATTAACTGTGCGCATGATAGTGGATGAACTGCAGATTAACCGTGAATCCGTGCGACAAATCGTTACCCAGAAGTTAGGGAAGAGGAAAACTTTTTCTCTGGTATTGTACCACATCACTCGACTGACGATCAGAAGCAGGCACGGCACGTTCAGAGGCTTCACAGGATTTTGTTGAAACGGCGGATGCGACACCAAATTACTTGAATTGTATCCTCACTGAGGATGAAACCTGGTGTCTCAGGTACGACCCTGAAACGAAACGGCAAAGCATGGAATGGCGATTTCCAGGATCCCCTCATCAGAAAAAGGTCAATACGATGCTCGTCACCTTTTTCGATAGTCAAGGCATTATCCACAAGGAATTTCTACCTGAGGGAACGACGTTGAATGCTGCATGGTACATTGGCATTTTGACCCGTTTCATGAAACGTCTACGCAGGGTACGACCCCAGTACGCACAACAAGGTTCATGGTTTTTTGTCCATGACAACGCTCGCCCACACACAGCCAATATCGTCAAACAGTTCATGGCAAAAAAGGGGGTGGTGCAACTTGAACATCCCCCATACTCGCCAGATCTCATACCTCCAGACTACTTCCTATTCCCACGACTCAAACTTGCTTTGAAAGGAAGGAGATTTGACGATATTCCTGACATCCAACGCAATGTGATGAGGCTTTTGAACACCATCCCAAAAGACTCCTTCTTGCAAAGTTTCCAGGACATGTATCGCCGATCTCAGCATTGCATAGTTATGGGAGGGGACCTTCGTGCATTGTTCATCTATGTTGATAGTACAGGACTATTCACCGAACTTTGTCACAGGTTGTATATTTTATAGATACAAAATCTCAGATTAGCATTAATTTAGAACCATGTATGGGCTTTGTATGCCCTGGGTACTCCGGTATTCCCTGTCACAAATTTAATTCCAGTGACACTCTCCACTATCATTTCATTTCATCTGTCATTCATTTAATCATTGCCCCAGGGGAGTGCAACAGACTTTGGCAGCCGGCACAGTTCATATCCTCGCCGCTAGATGGGGGCTTCATTCATTCCATTCCCTGACCTGGTCGGTCGACTGGAAGCAGGCTGTGGATTTTCATTTTCATTGTATGGGCTTTCTATGCCAAAAGCAAAAGAACTTCCCTGCCATATATTCCAAATGGTGGCTGAGCCTACTATTGAAATTGCAAAATCGATAACTCAGGATCCAATTGCGCAATTAACACGAAACTTTGTAGGAGAACAGACACAAGATACCTTGCTTGCATTAATCATAACCCATAACTCTGCATATAGCATGCCTCCACCATCTGACATATGTTAAGACACTAATATTGGCAAAGCATTATGTATTATAGTTATAATCAAGAAACATAGGAAATATGTACTCTCATATAAAAGACTTTCTCTGCAGAATGTGCAAGATAAACTATTCCATTCATTCAATATGGTGGATGGTCATTCTTTACTAATGTTCCAATCAGTTCCTTTATGTGCAAAAGAGAAATTACGATGAAACTTGGTAAATGAAGAGTCTTGTAGGGTACCTTTCGTAACATTTATCACAAGAACGTTCAGTTATATCCCTTGATAATCTAGAGTTATAACTATACCCCTTCATTTAAGAGAAAGTATGCACTATGTTCTTTACTGAACATCTTGTTTCGTACTGGCATTTTGTACTTAATAGTTCTTTGGGCCTAATCTCTGGAAATCTTTCCCTCTTTCAACTTCAATGGACTGTGGTTTTCTTGGGATAAGACTTCATTGCCCCAAGAAAACTGTAGGTACAGTATGGGCTAATTTTTATTAGAAAGGAAATAATGTCTTTTGAGGCCTGTGGGACACAGTATTCTTAATAGAAATGCAACTTATATGAAAAGGCCTTCCCTTGCAGAAAGGAGAAATTGAAGCATGGACTCCATTTGGGAAGTGTGATGATGAGACAATATCTAAATAATTTTTCTCAACAGGTATAGGCTGTTCAGTCCCTGGCTATATTGTGAGGTGCAGTTTAAACTTATAAATTACTGTAATACTAGTTAAGGAGACCTAGAACACTATTAACAAGGGAATTCTTTTAGCTACTACACTTAGATTGTGACGAAACTCAGGTGAGGGGTAGCTGAGACAATGTACAGTACACAAGACTAGTGAAAATCATATTGGCCGAATTTAATATTGTTAATTCATTTTAGGGACGAATTGGTCATCGGCCATGTGTATTTTGATGTGTGTTGGATATATTTGAAAACCTGTATTTCTGTGGTGGGTGTATTAGTTAGGGCAAGGGATTGGGGTAGATACCCTGGGACTTGAAATAAGGTACTAACCCGACGTTTGCATGGGAGGGGAGAACCATACTTATTGTCACTGTCAGTGCTTGAATTTGTACCCCCAATGTCTGGATTGCTGCAGCTCCATTATAGTTGTTGCGTACGATTTAATGCACATGGCTATGCCACAGGGATCAATTTAATATTGAAGGCTGTTTTTTACAAGGAACTTGATTAAATCAGGTATGTGCCAGCAGAGATAATTGTACACCTTTGGACAGCACACATGAAAAGTTTTTGTTGAACTTCAGGTCTATAGTGTTGCAGATAATATTTATGAAGCACTAGCAATGTATGAGTGTCATAAAAATTCTCTATTTGAACTCCTCACGATTCAAACTAAACTCACCATTATTAACGTCTCCAAGTTTGCCTTGGGTGTCTGTATATTCGGATCACATCGTGTCACACCTGAGGTCCTGGGTTCGATTCCTGGTTGTGCCAAGAAATTGAATTCTGGTTTGAGGGTTGGAATGGGTTTCCTTCAGCCGTGTGAGGCAAAACTGAGAAGAGGTGGGTTTGATCCCTTTTCAGCCAATTTGGAAGTGGTTTTCCATGGTTTCCCCACTTCTTCTCCAGGAAAATGCTGGGATAGTTCCTAACGTAAGGCCATGGCCACCTACTTCCCAATCCTAGCTTCGGTTACAAGTGCACACACTGTTACAAACACCACAATAACACATGTATCAAGCAAATAAAAAGAAATATATAGGGATGTGTCAGAGAAACACTGTATAAATGCAAGGATGGTTTCCTCACAAATAGAGAATGCTTAATGCTTAATGGAATCTGTTTAACACTTGCACATGGATGACTGTGGTTTTAGAACTGCTATGATGGAGATGTGTACATCTGTAGTCCTGAAGACGGGTTAGAGGATTGATCATTTCTTTTGACATAGTGTGGGTAAGTGTTCATACGATTCTTTCGTTCCTTAGTGGCGGACCATTGTAACAGATTAAGTAAAAGGAAGTGAATATAGGAAAGGTCTGATCTGTGTGGCTTTTGTCGACTGTGCTGGTGGTGTCTGGCACTGCACCCCATTGCGTGGCTCGACTTCAGATCACAATGGAGATAACCTCTTCCAAGTTCCTCTTCTGGATTATGAAAATTAATGTACAGATACTACACAACTATCTTGCTCGGAAGGACCCTACTAGATGTGCATCACCGAAGGTGTGGGAAGTTTTTGTATTCCCAAGCCTCCAAGTAAATGGTCTACACAGAGACATGTCAGAATTAGTATAGCCCAAAAAGCATTTGCAACATTGTAACGTTTTCCTTTTGCCCCACGTTGGGCGCCAATTGTAATGGTTATTAATGCCCCATGTTGGTAGCAACAAGTGTAACAGTTTGACCCTCACGTTGAGCGACAAGTGTAACGGTTTACCTTTGCCTAAGCTATGTTGTTTTAATGGGCGCCAAGACCTCAATGCAATGTTGAAATCTAAATTTGTATTTAACAACGTCTAGCTCTGGCAGAACACCTTCAAGACTTGATTCACTCAGATCGTGGTATGATTTGATCATTAACCCAACACACAATTGTATCAGGAGAAGGAATTGGTCTATATCTAATGCTACCTACTGAAAGCAAAGATTGCATTGTAAAAGAAATGAATTTATTATATAAAACAAGAATAGCAAAATTAATAATAATAATAATACGTTTAAAATTTAAATTGGAGCGTTGCGATTTTAATATTACCGATAGAAAATTACGTGAAAACGGAGTCTGATAAATTATTGATTTTACTCTTATTCCCAAGCTATGAAGTTACTGAAATATGAAATATAAAACAAAGAGAAATGAGAGATTGCGTATTTCTGCGTCATTCGCGCTTACCACTGGAAATGGCCGAAGCCTTTCCCTCGTACTGGATGATGCTGTGAGCTTCCCACAGTCTCCTGGACGTCGACATCTTTGTCGATATTTGTTGAGATTCTGGTAGATTAGATAATTCTATGGTCTGTACATCGGACCCAAACACTCGTACAACCACACTGGTTAAGTTTTACAAAAGTTAGTAACATCGGAACATCGGAGCGACTCCCGCGTACAACCGTACTCGTTAAGTTCTATACAGATAGTCCTCGTTCCACGGCGCGCTGAACGATATATGCACACCTCCGCATCCCCACTCTTCAGCCGACTTCCAGCTTACGTGGTCTCCACTGATTGGCTGCTCCCTACGCGCTAGATCCCCACTCTGGCTTACTACACTCGGCGGTAGGCTGAAGTCTTATTCCGTTCCATACATCCGCCTTTTCGTTAAGCTGCAACGCAGGATTGCGTCATGCTTCCCGACAAGATTAAGCCTGTACTTGAATTCCCAGTGACTCATGTCTCTCAATATACCCTAACTGACGAAACTCCGTAAAATTCCGTAATCATATAATTTTCTATGATATTGTCGTTCGTAATAATTTGCTTGATAGTATTTTCTAAGACATAGAAAACCAATCTGTATGCTTATAATTTTATAAATTGCTCCGAAAAATACCTTAATAATAATTATAATAAATTAACATGAAAATTTATCTTGGCTGAACAATTTGCCGCGTAAATAAATAGAGAATGGCTTCCTACTGACTTACGCCAGTGGCATGAAAACCCCTCGAAAAACACGTTACAACATTTATACCACCAGTGCGGCATCTTAAGGGAACAGATAGGCGCAGGTGCTCAAACCTTTGAAATCCATCATAAATTCATGGTTCATTTATGGTTGTTAGTATTGAATATAGAGGTGAAGTGGTACATAATGGAAAGTTGTCGGTTCCATTCCCATGTTTACCGTGGCACTCATTCTCTTGGAGTGTGTGGACCTGGCCGATCTGCGAAGAGCTCTCAAACTGCCTAACACCCTCTCCCTTATTCTCCGTGATGACAGGCCGTCAGCAGACCTCGTCATCCGGCTCATGATGGAGTGTGACTATTTTCTCAAGTTTTAATGTAGTTTAAGACTTTCAGTTTTAGTCTGTTTTATGCTTTTTATTGCATTCATCTATTTTATTGTTCACTATGCCTTATTTGTTTTATTGTTTCTTACCATCCCCCTTTTAATATTTTCATCCAAATATGGTAAGGCATAATTGTTGGGGCTCACTGTCTGTTCTGTATATGCCATTTTAGTTTCATCCCTGGCAGTGTTATATAAACCATTTTTGTTTCATCCCTGGCAGTGGGCTGTTTTTATCTTCATCCTTTCATTTCATCCCATTTCATTTCATTAGGGGCCCCTTAAAACAAGAATTATCATAGACTATTCCCATGTGCTATTGTCAACTGATTACTCCTTTTTGAAAAAGTAACAAGCATTTTTGTTACTTTGTTATTCTTAAAAGATGCAGTTATAGTTAGTTACGTTACCTTATCATTACCTTGTGGCTGACTTATTTGCGGCAGTTTTCCATTCTTACCATTAGATATCGTATCAGATAGCTGGAGTTGCCAATCGGCCAGGCCAGTCTCTAGACCCACGGTACCTCCCATTGAAGGCTGTAATATTGAGGCAATAGTTAAGCCTGTGAATACAGCAACAATTCCATTTCCTGCAAATCTCCACCCAAGTTAAAATACAGAGTTAAAAATATTGGTTGCTCTAGCTTACATTACTATAAAGTATGTATGTCTATGACCTTAGCCCAGGGCCATCCAGTCATTGCGCTCGGGGAGCACTGGGCAGTCAGACTAGCGTTCCTTCCCCTACCACCACTACACTGTGGCAGCAAGGAGACGGACGATGTTGGGACCACACTAACTAGATACAGTAATTATATACAGTCGTGCGGCTGACGTCTCTTGTGGGAATGTTGACATATTAATAGTTTTTTTTGCCATAACAAATATACCGCATATACAAATCGAATGGTACTCCGATGTATGGAATGTGCAGGAAACTAACACAATATTGTGATTTATTCCAAACTGAAATGTGAACATATTAGAGAGGAAAATTCAACAACATATTGTGTTCTTTTTAACACCTTACATTTCTGTTGCACACTAAACATTTGGCATACCCTGTACATAAAAGTGAAATTTCCCATTCTGCTTTAAAGACTGCTGCTTTACCACTCCTTTTTTTAATATTGTTCAGTCATGACCATTGCGAAACTGATTTACTTACACGCTGTCAACAAAGTGCATTGGACTAGACCAGGGGTCTCCAAACTACGGCCCGGGGGCCACATCCGGCCCGCGGACACATTTGGTCCGGCCCGCGGAGAGCTAGCATACTTGAAAACTCCTTTTAGAGAACATATTTTTTTATAGCAAATTAAATTTAGTTTACTGAAGTATTCTAATTTTATGTTGAATAATTATTAATATGACATCTACATTGATATGGTCATGGGCTAACTACTCATAACATTGTTGTAGGCTTATTGTTATTGTTTTTGTGGTAAGTTGGATAAAGAAACACAGAATTGTAATGAGTAAAGACATGTATAACATGCAGACATATGAAATACTAATGAGATTTATGTAATTGAGATTTTCCACTGACAATAGTTTGTAGTTGTGGACTAATTTTACTTGTACCAATTATTAAGAGAGATTTAAGATGCTCATCAGTTAATTTAGATCTGTAAACATTTTTTGTGTACTTCATTTTGGAGAAGGTCTTCTCACACAAATAAGTAGTACCAAAAACAGAAAACAGCCCACGAGCAAATTTATGCAAATTATCAAATTGTGTCAGTGGAAGACTCTTATAAAATTCCAACAAAGATGAGTTTTGATATTTGTTCTTAATTATATCACTGCACTGTAGTTCAATCATTTCCATTTGAAGTTCCGGGGCTAGGGTTTCAATGTCAGTATCAAAAGGATCCTGAAAAATCTTAATTTGATTCGCAAAGGCATCGAAGTCCGAGAAACGAGTATCAAAATTTATTTTCAAAGCACTCAAAGTTTCGATTGCAAAATCGATAGGAAACTCAGTCTCAGTGGTGTGGCTGAATATTTCACATGTTTTAAAATGTGAAAAACATTTACTTCGTAGTTGTGATTGAAACAGTATCAATTTCTTCCGGAATGATTTGATATTAGTGTATAAATCAGGAAGATGCTGGTTTTCTCCTTGCAATCTCAAATTCAGTTCGTTCACATGTTTTGTCAAATCAACATAGAATGCTAACTTCCACAGCCATGCGTTGTTTTGTAATTCAGTAAGAGGGCGATGCTTTTCATTCAAAAAAATTTCGATCACTGCTCGAAGTTCAAAAAAGCGCTGAAGGACTTTCCCACAACTAAGCCAACGTACGGCAGTATGATAAGGTAAGTCATTTTCTCCAATCTCTTCAATAAATTGTCGGAATTGTCGGTGATTCAGCCCAAAAGATCTCATAAAATTAACAGTTGATATGACTGGTTTCAGAACTTCAGACATATCCAAACATTTTCCGCACAAAGACTGTTGATGAATGATACAATGTAAGACTAATGGTTTTGAACCACCGTCATTTTCTACAGCCTTTGATACAAGAGCGACCACTCCTTTATCTTTCCCACTCATCTTTTTGCCTCCATCAGTTGTAATACATTTCAAGTTCTTCCATCGAAGGTTCTTTTGATTAATGGCCATTTCAACTCCTTTAAAAATATCTGTACCAGTAGTTGTGCCATGAATACTATACATATCAAGAAGTTCTTCATGCACTTCATAGCTTTTATCTACTCCTCGAATATAAATCAACACCTGAGCAGTATCTGACACATCCGTTGACTCATCCAAGGCCAAAGAAAACCACTCAACATCTCCATTTTTGTCGAACAGTTGAGAGGATATATTTTCAGCGATGTTTTCTACCCTTCGAGCCACAGTGTTTGCTGACATACTGACAGTTTTTAATAAATTTACCTTTTCAGGGCACATTTCTTCGGCTGCTGCAATTATGCATTCTTTGATCATTTCTCCATCGGTGAATGGTTTTCCACGTTTTGCAATTTCAAGAGCCACACAAAAGCTGGCACGAGTTGCAGCCTCTTGTTCGGTTTTGAGTTTTGTAAATGAAGATTGCTGCGATTTCAATCCGCGCTCATAGCTTCGAATTTTTCTGTCCGCAAACTTCCTGTATATTTTGAGTAATTTTGAAAATGTTTTGTTTCATAATGACGTTTAATGTTATATTCCTTGAGAACGGCTATGCTTTCATTGCAAATCAAACATAGCGCCTTGTTACTGGACTCAATTACGAAATACTGAATGTTCCACTCATCTTTGAATTTTCTGCATTCACTATCAATTTTTCGCTTCTTTTCCATACTACTAAATCACACACAAAAGCAACAATTCAAATCAAAATACTGTTACAAAGATGTCTTAAACTTTAACACGCACAAACACGTTTTAAGGAGGTACGCACTATTTTATTTCTCAACAGTGTCATAGGAACTGACTTGTGGTTGCACAACTAGCCTTCTTATATATTCCAATTACTGCCATCTAGAAGTGAGTGGAAGACACCAGAACTCTCTCGAACCAACGAGATTACTCTGTACGTGCTATTAGCGCCATCTGTTAGCGATAGAAGGTACTACCTATTTCCACTTGTGTCCACCAGATGTCGTGTCACGTTACTCCTCATGGCTCGTACTCTACGACTAATCTAGAAATTACAGATAATGACAGGAAAATTAATAATATGCAGTGTTGCCGTTTTGCGGACTTTAGTCCGATTTGCAGCCTTTTTTCAACGTTGCATACTTTTTCGGACTTTTTTTCATCAGTGGACTATTTCACTTTTTACCACCGGCAACAATGATAATATGGTTTTGGCCCTCGGAACTTACTGGAGTAATCAGTATGGCCCTAAGGCTGGAAAGTTTAGAGACCCCTGGACTTGACTAGCAACACTTCAGCATGCTCAGCCAGCCAAGCAGGGGCGGAGCTAGGGGACGGCGACCGCCCAGGGCACCGCGGTCCACGGGGCCCCGCGCCATGGATTTTTTAATGTAATTAATTACAGTATACTTTTCAAACTAATTTAAAATTCATATTCCTTTTTTCAGTGCTGCTATGACCTCCCGTGACCGATTAGCACAGGGCCATCCAGACAGTGCTCCGGCCGCGCTCTGAGTCAGTGCTCCGAGCGCTTTCCGTGGTTCAAATCCCGGTCACTCCATGTGAGATCTGTGCTGGACAGAACGGAGGCAGACAGGTTTTTCTCCGGGTACTCCGGTTTTCCCTGTCAACATTTCATTCCAGCAACACTCTCCACTATCATTTCATTTCATCTGTCATTCATTTAATCATTGCCCCAGAGGAGTGTGTCAGGCCTTGGCAGCCGGCACAGTTCATATTGGAAGGTAGTTTCAGAAGTAGTGGGAGGAGCTTGGCTGGCTGAGCGTGCTGAAGTGTTGCTAGTCTAGTCCAATGCGCTTTGTTGACAGCGTGTAAGTAAATCAGTTTCGCAATGGTCATGACTGAACAGCATAAAAAAAAGGAGGGGTGAAGCAGCAGTCTTTAAAGCAGAATGGGAAATTTCATTTTTATGTACTGCTTATAAAGGGTATGCCAAATGTTTAGTGTGCAACAGAGATGTAAAGTGTTAAAAAGAACACAATATGTTGTTGAATTTTCCTCTCTAATATGTTCACATTTCAGTTTGGAATAAATCACAATATTGTGTTAGTTTCCTGCACATTCCATACATCGGAGTACCATTCGATTTGTATATGCGGTATATTTGTTATGGCAAAAAAAAACTATTAATATGTCAACAATCCCACAAGAGCCGTCGGCCGCACGACTATACGTAATTACTGTATCTAGTCAGTGTGGTCTGAACATTGTCCGTCTCCTCGCTGCCACAGGGTAGTGGTGGTAGGGGAAGGAGCGCTAGTCTGACTGCCCAGCGCTCCCGGAGCGCAATGACTGCATGGCCCTGTAGCAGCTTTAGATTTCAGTGAAATAATAAGAGACTTCAGATGGGAAAAAATTCGCAAAGTCATATTTTAATATTTCATAGTTTACATAATCTTCTTCATGGCGACTTAAAGGTTTCTTTCATATTATTAAAAAAGTGTAGGCTACTGTAGTGTATTCAACATATTGTAACTATTATTTATTTTATTATTATTACCAAACTATTTTCCATTTGATTAGTTATTTTTTTATTTCCTATTGTTGTGGGCCCCACCTTATCATATCGCCCAGGGTCCCGCAAGGCCTGGATCCGCCACTGCAGCCAAGCTCCTCCCACCTCTTCTGAAACTACCTTCCAACAAAGCGCTCGGAGCACTGTCTGGATGGCCCTGCCTTAGCCATAATATATTCTTTTTCCCGTATTGATTACGATATCTCTGCACGGTTACAATAAAGTAATTAGAAATATAACTCACTCTATGTTAATGTGTTACCATTAAATGTAATGGAGACACAGTTAATATAATTAATAATGCAGTTCTTCCTCCTTTCCTTGGTATTGCAAATGGCATTGCTCCTACACCCTGCCAAAGACCCATTCTTGTAGTTTACTATTACGGTTTTTATTTCTTCACTGAATGATTCCTTTCATGCAGTCTCTGTTTATGTGCTCTACGTTGAATTTACACCTGTCAGTATAATGAGTAGTCTTTAATAGTCTGGATTTGATAATTTTTCCACAGGTTGTTAGTGTAGGGTTCTATAGATTTCATATTTGATTATGCAATGCATAGATCCCGGAAGATGTACTCTGTTAAACATGAATGTCATACACTTGTCAAAGAAATATTTTTTCTGCATTTTTGTACTCTTTCTTTCCATAGCGTTATAAATCCAGTCCATGGGGGTCGAACAAACCTTGAAGATACGACTTGTACAGAGACTGAATCGATCATCAGTTCTCGTCAAGGTAAGACATTATCTTAGCACCTTTTGAACCTGATTGTACCTTTTTATTTCTGCCTCATGCTAATATGCACCAGTTGCTCCCTTGTAACAACTCTATACTGTTCTTTTCACTGGTTTGCTGTACTCTCACAAAATTAATGTTAAGTTGCCGTGCTAAGATGATTATTGTGTCATCTTAATTGGCTGCATACATAATCATCTAGCACAGTTTCCAGCCTTATTGGCTGGGTCTGTTTGGCACATAAGTCTCTCCACCCGAGGCTCAGTCCATTCATCAAAGCGTTGGGGGTATCTGTTACTGGCTTGCTGAGCCTATCGTCGCTTTACCAGAGCCCTGTTAGCCGTCACTTTTCAGGGTTCCTGTATGACCTTCACAGCTACCGTAGAGGTCCCAGGGCACATGCAGTCCCCTACTTAATGCCGTTGCCCATCTCGCATAACTTGGACGAGGGGTCCAGTGTCCAGTCTAGTCTGCAAGCCTCTGTTTGCGAACAAGTCTCCTCCATGGCCCCCTATTAGCAGTTATCACTGTGGCCGCCTCTGCTTCTAAACCTCTCACTTTGAAATCGCTCAACACTGAATCTAACCATCGCCTCCCAGGTCTACCTCTGCTTATCTTACCCTCTACAGCCAAACCTCATAGGTAATCTTCTCTTCCCCAGTCTCTTCACATGATCCTACCATCTGAGTCGGCTCATACAAACAGCTTCATATACTATGTTCATTTCTAACTTAGCCTTTATCTCTTCATTACGAGTAACTTCCTGCCAGTGTTCCCATCTATTTGTCCCAGCAATCATTTGTACTATCCTCATATCAGTTTGCGTTACCTCTAGCTTATGCATCAGATATCCTGAATTTACCCAGCTCTCACTTCCTTACAGCAAGGTCAGTGTAAATGCAGAGCAGTGTAGAGAGAGATTCGTCGCTACACCAAGTCTTTCTTGCAGAATACTGTAGATCGCATCTAAGAACTCGCTGCATTGGCTTTTCTGCGTCTAGACTCTATTTCTTTCCTCATTCTACCATCGTGAGAGAATACACAGCCTAAGAACTTAGAATATCCACCTGCTCCAATTTAGTTCCTGCTATCTGGTATTCTATTTTCTTTTGTTTCTTCCCGACTGACATAACCTTTTGAAATGCTAATTGTCATACCGTATTCCCTATATTTCTACTGGTGATGTAGCTGTAGTGGTATCTTATCTAGTATAGGCACTAGCAAGTGTGCTCACATAACCTACATAAGGAAGTGTGATGTTATACAGGGATAGTCTCAGTAGAATAAAGTAGGGAGTGATAGAGGAGTAACACCTCTTTAAAAAACCTTGGTCCAGCTGGCCCGGCTGGTAGTACCTTGTTAGGGTCTCTTGCCAGGGTTACGGTGAAGTCCTCAACGGTACCTGCAGTGGAAGAGGTGAACTCTGGCACAGTGTGGTTGGCAGATGGGGCAGCCTATTGCTCAGGTTTAATAGGGCAAACCATTGTCCATATTTATGATGGGCAGATATTGGCCCAAAGGCAAAATGAGCGGAGGAGGAGCCAATCGCCCTTATGGCTCCCAACGGTCATAGAGGCGGAAGAGGTCAGGCCAGACGGACTGGCTGTAAAGGGGCACCTCAGTAGTACTTGAGTATGCGGCAGTTCGTTGCAGTCACTGTGTTCGGTCCTGCATGTCTCATTCTTTGTGTGCCGCAGGATAAGGCTCGGAGATCATAGTGTGTGGGTCTCGTCCTGGTAAGCTGAGATCCACCCTAAACAAATTCACGCCAGTGGCACTTCTTCCGAACGTCACTTACTTTCAAAGTCCAACGGCGATGGGATATGGATGGTGGGGGCAGGTTATGGA
Organism: Meconema thalassinum; assembly: GCA_946902985.2. NCBI lineage: Eukaryota > Metazoa > Arthropoda > Insecta > Orthoptera > Tettigoniidae > Meconema > Meconema thalassinum. The sequence continues at coordinate 882,434,132 of OX336389.2, read as the reverse complement.
TGTAACTGGAAGCCCCTAGTTCGGACCTGCACGTTGGCAGCAGATGTGGGATGGTCGTCTTTCGGAGACTCGGTGACTACTTGGGAATTCGGTCCTGCATCTGTGTTTGGGCAGGCCTATTTAGGAACACCACTGCCCACCCCACATGGGGAAGGCCCTAGAAAAGGTGGGCTAAACATCGGAAGTCACAATCTTGGTCCGGCTGGGCAACCGCACTCAGCAGGTCACCCCTCATGCGGTTGAAACTCAAAAACAGTAAAGAATCACAAATTGGTTATTGGATCATGGAACATCAGAACTTTGCTTGCATACCTGCCAAGTTTTCCGGTTTTCCCAGAAGTTTTCCGGATTTTTGAGGTGTTTTCCAGTTGTCCGGATTAACATAGTTTTTTTTTCTTTCAGGATTTTCAATTCCCTAGCTTTTTTCCGTTCTCTGCATCCAAATCTCATTTCAGTTTTGATTTTTGATAATAGCTGCTATTCTGAGATGCTAGTGTTTGAAATTGGACTGAAAATCAACTGATAAGTGTATCGATAATCCCGTCTCGCAGATTATCGCCGCGCTTTTGTCATTAATTCCTTGAGTTTGACATTACGCTGCATCTCGTAGAATATCGCTGCATTTATATTTCTCTTTGTGCTTCGACTCTTTGTTACCGGGAAAGCTTGGTTATAAGCAGTGTTTGCTGTAGTTCTGGTATTCGTGCAATTGTGTGACAAATTTTTGTGGGATTTCGTGTTTTTGTGATGAATTCAAGTAAGAAACTATATCATCAGTCTTTCAGGAAGGCATATTCTTCAGCATTTTTGGAAACTGGCACAACGAATTAGTTAGTCTCACATCACCAAGAGTTTGTAATCCTTTTCCCTGTAGTCTTTTCTCGCAATTTTTAAGACCTTGCGATGCATGTACGCGTTAAATTTTTGCACTTTGGGATCTTCTGGATTTCTATTTTTGAAAGTTGGCAGGTATGTGCTTGATATGGACAATAACATTAGACCTGAGTGAAGGTCAGCTCTTGTAACCCATGAGTTATCAAGACTCAACGTTGACATTGCTGCTCTCAGTGAAACTAGGCTGTCTTCTGAAGGCAATATTACTGAATCTGGAACAGGATATACCATCTTCTGGAAAGGAAAAGAGGAGGGTGAATGTCGTATTCATGGTGTGGGCTTCGCTGTGAAGACCAAACTGGTAAATTATCACCAACTTACGCCCATTGGAATCGGCGAAAGGCTCATGACTCTCCGCTCCCCACTCTCAGAAGGTTCCATTATGACACTCATCTCTGCCTATGCTCCTACATTAGATTCTGATGATGAAGTAAAGGCTAAATTCTATGATCAGCTAAGTGAAATCATCTCCAAGGTACCATCTGCAGATAAACTCTTGCTCCTCGGTGATTTCAATGCCAGAGTTGGGAAAGTTCACAGGCTATGGAACAATGAGATGGGAAAACAGGGACTTGGAAAATGTAATCCCAATGGATTGTTGCTTCTTGGTCTTTATGCAGAACACGAACTTTTCATTACCAACACGCAGTTCCGACCTAACCGCTTCAAAACCACGTGGATGCATCCTTTTTCCAAACCTTGGCACATTCTTGATTATGTTATTACCCGGCAATGTGATCAAGACATTCTTATTACCAGAACAGCAAGGAATATAGACGATTTTTGGACAGATCATAAACTTATTATATGTAAGCTCAGGATATCCATCAGACCTAAACCACCTAGGAAAATCAAAAATTTGCCAAGAAAGAAGTTCAACACATCCAAACTTTAGGATGAATCCATCTCTAAACATTTTGGAAACGGATCATCACCCAGTTATTAGAAAACCCAGTAACGTATGACATTCAGCAAGAATGGGCCACACTACAGAAGATTATCACACAGTCAGCTGAGGAAACCATTGGTTTTATAGTGCGGAAAAGACAAGACTGGTTTGATGACTTCAATGAAGAAATTCTGTCTCTCATCAATGCCAAAAGGAATACCTATCTTGCCCATCTTCAAGACCCAACTTCCAACACAAAGAGAGATAAACTACTGGAACTCGAGGGTAAATGTCAGACGCAGATAAGGCAGATTAAAAGTACTTGGTGGCAGCAGAAGGCTCAGGAACTGCAAAGACTATCAGATGTTCGAGACTTGAGGAACTTCTATGCAGTACTCCAGGAAATATATGGACCATCTCGCTCCTCATCAGGTACTAGGGCTGTTACTTTTAATCGATTAATTTCAGATTTCGGTTAATCGATTAATCGAAACAGAATAATCGATTAACTATCGTAAATAACGATTAATCGATTAATCAATTAGTCGATTAATCGGTTATTCGATTAATCGGTTATTCGAATAATCGATTAATCGGTTTTTGATTTGTTTTGCCGATTAATCAATGTATTTCGCATTTTTAACTACGCTCTCACAGAATCAACCAACTATGACACAACTTGGTTTCTTAATGCAATCACTCGACATGGTTAGCCGGAGCAGTCCCAAGTTGGATGATGTTTTTGATTCTTTTAGGGGCTTTGCAACATCGTGGTCACGTATCCCCGCGTACTGGGGTGTGTTTAAGACATGTCTGATATCATGGGTCACTGCGATGTCTGTACCAGTGTGTGTATTTGTAATTCAGGTAGAATATGGGTAGGAACCGACCGTGGCCTTGAATTAGGTACCATCCCGGCATTTGCCTGGAGTAGTAATGAGAAACCATGGAAAATCATTTCCAGGATGACTGAGGTAAGAATCAAACCCTCCTCTATCAGTTTTGCTTCACGAGGCTGAGTGTACACGTTCCAGCCCCCACACCAGAATTAAATTTCTTGGCAGAGCCGGGAATCGAACCCAAACCTCTGTGATGACAGCTAAGAATGCTAGCCACTGCTCAACGCCTGCTTTGAGGTTTCATTTAACTTCACTCCAAGGATTACCGTGTTGGAAGCCCTTTTTCAGGCTTGCCTTAGAAATCAAAATTTGTTCGCTAATCCTGAAAAAAATACTACATGATGTTAATAAATACTCTTGGATGACTAGTTTCAATCGTCAAGTGATCATCATCAGATCATTTACACGTAGGCTATTAAATCTACTGTATATGGAGAAGTATGGAATGATAATTACAATATATACACTTATTTATTTGCAGTAGCAATTAAACTACCAAACTAAAGATATGTGCTATTTGTTGAGATACTGATAGTTATTAAATGGTGCACTTCGCAGTTTGAGCGATGTGTGGTCCGTTTAGGTGCACAGCGTGAGGACGATTATGCTGACACAATAACCTGACCATTTAATAACAATCACATAATGGCACTAAGCAAGCAAACTTGAGGATCAATCACAACTATCAGTATCTCAACAAAAAATAACATATCTTTACTATTTGTGCTAGATTAATTACTACTGCAACTAAAAAAGTGTATGTATTGTAAATATCATAACCCAAACTTGTCGACACAGATTAATAGCCGAAGTGTAAAGATCTGATGATCGCTTGACGATCGAAACTGGACATCTAATTGTATTTATTAATCTCATGTAAAAAGTCTTTGACCGTCCGAAAAACATTAAATTTCGACTCCAAAGATACAAATAAGACGTCTTACGAACGAAGGTATGTCTAAAGTCAACACTTAGGCAAGTTCGATAAAAACTCAATGATCTCATGGTAGGGCAGTTATAAAAAGCGCGGTAAAAATAGGAAATCTTGTAGATGTAGCGTAAATATTGCAATCATTGCAAAATACGAACTGGACGTCTATCTTGGGAATTCACCGCCTGACTTGCATACTCACCCTTTTTCACAGGTTGAAAATGAATAAACAATATATCAAAGGCCCGCTAAACTAGCGACAAAATACTTGATATTCCCCGCTGGGAACATTGTGACTGCAAGGCGGAGCTGCCTCGTCCCAGAAAATGAGTACTTGCTTGTGTTTTTGCACCAAAACAGACCGTCTGTTGAAATGTATTGTCACATTTATTTTTAAATATTGCATCTTGTTTGTGAACTGTTGAAGCCATTGTTTCAGTGTTGCCTATACAAAAACTGTCAGTTGTAACTCTTCAGTCGGTCAACATGAGTTTGTCTATTGACTGTGCGGGGTGCAATGTAAAAATAATATGAGTAATAAGTAAATAAACTACTTGTAAAATTACACGTACTAGTTATGATCACAATGAGCACGGCAGGAGTAGGCAGGCTAAAGCGTATCAACTGTACGACCAAGGCTCCGCTGAGATATGTAAACTTATGCATAATAGAATTCAATTGCATGCACTAAGTTTATTTTATTTATTATATTGTGTTATTCTTATTTGTATACACGATCATAATACTCATAAATAATTCACAAATCCTTATTAAACAAACTAAACGTATACAATGCTCAAAAAAGGCCTCGCATATTGTGATTCAGTAACTTGTTTATTTTGCTATGTGTATGTTATCATATTATACACAATATAGGGTACATACTAAGAAAAACCACGCACAATCTGCGTTGCAAAAGAGACAGAAACACACGACGAATAACAAAATTGATAATGTGGGACAGAGCACACAACCGTCTTATTCATGTTGGGGCATATCAATACCATGTATGGCCACCACGAGCTCTAATCCATGCTTGCAGATGACGAGGCATACTGAGCACCAACGGATACAACGTGGTTTGGGGCGGATTCCCCCACTCTTGGAAAGCAGCTTCAATCAGTTGCTCTTTGTTTATTGGAGGATTGGGACGGTGCGAAATTGCCCTCTTGAGCTCTTTCCATGCATGTTCATTACAGTTCATGTCCGCAGAATTGGCAGGCCGCTCCATTCTCTGTATGACATGCATCTGAAGGAACTGATTGACCACCCTAGCTCGATGGGCACGAGCATTATAGTCCACTAGTGTAAAGCCCTCACCCATTGTAGTAGCAAATCCTGTAACGATGTTGTCTGTATACACCAGACCAGTCATGTTACCGTGGATAGGAATTAGTGGCGTACGTCGACCGAACATGATTCCACCCCAAAACATGACTGAACCTCCTTGCTGTTCGTGGCTTTCCTGGATGAAGGGCTCGTGAAATCTCTTACCTACTCGGAGCATTCCAGTGTGGCGACGTAAAAGTGATAGTGATTGTAATAGCGATCATAACTAACACGTGCAATGTTCCCAGGAGTGTTATTTACTTATAATTCATATAGTTTATACATTGGACTCCGCCCAGTCTCTGGGCAAATTCAAGTTGACCGCCTGAAGAGTTACAACCTACAGGTCTTTGTGGAAATTAGGCTAAACCAGAATAAAACAAAAATGTTCCTGTCCTAAATTGTAAACAGCCTTTCCAACAAAAATTGAACAAAATTCAAAAGCATTGCTGAAAACTCCTCGTTTTCTTTTCCTGAAACCCTTCCCAATTTTATTGATGTTTGTCTTTCCACGGTCACTGACTGTTATTTGGTTATTGTTAACATAAACAAGGAAGGACACGTATCTTTACGCAAAATTTAACTTTTATAGAGTCTATACATCATTCCGAAAATAAGCCTAACTCAACTTAAGCGATGACTTCTCATTTAAACCATTTTCAAGACGTATTTTCTTATCTCGTGTCTACTATCAGTTAATCGATTTTTCGGTTAATCGATTATTCGATTAATCGATTATTCGGTTAATCGATTAATCGGTTTTAAGGAGCTTCGATTAATCGATTAATCGATTCCGATTAATTTCAAATTAATCGATTAATCGATTATTAATCGATTAATTGAAAATCGATTATCACCAGCTCTATCAGGTACACTGAAAAGCCCTGATAATTCTACTACCTTTACTGACAGTCAAGAAATCTTGGAACGCTGGAAGGAGCACTTCTCCAATCTCCTAAATCGTCCATCAGCAGCTGCTGAAGACTTCCTTTGTGATGTGCCGCAACAACCTGAACAACAGTGGTTGGCAGTACCTCCTACTTATCATGAATTCACTGCAGCTCTCGCCCAATTGAAACCCAGAAAGGCACCTGGCCCAGATAACATCCCTCTGGAACTAATTTAAGCCGGAGGTCATTCCCTCAAAACAAGGATTTTCACCCTTATCCTCAGAATATGGGAATCAAGAAAGGTACCTGGAGACCTAAAGAATGCCACTATCGTCACTATCTTTAAAAAGGGTGATCGCAGTGTTTGTGGCAACTACCGTGGTATATCACTATCAATTGTGGGGAAGATTCTTGCTAGAATTCTACTTAACCGCCTCAAGGTTATCTCTGAGAAGATCCTCCCAGAGTCACAATGTGGATTTAGAGCTTCCAGAAGCACAATTGACTTGATTTTCTGTGTAAGACAGCTACAAGAAAAATGTAGAGAACAACAGAATCCACTCTTCTTAGTCTTTTATGACTTGGAAAAGGCATTTGATTCGGTTCCAAGACCAGCCATGTGGGCGGTGCTGAAGTGGTTTGGTTGTCCTCAGCGATTTGTAGATCTAATCAAGGCTCTCGATGATGGCATGACAGGTCAGGTTTGCCATCAGAATAAGATGTCCGATGAATTTCCTATTACCCATGGATTGAAACAAGGATGTGTACTGTCTCCAACGCTTTTCACGCTGTACTTGGCTGCAATGCTTTATGATTCACCCACAAACATCCCAGGTGTGGAGGTGAAGTATCGTTTTGATGGAGGGCTTTTCAACCTAACTCGTCTCCGCTCCTGGAGGAAAACTCGGGTTACTAAGGTTACTAACATGTTGTATGCAGATAATGCTGCGGCACCAACTCTCACACCAGAAGAGCTGCAAGAGTCAGTTAATTGTTACAAAAGTGCATGTGATCGCTTTGGCCTTACCATAAATGTCAATTTAGACTAAAGTCTTGGCACAACCTTCACCAGGCACACCTCTTTCTCAGTTCAATATCTCCATCTCAAATTTGCCATTAGAGCAGGTAGACCACTTCTCGTACCTGGGCAGTACCATTTCGGTGAGCTGTACCTGTGAGCAGAATGTGGATAAGAGAATTGGCGCAGCCCATGCAGCATATGGTCGATTAGCACACTGGGTCTTCATGTTTAAAGATCTGTCCATGAGTACAAATCTTATGGTTTACAAAGCAGTAGTCATTTCTACATTGTTGTATGGCTGTGAAACGTGGACCCTTTACCGACGTGAACCTAGGAAGCTTGAGCGTTTCCATCTACAAAAACTTCGATCAATCCTGAGGATTAAATGGGAAGACCGCATTACCAATATTGCTGTTCTTGAAAAGGCTCAAATCAACAGCATAGAATCATCCATAATAGGTCACCAATTTAGATGGATTGGTCATGTCCATCGGATGGATGATGTGAGATTACCTCGTCAAATGCTATATGGTGAGTTATGCTATGGCACCAGACCTCATGGTGGTCCTAAGAGGCGCTACAAGGACCAATTTAAGCAGACCCTGAAATTGACAGGTCTTGATTCACAAACCTGGGACATGCTGGCTGAAGACCGCTCAACTTGGCGCCGTACCATCTCAGATACTGTAAAAACGTTTGAAAGGGACAGACGCACACATGAAGAGGCCAAGCGTCAAGCTAGGAAACTTCGAGCAGCCCAACCACGTCCTCCTCCAGCAATACTATGTGACTTGTGTGGACGCTTGTTCTATGCCAGGATTGGACTCTAGTCACCGTAAACACATCCACAAACTGGACTGAAGGAAGATGATTTATACTTGGATTCAAGTTAAACCCGATGATGATGACTGGTGATGTATCTTACATTTTTCAAACTGCCATTGTAAATGCTGTGTGGTGAAGGGTAGGTCAGTGGAAATATTTTGGAGTTGTATTATACGATACCCCAAAAACTTAAGCTTGTTTAATTGAAGAATTTGGAAAACATAAATTAGATCCTCCTGCAAATTTTTGGAAATTGCACAGACCTATGATGGGTATTTGGTTATGTCTGGTTCTTCTAGTTGTACATTTACAAATGTGGAATACGTGTATTGTTATGCTTTCCAAGCAAATCTGGTAATGCGTAATGTAGAAATGTGAGAATTTTCTTTTAAAATTTACAGGGTATTTGTGCATTCTTTACCGTTAGTTCCCAATGTGCTGCGGTACTTTCAGTGGTGAAGAGACGGTTACCTCAAACTAGCAATATTTGTTGGAACATTTTATATAGAAGTGTAAATACCATTTTTGGCAATATGAAATAATTTTGTGTGTGAACTAGATTTTGGATGGTGACTAGATCAGGAAACAATAAATCAGGATGCTGGTAATATCAAATGATCTACTTCAGAATGACCAAATATCTAAGTATAGTGTAATCGATCATAATTTCAATTTTTGGCTCCTTGTTCAGCAAAATAATGCCACTTCTGGAAATTTTATTTGGTCTTCTCCAATTGATCCTTGTCCTGCTCCGAGGGCAATTTCTCAATTTTAAGGCAACATTAAAATCATTCAGGAGCATATTTATTTTTATTTAGGTGCAGAACCTACAGAAAGGAGAATCACTGACAACAATGAATGGAAAAGAGAGGCACAAGAAGTATGTGATATGATAGTATGTGAATCCAAAGCCTACCTATCTTTCTCATGACATCTTGTTGCATCAAGTTTGTTTGCACCAAATGTTTCCACAGTATGCATCAAAATTCCCAGAAGAATAGTGTGCTGAATGTATACATTTTTTGACAGGGTTAAACAACTGATGAATTGTCCTCTATCTACTCAGCCAAAGAATACAGATCTGTGTCAGGGGCAGTGAGTTTTATTAGGTTTTGTTCTGCGAAATTATTTGGGAAATACATTCGGTGAGTCTGAGACTGCTGAAATTGATTGTGTGTTTGTGACATCAGTGGAAGCAGAGGGATGTTTTTTTTTTCTCTAATGAAAAGGATTAAGACATGCCTAAGAATTGGCAATGCTGTCTATTATAAAGGACTTGGTCATACAAATTCTAGATTAACTAGCATTTAATGGAAAGGTTTGCTGCAACAAAAGACAGAAGAATAGACTTCCTGTTTAAATGATGTGAGTAAGAGATTACTATTACCAATTACTACCAATTCTTAACATTCTTGATTTTGTTTGAATTATATTAAATAACATACGTTTTTTATTTTGGTTGCTTATTGTGAGTTTGTTGGCGAATCCTCTATGATATTGTCGCTTTTGCTTTTCTGAGAAATGTTGTCCACCAGTTCTGTCCAATTCAGGCCACTTCTCAGACTCTCTCCATACCGTCCACTGAGCTCTCTGATAACTCCTGTATTACACGTTTCATACTACCGATGCAGTTTTCTGATAAAGCTTTACAGCTCAATGACCTCCTGTTAGGGAGTAAGCAGATTTCAGAAGGACAATCAGGGTAATGTTTGTAAATAAGAAAGCTAGTGTTTAAAGTGTGTCGGAAAGAGAGAGTACACTTTCCTTTGTCGTGATTGTTAATATTGCATCATTTTGTCTGTCGAGGTGACCTGCCATGTGTAACAACCCAATTTCCCAGACACTTTGCTCAGTGAAAGAGGGGTCGAAATAAGCGAACGCATGTTTCGGCTTATCTGTAGACACTCGACTGTTTCTGAGTAAATGACAGTCGAAGCGTCCAACGTGCTTGACGTACCTTTTAGCACGTAACTTACTGAACTGATGTGGTGGTGAGGTGGCCATCACCGCGGCTTCTCATTTTTACGCCCCTTGTTCAAATCTTGACGATTGTGAAGTGTGTGAACCACAACATCAGAACGTGTATGCAACCACCAGCAAATCCGGGAAGCTCACACAAGGAACCTACAATTCAGCAGGTTTCATATAAACCATTTTATTTAAGTCACTGGGTCGACATAACATTAGATACGCCGTGATATTTGAAATAAGAGGCCATCGAAGTTTGCAACAATCGCTCTGGCTTGACCTGTGAGAAATGCTGTCAGAGGGAAAAACTAGAACCATGGGTCTTCTGATGCGGCGACAAAGTGACCAAGTCGCAAGCTTCGCCATAGCCTTTGACAGCTTGGCTACACTATTTAGAAGTAAAGTTGGTTGGAAATGAAACAGATAGTAGAAGATTGTTTCTCCATGGTTTTAAGACTGGTATTCAAGTGGGTATAAAGTATTTTAAGCTCTCATCGTATGTGCCCAAGGTTGTGGGGTTGAAATTGATTGATCTCTTCCCTTGGGAGACATTTTGTTTCAAATTGCTGGACCATGTCAAGCTATTGTTGTCTTTCACTGGTGATTATTGTAAATTATTCACTGACACTGATTCAATAGTTCTTTGACCTGAGATTATAACAAGAATTTACATTTCACAAAATTGTTCATCAATGATATTGCTGTCATAGCATTTTAAGAGACTCCCTTCACTACGTTTTTGACGGGCTGATATCCTGTATGTAAGGCCCCTTAAAACAATAATAATCATAATCATCATCACTTTTTCATCATTCCATTATTGATGGTGGATGAACGATCTACGATGCCTGTCACTGAAAATGTATGGTATTTAACTGTCATGAGTTTTAAACAATCTGCTAGGGCAATTGCATTAGACGGGGGTTCTCGTAAAATGTATTGTCATAGTACTAAGAGCAGATTTTCTTCAAAGAGTTCAGTACCGTAGAGGCTAGAGATAGCAGTGTATCTCGTAATAATGTTGCATAAAAAGAAGTGCTATCATTGAATGGTAAGGTGATTGTTATTGAATTACAGGATAAACAGAAAGGAAATCGAGAGAGATAATGTTGCTGTTCAGGTGTGTTACTAAAACATTTTTGTCATGAAGTGTAATTTTATCAGGATAATTAGCCAACTTCCCACTGGGAAATATAATCTAATAGATTTGTTTCGCTGCTTTCTTTCCCCCTAGTGAAGTTGAATTAGCAGTTTGTGTAGCTGATTACATACAGCAGTATGGCATTGCCTCCTTTAGCTATTTTTAAGCTCACATAATAAAATATCTCTAAATGGTGAAGATAATATTTCACTGTTGTGAGCAGATTCCTGTAAAAATTATTTCACCATGCTTGATTAAAAATGTGTATGATTTGCTGATATACTGTATTTGAATCGTGTTACCATCACCTGTGAAATTATGTAATTCTCAGTTAGTAATTTCAGAGTTGTCACCGTATATAGAATAGGGGATCAATTATGTGACAGTCTTGAAATGATCTCTTGATTGGATTATAGTCACTAGAACCAATCTGGCCTTTTCCACTTAAAAAAAATGCATTCTATTGCCATAAAAAACGAAATTGCATTCTATTGCCAAACGGCAACATAACTTCCTGGCCTCAGTCTCCATGTTAAACAGGATAACAGGTTTATGATATGTAATGCTTGATATTTTGACCAGTAAGCTTATTTTATTGCACCAGGAGTTTTATTTTTATTATCAGTGCACATGTAGTGTTAAATCTGCACTAATAAACATACAGGAATCAAATTCTTTTCATACAGACATTTCTTCACATAAGGTAAAAGCATGTTAATTTAGTATGAGGGCTTGTTTCTTTCTGACTAGACTGGTTGAAAATGTTTCAGGTATCTTGTTTATTTAATTTTTTTAGTGACAATATTTGATTGTGGTATTAAAATCCTTTTCCTGTATGTAGCTTTTCTTCTTTTATTTGCATCCTCAGTATCATATGTTTTGTGTGTTAAGTTTTGCTACTTTATTATTTTAATTTCCTTTATTATTTTAGGACATCATAATTTACACAAGGGATCTAGGCATCATGGAGACAAGTTTGAAAAATACAGTAAATATAATGGTAAGTTTATGGTTTTGTGCTTTAAGCAGTGTAATTTACTAAGTATGTGGAGTTGTCTAATGGCAGCATCTTCCTTAGCATGCAGTTGGGTTGGGCTGGGCTGGTTTAGAGCTGTAAATACTAATGTGCTTTTTAACCTGTAGAATATAGAAATTTCAGAAGCCATCCTTCAGTCTTGCCTTTGTAATTTAATACAACAATATTGATCTTCAATTTGTCAAAATCTTAATGTGCCCAATTAAATTGTGTGGGGCGTAAAACTTATTTATTCACATCTACAGTACTAACCTGGAAAAAAATTACATTGGTTGGAAACATCAGGTACCTGAATAAACTTATAATTTATTAAAACATTCTGAGCGCCCAAAAAGCATCTGAACAGTATACTGTACTATACACCAATCTCAACGAATTGCTGGTTCTTGGAAAGAAAGTAATCGAAGAGTAGATATGTTTATTCTGCGTTTTATTAAATACATTTTATGCGTAAGAAAGTGCTTCATAATCATGTTAACACAATTAAGGGGTTTTAAGCACAAACAATGGAGAAAGTGAGTCTGGTATCTTCCTGACAGGAAATATTCTTTCTGTGATATTAAAGTATTTGACATTGAATAGCATGTGTCCATTGCCCTTGGGTTGCTTATGTGTATATATTGGTAAGTATCGATGTTAATTCGAAGATGAATTCATTGCAGGTTCCGTGTTGACGTTTAGAAATGACTATAACAAAAATACAAGGTTTCCGCCTAATCAACACAATTTGATGCTATATTATCGTCTCATGGGTACATGTCTCGGAATTTCTAATAATTCCTTCTTCAGCCCTTTACATTTATGTTAAGAAACACCATTCCACAGACAAAATTGACCTCGTCAATGTCAAAACTCCACTATACATTGATATTAAAACACTTTAAAACTATTATAATTACAACATGATAAACTTAAGAACAATTAAAACATTCCTGTTGTTTACAGCAACATTGATATGTAATTGCTGTTACGACACATTCTTGCTAAGTGCGTGATGGTTAAAATACACAGTCATAATTAAACTTATATGTCGGGAGAAGATATGAGTATTTTGTTCGTGTCCATGAGCCTATGTAACTCAACAGCTTGTAGTAATATTGGAATAAGTGATGACAAAGTGGAAACTTTGATTACAGCACTTTATTTAAAAGTGCGCTGGAATATGACTATAAATATGTTGCTGGCACCATGAAAACAGGGATGACGTGTCCTGGCTTCTTGACTTTAAAACTTGCACTAGCACATAAAGTGGATTTACTGTCTTGTATTATCTTCTTAACGGACCTGAAATGAGAATCGTCCGGTGTATCGATGTATCAAAATATCACTGCAGTCGAACATACGACGGAAAATGTCAAACATCATTGGTATAGGATCTGCAAAGTATGCTGTTCAAATTTATCCAAATTGCTTCAACTAGATTAATTTATTATTAATGCTCTTCTTTGGTCTCGTGTACATAGAACAATTTTGTGGTGTAAGAAATATATTTTAATGAGTTTTCTGATTATTGGGCTTGGTCATCGTGGTCTTATAACCTGTGTTAAGATGGCTGTAGTAGTGTGAGTAGTTGTAATTCCAGTGAGGATAGGGAAGGAGGCAGCCATGGCCTTAAGTGAGGAACCATCCCGGCATTTGCCTGGAGTAAAAGTGGGGTGGGAAGCCATGGAAAACACTTCCAAGATGGCTGAGGTGAAAATCCAACCAACCTCTTCTCAGTTTTGGCTCGCAAGGTTGAGTATACCCCGTTTCAACCCTCAGACCAGACTTAAATTTCTAGTCAGGGCCGGGAATCGAGGCCGGACTTCTGGGGCGACAAGATTGTTGTTTTCTCATAGAAAGAGACATGATTGTTGTTTTCTCATAGAAAGACTTAATACCAATATATGAGGATAATGTGTAGGTGATTGGTATTACCCCACTTATCATGGTAACACCGATCTGGTATTATCGATTTAATAAAAATATTTCCTTTGGGTTTAAAAGCAAGAAAGTGGTAACGTTCTCGCCTGCTGTTCCCAAGTTTTCAGGATTGAATCCTAGTGCCGTCAGTTGGCATTTGAGGGTGTGCAAATGTGAGCGAGTCATAGATTAATTGGCACGTTAAAGATCCCCTTCGGCACCCCAGCTTCTCTAAAAGCCTCGTTAGTTAAAAGGGACGTAAAACTAATTAGTAATAACATTATTATTATTATGAAACACTGAGGTCAAGAAAGAATAGTCATGTCGTGTGCTTCAGCAATTTTTCTTCATTTGAGCTCATAAGTAGCAATCTAATTAAAATAATTTAGATCTGAAAGAAGATTTCCTTGAGATAGAAGAATGAAAATATGTTCATGTAATCTTGTACGGTAAAACTGATTCTGCTGTGGAATTACACTAAGAATTTCGGTCTGGGAGGAAAAAAGAAATCCAATATACCTGGAAAATATGGTCGGGGAAGCGAAAGCTGCAAGGTGCAGCATTCGGACAGCCTCTGAGAAAACTGCTGAATGACACATTGAAGGGGCAATTGAATATTGAAAGGCAAACCTGTATTATCATCCAAAGAAGGAAATTCAACTGGTCGAATGTTTGTTGCGGTGTGCTACTTTGGGGTTCTCTTTAAGGAATAGTGGAAGGAGTATTTGAAACGCTTGAGGAAAGTTGTAACCCGGTTTAAAGAGATGGTGCAATTTTCTAAAACGTCACAAGAAACTCTGTGAGAATGGGACTAAAGTTACAATAAGATGGGCCACACTGACATGTGACAGCATCAATGACTATTTTGACAATTTGAAAGTTAGTATTGAGCAACATTGTTAACTGTAATGAGACTAAGTTCACAGACTACCCTGGACAAGTGAAAGTGATGCTGAACGAATACACACATCCAAAACCAGTCTAGAAGTCCTACCTGACAGGAGAAGGAATGACGTGTGCTGCCTATAACAGAAATTCCAGCATATGGTTTGATCTAGTGATTTCAGAGGACTGGTTCATTGGAATTTTGCTCCTCTTTATGAAGAATGTAATGTGAATGTAATGATACAAGATAATTTGACCAGCTCCTTCACTCGGAATATAATCAAACTGTGCGAGGAGCAGAACGTTCGGTTCATTTGTCACCAAATTCAACCCACTTATGCCAGCTATTGGAAGTGACATTTTCTGTCCTTTCAAGGAATGTGTTGGATAAGTGGGAAACTGCTAATCAGGGTCTTCTTCCCAAGCCAGAGCTGCTAGACCTGAGAGCGGACTCGGAAAATGTAGGTCTCTTCTCTTCCATAAATGTTGTCGATGGTTTTCAAGAAAGCTGGGATTGTCCCAATAAAGTTCTGAGCCGGGTTCCAAATATTGAAGCACAAAATTCACCAATGCAGGCTGCTAGGACTGAAACATTTGCAGACCATCTGAAGAGGGGAATGTTTCTGTGAATCAGTGGGAATTGTTGCTTGAAGGGGAAGGGAAAATGTCTGGAAGTGTCTCCAGGAAGAAGTGTTGTGGTGGGCTCCCCTCAGCAGGATGCAAGTATAAGAACACAAGAAAATGAAGATGACCCAGATATACACCAAGATGATGACTGAGATGACGAAGATTAATCCAACAAAGACGACTGCGATAGTGGTAATGACCATGAACATGTTGGTGAATTTTTAGGCTTTCCACAGCATATAGGGGAAGAACCCTGTGAATTTCATAGCAAGCAAATGGCCCAGGTAGCATGTTGGAAAAGTTACAAGGACACCAGGGGGATATACAATGTGAACTTTATGAGGAAGAAACTTAATTCTAAGGATAATAGACTTTTCTACTGTACCATTTTTGACTTTCCAGTTGTAAAAAGAGATGAAATTGTTGAAATAAAATGAAAGGAAGGGGCATATGCTTGGTAGGTTAATGAAATCCAAGTAGAGTAGCACAATATCAGTGCTGCTGAACTCAGGCAAGTTATTCCATTCTATGGTGAGGAAAATTGTTTTAGGGTCTGGAAAAAAAGAAAGGATTTTTGTCATTATTTCTTAAATTTTGTGCTTAGTTATATTTGTTGACATTTTAGTTAATGTATAGATTTGAAGCCATACTTTTTCAGTGTTGCCTATACAAAATTGTTAATTTGTAGCTCTTCAGTCGGTCAACACGATTGTGCCCAAAGAATGGGCGGGGTACAAGATATAAATATGTAATGACACTCCTGGAAAAAATGACATGTATTAATTAGATATCACAAATAATGGGGCAATTTAGGATTACACGTTTCGACCCTCAAGTGGCCATCATCAGATCCTGATCACTGTGTAGCGGTTAAAGTTAACTCTAATTGATGAATAAATATAATTTAAGTTGCTACTACAGTGTTGTAGTAGTCAGTCTTGGTTGTATTATTTCAACGGTGAATCCCGTTTTTGTCTTGACGGTTTGTTTGATGAATTATGTAATAAAAATGTTTAAAAATGTATATACACGTGTGTACAAATAAATACAATATAGTAGCAAGTCAACAAACATGAAGCTAGCATGCAGTATCAAAATACTATATGCACTGTATTACTAGACTTGTGAAGTTTCATGGTGTGGCCGCTTACTAGCCAACTGATAAGATAAGTGTCCGAGCTAAGTTAGGTGTGCATGACGTCATGTGCGACCTCTGTTATCTGAACTTTGTAACTGAGGCTGTGAATTGATTGTTTTTGTGTCTGAACTGATAAACTGAGGTTGGAATGACAATCTTTCAAAAAAGATGTATGCGGATTCTGGGAAACTTTCATACTATCGCAGGCCAATTTACATAGTCTGCCACAGCATAAGAAACTTCTCATATTGGCTCTCACCCGCTCTAATAGAAGATTATAGGTTCCATGCGTTACTACCTATATTCAGGTCTCGGTTTGTATGAGAAATAAACACAGAGTGCATCCTTCTCCTATAACATATTTCCCATTAAAAACCCTTCCCGTGTGCATTCATTGCCTCATTTTTATTCGTGTGGATTTAATTTTTTATTTTTTACTTAGCAGCGTGTATAGGGGTGATCTTTCTAAAAATGTGTGTTCATTCAGATTTGCTGGGTTTTTCTTCGCTAGATATATTTCAATGGATTCTTTAATGTCGAGAGTTTTTACCTTTGCTTCGTAGTGTAGAATTTTAAAATCTGTTTCTATGTTAGTGAAACAAGGATGGTTGTCACACATGTGTTCCATGTACTCCATATACCGCAAGAAGCGAAAACGTCACACACTATTGACAATTGGTCAGACTACCCAAATTCACACAAATTAGCAGGTATCAAATCCATGTCAATAAAGAAATCGACACGATAAAGCAGATAGCAACGGAGAATTAGTTTTCGTCCCACACGGTTACCCAGATACTAGATGAACAACGTAGAAAAAAAGAGGACAAATCACCATCCCGAAAGGAAAACAAATACGTAAGATTCAATTTCGTGAACATAATACACTTAAAAAATAACTAACAACTTCAAGAAACATGGATTAAACATAACTTTCAGAACGAACAACTCGCTCGGTAAACACCTACATAACAGCAACCTAACAAAGACAAAACCTGCTCGAAAAATAAGGCGTATATCTATTCACATGCCAGGATGACGGATGCAATGCTAATTATGTCCGGCAAAGTGGAAGAAAAATCAGAACAAGATGCATCGAACACAAAAATGCGATCAAACATTCTGCCATATGCGAACACATGTACGACAGCAATCCTCGTTTCACTAGCATAGAAACAGATTTAAAAATTCTACACTACGAAGCAAAGGGAAAAACTCTCGACATTAAAGAATCCATTGAAATATATCTAGCGAAGAAAACAAACCCAGCAAATCTGAATGAACACACATTTTACACGCTGCTTAGTAAAAAATGAATAATTAAATCCACACGAATAAAAATGAGGCAATGAATGCACACGGGAAGGGTTTTTAATGGGAAATATGCTATAGGAGAAGGATGCAATATGTGTTTATTTTTCTTACAAATCGAGACCTGAATATAGGTAGTATCGCATGAAACCTATAATCGTCACAAAAACAATCAATTCACAGCCTCTGTTACAAAGTTCAGATAAAAGAGGTCGCACATGACTTCGCGCACACCTAACGAAGCTAGGACGTTTATCTCATCAGTTGGCTAGGAGCGGCCACGCGATAAGTCAACACCGTGAATCTTTACAAGTCGAGTAAGTACAGTGCATATACAGGGTCTTTCACTTAAAGTGGATAGGTTATGAATGTTCCCGAATGGGAATATGATGTTATTTCCGTTTGAGCAGATAAATTATCATATTAATTGATAACTTCAAGTGGAGTCGGCCTCACGGCTGGCGCTGCCGATAGAAGGTAGAGTCAAGGGTCAGAAGAGCACCACATTGCAACACGGAGCTGACACACTTGCGACGCAGGATTTAGTTTATAGCCTATAGCCTATTGTAAGTTATACGTGTTATAAGTTTATAATGTGTGTACGTGGTTATTGTTTAATTGTTATTGTGTTTCATAATTTTATAACTTGTTATTGCTAAGTGTTAAAGCCTATTGCCTCAATGTTTATTCATGGGGAAAATTTAAAAATAAGCTTTATGCAACAAACCCTCACACTCTAGATGAACTCAAACTAAATTTCACAAGAGAAATTGAGCAGGGACCCGGAACAGAACTGAAACGCGTTACGTACCGCTGTGTTCCACGTTACGTTACGTATGCCATACCGCGGCCCCGAGCTGGCTTGCGGTATCGTTCCGTAACTGTAACCTGGAACTAGGTACGAGCATGTGGAACGTTACAGTCCTGGAACGGTACAGTCGGAACTAGACTCCCAACTGTACCGAGCATCATGGTACGTGTTAGCAGAACGTTACGTATGGAACGGTACATGACTGGAACGATTCCTCAGCGTTACCAGTTGGAAAGTTACTCTACGTACCGTTCTTGGTTATCGAAATAGAGTAACGTTTCCACCAGTACCTGGTTACACTGTGTACCGTTCCAGGTTATACCAACCAGCCACCCGGTATCTATGCGTAACGTTCCAGGTTCTCATGTTCCAACGGAAAGTGGAACGGTACAGAGCCTGTAACAGTACAGCAGCATTTCCCAAAATGTATGTAGGCCTACAGACAATTACAGGACTGTTACCGGTACTACTGTACACTAGCTATTAAAACCATTAAGGCTATTACATCGAATTTTGATGTAGACTATTACGGCTATTACACAGTCTATTTAGTTACCACGGCAATTGTAACACTGCGTTTATTACACTGTTACGCTTGTTGTTACAAACTGTCACATAATAGCCTAATTACACAACAACTACATCAATTACATACCTGTTATCTTATCTAGGGGCATTTCTTTCATGATATCGAAATACTCCATCTAGCCTAAGGATGTTTTTCAGTATCTACTGTCCTACCTAGAACCCTGATAAGAAGATCCTTTTTTTCTGCGTCAACAACTATCCCAGTTTGAACGATGCCATATGCAATTCCAGGCAAATTATTTATTCAAACATAGGATCATTACTTCTTGAAATATCAATAAAAATAAAAATACTGATTTCAGTCTGAATGCTTGCCGCATCAGACAGGGGAAGGCACCTTGCTCGTTTCGATCGCGGTCATACTGTAGCCTACGTTAGAAATATGTTTCCTCAAAACAATACGCTGGATCCCATTGATTCGAAATTTTTATTGATGCTCCATATAGAGGTTTGGAACATAGGCTATTATTCATCGGTCCATGTATTTGAGGTTTTTATGGAATTTGTCTGATAGGCCTAAACTTTTTTATTGTGATGTCTGTAGTAACGTGTGTATTTGTAATGATGGCATGGCTTGGAAAGGAGTAGCCGTGGCCTTGACTTAGGAACTTTCCACGCATTTTCCTGGAGTAGAAGTGGGAAGCCACGGAAAACCACTCTAAGATGGCTAAGATGGGAATCCAACTCACCTTCTCGCAGTGTTGCCATATAAGGCAGAGTGTAACCTACACACCAAACTTTAGCTCCTTTGTGACCAATAATAGTATTTCTTTTCTAAATTAAACCTCCCGTTCTTGCTTTCCGATTACTTGTTGGCCTATTTTCATTTAGTAGTGATAGAAGCCATTTTTCAGTGATGCTTAACTCTAATGAAATGAAAGCTATTCAGTCGTGTTGACCGACTGAAAAGCTTCCTTTATTATTTACATTTATGAAAGATAGGCCTATGACATCACATATAGTCAGTGTGTGTGTACGTATATGTGTGTTTGCATGTGTCCGTCGCCTCGCTCCCCTCCCTAATAAAATCTAAACTGCTGGAGCGATTTCAACGAAACTCGGTAAGGTCAGAGTACTATTTTGTCCAACCCCGACTGTGCTCTTCAAATTTTATTACATCTCACCAATCCAACATGGCAACTGCGCGAACTATTTCACCGGCTTTCTATATCTCCGAAACTATTACAGATATCACCCTGACGTTTTTTATGGCGGAAAAACGCACTAATAGAAGTGTAACGATGGGACTCTCAAAAACCACTTTACAAAACGAACATGGTGGCCAAGCGAAGTTGTTGTATTTAAATAGACTTTTCTCGCATTTAAACCAACCGAGTGCCGTCACACATGGTACAGCAAATGGTGTACACCTTGTAATGCACTGACATCCTATTCAGCTCAATTGTTTACATAACTTCTAGATGGCGGCTGTGCGAAATTTTAAAATTAGGGTTTAATTTCTTGTGTCCTAATCATGCGATCGAAACCAACGTTTGAACAACGAACCTACGCAATAATCATCATCAAATAGTAGATAGCACTATGGCCTACAAAGTATATAAAATTCCAATATGGTGGCCATCCGAAATATTTAGACGATTCTCAATGTCAACTAATCTGTGACAGTAATCAAACTTAATTGTTTATTAACCACGAGATGGCGCCAGTGTCAATTTTAAAATCTATTTTTGGCCTATTTCTATTTATGAAAAAATAGGCTTATGAGATCACCTTTTGTCGTGTGTGTGCCCCCACCTCCCACTAATAAAATCTATGTGGCTGGATAGATTTCAATTAAATTCGGTAAGATCATAGTACTATTCTGGTCGACCCCGACCGTGCCCTACAAATTTTATTACGTTTCAACAATCCAACATGGCGGCTGTGCGAAATATTTCACCGGCATTCTATATCTCCGAATATCAGAAGACTTCTGTTACTTAGGAAGCAAAATAACCAGTGATGTACGGAGGAAAGAGGATATAAAAAGTAGGTTGGATCAGGCAAGGAAAGCATTTCTACAGAAAAGAAATCTGTTGGCATCGAGCGTGGCGCTCTATGGAAGTGAAAATTGGACTATTGGTGCAGCAGAAAAGAGGAGAATTGAATCGTTTGAAATGTGGTGTTACAGGAGAATGATGAAGATCAGATGGGTAGATAGGGTTACAAACGAAGAGGTATTAAGACAAGTGGGAGAGGAGAGATGTTTCTGGCGACCGCTAATGAAGAGAAGAGATAGGTTGGTAAGACACATACTAAGACACCCAGGAAAAGCAAACTTAGTTATGGAAGGTTGGGTCGAGGACAAGAACTGTAGGGGTAGACCGAGATTAGAATATGTTAAACACTTTGCGTCGAATGTAGGGTGTGGTAGTTATGTAGAGATGAAACGCTTAGCTCAGGACAGGGAGGCATGGAGAGCGGGATAAAACCAGTCTAAAGACTGAAGACTCAAACAACATCATCTCTATCAGCCGATATGAATGAATTGATAAATATCAAAGACACAAGATAAATGTATAGCGTAACACTAAAAAGTCCCTTGGTATTAAACCTTATATGGTGCACCATAAAAAAGGATGGAAAATTGAATGCCTAAATCAAAATACCGTAACATGATGTATGAAAATATGATAAAATAATAATTTGCAACAAATTTCAAACACATATTAAAACTCTAACAAGAAGTTCCGTGACGAACTAAAGAGCCTACTTTTCATGCCAATGATTATTCTACAGTATATGAACCTATCTAGAAAAATAACGAAAATAATTTGGAATATCGAAATGTCTAATTAGTTCGAAATATACCTGGTATATAATTATTAGAGCATTACAGTTGGCAGCCCTGGCGACTTAATATATACCTCTTCGCTCCATCTCTTAAGGTACAGAATACACAATTTGGTTGAAGTCCAATGAACTTTACATGCAGTTAGACTCTGGATTTATCGGTACGCGAAAAAGCATGTTTGGCAACAATGTCATGCGTGTGCTGGTCAGAAATAGCCTAATCTGGAATATTATGATATCTTGTTATGCCAATTTTGGACGAAATCCATTTGTTAGTATAGAAGTTACATGTATTTTAAAATTGGACCTATCAGCAGGCATAGACTTATGTTGGCAGCACTGACTTATATTTATTATTCCAAATTAATCTAGAATGTCAGGTGCTATACGTGTGCAAAGTATAGGGCGGTTGGCTTGCATGCTTCCTGATATATTGATATTAGGTAAAAAATATATTATATTTACTAACAGTTGGCAGCCCTGATTGCTCTTCAGAATACTTATAGTCATATCTGTTTTGTTACACATAGCACATACGAAATTTGGTTGAAATCCAACTGATAGTATAGAAGTTACATGCGTTTAAAAATTAGCCTTATCAGAAGGCTTAGAATCAAGTTGGTAGAACTGAAGTATATAAGTTACTTCAAAATTAATCTAAAATGTCAGGTACTATACGTGTGCATAGTTTAAAGCTGTTGGCTTGCATACTTTCTGATATATTGGTATTTGGATAAAAGAATAGAGAGAGCAATTATTAACAGTTGGCAGCCCTGGTGGCTCTTAACAATACGCTCAGTGATATCTGTTTATGTACACATATTACATACAAAATTTGGTTGAAATCCAATTGATAGTGTAGAAGTTATAGGCATTTAAAATGGGACCTATCAGAAGGCTTAAAATTATTTTGGCAACACTGTCATGTATGGCCTCCTGGAAATTAAACTGAAATAGTGTTGTCCACATGTTAGCCAATTCTGGAATAGCTCCCATGCATACCTTCCAAGATATCCAACATGGAGCTCAAATTTCTAGTGCGTTTTTTCAGCTGTTGGTAGCACTGACATCATTTTCAAATATGGACGTGAGATATTCCGGTATAGATCTTTACGTATACTAAATTTGGTTTGATTTCTGCAGCCGTTTAGGAGTTGATAGGGGGGGGGGGGGCCGACGACACAGACAGACAGACGGACAGACACACATTTTCCCGGATCGATCTCTTAAGTCTACTTTTTCCTCATTTTTGCAAAATGTGAAAAGTAGGCTAAAAATGCCTGATTTTCTTACAGATCACTGCCAGTGGAAGAACGTGGCTAGTATTAAGGGACTTTTTTCAAGAAACATTGTGTGTCTATGTGTGTATATGTCTGCCCCCCCCCCCCCCCCCCCCCTCTCCTTTCAATTGAAACAAGAAATTTTCTACAGAGGTAGCACTAGAAAAGGGCACCTCAGTGTCATGTTTATTTTGCCGCCATCTTTACCAATCTCAATTGTGGCTACTCAATTGGTCAAACCTTAACATTAATAAACGACTAAACTAATCATCAGGGACCCGGAACAGAACTGAAATGCGTTACGTACCGCCGTGTTCCTCGTTACGCAACGTACGCCATACCGCGGTCCCGAGCTCGATTGCGGTATTGTTCCGTAACTGAAACTTGGAACTCGGTACGAGCATGTGGAACGTTACAGTCGGAACTAGACTTCCAACTGTACCGAGCATCAAGGTACGTGTTAACGGAACTTTAGCTCGTTTGTGACCAATAATAGTATTTCTTTTCTAAATTAAACCTCCCGTTCTTGCTTTTCGTTTACTTGTTGGCCTATTTTCATTTAGTAGTGATAGAAGCCATTTTTCAGTGATGCTTAATTCTAATAATGAAAGCTATTCAGTCGTGTTGACCGATTAAAAAGCTTCCTTTATTATTTGAATTTATGAAAGATAGGCCTATGACATCACATATAGTCCGTGTGTGTGTACGTATATGTGTGTTTGCATGTGTCCGTCGCCTCGCTCCTCTCCCTTATAAAATCTAAACTGCAGGAGCGATTTTAACGAAACTCGGTAAGGTCATAGTACTATTTTGTCCGACCCCGACTGTGCTCTTCAAATGTTGTACATCGCACCAATCCAACATGGCAACTGTGCAAAATATTTCACCGGCATTCCATATCTCCGAAACTATTACAGATATCAACCTGACGTTTTGTATGGTGGAAAAAAGCACTAATAGAAGTGTAACGATGGGACTCTCAAAAACCTCTTTACAAAACGAACATGGCGGCCAAGCGAGTTGTTGTATTTAAATAGACTTTTCTCGCATTTAAACCAACCGAGCGTCGTCACACATGGTACAGCAAATGGTATACACCTTGTAATGCACTGACATCCTATTCAGCTCAATTGTTTACATAATTTCAAGATGGTGGCTGTGCGAAATTTTAAAATTAGGGTTTAATTTCTTGTGTCCTAATCATGCGATCGAATCCAACGTTTGAACAATGAACCTACGCAATAATCATCATCTAATAGTACATAGCTCTATGGCCTACAGTATATAAAAATCCAATATGGTGGCCATCCAAAATATTTAGACGATTCTCAATGTCAACTAATCTGTGACAGCAATCGAACTTAATTGTTTTTTTAACCACGAGATGGCACCAGTGTCAAGTTTAAAATCTGCTTTTTGCCTATTTCTATTTATGAAAAAATAGGCTTATGAGATCACCTTTTGTCGTGTGTGTGCACCCGAGTGTGTGCCCCCACCTCCCACTAATAAAATCTATGTGGCCGGATAGACTTCAATTAAATTCGGTAAGGTCATAGTACTATTCTGGCCGACCCCGACCGTGCCCTACAAATTTTATATAGTTTCAACAATCCAACATGGCGGCTGTGCGAAATATTTCACTGGCAGTCTATATCTCCGAATCTCAGAACACTTCTTTTACTTAGGAAGCAAAATAACCAGTTATGGACGGAGGAAAGAGGATATAAAAAGTAGGTTGGATCAGGCAAGGAAAGCATTTCTACAGAAAAGAAATCTGTTGGCATCGAGCGTGGCGCTCTATGGAAGTGAAAATTGGACTATAGGTGCTGCAGAAAAGAGGAGAATTGATTCGTTTGAAATGTGGTGTTACAGGAGAATGATGAAGATCAGATGGGTAGATAGGGTTACAAACGAAGAGGTATTAAGACGAGTGGGAGAGAAGAGATGTTTCTGGCGACTGCTAATGAAGAGAAGAGATAGGATGGTAGGACACATACTAAGACACCCAGGAATAGTAAACTTAGTTATGGAAGGAAGGGTCGAGGACAAGAACTGTAGGGGAAGACCGAGATTAGAATATGTTAAACAGTTTGCCTAGAATGTAGGGTGTGGTAGCTATGTAGAGATGAAAGGCTTAGCTCAGGACAGGAAGGCATGGAAAGCGGGATAAAACCAGTCAAAAACTGAAGACTCAAACAACAACAACATCAGCCGATATGAATGAATTGATAAATATCAAAGACACAAGATAAATGTATAGCGTAACACTAAAGTCCCTTGGTATTAAACCTTATATGGTGCACCATAAAGAAGGATGGAAAATTGAACGCCTAAATCAACATACCGTAACATGATGTATGGAAATAGATAAAATAATCATTTGCAACAAATTTCAAACACATATGAAAACTCTAAAAATGCCTGATTTTCTTACAGAACACTGCCAGTGGAAGAACGTGGCTAGTATTAAGGGACTTTTTACTAGAAACATTGTGTCGGTGTGTGTATATATCTGCTCCCCCCTTTCAATAGAAACATGAAATGTTGCAAAATGTGAAAAGTAGACTAAAAAATGCCTGATTTTCTTACAGATCACTGCCAGTGGAAGAACGTGGCTAGTATTAAAGGACTTTTTTCAAGAAACATTGTGTGTCTATGTGTGTATATGTCTGCTCCCCCCTATCTATTGAAACACGACATTTTGTACAGAAGTAGCACTAGAAAAGGGCACCTCAGTGTCATGTTTATTTTGCCGCCATCTTTACCAAATCTCAATTGTAGCTACTCAATTGGTCAAAACTTAACATTAATAACGACTAAACTAATCATCAGGGACCCGGAACAGAGCTGAAATGCGTTAAGTAACGCTGTGTTCCACGTTACGTAACGTATGCCATCCCGCGGCCCCGAGCTGGCTTGCGGTATCGTTCCGTGACTGAAACTTGGAACTCGGTACGAGCATGTGGAACGTTACAGTCGGAACTTGACTCGCAACTGTACCGAGCATCAAGGTACGTGTTAGCGGAACTTTAGCTCCTTTGTGACCAATAATAGTATTTCTTTTCTAAATTAAACCTCCCGTTCTTGCTTTTCGTTTACTTGTTAGCCTATTTTCATTTAGAAGTGATAGAAGCTATTTTTCAGTGATGCTTAATTCTAATAATGAAAGGTATTCAGTCGTGTTGACCGACTGAAAAGCTTCCTTTATTATCTACATTTATGAAAGATAGGCCTATGACATCACATTTAGTCCATGTGAGTGTACGCATGTGTGTGTTTGCATGTGTCCGTCGCTCGCTCCTCTCCCTAATAAAATCTAAACTGCTGGAGCGATTTCAACGAAACTCGGTAAAGTCATAGTACTATTCTGTCCGACCTGACTATGCTCTTCAAATTTTATTACATCGCACCAATCCAACATGGCAACTGTGCGAAATATTTCACCGCCATTCCATATCTCCGAAACTATTACAGATATCACCCTGTCGCTTTGTATGATGGAAAAAAGCACTAATGGAAGTGTAACGATGGGACTATCAAAAATCTCTTTACAAAACGAACATGGTGGCCAAGCGAAGTTGTTGTATTTAAATAGACTTTTCTCGCATTTAAACCATCCGAACGCCGTCACACATGGTACAGCAAATGGTATACACCTTGTAATGCACTGACATCCTATTCTGCTCAATTGTTTACATAACTTGAAGATGGCGGCTGTGCGAAAATTTAAAATTAAGGTTTAATTTTGTGTGTCCTAATCATGCGATCGAAACCAACATTTGAACAATGCTCCTACGCAATAATCGTCATCTAATAGTACATAGCTCTATGGCCTACAATGTATATAAAAATCCAATATGGTGACCATCCGAAATATTTAGACGATTCTCAATGTCAACTAATCTGCGACAGCAATCAAACTTAATTGTTTTCTTAACCTCGAGATGGCACCAGTGTCAAATTTTAAAATCTCGTTTTTAGCCTATTTCTATTTATGAAAAAATGGCTTTTGAGATCACCTTTTGTCCGTGTGTGTGCCCCCACCCCCCACTAATAAAATCTAAGTGGCTGGATAGATTTCAATTAAATTCGGTAGGGTCATAGTAATATTCAGGCCGACCCCGACCGTGCCCTACCAATTTGATTACGTATCAACAATCCAACATGGAGGCTATGCGATATATTTCACTGGCATTCTATATCTCCGAATCTCAGAAGACTTCTGTTACTTAGGAAGCAAAATAACCATTGATGGATGGAGGAAAGAGGATATAAAAAGTAGGTTGGCTCAGGCAAGGAAGGCATTTCTACAGAAAAGGAATCTGTTGACATCGAGCGTGGCACTCTATGGAAGTGAAAATTGGACTATTGGTGCAGCAGAAAGGAGGAGATTTGAAGCGTTTGAAATGTGGTGTTACAGGAGAATGATGATCAGATGGGAAGAGAGGGTTACAAACGAAGAGGTATTAAGACAAGTGGGAGAGGAGAGATGTTTCTGGCGGCTGCTAATGAAGAGAAGAGATAGGTTGGTAGAACACATACTAAGACACCCAAGTATGGCAAACTTAGGTATGGAAGGAAGGGTCGAGGACAAGAACTGTAGGGGTAGACCGAGATTAGAATATGTTAAACAGTTTGCCTCGAATGTAAGGTATGGTAGCTATGTAGAGATGAAACGCTTAGCTCAGGACAGGGAGGCATGGAGAGCGGGATAAAACCAGTCAAATGACTGAAGACTCAAACAACATCTCTATCAGCCGATATGAATGAATTGATAAATAGCAAAGACACAAGATAAATGTAAAGCGTAACACTAAGAAGTCCCTTGGTATTAAACCTTATATGGTGCACCATCAAGAAGGATGGAAAATTGAACGCCTAAATCAACATACCGTAACATGATGTATGAAAATATGATAAAATAATAATTTGCAACAAATTTCAAACACATATTAAAACTCTAACAAGAAGTTCCGTGACGAACTAAAGAGCCTACTTTTCCTATAATTAAGATTCATGCCAATGATTAATCTACAGGATATGAACCTATCTAGAATAATGACGAAATTAATTTGGTAATATCGAAATGTCTAATTAGTTCGAAATATACCTGGTATAATGTAGCCTAATAGAGCAGTACTGTTGGCAGCCCTGGCGACTTAATATATACCTCTTCGCTCCATCTCTTAAGGTACAGAATACACAATTTGGTTGAAGTCCAATGAACTTTACATGCAGTTAGACTCTGGATTTATCGGTACGCGAAAAAGCATGTTTGGCAACAATGTCATGCGTGTGCTTGTCAGAAATGATGTGAGGTATTATGATATCTTGTTGTGCCAATTATGGATGTAATCCATTTGTTAGTATAGAAGTTACATGTTTTTAAAAATTGGACCTATCTGCAGGCATAGAATCATGTTGGCAGCACTGACTTATATTGATTACGCCAAATTTATCTAGAATGCCAGGTGCTATGCGTGTGCAAAGTATGGAGCTGTTGGCTGGCATATTTTCTGATTTATAGATATTAGGGAAAAAAATATAGACATCATTTATTAACAGTTGGCAGCCCTGATTGCTCTTAAGAATAAGCATAGTCATATCTGTTATGGCACACATAGCACATACGAAATTTTGTTAAAATCTAACTGATAGTATAGGAGTTACAAGTATTTAAAAATTGGTGCTATCAGCAGGCTTAGAATCATGTTGGTAGAACTGACTATATAAGTTTCTCCAAATTAATCTAAAATTTAAGGTATTATACGTGTGCATAGTTTAAAGCTGTCGGCTTGCATACTTTCTGATATATTGATATTTGGATAAAAAATAGAGAGAGCAATTATTGACAGTTGGCAGCCCTGGTGGTTCTTAAGAATACGCTCAGTCATATCTGTTTATGTCTACATATTACATACAAAATTTGGTTGAAATCCAATTGATAGTGCGGAAGGTATATGCATTTAAAAACTTGACCTATCAGAAAGCTTAAAATTATTTTGGCAAGACTGTCATGTATGGCCTCCCGGAAATTAAACAGAAATAGCATTATCTACATGTGTGCCAATTTTGGAATAGCTCCCATGCATATCTTGCAAGATATCCTACATGGAGCTCACATTTCTAGTGCGTTTTTTCAGCAGTTGGTAGCTCTGACATTTTCAAATACGGGCTTGAGATATTCCGGTATACATCTTTACTCATACTAAAAATTGGTTTCGATTTCTGCAGCCGTTTATGAGTTGATGGGGGGGGGGGCACACACAGACATACATTTTCCCGGATCGATCTCATAAGTCTACTTTATCCTCATTTTCGCAAAATGTGAAAAGTAGGCTAAAAGTGCCTGATTTTCTTACAGATCACTGTCAGTGGAAGAACGTGGCTAGTATTAAGGGACTTTTTTCAAGAAACATTGTGTGCCTGTGTGTGTATATGTCTGCTCCCCCTATCAATTGAAACACGACATTTAGTACAGAAGTAGCACTAGAAAAGGGCACCTCAGTGTCATGTATATTTTGCCGCCATCTTTACCAAATCTCAATTGTAGCTACTCAATTGGTCAAAACTTAACATTAATTAACGACTAAACTAATCATCAGGGACCCGGAACAGAACTGAAATGCGTTAAGTACCGCCGTGTTCCACGTTACGTAACGTACGCCATACCGCGGCTCCGAGCTGGCTTGCGGTATCGTTCCGGAACTGTAACTTGGAACTCGGTACGAGCATGTGGAACGTTACAGCCCTGGAATGTTAGTCGGAACTTGACTCCCAACTGTACCGAGCATCAAGGTACGTGTTAGCGGAACATTAGCTCCTTTGTGACCAATAATAGTATATCTTTTCTAAATTAAACCTCCCGTTCTTGCTTTTAGTTTACTTGTTGGCCTATTTTCATTTAGTAGTGATGGAAGCCATTTTTCAGTGATGCTTAATTCTAATAATGAAAGCTATTCAGTCGTGTTGACCGACTGAAAAGCTTCCTTTATTATCTACATTTATGAAAGATAGGCCTATGACATCACATATAGTCCGTGTGTGTGTACGTGTCCGTCGCCTCGCTCCTCTCCCTTATAACATCTACAGTAAACTGCTGGAGCGATTTCAATGAAACTCGGTAAGGTAATAGTACTGTGCTCTTCAGATTTTATTACATCGCACCAATCCAACATGGCAACTGTGCAAATTATTTCACCGGCATTCCATATCTCCGAATCTATTACAGATATATTACATTTTGTATGTTGGAAAAAAGCACAAATAGAAGTGCAACGATGGGACTCTCAAAAACCTCTTTACAAAACGAACATGGCGGCCAAGCGAAGTTGTTGTATTTAAATAGACTTTTCTCGAATTTAAACCATCCGAGCGCCGTCACACATGGTACAGCAAATGGTATACACCTTGTAATGCACTGACATCCTATTCAGCTCAATTGTTTACATAATTTCATGATGGCCTATTTCTATTTATGAAAAAATAGGCTTATGAGATCACCTTTTGTCGTGTGTGTGCGCCCGAGTGTGTGCCCCATCCCCCCACTAATAAAATCTAAGTGGCTGGATGGATTTCAATTAAATTCGGTAAGGTCATAGTACTATTCTGGCCGACCCCCACCGTGCCCTACAAATTTTATTACGTTTCGCTGTGCGAAATATTTCACTTGCATTCTATATCTCCGAATCTATTACTCATAGCAACCTGAAATTTTGTACGGTGATAAAAGGTACTACTACAAAATGGTTCAAGGGACTTTCAGAAACCTGTTAACTACAAATCGAACATGGCGGCCATGTGAAGTTGAATCATTTAAATAGACTTTTTTGGCGAGTTAAAATTCCGAACGCAGAGAAACTTGGTACAGCAATTGTTTATACACTTTGCAATGCACTGACATATATTTTTGTCAAATTGTTTACATAACCTCAAGATGGCAGCTGTGCAAATTTTTAAAATTAAGTTTAAATTTTTTGTGTCGCAATCATGAGATCGAAGTCAACGTTTGAATAATGAACCTACGCAATAATAGTCATCTAATAGTACATAACTCCATGGCCTACATATGTTACAATCCAACATGGCGAGCATCCAAAATATTTAGACGGATCACAAAATCTGATAATCTGACAGCAGTCAAACTGACATTTTGTATGTTAATAGAGTCTATAAACATAAGTTCACCTATGGAAGTTTCATAACCTGGTGATCTCAAATCCAACCTGCCGGCGACGCAAAATGCGAATATTTAAAAGGACGAGCACAGTGAAACTTGCTATGGTATATGCTTATACAAATTTTAATCCACTGGCGTCTAATTTATTTCAATTTTTTTCAGAACCAGAAGATGGAGGCTGTGCAAAATTTTAAAATCCCGTTTTTACTATTTCTTGTGTCCTAATCATGCAATTGAAGTTAGAATAATACACTTACCCAATAATCTTCATGTAATAGTACATAACTCTAAGGCCTACATATATAACAATCCAACATGTCGACTATCCGATATATTTAGACGGTTCTCAAAATCTACGAATCTATTACAACAATCAAACTGAAATTTTGTATTTTGATAGAGGCAATTAACCTAAGCAGGATAAATGAAAATGGGCTATACATTTCTTCACGGAAATACTTGTTATTTCTTGTGTCCTCATTAGCGATTGAAGTTTGAATAATACATTTACGCAATAATCTTCATGTTTTATATTATATTTTTTAAGCGTATGGCTTTTAGTGCCGGGAGTGTCCGAGTACATGTTCGGCTCGCTCAAGTTTGCAGCTACTTCTATGTGGACACCCATGGGGTGAAGATATATTTTTACAGTACCGGTATTCGTGGTATATCAAGACAATCTTGTGTCGAATATACCCAAGCCACACACAAAGAAAATAAAAACTTTTTATCCGTTATGTATCACACTCTGGAGAGATGGGATAAAGTAGAACCGTTTGCCAGGCTACATCCAGCAAGTGTAAGAGAGTTTAAATTGTTCGTCAGACAGTGGCAAGTACCATCACGTGTGGTGGTTGTCTGGCGAGGAAAGTGTGAATGTAAGGACGAGGAATTGGAAGGTAGCGGCTGTGGCCTCCAGTTGGGGACTAACCCCGGCATTTGCCTGGAAGGAAGATAGGAAACTACAGAAAACCACCTTCAAGGTTGCCGGTGGAGGGATTCGAGCCTCCTCGCCTACAGGATGTGAGCGACTGCCTGCAGTCACGCCGTAACGAGCACGGCTAAATCAACCGGTATATTCAGGTAATAGTAGTCTACATAACTCTATGGCCTACATACCGAATGGTCCACTAGCCCATTGCAATCCAGTTTTATGCTTTCTGTCACATGTACTACAATTCTGAAAGACATAAGTCCCTCTCCCTAAACCGGGGTAATATAACGAGATGTGTGTTTACGGGCTAGAAGACAGCAGGAATCGTGAGCGCCACTATTAATTCAGTATGGGTACCTCGAATGAAACCGTTAAACGAGCACAGATACGCAGAACACACACTTGAAAACAAGAGGTGCACGCACACACCGAGAGCAGGTATTGTATAGACCGGGAGGTGCGCGCTGCTGGTCAAATGTCGCAGTAGGTCACATGGCAAGAGCGCGATTGGAGTTGCCTGGCAAGTGGCAAGATTGTATACTTAATAGTTTTCACAGTCTGATTTGTTATTTCTTTTTTCCTTCGATATCGTTTTACCCTCCTGGGTTGGCTTTTCCCACGGACTAAGCGAAGGACAGTGTCCTGCAGCTTGAGGCTCTGAATCGGGGGATACAACTGGGGAGTGTGACTGGCAATTCGCCCAGGCGGCCTCACCTGCGAAGTGAACGGGGGCCTTATGAGGGGATGGGAGGAGTGAGAGGGATAGGATAGGAAGAGGGAAGGAGGCGGTCGTGGCCTTTGGTTAGGTACTGTACCATTCCAGCATTTGCCCGAAGACGAAGTGGGAAACCACGGAAAACCACTCGAAGATGGCTGAGGTGGGAATCGAACCCACTACTCTTCTCCCCGAGGCTGAGTAGACACCGTTTCGGCCCTCATACCACTTGTCAAATTTCTTGTTAGAGCCGGGTATCGAACCTCAGACCTCCGGGGTGGCATCTATGCACACTGACCACTACACCACGGAGGCGACACGATTTGTTTATTGGCTCTGTAAAAGACCATGTCACTGCAGAGGCCCGGGTTCAAATCTCGGCTCTGACACGAAATTTTGTTCCTGGTCTGAGGCCTGGAACGAGGTTCACCCAACCTCGTGGGGCACACAAACTTAGTAGAGGCAGGTTCGCTACCTGCATCAGCCATCCTAGAAGTGGTTTTCTGTGGTTTCCCACTTCTCCTCCAGGCGATTGCTGGGATGGTTCCTTTAGACAGGACCACGGCATCTTTCTTCCCACTCCCTTCGCTGCCCTTTCCTTCATTAGACCCAAGCTCGTGGTCACCTAGGCGATTGGTTTGTCACCATCCCCAGTTGTATCTGCTGTCAAGGTGTGTTCAGCTCCGAGACACTGTCCTGGAATTCGACGGTAGAGGACTGATCCCTTGCAAAGTCCGAGGGTAAAGCCGAGCTTGAAGGGTAAGCGATCAGATAAAAAGAAAAAGAAAAGAAGACCATGTGTATCGTTGCATAAGCTATGGTGCTGGATTGGACGAGGGTGAGAAGGTGATTGTCTCTGGCTAGGGCACAGGCAACCAGTTAGCTACGTCGTACATGTTCCAAGCTTCGTAGACCACAGTTAGGGCAAAGTGTGCCCCATTGGAACGATAACAACATGCGATGGCAAGTCAGTATGTAGCTGCGCGAACTCGCTCCTTCGAAGTAATTCACAACACGAAGCGTAATCACTGCCTCGAGATGTATTCCAGCGATGAGTATATGAATATGTTATATTTATGGAGGAGCTCGACAGAATGCATACCAGGCGCATCGCCTGTACCAAGAACTCTATCCGGATAGACAACGACTGACAGGCATTGTATTTCGGAGTGTGGAAAGACGCCTGGGAGATACTGGATCCCTGGGAAAAACACGGCCTGTTTGAGATCATCGCGTGACGTCTGCTCACAATGAAGAGGTTGTGTTTGACGCTATCCGGCGTCACCCTCATACTACCACACGGGCCATTGCACTGGAGACGAACATCAGCCGAGCGTCTGTTATGCGGATAATGCACACCCACTGGTTTCACCCGTACCATCTGCACTTACCCCTGGAGATACATGGTCATGATTTCGAATCCCGGGTGGCGTTTTGTGGAAACTGATCCGGTTTTTCTAGCGACCATCTTATTTATGGACGAAGCACGATTCCACAACAATGGAACTGTTTATCGCCATAATATGCATTACTGGAGTGTGGATAATCCCCATTGGGTGCGACAGACATCCTTTTAGGTACACCCCCGTGTGGGTTGCGGGTTAGAATACACACACGGTATGCTCTGCTTGGCGTAGGAAGCCACTAATAGGGCCGACAAGACAGTCTGACATGACTGACTTTGATTTTGAAGACTCCCTGTGGATGGGAAGAGAAAATTCATCTACGGTATCCCCTTCCTGTCGTAAAAGGTCTTTTTCGACTTCCGGTCCCATTTTTGGTTTGACCCTTAGAAATAAACGTCATGCTGCCTGGGGAAGCGCCACCAACTTGATCATCTGGCCAGAAAGCCTGGACGGTATTCCCCATCCCGTCAGGTGGGTGCGCCATGTACCCTAGCAGTGGTATCTGCCTCATAACGGAGGTCCCTGCACGGCTGAATAATTGCGCCAAACATATCACTGCCGAGGGGGAAGTACCTATTCCAGGCACTGGGACCCCGGGCAATACCTGCTATGCCAGGTAGGTATTGCCTTGGCTGGGTGGCGCCCACAGTGATGACCCTCGTTCGGAGTAGGTTGTATTCGGGGAGGATGATTTCGGGATGACGTGAAAGTGGCCCAATAAATCATCAGAGGGTGGCCCCCTTAAATAGCCGTCTCTTGAGTGTCAGATCAGGGATAAAACTTTCAATGCAGGTTTCCCTGCTGACAAGTCACCTCGCTACCTGTTAGCTACCAGGACAGACGGGGATTATTTCAAAGTGGTGAAATCAATCATCATTTCCGAGGAATTCGAGGGGAAATTTGGAGATCTAAACGGGATTTCCAAGCTCCGGAATGGACAGCTCCTACTGCATACAATTAGCCGACAGCAAACCGAAACGTTGCTGGAATGCACGCATTTCAGCGAAATTCCCGTTAAGGTCTCAAAACACGAAATCTGAATGAGGTCCGTGGAGTTATTTTCCATCGTAGCCTCATTTTGAATAGCGATGCGGAATCGTTGCGGAATCTGGGAAAGATAGGCGTCACCAAGATTAGGCGCATCACCCGAAAGATTGGAGAGAACAGCGTCGATACCGGCGCTTTTATTCTCCATTTTGAGGGTGATGTTTTACCTAAGCAGATGTAGGTCACATCGAACCACTGCGATGTTCGACCGTACATCCCTCCACCTATGTGATGTTATCAATGCCAGAAATTCGGGCATGTTTCTGCCAGGTGCACTGCCAAGGCCGTGTGTAGAGAGTGTGACAAGGGGACACATGAGGGTGAGAGGTGTACGCCTCTCCCGATATGTCCTAACTGCCAAGGAAGTCACTCTCCACGATCGAAGCAGTGCCTTGAGTTCTGTAAAGAAGCCACAATCCAAGAAATCAGAACATTGCATCGGCTTTATCACGATGCTCGCAAGAGGTACCGTGATATGGATGCCCCCGAATTTCGGGTGACGTTTGTGGCCGCAGCGACGCCCTCATTCACCCCTGCTGTCACAGTTCCCAGTGTAGTACTGTCGACGTCCGGTAATTCAGCAGATTTGAAATCACCCCTCGCTGTACCAGCGAAAATTGTCTGCCCGAAGGAGGTCCCACAACCTTCTTCGGGCAAGGAAAAGATGGCGACAGTTATACCATCTAAACCGGCGAAATCGGAGAAGTCCTCTTCTTCTTCTTCGAACCGGTCAGCTAACACGTCTTCCCCAGTTAACAGGGGAAAGAAGAGTTTGCCGACCAGGGCTGGTCCTTCTTCCAGTCCACCCGATATGACAAAAGTAGTAGTGGAGATGAGAGAGAAGGTTCGTCGCAGTCTCTCTCGCCCTCCTCCTGACGGAGTGGCTACTGACTCTGCTGGCCTTCCCGCTCCCACAACCATCAAGGGAGGAAAGCCGGCTGAAGCCAAACTCGTCCGTATCGAGGAACTCCCCTACAAATAGGAAAATACATCGGCGGAGGAGAGAGGAACGGTTCAGCGCCGTTTCTCTTCCTCTCCTAGAGACACGGCTGCTCAGGTATCTGCTGGCCATTCCACTCCCACCACCACCAGCGGAGCGGTGTCAGCAGGAGCGGCCATGTTTTGTAAGGAACTGGCGTCTGTGGGGAAGTGACCATCTACTTCCCCAAATAGACATCAGCGCCGATCAAGAAAGAAATCTCTTCGGGACGTGTCGGGGACAGACACCCAGTCTTCGGATCGGGAGAAAGTCCCTCGACACCGCTGTCGCTCTTCCCCAAGAGCGATACTTGTGAAGTCCGACGAGGACCGCGCGCCATCCAGGGGACTGCCCACTCCATTTTCTTCGTCTTCGGACGGAGATGTGGAGATTGAGGTGCGCTCTCCTGTCCCATCATCTCCAACTAGAGATGGGGAATGGTGGCAAACGGTCAAGCGTAAGTAGAAGACCCACTTCTACTTACAATGGAACTGTAATAGCTATTCTGGTCATCTCAATGAGTTACGTCAATTAATATCTTCGTTTTCGGCAACCATTGTCTGTCTTCAGGAATCCAGGTTTCGTCCTGGACATGAGACAATAATGCGTTACTTCAATGCTAGAAGCAGTTGCAGTTCGTACTTCGTTGCCAGTAATGGCAACAGTATGTAACGTGTACATTCCACCTGATTCTCAACTGGATTGAAACCAGCTGGTGGATCTAGTCTCTCAGCTCCCCCCCCTTCCTTTTCTCCTTCTGGGATATGTTAATGCCCACAACACCATCTGGGGCTCCGCTACCACTAGTGATGGAGGGAGAGATTTTGAGAGACTGATCAGGCGGCTACGCACTTCTCTATTGCACACGGCACTTATTCAAGTGTCGATATCACCTTCTGCTGTCGTGCACTGGTTCCCCTGCTACAGTGGGGTGTACATGGTGACCTTTGTATTAGTGACCATTTCCCGATTATCGTTACTCTTCCGAACCAGAGAGCCATCGAATTACCAAGTCGATGGCTTCTCCGTCGGGCTGATTGGACATCTTTCACAGCACGTGCGGATTTTGCCGAAGATACCTTTGAGAGTGTCTATGATCATACCATTCACATAACGCATGGTATTTTGGCTGCTGCTGATGAAACAATACCTTCCTCATCCGGCAACTCCCACCGGAAACTTGTCCCTTGGTGGACAGCCGAAATGCAGCAGCCTTCAAAGATCGTCTACGTGCTTTCAAATGCTATCGGAGGCAAAGCACTATGGCCAACCTTATCACCTTCAAAAGGATGTGTGCTAGAGCCCGTTATCTGATTCGGGGGAGTAATAAGACGACGTGGTAAAAGTATGTGTTGTTTATGACGACACATACTCCTTCATCTCAAGTGTGGACTAAGCTTCGTCGGATCTCCGGACTCCCGATTTCATTGATGGCACACGGGGTCTCCATCATCGGAGACATCATCACGGACCAACTCGCCATTGCCAACAGTATTGGATGGCACTTCAGTGATGTATCCTGTTCTGGGAGTTACGATCCTTCGTTTCTGACTCGGAAGCGGGAGGCAGAGGCTCACCCCTTGTCCTTTGCCACTGCTGCTCTGGAGTAGTACAATGTACCAGTCTCTGATTGGGAACTGCGCAGTGCGCTTTCACTGTGTAGGGATACGGCTCCCGGGCCGGATAACATACAGAATCAAATGTTAAAACATCTGTGCGAATCCAGTACAGAGTAATTGTTGGTCCTCTTCAATCGTATATGGATTGATGGGCAGTTTCCATCTCAATGGCGAGAGTGGATCGTGATACCGGTTCCCAAGGCTGGAAAGGATCCCAAACTTGTCAGCAGCTATAGGCCCATTTGCCTGTCAAATGCCCTATGTAAGCTGCGAGAGAAGATGGTGAACCATCGACTGGTGTGGTTCCTGGAAGAGAGAGGCTTACTGTCAGGGTATCTGTCTAGATTTCGCTCCCATATGTCCACCACCGCCCATCTGGTGCGACTTGTGAGTGCCATACAGGAGGCATTTCTCCGAATTGCCTACGACACCATATGGCGCTACGAGATCCTTTCCACCCTTCATGAGTGGGGACTCCGTGGTAATCTACCGACTTTCATTGCGAATTTCATGTAGTCCGACTCTTCTGTGTAAGGGTCGGTAGAACATATCGCAATATTATACCCAAGAAAACGAAGTTCCTCATGGTTCTGTTCTGTCACCTTGTTCGAGGTTGCCATAAACGGCATTGTTACCGCCACCGGGCCCAAGATAGTTCCATCGCTGTATGTAGCCGATTTAGCTGTGCTTTACAGCTCTGGAAGTATGTCAATCGTGGAACGGCAATTGCAGATAGCTATTAGCC
Organism: Meconema thalassinum; assembly: GCA_946902985.2. Lineage (NCBI taxonomy): Eukaryota > Metazoa > Arthropoda > Insecta > Orthoptera > Tettigoniidae > Meconema > Meconema thalassinum. Next base: position 882,395,350 of record OX336389.2, on the reverse strand, counting down.
GGGTCGACAGGTGGGCTCACGACCGGTTTTCATCAGCGAAATCCTTCGTCGTCCATTTTTGTCGGCTCCGAAGGCTACACTTACACCCTGAACTACATCTCAGGGATGCTGCGTTGCCGTTGGTTGACACTTATCGCTTCCTGGGGCTGCATTTTGACAGCACATTAACGTGGCAGCACCATATACGGCAACTAAGAACGACGTGTCTCAGGAAACTGAACATGCTCAAGTTTCTTAGTAGCACTACGTAGGGGGCTGACGGAGCGTTGCTGCTACTGTTCTACCAAGCCCTCGTCGTGTCCCGGCTAGACTATGGTTCTGCGGCTTACGGTTCAGAAAGGCCGGCAACCTTGAAAATGCTGCACAGTATCCACCATAGTGGCGTTAGGCTGGCTACTGGTGCCTTCTGGACCAGCCCGATACCCAGCCGACTCGCCGAATCGGGTGTTCCACCTCTAAATTATCGACACCAACTTATGCTTTTAGCATATACTACCAATGTGCGTCAAATGCTGCAATATCCGAACTATAGAGGGCTCGTCAGTACCCAATACGACCAGAGGTACGCCAACCAGCCTTAAACCACTCGGCCGGTTGGTATTAGACTCGATAGCTCGTGTACTGAAATAGGAGTGGCTGTGGGCCCTGTATGATCCGGACAACTGGCGAGGTGCCTCCATGGCAAGTCCCGCGTCAGGAAATTCGTTTAGATCTACATGGAGGTCCTAAGGTGAATAAGGGTGCCTCCGTTCGTAGGTGTAACTATATACAATAGCAAGTCCGTGAAGTTCCAACACTCCTTAGCCGAAACTCCGCAGTACTATCGCATTTACCACAACCTTTCATTTTTCCTACGTTTAGAGGGGGTCAATTATGACGTAATTTAATAAGGGTAGAAGATCTTAAAAATTTGCCAAATTGTATGGGTGCGTTTCCGCGAATAAATTTGCCAGGTTTCATTCCATTCCCTCATTATGGAAAATGTGGTAAAATAGTTTCAAAGCGGACAATTAATACATTTTTTTTTTTTTTGCTGAGTTATAACAATATTTCTTAAACACAATGCGTTCAGATGTTAACAATAGGGTGAATGTTACAAGTTTTCATTCTGAGAATAGAAAGTTAGTGAGTTTGTCCTAGCTTGGCAGGTGAGTACAGTATATGATACTGTGTTCACATATGGTGCAGGTGTGCGCAGAGTCTGTGATCAAACCCATGGGCCGAGGTCCTCGCGAAAACGTGTCGCAGCTTGAAGTTTGCCTTATTCCACTCTTCTGTTTCCATGTTTCTGTTTTCTTACTTATGAAACCACCCAACCATTTTCTTCTTTCCTGGCGTTTATCCCAGTACAGAGTCCGCTGCTCTACCACCTAACCATCAGAATATAATAAATAGGGGTCGGATTTTGGTGGTTTTTAAAATTGTCATTTTAGGTTTTCAAAAACATAAAATTGTTCTTTTTAGGTTTTTATTAGGTAGAATGGGTTTTTACAATAGGTTCTTATGTTTAAAGGGTAGCGAAAGTTGACATACATTACATAAGGCTTAAAATGAATACCTCATTGTTAGCAGACAATCTGATTGCAACGAGAGAGTAAATATTTTACATAATGATGCGTAATCAAATTATCACCGATAACTTTACACTTTTAGGGATTGCAATAAAGCCAAGGATGTCAGAGATGATTTTCACACTCTATCTCGTTCAAATAATTTTGTTTCTTTACAATATTGGATTCTTGGGAATAATAAGAGATTTATTCGCTCTTTCTCTTGGTAAATAACCAAACAATAATATATAAGCTGGAAAGTGCTGAAAATATTTCATTTTTCCTGTGGGTAGGATTGCTTTCAATCAACTGGAGCTAGGAATAAACACTATCTTCACATTTAATTTCAAGAATTGTGGACAAAATTTGAAATATACTACAATAAATGGTACAAAACTGCAATTAGTTATTTTTAGGTACTCGCGTATCATTTAGTTTTTTAGGTAGTACGGAATTTCAGTGTGATTCGTAAAAGTATTTAGAAGTATGGGAAAAATAGATAAGAACCTAAGAATCCGGTCCCTAATAATAGGCTAACTGCGCCCCGATAGTATAAGGTAGTTTCTCTGCTGCTGGATAGCGAATTTTTGTACAAACTCAATTGTCTAGAATAATAAAAAATATAATAATAATAGTATACTATTAATAATCATTATTGACTAATAATTATGAAAATAATAATAATATAACTGTCTAATGATAATAATAACAATAGTCTAATAATAAGTATTTCGCTGTCCTCTTGGAGTGACGATGTGGGTAGTCATAATATAGCCTTATTCTGAAAGCAGACACATGAAATGATTGTCAATGATATGTAAGCCAACCAAAATTTGATTAAACTAGAGAATCTTCTGTACTCGCCTCTCCAACTCCAGGCAGCTTGAAATGTATAAATTTTATATGTGGTCTTAAACCTCATGTCTCGGTGATAATCAACGTTGAATTACAAACAAACACTACGGTGTTCCCGCAACTTAGATATACTTAGTTATATACGGAAAAGGTACCACGGAACCGCTTGATAGCACTGTGCTTTGCCCATTGCCTTACCTCACAAATCGTGTACTGTATCCCAAAGATATTTTGATCAACCGATCACAACGAGAGGACGGAGTCGCGCAGCTTCTTTTTGGGTACAGGATCTCTACATTAGCTGAAACAGAAGGCTGGTGTGCTGTGAGGTGAGCGGGAAAATGGGATTGAGTGAATAAATGCATGCACGTCGTCCCTAATAAAAATAACAGCTATATCGCACGCCTTCTGCTTGACCTTGAGACGTCATAATGCAGCCTTGTAACAATACAATCCCGTTAAATTTGTAACGTTCCGTTCCGTCTGTTTGTTCCGTTATTATAAGTAGAACGTTCCGAACTATAACGTATTGGATATTCCTCTGTTCATATCGGTACGGGACAACGTAACGTTCCACCTGTCTCCAATACGCTGTACCGGTACAGGCTCGGCTAACGTTCCACTGTTACAGTTACCCGGTACGGTTTCAGAATCAGTTCCGTTCCAGGACGGTAACGTTACGCTTGGAACAGACAGCGGTAACGTTACAACTTGGAAATAACCTTGGAGATAACGGAATTCCTCCGTTCCATATAGACAAGAGTTACGTTCTGTACCGGGTCCCTGAAATTGAGGCTATCTCGGTAGATGAACTAATGCGTGTGAATGAAAATTTCCTTAGAAGATGCCAGAAATGTCTAGATGCAGGTGGAGGACATTTTCAACATCTTCTGTGACGATGATTTTACTTTCATTGTGTTATGTGTGCTTGTTATTTACATGTGATTCATAGGGGCGCTCTCTCGACCCCAAGTTCAGCGAGTTGCCATTTGCTCGTCCGACTCACACGCACCGCGTGACCGGGCCCTACTTGAAGTGAAAGGCCGTGTAGTATTTTGATACTGCATGCTAGCTTCTTGTTTGTTTGTTGACTTGCTACTATATTGTTTTTATTTGTACACAAGTGTAGATACATTTTTTAAACATCTTTATTACGTAATTCATAAAATAAACCGTCAAGACACAAGCGGGGTTCACCGTTGAAATAATACAACCAAGACGAACTACTACAACACTGTAGTAGCAACTTGAATTAATTATTTAGTATAAACTTTAACCGCTACACAGTGATCAGGATCTGATGATGGTAACTTGAGGGTCAAAACGCGTAATCCTAAACTGCCCCGTTATCTGTGATCTAATTAATACATGTATTTTTTCCAGGAGTGTCATTACATATTTATATCTTGTACCCAGCCCCATTCATTGGGCACTATCGTGTTGACCGACTGAAGAGCTACAAATAACAATTTTAGTTATCTATCTGTCATTCTTCTAGCCTAAATGTCTGTTGAACTGTAAGCTGTGTTATCTTGTATATAAGTGAAGAAAGAAACTACTTCTCTCTTACAGGAAGTGTAAAATCCACAAAAAAAAAAAAAAAAATCCCACATATGGTAAAACCGTTCAAGATTTAAAAATTAAGTATCGTCAATATTTGCGACTTGCATAGTTCATTGAACAAAGGATTGAACCATATAAAATAAAATTAACATGAAAATTTGTTAAAACCTTCATTAAATTATTGGTTTTACCCCACATTCCAGTATTACCCTATTTTACTGTATTCGTGATACATTTTGGCCTTGCTTGAAACCTTTCTTGACATATGCCTTCCTCTCATGTCCTTCAGTTCTAATACCGGTAACTACAGAGTTGATTTCTATGTGGATTCTGGCATTTACTCTGCCAGATGCAGATAAGGCAGATTAAATATACTTGGTGGCAACAGAAGGCTCAGGAACTGCAGAAACTATCGGATGCTCGAGACTTGAGGAACTTCTATGCAGTACTCAAGGAAATATATGGACCATCTCGCTCATCATCAGGTACACTGAAAAGTGCTGATAATTCTACTACCTTTACTGATAGTCAAGAAATCTTGGAACGCTGGAAGGAGCACTTCTCCAATCTCCTAAATCGTCCATCAGCAGCTGCTGAAGACTTCCTTTGTGATGTGCCGCAACAACCTGAACAACTGTGGTTGGCAGTACCTCCTACTTATCATGATTTCAGTGCAGCTCTCACCCAATTGAAACCCAGAAAAGCACCTGGCCCAGATAACATCCCTCAGGAACTAATTCAAGCCGGAGGTCGTTCCCTCAAAACAAGGATTTTCACCCTTATCCTCAGAATATGGGAATCAAGAAAGGTACCTGGAGACCTAAAGAATGCCACTATCGTCACTATCTTTAAAAAGGGTGATCGCAGTGTTTGTGGCAACTACCGTGGTATATCACTATCAATTGTGGGGAAGATTCTTGCAAGAATTCTACTTAACCGCCTCAAGGTTATCTCTGAGGAGGTCCTCCCAGAGTCACAATGTGGATTTAGAGCTTCCAGAAGCACAATTGACTTGATTTTCTGTGTAAGACAGCTACAAGAAAATTGTAAAGAACAACAGAATCCACTCTTCTTAGTCTTTTATGACTTGGAAAAGGCATTTGATTCGGTTCCAAGACCAGCCATGTGGGCGGTGCTGAAGCGGTTTGGTTGTCCTCAGCGATTTGTAGATCTAATCAAGGTCCTCGATGATGGCATGACAGGTCAGGTTTGCCATCAGAATAAGATGTCCGTTGAATTTCCTATTACCCATGGATTGAAACAAGGATGTATACTGGCTCCAACGCTTTTCACACTGTACTTGGCTGCAATGCTTTATGATTCACCCACAAACATCCCAGGTGTGGAGGTGAAGTATCGTTTTGATGGAGGGCTTTTCAACCTAACTCGTCTCCGCTCCTGGAGGAAAACTCAGGTTACTAAGGTTACTAACATGCTGTATGCAGATGATGCTGCGTCGCCAACTCTCACACCAGAAGAACTGCAAGAGTCAGTAAATTGTTACAAAAGTGCATGTGATCGCTTTGGTCTTACCATAAATGTCAATAAGACTAAAGTCTTGGCACAACCTTCACCAGGCACACCTCTTCTTCAGTTCAATATCTCTATCCCAAATTTGCCATTGGAACAGGTAGACCACTTCTCGTACCTGGGCAGTACCATTTCTGTGAGGTGTACCTGTGAGCAGGATGTGGATAAGAGAATTGGTGCAGCCCATGCAGCATATGGACGAATAGCGCACCGGGTCTTCATGAATAAAGATCTGTCCACGAGTACAAAGCTTATGGTGTACAAAGCAGTAGTCATTTCTACACTATTGTATGGCTGTGAAACGTGGACCCTTTACCGACGTGATCTCAGGAAGCTTGAGCGTTTCCACCTACAAAAACTTTGATCAATCCTGAGGATTAAATGGGAAGACCGCATTACCAATATTGCTGTTCTGGAAAAGGCTCGAATCAACAGCATAGAATTATCCATAATAGGTCACCAATTTAGATGGATTGGTCATGTCCATCGGATGGATGATGTGAGATTACCTCGTCAGATGCTATATGGTGAGTTATGCTATGGCACCAGGCCTCATGGTGGTCCTATGAGGCGCTACAAGGACAAATTTAAGCAGACCCTGAAATTGACAGGTCTTGATTCACAAACCTGGGACATGCTGGCTGAAGACCGCTCAACTTGGCGCTGTACCATCTCGGATACTGTAATGACGTTTGAAAGGGATCGACGCACACATGAAGAGGCCAAGCGTCAAGCTAGGAAACTTCGAGCAGCCCAACCACGTCCTCCTCCAGCAATACTATGCGACTTGTGTGGTCGCTTGTTCCATGCCAGGATTGGACTCTTTAGTCACCGTAAACACATCCACAAACTGGACTGAAGGAAGATGATTTATACTCGGATTCGAGTTAAAAGCCGATGATGAAGATATGTGGATTGTAGATCACTTCCCTGTACTTCCTTTTCAGAATGCCAAAGAATTTACTTCAATCAACATTATGTGGAAATGTGCAAGTGCTGCTGCATTGAATGCCAAATGTCCAATATCAACTTCAACATTAAAGTGTCAAGTATTACGATAAATTTGTAAAATACTGGGTCATCCATATATCATGTCTCCACAGCTAAGGCTGATAAGTTATCGCTTCTTGCCTTCTGGAGCCGCGTTTGTGCAGGAGGTCGGGAGCGGTCTGCAACACAGTTTAAATCATCTGAGTGGGATTTAGCAGTGGAGACATAATATGTTGATCACCCTGTAGTATTGAGATTTAGTGGTATCGTCCCATCTCTAGTTGAAGGGAAATAAAATTGTTCACCGTTCTTTGTAGGCAGAAGTTAAAGGGCCATTGTGAAATAACTTTGAGCAGTGGTTGCAAAGGAATGGAATTTGTTTCCGAATGGAACTGTCCTATATTGCATCCACTCTGAAAAATTTGACAACAAGTTTATGAGAAAGTGACCTGGATAAAATCAGCTGAGACAGAAGTTTTTTTTTTGTATTAATGTATCAGGCTCTGCATAGTGGGTATATATTCATTATTCGTAAGGAAATTTAGCACAACATGTGAAATTACCGGTGTACTGTAATATTAGTTTCATTAAACACAAGATTCTATGTGTCAATACATCCGACAAGAAAGATGTCTTGTTCCTCTTCCTTTCAGCTGTAAGTGCATTTGGAGGACCGGGTTCATCACCCGTTGGAGTATACAGTCATCAATCATCATTCAATTATCAGCAAAGTCACGAGAGCTGCCCTACATTTAACAGGAGGATTTTTTTATTTCCACCTGTTGAATGAGGGAACTCGAGAAACAAGGTGTCTGTTACCTGCCCTGGTTAATCAGAATACCTGTGAAATGTGCTGGAAAGAATCTGTTCTGTGCTTGAGCAGGTTGGAGCTGTTTTGGTAGCACAGTGATGAGTAAAAGCATATCAGTTAGATGATAATCATTCTCATTAGTGTACCTTGGAAATATGAACTACATGAGGTGAAGGGAAAATAGTGGATTTTAGTTCTTGGGAAGGTATTGATAGAATTTCAACAGTACACTGGACTGTAATACTTCGAGATGTGGTTGCTGATGGGCAAGTTAGGAATTAAGCGTTCTATACAGCTGAGCTGAGGTTGTATCGTCATAGGGTTCTCCCATTAGCGTGCTAGCCAACAAATGCTAACGGAGCCATGGTTCTGCACTCCTATCTCAAACACGTAATAGTTTGTTAGGCTAGTGTAATTTTTTTATTAGTCTTAATCTTGCAGCAATGAAAAGGTGCAAGAATCTCACTTGATGTGTTTCCAATTTACTTTGACTTTATGCATAATGTCTTCTCTGTTGCAGATGATTCAATTTTTATTTGAATGCATGTATGTGTGTGGGTCCTAATACATTTAAATGTTCAGCATACGGTAATTAGAGTTTGCGTTAACTTAATTTTTTTGGACTTGAAATGTATTATTTTGTCATATAATGTTGTTCGTCACGTAATTGAATAACTACATTACTATGGAAAATGATGATTGAAGAATGTAGCAAACTTACTAGGGCAGGTCAGTGAGACACACACACACACACACACACACACACACCCAAGACATGAACATACAAACAGTTAATTTGGTATTAAAAAAAATTAGGAGTTTGCTTTTAGGCACAATCAATCCAAAATAGAAATTTCTTTTTACCAAGGAATCAATACTTTAAACTTTTGTATGTTCATGTAGAAGCAGCTACTTATTTTATATACTTAGCAAGATTCAAATAATTTCATATTTTGAGCCTGTTGCTTTTTACTGCTAATTCAAAGCTTCTAAAATCCACGTATAGGGGTCATAACATATAAGAATACATCACTTGAAATCTTATTTTGCTGTCTTTGCTAATAGTACAGGAAAGAAAGCAATGAACCCCAACATTCAAAAGATCAAAGCGCTCGTGCATTGAAATATTAGTTCATACCCCACACAACACATCCTAGAAAATTCCAAGAGTTAGCCCGGGGATTTGGAGGGGGGTTTGAAGGCGGTTAAAAGCTATTGTTTGCCACATGCATAACTTCCACAATTTTCATCTGATTTTGATGGAATTTTCAGGGATAACGCGGATTAGGCCCTAAATGGTCACCTATGAAATTCATTGCTCGCGGTTCAATGGCAGCCTCTGCGCTTGTGCAAACTGAGATATCGACTAATGTCAATTTCTCATGACCTAGCAGACCAATTCTGCTAAAATGTGTATATTAGTTAAGGATCAAATGTTAGATGGTCCCATATGAGTTTCATCATGAGTGGATCAGTGGATCAACCCCTTCCCAACCCCCTGTCCTCTCCCCCTCATCCCATTTTTAGCCTGCCTGCTCGCAATCAGTCTGTTTCTACCCTCCGATTCGTGCAGTCATTGTTTTGATCGTGGTCTGTTTTAGATTGTTTAGTATTTCAAACTGATCGGATCGATAATTAGTACATAATTGGCTACACAATACTACCGGTCCAAATATCCCAAGCCATTATGTGAGGTTCCAACAACACCACCACGTTTTACTTACGTAGTGGTTTTACAATTATCAATTAATGATATTATTGGTCCTTGACTTCCGTAGCACATTGGCTTCGGTCGTGACGTCAATACTAATTTTATTTTGTGTCTTGCGATGGCCTTCTCAGTATGTGCTAGCCACGCGTATTGGTGAGGTGTGTCTGTAGCAACTGACGAGCCCAACGGCACACTGGGGCGAAACGCTGGCATTTTATGTTTGAGTTGACCGGACCAATTTTATCGTATTAATTGAAACAAAAGTTTGGTGCTTTTCAGTCGGTCAACACGAATGTACCCAAATAGAGCTGGGTTATGCCCTAATCCTGAAATAAATTACATAAGATAATACACTAGGATGACCAGTTTCGATCGACAAGCGATCATCAGATCCATTACACTTAGGCTATAACATCTACGTTGGAGACTACAGGTGAAAAATATATACAATATGTACAATTATTTAGTTGCAGTGTTGGTAATGCAACAGTCAGTGTATGCTAAATGTGGTATATCTAGTGTTAGGTGAACTTCTAAAATAGTGATAAAAATCCGGAATTTGTCTGCTAGGGGTGATTTTATGGTTATACAAAATCAACTATGGTTATACTGTAATAATACAGGCTTATACTTATCGGGCTGCCTCCTTAACTGGAACTTGAACTTGAAGCAGTTGCGTTTTTCCTTAGGAACCAGTTATAGTCGGCTACCCCGGGTTTTAACTGGGCGGAACTGGTTTTCCCCTTCCTCCCCCTTTAGTTGCTATGTTCTTTCTGAGGTCAGTGCCATGTTTATTTGTGTGACGTTGCCAAATCTAGATAAGAATGTATGCTATTGACTACAGGAGTCTGCAACTATTAAAGACCGTGAAACTATCTTCGCCACGCGTGGACTAAAAAAAGCTATTTAAACTAAGCGGTACACGGTCTATTGAAGACGTCCCGGCACCTTTAATACTGCCGCGCATATCGGCCTAGGTTTATTGCAGAAAGAAGTACATAGTACCCTGATCCAAATAACATTTACCTATAACCACCGCTATTTTCCCCCTTTTTTATCTAGCTTGGCTGTATCGCTAAGTTGTGTCTTGTTTTCGACAGGGTGTGTATTTTAGTAGAGCGAAAAGGGGTGAACTCTCCATAAAAGTGTGTTCATTTAGATTGTTTTGTTTGGCTAGGTGAATCTCGATTGCTTCCTTTATGTCGAGAGCTCTGCCTTTCGATTCGTGATGAATTTTTGTTAGGTCAGTCTCGATTTTAGTAAAGCTGTGCCCCGTGTCACACATGTTCGCATACGGCTGAATGTGTTCCGTATCTTATCGCATTCCTATGTTCATTATAACGTGTATCTACTCGTCTTCCGCTCTGTCCAATGTAATTAGCTTGACAACCAGTGTTTTGGCATATAATGGAATATACCCCTGACTTTGAATACAGGTCTTGTTTATTTAGATTACTATTTTGCAGGTGCCTCCCGGTCGTATTATTCGTTGTGAATGCTATTTTATGCCTTGCTTTTTGAATAGATTAGTGATTTTATATGTGTTCTCATTCACATAGTTGAAGCGCGCGAATTTTTTCTCATTAATGTCCGGTTTTGGAATCATTTTACCTTTATTTTTATGTTTGGCTACAATTTGGTCTATTTTGCTTGGCGGGAAATTGTTTTCCTTTGCTATTTGTTTAATGGTTCTTATTTCCATATTATAATTGTCTATTGACATGGGTATGTTTAAAGCCCTGTGCACCATTGAATTGAACCCCGCTAATTTATGCATACTGGGGTGATTAGACTGATTGTCGATTGCTTGCGAGGTTTGTGTAGCTTTTCGGAATATGGAGTATGGAAGCTCGTTGTCTTTACGTTCAATAGTTATGTCGAGATAATTTATTTTCCGATCTGTTTCGGATTCATTTCATTTCATTTCATATTTATTCATCAGTGCCTTACACTATATTTACATTACACTGAAGGGAGTCTCTGAAAAGAGCAAAGCCCCACTTCGCATTCGGGATGCGTCAGAGCCCCCACTATATATACTGGGTTATATTTACATATGTACACAAGATGGCAATTAGTGAGAATCGAGCAATGATAAATTATTTACAGTATACATTAGAGGGATGGTAAATTTATATAGGATAAGGCAGGAAAACAAGAGAAGAGGTCACATAAATATTGTAAATGGAGATACACAGGAAACACTAGCACAACAAAGAATCGGTGCATAATTTATGAGGAACAACCTACTTGATGAACAAATAATGCCGCAGCTTCCTCTTAAACTGAACGGCATTATTGTTGCTGGCCTTCAGGGAACACGGTAGGCTGTTCCATGCACAGACCGATCTATTTACAAACCCCAGTTTGTACGACTCAGTCCTGGGTAGTGGGGCGTACAGCGTAACTCCGCGGCCCTTCTGAGCTGATCGGTAGCCAAGGGAAATTTTGTCTAAAATAGCAGATGAGTCTGTATTATTAAAAAGTTTTCTCAGGTATAACAAATCAATTTGGGTAAATAGGTTCTCAATAGATGGAAGGCTACATTTTTGGCGTCTGATTTTAGAGTCTACGTCGGAATTTTTCGAAAGAATGAATTTAGTGGCACGATTTTGTATCTGTTCAAGCTTAAGGATATTTCCCTTGGTACCGGGGCTCCATGAAGGGCACGCGTGAATTAGCAGCGGTCGTACTAGACTCAGGTAGGCGGTCCTCTTCACTTTGGTACGGCAGCCACGTAGATTTCTGCTTAGCATACCCAGTTGGCGTGCAGCTTGGTTCCTCACTGCGTCGGTGTGGGTGTTCCATTTCAGGTCGGAAGTGATGTTGAGTCCAAGAAGTTTGACGCACTGCACACGGGGAATCGGAGTGTTTTCAAAGTGATAAGGGTTGGCCGCTGGAATTCGATTACGGGATAGGGAGATTAGATTACTTTTGGAAGAATTGACAGCCAGGCCGTTAATTTTGCACCAGACACTGATGTTGTTTAGATCCTCCTGCAGGGCGGTGAGGTCACTATTGTCTTTGATCTTGCGATAGAGGGTTGTGTCGTCGGCATATTGATAGATGTTTGAGGAGACTGCATGGGGAAGATCCAACATGAATATGTTGAAAAGTAGAGGACCCAGGACAGATCCTTGAGGGACACCAGATGGGACCAAAACAGTAGAGGAATGAGCACCTTGGAAGACTACTCTCTGATGTCGGTTTGTAAAAAAGTCAGTCAACCACCCCGCTAGTTTACCACCGAAGCTGTAGGAGCGCAGTTTATCAAGGAGACGTGAATGGGGAACCTGATCAAAAGCCTTGGTCCAATCGAGAGTAACGAGATCCACTTGACCGCCTGGTATTCTTTCCAAAGTTTGTTGCCAGTCGTCCACAGCTGATGTGAGTAGCGTTGTACAGGAACGTCCAGGTAGAAACCCATGCTGGTGTTCGTTAAGAGAACCTGTTTCTTTCAGGAAACGCAACATCTCCCTCGATAGCAGACGCTCCATTACCTTACACAATATGGATGTCAATGATATGGGGCGGTAGTTGGTTACTGATTCCTTATTACCAGTTTTGTGGACAGGAACAACGTTGGCGATTTTCCAATCAGATGGTAGTTTCCAATATTGAAAAGAGGTGTTAAATACTGTGCAGATGGATGGAGCGAGGGCCTGAGCACACGTTTTGAGAATTCTTGCGGGTATATTATCAGGCCCAGTAGCGGAATTGGGGGGTAAAGTTGACAACAACTTGCAGACCTCATCAACGGAGAAATAAATGGATTCAAGTTTAGGGAAAGGAATATTTCGATCTATTATATAATTTTGTGATGGCGTAAAGGAAGAAAAGTTCTGAGAGAAGGAGGAGCAAAATGATTGAGCAATCTCCGCGGGTTCAGATCAAATTTTGCCATTATACGTGAAATTCGTGGAGGGCGTGCTTCTTGATCTGGAGCTGATATATCGCCACAGAGATTTCGTGTCCGAGGAGCCCAAATTCCAGATGAAATTGCTATGGCTGTTTCTAATGGTGATTTTCGTTAAATTCCGTTGGATCTTGTACTTATGGAGATTAGTGGGGGTAGGGTTATGTTTCCATTTTTTGTACAATCTATTTCTCTTTTTTAACATTAGTACAATCTCATTGGTAATCCAAGGAGATCGACGATTGCCATTTAATTTAACTTGTGGAATGCACTGTTGTACACACTGCCAGAATATACTTTTCCACTCTGTTCAGAGGGTTTCTATGTCAATGGTGTGCACTACCGGAAGATTGGAGCGAAACAGAGAATTTAATAATGACCAGTTTGCTTTGTTGTAGTTGAGAGCTGTTTTGTATATTTTCTTCAATTTTGGGTGGAGTAATTTCAGTTCAACCCTGGTTGCTTCATGATCACACACGCCTTCAATTACTTCAACGGAGTCCACTATGTCCACATTATCTGTGAGCACTAGGTCCAGGGTGGTTCTGCTAGGGTCCGTGATTCGAGTGGGTTGCTTTACCAGCTGCTGAAGAAATAGGCCGTAAAAGCATGATAGAAATTTTTCAGAAAGAGAATTAAGAGCTTTCGGAGTTTCGTTCGAGAGCCAGTCAATTTGAAGGTTGAAGTCTCCTAGCAGGAGAATAGCGAAGAATTTATTCTGTAGTGCCTGTGCTCTTGAGAGGGAGCGAAGAAGGGCTTCGTTGTGGAGGTCTTTAGAACCCGGGGCTTGGTACGCAGAGCCAACCAGAATGGGACCCTGCTTGGTTGTAATCTGTATCCAAACTACCTCCGCCTCTACTTCGAGTTCGGGCACGCTTTTGGGTTGTAGCTCTGGGAGACAAGCTATGAGAACTCCACCACCTGTGGAGGGCCTGTCATTTCTAAATATTATGTAACTGTCCGAAATCACCTCATTGTTGTAAATGGAGGGATTGAGCCAAGTTTCAGACACACAGATGAGTGATGGGGCTTCTTCTATCAACCAAGCATCAACGAGAGGTTTGCGTTTCGGATGCATTATGCTGCGTGCATTAAAATTTAGAACTGAAATATTGCTAGTTGATTTACGGTATTGAGATGATTGCGTGGAAACCGAATTAGTGGAGCTATCGAATAGTGAGTTTGACAACTGCGGCATGGAGCACTGCCAGCAGAAGAACGAATTTTCACCTCTTGATATTTTTCTAGATTGACCTGCAGTCAATTTGACACAAGTACGATGCACAAACTGTTGACATTCTGAGCATTGGATCCGGATCTGGTTTACTCGTCCTACAGAGTCACACTTCACACATTTTACAGTTACTGGGCCCGGATTAACTTGCACGTCACCAGCCAAGGCCAAGAGAAAGGGTCCCCTTAGTGAATTTGATTGAGTGGTGTAGGCTATTAATGGATTGAAGAATTGTTTCTTTGCTTGTTAATTCAGTATCGTAGATGCAAATTACATCATCTACGTATCTTTTCCATATTACCATTCCCTTTGTTGAAGTTTTTTTCTAAACCTGGCCGATAACCTAGATGTTAGGCCCCTTAAAACAACATTTTTCTAAACCTCATTTTCTAGTGCATTAAAGAAGATGTCAGTGATTAATCCGATTAGTGGTGATCCCATCGCTAATCCTTCTGTTTGTGTGTACATTTTATTGTCGAATTGAAACACGTTTTGGCTGAGGACGACCCTCAGTAATCACACAATCTCTTCAGATTCTTCTGCCGAATTGTTGGATTTAAAGTTATTTTCGATAGTGTTGATTGCATCATTAATAGGAATATTGGTGTACATGTTAGTTACATCGAAAGATACAAGCCTCATGCTAGGTTTCATTTGTAGGGTGTTCAGTCATCATCATCTTGAGCAGTTTCCAACCGCTGGTCGGGTCTGCTTTGGGGTGTTCAGTGCTGTTACTAATTCCGTTGTTCTTTACAGAGTTGTTTTTGTCGTTGGAAAGGCAGCGTTTTAGGATTTTTAGTAACTCTCTGCTGATTTTGTAATTGGGCGCATTCCTACAATTGACTATTGGTCTCAATGGGCACTCCTTTTTGTGTATTTTTGGTTGTCCCCTCAATGACGGTATTTTCGGGTTCATGTTGATTAGTTTTGATTTTTCAGCTTTGGTCAATATTTTTTATTCTGTTTCTTTTAATACACTTCTTATTTGCTTTTGGAATTTGTTGGTGGGGTCTTTTGCTAATTCCTTGATTTCGTTGTTGTTTAGGAATTCGACGGTTTTTTTCATTGTAATCTGTTTTGTTCAAAATTACTGTGGTGTTTCCCTTATCTGCTTTTGTGATGATGAAGTCATGTTCTTTTATTTTTTGTTTCAATGACTTTATTTCTTTTAGTTGTTTGTTGTTTTGAGTGTAATTGTTTTCGCCCTCTAGTTGGAGGATTTTTTTGGCTTCGTTGGTGGCAAGATTTTAGGTTAATTCCCTGTCTTCTGCTGGGAGCTTGTGACTGGCTTTCTCGATATCTGTGATTAACTGTTTTATATTATGGTTCGTGTGTGCGTCTGTGCAGTTGTATTTCAAACCTTTCTCTAACATATTCATTTCATTTTGAGAGAAGGTTACGTTCGTTCTGTTGTTTACCCTGCTGTGGAAATTGAATTCATTGTTATTCGTGTGTTGTTCACTAGATTGATTATTCTGTGTTTCTCCTAGTTTCCTTAGTTTATATTCTAGCGTTTCGTGCTTCCTCGTTGCTCTGATTTTGATGGTGTCATGTAGGTGCTCGGTAGAACTGTCCCATTGGGATGCGTGCCAGAAGTTGTATTGTATTGTATTGTATTTTTTATTCATCCATTCAATCATATAATGTACACTGTACAATGATATAGGACACGTCAATTCACAAATTATACTAATACTAATTTACAATCACAATAATAATATAGGCCTACACAAGGATAACCTTACATCATTTAGTCCTATGAATACATAACTATTGATATTCTAAAAACTCTTTAACTGAGTAGAAGCAGTGCTCCAGCAAGAACTCTTTAGTTTTTATTTTGAACTTTATGTAATTTGCTGTACTTTTAATATTATTTGGCAAATGATTATATAGCGTTATAGCTGCATGGAATACACCATTTTTACATAATGTTGTATTTGCAGCATGTACATGAAGATTGTTCTTTTGTCTGGTCTGGTAGTTATGTATATTTGAATTCATCTCAAAGATATCCTCATTTCCTAAGCTTTGTTTGACAAATAATAGAAGTTCAAAGATGTAAATACATGGCAAAGGTAAAATTTTCAGTTGTTTAAACAGAGGCTTACATGTATGCAATCTAGTAGTTCCTTTCATTGTTCTAATTATTCTTTTCTGGATAATAAAGATTTGGTGAGCAGCAGGTGAATTTCCCCAAAATATGATTCCATATTTCATAAGCGAATAGCAATAAGCAAAATAAGTACTAAGAACAGTTCTCCAGCTAGTCGATTGTCTTAATACTCTTAATGCATAACAACTTAGCTTAGTTTCTTGGCAAGTTTAGTGGTATGAGAGTTCCATTTTAGGTCATCCTGCAACCAATGGCCTAAGAATTTAGTAGAAGAGGTGTTACCAATTTTAAGGTCATTTAAGATTATGGAGGGAGAATTAATACTTTTATTCTGAGCTGTGTGAAAGTTAAGAGCCACTGTTTTACTAGTTTTGATAAGGAATCCATTATTGTTGAACCATAAGGACAGCTGACCTGTTACTGCCTCTACTGATTTTTGAAGTTCAGTGTCATTTTCACCCCTCATCAAAACACTTGTATCATCTGCGAATAGTACAGTTTTAAATGCAGGTATCTGAGATGGGAAGTCATTTACGTAAAGGAGAAAAAGTAGTGGCCCTAGAACGGACCCCTGCGGAATGCCATACTTCAAAAACATAGGATCTGAGTGGTAATATTTAAATATGTTTGTGGTATTTTCTAAACTTTTTTGTTCGACGATCTGTTGGCGATTATTTAAATATGACTGAAACCACTTACTAGCGATACCCCTGATACCATATTGATGGAGTTGATCAATTAGTATCTGATGATTTATCACTAAAGGTGTTAGTTTTTGTTAATTCGCGATAAAACGAAAAGTCATATTTAGAGGTTAGGATGTATTATTTTCACGTATTGTGACTGTTCCGGTCACAATGTTCCCAAACCCTTATTTGGTTGACTGCAAGAGAAGTCAGGTTAGGGTAATTTGTTCATATCATTCCTTTTCTTGCTCATCATCATCATTTAGGTTATAGGATTTCATTTTATTTAGTGTATATATCTTGTGTATTTCGGGGACTCAGTCAGGAATATTTCATTTAATTTGTATGGGAGATGTCAGTATACAAGACAGCGGATTGTGTAGGTAAGCTACAAGATGTTGCAACAGCAGGAAACTCTAGGCCAAATTTAGATTGGGCCGAGAATAACTTCCCTTGTCTTGAAGAAAGCTTTGTGTAAATTGTGTAAGGTTCTGACGTCAGAGAAGAGTTTCGCGCCACGAGTTGTAAGAAATATACATGGGTTCGAGATTATTGGTGTATTTTGTATGGGTTGGAGGGTATCATGACCCTGGCGGAGAAAGACGAAAACATGTGTTTACAAGATGAGAGGTGGGATGTTCGTGTATAGCGAGGCTTCACTTCTATTGTAGCGTCTGATTGGAAAGGTCGCGTTCTCGTAATTTGGCGTAGGCCTATTTGGAGAAACAGTTTTGTTGAAAGCATGGCTTGTGAATGTACTCGAAACGGCTACATATCACAACGATGTTATCTCTGTTAGCACAATTCAAGTTGGGTACGGAAGCACATTCATTTCTCTCGCAGAGATGTGGCTATGTAAACCAGTAAACATCTCTAACCTCAAACCACGTGTGGAAAATCTTAGAAATGCTGGGGAGAACTGATCTATCGAGCATGTCTCGTAGATTATCTGCTAGATCGTCGATGAGTGAGTAACAAACATCTTTATATTCCAACATTCATTTTGGGTCACATGTTTTCGTCATTGCCGAGGAGAGAAGATAGTAAACCATAGTCTGTTCGACGAGAGTCCCCGCCATATGTTTAAAGTTGATATTAATACACATATTTTGAAGGTTATAATTAGTTTTCTTTATAGGGAATTACACCTAATAGTTGAACGCCCAAATGATACCAGTTAGGTTGACCAAATGTGTGTCCAACACTCCACGACCCTGCCATTTCAATTGTGTGGTATATGATGAAGTACTTCCGATCAAAAATAGGAGGATGATTTTGGGAAGTTTTAAATCAGTCGCCCAAGAAGGGCTGGTAAAAAGTTATAACATAGCACCTCAACGTGGGGCAAGAGTAGGGAAACCTAGCAGGTATCATTAGGGCACATATGCACACAGCCGATAGACACCTTAGGAGTATTAGGGTTCACAGTAATTTGTTTTGTTTTAAGGGGTATGTCCACATCAGACAATTTAGAATTAAGGTCAAGGGTTGTGTGTAAATCAAACAGTAAAATGTCAGGTAATCAGGAAACTGGGGGAAGTGGCAGTGAGGAAGATGTGGAAAAGACAGTGGGAACATATGTTACCATTGTTACTACTGAGTCGCAGCTGATCGCTGAAGGTAGTAACTTAAATGTAAATGGGGGGGTTATGAACGATAGTTTGATCCAAATGCTACTGAGTGAAATAAAAGAGATTAAGAAGCAAGGAGAATCTATGAGTAAGGAAATTAAGGAGCAGGTAGGCTCTGTAAATGAGAAGGTAGAGTCAGTGACCAAGGAGATAGAGTCTTGGAAGGAATCTGTAAGTAAGGAAGTAACATATTTAGGAGTATTTGTCAGTAAGGAGTTAGAATCTCTGGTAGAGTCTGTGAGTGAGACGTGTAAGTCCAGTAGGGAAGAGTTGGACAAGCTGGGAGAGTCCGTGAGTGAGACGTTTGAGCCTAGTGTGGATAAGTGGAGCAAGCAGGTAGAGTCTAGTACAGAGAAGTTAGAGTCCGGTATAGAGGCAGTGAACAAGCAGGAAAGAGAAGTGAAAGATCCTGTAAGTAAGGAGGTAAGAGAAGTTAGGCAGCAAGGAGAGGCTATTAGAAAGGAGGTAGGCAGGCAGGTAGAATCTGTGAAGTTGTGTGTGGACGAAGCAGCAGAGAAGCAGCAGTTGAAAGGGACGGTAGGTGATAGTAGCGTAGACGAGAGTGAACAGCAGTTGAAAGGGACGGTAGGTGATAGTAGCGTAGACGAGAGTGAACAGCAGTTGAAAGGGACGGTAGGTGATAGTAGCGTAGACGAGAGAGAACAGCAGTTGAAAGGGACGGTAGGTGATAGTAGCCTAGACGAGAGTGAACAGCAGTTGAAAGGGACGGTAGGTGATAGTAGCGTAGACGAGAGTGAACAGCAGTTGAAAGGGACGGTAGGTGATAGTAGCGTAGACGAGAGTGAACAGCAGTTGAAAGGGATAGTAGGTGATAGTAACTTAGAGGAGAGTGAACGGCAGTGGGAGGAGACGTTAATTGAGAGTGAACAACATTTGGAGGTGATGTTAGGTGAAAGTCAGCAGGGAGATTCTAGTAGACAGAATAAACGGGAGGTGGAAATAAGGAATTATAGAAGTAGAAAGAAACAGGATAAGGATAATATCAGCACAGGAAAACTATCAGAGGGGTGGGGGGCGTCAGGAAAGTGGCAACGAAAGAGTACAGGTGAACCAGAGGAGAAAGAAATAGGCATTATGCTGAATCAGGATATCAGTCGACCTTCATCGAGTGTATCATTTTGGCAGGTAAGTTTGAGGGAGATGAGTAGGAAGTTGGCAGCCTACAGTTTTTGGAGGGTTAAATTCAGTTTTTTTTTGGATAGGCGATCAGGTGTGTTTCAGAGTTCTTATCTATCTTCAGTTTAGGGGTTGGTTTAGTTTTTTTTTCATCTATTTCAGGGGCCTTTTAAGGTGGTTAAACGTATTGGTGAGTGTGCCTATAGTTTAACGGACCAGGATGGTAAGTCTGTCAGTACACATAATATTAGGAATCTCCGTAGATATCACTCTGTAAAATAATATGGCATGGACTCTTAGAGAATCAGTCAACATAACGTGATGGCATGACAAAACTCAAGAGATGTGACGAAGAATGCTAACCAGCAAAGTGGCATCGAGTGTTAGATGGATAGATGGTATGATAAGGCCTGTGCAGGCAAATACCATGGCTTGTGAAGCGATAGGGTCTCATGATGAGACGAAGAAAATGAAGTGATAGACCTAAGACACTTGAGAGAAATCAGTGAGGCTAGGAAATGGACACAATAAGACATTCGAGAGAGTGAGAATGTGTGAGAATTTGACAAGTGTGTGTGTGTATATATGTCTTCCAGGGTTTATTTATGTAATAGTGTGTTCTTTGTGGTTTCAGTGTGTTTGTTTGAGTGTTTGTGATCCACACTTGTTTCACCCGTGTGAATCACATGGGGGCGTATTGTGACTGTTCCGGTCACAATGTTCCCAAACCCTTATTTGGTTGACTGCAAGAGAAGTCAGGTTAGGGTAATTTGTTCATATCATTCCTTTTCTTGCTCATCATCATCATTTAGGTTATAGGATTTCATTTTATTTAGTGTATATATCTTGTGTATTTCGGGGACTCAGTCAGGAATATTTCATTTAATTTGTATGGGAGATGTCAGTATACAAGACAGCGGATTGTGTAGGTAAGCTACAAGATGTTGCAACAGCAGGAAACTCTAGGCCAAATTTAGATTGGGCCGAGAATAACTTCCCTTGTCTTGAAGTAAGCTTTGTGTAAATTGTGTAAGGTTCTGACGTCAGAGAAGAGTTTCGCGCCACGAGTTGTAAGAAATATACATGGGTTCGAGATTATTGGTGTATTTTGTATGGGTTGGAGGGTATCATGACCCTGGCGGAGAAAGACGAAAACATGTGTTTACAAGATGAGAGGTGGGATGTTCGTGTATAGCGAGGCTTCACTTCTATTGTAGCGTCTGATTGGAAAGGTCGCGTTCTCGTAATTTGGCGTAGGCCTATTTGGAGAAACAGTTTTGTTGAAAGCATGGCTTGTGAATGTACTCGAAACGGCTACATATCACAACGATGTTATCTCTGTTAGCACAATTCAAGTTGGGTACGGAAGCACATTCATTTCTCTCGCAGAGATGTGGCTATGTAAACCAGTAAACATCTCTAACCTCAAACCACGTGTGGAAAATCTTAGAAATGCTGGGGAGAACTGATCTATCGAGCATGTCTCGTAGATTATCTGCTAGATCGTCGATGAGTGAGTAACAAACATCTTTATATTCCAACATTCATTTTGGGTCACATGTTTTCGTCATTGCCGAGGAGAGAAGATAGTAAACCATAGTCTGTTCGACGAGAGTCCCCGCCATATGTTTAAAGTTGATATTAATACACATATTTTGAAGGTTATAATTAGTTTTCTTTATAGGGAATTACACCTAATAGTTGAACGCCCAAATGATACCAGTTAGGTTGACCAAATGTGTGTCCAACACTCCACGACCCTGCCATTTCAATTGTGTGGTATATGATGAAGTACTTCCGATCAAAAATAGGAGGATGATTTTGGGAAGTTTTAAATCAGTCGCCCAAGAAGGGCTGGTAAAAAGTTACAGTATTTACATGTTTCGTGCCGCCCAGGAATGAAATTAAATCGCGAAATAACGCGAATTTTGTGAATAACACCACAAATACCGCAATCTGCGAACATCATCATCTTCATTTCCCGTTTCCAGCTTCCTGGGTCGGGTTGTGAATTAAGGACCTCCAACGTTTCCTGTCTCTCCACCACTCCTCTCCTGTTTTTAGTACTTCTTCAGGTTTTCCTCCACTCTTCTCTACACACTCCCACACTGTATCTGCCCATCTCTTTCGGGGCCTTCCTCGTGGTCTCTTCCCTGTCATCTTTTCACAGAAAGTTTTCTTTGGTACTCTCTCCTCTCCCAATCTCATCATATGTCCATACCACTTTAACTTTGTTGTTTCTATCCTGTCCTGCAGCTTCAAGATTCCTGTCCTTTTTCTAATCTCTTCGTTTCTAACTCTATCTCTTCTGGTCTTACCCTCTATACCTCTTAGGAGTTTCATATCCGCGGCTTGTATTCTACTCTCCTCTCTTTTTCTAGTAGTCCACGCTCCAGCTGCATATGTTAGTATGGGTCTGTAGTAGGTTGAATATAATACATTTTTACATTTCTTTGGGACATCTCCACAGAATACCCCTTATGCTCTGGTAAAAACTGTTCGCTTGTTGTATTCTCTTTCCAATTTCCTCAGTTATCCTTCCATCTTCTGTGATCACACTTCCCAAGTACTTGAAACTTTTAACCACTTCTAGAATTTTCCCATTCAATTCTATCTTTCCTCTTCCTTCCTTTCTTCCTCTTGACATTACCATTGTCTTGCTCTTCTCTGTGCTTACTTTCATCCCAAATTTCTCTATTTCTTGATTCCATACATCTAGTTGTTTTTGTACTTCCTTTTCATCCTCGCCCCATATCACTATATCATCTGCAAACAGCATGGCCTTTGTTGCCTCTTGTCCCAATCTCTGTTTAACATTC
This sequence comes from Meconema thalassinum, assembly GCA_946902985.2. Taxonomy (NCBI): domain Eukaryota; kingdom Metazoa; phylum Arthropoda; class Insecta; order Orthoptera; family Tettigoniidae; genus Meconema; species Meconema thalassinum. The sequence continues at coordinate 882,372,801 of OX336389.2, read as the reverse complement.
TTGTGAATTTCATCCATGACTATGATGAATAGTAAGGGGGACAATACACTTCCCTGTCGGAGACCTGTTTCCACTTTAAACCATTCTGTTTCTCCTATACTGGTCTTCACGCTACTCACACAATATTTGTACATAGCTTTTAACATTTGGACATCAGCTCCGTTAACTCTCCTTTTCCTTAATACATTCCAAACCACCTGTCGAGGCACACTGTCGTACGCTTTCTCAATATCAATAAATGTCATCACCATAAATGAAAATCCACAGCCTGCTTCCAGTCTCCGACCGGGTCAGGAATGGAATGAATGAAGCCCCCATCAGCGGCGAGGATATGAACTGTGCCGGCTGCCGAGGCCTGACGCACTCCTCCGGGGCAATGATTAAATGAATGACAGATGAAATGAAAGGATAGTGGCGAGTGTTGCTGGAATGAAATTTTGACAGGGAAAACCGGAGTACCCGGAGAAAAACCTGCCTGCCTCCGTTTTGTCCAGCACAGATCTCACATGGAGTGACCGGGATTTGAACCACGGACCCAGCGGTGAGAGACCGGCGTTCTGCCGCCTAAGCCACGGAGGCTTCAAATGTCATCACCATGTCTTTTCCAAATTCCCATCTTTTCTCCATCATTTGCCTTAATGCAAAGATTAGGTCAAATGTTGATCTGTCTTTCCTAAAACCATACTGTTCTTCTTCCATCTCTCCTTCTATCTTCCTCCTCAGTCTGCCTTCCAGAACTCGCTCAAAGATCTTAGCTACATGAGCGATAAGAGTGATCCCTCTGTAGTTATTGCATTCCTTTTTGTCACCTTTCTTAAAAATCGGGATAATTAATCCCTTTCCCCATTCTTCTGGAATCTCTTTCTTCTTCCAAATTATTCTAAATAATCTATACAACCACTGTACACCTATTGGTCCCGCTGCTTTTATCATTTCCACAGACACCTCATCCTCTCCTGCTGCTTTACCGCTCTTCATCTTCTGTATGGCTTCCTCTATTTCTAGCATAGTGATCTCCTTTTCTTGTTCTTCTTCTTCTTCTTCCATTGTTTCTTCTTGTTCTTTTTCATCTTCCAGTTCAATGTATTTAACATTTAGTAGCTTTGAAAAGTATTCTTCCCATCTTTTTAATATATCATCTCTTTGATACAATATCTGTCCTGCTTCAGTTTTTACAAATTGTGTGTTTTCCCTACCTTTTATACTGTTTTTCACCAATCCATATAGAACCTTTTTACTTCCTTGGATATCCTCCTTCAAAGTTTCCGTGAAACCTTCCCAACTTTTCCTTTTTTCTTCTTGTACAATATTTTGGCATGCCTTCTTTGCTTCTCTATATTTTTGCCATTTCTCTGCATTTTTACTGCCTATCCACTTCCTCCATGCCATTTGTTTTTCTTTAACAGCCTCCTTTACCCTGTTGTTCCACCAAGGAGTCTCCCTTTCCTTTTTCTTCCCTGATAGTCTTCCACAAGTGTTTACTGCACACTTCGCAAAACAATTTCTAAAACATGTCCATTCCTGTTCGACACTTTTTGCTTCGTCTTTGGGAATTTCCTTTTTCAAGTCTTCTTGGAACTTTTCCATTGCCTCTCTCTCTTTTAGCTTCCACACCTTTATTTTTCTTTCCCTTTTCTCCGCAAGCTTTGTGATTTTCCCAAGCCTTAATTTGGCTATCACCACTTTATGGTCTCCTTCAAAATCTCCTCTTGGCACAGCTGTCACATCTACCAGTTGTCTACGTTTATCCTTTTCCACTAGGATAAGATCGATCATTGTTTTTGTCTTTCTGTCTCCCCATCCATACCTAGTTATTTTTTGGGAGTTCTTTTTCCTAAACCATGTATTTCCAACAATCCATTCCTTCTACAGAAATCTATTAACATTTCTCCTTCTTCATCCTGATTTCCATAGCTAAATGGGCCAATTATCTCTTCTTTTCCCTGCCTATCTGTTCCCACATGTGCATTCATATCCCCCATTATTATAACCTCTTTGTCTTCTATACACTTTTCCAGTTCTTCTAAGAAATCCTCTAAACATTCATCTACCTTCCCTGTCTGGGGTGCGTAAATCTGTATAAAATCCTTTGTTCCACTCTCAAGTCCTAGTCTAATTTTCATCATTCTGTCATTAATTTGGTCTACTTTCTCAACATACTGCACTAAGTCTTCTCTCAATATTATTGCAACACCATTCATTGCCTTATTTCCTCCACTCCAATATATTCTATATCCCTTCCCTTTCTTGACTTCTTTCTCACCTTTTCCCTTCCATTTCGCTTCACTGACTCCCATCATTGCTATTTCCTTCTTTTCCATGTAGTCCACCAATTCTTCTGTCTTGCCATTTAGGCTCATCACGTTTATGAAGGCGATGTTTGTGGTGTCTGGTAGCCTACTTCTCACAGTTCCCCCAGACCCCTGGGAACTGCGCGTCGCCTGCAGGGGACGCCCTAGCACTTTCCGAGGCCTCAATTCACACTCACTCATTTTATAGGCTATTAGTACGATGAGTTCGCCACACTCAAAGGCATTTTATGACCTACTGCCAGGTATTGTTCTAGGCCGATCCACTGGATAACAGACGCCTTTTGTAGCCGCTCCTCTGGAGAACAGACGCTACAGAATTCCCTCTTCCGCCATCGACGCCGTACCGAAGTCCATCCTCTCCGCCGCCGATACCGTTGGGGCTTCGCCCATAACCCTGGGCTTGGGCCCTCCATATTTATGACCCCTGGAGAGAGGGTGTCCCAGCATTTTAAAGCCCCCAGGAACTGGGCTGCCTGTTGGTCCACGGGTTCATTTTCCGAGGTATTTGAACCAGCCCACATTTCTGTGAGCCCCCTATCCGCCACCTGGGGACGCGCCCTCTAGGGGTTAACAGGCTCCCCCGAGGGAATCTGCGAAATAAAAACAAATTTTCATATTTTTTCCCCACACCAATCCGAACATTTTTGTCCACAAGCCGATAATCGAATTTGGTTGGTGTTCAATTCGAGAGAATGATCGATTGTATAGTTTCGCGAGGGGTAATACTACGATATACGTCATATTACGATATATTGTCGATATTCTCGTTACTCGTTGGATTTTAGCGCTGTGGTAAACGGCTGTTATATCGCGGCGTGAATAGTTTGGCCGACTACCTCCAAAAGGTTATGTGATAGTTGTTCATAATGTAAACTACGTTTGCCTCCTGTTACATCGGTAGCGAGTGTAAATTATAGTAGAGAATTCTATATAATTTAATAAAAAGTGCGCAAATTGTGCGTTATCATCGAAGCTAGTGTGTTATTTGCGTGAATCAGTTGGCGACCACGTGTTCGTCGTATTAGTTCCGAACTTAGCAGTACAGGAAGATGAGACGCGACGTAATTTAAATATTATGACACTAATTCAGAAATAAATTTTGCGTGTGGTTACGAATTTATACTGGCGTGTGACTACAGTCAACCGTGTGATAACAGTGTTTGTTACTGGGCATCGCTCAGTTGAGTTTAAAAATGCCGAAGGTAGCTGTTTCTGCCACAGACAGACTTAAAGAATATAAGAATGAAGGATTTATAATTTCTTGTGGCATTCTTATGTGCAAATATTGTGATTGTCGGTTAGATTATCGCAGGAAAGATGCATTAGACAAACATTGCAAATCGGGGAAGCATTCAAAACGCCGAGAAAATTCGCGTCTTGAAGTTAGTGTTCCTAGAGTGGCCACCTTGAAAGAAACATTATCAAATGCTAGTCGTGTGAAGGATATGAAAGAAGAGTTTATTTTGGACACTACTACTGCGTTTGTAGAGAAACTAGACAATCCTGCTATCCGTACTTGGTTTAATAAGTACGTTCGCGGAAGTGGAGATTTACCATCAGCAAATCAGATTCGTCAGAAATACATCCCCATGATTGGCGAAAGAAGGAGGGAAGAAATTACGGAAGATATAAAAAACAAAGACGTGTTTCTGCTATGTGACGAAACAACTGACAAGAATGGTAGGTGTGTTTTCAACATTCTTTTTCGTCCATTAGTACCATCAACTGAAATGAACACCCATCTGTCTGCCTCTGTTTTTCTAGATTCTGCCAATAGCGTAAATTGCTCCAATGCGATATTAGACACCTTGAATTCCTATGAAATTGAACGGGAGCGTGTAGTGGCAGTAGTTACGGACTCAGCACGCTACATGACAAAATGTGTAACTACTCTTCAAGGATTGATTGAAGAATTAAGTCATGTCCAGTGCTGGGCTCATAAAGTCAATCTTATCGGCTGCGTATTTGAAAACGAGCTGGACGAATTGAACATGTCTATAGTAAAGACAAAGAATGCCTTTTTAAATACGCGAAAAAGAAAAAGCAATTACGTTGCATTTCTAAGGGAGAAATATGAAAACACAGAAAAAGAGAATGAAATTCTAGCTTTCCCAATGCCTGTATGTACAAGATGGAATTCATGGTTTAAGGCTGCAATGTATACGGCCACGCATGTGGAAGATCTGGTAGAATTTTTCAAAACATTGGAAGATTCAAATTCTGGGGTCAAATTTTTCCAACAAGCATCGACTTCAACAATACAATTTATACAATTACAAGCATTGTATGTTTCTGTTGTTGGTGCCTCTCTTATGGACTTGCTTAATTTCTTGGAGGGATCTAAGTACCCAACAATTCACTTACTGGCTGGGAAGCTAGATGACCTTGAGGTAAAGCTCAAGCTATTAGGCGATGGTGGAATGTTCAATCATACGATCCTCCAGAACTTGGAACAGCTTCCTCAAAAGATGCAGATAAAGGTTAAGTCCAAGCTTACGTGTGTTGCCCAGTCAGCTCTAGTGAAAGTCAGGACTTTTAAGGACCACGGATCCAGCCAGGAAGACTGTAGAAGCCATCGGGTCATTGTTTGATCCTCGGCATGCACCTAAGAACGTATCTCCCACAGAACTGCTCCAATTTAAGAAGAATGCCCCATTTCTTACGAAGATGGAGTCTCAACAGTTTTTAGAGGCTCACAGCATTTACCTGACTGCAATCAAGAACCAACTGCGTCATGAAGATAATGTGAATGTTCCAGAGATCCTCATGGGATTAAGGCCTGCTCACCGAGACTATGCAACAGCCGCATTAAAGTGTGTGTGGTATCCTTGTTCAAATGTGGATTCTGAAAGGTCATTTTCGAAATACAGTCTCATAGTAAGTGATAGGAGGCGAAAATTGACAGCTGCAAATGCTGAGACTTTAACCATGATCTACTTCCAGTGATTTCACCGCAGTATTTGGATAAAATAGAAAAAGGTTTTCACTGAAATGTGTTTCGAGATGGTGAATGTAAAATAAAAATGTGACTTCCATATAAGTATTATCTCATTCTTCCATAGCCATGTTTAACGTTTTACCCTGCTGTTTTGTTTTTTACTTTGTTTTATTAATTGTTTATATTTTTAAATGCACTTATTGTACAAACCTTATCGCTTTCCAAATTTTAACATTTCATCCCCCGAAAAAATAATAAAAACACAAAACACCACCTTTTGAATTTTAAATCAACAAATCTTCAAAATATAACAACACTTTCTAACACCTCTATTTATCACACCAAAAGCTTTAGACAGGTCCAAAAACAGGCCACATACTCTCTTCCTTTCATCAAGTGACTCAAAAGCAGGATTTAAAAATTCATAAATTGCTGACATTGTTGATTTTCCTTCTCTAAAGCCATGTTGAGAGTCAGTTAACAATTTATATTTGTTTATGAAGCTAATTAGACGGTTGTACATTATCTTCTCTAAAATTTTTGAAAATATCGACAATAAAGAAATAGGTCTATAATTGGTTACGTTTTCTCTATCTCCCCCTTTAAATAATGGAATTACTTTTGCAATTTTAAAGATATCTGGAAATATTCCTGACATGAGAGATTGGTTACAGAGGTGTGTTAAGGGGGTAATTATATTTTGGATACATTTTTTAATTAGTATATCAGGAATGTTATCAACTCCTGAGCAATGTTTATTCTGTAGGTTCTTTACAATATTGAGGATTTCTGCTTCTGTAACATTTTCAACAAACATTGATTTTCCATTAAATGTTATATTCGCGAGTGTTGATTTTATTGCTTGTATATTGTTTACATTTAGTAGTTTTTCAGCTATGGTAGCAAAATGCTCATTAAAAATTCTTGAGACATTTTGTGGGTCATTGATCTTCTTGGAGTCTTCTGATAACGTTATGTTATTTACTGCCGGTTTTGTTTGCCTGGTTTCATTTTTTATGATATTCCACATAGCCTTAGTTTTATTTTTAGATTCCAGGATATAATTATCATTTGACATTCTCTTTGCTAATTTTATAACTTTGTTAAGTATGGTCTTATAGGTCTTGAAATACATGTTAAATTCATTGGAGGTTTCGTGCGTACTTTGAAAATCGTGGAGGAAACGCTTTCTTTTGCATGAAGTAATTATTCCAAGAGTAAGCCATTGTTTTGATGGAGAAGAAACTTTCAGTCTGATACTCTTCAAAGGAAATGCAATATCAAAATAATACAGGAAAATATTATTGAATTCCTGGAATTTTTTGTTTGTATCTATTGACTTGTACACACCTTCCCAAGTTTCTCCTTTTAATAAGTTGTTGAAATAGTTTATATTGTGCTGACTAAAGCTTCGACATTTATCAAACTGAGCATTGTAAACTGGGTTTGAAATATTTAGAGTTATTATTTGAGCTCGGTGGTCACTGAAACCTGTGTTGATTACTTCGAGAGAGTTGCAGTTCACATTGTCATTAATTATCTGGTCAAGTGTGGTTGCACTAGTTTTTGTTATTCTTGTGGGTACTGTTACTGTGTGAATTAGATGATGGGAGCTTAACAAATTTAGCAATTCCCTTCTCTCCGTACTTTCCTCTAAAAAGTTAATATTGAAATCTCCACAAAGAACTATTTTTTTATTAAATTTATTTATTTTATTTATTATCACTTCTAGTTAATAACTTTGCACTATTTCCTGGTGAACGATATATACAGATGAGAATTAAATTTTCCTTTGGGATAGAAATAGCTGTTGCCTCAAAATTTTTATCTATGCATAAGTCATCGGGAATTGGTATAGGCTTAAATTCTATGTTTCCTTTGATATAGATACATACACCTCCATGCTCTGATGTTGATCTACAGTAGTAGCTAGCTAAAGTAAACCCTGGTATGACAGCATGATTGATTTGTTCAGGTTTCATCCAGTGTTCAGACAAGCACAGGATGTGGATATCTTTGAGTGATGTTTGTAGAAGCATATCGATATGAACTAGTTAATTATTAAGTGACTGTACATTTTGGTGAAATATTCTGATTGAGGAACTCTGTGCATTTGTACTGTTGTTAAGCTTGGGGATTATAGTTCTTGCAGGAGCACTTACCTCTGTTCTAAAAAACTCCCGCCACCAAGTGAATTCACTGATTCTACAGTAGTCGGACCTGCAGTATGCGGTAGTGGGATGACTGGTTCGTGGGAGTGGAACTTTTTGTTGATTTCCTCCGCTACTTGTGAACAGATCTGTTGCTTTCCTTTGGTGTTTAAGTGAAGACCATGTCGGGTAAACAGTTCTCTTGGTACATCAATATCAAGAAAGTGAACATGCTGATATAGTCTGGATAGTGTTCTAAGCTTTTTGTTCGTCCTCTTTACCTCTTTGTTGACACACGATTCTTCCATTAGATCATGTCTGAGTGGGATGCCTAAGAGTATAACGTTTGTACCTGAAAGTAGTGGGAGCTTATCTTTGTAGGTTTGTATTGCACCATTCACTTCGTTTTTCGCTACATCGTTCGTACCCCCCCACAAAACAACATAATCTTCATGAGTAAGGTTTCTGTACATTTCAACACAATTTTCCAGAACATTTTTAACTCTAGCACCTGGTTTGGTGACGCTACTTACCGCAAAGTCCCTTGATACTTTTAAATTGAGCTCTTCTGAACATCCTTTCCCATGACTGTCACTGAGGAGGAGTACTTTCCTTTTTGAGGTTATGTACGTGGCTAACTTCCGCACTTTTTCCGGCTTACAGTTTGTTGATGCCCTTGTATGTGGTGTTTCTTCTGAGACGGATTCAGTTTCAGCAAGAACATCGTACATATTTTTTGTGGGAACAGCTTGGCTAACTGTTTCCCGCACACGTGGTTTACTTAGTTGCGATTGAATATCGTATAGTCGTTCGTTGATTTTTTGCTTTCTTTATGTATGCAAATCTTAGTTCGTTTTTATCCAAAGCGCTTTGGCTTGTTTAGTGGAAATGATTGAGGCTGGTGTAGTCGGTACAGTTTTAATTGGTACGTATTTAGGGGTGAGATTTAGTTGTATACATTTTTTTGTTGAACCAAATTGACTTGTCTATGTTCACGAGTTTAAGCCTGAGTGTTTTGAACCTCTTGGCTTCACGATTTGCCTGACTAGCCATTAATTGATTATTTATCTACTCAAACGGAAGTAACATCATATTCCCATTCGGGAATATTCATAACCTATGTGGTTTTACTAGACGAGTGCATCTATCCTCGTATCAGCTGTTACCCTACCCTCCTCAACAGGGAGGTCAATGCTCGATTACAAAACAACTTCTCGCCCCTCCCTCACCGCGTCTCATGCTACTACGCCCTGCCCCAAGTACCCCAGACTTGGATTGGACCTTCTGCTAGAACAGTTTCTGAAAAACCTACAAACATTTACCTTTTAATGTTTAATTTTCAATTTAAAGAAGGTGAAAATTTTCTTTAGCTAGGAAGCTTAGAATAGTATCTTCTGTCACCAGTGTCACGGACGTCACTTATATCAATTACACCCTGTATAGCTCCAGGATGCCTTGCAACTGCTATGTTCATTGTCTGATGAAGAGTTTGACAAATTCGTCATCAATGGTTACTTCACTGTTCGCCGCAGTGACAAAGTGTGGAGTGGCATCTGGATAGACATGACAATCGAGCAAGTGCTCATGAGATCTATGAAAAGTTTAGTCGGATTGACAAGAGTTAGAGGTATAACACCCTCAACTATTGCCACTTGAGTAAAATCTATGCCTGCTTGTACGGCAGTCATTTAAGTGGCAGAGACATTTGTAGGTATAGAAGGCGTCTCTTCAGAGCAGCGTAAGTCTCGTACAACTCTAAACAATAATGATTTAAAAACTCGTATAAATTGGCTACGAGATTATAACCCGTTCAAGAAACAACAACAGCTGTCCTCAATTGCCACTAATTTGATGGCAGATGAACACCTCAACTGTGATCAGGCACTGGAATGTTGCATCGCAGCAATAAAAGAGATAGTAGGGGAGAAATGGGTTGAAGTTCATATGAAACGCAAATTTACTGTTAAATTGTTGGCTTCAGTCACCAGATCCGTTACGATTCGGAGTGAGACACTTTGCATATACCCAAACCAAATTCTTCATCGTATAATTTGTGCTGTGTGAACAGAACAGCAGCTACGAGACGTATTCGCTCATGAGCTGTCCTCTTTCCCTCCTTCTCTGTTCGACGAAAAAGGGCTAATGTGGAAAGAAAAACGTCCCAACTTGTTAAATATGTTAACCTGCCCAGCTGGTGAAGTGTCTGCCATCCAGGGAGAAACAGAGTACATAATTAATGGTGGGCATCTCTTCCATAAGGTTGTGTGGCAACGGCCTGTTACATTCAAGGACATATGTCAATGATACTTTCATTTTATCACATCTCATAATGGAAAAGCTACAGTAGTGTTTGATGGATACACATCACAATATACCAAAGGTGAAGAACATATTAGACGGTCCTCTTCAATTCATCATGCAGATGTGGCAGTTCAAGACAACATAACCTCGCAAACAAAAACAACAAAATGCACCTGATTGCCTTGTTGTCACATAACAGGATGCAGGATGTCAGGTACTCCAAGCAGAAGCAGATGCAGACATTGTTGTAGTCAATACTGCTATAGCCAAGGCGCAAGCCGGAAAACATAACTGTAGTGATTGGGGACGACACTGATCTACTGGTCCTCTTGGTTGCCCTTGCACAGGATGGACACACTCTGATAATGGTTATGCCAGGAAAAAGTAAAACCCCACACAAGTTTCACGATATACGTGGTTTTCAATCCCAAATAGGAGATATGAAGAGTGTTCTTCTGTCACTGCATGCTTTCACCGGCTGTGACACTGTGTCATTCATATATGGAAAAGGGAAAAATACACATTGGAAAAACATTGCAGCAAGTATGAAGCTAAAGAAAAAACCTCTGGTCTTCAATAACCGCTGTGCATCGCTGGACGCCATTGAAAATGCTGGTGAAGCTTTATTTCTAGCAATATATTAAAGCAAGTGGCTCAGGCGACTTGAATACTGCTCGCCATCAACTGTACCAAAACCTATAGCCAAACAACCAATCCACGCTCAATTCAGGTTGAGCGTATTGCCGCCAACATCTACAGCGGCACAACAACATTCGTTACGAGCTTACCACTAGGTGCAGCAGTGGCTCAACGATAAAAAGGACCCGCTCCAGATTGGCTGGAAGAGAGGAGGAGGAAGTCTACGTCCAAGGACATCAACCTCGCCTCCAGCATCACCAGATTTACTGCACATAATTTCCTGTGCTTATAAATATGAGTGCCAGAAAAGTGGACTGAAATGTTCAACAATGTGCAGTTACTGTGCTGGCCATCGTTGTATGAATAAAGATGTAGAAGATGAAATAGACGACGAAGAGGAGGTTCATGGGGAGGATCAGTTAGCTGATAATGAGGAATGTTAATGTTAAAGCACTATTGCTGATTCGCTAGCTTCTTTAGGAATTACACTGTTTACATATGTATGTCTTTTCTGTGTTAGCATTAGTTGTTAGGCATATAATAAATAATCATTTACACAGTGTTCATGAGGTTCAATCAACCCCCTTTCCCCTTTCATCTCATCACTCCTTTCCACCCTACTCCACATGCTGCGTTTCTAAAATGCCTAATTTGTGTTAAGTACAGGTATATTTAACTATTATTACTATTATAGACTTCTACCTATAAAGACGGTGATATTACTCGTACTTGGTAGATATGCTCATCATGCATAGCTGTGCTGCTATCATCAGTTTTGACCAAATCATTTTCTTAACATCCTCCATATCTCTGAAACTATTGCATTTATCAAAACCATGTATAGTACAATTTTTGCAGACAATGTAACGCTCTTCATTTTTTATGATATTGGAATTTTTGCTTAACGACCAAGTTTACGAGATAAAACTAAGAAACCATAGTTTTTACCACTTTCCTCCCCCCACAAACCCGCCGGACTAACTCATGGAATCTTCTAGAACATGTTGTGTAGGGTACAAACTACCTTTAAAGAGTATGCGCGCTCTGATTTTTTGAATGTTGTGTTATGGCCACTTTTTGTTCTTTTATTACTGTACTATAGTGATAAGAAGCAAACTCAGCATAATATTCGTTGTTTGAAGTATGTCAAATGCATTTATTAACCTTTTTATAAAATTATGGTATTTACTTTATTTATGACATGTTAGGTATTAATGAATTGTTTTTAAAATAAGTGTTTTTATGATAGTATGCTTATATATATTTAAAGAAGTAATGCACAAACAGCTGAAGAAGGGTTCCATTTTAGCCTGAGACATGTACTGATTTTAACAGAACAAAAAGGACATTGTATTGACAGGGGCGGGGGGAAAATACACTTATTCATTGTGAATAAATTAAGTCAAAGTGTTCAGTTACAACTTTGTGTGCCGGTACCTTTTGATGTTTTGTGCAAGGTGTTTTATTTTGTTTCTCGACTTTGCAGGTTTACGTGTTAATGGCCACTCAAAACACAGATCAGGTCATGGTTATGAGTCTTCCTCGATGCTTAGTTCAGACCTCGAGACTACAAGCTTCCTCGAGTCTGAAGATGATGCTTCCAGCAGGATCACCACTACTACCGGAAGGGCAACTAACTTGTCTGTAGACAGACAGACTTTAGGAACAGGTGCTGCTTGTTTGAGTTTATTATAATCTGCCTCAAATTTTCACCAGCATGTATCTGCTTTATTTTTATGCTAAATTTTGTATGCATACGCAGGGTGTCGCGCGATACGGGAAATATGGGATATGCGGGAAATATACTGGAATTTTAGTGACCCGGGAAAAATGCTGGAAATATACGGGAGTTCTTGAAAGGTCTCGTAATGACAGACTCCTTAGCCAATGAACGCTGGGTAGAGACCTGCCGCTCTGCCTTCTATTTTGCCTGCAGACCGCACCCCCGCTTAGGGTGCTAAGCGGGGTGAGACCCCAGCCAACGTCACGACGCGGCAATGTCGAATGCAACTGCTTTGCCTGGTCGGCTGTACCCGTCCCGCACCGCGCTCGTTGCTTGACAGTGACGGACAGGGCTCGGCCTGCATTGTTATTCACCGAAAAGACCAGTTATTTTTAGGCAGAGCTAATATTTTTGTCAATGGGTACGTTTGCAAAGCTCGATGTGATCGGGAAGGATATTCTGCGGAAGTAGGAACCATTATGCTACTTCACCTTTCGCCTACGTCGCCGTCCGTCACTGAAACGCTGTTACACAATCAACACAGCTCTCAGCCGTTTGACAGGTTTCACTTTATCCTCTCGGCCGAATATCGGTAAATATTGCGATGTTACGATATCAGCGCCGTTCGTGGTCCGTTTGACAAGATTCCCGTTATCTTGGTCAGACACGGAGAAGTATTACAATGAGATTGGCGCCATCCGTGGTACGTTTGACGAGATTTCCGTTGGTCTCGCGGTCAGACACGGAGAAATACTGTGATGTTACGTATCGGCACCGTACGTGGTCCGTTTGACAAGACTTCCCTTGTTCTCGCAGTCGGGCACGGATAAATATCACGATGTTACACAATTGATGTCGCTCTCTGCCATTTGAAGGGATTCCCGTTTCCCTCGCGGCCTCCTCGAGACTGGAATATTAAGATGTTACACCATCCACACCACTCGCCGTCTTTTTGACGAGATTCCTGTTGTTCTCGAGGTCGGGCATGGATAAATGTCACGATGTTACGCAATGGATGCCACTCGCCGTCCGCTTGAAGAGATCTCTGTTGTCACAGACAGACACGAAGAAATGTTGCTATGTACGTTATCGACGCCGCTCTCGGTCGTTTGACTAGATTCCCTTTGGCCTAGCGAAGTGGAAGGTGGCAAGTTCGCAGGGCATGATCGAATGTAGCGAGTAGGTATTGGCGCCACTCGCAATCAGGTTGACTTAATTCTCGCAGTTTCTACTCTGGGGTCTCGAGTTTGCGGTGGACCAATCCACATGGTCTTCATTTGTCTCTAGTATGTACAGTGGAATCTCGTTAGCACGTTCTCGGTTATGACGTTTTCCCGTTTAGCGCGATGATTTTCTCAAGTCCCAGTCCCAATTCTACAAAATACTTGTTGATATATCTCCTTAATACGTTCTCTATTCCCTCTTAAGACGATCAAATTTCCGTTGTACTATTTTTAAGCGAACCGGTTTTTATTCTTATTTCATTATAAAATTCGTCTTCTGGAAAACACGACGTGATATTGCCTCATATTCTCTGATAGTTATTGACAGTGTAGATGATTTCATTGTGGTTGACTGCGTAAAAGTGGCTATAGCTATGACGCAACACAGGTGACGTGTGTCTCTCTCCCGCTGCCCTTCACCCCCTTCCCTTTGTTTACTTCTCACGTAGGCGCATTATTGTCTTCGTGTTCCGCACTATATTCTTCTAGTTCTTACTGTTCACGTCCAGTTATGACCTATTTTATTGCGTGTTTCATAATGGATAAGAAGAAAGTACGGCAGATAACTAATGATGAGAAGATGAAATACATTCAAGACGTGGACTGCAATCCTCATATAAAGCATGTGGATATAGCGCAAAAGTGGAACATTCCTCCGTCTACAGTGAACACGATTCTCGGCAAAAGGAAACTTGTGCGAGATTGACAGTTTCCTGAACTAGAAAGCGCTTTATTGAAGTGGTTCAAGCAAGCCCGTGCTTCAAACATATGCGTGCACGGTCGCCGGCAACAGAGCCGTCACTGGCGGAGAGCGAGAATGTCCTTGCTGATCAAATATAAAGGAAGACCCTGTATTATATGTATTTGGAAGCGGATGGGGAACATTTTCAGCATCTACTGTAAATCATGGCCAGTAAAACTGCATGGTAGGCTACTGATTTTAAGCACCGTATTCTGCTGTAGGCCTACATATGCGTGTGCGGTCGCCGGCAACTGAGCCGTCACTGGCGGAGAGCGAGAATGTCCTTGCTAAGCAAAAATAAAGACCCTGTATTATACTGTAGTGTAGAGGTACAGTAATTCATTCTTATGTTATTTATTCCGTGTAAGTTACTGATAACCTATGTTAATGTCGTTACTGTAGTAGTGCATACAATCACTTACTAAGGTCGGCGATTTAACGTCCATATATACGTTCTTATACGTTGTACATGCAGTATGGCGTTTTTGGGTAGTATGTTTTCCCGCATATGACTTCCAAATTTTACAGTCCCTTGAAAAACGTACTAACGAGATTCCACTGTATTTAGATGTCTCATCATTAAACAACATACGGTACTTTTGCTATGAAGTTACACTTACGCTAGAAAAACTTATTCGCGCCTTAAGACTCATTTTTCACCCATTCAGTATGCGAGCTCTAGTCTCGGAGAGATCTAAAATATACGGGAATTTGGTCAATTTTCGTTCGGGAAATATACGGGAATTTAAAAACGTGTCACCACTCGACACCATGGTATGCAAAGGTACCAGTTCTCAACTTCTAGTTAAGGAGGTATTCCTTTTTTAAACTGGACTCTGCCAAATGTTTGGATGTATTTATCTTTCATATTAGCATTCTTCTGACTTAAGACTACCTTGTGGTGTAGTGGCTAGTGGATAGGATCCGTCAATGCGAGACCTCCTTTTTCGGGAAGGACTAGAAGTGAAGCTTCTAGTCTAATAAGCAAATGAACTTTACTAAGTAGGAACAGATTGAACATTGATGAATAAATAGCAATGGAAACAGTTTGCCAATAACAGTAGTATTTTATTCAAAAACCAACTTTCAAAAGATAAACAATAAATAAATATATAAACATGTAATGGAAATGTGACCTTTGACAGGCCAACAACAAGCGAACAAGATTTCATAAGCTTTCAAAAGATTAACAATAAATATATAAATATGTAATGGAAATGTGACCTTTGACAGGCCGACAACAAGCGAACAAGATTTCATAAGTTTGAAATGCCAACAACCCTGAGAATAAGTAACCACTTTGTGGCCAGTAGTCTAAAGTAGAACAATGCAGGGTAAATTAGCGAGTAACTATAGTACTCAATAATAGCTTAAAATCTAGCCTAGGACTGCACACCGAGAGTAGGCTAGTTTATTTACAGAAAAATCAATATTTACATGCCAGTAGGGATAACATCCCACTAGTCGCCTGATAGTTACAAGGCGAGGTTGTTTACAATTGAAATGGGAGCATTCCCAAAAACACCTTGATAGATTAAGTAGAGAACAAGCCATTCACTTCGTCAGAGAGGTGAACTGGTGTTAAGCCCAATAGTTTATACAAAAATAGAGAAAAGGATGATTTGTTTTGAAGGATAGTTAACATGTGAAAGAGAGAACAGTTGTTTTCTCATAGCCCACAATTTAAAGGCATAATACATGCTTAAACCACTTAATAGAAGGAAATAAGTTTAGTTTGGCATGGTTTGACAAGTTATTTAAGCCATGTGACATAACCCTAAAAAAAAAGGGAAGATACATTTTTAAGTTTAGAAATGTTTTAGGTTATAATAAACACTTAGCTTGTTGGCGTTGGTGTAGAGGAATTTCCACATAATAGAAATGGAGGAAGAACGTGTTGATCACTTTTTTCCGTCTTGGAAATGTTGAAGACTTCGTGCCCAGCACAAAACTGACGTAGGCCAATCATCGATGTAAACTTATATAGACTTCGTAGAACTCTGTTTTGATCACTATTTCCCGTCTTGGAAATGTTGAAGACTTCGTGCCCAGCACAGAAGAAAATTTGTTTATCGTTTTTGCTCACGACAAACTGACGTAGGCCAAGTATCGATGTTAACTTATATAGATTTTAGAATGCACTGCTGGTTTGACTAGAAGCATTTTGCGATGTATTAGCACACAGCGTTGAGACACATTCAAGCGTTGTGCAAACAGCGTGAAGACGGCTGAAGATGAGTGACTGGCATTGTGACTTGCTGGAGACAGACTGTTGATGTAGGCCAGGGCAGGCTATATACCGGAGATCACGCGGAATGCGTGATGCGGACAGGTGGCGTCGGCCAATCCGAGAGCATGGAAAATTCTCGAAAACTGCTGAGGCCAATCAGAGCAAGGGGCCAACTGAAAATGAACCTCGTGACCAACATTAGTTCCGGAAATCATTACAGTGTCATGGAACACGTGCTAGCAAGAACAGATTGAAGAAAAATGGAATTACATGACAGGTGAGAGGTTATGTTATAATAAAAATAAGTGAACTTTGTAAATTTCACTGAAAAGTGAACAGCTAGCATTCTTTGCTGTTGGTCCGGTTTCAATTCCCGGCTCTGCCAAGAAATTTAATTCTGTTCTGATGGCTGGAATGGGGTACACTCAGCCTCGTAGGGCAAAACTGAGAAGAGGTGGGTTCGATTCCCACCTACACCATCCTGGAAGTGATTTTCCATGGTTCCCTAACTTATGGCCATGGCTGCTTCCTTGCCACTCGCACCTGAATTACAAATACACACCACAATTACACAGGCTATCAATTTCTATATGCCCACACAAGTACATGGGGCTAAATGACCACCACGTCCAAGCCCCTCAAATGAAACAACATTCTTCTGACTTTGTTTCTAAACACAGATTGATAAAGAAAGTTTCAAGCAAGCATCAACATAGAGAATTAAAGTAAAATCAAACTTGGTTGTAGTTGAGGAGACTAACAAAAAAATTAATTTTTGAAGATTTTCTATTTCAGTAGACCAGTTTTCATAGTGTTGTATAAGAATGCTGAGGGACTACGGAGCAAGTTTGAATGACTCCCAGTTGTGAATTAACCAAGTTGGACTATATTTAAATTGTTTTTGTAAGTTTCAGGTTCTAGGTTCTAAGTTTCAAGTTATTTTTTCTAGACAATAGGCATCCATATATAACAAAAATAACTGTAAACTACAGGTGTATACGTCTCAGAAATGGTGTTAAACTGAATACCTAACAACATGCCCCATCTAATAAAGACCAGGTTGATCTGATATGATTTTACAGCTGCATGTTTGAGTACACATTGGTCTTGGGGGTTCTTAAACTTTCTGTTTTGGTATCTGCAATGGGCCTTTTAAACACAGGTTCTTTAGAGATAACTATATAAGTTGAAAATGTTGTTCGTATGGCTTAGCTTAGCTTGGGAGCTGGCCCATATACAGTCTGAAATGCACCATGGCCTCTCATCTGGTCTTTGTTCCATTGGTAGCCCTCTCTTTTCTCAGCTCTTTCAACTCGTAACTTTTCTATTTATGATCCATTTTGTGGCTTAGGATTGATCAGTCTTTTTGTTCGTTTGATCCTTATATCACTAACAGGTCTGAAATCTTCATTCGCAGGGTGTCTTCTAAGTAACTAAAGTAACGAAAAAGTAGCTAATTTTATAAAAGGGTAACATAAGTAATGAAAAGTAGCTAATCTTTATGTCTGGATAGTTGGATGTAACGAAAATTTGCTGTGGGCGAATTAAATCATTTAAACTCGCGCGCGCTAGCTCACAGATTGCGATTGAGTGAGTTTCATGCATCGGTAAATGTTTGACGTTGCCAACCGTACCGTGACTTAACAGATTCAGGAACATGAATAGGAAGAGAGTGTGAATACATTCTTTTGTATACTATTGGCTGTTGTGGAGTCACGAGAGGGAGTGAGAACGGGTTTCATGTTTTGAATTTTCCCACTGTTTTATCTCCATGTACAGTACATTCATGATTGTCGTACAAAGAAAGGAAATGATAATCCACAGAATTAGTTATCCTAACCTAAGTTAATTGCAAAGGCAAATTTGGATTGATATGTTCCTCACCATATTGATGGTCGTCATGTTCCTGTCTCGGCCTCAGTTGCTCCAGTTACCATTTCCGTTACTGCTTTCTGTGCGTGGGGTGTTGGCGATATTGACTTCTTTGTAAATTCTATTTCCGGTTTGCCTTCTGTGGTTTGCATTGCATACGTCGGTTCAACGTATATTTTCAGCATCGAGAATTTTTTTTTAGTTTCATTCAAATAATTTTTCTGTATAATTAGGGACACTGACTTTTCGTGAGACGTTTATTCACGAAAACATCCGAAACTCGAGCGTAACCTCTCGTTTCTGTAGTGGCTGCGCGGGCTAAAGCGCTGCGTTAGGTCAAGGGTCCAAGCTCTCTACTGACTCGGTAGACGCGTGGGTTCGAGCCCCACCGTCGGCTGTCCTTGAAATGGTTTTCCGTGGTTTCCCATTTTCAACACCAGGCAAATGCTGGGACAGTACCTTCTGACAGGCCTCGGCCGCTTCCTTCCACATCCTTGCCCAGTTTCATTCATCTTCATCCATTCCATCTCACATCCCGACGCGCAGGTCGCCCACGGGCGTCGACTAGAAAGACCTGCACTCGGCCTCTCAGGAGGCTACACGACAAAAAAAAAAAACAAATTCTGTTATTGGCCTCTAAATTTGAAAAATGCCTCAAATTGAAGCCCTGAAATAAAGCAAAATTATTTTATTTTGCAAAATAATTGTTTCAAAACTATTGTTCGCGAAACGACATGGGAATATGTGTTTTTAAAAATCCCCATCTCGTAAGTTAACGACATTCTTCATCTCGCGTGTCATCATCATCATCATAATCATCTTGTACAGTTTCCAGCCCCAGGCTGGGTCTGTTTGGAACATAAGCCTCGCCACTTAGTCCTTTCTTCCCACCTCCTCTCCGCTGTCACTCTGGTCCAGTCCTCGCCTCTCTTCTTGACACATTCCTCCACTCCTTTCAGCCATCTATCTCTTGGTCTTCCCTTTGGTCGTTTCCCCCGTGTAGTAGAGTTAATTCAAAATTCCATTATATGTAGAATTTTCTTTTGAACTTTGGTTCCATCGGATATATAATAATTTATTAAACACAATGTGTACATTAATTTACGAACATTTGTTAACATATTTACTTCTGTTTTTCACCAGTCTTTCGTTAGCGTGTTTAGCGGCTGGGTTCTGTTTCCACATTTCAGCAAGTGATACTTGGGGCATGGTTTGTTGCATAATTCACAGACGCAGTCGTGCTCTGGTTCGTGGTATGTTTTTTTTCCCCGACATATCTTCCTATGGAACCCGTGGGCGGCGAATCTTGTGTACAGATGGCAAAGCTCATAGTTCGGTCCCTTCCAGGCTTCTGTTTTCATCGCTTCTGTGTCCATTATTTGCTCCGGGACCTAGTTGGCTTTGTTCTGTCTTTCCTTGATGACTGTTTTGTTTGCGTGTGTTTCTGGTAATCCGAAGCAGAGTTTTATGTCCTCTATGAAGAATGACTCTCGTGCTATTGAATACGCGTAGCTGTTCCTTGTGAATTTAGAGATATAGAGGGCTCGTTTTAGGAATCTGGCTTTAATGCTTTCTATTTTCCTAAGGTTGTTTGCCGTCAGGTAGGGCCATGTTATTTGTATTCCGTACGTTGCAGTCGGAGCAACTTTCAGTTTGAACAGCGCGATCGCGGTTGGCAGGGATAGCTTCTGGAGCTTAGGGATGTCGTAGGTTGCTTTCGTTGCAGCCATCACTCTCTCTTGTGTATGCAGAGAGAAGGTGGTTCCAGTTGTTTGTAGTGTAACACCTAGGTATTTGAAGCTGGGTACAATTTCTATGGTTTCTTTCCCACACATGAAGTGGTCCCTCGTAGATAGCCTGCCTCCCCTTCTGAATTTCATTGCCTTTGTCTTCGCACTGTTTATTCCATAGAGTTTTCAGTTGCCCATACCTTAATGTTCTCCATGACAGCCTGTAGGTCTTCTTGACTCTTGGAGAGGATGGCCATGTCATCTGCGTACATTTGCAGTTTAACGTTTCTTGTGCCTATGGTCTGTCCGATATCTGAAGTCATCACGTTAAAGAGGACTGGGCTCATCGGGTCTACTTGCAGGACCCCTCGTGTTAGGGTGATGCTCTCAGACGTGGATATGCCATCATAGATTGTGACGTAGTTGGCGTATAGAATCGACTTGATTGTTTTGAGTTCGTTGTTTGTGCTGCCTAGAATGTCCTCTAGTTTGTGGATGAGTATCCTCCTGCTGATGCTGTCAAATGACTTCGAGTAATCTATGAAAATTGCGTATAATGGTGTGGCGGGTTCAGCTAGTGTAGTTATTTCTTGTATGATTTCTTTGACAGCGTGCAGTGTTGATCTGCCCGGGGTGAAGCCATATTGATTCGGTGGTATGTAGGCTCTTAATCTATGTTCTATACGTGCTAGTAGGATCTTGGAAAACAGTTTGAATATAACATTTTCCAGAGCGATTCCCCTATAGGAGTTTGGGTCATCCTTTCTTCCCTTCCCTTTGTATAGCACAATTATGATTGACTTTCTCCATTGTTCTGGAATTGAGTTGTTCTTTAGCAGGACTGTTACAGGTCAGGGAAGTCATGGAAAAGTCAGGGAAAAAAATTCCGGTCATGGAAGTCGGGGAAATGTCAGGAAAATTTTCTGCAAAGTCAGGGAGCTTTTTAATTTTTTAAAATAAAAGCGTGAATCTGTCTTATTTGCCTGTAGCGCGAAGTTCCTTCACTTTGTCGGGTTAGGGCTGCAAAATGCTAAAATTGTAAATTAGAGGAGAGCAAGAAAGGAACACATTGCGGTAGCCCTGCTTCTCTCGATACTTAGTCTCATAGTTTGTCCCCACTACACGCTTTCCTCCACTTTCCCTTGCCCAAGTCGGTCGCGTTTCGTCGGGGCCAAAGCCTCTACTCCACATGCACCATCCCCCTCGTGTCCCCTTTCATCTTGTCAGTGTTCGGTTCGCCGAAGTTCGCTTCATGTATCTTCGGCATAGCACCTATGCTTGATATAATACAGAGCTCGAACGTTCTCTCGTAGGCCTACGACAAGTGTACGATGGTGTCCAATCCGAGGGAGAGTTCGGTAAAGTGACTGTCACCAAAGAAATGCTCGTTAAGGCGAGGCATGCTCGTTCAGAATATGAAAATGTGCCCAAGGATGCCTAAGGAGAGGGCCGCCGAAAAGAAAACGAGGCCAAAGAAAAACAGAAGAGAGCAATTGTAGACGAGGTAAAAGAGTTGAAAACCAAAAGAGTCAAATTGATGTTAGAAAAAGAAGCCGAACTAAATGATATTGCATACCTGCCAACTTTTACGGTTTATCCGTAAAATTTACGGAAATTGCAGCATTTTACGGTTTTACGGATGAACGGTGTCATTTTACGATTTCGCGGACAAAAATTTGAAACGATAATTTACATTCGATAATACCGCCCACTTCCGTACAATCGATTGTTTGCGTGGGTCGAAGGCAAGTCCACGATAGTCGATAACTCGTTCTTTGATATGATTCGTACTTTTAACCGTGTGATGTTTGTGTCGTCATTGTAATTGAATTTGAAGCCGGGATAACCGTTCTTCCATGTGAATCTTAGGTGTCGACAGGCTCTGCTTCGCATATTCTTTGTTCCGCTCCGTTTGCTCGTTGCGATTTAAACCATATTCTTTGACCACGTTAGTTGTTCATTGTTCGCGAAGTTGGCGTTCCTTGAATGTTTCCGTCTTTTAAGGTTATGGCATATTTTAATGAAGCGTTCGAGTTTTTGTGCTATAACTTCGTGCTTCGCAGTTTCCTGTATTCCTTGGACTAATTACCTTCGTTCCACGTGTGTGTGTGGTTTTTTTCTACAATGTGCATATTCTTTTTTCACGAGCTTGGCATTGTGTTCAATGTTATAATTTTATGTGACGTTCAATGATCCAGGTTCCTTTCGATGTTTTAGTAGATATCGAGAATGAACAAATCCAACAAGAAACAGTACTTCCAGACATTTAAATAATCATACTCGGTTGATTTTCCGTGCATACTAAAATCAAGAAAGGGAGAAAAATGTGCCTTTTGCACGGTATGTGGGTGTGATATTAATATTGCACATGGTGGAAAAAACGATTTAAGTAATCATGTGAAGTGCGGTAAACACATGCTAAATCGAAGGAAGATAGCAAGAAAATCAACACCTTTTTTGCTAAGTCTGGAAACGTTGACAGTGACGTAATTAGGGCCGAGTGTCTGTTTACTTCCTTTTTGGTGGAACACAATGTGCCCTTAAGTGCGGCTGATCATGCTGGTGCTTTATTTAAGAAGATGTTTCCCACATCGGAAGTTGCAAAGAAATATAGTTGTGCATTGTAAATAAAATGGCAAAAAATGCATCATCTGAAGTTGTTAAGTGCCTTCAGAACGGACCGGATACAGATAAGTCCCTTTTGTTTTCATCAGTGAGAAACTACTTTTGTACTGCCTGTGACTAAATCATCAACAAGTTTCCACTCAAGGATGACGTGTTAAAGAATGCTCAAGTTGCTAGGTTAGACAAAATTGAAGATGCACAGTTTTCTTCCATTCGTTTTTTCTTGGAAAAGTTTCCTATCATGTTATGCAAGGAAGAGAATGAAACTACAGATGAGGTGGTGAATGAGCTTCAGGGGCAGTTCACAGCTCTTCAGGTAGATGACACTTTGGCTGCACATCAAGATGCTGCAAGTGATTGCAGTTGGGCACAAATATCAAGAATTCGTGGAGCCGATGGACTTCTTAAGTGTAACCGAATTTCTAGAGTATTGCTCTCTATTCTCACCATACCCCATAGCAATGCAGAATGTGAACGTGTTTTTAGCCTTGTGAAGAAAAATAGAACACGGTTCAGGTCATCCATGTCCTATGAATCTCTGGAGTCTATTTCTATTTTGAAGACCAGGAGTTCTGGTCCCTGTTATGACAAAACATTTTCTCAAGACTTTTTGCAGGAAGCTAAAATGGCCACAACCATGACTTTAAAGTCGAACTAGCATGTGATTTGCAGTGTGTATTATATTATTTCTTGCCTGTGTTACGTTAAACAAGTTTTATTGTTTAAATCCTTTTTCAATTATCGTATATCAGCTTAATCTATCAAAGAAGTCCTGTTATGTCTGCTCCAAACCAATATTCACTTCGCCTGCTGCTGATTAACATGGATTTCTTCTTGATTGTTATGTTCATCTACAAATCATGTAAGTAGATATGATTTCATTGAAGTATCCTGTTGAAAGCATGAACTATTGTATTTTGTAGCCCAGAAGTATTATTATTTTCGTCAAGCCGGGGTATGTCGAAAATCGTTAGTTTTTTTTTTTCGCGCGTGAGTTTTACTGATAGCCCTTTTCAAAAGTTGGCAGGTATGATATTGAAGAACGTTTAAAAGTGCTAAACAGCGGGTACTTGTAGAGAGTTATTCAAATAGAGTATGCAACGAAAGTTTTAAAGCTAGTTTGTTAGCTTTTCAAAATGTGATCGTACTTACTTTCGCTAAGAATGTAGCAAAAAGGTGTATACTCCGATCCAAATGCGTGGATTTCCTGTTTTAGTCCATCGATTTCTTTACCAGTATCAGTCACTAAATTTTGTGTTTTCGATGTCTATATTTTTTCTCAGTATTGTTTATGTATTTTAAGTGTTAGTAATTATAGCAATGAGATTTTACGGGCACAAAACATGTGTCACGATGTATGGTCTTTCTAGTGTACGTCAGGCGTCCGTTAAAGCTTTTAAATTTCAAACCATTCTTTTTGTTCTTCAATTTCGATCAGTATAGGATAAGGTATCAACGAATCCGTGCCATACCAGACTGTGTCACCTAGATCGCGTATGGATTTTGTAATCCATTGATGTGAGTCATGGCGCAGTCGTAAGACGTAAAAGATAACAAAGTGTTAAATGTCTTTCTGTGTTGTCTGTGGGTCCGTGCAATACTTGTTTGCTTCCTAGACAATGAAAAGGGCTTTTGCAGTCAATCGATGTAAATAAGTCCGATAGCTTTTGAGTCCAATTAAATGGTTTCGTTGTGCCATTTTTTTGATTACCTATTTTTAATTTCTTTCTTACCTTAGCAATTATTTTGAAAGAATCTGTGCCATGTACGTTACTTATCCATCGTATTATATGAATATTAAGCCATAGTTTTTAAGTCGTTAGTTATAACAATTGCAATAACGTTTTCAATGTAAGAAGTTTCATTGTGAACTGAGTGTACTGACAAAGAAAGAAGTTAAAAATTATGTTCCTTGAATCCATTTTTTAAAATTTATTTGTCTTGTTTTTTTTTTTTTTTTTAGCATAACCGATTAATTTATTAAGAAAGTCAGATGAAGCCAGTTTTTTCCATGCCTTCTGAAGTGCTCACGGCATCTAAAACTGGGCTAATTCTTAAAATTAGCTTTTTCCTAAAGTTCTTTCTTTAAGCCTTTTCTTTACAATCTCTGAAAAGAAACTCTTTTTCTGTATGAAATAGCCTACATATATCGTGTAATACTGTAGCCTGAAAAAAAGTTAGCATGGACGTGTATTAATATAAAAATTAAAAAAATTAATCGCCATATGTCGTGCGATTCAGGAACCCTGAAAAGTGATGGCTAACGGGGCTCTGGTGAAGCTACGATAGGCCCAGCAAGCCAGTAGTGGATGAAACCAAATGCTTTCAAGAATGGAACGAGCCTCGGACATGATGGATATAATAGACGACGACACGGCTGTACACGCGGACTAAGATTTGGAACTTTAAACGTAAGAACGCTGACGGGGAAGGTGGAGGAGATAGCGGATATGTTGGAAAGAAGGAAGTTGGATTTATTGGGATTGGCAGAAACAAAGTGGAAAGGGGAAGGAAGGAGAGAACTGAGAAAAGGCTATAGACTGTACTGGAGTGGGAATAAAGAGGGAAAGAGGAATGGAGTGAGAGTAGTAGTACGAGATGGTTCAAAAGAATAAGTGATAGGATGATGAAAGTGAAAGTAGCACTGAGGGGAGAGACCGTAGACATAGTGCAAGTGTATGCTCCACAAGTAGGCTGCGCCTCTGAAGAGAAGGAGGAGTTTGAAGAGGAATTGCAGAAGCAGCTGGTAGGAAGAAATATGATTGTTATGGGGGATCTGAATGCCCATGTAGGAAGAGAAAGACAAGGGTATGAGAGTGTGCTCGGACCAGAGGGTTGGGGGCAGAAGAAATAGGAAGGAAAGAGACTGTTGGACTTCTGCCAAAGGAACAGCCTGCTAGTTGGGAACTCCTGGTTCAAAAAAAAAAAGAGAGAGCCACACAATCACATGATACAGTGATGACTTGACCAGGAAGTCTGTGGTCGACTATATACTGTATGAGAAAGAACTAAATAAGAACATCACGGACATCAAGGTTATACCATCGGAGAACCTGGATAGCGACCATCGATTGCTGGTAATGAACCTGAGAGGGAGCAAGGAGAAGAAAGGGACTGAGAACCAGGAAAGAACCATAAGGATATGGAAACTGAAAGAAGGGTCGAGTACCTCAAAATGGTAAAGGAAGGAATTCCAACAGATGAAGAAAGAGGGGTGGAAGAGGAATGGGCTAGATTTAAGAAGACATTAGTAGGTGCAGCAAAAGCAGTATGTGGGAGGACAAGTAGTAAGAAGAGGTGGAAGGAAACACCATGGTGGAATGAGAAGACAAAAGATATAGTAAGGGAAAAGAATAGAGCCTTTAGGAGGTGGTATCAAAATAGGACGGTAGAGACAAGGGAAGAGTACCAGGAAAGAGAGAAGGAGGCGAAGAGAGTAGTGGCTGAGGAGAGAAGAAAGTGGATGGAAGAGTGGACAAAGATGAAGAAGGATAGTGAAGGTACAAAAAAGGTCCTGTATGGGATGGTAAAAAATAAGAGACGGAAGGATCCTACGGATTATGTTAGAATGGTGAACAAAAGGGGACAAGAGATAGAAAATAGGGAAGAACTGAAGAAAATGTGGAAAGAATATTTTGATGAACTTCTGAACCCAAATGGAAACCACGGTGAGGAGGAAGAAATCGGTGAAGAGGAAGATGAACTGCAAACAGAAAACGACTTAACATGGAAAGAAGTGGAAGATGCAGTGAGGAAGATGAAAGGAGGGAAGGCACCGGGTATGGATGAGTTGTGTGGAGATGGTGAGAGCAGCAGGAGAGGTGGGGATACAATGGTTGTACCCAGTGATTAAGACAGCATGGAAGGAAAGGAAGACCCCAGAGGACTGGAAAAAAGGAATAATTGTCCCGATCTTCAAGAAAGGTAGTAGAACAGAATGCAGAAACTATCGGGGAATAACACTGATGAGTCATTGTGCAAAGATGTTTAAGAAAGTTTTGGAAAGGATCGTCATGTCATCCATCACCACAATGAAAAGTAACGGTGACAGTGCACTTCCTGTTTCAGGCCGTTTCTCTGTTCCAACCAGTCCGATCTCTCTCCTCCCACTTTCACACAGCTCACGCTTCCCTAGTACATCTCATTTATCCTCCTTTTAGTCCATTTTTCTACTCCTCTATCCTGCAGGGACTTCCATACTTTGTTTCTGCATACACTGTCATATGCTTTCTCAATGTCCAGGAAGTCCATCAGTAGATCTTTTCCATACTCATAGTGCTGTTCTTGTAACTGGCTTACAGCAAAAATCAAATCCACTGTGGACCTTCCTGCTCTGAAGCCATGTTGTTCTTCTCTCATCCCTCCTTCTATGCTTGTCCTAATTCTCCTTTCCAAAACTTTCTTAAACATCTTTGCACAATGACTCATCAGTGTTATTCCCCGATAGTTTCTGCATTCTGTTCTACTACCTTTCTTGAAGATCGAGACAATTATTCCTTTTTTCCAGTCCTCTGGGGTCTTCCTTTCCTTCCATGCTGTCTTAATCACTGGGTACAACCATTGTATCCCCACCTCTCCTGCTGCTCTCAACATCTCCACACTCAACTCATCCACACCCGGTGCCTTCACTCCTTTCATCTTCCTCACGGCATCTTCCACTTCTTTCCATGTTAAGTCCTTTTCTGTTTGCAGTCCATCTTCCTCTTCCCCGATTTCTTCCTCCTCGCCGTGGTTTCCCTTTGGGTTCAGAAGTTCTTCAAAATATTCTTTCCACATTTTCTTCAGTTCTTCCCGATCTATCTCTTGTCCCCTTTTGTTCACCATTCCAACATAATCCGTAGGATCCTTCCGCCTCTTATTTTTTACCATCCCATACAGGACCTTTTTTGTACCTTCACTATCCTTCTTCATCTTTGTCCACTCTTCCATCCACTTTCTTCTCTCCTCAGCCACTACTTTCTTTGCCTCCTTCTTTCTTTTCTGGTACTCTTCCCTTGCCTCTACCGTCCTATTTTGATACCACCTCCTAAAGGCTCTATTCTTTTCCCTTACTATATCTTTTGTCTTCTCATTCCACTATGGTGTTTCCTTCCACCTCTTCTTACTACTTGTCCTCCCACATACTGCTTCTGCTGCACCTGCTAGTGTCTTCTTAAATCTAGCCCATTCCTCTTCCACCCCTCTTTCTTCATCTGTTGGAATTCCTTCCTTTACCATTTTGAGGTACTCGACCCTTCTATCTCCTTTCAGTTTCCATATCCTTATGCGTCTTTCCTGGTTCTCAGTCCCTTTCTTCTCCTTAGTCCCTGTCAGGTTCATTGCCAGCAATCGATGGTCGCTATCCAGGTTCTCCGATGATATAACCTTGATGTCCATGATGTTCTTATTTAATTCTTTCTCACACAGTATATAGTCGACCACCGACTTCCTGGTCAAGTCATCACTGTACCATGTGATAGTGTGGCTCTCTCGTTTCTTGAACCAGGAGTTCCCAACTAGCAGGCTGTTCCTTTGGCAGAAGTCAAACAGTCTCTTTCCTTCCTATTTCTTCTGCCCCAACCCTCTGGTCCAAGCACATTCTCATACCCTTGTCTTTCTCTTCCTACATGGGCATTCAGATCCCCCATAACAATCATATTCTTTCCTACCAGCTGCTTCTGGAATTCCTCTTCAAACTCATCCTTCTCTTCAGAGGTGCAGCCTACTTGTGGAGCATACACTTGCACTATTTCTATGGTCTCTCCCCTCAGTGCTACTTTCACTTTCATCATCCTATCACGTATTCTCTTCACTTCTTCTTTTAAACCATCTCGTACTACTCCCACTCCATTCCTCTTTCCCTCTTCATTCCCACTCCAATACAGTCTATAGCCTTTTCTCAGTTCTCTCCTTCCTTCCCCTTTCCACTTTGTTTCTGCCAATCTCAATAAATCCAACTTCCTTCTTTCCATCATATCCGCTATCTCCTCCACCTTCCCCGTCAGCGTTCTTATGTTTAAAGTTCCAAATCTTAGTCCGCGTGTACAGCCGTGTCGTCTATTATATCCATCATGTCCGAGGCTCGTTCCATTTTTGAAAGCATTTGGTTTCATCCTCTTCTGGCTTGCTGGGCCTATCGTAGCTTCACCAGAGCCCCGTTAGCCGTCACTTTTCAGGGTTCCTGTAGGACCTTCACAGCTACCGTAACGGTCCCGGGGCACACTAAGTCCCCACTGTACTTCGCCCCTATAGGCAATCCCCTACTTTGTGCCATTGCCCGTCTCCCACAACGTGGACGAGGGGTTTTCCATGTATATAGTTTTAAGTGAGCGGTTCCTAGAAAAGACGTCAAAAACACGGACAATTTTTCATACAACCACAAATAAATAAATACATAATTAATAAACTTGAAAATAATTATCTTATATAGTCTAATTCAGAATTAAACAAGGAAAATATTGGTATAACTCGTTTTTCAATGGGTCTGTTGGTTTGGTTGTAATTAAGGCCTAAACTAGAGTATCCATAATAAAAATCCGATAGTAGTTTAGACATCTCGGAAGTTCTGGTAGAAATTGGTGAAATAAGGTGAAAATTCACTGATTCTATTAGTTTCACTTCTTAAAACTGGCTTTACACTTTGCAAGCTGTAAGCAAAATTGATCCTGTGCTTGCTTTGACTGAAGCTATTCTGGTAACACAGATTTGATATTTATGGGATAGCACAATCACTGGAATATCAGTGTAATCCGTGGAATCAAAAGATCAGCCTTTGCACGGAGTGATTCTTACTTATTGTAGAAATAATGTAGTAAGCAATAGCGCTCAATATTCTAGATATTTTTAACACTTCGAAGATTTTCTCTGTTCACCATGTGGTGTGACAATTCACATGTGCTCTTACAAGCAAACCTTCTGTTTGGGGCAGACAAGAATTGTATTTTTCCTTCTTTAGTAATGTTTAGGATGTCAAAATATGTGCTCTCACAAATTTTAGCAACAGGAGGGCAATTAGTGTGGGAGATATATGGGAATAAATAAGGGGGAAGTTACGAGTTCTTGTAGGCTTGTGAGTCGTATGTACGGGAAACAACAATTTTAAAAATAGGATTAGTCTGGAACAAACAGACTGCAGCAATGGTAGTCTATAAAAAGTGCTCAAAACATTACTTTTCTGTACACCAACCACATCTAATTATTGCTACTGCATCACATTTATTACACTGTCCTCTCAAATTTCTTGAAACAAAAATCTGTAGTATTACGAAAGTGGTGTGGGTTTCTTGCAGTTAATCCAGCTAACACCCATCCTTACTGGTGAGCATGATCAAAGCGCGGAGAAAGGAACTTCTGGATTGCTAGCGACTGTAGTCTCAGGATGTTATCCCGGTGCTGCAAGGTAGCAGGTAACTCGTCGAAGTCAGCGTTGTGTGAGTTCTCGCGTACAAAATGAAGGAATTTATTGAACAGGAGCAGAATTTTACTAACAAAATGAAGACCGGTTATTAAGTGCACATTTGAAGAATTCCGAAAGTGGCGAGCAGTGAATCAAATTGTGAAGGAACGTGATTTACAAAAATTTGCGACGTGCAAGGCTCGTGAGTTACAAATTGACGAAAGCAAGTTCAAGGCTAGTTCATCTTGGCTGCATCGTTTTAAAAAGCGCTATAATATAGTAAGCCGTAAAATAACATAATTTGTAACAACATGGCACGTTCGAGATACAGTCCATCAAGAACAGATAATACAGGCTTTTGGAGATGACTGCTAAGTAATCATGGAGTCATATACCAATGACCAAGTTTACAATGCCGATGAGAGTGGTTTTAATAAAGAAATGCCCTTGGGGAGAACTTTTAGAGTGTACAGGTGCATTTGACATGAAGGGAGCAATGCAATCGAAAAGAGCAACCACACATTCGTACACAGTCATCCCGATAGTGTGTTCATCGGGGAAGCTAATGCCAAAATTATTTGTGATTTCATACGAAGCAACTGGCATAAGTGACAAAGTTCAAGAAAAAATGTTCAAGCCAGACAATTTAATTGTGCAATGGAGTTCGTCAGGAAAAATGACAAGGCAGTTGTCCACTACGTTTTTAAAAGACGCCTTCCTACCATTTTCAAGTGCAAGAAACCTGCTCCTTTTAGACTCATACGGTGTCCACTATGTCACTGCAAATGTAAAAAAAAAAATCTGAAAGATGGTAATCATGATCCCGACAAATTAACATTAGAAATAATACCGGCCAACACAACGTATGAACTTCAGCCCCTAGATCGATACTTCTTTAGAATGTATAAATATATGATACGCGAGAACTCACACAACGCCGACTTAGACGAGTCACCTGCTACCTTGCAGCAGCGGGAAAACATCCTGAAACTACAGTCGCTAGCATTCCTGCAGTTCCTCTCTCCGCGCTTTGAGCACGCTCACCAGTACTGATCGGTGTTACCTGGATTAATTGCAAGAATCACACACCACTTTCGTAATACTACAGATTTTTGTTTCAAGAATTTGAGAGGACAGTGTAATAAATGTGATGCAGTAGCAATAATTAGATGTGGTTGGTGTACAGAAAAGTTATGTTTTAGGCACATTTTATAGACTATCATTACTGCAGTCTGTTTGTTCCAGACTAATCCTATTTTTAAAATCTTTGTTTCCCGTACAAATGACTCACAAGCCTACAAGAACTCATAACTTCCCCCTTATTTATTCCCATATATCTCCCACACTAATTGCCCTCCTGTTGCTAAATTTTGTGAGACCACATATTTTGACATCCTAAACATGACTAAAGAAGAAAAAATGCAATTCTTGTCTGCCCCTAACCAAAGGTTAGCGAAAATTAGAATTTCACTGTTTTCTTGAAAATATCTCACTCCCGTGATTTATACTTTGGATATACGCTTTCACAAGCACTTAAGTGCCGAAATAATACTCGATGTCTTTATAATTTGTCGATTACGGACTCGCTGGTCCAATTATAAGACGGTTGCACCTTCGGTCTCCATGACCGGTCAAAATATACGGCTTCACGGATCAAGCGCACTAAGGCTGTGTTTCTATCTCTCAAAATTTTAATAATGGCACCCCGTCGTGTTCGTTAAGCCGCCATTTTGTTCGCTGCCACGACCTAGGGTGGGGGCTTAACGAAGGCGAGTGAATCAAAACGATCTAAAATTTTTCTGAGCATGGTCTCCAATCAAAACGTCCCTGATTGGCTGAGCACTTATTGGGTCCTTCCCGCCACACAGCCGCAATCAATTCCGCCATTAACCTCAATTTAACATAACCAAAGTTACTTAAATTACAAATATTAATGTTGGTGAAGGGTGGGTGACTTGTGGATAAGATAAGCCATTTTTAGTGTTGCCTTCTATAGATTTGTGGGTGGCATTGTGGTTTTTTGGCAATCTCGTTATCTTGTAGACATTAAGATAAATAGTTATATTTCGGGGGCCTATCACTCAGTAGCGGTTTATCACAACAGTAGCAACTATTACGAATAGCTGTACTTTATTAAGATTTTTCTGCACCTTCGCGAAATAGTGGCGGTGGTTTGAGATTATTTTTGACTACCATTATGGGGTTTTAATAGTTTTTCATAGAGCATTTTTGTTGTCTTGTTGGCATGATTGATTTGACATGTTAGGTCTGCATGTAGCCTACAGTTTTTTTTTTCTTCTGGTTTTTGGAATAATGCCCATTACCTTTAAGTGCAACGGTGTTGACCGACTGAAAGACATTGAATATTTCGTTTACTAGGGCAGCACTGAAATATGGGTTCCAACACGATATGGACTCGGAACTTATGTTCGCTTAACAAAATAATGATACATCAACAAGTCATCCTTGTAATCTCTGCAAATAATAAAAACATTTCCCATCCAATATAGGCCTATTCATGTTGAACGGTAGAAAGTTATCAAACTTTATTAAGGCAACACTGAAAAATGTTCATTTTGATCTAGCCTACTTGGAGTCATCTGCATCAATGTCCCTAGAGGTTCAGTTTTTTAAATTCTCCCTTTCCTATGGTCAAATAACACATGGATGTTCCCTATTTTTCTTAAGGGGATTCAATGATCTTATGCTGAACTAATTAAAAATAGGGCATGTACCCCAACCCCTTAAAATATGAAGTTATCAGGATAAAAATAATGTCCATAACCATCAGAAACTTGAGAACACAGAGAATGTTGAACGACCATGGATGCAAGACCAGAAAGTCTTAAAGAGGAGTGTTCCATTTAGAGGCTTGGAACATCATGGTCAAGACCCCTGTACTTGGGTGTGTGCTCAATTTGTTTGAAAACCCGTTGACAGATCATAAGTTAATCTGTGGCTGGAATCCACTCCGTCCTATGCTAAGCTGTGAGTACTGGGCACCATTAGTGTTCTGTGACTACTGTATCAATTTCTGAAAATTGTGTCATAGGCCTATGCATAGACAAGTCGCTGAGAATGTTCTCTGAATGGTGAATACCAGTAGGCTAGCCTACTTAGCTGCCTCCTTCACTAGCATTTCCAGGCAACTGGTTAGTTGGTAAAATGAAATAGAAAAATCACTTGAATGATTAAAGTTGTCCTTGATTGCCCTCGTGGGACAGTGTACCCCATTCCAGATCTTAGTTCAGAATTAGTTTCCTTGATGGAGTTGGAGAAAGTCACAATACCTATGGTATTACTAGACCTAGTACGGTACATGTAGATGGAAGCAATGTGAGACCAACCACTAGGTAGCTTATGTCCCATTAGTTGGGAGTGTTAGGGAATGGGAGATTGGTTCAACATGTCAGTCTATGTTGTTGTATATTTCATTAATATATGGGATCTAAAAGTGTATCATAGGAATATTAAAGCAAGCCATAATATATTACCAGTTGGTCAATTGGATACAACAA
This sequence comes from Meconema thalassinum, assembly GCA_946902985.2. Lineage (NCBI taxonomy): Eukaryota > Metazoa > Arthropoda > Insecta > Orthoptera > Tettigoniidae > Meconema > Meconema thalassinum. Next base: position 882,339,423 of record OX336389.2, on the reverse strand, counting down.
TTCAATGAAACATTCTGTTAATAATTAGGAAGTGTCGTAGGCAACCAAAGAAGCGACACAAGAAAAAACACCTGAGTCTGCCAGGCAGTTGTCATCAACTGTATTTCACATAGAGAAGAATGACTAAAATAGTTCCTCATGAAAAAAAAAACCTGGTCAATGGCTTGAAAGACAGTAGTAAGGACTTACATGCTGTCAGTAAAAGTGGAGTTAAGAAAGATGTCTGGAAAATTTAAATCAGTAGTTGATAGCCAGGATTTTTAAAATTACCGTGGGTAATTGCACCATAATATGATTAGTAGCCTATGTGCAAGATTTTAAATGGTAGGGTTTCCTGTGAACCAAAAAACAGCTCTTAACATGGATTATGTTCAGGTTAGGCCTACAAGTTATTGGGAGGGAGGTTTATTCTACATACCTGTTGCACATAAAATGAGCTTCTGATAGAGCTCTGTGGGAATGTTTAAATGGATTGATGATACAGGGTTTATCAAGCCACTTTCTATGCATCTTTTAAAAACATTTTAGCAATTCATAAATTACTGTCATCATTGCTAATGCTGTAATCTGTCATGTTTATTTATGCAGCAAGAGGAATTAGGAAACATTGGTAGGATTGGTATATTGAGTGGAGATATAGTAGGATAAAATGCAACTGTGTCATGGAAACCTAAGATGTATTTTTATTTTTCAACTTTATTTTCTGTAGACTCGAACACAGCCCACCACCAGGGCAAAAAAAAGTGTTGGTGATGTTTAATGAGAGCAAATCTTGAAACACTGTGATTTGTGGTTGGTATCAAAAGCTGTATAGGAAAAATGAAAATGTGAAGTCACGCCCAAGTTTATGAAGCCTTGCCAGACTCAGCTGAAATTATCTTCGATGCAAATCAAGTCTCAATAGTTAAAACTTTAGGACGACCTTTGACATGAGGACTACAATAGGCCTACATTTAGGATCGACATAGCTTGCAGTAGGTCTTCTGCTACTGTATGCACCTGGGCATGTTTAAAAAAAACAACTCAGCCTGCAGGTTAATAAGGTAGTATATTACTATAAATCTATCTCAAGCAAATCCAAGAAGTTACCAGACTGAGAAACTACATATCAATATAAAAAAAAGGGTGGCAGTGCAAACTGCACTTTTAATCCTTGCTTCATTAGTTAAACCATAATATTTGTACATAAATACAGTAAGGACTTCACATTACAAACGCCCACTTAAATTATATGCCTTATTAGGCATAACCTACAAATTACATGTCATGAAATTGGTAAATATAAGCAGACAGCAACATCAATATGCAATGGTCTATAATGTTGTTTTATAGTGCACAAAAGGTTATTGTACTGAATGTATTTCGAACTGATGAATAAAACTGGTGGAAACGACAGCCAATTGATTTACATCCAAAGTAGTAGAAACTTTCAGTTGATTGGCAAGAGTGTTGATTTGTACTTTTATTTTCACAAATTTTGATGAACAGTGTCACGCTTCAATTTAAATATAATTCCTCATCAATAAGTGATTTGCACTTCATACTGTCATGAACTGTAATAGATTTCTAACAATTTAAATTAATTGATGTAGAAATCTATTCCTCTCGCCACCATGTTGGTGATAATTGTAAACAAACCCGCGGGCAGCCAATGGCTGGTAATAATTGCCAGCCAATAACAAGCCAGGATGACGCGGATCATAATTCGCGTTTCACTCTCCTTGCGTTTTAACTTGAGGTGAGGAATCAGCTGTTCGTTAACGCCACGGGGTGCCATTATTAAAATTTTGGGAGATAGAAACACACCCTAGGGGTTGTCACCTTCTGCCTGGCACGGTGTGTTCTGGCTTCGACTGCTGTCAAAGTCATTTAGCAACTATTTCCATGTGCTTCGCCAATAACAAGCCAGGATGACGCGGATCATAATTCGCGTTTCACTCTCCTTGCGTTTTAACTTGAGGTGAGGAATCAGCAGTTCGTTAACGCCACGGGGTGCCATTATTAAAATTTTGGGAGATAGAAACACACCCTAGGGGTTGTCGCCTTCTGCCTGGCACGGTGTGTTCTGGCTTCGACTGCTGTCAAAGTCATTTAGCAACTATTTCCATGTGCTTCGCGTTTCTGCAATGATATACCTTTTTCAATACCAAAATGCAGTAAATATTAGACCAATCTAAAGTATCTTGTTATGCAGAGTTACTTATGCTTCTTTCAAAAATGCACATCGAAGATAAAAATCTGCGATCTTGTATTAAATAATCCAGTCCTCCAAACAAAGTCAAAAGATCTCCTGAAGCTGAGACAAGCTTCTGGGGTACGTTTAGTAACTCTCAGTTGTAGTATTCCTTGCTTCACTGAAAATCATCACCAGCATGAGCTTAGGTGGGCTCAATACATAGTTCTTTATTGTTTATCCTTCTAAAAATAATCAGCAAGTTTTTTCTTTCTGAAATCGCTCATAAAATGTTCTCTTTTAAAATTATGTAGCGAATAAAGTGCATTTTATAATAAAGCCAAATCATTAAATATGATAAGAGTTTTTACCGTAAGTGAATTTTATTTACCTCTTAAAACAACATTCATTGTTGGTTTTATTTTACCGCACAGTGAGTTTCTATGTTGTAGATGGCAGAGACATCTTGCAACAAAATAGTAGTTAATTTTTACTTCATACTTTTCAGTAGACACCCTGGTTTCCTCCAGCCCTATGGTTGTACTACAGTACAAATTGTTTGAAACCACTGCTTTTATAGCCGCTTTAGTATAGTATTCTTACCAAATATTTCAGGCGAGTTGCTGGATTGCCAGTTTCTAGTTTACCGTCCAAATTTTGTATTGTTCAGGGCAACCGAGGGAGAGTGTACAGAATACACCTGCTCCAGCTGAATCTAGATTAATATGTGATCCATCCGTATACACCCTCCACCATTTGGCCTCTTGTCTTATCGTTTCTTGTCCTGCCCAGCTTCATGCCTTAGTGGATAGGACTGTTACTTTGATCCAAAGGGTCCTGGGTTTGATTTCCCAGTTGGGTGGTGGGGATTTGAACTTTGGATTGTGAAGTCTCCCAGGCTTGGGGATAGAGCCGGGCAAATAGCTCTTGAGTTCCGATCGGTCTCGTTGGACGAGAATAAAAAACGGAAATGATGGTTCCGGAACTGGTATTACCGATAATGTGGGCTCGATAACGATTATTCTCGACATTATCGCTCGTTCTCGCATGGGCAATATGGCGCTGCCTGAAGGCACTGAGGCTTGTTTGTGTAAGGATTCAATGGAAATTGTTCATTCCGTTGACTGGAGTCGGCGAATTGAAAGAATCCACTCAACTTCAACGATATCATATTAACAGACTACCCAAGGTATATTGAGCATATCATCCTAATAACATATGGAAGGAGATTTTGATAGTCAGTCGGCATTTTTTGGTCATTAAATTTCATCAAAAGAAAATTCTATTTGACGTGTAGGCTACATATTAAGATCTTTTCGTGTAGTGCCACATTCAAGCACTACCGTATGAAACTTTCTCGTAATAAAACCTGAAAAGTCATGCACTCGCTATATTACTAAAGCCCCTGTGATGCAACTGTGTTCTGTCGTATGATTTTTGTAGTAAGATACTGGTAAAGTGGTCGTCATAAACAATAAAACGTAACGAAACAAAAATTAAAATTACTTCCCCTACCGAGTATCGAACCCCGACCCTTCTATTCACGAGTCCAGCGCGCAACCAATTCAGCCACTGAGACTATTACAGACTGAGGGAAAATGGTACAAACATACACAGTGAAAACTTTTGCGTTGGATACCTGACTCTCTTTATCTCAAATGCTCCTACCAGTTTGAATAATATTCTCTAGTCGTGGGGCATACGAAAAAATAATGTTCACTTTCAAGAATAAGATTGATTTTATCTTTCGTCATAATGGCTTTGCCATATGCATAAACCACCGCCATTACAATCGCGTTCCTACGCACGTGCTCACACGTTGCATCATGGGTAGAGAGAGCAACGATATTACCTTGTGATCGAACGAGACTTTGGAGTATCGGTCGAAGTGACATTCCCGCGGTAATGAGTTGTTCTAAGTGCAACTCCCGTCGCACTATTCTCACTCAAACTGTCATATCATTGGCATTTATGGACAAATCAGTGAAGTGTTTGCACTGACATGATTAATACACCGCATGCCACAAATTGGTATTGTTTTCAAGCAAAAAATCTGAGTTTTTAGTAGATGAAATTAGTTGAAACTTTTCAGCGTAATATTTTCCAAGTGTATTTTCACCATCGCAGCCAATTTTTGCACTATAATTGCCTCTAATAACAACCAGTTACAAGGTGGAGAAGAAGATTGAAAGTATTCTTTAAAGCAAATTGCTAGTCAGTAGGGCTAAAAATTCATGAGTCATACACGAGAGACTTTCTTGTAGCTCTTCTCTGCTACGCCAATTCTTTGGGTTTATTTTACTTTAGGGGCTACAACATCGTGATCATTTTTGTGTTCTTGTGTGTCAACTTTGTCTAATAACCTGTGTTATTATGGTGTCTGTAGTAGTGTGTGTATATTTGTAACTGAGGGTAGGAGTGGTAGGGAGGTGGCAGATGCGAACTCAATTCATTGTGATCTTCCTGGGGTGTATCACTTCATACTGCTTTAAATTTGTCAAATGTAAGAACGAGGAATGGTTTACACTCCGGAGTTATTACAGAAGGCTTTGACTTGACACGTGCAGCGGCTTGAGTGAGTCTGCTTTTTCCTTTAAATAGATACTGTCGATAACGCCGAGAAAAAAGGAGTTCCGATATTATCGAAACTGAAGATTCTCGTTCAGCGGAGAGACCTGGCCTTGAGTGCGCTTGGTGGGGGGCGATACTAGCCATGCGGAAACTTACGATCCCGATCGGAACTAGAGCAAATTAGCCCGGCTCTACTTGGGGACTGGGTGTTTGGAGTTCATTTCATCCTCATCACGCCGTGCAGTTTACCAACCAGCATCAACTTGAAAGGACTATACCAGGTCTCTACTGATGCCACACAGCATTATTTCTAATTCTGGACATTTCTAAAGCACTAGAAATATCTTTGCCAGTTCATTTGGCATAGATAACTACTTGCACTGAGATGAAATTTAATGGATTTTTTGGAGGATGGATTGAGTTGGCTTGGGATGGAATATCCAATTTCCTCAAAAACGACCTGGCAAGTATCTATCGGCAATGATCGAGTTTTGTTTAGCCATGTAGGATTTTGATGGTTCATGTAGCTAACCCATCAAGTGTTTTGCATTTTGACAAAGGTGGATGCAGCCTGGTGATAAATTTACAGGTAGGTTGGCAAATTCTGTATTGCTATAAAGCTGTAATTGATGTTGTCACCATACTACGGATAAGTTGTAGAGGATTATTATACATCCATTCTATGTTATCCGAGTGAGTGTCATTACCTGTAGTCGCAGTGCTGTTGATGTGATCAGACCAGGTTTGTTTATTATTCAGAAGTACTCCCAGATACTTCGTGTTTAAACTCTTCTCTAGTACTTGATTTTCTACCTTTAGATTGAACTTCTCATTTTCATGTTGAAGTGAAAAGAAATAATAGACAGATTTTGTTTTACAAATAATCATATTCTCTGAAGTAAATGAGGTCAATTGCACCAGTATTGCAGTCGACTTGGTAATGGTTGAATTTCTGCTATGCGACCTTGTCTTCTGTATTTATTCATGGTGATCAGAGTAGTATCGATTCGTGATTGGAATCTCATGCTGTCAGTACTATTGGTCGACTTGTTTAGTGCCAATTTCCAGACATTAGATAGATGTATGCTCTGGTTACGGTTTAAGTTGTTTGGATGCTTTGACATCTTTAAGGTCTTTCTGATTGTTTCTGTGGTAGAAATGGCTTTGGGGTGCTAGTAGTTGTCTTAAAACTGATGAATACTCTGCTATTGCTGATTTAGAAAACTGGTTGGGACTAAGGCTTGCCTTGCCACCTTGGTATAGTTTACATTCATCAGCAATAACTGATTTAAAAGATCACGTCTCACATTGACTATTGGCATCCGAACTGCCCTAAACATACAAACCATGAAAGAAATGGGAGAGAGGAAGCCAATGAGAAAAATTGCACTTCTGAAATTTTTGTATGACACTCGCTGAAGAATAATTTTTGCAAGTATTTCTAATTATACAATAAGATTCATGGGTACAGACAAATTGAAGATTATTCGAGTCATTTTTATGAGCGAGTTAAAAACTTTTTCAGGTGTAACCAATTAAAATATTAATAGAAGAGTGTGTTCACATTTTACAGCTATACAGTTTGTCTGAGTCGTCATTTGCCGTTTTCCACCTGGGTCGAAGCTAATATGATACCCCTCCACTTTACTCTGTCTGTCTACCATCTTTCCTCAACCACTGATCTCCACTTCAGGTTCCGTTCTTTCACACTGTCTTCAGTAAGTTCATCCACCGTGCTCTAGGTCTTCCTCGTCCTCTCTTTCCAGTCATCTTTCTCTCCACTTGTTTCAACATTCTTTCATCATTCATCCTTTTCACATGTCTATACCATCTCTATCTCTTCTGCTCCAGCTTATCATTCAGCTAAATTCCATTCCCTTTTCGAATGTCTCCATTTCTCACTCTATATTGAGTTATTTACATAAGGGATAACTGTACTTCTATAAAAGTGAGATCTTGTTTCCAGGAGGGGATATTTTCAATAAATATTTCTCATTCTCCAGTTTTCCGTACCATACACTTCAGAAATTCCATTTCAGCTGCCTGTATTCTACTTTAATCTCTCCTGATCATAGGCCAAGTTTCTGCTCCTTACGTCATTATTGGTTAGTAATAGGTCTTATACATCACTCCTTTAGTCTTCACTTCTTTAGCCTTCAGTCTTTATCGCAAATTAAACTCCAAACCTGATGATAGAAAACACTCCCACATTGTATTCTCTTGTTGATCTCCATATCCAATCTTGTCTGAGTAAGATTGAAAAATGGGGTCTCTTTTCATACAAACCTTAATATCTTAAGCAGTAAAATAATGTCCAAAAAAATACTGTATACTACTCCTAAATGCAGAAATAATGTAGCTGAATACCAGTGTAACTCAATTTGATAGACCAACTTGTTAATTTTCCATTGGGCTCTGATAGTTCTGATAGTAGGCACCTGCTCTATAGCTAGAGCATATGATTTTAGGTTTCATTCCAATGCATGTAAAATATTACATAGAACACTTCTACAGTTCTGTATTCAACAACATAATGCGATGCTTTGCTCCGTTCATAACAGTTGCCTGTTCTGCGTCATGCTAATTCTGTTTGAGGGGGCATGGTGGCACACCGGTCAAGCTGTTTTGTGTCTCACCAAGGCGGACGAGTTTGATTCCCAGTCAATGCATGCAAGAGTTTTAAAGTGAAATGCCATGTCTTGTTGTTCGGATTCCATGTAAAATGGAGGTCCCGTGCCTCATGATCGCAAAATTAACATTTGCGTGAAACTATAACCTTCCTTCCTCAATTCTGTTTGACTTAAATTATTTGGTGGTGATTGTTGTTGTTGTTGTTTTAAGGGGCAGAACATAGAGATCTGCTCCAGTTTAATTACTTTGTCAGTCATTGGTTGTTCTTTGTTAGGAATGTAAGAGACTATATTTTATCTTTCAGATCATAGCAGTATGTCACGACTCCATTTGAGCCGTAGAAGGCCTCAGCGCAGACGGAGGCATCGAGCACCTCCTGCCATGTCGCGCACCTCATCTTTCTCCTCCATCACTGATTCTACAATGTCACTTAACATTATTACTGTAACACTCAATATGGATACAGTAAACTTCCTGGGTATTAGTATTGTTGGGCAGAGCAATAAAGGAGGAGATGGTGGAATCTATGTTGGTTCCATCATGAAAGGGTGAGTTAGAATTGAGTTATTTACATAAGGGTTAACTGTACTTCAAGATAAGTGAGATCTTAGTTTCCAGGAGGGGATATGTTCAATAAATATTTCTCATGTGTGCTTTGTACAGTGGAATCTGTGTTTATCATATTCGGTGGGAGCCTAAGAAATAAGTGATGTGAGTAAACTTCCTGGGTGTTACCATATGTTATCGCATAATAATTTAGGCCCATTGAATTATTTTTTTTTTGGTGAATTTTGAAGTGTGGAGAAAAAGAATGTTTACATATTTGATGCACCCACTTTCTCGATGATTCATTGAGTAGTTGTGGATGCATTTCGAAATATAGATGAGCATTGTGAAGCTGGGCATTCTAAATACCATGCAATTTCCTGTCATCATCCATTGGGAAGTACCACTGTGCTAGATTAGTGAGTGTGTCAATGCAGACCTGACCAGTGATTCTCTGTTCCAATATGGTACAAATATATTTTATTTTGGGTACATGAATGTTCTGTTACCTCAATATTATATGTTAATCCTCAATGAGCAATTATTCGAGTAACATTGCATCATATATAGGGTACTTGGGGTATTCAGTTATGCCGGAACACACGGAAAAAAGGCAGCAGGCTCTATACTGTACAGTGTATTCAGTGCTCAGTGCAACGTGCGCTATAGTAGAAGTTAACGAATCCAAATGTTGACATACATAACCACATAAACAGTAATAATAGTCCAACATTTATAGAAGTGCTATAGACCAACTAAGTAATAATCTCTTGTAAAAAAATCTCAAAAATGTACACAAGTTTATAAATACTTTTGTAATTTAATAATTGTTAATATTGTTGTATATAAGTATTATACATATCTGCCAAACCTTAGCTATGCCTAAGTGAACAGAATCTGACGATGCTCGCATGGCAATTCAAAACACGTCATCCAATTTAATAACTCTCTCTCCCCCCCCATTTTGTTCAAAATGTTTGTATATATTTAGTGTAATATTTCTTTCAGGTTAGGGTGATAAAATATTTCTTACTCCTGGCCCAATCTAATAGACACTCCTGTTGACAGACTGAAAAGTAATTCTGTTAATAAAGTAAAGGAAATGGTGTGCCTTTTTATTATTGGGATTGTGGTTTATTGAACATTTTTCTGACATTCCATGGTTATTTTGGACAGATTTCAGGGAACATTTTGTGGGAATATATATTTCATTTCAACTATGACACTGATGCAGTAAAGATAACTGTACAATTGTAATATTTGAGTAGCCCATATACAAAACCCGCTACATGCACTATAAGTAGGCTTGCCATACGTCCCGGTTTGACCGGGTCAGTCCCGGTATTTTGCCCTTGTCCCGGTGTACCGCCCAGTTTTAGCAATGTCCCGGAAATCGGCTGTAAGATGTAAAAAGTAATGAATTTATGTGTTTAATAATCTTTTATAAATCGGTTACTTTTTAATAATCAATATCTTCACTATCGCGCACAAAAAGAGTTTTTTGTAATTGTTTTTGTAGTTAGACAAAAAGTTGTAATTTTTCAAAAAATAAAAAGGCTTAGCAATTGTTCAATTAAACAATTTTATGAAGTATTTTAAATTGTATTTTATTAACACTTAGATGGTAGACCAGAAAAAGATTATCATTAAAAAGGAAAAATTATCTCTTTTTATGTAGCAAAAAATCTTTTTATTTCTAAAAGGTGTGTAGAACTAACAATTTAGGGTGACAGATTCCCCCTCCTGTCACTTGCGAGGCTTAAAAAAAAGGCTTAAGCCTCACCATTTTGCATCTAATTTTTTTCAAAATTACATACCCCCCGGTAAGGCTATCCCATATTAATTTGTCCCGGTTTCACTCGCCAATAATATGGCAAGCCTAACTATAAGGACTTTTTGGGTATTGACGAAAGACCTGTACAGACTACCACAAACCTGATAGAAAGCTGATTGTTTTTTCAAAAATTCTCAAAAAATAACTTAAAACATCTATATAGGAGCCTATAATCTCATGAACGTAAAAAAATCAGCTATTTAAATATTGATTCGACACATAACTGGTTTTGCAACTCCCTAATGTACATAGCAGGTTTTGTAACTCAATGGGTAGCCATTTTGTTTTTCTTTTAGTTTGCAAAACCTGCTATTATATGATGATGACTTACAAAAAGATAGACGGACTTAATAAACACCAAGCGTCCTGAAAAAAATGTATTTCAACAAAATATTACCTCTTGATTGACATCCATTTATAAACTACAACCAGATCAGAAGAATAAGATTAAAAATTAAACAGCAGTTGTTTAATGTCCAATAGGATGAGATGAAAAAGGTGTTAAGTAAACAATTAGTTTGTAAAAACTTGTAAATTAAACTCAGTCTTTGACATTGAGACAATATGAGGAAAACATTAATTGTTCATGTTGGCCAATAATAATACCAGGGTGTCTACCGGTAACAAAAGTAACGAAAGTAACAAAAAAGTAACTAAATTTACAAATGGGTAACGAAATAGTAACGAATTTTATATACGGGTAACGAACATTTTCTGAAGGTGGATTGAATCATTTAAACTCGCGCCTCTGGGCTCAGAGATTGCGATGGAGCGAGTTTCACTCAAGCGGCGCCGATTGCATAAGCTATATTTCCCCGTACCCGACCTCGAGGAAATGCATACTGAGGATACCCTGAGTGGTATACATCGTTCAGCATATATTTTCGGCATCAAGATGACTTTTTAGTTTTGTGTGAAATATTTATCTGTGTTATTAGGAAACCTGACTTTTCGCGAGACGTTTATTCGCGAAAACTTCTGAAACTAATCAGACGCCTTGCATTTATTTGGAGACTATGTCAAATTGAAGTCCAGAAATAATGCGAAATAATTTAATGTCGATATCTTGCGAAATGTTACAGTTTCGAAAAAGAATTATGAAAAAGCTTCGAAATACGTAGGCTGTAACTTATTTATAAATCTGTCTTGTAAATTTGCGACATCCAGTATGGTTAATTCGAAATTTCGTTATATGTGGATTTTTCCTTCGAACTTTGGTTCCATCGGATATATTGTAATCTAACCGGTTGTTTCGAAAACTTGTATAATTCCTGATTCGCATTCGAAAGAAAACTTGTCCTCTAGTCGTATTATTCGTGCAATCCTCTCAGAATAATTCTTAATATTTCTTCATCAAGATGACTTTTTAGTTTTGTGTGAAATATTTATCTGTGTTATTAGGAAACCTGACTTTTCGCGAGACGTTTATTCGCGAAAACTCAAGACGGCCGGCTGACCGCACGACTTGCCTGCGGGAATCTCGTCAAATTGACCGAGATCGACGTCGGTTGCGTAAAATCATAAAACCCGTCCCCTATCATGAACTTGTGACCACGAGGACTGCGAGAATCCCATTAAAGGTGATTGGGCACCAATCACTAAACATTCTGAAACCTACTCGCTACTTTTCCCATGACCGTATACTTAAAAGCACACTGGGAGCGAGAAGTGCATCAACCCTCTTAGAAATGACAGCCTACGTAGCGTCGCGATACTAATTTCTCCTCGTGATCCACCCTGAACTGATGAACTCCCAACCACAGCATAGGGACATCGGGAATCACGGCGCCGGCCATACAACTTGTCCATAACTACTCATGAATTTTAACCATGCCCAACCTTGAGCTTGCCTCCACCATTCTGTCAGGACGGATAGGCAATCGTTCAACGGCCAGGTGCGGCGCGGTATGCTTAACATCGCGAGGACAACGTGAATCTTGTAAAACGTCCTAGAGCGGCAGCGATTGCGATACATCGCGATATTTCTCTGCATTAAATGACGAGGACAACTGGATTCTTCTTAAACGGACAGCAAGTGGCACCGATTGCGTAATAATGATACATTTTCTCGTGCCCGACCTCAAGGACAATGGAAATCTCGTCGAACGACTAAAAGTGACACCGATCATCTAAATCGTGATACTTATCCATGTTCTATCGCGAAAACTACGGGAATCTCTACAAACGGGTGAGACCAGCGCCGATCATGTAACATCTCGAAATTTCTCCGTACTTGACTGCGAAGACGGTTACAATCATGTAACATCCCATAAATTTCTTCGTGATCTACCGCGGTGACAAAGGAAATCTCGCCATACGGTAAAGAGCAGAGCAACCTCTTGGCAATTATAAAAGCGCCGTGTGCACAAGACGACATATTAGCTGAAACAACTCATTTGATAATAAATGTCTAGTATTTATTTATTATTTTTAAAATTTTTATAACTCCCTAAGTGAATTTTATTTACCCCTTTAAACACAGTTCATTGTTGTTTTTCTTCGCCGCGTAATGAGCCTCTTAGCTTGCAGACCGCAGACGTATCTTGAATTCAAAGGTAACTAAAATTAACTAAAAGGTAGCTAAAAAGTAACTAATTTTTACTTCATCCTTACAGTAGACACCCTAAATACCCATCAGTGCGAAAAAGTGTGGTGAGCATGGATTAAATCTTTGCTTATGTGAAATCAACATCCTCTTCCTCCATTAGTTCAAAATCGCTCCGACTGTCGTTTTCACAATCGTCATCCATAACGCCTTCTTCCATGACAATAGGCCTAGCATCAGCAGCAAAGAGCAGAGTTTTGTAGAATTGCAACTTTCTGTTTTCATCCCATTTTTCACCAAAGTGGAGGTACAAAAGACGCCTGACATCCTTTAGTCTTGCTGACTTCACTTGAACCGTTTCTTCAATGTCTTCAGTACAACTGTTCTGCCTGAAGTTCATCCCCTTCCAGCAAAGACCTTTTGGTTCACAAATGTCATTGTTGTAAAACGGTCGCCTCGAGCTAAAGTGATCTTCTTGTTTTTGCCAAACATGATTGTCATTTTCTTTGATTTCTGGAATTTGAAATGCCATTGCCCTGGCCGTTTAAGGATTCCATCACAGTAGAATTTCCAGTTCCTGGCTGGAAAACTTCGACCCAAGTGGATTACCTTAGTATAGCTCTCTATCACTTTTGTGTATTCCTCTGGGCTCTCAATCACATCTTTTTGTCTGAAATATTTCTCCAGTTTGCCGAAAATTCTGTGGGGAGGAATAAATGAGTGCCCAATAACAGGGCATGTTGAGGAGCTTCGAGTAGCAACCAGTGATACAATATTCCCAGCACTCCTTTATTTTTATTCTGACCACCGCATCTGGCAGAAAACAAGCGTACAGTTGTAAGCTCATCTAAAGCAGAGTTGCATACTCTGTGATGCAGTGCTGAAGCAATTTGATGCATGCTTTGGGATACTCGTTTTTGGTCCACAAATAGCTAAAAGTATTGCTTTTATTTTGTGGTGATAATGATGAACCCTGGCATATGGTGAAGTTGTACAGATACAGTTGTCGTCACTAGCATAAACAGCTAGCATGTAAAAAATGAAGGACACTGTAAGTACGTTTTAATAATGTTCTGAAAATGAATCATACCTTGCTCTTTTAGCGACATTCCTTTACTGCATTTCAGGGCATCTGCTCTTTTTCCTGGATGTTGCAGGCCCAGTTTCAATCACTACTTCATGTCACTAGCATGGTTTTCTTCTTGTAACACAGCTGGATGTTCATTTGCTTCCATCACTGCTGTCATTCAACTTATTTCAAGCAAATAAAACTACATAAACAACACAATCAGGATAAGACCAGAACGACTACGTTGCCTTCCGTTGGCGGGCTCAAAAGCACCAAACAAATGAGTGCCTGAGAAGCTGCTATCTTCATAGAGTAAAGAATCGTATTCTCTGCTCACTGTATACTTACCTTGAAGCAGCATTAACATTTATTCTGAGAGGAAACAAAACACTGCATTGATAGGATAGTACTTTAGCTGGTTTTGCATCTGTGTAATCGGTGAAAAGATGGAGGCCATAACAGTTGTTATATGTAGCACCTTTTGCATTTCCATATGAATATAACTGACTTTGCAAATGTATGGGTGATGCACATGGTGCGCTTTGCAAACAAGTGAACTTTTCTCTTCCCGTTTTAGGAGGCAAGTAGCGCATTTTGCAACTCAAATTTTGGTGAAAAATGTAGTTCTTGGGAGTACCGAAGGCTGGAAAACCAAAAACTCAAAATCGAATTTTCCATCATGTAGCGGGTTTTGCATAAGGGCTATTCATTTATGATAATTCATTTTATTATAATTCACTTGTGACTGTTGCACAAATAACATACAATCAAATACATATGCCTGATAAGTGCTCTTGGGCTGGTTGCGTGGCTCAGCGGTAACGTTCCCGCTTGCTGGGCCCAAGGTTGCAGGTTCGTATCCTGGCGCAGTCAGCTGGCATTTGAGGGTGCGCAAATGCGAGGGAGCCATGTCAGTAGATTTACTGGCACGTTAAAGACCCCCTTTGGGGCAAAATTCCGGCATCCCGGCGTCTCTAAAAGCCAGAGTAGTTAAAAGGGACGTAAAACCAATAACATTATTATTATTATAAGTGCTCTTGACCAATATCTCCAAAGAAAACACACTTTAGTTTCTAAACTCTGCCATCTTGTGATCTCTTCTGCGGTGCGCTGCTCATAGAAATATTCCCGATCTTCTACTTGGATCAGAACCTAATGAAATGAATAAATTACAAATAACATGCCATTAAGATATATTATACTTACCTAACTAGAGAGGAACAAAAGTTTGGTGCTTTTCATTCGGTCAACACGAATGTACCCAAATAGAGCTGGGTTATGCCCTGATCCTGAAATAAATTACATAAGATTAATAAATACACTAGGATGACCAGTTTTGATCGTCAAGCGATCATCATCAGATCCATTACACTTAGGCTATAACATCTTTGTTTGAGAATACAGGTGAAAAATATATACAATATGTACAATTATTTAGTTGCAGTGTTGGTAATGAAACAGTCGGTGTATGTTAAATGTGGTATATCTAATGTTAGGTAAACTTCTAAAAAACCTCACCTCAAACCTCACAATAACTAGAGAGGACTAGATACTGTTCTAATCTTCTTGGTCTTCTTTGAAGTGGAAAAGGGTGGAAGTAGGATAGTTTCACGCTGGGCCCGACGAGTAACTAAACTAAATGTGTCGAAGCCCAAGAGAATGGGTAAAAAGACACCACAGAGGTTAGGACGAACATACTCACTCAAGGAGAATACCATATTTGCTCGCATATAAATTCCAATTTTCTGACCGAAAATAAGTGTAAAAAGTTTGGTGCGTAGGGATTTGTGTGCAAAAAAAGTATTACTGAAAAAACATAAAATTTGTATTATTGAAACGAGACAACTGGCATTGTCACTGCTGTCACTGCTGCTAATCTCCGAGCGACTCTCGCCTACATCGCTTCCAATTCTTGCCACAAGATGGCTTCACCCAGAGAAGCCATTTGTAACTTTGAAGATACAAAAAATAAATAAAAACGAATATTCTGCCTCATAAATTGCCTTTCTTTAAAATTTAAGCAAATGACATAATTAGTACTGTAATTGAACAAATCCACCTTTTTGAAACTCTTCTTGTCTCCGGGCGTGTGCAGATATTCTGAAAGGACTGGCTCGTACATAGGCCTTACCAAACCTTTAGACTTCCATACAACACATTTGTGAAGCCAGTCTTCATGATGCTCTTCATCTGTCATCTTAACCCATACCGGTATAACCCATCACACAACAGTTCAACTAACAGCCTTCTTTATGTTGTCTTCTGTCGTCTGCTTATTGTAACAACACCAGATCGTGACGTGTTCTAACCTAACAATTGCTTATTTAGCATGTGGAGCACCAACAAAACAGCTGACTATCCTACCCCATATGGTGTTTTACTGTGTTGCCACATTTAAAAACACCTTGTGTGTTCGGTTAGCGGTTTCTAGTGAGTCTTTCTGTATACGCCAGTAGTGAATATTAAAATCAGTCACATTGAATTCTCCACCGGCAGCTCTTCGAGTACGAGGTTATATTACCATAGTCTTCTGCATATTTTATCACTTGAGTTTAAAACTAGCCGTATAATTTCCATGCTTTTATATAACTTCGAGATCGACCTCCACAAGAAAAGAATTGCAATCTGAACGAACACACATTTTTAGAAAGATCACCACTCTTCACGCTGCTAAAATAAAAATAAAATTTTAAGAAAATGAGACAACTAGGTATATACAGGTCTAGCTTTGTTGAAAATTGACACACAGTGCATCCTCATCCTATAAAATATTTCCCAAAAACCTCTTCTCGTTTGCCTCATTTTTTAATATTATTTGTATTTTAGCAGCGCAAAAAGTGGTGATCTTTCAAAAAATGTGTGTTCGTTCAGATTCGCTGGATTATCTTTCTTCACTAAATATATTTCTATAGATTCTTTTATGTCGAGAGCTTTGCCCTTTGCTTCATGGTGTAGAATTTTCAAGTCTGTTTCTATGTTGGTGAAACGGTGATTGTTGTCATACATGTGTTCGCATATGGCTGAATGTTCGTTGTGTTTAATCGCATTTGTGTTCTTTATATCTTGTTACGATTTGTCAACCACTTTGCCCGACGTAGTTGCCATTACATCTGTCATCTTGGCATGTGAACAAATATACGCCTGATTTTGCGTGCAGGTACGACGTCACAAAGATTCACAATGACTGGTTGCGTGGCTCAGTGGTAACATTCTTGCCTACTGTGCCCAAGGTTGCAGGATCGATTCCTGACGAAGCCAGTTGGCATTTGAGTGTGTGGCAATGCGAGGGGGCCTTATCAGTAGATTTATTGGAACGTTGGAGATTCCCTTCGGGGCTAAATTCCGGCACTTCGATCTCTCTTAATCACCCCAGTAGTTCAAAGGGACGTAAGACCAATAACTAGAGATACGGGAAAATTGCAATTGCGATAAATGCAAATTTCACTTTTTTCTAGTTTTTTAAACTAGTTGGTAACTGTTATGACTATGTATACCCTGAATTTCCTAAACTGAATGTGCAACAGAGTGCGATAACTAAGGATTCTTGCAAATTATTCCCATAAATGCGAAACTTGCCCAATTTACCTAAAAATATTGAATATGCAATGGAAATAACTAAATAATTGATATTTAAGAGTAATAATCGATATGTACGAACATCGATTATTGTCGTGAAAACAATAGATTACGGTAGAAATTAATTTTAATGCCTGCTGTTATTGCTGGATGATAATTATCCACTGTTTATCGCTAAAGATACGAGAAAATAGCATTTTGAAATTGATTTTGTAGCATTTTCATTTTGAAAAATAGCATTTTGGACCATTTTGAATTTTCAAAATTAGCGTTTTGTAGCATTTAAAAGTTCATCACCAGGTATGATAAAAATTAAATTCAAAATTAATATGCACAGAAACTAATTCAAACATGCCCAGGATTGGAAATATGGTTGTTTCTGATTACCGGCATAAGCATTTAATATAATAATGTGAATCATACATTTACTTAACTTCAGGTAAATACCATACAACCGATAATAAACTAAATAATGAAAAGTACGTTTACTCCCTCTTTGTTCCCTTTTCAATGAGGGCCAGGGAAGAGGTGCATTGGATTTCTATTTGCCGGGTGGTTTATTGGTCAAATGCCACTCCTTGAATCCAACCTCATAAGACAAGTTATTAAAAGAAATTAATGGAACTTGGCAAAGAGTTAGTAGGGAAACCACACAAAAGGATTTCATAAGACATCTCACAGAATTTGAACCAATTCGTCCACTGAGTTCAGGACAGCCCGGTATTGTCGTCATTCCACCTGCCACACGGTAAACTTCATAGACGAGCATTGTCGCCTGACCACAGCTCGCTTTATTCTAACAATCGGCACCTTAGTATCAGTGAACTAATACAACTCTCCGCCAGCCCTCGACGTTCTCTCCATCTCGCTTGTGGAGTTAGCACCGTACTGATAACACCGGCAGCTCAGGGTAATTTTAGTTGCTGCAAAACACCTGATATTGTTGATTGCATTGTTGATAAACACTTTCTCTAGCTGTAATCATTAATGAACAAATTCAAAATCTTAATAAAATTAAACCATATGGCAAAATATCAATTCCGAAGATCATCATCTTCATTTCCCGTTTCCAGCTTCCTGGGTCGGGTTGTGAATTAAGGACCTCCATCGTTGCCTGTCTCTCCACCACTCCTCTCCTGATTTTAGTACATCTTCGGGTTTTCCTCCCTTCTTTTCTACACACTCCCACACTGTATCTGCCCATCTCTTCCGGGGCCTTCCTCGTGGTCTCTTCCCTGTCATCTTTTCACAGAAAGTTTTCTTTGGTACTCTCTCCTCTCCCATTCTCATCATATGTCCATACCACTTTAACTTTGTTGTTTCTATCCTGTCCTGCAGCTTCAATATTCCTGTCCTTTCTCTAATCTCTTCATTTCTAACTCTATCTCTTCTGGTCTTGCCCTCTATACCTCTTAGGAATTTCATCTCTGCGGCTTGTATTCTACTCTCCTCTCTTTTTGTAGTAGTCCACGCTCCAGCTGCGTATGTTAGTATGGGTCTGTAGTAGATTGAATATAATACTTTTTTGCATTCCTTTGGGACATCTCGGTTCCACTCAATACCCCTTACACTCTGGTAAAAACTGTTCGCTTGTTGTATTCTCTTTCCAATTTCCTCAGTTATCTTTCCATCTTCTGCGATCACACTTCCCAAATACTTGAAACTTTTAACGACTTCTAGAATTTTGCCATTCAATTCTATCTTTCCTCTTCCTTTCTTCCTTCCTCTTGGCATTACCATTACCTTGCTCTTCTCTGTGCTTACTTTCATCCCAAATTTCTCTATCTCTTGGTTCCATACATCTAGTTGTTTTTGTACATCCTTTTCATCCTCACCCCATATAACTATATCTGCAAACAGCATGGCCTTTGTTGCTTCTTGTCCCAATCTCTGTTTGACATTCTTGTGGATTTCATCCATGACTATGATGAATAGTAATGGGAACAATACACTTCCCTGTCGGAGACCAGTTTCCACTTTAAACCATTCTGTTTCTCCTATACTGGTCTTCACGCTACTGGCACAATTTTTGTACATAGCGATATAACTCAAATTACAAAAATCTGTTAATGTAATATATCTTATTACTTTGAACCAATCACCAAAACTTATTTAAAAAAACTAAGAGGGATTAAAAACACAAGTATAAAAATAAATTTTAACATTGTAAAATTCTAAATGTTTGAAAAAAATCATTCCCGTGAGTTCGAATCATCGAAACTAAAATAGAAAGACCCAAGGCCCCTTCACACACTGAAAACGTCAAAAATACTATTCTAAAAAATAACTCAAAAGCATATATATTTAAAAATATATATAACATTAAAAATAATCTTAAAACAACAAATTCTAATCTTAATAATGTGGCTAATAAATGCTTTCGATTAGAACAAAACACCCATACACCTCTTAAAAAGACCAAGATTACTACAATTCAATTAATAAGTATTACCATTGTTTTAGTAGTTTAAATAAAAACACTGGTCTTGTAAATCAATAATAAGTAACATACTTCAAAAACTCAAAGGAAAGAAAATTTCTTATCATTAATCCCCAAAATTAATATTTTATTTAAACTACCCTTTGTATACTTAATCTTAGAATTATAATTTCCAATTTATTAAATGCAATAATTTTTACTCAAGTAAATCATCCAATAGCAATAATATTAATTATTATTTTACAAACCTTAATTGTAGCTCTAACAACCGGAATAATAACCTCAACTTTTTGATTTTCTTATATTCTATTTCTTGTATTTCTCGGCGGAATACTAGTATTATTTATTTATATCACTACCCTAACATCCAATGAACTTTTTTCAATTCCAACTAAATCTTTAATTATTATGTTATTCTTATTCTCCCTAGTAATTTTTCTCTCTCTAATAAGAGATTCAACTTTATGAAATTTATTAAACTTTAATGAAGAAATAAATAACATTAATAATGTTACGTGCCACCCCCTAGTGGCACTTTTGTTAACTGGATTACGGTGGGGGGTACAAAGCACAACACCAGTTACTGCTTAAAGAAATAATTAACTTTATTGTGGCCAGAAAATTACACTAGTCAGCAAATACAAGCAATTAAGAGCCTTATTCCAGTTTCCACAAGTCTCTTCCTTGAGTGCTCTTGGCCCTTCCACTTGTCAACGGACCACAGAAGTTAATCCGTCCTAATGAGTACGGTGACCTTGACAGAAACTACCTGCCCCTCTCTCTTATGTTCACCGACCACAATTACTTACGATCACTTGCTGCAGGCTATTTCGCAGTCCACAAGCTGGAGAAACAATGTCACAGGATTTCGTAACTCGCACAGCACTTCGTCACCACACTTTGTCGCACTCGCTCAAAAACACACACCCACAGAAAACTCGGTCTCCTCACTGTTGAAGCCGCTTATATAGCAGGCTGGTGACTCAATAAATTCTAGAATCGTCCAGGACACACGGCTTCTCGATATTTCCTTCGCTGGTGGTGCCACGAAGATTCTGGACCATCCCTTTCACTTCGCAGTCCGTTGCGTAACGCGCATGCAATACACTGAGGGAGAGCAGTCCAGCCCTGGGGCAGTTTTGACTCATGCGGCGAGCGATGAAACGAACTCACAGCCGTAACACCACCCCCTTCCTAAAAGGCTGATCGTCCCGATCAATCATTGGTCCGTCTGTGTCCCTCCGTAGGCTGCCAGGCGATCTCGATGCACGATCTTCATCTTCGCCCTCGGGCTCCGCTGGATCCTGTAGACGACATCGTTGATCCGTTTCACGACTCGGTACGGGCCCACCCAGGACTTCTGCAGTTTGGGTGACAGGCCTTTCTTCCGTAATGGGTTGAAGAGCCAGACCAGGTCGTCCTCGTGGAATCCGCCGGCATCCGTCTGCTGGTCGTATCGGGTCTTCATTCTGTCGGTCTCGATCCGCAGTTTCCTCCTCGCGAACGCGTGCACGTCCTCCAGTTGGTCGACCAGTTCTTGACAATACTGGCTTATCGGGATCGGATCATTCCCAGGTCGGCCGAAGGCAAGATCGACAGGTAGACGGAGCTCCCTCCCAAACATGGCCCGGGCTGGTGTGCACCCGGTGGCTTCATGCACGGCGGCGCGGTAGGCCAGGAGAAATAGTGGAAGATGCTTGTCCCAATCCCTCTGGTGCTCGCTGACGACTATTCGGAGATGGTTCTCGATGGTGCGATTGAATCTCTCTACCATCCCGTCGGACTGAGGGTGTAGCGGCGTTGTCCTTGTCTTCCGGATTCCCAGCAGCTGGCATAGGTTCTGGAACACCTGCGACTCGAAGTTCCTCCCTTGGTCGGAGTGCAGCTCCAGGGGTACTCCGTACCGGCTGACGAATTCCTTCACCAGGGTCTCTGCGATCGTCGCGGCTTCTTGGTTAGGGAGCGCATACGCCTCCGGCCATTTGGTAAAGTAGTCGCTGACGACTAATATGTAGCGGTTCCCTGCCTCGCTTAACGGGAATGGCCCAGCAACATCGATGGCCACTCTCTCCATGGGGCCGCCCACGTTGTAGGTCTTCAGTGGACCCCGTCGTCTTCGTCCTGGGCCCTTGCTGGCTGCGCAATCGTGGCACCTCGCGCAGTGGTTCTCCACGTCTGTTCGGCATCCGATCCAGTAGAACCGCTCTCTCAGCTTCTCCAGGGTCTTCTTTATCCCTAGGTGTCCACCAGATGATCCTCCATGAACTTCCTTCAGGACTTCCTCCGTCATAGCCTTTGGAACGACGACTTGTTCCCGAGATGTCTTCCCGTCGGTGCTCTCCCAGGTACGGCAGATGAGGCCATCTCTTACAATCAGCGAGTCCCACTGTGCCCAGTAGGACTTAAACTTTGGGCTGCAGTCACTCACAATGTTCCACCCGGGTCTGGGGACACAGGCCTTCTTCCATTCGGCTATCGGTCCCAGGTCATCATCTTCTGCTTGTGCCCGCGTGAAAGATTCGCGGCTCCAGTTCCCTTGAAGTTCCACAGTAGTCCGTCGGCACAGTATCCCGGTGTTCTCCTCCCTTCGGGCACAGAAGGTGCAGTCTTCGGGGCACGGTCTTCGTGACAGGGCGTCGGCGTTAGAATGCAGTTGGCCTTTCCTGTGCTGAATCTCAAAGTTGTACTGTTGAAGCCTCTCTAACCACCGCGCGAGTTGACCCTCGGGCTGCTTGAAGTTCAGGAGCCACCGCAGGGATGCATGGTCGGTCCTGATGAGAAATTCTTGCCCGTACAGGTACTTGTGGAAGTGTTCAATGGTCTTCACGATGGCGAGCAGCTCCTTCCTGGTGACGCAGTAGTTCCTTTCGGGCTTTGACAAGGCCTTGCTGAAGTAGGCCACTACTCTCTCCTCGCCGTCCACTACTTGCGACAGGATTCCCCCTATGCCAAAGTCACTGGCATCGGTATCGACGATGAACCTTGTTCCCGGTCTGGGGTAGGCCAGAATAGGCGCGGTGCACAGAGCTTGCTTGAGTTGTTCGAAGGCACTGTGGCATTCTGCTGTCCACGTGAAGAGTTGGTCCTTCTCAGTCAGTCGATGTAAAGGTTTGGCGATGTCTGCGAATCCTCTCACGAAGCGACGGTAATAAGTGCAGAGTCCCAGGAAGCTTCGTAGTTGGGACTTGTCCTTCGGGACTGGCCACTCCCTCACAGCTGCGGTCTTCTCTGGGTCGGTGCGCACCCCTTCCTCGGAGACGATATGCCCAAGGTATTGGACCCGCTTCTGGAAGAGCTGACACTTCTTGGGGCTCAACTTCAGCTGGGCAGCCCGTAGCTTCAACAAGATCTCCTTCAGGTTGCTGTAGTGCTCCTCGAAGCTCCTCCCCAGAACGATGACGTCGTCTAGGTAGACCAGGCAGGTCTTCCAGTGTAGTCCCCTCAGAATGGACTCCATTAGCCTTTCGAAGGTCGCGGGGGCGTTGCACAGACCGAATGGCATGACGGTGAACTGCCAGAGCCCGCTGCCTACAGAGAACGCCGTTTTCTCGCGGTCCCTAGGGTGGACCTCCACCTGCCAGTAGCCACTCTTCAAATCCAAGGTGGAGAACCATCTTGATCCTGATATGGTGTCCAGCGTGTCGTCGATCCGGGGTAGAGGGTAGCTGTCCTTCTTCGTGACGTCGTTCACCCGCCTGTAGTCCACGCAGAACCTGGTGGAACCGTCCTTCTTCTTCACAAGCACGACCGGAGAACTCCAAGGACTATGTGATGGCTCGATCACCCCTTGCTCCTTCATCTCTTCTACCATCCGGTCGACTTCGGCTTGCTTGGCGAGCGGGACACGTCGGAATGGGGCCCTAATCGGTGCGCTGTCCCCAACGTCGATTCTGTGCTGGACCAAGCTTGTCCTGCCGAAGTCTTTGCTCCCCACGGAGAAAACATCCTGGAATTCGCGTAGCAGGTCCTGAAGTTGGCGTGATTGTTCCTCGTCTAAATGGTCCTGGGATCCTTGGTACAGCTTCTGTAGTTCTCCTGGCAGTGTGCGTCTTCTTTGGTTGTCCGTCTGCAGGTTTCCGTCCGTCGTGTCGGTGATGCGGGCAATCCAGGTAACGGGCTCGCAGACTCCTAGGTTGGTGTCCCGGTGAACCGTAATGTCGTAGTCGTTCAGGTTGGACAGGCGGACGTACGGCCGAGACGTCGTGTTGATGAGGGTCTTGGCAACTAGCAAGCCTTTTGTCTGGATGTCCTCATATTTTGGCTCGATGACAGCCGCCACTCCCTCAGCAGTTCCGTCGACAATTACGGCGGCGCTGACTTCCGTCCTGGCGGGAACGATGACGTCCTCTCTCAGCCTTACTCGTCGTGCGGCGACGGCCTCGTGTGCTGGTTGCAAAGCAAGTTCCTCACTTCCGAAGTGCAGAGTGTTGGTACTCAGATCCAAGATGATGTTGTTCTGGTCCAGGAAGTCCAGTCCGATGATCACTTCATTTGATACGTCAGCCACAAGTACTGGATGCTTTATCGCCCGTCGACCAATGACGAACTCCAGTGATGCTTCGCCATGTACCGGTGCGGTCTCTCCGGTCGCGGTTATTAGCTGGAGGTTCCTTTGTGTGGGTTGCACTCTCCACTTCGGGATCACGGTGGGGCTGACGATGGTCCTCGATGCTCCCGTGTCGATTAGCATGGGCCAGCTCACTCCGTTGATAACTCCGTCGACCATCAGGCTGCTATTGTCCCTCCGTAACTTCGTCACACGGACTTGGACTGCCGGGGCTTGACGACTGTCACAAGCCAACCTTTGCCCCCCAAGGTTGGCTGATACTTGCTTTCCTGGGCCGCGCGGTTTCCCTACGACTGACTGTCCCGACGGAAACCCTTGGCGGCGGCGATCACCGCAGTCCTTGCTCAGGTGGCCTCTCTTACGGCAGGTCCAGCAGGTCGGTAGTCCTCTTCCGGGCCGCCTCTCCGGATGTCCTTCGGCTACGTTTTTATTGGTGGTACTGCGATTCTTGAAGAAACGGCTTAGCGCTTCCATCAATTCGTCGGCCAGGGGCTTGGTCTCGTTGGTTTTTACTGGTTCGTCCACGTCCACTTGACGCACCCGCGCGTGCATTCTGGATGCCTGTTTTGCCGTCTCGAACTCAAGTGCGTGGCTCAGCGCATCTGCCAGGGTCTTATTGCGCGCGAGACGCAGCGCCTGTTGAGTGTCCGAGTCCCGCAACCCGTCGGTGAAAGTCTGCGTCGCTATCTGCTCCAGAAAGTCGGCCGGCGCTGTTGGGTAGGCGAGCCTTACGAGACGTGCGATGTCCATCTCGAACTCCTGCAGGGTTTCCGCGTTCTTCTGTACCCGGGTCCGGAGCTGCATCTGATAGGCCTGCTGAAGATGGCTATCTCCATATCGGGACTCCATATGGGCGATCAGGGAAGCGTAGTCCTGGGATCCAGTCGGGATGGCCTGAAGGACGTTAAGGGCGTCACCTCTCAGCGCTACAATTAGAGCTGTAGCCTTTTCTGTGTTGTTCCAGTTATTTATGGAACAGGCCGCCTCGAACTGACGTAAGTAGGTGCTCCACGGGACCTTTCCGTCGAAGGTTGGGGGCGTCACTCTGCTATGTCCCGTTCCTGATATTCCCGGTGTAACGGTGGG
Organism: Meconema thalassinum; assembly: GCA_946902985.2. Classification (NCBI taxonomy): domain Eukaryota; kingdom Metazoa; phylum Arthropoda; class Insecta; order Orthoptera; family Tettigoniidae; genus Meconema; species Meconema thalassinum. The sequence goes on along the minus strand of OX336389.2, from coordinate 882,314,385 downwards.
CGGGCGTTGGCGCAGCTCGGCTACTTCCTCTCGTAGAGCGTTGAATTCCTCTTTCACCCCCGTCAGTGGGCGTTGGCGCAGCTCGGCAACTTCCTTTTGTAAGGCGTTGAATTTCTCCTCCACCCCCATCAGCGGGCGTTGGCACAGCTCGGCAACTTCCACTTGTAAGGCGTTGAATTTCTCCTCCACCCCCATCAGCGGGCGTTGGCGCAGCTCGGCAACTTCCACTTGTAAGGCGTCGAACTTCTTTTCCACTGCCGTGACTTCCTCACGCAGACCCAGTTCTAATTTCTTCAGGTCCTCCGCTAGCTTATTTTGACCGTCTTCCATCTTCTTCTGGCCGTCTTCTAGTTTGGCAGTTAGGTCCTCGGCTAACTTCTTCTGGCCGTCTTCTAGTTTGGCAGTTAGGTCCTCGGCTAACTTCTTCTGGCCGTCCTCCATCTTCTTCTGGCCGTCCTCTAGCTTCTTCTGGCCGTCTTCTAATTTGGCAGTTAGCTCCTTGGTTAAATTCTTCTGGCCGTCCTCCATCTTGGTTTCCATGCCATTTAACTTTTCTAGCAATGCTGCCAATTTCTCCTCCATTTTAGTTGTTTGTCTTGTAAAGGGCATGCACTCACAGGAAAATTAGAGAAAATGACCTGCTCGGGGTTTGAAACCAGGACCGTCAGGTGTTGTGCTTGAGTTCGTAATCCGGCTTCTGACACCAGTTGTTACGTGCCACCCCCTAGTGGCACTTTTGTTAACTGGATTACGGTGGGGGGTACAAAGCACAACACCAGTTACTGCTTAAAGAAATAATTAACTTTATTGTGGCCAGAAAATTACACTAGTCAGCAAATACAAGCAATTAAGAGCCTTATTCCAGTTTCCACAAGTCTCTTCCTTGAGTGCTCTTGGCCCTTCCACTTGTCAACGGACCACAGAAGTTAATCCGTCCTAATGAGTACGGTGGCCTTGACAGAAACTACCTGCCCCTCTCTCTTATGTTCACCGACCACAATTACTTACGATCACTTGCTGCAGGCTATTTCGCAGTCCACAAGCTGGAGAAACAATGTCACAGGATTTCGTAACTCGCACAGCACTTCGTCACCACACTTTGTCGCACTCGCTCAAAAACACACACCCACAGAAAACTCGGTCTCCTCACTGTTGAAGCCACTTATATAGCAGGCTGGTGACTCAATAAATTCTAGAATCGTCCAGGACACACGGCTTCTCGATATTTCCTTCGCTGGTGGTGCCACGAAGATTCTGGACCATCCCTTTCACTTCGCAGTCCGTTGCGTAACGCGCATGCAATACACTGAGGGAGAGCAGTCCAGCCCTGGGGCAGTTTTGACTCATGCGGCGAGCGATGAAACGAACTCACAGCCGTAACAATAATGACTTAATTACCTTACACGATGAATCCAATTACCTCCTTACTAAATTATACAATAAACCAACAGATTTAATTACACTCATATTAGTAATTTATTTATTTTTAACTCTTATTGCTATTGTAAAAATCACTAACATTTTTCAAGGCCCTCTTCACCCTAAAAACTAATGAATAAACCAATCCGCACTTCCCACCCTTTATTTAAAATTGCCAATAGAGCATTAGTTGATCTCCCTGCACCTTCTAATATCTCTGCTTGATGAAATTTCGGCTCACTTTTAGGACTTTGCTTAATAATCCAAATTGCAACAGGACTATTTTTAGCAATACATTACACCGCAAATATCGATTTAGCTTTTAATAGTGTAGCTCATATTTGCCGTGATGTAAATTATGGTTGGTTCTTACGTACTCTTCACGCCAATGGTGCCTCCTTCTTTTTCATTTGTCTCTACTTACATGTAGGGCGAGGAATATACTATGGCTCTTATAACTATATACATACATGAATAACAGGAGTCATCATTCTATTTCTTGTAATAAGAACAGCCTTTATAGGCTACGTTCTTCCTTGAGGTCAAATATCTTTTTGAGGTGCTACTGTAATTACCAACTTATTGTCAGCTATTCCATATTTAGGAACAGAACTTGTCCAATGAGTTTGAGGAGGCTTTAGTGTAGACAACGCAACCTTAACTCGATTTTTCACCTTCCATTTTGTTCTTCCCTTTATTGTCTCAGCTGCTGTTATAATTCACTTACTATTTCTCCACCAGACAGGATCTAACAATCCCTTAGGACTAAATAGAGATGTTGACAAAATCCCTTTCTATCCCTACTTTTCTTTTAAGGATCTCTTTGGGTTTATCATTATAGTAGCAACTCTTATTTTCTTAAGCCTCCTTGAACCTTATATACTAGGAGATCCAGATAATTTTATTCCGGCCAATCCTCTTGTTACCCCTGTCCACATTCAACCAGAATGATACTTCTTATTTGCTTATGCAATTCTCCGATCTATTCCCAATAAACTAGGAGGTGTAATTGCTCTAGTTATATCTATTGCTATTCTATTAATTTTACCATTTTATAACAGCAATTGATTCCGAGGTACCCAATTTTATCCAATCAATCAAATCCTATTCTGATCTATAACAACAATTGTTATTTTATTAACATGAATCGGTGCACGTCCCGTTGAAGACCCTTATATTTTAACTGGACAAATCTTAACTGTTCTTTATTTCGCTTACTACTTAATTAATCCTCTTGTTCTCATAAGATGAGGTAAATTAGTAAATTAGTTATAAAGCTTTATGAAAGCATATGTTTTGAAAACATAAGACTGAAGTTAAATTCTTCTATTAACTTTACTAAAATAAATACACTAAATTAGAATAGAAAACATGATAATTTTTAACCCCAAATAAAAAAATAAAAAATTTAAGGATAAAGGTAAAAATCTTTTCCAAGCTAAATATATTAATTTATCATAACGAAATCGAGGAAGAGTGCCTCGAACTCAAATAAATATAAAGGACAAAAATGTTAACTTAAAAAAAAATAAGAAAGAAAAGGTATCTCTTCCCATAAATATTTCACAAAATAATATTCTTATAAACAAAATTCTTGCATATTCTGCTGTAAAAATTAGTGCAAACCCCCCTCTTCTATACTCTACATTAAATCCTGATACTAATTCAGACTCTCCTTCAGCAAAATCAAAAGGAGTTCGATTAGTTTCAGCTAAACAAGAGGCAAATCAGGCTAACATTAAAGGGAAGGATAAAAACATAAATCAAATATAATTTTGATATACTATAAAATTTAATAAACAATATCCATCAATAAGAAACACAAATGATAATAAAATTAAAGCTAAACTTACCTCATAAGAAATTGTCTGAGCCACAGCCCGAAGGCCTCCTAATAAGGCATAATTAGAATTAGAAGATCATCCAGCAATTATAACTGTATAAACACCTATACTTGTACAACACAAAAAAAAAATAACCCTAAATTGAATGAAAACATGACTGACAAAAAGGGGTAAACTATTCAAACTAATAAAACTAAGAATAATCTAAAAATAGGGGAAAAATAATATAAAAAATAATTTGATAACAAGGGATAAGTAGATTCCTTAGTTAAAAGTTTGATTACATCAGCAAACGGTTGGGGTAGCCCGACAAACCCAACTTTATTAGGCTCCTTTCGAATTTGAATATAACTTAACACTTTACGTTCCAATAAAGTTAAAAACGCCACTCCAAGCAAAACTCCTACAATTAAGATCAATGCACTTACTAAACCAGTTATAACTTCCTTTATCAATACTATTTGTAATTATTTACATATTTGAATTCTAAATTCAAGGCACTCTTTCTGCCAAAATAGTTAATAATAATCATTCTCCACAAAATTATTTTAAGTATTTGGTCCTTTCGTACTAAAATACTTTTATCTAATGAGGATAGAAACCAACCTGGCTTACACCGGTTTGAACTCAGATCATGTAAGGATTTAAAGGTCGAACAGACCTATAAATTAAACTTCTACACCTAATTATATTCCTTAATCCAACATCGAGGTCGCAATCTTTCTTGTTGATATGAACTCTTAAAAAAAATTACGCTGTTATCCCTAAGGTAACTTTATCTTACAATCAATAATAATGGATCAAATATTCATAAATCAATGTAATTTTAATAAAGAGTTATTTAAATCTCTATGTCACCCCAACACAATATATTTTTAAAAATATCCCAACAATTCTAAATTAAATATTCTTATAATATATAAAGCTCTATAGGGTCTTCTCGTCCTCCATTTCTATTTAAGCCTTATGACTCAAAAGTTAAATTCTATATTTTACATTGAGACAGTTAATATTTCGTCAAACCATTCATTCTAGCCCTCAATTAAAAAACTAATGATTATGCTACCTTTGCACAGTCAAAATACTGCGGCCCTTTAAATAATCAGTGGGTAGGCCCGACTTTAAATTATACACTAAAAGACATGTTTTTGTTAAATAGGCAAATATTAATTTTTGCCTAATTCCTTAATAAATTCTAATAATAAATTTTTATTAATACATTCAATTATACTAATTTTATCATTATTTCAATTAGGGGGCGTGGTGGCTCAGCGGTCTAGCTGTATGCCTCTCACCAAGGCGGTCCGGGTTCGATTCCCGGTCAATGCATGTGAGATTTTCGAAGTGAAATGCCATGTCCTGTGGTTCGGATTCCACGTAAAAAGGAGGTTCCGTGGCTCATGATCTCAAGATTGACGGTCACGTTAAACTACAAGCTTCCTTTTTTTTTTTCATTATTTCAAATAACATGTTAATTATTAAATTATCCTAGTTCACTAATTAAACTTTTTATAAAATCATAAACAACCAAAATAATTTATAACATTATTAACTTGATGACTAATTTAAAGTCTACAATTTTAATTACATTAAAAAAAAAATATAATTTACAATTTAAAGCTTATCCCTCAAACTATTTTCTAGCCTATATAATCACTTATCAATTTAAATAATTACTTAAACTAAACTGAATTAAATTCATTTCTTAGAAAACTAGATATCTTAAAAAACGATTAACATTTCATTACTAATATAATATTTTTAATAAATATATTACATTAAATAACATATTATATTAGCTCTTTTTAACTCGAGAAATATAAATTCCTTACAAAATTTTTAATAAACTCTGATAAACAAGGTACAATATAGATCTACTTCCAAAAATATAATTTTTCAAATATTTCATAATTCTTTCACAATACTACTACACTATAAATTTTCATATTTTTTCTATAAACTATACTAAAAAATCTCTTCTTAAAATTACTTTAATTAAAATAAATTTATACATACTTATAATTAATATTCATCTTTCCAAGTAATTCGAATCGCACGAAATTCTTTTCAATGTAAATGAAATGCTTTACTTTAAAGCTTCACTTTGACATTCTAGATACACTTTCCAGTACATCTACTATGTTACGACTTATCTCACCTTAAATAATGAGAGCGACGGGCGATGTGTACATGTTTTAGAGCTACAATCACAATATCATAATATAACAACATTACTTTCAAATCCACCTTCAACTTATCTATTTCAAGATAATATCCGTTTAAATATTCAATTTTATTGTAATCCATCTCCTATTCAATCATAAGCTGCACCTTGACCTTTGGATCTTTTCATCATAGCTCAGGTGCCCTCGTCTCACGTCATACAACCAACCGACAGCACTTGAGCTCAATCTTGCCAAGTAGCCAGGCTGGTGCCTTTATTTTCAGAGTTCTCACATTTCTGGAAAATGTATAGTGTCAAGTTTCTACATTTCTTGAATACTGATATTGGGATTTTAGTACTTGTAACACTGTGTAATAGAACCACACACAACAGGAGACTTAACACTGCTGCCAATACAACTTGTATAAGCAAATGTTGACAATCCTGTGTACTTTGTTGTGCACCTTTCATGTCTACTCCAAAGATTTAAATGATAACATTTTATCAGTCTCAAAGGTTTTCTCATGTTAAGTTAAATAGAATATGCAAACATGCAATTACTGGTATACCTTTTTGTAACTCTTGACTGACAATCTGCAAATCAGTAGCCTATCTGAATTCAAGAAGAAATCGCCGGACAACATGTAACATAACCTATAACTCTCACATTGTAGAGAATACTTTCATCATACCGTATTATACAACATTCCCCAAAGTGAGGAGAACGCCTAACAAACATTGTCTATTCATATCACGATATGTACTTTACAGTTTTATTTATAACGATCAAATACTAGAAATGAGGGCCGGCGCGATATAAACCAATACCGGTATAAGCATAACCTTATTACTCTAATTTTTAAAAAAGAATCTACAGTATACAAACTATTGGAATATTCCTTTTACTAGCACAACCAGTTGAAACTACGAAATAATTTCCCCCTGAACATCGTTTTATTGGCGATAAACAGTGGATATTATGCGGCAATAACAGCAGCCATTTTCAAATTGATTTTTACCGTTATCGATTGTTTTCATGACAAGAATCGATGTTCGTACATATCAATTATTACTCGTAAATATCGATTATTTAGCCGAAATTTCCAATGCTAGGAACTCGCACTTGTCAAAGTTGCGGCGCGAAAATGTAATAAAACATTATATTTAATATTTTTCGGTAAATTGGGCACTTTTCGCATTTATGGGAATAATTCGCAAGAACCCCTAGTTATCGCACTTAGTCGCACATTCAGTTTCGCAAATTCTGGGTATACATAGTCATAATAGTTACCAAATAGTTGAAAAATCGAGAAAAAAGTAAAATTCGCATTTATCTCAATCGCGATTTAACGCATCTCTATTTATCGCCAATAAAATGATTTGGAGAAATTGTTTTGTAGTTACATTTGCTTGTGCTAATAAGAGGAATATTCCAATCGTTAGTTTTGATTCTTTTTTAAAAATTAGAGTAATAAGGTTATGCTTATATTGGTTTATATTGCGCCGGCCCTCATTTCTAGTATTTGACCATTATAAATAAAACTGTAAAGTAAGTATCGTGATATGAATAGTCAATGTTAGGAGTTTACCATGCTTTGGGGGATGTTGTATAATATGTAAAGATACGAGAAAATAGTATTTTGAAATTGATTTTGTAGCACTTTCATTTTGAAAAATAGCATTTTGTAGCATTTAAAACTTTGTCACCAGGTACGGTAAAAATTGAACAGGTTCAAAATTAATATGCACGGAAACTATTTCAAACATGCGCAGGATTGGATATATCGGTATTTCTGATGAACGGCATAAGCATTTAATATACCGGTATTAATGTGGATCGTCCATTTACCAGTACCAGTACTTAACTTACAATGGATAATTAACCGAATAATGAAATTTGTTAACCCCCTCATTTTTCCCTATTCAATGGGGGTGGGGGATGAGGTTCATGAATTTGTATTTGTCTAGTGGTTTATTGGGCAAATGGCACTTCTTGAATCCAACCTCCTAAAACAGGTTATTAAAAGAAATTAATGGAACTTGGCAAGGAGTTTGTAGGGAAACCACACAATAGATTTCATAGACATCTCGCAGAATTTGAACCACCGAATCCAGGATAGCCCGGTATTGTTGTCATTCCACCAAAAGCTGCCACACAGTAAACTTCATAAGACGAGCATTGTCGCCTGACCGCAGCTTGCTTTATTCTAACAATCGGGACCTTGGTATCAGTGAACTAATACAACTCTCTGCCGGAGCTTGATGTTCTCACCATCTCGCTTGTGGAGTTAGCATCGCACTGATAACACCAGCAGCTCATGGTAATTTAAGTTGCTGTACATCACCTGATATTGTTTATTGCATTATGAGAATATGACCTTTGGATCTTTTCAACATAGCTCAGGTACCCTCATCTCACATCATATAACCAACAGACAGCACTTGAGCTCAATCTTCCCAAGTAGCCAGGCTGATGCCTTTATTTTCAGAGATCTCACATTTCTGAAAAAAGGTTTGGTGTCAGGTTTCTACATTTTTTTAATACTGATATTGGGATTTTAGTACTTCTAACACTCCCTATATATTAAAAGAAAACACTGCTGCCAATGCGACTTTGATAGACGAGTGTTGACAATCCTGCGAACTTTGTTACGCATCTTTCATGTCTACTCCCAAGATTTAAATGATCACATTTTATCAGTCTCAAAAGTTTTCTTAAGTTGAACAGAATATGCAAAAATGCAATTACTGATTAGTCTTTTTGCGACTCTTGACAAACAATCTGTTAAACAGTATCCGACCGAATTGAAGGAGAAATCGCTGGACGGAATGTTACATAACCTATAACTCACACATTGTAGAGAATACGTTCATCATATTAAACAACATTCCCCAAAACGAGAACGCCAAACAAACATTGTCTATTCATATCATGATACGTACTTTACAGTTTTATTCGTAATGGTCAAATACTAGAAATGAGGGCCGGCGTGATATAAACCTATATAAGCACAACCTTATCACTCAAATTGTAAAAAAAGAATCGTTACAAACAATTAAACCATTTATTTTATTAGCATCATCAAATGAAACTACGATATAATTTCTCCCAAAGCATTGTTTTATTGGTGATAAACAGTGGATACCATTCGGAAGAACAACAGCCATTTTTCAAATGCATTTGCTTCAACTACCGTAATCGATCGTTTTCACGAAAATAATCAATATTCATAGATATCTTTTATCATCTTAATAATCAATTATGTTGATATTTCCATTGCTAGGAACTGGCAAAGTGCGGCGCAAAAATTTGGTAAGAAATTATATTTAATATTTTTCGGTTAATTGGACACTTTTCGCATTTATCTCATTTATGGGGGTAAATTCGCAAGAACCCTTTATCGCACTTTGTTGCACATTGTATCACAAATTCTGAGTATACATAGTCATAATAGTTGTCAAATAGTTGAAAAAGAACTAGAAAAAAGTAAAAAAAGCATTTATTGCAGTTGCGATTTTCCCGTATCTCTAATGATATGATGAAAGTAATGTCTACAATGTGCGAGTTATAGGTTATGTTACATGTTGTCCGGCGATTTTGCCTTGAATTCGGATAGGCCTACTGATTTACAGATTGTCAGTCAAGAGTCGCAAAAAAGTATATCAGTAATTGCAAGTTTGCTATTCTGTTTAACTTAAGAAAACCTGTGAGACTGATAAAATGTGATCATTTAAATCTTTGGAATAGACATGAAAGGTGCACAACAAAGTTCATAGGATTGTCAACATTCATCTATACAAGTTGCATTGGCAGCAGTGTTAAGTCTCCTGTTGTGTGTGTGGTTTTTTTTTACTAAGGGAGTATTAGAAGTACTAAAATCCTAATATCAGTATTAAAGAAATGTAAAAAATTGACACCATACATTTTTCAGAAATGTGAGACCTCTGAAAATAAAGGCATCAGCTTGGCTACTAGGCAAGATTGAGCTCAAGTGCTGTCGGTTGGTTGTATGATGTGAGACGAGGGCACCTAAGCTATGCTGAAAAGATCAAAAGGTCATTTTCTCATTATGCAATCAACAATATCAGGTGTTGTGCAGGAACTCAAATTACCCTGAGCTTCTGGTATTATCGGTACGGTGCTAACTCCACAAGCGAGATGGCGAGAATTCGAGGGCCGGCGGAGAGTTGTATTAGTTCACTGATACCAAGGTGCGATTGATAGAATTAAGTGTGCTGTGGTGAGGCGACAATGCTTGTCTTATGAAGTTTACCATGTGGCAGGTGGAATAACAATACCGGTCTGTCATGGACTCGGTGGAAGAATTGGTTCTAATTCTGTGAGATGTCTATGAAATCCAAGTTCCATTCATTTCTTTTAATAACTTGTCTTATGAGGTTGAATTCAAGAAGTGCCTATTGACCATTAAACCACCCGGCAAATAGAAACTTTGTGCACCTCATCCCTGGCCCTCATTGGAAAGGGAGGGAGTAAACGTACATTTCATTATTAGAGTTATCCATTGTATGGTATTTACCTGAAGCTTAAGTAAATGTGTGATTCACATTATTATATTAAATGCTTATGCCGTTTATCAGATACACCAATATTTCCAATCCTGCGCATGTTTGAATTAGTTTCCGTACATATTAATTTTGAACCTGTTAAGTTGTTATCGTACCTGGTAACGAGTTCATAAATGCTACAAAATGCTAATTTTAAAAATCCAAAATGCTCCAAAATGCTATTTTTCAAAATGTAAGTACTACAAAATTAATGTAAGACTGCTATTTTCTCGTATGCTTGCAAAACATTATTTATATTGTATACATATCCTCACAAAGAAAATTTAGTTTTGAAGTGATTGCTAAACCCTTCCTGTCAGCAATTTGTGAAAAAGGCTGATTGAATTAGCTGCTGACTAATGTTTACAACTTGGAATACCTATTTCCCGAAGGATCTAGGAGATTTTTTACTCAGAATGAGCATTTTAACACTTTATGAAATATTTTGAAAAATGGACCCGGTTAACTCTTTTGGTATTGCCAGTGTTTCGCCCCAGTGTACCATTGGGCTCATCAGTTGGTATGTTACACCTCGCCAAGAAACTTGCTAGTACACGCTGGGCTACATGATTCCATGATCGGTGGCAATGTACTATGAGAGCTATGCTCCCTTTATTCAAAAATTAGCCCACCTTCGGGGAAACAGTTGTTCCAACATGGACAACTGTCATCATCATCATTTCCCCTTATCCAGGTCGTGCCGGGTCTGGGTATTTATGGCACTTTTCCACTTTCCTCTTTCCTTCCACCAATGGGATAAAATGGCCATTGGGCAAGCAATATTCTCTCAATACCAAATATAATTTGTTTTGTACGGGTTAGGCGACTGGTCGTAATTGAGTTTTGGGGGGTCGACACTGGCTTTAATGACTGTATGTTTTTGTACAATGGCAGAACCTAACAGGTTACCGGTTTCCTTATGCTGCCAATTAGTGATCATTTACATTTTATCTTCCAGGGTGCACACACAGAAATTTCTAAGTTATCTCTCATAGCTCTCATAGGACATTGGCACTGCTTGTGGCATCGTGTAGCCTTGCAGTGGCCTTCCCAGTATTTGTTAGCAAGTGTCTTTGTGAGGTTTACCATACCAACTGACGAGCCCAATGGTACACTGGGCTAAACGCTGGCAATTCTTAATTGAGCTAACTGGATCAATATTACGTAATATTTGAAATTTGTTGATGTTTACTACTATTCAGCAGTGAAGAATTGGGACTAGTTCTTGACTACTGAGAAGGAATGAATATCTTGGATTGGTATTGACAGCTTTAAGAGTCTTATTCCCATAATGGCATTAACTTAGTGGCTGTTCCACAAGGAAATAAATTGTTCCCTGTGATTATATTTGAGCTATTTTTCATGGTTTATTAAATTTATTTATTTAAATACTAATTAAAAACAATAAAAATGATTTATTAGTTAAAACACATTCAACTGTCCGGGCAACACTGCCCACATTTCTTTGCAGTTAGTGTGTCTGCTATTATTTAACTGTTCTTATGGTGGCTTGTGTTCTGTTGAACCCAAGTGAAATTAATTGTGGGGAAGAATTATGTAAAGTTCTTTGGTAGCGGTACTACAAAAGATATTTTATTGAAATTATATCTAAAGTGGCTGTTTCTTTTGTAAGTAAGAAAGAAAAAAGAGTTAAGGAGAAATTATTAGTGAATTGATGAAGGGAATTCCTGAAGGAATACATTTTCTTGCAATTCAGTAAGGACATTTTTTTACAGGGGTGCTGTTGCCATAGATGGGCGTATAGAACCTGGAGACATGATACTGCAGGTTAATGATATAAACTTCGAAAATATGTCTAATGATGAGGCAGTTAGAGTGTTGCGTGAAGTGGTTCAAAAGCCGGGGTAAGTACTATTCTTAAAATGTTCAACATTAATTACATTTCCTTGAGGACAATAGTTCTTGAGGATGCCTGTTAGTTTCTACGCTATTGTGCGATTCATCTAGTAGTAGCCAAGTTCACAGCTAGGTGCCGTGGATGGTATCATTTGGTAGTGAAAGTAGGAACTACTTGAAATTATAGTCTGCAGTCCTTACTTGAATTGAAAACAGATAAAACACACTAATACAGTCATCACAATTAACACCAGTTATCAGACAGATTCTACACACATCCAAAGTACACGGGACTACATGACCGCGTTGTTGCAGCCTCTAAACTAAGGAACCAACTGTTTTGAGTTTTCTGTCCATAGACTGTCTGTTCCTCTATTCTGTGATGTTTGTTTAATTTCTGCATATCAATTGCAATCTATAGTACCAACGATCATGGCCTCAAATTTCCTGTACACTTGTCCTCCACACTTTCTTCTGTATGCAAGTTATCTATTCGGGGTCTCTTAAAATGTACCCTGCTAAATCGCCGTAATACCACTTAATTCTGGGGCAGTCGCTCTTAATGTGCCATGGTGCTGCATCACACAGTGCAACACTGTTGAGTTTCTCTACCTTCTATTAAAAAGAAATTATTTGTAACTTTTGTTTATGTTATTGTCAAACCTAAGGGGATAGTCTGGTAAAAAATGGAACTTTTCCCCTAATTTATCAATTGGTCTCAAATTTTAAACATATAATTTGTGAGTAGTATTAAATACAATTACAAACTTACAACTCAATTGATCGAACCGTTTTTGAGAAAAATATTTATTTTATTTTTAAGGGTTTTTTGAAAATCATTTTTTTTATAGTAAATTTACTTTAATGTGCTTGAAAATTTGAAGACTGTATCTCATAATATAGCCAAACAGTTTTGTGTACGTTTTTTGGGGTATCTTGTGTGGTGACCTTTAAATTAATTTTCAAAATTTTGAATCTTCTTATCGAAATAATGAAAACATATATTTATCAATATTTTCGTTTTTAAATACTTTAAACAGAAAATGATACTCAAGACTGTTAGTAGGGATTATCTCCAAAAATTTCATCAAATTCAGAACATATTTACTAGGAAAAAGTTATATTTAAATGTTCAATTTCATAAATTAAAGATAAACACAGTCAAAGTTGCACAACACAATCTTCCGCCGATCCTTGCTCTAAAATGCACCTGGGCTGTATGTTGTTCTTTCTTTTCTCTTTCGAGCTTCCTCAGTGTGTAACTGTGTATGGCCGTCTATCTTGATGCATGTCATCTTCGTTTTTCGAATTCTAAGCACCGTTTTGCCCTTTGTTTCCTTCGTTGCTCGTCTCTAACTTTGCTCAGTCCCTTCCTTATTGCTGACAGTGGAGTGGTCTCTGTTGTTCTTGTTGCTTCTTTCAGATAGCATCCTTGATTGAACTGTGAAACAGCTTCTGTCACAGCTAGTTCTACATTGTTCTTGGATACAAATACACCCTATGGGCACTTTGACATGATTATACTATGTAGACACTCATTTGTTTACAAACGACTTCAAAGACCTTATGATCACAGAGCATAAATAAATAGCTGCATCTCAAAGAACACTGGAATACCTGGAATGCTCAAGAGATGGCACCAAAGTCCAGATTCACTCCTTACATTCATATCATTTTTTCAGAGCAAACAAGTAACATTGTGGCAGCTTTCATATGATGCCACGCCCACTCCTCCGCTGCAGGCTAGTATTTAATTATATTTTTTTAACATTTCTCTTCGGAATTTCACAAAATCCTTTTGTACAATGAAAGCACTTATATGAATGAACATATTTAGGTAAACACAAAAATTCAATATTTTATTGCCAGACTATCCCCTTAAATTAGCAAGTGTAGAGACTATAGTCTGCATCTCCTTAAATAAGTTACTAACAATGTACCATATTCCTCACATAATCATCGCATGTTTTTAATCAAAAATTCATAGAAAAAGCAGGGTGCGGCGATTATGCGAAGAATATTAAAGTTCATAGAAGAAAAACTACAATCTTTTTTTATATATACTTCATCATTATTTGCTGCATGCTTGTGCACTTTTTTAATAATATTATTTCCTTAATTTGATATCCCATGTATTTCACTTCCTTCCCCTGTGGGTGGGGGGTTTAGAATACACCCACGGTATCCCCTGCCTGTCTTACGAGGCGACTCAAAGGGGCGACCTTGGCTATTCTTTCAGGTTTCCGGCTTGTCTTGTGAATTGGACCTCCCGTGGGTGGGGGGGATGGAATACACTCACAGGTAAACCCTGCCTGTCGTAGAAGGCGACGAAAAGGGTTTCTTGGCCCAGGTCCCCTTTACGGGTTTGACAGCCAGCTCTAAATGCCCCACTTTTTGCGATATAACTCTCATTAGGTTATATCGCACGCCTTTTCCGTTCATGTTTTTGAGGTCTGGCACTCAAAATTATATGTGCGTGCTGTCAGGGGAAGGGCCACCTAAGTGTGCGACTACGCTCGAGAGCCTGTTCGGTCTGGCCACACCGACAGGTGGGTGCGCCATGTACCCTCCAGTAGTATCCGCCTGACAACGCAGGTCCCCGCACAGCTGCATGCCTGTGCTGGAAAACTCTCTAGTATATGCCAAGGGGTACATGCCTGTATGGCATGTCAAACATCGGACCCCCGGGCAATGCCTTCCAAGCTAGGCGGGCCTTGCCTTGGCTGGGTAGCGCCTACAGAAACAGCCCGTGATTGGAGTCGGTGGCATTCAGGGAGGATGAAATGGCCATGGGACAGAAAAGGAATATCTCCCAACAGGGTGGTCCGCCACCCAAGTCTTTAACTTTTGATTCCCTACGGGGATCAACCCCCTGGGAACAGTCTGTTAGTGAGAATCTGGGTGCTATCACTCCCAAGTTTCTGGTTGCAACCAGAACGGATGGGGGTGATTTCAAGATGGTAAAGTCTATTTTGTTTTCTCGCCACATAGAAGGGGTCTATGGTGAGCTTGAGAAGGTACAAAAGATGAGAAACGGTAGCTTGTTGCTCAAGACCAGGACTGGTGAGCAGGTTGAACAACTTCTGAAATGTGACCACTTTGGCGATATCCCTGTCAAAGTGGAAAAGCACAAGTCTCTGAATCTGGTCCGAGGAGTTATTTTCCACCGGGACCTGATTCTGAACACTGATGAGGAGCTCAAGCAGGATATGCAGCACCGTCACGTGACTGATGTCCGGCGCATTACGCGCAAAGTCAATGGTCAAATCGTGGATACTGGTGCTTTCATTATTTCCTTTGAGCTTTCGGTGCTCCCGGAGAAAGTCAAGGTTACAAGTTACCGTTGTGACGTACGGCCTTATATCCCTCCACCAATGAGGTGTTATAAGTGCCAGAAGTTCGGGCACATGTTATCCCGATGCTCAAGCCCTCAAATCTGCGGCACATGCGGTAAGGTACCCCACGAAGCGGAAGAGTGCACCACACCCTATCAGTGCACTAATTGCCCTGGATTTCATTCTCCTCGAGACAGGAACTGCCCTGTCTTCCCGAGTGAGAAGAAAATCCAGGAGATCAAAACCCTGGATGGTCTCACCTACCAGGAGGCCCGCAAGAAGTACCATACCACGATTTCGCCTTCTCCAAAGATTGATTATAGAGCTATAATACCCAATTTGGTCCCGGCTACCTCATCTTTTGTCTCAGCTGTGAAACCTTCTAATGTACCACCGCCATCTACATCTGGATCTACACCCCAGAATCGGAAAAAGAGCCCGAAGGTGACTTCAAACCCACCTTCGGCCCCAAAGAAGGCTGTGCGAGCGAAGGCTGCTCCGCCTGCACAGCAGGGGAGGAAGTTGAAGACTTCGACTTCCTCCCCACCCAAACGGTCAGCGAAAGCCGCGCCGGAACCGGCGGAGGTGGCATCGTCGACCAGGGTCAGGATTAAGTCTCCTGACCCGTCTAAATATCTGAAAGAGGCGGGGAAGAAGGGAGCCCGCACTACGCGTTCCCATTCTCCTCCAATGAAGAGGAAGCCATCCGCCCCACCACCTGCAGATGCTTCTGCGCTTGGGGACGTTTTGGTCCCCAGATCTTCGCGCTCCCCACGGAGATCCCCCCGCCTCCAAATTGCGTCCAGGAAATCTTCCGCTGAGTCTATTCACTCCACGACCTCGCCTGAGGACATGGAGATTATAGTCGACGTGGTGGGTGAAGATCCTCCAGAGGATAAGTTGTAGCTTGCTGCTCCAACTTATTCCCTGGTTTATAAGTTCACACTATGGCACTGTTACAGTGGAATTGTAACAGTTATGACAGGCATTTGACAGAGCTCCGTCAGCTCATTGCACAATACGCAGCGAGTATAGTCTGCCTACAGGAAACAAACCTCAGACCTGATCACGAGACTGTTCTGAGAGGTTTCAG
This sequence comes from Meconema thalassinum, assembly GCA_946902985.2. Classification (NCBI taxonomy): domain Eukaryota; kingdom Metazoa; phylum Arthropoda; class Insecta; order Orthoptera; family Tettigoniidae; genus Meconema; species Meconema thalassinum. Next base: position 882,298,107 of record OX336389.2, on the reverse strand, counting down.
ACTATACTCTAAAGAGCGACAAGACGCCGCCCGGGCTTCCGGGGACGTTTGTACCTTCGTTCGCTCTGACTGCTACAGTGAAGAGTTTCCACTCGCCACTCCTCTGGAAGCTATTGCAGTTCGTGTGTCCTTGCCTGCTATGACAACTGTTTGTAATGTGTACCTTCCACCGAACCAGCCCCTTGATATTAATGACGTCTTTGATCTTGTTGATCAACTTCCAGTCCCTTTCCTTATCGTAGGTGATTTCAACTCGCATCACCCCCAATGGGGATCACCATCTTCCTGCCCCAGAGGAAGGGACGTGGAGGGCTTTATTCAGGGGTTGGATTTATCTCTATTAAATACAGGGGAAGCTACACATTTTAGCTTAGCGCACGGCACATACTCACACATTGACTTGAGTCTGTGTAGCCGTGCGCTGGTCCCCCTATTTGGTTGGTATGTACACGATGACCTCTGTGACAGTGACCATTTCCCGATCGTTCTTATACTTCTGAACCAGAAGCCCGTGTCGTTCCCCAGTCGTTGGGTACTTAAACGGGCCAATTGGCCATCATTTACAGAACGAGCAGTATTTGATGATCTGGGATGCCGGAGCATCGATGACGAGGTACAGCACACCACTGACGTGCTTCTTGCTGCCGCCGAGGAATCTATTCCCTTCTTTTCTGGGACTCTTCGTCGCAAACTCGTCCCCTGGTGGACAGAGGATATTGCAGCGGCAATAAGAGACCTTCGTCGAGCTCATGAGCACTACCGTCAGCGTCCAACCATGGCCAATTTGGTGGAGTTTATGAAATTTAGTGCCAAGGCACGGATTCTTATTCGCCAGAGTAAGAAACAATCCTGGGAACAGTATGTGTCGTCTATTACGGCACATACCCCCTCCTCTCAAGTGTGGACTAAACTACGACGCATCTCGTGTATTCAGACATCTTCTACTGTACCGGGAATTTCCATTGATAATGAATTGGTTACAGATCCGTACCGCGTTGCAAACCATCTCGCATCTTATTTTGCGGATATATCCGGTTCCGATAACTATGATCCTGCCTTCGTGGCCATGAAGCGCGAGGCAGAACATTTCCAGCTCAGTTTTGCTTCCCGCACTTCGGAGGAGTACAACGTGCCCTTTATGGAGTGGAAACTCCGCGGAGCGCTAGCGCTCTGCAGGGACACAGTCTCCCGGCCCGGATAATATTCACAACCAGATGCCTAAACACCTTAACGATGAGAGCATTCGTTATTTGTTCAGGGTGTTTAATCGTATCTGGTTGGAAGGTGTGTTTCCAGCGCAATGGCAGGAAGGTATAATTATACCTATCCTGAAGCCCGATCATCATCATCATCATCATCATCATCATCATCATCATCATCATCATCCTCATCCTCATCCTCATCCTCATCATCATCTTGCACAGTTTCCAGCCACTGGCTGGGTCTGTTTTGAACACAAGCCTCTCCAACGTCTTCTGTCTTCCCACCATCTCTCAGCTGCCACCCTTGTCCAGTCTTCTCCTCTCTTCTTCACGCTTTCTTCCACCCCCTTCAGCCACCTGTCTCTCGGTCTTCCCATCGGTCTCTTTCCTTCCCACTTCGTCTCGTGTACCCTCCTGGGTATCCTCTTCTCCTCCATTCGTTTTACATGTCCATACCATCTAAGTCTAGATTTCTCTATACCATCCTGTAATGGTTCCTCCTTCATTAATTCTCTGGTCCTCTCATTTCTTATTCTGTCCATCTTTGTAGCTCCAATACTGCTTCTCAAGAACCTCATCTCACTGGCCTGTATTTTGCTCTTCTCCCTTCCTTTCATAACCCAGGTCTCAGAGGCATAAGTCAGGATAGGGACATAGTACGTCTGATATATGATCTTTTTGCTGTTCTGAGGGACATCCTTGCTCCATAACATGCTTCTCACACTCCTCCGAAATGCTTCTGCCTGCCTCCCCCGCTCATTTATTTCTCTGTCCTTTCTTCCATTATCTTGTATCAGGCTTCCCAGATACTTGAAACTCTCCACTTTCTTCAGCTGTTCCCCACCAATTGTTATTCCCGTTGTGGTTCTTTCCTTCTTCCTTGTTGTGATCACCATCTCACTCTTATTTATGCTAAATTTTATCCCATATCCTTGTATTATTCCTTCCCACACGTCTAACTGTTCCTGTACCTCCTCCTCCTTGTTTCCCCAAATCATCAAATCATCTGCAAACACCATTGCTTTCATCTTTCCTTCCCCAATTACTTGTGCCACTCGGGACATTATGTCATCCATCACAACAATGAAAAGTAACGGTGACAGTGCACTTCCTTGTTTCAGGCCGTTTCTCTGTTCCAACCAGTCCGATCTCTCTCCTCCCACTTTCACACAGCTCACGCTTCCCTTGTACATCTCCTTTATCCTCTTTATAGTCCATTTCTCTACTCCTCTATCCTCCAGGGACTTCCATACTTTGTTTCTGCATACACTGTCATATGCTTTCTCAATGTCCAGGAAGGCCATCAGTAAATCTGTTCCATACTCATAGTGCTGTTCTTGTAACTGCCTTACAGCAAAAATCAAATCCACTGTGGACCTTCCTGCTCTGAAGCCATGTTGTTCTTCTCTCATCTCTCCTTCTATCCTTGTCCTAATTCTCCTTTCCAAAACTTTCTCGAAGATCTTTGCACAATGACTCATCAGTGTTATTCCCCGATAGTTTCTGCAATCTGTTCTACTACCTTTCTTGAAGATCGGGACAATTATTCCTTTTTTTCCAGTCCTCTGGGGTCTTCCTTTCCTTCCATGCTGTCCTCACCACTCGGTACAACCATTGTGTCCCCACCTCTCCTGCTGCTCTCACCATCTCCACACTCAACTCATCCACACCTGGTGCCTTCCCTCCTTTCATCTTTTTCACTGCACCTTCCACTTCTTTCCATGTTAAGTCCTTTTCTGTTTGCAGTTCATCTTCCTCTTCCCCGATTTCTTCCTCCTCACCATCATTTCCATTTGGGTTCAGAAGTTCTTCAAAATATTCTTTCCACATTTTCTTCAGTTCTTCCCTATTTTCTATCTCTTGTCCCCTTTTGTTCACCATTCTAACATAATCCGTAGGATCCTTCCACCTCTTATTTTTTACCATCCCATACAGGACCTTTTTTGTACCTTCGCTATCTTCCTTCATCATCTTTGTCCACTCTTCCATCCACTTTCTTCTCTCCTCAGCCACTACTCTCTTCGCCTCCTTCTTTCTTTCCTGGTACTCTTCCCTTGTCTCTACCGTCCTATTTTGATACCACCTCCTAAAGGCTCTATTCTTTTTCCTTACTAATTCTTTTGTCTTCTCATTCCACCATGGTGTTTCCTTCCACCTCTTCTTACTACTCGTCCTCCCACATACTGCTTCTGCTGCACCTACTAGTGTATTCTTAAATCTAGCCCCTTCCTCTTCCACCCCTCTTTCTTCATCTGTTGGAATTCCTTCCTTTACTATGTTGAGGTACTCGACCCTTCTATCCCCTTCTTTCAGTTTCCATATCCTTATTCGTCTTTCCTGGTTCTCAGTCCCTTTTTTCTCCTTACTCCCTCTCAGGTTCATTAAGAGCAATCGATGGTCGCTATCCAGGTTCTCCGATGGTATAACCTTGATGTCCGTGATGTTCTTATTTAGTTCTTTCTCATACAGTATATAGTCGACCACAGACTTCCTGGTCAAATCATCACTGTACCATGTGATTGTGTGGCTCTCTCTTTTCTTAAACCAGGAGTTCCCAACTAGCAGGCTGTTCCTTTGGCAGAATTCCAACAGTCTCTTTCCTTCCTCATTTCTTCCGCCCTAATCCTCTGGTCCTAGAACACTCTCATAACCTTGTCTTTCTTTTCCTACATGGCCATTCAGATCCCCCATAACAATCATATTTCTTCCTACCAGCTGCTTTTGCAATTCCTCTTCAAACTCCTCCTTCTCTTCAGAGGCGCAGCCTACTTGTGGAGCATACACTTGCGCTATTTCTACGGTCTCTCCCCTCGGTGCTACTTTCACTTTCATCATCCTATCACTTATTCTCCTCACTTCTTCTTTTAAACCATCTCATACTACTACTCCCACTCCATTCCTCTTTCCCTCTTCATTCCCACTTCAGTACAGTCTATAGCCTTTTCTCAGTTCTCTCCTTCCTTCCCCTTTCCTCTTTGTTTCTGCCAATCCCAATAAATCCAACTTCCTTCTTTCCATCATATCCACTATCTCCTCCACCTTCCCCGTCAGTGTTCTTATGTTTAAAGTTCCAAATCTTAGTCTGTGTGTACAGCCGTGTCGTCTTCTATTATATCCATCATGTCCGAGGCTCGTTCCATTTTTGAAAGCATTTGGTTTCATCTACTACTGGCTTGCTGGGCCTATCGTAGCTTCACCAGAGCCCCGTTAGCCGTCACTTTTCAGGGTTCCTGTAGGACCTTCACAGCTACCGTAACGGTCCCGGGGCACACGAAGTCCCCACTGTACTTCGCCTCTACAGGCGATCCCCTACTTTGTGCCGTTGCCCGTCTCCCACGACGTGGACGAGGGGTTGGACTTATGGGAGACCTGAAGCCCGATAAGGATCCCAATTTGACAGGGAGTTACAGACCTATTTGTCTCACTAACGGTCTGTGCAAGCTCTTTGAGAGGATGGTCAATCGGCGCCTGGTGTGGGTCCTGGAGAAGCGAGGACTCCTGTCTGAATACCAGTGTGGATTCAGGGCATCTCGGTGTACCAACGACTATCTGGTACGCCTGGAGACCACCATACAGGACGCTTTTCTCCGGAGACAGTACCTAGTCGCTGTTTTCTTTGACCTCGAGAAGGCCTATGACACCACTTGGCGTTACGGCATCCTCTCTACCCTGCATCAATGGAAATTCCGAGGTAACTTGCCGGTTTTTATTGCGAATTTTCTGTCCCTTCGCCTATTCCGTGTCCGAATAGGGGGGGGGGACATATTCACAATATCATATACAGGAAAACAGAGTCCCACAGGGATCGGTGCTTAGCGTAACATTATTTGCGATTGCCATAAACGGTATAGTCGCTGCTGCTGGTCCAGCAATGGTACCGTCACTATATGTAGACGACTTCGCTCTACATTATACTGCGCAAAATATGGCGGTCGCTGAACGGCAGCTACAACAAGCTATTCGGAGAATGGAATGCTGGACACTAGAGCATGGCTTTCGGTTCTCAACCGCCAAGACCTCGGTTGTCCATTTCTGCCGAAAGCGCACTCTCCATCCTGATCCTGAGCTTTATCTGGGCGATGTAGCTTTGCCTGTTGTTGCTACGTACTGGTTCCTTGGGCTCCTTTTCGATCAGAAATTGACGTGGGAACCACATGTGCGGTGTTTGAAAACTGCCTGTGCTAAGAAACTCAACAGGTTGCGGTTTCTTAGCGGCACATCGTGGGGGGCGGACCGCGCGGTGCTCCTACGTTTTTATAAGGCCCTGATTTTATCTAGATTAGATTATGGCAGTGTAGCATATGGTTCGGCCCGTAAATCAGTGCTTGTTAAACTGGACAGTGTCCACCACGGCGGTGTGAGGCTGGCGACGGGAGCCTTTCGGATGAGCCCAGTCGTCAGCTTGCTCGCAGAGGCTAGCGTACCTCCTTTATACCTGAGGCGCCAACAAGTACTGCTGACCTATGCTGCAACTATTCGACAGATGCCACTTCATCCAAGCTATGCTTGTTAGTTTACCAATCCGAATCGCCGGCTGTAAAGCGCTCGCCTGAGCCACTCTGCCGGCGGGGATTCGCTTGGATGACTTATACCGTCAGTTGCAATTTCCTTCTGTCTCCTGTATCGTCCGAGTACCTAGCAAGGTCCCTCCGTGGATGGTCTCTCGCCCTGATATCATCCTGGATCTGCACACCGGTCCCAAATTGGACACGGAGTCCTCCGTCCATCGGAGGCTGTTCCAGTCCGTGGTGAGCCAGTATCCAGGATCAGGGCTTCTATTCACGGATGGTTCGAGGGTAAACGAGAAAGTAGGCTGTGCATTTGTGGTTGAGGATCGTCGGTTTCTCTTTTCACTTCCCGAGGCTTGTGGCGTGTACACAGCGGAGCTCTATCCCATCTTAGAGGCTCTGCGGTACACGTTTTCAGACGATCACCAGCACTTTCTTGTGTGTACTGACTCTCTGAGTGCGCTGCAAGCGCTCTATGTGTGTTTCCCGAAGCACCCGTTGGTCCAGCGTGTGCACGACCTGCTTGTCAGTTCGTGTAACGCTGGAACCAGGGTGACCTTTGTGTGGCTTCCTAGCCACATGGGTATTGCGGGAAACGAGCTTGCTGATCAGGCGGCTAGAGATGCAGTCGCACTTCCCTCGCTACCGTATAAGGTGCCTGCTAGTGATGTGCGCTCTCAGTTGCGGCATTCGATCCTGTCGCATTGGGAGGAAGCGTGGCGTGCCACGCCTCCACCCTACAAACTGAGAGGCATCAAGGAGACAACGAAGGTGTGGAAATCTTCCTTCCGATCTCTCCGGAAGGAAGCTGTGGTACTCTGTCGACTCCGGATCGGCCATGGGATTGCTACGCACTCCCACTTGCTAAAGAGAGAAGATCCCCCTGTGTGTACTTACGGTGCCCATCTAACTGTGGCACACATTCTCTTGGAGTGTGTGGATCTGGCCAATCTGTGAAGGACTCTTAAACTGCCTAATACCCTCTCCCTTATTCTCCGTGATGACGGGCCGTCAGGAGACCTAGTCATCCGGTTCATGAGGGAGAGTGGTTACTTTTTTAAGTTTTAATGTGTAGTTACGACTTTTAATTCAGGTTAAGTCTGTTTTATATTTTTTATTGTGTTTATATATTTTATTGTTCACTATGCCTTATTTGTTTTATTCTTTTTACCATCAGCCTTTTATTCTTTTTATTCAAATAAGGCATACTTTTTGGGGCTCACTGTCTGTTTTATAAACACCATTTTCGTTTCATCCATGGCAGTGAGCTGTTTTTATCTACATCCTTTCATTTCACGCCATTTCATTTCATTAGGGGCCGATAACCTCGATGTTAGGCCCCTTAAAACAATTATCATCATCATCATATTTCACTTCCATCAAGATCACCGTATAATTCTTGTATTTGCTCACTGTGTACACCATGCACGGGTCTCTGTTGCGATGTTTCCATAGAAGTGGCTGATGCTAGACTGGTGCTTACTTACATAAGTTTCTGCCAATAGCAGTCATGCCTGTTTTGATGTGGGCAAACTGGGGCCATCGTAAGGCAGCTTATTGAATCTCGTCAGTCCGAGGCCAACTTGCGGAAGCGACGGGTGCATACAAATTTCACTTCCCTGGACTGGCGCTGTCTAGCGTGCTGGCCACTTGCGTAGCGTGAGCCATAGCCTGCATTGAGAGGGACAGACTCCTTTCTTCTGACAAGGTCACGCCAGATTATAAGCTCATCGCAGCTTGTGCAACCTGCCAGTGCACGAATTCGAATGTACTAAGTGACCATCCTGGCTGCTCGCATCATGCCGTCAATGCCCGCAGGCGCAGAGACGAGACTAATTTGTTCTGACACTGTCACGCCAGGTTATGAGCTGATGGCAGCGTGTGAAGCTAATCAGCGCATTAATACCTGTGCTATGTGACGATGCCGACCACTCGCAAAACGTACATAGCGTAGGGGAGAGGGGGGTACATTTGAACAGTTTTTAGAAAAACACAAAATAACTCGACACATGTGTTATTTTCAATTAGGTTTTTACTGAAATTGATCGCTGAAGATCTGGCAAGCATTCTAACATCTACACTTTCTTCGATACATAACCCATTTTGAAGACCCGGGCAAAAATGTAACACTGTGTAATTTGTTCAAATCTACCCCACCCTGGGGTACATTCGAACAAGCATGGGGCAGTTTTGAACGGACTATAATTTCAGGTTACAGTTCCATTTAAATTTCACTGTGGCATTAATTTTGTACAGAACATAAATGACAGAAACATATTGAAAGCCAACACATCTTTTTAATGGATTTTTGGACATGTTTGTCAGTTCAACCCATTTTGAAATTTTCAAAGTTCACTGGAAATGTGAAAATTCTTGAAGTTCTTTTTGTTCCTCCTGATGCTACTGGCTGAGGCAATTTACACACAATGTCAGATAGTGCAACTTGCCAAACATCTGTATTCTGAGGGAAAATGAATTTCTTCGTACCTTCACCGTCTCTCTTCATAAACATCACAGTGCACTCAATTGCATTTTTCGTGAGAACTTGTCCCACAAAATAAAGTTCCTGTTTTTTGCTAGCAAATTTCACAAGCAGATAGTCATCTGATTTAACAGATTCATAATGAAAATGGTTATTTTCTTTCAGCAAAGGAAGGTCATTTTCTCGAGGAGATGTTTCTGTACTTGAATCTTCTTCCTCGGAATAGTCAGTTATTTCTGGACTTGTGTCTGTTTGTATTTCAAAGAGTTTCCTCTTTGAAACGGACTTCGGAATCTGTAGACCGCCTGTTTTCTTCATGGAGGCATTAGCTTTCTTGGATTCTCTAAGTCTTGTCTCTTGCTCAATACGGTTCTTTTCAGGAGTGCTGGTCAGTATTAGTGATTTCCCCTTCTTTCTTCCAGCAATTCTAACCTTTCTCGGAAGAGCTTTAGGATAAGGTCGAACAGACTCTGGTGTCACCGACTTTGTTGGCTGTGGAACTGTTCTACCTGGTGTGATGTGATTCTGATTAGTCGAGGGTTCAGACGTCGAAGGCCGATTTCCCTCACTGCTCTCTGAATTAGTGCCTGCTTCACTGGCAACAAGGTGACGTGGACCTGGATTTTCAGGAGTTGAATCACACCTGTCTGTAACTGCTGATTGTTCAAAATCCTCATCGTCAAATGCCGTTGTATTAAAAGGCCAGATTCCAGTTTTTTGAAACCCTGATATTATATTTTTTCTCGTGAAAGAAATATCGAAAGCCTCTCTCGCAATACTTGCCAAGTTGTGAATCGTTAGAGTTTGCCCTGGATGATTTATGATCCATTCATTTTGCTTGATAGCTAACTTGGTTTTGAATGGTCCCATCACTGACACATCAAGAGGTTGCATGCGATGTGTGCAGTGAGGAGGGAACGTGAGTAATTCAATGCCATTATCCCTGCAAAAATTTATGGCATCGAGGCTGCAGTGTGTTTCATGGTTATCAAGCAACAATAAAATTGTATTCTCTCTCGTACACTTAGTGTAATTTCTCACGTGCTCAAGCGTTCTCACAAATAAAGGGCATGTCATCCAGCCACTCGTGGGCGAGTTGGTCAGCCCTAGACTTCCTTCAGGGGCTCCAAACATCAGGGTTTCATTCATGCGTGCCCTAGGAAATACAAATACTGGAGGAACGGCATTACCTGATGCATTTACGATGCAGCACATTGTGATTAATTGCCCTCGTTCAGCCGAGACAGCTTGCCCAACTTGCTTAGTTCCTACTTTGGCTACAACATGGGGCATCTGCAGCACTGTCGACACTCCTGTTTCATCTAGATTGTAAATGTTGGATGCCACAAAGCCCCCGTTTTTTAACATTTCCTCATAGTTGTCTTGGAAAGCTTTCACAATGGTTCTGTTAAAGCTTGTTGCTCGCGAGAGACTGGTATTCTCAGGTTTACGCAGAGTTAAATTTGTATGTCTCTTCATGAAACACTTCATCCATTCTAGTCCAGCAGTACCATTGGCACTCCACTTTTCAGGACAAGAATTTAATTTCTCTGAATAATCAAATGCAAGGGAACGAATCAGATGGTAATTTAAACCATAATTCATTTTGGAGCATTTAACTATATAATCTGCAAGCATATTTTCTTGTTCAGCAGTGAACACTTGATTGGCTGTATATTTTGATTGGTATGTTACCTCCTTGCCCTCCTTTCTTCCCTTTAAGCGGTAAAATAGCGTTGTGTGTTTGATGCCGTATATTTTTGCAGCTTGTCTGATGCCAACACCTTTTTCCAGAACATCAGTAATGGCTTTCTGCATGTCCTCTTCTATAAAATCCGGTTCTTGCTTCTTTTTTTTATAATTACGGACCATGTTCAGTCTGAAAATAAGTAAAATGCTGATATTATGGATCATTTATTTACAAAACACTGCACAGATAATATTTAAGACTTTGTTCAAATGTACCCCATGCTTTTTGTTCAAATGTTCCCCACCTAACCTCACAAAAAATATAACCCATTTTCTCATTTAAGCAAAAGGTTTGATATATCAATTATACTGTAAACAATAGCCTAAAGACTGCACTTACCTAGAAGATATCAATTATTACTTTAGGTCTCGTTGTTTAGCTCTGATGACCTTACACAAAAAATCTGGGAAAGTTAGAATTCATGCACTTAAAAAACAAATGCACATCTCCTGTACAACTGAGAATCCAAAGAGGTTACAAGTAAGGATGCTGGTAGTTTCCTGCATAGCCAATATAACAAAACAAAAATTACCTCACAATCATCACAGAGGGCTACGAAAAATTAGGTGTTCAAAGGTACCCCGTGTTCAAATGTGCCCCCCTTTCCCCTACATAGCCCGCAGACACAGAAGCAGGTAGTTCATTCTTCTGACAGGGTCATGCCAGGTTATAAGCTCGCGGTAGCGTGTCCAAACGACCGGTGCACTAATACAAATGTGCTATGAAACAATTATGCAATGGAATTTTATAAAACAATTTTTTGGATTTGAAAAGTAGGGTGCGATGAATATGCGAGGAAATACAGTAACCTTACCATTTATCCCCCACACTACAAACATGGTTCTTGCTGTTGGATTGAATCTGGGTTGTATTCATTGTTCCCATATATGTTTCAATGTTACACGTTTGCAGACACTGGAACTGGCATTTATAATGTAACTTAAAAGTTGGCAGCCATGTGCTGATTGTCATCTGTCATATGACTTCATTCTTTGCTCGCCAATCTTCACAATGTTAGCCGGATAGCAACACGTAACATAACCTATAATGCAACGCCTATTGAAGAACAGGATGCATTTTAATTTCATGTACACTCCGTATTACTGTACAGTATATGATTGCACAAGATTATGCCATCTATAATTGACCTACTGTTATATTATTGCAGCGTAATTTTATGGCGATTATAAAAATAAATATTTATGATGGCAGCATTGTTTTGGACGAGAAATCGTTTTCAAAGAATAAACAACTTACCTTCTAGTGGTTTAAGTAAGACGCCGCTGTTGTAACATGTTATGCCTAGAGGCATTTGTTTTTGTTGATTTGCGAAAAAAGTCCATATTACTTTTAGGCTTGCATTTTCTGTCGTGACTAGTTTTGTAAATATTGCTACCAAATTTCTACTGGTGACTGTTTACATATCAAGGAATAGTAAGATTTCCCACCCGAATAACATCAAATCCGATGAAGATATCTGTGTATTGTTTTGGGGTTCTTTAATGGTTAAGACGCTAGTAAAGCAACATGCTTCAGTTTTATCTGGGCTTATTAGCAGCGAAGATATACTGTAGATACAAACATTTTTAATGCAACAATACTATTTTTTTCCACCAGCAGAATGGCCCAAATATTTTTGAATCCAGTCACATAATTCATTAAAAAATTAGAATATTACTTATTGAAATATCAATAATATTGCAAATAGTGATTCTGCAATCTAAGAATGTGTTCACTGACTATATGCTTTGTTCATGTCATACTCGCAATTTTCAATTCGTTAAGGTGCTGGTATGTAGTTACATACAGTATAACCCCTATTTTGCGTGACCTCGATTTAGCGTAAACCCGCATTTAATGGAAAAAATTTCAAGTCATGAAAATTATTCCGTAAGTGCAAAGCAATTTTATATTTGATTTAATGTAATTCGCATTACGGCAAAACCCGCATTTAGCGTTAGGAAAGGTTAAAATTTTCAAGTATTTATTTCTATTCGTTATAGTTATATAACATTAAGAACCTATGAAAAAGACATCATAAGCTCGTTGAGGATGATACAAGGCAGAAAAGTAATTTAGAGCGCAGACGCTTAGCGATCGATACCATCGATCATCTTCCATATCGATTCCTCGCTACTTGCACAAGCGAGCTCAAACTTGGCCAACTACGGCCGAAGGCTAACGAAGTACAGTGTGCTAACACGCGTTGCATGCTTGCACATGGCCCAGCTCTGATGCGATGTAACAGTAGGCTTACTTGAGCAATCTTCGAAACATACGAGTATGTTGGCGCGAGTGGTATAGCACAGATTTCCTTTATCTTCGAAGCTCAAACAATACAAGAGTCCACTTTCACTCGGAACCTACCCTCCCTTTGCCAACAGCCACTCCCCAAGGTCGCTGATCTGCGAGTTGTGAAGGGTGGACAGAGTATTGTAAACAGGGATTGCCTAATGGCGCAAACTCGCGCGACACCGAGAGCGTGTTTGTTTGATGCTCTTGATGCAGTCAACAAGATCATGGGAGAAAAATACCGCTACTACGCTCGTACAAAAGCAAGCGCTTGCCGACTTCTGTAACGACGATATTTCGAACGGGCAAGTTAGACGTCGAAAAAGACTATTATGATATGAGACATGAAAGCAAACAAGAAATAGCACGGAATTTGACTGTTGGTGAGGAAAACTGAGATCCAGTTGATATCAAGTGCGGGAGTGATGCAACAGAAATCCCGAAAGTTTCCCACAGTCAAGCTAGTGTCTCTAGTCACACTTATCTCTTATATAGAAAAACGAGATGAATTTTCGTTCTCATATGTTTTCTTCTGAAATGTGCAATTGAAAAATAGAATAAACGATATAAGAAACAAAACGTGATTACTGTTTTTTTTTGTGTTAAGTATTAATGTAGGCATAATCCACATAGGCCTACCTCTAGCCTAGCATGTCTAAGTAGGGATTGGAATTTTTCGGTGATTTCAGAGTGAAAAAAAAAATCCACAGCCTGTTTCCAGTCTCCGACCGGGTCAGGAATGGAATGAATGAAGCCCCCATCTAGCGGCGAGGATATGAACTGTGCCGGCTGCCGAGGCCTGACGCACTCCCCTGGGGCAATGATTAAATGAATGACCGATGAAATGAAATGATAGTGGAGAGTGTTGCTGGAATGAAATTGTGACAGGGAAAACCGGAGTACCCGGAGAAAAACCTGTCTGCCTCCGTTTTGTCCAGCACAGATCTCACATGGAGTGACCGGGATTTGAACCACGGACCCAGCGGTGAGAGGCCGGCGTGCTGCCGCCTAAGCCACGGAGGCTTCGGTGATTTCAGAGTGAACAAAGCGGTATTTTAAATGGCAAAATCGGTGGTTTCAAGTGCACTTTTCGGTACTTTCAAAATGATAAATTTTAGGTGTGATTTTTTTTCTTCTTTTTTTTAATATCCTGGATAACGTGCATAACATAACACATTTCAGTCATCCTTCAAAGTATACTTCAGTGAAGAGATCCAAATTCTCTTGTGACAAACTGTGACGCATATCACTTAACGTGCTAGTGTAAGCTGAAAAACAAGCAGTCAGCTGGCATTTGAGGGTGCGCAAATGCGAGGGAGCCGTGTCCGTAGATTTACTGGCATGTTAAAGATCCCCTTCGGGGCTAAATTCCGGCACCCCGGCGTCTCTAAAAGCCAGTGTAGTTAAAAGGGACGTAAAACCAATAACATTATTATTGTTATCTGAAAAACAAAAGTTCACAGTTAGCGTTTTCAACACAGATTCTGAGAACTATGGAAATACAAATGTCATTCCTTGCAAAACTCCAACAATGTCTGTCTTGGTCCTGTCATGCATCTGCTTCTTGATTAAAGTTTGCAGTTCGTTGTATCCTCTTATCACCTCACTTTCACAGAATGGCAACTTCTTAATTTTCTTTGCAAGATCCTCATTGATATTCATTGGCACTATTTCTGCTGAATCAAGCGCACGCATTTGTAAATCTTGTTCCCAGGATCAACGGATCTCAAACTGATTAATTTTCTAAGAGCATGGGACCCAGCGTTTACTAAAACTGAATGTATTTTCCCTTTTTTTAACACATTTCCACAACCCTCCAACAGCTCCTTACTGTTGGTACCGTAATTTCCAGAAACAGCAAGTTAAAGGGCTTGCTGAATTCTCCATAGATGTCCATCTAGAAGGTGAACAGTTGATAAGACTGACCTTCTAATAAAGGGATGAGTTCAGTGATGTCTGTGCCAAATTCTTTGAATCTCAAGTATTTCGTCATGTGAAACATTGTTCTGAAAATCAACACCAGAGTTATCAGTCCCTACTACTTCATTGATAAATTGCACAATATCGTTCAAGTACTCGGACAGGTTCGGTACACTTCAGAATGAAACCAAGAAGACCACCTGGTTAGGACTGGTTCATGAAACAGTGGCACATTTCGATATGTATACATGCCATCTAGATATTCATGTCTGAAAGGTGCACTAATAGACGCCACGCTTCGAGTAGTTACTAGGATGAAGGGGCAGATGACCTCGCTGTTCTGGCCCTTAAAACCTCAATAACTAACTTACCAGGATGACCGCCCGGATTGATAAAGATCACAGTATGAAGAAAGCGAGGCCCGCTAACTACCGTTAAGTTTCCAATCTTTACGTGTTTGTTGGATGCTCTCCATGCAGTCATCATGGGAGAAGATTACCGCTGCTACATTCGCACAAAATCAAGCGTTTGTCGGCTTCTGTGACGATATTTCTAACGGGTAAGGTGGTGTCACTATGATGACATTAGAGCAAAACCTGGATGAATATCAAGATGCAGAAGAAAGTGACATTCAGTAGTTAGACTTCGATAAAGACAATCATGGTTTCAGACATGAAAGCGATGAGGATATTGTACGGAATTTGACTGTCGGTGAGGTAAACTGAGATCCAGTACATATTGAATGAAGGAGTGATGCAACGGAAATCCTGAAAGTTCCCACAGTCAAGCTAGTGTGTCTATAGCCACACTTATCTTTTATATAGAAAATCAAGATGAATTTTCGTTCTCATATATTGTTTTCTTCAGAATTGTACAATCTAAAATTAGAAAAAATAAACCATCTCAAACAAAAAGTGATGAGTCATTTTTCTTAGTTCTTAATATTGGTTTAATCCACATTGTGTGTCTTACAATACTATGTTATAAAGTATTATATATATATATATTTTTTTTTTTGCGTATTCATAAAATACCTTTCAATATTTTAACCAATAGTTTTCTTTTTGCTAGGCAAAAACATTACTGCGGATAATTCGCGGAAATTCGTGCATTGACGCGAATTATCGGAAGAAAAAACTAAAATTCGTGTTTTCATGCGAAATTCGTGTTTACATAGGAAATTCGCGCTTTAATGCGAGTTAAAAACCCTATTTTTCACCATTTTTAGGGTTATTAAAACATATTACCACCTGTGTATTACTTCATTTAATAATTTGCGAAATTCGCAATCGCGAATTTTTCCTATCCCTACTTATAGGACACTACAATCAAGTGTTATAATTAATATTTTGCGTGTTAAAGTCTATTTCAATATTTTAACCAATAGTTTTGTTTTTACTAGGCTTAACAAAAATAACTGCGGATAATTCGCGGAAGTTCGTGCATTAATTACCACGAATTAGCGAGAGTGCACTGTATGTGGAGAGAGTGCTGCAGTTAGTGATGAAACCTATCGAAACCTCGATTTAAGGTTAAAAAATACCGGTCCCTAGAAAAACGTTAATATCGGGTTCTACCGTATTCTTGTAATAATGAACGTTGTATTTGTTCCTGAAACTGGGGAGCGTGATGGCGTAGTGGCTTAGTTGCTCGTTTTTCACCCGGACGGCCTGGGATCGAATCCCGGTGACAGCTGGACGAAATTTTCACCTGAAAAATCACGTGGCGTCAGGAAGGGCATCCGGTCTTAAATACCCGGCCAAAACCAAAATGAGCCAGGTTGGCTCCGGCGACCCCAATTAATTGGGATAAGCCGAAGGAAAAAAACATGTACCTGATCCTGAAATTCACAAAAATATATTTTGAGCAACTGGGACTCGTTTGCTTTCAAACGTTGTTGTAAAGGGTCTTGAGACATTGTTGCACAGTAAAAGGACAATGGCTGACAGCATTAAGTCTGATGTTTTCCATATGTATGAGCCGAGCAGGTGAGCCATCACAAGTGCGTCTGTGCCAAGAATAAACAAACACTCTACCATATGATTTTTCTTAGAGTGCTTGTCTGGCTCGGCAGTGAGGTAGATTCCGCTGAACTCACGCTAGATCACTTCTCTTTTTGCTCCGTGCTTCTAATAGTCTCTCCTGTGCAGGCCAGCCAAAAGGGATCAACCTCTAATTTAAAATACATTCCTTTTTGATTTTTGAAAATTGGCAGGTATGTTAACCCTTCATCCTTAATGAGTGTGTAGTACTGATAAGGAAAGTAGATAGCACCTCTTCAATTGTCGTCAAATACCCTCTGGAATGTATGTTTTGGTGGTTGAGGACTCTGGCATAGATTGCCTGTCAAACATGCCTGTACATCCTTAAGTTAGTGGCCTATGTTTAGGTGGAAGTAAAGTATCATGAGTAGAATCCTGGATTTTTGGTTTTAACGATATCTGTGAAATGATCCAGCAAACATAGATATGTTATTACACTGAATATTTACCCCAAATATGCCAGTTTTTAAGATATCAAGCTGCGAATATTGCGAAATAGTTATTTTGTGAAATGTGTTATTTTGACCCTAAAATGCTAAATTTTAATGTAATGCTAGTAATAAGTTCTTTCTTTTAAAGATATTTACTTTAAAATTAATGTAAATAGTTCCACTACCTGTCCTTAGATAGAAAATGAGAAAAAATATGTTACATAAGGTACAGGATAACCAAGTCCCTTCTCGAGCTTGATTGGTTGAAGTCTTGAAATCATGCAAACAATGCTCTGCTTGTACTTAGGGACAACATAAGTTCCACGAGTTGGTAAAAGAAAGATTAGGGTAGTCGTGGAGAATATTTGTTGAAGTAAAAGGTAGGTTAGGTATTAATCGCAGAACATATAATTCATTCAAATTCTAGTTCTTTACAAACAAAAAACAAAACAAAAAAGGAGAGCAAACAAACAAAAATAGAATAAATTGTTCGTTATTCCTCCTAATGTTTCTCTAATGTTCCTTATTTAACCAAATCCATGCACTGTACACACAGTTATTAAACACTCACACGTGCCTTTTTTATTTCACCGCTATGGATGGATATTTTATTTCACCGCTTTGAACCCTTTTATATTACCATGAATCTGGGTCCTTAACCATGAGTGATGAATGATGAATGACGTCACGCTATCACGTGACTTAGTTTGCAAACCGGTGTTGTGGGCAGCCACGAGTAGCTTGTGTGAGTTGTAATTACGAATTATGGTTCAATATTCGTTGTTTTATACTGAACCCGCTGAGCTAAGGTTCATGTGATATTTTTCATAACAGCACATTTATGATGGGATGTAGTACCTTTGAACACACCCAGAAAGCCACGTGGAGCTGAGAGCTCATGCTATACTCTTTGAAGTAGCGGTGAATCGCACTTTTGACTTTGGTGAAGTCTGCTAATTATTTATCTGAGGTCTTATTAATTAATTTTATCTTTCCACGAGACTCAGAATATTCCATTTCGTCATGCTGCATTATTAAAACATTTTGGAGAATGTTATTTTCGCTTAAGGTAAGGTAATATCCTTGCAGATACTCAAACAGGAATGTAAGTAGCTGCTCAACGACTTCGGTTTGATGACCTACTTCCTCGAGTAACCCTGTGCCTTGCACTACGTCTGGAGAATCCGCCCCGTGTAGGCGTGAAGTTACATCCGTCTTGTTAGACGTAGAAAATATCCGCTGTTTAGCGTGGAAATTGTTATCTGTTGCCATCGAGCACAGAATACGTTACGATACGAGTGATAAGTAAGAATTGTATAGTGAATTATTTGCACTACATCTGGAAAATCCGCCTTGTGTTGGCGTGAAGTTATAGCCGTCGTGTCAGACGTGAAAGATATCCGCTGTTTAGCGTGGAAGTTATCATCGGGTGCCATCGTGCACGAATATTCTATAAATCACTGTTATTTATGCACAGTGAACAACAGGAATCATATTGTGATATAATTGGCAAGTATAGTGAAAATTCGAACATTACCGTAACACCACATTTTTGTACCCACGTGTTTGTGGAGGGCCGAGAGCCTGGTGAAAAATATAGAGGTAAACGTGTTATAACTACTTTAAATAATTGTGATTATGAAAATACAATATATTTGAATTGCCACAGTAAATGTTTAAATTACAAAACGACGCACATTTCACGGATGCTACGTGATGTAAAAGTGGCGTCAGTACACGTGAAGAACCATAGAACAGTGCTTGATCACGTATTATTCGATATCTGCGAAGTAAAGGCTGTGTTATCAATTGTATTAAAGCCTGTAACATTTTCAACGAACATTGTGATTTTGAAGTGAAAGAATGAACTACTACACGATTTATTTCACCACCCACGTGATCAAATTATTCTACACCATGTTTGAGACCGACATCATGGGCTAATACCATCTTGGTATGAGGGTGATGTGTCTATTGGAACCAGCATGATGGTGGAACTTCCAGAACAGCGAACGAGGAGGAAGGAACCCAGGATGCCATTCCTTGGCATGTCCAGTACATCCACGAAGTTGACGACAGGGACAGATCGAACCCTGGTCTTTGGGAGAGTCCAGATGGGAGTCCTGATGAGTACGCTGCCGTTCCGGAGAGCCAGAGGTGAATTTGTTCAACCCTTGTCGTTGAACAGTGGGCTGAGTGAGAGCTCCTCCATTTCGTGAGTTTTTGTACACCCTTTCTTGTTCTAGTTTCTGGTGGTATAGTAGGTTAAATGTAGTTTGTGAACCAACCGAACTCAGTGACAGCCATTTTTATAAGTAGGGAATGTAACTAGTCTAATTAGATGTCATTTATTTCAGTTAGAGCGAGTCACCCTTGGGTCAGACATTTTGGTCAACCCTGGTGCAGCTTGATGGACGTCGTAGAACGTCAATGCCTATCTTTTGCTAAACGTGACCGTAGTCATTTCAGGCTACTTTGTTTAACCCTATCTGGGGTGATTTTTCAAGTCTTTGCAGACTTTAGTTATGGCAATCAGATGCCATGGTTATATTTCTTTAACTGCATTCTTTGCAACCAGTCCTTGTTACACCCCTGACTTCGTTAGAGCAATCGTATCAGTTAGGTAATCGACTGTAATTACCAGTTTTGTAACTGCATTATATTTCATTTGAGATGTTGCTCAGAAGCCACCTGGTCAAGTGTGGACCTTATAAGTAAAAGGGATGTTTCGTTGTCTAGCATCGAACCCAGTTCCCAACGTATCATTAAGCAGATCCAGAGTGTGGAATCTGCGCCACAATTATTTTGTTAGTGTCATGTGAAGACACGTATTTATTTGATGTTGTACAAGCAACTACTGAAGTATTATATCTTTGTGAGCAAAGAGCTCCAGCAATGTGACATTGCTACCATTTAGACGTCTTTGGTTTGAAAGACGGAATTATATTATTGTATTCAGATTTATAGCGTGTTTTTATACACGTATTCTTCGAGGTTTATAACCTATGGTAAAGGTTTTATGATGAGGCCAGTTGTACAGTTTTTATTTTGTTTAAATCGCCGGCCTTGATAGTTAGTGTGTTGTGTCAGCCGCGCAGGAATGTTGTAGCCTGCAGCGAGACAAACTGGTTTGTGACCCAGTGCCCTTGAGAGCACGCTTGTTTTAT
This sequence comes from Meconema thalassinum, assembly GCA_946902985.2. NCBI lineage: Eukaryota > Metazoa > Arthropoda > Insecta > Orthoptera > Tettigoniidae > Meconema > Meconema thalassinum. The sequence goes on along the minus strand of OX336389.2, from coordinate 882,278,313 downwards.
GAGACAGACATAGATTGACAGAAGACAGAATGCTTGTTGTATTCGCTCTTCCTTTCATTGCAATTTAGCAATTTAAATGTAAATTCAGATATTAGCTTGATCTTGTAACTTGACCTAGGGATTTGCGTCGTACCATTTTCCTAGTGTTGCTGTTGTTGCTTTATTACTGTGAGATAGATCTTTCGCGAGGGACCTGCTCTTTATTTTTGATTGTTTATTAGCTTGCGGACTAGCCGATTGAAACCCTCCGAACTAGGCTAGGGGCTTGTGAATTTTAACAATAAATTTTCACGGTGTTTTACATAAGTCTGGATGTTTATTTTCTCAGTCTAGTTTTTAAGGTGAACCTTTCCTTAGGCAGTCTATGACCATCGTCACCACGTACCACGATCCCTGTGGACTACAGATTCTCGTGCCGCTTTGGCCTATTAGGAAGTTCACCTGATCCTCACGGCAATTATGTCCGACGGATGAGATGTTAGGGAAGTCATTGCGGTTGTTGGCTATCCTGACAGCTCCACCGATGGTCTCAATACATTATAGAATAATGGTTCAATATTGTGCAGTTCCCCAGTGCAAAAACAGATGTGGCAAGTACAAAGTACGGTAACGATTCTTTCCTTGCCTTTGGTCATATTTTGAGGAAATAGTGGCTTTTCAAAATTCGTCGAGCTGAAAGGAAATCGCACATATCAGCCCACATGAGAGTATGTTTAGCCCATTTCTTACCTTTAGAATACAAGCCAGTGCTGTCTGGAAGAAAATTTTTAATTGATGATGCTGTGCCAAGAGTATTTCTCGCTTTTTTCTCCAATAAAATTGTAGCCGCCTCGTCATAAGCTGGCATAAATTACGCCTAGATGTAAGACGGTATTAATCAGACTGTCTTTGTTAAACGCTTGGTCATCATCATCATCTTGTACAGTTTCCAGCACCAGGCTGGGTCTGTTTGGAACATAAGCCTCGCCACTTAGTTCTTTCTTCCCACCACCTCTCCGCTGTCACTCTGGTCCAGTCCAAGCCTCTCTTCTTGACACATTCCTCCACTCCTTTCAGCCATCTATCTCTTGGTCTTCCCCTTGGTCATTTCTTCTCTATCTGCATCTCATGTATCCTCTTGGGGATCTTCTTCTCATCCATTCTCTTTAAGTGTCCATACCACCTCAGTCTTGATGTCTCAATCCTACCTTGCAAGGGCTCCTCATTCACCATTTCCCTGACCTTTTCATTCCTCACCCTGTCTCTTCTTGTTACTCCGATCCTACTTCGCAGGAACTTCATTTCACCTGCCTATATTCTGCTCATGTCTCTTTTCTTCATTGTCCAAGTTTCTGAAGCATAGGTCAGTATCGGGATATAGTAGCTTCTGTATAACACTTCCTTGCTTTTTTGTGGGACATCTTTATTCCACACTAAGCTCCTAATGCTTCTCAGAAATGCTTCTGCCTGTCTGCCACGTTCCGTAATCTCTTTGTCATTTCTCCCATTTTCCTCCACTATACTTCCCAAGTACTTGAGACTTTCCACCTTCTTCAGCTGTCCACCTCCAAGTGTTATCCCACTCATTGGTCTGTCCTTTTTCCTGGTCGTTAACAGGATCTCACATTTACTGATGTTGAACTTCCATCCGTACTCTCCCACTGTTTCTTCCCAAGCCTTCAGTTGCTCCTGAATTTCCTCCTCCTTGTTTCCCCAGACCATGAGATCATCTGCAAACACCATTGCTTTCATCTTATCTTCTCCTATCTTTCCTGCTATCCGTGTCATTACCTCGTCCATAACCACAATAAAGAGAAGAGGTGACAGTGCACTACCCTGTTTCAGGCCACTCATTTGTCTGAACCAGTCTGTTCTTTCCCCTCCAACTTTCACACAACTCACACTTCCACAATACATCTCCTTCACTCTGCCTGCAGTCTCTTTTTCCACTCCCATGTTTTCCATTGCTTTCCAAACCTTCTCCCTACACACACTATCATAGGCCTTTTCGATGTCCAGGAAGGCCATCAGCAGATCCTCTCCAAATTCGTAGTGGTGTTCCTGGAGCTGTCTCACTGAAAATATGAGATCCACTGTTGATCTCCCAGGTCTGAATCCATACTGCTCCTCTCTCAATTTTCTCTCCACTTTGGCTCGTATTCTACTTTCTAATATCTTTTCATATATCTTGGCACAGTGAGGTATGAGTGTGACTCCCCTGTAATTTCTGCACTCCTTTCTGCTTCCTTTCTTAAATATTGGGACAATTAATCCTTTCTTCCAATCTTCTGGGGTCTTTTTCTCCTTCCATATCACCCTCATCACACGGTACAGCCACTGTTTCCCAACCTCCCCTGCTGCCTTCACCATTTCAACACTCACTTCATCCACACCTGGTGCCCTTCCTCCTTTCATCTTGTCTATAGCCATTTCCAGTTCTCTCCAAGTCAGGTCCTTTTCCATTCCTGTGTTGTCTTCTCCATCTTCCAATACATTGTCTTCCTCCCTATGACCATTTGGATTCAGCAAATCCTCAAAGTACTCTTTCCACACTGTCTTGAGTGCCTCTTTGTTGTGTACCTCGTTTCCGTTTTTGTTCATCATTACCACATCCTCTCGCAGACCTCTTCTCTTACTTTTGACCATCCCATAAAGTACTTTCTTATTTCCTCTGCTGTCTTCCTCCATCATCTCTGTCCACTTGACCCATCCACTTCTTCCTCTCCTCTGCGACAATCTTGTTTGCTTCTTTCTTCTTTATCTTATAATCTTCCCTTGTCAGATCAGTTCTTTCCTGGAACCACACTCTGAAAGCCTTGTTCTTCCTTCCCACAGCTTCTTTTACTCTCTCATTCCACCATGGTGTCTCTTTACACCGCTTTCTGTTGCTTGTTCTTCCACATACTGCCACTGCAGCTTCCAGCATTGTGTTTTTGAATTGCTTCCATTCCTCTTCCCCTGTTTTAGGATTGTCTGTTGGCATCCTTTCCCTTATTATCTTCTGGAATTCTTCCTTGACTTCCTTTTCCTTGAGTTTCCATACTTTGATTCTCCTTTCCTGGTACACTGTCCTCTTGCTATCCTTAACAACTCCCAGGTTCATAACAAGTATTCTGTGGTCGCTATCTAAGGCCTCTGATGGTATTACCTTTATATCTCTGACACTTCTCTTCATTTCCCAGTCGTACAGCATGTAATCTACCAAAGATTTCTTTGTTAAATCACTGCTGTACCACGTTACCTTGTGGCTTTCTTTCTTCCGGAACCAGGAGTTGCCTACCACTAAACCGTTTCTCTTGCAAAAATCCAGCAACTTACTCCCTTCTTCATTCCTGCTACCCCATCCTTCTGCTCCCAATACATTTTCATATCCTTGCCTTTCACTTCCTACATGTGCATTCAAATCTCCCATGACAATGATGCTCTGCCCATTCAACTGCTGTTGTAGCTCCTCCTCAAAGTCTTCCTTCTCTTGAGCTGTACATCCAACTTGAGGGGCATACACCTGGGCTATCTCCAGGCTTCTTCCCTTTACATTTACTCTGATCTTCATGATCCTGTCACTTATTCCCTTTACCTCTTCCTTCATTCCATCTCTCACAACTACTCCTACTCCGCTGCTCCTTCCTTCACTGTTCCCACTCCAGTACAACCGGTACCCTTTCCTCAGTTCTCTGCGACCTTCTCCTTTCCATCTTGTTTCTGCCAAGCCCAGTACATCCAGTTTTCTTCTCTCCATCACATCTACAATCTCCTCCACTTTTCCTGTCAGTGTCTATATGTTTAATGTCCCGACTCGTAGTCCATTAGCATATCCGGGTCGTCGTCGTTTGCATCTGTCCTTTCCGAGGCCTGTTCCTGGTTTGAAAGCAAATAAGAAATCCACTACTGGCTTGCTAGGCCTATCGTAGCTTCACCAGAGCCCCGTCAGCCGTCACTTTTCAGGGTTCCCATAGAGCCTTCACAGCTACCGTAGCGGTCCCGGGGCACACAAAGTCCCCACTGTACTTCACCCCTACAGGCAATCCCCTACTTCATGCCGTTGCCCGTCTCCCACCACGTGGAGGAAGGGTTGGACTTGTGGGAGACGTTAAACGCTTGGTATGATATGTTAAAATAATAGACTAGTATAGAAATAAACTAATGAGATTAATTTCTGATTTGCAACTAATTATCTTCCTATTGATGAATACGGTGTCAGTGCAGTGCCTACAACAAGCCAGAATTCAGAGTAAGACAAGTGCAATTCGCAGCTGTAGGCATAGCATAAGATAATATTTCTAATAATTCTAACATATTGAAAATTCTAAGGAAAAATACCGATATTTTAGATGAGGATTATGAGCTTAGTTGCTTTCACATACCAGTAGGCCTACGAAAGTTCTGGAGGATTAACTTGGGCGTTATCTTTAGTTGACATTTTTGAAATTAATTGGCTTACCGTAACCTTTCTTTCAAAATATCAGATTTCCGATACAAGTCTTTTTTATTTAAAAAAGATATACCAGTTGAGTTGCTTTAATATAAGTTTTTAAATTAGACATACTGGTACTGGTAGTAGACTACAAAGGTTTTATGAACTTTGCATTTAACAGGCTAAAAATAATGAAAAGAGGAAGATTGGTGTATAGGCCTATGAACTATGTGGCCTTAAATCCAGGTCGTCAGTCAAAAACTGAGGATGTAATATAGCTATATGTAGACCTAGGTATACTGTAAATACCAGTATGATTTATAATGCAACTTACAAAAGGATTCTCTACACTCTTATTTGCTTGTAAAAGGATACCACATGGAATTAGGCCTAGGTTGCTATTATCCTCTACAGCAGTAAATTAGGGCAGATAACCTTGCTGTTCTGCCCCTTAAAACAACAATACCTAACTAGCAGCAGTAAATTCAGACATAAATTAAAATTTGCAGCTGTATTTTAAGATGCCTACTTGCATGTCTCCGGAATTTGGAAAATTGAATTGTCCTCTCCCTGTTAGGTTTCGAGAATACTATGATCAACACCGGTTCTAGGTCTATGCACTTTCCCCTAGGTTTAGCCTATACCATTGCTGCTCAACTGATGGCCAGGATATTTTAGCAGGAATTTCAGTGGCTCCAGTACAGCAAAGATGAGGTAAAACAATCCTATTTGATGAATGCATTTCCTTAGCAAAAAAAGAAAAAAAGTGGGTTAATATTAAATGTCTTCCCAGATAGCCAATTCCTATTAAATTGGAAATATTCACGAAAAAATTTACCCAGCTTTGCGTGAACTGTACGACCTAAGAATTCAAGCTCATCATTCTCTTCACACCCTTGAAAATGAAGTGGCTTTTGTTGCTGTTTCATTCGAGGGCCTTGGACATCGTGATCACTTGGCCCCATGTTCTTGAACGAGTGTGGGATGATTGTTTGATAACCTTTGTTATTGTGGTATTTATAGTAGTGTGTGTATTTATAATTCAGGTGAGATATGGGAAGGAAACTGCCGTTGCCTGGAGTTTAAGTGGCAAACCATGGAAAACCAATTCCAGGATGATTGAGGTGGAAATCGAACCCACCGCTTCTCAGCTTTGCCTCACGAGGCATAGTGTAGTCTACTCCATTCCAGCCCTCAGACCAGAATTAAATGTCTTGGCAGAGACTGGAATCGAACCCAGACTTACGGGGTGACAGCCAACAATGCTAGCCGTCACACCACGAATCAAGTATTCTTGTAGGAGTTTTCCCTCTGTCTAGCAAAACAGACAACCTTAAAAGTCATTAGATGACCTTGATGGGCACACCAAACATCTTCAATAATTCATGTATGCACAGATTATAGCCTTCTTTCATTATTCTTTGAGAACCATCCTCATCTACGTATTTTGTAGCACAGTTCAAACTAAACGTTTTGAGGAGCTCTAACGACTGGGTCCATGTCAGCTCCTTTAGAAATAAAGTTTCAATTTCGCACAATGAAACTGTCATGTACGAACACGGCACCTTAACTATAAGAACATAAACAGATTCCGGTAAGCTCATGCACTACATTTTACAACCCTTATCATTACGCCTATATTGGAGGTATATTTAATACAAATTACGATAATAAATACATATTAACCAACCGCAAGTCGTTGACACTTCAACTCGGTAAATAACATTCTGGCACAAGACAAGGTGCCTCCATTCGTCTCTCGCCCACAAGACCTCCTGCGCACTCTGTGAGACTCTTCAGGAACCTCAAAGCCACGCCACAAGTCGAGTCGCCCATTGATGGTGGTGGCACTTGTTGTTTTAAGGATTACATCGAGGCTATCTGTCCCATGGGTGACAAGCTAATCACATTGTAATACTTGCCCATACCTGGTATAACAGGGCAATAGCAACTGTAGGAGGTAAATATAACATTTGTAGATTGTAATGTATTGTTCTTCTTTCTTCACAGGCCAATAAAGCTAGTCGTAGCCAAGTGTTGGGACCCCAATCCTAAAGGCTATTTTACAATTCCACGGACGGAACCTGTGAGACCCATCGATCCTGGGGCCTGGGTTGCACATACAGCAGCTATAAGAGGTAACAATATTTTGTCAGCTGTCGCACTTACTTTTATACACTTCTTACTGTAGATTCCTATGGAAAGTATAGGTACATGTAACTGCCATTACTGTCAGTCCTTTTATACCTTGCTATTGTATTGAACACTGCATATTCATGGTGTCCACAGGCAGGAAATGTCAGGAAAAGTCAGGAATTTTGTTTTTGGTCAGGAAAAAGTGTGAAAAAGTGGCGTAAGTCAGGAATTTTATATTAACCATCCAGTATTTTGTGTTTTACAGCCATTCTTTCATGTTACTAGTTCAAATAATCTCTGAAGATAAAAAGCAATAACTCACTGAACATTATGGTAAGTTTCAATTTTTACAGTAGGCCTACATCATTGTAAAATCCTCTTTTACCTATTATTTTTTGTACGCTTTTTTGGCGTTGGCGTAGGGCTGTGGCGACCCCATCACTATAGTTTAGGTCATTAAGTACTTTGATTCATGAATTATTGCATTATAATTTATTTTGTATTTTAAATGAATAATGGGCAGATATGGGGATGGTGGAGGCTGCAAATAAAAAAAGATATATATATATATTGTTCGTGCCAGAAGTTAACCTCAAAAATGAACGCCGGAAGTATTGGGAGTATTGAACCCCTCGGTAAGAACAATTTCGACACGTGGGCCGTGCAGATGCAGGCTATCCTCATTACGGGTGATTTGTGGGAATTCGTCGGCGGGAATTCTATGAAACCAGAACCAGCGGCTGGAAATGCAAACGCGGCGGCAATTCAAGAGTGGGACAAGAAGGATCAAAAGGCTCGGTCGCTGATCATTTTGTCGATGTCGCAAGTCAAGAATTGTGTCACGGCACGTGATACATGGCAACGACTGAAACAGATCTACCATTCCCAGGGACTGGCTCGGAAAGCGACCTTACTGAAAAGGCTAACCTTACAAATATTGGTGGACGATGGCGACGTGCGTGACCATCTGAACGATTTCTTCGACAATGTGGACTAATTGGGAGATATGAACATCACGATTAATCCGGATTTGTTGACAGTTATGTGTTTATACAGTCTGCTGGCACGGTTCGAGAACTTTAGGTGCGCAATAGAGTCACGTGACAACCTACCGACTCTCGAGGCTCTTCGGACCAAAATCATCGAAGTGGATGACGCACGAAAATCGAGCACACAAGGTGAAATAGCGGGAGCTATGTTCGTCAAGAAGAAGACTGGTCCAGGTAACAAGAACTATAAGAAACAAACACCTAAACTAAACAACAGTGAAACAGAAGGAGGTGGATCTGAGTTCCGGTGCTACGTATGCAAAAAGCAAGGACATCGAGCCAGCCAGTGCAGATTTAAACAAAGAGATCCATCGAAGAACAAAGGTAAAGACGGTTCTAATACTCAATCGGCAAATTTCACTCGAACTATGCTTACAGGCGACGACAACTCAGAGCAGTGACGTACGCAGAATATGGTGCCTCGACAGTGGCGCCACTTCACATATCTGTGGAGACCCTGAGATATTTTCTAAGATCGATGAGTCGTGGGAAAAGGCAGTGTTCGCTTATCTACCCGCAGTGCAAATGAAGAGATAGATGTCTCTCTCTCAGATGTTTCACACGTTCCAGACCTCAGGACAAACTTGCTGTCGGTGGGAAAGATCACTGACCGCGGCCACGAGGTGATTTTTGACAAGGAAGGCGCAGTCGTCGTGAACGAAAAAGTAGAAGTCTTGATGCGAGCTGAGAGGATGAATAACCTATATTACGTCAGTGAGAGTCAAGAACGAGCAAATATGGCTGCATCGCCCAAAATAATTGATCTAAAATTGCTACACCGTCGGCTCTGACATGTCAACGTGGGCGACAACTTGGTAGCTGTGAGAAAAGGGAGGGTTTCTGGCGTTGAGCTGAGGAATCCATCGACGACTCTGGACTGTAGAGTCTGCCTCGAGGGGAAGATGTCCAGGACGCAGTTTCCAAAGAAATCCGATCGATGGGCGGAGCTACTCGATTTGATCCACACGGACGTGTGTGGACCGATGCCGACTCCATCTATGGGAGGTTCAAGGTACCTCTTGGAATTCATCGACGATCACTCTCATTAGTGTGAAGTGAGATTTCTGAAGGCAAAATCAGAGGTCTACAACGCTACCGTCGAGTACATTACCAGGATGGAGAATCAGAAAGGACAACTATTAAAGGTGATCCAGTCTGACAACGGCAGGGAATACCTGAATCGCGAGTTCAACTACCTGAAGAAGCGCGGAATCACAAGACGCCTCACAGTCCCTCACAACCCCGAACAAAACGGGAAGTCGGAGAGGATGAATAGGACTTTGATGGAGACTGCCATGTGCATGTTGTTCGACGCCGGATTACCTCACCGCTTCTGGGCGGAAGCAGTGAATACTGCAAATTACATCCGTAATCGCCTGCCATCAAAAAGTATCGGAGGCAAAACACCGTACGAATTGTGGACAGGAGAGATTCCTGACATATCACAATTCAGAACATTTGGAAGCAAGGTTTACTTCCTGGACAGGGATCCCGGAAGAGGGAAACTGGATCAACGAGGCCGAGAAGGCGTGTTCATGGGTTACTCCGAAGAAACCAAGGGCTTTCGCATATACTCCCCTGACAAAGACAAAGTTTTGATTAGCCGAGATGTAAAACTCTTGGAGAATGAAAAGCCACTGGAAGAGACTAGGATGGAGCGCCCGGAATCCTCGAAGCAAGATATTTGTTTGGAGCTGTTCTTTGCAGAACCACCGCCGCAATCACCAAGAGAAAAAGATCAACCAGCTGTCATGGAGGTCTCTCAACCCAAAATCGGAGAAGATGATGAACCTTTCCTTGGTTTCGATGTGACGCCAGTGGATGATCATGATAGAATGACTGTCGAAACATCCGTTACTACGCCTCAATTGATACAAGTACCTGGTCGACCCAAGATTCTGCGAACTGGAAAAAGGGGAAGACCGAAGAAACTTTTTCAAACAAATCTCCAAGATGTGGAGAAGCAAGAAGAAGACGAGGAGACTTTTCTGGCAGAGATTCCATTCAAGGAGGCAATAACAGGACCAAACTCTAACGAGTGGCATGGTGCCATGGTCATGGAAATGGAATCTATCCTGAGAAACAATACATGGGTGCTGGTGGATTTTTGGGGTGTTTTCCGGATTAACATAATTTTTTCCAGATTTTCAACTCCCTAACTTTTTTCCGTTCTTTGCATCCAAATCGCATTTCAGTTTTGATTTTCGATAATAACTGCTATTCTGAGATGCGAGTGTTTAAATTCGACTGATAAGACTCAGGGTGTCGACCGGTAACGAAAAGAAACGAAAAAGTAGCTAATTTTATAAAGGTAACGCATTCTTATGTCTAGAGAGTTGGAGGTAACGAAAATTCGCCCGATGTCTGTTAAAATCATTTAAACCCGCGCCACTAGGCTCGCAGGTGCGATGAAGCGAGTTTCACGCAAGCGGCGCCGATTGCGTAAGCTATATTTCCCCATGCACGACCTCAAGGAAATGCATACTGAGGATACCTTCAGTGGTACTGTATACATCGGTTCAACGTTTATTTTCGGCATCAAGGAGAGTTTAGTTTTATGTGAAATATTTTTCTGTATTAATCGGAAACCTGATTTTTTGCAAGACGTTTATTCGCGATAACTTCCGAAACTCGACAAACCTCTTATTTCTGATATTGGCCTCTAAATTTAGGCTATATATCTCAAATTGAAGTCCAGAAATAACGCGAAATAATTTATTGTCGCAATCTTGCAAAATGATACCGTTTCAAAAAATAGTCGCAAAAATGCTTCGAAATACATAGACTATATTTTAAAAATCTATCCGACTTGTGAATTTGCGACATCAAGTGTGGTTAATTCAAAACTCCGTTATAGACCTATGTCTATTTTTCCTTCGAACTATGGTTCCATTGGATATATAATCTAACCGGTTCTCTCGAAAACTTGTATAATTCGAATTCGAAAGAAAATGGGCCCTCTTGTCGGATTATTCGTGCAATCCTCTCTGAATAATTAATAATAATAGATACCTACTTCGAACGTTCATCCTACAAAGTCACATCCTCAAGACGGCCGGCTGACAGCATGACTTGCCTGCGGGAATCTCGTCAAACAGACCACGATCGACGCAAGTTGCGTAAAATTAAAAACCCGTGCCCGGCAGCGAACGTGTGTCCTCGAGGACTGCGGGAATCACGGCGCCGATCATACAACATGTCCATAACTGCTCAGGAATTTTAACCATGCCCAACCTCTAGCTCGCCTCCGCCTTTCTGCCAAGACAGACAGACATGCAGACAATCGTTGAACGGCCGGATGCGGTGCCGATTGCATAATATCGCATTCTCATTGTGCAACCGTGAGGACAACGTGAATCTCGTAAAACGACCTAGAGCGGCAGCGATTGCGATACATCGCGATGTTTCTCCGCATTCGATGACGAATGCAACTGGATTCTTGTTAAAAAAACAGCAAGCGGTGCCGATTGCTTAATGATAACTTACCATATTTTTCCGTGCCCGACCTCAAAGACAATAGAAATCTATATGTTATGCAAATGTCCACTTTACAATGTCCACTTTGTATTGTAAAGTGGACATTTGCATAACATATCTAAATCAATACGGGAAAACTTAGAAAAAATGACTAAAGTCATAGATATTCACAATAGAAATCTTGTCGAATGACTAAAAGTGACACCGATTATGTAATCGAGATTTTTCTCCGTGTTCTATCTAAAAAACTACGAATCGCGTCACTTGGCCGAGACCAGCGCCGATCGTGTAAAGTCTCGATATTTCTCCGTACCTGACTGCGAAGACATAATTCGGTGACTATCACAACGTTGCATATATTTCTTCGTGGTCTACCGCGGGGACAAAGGAAATCTCCCCAAACGGCCAAGATCAGAGCAACTGGTAATCATAACTTCTTGTACACAAAATGGCATATTTGCTGAATCAACTCATTTGATATTGTGTTTGAGTCTTCAGTATTTTGGCTGGTTTGATGCAGCATTCCATGCCTCCCTGTCCTGAGCTAATCGTTTCATCTCTACATAGCTACCACACCCTACGTCCGAGGCAATCTGTTTAACATATTCTAACCATGGTCTACCCCTACAGTTCTTGTCCTCGACCCTTCCTTCCATAACTAAGCTATTCCTGGGTGTATTAGTTAGGGTCCTACCAACCTATCTCTTCTCTTCATTAGCAGTCGCCAGAAATATCTCTCCTCTCCCACCTCTTTGTTTGTGACCCTGATCTTAATCATTCTCCTGTAACACCACATTTCAAACGCTTCAATTCCACTCTTTTCTGCTGCACCAATAGCCCAAGTTTCACTTCCATAGAGTGCCATGCTCCAGACAAAGGCCTTCAAAAATGATATTAAATATCCATTATTTATTTTTATCTAAATTTTTATGACACCATAAGTGAATCTTATTCACTGCTTTAAACACAGTTCATTGTTGTTTTCCTTCACCGCGCGATGAGCTTCTATGGTTGCCGACTGCAGGCGTATCTTGAATTAAAAGGTTTCTACTAAAATTAACTAAAAGGTAGGTAAAAAGTAACTAATTTTTACTTCATCCTTACAGTAGACACCCTGTAAAGTTTATTGACAATCCCATCTCGCAGATTATCGCTGTGCTTTCGTCATTAATTTCCTGCGTTTGACATTACGCTGAAAGTCGATAGAACTGTCTATCGATAATCAAATCTCGCAGATTATCGCTGCATTTATATTATTACTCTTTGTGCTTCGACTGGAAGCGGGAAAGCTTTTTCCAGCGGTGCTTGCTGTAGTTCTGGTATTTGTGCAATTGTGTGACAAATTTTTATGCGATTTAGTGTTTTCGTGATGAATTCAAGTAAGAAACGATATCATCAGACTTTCAGGAAGGCATATTCTTTAGAATTTTTGGAAACTGGCACAATGAATTTGACAGTCTCATATCACCAAGGGTTTGTAATCTCTTTCCCTGTAGTCTTTTCTCGCTATTTTTAAGACCTTGCGACGCATGTAGGCGTTAAATTTTTGCGCTTTGTGATCTTCTGGATTTCTATTTTTGAAAGTTGGCAGGTATGTGTTTGGTTTGTATTATACGAAAAATGCAGTCAGAAGACTATTTCAAAATTTCCAAAAACCATTAAGGTTCTTTATTACGTTCTTTGTGCTCTGACTGAATATAAAAATAAATAAAACAATGATTAAATAACTTTGTACTTTTAATTATGTAGGTACACTTACGATACTCAAATCGAAGTCAATTCGCCAGTGATCTTCGTAGAGTTTCTCCAATCCATCTCCAATCTTGTTCTCGTGTTTTTTAGGCTTCATGATGAAATCTAAATAAGAATTTATCCAAAAATTAATTAAATAAAAGCTTGCAAACATCTCAGACGAGTGGGTTAGGAACACGCACATACTCCATAATCAAGAGTCTATAATAACTGTAAAACTGTTTTAATTGATGTATATATGAGGAGGTGACACGCAAAGACGAACATGTCCACCTAATACAGTTTTTCACAATCAACAAAAAACGTATTTCAGCCATACATGATAATGAAAATAACATATTGAAATGTAAACAATTTCATTTTCATGCAAAAAGGGCAATTCATGACTGCAAATAAATCTACAATGAAAATATTTGTTTAAAAAGCACATTTAATTATGGACATGTTCTCTTTTGCGTGAACCGTTTGGACAAGTTCGGCTTTGAATGATTTTCAAAAGGAAGGTGTTTTATTTTTTTAGAATCGCTTACATTTTATTCATTAATAGTTGCCATAAGATACCAAAATAAAGTAATTGACATTATATTTAAGCGGTTCATTTTTACCTTCAATATTTCGAGACTCGGGTTGGCGATCACGGGACCCCATCGGTGTCAGGCATTGCTTCCACTTACTTGTGCCGGGCTCCTCTCCGTCTTCTCTCCTGTCGACCTCCCTTGGTCAACTCTTGTTCTTCACCGACCCCGACGGCATTAGGGTATCCGAGGCCTCGGGAGTCTTTCACTTTCCCGCCTTAATTGGCCCTTGTCTCATCTTTCCTGATAACCTCATTCTTCAAGAGGCCAGCCTTCTTTTTCTTTTCATGTTATCTCCTGCCTTCTGCACAAGGCCTTCAAGGAGGCAGGGTTCATGTAGCCCCAACACTTCTGGTGCACCCTGGGTAATGCTACACCCTCAAGGGCTCACGGCTGGTGAGTTTGGGAGTTGCCGACCCCGAGGGATTCCTGAGCTAGGTCCGTTTTGACCTCTTTTTCCTCTGACCTTGGGACGGGCCCTCTTCTCTTTCCCCCTTTCCTATCTGCCTTTCATGGCTCTCCTCCCTTCCGAGTCCCTCAATCCTCATTCTTCGAGGGTTGAGGGCATTCCTTTTCTTCCTGTCCTTTATTTGCCTTATCCTGTATTTGTTTACAATTTTTTCTTCTAGTATGTAAGTTTGTAGTATTTCATTCTTAGCTCATCCTTCACTATCACCCAAACCATTAGGGGCCGATAACCTAGATGTTAGGCCTCTTAAAACAACAATTATCATAATCATTTTCTTCTTTCTGCTACCCTTGTTTGCAATCTTCACACGAACACATTCTTCATCCATTCTGCTACAACACTGACGTAATAATTTTAGTAGCATTATGTGATATTATTAAGACGGAGCACAGAAGCACGGAACTAATGCTAATATCAGCTGCTCTGCGCGGGCACCTCTGGTCTCGCGCGGAATGGAAATCACGTGACATGAATCAGCGCTTCCTACTGGCCGTATGGACTAGTTCGTCTTTGCAGGAAATGTAGATGTGGACAAGTTCGTGTTTGCGCTGAACCATGCATTTTCACAGGCTTGTATCATGGGACATATTCAAGTTTGCTTAAATGGCACGACCTATTTACATTCCGCTCATCTTGTACGTCCCGTTCCCATCTCATTTTTTTTCATTTCTGGACATGTTCGTCTTTGCGTGTCACCTCCTCATATGTAGTACTTACCGTGTACAACATGTTATAACTTCATTAGATTTGAAATTCCAAAGAAAACTGTATATTATTCTGATAATTGTCATTAGTGCAAGTAGTAATTATTATGTTGGGAGGCTGTGTGGAAAATGCACTCTGGGAGTTATCGCCAGAAACATGTCGGCAACTGTGTGTTAAGAAATTTTACTGGTATTATGGTCTTTGGAGATGGTGAGATTTTAAGCAAGGTTGGCCACAATGGGCTGGCACATGAAAACAACTTAACTTCAAGAAATTCAAGCGTAAACCAGCATTTACGTAGGTATAGGGGACGGCTGTTAATGTTGGCTACTCTGTTTCGATCTAGTAACTTATTTAAGCTGTCCCGGACTATACCAGATGGTCTGAACGGGAAGATTTGATGTTATAATTGCTTGAGACTGAAACTCGGAACTTGCCAGTTATATTGAGTTGTTGAGGATAAACATGCTGAGCTAGTTCATGTCAGCATGTCAGCACTTGGTTGTTGAAGGATGCAAAGAAAAGAATGAAAACTAATGGATTACATCCCAATTACCGAAAACTGAGAAAGGAGGGGTAGAAGGAAAACTGGTTGTAAGTCTACAGGTCTTAAGTCTGGATAAAGTGAGGAGAATCGAGCATTCTTCATAAAACTTTAAACCACTAAAAAAAAAATAGCAAGTTGGCCTAAATCCATCATACTGTAAAGTTCAAGAGGATTGTAATTAGCAACAACAGCACAAAGGTGTTGAATCACAAAATGATGGCATTGGAGTAACGTCGACAGGTCGTCCAAAGGCTGATGTAGATCAAATCTTTATGGCAAAACTAAATCCAAAATTGGAACATGGATTGTGCAGACTTTATATCAGTGTGGAAAATTTGTACAAATTTGACATTACAGCCTAGATGTTTTTGATAATGGTGAGGCCGGTGGGTTGGGAGTGTACCATCGATGAGAATTCAATATTGTATTCCGGACATTAAAGTCTGCGTGAATATGGAGTCATCTTGATGCTAATCAAGAAAGCAAGCTAATCACTGAAGGTTGGAAAGTACATTAGCCCCCATGTATTCACAGCCAAGTTTCAATCATGACATGAAAACTAATCATTCAAGCCTATGCATCAACAGAGGAGAAAGGCGACACTAAGAAGGATGCATTCTATGATCAACTGCAGAACAATAGATGATAGACGATACTTCAGGCCATCTGAAGTTACTGATTACTTTTGTGCACAGATTGATGATGGAACGGAGTACACTCGGCCTTGTGGGGCAAAACTGAGAAGAGGTGTCTTCAATTCCCACCTTAGTCATCCTGGAAGAGGTTTTCAGTGGGGTCCCCTCTTCTACTCAAGTTAAATGCTGGGATGGTTCCTAACTTAGGACCATGGCCGCCTCCTTTCCAATCCTATCCCAACATACAAATACATACACTAGTACAGCTGCTACAATAACACAGGTTATCACACAAATTCCGCACACACCTAAATACATGGGGCTATATGACCATGAAGTTGCCATCCCTAAAATAAGCAACATCATCAATTGTTTTTATAAAATCAAGATAGCGGCTGTGCAAAATTTTATTATTAAATTAATTTTTGTGTCCTAACTATGCAATCGAAGAGAGAGCTTGTTTAATGAACCAAAGCAATAATCTTAATCTACTGGTTCCTAAATCTATGGCCTACATATAGAACAATCCAACATGGTGATCATCTGAAATAATTCCCTGTTTGCTATATCCACCAGTTTATTACAGCAATCAAACTGATATTTTTTATGTTAATAGGGGTCATGAAAATAAGTTCACCTATGGGACTTTCAATACCCTGATGAGCACAAAACCAACATGGTGGCAATGTAAAATTTAAATATTTAAGTGGATTTTTCTCGTGACTTAATTATCAGAGCACTGTGAAACGTGGCACAGTATATCTTCATACAAGGCTTAATGATATATTTATGTCTAATTTAATTATTTTTATGGGAACATGAAACAAGTGATAGAAATGTTGATTGATGTTATGAACCACCATTATAATATTTATCTTCTGGCATTATACACACATCAAAAAAAGTTTTGCATCACCTCGGTTCCCAGATCTCCGGCATATAGACGTTGACTGTGTATATTGTATCCAAGATACAGTCCCTTTGACTGTTCATAGATGTCACTAAAACTGCTCAAAGATGTAAACAACCATGCTTGAGCAGGGCCTATTAGACGGAGGGGGTACGACAGCCGATCAGTTCCAGTCATTCCACCAGGACGAAGGTACGCTGCTCATGTTGTCTGTAGTTCTACCATGCCTAGAAGGTCAATACCGCAGTTCGATCGCGTCCGCATTGTTACTTTGTGTCAAGAAGGGCTCTCAACAAGGGAAGTTTCCAGGCGTCTCCGAGTGAACCAAAGCGATGTTGTTCGGACATGGAGGAGGTACAGAGATACAGGAACTGTCGATGACAGGCCTCGCTCAGGCCGCCCAAGGGCTACTACTGTAGTGGATGACCGCTACTTACGGATTGCCGCTCGGAGGAACCCTGACAGCAATGCCACCATGTTGAATAATGCGTTTCGTTCAGCCACAGGACGTCGTGTTTCAACTCAAACTGTGCGCAATAGGCTGCATGATGCGCAACTTCACTCCCGACGTCCATGGCGAGGTCCAGCTTTGCAACCCCGACACCATGCAGCGCGGTACAGATGGGCCCAACAACATGCTGAATGGACCCCACGGAATTGGCATCACGTTCTCTTCACCGATGAGTGTCGCATATGCCTTCAACCAGACAATCGTCGGAGACGTGTTTGGAGGCACCCTGGTCAGGCTGAACGTCTTAGACACACTGTCCAGCGAGTGCAGCAAGGTGGTGGTTCCCTGATGTTTTGGGGTGGCATTATGTGGGGCCGACGTACGCCACTGGTGGTCATGGAAGGCTCCGAAACGGCTTTACGATACCTCAATGACATCCTCCGACCCATAGTGCAACCATATCGGCAGAATATTGGAGAGGCATTTGTCTTCATGGACGACAATTCTCGACCTCATCGTGCACATCTTGTGAATGCGTTCCTTCAAGATAACGACATCGCTCGACTACAGTGGCCAGCATGTTCGCCAGACATGAACCCTATCGAACATGCCTGGGATATGTTGAAAAGGGCTGTTTATGGACGTCTTGACCCACCAACCACTCTGAGAGATTTACGCCGAATTGTCGTTGAGGAGTGGGACAATTTGGACCAACAGTGTCTTGATGAACTTGTGGATAGTATGCCACGGCGAATACAGGCATGCATCAATGCAAGAGGACGTGCTACTGGGTATTAGAGGTAGTGGTGTGTACTGCAATCTGGACCACAAATGCTGAAAGTCTAGCTGTATGATGGTACAACATGCAATGTGTGGGTCTCATGAGCAATAAAACGAGCTGAAATGTTGTTTGTGTTTATCTCTATTCCCTTTGTATTTAACGGTTCCGGAACTCTTGGAACCGAGGTGATGCAAAACTTTTTTTGATGTGTGTATATGACAATGCAGTTATTTCAAACAAAATATATACAGGGTGAACGTAAAATGCCGCACTTGGAGGTCGGCATGCGATTCCTCATCCAATTGCAAGACAAAAGTTTCTATAGCAAAATCGGATCGGGTGCTGTTTAAAACCACAAGTATGAAAGCGAGGAGCTGGCAACACTGTCACATACTGAAGCGCATCGGAATGTACAGAGAAATGTGTATCTTCCCGCTATACCGTACTATTCGTCGCAGCTCACTGAGTAGACTGTTGGGTTATCAAACCCACATGCACCATCGAGCTACGGTTCGAATCTACGTCAGGTTTTTGTTCTTTTTGCGTGTTTCGTCAGTTCCCGTCGTTTAACTAAGTTTGTAAGCATGACATCACATCATTTTGTCACATTACAGTGAGTCACCTCCGTTGCGTAGTGGTCAGCGCGATTTGCTCCCACCCCGGAGGTCCGCGGTTCGATTCCTGGCTCTGCCACGAAATTTGAATTGTGGTCTGAGAACTGGTACGGGGTCTATTCAGCCTCGGGTGGTCCAAATGAGTAGAGGGGGCTTGATTCCAACCTCGGCCATCCTCGAAGTGGTTTTCCGTGGTTTCCCACTTCGTCTTCGGTAAAATGCCGGGATGGTACTGTACCCGTAAAAATCAAGGAGGTACTCGCCGGACATCCAAAGCACGGCTGGATTTTAGAATAATGATAGTCCCGGCTAAAGATCTTATCACACTCCCGCCAGCGGGTTCTCCAAGATTATACACAGTAGTCTTACGACGTGTCATGGATGAAACAAACTATCTTTTATGCGGTAGTGTACAACTTACCTGCTTTTCTCGGGGCTATGTTGGGGATAGAAAGGACATCCTATCTATATTAGGCTGTTCCATAACACGCCTCCATCAATAGAATAATAAAGGAACCGCGAAACAGGACGTATATAAAAATATAAATTTATTAATTAAAACTAGTTAAGAATCTCACACAAAATAACACCCTAAAATAAGTATACATTTACGCCACTGACGCTCATTAAAACTCCTTGCATTCATACTAACATAAAGTTAAAGAAAAATAAAATGATTCTGCCGTCTGTAACAATTTTAAAACAAATCTAAACATATTACTCGTGCTCCATTAAAACTGGCAAATCGTTTAAAATTCCAGACATACTACTGTCGCGTGTCTGCCTACAGAGTTGTAACAGGTTATATTATCAATGGACTGGTCGTCAGCTCTCCACGCAGCTGTGAGAACCGCGATTCAACTGTTTACACTCGGCCACGCTGTGAAACGGGACCTGCTTGTCTCCCACCTGCCTGGACTTGGCCTCGAGCACACACAATGCGAGACATTGAACCTCGCAGAGGCGACTCTTCTTTCAAACGAAAATAATTTTACATAAACGGCTCTATTTAACCTAATTCTCTTTTAAACGCATTCATACTTGCAAACAATGTTACTTACATTCGCTACCGTTGTTCTAGACCAACGAAGCTTTCATTCACACAATATTAACAATAAAACTCAAACACTCGTATTGAAAACATTCTCTCTCTCTAACTATAATCTAATCCAAAAACATTTAAAAATTATTATCAATTACTAAAGTTCTAAACCCTCAATATTAACAAAAGGAAAATTTTTTACACTATTTAGAGTAGTCTATCGCTTTAAAAACACACTCTTCAACGATAAGACCGCGTTATTATTAACGCTCCTTCCTTCCATATAGTTTTCATCTACTATATCATTCTTAATACAGATGCTAAAACCACTTTCACGACATATCAGGTTAAAAGTCTTTATTGGTATACAAATGACCGATCATTTTAGATAAGCTCATTGTTATTACATATCCAGTTTAATAAATTAATAATGGTTTAGAGAACAGGGATCTTATATCTTTTCCCATCGTTGTTCTGCCAACAAACGACTCTCGTATCGTAGATCTGATCACAAATAAAGGAGTCTTCCCTGTTGACTCATAATACAACAATGCTTCTATTATTAAAAACCACAGTACTTCAAGACAATAAATGCGGAATCTCCCTCGTATTCCAAGCAACTATATACGACAAAAACCTCCGTATATTTCTACTGCAAAACGCACATTATAAATTCAATTGTTCTCAACAATTGTTCCACTGTACTGGCATACCTTCTTACTAGCATTGATCTTAATGTCGTTTACACCTCACAGCTGATAAATGAACAGCAGTATCTGTTTTACATTTCATTGGTCGTTCTCAAACGAATATTGATAGATCTTTAAAGGTTTACCAAACAAAGTTACTAGGACATAAAACACAATGTCTCTAGACATTTAATAAATATACACATGTTATTTCATACTAGTCCTTCCTAAAATATGCACGGTTGCGATACTACGTTGACAAATAACGTAGTGTTACACTTGTGCCTTAATAACATCTCGTGTTATTAGATCGCTCAATAAGGATCGCTCACGATCAGAAATGGTTTTGTCTTAACGTTCCTAAGGTCGGATAAATTATCTTTAAATAGATCTCTAATACTTCGCATTTACTGAAGAGCAAAGCCTTCCTTCAAATAAATATTGGTTTGTCGTCAACTGAACTTATTTTCATTCTGCACAAGGAATGTTCATAAATGTTTAACTTCACGTCGTATTCATAACGAATGTATTTGCTAGATCGACGAATTGTTTATAATATTAGGTGATGTTTCACATTATATCACACATAGATTTCTTCTCCTAACTATGTATTCTTCTTACAGAAAGAATGCCCAAGAATTTACCAAAAATATCAGACAAAATGTCTGAAGCCTTGAATAAAAATCGAAATCGTTGAATAAAAACTTCCTTAAAAATTTTCCCAATGGAAAATAAATTTCTCAAACAGCTGACTTGAGTTCAAAAACTGAATCGTGAAACTTTCCAAGTATAGGCAGGGTGTCGAGCGATATGAGAAATACGGGAATTATACATGAATTTTAGTGACCCGGGAAAAATACGGGAAATTCGCACTTGAAACGGGAAATCTTGAAAAGTCTCATAATGCCTGACTTCTTAGCCCCCCGAACGCTCGGTAGAGTCCTCCTGCTCAGTCTTCTCTTTTGCCTGCAGACCGCGCTGCCACCCGCAATTTGCGCCACCGATAAGAGCGCTAAGCGGGATGAGAACCCAGCCAATGTTGAATGCATGCTTTGCCTGGCCGACCGCCGGCCGTACCCTCTCCGCGCTCGTTGCTGACAATGACATACAGGAATCAGTCCGCATTGTTATTCACAGAGGAGACCTGGGTTTCTCGACAGGAGCAGCCCTTAAAGAAGCTAACAGCTCAAGATCTCAGAAAATTCCAAACGCGGATATGCTGCAATTTCGCACCAACTGCCGAAAATTGTACATTCGTATCCTATGGCTGAAAAAATCAAAGAGAGGTCAACTCTTGCTCACAAGAGACCCGTGCTATTTCCTGCCTAGACCCTATAGGGGTCGCTGAGACTCCTAAGTTGGAAGAAGTTAGGATCGTCTTTGCCCTGGAAATTCTTTGTAATCGGAAGAATTTGCTTTCTGGCGCAATGGCTGACCGCATCAAGAGCAGCTACTCCGCACTTCTGAGACTGCCCCCCGTCACTGCGCGTTTGAAGCAGCTCGACGGAAAAGAGCCATGGCTCGACGTGCTGTTGTCTGAATTAGTGGCTTCAGCACCTTCCTCAGTTCCTGCCAAAACGATCTCACAAGCTTCGTTAAAATGGTACTGATTTTGTATCACAACAATGCAGCTCTAGACAGGTTTCTCCCTGAAAAAGGATTGAATGATCGTCAGTCACAAAGAAGCAAGTCTGATTGGCATGCATACTGTTCAGGACGCTGTGATGGCAGCTGGTGGAGTAGAAAACATAACCGTGAGCAAGAGTCCATACTGCATGAAACTCCTACGCCGTGTTCAAGGAATCAAACAGGTGCGAAGCGACGGCTAAGGTGGCAGTCGAAAGAAAAGCCACGAAAGATCTCCAGGAATTGGAAAAAAAAAGAACTGTCAAAAGAACTTAATTTTGTGCTGTGTATAACTGAAGTTCCTAGTAACAATCTTGTATTTGGCACAGTAACTTATTTAATTTCGTTTTGCATTATTTTATTTTCTATTATCTACTTTGATAAAATAAATCTAAATTAAAAAGTATTCGCAGTGTGTCGCGTGTGGAATTTTACTGTTTTTAGCCTTTCTATGGTCTTCTTTCGCAGGGGAGATGCACATACCAAATTGTTTTCAAGTCCGTGGAAACACTCGATGCAAATGCATCACACATGCATAAACTTCAAAAACTACAAACAATATCTCACAGCTCTGGACATTTTACTATCAAACACCCGTCACCAACATGTGGCCATGTGGCTACAAAATACACCACACAAGTGACAGCATTCTTGTCGCGTGGGCAGGCATTGTTTCAGTCGCTTGTTAACCACTGTCTGTGTCGGATTTCCTTTCATTGTAATTGTTTCGTTACTTAGCGGAAGTTCGACACGAGGACTGGACACATCCCGTACAGCATGTACAGAAAGAAATACTGATGGTTGTCTGGATATCGCGGTGGATGAAATGATTATTAACCTTGGCAATTCATCAAGCTCTGACGAAGACAATGATGGTGGTGATGATGATGGGGACAGTGAAGTGATGGAGAGTGTAAAAAAAAATCCTTGCCAAGTGACTGAGGATAATTTATTTATTATTGTCGGTTCGCTTGCGTCAATCGATAATAGAGCATAGGCTATTGTTTCCCGTCATAGTGTTCAAAATACCGTCCGCCATTCAATAGCCTACAACTCGACAATATTAAACCACGGCAATAATATCGCCACAGAGGGGTTTGTTTGAGTGCTCAGTGCTAAATATGTCTTTACTTTAACTTTACTTTTGTATTATCACGAAAGCTAATATTAACCGTAGAGAGTCGCGATTCAGTGAGTGTGCATGGTGTTATCTGTCAACTACTGTAGTAAGCTCAATAGCCTACAACTAGACAATATTAAACCACGGCAATAATATCGCCACAGAGGGGTTTGTTTGAGTGCTCAGTGCTAAATATGTCTTTACTTTAACTTTACTTTTGTATTATCACGAAAGCTAATATTAACCGTAGAGAGTCGCGATTCAGTGAGTGTGCATGGTGTTATCTGTCAACTACTGTAGTAAGCTCTGAACGACCTCCACTCAGACTCTTGTTTCATGTTAAAGGATAATCATTGCATGGTGAGTGTTTTTATATTCATTAGCTGTAGAGTGTTTGCCCTCTTTGTCGTATTTATTGAATTGAATACCGACGATAAAGGTATCATAGCTTCAGTGTGTAACTTATTTATTCATCTAAAAATATCGTATTTCTCTGTTTGAATGTCCTTGGCATTGACTCAGGATCTTTAAAAAAAAATATATTTCGTATAATTGTCCAGAAATAATGTCTGAAGTGTAGCGCTGTGTATTATTCGAATCGGTTGATTTACAACAACACTAAAAACTTAGCAACACAGCTCAGCTGTTCCAAGCTCCTTCGCGTTGTTTCCTTCAAAATCCAGGGTGTAGGTGAGAAGTATGCTCAGAATTCTTGCCGTGTGGCGGTTGGACGTAGGCTCTTGTTATGTGGCGACCGTGGGTTGCGGAGAGGAAAAGCGAGGCAAAGTGACAGGAAGGCTGTCGGTACCGAATGCGCGGGGTTAGCAATATTGTATTTGTCCCATAATTTACGTGTGTAATAGCGGACACACATCCAATTTACTATAAAAGTCGTGATCTAAAGCAGGATAGTGGGTGGGTAACATATATTACTACATGATCCCCAAAATTATTAGTCATTATTACAAAGGGTATTTTGACTATTTTCAGTAGTGTAGAAAATTGTATCGCCTTGTTCCGGGCTCCTAGAGAGCTTACATTTTCTTTCGATCTTTCATTTGCCATAGGACGTGCCACCGGTGTATGGTTATGCATTACCAGCTTCTGGTTTAGTAGTCGGGTAATGGAAGCAATGTGAACTGTGTACTACAATTTTCCTTGCATGTAACTAAGCAAATTATTGTTGTTAACAGAACGTAAAATGCTCCAAGAATGATATGATCTTCAGCTGTGTGCAGTGAGAAAGCTCTGCATGTGTTCATTCCTTTATGTATTAATGATGCGAAATGTCAGCTAACGTTGTGCCGCTTACAAGACTCGTAATCTTTAAATGTTGCACATTTCCCCGTAAATTACATCAGTTTATGTTTGAATTGCTTATAAGATTGTGACCAAGAAAGTGTTTCTCCAATTGGATGATGGTATTTAACTGTATGCACATCATATAATATTGGCAAGGTGTATTTTTTTTCATGGAGCAACTTTACACCGTAGTTTTGTATTTAGTTTTCTGGCATCTTGTTTTAAATTATTGACTAACATATTTCTAAATGCAGACAATCTATACCTCCATTAGGATTCGGGTTCCATAATTCATGCAAAATGAGGTTCGCTCGTTTGTGAAATTGAGGTCATATCCCCCCTACCCTTTCATTGATTACCGTATGGTACTTTATGTAGACTAGGGTGAAGATGTAAATGAGCATTAAAAAAAAGATTGTCGCCAGTTGTTGGGTTTATTAACTTCCGGTAATATTTTTCAAAGGTACTGAAAACTGGGCACGGTTGGATTTTAAGGTGAAACCGCATGTGCTATCAAATATCGCTTTCTTGCAATACCTGGAATACGTATAGAATTATAAAATGATTATTGGTTAGATAAGTGTTAATAGATAGGCTATTATAATTATAATGATTAAATAAATATTAAAGAAGAAACTATGCGTTGTTAGTAAATATTAGGCCTACTGGTACGGCGAATAGCCTATAACTCGTAGCATCCGTCACAATTTAGCATTTAAACGGGCTACGTTAATGCATAATATACTAATATAACAACCGGCTAGCAAATTATAATATTATTCTCACATATAACATATTTAATTTGCACCAACTTAATTATTGTAGTCTTAGATATGTTAAGACCACTGCCGTTTGAAATGTGCAAATCGCACACTTTGTAGGCAAGCTGTTTGTTAAAGTCTCCTCTGTTGCGGAGTTTTACTAATTTCTCTTTTAGGAGACACTTGTCTTTGGAATATTCATGAAAGGCCAACCCTCTAGTTCTTATTTCATAAGTTGAACGCCTAAAAACCAAACCACAATCCGTCACGAACGATTCACTGCCAATGAAAATCAAATGGAGATTCGCGGACCGGAAGTTCGCTATGCATAAGCTTCGGTGCATTTTACTCGTGGAAGCTCTATACAGTTACGGTACCATACAATTCAGTCACTTCCCGTAAACATTTATTATGTGACACTCCTATTCTCTACTCTCTCAACCCTCCTCAGTAAAACAGTTGTTTATATCAGCTCTCCCCAGGTAAACTGTATTTTATTTGTGTTCGTAGCATCTCATCCCATCTATGAGTTCGCGCGCTCGCTTTGCTCACGCTACGGATTAGGCCTAAATCTCGCCATCACCCGTGGGCTGCGGAAGTGTCGCCAAAAATGCAGTTACCGTTACGCCAGTAAATCTTGATTCGCGCTTTAAGATTAATTTTTCAGCCATTCGGTATGTGAACTCTAGTCTTAGAGGATTCTAAAATATACGGGAATTTGGTGGATTTTCGTACGGAAAATACGGGAATTTGGAAAAAGGTCAACGCTCTACACCCTGATAGATGATGAATGACTATCATCCTATACAATCTTGAAGAATAAAAACTCACATTACATCGAAGTGACAATACATGAAGTAGATATGGAGAATAGTTGTTCACAAATGCCGTCTAACATACTCAAACTATGGAATAATGAAAAACATTTCTACCTTGGTCTCGTGGAAACTTGAAGTTCATTGTCGGGTATTAGAAAATACCCAGCTGGTTCATCATCCAGGTATGATTTGTTGAAATCAAACCCAGTCCACACCATCGGATAAGAGCTGCGATCTTGAGAATGGAAAGGTTTCCTTCTCGGCATATTCATCTCCTCTGGGCATCGAACATACTTCCTCGAACGTGGATTCCATCTCGAACAGTCATCAGGCCTAGTATCTTCTATCTTCTGTCTTCCCGTTGATGGATCTTCAATAGTCGACATCACTCGAATGTCTCCCATCATCGTTGAGCAATATATTCTTGATAGCATCATCGTTACAAATAAATTTGTAGGTTGATTGTCGATTCACTATCGTGGATGTTAATGTTCATTCGGTTGATCAATGAAAGATTATATCCGCTCATAGTCGAGAATAGATGTCATGAGAATACATTAAATATACTGGATGGAAGTGTACATAATGTATCATGTTGTCTCGGCATTATATCATTCTAGATGTTATAGATACTCTCCTTGTTCCTTAACGTTGTTCCATATTGTTATTCATAACTCTGTCTCAACATATCCCAGTCGCATAATAGTTTAATCTGTCATCCCACACATATTTGGAATGTCAGAAACCAATTCCATATTATAATTGTCTGTAGCCATCATAATGTTTATAAACCAAAAGTCACAATGTTCATACAAGATCACTCTACTCACTTGTTGCTGCAACGTGGACTTGCCTGTGTTAAAGTCGCGCTGCACTAAATGACTTTCTCTGCTTTGAGTTAAACACTTTTGCTGGCAACGCAAAATGTCTTATATTTTTCAAAATTCTCGATTGATTTTCCTAAATCTTTTCGTGGTGAAGCCTTATCACTTGATAAGTATAATGTATACTCTTAAATATTCACGAAGTCAAACACTTGTTCGCTATTAAACTAAATGTCCACCGCTCAACTTCACTAAGTTTGATGCGGGGCTCTCGAAACTATTGGCCGGTATCACCGCCGTCTCTTGTATCGCGTAGGACCGCGCTCAGTATAGTGTCCACGGGAATGAACTACCCTCCGTAACACGTCTTGTCGCTGCAAGGTCAGTCGAGAGAAGAACACTCCTGGCTGTCGACCCCCTTCAACTCGTCTGAAATTCCGCGCCATTGTTGGTCCTGCACAGTTTGTGGCGCGCACTTGTAATAATGCTTATTACAGTGAAATTCTTCCCTTTTGCGTCATTCAAAGTAGTAGTAATATCTTCTTTTAATTTTATTGAAGTCTTCCAAGGAGTAAAATTGTTACATAGGGCTTAAATGGCATAGTCAATCACATTAACTAGGTAAAAATCCATATCTGCTTCCGTAAACCCTCCTCTCATTGGCTGAAAGCATATATCCAATGATATATTTTATAACAATTAACTGGTATTATTTCGCGCTATTTCCTTGTTGCTAGGCACTTTCCAATGATCGAGAATATTCTGGGGCGTCTCCGATCACGTGATAGGTTTCTCCCATGGCCTGCGTTCGCCAACAAAGCTCGCCTTGAGCCAACTTCCAAGATTTATATTGCAATGTTATACTGTAGCATGGGCTCGAAATATAACGGCATTTTCATCATGAACCATCCAAATTTCGGGCGCAGTACCTACCCGTGAGGCCACGGCCGCCTCCTTCCCCTTTCCTTGCCTAACCCTCCCACTGTTCCCATCCCTTTCTCTTTGCAGGTGAGGCCGCCTGGGCAAAGTGCTAGTCACACTCTCCAGTTGTATCCCCGACTCAGACTGCCCTCAGTGGATGTAACGGTGGGATCCTCGCTTAGTCCGTAAAATGGTAACGGAAAAAAGAACGCACAGTGTGATCCATTAAACGGCATGCATGAGTCGACTAACCACGCATTGCACGACCATAACTGGTCCTGTCAAGTTCATGTAGGGTGGCTTCATGATGGGAGTACACAAATGGTGAATATGTCGATATGCTTTTAGCGTTGGGTGCTGCTCGTGAGTATGCGGCACGGTAGCCTCAAAGGCACCATCCCGATATGAATGTTTTTCGTCGGCTTGAGCAACGTCTGTGGGAAACCGGTAATCTTCGCCCACAAGTAGTGGACAGAGGTCGTCCAAGGACTAGACATAGCCTACTCCACAAACGGAGGATGCAATTCTTGAAACCGTTCACCAATCACCTCGGCGAAGTACCCGTGATAATGCAAGGCAGTTCCAGGTATCTCCAACACTGGTTGTTGACGTGTTGCACGACGAAGAACTGAATCCATATCTTGACACGTTAAATCAACACCAGCGGCCAGAAGACCACATTCAACGAGTACAGTTCTGTGAATTGCATTTGCAATAAGTTAAAGATAACTAATATTTTATCAAGAATGTGCTAAGGAGTGAAGAATGTAGCTTCACTCGGGAAGGGATTTTCAACCATCACAACAGTCTTTATTGGTGTGACCACAACCCACATGTCACCCGTGAACGTAGCTTTCAGGCACGCTTTGGCATAAGCCTGTGGGTTAGAATCGTGGGAGGAGTGCTTTTAGGCCCTTACCTATTGCTAGACAAGTTTATTACCCCCCTCTATCGTACGTTCCACTTGGTGTTCGGCGACAGCTATGGTTTCAGCATGATGTTGCACCGCTACACTTTGGAATGGCTGTGCGTAACTGTTTAAATGAAGCGTGTTCAGGGAAATGGATTAGTCGTGGAGGTCCAATGATCTGGCCGCCATGTTCCACGGACCTTAATCCACTAGATTTTTATTTTTGGGGATACTTAAAGTAACAAGTTTATAGTACTCCACCTATGGATGTACAAGACCTAATAGCTCGTGTGCATGCTGCATCGGTAATGGTGGATGCAGGTGTGTTGCATAGGGCCCGGCAAAGTATGCTCCAACGAGTGGCAAAGTGTTTGCAAATGCAAGGAGGTCGCTTTGAACATCTGCTGTGAAGTGAAGGTGTTGCTCGTAAGTGTACATACCGGCTCGGTGAAGATAAGACTGGATGTCAAACGTACACTATGGAATTATGGTGCGTAGCATAATGGGCAATCTAGTGTAGGCTACTTACAGTATTGTGCTTCTTTGTACCGCATTGGATAGAGACGATGTTACTGTATCCACTATTATGTTCTATTGGCTTTATTTGTGCCATGGACGGAACAAGGGGTCGTTTACCTCTGTAAGAAGTTCATGTTAAGTTTGAATGATTAAATACAGGTAACTGTAACGGTAAGACATAGTGTATTGCATAGTGGAGGTGTACATTGGATGCAATTTGATACATTACCTGAAAAAAAAAAAAAAAAAATGGCGCGAATGCGACTCGAACATCGGCGCGTCCGCACAACCAGCATTTATGGCGTTACCCTGTCTCACTGAGCTATTGAGACAGCTCCAGCAGAGTGCGGAGTTCCTGCGACCTGTTTTTGGCCACGCTGCATGCAGTTACGGCGTTGCCAGAGCCTTGTTTCTTAACACGCATTTCTGTTAAACCGTTGGGCAGGACTAGGTTTTGCAAGATAAACTTTTGTCGTGAATATCGACGAGGAACCGCATGCCGACCTCCAAGTGCGTCATTTTACGTTCACCCTGTATATAACAATCCAACATGGCGGTATATTTCACTGCTTCACAATACCTCCAAAAACTATTTAAGCAATCAAACTGAAATTTTGTATGGTGATGGTGGACTATTAAGTAATTACATGTATGTGACTTACAAAATCCTGAGAAACACACACAAAAGAAAATTGTTGCCAAGTTATTTTCGAATATTTCAAATGATTTTTCTGGAGATCTAATCACCCGAGAGCAATGAAACATAGCACAGTGAATATTTATTTAGAGCTTAGTATACCTCTCATGTCTAATTGTTTTCAAAAATTCTAGATGGCAAAATTTTAAAACCTTATTTTTCGAAATTTCTCGTATTCTATTTAGGCAATCAAAGAAAAGATTCATATGATTGGCTATTACTGGCTACCGGTGCCAGTAGCGTTTTATTTGTTTATTTCAATCAGTTCTATCACATGGGATTGTTGGAATAGTTAGGTTAATCTGGATTTCTTCCCATGAATCATAATTTTGCATTCACTTTAAAACTTTGCTATTATTAGCCCTACTCAAAGTTTGAAATGTTTTATATTATTCTTCAAGAATTTATACTGATATGAAATATGTATTTTATATCCACCAACAAATGGCTGCAAAGACTTTCTCAACTAACTTCAAATAAACTGTCAAACCTGTCTTATCACCTTCAGCTTTGTCAACCTCTGCTGCGACACTTAAATACGTCAGATAAGTTTCAGATATATATCCGAGAGAAAAAATAGGCTTCTAGAATGCATCACAAAATTAGAGGTGATCATTCCAAATGCCATGCGAACTCCATCTTCAGTTGATTGTTGTTCACGTATCGTAGTTTTCGAACGTCTTCTTTTATTATGCCCAATAGTGCATTGTCTGGTGTGCTGTGGTCTGGGCTTCGTGGAGGCCATGGCAACGGTGCTGGAAGGTCTCGTGATCCACGTCCAATCCAGCAGTTTGAGGAAAGTTCATTTAGCGGGTTGCGGACACTCGCAGCAAAATGTGGTGGTGCACCGTCTTGTTGAAGTGTCACAATGTCAGTTAGACCTCTAGCCCTTAACTTCTGGAAATAACCGCGTGCTAATCATGTGAAGGTAGCTGCGCCGGTTCACAGGACCATCGAGGAAATATGGTCCAAGCAGGTGGTCTGCCGTTAACCATGCCCAAAGCATAACGTGGGGCGGATTGCACTCAAATTCCTCATAAATGTGCAGATTGCTTTTTACCCAAATAAGACGTTCCTATTCCTTGAGCTACGATAAATCGCACATTCCTCAAAGAACATAACGTTTGTTTGATTATCTGCATGCGGCAAGCGTGCGAACAGTATTTCACATGCATGCACACGTTGCTGCAAATCACGATCACTCAACTCATTCACTGAGAATGTTCGAAAACATGAAAGTTTCAATTCTTTCCCCATAAAACTCTCACACCTCCTCACTAGATTTTATTTAAGTTTAATATCCCCTGAAAAAACAAACCTACTGAATTTACTGCCGTTCACATACAGGCCACAAGTGAATTTACCATTACTAACCAGACTTTAATTGGGCGCCAGGGTTGATCATATGGATCTTCCCGAATGAAGTAAACAAACAACTGATTTTCCCAACATTGAGACTCCTTATCCCAGGTGTGGGGCATTATACATTCGTTCTGGTGATGTACCAGTATCGTGTCAACACAGGAATAAAGAAAGTATCTCTTGGCTGCACTTCACATATACCTATAATACAATTCAATACACTTCAATTTATGGGTACAGTACCTTGTTTCACTGAATTTACACACAATAATTACGGGAACACTTACGGTCAACCTGACCTAGGCATATCAGCCTCCTATACATATTTATAACTCGTACAGTTTGTATTTAAATTCTACACACGATACTGTTTCACTTCTCATTCTTCCTTCACGGTGTGGTTTCGCTGTTCTCTCGTCTGCCATGACTTGCTGATGATAAAGGTATTGCCTGCAACCTATGGTATAGAGACATAACCATGAAATACAAAGTAGCTGGCCAATAGCCCAAAAGCTCAGAGGTTCGCTAAAATTCTCTGCTGTTCGTGTTAAGATACCCTGACCTGTAACGACGACTCGAGGCGCCAGTAGACACGAACTCGGCTTGTATAAGCAAGAAGACAAGTTCAAATCAAAGAACATGCCATTTTAACCACTTGGATTCTTACACCCAGGACTGTGCTTTGGCTCCTCGGTACTATGTTGCGCATGCCTGATCCAAGTGGATATTTGTGGCAACATACGAACATTTGACTATCGTAATTCTTCAGGTCGTAAGCCTCCGTGGCTTAGGCGGCAGCACGCCGGCCTCTCACCGCTGGGTCCGTGGTTCAAATCCCGGTCACCCCATGTGAGATCTGTGCTGGACAAAACGGAGGCAGACAGGTTTTTCTCTGGGTACTCCGGTTTTCCCTGTCAAAATTTCATTCCAGCAACACTCTCCACTATCATTTCATTTCATCTGTCATTCACTTAATCATTGCCCCAGAGGAGTGCGTCAGGCCTCGGCAGCCGGCACATTTCATATCCTCGCCGCTAGATAGGGGCTTCATTCATTCCATTCCTGACCCGGTCGGAGACTGGAAGCAGGATGTGGATTTTCATTTTCAATTCTTCAGGTCGTTCCCGAGAGAACCCGAACGGCCCTGAACGTCACTCAAACGTCACTCAGTACTTTTCCTACGGAACGTTCATCTCAGTTCATGCTATTAATAGCCCAGGTATTTCCTGGCACAACACAAACAACTAGAATTATCGCTAAAGTTTTCTTCATGTGCAACTTTCAGCATACGAAATTATGATTCATCTGTACCTAACAGTACTGCCAGCTGTCAAAACATAACATTTCTAGTTAAAATAAACAAATTAACCCCAAACCAAAATGATAACCAAAGTGATAATACAGTATTTTTTATCCCTGTTCCCAAAACGTAATAAATCGCAATAAACCCTGTATTCTATAATATCAAACATCCAAAAACCGATAATTGATAAACAGCGAGTTTAGTCGGCCCGGAACATCCGAAAATGAATCCGTCCACAAAAATACACTCGGGTACAATAAAAATCACCGCTCCTTCCACCGACTTTAACCCAATATGATAAGATATAAATAAAATTCCCGAAACTAACCGCACAAGGCAAAAACTCGAGGGTGGGCTTCATGTAACTGAATGAATTCGGTTACACGGATATGGTCTTACAGAGTCGATCATGGGATTTCTAATTCCGCAGACCTCTTCTGGGTTGACTTCACCGGCGATCGTTCAATTGATTTCGCCACAGCAGCTCAAGTTACGGTGCAAGTCGTTGGCCTTCCGCTAGGTGGTGCATCTGTAACTCTTTCCATCACGAAGGCTTTCTTCTCCCACGCAAATAACGTTCATGATAGCAGTGGTTTTCCAACCCACAGCGAAGTCCTCAAAATGTCTGTCATTGTCATCTTTGTATTCTGACGTTCGTGAACCCAAACAGAAGCCACCAAACGCTCCTCAACAATGAAAGCATTTATGTCCCCCATGGTTTAACTCTTTTGACCGAAGGCAGCGAACTACATGACATGACTTTCC
This sequence comes from Meconema thalassinum, assembly GCA_946902985.2. Taxonomy (NCBI): domain Eukaryota; kingdom Metazoa; phylum Arthropoda; class Insecta; order Orthoptera; family Tettigoniidae; genus Meconema; species Meconema thalassinum. Next base: position 882,245,160 of record OX336389.2, on the reverse strand, counting down.
CACGCTAACCGAAGTGAACAGCTGCAGGACTCTGCTTATGGCAGGAAATGATCTCAACAATATGTAACAATAAATAATGTTAATAATAAATACTTGTAATACATGTCTGTCCTATGCTATGACTTGTAAAGGGACTTCCCGGTCACCCTGTACAGTAGTGTATACAATCATGCAAATTAGATGTGGGGGCTCTTAAGCAGATCAAAAATTTGTGTGGCGAAATGAAAATCAATAATTGAATTACGCTCCCGAACAACGCTGTATGGCACGTTTTGTGTGAAGTTGAGTTTTTAGTGGAACCTCATGTATGGAACAGCCTACACGTGAAAAAGTCAATGGATGTCGAATATCTATCCCCAGGTGGCAGTAGTAGTCAGACATTTGATCTACTTCAGTGGAACAATGCTGTATAGCAAACAAGATGGCGGATGCTGGAAGAATACAGGTTTCACCAAGCGATCTAAAACGTCTAAATAAATCAAGAAAACGTAAAATTCACATGTGAGTGGAGTGATCTGAAACGGAAGAAGCTAAGGGACTCTGGAAAGCCATACAAAAGCCGAAGAGGCAAAGAGGTGCCTGTAAAACCCCCTCCAGATAAGGTGACTGGAACAACGCTGTATTGTCTTATTGATACTACAGTGCACATAATCCACTCTGATTGCCGTGTATGATATTCATGTGCTATTTTGATGTTCATTTCAAATATTCTTACTGATATTGAACGTGGGTACCCTGTAAAAGATTGATTATAATTTTAATATAGCCTACTGTACTGGATTAGCAAGCAGTATTAGGCTACATAGACAACCTCACCGTATGTTATCCATAGTTACAGTTCATTATTTTGGATTTTAATAGAATACCATCTCTCAGGCTCGGGTGTGTGACCCAGAAATATGCATAAGTTAGAAGTTTTACATACCGTACATTATGAAGTGATAAGTTTGTAAAAATTGATTTGGTTTAAGGAGTGTGTGCTACCACAAGTAACTACGGTATTTATATGCTACAGAATTGTGAATTGCTGCATGTATTATGTTATTTTTGTGGCTTTTCTTTGTTTTTAATGTTTATCAGTTTACAAGTTCACGTATTATTCGTAAGTTCATAAATAGGAAACATACAGCATTGTTCCACTAAGTAACATACATCATTGTTCCACTGAAATTCTCTATAAAACTACTTCAGTTTGGAAACATTTAGTAATAGACAGCTGATTAAGAGTAAACGTGTATTGTGATGATGTAATGTGCCTGTTTCCTTGATATAAGGATTTAATTATAATTTATTCTTGTGATATTATGTTTTATGCCTCTCCTGTAAAATTTGGAAAATGTGCCATACAGCGTTGTTCGGGGGCGTACTTCAATTTACTCTCTAATAAACTTATAATTTTGAAACGTGGCAAGAAGGTAGTATTGTGTGAGAGCTTCACTCTGCTGAAGCTATAAGTTTATTAACTTAATACATTGAAGATGCCGACTATGTGTAAAAAGCATAAAAATAGGTATTGTAGGATATAATTCATCTGTTGCTACAAGAGCTTTTGAGAAGGGAGCCTTATGTAAAAGACTTGAACAATAACAAGACTTTCGGACTGAATATCACGCACAACCACTGTCTTGAATATATAAAATACTAATGGTATGTTTCTTATGAGACGGTAGCCAGTATGCAAGTAAATATGATATTAAAATGCCTTCTGCTAGTTATTTTGATTGTATTCGATTAATTCTATTTTCCAGGAGAGTCCTTTCCAGTACGACCACCGTCGGTAACGACACTGACATCGACCAGTTCGTCTATTACTTCCAGTGTGCCAGATACAGAACGTAAGTAATAGGGAGATAGTGGTACTGTACATTGTTTCAGATTTGTGTTAAATTGTAATGCATTAGTGTAAAATATACTGACAAGAAGTACCCCATTTGAAAATACAGTAAAATCTGAATGGTACGTTTTTGCACAGACCCAAGAAAAATATAAGGGAGAAGCAAATGCTCAAATGTTCTTGACATTTGCATTATCATCAGTGAAACCCGCCATAAAATTATAGCCAAGTTAATACAAAAAATGGAGTAGCCACAATGATGCAAAATTGGGGAAATCTGGATGGCAGGAATATGAAATAAAGAAGATAAAATGATGCAATTTTAACTGCTATGTATAAACACCCCTGTGCCGACATTTTTCACACATCTTAGCCTCTTTCTACATCATGGCCCTATATCAATTTAACATATTCTCCGTCTTTCTATTGGTTCCATATACACTCGGTGGCCAAAATTCATAGGAAGGCACGGAATATTATGTTAATTACGAGTTACTCCTCCACGAGCCCTGAAAATTGCAGCAATACGGCGAGGCATCAACTCGACAAGAAATGGGTTCCTGACTCCCAACATTCAACTGGGCGGTGATCTGACCCACAGTAGCTCTTCGATCGCCCCGTATGCTTCTGCTGGGGCAACGGAATGTCTGTTCGTTTAACACCTGTGGTCATCCCGTACGACGGTTTACGCGGATGGTAACATTATCTCTGCAATATTGAAGATCCACCCTTGACACTGTTGACTTCGGAAACCCGAATTCGTGTGTAATTTCCTAAATGATGATCATCCCACGTTCAAAGTCTGTTAACTCGCAACGTGTTGTCAACTTCACCGCACTCGTTCTATGACGGACTGCTCTGCTCTGCTCTGCCACAGCGCTCAGGAGTCATACACGGCACATTTTCTCAAGAGACTCCCCTTCCCATGACTTTTGGCCACTCAGTGTATTACATATTACAATGGGTTACATTTTACACACATGCACTCCAGTAAGTTTTCTTCATGGGCGCACCCAAATAATAATTTCAGGGGGTATATCGGATCTGGAGGTAGAAAAAGACTGCCTTATGTAGTGACTGGCCTTTTACTAGGGTTGACAAACCAGACTTTCAGGGGGAATTTGTCCCCTATGCACCCTCCTGGGTACGGTAAACATTTAGAATCGCCACTGCTCAAACTACAGTCAGGGCCCTGCTATAGAACGCAGCTTTACAGAAGCTGTGCTGTGGACAAGTCGCAATGACTCGCCGTCACATTTATAGTATGTACTGATTACAACAGTGCTCCGTGAAGCCTTGGATTCTGTCATAGCCTTTATTACATATGCAACTGGCAAGGTACCTTATTTGTGATAATTAAGACTTGCTGTGAAGTACTGCAGCCTATATCATATCACATGAACAGGGTTAGGTACAGAACAAAACATCGAATCTTCCTAGTGTAAATTTATCTTCTGAAGAAGAAGTTTGCAGTAAATTTGTTTGCAAGTTTCAGTGCCGTGCGATTTTTACTCGTGGGGTAACCTCAAACAAAAGGTATACAGAAACAATCCGCATACTCTGTAGGCTCGCGAGAACGAAATAACTATGCCGATAGGAAATACCAGTCGGAATGAATTACAGCGAGTGTACCAAAACTTCCTACGTCGATGCAACGAGTGTGCAGAAATTGAAGGATAGCATTTCCAGCAACTTCTCTGAAATTCGAACATAAGTCAAACTTTGCCGTCTCTTTGAACAAATGAATAGCATAATTCGCATTACCATAGATCATCCCTATACCAAAGAAAGTGGGAGCTGTCAGATGTGAAGATTACCGTACAATCAGCTTGATTACTCATGCTTCAAAGATCCTGTCTAGGATAATTTACAAGAGGATTGAAAGCCAGATAGAAACGGAGTTGGGTGAAGACCAGTTTGGTTTCAGGAGAAATGTAGGAACAAGGGAAGCTGTACTAAGTCTTAGGCTGATTTTGGAAGGTAAAATAAGGAAAGATAAGAGAACGTTCATGGCTTTTGTAGACTTAGAAAAGGCTTTTGATAACGTTGATTGGACTAAATTGTTTGACATTTTGAAATCGATTGGAATAAAGTACAGAGATAGGAGGGTAATATACAATATATACAGAAACCAGACAGCAGTCATTCGAGTTGAAGGACATGAGAGAGAAGCTGGTATTCAGAAAGGTGTAAGGCAAGGCTGCAACTTATCACCCATACTTTTCAATCTTTACATTGAACAAGCAATGAAGGAAATTAGAGAAAAATTTGAAGTGGGAGTGAAGATTCAAGGAGAAATAATTTCAACTCTGAGATTTGCTGATGACATCGTCGTCTTGGCCGACAAGCCTGAGGATTTGAATGAGTTTTTGAATGGTATGGACTCCGTCTTACAGAAAGAATTCATGATGAAAATTAATAAATGTAAAACAAAAATACTGGAATGCAGCCGAAATAAATCAGAAACCTCTATGGAGATCAAATTGACAGGTGAAAAGCTGAAGGAAGTAGAAGACTTCTGTTACTTAGGAAGCAGAATAACCAGTGATGGACGAAGCAAAGAGGATATAAAAAGTAGGTTGGCTCAGGCAAAGAAAGCTTTTCTACAAAAAAGGAATCTGCTGACATCGAATATAGATTTAGGTATTAGGAAGTCATTTTTGAAAGCCTTTGTCTGGAGCGTGGCGCTCTATGGAAGTGAAACTTGGACTATTGGTGCAGCAGAAAAGAGGAGAATAGAAGCATTTGAAATGTGGTGTTACAGGAGAATGTTGAAGATCAGATGGGTAGATAGGGTTACAAACATAGAGGTATTAAGACGAGTGGGAGAGGAGAGATGTTTCTGGCGACTGCTAATGAAGAGAAGAGATAGGTTGGTAGGACACATACTAAGACACCCAGGAATAGCAAGCTTAGTTATGGAAGGAAGGGTCGAGGACAAGAACTGTAGGGGTAGACCAAGGTTAGAATATGTTAAACAGATTGCCTCAGATGTAGGGTGTGGTAGTTATGTAGAGATGAAACGATTAGCTCAGGACAGGGAGGCATGGAGATCTGCATCAAACCAGTCAAAAGACTGAAGACTCAAACAACATAGAGATTAAAAATGCAAAGTAAATGCTTCTATGGACTATCACCAAAGAGCAGGTAAGTCTTTCAAATAACATCGTCTTAAACAGCTGGAATGTGGAACTAAAAAAGGCTCGTGCGTCGTGATGAACCGTTTCATCATTAGCGTCCCCGCGTGGTAGGCTCAAGACATGTCCAGCAAATAAAATAAGGATAATTAAATTGTATTGACTGGGTGGACAGAACCTAACACATGTTTCAATTCATTTGTAAGTCAATATGGAACCTATTTTTCTAAGTAAACCGACATAGTGTATTTTAAAGCTTTTGGAATCATTAATATGAATTACTTTATAAAATGCAGTAACACTCTGTAGGATTCCTTTTAGTCTCGTAAACTTTTAATGTTTTTATTGTTTTAGGACCTTTTGAAGACTTGCATTTGACAGTGAACACCGATATGCCTACCGTCGTTCGTGCTATGGCAAGACCCGATTCGGGTCTTGAAATACGTGACAGGATGTGGTTAAAAATTACCATACCCAATGCTTTTATAGGTAAGTATTCACTCCTTAGTTTGTTTTATTAACTTGTGCATGCCTAATCCCAAAACATACCCTTCCACATTACAATGCCTCGTTCGCTCTGATAATTAATAACCGTTACATATTACATCATCATATATGGTCCAGTTGAAAACAGACCCGGCCAGTGGCTGGAAACTGTGCTAGGCCTAGATGATTATGATGATATGGTACAGTTGTCAAAATTGCCTGAACAACCTGGCTCTGCAAACAGTTGCATGCCAGCCTGGTTGGCATGCATCCGAATTGGTCTGTTTGACGAAGTTTTTCTCATAATGATCATGAGTGGATTCTCATCTTGAATACCGTATTTGCTCGCATATAACTCACACTTTTTTGACTGAGTGTGAAAATTTTCGGTGCAAGATATACGTGGGGAAAGACTGTATTCCTGAAAGAACACAAAATCTGCATTATTGAAACAAGGCAACTGGCATATGGTACTTACCCTATTAATTGTCCCTGGCGTCAATCTCAGAGGTACTCTCGCGTGCATCATTGTGGTCATCATCCCATACTGCTTCATCCTGACTTCCGTCCATTGCATTTGCGATGCCCGTCTGCAAGAAGCTCTTTACAACAATGGCCGTCAACACCATAACCCATGCCTGTATAACCCAATCACACAAGAGTTCAACTGATAGCCTCTTTATTTTGCCTGCTAGCGTCAGCTCGTGCCCCCCTCCCGCCATCCATTCGGCGTACAATTTATGAATGTTGTCCTTGAAGGGCTTATTGATGGAAACATCGAAGGGCTGTAGACAATGTGTGAGCCCACCAGGAATTACAAAGACATCGGTTTTCAGTTCTTGAATACATTTCATCGTGTCTTCCACCAAGTGTCTGCAGAAACTGTTCCTCACCATACCCTATCCCATATCCGTTGAGTCAATGACAACACGCCAGAGCTACGAAGAAGAGCTCTGGCCTATATGAGCACACTACCTTCGATTGAAATATTACAGACAGCGTATCAATTGTAAACTGGCTTTAACTTCACGTCTGTACGTCAATACGGCAAATGTACAATGTTTTGTTTTATTCTCTTTAATTAATCGCGTAGAGAAGCCCTTTGGTTTTAGTTTTAATGTGAGATAATGCGAGTTTCATCTTGTTCCCGGAGGGAGGAAATCCAGCTACGGGAAGAGTGGATGTTATGACGTCGTGCTGTAGAGTTCCGCCCGCACACATGAGTCCCACATGTTAGTTGTTGCTTTGTGCTGCATTGTGTATCACTACTTTGTTTCCACACTTCTGAAATCGCCTTTTGTTAATTGATAGTTGATATTTTCTTGTTTAGTTCGGTAGCAAGTGACAAAGTTAGTAGCCGAGGCTACGGGAGTTTCTGTAGCGAGTATTTATCGTGCACGAAGGGAGTTGAAAAATGCGAGAAGAATTGTTTCGTCTAGTAATACCCGTAACTAAGTGCAGTTGCTGGACAAGTAAGATGCCTTTACAAAGGACGTGATTTGCAGGAAAGTTCACGAGTTCTTTCTCAAGAAAGAAATGCCTAACATCGATAAGATTCTAGCGTCTATTAATATTGACGGTTTTTCTGGAAGGACTTGAACTTGTTACTCCTCAGAGGTGGGAAATGAGCGTATAACACGTTATTGAAAAGGAAGAGGTCAAAATGTGTAGAATTGATGGCCTTGTGGACGTTATCATCGAACGTATGGTCATTAATGTGAATAGCTCGGATACCGAGTCATGACGGCATGAAGGGGATCGAACTTTTAGAATCCAGCGACTAGTACGTAGGCTATATAGCGTGTAATACTTTTCTGAAAATTGTTGTCTCTCTTCATCGATGTATAATAGGTGTATTTTGTAATTTAAATGATGAGAAAGTATTGCTAACATTGCCTGTAAGTTAGCCATGCTATTATTTTTATTTTTTAATTATTATCATTCATAACCTTAACAGTCTACTCGAACTTTCGTATGTTTCTGAACATGCTACCTTTAATAAACTGATATACCATACGAGATGTTTCATCCGAAATAACTATCAAATTTCAACTTTTTAGAACTCGGAATGATATTGTTCTGTACCCCCCCCCCCCCCCCGGGGGGGGGGGGGGGGGTAGGCAGAACAAGGGAATATGGGGTGAGTGTAAGGGATGGTGTTTAATTGTGGTGAGCTTCACCGAAAGTGCTGAAGCTCCGAATGTGTGTACGAGAGGGCGTTGGGATCGGGAAGAGCCTTAGGTGATGGGGGTCGCAGATACTAAAGCCATCATTTTGCAACTCTGTAACCAGGGTGTCTACCGGTGACAAAAAGTAACGAAAGTAACGAAAAAGTAGCTAATTTAACAAACGGGTTACAAAAGTAACGAAAAGTAGCTAATTTTATGTCTGGATAGTTGGAGGTAACGAAAATTCGCTGAGGTTGGTGTAAATCATTTAAAATCGCGCTGGTAGGCTCACAGATTGCGATGGAGCAAGTTTCATGCGTAAGCCATATTTCCCCGTGCCCGACCTCAAGGAAATGCATACTGAGGATACCTTGAGTTTATGCATTGGTTCAACATCTATTTTCGTCATCAAGAAGCGTTTTTAGTATTTTTCTGTATTATTAGAAAACATGACTTCGCGAGACGTTTATTCGCGGAAACTTCCGAAACTCGACAGAAACCTCTCATTTCTGTTATTGACCTCTACATTTGGAGACTATCTCAAATGGAAGTCCAGAAATAACATGAAATAATTTAATGTCACAATCTTGTGAAATAAATATAGTTTCAAAAAAAATCACGAAAAAGACTTCGAAATTCTATTTCTTCTTCAAACTTTGGTTCCATCGGATATATAATCTAATCGGTTATCTCGAAAGCTTGTATGATGCGTGATTCAAATTCGAAAGAAAATGTGCCCTCTTGTATTATTCGTGCAATCCTCTCAGAATATTTAGTAAAATTTGATACCCACTTCAAACGTTTATCCTCCAAAATTACATCCTCAAGAATCTCGTAAAACGGACGGAGATCGACGCCGGTTGCCTAAAATCATAAAACCTGTGCCCAATCGTGAACTTCAGACGAGGACTGCGGGAATCCTGTCAAAGGTGATAGGGCACCCATCACAAAACATTCCGAAATCTACTCGCCACTTTTCCCATGACCGTATACTTAAAAGTGTACGGGGAGCGAGAAGTGCATCAACCCACTTAGAAATGATCCACCTGATCCACCGTGAACTACCAACCACAGCGTAGGGACAGCGAGAATCATGGCACTGACCATACAACATGTCCATAACTGCTCGCGATTTTAACCATGCCCAACCTCGAGTTTGCCTCCACCATTCTGCCACATGGAGGAAAGAGAGGAGTTGCCCTGAGCTCTTTCGGTGAAGCAAAGCGCTGAATCCAAACTGGGCATAACCTGGCGTAACTTGTATTTGGTGTTCTGTGACTTGTATGTTGCAGAGCATTGTGCATGGTTATTTCAGAGTTTGTTTCGAATAATGGCGTGTAGTGCATATGGTGGCACGAATCGACAAAACAGAACGTAACAGGAAGCATAAAAACATAATAGGCCTATTGTTTACCTTACTTGAATGTTACAATATCAATTGAAGCTGAACCATTGCAAGTTTCATCCATGCAATTCTGTTGCAGGTTGAGATTATTTTCTATTATTTTTATGTAATTAATATTGATAGCAATTACTAAATATATTGTATCACAATTTGAGGTTATGCATAGCTGATAATCAAACGTATTTCTTCTGTGAGCAAGAGTGTTTTGAAATTACTTACGATATTTTACCTCTCGATGGTTTCCTGAAAAGAAAAAAGTGGATAAGAGCAGTCAGAAGGGAAAATTGGATTCCCACTAAATTTCCAAATTTGTAGCCCACAAGCCTGTTTTCAATTTAATCAGTGCTTCAGCGTATTATTACCTTTTGCCTAGTCTTTCTTACAAAACTAGTCTTGGGTAGGTACTCTCATATTTGTATTTAAATTTGCATTTAAAAAGATAATACAGCTGATTTGTGTCAAGTAACGTGTACAGAGTGTATTCTGCTACTCCAAGATAAAATCTTGAATTGGCATTGTATTTGGTACCGGAAAGTGTTCACAATGTCGTATTTTTTGTGCAAATATAAGTCCTTTCCAAGTGTTTTAGGTATTAATTTGGAGGTACCGAACTTTTAAATATTAAAATGTGTACGAACAATGAGTGAAAATGTATGGAATGTATGTGCTCGAAATTAGGCCTAAAAACTGATGAATGCGTGAACAATACGAAATTAAAAATAAATTTGGTGTATATACCATAATTAGTTCGGCATAATTAGTTGCCAAGTTGTTTCTCCTTTGGTAAACCTTGCACCTTCCGATGCCTGTTTTCAATTTAATCAGTGCTTCAGCGTATTATTACGTTTTGCCGCGTCTTTCTTACAAAACTAGCCTTGGGTAAGTGCTTTCATATTTCTATTAAAATTTGCATTTAAAATGTTAACACAGGTGATTCGTGCCAACGTGATGAACAGAGTGTATTCTGCTACTCCAAGAAAAAATCGTGAATTGGCATTGCATTTCTTTCAGTAAAATCAAAGACTAGTAGGAGTAGTGTACGGCTTGAAGCATAGGAATAGCCATTTTCTTGCTACTCAAAGAGGGCGTGCCGTTGGTCATCAGCATCTTGCACTAGCCAGCGCAGTGAAGGCATCGCCTTACGGTTCTTTCCTCCATGTTCTGCCAGGACAGGTAGACAGGCAGACAATCGTTCAACGGCCGCGTGGGGCGCCACTTGCAAAATATCACGTTCTCAGTGTCCAACAGTGAGGACAATGTGAATCTCTTTAAAACGACCGAGAGAGGCAGCGATTGCAATACATGGCGATATTTCTCCGCATTCTATGACGAGGACAACTGGATTCTTGTCAATTGGACAGCAAGCGTCTCCAATTGCGTAATAATGCTATAGTTTTCCGTGCCCATCCTCCAAGACAATGGAAGTCTCGTCGAGCGACTAAAAGTGACACCGATTATGTAAATCGTGATTTTTCTCAGTGTTCTATCGTGAAAACTCTGTGAATCTTGCTAAACGGCTGAGACCTACACCGATCGTGTAACATATCGATATTTCTCCGTACTTGACTGCGAAGGCAGAATTCGGTGACGATCACGTAACGTCGCATATTTCTTCGTGATTTACAGCGGGGACGAAGGAAATCTCCCCATACGGTCAAGATCAGAGCAACCTCTTGATAATCATAACAACTTCTGGTACACTAGGCGGCATATTAGCTGAAACAACTCATTTGATATTAAATGTCTATTATTTATTTATTATTTTTTACATTTTTGTAACACTACAGTGAACTTCCTTCACCTCTTTAAACACAGTTGATTGTTGTTTATCTTCACCGCGTGATGAGCTCATATGCTTGCAGTCCGCAGACTATCTTGAATTAAAAGGCAACTAAAATTAACTAAAAGGTAGCTTTAAAAGTAACTAATTTTTACTTCATCCTTACAGTAGACACCCTGGTAATGTAATGAATCAAATCGTATTCCCAGTTTTTGGCCCTCTGAATGCCTTGCGTGTTCGGTTGGTGTTTCTATGAGAGAAAGGTACTGTACCCGATAATCCCGAAAGGATCCTGTTGGAATATCCATTGCCCCCGCTGGATTGCCTATTTCTCATTGCTCCGGCAACAACAACATTAGAAATCCCTTCCAACATGGTCTTTAGGGATTTACAGACAGCAGTTACCAGAATATTGTGGATCAACAACAAACTACATGGGGCACTCACCTTTACTTACCTCGGGGACTGGGACTTCAGCTTCGCCTACACTACATCCACGATACTCTGCTCCTAATATTTAAAATGAATCACACTCCAACATCAATGGAAAACAATCTGAACAAATTTATTAACAAAAAGGTAAACTAATCTACTATAAACAAATAACAATAAATGAATTTAACAATAGACATTAAAATAAAAAAAACACTCACACCTCCTTTAAACTCTACATCTACAGCTATAAATTGTTTATCGTTGTAATATCATGTCGACAAAATGACTTGATGTTACACAAATAGGATAAAATAACACACATGTTATTTATAGTGTCAGATAGAATTCAATCCTGACCGGGATAAACTAGCTTTGAATTCCTAGCCAAAGATTTGAATAATCTTCTATCAAAAGGTATTTCCTCTAACATATTAAATGAACAAAGCTCTTAGCTTTACAGATAATAAGAAAGTTTTGTCAATGTCTTAATGTTTTCTACCCTACACAAAGAATGTTCATAGGAATTAAGGCTTCGGTCTTATCATACGACTAGTATTTCTTAGATCGTCGATAGTTTATGTACAATAATGATATAACAATATCATTCGATGTTTCTTCTTTTCTTGAAGTTATATGTCGTTACATTAAAGTGCTCAAATTAAATTTAATAAGAATTTAATTTGAAGCTATGACACAATGTCAGAATACTTGGTTTACATGATATTAAAATTCGGAAGTCGAAACGACTAGTCTCCTATGAGGCAATATGATTCCTCAAACAAAATTTTAATGTCAGTTCCACAACTGGTCCGTAGAATAAAATTGAAAATAAGATGAAATGCAATCACCTTCTAAATAATCTTGCAGTATAAAAATCTCAACACACATCTGAAGTGTAAAATATCAAAAGCACTGAAATACATGAAATGTGAGAACATAGAAAAATGGAATAAGATCGCCGAAAATATGGAATAAGATCGCTGGCTCAGAATGTCACTAATCAAGCTCTATATAACAATTGAGATACACTAATACCTTATTTAGACGAAAACTTGAAGATCAATGTAAGTATTGCCACAATACTTTAGATGTTTCCTCAGTACAAGACACTGAGATGGATCTGCATTCGAACCTCGGATCTGCGACCTCAGAGATAAGAAACGTCTCACTCTGGAATTCACCAACATTCACTTGGGCTTGAACAACATCCTTCTGGCAAATTCTTCTGTGTTGCTGGGCTACCTTCCCTAGCATCTTGACAAATCTCTTCTGTAAAGTCTCCATTCTCCGTCGTAAATATGTATCAGCTTCATCATTGGAATATAATTATGGAAATATTCATATAAATAGTGAATGAAATGTTTCCATTGCTAATTGATGTTATATTAGTGTTCGTAGACCGACGAAAATGCACAAGATGGACCGTACACTACGTCTGTATTCAAGAATACGTTGTCTAACGAAGCTCCATCGTTGTATCTTAACTCCTGTTATTGAATATGTCTCTGGCGCATGACTGTTTAGTTCATCATATCAACAATATAAAATAAGTTGAATGATAATGTTTGAAGAATAATAATAGTCATTCTGTTAATGTTTATGTGTTACGCCAATATTACCGTACAAGTTCTCCGCCACTGTTCACTTGAACTGCGTTTGTCAACTTCACTTTGCAACTTATAATGATCTTCAGCTCTATTTCCAACACATTTGGAAATCTAACTTGACAGGCTGATATTGTCGAAACTGTGAATATTTAAGCGCTCAACTTTCCACAATATATAGTAGGCGACCTGTTCTTAATAAATGTTCACTTATTTAACTTCAAATCTCAATATTGTATGAAATATAATCAATACTATGTTCCTCGCAACTTCACACAGAATGGAAGTGCGATGATCTCTACCGTTCCACCTAGCTATACTCGTGCCTCCACAAGTCGACAGTCGTCGCACTCGGACTAAGCTTTGGGATCTCCGTTAACCCAGTAAAAACACTTCCTCACTCTTCAAAGTCTGCTGGAATAAGAACCTCGATCCTTGGATCTCCCTCTCCAAGTCGTATTTTTGGCGGCCATATCAATCTCCCACCATAATTTTAGCGCGTAGATTACTAATGCTTATTACTGCGTAGATTAACCGATCTGTGGTTTTTAAAGTATCAGACATAATTTCTCTTAATATTCTCTTCATTACCAAATAAGAAAATCTTCTTCTAAGGGCCTAAATGCAAAATTTCATCATATTGTGTAATTAAAGTTGATCCCGTCTTCAATAAGACCTCTCCTCATTGGCTGTGGACTGGGATCCAATAGCATAATTTATAACAATATTTATAATATTAATTCCCAAACTCGCTGTTGCTATGCTAAATATAGCCTTCTAGAAGCGTCCATTGTGCAACATATTACGTGATCGGGCTCTCCCACAGTCTCGAGCTTGTAACACGACCCTCTTGTGTCACACTTCCAGAAATTATATTTGCTAGTTAAATTTTATCGTGGGGACGGAAAGTACTCTCATTTTGTCCCTGAATAATTCAATTTACGGGGGCAGTACCACTAGGGGAAGAACTTCAATTGTTGGACAATTATGATTCCCTTTGAAAGTACCATATATGTAATATGGTGATAAGTTCAAGAATTCTTTTCAATAACTGAATGCCCATAATTAACAATTCTAGCATATCTTAAAAGTGATGGTTGCTTGCATACTTTTTCACGTGTGACTGTAATTAAAGCTTTTGTATAAGTATTGTAAATCTGGGGACAACATGAGGCACTTGACCATTCTTCAAATCCACATCTTTAATGCATCCAAGTTGGCCTATTGTATTTGTTTTGTCCATGTTATGCAAAGCTTCATGTTCTTAAAACATGCTTCTGTTCAGTATTTAAGAGTGGAGAAATTTTTATCTCTTCTCATTCTTAACTGAAAGAAATAAATGACTGGGATCTTTCAGTTTGGTATTGCTGGTATATCCTTGTGAGTAAAATGCATGAAATAAGTCATTTGACTTGACAGTTTTGTGATTAAAACACTGTGGTGGGGATTTGGATGGTATGGATCATTATTAAAATATACATTTTCTCAGGTAGCTTGGTTTTTGATTCTTGTATGAAGATTCTCTTAGAACAGGGATACATTAAAATATACCTTTTCTCAGGTAGCTTGGTTTTTGGTTCTTGTATGAAAATTCTCTTAGAACAGGGATACATATTATGATTGAAAACCTGAAAAATGTTTATCTGAAATTGTTTCTACTCTGTGGAAATCCATCAACTTGTGCTGTACGGAAAAATTTCCATTCAAGGGAACTATTCCCACATACTGCACCTCCTATTACAAGTGTCTTAACTGAAAATAATGACATTTTAGTTGCATGCATCTTTTGATATGGAATTTGAACTCCTTCATCCTAGAACACACATATATTATATATGATTTTTTAGGCGATATTCCAGTTCTGTATGTTATACATGTTTTCTGCATTGTCTAGTAGAAGGCTGTCATATTTAAATTACGAAAGCTTTTGACATAAGTTTACTGCCGATTGGCAGTTTGTCCGTATACAAATAAGGATAACCCGACGTCACCAATTTCCTGGGACAATCCCTTGCAGTTCCTGGTGAATAAACTAGTGTTGGCTCCCATCCAGAATGCACATGGTTTGCCCTGGGTTGTCCTGGGTCCTAGAATTTCCTAGTTCATCTTGGGATGTTCGTGAATTAGCTTTTGAATGGTATTATGCTTATTATTACACTACTACAATGCTGTCTTCCTCCACATCAAATGTTATGACTAGGGCTCGGATCGATATGCTCGATAAAATCTCCAGATATGCTCAGAAAAAAAGAAAAAAAAAAAACATTATATGCTCGATAGATATGCTCGAAAAAACATTATATGCGGTTAAATATGCTCGAAAAACACTGTTAAAAACTATAGAAAGGAAAGTGAAACGAAAAAACCAGTAACATACCTTTATAAACGAGCTTTATTTTTTAATTGTATGTATGATACACTGCAATATACTCGCATTCAAGTTTTTCAAGTATATATAAGAGGAAGGAAGGACTAATGAAAAACCCTAAACAAACTTCAATTGCAGACGAATGGGCACTTTTGAAGAATGAAATAACAAAATCCGCAGAAGAAAACATTGGTAGGAAAGAAAGAATAGGTAGAAAACCGTGGATCACTCAGGATATACTAGAATTGATGGATGAAAGGCGGAAACACAAGAATGTAAGAGATGAAAAGGGGAAAGCAGAATACAGACGTCTGACAAATGAGGTTAACAAGAAGTGCAAGGAAGCGAAAGAAGAATGGTTGAAAGAGAAATGTGCAGGTATAGAAAATTGTCTGAAATTAGGAAAAGTAGACACAGCTTATCGAAGGATTAAGAATACTTTTGGGGAAAAGAAGACTAAGTGCTGTAATATTAAGGACACAAATGGAAAGCCTCTAACAGATAGGGAAGGAAAGGTTGAGAGATGGAAAGCTTACATAGAGAGTTTGTATAAGGGAAAGGAGATTGAGAATCATGTAATGGAAAGGGAGGAGGAAATTGATGAGGATGCCAAAGGAGATTTAATATTGAGATCAGAATTTGATAGAGCTTTGGAAGACTTAAGCAGGAACAAAGCACCAGGCATAGATGATATACCGATTGAGTTGCTATGCTGCATAGGAGATGGTCTGATCAGGTTATTTCACTTGGTGTGTAGGATTTATGAGGCAGGTGAGGTACCCCCTGATTTCAAGAAGAATGTAATCATCCCTATACCAAAGAAAGTGGGAGCTGACAGATGTGAAGATTACCGTACAATCAGCTTGATTACTCATGCTTCAAAGATCCTGTCTAGAATAATTTACAAGAGGATTGAAAGCCAGATAGAAACGGAGTTGGGTGAAGACCAGTTTGGTTTCAGGAGAAATGTAGGAACAAGGGAAGCTGTACTAAGTCTTAGGCTGATTTTGGAAGGTAGAATAAGGAAGGATAAGAGAACGTTCATGGCTTTTGTAGACTTAGAAAAGGCTTTTGATAACGTTGATTGGACTAAATTGTTTGACATTTTGAAATCGATTGGAATAAAGTACAGGGATAGGAGGGTGATATACAATCTGTACAGAAACCAGACAGCAGTCATTCGAGTTGAAGGACATGAGAGAGAAGCTGGTATTCAGAAAGGTGTAAGGCAAGGCTGCAACTTATCACCCATACTTTTCAATCTTTACATTGAACAAGCAATGAAGGAAATTAGAGAAAAATTTAAAGTGGGAGTGAAGATTCAAGGAGAAATAATTTCAACTCTGAGATTTGCTGATGACATAGTCATCTTGGCCGACAAGCCTGAGGATTTGAATGAGTTTTTGAATGGTATGGACTCCATCTTACGGAAAGAATTCATGATGAAAATTAATAAATGTAAAACAAAAATACTGGAATGCAGCCGAAATAAATCAGAAACCTCTATGGAGATCAAATTGGCAGGTGAAAAGCTAAAGGAAGTAGGAGACTTCTGTTACTTAGGAAGCAGAATAACCAGTGATGGACGAAGCAAAGAGGATATAAAAAGTAGGTTGGCTCAGGCAAAGAAAGCATTTCTACAAAAAAGGAATCTGCTGACATCGAATATAGATTTAGGTATTAGGAAGTCATTTTTGAAAGCCTTTGTCTGGAGCGTGGCGCTCTATGGAAGTGAAACTTGGACTATTGGTGCAGCAGAAAAGAGGAGAATTGAAGCATTTGAAATGTGGTGTTACAGGAGAATGATGAAGATCAGATGGGTAGATAGGGTTACAAACGAAGAGGTATTAAGACGAGTGGGAGAGGAGAGATGTTTCTGGCGACTGCTAATGAAGAGCAGAGATAGGTTGGTAGGACACATACTAAGACACCCAGGAATAGCAAGCTTAGTTATGGAAGGAAGGGTCGAGGACAAGAACTGGGACCAAGGTTAGAATATGTTAAACAGATTGCCTCGGATGTAGGGTGTCGGAGCTATGTAGAGATGAAACGATTAGCTCAGGACAGGGAGGCATGGAGAGCTGCATCAAACCAGTCAAAAGACTGAAGACTCAAACAACAACATAAGAGGAGTTTTCTTATAAAAGTTACAGTTTAAAAGTTAATTTACAAAATTTCAGAATTAGGCGAGTCAATGAAGTATATCTGCATTGGTCTGTAAAACAAGAATATTTTCTATGTTTTCAGTTTTGAATGATTTTCTTAAATCAGTCATAAAAGTTTCAATGACGAGAACGACCTCACTAAAGGTTAAAAACCTGCGGTTCTATTATTCGCACCAGATAGGCTTTTCACTAATTATTTCTGTTTTCGAACCTTAAGGCTGGTCAGTGCCCGAATTCAGGGGGAATTCGAAGAAAAGGAAACTATTTTTACGAAAACCACAAGAATATGCATTTATATGCTTCTATTCTGGAAACCGCGGTTTTATGCATTTATATGCTCGATAAATTTCAATTCTGTTGGTCCCAGAGAGGCGAAAATACCGCCGAAAGGCTTCTTTCAATGTGTACTATTCAGGAAAAAAATATGCATATATGCTCGAATCCGAGCCCTAGTTATGACTATTGCTTGGTAGTATTTTTGGGATTTGGATGTAAAAGCAGCAAAATTATTCAATGAAAAGTAATTTATAGAAATTAGCTTGTTTTTCTCTTTCCAGTTATATAATGTAATGCACGTATAGCCCTTATTATACCCGTTTAAGTGTGGTTGGGATGAGATGCGATTTCTGGAAGATCTGTTCCAACACTCGCCAGGGGTGTCTGGCGTATAAGTTGTCCATGTGGAGATTGTGTGTAATAGTCGGGGATCGAAACGGCCCTCTTTTTGTCTCCAGGAAGGCATTGTTCACCAACATCATATTGTCCTCCTGGCTCCTCAGAACCATAATTCAGTCGGTTATCAGCTACTGTTGTTCATTGTGGATACCACTGTTAATGTGAGATTTTCAAAGTGAAATATGAGGTCCTGTAGTTCTGATACTACGTAAAAATGTAGATTTTGTGGCTCACGATGGTGAGATTAACGGTTGCGTGAAACTACAAGCTTCTTTCCTTGTAAAACTGAAATATATTGACAAGTATATATGACCACATTTGTTGGCTTGAGACACTATGCATGTTACGATTATCCCTTGAGGCAACTTACCTGATTCTGTCGTCCATGGATTAAAATAATTGCGAATATATCACAAAATGATGATTCAAATTATTAGTCTGAGGCGAACCTCAAATATAGAAGAAAGGCAACGCTGTCCTTTCGTGTCCTTTGCGAACAGCAAATGTTGTGTGGAAGGAAGTGATGTAGATTTGCTGAAATGAATGCTGCGGAGTAGCACAGGTTTTCTAGTTTTGTTTGAATGCAAAATCTGCAGTCTACTCATAATATTCTTCTTGCTGTCTGTGTTTTCTTGTCAGTATGAGACCTACCCCTGCATTACCATTATTTGATTTAGACCCTGTGGTCTCCTGACCAGAATTCTTATTCTTTCTGTCAAGCATACTTCACTAATCCCACTTCAACTTATCCATATCCTTTTGTAAGTTCTTTAACCTACCACCACTACCAATCAGACTTCTAACATTCCACCCTCTGATCCATAGAACATTGACCTTAGTGATGTTAACCCCCTCTTTAGTAGTCCCCCACTTAGAGATCCGAATAGGGGATTAGTTTAGGGAGACCAGATTCTGATAATGGAAAAAAAAAAAAAAAAAAAGAGGGACACTCAGGCATGTCATGTCAATTATTGTCTGTCGAGAAAGCGGATCCTATAATCGGGCATTTGTGCAATATTTATGATATTTAATTTCAAAACAAATATTTTATTCACTAAAACGTGGTATAGTATTGTGCCCGTTTAGACCGGAGTCCGCACGACCACATATGCATTTTACCAAGAATCAGTCAGCACGAGAGTCAAAATATCCCGGGGCGCCAGATGGGTTAAAGCTAATCGCAAAAACGACATCAAATGAAAGAAATGCTTTACTGATTTTTGGCTCAATGCAACAATAAGGATAGAAGGAGATTCAACTGGGCATAACACATCATGTAAAATTATCTCATTTCATTCTGAATTTAAAATTGACTGCAAAAAAATAAAATGCTCAAAGCAGCATCATTCACGTGTGGCGACCCACATTACTATTTACACAATGTACAGAAATTTTCCAACACATTGGACAATTATCTTTGGAAACACAAGTCTGATTATCAGTCCTGTAGACTGTGTTCCAAAATTATATCCATTATTTATGATTAAATCCAGTTCAAATTTAATTGTCTTTACTGGAAATACTGTAGTTCACTGGTTGAATTTTTACATAATATTAACACTCGTAGAATAATTGTTCATAGAATTTTTAACTTTCACTTATTTTTCCAGTTTCAAAAAAAATATTGTCAAAAAATATTATTCTCTCTGAATCAACACAAATTATGTACACATATTAATAACAACATCTGAAAAGTATTTGACCATTGAGCATAGCATCGAAGAACTGTGCGAAGCACAACAAAATTAATTGTTCTTCTGACATTAAACGTTTCGAGAAGTGACTCGATTATGAACTTCAAGTTCCTAACAAAATATATGATTTCTGAATCATCAACTTGATCAATAAATTGTTGGACCATTCAATTATTCGATTTTCCACTTGGAATCATTATTAAGAAAAATATTTATATTTGTGGCCATTTTAGTAACTTTCACAACTTGCAATTCTTCGACAGAATGCGGAAATAAGAATTGTAGCTTCATAATAAATTCATTTAGTTCATGGCACTAGGATTGAAAACATCCTTCAAATTATTCGTGGTTATAGAATTATTTTTAATTGGCAGTGGCCCATTCTATTATTTGTGTAAGAACACAACATTCCAACAACAACGGCAAAGGTCTTCCTCTGAAGAAGAATAAAATACTATCATGACAAATCCGGGTTCTAGCAAAATCAAAGTCTTAATGGAATCCGTAAACAAGGTTGAAATAAGAACTGATGGTTTTTAAGAAATAACCTTTGGGTCATTCATACGACGCAATGTGTAGTTCCAATACTCCTTCTTTAACACTGAGTCATCGAACCTGCTATTTGATTGATGCTCTAATAAAAACCTCCTCATTCCTGCGACTTAAACATGCGCACCTGGGAATGGCATTTCAACTACTCCACACACATAAATTTTCTTCCCAAAATTTATACAATAAATCAAGCCTCTGCTTGTTATCAACACTGGAAGATTTATAAACTTACAAGTTTATTTTATTTTACCATTCAGTTCAACCCGTGAAGTTACCATACTTATGATAATCTTTATTTCACTTTCAAATGTGTATTTACGTCATGATTTTATATAAATACAAAAATATCCTAATTGATACAAATATCATTTGCTTCCCGTTTCATGCCTCTCCGTGTTATCTGAAAAATATACTTTACTCATTGCAAATATTAACTGTTCAAGCAGAACTGTAATGTTGGTTGAATGCGGGCTTGCGCTAACCACTCTCCTTTGGAAAATCACCTGTTCCAAACTAGAAATGATTAAACTACTTCATAAGCTCTCTCTCAATAAATGTGATTATTAGAAAATATAAGATCCAAGAATTATTTAGAAAAGTTATGAAAATCATTATTATTATTAGTGGATTATTATTATTATTAGTTATATTATTTTAAATGAGTTTAATTATTATTTCATTATGTGAGAATCCACATGTTCGACTCTTCGAATATGGATAAAATATCCATCTCTCAACAAAAATAATTATTAACTTTTACAGTTACATCGGTTGATTACCGTGATTATCAAAAAATATGAAACATTCAAATAAATGCTCGTTCTGCTCGGTCATGGATCCTAAACTGTTCTGAGTGCTGAAAATACTCAGAATAACTCTAATATGTCTTGCGTAAATCATTGCAAGATTTAAATACGAAGAAAAACAAATGTGTTGGTCATCTGCAGAAAATGAGTTTGTTCCAATTAGCTAGGCATAATATAAAGTCAAAAGTGGCTTACATTTCTCGTTGGTCTTGAAGCATAGTGAACCTGGTCTGTACCAGATTTATCCAGATACATGTCCTATCGGACACGCACGTCTAATCCTTGTATCGGCCGCCATTATATACCCACAATCTGTCTAACACGACATAGTGGAAATATTTCTTGAAGTTTGAAGTAACTGCTGATCCATTTTAATATTGGCTTCAATTAAGTCCATAGCATTTTGCTTAAATGGGGTCAGATTCAAGTGATCTATTCTCAAATATGTCAGTTGTAACATAACTCACGGTAATCTTTTCAGTACAAGAAAACACTGACAGTCTAAACCAATCAACGGCTGTTCTGAAGATCGTTCCCTGGGCATGGCTTATCACCATCTATCATGCGCGAAGCAACATATAGTTTCCCTTCGTTGGCTAATGAACAACACCGTGATAGACTGGCCTTCAATATACTGATAGATCGGAGTGGTTATCAAGTTACAATTTATGAAACTGACTAATTGGATTAAAATATCCAAGTATTAAATTATTATTACTGGACTGTGACAAAGTACTTTCTAGACAAAGTCTAGCATATGTCCATATAGAAATAAAATATTTCACCAGTGTCCGTAGAAAAATAACAATCACCTTAGTGATTCTCTCTGCCGGAAACTTACTATGTTCCACATGTATCGCAGCACTTGTGTAACTATCACAATTTAAAGATATCTTCTGCGTAGATCCGGCAACCATGTGCCTTGGCTCAACGTGGCAGCACCTTGTCATGCAAGAGCTTGGTTCGAAGTGAGCTGATGTTGCTTGGGCCGGCCGGTTTTTATTCAAAACGGTCAGGTCCACGCTGCATCACGCTGAAATCTGGAAATCCTCATATCTCTGGTGTCCCTGGTCCGATTTACTTGATACTAAGTGCATTCTCTTTCATTTGGCCGTGCCAGTAATCTGATCCAAGTCTCAAGTCTCTACTCCATGGCTAACTATTTAATCAACAAATAGTCTCGACCTCTGCTACTACTCGCTACGTCACTTGACATGCTCTTGGCTGCATAAAGTTTCCATTCCCTTCTAGAAGTAATGGAGCGCGATATTCAAATATCTCAACTTTCAAAAGCGGCTGTAGCCTTTCCCTTGATATCTAGGTGTCTGAATCTTGGAATACCCATTCCTAGAGTTGGGCACATCCACCCCACACCTAGCAAAAAATAAAAATTGAAAAATTTTTATTTTTCCTATCTACACATTAAATCATCTGGTTCTTGAATAGTAAATCTTCAAATTCGCTGCATTATAAGTTCCCACGATGTTACCAGTTCGTGTATTGGCGATTTTATAGCTTCCATTGTTGTTTACTTCCACAATACGATATGGTCCAGCGTAAAGGCTTGCAAATTTCGAGTACACTCGATTTTGCACGTCAGAGGGTGTAGGTCTTTTCACTAAAACAAGAGTTCCTACGCGCAAGGGTCTGTGAAAACGCTTTCCTCTCACTCTGCGCTCTCTTTTCTCAGCTTGGCTCCTCAACTTGTCTAAAGCTAGAGTTTCCCTCATCTGACGACTTGGTTCAATCTCAGGTGGAATAGAGATGATTCGATCCCATAATCTTGTTGGTTTAATTCCATGATGAAGCAACATGGGAATCTGTCCAGTACTCTCATGAATTGTAGAGTTGATGGATTCGGATGCTAATGAGAGAACATCCATCCATTTCCAATTCTCATTTGGACAATAGAGGCGGCAAAATTTTGCTATTTCAGCCATCACGCGTTCTGCTGGATTGCTTTCAGGATGTCTGATAGAACAAAACAATTGTCTAATCCCAAGATTATTCATGACGGTTCTAAATTCTAAAGATGTAAATTGGGGTCCACGATCTGATAAAAGGAATTCCGGTTTGCCTGCTTCCGGAATTACGTTGTCTCTAATTCTCTTCGCACAATATTTTGCGTTTGCCTTCTGAATTGGGTATAACATAGTGTATTTGCTGAAAACATCCATGGTCACCAGAATATATCGGTTACCTCTTTTAGACTTTGGGAGAGGACCATAAAGATCAGTCGCGAAGATTTCACAAGGCTTAGAAGGAATAATAGGCCTTGGTAATTCTCTCAATAATCTAGAGTTATGTTTACTCCTTTGGCATAAGTCGCATTCTCGAATAGTGTTCCTGACAGTTTGTCGCATTCGCTCCCACGAAAATTTTTCTTGTATCATGTTGACCGTCTTATCTACTCCAGCATGACCTGCAATTCGATGTGCCATCCAGATAATGGGTTTTTGCATTCGTGGAGGTATCACTACTCTCAGCTTCGTATGGTCGGGATCTGCAAACTTGTAGATTAAACCATCTAACATCATAAAATCTCTTGAAATTCTTTCAGTTTCCACAAAATCATCATCATTTGGATCCATGTCTCCCTGTAGAAAACGAAAAATGTTTCTAAAACGTCGGTCTCTCCTCTGGGATAAATGCAACAATCTTAACCTTCTCAAGGTATCCTCATCCTCCTGCGTCAGGTTAACTTGAAAAACCTTAGATGTAGACTCCACTGCTCTACTCAATAAATCGGCTCCAACGTTCAATTTTCCAGGAGTGTGTTCAATAACTAGGTTGAATTGTTGAATAAAAAGTGACCATCTAGTTATCCTATCACTGGCAAAGTTTGTTCTCAAGATAAACTCCAATGCATGGTGATCAGTCCTCACAATTACTGAATGTCCAATTAACATTTTCTTCCACGACTCCAACGCGAAGATTACAGCAAGTGCTTCTAACTCTGTGGTGTAATAATTCCTTTCTGATGGACGAAGTTTCCTGCTTATGAACGCCAGGTAACGTCTCTTGTGATCGTCATCTTCTTGAAGAAGAATAGCTCCAATCCCTACGGTGGATGCATCAGATTCTATGATGAAATTCTTGGTAAAGTCAGGATACTCTAATTTCACACTGTTTACCAATAACCTCTTGGCATCTTGAAATGATTGTTCACAATCTTCATTCCATTTCCATTTGTTTCCTTTCTTTAATAATTCCTGCAATGGAGCAACCGTCTTGGTGAAGCTTGGACAATGCCCTGCAAAGAATTGGCATGTCCCGAGAAAACTGCGGACATTCTTCACTCTAGTAGGTCTAGGGAAATTTGCAATCACCTGTATCTTTGTCTCGTTGGGACGGTATCCTTCACCATCCAAAATGTGGCCCAAAAATTTTACTTCCTTCCGAAAGAACTGACATTTTCGAAGGTTTACTTTAAAGTTCGCTTTTCTCAAATCTGCGAATAACATCTGAAGATGTAATAAATGTTCCTCCTTAGTCTCAGATACAATTAGGATATCATCTATGTAACGAATTGCTATCTCTTTTACTTCAGGACTCAAGTTTTGTTCCAGTGCTCTGATCAAAACAGATCCAGATGTTTTGACTCCAAATGGTAGACGGCGGAATACATATGTCTGCTGGTCAAACATAAATCCTGTAAACTTTTTGGAATCTTCACTAAGCCTAATGTGGTGGTAGGACGAAGTGAGATCAATGTTAGAGAACCAGACCTTGCCTTGGAATTTCCTTAACAGTTCCCTAATGATTGGTGGTCTGTCATACTCTGGCAGCAATCTTGAATTCAAATTTTGCGCGTCTAAACATAGTCTCAGACTTCCATCTTGCTTAGACACTACTGCTAATGGATTGACATAAAAGGTAGTGTACTTTTCAATCACATTGTTGCTTTCCATCTCTTTGATAAGCACTTTTACCCTTTCTCGATGCTTTTCCGCTACCAGATACAATTTAGCATGGAAAGGTGCATCATCATTTACACGAATACGATATTCAAAATCTTTAATTTCACCAGGTTTAATATCAAAAATATCGTGGTACTCTTCCAAAATTTTTCCTAGCTCTGGGGACTCCTTCTCAGTGTAGACTTCTCTTCCTTCAGCTTCATGAAAAATCAGAGACCATTGAGCATCTCCCTCGATGTCTTCCTCTTATTTTCCCTCGAAGTTTATCTCTTCGGTATTCTTGAATCTGATCGTCTCTGTCTTCATGTCTATCACTGCTTGATATTTCTGAATGAAATCCGCTCCCAATATCATGTCAAAAGCCATGTCCTTCATTACTACAAACACATGTCGGAAATCATGTCCTCCAATAGTAACACATAAGTTTTACACAGAGATATTTTGTTGGGTATTATTCCTTGGATTTTAATTCCTGATACTGGAATCTCCTCTAAATTCTCTTTGAGCTTCCACAGAATATAAAGCTTCTCGCTCACAAGACAAAGCATAGCCCCAGTATCAATCAAAGTATCGACAGGCATACCGAATACTTCGCATGATATGATTGGCATTTTAATTCTTGTACCCATTTCTTTCCATTCGTCATTATGTTGAATTAAGTAATCATCCTCTGCTTGCCATTTAATAATTCTGGAAGTGAAAGTGTTTAAAATTCTATCTTCTACTGTGAATTCGAAGTTTTTTTTTCTTTTCCATTTCCCCGGGATTGTTGTGTTCCCGATGGACCTGGTTCATTGGGCTTCTGTTCCAAGAACTGCAAGTTTTCTTGGTGTCTTTCTTCCAAGTTCTTCCTCGTCTCCTTATTGAACTCTTCATTGGACTGACGAGTATTCACATTCCCTCTGTTATTATAGTTATTGTTTCTACCATAGTATCTTCTTTCCTGGTACCTTCCTTGATTATCCCTTGGCCTTCTCCATCGAGTATTATATCGATATCCACCATCCGGTCTCGCATAAGGCTTGTAACTGTATCGGTTATTGTACTGATTCCATCCTCTTTTATCGGGCTCTTCCCTCGGCGTTTTCTCTTCTCGCCCCTCTCGAATCTCTCGAGGTGTTTGGGAATAACTGTCGGCCATAACAGCGTACACAGCGTTGTTATTCTTTCCTCCCTTCTGATGGAAGAATTGAGCGTTCGTGTGATCAAGTTTCTGCAATACCTCGTCAAATTGCTCCATATCATAAATGTCAGCAGCGATCAAAGTTCTTTGGACGTCTGCTGGAAACTGACGTATTAATGCGGTAATTAATTCATTATCTGGCATCGGCGGATCTAAATGTTGTAGTTTAGAAAGCTGTATAGAAAAGTACGTAGACTATAGAGTAGGTTGTGACGTCGAGAATCTCTTTGAATATAATTCTGCTCTGACTTGCTGTTGGGTTTCCGGGGACCAAAACTTTTTTAATAACCAACGGGAAAACTCCTCAAAATTGGTGAGAGTGGACCTAAAAGCTCTAAACCAAAGAAGTGCGGGACCTTCCAAAAATTTCCCTATCACTCGGATCTGTCTTTCCTTAGGGATTTTGGAATCTTTTAGGTAATCACCTGCTTCTCTCAAGAATTCTACGGGTGTCACAGAATCTCGCCCTGAAAATTTAGAAGGCTTATCCTCTACATTCTTGAATACAGTTATGGGGTTGGATTGAAATATTGTCCTGACCTCATCCTGTCTTTGACTATCAGTTTCTCTAGCTGCTCCTAGGTTTATCTGTATCTGTTCTTCTCCCCTTATACTTGGCATTTTCAACAGATGGCCAGACTGTTTCTCGTCCTTGATTTGGGTTTTCATAGCCTCAATTTCCTTATGGTTTTCTTCTGCCATTTTTTTAATTGCTTCGGTTTCCTTACAGTTCTCCTTGACATCAGTGGATATCTGGTTCATAACAGCCTCGTGACTTTTCAACGACCCTGTCATATCTGATATGTCCTTCTGAGTTGCTTGGATATCTTTGGAAATTACTTGAATATGGGATGACAAAGATTCCCCAATTTCCTTGACTCCCTCTTGGTTTTCCAGTTTGAGTGTGTCTTTAATTTCATCGATAACTGTGGTTTTAATTTCAGTTTGTAATTCATTAATTACACCTTCTCTTATTTCTCCCATTACGAGTTCTTTGAATTGTTCTGTCAAACGTTGAACAACTAGAATTACCATCTCATTGCTCTCTTTCTTTACTCTGACTTCTAGGTTGATCATGTCTTCACCAACTTTCCTAAGACCATGTTCTATCCTATCAGCTAAGCTTTGGGATCTTAGATCGGCATCGCGAAATTTATCGTCCATTAAACTTGCGTTAGTGGCTAATGAAGTTTCGAGCTCATGTGTTTTTTCGCATAATTTAGTCATTTTACTCTCAAGTGACATTTTCAAGATTTCCGAATTCTCTTTAAATTTATTTTCCATAGAATTAAATTTACTATTTAAATTTTCTTTCAAGTTATCTTTTAACCTGCTTTCTAACAAATCGGAATTTTCCTTGAGTTTATCATCTAAACTTTCTTTCAAATTATCTTTTAACCTGCTTTCTAACAAATCGGAATTTTCCTTGAGTTTATCATCTAAACTTTCCTTCAAGTTATCTTTTAACCTGCTTTCTAACAAATCGGAATTTTCCTTGAGTTTATTTTCTAAAGAATCAGAATTTTCTTTAAGTTTCTTTTCCAAAGCCTCTGTATTTTCTTTCATAATGGCGGCTACACGCCGTCCAGCTTCTTTGGAACTCTCTTCCAAACTCCTCATCATCCTCATCATCTCTTCCATAATTTTCAATTATTATTCAAAACTTAGGGGTATACATGTCGGCAGACACAAGCTTATAACTATAACAAGAAATATGAATAGCTAATTGGAACACTCTAATAAAATGAGATTTGTCCTAATGTCGACGTGATGGAAAAACAAAATTCTCTACTTTTACGAATTACATTTACCACAATATCACAAGAAAAATAATGCAAGTTCTCAAATATCCTCCACCTGGATTCTAATAATGCGTATGTCCAGTCATCGAACGTTTACTACTGAATTTACTTGACGCCCTAATGGTTAAGCCATTATCAAAAATAATCAAACCCATTCTAATTATTAACCCAGTTAAATTTTTAATTTTCCCCACTAATTGGGTTTCCTACTAATTTATTCATCCAAACCAGACATCTCTCAACTCCCAAAATATCTATATAAAAATTTATCACAATTTAAATCGGCATGCGATTGACCGTGTCTAACTCGAGCCCCACGTTCGAAGCCATTTCTCTCTCTATCTTATTTTATGTGCCCGTTTAGACCGGAGTCCGCACGACCACATATGCATTTTACCAAGAATCACTCAGCACGAGAGTCAAAATATCCCGGGGCGCCAGATGGGTTAAAGCTAATCGCAAAAACGACATCAAATGAAAGAAATGCTTTACTGATTTTTGGCTCAATGCAACAATAAGGATAGAAGGAGATTCAACTGGGCATAACACATCATGTAAAATTATCTCATTTTATTCTGAATTTAAAATTGACTGCAAAAAAATAAAATGCTCAAAGCAGCATCATTCACGTGTGGCGACCCACATTACTATTTACACAATGTAGAGAAATTTTCCAACACATTGGACAATTATCTTTGGAAACACAAGTCTGATTCAGTCCTGTAGACTGTGTTCCAAAATTATATCCATTATTTATGATTAAATCCAGTTCAAATTTAATTGTCTTTACTGGAAATACTGTAGTTCACTGGTTGAATTTTTACATAATATTAACACTCGTAGAATAATTGTTCATAGAATTTTTAACTTTCACTTATTTTTCCAGTTTCAAAAAAAATATTGTCAAAAAATATTATTCTCTCTGAATCAACACAAATTATGTACACATATTAATAACAACATCTGAAAAGTATTTGACCATTGAGCATAGCATCGAAGAACTGTGCGAAGCACAACAAAATTAATTGTTCTTCTGACATTAAACGTTTCGAGAAGTGACTCGATTATGAACTTCAAGTTCCTAACAAATTATATGATTTCTGAATCATCAACTTGATCAATAAATTGTTGGACCATTCAATTATTCGATTTTCCACTTGGAATCATTATTAAGAAAAATATTTATATTTGTGGCCATTTTAGTAACTTTCACAACTTGCAATTCTTCGACAGAATGCGGAAATAAGAATTGTAGCTTCTTAATAAATTCATTTAGTTCATGGCACTAGGATTGAAAACATCCTTCAAATTATTCGTGGTTATAGAATTATTTTTAATTGGCAGTGGCCCATTCTATTATTTGTGTAAGAACACAACATTCCAACAACAACGGCAAAGGTCTTCCTCTGAAGAAGAATAAAATACTATCATGACAAATCCGGGTTCTAGCAAAATCAAAGTCTTAATGGAATCCGTAAACAAGGTTGAAATAAGAACTGATGGTTTTTAAGAAATAACCTTTGGGTCATTCATACGACGCAATGTGTAGTTCCAATACTCCTTCTTTAACACTGAGTCATCGAACCTGCTATTTGATTGATGCTCTAATAAAAACCTCCTCATTCCTGCGACTTAAACATGCGCACCTGGGAATGGCATTTCAACTACTCCACACACATAAATTTTCTTCCCAAAATTTATACAATAAATCAAGCCTCTGCTTGTTATCAACACTGGAAGATTTATAAACTTACAAGTTTATTTTATTTTACCATTCAGTTCAACCCGTGAAGTTACCATACTTATGATAATCTTTATTTCACTTTCGAATGTGTATTTACGTCATGATTTTATATAAATACAAAAATATCCTAATTGATACAAATATCATTTGCTTCCCGTTTCATGCCTCTCCGTGTTATCTGAAAAATATACTTTACTCATTGCAAATATTAACTGTTCAAGCAGAACTGTAATGTTGGTTGAATGCGAGCTTGCGCTAACCACTCTCCTTCGGAAAATCACCTGTTCCAAACTAGAAATGATTAAACTACTTCATAAGCTCTCTCTCAATAAATGTGATTATTAGAAAATATAAGATCCAAGAATTATTTAGAAAAGTTATGAAAATCATTATTATTATTATTAGTGGATTATTATTATTATTATTAGTTATATTAGTTTAAATGTGTTTAATTATTATTTCATTAAGTGAGAATCCACATGTTCGACTCTTCGAATATGGATAAAATATCCATCTCTCAACAAAAATAATTATTAACTTTTACAGTTACATCAGTTGATTACCGTGATTATCAAAAAAAATGAAACATTCAAATAAATGCTCATTCTGCTCGGTCATCGATCCTAAACTGTTCTGAGTGCTGAAAATACTCAGAATAACTCTAATATGTCTTGCGTAAATCATTGCAAGATTTAAATACGAAGAAAAACAAATGTGTTGGTCATCTGCAGAAAATGAGTTTGTTCCAATTAGCTAGGCATAATATAAAGTCAAAAGTGGCTTACATTTCTCGTTGGTCTTGAAGCATAGTGAACCTGGTCTGTACCAGATTTATCCAGATACATGTCCTATCGGACACGCACGTCTAATCCTTGTATCGGCCGCCATTATATACCCACAATCTGTCTAACACGACATAGTGGAAATATTTCTTGAAGTTTGAAGTAACTGCTGATCCATTTTAATATTGGCTTCAATTAAGTCCATAGCATTTTGCTTAAATGGTGTCAGATCCAAGTGATCTATTCTCAAATATGTCAGTTGTAACATAACTCACGGTAATCTTTTCAGTACAAGAAAACACTGACAGTCTAAACCAATCAACGGCTGTTCTGAAGATCGTTCCCTGGGCATGGCTTATCACCATCTATCATGCGCGAAGCAACATATAGTTTCCCTTCGTTGGCTAATGAACAACACCGTGATAGACTGGCCTTCAATATACTGATAGATCGGAGTGGTTATCAAGTTACAATTTATGAAACTGACTAATTGGATTAAAATATCCAAGTATTAAATTATTATTACTGGACTGTGACAAAGTACTTTCTAGACAAAGTCTAGCATATGTCCATATAGAAATAAAATATTTCACCAGTGTCCGTAGAAAAATAACAATCACCTTAGTGATTCTCTCTGCCGGAAACTTACTATGTTCCACATGTATCGCAGCACTTTTGTAACTATCACAATTTAAAGTTATCTTCTGCGTAGATCCGGCAACCATGTGCCTTGGCTCAGCGTGGCAGCACCTTGTCATGCAAGAGCTTGGTTCGAAGTGAGTTGATGTTGCTTGGGCCGGCCGGCTTTTATTCAAAACGGTCAGGTCCACGCTGAAATCTGGAAATCCTCATATCTCTGGTGTCCCTGGTCCGATTTACTTGATACTAAGTGCATTCTCTTTCATTTGGCCGTGCCAGTAATCTGATCCAAGTCTCAAGTCTCTACTCCATGGCTAACTATTTAATCAACCAATAGTCTCGACCTCTGCTACTACTCGCTAAGTCTCTTGACATGCTCTTGGCTGCATAAAGTTTCCATTCCCTTCTAGAAGTAATGGAGCGCGATATTCAAATATCTCAACTTTCAAAAGCGGCTGTAGCCTTTCCCTTGATATCTAGGTGTCTGAATCTTGGAATACCCATTCCTAGAGTTGGGCACAGTATATTGCATTTCTTAAATCACGTCGATATAGTCACTCTCAAACATATTCTAAAAATTATACAACCTAACAGACAAATTTTAAAAAATATCACTTATAGGCTATATCGAATCCTTGACCAAGAAAACCGCTTCACATCCAATATCTGGGTCAGTCTTTTCTTTTTATATACGTTAAAGAGTTATGAATTTCCTTCAAAAGGTTTGGGTGTTCTAACAAAAATTTATAGAAACTTGAGCAAGATACATCACGAAAATGTCTCTTGGTCAAGATCATTGCCTTAACAGTTTCAACAGTGAGCCTGTTCTTTTCATCTGACCACATACAATTGATAATTGAAAACACTCTCTCTAAGGCTGCCCCCCCCAGGGGCTCACATCTAGTGGGACGTGGGTTGGCGACCACGGGACCCCAGCTGAGTCCGGCATTGCTTCCACTTACTTGTGCCGGGCGCCTCTCTGTCTTCTTTCCTGTCGACCTCCCTTGGTCAACTCTTGTTCTTTTCCGACCCCGACGGTATTAGGGTATCAGAGGCCTAGGGAGTCTCTTCCTTTCCCGCCTTAATTGGCCCTTGTCTCATCTTTCCTGATCCCTTCCTCCTGGGATGGGTCAGCCTTCTTTTTCTTTTCCTGTTATCTCCTGCCTTCTGCTCAAGTCCCTCAAGGAGGTAGGGTGTATGTAGCCCCACCACTTCTGGTGCACCCTAGAAAGTGCTACACCCTCAAGGGCTCACGGCTGGTGAGTTCGGGAGTTGGCGACCCCGAGGGATTCCTGAGCTGGGTCCGGTTTCCCCCTTTTGTCCCTTACCTGTGGGACGGACCCTCTCCTCTTTCACTTTCCTGTTTTTTTTTCTTTTCATTATATTTCCTTTTCCCTTTAAGATTCCCGCACTGTTATTTTTGCATCTCCACTCCATTCTGTGGGTGTTTTCAATCTCCGTTGCATTTTGTAAGTCTTTTCGATCTACGTTGCATTTTGTGAGTGTTTTTCAACCTCAATTGCATTTTGTAAGGATTGACAATCTAAATTGCTTTTTAGTAAGTCTTTCAATATCCGGGGGGGGGGGGGGGGGGTCCTTCTGTGAGTATTTTGAATTTCAATTGCATTTTGTATTTTCAACCTACACCGCTTTTTTTTCAAGTAAAGTCTCAATTGCATTTTTGTGGGTATTTTGAATCTAAATTACATTTTGTGCGTCTTTTCAATCTCATTTGCATTTTGTAAGTATTTTGACTTCGCTTGCATTTTGTAAGTATTTCGACTGTACGTTGCATATTGTACGTATTTTGAACTTCACCTACATTTTGTGCATATTTTTCGATCTATTCCTCTTTTGAGTATTTTTGTTCGAAATTCCCTTATGTACGTTTTACCGCTCTCCATTTTTTGTGAGTAGTTTCAATCCGAGTTCCTTTTTGTAAGTATTTTCCTGCTCACTTACTTTTCGTTCTGGTTTCCACTTCATTGACATTTTCGCTATCATACAAACCATTAGGGGCCGATAACCTGGATGTTAGGCCCCTTAAAACAACAATTATTATCATCATCATCTAAGGCTGCATTAGTTCCTGGAATCGTCAAAGCAAAGGTCACAAGACATGCAATACATTTGTATTCAATGTTTTCCCTGTCCATAACACTAAATATCTCAACCCACTTATCTTCAGTTGCTGTACCATTTATCTTCCAGGTTTCACTTTTTGCTTCAAAAATGTTTTGGACATGTCTTACTTCATCAAATAGTTCATCTTCATCAATTACTTTTTCTGAATGACTGTCAATTTCTGCAATCCACTGCACACACTGCTGAACCTAATTCCACAATGGAGGACTATTCAGCTGAACCCACTGAAGTTCTTTCAGTTTATCGAAGGGTAGTGTCCAGTTCTCCATGTATTGAAGGAAAGTGACATAAAAACTGTTCGCAGACTCCGTAAATTTATGATCATTGATCAAACCACCATCTTCTAATTGCTTTAGTAAAGAGATCATTATGGATGTTCGAAAATTCTGGTCCTTCCTGCATGCAAGCTTATTTTTCAA
Organism: Meconema thalassinum; assembly: GCA_946902985.2. NCBI lineage: Eukaryota > Metazoa > Arthropoda > Insecta > Orthoptera > Tettigoniidae > Meconema > Meconema thalassinum. Next base: position 882,211,417 of record OX336389.2, on the reverse strand, counting down.
GGCATGTAATTCATTAGCAACTTCACTGCCACATATATTGTCTTTCTCAATTTTCTTTATTGTGTTTGCACACACCTTGAGTTGTGAATTAATCAAATGAAGCCAAAGTAAGGATTGTGGATTACTGAAAAAAGTCTTTTAGCACTCTAGGACACTTTTCTTTTGAAAGAAAATTAGACTTGAGACTGTCAAACATATCAATAAGTCTGTTAACAGCTGGTTGTAAAGAAAGCCATCTTGTTTTTACACTTCCCAATATCTGCTTGTACTCAACATCCACAAACTCACAGAAGCTCCTCAATTCAGCCACTCGAACAGCATAAATGTGAAAATACTGGAACACTTTATTAACAATTGTGTCAACATCAATAGGTAAAATGTCTGCACTTGTCTGCATAGCGTTGTGTACAATGTGGGCAGCACAACCTATTCCAAAAATGTTTTCATTTATCCAGTCTTAACTTAAAAAAAACATTGTTGGTGCCTTTTCTTCCAACCCCACGAAGTTGGTGTTGCATTTATCACCACAGAAAGCAATAACTTGGTCAGTTAACTTGTATTGTTCCAAGATTTGAAGAATGTGGTTTGTTAGCATCTCTGCTGTTTCCCCGGATAGTGCTTGAAACTCAAGAAATTTTATTTGAACGCCTTTATTTGGTACGAAATACCTTACAAGTACTGGAACTAATTTCAAGTTGTTGTGGTTTGAAGTATCAACCATAACTGATACATATCTGGCATTTTGCAAGTCACATGTAAACTTCCTTTCAAATAAAGTACGCACAAGAGTTGATGTGCAATCCATCGATCTGAAGGAGTGGTTATGTTTAACCGTATGAAAAGAAAACACACCTTCTAAAGCAGCAAGACGTTTCCCTTCTTCATCCTCTTTCCCTTGTGTTGTCATGAAGGAGGTTAATTTATGGCTTGAACTCTTAGCAGCCTCTGCCACTTTATGCTTCTTCTTTTGTATAGGCCTATGTTGGAAAATGTCCGATCGACCGCCATGTTCTATAGAAAACGCACCTTTACATAAAGTACACACTATTTTGTCTTGATCTTCCTTAAGAAAAGGAAATTCCTTTAATACATCCGTGAAATTACACTTTCGTTTCGGCATTCTCAACTATTGATAAAATATTGCGGAACATTTCGTCACGATTAGTAACTATCGAGTACTGAAAGACGCGTGCTTGTAAACATTATAAGACTTTAAACGTGAAGTTTTATGTATCAAGCACCATTACTTACAATAAAACAAAGTTTCCCTCGCACGCAACGATGGTGTTATGTTAGAAATTTGTTATTCCGCATGCATCGGCATGTATGCCAACCACAGCCTACAAAATTAACCCCATGAAAGAGAATTATTTGCGAAATTACCCTAGGAAAGAGAATTATAGTGTTGGTTGATTGGCGATACTTTCTACGAAGTATCTCTCGGATAATATTCTACGAAGTATCTCTCGGATAATATTTGAATCTTGGGCTTGGATCATAAATCAAATAGATGGCTGATGACGTCACATTGTTGAAACCAACATCTCAATGAGCTGACTAAAGGGAACTGCGGGTACTTTGGGGCACTGAAATACTACTCGTGATGATAGAATTGGGCTATTTAAAGTGAGTTCTATTCATTACTAAGCCAGAATGGTGTATTACTGTGTCGCGTTTGGATGTAAGGAGACGTTTAAAAAGGATCGGGCATTTCTTTCCATGCGTAAGTTAATTCATTGCATAATAATTACTTGCATTTCTTTAGCCTACGTTTCCTCTTAACTCCGAAACATGAAAGAAAAATAATTAAACATGGAAATTCTGGCAATTATTGTAAATTATTATAATTTACCCTATCCCTTACTCCACTGAACAGACCTGTATTTATGCTCGAATGTATCAAGTATTTACATGTCCATAGACGTTTTTCTTGGTGTTTTGTTGACACTTCTAGTAAATGCATCTCGGAACAAAAAATGCTTTATGTCCCTATGCTGGATTAAATGTATTGTGGACCACACAATGCAGTCGTCAATCATGTTCAGTGTCAAATTGCAGGTTATGCTACAGATGTGACGATGTAGTCTTCGATAATAAATACGCTGAGGTAATATTTGTCATCTTATTAAACGTATGGACAGTGCGTTTGTTTGAGGAAATTTTGAGATTCTTCTAGGATACATTGCATCCCTAATTTAGTCAATTCTTCGTAGAATTTCAAAGTTCTGGGTTATTTTTGCGAAAGTTTCTATGATTCATGGAAAATGTAATTTAAAAGGAAACAGTTCATTGATTAAAATGTTTTCCTATGTAGCAAATGTAATGCATAGATGTTAAAAAGCAACGCTTACTAAAGCGATAGTCTTCCTTATTTCCTTTTGCCCATGTTGTTTTGTTCTCTTTCATAAAATATTGAATTGGAAGGTAACGCTGAATGAGAGCTCATCGTACGATAAACTCTTCTTAAGTACCGGTACTGAAATTAGCCAAAATACATTTTCTAATAATGAAAAATAAATTAGGAAACAATGTAGTAATAGATTGAACTTGTTGGGAGCCCTCGGGCATACAATCAGAAATGACCAGCTACACAAACACAATTCTGTTCAAAAATCAGTAGGCCCAATTCAGAGTTGGACTTGTTATTAATTATTTACAAGAGGGGATCCTGGATGTATGAGTATTACGGAACACGACAGCCACTTTTTACACAAACACAATTCTGTTCAAAAAGCATTAGGCCTAATTCAGAGTTGGATTTGTTATTAATTATTTACAAGAGGGGATCCTGGATGTATGAATATTACGGAACACGGCAGCCACTTTTTACACAAACTCAATTCTGTTCATAAATCATTATGGTATGCCTAATTCAGAGTTCGATTTGTTATTAAATATTTACAAGAAGGGATCCTGGATGTATGAGTATTACGGAACACGACAGCCACTTTTTACACAAACACAATTCTGTTAAAAAATCAGTAGGTCTAATTCAGAATTGAATTTGTTATTAATTACGAGTATTTACAAGAGGGGGATCCTGAATGTATGGGTATTACGGAACACGACGGCCACTTTTAACACCAAATATGTTACATTCTTAACGTTTGCTACCTTCCGGTATGTAAAGAAACATGCAATGATTTTCCCAATGTCGTATAAATTACGAAAATGTGTGTTTAAACCCTCATAAAAATCATTTCCCCACCTACTCCTATCAACTTCCATTAAGAGTTCCTCTGTTTATCCTTTAGTCAGCTGATCGAGATGTTGGTTTCATGTCATAGTACAGGCGTAGTGTGGCAATGCGCACTCTATTGTATTTATGCTCGAAGATCTTGGGATACAGAAAACTAAATGAATTAAGTAAAGCATGTACGCAAAACTGCGCACACATTAAAATATCTCAAGAAAACGGGATTGTAACGGGACGAATGTTAAGAAAACGGGACATTTTGCATCCCGCCTAAGATTTGTCGGGACGACGGCACCAACTACTGAAAGAAGGGACAATCCCGTTAAAAACGGGACTTCTGGTGACCCTAGATTAGTTTACCTCCGGGATTGGAATTTTGCAGAAGAGGAGGAAACAATAGTTATTATCTCTTAATTGATGTCAGTATCAGGTAAGGTAAATGCACCAATGGTCGTCATGTTAAGGGAGATTTAGACAAGAAATCATATACACCGTACACATTTTGGTAAATTTAATCAACAAAAGCACTGTACCTAACCTCAAACTCTACTCAAACACTAGGAAAGACCAAATATCAAAGATATTCGTTTTAGGAATAATGACGTATTTTTTAAAAAAGTGTGTTTTTGCGCCAGTGTTCGGCACGATGTATTTGGATTTTTCCTATATTCGTCACCCGTTTGCACCAATTGCCGTCACATTGTTAATTTTCCTTGTCTGCTGTTTATAATGCACTTCGTCAATTGTTGCGTAATACACCGATTTATCGACTTGGAGGCTAACATTTACGAATAAAACAGTACCAGTAATTATGTTTTTTAATAAAAATGGAATTAAAAAAAAAAGCAACGGGAAGCGGGATTGGTGGGTAGAAGACATACGAGCAGGAAAATATCGTAATTCTGCTCTAAACAAGTGAGACCACGGCATAACAGCCCGGAAAATGACCATTCGCCGAGGCCTAACACCGATTGTTGCCATAGAAACCCTCGGAATTCGCCACTCATGTACATTTTTCTTCCAAGCAGTCTTTAGTAGCTTAAAAACCCCTACATCCGTGGGTTGAAGTACGTGTGTGACATTAGGTAGTAAAGTGACCAAAACAATTCCATAATCCTCACAAAATTTACTAGTATGTGTGGTCAAGTGTGAGAAGTGCCCGTCTATGAATAATGTCAGGGAGAGGAATTTCCTTCTCAACCAACCCAGGATGAAATACGTTCCTTAGAAATTCGTAAAACACTTCCCCCCGTCATTCACCCGTTAGGGGATTTGCCAATGCCCCAGTGTGCTGGCATTGAGGCAATAATGATGTCTTGCGGCAGACGTTCATACTTGAACACTACAAGGGAAGGAGAAATATCGCCGTGGGCATTGCCTGTTAGAAGTACAGTCAAGCATTCTTTCTCATCCGAATTCACTTGCTGATATATTGTCTTGTAACCCCTGTTCGCCAGCACTTTGTTACCTTTCGGATTGAGAAAGAAAACCGTCTCGTCAGCGTTGAACAGTCGCCGAGGGTCTGACAAAATAGACTGGAAGTCGTTTTCCACTGAATAGCTGTAGACTTCTGAAACCCAGGTTTTATTTTGATGTTCTGTAATTGCAGCACGGCTTACTGTCAAATTTTGAGGGGTTCATAAAAGTTAGACCTGGATTTCGTTTTATGAAAGATTCACGCCATTTCCTTCCTGGCGGCCATCTTTGAAAGGAAAGTCCCTCTTCAATTCTTGTGTAAGGCACTGGACACTTTTGCAAATCGTCCTTTGTTACCGGGACCCCGCTTTTCGTAGTGAGATTACCCATTGAACTAGCATAGCCTCAGCTTCCTTTGTTAAAATGAAACTTAGCCCCATTTTCCTCTCTAGGAGATTTTCCTTTAATTTTGTCCGAGAGGGTGTTTCTCAGAACACCATTCCTCTCTGCGGCCTTTTTAATACTCGTGCCGTCCTCCACAACGGCCTTAATAGCAGCTTCCATTTGCTCAATATCATAATTCAGAACTGTGCGTTTCGACATATTGCCTGGGGCAGATGATCTCATAGTTCCGCCCCTTAAAACAACAATTACTATCTAACATATTGCCTGAAAGCAAAGATTTAGTCTTAGAATAATATATTATTTATCATCTCAATAAAAATTAAAAAAATCCTCTGTAGCATGCCTAGCCAAAAAAAATTAGGCCCACTGAGGTGCGGCCGTCAAGAAGAGAGACCTACGTAATACTGTAATAACAATACCCTGTAAATGTTTATTGGTTGCGAAACGTTAACACAAACATTAACATTATCGTGCACTAGTGTTCGTCAGCTATGACGACAACTGGACACGATGATCAAATGATAATTTAATTAATACAGGGTACTTTAGAGTTACATTATAAATATATTGCCACTGTTAGTTAGGTCTTGCAAGGAGAAATGACAATGTGCCAGTTTTCATCACAAATGACGAGCATTGGTAAAGTGCATTTTTTAAAATCCAGTGTTCGTCACCGGCATTTCTAACAAAACTAGGCACGTGAGCACGAAATAACAAATCACATATGTTACAGAAACAATTACCAACTATATCACGCACTGGTAACATTTTAAAATGTCAGAACATAACACGCATGCTCAAAATTAACTCGCGCGCGTGCTTAGCACATGCAAGAAGCAAATGGCGCGTCAAGACAGCTCAGCTCACAGGAGATGTTTGACGCAGGGAATCACCTATTACATCGCACGCATGATTTCGCAAAGTTGCTCCTTATCGGCAAGGAAGGTATGACGCATCTCGTAAGACTTCGTGCGTTGAGAAAGACCCGTTGACAAGCTTATTTTTTTTACTTATATACGAGAGTGACGAAGACTGGATCAGTGACGAAAACCGGTACAGTTACCTTATATCAAGTAAGTAATTTTGGCCTCTTGCCTCTCACCAATGCAGACCAGGTTCGATTTCTGGTTGATGCGTGTGAGATTTTCGAAGTGGAATATCATATCCTGTGGTTCGTATTCCACGTTCACTCCTTAGTGAAGAGAGGGTAAGTGCACTGTTCAGAGATCCAAAGTTTGAATCCTAGTACCAAGTGTGTCCATTGTAAGTGTGGCAAATATTGGAATGGAATCTTTTTTCAAGTCCTGTGGTGTCTTTTCTAATCCCAATGTTTCAAGTTCCATACATTACCACAGAGATCTTGCAGTATTTCACCCCCTACTCCCTTCCTTTCCTATTTGTGACCATAACTTCACTTTTTATTGACAATAGTTTTTCAAACAACGAAACTAACTGCAGATCCTAGTATGCTGCCCGAAACTTCCCAAGCAATTGTTAGCTTGGGAGCACTTGACACTGATTATAATTTATATTGAATTGTGTTTCACATACTTCTCCTGCTATATCATGGTGTCCACTGGTCATGAAAGTCATGAAAATGTAATAAAAATGAGCAGTCGGTCAAAAAGTGATAAGTAATGAAATTCAGTGGATGGTGAGGAAATTGTATCTTTTAGACTCCCTGTAGTGATGTTTTTGCAGTTGGTCAACACTGAAAAGCAATTGTTACGTGGAATGGCTTAGTTCAAGTCATACAAAATTACATTATTTATGTTAACAAGCTATTTTAGTGACAAACAAATTGCATTCAACTAATATCTCAACTGGTTTTCAGGTAGGAGTGGTTTAAAAAGCAGATTCTCCCCTTGGTTGTCATTGTGTCTGGCACATTGTCAAGGAGTCACGAATGTTCTTTGGAAATTGGTGGACACCATGTGTATATTATTACAGAGAAAAGAAACTGGTGTGGACTTAACTTTATTTGACAAATGTTTTCCGGAAACAAATGTATCCTTTGACAAGTGAAGGTTTGAACCTGTAATGCACAAATACAGTTACGTAGTACAAGCCATGTAGATGGAAGAGGGAGAGTTAAAATGTCTGACACATGTGGGATTCAAACCTATAATCTCTGGCTTTTTGGCAATGATACATCTATGATGTTTCGCTTTGTAGACTAACTATAGTTCCCAAGAGTTGGATTTGTTTATGATGACATTGATGCCAAATGAAGGCTTGTGTAATGTACGAATAGTGCAAGTCATGTGGGTGGAAGGTGGAGTATTTAAATGTGCTGCATAGGTCAGACATTTTAATTCCCTGCTTTCAGTACACGTGGGTTGCACTGTATGTGCATTACACAACCTGTTGGCTGAAAGCCTCCATTCATAATCACTGTGGTCATGAAAATCCACGTTTGGGAATCTACAGGTAGCCCATAGCGACCAACATTCACTGTAAGGTTGGCACAGGCCAGAGTATCATTGCCAAGTAAGAATTAGTGTCCCCCATCAGCTCAGTCAAGAGCATCGAGGTTGCATGGGTCAGACAATTTAATTCTCTATCTTCCATGTATTTGGCTTGCACTATTTCTGCATAACACGACTCAATAGCTTAAAGCCTTCATTTGTCATCATTGCAGTTGTGAAAGTCCAATTCTTGGAATCTGAATGTATCCCTTCCAATAAACCTGACAATTCTATTCCCACATTATAATAAAATATAATTGATATTTCAGGCTGTGATGTGGTTGAATGGCTGCACACCCACGTGGAAGGCTTTGCGGACAGGCGTGACGCTCGTAAATATGCATCGCAGATGTTGAAAGCTGGTTACATCCGGCATACCGTCAATAAGATAACCTTTTCTGAACAGTGTTATTACGTTTTTGGTGATATTTGTACTGGTAAGTATAGAGTTCATTAGGATAATTTGAACTTCCTTGAAAGGAGAGATCAGATACTTTACTCTCAGATTTGTGTAGATTTCTTTTCTAGAAGTCTCAAAGAGTATATTTGCCTTCAATATGAGCATTGATGTTGGGCACAGCTCGTGATGATTTAGTGTGCGCTGTATATATTATCTCTCGTAAATTTACAGGATCTAACTTGTTCATCTGCCTGTAAAATTCTGTTCTTTGCTTGGAAATACCTCCTCTCCACATCACATGAAATATGGAGGGGGAAGACTTGACTTGATGTCCATATCATTGTCTCACACCATACTGTGTTCACAACATGTAATTGACAATCGTATCAATTTATCTGTTGGGTCACTAGATGCACTCCTTGAAATAGGCTCTAATGTGTGAAATATGCACATCATAATTGTGCATGAAACATGTAATTACAAAGTGTCACTGAGATTTACCATGTTATTACAAATATTCATTTGCATGTAATTTTCAACTCTACTATCAAAGAATGTATAATTGTGTAATTCTTGGGAGAATAGGAGAATACGTAGGTACAGTGAGAGGTTAATAACTTGGCCTTCAGTATAACTTTAAAATTAATCCAACTAATAAACCAAAGTGCTGTAGGTCGAATAGCCTATATTATGAGAGATTGTATGTGCTGTGGAAAAGAACTCTTAGAAAAATGATTAACGCTTGAAAATCTGTCAAAATATGTGCTGTCCCTTTAAATGCCTCTTCTCTCTCTCTTTTGTGTTGCCGATGTTAAAAACGCATGGAGTTGGCGACATTGCTCCAAAGGTTTGTTACTTTCATCCCATCTTTGGGACTTCAGGGCCAGTAAGTGTAATCTGAATTTTGCTCAAAGTGAATCATGATGTGAGCATGAGATACTTATATCAGTTTTTATGAAAGCAAGAGAGCTGCCTAACCAATGTCACCTGTGATTTTCGTTCCAAAAACAAAGATTGCTATTAGACTTCAGTCTTTAAACTAGTTAGATACAGCACTTCATGCCTCCCTGTCTTGAGCTAATTGTTTCATCTCTACATTTCCGACACCGACGGTATTAGGGTATCCGAGGCCTAGGGAGTCTCTTCCTTTCCTGCCTTAATTGGCCCTTGTCTCATCTTTTCTGATTTCCTCCTTCGGCGAGGGGTCAGCATTCATTTCTTTTCATGTTATCTCCTGCCTTCTGCTCAAGGCCCTCAAGGAGTCCAGGTGTATGTAGCCCCACACCTTCTGGTGCACCCTAGATAATGCTACACCCTCAGGGGCTCACGGCTGGTGAGTTTCGGAGTTGGCGACCCCGAGGGATTCCTGAGCTAGGTCCGGTTTCCCCCTTTAGTCCCTTACCTGTGGGACGGACCCTCTCCTCTTTCACTTTCCTGTTGCTTTCTTTTCATTATATTTCCTTTTCCCTTTAAGATTCCCGCACTGTTATTTTTGCTTCTCCACTCCATTTTGTGGGTGTTTTCAATCTCCGTTGCATTTTGTAAGTCTTTTCGATCTACGTTGCATTTTGAGAGTGTTTTTCAACCTCGATTGAATTTTGTAAGGATTGACAATCTAAATTGCTTTTTAGTAAGTCTTTCAAATTCGGGGGGGGTCCTTTTGTGAGTATTTTGAATTTCAATTGCATTTTGTATTTTCAACCTACACCGCTTTTTTGCAAGTAGTTAAGTCTCAATTGCATTTTTGTTGGCATTTTGAATCTAAATTACATTTTGTGCATATTTTTAATCTCATTTGCATTTTGTAAGTATTTTGATTTCACTTGCATTTTGTAAGTATTTCGACTGTACGTTGCATATTGTACATATTTTGAACTTCACCGACATTTTGTGCATATTTTTTGGTCTATTCCTTTTGTGAGTATTTTCGTTCGAAATTCCTTTATGTACGTATTACCGCTCTCCATTTTGTGAGTAGTTTGTAAGTATTTTCCTGCTCACTTACTTTTCGTTCTGGTTTCCACTTCATTGACATTTTTGCTATCACACAGACCATTAGGGGCCGATAACCTGGATGTTAGACCCCTTAAAACAACAATTATCATCATCATCATCATCATCATCTCTACATATCTACACATCCTACATCTAACCTTGGTGTTCCCCTACAGTTCTCGTCCTTGGCCCTTCCATCCATAACGAACCTTGATATTCCTGGGTGCCTTGATATACCAGCCTATTTCTTCTCTTCAGAAGCATCCCTCCTCCCTAGCTTGTTTAATAACTTGCTACTCTGTCTGCCCATCTAATCATCATTCTCCTTTAACACTACAGTTCAAATGCTTCTATTCTCCTGTTTTCTGCTGTACTAACAGTCCAAGTTTCACTTCCATAGAGTGCCATGTTCCAGACAAAAGCTTTCAAAAATGATTTTCTAGTATATAAATCTATATTTGATAAGGGATTTCTTTTCTGTGGAGAAGGTTTCATTGCCTATGCTGACCTACCGCAGGAAAAGGCTCAGAGATCATAGTGTGTGGGTCTCGTCCTGGCAAGCTGAGATCCACCCTAAATAAATTCACGCCAGTGGCACTTCTTCCGAACGTCACTTACTTTGAAAGTCCAACGGCGATGGGATATGGACGGTGGGGGCAGGTTATGGGTGTAACTGGAAGCCCCTAGTTCGGACCTGCACGTTGGCAGCAGATGTGTGATGGTCGTCTTCCGGAGACTCTGTGACTACTCAGGAATTCGGTCCTGCATCTGCGTTTGGGCAGGCCTATTAGGATCACCGCTGCCCACCCCACATGGGGAAGGCCCTAGAAAAGGTGGGCTAAACATCGGAAGTCACAATCTTGGTCCGGCTGGGCAACCGCACTCAGCAGGTCACCCCTCATGCGGTCGAAACTCAAAAACAGTAAAGAATCACAAATTGATTATTGGATCATGGAACATCAGAACTTTGCTTGATTTGGACAATAACGTTAGACCTGAGAGAAGGTCAGCTCTCGTAACCCATGAGTTATCAAGACTCAATGTTGACATTGCTGCTCTCAGTGAAACTAGGCTGTCTTCTGAAGGCAAGATTTCTGAATCTGGAACAGGATATACCATCTTCTGGAAAGGAAAGGAGGAGGGTGAATGTCGTATTCATGGTGTGGGCTTCGCTGTGAAGACCAAACTGGTAAATTATCACAAACTTACGCCCTTTGCAATCAGCGAAAGGCTCATGACTCTCCGCATACCACTCTCAGGAGGTTGCTTTATGACACTCATCTCTGCCTATGCTCCTACCTTAGATTCTGATGATGAAGGAAAGGCTCATTTTTATAATCAGCTAAGTGAAATCATCTCCAAGGTACCATCTGCAGATAAACTCTTGCTCCTCGGTGACTTCAATGCCAGAGTTAGCAAAGATCACAGGCTATGGAATAATGTGATGGGCAAACAGGGACTTGGAAAATGTAATCCCAATGGACTGTTGCTTCCTGGTCTTTGTGCAGAACATTACCAACATGCAGTTCCGGCTACCTAACCGCTTCAAAACCTCATGGATGCATCCTCGTTCCAAGCATTGGCACATTCTTGATTATATCATTACCCGGCCATGTGATAAGGACACTCTTATTACCAGAACAGCAAGGAATATAGACGATTGCTGGACAGATCATAAACTTCTTATATGTTAGCTCAGGATGTCCATCAGACCTAAACCACCTAGGAATATCAAAAATTTGCCAAGAAGGAAGTTTAATACATCCAAACTTCAGGATGAATCCATGTATAAACATTTTGGAAACAGGATCGTCACCCAGTTATCAGAAAACCCAGTAACAAATGACATACAGCAAGAATGGGCCACACTACAGAAGATTATCACACAGTCAGCTGAGGAAACCATTGGTTTTATAATGCGGAAAAGACAAGACTGGTTTGATGACAACGATGAGGAAATTCTCTCTCTCATCAATGCCAAAAGGAATGCCTATCTTGCCCATCTTCAAGACCCAACTTCCAACACAAAGAGAGATAAACTACTGGAACTCAAGGGTAAATGCCAGACATAGATAAGGCAGATTAAAAATACTTGGTGGCAACAGAAGGCTCAGGAACTGCAGAGACTATCGGATGCTCGAGACTTGAGGAACTTCTATGCAGTACTCAAGGAAATATATGGACCATCTCGCTCATCATCAGGTACACTGAAAAGCGCTTTACTGATAGTCAAGAAATCTTGGAACGCTGGAAGGAGCACTTCTCCAATCTCCTAAATAGTCCATCAGCAGCTGCTGAAGACTTCCTTTGTGATGTGCCGCAACAACCTGAATAACTGTGGTTGGCAGTACCTCCTACTTATCATGATTTCAGTGCAGCTCTCACCCAATTGAAACCCAGAAAAGCACCTGGCCCAGATAACATCCCTCTGGAACTAATTCAAGCCGGAGGTCATTCCCTCAAAACAAGGATTTTCACCCTTATCCGCAGAATATGGGAATCAAGAAAGGTACCTGGAGACCAAAAGAATGCCACTATCGTCACTATCTTTAAAAAGGGTGATCGCAGTGTTTGTGGCAACTACCGTGGTATATCACTATCAATTGTGGGGAAGATTCTTGCTAGAATTCTACTTAACCGCCTCAAGGTTATCTCTGAGGAGGTCCTCCCAGAGTCACAATGTGGATTTAGAGCTTCCAGAAGCACAATTGACTTGATTTTCTGTGTAAGACAGCTACAAGAAAATTGTAGAGAACAACAGAATCCACTCTTCTTAGTCTTTTATGACTTGGAAAAGGCATTTGATTCGATTCCAAGACCAGCCATGTGGGCGGTGCTGAAGCGGTTTGGTTGTCCTCAGCGATTTGTAGATCTAATCAAGGCTCTCGATGATGGCATGACAGGTCAGGTTTGCCATCAGAATAAGATGTCCGATGAATTTCCTATTACCCATGGATTGAAACAAGGATGTGTACTGGCTCCAACGCTTTTCGCGCTGTACTTGGCTGCAATGCTTTATGATTCACCCACAAACATCCCAGGTGTGGAGGTGAAGTATCGTTTTGATGGAGGGCTTTTCAACCTAACTCGTCTCCGCTCCTTGAGGAAAACTCAGGTTACTAAGGTTACTAACATGTTGTATGCAGATGATGCTGCGTCGTCAACTCTCACACCAGAAGAGCTGCAAGAGTCAGTTAATTGTTACAAAAGTGCATGTGATCGCTTTGGTCTTACCATAAATGTCAATAAGACTAAATTCTTGGCACAACAAGGCCCTTAAGGAGGCAGGGTGTATGTAGCCACACCACTTCTGGTGCACCCTAGATAATGCTACACCCTCAGGGGCTCACGGCTGGTGAGTTCGGGAGTTGGCGACCCCGAGGGATTCCTGAGCTGGGTCCGATTTCCACTTTTGTCCTTTACCTTTGGGGCGGACCCTTTCCTCTCTCCTTCGGATTCCACGTAAAAAGGAGGTCCCGTGGCTCATGATCTCAAGATTAACGGTCACGTTAATCTACGAGCTTCCTTTTTCCTTTTTTCCTTTCCTCTCTCCCCTCTCCTCTCCTCTTTTCCTTATATTTCCTTTTCTCTTTAAGATTCCCGCACTGTTTTTGTCACTTGGTTCACCGTGTATCTAAATTCCCTTTTAGCGATTTTTTACGGCATTTTTGATCTACGTTGCATTTTGTAAGTTTTTTTCGATCTAAATTACATCTCGCGATTGTTTTCAACCTCAATTGCATTTTGTAAAGATTGACAATCTAAATTGCTTTTTAGTAAGTCTTTCAATGCAGGTAGACGGGCCTTTTAGTGAGTATTTTGAATTTCCATTGCATTTTGTAAGTATTTTCAACCAAAACCGCATTTCGCACGAATTTTGAATCTAAATTGCATTTTGTTTGGTGGGCATTTTGCACATATTTTGATTCTCAATTGCATTTTGTGGGTTTTTTGAATCTAAATTACATTTTGTCAAGTATTTTCAATCTAAATTGCATTTTTTAAGTATTGTCAATCCACATGAGTCGTTTGAATCTACCGTACATTTTGTAAGCATTTTCAATTTCAGTTGCATTTTGTAAGTATTTCGACGCTACATTGTGGGTCTTTTTAATCTATTCTTTTTGTGAATCTTTTCGTTATAAATTCCCTTTTGTAAGACCTTATTGTGAGTTGTTTCCATCTGAGTTTCTCTTTGTACGTATTTTCCGTCTCACTTAATTTTCGTTCTGGTTTCCATTTCATTCTTATTTTCGCTATCATTAGGGGCCGATAACCTCGATGTTAGGCCCCTTAAAACAACAATCATCATCATCATCATCTTGGCACAACCTTCACCAGGCACACCTCTTCCTCAGTTCAAGATCTCCATCTCAAATTTGCCATTAGAACAGGTAGACCACTTCTCGTACCTGGGCAGTACCATTTCTGTGAGCAGGATGTGGATAAGAGAATTGGTGCAGCCCATGCAGCATATGGACGATTAGCGCACCGGGTCTTCATGAATAAAGATCTGGTCATGAGTACAAAGCTTATGGTGTACAAAGCAGTAGTAATTTCTACATTGTTGTATGGCTGTGAAACGTGGACCCTTTACCGTCGTGATCTCAGGAAGCTTGAGCGTTTCCACCTACAAAAACTTCGATCAATCCTGAGGATTAAATGGAAAGACCGCATTACCAATATTGCTGTTCTGGAAAAAGCTCAAATCAACAGCATAGAATCATCCATAATACAGTAGGTCACCAATTTAGATGGATTGGTCATGTCCATCGGATGGATGATGTGAGATTACCTCGTCAGATGCTATATAGTGAGTTATGCTATGGCACCAGGCCTCATGGTGGTCCTAAGAGGCGCTACAAGAATCAATTTAAGCAGACCCTGAAATTGACAGGTCTTGATTCACAAATGTGGGACATGCTGGCTGAAGACCGCTCAACTTGGCGCCGTACCATCTCGGATACAGGGGCTCACATCTAGTGGGGCGTGGGTTGGTGACCACGGGACCCCAGCTGAGTCCGGCATTGCTTCCACTTACTTGTGCCGGGCTCCTCTCCGTCATCTTTCCTGTCGACCTCCCTTGGTCAACTCTTGTTCTCTTCCGACCCCGACGGTATTAGGTTATCCGAGGCCTAGGGAGTCTTTCACTTTCCCGCCTTAATTAGCCCTTGTCTCATCTTTCCTGATACCCTCCTTCTGTGAGGAGTCAGCCTTCTTTTTCTTTTCCTTTTACCTCCTGCCTTGTGCTCAAGGCCCTTAAGGAGGCAGGGTGTATGTAGCCCCACCACTTCTGGTGCACCGTAGATAATGCTACAATCTCAGGGGCTCACGGCTGGTGAGTTCGGGAGTTGGCGACCCCGAGGGATTCCTGAGCTGGGTTCGTTTTCCCCTTTTGTCCCTTACCTTTGGGGCGGACCTTCTCCTCTCTCCCCTCCCCTCTCCTCTCCTCTTCTCTCCTCTCCTCTCCTTTTTTCATTATATTTACTTTTCTCTTTAAGATTCCCACACTGTTTTGTTACTTGGTTCACCGTGTATCTAAATTCCATTCTAGCGATTTTTTTAAAGGCATTTTTAATCTACGTTGCTTTTTGTATGTTTTTTCGATCAAAATTACATCTCGCGATTGTTTTCAACCTCAATTGCATTTTGTAAAGATTGACAATCTAAATTGCTTTTTAGTAAGTCTTTCAATATGGCGGAGGGACCTTTGTGAGTATTTTGAATTTCAATTGCATTTTGTAAGTATTTTCCACCAAAACCTCATTTCGCACGAATTTTGAATCTAAATTGCATTTTGTTTGGTGGGCATTTTGCACATATTTTGATTCTCAATTGCATTTTATGGGTATTTTGAATCTATATTACATTTTGTCAAGTATTTTCAATCTAAATTGCATTTTGTAAGTATTGTCAATCCACATGAGTCGTTTGAATCTACCGTACATTTTGTAAGCATTTTCAATTTCATTTTGTAAGTATTTTGAATTTCCATTGCACTTTGTGAGTATTTTGAATCTGAACCGGCCTTTTTCAATCTAAATTGCATTGTGTATTTTCAATTTCAATTGGATTTTGTAAGTATTTTGAACCTCACTTGCATTTTGTACGTATTGTTACGGCTGTGAGTTTGCTTTGTCGCCTCGCCGCGTTGAGTCACAGCTGCCCCGGGCTGTGTGTGCTCTGCCTCAGTGCATTACGTGTGCGTTACGCAACGGGCTGCGAAGTGAAAGGGATGGTCCGGAATATTCGTGACCCAGCCAGTGAAGGAAATCTCGAGAAGCCGTGTGTCCTAGACGGTTCTAGAATTCATTGAGTCACCAGCCTGCTATATAAGCGGCCTCAACAGTGAGGGGACCGAGTTTTTGAGGACAGTGTTTCTGAGCTAGTGCGTGTTTTCCTCGGCGACAGAAGTGTGGTGACGAAGTGCCGTGCGAGTTACGAAATCCAGTGACATTGTTTCCCCAGCTTGTGGACAGCGAAACAGCGTGTAGCAGGTTTATCGTAAGTAACTGTAGTTTGTGTATATGAGGAAGAGGTGCAGGTAGCTTCTGTCAAGGCCACCGGACTCATTAAGATGGTTTAACTTCTGTGGTTTGTTGACAAGTGAAAGGGGCAAGAGCGCTCAAGGAAGAGACTTGAGGAAACTGGAGTAAGGTTCTATTGCTTGTATTTCCTGTTGAGTAGTGTATCTTTCTGGCCGCAATAAAGTTAATTATTTCTTTAAAGGAACAATCTGTGTTGTGCTTCAACCCACCGTAATCCAGTTAACAAAAGTGTCACTTGGGGGGTGGCACGTAACAACTGGTATCAGAAGCCGGATTACAAACTCAAGCACAACACCTGACGGTCCTGGTTTCGAAACCCGAGCAGGTCATTTTCTCTAATTTTCCTGTGAGTGCATGCCCTTTACAAGACATACACCTAAAATGGAGGCGCAATTGGCAGCATTGCTAGAAAAGTTAAGTGGCACGGAAACCAAAATGGAAGACGGCCAGAAGAAGATGGAGGACGGCCAGAAGAATTTAACCAAGGACCTAACTGCCAAACTAGAAGACGGCCAGAAGAAGCTAGAAGACGGCCAGAAGAATTTAACCGATGACCTAACTGCGAAATTAGAGGACCTCCAGAGGAAGATGGAGTACAGCCAGAATAAGTTAGCAGAGGACCTAACCGCCAAATTTCTGGATGGCCAGAAAAATCTGGAAGAGTGTCTGCTGACGAAATTAGTGGAAATCCAAAGGAAATTAGAACAGGGTCTGCGTGAGGAAGTCACAGCAGTGGAAAAGAAGTTCGACTCCTTACAAGTGGAAGTTGCCGAGCTGCGCCAACGCCCACTGACGGGGGTGGAAGAGAAATTCAACGCTTTACAAAAGGAAATTGCTGAGCTGAACCAACGCCCGCCGATGGGGATGGAAGCGAGATTTAACGCTCTTCAAGAGGAAGTTGCCAAGCTGCGCCGACACCCGCCCACAGGTACACTGGGAATATCAGGAACGGGACAGAGCAGAGTGACGCGCCCAACCTTCGACGGAAAGGTCCCGTGGAGCACCTATTTACGTCAGTTCGAGGTAGCCTGTTCCATAAACAACTGGAACACGGAAAAGGCAACAGCTCTCATTATAGCGCTGAGAGGGGACACTCTTAACGTCTTTCAGGCCATCCCGACTGGATCCCAGGACTACGCTTCACTAATCGCCCATATGGAGTCCCGATATGGAGATAGCCATCTTCAGCAGGCCTATCAGATGCAGCTCCGGACCTGGGTACAAAAGAACGCGGAAACCCTGCAGGAGTTCGAGATGGACATCGCACGCCTCGTAAGGCTCGCCTACCCAACAGCGCCGGCCGACTTTCTGGAACAGATAGCGACGCAGACCTTCACTGACGGGCTACGGGACTCGGACACTCAACAGGCGCTGCGACTCGCACGCAATAAGACCCTGGCATATGCGCTGAGCCACGCACTTGAGTTCGAGACGGCTAAGCAGGCATCTAGAATGCACGCGCGGGTGCGTCAAGTGGACGTCGACGAACCAGTAAAAACCAACGAGACCAAGCCCCTGGCCGACGAATTGATGGAGGCGCTAAGCCGTTTCTTCAAGAGTCGCAGTACTACCAACAAAAACGTAGCCGAAGGACATCCGGAGAGGCGGCCCGGAATAGGACTACCGACCTGCTGGACCTGCCGTAAGAGAGGCCACCTGAGCAAGGACTGCGGTTATCGCCACCCCCAAGGGTTTCCGTCGGGACAGTCAGTCGTAGGGAAACCGCGCGGCCCAGGAAAGCAAGTATCAGCCAGCCTTTGGGGGGCAAAGTTTGGCTTGTGACAGTCGTCAAGCCCCGGCAGTCCAAGTTCGTGTGACGCAGTTGCGGAGGGTTAATAGCAGCCTGATGGTCGATGGAGTCGTCAACGGAGAGAGCTGGCCCATGCTAATCGACACGGGAGCATCGAGGACCATCGTCAGTCCCACCGTGATCCCGAAGTGGAGAGTGCAGCTCACACAAAGGAACCTCCAGCTAATAACCGCGACCGGAGAGACCACACCGGTACATGGCGAAGCATCACTGGAGTTCGTCATTGGTCGACGGGCGATAAAGCATCCAGTGCTTGTGGCTGACGTATCAAATGAAGTGATCATCGGACTGGACTTCCTTGACCAGAACAACATCATCTTGGATCTGAGTACCAACACCCTACACTTCGGAGGTGAGGAACTTGCTTTGCAACCAGCACGCGAGGCCGTCGCCGCACGACGAGTAAGGGTGAGAGAGGACGTCCTCGTTCCCGCCAGGACGGAAGTCAGCGCTGCCGTAATTGTCGACGGAGCAGCTGAGGGAGTGGCGGGTGTCATCGAGCCAAAATATGAGGACATCCAGACAAAAGGATTGCTAGTTGCCAAGACTCTCATCAACACGACGTCTCGGCTGTACGTCCGCCTGTCCAACCTGAACGACTACGACATTACGGTTCACCGGGACACCAACCTAGGAGTCTGCGAGCCCGTTACCTGGATTGCCCGCATCACAGACACGTCGGACGGACACCTGCAGACGGACAACCGAAGAAGACGCGCCCTGCCGGAAGAACTACAGAAGCTGTACCAAGGATCCCAGGACCATTTAGACGAGTAGCAATCACTCCAACTTCCGGACCTGCTACGCGAATTCCAGGATGTCTTCTCCGTGGGGAGCATAGACTTCGGTAGGACAAGCTTGGTCCAGCACAGAATTGACGTTGGGGGCAGCGCACCAATTAGGGCCCCATTCCAACGTGTCCCGCTCGCCAAGCAAGCTGAAGTCGACCGGATGGTAGAAGAGATGAAGGAGCAAGGAGTGATCGAGCCATCACATAGTCCTTGGAGTTCTCCGGTCGTGCTAGTGAAGAAGAAGGACGGTTCCACCAGGTTCTGCGTGGATTACAGGCGGGTGAATGACGTCACGATAAAGGAGAGCTACCCTCTACCCCGGATCGACGACACTCTGGACACCATATCAGGGTCAAGATGGTTCTCCACCTTGGATTTGAAGAGTGGCTACTGGCAGGTGGAGGTCCACCCTAAGGACCGCGAGAAAACTGCGTTCTCTGTGGGCAGTGGCAGGTCCAGTACCTTGGGCATATCGTCTCCGAGGAGGGGGTGCGCACCGACCCAGAGAAGACCGCAGCTGTGAGGGAGTGGCCAGTTCCGAAGGACAAGTCCCAACTACGAAGCTTCCTGGGACTCTGCACTTATTACCGTCGCTTCGTGAGAGGATTCGCAGACATCGCCAAACCACTACATCGACTGACTGAGAAGGACCAACTCTTCACGTGGACAGCAGAATGCTATAGTGCCTTCGAACAACTCAAGCAGGCTCTGTGCACCGCGCCTATTCTGACCTACCCCAGACCTGGAATAAGGTTCATCGTCAATACCGATGCCAGCGACTTTGGCATAGGGGGAATCCTGTCGCAAGTAGTGGACGGCGAGGAGAGAGTAGTGGCCTACTTCAGCAAGGCCTTGTCAAAGCCAGAAAGGAACTACTGCGTCACCAGGAAGGAGCTGCTCGCCATCGTGAAGACCATTGAACACTTCCACAAGTACCTGTACGGGCAAGAATTTCTCATCAGGACCGACCATGCATCCCTGCGGTGGCTCCTGAACTTCAAGCAGCCAAAGGGTCAACTCGCGCGGTGGTTAGAGAGGCTTCAACAGTACAACTTCGAGATCCAGCACAGGAAAGGCCAACTGCATTCTAACGCCGACGCCCTGTCACGAAGACCGTGCCCCGAAGACTGCACCTTCTGTACCAGAAGAGAGGAGAACACCGGGATACAGTGCCGAAGGACTACCGTGGAACTTCAAGGGAGCTGGAGCCGCGAATCTTTCACGCGGGCACAAGCAGAAGTTGATGACCTGGGGCTGATAGCCGAATGGAAGAGGGCCTGTGTCCCCAGACCCGGGTGGAACATTGTGAGTGACTGCAGCCCAAAGTTTAAGTCCTACTGGGCGCAGTGCGACTCGATGGTTGTGAGGGATGGCCTCATCTGCCGTACCTGGGAGAGCACCGACGGGAAGACATCTCAGGAACAAGTCGTCGTACCAAAGGCTATGACGGAGGAAGTCCTGAAGGAAGTTCATGAAGGTTCATCTGGTGGACACTTAGGGATAAAGAAGACCCTGGAGAAGCTGAGAGTGAGGTTCTACTGGATCGGGTGCCGAACAGACTTGGAGAACCACTGCGCGAGTTGCCACGATTGCGCAGCCAGCAAGGGCCCAGGACGAAGGCGACGGGGTCCACTGAAGACCTACAACGTGGGCGGTCCCATGGAGAGAGTGGCCATCGATGTTGCTGGGCCATTCCTGTTAAGCGAGGCAGGGAACCTCTACATATTGGTCGTCAGCGACTTCTTCACCAAATGGCCGGAGGCGTATGCGCTCCCTAACCAAGAAGCCGCGACGATCGCAGAGACCCTGGTGAAGGAATTCGTCAGCCGGTACGGAGTACCCCTGGAACTGCACTCCGACCAAGGGAGGAACTTCGAGTCGCAGGTGTTCCAGAACCTATGCTAAGACTTGGGCGGTTTGCCAGAGAAAGGCTTTAGTGTATTTCCTCCCAAGCATGCATAAGACTACTATGGGGAAGGGTGATAGTCTGGCAAGACAAATAGTAGCAGATTTGTTCTGTATTAACGATGGCATGAACTTGAGAAGAGTCAGGGAAGACAGGATCTTGCCTAACTGTAGTATTTGAAAAATGAAAAAGCGAAAAGAAACGCTTAATTTATTTAACAATTCAAAAGAAGTTGATAACTTTAACAAATATATATTTTCAATTTGGTTAACAATTTTGGGGTCACAGACCTCAGAAAACATTAAACATTTGCTCCAGGCACTTAACAATTCTTTAGGTTTCAAACCTTATATATGTACTTAAATCTTTGTAAGATTTAACAAAGACAAATGAAGTGATTAAAGTTTAAACATTCAATTGAGTACAAGGAGTGTACTTTAAGAAATTTCCAGGTAACTATTTTAGAAAAAGTTACAACTTCGAAAATAACAAAGAAGAAAGAGGGTAGAATAAAGGAGAAGTTCCTACAACTTCTTATATTTATACAGAATTAATGTTGGTTAATTATACAAATAAGGGCAGGTCACTTACTGTGAAACCTGAAGAGAAAATCAGAAGGAAGGTTCTCGACCTCCTATGTTTACTTAGGAATCACGAGCCAAATGGGGCAGTTTCCATTTCGTGAAACCTAGAAATAACTCACTCGAGAGTTGAAAGAATTGCTTTCCCTGATTATAGGGAAGAAACAATATAAGCATGAACCGTGTATAAAACACGTAGTTAAGCAGAAATTAAGTAATGCTAAACAAACAAGATGGAAGGGCACTTCGTTAGAGTGACACCTTATTGGAAATGATCCAGATTTATAATTTTATTAATATGGTTTGTTAGTAGAAGGTTTAGGAAAGATCGATTGGGATGGAGGATAAATGTTCATGGCCTTATTTAATGTAAACGGACGATCGCGACGCGGAAGAAATACTGAAAGCACTGTTTCTCACTATAGTCTTTTGAATAGATGAAAAATTCACTGTAGTAACACGAAAGTTTATGGGAAAGAAAGTTATTGCAATGATGAAAATAACTGGTTGCACGAGGTCGGCGAGAGTCTATTTCTTGAGGAGTTTGTGAATTACAATTAAATGCGCTATAGAACATTCCAGCGGTGGAAGAAAATTCACTATTGCAGTAATTTATAATGAAGATTCCTCATTTTAAATAGTATTCCCACAAGTGGGTGAAAAATACATGACGGCAAGACTTGTAGATAAAGTACAGGATCTGGAAGGTTCCAGAACGATCTTAATAGAAGAATGGGGCCAAAGTTAATCCAGCGGAGGAATTGGCTTGGTGATTTATAGACAGCGGGTAATAAATAATATCCCACGTGGTGAGAAGATTTCTCATTTGGTTAGCTTAAGAAAAGCTACTTTCCATTAAGGTTGGCTTAGACAGACAAAAGCTCAACATGGCAAATCCCGCGAAGAGTGATTATTTCAAAAAATAAATAATTTCACACTGCCTATAAAAGATCGTTAAAAGCATGTGGAAGTTAAAACCATGAAGATGAGGTTAAAACTTGAAGTTTGTACTTAACTTGATTGCATGTCGAAGGTGAAGTTCCCTTTGATGTTTAATGTTACCACATGGCGTGGAATCTGAAAAATGCCTAGTTAGGTCAGGAGGCTAGCTCTAGTTGAGCCTTAACTGAGTCGACGGCCGGCGCACTAGTGAGACCCACTCAGCGACGCACAGAGGGACCAAGGATGGGAAAGGAGTGGGGGTAGGAGACAAAAGGTATACATATCAGCATAACCAACATAAGAGATGAAATTCTCTTAAGGAGATGGTCTTCAAAGAGTTGATAACAGGCGATACTAGCACAGCATGGTGAGTGAAAAAGTAGACGAAGGTCTCTTGCTCATGGAGATAATAGCTGGCGATGGTAGCAAGATCTGGTGGCAAGATGGAAAAGGAAGTCCTCTTGCACCAGGAAGAGTTGAAGAGCTTCAGAGATTTGCTGCTAGATGACGCTAGGTGGGTCATGGAAGATATATATCTAGAACAGACTCACAAAAGATATAAGCGACATGATCACCAAAGAGAGAATAGAAGATCACTGTTGGTGTTTGATGAAAAGGAAGGAATAAACAAGCAAAGAGCATTAAACTTTATACTCTCTTGTACCGTGTATTCCAAGAATACACCACACCCTCAGTCCGACGGGATGGTAGAGCGATTTAATCGCACCATCGAGAACCATCTCCGAATAGTCGTCAGCGAGCACCAGAGGGATTGGAACAAACATCTTCCACTATTTCTCCTGGCCTACCACGCCGCCGTGCATGAAGCCACCGGGTGCACACCAGCCCGGGCCATGTTTGGGAGGGAGCTCTGTCTACCTGTCGATCTTGCCTTCGGCCGACCTGGAAATGATCCGGTCCCGG
The DNA here is from genome assembly GCA_946902985.2 of Meconema thalassinum. Lineage (NCBI taxonomy): Eukaryota > Metazoa > Arthropoda > Insecta > Orthoptera > Tettigoniidae > Meconema > Meconema thalassinum. The sequence continues at coordinate 882,188,035 of OX336389.2, read as the reverse complement.
TAAGCCAGTATTGTCAAGAACTGGTCGACCAACTGGAGGACGTGCACACGTTCGCGAGGAGGAAGCTGCGGATCGAGACCGACCGAATGAAGACCCGATACGACCAACAGACGGATGCTGGCGGATTCCACGAGGACGACCTGGTCTGGCTCTTCAACCCATTACGGAAGAAAGGCCTGTCACCCAAACTGCAGAAGTCCTGGGAGGGCCCGTACCAAGTCGTGAAACGGATCAACGATGTCGTCTACAGGATCCAGCGGAGCCCGAGGGCGAAGATGAAGATCGTGCATTGAGATCGCCTGGCAGCCTACGGAGGGACACAGACGGACCAATGATTGATCGGGACGATCAGCCTTTTAGGAAGGGGGTGGTGTTACGGCTGTGGGTTTGCTTTGTCGCCTCGCCGCGTTGAGTCACAGCTGCCCCGGGCTGTGTGTGCTCTGCCTCAGTGTATTTACGTGCGCGTTGCGCAACGGGCTGCGAAATGAAAGGGATGGTCCGGAATATTCGTGACCCAGCCAGTGAAGGAAATCTCGAGAAGCCATGTGTCCTAGACGGTTTTAGAATTCATTGAGTCACCAGCCTGCTATATAAGCGGCCTCAACAGTGAGGGGACCGAGTTTTTGAGGACAGTGTTTCTGAGCTAGTGCGTGTTTTCCTGAGCGACAGAAGTGTGGTGACGAAGTGCCGTGCGAGTTACGAAATCCAGTGACATTGTTTCCCCAGCTTGTGGACAGCGAAGCAGCGTGTAGCAGGTTTATCGTAAGTAACTGTAGTTTGTGTATATGAGGAAGAGGTGCAGGTAGCTTCTGTCAAGGCCACCGGACTCATTAAGACGGTTTAACTTCTGTGGTTTGTTGACAAGTGAAAGGGGCAAGAGCGCTCAAGGAAGAGACTTGAGGAAACTGGAGTAAGGTTCTATTGCTTGTATTTGCTGTTGAGTAGTGTATCTTTCTGGCCACAATAAAGTTAATTACTTCTTTAAAGGAACAATCTGTGTTGTGCTTCAACCCACCGTAATCCAGTTAACAAAAGTGTCACTAGGGAGGTGGCACGTAACAGTATTTTGATCTCGTTAGCATTTTGTAAGTATTTTGAATTTCAATTGCATTTTGTAAGTATTTCGACGTTACATTGCATTTGGTATGTATTTTGAACCTAGCCTATATTTTGTGGGTATTTTTCAATCTATTCTTTTTGTGAATCTTTTCGTTCTAAATTCCCTTTTGTAAGAATATTTTGTGCGTTGTTTCAATCTGAGTTCCTTTTTGTACGTATTTTCCGTCTTAATTTTCATTCTGGTTTCCATTTCATTATCATTTTCGCTATCACCCAGATCATTAGGGGCCGATAACCTAGATGTTAGGCCCCTTAAAACAACAATTATCATAATCATCATCATCATCATCTTGGATACTGTAAAGACGTTTGAAAGGGATCGACGCACACATGAAGAGGCCAAGCGTCAAGCTAGGAAACTTCGAGCAGCCCAACCACGTCGTCCTCCAGCAATACTATGTGACTTGTGTGGTCGCTTGTTCCATGCCAGGATTGGACTCTTTAGTCACCGTCCCCCCAGGGGCTCACATCTAGTGGGACGTGGGTTGACGACCACGGAACTCCAGCTGAGTCCGGCATTGCTTCCACTTACTTGTGCCGGGCTCCTCTCCGTCTTCTTTCCTGTCGACCTCCCTTGGTCAACTCTTGTTCTCTTCCGACCCCAACGGTATTAGGTTATCCGAGGCCTAGGGAATCTTTCACTTTCCCGCCTTCATTGGCCCTTGTCTGATCTTTCCTGATACCCTCCTTCTGTAAGGGGTCAGTCTTCTTTTTCTTTTCCTTTTACCTCTCAAGGCCCTTAAGGAGGCAAGGTGTATGTAGCCCCCACCACTTCTGGTGCACCCTAGATAAGGCTACACCCTCAGGGGCTCACGGCTGGTGAGTTCGGGAGTTGGCGACCCCGAGGGATTCCTGAGCTGGGTTAGTTTTCCCCTTTTGTCCCTTACCTTTGGGGCGGACCATCTCCTCTCTCCTCTCCTCTCCTCTTTTCATTATATTTCCTTTTCTCTTTAAAATTCCCACACCTTTTTGTCAGTATTTTTAATCTACGTTGCATTTTGTAAATTTTTTCGATCTAAATTGCATTTTGTGAGTGTTTTTCAACCTCAATTGCATTTTGTAAGGATTGCCAATCAAAATTGCTTTTTAGTAAGTCTTTCAATATAGGGGGGGGGTCTTTTTGTGAGTATTTTGAATTTCAATTGCATTTTGTATTTTCAACCTACCCCGCTTTGTTCAAGTAGTTAATTCTCAATTGCAATTTCTTGGGTATTTTGAATCTAAATTACATTTTGTGCGTATTTACAATGTCATTTGCATTTTGTAAGTATTTTGATTTCACGTGCATTTTGTAAGTATTTCGACTGTACGTTGCATTTTGTACGTATTTTGGACTTATCCTACATTTTGTGCGTTTTTTTTTTCAATCTATTCCTTTTGCGAGTATTTTTGTTCGAAATTCCCTTACGTACGTATTACCGCTCTCCATTTTGTGAGTAGTTTCAATCTGAGTTCTTTTTTGTAAGTTTTTTTTTCCTGCTACATAAGGCATAATTGTTGGGGCTCACTGTCTATTTTATCTAAACCATTTTCGTTTCGTCCATAGCAGTGAACTGTTTTTTATCTTCATCCTTTCATTTCACGACATTTCATTTCATCAGGGGCCGATAACCTCGATGTTAGGCCCCTTAAAACAACAATTATCATCATCATTTAGTCACCGTAAACACATCCACAAACTGGACTGAAGGAAGATGATTTATACTCGGATTCGAGTTAAAGCCGATGATGATCCTGTGTCATCCATCACTGTTTATTTTGCTTTCCAAGGAGCAGGAGTCTCCTACTAAAGCTCATTACCTGCGAATTCAGTGTCTGTAGGTGTTTCTGATTTCTTCTGGCTGCATTTTTGTTTTACATCTGTTGATTTTGATCATGAATTCTTTCCTTAAGACTGTGTCTATACTATTTAGAAACTAATTCAATCCTCTGGTGAGTCGGCTAAGATGACAGTGTCATCAGCAAATCTTGGAATTTAAGTAATTTCACCTTGAACCTTGACTCCTACTTCAAATTTCTTTTTCATGTCCATTGCTTTTTCAATGTATAGATTGAAACTTATGGGTGAAAAGTTGCAAACTAGCCTAATACCCTTTTGAATACCAGCTGCTCTCTCCTTCATGTCAATCTGGTTTCTGTATGGATTGTAGATCACCCTCCTTTCCCTGTAGTTTATTCCAGTCCTTCTCAAAATATCAAACAATTTACTCCAATCAATATTATCAAAAGCCGTTTCTAAATCTACAAATTGCATCAATTATCTGTAATCATTCCTTATTCTACCTTCCAAGATCAGCCAAAGACTCACTACACTACAGTTTCCTCTGTTAGATTGTTTTCCTGAAACCAAACTGACCTTCACCAAACTTGGTTTCAAACTGTCTTTCCATCCTCTTGTATAGAATTCATGCAAAAATCATTGAAGGATGAGTGATCAATAAGAGACTGGATGTTTAGTAATTAATAGGATGGACTGCAACTTCATACGGACAGTTTAGTGCAGATATGGTGTAGAAAAGAAGTTCCAAATAGTAACGTTTATTTCTGTTTACCTGTTATACAAGCAAAAATGGAGTACACTAAAATGTTCTTAGATGTGGGATTTTAAGAAATTAAAGTTCTAGGACTAATGAAATTATATTCCAGCAGATCTGAATTACTCTGATCTGAAGCGATGGTTCATGTTTAATGAAGTCGTATGCATTTATATTTTTTCAGACCCCTGACTAGAGAGCCCAAATGCTGATTTTCTCAGAATTTTATTTTTTCTTCTATTTAAACCTGGAATAGTAATACACGGGATCTTGGAAATTAATGGTCCTAAAATAATTATAACTCTAATTTATTTCTAAGTCAATGAAATGGTATTTTTTTACATAAGAAGTGCTATTTTGTAAGTGACTGCAAAATGGGCAAAGAATATTAAGAACTATACAAACTGAAATGTCTATGGATAACCTGTTGCTATCCATCCTCATGTTCCAGGCTCTAGTGATCAAACTGATTGTACAATAATCTTCATATATCTCAGCTCTTGCTTGCTTCGGTGTAGAGATGATAACATTCTCCTTAAAATCAAAGGGCACCTCACTTGTCTCATAAATCCTACGTACTAAATGAAATGACCTGATCATACCTTCATTCCCTATGAAATGCAGCTACTCGGTTGGTTTATCATCTATGTCTGTTGCTTTGTTCCAACTTAAGTCTTCCAGTGCCCTACCAAATCTGATCTCCATATCAAAACTCCATTTTCATCCTTATCAATTTCTTCTTCCCTTTCCACTACATGTTTCTCAATCCCCTTACCCAGGTGCAGATGACCTCGCTGCTCCGCCCCTTAAAACAATAATTATAATATATAATAATCTCCTTACCGCAAACAAATGCTATGTGTATGGTTTCCATATCTCGACTTTCCCTTTATATACTGAGCCTTTCTTTCCCTGAAAGTACTCTTAATCCTTTGATAAGCTGCATCCACTTTTCCTACTTGCACATTTCTCTTTCAACCATTCTTCTTTAACTTCTTTGCATCTCCTGTTTACCTCATTTTTCAGAAGTCTGTATTCTGCCTATCACCTTTCATCTCTTGCATTCCTGTGCTTCTGCCTTTCATCCCTTAATTAATTCTAGTATAGCCTATTGATCTTTCTACCATATCGATAGATATGGGTTTTCAACACACATCACCTTACTCCAGTTTATTCTCCTGTTATTACATAGCATAAATGATGTACCATAGATAAGCCCTGCGCGGATGTGGATATAGTTAGCATGGCTGTGCGGATAGGGGTTAAGCTGCAGATAATGTTTGGAGTAAATTTGCGGATAGTTTTTAGAATAAGTTACAATCCGAATTTGTTTAATATTAGTACTAGAACCAGGATGTTTATGACTTATATTTTTCTGTTATATTTTTTCATGACAAATGTAAAGTGATAATTTAAGGTAATCTTGTTCAAATTATGTCATCATCATGAACCGGCTCCAGTTTCCGGGGTGCGGTGAATGAGCGCTCTCCAGTTAGTTCTCTCCAAGAATGTTTCCTCCTCCATGATTTGCTGTAAATCCAGACCTCGCCCTGCAAGATGATTTCTAACCTGGTCGATCCATTTCTTCCTCGGTTGACCTCTTGGTCTCTTGCCTTTCAGTTGTTTCTCAAATCACACTCTAACTTTTCTTTGTGTGTCCATTCTTTTTAGATGACCGAACCATTTCAGCCTGGCTTCAACACAGATCTGGAGATTGTTCTACTTGAACAAAATGGCATATCTTATCATTTTTTATTTTGTCCCTCCTTGTCTTCATCTCCAATGACTGTAGTTTGCTGGTATTTCTCTTGGATTTGGTACAGGTTTCTAAGCTATATGTAGTAACAGGTACAAAGAAGCTCTTGTAGAGTATTAGTTTTGATCTTAAAGGAACTTGCTTATCCCAAAGAAGCCCTCTCACGAGATGATAAAATTGTGCTCCATGTTGAACTCTACTAGTGATTTCTGCAGATCGTTGGTTATCTGTGGACACTACACCTCCAAGGTAACAGAACTGATGTACTTGTTCTAACTTTGTACCATTCAGAGTGAAGTTAATACAGATGTTTTGTTGACTAACGGGCAAAACTACCGTTTTGGACTTGCTTATATTCAGACCAACTTGCTTGAATATAGCATTCCAATCATTCAGCTTCTGTTATATTTCAGCCTCATTTTCACCCCATATTACAACATCATCTGCAAACGCTAAAGCTTTAAATTCAGAGGTCTTATTAAGTCCCTTAACTCTCTTCATTATTTCATCCATTACAGTAATGAATAAAAGTGGTGATAGTGCACCTCCTTGCTGTACCAGCTTAGTCTCGAACCACTCTGAATTGGCATCACCTATTTGGACACAACTCTGGCAGTTTCATATAGCATCTTGACTTCATTTATTAAAGCGCATGGTATTGATCTATTTTGAAGGCATTCCCAGATTGTATTTCTCCGTACACTGTCTTAAGCCTTCTCAATATCTAGAAAAATGAAGATTGTTTTCCTTTTTCCCAGTGCTTCTCTACAATCATCCTGACAGAAAATATCAGATCTGTTGTTGCCCTGTTCCGTCTGAAACCGTACTGCTCTTCTTCAAGCTGTAGTTCAATGATAATTCTTAATCGGTGTTCTTTGATTCGTTCCTTTATCTTCAGGCCACGAGATAGAAGAGTAATTCCCCTGTAGTTGCTAGGTTTCCGTCTGTCTCCTTTCTTAAATAGAGGGACGATAACGCCTTTAGTCCAGTCTGTTGGTATTTTTTTCTTCTTTCCAAATAGTGTTTAGGACTCGTAAGCAACCACTGCAATCCTTGTACTCCAGCTGCCTTGATCATGTCAGTGCTTACATCATCAAAGCCTGTTGCCCTAGCTTATTTCATGTTCTTTAGGGCATTTTCATACCTGCCAACCCTTCCGATTTATTCGGAAACTTTCTGAATTTTCACCTCGTCTTCCGATCTTCTTAATTACTATTATTTCTTCCGAATTTCGGGCCCCAGTGATATATTGTAAAAGAAAACGGAACTGCAAATAATTTCTATTCTCAAGGAGATTCTCTCGTAAGTCGTAATTGCTTTTGTGATTTACGTAACCTTGTTTTTTTGTGTAAGTTTTTGTAAGTTCCTCGCTTGGCAGTGAGCTCCATAGCTGCGATCTCGGAATGGTGAGTCAGCTGATCAGCCTGCCGCATACTGATTGGTGGTATTTTACGGACAAACGGGTGTCAAGCCTACGCTGATTAGTCGAGGCTGGCCACGTGACTGAGCAAAATGGGTGAAACCTTGTATGCTACGCGCGGAGATTGTGACTTCCTCCGTTTGACGCCACGTGTTTATACTCTGCTAGCGTCACGTTTGACTCTCCTAGCGTCACGGTTAGTGCATTTAATTGAGGTATTAATGTGTGCGTCGGATGATAATTATTTCAACGAGTTGTCGATGATTGTTCCGTGTCGTGTGTTTTAAGTTTCTCTCGTCACGTTATGGCGACAAAACCTCAGAAACGTTATCTACAAGTGTTCAAAGAAAGCTATAAAACTGAATTTCCATTCATTTTACAATCTTTTAGGGGAAAACATTTTGCTCTTTGTTCCGTGTGTCGTTGCGATATAAATATTTCTCATGGTGGAAAAACTGACATTGTAACTCACAGCAACACTCTAAAACACAAGGACAGTGCTAGTTGTTTACAGAAGAACAAAAAATTAGGTACGTTTTCTGTTCACGGGAATGACAACAATGCTGCCATTCGAGCAGAATGTTTGTTCATCGTAGAACATAACCTTTCGTTATCATGTTCCGATCACGTGGGACAGTTGTTTAGAAAAATGTTCCCGGATTCGGAAATTGCGAAGAAACATGCCTGTGGCAGGACAAAGACATCCACCATTGTTCATGAAATGGCACGTGACACCGATTTAATATTTTAAAATATGGGCCTTTCGTGATCTCCACTGATGGTAGCAATGATAGAGATAGTAAACTGTATCCTGTTGTCGTGTCATTTTTCAACAAAGAATCGAAGATGGATCGTTCGCTATCCATGGAGAATTTGGAAGGTGACTCGACTGGTGCTAACATTGGTTATTTGCTTCTGTGTCTTTTGGAAAGACATGCCATTCCAATGGCAAACTGTATAGCTTTTAGTGCAGACAATGCCCCTGTTATGATAGGGAGAAAAAATGGTGTTGCTGCGAAATTAAAAGAGCAGTGTAAAAACATCATTGTTGTAGGATGCGCATGCCGTTTAATTCATCTGGCTGCTGAGAAAGGTGCTGATTCCCTTCCTGTGAAAATTGATGAGATAATGATTGATGAAAATGAAAATCCACTGCCTGCTTCCAGTCTCCGACCGGGTCAGGAATGGAATGGAATGAATGAAGCCCCCATCTAGCGGCGAGGATGTGAACTGTGCCGGCTGCCGAGGCCTGACGCACTCCTCTGGGGCAATGATTAAATGAATGACGGATGAAATGAAATGATAGTGGAGAGTGTTGCTGGAATGAAATTTTGACAGGGAAAACCGGAGTACCCGGAGAAAAACCTGCCTGCCTGCGTTTTGTCCAGCACAGATCTCACATGGAGTGACCGGGATTTGAACCACGGACCCAGCGGTGAGAGGCCGGCGTGCTGCCGCCTAAGCCACGGAGGCTCTATAATGATTGATATTTATTATTATTTAAACAAGAGCTGCAAGAGGAAAGATCATCTGAAGTTATATCAAGCTCTTTACCAAACTGATGTTAGCAAAATACTGAAGCATGTGTGCATGCGTTGGTTGTCCTTGGGTAAATGCTTAGAAAGACTGATTTCACAGTGGAAGCCATTGCTGATTTTTTTTTAAGGATGAGGTGAACCACTCCACTGGCACAAACACATCTCTCAAGTATTTCCAAATTTCCAAAGTGAATGCACATGAAGATAAGCCTGTAGAAGTGTAATTTGGTGTTAGTGTGAACAAACAGAGTACAAGATCAAGCACGTGTTCATCATCATCATCTTGTACAGTTTCCAGCCCCAGGCTGGGTCTGTTTGGAACATAAGCCTCGCCACTTAGTTCTTTCTTCCCACCACCTCTCTGCTGTCACTCTGGTCCAGTCCTCGCCTCCCTTCTTGACACATTCCTCCACTCCTTTCAGCCATCTATCTCTTCGTCTTCCCCTTGGTCGTTTCTTCTGCATCTGCATCTCATGTATCCTCTTGGGAATTTTCTTCTCATCCATTCTCTTTAAGTGTCCATACCACCTCAGTCTTGATGTCTCAATCCTACCTTGCAAGGGCTCCTCTTTCACTATTTCCCTGACCTTTTCATTCCTCACCCTGTCTCTTCTTGTTACTCCGATCCTACATCGCAGGAACTTCATTTCACCTGCCTGTATTCTGCTTATGTCTCTTTTCTTCATTGTCCACGTTTCTGAAGCATAGGTCAGTATCGGGATATAGTAGCTTCTGTATAACACTTCCTTGCTTTTTTGTGGGACATCTTTATTCCACACTAAGCTCCTAATGCTTCTCAGAAATGCTTCTGCCTGTCTGCCACGTTCAGTAATCTCTTCGTCATTTCTCCCATTTCCCTCCACTATACTTCCCAAGTACTTGAGACTTTCCACCTTCTTCAGCTGTCCACCTCCAAGTTTTAACCCACTCATTGGTCTGTCCTTTTTCCTGGTCATTAACAGGATCTCACATTTACTGATGTTGAACTTCCATCCGTACTCTCCCACTGTTTCTTCCCAAGCCTTCAGTTGCTCCTGAATTTCCTCCTCCTTGTTTCCCCAGACCATGAGATCATCTGCAAACACCATTGCTTTCATCTTATCTTCTCCTATCTTTCCTGTTATCTGTGTCATTACCTCGTCCATAACCACAATAAAGAGAAGGGGTGACAGCGCACTACCCTGTTTCAGGCCACTCATTTGTCTGAACCAGTCTGTTCTTTCCCCTCCAACTTTCACACAACTCACACTTCCACAATACATCTCCTTCACTCTGCCTACAGTCTCTTTTTCCACTCCCATGTTCTCCATTGCTTTCCAAACCTTCTCCCTACACACACTATCATAGGCCTTTTCGATGTCCAGGAAGGCCATCAACAGATCCTCTCCAAATTCGTAGTGGTGTTCCTGGAACTGTCTCACTGAAAATATGAGATCCACTGTTGATCTCCCAGGTCTGAATCCATACTGCTCCTCTCTTAATTTTCTCTCCACTTTGGCTCGTATTCTACTTTCTAATATCTTTTCATATATCTTGGCACAGTGAGGTATGAGTGTGACTCCCCTGTAATTTCTGCACTCCTTTCTGCTTCCTTTCTTAAATATTGGGACAATTAATCCTTTCTTCCAATCTTTTGGGGTCTTTTTCTCCTTCCATATCACCCTCATCACACGGTACAGCCACTGTTTCCCAACCTCCCCTGCTGCCTTCACCATTTCAACACTCACTTCATCCACACCTGGTGCCCTTCCTCCTTTCATCTTGTCTATAGCCATTTCCAGTTCTCTCCAAGTCAGGTCCTTTTCCATTCCTGTGTTGTCTTCTCCATATTCCAATACATTGTCTTCCTCCCTATGACCATTTGGATTCAGCAAATCCTCAAAGTACTCTTTCCACACTGTCTTGAAGTATCCCTTTGTTGTGTACCTCATTTCCGTTTTTGTCCATCATTACCACATCCTCTCGCAGACCTCTTCTCTTACTTTTGACCATCCCATAAAGTACTTTCTTATTTCCTCTGCTGTCTTCCTCCATCATCTCTGTCCACTTTACCATCCACTTCTTCCTCTCCTCTGCGACAATCTTGTTTGCTTCTTTCTTCTTTATCTTATAATCTTCCCTTGCCAGATCAGTTCTTTCCTGGAACCACACTCTGAAAGCCTTGTTCTTCCTTCCCTCAGCTTCTTTTACTCTCTCATTCCACCATGGTGTCTCTTTACACCGCTTTCTGTTGCTTGTTCTTCCACATACTGCCACTGCAGCTTCCAGCATTGTGTTTTTGAATTGCTTCCATTCCTCTTCCCCTGTTTTAGGATTGTCTGTTGGCATCCTTTCCCTTATTATCTTCTGGAATTCTTCCTTGACTTCCTTTTCCTTGAGTTTCCATACTTTGATTCTCCTTTCCTGATACTCTGTCCTCTTGCTATCCTTAACAACTCCCAGGTTCATTACAAGTATTCTGTGGTCGCTATCTAAGGCCTCTGATGGTATTACCTTTATATCTCTGACACTTCTCCTCATTTCCCAGTCGTACAGCATGCAATCTACCAAAGATTTGTCTGTTAAATCACTGCTGTACCACGTTACCTTGTGGCTTTCTTTCTTCCGGAACCAGGAGTTGCCTACCACTAAACCGTTTCTCTTGCAAAAATCCAGCAACTTTCTCCCTTCTTCATTCCTGCTACCCCATCCTTCTGCTCCCAATACATTTTCATATCCTTGCCTTTCACTTCCTACATGTGCATTCAAATCTCCCATGACAATGATGCTCTGACCATTCAACTGCTGTTGTAGCTCCTCCTCAAAGTCTTCCTTCTCTTGAGCTGTACATCCAACTTGAGGGGCATATACCTGGGCTATCTCCAGGCTTCTTCCCTTTACAGTTACTCTGATCTTCATGATCCTGTCACTTATTCCCTTTACCTCTTCCTTCATTCCATCTCTCACAACTACTACTACTCCGCTGCTCCTTCCTTCACTGTTCCCACTTCCAAGCACGTGTTATCATTGGCAAATGGAAGTTGGAGAGCAGTTCTTCTCTGTCTGTAAGGAAAAAAGTGACGGAACCAAGTCAAACTGTTGGTATTTCAAGACAGGAGTGACTATTTCTTTTTCTGTCATCTAAGTTAAATGAAGCATTTTGCTTGTTTCTGGCATTTACTATCCCTACATTTGGAGAATATAACAAAGTTCTTCAATCGCAAGCACCTCACATCCATGTCCTAAGATCCATACTGATTGATTTGCTGACGGAAATTCTCTGTAGGTTTGTTAAGCCAGTGGCCATAAAAAAATATTGCACAATTTTAGAAGTGGTCTATCACACAAGAGAGAATCAGAAAGCTGATGATGATTTGGTCATTGGTTCAACAACATCTAGTTGTGTAGAAATTCTGGCTCCTGAGGAGGAGGTCTTTTTGCAGCCTCTGATTATATTATTCATAAATTTAATTTGGACAGTGAGTTTTCTGTTAATGCTCAAGTGGCACAGATAAGGTCTTTGTCTACTGCTTCCTTTAGTGCCGTGAAGTATTATATCTCTAAATTTCCAATTATGTTGCGAAAGAAAGACTGTGAAGATGAACACCAAGCAATGGATGCATTACAATGCCAGTTTTGTACTCTCCAAATGGAGGATTTGCCATCTTCTAGTGTGGAAGGAAAAATAGCAGATTGTTCTTGGTCTGCTATAGGGGATATAAGAGGTGGAAATGGGTGTCTGAAATATGACAGACTAGCTGGAGTAATGCTGTCAATATTAACAATCCCACACAGCAACGTTGAATGTGAGAGATTGTTTAGCCAGGTGAAGAAGACAAGGACACAATTCCGATCATCTCTGAATGACGAAAACCTCAACAAACTGTTAGTGGTTAAATCCTACCTAAGTGGAAATTGCTACGAGCAGCAGTATGAAAGGGCATTTTTGAAGAGAGCAAAGTCGGCTACGAGGTCTGCATTAAATCAGTAAGCAGTCTCAAGATTACCATCCATATGTATATACATCACCTAATCATAATTAGGTAAGTTGTCCATGGTAATTAACTTTAGTCTGACAAAACGTGAATATGTGGTAGCGAATGCGAAGTGTAATCCATCAGAATGATTGTATGCATTTTCTTTAAACACACAATTATGTTCTCTTACGTTTAAATATTGGCCATACATACTACTCGATTGATGATAGTTTACATTTTTGTGAATTTTATGCTGAATTCATACTTTGCCAATAAAGACACGCAGGTCTTTTGTGTACCCGCTTTCGCCCACACCACTGTTTACTGCGCATGATGAAATCTATAATTTTAAAAAATCTTCCGATTTTTGACTTCCGAAGGTTGGCAGGTATGCATTTTCAACTTCCATCCATGTTAGAGGGTACTCCATATCTGGGATAGTTTCTTCTTTCTTAGTCTCCTCTTGTTTGGTATATGAATTTTGATCATTATATAATTTTGTCATTAGGCATAGTTAACACTCCGAACTGAAAAAGATTGCAATTCTAGCTGTGTAACATTCATTTTAAACATAGCACATGACATAGATAGCCTAGGGGAACGACTTTCTCCTCAATAGTCAAAATGTGTTGCTTTAATGCTTTATGCCTTACCTATATAAAAAATATGCCAGTAGATCCGGATAACAAACGTACAGATAACAGTCGTGCGGATGTGGAGCGGGGCAGATGTCCTTGCTGCTCCGCCCCTTAAAACAATAATATATAATAATCTCCTTACCCCAAACAAATGCTATGTGTATGGTTTCCATATCTCTACTTGCTCTAACCATTGTCACTGTAATAACAGTAGGAAAATTACTTTAAGAGTTGGCAGATGTCCCTTTTCTATTTGTTAGGGTATTACTTCTGTATTAGTTAATATTGCTTGGCTTGTGTGAAGAATTCCAATTGTCTAAGTACTTCTATTCTCTTTTCCAGCCATGTCTAGCTTAAAACTTCATGAAGACTGTGTATCTTTGGACCATGACACTGTTGGTCCCCTTCCTCCACCAAACACCATGCCACCTCCATGGGGTGGTTCGCACATGCCATATTCTGGCACCTACCTTCCTCATACAGGTACCGGATATGCACCCATGCCATTCAACTACACAAATGAACCTTCGGTGTATGGCTACACAAGAGAGGAGAGTGTACATAGTGGATCTGGTAAGTTTTGATCTGATTATTATTAAGTTGTATGCCATGAAACAAGCATAAACTGTTTTGTTAGGTTATTGTGTATTAAAAAATTAGATAAAACTTCAATTTTTAGTTTTCTAAAGCATGATTAAGACATACCAGAGTGGTCTGAGGCACATCCCATGACTGATCTGAGCTGCTGCATGTTTGGAGATCCGGAGTTCGTACCCTGGCACTGACAATGAGTGTGTGTTTTTTTTTTTAACTCTCTCCAAGAAAATGCCAGGATGGTACTGCGCCCGAAGAAACCCATCAGTACTTATATCCACAGCACTATAAAGGATTGCAGACATGTAAATTACCCAGCTCACAAACTTACCATGCCTACTAAGTAAAATTGGGAATTTCAGGAACATACAGGATAAATGTTATTCGTAAAGAAAATAGTACTACTAGCCAAGGTACAAATTTCTACTATCATTTACATTTAGAGCAAATCGAGAAACTCCAATCTCGAGGGGTGATAAGGTCTAATCTATAGTGAGCGCCTGTATCTATACCTCGTAGTACTATTTTCGACGATGACGACAATGGAAACGGTATCAGCTTAGATAAAAGTTGACTGAGTCGCTAAAAAGCGCCAGCCGTTTATTAAGCTAAAAAAACAAGTATAAAAGCTGGCTTCCTCCCTGAATATGGTGTCTCCCTGACACTCTAACAAAAGTAACTCCAAAAATAAACTTGCACGTGGCACTGATATAGTTAGGAAAGTGAAACGGCGTGATACTAAGTATTACCCTATTTTATACAGATCCGCTTCAACTCTGAACCGTAGTTCCATATCTAAGCAAAAATTATTCATGAACTATGTGCATATATACATTCATTTATGGTTCTCACAAATTGTACACTTTATTGTGTTGAAAAGATTAAATTTTCTATCCTTCAATAAGTCTTTCATCTACTCAACTTTCTTAATAATCAAATAACAAACATACACCGCAACTATCGTGTTGAAAGTAATAAATACTCGTCTTAATCAATTGAACATAAGTGACAAACATTTAAGCTAAGCACTGTTCCTTTTTACCTTTTATCTACTTATCATGAAATACTGAAATAAGTTCTGAAATTCTTTACTGTGTTAATAATTTTCTGATAAACGTGAATACTAGAAGTGCACGGCATTAACCTTCGTTCTCACACTCCTCTTCCATAATTATACAACAATTACCTTCTCTCTTAAACACCCTGTACAGAATCTTCCTTTAATACCCTCGCATAACTTCACAATCATTGCGATCAATACTAGAAAAACTTACGAGACTCCTCAGCCTCCCTTCGTAAAAATACTTAACTCATTGACGTTTATATCTCCTTAATTTGCACGGTAATTCAACTATAAACTTCCACTTCAATACATATACTTCCTAACTTTAACATTCTTCTCTATATCCTGATATAACTTCGCCTCGTGCTTATAATTCCATTTCTGCAATAAATCTCTGTACTTTTCACTTTCTGATCACCCTGTGATTTAACTTTGTTAACTTTCTTTTTCACGTGTTTAAATTCAGCTTTACATTTTATTACAACTTTTCAAGAAATATCAGTAAATAATCATATTCTTAACAAAAGATATAAGTTTTGACTTCCTTCCATGAATATATTTGTTTAACAAATTCATCTATGCTTTTTTAATGCTCTAAATCTCATTAGACATATGTGTATAAGCTTTTCCATAATACTTTCGTTCATAATTAGTTGAAAATAAATTTCTGACACTCGAATCAACATCATGAGTTGTCGAAATATTCTTTACACTTCGTGACATAGCTTCTTAAATATGCTGTACTTAAATTTGCTCCAATAAACTTCCTTTTACTTCATTTTCAATTTCCCCGTGGCTCATAATCACAAGATTCACGGTCACGTAAAACTACAATCTTCCTTTTTTCATTTTCAATTTTATTCCTTCTTTAGTTCGTTCAACGTTCTACTCCTTTTAAATAGTTCACTCTACATTCTTTTAAATAATTCACTCTACATTCCTTTAAATAATTCACTCTACATTCCTTTAAACAATTTGTTCTATATTCCTCTAAACAATTCATTCTACATTCCATCGCTGCGATAAAACAGATTTAATTAGATTAAATCTAACGCAAATATGAAAAATTCCACACGGTTTTACTCTGATATGACTTTAGTGTTAATAGCATCATTATGCCAAAATTTCGTCCAAGTGACTGAAATTTTCAAGAACAAGTAAAATAACTCCGAAGAAAAATACGAAAAATTACTACTACACAAAAACTACACAAATTTAATTACTTTGACAAAATTATACGGTTGAAATAATGCTGATGAAAATGCTGTTGAAAATAATGCCGTTGGAAATAATGTCGTTGGTCAATTGGATAATCACAGAACATAACTACAATTCTACATGATATAAAACAATTTCTTCACTACCTTGAGTTGACTTCTGGTCTGGAGAATACCTGCGTCTCGCCTGCCAAACCAAACGTGTCGTGGAGCTCATCGTATCGCCCACAGCCATGAAGACCGGTTTGTGTCAGAACCAGCTGGCCTCGTCTCCCAGTAGAACAAGGTCGATGATGTCCTCGGTGAATGACCTCGCCGTGAAACAGCTCGCTCTGCCAACACTCCGTCCCCCGTGCACTGCAAGTAGTCCGGCTTCGACTCTCCATCTCTTCAGAATTGACATCTCGGTTCTTCAGAATTGACATCTCGTTTCTTCAGAATTGACATCTCGTTTCTTCAGAATTGAATATTGTCGTTTATACAAGCGTTTGTGAATATTCAAGATGTGTTAGAACTCTTGTAGGAAAGTATACGTTTTGTTCGGTGATGTTGCGCGTCACGTAGATATTCTGCTGCGCCTTTCATGATAGTGAATTCTGGAATTCAACTGTACATCTTTGTAGTCTCCACTTCCCTATGCTTTAGCTTAGCACATAGTAATTCTCATTTCACTGATGATATAATTAAGACTTCCCCGTTGCTGACTTCTAACTTGCATTTTTAATGTAATGTTCAAATATGCGTTCACACGTAGTAATACTGAATATCTTCTTGTCGAAATGTTTCAAGCAATGTGGAACAACTTTGCATAAGCACTGTATTATTTGGTTATACTGTTCCGTTCTGCTTTATAGATGTAGCTTGCTCCTCAAGTTAGTCTTACTGTACTGCACTCTTCTTTGCTTTCAACTCTAATGAAACGTAGCACTGTTATAAGAATACTGGTTTCTTCTCGAGGTCTTGACTCGATGAAATCTCAAATTGGAAAGAACTCTCTCATCCGGTTCTCCACACTCGGCAAGTTCCAGTCTCTCTGCCTCCCCTCTCGTGGTGTGACGTAACTTCTACCACCTCTCCTCGCTTCAGTCCGCAGTTCGACCTTCGTCTCTTCCCCTCTTTCATGACGTAACTCTCGCTTCAAGTGGCGTGATGTCTCTCGCAATATGGACCTCCCACATTCATATAATGGAATATATGTCCATCTTTAAATCATTCCTTCTTCCTTGCCTTTCATAATTGCATAAGATGTATAGTATTTCACTCATTTCCATACAGTTTTTCCCATATTTCTCGAATTTTTAATAAATAAAAATTTTCATCCACTCTTTTATTTTTTTCTGGGGTCTTGGTTCATATCCAGATTGGTTCTTTGGTAATGACCTTAAATAAATTCTGGCGCAGTACTTTATGTGAATTCACAGGGCACCCACCCTTCCTTAGACCCAATTACCGTATTTACTCGGCTATAGGACCCCCTCTTTTTCTAAATTTTTAGTTCCGAAATTGAGGGGGGAGGGGTACTATAGACGCGAACTTTGCAAAAATCCATTATTTTGGGAAAGAGAGAGAGAGTAAAAATATGCTATTTTATTTTGATGATACATAGTACGATTTATTTAATCAAAATAAACGAAGTTTACATCTTTAATCAGCCCATTATGAGACTGCCATAACCTCACTTATCCACCACTTTTTCACTACTATCCCTTGCTAAGGAAAAACCTTAGTATCAATGAAATAGAATGGACAAAGTATCAGACATGGAAATGCAAACTTTATTTTTATTTGAACATAGGGAGGCAGAATGCATCAATTAGGGAATGAGTGATGATGATGAACGATCACATCTCACTAACATTTTTAAACACAACCGAGTACGTATTATTCACATGTTTCACATTAATATACCAATAACGTGTAACACAAACGCCGACAGTTGTTGCAACAAATGAAATGTGTTTAAAATAAAACTGAGAAGAAGGCTCCCACGAAATCCATTTCCAAGGGCACGACATCTTTGTATACAAAACAAAAGAATGCAGGCAAGATATGAAACCATAACTTTCATTGGCCAGATTTTAAACTTTGCTCTTCTACTCTGCCAATAGTGTGGCATCTTCTATTGGATATTGGGTGAAGCCTATTGGCTACACAATTCGATATCCTGCCCAATGTATGCAAAATAGCGGTCATATCGTCTGAATAACTAAATAATGTAACAAGAAAAATATTTTTGTCATAAAAGAGGATGAATTTCAGTTATATTAAAAATTTTTAAGAATTCGTCAATTTCCAAGAGTGTTGTATTTTGACTCTCAATAATGAATGGGGGGTACTATAGCCGAGTAAATACGGTAACTAATGTTACACAGGAGGCTGCTCCAGTAACGCGGGTTGTCAGGCTAGCCCCTTTTAGTTTTACATGCCAATGGCAATTAGTAGTGGAGCAATTGGAGGGAGATTCCAATCACTACCATAGTGAAGATGAAGTAAATTGAGGAACAGAGTAGGGAAAGAAATAAGTTTGGATGCAAGCGAAGAATCCAATCAAATCAACTTTTATTAACAAAAGTAGGAAAGAACAACAAATAGGTATAGAAAAGGTATTAAGATCTATAGGTGATAATAATGTGAAACCTCTAAGCAACTCAGCAGAGTAGTGTGAGGGAAGGGGTGGCCCTTGGTCCATTAACAATAGTTGACGATATTAACAAGTATTAACCATACTTGAACTGATCTGAATTTAGATAGTGAACAAAAAGGATTGTTGTGCTCAAAGAAAAATACTAAATCTCCCACAAGAAGAGTACTAATAAGAGATTTAGATAAGTTAGACTCAGTCTTCATTAAGAAAAAACAGTAATCAAGGTGCATGAACTGTAAACAGCCCTAATTAGCTGAGCGAATTATACCAGCGATAAACAGTCGCAGAGATATGTGAAAAACTGAAGTAATAGATAGAAAAAACTTGGTTAAGAGCACAACAAAATAATAAGTCTAAATCTGTAAACGTTACTTCCGGTGTCCCTCAGGGTTCTGTATTGGGCCCTCTGCTCTTTATATTTTTTTGTGAATGATATCCCTCGTATAATTCATAATTCTAGGTGCCTGATGTACGCTGACGACCTTAAACTGTATATGCCCATCAGTACTATAAATGACTGTGAGTTGTTGCAAGAAGACCTACACCAACTCAGTGAATGGTGTGAAACATGGAAATTGAAACTGAATACTGAAAAGTGTAAAGTTTTGTCAGTTTCATTGAAACTTAACCTCCTACCCAGGTTTAATTATTGTATTAATAATGAAACGCTAGGTAGAGTGTCAACCATTAAGGATTTAGGGGTGACAATCACAAATAATTTCTCGTTCGATGAACATATTTCAAAAATATGTCGTGAAAGTTTCTGGATCCTGGGATTTTTAAAAAGAAATTGTTTAAATTATTTTTCGGACATAACTCTATCCAAATTATTTAAGTCACTCATTTGGCCTAAATTGGAGTACTGTAGTGTGATCTGGAATCCTTTTCACAGTAATAAAATTGACGCCATCGAACGTGTGCAAAAGAGATTTGTCAAATGGCTCTGTTACAGGGGTGGATGATCGTACCATAGAGCTGAGTATGAGAGTTATTGCAACGTGTACGGTCTTCCTCCACTGAGCAGTCGGCGCACAGTGGGAGACGCGAGATTCCTGTGGAAACTGGTAAATGGTGGAATTGACTCTAATCAGTTGCTAGCTGACTTGGGTTTTCACGTCCCTCAGAGAACCACCAGACGGAAGCACACATTCGATGGGGGCAGATCGAGAATTAATGTACATAAAAATTCATGTCTGATCCGGTTGCAGTCAACATACAGCTTG
This sequence comes from Meconema thalassinum, assembly GCA_946902985.2. Classification (NCBI taxonomy): domain Eukaryota; kingdom Metazoa; phylum Arthropoda; class Insecta; order Orthoptera; family Tettigoniidae; genus Meconema; species Meconema thalassinum. The sequence continues at coordinate 882,168,333 of OX336389.2, read as the reverse complement.
ATGGAGAGTAAAAGTGCTACTGATATTCACTTCGACTCTTTATCAACTGTTATGAGAAACATCTCAAGTGGGCTGTAAAATAGTGTGTGCATTTTGTGTTTTTTCTATTTGCGTTTATTGATTGATTGATTGAACATGTGGTTGAATGAATGGTTGATTGATTTTTTGATTGAATGTACGAGGGACTGAAGTAATGTATTTTTTGTTTGCTGTTATCTAGATCCTCGAATGTCACTCTTATATTACTTTTTTCCCAGTTTCTGAACTTTTTTTTTCTATCTTTCATTTTATGTTTTTGCCTTTTTCCGTTTACTGTAGATAGTTTTGTTTTTTCTGTAATTGTTTCAATGTTTCTTGTACATAGGGATTGTATGAATGAATGCTTGAGATAGGATGTTTGAGTGTGTGTCTGTATGGTTGTGGTTGTTGATTTATAATAGACTAGTGTATTTCTATTTTTTGTTTGTGTTTGCTGTTATTGTTTTGTTTATACTTGTAAATTTTATTGTCACTAGTGGATTCTATCTGTCTGACAATAAAGAATACATACATACATACATACATACTTGGAGCATCTCAAATTGCTGTCAAGCGTGAGATCAAGGGAAAAGTAATAATATTGATTATCTTTGACAATGACAAGGCAGTGTATTTTTAACCCTAAGCGATTACAAATGTTACAGATTCAAATGGGTGCAGCCGTGGCCAAACATTTCAAGACTGTGCGAAGCATATAGAAATTAGCAACTCAATTGTTGTGAGGTTAGCATACAAAAAGAGTGGCTGTTGAAAAGTTGGCCTCAGACCAGGATTAGGCTTAAAAATACAAATTATAAAAAGAATTGCCTAAATTAGGATATACAAGTAAGAAGATAGAAAGTTGACGTGCCACAATAGACACAGTAAAGCTTGAGAAGGTAGTTAATAATGAATTGATCCTGAGATCCTGGTAACAGCAGGTGCCTATGCATTAGAGCAATATAATGCAAGTAGCGAGAAAGTCTTTGGACTAGAACATGAGAGTTGAAAGTACGTACATAAGCAATATAATGCTAATAAGCACCATAAGAAACGTTTCAGATGAAGGCAGTAAAATTTAACTCTGAACTGAGCCTTTTGACTCAAATAAATAAACTTGCAAGTTGATAAAAAACGAGAGTGCATAAAAAGAAAAATCCAACAGTTATGTTGGGATCAAAGGAAAGGCTTACCACTTGGAAGGTTTTAAACTGAATTACGTTTGATTTTAAGTTCAACAATGGGGGAGACTTCCTCAAACGTAGCCTCAAAAATTACAAAAAAAATATACATAGATTACTTAAGTTTGTTAGTAAAGGGTGAAATGGGGGAGGGAAGGAATTCGGGTTTTTTAGTTCCCACACTGTAACTTGCAAACTAGCCAGTTTTTTTTTTTTTGGCACAAAGCACTTTCGAGTTTATAGAAAAGGTTTTGTAGATAAATGCCACTGTTTACTGTTGTGAGCTTTATATTGTGATTTTATTTCAGTTTTAAGCATTGATGCAGTTCCTAGAAAGTCTTGTGTTATTAGCAGAGTTAACTGTTAAACCGTTGGAAGCAGAAATAGGTGTATGTCACTGTGACATCACAGACTTTAAATTTGAAGAGAATGTTTCGAGAACTTTCTTGAAGTTTCTTGGATTTGATGGAGTAGAATGCAAATCTCACGATGCGCCCGACCAATAGTCACAGTTTCACATTAGAATAAACTCCCTCGGAGGAAATGTATGAGTAAAATGACAACGATATTTTGTCATTACAGAATTGCAGTCGAGCCGGCTAGTTAAAATTCAATAACTGAGTAATGGCAAGCATTAGAATAGCTTCATAGCTAGATTAAAATATGATTAGAAACTTATCTTTCCATGATGATCCGACGGTGTCGAATAGTGCTTGTCAGCACATGACTTTCACAAAATGTCGGGCGTGGCGGTTGCCTCATGCAGTGAGACTGATTCACAAGTGAAGTGAGTGAGCAGCTAGCTCCCAACTATGCGGCCTGATAAGGGGGGGAAGGGAGGGGAGGAAACATGAAATAGCAGATACCAACATGTGCACTATAAAATAGTTCAAATACAAAAATTTATTTCTTGACGCCAAGTCCAAAGAACGTAGGAGCGAGCAGGCCGCCATCTGTAGAAAATGAGTTGAGGTAATAAGCATTCTTCAGTAGCTGGTGGCAAGTTCCAGCGCTGACCGCAAGGGACTAGTGAGTTATGCGAGGCGCCGCGAGATAGCACTGAGAGGTGAAGCTTGACGCTACTGCTAAACACGGGGGGGGTGAGGACATCTCGATTTCTGGTACAAACTGAGGAAAACATAAGAAAATGCACAACAAGAGAACTAAATCCAAAGAAATCTGTTGTTGTCTTTCACTAAATAAAAGATAAGAAAGGCGGAAAAAATTAAAGAAGACCCAACGCAGGTGCAAAATTACATGGAACGTATTATTCACAGAATTTACTATGTAGCGTTCGATTCGAATTTGATACATGCCAGTACGGTAATTCATGTATCCGAACTCTCTGCATATCTCTTAAATGAAAAAGTATCTAGAGTCCAAACAAGTCATCTTTGAAAAGTAGGATATCAAACACCGTATTTATCCAATTTAGAGTATGTTATCGGCGATCTTCGAATGCGGATTTCGTAAGAGACACATGGGCTTGCATTCAATTCATCTTTAATGGAAATATCCCAAAAAGTTGGAAACAGGCGCATTGGTTATAAAATATCACAATTTAGGACTATTGCTGGTCGAGAAATGCACCTGTCTCTCTTAGGAATTCGTACTGTGGAATGCCGTCACAAGATCGATTGTTATAAAGTTGTGATGTATCAATTTACGGCAACGATACAGCTCATTCAAGTCTTTGCGTCAAATGTTGATCTTTGTAAATAATTACTACGCAAATCAAACGTCTCATAAAATCTAAGCGTTGGCCATGCGACTGTGATACACTTCTGTTTGATGCATAGTTAACATAAACATGACTTATCTTATGGCGCAAGTCCCTTTGAAAAAAAAAGGACTAATCGACTGCAGGCATTGAATGCAGCTAATTCTTTTTGCGTTCGTTAATAAACGGCGATTGCATTTACACTTACTTTGTTGCAATGCATTGAATGCACTGTAATTTATTGCATAGGCCTACATTAATAAGTGGCGGCCAAGTTTACATGTATTTTGTTGAAATAACTTCACGGTAAGAGGACCAACACTAAGAATTACATAAATGACTTGTCCTTCATTGAGACTGAGGATAATGCTAAGTAAATTTGACATGGATGACTAGTTTTCCAATAAGAACAGTGCTGAAAATTAAATGTTAGTTTAACATCTAGTGCTGTATTTCAACTGAAATACCAATCTAAGTATATGTATCCATTAATACAGTGTTAATGAGTGTGACAAATGACGTCGTAACCTGAGTTTCATTGCTGTATGGACGTACATTTTTCCAATGCACATTATATTCGCTCTCAAGTAGTTGGATTCGAGAAAATATGGTAGTTTTAACAGTAGCGGCCCCAGGCTAGTACAGGGCGTAATGCCAAGTAAAGCAAGATGTTCAGTAAAGAACATATAGCCTACTTTCTCCTAAATGTATGGGTATAGTTATAACTCTTTGTCTTCATCAAGGAGTATAATAGAATTATTTCTTGGTTGAAGACCTAAGAAACTATTTACCTCTACCAAACATCAGAGCCTCAGAAAAATTACTACCGTCATTGAAGATAAAAAGAGAAGACATATCTTGAGAAATTTATGGAACTGGAGATGTGGTCAATCGGATGTGGACAACGTCCAACTCTTAGTTGAGGCATGTGTTTACATGTCTGGTTGTCCATGGTTTTCACCAGCTTAATTGTATTAACAAATCTTTCCATGACCCTACAGTGACGTGTGTATACCAACTATGTGGACAAGTATGTGAACGCTACCACTTAGAGCTCTGTAGTAAAAGAAAACAATCAAAGACTATGCAATTCAAATCGCCAAAGCACAATTTTAGGGTACATGTTCATTCTTTATGTTGTCGATTGCTATTTGGCTGCACCAGCAGCTAGAATATAGGTAGTATGTGGGATTGTTTTGTTCTTTAGTTCAAATAATATTTTCAAATAACACACAATAGGTTGTTACAAACGCTTTAAAATAAAAATGTATCTTATTATCAACTTGTCATTCATCAAATTCGATGCGTATTGAATGCCAACCACAGGCAAACCAATGGAGTCCCACATAGACCAGTCATGACATCTGTCTGAAAGTTTCGCATTAGATAATCCTAATAGGGCGAGTTTATTCTAACAGCTATAAAACGAAACTTTTCAATTAAAGCTGTTCCAGTGTGCAGCTCGCAACCAGTTAGCCATGATAGTTCATCTGGTTGCTGTTAGATGTCTCGTGCAGATCCGGTGGCGAATATTGTTTTAATTATATATTTTCCATTGTAATATGCACATTATAATGCTTAATTTTATAATGTCTGAGTAATTACAAAACAATAAATATAAAAAATTCAAGCAAAAAATTCGCCGTTATCAATTTACTTACATAAAACGTCTTAGCAAATAATGATTTGGACTAAACGATTTCTTCAGTGGAGTATATATTTTATATATAAGTTAAAGCATTTCATACAAAGTTTATATTATTTCTATCAGTAGGCTATATTGTGTGCAATACTCAAACTAATGAAATATAGGTCAGACACAAGATATCAGCTTCCATCTTGTATTGTAACAGAGACGGCTCAGCTTTTCAAAACCACTGCTACCATTTAATATTATAATATGAACTGAAAATATCGAATGGGGCACGTCCTTTAGGACGGTTTAAACCATTCTCGGTTCAATAATCGGAACTAATGGGTTCAAAGTTATTAATTATAATGCTTGCATAATTCACACAGGTGCCATCTTGAAATGGCACGGCTGATGACCTTGTAGTTGGGGCCCAAGATGCGTCCTATATTAAGGTATGCTGTTACCAAATTTGGTAGAGCGGATGATTAGTTAAGTCGTAATTTGATTTTACGTTTTGAACGTTTGAGTAGCCGCCATTCAGTTTTGGTAAAGATGGCGGCAATATAAAACATGAAACTGAGGTGCCCTTTGCTAGTGCTACCTCTGTAGCAAATTTTTCAATTCGGTTTCACCGTGTTTGAATTGATAGGGGGGACAGACATACAGAATACACACTCACAGACACACAATTTTTGGCCCTGTGTAGATCTCATAAGTCTTACTTTCATTTTTTGCAAAAATCAAAAGTAGGCTAATAAATCTGAAAATGTAGGTATTTACATAACATATTAGCAGACCGACAGTGGTGGCTATGCTCGCTAAAGCGCAGCGTTAGGTCATGTGGCCAAGCTCTCTGCTGACTCAGTAGACGCGTGGGTTCGAGCCCCACCGTCGGCTGTCCGTGAAATGGTTTTCCGTGGTTTCCCATTTTCAACTCCAGGCAAATGATGGGACGGAACCTTCAAATAGGCCACGGCCGCTTCCTTCCACATCCTTGCCCAGTTTCATTCACCATCATTCATTTCATCTCTCATTAACTCCTCTCATGAGGTTGGTGTCAGGAAGGGCATCCGGCCGTAAAAACCATCCGCCACAAAGTCTTCCATCGCATCTCATCCCCGACCCCGTTGAAAAAAAAAAACGGGGAATAATAAGGGGTAGAAATACATAAAATATTAGCAGAGCGGTTTATTTGCTCACTTCACACAGAGTTGGATTCCCCATGTATAAAATTGCGTAGGTAAAATTTCTAAATCCATCCAACTTCGGCAATGCGCAGGATTTGATGTCGTATTCCTTGTGCTGTTGATCATTATAGGGACGGAAATGAACTCTCTATCCATCACTAGTTAACTTTGGCGCATGTAAACCCTCACAATAATGGTAGAACTATGCTACTCTTAGTGAAAGACTTAAGACATAAAACCACACTTCAATACCTAAAATAAGAACTGAGGATATATGCAAGAATTCGCTTGATTTCATCCAGGCTTGAACCATAATGTTCAGCCGATTGAGATTAATCTGTGAAGTCTTAACATGTAGGCATGATCGTACTTTGATATTTCTTCTTTATTCATTCATTTTACCGGATAAGGAAATAGTAAATACATAATCTATTTCTCTATTCATTAGAGAAAGTTTGAATTTCAATGTTGGGCACATTGCTGTTTCTATTTATAGAAAAGCTGTACAGCATCTTGAATTAAATTTAATGATTGCAGAGCTCTCTTTTAGAGAAATCTAGAATGAGTTATTTAATAGTGTCAGCATCTTCTGATACTTTCCATAGCCTATGTACTGTCTATACTGTAAATTTAATTTTACAAGAACTTCCATTTATTCCTTTTCTTAAGTTACTATCCAACTTTATTTCCCTTTCTGCATTACCGGTATCTGGAAAGGAAAGTTGTTACTCCCATATTCTTTGTGTGAGAGCATGAGCGATTGTGAGTTTGTGTTAACAACGTGAAATTATAAAAAGGATTAAATTGACCGCCTTTCCAATACAACAACTTTATGACAAATTTACAGGGACATGTTTCGGAGGTTAAATACCACCTTCTTCAGCCTGTCCTTTCTTAACACATGAAACATACACACAACCCACCAATTTGCATGAAGAAAAAACATACTTTGAAAACATGCCGAACAAAGATTACTTTATATATTTTTTTTTTAAACACAAATTGTGCTAAATGTTCCGGCATAACTCAACAAAATGACAGTGTTTCGCCCCGGTGTGCGATTGGGATCTTCAGTTGGTTAAAGCACACCTCACCAAGACACTGTCTAGTACACACTGGGAAGGCCATTGCAAGACGTATTTGATACATGTGTATCCACGTCACGAGCAAAGCCAGTGCACTATGGGAGTCGAAACTCCACTCCAAAGCAATTATAACCTTACCTTGGCATTGAATATATATTTTCAAAAGAAAAATATGTATTGTCCGTTGAGCCATTATATATTTAGACACAAATTGTGAGGTGCTTTAACCAACTGAAGAGCCCAATCGCACACCGGGGCGAAACACTGTCATTTTGTTGAGTTATGCCGGAACATTTAGCACAATTTGTGTTTAAATATATAATGGCTCAATGGACAATACATATTTTTCTTTTAAAAATATATATTCAATGCCAAGGTAAGGTTATAATTGCTTTGGAGTGGAGTTTCGACTCCCATAGTGCACAGGCTTTGCTCGTGACTTGGATACACATGTATCAAATACGTCTTGCAATGGCCTTCCCAGTGTGTACTAGACAGTGTCTTGGTGAGGTGTGCTTTAACCAACTGAAGAGCCCAATCGCACACCGGGACGAAACACTGTCATTTTGTTGAGTTATGCCGGAACATTTAGCACAATTTGTGTTTAAATATATAATGGCTCAACGGACAATACATATTTTTCTTTTGAAAATATATATACAAAGATTACTTATAATGCATGCTTGTGGAAACTAATAAATTCGACTAGTAAACACTTATATGCCTGTACCTGGTACACATTGTTCTATTATGAATTACACTCCTGGTGTTTCTGTGGCCATTATAGTAAAAAACAAGCACTTAAAAGAAACTAGAAATTACACAAAACATATTAAAAATTGTCGTCTCCTTGTATCCTGATTCATGTTCAATGTACCTTGTTGGGCTTAAAGGGCCCTCTTTATTAAACATTTGGCTGAAATTGTCTTGAATTACGGTCAAATGTGTCCGATTTAAATTGGATCGAGTATGGCGGTACTTCCATAATCCTCGCGAACAAAATATACATTTCTCTATGTGCGAATGAGACTGGAAGGTTGATTCTGGCCAAGATTGAACTGTGTGGAGAAAAGAAATATTTTTTTAGTGAAGTTGAGGAGAACTCAGATCAAGGGCATGATTTTTTTTAAATATTCTTAGACTACAGTGGAACCTCGTATGTTTATCAAGGGACTGAAAAATTTGAACGTGAAAAGCGGGAAAACGTACTACTGAGAAATGAGAATTAAACCTCATTGAATTGTTTCAGTAAGGGAAAAGTAAAAAACTCATTAATCGGAAGTACGTACTATCGAATATACAATTTTAAACAACCTACAGAATTATTGTATTACTGAACTAGTTTACACAGCACAGAGAAACAAGAGCAATGAAAACAAGAGAAAAATGTACAGTACCAGTACCGTACTCTTGATTCAAATACTGTAGTAAGAGTTGAAATATTTAGTTCTGTACAATTGATTTTGGCTTAAATACATGTTTTTCTTGATATTCTGTGGAAAGGAAGTGCCCTGAACGATAGGATATAACCAAAGATTTTTTGAGGTTAGACATGCTCGCGTGTGTACAGGGGGGAAAAATGAAGAAATAAAAAAACAACTTCCGCTATCACTCGATCTCGAGCAAATCTCAAAACATGGCAAAACACAGCACTGATTGGAAGTAGTCCAAATGTCCCTCACAACACCGAAAATTATAGCCTATATAAATGTAAGAAACAAACATCAATTACCAAAACCTTCTAAATTGGTTATGAATTTTGCATTACGCATACTTATTTAATAATCTTGTAACTTCGTAGTTGTAAACCGTATCAGGTCAACTGATGTATTTTAGCCAACACACACAAATAGATTTTAACCTCAAACAAATGTATGTATGTAACAAATTAGTAATGAACATATCTACACACTATTTACACACTTAACGAAATAACACAAATCACTGGTGCTTAAAAAACATATCCATTGTCGTTTGCTTATGACTTCTCTGTCCCAAGTGCGTACAATATACCGTCTAATTTTGACAGTGTGTCCAGGATGGTTTAATCAACTGAAAAGCTTGAAATAAAGCTTCGGACAGTGTCCATCGATTCCAGTGCCCTTCGTGAGGTTGGTACGGTTGGTACCACATCTTCCTCCTCCCCCTCTTCTTCTTCTCCTCCATAATCATTCTTTTCCTTCACATGCTCTTGAAAAATATCGTCGCAGTCTGGCAAATGGCAATGTTGTCGTCACACTGAACATAGCTGTCGAAGTTTTGAATTTCAGAGTCTTCAACATTTTCTTCTTCCATTTCTTCAATCTCCGGAGTTTCATGGAAAACACGAAATCCTGCCTTGCCGAAACAGTTGCTAATTTTGGTTTGCTCCAAAGAATCCCAAAAACTTTTCAAGAAATGCATAGCATCAAGAACAGTGATCTTATTGCGTGTACTACTGATGTTGGCCAACCCCTTTTTGCACCAACATTTTCCTGTACTTCTTCACGCAATGAATGATTCCTTGGTCGGGGGGGGGCTGAAGCCGACTTGTGCAGTTGGCAGGAAGGAAAACCACTTTCACATTCCTTGTGGGAACATTCACAGGGTGTGCAGCACATCGGTCAATTATTAATAAAATTTTACGACTTTTACTTCCCATTTTTGCATCTAGGGCTCGCAAAAAAATCTTAAAAAACAAAAGTAGTCATTTAAGCATTTGCTTTGGCTTTATATTGGCATGGAAGCTCTTGACATTTTTAAAGCAACGAGGCTTCATTGCTTTACTGATAACAAGAGGAGGCAACTTCTCCGTTCCACTCTCATTGCAACAAAGAAGGAGGGTAAACCTTTCCTTGCTTAATTTTCCACCTTGGCAAATTTCTCCTTTATACGCCAATGTCTTCTCGGGCAGAAGGCAGCAAAGACCCATTTCGTCAGTGTTGAATAAGTCTTGGGGCTTGTATTCTTTCAAAAAGGACAGTAGCGTTTCATTTGTCTAAGTTTCAACTGTGCCACTGTCAACAGTTACTGCTTCACCCCGCACACACTTGTAAACAAGTCCATGTCTCTTCTTGAACCGCTTGATCCATCCGTTTGATGCCGCAAAGTCTGCTACTCCCATCTGGTTCGCGAGGTAATTCGCTTTCTCACGAATTATGGTCCCATCTACTAGAATGTTTGCTGCACGGGCTTGGTTGAACCATTGCAGGAGCATTGTTTCCAGTTTAGAAAACTTTCCTTAACGCACACGTTTTCTCTTTCCATTCCTATTGTCTTAGTACGCAACTGCTATTTTGTCTCAATTGCTAACAATAGTGTTTAACGTTGTAGGAGCAAGTTTTAATTTTTGTGCCAGTTCCACGCGCTTAAGGTGAGGATTTCTGTCTACTACTTCAAGAATTTTCATTTTCTCATCACTAGTTAATGATTTAACTACTTCTTAGCCCTATCCATTATTTCAATACGACGCAACAAAATTATCACTTGGTTTCACAACTTCTTCGGTAGTGTAATGTGTATTTGCGTGAATGCAGCAGCCTACTCGGTCACATAAACATTCGGTACATTTAGCTCGAGACTTAAAACAAGCAGCGAGACTGGACAGAACTGTGCAGATGTGCAACATTGGACACCGATACCTGTGGGAGACACAAGCCGCGTCAGGGCGGGACTTTTGAGTCCACGTGCGGTGATTGAGGAAGCATTCTATTGGTCAACAACCGTCAGGTATTGGTCAGTAGCGAAGAATGCTTATTGTCGGCACATGTTACTGCCTTACATTTGAGTCGCCACTAGTTAACCAGGAAAGTGAGACAACTATACCTGTTAAGTCGCTACCCTCGCCCCCCATGTTGGCAAGGAATGTTATCTCAGAGCGGCTGGGCTCACATTCCAGTAGGGGTGAACAAAGAATGCTTTCAGGACTGACGAAAATACGATCGTACTAAGCGATGCACGGCAAAGTATGCAACGTGATAAATGAGGTACTGTTATTTTCATCAGATAAGAATCGGGGCCTTGGAGGCTGGATTTAGACAGCTCCTTAACCCGGTCCATGAGGCAATTATAATTGGCTACATGGATAATTCTTGCCAGGCGCGTCCACATCGCGGGGGTGGGCAACGGTACTGTAATATACCATGGAACTACAGTACCGGCTAAGTTCTGGTGAGGACCCAGTCCTATGGGGTATAACATAGGCCCCGTGCACAGGGTTACGTGCGAAGACCTGAACGGAATCTGCAGCGGAGAAGATGGACTTCGGAACGGTGGAGATTGCGGAAGAGGCAACCCAGTACTCGGGGAATAGTATGAGTACAGCATCAATCGGCAGCGTCTGTTTCCCAGGTTAGGGGCGGCTGCAAGGGCGTCTGTTTCCCATGTTAGGGGCGGCCTGTATAATAGCTAGCAGTAGCTTCATAAAACGCCTTTGGGAGTGGCGACCCCATCGTAATAATAGCCTAAAATGGAAATGGCACTTCAAATGATTCGGAGAAGGTTAGGGCGTACCCTGCAGGCGACGCGCAGTTATTTTGGTACTGGGGGAACTGTGAGAAATGGGCGACCAGTAACCGAAATGAAAGTGGGAATCATGAATGTCATGACCCTGACAGGCAAGGTGGAGGAGGTGGTAGACTTCATGGAGAGGGAGAATGTTGGATTGATGGGGCTGAGTGAAGTGAAATGGAAAGGTAAAGGAAGGAAGAAATTGAGGAAAGGATATACATTATACTGGAGTGGTGGCCAAGAGGCAAAAAATGGCGTGGGACTGATAACCTCGAAACAACTGGAGGAGTATGTTGAAGTGGTCGAGTGTGTGAGTGACAGAATAATGAAAATTAGAATGAAGATGAAAAATGACATGATGGACTTCATACAAGTGTATGCACCACAGACTGGAAACAGAGAAGAAGATATTGAAGTATTCCTGGAGGATGTAGAAAGAGTAATTTCAGATGTAGAAGTGGTGATCATGGGAGATATGAATGCACAAGTCGGAAACGAGAGACAAGGAAAGGAAGAAGTCATTGGACCATATGGATATGGGAAAAAGAACCGGGAAGGAGAGGAACTTGTAAACTTTTGTGAAAGGAATGGACTCATAGTGGGTAATTCATGGTTTCGGAAGAAAAACAGCAGGAAAATTACGAGATATGGTTTGGGCGATAGAAGAACAAAATCAGTAATTGACTACTTTCTGGTGGAAAGGACTATCGCAGAAAGCTGATAGATGTGACAGCTTTACCAGGAGAAGCATTTGATGGGGACCATAGAGCTGTGGTGGCAAAATTTAGATGGGAAAAATTGGAAAACCTAAAAGAGATCAGAGAAAGTAAAATAAAAGTATGGAAATTGAAAGACAAAACTGTACAGGAAGATTTTCAGGAGAGATTGAAGCAACAAATCCCAGTTACTGAAGTGGAAAACATAGAAGAGGAATGGTTCCACTTTAAAAAGGCATTTGTTGGTGCAGCAGAGAGTGCTTGTGGTAGGACGTCAACAAGAGTGAAAGAGAAGGAGACACCGTGGTGGAATGATGAAGTGAGGAAAGCAGTGAAAGAAAAGAAGTCTGCATGGAAAGAATGGAACCGAGATCAAACAGAAGAAAGCAAAAGGAAGTATCACGACAGCAAACGGAGGTGTGAGAAAGTGGTAGGAGAAGAAAAGTTGGGAAGAATTTACACGAAGAATGGAAACAGATGTAAGTGGCAGTAAAAGGATACTATATGGGCTTCTAAGAAGTAAGAGGAAAGAAAGAGTTACTACAAAGCTAGTGAAAAAGGAAGATGGAGAGTTGTTAACACACCCAGAAGAGATAAAGGGACGATGGAAGGAGTATTTCGATAAGCTATTGAATGTGAGCAATTGTACTGGTGAGATGGAAGTGACACAACCTGACGACTCTATAACAGAAGATGATATAACAATGCTGGAGGTGGAATTAGCAGTACAGAAAATGAAGATGGGAAAAGCAACAGGGGTGGATGAAATCAGTGTAGAAATGATGAAGGCTGCTGGACCTGTTGGTATGCAATGGTTGTATCGACTGCTAAAGTGTGTGTGGAAACGGAAATGTGTACCAGAAGACTGGGAGAAAGGGCTAATAATACCAGTGTTAAGAAGGGGGACAAGAAGGTGTGTGATAACTATAGAGGGATCACCCTCATATCACAGATAGTAAAAATACTGGAAAGGATATTAGAAAGAAGAATGAGAAGAAAGGTGGAAGGAGAGTTGCAAGAGGAACAGTATGGCTTCAGGAGTGGAAGATCCACAGTGGACCCAATCTTTAGCTTGAGGCAGGTGATGGAAAAAAACTGGGAATATGGAGAGGATTTGATCATGACTTTCATAGATCTAGAAAAGGCATATGATAGTGTCCCCAGAGAGAAGGTATGGGAAACCATGGTTAAGAAGAGACTGGGAAGAGAAATGTTGGAAATGGTGCAAGCAATGTACAACAACTGTGTTAGCAGGGTACTGACCCCAGTTGGAAAGACAGATTGGTTTAGGAACAAGACTGGACTAAGATAGGGGAGTGTGCTGTCACCTCTCTTGTTCATAATGGTGATGGATGAAATTGTAAAGGAAACAAAGGAAGCATATGGACATAAAGAAATGAAGTTACTGTTATTTGCAGATGATATTGTGGTCTGGGGAAGGAACACCGAAGAAGTGCAAAAACAACTAGATGCACTGAACGAAAATATTCAGAAGTACGGCCTGAAAATCAGTATAGAGAAAAGCAAGACCATGGTGGTGACAAGAGGGGAAAGACAAGGAAAGGGCACTGTGAAAATTGGAAGTCAGAGTTTGGAAATTGTGGACACGTTCAAATACCTAGGAAGTGAATTGATGCAAACTGGTAGGTTGGACATGGAGATTGGCAGGAGGGTGCAGCAGAGCAATGCATTCTATCATAGTGTAAGAAAACTTGTTTGGGATAAGGAAGTACCAAGGAAAAGCAAGGAGGTAATGTATAAAGTGTACTATGTTCCCATATTAACTTATGCAGCTGAGACTTGGACCCTGACAAGCAGGCAAGAGAGTAGAATCCAAGCCAGTGAAATGAAATTCCTAAGAAGTATGATAGGAAAGACTAAGGAAAGACAGAGTGAGGAATGAAGATGTTAGGAAGGAAGTTGGGATGGCAAAACTAAATGAGAGAATTGAGAAGAATAAACTAAGGTGGTTTGGACATGTAAAGAGGATGGAGGAAAATAGAATACCAAGACAGATGCTGGAGGCAAAGTGCAAGGATAAGAGAGCAAGAGGAAGACCTAGAACAAGGTGGATTGATTCAGTGAAGAACAGCGTAAGAAAAAGAAATCTGGACTGGGACAAGATCGTGGAAGAAGAATGGTGGAAGGAAAGTGGAGAAGTGCCATAAATACCCCGACCCGGCAAGAGCTGGATAAGGGGAAATGATGATGATGATGATGATGATGAATCGGGACTTGAAAATTACGACGTGATATGCGATAAAACGTACTAATGAGGAACGTGTTAACAAGATTCTATTGTATATGTTAGCCATTATGGGTGTATATATAGGCCTAGGTTGAAGAAATTGTGCTGATTTGATACAGGGGCGTCTAAGCTTCTGGTTATTGGATAAATTCACGTTCGGAGGATTTTAAATGGTCTAAGAAAGAAAAGAAGACATTTGTAAGAATATCATATATGAGTTAGAATTTCAAAATTTTTGAAGGGAGAAAAAATGATTGAGACTCTTTTACCATACGATGTAGGGAACGGTGCAAACAGAACACGACTGAATGGATTGTACTGCGACGATCAGCGTGTTAAACAGCTGTTCGCCTGTGACGCAAGAGCGAAGTAGGAGAGGGGAGGAAGGGAGGGTTTGGAATGTAGTAGAGTGTGGGGGGAGTGGCGGACATATCCAGTAGCGGGGAGAGGTACATTGGGAGACTGGATTGCACTACTGCGTTACTTATGCAATCTCCTGTTGCGTTTGAATAGAAGACTTGAAAAAAGTGCATGTGCCCCGTTTCTACCATATGGTTTGCCATTGCCGAAATATTATATTTAGTTGCATTAACGTGTTCCAAATATCTGGTATTAAAACTCCTTCCTGTTTGTCCTATATAGTCTGCATCACATTCGTTGCATTCGATTTTGTAAATACCGGAATTGTTGTATTTGTTTGTTTTATTGATCGTCTTTTGAATTGAAAATTTTTTAATGATTGTAGTTGTTAGTTCTACAGGCCATTTTTACATTGTACTTTTTGAAAGAACTAGTGAGATTTGTAAGTGGATTTGTTTACGAACGTAAAAACTGTGCGATTAGAGTTTTTTTTAAACTTCTTTGGACAAATTTGACTTAGGTTTGTTCATTTTCTTTATCATATTGTTGACATATACCTGTTAAATCCATTGGCTTCAGCTATCTGGGGTATTACTGAAATTTCTTTGTTGTAATCTGCTTCAGTTAACGGAATGTTTATGGCTCTATTGACAAAACTGGTGAACGCTGCTCTTTTGTGGGAATCGGGATGATTGGAGTTGTGTCTAATAACTGTGTTTGTTTGTGTGGGCTTTCTGTAAATTTGGTATGTGAGGCGGTCATTGTCATTCGTAATTAGAAGATCTAGGTAGCTTATCGAGTTGTTGGTTTCATTTTCTGAGGTAAATTTCATATTGCTGTTTAATTGGTTTAAATGTTGAGTAAGTTGTTCGATGCTCATTTTGGTGTTGTCTAATATTACAATAGTGACACCCACATATCTACCCCAGAAGAATATACCCTCTTTCTTGTTTATAATCCTGTTGTGTTCCAAATTTTCCATAAAAATATTTACTTTAATTACTGAAATGGGAGAGCTCATTGCCAAACCCTATTTCTGCTTGTAGATTTTCCTGTTGAACTGAAATTGATTGTTGTTTAGAATAAATGTTATGGCACATTGTATGACTTATTTCTGCATTGCCAGTGACGCGCGAGTCCGCAATGAAGGTTGTGATGAGGACTCGGCGTATGCGTCATCTGTGTCTGATAAACCCACGGCACAAAATATTACTGGGCGGACAATGGACGGGAATGGATTATCTATGGACGGAATGTTTAAACTAATAAGTAATTTGAAGTAAATTAGATATTAAACTGTATGCATTCGACAACTATTTATTCAGGATTATGAATAATTTACTTTCCTCTTAGTGGGTAGTGCCATGCCCTGAGTTTCAACCGTTGTGGGAGAATAGATGACAATATTTTGTAAGCTGTGTTCACAAGTGATGTGCCATGGTAATTTTGAAGCTCTTACTTATCTCCTCCTATATGAATGGAAACAATCAGTGATTCTTTCCACTCTGTAGGAATTACTTCATTGTGCCATATCCTAAGAATAAGTTTATGTAATTGTAAATTTTTGTGTAGTACTTCACCACCAAAATTGGTAAGCTCAGCAGGAATGTTATCACGTTTGTGTAATCCTATCTAGTTTCCATATAACTTGCCAGAATCCTGAAATAATGGAACAACAATCCCATTGTATATCCTTTTAGTGGTTACAGTGGGGTTTCCAATAAGCCAATAAAATAGTTGGAGTCAGTGGCCATCTTGAAATGTCATAATTTAAAAATAATTTACTCTGTACGTTTTAGAGCTGCAATAACGAAAATTAGTGATGCAGTAGAACCTTATGTAGCTTGGTATGATCAACACAAAATGACAGCCACTCCATACTTTCAAGATGGCGTCGGAGCGTAGACTACTATTGAAGCTTAATAATTAAATCTTAATAATCTATTGTTCACAATGTAATTGGGCAATTACAACAAACCTTAGTTTGAAAAAAGCACCATGTAAGGGAACTCGCTGATGCATACAAAATTTCCGTAAAATATAGTTATTGGTTTATATTTTTTGTCTATTTTTGTAGTGCAAGTAATCTCAGACCACTGCCGGGTGAATAAAATCTGATTTCATAGTCAGCAATGTGACCTTTAAATTATGACTGGAATGGGTTAAGGTTGCAGAATTGAATCCTGGTGCAGCCAGTTGGCATTTGAGGGTGTGCAGATTTACTGGCTCGTTAATGATTTCCCTTCGGGGCAAAATTCCAGCACCCCGGCGTCTCTAAAAGCCGCAGTTGATAAAAGGGGCGAAAAACCAATAAAATTACTTTCTTTTCTTATAATAGTTTCGATCATCTATGGACCACATTATTTCAACTGCCTTCTCCCTCGTTCTTTCACATTGACCCAGTGTTCACGTATTCTTCTTCGGTGAGCTTCTTTTCATTCTTCGGTCCACTTCTTGCCGGTTTTCAATGTGGATTTTGGCTGAAAACTCTGTATTTCTCCAAGTTTCTTCTTCAAAGTCACGTTCCAAGATGTCCTCGTGTGATATCCCCAGTTCTTGTAGGTCTTTTGCCACCTCCGTAAACCAGATCCCTTTGGTTTTCTTTCCCACAAGTAGGCACAGATTTGATTGGACAATCTTCCGGAGCTCATTCGTGTTAAAAGGTCATAAAAGGAGAGTCTTCTATTGCGTATGGTGTCCGTTATTTTCTCCACGTGTTGGTAAAGTCCATCGTTCTGTCGTCTTCTATACTCCTCTTGACCGGGTCAAAGATCTTCCTCAAAATCCTCCTCTCTTTGGCTTCCACTTGTTCTGCCAGGCCTTTCTTATTCATCGCCAGGCATTCTGATGCATATAACGCCTCCAGGCGAATAACAGTAACGTAGTGCCTCAGTTTGGCCTTGAAGGACATTGATCGCGTTTTGTAAATGTCTTTGGTTAAATGGTAAGCCATTTCCATTTTGTTAATCCGCAACACGAAAGCTTCTTTTTCACGAATGTTGGGCTCCATCCATTCACCCAGGTATTTGAATTTCTCTACCTGTGTTATTTGTCCTCCTTTCACCATAAGTTCTCTGGGTTCTGACTTGATGTTCGTTATAAACTACGTTTTCTCAAACGAAATCTGAAGACCTGCCTTTGCTGTTTGCACCTGTAATTGATTGATTTGTTGTGTGGCCGTGTCAAGAGAATTAGAGAAAATTGAAACATCATCTGCGAAAGCTAAACAGTCGATTGTCAGGTTCTTGTTCTTACAACCTAGTCCGACCCCATTCTCTACACCATCCTTACACAATTTATGCCATTCTCGAATAACTTTCTCAAGAGCACAGTTGAATAACAGAGGCGAGAGCCCATCTCCCTGTCTCACCCCTGTTCGTATTGTGAAGGATTCAAAAATCTCTTCCCTGAATTTCACTTTGGAGCTGTGCACAACAGGGTTTGGTGAATGATTGCTCTTGTCTTATTATCTAAAGCAAATTCTCTTAAAACCTGGATCAGGGTACTTCGATCCAGCGAGTCATAAGCCTTCTTGAAATCAACAAAGGTCACAACAAAATTCTTACTCCTCCGATTCATGTACGATAGAATTGATGTGAGATTCATGATTTGCTCAACACGAGCGCCCCTTTCGAAATCCACCTTAGTATTCGCCCAGTTGTTGAACGAGCTGTGCTTCCGCTCTCGTTTGAAGTGCTTTCACGAGAATCTTGTATGTTATCGCGAGGAGTGATATGCCACAATAGTTGTTTACGTCTGCTTTATCACCTTTCTTGTGCAGGGGGTGAATCAGGGTTGATGTCCAATCACTGGGCAGTTTCTCTGTTTCCCAAATCTCCCAGATGATATCTGTTAGCTTGTCGACTGGTTTATCACCTGCATATTTCCACAGCTGGTGCTTTATTGTTCTTAAATGAGTGAATGATCTGCTTGATTTCTTCTCTGATTGATGTACTCGAGTCTGGATTGACGAGTATATTTTTGTGAAAGGAAAATTTCGATGTTGGAGCCTCACGATTGAGAAGGGACTGAAAGTATTTCGTCAGGATCTGACAATTGTCTTTATCATTGTAAGCAACTTTCCCATCGGGACTCCTAAAGTGAAGACTGGGTGGTGTGTATTTACTGAGATTTTGCTTGAAGGTTTTGTAGAAATCGTGGGTGGTGTTCTTTTTGAAATCTTGGTCTATCTGTGCCAACTGATTTTTGTGGAATGCTCGTTTTATCCCAGATATGGTTTTTATCAGTCTGCTTTCTCACGGCCAGTAGGCCCTAATCTCTCTCTGTTTTCTTCATTCTTCTGTTTATTCCATCACAGCCAGGCAAGCTGCCTTTGGTATATGGCATAGTCACATTCATTAGTCAACCAAGGATGCCTCCTCGACTTTGTCAGTGGGATAGTTTCCTGTGCCGTTTCAAGTATTGCATCTTTGAGTTGTTCCCAATTCTGTGGCTCAAGTGCTTCAAATTTCTGACTGAATTCGCTTTGTGTCCTCAATTTTTCCACATCAAACCTGTTGATCTTTCTTCCCTGAAATCTCTTAGTGGATCTTGGAAGAAGTTTTAATTTTATCTTTGAATGATAGTGATCAGAGTCAAGATTCGCGCTTCTTAAGACTTTTAGATTCTGGATTTCTCTATGAAATTTATGAGAAAGGCCAATTTCCATTGCAGAGTCATATTTTGATATCCATTCTTATTCATAGGTAAATGTGAGATATGTGAAACAAAATTGTTTTTACACTCTAAGTGCAACCCCCAACCAGGAGGACCAGGGTGTTGCTCCTAGTCTGGTCCATCTCCTTTGACCTGTCCAGCATGCGCTCCCGCCGGTATAGTTCTCAGTATAATTTGGACACTCGAGCCTAACCACTGCGTCAAGATGGCAGTACCATCTATCATTGTTATTATCATAATCATCAAAAGTTGAAGCAATTCAAGTTTCATATACCTGTTTTGCATTGAATTTGTTTCAGCACTGAATATGCAACCAATCTTATTTGACACTCCCTGCTCATGATATTTTCTTTCTGGTGGTAAAGACTGCACTGTCATTGTGTGCAGTTGATTCTTGCACGATGATGGTCTTCGTGACGAAGACTTCCTTTATGGTACCTGAGTCAGGGCTGGCATGCGAAATTAAATTCATGGCTGTGGGGGCGAAAATCATTTAATTTCGCCGTGAGCGCGATATTCGGGAGCGAAATGATAAGGATTGTCGGCGCGTAATTAAATCAAAGCGAAACTTAATTCGAAGCGAAATTAATTTCGTTCCAGACTTTTAATTTCGCTCCCGGCGCGAAATTAATTTAGTTCCAGACTTATAATTTCGCTCCTGGCACGAAATTAATTTCGTTCCACACTTTTAATTTCGTTCCATACTTTTAATTTCGCTCCAGGCGCGATATTAATTTCGTCCCAGACTTATAATTTCGCTTCCAGCGCGAAATTTATTTAGTTCCAGACTTATAATTTCGCTCCCGGCGCGAAATAAAATTCGTTACAGACTTTTAATTTCGCTCCCGAGGCGGAAAAAAAAAATCCCAAACGGCATTAAGTTTCGCTCTCCGACGTGTATTTAAAATGCATGAAACATTTAATTTCGTTGATGAAATTAAAATGCAGTATAGCCTATTCGTTTCGAGAGTTAAATAATGTTCTGTACGATGTTCAAAGTCCTGAAGTCTGTCTGTTAGGTAGTCAGCCCGAAGGCTGGTTGGATGCTCAAAAAGTACCGCCGGTAGGTTATGTGCGTAGATACCCACAAAAACTCAAGGCAGCGCTATAGTGAGGCGTACTAGACAAGATGAGGGGTGAGGTAGTTTGCCATTGCTTTCCTCACTGAGTCAGAACAGCAGTACTAACCCTATGAGTAGAACCCTTCACAGCATCCACAGGCACTGACTGCCCTGAATGTCATTACTAAGCACCACCCATACCTCAGTAGCTTCCATATAATCACAGCCATGTGTAAGACTGAGACAGCGGTGAAAAGCTACATTTTACTATAGCCTGTGACAACAGTCAAATGCAAATGAGTAGTCAAATTACAAAACTCGTTTAATCCACTTGTGAATAAGGATCATTTTCATGAGAAACGTTTCTCTGGATTTGCCTCACGTATCTTTTGTGTTTGTTGTTTTCTACTTTTGGTTGGTGTTTTTGTGTTTGCTTTGTGCTTTTGCTTTTGAATTTGACTTATTGCTTTTCTTTCTTGGTTATGTGTTTGTGTTCTGCTTTTGCTTTTTTGAATTTTGCTTTATGTTATTTGTCTTTTGTTTTCTGCTTATGCTTTTGTTTTTGAATTTTGCTTTTTGCTTCGTCTTTTTTGTTTTTGTTTTGTGTTTGTTTTCTGCTTTTGCTTTTTTGAATTTTGCTTTATGTTTCTTGTTTTCTGATTTTGCTTTCGTTTTTTGTGTTCTGCTTTTGCTTTCTGCTTCGTCTTTTTTGTTTTGGTTTTGTGTTTGTTTTCTGCTTTTGCTGTTTTTGAATTTTGCTTTTTGCTTTGTGTTTCTTTTTTATTCTGCTTTTGCTTTTGTGATTGAATTTTGCATTTTACTTCGTGTTTTGTGGTTTTGGTTTTGTTTTCTGGGAAATCAAAATAAAACAAAATAAACAAAACAAAATAAAAACAAAAACAAAATAAAACAAGACAATTTAAAACAAAATAAAACGAAACAAAGTAAAACAAAAAAATTAAACAAAACAAAATAAAGCAAATTAAAATAAAATAAAATAAAATGAGGTAAAATAAATAAAATAATTAAATAAATAATTTTATGTTCGACCCTAACTATTATATGTCAGAAAACTGGATCGTAATGGGGCTCATTATGACACTATTTTTCATTATGAAACAGTTTCTCCCACCAATCAGAGCTCAAGAAACAGTTGTGTGACCAATTAGTTAAGGATACCTTCGCGCATGCATTCAAAATCCAACATGTCTATATAAATTACCGAAATTGCACCGTCCATATGTTCGCGTAAATAAACTGAGACAAGAGATGGCACTGTACCTTAATATCCCCAAAATCAATTTCTACACAGCGCGTGGTTTTGAAACGACTTCGGTGACAGTTTTACTGAATACTGGAGCACAATCTGAACATATGGCATTGAAGCACACAGAGCGCATGCGTCGGTTGTCCAGAGAGCTTGGGAAACAGAGATATTCTACCCACCGCAGCACCCGATCACAACATTCTAGTGACTGAACAGATATTTATGAATATTTATGTTAAAACATATAATAAAGTTATAATTATCGTCGAACATAAACAGTCCTATGCAACTCGCCTATAATGGTAATTAAGACACTCGTATGGAAATTATAAAACTCGCATACGCTCGTTTTATAAAAATACTCGTGTCTTAATTATGGCCATTATAGGTTCGTTGCATAATGTACTATTACGACATGATCCTTATTCACAAGTGGATTAAACGATTTATGCAACTGGACGACTCAAATGTTCTGCACGGGGTCGTTGGGATGAGGGAGATGGCTACCTGGGAGGCTTGTCGTAGTATAGTATCTATGTGTGCAGTATATGCATCGACCGTCATCTGGTTATCCAGTGGGAGATGGTCCGCACGGAGGTGATTGTTGACGTAGGCGCGGTATTCCTGCCAGTTTGCTGTGCAGAAATTCTGGACCATCCTCGGAGGTGGAAGTGGGGGAAGAGGGAAGTTGAGTAAAACGGGGGCATGATCACCTCCTTTGAGTGGCAGGACAGACACGTCAAACAGATGGAGGAGGGAGTTGTGAGCAATGTCTGCGTCGGGGTGGTATTGGAGGTAGGACGGGTAGATTCTGGGAGAGGGACGAGAGTGGCGTCGATGTGACGTAGGTAGATGTCTAGGCTATGAAGTTCTAGGGCCGAACGGGAATGTAGGTTGAGGTCGGCCATTAGAATAAAATGGGGGAAGACTTCAGACACGTGGGTAATGCAGTCTTTGGGGATGGGGTGGTAGGGACGAATGTAGATGGTGGCTAGGTGTAGGACGCGGGAACAAATAAGGCTTTCGGGGAAGAAAAGAAACAGATTTCATTTCAGAAACAAAATGAAATGTTCCAGGCATTTTAATTTCAGGCCGGAGGTGGGGACTAAATGCCGGGAACGGAATTGATGGTCGTTAACAAATTTTATTTCGCGCCAGGAGCGAAATTAAAAGTCTGTAATGAATTTAATTTCACGCCAGGAGCGAAATTAAAAGTCTGTAACGAATTTCATTTAGCGCCGGGAGCTAAATTAAAAGTCCGTAATGAATTTAATTCCGCGCCAGGAGCGAAATTAAAAGTCTGTAACAAATTTCATTTAGCGCCGGGAGCTAAATTAAAAGTCCGTAATGAATATAATTTCGTGCCAGGAGCAAAATTAAAAGTCTGTAACAAATATCATTTCGTGCCAGGAGCGAAATGTTATTCCATTGAACAATTTCATTTCGCGACGCTAAATTAAATTGATAATGCATTTCGTTTCGCATGCCAGCCCTGACCTGAGTATCCGCATCTGCACCACAAGTGTGCCCTTTTTTTTAATGGTGGATTTCCGTAAAGCCAATCACTCTTGTAAATTTGTGACATGGGTGCAGTGTTTTGTTATTTTTTCAAGTTGCTGTTTTTTCTGGTATTGCTCAGGTGGCGTATGATATGTAAGAGAAAGTTATGTTGCAATCATTATTAAGTAATAAGAGGCTTCGTGGAAAATAGGAACATCTGGAGACATTCCATCCATGCAGTTGCCAGGAGTTTTTGTTTACTTGATGGCACCTGATGATGTATTCATTTCACAATTAATTTACTTCAGAGCGTAGTTCACCCACCTCGCCTCCAATACAGTTGAAGTGAAGTGGAAGATGGGATATTTATAAATGTTGTTGGAAAGGAAATTTGTGTTGAGAAATTGTTCAAATACTGTACCTCTTTAAAATGTTTAGAAAGGTGATCAATACTTGCATTTCTGATATTTCTTAGTTCTTTGCTTACACCGGTGATATTAAAATGGCCCTCATATGAGACTGTGGACCCTAATAAGCACCCCTTGAGGTGAACCCTTGGAAGAAAACAGAATGTTCGGAATGAAAGTTGGCATAATTCCTGTGTGCAGAACCATTCTCCGATTATGTGCAGGAAAGATAAGGGACCGGTTAAAAGTTCTTAGCATGTTCTACGTAAACCTTCTTTTGTAAATATTATTCATTTCAGCAGTTATTTTTACAGGGAACTTGAAGACCAAATGCTGTATTGTGATAAAGCTACATTCAAAGCCATCCTGAGTAATTTCTCGGTTTATAGAAGGAATGCCTCCCTACCATATAGGGCTATAGTGCTATGCTTTTGTTTCAAAAAAGAAAAAGTTAAAACTGATCATCACAGATTTATTGCTTCTAGGCCGTAACTACATTCGGGCTATTAAGTCATTCTGGTAGATTTAGTATTATATCTTCGCATTATAACTGCTTTGTGGGAAATGTTTCATATAAAAGATTATAAATGAACAATGTGTTTTATTCTCCGAGCATATTTTATGACCAATTGCTGAAGTAGTGTATAAACAGAGAATTTTTAAGTTTAGAATGGCGTAATTTACATAAGTTTGATTCAATGTGCTGCTTAAGAAAGGTGTTGGAATATGTTTGCATCACCATTATTTTTAATTTGGTATACATGGTTTAGGAATTGGACAAGCTGCTGGCTCCTCCTATTATCTCTTTATGTTTGCTGACATGGGACCTGAGCTAGCACAAATAATAATCATTGGTAGAATTGGACTTGCTTTTAAGACTGTATGAATTAGATGGAGCAAGCGTAGCATGTCGAACACAGAAGCTGGTATTAGGCGAGATTTTACATCTGGACTGTATCTTGGACATCAATAATCAGATACATGAAAAGTTCTCTTCCCCTTTGTCAGTATATGGTATGACCACCTTGAGCCTTCCCTCTCACACAGAGATGATTGTAGAGGCAATGTATGACATCCTGAAGAGTATTGTGCTGTGCACATTCCTCTTGGTAATAAGAGACCCCACGATGTCATCAGTCCTGTCCCATACATACTTGATGTGGGACACGTCAGCACATAGGTTAGGCCCCCAAAACAACAATCATCATCATCATCAAGTCAGCACATGACAACTCATTAGGCTACTTTGTGCTGTGAAGTAACCTGCATTTAGGAGACTGGTGGGTTTATGTCCCACAGCAATTGGTTTTCTATGGTTTCACCATTTCAGATCTAGTCAAGGCGACTTGTTGTCTCCTTCCTTCCAGATTCTAACCTAACTTAATTACAAATACAGTTACAAGTAAAGTGTCAAAAGAACCACCCTAATAAAAGTTAGTAACTCTCTTATTATTGTACTTTATTTAATAAGGAGGCATTAGCTGAAAATTATGCTTATTTTGCAAGTGCTCTCTCTTCGAGTGTGCTCCAAGCCTGCAAATGAAATAGTGAACCTTCACGGTGTTCCATTTTCAATCTTCATCCTTGTACTTCATTAGGCAAGGACACAGTGTAAGGGAGAGTGGGGTAATTGTGCACACTTAAGCAAGAATAGGTCTTGTGGTGATCTAATAATAGAAAACATACAGGCGGTTATTAAGAGAGCCCTAGTGGCTCTACATTCGATGTGCACAAACAAATTTAGTTCAAAACTTAATTTGGTGGACTAAAATTCAAAATGTCGCAAATATACATTTGTGCACGATTGCATAATGGTTTTGCGGAATCTTGACTCGAACCGTTTTGCGCAAAAGAGTGGTTTCGCGCATCATGCAGGGTAATCGTGTGCATGTGTCGGAAAATTGTTCGCATGGGATGAATGTTGGAAAGCCATAATAAAACAATTAGAATTGGCTAAAACTTGCATTGTGTATAAATATTAGACTCCTCGGATGTTTTTTGCTGTTACATAAAAACGCAATGATACTAAAATTTTGTAGTTAAGTTCTAATTTCCAAAACTTTCATTTCTTCGTCAAACAAAATTCACATGTATCATCTTTAGGGTTATTACCATGTCTGAGGCTATTTTTCAGTGTTGTCTTAGTAATTGAAGTTAATGTTTTTCAATCAGTCAATAATATTTTACCCAATTGTAATGGATGTTTCGCTAAACCTAAAAAGAATTCTCATGAGAATAATAAATACATTTATTTATAAATGCATGCATACAGAAAACACCTGTTATGGTTCTCTTGTTCCTTCAGGAGATGAAAAGTTATATTTTGCAGAAACTGCTTTCGTAGGGTTGACTCTGGAATATTGAAATTTCTCCCCACTTCCCTTATTTTCCTCCCATCATTCCTAATTGCATCTAGATCTTTCTGCACATTTTCTACTGGGTAGGTGTTTTTATCAGTTTTTTTGCATATAATTTCTTGACATCTGGAGAACAAACACGAAATAGTTGTGATTAATGCCACATTGTACAAGTAGTAGATTCCCTTGCATGTGCATCAATCATATGTCCTGCGCACCATTTCCCCACTCTGCCTTTAAAACTTAACACATTAAATCCCATTAAACTAATCTATTATATTAAAAAATAAATACATACAAAAACACAGTAAATACTGCCATTAAGACTACATTTACTGTACTTTTAAACAATTGAATCACACCTGTAGGTGTACTGTTTTATTTTCTGGCTGCAGACAACAACAATCCGTCTGGATTCTCCATTCGCGTCTCACGGCTATCACAGAGCAACTGGCACCAAACTGAACGCCCCTGTCTGACAGGTATAAGGACATCTACAGGGTGGCAGTAGACTGAGTCACTAGTTATACTACACACTCTAAAAACGTAGGTGTGCACGATTACCCGCTGCGCACAATTACCCAACTTTCCCTTACTTCATTTGGTAAGGAGGCATTAGCTGAAAATCATGCTTATTTCACAAGCTTAGAAGAAACTACTGATTTTGGTTTACAAGTGGTGGTAATAATGAACCTGTAGCAATTAAAACTACAATAGAAATTCGTAACTGTTGTTTTAGGTGGAAGCAGCAATGATTCTGAACATGTGTGCAAGGAAGTGGCTGTGGACCTCACCAAGTCAGGAAGTTCTGCCAGCGAAAGTGATTTGGTAGCACCATCAGGAGTAGCAGTAGCCAAGCAACCAGGCAGTGGGCGAAGATCAGGAGGTTCAAGATCACGTTCCAGTGGATCTGAGCAATCTGTGGCAACTACATCCACAACAGGGCCACAATCTCAGCATCCGCTTCAGCAAACGCAAGATCTTTCAGGAAGTAGGCAGTCATTTCGAATTGCTATGGGCAACCCCTGTGAATTTTTTGTCGATGTTATGTAAATTTACTTAGTACTGAACGAGGACTATTCATATTTCAGTAAACTTCGTAAAATGTGGGTTAGAACTGTACAAACTTCTGTAAGTGGCCGGTGATCCCTTTACCTGTAATCAATGCAATTATCCTAATGTTGTTTCTGGAGCTAAAAATGTCAATAATTACTACAGAAAATAGTATCTTCTAAACTCCCATAAGAAATCAGTCTTTTTAGATAGTAGTAAGAGGACCAGGAGCAAGAAGCGGATGATACAATTTCCAAACCCCCCCCCTTGAAAAAAATCTTTGATATGACAGCAGCAATCGTAATGGATATAACTTGACTGTTCTATCGGCATAGTGGAGGATTAATTAGAAAAACATTTATTTTGCTGTAATGGAATACTGTTCTCCAGATGGAAGACAACCATGCAATAGGCATTTGGTTTTTCATCATGTGCAATACATGTGATGGAATTGGGACGTTTCATGTTTCTTTAAAGAGACGAACTAAACTTGGTATCTCGCCACCAATATAATCCGATGGTCATCCTGTTTTAACTGTCATGGTCTTCCACTGTAGATTTTACCTTGCATTTGCCTTTCACCACATGTTCAACATAACTAAAATTTGTAACTGGTGAAGGCATGGAATGAGTTACTGAAATGAAACATTAAAACTGATAACTTGAGTTGTAGAACATTTATAATTTTTTGCAATTCTCTGTTGTCATTTAATGAACTGTGATCCAAATCCATGTACTTCAAATGTGAAAAATAAACATGTTCACACCTCATGCATAGGGAGACATTTTTAATGAGATCCAGCAAGCTAGACTGCAAAGAATTGTTTTTTTTTAGGAAATGCTTGACAATTTAAGTTTGTTATTCCTCTTTCTGTAAGTCACAACCATGAAAGAAAAGGTATTTGACTGCCAAAATAAACCATAGGATACAGTGTAATCTCTATTGTTTTTGGAAATGTTGTGTTCCCGGATTCATCGTCCAAATTTTGCCTTACCAAGGGTCTTGTCATCCTATTCAACCTGGGTTAGCTAAACCTGCATCTATCATTTCTCAAGGTTTTGTTTTCCTGTGTCTGTCATCCACAAATCTTGATCCCAATGAGCCTTGAGCCTCTGTCGATCAGTCTCAAGACTAAGTGCATAAGAAATTCATGCAATAGCAATTTGTGCTCAACGTATGGTATTTTTGGAGCACACTCTACTAAAGATGAGTTGTCCCAATACATCTCTGTGCATGTGCACAGTGGAAAAAGTATCTAAGCATGATTTTTCTGTTTATTTAAATTAGGTACTGTGACTGATTTCATTTTGCACATGCAATGGTTTCTGAAATTATGTGCTTAATGATTTTTCTGTTAACTTTGAAATTCCATTGTACTGCCTGGAAATGTCACACCGAATAGTGATTAATAACAAATCTATTTACCAGGGGCAGCTTTCATGCGGGTATGGTTATTCTTTATAGAGTTGGTTCATAGTATGACGGCAATCTACTTCCATCGCAAGTACACGAATAGGCTAGAATAATCCTCGCTTTCTCTGACCACTTTATTATCAGGGTGTCTACTGTAAGGATGAAGTAAAAAATTAGTTATTTTTAGGTACCTTTTAGTTACCTTTTAGTTAATTTTAGTTACCTTTGAATTCAAGATACGTCTGCGGTCTGCAAGCATAGCCTAGGCGCTCATCACGCGGTGAAGAAAAACAACAATGAACTGTTTTTAAAGAGGTTTTTTATTTATCGTATGGCTTTTTGTGCCGGGAGTGTCCGAGGACATGTTCAGCTCGTCTGAGTCTGTAGCTGCTTCCAGCGGACACCCTTAGGGTGAGCTACAAGTTCCGTTCAATTTCAAGTTACTACCAGATATCAATGATACCTAGTGGTGAACGTTGGAACTTGGATAGAGCGTTCCCACGAAATCTAACCAAATAATTTAGCTTCACACAAGTTTAGTCTGTGGAAGAATCTTTTACATGCCATAAATCTATGACATGGGACCGCCGGCTTTACTTCCCCTCCGAAGGAAGGCATACTGAAGGATTTTAACGCTTTTAAAAAATCCGACGACTTCGGCCGGGTTTGAACCCGCTATCTTTGGCACAGCAGTTCTGCATGCTACCAACTACGCCACCGAAGCCGCTTTAAATGAAATTCACATGGTGTTATAAAAATTTAAAAAATAATAAATATATACTAGATATTTAATATCCAATGAGTTGTTTCAGCTAATATGTCGTCTTGTGCTCAATATATTGTTATAATGACGGTACCAAGAGGTTGCTCTGTTCTTGACCATTTGGCGAGATTTCCTTCGTCCCCGCGGTAGGTCGCGAAGAAATATATGCGATGTTACGCGTTCGTCACCGAATTCGGTCTTCGTAGTCAAATACGGAGAAATATCGAGATGTTACACGATCTCAGTTGTTGATGAGCTTCCCATAGTTTTCACGATAGAACACACAGAAAAATCACGATTTAGATTATCAGTGTCACTTTTAGTCATTCGACGAGATTTCCATTGTCCTTGAGGTCGGGCACAAGAAAATATAGCATTATTACGCAATCGGCGCCACTTGCTGTCCGTTTGACAGGAATACAGTTGTCCTCGTCATTGAACGCGGAGAAATATCGCGATGTATTGCAATCGCTGTCGCTATCGGCCGTTTTACGTTGTCCTAGAGATATTATGCAATCGTTGCCGCACCCAGCCGTTCAACGATTGTCTGCCTGTCTATCTGTCCTGACAGAATGGCGGAGGCAAGCTCAAGGTTGGGCATGGTAAAAAATCCCCCAGTAGTTATGAACGTGTTGTTCGGTCAGCGCCATGATTTCCTTTGTCCCTATGCTGTGGTTGGGAGTTCATCAGTTCAGGGTGGATCACGAGGAGGATTTAGTATTTCGATGCTACGTAGGCTGTCATTTTTAAGTGGGTTGATGCATTTCTCGCTCCCCGCACGCTTTTAAGTATACGGTCATGGGAAAAGTGGCAAGTAGGTTTCGTGATGGGTGCCCCGTAATGGGTGCCCAATCACCTTTGACAGGATTCCCGCAGTCCTCGTGGTCACAAGTTCACGGTAGGGGACGGGTTTTATGATTTTACGCAACTGACGTCGATCTTGGTCCGTTTGACGAGATTCCCGCAGGCAAGTCGTGTGGTCAGCCGGCCGTCTTGAGGATGCGTTTTTGGAGGATGAACGTTCGAAGTAGGTACGGTATCGAATATTACGAATTATTCGGAGAGGATTGCACGAATAATACGACAAGAGGGCAAGTTTTATTTCGACTGAGAACCACGAATTATCAACAAGTTATCGAAATAATCGGTTAGATTATATATCCGATGGAACGAATGTTCGAAGGAAAAATCGACTTAGAACGGAATTTCAAATTAACCATACTGGATGTCGCAAATTTACTAGACATATTTTTCTAAATTAGTCATATGTATTTCGAAGATTTTTCGCATTTTTTTTTTCGAAACTGTAACATTTCGCAAGATTGCGACATTAAATTATTTCTGGACTTCAATTTGACATAGTTTCCAAATAACAGAAATGAGAGATTTCTTTTTAGTTTCGGAAGTATTCGCGAATAAACGTTTCGCGAAAATTCAGGTTTCCTAATACAGTAACACAGAAAAAAAATTCACACGAAACTTAAGGCTTCTTGATGCCGAAAATATACCTTGAACCGATGTATACCACTCAAGGTATCCTCCGTATGTATTTCCTTGAGGTCGGGCACGGGGAAATATAGCTTAGTACTATGCAATAGGCACGGCGTCGCTTGCGTGAAGCTCTCTCCATCGCAATCTCTGAGCCTAGCGGCGCGAGTTGAAATGATTCAACCCGCCTTCAGAAAATGTTCGTTACCCGTTTGTAAAATTCGTTACTTTCGTTACCCATTTGTAAAATTCGTTACTTTCGTTACCGGTAGACACCCTGATTATAAAGTACCGTATATACCCGAATGTAAGACGACCCCGAATATAAGACGAGGCCTAGTTATCAACTGCCTCTTACAGATTTTTTCAAAAAAATACTCGCTAACTCATAACTTGCACAATATATGCCCTTAAGGTCGAGCTTTCATTCTTCTAACGTCTCGTGTTATTGGAAATCCCTCTGCCCGCTTTTTCCAAGACATACTGTATAATTTCTTTGTTCAAGAATGGGAGACGTTATTAAATTAAGATACGTTGATCACTCAATTACTGCTCATAAAACTGACTGGTTGTTCTTGTAAAGATTGTTTTAAAACATATTTCCATATGCTTTCGAACATATAATTTATCCGCTTAAAATGACATGTATGCGGAAATCCTAACCTCAAAAATGTATACTATTCGTATTTGCATGGTAATTAAACATAACAAACCATATTTTAATCTTCATTAACGCATTGATTTGTTGCGAGTTACAAGATGCCAACACCACATACTACTTTGCAAATAATAATAATAATAATTTTTGAAAAAAAAAAATTTTTTTAGTACCCTGAATATAAGATGACCCCAAATTTTTATAACACAATAAGTGGGGAAAAAACCTCGTCTTAACATTCGGGTATATACGGTATTATTTCCCAACTGGAGAGAGAGAGAGAGAGAGAGGTTTTTTTTTTTTTTTTCCCCCCGGCTAATAAGTATTGTATCATTGGAGCAAACTTTGCTAAATGTTGTCTGTTCATAATATTAATTTATATGTACTTTTATTTAAAAGATGTCACAGTTATAATGCCACACACCAAAATTATTTACAGACTTTCATATCATCCTTTTTAATTTTGTCTTGGGCATTTCTCTGATGACTTCTGGGGAAACTATGATAGTAATAATAATGTTATATGTTGCGGATATAGTATTTTAAAGTAGTAGTTACCATTTCATCCACGGCATTGGGACATTGTGTTTATATTTTAGTTGGTAATATTTCAAAAAAGAACCTGATTGTGTTATAATGTTCTTTTTATAATTTCTTGAGCATGATGTTTGTGCATAGCTTATAGCATAATTGTGGTTACCAGAGTAACAAAGAAGTATTGCTCTCTACCACTTGATCCTGTGCTTCCAAATTACCTACAAGATAATTACAATTGAACACTGTATTTACTTGCATGTTTTTCACATTTGGGAGGTAGTCTTGGAAGAAATTTAAAATATCAAACACACATACTGTAAAATAATTTGAATGTAATATGTGAAAATGTTAAGGGTTTCCAAACTCTTGGAAATTTGTATACCTACTGTATATACCGTGAAGTGGTCTGCCAGTCTCTTATAATTTAGTTTTGTGCAACCCGTCGTTTATTATTGGCATCCTACAAACACCGGAACTCATCGTATGCAGGATTAATACAAGGCAACGGTATGTTTGGACTTGCACTCTAGAAGAAAAATCTTTAGCATCAATGCTAATTAAATATCTGAAACTTCTATGTACTCTTAAAGCAATCACAGATTAGAAGAACATGCGACGTGTACTTGAACACACTAAGCAGACATTGTACATGTTGTGAAGTGCAGTCCATCTGCCACGTCTTGCTATGACAAAGTTGTAAAGGGCGCACTCTTTTATGGCTAATAAGACAGGTCAAGAATGGAAAAACTGCTATCAGGTTTGATTCCTAGGCCGGTGTTCTTATTTTTTATTTTATTTTTTATCGCCGATTACCTAGGATGTGGTTTTCTTCATAATCTTTTCCAAAGATTTTTTTTTTAAATTCGGACCTGCTTGTGTAATATGTTTAGCTGAGTTGGTCGTGATGTCCTATGAGAAATAGAATATAAGAAAATCAAAAAGTTGAAGTTCTTATTCCGGTTGTTAATGCTACAATTAAGGTTTGTATAATAATAATAATTAATATTATTGCTAATTACTTTAAAGCTTCCTGGAACTAAATCCTAGTCTGGGACAGTCACAATGACTGTATATTGATAATATCCTCGGAGGATTGTCATACCTACTCCGCTCTTTACTCGTGGTTAACACCCAGATGACGCATCAAATTTCAAATATTTTGAAAAGTTGATCCAGTTAGCTCAATTTGCCCCAGTGTACCATTTCCCTACAACTTCCTGTATTGTTCATTACTAATCAGTACTTTGTACCATATGAAATTTAATTCAATACTTAGTTTTGACTGGGTGACATGTCCTTTGCTGTAGTTTAATCCAATGAAAGATTTCATCACCACGAAGAGACTTTTTAAATTCATTGGAAATGTTTTATATTATTCAATTATGCAAAGACGTGACGATTCCCGTTCGGCTCTTGGCTGGCTCGGAGACATATTCGACACTCTTTTTTTGTATTATTAAAAAGTTTCATAACCTAATCTGATACATATGTTTCACATTTGGCCGTAACATGATCAGAAATTACCTTGTAAATGTGAAGTAGTTATCACCATTCGAAAAATACAAACCTTTAATTTTTTCATGTTATTATTGAATTATATAGTCTTCTTCTTCCTAGCGTTTTCCCACTGAGACAGGGCCTACTGTACTGGACATTGGTTGGTCTTAAATCGACAGTCTTAAGTCAGCATTTACTGTATCTTGAGAGTATTGCTGCCCATTGATTTCAAAATAGTGGGCAGAATTGGCAACTGTTCCAGGTGCAGCACATCAGACATGGCCATACCATTGGAGGTGCCTTTCTTGTGCCTTCTCAGTGATGGGTAAAATGCCCATTTGCTGCCGAACATTGTCGTTCTTGACATGATCGAGGAGAATGATGTCCATGACCAATGGAGCTTGCTCATTTCCATGGAATGGTATTAGCACTCTTGTCTGCTGGTAGCCATTCGACACCGCAAAGCAACAGGACCTGCTACCATGCAATGTATATTTCTGTCGCAGAGTATGCCAGCGACTTCCCTCCATCTCATCCATGCAGCATTTACCCTACTTCTCATATAATACAGCAATAATTGCATCCAATTTTTCCAAAGAAAAAGTAAAGTAAAGTTTTGGTTCCATTGCACATCTTTTTATGCTTCAACGTGGATATATGAATATATATATATATGTCGAGCACTGAACTTGCTATCATTATGCTTAGCATGAGATGTAGGCCCTGCTGCCTCTTGCAGTACATTCTGTGCAGCCATACTTTCAGAGGTGCTCTCATTGTTATTAATAATTGTCAAAATTGTTGTTCCATCCTTACCCCATAACTTGGTTCACATCCTCTGCTACCACGTCCCCTTTCTCTGTAAGCAGATTGCTCGCTGCTTATGGATAATCTGCTGCAAGATTGATCACAGCTAGTTTAAGTAGGAACTGCATCTATTGTAGACAAGTCCACTTTGTGCACATTTTCTCATTTTCATTAGCCAAATCACTATAGTCATAAGACACATTACAAAATTGCTGAGGTGTAAAATCCTCATCTCTCAATAATTCTACATCTGATGATTAACATTTGTCTCCTGATTCCCTGTCATCTAGCTTTTCAAGTTCTGCTATTAATTGAACAGAAGTAAGTTTTTGCTGCTGGGCCATTGTTACTCAATATGCTACGCAAGAGATAGGCACTGGAGGCTTAGGGTACTCATTAGTGACAACATGCCATCCTATTGTGCCACTTGTGAATATATCGCAGGAAGTAAGCAAAGAGCAGAATAGAGCTGAGCGTATGGCCTCCCTAGGTATAATGGACATTATTGGTATTCCTTTCTCATCCACTAATATAATTTTTGGCATTAATGTGCAAAGCCCTAAATGATTAAAAGTTGCAATAAAGTCTTGTATAAATAAAATAGTACTTGTCCAATACCTTTTTTTTTTTCACCACACATGTGCTCCCAAAACACACATTCCTTTCTCAGCCATTCAGTTCCTGTTCTTCTGAACGTATAGAATTGGGACACCTTAAAACTAGGCATGCAACGATAATGGTGATCATCCACAAAACACTCGTTCTCATCCAAATGTGAAAATTATGCAATGATTAAGGGAAATCTGAAATGGGCTGTTGATAATTGGGTTGCAAAATGATGCAAGTAAATGTAGTATTTAAGTAATATGTCTATCCATAATGAGATCTGATTTAGAAGTTAATTTTCAATTTTATGTAAAATAATTATAAGAGGAACCTTATCTGAAATTTGGCATTGGTGAGAGAAGTAGATCAACTGATAAGCAATATGTTAACCACATTTCTATGGAAGCTGCATTTTCCATGTATGTATATGAAATTTCAAAGTACTTGGTTAACATAGATTGTACTGTTGTACTTTTTAATTACACCTGCTTCCTTCCAACGAAGGTAACCAAAACAACTTGGTCATCATCTTGCACAGTTTCCAACCACTGGTCGGGTCTGTTTGGAACACAAGCCTCTCCAACGTCTTCTGTCTTCCCACCATCTCTCAGCCTCCACCCTTGTCCAGTCTTCTCCTCTCTTCATCACGCTCTCTTCCACCCCCTTCAGCCACCTGTCTCTCGGTCTCTTTCCTTCCTACTTCATCTCGTGTATCCTCCTGGGTATCCTTTTCTCCTCCATTAGTTTTACATGTCCATACCATCTAAGTCTAGATTTCTCTATACCATCCTGTAATGGTTCCTCCTTCATTAATTCTCTGGTCCTTTCATTTCTTATTCTGTCCATCTTTGTAGCTCCAATACTGCTTCTCAAGAACCTCATCTCACTGGCTTGTATTTTGCTCTTCTCCCTTCCTTTCATAACCCAGGTCTCCGAGGCATACGTCAGGATAGGGACATAGTACGTCCGATATATGATCTTTTTGCTGTTCTGAGGGACATCCTTGCTCCATAACATGCTTCTCACACTCCTCCGGAATGCTTCTGCCTGTCTCCCCCGCTCAGTTATTTCTCTATCGTTTCTTCCATTATCTTGTATTGTATCAGGCTTCCCAGATACTTGAAACTCGCCACTTTCTTCAGCTGTTCCCCACCAATTGTTATTCCAGTTGTGGTTCTTTCCTTCTTCCTTGTTGTGATCACCATCTCACTCTTATTTATGCTAAATTTCATCCCATATCCTTGTATTATTCCTTCCCACACGTCCAACTGTTCCTGTACCTCCTCCTTGTTTCCCCAAATCATCTGCAAACACCATTGCTTTCATCTTTCCTTCTCCAATTACTTGTGCCACTCGGGTCATTATGTCATCCATCACCACAATGAAAAGCAACTGTGACAGTGCACTTCCTTGTTTCAGGCCGTTTCTCTGTTCCAACCAATCCGATCTCTCTCCTCCCACTTTCACACAGCTCACGCTTCCCTTGTAAATCTCCTCTATCCTCCTTATAGTCAATTTTTCTACTCCTCTATCCTCCAGGGACTTCCATACTTTGTTTCTGCATACACTGTCATATGCTTTCTCAATATCCAGGGAGGCCATCAGTAGATCTGTTCCATACTCATAGTGCTGTTCTTGTAACTGCCTTACAGCAAAAATCAAATCCACTGTCGACCTTCCTGCTCTGAAGCCATGTTGTTCTTCCCTCATCCCTCCTTCTATCCTTGTCCTAATTCTCCTTTCCAAAACTTTCTCTAACATCTTTGGACAATGACTCATCAGTGTTATTCCCCGATAGTTTCTGCATTCTGTTCTACTACCTTTCTTGAAGATCGGGACAATTATTCCCTTTTTCCAGTCCTCTGGGGTCTTCCTTTCCTTTCATGCTGTCTTCATCACTTGGTACAACCATTGTAACCCCACCTCTCCTGCTGCTCTCACCATCTCCACACTTAACTCATCCACACCCGGTGCCTTCCCTCCTTTCATCTTCCTCTTCTTTCCATGTTAAGTCCTATGCTGTTTGCAGTCCATCTTTCTCTTCCCCGATTTCTTCCTCCTCGCCATGGTTTCCATTTGGGTTCAGAAGTTCTTAAAAATAGTCTTTCCACATTTTCTTCAGTTCTTCCCTATTTTCTATCTCTTGTCCCCTTTTGTTCACCATTCTAACATAATCCGTAGGATCCTTCCGCCTCTTATTTTTTACCATTCCATACATTACCTTTTTTGTGCTTCACTATCCTCCTTCATCATCTTTGTCCTCTCTTCCATCCACTTTCTTCTCTCCTCAGCCACTACTCTCTTTGCCTCCTTCTTTCTTTCCTGGTATTCTTCCCTTGTCTCTACCGTCCTATTTTGATACCTCCTCCTAAAGGCTCTATTCTTTTCCCTTACTATATCTTTTGTCTTCTCATTCCACCATGGTGTTTCCTTCCACCTCTTCTTACTACTTGTCCTCCCACATACTGCTTCTGCTGCACCTACTAGTGTCTTCTTAAATCTAGCCCATTCCTCTGCCACCCCTCTTTCTTCATCTGTTGGAATTCCTTCCTTTACCATTTTGAGGTACTCGACCCTTCTATCCCCATCTTTCAGTTTCCATATCGGAAAACAACTTGGTATAAACTCTTCATCATCTTGTACAGTTTCCAGCCCCAGGCTGGGTCTGTTTGGAACATAAGCCTCGCCACTTAGTTCTTTCTTCCCACCACCTCTCCGCTGTCACTCTGGTCCAGTCCTCGCCTCTCTTCTTGACACATTCCTCCACTCCTTTCAGCCATCTATCTCTTGGTCTTCCCCTTGGTCGATTCTTCTGCATCTCATGTATCCTCTTGGGAATCCTCTTCTCATCCATTCTCTTTAAGTGTCCATACCACCTCAGTCTTGATGTCTCAATCCTACCTTGCAAGGGCTCCTCTTTCACCATTTCCCTGACCTTTTCATTTCTCAACCTGTCTCTTGTTACTCCGATCCTACTTCGCAGGAACTTCATTTCACCTGCCTGTATTCTGCTTATGTCTCTTTTCTTCATTGTCCACGTTTCTGAAGCATAGGTCAGTATCGGGATATAGTAGCTTCTGTATAACACTTCCTTGCTTGGTAATTCTAAAATCAAGCTAAACAGTACAAATAGAAGGAATTGATAGGAGTAAAGCAGTAACGACATAGAACTGCCTCAAATTCATTATTTAATCGCCAGAAAAAGAGAAAAGAAAAAAAATAGTGATGGAGTTACATTGGGCCAGTGATCACCAAGTCCACAAATGAGTAATGTGTGAGACTAGAAATATTTGAAGAATAAGCTGTTTTATGTTTGAGACTGTATTTATTATTTTAGAAAATGTTGGAAAAGGGGGAAGGTAAAGTTGACATGTCTTGTAGTTTTCCCCTCTTATGTGGGAAAGATATCTCTGGTGTTCCTTGTCTATTTTTTTTTTTAATATATTATTCTTTAATGAGTTATTGGTGTGCAAACTTGGGGTGTATAGTTCAAAGATTTTGTGGAAAAGAGCTGTGAACCAGAGTTCTCTTGGCCACTTATTCCATAAGGTGCACACTAGAATTTTACACAAGTGTCCAAAATTAAAACAACAAACTGAAATCCCTGCGATTTTTTGCACACTTGGATCAGGTATAGTTAAATGGAGAGCTGTTATGTGGTTATCATAATGCCTCCCTACTTATTCTTGCCTCTGTCAGCAATATAGGCCCAACAAAATTGTGGCATGCTGTGAATAATGTTAACAATCTCATTTTGTGGTATTTACACCCATTCTTCCTGTACAGTACCTCTTGAACTCGGGAGTGCTTCGTGAAGTCGAACATGAAGCAATTCATCTTCCACACATGCTTTGTCGTGTTTCGAGAGAGCAAGCAGCCAATCAATTGGAGTAAGATGTCAACCAGCAGCACACTATGGAGTCGTGTATGTTTGTCCATCGGTACAAAATCGGAGCCCACGGCCCCTTGGAACATGTGGTGCCAAGTTCTTGTCACAATACCTGATGGCCATTGAATCTTGCTGGCTTATTACATGTTTGAGAAACTAGTGCTGCTGATCTTGCCTGCGCAAACATTAGTTGTAAAGCCTAAGCCTTGCGGGAGGAGGAAGCGTTAGAAACAGAGTTCAGTGCCCACACGAGTCCAGCACTGCTAAGTGTAACAGGAGTACATGTCGCCGTGGAGAGGAGAATGATGACTGAGGCTACTGGAGCAGAGTAATATCCTACCCGCGCAACTGTACCTGTCGAGAGCAAGCTGACCTGTAAACGAAGCATAGCCGCTGGCATTCGTATCTCAAACGGGTAATACACGTTCAAGTTCATGGAGAGATGTCAGAGTGGTTATCATAATGCCTCCCCACGCCATTATTGATTCGTCTCCATATTTGGCTCTTTCCACAGTGTTGGAGGGTCAAAACCATGTTCGAGGGTCTTGTCAGATGCAAATCTACCGCGAATCATTTTGAAGGCTTAATTGGGACTTGTCCGTAAACGGAATATTGGCCTATTTTCCGGCTGTCTAGCTGACATGTTGACTCCACTTGAGACGTTGTCTTCTGTGCACACACATCGGGGGTATACTTACTGCTGGTTGTTGAAATGAAAGGCCTTTCTGCCTTTGTCTTGATACAACTGTTCTAATTGCTGATGTGAGGTCAGATGCCAACTGCTGTGCAGTCCTATGGTTATACAGTCTCACCCTTATGACCAAATAATGATCCTTTTTTTGGATGCCATTTTTGGGTGTTTTTATCCTGATCTTCGGGATACGATTTTGGACTTTTAACACTGGTGTCACATCTGAGAAACAACAGACTGATTCACATTAAGCCATCTGTCCGGTTTCCATTCGTCCAATTGCCTTCCATCGCAGGGTGTTTTCCAGGTGTCCTCTCTGTGCCATAGCCAAATGTTAACACAGTGAAGGTGGTAGCTGGATGAAGTACACTGGCTGATACGAGCATTCATGCCATCTGCTGAGCAGAATATGGTGTTGTATCATTTTTGTACACCTGATCGTATAATGTTATCAAATGGGCATGGCGAAAGAATTTCTATTGTTACTTTAATTTTGGATAGTATTACAATTGCCCTTTTATTTTTTCACAACTAACTCTTCAAACCCATCTTGTTTTGATGAAGCTGCCGTAAGACAGCTGTAGAAGCTTACAGCTTGCAGTTCTAATTCACGTGATCCCAGCTGGGAGAGGGAGGAGGATAAGAACACTGCCGCACTCTCCTGGTGATAGAAATTTGGGATCAATTCATTCCCAGTTATGTGCCATATGGTTCATTGATGGCTCTACTCACACGCTGTTAAATTATCATTGTAGTCGCAGCTTCCATTTGATTATGAGCATTGAATATTTCCAATACTGTATTAAGACATGTCCCTCATTTTTATGTGACAAAGGGGGTGTGGGGTAATGAGATAAAAATTAATGTTTACAGAATATCAACTGAATAAAACTTGCATTCATTTAAACAAGTTTGTGTTTGGTATACAGCAAAAAAAGAAAATTGTCCTCAAATTCAATCATTATACAGATGTCCATCCGAATTTGATCTAAAAGGAAAGAACTTTTAGTGGATTTCCAATACAGTTTATAAAAGTCTAATTCAATGATAGGGTCACTATCAGTCAGTCCATTTTCACGATTTTTGGCCTGGATATCGCTTGGCTTTTATGGTGCAGGCAGCCACCGAAAGGTCAGCAGTTGTTCTTCACTCCATTAAGGATCCCAGTTCCTTGTAGAAATCTCAGTGCAACCAAATACACAATAACACCTAGAGTATATGTCCTGCAAGTTGTGTTACTAGCCTGCTGCCAGTGATGAGCAGTTGTATCGCTGTGCAGTAGGTCAGCAATAATACCTGGGCAAATTGTCATACGTGCCATGGTGTTTGCTACCAGTGGGACTATTTTTGGGATTGAACAACTTGTAAATAATATTACTCGATGCACACTACTAAATTCATTCACAGAATAAAAGTGGAAGGCTGCGACAAATGACATTGATTCATACCTAATCCAAGTCAGAGTCTACATGTAAGACATGCATACGACTTCTGAAAGTTATTTTGCTTTAAAGAGAGACACATGGGGTACAGGACTAAATGTGTTGATTCTTGTATCTTCATATTGCTTAGGTTAAAGTTGGTTTTTGCAGCTTTTCCATAATTTATGCCAGGGAATGTGTGGTTACACTTGCCATACCAGCTGCGAGTCAACTTGGGCATGAAGCTGCAGCTTGACTACTAATTTATTTAAAACTCTTCATTATGCTGCATGTGACAGAATTATCCATTAATGTATTGCTGTCAGCTGTAAAAGACTGCAATGATACAATCCCACAAAATAATTAACTTTACTGTAGTGCCTATTTATATTGTACTTCATTGCTGTAAAATCTGGATAAAATTAAAGCAACTCGCTTTTCAGTTGTAATGCTTTTGTTGTTGATCCCTTGTACCTTTTACACTGTACAGTGAAACCATAATCTATTGTTCCTGCAGACTCCTCTTATTCCTGGATTCATTGTTTAAATCTTAAGGTTCCAAAAGGTTTCATTTAAACCTTGAGTTTAAAAGCCAAAGTTTTTCAGAGTAATATTTTCTGTAATCTAGAAACCATTGTCTTAACAAACCTTAATTATTGTTAAATATTTACATCATGAGAATTCCCTCATAACTAGAGTTTGTGGTTTATAACATTTTGAATGATAAATGTAGCATCTAAGCTTTTCATATTTGGTATTTTACCCGAATACACGTACTCTGTACCTGTCAATATCCGAAGTTGGTAAGGATCGCAGAGGTCATTGATTCCCAGCTAGAATAATCAATGGGTCCTCGCTGACTGGTTGTACATAAGACATGTTTTATTAATAATAATGAATGTACTATGAACTAGCTACTGTACTTGGAATCACAACTATGATTGAGAGTGAGATTCTTGGAATCTGAATATGCGCCGGGTATGGTTAAATGGGTATTGGGTGCCTATACCTACCTCCATAGCACATTCATAACAACCTATTAAAAGAATAAGCCATAGGTTACTATAAAATGGACAGGTAAACTAACCAGTACCTGCTAGTTGATTAAGCTATTACAAATACAAAAATTAAATAATCAAACCTAACCTAAATTTCAATAAATTAAATCAATCCTACTCAAAAACCAAATTGAATAAACTCAAAATTTGGTCTATGACCTTCCTAAATAAATATTACTACTATTTAAGGAGTTCTCAAATAAAAAAAAACCATTTACTTAGTCTGTTCTGTCTCCTTGATAAACAAAAACTAAGAATTCTATTTTCTTTCAAAATAATACGCATTCTTCTATCTGATTTCACAATATACTTATTTTGCTCTATACAATAGACTCCTTAATTCCTATGAAAATTCTATTTCTATCGATCAGTTCTATATTTCTTCTATACACTATTTACATGTTCTATTTCTTTCAATAGTTCATCTCGCATCACTAGATTCCCATGTCATCCCAATATAATCTCCTGTCTCATAGATCTTGTCTATAGTTGCCTATCACAATCATCTGGTTATCTATCAATGTCACAATCAATTAACTAAATTTGCGAAGCGATTAAGCTAAGCTCAGTTACCATTTATAAAGCCTTGTTAATTCATAATAAGAATAATGTTAAATAATAAATCCTTCCTCAATCTTAAACTCGTGTATAATCACTGTGGTAATATACACTCGCCGGCAAAAAAAACACAACATTTGTATTTTTTAATTCTCATAATTTATTGCACTGAAATTATTCATATGTAAAAATTATACATGATTAATTGTTTTCTAAACATTTGAAAACCAATTCACATACAAAATA
Source organism: Meconema thalassinum (assembly GCA_946902985.2). Lineage (NCBI taxonomy): Eukaryota > Metazoa > Arthropoda > Insecta > Orthoptera > Tettigoniidae > Meconema > Meconema thalassinum. The sequence goes on along the minus strand of OX336389.2, from coordinate 882,125,742 downwards.
ATGCTTCAGATAAAAAATCTCTTTAATTTTCTAGATTAAGAAAAAAAGTGAATATGTCTTAAATTTTGAGTAAATTACCAAGTAGTCTTTTTGACTCGTAGAGTCACCCATTTTTCCGTATTGACTTGCTATAATAATCGAAAGATTTCTTTAGTTCCGCCTCGTCAATACAATTTATTCAAATTTTTGAGATATAATCACATGTCACTTAATGAAATGAAAATCCACAGCCTGCTTCCAGTCTCCGACTGGGTCAGGAATGGAATGAATGAAGCCCCCATCTAGCGGCGAGGATATGAACTTTGCCGGCTGCCGAGGCCTGACGCACTCCTCTGGGGCAATGATTAAATGAATGACAGATGAAATGATAGTGGAGAGTGTTGCTGGAATGAAATGTTGACAGGGAAAACCGGAGTACCCGGAGAAAAACCTGTCTACCTCCGTTTTGTCCAGCACAGATGTCACATGGAGTGACCGGGATTTGAACCACGGACCCAGCGGTGAGAGGCCAGCGTGCTGCCGCCTAAGCCACGGAGGCTTCCACATGTCACTTAATGCGGTACATATTACTTGGGAATGGAAACCCTTGTCCAGAAATTTCGGAGATAATATCAGGAACTGATTTTGAAAACCTCAAGAAAGAAAAGCATAACCTGCAAAGTTTTTGTAATGAGTTCTACCATATTTTAAAAACTTTTTAAAAAACTTTTAAGTGTGTTTTTATGTTAACATTTTATCACATCAAATGTACAAAGTGATTTTTAATTGCTGCCAATATGTCGCGCCCCCCGAGGTTCCGGGTGGGATTTCCGTAAGCACGCGACTCTGGCAACCATTTCTAGAAATTACCAACCAGGCGGGTAGAATACCCGGGGTGTGGATTAGGGCCTCGAGTTACAAAGGCATGGGTCTGGTTAATGCAATGAGGTGGTAGACATACACTCATGGGTTAGAATATATGCAAATGTAAAATATATTGAGATAATAAAGAATTGGGTACAGAACAACATGTGGAAAAGAAAACACTTAACAAACAACAAGGCATAATGACCACTCCTAACAGTAATCTAGGCCCCACGTGGTCTTTGTGAAACCGCGGTCACGCAACGACAATTTACCATGTTAGGGCAAAAGCAACGTATTTCTTGGTGACAAGAAATACTAGCCCCAGCAACAGGCTGAAGGTGAGAACACGAGCTAAAATAAGAATAACTACACGCTAACCAAATTGAAATGCCGGGAGGCATTTTGGAGAAATCCATGAGACGAAAGCTCTAACATAAAATGAAACATAATAGAACAAATGCGGAAGGCAACAGAACTAAAGAAATATCAGTATTAAAATAAAGAGAGACCAAAGGGCTAACCACTGGCCCAGAGCGGGAAGCTCCAAGAGAACGTCTCAACATGACCGTTGTCCACATAGCGAAATTGCTGCCGGCTGCCTAGCAAGAGGCAAGCCGTTGGCAATTGTAGACCACATACAAAGACAATGTACCCATTGTCGTCCTATCATAAATTTGCCCTCCAAAAGATAACACCAAACATGTAAAATCCAAACTAGTCAATTATAATCAATTAAATAATAGCACACACGGCCTATGAATTACTACGATGTAGTTCGATATGAAAGAAACCTGTCTGAAAAGGCATGCCGCCATGGCCATGTGCCTTGTAGTTCATCTCAGTTCAAAAAATGTTTTAAATGGGCTAAGTAGATTAATCTTGAAATTAGTTGCATTTCACTCACACCGACACTGTGAGTTAAGAATCACTTGTAGACCAGAAAAATTCACATAGTTTATACAATGAGATCAGACGCTTTACCTTAGTCTGTGATGTGGCCATAAGGCCTTTAAATGCCCAAGCTCCGGGAGCCCGGTCGCGAAGCAACCAGTTTGTTTCATCGTTGTAGGCGAAGTAGGAAGGGACGCGCTTACAGAGCACGCGGGTCGACGGGCGGCAAGTGTGTCGCGCGCGCCTTGCGGAGAATTTGGGAGGTAGGCGCTACCAACATTAGTAGGTCCCCAAAGTCACACATTGGCCTAGCCAGAAGGCAATTTCAGTTGGCAGGCCTTAGCTAAGTTTATCCACAGTACAAGGAGATGATGTGGGAGCACACCATTGGTCCATTTGAAATAGCCGGCCCAATAGCGACCAAGAAGAAGGTCGGGAATTAGTCTTGCCTGGCCGGAACAGTTCACACATAGAGCCGGGACAGTTCATTCCCCGGGAAGAGGGGAGGACGGCGTCAGCGGCGGGACATTCAAATATCCCAAGCAAAGGGACACAGGGTGTCGCAGAAGGGCCGCCGGGGAGCTGCGGGAGGGGCAGAAACGTGTGCCAGTCTTTAGGGTGGCACACAATACATTGAAAGGCTGATGATGATGCCAATGCTAATAGGCATTGAAACCTGTACTGATCTAAATTAAGTGACATGTGATTATATCACGAAAATTTGAATAAATTGTATTGACGAGTCGTAACTAAAGAAATCTTTTGATTATAATTACAAAGTCGTTTAAAAATGTTAATCTGAGTTCCAACATTTATCATTACAGAATTAATTCATTTCTTTGGGTACTGACACAAGAACTGAACACTTAAAAACTGGTATTTCCACCCCTAGCACGAATCACCTCGTGTAACCTCTCTTCCATACTTGCGATGATTTGTGAAATGCGTTCCCACTCCTCATGCAGAATCACCCGAAGTTGCTGGAGAGTCTTGGGAGCATGTTGCCGAACACTTCTGGCCAACATATCCCAAACATGTTCAATTCGATTGAGGTCAGGGCTCCTCGCTGGCCAGTCCAGTGCGTAGATTCCAACCACTTGCAGGTGCTGCTGGACACATCGGGCAGTGTGTGCTCGTGCGTTGTAGTGCATCAGGCGAAATTCATCCCCGACAAATGGAGCCAATGGTACAACATGGTTTTCAAGGACTTCCATGATGTACCGGTCAGCTGTGAGAGTCCCATTCTCAATTCCGTAAAGTCCAGTCCTGGCATCCATATTGACCCCGGCCCAGACCATGACAGAATTCCCGTCGAATGCAGTCCTGGAGGAAAAAGTTACAGGAGAAAATCATTCTCCAACCCTCCTCCACACTATTTCTCTTCCGTCAGGCAATCTGAGACCGAATCTCTTCTCGTCTGTAAAGTAAACAGCTTGCCATTGCTGATGGAGGCGAGCGAAGTGAAGACGTGCCCTGCGATGTTGAGGTTTCAATCTGGGGCCGGTAGCAGGTCTTCTGGAGAAGATTTCTACACCTCTTAATCTTCTCCTTACTGTCCTCTCACTGACATTCACACCTGTCGCCTGCTGAAGCAGATTTCTTGCTTCTACAGCTGTGGTGTGTCGGTCCTTCAGAACTGGGAGTCATAGATACTGGTCATCTCTGTCTGATGTCGCCCTTCTGCGGCCTGACCCCCCACTCCTGGAGTATGTTCACAGTTCCCTATACCGTTGGTATGTCCTTTGGATGGTCGAAACTTAGACAGTTAACTGTCATGCAACATATCGCATGCTTCTTCCATCTTCAATCAAGGCTACAGCTCTTGCTGCTTCTTCTCGTGTAAGTACCATGTTACTTTGCGAAACGAACTTGAAATTCTGATAAGAAATCATTTGAAGAATACATTTTATCAAACAAAGCAAATTTGGTTTATAGGGATGAGACTTATCACCCAAGCACTTGTTTATTGCAGGAAATGGAGACATAGGGTCTGCTTGGGGTAGATAGCGAACTGGGGTGTCATAAGTCAAACTTTATATCGATAATTTAAAGGAAATGGATGGTAAACACACTGAACAGAGGAAGGTCTGATAATACCGGTAGTATAAAGTGACATAATTGAGACCGTATGCAGCTAATACGCAAGTTTTCATTTTAAAAATAAAGTGTTGCGTTGTTTTTGTTTTTTTTTTGCTGGTGAGTGTATAATCATAGACCTCGTCTATCAATCGGCTGCTCTTCTAAAGTAACATGCTCAAAGCTTTCCTTCTGTACCCCCTGTTGACACCACTACTACTACTACACGGGGCCTTATTCGAGACAAGCTCGGGGATGGACGGGGACCTTGTACGCAGAGGCCGCAATTAGGAATAGGTTACCTAAGGTTTCGTATGCTAAGAGAAAGAAGTTGCATTTAAGGGAATAACTATATAATTTCAAGCAATACAGACAAGGTAAATCAAAAGCAATCACGCCTCATTACATAGATTAAGCAAGCGCCAAGCAATAAGATAGACACTAAATCACTATGGTACATAAGCACAAACTCATAGGCTATACACAATGGTTACACATTCACCTCGGGTGAATTGGTCTCAGGATAAAATACAGAATTACATGAATAATTAAAAATCCAAGAAGGGACGGCCCCTTTAATAGAACGCCGCGTAAAACAAATATCCAACCGAATGAGGTTAGGTGACCTCCCAAACTAACACTGAACTACTAACAGTATAATCAGAAGTGGATGAATCCTTTAATGGAAATTCATATTAACGTTCCCTTCCGAACAAAGGGGTGACATCGCCAAACGAGGGTAAAATAATGGCAACATGAAAATGAAGGGTAAAAACCAAGAAGCGGAATATCACTAAGTCTGGAACATAACCCCACAATGATACAAAATAATTAAATGAACAAACTAAAGAGAAAACCGCTAGGCCTAAGCATCGAACCGGACGAATGACAAATTACGTCTTAATACGGCAGAGCCCAAGTACCAAGGAGCATATAATAAGAGAGACGACACTCAATGCTAATTTTCTGGGCGCTTATATTGGCTAGAATTTCGTAGAATTTCAGGTCCACTTGGCAATGTTTGGGCTACAATGGCTACCAATCTCGCATATAAAGTAACTACGATTGACTGTGATCATTACGAACGCACATTTCTACGTTCAGAACCTATTTTTAGTGTCTGACATTGAATCAAAATCATTCGTTATTGAACCTCAGGAGGCGATATCGTTCCAAAAATGAAATACTAATGATGAGTTTTGGTGTGACATGTTGGTATGATTTCCAAATCTACGAGAACTATTTTTCCATTTATTTGCCTATTTGAAAGCCTACCGGTGCTTTTAATACAATATAAATGTTCTTAATAATGACTAAAAGTTGTTAAAAATGATATAATCGAGAGTAATTAGAGTTTGCTTCATTATACCATCATAACCTCAAAACATTCGTAACCCCTCCTCGCCCCCAACCATGCTGCACTTTATTCACCAGTAATGTAGCTGCAATGAAATGCTATGTTCATATATTTCATTCTCCCATAAATTCTACCCCCACCCTCCTCTACCGCATGAGATCAATATAACCTCAATATTCTATACAGTAATGTGGATTCAGGATGAGGAGTAGGTTTCGAGGAATGATAATTACTTTGTGAAAGACAGATTTCATTTATTTGAATACCTCTTTCTGCATGTTTACATTTTGTCTTTTATAGCGTGGCAAGTTAGACCTGGCCTGTCATGGCGGAGTCTCGTCTAGGAGGGGAAGTGGTGGGATCACTAGGCGCAAATGCGATTTCCCCTCTTTGGTTCAACAGCTGTTTGGGGCTGCTCGCTGCTCGTCCTGGTTATATTATGCAAGCATAAAGTATCGAATAGGAGCATTCTCAGTGACATAGCATTGGTATTGGTGGTAATGAACTGAGAGAGCGCGCCCACTTCACACACTCCTGACAGCAAGCTTGTTGCCGTGCTTGTCAAAGAACAGAACCGCTGTCATGCTTCGCATGCCTTGACAGCAACTGTACCCTGCCAAGGTCCTGGGAATAATGACTACTTGGCAACATCTAACCAGTGCGTGATGAAGTATGTGCTCACTGGTTGACAAAGAATCCAGGTGGGGGGATGACGTAATGCAACTGGACGTACATGCGCATCGGAAGGTTCAGATCTAACTTGTTCCGTTATACATTAGATTGTGCAGCTGAAAACAACCTTCAGAGATGTGAATACCAATGGTTAAGCTCGTTGAGAACACAGAAACACATGAGATCTTGAACGTGGTCAGTAGGCTACTTGGATGGTTGATGGCACACTGTTTTAAGCCACCCGACCGCCAACTCCAGCCTCGGAAACCCTCTTTGGAAAACTGGACCAGCCCCGGGTGGAAGATAAACTGCAAATGTCCAAAGCACAAGTCGAAGCAAAAATTAAATTTCAATGTAGGCCTACACATATAAATGCAATGCATATAGTAGTATTATTGCAAATCAACACCACATACAGGTTGATTCACCTAAAACTTGCACTGTAAATATTTCTGAAATGGAAGGTGATATTGATATGCGGTTTTAACCTAATGAAATTGTAACCAAGGGCTCGTATTTGTAGCTGATACACTGATATTTATAATTTTTAGAAAGTGGTTTTATTTACAACAATTACAATTTTTTAAATGGAACAATACCCATTGACATTAAAAAAATAAAAGTAGAACAAATTAGAATACCAATGGCGTTTTGTGCACGATTCTAGTGCAAGTAGTTTACGAGATATTGATTGCTATTCGAAAATTGTACGCACTAACAGCCAAGTGCTTAGTGGCGAGGTTACGATGTTGTTATGTTTGTTGAGGTTGTGGTTTGTGTACACTGAGTGCACTGTGATTTTCCAGTCAGTTATTGTGTGATACTTCAAGTAGTAGGACGTGCTTGCAGGATGAGATTTACCATTGCAGAAAAAGCCGATATGCTCATGGTTTATGGCGAATGTAGGAAGAATGCCGTTCGTTCTTGTACCATGTACGCGGAAACATATCCCATTAGACGTCAACCATCTCGGCAATTATTTGTGAACCTTTTCAATCAATTACGTGAAAGTGGTAGTATAACGCCTAGAAAACGTAACAGAGACAAACAAGTGACTGGAGAAGAGGGAGAAATTAAGCTTCTGGCTGCTGTTGCAGTAGATCCACAAATTAGTTCCCGTGCAATTGCACATGGAAGCGGCATGAGTCAGACAAGTGTACTACCCATTCTCCATCGTCATAAGTTCCATCCGTATCACATCTCTCTCCATCAAGTGCTGCATGGTAATGATTTTGAGAATCGTGTTAACTTTTGTACATGGGCATTAAGACGTGATACTCCAGATTCGTCATGTATCTTGTTTACTGATGAAGCAACATTTTCTAATCATGGCCAAGTCAATCTCAGAAACATGCACTATTGGTCTGTTGAAAATCCCCGTTGGCTGCGTCAAGTAGAACGACAGCGTCCATGGAGTGTAAACGTCTGGTGTGGAATAGTGAACCATCACATCATAGGTCCCTTTTTCGTAGAAGGAACACTGAATTCGTGCAAGTACCTCAACCTCCTAACAGACCATCTTCCACAGATGTTAGAAGACGTTCCGCTTCAGACTAGGAGGAACCTGTGGTATCAACATGATGGCTGTCCGGCCCGTAGTGCACGAATTACTACAGATTATCTTCACGGATTGTTTCCAAATCGTTGGATTGGACGAAGGGGACCTGTACTTTGGCCGGCCCGTTCACCAGATTTGACTCCTTTAGACTTTTTTCTGTGGGGGAAGCTAAAACACACTGTCTACAAGGACATACCAACTACACCAGATGATATGAAACGGCGTATTACTGCTGCCTGCGCTGAAATTTCCTATGAAATGCTAGAACGTGTGCAGCAATCTTTACATAGCAGACTGGAAGCTTGTATTGAGGCTGGTGGTCGTCATTTTGAACACAAGCTTTGAGGGTACACTGTACTTGTCAGAAACCACAGAATTACTTCATTCACATTTGTTTTTCTTTAGTTTGTCCTAGGCATTGTCCCATTGTGTACAAATAACAATATCTCGTAAACTACTTGCACTAGAATCGTGCAAAAGACACCATTGGAATTCTAATGTGTTCTACTTTTATTTTTTTAATGTCAATGAGTATTGTTCCATTTTAAAAATTGTAATTGTTGTAAATAAAACCACTTTCTAAAAATTATAAAAATCAGTGTATCAGCTACAAATACGAGCCCTTGGTTACAATTTCATTAGGTTAAAACCGCATATCAATATCACCTTCCATTTCAGAAATATTTACAGTGCAAGTTTTAGGTGAATCACCCGGTATATGCAAATGGTCGGTAATCCGCCTTTGAATATAGCAGAGGCAGAGTGGGGGAATGTTTGTTTGCAGTAGGACTGTGAATAGGAGCAGCACACGTGAGTTGCTCTTCTGCCCAGTACTAGTGTAGGCTGGGCGCCTGATACTTGTTTCATTTATTACCCCTTATCTTCATGAAGCTAGAGAAGGTCTCAAATGACGAATGTGATAAAGCTGAAACAGATTTGTGAACAGAAAAGTTTGGCCAGGGGTCTCTTATAGTTCAGAAGTTTTCAACACTGTAGTACGGTACGACCACTTTTAACACAAGTTGTTTTGTTGTTGCTTTTATCATTCGAGGGGCTTGGACATGGTGGTCATTGAGACCCATGTACTTAGGGGTGTGTATTTTTTTACGATAACATGTTGTAATATGGTGACTGTATTAATAATATCTTTATTACAGACAATGGCCAAAGGAAACAAAATAAGAAATATAACTACAAAACTAGTCACAACAAATTTCCTTCAAGTACTTATTCCTCTTCATGCAAGTAGCAAGGTGATAACGCTCACATGTTTTCTCGCAGCGAGAACAAACACAGTTTATATCAGGTGTGTGAAACTGTAATATGCGGCAAACTCTGTGGTGAAAACCATGTACCGCATATCGGGTAACAAGAAGACGCAATTCGTAATTGGCGACTGACCACTCTCCGTTTATCATAGCGTCAGTAGAGTAAAAATCGCTCCAAATCTCTGCTTTCTTCTGATGATGCTCTCGCAATAGTTCTTGATATGGTGACTGTATTAGTGTGTCTTTGTACTTTAGGTGAGGATTGGGAGGGAGGCAGCCGTGGCCATAAATAAGGAACCATCTTGGCATTTGCCTGCAGTAGACGTGGTAAACCACTTCCAAGATGGCCTAGTTGGGAATCGAATCCACCTCGCCTCAGGATTGCCACATGAGGCTTAGCATACCCCGTTTCAGACCTCAGATCAGAATTACTTTTATGGGCAGGGCCAGGAAACGAACCCAGACCTCTGGGGATAGAACCGAGAATGCTAGCCACTACACGAGGTGGTCAAACAAGAATTGTGTCCAGGCATGTATCTAGGCCTAATGGGTAAGACTAGGGAGTTGTGTGTCTACAAGGTATAGGGGGGCTGAAAACATGGTAGCCTTTCTTCCTGGAACTACAAACTGTCATTCACTCATTGAGAACAGTTTCCAGCTAGACTGTAAGGAACCCATTACAGATTTGGGTGCTATTCAGCACCTAGAACAAATACTAGGTACTGAACTCCATTGTCATGCACAGGAATACAATGCTAACTTTCTTACATATTTCGAGTGATCAAGCTAAGAGAACTTTAACCCTCAGTGTAAGAAAAATGTCCCTATGATGCCAGAACAACCCTTGTTCTCTCAGCTACAAAATTCATGTTAGCAGGCTCCACCATCAAATAGGGAGGTACAATTTGACATGCTGCATACATAAAATGATGATTACTAACACAGTACGGTAAGACTGAAACCTACAATGAAGCAGCACTCAAAAGGAGCTACGGGCTAACGTACACTACTGAATGAAGCCCTACTGTACTCCTAGGCTTTTACATCCAACAATGTAGTAGGCCTACACCTTGCAGGCTCTAGACTAAGCATAATAGAGGACCAGAGGGAAGTTAACAAAGTAGCCAATAAAGCCTACTATTATTTTGTTGGAGGCTATCTGTATTAATATCTTCTAGCAAGTACACAAACAAACAATATTAACATATATTTCTAGAGCCAAACATTCTTTGTCGACTTCATCGCCCATGCCTAGGATTGTATCAATCCTTGCCTTATTCCCCGGTGCATAGGACACCAGAAGTCACAGCCATGCAGAGTGTATATCAAATTAGGACCAGGGTCCAAACATGGGTGCTTCCATCACAAGTCACTTTGTATCTTTAATACTGTACTTGTAGTATTTGATTAAGACAGCTGCATGCATGCAAGTATTAGCATAGATAGGAAAATTATGGACATGGATAGGCCCTACCGCATATCAAACTACTTAAGTAGCCTACCGTTAACTAAACTAAAGCTGATCCTGCACAAAGACTTGACAGAAGTCTTCAGCAAGATGAAAACAATTGTTTGGTACATTTGGCAGGAATAAATTACATATTGTCCAATATGTACAAGACTATCGTACCTATATTCGGATTTTTACGGTACGCGAAAAACAAACAAATAAAAGTAAATCCATAAATTCTGATTAGTCAGTATAATTATACGACAGAAACTATGACAAAGGTTTACATCTTAGCAATTGGGAACATGCGTGATTTTCAAAAAAATATTTTTTGAAAAGTACACCCATTAAATAGTATGGAAACATATTGCATTGTGATAAGTTGCTTTGTTTTCAGTCATTAAAAAAATATTTAAAAGTCTATTTCCGCAAGGCGAGTAAAACGTCATGTGACGTAAGCGGCGGGATGTGACGTCACCGTTTAGCACCGCATGAAGCTTCGCCAGCCATCGTGCATCTGCTGCTACTAAAAGCCGAATAATCATTATTCGTGATTGCGAAAAAAAAACACAATTGATTTCAAAATGACAGAAGAAGGCTTTAAAAGAGCACAGTCTGACAATCTACCATGTGTGGATGCCATCATGGTAGCATCATTCTTGAAAACTAATGACTGTTTTGTGGCTGCAGAAATTCGCGGATCAAAAGCAAATAGGTAAGTGGGATCTTGTATATACGTTCTGTAACTCTTAGTGTTAGGATAACAAGGAACGTGAAAAGAAACATATCACTTAAGTCCCATTTCCCATATTTCTTTCTAGATTGGTTCACATGTTAGAAAATACAATCAATTTTCACCATTACCAAGGTATGGTACGGATCAAGACGGGCCTAAAACTAACATAAAAAACGCAAATTTAGGCCTAAAAACTTTTTAAACATAACTCTTATGCTTAGGAGTACAATTATTGTACAATTTCAAAAATAAATGCTTCTATAATCTATCAATCTTGAAAATAGGTAGATTTTTAGTTGGGGCAACTGCCCTCCCCCTCCAAAGGCCAATGAAAAGGAAACATTAAGTAACTTCAGTTAATTTCCTTGCATCTATATTGTACAATAAAATATAATATTGTTACAGTGCTGGCAGAGAAAATTATGGTGACAGCGCTATAGGGTATGTTCAAGTGAAGCGACAAAGTGGGAAATGCGTAGTATAATGCAAAATATGTCCTGAGCACAAGGTCAGATCCAAAAATTATACAGTCACACTAATTGTAGATGAGGAACAGTACTGCATAGATAGTGTAGAATGCCATGACTGTGCTGCATCATCTGGTGAGTAGCCTATATAAACTTGGTAAACAGCATATTTAGGCCTAAAAATTTTAACTCTTATGCTAAGGAGTAGACCCCTTCGAGGAAAATAAAATGATAACAATAATAATTGCAAGTACTGGTAATCTTAAGTTTGAAAAATTATAATATAAACAGAAAAAAAGAAGATAGCCTACAGTATGTAGGCCTACATAAAACCACCAAAGAGGAAAATATAAAATTCTGTCATACTATTATTTGTATTATTATCTTATTATTTCATCATTTCGTACATTATAATTTTTATTGTTATTATTTTCAATATACAAACACAGCCTATGGGTTTCTCTCCCTTTGCCCATTTATATGTAAATCCATAGGTGCTGTCATTTTGATTTCTTTCCATGCAGGTGGTTGTAAACATGCAATAGCATTTCTGATGTGGGTGCATCGTCGAAGTGAGGAGAAAGCCACGACATCTGTGAAGTGCTACTGGAAAAAATCAGAGCTATCTGCTGTTGGGACATCGAAGAAATTTATCACTGCAAAGGACTTGGGTAAAAAGAAGCAAAGTACTGAGGTAACAACTGACAGTAGTTCCTCTAATGGCAGCTTCTTAAATGCTGTAGTTGTTGCAGGTAAAGAGCTTAAAATTGAAAACCAACTGTGCAGGTATTTCACTGAAAGTGACTGCATCAAGAAGCTGTCATTGCACTATCGTGCAATTAAATTTGCAGAAAGAGGTGGAGATAGTGATTCTTTTCTCACATTTGCAAAAGAGAACATGGACTTCGAGTCTATTAAGTTGGCAGAAAGGCAAACTTTGAAACAACATAATGATCCAGCTTGGCATGAACTCAGATATATGAGAATCACAGCCTCCAAGCTCCATGAAGCAACTAGGTGCAGAACATCTGATGGGACATTTGTGGAACGAGTGATCGGTGCTGTGAAAACAACACAGACTAAAGCAATGAAAAGGGGATGTACACTTGAAACTGAAGTCATAGCCACTTTACAAGCCCTACTTGGCACCAAAATACAAAAGAGTGGTCTCCTGCTTTCTGCATCACATCCTGTAATGGGAGCTTCACCAGATGGCGCGTTGGAAAGGACTTTGTTGTGGAAGTTAAGTCTCCAGCTAGAGAAGCTTCAGTAGGAAATTATGTCAACAATAGCAAAATAAGTGACAAGTTCCTACTGCAGATTCAAATGCAGATGCATTTTTCAAAAATGGAAAAGGGTGTTTTTTGTGTTGCTGAACCAAGTTTTGAAGCAACAAAGCGTATTTCTATTTTTTGGGTAGAATACGATGAGGAACTGGCTATTAGAGCCATTAATGAAGCTGAAAAGTTCTGGAAAGAATGCATATTTCCAGTACTAATGAGGAGTGTTAAGCCCATAGCCTAAGTGGTTTGTAGGCTGATCATTGTTTATATTTTGATTCATATTATGAAGTTCCTTTTGTAGTAAAATAGGCCTACTATATTTCCTCATATGTACTCTATAAGATTATACCATATACTAAAATGGATTAGCATGAGAATAATAGGCCTAAACTGTTCTTCGTGTAATACATGTGTGTGTTAAAAGGCTTCACAGAAAACATTCCTAAGAAAAATTAAATAAGATTGTGCCTTTAACACCAATATGTAAAATAAAGTAAGTACAGGCTTAACTTACTTCAAAATGTAAATACAATTACATACACATATATATGTAAGCCTACATGTAGGTATGTACAGTATGGACAGACTGACTATATACGAATGGTTTCATTGATTCAATGAGTCTAAGTTACTCGTCTTAATACCTTACCAGTGGTGCTTGCAAATTAATCAGTGCACTAGCTATTACAATAACTTCATCAATCACTGGTATTAAATTATGGTCTACACATGCATGAGGCTTCAACATATTGAATTCTCTTAGTCTTCTAATTAAATGTTCTATATGAATTCTTAAGCTGGCTATTCTCTTGGTCAGCATTACATCTTCCTTTGATATTTTTTCTCCATTAACTACACTAGGTGGTCGAACCAGCGAGCATCTATTTTGTATCAGAAGTGGTTCCACATGTTTAAACCCCCTGTCAGCCATAACTGCACACTCAGAAGGTAGCTTTTTGAGAAAGTCACATCTTTCAAACAAGTGGGAATCACTTATACGACCACTATACCCTTCAGAAATGAAATTAATGAAACCATCTGGTGTGGAAGATATAAGGTACTTAATAGTATTGCAGTGCTTATATTCTGACCAAGTAATTGCTTGGTGCATTGAATTGGATGGTTTCTCAATTTCTATTTCTAGACAGTCAATAATAGACTGGACATTACTGTATCTTGCTCTGAAAGGCATGGGCAAAAGTTCTACAATTTTCATTCTTTCAGGCCAAAATATTAACTTCTTAAGACACAGTGCTAATAATGGGACAGTTTTACAAAATATGCGACTAGCACAACTGGCTGAAATTCCAAAGTCATCTGCGAGAATTGAGAATGGTTCAGCTAGCCTAATTTTTTTTAGTGTTAGTAAAATGTGGTTCATTTCAAGGTTCATTTGCTTGACAAGTAAATCCAGTACATATAAACTTTGCTCTGGCAAACCAAGATACAATTTAGTATTACGTTTAATTATTACTTCAAGTCGACCCTCGACTACTTCATTTTTGTTTAATAACGTAATTTCACGTGCAAGTTCCTCATCTAGTTCTTCGTCACTGTCACCATCTGCGACTTTAAAATCGGAGTCCCTACTCTCACAGTCAGAACTACAGCTTTGCTCGAAAGTATCTGTTTCAATTGGAGGTGGAATTGGACACTTAAATTTAATTGGAGATGAGGCAGTACTTGTCACAGGGAATTTAGTTTGAATAGTCTTACTTCTAAAATGAGGAACTAGGTTTACTTGCATTCCAACATCCGAACTACCAGTAGGCCTACTGGTATTTAGTGTACACTTTTCGTAGTTTTGTGAAGACAAGGTACTTCCAGTATCTACTTCTACACCCTCAAAATCACTTTCCATAGCTACGTTCTGTGATAGGGGTATTTCTTGTGTTTCCTTTGACCTAAGTGCTTCTTCAATCACCTTAGTTCGCAAACGTTTGGCAGCAGCAGGCCTTGGTGAATGAATCATTGTTCTCCTCCTGTCTGACTGGCATTGAAATATATGGGGGATGACTCCAGACTTCATTTTAATTGGACATCCAATGATTTTGAATTTAACCCAGTTTTCCATATCATTTTCCAGCTGTAAAAACAGGATTAGCACAATGTAAAAATCCTAACAAAGTTTTCATGCATAAATGATACAAGCTTTGCTGACCATGTGCTACTTTTCTGAAGATGAATTTGACTTGCATCTAGCTTTTCACACAGTTTTAGCATATCATGCAAGAACGTCTTGGTGGCATTAAGTCACATAATATAGGAATGTCTTTGGGTGCTGTGATTTTATTTATTGATTTACCCTTTTTTTCTTGTAACTTGAACTAAGTTAGGACAATATTTTTAACTCATCACCATTATTTGTAGTATGGTAGGCCTAATGTAGGAATATGTATTTTGTTAAAATTACTGTGCTGTGTAATTAATAAAAATCATTGTAATTCATTATTGTTATTATTAATCAGCATATTTCACTTATAAGACTTGAGACCACCCGAACTGACAAGCATTGTTTTTTTTTTTACAGATGTTGCCTACACTTGTTCTTTATAAATTCTTTTTCATGCTGTACATAGGCCTACTTTGCTTTTTGTTACATTAGGCCTAAAGGCCCTAGAGTAGGCTACTGGTATTTTGTTGTAGCCTAAATGTGTTTACAAAAGTCGGCTAAGCTTTTCAATAACTACCGTACTTACCTAACTGTCACATGCCAAGATAAATTGGTATAACTTGAGAAATCAATTTGGATCGTGAAACCTTGGTTTAGTCCTATTATTAGGGACATGGAAAACTCTAAAAGTTAGGTTAGGTTGGAGAATATTTTAATAATCTCCATTAACGTATGGACTGTTCATTACTTTCATATTTCAAAATTTAATTCAAGTATCATAGATTCAAATTCAAATTCACCAGAAAAGCAGACGTGGATAAATGATCAAGAGTCCTTTCAAACTAATTCAACTTACATTAAAATGATCTTCACAGCAAAAAAACTGTAGACTTCTCCGATATATCACTGACATTTCTCCGGCACGCCAAAATCCATTTCTTCCTAGTTTTTGGGTCATTTGGAACATTGATAAATAACTTATCTGGAGTAGCATGCGATGTATTAGTGCACATTGGAACTATACACCTAACCTTTCTGCCTCACTAACTGCGCTGAATTCATGTTAAGTACAAAACTTCACACTTAGAATTACTCAACGCAATGCAGATTGAACCGAAGTTTACTGGTCACTAAAATATAACAGAAATACGAGTACTGTGTCTCAAAGCACATCTGTTTATTCCGCCTCAAACACCACCAACATAAACGATGACGTCAGACCAATAAGATCGTGTACTCGCGTCACGTGACATTTTGCGTGTTTTATTTCGGATTTTTATCTTGTTTGGAGTTATTATTCGTACATTCTGACCACATTTTTGAATTCTGCATGACATTTTGAATCAGATTAGCGCATTTTAAATAAAAACCCCGGATCATGCATGTTCCCTATTAAAACCTACCCCACATATGAATTATGTTGTCCCACGTTTAGAGAGAACGTAGCTGTCGCCATTTCTAATAACACCACTAGTCACTTGTTATTCAATTTAGTATTGGATCCATTATAATACAGATTAAGTCACTAAAAATGGAGTATACTGCAACAGCTGTCGGCATGCGGGCCCAAACAGTAAACAAAACGCACATGGCCAGGGGGATGACAGTTCAAAGGGAGCGCGTGGGTCGGGGTAAGGCCATAAGGCCCTGTACTGGATCTTCAGCCAACCAATGAATAATTAATTTTAGCACTAAGGTTCCGTAGTTGGCACTCATGAACGTTCACATCAAACCGACTGGCGGAAGCGGGAATAGTCCGTTTTGATTGATTTTCCTCGTGGTGTTGTTGGTTGTTTTGATTTGTTCAGTATTTTGATTGTTTATTTGAATTGAATTGAGAGTCAATCATGCCCCTGCAAGGGAGGAAAAATTGCCAAGCACCGGGATGTAAGAATTATAATGATAGTAAGAGCAATACGGCAATTTTCATCTTCCTGGTGTTGACCATGTGTAAAACTAGTGGGCAATATGGACTACTCTCGAAAAAAATATATAGAGAATAAATGTGTGCATTTCATCTCTTGTTTGTTTTCTTACCCATTCTCCTTTGCATTGCAATAACATTAGTGGTTTAGGGCTACGGGGAGGGGTGGGTTGGAGCGGGCATGCTAGGCAAAAAGTGAGGTTATGGCAATGTAGTGTGGGAGAGTTTTCTTTATATTCATCGAATATCCCAACAATTCTGTAGAATATGAGAGCATTTTTAATTAGCCTAGAGGTGAATTAAGCTCTAGAACGGCATAACTGTGTCCTTCGTGACAAATCTATTGCCAACATTGGTATATATCAAAATGTATTATTTTCCTATCGGGACGTATATTTCAGCCCCTAGCGAAAGGCGCAGTTATGTTTGTGTTATTTTCATCAATAATCAATAACTCATCGCAGAACATACTGTTCATTTACGTGTAATAAAGGCTACATTCATATGGCTTTTTACTTTTTATGTTGCCAGACTTGCCAGTACAATCTATAGCCTCAGGCGATGTTCTCTCTCGGAAATGCTATAACCAAAAGTGACGAATCTCTTATATTTACATGATCCTTGCACAAGGACGCCATGTTGTCATAAAACAAAAGACACTCGGTCCATAGCAAATGAGTTACCACAAACAAAAGAATAACGCAAAGCAAAAAAATCGAACTAGGCCATGCTGCCCTTAATAATACACTACATTAAAAACAGTTAAACTGTCCGGATTAGACACAAATAAAAGCCAAAAATGCTTCCCTAATCCCCCACACAGTGCTTTGCATAAACACAAATCTTACAAGACTGGTCCCCCGGATAATTACACGAATTAATCGACACCGGATTCACACGGAGTGACAGAACCATATTACTTGCATGTTCGTACACGCCATGAAACAGAAACATGAACAAAACTGGAATAGAAGCCCTTGTGCGCAAAAGAATATCACACGCGCAGCCAACAGATGTATTCCCTAACCACCCAAAATAATAATACTAAGTGTTACTTCTCAGTACGGTAGTTCTTATTATCGCACACGGTTACTTCAAACATTTGTAGGTTGGTTGGTTAACTGGCCGGGTGGAAGAGGTGACATCTTCGCACCCGGCCGCTGACGCACACGTTACACACGTCTGCAAGCTTCGAAGTCGGTATTCAGAATCACAAGCGTCAGCCTGCCAAGACACTCGCACACTTCACACTTGCTGGAAAATCATCCAGGCTCGCCACACGAAACACTGCCGAGGATCTTAAATTTGCGTGTCTTTTTAGTTACTCTTCTTGCCACTATGTTGGTACCTCCGAGCCCGCAGTTGCTAGGCAGAGTTCAAACTAAACGCGGAAGATTCCTGCGGTGTTAGAACAAGGGTAGTCTTTGTTGAAAATGACGCCAAACACCGATATGCGAGCCGATTGGCTTATTTCGGAAAAGGCGAAATGTCAGTGCACGGAAATGGGCGGTAACCCAAGCGAGACGCTTTAAGTCACATCTGGGAACACTCCAGTTCTGGCCACCAGCCGATTGGAATTTTAATTGGATACTGGGTGGGCATTGGGTAAATATCCACAGAGGCAAACATATTCAGAAGTAAACATCTTCAAAAGTCAACACCTTCAATGGGACTGGCTTGACTGGACGTGGGAGTAGAAACTGATAGGGTGGTCTTCTTGGGTGGGGCACGGCTTGAATGGACGTGGGAGTAGGAACTGATAGGGTGGTCTCGCATTTAGCGAGCTTGAATTAGTTAGGCAATTGCATAGTTCACTCGCTGACCCAAATGATTATTTCCCAAAGTCTTTAAGTTCAGGGACCAAGGTTCGATGCCAAGGTAGGCTCACATCTCTCCCACAGGCTAGGGATCGATGCCAGACTAGGGGATTTAGGCGTGGAGATATGTGCCGATTGGCACACCTTCAACAACTTCACATAGTTCCAATAAACCTCGATAAGCTTTGCTAGACTTCAAATAATACAACTCAACTTCACATACAAATATCACATAATATATCCTCCATATAGCACGTAGAATTCTTTATCCATATCACTGCGTTACAATCAACGTCGCATTGATTGTTGAAAACATATTTGTTCATACCTTTTTAGTAGATTACCCCTATTGTTTATACTATAGAACGTGTATGTTGATATTTCAACATGGTATAGATCCCGTCTATTTATAACCTTTAATTCTGCTTTACTATTTGCGCTTCTTCCAATACAATTTTTAGTTCAACCATGTATTATTCATCTCACATAATGCTATCACTTTAATAAGTTCTTAAATACCCAATAAATTTTCTTTTAAATACAGTTTTTGATCTCAGAATTCTGTCATATCTTACATTATAGTTAATAATAATACAACTGTCTCTCCTCTCTGGTCGATTCCATATGAGTAATATCCATAATTACTCCCATCACAACAAATGATCTGAAATGGAGTTGGTTGTTATGAAATGCAGAGTAAAGATGTATAGTTAATAATAATACAACTGTCTCTCCTCTCTTGTCGATTCCATATGAGTAATAACCATAATTACTCCCATCACAACAAATGATCTGAAATAACCGGGTGAGTTAGCCGAGGTCGTTGCGGCATGACTTTTGGCAGTCGCTCACATCCGGGAGGCGAGGAGGTTCGAATCCCCCCGCCGGCAACCTTGAAGATGGTCTTCTGTGGTTTCCCATCTTCCTTCCAGGCAAATGCCGGGGTTGGTCCCTAACTATAGGCCACAGCCGCTACCTTCCAACTCCTCGACCCTCCCATCCAACATTCCTCACCAACGGTACTTGTAGCTCACCCATTGGGTGTCCGTCTCGAAGCAGCTACAAATCTGGCGAGCCGAACATGTCCTCGGACACTCCCGGCACTAAAAGCCATACGCTAAAAAAATCTGAAATAGAGTTGGTTGTTATGAAATGCAGATTAAAGTTGAAGAAACTGAAGAAAAGTCAAAAGCCAAAAAGGTGGGCAATAGACAGACTGAAAGAGAAGGATGTAAACGAAAGATTCAAGGAGAGTATAAGGAAAGACTAACGAAAAACCCTAAACAAACTTCAGTTGCAGACGAATGGACACTTTTGAACATTGAAATAATAAAATCCGCAGAAGAAAACATTGGTAAGAAAGAAAGATTAGGTGGAAAACCGTGGATCACTCAGGATGTACTAGAATTAATAGATGAAAGGCGGAAACACAAGAATGTAAGAGATGAAAGGGAGAAAGCAGAACACATCGTCTGGGAAATGAGGTTAACAAGAAGTGCAAGGAAGCGAAAGAAGAATGGTTGAAAGAGAAATGTGGAGGTATAGAAAATTGTCTGAAATTAGGAAAAGTAGACACAGCTTATCCAAGGATTAAGAGTACTTTTGGGGAAAAGAAGACTAATTGCTGTAATATTAAGGACACAGATAGAAAGCCTCTAACCGATAGGGAAGCTTACATAGAGTGTTTTTATAAGGGAAAGGAGATTGAGAATCATGTAATGGAAAGGGAAGAGGAAATTGATGAGGATGCAAAAGGAGATTTAATATTGAGATTAGAATTTGACAGAGCATTGGAAGACTTAATCAGGAACAAATCACCAGGCATAGATGATATACCGACAGGGGTGGTTGCACCTTAAGTGCTGAAGTGCTGCAGCACATTGTTTTATTTGAAAAATAATTACTCAAATAATGATATTACCTACAATTAAATACAGCGGATTAGAACTGACGCCAGTCAAAGAATAGGAATTATTTAAACTCCCCTCACAACGAGGTATCTAACGCGTCCGGCATGGGCTGTCTAGATCGCAGCTCAGCGAGAATGCGTCTATTGCCAGCAAACATGAACTCTGATTTTTGCGCATGCGTGCCCAACGTTTCCGTTGTGCTGTTAGATCAACAGCCAAGACCAGAGCCAAGATACCACTGCGATTCTTCGTTCGACCACAGAGTGGCAGCACTAGGCACACGAAATGAGGTGAATACTGTATTTGGCATTGCAGGTGTTATTGTGTGTTTAGTTAATTTTGTATGAGGAATGTGTTGAGTTTGTTCAGTATGGAACCCGATTTGACACTGCTAGACTACGACCTGTGGGGTCATATGAAAACCTGTGGAATCCGAGGAAGGCCTGCTGGCACGGGTTATAGCTGCGACAGATGTTGGAGGACCAGGGATTGGTGATCGTGTGTAACAGAACATGGTATGGAGGTCTGAGTGAGTGTTTCTATAAATTATGTTTCTAAATATTTGTACTTTTTGGTGAGGAATGGGTTACAGCACACAACTGATTTTCTACACCAGCCGCCATTGTATACCGATTGAGTCGCTACGCTGCATAGGTAATGAAGGTGTGATCAGGTTATTTCACTTGGTGTGTAGGATTTATGAGACAGGTGAGTTACCCTCTGATTTCAAGAAGAATGTTATCATCCCCATACCAAAGAAAGTGGGAGCTGACAGATGTGAAGATTACCGTACAATCAGCTTGATTACTCGTGCTTCAAAGATCCTGTCTAGAATAATTTACAAGAGGATGGAAAGACAGAAACGGAGTTGGGTGAAGACCAGTTTGGTTTCAGGTGAAATGTAGGAACAAGGGAAGCTGTACTAAGTCTCAGGCTGATTTTGAAAGGTAGAATAAGGAAAGATAAGAGCACGTTCATGGCATTTGTAGACTTAGAAAAGGCTTTTGATAACGTTGATTGGACTAAATTGTTTGACATTTTGAAAATGATTGTAATAAAGTACAGGGATAGGAGAGTGATCTACAACCTATACAGAAACCAGACAGCAGTCATTCGAGCTGAAGGACATGAGAGAGAAGCTGGTATTCAGAAAGGTGTCAGGCAAGGCTGATGGTGTGTAGGATTTATGAGACAGGTGAGTTACCCTCTGATTTCAAGAAGAATGTTATCATCCCCATACCAAAGAAAGTGGGAGCTGACAGATAAAAAAGTAAAAAGAGGATAAAAAAAAGTAGGTTGGCTCAGGCTATTTCTACAGAAAAGGAATCAGTTGACATCGAATATAGATTTATGTATTAGGAAGTAATTTTTGAAAGCCTTTGTCTGGAGTGTAGCACACTATTGAATGAAGCTTGGACTGTTGGTGCAGCAGAAAAGAGGAGAATTGAAGCGTTTGAATTTGAAATGTGGTGTTACAGGAGAATGATGAAGATCAGATAGGGTTACAAATGGAAGAGATATTAAGACGAGTGGGAGAGGAAAGACGTTTCTGCCGACTGCTAATGAAGAGAAGAGATAGGTTGGTAGGACATACTAAGACACCCAGGAATAGCAAGCTTAGTTATGGAAGGAATTGTCGAGGACAAGAACTGTAGGGGCAGACCAAGGTTAGAGTATGTTAAACAGATTGCCTTGGATGTAGGGTGTGGTAGCTATGTAGAGATGAAACGATTAGCTCAGGATAGGGACGACTGCATCAAACCATTCAAAAGACTGAAGACTGAACAACAACAAGCTTCCTAAATTATAAGAATAATTTAACTTGCAACTAATAATGCAATTCGTTATTATAGTGATTAATTCACAATGAGGTTGGTTCAATTCCAACTCCAAATATAAATCAAAATACTCCAAAAAGTCACTCCTCCATTCCTATCTTTTTATTCTGTCTCAAAAATAATATAGACTCCAATTCTATATAAAAATGTCATCGCTGTAACTAGATAAAGTTCTCTTCAACTTCTCTAAATATCTGCTTCACGATCCAATATTCTCTTTCAAAAATCTATATCCATAAAATTCTATCACATAGAATTTTCCTAAAATTATATCATAACATTTTCCACTCAACGAATAAAATTACGAGATCCTACCTAAATAAATCGTCGCTGAAAATCTAACTAAATATTAAATCCAAAAATCATAATATTCCTAATATATTCCTCGTATTATGGTGTTTGAAGCCATTTTCAGTGTTGCCTTAGTAAATGAAAGTTTGATGCTTTTCAGTAGGTCAACACGATTGTACCCAAATGAGATGGGTCATTCACTAATCCTGAAAAAATTGTAGCCAGACCTAAAAATAAAAAGATTCAAAGCCGGACAATAATGAGAAAAAATTCGCGCGTTTTAATTATGTGAACGCGAATACATATAAAATCACCAATCTGTTCAAAAAACAAGGCGTTAAAATAGCATTTACAACGAATAACACAACCGGAAAGCATCTGCACAATAGTAATCTAAATAAACAAGACCCATATTTATAGTCAGGGGTACCGGTATATTCCATTACATGCCAAAATACAGGGTGTCAAGCAAATTACATTGGGGCAGAGTGAGAGAAGAACGGATACACTAGGGTGACCAGACGTCCCGTTTTTAACGGGATTGTCCCTTCTTTCAGTAGTTGGTCCCGTTGTCCCGACAAATCTTTGACGGGACGCAAAATGTCCCGTTTTCTTAACATTCGTCCCGTTAAATCCCGTTTTCTTGAGATATTTTAATGTGTGCGCAGTTTTGCGTACATGCTTTACTTAATTCATTTGTTTTTCTGTATCCCAAGATCTTCGAGCATAATTATAATAGAGTGCGCATTGCCACACTGCGCCTGTACTGTGACGTGAAACCAACATCTCGATCAGCTGACTGAATGGAAGTTGATAGGAGTAGGTGGGGAAATGATTTTTATGAGGGTTTAAACACACATTTTCGTAATTTATACGACATTGGCAAAATCATTGCATGTTTCTTTACGTACCGGAAGGTAGCAAAGGTTAAGAATGTAACATATTTGGTGTTAAAAGTGGCTGTCGTGTTCCGTAATACTCGTACATCCAGGATCCCCTCTTGTAAATAATTAATAACAAATTCAATTCTGAATTAGGCCTACTGATTTTTTAACAGAATTGTGTTTGTGTAAAAAGTGGCTGTCGTGTTCCGTAATACTCATACATCCAGTGTTTTGTTAAGGGACTAATACACCGAATTAGTGTTAACCATTACTTATTTAACTATTTATTTCACTACACAACTATACAACAGACATATTCAAACATAGAACAACGAACAACAACTGCCACAGTCCTTTGTCACAGAGTCCAAACACTACAAGATGGCCCTCCAGCCAGCGGCCGCCATTCAGGGTCCAAAAACGACTTAGTAGACTCTTTTAATCAGTTCCATAACATCCTCCCACCTTTTTATCATACTATGATTAAAACCACTGTACTTCAAATATTACAGATCAAGGAAAATTTACAAATTGAGGCGGGATGGAATTCGTATCTTCCTCCCACACCTTGTCGAACTCAAATGTGGAACACCAGGGGGCGAGACAGGAACATCAGGGCTCGATACAGGTGCACCAGGGATCGATACAGGAACACCAGAGCTCGAAACAGGAACACCAGGGCTCAAAACAGGAACACCAGGGTCTTTATCCAAGACTTCTTCTTCACACTGCCACTCAGTAAACGGAGTTGCTTCTAGAGGATAGATGTTCTGCACAGGCCGTTTCAGCTCTCCAGTTGTAGTCTTCACCTTGACCAGTCTGACAACATTGTCCTTTCCGGGATGTACTGAAACCACCCTTCCTAAAGGCCAGTCCATTCTACGTGCACTGTCACTTCCAAGGATCACTACTTCTCCCACCTTTAATTCTCGATGCGAGTTTGCTTTGCCTTTTCCCGGTTTAAGTTGCCCTAGGTACTCTAGTCTGAATCTTTATCGCAATTCTGTCCTCAAATGCTGCATGTGCCTGAACCTTTTTCCATGGTTTAGCTGATCAATGTGATCAATATCGGGTACTCCCACCCTCGGAATGTCCTGAAGAAACATTGCAGGTGTCAGCGCTACCAAGTCATCACTATCTTCAGACAAATAAGTCAAAGGCCGAGAATAGATGACTGCCTCCGCGTCCAACAGAACCGTTAATAGTTCCTCATAGTCTAAGGAGGAACGACCTAGTACTCGTCGCAACAACTTCTTCAGCATTTGAACAATACACTCCCAAAACCCGCCCCACCATGCAGCAGTGGGAGGATTGAATTTCCAAACAATTCTCATGCACGTAGCTTCAACATTTATTTTGGTCCAGTCAACTTCACTGAAAGCATTTTCTGCTCCCACAAAATTTGTCCCATTATCACTGCAAATGATGTTTGGTCTCCCTCTTCGAGCGACGAATCTCCTCAATGCTTGCAGAAACCCTGGAGTAGATAGTGTCCTAACGAGTCCAAAATGCACAGCTCTGAAGACCGCACACGTGAATAGCACCACCCAGACCTTTTCACCTCCTCGGAGGTATAACGGGCCAGTCAGATCAATTCCTACAATTTCAAAGACAGAAGCGTCTCTAATCCGATCCTCTGGCAAAGGTGCAACTTCGATGGTAATCCCCTTTATTTGGTGTCTTCTGCACCTGACACAGCCAGAAATCACCTTTCTTATTGTCCTTCTACCATTAACAATCCAAAACCGTTCTCGTAAAGTGGAGAGAAGAACTTTTACTCCAGCATGAGACATTTCTAGATGTTTCTCCATGATCATCATGTGAACTAGCTGGTGTTTAGCTGGTAGCAGAATTGGAGTGAGGAATAATTCATCGTCCAGTCTCCTTATTAACCTCATTTTTACTCGAAGTAATCCTCCTTCGTGTTCAAACACGTTCAGATTTTTGAAGGACTGCTCCTTTTCGGCGAGCATCTCTTGCGTAACCATCTTCAACAGTCTTCTTTCAGCTACTTGCAATTCTTCGACTTGGAGTTCCTTTGAAAAACGTACTTCACCCCCTTTTGCTGAGTTGTGGATGAATCGTAGAATCCAGGCTGTCATCCTGACAACTTTTGAGTACTTGGAAAAGTATTTCAGATACCACTTTTCTTCTGGTTCCACAGGAACTAGTACGGTTGAAATTCCTTTCCTTTTCTCTTCATTTATCCTTTCTTCATCAGGCAAGGCATTGTCGAGAGGCCATTCCGAACTAGGAGATCTCAGCCAATGAGGGCCCTCCCACCATTTCGACGTCATGAGTTTGGAAGCAGAACAACCCCTAGAAGGTAGGTCAGCCGGGCTATTCACTCCACGTACATGATTCCAGCTATCAGGGCTAGACAACTGTTTAATTTCCTTCACCCGATTTGCTACAAAAGTTCCCCAGACTTCCTTCCTCTTGATCCAGCAGAGAGCTGTTGTAGAGTCTGTCCAATAATATGTTGAAAGCTCTGCTAATCCTAAACTTGCCTTTATGGAAAATGCAAGGCGAGCTCCAATTGAACAAGCTAGGAGTTCCAACAGCGAAATAGTCATTTTTTCAGCGGGGCTACACGAGACTTTGCTTGAAGAAGCGTTATATTTGTGTCCTTTCCATCTTCTGAACGAAGAAACACAACCGCAGCATATGCTACTCCACTTGCGTCGCAGAACGTATGAAGGCTCCAAAATTCCTGTGTCTTACAGCGTGCCATTTGTCTGGGAATTTTAATATCAGGCAATACCTCAAGTTCTTGATGCCAAATTTCAAACTTCTTCCTCATGTCATCCTCCATTTCTTCATCCCAGCACATTTTCTTCCGCCAACTTTCCTGCAACAGCAACTTCGGTACTAGAGAGACAGGACATGTGAATCCTATAGGATCAAAGATTCTCTGAGCAGCCGCCAATACATTTCTTCTAGTGATTTTGTCGCCAATCTTCGACATGCCAATTTTCTCACAAGAAAGAACATCTTATGTCTTGTTCCATCGAAGTCCTAATACCGAGGTTACCTCAGGAACTGACGAGTCGCTCTCGGGAGAATTTAGACTTTTGTACTCCCAGTTACGAAGATCAAAACGTGCTCTGGCCAGCAATGCGGTAGATTCTTCTATAAACGTACTCAATTCTTCCTCATTATCCAAAGAGGTGATACAATTGTCTACATAGAAAGAATTTCTCAGTCTTTTTGCTGTCTCTTGGTAGTCTACGCTCTCTTTCAATTGAAGGTCAAGAACTGCTTCCAGCAGAAATGGGCTGCAATTCAGACCAAATACGACTCGGCAATTTCGAAAAACCTTCAATTCACTATCCTTTGAATCCTTCCACCACAAGAAGCGCAAGAAATCACGATCAGTTTCCTGAACAGATATTTGCAGGAAAGCCTTCTTAATATCGGAAATTACTCCTATCCTATTTTTTCGAAACATCAATAGAAGCGTAGGGATTTGTTGTAGCAAATTAGGACCCTTTTCGAGACATTCATTTAAAGGAGTAGTATCTTTCGATTTGCTGGATCCATCAAACACGGGTCTCACATTGGTGGTAGAGTTTTCTTTGAAGATTCCCCGGTGTGGTAAATAATAGCACAGGTCTTCCTTTTCTCCTTCTGGAACCTCTTCAATTATGCCCTCATTTATCCATTCCTGAAACACATTTCCATATTCCTCAAACTTTCCTTCTTTGGTCAGTCTATTCGAAACTGAGATCAATCTCTTCTCCGCTATCTCCTTGTTGTTCCGCAAGTACTGTCGGCTCTCCAACCAAGGCAACTTCATATCGGCTATCCGCATTAACCTTTACAGTCTCTTGGAAGTAATGACGTACAGCTTCTTCCATCTCTTCTCTCGACTTGTTTTCCATGGGGTCAGATATGCCTATAGTCTCGAAGTTCCAAAGGTCGGCTATAGAGGCAGATTGAATGAACAGGGTAGTTGAAAACAAAGCCAGGGAACTACCCTCTTCGTCTTTCAATTTACCAGTCACGGTCCAGCCAAGCATTGTCCTTATAGCAACCAATCCTGATTCAAGCTTATGGGTTTCATTCAGCATAAAACTCCTCGCAACATCAGCTCCTAGCAGGACTTCCACGTCGGATGGATTTGTTCCCACATCCGACAGCCATATCTTTTTTGCTTTCATTTCTTTCATCCACGGTCCAAACTTCAACCTTGGAATCTTCCCACATATTACCTTCTGGTCAATCAATTGCAACGTGGTATTAAAGGAACCATCACAGCTGCTTACATTCACATCATACAGGGGATGGTCTTCTTCACGGGTCTCAGCGCCCCCAAACAACTTGTGGATCATCATCTCGGTCTTCAAAGGTTTATATCCCATTTCCTCAGCAGTCTTCCGTAAAATGTAGGATCTTTGTGATCCACTGTCTATTAGTGCTCGGACCATCTTCTCCTTTCCTTTATGTGTCAGTTTGATGCACAGCGTCTGTAGAAACACCTCCTTTGTGGCACTCTGAATGTTCATGAAGATATTGCTCTGCCTTTCCCTAACATCCTGTATTTTAGATTCAGGTTTCTCCTCGACCTTCTTTGTATTCAGTTTATGACACATGATCACAACTTGAGGACTAGTGCACAGTGGGCAACGAAGATGTGCCTTGCAATTTTTCATTCTGTGTCCTACCTTAAGACAAACAAAACAACAGTTTTCTTTGGCCAGCTTGTTGCGCCTTTCCTCCAAACTCATTTGTTGAGCAAGGTGGCATTCCTTGCTCTCGTGGAATTTGCTACAAAACACACACTTTCTCTTCTTGCCTTCAAACTTGGCCGAAAACAAAGAATTCGCCGTTGGTAAATGTGTGTCGACATTTTTTCCTCTCACTCTCTCTTGTCTTTTCGTATCGGACAGACCAAAACCTGCCCGAGCAAAGGTTATCCTCTCTTCTCCCTCCACTTCACGTTT
The DNA here is from genome assembly GCA_946902985.2 of Meconema thalassinum. NCBI lineage: Eukaryota > Metazoa > Arthropoda > Insecta > Orthoptera > Tettigoniidae > Meconema > Meconema thalassinum. Next base: position 882,097,415 of record OX336389.2, on the reverse strand, counting down.
GAGGAAATCTAGAAGAGCCTCTAGCCTATCTTTCTGTTCACTAATCAACTCATCATTCACTGATTGATTCCTGAGCCATGTCCTTAAAACATCTTCAGGTAAGCATGATTCCACGAGAGGGAACAACATGGACCCATACTTATCCCTTGTCACACCTATAGATGCTAGAGCTCTTAACTTGCTCTCTAATGTGTCATACAGTAGGCCTACAGCTATTCCTGATTTGTCATTGTTGTGCGACACATTCTGAATGACTAACCCAATCAGCTCCCTAACGTAGTACTCCGTCTGGAGATCTTCACGACCGAACCGATTCTTCATGCACTCTATAACCTTTGGATAGTTTTCAGCGGTGGCTGGGAAACTGTTCAGAAGTTCTCTGGCACGACTGTCAGGTTTGGTGCACTGAATCAGATATTGAAATTTATCTTCTGATTCTATGTCACTATCTTCATGGATTCTCTTAAACATACTCCAGAACCCTAACCAATCTTTAACGTCCCCTCCAAACTTGGCTAGTTCCAACCTAGGAAGTTTCAAGTTTCTTTTAGCTGCAGATGAAGCTTCAGAAATGTGTTCTCTAACCACACCAACATTCTCATTAGAGCAAATATTCGTCATCTTTAACCTTAATTCATCTAAATTATCTCTATAAGTCTTAACTGTCCCGTACTCACGGCTGTAGACATCATCCTCTTCTTCTAATGCTAGTTCCAGTATTTTTCCATCCAATGGAGCAAGTTCAGCACTTAACCTCTCCAATTTCATCAGCATCTTCTGTGCCGATTCCAGGTCAACTATTTCGCTGGTTAAATGACGCATGACCTCATTATACGTCTTTGTGTAGGACGCTCGAATTGGCTTACGTTGTTTCACAAGATTTTCCATTGTCGTGTAGGCTAGGCTATACCAAGATTTCCACACACAAAGAAATCTTACGTATCTTGCCGTAACTTCTCGTAATTTACGTATTAAATCACGTCGGGGTCACCATATGTTTTGTTAAGGGACTAATTCACCGAATTAGTGTTAACCATTACTTATTTAACTATTTATTTCACTCACTGCTGGCTGGATCGCAACACTCCTGGTTGCTTTAAACTGCCTGCCCATTCGACAATCACAGGCGTACAAGATATATGCATTAATTCACCGCTAGGTGCAGCACCAAGGCACTGAGATTGCCGCGGCTTTTTAAAGGGGAAGATACCTGTAACGAAGGATTGTTATGTTTGGAGGCTTAATATCGAGATTGACGGACGTGAAAACATTACACTAAGTTAGTTCATTTGTTATTCAATCATCTAAAAGTATTCAGACACATACTTACGGGCAAATTTTCAGTATAAAGGAAAGCAAAAATACATGGTAGTGGAGGCGATTGTTTTAGGGGCGAAATGTCTAGCTCATTTTCCCGTAATTATGCAGATGATAATAAAAATACAACTACTTCTAACTGACTTAAATCTAACTTACATACTTCGCGAGCTGAAAAGAAAAGAATAAGGACAATAAAAGACAGGGAAAAGAAATGCCTCCGGCCCCCGAAAAATGGGATGTTGATTTATTTAGGGGCTTTGCGACATGGTGATCATGTATCCCCATGTACTTGTGGTGGCTGTATTATACATTTTCACAGATTTTTGGACAGATTTACAAATGTATTTATTAACTTATTTATTTTCTTATTTATTTATTTACTTATTTATTTACTTATGTATTTGCTTATTTATTTACTTATTTATTTACTTATTTACATACTTATTTATTCATTTACTTATTTGTTTATTTACTTACATGTTTATTTATCTACATATTTATGTATTTAATTATTTATTTTCTTATTTATTTGTTTATTTATTTATTTACTTATTATTTTATTTACTTACGTAGGCCTATTTGTCTATTTAATTATTTATTTACTTATTTATTTTGTTATCTGTTTATTTACTTATTTATTTAATTTCTCATTTATTTGCTTAGGCCTATTTATTTACGTATTTATATACTTATTTATTTGCTTATTTATTTATTTACTTATTTATTTGTTTACGTATTTGTTTATTTACTTATACATTTATTTATTAATTTTCTTATTTATTTGTTTACTTATTTATTTGCTTATTTATTCACTTATTTATACACTTATTTATTTACTTGTTTATTAACTTACATATTTATATATTTAATTATTTATTTCCTTATTTATTTGTTTACCGTACTTATTTCCTTATTTATTCACTTATTTATTTACTTATATATTTATTTAATTATTTATTTACTTATTTATTCATTTACTTATTTTTATTTACTTACATATTTACTTATTTGTTTACTTATATATTTATTTACTTATTTATTTATTTACTTACATATTTATTGACTCACATATTTACTCACTCAGTCATTCATTCATTTATGTACTGTTACGTGCCACCCCCTAGTGGCACTTTTGCTAACTGGATTACGGTGGGCGAAAGCACAAACACAATTGTTCCTTTAAAGAAATATAATTTTATTGGAGCCCACAAACATACACAGTGCACACACATACACACACTGAGTCTAACTTCAGAAAACACTACTGGTCACTATTAGTTTCCACATTTACCCTCACACCACTGTCCTCGCTATTTATGTCCTCTCTGTCCGTGAGGCGTTACAGTGTTCCAGCTTACACTCACACGTACAGTCTACACAGGTACTCTACAGCCTTGCCCCTGCCACTTTACTTACTTCCAGAGTCCACTTGCTGCTCCTTGTGCGCTCTTGCTCGTTCCGTGTCGATCCCACGACCACGTATTCCACGAAGCACCGCGACACCTCCAAGCACTCACAGTCCTGACTCGAAGTTGCGCTCTGGCAGCCAGGCTTCCACTCTGTTACCGTAGACGTCCAGTAATAATCGCTGTACTGCTCCGTACGCACTCACTCGACAACACTTCAGTCCACACTAGCACTGATCAATACACTGTCCAATACACTGCAATACACTCCAATACACACTGCCTCCTCGCCGCGGCTCGCTGGTTTATATGGGATCAGTCCCTGGCCTGGAAAGTTCGAATGTCACAACCCATTGCCGCATTGAGTCTGTTCTGGTTGGTTCCACATCCAGAATTTTCGCGTATTCTCTGACCGGCTCGCACTGACTCACAGATGCCTTGTTAATGTATGGCCGTGGGAGGAACCGAGAGGGTGTGGGCACTCTCTCCCTTCCCCTGCGGGGTTTGTCCAAGGCCACTAGACTGTCACACTGTCCCTCCCCCCGGGAGCCTCCTGCCGCCCCGCGGCAACACGCAACACTGCTCCCCTCCTTAAAGCAACTCGCCTCGAGTTGTTCATCGTAAAGACTGTCCAAGGTCTGAGGGGCGCTGACAAGCCCCAGTTTAGGCTGTCCGTCACCCGCTTTTCTAACCGTGAGGCTGTTCCTCGCCGAGAGCTGCTAATTAGATGGCCTCTTTCACTCCGTAGCCAACAGGTGACTTTCCTGCTGCAACGGCGTCCCGGTGATGGTTTACGTCACTCTGGTGGAGGGTAGCCAACCTCCACTGCCTCTTCGTCTCCGGCGGCGTCACTCCTCCTCGGTGTCGTTACCCATGTTGTCCTCCTCGTCCCCGCCATTCCCAACGCGATGGTCTTTACCTGCCGCGGGTAGCGCCTTCTACTGAGCATCGAATACTCACGTACCATGGCGTCGCGATGCCCATCCACGAAGATGTACGCCGCCCCTCGGTGCACGTGCTCGGGAGGCGAGCCAGCCATCGCGAGCTCTTCAATTGACTTACTAGCGCGCCCGTTCCTCCCTTCTAGCCGTAGGTGCTACATGGCAGGTAGCTGGTAGTCCCCACGATGCTCCTCCAGCGTCGCGACGATCCCGTTGTACCCAGTCCCCGTCCGGATGTCGTGTAGCACATCCGCCAGGCGAAGTCCTGTGATGAGCTGAACGGCTCCGTCCTCCAGCGTGCACCTGGCATGGTTCGCCACAGTATCGAACCCGGTCCCGAAGATCTGCCATGATGAAGCCTCATCGACGTGCGGCGTCCTCACACTCGTGACGCTGTTCCTGCCTTCAGAGCTGCTAAGCCTTGGCCCGATTTCCATGCCCGTGACGCTTCCCAGTGGCTCGTCCCTGACTCGCTGAGCATCCCGAACTCCGGACTCCACGAACTGTTTGTCTTGGCCATCAGCGTCCTCTGCCGCGCCACTGTCCTTATCACCCCCAAGCTTGTTATACTCCGGTATTGATTTCAGGTCTGATTTCAGCTCGTCCTGACTAGTTCCATGCTCCACTTTCTTTTCAGAATTTTCGGAACTTTCCCCAATTTTCTTTTCCAAATTTTCCGAATATATCACCATTTTCTTTCCCAGGTTTTCAAAATGTTCCGTCATTTTCTTTCCAAAGTTTTTGAAATGCTCTTCCATCCTCTTCTGGCCGTCTTCCATCTTCTTCTGGACATCGTCTATCTTGGAAGTTAACTTTTCTAACAGGAGTTGTATTTGCGCATCCATTTTAATTGTCTAACTTGTGAAAGGCATTCACTCTCAGGAAATTGGTGAACTAATGACCTGCACGAGTTATGAAACCAGGACCTTCAGGTGTTGTGTTTGTGCTTGGGTTCGTAATCCGGCTTCTGACACCAGTTGTTACGTGCCACCCCCTAGTGGCACTTTTGCTAACTGGATTACGGTGGGCGAAAGCACAAACACAATTGTTCCTTTAAAGTAATATAATTTTATTGCAGCCCACAAACATACACAGTGCACACACATACACACACTGAGTCTAACTTCAGAAAACACTACTGGTCACTATTAGTTTCCACATTTACCCTCACACCACTGTCCTCGCTATTTATGTTCTCTCTGTCCGTGAGGCGTTACAGTGTTCCAGCTTACACTCACACGTACAGTCTACACAGGTACTCTACAGCCTTGCCCCTGCCACTTTACTTACTTCCAGAGTCCACTTGCTGCTCCTTGTGCGCTCTTGCTCGTCCCGTGTCGATCCCACGACCACGTATTCCACGAAGCACCGCGACACCTCCAAGCACTCACAGTCCTGACTCAAAGTTGCGCTCTGGCAGCCAGGCTTCCACTCTGTTACCGTAGACGTCCAGTAATAATCGCTGTACTGCTCCGTACGCACTCACTCGACAACACTTCAGTCCACACTAGCACTGATCAATACACTGTCCAATACACTGCAATACACTCCAATACACACTGCCTCCTCGCCGCGGCTCGCTGGTTTATATGGGATCAGTCCCTGGCCTGGAAAGTTCGAATGTCACAACCCATTGCCACATTGAGTCTGTTCTGGTTGGTTCCACATCCAGAATTTTCGCGTATTCTCTGACCGGCTCGCACTGACTCACAGATGCCTTGTTAATGTATGGCCGTGGGAGGAACCGAGAGGGTGTGGGCACTCTCTCCCTTCCCCTGCGGGGTTTGTCCAAGGCCACTAGACTGTCACACTGCCCCTCCCCCCGGGAGCCTCCTGCCGCCCCGCGGCAACACGCAACACTGCTCCCCTCCTTAAAGCAACTCGCCTCGAGTTGTTCATCGTAAAGACTGTCCAAGGTCTGAGGGGCGCTGACAAGCCCCTGTTTAGGCTGTCCGTCACCCGCTTTTCTAACCGTGAGGCTGTTCCTCGCCGAGAGCTGCTAATTAGATGGCCTCTTTCACTCCGTAGCCAACAGGTGACTTTCCTGCTGCAACGGCGTCCCGGTGATGGTTTACGTCACTCTGGTGGAGGGTAGCCAACCTCCACTGCCTCTTCGTCTCCGGCGGCGTCACTCCTCCTCGGTGTCGTTACCCATGTTGTCCTCCTCGTCCCCGCCATTCCCAACGCGATGGTCTTTACCTGCCGCGGGTAGCGCCTTCTACTGAGCATCGAATACTCACGTACCATGGCGTCGCGATGCCCATCCACGAAGATGTACGCCGCCTCTCGGTGCACGTGCTCGGGAGGCGAGCCAGCCATCGCGAGCTCTTCAATTGACTTACTAGCGCGCCCGTTCCTCCCTTCTAGCCGTAGGTGCTACATGGCAGGTAGCTGGTAGTCCCCACGATGCTCCTCCAGCGTCGCGACGATCCCGTTGTACCCAGTCCCCGTCCGGATGTCGTGTAGCACATCCGCCAGGCGAAGTCCTGTGATGAGCTGAACGGCTCCGTCCTCCAGCGTGCACCTGGCATGGTTCGCCACAGTATCGAACCCGGTCCCGAAGATCTGCCATGATGAAGCCTCATCGACGTGCGGCGTCCTCACACTCGTGACGCTGTTCCTGCCTTCAGAGCTGCTAAGCCTTGGCCCGATTTCCATGCCCGTGACGCTTCCCAGTGGCTCGTCCCTGACTCGCTGAGCATTCCGAACTCCGGACTCCACGAACTGTTTGTCTTGGCCATCAGCGTCCTCTGCCGCGCCACTGTCCTTATCACCCCCAAGCTTGTTATACTCCGGTATTGATTTCAGGTCTGATTTCAGCTCGTCCTGACTAGTTCCATGCTCCACTTTCTTTTCAGAATTTTCGGAACTTTCCCCAATTTTCTTTTCCAAATTTTCCGAATATATCGCCATTTTCTTTCCCAGTTTTTCAAAATGTTCCGTCATTTTCTTTCCAAAGTTTTCGAAATGCTCTTCCATCCTCTTCTGGCCGTCTTCCATCTTCTTCTGGACATCGTCTATCTTGGAAGTTAACTTTTCTAACAGGAGTTGTATTTGCGCATCCATTTTAATTGTCTAACTTGTGAAAGGCATTCACTCTCAGGAAATTGGTGAACTAATGACCTGCACGAGTTATGAAACCAGGACCTTCAGGTGTTGTGTTTGTGCTTGGGTTCGTAATCCGGCTTCTGACACCAGTTGTTACGTGCCACCCCCTAGTGGCACTTTTGCTAACTGGATTACGGTGGGCGAAAGCACAAACACAATTGTTCCTTTAAAGTAATATAATTTTATTGCAGCCCACAAACATACACAGTGCACACACATACACACACTGAGTCTAACTTCAGAAAACACTACTGGTCACTATTAGTTTCCACATTTACCCTCACACCACTGTCCTCGCTATTTATGTTCTCTCTGTCCGTGAGGCGTTACAGTGTTCCAGCTTACACTCACACGTACAGTCTACACAGGTACTCTACAGCCTTGCCCCTGCCACTTTACTTACTTCCAGAGTCCACTTGCTGCTCCTTGTGCGCTCTTGCTCGTCCCGTGTCGATCCCACGACCACGTATTCCACGAAGCACCGCGACACCTCCAAGCACTCACAGTCCTGACTCAAAGTTGCGCTCTGGCAGCCAGGCTTCCACTCTGTTACCGTAGACGTCCAGTAATAATCGCTGTACTGCTCCGTACGCACTCACTCGACAACACTTCAGTCCACACTAGCACTGATCAATACACTGTCCAATACACTGCAATACACTCCAATACACACTGCCTCCTCGCCGCGGCTCGCTGGTTTATATGGGATCAGTCCCTGGCCTGGAAAGTTCGAATGTCACAACCCATTGCCACATTGAGTCTGTTCTGGTTGGTTCCACATCCAGAATTTTCGCGTATTCTCTGACCGGCTCGCACTGACTCACAGATGCCTTGTTAATGTATGGCCGTGGGAGGAACCGAGAGGGTGTGGGCACTCTCTCCCTTCCCCTGCGGGGTTTGTCCAAGGCCACTAGACTGTCACACTGCCCCTCCCCCCGGGAGCCTCCTGCCGCCCCGCGGCAACACGCAACACTGCTCCCCTCCTTAAAGCAACTCGCCTCGAGTTGTTCATCGTAAAGACTGTCCAAGGTCTGAGGGGCGCTGACAAGCCCCTGTTTAGGCTGGCCGTCACCCGCTTTTCTAACCGTGAGGCTGTTCCTCGCCGAGAGCTGCTAATTAGATGGCCTCTTTCACTCCGTAGCCAACAGGTGACTTTCCTGCTGCAACGGCGTCCCGGTGATGGTTTACGCCACTCTGGTGGAGGGTAGCCAACCTCCACTGCCTCTTCGTCTCCGGCGGCGTCACTCCTCCTCGGTGTCGTTACCCATGTTGTCCTCCTCGTCCCCGCCATTCCCAACGCGATGGTCTTTACCTGCCGCGGGTAGCGCCTTCTACTGAGCATCGAATACTCACGTACCATGGCGTCGCGATGCCCATCCACGAAGATGTACGCCGCCTCTCGGTGCACGTGCTCGGGAGGCGAGCCAGCCATCGCGAGCTCTTCAATTGACTTACTAGCGCGCCCGTTCCTCCCTTCTAGCCGTAGGTGCTACATGGCAGGTAGCTGGTAGTCCCCACGATGCTCCTCCAGCGTCGCGACGATCCCGTTGTACCCAGTCCCCGTCCGGATGTCGTGTAGCACATCCGCCAGGCGAAGTCCTGTGATGAGCTGAACGGCTCCGTCCTCCAGCGTGCACCTGGCATGGTTCGCCGCAGTATCGAACCCGGTCCCGAAGATCTGCCATGATGAAGCCTCATCGACGTGCGGCGTCCTCACACTCGTGACGCTGTTCCTGCCTTCAGAGCTGCTAAGCCTTGGCCCAATTTCCATGCCCGTGACGCTTCCCAGTGGCTCGTCCCTGACTCGCTGAGCATTCCGAACTCCGGACTCCACGAACTGTTTGTCTTGGCCATCAGCGTCCTCTGCCGCGCCACTTTCCTTATCACCCCCAAGCTTGTTATGCTCCGGTATTGATTTCAGGTCTGATTTCAGCTCGTCCTGACTAGTTCCATGCTCCACTTTCTTTTCAGAATTTTCGGAACTTTCCCCAATTTTCTTTTTCAGATTTTCCGAATATATCACCATTTTCTTTCCCAGGTTTTCAAAATGTTCCGTCATTTTCTTTCCAAAGTTTTCGAAATGCTCTTCCATCCTCTTCTGGCCGTCTTCCGTCTTCTTCTGGACATCGTCTATCTTGGAAGTTAACTTTTCTAACAGGAGTTGTATTTGCGCATCCATTTTAATTGTCTAACTTGTGAAAGGCATTCACTCTCAGGAAATTGGTGAACTAATGACCTGCACGAGTTATGAAACCAGGACCTTCAGGTGTTGTGTTTGTGCTTGGGTTCGTAATCCGGCTTCTGACACCAGTTGTTACGTGCCACCCCCTAGTGGCACTTTTGCTAACTGGATTACGGTGGGCGAAAGCACAAACACAATTGTTCCTTTAAAGTAATATAATTTTATTGCAGCCCACAAACATACACAGTGCACACACATACACACACTGAGTCTAACTTCAGAAAACACTACTGGTCACTATTAGTTTCCACATTTACCCTCACACCACTGTCCTCGCTATTTATGTTCTCTCTGTCCGTGAGGCGTTACAGTGTTCCAGCTTACACTCACACGTACAGTCTACACAGGTACTCTACAGCCTTGCCCCTGCCACGTTACTTACTTCCAGAGTCCACTTGCTGCTCCTTGTGCGCTCTTGCTCGTCCCGTGTCGATCCCACAACCACGTATTCCACGAAGCACCGCGACACCTCCAAGCACTCACAGTCCTGACTCAAAGTTACGCTCTGGCAGCCAGGCTTCCACTCTGTTACCGTAGACGTCCAGTAATAATCGCTGTACTGCTCCGTACGCACTCACTCGACAACACTTCAGTCCACACTAGCACTGATCAATACACTGTCCAATACACTGCAATACACTCCAATACACACTGCCTCCTCGCCGCGGCTCGCTGGTTTATATGGGATCAGTCCCTGGCCTGGAAAGTTCGAATGTCACAACCCATTGCCGCATTGAGTCTGTTCTGGTTGGTTCCACATCCAGAATTTTCGCGTATTCTCTGGCCGGCTCGCACTGACTCACAGATGCCTTGTTAATGTATGGCCGTGGGAGGAACCGAGAGGGTGTGGGCACTCTCTCCCTTCCCCTGCGGGGTTTGTCCAAGGCCACTAGACTGTCACACTGCCCCTCCCCCTAGGAGCCTCCTGCCGCTCCGCGGCAACACGCAACAGTACGGTATTTATTTATTTGCTTCGTCTTGGTCTCCTTCTCTGGAAATTGCACGTAACCACATCCCACGCAGTGAATTGTCCGATGGTATCTCATGAAATGAGATTCCCCGGTATTCTAACTTGCCCTGTTCTGATTTATAAAAGGGCACGCAGCAGTACAGCATTATAAAATCATTCAGAATACATTCCAAACACAACTGCTCCATTAACATCAATACAAAACTTATTTCTGCAACAGAGCCTTGGTGCTGCTTCCTAGCGCCTTTATTTGGAAACGAGGTTGTACGCTCAAACCAATGCTGTAATCGTCGAATGGGCAGGCAGTTTAAAGCAGCCAGGAGGGGTGCGAACCAGCCGGCAGTGATTTTACTACACAACTAGACAACAGACATATTCAAACATAGAACAACGAACAACAACTGCCACAGTCCTTTGTCACAGAGTCCAAACACTACAAGATGGCCCTCCAGCCTGCGGCCGCCATTTAGGGTCCAAAAACGACTTGGCAGACTCTTTTAATCAGTTCCATAACATCCAGGATCCCCTCTTGTAAATACTTAATAACAAATCGAACTCTGAATTAGGCCTACCGTAATGATTTATGAACAGAACTGTGTTTGTGTAAAAAGTGGCTGCCGTGTTCCGAAATATTACTACATCCAGTATCCCCTCTTGTACATAATTAATAACAAATCCAACTCAGAATTAGGCCTAATGATTTTTGAACAGAATTGTGTTTGTGTAAAAAGTGGCTGTCGTGTTCCATAATACTCACACATCCAGTATCCCCTCTTGTAAATAATTAATAACAAATCCAACTCTGAATTGGGCCTACTGATTTTTGAACTGAATTGTGTTTGTGTAGCTGGTCATTTTTTATTGTACGCCCGAGGGCTCCCAACAAGTTCAATCTATTACTACATCGTTTCCTAATGTATTTTTCATTATTAGAAAATGTATTTTGGCTAATTTCTGTAGCGGTACTTAAGAAGAGTTTATCGTACGATGAGCTCTCATTCAGCGAAACCTTCCAATTCAATATTTTATGAAAATGAACAAAACAACATGGGCAAATGGAAATAAGGAAGACTATCGATTTAGTAAGCGTTGCTGTTTAACAACTATGCATTATATTTGCTACATAGGAAAAACATTTTAATCAATGAACTGTTTCCTTTTAAATTATATTTTCCATGAATCATAGAAACTTTCGCAAAAATAACCCAGAACTTTGAAATTCTACGAAGAATTGACTAAATTAGGGATGCAATGTATCCTAGAAGAATCTCAACATTTTCTCTACCAAACGCACTGTCCATACGTTTAATAAGATGGCAAATATTACCTCAGCGTATTTATTATGGAAGACTACGTTGCCACATCTGTAGCATAACCTGCAATTTGACACTGAACATGATTGACGACTGCATTGTGTAGTCCACACTACTTTTAATCCAGGATGGGGACATAAAGCATTTTTTGTTCAGAGATGCATTTACTATCAGTCTCAACAAAACACCAAGAAAAACATCTATGGACATGTAAATACTTGATACATTCGAGCATAAATACAGGTCTGTTCAGTGGAGTAAGGGATAGGGTAACTTATAATAATTTACAATAATTGCCAGAATTTCCTTGTTTAATTATTTTTCTTTCATGTTTCGGAGTTAAGAGGAAACGTAGGCTAAAGAAATGCAAGTAATTATTTTGTAATGAATTAACTTACGCATGGAAAGAAATGCCCGAACCTTTTTAAATGTCTCCTTACATCCATACGCGACACAGTAATGCACCATTCTGGCTTAGTAATGAATAGAATTCACTTTAAATGGCCCAATTCTATCATCACGTGTAGTATTTCAGTGCTCCAAACTACCCGCAGTTCCCTTTAGTCAGCTGATCGAGATGTTGGTTTCAACAATGTGACGTCATCAGCCATCTATTTGATTTATGATCTAAGCCCAAGATTCAAATATTATCCGAGAGATACTTCGTAGAAAGTATCGCCAATCAACCAACACTATAATTCTCTTTCCTAGGGTAATTTCGCAAATAATTCTCTTTCATAGGGTTAATTTTGTAGGCTGTGGTTGGCATACATGCCGATGCATGTGGAATAACAAATTTGTAACATAACAACTTCGTTGCGTCCGAGGGAAACTTTGTTTTATTGTAAGTAATTGTGCTTGATACATAAAACTTCACGTTTAACGCCTTATAATGTTGACAAACATGCGTCTTTCAGTACTCTATAGTTACTAATCGTGACGAGTTGTTCCGCAAAATTGTATCAATAGTTGAGAATGCCGAAACGAAAGTGTAATTTCTCGGATGTATTAAAGGAATTTCCTTTTCTTAAGGAAGATCAAGACAAAATAGTGTGTACTTTATGTAAAGGTGCGTTTTCTATCGAACATGACGGTCGATCGGATATTTTCCAACATAGGCCTATACAAAAGAAGAAGCATAAAGTGGCAGAGGCTGCTAAGAGTTCAAGCCATAAATTAACCTCCTTCATGACAACACAAGGGAAAGAGGATGAAGAAGGCTAACCTCCTTCATGACAACACAAGGGAAAGAGGATGAAGAAGGGAAACGTCTTGCTGCTTTAGAAGGTATGCTTACTTTTCATTCGATTAAACATAACCACTCCTTCAGATCGATGGATTGCACATCAAGTCTTGTGCGTACTTTATTTGAAAGGAAGTTTACATGTGGGAGAACCAAGTGTGAGGCCATCGTAGTTAATGTCTTAGCTCCTTTTGCGTTAAGCGAAATCACCAGTGACTTGCAAAATGCCAGATATGTATCAGTTATGGTTGATACTTCGAACCACAACAAATTGAAATTAGTTCCAGTACTTGTAAGGTGTTTCGTGCCAAATAAAGGCGTTCAAATCAAATTTCTTGAGTTTCAAGCACTTTCCGGGGAAACAGCAGAGATGCTAACAAACCACATTCTTCACATCTTGGAACAATACAAGTTAACTGACAAAGTTATTGCTTTCTGTTGTGATAACTGCAACACCAACATCGGTGGGGTTGGAAGAAAAGGCACCAACAATGTTTGTTTTTAAGTTAAGACAGGGGATAAATGAAAACATTTTTGGAATAGGTTGTGTTGCCCACATTGTACACAACGCTATGCAGACAAGTGCAGACATTTTACCTATTGATGTTGCACAATTATTAATAAAGTGTTCCAGTATTTTCACATTTATGCTGTTCGAGTGGCTGAATTGAAGAACTTCTGTGAGTTTGTGGATGTTGAGTACAAGCAGATATTGGGAAGTGTAAAAACAAGATGGCTTTCTTTACAACCAGCTGTTAACAGACTTATTGATATGTTTGATAGTCTCAAGTCTTATTTTCTTTCAAAAGAAAAGTGTCCTAGAGTGCTAAAATACTTTTTCAGTAATCCACAATCCTTACTTTGGCTTCATTTGATTAATTCACAACTCAAGGTGTGTGCAAACACAATAAAGAAAATTGAGAAAGACAATATATGTGGCAGTGAAGTTGCTAATGAATTACATGCCTTGAAAAATAAGCTTGCGTGCAGGAAGGACCAGAATTTTCGAACATCCCTAATGATTTCTTTACTAAAGCAATTAGAAGATGGTGGTTTGATCAATGATCATAAATTTACGGAGTCAGCGAACAGTTTTTATGTCACTTTCCTTCAATACATGGAGAACTGGACACTACCCTTCGATAAACTGAAAGAACTTCAGTGGGTTCAGCTGAATAGTCCTCCATTGTGGAATTAGGTTCAGCAGTGTGTGCAGTGGATTGCAGAAATTGACAGTCATTCAGAAAAAGTAATTGATGAAGATGAACTATTTGATGAAGTAAGACATGTCCAAAACATTTTTGAAGCAAAAAGTGAAACCTGGAAGATAAATGGTACAGCAACTGAAGATAAGTGGGTTGAGATATTTAGTGTTATGGACAGGGAAAACTTTGAATACAAATGTATTGCGTGTCTTGTGACCTTTGCTTTGACGATTCCAGGAACTAATGCAGCCTTAGGGAGAGTGTTTTCAATTATCAATTGTATGTGGTCAGATGAAAAGAACAGGCTCAATGTTGAAACTGTTAAGGCAATGATCTTGGCCAAGACACATTTTCGTGATGCATCTTACTCTAGTTTCTATAATTTTTTTGCTAGAACACCCAAACCTTTAGAAGGAAATTCATAACTCTTTAAAGTATATAAAAAGAAAAGACCGACCCAGATATTGGATGTGAATCGGTTTTCTTGGTCAAGGATTCGATATAGCCTATAAGAGATATTTTTTTTAAATTGATCTGTTAGGTTGTATAATTTTTAGAATAGGTTTGAGAGTGACTATATAGACGTGATTTAAGAAATGCAATATACTATATCATGTTTTAGTGAATAATATATTTGTTTTGAAATTAAATATCATAAATATTGCACAAATGCCCAATTATAGGATCCGCTTTCTCGACAGACAATAATTGACGCGACATGCCTGAGTGTCCCTTTTTTCATTATCAGAATCTGGTCACCCTAGGATACACGATACAATGAACACAGAAATGCGATGAAATACGGGACGCACTCGGCCGTATGCGAACACATGTGCGACGCGGGACACAGTTTCACTAACATTGAAACGGACTTAAAAATAATTCAATTCAAAGCTCTTGATATAAAGAAAGCAATCGAGATACACTTAGCTAAAATAAACAACCCCTATAATTTAAACGAACACACATTCATGTTCACCCCTCTTCACTCTACTAGAAAACACACCTCGTCGGAAACAAGACACAACCTAACGATGCAGCCAAGCTAGATAAGGGATTATTAAGGGAAACATGTTATTGGATCAGGATGTACGATGTATATTTTTCTTCAATAAACCAAGGCTACAAATTGCAGCTTGCTACAATGATAATGAACGTTGTCCTTCTACCATGAGCTGCTGCAAGTTGATCTGCAAATCATACCCGGTTGGATTTAATTTAGCCAAGACTGGTCTCTCCTCCCCGCTACTGATGTCACCATCTTCGCAATCGCCTGGATCGATGTTGTGTTGTCGGATGGTCCAACGGTCCTCAGTCTTCCTTCTGCTTCGGTTCCAGTTGGAACTTGTCAAAAGATCTCTTCTGTTCCAGATGGAACTTGTAGATAACTCGCTTCTGTCCCAGATGGAACTAGCAAATAAATATCTTCTATCGGCTGCTCTCTCGATGATCTTGTAGATGGAACTCATTGTATAATTTTGTTTGCTTTCGTGATAATATTTCCCAAGATGTGCTGGAAATTGTAATGACCTTGCTTCTAGGTTCCATTTATTTATGTCACTCCAGATATCCTCATTTTATCATCTGCTCGGTTTCCTTTCCATTAAGTCTTAGTTCTCCATCTTCAACTCCGTCGTAATAGCCTATTCAACGATGTCCCCGCTAATTTGGATCCTCTTCTCATATTGCACTACTTGTTAAAAATAATTTCAATAATAATTTCGAAGAATGTTCGTTGTAATATAATTTCGAAGAATATTTAAATTGTTTGTGAAACACCCTCGTAGAATATTTGTAAGATTGTTCGTTGTATTTCGTGACTTCTCTAATGTCGATGTCGCTTGGATAAAGTTGCGATGCTTATAGAATTGTTCAATGTTCCAATCGTTAACTCGATAAAATATTTTAACACTTTGTTCTGCACCGGGATTCGATTTTTCTCTTTCAAGTAGATAATGTCCACTAAAAATCGCTTTATGATGCGTAATGGTCACTTTATAAACATGCAGTTTCGTAGAATACCGTACTTGCTATAAATATAATTTGCAATGTTCGAAGTTCCCTATCACTTGTCGTAATGAACCAATAATACGTGAAATTTTCCAAGTCCTTTAAGATGGTGCGAAGGTTTCACAGTCTTTCCCCTAAATTTCGACTATCAATGCCTGCCTCACTTGCCGTATAAAATTTCAGTGATCCCCGCACTGTTCCTGACTGGAGGAAATACATACCGTAGGTTTTCTTTTAAAGTTCCGGCAACTACGTTATACATGATAAATATCATACCGGTACCTGCAGTACATGGTTCCAAGCTTCATGGGCCCTTGATGTAGTCTCCAGCGTTGCGTACAACGTGTTCCCAGAGACGCGGAAGCCGTTGGATTCCGTTGGCACTGCCGAATCTATCGATGGTGCGAAGAGAGCGGTCGGCAGTCTGTACAACGTCTGCAAGGGTAGTGGTTTGTCGAACTGTTTGTTTCCGGCGACCACTCGTTCGACTGTCGTTTCAACTGTGGTTCATAAGATTTGACCCACGTCTCGTCAACGGTTATGATACGCCCTAAGAAGTCCTCTCCTACGCGCTCATAACGCTGCAAGTGCGTACGAGAAGCGTCATATCGCAGCCATTTCTGTATGTCGGCTAAGTCATGCGGAACCCATTTTGACGCATTTTTCCGCATTTTCATGCTGTCCTTCAGGATGTGGAGGAATGCGCCATTCCTGTATCTTGCGCTAATCACGAAGCGTTACGTTCCGATCCGCCTCCACTAACGCATACACCATCTGTGCATTTCCATCACTTACTGGTGGGTGACCAGATCAAGGCATCTGCTCCACACGTTCGCGTCCTTCTCGAAAGGCTGCGACCTATCTTGCTACCGCTCTGTAAGATAATGCAGCTGCACCCAGTGCTGGATTACCCATTAGGCCCGACTAGGCCTAGGCCTAGGGCCCCCAATTATCTGGGGCCCCCAAAATTTTATTCCGAAGATTTAGAAAATTGTTATCCAGAACTGAGACAGTTTCAGCATTATATTAAATTACAAAGTCCTTTAAAAAACGAGTTCACTCATTCTGAACTTTACGAAATTCTTATTGGAGACAACGTTGAAATTGCTTTTCGCATTTTCCTAACCCTCATGATAACGAATTGTTCTGCGGAGCGCTCGTTTTCAAAATTGAAACGGATCAAAAGTGCGCAAAGAAGTAACATGTCACAAGAACTATTAGACATGCTAAGTTGAATGTATATCGAGTCAGATGTTCTGCGGGAAATTGATTTTGATGACATTGTAGAAAATTTCATTGACCGAAAAAACAGATTTTTTTTATTACATTTTACACAAGTAAAAAATAGTATGATTTGTTAAATTGTTCATCAAATCATCTGAAATATTTTCAAATAACGATGATCGTTTCAATTGAAATGTATGTATATATGTAGGCCTATGTATATATGATTTTATAAAAAGTGTATTATTCATCTTAAGAAAAAACTCTTGTATATACTTTATTAAATGTACAGGTGCTAAAAAATAAAAAAAATATTTGAAAAAAATAAAGGGGCCCTAAAAATCTGAGGGACTTAGGCCTCATTTTACCTTAATCCGGCACTGGCTGCACTGTACGCCTGGTGCAGTCCTTGGTGACACTGTCAAGCCGTGCAACCTCTAGCACACTGAATTTTTACACTGAAGAAAATGGAAAATGCAACACCATGAAGGCATTGGTCGTTTGTGTTGATTTTCAAGATATGGGACGATGCCATGTAGGTATGTAAACGATCAAAGTTTCAGACCCATTGGATTGTTGCTACAGGTCTCCCCACTCGATTGGTCGCGGAGAAATCAACTCCAGTATACGGACTCTGGTGTAGCGTAGTTGACTTGCAGTCTGTGCAGTGAAGTGTTCCCCGTCAAACATGCCTCGACGACAGAGAAGAACACGCTATCAACAACTGTCGCCGTTTGACAGGGCTCGGATAATTGGGCTGTGTGAGGTAGGATTATCGCTAAGGACTGTCGCTGTACGTGTTGGCCGACAGGCATCTACGGTACAGCGTGTATGGCAGCAGTGGTCAAATGAAGGTACCCACACTCGTAGACCTGGCACAGGCCCGGCGCGACAGACAACTGTGAGAGAGGATCGTCGCATCATTTGGATGGCCCGGATGGAACCCCATGCAACAGCAGCGCAAATTTGAGCAGCTGAGGCACCCCACGTTACACAACACACAGTTGGTAATCGCCTGTGTGCAGCTGGCTTACGATTCCGTGTCCCTGCAGAAGGTGTTCCATTGACGCCACAACAGCGACGTGTAAGGCTGGCCTGGTGTCGAGAACGATCGACGTGGGTCGACGAATGGCATAGGGTCGTCTTTAGTGATGAATCGCGCTTCTGTCTTGCCCTCAGTGATCGCCGGAATCGTGTGCGCCGACGTACCGGGAAGAGGGGCCGCCCAGACCTTATTGTCGAGAGGCACACAGGGCCAACACCAAGCATTATGGTCTGAGGAGCTATTGGCTTTAATGTGAAATCACAATTAGTGTTTGTTGAGGGCACTATGACTGCTCGAAAATACGTTGATAGGTACTCAATCCAGTGGTTATCCCTAAGATGGCGAACATTGCTAATGGGATGTTTCAGCAGGACAATGCCCGGGTTCACACTGCACGCATCTCCAGAGAAGCTCTCCACGACATCACAACCTTAGAATGGCCCGCCAGATCCCCGGGCCTCAGTCCTATTGAGCATGTGTGGGACATGATGGGTCGACAACTGGCCAACCGTCCTCAGCCACCCACAACTCTGGAACAACTGACCCGTGCAGAGCAGCAAGCATGAACCACAATTCCTCAGGAAGCGATCCAGGACCTTATTGACTCCATGCCTCGCCGAATTCATCAATGTATTGCAGCTCGTGGTGGGCACATCCTGTATTGATTGTTGTCCAAACTTGCGGTCAGAGGGACCTGAAAGTATTATCATCGAATCACAACCGAACACTCGTCCTGCAAGTTCAATTGCAGCAATGTAGCAACACTCCTTCTGGGTGTTGCAATTTCCATTTTCTTCAGTGTATTACAACCGTCATTGGCGAGCGCTTGCTCACAACTCATCTGCACCTGGCCACTGCAAACGGTCAAGGGAGGGGGCGGGCGAGGTCATGTGCTCTGAGGGAGGGGATGCAGGTTAGCAACCTTTGGTAACAATGGCAGAGTCCAACACCGTTGCAACATAGCGCTGCAGCATGGTTGCCAAAACTAAGAAACCAACCCTTGTACCAAGGCTAGTAGAGAAAAGGTTGCCTCGTTCTCATAACGTCTGTGGTAACAGCGCTCCCCTGCTGCGTGACGTCATCAGCCGACCAGCGCTGAGCGGAAGGGACTATTACGGCTGCCTTGCACTACTGCAGCAGGTGACCGAGGGGTTGATGTAGGCTACAACGTAAGAGCTCGTGATACTTCCAACTATAAATGAAGTTTAATATAATAGAGCTTTAAATAATCCGAGCGTGTAAATAGGCTACACGTATTCTTTAGTTTTAAACAATATAGGCACCACATGCTTTGATCTCATAATACACTTAATAAATGTCTGCTTAACTCAAGGACACTACATATTATTATACCTTGATAGACAAGGGTCATGTTACGGTCAATTTTCAAAATATAACAATGATTGAATAATTAACCCCCCAGGGGCTCACGACTAGTGGGACGTGGGTTGGCAACCACGGGACCCCAGCTGAGTCTGACATTGCTTCTACTAACTTGTGCCAGGCTCATCACTGTCACCTTTCCTTTCGGCCTCCCTTGGTCCACTCTTGTTCTCTTCCGACCCTGATGGTATTAGGGTTTCCGAGGCCTAGGGAGTCTTTCAATTTCCTGCCTTAATTGTGCCTTGTCTCATCTTTCCTGATCCCTCATTTTTCGACGGGTCAGACCTCTTGTTTTTGTCTTTCCTGATATCTCCTGCCTTCTGCTGAAGGCACCACTTCTGGTGCACCCTGGATTGTGCTACACCCTCAAGTCTCACGGCCGGTGAGCTCGGGATTTGGCGACCCCGAGGGATCCCTGAGCTGGGTCAAGTTTTCCCCCCCTTTTTCCATTGCCTTTGGGGCGGACCCCCACTCTTTCCCTTTCCTCTCTGCCTTCCATGGCTCTCCTTCCTTCAAAGTCCCTCAATTCTCATTCATCGAGGATTGAGGGCATTTCCTTTCTTCCTCTCTTTTATTTACATTCTTCTCCTTTGGGGTTTCGCACTTCCTCTTCTAGTTTGTAAGTCAGTAGTTAGTCATAGCTGTAGGTTTCATTTGATCATCTTTCATTTTCACTATCAGCCAAACCATTTGGGGCCGATAACCAACATGTTAGGCCCCATAAAACAACAATTATCATCATCACCATTAATAATTAAATAAACTTCCTTCGGCTTTTCCCAATTAATTGGGGTCGCCGGAGCCAACGTCCCAATTAATTGAGGTCGCCGGAGCCAACGTCCCAATTAATTGGGGTCACCGGAGCTAACCAGGCTTATTTTGGTTTTGGCCGGGGATTTAGGGCCTGATGCCCTTCCTGGCGCCACATGATTTTTCAGGTGAAAATTCCATCCCACTTTCACCGGGATTCGAACCCCGGCCGTCCGGGTGAAAGACGAGCAGCTAAACCCCTGCGCCATCACGCTCCCCAACATGAATAATCGTATATATATAAAAGTGAAAGTCTGTTTGTGGGTATGTATGTATGTATGTGTGTATGTGGGTTGGTTTGTTTTGTATACAAATCTACACCGTTCCACCAATCTCAACCAAAATTTGCATTCACATAGTTCAGGACCCCGAATAAACCACTGGCTACATGAATTTTCGATAGTCTCATTCGGAAATATATTTATTTGTTTAAATAGTGTGTTTGAACAAATAAACAAGACGATAGCCCCTGGCAGAACTGTGTCGCGTACAGCCCGCATAACATTAGAGCCGGGCGGGTAGTCCGTACACATGGGGCGCACACACCCCATTGTGCATTGAAAAGAATATTCAAACAAAATTACCCACAGCAGTGACGAATTGCATCGACAATTTGTTTAAAAAGTGCGTTTAAACAAATAAATATAGACTTATAAAGTCAGAAAATAAACTGATGATGGAATGTTAAGGCCGGTCGTTTCCATGGCAACAGTACCTCAAGACGTGAACACCAAGTTTCCATCTATCTCTGTATGAGGCCATGCCACTCCATTTTCTCTAGGACAACAGTAGGTCAAGACATGAACACCAGGTTTCCATCTATCTCTGTAAGAGGCCATGGCAATCCATTTTCTATCCAAGCCGCGATAAGAACATTAGGAATCTGAACGCCATAAAAATCTGAATAGCCTACGTATGTTTTAAATGATATTAACAGGGATCGTTGTACAGAATTAAAATTAAAAATGAAATACATTGGCTAACCCTGCGCATGCTCTGCTACGTTATTGTATTCCACTGTACTTTTCGACTAGGTTTACAGTGAGTTAATATTGCTCTTGAGTAACATCAGAGTCGAGGTGAACTATATTCTAAACTCACTTAGGGGCAAAATGAATATACTCTGCGAAATATATTGGCATGTATCTTTCTATATCATATAACGACACCTCCCGGACAACGCCAGGTGCAATAGCTAGTAAAATATAAAAGTTATTCAAATCGGTACAGGACGACAATTCTGAAGCTTCAAAAGTGAGTCATAATTGATAAAGTTCCACATAATGTAGGCTACTGCGCCCGGGACCGGCAGCGGTCATGTCGTTTGGACGGTTTAAATGAAGCACCACGCTGCATTTTTGAATGAGCGCCGTGAGAGGAGAAAGTCAGGCCGCCGATTAGCTTGAGCGAGCAACGAGACACCGAATTTACTGGAATGTCTTGATACCGCTTATTCCACTATTCAACAGAGGAAATAACTACTTAATAATTTAGGCCTCAATTTTACGGTAATATTCCAGAAAGAATTATATTGCTATCGTCAAGCATTTAAGAGATATTATGAGAAGAAGAGATCATGCATTACGTCATTGGGACCGCAAGCCATGCCTCCTGACCCTATAAAAGACGCGCGCAGGCCACGAGCGTCTAGTGGTAGTCCAGTCCTTGCATCAAACAGAGAGAGCGCATGCGCTAACTCTCGCCTCTTCTACCTGCGTGAAGAAATCTTATCTTTCCACAAGACAGAGAGAGAGAGCTGTTCCATTCACCCCTTCCTACGAGAGATACATCAGCTGATTAGCGGCTGACGGACATTTAAACGTAAATGCACAAGGAAAAGAATAATGAGAACCCAAAATTAGGTTATAACTAATTAATGACAATGACATGTTTTACACGTGTTACCACTATTTTGTTTACAGATTAATAATATTTTTAAAAAGTACTATAGGTAAGAAGAAATGCCGAGCGGAGTGGCCGCGCGTCCTAACGTGCTACGGCGATGGAGCCAAGCTATGCAATCGGGAGACGAGTGGGTTCGAAACCCACCGTCGGATGGCTTTCTAAGGTTTCCCATTTTCACTTCCAGGAAAATGCCGGGAAGTTCGTATTCATAGACCACAACCAATTCCCTCCACCTTCTTACCCAATTTTATTCTCCCTCTTTCATTTCATTTTCATTAGCTCCTCGACCGAGGTTGGCGTCAGGAAGGACGTCTGGCCGTAAAACATACACAACTTTCATATCACCTCATCCCTGACCTCTTATCAGGAAATCATAAAATTACAAGTCATATCGATCTTACCAAAAAGTTTATTAATTAGCTAATATTTTGTAGAAATGCAATGCTAATTAGCAATATAGACATAAATAAAACTATTTCCTTCTTAAATTTCTAGCGCGTAACCTTGGAAAAGGGGAAGGGGATGTTTCACCGCAGGAAGAAGAGGAGAAAGTATGCGCATGCGCTCTTTCAGTCTGGTGCAAGGACTGGACTACCACTAGACGCTCGTCGTGCAGGCCTTCCACATCTTGCAGCCAGCTACACACATCAAAAAAAGTTTTGCATCACCTCGGTTCCAAGAGTTCCGGAACCGTTAAATACAAAGGGAATAGAGATCAACACAAACAACATTTCAGCTCGTTTTATTGCTCATGAGACCCACATATTGCATGTTGTACCATCATACAGCTAGACTTTCAGCATTTGTGGTCCAGATTGCAGTACACACCACTACCTCTAATACCCAGTAGCACGTCCTCTTGCATTGATGCATACCTGTATTCGCCGTCAAGACGTCCATAAACAGCCCTTTTCAACATATCCCAGGCATGTTCGATAGGGTTCATGTCTGGCGAACATGCTGGCCACTGTAGTCGAGCGATGTCGTTATCTTGAAGGAACGCATTCACAAGATGTGCACGATGAGGTCGAGAATTGTCGTCCATGAAGACAAATGCCTCTCCAATATTCTGCCGATATGGTTACACTATGGGTCGGAGGATGTCATTCAGGTATCGTAAAGCCGTTTCGGAGCCTTCCATGACCACCAGTGGCGTACGTCGGCCCCACATAATGCCACCCCAAAACATCAGGGAACCACCACCTTGCTGCACTCGCTGGACAGTGTGTCTAAGACGTTCAGCCTGACCAGGGTGCCTCCAAACACGTCTCCGACGATTGTCTGGTTGAAGGCATATGCGACACTCATCGGTGAAGAGAACGTGATGCCAATTCCGTGGGGTCCATTCAGCATGTTGTTGGGCCCATCTGTACCGCGCTGCATGGTGTCGGGGTTGCAAAGCTGGACCTCGCCATGGACGTCGGGAGTGAAGTTGCGCATCATGCAGCCTATTGCGCACAGTTTGAGTTGAAACACGACGTCCTGTGGCTGAACGAAACGCATTATTCAACATGGTGGCATTGCTGTCAGGGTTCCTCCGAGCGGCAATCCGTAAGTAGCGGTCATCCACTACAGTAGTAGCCCTTGGGCGGCCTGAGCGAGGCCTGTCATCGACAGTTCCTGTATCTCTGTACCTCCTCCATGTCCGAACAACATCGCTTTGGTTCACTCTGAGACGCCTGGAAACTTCCCTTGTTGAGAGCCCTTCTTGACACAAAGTAACAATGCGGACGCGATCGAACTGCGGTATTGACCTTCTAGGCATGGTAGAACTACAGACAACATGAGCAGCGTACCTTCGTCCTGGTGGAATGACTGGAACTGATCGGCTGTCGTACCCCCTCCGTCTAATAGGCCCTGCTCATGCATGGTTGTTTACATCTTTGAGCAGTTTTAGTGACATCTATGAACAGTCAAAGGGACTGTATCTTGGATACAATATACACAGTCAACGTCTATATGCCGGAGATCTGGGAACCGAGGTGATGCAAAACTTTTTTTGATGTGTGTATCTCGCCGCAGCTATCTCTGTGCGGGTGTTGAAATTCTACGGTATTCGAGAAGTGCAAAGTTCATATTGCCGAGTTGTGAGCGCCCGGGAAGTTAGGCCACCCGCATGTCGGCCTGACAGAGAATTCAATAAGAACTGCAGACGTAACTTGAATGATTTCACGTGAGTGTTTGAACTAAATCTTTTTCACTGAAGTGTGAACTGGAACTGGTTATTGACTGTGAAACATATTTTGTGGCAAAAGAACTGTGAGAGTGACAAATAGAAGTGATAATGCCAGAGTGATTGCACGCAGGAATACCGCTGTGATGTTTCTAGGCATCGAAAGTGCGAGAACATTCTTGTTAGGGCGTGCTCAAGTTATAGGCCTTCAACTTCGTGATATATGTGGCAAATACTTCGAGTGATTGAGAGACGGGTGAAATTAAGCATACAGGGCCTACTATTCGCAATTCCAGCAAGCCTGGGGAGTACAAAACTGTCATAAGCGCTGTTATTAACATTTTTCCAACATGTGTGCGGATCATGGTAATCTGAGCTATAAATCTTCTGGACTTTTCTACGCGATGGCTAGTGAGATGATCATGCACTAAATATTTAAGATGGGTTAGGGAAGAAACGAAGAGGGAAGACGATGTCCTTTTCCAGCCGTTTAGGGTGACCAGAAACATCCAGAATGGGTCAGACTATGGGAACTGTCCAGAGCCATTGCAGACTTGGCCAGGATTTGAAGCAGCCAGATATGCAGTGGGGCACATAATGGATGAACCGGACTACGCCAACCATGTCCGATCTGGAGGCCAAAATGGCATCCTGAATATTTAAAGTAAGACCAGCCCATACATTAGTAGTTAGGTCTCGCGTAGTCATGTGTATCCAAGCTTAGTTCCATTTATTTTTGCTTAGCTTATTATATGGTATTTATCCTATATTTCGTCTATTTATCCAAACCTAGTTACCGTTATGTTTGATGAGCTCATTATATATTTAATCAGGTGTTAATCCCAGCGTAGATCAAGTGTTAGGTATTCTTGTTTAGTGAGGTTTTGCGACGATTATCGCACATGTTACTTTTCTCTACACCTCGTGATTCACTATAGTTGGTGTAAATAATATTTTTGATCTATTCTTGAATCAGTCTTTGAGTATTGGAAATCATATTTGACTTTGCGTGCCATTTTTGATGTGTAACATCTTTCCGCTCGGTTGCTGGACAGTTTTGTGGGAGTGATTTTGAAAATTGGGGACGGAAGTGGATCGGAACGATCGAGCGGGCAGTGGAGGATCCAACGGAAGTATTCACTGCCCGCTCGATCAATCGGATGGAAGTGTACTAGCTGGCAGTGGTGGAAAACGGAAGTATGCACTGCCTGCTCGATCGATCGATCCAGCTACCAGATTATCATTTTAAACGATATTTACCATATCAATATGACTCATTTTAACAGAATCCATATGAAATTACGTGTTGGTCTGTGAATGAAGAGGACCTGTTTATAAGGAATTTAAGGTTATGAGCGGTGTCGCGTCTATTAATCTAGTTGATCCATATCGTATTCTTTATTTAGGCTAGTGCTGGTGGAAGCTACAAATCATCTAATAAAATGAGTTCCGTATTATAAACTACAATATCTGTAAAACACTCCCTTTTACAATAACAATTGAAAATGTGTGTATTGGAAACAAGGCAGTGTGTGCTCTGTAGCGCGAGAATATTATTGTAATACAGTAGGCAATGCATTTAGCAGGCACTGGTTTGACGAGCACAGTGGCAAATGTTTCACCGACTTTCACTTGTCATTGAGCAGTTTATGAAACTTCACGTTCAAGGTTGAACATCACATGGGGTAGGACAAAGACGACAAATGACATTTAAGTAAGCGGCATTATTGTCAAGCTGTGGTTGAGTAGGCTAGTCAAATATTAAATGCATAACAGAATGTTGTTATATGAGTGGAATAAAAGCTGAGACTAGGTCATTTCATGATTGTAGGAAGGCATGTTTTGATTGTTTACGACAAATTGTATGAGAGTCTTGAGAATAATGAATGATATAGTTATTGAGGAGTGTGCTCACAGTATTTGAGAGTACAGTCGACGTTGTGTGTCACTTTTTTATTATGAATTATTAAGGAAGGAAGGAAGGAAGGAAGGAAGGAAGGAAGGAAGGAAGGAAGGAAGGAAGGAAGCTTGTAGTTTTGCGTGACCGTTAATCTCACAATCATGATCCACGGTACCTCCCTTTTACGTGGAATGCGAACCACAGGACATGGCATTTCAATTCGAAAATCTCACATGTACTGACCGGGAATCAAACCCAGTCTACCTTGGTGAGAGACTAACAGCTTGACCGCTGCGCCACAAGTGTGACAGTAGCATATCTCCAATTCAATCTATACATTCATCATAGTACCAGTCTGAAAATGGAGCGTAAATTAACATTTTAAGAATGTCCAAGCTGTGTAGTATACCAGTAGGATAACATGTCAGATGTTACACATCATATGCGACTACTGTAAGGCTTGTATCTTTTTTGTTTGTGTGTGTGTGTGTATGAGATTGATGCTTTTGTTTCGAATGGGATCAAGCTGTAGAAATAATGATAATGATGTTTCGAATATCGCATTGCACATAGCCAATAATTATAGAATTTTCTGAAATCTGAAATAATAATCTTTGCTTGAAAAGATTAATTATGAAACAGTGGTGAGAGTTATGAATAAGTATTGACCGACTAAAGATTTGTCTCATACGCTAGAGTATTAGAATTTTCGTTCTGTGATGGGCCAGGTAATCAATATGCTGGGTTTTGAGTACCTTTTGATATTTATTGGAGAATGAGTTGTGACCAGGTTTATTGAGGTTGTAATGTTGTATTATGTAGAGGCTGGTAATGCCTCAGTTAAACGGGTATGTCGAGGACATGGCACCGTTATGTTCGGGCTCAAGCATGATGGCTTGAGGAGTGATATTTATGAAAGTCAACGTGGTTATTTAATTATTTGTAGCAATGTTGAATAAGTTATGCAGAATAATAAATACGAGTGATTATTAGTAGAAAAGTTATAGCCCATTTAAAGTAATGAGGTCACGACAATGGATTTAAAGTAATGAGGTCACGACAATGGATTCTAGCTACTCCGAAGGTGATATTTAAAATATTAAGAATGAGTATTTCTAAATAATCATTTTCCAGTACAGTCTTGTCATAATGAGTGTGTGATGTGAAGTTGATAGATCTAGCAGTCAAATATCTGAGATATCATTAAATCTAATGTCAACTTACCTCAATTCTAATAATTTCAAGCAGGGTTTTCTGATAATTTATGTCCAACCAGTGAAGATAATTTGAAAATATTTTTGAAACAAGTGCGTGTGACAAAATGACCCGTGTGAATATGATGACAGTGAATAATAGGAGTGTGTGAACATGATGATACATATGGGGTTATTATCTATGTGCGCCCCGATAAACACGGAAAGCTAAGCCAGCTTTGACTGGCGCAGATCGCGGGTGCGCGTACCGGGTTCAGCCGGTGGTAGGTGCGCACTTAACACTTTTACCAAACATGTTCAATAATGTGTACTTACAGTGCTCATAGGCGATGCTGAAAATGTCCTCCCTCTCTTGTAACACACACCTGGCATCAGGCCTAAGAAAGTCCATACTACTTTCTCCGTCCGTTAAATAATCATTCTTTTGTTTGGGCCCGAACTCGGTAACAGTTATGTTACCAACCTTGTTTGCTTGTTTGTCACTAGATTTTAGTGGCTTTCCGTTCATTTTGTTGGTCCTTGGAAAAATTATATTTCCATGGCAACGTGAACATGGACGGTGAATGGATACATGTGATGAGGAGTTCGCAAATCAAGATAATTATTACGTCTCGACATTTGGTGATTTACAGAAAGGTAATGGTAGTTTCAGTCGATAAAATGGCAGTATATTGTGTGCGAATTAAGTTCTGTTTTAGGTCGTGCTAAGTTTATAATAATAGAGACATAATGAGATCCTGTATAGGTTAACTGATCTTAAGCTCTTAAATATTTGAGAAGTAATGATGGATGTGATGTGTGTTGCTCGTAATCCAGCCATCGGCTAGAAGTTTAGAAAATCTGCCCGCGTATGAATGAGAAATTATTATAGGCTATATATTGAAAACGTGTTAACACATACAGTACCAGTAGACGTTTTCTATTGGGATTAATGGTGTACATTATATTTAGGGGTAGGATGAACATCCTCTTTATTTTCTACATGTACATTCTCATCATTTCTCAAACTTTTTTTTCACTTGTTCATGATGAATAGTCTTGTCACTTTATTGCAGAATTACCATGCTGGCAAGAAGGTCGTGTACTGCTCTGAATTGTGATGGCGACATCTAACCAGCATAGGCACCTGCGTGGATTTCCCTTGGATGACCGTATGGTAGTAGTTTTATACAAATCCTTTGTATAAACCAGATACAGTATTGTCCATTTTAGTCACCTTTATCTGTGATGTAGATTTGTGTCTGTTCATCCCTGTAGTTAGGCTATTATCAGTCAGTTAGTTGAGGTTTTAAGGGGCAGAACTACGAGGTCATCTGCCCCTATCAGTAGATAGCATAAGCTTCACCCAAATGTTCTCCATGAGGAAGTTTTGTTTCTGGTTTGACAAATCATGATCATTATGTCTATGGTGACACCTTGAAAGAATTATACATGTAATTGCAAGTTTCCACGGTTAACATAGAGCCAAAAAATTAGGCTTGTGACTGTTTGGAGTGTGATAAGTTATCAGCAGGGCCCGGATAATCGTGTACTCAACTCCCTCCTCCCAAATGCCTTGCTGTTTGGTGGGTTGTGATATCTGGACGTGTAGCGATGAATTCATAGACTCGCTATTATTACGAAATGCCTCTGGAGCTTTGTCCCTTCAGAGGTAGAAAAGTCTTAATTGGAACAACTGTGAATGTGGATGCCATTGCTATTGTAAACCAGATACCAATTGCCTGATCAGGTATACTGTACTGCCACTTGTCCCACATCAACTATGCACAGTGAACATATACATAACGTCTTTTGTGCCTCATTGTGTAGTGGCTAGTACTCTTGGCTGTCACTGCGGAGGCCCGGGTTCTATTCCCAACTCTGCCAAGAAGTTTAATTCTGGCTTGAGGGTTGCGCAAAAACTGAGAAGAGGCAAGTTCCAATCACACCTCAGCCATCCTGGAAGTGGCTTTCTGTGGTTTCCCCACTTCTATTCCAGGCGTATGCTTAATTAAGACCACAGCCGCCTCCTTCTTAATCCTCATCTGAGTTACAACTACACACACTAATACAGCCTTCACCATAACACCGGTTATCAGACAAATTCCACACACACCTAAGTACACGGGGCGACATGACCACAATGTCGCAAAGCCCTGAAATGAATCAACAACACAATATAATTTCTTTAGGTGGCTTCAACACTGCAGCCCCCTGTGGGTGGGGGTTTAGACTACACCCATGGTATCCTCTGGCTATCGTACAAGGCGACTAAAAGGAGCAACCTTCGCTATCCTTTAAGGCTTCCTACTTGTCTTATGAATTGCCCCCCTTAAGGGTGGGAGGGATGGAATACACCCACAGGCAGAGTTGGACGGTTGGCACACGTGCTGTGAAAGTATTCTGGAAATATATATAATCTGGTGTAACAATATGTTAATGTTGTAGTAATTTCTAAACATTGCACTTTGTCAGTACATGTGTGTGTGTAACCTACTGTATATACTGTAGTTTAATGTAAAGTTTCTACATATTTGGTAGCTGCAATCATGTAAGTGCAGTGCTAGGCCATGGGGTCTATCTATCTGGTGACTGGTTTTGGATTTTTTCTGGTCAGGTTTACCATTTTCAACATCCCCCAATGGCCTGGACGGTACCTCGCTTCATTCCAACTGCTTGGTCATATTCATTTATTTCATCCTTTTATCAGCTCCTTGTGATGTTGCCATCTATTACGACATCCGGCTGTACACATTGGCTAGGTGGAAACGCATCGACTTAAATTAATGCAATATTTCAATGGTGGTATTGTATTGGATGGCGGTTCACTGATATCTTGTTTCAATTTTTATAGCAATTCATTGTATCCCATCTCCGATCCCTCTGAAAGAATAATAATTAGGTGTAGGTATGCCAGCAGCTAAAGCGCAGCGTTCGGCCATGGGCCCAAGCTCTCTGCTGACTTGGTGGACGTGGGTTCGAACCCCACCATCGCCATCCTTGAAATGGTTTTCCGTGGTTTCCCATTTTCAACTCTAGGCAAATGCTGGGACGGTGCCTCTGACAGGCCACGGCCGCTTCCTTCCACATCCGTGCCCAGTTTCATTAAATCATCTCTCGTTCCGGTGCGCAGGTCGCCCACGGTCGTTGACTAGAAAGACCTGTACTCGGCCTCTCAGGAGGCCACACGACAAAAAAGATGACAGGGTAGATATACGTGCACATGTTTTGAACTTCACCAGTCCTCTTCAACAAAGCAACGTCATCATTGCCTAACTTTAAAACGATAGATTTTAGCATTTAATGTGCACATTTCAAAGCACACATGTTGTGAGATAATGGGTGAAGTTATAAAGTCTAATGTAAATTTATATTTAAAGGGCATAGAGTATTTTCAAGAATATTGACAACTTGTCTGTAGGACACACTCTTTCCCGGCGGCTTCGGTGGCGTAGTTGGTAGCATGCTGAGCTTCTATGCCCAAGATAGCGGGTTCAAACCCGGCCGAAGCCGTCGGATTTTTTAAGAGCGTCAAAAATCCCTCAGTATGCCTTTCTTTGGAGGGGAAGTAAAGCCGGCGGTCCCATGTCATAGATTTATGGCATGTTAAAGAACCTTCCACTAATTACACTGTGTGAAGCTAAATTGGATAGATTAAGAATGTAAACAACGCTCTTAGGTTTCTATGTTCGTTGCCAAGAGCCGACTGCAGTGGCGTCTAGTAGCTAAGTTCTGAACTAGGCCTAGTAGTCGTTGACGGTGGCGGCAGAAGTAAGAACTATTTGAAAAATTCTAATTTGCAGTCTGTACTTAAATTAAAAAAACAGATACACACACTAATACAGCCATCACAATCAACACCGGTTATCAGACACATTCTACACACACCCAAAGTACACGGGGCTACATGACCGCGTTGCCGCAGCCCCTAAACTGAGGAACCAACCAACACTCTTTCCCCTCTCTCTTTTAAATCAATGGGCACAATAATCCTGTGATGCAGATTTTTTTCTGTGTATTTAACAGTAATATGATGTGGCTTCGTACATTTGGCCTGCAGGGGTCCTTTTAACATGCCCGAAACAGGAGGTTTTAATTGCCATTAAACTGAGGTGGGGGGTATTAAATGTAATTGGTAATGTGTTGCACCATTACGTTCAACCACATATTCCAAATGTCCCCTCCCTCTTATTTCTTGCAAGAAATGCTGCATTAACTGGAATTGTGTTGCTTTACAGGCTGAAAATTCATGTTCACCAAAAATAATCCTCTTTGAGTTTACAGCTTCTTCAGCCTGAGGATTGATCGAAGCTAGCCAAGAGGTTTTCCTGCGTTGGAGTGTACTTGGCTGTGGGTGATCAGTTGTTTTCCATCGTCCTGCAGCATAGCCGATCATCTGAGTGCAGCCCGGCATGGTCTTCTTCAATCCTGTCTCCAGTCGACTAAGCCATTGACGTTCACACATCAGAAGTTATGACTCACATGTGAAAGAATGTACAATGTGTACCGTGATTGAACATAAATTAATAAATCAATTGAAACTGTCTGGAAAATCAGCTTTCTCATTTCCTTGAAGACAATCCTCAACCCTGCCTATATTTTTTCTGTAAATGCAGTTGAAAATCTTTTAATCATTGAGGCCAAGTTAATTGTAATGAAATGACATTATTGGGTATATACAATTTATTTAGAGATGGAGGTATAGCAGACAAGAAATTGGCGTACTGGGTCGGAATAGGGGTACGGTAATTTTGAGGTTATGGTATCTTAATATTGCAAACTTGCATGAAACTTCATGATTTATTTATTTTTATCGTTGAAACTTCAAAAAGACTGTTCGCTTGTACTTAAACGACTTAAAAGGGCGAAGCAACTGAAAAAAGTAGGAAATAAAACATCGACCGTCCTTTTTTTCTTCTCATCGTACCAACGTCATAGACCACAACGGACGTATGAAATTCAAGTTTACGGTGTCCGTTGCCTCTTAATATTCAATCTAAGTAATATATTGGCATTCAAAAATAAAACGTAGTTGCTTTAAAGCAACAATAACGATTTGTATCCAGATTAATCAAACTCGATTCGATTTCCTCTCATTTCGTAAGTAGGGAAACGTACTCGGCGAAAGCATCCTAGATCCTTCGGTCACTTATATTTCTTGCACAATATACGGCCAGTTATTGCATCTCAGTGGCGTTGGAATTCGCCACGTGGTGCGCACCACGCAACGCTTTTTAGTAGCTTTGCGCACCATGTGCGTTTGAGTTGGAGCCCAAACAATGACGCAATCGCTGAATTTAACGGAACGCAGAAATAGCAGAGAGTCCCTACTCTGTTATTATATGCTCCTTGCCTGGCATCTTCTGATAAAAGAATGTCTGTCAACTGTTTTATTATTTACGGAGCCTGTTTCCTTGAATCGTTTATCGAGCCTCCTAATTGTATTGGCATTAGGCACAGGTCTTCTTGGAAACTTGATTCGAAATTTTCGTCTCGTTTCAAAACAAGATTTTCTGCTTTACATATACGAATTATGGATATACACACGTTCGCGCAATGTGAATTGGTGTCTAGGCATGACCAACAATCACACTTATCACAATACTCGCTAAACATGCAGCACTAACGTCTAAGCTTTGCAGATACACGTCCATATGAATGACAAAACACGTGTGAACTAACGATATGAGTCAGCGGAGCGTGCAAACCACCGGCTGAACCGTGTACGCGCGCCCGCGATCTGCGCTAGTCAAAGCCGGCTTAGCTTGCCATGTTTTCCGGGGTGCACATAGATAATGACCCTGTATTTAGTCAATAAGGCATTTTCTTTTGACTGAAGGTTCACTATTAACTTTATTAGCAAGGAATCTCAGGGTCACGAACTCTAATTTTAGAAACCTGAGCTATAGGCAGGAGTGGTATATTTTATTTTCTTGATATTTTTATTAAATAAAGTGGAGTGTTTTTAAGAATTTTGTGTTTCGTTCTTTCCTATATTCAAGCGTGGAACTCGAATTCGGTTTAGCACCATTTTTATACCAAGTTTCCCCTGAGAGCTTTCGAGTCTCGTGCTCGGCCGATTTCGAGGTTCACGCATATGTGGGCGTTGGTCACCGGACTAACGGGCAGAGTAAAATACACAGCACCGTTTTAATTCTATTAAAATTAATGCTTAATGAAACTTGAGATTAATTATGAAAAAATATTACATTTGCTCACTGTTCACCAACTCAATCGAGCGTTCAAGCCTGAAAAATATTCACCTGGTGTATTTTTTCATCTTCTTGGATATTTTGTCATGAGAGAATGAACATTCATTACTTCTCTTGTAGCTCCCCTGTGTTGTCTTCAGTGCATTCATGAACTTCATTCGTATGAATGAAAGTCTCTACCACTACACGATTTATGTCAGGATATTTCTTGTAAAGAGATTCAACCAAATTGGTAATGCACAACTTATCTCTTGAGACCATGGTACTTCTTGAATTCATCTTCTAGCAATTTTGCCTTTTTTTTTCAGCTTTCAGAAAGCTCTATGAGTCCACCGAACGACAAACCTTTGATCCATGTATTTTGTGGATTCATAGTCTGCGATTCAGATCTAGTAGCATATATGTATAACTACCAAGGTTTGGACATGTCGCTCTAAGCTTTTTTGCTACCCACCCAGAAACGTAAAACAATGCATTGGCTTCCATTTCATTTAGGGGGGTTTTCAATTCGTTTTCAGGAATCGATGAGGCGATAATTTCTGTGGTGACATCTACTTCGCTATCTTTCTCCGGATGATCCTCTTCCTTCTTGCATAATACACCAGATATTCCACGCACTTTGGCTGGAATGTATTTGGAATTATTAGAATTATTTTGAAGAAGTCCTCGATTTCGCCCTGAAAATTCTTAAACGATATAATGTGTCTAAAGGAGAACGATGATCATTCAGACCACCTTTCGTCCTAATCTGTGAAAACAGATTTTCTGATTCCATCAGTACTTGTTATCTTCATTTTACAAATTTCTCTTTTAAGTCTGCCAATTTCTTAGCTTTTCATTACGATTTTCTTCTCCAGATCTGCGTTCTTTTGTCGCAACTTCTTATTTTCCATCTTCAAAACATCCATTTGATTTTCCTCCGTTATAGTTTGGACGCCATCACACACATTTTGAACAGAGTACGAGCTTCCTAAACTTTGATCAACAGTTCTTTTGTTTTCTCTCTTCTCACTACGTATTTCACGTTCACGTATATGCAAGTGGATTTCTTGGGGGTATATGTGTACCTAATTTAAGTAAAGGCACAGCAGTCTATTTGAATTTTCTCTTAGGAATTAAATTCAGGAATGAATGATACTTTATATGCGCACTCCCGGGTTCCGCTTCGTTTTAATAAGACTGTTCGTACTGTGCCCGAAATTAGGATAATTTAGGATGAAAATGATGTTATCCGAGCCCATGATAAAATTTAACATTAGAATATAAATCTTGGAAGTTGGCTCAAGGCGAGTTTTGTTAGTGAGCGCAGGCAATGGGAGAAACCCATCACGTGATCAGAGACGTCTAGATTACTCTCGGTCATTGAAAAGTGCCTAGCAACAAGGAAATTGCGCGAAATATTACCAATTTATTGTTAGAAAATATATCATTGGATATATGCTCACAGCCAATGAGAGGAGGCTTTATGAAGCAGACATGGATTTTTACCTAGTTAATGTGATTAACTATGCCATTTAAGCCCAAAGTAACGATTTTAATCCATTGAAAACTTAAAGAAAATTAAAAGAAGATATTGTTACTACTTTGAATGACGCAAATCGGAAGATTTTCACCGTAATAAGAAGTATTGCAAGTGAGCGCCCTTTATTGCGTGGCATTAACTTTGGCGCAATTTTCAGACGAGCTGGAGGGGAGACAGCAGTCATGAGCGTTCTTCCCTCGACAGACTTGGTAGCGATAAGACGTATTGTCCGGAGGAAATTCATTCCCGTAGACAAGCTATAGTGCGAGGTCCTTCGACACCCTAGGCAGCGGTACTACCGGACACCATAGAGACATCCCCGCTTCGAATTTAGGCGAAGTTGAGCGGTGGACAGTTCATTAAATTATAGACAAGTGTTTTACTTAGTCTAATTAAAAGTGTTACTAGTTTACTTATCAAGTGATAGAGTATAACTGTAGAGAGATTTAGAAAAATCGAGCGACAATTATTCGAGATATTTGAGACTTTGTGGTGTTTGACAAAGTTGCTCAAGTCATAGAAGGAAAAGCATTTTTGTTCGGTGAGACTTCAATCCAGACGAGTCCACATAGCAGCTCAAAGTGAGTAAAGTGATATTACATAAATATTGTGAGTGTATTGTATATGAACACTATAATGACTTCGAACATTTATGAAGAAGAAAGAGTTAATGACGTTTTAAGAATGTCAGTGATGACGTATTAAACCATTTCGCGTCAGGGATATATCGAGACAGAGTTTTGACTACAACTATGGAACAACGTTAGAGTAACAATGACAAGATGTATAACATCTAGAGAAACAGAATGCCGAGACAACAGGATGCATTAAGTACAATTCCATCCAGTACATTTAATGTATTTCCATGTACATTCATTCTCGACCATGAGCATATACAATCTTTCATTGACCAACCAAATGAACATTACCATCTACAATAGCGAACCGACGTTCAACTTTCGAGTTTGTTCCGTAACGATGAGGCTATACAGAATATGAAAATGAATATCCACAGCCTGCTTCCAGTCTCCGACCGGGTCAGGAATGGAATGAATGAAGCACCCATCTGGCGGCGAGGATATGAACTGTGCCGGCTGCCGAGGCCTGACGCACTCCTCTGGGGCAATGATTAAATGAATGACAGATGAAATGAAATGATAGTGGAGAGCGTTCCTGGAATGAAATTTTGACAGGGAAACCCGGAGTACCCGGAGAAAAACCTGTCTGCCTCCGTTTTGTCCAGCACAGATCTCACATGGAGTGACCGGGATTTGAACCACGGACCCAGCGGTGAGAGGCCGGCGTGCTGCCGCCTAAGCCACGGAGGCGGCGCTATACAGAATATATTGCTCTATAATAATGGAAGAACTTCTAGAGATGTCGGCGTTTTGACGGAGTGCAGAAGAGATCAGCCCGATGATAGTTCGAGATGTAATTCCAGTCCGGAGGACGCTGTTCGATACCAGATGGAAACGAGTATGCCGAGAAGGAATCCTTTCCATTCTCGAGGAAGCAGACAGTGTCCAAAGGAGGGGACTAGATTTGTTTTGAACGAATCATACCTGGATGACGAGGACGATCCAGTTGGATATTTTCTAATGCCCGACAATGAACTTCAATTGCTACAAGATGAAGGTAGATGTTTTCCATAATTATTCTTGTTTGAGTGTGTCAAGGGCATTTCGGAACAACATTTGTATACATTTTTGTCATGTATTATACTTCGATGTTTAATAAATTTTTAATCTTCGAATCTGTATAAGATGAAAGTCATTTCATCATCTATATCTTTTTAAATATTTCAAGATTCAGTTTGTGAACTGAAGTCAGTTGTTTGAGAAACTTAATTCCTCTGGGAAAATGTTTGAAGAAGTCAGTATTCTTCGATTTAGATTTTTATTCAAGACTTCAGACTTTTAGTCTAGAGCATTCATTAAATTCATTTCATTTTAAATGAACTTGGGTGTTCTTTTTGTAAGAAGAAAATATATATTTAGGAGAAGAAATATCATGATTATTTGAAATAATCCGACGATCTAAGCAAGTTATATTCGTCGTGAGTTTTATGTGAAAGTGAATAGACATTAACATTCTTTTGTAGAGTGATGCTATATTCAGTCAACGAGAAACTTATATTAAGCTTGCGGAAGACTTTGCTTTTCATTAAATACTTGATAGATAAATCATTCGATCTTAGGAAAGTATAGTTAAGACTTTTTCCAGTCATAATCGATCCTTATTGAGCGACAAGATAACACGGGATGTTATCTAAGCACATCTGTAACGCCACGTTAATTGTCAACGTGATTTTACAACCGTGCTATTTGTAGTAACGACTAGCAAGAGATACATGTATTTTTATTAAATATTTGGAGACATGGTGTCTTATGTCTGAGTAATTTTGTTTAGTAAACCATAATTGATGTAGTAATACCATCGTTTAAGGATAACTAATGTAATTGTAGAACAGGCATCTCTGTTCATTAATGTGTTGTATTGTTGAGGCAACAATAAGATCTAAAGCTAATAGAGAGCTATACCAGTACAGTAAAACCATTTTTAAAGCAAGAGTGTTAATGTCTTGTGTGTTTTACAGAGGAGTTATGGAGATTTTTGCCATAAGTAAGTTGTTTGTTTTACGAAGGAGTTGTCCGTATTTAGTGTCATTATGTACTGAGGATGTATAAAAGCAGAATTGTTGTATTTGAAGAAAGTCAGTGGAGACTTTATTTGCAATTAGATCAGCAGCCTAGATGTCGTTTTTAGTTGGCGGAACTCCATTAAGAAAGGATATAAAGTTCCTGTTCTCTGAATTTATTATTAACTTTTATTAAACTAAACTAGAAGCAACAATGTACTTATCTTAACTGATCGGACATTGAGTAACCGATTTCGACTTTTAACCATGAAATGACGAATGTGGTCAAGCATTTTGAGAAAGGAAACATAGTTATTATACTATGAAGAGATGCGTTGCGAAGGAAGCTAACGCGGTCATATCGCTCAAATATTAATCTTAGGAGCGATAGTCGTTTGTGTATATATTGTAAGTACTTTATTTTGTTTATATGAAAGGTTCTTTAATATTTAATATTCATTATAATAGTTAAATGTTTTCAGTTTAGGTAGTAGTTGAAAGGGAGCGATTTTTTTTAGAACGTGTGTGTTTTTAATTGTTAATATAGAGTGAATGATAGCGTCGGTAGTCATGAACATCGATCGCGATTGTAAGAATGATTGTTTAAAGTGTGAATGAGTTTTAGACAGGATTAGTCAAGTTATTACAGCTTTTGTAAGTCGTTGTATGGTGAAACGCGAGAGCTAGTTTACCGTTCATTTGAGAGCATTGAGTGCCAGTGGAGGCTATCAAAGCTGAGACCACGCAGTCCCGCTTGGGCGAGGAGCGTGCAGCGAACAAATGAATGGCAATGTAACACCTGTGATACAGAGGCCAGTTTAGAAGGTTCTGACATAACAGTTCAGCTATTAGCAGGCACGCGCCACAAATATGTTTGGTATTTTATTGGAACGCACGCTTCCAAGATGCAGTAGAGTAAATCGTTTTGATCCATTTTTAATACTAGGAGACGGCCGAGCGCCGTGTAAATTCAACAGTTTAATCTGCATAATTGTAGGGAATTTGTGTGTGTGTGTGACAGTGGCGTACATGTAGATCTAAATATAGGATGTTATGTAGTTAAGTAGTGTTATGTAGTATTTATTAATAAATTTATATTTTTCTACGTGTGTGTTCGATGTTCATTTATTTCTATAATGAGACATGTTATGGAACAGCATAAATTAGATAGGATGTTTCTTTTCCCATCCAACATAGCCCCGAGAGAAATCAGGTAGGTGTTGCACACCTGCGTATAAAAGATAGTCAGTTATATCCATAACATGTTTCCAGCTTGCTGTGTATAATCTTGGAGAATTCTCTGGCGGAATTGTGAGACAGTCTTTAGCCGGGATGTTCACATTTCAAAAATCCAACTTTGTTTCGAATGACCAGGGACTACCTTGATTTTTACGGGTACAGTACTGTGCCCGTATATTCGAGAGGAGCTCTGTCGGATATCTGTAGCAAAGCTGGATTGTAGATATTGACTGCACCGGCTAAATTACTAATCAAAAATACACTCCGACATGATCCTCGAAAACATACGCAGAAGTAAATACGATGAAACTGTGAATTACATATATGCACTTAGCTCAAGGCGAGCACCTACCTAGGTATTCTCTCGGGGTTTACATAGTCAGCTCCAGACCTAAAATGGGGGTTTCACAGTGTCATCTCTCTATATCTAAAATAAATGAAGCTAACACGACGTCTAGCAACGTACTAAACAATTTAATAACATAGGTAAACTAAAACTAAACACACCAATTAATTAATAAAAACACACACACTCATTCACCCCTTTCCTCATCTACGCCACTGAAAAGCCGTGTTTCTAGAACACCGGGACATACATTTTGGTCGGCCTAAGCCTTTTCTACAAGCTAAAACAATTAACAGAGACTGGCGTGGTTCACATTCCTCTGCCACGCTTTTAAAGGACACCTGCGCCACTCGGCGCGTGCCTGAGTCATGTGACTGCGTTATATAATAAAACCGTTGTTTCACCGGGCTTCCGGCTGATTTCATTCAAGAATTGCTGCGATGACAACAACCCTTTTCATTTGTGGGCCAAGCATTGGCCTTGGGCTAGAACGAGTTCTACAGGCGAACCTCCGTTCGAATGCAGTCTAACAAGAATACACCTCTCTGTCGCAAAATGACAGCAATAAAATCTCATTCACTTGTAACAAAATAGCAAATATTCCAGCCATCCCTCGCTCGAAATACATAAAACTTTCACACATCATTGCATTTATCCTCTCACGTCGTGATATCCTGACGGAGTTTTTCCCATCCATACTGAACAATAAGTAATACTCATTCAAAACATATCGACTTTCACACTAAGCACTTTTCAAAAACATTAGACAACTTACTATTATTAACACGGTATTCCCTTGATTGAATAATTATATCAAGCTTATTTACATCATGAATCTGGGTTACAATTAATAGCGTGAGCTATTATAATAATAAAAATGTTATCTGTATATACAAAAGAGCATCAGCTCCGATCTCGCATTAAAGCCTACCGCAACTTAATGGGATCCACACAATCTTCCTCATCTCTTGAAATACTACTGCACAATTGTCATTACTGGTTCGTAGCCATATTTAGTCGGATATGTTCGACCCACTAAGGCAAAACATACCCATTTACATAATCGTGTTTAATAAAGGTTAATAAAAATAATACAAAACAGACGTCAATATCCGTCTTCTCGCCTAAATTTCGGTTCAACCCTACCGTCTCCACATACCCCAAAGTCGTGTATAAAATCACAAGGAGTTCTACAAACTCACGTTCTATGCCATAATGCTATAATACCAAATAGTCTTGCCAATGCAACGACTTTAATACAATGCGGTAACTACCTCGCAAACGACTCCTCGTATTCCATCTGGATACGGAATTACAAACACTTTAATACACACATAAAGGTTATCACCTTCTCTTCCACAAAACTAGCATTCATTGAAATGGTCATACTTCTCAGTGTTGCCAAACCAATCGCTGGTATTTCAAACAATTACATCAGTTGTTCATCTTTATACATGCAAACGACTTTTGGACAAAGCGTGAGAGACCCCCTTGTATTTACTTTAAAAACGATACTGGGATATCTCCAAACTGTTGCGTGTACATTTAATAAACATACTGTACTGTCTCTCCATTACCTCTCTGGTTTCACCATCACAGATGAAGGAATATCACGTCTACAATATGACGTTATATTACCCTTTGTGAATAAATAACTACAAGTGTTATTTCTGTATGTCCGATAAATATCAATCCCGACGGGGTAATCTAGCTAGGAATTCCTTACCGTCGAATGATAGTAATCTTCCAAGAAGATTCAATTCTCTAATGATTTTAATTGAATAAAATATACAGTTCGTCAAATTCGTAATGTGTCTCCATTCTGAACGAATGTCTATGAGTTCTTATGACTTTCAT
This sequence comes from Meconema thalassinum, assembly GCA_946902985.2. Taxonomy (NCBI): domain Eukaryota; kingdom Metazoa; phylum Arthropoda; class Insecta; order Orthoptera; family Tettigoniidae; genus Meconema; species Meconema thalassinum. Next base: position 882,056,210 of record OX336389.2, on the reverse strand, counting down.
CGATTCCAAGTTAAATGTTTCTTTCCAACTCGATGCTAAGTTCATAACGATGCTGTGATATTTCACAATATATCACTGTTTCTTTCTTCTGTCTTGAAGTTTCTCCTCGACGAATAAGAAGCCCAAATTGAATTAATAAAATAATTTAATTGGTAACATAGACGAAAATGTCTATCACCTAAATTCAAAATGAATTCATAAAAGTCAAAAATAAATTTACGGTTCCTTAATGTAAATTACAGGAATACTGATTTCTTAAACAAGTTAAATATCTCAGTTCAGAAACTGGATAGTAGACAACAATAAGAAAATGTCGAAAGACGATCACCACAAATGATCTCGTAGAATAAAATGTTGTTACATGGAATACATAATAGTTCTGTCGAAATATGGATAAAGGAATTGCTCCAGAATGCCACTGTAATGCTCTAACTACAAATTAATGAACACTGCTACCTTGACTGGAGATCTCGAAGTTCTAGTTAAGTATTAGACAATACTCAGTTGTTTCATCCCTGAAGGAATTACGTTGGACCCTAGTTCGTCCCCTCGAACTGACAACCTCGGACAAGGGAGGATTCCCTCTTCCGGAAAACATCAAGCTCCATCTGGGATCGAACTGCGGACTCCCATCCTTCATCTTCTTTGTTGCCAGGAAATCCCTGGACATCTTGAAAATATTCTTGTCTCTTCGTTTCTCCTTCATGATACAGCTTCATTATATTATCGAGTAGTGTTGAAAGTTCAGCTTCATATTCCCAAGTACATTCGAAATGGAAGTCATGGACCTCACTCGTATATAAAATATGCGTTGAGATGGACTATGAATATTATTATGTAGTCTCTGGTGTTAAGTCCGAGCTCATGTATGACGATAATGTACTAGAATGTGGTTGTACATAACGTCTCATGCTTGCTCGAAAAGTAGACTATCATGAACAATCGCCCTATCGAAGCTCCATTGTTCAATATACTACTCTGTCATGAATGTATTCCTGGCGCACATACTTTCTTAGTCCATAATTTCAATCATATTACAGTTCTTTAAAGTCTTCATTCGTTGAATATACACATTCATCATACTTGTGTAACAATATAGTTCCTCAATAATAATAATGACAATCACTGTTACTCACGTGAATCTGTGCACACGGATCTGTATTCGCTGCAGTCTGGCCTGAACTAAAATGCTTTACTGCGCTGGATTCCGTTACTTTTCTATTTCGTTTCTAAAATGTCTGTAGTTCTCAAAATCTTCCTTTAATCGCGCTGAAAGTTTGTAACACGCTTCTATGTGTTCTAAAAAGGAAAGGAAGCTTGTAGTTTAACGTGACCGTTAATCTTGAGATCATGAGCCACGGGACCTCCTTTTTACGTGGAATCCGAACCACAGGACATGGCATTTCACTTCGAAAATCTCACATGCATTGACCGGGAATCGAACCCGGACCGCCTTGGTGAGAGGCATACAGCTAGACCGCTCCTATGTGTTCTGAACTAGCGACTGTAGTTAAAATGATTGTTCTAATATCGAATAGTCAAAAGTTATTGCGGCATTTACACTCCTCGCAACTTCACCTATATCGTAAGCGCGGCGATCTCCACTATCTAGCCTCAATCTGCGGTGTCTCCACGAGTCAACCACTCTCGGACTCGGCTAAGACCTTCAGGACTGCAACTCTCCCGGAATACACGTCTGAACGCTTCCAACTTTGCAGGAACAAGAGTCCTGATGCCTTGCGTCTCCCCTCCAAGACACCAGATCTAGCCGCCATTTTTCGTTCCCTCGAAAAATTAAGCGGGCACTAGAAAAATACTTATTCTGACGTATTTCGACCTCCTGTCGACTTCTATAATATTTATAATATTTTCTTATAATATTCTTCACATTATCAATTCATAAAATGACTCTCTTGGGGCCTAAATGTGATAATTCTCCATAAAATTTAGTTGAAGGAAATCCCGTCTTCTCTAAGACTTCTCCTTATTGGCTGTGTGCATATATCCAATAGTGTAATTTATCACATTATTTAAACATTTTCTTGGATTATTCGCTGTTGCTAGGTCAATTCTATGCTTCTCGAACCTTCGGTGGCGCAATAATATCACGTGACGAAGTCTCCCTCCTGGCTCAACGTAGCAACACGACTGGTTTGTGCCAAGTTCCAGCATCGATATTGCTTGGTAAAATTTTATCATTGGGCTTCAAAAATAATCCCATTTTCATCCCAAATAATTCAGTTTTCGGGGGCAGTACACAAAGCCACCGTGCATCGCATTCCAAGCATCGTAGAAAACTGATAGAGAAAAACGCCAATAGGCCTTCTAATATCGTAACACGAAGCTAATAATACACAAATAGCGCTTTCATTTAACGATCACTTACCTATTACTTGGATATACTTGTAGAGCAGCACTTAATGAAACGCTATCAAACGCCAATTAATGACACATAACGAGAATAGATAAACTCATCAACACAACCCCATAAAGGATAGCTGAAACTGCCAGCTTACGGGAGACTGTGGTGTTAGCTGTTGCCGGGTCGAAGCAATACGTCATAAGCAGGGGGAGTAGAGCGCATACGCGCGGAACGAGACAACCTCTTATACCGGGTAGTCCGCCAGCCCCTTGTGATCCAGTTTTATGCATCCCGTCACGTATACTACAATTCTAAAATATATCGGTCCCTCTCCCTAAATCAGGATAATATAACGAGATGTGTGTTTACGGGCTAGAAGAACGCAGGAATCGTGAGCGCCTCTATTAATTTGGTATGGGTACCTCGAATGAACCCGTAAAACGAGCACAGATACGCAGAACACGTACTTTAAAACAGGAGGTGCATGCACAGACCGAGAGCAGGTATTGAATAGACTGGGAAGTGCGCGATGCGGGTGAAGCGTTTCAGTAGCTCACATAGCAAGCGTGCGGTAGGATGTATGATAGTTGCCAGTGCTCGGGTGTTCGATGGTTCAACTGCCATATTTTTTACATGCAGTTGCCTGGGATGTGGCAAGGTTGTATACTTAATAGTTTTGACAGACTGATTTGTATATTTGGCTCTGTAAAAAACTATGTCACCGCGGAGGCCCGTGTTCGATTCCCGGCTATACCACGACATTTAATTCTCGTCTGAGGGCTGGAACGGGGTTCACTCAGCCTCGTGGGGCACACAAACTGAGTAGAGGTGGGTTCGCTTTCTGCCTCAGACATCCTGGAAGTAGTTTTCCGTGGATTCCCACTTCTCCTCCAGACGATTGCTGGAGGTCGAGCTTATCCATAGATAATTAACATATCCACATGCTCGTCGCTGGAATACATATCGAGGCAGGTCCACGACCGTCTTTCTTCCCACTCCCTTTGCTGCCCTTACCTTCATTAGACCCAAGTTCCTGGTCACCTGGGCGATTGGCTTGTCACCATTCCAAGTTGTATCTGCTGCCAAGGTGTGTTCAGTTCCGAGACACCGTCCTGGAATGCGACGGTAGAGGACTGATCCCTCGCAGAGTCCGAGGTTGAAGCCGAGCTTGGAGGGTAAGCGATCAGAGAAAGAAAGGACCGTATGTACCGTTGCATAAGCTATGTTGCTGTATTGGACGAGGATGAGGAGGTGATGGCCTGTGGCTAGGGCACAGGCAATCAGTTATATACGTCGTACATGTTCCAAGCTTCGTAGACCACAGGTAGGGCAAAGTGTGCGCCATTGGAACGATAAAAACATGCGATGACATGTCAGTATGTAGCTGCGCGAACTCTCCTCCTTCGAAGCAATTCACAACACAAAGTTTATTCACTGCCTCGAGATGTATTCCAGCGACGAGTATGTGGATATGTTACTTATCTTTGGATAAGCTCGACAGAATGCATACCAGGCACAACGCCTGTACCAAGAACGCTATCCGGATAGACGACAACCGATAGCGATGGTATTTCAGAGTGAGGAAAGACGCCTGCGGGATACTGCATCCCTGAGAAGGACACGGCCTGTTCGAGATCATCGCGTGACGTCTGCTCACAATGAAGAGGTTGTTTTTGACGCTATCCTGCGTAACCCTCATAATAGCACACGGGCCATTGCACAGACGAACATCACCCAGGCGACTGTTATGCAGATTTTGCATACCCACTGGTTTCACCCGTACCATCTGCACTTACACTAGGAGTTCCAGGGTCATGATTTCGATGCCCGGGTGGCGTTCTGTAAATCGATCCTACAGCATGTGGACACTGATCCTGCTTTTCTCGTGACCATCTTATTTACGAACGAAGCACGATTCCACAACAATGGAACCGTTAATCGCCAAAATATGCATTACTGGAGTATGGATATTCCCTATTGGGTGCGAAAGACAGCTTTTCAGGTACAGTGGGGCATACATGTATGGTGTGGCATCGTGGGTGATTACCTCATCGGTCCCTATTTCTTTGAGGACAATTTGACGGAACAACGCTATCTACGGTTTCGTCAAGATGAACTACCACAGTTTTAGGAACATCTGCCACTCCTTGACCGCTGGAGGATGTGGTTTCAAAATGACTGAGCTCTACCGCACACGGTGGTGGTCGTCTGGAACCATCTCCAGGCGACGTATCCTGATAAATGGATAGGACGGGGAGAGCCTGTCCCCTGGCCCGCTAGATCGCCGTATCTTACGCCCCTGGATTTTTTTCTGTGGGGCCATGCAAAACAACTGGTGTATGCACAGGAACCGGCCGGTTCTGGTCACCTTAGACAGCTCATCACCGAGGCATGCCGATCCGTTTCGCCAGAGATGTTGCAAAGAGCCAGACGGTCCTTACAACATCGCGCGCAGCTTTGTATCGACCACGGAGGTCGTCACTTTGAGCAGGTGCGGCGTTAAACGTCGTGGATAACTGAAATCCTGTCACATGTTTCCTAGCCTCTATCAACCCAGCTCCACACCAAGGGCCAAATAAACAAATCAGTCTGTGAAAAACTGTTGAGTATACAACCTTGTCACATCCTAGGCAACTGCATTAAAAAGAAATTACATGGAACTTCAACCTTCAAACTCTCGAGCACTGTCAACTATCATACATCCTACCGCGCGTTTGCCATGTGAGCTACTAAGACGCTTGATCTGCAGCGTGCATTTCCCAGTCTATACAATACCTGCTCTGGTCTGTGCGTGCACCTCCTGTTTTAAAGTACGTGTTCTGCGTATCTGTGCTCGTTTTAAGGGTTCTTTCGAGGTACTGTCCCCGTAAATTGAATTATACAGAGACCACGGTGGCTATTTTGGAAATTATGAAGAAAGTTATGGCTGTCATAGTTATGGCGTGGGTAGTCATGACGTAAGCACGGATGACGCAGACGTTATGCCAGCAGGCTACTTGAGCTGAGATTCTCAGTGACGTCAGCATTTATTCGAGAAAGATCCGAGATTTACGACGCAGTCGCAGGAAACGTGGAATTCTGCTGAGGAAGAAATTATGCTATTGGAGGGGAGGCTCGAACCAATGAACGATAGTCTGAAGGAAGACGGAGATTGCTGAAACTATGGTATTTTTATTACTTTTTGGAATGCAGAATTGTGGAAATCCATTTGCAGTTGAGGCATTGATCTGGAATTTTGGTGAAGTTTATTTTCAGTTTTTGAATTTTGAAAATCCGTCATGTATTGACGAAGTTGGAACTTCTAGCGATGACGCAGTAACACGCTATGGAAGGGATGGATACGCCCCTTATGAAGTTTATAAAAGGCCTTGCGCAGAAGAGAGGAGTCTCAAATCATCATAGCTCAAATCGTCAGAACCTAAGCTCAGATCTTCAGTCTCATTTCTTATATAGTCATTTCGGTGAGACGTCGAGTGAAATTAGTAGAAAGAGTCGTCATTATAACGCGTGGTGAAGCCACCGCAGTGAACTATCGAGCAGACAAGCAGTGCACGTTTACAGTGAGTAAAACTAGGCGAAGTTAAAATGCACATTATAACGCGTCTACAAGATTAGCTATGAACAGTTAGCGGTCGCCTATAAGCTAATTCTATTGTGCAGTGCTACATTAAGGAGTGTAGAAAAGTTGAACAATTTCGCGGAGTTACTTTGGAAGATATTGGCAATTTTAAACGACTGACAAAAGTGATTTTCTCGCCACCTGAGAAGCACTTTGTATCGTCAGATTCTACGCCACGGCTGACACTGCTAGTGCAATAGGGAGACTTCAGATTGTATTGTGACACAACGCTACAGTATTATGGAGCAGTTTAATATGGCAGTTTGTTCTACTATTACCATAACCGAAGAGAAGATGGAAGGCTAAAGGACTTTAATGCGATTGGGACATATATCGTTGGAGTAAGATAGCAGCATGGAACTTCGTTAATTGCCATTCCACACAAGCGAACATGTGGTGAATAACCATCTACACCCATGTTTCGTGGTTCAACGCTGAATACTATCAAACAGCAATGGAAACGATTTCATACTCACTAAATATGAATATTTCTTCGGAAATTACTACAAAAACTTCATGGCGATTTTCTACTGGAACTTCAGGGATTTTTCAAGAGAGGTCAGGGTAGTCCCGACTCACAGAGAAGAATTTTGCCGGAAGGATGTCTTTCGTCTACACGGAGCAGTGCAATTTCCGGAGGAGGAAGCAGTTCGATTCTCCGAGGGTGCTGTTTCCTGTTTGGAGGATGGAGCTCATCTTCAAGTTGGTGAAATGGATCCATCAGCAGTCTTCTTTGGGGAATTTTCCTCTGGAACTTCAATCAGCAGATAAGGTAGTCGTGAACGTTTGTTGTTTTATTTGAGTTTTTTAGCGATATCTGAGCAACCATTTTCCCATATTTTCTGTCCTCATGTGTTTTGCCCTATATTCTTGTTTGAGATTCCTGTACTCAGTACACCTTGATGTGTTATGCCTTTTTCGACGATTTATTAAGACATGGTTATGTCATGGGCATAGTTAAATGATTTTGGATCAGTTGAGACTGATATTTAGATTTTTCAGTAATTTGCTTATTTTTGTAGTCACGATTTGACTGTAAGTTAATGATTTTTATGGCAGATTTAAGTTCAGACAGCGTGTCACTTTATTAAAGTAATTCTACCCCAGTTTAATTACTTTGACCAATTTTCTGTCATCATCAAGAAGGAAGAACATTTAAATGATTTTAGAGCGTTAAAATCCATTACGTTGTCGACGATCTTGGAAATACTAGTCGTTATTTGGATTGATTGCAACACAGACATTTATCGTCAGTTATGAACGACCATTGCATCATAGACAATTTTGTGAAAGATGAACTTTAATTATGAATTATTGAATGCATTAAAGTCATGAACTTTTGTTAGGAGTTTTTTCTCAATTAGAGATTTATATAATGATGTTTGCATTCCCCAGTCTAATTGGATTCTATTCGACTATTTTGCAGTTTAGTCGCACTTTGTTTGATGATAGTATTTTTATACTACAAATTCTTTGAAGATGATAATCTTAAATTTTGATAGACCAGACAGGCGTATATAAGCGTATTCACTATTAAATTTGTTTGTGATTGGCAAATTTTTACTTCATTTCGATTCATGAATGAAATCCACGAAGGTTTAAGATAACAGTTTTGAAACAATTAATGATTATAAAAATTTTTGAAGAGGAACTATGAATGTATAATCGCTAGTGCAGCGGACGTGTTGAAAGTCGCTGATGTATAATGCCCTTGAATTAATGAAGAAGGTTCCCACAGTAATTAATGATGTTGAAGAATTTGTTAGTGGAGGTTTTTGTAAGTTCTGTGGAAGATTTTGATGCCATATATATTAATATATGATGAATTTTGGGCCTATTTTTAATGCAGTTTTGTGCATTATTTTGTAAGCGAAGTATTTTCCGATGGAGTGTATTGTCGTAGTCCTTTGAAAATTAATCAAGTGAATTTACTGTTATAATTAACAAGAGTATTGAAAGAATTTGAGATAAGATTTTGAATGAAGATTACCGTCACAAATAATTATAATAATTATTACAACCTTTATTAAACCAGATTGTGACATTAAATATGTATAACTAACCTTCATTGGTCGATTATATTGACACGATTATGAAATTACCAACCGGATGAACATGTGGTTAAATGTATTTCTTAAATTAATAATTTGAAGAATTTAAATGTTAATATTGTAAATAATGATGTAAATATCTTTGACAATAATGTGAAACGAAAGTAATGTTAGAGGCGTGTTTAAAATTTTTGTAATTGTCTTCGACAATATTATAAACAATTTATAATTGTTATAAATTATTTATGAGCTTTTGTTGTAAACATTTAAGAGTTTGTTTTATACTCTAAACAACGCTTATTAAACATTTGGATGCTAATTAAACAAGTTTAGCGATTGTCAGAATAATCCAGTGGTATGTGAGTAAAGCATTTGGAAGATTTGCGTAACTATATTTCTGTTGTCTTGCGGACATTTAAAGCTTTTGAGAGGGAGCTGAATTCTTACGCAACATAGCAGGACAAGTGAGCCCATTTGACAGGTGTGCGTCAGGTTGAAGGGTAGACCGCAGCTGGCCAGACAACTGGTTATCAGCGGGCAAGGTCGTCTACATTCTGGCCTTGTGCCTATATATAAGTGTGATGTTTATTAAAAGAAAACAAATGCTCTATATATGTGTCTCGTCCTGACTTCCTTTTCCAGTCCAAGTGTGCTATGAATGTTACGTTATTTTGAGCTCGTGGGAGCTAACATATTGTTTGATCACTTTGCAAGTCCTACAGGAGGACATAGTCAGATTGACATGGGCTACTGATAGCCACATTTATTTTGTTGAGTTGTTAAAATCATACCCTTTATTTGAAATAAAAGCTTTTGTACAGTTCAAAGTTCTTGTCTTCGTTCTGGTTCATTTTTAAATGTCATGGTGGAGGTTATTGTGGGAGCATACTTTAGAGATCCTGTTGTCAACCCAATCCCCGAGATAATTTTTAAGAGGTAAGTAAAGGTAAGTATGAACCCCCGTCTTTTTTGGTGTGTTCCACAATAATTTCTTGTTAACTTCTGTGCTCAAACCTCGGTAGTTTCTGTCAGTGCCATTTTCATTGGTGTAGCTGAGCCGGTGCGGTTGATTATTGGCAATCCGATTGAGGGGGCGGATACCTGACAGCCTACTATCCGGGTTTACGGGGACAGAAGGATTGGCGCAGTCAACGTATGGGGCTTGTTCAACATAATTGGATCACCAGGTTGAACGCCAGTAGGATTGGCAAACCTAAAACGTGTGGCTCGATTAGACTCAAATAAAGAGGTTGATTCTTTGTTAGATGTCTTGGCCAATTTTAGTATTTAAGAGTGTGATTATATAGGAATTAAATGTTGTATTGTATTAGGAAAATTACACTCAGAAAAGATCAGATCTTATACAACTTGAGAAAGGTTAAATAGGCTGGAAACATAGAAAAATCGCCTATGATCTGGAATCTTATTTTATTTGACCGGCTTATGACATGTTTAGTCATATTAAAGATAAAATTAAATTATTTGGATTGTAAATGTAAATTATTTGGGTTAGGATATTTTAAAATGAGCCAGGGAAATTTGGACGTGTGCTTGAGTTTGTTTCAACATGAAGGGTCTTCGAAGGTTAATTATAAGGTAGTTATAAGTTAGATTTAAGACAGAAAATTGATCAAATTTATATATGGTGAAAAGTGTTGCTCAGATGTTGTTATTTTGCTCTATTGATGTATGTCCCTACAGCAGTCTATTTTTGAATAATATTGTAATGGCAGATGAAAGTCTTAGGATGATGTTAGAGGAGATGTCTGCTAATTTGAAAGCAAGCATGAATAGCAGTATGAAGCAGATGATGGAGGAGAATGCTAGTAATATGTCTGCTAGCATGAATGAAAGTATGAAGGAGATGGAAGCTAGGAATACTAGTCGAATGGAGGAGAATGCTAGTAATTTGAAAGCTAGCATGGATGAAAGTTTGAAAGTTATTCAGACCAGTTCTGCTAACTTAGAGGATAATATGTCGCGTTTACAGATTAATACCCAAGGAATAGAGAATACTGTAACTGACATCCGCACAGATGTGTCCAATGTGCATAAAAATGTTTCTGATGTTAAAACTGATGTTTCTAAGGTACAGAAGGATCTTACAATGTTGAATCTAGATGTGGCTAATGTCCGAGGTGATATTTCTTGTGCTAGGGCTGAAGTAGTTGTTGTTAAAAATTATGTTGCGACTGTCCAAGACAAGGTTGAGGAAGTCCAAAGAGAAATCCAAAATGTTAGAACTGATGTGTCCAATGTTCAGGTTGATATTAATAACATTCATTCGGATGTAAATGAGATGCAAAGTGACATAAATAAGATTCAAGCAGAAGTCAACACAGTTTTCGTAGATATTGCTTAAGTCCAAACGGATGTAAATAAAGTCAGGGAAGAGATTGAAAATTCGAAAACCCTTTGTACGCGTAATATGAGTGCATTAACGACTAGGTTAGTTGATGAGTCAGTTAGAACGACAGCGTCTTTAGCAGGTTTAAAGTATGATGTAGAGGTCATGAGAACCCAGGTGTTAGACCATAATAGATTATTGAAAGAAGATATCGAAGTAGACATAGCAGAAATGTTAACGGCAAATGTAGCAGTATGGAAAGACGAGTGGAATAGGTCAAGTGGGGAACATGTAACCCAAATTCAGGAACGTATTGAAAGGAAACTTGCCAGTACTCAAATAGATATTAACAATGAAGTAGTACAGATTAGGAAAGATTTAAGCGTCAGGATGGATTCGCTATCCGAGAGACAAGTAGAAGATAGAACACAAATAGGTCAGGATGTGCAAGCATTAAAATCTGCATTAGAGGAACAGATTCATAAAGTTGTCCCTGATGTGAATGAAACAACGAGCAGGCTGCAGAATTTGAAGCTAGGAGAAGCTAGTTTGATGGAGACCTACAAAGAAGAGTTAATCAAGAAAGTCTTAACGGAAATCACTGACAAGGATACAGAAGGCTTGACTTGCGAAATCAATAGGAATTACACCAGAAGATATAACCTAGCTCCAGAAGAGAGGGACGTGACTCCTGAAGAACGTATATCCAGATTCAGGGAGGAAGATGACGAGAGGAATATGGAACCTGAGTGGAACTATCGAGATAGTGGGAAAAACTACCCGGATTCATATCCGAGGAACGTGACGGTCATCAGGAATTTTGAAGACAAACCGCAAGAATTCAGCAACACTGATAGTTTGACGCCTATAGAATATATAAGGAACCTCAAAGATTATTTCATCGAAGCTCACATTCCCAGAGAGAGAGAGATGAAGATAGTGGAGAGATTTTTGATTGGAGGACCCCTTGAATGGTTTTGCGCTTTTAGATACACATTCAGTAACTTTGACGAGTTTGCAGAGGCATTAATCAAACGATTTTGGTCCATAGAAGCGCAGAATTCGTTAAGAGCGGAGGTTTATTCAAGAAAATACTCAGGTACTCTTCCAACACGGTACGCTGATTTCTTTACGAGTCAATTGTCCCGCTTGAGATTTTTGCAACCCCCATTGTCAACGGAGCAACTAATTGATGCGAATTCTCGTATGCTGCCTGTGGAGGTGAGGAGACTAATCATTTCGTCAAACATCAGGGATTTGACCAGCATGGATGAATTACTGAGGAGGTTAGACTACACAAGTCCAATGCCTAACGTGGTACAGAAAGGTCAAAGGCATGACTTCAAAGAAATAAATACTGTATATATGGACCAAGTCCAACAAACTGACAAGCCAGATGAAGAGAAAACTGACAATATAGGTCCCCACAGGAATAATCAGTTTCGAAATAACAGATCGCAAGGTTACCGTCCGTATCAACAGAGAAGAGGCTGGAACTATAATCGAGGAAATTACAACAATGGAAGAGGCAGATACTACAACAATAATGGTTATAACAGAAATTATGATAGAAATAACCAGAACCAAAACAGAAATCAGAATCCTCAAGGTCAGGTTATGACACCCGATCAGTATCAGGAAAGAGAGAGGGAAAGCCAGCAATACCTGAAGGAGTTACGGGAAAAAGAAGCCGAAAACCAAAAGAAAAGGCAGGATGTTGTAATCGATCCTGGGCCTTCTACGAGCCAGCAGAATTTTGAGGTCGGTAACACAAAAAAAAAAAAACGCCGATTTCTCAACGACAGTGAGAACTTGTAAATACATTGCCACACCACACCTGATTACAATTAATGAGATATATGAAGTTACTGATGAAGATTTGCTAGAAGAGAGGGGCATCGTTAAAGAGGAAAGACCATGTGCCTTACCTATTATTTCTGTACTGATAGATGGCCAACAGTACAAAGCCCTGATGGATACTGGTGCAATTATCTCCATCATTTCAGAGGAATGTTATCAAAGTCTGCTAAGAGGAGAGAACATGACAGTTCTACCTGTTTCTACCGTCAAAGTGAGAGGGATATTCCAAGATAAGGCAGTGAAGTGCAAGATTCAAGTGTTATTGAACTTTGAGATCAATGGAAGGAATTATGAACAGATCTTTATTGTGGTGAGCAAGATCAATTTTGATATGGTGCTTGGAATCGATTTTATATCGAAGGTTGGAGCTATTATCGACATGAAGAACAGAAGTATTAGCTTTAATGATGGGTACATGATCACAGAAGAGATCGTAAAACAGGACGTGAAAAACAGTCTGGAAATAGACCTTAGGGAAGAAATTTTGAATACCATAATTAATGAAGTGGAAAATTTAGCAGAAATACCCAGTAGAAAAACTGAAGGATTTGAAGAAATTCAGGGGGAATTTGAGGATCTGATAAAGGAATTCCAAGATATTTTTGATGAAAAGCCTGGATTGATTAAGGATTATAAGTACAAGATAAGGCTGACAGATGAAACCCCTTACCAGAAGAGAATATACCCCATACCTGAGAAATACTATCAAGAAGTACGAGGGTTAATCAGAAAAATGGAGGTAGACGGGATTATTAAAAAACAGGCGTCTTCTTATATAAACCCCATCACAGTAGTGAAGAAAAGTAATGGTCAGATACGTCTTTGTCTCGATGCCAGGACCATCAACTTGAAGATTCTTCCAGAAAATGACCGACCACCCAAGATTAGAGATCTGCTTCGAAAATTCAAAGGGAGAGCATGTTTCAGCGTTCTTGACTTGACGTCTTCATTTTATCAAGTTCAACTAGAAGAAGATAGTATGCAGTACACTGGATTCTTATTTGACCAGACGTCATGGGTCTTTGTCAGAATGCCTTTTGGAATGGTTAACAGTGGACCAGCACTTATTCGAGCACTTGATAGTAAGCTCACTGACGAAGTGAAAGAAAATGTAATCTGCTACATTGACGATTTAATCGTATCTTCACCCAGCGCCGCAGAACATTTAGTGCACTTGAGAAAGTTGTTCGAGAATTTAAGGGAGGCCAATATCAAGGTCAATTTTGGAAAATGTCAATTCTTGAAGAAGGAGATAAATTACTTGGGGCATACTATTGATAAAGATGGATATCATCCAAACATGCAAAAAGTAGATGCGATCACGAGATTTCCAAAGCCAACTAAGGTGAAACAAGTCAGAGAATTTGTAGGCGCATGCCAATTTATTAGCAGCCACTGTCCAAGATACTCTGAAGTTATGGCTCCTCTGTATGACTTACTCAAGAAGAATAACAGATGGAAATGGAGTACCGCTGCAGACGAGGCTTTTGAGAAAGCAAAAGAGATGCTCAGGAATAACGTGAAACTGGAGTACCCAGACTTTGAGAAGGTGTTCTATATTGAGTCTGATGCATCAAGAATAGGCATTAGTGCAGTCTTATACCAGAAAGACGAGGCAGGCAACAAGCACTACATTGCGTTCACTAGTCGGAAGTTGAAGAAACACGAGGAAAACTACTTCACGACAGAACTTGAAGCGTTAGCTTTTGTAACAGCATTGCAAGCGTGGAAGAAAATCCTGCTGGGACATAAGGTCATTATTATTACTGACCATAAAGCACTACAGTTTATGCTGCAAACTGACATGTCGAGTGATAGATTGACACGTTGGGCTTTGTTCACCCAACAGTTTAACGCCACTATCGTCCACCAGCCTGGGAAAGATAACTTACTGGCTGATGCTTTATCACGTAACCCTATTAAAAATGTGCAGATACACCATGTACAATTGGAGCAAGAAGATCAAGAAACCGTTAGGAGGTTAGCCCGAATCGGTGTGTCACAGAAGAGACACGCTCCAATAAGGAAAATGTACAGGTTCCTCAAGGGTTACATGGACAATACGGATGTTGACTATGCAGCTACACGGAGAAATTCACGACACTTTGTCTTGAGTGGAGACATCGTATGCAAGTATGCTGACTCTGCGCATACAAAACTCCGAATAGTCGTGCCACCTAAACTTGTTGTCAATTTAGTGTGGGTAGCTCATCACGCAACTGGACATGCCGGTTTAGATAAAACTCTTAATACTCTTAAAGAGAGATTTATTTGGACTAACATGCGTTCCAGCATTGCCAAGGTCATTCGATCATGTGACAAATGTCAAAGAGCAAAGTATGCTTCTGCTTTATTAAAAGGAAAACCGAAGGCTATGATTCCTTCTAAACCAAACGAACTCATGGCGACAGACATATTTGGCCCCTGTCCGAAGGGATATCAGGGCAACCAGTACCTGTTGGTTACCGTGGATGTTTTCTCAAAATTTGTTACAATGAGTCCCATGCAGAAAGCTAACACGAGGAACGTTGTAAGCAGACTGGAAAATGCTGTATTTCCTAAAGCTGGTAAACCAGAATATCTACTGTCTGATCATGGAACGCAGTTTACATCCTTGGAATTTGCAGCGGATATGGAAAGGCTTGGCATTAAGCACTTATTTTCAAGCGTGCGTTACCCAGAATCGAATTCCTCAGAAAGATATATGGCTGAATTTTCGAAATTCTGTCGAATTTTCTGTCCAAATGATCATTCTGGTTGGGTGAGATTTGTGCCCCTTATTGAGGAATGTCTGAACTCTACACTGCAGGAGAGCACAGGAGAAGTGCCAATGCGACTTCATCTAGGAAGAAACCCAGAAAGGCCGTGGGATAATCTTTTCAACCACGTTCCTAGAGATCCCGACCTAGGAAGGCAGCAGAGGATTGACAAGGCGAAGGAACAACTCCAGAAAGCAGCAGAGAAACGATTGAAAAGAGTAGCTGGAAAACGTTTTGGTGCACCCTTACAAGTTGGAAATCTTGTATTACTACGCAGACCTGTCAAGGCTGATATGAGCAAGAAAATCTATCCCAAGTTTGGAATTGTGTTTATGGGTCCGTTTAGAATTACGAACGCTTATGGAAACAACTGTTATGAACTATACGATGATGAGAATAATGTCGTTTACGGCAAGTTCAATGCTGGTAACTTGAAAAGATACTATCCTAGAGTAAACCAGTAATAATTCAATTTCGTGTTCAAGAGAGTTGAGGTACTTGTAACACTGAGTTTAAAAACAATTTGCAACTGTTTTTAAAACGTGGTGAGGGGAGAATGCCCCCGTAAATTGAATTATATAGAGACCACGGTGGCTATTTTGGAAATTATGAAGAAAGTTATGGCTGTCATAGTTATGGCGTGGGTAGTCATGACGTAAGCACGGATGACGCAGACGTTATGCCAGCAGGCTACTTGAGCTGAGATTCTCAGTGACGTCAGCATTTATTCGAGAAAGATCCGAGATTTACGACGCAGTCGCAGGAAACGTGGAATTCTGCTGAGGAAGAAATTATGCTATTGGAGGGGAGGCTCGAACCAATGAACGATAGTCTGAAGGAAGACGGAGATTGCTGAAACTATGGTATTTTTATTACTTTTTGGAATGCAGAATTGTGGAAATCCATTTGCAGTTGAGGCATTGATCTGGAATTTTGGTGAAGTTTATTTTCAGTTTTTGAATTTTGAAAATCCGTCATGTATTGACGAAGTTGGAACTTCTAGCGATGACGCAGTAACACGCTATGGAAGGGATGGATACGCCCCTTATGAAGTTTATAAAAGGCCTTGCGCAGAAGAGAGGAGTCTCAAATCATCATAGCTCAAATCGTCAGAACCTA
Source organism: Meconema thalassinum (assembly GCA_946902985.2). Lineage (NCBI taxonomy): Eukaryota > Metazoa > Arthropoda > Insecta > Orthoptera > Tettigoniidae > Meconema > Meconema thalassinum. The sequence continues at coordinate 882,040,093 of OX336389.2, read as the reverse complement.
AGCTCAGATCTTCAGTCTCATTTCTTATATAGTCATTTCGGTGAGACGTCGAGTGAAATTAGTAGAAAGAGTCGTCATTATAACGCGTGGTGAAGCCACCGCAGTGAACTATCGAGCAGACAAGCAGTGCACGTTTACAGTGAGTAAAACTAGGCGAAGTTAAAATGCACATTATAACGCGTCTACAAGATTAGCTATGAACAGTTAGCGGTCGCCTATAAGCTAATTCTATTGTGCAGTGCTACATTAAGGAGTGTAGAAAAGTTGAACAATTTCGCGGAGTTACTTTGGAAGATATTGGCAATTTTAAACGACTGACAAAAGTGATTTTCTCGCCACCTGAGAAGCACTTTGTATCGTCAGATTCTACGCCACGGCTGACACTGCTAGTGCAATAGGGAGACTTCAGATTGTATTGTGACACAACGCTACAGTATTATGGAGCAGTTTAATATGGCAGTTTGTTCTACTATTACCATAACCGAAGAGAAGATGGAAGGCTAAAGGACTTTAATGCGATTGGGACATATATCGTTGGAGTAAGATAGCAGCATGGAACTTCGCTAATTGCCATTCCACACAAGCGAACATGTGGTGAATAACCATCTACACCCATGTTTCGTGGTTCAACGCTGAATACTATCAAACAGCAATGGAAACGATTTCATACTCACTAAATATGAATATTTCTTCGGAAATTACTACAAAAACTTCATGGCGATTTTCTACTGGAACTTCAGGGATTTTTCAAGAGAGGTCAGGGTAGTCCCGACTCACAAAGAAGAATTTTGCCGGAAGGATGTCTTTCGTCTACACGGAGCAGTGCAATTTCCGGAGGAGGAAGCAGTTCGATTCTCCGAGGGTGCTGTTTCCTGTTTGGAGGATGGAGCTCATCTTCAAGTTGGTGAAATGGATCCATCAGCAGTCTTCTTTGGGGAATTTTCCTCTGGAACTTCAATCAGCAGATAAGGTAGTCGTGAACGTTTGTTGTTTTATTTGAGTTTTTTAGCGATATCTGAGCAACCATTTTCCCATATTTTCTGTCCTCATGTGTTTTGCCCTATATTCTTGTTTGAGATTCCTGTACTCAGTACACCTTGATGTGTTATGCCTTTTTCGACGATTTATTAAGACATGGTTATGTCATGGGCATAGTTAAATGATTTTGGATCAGTTGAGACTGATATTTAGATTTTTCAGTAATTTGCTTATTTTTGTAGTCACGATTTGACTGTAAGTTAATGATTTTTATGGCAGATTTAAGTTCAGACAGCGTGTCACTTTATTAAAGTAATTCTACCCCAGTTTAATTACTTTGACCAATTTTCTGTCATCATCAAGAAGGAAGAACATTTAAATGATTTTAGAGCGTTAAAATCCATTACGTTGTCGACGATCTTGGAAATACTAGTCGTTATTTGGATTGATTGCAACACAGACATTTATCGTCAGTTATGAACGACCATTGCATCATAGACAATTTTGTGAAAGATGAACTTTAATTATGAATTATTGAATGCATTAAAGTCATGAACTTTTGTTAGGAGTTTTTTCTCAATTAGAGATTTATATAATGATGTTTGCATTCCCCAGTCTAATTGGATTCTATTCGACTATTTTGCAGTTTAGTCGCACTTTGTTTGATGATAGTATTTTTATACTACAAATTCTTTGAAGATGATAATCTTAAATTTTGATAGACCAGACAGGCGTATATAAGCGTATTCACTATTAAATTTGTTTGTGATTGGCAAATTTTTACTTCATTTCGATTCATGAATGAAATCCACGAAGGTTTAAGATAACAGTTTTGAAACAATTAATGATTATAAAAATTTTTGAAGTGGAACTATGAATGTATAATCGCTAGTGCAGCGGACGTGTTGAAAGTCGCTGATGTATAATGCCCTTGAATTAATGAAGAAGGTTCCCACAGTAATTAATGATGTTGAAGAATTTGTTAGTGGAGGTTTTTGTAAGTTCTGTGGAAGATTTTGATGCCATATATATTAATATATGATGAATTTTGGGCCTATTTTTAATGCAGTTTTGTGCATTATTTTGTAAGCGAAGTATTTTCCGATGGAGTGTATTGTCGTAGTCCTTTGAAAATTAATCAAGTGAATTTACTGTTATAATTAACAAGAGTATTGAAAGAATTTGAGATAAGATTTTGAATGAAGATTACCGTCACAAATAATTATAATAATTATTACAACCTTTATTAAACCAGATTGTGACATTAAATATGTATAACTAACCTTCATTGGTCGATTATATTGACACGATTATGAAATTACCAACCGGATGAACATGTGGTTAAATGTATTTCTTAAATTAATAATTTGAAGAATTTAAATGTTAATATTGTAAATAATGATGTAAATATCTTTGACAATAATGTGAAACGAAAGTAATGTTAGAGGCGTGTTTAAAATTTTTGTAATTGTCTTCGACAATATTATAAACAATTTATAATTGTTATAAATTATTTATGAGCTTTTGTTGTAAACATTTAAGAGTTTGTTTTATACTCTAAACAACGCTTATTAAACATTTGGATGCTAATTAAACAAGTTTAGGGATTGTCAGAATAATCCAGTGGTATGTGAGTAAAGCATTTGAAAGATTTGCGTAACTATATTTCTGTTGTCTTGCGGACATTTAAAGCTTTTGAGAGGGAGCTGAATTCTTACGCAACATAGCAGGACAAGTGAGCCCATTTGACAGGTGTGCGTCAGGTTGAAGGGTAGACCGCAGCTGGCCAGACAACTGGTTATCAGCGGGCAAGGTCGTCTACATTCTGGCCTTGTGCCTATATATAAGTGTGATGTTTATTAAAAGAAAACAAATGCTCTATATATGTGTCTCGTCCTGACTTCCTTTTCCAGTCCAAGTGTGCTATGAATGTTACGTTATTTTGAGCTCGTGGGAGCTAACATATTGTTTGATCACTTTGCAAGTCCTACAGGAGGACATAGTCAGATTGACATGGGCTACTGATAGCCACATTTATTTTGTTGAGTTGTTAAAATCATACCCTTTATTTGAAATAAAAGCTTTTGTACAGTTCAAAGTTCTTGTCTTCGTTCTGGTTCATTTTTAAATGTCATGGTGGAGGTTATTGTGGGAGCATACTTTAGAGATCCTGTTGTCAACCCAATCCCCGAGATAATTTTTAAGAGGTAAGTAAAGGTAAGTATGAACCCCCGTCTTTTTTGGTGTGTTCCACAATAATTTCTTGTTAACTTCTGTGCTCAAACCTCGGTAGTTTCTGTCAGTGCCATTTTCATTGGTGTAGCTGAGCCGGTGCGGTTGATTATTGGCAATCCGATTGAGGGGGCGGATATCTGACAGCCTACTATCCGGGTTTACGGGGACAGTACCCATACTGAATTAATAGTGGCGCTCACGATTCCTGCTGTCTTCTAGCCCGTAAACATTTCGGTTTTATTTTTCGTAATCAGTTTACCCTCCAGGTAGGCTTTCCCACGGAATCAGCGAGGGATCCCACCTTTACCGCCTCTACGGGCAGTGTCCTGGAGATTGACATTGGGTCGGGGATACACCTGGGGAGGCGGGGCTAGCGCCTCGCACAGGCGGCCTCAACTGAAAAGCGAACAGGGGCCTCATGAGAGATGGGAGGGGATGGGAAGATTGGGAGGGATAGACAAGTAAGAGGGAAGGAGGCGGCCGTGGCCTGACGGTAGATACTGTACCCTTATAAGTCAAGTTGAGGACATGTCGGAAATCCACAGAAGAAGTGGATCGTAGAATCATGAGTTTCCCGGCTAGTAAAACCTGAAAATCCTACCGACAAACACATCATGACCCTACAACAATCTCTACGATTGTGTTATGGACTAACTACACTCGGATGGGTTACTAACTACTTGTGGAGAGTGAGAATCTTACCACTTCTCGGGTCGGAATGGGTTAAGGGTACAATAATCCTGATCCACCTCCATAACACAATCTCCTTATAATTAAAATAAATCACACGCATGCCTCGTAGAAAAAGATCGAAGTGAAAATTTATTCAATAGAACAATAGAAATAGAAAATTAAACACCAAAAAACAAACAAACCAGGCTCGCTCGCCACTCAAATAGAATAAAATAAATTCTGAAACGACTTTCCTGCATGAATATTGCTGAATAGTACAATCAGCTGTTGCTTAGTTCAAGTAATTAAACATTTACTTTGATATAAAACTCAATATTAAGTGTTACAACTTCACACGCAAATCACAATACAGGTGTTTACATTATACAAGGATGCATTCCTTTACCCCTGCAAGATATGCACCACTGCATCAACTATGCATCTTGCGGTCTGCTGCTTCGTTCATAAAAGGCCCCTACGTCTCCCAGCTGATTCACTCCTACATTCTAACCACACAATAATGCCTTGTACTTTTCTCATCAAATACTGACATTTCCTTTCTACTTTTTCCAAATATGACTTCAATTCAGTTATATCAAATACTGATAAAGTATAATCTTTACTGATCCAACTTATTTTCGTAAATACGCCTTATAACGTTACCGCAAGACGTACCTTAAATACATTCACTCTTTTTCACATAAATTACCCTGCTCATATCAATGCAACACATTTAAACGCTTTCCAAATATTTACAACACGCATAGGGAATTATTATTATTATAATAAACACCAAGATAAAGTTTAAATGTATTCAAATATCTATATGCAGTATTTACATCGCTTGATTCACACAATTTTAATAGTTTAACTCTACGTTTAACTACTCTTTATTATTAATATTTATAATATTAATGTTTATGTTGACTTTATTTAGATAACTTTACCATCAGGACTTAATTAGGGTTAAATGTCAAATTCTGGCTAATATGACCAAACATTTAAGTCAACTCATATGATTATTATTCACAATTCCGAGTTAATGGTTTAATACAATTAATAGACGAAGGTTAAAATCCACCTCGTTAAACTTTTCCGCCAGTTTCCTACTGTCTATCCGTCAATATCGTTCACAAACACAAGTACTTTAGAGTTTTCATCAACTCACCTTCAAACAAACATGCTTTAACAAGTTTGAACTTTCTCACAACAATATCATAATACTTCACTCCAAAATACGGAAGTACCCTCGTATTTGAGTTACCATATATAATCGAAGACTTAATTTCTATCGTAAATACATCTATAAGGCACAACATTACCTCGTATACCAAACTATAAATTCACTATATCCTTATACATCATCGCAGACTTCATTTAAAATATTTACGTAATACTTGTACTATCTCATTGTTACCATTGGATCTTAATTATCAATACAGCTGTTCCTTATTACCATGTAACACTTGTTGTCAATATCATACATTAATTTTAATAACGATCATTGGAGTTTATTTTGAAAGACCTCAAACAGGTTTACTTCGAATAACTACTGCGTTGTTAACCATTGTTACTAATACTCAATAAAAATACATTTATTCGTTTCACCACACTGATCTATCTTCAGAATAACAAAGTTGAAAAATTACGATAACATTAATACGTAACGTTGCAAATTGTTTTAAATACTCATAGTATTTTTCATCTGTCCGATTAATCTCATTTGCGACTGGATTTAGATGTTCCCTAAATCTCTATTGTCGAATAATATGATCTTCCAAGAATATATATTTCAAAGTTAAAACGACATTTATGAAAGACCACAGCTTTCACTATCAATAATAAAATAGTTTCATCGAATTGTGAAAATATTTCCATTCAAAGTCTTCATTATAAATATATTTGCGTAGCATAAACATGACGAATATTTCTTGCTAGATCGTCGAAATGTTATTGAAATAACATAATGGTATTCGAAACAATATCAAACGTATCCATCTTCTCCCTAACTAAGATCTTCTTACATTTAAGATGCCCAATTCATTATTCCAAATGAATTTAAAATTAGAGATCGATGAAAATGTTCTGAATGAAATTCAGATAAATAAAATCCAAAAAGACGATAAAAATAAAATTTAAGGACAATCCTTAAATATTGGAAAACGAAGTTCCAATAAATTAATTATTTTAGTTCCGAAACTGTAGAGATGCAATTTATGTTGAAATGAAGAAAGATAATAATTCAACATAAAATCGAAGAATAAATGTCGATGGATATCAAAGTGCAAATACAATCACATACAACATGGAGAAAAAGGTTTTCAAATGCTGTCATCTACTCTAACTAGAGGTAATGAATCTTGTAGATCTACCTTGTGTCGACTCAGGAAATTCAATTAGGTATTAGGAATACCCTGGCGTTCCAGATCCTCGATGAAAATCTCGAACCCCGGTCCACTCCGTCCAAGCGAACTGCTACCTCGGGATGCGATCAGCATTCCTCTCCGGTTCCTCCTGCTTCCCCCGGATACGGAAGGCTCTGCTTCCCTGTAGTTCTTCGAATACCAAGCTTCAGGCTTTAGACTGGGGTTCCCGAGTCTCCTTCTTTCGTCAAGAGATGAAATCTTCTTGCGACGCCTCCGTTTAAAAGTCAAGATCATTATTGAGCAATGTCGTTGTTTGTTATCCATAGAAGCAGATAATTACGACTTTTGTAGAAGAAGTTGTAATTGTAGGTCGAAATGTTCCCCTAGTTGTTTAGTGTAACATAGTAATTTCTCGTAGTTAACTCGAAGTTGTACATAGTTATATGTAGATGTACATGATGAAGTTGTACATGATTTCAAAGTCGTACATGATTTCATAGTCGCTCTCAGTCGTCAACCAAATTCTCTGCTAGATGTGTTCCTCGCGCATAGTCATTTTACTCCATATCGACACCTTTCATAGTTGTGTAACTCAACATTTCTTCTGGTTTCATAATTGCAATCATTGTGAAAATCAAATGAGAAAAGATTTCACTGTTCATAAAAATCACCTTAATGTTCGTCTACTCACGTTACTGTTGTGGCTTAATGTTCGTCTACTCACGTTACTTTTGTAGAATCACATGCTTCAATTCAAAGTTATACTGTTCGTTTGCTGCGAATAGCTTTCTATTCACTTCTCTGTAGATCACAGTGCTAATATCACACATCTGGATTCGAAAAACAGTTCTGCACTGGCATACAAATTCTATCAGCTTCCAAAATGTTCGAGGAATATGCTTATAATTGCTCAATGTTGTATACAGTTCTTATTTTCAACACGTTATACTCGTAGAATAGTTCATCGAACGCAAACGTGTAACGAACCAGAATCGCGACACTTAACTTGACTGAGTACAAAGTCCGGTAGTATATGAATTATGCCCGCGATGGCTGGGCGTTAGATGGTCGGCTATCACCGCACTCGTTTTCAGGTCGGCTGGGAATCGACCTCCAGCAATGCGACTACCCCCGACGAACTTTCAGTAGAATAAGACGCTCTTTCCTGGCTGCAAGCTTCCACCACAGCTATTGTTGCCGCCATTTTAGTAATCTGCAGTAAAATGACGCGGGTACCTATAGTAAGACATAATACAGTGTACTACGTACTTCTTGAGACTCCAAATGTCTTGATAAAATTCTTCTTTTATATACAGCATCTCTTCATATCATAAAATGTCATACATAGGTCCTATTAATGATAATATAATTATATTAATTTGGCTTTGATGATCAGTCCTTCCATTCAACCTCTTATTATTGGTCAGATGACAATATCTAATAGAATAATATACATCAATTCAGCGCTCGAATTCGCGGCAAAATCCTTGTTACTCTGCGAATTGACCTTGGCAAAACTCCTACAAACTCTCACAGAATCACATGACTGGTCTCCAACATGACGTAGAAACCGGTCCTGGGCAACTTCGCAGTCTCCCAATTAACATGCATTTCACTTAGCATAGGCTTCAAAAACATACTATTCACTAGAAATAATTCAAATTCGGGTTCAATACCATCCCGGCATTTGCCCGAAGACGAAGTGGGAAACCTCGGAAAACCACTTCGAGGATGGCTGAGGTGGGAATCGAATCCCCTCTACTCATTTGGACCACCCAAGGCTGAGTAGGCCCCGTTCTCGTCTTCATACTGTACCCGATATCTAATCGAGGCTATCGGCTACGCTAGCTGTAGTTGGATTTAGTTACTAAGAAGAAAAGGTTGCGCTGAGATCGCATCAGTGACGTCGAGGGAAATGACGTAGGCGACTAGGGAAGAAGAAGTCACTACCCCTCAAACGCACGGAATCACGGGAGAAGTACTGGATATTTATGAAAATTTATCGGAATGTAACCTCAGAAGAGAAAGGAATTATATGGAATATTATTAATAACAACATTAGAAAAGGTGGATAACTCCTTAATTGAGTATTACGGCTTGACAACAGAAGATTAGGCCAAGATTAAATGTCTGACGTCGGAGAGAGAACGAAAGTAGGGACTACCCTCACTTCAGCGGAGGGGTAGCAAGTCACGTGTTTGGCGAGGTGAGTATTCGCAGCACGCAATGACTAGAAATCAGTCATTATATTCTGCTCAAGTAGCAAGTCAAGAGTGTGACAGTATCCAATACAGTGCAGTGCAGTAATTATTACCTGCCTGGCAGGATCGCTTCGTAAGTTAGCATTGTAACTTCAAAAGCACGGCGCTGTTGAGTAGTCTGACCGGAGATTGTGTCGCGATGGCTGTGAACGGGACGAAGGAGGCCGGTGATAGAAAGCAGTCTAGTTTGAACAGTGGGGTTGCGTTAACATATATTTCAAATAGCAACGCTTTTACCAGCTCATAACTTACAGCAGAAATAAGCAGTAGTTCATTGGGAATAACGAACATTATTACGGCAGTATTGACAACGAATAGTCGCATAGAACAGCAATACGATGAGGCTAGTGATTAACCTTGTGTTACACACAGATATTGGAGAAGAACTTGTCAAGCATTGGGCGACATTTTGTGACACTTAAGTGGTCATCTAATGGATCATTGCATTCTGACATTTTCACGTTTACGATATTTGGACTTAGACTTTCAGCAGTCCGGATACTCATTGCTTTTACAATTTATACACATTCAATGGATACTCAGACGAACTTAAAGTTATTTTACCGATATTACGGCATACAAAATGAGGTGTTCCAACGGAGCATATTTAAAGCGACCATGGGGCAACTTACACATTGCTGCATTATGCAAATGGGACTTTGGATTTCATGCACTTAATGTAACAGCGTTATGTGCATCAAATGACTTAATTCATGAACACTTATGGAAATAATTAACACGTCGAACACAGATACAGGGTGTCTAGTGAACATGTACACATTCTGAAATTATATTTTTTTCATCGATGCAATTCATTGGTAGTGTCAAGAGCGTTCGTTATCAGCGAAAGTTAATTAACGATTTTACATTGAACAGTGGCGTAACACATCCGAGAATAGAATGGGGTACCCATTCGAATAGAACTTTTGCGGGGATTATTGGACAATATCCGTGATGGATATCCTTCGTTCTACCATGTGGGGCTAGGCGTATGAAGAGACGTGATGGCATCGCAGAGTGACGGATTCGATTCCTATTAAGGATAACGACTACATCATGATGTGCATTTGGATGGGGCCAAATGCATTTCCAATGACAAATACGACGATTTCGCCGATCTTTCGAGAAATCTGTTGCGTACACTTGAATTATCGCCGATCTTGGAATAAATTATTTAACATCTGGAATATGAAGGTATTGCAAGAGCTATGGCATTACTGATATGATTTTCTAGCATGACACTGGGCACACTAGTATATCTTAAGGAGTGTTATTTACGACATGGCTTGAATGTTCTTACTTATTTTTGAGGAGTTTGCTAAAATATGGTATTACTATACGAGATGGCAGAGATATTTATCCGACTTTTTCGCTGTTTATTGAGTTTATTAAGCAGGAGTTTGATCTTTATTTTTCTTAAGTGATAGCAATTTAGATCATGTTGATTTTTCATCGAGTACTTCGAAACTCGAGATCTTCAGTCGGGTAGTTTAGATTTTTATCAGCTTATTGCATACTAGCGAGTATGTGGAATTTATCAGTAGGGATTTTTCCTTTATTGGATTGTTATTGAGATGTGGATTTTAGTTCGCTCTAGCGAATCAGTATCGCTTTTATGAGACGAGTAGAATATTGTTGATTCCAATCATGTGCACTCACTCATTAATCTACGTAGACGCCCTGTTACCTTGAGTAGCTGTGTGGTGTCTGATCGCCTTACCCGTCGCTATAGGAATTTATCATCTTATTCAACGTAGACAGGGCCTGTTACCTTGAATAGCTGTGTGGTGTTTGATCGCCTTACCCGTCGATATAGGAATACCACTTTATCATCCGAGTGCAATTGTGATAGTAAGAGAATTAGACAATAATTTACTAGTCAAATATTAGTTTATCTTTGTTCAGTAATTTAGAAATAAATGTCAGCAGGGTTACATTTTGTAATTCTTGTATTGCCAATCCAATAGTTTCTTGCATTACTCTTTTGAGAGTACAGTCATTTAATATTTAATGTTTGATACTCTTTTGTGAGTGAGTTTATACCTTTGATAAGGATTTCAAATAATTGAGTCTTTTACGACGAGTTATTTCTTATTAGAAATTTATTACAGGCAGATGATGAATAGATATTATGAATATGAGTTAATATAACACGTGGGTGTTCTTTTTGAAGTAAATTTTGAGGATCTTAACAGAGATTTTGTACTCCGAATTAAACCAAATCTTGGATTGGATTACGATTACTTTGGTAATTTTTCTTATTGTTTGAGAAGTTATCTGGACATGATAATACTGACTAAAGTTCTTGTAGGTCATATTCATCAACCATATGAAGCCAGTTATAATTTTTGTGGATCATTCTATATGATGAGTTAAGGTATTTTTTGGCCAAAGTTTGGGAGGTTGCCAGAAGAGGTTTATAATATTGCCATTGCGAGTTTTTGATGCAGACATGAGGTCGTCGAACCCAGTCTAGTATATTTCCAGAGTTCATGCTGTGCGCTGAATAATTGTGGTGTTATGTGAAATAATAATGACGTTCAAATGTGAAATTTGATGAAGTGAATTTAAATGGTAAAGTTTTGGATGGTGAGGTCCAACGTGATTTAGTGGAGGCAACGTATTTTTGGCATGGCAATTGAGTATATTAAGGGTATAGCCTGGAACTGGTGTATTTTTAAGGCAACGTTCGGTAACCGATCTTAAACATTTTTTGGAAGTTTTATAATCCAAGATTCTCTAATAATAATAATAATTTATGGAACTATTATCTGAAGTTTAAACATATTAATAATCTGACCTGATAAATAAAATAATAATAATTCATTAAATATACTGATGAATAAATGAATAAAATGATAATTAATTAAAAGAGCTGATAATTAAAATATAATTATAATAAATTTAAATAAGTTGAAGTAACTTAAATAAGCTGATGGAATTTAAATGAATTTAAATAAGCTGATGACTTACAATAAAATTAAATAAGTTGATGAATTATAATTTAAATTGATGAATTAAATTTAAATGAGATGATGAAATAAAATTAGATGAGATGAGCTGCAGATGATTTAAAGAAATGATGAATATAATAATTATTTGAATGATCTGATGATAAGAAAATTTAATAATTTTGATTTGATTAGAACAGATAAATGAATGATAGCTGATGTGATGAACAATTAGTAATTTTGACGGATGATGACAGACGATTAGAACAGAATTTTGATTCATAACCGAGTAGTTGTTAGAAGTGTACAAATTTATTGTTAATCTTAAGAGTTATTATATCTATTCCAACATTTGGAACAGTGACATTCAAGCCATTTATGAATGATTATTTACATGTTAGCGGTGATATAAAATTTGTTGTGTGATAGAAAGTTTAATATCTACTTGAATTCACGTGCCTGATCTTAGATTAATCTAAGATAGGTCTCAGGGATCACAAAATGTCAGTGACGAAAGACATAGTGCTACGGTGACCCTGAGAGCGCAAGAGAACTATATCTTTCTATTTTTTTGCACGTGAATGATAATATTTCTTTGAAGCAGTGCGGAGATGGTACGATTTGAGAGGACATTAACATCATAACTATTATGATCTACCATACTCCTAGGCAGGAATTTAGTTTGTTTCTGTCTGACCACTCAAGTTTAAATACATTTTATTTTATTTTAAGTTGTGATCTCATGATGATGTGTTTTCCCAATCCTTTCCTTTGTCATACTTAAGGCTTAACCAGGAAGGATGTGATTCGTTAGGGATTCAGTTGATGACGCCCACCTTTAACTTGAAACTATGATTAAATTTAAGCCCGTAACGACCCGGAGATATTTAATCTCGTGTTACCCTCTGCTTTTGTGATATTTCAACTGGAATTTCGACACATTCCTTGTTTTATTTTGTGTACTTTTAACTTTATCCCTGGCCTGGGATGCCAGGTACGCGATGTAATAACAGATGGGTCATCGCGTACCTGGGACGAACGGGTACAGAGAGGTGTAAGAATTGGCTTTTCCCAATCGTGGGACTTCGATTTTGTTCATTTCATGGGAATACATCAGAGTGAGGTTCATTTAAAGGTGTTATGAAGTTTATTAAACATGGTCAGACGATATACTTGTGTGCCCATACCAGTGATCATGTTAATCATATTAGTGTTATATCATGTTTAGCCCCATGTCATCCTTGTTGCTCATACTCAAGTGTAGTTAGGAATTGATATGTCACGATGTTTTGCTATCCAACGTCTCTGAATTAAAACATTTAGTTGCAAATTATAATTATGCCTGTGGACGACTTAGCAAAAGTGTTAGGGGATTTGCAGAACTGTATGTCTAACATTGTGGCTAATGTTAAGAAAATGGAGACTGAAGTCAAAGGACAGATAAATGATTCAGAAGCTAGGTTACAGGCTAGATTTGATGAAAATTGTGGTGTTTGAAGCCATATTTTCAGTGTTGCCTTAGTAAACAAGAGTTTAGTGCTTTTCAGTCGGTCAACACGAATGTACCCAAAAGAGATGGGTTATGCCCTAATCCTGAAATGAATTACATGAGATTAATAAAACATACTGAAAAGCACTAAACTCTTGTTTACTAAGGCAACACTGAAAATATGGCTTCAAACACCACAATGATCACGGCTAGTCAGGCAAATCGTGAAGCCAAGAAATTCTAATCACTCAGGCTTAAACTCATGAATTTAGACAAGTCAATTTGGTTCAACAAAAAATGTATAGAACTAAACCTCACCCCTAAATACGTACCAATTAAAACCGTACCGAACACACCAGCCTCGATCATTTCAACCAAACAAGCCAAAGCGCTTTGGATAAAAAACGAATTAAGATTTGCATACATAAGAAAGCAAAAAATTAACCAACAATTGTACGACATTCAATTGCAACTAAGTAATTTCTGGCACGCAGCCCAATGGGACAGCTTCACCGAGCACCTACATGACACCATAAAAATCAGAGCAACGAGGAAGCATGAAACGCTAGAAAATAAATTAAGAAAACTAGGAGAAACACAGAACCATCATTCTAACGAACAACACACAAATAACAATGAATTCAATTTCCACAGCAGAGTAAACAACAGAACGAACGTAACCTTTTCTCAAGGTGAAATGAATATGTTAGACAAAGGTTTGAAATACAACTGCACAGACGCACACACGAACCACAATATAAAACAGTTAATCACAGATATTGAGATAGCCAGTCACAAGCTCCCAGCAGAAGACAGGGAATTAACCAAAAATCTCGCCACCAACGAAGCCAAAAAAATCCTCAAACGAGAGGGCGATAGCAATAACATTCAAAACAACAAACAACTCAAAGAAATAAAGTCGTTGAAACAAAAAATAAAAGAACATGACTTAATCATCACAAAATCAGATAAGGGAAACACTACAGTAATTTTGAACAAAACAGAATACATTGAAAAAACAGTCGAATTCCTAAACAACAACGAAATCAAGGAATTAACAAGTGACCCCACCAACAAATTCCAAAAACAAATAAAAAGTGCGCTAAAAGAAACAGAATACATACTGACCAAAGCTGAAAAATCAAAACTAATAACCATGAACCCTGAAAATACCGTCATTGAGGGGACAACCAAAAATACACAAAAAGGAATGCCCAATGAGACCAATAGTCAATTGTAGGAATGCCCCTAATTACAAAATCAGCAAAGAGTTACTAAAAATCTTAAAATACCGTGTTTCCAACGACAAAAACAACTCTGTAAGGAACACAACAGAACTAGTAACAGCATTGAACACCCTACAAATGAAACCTAGCTTCAGGCTAGTATCCTTCGACGTAACTAACATGTACACCAATATTCCGATTATTGAAGCAATCAACACTATCGAAAACAACTTAAAATCCAACAATTCGGTAAAAGAAATTGAAGAGATTGTGAGATTACTGAGGGTCGTTCTCACCCAAAACGTGTTTCAATTCGACAATAAAATATACACACAGAGGGAAGGCCTAGCAAAGGGATCGCCACTAAGTGGGTTAATCGCTGACATCTTCATCAATGCACTAGAAAATGCGTTCTTAGAAAAGACTTCAACAAAGGGAATAGTAATATGGAAAAGATACGTAGATGATGTAATTTGCATCTACGATACTGAACTAACAAGCGAAGAAACAATTCTCCAATCCATTAATAGCCTTCGCCACGCTATCAAATTCACTAAGGAATCCGAAATAGACCGGAAAATAAATTATCTCGATATAACTATTGAACGTAAAGGCAACGACCTTTCATATTCCATATTCCGGAAAGCAACACAAACCTCGCATGCAATCGACAATCAGTCTAATCACCCCAGTACGCACAAACTAGCGGGTTTCAATTCAATGGTACACAGAGCTTTAAACATACCCATGTCAAAAGACAACTATAATAAGGAAATAAGAACTATTATGCAAATAGCAAAGGAAAACAACTTCTCGCCAAGCAAAATAAATCAAATTATAGCCAAACATAAAAATAAAGATAAAACGATTCCCAAACCGGACAGTAATGAGAAAAAATTTGCGCGTTTCAACTATGTGAATGCGAATACATATACAATCACTAACCTATTCAAAAAGCAAGGCATAAAGATAGCTTTCACGACGAAAAACACAACCGCTAGGCACCTCCTAAATAGTAATCTAAATAAACGTGACCCGTATTCAAGGTCAGGGGTATATTCTATAACGTGCCAAGACACCGATTGTCAAGCTAATTACATCGGGCAGAGTGGAAGGCGAGTAGACACACGTTATAATGAACATAGGAATGCGATAAGATACGGAACACATTCAGCCGTGTGCGAACATATGTGTGACGCGGGGCACAGCTTTACCAACATAGAGTCGGACCTTAAAATAATCCATCACGAATCGAAAGGCAGAGCTCTTGACATAAAGGAAGCAATCGAGATACACCTAGCCAAACGAAACAATCCCAACAATCTAAATGAACACACGTTCATGGAGAGCTCACCCCTCTTCACGCTACTAAAAAACACACCCTGTCGGAAACAAAACACAATTTAGCGACACAGCCAAGCTAGATAAAAAGGGGGGAAATTAGGGGGTTATTAATAGGTAAATGTTATCTGGATCAGGTGTACGATGTACTTTTCTTCTGCAATAAACCAAGGCCCATATTCGCGGCAGTATTAAAGGTGCCGGGACGTCCTCATAAGACCGTCAACGCTTAGTTCGAATGGGTTATGCTCCACGCGTGGCGAGGGCTAATCCACGGTCTTTAATAATTGTAGACCCACCTCCTTCAATAACATGTATCTTATCTAGGTTGGCAACACCTCACATAAACACATCGCTATCACTCCCCACAGCACGTAGGAGCAGGGGGGAGAAAGCAGGGAAAAACTAGTCGTTAAGATAACCACCGCAGTCTACCGCACAGTGAGTTCCAGTGAGCACGAAAACTGCGAGTAGCTGTTGTACGGAAGACAATCAGATAAGTAGTTAGCCTAAAATTTTATAGTTTAACCAGAGTTTACAACCATATAATCTCTCTAAAGTACAATCTACGGATAGCTATCACCATTTAGCATTTCACCTAACATATATACTGCATTTAGCATACACTGACAGTTGCAGTACCAATACTGCAACTAAATAATTGTACATATTGTAAATATTTTCACCTGTATTTCAAACATAGATTTTGTAGCCTAAGTGTAATGGATCTGATGATGATCGCTTGACGATCGAAACTGGTCATCCTAGTGTTTTATTAATCTCATGTAATTTATTTCAGGATTAGGGCATAACCCATCTCTTTTGGGTACATTCGTGTTGACCGACTGAAAAGCACTAAACTCTTGTTTGAAGAAAATGTAAAAGCTTTGCAGTCCAGTAGTAAAGATGAATTAACAGATATTCTGAAAGCATTAGCAAGCAGGTTACAAGATACCAATGAATGTAATCTAAGGTCATTAGAAACCAGGTTGCAGACTAACACTGAAATCAATTTAAAGGATAGTCTAAAGTCTTTAGAGACTAGATTGCAATCTAATAATGAAACTAATTTAAAATCTTTAGAGGAAAGATTACAGAATAATACTGAAACTAATTTGAAAGCTAGTGAGGCTAATTTAAAGGACAATTTAAAATTATTAGAAACTAGATTACAAGTTCGTAGTGAGGATAGTAACACAGAATTGAAAAACAACTTAAAGGGTTTGGGAACTAGATTAAGGACAGATATAAGAAGAAGCTTGGCGGGTTGTTGTTCAACGGTCACAGGCGTGTAGGAATTAAACATCAATATTCTCAATGTGATGTAAAAGTGAATATTTAATCGTGTGCAGTCGGCTTCTTTTCATAGTGCAAAATTATTTGATGTTTAATATAAACGTGATTTTGGTACTGTGTGGATATGTGAAGAAGTTCGGTGGTTATGTTATGGTTATGTTTGGAACTCTACATGTGGTATCACTCATTTCCGTGTCGGGTTACTATTGGATTTTAACGTTGTGTCTTATGTAAAAGTGAATATTTAATCGTGTGCAGTCGGTTTCTTTTCATAGTGCAAAATTATTTGATGTTTAATATAAACGTTTAATTGATCGGAACTCCACACGTGGTATCACTCATTTTCGTGTCGGGTTACTATTGGATTTTAACATTGTGTCTTATGTAAAAGTGAATATTTAATTGTGTGCAGTCGGTTTCTTTTCATAGTGCAATCTCATACTAAAGATTATGAGGTAGAGATGCAAGAAATCCTTAGCCAACCTGTGCTATCTGGTGGTAACACTGAAGACAACGAGACGTGCCCGATATGTGACAAGAAAATAGATGAAAATGAAAACTCTGTGGAATGCGATGGCCCATGTCAAAGATAGCATCATGTAACTTGCGCTGGATTACACCAAGGACAGTTCAATGCTTTAAAGGCAACGAGGAAAAAGAAATCAAAACTTCTCTGGCTCTGCACTATTTGCGAGGGAGACATCGCCTTGTATAAAACTGGGAAAAGTATACAGAAGGAACTACAAGAGATGCGAAAAGAGGTAACTGACAAAATTAATAAGATATCCGAGAAAATGTCATATCTGAATGAGCGACGTAGAGAAAATAAAAACGTAATACATGATATCAATAACACAAGAACACAAAGACAAACATACAGTGACGTAATAGAAACAGACAACCAAACAAGAAGAATAGCTCAATCCACAATTCACAATGAAGTAAAAGACAAGCCAGCAATAGAACAGGATACTATGAGCAGTGATAAAAATGAAATAGGCGAAATCAGTAGTGGAGATTTCAGAAAGAAAAATCAAGATATTGACGTAATTTCAATAAGTCAAGAAACTCAACAGCATACTCCGGAAAAGGAAATGGATGGGTTTATACCGGTAGTAAACAGGAGATCCCGTAATCTGCAAAGAAATTCTTTTATTATGGGAACTGCGGCAGATGATATAATACGTGCGGGTGAAAAATATGCATGGCTACACGTAGGACGAGTATCAGCAGAAGCGACAACAGAAAAGATCACAAGTTATCTTCGGAAAAGAGGCATTACAGGGAATATAATATGTGAGGAGTTAAACACTCTAGGAGAAAGTAAATCCTTTAAACTAGGTATTCATATGACTCATCTGAATGATTCAAAAAATCCAGACTTTTGGCCCCGGGGAATAGTTGTGCGGCGTTTTCGTTTCAGAAAAGGGCCAGGTAACAAAGAAGAAAGAAATCAATACGGTTTTTAAGGAAAACCCGAATTCTAAAACACTGCACGAACAAAATAAATATGGCAAAGGTACAGGCCTATTATGGAACGTGGAAGGTATTAAAGGTGCAATGTCTTTGGCACTAGTTGACTTTGTAAGCAATTATGATCTCGTAATTTTGACAGAAACATTTCTTCTAGAAAACTGGCAACATCCAAATTTCTATTGCAGTCACCTCATGGCAAAACATGGGGATTTAGGAAGACCTTCAGGTGGCGTATCCATCCTTGTGAAACCAACTTTTACTCCGATAATAAGTATATCCCAAACCAATAATACACTGGCAATGGAAACAAATCAATTAATCATCATTGCAGTATACTTTCAACCTCAATGCAGTGCTTTAGAAATAATTGAAGAACTTTGTGAAATAATTAATATTAAGAAATATAACAAACCTACAATGATAGCTGGTGATCTCAATTGCCGAATCGAAAAGGAAAACTACAAATCAAAAATCGTTATCGAAACGTTAGAAGAACAGGGTTTCATTCTCATCAACGATACACATACACCCACTTATATTTCTCACAACGGCGAGAGCTCAATAGATCTCATATTCCTAAAAGGTCAAATTCAGGGAATAGTAAACCCGATATGGTCTGATTCAGTGACCCCCATAAGAAAACACATCCCATTGCAATTCATCATAAAGTTACCAATGAATCAACAACTAGAAAAATCTCTACCAAAAATCTCTAGGAAATTAAACATTGAGGCATTAAAAGAAAGATCTTATGAAATAAGAAATATAGAAGAATTAATAGATGAAGCTGAACTATCACAGGCTGCAAATCTCGTGCAAGAGCTGATTATAAATAGCACGGAATCACTGCAAATACTAGAATTGCGAAAAAGTGGTTTGACAAAGACTGTTATATCAAAAGGAAACAAGTACTAGATATACTACATCAAGTAAGAGGAAACCTCCAAGACACAACGATGTTAAACACGTATGCCTACGTAAGAAGACAATATAAAGAAATGATCAAATTGAAGAAGAAACTCCACAACGAAAAGGAAGCGAAACAGCTGGCAGATGAAGCTGAAAAGGACCCCTACATTGCCCTTCGACCTAGAATACGCCCAACGACACACTACATCAGTTTACAAACGTGGGAAAACCACTTCAATACCATATTAAATAACAAAAGCGACACTAAACTACCAAGTACGGAAATGAAAGAAACAAAATCTATAAACAAATATAAATGGTCAGAAATAACAACAGAAGAGGTTCGGAAAACAATAAATAAAGCTAAGAACAAAAAGGCTGCTGGACCTGACAATATTTTTAATGAACATATGAAAGCATCTACTGAAATACTGCTCCCAACTTGGACCAAATTATTCAACAAGTGTTTAGAAACAGGACAAATTCCCGAGCAATGGAGAAACTCCACAATTAAAGTGTTATTCAAAGGAAAAGGAGATCCTGAGGATCCCAACAAATACAGGGGCATCGCATTGGAAAGTAATACTTTCAAGATATTCACTAACATAATAACACAAAGACTGAAGGAACCTATCGACAAATCACTCCCCGATGCTCAATTCGGATTTAGAAACAACAGATCTACGTTAATGGCTGTAGAATTACTATTAAATAACATCAAAGATGCACTTAAAAAGAAAGAAAAATTCTATACTGTATTCTTAGACTTCACGAAGGCTTTCGACCTACTGGACAGAGGACTAATAATATCGAAGCTGGAGAATACCTTAGGAATTGATAAAATCTGGATTGAAATTATTAGATCTATACTCGCCTACAACACCATACAAATATCGGATGGCCTTTCTACATCAGATACAATTCTACAGACTAATGGTGTACTCCAGGGAGACCCTATGAGCCCTTTATTATTCATTCTTACATCTGAAGAATTAATAAGAATCATCCAAGACAGAAAGGATATTTACATTTATGCTTACGCTGACGACATAGCAGTTAGCTCTAGTAACCCGCACATATTGCAAGAGGCGGTCGATGTTATGGTTAAATGGTGTCAAGAAAACAGTTTCTACATAAATCAAACAAAAACAGAAATGATGGTCTTTAGAAATGGGGGCAAAATACCGTCCGGTATACAAATCACCATAAATGACTCTGCACTTAAAATAGTAAATGACTTTAAATATTTAGGTGTCACATTGCAACCTAGTGGCAAGTGCTTCACCAAACATATAACAGAAAGAGCTGCCAAAGCAATAATTGCAATTAAAGATATAAGAAACTTACAAACACTAAGCCTCGAAACGGCTATGAGACTATTCCAAGTGAAAATACTACCAGTACTAACTTACGGTATAGAAGTTATCTGGCCTGATCTTAGCAGAAATAATCTATATACACTGGAGAAAGTTAAAGCATATTTTTTAAAAAGAGTATTGGGAGTATCTAAAACAACCAGATCTCGCACAGTATACGAGCTGTCTAGAGAACCGTTCCTTATTGAAGAACTTCGAATGAAAATGCTCTTGCCATCTAGTGCCAGCTACACGCAAGCGCTTGCTGTGCTGCAGCGGAAGAAGGAAGATATATGGAGCGAGTTCTACACTACAGATGCTATGATGACACAGGATTGGACACAAGCAAACTACGAGCTACGTCACCTGGTGACCCGATTAGCAGTACACGGTTTCCATCACCGCCTATGCTTGACTAAATCGTATCACACACCGTGCTCAGAATGCGTGTGTAAGCGTTGCAACAATTTCTGTGAACGATATCATGTGCTGAAGTGTCCAGACAGGAGAGAGACTCTAACACGGTTCTGCTTGGATGATTACTAGTTATACCAATGCACATTGCGAGTTTTTTTAACGTTATAATTCATGTATTTAGGTATTACGTTAGTATTTATGTTCTTTGGCCATTGGCTGCATTAAATGTTTATTATTAAACTAGATTAAAGGTAAAGAATGACGAGATCTTAAGAGCATTACGGTCAGATATTAAGGCAGTAGAATTGAAAGGAGAGAAAAATGTAGGCATCTTAAAGAAAGACATTCTAGTGTTAGAGAATAAAGGTGGAGAGAATATTATTAATTTGAGGAGAGAAGTCATGTCTATTCAGAAAGATATTAAATCAGATATATCGAATTTAAAATCCGACATAGATGGTTTAAGAACAGATGTAGGTAAAATTCAAGAATGGTCTTCTGAAGTATATTTCGAATCCAAGATTAAAGATTTAGAAACGAACTTAGGAAAAGAAATTAAGGGTTTAAGTTCAGTAATCGGAACAGTCAAAAGGGATGTCTTAGGAGAGGTCAATTCCAAATTGGGATCCTTAGAGAACCGATTGCAGACGGACATTAGACAAATTGAGGATAACGTTGATCAGAAAGTTAACGATAATTTAGCGTTATTTAAAAATAGAGTCGGTGCGATAGTGGAAGAGCGGTATAATGATGTCGATGCCGAAGCAAAAGGAAAACGTGTAGAGATTGAAAATAAGATAATCGCAGGCACGGCGAGCTTGGAAACTAGAGAAACTAGATTCACCGGGAATAAAGAAATGATGGAAAGGGATTCTGCTCAGTTCAGAACGGATGTAAGCCAGTTGAGGGAGCAGGTTGCATCAGTTCAGACAACATGCGAAGAAAAGCTAGATAACTAAAGAATGATCTCGAAGAAAGTAATAGAACACAGACTGTTATTTCATTAGACAATCTGGAAACGAAACTCAAGTTAGGGGAGAAACAGACTGAAGATTGAATGGCTAAACTGGAATCAGTCATAAATAGTTTAACAATTCAAGAGGTAACGACAGGGGTTATATCGATGAATCAAACACCGATAGCTCATAATGTTGATAGTCAAGAGGTGAATGTAGGAGATAATGATCGAAATCAACAAAATGTTACTTCTGGGAGGATTAGTTCAACCCCTTATGTTAATCCTAATCCGACTTTGAACACGTCCAATACTAATAAACGTTACTCAGGTCCGGTGACCATCATCAGAAATCTTGATGATAAACCAAGAAAATTCTCTGGGACACGGAAGTCACACCAGTTGAATTTTTGAGAGATATCCGAGATTATATGGTGGAACATCGGGTCCAAAGAAAGAGAGCTAGGGGTAGTCGAACGCGCCTTAGATGGGCGAGCTTTGACTTGGTTTCGCGCATTTAGAAACAACTTTGCGAACCTAGAACAATTTGCCATAGCATTTTTACGACGATTCTGGAGTGCGGAGGATCAGTTGAACGTGAGAGCTAAAATGTATTAAAAACGCCATTCTACGTCACATCCAACGCATTACGCTAACTACTTTACTTCACAGTATTCGAAACTGCAGTTTTTAACTCCACCATTACAGGAAGACGAATTGTTGCAAGCGATAGAAAGGCAGTTGCCAGTGGAG
The DNA here is from genome assembly GCA_946902985.2 of Meconema thalassinum. NCBI lineage: Eukaryota > Metazoa > Arthropoda > Insecta > Orthoptera > Tettigoniidae > Meconema > Meconema thalassinum. The sequence continues at coordinate 882,017,413 of OX336389.2, read as the reverse complement.
GTCCAAAAATCACACATAGCATCTGGTGCGAATTCACTTGAGCATTAGGACGATATATTACGCAGATTAGACTAAACAAGCGCTCAGATGATACCAAGAAGTTCAAGGAACGAGAATAGGAACACGCAGGAAGTGAATGCGGTAGTTGTTGACAATGCGGTGTACAAACAGATCGGAGAGCTTCGTTGGAAAACAGGAGAAACGAGGAAAACAGAGGGAATGTTCGTAACGTCCGTGGGAATGATAGGTATCAGGGACCATATGAGAGACCATATGATCGTGATCCACGAGACAGTAGATACCGAAACTATAACCAAGATTCCAGATATCAGAATCGAAACCGGCATAATAACCGATATCGAGGCAGGTATAATGGCAAACAGAATCCGAATCAGCAGTCCAGTCAAACCAATCGACAAGGCAACGGTAATCGTGACGATCCGAACGAAGGCCGCAGAGAAAGTCAAGAGTATGTGAGGACGACGCGGGAAGATAGATAACCTAGCGCACTGCACGAAGACACTGATAGAGAGAGAGCAAGTACGAGTAAAATGGATCAAAAGACATCGAAGTAATCATCGTGGGAATAATCATCTGAAATCACTATCAGTACAGAAAGTACACGAATGAAGTTATTGGAACTTTTAATGCAGCCAGCATTCGGAAATATCATTACCCTTGAGATGAGGATGGTTGTATAGTTATCGAGTGCATGAAATGCTGTATATAATAAATGACTGAGTGTAAATTTTTTACTAATCTGTTTCTTCAGGATTAATAAAAGATGAGACGTAAGGGAGAGATGTACCTGATATCTAATCGAGGCTATCGGCTACGCTAGCTGTAGTTGGATTTAGTTACTAAGAAGAAAAGATTGCGCTGAGATCGCATCAGTGACGTCGAGGGAAATGACGCAGGCGAATAGGGAAGAAGAAGTCACAACCCCTCAAACGCATGGAATCACGGGAGAAGTACTGGATATTTATGAAAATTTATCGGAATTCAACCTCAGAAGAGAAAGGAATTATATGGAATATTACTAATAACAACATTAGAAAAGGTGGATAACTCCTTAATTGAGTATTACGGCTTGATAACAGCAGATAGGCCGAGGTTAAATGTCTGACGTCAGAGGGGGAACGAAAGTAGGGGCTACCCTTACTTCAGCGGAGGGGTAGCGAGTCACGTGTTTGGCGAGGTGAGTGATCGCAGCACGCAGTGACAAGAAATCGGTCTTCTATTACATTCTGCTCAAGTAGCAAGTCAAGAATGTGACAGTATCCAATACAGTGCAGTGTAGTAATTATTACCTGCCTGGCAGGATCGCTTCGTAAGTTAGCATTGTAACTTCAAAAGCACGGCACATTTGAGTAGGCTGACCGGAGATTGTGTCGCGATGGCTGTGAACGGGACGAAGGAGGCCGGTGATAGAAAGCAGTCTAGTTTGAACAGTGGGGTTGCGTTAACATATATTTCAAATAGCAACGCTTTTACCAGCTCATAACTTACAGCCGAAATAAGCAGTAGTTCATTGGGAATAACGAACATTATTACGGCAGTATTGACAACGAATAGTCGCATAGAACAGCAATACGATGAGGCTAGTGATTAACCGGTTACATCCAAGCAATCGCGCCAAAGTTACGGCACTTCTTTTCCAGAGAATATCAAGGAACACATGTATTTCAACCGAAATCAATCGAAAAAAAGGGTAGATTAAGAAATATTGCTGTAAGTAAATAAAATGTAACACCTATAATTCGCACTTGAGACAAACCTCCATGTTGGAACTAGTGCGCAGGACGGCAGTCATCTATTCAATATATCAAGTCAAGGAACATGGCGAGGAAGACGAAACACTCACTCGCAGATGGCGAGGAAGACGAAACACTCACTTGCAGATGGACATAGTTTTTCCGCTAGAGCTGAGAGAGCGCTACCAGTTGAAAGAGCAGGGAGAGTAATCCAAACCTTGACTTTCAGAGACGCTACTAATTTCACGTTCCCAAAGGGCGTTATGTGCGACATTTCGCACAGCCAATGTAACAAACGTCTCCAAGCTATTCATATGAACACAATACCGTAACATTCTGGGTTACACGCTGCAAATTCGAATTTATGAGTAAGTACTTGTGAGGGGAATCGAACCTTCGTTCCTTAAGGGCGTTAGGTGTGACTTTTCGCACAGCCAATGTAACAAACGTCTCCAAGCTATTCATATGAACACAATACCGTAACATTCTGGGTTACACGCCGCAAATTCGAATTTATGAGTAAGTACTTGTGAGGGGAATCGAACCTTCGTTTCTTAAGAGCGTTAGGTGTGACTTTTGATACAGCCAATGTAACAAATGCCTCCATGCTATTTTTATTAACAAAATACATAAATTTCTGGGTTACACGCCGCAAATTCGAATTTATGAGTAAATACTTGTGAGGGGAATCGAAACCTCGTTCCTCAATGGCGTTAGGTGTGACTTTTCGCACAGCCAATGTAACAAATGCCTCCATACTACATTTATGAACACAATACTGTAACTTTCTGGGTAACACGCCGCAAATTCGAATTAATGAGTAAATACTTGTGAGGGTAATCGAAACCTCTTTCCTCAAGGGCGTTAGGTGTGACTTTTCGCACAGCCAATGTAAGTATGGTCTCCATACTACATTTGTGAACACAATACCGTAACATTCTGGGTAACACGCCGCAAATTCGAATTTATGAGCAAGTACTTGTGAGGGGAATCGAACCCTCGTTCCTCAAGGCCGTTAGGTGTGACTTTTCGCACAGCCAATGTAACAAATGCCTCCATGCTATTTTTATGAACACAATACCGTAAATTTCTGGGTAACACGCCGCAAATACGAATTTATGTGTAAGTACTTGTGAGGGGAATCGAAACTTCGTTCCTTAAGGGCGTTAGGTGTGACTTTTCGCACAGCCAATATAACAAATGTCTCCAAGCTATTCATATGAACACAATACCGTAACATTCTGGGTTACACGCCGCAAATTCGAATTTATGAGTAAGTACTTGTGAGGGGAATCGAACCTTCGTTCCTTAAGGGCGTTAGGTGTGACTTTTGATACAGCCAATGTAACAAATACCTCCATGCTATTTTTATGAACACAATACCGTAAATTTCTGCGTTACACGCCTCAAATTCGAATTTTTGAGTAAGTACTTGTGAGGGGAATCGAAACCTCGTTCCTCAATGGCGTTAGGTGTGACTTTTCGCACAGTCAATGTAACAAATGCCTCCATACTTCTTTTATGAACACAATACTGTAACTTTCTGGGTAACACGCCGCAAATTCGAATTCATGAGTAAATACTTGTGAGGGTAATAGAAACCTCTTTCCTCAAGGGCGTTAGATGTGACATTTCGCACAGCCAATGTAAGTATGGTCTCCATACTACTTTTATGAACACAATACCGTAACTTTCTGGGTAGCACGCCGCAAATTCGAATTTATGAGCAAGTACTTGTGAGGGGAATCGAACCCTCGTTCCTCAAGGCCGTTAGGTGTGACTTTTCGCACAGCCAATGTAACAAATGCCTCCATACTACCTTTATGAACACAATACTGGTACTTTCTGGGTAACACGCCGCAAATTCGAATTTATGAGCAAGTACTTGTGAGGGGAATCGAACCCTCGTTCCTCAAGGGCGATAGGTGTGACTTTTTGCACAGGCAATGTAAGTATGGTCTCCATACTACATTTATGAACACAATACCGTAACATTCTGGGTTACACGCCGCAAATTCGAATTTATGAGTAAGTACTTGTGAGGGAAATCGAACCTTCGTTCCTTAAGGGCGTTAGGTGTGACTTTTGATACAGCCAATGTAACAAATGCCTCCATGCTATTTTTATGAGCACAATACCGCAAATTTCTGGGTCACACGCCTCAAATTCGAATTTTTGAGTAAGTACTTGTGAGGGGAATCGAACCCTCGTTCCTCAAGGCCGTTAGGTGTGACTTTTCGCACAGCCAATGTAACAAATGCCTCCATACTACCTTTATGAACAGAATACTGGTACTTTCTGGGTAACACGCCGCAAATTCGAATTTATGAGCAAGTACTTGTGAGGGGAATCGAACCCTCGTTCCTCAAGGGCGATAGGTGTGACTTTTTGCACAGGCAATGTAAGTATGGTCTCCATACTACATTTATGAACACAATACCGTAACTTTCTGGGTTACACGCCGCAAATTCGAATTTATGAGTAAGTACTTATGAGGAGAATCAAACCCTCGTTCCTTAAGGGCGTTACGTGTGACATTTTGCACAGCCAATGTAAGTATGGTCTCCATACTACTTTTATGAACGCAATACCGTAATTTATCTGGGTAACACGCCGCAAATTCAAATTTATGGTTAAGTACTTGTGAGGGGAATCGAACCCTCGTTCCCCAAGGGCGTTATGTGTGACTTTTCGCACAGTAAATGTAACAAACGTCTCCATGCTATATTTATGAACACAATACCGTAAGATACTGGGTTACACGCCACAGATTCGAATTTATGAGTAAGTAGTTGTGAGGGGAATCGAACCTTCGTTCCTCAAGGGCAATATGTGTGACTTTTCGCACAGCCAATGTAAGTATGGTCTCCATACTACTTTTATGAACACAATACCGTAACTTTCTGGATAACACGCCACAAATTCGAATTTGTGAGTAAGTACTTGTGAGGGGAATCGAACACTCGTTCCTCAAGGGCGTTAGGTGTGACTATTCACACAGCCAATGTATGTAACGTCTCCATACAATTTTTAAGAACACAATACCGTAACTATCTGGGTTACACTCCACAAATTCGAATTTGTGAGTAAATACTTGTGAGGGGAATCGAACCTTCGTTCCTTAAGGGCGTTAGTTGTTACTTTTGAAACAGCCAATGTAACAAATGCCTCCATGCTATTTTTATGAACACAATATCGTATATTTCTGGGTTACAGGTCGCAAATTCCAATTTATGAGTAAGTACTTTGAGGGGAATCGAAACCTCGTTTCTCAAGGGCGTTAGGTGCGACTTTTCACACAGCAAATGTAAGTATGGTCTCCATACTACTTTTATGAAAACAATACCGTAACTTCCTGGGTAACCCGACGCAAATTCGAATTTATGAGTAAGTACTTGTGTGGGGAATCGAACACTCGTTCCTCAAAGCGTTAGGTGTGACTATTCGCACAGCCAATGTAACAAATGCCTCCATGCTATTTTTATGAACACAATACCGTTAATTTCTGGGTAACACGCCGCAAATTCGAATTTATGAGTAAGTACTTGTGTGGGGAATCGAAACCTCGATCCTCAAAGGCGGTAGGGGTGGCTTTTCGCACAGCCAATGTAAGTAACGTCTCCGTACTATAATTATGAACACAATACCGAAACTTTCTGGGTTACACGCCAATAATTCGAAATTATGAGTAAGTACTTGTGAGGGGAATCGAACCCTCGTTCCTCAAGGGCGTTAAGTGTGTTATTTCGCACAGCCAATGTATCAAATGACTCCATACTACTTTTATGAACACAATACCGTAACTTTCTGGGTAACACGCCGCAAATTTGAATTTATGAGTAAGTACTTGTGAGGGGAATCGAAACCTCGATCCTCAAAGGCGGTAGGGGTGACTTTTCGCACAGCCAATGTAAGTAACGTCTCCGTACAATAATTATGAACACAATACCGAAACTTTCTGGGTTACACGCCAATAATTCGAAATTATGAGCAAGTACTTGTGAGGGGAATCGAACCCTCGTTCCTCAAGGGCGTTAGGTGTGACTTTTCGCTCAGGCAATGTAACAAATAACTCCATACTACTTTTACGAACACAATACCGTAACTTTCTGGGTAACACGCCGCAAATTTGAATTTATGAGTAAGTACTTGTGAGGGGAATCGAACCCTCGTTGCTCAAGGGCGTTATGTGTAACTTTTCACACAGCCAATGTATCAAATGCCTCCATGGTATTTTTATGAACACAATACCGAAAATTTCTGGGTTACACGCCGCAAATTCGAATATATGAGTAAATACTTGAGAGGGGAATCGAACCCTCGTTCCTCAAAGGCCTTATGTGAGACTTTTGGCACAGCCAATGTAAGTTACGTCTCCATACTATATTTATGTACACAATTTCGTAACTTTCTGGGTAACACGCCGCAAATTCGAATTTATGAGTTAATACCTGGGAGGAGAATCGAACCCTCATCCCCCAAGGGCGTTAGGTATGACTTTTCAAAAAGCCAATGTAACAAACGTCTCCGTGCTAAATATGTGAACACAAAACCGCAACTTTCTGGGTAACACGCCGAAAATTCGAATTAATGAGTAAGTACTTGCGAGGGGAATCGAACCCTCGTTCCCCAAGGGCGTTATATGTGACTTTTCGCACAGTCAATGTAACAAACGTCTCCATGATATTTTTATGAACGCAGTACCGTAAGATGCTGGGTTACACGCCGCAGATTCGAACCCTTGTTCCTCAAGGCCCTTAGGTGTGACTTTTCGCACAGCCAATGTAACAAATGCCTCCTTGCTATTTTTATGAACACAATACCGTAACTTTCTGGGTTACTCGCCGCAAATTCGAATTTATGAGTTAGTACTTGTGAGGGGAATCGAACCCTCGTTCCTCAAGGCCGTTAGGTGTGACTTTTCGCACAGCCAATGTAACAAACATCTCCATGCTATTTTTATGAACACAATACCGTAAGATTCTGGGTTACACGCCGCAGATTCAAATCTATGAGTAAGTACTTGTGAGGGGAATCGAACCCTCGTTCCTCAAGGGCGTTACGTGTGACTTTTCGCACAGCCAATGTAAGTAACGTCTCCATACTATTTTTATGAACACAATACCGTAACTTTCTGGGAATTACGCCACAAATTCGAATTTATGAGTAAGTACTTGTGAGGGGAATGGAACCCTCGTTCCTCAAGGGCGTTATGTGTGACTTTTGGCACAGCCAATGTAAGTAACGTCTCCATACTATATTTATGAACGCAATACCGTAACGTTCTGGGTAACACGCCGCAAATTCGAATTTATGAGTAATTACCTGGGAGGAGAATCGAACCCTCATCCCCCAAGGCCGTTAGGTGTGACTTTTCACTAAGCCAATGTAACAAACGTCTCCGTGCTATTTTTGTGAACACAATACCGTAACTTTCTGGGTTACAAGCCGCAAATTCGATTTTAAGAGTAAGTACTTGTGAGGGGAATCGAACCCTCCTTCCTCAAGGGCGATAGGTGTGACCTTTCGCACAGCCAATGTAACAAATGCCTCCATACTACTTTTATGAACACAATACCGTAACTCTTTGGGTAACACGCCGCAAATACGAATTTATGAATAAGTACTGGTGAGGGGAATAGAAACCCCTTTGCTCAAGGGCGTTAGGTGTGACCTTTCGCACAGCCAATGTAACAAACCTCTCCATACTATTTTTTATGAACACAATACCGTAACTTTCTAGGTTACAAGCTGCAAATTCGAATTTATGAGTAAGTACGTGTGAGGGGAATCGAAACCTCCTCTCCCGATGGCGTTAGGTGTGAATCTTCACACATTCAATGTAATAAACGTCTCCAAGCTATTCATATGAACACAATACCGTAACATTCTGGGTTACACGCCGCAAATTCGAATTTATGAGTAAGTACTTGTGAGGGGAACCGAACCCTCGTTCCTCAATTGCATTATGTGTGACTATTCACACAGCCAATGTAAGTAACGTCTCCATACTATTTTTATGAACACAATACCGTAACTTTCTGGGTTACACACCACAAATTCGAATTTATGAGTAAATAATTGTTAGGGGAATCGAACCTTCGTTCCTTAAGGACGTTAGGTGTGCATTTTGAAACAGCCAATGTAACAAATGCCTCCATGCTATTTTTAGGAACACAATACCGTAAATTTCTGGTTTACACGCCTCAAATTCGAATTTATGAGTAAGTACTTGTGAGGGGAATCGAAACCTCGTTCCTCAAAGGCGTTAGGTGTGACTTTTCGCACAGCCAATGTAACAAATGCCTCCATGCTATTTTTATGAACACAATACCGTAAATGTCTGGGTTACAAGCCGCAAATTCCAATTTTTTAGTAAGTTCTTGTGAGGGGAATCGAACCCTCGTTCCTCAAGGGCGTTAGGTGTGACTTTTTGCACAGCCAATGTAAGTATGGTCTCCATACTACTTTTATGAACACAATACCGTAACATTCTGGGTAACACGCCGCAAATTCGAATTTATGAGTAAGTACTTATGAGGGGAATCGAACCCTCGTTCCATAAGGGCGTTACGTGTGACTTTTTGCACAGCCAATGTAAGTATGGTCTCCATACTACTTTTATGAACACAATACCGTAATTTTTCTGGGTAACACGCCGCAAATTCGAAATTATGGGTAAGTACTTGTGAGGGGAATCGAACCCTCGTTCCCCAAGGGCGTTATGTGTGACTTTTCGCACAGCCAATGTAACAAACGTCTCAATGCTATATTTATGAACACAATACCGTAACTTTCTTGGTTACACGCCGCAAAATCGAATGGATGAGTAAGTACATGCCAGGGGAATCGAATCCCTAATTTCAAGGGAGCTACGTGTTACTTTTTTCATATCCAAAGCAAGAAACTTCTTAATACTAATTAAATCAACACAACACCGTACGAATCCGGGTCATACATCGCAAATTCGGTTATTCCAGTTAGTACAAGAGAGGGGAATCGAATCCCGAACTTCACGGGCGGTACGGCTGACTTCTCGCATATCCACGGCAAGAAACTTCTTAATACTAATAAAATCAACTCAACACCGTATGAATCCGATCACATATCGCAGATTCGAATGTACGAAATTCCACGTCATTGGTAATGGAACCCTCGACCTACAGGGTCATAATACTGTGTCCGTTTGCTAGTCCCGCAAAAAGACATTCTTTGCGTATATACCTCGCGTCTTCTCACGCGGTAAGCTCTGTCATTGACCCGTGGGTATGGCGGCCCCTTCCGTCTTTCATCCGTCATAAAACCAAAACATTCGCTCTGCTTTGTTACCGAGCACGTTTCTGTTATAATTTGGTAGCACTTTGGCGACTGGGTGGGTTTTCGCTATCCGTGAGAAACTTTCACAATATAAAATCTCCAGAAAATTCATGTCTGAAATTTCTATTGGTTAGGATGACATATTTTAAAAACTAAGAGTATTATCTACAAAAATGGACCCCAAATGACAACATTACCGTCTATCAGAATCACCATTTTGTCTCAACTGACCTACCGTCTACATTCGATTGAGTGTGCTTTGATAACGGCACAAAAACTCCGCAGAACAATTTAACTATAGCCTATAGAACTCAGCAATTCTTCTAGGTTTGTGCCGTGTCTTGTGTGGGGTTTCGCCTAGGACACCAAGCTGGCTCATCGGCGGGCTCTTGGTGTCCCCGCCCGGACCCCCACAGCTGTGACGAACTGCGCGCCACCTCCCTTTATATTAGGCGCAACTGCACCACTTGACGGCGAGAACTAAAAGCTCAAGCAGCCTTAAGTTAACCTCCCTATGAAGGCTTCCATCTTTATTAGGATATAGATTGCTTCGACATTGATCCAATGGCTACAACAAGGACTACATACAGACAAAAGATCAACACCCACAAATTCGCAGCCTAGAATCCATCCGAGAAAAGCTTGAAACTCCAAAACTCATGGACACAAGAAAGACGGCAGACCCAGAGTGGATGAATGAAGAAATTTTGGGCGAATAAGAAGTTCAAATGATGAAGAATTCCTGTGCTATTTAATGGTTCCACTTGCTCCTTAGGCGGCTGAACGAATATAATAATAATAATAATAATAATAATAATAATAATAATAATAATAATAATAATAATAATAATAATAATAATAATAATAATATGGGACTGTTTCTTCAATGAGCGTGTATTTAACTATGAGTTGCAAACACTATAAATATGGTTATCATCTAGGCTTACAGGATGGAGCCGCGTCGTGTATTGTTTCCCGACGTTTCGGCTGTCATTGCAGCAGCCTTAATCATGGCTCCATCCTGTAAGCCTAGATGATAAACTAGACACGGCCGCGAATGCCTGCGATCTAACTATAAATATGCGTTTACTAAAATTACAAACAGGAAAAAAAATAACTAATACACAGAATTTACATTTAAATTTTAAAAGATATCATACACCTCCAATGGCAAAAAACACCAATTATTTAAATAACAAGGGGCTTCCTTCTTGCCTTGTCATTTTCAAAGAAGATTAGGACTTCATTAGTCCAATTTCACTTTCAAATCAGATTCAAAAGCAAGAACACCAAGGTGACTAACACAATCCATTTTGTAGGAAATTTGTTCTAGTTTTAGAAAATGTATGGTTCATAAATATTCCATCAATCTTTCATGTCGAAATAAATTATTTACTGTAAGAGGGCGCAACCGGTCTGACTGACAGCTGTCATGTCTGGCGTATCAGCAGATCAATAACATTCCTTTCGAGCCTAAATTGACTTTCTCTTTCTCTATCCCACTGGTTTCGCTCCTGGCCGTGGTAAGTGATTTTTGATAGGCGACAAATATCACGGCACGCATGCCATTCGTTGTTGGCATGTTAATGAACCCATTTGAATTCAGTAGCCCGTGTTCATAGTGGCAAAATTATTCTCGGGATTTTCAGCCATCACAAAGTTCCTCCTTCTTCTACTAGAAAGCGTTATAGTGTCAGGAAGATTAGATATCTAACTTCCTTGACTTTCATAGCGTTCCAAGGAACGACAAGATTCGACATGCAAGCTGCCCTCTGGGCGCCAAATAACAAGATGAAGGTAGACCATACAGCTACCAAGGAAGGAACTGTTTGCAGGAATAACAGGAATAATACATAATTATCCCGCCAAAAACTGAAATAAAGATCCTTTCCTCTGTGTAGGAATGCCTCTAGGGTGTTCTTGCTGCCTGAATCTTCCCAGTTTTCATTATTAGCCTACTTTTCACATTTTGCAAAAATGAGGAAAAAGTAGACTTATGAGACCGGGCAAATGTATGTATTTCTGTCTGTCTGTCTGGCTGGCTGGCTGTGTGTGTGTCCCCCCCTATCAACTCCTACACGGCTGGAGTAATCGAAACAAAATTTGGTAGGAGTAAAGATCTATACCTGAATATCTCACGGCCATATTTGAAAATGATGTCAGTCCTACCAACTGCTAAAAAATCGCAATTGAAATTTGAGCTCCAGGTTTCCTTGGAAGGTATGAATGGGAGCTATTTCAAAATAGGCACAAGTATAGATAATAATATTTCAGTTTAATTTCCAGGAGGCCATACATGGCAGTGTTGTCAAAATGATTATAAGCCTGCTGATAGATCCAATTTTTAAATGCATATAACTTCTACACTATCAATTGGAATTCAACCATATTTCGTATATTTATGTGTACATTACCTGATATGGCTGAGCGTATTCTTAAGACCCACCAGGGCTGCCAACTGTTAATAAATGCTCCTAATTTATTTTATCCAAATACCAATATATCAGAAAGTATGCAAGCCGACAGCTTTAAACTATGCATACGTATAGTACCTGACATTCTATATTAATTTGGAGTAACTGAAGTGCTACCAACATGATTCTAAGCCTGCTGATAGGTCCAACTTTAAATACATGTAACTTCCATACTATCATTTGGATTTCAACCAAATTTCGTATGTGCTATGTGTACCATAACAGATATGACTATGCGTATTCTTAAGAGCAACCAGGCCTGCCAACTGTTAATATGTGCTGTCCCTATTTTTGTTACTCTAATATCAATATATCAGAAAGTATGCAAGCCAATAACTCTAAACTTTGCACACGTATAGTACCTGGCATTCTAGATGAATTTGGAGTAACTAATATACGTCAGTGCTGCCAACATGATTCTAAGCCTGCCGATAGGTCCAATTTTAAAATGTATGTAACTTCTATACTAACTAATGGATTTCATTCAAAATTGGCACAACAATAGATCAGATTATTTCTGACCAATACATGCATGACATTGTTGCCAACATGATTTTACGCGCGCTGTTAGATCCAATGTTTAACTGCATGTAACGTCCATGCTATTCATTGGACTTCAACCAAATTTTGTATTCTGTACCGTACCTTAAGAGATGGAACTAAGAATATGTTCAGTCATCAGGGCTGCCAACTGTAGTGCTCTATTAGGCTACATTATGCCAGGTATACAGTATTTCGAACTAATTAGAAATTTCGATATTAGCAACTTAAATTCGTCATTATTCTAGATAGGTTCATATACTGTAGAATAATCATTGGCATGAAAAGTAGGCTCTTTAGTTCGTCACGGAACTTCTTGTTTTCAGTTTAAGAAAATCTAATGTCTTCCAATCCCCCTGATACTCCTTTTTGTACAAAATAAGTAAATTGCCACGCTTTGCTTTGATTGTAATGTAACAATATTGTGGAGATATCGCCGTTCAGATGAACTGCTTTTTTAAAATCTTTTTCAGCGATTTGAGATTTTTCCATTTATAAAGGCTTATAGGGAGGTGAAAGGCTGATTGTACGTTTAACTCTCGCAGTAAAGAAGCGCAAGTGCGCTTCATAAGAAGGAAGTACAGCACAGTTCCCTACCCCTGTTGGGGTCGGGGCACGAATACCAAGGGCCTACTGATGAGACAGCTTGGTGTTCCTAGGCGAAACCCCATACAAGACATGGCATAAACCTAGGTTGGTTGGTTGGTTGGTTGGTTCCTTAGTTTAGGGGCCATACATCTATGACTTAGCTTTCCACGGTGGGTGAGTGGTTAACGTGTCGGTCTACTAACCCCAAGCTTGCAGGTTCGCTCTTGGCCATGGTACGTGATTTTTGAAAGGCGGCAAAAATTACGACACCATGTCATACGATATTGGCATGTCAAAGAACCCATTTGAATTCAGTAGGCCGTGTTCATAATGGCAAAATTAATCTCGGGAGTTTCCGCCAACACAAAATTCCTCATTTCTCTACTAGAAAGCGGTATAGTATTCAAGGAGCTTAGATATCTAACCTCCTTGACTTTCATAGTGCTTGAAGGAACAACGAAATTCGACATGCAAGGTATCCTCTGGGTGTCAAATAGCAAAGCTTGCCCCCGGCATCTGAGGCCTATGACATGGGCCCACCGGCATTACTTCCCCTCCTATGGAAGGCATACTGAGGGATATTTGACGCTCTTCAAAATCCCACGACTATGGTGTCCCACTCACCTGAAAGGGGCTGGCACTGGATGATCAGAGGAAGGTCAGGGCTTGGATCGTGGAGATAGATTTGCAACTTTGCTGCCAAGTTGGTAAATAGTCCAGGAGAGGACGTGGGGTTATTATATCGGGGATGAAGTTGGAAGGGGTAAGCAATGTCTCCCAAGATGGTGGGCACACAGCTGGTAGAGAAGTTGTTGTTGATGATGATGATGATGATGATAATTGTTGTTTTACGGGGCCTAACATCTAGGTTATCGACCCCTAATGGTCTGCGTGATAGCGAAAATGACAATGAAATGGAAACCAGAACGAAAATTAAGTGAGACGGAAAATACTTTCAAAAAGAAACTCAGATTGAAACTACTCACAAATTGGAGAGCGGTAACACTTACAAAAGGGAATTTAGAACGAAAATACTCACGAAAGGAATAGATTTAAAAACACGCACAAAATGTAGCCTAGGTTCAAAATACGTACATCATGCAATGTAGAGTCGAAATACTTACAAATTGCAATTGAAATTCAAAATACTTACAAAATGAAAATGAGATGAAAAATACGTACAAAATGCAATTGAGGTTCTGCAATGGAAATTGAAAAGACACAATGCAATTAAGATTGAAAAAGGCCGGTTCAGATTCAAAATACTCACAAAGTGCAATTGAAGTTCAAAATACTTACAAAATGCAATTGAAATTGAAAATGGTTACAAAATGCACGGTAGATTCAAACTACTTATTTGGATTGACAATACTGACATACCGTAATGCAATTTAGATTGAAAATACTTACAAAATGTAATTTAGATTCAAAATACCCACAAAATGTAATTGAGAATCAAAATACTTGCAAAAGGCCCACCGTACAAAATGCAATTTATGTTTAAAATTCTTGCGAAATGCGGTTTGGGTTGCAAATACTTACAAAATGCAATTGAAATTCAAAATACTCACTAAAATGCCCTGCTCCTACACTGAAAGACATGCTAAAAGGCAATTTAGATTGTCAATCTTTACAAAATTCAATTGAGGTTGAAAACACACGCAAAATGCATTTTAGATCGAAAATACTTACAAAATGCAACGTAGAACAAAAATACCTACAAAATGTAGTGTAGATGAAAAAAAAAACGCCAAAGGGAATTTAGATGTCAAAATAAATTCGACTATTCGAACGTTCGAGTAATGGAGATATGTATGTAAAATGTTAAATTTGTCATATACTGGTCGCAAAATACAAAGTATTGTCTGTAATTAACCTGATGCCACGTTTAAACGCGAAGATGTGCTATCTATAACTGAACTGACATGACGTTTAAACGCGACAATGGGCTATCTGTAACTAAACTGACACGATGTTTAAAAGCGACAATGTGCGGTCTGCAACTAAACTGACGTGGCAATGTGTTATATGTAACTAAACTGATACGACGATTAAACGCAACAATGTGCTATCTGTAACAAAACTGACGTGACAATATGCTATCTATTACACATCTGACACGTTGTTTAAATGCGACAATGTGCTATGTGTTACTAACTGACGCTACAATATGCTATCTGTAACACATCTGACACGATGTTTAAATGCGACAATGTGCTATGTGTAACTAACTGACGCTACAATATCCTATCTCTAACACATCTGACATGTGTTTAAATGTCACAATGTGCTATGTGTAACTAACTGACGCTACAATATCCTATCTGTAACACATCTGACACGTGTTTAAATGCGACAATGTGCTATGTGTAACTAGCTGACGCTACAATATGCTATCTGTAACACATCTGACACGATGTTTAAATGCGACAATGTGCTATCTGTAACACATCTGACACGATGTTTAAATGCGACAATGTGCTATGTGTAACAAAACTGACGCTACAATATGCTATCTGTAACACATCTAACACGATGTTTAAATGCGACAATGTGCTATGTGTAACTAACTGACGCTACAATATGCTATCTGTAACACATCTGACACGATGTTTAAATGCGACAATGTGCTATGTGTAACTAACTGACGCTACAATATGCTATCTGTAACTAACTGACGCGACAAGGTGCTATCTGTCAGGGGCGTAAAACACACGCGTACACCGCACATAGACGCCGCACTGTAATTGCACTTAATTAATTTATCGGAAACGGCTGAGATCGCACCTTACTTCTTGCACCTGGTATACGCCTGGTCATGCCCTACACGTGTACTAAAGATGGTTCGAATCGGTGACACCTTGTAAGTAAGTAAGTAACTAACTAAGAAACAAATAATAAATAATCACTAAAATGGATAAATAAATAAGTAAAGAAATAATAATGTATGTCTACCCCTTATTATTCCCGTTTTTTCCAACGGGGTCGGGGATGAGATGCGATGGAAGTCATTGTGGCGATGGTTTTTACGGCCGGATGCCCTTCCTGACGCCAACCTCATGAGAGGAGTTAATGAGAGATGAAATGAATGATGGTGAATGAAACTGGGCAAGGATGTGGAAGGAAGCGGCCGTGGCCTGTCAGAAGGTACCGTACCAGCATTTGCCTGGTGTTGAAAATGGGAAACCACGGAAAACCATTTCAAGGACGGCCGACGGTGGGGCTCGAACCCACGCGTCTACCGAATCAGCAGAGAGCTTGGCCCCATGACCTAATGCTGCGCTTTAGCCAGCGTAGCCACTACTGTCGGTAAGTAAAGAAATAATAATAATGTTATTGGTTTTACGTCCCTTTTTAACAATTGTGGCTTTTAGAGACGCCAGGTTGTCAAAATTTTACCCCGATGGCGATCTTTAACGTGCCAGTAGAGCTATTAACACGGCGTCGTTACATGTGTGCACTCTCAAAAGCAAAATGACTGCAATATGATTTGATCTTGCAACCTTGGGAACAGCAGGCAAGACGTATTTCTATAGTAGATATGAGGTGTTCCTGACCAGAAAGGCAAACTCTACAATTGCACGTATTGAGAAGAATGTTATTACAATTTTCTAACAAGGGCGAACTCGACATACAGTATTTATTATTCCTCCTGTGTGATTTCATCCAAAAATTTAGATGGTAATAAAACAAAACTGATACCTCATTATTCATTTAATATAATCAACACGCAGCATAAATGTAATAATAATAATAATAATACAAAGGATTGCATACAATCAAACTCATTTGTCATGCTGGACAGAAGTATCGCCCTCATCAGATTTGATGTCATTTGTAATTATTGAGCAATTTGATTGAGCTTGGTTAAACATTTGGTTCCATCGTAGGGTTACCAACCGTCCGGCTTTTGAAGGACATGTCCTGCTTTTCAATCATTTTGGTAATGTCCGGCCGGCTTTTCTAATTTATCGAAAATGTCCGGCATTTTCCGTTACAAGATTGCTCATTTAGATGTTCCCCTTAAAGTCAGCCAGTCAAGTACACGGGGCTACCCGACCGCGTTGTCGCAGCCCTTAAACTAAGGAACCAACCAAGCAACCAACCAACCGTATTTTCTTTCCAAATGTCTCATTTTAGATTCAATTGTCTCTGGACGTGGCACAGACAATAGACAATTTTGCTGGGTCTCTTCGCAAGGACGTAAGGTACTGCGCCTTCATTTACTGGCCTCAATTATGCCATATAGCCATCTCGGCCCTTGGTACAAAACCATTGTCACTAGTTGGCGGACGCTAGCACGTGCTCCGTGACAATACAGCACGGATTTACTCCTCTCAATGTTTGTTGCGGAAACTCTGGCTTTATTTGCACTTTGCTGGTATCCACTATGGCCTTCATAAGAGACTAATTCGGGGGCTACGTGAAATATTGTAATAAGACAATTTAATTACACTAGCGGACCCGTTCATAAACCACACTTTCCCCAATAGGTTTATAATGAGTGACTTAAGGAGGTTGTTATGTTTTCATTTCAACCAAATGATTATAGAACACTATTTACATTTCAGTTAGAATTCCAAGTTCTACGTTCCCGAACTTAAGAAGGCAATCACTGCAAATTGGATCATCATAACACTCACCGGTTATGCGATATTTATGGAATTATGCGATTTGAGTACTCGTTCTTTTGATTTACTGTTTCTGAAATCCATGCTAAATGATAAAGGAAAGATCTCAAAATGTTAAAATGACAAGAAAGAGGCGTCACAGCGGCAAAAATATGAAGGGGACAGGAATTATGGAGCGTATTTTCCTACAGCAACAGTGTCTGCAAATCGCATACTCAGCACATTTTTTAAAGTTATTTTTTAATGAAATTATAGATATTTATGAAATTAGAGTGCAATTTGTCACTGCTAATGTCTATTTTCTTTCAATTGAATACTCATTTATGACGATCGGTCGCTTGAGACCGCTGCAGGAGTGATCTACACCACTGAAATACTGTAATATATATGATGATACACAATAGTAACCATCCACTGTGGCCGAGAGCTCTAACGCACTAGCTCGTGTCTCACTGGAATCGGGATAGCTTGGGTTCGCATCGCACTTCGGCCGTCCTGAAAATTATTTTTGTGCTTTCCCACTTGCAACACCAAGAAAATGCCAGGACTGTTTCTTTCAACAGGTCTGCTGCCAACTTCCTTCCAAAATGCCTTCTCTGACCCTTCATTAACCCTTTTGATGCCAAAGAAATATGTATGAGTGGTTATGTTTATGATGCAAAGCCACATGTAGTGAAATACTAGATTTTGATGAACAAAATTATCTCCTACCTATATTTATAAGATAAAATATTAATATTTTTCCGCAGCTGGTAGATTTATTTTAAACGGATGCTAAATATTTAAAACTTTATTTTAATTGTTTCATTTAAAACAAGAGCCTCCGTGGCTTAGTGGGCAGCACGCCGGCGTCTCACCCCTAGGTTCGTGATTCAAATAACGGTCATTCCATGTGAGATTTGTGCTTTACAGAGCGGAGGCAGTCAGGGTTCTCTCCGAGTACTCCGGTTTTCCCTGTGGCAAATTTAATTCCAGCAACACTCTCCACTATCATTTCTTTCATCTGTCATTCATTTAATCATTGCCCCAGGGGAGTGCGATAGGCTTCGGCAGCCAGCACTGTTCATATTCTCGCCGCTAGATGGGGCTTCAATCATTCCATTCCCTGACCCGGTCGGTCAACTTGTAACGTGTTTTTCGAGGGTATTTTACGCCATTGACATAAGTCAGTAGGAAGCCATTCAATATTTATTTACGCGGCAAATTGTTCAGCCAAGAGAAGTTTTCATGTAACTTATTATTAACTTATTATTATTATTAAGGTATTTTTTGAAGCGTTTTTTTAATAAAATTATAAGCATACAGATAGGTTTTCGATGTTATAGAAAACACTATCAAGCAAATTATTACGAACAACATTATTGCGGAAAATTATATGATTACGGAATTTTACGGAGTTTTGTCAGTTAGGGTATTGTGAGAGAGATGAGTCACTGGGAATTCGGCTACAGGCTTATTCTTGTCGAGAAGCGTGACGCAAGTGGGGTTGCTGCTTCAAGAAAAGGCGAAATGGCCTGGACATCTTCGTCGCGCCGAGTGTAATGACCCTGAGGTGGGGAGTATCGCGTGGTGGCTCAGCCAATCAGTGGAGAGCGGGCGAGAAGAAGACGGTACCAGAGAGGGGAGGCGAGGAGTGCATATATGGTTTGCGCGCCGAGGAGACAAGGCGATTATCTTTGTAAAACTTGACCGTTGTGGTTGCTCGTGTGGTTGGTTCCGGTGTGTCCGGACCATAAGTTAACATTTCTACAACTGACGAAGAAGATGACGACGTCCAGAAGGCTATGGGAAGCTCTTCAGCATCAAGTACGAGGGAAATGCTACGGCAATTTCCAATGGTAAGCGCGAATGACTCAGAACTACATAATCTCTCGTTTCTTTGTTTCATATTCAGTATTTCAGTAACTTCATAGCTTGGGAATAATAGTAAAATCAGTAATTCATCCGACTCCGTTTTCACGTAATTCTCTAGCGGTAATATTCAAATCGCCACGCTCCAATTTAAATTTAAAATATATTATTATTATTATTAATTTTGCCATACTTGTTTTATACAATAAATTCATTTCTTTTAACCATGCGATCTTTGCTTTCAGTAGGTAGCATTATATATAGACCAAATTCCTTCTCCCGATACAATTGTTAGTTGGGTTAATGATCAAATCATGCCACGATCTGAGTGTAAAGATTCTTGAAGGTGTTCTACCAGAGCTAGGTGTTGTTAAATATAAATTTAGATTTCAACATAGCGTTGAGGTCTTGGCGCCCATTAACACAACATATCTTAGTCAGAGTAAACATTACGTTTGTACGCACAACGTGCACTAAAGGAACAGTTACACTTGTCACCCAACAGTGAGGGCCTGTAAAACCGTTTCAAACTGGAAGCAGGCTGCGGATTTTCATTTTCACTTAAAACAATTTCAATGTTTTTATTTTTTAAATTGAATCGGAAATTTAAATATAATTCTGACAGCCTACACAACTTATTTCTTCTTCGTTCAAAGCACGGCTACATTTACCTTAATTAATTCTAAGGAAGAACGTCAAGATTCTGACTGCAGCATGTTTAAAGAATAATTATTTTGAATCCAACTATCCATGGAAGTTAATTCCAGTAAGAGAATTAATTCCGTGTTCAATTGGTTATAAGTAAGGACCGGGTTCTTAGTTTTTACTTAATTTTTCCTTATTTCTAATTACAAATACGTTTTAATACTTATCGGAATCGCACTCAAAAGAGCCATATTCATGAATTCTGTAGTACCTAAAAATAATCACTGAATGATATGCGAGTAGGCCTCCCTAAAATTACCTAATTGCAGTTTTGTTCCATTTATTGTAGTATATTTGAATCTTTAGTCCATATTTTTAAATATATACTTGGCTATTAACTGTAATCAACAAAAGTGAGGCTAAATATCTTATCATATTGTTACTGTAGGAAAGTGGGGACACATTGTTCCCAAGTTCCCTATATGCTAAATAAACAAAGTTAATTAGACGAGCTGGAATGTGAAAATCACCTCTGACATCCTAATTTAGTGTTATTGAATTTGAATAGTTAACATATACCTAGATATTAGGAGAGCAAATATTGCCTAAAAGTGTGAAGTTCTCGGTGATAACTTGATTAAAGATATATGTAAAATTATATTTACACTCCCGTTGCAATTGGATTTTTGGATTTTCTACTAACAATTCATTAAATTTAAGCTCTACGAAGTTTTTGTCAAATTTGCTACACATTAAACATAAAAACCTACTTCGAGTCGTATTCTACCTACTGAAAACCTAAAGAACCTATTTTATATTTTTGAAAACTTAATAGTCCGGTCCATAGTTATACCACCAATAGCAGTACGTGGCTGAAAATAGCAATCAAAATGTATAAGAGAACAGGGTCGATAGATCAGAAGCTCCCTGGGCTGATATACATTATTGGTCACCTGGCATTATAAAGGTTAAGTAGACCTTGGCTATCGGCCTGTCACCATCCTTAGTTGTATCTGCTGAAAACGTGTGTTTAGCCATGACGGTTCAGCTATCAGACACCGTCCTTGCTACGGTAGAGGAATGATCCCTCGCCAAGTCTGGTTGGTTGGTTCCTTAGTGTAGGGGCGGCGACAACGCGGTCAAGTAGCCCCGTGTACTTTGGGTGTGTGTAGAATCTGTCTGATAACCGGTGTTTATTGTGGTGGCTGTATTAGTGTGTGTTTCTGTTTTCAATTCAAGTAAGGACTGCAGACATAGAATTTTTTCAAGTAATTCCTACTTTTGCCGCCAAACGCCACCGTCAACGACTACTAGTTCAGAACTCCGTTACCTGACGCCACCGCAGTCGGTTCCTGGCGATGAACGTAGGAACATAGGAGCGTTTGTCAACTGTTTAACTATAATTTAGCTTCACACAGGTGTAATTAAAGGAAGGTTCTTTAACATGCCATAAATCTATGACATGGGACCGCCGGCTTAACTTCCCCTCCGAAGGAAGGCTTACTGAGGGATTCGCAGAGTCTGTGGATGAAGCCAAGCTGGAAGGATAAGGGATTTAAAAATATGTGTAAGTATAAGTGACTGAGCGCTACATCAAATTATGACTGTAACGCAGTTAATAATCAAATATTTTCGTAAATATTGGATGGGAGCATCCCTAAACCCACCCTCATTGACATTGACCAACCATACAAATAATTACCCCGGAAGCACTTTGTATTGTTCCTGCCACGACTTCGAAGATCTATGACATATGAGTCGTACACATATTACGTAATAATTTTTGATCGAATTTTAACCTCGCCAGTATTACATAATGACTGAAATACGTAATATTTCTCATTTTGTCACGATTGATCCATATAAATAACTGAAGCAAGATACACAATGTCAGAGACTTGGATATATCAATTACTGTAAAATATAACACTGAGTTGCGTAGGAGAAAATAAAAGCACAATAAGTCTATGAACAATTGACGATTGTCCTTGGCCTGGTTTATCTTTTATCGAAAATATTTTTGGAACCTCTTTGTGATCTGATTATAAGTATTCTTTGCTAATTTTATATCTAAAACAAAAATTACCTTTACATTCAACTTTGAACTTAAGTCTTCTGCTAATGTAATAAGTAAAACAAAAATGGCCTTTACATTCAACATACAAGGTAAGGCTTCTGCTAATTTTATAAATAAAACGAAAATCATTTTCGCTACATTCAACTTAGAACGTAAGGCTTCCATCAGCGTGACTGGAAAGCAGCGTAGAGGGTAAAATGAGTTGATTTTTGTTAGTTGTTAAGTCATTGGGTAATCATTTCGTTCACCCCCGTTCGGACCTTGTCATCATTATGATTACGTAATGGATGGCCCCATAGCTGTCATAGACTGTACGGACTGGCTTAGTGAGAAATCATCCATCCCTCTACTAAGAGTGGCCGCTTCCCCTGGCCTTGTTGGCAATGAGTGTGTCAGAGTTAAAAAATGCTGGAACACATAAAAATATCCTCTAATTTAAAAATAGGAGAGGAGAGAAGGGGAGGGAGACCGAATAACCGAAAAAAAAGGTGAAAAATTCGAATGGATATCCCTGGAACTGCCTAAATTCGACTCACTACCAAGTTCCTTTTATTTATATAAATGTGGTGATAACCATTCCTCCGCATTGTATGAGAGCACATGTTTTTAAAATAAAACATGTAGAACGGCGGAAAATATTATATTGTCATTATTTATTTTAACAAGTTTTCACGAAAGAATTTAAACTCTTCATCCGCTTGTAGGCCTATGTCATGGATATACAGGATCTAGAGTAATTTCCCGTTTGCGATGATTCCCATTTGCGGCGAACTATAAATTCACATAGTCCTGAGTTTCTGGTTATCGACGGAATGTTGACTAATTGTGACAGCTCCCAGTATGGTCTAACTAAGGTTCAGTCCGGTTCATATTCTGTTTGTGTCAACTTGTCATTCTGTCTGTGTCTAGACTGGCTGCGTGGCTCAGCGGTAACGTTCTTGATTGCTGGTTCCAAGGTTGCATGATCGAATCCTGGCGCAGTCAGCTGGCATTTGAAGGTGCGCAAATGAGAGGGAACCGTGTCAGTATATTTGCTGGCATGCTAAAGATCCACTTCGGGGCAAAAGTCGGGCACATCGGCGTCTTTAAAAACGCAGTAATTAAACGGGACGTAAAGTCAATAACATTATTATGTCTGTGTCCGCAGAGTATGTGCCGACAGTTGGCAATTACCAGTGCTTTGGAACGATTACTTGGCGCGACAATCACTTGGAGAGATTCGAAATATATTTATCATACAAAATTGTAATATTCGAGTTAAAAAAAACTTAATTCGGAAGTCACTTCATGCCCCCCTTCATAAAGCCCCACGCCCCCCAGGTTGGGAACCCCTGGTATAGAGTATTTGGGGTAACTTGGAGAGTTATATTAGGGGGAGGGTAGGGGGGGATGATGGGAAACTAGGGGGCCAAAATGCTGGACTGCGCTGGATGGAGGCTGAGGAGAGGGTGCCTCCT
Organism: Meconema thalassinum; assembly: GCA_946902985.2. NCBI lineage: Eukaryota > Metazoa > Arthropoda > Insecta > Orthoptera > Tettigoniidae > Meconema > Meconema thalassinum. The sequence goes on along the minus strand of OX336389.2, from coordinate 881,994,079 downwards.
TATTTTGGGTGTTGGATTTTGTTTTAGTTTTTCTTAATGGGGTAATCCAATCAATTAAAATAATTGATTGACAGTTACTTCATTAAATTTAGCCCTAATAATGCAGCATGAGGTCAGGCCTGCCCGGACGCGGCAGGTTTGAATCCCCCTACCAAGCAGCCAATCGAGAAAGCTCCTCGTCAGCGATGGACCAATGGCAGGCCGCCTGGGTGGAGCGATGGTGTATATAACAGATAACCAGCGTGCCAGTTCGATTGTTGCACGGTCAAAACAGACAGTCTGCTTACAGTGTTTGCACATCTTCGGAGTGGTATAAATTGTATTTTATTTCAGTTCTCATTCTACTAAGTTGACCGGTAGGCTCCGCCATGGAGGTTGGGTGTATGATAGATATTGTTCATTATTTCGCGTGTGATAATGCAACAACTGTAGAAAAATTGCAGAATTTTAGACTTTTGCCTACGAATCCTCGTTGCAAAGCGCAGAATTGCCGTGGTGATTGCACTTTTTACAGGAGACAAGGTACATTTCTAGGGACTTACATAAAGTGCGAAAGCTGCAGGAAATATAGGAGTCTGGCTGAGGGCACTTTCCTTAAAGATACCAAATTATCTATGACTGATTTTTTCCCTTTATTATGGCTTTTTGCAGCGAAGAGTAGTGTGTCGCTGGCAGCGAGTGCCACAGGGGTGTCCAAAAACACTGCCCTGCAACAATTTCGGTATTGCCGGGATATTTGTTCCTGGAAATTGACTAACAATAACCAGCTATTTCAGTTTGGTGGTCCTGGAACTATCGTCCAATTAGATGAAAGTGTCAGCACGAAAAGGAAGCACAATGCAGGGAGAGCCGTCCCACAGCAGTGGATTTTCGGCATATATGATTGTTCCCTCAAAAGGGGTATGGTTATATATGTGGCTAATAGAAGGGCCCGAACATTGGAATACCATATTCTGCGGCATGTTCTACCCGGAACGGAAATATGGACTGACTGTTGGGCAGGCTACAGTAACCTTGGGACTATGGGAGGAGCCTCTCCATATGTTCACAAAACTGTAAATCACTCTAGGTACATTGTGGACCCCGTAACTGGGACGTGCACAAATCAAGTTGAAGGTTACTGGTCGAAGTTAAAACGGTTTGCGAGGAAACTTGGGGTCATGAACTCCAGATTACTTCATGAGCACATAGAGCAGTTTATGTGGATGGAAGTGTATGGAAAAACTGACAAGCAGGCTTATGATAATCTCCTAGAGCAGATTGCTGAACGATACCGTAAGTAGCGCTTATACATTAAGGGTACCAAGTGAAATTAATGAAGGAGTTTTCTCAATTCGGTTTGTTTTTCTTGTGCAGGTGTTCGGTAAACAAGAGGAAAAGACCTCCTTGCTTGCTGTACAAGCAGTAGTTTTCATCCAGACACTCTCCGGTATATAGGCTAGGCTATATTTTTGTGTTACCGTACATTATAATTAATATTTGCCTGTTGCATGCTAAAATTTGCTATTTGATTTATTATTATTATTTAAGTGTGATATTCTAAATTATAGGTTAAGCTGTGAATACAAAATGTAAATATATCTAGGCCTAGCTGTAATTTGTAGCTTTTCTGTGTTTAGCAAGTAAGCTGTGAATGTAATGATTTTGTATTTGCATATTTAATTAGGCTAATTAGGTTTAACTTTAGGTTAGGTAACTCTACCTCTTGGTTGAACTCCGACAACTCACGGAGTGCTCCCGAGTGCCGGTCCCAAGTCCGCGGAAAAGAGGAGGGCCTACATAAATATTGTAAAATCGAATTTGCTATGTGTGACCCGGATTCGTACGGTGTTGTGTTGATTAAAATAGTATTAAGACGTTTCTTGCTTTGGATATGCGAAAAGTCACCGCTAGCTTCCTTAAAGTTCGGGATCCGATTCCCCTCCCTTGTAATAAGTGGACTAATCCAATTTGCGATGTATGACCCGGATTCGAACGGTGTTGTGTTGATTAAATTAGTATTAAGACGTTTCTTGCATTGGATATGCGAAAAGTCACCGCTAGCTCCCTTAAAGTTCGGGATTCGATTCCCTTCCCTTGTACTAAGTGGAATAATTGAATTTGCGATATATGACCCGTATTCGACCGGTGTTGTGTTGATTTAATTAGTATTAAGATGTTTATGGCTTTGGATATGCGAAAAGTCACCGCTAGCTCCCTTAAAGTTCGGGATTCGATTCCCCTCCCTTTAACTGAGTGGACTAATCGAATTTGCTATATATGAACCGGATTCGAACGGTGTTGTGTTGATTTAATTAGTATTCCCCTCCCAAGTACTTACTCATAAATTCGAATTTGCGGCGTGTAACCCAGAAAGTTACGGTATTGTGTTCCTAAATATAGTATGGAGACGTTACTTACATTGGCTGTGCGAAAAGTCACACTTAACGCCCTTAAGGAACGATGGTTCGATTCCCCTCACAAGTACTTACTCATAAATTCGAATTTGTGGCGTGTAACCCAGAAAGTTACGGTATTGTGTTCATAAAAATAGCATGGAGACGTTACTTACATTGGCTGAGCGAAAAGTCACACGTAACGCCCTTGAGGAACGAGGGTTCGATTCCCCTCACATGAACTTACTCATAAATTCGAATTTGCGGCGCGTAACCATGAAATTTACGGTAATGAGTTCATCAAAATAGCATGGAGGTATTTGTTACATTGGCTGTGCGAAAAGTCACACCTAACGCCCTTAAGGAACGAAGGTTCGATTCCCCTCACAAGTACTTACTCATAAATTCGAATTTGTGGCGTGTAACCCAGAAAGTTACGGTATTGTGTTCATAAAAATAGCATGGAGACCTTACTTACATTGGCTGTGCCAAAAGTAACACATAACGCCCTTGAGGAACACGGGTTCGATTCCCCTCACAAGTACTTACTCATAAATTCGAATTTGTGGCGTGTAACCCAGAAAAATACGGTAATGTGTTCATAAAAAAAGTATGGAGACGTTACTTACATTGGCTGTGCCAAAAGTCACACCTAACGCCCTTAAGGAACGAGGGTTCGATTTCCCTCGCATGTACTTACTCATAAATTCGAATTTGCGGCGCGTAACACAGAAATTTACGGTAATGTGTTCATAAAAATTGCATGGAGGCATTTGTTACATTGGCTGTGCGAAAAGTCACACCTAACGCCCTTAAGGAACGAGGGTTCGATTCCCCTCACATGTACTTACTCATAAATTCGAATTAGCGGGTTCTAACCCAGATTGTTACTGTATTGTGTTCACAAAAATAGCACGGAGACGTTCGTTACAATGGCTTTGTGAAAAGTCACACCTAACGCCCTTAAGGAACGAGGGTTCGATTCCCCTTGCAAGTACTTACTCATAAATTCGAATTTGCGGCTTGTAACCCAGATTGTTACTGTATTGTGTTCACAAAAATAGCACGGAGACGTTCGTTACATTGGCTTTGTGAAAAGTCACACCTAACGCCATTGGGGGATGAGGGTTCGATTCTCCCCCCGGTTATTACTCATAAATTCGAATTTATGGCGTGTTACCCAGAATGTTACGGTATTGTGTTCATAAATATAGTGTGGAGACGTTACTTTCATGGGCTGTGCCAAAAGTCACACCTAACGCCCTTAAGGAACGTGGGTTCGATTCCCTTCACAAGTACTTACTCATAAATTCGAATTTGCGGCGTGTAACCCAAAAATTTACGGTTTTGTGTTCATAAAAATAGCATGGAAGCATTTGTTACATTGGCTGTGTGAAAAGTTACACCTAACGCCCTTGAGCAACGAGGGTTCTATTCCCCTCACAAGTACTTATTCATAAATTCGAATTTGTGGCGTGTAACCCAGAAAGTTACGGTATTGTGTTCATAAAAATAGTATGGAGACGTTACTTACATTGGCTGTGCCAAAAGTCACACCTAACGCCCTTAAGGAACGAGGGTTCGATTCCCCTCACAAGTACTTACTCATAAATTCGAATCTGCGTGTACCCCAGAATCTTACGGTATTGTGTTCATAAAAATAGCATGGAGACGCTTGTTACATTGGCTGTGCGAAAAGTCACACATAACGCCCTGGGAACGAGGGTTCGTTTCCCCTCACATGTACTTACTCATAAATTCGAATTTGTGGCGTGTAAACCAGAAAAATACGGTATTGACTTCATAAAAATAGTATAGAGACGCTACGTACATTGGCTGTGCCAAAAGTCACCCATATCACCTTTGAGGAACGAGGGTTCGATTCCCCTCACAAGTACTTGCTCATAAATTCGAATTTGCGGCGTGTAACCCAAAAATTTACGGTATTGTGTTCATAAAAGTAGTATGGAGACCAGGCTTACATTGGCTGTGCGAAAAGTCACACCTAACGCCCTTAAGGAATGAGGGTTCGATTCCCCTCACAAGTACTTACTCATAATTTCGAATTTGCGGAATTGTGTTCACAAATATAGTATGGAGACGTTACTTACACTGGCTTTGCCAAAGGTAACCCATAACACCATTGAGGAACGAGGGTTCGATTCCCCTCACAAGTACTTACTCATAAATTCGAATTTGCGGTGTGTAACCCAGAAATTTACGGTATTGTGTTCATAAAAGAAGTATGGAGACCAGACTTACATTGGCTGTGCGAATAGTCACACCTAACGCCCTTAAGGAACGAGGGTTCGATTCCCCTCACAAGTACTTACTCATAATTTCGAATTTGCGGCGTGTTACCCAGAACGTGACGGTATTGTGTTCATAAATATAGTATGGAGACGTTACTTACGTTGCCTGTGCGAAAAGTCACACCTAACGCCCTTAAGGAACGGTGGTTCGATTCCCCTTACAAGTAATTACTCAAAAATTCGTATTTGTGGCGTGTAACCCAGACATTTATGGTATTGTGTTCCTAAAAATAGCATGGAGACGTTACTTACAATGGCTGTGCGAAAGAGTCACACCTAACGCCCTTGAGGAACGAGGGTTCGATTCCCCTCACATGTACTTACTCATAAATTCGAATTTGCGGCGCGTAACCCAGAAATTTACGGTTATGTGTTCATAAAAATAGCATGGAGGCATTTGTTACATTGGCTGTGCGAAAAGTCACACCTAACGCCCTTAAGGAACGAAGGTTCGATTCCCCTCACAAGTACTTACTCATAAATTCGAATTTGTGGCGTGTAACCCAGAAAGATACGGTATTGTGTTCATGAAGATAGCATGGAGACGTTAATTACATCGGCTGTGTGAAAAGTCACACCTAACGCCCTTAAGGAACGAAGGTTCGATTCCCCTCACAAGTACTTACTCATAAATTCGAATTTGCGGCGTGTAACCCAGAATATTACGGTATTGTGTTCATAAAAATAGCATGGAGACGTTTGTTACATTGGCTGTGCGAAAAGTCGCACATAATGCCCTTCGGGAACGAGGGTTCGATTCCCCTCACAAGCACTTACTCATAAATTCGAATTTGCGGCGTGTAACCCAGAATGTTACGGTATTGTGTTCATATGAATAGCTTGGGGATGTTTGTTACATTGGATGTGTGAAATGTCGCACCTAACGCCCTTAAGGAACGAGGCCCCTCACAAGAACTTACTCATAAATTCGAATTTGCGGTCTGTAACCCAGATTGATACGGTATTGTGTTCTCAAAAATAGCACGGAGACGTTCGTTACATTGTCTGTGTGAAAAATCACACCTAACGCCATTGGGGGATGAGGGTTCGATTCTCCTCCCTGGTTATTACTCATAAATTCGAATTTGCGGCGTGTTACCCAGAAAGTTACGGTATTGTGTTCATAAATATAGTATGGAGACGTTACTTACATGGGCTGTGCCAAGAATCACACCTAACGCCCTTAAGGAACGTGGGTTCGATTCCCCTCAAGTTCTTACTCATAAATTCGAATTTGTGGCGTGTAAACCAGAAAAATACGGTATTGACTTCATAAAAATAGTATAGAGACGTTACGTACATTGGCTGTGCCAAGAGTCACCCATAACACCTTTGAGGAACGAGGGTTCGATTCCCCTCACAAGTACTTACTCATAAATTCGAATTTGCGGTGTGTAACCAAGAAATTTACGGTAATGTGTTCATAAAAGAAGTATGGAGACCAGACTTACATTGGCTGTGCGAAAAGTCACACCTAACGCCCTTAAGGAACGAGGGTTCGATTCCCCTCACAAGTACTTACTCATAATTTCGAATTTGCTGCGTGTTACCCAGAACGTTACGGTATTGTGTTCATAAATATAGTATGGAGTCGTTACTTACATTGGCTGTGCGAAAAGTCACACCTCGATTCCTCTCACAAGTACTTACCCATAAATTTGAATCTGCGGCGTGTAACCCAGAATCTTACGGTATTGTGTTCATAAAAATAGCATGGAGATGTTTGTTACATTGGCTGTGCGAAAAGTCACACATAACGCCCATGGGGAACGAGGGTTCGATTCCCCTCCCAAGTACTTACTCATAAATTCGAATTTGTGGCGTGTAACCCGGAATGTTACGGTATTGTGTTCATATGAATAGCTTGGAGACGTTTGTTGCATTGGATGTGTGAAGATTCACACCTAACGCCATTGGGAGATGGGGGTTCGATTCCCCTCACACGTACTTACTCATAAATTCTAATTTGCGGCTTGTAACCCAGAAAGTTACGGTATTGTGTTCATAGAAATAGTATGGAGACGTTTGTTACATTGGCTGTGCGAAAAGTCACACATAACGCCTTTGAGGAACGAGGGTTCGAATCCCCCCACACGTACTTACTCATAAATTCGAATTTGCGGCGTGTATCTCTGAAAGTTACGGTATTGTGTTCATAAAAATAGTATGGAGACGTTTGTTATATTGGCTGTGCGAAAAGTCACACATAACGCCCTTTGGGAACACTTCTATCTGACAATATGTCATTGTGTGACAGGAGAAATATTGTACAATTTACGCCTGTCACAAAGCCCTATTTATAACCTCGACAAATTGTCAAATCCACCTGTCGAGATTATGTACACTTCGATAGTTCCGTGAATCGATAATGTACAATAACTATCGATTTATATGAACTGTTCAACGCGAGATAATCATAATAAGGATATTACCATAGCGTTTAGAAGAGAAAGTGACGCGACTTGTGGAGTTTGTATGGTCCAGCCGCTAGGTGGCTCTAGCGTCGGCTAGCGCTGGGTGAGGACGGTATCAATACAAGCAGTTGAATGTTACTTTTCAGTACTTGAATGTTATCAGCTTACACTACGTTGTATTAGACATGATGATCCAAATATAAAATTGTCCGCACTGAGTATATAAAACGCTGACGTCCGTTGTGTTGATTATGAAACATCAGATTGCGTCATAGGTTCATATAATAAGGAAATAAAACATTCTGACGGGGGTCAAAATGTAACTGAATGTGTGAAAATCGTAAAGCTACAGACAATTCACTACTGCACAAATAAAGTGAATATAATATAATACAGTATAATGACAAACTCACCCATATAACTTATAGCTCTCAGTTGTCCGAAGCTTTGGACAGCTTACGCGATGATTTTCCAGACTTAGAAGTTGACTGCTCTTTCCTAATTTCTTTCGTACGAAAGAAAAGGCGCACTTCATGAAATGAAAAACGAGTTTTCCAATAAGGTCCAGTTTATGTTCCATACACCATCAAAAAATCACGGCCCTAAAACAATCTCATCAATGCTCTCCTAACACTCATAAAATATATCAACCCACAAATTTGAAAGGGAAGATAATTCCATTTCAACGACTACTTCGACCTGTAAAAGAATGTTGAAGACACTGTCAGACGGTTGAGTTAGGTAACTAAGGGCATTTATCGTGCCAAAGTCCTTTATATTAGTTAAAGTTGCAGCTGTTGTGTCCGACGGCCTTTTCACTTTGAAGGGTTGTTGCACACTTCACACAGCTGATCCCTTTCCTTAGTTGCTTGACAATATACCCGGCTAGATAGTGTGGGACTGCACCAGGCTTCAAACTCCATCTCATTCTCACCATTTCGACTGTCTTTCCTTCCATAATGAAAGTGTCCGTTTTTATAAGGAAATTATCGGAGCAATGTTTGTCACATAGCCTGCATATGACTTACTTGACAATTTAATGTCTTTCCTCGGAATGGCCTTAGCCCATTTAAATAAATCATCTTCGGCTTTTGGAGGTCTAAAAAAGTGCCTACCTGTTGCAGATGACTTGTCGTATCCAGATCGGCACCCGGGAACAAAACAACACGGCATATTCACTTACACAGTTTTGTTTGACGAATCTTACCAGGTTATAATTCACTCGACAGCACAAACGTAAAGAAATAAGTGTAAAGGCTTACAAATACTAAACACACCAGTGTCATAACGTATGTATTATTTCACTATCGCTTCTTGATCGCATACACTTTTCAACACCAAGAAATAAGGACTAAACACTGCAGCATTTCCATGTTTTCAAACTCGCGAGCGCTTAGAAAGTGTCTCCAGCCAGCCACAACCAACCGCTGAGCAGTCTACCGGCGGGCGCAGCAACTACCCATACTAAAGATACGGCAAACTCGGGAGTCGGCACACTTTCTCTTTTAAACGCTATGGTATTACTATTTATTAAAATATTCATTTATTTGAAGAAACACGCACATACTGTGCAAAATTACTATATATTTACAAACTTGACTGCATAGATGTGATTATCATTACAGCGTCTAATAATACATTACAGGTCAACCATTTACCTTTCTGACAATCACGAATAGCCTATAAGGTAAATGAACCAATGGTCGTCATGTTAAGACAGATTTAGTCAAGATAATTTAAACACCTTATACATTTTGGTAAATGTAATCAACAAGAGCACTGTACCTGACCTCATACTCTACTCAAATACTAGGAAACTCTCAATATCGAAAATATTCGCTTTAGAAAAAATTACGTATTAAAAAAATGTGTTTTTGCCCCAGTCCTCGGCACGATGTCTTAGGATTTTTCGTATATTCTTCGCCCGCTTGCACCAATTGCCGTCACATTGTTAGTTTTCTTTGTCTGCTGTTTATAATGCATTTCTGTCAATTGTTGCGTAAGACACCGATTCATCGACTTGGAGGCTAACATTTACGAATAATACAGTACCAGTAATTATGTTTTTTTTAAATAAAAATAATAAATATTTCAAAAAAAGACGGAAGCGGGAATGATGGGTAGAAGACATACGGGCAAGAAAATATCGTAATTCTGCTCTAAGCACATTTATTATAGATTATTTTCGTATTAACTTAAAGTGCATTAGAAATACAACAATAATAATTGAAATTCGAACAATATAACCACAAGAACGTGTATTGATGTAGGCTTCCCCGACCGGTGTTCAATAGCGAATGGTCATTTTCCGGGCTGTTGTGCCGTGATCTTTTTTTTCTTTTTCTACGGGTGATGGAGGCGTAGTCACATTAAAAGTGAGACAGACCATGGCATAACATAACTTACGTCTGCGTTGAGCAATCGCCGAGGGTCTGACAAGATAGAGTGTAAGTCGTTTTCCACCAAATAACAGTAGGTTTTAATTTGATGTCCTGTAATATTGCAGCACGGTTTACTGTCAAATTTATGAATAATAACCGACATATCATTTTAATAATGTACTACTACCTTAGGCCTACTGCAGCTGTATGAATGAAACCCCCCAGAAAGAAATCCTACGTACGTCACTGATCTTAATCACTCTCTACTACTCCCGCTTTTTAATCGCTCCATTCTAACGATTCTAACAACCCTGTAGGCTATTAACGTAACGGGAGACTTCCAAACGCACCGAGATACGTAAAAGATAGGTTATGGTAATAATCGACATGCAACGAGGCGCCTGTCGAGTTTTCGATGACAATTTGACAATTGTACAATAGCGGCTGACATATTCATTAGTTCATAAAGATAAACGGGTGACATATATGACATATTTGTCAGATTTCTACCTGTCGGCATTACAACTTTATGAAACAGATTTCTGACAATATGTCACGACAATTTACAAAACTGTCGCGACATATTTGTCGAATTGTCATACTTTGAGAAACGGAAACTTGTCGAACTATCGAATTGTCAGATATTTTATGTCAGTCGACATATGTTTCTGTCGCCTGTTTGGTCCGCTCTCTCAGCTCTAGCAGAAAATATACATTCGATCTGCGAGTGAGTGTTTCCTCTTTCTCGTTAAGTTCTTTGCCTCGTGGTGATGAACAGATGACTGCAGACCTGCGTTTTTCACACATGGCGCTGCATCTTCATTGCATGTGACAAGTGGTACATTTCTTATAAATTACAGCAATATTTCTCCATTTACAGCAGATTTCTCAACGGATTTCATTTCAATACATATGTTTTGTGATATTCTGTGGTGGGAAAGTGCCCTATTCGAAATTTTTCTATATCTTGGCGCGATTGCTTGGACGTACCCGATTAACCTTGTGTTACACACAGATATTGGAGCAGGACTTGTCACGCATTGGGTGGCATTTTGTGACACTTTAGTGGTCATCTAATGGAACATTGCATTCTGACATTTTCACGTTTACGATATTTGGACTTAGACTTTCAGCAGTCCAGATACTCATTGCTTTTACAGTTTATACACATTCAATGGATAATCAGACGAACTTAAAGTTATTTTACCGATATTACGGCATACAAAATGAGGTGTTCCAACGGAGCATATTTAAAGCGACCATGGGGCAACTTACACATTGCTGCATTATGCAAATGGGACTTTGGATTTCATGCACTTTATGTAACAGCGATATGTGCATCAAATGACTTTAGTTCATGAACACATATGGAAATAATTGACACGTCGAACACAGATACAGGGTGTCTAGTGAACATGTACACATTCTGAAATTATATTTTTTTCATCGATGCAATTCATTGGTAGTGTCAAGAGCGTTCGTTATCAGCGAAAGTTAATTAACGATTTTACATTGAACAGTGGCGTAACACATCCGAGAATAGAATGGGGTACCCATTCGAATAGAACTTTTGCGGGGATTATTGGACAATATCCGTGATGGATATCCTTCGTTCTACCATGTGGGGCTAGGAGTATGAAGATACGTGATGGCATCGCAGAGTGACGGATTCGATTCCTATTAAGGAGAACGACTACATCATGATGTGCATTTGGATGGGGCCAAATGCATTTCCAGTGGCCAATACGACGATTTCGCCGATCTTTCGAGAAATCTGTTGCGTACACTTGAATTATCGCTGATCTTGGAATAAATTATTTAACATATGGTATATGAAGGTATTGTAAGAGCTATGACATTACCGATATGATTTTCCAGCATGACACTGGGCACACTAGTATATCTTTAGGATTGTTATTTACGACATGGCTTGAATGTTTTCTTACTTATTTTTGAGGAGTTTGCTAAAATATGGTGTTACCATATGAGATGGCAGACATATTTAACCGACTTTTTCGCTGTTTATTGACATTATTAATCAGGAGTTTGATCTTTATTTTTCTTAAGTGATAGCATTTTTGATCATGTTGATTTTTCATCGAGTACTTCGAAACTCGAGATCTGCAGTCGGGTAGTTTCGATTTTCATCAGCTTATTGCATACTAGCGAGTATGTGGAATTTATCAGTAGGGATTTTTCCTTTATTGGATTGTTTTTGAGAAGTGGATTTTAATTCGCTCTAGCGAATAAGTATCGCTTTTATGAAACGAGTAGAATATTGTTGATTCCAATCATGTGCACTCACTCATTAGTCTACGTAGACGGGGCCTGTTACCTTGAGTAGCTGTGTGGTGTCTGATCGCCTTACCCGTCGCTATAGGAATTTATCATCTTAGTCAACGTAGACGGGGCCTGTTACCTTGAGTAGATGTGTGGTGTTTGATCGCCTTACCCGTCGCTATAAGAATTTATCATCTTATTCTACGTAGACAGGGCCTGTTACCTTGAGTAGCTATGTGGTGTTTGATCGCCTTACCCGTCGCTATAGTAATACCATTTTATCATCCGAGTGCAATTGTGATCGTAAGAGAATTAGACAATATTTTAAGAGTTAAATATTAGTTGATCTTTGTTCAATAATTTAGAAATAAATGTCAGCAGGGTTACATTTTGAAATTCTTGTATTGCCAATCCAATAGTTTGTTTCATTACTCTTTTGAGAGTACAGTCATTTAATATTTAATGTTTGATACTCTTTTGTGAGTGAGTTTATACCTTTGATAAGGATTTCAAATAATTGAGTCTTTTACGACGAGTTATTTCTTATTAGAAATTTATTACAGGCAGATGATGAACAGATATTATGAATATGATTTAATATAACACGTGGGTGTTCTTTTTGAAGTAAATTTTGAGGATCTTAACAGAGATTTTGTACTCTGAATTAAACCAAATCTTGGATTGGATTACGATTACTTTGGTAATTTTTCTTATTGTTTGAGAAGTTGTCTGGACATGATAATACTGACTACAGTTCTTGCAGGTCATATTCATGAACCGTCTGAAGCCAGTTATAATTTTTGTGGATCATTCTATATGATGAGTTAAGGTATTTTTTTGGCCAAAGTTTGGGAGGTTGCCAGAAGAGGTTTATAATATTGCCAATGCGAGTTTTTGATGCAGACATGAGGTCGTCGAACCCAGTCTAGTATATTTCCAGAGTTCATGCTGTGCGCTGAATAATTGTGGTGTTATGTGAAATAATAATGACGTTCAAATGAGAAATTTGATGAAGTGAATTTAAATGGTAAAGTTTTGGATGGTGAGGTCCAACGTGATTTAGTGGAGGCAACGTATTTTTGGCATGGCAATTGAGTATATTAAGGGTATAGCCTGGAACTGGTGTATTTTTAAGGCAGCGTTCGGTAACCGATCTTAAACATTTTTTGGAAGTTTTATAATCCAAGATTCTCTAATAATAATAATTTATGGAATTATTATCTGTAGTTTAAACATATTAATAATCTGACCTGATAAATAAAATAATAATAATTGATTAAATAAACTGATGAATAAATGAATAAAATGATAATTAATTAAAAGAGCTGATAATTAAAATATAATTATAATAAATTTAAATAAGTTGAAGTAACTTAAATAAGCTGATGGAATTTAAATGAATTTAAATAAGCTGATGACTTACAATAAAATTAAATAAGTTGATGAATTATAATTTAAATTGATGAATTAAATTTAAATGAGATAATGAAATAAAATTAGATGAGATGATCTGCAGAAGCTTTAAAGAAATGATGAATATAATAATTATTTGAATGATCTGATGATAAGAAAATTTAATAATTTTGATTTGAATAGAACTGATAACTGAATGATAGCTGATGTGATGAACAATTAGTAATTTTCGATGGATGATGACAGATGATTAGAACAGAATTTTGATTCATAACCGAGTAGTTGTTAGAAGTGGTGTAAATAACGTGTACAAATTTATTGTTAATCTTAAGAGTGATTATATCTATTCCAACATTTGGAACAGTGGCATTCAAGGCCATTTATGAATGATTATTTACATGTTAGCGTTGATATAAAATTTCTTGTGTGATAGAAAGTTTAATATCTACTTGAATTCACGTGCCTGATCTTAGAATAATCAAAGATAGGTCTCAGGGATCACAAAATGTCAGTGACGAAAGACATAGTGCTACGGTGACCCTGAGAGCGCAAGAGACCTATATCTTTCTATATTTTTGCACGTGAATAATAATATTTCATTGAAGCAGTGCGGAGATGGTACGATTTGAGAGGACATTAACATCATAACTATTATGATCTACCATACTCCTAGGCAGGAATTTATTTTGTTTCTGTCTGACCACTCAAGTTTAAATAAATTTTATTTTATTTTCAGTTGTGATCTCATGATGATGTGTTTTCCCAATCCTTTCTTTTGTCATACTTAAGGCTTAATCAGAAAGGATGTGGTTTGTTAGGGATTCAGTTGACGGCGCCCACCATTAACTTGAAACTATGATTAAATTTAAGCCCGTAACGACCCGGAGATATTTTATCTCGTGTTACCCTCTGCTTTTGTGATATTTCAACAGAATTTCCGACACATTCCTTGTTTTATTTAGTGTAATTTTAACTTTACCCCTGGCCTGGGATGCCAGGTACGCGATGTGAGAGCAGATGGGTCATCGCGTACCTTGGACGAACGGGTACAATACAACTTTTATTTTATAGATGTAAATTCTGACGTGTCCTATATCAAAAATGTATTGTATACATGTATTTGATCAAATGGAATTAATAAAACTATCTATCTATATATCTATCTATATATCTTTTCAAATTTCAAGGCAGATCCGGTAATCGAACCGGACCTCCGGGGTGGCAGCTAAGCATCCTGACCACTACACAACCGAGGCGACCCGTAAACATACATCTCGTTATATTACCCCGGTTTAGGGAGAGGGACCAATGTCTTTCAGAATTGTAGTACATGTGACGGGATGCAGAAAACTCGATCGCAAGGGACTGGCGGACCACCCGGTATACTAACCTTGCCCTTGTACGTCCTTCCCTAATCGAGTCATGGACGATACATCCAAGAGCTAAGTTTGTTCTCTACCCCTTCTTCTATATTCAGATAGCGTCGGTTCTGATTTTGGCGGGTTAAGGAGTCTAATTTTCTTATTGGTCATCTGCATCATGTGATTTACCTTGGCCTGTCCTTGCTTGCACGTGCAGAAACTCGTGTCCGTCGCGCGTCCTACACGCTTTGCTTTTTATAAAGCAGTAATCCTTTTGACTTCATAGTCTTGCTTGCTAACCAGTTTTTTTTTGTTCATTTGTCTCTCTGTCTCCAAAACAGCTCTTCCTTCCCTCTGAAAATAATCTTTAACAAGTAAAACACCGCTAGTCATTATACCGCTCCTCTTTGTCTTCTGTGTAGCAGAAATTGCCTATCTCTTTTGTACTTTATGTTGCATCATGCACCTTATATTCTTTACGTAAATTTTCTCGCACAGTAGAAGTTTGAAATGTCCTCTTGTAAATATCTCTGATACAAGCAAAATTTGGATTCAGTATGTAGCCTAACTTGGAAACTAGGGTTATGTGCAACATTTCATTAGTTTAATAACTTACACAAGAATCTCGTTTATCCGGCCCTCATTAATCGACTCGAAAATAATGACAAATTATTTTTGCTGGGTACAGTGTTTCCTTTACGGGGTCTACTCTTCTTGAATGTCTTTTCCATCAATGAGAGTTAAGGACAGGAATTGGAAGTAATTCGGCCACGGTCTATCAAAGGTACCGTCCCGGCATTCGCCTGGAATTGAGAACTTATGTTAGTAAAACATCTTCGTGATCGGTGCGCGCGCAAACGCTATACAAATGTAAAATAAAAAACTCACACATTATTTTAATGCATAAAACAGTAAGAAAAGTGTTTTGCTTGTTCTTTCCTCGGATTATCTGGATTTTCGATAATCCGAATCAGTTCCGGTTCCACTTAATCCGGATAAACGAGGTTCGTGTGTATTTAGAATACGGTATATACTAAATATACAAACATTGAATTTAGTAACTAAAATCATTTTGGTATGTGACTGGAAAAGAGATGCCTTCCCAGAAACTCCAAGTGCAGTCAATTCCAAATACACATTTTTACTGAAGAAAAAAATTTAAGAGTTTTATAATTTTTGTGAAAGGAAAATATACTAATTATTAAAACGAAGGATTAGTTACATATGCCGGATGTTCTGTTATCAGCTTGGCTAATCTTGGAAACCTATCCAACCAGTAGCCTTAGCCTATCTCAAGTAGGCTGTTAACTAGTTTTCTCAGAAAATTCTCAGAAGTGCTCTTACAAGGGCTGTACAAAATGTCTCAATTATCTCCTGTAAGAACACTGCAACAGTTGTATAAAACTTTGAATTTAAAAATAAGTTGCCGTTGTTTCATTTGAAGGGCTTGGACACCGTGGTCATTTAGTCCCATGTACCGGTACCGACATTGTGGTCAATTAGTCACGTGTACTGACATTGTGGTAATTTAGTCCCGTGTACTGACATTGTGGTCATATAGTCCTGTGTGCGTGTGCTGACATTGTGGTAATTTAGTCCCGTGTATTGACATTGTGGTCATATAGTCCTGTGTGCGTGTGCTGACATCGTAGTCATTTAGTCCCTTATACTTGGGTGTTTGTATATTATATAATTTATCTGATAACCATGTTATTGTGGGCCAATATAGTAGTAGTGTGTATTTTTAATTCAGGTGACGATTGGTATGGAGGCAGTCGTGGCCTTAAGTTAGGAACCATCCCGGCATTGGCCTGAAGTAGAAGTAAAAGTGGGAAACCTCAGAAAACCACTTCCAGGATGGCTGAGGTACGGATCGAAATCGAACCCTTTCCCCCCTCTTCTCAGTTTTGTCTCACAAGACTGAGTGTACCCCATTTCAGCCCTCAGACCAGAAGAAGAGCTGGAAATCCAACCCAGACATCAGAGGGGTCAGCCAAGAATGCTTGCCACAGTGCTACGAGACAGACGAAAAATAAATATGGTGTGGTTGTTGGTAAATCTAAATCATCAGCCCCATGTATTTGGATGTGTGTTAACTTTGTCTCTTTAATATTACACTACAAACAAAGAAGAATGTTTAACCTGGTGTATAAATAAAATATGTGCAGTCAATTGACCGTGGTGTTCCTTGGTACACTGTAGGATTTCAGAGGCAGTCGAAATGCTATCCATCAATGACAGTGCTACAGTCGCAGCAAGAAGGTGTTTCATGTGCTTGTTGAGAAGATCCCCATGCATACGCCATGGTGTGTTCCAGATCCCTCTAGGCTGGTCAAATCCAGGTGGTCTTACTTTGATGCATGGCACTTCATAACACTCGGGGCCTATGAAATGTTTCCATTCATCTGACCATGTCTCGAGAATGTAGAAGTTGGTAGCCACTACATTGTACGTCGGCCAAATGGTTGGATACCTTGAATGAAGCCTACTGATATGTAGATGAACAATGTCTTCATCAAGTGGCGATTGATAGTTTTTTACAATTTTTGTGTACTCCATAGCAAATCGTTACATCTACGTAGGTGAGGTGGGGGAATATGACTTGGTACTGGGAGAGCCAGCGAGTTGGAGTTGGCCGGACTGTTCCCGAGATCAGACGTGTAGTGTTACTAAGCTGTACATATAATATATTGACATGAGGGCTATTTATCCAACCACCTCTTGGCACAGTGGCTAGCATTCTTAGTTATCACCCCGTCCAAAAAATTTAATTCTGGTCGGAGGGCTGGAAAGGGGTGTATTCAGCCCGTGAGGCAAAACTTAGAAGAGTTCAGTTCCCAACTCAGTCATCCTGGACATGGTTTTCTGTGGTTTCCCACTTATACTCCAGGCAAATACTGAGATGGTACCTAAATTAAGGCAACGGCAACCTTCTTCCACGATTCTCGTTTCATTTACAAGTACACACACTAATACAGCCATCACAATACGCAGATTATCCGACAAATTCCACACATATCCAAGTATACGGGGCTACATGCATACAATGTCGGGGCCGATAACCTAGATGTTAGGCCCCTTAAAACAACAATTATCATCATCATCATCATCACCATCATACAATGTCGCAAAGCCCCTAAATGAATCAACAACAACAAGCTATTTATCCGAACTGGGACACATTATTCAACGACAAAATAGACTATGTCAACAGCTGAACAGTGGAGAGTATTGGTGCTGGAATCATAAAGCTTCTGAACAATGATATTCCGTGTTTTGATGTTGGCTGCAGTCTTTCTTATATGATCTTTGAAATACAGTGTTCTCTCAAGAGCAGTTTCACCCAATATAAACACTACCAGTACATAATAAAAATAAATTCACAAAAATATGCAGAATGTTATTGTACTATAACCCTACTACTATATTCGGTGGATTGGTGGTAGTTTGATTCCCGGCCAACGAAGTCGGAATTTGAAGGGTGGCAAAATACCAGGTTCTCGTAGTAGATATCCTAAAGGCACCAGCTCTAAATATCTACACAAGGTAGCTTAGGCCATACGATAATAATAATTTATATATATTATTCCCCATTTTATGGGTTCGGGGACGAGGCGAGGTAATTTCTACGTGGCAGTGGTTTTCACGGATGGATGCTTTTTCTGATGCCATGCTCATCACGAGGCTTGATGGGAAATGACAATAGGACAAGGGGTTGGAAGAAAGGGCCAAGGCCTGTCAGGGAATATCGTCCTATAAAACCATTTCAAGGAGACTGATGGTGGGATTTGAACCCTTTGTCCTTGCACATTAGCGCACGCATACATCCAGGTCAATAATAACAATAATATTATCTATAATAGTAATATATTGTTGTTTGAATGAAAGTATTTTGAATTGTATTTTAAAATACTATTTTGGGGGCGTGGTGGCTCAGCGGTCTAGCTGTATGCCTCTCACCAAGGCGGTCCGGGTTCGATTCCCGGTCAATGCATGTGAGATTTTCGAAGTGAAATGCCATGTCCTGTGGTTCGGATTCCACGTAAAAAGGAGGTCCCGTGGCTCATGATCTCAAGATTAACGGTCACGTTAAACTACAAGCTTCCTTCCTTCCTTTTCAAAATACTATTTTGTATCTAAAATACATTTTGGGAGTATTTTGCCCAACTCTGCACATAATAGTCATTTAGTAGATAATATTGCATACCAAGTTTCGCTACCCATCTGGGAGCAAGAGGCTCATGGTTATACAGGGTATTTTTCTTTGCTTGGCAAGACAGTTCTGCTCGACGTTGGCTCGAGGTTTGCGCGCACCGTCTCCGGCCATACTCCCTCAGTCTTCCCGCGGTAAACGTGTGAGCTCCGAGCTAATTGGGTGTTTTATAAAGCTACTGTGTACTGTATATCATATTATATAGTGTTTTATTGTGATTGTGTACAGCGCTGTAATGCCTATGTGAAATATTTGTTTCGTGAACGTGCATATCTGCACAATATGTACAGATAAACAATCATAAAATGTCGCATCTCTTGAGGCATGAAAAATGCTAAGTGTCACTTTGGCTGCTTTTGGATGCGTACAGTTCGGTGGATATGTACTGCAACATGGTCAGTCCGTAATTCTCTCGCTCTCTATCGACCAGCCCCTCACCCCGCTTCCACACGCACCGTGTCGTGGTAAGACACGAAACACTCACAATGACGTGTGTTGAGCTGTAGCTTAGTAAGTTAGCTGTCAGGTTGTAAAGTCGTTCATCGCTGAGCGACCACAGTTTGAGTCGCGCCGTGAATATTATTTGTGTGAAGTAACACACCATGATAATGTCATGCTACGAATACAACCGTGTTTGGCCGAGATAACGTTAATGATAATGCAGTGGCGGTTCTAGAAGCTTAAATCTGGAGGGGGGGGGGGGGCAGACATTTTCCCGGATCGATCTCATTAGTCTACTTTTTCCTCATTTTTGCAAAATGAGAATATTAGGCTAAAAACTATCATTGGTAAAAAATAGCATATTTCACTGTCACATAAATTTATTCTTCTGTTTCTATTCTGGGCAAACTGGTTCACTATACCAGAAGGGTCGTGAAGTAATTTTCCACTTAATTCTCTTTCAATTGAAAGAATTGCGAGATTGGAAAGCCTCTTTGTTGCCATTGTTGCTCTTAAATAGGATTTTATTCGTTTCACGACAGAGAAACTGCGCTCAGCAGAAGCAGATGACACAGGAAGAGTCAGCATCAACTTGAAATATAATAGTAGCTATGGAAAAGCAACTTCCATTTTCAGAAGTTCAGAAAAAAAGAATGAGGAAGTGTTTGGATATTTGCCTCTAAATACATTCTTAGCTAAACTGATTTCAGTCTGTAGCACCTTACGGTCTGTGAAGATTAGATTATACTTTTCACAGAACGTGAGAATATATATATATATATATATATATATATATATATATATATATATATATATATTCAAAATTTAAAAAGTTTTCACTTCTTGGGTTACAGGCATCCATTGCATTGCACACAAAATCAATTTCAGTAAATCTACGCAGTAACTCTTCTACCATGTTGTCTAATATTTCAAAAAGATTTCTTTTACATGTCTCTGATAATGTGACATTTTCCTCTTCTTTCTCCGCAGAGACTGGAATTAATAAAACGTAGTCTGAAAAGTTCTTTGGAATACTTGATACTCTAGATTGCTTATAAACTTTCACGCCTAACGACTGAACAGAGTCACATGTAACCGCCCATAGTTCCTTAAAATAATAATCATTTCGTTTTTCTTGCAACGATTTTACAATACCATAGATCAATCTATGTGCCCCTCCGAAGTCCACATGTTTTTGTTGTAAGAACATAGAGGCTCCATTGGCAAGCTCGAGAATATCAGAAAAGATTTGTAACACAAACATCACCTGCACTTTACAAAGCTGTTTCAACAAACCTTTTGCTTCTGCTGCCTCTTTCTTTTAACTGACTTTGAAAAATACTCCAGAGCTGCTTTAACTGAAGCAAAACGTTTCTGAAAATACATTACTCCTCTATATTTACATACCCATAACGTGTCACTTTGAAGAGGTATCTCTAAAACACGTTCTCCTGGATGAAGATCACTCTGTATCTCAACAAACTTTTGGTGTCTTACAGTAGATACAGACTGAAAAGCATAAATTGCTTCCAGTAAACCAAAAGTGTCCCCTACCACGTCTACAAACTGGCTTTGAAACGTCCACCAAAACTAAATTTAAGCGATGTGCATAACAATGCACGTAAACACACGGGTTATTGACCTTGTGTCGCAATAAACGCTGCACACCGTTATCTTCCCTGACAGAACCGCGGCTCCATCATATGCTTGTCCAATGCACTTACATGGATCGAAATCCACTGAAACAAGGTACTCTAAAGCTGAATTAGCTATACTTTCAGCATTCAGTTGAGACAAATTTATAAAACCAATGAAACGCTCCTCTATAGAATTTTGTCCTACATATCTGACACATACGGACATCTGTTCCACTTTACTAACAACTCTAACTTCATCCAGGATTAAGGAAACATAACCATTGTTATATTTTTTCGTCTCTCCTCCAATATGTTCAACTATTTTATTAGCTGAGATATCAAGAAATTCATTTTGAGAATCTTTAGATGAGTAAGTTGCATTCTTTGATAGACTGTTTACTTGTGCATTCACTTTCTAGTTTAATTACATTTAAAATGTCATCAAAATTCCCTTTATTATTAACACTGTCATCATCCGAAACTGTTTGGCGATGACCTCTAGGCCCAATGTCTTGCCGAGCACAAAGTAATGCGACTCGGGCCATTGTTGCCACAGCTGAGCGGTTACGCAATATAACCAGAGGTTTCTCGCTTAGCTTCGAAATCACTGTGTTGCTATGTTCACTTACCAGAAAACTGTTTCACTTTACTATTGAAGATTTATAACATTCACTATCAGCATGCTTTGCACGTTTTTCTCATATTCTTTTCCAATTGCAAAATCCAGTTTTACTGAAAACATGTTCAGCATTGCTTGAATCAGATTGAACGAAATGACGACACAGAAAACAGCATCTTTGTTCTCAGAGTATTCAATAAATGTATACCTATCAAACCATTTACTGTTAAAACTTCTGTTCTTATTGTATAGTAACGTTTGTTTATAAACTGATTCACGGGGTTGGCATGGACCATCATAGATCGATGCACTGATATAGAATGTTACTGGTTCGTCTATATTAGAAACAGTTGCACTCACATTTTTGTCACAGAGTTGGGGAGATATCGATGCACTTGTATCGCATGGAGGTTTCTCTAAATTGGAAACTTCTGAACTTGCATGTCATAAAGTTGGGAAAAGAGTTTAATACTCTTGGTGTATGCACTACGCATTTTACAAATATTATATTTATACACGATTTCAATTGTGTGTTTAAATTACATATAATAAAAATAAAAAAAATAAAAAAATAACTTAATTAAATGCATTAGTTTGTTTTATATCAGATAAATTATATCTGTAAATTATCAATTTCTTTAGTAACCAAGGAATTTTAAAATAATTATTTCACTAAAACTGGGGGGGGGGGGCGGGCCCCCCCGGCCCAGGGCTAGAACCGCCTCTGATAATGCGTCATTACATTCTGCCATGGCTCACTATACACATGCATCCAGAGAGCACTTTTCTGAACAGGACTCCATTGAACTGCTCAAATGGGTCTCTCAGACTCCAGACTTGAACCCCATTGAGCATGTGTGGGCAAAGTGGAAACGCCATATCAGGGTAAACTGGCCTCATCCTCCCCCTCGTTCGCAGGATGCATTGTGGGAGATTATGTTGGAAGCATGGGAGGAGATTGCCCTTGATGAACAGTACTACAGAAATCTAGTTCAGTCAATGCCACGTCGGCTACAGCCAGTTGTCGAAGCCGGTGGATACTGGACAAGGTATTGAAGAGGTGCCTACAACAGTCCTTTTCAGGACTAACAAGAAGCAAATTCATTAAGCCAGATTTCCCTTTGTATAGAAACACACACGTATTTCGTTCAAGAAACATTTGACATGTTTAAAAAATAAACACCGCGAGTACGGTTCGAACACCGTTTCTTTGTCGTTTCACGCAACGCCTCTTCCTCTGAGCTAACTAGCAGTCTGCAGAATGCTCATAATATTGTAATGATATTTCCAACATCTCATGCACGTCTATAACAGCTATCATAGACCCAGTGGTAATTAACTAACGGTTTATTGCAATATTTCGTTCTAGAACTTAAAAGGCGTCCAGTATCATGCGGTTCCACAATGATTTAACGGAGGCCATCAAAATAAAAATTGCCGAGACCAATATTAGAACCTCAGTGGTCCGGGTTACCAACTTAACACCTTTCCTCTACGCTAACACAGCTACTCTATTGATCGCTTCTCATCCATCGTAACTTGGGACGTGTTCCTCACTTCACGCATTTATTTATGCATTTGGGTGGTTTCTCATTAATTGCATATCATTCTTCTCTGTTATTCTGATATGTGCACAGTGACACTGTGTACTGATAGTTGCATTTTGTCACGAACATGTCGTTGAACAAAGATGGAAGTGCATCAATTTTGTTGCAACTGTACAGCCACGTCCAAGCACGATGATACCCGAACAGGACTTAGAAATTTTCCATGCGACAATTTATGATTGTCTATCTGTACATAAAGTGCATGAAATTGTGCGCTAGAACAGGACAAAAGTTTCGAGTGAAATTTCGAGGGAGACCCATTCCTATAAATCAGACAATAAAACAACGAAGAGATTCAAACGTACAGGTTCAGTAAACAATAAAATTAGACGTAAAGGTCGTTATTTCCTTACTGAAGCTAAATTAACCGGAGTAACCGGAAGCTTTATAAGGAGATGCCGATTATGTTTGGCAGCGGATGGGGAACGTTATTCTTCAGCATCTACTGTAAACATGGTGAGTAAAAATGCATGATACTGATTTTAAGCACCGTATTCTGCCGTACATATGCGCGCGCGGTAGCCGGCAACTGAACTGTCACTGACGGAGTGCGTGAGCGAGAATGTCCTTGCCAAGCAAATATAAAGATCCTGTATCTTGCAAGCTAGCCACAGGAAAATTTCATAAACAATGAGTTGTCGAGGCATAACACTCATATTCATGTGCTCCACTTGACATGAACGTGGGAAACACAGCATTTAGGATGTTTATGGTAGGAGAAGTGAAAATAGAACAAGCATGTATAGGGCAAGGGCTTTTTTACGAGCGGTCATGGTCTCCAAAAGCGACCCACTCAACATACACAGCTATGGAGGACATTGCACACTGAGATAGGGTTTACTTTATTGCGACATTATCTTGTACTTTGTCAGGAACCTCATATACATTAGCATTATTCACAAACACGGAAAAATATATTAGACATTTATTCCGTTGACTCTTCTAGCATTTCATCCTCTTCAGTGCTGCTTTCCTCACCACTCAAAAATTTTGTTGACAACTTGGCGATCGAAGCTGCTGCTTTGAATCTTGTTGATGCTTTCAACTTTTCAATCTTCTTCTTCCACTGCAGAGAGAAAGAGAAAGATGTGTTATTAGTACAAGTGTGTGAACACCAACCATCTAATGACAGAACTATAGGCCTGCCACACATGCTTCAGGTTATCATTAGATGAAATTCACAGACAGAGATACCATCTATTCCTTCACCAAATTTGTTCAAATATATTGGGGGAGCCTGTTAAGCTCTGGAGGGTGGCGGATAGGGGGCCCACAGGAATGTGGGATGGTTCTGACACCCCAGAAATGTATCCACAGACCAACAGGCAGCCCAATTCCTAGGGGTTTAATTATACTAGGACACCCTCTCTCCAGGATCATAAATATGGATGTCCCTATCTCAGCAGCATCGATAGTGGAGAAGATAGTTTTTGATACACTGTTGATGGTGGAAGTGGCAGCCCAATATTTGGGACTGATGGAGTAATTACCTGTCCCATATAGAAGGCAGATAGCAGTCGTCGCGTCTGATCAAGAGCAGGTGGCTACAGGTTGGGGGTCGCTGCAGTAACCCTTTGTTGCATCAGTGTCAAAATACCAGACCGGCCTAATGCTAAGACAGTCATTTTTCCAGTTTGATTCAGGGGGTACCAGATCCTGTGGTCGTTTCATGAAACGATGGTTCAGTTGCATCAGGGAAAACATGTGCATTTTTAGGCATTACTGATGCTGGCGCCCTAGATCGAAGGAAGTGGAAGACAGCATATTTAAAGGCTGGCTGCTTTCTTGCATCAATAGAATATTGAGTGCCAAAATACCATACCGGCTCAATGCTATTTTATTCTATGGTCGTTCCAAGAAATTATGGTTCAGCAGCATCAGGGAGGCCTGGGTTTGATTACCGGCTCTGGTCTGAGGGCTAGAACAATGTACACTCAGCCTCGTGAGAAAAAACTGAGAAGAGGCAGGTTCGATTCGTACCTCAGCCATACTGGGAGTGGCTTTCTGTGATTTTGCACTTCTACTCCAGGCAAATGCCGGGATGGTACCTAACTTAAGGCCATAGCCAATTTCTACCCAAATCCCACGTCAATTACAGGTACACACACTAGTACAGACATCACAGTGAGGCAGGTTATCAAACAAATTCTACACACACACCCAAGTACATGGGGCTACCTGACCACGATGTCACAAAGCCCCTAAAAGAATCAACAACAACATGGATAAAACATGTTTTAGAATATTGTTATTGTCCATGTTGGTAAGGTGCTTACTTCCTGGCTATTTAATCCCAGGATAGTCAATTTGCATTGAAAACTGATTAAATATAAGATGCCTGTGTTGGTGGATTTACTCTCTGGTTAAGGTGCACCACCCAGAGCACTTAGGAGGAACATTCCATAGTAAAATTATGATGATATACAGTACCATTTTATTAATTCCACATAATAATTACATAAATGGATCATGGTACTTTTAATTCAATTAATTTAATTTTCTGACAAGAGAAAATTAAATAGTTAAACATTTGGAACTCCCCCTTTTTCCTTTATCAGATAAGATTGATTTGACACAAGGAAAAACAATATAATTTTGTGAAGGACCATTCGTTATGTGAATTTGCAATGGTTATAATAGTGTCCAGCCATTTTTATCTGTGTGAAAAATTGAAAGGAAGGTAAATAATCTGACACTATGGATAAAACATGTTGAAGAATATTGTTCCACACCATCCCACAGTAGATTCATTTATCTTGTGAGGAGTTGAATGGAACGAGTTTATCTTGCTGTGGTTAGAGCTGCGATGAGTTGGATGTGACAAATTCATGGTAATGGTAGAGTAAACCCTTTCCAACTGAAAGAGGTAGAGAAGTCTTGTGCTAGAAGTCTCCAATTCAATCTCAGCTTGCTGAAGGGATTTTAGGAATTCTGTCTCGAGGTCCGGACAAACAACTAGAGTTAGAAAGAAGGGACTAACCGTCTCGCAAGAGAATAATCAACCTACATAAATGCTAGATGTCAACTTTTAACCGCTTTAGCTAACCAAAGTGAATCTTCTTCTCCTAACTTAAGATTTGAATCATTGTCTCTTATATCCAAAAACGAATATGCAGCGTCTAGCACTCAAAAACCTGGGTCTAGTTCTTCTGAACCCAAGTCACACGCCACTGGTTACCAAACTAGGTCTAGTGAACGCCGTATTGCAAGTTCTCTTGCTTTAAATACTCAAAGTGAACCCCGTAAAAGTTTAAATGAACCGTTAAAGTGCATACTTTGCAAAGATTCCCATGCTTTATACTTATGTAAATCCTTTAAGGAACTATCAGTTGATGTTAGAAGGAAATTAGTAACACAGAACAAATATTGTTTTAATTGCCTCTCTCCTAAGCATTCTGCTTCTAATTGCAAGTCCTCCAGACGCTGTTTCCATTGCGATAAAGCACATCACACCTTATTGCATCGTCATGATCAATCGAGGTCATCAGCAGCATCCACTTCTCAAAAAAGTGATAATACTAGCAGTCCCAATGCTTCATCTTTTATTCAAAACGCTAAGTCTTTGCGTAGTGCTCAAGTACTGTTATCCACTGTTCAAGTTGAAGTTCAGGATAAATCTGGCAACTGGGTCCGCGCACGAGGTCTTCTTGATTCAGCGGCAACGCATGACTTCGTTTCCAATTCTTTGATCAAAAAACTAGGCTTACCAGTAACTCCCACTTTTATTAATGTATCAGTAATTAACAGCTTAAAATCACAAGCTTTGCAGTTCTCAAAAATAACCATAAAAGATACTTGTCATAGAAATAATTTTCTCAAACTTAATTGCCTCATTCTTAACAGCATCGGAGAGGATGCTCCAAGCCACTCTGTTGATATCTCAGGTCTGAATATTCCTGCTCATTTAAGGTTAGCCGATCCTCTGTTTAACATACAAGGTCCCATTGACATACTTTTCAGTGCCAATGTTTTCTGGAATTGCCTTCGTTAACAAATTCGTAAACTATCTTCAAACGTGTTTGCCAGATACACTAATTTTGGTTGGATTGTTACTGGTCAACTTCCTCATTATTCCTCCCAACCTGTATCGCAATGTTACTTTGCATTTTTTTTTGCGTATAGCTTTTAGTGCCGGGAGTGTCCGAGGACATGTTCGGCTCGCCAGTTTTGTAGCTGCTTCGAGACGGACACCCAATGGGTGAGCTACAAGTACCGTTGGGGAGGAAAGTTGGAATGTAACGACGAGGAGTTGGAAGGTAGCGGCTGTGGCCTATAGTTAGGGACCAACCCCGGCATTTGCCTGGAAGGAAGATGGGAAACCACAGAAGAACATCTTCAAGGTTGCCGGCGAGGGGATTCGAACCTCCTCACCTCCCGGATGTGAGCGACTGCCAGCAGTCATGCCGTAAAGACCACGGCTAACTCACCCGGTACTTTGCATGTACTGATTTGGAACAGTTCTGGAAACTTGAAAATATCGATTCCCCTAGCTTAACCTCCTCAGAAAATGAATTCTGTGAGCAACTCTTCGTTTCTACCACTACTCGCACGCCAGAAGGCCGATTCATTGTCCAAATGCCGAGATTACTCAATCCTCCCAAACTCACTAATTCTCAACCCAAAGCTCGAAAAGCTCTCTTTGCTATCGAGAGTAAATTTAAAAAAGAACCCCTCGTCAAACAAACAGTACACAGAGTTCATGGACGAATACGAAAGTTTGGATCATATGGAGATTGTCAGCAAATCTGATGACGAATTACTCCCCCCAAAAGAAACTGTATTCTTAAATCCTCATCATGTGTGGAAGAACCCTCTTGTAAAGGATAAAATCCCAGTCGTGTTTAATGGGTCATCACCTGACGCCAATGGCAACAGTCTCAACGATACTTTTCACTCTGGGCCCGCTATTCAGTCCGCTTTGTCTACTATTCTTTTAAATTTTCGTCTGTTCCCTATAGCAGTTATCGCGGATATGAAACAAATGTACCGTCAAGTTTTAATTCAATCCGAACAACAAGATCTCCAAAGATTCTTTTGGCGTGACGAAACCAGTAAACCTATTAAAATATTTCGCTTAAAACAGTTACGTATGGTCTAAAACCTTCCACTTTCCTTGCCATCCGGTCCTTACATATGTTAGCCTCTCAAGATGGTCATTTATTTGATGCTAAAGCCTCCGAAGCTCTAACTACATCCTTTTATGTTGATGATTATCTCCAGTCCTTTCCGACTCTTGAGGAAGCTTCTTTCATATTATTGGAACTGAAAGCATTGTTAAAAATGGAGGATTCCCACTTCAGAAGTGGAATTCAAATTCCCCTGAGTTTCTTGCCCAATTTCCCATTGAAGATGTAGACCCCTCTTCCGTCAAAATTTGCGGAGATTCCGAATTCATAAAAAACCTTGGCGTACACTGGTGCACTCGCACTGATACTCTCATCTATAAAGTCTCGCTCTCCGAAGAGCTCCCTAACACAAAAAGGCAAATTTTATCTGAAATTGCAAAAATTTTCGATCCTCTCCAATTTCTTGCGCCGGTTATTGTTATAGCCAAGCTTTTCATGCAAGAGCTATGGTCTCTCAAATGTGAATGGGACGATGCTGTTCCCCCTTCTTTTCTTAATAGTTGGCTCTCTTTTCGATGCAGTCTACTTGATCTTTCTCTTATTGAAATTCCTAGAAATTTAATTAACGCTCCACCCACTGGCAAACTATTGTTGCAAATAGAGTTTCTAAAATTCAAATCCTTTCTTCTTTCTTCATGTGTTTGCTGACAGATCCGAAAAAGCTTACGTTTGCTGCGCATATTTGGTTTATCGCAATCCTCTAAATGAATCTTCACTTTCAAACCTTATTTGTGCCAAATTCAAGTAGCTCCGCTTAAAACTATTACTTTGCTTAGGCTCGAATTGTGTGCTGCACTCATGGCCGCAGAACTTGCCAAAAAACTGCAGAAAGTCTTAAAGGTCGAATTTTCGCAAACCTATCTGTGGAGCGATTCCATGATCACTCTTTCTTGGAACGCCAAAAACTCCACCCACTGGGAAACTATTGTTGCAAATAGAGTTTCTAAAATTCAAATCCTTTCTTCGGGATGGCAATGGAAACATGTGCCTAGCGCTGATAACCCCGCTGACATCATCTCTCGTGGTTGATTACCCTCTCAATTGATAACATCTCAGTTGTACTGGTATGGACCCTCGTGGATAACTGAAGACTCTTCTTGCTAGCCTTCCAAACCTCCGGTAACAAACTCCAACTTGCTTGACGCTTAAGTATCTAAATCTACTGCTTCGTGTCTTATTTCCAACGTTTCATATCCGTTGTTGTCTCGCTACTCTTCCTTTCACAAACTGATTCGATTTTTTGCCTATCTTCTCAGATGGAAATATCTTGTTGTTGACCAACCCGTTCTTCCTAAATCGCATTTAACTAATCATGAATTAAATCTCGCCACTATTAAAGTTTTACAGCCAACACAGCAAGAAGCCTGTTCAACTGAATTGTCTTTGCTATCTGCTAAGAAAGATGTTCCAAAATCTAGTCATCTTCGCGCCTTAGCCTCTTTCCTTGATGACAACGGGTTACTCAGGGTAGGTGGTAGGTTTTCGCACTCTTCACTTTCTGAAGGTAAAAAGCATCCTGTCATTTTGCCCTCCAACCATCACGTAACCTCTTTAATCATACGTGACTTTCATTATCGTAATCTGCATGTTGGCACTCGCACTCTGCTTTGCTTATCAAGGGAAAAGTACTGGATAATAAATGGAGTTCATGAAGTTTCTTCCGTAATTCACAAATGCATCCCTTGCTTTAAGGTGAAACCTAAGATTTGGTTTATCGCAATCCTCTAAATGAATCTTCACTTTCATACCTTATTTGTGCCAAATGTAAGTACCTCCGCTTAAAACTATTACTTTGCTTAGGCTCGAATTGTGTGCTGCACTCATGGCCGCAGAACTTCCCAAAAAACTGCCGTTGTTGTCTCGCTACTCTTCCTTTCACAAACAGATTCGAATTTTTGCCTATCATCTCAGATGGAAATATCTTGTTCGAAGATTCGAATTCAAGGGAAAGGTACTGGATAATAAATGGAGTTCATGAAGTTTCTTCCGTAATTCACAAATGCATCCCTTGCTTTAAGGTGAAACCAAAGGTTTGGTTTATCGCAATCCTCTAAATGAATTGATGGGCGATCTACCGTCTTTCCGCTCTTCCCCTATTCGTCCTTTTGCGTTAACTGGTGTGGATTATATGGGTCCATTTCAATATCAACGCAATTCCCCTGATGCTAAACGCAAATTGTTTGGAAAACTCTATGTATCTCTTTTCGTTTGCAGGGTCACTGG
This sequence comes from Meconema thalassinum, assembly GCA_946902985.2. NCBI lineage: Eukaryota > Metazoa > Arthropoda > Insecta > Orthoptera > Tettigoniidae > Meconema > Meconema thalassinum. The sequence goes on along the minus strand of OX336389.2, from coordinate 881,963,677 downwards.
TACGATCCATCTGGAACTAGTAACAAATGCCTCTACATCTTATTTTCTGTCAGCCGTTTCTCGCTTCACTGCCTGGCGTGGTGTTCCCTCTGAAATGTTCTCCGATAACGCCTCCACTTTTCAAGGTGCAGCTTCCTTGTGAAAGAAAGCTCTTACATCTTCTCCGGCCATGGAACAGATTTCTAACCTTTCTCACTGTAAAGGTTTCAAATGGCGGTTCATACCTCCTTACGCCCTCCATACGGTGGTAGGTGGGAATCCTGTGTCAAGCTGACTAAACGTCATCTAAAAACGGTTTTAGGTAGTCGTATTCTAACTTATGAAGCATTTAACTCGTTGTCCATTCTGATTGAAGGTGTTGTTAATTCTCGTCCGTTGACCCCGCTTTCTAATGACCCTGATGACCTGCTTCCATTAACACCTGGTCACTTCCTAATTGGTTCTTATCTTTCTGTCCCTCCCCCCGTTCCTAACTCTTATAGAGATTCTAATGTACCAATCGTTTGGCGTAAACTTGAAGCCCTTCGTAATTCTTTCTGAAAGAGGTGGAATTTGGAATACTTAACTTCTTTGCAACGGAGACAGAAGTGGTTTCTTTCTAATCCTGACATCAAATTGGGGGACCTGGTTCTGGTTAGGGATGCTTCCCCCCCCCCCCCCCCCTTAGTGTGGATCTCCGGAAGGGTGATCGAGTGTTACCCGGGAAGGAATGGAAGAGTCAGTGTGGTTAGGATCTTGACTACAAATGGGCATATTACAAGACCCCTATCTTTAATTGCCCCCCCTTCCTCTCAACCTTTAATATTGTTTTTCTGCTCTCTGTTGGTGTTTTACCCCCAGTATGGTGTATTCTTCGGAATACACGGTCAGGCAGAGTTAGCTTTTGCTGCTCTTTGCTCAAACCTTTTATTTAATTTCTTTCCTTGCAGACACCAACAGTGATCTATTTGTATTTCTTTTCTCTTGTACAGGTATTTATGTATCCCTTGAGTCTGTTCTAGATATATATCTTCCATGGACAACCTAGCGGCATCTGGCAGCTAACCTCTGAAGTTCTTCAATATCTCCTTGCTCAAGAGGACTTCCTTACCAATCAAACCACCAGGTTTCTTCGTTGTCGCCAGCTAACATCTCCTTGAAGACACCGTTCTAAGAAGAATTCTAGAATTCTATGTTATTTATAAGAATTTAGTTTTTCTCATGTTTTATACCCTGATGCACCCTCTCTTGTCTCTTACCCTCACCCTTTCTCCTCCTTGGTCCCTTCGTGCGTCGTTGAGCCGCTCTCACTTTTGCGTCAGACGTCAAACATACAGTTGGGGCTCTCTCACGAGCTTGTCTCCTGTGCTCGAGAGACATTTTAAATCAGACGCCATGTCTGTATTTTAGATCAACGGTTACAAGGAACCATCGCCTACTCTACAAAAATGAGCTAAGTACAAAACTTCAATGTTGTTAAACATGTTTCAGTGCTTTTAATACAATTTTATAGACAGTGTGAAGAATTGCAAACTATTGTGCAATAACCGTCTTCAAGATATTTTTTTCTTGTCATGCTTTAACTATCTAAGCTGGCTTTATAAAGTGAAACTCAGTACTTCTTGTACTAAATGCTTGGGATTACCTCCCCACTACGAGGGATTTAATTTAAATTACCCACTGTCTATAAAAACTTAGCTTTTTCCTCCGTGGGACCTCTTTTGCCCATTTAACTCTCATCATGGTTCTAGAACATTCCACATGAACCAATATTTTTACAAGTAAAGCAATCTAGTATTTTCCACTCAAATATGGGAATACTTTTCCTCACTGAGGAATTTACGTTATATAAACTGCTGGTAAACACCGAATTTGCTTGCCACCGTGGGAACATTACCTCATCATTCAACTTCAACTCATAAACTTTTTAACTCAATAAATTCAGTCAAGCTCAACTTAAACCAAGTGTGCTACACAAACGCAATAACATTTTCCTACTTTACGAACACCCATACATTGCAATAGTGAAGTTTTTCAAGTTGTCAACAAACTATCAGTGCTTCGATTGTGTGTGCTAACTATCTTCCGAGTAGCGTTCTACGAGAGCAATAAAATTGGCCAGAACATTATGCTTCCATCCTCCTTTTCCAAACACTTTCTACTGACAAATTTCTAATTAATTATGTACCTAGTTATTTCACTATGAGGCCTCGCCATAAGTTTAGCGCCCTCCCATTTTTCTCCATGTACAATTTATTAACTCTGCGAAAATACAAGAAGTTGTAGAAACTTCTTTTTATTTTTCCTCTTTCTTTTTTTATCCTGCTAGTACAGGAATTGTTAACTTTCTAATCATTAATCTTTTGTACTCAATCTCTTTTCTTCAGGATTCGTCAATACGACCTGTACACGCTGTAAGTTTAACATAGTAATTTCTGTGTAAAATAGCGGTAATTTCCGCCTGTAATTTTTTCTTCTTTCCTGTAATTGTCAGGAATCAAAGATTTGTTTATAGCCTTTCAGATTGTCATAGTGGCATTCTAAAAGTGCTTGAATTGCACATAATCAAACTATCAAAATTATGCTTGTTTTATAATTATCTCTCCATTTTTTATTCAAAAGCATAACCTTTAAAATCTTTGAAAGATTTTGGTGCTTTCACAAGTTCGAAACTTGTACACTATTATTCATAGTAAACTTTTACCTTGTTGGGTCTGAGACCTTTGGATTTGTAGAACTAACCAAAGAAAAAATTCTTCTAACTTTAAAAGATAAGATTTTGAATCTACCAAATGTTAAGTTTCCAAAGTTTATATTTATTGTTTAAATAAACTAGTTGTTTTCCTTTGTTCTTTATCTTTACCGTTAGAATAACGATTAGGCAGGACCTTTACTTCCCTGACTCTTCCTGTAGGCATAAGCCCTCTTTACGAAAACTATCAATCATTCAAATAATAAAGGTTTTACTACCTGTTGCTTTTGAACTAAAACGTCAAGTAATAACGTCTTCAAAGTTTCTTTTGATTTTCTTAGCCAATTCTAGCAAGCCATTAAGGCAAGTACAGCTAGCTCTGCAAGCTTCCTACTTGTTGAGATTTTCCTCTTACTTATGGTGTGTATCCAAAAATTTATGTTTTGTTTGAGTTAGGTTTGACGTCCTTCTCTCTTCTAAACTTTTAGTCGGCATCTTGCTGGGTAAAAGCTTAGCCTTCCTTAAGTGCAACAATTGGTATTCTTTTAAAATTGTCAAGAAAACTAGTAAAATTATTACAAACGGCATTAAAACTGCTTTATCGCTTCCCTCTCTGGGAACACTCGGTCGTTTGCCGGGGATCCAACAGTGCCCAGAAATAAAATTATTACCCCACATTCAAATCCTTCCAGCATTCTTGAATGCATTACAAATCCTAATCTCTTTAAAGGGCAAGTTAGTACTTTTTTTTCTCGGCTCACTTTGCCTTGCCAGAGTGTCACCCGTCCGCATAGTACCGGGATACCGGCTCGAGAGGGAAAGCGCATTCACCGAGCGCTTGCAGGTAGCCTTAATTCACGCTGCGCACTCCGCCTGCCCGAGACAGGCCCCCGCTGGAGTAAGGTTCCTCCTAGACTTGGCACTGCTTAATTCTTCCTTAACTTGCTTAAACTTAGTGTTGGATTCTAATCCTGTTTACCAATACTTTTTCCACTCCAAAACCTATCTCCTTTTCTCTCCTTTCATCATCCCTTAGGTAGTGTTAACCCTAAGCTACAACCTACCATGGGGTGAACTACAAGTACCGTCGTGTGTGGAGTGTTGTCTGGGAGGAAAGTGTGATTTTAAGGACGAGGAATTGGAAGGTAGCTGCTGTGGCCTACAGTTTGGGACTAACTCCGGCATTTGCCTGGAAGGAAGATGGGAAACCACAGAACACCATCTTCAAGGTTGCCGACGGGGGGGATTCGAATCTCCTCGCCTCCTGGATGTGAGAAACTGCCTGCAGCCACGCCTGAACTACCACGGCTAACTCACCCGGTATATGGGTAGGTGAATAATTAGCATATGAAACTTTGTGGGGTTTGAAGCCATTTTTTCAGTGTTGCCTAAGTAAACAAAAGTTTGGTGCTTTTCAGTTGGTCAACACGAATGTACCCAAAAAGAGCTGGGTTATGCCCTAATCCTGAAATAAATTACATGAGATTAATAAATACACTAGGATGACCAGTTTCGATCGTCTAGCGATCATAATCAGATCCATTACACTTAGGTTATAACATCTATGTTTGAGAATACAGGTGAAAAATATTTACAATATGTACAATTATTTAGTTGCAGTATTGGTAATGCAACTTTCTGTGTATGTTAAATGTAGTATATCTAATGTTAGGTGAAATACTAAAATGGTGATAGAAATCCGGAGTTTGTCTGTTTGGGGTGATAATATGGTTGTAAAAAATCAATTACGGTTATACTGTAATAATACAGGCTGATACTTATCCGGTTGTCTTCCTGTCTGGAACTTCGAGCAGTTTCGTGTTCACTCTAGCACCAGTTGTGGTCGACTGAATCCGGGTGTTAACTGGACGAAACTGGTTTTTCCTTTCTCCCCCTTTGTTCCTATGTGCTCTCTGAGGTCAGTGCAATGTTTATTTGTGTGACGTTGCCAAATCTAGATAAGAATATATGTTACTGAATACAGGAAGATCTACATTTATTAAAGACCGTGGAACTGTCTTCACCACGCGTGGACTAAAAAGCCATTCGAACTAAGCGCTGCCCGGTCTATTGAAGACGTCCCGGCACCTTTAATACTGCCGCGCATACCGACCTAGGTTTATTGCAGAAAAATGTACAAAGTACACCTGATCCAGATAACATTTACCTATTAACCATCGCTATTTTCCTCCCCCCCCTTTTTATCTAGCTTGGCTGTATCGCTAAGTTGTGTCTTGTTTCCAACAGGGTGTGTTTTAGTAGAGTGAAAAGGGGTGAACTCTCCATAAAAGTGTGTTCATTTATATTGTTGGGATTGTTTCGTTTGGCTAGGTGAATCTCGATTGCTTCCTTTATATCGAGAGCTCTGCCTTTCGATTCGTGATGAATTATTTTTTGGTCAGTCTCGATTTTAGTAAAGCTGTGCCCCGTATCACACATATGTTCGCATACGGCTGAATGTGTTCCGTATCTTATCGCATTCCTATGTTCATTATAACGTGTGTCTACTCGTCTTCCACTCTGTCCAACTATGGTTATACTTGACAACCAGTGTCTTGGCATGTAATGGAATATACCCCTGACATTGAATACGGGTCTTGTTTATTTAGATACTATTTTGCAGGTGCCTACCGGTTGTATTGTTCGTTGTGAATGCTATTTTTATGCCTTGATTTTTGAAAAGATTAGTGATTTTATATGTGTTCGTATTCACATAGTTGAAGCGCGCAAATTTTTTCTCATTACTGTCCGGTTTGGGAATCGTTTTATCTTTATTTTTATGTTTGGCTATAATTTGGTCTATTTTGCATGGCGGGAAATTGTTTTCCTTTGCTATTTGCTTAATGGTTCTTATTTCCCTATTATAGATGTCTTTAGACATGGTTATTGAACTTTAATTCAGCCCAGCTTTAGGCATTGACAGAGCCGAGGAACGAACCGACTTGTGAACCTGATGATGTAAGAAATGGAATTTGGAATTGGAGCAATATTTTATTCACATACGTATTATAGGAAGTGAATGAAACATAATGATGACTTTTTGGAAATTTTAGAGTATTTTGAAATAAATAAATTTGGGAATATTTCAGTGAATGATAATTTAACCAAGGGAGAGTCTAATCTTCCGACACTGGAATATGACCAAGGCTTCAAGTTAGCAAGCCTAAAACCGGGTTTGGTTGGCCGAGGTGACAATAACAAAATTGTGCACACGACACGTTGATAAGAGGCTAGAACAATGAGTTTTCCTTGATAACTCAACAGCCAATCAGAATGAACTACAATATTTTTGAGGGAATCGATATTATATTAAATTTGCGCATATAAAGCGATATTAGCACTTCCACAGATGCAGAAGAGAAAATGAAATTTTATTATCAAAACAGAATTATATATTTATGGACAGGAGAGGAGATATGAGCAAAATTCAGTTTATTACGACTCTGTGCGAGGCTAGAACGCCATTCTTGTCTGGCACGCGCGCAATTGTCAAGAGCGCAGAATTCATTCCTTCTTAGCGACGTGAAGAGAGCAGACCTGTATTACAGAGCGTCCAAGGGGAGCTCACCATTGTATTTGAAGTACGGCCAGGAGACTTGGACTGGACCGAGTGGAGATACAGCTATCGCCGAGGAAGAGTTGGAGAACCCGGCAAACCACGAGAAAGCATTAGCTTGCAACTACAAGCAGCATTTTATCTTTCAACGCTTATTAGAAGAAGACTTCAATACTACAACTTTACACTTTTACAAAACCACTAGTAGCATAGTATACACCGGCTACTACAACGAAACAGTATTTCTTCAGAATATTTATCAAACATTTACGATGATGAAATCTTCGAGTCAGGGGGACATTCATATTCTACAATTATTAAGGAGATTATCATGAAGTACTAAACAATGGAAGGAGGTTAATCTACACTCACGGAGTGGGAATTCAGAGTGATCTTGACGACCATGGATCAATGATTCTACAACTGCTAGTCCATCATGCAGTATTCTGAATTTGCCTACAACAATACGATTCAAACGTCCACTACCAACTTGGAGAGATGTCAACCAGAGATTTTCAAACCTACAATGATGACGAGATGCTACACGAAGCCAGCGGACAGGGGAGTTCGTTTATGCCAGATATGAGTTGCCAGACTGGATGTCGCGAAGCAAGAAGAGCCGTTAGCAGGAGGCGAGACAGCAAGCCCAGGTGTTCGCAGTGCAGCACGAGAGGGTGACGCTCAGCTGTTTGCCACGCACCCAGCAGGAACTCGTTTCGAGGCAGGCGACGAGCGCGTGCCCAGCCGTGAGAGGAATATCATGAATACCAGGTATCATGACAGCAGCTCATCAGAAAGGTAGAATGTTGAATGTTCTAATATCCCAGTAGTTTGATGTATGTTCGATGGTAGTTCAGTTGTGACCAACTCATATGTAGATTTTCTTTACTCATAACCCATGCTATTATGTTGTTATTTTAGACATTTAATTGTAAATTTTATTATACGTCAGCGTGTGTCGTTATACGTCAGCGTGTGTCGTTTTTGATGTAATTTCATTTGTATTTGGATTTTTGATATTTCGTATTTGAATTTTCTGGAAACGTTTAAAATATGCTTACTTTGAAACGAAACTGTTTTATAATTGGAATACTTCGATCGATAAAAATGCGTAACAAGCGACAGAATACGTCAATATTGCTAGATTGCATCGTTATAAAGAGAAAGCATTATTGTAAAATGCTAAAACATTGTTTAAAATATTTTATTGTGACAGAATATTAATGCAACATTTATTAAAAATATTGTTGGAGTATAACAATTCCAATTGCAGAATGTTACTGTAATATGACATTAATGTAGTCATTGATAATTATTAAAACGGATTTATTCATGAAACAGGATCATATTGTTGACAGTAAAGATCAAATGATGCCTATAATTTAGCAACAATTATATTAAAATAATTGGTTACAACGAAACCACAGACCAGGTGATTTGCAGATCTACCTGAGGTCTTGTATGAAATGAAACAAGTTTATAAATGAATATTTGATTCATAAATAAGTATACCAGAAAGGGAGAAAATGCATTATTGTTATTAAAAGCGAAGACGAGCGGACTATGGTCTATTAATACTAATATTTTATTGTAACGTGGAGAAACATTATGTTGTGAAAGTTTATTAACGAAATGCGTTAATTAAAGTTAAGTGGAATATTGTACAAGGTGAATTGAAGTGAACAAGAATGTTATTTTTATTTAAAGAGCATGGGGCTAATTAGTTTGGAGAGGAGTTTGTCAGGAGTGCACCATGAACAGTATTTCACAGGTTCGTGTTTACTAAGTAGGGTTACTGATTCTTCTACACGTTTGGAGTGTAGTAAAATGGGTTTTATTGAAGGAATTGGCAACTCAAACTAACACTTGGGGCGCTGCGGTCGTCTGGATAAGTAGGGTAAAAATACTCAATAACACGCGTTTGATATGGAACACTTTTATATTTTTCGGTTATAATCAGTAAATGTGGTCCCTAAAATAATGACAGTGTTATTTTTGATTGTATATATGTATAACTGTGCGATACACGTGATCAAATTTGTGTGTTCCACGGGATTTTATGTGTCAATTGCATATTATCAAGCATCGGTTGTCTGCTGGTATTTGTTTTTGAGCAGTTTTGCATGGCGCTGTACGTTTAAAAGCTATATTTCAGTTTGCTCACTGTACCATAGACTGTAGAAATTATTTGCTGCTTGGTAGGGCGAGGGATGAGTTTAACTTGTATTAAAACTCGGGGGACACAGGAATTGCTTGATTTGGATGGTTAGCAGGTGGGTTTGGTGTTGAATATCGGACTGGTAGCAGGGTCTCGCAGAGTAGATATTTACCCTGCGAAGTCAAATTAGGCCTATATGACTCGTAGTGCAATGGCTCGGATATCGCAGAGCGAGGTGATGGCGGTTGGTAGGACAATTGGAAATGAACTAGGGAGAGGGAAGGATACCTGACTGATGAAGCTTGGCTGTACTTGGCTGTCTTGGAGCGGCTTGGCTCGGCGTAACAGTGAACAACCCGTCCTGTCGTCAGTGAGTGTAGTGGTGAGTGGTCCAACCCGCTCCTGTTGCCCGTATTTATTTGGTATCGTCACCTTTCGGCTATTGCTATTTACATCTTTTGGAAAGTGATGAAAACTTATATCCGCAGCCCTCTTATGCATCGACTTACAGCCGTAAACTGAGTAATATACTTTGCTTTTACTAATTTTACACTCCATCAACGAGTAAAACTTATTACTTATGTATAAAGACACGAAGAATTTACCTCGATCTGCTTACGAATACAAGAAACCATATACAAACAGTCACCACGTGACAAATGTACCCTACTTGGTAAGTTTCTCATTTTTACCGCTAGATGTCATATCAGATAGCTGGAGTTGCCAATACCGTGCATTATTATGGTCATTATTGTTGGAAGGAAAGGAAAGAAATGTGTCGAGATATGGAAGCGCAGCTAACGCTAGTTTAAGATGTTGTTCACCGTATGCCAAAGTAAATAAGTGTAATGCCAATAGGAGCAAAGTATTTGATACAATATGTTAAAGAAGTAACTGACATTAGGGTTTGTATTTGTGTTGTACATGCCAGAAAGTGTTATTACGAAATCCACGAAGTCTCTTGAAAGTAACAGAGTAGTTCCGCATCGTTCTTCAAGTTTATTGAAATGTATTCACTGATAAGACATTTCAGAGCTGTAATTAACTTGAACGGTCGTTACGAAAGTTCTATTTATTATGACAGAAACCAGAATATACCAGTAAAGACATTGTTTGTGAACGAGTGTAAAGAATTGTTTAAGAGAAACAGAAGCGCAGTAAGATTGTCAGATCGCGAAGGAACTTGTAAATATGTTCATTGAAAACCGTGCTGGACATGGTAATTTCAACTTGTATAATTATTTAATCATTTTTGTAGTTTAATAATGTAATCTTCTTACGTTCACATTTTTAAATCGATAAGTGTATAATATAGGGCAGTGTATTTTAAATCACATTTTCTTTTGAGAACAGCTGATTTTGATCAGACTGCTGAGAGTAATCAAGCGTAACTTCATAATTCTTATTCTTGAATTACTACTTTTATGCAACTTAAACTATCACCGAAAGTTATTAAACAAATAGAATGACAAGCTGCTGATTTAAATATTTTATTTTCAATCGTCTATTATTTTATTTGTTTTAGGGAGATTTTTAATGTCTTGTAATCATATTAGTTAATAAATTCACAGGCACTATTTTGTTTGCCTGGCCATTTTTATAGAAACTGATCACATTTTCATTTCGCAATCGACGTACGATAATACTGTCAGTTAGTTACTAGAACTCACTTAGTCTAAACTTCACCGTTCACGCTCGAGATCCGAGATTCTCATCCTACCTTCTTGTTATGGATATTTATTTTGCTAGTAATGTGTAACTAACTAGTAGCGTTATTGCATGACCGGTATGCGCCGAGGGTTTCCTAGTCATTCACCTAGTAGGGAAGTGTTGATTTATCTGGCTGGGTACCGTATCGACGTATGTGTTAACTGGACGAAACTGGTTTTTCCTTTCTCCCCCCTTTGTTCCTATGTGCTCTCTGAGGTCAGTGCTATGTTTATTTGTGTGACGTTGACAAATCTAGATAAGAATGTATGCTATTGAATACAGGAAGATCTACAACTATTAAAGACCGTGGAACTGTCTTCGCCATGCTTAGACTAAAAAGCCATTCGAACTAAGTGCTGCCCGGTCTATTGAAGACGTCCCGGCCCCTTTAATTCTGCCGCGCATAACGGCTAGGTTTATTGCAGATAGTACACCTGATCCAGATAACATTTACCTATTAACCACCGCTAGTTCCCCCCTTTTTACCTAGCGTGGCTGTATCGCTAAGTTGTGTCTTGTTTCCAACAGGGTGTGTTTTTTGGTAGAGTGAAAAGGGGTGAACTCTCCATAAAAGTGTGAGTAGTGGGATGGGGAGAGAGCTGCGACACTTCTTTTTGAACCCTCCTCGTATCGGCCCCGAACTTGATATCTCGCTAACCAAACATGGGATTAGAACATACAGGGTGTCCTAGCACTCGTAGTGACGCCCCCTACTTTCATATAGCCTCTTTATTTGATTAAAAGACCAAAACTAAAAGGTCATTCGCGAGTAGTGGGGTAGTGTTGGTTTTGTCAAGTCGTGCTCGTGCTCGTGCTTGAATATGTATGCCTATGTTGGGAAAGGGTTAGGTGGTGGGGGAGGAGTAGGGTCGAATGAGGGGTCGTTTAGGTGGTATTTTTTCCGCTCTAGGTGATGGTGAGGTTATTTTTTAAAATGGATGGAATTCGGAAACGCTATTTGGGGTAAACGTGTGTTTTTTGACATTATGGCGATGAATGTTTTTTTGTACGCCTGCGCACTTGGGGATTTTGTAAAAGAGCGGGGTTTTTAAATGAATATTTATAAATGAGTGTTTTTTAATATGTATTGAAATAAACCCCAAAAAACAAATAGGTCATCGGCTTTTTAATATCTCGCTAACCAATAATCGGATTTAAACATATGGGGTGTCGTAGGACTCGTGGTGAAATCCCCTTTTCTATGGACGGGGTATATTCACCCCAAAATAAAAACTACCCTTACCAAGGGGATGAAATAATAATTTATTTTTGTATGCTTACGAACTTGGCGGTTTTTGTAAGAGGGCGGGCTTTTTAAATGATAATTTATAAATGAGTGTTTTTTAATATGTATTGAAATAAACCCCAAAAAACAAAAAGGTCATCGGCTTTTTACTATCTCGCTAACCAATAATCGGATTTAAACATATGGGGTGTCGTAGGACTCGTGGTGAAATCCCCTTTTCTATGGACGGGGCATATCCACCCCAAAATAAAAACTACCCTTACCCGGGGGGGGGGGGGGTAAATAATATTTTTTGTATGTGCGCACACGGACGGCTTTTGTCAAAAGGACCTAACTATACCTTTGTTAATATATTTTATGAACCCCTGATGGGATTTTGCCATAGGCAGTATCCTAACCCTGGGGGGTGACGCCCCGTTTTTGAATGTATGATTCGTTTTTGTCAAAAGGGCCTAACTACACTTTTGTTCATATCTCGCGAACCAATCATGCTAGGGACTTGTATGGAAGGGTCCTAGCACTTGGGGTGACGTCCCCCTTTGCGGGGTGAAAGTACCCCCCAAAATTGAAAATCCATATCTAGGAAACGAAGAATCCTAAAATTAGGTGTGATAGCTTAAAAAATAGGGGATGATATAGTCTTTTACCTCGATTGATCATTTCACCCCTAAAACAGTAAATAGTCATGTTATGGGGGAAAAAACGTGTTTAACACCTAAAAATGATAAATGAACCTAAGATCTTTTGTTTTTGATGAAAAATAGCAGGGGGGTGGAAACCACCCCCAAATTGAAAAATCCATATCTCGGAAACGAAGAAGCCTAAAATTAGGTGTGATAGCTTAAAAAATAGGGGATGATATGGCTTTTACCTCGATTGATCATTTCACACCTAAAACAGTAAATAGTCATGTTATGAAAAAAAAGTGTTAAACACCTAAAAATGATAAATGAACCTAAGATCTTTTGTTTTTGATGAAAAATAGCAGGGGGTGAAAACAAACCCCCCCAAATTGAAAAACCCATATCTCGGAAACGAAGAAGCCTAAAATTAGGTGTGATAGCTTAAAAAATAGGGGATGATATGGGCTTTTACCTCGATTTGTCATTTCACCCCTAACACAGTAAATAGTCATGTTATGGGGAAAAACGTGTTAAACACCTAAAAATGATAAATGAACCTAGGATCTTTTGTTTTTGATGAAAATAGCAGGGGGGTGAATACAACCCCCCAAATTGAAAAATCCATATCTAGGAAACGAAAAAGCCTAAAATTAGGTGTGATAGCTTAAAAAATAGGGGATGATATGGGCTTTTACCTCGATTGGTCATTTCACCCCTAAAACAGTAAATAGTCATGTTATGGGGGAAAACGTGTAAGACACCCAAAAATGATAAATGAACCTAAGATCTTTTGTTTTTGATGAAAAATAGCTGGGGGTGAAAACACCCCCCCCCAAATTGAAAAATCCATATCTAGGAAACGAAGAAGCCTAAAATTAGGTGTGATAGCTTAAAAAATAGGCCATGACATGCGCTTTTACCTGGATAGGTCATTTCACCCATAAAGCAGTAAATAGTCATGTTATGAGGAAAAAATGTGTTATACACCTAAGAGCATAAGCGTTTTGTGAAACCATGTTTTAATGGACATGTGTATGGAGGATGATGGTTATTATTATTATTAGGTAATTATGGATTAATGTGTGTATAGATAACTAACCAGTGGGGAGCGTGATGGCGCAGGTGCTTAGCTGCTCGTCTTTACCCCGGACGGCTGGGGTTCAAATCCCGGTGACAGCGGGGGTTGGAATTTTCACCTGAAAAATCACGTGGCGTCAGGAAGGGCATTCGGCCTTAAATCCCCGGTCAAAACCAAACTGAGCCTGGTTGGCTCCGGCGACTCAAAATAATTGGGAAAAGAAGAAGAAAGAAAGGTAACTCACCAGTAATAGTAAACATTGGTTTGAGGTGTTGAAGAAGTCAGGATGGCCAACCCTTTGCCATGGTTCACTAATGGACCCCAAAAAGTTTTACCTGTCAAGACTCAGTATACCCTGTTGCAGCCTTTAGAAAAAAAATCGAACCGGGGCCCCTGTGGTGACAGTGGACTTATATTCACGATGCTTTTTAAACAAACATACGCTTGCATACTACCGCTGGGTTGAATCTGCACAGAGACACTGGCTTTGGTTTGCCTAGTGTGCCTTGGTGATAACAGCACAGCGATCTTGTCAGCAAGTTTCATATTACTCGTCTGCTTGATAGTGGACGTGCTCTGCACCGTGTTATCATACAGGACATGACTAGATCGTTGTTAGGTTTGACAAAGGCTTAGTGAAGCTTATTGCAACCTTGAAATGAATGTCATGGTATATTCGGGGTTGGAAGCCAAGACCTTAGGGTTGACAACCAAGTAGGTTAACCACTTCACGGTGAGATGGTCAAATAATAACGTAACAGAACATATAGAAACGTTTTCTATAGTTTAACGAATTGGCTAAGAGCCATACCATGAGAGGTGTAGGTAATGGAAATTGAATCCTTAGCTGATGATTATACTACTTGTAATCTATAGCCATGCCCACGTATAAGCTATCATGTTAGAAAAAGAATTGTATGGCTTGTTTTAAACGGAGAATAATTGTGTTTACTGTGAAACACAAATCTGAATTTAAAATTAATTTAAAATAATGAATAATTTAAAATAATTAATTTAAAATAACTAATTTAAAATTAGTTTAGTACGCTGAAGTTAAAATGAATAATGATCACGTTACAGACAGCCAGTTTCAAAGCCATGAGAACTAAGTGAACAAAGAATAAAATTCATGAGCCAGTGAGGAATTCAACATGCTGTCCTTTGGACAAAAGAGAAGCGTTCTACAAACTTAACCACCAAGCTGTCCTATCGACCCTCAATGGTTTGGGTCATCGTAAAGATGAAAATTAAATCTAAGCTACTACACTCTTATATACTAGAAGAAGAAATGGAAAACAAAAGGGCAATAGGCCAAATAAAGTACAGAAGGAATAAAAAATGGCCCTCAACCCTCAAGCATGTGGATTGAGGGAGTTGGAAGGAAGGAGAGCCATGAAAGGCAGATAAAAAGTATAATAGGAGTGGCTTTGCCCCAGAGGTAATGGATAAAGAGGAGGAAAACTGGACTCAGCTCAGAAATCCCTTGGGGTCGCCAACTTTCAAACTGATCAGCGGTAAGCCCCTTGAGGGTGTAGCCATATGCAGAGTGCACTGCAAGTGGTGGGGCTATATACACCCTACCTTCTTGAGGGTGCTTGAGCAAAATACAGGAAATAACATGAAAATTAAAACAAGGCTGCCTCCTCACACTAGTAGGATATCAGAAAAAATAAATAAACAAGGGCCAATGAAGTTGCAAAAGGAAGAGACTCCCTAGGGCTCGGATACCCTAATCATGTTGGGGTCGGTAGAGAACAAGAGTTGAGCAAGTGTGGTCGATAGGAACTAAGACAGAGAGGAGCCTAGCACATGTTAGTGGAAGCAATGACGGTCTCAGCTGGGACTCCGTGATCGTCAACCTACATGACACTAGATATGACGCCCAGGGGTGGAATTAAAGACCTCTTTTGTTTTATATCACTGGCTTTTAAGAACGCTAACACATGACATGCCTTATAATGCAATACTGGTCCTAGGGTATGCAAAATTGTATTAGAAACTCAGCTAATAATAGTGTGCATGCCCATGATTATTTTCCCAAGTATAGTACATGGGACTGATAACCATGATTTCCAAGCCCCTAAGTAAGACAAAAACAAATGATTTTCATTTTCCAATGAGTTGGGGTGAGGTGAGGTGAGTTTCTATACACCAAACTGATGTGGTTTCCCACTTCTACTCCAGGAAAATGCACATTTGATGTTAAGAATAGTGAAATGGTTTGCAACTGCCCAATGCTAGGACCTGATTAGTGGCTTTTAAAAATGGAATGGAATGGAGTACACTTCCCCCAAATACCAACAAGAGGAGTGTTCGATCCCCCACAACAACCATTCTTTAAGTCAATATAAATGACTATGCACTTCAGCTCATGACGGTCTCCTCTCTCCAATCAACACCACCTAGATAACAGGCCTTTGCATTCAAACAAGATGGCGGGCACTGTAGGCAGAGCTGCTGGAGCTCGCCGCAGGCCATGGCCCATATGACGGGTTCCTTCCAACTGATACATAGTAGTAGGCAGCATTTTTAGGCTATTATGGTGACTTCATCCTTCTTACCTTTACTTACGTAACAAACAAATATACTAGGCCTACTGAATAAGCTTCTTCTCATCCTTCACCTGAAAATGAAACCTCACGGGAAACTAGGTACCGTACCGTAGGAAAAAATGAAACATACACTATTTTACTGTTTCTGGATCAATTTTATGTCAACAGTTCACTGGCCACAAAACATAGCGCTAAATTAACAGCAGTAAAATATACGCATTTGATACAGTTATGTTCAATATTTGCATAAGATCAGGTTTTTAGCTAGATATCTAGACTTGACATGTAAACAACTGTGTCTTCTTCACGAAAACTTCCGGGTACACATTTCATCATTTAAATTATAGATTTACTATTATGATAATGCCATCAGCCACAGTCAGGGGCGTATATACAATTTTATTTCGGGGGGGGGGGGGCTGGCTATCCTGGAAAATTGTGAGTATTTTCAGGGGATTGTCACCGCAAAATCCCAGAAATATCAACCAATAACTTAGAGCATATAACGTTGTGTAATTATTTTAGATAAGATTCAAAGTTTATATAGCCTACAATTACTGGCAATACAAAAAAAAAATACAACGCAACACACAAATAAAATTTTATACTTAATGAATTTTCCATTATGATCTATGGAGTATGAATAGCAAATATCTAAATATTTGTCAATTTACTAAGCAGAAAGGTAAACTGTTTTTTTTGTTTTTTTGTTTTTTTTTACAAGTTGATAATTTATTTCTCAAATGTACCGTACTGTGGAATTCACAGTTTTGCCTCACAAGTCTGAGTGTACCCCGTTCCAGCCCTCAGACTAGAATTAAAATTTCTTTGGGGAGCCGGGAATCGAATTTGGACATCCGGGGCGGCAGCCAAGAATGCTAGCCACTACACCACGAGTTAATCTAATTTCAATCTTAATATTGTTTATAACTTAGCCAATAAGTTAAGATTAGGGTACAACCGAATTTACAATTATTTTATGCTCTTACCAAAGCAACAGTTTCTTAATTTGATTGGCTTTTTTCTAGTAATTTATTGCACATCATACCTGTCACCTACAAATATGAGGTGTATATTTTATTATTTTCATTTTCATATCCAGAGCATCCTAAATATTTACATACACTGTGAGTGGATGCAAAGTTGAGCATAAAATACCCTTAACACAGCAATGTCTCTGCTAGTTTAAAATATATAGTAGGCTATTCACATAAACACACAATGTCACATCAGATCCTTTTCACTCAGGCTATTAATCCATGTCAAAACTAGTCATCTAAGTGCATTTATTACTCTCATGTAAATTTTTTTCAAGAGTAGAGAAACACCCATTACAATTGGATACAATCATGTTGACCGACTGAAAAGCATTAAATTTTGATCCAATAGCTGTTGAAGCACAATGACTACATTACTAAACCAAATATTTTTATATGTGAGGTATGACTTTCTAAACCATAACAAAAGGCACTCATTTGAGCTTGAAGATATTTGAAATGTCATTGGACACATGGGGGGAGAGGCCGACAATCCTGTATAAGTTATAGAGACAATGAAACTTTAACACAGTGGATGGCTTTCAAATATATTGAGGCTGTAAGGCTACAAAGGGCGGAGAAATGCGACAGACAGGGTGAGAGGAGGAGAGACTGTTCATAATAGGCTATTTCAAGACTTTCAGGATAACATTCTAATATTTGGTGCCACAAAAATGGTGTCCATACAACTTGAACTTTTCGAAGTCATTTTTCAATGTTGCATTCATAATCTAATGAATTAATTGCATTTTAGTTGCTCCACATGTTAATTGGCCCAATTAAATTGGTCGGGGAGTAAAACGTAGGACTATCGACTCACAACTTTCTGTCAATGTGGAAAAATTATTTGGATTAATTATACACTTAAGTGCTTAATTAATCCAAGTATTTTTAGAGGTCCTGTACGCAAGTGTGAATTGAAAAGTTTTACTCCTCGCCCAATTTAATTGGGTACAGAGGGACACTGGGACTGAGTTATTGTCAGAAATTGCAAAAATATTGATTTTTTTATTCTTTGATATAATTATGCCCCTGACTCCAGCGGACAATTTAGTGAAAGTCTTTTCCAAATTCCGCCATATTTAAAGGCCCAGCGAATTCTTGAAATGTCTAGTGCGTGGTATTTGAACGCCTCCTATTCATGGACTTTCATTGAGGCGAGTATTTCTGTACTTATTTTCCTAATAAGGAGCTCAGAAAAGCAAGAAAGAGGGTGTTAACATATGGTGCTGGGCAGTTTTAGCTGACAAGGCAAGCTGATAACTAAAAAAATATGCATGGGTTTATAAAAGTGCATTTATCTGAGCTTCCCATTTTTTGGAACAAAATTCACCCCATATGCATCAGACTTGTGGCTATAATGTAGCAAATTTTTATACATATTCTATATTAATGCATCCATAAGCACAGTGATTAGTTTTACTGTAGTATTCATAGTTTTGCCATTAAAAATATTTTAATTTTCAATTAATGGGATAAATAAATTGTGAAATACTGTATGTTAATTTATATCTCAACAAATATTCATATGAACTTAAAACCAATCACTAGGATTGCTTCCATACTAAATATCTATATGGGAAAGTCATGATAAATGACCTACCTCTATCCGTTTAACGCAAGGATCATTTTCAAAATTTGCATATTTTCATATTCAAATAATCGTATCTCCTAAACGGTTAGAGATAGAAGAGTGTAAATCAGAAGTCTAGTGTATATTACTATTAGAGTGCTGTGTGTAACATTATAACAATATTCATTGATAATTACCTAAAATTGAAAGCTGATAACCAAAAAATATGCATGTTTTTATAAAAGTCCATTTATCGCAGCTTCCCATTTTTTGATACAACATCTGGTCCTTGCGCATTAGATTTGCTGCTATAATATTGCAAATTTGTATTCATATTCTATATTAATGCATCCATAAGTTCAGTGATTAGTTTTACTGTAGTATTCTTAGGTTTGCCATTAAAAATATTCTAATTTTAAATAATAGGCAATTAATGGAATAAAAAAAATTGTGAAATGAGTTAATTTATATCTCAACACATATTCATATGAACTCAAAACCAATCACAAGGATTGCTTTCATACTAAATATCTATATGGGAAAGTCATGATAAATGAGCTACCTCTATCTGTTTAACGCAAGGACCATTTTCAAAATTTGCATAATTTCTATATAAAAATAATCATATCTCCTAAACGGTTAGAGATCGAAAAGTGTAAATCAGTAGTATAGTGTATATTAGTATTTGAGTGATGTGTGTAAAATTAGAACAATATCCATTGATAATTACAGAAATATGAAAACTCAGTCCCAGTGTCCCTTAACATGAAGACCGACTGAAAATAAATTCACTTATTAGACTAAAAAACAATAAAATTGATTTCAAATTTCATAAGCTGTCAAGATTGTCTGTTGACATACTTGCTGAATGGATATATTTATGGTGTGAATAGAGGAGTAGCTGAATCTAATAAGAGTACATAATTAAACAGTTGCATCTTCTCATCGGAAATAAGTATGACAACCTGAAATTTGACAAACATGATCCAAATATTTACTTGTGCCATCTCTTGATGATTGTAGTGTTTTTGTGTCTGTCGCACAGGCTGGAGCAAAATGTGGCTTTTCACTAATGTCTCATTTCATTCATGATTGCTACCAAGCTATGGCTGGTGCCATGTACTGAGTCAGTACATCAGTACTGACACTAACTGTACTCAAGTTGTACAGAGGCACCTTGCCTAGTATGTCTCATCGTAGTGCTGCTTTGTGGGTTTCTATTAGCATAACTTACAGTGGTGCTTGTTGAGGATCCAACCAGCCTTTGGGCTGACTATTAACAGAGAGATCAAAATGTACATCTGCCATAAAATCAGATTTGACACATAAATGGCTGGTATTCAAAAGCCATTTTCAAGTTGGGTTTTGTATTACTACCAGAAACAATGTGGCATATAGAAATATTCTAAAAGCCTAGCGGGTGGATCACAGTTATGTAGCTGGAGTGTCTATCTATTTTTGGTACGGTGATTTTGGAAAAACAGGCGCTCCAGTTTTATTGGGCGATTGTTAATTTCAGGCACAGTAACAAAAAGTGAAAAACAAAGTACCTTGGAAGACAGATACGGTAGCTGGGGAACCACAATGTGCTATATTGGATTCATTTAAAGGCCAACTGCAATGATCGCATTTAAAATACTGGAGTAGAGGAATATTGAAAATGATTTTGAACACAACAGAGGGACTGATGTGGGGTACTGATTCTTGTTGACAATGCATATTATAAAATTAGGCTAACTTTTGTAAAAATGTGATTTGTAATTATAACAGTGACAGGATGCACCTTTTGTCATTAAATATAATATAACATATTTTATAATTAGGCTACTAGGCACGCATGAATTCTTCACTCCTCAGTTCAAACATGACAACTGAAAAACTCTGGATGAAATAGGTATTATACTAGAAAATATTTACAAATATCACAGGAGAAGATTGAATTTTAGGTACGGTAGTTATTGTTGTTTTAAGGGGCAGAATTACGAGGTCGTTGCATTTTATTTGAATGTCTTTTCGATCTTAAATCCAATAGATGGCTGATGACATCACATTGTTGACAGCAACATCTCGATCAGCTGACTGCAGGGAACTGCGGTGGTTTGGAACACTGAAATACTACACGTGATGATAGAATTGGGCTATTTAAAGTGAGTTCTATTCATTACTAACAAGGGGAGGATACGATGCATGGGTCACTGATTCGAACCATTTTAGTACACGTGTAGGGCATGACCAGGTGTTGCTCTCACGTCACAGTACAGGCGCAGTGTGGCAATGTGCACTCTATTGTATTTATCCTCGAAGGAATGTCTCAACGCTTATAGAAAATTGTAGATTTCTTTGAGAATGTCGACTTTGGTAAAGAATTTCTTTTCTTACAATAATTGTTCAGTAGGATGTTGGTGGATACCCATACCACTTTCTTACAAACATTTTCTACAGTGTGTCCTTTCATGCAAATATCAGGCTCCCACAAAAGTTCCATGGAACGAACAAATTGCATTGTAATGTTACTCACAAGCTCCCTGTGGTTCTCAACTTTAAGAAAATCAGATTCTAGGTCACCACACAACTTTAAAACTATTAAGTAATTGTGAACAACAACATTTACAACATACATTTCTGGGACTAAGAGCCTACCTCTGTCCTTATCCCTGATCAAATGGTATGCCTCATCATCAAGGTCAATAAATTCACTGGTACAAAGAATTTCCTTGCAATGACTACATTGTAATCGTTTAGTCACACTATAACAACAATACCCTGCCAAGTACACTAGAATAGGGATATCATCCTTACAACCATCAAAATCTCTGTCATCTATATATATACGGTCAATGAATTTTTGCTCATCAGTGGGAAACTCAGGAGCCTCTGAGGTAGGTTCACACAATTCATTTATTTTAATTTCACCAAATAAGTTGGATTTGATCTTTAGGGACATGGATGATTGAATCCTTAGCTTGTGTTCTACTTCATACACCTGCCTTATTGAAATATTGTACTGGCCACCTGCCAACTGCCTGTATTTGCCAAACCTTCCCTCTAATACATCAGTCTGAAACTTCCCAAACAGAACATAAGAGAAATTTAGAGTTGACAAGCAATAATCTTTCAACTTTAACAAGCCTTCTGTTGTCAGTATCATGGCAGCCATTGTCTCAGAGGACAATGACCCTTTTACATTTAGTTTTTTCCACTTATTTAGCCACTGCAAGAATTTATGTAAATAATTAACAATTTCAATAGAATCTGATGACACTGGGCACATGAGGATATTGTTGAGTCTTGCTCCTTTACCGGGAGTTCTTACATTTACTATATTCCACCAATTTAACATTAGTTCAATATACCAGGCAGTTTGTTTATAATGCAATAAGTCACACTTTTCCCCCATAACTTTCAACCCTTCAATGACATTTTCATTAAAAACCTGAAGAACAAGTTTTACATTTTGCCGTTCAAGTGAAGTAGGGCATAAGGCCTTTACAGAGAGACCGTAGCCATACTTCACCAACTTATCATGCTCTATATTTTGCAATTTCTTCACAGAGCAAAATGAGGCTTTGTGTACATCATTGCTAACTGGGTCAAAATCAGGATAGTTCATGCACATATCTTCATCTTTTTGGTTCAACCAGTTGTTTCTGACACACTTAAGCAAGTGGACAGAGTCAAACACAAAGAAAAGAGGCCTTTTTTCATCGACAGGATGAGGGTAAACACACTTCAGTTCTTTCTGCGGTGAAAACTGCTGCATACATTTCCTATTTACAGAACTGTTGTCACTTACTACACAAACCACATGAAATCCTATTTCTTCCAAGCCAATAATAATTTTCTTCAGTATACAGTGCAACTGTTCCCCAGACATGGATTTCACTGGCAGTACATGTACCATTTCCTTAACATCTGACAGTAGACTAGATATCATGAAGCAATAGGCACTTGTTGCCAGTTTCTCGCTGTTGAAAGCTTTTCCAACAATATTACCACCTTTGTAATCCATCATTGGTTTCACATACACTTCATCCATCATGAGTACAACAAATTTATCACATTCATTGCCAGAAAATTTGTTCTTTATATAGTTCAAAAAATTCTCCTCATGCTGCTCCACTCGAGGATCTAACCTGAATGTAGAACATAGCCTCCTGATCGTGCATGGATGGGGCAACACTATTACATTTAAATGTCTCAAGTACGCATAGCTGTGGGGCGAGATTGATTGTAGCATTGAACACAAAATCAGAAAGGAAGGGCTATAAACTCTCTTTTGCCCAGACCAAAGTCTAATTTGCTCTGTAACAAACTCAATATGTTCTACCAAGTCTGGGTTTGATAAGCCTACAGATTCCAAAATGTTCGAAGCTAATGCCAAGATTTCAGAGGAACTATTTTTTTTCTCGTCCCCATTAAAATTGAGTGTATCCAAACGTTCAAGGATGTTTCTAATGTCAGAAATGTTCATTACAATATTTGGGAACAGGAAATCACCTATCCTGTCTAACTTAACTTCCTTGTAGTACACTTCTAACTGTAATGATGCTGCAATCACTACACTACAAATAACCTTAGGCATAGGACAGAAGGTGATGAAAAGAATTAAAATGTTGTTGTCCTTAGAAATTACACTCCATGACTCTGGTGTATTGAGAAGTCCTATTTTATCATTCAGTTCCTCGAAGCTGGAAAATGACAATGCCTCATTTTGCAGATTAAACTCTGCCTCACTTTCTTCAATTGCAGTCTGCAGGTTCCTATTTTCTCTCCTAGCTCTCTTCTCCTGAGGGCTGTCTCTGTAGGACTTTGGGGTACTTAAATACTCTGGGCAATTTGGTAGACGAGATGGAACAGCACCAGGTTTAAGTCTTGGCACTTTTAATGGGAGTGTAATCTCTTGGCCATCTTCACAATTGAATACAGTATTCTGTCGAATGTCTTGAGCATTAAAATGCAGTTCACAAACCTGCAATTTGCAAAAGAATCATACTGAGTAACATTCATTGAAGTAAAGTGTATAGGCCTACCGATAATTAATCTTACATTCTGAGCTACATCGTCACAGTGGGCTCTTTGGGTCCTAGTGAGATAATTGCTGCACTTTCCAAGTGATCTAGGAATGTATTTATTATTACTCAATGTATTGAGAAATATCTTAGTGATATGGTTCATGATAACTGACCAAATTTCTTAAAATTCAGCAGATAATTCCATAAAAAGTTGTATATTGGACAAGAAATTGTTATGAATATGCAAAGAATACAGCTTATCATCGAAGTAGCCTACACACCTGGGTATATTTAGGGAAATAGTAGTGATTTCTGGCATGTATAGAGTAACTTAGCCTATATTTAAAAATATCAATTGCCAACCAAGGTATAAATACGGTACCGGTACTGTAAATCATTGAGTACCATAGGCTAGCATTTTTTCTAGGCCTACTCTTTCGTCTCGAGTACTATATGGTACCGGTATCAGAAGATTAGTTTTAGAACAAACTATTGAGCTACAGGTCTACTTATATTTTATATCTTGCTTTTAAACAGTTACCCTCACTGGGGAATTTCCTATTAAAACATCTCCGCTGGGAGCAATAAAGGGGTTAGGTACCTACTTACTCAGGAATCTGAGCAATTTGTGGTGCATATTAAATGACTTTCCAGTGAGGCCAGACTCAATTATATAAATCATTAGCTTTGAACACCGATTCTCAATATGCATGCATTAAAAATAAATCTATAATTATCACACTAAAACATTTTCAGTACGGTATTTGATCACAACATGTTTTTAATTCTTCCATGCACAACAAACTTGCCTCGCATGTTGGGAGATTCGTTTATTAATTATTTAATGAGGAAACACCGTTCATTATTATTATTTGAAACTTAGCCTAAATGCAAAGTATTGCTCCAACTCTAACCTTAAAATGACTAGGCTTGGTCACCTACGTGTTGCTTGCAAGGCAATGAAATAGTTCTTAGAATTATTTATAGCAACCTAGGTGATTCTTTACATTATTAAGCTTACCGGTATATCGGCTATTTATGTGGTACGGTAGGCTAACACTGCTTAGATAATTAAAAAACGTGTACCGTATTGGTAGTCTACTTACCACAGAATGTTTCGTTGGTACGAAGTTTTCTCGTTTAATAGCTGATATCCAAAGTTTCTTCAAATTCTCTTCTTCGGGGAACTTAAACACTCGAACTTTATTCTCATGATCATAATTCCCCCTGCACTTCGGCACACAACACTTGTAAACCATATTTTACAGCAAAAAACTGAATAAATCGCACAAAAACAACAACAAAGGTATGATTACAAACTTCTGCCTTCGGTATCCGCCATCTTGCTTATTTTCAATTCAGTGCAAAGGCCTGTATATAGGTGGTGTTGCTCCAATCCTACCCCTTGGTGGTGAAAGGCACACTCTAATACAACCATCATAGTGACAGGTTATCTGTTAAATACCTAACTATCCCCAGATTTACCTTAAATTTTCCTAAAATCCACTACATTTTCCGCAAATTGACCAAATGACACAACATTCCAGCAAAATTCAACAAATGACTACCAGATTTATTGAAATTCCATTGATTTACCTAAGCATGGTTTAAACTACCTCAAATTCATATAAAATTAGACGAATATAGATGAAAATTCACTAAAATTTACCAAACTTACCCAAAGTGGGCTACAAACCATGAAATTTATCCATTTTTTTTGTAAATTCACTATATGTACTCGAAAATTCCAAAATATTTCCTGTACAAGTATGCTTTTATTGTTGTTGTTTCGTTTACCACACTCCCTGCAGACAAATACCTCAACATGACTTTCTCCTAGACTAGGAGCTCCACATTCGACATGATAGCTGAGTTTCATTTTCCATAAACTTGTCTCTGAGGTGGGTGTCAGGAAAAGGCATTCAGCTGTAAAAACCACATCCTCACATAGACTTTCATAACCTCTTACGTTGAGGTTGTTAACACTAACGACATTGAATGATTGAACGGTTTCCTTTTCACAATTCCTGTCTATACTTTCCTCTTGAAGGTTGCTAAAAATGCAATTAAATTTAATAAATACCTTAAGATGGTTTCATTTGTTTAATGATATGATGTTGATGATGGATATATACGTTAAGACTAATTTTTGTTGGGTCTTAACTGGCCTTGCAATTAGAAATTGACAAACCAAACATGGGTTATCTACCAGGGGAACACGTTGACCACTATGTTGGTTATTGACCAGTAAGTACAGTTCTAGTAATGAGACAGAAATCCAACACAAACAATGAGCGCGCAATGCGGTGGAGATTGGTACCACGATGTACTGTCGGTTATGTAGCTATGTGGAATGTACATCACATATGGTTTACTTGAAGGTTTGGAGGTTCCATTAAAGATATTTCTAAAATAAACCATTTTCAAATGGTCATTCGTTGGAGTGAAAATATTTATTATATGGTATTTTATGTAAACAAATATGATTTATAATTTTTTTATACGTTTACTGTATTCTTATTTAATGTAAGCACTGGAGGCACTATCGACCAAAATACAGCACTATCTGGAATGTATATTGCATACTTGAAGGTTTGGTGATCCCATTAGAGGTATTCCTACAATAAATGATTTTTAAGTTCTCGTTTTATGGCATGATTATTTAATATATGCTATTTGCTAGTAGGATTTGACACTGGAATTATTTTACAAGTATTTATTTTAATGACCAACAGAGTTTAATGTTATCAAGGCACAGCTCTATTTGAAATTTTGAATAACATGTTGCATGTTATACATCATATGCAACTACTGTAAGGCTTGTGATTTATTTAATGCCTCTAACCCTATATTAAACACTCAGTTTGCAATACTGATAACTGCAATGTTACTGAAAAGATTGAAACAAAACAAAAATCAGCATTGAAAAACCAAAAAGTGGTTGAGCATGTATATAGTGGGGAAAAGAAAAGTCTTGATAACACTAATGTCCAACAAGACTAATTAAATCAGTAACTGTCAGGGTGGCCGAGTGGATAAGGCGTTTGACTTAAGATCAAATTTCCAACTATATAAGGAAGCAAGGGTTCGAATCCCTTCCCTGACATAACTATTGCTTGAACATGCAAGAAAACAAGAAATATACACAAACTATGTTTATCAATTTAATCATTTTTTATTATTTTTTACAAGAGATAGACACACAGAATACAGCTATTTTTGTTTATCATTTCTTTTAAACATAACACTTGTTAAAAATTATTTTTAGGGTATGGGGGTGTCGCTACGTTGACCCATCACACAATAATAGCAGCTTTACGAAGTTCATTTTCTATATTTAATAGCTCTTTCTCATAACCAATATGACCAACCTGTTTACAGGCATGCAAGAGCTGTAGACGTTCGACTAATATATTAGGATCGTCCCATTTGCTATTTTTTATGAATGGTTTCAGAAACTCGGGAAGCAGTTCATCATTATCACCATCATTATGATTATCATCATCCTCATCATTATAATCATTTTCATAATGATGATCATTATCATCATTATCATTACCATCATAATTTCCACCTGTGTCCACAGTCTGTTCAATGGTTTGAGTTGCCTTTGATAGTGTTGAAAGCTTCTTTTTAGATGTGCTAGAATGCTTTAACATTATTATGTTATTATTACCACTATTACCTTTCCCCACTAACTTCTTGATGGGGTATATTGTCTCTGATATGGTTGGGGGCTTTTGAGATGTGGGTGCGTGTCTGAACATGGGTTTCACAGGAGGTGTTAAAGGTTTCTCATTAAACAACTCGCTAACAGCATGCGTGCGTTGTACTGTATTAAACTTGAGGTTAATATTATCTTGAGCAGCACTATCTTTCTCTTGGACTTGGTTTTTTGCTTTGGTTTGGGTTTTCCCTACATTTTGACTAGCGTGATTATTAAGTTTACATTCATGATTGTTTGAAGAAAGTACGTCCAATTCTTTTGTTTTAAACATTCCTCGACACTGTTTTGATCGTTGCTTTGAACAGCGCCAAATAACAGTTCCATTTTTATTGCTTCGTTTCACAATATATGAATATCCTTTATAGTATGCATAAGGCTTACCAAACCTAGTCACTGATACTTCCATATCAACTGTCAAGCACAAACTAATCTCTAGTAAAGACAACTTGGTAATAACAAAAATAGATTAATGTGGGAGCATATATACATGCAAAAAGAGGGAGCAAAGGTGGGGGTAAAAAGTGGGAGCAAAAGTGGCAGCAAATGTGGGAGAAAAAAATAACTGTGAGCAAAAAGTGGGAGCAAATATGGGATCAAATGTGGGAGCAAAGCAAATATAAAAAGTGGGAGCAAATATGCTAACAAATATGTCAACAAATATACCAGCAAAAGTAAATACACAAGTCAAGATAGATTAAAGTGCAAAGAAAATATGAAAGCAAATATGAGAGCAAAAAGGGTGTTTTTCTAAAACAACTAGACATAACAAACTTAGTCATAACCTAACCTAACCTAACCTAACCAAACCTAACCTCACCTAACCTCACCTAACCTCACCTAACCTCACCTAACCTAACCTAAACTAACCTCACCTAACCTAACCTCACCTCACCTAACTTCACCTAACCTAACCTGACTTAACCTAACCTAACTTCACCTAACCTAACTTGACTGAACTTTACCTAACCTAACCCATCATAACTTCACCTAACCTAACTTTACCTAATCTAACTTCACCTAACCTAACTTTCAACTCTCAGATCAAAATTAAATTCTAGGCATAGTTGAGTTGGAAGCCAAGACTTCAGTGATACACAAATATACTAGCCACTACACCGCAAAATAGGCAAATTATCATGCAACACAACATAAAGTAAAAGTTTCCTGTAGTGTAACTCATTGGCTGACAACCATAGTTTGGGAATTCAAACCCAAGACCTCAGGACTTTTGTTTTGAACATTATCAGAAATATAGTTCCATTTACATTTTGCTGCTGCTTATAGTTATAAGAGTTGGCATTAATATGGGAAGCAAAAAAGTGGGAGCAAATGTGGGAGCCAATATGGGAGCCAATATGGGAGCAAATATGGGAGCCAATATGGGGGCAAAAGTGGGAGCAAATCAGGGAGCAACTGTGGGAGCCAATATGGGAGTCAATATGGAGGCAAATATGGGAGCAAATGTGTGAGCAAATGTGTGAGCTAAACATCTCACCTCGCAAATCGCCAGTGAGTACTCATATCCACCGCTAGGTAGCGGAAACATACTTTGTGTGTTGTATGTAACTATCTTACAAAGTTTGACTGCATACAAAACGTCCTTGTATAAGCTGTGCATATAATTTTCATATACAATTAAGACTAGGTGTTCAGAACTAACATGTATAGCCTTGGCTAGGGTATATAGAGGATCCTTAGCAAGAAAGACTGACTAACCCAGGAGTGTAAAGCCTTGCCATATGCAGTAAGCATCTGTTGGCAGAAATGGTTCCTAATAATAACGGACTTAATGAATATGAAACGTGTTTTGAGTGTCGTCTTAAATCCTATTTTATACGTTGTGATACATGTAAGGATTTAAGAAGACACACAAAAGACAACACCCAAAAGACGTGATGGTGATAATGATGAACTGCTTCCCGAGTTTCTGAAACCATTCATAAAAAATAGCAAATGGAACGATCCTAATATATTAGTCGAACGTCTACAGCTCTTGCATGCCTGTAAACAGGTTGGTCATATCGGTTATGAGAAAGAGCTATTAAATTTAGAAAATGAACTTCGTAAAGCTGCTATTATTGTGTGATGGGTCAACGTAGCAACACCCCCATCCCCTAAAAAATAATTTTCAACAAGTGTTATGTTTAAAAGAATTGATAAACAAAAATAGCTGTATTCTGTGTGTCTATCTCTTGTAAAAAAATAATAAAAAATTGATTAAATTGATAAACATAGTTTGTGTATATTTCTTGTTTTCTTGCATGTTCAAGCAATAGTTATGTCAGGGAAGGGATTCGAACCCTTGCTTCCTTATATATTTGGAAATTTGATCTTAAGTCAAACTCCTTAACCACTCGGCCACCCTGACAGTTACTGATTTAATTAGTCTTGTTGGACATTAGTGTTTACAAAACTTTTCTTTTCCCCACTATATATATGCTCAACCACTTTTTGGTTTTTCAATTCTGATTTTTGTTTTGTTTCAATTTTTTTCAGTAACATTGCAGTTATCAGTATTGCAAACTGAGTGTTTAATATAGGGTTAGAGGCATTAAATAAATCACAAGCCTTACAGTAGTCGCATATGATGTATAACATGCAACATGTTATTCAAAATTTCAAATAGAGCTGTGCCTTGTTAACATTAAACTCTGTCGGTCATTAAAATAACTACTTGTAAAATAATTCCAGTGTCAAATCCTATTAGCAAATAGCATATATTAAATAATCATGCCATAAAACGAGAACTTAAAAATCATTTATTGTATGAATACCTTTAATGGGATCACCAAACCTTCAAGTATGCAATATACATTCCAGATAGTGCTGTATTTTGGTCGATAGTGCCTCCAGTGCTTACATTAAATAAGAATACAGTAAACGTATAAAAAATTTATAAATCATAATTGTTTACATAAAATACCATATAATAAATATTTTCACTCCAACGAATGACCATTTGAAAATGGTTTATTGTAGAAATATCTTCAATGGAACCTCCAAACCTTCAAGTAAACCATATGTGATGTACATTCCACATAGCTACATAACCGACAGTACATCGTGGTACCAAACTCCACCGCATTGCGCGCTGATTGTTTGTGTTGGATTTCTGTCTCATTACTGGAACTGTACTTACTGGTCAATAGCCAACATAGTGGTCAAAGTGTTCCTCTGGTAGATAACCCATGTTTGGTTTGTCAATTTCTAATTGCAAGGCCAGTTAAGACCTAACAAAAATTAGTCTTAACGTATATATCCATCATCAACATCATATCATTAAACAAATGAAACCATCTTAAGGTATTTATTAAATTTAATTGCATTTTAGCAACCTTCAAGAGGAAAGTATAGACAGGAATTGTGAAAAGGAAACCGTTCAATCATTCAATGTCGTTAGTGTTAACAACCTCCACGTAAGAGGATATGAAAGTCTATGTGAGGGTGTGGTTTTTACAGCTGAATGCCTTTTCTTGACACCCACCTCAGAGACAAGTTTATGGAAAATGAAACTTAGCTATCATGTCGAATGTGGAGCTCCTAGTCTAGGAGAAAGTCATGTTGAGGTATTTGTCTGCAGGGAGTGTGGTAAACGAAACAACAACAATAAAAGCATACTTGTAAAGGCAATATTATGGAATTTTCGAGTACATATAGTGAATTTACAAAAAAAAATGGATAAATTTCATGGTTTGTAGCCCACTTTGGGTAAGTTTGGTAAATTTAGTGAATTTTCATCTATATTCGTCTAATTTTATATGAATTTGAGGTAGTTTAAACCATGCTTAGGTAAATCAATGGAATTTCAATAAATCTGGTAGTCATTTGTTGAATTTTGCTGGAATGTTGTGTCATTTGGTCAATTTGCGGAAAATGTAGTGGATTTTAGGAAAATTTAAGGTAAATCTGGGGATAGTTAGGTATTTAACAGATAACCTGTCACTATGATGGTTGTATTAGAGTGTGCCTTTCACCACCAAGGGGTAGGATTGGAGAGAGGAGACCGTCATGAGCTGAAGTGCATAGTCATTTATATTGACTTAAAGAATGGTTGTTGTGGGGGATCGAACACTCCTCTTGTTGGTATTTGGGGGAAGTGTACTCCATTCCATTCAATTTTTAAAAGCCACTAATCAGGTCCTAGCATTGGGCAGTTGCAAACCATTTCACTATTCTTAACATCAAATGTGCATTTTCCTGGAGTAGAAGTGGGAAACCACATCAGTTTGGTGTATAGAAACTCACCTCACCTCACCCCAACTCATTGGAAAATGAAAATCATTTGTTTTTGTCTTACTTAGGGGCTTGGAAATCATGGTTATCAGTCCCATGTACTATACTTGGGAAAATAATCATGGGCATGCACACTATTATTAGCTGAGTTTCTAATACAATTTTGCATACCCTAGGACCAGTATTGCATTATAAGGCATGCCATGTGTTAGCGTTCTTAAAAGCCAGTGATATAAAACAAAAGAGGTCTTTAATTCCACCCCTGGGCGTCATATCTAGTGTCATGTAGGTTGACGATCACGGAGTCCCAGCTGAGACCGTCATTGCTTCCACTAACATGTGCTAGGCTCCTCTCTGTCTTAGTTCCTATCGACCACACTTGCTCAACTCTTGTTCTCTACCGACCCCAACATGATTAGGGTATCCGAGCCCTAGGGAGTCTCTTCCTTTGCAACTTCATTGGCCCTTGTTTATTTATTATTTCTGATATCCTACTAGTGTGAGGAGGCAGCCTTGTTTTAATTTTCATGTTATTTCATGTATTTTGCTCAAGCCCCCTCAAGAAGGTAGGGTGTATATAGCCCCACCACTTGCGGTGCACTCTGCATATGGCTACATCCTCAAGGGGCTTACCGCTGATCAGTTTGAAAGTTGGCGACCCCAAGGGATTTCTGAGCTGAGTCCAGTTTTCCTCATCTTTATCCATTACCTCTGAGGCAAAGCCACTCCTATTATACTTTTTATCTGCCTTTCATGGCTCACCTTCCTTCCAACTCCCTCAATCCACATGCTTGAGGGTTGAGGGCCATTTTTTATTCCTTCTGTCCTTTATTTGGCCTATTGCCCTTTTGTTTTCCATTTCTTCTTCTAGTATATAAGAGTGTAGTAGCTTAGATTTAATTTTCATCTTTACGATGACCCAAACCATTGAGGGTCGATAGGACAGCTTGGTGGTTAAGTTTGTAGAACGCTTCTCTTTTGTCCAAAGGACAGCATGTTGAATTCCTCACTGGCTCATGAATTTTATTCTTTTTTCACTTAGTTCTCATGGCTTTGAATCTGGCTGTATGTAACGTGATCATTATTCATTTTAACTTCAGCGTACTAAATTAATTTTAAATTAGTTAATTTTAAATTAATTATTTTAAATTAATTATTTTAAATTATTCATTATTTTAAATTAATTTTAAATTCAGATTTGTGTTTCACAAAAAACACAATTATTCTCCGTTTAAAACAAGCCATACAATTCTTTTTCTAACATGATAGCTTATACGTGGGCATGGCTATAGATTACAAGTAGTATAATCATCAGCTAAGGATTCAATTTCCATTACCTACACCTCTCATGGTATGGCTCTTAGCCAATTCGTTAAACTAGAGAAAACGTTTCTATATGTTCTGTTACATTATTATTTGACCATCTCACCGTGTAGTGGTTAACCTACTTGGTTGTCAACCCTAAGGTCTTGGCTTCCAACCCCGAATGTACCATGACATTCATTTCAAGGTTGCAATAAGCTTCACTAAGCCTTTGTCAAACCTAACAACGATCTAGTCATGTCCTGTATGATAACACGGTGCAGAGCACGTCCACTATCAAGCAGACGAGTAATATGAACCTTGCTGACAAGATCGCTGTGCTGTTATCACCAAGGCACACAAGGCAAACCAAATCCAGTGTCTCTGTGCAGATTCAACCCAGCGGTAGTATGCAAGCGTATGTTTGTTTAAAAAGCATCATGAATATAAGTCCACTGTCACCACAGAGGCCCCGGTTCGATTTTTTTTTCTAAAGGCTGCAACAGGGTATACTGAGTCTTGACAGGTAAAACTTTTTGGGGTCCATTAGTGAACCATGGCAAAGGGTTGGCCATCCTGACTTCTTCAACACCTCAAACCAATGTTTACTATTACTGGTGAGTTACCTTTCTTTCTTCTTCTTTTCCCAATTATTTTGAGTCGCCGGAGCCAACCAGGCTCAGTTTGGTTTTGACCGGGGATTTAAGGCCGAATGCCCTTCCTGACGCCACGTGATTTTTCAGGTGAAAATTCCAACCCCCGCTGTCACCGGGATTTGAACCCCAGCCGTCCGGGGTAAAGACGAGCAGCTAAGCACCTGCGCCATCACGCTCCCCACTGGTTAGTGATCTATACACACATTAATCCATAATTACCTAATAATAATAATAATAACCATCATCCTCCATACACATGTCCATTAAAACATGGTTTCACAAAACGCTTATGCTTTTAGGTGTAT
The DNA here is from genome assembly GCA_946902985.2 of Meconema thalassinum. NCBI lineage: Eukaryota > Metazoa > Arthropoda > Insecta > Orthoptera > Tettigoniidae > Meconema > Meconema thalassinum. The sequence goes on along the minus strand of OX336389.2, from coordinate 881,930,238 downwards.
AACACATATTTTCCTCATAACATGACTATTTACTGCTTTATGGGTGAAATGACCTATCCAGGTAAAAGCGCATGTCATGGCCTATTTTTTAAGCTATCACACCTAATTTTAGGCTTCTTCGTTTCCTAGATATGGATTTTTCAATTGGGGGGGGGGGGGTGTTTTCACCCCCCTGCTATTTTTCATCAAAACAAAAGATCTTAAGTTCATTTATCATTTTTGGGTGTTTAACACGTTTTCCCCCATAACATGACTATTTACTGTTTTAGGGGTGAAATGACCAATCGAGGTAAAAGCCCATATCATCCCCTATTTTTTAAGCTATCACACCTAATTTTAGGCTTTTTCGTTTCCTAGATATGGATTTTTCAATTTGGGGGGTTGTTTTCACCCCCCTGCTATTTTTCAGCAAAAACAAAAGATCATAGGTTCATTTATCATTTTTAGGTGTTTAACACGTTTTTCCCCATAACATGACTATTTACTGTTTTAGGGGTGAAATGACCAATCGAGGTAAAAGCCAATATCATCCCCTATTTTTTAAGCTATCACACCTAATTTTAGGCTTCTTCGTTTCCGAGATATGGATTTTTCAATTTGGGGGGGGGGGGGTTGTTTTCACCCCCTGCTATTTTTCATCAAAAACAAAAGATCTTAGGTTCATTTATCATTTTTAGGTGTTTAACACGTTTTTCTTCCCATAACATGACTATTTACAGTTTTAGGGGTGAAATGATCAATCGAGGTAAAAGCCATATCATCCCCTATTTTTTAAGCTATCACACCTAATTTTAGGCTTCTTCCTTTCCGAGATATGGATTTTTCAATTTGGGGGTGGTTTCCACCCCCCTGCTATTTTTCATCAAAAACAAAAGATCTTAGGTTCATTTATAATTTTTAGGTGTTTAACACGTTTTTCCCCCATAACATGACTATTTACTGTTTTAGGGGTGAAATGATCAATCGAGGTAAAAGCCTATATCATCCCCTATTTTTTAAGCTATCACACCTAATTTTAGGATTCTTCGTTTCCAAGATATGGATTTTTCAATTTTGGGGGATAGTTTCACCCCGTAAAGGGGGACGTCGCCCCAAGTGCTAGGACCCTTCATACAAGTCCCTAGCATGATTGGTTCGCGAGATATGAACAAAAGTGTAGTTAGGCCCTTTTGACAAAAACGAATCATACATTCAAAAACGGGGCGTCACCCCCCAGGGTTAGGATACTGCCTATGGCAAAATCCCATCAGGGGTTTATAAAATATTAACAAACGTATAGTTAGGTCCTTTTGACAAAAGCCGTCCGTGTGCGCACATACAAAAAATATTATTTACCCCCCCCCCGGGTAAGGGTAGTTTTTATTTTGGGGTGGATATGCCCCGTCCGTAGAAAAGGGGATTTCACCACGAGTCCTACGACACCCCATATGTTTAAATCCGATTATTGGTTAGCGAGATAGTAAAAAGCCGATGACCTTTTAGATTTTTGGGGTTTATTTCAATACATATTAAAAAACACTCATTTATAAATCATCATTTAAAAAGCCCGCCCTCTTACAATAACCGCCAAATTCGTAAGCATACAAAAATAAATTATTATTTCATCCCCCGGGTAAGGGTAGTTTTTATTTTGGAGTGAATATACCCCGTCCATAGAAAAGGGGGAGTTCACCACGAGTCCTACGACACCCCATAGGTTTAAATCCGATTATTGGTTAGCGAGATACTAAAAAGCCGATGACCAATTAGTTTTTTGGGGTTTATTTCAATACATATAAAAAAACACTCATTTATAAATAATCATTTAAAAAGCCCGCTCTTTTACAAAATCCCCAAGTGCGCAGGCGTACAAAAAACATTCATCGCCATAATGTCAAAAAACACACGTTTACCCCAAATAGCGTTTCCAAATTCCATCCATTTTAAAAAATAACCTCACCATCACCTAGAGAGGAAAAAATACCATCTAAACGACCCCTCACTCGACCCTACTCCTCCCCCACCACCTAACCATTTCCCAACATAGGCATACATATTCAAGCACGAGCGCGACTTGACAAAACCAACACTACCCCACTACTCGCGAATGACCTTTTAGTTTTGGTCTTTTAATCAAATAAAGAGGCTATAGGAAAGTAGGGGGCGTCACTACGAGTGCTAGGACACCCTGTATGTTCTAATCCCATGTTTGGTTAGCGAGATATCAAGTTCGGGGCCGATACGAGGAGGGTTCAAAAAGAAGTGTCGCAGCTCTCTCCCCATCCCACTACTAGTGTGTTCATTTATATTGTTAGGATTGTTTCGTTTGACTAGGTGAATCTCGATTGCTTACTTTATATCGAGAGCTCTGCCTTTCGATTCTTGATGAATTATTTTTAGGTCAGTCTCAATTTTAGTAAAGCTGTGTCCCGTATCACACATATGATCGCATACGGCTGAATGTGTACCGTATCTTATCGCATTGATATGTTCATTATAACGTGTATCTATTCGTCTTTCACTCTGTCCAATGTAATTAGCTTGACAACGAGTGTCTTGGAATGTATTGGACTGACTATGAATACGGGTCTTGTTTATTTAGATTACTATTTTGCAGGTGCCTACCGGTTGTGTTGTTCGTTGTGAATGCTATTTTTATGCCTTGCTTTTTGAAAAGATTAGTGATTTTATATGTGTTCGTATTCACATAGTTGAAGCGCGCAATTTTTTCTCATTACTGTCCGGTTTGGGAATCGTTTATCTTTATTTTTATGTTTGGCTATAATTTGGTCTATTTTGCTTGACGGGAAATTGTTTTCCTTTGCTATTTGCTTAATGGTTCTTATTTCCTTATTATAGTTGTCTTTTGACATGGGTATGTTTAAAGCCCTGTACACCATTGAGTTGAATCCCGCTAATTTGTGCATACTTGGGTGATTAGACTGATTATCGATTGTATGCGAGGTTTGTGTGGCTTTCCGGAATATGGAATATAAAAGTTCGTTATCTTTACGTTCAATGGTTATGTCGAGATAATTTATTTTTCGGTCTGTTTCGGATTCGTTAGTGAATTTGATTGAGTGGTGCAGGCTATTAATGGATTGGATAATTGTTTCTTCGCATGTTAGTTCAGTATCGTAGATGCAAATTACATCATCTACGTATCTTTTCCATATTCCCTTTGTTGAAGTCTTTTCTAAGAACTCACTTTATTTTGGATTAATGAAGATGTCAGCGATTAGTCCGCTTAGTGGTGATCCCATCGCTAGGCCTTCTGTTTGTGTGTACATTTTATTGTCGAATTGAAACACGTTTTGTCTGAGGACGACCATCAGTAATCTCACAAACTCTTCAGTTTCTTTTGCCGAATTGTTTGATTTTAAGTTGTTTTCGATAGTGTTGATTGCATCAATAATAAGAATATTGGTGTGCATGTTAGGTACATCGAAGGATAGAAGCCTCAAACTAGGTTTCATTTGTAGGGTGTTCAATGCTGTTACTAATTCCGTTGTGTTCTTTACAGAGTTGTTTTTGTCGTTGGAAAGGCGGTGTTTTAAGATTTTTAGTAACACTTTGCTGATTTTGTACTTAGGAGCATTCCTGCAATTGACTATTGGTCTCATTGGGCACTCCTTTTTGTGTATTATAGGTTGTCCCCTCAATGACGGTATTTTCGGGTTCATGTTTATTAGTTTTGATTTTTCAGCTTTGGTCAATATGTATTCTGTTTCTTTTAATGCACTTTTAATTTGTTTGTGGAATTTGTTGGTGGGGCCTTTTGCTAATTCCTTGATTTCGTTGTTGTTTAGGAATTGGACTGTTTTTTAAATGTATTCTGTTTTGTTCAAAATTACTCTGGTATTTCCCTTATCTGCTTTTGTGATGATTAAGTCATGTTCTTTTATTTTTTGTTTCAATGACTTTATTTCTTTTAGTTGTTTGTTGTTTTGAATGTTATTGCTTTCGCCCTCTCGTTTGAGGATTTTCCAGGCTTCGTTGGTGGCAAGATTTTTGGTTAATTCCCTGTTTTCTGCTGGGAGCTTGTGACCTCGATATCTGTGATTAACTGTTTTATATTATGGTTCGTGTGTGCGTCTGTTCAGTTGTAATTCAAACCTTTGTCTAACATACTCATTTCAACTTGAGGAAAGGTTACGTTCGTTCTGTTCTTTACCCTGCTGTGGAAATTGAATTCATTGTTATTCGTGTGCTGTTCATTAGATTGATTATTCTGTGTTTCTTCTAGTTTTCTTAGTTTATATTCTAGCGTGTCGTGCTTCCTCGTTGCTCTGATTTTGATGGTGTCATGTAGGTGCTCGGTAAAACTGTCCCATTGGGATGCGTGCCAGAAGTTACTTAGTTGCAATTGAATATCGTATAGTTGTTGGTTGATTTTTTGCTTTCTTATGTATACAAATCTTAGTTCGTTTTTTTATCCAAAGCGCTTTGACTTGTTTAGTTGAAATGATCGATTTTAATTGGTTTTAATTGGTACGTATTTATGGGTGAGATTTAGTTCTATACATATTTGGTGAACCAAATTCATGGGTTCAGTCAACCACAAGAGGTGCTAGAGTGAACACGAAACTGCTTGAAGTTCCAGCCAGGAAGACAACCGGATAAGTATCAGCCTGCATTATTACAGTATAACCATAGTTGATTTTTTACAACCATATAATCACCCCAAACTGACAAACTCCGGATTTCTATCACCGTTTTAGCATTTCACATAACATTTGATATACTACATTTAACATACACAGACAGTTGCATTACCAATACTGCAAGTAAATAATTGTACATGTTACAAATATTTTTCACCTGTATTCTCAAACATAGATGTTATAGCCTAAGTGTAATGGATCTGATGATGATCGCTTGACGATCGAAACTGGTCATCCTAGTGTATTTATTAATCTCATGTAATTTATTTCAGGATTAGGGCATAACCCAGCTCTTTTTGGGTACATTCGTGTTGACCGACTGAAAAGCACCTAACTTTTGTTTACTTAGGCAACACTGAAAAAATGGCTTCAAACCCCACTATGTTCACGGCCAGTCAGGCAAATCGTGAAGCCAAGAGGTTCAAAACACTGAGGCTTAAACTCATGAACTTAGACAAGTCAATTTGGTTCAACAAAAAATGTATAGAAATAAATCTCACCCCTAAATATGTACCAATTAAAATCGTACCGATTACACCAGCCTCGATCATTTCAACTAAACAAGCCAAAGCGCTTTGGATAAAAAACCAACTAAGGTTTGCATACATAAGAAAGCAAAAAATCAACCAACAACTATACGATATTCAATTGCAACTAAGTAACTTCTGGCACGCATCCCACTGGGACAGTTTTACCGAGCACCTACATGACACCATCAAAATCAGAGCAACGAGGAAGCACGAAACGCTAGAATATAAACTAAGAAAACTAGGAGAACCACAGAACAATCAATCTAATGAACAACACACGATTAACAATGAATTCAATTTCCACAGCAGGGTAAAGAACAGAACGAACGTAACCTTTCCTCAAGTTGAAATGAATATGTTAGACAAAGGTTTGAAATACAACTGAACAGGCGCACACATGAACCATAATATAAAACAGTTGATCACAGATATCGAGATAGCCAGTCACAAGCTCCCAGCAGAAGACAGGGAATTAACCAAAAATCTTGCCACCAACGAAGTAAAAAAAATCCTCAAACGAGAGGGCGGAAGCAATAACATTCAAAACAACAAACAACTAAAAGAAATAAAGTCATTGAAACAAAAAATAAAAGAACATGACTTAATCTTCACAAAAGCAGATAAGGGAAATAAATACCACAGTAATTTTGAACAAAACAGAATACATTGAAAAAAAAAAAACAGTCCAATTCCTAAACAACAGCGAAATCAAGGAATTAGCATAAGACCCCACCAACAAATTCCACAAACAAATTAAAAGTGCATTAAAAGAAACAGAATACATATTGACCAAAGCTGAAAAATCGAAACTAATAAACATGAACCCGAAAATACCGTCATTGAGGGGACAACCTAAAATACACAAAAAGGAGTGCCCAATGAGACCAATAGTCAATTGTAGGAATGCTCCTAATTACAAAATCAGCAAAGAGTTACTAAACATCTTAAAACACAGCTTTTCCAACGACAAAAACAACTCTGTAAAGAACACAACGGAATTAGTAACAGCATTGAACACCCTACAAATGAAACCTAGCTTGAGGCTTGTATCTTTCGATATAACTAACATGTACACCAATATTCCTATTATTGATGCAAACAACACTATCGAAAACAACTTAAAATCAAACAATTCGGCAAAGGAAACTGAAGAGATAGTGAGATTACTGAGGGTCGTCCTCAACCAAAACGCGTTTCATTTCGACAATAAAATGTAGACACAAACAGAAGGCCTAGCGCTGGGAGCACCACTAAGCGGACTAATCGCTGACATCTTCATTAATCCACTATAAAATGAGTTCTTAGAAAAGACTTCATTAAAGGGAATAGTAATATGGAAAAGATACGTAGATGATGTAATTTGCATCTACGATACTGAACTAACAAGCGAAGAAACAATTATCCAATCCATTAATAGTCTACACCACTCAATCAAATTCACTAACGAATCCGAAACAGACCGAAAAATAAATTATCTCGACATAACCATTGAACGTAAAAATAACGAACTTTCATATTCCATATTCCGGAAAGCCACACACACCTCGCATACAATCGATAATCAGTCTAATCACCCCAGTATGCACAAATTAGCGGGGTTCAACTCAATGGTGCACAGAGCTTTAAACATACCAGTGTCAAAAGACAACTATAATAAGGAAATAAGAACAATTAAGCAAATAGCAAAGGAAAACAATTTCCCGCCAAGCAAAATAGACCAAATTATAGCCAAACATAAAAATAAAGATAAAACGATTCCCAAACCGGACAGTAATGAGAAAAAATTTGCGCGCTTCAACTATGTGAATTCGAACACATATAAAATCACTAATCTTTTCAAAAAGCAACGCATAAAAATAGCATTCACAACGAACAATACAACCGGTAGGCACCTGCAAAATATTCATCTAAATAAACAAGACCCGTATTCAATGTCAGGGGTATATTCTATTACATGCCAAGACACTGGTTGTCAAGTATAACCATAGTTGGACAGAGTGGAAGACGAGTAGACACACGTTATAATGAACATAGGAATGCGATAAGATACGGAACACATTCAGCCGTATGCGAACATATGTGTGATACGGGGCACAGCTTTACTAAAATCGAGACTGACCTAAAAATAATTCATCACGAATCGAAAGGCAGAGCTCTCGATATAAAGGAAGCAATCGAGATTCACCTAGCCAAACGAAACAATCCCAACAATATAAATGAACACACTTTTATGGAGAGTTCACCCCATTTCACTCTACTAAAAAACACACCCTGTTGGAAACAAGACACAACTTAGCGATACAGCCAAGCTAGATAAAAACGGGGGGTAAATTGCGATGGTTAATGGGTAAATGTTATCTGGATCAGGTGTACTATGTACTTCTTTCCGCAATAAACCTAGGCCGTTATGCGAGGCAGTATTAAAGGTGCCGGGACGTCTTCCATAGACCGGGCAGCACTTAGTTCGAATGGCTTTTTAGTCTACGCGTGACGAAGACAGTTCCACGGTCTTTAATAGTTGTAGATCTTCCTGTATTCAATAACATATATTCTTATCTAGATTTGGCAACGTCACACAAATAAACATTGCACTGACTTCAGAGAGCACATAGGAACAAAGGGGGGAGAAAGAAAAAACCAGTTTCGTCCAGTTAACACCCTGGTTCAGTCGACCACAACTGGTGCTAGAGTGAACACGAAACTGCTCGAAGTTCCAGCCAGGAAGACAACCGGATAAGTATCAGCCTGTATTATTACAGTATAACCATAGTTGATTTTTTACAAACAGACAAACTCCGGATTTCTATCACCATTTTAGCATTTCACCTAACATTAGATATACTACATTTAACATACCGACAGTTGCATTACCAATACTGCAACTAAATAATTGTACATATTGTAAATATTTTTCACCTGCATTCTCAAAGATAGATGTTATAGCCTAAGTGGAATTGATCTGATGATGATCGCTTGACGTTCGAAACAGGTCATCCTAGTGTATTTATTAATATCATGTAATCTATTTCAGGATTAGGGCATAACCCAGCTCTTTTTGGGTACATTCGTGTTGACCGACTGAAAATCACCAACATTTTGTTCATATGAAACTTGCTGTAAGTAGTAACAAACGAATTATTATGTATATTTCGCATCCATGTATAGTCCAAGTTTTTATGAAAAGATAGATTATTTAGTCTCATAAAATAACTCCAATTCATATGAAAACAGAAAATGATGTTAGGTTGATGATTTTCGTACATCATCAATTATACATGCACGGTTGGAAAAATCGATTAATTGCCAAAATTAACGATTAATCGATTGAGCTTTTAAACGATTAATAGGTTTGTCCAATAATCAATTAATCGTTTTTTTGAATAATCGATTGTTTTGTCGATTAATCGATGTAGGCTACTTTGCACTTTTCACCATGCACTCACAGAAGCAAAATACTATGACACAATTTGGATTCTTGATGTGATCACTCGACATGGTTAGCCTGGGATGTCCCATGACGGTTGATGTTGTCGATTCATTTAGGGGCTTTGCAACATCGTGGTCATGTAGCATCGTGTACTAGGGTGTGTTTAAGACTTGTCTGATAACATGTGTTACTGCGATGTCTGTACCAGTGGGTGTATTTGTAATTGAGGTTGGATTTGGGTAGGAACCGACCGTGGCCTTAAATTAGGTAACATCCTGGAGTAGAAGTGGTAAACCACGGAAAATCACTTCCAGGGTGGCTGAGGTAGGAATCGAACCCACCTCTTAACGGGTTTGTCTCACGTGGCTGAGTGTAGCCCGTTCCAGTCCTCAGACCAGAATTTAATTTCTTGGCAGAGCCAGGAATCGAACCCGGGCCTCCGTGGTGACAGCTAAGAATGCTAACCACTGCTCAATGCCCGCTTTGAGGTTTCATTTAATTTCACTCCATGGATTATCGTGTTGGAAGCCATTTTTCAGTCTTGCGTTATGCCTTATTCCATATAGGCTAAGTTGAGAGTAATTACAACACGCCAGAGTCGAGAAGAAGAGCTCTTACCTATACGAGCACACTACCTTCGATTGAAATATTACAGACACCGTATCAATTGTAAACTGGCTTTAACTTCACGTCAATAAGAGGTAAGAGCTCTTCTTCGCCGCTCTAGCATGTTGTCATGTGACTCTTAACTTATATGGAATAAGGTATAGTAATCGAAATTTAATGTTTTTCAGTCGGTCAACACGATTGTACCCAATTGTAATGGGTGGTCCCCTAATCCTGAAAAAGTACTACATGATATTAATAAATACACTTGGATGACCAGTTTCGATTGTCAAGTGATCATCATCAGATCCTTCACACTTAGGATATTGAATCTACTGTATGTCTACAAGTATTGGTAATGATATTTACAATATATACACTTATTTAGTTGCACTGTTGCAGTAGTGATTAAACTAGCTCAACTAGTCAAGATATGTGATTCTTTGTTGAGATACTGATAGTGGTGATTGACCTTCAAGTGTGCTTGCTTGTGTAATGGGTGGTTCCCTAATCCTGAATAAACAACATGATATTAAAAATACACTTGGATGACCAGTTTCGATCGTCAGGTGATCATCATCAAATCCTTTACACTTAGGCTATTAAATCTACTGATTTTTATCAAATGGTCAGGTTATTGTGCAATATGCACTTAGCTGTTTTAACGATGCGTGGTCGGTTTCCGTGGAGCTGCCACCTCCCGCTGACACAATAACTTGACCATTTAATAACAATCACATAATCACACTAAACAAGCAAACTTGAAGGTCAATCACCACTCTCCGTACCTCAACAAAAAAAATCACATATCTTGACTAGTTGTGCTAGTTTAATCACTACTGCAACTAAATAAGTGTATATAAGGTATTGTAAATATCATAACCCATACTTGTAGACATAGATTTAATATCCTAATTGTAAAGGATGTGATGATGGTGGTCGCTTGACGATTAAAACGGGTTATCCAAGTGTAAATTTTATTAATCTCATGTAAAAAAACAGGATTATGGAACCACCCATTAGACAATTAGGTACAATCGTGCTGACTGACTGATAACCATTAAATTCCGACTCCAAAGATGCAAATGTGATGTCTTACGAACGAAGGTATGTCTAAAGTCAACTTTTAGGCATGCTTGATAAAAACTCAATATTCTCATGATAGGGCAAATATAAAATGCGCAGTAAAAATAGGAAACCTTGTAGCGGCTGCGTAAATATTGCAAAAGATGAGCTGGATGCCTATCTTGGGAATTCTCCACCTGACTTGCTCACTCATCCGTTCCACTGGTGGAAAATGAATCAAACAATGTATCCAAGGCCCGCTAATTTAGGGGGAAAATACTTGGTCATCCTCGCGACCACCTGCAGTGCTGAAGGAGTATTTTCAATTGCAGGAAACATTGTGACTGCAAAGCGGAGCTGCCTCACCCCTGAAAATATTTACTTGCTTGCATTTTTTTCCAAAACAGACATTTAATTAATTAAAATATATTGTAAATTTCATTTTTAAATAATGTATCTTTTTTGTGAAATATAAAGCTTTTAAGCCAATCGTTTAGTGTTGCCTATACAAACTGTTAGATGTAACTTTTCAGTCAGTCAATACGAATTTGGCCAATGACTGGGCTTACGTAATGAGTTAATAAACTCCTTGAAAAAATTTACATGTAAGTTATTAGTTATGATCACAATGAACCAGGTGGGAGTAGCCGGGCGATAGCGTAACAACTGTACGAGGTATGTAACCATATGCATAATGGAATTCTAGTGAATGGTCTAGTTAATTTAATTTAGTTATTATATTGTGTTGTTCCATTTTCTATACATGTTCATAATACTCATACGTAATTCACAAACCCTTATAAAACAAACGAAACTTATATAACGAGATTCAAACTGCGAATCGTAATATTAAACACTAACTAAACACTCTACATTTTTTTGTAGTTAGATAATATTTGTATATAGATTTAAACCTCAGCACAGTGATCAGGATCAGATGGCAACTTGAAGGTCGAAACACGTAGGCCTAACCCTAAAATTGCCCCATTGTATTAGTGATCATAACTAACACATGTTATGTTTCCAGGAGTGTTATTTAGTTATTATTCATATACATTGTACCCCGCCCAGTCAATGGGCAAATTCAAGTTCACCGACTGATGACTTCTTTGTGAAAACTAAGCTAAAACAAAATTAAACAAAAATGTTCCTGTCCTAAATTGTAAACAGCCTTCCCGACAAAAGTTGAACAAGAATTCAAAATCTTAGCTGAAAAGTCTTCGTTTTCTTTTTTTGAAACCCTTCCCAATTTGATTGATGTTTGTCCTGATTGATTATGAGATGTATTTATTAATCTAATGTCTAATTTCCTTCCTAAATCCCTTCCCTGACCCGTCCTGGAAAGAAAAGAAAATGGCCATTGGCTGCATTAATAAAATTATTAATCTCATGTAAAATTCTTTTCAGGATTAGGGAGTCTTACATGAGATTATGAGATGTATTTATTAATCTTATGCAAATTGGGTATAATCGTGTTGACCGACTGAAAAACTTCAAACTTCGAACTGTATGAAAGTATAATATAACCATGCAATTTTTTCAGGTTAATAGGTGTAAGTAAATAATAGTATTCCTCACCTAGTTTAATTGGGCACATTAATGTGTTGCCTGCCATGGCGACTGGCCGATAATAATTGTTCTGGGTGTTGCACTATTACACCATGGAGAGGTGGGGGTAGGGGGTAGGGTAAAAGACTGCTAGACACCAGAGAGGACGGTATACACAAGCTGGAATGCCGCAGCCCTCAGAACATCACATTCACCTCGAGATTAGGCCACCATTGATTATTTGAAAAACTTCACGAGAACAAAACAGAGTAAACTATAGGCTACACAAGGGCGAGAGAGAACCGCAAATGTCGCACTCACGCTCAAATAACATTGCGAGACTTGCTATCGGCAGTAGATGTCTTCGTCCGCCCCTCTTGTTGCGATCAGCGAGCAATGGCCAGCAGAGTTAACAGACCTGTTGGGGACGTCAGAAAAGTTGGATGGCGCAGCCACGCGGTAGAATGTTGAAGCTGTAACATTGTGACTGGTGAGGTTTATTTTCATGGTGAAGCATTGATGTCGTGATGGAAACAGAAAGGAATTTGTCAAATTCGAGGAGGTACTGCTCTGTATACGGTTGCAAATCGTATAAAATGGGTACGAAATCTCCTCACTACATTCCTGTACAAAAAGTTCAGAGAGAAAGATCGGCTTCGGTGCTGTCAATTGGAAAACGTGTTACACGTTACATGACAGTGTGCAGTCTGCATTTTTGTGAAGACGACTTCTTTCCACAGCGTAAGCACCGGTACTGTTGATTATTGATAGTTATTTTCTCTAATTTGTATTTACAAGGATTTAGCTACCGTACATCAAAAATACTGATAAACTTATAGCCTAATACTTCTGTGCGGTACATTGAACCGAATGTAATCCGCTCTTCGTAAACTTATTTTAGGGGTTCTTCCGATTGACAATAGGCGAATGGTTAGAAAACTTAAGAAAAATGCTGTTCCTAGCTTTAATTTTCCAGAGAATTTATATTCTTACCTTTGAACAGCAAGTATGTAGGTAAATAATTGCAATATTTTAAGTATGATTTGGCTTAAATTGTGTTTTTGTCTATGATCTCCTTACTGTTGAATTTAGTTAATTAATGTGTAAAATCTTAGTTTTAAGTACCGGTTTGGTGACCCGTCATCCCAGGCAGGCCGGTAACACCTATACTACTCAGGCAGATAGGTCACTTAGCCATAATTTCGAAGTTATAGTGATGTTAAGTATACATATTATGCGGTAATGTAGCAGGAGACCTGATCGGCCTAGGCTATTCTAACTTTAATTAGTTCCCATTTCAGGGTTTTTCAGTTTTGAGTGCGAATAGTTGGTTTGAAAGTTGTACAACAGTAAGGAGAGTATGTTTTGTATAGGTTTTAATTGGTATTATGGTTTATGTCGAGCTGAGGAGTGAATTTGATTTGGCTTAAAGTGTAGTTTTTGATCTGTTCCGTTTGCTTATGACAAGTTCAAATGGAGACTCCAGCTTTGTTAAATATCTGTATTTTAAATATTTAATTAAATATATTGATAAAGAGGATGCCTCCATTTTAACTTGCCTGTGTCAAGAGATTAATATATTTATATTCTTGCCTTTGAACAGCAAGTATGTAGGTCAATATTAGCAATATTGAAGTGTGATTGGAGCATCCCAAGTAACGCTACTTTGAACCCAAAACATTCATGCAAATTCAGGGTTGCTGGATTCAATTTATTATCCGGGAGTCGTCCTTTGCAGTAGTGGCTATTCAGATGAAGGGAGTGAAGAGCCTCTTCACTGGCCATATCGTAAGATAAACATTATATTTTCTTATTTAAATGAAAATGTTGCAGTTGTCTTGCGCTATTTTATCGTGCATTTTTTATAGTGTACTGTTATTTCTACAGTCCGTTGCTAGAAGGTACGCAAGCGAGGCTCACAGATTACCTACTGGCGAGGCCACAGATTACCTACTACTACTATGACGGCCTTGTGTTAGTTGAGCTCCCTGTCGCTAGATTGTGCTGTCGTAACTTGGAGGAGAATCTGCAGGAGACGAAGTAACGTGTTTACGTCAGCCACTTCGTCTCGTTGCAATGACAACCTGACATCGGGTGTGACGTCATTACCTGCCGTTAGACAGTCGAGTGAAGACTTTGCTGTGTCTCCAAGCCAATACGTCAAGTCCAGTTGTTGAAAGTTTGCGTTGCGTCAGGCTTCTTTTCTTTTATGCTGAAGCTTGTATTTATTTTCCCAATAAATAATATTTATTTATTACGTTACTTACCCTGTTGTTTTTTTTAGCGTATGGCTTTTAGTGCCGGGAGTGTCCGAGGACATGTTCGGCTCGCCAGTTTTTGTAGCTGCTTCGAGACGGACACCCAATGGGTGAGCTACAAGTACCGTGGGGAAGGGAAAGTTGGAAGGGAAGGTCGAGGAGTTGGAAGGTAGCGGCTGTGGCCTATAGTTAGGGACCAACCCCGGCATTTGCCTGGAAGGAAGATGGGAAACCACAGAAGACCATCTTCAAGGTTGCCGGCGGGGGGATTTGAACCTCCTCGCCTCCCGGATGTGAGCGGCTGCCAACAGTCATGCCGTAACGACCGCGGCTAACTCACCCGGTAACCCTGTTGTTGATGAAAGTTGATGGCTTTTAGTGTAATAATATTTCCAGTGAAAGACTCGGTATTACTTTTATTAGAAATTCCCTTCAGTAGGTGGAAAGACGAAGACAAAGGGGAGTTATTAAATTGTGGACGGCCAAATTAATTAATAGAACTGTGTACTAAAAAGATATTAAGAAACCCGGCAAATGTTATAGCCTTCATTGCAAGGGATCTTGGTTCGAGCAGTTCACATGCTTGTGCAGTAGTTGTATTCTTAAAAACAACCTGTTCTGTTAGCCTTGCTTACTTTTTAGTAACACATGTGGTGTTTGGAATCAACAAGTTTCGGTGATTTCCAAAACATTAGGCCTACGCGCGGGTTGAACAAACACAAAGACAGAGAGGAACATTTGAAGTGCCAGTTACAGATTAGAACACTCAAAGGAAACACTACCACGTTATCTGACGCCTTGAGGGAAAATGCAAGACTACAGTGCTTGCAGAAAGTTTAGGGACATGTCTAAATTTCGTTTGATGCACATTTGTCCCTAAAGTAACACCATTTCAGTCATTGTTTTACTTGATATTATTAGTCATCTATATGAGGGGTTTTCGTTTACAATTTCGCTGCTCTAGATCTAATACTTTTGGAGGCGGAATGTTTTTTTTTGTAAACAAGGCTAAAAAAAACTGTTTTTCTTACTAAAATGTTTTCTTTCTCTAAAACTGCTAGTCCTACTGCTATGAAATTTTTACTGCTGTTTTTCTACTATATAGCAATCATAAAAATAACAACCTTGGAAAATATACTACTTATTTGGTCGCCTCTCAAACAAACTTTCTTCCCCAGTACGGTAATTTTGGCGGCAAAATTGGTCAATTTCGTTTCGCGATAACTTACGATTGGAAACAATTCGAGCTATTCTGACTACGCAGTTGTTTTCTCCGTGTCTTGTTTGTGATGGATCGGCTGTGGGTACTTTCTCGAAATGTTGCCAATCGGAAGTTATCATGGAACGAAATTGACCAATTTTGCCGCCAAAATTACCGGAAAAAAAAAGTTTATTTGAGAGGCCATCAAATGAGTAGTAATTTCTTTACCTAGGTTGTATTTTTATGTTTATGATTGATATATTGTAGTAAAACAGCAGTAAAGATTTCATAGTTGTAGGATTAGCAGTTTTTGAGAACGAAAACATTTCATTAGTAGGAAAAACAGGTTTTATTGCCCTGTTTACAAAAAGGTAAAACATTCCATCTCCAAAAGTATTAGAGCTAGAGCAGCGAACGTTTTAATGAAAACCCCTCATATAGATGTCTAAAAACATAATATAAAACAATAACTGAAATGCTGTTACTTTTGGGACAAATGTGCATCAAACGAAATTTAGGCCTGTCCCTAAACTTTCTGCAAGCACTGTATGTGGAGTTAGATATAATGAGAATGTGACTTTAAATAGGCTTGTAATTGGAGTTGTTCTATACTTGAGGTCTCACTCTCGTCATAACCTCTGGAAGAGAGTTCCTATGAACTTTAAACTTTACTGTAACTCGTGGGAACTTTAAGGAATTATATTAATTCTATTAATGCAGGCAATGGCCATGCATTTTCTTTGCAGGGCGGGTCAGGGAAGGGATTTTGGAAGGAAATCGGCCGTGGACCTATTGAAAGGAACCATCCCAGCATATGCCTGGTGGTGAAAATGAGAAGTCACAAAAATCATTTTCAGGACGACCGAGTAGATATTTTAGCTTTAAAATACGAAAAAAAATTAATATTCACAAAAGCAATCAAGCACTGCTGAAATTAGAATTTCGCTTTTCACCTGATTTTTCATCTACGAGCCGCCACTGGTCCTTTGTGATATATATATATTGTGAAATTAATAAAAACATCGATACCGCTAGGCTCCCAAGTACAGGCTTCATATATGTAACAGCAGACAGTAAATTAACTATCTACAGGTGGGTAATATTTTAAACTGGTAGTCTAGTAATTAAGCACTGCATTTAAATTGATTATAAAAATATTTCTATCAATGAAAGAAAATATGCAGTATTTTGCCATCATAAATTAGAAGCCATAACAAACGCACACCCTATCACAGTCTTGCTTACTTCTCGTCACTATCTCGCTGCCATATTGCAAACAGCTGACCGTAAGCTCCTCCTCCGTTTCGGACGTCAGGACTTACCCTGTCTAGCATCTCTGTCATACCTTTCTTTATTGAGATCTGGTCGGTGCTCCAGCCTGGTAACGACCACACGGCGAGCGCTCCTAAACCATAGTGTTGGAGCACTTCGCTTTCTCAAACAGTTCACAGTACTACATGTTTTTCTGAATTATTAAATGACAAAACTATGAATTCCTGTGAATGTAAGAGGCGCATGTTAAAATATTATTTTTACGGTCTTACTGTTATTATTTATTTATTTAAAAAATCTGGTCGTTGTGCATCACTGCAACTTTATTACCGACCATCTCTGGTTGACTGACTGAAAAGCAGTCATTTACTCTCCTTAACCTTTAGAGTGCCTGGGGACCGAAATATCGGTCGAGTGAGCTTTCGCTAAAAATGTCATAAGCCACATTGTTTTAAATATTTTTTATTATTGTTTCCAGCCACGTAGTGCTGTCAGTGCTGTAACCAAAAGACATGGGTAACATTCTCTCTCTGGATATATCGATGTGTTTAATTTCCACGAATAACTGAATTTATATATATTTTTTGAACAAACTGCAGTCAGCTGACTTCCCGTGCCACGGTTGTTATCTTTGAAGTCGTGTGTTTTACGCTCTAGCTTAGAGCTAAATAAGATGCGTGGTGATGAACGAAGATAAAATAAAATATACAATTTTGATTGTGTAGGCTGTACAAATTATATTAAAATTCAGAATTTTAATTTAAAAACGAAAATTTGAGAAATTAATGAAACAATAATGAAGCAACGTATTAATTATTTAGCATCTAATATGCATAAAATACTTAAAATTACCTCCTACATTAAAAAAATCAATATTTCATTTTTAGAATGTTGGTAGGAGATAATCTTTATTTAAAAAAACTTGTACCTTCACTGAACTTGGCGTGGCATTTTGACCATAACCACTTGTAATTGCTTGGCATCAAAAGGGTTAAAAGAAGGAAATTATTTAATTCCAAACTGCCCACATAATAATTTTTATGTTCGACGATGTCGAAATGTAAATATTATGTTCGACCCTGACTATTATATGTCAGAAAACTGTATCATAATGATGGTCATTATAACACTATTTTTCATTATGAAACAGTTTCTCCCACCAATCACAGCTCAAGAAACAGTTGTTTGACCAATTAGATAAGGATAACATCGCAGCTGCGTTGAATTCCCAGGCCTTCTAATTTAAATTTCACTGCGTTGCCTAGTGTCATAGTGGGTCAATCGAGGAGGCCATGGACAAATACAAGGCAGTCTCTGCGTCTCATGCGCTCTGTTCAGTACATAAAACTGGCGAAATCTCGACAGATATTTATGAATATTTATGTTCGAACATAAAATAGTTATAATAATTACCGTCGAACATAAACAGTCGTATGCAACTCGCCTATAATGGTAATTAAGACACTCGTATGGAAATTATAAAACTCGCATACGCTCGTTTTATAAACATACTCGTGTCTTAATTATTGCCATTATAGGCTCGTTGCATAATGTACTAGTATATGTCAGAAAACTGTATCATAATGAGGGTCATTATAACATAATAAATAATGTTATTGGTTTTACGTCCCTTTTAACTACACTGGATTTTAGAGACGCCGGAGTGCCGGAATTTTGCGCCGAAGGGGATCTTTAACCTGCCAGTAAATGTACTGACACGGCTCCCTCTCATTTGCGCACCCTCAAATGCCAGCTGACTGCGCCAGGTTTCGAACCTGCAACCTTGGGCTCAGCAAGCGAGAACGTTACCCCTGAGCCACGCAGCCAGACTCATTATAACACTATTTTTCATTATGAAACAGTTTCTCCCACCAATCAGAGCTCAAGAAACAGTTGTGTGACCAATTAGGTAAGGATAGCATCGCACCTGCGCTGACTTCCATGGCCTTCTATTTTAAATTTCACTGCGTGGCTTCTAGTGTCATAGTGGGGTATTCCAGGAGGCCATGGTATTCTCTGCGTCCCATGCGTTTCATTACATAAAACTGGCGAAATCTCAACAGGTATTTATGAATATTTATGTTGAAACATAAAATAGTTATAATTATCGTCGAACATAAACAGTCGTATGCAACTGGCGTATAATGATAATTAAGTCACTCGTATGGAAATTATAAAACTTGCTTCAATCGTTTTATAAGCATACACGTGTCTTAATTATTGCCATTATAGGCTCGTTGCATAATGTACTATATTGAGTGTGTGAGTGTGTCAATATTTATAAACATCTTGCTACCGTATTATTATTGATTATTTCAGAATACAACATGGAAAACAAACTACAGCTAGACGAGTAGAATGAATGATGTGTAATGTTCCTGCATTTATAAATGTATATAGTAAGAAGAAATTAAGGGTAGTTACACCCACGCTTTTTAATGAGTCTTTGAAGAACGTCAAACCAATAAGTAAAATTAAAGATCAAACGAAGAAATTTTATAAGAAAGAATTTAGTGTTTTGTAATGATAGTGTAATTGGTTTCTCTTTTGGCAACCTTTGTATCTGCTGGTCTTTTAAATACATATAAGGTGCTTCTAAAAGGTTGAGTGAATGATGCCATTACACAAAGAAAACAGAAGTTACAACAAAATACCTTCAAAGGTGTCTTTTGGAATCGATCTCAGCACTGATGTCACACGTCTTGGATGTCCGATATGTCAACACAATGTGGGCCTTTCAGGATTTTTTTAAGGTGGGATGAAGAGGATCTGATGATGATCGCATGACGATCGACACATGTCATCCAATTAATAACCCCCCCCCCCCTGTTTGTGTGTTAATTAAGTGATAAATAATTCATGTGATATTTCTAATATAATTGTACACAATCATGTTGACCGACTGAAAAGCATTATACATAAAGAAGTCTGCCGACACTAGATTCGGGGAGTACAGTGGCTGTTCGAGAACAGTTACATGCCAGTTAGAGAAGAAGTTGCTCAAACGGATCGCAGTGTGTGGTCTTAGAACAGACTTCAATTTCCAATCTTGTACAACACCCTGAATACGTAGCAGCAACCGTTTCAAAACATTCTCGTAGAATGCAGTATTGACAGTTTGACCCTCTGGTAGGACTAATTCCTGCTGTTGAAAAAGGGGATCAACAGTATCTTGATCCTAGATTTATGAAGCCGCTGAACACCAGGCTTCATTAACGCTTGGTCTCCCGATCAAACTGGTAGCACCAGCTCTCATCACCTGTGGTGATGATCTTCAGAAAAGTTGGATCTTAGTCAGAAGTGTCAATGAAATCTCCGGCAATTTCCATCCGAGTTACCTTTTGCTCGTCAATGTGCACGACACAAATGCAAAATAGATCTTCCCTTTACTAAATTGTTGTGAATGATCCTGTTCACACTGTCATTACTAAACCCTAATTCCTCATAAATCCCTCTCAGAGACAGTCGTCGATTTTGTGACATCATCCTCGCACTTGCTCGATGTTTTCTGCAGTTCTGCTTATTGACGGTAGACCTGGACGTAGCGCATCATGAAGAGTTTCCTGTCCATCCTGAAAGCATTCGAACCAGTTGTAAACACATTTTCTGCTTATGGCTTCTGTTCCGTACGCTTGCGCTTACCGTACATCGCATGCGTCTCCACCGCCATATTTTTTTCAATTTTTTACAAGACAAGGATGTCTATGGGCCCTCCATTGCAATATGGGACGAGTCTTCATATGCACTACATTCGACTGACCTGCTTCGGCTCTGTGTGTTCAACGCTATGTGACGCTTCTCGAGATATCTCTGCGTTCACATGCACACAGAGCAGCTACAATTTGCCATTGCGGCATCGGCCCATTCACCATACATTTTAGACGCACCCTATATATTTTTAACTCACTCTCATATTGTAAAATCACTTTATAAATAGTCCAGGTTTTATCTCAGGGTATTTAAAATACTGTCCACAGATAATCCATAGGGTTGGTTTTGTGGGAAGCTTATGTTTTGACTTCAGTGTTTTAATATTACTTTCATGTATGCATTTACAAATTAATTAAACATCATTATCCCTCCCTCCAGTCTTTGGGAGAATCCAGGACTGGGGATGGGATTTATCATCATCATACCTCTTCATCCCGCGAGGGTAGAGCTTTAAGGTAGTCCCTCATCTCGGGTTTGTCTGGGTCAGCGATTGCGAGCACGGACAGACAACCGTCCACTGTCCCCAGCACGATGTTCTTGCCATCCTCAGTGCTCTCAATGGCAGTCAATTCTGCCTGCACTCGGTAGTTGGCGATCATCTGTGTGTCGGAAGTTCTGAGAACAAAAACAAGTTATAAGAATAAGTAATATTTCACGATGTGCCTAAAGGAAGTAATGTATTGTTGTTCAGTTACTGTAATGACCAGTACTTCTCGACACTTATGTGCTATATTCCTTATTTTCTCCACCTAATCAATACTATTCATATTTTAAAAACCTTGTGTACAAAAAGATGGTATATTGGCTTTCACGGCCGGCGAATTAAAACTCAGCAGTTCTTCTAGGTTTGTGCCGTGTCTTGTGTGGGGTTTCGACTAGGACACCAAGCTGGCTCATCGGCGGGCTCTTGGTGTCTCCGCCCGGACCCCACAAGAGTAACGAACTGCGCGCTACCTCCCTTTATATAAAGTGCAACTGCACTACTTAACTGCGAGAACTAAAAGCTCAAGCAGCCATAACCTCCCTATGAAGGCTTCCAAAAAGATGGTATATTAGCTTTCACGGCCGGTGAATTAAAACTCTGCAATTCTTCTAGGTTTGTGCCGTGTCTTGTGTGGGGTTTCGCCTAGGACACTAAGCTGGCTCATCGGCGGGCTCTTGGTGTCCCCGCCCGGGCCCCCACAGGAGTAACGAACTGCGCGCTACCTCCCTTTATAAAAAGTGCAACTGCACTACTTAGCTGCGAGAACTAAAACCTCAAGCAGCCATAACCTCCCTATGAAGGCTTCCAAAAGATGGTATATTGGCTTTCACGATCGGCGAATTACAGGTGAATTACCGGCCGTGAAAGCCAATATACCATCTTTTTGGAAGCCTTAATAGGGAGGTTATGGCTGCTTGAGGGTTTAGTTCTCGCAGCTAAGTAGTGCAGTTGCACTTTATATAAAGGGAGGTAGCACGCAGTTCGTTACTCCTGTGCGGGTCCGGGCGGGGACACCAAGAGCCCGCCGATGAGCCAGCTTGGTGTCCTAGGCGAAACACCACACAAGACACGGCACAACCCTAGAAGAATTGCTGAGTTTTAATCCCTTGTGTACAAGTTTTGCATCCTTCTCAGTCTCATCTTTACCACATTTACTTAAATTTTAAAATATACAATCATCTCCTTTTTTTAAACATCATTACCGTATTAAAATCATTACATTTTTTCTGTAGTTATTTCATTGACTGATGTGTGCTGTAAAAACAACATTAAATATACAGGGCGCCAGGGAATGTTCTCCGCAGCACCTACGTGCTGCTCTGTGAGGTAGCATCATCAGTTTAGTTGGCAGCACGGTAGACAGGGTAGCGGTAGAGTGAAGGCCACACGTGTGGGCTGTGGACTATCGAAATCGTCAGTGTGTATTGCAGTAAGCGAGCGTTCAGATAGATTATTGGAAGAGTGCAACAGTATACAGGCGGTAATGTTTACTACTGAAGAGAGCTCTTTTGGTGAAATACCAAGGGCGGCTGGTGATATTGTTGCAGCGTTGCACAACTCCCAATAATTTTACAACTAATTCGTCGTTTTTTTTCCTGTAATGTTTTAGTTTTATAGATCTAATGCACTCAAAAATGTGTTTAAATCATCGATATTTTGTTATTATTTATCGTAATGCTTCACACTGTACCTATAAAAGCTGCCGCCTTCAAATCAAACTCCAGGGGGTTAGCTCTCTTGTTGCGACTCCCAAGTAGACAGCGCGGCCGGCAGGAACGAGGCCAAGCTTGTACATAGCTTGCTGGCCAGCATGGGTTGTAGGGAGTTGCAGACGAGCTGCCAGCCCCCTGGCAACACTCAGTTCCAAATGGCACCGTTAGACTACACCACTCTTTGGAAATGACAACACCCTCGATTTCTCTTACCCCGCGAAGGGTAGTTTAGTTAGTTAGTTAGTTACTGTTGTTTTAAGGGGAGGAACTACGAGGTCATCCGCCCCTGAAGGGTAGTTTCTTTCCCACACCACTAGGGAATGCTTCGCGCCACTTTCCGATATAGCACCCAGATGTATCATCTGTGCATCTTGTAAGTTAGTATTTTATTTAAACGGAATGTTTAGTTTGAAACATTAATTGCATTGTGGAGTGTAAGTGAAAATTAATAGAGCAAGTAATTTACTAGTTAGACAGCTTTCCCAGCTCCCTGATGACGATAAACTCACAGTAAAAACACTCGGTTGACCATTACCAGATAAGTATTGTCCAAAATATAAGTATAGGCTACGAGGGCGTTTAAAGGATATATTTAAGGCAATAATAATTGGTTATGTGAATGCGACATTAAAAACGCTTTATTCTGTTTTCCATGTTTGTTGGTGGAGAATCCGCGTGGACCTAAATAGGAGTTACGGAAATTAATCCCTAAAATAAAGAAACATGAATCTTCAGCTGAGTGGCTTTGGTGCCGTAGTTGGTAGCATGCTGAGCCTCTATGTCCAAGATCGCGGGTTCAAACCCGGCCGAAGTCGTCGGATTTTTAAGAGCGTTAAAAATCCCTCAGTATGCATTCCTTCGGAGGGGAAGTAAAGCTGGTGGTCCCATGTCATAGATTTATGGCATGTTAAAGAATCTTCCACTAATTACACCTGTGTGAAGCTAAATTATAGGTTAAAAATTTGAACAACGCTCTTAGGTTCCAACGTTCGTCGCCAGGAGCCGACTGCGGTGGCGTGTAGTAACCAAGTTCTGAACTAGTAGTCGTTTACGGTGGCCTTTGGCGCCAAAAGTAGAAACTGCTTGAAATTCAATGTCTGCAGTCCTCACTTGAATTAAAAACAGATGACACTCAGTAATACAGCCATCACAATTAACACCGGTTATCAGACAGATTCTCCACACATCCAAAGTACAGGATATGACCGCGTTGTCGCAGCTCCTAAACTGAGGAACCAACCAATCTTCAGCTGTTTGAAATTGACACTTTTTGGAACTGTTAACGAAGCTGCACAATTGGACAGTGTCTATAGAAGGTAAATTGCGGAATATAACGAAGAAGTTAGGCACAATATGTATGTGTTAAATATTGTAATAAACTGTATTCGTTTCTGTGGCTCTTTCGAACTGGCCTTGCGTGATCATGATGAAAGTGTAACATCAACAAATCCAGGTGTTTTGAGAGAACTAATTAAATTTAGCGTTGAGTTGGATGCTGTGTTAAAGGTCATTTTAGTAAGGGCAACTGTTTTCAAAGGAACGTCCAAAACAATTGAAAATTAAATTTTACAGATTATGTTGGTGGTTTGCCAAGAAGAAGTATCAAAGCAAATAAAGGAATCGGAAATTTTAGCCATTATAGCAGATGAAACTAGTGATATTTCAAACATATTTCAGATGGCTGTTGTGTACCGATAAGTTACGTAGTAAGAGGTAAACAAAACATGATGCACACACATTAGCAGCGTGTTTACTGGATTAATTAAAGAAGCAGAAATTGAATGAAACTCCGCAAAAATGAATTGCGCAGACGTATGACAGAGCGCACTTCATGGCTGGTTCCTCTGATGGGGTTCAACCTGTAGTAAAAAAAAACCTATCCTTATGCAGAATATGTGCCCATCTTTGTTAGTAATATCATTTTTCGTAAAGTACAAACTTTTCGGTTGCCATGTTTTTATGTTGAGAATGTTTATTATCCTGGAGATAGAGACCCAACCTTAGACAACCTGCTGTGTTTTAAATTCTTCCAATTAACTCAGACATAGGGCGTAAATACATACATACGATTTTTTATGAATTCTTATAGGAAGAAGCCCAAAAGAGCCATTAAAATTTGTCTATTTGTCGAACGTTCAGTTAGTTTGGAAAACCCATGTATTTCAGTTTTTATAGAAATGTAGTTTATCTAACGTTAATTAATTTTTGTTACATGTGTAAACTTCCCATATAAAATTGCGACATCAGAAATGTTGGTGCAACACCCAGCTTTACAAGCCACCGGCCGCCACTGTGAAATACATTTTTTGACAAAGCGATCGGTTTACAGAAAATGTAAAACTAAAATTTCAGGCGCGGATTCCTAATTCAAAAGTGCCCAAACCAGGATACCGTTCGGGATTTGATAAGTAATTTTCATATGACCGGCTCAGTTCACGATGTGCCGGGAACAGGCAGACGAAATACTTTATGT
Source organism: Meconema thalassinum (assembly GCA_946902985.2). Classification (NCBI taxonomy): domain Eukaryota; kingdom Metazoa; phylum Arthropoda; class Insecta; order Orthoptera; family Tettigoniidae; genus Meconema; species Meconema thalassinum. The sequence goes on along the minus strand of OX336389.2, from coordinate 881,905,308 downwards.
AATCTCCGATATATTGCTGTTTAATATTTTAGTCCAAGAAAACCAACACGTAAATTAGCTCAAGAAACAGGGATCTCTCAGTGGACAGCACATAAAGCTGTAAGATACAAGCTTCAGTTGTTCCCTTATAAAGTTACCATTTTGATACAAGCGGCAGTCGTGCTGCCAACTAACTGCTGATGCTACCTCTCCCAGCATCATGTAGGCGCCACGGAGAACATTCTCTGGCGCCCTGTATTAGTTTAAAAAATCACAACACCTATTTTTTTGTCCAATTTTAGTATGGTTTTGTTTTACGTCTGTTAAAATCAATTTGCATCATTTAGTTTTCAGTCCAGCTTAATATGTATGTGCATTGTAATTCTCTATTAAATTATTAATTTGCAATTGTAATTTATTGTACAATTTGTCACATGAGTAGTGGGATGATGAGAGAGCTGTCTACTAACTTATTGAACCCTCCTCGTATTTGCCCCGAACCTGATATCTCGCTAACCAATCATGGGATTTGAACATACAGGGTGTCCTAGTACTCGTAGTGATGCCCCCTACTTTCCTATAGATTCTTTATTTAATTAAAAGACCAAAGCTTAAAGGTCATCCGCTTTTAATATCTCGCGAACCAATAATGGGTTATATACATATGGGGTGTCCTAGCACTTGTAGTAATGCCCCCTCTTTTCCTGTAGCTTCTGTTATTTAATTGAAGGACCAAAACTAATAGGTCATCCGCTTTTAATATTTCCTGAACCCATGGCTGGATTTGAGCATATGGGGTGTCCTAGGAATCGTGGTGAAAGGGGGTTTCCTATGGACGTTTTATTTCCACCCCAAAATAGTGCTAGGATATAGGTTCTGCGTCACTTAGGACGTTGTGAGCCCCTGACGGCCTTGGAAAGGAAGGAGTAATACTAGGAGGGTGTACTTGGATTCGTTGTTTTTTTTCGTCTCGTTGTGCTCTTTACGGGAATGTAGGTGTTGAAAAGGTGAAAATAGGGTTTTGGGTCTAAAAATGCGTTTTTCACATTTTTCCTAATTTTAGGAAAACCGAAAAAGTGATCATGACGTGTGTCATGTTACTTTTTTCATGTCGTTGTCCTCTTTATGGGGATGTAGGTGTTGAAAAGGTAAAGAGCTGGAAACATGTTTTTTGTCTAAAATGGGTTTTTGTGATTTTCCCTAATATTGGAAAAACTGAAAAAATGATGATGACGTGTGTGATATTATTTTTTTCATCTCGTCGTCCTCTTTACGAGGATGTAGATATTGAAAAGGTGAAAAGCTGGAAACATGTTTTTATGGAAAATGTGTTTTTGTTATTTTTCAAGATTTTTGGAAAACGAATGATGTGATTTGTATGACGGCCATTTTGCTGTTTTCGTCTCGTTGTCCTCTTTACGAGGATGTAGGTATTTAAAAGGTGAAAAACTGAAAACATGCTTTTTATGGAAAATGTGTTTTTGTTATTTTCAAGTTATTTGGAAACCGAATCATGTGATTTTTATGACGGGCATGTTGATGTTTTCGTCTCGTCGTCCTCTTTACGGGAATGTAGGTATTGAAAAGCTGAAACCATGGTTTACGTCATTTTTCGAGATATTTGAGGAAAACGGGAAAAAGTAAGAAACCAGATTTGAAGTCACGTTGTGTTAAGCGCTGTGATGTTGGTAAAACACGTACGCATTATTATTAATATTTGTTGACATGGCTTACCTGTGCTCACACACAGAGACATGCTTTGTGAAATGAGAATTGGAAGCTTTGAAACCGGTCCACTGCTAGCAGACAGACAAGTGGTCTTATCATTTTGCCTGGTCTGCAGCCAGAGAGATAAGAGACAGGTAACATTATGCACTGTGGCTTTATACTGAGTATGTCATAGCCTTGCTGCATAGTAGATTTATAATGCAGCGCTAATTCTGAAACCATGAGTGAGTGTATAACATTATGATAAAAGATTAGCATGGGGTTGAACAAAGAGGTTATTGGACATGTAAAAAAACAAAAGCGTGGGATTAGTGAAAGGTAGTGTGATGCATCTTTTTGGAAAGGGAATTTTTTCTAAATAACTAAATAAATATATAAATAAATAAGGTTTTATTACAAAAAAATATGTTTATTGACCCATGAATTAAACGTGGAAGGAAAGCCTAACCACTTTACAAAATATTTTGCACCTTTGACTTTAATTACTCGTTCAATGAGATAATCGTTGGGATATAATGTTTTTGCACTTCTTCATAATAGAATCGTCCTTGAATGAGTTGACCGCTCTGATCTTCTAAGAGATATGTCACTGGTTGATCTAGCTTGACTTGACGAATTTTAAAAATTTCTGTCGACCACTGTGGAGTGTACGATTTTGAAAACACACTTCTATGTTTACTGATGCGAACAAAATCCCCAATTTTAAGGCGATGTCGCCTCGGGTCAACGCTTTTTTATAGGGTTAAACAGTCTATTGAGTCTGGGTAGGTTCTTGGTGACGAGACGAGGTTTCATGCCGATGGTGGAATGAATAGTGTTGTTGTATCGTGACACAAGTTGAGGTAACCAGTCTATCCATCGATAGGAACCATGTATTTTAAACTCTTTCCACATATAACTTTTTAATGTTCGATTGAAGCGTTCAACTACGCTAGCTTTGAGATTGCTATAGGTGGTGTAATGGTGAATATCCTTAGATTTGAGAAAACTGGAGAAATCCTTGTTGAAAAATTATTTTCCCTGGTCGGTTTGTAACAAGTGAGGTTGACGTTTTGATTGTTCAATAATATGTTGAAATGAAAAAAGGAAGGAAGCTTGTAGTTTAACGTGACCGTTAATCTCGCGATCATAAGCCACGGGACATATGTTGAAAAGCCTTTGTGACTAAAACACCAGTTTTATTTTTTACTGGTTGAACAAAAGCCATTTTGGAATAGACATCAATGACGGTCAACATATAGCGTACACCATCGTTAACGTTAGAATAAGGTATCATCTCAACCAAGTCTGCCTGCCAAAATTCATCGATTCCTTTGGAAATGACACGACGGCGTTCATAAATGCGTCGGGCTGGTTTATGCAATTCATGAGCGATGCCCACTTTGATGGGGGATGGCTTATAAGATAATTTTAGCATCTCGGAGTTGTTGTTCAATGTGGGCGATTTCTGCCTCATGTCCAGTGTGACCAGCTTGTTTTGATGCATGAAGCAAGTATAAGCGCTCTACTAACTGATTGGGATTATTCCAAAAGGTTATATCTATGTAGGGTTTTAATTTCTTGAACCTTACACCAGAGGCAGAGTGATGTTTTTGCTTACCAAAGATGTTTGCAATGATGGTTTTATATGTTTGGGATATATTGGCATTGAGCTGCTGAGAGGATTTATAGTTTCTCTTGTGAGCGTTGGTGTCTAATAAAATGGATTTGTATTTAGCAAGGTCCTCGGACGTAAAATCTTGTGGCGAGAGGGTGCGAGAGAATAGCAGCTTTAACAGACCTGGTGTTAATTTATAGTTGATCTTTTTAATGACAGCTTTGGTACGAGCAAATTTAATGGATGAATCCCCAATTTTAAAACTATCATTCTCATAGCGAACACCATTCGTGGTATCTGTCTTTCCAATAAATAGAAGGGTCAGATACGGTTCCAGGGTTGCCCCATAATGTTTGATTAAAATGTTTTTGAGTTGAGCTTTATTTTGAGGGGTTGCCAAGACTTGTGAAAACGGAGACGATGTGGAGGAGGACGGTGTTGCCGCTATGACGGATGATTTTTGTTTTGTTTTTAGAAACTGTTGAAGGGGTGAGGATTTTTTTTCTTTCAGGACTAAATACGGTTTTGCTTTCACTTTCACTTTGTTCATGTTGTTCTTTTTCTTCTTGTTCTTCTTCGTGTTCTTGTTCACTAATATTAGAGGAGGAGGAGGAGGAGGATTTTACCTGTCGTGTGGAATCTGTTTGAGTAAATTTTGAACTTGTTAAGGGTTTGGTTTGACAGGTAGCAGCAGCAGTAGCAGCAAAAGCATTTGGTTTGAACCTCATGGGATCAACCGATGATGGAGCATGTTTTATCATGGGTAAAAGATTAACGTTTTTTAAACGTTGTAATTCACGAAATTTATATCGAACCGTATTTCGTGCCTCAATAATACGCTGCATGATTTGAACATGTTTCTTGTACCCTATGGCATTCGCCATGGTGAAGGTAAAGATACACTAACAGGAAATGTCAAACCCAGGGTCTTTTTAAACAGAAATAAAATGATCAAGTAAGGGAATTAATAGACAGATTAATGGTAATTCATGGCGAAGAAAATGCTGGAAACAACGTCTATCACAATGAAAAGGTTGGAATAACGAAGATGCTTACGAGTAAGTTTAATGACTTCATTGTTAATAATCCTAAAGGTATTCCATATCTAATTAGGTTTTTAAATAACATTCCCCATACATTCTGGGAATCTGAAAAACATGGAAAAGGATTAGTTAATTGGATGATTAATAAAATAGGTGAACATAATATTGACTTAACACTCCCGGGATATAAATTTTGTGGTCCTGGTAATCCATTAGACAAGCAACTAGCCGAAGGTGTTCAGGGTTCCAACCCATTAGACGAAGCATGTAAATTACATGATATAGCATACCGCGACCATACAAAATTAGAGCACAGACATCAAGCAGATAAAGAATTACAAAAGGCTGCAAAAGAGAGAATCTTCAGTAAAGATGCTAACTTGAGTGAGAGACTAGCAGCTACAGCCGTTACTGGAATAATGTATGGAAAAAGAAAATGGGAATGGGGTTAGATGAAAATGGTTGGGGCGTCTGAGTATAAATTTGTAAAATTTTTGTTTATAATTTTTTTCATTAAATAAATGAAAGGATTTAGTATTGATTACAACGTTTCCCAAAAAGGGAAACTAAAACCCAAAGCTATTAAAATAAAACTCTCCAACGAAGATCTGAAAAAGCATGACTATCTAGATGAGTACTTGACAGATACACAAAAGAAGCAGAAAGCAAGAAAAATTCAAAAAGGTGGTAGCTTACTTATAAGTTTGTCCATTCCAATTGTAAAGAAAATATTCGAATATCTCAGTAGGAAAAAAAAAAGGTTCTGGAATTAATGAACACCAAGGAGGATTTTTGCCATTAATATTAGCTGCATTGGGTGCCATTGGTTCGCTGGCAGGTGGCGCTGCAGCCATTACAAGCGCTGTTCATAAAAAGCAAAAAGAAAATGCGGAATTGGCTGAACAAATTAGACATAATCTGGTGATCGAAAAAAAGACTGGACAAGGTTGTTTGGGAATAACTAAAATTAAAAAAAAAAAAAGAGAAATTTCATCGATATTGAGTGATATACTTTCCAACTATAAGCACCCTTTAAGTAATTTCGATATACTTAAAATAATACACGAAATGAACATAAAGCATTTTCGAAATGTTTTTATGATTGATGAACTGCCTACAAAACCTAATGATTGTGAATCAGGAATTGTAAACTTGGATACGTCGGATCATGCAGGTACTCATTGGATTTGTTACTTTAAAAAGGGTAATCAAAAATTCGTCTTTGACTCATTTGGTGGAGATGTTCCTGAAAAGCTAGTAAATTATTTGAGAGCTAGCAACCAATTGTATAACGCCGAAAGAATTCAAATGTTTGATGAATATAAATGTGGTCATTTATGTGTCCTTGTTTTAAAGTTGTTTTCGAATGTGGGTTCCCCTAATCCCGCTCATTTTAACGAAATTATAGATTTAATAAATGGACATATTTGGAAATAAAATTATAAACGGAGAGAGTAGTTCATTAAATATTAAAGCTATCACAAAGGATGATTTAGAAAAACGATTTTCAAGGCTAGTTACGGCTCTAAATAAACGCCTTAGTGAGCTTTTTTTTGTTTCAAAAACATGGATTGATTTTCAAGGTAAAAGGATAGCGAATATTGAAGATCCAATCAACAATAAAGATGTCGTTAATAAGCAATATCTCTTAGAAAAGCTCAAACCACTTACTACTGAAGGGGATTTTCCTAAAGGGGACTACTTCACGAAAGAAGAAATAGAAAAATTATTTTCGGAATATGCCACTACTTGTCTTGCACCAGTAGCAACATTAACAGAAAAGGTTGACAACTTAGAAAGAAAGGTGTTTGATAGGATAATATTACAAAAGGACCTTTTTGCAGAGAAAGATAAAATTAAGCATATTTTTACATACAACGCAACGATTAGGAAAATTTTTGTTCGTATCGTAGACCCAGATAAAGTATTTACTTCATATACAGATGACGCTATTAAAACAGTATTAGACGTTTATATTGCACGTTCCAAAGAAGAAAAAATTATGGTAGATACTAGTAAGCCCTTCAACGTTAAATCTGGTGATACTTTATGCTTCAAAAATAAAATGGACAACGTAATTTTAAAACTTCCAATAAATGTTAGTGTGACGATGTTTGGTGAAGTAATACTTGATGCATATGAACCTCATCCTGATGAATCGGTCGAATAACACTAATGTTAAAATGATTTAGTTTTTAATGGAGAAAATATCCATTAAAAACAGTCTAATGTAACAGGTTTTTATACAACATCTCTATTGTTCCTTTAAGAAGATCGGGAGTAAATGGAATATTGAAATGGTTTCCCGAATAGCTAATTTTTATTTGTTCTTTCATAAGCACATACAACCTTACGCTATTAGGATCATTATATTTTTCATAAACTATCTCACAATCGGGGTGCCGCCTGCATATTTTTTTGATTGCTTGATTCACCTGTTGTCTCTGCGCCCTTATTGCATAGTACCTGTACTTTTCGTTTGGTTCATGCTTATCTATAATAAGCAGACAATTATTCTTACTAGTTTTAAGTGCAAGAGGTGTGGCTAATGGGGTAAGAGATTCGTTTTCTGCTTCCTTTATTTGAAGTTTCTGCATTAACCCAACTAGTTGGTTCTTATATTCTTCTTTAATTTTGTATTCTCCGTACTTTCGAATTGATGGAAGGACTTCTTTCGTTACCCATTTCTTAAATTTTTAGCTTCCTCTTTTTTAGATGATAAACTCGCTTAGTATGGGTTGAGGATGTGTATTTTTTAACCCCGCCAAAACGGTGGGGTTATTTAAGGTATCGAATGTACCTTTGTCTTCAATTGCAACGTGTTTTCGAATTGCTTTATCTGTATCTCTATACTCCAATATTAAAGCAATATCTTTAGCTTTAAACCACGAATCGTTATTTTCATCAATAGCAATAACCACTTGTTTGCTATTATAGACAAGTTTGCTGTTCAGAATATCGGTAATTGAATCCATTTATTATATATAAAATATAAATATAAATATAAAAAAGTTAATTTCCTCAACAAAGGGTAGACCCTTGTTTCTTGTAAGTTAGTTTGCGTTCTTTAATGTTGGGTGTCTGAGTAAACCAATGCTTATTTTATAATTAATTTTAATTAATTAATTAGTTAATATAATAAATGAATAATCACATTTGGTGTTTAAAGTGCAAAACGTTTACTCAAACACTGCATCCTCACACCCTTTCGACAAAAAATGGTCGAACTAGAATCGAAGGTTTATGTTCCGAGTGTGGGAGTAAGAAAAGCAGGTTTGAAAAAAAAAAGTTAATGAGAGTGTAAAAATAGGGGGTTCTTCCCAAATTAGAGAACCGCCCGTTAGCATTCGGGAGGAAATTATAAACGAAATTCATAAACCCATGAGGAAGAATTTTCCGAGAAGGAGGGTTATAACTCACAGCATTGATGACATTTGGCAAGCGGCTTTGGTAGAAATGGACTCTGGAAAAATAAAGGGGATATCGAAGCTTAATAAAGGCTACAAGTATTTGTTAACAGTCATTGATGTATTTTCAAAGTATACCTGGGGTGTACCAGTCAAAGATAAAACGGGTAAAAGTGTTGCTGAAGCGTTTGATGGTATTTTAAAAAACAGAAAACCCAAAAATCTTCAAACAGACAACGGTAAAGAATTTTACAATTAGAATTTTCAAAATTGATGAAAACATTTAATATCAATCATTATTCGACTTTTACTGAAGTAAAAGCTTCAGTTGTAGAACGATTCAATAGGACCTTAAAAGAGAAAACGTGGAAGCAGTTTGATATTCAAGGAAACTACTGCTGGGTTGGCATTTTACCAAAGTTAATTAATGGCTACAATAATACGACGCACACAACTATAAATATGAAGCCAAAAAACGTAGACAAAGCTAATGAAGAACATTTGTTGAAAACTGTTTACACTGTAAGCGTAGGAGCGGAAGAAAAAGCGAAATTTAAAGTTGGCGATCAAGTCAGAATTAGTAAACTAAAAGGTATATTCGAAAAAGGATACACAGGAAATTGGTCGACTGAAATATTTGAAATAAAAGATATCGCTTATTCCGACCCTATTACGTACAAATTGAAAGATGTAAATGCGGAAGAAATAAAGAGGAACTTTTATGAGCTAGAATTACAGAAAACAAAGTATCCAGAGGCATATCTTGTTGAAAAAGTTTTAAGAAAGAAAGGAAATCGGGCATATGTCAAATGGTTGGGTTTTGATAATTCTCACAATAGCTGGGTTAATAAAGAAAATGTTATATTATTATGATATTTCTGTATAAATAAATGGACGCCCGAGTAAAGCGAATAACCCTTTCTTTCTTCCTGTTTTTACTACATCCTACTGAAGATGTAGAAGTATTTATAAATCAGTTGTCTGAGGATAGTATAGATTATCTTTTTGAACTTAATGGTGATGACATAGATAGCTGTTACAATTTTCATAAAGCTACGAAGGAATCCTTAATTTTACTTTAATTTTGGTATTTGATTTTAATGGTTACTAACCATTAAAACCATAAATTTATCGGGGTGTGGGCCTTTTTAAGAAAATTCAAGATTGTGCGCTTTGTTACAACCATTAACTTCTTTTGTGCCGTGGTATACCATTTTCAACCCTATCATTTTCTGTATTCCATCTTCCCAATTTAGTACCTTCGCATATCTATCGGGTAATATAACCTTCAATTTACTATCAAGTTCTAGAAAAGTTTTATTTCCAAATTTTGTATTTATATCTACTGCATCCGTTCTAAGATAATCGTTGCCTATTTCTAACTCACTGAGATTCTTAAACGGTTTTTGTTCGTTGATGCTATTGAGCTTCTCGAGAAATTGTTTCTTTTCCATTTATTATATACAAAAAATTATTTTAATTTTTTAAATATTTAATATAATTATTTTATTTCCTCTAGTTGAGCTACAGTATTTTTCAAACTCTTTATTACTTCCATAAACGAAGATGACCTTTTTGGACAGTCTATGCCAATCATTGAAAGATCAAATTTTTGAGCTTTAACCAAAGAATTCGTGAATTCATTGTATTGATATACTTGTCTACCTTAAAAAAATACAACATTCCGTTAATATATCTAAAGGCTGAATCCATTGCAGGCGGTAAACCAGGAAAACGTCTTGATAATATGCCATGTTGCTTGGGTTTAAAGCTGCATTCGTCTATTTCCGAAAAGAAAGCGTCATTGTAAAAAATATAAGTGTGGACTGAGTAAGTGTTTAACAAAGCATGAATTATTGTATCTGGTCTAATGTTCCACATGGACATGGCTTTTGGATAACCATTTACCAATATTAAGCTCGGATAATCCATCATGTAGATTTTGTTGGCAATAATCATAACAATCTCACCAGAGGGTCTTTGATAAACGGCTGCAATAGTTTTAAAATCTTGGGGTAAGAAGGTTAACCAATCTGTAATAAACTGGGGTCGTTTGTTTTTAAGGCTGTTGAGTTATCAAGATCTAAAAGACAAAACCATTTTTCATAAAAGACATACATTAACTGATTAACAATTAAAATAGTGTTAACATTCAAATCACATAAATTGGGCTCTGGCTTTGGTGTATCTGGAGTTGGTGTTTTATCTGGTACGTTAGGCTCTGTGGCTTTACCATATAAACTTTGAATAGCTAAAATGTCATCTTGATGTAGCTCTATTTGATTGTTAGCGTATGCATACATAATAGCATCTGGATTGTTTGAATGAGAAATACCTAAGGCATGGCCTATTTCATGTATCATAACAGAAAGTAAATTTGTTTGATATTGAGGAGTATTAGCATCGGTATTGAAATACCAAGATTCATCTTGATCGATATGAATTTCAATAGGTGAATTAATGCTATTTGGGTAATTTGCATGAGCCAAAACTCCACCTTTTCCATCAAATCCACTGAAACATTGCCCACTTATTTTGTGATTTCTATGAGGGCTACCACGTTTATTTGATATAATTATATCTGGATTCCTCAAATCGTTCTCAAATGAGAGATCTGTATGTTTTTTCCAAACATCGAAAGTGGCTCTAGCTACACTTTGCATTGCTTGATTAGCTAAAGCATAATGCCATTTTATATTTTTATTATTCCATTTATACCGCCGAGTAGTAAAATTTATATCGTCATCGATGATACCACATCGCGATGTATTCATAAATTGTAAAGTACATTCATCTAAATCACCGGTGATATCGAGATTGTAGTACTCTTGGAACAATTTTAAAGCATATTGGAAAGTTGTTTCATTTACTTCTGAAATTTCTTGTTCGTCTATAGTCAAGTATCCAAAATTACGCAGATAGTTGATAGCAAATTGATTCTGATTTTCATGAGATATTATTTCTAATTGAACCTTTGTTAGGGTAACAATTATAATGCAAAATGTAATTATTCTGTTCATTTATTTATATAAATATTTTACTATCATTTCTCTCGACCCCGAAAGAGTAATGTCTTATAATTATTTTTATTTAAAAAAATGAAATTTTTAATTAAAAAAGTTATATAATAAATGGATTTAAAACAAAATATTAAGCGCCAAATAGGTGCAACTGTAAAGGAACTAAGGGTTCTGGCAAAGGAACTCAAACTAAAAGGAGTATACAAGATGAAGAAGGCTGCTCTTCTTGAAGCTGTAAGCAGTGCTTGGAGTAATGCCGGAGATAGTGCTTTGTTTACGTATCAAGAATCAGAGCTGCCTAAGAAGAGCGTTCGTGAACTAAAACAAGTCGCCAGAGAAAACAAAATTAAGGGCTACTCAGTAATTCATTCAAAGAAAGGGTTGCTAAATTTGATAGCGGAAGAAAAGGAACGTTTGGACAGAATCAGGCATTTTGGATTCGATCAAGACCTCTTTGAAATTAAAAAGGAACCAAAACCTGTTCAATCTAAGGACTTAAAAATTGTGAAGCAAAAATTGGGCCAAATTTTTTCTTTTAAGAAAAATATATTTAATGAAACAGTAGCTAAAAAGTCACCTTTCGAAATTCAGCAAGGTGTTCGTACTGTGCTGATCAAAAAGTTTAACGTATGGCAGACAGCTTATACTATACACATAAAAGATTTGCAAGGAAAACCAATAGAACAAATGGAAGCGGTCTGAAAAGGTGTGCATGCAGCCATAAAAGAAGTAAGAAAACTAACTGATTTTAAGCCAGGTGATCAGATGAAAGTAGTTGCAGAAAATAATAATTTTAACCATATGATTTCATCAAAAAGAAAAAGAAAAGTTAATGCTTCACATCTACTTGACCAGATTGAAAGAATAATAACATCTAATGAAAATGTAGATATTAACAATACCACTTTTCACTTCGAGGTTTACAAAATTCCCAGAGGCAAAGGAGCAAAGCGTAAGAAAATAGTCAATATTGCTAAAGATGTTATGGCTAAAAGAAGCATAAACAAAATAACCAACACCGATAAACTGTGCGGACCAAGAGCAATAATCACAGTCCTAACCTATGAAACTAGAAATATACTTGACAGGACATTAACTGATAATGAAATTACCTACATTAGGAAAGGACGTGGCCTGCAGGAAGAATTAGCAAAAGAGTTATGCACAAGATTCGGAATGAACTGTGAAGATGGGTTTAGTTTAGACGATATTAGAAGTGTTGCATATCTCTTGAATGTTCGGATTAAAGTTGTTTCGGCTGCCCATTTTAACAAGGTAATCCAGGCCTCAGGTGTAAATGACGCGATAACAATTTATTTGTACTTGCATAACGACCATTATGATTCCATTAATAATATACGAGGTTTTTATGGAAGTTCATATTACTGCAAAAAATGTGATATACCTTACGATCATCAGGACAAACACTCGTGTAAAAAAGATGTGTGTAATTTGGGTTTGTGCCCAAAACATGATTTCCCAGAAGGTATGCGATCCCGAGTATACTGTAAAAAGTGCAATAGATATTGTTTTGGTAAAGATTGCATTGATAACCATGAGAGAGTGTGTGAGGCAGCTTACAAGTGCAATATCTGCAACAAAATATGCCCTAGGATAAATATCGAACATTTAGGTGGCTCCTTTGCCCAGTGTAGGAAATGTGAAACATTTGTAAAATATGCGGTCGAATTGAAGTGCACAGAATGTAAAAGCAAGTGCAAAAAAAATAAAATGGAAACACGTTTTACTACAGCAACCTACACGAAACTGTACTTACTGAATGTGAGAAATGTGCAAAGGAAGTTGCCTGTTCAATAAAACTCAAGTGTCTAACATGCAATGGTAAATGTGGAAAAATATACAACCACAGGTGTGGGTACTCTAAGTGTTGGAATTGCCAACAGTACGTAAAGTCAGCTCAGCACCAATGTTATATGCAAGAAAGGAAAAACCGTGGGGGATACTGTATGGAAGATTGTATTTGTAATGGAACGGCAGAGAAGCAACATAAAAGATGCACTTACACGGAAAAATACTACTTTTTCGATTACGAAGCTGAACAAGACACCGGCGTACACACGCCAAACTTTGTATCCGTTTATGACTTTAATGGTGTTAGGCGGGCTTTCCTAAAAATGACGAATTTTGTCAGTGGCTAATATCAGACAACCACAAAGGTTTTACGTGTATAGCACACAATGCAAAAGGTTATGATGCACATTTCATTTTACAATATTGCCTCAATAATGGCATTAATATTAAAACTATTTACCAAGGGTCTAAAATTATGGAGCTCAAAATACCAGCCCTAAGCCTCAGAATAATTGACAGCATAAACTTTATCCAAGGAGGTCTCGCATCCTTTCCCAAAACATTTGGATTAAAATAACTTAAAAAGGGTTACTTTCCACACTTTTTCAACAAGGCCGTAAATCAGAATTACGTAGGGCCGATTCCAGCTACGACATACTATGGTGTTGATACAATGAAACCTGATAGCAGAAAAGCATTCCTGGAATGGCACGCTGAGAAAGTAAAGGAAAATTACGTGTTTGACTTTAAGAAAGAATTAGCTGAGTATTGCCATTCTGATGTCGATATATTACGGCGAGGTTGCCTTGCCTTTAGACAGTCATTTTTAGAAATAGCAAATATAGACCCTTTCCAATACATAACTATTGCCAGTGTTTGTATGGCCATTTACAGGTCAAAATTCCTTGAAAAAGACACAATTGCAGTAGTTAAGGAGCAGAAAAAAGAGATGTTCAGTAAGGAGTCTATAGCATGGTTAAGTTCGTTCCCTAATGTTCAACACGCATTAAATGGTGGCGAGGTCACAATTTGTAGAGCCAAGGTCGATGGGTACGACTATAAGACTAAAACTGTGTACCAATATCATGGTTGTTTTTGGCATGGTTGTCCCGACTGCTACTCAGGCGATACTATCAACAATGTAAACAATGAAACTATGGATGACTTGCTTACAAAAACTATAGAGCGAACACAAGCTCTTAAAAATGCCGGGTACAAGGTTGTAGAGATGTGGAGCTGTAAATGGAAAAATTCTAAAGCTTATAAGGAAAGCTTAAATAAAACAAAAGATGTTGTAGAGGTAGTAGAGCCACTAAACCCCAGGGACGCATTCTTCGGTGGTAGGACAAACGCCTCAAAGTTAAAAGTTTCGGGAAAAAAGCTGAGGTATATAGATATATGCAGTTTATATCCAACAGTTATGTTTTATGACTGGTACCCTGTAGGTCACCCTAAAAAAATATTTAAGCCAGAAAAATACAATAAAGACTGGTTTGGCCTAGTTAAATGTAAGGTGCTTCTTCCAAGAGGTTTGTATCATCCAGTGCTTCCGGTAAAGGTAGATAAGCTGATGTTCTCTCTGTGTGGGAAATGTGCGAAAGAAAAGGTAGGACCTTGTAACCATAGTGATGAAGAGAGGGCGCTTTTTGGAACTTGGACTACAATCGAACTTAATAAGGCTCTTGAGAAAGGCTACAAAATACAGGAAGTTTACGAAGTATGGCATTTTGAAGAGAAAAGTAATGAGCTTTTCAAGGACTATATTAAAACCTTTATGAAAATTAAGCTAGAAACTAGTCCTTGGGATGGTGATTACAAATCTAAAGAAGAATATGCCCGAGTAATAAGAAAAAAACAAGGTATAAAGCTTGATATTGACAAAATTAAACCCAACGCTGGTAAGCGAGCTGTTGCTAAAATATGCTTAAATTCTCTTTGGGGAAAGTTCGGTCAGAGGCAAAACATGTCACAAACAGAGTTCATTGATGACCCTAAGAGGTGGTACGAATTGCTATTAGACGATAAGATAGAAATTACTAATGTAATGTACATCAATGATGAAGTAATTGAGGTAACATACCACTACAATGATTTCTATGTAGAAAATAGCACAAATACCAACATATTTGTGGCAGCTTTCACCACTTCCAATGCTAGAATAAGATTATACGATATGCTTGATAGATTAGGAAAGGCAGTAGTTTATTATGACACTGATAGTATTGTTTACATAGATGATGGAACAAACACCGTAGAGACCGGTTGTATGCTTGGTGAATGGACTGACGAATTTGGCAAAGATGATCATGGTACTGATTGGATAAGCACAGGTCCTAAGAGTTATGCGTACGAAACATATAAAGACAAACAGGTTTCCAAGATCAAAGGATTTACTCTCAACCACGAAAATGCCAAAAAAAACTTAACATGAAGACAATGACTGACTTAATACAAGGTTCTAATAATAAGGTTGTTATAAGCAATAACATGATAACAAGAGATAAGAAAACAAAAAGCCTTGTAAATAAAAATATTGCCAAAGAATTTAAAGTCGACTACGACAAGCGTATGATCCAGAAAGAAGAAGACAACATAATTGATACACTTCCTTGGGTATACTAAATATAATAGTGTATATATTATTTTATAGCTATTTACACCCTTGTATTAACCATTATTTTATCCTTAATTCTTTAAATAGTTACTGATAATTTTAGCCTTGTTTTTACCATTATTCTACGCATTGTTTCTAAAAAAAATCACTAGTAATTTTAGCCTTGTTTTAACCATTATTCTATCCTTAATTCTTTTAAAAAGTTACTGGCAATTTTAGCCTTGTTTTAACCATTATTTTGAAAAACATCGTTAGAATTTTCAATGGGTAATTTTAGTCATTATTTTAGCCATTATTTTTGAAAAAGTCATTGAAATTTAAAGCCATTATTTTATCCATAATTTTAGAAAAAGTCATTAGAAATTTTAGCCATTATTTTATCCATTGTTTGCAAAAAAGTCATTAAAAATTTAGCCATTATTTTATCCATAATTTAGAAAAGGTCATTAGAAATTTTAGCCATTATTTTATCCATAATTTTAGAAAAAGTCATTGAAATTTAAAGCCATTATTTTATCCATAATTTTAGAAAAAGTCATTAGAAATTTTAGCCATTATTTTAGCCATTATTTTTGAAAAAGTCATTAGAAAATTTAGCCATTATTTTATCTATAATTTAGAAAAAGTCATTAGAAATTTTAGCCATTATTTTAGCCATTATTTTTGAAAACGTCATTGGAAATTTAAGCCATAGCATTTAACCATCTTGTCCTATACCGCAGCCTATACTACTTTCATGGACATCAGTGGACCTGTGTACGGAAATTTGAGAGTAGTGGGGAAAAGCTGGGGCTCAGGGACTGGGTGCTTGTGACGTCTTCATCCTCACTAGGTGTCATCGCAAAAGGTCTGCACCAGAGCTCTCCGGAAGCCACGCGCATATTGACTGTGCAATATAATTGGGTTTCTAGTATGTGTTGACCGGCTAGGCAACACTGAAAGACTATCGAGTCACTCATATATCGTGTCTCCGCAGCTGAGGTTGGGTTCGGCTTGGCCGATAAGCTATCGCTTCTTGTCTGTCGGAGTAACGTTTGTGCGGAGGAAGGGAGCGGACTGCGGCGGTAATCGGTTTATTCAAGGTTTTGCAACGCAGTTTATATTGGCCGAGTGAGACCCCGCTTCAACTGCGGAGACACGATATATAGGCACTTCATTCATAACTGAAAGATTCAAAATAATTGAATGTTACCGCACACTAACCTGCTATGATACATAATGTGCTCACCTGAACAGTCTCAATGTCTTCTTGCCGCTATGGTAATACATGACATATTCATCGGTCTTGTTGAACATGCAGATGACAGTAAACACGCCCTCTGCAACCTTCGGGATGAATGTCTTCATGGTGTTTCCGTGCTTCAGCTCTAGGAGTTCAAGACCACCCCTACAGAAAGGGCAAGCATTTATTTTCAAAATTAATGATTACTGTTTTAAAATGTTTGAATCAACTTTACACATCTAATTGTGGGTGTGGACCAGCCCCCTCCTTAGCGTGGCGACGCGAGCTCTATCTTGTTGCTGAAGCACACAACATGAAGTCCGCCATCTTGGTGTAGTAAGCAGTATGCGTTGAGCACAACTGTATCACATCAACAACAAATCCGAGCTCATGTTTGTAAACAGTAGAATATAACCTAATTTTACCAGATGTCATTCTTTTTAATTTGATTAGGGATTAATCGCCTTATAGGTAAATTATATCGATCATTTATGTAGTGTCGATATTCATGTGTGCAAACACCCCACCACCTGGGATTGTTATGTGTATAGGTAGGAACCATTACAGTATGTAGCATCAAGTCACCATCATCGTGTTTCACTGTTGGTTGCAGCTACATCTCGGTTAAATTTTGATACTAATTTCGAGACTTAACGAGATGACTGGAAGGTGAAACAGCTGATTGGCTCTCAACACATTATGACACAGCTAAGACTGTTGTTACTGTACGGTGCATATTTCTATAAATATGCTTCTTTCTTGTACAGCTTTTCAGGTTCATTGTAAATATAGGATTTTAGATCAGGATTTAGTTAGCGGTTTATAAATTATTTAAATGTTGGAAATGGTACCACCGTAACTTAGAATATTTTTATTTTGCTTTATTTGTCGGATCTTATTGAACGTTGTAGAATGTCAATGGATTAGCTGTCTGCTACTGAATATAGGAGCAATGTGATAAAAATTGTAAGAGTACCGTAATTAACATTTGTATTTGCGCAGGGATTTATTTTGTACCATTTCTTAGCTTTTATTTCTCGCGATTTTTTTTGTATGATAGGACTTCTTGAGGGGACGTTAGGACAACATCGTAGGGTGTAATTTCTTTCAGGAGTGTATGTTTAGTTAAATTGCTTAGCATTCTTCCCCAATATAGAGTAGGCTAGGGATCTTTGATGAATAAAACGTTTAAGGACATGTTTTTATCTTAAATGATTGATTAATTATTTGCTGTGGATTAGAACTGTCAATTTCATTGATTGGTGTGTATTTCGGGCTAGTTTCATAACTCCACCTAACCCTAACCCGATGCCCTGAGAGTAACATTCTCGTGCTAGGACTAGCTCAAGTACATTCTGTGGTGGTATGTGTTGTGATGGGAACTCACGAGGGTTGATTTTGGCCTTTGGCCCTGTGGTATTCCGGAACAATACAGGCACAATAGATGTTGGTCGTGTCTTCAACACAAACCTTCAGTTTATGTAGTTTCTCTACAGCAACACAGGATAGTAGGACTTAAATTTATGAATCGATGCACACCATGAATTTTGAAGAGTAAGCTAAATAATCACAGAATCAATCGCTTGTACTTGTTCCAAAACTATTAAATATAAACACATTAGCTCGAAATTATATTTTCAGATGATCGGAGCGTCAACACTTCCTTTGGCCACCGGCTAAACCAATCATCCTACTAAATTTAAGCCTCACATACCGTCCTATAACGAGAGTCGAACGTCCAAGTTACTACTTTCTCTTTTGATGAATTTTAAATATGACATATAAGGGTAACTTCCAAGTATTTACGCGTATCCACCTTCTTGAAAATATGAAATATTTAAATCGTTTATTCACCATCTAAAATTATGAAATTTTGCACACACACAAAAAAAATGTAGTATTGTATAAGATATTTACTCTGCTGAAGGAACAAGATCACACACTTCATATATAGGGTTGCCAGATTTCAAGAATGGAAAAACGGAACACACGTCCTAAAACGATTTTATTTAATCACGGTTGTTAAATGTTGTAATAAATAATACGCATATGTATTAAATAAGCATTACATAATAAAATACACAAAATTAAAACTAGATATTGCTGACATATGACACCAGCAACTTACAAATGCTTTTCATTTGAACGACCCTATGCAAAGATCTTTTTTTTTTGTAAGTACCATCTGATAAAATTCACTACAATTTTCGTCATAATTGTAATATGTGAACAATTCTTGTTTTATCAAACTAATGGCGCTTCTGATTCTATCCTCTCTCCATTTGATATTCATAACAGAAAAAATCTCTCCGCAAAAGCATTGGAGGAGAAAATGCTGAGTATTAACTTCACAAGGACTAAGATATTCCTTAATTTTTTGCCCCTAGTAAATCAATAAGATGTACCCATCTATCTGACACAGACATAGAAATCATTTTCTCTTTCAAACTTGCACCTGTATCACCAGAAAACAAGCTAGATATTACAATCAATCCTGAAGCAGGACATTTGAAAATTGGTGCGAAATTGAATATATTATCGAATTAACACAAAAAACGAATATTTGGCGTTCCGCTAAAGATTAAAACGGAACGCAGAACAAAACAATAAAAGATGGAATTGTTCCGGATAAAACGGAACATCTTGCAACCCTCTTCATATATTAATGATGGTGGTCAAGCGCACTATTAAAATAAATTAGGATGTAACTGAGCAATCACCACGACGTGAGGTGAAAGGGGAGTTTTGTATTAAAGACCTCAGATGCACAAGCCACAAGGCTCCACATTAAATACTGTGTAGCTGCCATCTTGATTATATTGAATTATAAAATTGATCTCCCAGCATCTTGGCAAACTTGGTGAAAAGGTAATATTGTACAGGAAATTTACACTGCTTACAATAGCCAATTGCTATCCAAATAACCATGCTGAACCATTATTTATTTTATACTAGCAACCCGACCCGGCTTCGCCCGGGAACAGTTATGAATGCATTACGTGATAAGCGCTTTTTTTTTCAATGTCAATGATCAACGACCAATATCCGTTTTACGTCTCGGCATGATGGGTTAAAATCACTGACTGGACTATTAATTATATTATCATGGAGATGCATGTGAAACAAATTCTTGTCAGACGTAATTTAAGAATGGCGAGGTGCATGAAACACAAATCCCCCTCCATCCAATCTTAACTTGACTGTGAATTTTTGCAGAACGAAAAGTTCACAGGCGAAATGAAGAAAAGCCGAGTTACACTTCAAGCGAAACTCCAAACACAACCACTCTTCTCTAAAGTTTTTAACTCAACACGGCTCGACAGTTTGCGGCTGGCTGTATCTGGGGCAATACGCTCGTCCGCTAGCTAAGCTGTAACTGGGGTGATACACTCGCCCCTAACTAGCTCGTAAACTGTCGCCTCAGTAACTGAATGGAGATTGTTGGAAGAAATGAAATCGTAAAAACACTTATAGTAGGCGATGTATTGAGGATAGAGATATGCTCTCCCGGGCTTTTTTTGTAGAACTTTTCATGCTGAACAATTCTTACACTCATAGTATATAGATATTTTTAGCGGTTTGCCCAGCGTAAGCTTAAAAAGCGCACGGACGCCAGTTTTTTTTCGACCTTTTCACTGAAATCGTTAGTGCTTGACTTCCTTTGGTCATAAATACATTATTTTCTACAGAAACCTTCCTCGAGATATCCTTTACAGAATGGTGAAAACCGCATCAAAATCCATTCAGTGGTTCTCGAGATTACCCGTGACATCCAAGAATCGGGGACTTTGTTTTATACTAAGTAGAGATTATACGCCAATCAGTATAATTTAATATAATATAATCCCCCTTCCATCCAATCTTAGTTTGACTTTGAATTTTGCGGAACGAAAAGTTCACAGTCGAAATGAGAGTTGCACTTCCAGGAAATGGCGAGGTGAATGAAACTCAAATCCCCCTTCCGTCCAATCTTAACTTGACTGTGTTTCACAGGCGAAATGAAGAAAACCCGAGTTGCACTTCCAGGGAAACTCCAAACCCAACCACCCTTCTCAGAAGTCTTAACTCAACACGACTCAACGGTTTGCTGCTGGCTGTATCTGGAGCAATACGCTCGTCCGCTAGCTAAGCAGTAACTGGGGTGATACACTCGCCCCTAGCTAACTCGTAAACTGTCGCTCAGTAGTTGAATGGACATGGTTGGAAGAAATTAAAACGTAAAAACACTTATAGTGGGCGATGTATTGAAGATAGACATATGCTCTCCCGGACTTTTTTTGTAGAACTTTTCATGCTGAACAATTCTTACACTCATAGTATTAGGATATTTTTAACGGTTTGCCCAGTCTAAGCTTACAAAGCGCTGGGACGCCAGGTTTTATTTTCGACTTTTCCACTGAAATCGTTACTGATCGGCTTCCTTTGATCATAAATAAATTATTTTCTACAGAAATCATCCTCGAGATATCCTTTACAGAATGGTGAAAACCGCATCAAAATCCATCCAGTGGTTCTCGAGTTTATCCGTAACATCCAAGAATCGGGAACTTTGTTTTATACTAAGTAGAGATGAGGCAAAATCAATCAATTCAGGCACTTACTCTAATGCTCAATTCCTACAACAAAACCATTCGAAAATTGTCTGTCCTTTGATGACAAGTTAAGCATGTGCTTTCTTCCCAATCGAGCCGTTCCTCCTGATTTGAGGATGTTGGGTATTAGGAAGTTTGCGAAGGGAGCTCCTATATTCTCAAGGGTCAGAACATATGAAGAGAACATCAGAGAAATACTACCAAACTATAATGAATCTTACCTGGATGGAGCATATAAGCCATAGCGTCCATCTTTTGTACAACTTCCTCCCCATTTAGGGACGGTGCGCACCACACGCTTGTGGCGAATGTCAAGCATACTTCCCTTCTCGGGGTCGATCATGGCAACCAGAGTAGCTCGGTGTGGCATGGGTACTAGTGCCACCACATCCTGCAGGAAAGATATATTAGTAGCACAAGAGGAGCTTCAAACAACTGATAATATTGCAATACAGACAACAGCTCAGCTGTGTTCAAACACCAGATCCATGAAATCTCCGAACTGGCATGACCGATATTGGTGACAACGCGATGTTGGCTTGAGAAATGGAGAAGAAGTGGAAAGGAACTGGTCACCCTACCGCAAGTAAACTCTTGTTCAGATCGCCATTCTGTTGGCTGAGAACCTTTCTTTTTTAATGTTGTGTTAATGGCTACTGATAACCGAGGGAGGCAGAGATCAAGAAAATAATTTTTACAATGAAATTCAACTTAATGTGTCTGACTTTCTATTTTTTTTTCTCATGGCCCGGAGTAAGTTACTACTTCACTTTATATTTCTACTTTCAGAATAATGCACAAACTATACAGAGTGTAAAAATGAGGCACCGCCTTTGAAGGATCAGTCCCTTGAAATCCCCTAAAATCGTTTGTCTGAATATGATATAGCGAGGTTGCGTGCAGCTTTTTTGCGAAGATAATTGTCATAGTACCCCCCGATCGGTTACAATAATTGCCGACTGCTAACTACCCCACCACTATCAAATAAGTTATTGTTAACAATCATGCATCCACTTGTAAAATGTTTCAAAATTTGTGATTTGTGTTTCTAATTATTAATTAATTTATTATTTGTGCTGTATGAGCTTTGCACATATCGTGTAAGGCTGCAATATATATATATATATATAATTAGCTTACACGGAGAATTTAAGCCAAGCCGCTACTGCCATATGATCTAGGTTTGGATATACCTAGGTTAGGTTGGAACGTTGGTATAGGGCAAAAATAGTTTTCTGTATTACACATGCTAATAGTGATTAAAATTTGTCTTTTTATGTGAGAAGTTATTCTACAAAGTTTTATTGTGATAGAACCACATCTTGAGGTGCCGCAAAAGCCTTGAACATAATTTTTTGTCCTTAAATTTTCAAATTTTCTAGAATTTTATTTTTTATCTTATTGATGGTTTTTTATGTTTATTATTTGAATTTCATTAAAACTACGCCTAAAATAATGCAAAAAATTAAAATTCGTTGTCCATCATCATTTTATAGGCACAAAATTAATAGATAATAAAACATGAATAAATAAATGTTTTACTTTAATAATGCACTTTTTAGGCTTTGTCGTAGTAAGATAGGGGTAGAAATGATATTGTAATGATTTTTCTCTGACTAAAACTTATTTAAGGTACTTAGAATGTCTCCTTTCATTTTTATAATACAGTGATAATATTGAACCAAATCAGAGTGTAGAAAAGGTACTTATCCTAAGCAATAAAGTCATAACCATTGAGATAAGAACACACATTTATTCATAAAATGCAAATAATAGACAAATAAAACATTATAACAAAGCTAAATCAATATTCAATGTTCTCAAATACATTTTAGGCAAAGTGTGTATTTGTTTCAAATTTTGGCATCATATTGTGTGAAGCAATTCTGGCTTTGACATATCCATTTCTTTCTTCTAGACCACAAACACAGATTGATGATTCTGTTAGAAGTTTGATTATGGTACTCTTTCCACTGCTTGTGTATGACAGGAAAAACGTGGAAAATCAATAGAATGCATCAGGCAATTTTCTCTTGCTTCACTTATGTACTTGGCTAAGTCCTCATCAGTTACGTGCTTTGTCATCGGTGGTTCTGTGATTGTTACATCAGCCCAATTGATCATGTCGATGTAATCTTCAGCTTTGAAGTTTAGTTTAGGTCTCACAAACTTCGTACCTCATTCTTCTGTTCTGACCTTGCCTTCAAAAGTCGTCGGAGGCCTAAATCTCTTATGTGTTTTCTCTCATCACTTAACATACAGACAAGCATGTTTTCAGGGTGAACGTAGTAGCCAATTCTTTGAATAACCGGGTCGATTACTTTGAGATGTTCGTTGCAAAGGTAACGTGAAAACGAAATCAGACTCCGTAAGTGTTTGATTCAGCCAGAAACTCATCTACTGTATCATAATCTTCAGGTTGAAGCACATCAATTCCAGACATATTGGCCGATTCTAGCGGCAACTCGTCATCTGAATCATCAGATTGAAGCACCACGTCATTTTGTGCTGTATTAGTTGCTCAGCTTCTAAATGTTGTTTGTATTTAAGCTCTTGTCGAATCACCTTTAACTTTCGATCCTCTCTCTGGCTCAAAATCTTAGTAACCGACTTATCAAGTATGCTGATAAACATTTTCCTATCAGTTCATTGATCTACTAAAAACTTTTGTTCAAGCACAGGTACTTTTTTTGTCTGTTGTACACTTACACTCTGAGAGCAACTTGCACTTGCAAGATGCTATATTAAAAAGACGCTTATTTTCATTTTAAAATTTGTCTACAGCTAAATCATAATTTTCTGTGCCTTTTCTTCCCTTTGATCTCAATATATTTCTATACTTGTCATGATATGCTTTTCCCATTTGCAACATACGGGTATGAGACACTGTAGGAATTGATGCTTTAACCCAAACATTTTCAACATTCTCCATTAGAATATCTAATATCTCACTCACCGATGGCTCTTTTGTTGATATATCTCGTTTCAACTCATGTCGAATATAAAGGTAATTCTTCATGACATCATCATAGGTTGGTAAATAAGTATCACTCAATACTTTAGGATGACCGAAAATAGGACATTCCCACTGAAGTCTAGTCTGAACTCACTAAGACAACTTCTCTGCCATCTCATTAACAAAAAACTTGTAAGTATTATGCAAATACACTAAAGGTCTATTAACAAATTATTTACTGACATTACCAACACGATCAAAATTAATCATTCGCAACTTGCACTTCACAACAACTACTTGTGTCTCACTCCAACACTTGGACTGGACTGACCTCCGAGGCATAGAGAGACAAGTCGCGACATGAAACGGTACACTCCCCCTCCCACCTACTTGCTGCAGACAAGCTGTAACACGCTTCCCCCTCCACTCTAACCGTACATACTATGTCACCAACTATGATCACATTGATCAGCTGTTTGCTAGTGCATTTTAGTCACCTAAAACTGCAATTTTTAAGCAGAAATTGATAAATACAACAATATTTTTCGCCGATCCAAATGTATTGAAATTTCGTAAATTTCACTAAAAAATCACAATTTCTAACCCTTAGCGGCACCTCTTACCCTACTCCAATCGTGTTCAAATTTTACAATTGATTTAATAATAGCAAAAGGCAACTTATTATCACTATTACGTATTGAAATTGAAAACAATATGTTTTCGTTCCACCCTAACCTAGGTAGTTCATTTACACATGTGTACCGATTATGAAACTAATGAAAACAAACAAAACCTGGACATGGTGAGTTTCAAATCCTGGTCCACAGCTTCACAAGTCAGCACGCTCCCACGGAACTATTGGCATTCAACCTTACTTGATGTGTGGCAAGTTGTAACCTGAACCCAATATTATCTTAAGGAGTATTTGGATTTGACCACATCTTTTCCGTTATTCTCATGAGGCTGAGTGATTCCGTTCGCAGGCCATCTAACACACGACTCTTGGAAGAGGAGTCTTAATTTGTGCTCTTGGATCAGGAAGGTGTCCGATGTGAATGTGAACGTTTAAAACATGTACCAGTTTGTACTCATGTTATGAAATATTGTATCACTCGTATTCATTCCAAGGACAAGTACTCACGTACCTTCACTGCAGATTGTTTGAGAGGGATTTTGTTGGATATAGAGCCAGTTCGGGCATTGATCACGTAGGCAGCATCTCTGTTCCCTTTGTCAGCACCAATAGCGACGATGTTTGCGCCATCGCACGTGACCACACCAGCCTTGAAGGGCACCCCCGTGATACATCGGACAGGGTATTCTACTGCATAAATACGAACGCCATCTGAAACAATGAAAATCATACACATTTCAAAGGATGTTCGTGAAAGGGCGTTCTCAACAATGGACTACATCCGAACAGTTAATTCATTGGTGGCAGGAAGAATAATGAATGTAAGTGATCTTCAGAACAGTTTTCGGGTAAAGAGGCCGTGTAAATCGTTTCTTGATGTCTGACGTTCTACCAAGTGTGGCTGGCATTATCAAAGATTTGTTCTGAATAGCTTGAAGTGGCGCTTGTCTGAGGTTTATACTGTATAGGCTGAAACTGAGCAATTTTTCTAGGTTTGTGTGCCGTGTCACGGACACCAAGAGCCCGCTGATGAGCCAGATTGGTGTTCTTAGGTGAAACCCCACACAAGTCATGGCACAAACCTAGAAAAATTGCTCAGTTTTAATTCACTGGCCGTGAAAGCCAATATACCATCTTTATTTAGGCTGTTGGAATATTCTCGAAAATCTATGAAATGTGTGTGGTTTCCGGTAGTATTTGGTTGACAGTTCTCTTGTTGTTGCTACGTTATTGATATACACGATGTGATATGGCAGGCTACTGTGGGAAGCTCCGCCCAGTGACGGACGGTCCCCATATTTTGTTAGAGTACCTCAATTTTTCGATTGAAGTTTTGAGGGTATATATAAAATTCTTCTCTGTGCAGTCTGGTGTGGTGGTTCAATATCCTGGAGAGTATTTCTGTCTCTTTAAAATGAATTACGTGATCTCTTTCTCATGCATGTTCTGCTACGGCAGATTTATATGTTTGATGGAGTCTGCAGTACCGTATCTCGAATGTTCTTAAAATCTTGTTATTACAATTTGGCTGCATGAACATGGCATTTTGTATAGACTTGCAGAGGCCAGTGGGTCAATAGGATATGTGGGTCTCCTGAGAATGTGACTTGATTACTTTGTGTTGGTCTGTAAATTGTTTCTATTGAATAGCTCTTAAATATTCTTCCTATTCTGTCCATGACACTTTCTATGTAACATGGATAGGCTTTGCTACTTGCTTGTGTTTTATTTTTCTTCCCAGGTAGGTTGTGGTTAATATTATAAGAAATCTAACCACCACCCAAGCTACCAGATAGCTGCCATCATAACGTTAATAGACCGAGCTAAATGCCTATCACAAGTAAACAACCAACAGGAGGAAATAAAATATATTACAACAGCATTACTCGCAACTGGCTACTCCAGCCCTGAAATTAACCAAGTGCCACGTCCACCAAAGAACAACTCACCTGGGGAGAAACATAGTAATTATACTTAAGCATCATTTCATAGCAAAAAAAAGTTATGGAATTATTTATATTTAATTATTTATAAGTACCACCCTCCTCTAGATATTGATTTTAAGTTGGCAGTTTACCATCAACCTCTTTCAAGCAACTATAGTTAACACAATTTTGATAAAGGAAATTATATTGGTCTCAATAACTACTTAGCTACAATAGACTGGAGCTCTGCATTGAAAGAACAAGACATAAATTCTGCTGTAAGCATCTTTTACTCTATATGAAGGCATTGATAGATTTATTCCTCTTGCTTATTATAAGGACCCATGTTTCCCAAAGTGGTTTAACAGTGAACTAAGAGCCAGTGTCTTACAGAAGAAATCGACCCATAACTTATACAAAAAGTCGGGCAGCACTCATGATTACTATGCTTTCTCCGAGCTTAGGGCCAAAAGTAAACACCTGTCTAAAGTACGGTATGATGTGCTGAGTATTTAAACAAAATTAGATTTAATCTCTACATTGACCCAAAAAGCTTTTGGGCTTTTATCAAGACAAAAATGAATGATAGAGGTATTCCTGGTACAGCTTATCTTGACAATGTGAACGAAAGTGATGGACCAGGTATTGTCAAACGTTTTGCTAAACATTTCTCCTCAGTCGAAAAGGAACCAATAGTTAACACCCCAAAATTTGCAACTCCCTTCTCTATTAATGTCTCCATCTGCCGGGTAGAAAAGACTGATATTTATAATAAATTAGAGAAACTCTCAAATAACAAATCATTTGGTCCTGTTGGTCTCCCACTAATTGTATTAAAATCTTGTCGATTCATTATAACAGAACCATTATTCATCTTATTTAATCTCTCTCTTGGAACTGGTAAATTTCCTCATATATATTGAAGAGTAGCTATGTAACTCTTGTCTTGAAAGGTGGTGACAAATCCAATGTTAAGAATTATAGAGCTGTTTTTAAATTATCGTTTATACCCAAATTATTTGAATCTATAATTACTGACAAAATTACACCCCATTTTTCCTCCTACATAATTGAACTACAGCATGGCTTTATGCCAGGTTGATCAACATGTACAAATCTCCTAGTTTATTCTGAGTACTTACTGAAAGCAGTAGAAGAGTACAATCAAGTAGACTGCATCTACACTGATCTAGCCAAAGCCTTCTACTCTCTAGACCATAAAATTCTTCTTTTAAAATTACAATCCTATGGTATAAAAAACCCTCTATTATCATGGCTGTCCTCATATTTAGAAGGCAGAACTCAGATTGTCAAAATTCTCCATTTCTTATCTTAAACAATGCCTGTCTCTTCTGGCGTTCCGCAAGGTGCCCATCTTTCTCCTTTGTTATTTCTCATCTTTATTTATGATATCAATACAGTTTTCAAACATGCCAAAATCCTCCTGCTAGCCAATGACACAAAATTCTATATGAAAGTTCAATCTCTACAAGACTGTATTGAACCCGTATCCGCTCATGTCTTCAATATTTCTCTGAGAGCATGCTTACTCTTTGTGCTCACTTGTGTACAACACACTCTGAAGCTTCCTCATGATTATAATGCTATTTTGACTTCGACGAGGACAGCTTATTTTCTTCCTGGATATATTTTATACATAATTTTGCTACTGCATATCGCAGGAACGTACAACATGTAATTCTGTTTTATTTACCATTTTATTATGCCTTTGGAATTGGTAAATCATAATTATGGTAAAGGTATTTACACCGCGGATATGCGGAATTAATGTAAGTAGTCACTCAACGACTTACAAGTTCCTACGAACCCAGGAAGGAGTTCCTGACTACGACACACAGTTTTGATAGTCCGCTGAGGCTGGACGTGTTTTTCATATAGTTCGTCGCATCGACGAAGACCACGTTTTTGTGCGAAGTGCACCAATATAAGTGTTGAACAATTATCTACAGCCATCGTGCTGAACGCACTGTATTATCCAACAGAATAGTTTACTTTGAGGCCACGCAAGGCCTGTGCTACGACATTTGCGAAGAAAGTTTGCTTTTTGAATGAAATCACAATTTTCGTACTTCACCACGTGGAAGACCTATCTTTGAAACTTGTGACCACGCTGTTAAGAGCAGGTCATCTTCTGTGTGAAACGAGGCTCAAAAATATTGAGACCACATTCAACTATTATAGCTCATCGAACGCTATCGTCAAAATAATCACCGGCAATGTCACGCATCATGTACATTTCGTCGTGATTGCCGAGATTTTGTGTTATTTTCTTTGTTTTGCACTAGTAAGTAGAGTCAGTGAAAGATACCACCTGTTGTATCGTAGATTCTGTGGCAGGACAATCCAGAGCCATTTTTGCTATTACCTGCACCTGTGTAGAATCAATGTGCTATTTTTGTGCAGTTTTACGTTATAACTTCTGTGATATTCGTCAAATTTATCACCATGCTGTGTGAAACGTATCACGTGTTCGACATATTCTAATTATTAGACGTGATGTCCATTATGGAGTAAATTCCCAATGATGAGGGAAGCGCCTTCGAGATAATTCAACCATGAGGAGGAAAATCCAGCAGAACTGTCACGGACGAGCCATGTACGAGATCGAGGACGATGAAGATAGGCCAGGACCTTTGGTCTTCTTTAGGAGCGTATTAATCCCTCCATAGGAATGGAGATGAATTACCCCTCTCAGCCTGGAAACAGGGAGGTGAACAACGTATTCATGTCACTGTGAGTCCTGTAGCCTCATTTATGTACAAGGTTTGTCCATGTAGTGTAATTTGAGTAGTAATTTTTAGCCGAAACTGATAGAGACCACGCAGGCAGGGCTATTATATTATAATGTCTTTCTTCTTTGGAACTGGGACAATATTTATGAGCCACCATGTGCCGTATTTTCTACGGTGGTGCACCATGCACAGCTTGTTATTTTCAGTGTATAAAACTGAGCCACGTGAGAGCTGAATTTCTTATATCAGACAACTGATATCTTCACTATGGAGACGAGATTCGTCTTATTTTACGGAACACCCTGTTTAGGATCCCTCGATTACTTTGATTTTGAGCTTACCGTATCAGTTGGACAGTCGAGAGTTACTGACACATTTTTGTACGGTTTATTTAACGTTATTTGTGGACGCACTTTTCCACAAGAGTTCCGAGTGGGAACTAACACATGTATTATAATAATGACTTAACCTGGTCATGAACCCAGGAATATCATCGTATCAGTTCACAACACAGAAGGATTAAGGTGTTGTTTTATAATTTTGATAATGTGCTAAGCTGTGAGCACGACAACATGAAAGTTAGAATGAGTAGGAAGCGAGTGAAACATCTTCCATTTTAAAGCAGTTGAAACTGCATGTGTACAGTCTACGTTTTACGTGTATTTGACATTTAATAAAAGTTATACCATTAGGCAGGGCAGGTTATTCTGATAAACACTCTTATGGAATAATGAACAATGTTTAGCAATCTAACGATCACTAATATGACCTAAGCATGTGATTTCCGTACGATAAATGTGCACAGTTTTGATAAAAGTAATGTGGACGAGCCATGCACCCTTGTCAGTGAATGAGTGAGAGGTGACATGCCTCAAGGCTAGGCAGACCAGCGAAACTGGTTATATCTATCCCAGCATTCAATGCGAGACCCGACAGTATTGATTAATATTTGTAGACCATTGACGTCACCAAACATTTGTGGAATGTTGAAAGCCATGTTTCTAGGAATATGAAATAAGCTTTGAGCCAGCAGCTGATCGCTGCGTACACCTGTATTTTACCGCTATGCAGAGCGAGGACGACTCATGTGTAGGAGCGTCTTATAGTCACGCTAATGACCCTGTTCATTTAGCAGATTGTAATTAAGGTTTATTCTTGAATGTAAATTGACCCAGTAATTGTTTAAGGCTAGTTAGCTCACGTATTTGTTGTGTCTTAGAACACAGATTTTTGTGATGGCTGGATGGAATGAATATCCCATTCTTTATTGGTGTATTTCGGCGATATTGAGCCTTAGAGCCAGACCGACCGATGAGTTTCTTGCGTGCAAACTGTGTAAGCCGCGCCAAACACACTTGTATTATTGTGCCCGAGCCATTGTTAGCTCAGAGAGTTACGCTGACCGTTAGGGTCATGTCTTCGAGTTAATCTCTGAAGAGATTTATGCAGCCTGCGACTGGTGTCTTATAACTAAACCATCTTAGGGAACTTAAACCTACTCGATAAACCTGAATATAAATCATATTTCTCACTGAACTAAACCGACGTGATAAATAACTTATAATTTGAGCATCATACTTTTAGTAACATTGTTTTGTTGTCCTACTCCGACGTCATGAGCTGCTTCATTCTATTTGGAAGTGAAACCTTAAATGAGCTGACACTACTTGATTTTTCGACGACTAAGAATCACTGGAAGAAGAAGTTCGTAAATCATGATCCGCGTGATTCTAAAGCGATGTAAGCCGTAATGATGATTATGCTGTTGCCAACCTAACTCACATTCTTGATATGACGATTGGGGGCAAAGAGCTTTCCTAATCTGCGTATGTAGGCTTTTGTGTACTTGTGTATTGACTTATTCTGAGTGCATAACCTGAATTGATCCCTGTTAGTTACACTACTGTTATTTTGATAGTCTGTGGTCTACTATCATTAGCTTTATTTTAGTTCTTTGGTTACGACGCGTCTCGTCGTAATATTTTCATTCATGTCAGGATTTAGATAGATATTAAATGTAACTGTAAATGTGGACGTGGTACCATCCTAACTCAGGGATTGGATTTACTTTGCAGTTAAATGTAAATTTTATCGAGTCATTTGCTTGTAACTTTGCTTCGCGTCAAATTGTATCATGTGCCACGCGCCTAGATTAGTTTTTGCTTTTGCTTTCTTGTAATAAAGACTTTCGCGAGGGTTAGTTAATTTCACTTAGGGTTTGACTCACCATTGTAACTAGATTTGCGGAATAGCCGATTTTTATCCCTCCGAAGGAAGATAGGGGTTTCGTTGTTGAATAAAATATTCACGAAATTTTACTAAGACTTGATCTCTTTATTGTTAGCTTTGTGTTTTGCTGGTGTATTTCTTTGGGTGTCTTTGACATAATCCGTGCAAATGGACCCGATCTCTGGGACCAAGACTCTCGTGCAATACAAGCCCTTAAAGAAATGCATCCGATCCTCTCAGGTTGTGGGTTCGAAGGACGGGGTCATTCGAAGTACCATTTCTTTCGGTGGATGGTACTGCCCCCGAAAAATGAATTATTTAAGACTTAAATGAGAATATTTTCCAAGCCCATGATACTGTTACGGCTGTGAGTTTGTTTCATCGCTCGCCGCATGAGTCACAACTGCCCCAGGGCTGGGCTGCTCTGCCTCAGTGTATTGCGTGCGCCTTATGCAACAGGTCTACTAGGACAAAGGGATGGTCCAGAATATTCGTGACCGAGTCAGTGATGGAATCCTCGAGAATCCGTGGACCCTGGATGGGTCTAGAAGCATTTATTGAGTCACCGGCCTGCTATATAAGAGCGACCTGTCAAGCAGTGTGTTTGTGTGTTTTACGAACTAGTGCGAGCGATTTTCCTGAGCGACAGAAGTGTGGTGACGAAGTGCCGTGCGAGTTACGAAATCCAGTGACATTGTTTCCCCCAGCTTGTGGACAGCGAAACAGCGTGTAGCAGATTATCGTAAGTAACTGTAGTTGGTGTACATGAGGAAGAGGTGCAGGTAGCTTCTGTCAAGGCCACCGGACTCATTAAGACGGTTTAACTTCGGTGGTTTGTTGACAAGTGAAAGGGGCAAGAGCGTTCAAGGAAGAGACTTGAGGAAACTGGAGTAAGGTTCTTAATTGCTTGTATTTGCTGTTGAGTGGTGTATATTTCCAGCAAGCAATAAAGCTAACTTCTCTTTAAAGCAGTAATTGGTGTTGTGCTTTCTACCCACCGTAATCCAGTTAACGGAATTGCCACTAGGGGGTGGCACGTAACAAATATGTGACAGAAGTGAGATTACGAACTCAAGCACAAACACAACACCTGACGGTCCTGGTTTCAAAACCCGAGCAGGTCATTTTCTCTAATTTTCCTGTGAGTGCATGCCCTTTACAAGACAAACAACTAAAATGGAGGCGCAATTGGCAGCATTGCTAGAAAAGTTAAGTGGCATGGAAACCAAGATGGAAGACGGCCAGAAGAAGATGGAAGATGGCCAGAAGAATTTAACCAAGGACCTAACTGCCAAATTAGAAGACGGCCAGAAGAAGATGGAAGACGGTCAAAATAAGTTAGCGGAGGACCTGAAGAAGATGGAGGACGGCCAGAAGAAGATGGAGGAGGGCCAGAAGAAGTTAGCCGAGGACCTAACTGCCAAACTAGAAGACAGCCAGAAGAAGATGGAAGACGGTCAAAATAAGCTAGCGGAGGACCTGAAGAGGATAGAGGACGGCCAGAAGAAGGTGGAAGACGGTCAGAATAAGTTGACACAGGACCTGAAGAAATTAGAACTGGGTCTGCGTGAGGAAGTCACGGCAGTGGAAAAGAAGTTCGACGACTTACAAGTGGAAGTTGCCGAGCTGCGCCAACGCCCGCTGATGGGGGTGGAGGAGAAATTCAACGACTTACAAAAGGAAGTTGCCGAGCTGCGCCAACGCCCACTGACGGGGGTGGAAGAGAAATTCAACGCTTTACAAAAGGAAATTGCTGAGCTGAGCCAACGCCCGCCGACGGGGATGGAAGCGAGATTCAACGCTCTACAAGAGGAAGTTGCCGAGCTGCGCCAACGCCCGCCCACCGTTACACCTGGAATATCAGGAACGGGACATAGCAGAGTGACGCCCCCAACCTTCGACGGAAAGGTCCCGTGGAGCACCTACTTACGTCAGTTCGAGGCGGCCTGTTCCATAAATAACTGGAACAACACAAAAAGGCTACAGCTCTCATTGTAGCGCTGAGAGGTGACGCCCTAAACGTCCTTCAGGCCATCCCGACTGGATCCCAGGACTACGCTTCACAGATCGCCCATATGGAGTCCCGATATGGAGATAGCCATCTTCAGCAGGCCTACCAGATGCAGCTCCGGACCCGGGTACAGAAGAACGCGGAAACCCTGCAGGAGTTCGAGATGGACATCGCTCGCCTCGTAAGGCTTGCCTATCCAACAGCGCCGTCCGACTTTCTGGAGCAGATAGCGACGCAGACCTTCACCGACGGGCTACGGAACTCGGACACACAACAGGCGCTGCGACTCGCGCGCAATAAGACCCTGGCAGATGCGCTGAGCCACGCACTTGAGTTCGAGACGGCAAATCAGGTATGTAGAATGCGCGCGCGGGTGCGTCAGGTGGACGTCGACGAACCAGCCAAAGCCGACAAGACCAAGCCCCTGGCCGATGAACTGATGGAGGCGCTAGGCCGGTTCTTCAAGAGTCGCAGTACCACCAACAAAAACGTAGCCGAAGGACATCCGGAGTGGCGGCCGGGAAGAGGACTACCGACCTGCTGGACCTGCCGTAAGAGAGTCCACCTGAGCAAGGACTGCGGTGATCGCCGCAGCCAAGGGTTTCCGACGGGACAGTCAGTCGTAGGGAAACCGCGCGGCCCAGGAAAGCAAGTATCAGCCAGCCTTGGGGGGCAAAGATTGGCTTGTGACAGTCGTCAAGCCCCGGCAGTCCAAGTTCGTGTGACGCAGTTACGGAGGGATAATAGCAGCCTGATGTTCGACAGAGTCGTCAACGGAGAGAGCTGGCCCATGCTAATCGACACGGGAGCATCGAGGACCATCGAAGTCCCACCGTGATCCCGAAGTGGAGAGTGCAACCCACACAAAGGAACCTCCAACTAATAACGGCGACTGGAGAGACTGCACCGGTACGTGGCGAAGCATCACTGGAGTTCGTCATTGGTCGACGGACGGTGAAGCATCCAGTGCTTGTGGTTGACGTATCAAACGAAGTGATCATCGGACTAGACTTTCTGGACCAGAACGACATCATCTTGGACCTGAGTACCAACACTCTGCACCTCGGAGGTGAGGAACTTGCTTTGCAACCAGCGCACGAGTCCATCACCGCACGACGAGTAAGGCTGAGAGAAGACATCTTCGTTCCCGCCAGGACGGAGGTCAGTGCTGCCGTAATTGTCGACGGAACTGCTGATGGAGTGGCGGCTGTCATCGAGCCAAAATATGAGGACATCCAGACAAAAGGATTGCTAGTTGCCAAGACCCTCATCAACACGACGTCTCGGCCGTACGTCCGCCTGTCCAACCTGAACGACTACGACATTACGGTTCACCGGGATACCAACCTAGGAATCTGCGAGCCCGTTACTTGGATTGCCCGCATCACAGATAGGACGGACGGACACCTGCAGACGGACAACCGAAGAAGACGCGCACTGCCAGAAGAACTACAGAAGCTGTACCAAGGATCCCAGGACCATTTAGACGAGGAGCAATCACGCCAACTTCAGGACCTGCTACGCGAATTCCAGGATGTCTTCTCCGTGGGGAGCAAAGACTTCGGTAGGAGAAGCTTGGTCCAGCACAGAATCGACGTTGGGGACAGCGCACCGATTAGGGCCCCATTCCGACTGAGAAGGACCAACTCTTCACATGGACAGCAGAATGCCACAGTGCCTTCGAACAACTCAAGCAGGCTCTGTGCACCGCGCCTATTCTGGCCTACCCCAGACCTGGAACAAGGTTCATCGTCGATACCGATGCCAGCGACTTTGGTATAGGGGGAATCCTGTCGAAAATAGTGGACGGCGAGGAGAGAGTAGTGGCCTACTTCAGCAAAGCCTTGTCAAAGCCAGAGAGGAACTACTGCGTCACCAGGAAGGAACCGCTCGCCATCGTGAAGACCATCGAACACTTCCACAAGTACCTGTACGGGCAAGAATTTATCATCAGGACCGACCATGCATCCCTGCGGTGGCTCCTGAACTTCAAACAGCCCGAGGGTCAACTCGCGCGGTGGTTAGAGAGGCTTCAACAGTACAACTTCGAGATCCAGCACAGGAAAGGCCAACTGCATTCTAATGCCGACGCCCTGTCACGAAGACCGTGCCCCGAAGACTGCACCTTCTGTACTAGGAGGGAGGAGAACACCGGGATACAGTGCCGACGGTCTACTGTGGAACTTCAAGGGAACCGGAGCCGCGAATCTTTCACGCGGGCACAAGCAGAAGATGATGACCTGGGACTGATAGCCGAATGGAAGAGGGCCTGTGTCCCCAGACCCGGGTGGAACATTGTGAATGACTGCAGCCCAAAGTTTAAGTCCTACTAGGCGCAGTGGGACTCGCTGATTGTAAGGGATGGCCTCATCTGCCGCGCCTGGGAGTGCACCGACGGGAAGACATCTCGGGAACAAGTCGTCGTTCCAAAGGCTATGACGGAGGAAGTCCTGAAGGAAGTCCATGGAGGATCATCTGGTGGACACCTAGGGATAAAGAAGACCCTGGAGAAGCTGAGAGAGCGGTTCTACTGGATCGGATGCCGAACCGACGTGGAGAACCACTGCGCGAGGTGCCACGATTGCGCAGCCAGCAAGGGCCCAGGACGAAGTCGACGGGGTCCACTGAAGACCTACAACTTGGGCGGCCCAATGGAGAGAGTGGCCATCAATGTTGCTGGGCCATTCCCGTTAAGCGCGGCAGGGAACCGCTACATATTGGTCGTCAGCGACTACTTTACCAAATGGCCGGAGGCGTATACGTTCCCTAACCAGGAAGCCGCGACGATTGCAGAGACCCTGGTGAAGGAATTCGTCAGCCGGTACGGAGTACCCTGGAGCTGCACTCCGACCAAGGGAGGAACTTCGAGAGTCGCAGGTGTTCCAGAACCTATGCCAGCTGCTGGGAATCCGGAAGACAAGGACAACGCCGCTACACCCTCAGTCCGACGGGATGGTAGAGCGATTCAATCGCACCATCGAGAACCATCTCCGAATAGTCGTCAGCGAGCAACAGAGGGATTGGGGCAAACATCTTCCACTATTTCTCCTGGCCTACCGCGTCGCCGTGCATGAAGCCACCGGGTGCACACCAGCCCGGGCCATGTTTGGGAGGGAGCTCCGTCTACCTGTCGATCTTGCCTTCGGCCGACCTGGGAATGATCCGGTCTCGGTAAGCCAGTATTGTCAAGAACTGGTCGACCAACTGGAGGACGTGCACGCGTTCGCGAGGAGGAAACTGCGGATCGAGACCGACCGAATGAATACCCGATACGACCAACAGACGGATGCCGGCGGATTCCACGAGGACGACCTGGTCTGGCTCTTCAACCCATTACGGAAGGAAGGCCTGTCACCCAAACTGCAGAAGTCCTGGGAGGGCCCGTACCGAGTCGTGAAACGGATCAACGATGTCGTCTACAGGATCCAGCGGAGCCCGAGGGCGAAGATGAAGATCGTGCATCGAGATCGCCTGACAGCCTACGAAGGGACACAGACGGACCAATGATTGATCGGGACGATCAGCCTTTTAGGAAGGGGATGGTGTTACGGCTGTGAGTTTGTTTCAACGCTCGCCGCATGAGTCACAACTGCCCCAGGGCTGGGCTGCTCTGCCTCAGTGTATTGCGTGCGCCTTATGCAACAGGTCTACTAGGACAAAGGGATGGTCCAGAATATTCGTGACTGAGCCAGTGATGGAATCTTCGGGAATCCGTGGACCCTGGATGGGTCTGGAAGCATTTATTGAGTCACCGGCCTGCTATATAAGAGCGACCTGTCAAGCAGTGTGTTTGTGTGTTTTACGAGCTAGTGCGAGCGTTTTTCCTGAGCGACAGAAGTGTGGTGACGAAGTGCCGTGCGAGTTACGAAATCCAGTGACATTGTTTCCCCCAGCTTGTGGACAGCGAAACAGCGTGTAGCAGATTATCGTAAGTAACTGTAGTTGGTGTACATGAGGAAGAGGTGCAGGTAGCTTCTGTCAAGGCCACCGGACTCATTAAGACGGTTTAACTTCGGTGGTTTGTTGACAAGTGAAAGGGGCAAGAGCGCTCAAGGAAGAGACCTGAGGAAACTGGAGTAAGGTTCTTAATTGCTTGTATTTGCTGTTGAGTGGTGTATCTTTCCTGCAATCAATAAAGCTAACTTCTCTTTAAAGCAGTAATTGGTGTTGTGCTTTCTACCCTCCGTAATCCAGTTAACGGAATTGCCATTAGGGGGTGGCACGTAACAATACAGTTTAACATGGCAATATAAATGCTGGAACTTGACGCAAACCAGTCGTGTTAGCGAGGAGCAAGGCAGGGAGATTCTGATCTCGTGATATGTTGCGCAGTAGAGACTTCTAGAAGGTTGAAATCGACATAGCAACAGTGAATTTGCTAAGGAATATTATAATGAGTGTTATAATTTTTGTCATTGGACATAAGCCCCCAGCCAATGAGGAGAGCTCTTATGGAAGACGGGAATACCTTCAACTATATTATATGGAGAATTTATGCATTTAGGCCCCAAGAAGGATATTTTATTCATTGGTAATGAGAAGAAATTTAAAGGAAACTATTACAGAGACTTTAAAAGGAGCTGAATGGTCTAATTACGCAGTAATAAGCATTGTTAAAGTGCGCGCTAAATTTATGGAGGGAGTCAGAAAAGGCCGCCAAAGCTTCGAGGTTCTTTATCCTACAGACTTCGAAGAGTGTAGATGTGTTTACCGGGTTAACCGAGATCCCGAAGGTTTTATCGGAGTACGGTAGTGAGACCACTCGTGGAGACAGCGCGATCGCCGGGAAGATATAGGAGATCCCGAGCTTTGAAACTAGGCGAAGTTTGCAAGTTTTTGATATTGCATTAACTCACATATAATTGAGAATAGACTTCGGCCAATTGTATAATCATACAGTACAAACTGTATTTTAGTATTTACTGAAATTTAAGCGTCACAAATTGTATAATTTCGAAGATATAGACTTTTTAAAAGTGAACTAGAAAAGTGACGGACGCAAAAGCTAAAAGCATTTTAGTTGAAGCGAGACAGCAGTGAACACAAACCAAGTGAGTAACAGTGTCTTTACTTACACATTCGAGCAGTATATAAACATTTTTACTATGAACGCTAATATTCATCAGGACTTATTGTTCGATATTTATTACGATGTTGCGATGATGAGATAAAAACATTATGCGTGAGGGACATATTTGAAGCAGAGATTTAGGTGCAACATGGAGCTTCGTTAACCAGAATACTTCAGAATCTAGACGTTATGTACTCTTACATCTTGTGCATTCACGTCATTTCATGAACTTTATATAAAAACTACGAGCTCTAGAAATATTTCATTAACCATCTATATGAATATTTCTACGATAATTACTCAACGATGACACTGAACTATATCTATGACGGAGAAAAAACACAATATGAGAAGATTTGTCAAGATGCCCAGGGAAAGTCCCAGCAACCCAGAAGAATTATGCCAGAAGGATGTCGTTTGATGCCAGACGGAGTTTGGTGGTTACCGGAGAGGAAACGTCTTTCCTTATCCGAGGTCGCTGGTCCTAGGAAACGAACTGAGATCCAATTCAGTATCTTGGATTGAGGAACATCTAAGTATTTTCCCAAATACTTAAATTGATCTTCTATATATCGTCTGATAAGGTAGCAGTGTTATTTATTTTTATTTTGAGAGCTATTTAGTGGCATTCTGAGCCAACGTTTTACTCCATATTTTATGTATTCCAATGTTTCGACATTTAAATATTCTTTATGTGTGTAACAAGATTTTATTCTGCAAGATCATTCGAGATGATCGTCTTTCTACATTTTTATATTTATTCTACGGATCAGTTTGTGAACTGACATATTTATTTGTTTTACGGAATCAGTATTCCTTATTTTAGACCAGTCATCTTAACTTTCGACGTTTCGAATTTATTTTGAGTTAAGGCTGTTGACATTTAGTCGCTGATGCCAATTAAATTCTTTTTAAGTAATTTAATTTGGGCACCTCATTGTAAAGAAATCATCAAGAGCAGAAGAAACCACGAATGATATTGTTATATCATCATAATTTCTATGAACTTTACGTCGCTCTGAAAACAAACATTCGTCAGGATATGATAGAAGTCATATTGTCATAGGCATTCGGTGTATCGAATGGAGACACATTGCGGAATTGACAATCCTTACTTTATTTGTGAAAGCTAAGAGCTTTAATCATTTAATTGTTTTTGGAAATATAACTTTGTAGAAGATAATTTTTATCTTACGACAGGGATTCGAAGCTGGTTTACCCTAGTCAATATTGAATTCTAACGGACATGATAAATAACATATGTGGTTATTTATACACTATATGTGGCGTCACGTCGTGTTGTGGAGCTGACATTGCATAGGCGTGTAATCTAAAGCTAGATCAGAAAGGTGGACAAAACAGTATTTTATTAATTTTATATGTGACAATACTGTGGACAATTAAGTATCTTTTTGTGAAGTAAACTTATGGAGGTCATACACGACTTGTCTAAGATCGTTCTTTATTTAAAGGAAGTTTCTTTTAAGAACAGGAGGAAGAGTTCAATGTGCCAGCGATTGAGTGTTACAATGCTGAAGATAATGACACTAATTTAAATGCAATTCCTACAGAAGAGATGTTGGTAACAATGACTGTGTTCAGAATTGTCCAACATAGTGGATGTGATTTTAATACCATATACTGTGTATATTTCAGGTTATGTGGAGAGATGTGTGTACTCATGCAAAGGTTTTACCGCATTAGAGGTAAGTTATTGAATTATAGTTCTTTTGGCAAGAACAAGGCATTAATAGAAAAGGAGTCATTGTGTTGAGAACTCCCCATTCATGTAAATTTTCGATTTTAGCAGTGATGACAAGAACGTTGATAAGCGGAAAATAAATTGAGAGAGTAATTGTCTACATGTTCACTAATACTTTTATTAACTTTTATTAACACGGAGTTGAGTATTTACGTGCCTCTGACCTTTGGTGGTTGAACGCATTTGACTGATATTGTCTATTAAACTAATTACGACAAAGTGTGTGGAGTATAAGAACATTGATAAATGTTTAAGAAAGCATATGTGAAGATCACATTGTATATAGAAGAAAGAGAAGTATATTTGTTGAAAGAGAGCTACGACTCTATTTTATAACGTTAAACATAACGATTCAGTTCTTGTAAATATTTTCGCAATTATTTAGTTAGGGAAATAATTTTGTAATAATTATTTGTTCGATGTTTTTTTTTTTAATTATAGGGTATTTCTGAATGAATGTTTTTAGAATGAGTGCTTTTAATGTTGTTAAGAGTGATTGAACAACTCCGGCAGTCATGATTGTCGAGAGGGAGTGTATGAATTCTAGTGTTAAAATTTGAAAGTGAGTGTTTGAAAGGCGCATGAGATATGAAGAGTTTTTTATAGAGAAAATGTAAATTTAAACGCGGCGACTGTACGCTACACAGCGCGGTCACAGTAAATGTGGGGATGTGTATTCCCGTTAGATATTTCAAGGCCAGTCTATTATATAATGTGGACAGTTGTTGGCAGTCCACAGCCTTCTTAAGCAAGACAGCCTCACGGCTGATTGATCGAGAATGTGTGTCATTCTTTGAAAGAGAGCGCGCGGCCAGATGTGTTACGAGAAGCGTGCCGGTATTTTAGAGCTCTTCAAGAATGTTTGGCTTTCAAATAATTGTCTTAAACGTTTTAAATATTTCTAGTAGGCTCAGGCCAGTGAACATTTGTTGCTATTTAACTGACAGCATAGTAAATTCAATAGTGTATTTGTTGTAGTAGAGGAGTGAGTATGAAAGTGTGTAATTAATTTATTAATTAATTATTGTTATTTATTGTTTAAAATTAGTTATAGTTTACCATTGTTATAATACATTTACTCAGTTCTTTTTTCGTTGTTGTCTTCGAGTGATTTATTTTAAATATAATAGAAACAGTGGTATCGTGAAGCCGTTTATAGGTTGGAGCTAAGTTCCTGCAGAGACCCCGAGAAAATTAAGGTAGGTGCTTTCGAGCCAGTGTATTTTGTTGTATATTTACGATGCCATTGATCAATACTCTGTAGATTCCCGAAGACCTTGTTGGAGCAATTCCTGATGGCTTTTTAGCCGGAGCTCATTCAGAAATAAACAATCCAGCTTTTTCTATGGATTCCCAACAGGCGTCTTCCCGAATTTACGGGTACAGTACCTGGATAACCTCCTCTTACAGGCTCAGTATACTTCTCTAGGAAGAACTTTGGCGTTTAGAAGAGTATTGTTCTTTAAATGGATTATTGCTCAATGAAACTGCATGCAAACTAGTTAGATTCTCAAAGAAGAAACAGGATATTGAATTCTCTTATCACTTTCTAACATATACTCCACTTCATGCTGTTAGAAGTATTCGTGACCTAGGAGTAACATTCTCAGACACACTTAATTTTAATGACCATTAGGAAAATATTAAAAACAAGGCATTGCAGAGATTAGGTTGCATAACTCGTTATTCCAAGGAATGTTGTTACTCAAATTCTTATTTCCTACTGTACTTTACCCTCGTCAGACCCTTAATTGAATAGTGTACACTGATTTGGAGCCCTTTCAGTAAAACACACATTGAAGGATTAGAGAAAGTACAACACAAATTTCTACGAATTTATGCGTATAGTTTTCTACATCCAATAACTAATCTAAACTACTCTTAAATAATGTTGCATTTGAAGCTGCCAACTCTAAAATCCCGTCGTGGTAATTTTTATATTCTTTACATGTACAAGATTGTAAACTCTCACATAGACTGCCCAGAATTATTAAATGAAATCAATATCTATGTGCCCGATGCGCAAGCATCATGTCTTTGAAACAAACTGGCATCCCACTAATTATGGTCTAAATGGTCCCATTGACAGAATGATGCGAATCTCAAATGGGGGCAGCATAGACTTGATCAATATTGATCAAAGACCCCTTAGACAGTATCTGATTTCCAATGCACTAGGAAATCTGTATGAATAGATTATACTCGTACATAAAATAGACTTTGTATATTACATTGTAAATATTCTTATTATCATTTATCCCGGATAAAAGAAAATTGTTTAAGCCGTGAATAAAGATGTATGTATGTATTACGTTTTCATTGAAAGGGAGTTAATTGCATAATAGGCATAGTGTGTCATGTTTGAGAAGCCATTTTACGATTACATAACCTCAAAATGCGGCTGTACGAAATTTTAAAATTAAGTTATTTTTTCTTGTGTCTTAATCATGCGATCAAAGTGAAAGTTTGAATAATGAACCTACGCAATAATTTTCATCTAATGGTACATCTGATCCCGACAGTTCTTTAAGACTTATTTCCTAGTAGTGATATTAATGATAGTTGGTCCAATCTTAGGTTCACTACTTTGATCTCTGTACATTGACTATCATCTCACTTCCTGTAATAATGTACCATACTGTTAGTACCTTTTCAGGGTGATATGTTTATAGGTTATGTATAAAATAAACTTACGTAATGTCTTTAATTTATAATGTCTGCTTTGAGGTTTTGTGGGTATCTACCGACCTACCTAGAGATCTCGGGTTCGAATCCGGGACGGGGTAGATACTTTTGCTACCAGATTATCATTTTAAATTTTGTAAATATTGTCAATTCAATTACAGTACAGTAAGTATGTAGTTAGTTTTAGTTGTAATTATGAAGTTAATTTGTTTATTAGATATATGTCATTGTTCTATTAGACTGTGGTGTGTGAGTGCGCTGGTGAGGGTGCATGTGAGTGGGCCTGGTGACGGACTGTTTTAGTGGTAGTATTTGTTGTTGGTGAAACTTTAGTATTTTTTTCGTTAGTAGAATTTTGGTATTAAATTGTTAGTAGAAGGTTAGTATTTTGTAGTAGAATTGCTCTTTACTTATTCTGAAAGGGAGTAGCAGCCTTTCAGAATAAATCAATTCTTTACTAGTCTAATAGACGGTTAAGATATTGATAATATAAGCCAACTAATGGCTACACTGCGTTCTGCTGCACGGCTGAAAGCAACGGGAAACTACAGCCGTAATGCTATTCCCGAGGATATGCACCTCTCTATGCATAATTACATGTGATGATGGCCTCCTCCCTTGTAAAATTTCAATCCGGAGGTAAACTAGTCCCCCGTTCGGATCTCCGGGTGGGGACTACTCGAGAGGGGGTTAACATCACAGAAGTGACAAAGAGGAAATCTGACATTCTACGGATCGGAGCGTGGAATGTTAGAAGTCTGCTAGGAAGTGGAAAGTTAGAAAACTTAGAAAGGGAAATGGATAGGTTGAGGTTGGATTTGGTTGGGATTAGTGAAATGCGCTGGCAGGAAGAACAGGACTTTTGGTCAGGAGACTATAGGGTCATTAGCACTAAATCAAACAATGGCCAAGCAGGAGTTGATCTCATATTGAGTAGGAAACTTGGACAGCGGGTGGAATATTATGAGCAATACAGTGAACGGATTATTGTAGCAAAAATCAATACTAAACCTACGTGCACCACAGTGGTGCAAGTCTATATGCCTACCAGTCAAGCTGATGATGAGGATGTTGAAAAGGTCTACGAAGAAATAGATGACATTCTGAGGTATATCAAAGGTGATGAAAATGTTATAGTAATGGGAGATTGGAATGCTGTGGTAGGAAAAGGGAGGGAAGGGAAGATAGTAGGAGATTTCAGATTAGGTGAAAGGAATGATCGAGGAAGCAGGCAGATGGAATTCTGCACTGAACATGAGTTGGTCATAGCT
The DNA here is from genome assembly GCA_946902985.2 of Meconema thalassinum. NCBI lineage: Eukaryota > Metazoa > Arthropoda > Insecta > Orthoptera > Tettigoniidae > Meconema > Meconema thalassinum. Next base: position 881,860,997 of record OX336389.2, on the reverse strand, counting down.
AACACCTTATTCAATAACCACAATAGAAGAATATACACATGGATGAGACCAGGAGATACAGGGCGTTACCAAATCGACTTCATTATGGTCAAGCAGAGGTTTCGAAACCAGATTTTGGATTGTAAAACATATCCTGGTGCTGACATAAACTCTGACCACAATCTGGTTGTAATGAAATGCAGATTAAAGTTGAAGAAACTGAAGAAAAGTCAAAAGCCAAAAAGGTGGGCAATAGACAGACTGAACGTAAAGGATGTGAACGAAAGATTCAAGAAGAGTATAAAGGAAGGACTAATCAAAACCCCTAAACAAATTTCAATTGCAGACGAATGGGCACTTTTGAAGAATGAAATAACAAAATCGGCAGAAGAAAACATTGGTAGGAAAGAAAGAATAGGTAGAAAACCGTGGATCACTCAGGATATACTAGAATTGATGGATGAAAGGCGGAGACACAAGAATCTAAGAGATGAAGAGGGGAAAGCAGAATACAGACGTCTGAGAAATGAGGTTAACAAGAAGTGCAAGGAAGCGAAAGAAGAATGGTTGAAAGAGAAATGTACAGGTATAGAAAAGTGTCTGAAATTAGGAAAAGTAGACACAGCTTATCGAAGGATTAAGAATACTTTTGGGGAAAAGAAGACTAAGTGCTGTAATATTAGGGACACAAATGGAAAGCCTCTAACAGATAGGGAAGAAAAGGTTGAGAGATGGAAAGCTTACATAGAGTGCTTGTATAAGGGAAAGGAGATTGAGAATCATGTAATGGAAAGGGAGGAGGAAATTGATGAGGATGCGAAAGGAGATTTAATATTGAGATCAGAATTTGATAGAGCTTTGGAAGACTTAAACAGGAACAAAGCACCAGGCATTGATGATATACCGATTGAGTTGCTACGCTGCATAGGAGATGAAGGTCTGATCAGGTTATTTCACTTGGTGTGTAGGATTTATGAGACAGGTGAGGTACCCCCTGATTTCAAGAAGAGTGTAATCATCCCTATACCAAAGAAAGTGGGAGCTGACAGATGTGAAGATTACCGTACAATCAGCTTGATTACTCATGCTTCAAAGATCCTGTCTAGAATAATTTACAAGAGGATTGAAAGCCAGATAGAAACGGAGTTGGGTGAAGACCAGTTTGGTTTTAGGAGAAATGTAGGAACAAGGGAAGCTGTACTAAGTCTTAGGCTGATTTTGGAAGGTAGAATAAGGAAAGATAAGAGAACGTTCATGGCTTTTGTAGACTTAGAAAAGGCTTTTGATAACGTTGATTGGACTAAATTGTTTGACATTTTGAAATCGATTGGAATAAAGTACAGGGATAGGAGGGTGATATACAATCTGTACAGAAACCAGACAGCAGTCATTCGAGTTGAAGGACATGAGAGAGAAGCTGGTATTCAGAAAGGTGTAAGGCAAGGCTGCAACTTATCACCCATACTTTTCAATCTTTACATTGAACAAGCAATGAAGGAAATTAGAGAAAAATTTAAAGTGGGAGTGAAGATTCAAGGAGAAATAATTTCAACTCTGAGATTTGCTAATGACATCGTCATCTTGGTCGACAAGCCTGAGGATTTGAATGAGTTTTTGAATGGTATGGATTCCGTCTTACGGAAGGACTTCATGATGAAAATTAATAAATGTAAAACAAAAATACTGGAATGCAGCCGAAATAAATCAGAAACCTCTATGGAGATCAAATTGGCAGGTGAAAAGCTGAAGGAAGTAGGAGACTTCTGTTACTTAGGAAGCAGAATAACCAGTGATGGACGAAGCAAAGAGGATATAAAAAGTAGGTTGGCTCAGGCAAGGAAAGCCTTTCTACAAAAAAGGAATCTGTTGACATCGAATATATATTTAGGTATTAGGAAGTCATTTTTGAAAGCCTTTGTCTGGAGCGTGGCGCTCTATGGAAGTGAAACTTGGACTATTGGTGCAGCAGAAAAGAGGAGAATTGAGGCATTTGAAATGTGGTGTTACAGGAGAATGATGAAGATCAGATGGGTAGATAGGGTTACAAACGAAGAGGTATTAAGGCGAGTGGGAGAGGAGAGATGTTTCTGGCGACTGCTAATGAAGAGAAGAGATAGGTTGGTAGGACACATACTAAGACACCCAGGAATAGCAAGCTTAGTTATGGAAGGAAGGGTCGAGGACAAGAACTGTAGGGGTAGACCAAGGTTAGAATATGTTAAACAGATTGCCTCGGATGTAGGGTGTGGTAGCTATGTAGAGATGAAACGATTAGCTCAGGACAGGGAGGCGTGGAGGGCTGCATCAAACCAGTCAAAAGACTGAAGACTCAAACAACAACTTCCAGCCATTGTACTTGCAGGACGTATTGTGTCATACACATTTGGGTACTGCTTGTGTCTATTAAGTACCACATTTAGGGTATTTTGCTTAGTTATATGTGTTGCCATGTTTGAACAAATGAGCCAACCGCAAGTGTATATGTGGTCATATTACCTGGTATAGTTCTTGTTATGACGCTTGCGTTAGTTCGTAGCAACTCTCCTCCACCAGAGACAACTGAGTTCTTGGAGATGGCGAGGAACCGTGTCCCGTTCTCCAGCAGGGTGAGCTGTTGGATGCCGGGCTGCTCTTCCTTGAAGAGAACCATCTCTGTGAGGCGGTTCCACACCAACACGTTGCCGGACTCGGCCGACACGATGTACCTGCACACAGTGTATTACGATCTGATTAAATTGCTATTTACAAGGGGTCACTTGCATTGTCCATAATTTCTCTATTGTAGTTTTCATTAGACAGTGGTATACCATGTGGTACACAGGGCATTAGGTATTCCAATGTCAACTGAAAACTACAATTGAGAAATCAGAATCATCTCGCAAATAACGAAAGGAAATAATTTCTCACCCAACAAAATAGATCAAATTAGAGCCAGACATAGAAATAAAAATATTCAATTCAACAATGAGAACAATTTTGCATGGTTCACATTCGTGAACATAAATACATACACAATCACCAATTTATTCAAGAAACAAGGCATCAAAGTAGCCTTCACAACAAACAACACAACCGGCAAGCATCTGTACTACAGTAATTTAAATAAACAAGACCCATACTCAAAATCAGGGGTATACTCCATAACATGCCAAGACAGAGGGTATCAAGCTAACTGCATGAGGCAAACCGGCAGAAGAATGGATACATGATACAAGGAACACAGAAAATAATGTGATAAAATACGGGACACATTCGGGCTATATGTGAACATATGTATGAAGTGGGACACAAAATCACCAACATGGATACACACATGCATGTGGAATTCACCTCTCTTCACCAGTTTACCCCACTGGAAAATATCCCCCGTAAGAAACGAGAAACAACATAACCGTTTAGCCAAGCTAGATAAGGGGGGAATCATTAAGGGAAACATGTTATTGGAATAGGATGTACTATGTATCATATCTTCAATAAACCAACGTCGATATCACGGCAGCATCAAAGAGTTCAAGACAATCTCAATACCCATTTGCACTTAAAGACTACTGTTTCGTTTATGTGTGGGGGAATGGAGATTGGTCTTCAATATTTGAAGATGTCCAGAATACTTTAACATATACTTCATCAGGACATATCTAAACCTAGCTAGCACAGAAATATCTCATAAGCGAGACGAACAGAGACACATAGGAAGGCAAGGTTAGATAATGGAATGGGAAAGGTAACGTAGGGTTAGCCCCAACACGGAAAATTCCCTGTCAGTTCATATCGGACAGTGAATTGTGACGGAAGCTGATCGAGAACGAACACCACATCGTCTTAATAACCAGCTACGTACTTTAAGCCATATTCAAGTTAAAACACCAACCTGGCCATTTACTAACCACTACAGATTATCTCACTAAATTAGGTCAATAGCCACTAATATTATCGAAACAAAAAAATTACACACTAACAAACCTGACAAGTTACGCAAGTTTACAAAAAAAACTTCTACAACTAAAATAGTGTAGCCTATATATCCTAACCCACATATTCATACACATAGATTATTGGCTTGAGTATAAAGGATCTTAGGATGATCGCTTGACGATCTAAACTGGTTATCCAAGTGTATTAATTAATCTCAGGCAATTTTTTCATGTGTAGGGAATAACACCCATTAAAATTTGGGTACAATCATGTTGACCGACTGCAAAGCATTTAAATTTCATTTACTAAGGCATCACTGAAAAATGGCTTTCGACACGATAACATCACATCATTTCACATATATCATCTTCTTGTATTATGGTACGTTATCATTGAAGGGAGCAAATTGCTATTTACAAGGAGTCTTTTGCATTGTTTATAAATCGATGAAAATAAGTTATTATAAGCGTACCGGTAGTATATCGGATCATATCATGTCATGTCATATGGGATGTGATGGTGTAGTGGTCAAGCTGCTTGCTTGTCACCAAGGTTGACCAGGTTTGATTCCTAGTTACTGCATGTGAGATTTTCGAGGTAAAGTGCCTTGTCTGGTGATTAGAATTCCACGTTAAATAAGAGGAGGTCCAGTGACTTTAGATCGGGAGATAAACAGTCATGTAACTATTATTATTTGTATTGCTACTATTATTATTATTATTATAGGTCATTGATTGACAGTATCATGGCCGCCTCGATGAAATGCCATTACGTATTTATCACCACCTAGATTATATCTCACAAAGGAACATTGTCAACTTGAACTCATACTTTTATGAAAAGGAGAGCTCACTTGCATTGCATCAGGGCCAGCAATCATTGGGCCATTATTCAGAGATAACACAGTTCTGACTCTCTGAATAGGCCTACACAGCGTCTAAACATCTGCATGCACCGATTGTACGCCAAATACTTCAAATACTGTAGTGGCAATACCGGTATTTAAAAGAAAGTAAACATCTATGAGTTAAGCCAGAGGTTCTCAAAGTGGGGGTCGTAGAGAGTGATAGAGGGGGCCGCTGGCTCTGATTGAAATATTTATATTTCATATTCCGTAACACATATTGCTATCCTCATATCCATGAACCAATCATAGGCAGGAAACTCCCACGACGATTCAAGACTCATAAATCGTCGTTTTGCTGTCTTATTTCACAAGAACTGACCAGTAGATCCTGCCAGCACCCTTTCACCCGCCAACCGCAGCGATATCTGACAATAAGCCGCTTAACAATGTGACCGCCACCTCCTTACTCGAAATCAGCCAGGCCTTTCCAGTCAGTTCAGAGACAGTGAGTGAACAGGTGCATGCTAGTGCGTGTTCAGCGGAAGTGGTTAGCTCGATTTACAATGAACTGATACAAGTAACGCCATTACCCATGGATGAGTGGCTTATTAGCAGCTGTAAAAAGAGACAAAACGTTGTTGAATTTTTTATGTGCTCGAAGAATATTAAATTATGTGTTATTATTATTATTATTATTATTATTATTATTATTATTATAACTGGTAGTTGCAGTAATTAGACAGAAGCAAATACTGTAGATCTTGTGATTCATTCTTTTGTGCGAAGTAGCCTATGAGGAGTGCTAAGAAGGGAAAGAAGAATAAGGGGGTGGGGGTGGCGTTAGATATTTCATGTTTCAGAAAGGGGGGGGGGGGGGGGAGAAGGGGCCACAGAAAAAAGTTTGAGAACTCCTGAGTTAAACCATGGGTTGCTCGCGTGAAGAGAATCATAAAATCTTGGTAAACAAGCTGCAATACGAGGACTTGAAAAGTTACATCAGTTCAATCTACAGTAGCCTATTATTAGAGAATGGATGCAATGGGATAACCCAACGAAATGCTAGTGTTCTACTATCTGTCGATACAAAATATACACTAATGCAGCCGATAATAATGTCTATCACGTGTGGAGAAAACGTAATATAGCATACTACCCAACAGTTCATTATAATTTCCGAAAATTACTTGTGAATATAAAATAATGTTGCATTCTCACATGATACACTGGTACATTATAAATGACCGTATCATAGGAGGCTACACCATTAGTTCTGTGTAAGTTTGTTGTTCTTACATCCAACATGCTATTAGGTGGTTATAATAATAATAATAATAATAATAATAATAACAACAATAATAGGTCTAATAATAATAATACTAGTACCGTAATAATAAACCGTACACAAGGATCATACTTAACTGACAGATAATAATGATAACACCTGCTTGAAGGTTTAAAGAGCACATAGGAAAGGCAATATTAGAAATTTGATTTAAGAAATGTCATTGCCTACGCCTGTGATACGGTAGATTACCTCTAGAACCACCGCCAGAGGTGACAATATTCAAACCGGTGGCAGTGGGATGACAAGCTGCTGTCCTCCCGCCAGCAGAGAGCAGACCCGAAGAAGCTCCAGCAGCTCAAGACGATATTGGCGGTACACAAATTCTCGACTCTCGCACCGCACCTGGTGGCAGTGCCTTTGTAATAAATGCAACCACTCTCGCAGGTAAGCCCAGAAAACGCATGAAATGGGAAGCCCATATGAATGAATCTATCATGCGGGCATATTATCGAATAACTCGTCTTGAAACATATACAGTAGCTTATGACAAACTACCGCCAAGCACTGCATACGGGTTTCAGGCAACAGTATCCTCTGTTCAACATCACTGAGCAACGAGTCGCGGATCAAAGAAGAGCAATGTAAAGAATCATTTACACATCACATGCAGCCTCTAGACAAAATGTTCATGAAGGTCTTCAAAACCTACTACGCTCAAGAAATTGAAAATCTGCTGGCGATGCATCCTTTCCGAGCTGTAACAGTTTTTCAAGTAGCAGCACTAGTAGGAAAGGCCTTCATAAGGTCAGCTACAATGGGAGTTGCTATGCAGGGTTTTAAAGTGACTGGGATTCTGCCTTTTAATCCCAACATTTTTACAGACACACATTTCTCACAGCACCAACAAAGTATGGCTCAAGACGAGGAGCAGCAAACAAAGAATCATGAAGAACCGCTCACGATAAATGTGATGAAAGGAAAATTAAGAAAACTAAAAGTTATGTTTGTGTAGATTGCTCTTAAGGTTTTTTTGTTTTGTTTTTTTGCATTTTGATTTTGTGTTCCTAAAGGACGAAAAGACTATCTTATATTATTTTTACTTTTGTGTAATCTTAATTTTTACAATAAATATATATACTAACATTTGTAACATAAAATACTGTATTTAATCCCAATTTAGATGTAGGCGATATTAGGAACATATAGTGGGCGATATTGGGAACAGTTATTTTTAATCGAAAAAATCACACGGTCGCAAACAATTGCTTTTATTTCGATTGACACCTTAGAAGAATGTTTCAACTCTACTGTTCTTGCCCTCAATCAAGAAAATGAAATACTGTTGCTAGGCGATTTTAACTCCCACATCTCCTGGACATCAATAGGCAATGGTACCATACACTCTCCCCAAATAGATACTTTCATTTTATCAAATTTTATAAACGGTCTACATCTGAAACAGTTCAATCTACACCCAACAAGGAAATCCGAAACACTGGACCTCATATTTTCAACCCTGCGCAATGCCACTGTGACCGTTGGAAGAAATATCCTGAACACCGACCATAGCTCAATAGAAGCCACTCTCCCCGTCCCAGCCAGCAGACATAAAAATAGCCCCACCACCGATAAGAAACCTTTCCCTCTTTGGAGAAAGGTCGACTGGCAAGCTGTCAATCAGGATTTATCATCTCTACCCTGGTGCCTGCTAACAGCTGAGAGAGACGTAAACAGCGCAGTGGCCTTGTTTGAGGATTTACTTTACTCGGCCATTAAACAACACGTTCCTTTCTCCGTACCCAAATCCAACAAATACCCGCACTGGCTAAGTCAAAACACCAAACTCCTTCTCCAAAATAAAACTCGAGCGTGGTCACTGTGGAAATCAGTTCCTAATCCTCATACACGCAATGTATTTATTCACCTACGGAAAATTTCAAGAGTTCATATGACAGAAGATTACAACCGCTACATTTCTTCCATAACAGGAAATCTCAAGAATAACCCGAAGAAGTTCTGGACACTTATATCATCCCGTAGAAAGACTCCCAGAATTCCACTTAACCTAAACCTCCATAATGAAGAAATCCTATTTGAATTGAGGTCCACACATTTCAATGAATATTTCCATTCAACCTTTTCAGTTCCCGTGCCAATCCCCAGTCCCCCTCAACTTACTAGCGTCTGTTCTGATTCACTGTCTCAAATTTCAACGACCCCCGATGAAATCCAAAATATTTTAAAAAGTCTGCCCGCAAACAGATCTACCGGACCATCAGACATAAGCCCTATATTCCTGAAAAACACCTCTGCATCTCTCAGCATCCCCTTATCCATGATACTCAACTGGTGCATGACTTCCGGCACTTTTCCTGACTCATGGAAAAGATCTGATGTCACACCTGGCTTTAAATCAGGCAGCAAGCATGAAATTTCCTCATACAGACCTATATCTATCGTCCCTATACTCTCTTCAGTCTTCGAAAGAATAATACATTGCCGTCTCCTCACTTTCACCAAACCACACCTCTCAGAAGAACAACATGGCTTCGTCCCTGGAAAATCATGTTTAACAAATCTGACTGTTCTGAACCATCACATAATTTCTGCAATAGATCAAAAATCTCAGCTAGATGTAATCTACGTCGACCTGGCCAAAGCATTTGATTCCGTGAACCATTTCCTTCTCCTCCACAAGCTTGCTTCACGATACAACGTACATGGATCCTTCCTATCCCTAATACAAAGCTTCCTGTCCAATAGGCAACAACGGGTAGTGCTTCCAGGGTCTGTATCGTCCTGGCTCCCAGTCTTATCAGGAGTAACTCTGGGCAGTATCCTGGGACCCCTTCTCTTCGTGCTGTATATGGACGATATAAACACATGTGTGAAAAATTCTCCGTGTTCCCTTCTTCTACAGTCTCGGCATTCTATACAGATTCACAGAAATTAAAGACCTCACTGCACTTAAATTATACTTCACCACATATGTTCTCCCTATCCTAGATTTCTCTTCTCCAATCTGGTCTACTTCGGCTATAACCAATATTTCTAAATTGAACAGTGTCTTTGATTTCTTCATATCAGTAGTCAAAGCTCGCAATCCTTCACTAAGGCACTTCGCCAAATCCGATATTCTAAACCAGCTCAATGTACTCAACCTGAGAAGCCGTCTACAATTTACTGACCTGTGTTTCTTACATAAAATTATGAATGGTTACACAAAATGTAACATGCTCTTAAGCTACTTCCCACTTCATGTTCCCTCCCGTTCAACACGCCAGAACCATTTACACCACGTACCTCGCCCACGTCTTGAAGTACAGAAGCGCTCTATTTTCCACCGTCTATTTTCTCCCTATCCTAGATTTCTCTTCTCCAATCTGGTCTACTTCGGCTATAACCAATATTTCTAAATTGAACAGTGTCTTTAATTTCTTAGCAACTCCCTTCCAAACATTGACATATTCTCTCCCTATCGAACATTCAAACATAACATTAGAAGATCCATTTCACCCTCTTTTCCTAACCCCTCGCCCTCCTAATCACTCACTACCCCAATCACTCCCTGCGTCCTTCCCGAGATTTATCCTTTCTGCCATCACTGCCAATTGTTACCTGTTATTGTTGTTGTTGTTGTTTTTGTTAATATTATTTGAAATTGTTAAAATATTAGTGTAAAATGACCTTTTCATGGTTGTATCTAATAATTATTAAATAAATAAATAAATAAATAAATAGATGTTAACATAATATGTTTGTGTTGTAATTCAGTCTTTTCTTATATAACATTCTAGAAGACAGATTAAAACGTATTTGAGAAAAATAGCACATGGATTACTCTGATATAAAAAAAACTGCTTAAGTGGGCGATATTTGGGCCCCCTACCTTTTATATTGTAATTATCGTTACCCATACTTCTCCACGTACAGTAGATTTATAGCCTAAGTGTAAAGGATCTGATGATGATCACTTGACGATCGAAACACGTCATCCAAGTGTATTTATTAATATCATGTAATATTTTTTTCAGGATTAGCGAACAAATTTCGATTTCTAAGGCAAGCCTGAAAAAGGGCTTCCAACACGGTAATCCTTGGAGTGAAGTTAAATGAAACCTCAAAGTGAGCATTGAGCAGAGGCTAGCATTCTTGGCTGTCACCACAGAGGTCTGGGTTCGATTCCCGGCTCTGCCGGTTTATCACTTCTACTTCAGGCAAATGATGGTACCTAATTTAAGGCCACGGTCGGTTCCTACCCAAATCCTACCTGAATTACAAATAACCACACAGGTACAGATATCGTAGTGGCATATATTATCAGGCAAGGCTTAAACAGACCCCCAGTACACGAGGCTACGTGACCACGATGTTGCAAAGCCCCTAAAAGAATCAAAAACATCTTCCATGATGGGACTTCCCAGGCTAACCATGTCGAGTGATTGCATTAAGAAACCAAGTTGTGTCATAGTTTGTTGATTCTGTGAGAGCGTAGTTAAAAGTGCGAATTACATTGATTAATCGACAAAACAAATAGAAAAACCGATTAATCGATTAATCGATTATTCGGAAAACAAATTAATCGATTAATCTATTATTCGGAAAACCGATTAATCGATTATTAGATGAATAGATTAATCGTTATTTGAGGAAATTAATCGATTATTCGGTTTCGATTAATCGATATCTGAGATTAATCGATTAAAAGTAACAGCTCTAGTAGCTATTCAAGACCATGTTGTTGCTACTCGAAGCTACCGGAAATTTTTCATTAAAGATCCAGCAACATAGAGTGAGAAGTGTCGCCGCTGTGGCAAATGTAGTGAGACCATTCAATACATTATATCAGGTTGTTCCCACCTTGCCAACACTGACTACAAGCATCGACACGATCAAGTTGCCAACATTATCTACCAGAAACTGGCCTTAAGTACAAACCTCTTCAAAACTCCGTCCCCTATTGGAAATACACACCATCCGCATTGGTATATTCTTTGGAATACACACTTAATTTTAGCCTTATTAATAGTTTACTCTTTGATTTTTCTTCCTTTATTTTCGTTATTTCTTTGGCTTCCCTTTTTTCGTAAACGCGAACAGAGACGTTCTCTTTTCCTGTTCTCTGTGCATATTCGTATCCCGTTGAAAGTTTGTTTCAGATGTGCAATTTCCTTGTAAGACTCTCCACAGCTCTCTATGCAGCAATTCGATGAACCCTTTGATTCCAGTCAGTTCAAGGACTACAACTGCAAGTTCTACAACTTTGAAGTAGATGGCACCCTTGTCGATATCTACAATCTCCATCTCAATCTCTAATGTATAGAAACTGTATTATGTATAGTTTGGTTTTTGTATGTTGCCTACTCTGTATCTGTTCCATTGTTTCCCTCTCCCTTCCCCTCACCGCTCTGGTTCTCCGAGCGTTTGAATCTCTCGATCATTCCTCATCGTGAGCTAAGGTGTGACAGTTCGGCCCTCTTTCCAGGAGGAGCTCATCTTTTTCAACCATGTGTTGAACTTTTAAATAGACTCCAAGTTGTAATCTTGTTGTAACGGCTGGCCGGAAACATCAACTGCTCTACAATGCAAAGATAAGTAACCATCTAAAGTGTTTTAAACCAAATTTTAAGGGTTTTAAATCATTCTGAAGGCTTTTAATGAATACTTATGGCAGTATTTAAATTTTCACATGCTTGTGCAAATTTCTAGCTGCCCAACGAGGGAAATTTCTATGCCTTGCTTAAGCTAACTAAGCTCTCTAAAGAAAGTCATGCAAAAACCTAGTACTTCTTGTACGAAAAAAGGGAGATACTTCTCTCCAGCGTGGGAATTTTGCTAATCTTATAGCTTGAAAATCATGCTTTCTTCTTCGTGGGATTTTTCTACTAAATCTTGAAACTGTACAAAGTTATTATTCAATTTCATCGTGGGATTTTGCTTTTTGCACCATTTATTTGCCTTCAACTTGTGAAATTTCAAATTATGCAATAGACTCTGCCCAGTGATAAACTATACCGACCACCACCTCAAAACTCTATAACGTCAAATTACTGCCAACTTTCAACCCAGTACAAACTACATAAATTTCAATAGTGACAATCTACCAATGCTAAACAAAACTGTTAGTGCTACGAAAGGTGTTCGTGTGTCTATCTTCCGCGCCGCGTTCTGTTCGAAACAGTAAAATCGGCCAGACTTAAATTCCCCATTTCCTATATCCCCAAGTTTCCTATTACTAACAATTTAGTATAATTTAAATAATTTTCATGTAATCTTTTCTATGAGGCCTTGCCTATTAATAGGCTTCCTCCCATTTGTTCATGTATCACTTCCGTAGTTCTGTATAATGTTCTATGTGGTTATAAATCCACATTTCAATCTGCACTTTCATTTTCCTGCTGCGTTCAGGAATTTTGAATTTGTAATTTCCCTATTGTTAAAACATTTTGTATTTTTTCTTATGCAATCGAGGTTTCACTGAAGTGACCTCTCCCTATTGTACTTAACAGATACGGATCTCTGCTTCAATATTAGTGGTTATAATTCTAATCGTCATCCTGCTACGCTCAGGAATTTCTAACTGTAGCTATATATGTTTGTCTAAATCTCTTTTCGCTTTATCACGAAAGCATTCTACTCCAAAATTTACTTGCTTCCCGAATCATTTAACCAAAGAATCTATACCCTTGTAAGGGTCCTTATTATTCGTTTTATAGGTCTCAGACCTCTTAATTGTACAAAACCCTTGTAAGGGTTCTTGTTACTCTTGTCATAGTTCTCAGACCTCTTAACTGTACAAATTGTTCGCTATTCTATTCTTGTTGAGGCAATTAAAATTGCTACAATTTCGTGGAGTTCAATTATATTTGCTCAAAGAGCTGTTAGGTATGGCCTTCCTTTTCTTGCATTCAAAGAAATAATCACGAATACAGAATACCAGGCTTAATACAGATTTAATCATTCCTTGTGTTTATGGCAAAACTCTTGCTAATACTGCACATAAAGTTTACTTTAGTTATCTCTTGTAAATTATTAAAGGCGAGTATAGCTTGCTCATCTAGCTTCTTACTTGAGGCGAATTTGCCAAGTCCTATAATTTACCTCTGAATTGTAGTTTTGCCTGAAGTTAGGTTTGTTTTTCTTACCCTTTCCAAACTTTTAGTCGGCACTCTGCTGGATAAAAGTTTAGTCAAACTTAAACGCAACAATTGTTTATTTCAAGTAACTTCTACTAGTTACAACATTCTCACTAAAACCTTAGAGGTCTTTCTAGCTCTATCTATATTGAGGGCAATCGGTCCCCTTCTTAGGGATCCATCCTCGAAGGGGAATAAAAATATCCCAGTTAATTCAAGTCTCTCCAGTCCATTTCAGAATGCTTCCTAAAACATTCCCTTTTTGCAAGGAAAAGAAATAATTCAATTTCCTCTTGTCTACATTTCTTTGCCAGTGCACTGCGCTCCCACATAATACCCGAATTCCTGCTCGGGAGGGAAAGTGCACTTAGCACCTGCTTGCCGGCAACTTCAACTAGCTTTGCACGCATCACTATACTTGTTTATAAGTACTTAGTAGTACACACCCTTGGTTGCTTTATGCGTAAGCAAGACTGTGTTCTCTTTAGTAGTTTCATTTATAAAATTCTTAGTAGTTTTTCCCTAATCAAAACTTCTTTTAAAAATTCCCTATCAACAATTAAAAATCAAGGTTGGTATTTGCTTTCCCACCTTGCATTCACAAGCCTTAATTTTCCCCAACTATTCTTTCTTGTTTTTTATTATTAAAAATAAAGTTCTTTTTTGGGTTCGCTTCCTTTTTTTCAAAAAAACTATTTCTATTCCCAAACCCTTTCCTTTTTCATATCATCTTCCCTCCGGTAGTGTTTAAGCCCTGGCATGACCTACCACGCAGTACTCGAAAATGCCACACTTAAGATTCACTAGGACAGAGGAGTTGTGACAGATGTTGCAGTCAGTAACAACCGGCAGGATATCATTGTCATCAATAAAGAACACCGAGAGGCATTACTGATAGATATCGCATGTCCCAACACTCAAAACATCCAAACAACAGCTGCTACTAAAATATCTAAGTACACAGAGCTAGCAATTGAGATAAAGCAGATGTGGAAATTTGAGTCGGTGACTACAATCCCAATAATTGTATCGTGTACTGGTGTTATACCCAAAACTCTCCACAGTAGTCTATCAATAATGAATCTTCAGAAGGCAGTTCTGTTAAACACCTGCCATATTGTCAGAAAATTCCTTGGTGACAATACGCTGGTCGAACACTTAGCAAGACTCGAAGATTCAGATGGATATTTAGCTCATCCTATAAATGAAGGAGACTCGTGAAGAGTGCGGGCACGACATAGATGAACAGTAATGTGAAGTCTCTGAACAGTGTAATCTACAAAATTACCTCAGTACAAACGGTTCCTTGTCAAGGTCGAACCAGGCTGTAACATAAAATGTAGCCGGTATTTGCCGTGATAATGATTTCAATAATAATGATGATAATAATAATCGCGTGCACTGCAACGCGAGGGGAAGTCGGAGTCCCCTGGAAATCACAAACTCTAGACAAAACGCCGTTACTGGTTTGGAACTCTAAATGTGCAATCGCTTCTTAAAGTGAGGAAACTCAAAAAGCTAACGAAAACTATGGGAGACCGTGATATCAAGGTCATGGCCATTCAGGAAACACGGTACTGAGATGAGGACCAATTTGAAAGTGGACAATACAGGATATACAAAGGGAAACCAGCAATCAGAGTAGCTAATACCAAATCCCTACCGCTTCTTGGAACAGCGTTTATAGTAGACAAGTGCTTAGTAGACTCTGTGGTAGGCTTTGAAAGTTCATCCCCAAGACTGTAAATTCTGCACGTAGGATGTGGTAACAAGACCTACACTCTCATAAATGCTCACAGCCCGATCAACGAAGATAATCGCAAGAATCCAGACAAAGTCGAACAGTTCTGGGAAGAGTTAGAAGATCAGATGTCTCGGATACCAGAGAAGAACATCAAGGTGCTAATGGGTGACTTCAAAGCGCGGATTGGGAAGGAGAGAAAATATCGGAATATAGTAGGAGTATATCCCGCACATAAGCGTACCAATAGAAACGGCGAGAGGCTCTTGGAACTTTGCCGAGCCTTTACTCAACGACTTTACCCAGGAAACAAAAGACATGGCGATCCCCCAATCCTCTATTGGGAGAATTTCAGATCGACCATGTCGCTATTTCTACGATGGGAAAGGAAGAAATCATGAATGTGAAAGTAGCAAGGGGAGTAGAAGTAGATTCCGATCACTACTTGACCAGAATTAAATTGAAGTTTCTACCAACCAGGAAAGGAACAAGGAGACAAAATATCCCTCGATATGACGTCGGAAAATGAACATCCAATAATGCGGCAAGGGAAAGTTACCGAGATGAATTGAAGTGCCTTGCGTCAGGAAATTGGGATGACATCCGAGACAAGATCCAAGGTGCCGCAGAAAGAACGATTCCTCAGACAAAGCGAATGAGACAAAATTGGTGGAATGCAGAATGTGACGACGCACTGAGACGTCGCAATGAGGCATGGAAGAAATGGAGCTAAAAAAAAGAGAAGAGATGATGATCTGTTAATCTTCCGAAATCAGACGAAACGTACAGCCCGGACATTCAGAAAGACTAAGAGGCAATATGAACAAGACCAGCTGACGAAAACGCAAGAAGATTTCCAAATGAACAATACACGGAACTTCTACCGGACGTTCAAATCGCGGTTAAGGGGTTATCAGGCATCCGGAATGTGCTTCAAGAATGAAGAAGGGAGGTTAGGAAGGACCGACAAGCAAAACTGTGACATCCTCGCCAGATATTTCGACTCACTGCTTAACTGAGATGGTCCGTAAGAAAACCAGAAAATGGAACCACCAGATGTACCATCTCCCAATCCATTGCCTCCTGATGAAGACGAAGTTTTCAGGATTATTCAAGGACTTATGGCCAACAAAGCTGCTGGTGCAGGTGGTATCGTCGCTGAACTCCTACAACTGGGATCTGCGGGAGTCGTAAGATCTTTCACACGGTTACTTGAGAACATATGGATAACTAAGAGGATCCCTGCTGACTGGCAAATGGCTCTGATCCATCCCCTTCATAAGAAGGGTCACAAGATGGATGTTAATAATTATAGAGGCATCTCTCTTGTTTCGGTTCCCTACAAGATTTTCTCAAAAGCGTTACTGACAAGAATAGAAGGGACATTGGATTCTGAATTGGGTGAATACCAGGCAGGCTTTCGGAAAGGGAGATCCTGCGCGGATCAAATCTTCAACCTGAGGAGTATCATAAAGTACAAGATGTTGGGACAGAATAAATATGTCGCCGTGTTTGTGGACTTCCGGAAAGCCTATAACTCCATTGACCGAAAAACCTTATTGGCAGTACTCGGGGGGTTTGGAGTGGACAACAAAACGAGGAATTTAATTCAAGAGACGATTAGCAATACTTTCTCCAAAATAAAGTTCAGGAGGGAGTTGTCAGAGCCTTTCGAAATCAAAACTGGCGTACGACAAGGCGACGGGCTATCACCAATATTATTCAACTGCGTCTTAGAAAAAGTTATTCGAGAATGGACGAAGTGAATCTCGGATAAAGAGGCTTTCAGGTTAGGGAGAGGTAAAGAAAGTATAAGAACGGATTGTTTGGCATTCGCTGACGATGTTGTGATACTCACTACCAGCGTTAAAACAGCGATAAAAAGGACTGAAGAACTCCATAGGATAGCCAAGAAGACTGGCCTACAAATTTCTTTTGAGTAGACTGTGTTCATGACCAACATCAAAGACGCTCCTCTCCACTTGGAGTTGAGAGAAGCCAAGATAAAGCGAGTTAAGTGTTTTAAGTACTTGGGGGGAAAATTGCAGGACAATGGGTCGGAAAAGGATGCCATCAAAGAGCGGGCGAGAAGAATGGAAATGGCTTATCAACTAACGAAGGAAACATACAACAAAATGGGGCTAAATTCCGACAGTTAGATACTGTTGTCAAACCTGAATGTGTGTATGCAGCAGAAACACTAGATATGATTGGAAAGGGTGGCCTCGAAGACATCCGAAAGAGGGAAAGGAAAATGCTCCGAAAAATCCTAGGCCCAAATATCAAGGATGGTGAGAGGTGACTCAAACCTAACAAAGAACTATACCTGAAGACAGAAAGAGTCGTAGCCCTAATGAGAAAAAGGAGAATACAGTTTTATGGACACTTGGTGAGGATGAACAATGCCAGATTGACGAAGAGGATTTTTGAATTCTTCAGGAAGAGGAAGACGGAGCCGAAATGGTTTCGGGAAGTGAGATTGGACTTGGATCGGATGGGAGTGAAAGAAGAAGACATAGTGGACGTGGACCATAGTTGGCCGCAACGAATAAATATAATAATAATAATAATTGTTACGTGCAAGAGCCCGTCCCAACGTTTTCAAACATGTATCTACCCTTGGATGTGACTTCATGACATTTTGAAACGACCGCCTGGTCGCTTGGTTCCGTTTGTGAACACGAGATGGCAGCTGCTGTCGGACTTCGGGGTTTCTTCACGTGGTTCCTTTTTCTCCACTAGAGTGTGTTGGTTGTGCCTTATAAAACTAATCCTATTCGTGTCATATTTGAAGGCATTTATTATATTCTACGTCATGAAACAAAGGACTGTGTATGCTTGATGCCGCCAAATTAATTCCTTAATAATGACATTGTTGCTTGATGTGTCAAGCTGTGATTGGACAATAAAATTAACATGTATGCAATGCTGTTTTTGACGCGCGATTCTCCACCATCTTGTGGGAGTTCATTGTCTGTCGTCTAAGGAGCAACTGGCCAGCTGGTGTGACAGAGTATCTCTTCGTGGGCTGGGGGGGGGGGCCTTGGCCCCCAGCTTATACAAAATATAAATACCAATTCTACTAATAAATTGCCTGTGCTCTTCAGGCTATTATTTCATCGTTTCGCAGTGAAGAAGTACGAAATGAAAAACACATCTCGATACAGACCAGTGCTTGTGATACCAAAACGAAGCATGTGCTGGGTGGGCCATTTTCAGGCAATATAGTGCCGTATTACGTTATTTGGTTTGTGTGTGAATTATTTTACTTTTATTGTGTCTCCACTGTGAAGTTTTAAGGTACGTTTTTTATTTATTTTATTTTATTTTCGCCTGGTAGGCCTAAAATTTTCTTATGTTTTAATAATGTTTCCATATATATATATATTAATTTTGTTATTTTTTTTCTTCGTACCTTCTGGAGACACATTTCTAGGTATATTTTACGTTTTAAATTATTATTTATTTTCTTTTGGCAATCTTGGGATTGGCATATTATTAATCTGTTTTACGATCCGATGCTCCACACTCATGTTAATAGTATTTAGATGTAATTGTTTTCCTCATTTCATTTCTTTCCGGTGATTTTAAAATTAATTTAATGCTAATTCTTTGCCGTAATTTCGATTTGACATGCAGTCACCTGTTTTTGTGGCCATGTTTGTTTTTGTTTTGCCGAAATGCATTCTGGTCTTGGAGTGCAGTCTCTTGGCGCCGTCCGCGAAACTCAAACGTGTTGTGGTGTTAACTTTATATGTTTTTTATTAACCTTGTTGGTTTAACTTTGTGGTTTTGGTGAATGTTCCTGTGTTTTTCTCCGTCATGCAAATTATGGATTTATTTTCTGATCCAATTTTATTTTATTAATTTAATTTTAAATTTCTTGTTTTGCATCATGGCCTTGGTCTCTGCATGTCCGGTCGGTATTGCGTCCTACTAAATTATCAAGCCCGTTCTCATTTAATTATGCCTGTAATTTTATTTTTATCTTTGGGCTTTAACATTCTAATTTTAATTTAATTCTTTTCTTTTTTTTTGCTTTGCAAGCAAGCATGTTAAGCCGTCTCTTGCCTATTTTTGTAATTTAATGCTGGCTGATGCATGTGCTGTTTCTGGTGGAAGTGCTCTTTTAACTTTTAACATTAAATTTTTATTTTAAATTTTTAAGCAACTGTTGTGACATTATTTCGTCGGCAGCAGTTCTGTTGGTTATTGGGGGGTGTCTGTAGTCGAGCCTGTGCGTTCCCCTTCTCCACCTTCCTTCTACCCCTTTTGGTGCTCTTCTGTTGGGGAATGTCTTCTGGAGGTGATTTTGCTGTGGAAGCGAGGCGGACCTCTGAATAAACGGTAAGTTGGCCCATCCACGCTGGCCGTCCACGTGGCATTTTGGTAGCAGAGCGAGCTCGAGTTCGCTTCCGTAACTATCCCCTCCTCAATACCCGCAGGCTCGTTTTATGGTCCCTTCTGATGCTGATGGAGCGGTTGTTGATGGGATCTGTCATAGCAGTGCACTTGATGTTATGTAAAGCTAATTCTTGTCGTTTGTTTAATTTCACGTTTGCCTCTGAATGTCCATGTGATGAGATGTAAATGGCCTGTTCAAAGCGAGGAGTTTGCTGCTGCTGTATGTTATCCTGTTTGTATACAACATCCTCACTGAAGAAGAAGCTCGGTAAGTGGCTGGCATGTGTTCTTGGCATGGGAAATGTGGATTTGTTAATATTCTGATAGCCTACATGCTACGAGTGAAGGCATCCTGGAGCCCTGTCTGAAGCTGTTCGCCATGTGTTTTGTGCAAATGTTTGTAATTTAGCTTCCTGTTCTCGAGCCAAGCTGGCGGTGACGTATGCAGTTCTGGGCAGCATTGTGCATGATCTTGTATTATAGGTGGTGGATGTGTTCGAGTGTCAACCTAATCTATGGTGTTGGTAATTGGTAGTTATGGTATTGTTGTGAAAGTGTAAACTGTCCTCGTAATTCCTAAAATTTGTTTCCTTCTGTATTGTCTGTCTGCATTCTGTTTTTTAAAATGGCCGACAATAATAGTGTTTTCGATTTAATTGACTTAAGAGATAACCTTGTGAATTTGGAGAGTTCTTCTGGGGTTGAACGTGAATCACCTCTGTTTACTAGGTCTGAGGTTTTGGGATCGATTTCTAATAGTGGTTTGCCTGCCCCTCTATTGTCTGGCTCTGGCTCGTCCATACCACTTAACCCTGCATACGGTCATTCTTCTCATGTTAGGTCACCTAATGATTTCCTGGGTACTGCCGACCCGTTGCATCCCAGTTCCTTCTCTAGTAATGTAAATGTTTTGTCTCCTGTAGAGGGTGTGCGAGCGGGCTACCCTGGTAACAATGTCTCTTTTCCAAATGCTACATTCTCGCTTACCGTTAATTATGGGTCGATTCCTCATCCTATTTCTGGTTTCTTAACTAAGTTAAAGAGTTTCAACCTAGATGACGTTACCCAAGTGGTCCTATTTTTAAAACAAGTGGGTTTATTAGGGAAGTGTTGTGGTTTTTTGTCCCTGCGAGTGCCCTTAGTGCTCTCGAGCAAAGGTTTTTATATCGTGTCCAAAGGTTGGACGAGTCCCTTAGCGACTATGTCAGTGACATCAAGGTATATGCCCAGGTATTTGCATCCCCTTTAACTGAACGACAGTTGGTGTCATCGATTGTAAATGGGTTTTCGCCTCAATATAGGTCATACATGACTATGTGTACCAGGCCTTCGTCATTTGTCGAGCTGAAACAGGTCGTTATAGAGGCTATGGCTGTGAAACATGCAGATTCCCTTCGTGCAGCTAATGTTCCTCCTCCTTCCTTGATGCATCGTCCCCCTCCTTCCTTGATGTCTCGTCCCACGCCTGAGGTTATGTTCCACCCAAGACCCAATATTAAGTGCCACACGTGCGGTGGCGTGGGACATGTCAAGAAGGTGTGTCCGAGTAACCTGGTTGTGTATCACCAATGACGGGATGTTGTGGTGACCAACTCGGGTGTTACTTCTAAGGATATTTCTGTGCATGTGAATTTGGGAAAACCCTGTGAAGTTTCTGGTCGCCCTATCAATGAAAGTCTTGATAACTCGTTGAAAACTAAATCTTCACGTGCTAATTCTGCTTATGTCGCTGACCTACCTAACCTGTCGGTGAGCAATGTCGTGGCAAGTCAGCCTAATTCTAAACATAATGTGAAACCTGTGGTGCGGGTGTCCTCGTCATCTAATTGTAATCGTTTTAGAGTGAGTAATGATTTTGGAATTTCTCCTGTGGCTAAAGGAATATCCCCGTTTATTGAAATTTGTGTTAATGACGAGCCCGTTTCTTCATTGCTTGATTCTGGTAGTGTCGCATCCTTTATAAGCGAGGACTGGTTTTTATCTATGAAGAGTGTTTGCAAATTACCTGAGTTAGAGCCTAACAATGAATCTTTTATTTCGGCAAATTGTTCGAACTTAAATATTTTGGGTAGTATGACAGTCAAAATTCATATTCTAAATTTTTCTTGGAAGTTTAAATTTTTTGTTGCCAGAAATCTTTCTTGTTCTGTGGTCATTGGAGCTAATTTCATGTCACACGTTGGTATGCTTCTTGATTTTGGTGCTCGCAACTTATGGTTTAAGTTTAATCCGCAGAGTAAATTATCATTTAACCCGGTTTTATCTTCTCCTGCTGTCAATTCTGTTAGTGAACCTGTGACTATTGAGGATCTCGATCTGGAAAATTTAACGAGTCTTCAAAAGGATGCCATTAAGAGGTTATGTCAGGAGTATAGTGATGTATTTACTGACAAGTTGGGTGTAACCCATTTGATGGAGTACAAGATTGAGCTAACCGATTTTGTGCCGGTGCGTTCCAGCCCGTATCGACTTGCCCCGCCCAAGATGGCTGAACTTCGTAAGATTATCGATAAGATGTTGGACGAAGGTGTAATCCATCCCTCTATCTCCGCCTACTCATCCCCTGTATTTCTTGTGCCGAAACCTAACGGCGGTTTTCGGCCGGTGGTCGACTATAGGGCTCTTAATCAAAAAGTTGTTTTGCAATCCATCTCTTTGCCGGACCTTCATACTTGCTTTAGTTGGTTTCGCAACGCGAAGGTGTTCACGATCCTCGATTTAAATTCTTCTTACTTCCAAATTCCCCTCTCTCCGGAATCTAGGCATGTTACTGCTTTTTCCACTGACTGGAACCTGTTTGAGTATGCCCGTGTCCCGTTTGGCCTATCCACCGGAGCCGCTGTGTTGAGCAGACTTCTGGACAAGGTGTTTTCAGAAATTAAATTCAAGTTTGTGTACCACTACCTTGACGATGTGGTGATCTATTCTGAGTCCTTTGAGGAACACGTTGATCATCTGAAAGTTGTACTTGATCGGTTGCGTGACGCTGGCCTTACCGTCAAATTGTCCAAAGTTTCCTTTGCCAAGCCCAAAATTTCCTTCTTGGGCCATATTGTTTCCGCGTCTGGTATCTCCGTGGACCAGTCTCGTACGCAGGCCATCAGAGATTTTAAACCACCCAAGAACGCCAAGGGTGTTGCTCGTTACATTGGTATGGTGAACTTCTTCCGTAAGTTCATCAGTAACTTTGCCGACCGTGCTGCTCCTCTAAATCAATTACGCAAAAAGGCTGTGAAGTTTGAGTGGGGTCCCTCTCAGCAGGCAGCCTTCGAAGATCTTAAGCTTGCGCTCTCTAACGCCCCTGTATTAGCCATTCCGGATTTTGGGAAGCAGTTCATTGTGCAGACTGATGCGTCTGGTCGTGGTGTTGGTTGTGTCCTACTGCAAGAATCTGATCTGGGTAGGCAACCTATTGCATACGCTTCTCGTACCTTAACGGACGCAGAGAGGAAGTATTCCATATACGAACTTGAGGGTTTAGCTGTGTTGTTCGCTCTAGAAAAATTCCGTATGTATCTTGAGCACACTAAGTTTCTCCTTGAGACCGATAACCAAGCCTTGAGCTGGGTGTTAGGGAAACCCCGTAAAACTGGTAGGATTGCCAGATGGGCAACTAGGATTCTGTCATTCCAGTTCACAGTCCAACATATTCGTGGGTCCGAAAATGCGGTAGCTGATTCATTAAGCCGCATGTACGAGGAAACAGCCAAAGAGGATATTCAAGGATGTGAACCCGTAAACCTTGTATCACCTGTAAATTGTGTCAATGTCGTTCTCAGCAATTCCCCTGTGCTTTTTGAAGATGTGAGACGATTCCAGAAAGAAGATCCCTCCTTATCTAGCCTAATTGACCGAATCAATTCTGGTGAAGTGATCAAGCCCTACTCTCTAAAGGATGGTGTATTGTGTTGTTCGTCTCGTCATGACCGTCTACCTAAAATTGTGCTCCCGTCAGTCCTCATTCCGGAAATCTTTCGTTACTACCACGAATCTCCTATTGGTGGCCACCTAGGAGTATTCAAGACCCGAGCTAAAATCAGACAGTTTTTCATTTGGCAAAGTATGGATGGCGACATCACGAGGCTCATTAGAAATTGTGCTGCATGTAGTATTAGCAAACCTCCGGTTTCTACTAAGGTTGGCCTGTTGTCATCTGAACCGGCATCTAGACCCATGGAGAGGCTTTTTATTGACCATGTTGGGCCGTTCCCTCGCTCTGGTTGGGAAAACCAATTTGCGCTTGTTTGCACTGACGGTTTCACCCGGTTTAGTTGGATTTTCCCCACCAGACAGGCTACGACCAGTTCCGTCATAAAGAATCTTAATTCCATCTTTTCATCTTTTGGGCCATGTCAGTACCTGGTGTCAGATAATGCCAAGTGCTTTGTATCTCATCAGTTCCGTCAATTCTTATTTGATTATGCTATTTCGCATGTAACCACCACTCCCTATTTTCCTAACCCGTCTCTCGCTGAGCGAGTCAATCGTAATCTCCGTTCTGCTCTGATTGCTTTCCACCACGATGACCATTCCAAGTGGGATTCTAATTTGCATTGGCTCAATTTTGCTTTCAACACCGCCGTGCATGAGAGCACGCAAGCCACCCATTTTTCATTAATGTTTTCCTTTATGGCTAATTCTCCATTGTCTAATCTGTGGAACCTGCACGATCTCCTTCCAGACAGTTTTACGCCCGAGGATATGAAGGCGAAATTCGTCAAGGCTAGAGAGAATATTAAGGTGTCACATGACCAACTTGCCAAGCGACACAATGCCTGTCGCAAGCCGACTGATTTGGAAATTGGAGATGTTGTGTACGTCCGCAATTTCGAGCCCAAGGACGTCAGTAATCTAGTTTCAAGCAAGTTGACCCCTCGTTTCAAGGGCCCATGTTATGTAGAGGCATTCCTAACTCCCGTTACTCTGCTTATTAGAAACCCCAAGGCAAACAAAATTTCCAGAGTGCATCTGTCGCACATTAAACGAGGTGGAGAGGTTTCTAATGAGGAAATGCTACCATAAATTTTGTAAACTGATTTTGTATAATGTAGAGTATCTCTAACCTTCATTGAAGCCTTCAGGCTTCTGTTCCTTCTGGAATTTTGAACTGGATATGAAAACGCTGCTGGGATACAAACTGTAACTGTTGGGCAATTCCCATTTTATGGTAAATTGTAAAATTGAAACTAAATTTTGATGTTTTCATAAAAGATGCTAGCTGGTAAGTTGGACTCGGTGGGAGACATAACTCATGGTAAAATTTATATACATGATTCCTTGGGAATTTTAGTGGTCATTCCTCTACCGTAGTTCCTTCTAAATGTATAGTCGCTTAACTCATGTAATCTTGAAAGGTACTTCTAGTCTGTAAAAAGGTAAACTTGTTAATGAAAATTTGTAAGCACGGATCTAGGGCATGATCAGAAATATTTTCTTCATTTAAATTCAACTTTGTTTCTCTTTTGTAAAATGTAGTAAGACATTGTAATTTCTGTAAACTTTTTTTGAAATAAGATTAACTTCTGTTTTGTAAATGGCTGCCCACGCGTCGAATGATATCTGGCACATTGCTTCCACCTACTTCGTCTAAAGCGAACTACATTGGACTTATTGAAAATTTTCCTAACGTGTCTCGGACTATGAAAGCACTGCTGGTGCTGGTGTTCTGCGTTTCTGAAGACTTATGAACACAGTGAAGCTGTTAACTAAGTGGTTTGCGAGGTGATCAATTATCCTTTCACTGATAATCTGACCCTGCACTCTTCCTAACCAAAACGATGCGGTTTCGTCCATCAATTGGAGTTAACTGGTGAACATTATCTTCTGGAAACATGCTTGGTGAATCGACTAGTTAAGGAGTACTGCCTATGCCTAAGCATATTCGTGAACGGTGTTCACGCTTAAGGAAGGGAGACTGTTACGTGCAAGAGCCCGGCCCAACGTTTTCAAACATGTATCTACCCTTGGATGTGACTTCATGACATTTTGAAACGACCGCCTGGTCGCTTGGTTCTGTTTGTGAACACGAGATGGCAGCTGCTGTCGGACTTCGGGGTTTCTTCACGTGGTTCCTTTTTCTCCACTAGAGTGTGTTGGTTGTGCCTTATAAAACTAATCCTATTCGTGTCATGTTTGAAGGCATTTATTATATTCTACGTCATGAAACAAAGGACTGTGTATGCTTGATGCCGCCAAATTAATTGCTTAATAATGACATTGTTGCTTGATGTGTCAAGCTGTGATTGGACAATTAAATTAACATGTATGCAATGCTGTTTTTGACGCGCGATTCTCCGCCATCTTGTGGGAGTTCATTGTCTGTCGTCTAAGAAGCAACTGGCCAGCTGGTGTGACAGAGTATCTCTTCGTGGGCTGGGGGGGGGGGGCCTTGGCCCCCAGCTTATACAAAATATGAATACCAATTCTACTAAGAAATTGCCTGTGCTCTTCAGGCTATTATTTCATCGTTTCGCAGTGAAGAAGTACGAAATGAAAAACGCATCTCGATACAGACCAGTGCTTGTGATACCAAAACGAAGCATGTGCTGGGTGGGCCATTTTCAGGCAATATAGTGCCGTATTACGTTATTTGGTTTGTGTGTGAATTATTTTATTTTTATTGTGTCTCCACTGTGAAGTTTTAAGGTACGTTTTTTATTTATTTTATTTTGGGAGCTCCAATATGGGCCTTGTATGAATGTTTGATCCTGTGTTTTGTTTCGCCTGGTAGGCCTAAAATTTTGTTATGTTTTAATAATGTTTCCATATATATATTAATTTTGTTATTTTTTTTCTTCGTACCTTCTGGAGACACATTTCTAGGTATATTTTACGTTTTAAATTATTATTTATTTTCTTTTGGCAATCTTGGGATTGGCATATTATTAATCTGTTTTACGATCCGATGCTCCACATTCATGTTAATAGTATTTAGATGTAATTGTTTTCCTCATTTCATTTCTTTCCGGTGATTTTAAAATTAATTTAATGCTAATTCTTTGCCGTAATTTCGATTTGACATGCGGTCTCCTGTTCTTGTGGCCATGTTTGTTTTTGTTTTGCCGAAATGCATTCTGGTCTTGGAGTGCAGTCTCTTGGCGCCGTCCGCGAAACTCAAACGTGTTGTGGAGTTAACTTAATATGTTTTTTATTAACCTTGTTGGTTTAACTTTGTGGTTTTGGTGAATGTTCCTGTGTTTTTCTCCGTCATGCAAATTATGGATTTATTTTCTGATCCAATTTTATTTTATTAATTTAATTTTAAATTTCTTGTTTTGCATCATGGCCTTGGTCTCTGCATGTCCGGTCGGTATTGCGTCCTACTAAATTATCAAGCCCATTCTCATTTAATTATGCCTGTAATTTTATTTTTATCTTTGGGCTTTAACATTCTAATTTTAATTTAATTCTTTTCCTTTTTTTGCTTTGCAAGCAAGCATGTTAAGCCGTCTCTTGCCTATTTTTGTAATTTAATGCTGGCTGATGCATGTGCTGTTTCAGGTGGAAGTGCTCTTTTAACTTTTAACATTAAATTTTTATTTTAAATTTTTAAGCAACTGTTGTGACATTATTTCGTCGGCAGCAGTTCTGTTGGTTATTGGGGGGTGTCTGTAGTCGAGCCTGTGCGTTCCCCTTCTCCACCTTCCTTCTACCCCTTTTGGTGCTCTTCTGTTGGGGCATGTCTTCTGGAGGTGATTTTGCTGTGGAAGCGAGGCGGACCTCTGAATAAACGGTAAGTTGGCCCATCCACGCTGGCCGTCCACGTGGCAATAATAATAATAATAATAATAATAATAATAATAATAATAATAATAATAATAATAATAATAATAATAATAATAATAATAATAAAGATTGAATAAATGACGAAAACGTCCCAAACACCATTTCCCCTAGCCTGGAAACTGAAACATATAAACTATAAAACAATATTTTCCGTATAAATATGTAGCCTACTTTCTCTTAAAAGTATGGAAATAATTACAACTCTTTGCCTTTATAGCAGAGGCGTAGCCAAGGAGCCCCCCCCCCCCCCCCCCCCCCCATTGGAAAATCGGCAGGTTGAGACTTGTGTCTGTGGTGATGTACTGTTGTCGCCATTCAGCCCGGGTCCCCATTTGTTGCTACACACGTCTTCATGCCAACGTATAACCACAGTCTACCTACTGTGTTGGTGTATGTTATTGTTGCTGGATTTACTGTATGTGAGCATTGTGTGAATGTTATTTCTTTAATTTAACATGTGCTATACAAGAAGAGATATGCAGTTCAATAAACATATATAATATTAGAAGCAATATTTCAGTGTTGCTAAGTAACCTATATGATCGCTTTTCAGTCGGTCAACACGAGTGTACGCTACCCAATTTGATCAGGTGGGCAGTGACAATTTATCTCTTATGCCTGAAATAATAATACATGAATCGTGTATACACTTAATAAAACACTTCTCACATAAAGGGGGGTTGTATGAGAAGCGTTTTATTAAATGTATAAATAATTATTGTGTTATGAATTATTAGTAAAGCCATCATTACTTCCGACTTGACGTTTCAGTGTTACCCTAGAGTTATCTAGCGATCAGAAGGAAAATCACTTTAAATAGACAATCACAGGCAGCCATTCAAATCGATATATCGCGACAAATTGAGTTTCGTTCGCGATGTCGCGATTTAGCGAACGAAACTCTAGCCTAGCACTGAAACGTCAAGTCGAAAGTAATGATGGCTTTACTATACCCAGGGAAATTCATTGTTACTCCTCGCCCAAACTAATTGGGTGTATTTGTGTTGACCGACTGGGAAGTCAGACTGTTCAAATAGCAAGACGACACCCGAGTTTCCAAAGGACCCTAAAAGGTAAGATTTGATCTATGGATTTTAGGCTAGTATTATAAAGCTTTTCAACGGGAACGTGATGGTGCAGTGGCTTAGCTGCTCGTCAATCACCCGGACGGTCGGAGTTCCAATCCCGCTGACAGTGGGGTGGAATTTTCACCTGAAAAATTACGTGGCGTTAGGAAGGGCATCCGGCCTTAAATCCCTGGCCAAAACCAAAATGAGCCTGATTGGCTCCAGCGACCCCAATTAATTGCGATACGCAGTAGAAAGTATTATAAAGCTTTTCAATCAAACAACGGAACTAGGTCATTAACTGGTTATAAATCAATAATGTTATTGGTTTTAGGTCCCTTTTAACTACTGTGGCTTTTAGAGACACCTGGGTGCCGGAATTTTGCCCTGAAGGGGATCTTTAACGTGCCAGTAAATCTACAGACACGGTTCCCTCGCATGTATGCACCCTTAAATGCCAGCTGACCGCACCAGGATTAGATCCTGCAATCTTGGGCACAGCAGGCGAGAACGTTACCGCTGAGTAACGGAGCCAGTCGGTTAAAATCAGAAGCATGCCTCGGTAGGATATCTATGCATGGCTTTGGTGGCGTAGTCGGTAGCATGCTGAACTGCTATGCCCAAGTTCGCGGGTTCAAACCCAGTCGAAGTCGTCGGGCCCATGCAATAGATTTATGGCACGTAAAATAAGTTACAACTACAATTGGAAGTGTGTAGCCAAAATTTGTAGGCTATTGGTTTAGACACGTTCTATCAGGTGCAAACGTACGCCGTTGGGTTTCAGTGACAGTGGCGTCTGGTAGCTTAAGTTGGAACTACTTGACATTGAAATTGGGGAACCTACGGGCGTTTATATGAAATGTCCTGCTATGGCCATTGGCTGCAAATCAAATATAAATATCTATGCATTTTGAGAATTGAAACATACGGTAAGCTAAGTAAACGTAAAAGATGTCATCTCAAACGCGTGCCGATATTTTAATTTTCAGATGTAGAAAATGGCTTTTTAATAGTCAGAGAGCTGATTTAATGAATAAAGATTTTGTACAATAATATTAACTTATTCTCGAATCCTTTGGAAGCAAGCCAATTTATGTCGTCAGGATAATGCTCACAAACGTATATGTGGTACACTGTTTGTTAATTCTCTTATGAAATACCTGGTCTCCCACATGGCTGCTGTGAAGGTACGGAACACAATGTTATTGCCGATATTTTGTAAAGTTGGCATTGTATTATTTTGTCAAATTCAGGAATGAAGGGTTTCAAACCCACAGAAAAAATACGAAGTACCAACAATTGAGCCATTTAAGACCTAAAGATATTTATATACTATTCGTTTCACTAACCACACTGGTATTTTTACTAATTAACTATAATGTTACTCAATTTTACGGAATAACTAGCTTTTGATACGGTTAAGAATTTGATATTACTTATATATTATATCCATACTATCAACCCGCCCCGGCTTCACCTGGTATCTTAAAGGGGTCACTCAGTGTAAGCTTAAAAGGCGCACGGACGGTAGGCCTCAGACGCAATTCAGAAAAGCCGAGGTGAACAGCGAAACTCCAAACACTTATAGTCTACTCTTCTCTGAAGTCTTAACTCGACACGACTCGACAGTTAATGCTGGCCGAAGCTGGGGTGGTGGGCTCGCTCGTAAACTCGCTCCGAAGCTAGTAATTTAAATTTCCACTGAATGGAGATTGTTGGAAGAAATTAAAACTTAAAATCACTTATAGTTGGCGATGTATTAAAGATAAAGATATGCTGTCGGGGACTTCTATGTAGAACTTTTCATGCTGACCAATTCTTACGCTCATAGTATATGGATATTTTTAATGGTTTACCCAGCGTAAGCTTAGAAGGCGCAAGGACGGCAGGTTTTCCTTCGACACGATTCACTGAAATCGTTACTGCTCGGCTTCCTTTGGTCATAAATGAATGTTTTCCTACAGAAACCATCCTCGAGAAATTCATTACTGAATGGTGAAAACCGCATCAAAATCCATTCAGTGGATTTAGAGATTACCCGTTACATCCAGGAATCGTGGACTAGGTTTTATGTAGACATGCCAGCAACTATGATTAAAACAAATTCATGAATTTATAACTAGTATGGACTATGAATTCTACGTAAGACTCATTAAATACGTCATATAACTGTACCTATGGATACTTATAGAGGACTGAACTCATAAAAACAGAGCATTCTCTTTATGTTTCTATGAATTAAAAGTGTACAGTATATCAACATTGTGGCTTTTTTCTGTAGTAGTTGTGATTTAACGTGACTTATGTTCACAATGGAAATAATCACTCAAGTGAGTTAAAATTCAAAAAGCCCTTGCAAAAGTGAAATCATCTGTTCCGCGAATAACTTGCTCAAGGCAGTTGCCAGCTTGCTGGCCGCCGCGAGCGCTAGTGTCGCTTCACCTACAAAGAGGATGCAATTTCGTAGCGCAGCGAGCTTCTCGACTGTGTATTTTAGACTGTGGTAATACAACTCCGTCCTCCCAGGGTTGCCAATCTAACTTTTCCCCCGCGAAATAACTTATAGCTTATTTCAAACTGAGGCTAGCGCCAAATAATTTTAAATCCCACACAGCGGGACAATATTACCTTCTTTTTTCTTTTCTTGGCGGGAGATAAATTGTATGTAAATTAATCTAGTTTTTATTTAAAATAACGCGCTTTAATAAAGACTTAGAAAATTCTATGGGAACATTAACACTAATTTTGGGATCATTATTAACATCTTGAGCATGAGATAACCGTCAGCCGAGCTGCTTCATATTACGTAAATATATGTCCAGCAATTCCCCGAATTACGGTTATCTCCCAGTTACGAATGAGTGAAATTTGTCGCCTGAGTAGTGTAAGCAATTAAAACTTTTTCCGGCTGTATGTAGCTTTTGTAAGGTAAGAAGGACCTTGGTAGGTGACAAAAATCTTCGAAAATGATACTTTAGGCATTCAGGGCTAATTGCAATACAAAGCACAGGATCTTGTTGGAAAAACTGAATAAACATGAAAATGAGTACGGTACCGGTATTGAATTACTCATAAATCAGCTTGATACATCGTGAGAGGACATGCCCACTTTTGCTGAGACCTCTGTAAATAATTTCTCTTGTTCAGAGATACGCAGTCTTCTTGTTGGTAGCACAGATATATTTGAGTTAATTTTGTTCCTGTCAGGGTAACAGGAATTTTGTATATTTACCATTGAAGTGATACATTTTCGTCAAAAATAAACTTAAATTTTTAAAAGAACTGATTCGTTTTTGTCTTTTGAGCATATTGTATTACTCGAAAAAATCGGGATCAAAATACATGAAACTTTTCTTGTGTAATAATATCTCATAGAGAAATGGAAATACTTGTAGAGTTGTTGTTAATTCATTTGAGGGGCTTGAGACACCTTAGTCATCAGCCCCGTGTAGTTGGGAGTGTGTTAAAGCTGTCTGGCAACCTGTATTGCTGTGATGATTGTAGTTGTGTGTGTAAATGTATCTGGGACTGGGATGGAGTAGACGCTCCGGGACTTGAGCAAGGCACTATCCCGGCAATTTCCTGTAGGGAGTGTGGCAAACCCCGGGGAAAAAACACACTCAGGATAACCACTGTCAGCACCGGGATTTGAACCTACGATATCCATATTTACCACAGCTGCCCTCGCGACCATGGTGCACGTTTGACGAGCGCGGCTACGCCGCGGGACGAAATGCTTGTAGAATTTGGCTTGAGTACCCATAACCCCCACATCGGTCGATCCTGGCTACGCTACAGCTTTATAGAGATGAATAATTGCATGTAAGTACTTGTGATGAGCGTTAAGAATTGTACCCTCTATACTGCAAGACTCCTTGTTTATTAAGTTTCGTTGTAATTCCGCACATCCTTCCAAAGGAATTGATTCTAATATTATAAAGGAACGTCCACATCCACCATGGTGCTACGGTTCGAATCGACTTCAGGTATTTCCCTAGTTTATCTCCGTTTACAAGCAGGACATCATTTTGTTACATGACAATAGGCTAACACATGACAGTGGTCGCTTTGAACATCTGTGAAGTGAACGTTGCTCGTAAGTGTACAGTACGTAGCGGCTCTATGAAGATAAGACTTGACGTCAAACGTTCCGTTCCGTTATCGTTTTACCCTCTAGGGTTGGCTTTTCCCACGGACTAAGCGAGGGATCCCACCTCAACCGCCACTGAGGGCAGTGTCCTGGAGCTTGATACTCTCAGTCGGGGGATACAACTGGGGAGTGTGACTAGCACTGCGCCCAGGCGGCCTCACCTGCAAAGCGAACAGGGGCCTTATGAAGGGATGGGAAGAGTGGGAGGGATACGCAAGGAAGAGGGAAGGAGGCGGCCGTGGCCTTACGAAGTGGGGGGAAACCTTGGAAAACCACTTCGAGGATGGCTGAGGTGGGAATCGAAAGCCCTCTACTCATTTGGACCACCCGAGGCTGAGTAGACCCCGTTCCAGTCCTCACACCACTTTTGAAATTTCGTGCAGAGCCGGGAATCGAACCTTGGACCTCCCGGGTGGCAGCTAATCATGATGATGATGAGGATAATGGTTGTTTTAAGGGGCCTAACATCTAGGTTATCGGCGCCGAATGGTTTGGGTGATCGTGAAGATGATAATGAAAAGTAAACTAGAACTAAAACTAACTACGAACTTATATACTAGAAGAAGAAATGGAAAACAAAAGGAGAATAAGGCAAATAAAGTACAGGAGGAAAAGAAATGCCCTCAATCCTCGAAGAATTTGGATTGAGGGACTTGGAAGGAAGGAGAGCCATGAAACGCAGATAGGAAAGTGAAAGAGGAGAGGGTACGCCCCAGAGGGAATGGAAAAAAGGGAGAATACCGGACCCAGCTCAGGAATCCCTCGGGGTCGCCAACTCCCGAACTCACCAGCCGTGAGCCCCTGAAGGTGTAGCAATATCTAGGGTACACCAGAAGTGGTGGGGCTACACACACCCTGCCTCCTTAAGGGCCTTGAGCAGAAGGCAGGAGATAACATGAAAAGGAAAAGAAGGCTGACCCCTCGCAGAAGGAGGGTATCAGAAAAGATGAGACAGGGGCCAATTAAGGTGGAAAAGGAAGAGACTCCCTAGGCCTCGAATACCCTAATACCGTCGGGGTCGGAAGAGAACAAGAATTGGCCAAGTGAGGTCGACAGGAAAGAAGACGGAGAGGAGCCCGGCACAAGTAAGTGGAAGCAATGTCGGACTCAGCTGGGGCCCCGTGATCGCCAACCTGCGTCCCACTAGATGTGAGCCCCTGGGGGGGGGGGGGGGAAGCAAATCATGCTAACCCCTACACCACGGAAGCGACATGACGTCAAACGTACAGAATGGAATTATTGTGCCTAGCATAATGAGCAATCTAGTGTAGTCTACCTATTGTGTTTTTTGTACCTCCTTGGATAAAGACGATGTTACTGTTTCCACTATTAGGTTATATTGGCTTTATTTGTGCCATGGACGAAACAAAGTGGTCGTTTACGTCTGTAAGAAGTTCATGTAAATACAACACATAACTTAATGTATTGCATTGTGGAGGTGTACATTGGATACAATTTGATACATTAACCTTTTTTTTCTTCGCGCGAACGCGACTCGACCATCGGCGCGTCCGCATAACCGACGTTCACGGCACTACCCCGTACCGCTGAGCTAATGGCGTAGAGCCCTGCGCGGATAGACAAAACGTTATCCGCATCCGCCCAGCACCCGCACGGCTGTTATCCGCATCCGCCCCGCATCCGCATGACTGTTATGCGCATCCGCCCCGCATCCGCACGACTTTTATCCGCATCCGCCCCGCATCCACGCGACTTTTACCCACACGTTCGTTATCCGAATCTACTGGCATTACAATAATATGTTCAATGTGTTGCTTTATACTTTATCTTTTAGACATTTGAGCAGCAAGTAGAACCCTTAGGCTATGAACTGTACAATATGTCATGTGCTATGTCTAAAATGAATGTTACACAGCCAGAATTGCAACCCTTTTCAGTTCGGAGTGTTGATTATGCTTAATGACATAATTTGAATGGGATTAGCGTAAATCATGTTACATTTGCCATGAAAAACCATAACGGAAAAATATATCTTTTTTTATTATATTTATTAAACACAATGTGTACTGAGAGAAAAAAAAAATGAAAAGTTACATTGTCGTGATTTCACCAATCTTTAGATAGCTCAATTAGTGAAACAGTCCTATTTTTACACTCCTGCAGGTGATATTTGGGGCACCATTCATTACATAGCTTACAGATGCAGCTGTCCTTAGGATCATGGTAGGTGCTTTCTGTGCAAATCTTTCCATGAAAGCCGTGTACTGCAAATCGTGTGTACAGGTGTCGGAGTTGGAAGTTTGGTCCTTTCCAGCAGTCTGATGTCATTGCGTCTGTTTCTCTAATCCCCTCCGGTATCTGTCTTGCTTTGCTGCTCCTCTCTTGGATGAAGATTGCATATGCTTGTGTCTCCGATAAACTAAAGCAGTGTTTTATGTCATCCACGAAGAGAGATTCCTGCGCAAGGATATAAGCATAACTATTTCTTGTGAATTTTGAGATGGATAACACTCTTTTGAGGAAGCTAGATTTAACGCTTTCCAGCTTTCTTAGATTTCCGACCGTCAGGTAGTTCCAGATTAGTTGTATTCCATAGGTGGCCGTCGGCACGACTTTGATCTTGAATAGTGCCATTGCTGTTGAAACTGACAGTAGTTGTAATTTGGGTATGTCATATATTGCTTTTGCTGCAGCTGCTGTTCGTTCTTGTATGTGTAGTGAAAACGTAATTCCATAACGGAAAAATATGATAGACTATGTCATAAACATCCGGGCCCTAGTAAGGGAGAGTGGGGGAATTGTGCGCACTTAAGAAAGAATCTGTCTTGTGATGATGAAATATTAGATAACACAGCTGCAGTTATGAATAAGGGAGCCTTAGTAACTCTATATTCCATGTGCAGAAACAAATTAAATCAATAATAAATTTGGTGGACTATAATTCAAAATCTCGCAAATACGCATTTGCGCACGATTACCCACCCTGCAGGGTAATCATGCGCAAGGGTTGGGAAATTGTGCGCATGGGATGAGTGTTTGGAAAGCCATACTAATACAATGTGAATTGGTAGAAACTTGCACTGTGCATTAACATTAGAATATTGCAATGCTTTTTACAAAAGCATAACAACGCAATGAACTAAAATTCTGCAGTTTTGGATATTAGAATAAAATATCTTCGATTCGTCAGCAGGAGGCATTCGAATTTAGGCTTCTTATTTCAGGTTGTCTCAACGTTAATGCAGGATATCTCTTCAAGAACTCATACAACCAATATTTGCCTGCTAGACTTTAAAACTTTATGGAAATTATGGAGAATCTTATTCTCCTCTGCAAACTTGAACTCGAACCGTCTGACAAGCTTTGTGGGCGTTAAGCCATAAAATAATTTTGCCAATGTCAAAAGGTATTCGGATAATTATGACTCCATTTCGTTGGTAAAACAGCTTTACGGACTAGACGAGGTGGAGCAAGACAATTTTGTAGCAACTGCTTTGGTAGGATTGACTGGGGAATGTTGAAACTTCTCCCCACTTCCCTTATTTTCCTCCCATCATCCCTAATTGCACGTCGAGATTTCTGCACATTTTCTGCTGGGTAGGAGTTTTTCTCCGTTTTCTGCGTTTAATTTCTTGGCATTTGGAGAACAAACACGAAATATTTTGCCATTAATGTCGCGTTGTATTTGTATTTGTAGTACTTGTATCATATATGATCTGCGCACCATTACCCCACTCTGCTTTTAAAACGTAACTCACTGAATCCCGGTAAACTAATCTATTATATTGAAAAATAAATACATGCAAAACCACTGTACACACTGGCATTTAAAACTACATTTAATTTTATATAATTGAATAACAACTGTAGGCTTACCTTCTTATTTGCTGGCTACAGAAAATAACATGCAACGTGTTAAGTTTCTTCATCCAAGCCTCCGGTTATCCCATATCGACTGGCATCATGCTGACTGTCCGTATCTGATAGGTACGATGACAGCTTTTGGGTAGCAGTGAACTGAGTTGCTAATTGTACTACCAACTCGAAAAACATAGGTGCGCACGATTACCCGCTGCGCACAATTACCCAACTTTCCCCATGATATTCAACAAGTTCGGATTGTATTCTAAAAACTATCCGCAAATTTACTCCAAACATTATCCGCAGCTTATCCGCTATCCGCAAAGACATGCAAAGTATATCCGCATGGCGAAAAATGTTGCGGATATCCGCGGGTTTATCCTCGGATATCCACATCCGCGCAGGGCTTTACAATGGGACACCTCCGGCACAGCGCCGAATTCATGCGAACTGTTCTTAGCCACGCTGCACGCAGTTACAGCTATGCTACAGCATCGTTTCTTAACTCGCATTTTTATTAAACCTATTGGCGGGGATAGGTTTTGCTAGATAAACTTTTGTCGTGAATTTCGACGAGGAACCGCATGCCAACCTCAAAGTGCGGCATATTTTCTTCACCATGTACTCAGTGTAATAGATGTATTGCCTCCCTACTGAGGCCTCTCCTACCAAGGTTCGAGTTAATTATGCAAATATTTGTAAATGTTAATAGTACGCCTAGCCGCTATCTTGAATGTAGACTATGGGCTATGCTTTGGGCATACGAAGCGACTTACAGTATAAGGTTCTACGTTATTTCTAAATTTATTTTGAAATTTTGAGAGGCCGCGGTGCGCTGTATTCAGTATGATAAACTTTTGGCCAACGGAAATGAGAATCCTCATATTATTCTCATCTCTTGCGGCGGTTCGTCATAATTACGCAATTCTTTTTTTGTCGTGTGGCCCCCTGAGAGGCCGAGTGCAGGTCTTTCTAGTCGACGCCCGTGGGCGACCTGCGCGTCGGGATGTGAGATGGAATGGATGAAGATGAATGAAACTGGGCAAGGATGTGGAAGGAAGCGGCCGTGGCCTGTCAGAAGGTACCGTCCCACCATTTGCCTGGTGTTGAAAATGGGAAACAACGGAAAAGCATTTCAAGGACGGCCGACGGTGGGGCTCGAACCCACGCGTCTACCGAGTCAGCAGAGAGCTTGGCCTCATGACCTAACGCTGCCCTTTAGCCAGCGTAGCCACTGCTGTCGGTATTACGCAATTGCATTCTGAGTTGCAATGACATCGTGGTCATGTAGCCCCGTGCACTTGGGTGTGTGTAGAAGTTGTCTGATAACGTGTGTCGCTGAGATGCCTGTACTAGTGTGTGTATTTGTAATCGAGGTAGGACTTTGGTAAGAAGCGGCCGTGGCCTCAAGTTAGGTACCATCCCGGCATTTGCCTGGAGTAGAAGTGGGAAACCTCGGAAAACCACTTCCAGGATGGCTGAAGTAGGACTCGAACCCACCTCTTCTCGGTTTTGCCTCACGAGGCTGAGTGTACCCCATTCCAAGACTCAGACCAGAATTAAATTTCTTGGCAGAGCCGGGAATCGAACTCGGACCTCGGGGGTGACAGCCAAGAATTCAAATCTCTGCGTCACGAGGTGGTCGAGTTGGACTACAATGTAACCATTTTCTGGAGGCATATTTCTTTCTCTTGCTGGAAGGCGTGACAGGGCTGACCATCAAAACCCTGTATAGGCCTACTGTAATAACCCAGAAGCATGACGGGCTGGCACGTAATTTGTCTCCTTCATAATTGTAGCAACTATAGGCCTACACATACTAGTACATACACCACACAAACACAGGTTAATTTTCAAGAAGGAAATTACAAGCGTGCAACATATCTTGGAACGGTAATACTGTAATTGACTCAGTAACGTAATATATAGGCCTACATCTATTTTCGTATCGCGCTGGCTGTGAGGTGCAGTGGTTAATACTTATTGTGTCCAATGTAGGTGGATCGAATCCCAACAGAGTCGATCGTCATTGAACGGTATTTAACAGTGAGGTATCCGTACCAGTAAACTCCCTAGCACAATAAGGATCCCTTCAGAGCAAAAAGCCGGCGCTCCAGCGCAGCAGATCTACGATCAGAAGTGTTAAATGGGGCGTGATTGCATATTATTACTATTATTATCCGTCTCAATGTTATATGACACCATATAAATCTCGTAAAAATGACTACAATGAACGGTACAGGTACAGTAGCTCTTCAAAACCTGAAGAAGTCTACGTAATCTGCAATTCAGCAACATACACAATATTACAACTTGCCAAATGTTGTAGCGGTCTTGAACGGATTTGACACGCACAGGTGGGGATAATATTCATTGTTACGAGCTGAGATATAACAGATTATAATTTTATATATCCTTTTATGACTTGATCGTTGGTGTTTTTGCGATAGGATACGATACTTAACTCAGCGTGAACCACTGTGTGCTTCTCCAACTAAGAAGACGTACCTGCGCGTCAGCGACCTTAAATGAACCAGCGAAATAACATTAATAACAATAACAATGTCCCTTGTAACTACTACGGCTTTAGAGACGCCAGGGCACCAGAATGCTGTCCTAAAAGGGATCTACTGACACGGCTCCCACGCATTTAAGCAGCCTCAAATGACAACTGGCTGAGTCGGGATTCGATCCCAGGCGAGAACGTTACCACTGCAACCACACAGCCAGCCCCAGTGAATAGATTCACCTTGCTTCTTACAACGGTCCGGCTTAGTGACTGATTGTAAGTGGATAGAGTGCTAGTCCTTGGTCCTAACGGTCGTTACTCGCAACTTCGTATGGTTATTCACCTAGTTAGGGGAATCGGTGTAATTGTGACGTCAACTAAAAGACCAGCATTAGGCCGCTCAAGAGACCCACGTCAAACTTATTTCCATCATAGTGTCCAGAAAAGATGAGTCATTGTTTACCTGCTACATGGAGTGATGAGCGCATGTGTGACGATGGCTCCCAGAGGACTGTCTGCCAGGCGGGCAATAAGCCGACCTATCTGCAGGTCCCACACGCCCACACATCCTCTGGTGACGGTGACAGCCAGGCCAGCACTCTGGCACAAGCTGATGGAGTCAATCTGCAGTTCATGGCGGTCTATAACGTGAACTTGCTCGAAAATATTGTTGATGTTCCACACTTTAACCGTGCGGTCAATAGATGAGGTGATCACCTGCAAGCAGCACAACAACACAATTTACATATCGCACTACATGAGTTATTTACCAGGGGCGACTGGTGGTCACCGTTCTTGGTATACCGCACCATTTACCCCTTACACCCCCCCCCCCCCCCCTCTTTCTCCATGCCTCAACCTCTTGTCAAAGTTGAATTATTATTATTATTCTTATATGCATTGGAGAACATTTAAATAACTTCTAAGAAACACACTTTATCGCTATAATTTTGGAGAGGTTATCCCAATAAATTGAGGTCCCAAGCCAATTGTTTTGGCTGGGGATATAAGGTCGGATTCCAATCCTAACGCCACGTGAAATATTTAACCTACTGTCACCGGAATTCGAACATCGACCGTCTGGGTAAAGCCACTGCGTCATCCTCCCTCTGCAAGGACTATGTCCTTATACATGAAAAATAATATATCTTCGTTTAATGCCTGAACACTACCTACTTGAAACTACTTCTAGGTAAATGGCCTTCGTATCCCCTCGCCCTCCTAGTTCCTTTTGGCAACGTACTGAGTACATTTCATCTTTACGCTACCTTCTTTCTCTCCCCGTTCTTCACCAGGTCGTAACTTTTCCGAAAACAAATAAACATTGACCCATTTTCAAAGGATCTCAATGAGCATTGTCACATCATTAGAAATGTCCAAACATGAGAGGCGCA
Organism: Meconema thalassinum; assembly: GCA_946902985.2. Classification (NCBI taxonomy): domain Eukaryota; kingdom Metazoa; phylum Arthropoda; class Insecta; order Orthoptera; family Tettigoniidae; genus Meconema; species Meconema thalassinum. The sequence goes on along the minus strand of OX336389.2, from coordinate 881,820,963 downwards.
TTCATTCATAACCATTGTAATAATGCAATTAAAGAAGAGCCATTATCTCAAAGTGAAAATATCTTCTCGAAAGCGAACTTTCAGCCTGAATCAATAAGATAATTAAAGTGTAAACTACCTTGACATATTGTTTCCCAACCTTGATCTGCCAGGAAGAATTTTACTTGAAAGTAAGTTCCATTCAATTAGATTTCTAAAGGTCCACCTCGTGGCGTAGTGGCTAGTATTCTGGGGCTGTTACTGCGGAGGTCCGTGTTCGATTCTCTGCTCTACCAAGAAATGAGAACAGGTGGTTCGATTCCCACCTCAACCAGCCTAGAAATGGTCTTTCGTGGTTTCCCACTTTCATTCGTACATATATTAAGGTCACAGCCGCCTCCTACCAAAATCCTGCTTACAGTACAGCCATCATAACGTAAGATCTCATCAGTTTCCACACGCACCAAGTCAGGGGTGGATTTAAGGAGCGAACGATTCATCTTGCTGTTATAGCATAGCATATAATTATAGCATATAACATGACGAAAACAGTGGCTTTAGACAAATTCTTTCACACTTAAATACTCTATATGAAAATGCACATTTTACGATAACCTACTATTTTGAAAAGCTGTTTGTATGAACTGACGCATGGTGGGGAGGAGAGATTGCTTAAGAGGTTAATGTGTTCAGCTGTGGATGATTAGAGAAGCAGAGATAGACCTAGGAGGTGATGGTTAGATTCAGTGTTGAACGAATTCAAAGTCAGAGATGTAGAAGCAGAGAGAGCCACATTGCTAACTGCTAATAGGGGATCATGGAGGCGACTAGATCGGAAACAGATGCTTGTAGACTAGACTGGACGCTGAAAGGCAAAACAGTCTTAAATGAAAATGTATGTATATTTGGAAGAATATTACACATTTTTGACAGTTCCCTAAAAAATGGGTTTAAACCACGCGTAGGCTATGACAGTAAATAGTTGGACTTCCAAAACTAAAATAATTTGGAATACAATAAATATTTGACTTAAAATGGCTAATATCACGCAAATTTTTCCTAACTCACAAAACGGAATCTACGAGGGATCATTCCTCTACCGTCGCAAGGATGGTGTCTGGGAGCTGGACACACTTTGTCAGCAGATACAACTGGGGATGGTGACAGGCGACCGCTAACTTGGGTCTAATTAAAAGGAAGGGACAGGGAAGGGATTTTGGAAGGAAGTCGGTCGGTCGTGGACCTGTTCAAAGGAACCGTCATGTCATTTGCCTGGTGGTGAAAATAGGAAACCACGACAACAATTTTCAGGATGGCTGAAGTGGGATTCAAAACCACACTCCCCATGCCAGCGAGGCACGAGCTTCCGCGTTACTGCTCTCGGCCACCGAGGTCGGTAACATTTATTTTTACTCCAACATATCAAAAAAATAACCCAAATGACCTATTACTCACTAATTTGGGCCTAGTTTTTGCAAAATTATCCTACCCCGGACCCCCCCCCCCCCCTCTCTCTCTCTAAGCTAGGGGTATTCCATACTCTTTAGACTCCCCGGTGTGTCCGCCTACCCCCATCATCTTGCCTTAAATCCGCCTCTGAACCAAGTACACGGGGCTACATGACCACGATGCTACAAAACCCTAATTGAATCAACAGTTGCAAAACAACAAATATTCCAAGTGTAAATTCTACCTGGTTTCGACAGAAACCAATACCTTCATTTCCTTGTACAAAGGAATTTTAGTAGCCTACATCGCATATATATCTTTAATTTTTAATTACTGAGGAAATTCAATGGAATAAAACCCTTTCAACAATGCTACTATATACATCCGTTGGTAATAATTCAGTGGGAAGTAATTCTCGCCAAGGCGAACTCACAATATAACTGAGGTGTATCAGGCGCTGCACTGGTATACCTCCCATTGTGAGCAGGGTGAAAGTACTGTTTGAAATCAGCCAATCAGCACTACACTCACCGCTATACCGAACGTCAGGTCAAGACCTAAGCGGTCCCTTTGATGTTCTGATCTGTGAAAAGGCTAACACGCAAGGAAATAGTCCCCAATTTTTCTGCTTGTTTTTGCAGTACAAGATGTTTCAGCGCATGTTGCTATGTTTCGATAAACTGGCTAGATTACTTTTAAGAAATTCCTTGGTATAAATCTATGAATAAATTAATCATTTTCTTGTTAACTGGGTGCTGCACCAACCTTGCTTTTCATGTGATTAACTGTGTGCGCGAATATTGCTTGTAGTGGTATTTTATACGATAGGCAGAGTAATTCGCTACGAATTTGATATTATATTATATTTCGTTCTGTATAAACCTTGTTTGAGCTGCAAAAGAGTAACCGACTCATTCAATGTTGTGGCAAATCAGGTTCAAACGTTGGCAATACTGTTATGATTGCACGGACTTCAAGATGGCTCCTTCAAGTAGACAACGTGTTCAAACTGCAGCTGTAAAGCTTGAATCACCAACAAAATACTTCAAAAATAATAAAAGTGGGGAGAAGTTCAGTAAAAGGTGCAAACAAATGATTTTAAATGTATTATACTGTAGTAGGTTGAGGGATGACAATCCAGAGTGGACAGTAGAAGAGTTGGTGAAGAAGACTGCATACTTGACTGGCGTTTTGACATACAGTGTTGACTCGGTGCGCGCTGAATTCAAAGCTCATGGTGAGTCTCCGGCGAGAAGTCGGCCGGCGTCACAAGGAAAGGGGGTTCATGTGTCACAGTATTTAGAATTTTGTTCTGTTTGGAATTCGTAGGAAAGTACTTTCTTCTTTTTCTCAAGAATGAAATTCCAACTGTGACGAAAGTGACAGTGAAAGTTAATGGTGATAGTAATAATAGTGAATCATCTGACGGCGGTCTCAGTGGAATAGAAGCAATGGAGGAAGATTAGCGACAAAATCTGTAAGTTATATACACATGTTGTATCCTAACATTTAATCTTATTTATAGGAGATTGTTTACTTCTTAGTAGCCTATGTCAGCTCAACCGAAAATATATAGCCTACTCGCCATGTTTTGTAATGACATTTTGATGATGGTTAATACGCATATACACCTGACAGTATTATTTTCCTATGCGCGGTATAATTATTATTTTGTTTTATAATTACCCTCCACTTCACGTTACAGTTAAGCCTTTGTACTATAAAAAACAGTAGATCATTCTGCCTTCTGATTCTCAAGAGTACGTGTCGTAACCCTTCAAGGAAGCAGCTGTTTCTCACCGTCAACTTTCGATCTTTTGCAAGATAAGATGGTGACGGATGACAAATAAGCGATTAGTTGGTTCATAGGGTTCAAGGACACACGTCATTTCGTCTTCTTATATCACTCATCGTTCATGTGTCATTCCTCGCCTAACACAATTGGTGCATTCTTGGAATGCACGGTACCTGAGATCATAATTTTGAATGCTTTTGCACGTTCTTTCCTTCCCTTTTGTCAAACACCAACAGTGATCATTTGTTTTCTCCCCTATGTTCAGGTTTCTTATATTTTGTGTGAGTCTGTTCCAGATATATATTCTGTGACCCACCTAGCGTCATATAACAACAAATCTCTGAAGCTCTTCCACTCTTCCTCGCGCAAGAGGAATTCCACATCCATTTGGCTACCAGATACTGTTGTCAACTCTTTGAAGACCAGCTCAGCAAAAGAAGATTATTATTTTTCTTTAAAGTTGGTTATGCTGATATGTATACCTCTTGTTTCCTACCCCCACTCTCTCCCCCTTCCGTGGTCTCTCCGTGCTCCGCTGAGCTTCACTCACTTCTTCGTCTGCAGTTGACTCGTACAGTCAAAGCTCCGCTCGAGCTTAGCCTCCTCAAACCAAGAGGCACAACCTCTTCTACGCCATGTTGGCTAAGTAATCATCATCGAAATCTTCGACTTCAACATGAAATCAAGATAAGTACCTTTTTAAAAAGTTTTAACCTCATCTTCATGGTTTTAACTTCCAAGTGATTTTAATTATAATTTATAGGCAGTGTGAAACTATTTACTTTGGGGCAATAATCACTCTTCGTGGGATTTGCAATGTTGAGCTTTTTCTTGTAAGCCAACCTTACTAAAAGGAGCTTTTCTTAAGCTATTTAAACGAGAAACCCTCTCGCTACGTGGGATATTATCTAATACCCGCTGTCTATAATTACAAAGTTATTTCCTCCGTTGGATTTTCTCAACCCCATTTTCTGCTAAGGTCGTTCTGGAACCTTCGAGATCTTGTTCTCTATCTGCGAGTCTTGCCGTCAAGTATTGACACGCACTTGTGAAACTACTAGTTAAAATGAGGAATCTTCCTTATAAATTTTTGCAATAGCTAACTTCCTCCACCGTTGGAACTTCTAGAACATTCTCTGGCGCATTTAATTGTAAATCACGACTTTTTCGAGAAATAGACTTTCACCTACATAGTGCAATCAGTTATCTCCATAATTGCAATAACTTTTTTCTCATGAGCTTCAGTGTTTCTCTGGTGAACTTTGCATCCATCTTTACAGACAATAGTGATAATCAGTGCTTTCTCCACGTTTCTACCGCGTCGCGATCGTCCGGTTATATTAAATACGGCCATGAACATTGTTCCTATATCCCAATGACCTTTCCTTAACCTTCTACTAACAACCATTATTTATGAAATTGTAACTTTCTATAAGGTGTTACTCACGAAGTACCCTTCCAACTTTGCTAGTTTAACATTAATTAAATTCTGCATAATTTCTTGTGTGATACAAGTTTTAAATTTACATTGTTCCTCCCTTCAAAAGCAGGGAAAACAATTCTCTCAACTTTTGAGTGAGTTATTTTTTGGTCTCGCTAAATGAAAACTGCCTCATTTGACTGGCGAGTCTTATTCAAAGTATAAGAGGTCTAGAACCTTCCTTCTGATTAACTTTTCAGGTTCACAGTAAGTGACCTGCTCTCTTTGTATAAATCTCACAAAGTAATTCTGTATAAATATAAGAAGTTGTAGGAACTTCCTTTTTATTCTTTATGTTTTCCATTTTGTTATCTTCGAAGTTGTTATTTTCGTTAGAATGTTCTTTCAGAGGTTTCATATAGTACACTGCTTGTACTCCTGTAAATGTTAAAACTTTAATTATTCCATTTTGCCTATTTGTGAAATCTTACCAAGATTTTAATACACGGTTTAAAAAACCTTAAAAATTGTTAATTGCCTGGAGCAACTGTTTAATGTGGAGAGGTCTGCGACCCTATTTGTTAAAAAGTTCAAATGAACTATGTTTATTAAACTTATATTGCATAATTGTTAATTTCCTCAAACTTCCTGCATTGTTAAATAAATTAAATATTTGTTTTTGGATTCATCATTTCTCTGATAATACGGTCAGGCAGGATCCTGGCTTTCCTAGCTCTTCCTAGGTTTATGCCCTCGTTCACATACAATAAAGCTTTTACTATTTGTCTGGCCAGATCATCACCCTTCCCTATAGTACTTTCATTCGTGCTTGGGAGGAAATACACTACAGGTTCTCTCTGGCAAACTGCCCAAGCCTTATCTGCGGCTCCCGTTAGCCTCGACCAAGCTCGTAGCCATTTTAGGTATCCGAGCACATATTTGCGGTGGCAACCGCTTCTAAATGGATTAAAAGTCAAACTTATTACTTTTGTGGGACTCTCCTCCTATTCTTCTATCCTTCTTTTCCAATCCCAAATCTACTTCCTTCTCTTAATCATCTTCCCTTGGTGGGTGGGTTATTCCCTAACCTATAATCTACCCAAAATTTGGTGCCGAAACCCGGGAGAGTCCATTTTTTATGTCCATTGTTTGTCAAGTGTCATTTGACAATACTTTGCAAATTTTTAATATCTCCTTTGGATTTTTCAGCTATATCTACATCATGCAAAGCCTGTGAACGGGAAAGAGGCCGCTCCTGTCTCCTATGGTGTGTCCTGTTCTTTCTACTCTTTCGCTGTTGCCAACTTGACAGCATCTTCAAGGTTCTACAGTTTCGTGAGTTACATTTTCATTTATCTTCTTTAATATGGCTCCTTCTGAAAAAGATGAAACTCTCATTGCCAGACGTTCTTCTTATAAAGGGCAACTCACTAGATTCCGAAATTTTATCAACAAATTAGATCCCGCCGAGTGTGATTTAGATATCTTAACACATCGTCTTAAGTTGTACGAACGGTCTTATGATTATTATGACCAAATTCAAACCGAGATCGAATCCGCTTGTCCAGAACTGCAATCGGATCGGGACGAGGTTGAACCCTTGTACTTTGAAGGAATTGCAAAGGCCCACCAATTGATCCGCAATATCTCAGAACCGGACACTAAGGTCATCAATCCGGCCCAGTTCGTACCCGCTTCAGTTCACAAGAACAAACCGAAACCGTTACTTCCCAAGATAAGCCTACCGCACTTCACAGGCAAGGAAGGTGAATGGTATTCTTTTTACGAACTTTACTGCTCCCTAATTCATGAAAATATCGAGATCCCAGACATACATAAATTTTACTACCTCCGCACTTCTTTGGAATCAGAGGCCTTGACCTTGGTAGAGTCACTGCCTTTAAGCGCAGACAACTACCACATCGCCTTTAATCTCCTTAAAGAGAGATATGGCAATTTAAGGTTGAGTGTCGCTCGTCATATCCGCTGTCTCTTCAACTTACCTGCCGTCAAACCTAATGACGTCACATCTTTAAGAGACCTCTTAGATTCTATGCAGTTAAATGTCAGAGCGTTATACCAGCTAAAACAGCCTGTCCAAACATGGGACACCATACTTATTCACCTAGCTACATCAAGATTCGATTTTTCGACACTGAAAGCCTGGGAGATCGAACTCGCTCGCAAGGAAGAATTTTCCTTCGAACACCTTGTCTCGTTTCTCAACAGTCGATGTCAATTCCTTACAGCACTCGCATTTCATTGCGAAAAAGTCGAAACGAATCCTCAGTGTCAAATTTTTGAAAAAAAACTTGCTTCTTCAAAGGGACATCAGCCCCTAGTTGTCGAAAACAAACAAACCCGTTCTTCTTTTAATCATTCAAGAGAAGATATCAGGCCGCTTAATAAATCTTTAAAATGCACGCTCTGTAAAAAGCTTCACACATTGTATTTGTGCAAATCCTTTAAAGAATTGTCTGTCGAAGATCGAAGAAAGTTTGTCTTAAACAGCAAGCATTGTTTCAACTGCTTATCACCTAAGCATTCTTCTTCGAACTGTACGTCATTAAATCTCTGTTTTCATTGCAAAAAACCGCATCATTCTTTATTGCACGTTCACGATAAATCGAGTTCATCAGCACCTGCCTCTTTAAGCTCCTTGCAGAGCCGCTCCGAACAAACTAATGCTTCTTCCTGCATTTCCAACGCCGACACTTTTCACAGTGCGCAAACCCTGTTGACCACTGTACAATTTGAAATCCAAGATAGATTTGGAAATTGGTTCAAAACCCGTGGTCTTCTCGATTCCGCTTCAACGCACAACTTTGTTTCGCAATCGTTGATTAAAAAACTAGGTCTTTCGTCATCGCCTACTTCTATCAATGTGACCGGCATTGACAATTTGAAAACTCAAGTTTTGCAGTCTTCAAAATTGAAAATCAGAGACGTTTGTCAAAGAAACACCAATCTTAATTTAAACTGTCTCATTCTTACCAGTATTGGCAAGGACACTCCAAGTCACTCTATCAATACCTCCGGATTAAAGATTCCTTCGCACTTAAGGTTAGCCGATCCTCAGTTTAATGCTCAAGGTCCCATTGATGTGCTTTTCAATGCCAATGTTTTTTGGAATTGCATTCGCAAACAAACACGCAAGTTATCTTCAACCGTGGTCGCTAGAGACACCGATTTTGGTTGGGTTATCACTGGCGAAATCAAACATACCAGTGTTCGAACCAAAGCACAATGTCATTTCGTCACAGCTGACATAAATCCCATTTCTGAAAAAGAGAACGCTCATGTTTCAAATCTCAATATTTTTGAAAACCACTCGTCGAAACGATGTTTTATCGTGAACAACTGCGCTAACCCTGTAAGTTGTTTAAATGGTTTTTCCTTCTTCCCGCACAAGATGGCCATTCAAGTTCGCCTTGCTTTGTGTTATTTGGTCTATCTTCTTATGTCATTTCTTATAGCAGTTAATTGCTTAAACTATTCCTCGAAAACTATCTTCCCCTTGTGTAAAACCATGGCTATCAGTCACCATCACTTTGCTGTACGCTATGTTTCACTTCTTTCGTTAAGTAGAAGGATGGCCACGGCCGGCTCCTCCCCCCTTCCTCGCAATTGGAAGTCGCTCATGAAACCGATTGAAACTCTGAATTCTATAGCATCTAGAATAACTATTCTTATGCATAACCTTCTTCTCAATGTCCCAGCTTGTCTTCTTTGCTCGGAAGAATTAAGCTTCTTTTTGTTGAAAATTGTCCGATTTCGTAATCCTCTCAATTATGCGAAATTGATTTCCTACTTTATTTCATGTAGCTTTAAATTGCTTTTTCACGTCCAAGTTACGGTTGACTGCATGTCATGTTACTCGTTCTGCTTTAAGTTACAGCTGACTCAATTAGTGTGTGTGCACTTTGAACAGCTTGTTTTTGAGACTCGTGTGTATACCAGTCTGAGGAATGCCAAGTTGTTGTTTATTTCCTGTATGATTGACACAGTTCAAAACAAGTTTCTCTTATCTCAACTCTGGCCGACTGCCAACGATCGTCTTGCGAGTCGCTACCGCACGCTCGGAAGCCGTTTACCCAGTTCCCAAAATAAACTCGTTCCGCTTAAGGACTCTGTCAGCTATTTATATGTCTTATCTCGTTGTACTATGTGTGTCAAGGCCTTGCTTGTTTACGTCGTTCACTTACTCACGCTCGTATCTTACAATTGTTTCGATCCCTGTTTCAAAACTTCGTTGCGTATTTCTCACGCGTTCATGTATTGCAATTTGCTTGCATATTTTGCGATCTTAATGTTCATTGATGAACAAAATTGTTTTTTCTCGTCACATTCGATGTGTTTTTGTATTCATGCTTGTCCTGTCACGTTTTTTGCTGACTTAAGTATTTTTCTGAGTAACCCCTTTGATACTCATTATAACTTGAGGTTATTGTTTATGGCTACTAGTTTGTTACCTATGGCGTTCTTGCTTTCTACTCGCATAGTTCCTTTGTTTATTTGGTATATTCTTGTCCTGAATAGATGTACTTGTTCCTATACGCTTTGTTTAAACTTGCCAATTCTTCTTTCTCATCGTATCGCAATCTTTACCAGTGCTTTAATTCCCTCAGCTTCTAGTTATTTCGTGATTGAAATTGTCGATAATTCTCGCCTTTTAACTCCGCTTTCCAATGACCCTGATAACCTCCTTCCACTTACACCTGGTCGCTTCCTTACACGCACTTCTCTCTCTGCCCATCCTCCCCTTCCTAATTCTTTCAGGGATTCTAATCTACCTATCGCTTGGCGTAAACTTGAAGCCCTCCGTAATTCCTTTTGGAAGAGGTGGAACTTGGAATATTTAACTTCCTTGCAGGGGAGACAGAAGTGGTTTCTTTCCAGTCCCGACATTAAAGTGGGAGACTTGGTCTTAGTTAGGGATGTTTCACCCCCCCTAGTCTGGCCTTTTGGAAAAGTGACTAAGTGTTACCCTGGAAGAGATAGGAGAGTCAGGGTATTCAGAGTCTTGACTACTAATGGTCAGATCACAAGACTACTTTACGACAATTGTTCATTACTGTACTTGTTTTTCTTGCTCGCTGTTGGTGTCTGGCCCTCCCAGTATGGTGCATTCTTGGAATGCACGGTACCTGAGATCATAATTTTGAATGCTTTTGCACGTTCTTTCCTTCCCTTTTGTCAAACACCAACAGTGATCATTTGTTTTCTCCCCTATGTTCAGGTTTCTTATATTTTGTGTGAGTCTGTTCCAGATATATATTCTGTGACCCACCTAGCGTCATATAACAACAAATCTCTGAAGCTCTTCCACTCTTCCTCGCGCAAGAGGAATTCCACATCCATTTGGCTACCAGATACTGTTGTCAACTCTTTGAAGACCAGCTCAGCAAAAGAAGATTATTTTTTTTCTTTAAAGTTGGTTATGCTGATATGTATACCTCTTGTTTCCTACCCCCACTCTCTCCCCCTTCCGTGGTCTCTCCGTGCTCCGCTGAGCTTCACTCACTTCTTCGTCTGCAGTTGACTCGTACAGTCAAAGCTCCGCTCGAGCTTAGCCTCCTCAAACCAAGAGGCACAACCTCTTCTACGCCATGTTGGCTAAGTAATCATCATCGAAATCTTCGACTTCAACATGAAATCAAGATAAGTACCTTTTTAAAAAGTTTTAACCTCATCTTCATGGTTTTAACTTCCAAGTGATATTAATTATAATTTATAGGCAGTGTGAAACTATTTACTTTGGGGCAATAATCACTCTTCGTGGGATTTGCAATGTTGAGCTTTTTCTTGTAAGCCAACCTTACTAAAAGGAGCTTTTCTTAAGCTATTTAAACGAGAAACCCTCTCGCTACGTGGGATATTATCTAATACCCGCTGTCTATAATTACAAAGTTATTTCCTCCGTTGGATTTTCTCAACCCCATTTTCTGCTAAGGTCGTTCTGGAACCTTCGAGATCTTGTTCTCTATCTGCGAGTCTTGCCGTCAAGTATTGACACGCACTTGTGAAACTACTAGTTAAAATGAGGAATCTTCCTTATAAATTTTTGCAATAGCTAACTTCCTCCACCGTTGGAACTTCTAGAACATTCTCTGGCGCATTTAATTGTAAATCACGACTTTTTCGAGAAATAGACTTTCACCTACATAGTGCAATCAGTTATCTCCATAATTGCAATAACTTTTTTCTCATGAGCTTCAGTGTTTCTCTGGTGAACTTTGCATCCATCTTTACAGACAATAGTGATAATCAGTGCTTTCTCCACGTTTCTACCGCGTCGCGATCGTCCGGTTATATTAAATACGGCCATGAACATTGTTCCTATATCCCAATGATCTTTCCTTAACCTTCTACTAACAACCATTATTTATGAAATTGTAACTTTCTATAAGGTGTTACTCACGAAGTACCCTTCCAACTTTGCTAGTTTAACATTAATTAAATTCTGCATAATTTCTTGTGTGATACAAGTTTTAAATTTACATTGTTCCTCCCTTCAAAAGCAGGGAAAACAATTCTCTCAACTTTTGAGTGAGTTATTTTTTGGTCTCGCTAAATGAAAACTGCCTCATTTGACTGGCGAGTCTTATTCAAAGTATAAGAGGTCTAGAACCTTCCTTCTGATTAACTTTTCAGGTTCACAGTAAGTGACCTGCTCTCTTTGTATAAATCTCACAAAGTAATTCTGTATAAATATAAGAAGTTGTAGGAACTTCCTTTTTATTCTTTATGTTTTCCATTTTGTTATCTTCGAAGTTGTTATTTTCGTTAGAATGTTCTTTCAGAGGTTTCATATAGTACACTGCTTGTACTCCTGTAAATGTTAAAACTTTAATTATTCCATTTTGCCTATTTGTGAAATCTTACCAAGATTTTAATACACGGTTTAAAAAACCTTAAAAATTGTTAATTGCCTGGAGCAACTGTTTAATGTGGAGAGGTCTGCGACCCTATTTGTTAAAAAGTTCAAATGAACTATGTTTATTAAACTTATATTGCATAATTGTTAATTTCCTCAAACTTCCTGCATTGTTAAATAAATTAAATATTTGTTTTTGGATTCATCATTTCTCTGATAATACGGTCAGGCAGGATCCTGGCTTTCCTAGCTCTTCCTAGGTTTATGCCCTCGTTCACATACAATAAAGCTTTTACTATTTGTCTGGCCAGATCATCACCCTTCCCTATAGTACTTTCATTCGTGCTTGGGAGGAAATACACTACAGGTTCTCTCTGGCAAACTGCCCAAGCCTTATCTGCGGCTCCCGTTAGCCTCGACCAAGCTCGTAGCCATTTTAGGTATCCGAGCACATATTTGCGGTGGCAACCGCTTCTAAATGGATTAAAAGTCAAACTTATTACTTTTGTGGGACTCTCCTCCTATTCTTCTATCCTTCTTTTCCAATCCCAAATCTACTTCCTTCTCTTAATCATCTTCCCTTGGTGGGTGGGTTATTCCCTAACCTATAATCTACCCAACAATGTTATAATGTTTTAAATAATCGCACGATAACATAAAACTACAAGCATCCTTTCTTTAATTAACACAGAGCCTCGGTTTTCGACACGATAGGAAAACATATTTGGTTCAGTGAATACGCCGTAGATAAATTCGTAATTGAAGTGAATCAAAGGTCCGAACGCAATAAAGTCTTTGTGGTTAAGGTAGATTCAAACACTCGATCAGATGCGCGCCATGTTGGAAACACAAGACGGGACAGAGAGAGAAGGTGCGCGGAGGGACAGAGAGAGAAGATGCGCGGAGGGATATTTTCCTCAGGTCTTGACCTGAAGTGGGGTATAGTCTTCAGCCATAGCCACCTATAACCTTATAGGTGGCTATGCTTTAGCGCGAGACCCCATACGGAACTTGGCTGGGCTAATATTACCCTCCCTCGACCCGCGTGCCGCTGTCAAGCCCTTTCAACGACCGGGATAGACTTGCGGTATACCAATGTACAGTCACTCACGGCTAAAAGTGTGTACCCCAGAAGAAAATTAGCGAGTTAAGCGGGGTTTGAGCGCCAGCTTCCATGACAACAATCGGCGGAACATGAATGACGACAAGCTCGATTTTCCTGACTGCACTGCACTGTCGAGAAAATGTCGAGATAAACATTTTATATTTTTATCACTGATGGTATACCGCTTGTATATGCGATGCATAGGAGAATTCGCCGCTGTTATTTACAACCTATATTATGTGTTTGAGTTGTAATTTTTACTCTGCAACATGCCCGAATCCACTCATCCGCGCTTACCCGAGCAACCATCAGTCCATCTGTGGTGCTCAAAATAAGTTTAGCACGTTGATGCAACGGTACAATGCATTGTAGGCCAATGTGTGGGACACATGATGACCAATCCGAGATCAGGTTCTATACATGGTGTTTGGAAATTCCGGTTACACACTTCTAGGACTTGTAGAGGGGAGTGACTAAATAATATTTTGAATAGGAACCTATGTCCATTTCAATGCAGGTGTTTAACTGATCCACTTCTGCTTAATGTGTCCCCTCCTCGGAAAATGAGGTTTGGCAAATGTGTGAGAACTTCGGAAACCTTTGTGTCGGTATCAGCAATCATAGCTCTCACAGAAGGAGACTGATTTTTACAAAGGAATGTGACATATGGGCATGCTGGAGCGATTTCATAACATGAAAAATATTAAGTATTAATTGTCCCCTTTGAGACGATTCCCTTAAAAATTCCTACTTCTATACAAATTTTAAATTTTACTCTATAGAATATAAAACTCCTTTTTCTTCAACACTGTGCTTCTAGAGCATTTAAACCTATGTTCAAGGTAGTTAAATATCACTATCATCTTCTATACGCAAATATTTACAGTTACTGTATCGCCTATACGTTTCTCTGACTTTCGATTAGCTCAAAAAGTTCATCACATCGTCTTATCACATATTTAAAGTCTTGGCTGTCGCCGCCGAGGTCCGAGTTCGATTCCCGGCTTTGTCAAGAAATTAAATTCTGGTCTGAATTTTGGAATGGGGTACACTCAGCCTCGTGATGCAAAACTGAGAAGCGACGGGGTTGGTTCCTACCTCAGCCACCCTGGAAGTGGTTTTCCGAGGTTTCCCGCTTCTACTCCAGGCAAATGCCGGGATGTTACCTAACTTAAGGCCACGGCCGCTTCCTACCATAGACGTACTGCCCCCGTAAAATGAATTATTTGGGATGAAAATGGGAATATTTTTTTCGAAGCCCATGATAAAATTTAACCAAGCAATATTGATGCTGGATGTTGGCAGAAACCAGTCTAGAGACGACGTTGAGCAGGAGGGAAATTCCGTCACGTGATTGTATTGCGCAATGGAACTTTCCAGAAGCTTAGAATCAGCCTAGCAACAGCGAATAATCCCAGGAATTGTTTAAACATTGTTATAAATTATCCGATTGGATATGAGCTTACAGCCAATAAGAAGAAATTTTAGAGAAGACGGGAGTTCCAGCAACTAAATTTTTATGGATATTTAATACATTTAAGCCCAAGAGAGTGAATTTATATAATGGTAAAGAGAAGAATATGATAATAAAATATTGGAAATATTTTATAAGTCGACAGCAGGTCGCAATTGGAAGGAATAAGTGATTTGCTAGAGCCCGCTCGAATTTGAGAGGGAACGAAAAAAGGCGGCCAGAATCGGTGGACTTGGAGGGGAGATGCCAAGCATCGAGGCTCTTTATTATCTGAATGTTGGAGAGGTCGGACGTGTTGTACCGGAAGAGAGAGGAGTTCCGAGTGTTTCACCGAGCTTGTGAAAGATTGACTCGTGAAGATAAGGTATAGCGAGGCGAGAGTTAGGAGATTGCCGCGCCTTGAAACTAAGTGAAGTTGCGATGAACTTATATGCCGCAATTACTTCAGTCTGATCCACTTCAGAGACATTATTTCGACTACAGATTGTAGCGTACAATTAGTACTATTTAGTATATTAGTATATTTAGTATATTACGAACGTTGAGAAAATTGAGAAGATTATTTCAGAATAAACGTTTTTGTGAAGCGTGAGAAAAGTGTTTGTTTCCAGCGCGATAAGACACTTTTGTTCGAGCGACTACAGCGAATGCACGAGACACAAGTGAGTAAGAGTGAGTGTTAGCATTGATTTTGTGGAACTGTATAACAACACCAGTAGGATGAAGATGTATTCTATGTTGAAGAACATTATTAAGTCTGCTAATATGAAGTTAATTATGGACTAAATTAGTATGTACGCCATGAATATAAGCAGATAGAAGCAATATAGTCAGCGATGGAGCTTTGTTAGAGGAGTTTGTTCATGAATGTCTACTTGATGAGCGAACATGAGACTTGATATACAACTACATTCTAGTGCATTATTGTCAGACATGAGCTCGACATTAACACCAGCGACTACAGAACGATGTTCATATTCCATCTACATGAATATTCGTTCTGCGAGTGAGGTCCACGACTTCCTTTTCGAATATCTTTCGAAATAGGAAGCAGAACTTTTGACACTTCTCGTTGTTTTGATGGAACTGTACTATGGCGGAGTAAGAAGAGACATGAAGATTATCAAGAGGTCCAGGGTATACCCGATCACAATGAAGATGATGATTGGAGGTCCGCAGTTCGATCCCGGTCGGAGCTTGCTGTTTTCCAGTAGGGGAATTCGTTCCTTTCCTGAGGTCACGAGTTCTTGGAGACGAGCTAGGATCCAACCCGGATCCTTGGAAGATGTAACAACTGAGTATTTTGTAATACTATATCTTGAGCTTCTAGACTTCCAGACCAGGTAGCTGTGTTCACTAAACTTGTAGTTAGAGCTTTATAGTGACATTATTGAGCAAATCCTTTATCCATATTTTGACACAATATTTATGTACTCCATGTATAGACATCTTATTCTTCGAGATCATTTGTAGTAATCGTATTTCGACGCTTTTAGCTTTGTTTGTTTGAAATCCAGTTTCTGAACTGAGATTTTCACTTGTTCGAGGAACAAGCATTTTTGTCATTTCCTGTAAGGAATAGTAATTTATTTTCGACGTTTATGAATTCATTTTGAATTCAGGTGATAGACATTTTCGTCTATGTTACCGATTAAATTAATTTTTATTAGTTTAATTTGGGCATTTTATCCGTCGAGAAGAAGCATCAAGAGAGAAGATATTATTAGTGATATATTGTGAAATATCACGGCATCGTTTGGAAGAGAATCATTTAACGTGGTAACGATTATTATCGTTAGAACTCATAGACATTCGTTCAGAATGGAGATAATACGAATATGACTAACTGTATGTTTTATTGAAGAAAGCCATGAACTTTCAGTCTTTTAAAATAATTTGAGATCAGAATCTTCTTGGAAGATTTATTATTATCCGACGTTAGGGAAGTTCTTGTTTGATATCCTCGTCGTGATCGATTCTTGTTGGACACACATATTTAATTTTGTGATTAAGTATTCACGAGGAGTAATATAATGTCACGTTGTAGACATGATATTCCTTCATCGGTGAAAGTTGAAACCAGAAATGTGAAGTTAAGATACAGTATTTTTATTAAATGTATTCACAACAGTTTAGATTTATCTTAGTAACGTTTCTAAAGTAATAGTGAGGAGGTCTTTCACGCTTAGTCCAAAGGTCGTTGACATGTATAGATTAATGACTTAACAATTGATGTTATTCTTTATTAGACCAGCGGTTGGTTTGACAATGCTGAGGAATTATGCCCTTTTTAAGGAATGCCAGTTTGAAAGAAGTGAAGGTGATAACCCTTTGATAGTGGTTAAATATGTATGTAATTCCGTGTGCAGTTGGCATACGAGGTTTTTGCGAAGGTGTTTCCACATTTTATATTGCAGTCATTGCATGGGCATGACTATGTTTGGCAAGGCATAAAGGTGTGAGTTAACAGTACTCCTTATTTCATACACGGCTTTGGATAAGTGAAGACAGGAGGGTCACAATTGAAATTTAAACGGGAAATGGATATTGGCATCTGTTATGTTTTACTCTTATTAATATTATTAAACCCGAGTATGTAACGACATATGTTTAACCTTGAGTGGTCGAATATATTTGATCTATTATGACACCTGACCAGAAAGGAGAGAATGGTGGTAGTATTTCTGAAGCTGTAGAAGCTTATGAGGATCCAAGTTAATTGCATTTGACATAACTGTGAGATCGGAGCTCAGGCTCATGTGTATATAGACAATACTTATTTTAAATGATAATAGCTCATGCTATTAGTGTCATTTTCAATTCATTTATCATTAACTTTCCTTAATTGCCAATCGAGTGTATAATGTGTTAGGTATAGGGAGTTTTTTGATATTCTAGTGTAGTGGTTAGCGTATGAATGCTGATGTGATTGAATGTGGTTTGTTTCTTGTTCAGTGTGAATGAAATGAACTCCATTGGGACGTCACAATGCGAGAGTATGAAAGGAATAGTGTGTAGAAGTTTTGTTTCATTAGCGTGTAGGATGTGTGTATGATTTACGTATTTGTCTAGCGTGAATCTGTTTCATTTTAACATCGCTTGTGATATGATGGAGAGGTGTATTTGTGGTCAAGGTTGGAATAGCGAGGGTTTGTTGAAACTCGTTTCCATCCAAGGTCAGCGCTCGGCCACACAAATATAAAGAGTTGTTGCGAGCCAACAGGCAAGCAGCTATGAATCAGCCAGCTCTGGCAATGTAACGGAGTCTGTCGCGTGCTACTAGCGCCCAGGTGTTCACTGGAGCGCGTCAAATGAATG
The DNA here is from genome assembly GCA_946902985.2 of Meconema thalassinum. Lineage (NCBI taxonomy): Eukaryota > Metazoa > Arthropoda > Insecta > Orthoptera > Tettigoniidae > Meconema > Meconema thalassinum. Next base: position 881,803,546 of record OX336389.2, on the reverse strand, counting down.
TAAAATACGCAGGGGTCTTTAATTGATGTATAGCTTGTTATAATGACACAAGCCGCCCCAAAATTTGTCACAGTGTTCGTGGAACGCAGTATTGTCAGTGGCGTAAATGTGAAGAAGAAAGAAAGGGAGTGTGTTTTATTTAATGTATGAATGTTTAGATATAGTTTACACCATTGTTATTAAATTGTTCAGTTAGTTAGAAGCCACGTCGTTTCGATTTATTTTAGATATAAGGAGATGCAACTGTGAAACCCATTATAGGTCCAGAGGCTGACGACGAGATCCCCGAGAACGAAAGGTAGGTGCTAAGTGCATAATATGTAATTCACAGTTTCATCGTAATTTCCGCCACGTATATTCGTGAGGGTCTTGTTGGAGTGCATTCTTGACTAGTATTTGCGCCGGAGCTGTCTGGGTCTACAAATCCAGCGGTGCTTCGGATATCTAACAGACCGCCTCTAGAATATACGGGTACAGTACCTCGATTACAAATACACACACTAGTACAGGCATCACAGTGACACACGTTATCAGACAACTTCTACACACACCCAAGTACACGGGGCTACATGACTACGATGTTATTACAACTCAGAATGTAATTGCTTAATTAAGAGATGAGAATAATCAGTGACGGCGTTAGCCATTGCGGGGCCTTGTGCGGTACGAGATTTGCAAGGCCCTTATTTCCGGGGGGTCTGGGGGTCAATACCATCTAGGAATAAAAATAAGTGAAATAAATTGAGTGAATTGTAATATTGTAATTTTAAAATACAGTACAGTATTACTATTTCAAAAAGTTACAGTAACAAAGAATGCTAAAAATGAACTCTTCTACTCTTTTTCTTGCTGAAGTCTTTACAGTCTAAACTAGATGCCAATCATTTTCTATGGACAGGATTACGAGTGCTGTGAGTCTGTCTTGGGTCATGATAGTTCTGGGATAGGTTTTAATGAATTTAAATTTTGAGAAACTTCTCTCGTCAGCCACAACTGTGACGGGAATAGTAGCAACTAGTCTAACTGCAATACTTGTATTTGTATAAATTTCACTTGGATTGTTCTCCACGATCCTACTTCAAAGCCGTTACAATTCCACTTTCTTTCATTCTTTTTTTTTTTCTTCTACCTCGATCATTACATGTGAGCATATATTTAATTCTTCAAACAGATCCGTTCCTTCTATGTCATGTTGGTCTCCTACGGAAAGAGCAACTTCAAGATCTTTGCAGCCAAGGTACCGTCTCGCGGCTCTCTGGCCTTCATCTTACCGTGCTACCCTGCGGGGCCCTGTGCAGCCACACTCTTCGCACATCCCTGAGGACTCTCATTTCCGTTGGCCAGAAGTTTATCATAGGCTACTGAATACAGCGCACAGCGCGCAGCGGCCTCTTAAAATTTCAACATAAAATAATAACGCTCAGTATTTTAGAGCTATAATAAATAAGGTAGAACCTTATAAGTCGCTTCGTATACCCAAAGCAAAGCCTTTAGTCTACATTCAAGATATCAGCTAGGCGTACTATTAAAATTTACAAATATTTGCACAATTAAGTCGAACCTAAGGAAGTGGATAGACCGAATTTTTTATGGAATAAGAATTAAAGAATATAGGGATTTTTCTTTGTTTCTTTCTCCGAGAAGAAAGTCGAGGAGACTTAAAATAGCAATGCGAGAGGTAAGTTGAAGCGTGAATAATTATGTTATAGAAGATAAAAGTTTTATAATGGAGTTTAATGATTTGATTTTGATTTTAATTAAATAGGGAAGTTTTACTGCTAAGTTTCGGGAAGAAACCTGACAAAAGTAACTGACTCCTCCCGTTCCCTTTATGACATAAGCAGGAAAAAAGAAAGGCTTGAAGTAATTAGTACAGCGTGAGAAGAGACATATACTTTTAACTGGCTTCCACTGAATCGTGTGCTAACCACCTATCACCGATTTGCCACTTTATAGGGGCCCCGTCTCTGAACACTGAGCTATCGTAACACGTGGGGAACGGACGTGCATTTGGAATCCCAAGGCTTATTGGGAGCAACGTTGTCACATTTTTGCTTTGTCTTCCTCGTCACGGCAAAGAGTGTAGAACGGACATCAGGTCCAAAAGGCAGCTTTATCAATTTATCGCTCGGGCAGAATCGTATGTGATATTTTTATTTATTTAATATAATTTTGTTATTTCGAATAAATTAGCGGATACGAAGTTTCGACTGTCCGTTACGCTTTATATGAATTTCCTAGTTGTGATTTACATTCGCTAGTGAGAAGTTGTACTATGGAGATAAATTATAGGCACCCAACACCGTTTTCATTCACCCGTAACCCCCAAAAAGCGCAAGTTTCTTGCTCTCCATAGTAGTTAGTACTCCAAACCTAGTAGTATAGTCCCGTAGTTCTTGTACCTTATTATACTTTATTTTTCAGCGATTTGCAGCGGCTTTTCTAGCCGGGGACCATCAATCTTCTGCAATCCAGCCCATCTTTTGATATGACACATACTTGGCACATAATTGGAGGTTACCTCTTTAATTCATTTTACGTATACAGAGAGAAGACATCGTTTTTGATACATTAATCTTAAAATTATTTGTCCCTGAGATGAATTAACGTACGCTGGACTGAGGAGAGGATTTCTGAAGTACTATTTTTAAAACAATCACCTCCATATATTGCCCAGCAGCGTTGAAAACTTGGATAGTTGTTACGACGCAGAAAATGTATGTGTTTTGTTATCAGGGTCCTAGGTAGTAGATGCTGAAAAATATACTTATGCTAGATAAAGTATTAGGGTATCCCGGAAGAAATGCCCTTAGGTAAGATAACAAATAAGTAATTATCATGTAATTAGTAATTCGTAGTATTTGGAATAACCAGCGTAATGGCGTAATAATTGCTGTAGTACAATTGTCATGGTAGCGTAATAGACTGTGAAATGACCGTAATAGTCTAGGTAAAAATTCGGTGTAATAACCTATAGCCGTAATAGGCAGCATAATGGTAGTACTAGCCAGTGTAACAACTGTGCATAGATTTTGGGAGTGCATGCCCTTTCGTTGGAACATGTTTATATCCAAGAAACTGGAACGATGTGCAAAGAAACCGGGTGACTGGTTGGGAGATTCTGGAACGGTACACATCCGGCGAACTGGTGGAAACGTTATTCCATTTTGAGAATCGAGAACAGTAGGGGTGTGATGGCAATCTAAAATAGTATCATGGCCGCCGCGTAAGTCCAAGCCAATATCTCGGAACCCATGGTCGGAGTTTTACGAATGAGGTGTCGTTGGACTCAAGCTGACGGGGGCTTTGCTATGGACCACTTATTACATTAAAAAAATGAAAATTATTGTTTTTGAAAGTATGCGATAATTTGAAAACCAAACATGATAGAACCTTGTGCCTTGGTTGAAACGAAAGGTCTCTATGACCTTTATTTTTTATAATAAAACTTTTTTCTTTTTCATGTTTTTTTTGAAAACAGTCCAATTTTGATTTTTTATATTTTGGAAACTAACAAGTTTACAAAAAAGTATGTTTGACATAAATGAAAGGTCCCTACTCCCTCAACCCCCAAAATAAATTTCAAGTCTCTAGGATAAAAACGTGTGAGGAGTAGTGGGATGGGGCGAGTTCTACCCATAATCGCGTGTGTGCTTGAATACGTATGGCTATGTTGTAAAAAGGTTAGGTGGTGGGCGAGGACAAGGGTCGAGTGAGGGGTCTATTAGATGGCATTTTTCCGCTTTATTTGATGGTGAGGTTATTTTTTTAAATGGGTGGAATTTGGAAACGCAAATTTGGGGTAAAACATGTTTTTTTGATATTTCGGTAATATTTCGGAAACTAATAAAGCTAGAACGATGTGCTTGGATTCATTTTTCTCGCCGCATTGCCCTCTTGACGATGATGTCTGTATCGAGTAGGAGGAAACCCCATTTTTGGTTAAAACCATGATTTTAAACTTTTTGTTATATTTGGCGAATGTATGGTCGGATTTTAACAAATGAGGTGTCCAAGGACACGGGGTAATGCCCTGTTTCCAATGTGATCGTTATTTGTTTCCAAAAAATAATTTCACAACGGGCTTAACGCTGAAAATATTATTATTTTAAATAATAATTTAAAATTTTTAAAAATGAAACGTGGTCGTAGACAGAAAGACGGTACTGCAGTGACGTGTGTTTGAACGAGCCTGTTGCCGGCCATGCTGAATACAGCAAATGGCTATTTCGAGAGGGCGACAAAATGACAGGACGAGGGGTCGCTTTTTCAGATATTTCACATGACGGATGAATGAAGGCGAATATTTCAAAATTCCTAAAGAGGACATTTATAAATGTTAGTAAACGGGTCGTGAGTAACCTGACAAATTCATAATGGTATGAGGTGAATGAAAGCGGGACGTTTGGATTTTGAAAAAAAAAAACGTTTAAATTTTAATTAAGAGTGGTCGTTGAGAGAGATGGTACTGCTGTTATGTGTCTCAACGAGCCTGTTGTCTACCATGGTGACCGTGCCCGGAAGAAATGAATTGCTATTTTGGCAGGATGGCGGGGCGGCATATTACGGTTGGTTTTGTGATATTTCCTATGACGAATGGAGGCGAATATTTGAAAATGTGTTAAGTGTGCTAGGATTTTTTTTACCCTGAAGGGGATCTTTAACGTTTTAGTCAACAGTGGTGAGCGAGACCGCTCTCTGACACAGCAGACGGTTGTAGGATATGACAAAGTGATTCTTGGACATGATTAAAGTATGTGGTTTAATAATGATTATTATTGTTACAGTAAAATGTTTAAGACACACACGTTTACATTGCTAACACACACAGTCCTGCCTGCTGGACAATGAATACTGTACCTATCCAGAGGCCTTGTCAGAGCTGCTAATGTTGACAAGAGAGAAATGTGCATGCAGCCAGGAAGTGTAGTGTCAGGTTACTTGCCTGGTAGAGGCTAGCAGGTCTGGCGTTCAAACAGAGACCGCCATTTTGGTTCCTAGACAGTCGTACTACCGATTTATAAGAGGCAGCCATTTTGGTTCTTTATTAAAAACATGAAACTAGTGTGAGGTATGCGAATCTTATCGCGCTTGAGGAATGTGTCGGGGCGTGGGATCATGTGAGAGACAGACAACAGTTCAAGGTCAGAACGCTGAGAAAATGCAACTCTCTCTGTTGCTAAGCAGACTGATAAGGATTGCGTTAGTAATGCATTTGCCGTTTTAGCAAACGGATGAATAGAGTAGAGCTGTGAAAGAAAAATCCGTTTATTTTTTGGTAAGTACCTATTAATGATTATTTTTAAAATGTAATGCTAATGAACCTTAAATTTGAAGTTATTGATAAGGTAATTAATGATCTTTGTATTTATTTGTTTGCAGATAACCGGTATACCTCACATGTCTGAGAGAGAAGAAACCATTGCACTTTTGAGCCCACTAGAAGGAAACAGCAAGAAGCCAGTACAAGACAAGGAGATATTTTTTTAAACTAACCTGTTTCATTTCTTGTTTGAGATTTTTTATTTTATGAAATGAAATGAATGTATTAACCTGAATTTAGGTATTTATGACGGTTTATTTTATTTGTTTTTAGAAACTTGGAAAGAAAGGCTTTATCGCCGTAGCAGTCACTGAAAACCCGAGACGTACTAGAGTGCAACCATTGTGCCATGGCAGTGGACTATTGAAAACTCAGGTAAGCTTCACTCAAAAAGCTATCCCATTTTACCGCTATTGAAACCCGTACACACACAAAATCATTACCCGTACATGACTGGGACGATGATTGCTTTCTTGATTAATGGCTATGTACTGGCAACCGGCAGAAGACCATATTGGTTGTTGGCAGGGAAAAGTACAAGACCATAATGGAATTTTTGAAAACAAAAATTTAAATTCAACTGATGGGTGGTTCCCTATGGACTCAATGAATATCCACAGGTTTGAACAAGATAATCTGGACAAAACGACATGACATTCACTTTTTGTTTATATATTGGTTAAAGGGGGATGTAAATGACTGCAGTTTTATAAAAAGAAAATAAGTAGATGGGTTACTGTTCATGACAACATATAGTGTACTTTTTAGTGGTGTTTTGTTCTTTTTAATGCTAATTAACGTTAAAGTTTTATTTGCAAGTATTGATTGATTGATTGATTGATTGATTGATTTATTGAGTGATGGATTATTTTGTTTGTTTTTAGGTGTGGTCATGCGCCATTAACGTAATGAACAGACAGTGAACAAGCATACATTATGCTTTAAAAGTACTCTGTGTTCTTGTGCAACGTTAATAACTTACAATAAGGATTAAAAAAGTTTTATTATAACACATGGCTTTAGTACCAAATACAACAAGTGAGCAAGTCGATTTACCACGTGGGTTAAATTTAAAATCAGAAAACGATCGTTGGTTAACATTGGAATCCTGGCCTGTAGGCTTTTTGTCAGCACATGAACTTGCTGGAGCCGGTTTTTATTACTTGAACCGAGAAGCTGTTGTGCGTTGTGTTTTCTGTTATGTTGAACTTTCACACTGGGAAGAAGGGGATGATCCCTTTAGAGACCATTTGCGATGGTCTCCTCATTGTCCTTACATGCTTGGAAAACAAGTGGGTAACATACCAGTGTATCCATTTTACCGAACCACAAGGCCATTCGCTACTACTTACGTTGCTGATTCACAAATAAATAAATCTATCTATTTATGATGTATTACCAGCTAACGGTAGTGTCGATATATGTGGTCCATATGCCATAAACAGTGTTGAATTGGCATGTGCTTTTGAAAAATTGAGAGTTTGCAAGACTAAAGCAGTAGCACACCCAGAGTACAGCTCTTTTGAAAAACGTTTAGAATCTTATAAAAATGTTTGGGCATTAATATTAAAACACCTTACAAAAGAGCTAAGTGAAGCTGGATTTTTTTTATACTGGTGAAGGGGATAAAACAATATGTTTTCATTGTGGATTTGCTTTAAAGGATTGGCAGATGACTGATGAGTCATCAGTGATGACCCTTTTGTGGAACACGCTCGTTGGTTACCTAACTCTAGATACATGGTGTTGCTTAAAGGTCAGGAATTTGTGAACACTATTTGTGAACAAAACGTGATTGCAGAACAAGAGATAAAAGTGCCTTTAGAGTCAAAACACGCGGTACAAATACATGAGGGTGAAAAAAAAGATGTGTCTGGCCAACAAATACAAAAGTGTGACCAACAATTATGCAAAATGTGTTATCAAGAAGAACTAGGTGTTGTATTTTTGCCCTGTGGACACTTGATACCCTGTATCAAGTGTGCGTTAGCACTTAACACCTGTGCTATATGCAGAAAAGTAGTATCTGCTACAGTTAGGGCATTTGTTGCATGAATAGTATAATTTATTATCAATGAATAGTGCAAAATACCTATATGCAAAATATTATTACAAGTTGTTGTAGTGTGTTATAGATATGCTTTTGTTTTGTTTATAGACTACTACAATGAATGTTTTGAATGATGTGGGACAATCATGTGGCTTAAAGACAAAGAAGCTCAGCGAATTGCCAACGCATATTCCATTCCGCATTATCACGATTCGGAAATTAAAAACAGCATATGGTGATCGTGTACTTTGGTTATGCGAAAATTTTGAGACATTTCTGCCTACACGGTTTTAATATGTCAGAGAGTGTTTTCGATGAAGTAAATAATTCTATACAACCTGTACACTTAATTTATGAAGGTTTAATAACAATAGGTGTATGGTCCGTTTTAATTAAATAAAAAAACAAATGTTAAATAATAATGAAGGATATAAGTGATGACAATGGACTTAAAAAAAGAAAATATGTGTATAGAATAATAATGTTTTAGTTTTTAGTATTGTCTTTAAAAATATTATGATGAAACCAAAAAAATGTATATAAAGTTTGTAAATAAATGCAAATGATGTTACAATGCTGTTTTATTTTCTACAACGTTAGAATATTTAACATTGCAGAGTATACATGATTATGACAATAAATGCATACTTAATACAAGTCTTTGCCTTTACGATAGCGTGTTACAGTTTTAAAAACAAAGCTTGTTGTAGATCTTTTTTCCAGCGCGAACAATAGGTATAAAAACGTCATTATCACTATCATAATCATAAGCAGCATTATGATTATCATTATAATCACCATTATTATCCTCAACATTATCCTGAATATCACAAAAACCAGTCAAATCTTCCTGTTCCTGTTCCTCTTCCTCTACAGTGTCCTCGTGTTAAGGTTTTTTTGAACGTTGAACTATTTTGAGCAGTAATATTGTTTTCTTGCACTCGCTTTTTAGCATTTTCATGATTGTCTGTTGACAGCAACAGTGTTTCATGTAGTACACTACCTTGATGATCACTGACACTTGAAACCTCTCTATTTTTACTTTTTAGCTCACTGCGACATTGTTTTGAACGTTGTTTTGAACAACGCAAAATAACAGTTCCATTTTTATTGGTTCGTTTCACAATATATGAATATCCTTTATAGCATGCGTAAGGCTTACCATACCTAGTCACTGATACTTCCATGCCAACTGTCAAGCATAGAATAAGCTCTTGTAAAGACAGCTTGGCAATAAGAACAATAGTTTAATGTGGGAGCATATATGAGTGCAAATGTGGAGGCAAACGTAGGAGCAAATATGTGAGCAAAAAATGGGAGCAAAAAGTGGTAGCGAAACGTGAGAGAAAAAAACTGGGAGCAAAAAGTGGGAGCGAAAAAAAGTGGGAGCATAAAAAAGGGGGAGCAAATGTGAAAGCAAAAAGTGAGAGCAATTATGAGAGCATAAATAATAAACTTAGTTATAACCTAACCTAACTCAACTTCACCTTACCTAACCTAACTTAACTTAACCTAACCTAAGTTCACCTAACCTAACCTAAACTAACTTGAAAGTGGGAGCAAATGTGGTAGCAAAAAGTGGGAGCAAAAAGTGGGAGCAAAAAGTGGGAGCATAAATAATAATCTGAGTTATAACCTAACCTAACCTAACCTTACTTCACCTAACCTAACCTATCTTCACCTAAACTAACTTCATCTATCCTAACCTAATCTAACTTAACCAAACTTAACCTAACCTAACTTGAAAGTGGGAGCAAATGTGGAAGCAAAAAAGTGCGAGCAAATGTGGGGAGCAAATGAGGGAGCAAATGTGGGAGCAAAAAGTGGGAGCAAAAACGTGGGGGTAAAAAAGGAAGCAAAAAGTGGGAGCAAAAGTGGGAGCAAAAAATTGGGAGCAAAAAGAGGGAGCACATGTGGGAGCAAAAAGTGGGAGAAAAGAAATCGGGAGCAAAAAGTGTGAGCAAAATGTGGGAGCAAAAAATTGAGAGCAAAAAGTGGGAGCAAATGTGTGAACATAAAGTGGGGAGCAAAATGAGGCAGCAAAAAGTGGGAGCAACCATGACTGGTTGTTGTAACTTTCATATCAACCAATACACATGAATTAAATTTTATTAGAGTAATCTGGGTATTACTAATAATAATAATAATAATAATAATAACAGTTAAAAGATTGAAGTGTATTGATATTTTTGAAGGTGGAATTTCCAAAGTACTGTCAAGAATAACAATTACATGAAACACAATCAGAGAATTCTAGAGTACTTTAAGTTTAATCATTGGCTAGGAGTGAGATTGAGCTAGCTAACCTAACTTAACCTCAGCTCACCCAATTTAACCTAACTTCACCTAAACTAATGTTATGCAAGTTGTGACTTGCTTTGAGACTGGCTATGACGTCACAGATGAATGGCGGTGGGAGGCTGGACATAACTTTTAATAAACAAAAATATTTTCCTTTTTGCCAGCCTCCCACCGCCATTTATCTGTGACGTCATAGCAAGTCTCAAAGCAAGTCACAACTTGCATACAATTAGTATAGGTGAAGTTAGGTTAAATTAGGTGAGCTGAGGTTAAGTTAGGTTAGCTAGCTCAATCTCACTCCTAGCCAATGATTAAACTTAAAGTACTCTGGAATTCTCTGAATCTGTTTCATGTAATTATTATTCTTGGCAGTACTTTGGAAATTCCACCTTCAAAATTATCAATACACTTCAATTTTTTAACTCCTATTATTATTATTATTATTATTATTATTATTATTATTATTATTATTATTATTACCCAGATTACTCTAATAAAATTTAAATCATGTGTATTGGTTGATATGAAAGTCACAACAACCAGTCACGGTTGCTCCCACTTTTTGCTCTCATATTTGCTCCTACTTTTTGCTCCCACGTTTTGCTCCCCACTTTTTGCTCACACATTTGCTTCCACTTTTTGCTCTCACTTCTTTGCTCCCATATTTTGCTCACACTTTTTGCTCCCAATATCTTTTCTCCCACTTTTTGCTCCCACATTTGCTTCCACATTTGCTCCCACATTTGCTCCCTCTGTTTGCTCCCACATTTGCTCCAACTTTTTGCTTCCACTCTTTTGCCCCCACGTTTTTTGCTCCAACTTGTTGCTCCCACATATTCTCCCTCATTTGCTCCCCACATTTGCTCCCAAGTTTTTTTGCTTCCACATTTGCTCCCACTTTCAAGTTAGGTTAGGTTAAGTTAGGTTAAGTTAGGTTAGGTGAAGTTAGGTTAGGTTAGGTTAGGTGAAGTTAGGTTAGGTTAGGTGAAGGTAGATTAGGTTAGGTTAGGTTAGGTGAGTTAGGTGAAGTTAGGTTAGGTTAGGTTAGGTTAGGTTAGGTTAGGTTATAACTAAGTTTATTATTTATGCTCCAACATTTGCTCCCACATTTTGCTTCCACATTTGCTCCCTCTTTTTTCTCACACATTTGCTCCCACATTTTTTTGCTGTCCACATTTACTCCCAAATTTTTGCTTACACATTTGCTCCCACTTTTTGCTCCCACTTTTTGCTCCCTCTTTTTGCTACCACATTTGCTCCCACTTTTAAGTCAGGTTAGGTTAGGTTAGGTTAGGTGAACTTAGGTTAGGTTAAGTTAAGTTAGTTTAGGTTAGGTGAAGTTAGGTTAGGTTATATCTAAGTTTATTATTTGCATTCTCATATCTGCTCCCACTTTTTTCTTTCATACCTGCCCCACTTTTTATTGCTCCCACTTTTTGCTCCCACTTTTTTTTGGCTCTCACCTTTTGCTCCCTCTTTTTGCTCCCACTTTTTGCTCACATATTTGCTCCTACTTTTGCCTCCACATTTCCACTCATATATGCTCCCACATTAAACTATTGTTCTTATTGCCAAGCTGTCTTTACTACAGCTTATTCTATAATTGACAGTTGACATGGAAGTATCAGTGACTAGGTATGGTAAGCCTTATGCATACTATAAAGGATATTCATATATTGTGAAACGAACCAATAAAAATGGAACTGTTATTTTGCGTTGTTCAAAACAACGTTCACAACAATGTCGCAGTGAGCTAAAAAGTAAAAATAGTGAGGTTTTAAGTGTCAGTGATCATCAGTGTAGTGTACTGCATGAAACACTGTTGCTGTAAACAGACAATCATGAAAATGCTAAAAAGCGAGTGCAAGAAAACAATATTACTGCTCAAAATAGTTCAACGTTCAAAAAACCCTTAACATTATCAAAAGCCACGCAGACTCTACACGAGGACACTGTATAGGAAAAGGAACAGGAACAGGAAAATTTGACTGGTTTTAGTGATATTCAGGATAATGTTGAGGATAATAATGGTGATTATTATGATAATCATAATGCTGCTTATGATTATGATAGTGATAATGACGTTTTATACCTATTGTTCGCGCTGCAAAAAAGATCTACAATAAGCTTAGTTTTTAAAACTGTAACACGCTATCGTAAAGGCAAAGACTTGTATTAAGTATGCATTTATTGTCATAATCATGTATACTCTGCAATGTTAAATATTCTAACTTTGTAGAAAATAAAACAGCATTGTAACATCATTTGCATTTATTTACAAACTTTATATACATTTTTTTGGTTTCATCATAATATTTTAAAGACAATACTAAAAACTAAAACATTATTATTCTATACACATATTTTCTTTTTTTCGGTCTAGTTTCATCACTTATATCCTTCATTATTATTTAACATTTGTTTTTTATTTAATTAAAACGGACCATACACCTATTGTTATTAAACCTTCATAAATTAAGTGTACAGGTTGTATAGAATTATTTACTTCATCGAAAACACTCTCTGACATATTAAAACCGTGTAGGCAGAAATGTCTCAAAATTTTCGCATACACAAAGTACCTATGCTGTTTTCAATTTCCGAATCTTGATAATGCGGAATGGAATACGCGTTGGCAATTCGCTGAGCTTCTTAGTCCCTAAGCCACATGCTTGTCCCACATCATTCAAAACATTCAATGTAGTAGTCTAAAAACAAAACAAAAGCATATCTATAACACACTACTACAGCTTGTAATAATATTGTGCATATAGGTATTTTGCACTATGCATTGATAATAAATTATACTATTCATGCAACAAATGTCCTAACTGTAGCAGATACAACTTTTCTGCACATTGCACAAGTGTTAAGTGCTAATGCACACTTGACACAGGCTATCAAGTGTCCAAAAGGCAAAAATGCAACACCTAGTTCTTCTTGATAACAAATTTTACATAAGTGTTGGTAACACTTTTGTATTTGTTGGTCAGACACATCTTTTTTTTTCGCCCTCATGTATTTGTACCGCGTGTTCTAACTCTAAAGGCACTTTTATCTCTTGTTCTGCCATCACGTTTTGTTCACAAATAGTGTTCACAAATTCCTGACCTTAAAGCAACACCATGTATCTACTGTTAGGTAACCAACGAGCGAGTTCCACAAAAGGGTCATCAGTCATCTGCCAATCCTTTAAAGCAAATCCACAATGAAAACATGTTGTTTTATCCCCTTCACCAGTATAAAAAATCCAGGTTCATTTAGTTCTTTTGTAAGGCGTTTTAATATTAATGACCAAACATTTTTAAAAGATTCTAAACCTTTTTTTTTAACAGAGCTGTACTCTGGGTGTGCTAGTGCTTTAGTCTTGCAAACTTTCAATTTTTAAAAGCACATGCCAATTCAACACTGTTTATGGCATATGGACCACATATATCGACACTACCGTTGGCTGGTAATACATCATTATTATTATTTATTTGTGATTCAGCAACTTAAGTAGTAGCGAATGGCCTTGTGTTTCGGTAAGATGGATACACTGGTATGTTACCCACTTGTTTTCCAAGCATGTAAGGACAATGAGGGGGCCATCGCAAAGGGTCTCTAAAGGGATCATCCCCTTCTTCCCAGTGTGAAAGTTCAACATAACAAAAAACACAACGCACAACATCTTCTCGGTTCAAGTAATAAAAACCGGCTCCAGCAAGTATATGTGCTGACAAAAAGCCTACAGGCCAGGATTCAGATGTTAACCAACGATCGTTTTCTGATTTTAAATTTAACCCACGTGGTAAACCGACTTGCTCACTTGTTGTATTAGGTACTAAAGCCATGTGTTATAATCCTTATTGTAAGTTATTAACGTTGCACAAGAACACAGAGTATTTTTAAAGCATAATGTATGCTTGTTCACTGTCTGTTCACTAAGTTAATGGCGCATGACCACACCTAAGAACAAACAAAATAACCCATCACTCAATCAATCAATCAATCAATACTTGTAAATAAAACTTTAACGTTAACTAGCATTAAGAAGTTCAATACACCATTAAAAATAAACTGTATGTTGTCATGAACAGTAACTCATCTACTTATTTTCTTTTTATAAAGCTGCAGTCATTTACATCCCTCTTTAACAAATATATAAACAAAAAATGAATCTCATGTCGTTTTGTCCAGATTATCTTGTTCAAACCTGTGGATATTCGTTGAGTGCATAGGGAACAACCCATAACTTGAATTTAAATTTTTGTTTTCAAAAATTCCAATATGGTCTTGTACTTTTCCCGGTCAACAACCAATATGGTATTCTACCGGTTGCCACTACATAGCCATTAATCAAGAAAGCAATCATCGTCCCAGTCATGTACAGGTAATGATTTTTTTGTGTACGGGTTTCAATAGCGGTAAAATGGGATAGCGTTTTAAGTTAGGCTTACCTGAGTTTTCAATAGTTCACTGCCTGGGAACAATAATTGCACTCTAGTACGTCTCGGGTTTTCAGTGACTGCTACGGCGGTAAAGCTTTTCTTTCCAAGTTTCTAAAAATAAATAAAATAAACCGTCATAAATACCTAAATTCAGGTTAATATATGCATTTCATAAAATAAAAAATATCAAACAAAAAATGAAACAAGTTAGTCTAAAAAATCTCACCTTTATTTGTACTGGCTTCTTGCTGTTTCCTTCTAGTGGGCTCAAAAGTGCAATGGTTTCTTCTCTCTCAGACATGTGAGGTATACCGGTTATCTGCAAACAAATAAATACAAAGATCATTAATTACCTTATCAATAACTTCAAATTTAAGGTTCATTAGCATTACATTTTAAAAATAATCATTAATAGGTACTTACCAAAAAATAAACGGATTTTTCTTTCACAGCTCTACTCTATTCATCCGTTTGCTAAAACGGCAAGTGCATTACTAATGCAATCCTTATCAGTCTGCTTAGCAACAGAGAGAGTTGCATTTTCTCAGCGTTCTGACCTTGAACTGTTGTCTGTCTCTCACATGATCCCACGCCCCGACACATTCCTCAAGCGCGATAAGATTCGCATACCTCACACTAGTTTCATGTTTTTAATAAAGAACCAAAATGGCTGCCTCTTATAAATCGGTAGTACGACTGTCTAGGAACCAAAATGGCGGTCTCTGTTTGAACGCCAGACCTGCTAGCCTCTACCAGGCAAGTAACCTGACACTACACTTCCTGGCTGCATGCACATTTCTCTCTTGTCAACATTAGCAGCTCTGACAAGGCCTCTGGATAGGTACAGTATTCATTGTCCAGCAGGCAGGACTGTGTGTGTTAGCAATGTAAACGTGTGTGTCTTAAACATTTTACTGTAACAATAATAATCATTATTAAACCACATACTTTAATCATGTCCAAGAATCACTTTGTCATATCCTACAACCGTCTGCTGTGTCAGAGAGCGGTCTCGCTCACCACTGTTGACTAAAACGTTAAAGATCCCCTTCAGGGTAAAAAAAATCCTAGCACACTTAACACATTTTCAAATATTCGCCTCCATCCGTCATAGGAAATATCACAAAACCAACCGTAATATGCCGCCCCGCCATCCTGCCAAAATAGCAATTCATTTCTTCCGGGCACGGTCACCATGGTAGACAACAGGCTCGTTGAGACACATAACAGCAGAACCATCTCTCTCAACGACCACTCTTAATTAAAATTTAAACAGGTTTTTTTTTTTTCAAAATCCAAACGTTCCGCTTTCATTCACCTCGTACCATTATGAATTTGTCAGGTTACTCACGACCCGTTTACTAACATTTATAAATGTCCTCTTTAGGAATTTTGAAATATTCGCCTTCATTCATCCGTCATGTGAAATATCTGAAAAAGCGACCCCTCGTCCTGTCATTTTGTCGCCCTCTCGAAATAGCCATTTGCTGTATTCAGCATGGCCGGCAACAGGCTCGTTCAAACACACGTCACTGCAGTACCGTCTTTCTGTCTACGACCACGTTTCATTTTTAAAAATTTTAAATTATTATTTAAAATAATAATATTTTCAGCGTTAAGCCCGTTGTGAAATTATTTTTTGGAAACAAATAACGATCACATTGGAAACAGGGCATTACCCCGAGTCCTTGGACACCTCATTTGTTAAAATCCGACCATACATTCGCCAAATATAACAAAAAGTTTAAAATCATGGTTTTAACCAAAAATGGGGTTTCCTCCTACTCGATACAGACATCATCGTCAAGAGGGCAATGCGGCGAGAAAAATGAATCCAAGCACATCGTTCTAGCTTTATTAGTTTCCGAAATATTACCGAATTATCAAAAAACATGTTTTACCCCAAATTTGCGTTTCCAAATTCCACCCATTTTAAAAAATAACCTCACATCAAATAAAGCGGGAAAAATGCCATCTAATAGAAGCCTCACTCGACCCTTGTCCTCGCCCACCACCTAACCTTTTTACAACATAGCCATACGTATTCAAGCACACACGCGATTATGGGTAGAACTCGCCCCATCCCACTACAACAATTATTATTTAAAATAATAATAATATTTTCAGCGTTAAGCTCTTTGTGAAATTATTTCTTTGTAAAAAGTAACGATCACATTGGAAACAGGGCGTTACGCCGAGTCCTTGGACACCTCATTTGTTAAAATCCAACCATGTATTCGTCAAATACACACATCAAAAAAAGTTTTGCATCACCTCGGTTCCGAGAGTTCCGGAACCGTTAAATACAAAGGGAATAGAGATCAACACAAACAACATGAGACCCACACATTGCATGTTGTACCATCATACAGCTAGACTTTCAGCATTTGTGGTCCAGATTGCAGTACACACCACTACCTCTAATACCCAGTAGCACGTCCTCTTGCATTGATGCATGCCTGTATTCGCCGTGGCATACTATCCACAAGTTCATCAAGACACTGTTGGTCCAAATTGTCCCACTCCTCAACGACAATTCGGCGTAAATCTCTCAGAGTGGTTGGTGGGTCAAGACGTCCATAAACAGCCCTTTTCAACATATCCCAGGCATGTTCGATAGGGTTCATGTCTGGCGAACATGCTGGCCACTGTAGTCGAGCGATGTCGTTATCTTGAAGGAACGCATTCACAAGATGTGCACGATGAGGTCGAGAATTGTCGTCCATGAAGACAAATGCCTCTCCAATATTCTGCCGATATGGTTGCACTATGGGTCGGAGGATGTCATTCAGGTATCGTAAAGCCGTTTCGGAGCCTTCCATGACCACCAGTGGCGTACGTCGGCCCCACATAATGCCACCCCAAAACATCAGGGAACCACCACCTTGCTGCACTCGCTGGACAGTGTGTCTAAGACGTTCAGCCTGACCAGGGTGCCTCCAAACACGTCTCCGACGATTGTCTGGTTGAAGGCATATGCGACACTCATCGGTGAAGAGAACGTGATGCCAATTCCGTGGGGTCCATTCAGCATGTTGTTGGGCCCATCTGTACCGCGCTGCATGGTGTCGGGGTTGCAAAGCTGGA
Source organism: Meconema thalassinum (assembly GCA_946902985.2). Lineage (NCBI taxonomy): Eukaryota > Metazoa > Arthropoda > Insecta > Orthoptera > Tettigoniidae > Meconema > Meconema thalassinum. The sequence continues at coordinate 881,786,355 of OX336389.2, read as the reverse complement.
CCTCGCCATGGACGTCGGGAGTGAAGTTGCGCATCATGCAGCCTATTGCGCACAGTTTGAGTTGAAACACGACGTCCTGTGGCTGAACGAAACGCATTATTCAACATGGTGGCATTGCTGTCAGGGTTCCTCCGAGCGGCAATCCGTAAGTAGCGGTCATCCGCTACAGTAGTAGCCCTTGGGCGGCCTGAGCGAGGCCTGTCATCGACAGTTCCTGTATCTCTGTACCTCCTCCATGTCCGAACAACATCGCTTTGGTTCACTCTGAGACGCCTGGAAACTTCCCTTGTTGAGAGCCCTTCTTGACACAAAGTAACAATGCGGACGCGATCGAACTGCGGTATTGACCTTCTAGGCATGGTAGAACTACAGACAACATGAGCAGCGTACCTTCGTCCTGGTGGAATGACTGGAACTGATCGGCTGTCGTACCCCCTCCGTCTAATAGGCCCTGCTCATGCATGGTTGTTTACATCTTTGAGCAGTTTTAGTGACATCTATGAACAGTCAAAGGGACTGTATCTTGGATACAATATACACAGTCAACGTCTATATGCCGGAGATCTGGGAACCGAGGTGATGCAAAACTTTTTTTGATGTGTGTATAACAAAAAGTTTAAAATCATGGTTTTACCCCAAAATGGGTTTTCCTCCAACTGGACACAGACATCGTCGTCAAGAGGGCAACGCGACGAGAAAAATGAATCCATGCACATCGTTCTAGCTTTATTCGTTTCCGAAATATTACCGAAATATCCAAAAAAACATGTTTTACCCCCAAAATTGCGTTTCCAAATACCACCCATTTTAAAAAATAACCTCACCATCAACTAGAGCCGAAAAATACCATCTAGACGACCCCTCACTCGACCCTAGTCCTCCCCCACCACCTAACCTTTCTCCAACATAGCCATACGTTTTCAAGCACACACGCGATTATGGGTAGAACTCTCCCCATCCCACTACTCCACACATTTTTTTATTGTAGAGTCTTGAAAATTTTTTGGAGGGTAGAGGGGGTAGGAACCTTTCATTTATGTCAAACAAACTTTTCTGTAAACTTGTTAGTTTCCAAAATATAAAAAATCAAAATTGGACTGTTTTCAAAAAAACATGAAAAAAAGTTTTATTGTAAAAAATAAAGGTCATAGAGACCTTCGTTTCAACCAAGGCACAACGTTCTATCATGTTTGGTTTTCAAACTACTTCGCCTAATTTCAAAGAAAAATCTTTTTTTTTTTTTTTTTTTATACAGAGAGTTTAGTTTGTATGTAACGGAGACCCTCGCTTGCCCGCTCGCCCGCCATTCACTGCTACACATCGCTGGCACCTTTTTATGAAACTGGCATTTACTCTCTGAAGTTCCTCAGCACCGATTGACTGTATTTCAGCTGTAATATAGTCTTTAAGCTCATTTATAGTGTGAGGGTTTCTCGCATACACTCTATTTTTAAGCGTCCCCCGCAAATAAAAGTCACATGGTTATAAGTCTGGGCTTCGCGGGGGCCACACGTTCCGAGTTATAATCCTCGTACCGAAAATGCGGCGCAATTCTGTCATGGATGCTTCGGCAGTGTAAGCAGTGGCAGAATCTTGTTGAAAGTAATTTGACAATCGCTCTCCGTAAGTCAGTTCGTCAAAAAATTGGTCAAGGATCATATTGAAGTACAAATTTAAGTACAAATTCCTATACTCAATGACTCAGTGCCGTGAAAGCGCCGCATAACGGCAAAGTGCCTGGCGGGAGACAGGCGCGCAACGCGGGCGAGCGGGCAAGCGAAGGTCTCCGTTACATTGAAACTAAACTCTCTGTATAATAAGTGGTCCATAGCAAATCCCCCGTCAGCTCGAGTCCAACGACCATGGGTTCACGAGATATCGGCTTGGACACACGCGGCGGCCATGACACTATTTTAGATTGCCATCACACTCCTACTAAGAACGGTATGCAGAGTAACTAGCTAACCAAGAACGCCAAGAAATCGTTGCATTTACAGTATATACGGTAGCCAATCAAACTGAACGTTCCGCTAACATGTACCTTGACTTTCTCGTACCGAGCTCCAAGTTACATCGGGACGGAACGATGCTTGTAAGTCAACACGGGTCATGGTATGGTATACATAACGTAACGCATTTCTGTTCTGTTCCGGGTCTCTGCTTTGCACTTTGATTCAAATTTTAAAAATCCCCAGAATTCACGCGGGCCGAGCAAAGCTTACCGGGACACCGGGATACTAGAATAAAAACTCAGATCTGTTCCGGGAAACCTGTGATACCGAACTCAGGAGGCGACTATGTCATTAGCCCAAATCTCACTAGCTGTGAAGTTGCTTGAATTGAACATCGACCCCTTCCTACTGTCTCTCATTCCTAAGGTGCTCGTTCTACCTCAACGAGTCAGTCTTTGCGGCACGGTTATGGATGCACTACTTTCTGTTCATCAATAAAATCATGGAAAATTATTGCAATTCTGATTCTGAAATATACTGTATTTTCTTGGTGTCCGTAGTAGGATTGAGTACAACCGAGGAGAGCCGAGTGGAACCGCACCAAAGCCGCCCACGGACTTTCCCTCGCTGCTTGTGGTGTAAAGTAAACCAGAGTCGTACGTCAGTTTGCGGTCTAATGTTGTGCAGTCAAGATGTTTTCACTACAGGCACAGTGGAGATGGGTAAAGATTGAATGTACCCGGCCAAGGCCGGTTCAAGTTTCTTTTCTTGGCACATGCGAGATCAGGCTTTGGCGCCCCTCTCTTAAAAACTTATCCGTCTTTTAATTAATGGGATGTAATAATTGTATTGTTTATTACAAATTAAAATAAGTAATTGTGTTTTGTATTTACATTAAATGAAAAATTGACTAATAGAATAACAAATACTGTACCATAAAAACCTTCTTATGAACAAACTTTTCTCGCCTTAAGCTTGGCAAAGTCATTCAAAATTGAATCAGTATCATTAGTGTTTAAAAGTTGGTTTTCGATTGCCAATGTTGCCGTTCCACTTAGTCGGTCCAGAGAAAGGGTCGATCACAGGTAATTTTTTATTATTTTCAGTTTGGAAAATCTCCTTTCTCCGCTGGCCACTGATATCGGGAGGGTAAGCAAAATTCTTAAGGCAACATACACATTGGGAAATATATCAATTACACGGTTTGTTGTAATATAAGACAGTGTTGTTTTGGGGCAGCTATCTGTGGATAACATTGGAGCTAAAATGTTTATTTCCCCCAACAGTTCATCTCTATCTTGCCATCACCCGTCAAAACTGATTGCAGATTTATGCACTTTTCTCTGATTGCATCTTTTTCACATTTTTCTAACTGTTTGATGTCATAGAGGAATTGGAAATGTTTTCCATCTGTTCAAACCTTTCTGCCAATGAACTAATTGCAGTGTCGAGAACTACAAAAAAGTTTACTTCGAAACTAGTTTCAAAGTGCTGTACAGATTCACTGTGGTTTTTTTATGTAGTGTTTTGTTTACTAAATTTATTTTGAACAAGATATCATGCCAAGTGACCAAACAGCAGAGGAATTGGAAATCTGTGATTTTCTTGACGAGTCCAATAGCGGTGAAAAAATCCACAGCCAGCTTCCAGTCGACCGACAGGGTCAGGGAATGGAATGAATGAAGCCCCCATCTAGCGGCGAGGATATGAACTGTGACGGCGGCTGAAGCCTGTCGCACTCCCCTGGGGCAATGATTAAATGAATGACAGATGAAATGATAGTGGAGAGTGTTGCTGGAATGAAAATGTGGCAGGGTAAACCGGAGTACCCGGAGAAAACCCTGTCTGCCTCCGATTTGTCCAGCACGAATCTCACATGGAGTGACCGGGATTTGAACCATGGACCCCGCGGTGAGAGGCCGGCGTGCTGTCACCTAAACCACGGAGGCAGTTCCAATAGCGGTACTTTTTCCAAACGCATCAATCTTGGAATCTGTAGTTGCTTCATAAACAGGGTCGTAAACCTCATCAATGTGGTATCGCGAAGGTTCAAGGGCGTCTATCCTGCACTCCCAACGGGTTTCACTTAGAGGTTTTACAGTCAAATTCTTTACATGATTTGTTAATATACCGTACTCCATCTATGAGTAGATCCAGAAAGAAAGTTATAATCCTCCCGAATATCACTGAAGAAGTTCACAGCTACAGTGCAGGAAAGTGCTGCATCACCGACAACAAGGTTTAGTGAATGGCTTCCACAAGTAACAAAAAAAGCTCGTGGGTTGAGGTCAAGAATGCCTTTTTTGTACACCAACATTCTTTCCCTTCATGTTTGGTCCATATCCTTGGCCACGCATATTTCGTAAGGGTAGGCCCATTCCTTTTTTTTCGAGAGCCCGTCTTACAAGCAAGCTGTTAACCCCCATGGGCGTCCGCAGGACTACCCGTCACTACGTGATGAAGAGACGTAGGCTACTCACCCAAATTTACGTTTATTTTCTTACTTGCTTCGTGAAATTCATTATCTGACTGCTCTGAAACCGTTGGCTACTTTATGGCCAGAATGGGAGGAATATTTTGTTTGAGTTTAAAAAATGGGGGAGAGGCCCATAATTGGGGTTCCTGACGCCTCTGGGCAAAAAAACAACTTTGCTACCCCCGTAGATTTATTAAAGTTTCTTTTACATATGGGGCTGTGTGTGTATTTAACTATGCGTGGCACTCTACGGAAGTGAAACTTGGACTGTTGGAGCAGCAGAAAAGGGGATAATTGAAGAGTTTGAAATGTGGTGTTACAGGAGAATGATGAAGATGATGATGAGATTGATGAAGATCAGATGGGTAGATGGGGTTACAAAGGAAAGGTATTAAGACGAGTGGGAAAGGAGAGATATTTCTGGTGACTGCCAATGAAGAGAAGAGATAGGTTGGTAGGACACATACTAAGAGACCCAGGAATAGCAAAGTTAGCTATGGAAGGAAGGATCGAGGATAAGAACTGTAGGGGTAGAGCAAGGTTAGAATAATACAGATTGCGTCGGATGTAGGGTGTGGTAGCTATGTAGAGATGAAACGATTAGCTCAGGACAGGGAAGCATGGAGGGCTGCATCAAACCAGTCAATAGACTGTAGACTCAAACGACAACAACAAATAGAAAAAACTTAATACAAAGAATTTACATTAAATTCTAATAGATATCATTCACAACCAATGGCTAAAACACCAATTATTTAAATAACAAGTTTAGGATTTCCTCATTATAGTCCAGTCAATAAACGAACTTCACCCTACATCAGATGCGGGATCGTTTTTTATTTTTTGATGTTGTTTAGGACCCTTAAGTAGTTAATAATCTAAGTTTCCGTCATCCTCCCCCCCCCCCCCTTTGCTTCGTCCGCCATCTTGAAAAAACTGTCAGAAATCGGCACTTTTTTCAGTTTTTGGTCTCTAGCTCAATCCCAGTTCATTTTTTTTGAAAATATGTCAAGATAAGAAAATGTAGATTACTAAATTTCCAACAACTTTGATGTGGAAGGTGTTTGTGTAGGACCAAGCGTATTCGAGCTACGAGAAGGCCAAAAAGGGCGAAAATTTGCGATTCGGCAAATTTTTCACTTTCGCTCCACTTTCCATCGCAAAAATAGGGGGAAGACTTAATCTCAGCAAAGAGCTTATTGAATGAAAGTTGTAGAGAATTTAATTTCCTTTGGAAGTCATGAAACAAAAAAAAAAAACAATTACGAGCAATGGGTAGGAGTGGGGGTAAATTTAAGAAACCTAGGGGAAGTGCGTTTTTTGTGATTCAGCCCTGGAGCTCCGTGTTGGTAAAAGTTTTTCGTTTTCATTATATTACAACCATTTTCTGAACACAGCAGGGCATCTAAATAATATTTGAACCATTTTTTGTATAAATTTTGTATTTACAAAATATAGATTACAATTCAATGCGTTTTATGTATTAATTATTTACATATTAATTATTAGGGAATAATGAACACACTAAAATAAAAACTTAAAAATAGATGGGGATGGGAGTCGGGGGTTGCTATAGTAACCGGATAGTTTCGCAAGGGAGGTCGGGAGGTTTTGATTTTTCGGCAGGGTCCTCGTCGAATGGTATGGACGGGTCGTCGATATTCTCCTCTTCCTCGTCAGCGACTATCAATGGACGGTTGTCGCAGGACTTTCCGCCGCAGCAGAAATTGCAGAAAGTGGAGCAATTCAGACCGGATTTTCTGCATCCACATGCTACGGAACAGCCGGTGACACACCTGCATGATACCGTCTTCAGCAGGGTACGAGGAGCAGCATCTCTGGTGGTTTTTAACGGAATCAAGCCCCTGCTTTCTCTTGTCCAGCCAAAGATGATCGGGTATTTCTTCCTGCTCATCCAGGACATCACTTGGCGGTATACCCTCAAAGAGTGGTATCGCGCTGCATCGGAGGTTGGGGGCAGCTTTTCCAGGTTCAAGTTTGTCGTGGTGGCAACAAATTTTGTGTGTTGGAGGTCAGAAAGTGATTTGTCGATTCCCCCACCATAGAGGACTACCAATATTTGCTCTCCTTCTTTGGAGATGTCCTCTAATGTGGCTTCTGGGTCCATGAATACATCACTTATCTCCAACAATAATGGATTCCTCCGGAACAGGGAACAAAATTTGGTTTTTCCGAATCCATAAATGTTTGACGTTGTGTCACACCCGCTGATGGCGTGGATGTGCAGCAAGTTCTCGGCGAAGTCATACATAAATGACGAGGGGGAGTACATGACGTCAGGGGAATTGCCTCTTCCTGTTTTTTTAAGGTATACGCTGTTCATCGTATTTGCTGTCCCGGTGAGAATGACTAATAAATCGATGTCTTCCTCCACAATAACTACAGCGTCGTACGAAGAAGCCATCGATGCTGCAGTGGTCACAATGAGCACGTCAGCATCCTCTTCAGCTTGCTTGTTGGACGCTTCAAGAGTTGTTCTGAGGAGGGCAACAAATCGTTTTTTTATTGCTCTCATTGGACAGAAATTTGTCTTGAGGAGTTGTGTTGACTGTGGCTTCATCAAATATCACATCTGCTGAGGCTTGCGCCTTCTTGCTCTTTTAGCATTCTTGGTACTCATCAGAAGATTGTCTGGGTACCCGTCGAAGATGACCATCACCACTGTCCCATAATGCTGTTGGATGTACTTGATATAATCGGCACACATTTTCTCAAAAGTCGAATTTCGATTCCACACAACTTTGTGGAGCAGATGCCCACCATCGATGACAGTGAGGTGATTTGAGGGGAGCTCGAAATCTATGGGCAGGTGTGTGAACGCTGCATATAAAGCAGACTTTGTGCCCTTGCGCATTCCATCCTCGTTGAACAACGATATAGGGTACGGTGCAAGCTCATAAGAGAGGTATTCCTCAAGGTCGTCCTGGGTTGTTGTTGCTATGCACATCCTGAGATAGAGTGTGAGTGGGTCCACAGCAATCTTCTTCTACCCAACTTTCAAGATTTTCTTGTCAGCAGCTAAAGATATCACTTTGTCCTTCTCTTTGAAGGACACTTCTCCGAAGGTTGTTCCCACTATTCTTGAGAGTCCAGCCATACCGACTTGCTGAGCCTTGTAGCAGTTCACCTGCTCACTTCCAACTACACCAGAACTGATGCTCATAATTTCCTCTGCTTCAGGGAAAGGGGGGTGTTTTGAAAACCATTCGAGCAGCCGTTGCACATCTTGTTCGTCCCGCGTGATCCTGCTGGGCCTCAGCTCCACATGTTGTTCTGAAGACAATGCTGTAACTTCAGTGCACTGCTCCATTTGATGAGCTATATCCTGAAGAGAAGTCATTCCAAGAGTCCAATTCAACAATGTACTGTCTGTCATTCAACTTCCACTAGTCAAGCCACCTCCGACATTCATATCTTTCATGAGTTTCTGTTCGATCGTCACCAACACTGAGCTCCAGGGCTGAATCACAAGAAAATGCATTTCCTCTAGTTTTCTTAAATTTACCCCCACTCCTACCCATTGCTCGTAATTGTTTTTATGATACACGAGTTTCAAAGGAAATTAAATTCACTACAACTTTAATTCAATATGCTTTTTGCTGAGATCAAGTCTTCCCTCTGTTTTTACGATGGAAAGTGGAGCGAAAGTGAAAAATATGCCAAATCGCCAATTTTCGCCCTTTTTCGCCTTCTCGTAGCTCAAATATGCTTGGTCCTACAAAAATCCTTCCATATCAAAGTTGTTGGAAATTTAGTAATCTACATTTTCTTATTTAAACATATCTTCAAACAAATGAACTGGAAATGAGCTAGAGTTCAAAAACTGAAAAAAGTGCCGATTTTTGACAGTTTTTTCAAGATGGCGGACGAAGCAAGGGGGGGGGGGATGACGGAAACTTGGATTAATAACTACCTATTGGTCCTAAACAACATCAAAAATAAAAAACGATCCCGCATCTGATGTAAGGTGAACCCCCTTTTTGAGCCTCTATTGACTGGACTATTAGTACAATTTCACATTCAAATCAGATCAACAGCAAGGACACCAAGGTGAGTAAGACGATCTTTTCATTTATGTCCTTAAATAATCAACATTGTCAAAGTATAGACCTCGTGCGAATGAACGTTGCTGCGCTCTGGTGGCAAGCCGCTCAAATATTCTGCAGGACTTGTGTGTGAGTGGAGATCATGTTACGGAAAGATTTTGAGTTCAAGATGATAAAAGTTCTACAGAGAGTAGAGCAAATCGTTCTGTGGTTGAATGTAACTACGCATACACAAATATCCACCTGGAACGTAATTCTTCGTATTCAGAAACAAACAAAAACAAAAAAAGCAGTACATTCGTAGAAGGAATGCTTCCTTAATTGTGGTATTTGTAGTCGGCATTTTGATGAATAGAACACCGGCAAGAGGTCCTGAAAGACCCCGGCACTGTCTTATATGAAGCCAAACTAATCAAATCAGCGTGAACGAGGGAGGGTAGCAGATTAACTGCGCGAAGAGAGGTTGAAATGAAAGCCGACAGAGAGTAGCCCAGCACAAGTGGAAGTAACGCCATGGTCAGCTGGAGTCCCGTGGTCACCAACCCACGTCCTACTATTTGTGACCCGCTGGGGAAGATTCACTGTTTCATGAAAATGAGGGATGTGAAGGAAGTGTGTTTAAATATGGATTATTTAACGCGAGTATATCGACAGATATCATGACCATAAATAGTGATAACAAGACTGAGGTGAGCTGATGTCGCCACCACAGTTAACATTGCACGTGTTGTCATCAATCACAACTTGAATAAGGGCAATCAATCTCCATATGAGTGAGACAGTACTGACCTCGCAATATTCAGTCCGGGTTGCAGTAGCATCAAGGTTGTTCTTTTAGAAATCCAGCTCCCCTACGCAGTATTCGTGCAATAAACAACTCCTGAAGCCCTGCTCATTATCCTTGCCCATGTACTTGCGTGTGTGTAGAAATTGTTTAGAAGCCTATGTTCCTAGGAATCATCCCGGCATTTTTCTGTGGAAACCAAGAAAAACAACTTGGCCTATAGGATACCTGAGGTGGGAATTGAACCATCCTCCTCTAATTCCCCCCTGTTTTTTATTGCAGTCAAACGGCCATACATTTAGCCTCACAAGTCTGAGTGTACCGTGTTCTAACCCTCAGACCCTCTCGTTTACAATATTCCACAGCAACGTTCTTATGTTTTTTTCCATTGTTGCAAGAAGGAAGACTTCAAATAATCTCTCTCGTAATGTGTTTAAAACATTTTGAAACCTTTGAAGCCTTTCGTAACCTGAGAGGCTGTGAAATACGACGTATCCTTCCGAATATTCCCTAAACCCTGATAAATGTCCATGGATGACGACATTTCACCATTAAATAACATATTTCACTGTCCTAGTCGGTTCTCCAGCAAGAGCTATCATACACACTACTCCTACCACGGCCGTGCTCCTACCAACACCACCTATATGCAAGGCCTTTGCACTGAATTGAAAATAAGCAAGATGGCGGATACCGAAGGCAGAAGTTTGTAATCATACCTTTGTTGTTGTTTTTGTGCGATTTATTCAGTTTTTTGCTGTAAAATATGGTTTACAAGTGTTGTGTGCCGAAGTGCAGGGGGAATTATGATCATGAGAATAAAGTTCGAGTGTTTAAGTTCCCCGAAGAAGAGAATTTGAAGAAACTTTGGATATCAGCTATTAAACGAGAAAACTTCGTACCAACGAAACATTCTGTGGTAAGTAGACTACCAATACGGTACACGTTTTTTAATTATCTAAGCAGTGTTAGCCTACCGTACCACATAAATAGCCGATATACCGGTAATCTTAATAATGTAAAGAATCACCTAGGCTGCTATAAATAATTCTAAGAACTATTTCATTGCCTTGCAAGCAACACGTAGGTGACCAAGCCTAGTCATTTTAAGGTTAGAGTTGGAGCAATACTTTGCATTTAGGCTAAGTTTCAAATAATAATAATGAACGGTGTTTCCTCATTAAATAATTAATAAACGAATCTTCCAACATGCGAGGCAAGTTTGTTGTGCATGGAAGAATTAAACATGTTGTGATCAAATACCGTACTGAAAATGTTTTAGTGTGATAATTATAGATTTATTTTTAATGCATGCATATTGAGAATCGGTGTTCAAAGCTAATGATTTATATAATTGAGTCTGGCCTCACTGGAAAGTCATTTAATATGCACCACAAATTGCTCAGATTCCTGAGTAAGTAGGTACCTAACCCCTTTATTGCTCCCAGCGGAGATGTTTTAATAGGAAATTCCCCAGTGAAGGTAACTGTTTAAAAGCAAGATATAAAATATAAGTAGACCTGTAGCTCAATAGTTTGTTCTAAAACTAATCTTCTGATACCAGTACCATATAGTACTCGAGACGAAAGAGTAGGCCTAGAAAAAATGCTAGCCTATGGTACTCAATGATTTACAGTACCGGTACCGTATTTATACCTTGGTTGGCAATTGATATTTTTAAATATAGGCTAAGTTACTCTATACATGCCAGAAATCACTACTATTTCCCTAAATATACCCAGGTGTGTAGGCTACTTCGATGATAAGCTGTATTCTTTGCATATTCATAACAATTTCTTGTCCAATATACAACTTTTTATGGAATTATCTGCTGAATTTTAAGAAATTTGGTCAGTTATCATGAACCATATCACTAAGATATTTCTCAATACATTGAGTAATAATAAATACATTCCTAGATCACTTGGAAAGTGCAGCAGTTATCTCACTAGGACCCAAAGAGCCCACTGTGGCGATGTAGCTCAGAATGTAAGATTAATTATCGGTAGGCCTATACACTTTACTTCAATGAATGTTACTCAGTATGATTCTTTTGCAAATTGCAGGTTTGTGAACTGCATTTTAATGCTCAAGACATTCGACAGAATACTGTATTCAATTGTGAAGATGGCCAAGAGATTACACTCCCATTAAAAGTGCCAAGACTTAAACCTGGTGCTGTTCCATCTCGTCTACCAAATTGCCCAGAGTATTTAAGTACCCCAAAGTCCTACAGAGACAGCCCTCAGGAGAAGAGAGCTAGGAGAGAAAATAGGAACCTGCAGACTGCAATTGAAGAAAGTGAGGCAGAGTTTAATCTGCAAAATGAGGCATTGTCATTTTCCAGCTTCGAGGAACTGAATGATAAAATAGGACTTCTCAATACACCAGAGTCATGGAGTGTAATTTCTAAGGACAACAACATTTTAATTCTTTTCATCACCTTCTGTCCTATGCCTAAGGTTATTTGTAGTGTAGTGATTGCAGCATCATTACAGATAGAAGTGTACTACAAGGAAGTTAAGTTAGACAGGATAGGTGATTTCCTGTTCCCAAATATTGTAATGAACATTTCTGACATTAGAAACATCCTTGAACGTTTGGATACACTCAATTTTAATGGGGACGAGAAAAAAAATAGTTCCTCTGAAATCTTGGCGTTAGCTTCGAACATTTTGGAATCTGTAAGCTTATCAAACCCAGACTTAGTAGAACATATTGAGAGTTTTACAGAGCAAATTAGACTTTGGTCTGGGCAAAAGAGAGTTTATAGCCCTTCCTTTCTGATTTTGTGTTCAATGCTACAATCAATCTCGCCCCACAGCTATGCGTACTTGAGACATTTAAATGTAATAGTGTTGCCCCATCCATGCACGATCAGGAGGCTATGTTCTACATTCAGGTTAGATCCTCGAGTGGAGCAGCATGAGGAGAATTTTTTGAACTATATAAAGAACAAATTTTCTGGCAATGAATGTGATAAATTTGTTGTACTCATGATGGATGAAGTGTATGTGAAACCAATGATGGATTACAAAGGTGGTAATATTGTTGGAAAAGCTTTCAACAGCGAGAAACTGGCAACAAGTGCCTATTGCTTCATGATATCTAGTCTACTGTCAGATGTTAAGGAAATGGTACATGTACTGCCAGTGAAATCCATGTCTGGGGAACAGTTGCACTGTATACTGAAGAAAATTATTATTGGCTTGGAAGAAATAGGATTTCATGTGGTTTGTGTAGTAAGTGACAACAGCTCTGTAAATAGGAAATGTATGCAGCAGTTTTCACCGCAGAAAGAACTGAAGTGTGTTTACCCTCATCCTGTCGATGAAACAAGGCCTCTTTTCTTTGTGTTTGACTCTGTCCACTTGCTTAAGTGTGTCAGAAACAACTGGTTGAACCAAAAAGATGAAGATATGTGCATGAACTATCCTGATTTTGACCCAGTTAGCAATGATGTACACAAAGCCTCATTTTGCTCTGTGAAGAAATTGCAAAATATAGAGCATGATAAGTTGGTGAAGTATGGCTATGGTCTCTCTGTAAAGGCCTTATGCCCTACTTCACTTGAACGGCAAAATGTAAAACTTGTTCTTCAGGTTTTTAATGAAAATGTCATTGAAGGGTTGAAAGTTATGGGGGAAAAGTGTGACTTATTGCATTATAAACAAACTGCCTGGTATATTGAACTAATGTTAAATTGGTGGAATATAGTAAATGTAAGAACTCCCGGTAAAGGAGCAAGACTCAACAATATCCTCATGTGCCCAGTGTCATCAGATTCTATTGAAATTGTTAATTATTTACATAAATTCTTGCAGTGGCTAAATAAGTGGAAAAAACTAAATGTAAAAGGGTCATTGTCCTCTACTGACAACAGAAGGCTTGTTAAAGTTGAAAGATTATTGCTTGTCAACTCTAAATTTCTCTTATGTTCTGTTTGGGAAGTTTCAGACTGATGTATTAGAGGGAAGGTTTGGCAAATACAGGCAGTTGGCAGGTGGCCAGTACAATATTTCAATAAGGCAGGTGTATGAAGTAGAACACAAGCTAAGGATTCAATCATCCATGTCCCTAAAGATCAAATCCAACTTATTTGGTGAGTTTCCCACTGATGAGCAAAAATTCATTGACCGTATATATATAGATGACAGAGATTTTGATGGTTGTAAGGATGATATCCCTATTCTAGTGTACTTGGCAGGGTTATAGTGTTGTTATAGTGTGACTAAACGATTACAATGTAGTCATTGCAAGGAAATTCTTTGTACCAGTGAATTTATTGACCTTGATGATGAGGCATACCATTTGATCAGGGATAAGGACAGAGGTAGGCTCTTAGTCCCAGAAATGTATGTTGTAAATGTTGTTGTTCACAATTACTTAATAGTTTTAAAGTTGTGTGGTGACCTAGAATCTGATTTTCTTAAAGTTGAGAACCACAGGGAGCTTGTGAGTAACATTACAATGCAATTTGTTCGTTCCATGGAACTTTTGTGGGAGCCTGATATTTGCATGAAAGGACACACTGTAAAAAATGTTTGTAAGAAAGTGGTATGGGTATCCACCAACATCCTACTGAACAATTATTGTAAGAAAAGAAATTCTTTACCAAAGTCGACATTCTCAAAGAAATCTACAATTTTCTATAAGCGTTGAGACATTCCTTCGAGGATAAATACAATAGAGTGCACATTGTCACACTGCGCCTGTACTGTGACGTGAGAGCAACACCTGGTCATGCCCTATACGTGTACTAAAATGGTTCGAATCAGTGACCCATGCATCGTATCCTCCCCTTGTTAGTAATGAATAGAACTCACTTTAAATAGCCCAATTCTATCATCACGTGTAGTATTTCAGTGTTCCAAACCACCGCAGTTCCCTGCAGTCAGCTGATCGAGATGTTGCTGTCAACAATGTGATGTCATCAGCCATCTATTGGCTGTAAGATCGAAAAGACATTCAAATAAAATGCAACGACCTCGTAATTCTGCCCCTTAAAACAACAATATCTACCGTACCTAAAATTCAATCTTCTCCTGTGATATTTGTAAATATTTTCTAGTATAATACCTATTTCATCCAGAGTTTTTCAGTTGTCATGTTTGAACTGAGGAGTGAAGAATTCATGCCTGCCTAGTAGCCTAATTATAAAATATGTTATATTATATTTAATGACAAAAGGTGCATCCTGTCACTGTTTACAAATCACATTTTTTACAAAAGTTAGCCTAATTTTATAATATGCATTGTCAACAAGAATCAGTACCCCACTTCAGTCCCTCTGTTGTGTTCAAAATCATTTTCAATATTCCTCTACTCCAGTATTTTAAATGCGATCATTGCAGTTGGCCTTTAAATGAATCCAATATAGCACATTGTGGTTCCCCAGCTACCATATCTGTCTTCCAAGGTACTTTGTTTTTCACTTTTTGTTACTGTGCCTGAAATTAACAATCGCCCAATAAAACTGGAGCGCCTGTTTTTCCAAAATCACCGTACCAAAAATAGATAGACACTCCAGCTACATTACTGTGATCCGCCCGCTAGGCTTTTAGAATATTTCTATATGCCACATTGTTTCTGGTAGTAATACAAAACCCAACTTGAAAATGGCTTTTGAATACCAGCCATTTATGTGTCAAATCTGATTTTATGGCAGATGTACATTTTGATCTCTCTGTTAATAGTCAGCCCAAAGGCTGGTTGGATCCTCAACAAGCACCACTGTAAGTTATGCTAATAGAAACCCACAAAGCAGCACTACAATGAGACATACTAGGCAAGGTTCCTCTGTACAACTTGAGTACAGTTAGTGTCAGTACTGATGTACTGACTCAGTACATGGCACCAGCCATACCTTGGTAGCTTCCACATAATCGCAATCATGAATGAGATGAGACATTAGTGAAAAGCCACATTTTGCTCCAGCCTGTGCGACAGACACAAAAACACTACAATCATCAAGAGATGGCACAAGTAAATATTTGGATCATGTTTGTCAAATTTCAGGTTGTCATACTTATTTCCGATGAGAAGATGCAACTGTTTAATTATGTACTCTTATTAGATTCAGCTACTCCTCTATTCACACCATAAATATATCCATTCAGCAAGTATGTCAACAGACA
The DNA here is from genome assembly GCA_946902985.2 of Meconema thalassinum. Taxonomy (NCBI): domain Eukaryota; kingdom Metazoa; phylum Arthropoda; class Insecta; order Orthoptera; family Tettigoniidae; genus Meconema; species Meconema thalassinum. The sequence continues at coordinate 881,770,939 of OX336389.2, read as the reverse complement.
ATCTTGACAGCTTATGAAATTTGAAATCAATTTTATTGTTTTTTAGTCTAATAAGTGAATTTATTTTCAGTCGGTCTTCATGTTAAGGGACACTGGGACTGAGTTTTCATATTTCTGTAATTATCAATGGATATTGTTCTAATTTTACACACATCACTCAAATACTAATATACACTATACTACTGATTTACACTTTTCGATCTCTAACCGTTTAGGAGATATGATTATTTTTATATAGAAATTATGCAAATTTTGAAAATGGTCCTTGCGTTAAACAGATAGAGGTAGCTCATTTATCATGACTTTCCCATATAGATATTTAGTATGAAAGCAATCCTTGTGATTGGTTTTGAGTTCATGTGAATATGTGTTGAGATATAAATTAACTCATTTCACAATTTTTTTTATTCCATTAATTGCCTATTATTTAAAATTAGAATATTTTTAATGGCAAACCTAAGAATACTACAGTAAAACTAATCACTGAACTTATGGATGCATTAATATAGAATATGAATACAAATTTGCAATATTATAGCAGCAAATCTAATGCGCAAGGACCAGATGTTGTATCAAAAAATGGGAAGCCGCGATAAATGGACTTTTATAAAAACATGCATATTTTTTGGTTAGCAGCTTTCAATTTTAGGTAATTATCAATGAATATTGTTATAATGTTACACACAGCACTCTAATAGTAATATACACTAGACTTCTGATTTACACTTTTCTATCTCTAACCGTTTAGGAGATACGATTATTTTAATATGAAAATATGCAAATTTTGAAAATGATCCTTGCGTTAAACGGATAGAGGTAGGTCATTTATCATGACTTTCCCATATAGATATTTAGTATGGAAGCAATCCTAGTGATTGGTTTTAAGTTCATATGAATATTTGTTGAGATATAAATTAACATACAGTATTTCACAATTTATATATCCCATTAATTGAAAATTAAAATATTTTTAATGGCAAAACTATGAATACTACAGTAAAACTAATCACTGTGCTTATGGATGCATTAATATAGAATATGTATAAAAATTTGCTACATTATAGCCACAAGTCTGATGCATATGGGGTGAATTTTGTTCCAAAAAATGGGAAGCTCAGATAAATGCACTTTTATAAACCCATGCATATTTTTTTTTAGTTATCAGCTTGCCTTGTCAGCTAAAACTGCCCAGCACCATATGTTAACACCCTCTTTCTTGCTTTTCTGAGCTCCTTATTAGGAAAATAAGTACAGAAATACTCGCCTCAATGAAAGTCCATGAATAGGAGGCGTTCAAATACCACGCACTAGACATTTCAAGAATTCGCTGGGCCTTTCAATATGGCGGAATTTGGAAAAGACTATCACTAAATTGTCCGCTGGAGTCAGGGGCATAATTATATCAAAGAATAAAAAAAATCAATATTTTTGCAATTTCTGACAATACCTCAGTCCCAGTGTCCCTCTGTACCCAATTAAATTGGGCGAGGAGTAAAACTTTTCAATTCACACTTGCGTACAGGACCTCTAAAAATACTTGGATTAATTAAGCACTTAAGTGTATAATTAATCCAAATAATTTTTCCACATTGACAGAAAGTTGTGAGTCGATAGTCCTACGTTTTACTCCCCGACCAATTTAATTGGGCCAATTAACATGAGGAGCAACTAAAATGCAATTAATTCATTAGATTATGAATGCAACATTGAAAAATGACTTCGAAAAGTTCAAGTTGTATGGACACCATTTTTGTGGCACCAAATATTAGAATGTTATCCTGAAAGTCTTGAAATAGCCTATTATGAACAGTCTCTCCTCCTCTCACCCTGTCTGTCGCATTTCTCCGCCCTTTGTAGCCTTACAGCCTCAATATATTCGAAAGCCATCCACTGTGTTAAAGTTTCATTGTCTCTATAACTTATACAGGATTGTCGGCCTCTCCCCCCATGTGTCCAATGACATTTCAAATATCTTCAAGCTCAAATGAGTGCCTTTTGTTATGGTTTAGAAAGTCATACCTCACATATAAAAATATTTGGTTTAGTAATGTAGTCATTGTGCTTCAACAGCTATTGGATCAAAATTTAATGCTTTTCAGTCGGTCAACATGATTGTATCCAATTGTAATGGGTGTTTCTCTACTCTTGAAAAAAATTTACATGAGAGTAATAAATGCACTTAGATGACTAGTTTTGACATGGATTAATAGCCTGAGTGAAAAGGATCTGATGTGACATTGTGTGTTTATGTGAATAGCCTACTATATATTTTAAACTAGCAGAGACATTGCTGTGTTAAGGGTATTTTATGCTCAACTTTGCATCCACTCACAGTGTATGTAAATATTTAGGATGCTCTGGATATAAATGATAATAATAAAATATACACCTCATATTTGTAGGTGACAGGTATGATGTGCAATAAATTACTAGAAAAAAGCCAATCAAATTAAGAAACTGTTGCTTTGGTAAGAGCATAAAATAATTGTAAATTCGGTTGTACCCTAATCTTAACTTATTGGCTAAGTTATAAACAATATTAAGATTGAAATTAGATTAACTCGTGGTGTAGTGGCTAGCATTCTTGGCTGCCGCCCCCGATGTCCAAATTCGATTCCCGGCTCCCCAAAGAAATTTTAATTCTAGTCTGAGGGCTGGAACGGGGTACACTCAGACTTGTGAGGCAAAACTGTGAATTCCACAGTACGGTACATTTGAGAAATAAATTATCAACTTGTTAAAAAAAAAAAAAAAAAACTGTTTACCTTTCTGCTTAGTAAATTGACAAATATTTAGATATTTGCTATTCATACTCCATAGATCATAATGGAAAATTCATTAAGTATAAAATTTTATTTGTGTGTTGTGTTGTATTTTACTTTTTTTGTATTGCCAGTAATTGTAGGCTATATAAACTTTGAATCTTATCTAAAATAATTACACAACGTTATATGCTCTAAGTTATTGGTTGATATTTCTGGGATTTTGCGGTGACAATCCCCTGAAAATACTCACCATTTTCCAGGATAGCCAGCCCCCCCCCCCCAAATAAAATTGTATATACGCCCCTGACTGTGGCTGATGGCATTATCATATTAGTAAATCTATAATTTAAATGATGAAATGTGTACCCGGAAGTTTTCGTGAAGAAGACACAGTTGTTTACATGTCAAGTCTAGATATCTAGCTAAAAACCTGATCTTATGCAAATATTGAACATAACTGTATCAAATGCGTATATTTTACTGCTGTTAATTTAGCGCTATGTTTTGTGGCCAGTGAACTGTTGACATAAAATTGATCCAGAAACAGTAAAATAGTGTATGTTTCATTTTTTCCTACGGTACGGTACCTAGTTTCCCGTGAGGTTTCATTTTCAGGTGAAGGATGAGAAGAAGCTTATTCAGTAGGCCTAGTATATTTGTTTGTTACGTAAGTAAAGGTAAGAAGGATGAAGTCATCATAATAGCCTAAAAATGCTGCCGACTACTATGTACCAGTTGGAAGGAACCCGTCATATGGGCCATGGCCTGCGGCGAGCTCCAGCAGCTCTGCCTACAGTGCCCGCCATCTTGTTTGAATGCAAAGGCCTGTTATCTAGGTGGTGTTGCTCCTACGGACTCAGTGAGCGAGTTGCCGCTAGGGGCACCAGCGGCTAAAATATCGCCATTCGCACGAGGTCTATATTCTCTTGTGAGGGGTTTAATCTTTAATAACTGACGTTTAATGCCTAAGTGGTTTTGTACAGTTTTCCAGAAATGTTGCCGTCCCTGAAACATGCCGCCCTAGGCAGTTGCCCAATTTGTCCCATCATAAATACGGGCCTGAATACAGTACATAATCCAATATTTTAAAAACGACCTTACGGGACCAGTGTTTTATTGGTCAGCAAAGAAAACCATGTTTTAGGAGTAAGATCTCCTAGCGGTGTTGCAATGTCTAAAAATACCTCCAGGACGTGCGTTCATATCACCACTGCCGAAGTGTGGTGGCCGCCACTCGTGATAGTGTTGGGGAAACATTCGGTACCGGTATTTAACACTCGGCAAAACCATATTGAAAATTGGAGCTATGTTTCCATTGGTGGTCTACTGTATGGCAGCATTAGACCATTTTTTTAAATGTAAATACATATTACGTCAGCAACATTAAAGACATTTTCTGTTGTAACAGTTGTCAGTTGACTATCAGTAACTTCCATTTATGAAATAAACTGGTGTGACAATGAACAATCGAATATCAACATTCTCGGGACATCCAGGGGAGGGGGCACGTTTACCCTCCACAGTGCAGGCGCCCATGTATTTTTTGGATTATATATTAATACGATAAAATTACAAAACTTACCTTTAAATGAAATATAAATCCATTCGTAGACCATGCACACGAAATAAATAATGTTATAACCACATAGATTCAGTGTAGGCGGCCGTTCATAGTAAACACAATACACACGAATGAAAAGTATGCGCATATAAATTACAATATGTCTTTGTAACATTACTCAAGTGTTTATCAAAATGCGAAAGCGAACCAGCATAACTGATATATACAGGATGTTACAGGAGGAATAGTAAATACAAAAAAAAAGGAAGTTTGTAGTTTAACGTGACTGTTAATCTCGCGATCATGAGCCACGGGACCTCCTTTTTACGTGGAATCCGAACCACAGGACATGGCATTTCACTTCAAAAATCTCACATGCATTGACTGGGAATCGAACCGGTACGTGTTAGAATAGTAAATATTTTAGAAAGTGGTAGTATAGATGAATAGCAATAAAGAATTCCATATAACATGTGTCCCATTTGTATTGCGTACAGAGATACAGCTGGTAGTATTTAACCCAAACAAATGTAAAGCCAAGGCAAATGAGGACGCTCAAAGTTGATTTCCAAAAATTTCACCACCCACTCCAATGCATTTTGCACTTCTCTTGATAACACCCCGTGTAGCTCTTCGGAGGGCATCTTGGCGTTCTTTGATGAGGACTGCACTATGCATAATCCGAACGACCAACTCGGCTCGTGTTAACTTTTTCCTTGTAGTCTTCGCCTTACAACCATCACCACAGGAAAAAATCCAAAGGAGTAAGGTCCTGGGACCTTGGTGGCCAAGAAACGTGCCAACCGGTGTGCCAACACACGAAACGACAACTGCCCTGGTTACATACCAATATCTGTATCTCGGTATTCAATACAAATGGGACACATGTTATATGGCATTTTTTATTGCAATTCGTCTATACTACCACCTCCTAAAATATTTACTATTCCTCCTGAAACACCCTGTATATGTAGGATGATATTTAACCTTCCGGTGGGCGCAACTGGTACACGAGTTAATTCTTATTCGTCATTCGCGGGGGCGAAGCTACTTTCACCTTTCAGTATGACATTCAAGTCCATATCGGCCAGTTTGTCAATGACCCTCCTACACATTTGCTGTTGTTGCAGAAGTGATATGCCAGGCACATTGTGCCTGATCATGCACCATTACGTAATATGCAGAGAATGAATGAGTGTATTCACTATTGTAGCAAAACTGTTCATCAAATATTGTAATTTTTTTTTAAGTTCTAATTTCTGAGGTGTGCCAGGCTGGCATAATGTGCCCACTGCCACTATATTTAATATTTCACCTGACAGAAAGTCAAATATCTGAACTATTTATATTTAACAGAAAATTGATTAGAATGAGCACTTTTGCAAAAATAATATTTTTTATTCTAAGTCAGATTTTCATATCGTTTTACATTTTAAGTTTCCAGGGGTGGGGGGCATGCCCCCCTGCCCCCTGCCCCCGTGCCCCCCCCCCCCGCCACCCCCTGCCCTCCCCTGCCTCCGTCCCCACTGCGGGCGCCCATGTTAACCCCTGCCCAGATGTATCCGAGACCTGAACAAATCCAAGGAAATATTCCCTCACGTTTACTTCTTCTTCTGACACTGCATGGACAAACCGAACTACAAGTGTCATTTGTCCTTTACGACTTACGTCAGGTGTGCAGTCAAGAATTATAGAGTAATACAAAGCTATCTGCAGTTCACTCAATATATGCTCATTCACTTTACAAGAAAATAGAGCACTGAACTCATTTTGAATTTCTTTGCTTAAATAATGTACATGAGTTTTCCCTGAAGGTAGTATTAAAACGATAACACTACGAATAGCTCCTGTCAGCGGTCGGCAATCAAATTTCGAATATTCATGTAACCAGTGTCAAATTTAGGAATGTGTTCAACAAGTTTTAAAAAACATTCTCCGGCGCGGCGCGGCGTGGCGCCACAGCCGTGCCAGCGCCCTATTTGGCCGCATGGAGCTCGCTTGGGCCCTGGTACGCGCGCCCCGCGGCCATACAGCACGCCATTCCAGTGTCGAGAACATCTTGGTGAAGCGTGCAGGAAATCTGTGCTGCCTTACAGAAAAGTGGTATGGAGGGTACATGGCACAGTGTGGTAGGAATACTGCTCGAGTCTAAGCTGCGTGAACCTGAGAGGAATGTGCATCGCGGACTATGAGAAATGGTGTTGACGAGTGATGAGGTTTCTCGGTCCGTGCATAGTACCGAACCAAATACATTGATCGGTGACTCACTGACTTATTCGTAACACCACACTGGTTTCAGAAAAGACCGTATGTTAGCAGTATTGGAATAGACGAGAATGTCATGTAACACGGCGGGCTGTCGACAGGCTTCTCAAATCTCGCCTGCTCCTACCCTGCCTCTACCCTTCATCCCGCAAGTTCACAGAGCTTGGAACCGAGCAGTACCTTGGCCGGGTCGTGTTTCTGCGACATCTACGATATACTGTACAGTTTACGCCACCGATATTGACCGGCCAGCCCAGTTTGCGTAGTCGCACAGAGGACAGTCAGTGAGCCTCATGCATGTGCGCGAGTTGCAGTTCCTTGTGTGCGTGTTGTGTATAGTGGGTTGAGCGAAATGCCACCTATTCAATCAAAACTTTGTGGCAGAACTCTTCACCCAAACTCATGAGGTTGTAAATGACGTGTATTTGTTTATGAAAAGTGAAGGAGCGTCGGGTAAGGTCTTAATTCCTCTTAAAGAAGTGCAGACTGCATCAACAGTGCCAGACAGGTCCGTTAAAAGGATTACTAAAGAAGAAAGTGAGTGTGAGGAACAGGGCTGCAACACCACGTAAGGTACATCGGGTACCCAATCGCATCACTGATGGGCCTAGGGACGATTTTGATAAATGTGTTATTCAGCGGACTATTAATATTTTTATATTCAGGAAAAGACTGTGATGACTGTGCCCAAACTGCTCTTAAAACTTAGAGACAGTATTCAGTTTAAAGGCAGCAGTCATGTTCAAGACGTATATTACACGATACAGGAAAGTGGGGAAAAAGACAAGGAATAACAGGACCGTTTTAATAGAAAGGAAGGATATTCCATCCTGGCGCGTTTCTTATTCACGTGCAATAGATAAATATAGAGAGGAGGGCAAGCCTATAATTTATGAAGCTGCCAGCAGTATGCCTCGTATCACATGCAATACTGTACAATATCATCATTCTGTGACGAAGCACTTGGTGATGCACTGAGATACACGAGAGGCATCCCACATTCAGCTGTTCACTTATATCAACGACTGATTACTCCGCCTGTCAAACTCCGGTCTAACTTGTGAAGTAAGAGGTTCATTTTGAGGGTTATATTACGCAGGTAAACTCAATTACCGTACACTCGTATCGTCTGCTGGGTATTGTGACTATTTTATTTTTGGATGTGATTGAAATGATGTATTGAAGATAAAATTCCAACCAGCTGGCGGGACTCCAGAGAAGGAGTGGAGCATGTGCTCTCAGCATCCCCTGTCAGCTTCAATGCGTGAGCTTTCACGGTGGCGTAAACTGTATGTGGCGAAGCAAACCAGTTCTACTTGCTGATATATTTGAATGACTTACCGAGTTCCAGTTGCCGATTGTAAGAGGCTGTAGTGAGATAATCCTTCCAAAATGTGCATCGAGCGCCTTCACTAATTCTCCATTTTCAAGGTTCCATACATAGAGGCATTTTCTGAAATAGGAGGAAATACGATGTATTACGGTATTGTAGTAAGTGAACTACTGTTTGATTGGCCAAATGCAGCCGTACCCACCTTACTCCGGCCACCACATAGTCCCTGGCTGCAGACACCATACATGAGTTAGAGTGCAGCATTCTAGTCGATATGTTCCGCACTCCATGAGGGAGAGGGAGGAACACAGCGCGTTCACCAGACGCCTCCTCAGTGAAATCCCACACGATGAAGCCATTACTGGTTGTTCCCAGCAATGTAGTTTCCCACTTGTCCAGCTTTAGTTGAAGGAGAGCTTCGATGTCATCACTCTCGGCTCTCGGCAGATCCCGCTGAAAGTCAAATAGGCTACACTGAACTAGTGCATGTTGCTGAACAAAAGCCCAGCATACTCGTACAAGGTCGGGAAGCACGCATGATGAAAGGTGAGTGGTTTAAGAAAAAACACCTGCTGCTGTGAAGGCCGGGAGGAGAAAATGCAACTGAAATGTTTCGGTGAGGACGAGGCGTGACAAAGTGATTTTGTTTGTAAACACCAAATCTGAGAAAAATAAACAAGGTAACATGAAACAGGGAGATAGCTCATACGTTCTGACCGGTTTCAAAAGCCTCTTTTCTTCGTTTTGTTATGTTGCACAACATAGCGCAAATACAAAGACGTATCAGAATACAGCAACGAATCACGCACTTTTTACTATACGGCATGTCTTTCGGCGCTTCTTGATCTGAAGCGGTTGCCTAGCCTGAATATGTATACTATAATATAAATGTATGAAAGTGAATGTTTATCAAACAGTTTTAGCATGAAAGTGAGGATGAGTAATAACAAGATGGCCTGAATTCAATATTTACTTTGTAATGAAACACACAAGAGTAGAATGAACGTCGGAAATAGCGGAGATGTGTTCCAGCTCCCTCGATCAAGTACAGCCTGCATGGAGTAGCAACATTAACGAGGGAACTTTAATTCCCTAAAGGTGAAAATGGATTATTTTCCTCGACTGCCATTGCGGAGGGAAATGATAAACAACCACTGCTCTGTCATAACGACTCGTCGCGTGACTTGCAGACAGTAGCCTACAACAATGTGCCCCGTTCCAGCCCTCGAACCAGATTTACATTCCTTGGCAGAGCCGGGAATCGAACCCAGGCCTCTACGCAACGAGGCTGACACGTTTGTAAGAGGAAAAGGACACTTATTTTGGGTTTTCAACTTTATCTTCGTAACGATTGGTTTTATGTACACCAGTGTCCAAAAGTTAAGCATAATCACTAAATGAGGCCATACCGCCCGATAGGAATGTCAGACGGATTGCTGAACAAACGGAAGCTGAATCACACACCATGTCACACAACTTGTCCAAAAGAACAGTATCAGAAAGGTTCTGATAGTTAATGTACACCTTTGACAACAACTAACAAAACTTGGCAATGTCTTCCACAACAAAATATGCTGTTATTAGGGTGTATGGTTACCCCTAACGGCCACACATGCTTCTTAGCGACGCGACGTGGCATGCTCTCTATCAGATGGTCCAAGAGCTCTTGCGGCAGTCGATCCCATTCCTACGAAAGGGCAATGCGAAGGTCTTGGAGGGTCCTTGGTGGAGGCCGACGGGATGCAATTCGACTCCCCAATGCATCCCAGGCATGTTGTATAGGTTTCAGATCCGCAGACCTCGCTGGCCAGTCCATGCGATTAATGTCTTCCCCAGCCATTAATTCATCCACCAGAGCAACGCGGTGCGGTCGGGCATTATCGTCCATTAAGAGGAAGTCTGGACCAACCGCACCTCTGAAGAGTCGAACATGTGGTCTCAGTACCTCATCCCTGTATCTCCGAGCGTTCACAGTGTTCCTCGGACCACTCATGAAGATGTGCAGGTCCCTACGGCCATTCAACATGATGCCGCCCCACACCATGACGCCACCACCACCAAACTGGTGCCGTTCCACGATGTTCCTGTGGTTGTATTGGCTACCCGGTTCTCTCCAGATTAATGTGCAGGGCCGGTCTTAGGGGTTTCAGCGCCCTACGCGAAATTCAATTTTGCGCCCCTCTGTGCGAGGCGGGTTGCCTAACTCTGGCAAAAATTAGAGATATCATAAAGAGGAGTCATGAAAATATAAAGTAGAAAATGCAGGCAAAGGCAAGGCACCGAGTTATCGGATGAAATTAAATAAAATGAACCTAAAGTACATTTACCCATTTACTATATTACTTGAACATGCTATAGTAAGGGGATAGTCAAGGTAAAATACAAAATATCGGCTGTACGCTCGCATGATGCAGAAATACTGGACTTGATTATCTAATAGGTGATGCTTAACATATTACAATAACTATTTTTTCAGTTGTGATGCAAAATGTCAACAGAACAAAATCACTGGAAAAATACACTTACAGGAATCAAGCTTTACTAAGTCAAACAACTACGACACACAGGAAATAACACACTAAAACCCAAAACCTTATGATTAGGGAGCTTTCCGTGCTTTGACTGAAGCAAACTGTTTTACTAACTGGGCTAAATCGAGCGAACGCGCACCATCGTTCTCTATTGAAATTAAAGCAAGTTTTGACAGTCTCTCTTGGCCCATTGTAACACGCAGGTAGGATTTAATCAACTTCAAATTTGCAAAGCTACGTTCACCCGAAGCGACAGTTACCGGAAAGGTTAAGAGAATTCGCAAAGCTACATCGACGTTTGCAAAAACGTCAATCATATTCGTTCTGTAAATGAACTGCAACGCAGCATGAGTTTTTTTTTTTTTTCGTTTGGTGGTAGGCATGGGCTCAAATGTTGCAGCTCAGAACATAGATCCATCCCACTTATGTCAGACTCATTATTTCTACTGGAAAGCTGATTTTGCAAGTTCAAGCAACGATCCATGAGTGGACTACTATCTTTAATGGACCCAGGCAGTGCCTTTAGATCGTACAAAAATCCCCATGTATCGGAATGCTCTTTAAAGAAAAAGAATCTCTTCCTTACTGATTTTAAAGCTACTGTTAGGAGTTTGTCAAAGAAACTTTTTTGAAGCTTCGTTGTAGCTTCACTTGTTTGCGCTTAACCTTAGCCTGAGCTTCAGCCTCTGTCAGCTCCGGCTCCGACTCTGACTCGGAACTGTCACTCTCAGTGCCTGACACGATGACTCGTTCCGAGTCATCTTCCTCAATCAACCTTTTAGGGGGTCTAGTCTTCCTATTCCATAGGCGGTCCGGGTTCGATTCCCGGTCAATGCATGTGAGATTTTCGAAGTGAAATGCCATGTCCTGTGGTTCGGATTCCACGTAAAAAGGAGGTCCCGTGGCTCATGATCTCGAGATTAACGGTCACGTTAAACTACAAGCTTGCTTTTGCTTTTTCTTCTTATTCCGTCTACCTTCTTCGATCTCAAGAGACACGGACGCAATGATTTCTTCAGCCGAAGTTATAGCGCTTTCATAGCCGTCTTGGGAATATATTTCAAGGTACGCGATACAACCTTCCGCGAAAGAAGACGCCTTTTGTCTATCAATTGCTTCTGCTTGCATGGCTTTGCTAACTATGTTCACTTGAAACAAAATGTCGTGCCATACTACTATAGCGTGGCAAGTTAGACCTGGCCTGTCATGGCGGAGTCTCGTCTAGGAGGGGAAGTGGTGGGATCACTAGGCGCAAATGCGATTTCCCCTCTTTGGTGCAACAGCTGTTTGGGGCTGCTCGCTGCTCGTCCTGGTTATATTATGCAAGCATAAAGTATCGAATAGGAGCATTCTCAGTGACATAGCATTGGTATTGGTGGTAATGAACTGAGAGAGCGCGCCCACTTCACACACTCCTGACAGCAAGCTTGTTGCCGTGCTTGTCAAAGAACAGAACCGCAGAGTCTTGCTTCGCATGCCTTGACAGCAACTGTACCCTGCCAAGGTCCTGGAAATAATGACTACTTGGCAACATCTAACCAGTGCGTGATGAAGTATGTGCTCACTGGTTGACAAAGAATCCAGGTGGGGGGGATGACGTAATGCAACTGGACGCACATGCGCATCGGAAGGTTCAGATCTAACTTGTTCCGTTATACAGCAACGACAAATTCGAATGTCACGATGTTTATCACGAACTATTCAGCTTCATGGCGTAGCCCCGAATCAAAAGCAGGATTCTCCTTAGTGGCCTTTAAGGCTGCCACTACCCCATTCGCATCGTATTTAGGAGGCCTCACTGCATCTATGCGACACTCCCAGCGAGTGTCGCTCAAATATTTTAGAATCAAATTACAAATGTGAGCCTACAAAATAGACCACCGGCCAGGAGACGACGAAAATAAAACATATATGCGTTGAATAATGCAAAATAGAGTAACGCAATAAGGAAAGCATTCGGCTGAGTCAGATGAAACTAGGTTTAAGGAAATGCCTACCACATGGAACATATTTTGCGCGCGGGAACTGTTTTACAATGCGAGCTTGAACTCCTTTATGTTTACCTTTCATATTCGCGCCGTTGTCAAAGCCTTGACCTCTGAGGTCTTCTAGCTTTAACCCCATTTCTGTAAAAGTATTAATGATCAGATCGGCGCATTATTGGATTGATCAGTAGGAGTTGCTTGAGAAGATATCCCGTCCATTGATGTTAAAGGTCGGACACATTTTTTAAAAGCTTCTGCTGCCTTCTTGTCTTCTTCTGCATGCTGCAACCTTCGTTTTTTGATAGCTTCTCCACTAGCTTTACCGAAGGAGGCCATTGTTGTAGGGTTTCTAGTTCTTCGTCCCGACTTAACACCATCCGCACCACGCACTCGAATGAACGACAATCATCAATGGCCATAACACTCCCGTGTATTGTGTTAATACGTCCTGCCATCTACGAGCAGGTCGACGCCGACTTCGCCCAGCCACACGTGCCGTTTGTTACGATTTCATTCTCTTTGACTATGTCTCCAGCTCGTGTAACACACGCACCCCTTTCTCCAACCTCACTCCCCTCTCTCCCTGCCTTCCTCGCTTTCTTTCTCTCTCCTTCGACTTGCTACAGCTCTGCTACAACAGGGAACCGAACCGAAATATCACGGAAATGCCCGAGCACTGCCGAAGGGCGATTTGGTTGATTCCGGGCCCGGGAGTCGAGCCGGGTTGCGTTTCCGCGATAGTGAAAAGGCAAGGCAAGGGAGAGAAAGATATAGTGTTTGCTAATCACTATTTCACTGAGTTTAACTTCGGTCCGTCATGGTCTAAGGTGCGTGTAGGGTTTTCAGTCGTGAGACACCGGTTGAACTTTTTTTTTTTAAACTGATTCTCTTATTTGTTTGACGAACTCACATTTACCTATCTTGCCATTTGTTCAATTGGAAATAAATCGAAATTTGCCTATCTTCGGAGGACGCCTTCGGCGCCCCCCAAACCGTTGGCGCCCTGTGCGACCGCACATGTCGCACACCCCTAAGACCGGCCCTGTAAATGTGTGACGGGAATCGTTCTGTAAACTGAAGCGGGATTCATCTGTGAAGAGCACATGCCTCCATTCATTCATGGTCCAGTTTCGACGTTGACGGCTCCTCAGCAAACGGGCCCGTCTCTGTGCTGGAGTGAGCGAAACGCACACCGCTGGACGTCTGGTAAACCGCCCTGATGTTCTGGGCCTCCGGTACACAGTTTATCGGGAAACGGCAATCCCTGAGACGGCTGCAAGCTCCACCGACAATTGTCTTGCAGGTGCACTCCGATTTCGTCGGGCGGTTAAGGCCAGATATCGGTCCTGCTGTGGGATGGTTACTCTTGGTCGATCTGGTAGTGGCCTACTACTAACATCTCCTGTGTCTCCAAATCCTGGAAATGACACTTTGTGGCACATTCAAGGACACGGCGACTTCGGTCTGTGACTGGCCTACTTCTAGGCGGCCGAGTTCACCACGAGGCTACACTCCGCACACTATAACAGGGCACAAACGACTGAGGGAATATGGGGCGCAGGCACTGGCTGTTTACCTTGCGGTTACGCCGCTAGTCAAAGCAGGGAATACTCCTTTCCTATACAGAGCGAACACGTAAGGACGGTAGCATATGTCGTGCGATTTGCGGTCTATTTCCTGTTGCCCTCCTTATTCGTAACGTATGCTTAATGTTTGGACACTAGTGTAGTTGTGCATTAACATAATTATGTTTCATTCCTTTTTCTCCGTCATAGATCGACCCGTGAACGAGTTAAAGCTGGGAGGATGAGATTACTGCCTAGCACTTTGCTGCGTTCTGCCCCAATGTGCCATTGTTGGAGAGTGGATAGATATACTGTACGTGTAATAATGGACCGTTGTTAACATGGTTTCTTCACATACTCTAGAATGACCACCTGTAGGCCTACATACAAAATTGCCTCTCCCGATTTGTGTCTGTACATTTTGAATTTTGGGCTAAAACGTTGAGTCTATGATATTCAAATACAGTATATCGTCTCTGAACTTGCAGTATCGCGTACGGTATCTGACAATGCTCATCTTTTCCATTATTGTCCTTATTGCTCACACCTCCCAGCCATAGTTGGATGTGCCGTCCAACAGAACAATTCACCCTAGGTTCATTTCCCTCTGTCTATGCCTAAAGGAAAAGGAGCTTTAAATACTGTGGTAAAGTACATTTCCGTGTAGATATGCACTCCTACAGCACAGTATAGCCTATTTAGATCCTAGGAAGTAGGAAGAAAAGTTGTAGTTTTACGTGACCGTGAATCTTGTGATTACGAGCCAAGGGACCTCCATTTTACGTGGAATCCGCACCACGGGACATGGCATTTCACTTCGAAAATCTCACATGCACTGACCGGGAATCGAACCCAGTCCACTTTGATGAGAGGCCAACAGCTTGACCACTGCGCCACCACGCCCCAATTTTTAGGAAGTAAATGTTGGTGTATACATGTCGTGAAAGAGACTCCACGTGCCCAGCCGTAGATTAAATAATAATTTACTTGGGCACATAAAGTGTTGACCAACTGAAAATATTACTTCCAGTTACTCTCAAATGCAATAATACAACAATAAACAACGTAACGTGAGGTTACTACTGTTTTCAGTAAAAGCAGAAAAGAACCATTAGTAAGTCTGATAATAGTTTACCTCCTTTACCCACGTCTTCGTGCCGTCATCAGCGTTGTACAGCGATACACAAAAGTTGTCGTCATTTCTGCAGCAGTACACCTTGGACTTGTCCAGTGTCATTACCATTGCGCTTGAAACAGAAGACAGCAGTCACTTGTAAGTTATAACACCGAATCACAGGAAATGTCAGGTCGACAGACTCCGTAGAGATATCCATAGCCATAAAGACACATTTAAATAATTAGGCTGATTGAAATCGTCAATAGTTATGCACTGATCATTATAATGTTTTACGGTCCGGGATGCTTACTAACTAAGAAGTATTCCCTTATAGTTAGGGGTTGGGGATGAGATGCAACGCATTTATATGTGGTAGATAGTTTTTACGGCCAGATGCCCTTCCTAACGCCAACATCGTGAGATGAGTACTGTGACTTGTAACAAGACCAACCAATGTCCAAAATAGAAATATTGATATGTGAAATCTCCTGTTTGAAATACGACTTGTTGCAGACTTATCAGCTGTGTCACCTAACTGGATAAAACCAAAGATAAAACAACTCCCCGTGCAAAGGACGGTGCACATCCCACAGACATCAGAATTATCGCTATCTAACCACTATTGACCAGTCCTTGATTTTCTCGTTTTAGTCATATCATCACTTACGAGGTGATACTTCGTATCTGATATTCGAT
Source organism: Meconema thalassinum (assembly GCA_946902985.2). Lineage (NCBI taxonomy): Eukaryota > Metazoa > Arthropoda > Insecta > Orthoptera > Tettigoniidae > Meconema > Meconema thalassinum. Next base: position 881,755,121 of record OX336389.2, on the reverse strand, counting down.
ACTTATACAATGTTCTAAACCATGGGATATATTCGTTAGTTACACGGTATGCTACACACGGGATATATTCGTTTGTTAAAAGATATTCTACACACGCGATATATTCGTTAGTTACACGGTATTCTACACACGGGATATATTCATGACTTACACGGTATTATACACACAGAATATATTCGTTAGTTACACGGTATTCTACACACGGGATTTATTCATTACTTACACGGTATTCTACACACATGATATATTCGTTATAGTTACACGGTATTCTACACACGGGATGTATTCGTTAGTTACACAGTATTCTACACACAGGATATATTCGTTATAGTTACACGGTATTCTATACACGGGATATATTCGTTAGTTACACGGTATTCTACACGCAGGATATATTCGTTATAGTTACACGGTATACGGGATATATTCGTTATAGTTACACGGTATTCTACACAAGGGATATATTAGTTATAGTCATACAGTATTCTACACACAGGATATATTAGTTTTAGTCACACAGTATTCTACACAAGGGATATATTAATTATAGTCACACCGTATTCTACACAAGGGATATATTAGTTACAGTCACACAGTATTCTACACACAGGATATATTAGTTATAGTTACACGGTATTCTACACAAGGGATATATTAGTTATAGTCACACAGTATTCTACACACAGGATATATTAGTTATAGTCACACAGTATTCTACACACAGGATATATTCGCTATAGTTACACGGTATTCTACACACAGGATATATTCGTTAGTTACACGGTAATCTACACACAGGATATATTCGTTACAGTTACACGGTGTACGGGATATATTCGTTATAGGTACACGGTATTCTACACAAGGGATATATTAGTTATAGTTACACAGTATTCTACACACAGGATATATTCGTTATAGTTACACGGTATTCTACACACAGGATATATTATTTATAGTAACACAGTATTCTACACACAGGATATATTCGTTATAGTTACACGGTATTCTACACACAGGATATATTCGTTATAGTTACACGGTATTCTATACACGGGATATATTCGTTAGTTACACGGTATTCTACACACAGGATATATTCGTTACAGTTACACGGTGTACGGGATATATCCGTTATAGGTACACGGTATTCTACACAAGGGATATATTAGATATAGTTACACAGTATACTACACACAGGATATATTCGTTATAGTTACACGGTATTCTACACACAGGATATATTATTTATAGTAACACAGTATTCTACACACAGGATATATTCGTTATAGTTACACGGTATTCTACACACAGGATATATTCGTTATAGTTACACGGTATTCCATACACGGGATATATTTGTTAGTTACACGGTATTCTACATACAGGATATATTCGTTATAGTTACACGGTATTCTACACACAGGATATATTAGTTATAGACACACAGTATTCTACACACAGGATATATTAGTTATAGTTACACAGTATTCTACACACAGGATATATCGTTATAGTTACACGGTATTCTATACACGGGATATATTCGTTAGTTACACGGTATTCTACACACAGGATATATTCGTTATAGTTACACGCAATACGGGATATATTCGTTATAGTTGCACAAGGGATATATTAGTTATAGTTACTCGGTATTCTACACACAGGATATATTAGTTATAGTCACACAGTACTCTACACACAGGATGTATTCGTTATAGTTACACGGTATTCTACACACAGGATATATTCGTTATAGTTGCACGGTATTCTACACACAGGATATATTCGTTATAGTTACTCGGTATTCTACACACAGGATATATTAGTTATAGTCACACAGTACTCTACACGCAGGATGTATTCGTTATAGTTACACGGTATTCTACACACAGGATATATTCGTTATAGTTGCACGGTATTCTACACACAGGATATATTCGTTATAGTTACACGGTATTCTACACACAGGATATATTAGTTATAGTCACACAGTATTCTACACACAGGATATATTAGTTATAGTCACACAGTATTCTACACACAGGATATATTAGTTATAGTTACACAGTATTCTACACACAGGATGTATTCGTTAGTTACACAGTATTCTCCACCAATGGATATATTCTTTAGTTACACAGTATTTCTAAACTAAGGGATATATTATTTAGTTACATGGTGTTGTACATCAAGAGCTATATCATTAAGTCATATGATGTTGTACATTAAAATATATATTACTAGCAATCCGACTCGGCTTCGCCCGGGAACAGTTATGAATGCAAGGTGATAGGCTACTTTTAACCGAGGTCTTATAAGATTTCCTTGTATACGACATTAGTCGTTTTCCCTCCAGCGGTGAACACGTAAAGATTTCGGTTTGATGTAACACGCGATAGAGCCACGTAAAGCTGTTCATGAGAAAAACATTCTCCACTGAGATCAACTCCAGTCACGCTAACTGTCTGACGCTGTGCTTCGTTTACAGTCATGCCAAAGCACACTCTTACTGGGAATTGTACTCGTTTGAAATGATAAGCAACCAATCGCGTCCCATTGCATAACTTTGGTGGGTGTAAATTACGTAGCAATATAATAGGCACTTCCACTTTTAAAATAAGCTTGTGTGGTGGCAAGCCAGAAGGAAGTAAAGCATTTAGGAATTCTGTAGGGTAATGAACAGCTTCTTCACTATCGACTACTGCGTCTACTGAGTAATGTATTTGAGCCTGGGCAGTGAATTTGGAGAACACCAAGTCATTAATTTTCACAACTTGTTCGTTTGTCGGCGATAATATTGCTCTTTCTTTAAACCATGAATGAGACTTGTTAGATAGGTCATGGATTTGAGGATAAACGCTATCAATCAATTCTTGAATGCTGCTTACCAAAACACAGAAATCGTGACTGAGGGTAATTTTCCCATCAATGACCGGTAAATCACCATTTCCGACTCTAGGTAACAAATTAACAAACATACTATTATCTTCTGAAGATAAGAGTACTCTCATGTTAGTTTTGAGTGCCAATTTTGTTATAACCGGCCAGATGTAAGATCTTTTTAATGAAGCGTTCACTTCGTCGGCTCTCGTTTCTCTGGTAACAACTGGTAAGATTTGACGAAGATCTCCGGCGAACAAAACTGTGCAGCCACCCATAGGTGTGTTCCGATTCCTTAGATCACGCAAGATCCTGTCTACAGTTTCAACGGAAGTTTTGTGCGACATTGTAGACTCATCCCATACAACTAAAGAACAATTTTGGATTAAACTGGCAGTGTTACTTTGTTTTGAAATATTTCATACGCTTCCATCATTACTGCTGACTTTCAAAGGAAGTTTAAATGTTGTATGTGCTGTTCTTCCCCCTTCCAAAAGAGTGGCTGCAATTCCGGATGATGCGACGGCAAGAGCAATATTACCACCAGACCTCACTATGGCGAGCAACAAATTAACCAAGGACGTTTTGCCTGTGTCTCCAGAGGCATCGAGAAAAATATCTTACCTTCCTTCCTAGTGATGCTAGATATGATGTTGTCATAAGCTTGTTTCTGATCGTGGTTCAGACGGTGTTCTTCTTGAGCAACGTTTTGAAGGAGCCGAGGACGAAGCCTTTCTTTCTCTTGTGACAATCGAAAAATTATTTGTTGCTCTGTTTCATTGTTACGTGATACGCGCTTTTTTCCGATGTCAATGAACTATGGCCTATATCCGTTTTACATCTCGGCATGATGGCTTAAAATCACTGACTGGACTATGAATTATAACAAATTCTTGTCAGACATAATTTAAGAATGGCGAGGTGCATGAAACACAAATCCCCCTTGCGGAGCGAAAAGTTCACAGGCGAAATGAAGAAAAGCCGAGTTGCACTTCCAGGGAATGGCGAGGTGCATAAAACACAAATCCCCCTTCCGTCCAATCCTAGCTTGACTGTGTATTTTGCGGAACGGAAAGTTCACAGGCGAAATGAAGAAAAGCCGAGTTGCACTTCCAGGGAAACTCCAAACACAAGCACCTTTCTCAGCAGTCTTAACTCAACACGACGCGACGGTTTGCTGCTGGCTGTATCTGGGGTAATAGGTTCGCCCGCTAGTTAGGCAGTAACAGGGGTGATATACTTGCCCTTAGCTAGCTCGTAAACTGTCACCTCAGTAGTTGAATGGACATTGTTGGAACAAATGAAAAGGTAAAAACACTTATAGTGGGCGATGTATTGAAGATAGAGATATGCTCTCGCTGACTTTTTTGTAGAACTTTTCATGCTGAATAATTCTAATTAGATATTTTTAACGGATTGCCCAGCGTAAGCTTACAAAGCGTTCAGACGCCAGTTTTTTCCGACTTTTTACTGAAATCGTTACTGCTCGGCTTCCTTTGATCATAAATAAATTATTTTCTACAGAAATCATCCTCGAGATATCCTTTACAGAATGGTGAAAACCGCATCAAAATCCATCCAGAGGTTCTCGAGATTACCCGTGACATCCAAGAATCGGAGACTTTGTTTGATACTAAGTAGAGATTTATAGTTACACTAGTAACCCGACCCGGCTTCGCCCGGGAACAGTTATGAATGCATTACGTAATAAGCACGTTTTTTTCTCAATGTCAATGAACAACGACCAATATCCGTTTTACGTCTCGGCATGATGGGTTAAAATCACTGACTGGATTATTAATTATATTATCATGGAGCAACACATTCTTGTCAGACGTAATTTAAGAATGGCGAGGTGCATGAAACACAAATCCCCCTTCCGTCTAATTTTAACTTGACTGTGAATTTTGCGGAACGAAAAGTTCACAGGCGAAATGAAGAAAAGCCGAGTTGCACTTCCAGGGAAACTCCAAATACAACCACTCTTCTCTGAAGTTTTTAACTCAACACGACTCGACAGTTTGCTGCTGGCTCTATCTGGGGGCAATAAGCTCGTCCGCTAGCTAAGCAGTAACTGGGGTGATAGACTCGCCACTAGCTAGCTCGTAAACTGTCGCCTCAGTAACTGAATAAATATTGTTGGAAGAAATGAAAACGTAAAAACACTTTTAGTAGGCGATGTATTGAAGATAGAGATATGCTCTCCCGGGATTTTTTTTGTAGAACTTTTCATGCTGAACAATTCTTACACTCATAGTATATAGATATCTTTAACGGTTTACCCAGCGTAAGCTTAAAAAGCGCACGGACGACAGTTTTTTTCGACCTTTTCACTGAAATCGTTAGTGCTTGACTTCCTTTGGTCATAAATAAATTATTTTCTACAGAAACCTTCCTCGAGATATCCTTTACAGAATGGTGAAAACCGCATCAAAATCCATTCAGTGGTTCTCGAGATCATCCGTGACATCCAAGAATCGGGGACTTTGTTTTATACTAAGTAGAGATGGTGTTGTACATCAAGGGATATGTTATTAAGGCATATGATGTTGTACATCAACATATATAGTATTTAGTTACATGGTGTTGCTCATCAAGGGATATATTATTAAGTTACATTGTGTTGTACATTAAGGGATATATTATTAAGGCATATGATGTTGAACATCAAGGGATATATTATTATATTATATATTATTCCCATCTAGGGAAATACACGAGGAAGAATATTGTAGATTTGTTCCTGGTAAACACTTCTTAAGCAACGATGTGATATCTGCTGAGAAAATCAGACTGTGGAGAGGTATATTGACAAGTAATGGTGGAAGAGTAACTATACCTGTGATATTCGAACGGTTCCAATGGCCCTGATGCTGTAACACTACGTAACAGCATGGCTGGGTTTTCAAGGGAACCCTTCCAGAAATGTAGTCTGTACTCCTCAAGATCTGTGAATTCAATGGAGTGCAGGCACCAGTTTTCAGGCAGTTCAGGTCCAGTATAACTCTCCACAAACTGACCACGCATGTTGAACTGATACCTGGAACATAAAGTAGAGGCACTGCAGTACAAGATAGCACTGATTATAACCACTTTAACGGTTACATTATGGAAATACTGTACTCGAGTTCAAACTGATGAATTCTTCCATCAATGTCTAATATATGCATGTGCCTATTAGGCCTATGTTTGTCTGCCTCGAGGTGTAGTGACTAGCGTTCTTCACTGTCACTGTTTCAATCCCTGCCTCTACCAAGAAATTTAATTTTGGTCAGAGGGCTGGAACGGGTTACACTCACAATCAGCCTCGTGAGGTAGAACTGACAAGATGTTGGTTCAAGTCCCACTTCATCCAAGAAATGGATTTCCGCGGTTTCCCACTTCTGCTCAATACTAAAAATTAGAAGCCATTTTTCAGTGTTGCCTAAGTAATCCATTTTTTGTTTGTTTGTTTGCTTGTTAGGTAGTCAGCCTGAGGGCTGCTTGGATCCTCAAAAAGTACCGCCGTTAGGTTATGTGAGTAAATACCCACAAAAGCCCAAGGCAGCGCTATAATGAAGCGTGTTAGGCAAGATGAGGAGTGAGGTAGTTTGTCATTGCTTTCCTCACTGAGTCAGAACAGCGGTTCCAATGACCCTGATGCTGTAACACTACGTAACAGCATGGCTGGAACCTTTCACGGCTTCTACAGGCACTGACTGTGCCCTGAATGTCATTACTAAGCACCATCCATACCTCAGTAGCTTCCATATAATCACAGCCATGAGTGAGACTGAGACAGCGGTGAAAAGCCACATTTTACTCTAGCCTGTGCCAACCGACAAATGCAAATGTACTGCATTCATCAAGATATGGCAAACAGGCCTGCCATTAATAGAAGCTTTTCATAGTGGCTGTCACCGCGGAGGCCCGGGTTCAATTCCCGCCTTTGCCAAGACGTTTAATTCTGGTCTGAGGGCTGGAAAGGGTTACACTCATCCTCGTGAGTGAAGAGCTGAGTTCGATTCCTACCTCAGCCAACCTGGAAGTGGTTTCCCGTGGTTTCCCAAATAGCGGGATGGTACCGAAATTAAGGCCACGGTTCCTCCTGGACAAATCCAAGCTCCTATTACAAATACACGCACTAGCACAGCAATCACAATTACAATCCACACACAGCCAAGTACACGGGGCTACATGACCACGATGTGGCAAAGCCCAAAATGAATCAACAACAACAACAACAACAACTGTATTATGTATGTGACAAGGAAACATTACTCGCCTGGCTACTAGTGGTAATCGATTACTAGGGACACCGTAATACATTAGTGAGATTGTGGTACAGAATTCATTGTGTTGAAGTCGGTAAATAGAAAAAGAAAAATTAACTCTTGTTGTCAAAAACTTGAAGGACACAGTACAATAATCTTGTGCTTGTCAAATACAGTACATAGAGTTCTTCTCACATCAATGTCATTAACACAAAAAGTGTGCTCCATTTGTCTGACAACCTGTGTTTCTGTGCTGGATGTAGCAGTGTGGGTCTGAGATTGGGTACCATCACAGCATTTACCTGGAGGGAGTGTGGAATATCCTGGGGTAAAATCACCTTCAGGCCACCCTCAGTGCGGGAATTCGAACCACTGGTCTTCAGGCTTGCTACAGCGCTCCATTGCAGTTGTGGTGCCCAACTTAAAGAGGTCTCTGAGTTATTCCCCTGGGCTCCCGCGTGGGATTTTGCCTCATTCTAAAAACAATTTTACATTATGTAAATGGAAATCGTTGGCGTCCACCTCACAGCGTCAAGAAACTGCGGCTATTGATCATGAAGTTGCTATCGAGACAGCTTTTGAACCAGTATACGACTGGCTCTACAGTCTCAACAACGTGCGTTTCCAGCTAAAAAATTGCGATATTGTGCGGTAGGGAAAACTTTCGAACTGATAGACACGATTTCTAGTTTCTACTAATTGTATGGTGTAGACGACGTTCACGCTGAGTAGGTGATACATCGCCTGTTGGTAAACGGATAGCGCCAGTGTCTGGGTTTTGGATAGCTTCTGGAAGAGCCTAACCTTCTGTCAGGAGTTACTAGGGTCAGTGATCAAAGAAGTGAACGAGTAGTAAAATGTTATGAAGGTTTGTGCAGTTACTTGTTGCACGAACTTAACTTTGCGAATGAAATACGTCAATATGTGTGAGTGAAAAATAATTTTAAGAATGAAAAAACTTAACAGGCATAGGAACAATAGTGCTGCTTTAGTAGTAATTTGTTTCGTACAAAGATTCAGTAATCTCTTACGCGTATGGTATCAGAATGCTGTTGTTGTTTCATTTGTGGGGCTTGGGCATCGTGGTCATTTAGCCCCGTAAATTTGGGTGTTTGTGACTCTCTCAAAAGGTAGTCTGATAACATGTGTTATTGTGGTGTTATTTGTAATTCTGGTGAGGATTGAGAAGGAGGCGTTAAGTTAGGAACCATCCCAGCAATTACCTGGAGTAGAAATGGGGAAACCATAGAAAATCACGTCCAGGATGGCTGAGGAGGGAATCGAACCCACCTCTTCTCAGCTTAACCTAACGAGGCTGAGCCTACTCCGTTCCAGCCCTCAGACATGCTATTGGTGGGTAATATTGAACTGTGCTATTCAGATAAATCTTCATTGAAGTTGCTATTCATGGATCCTCTACATGAGTGTTACAAACTTTGGTTTAAGTTGCCTTACCAGGTCAAAGTTCCCCGATACGGATGCCACGCTCGTGCAGCCGCCAACTGCAGTAATTCCACTCTAGCCCTTCCAACTTCGTCATTGCCTGTCTTTGTTCACGCTCTGAGAATAAATTAGAACATTTCTAATTTTGCAAGTGACGTTATTGAGAATTTAAATGTGGAGACACACCATAGAGACTATCTTATAGCGAATGGAACTCCCTTTCTGATAACAATTTCAGTAGAAACTGGATTCGGTTCTGTTTCTGCTAGTGTTGAGGACAATGGGAGCTGTGCCAGTCGTTGTTATAAAAGAGATTTCAACAAAAACTGATATCTTGTTCCTCTCTCAGGACACAAGAAAAAACAATTAGCCTAAAATACCGTTCGATACCGTCCACCAACGTATAAAATATCAAACTTGTGGCTTTTGTAAATATGTTAATCACTTATCTATTAGTGATTATATTAGACCACCCCATGGTCTAGTGGCTAGCATTCTTGACTGTTGCCCCGGAGGTCCAGAATCGATTCCCGACTGTGCCAAGAAATTTAACTCTCATTTGAGGGCTGGAACGGGGTGCACTCGGCATCCGTGAGGCAAAACTGAGAAGAGGTGGCTTCGATTCCCACCTTAGCCATCCTGGAAGCGGCTTTCCGTGGTTTCCCACTTCTACTCCCGGTGAATGCCAGGATGGTTAATAGCTCAAGGCCACTGCCGCCTCCTTCCCAATCCTCACCCTCAATTACACATTCACACAAAATACAATCACAATAACACAGGTTATAGGACAAAAATTCCACGCACACCCTAGTACACGGGGCTAAATCACCACGATGTCCAAGCCCCTCAAATGAAACAACAACATTCGTGATTATATAGTTTGAAGATTTTTTAAATTAACATGTGTGTCATTAAGTGAGTACCGATACCTGTTGCAACCACCATGGTCTGCACCATTCACATGATTAATCGCAAGTCACAGGCAATAATGGGACGCAGTAGAATTACAGCCGATAACGACATGATAATGATGTTAATAATAATAATAATAATAATAGTCGTGTGGCCTCCTAATAGGCCGGGCGTTGGACTTCCCAATTGATTCCCGTAGCTTGCGCGTCGTGATGAGGATGAAATGAATGATGAAGACGTCTCAACTATCCAGTCCCCGAGCCAGGGGAATTAACCATTTGAGGTAAAAATCCCCACGGCGCGGCCGGGAATTGGATCCGTGACCTTTCGGGCCAAAGCATGCCAACTGCTTAGCAAGTAGGATGGGTATATTATTATTGTTAATAATAATAATAATAATAATAATAATAATAATAATAATAATAATAATAATACAGTTGAGCTTGGTTAATTCGAACGTTTTTTATTTCAAGCCGTGAATAATTCGAACTTAACGTTTGGTTCCTTGGCATTCCTGTAAGCTATAGCATAATGAAACTTGTCTAATTCAAAATCTTGAATAACTCCATCTTTCTTGTCCGTCTCTTCAACTTCTAATTGTCCAAGATCAATTGTAATAATAATAATAATATATAATAGTACTTTTCAAATTTATTTGCTAAGAGGAAATACTACAAATCGTGAAGAAGTATTATAAGGATGGCAATAAATACTTTTATTACGTGCTATAAAGATGGTGGTGCCACCGGCCACGGTGGCCGAGAGAACTGACGCTCTAACTCGTGCCTCGCTGGCATCGGAACAGTGTGGGTTCGAATATCACCTCGGCCGTCCTGAAAATAATAAAAATAAAAACACATCATACTACCTTTCAAACTACTTATTTGCAAAGAGGAAATGCTACAAATCGCGAATGGTTTCCATGGTCTCACATGCCAGGTAAATGCCAAAACGGTTCCTTCCAATAGGTCCACTACGAATTACCTTCCAAAATCCCTTCCCTGACCTGCCCGGAGAATAAAACAAATGACCACTGACTGCAATAATACATTATAAAGATGGTGGTGCCCGTCAACTGGGTCAGTTCGTAGGATGCGTTAGCATTCTGTCAGAAATATTGCTCTTCAACTTTTGTTGGTTGCTTTGGTTTCTTAAGTTCCCGAAGAATCAAAATATCTCACAAAGTTCACTGATTAAATCATCAACATGACTATGATAGGGATAGTATCCACTAAGAAATATGGTTTCGAAATTTCATTTTCAATGTTTCAGCTTACCGAATCTATTTCGTTTATGGAAACAAACAAAACCCGCCCATTCTTAGGAAGGTAAGATTTCCCGCTTTATCACACATAATGTTGGTTACAATTCTTAAAATCTTGGCTCACTCTCCGAACTGAGAATTCTGTTCCCTTTTCTCAAGACCAAGGATGTGCATTCATCCCCCCTGGTTTACTTAGACGGCCGGATTTCAATTTTATTTCATGAGGCCAACCACTGCTTCAAACCTAGGACCAGAATTACATTTCTCAGTAGCGTTAGAAATGGAACCCAGAACCTTGGGAATGAAGTCTTAATACGAACCCCAACTCCACAGAAGGTGGCTAACGGCTTCATTATTTATTCGCGTGAAACAATTCAGCCATCACACATGAATTCGTAATTGGCTAAAACAAAATGTACGATATTAAGCCACTCATCATAGTATTGTAGACAACATGTGAGCGTTCCACAAAATCATGAATGGAAATATTTTAGGAAGAGTATACAGGACATGAAGTAAATAGGCTGAGAGCGGTCTCTTTTTCGTGGCTTATAATAGTACTTGAGGGACTGTGCGACAAATCTCGCATGTGTTAAACCACTTAACGGTTATGCGGGCTCGACGCAACACAGTTCTGGCAGGGGCAATCGTCTTGTTTGTTTAATTGTTTAAACACACTTTTTAAACAAATTGTCGATGTTTATGAAATCAGAATGCAATTCGTCACCGCTGCGGGTATTCTTTTCCTTTTGAATGTTCATTTGTTACGATCGGTTACTTGTGGACGCTCCATATGTATAGACTACCCCGCCCGGCTTTACTGTTATGCGGGCTCGAAGTGAAACAGTTCTCGCAGGGACTATCGTCTGGTTTATTTGTTTAAACGTACATTATAAAGAAATCTCTTTCCGTTGATTTTTTTCAATAAATGCAAGATTTCTCCTGTACTATTGGGACGATTTGGACGATTTTGGCACAATGTGCATCTTGTAACTCCCTCTGGTTTAAGATCTTGAGTTTTGTGAAACATACACCTTAGCGTTTTGCATATTCATTATACCGTATACACACACACACACACACACACATATATATATATATATATATATAGCCAATATAAATCAATGTTACGTGATAGCTTGTCTGCCTGTCTGTCCCTTATGCGTTCATATACCATTCATCCAATTGCGATGAAACTTGGGTGAGTTGTTATGTACACTCCAAGGAAAGTTTCTGGCTTAGTAAATCCATTTCGCAATAGGTAGCGCACGAGTAGATTCAACAAATGAGTGACGACGCGCGAATCGTTTCAACAAAGTCCTGTATGCGTTCATATGCCATTCATCCGATTGCGATGAAATATAGGTGAGTTGTTGTGCACACTGCCGCAAAGTTTTCTGAATAAAAATACATTTGATAGTAGGTAGCATACGAGTAGTTTCAACAAATGAGTGTTGGCCACCGAATCGTTTCAGGCGAGTCCCGTATGCGTTCATATACAATTCCGCCAATGGTAATGAAACTTTGGTGGGTTGTTGACCACACTCCCACCATTGTTTCTGAAAAAGTAAATCCATTTTAACATTAGATGGCGCACGAGTAGTTTCAACAAATGCTCACATGGTCAGCTGTATGTGGTGTGCTCACGCGTCGCAAAGCCTTCGGATTTATTTATAGGCCTATACGCACCAGACAGAAAAACAAAGAATATTGTTTATCCTAAGGCACTTCAGTAAACGAAATTACAAGTCAAACACTTCTTTTTATTCGTTCTTTCTATATTTCTTGGGCTGGCTGCGTGGCTCAGCGGTAACGTTCTCGCCTGCTGTGACCAAGGTTGCAGGATTGAATCCTGGTGCAGCCTGTTGGCATTTGAGGGGGCGCAAATGCGAGGGGGCCGTGTCAGTAGATTTACTGGCACGTTAAAAATCCCCTTCGGGCCAAAATTCCGTCACCCCGGCGTTTCTAAAAGCCACAGTTTTTAAAAGGGTCGTAAAACCAATAACATTATCATCTTCCTTTCTGCCTTTGATTGGCATTGCAACGCATGCCGGGTAATGCTATGCACGCCAGCATAGTGTACCCATGTGAAGAATTTCCATGGAGAATATGCTCCCGCCTCCAGCTAGCGGCAGTCCTCGGGCGTGTACCATTCAACCCACTGAGCAGTTGCATATTTTGGATTTGAGACTAGGAGGTATCAACTCTACAATTACAACACACGACTCTACTCTAAAGATTTAATTGGAGTCTAAATCATGGCTTCACACACATCAAAACAGCAACACAATTATATTACACACAAAATATGCAAAACATACTGTTACCCTCACTTATTATTCGCACTTTATCCTCACACAAATCCAAATAATTGTTGATTTTACTTTACCTTGAAATTACCATAAAAATCATTTCCATGTGCGCTAATGCACTGGTAAACTTTACACAAACAATGTCAATCTTACAATCTTTCGTTAATCATAGTGAACACTTTCAACTATACAATGTGCCTAAGATCATCCCTTGTCCTTTTCTTCCCGCCAAAATACTTGTATCTACCATGCATTAACCAATCTATTAATTGTAACCTCCACTGTATGCCGTAATGAGTTTTCTTCCATATATTTATTCTGCTATCGCTATGTCGAATGGGACTTTATACTACCCGTCAAGTGGGCGTAGCGTAATTGATATAGTATCCATTCTCGGAATTACGTGTCGTTGTCAGTATAAACATGTAACTTTTACCACCTTATAACTTGGCCAAATATTAAGATATCAGAACGATTCTTAATTAGCAGTGTGTCTCATTGCACACATATTATATATTCATTACTACAATCAACATTTTCTAACAATCAGGGTTTCATAGCCTTCAAATTTATACATCCTACTCCAAGAATACAAGGGTGAGTTCTCTCCTGTCCCTTCTCTTAGTACAATGGACCCTCGCCGCGGGCGGTCAACCAACATGCCGTACCTCCCATCTTCCCCTTGCTCCGCTCCAAGCAATTGTCTGCTGCTCCCAGACATACACAATGTGGCGTCTTAACGACCCACCAAATATTACTGACCTCATTCTTACAGAATGCAATACGGAATATGGAATTGTTTAAACATGTACTACCATTTAGGATCTAAAGGCTGGCCGCAACAGGCACAAATTATTTCAGGCCAAGGAAACGAGATTCACTATGCACAAAGTCGGGTTTGGGAACAGTCGGCGCTTTTGTTAAAGACCACGGTCAGGGCACAACCTCCTGCCGTCAAATTCACTCCCAAAGAGAAGAATTAATTCACACAATTAGCCAGTTCTCGGTCGATATCAGGCGTTATGGCGAGGTGTCCTCGTTTTCCTCTCATACGCCACTGGATTCGAATCCGGAAGCTTTATTAGCAATAATCAGAGCTAGGGATCCCACTATTTACGCTCGATTGCAGTTTATATCTCCGTACGCCCCTTGGCTATACGAGATTCCATACGTCGATTAAGCTACATGACTTCCCTGACTCTTGTGAAGCTGATCCCGTCCTTAATTAATAAGATAATCTCTACCAATTAATCTTATAAGCTTATTTATCAAGCTGCAATTCAATTATCTTTCAAACATTTCCATTTCCGACCTCCTTTGCATAATTCTGTCCATTATCATATGATTCTCTGCTATTTATTTTCCCTGAGCGATCCATTCAAACTAACATATATTTGTTTACAATTTCCCTGATATTCATTTATTATTATTATTATTATTACTGACATGTCTTCCCTTATCCCGACACAACGTAGCCATAGTTATATCATTAATAACTGAACATCCGTGTTCATTACATTTATAAAGCTTATTAACTCAAATGCCATTTCTACGTTACTTGTAACGGATTTACATATAACTCGATGTAAAACAAACATCTTAATTTGACAAAAATCAACACAAAATTAATGTATGAAGGTTCTACCTTCCAAATTCAATTTTGATTGGCATATTTTATAATTTTTGATATTACCGACATACAGTGGGCTACATACATGTTTACAATAAAATCATGGTGTTTCTTGTACTTACATATTATCCTGGCGTCACCGCCCAAACACGTTCTCCATTAATGCCTGCCATAGTTGCATTTTAGCAAGGCATCCATACACTTTTTACACACACTTTATATAATTTTTCCATTGAGAAATACACTGCACTTTGCTTTTCCATGCTGAAGCTATCGCTTCCTTTTTCCATAAAACACATTATATTGACCACTACACTTGTAGAATACACATATTTCAATAACAAATCACTTAAAAACACACGATCACTATATACATTTTCTCACTGGTTGACACTTCTTGCAGAATCTCAGAAACACAGGTTTTGTAGATATTTCCTCCACGAATAACCCTGCATCCTGTTTGAGAGTCTCGTGACACTGCCTGAAGTTCCCTAGTGGACTCCTGTTCCTTGAAAATCCCTCGTGATTCCCAATGTTCATCAACTCCTATCCAGTGGTATGTTCCCGATACCAGCATAGATATGCTTCCATATCGTACAGAACGTTAATCAAACTGATACTTCTGTGAAAATACTTTACCCGTATTAACAAAATGTTTATACCTGCGCAATTCTATATACTGTATCCATGTCTAACAGATATATTCTATACTGCGCTTGTCCATCGTACATTGTACTTGTACAATTACCATTCTCATTGTCCTCTGACTGCACTTACAGTCTTCCTGAACGGTACACTTTTAATAAAGTCTTGTACAGTCCCACGTGCATTTATATAACAATGCATTATCTCTTCGTTATGAGGTTCGATTGACCTATTATGATGCTTTTCTAACACGTACATACTTATACTGCACGACTAATACACAATAATTAACACTAAAAATGTTAAAGTGTTGGCACGCGTCCCTTTTCCTGGACCAGACCAGCTTGGCCTCTGCCCAGCGACTTGTTTCAACTGTCCAATATTAATTGTTCTTAATTTGTGCATTACATCGCACTGCGAATAAACTGATTAACACTAAAATGTAAAGTGTTGGCGCGCGTCCCTTTTCCCGGACCAGACCAGCGTGGTCTCTGCCCAGCGACTTGTTTCAACTGTCCTCGACTGCCTGCTCCAGTGACCTTATATCTGTTTTCTCCAGAAAAGTAGGTCCGTAAATTCCTTGGAGCTTCATCTCTTCTTTACATGCTTTTCCTCTCTTGAAATGATGTTTTTCAGATGCGTCCTGCATCACTGTTTCCATATCTGCCCGCGTGCATGAGAATTGATCGGTCAATTAATTATAATTAATTGCCTCCCCCAGTGCGTACCGACGCGGCGTGGGTGGTAATTCCCCTATGACCTGGTAATATTTCTGCGCTGGTCTCATTTCTGCTGTGTCCCACCGCAATACCTTAAATCTGCCTCAATTTCGATGTCTGATGGCTTGATAATTAGCCTCCTTGCAATTCATTCACTCAGGTGCAATCCTTATGTCTCTGGCATACTCCAATCGCGAGTAATCATTAAATTATCCTTGCAGTTCCCCACTTCACTGGTCTCCTCTCTTGTGGTAAGGGGGTTTACCAGAACACATCTGCGACCCTCACCCTCTTCTAGACGGCGTAAATAGATCCGAGTGACTGACGTGGAGCCTTGAAAACACGCCCAGTTTCTAAACTCATTTGTAAAATGTCAAGAGCTCCAACTCTCAGTGCTAACTTCAGAACTGTATGCATTTTACAGCCAAATATTACCGTATTCTTTCCATCTTTTCTGCATTACATTAACAAATAATGCCAGAATTCATTTAAATCACATTAGCGGTATAATGTGTCCTGTCTCTAGGGGTTTCTCTTGAATAAACTCCCTCAGAGACCCTGGGTTCATTCCTCGCTGGCATCTCTATTCCGTTCTCACTTTCCCAGTGTCCCAGGTTCAACACCAGTCAGCCTAATGCCCTAGGGTACAATAGGTTTCTGAATTAGTAAATTGATTTTTTGAGTCACTACAACAAATTAGTGTATTTCACACATTTTTGCGTCAATGCATGTGTTTTCTTTATATGAGTGCGAATGCTTGGCAGAATCGAATTGAATCATTCACGGAGACATTTCAATTCGTGTGTGACATAATTTGCTTCATTCGTTACTTAATAATTGTGAATCTATGCCTCTAACCGGGGCAGATGACCTCGCTGTATTGATTTGGGAGTATCTCAATTATTATTATTATTATTATTATTATTATAATTATTATTAAGAATAATCAATATTACATCCAGCAATACAAGAAAATATATGCATACATAGCTTTTTAAGTATTAGGACATACCCGTACATTGTTCAAGAAATCGCGTGTGATATATAGACATTGTCCTTGTCACTACAACACTGTATAATTCACTTGTTTTCTTGATCACTGGCGTCCCTTTATATTAAATATGTACAATCTTCATCATATCGTAACTTTAGTCTATTTCTGATTATTATCTAAGTAAACGTATTAGTCTAAAAATGCACATTCTTAGATCTATGTGATGAATATCAAATTCAGCCAAGTAAGGGAAGACTACAGGTAAGCTATACCACATAAGGCAAGGCCTTGTGGGTGGCATATTAAGTCTAATTACCTAATTATAACGTTAAGTGCTCATGTTAAAAATATATTACATAAAATACTGTGTATATTAAAATAAGCGTTGTGAAATAGCTAAGTAGCAATGGTAATGCTAATTTATAGATTAAGCTACTTTAATATATCTTTAATGACATTTTCAATATTTCTGGCATTCAATATTTTACCAGTTACATCTACATAATTCAACCAATATGTGCATTTCTAAATATAGACTACTGTAGATATTTGGTGTCACAACTTTTTGAGCCCAAGCTCTGTGAACTTGCGTGGTCAGGGGAAAGGGCAGGCGGCAAGTGAAGGGTCTGTCACCAGTCTGCTGAGTTATCTGGTATTCCTGTCTATTCCAATACTGCCAACATAGGGCCGTTGCCTAAACCACTGTGGTGTTGCGAATAAGTGAGTTAGTCACTGACCAATGTACAGGGCGCCAGGGAATATTCTCCGCAGCGCTTACGTGTTGCTGCAAGAGGTAGCATCAGCAGTTTAGTTGGCAGCACGGTGCCCTCGACAGGGAAGCAGTACAGTGCAGGCCACACGTGTGGGCTGTGGGCTGTCGAAATCGCCAGTGTGTATTGCAGTAAGCGAGCGTTCAGATAGATTATTGGAAGAGTGCAACAGTATACAGAGAGAGAGCATCTTTGGTGGAATACGTTTTTCGCGAAGTCAATCGGTTTACAGAAAATGTAAAACTAAAATTTCAGGCGTGGTTTCCTAATTCAAAGTGTCCAAACCGGGATACCAATCGGGATTTTATACGGAAATTTCGTGTGACCGGCTCAATTCACGATGTACCGGAACAGGCAGGCCTACGCTTTTAGCAGACGAAAAACTTCATGAAATCTCCGATATAATTCTGCGTAGTCCAAGAAAACGAACACGCAAATTTGCTCAAGAAACAGGAATCTCTAAGTGGACAGCACATAAAGCCGTAAGAGACAAGCTTCAGTTGTTCCCTTATAAAGTTACCAGCTGTTACAAGCGGCAGCCGTGCTGCCAACGTAACTGCTGATGCTACCTCTCCCTGCAGCATGTAGGTGCTGCGGAGAACATTCCCTGGCACCCTGTATTTGGTCTGTTACTACGTAAGGACCGGGAACCCCACACGTATGTCATCATAGACTATATCGTCATCCATGCGATCCACATTCCTCTCAGATTCACTGAGCTGGGACCCGAGCAGTACGCCAACAGCCCATTCTCTAGATGCAACGAGTAACGGTCTAAGCCAGCAAATAAGGTTGAGACTAGGAAGATATCGAAGGTAGAAATCTGAAATGCCTATATCAGTTTTAAAATTTTACCATGTTCGTTTAGTAATCGTTTCCTTTTTCATTACCGTAGCCTATTATTATCATTAAGGGCAAATGAACTAGATGTTACGCCGCAGTTATTAAAAGGGATGTAAAACCATTAACATTATTATCTTCCTTTATTTCTATCTGTCTTTGATTGGCATTGCAACGCATGCCGGGTATAGCTAGTATATACATAGCCTATATACGGTATAGACCTATTATACTGTATCTATATGATGATTGTTCGCAGTATTCTAACATTCACCAAGGGTTGAGTCTAAGTGGGGAGAGCTCCGTGAGGATAATTGAGAAAATATAGGTTCGATTCCCACCTCTGTCATCCCAGAGGCGGCTTTCCTTAGCTCAAACTTCTTATTTTCACTTGACTGGGGGTGTTTGTGACGTTTTCACCCTCATCATGACGTGTACGTTGCCTACGTGAATCAACCCATAAGGCGTGTACCTGGCCTTTCCGGAAGCCACATGCCATTATTTATTATTATTATTATTATTATTATTATTATTATTATTATTATTATTATTATTATTATTATTATTTAACTCAAAACACTGAAAATTGTACCCAACTTTAAGGCCACTGCTATCTCCTTTCCAATCATAACCCCGAATATCATGCACACTCACTAGTAAGACACCACAATACCATTGGTTATTACACATATTACTTAGACAACCAAGGATACGAGTCTTATGCCCACGATGACCCAAGCCCTATAATAATAATTGTTACTTGCAAAGCCCGTCCCAACGTTTTTATTATGCATCTCCTCTACATATTTGTACTCCCGACCTTTAAAGCGCCCGCCTAGATGGCTTGGTTTCGCGAATGAACTCGAGATGGCAGCATCTATCGGCACCTCTAGCCGGGGGTTGTATCTTCGACCGATAGAGTGTGTGAGTGGTGTCTCCTGGTCTCGTCTAATCAAGACATATTTAAAAATATTGTATTCTACGTCATTAAACAAAAGACTATATATGCATCATGCCGCCAAAATAATTATATAATATGCACATTGTTACTTGATGTGTCAATCTGTGATTGGACAATTACAATTAGCATTAATGCACTGCGGCCTTTAACTTTTGGATCTCCGCCATCTTGGCATCTTCACGTGTGTGGTCGAGAAAGCAAGAAGCTAGTTGGTCGTGAAAGGTATCGCCGTTGCCCGGGGGCTTGGCCCCCTGGCCTCCACGATATAAGGATGTATTTTAAAAAAAGGAAATGCCTGTGCCCTTAAGGCTATATTTTCGTCATTTCGCCTTGAAGATGAAGTGTGACATAATTATCGCAACTTGCTGCAAACTAAAGTGCTTGTAACCAAAACGGCGCATGTGCGGGTTAGCCATTTTGAGGCAAATCTAGTGCCTTATAATATTATTTAATTTGTGTGTTAATGATTTTGTTATTATTGTGTCTCCACAGAGAAGGATTTAAGGTACGTTGTATAAAATATTTATATATATTGTTATGGGAGCTCCGATATTGGCCTTATATTAATGTTTTAATACTGTATTTTATTTCGCATTGTAGGCCAAATTTTTCTGTTTTGTTAATGTTACCTGATTTGTAAATTTTGTTGTTTTCTTTCGTACCTTCCGGAGACACTTTTCAAGTTTATCTTACGTTATAATTCTTTTTTATTTAGTTTATTTTCTTTATGGGAGTCTTCATTGTAATTAGTTGGTTCTTTTCTATATGGGAATCTTAGGTATTGGCCTATTATTAATTTGCTTTACGATCCGTAGCATTCTAAATTTCCTCGTTGTAAACGTGTTAAGATGTAATTATTTCCTCCTTTCCTTTCTCTCTGGTGAAGTTTTATTTTAAAAGGTGATTGTCTGCCGTAATTCGGCTGAACATGCAAACATCTGTTTCGTGGCCATGTTTGTTTTTTTGTTTTGCCCGAGTGCATTGTGGTCTGGTGGGTGTAATTCTCTAGGCGTCGAGCGGGACACTCAAACGTGTTGTGGTGGTAGATTAGTATGTTTTTTGTTAATCTTGTTGATTTAACTTTGTGTTTTTGTGAGTGTTCCTGAGTATTTCTCCGTCATGAAAGTTGTGGATTTGTAAATTGGTCCTATTTTATTTTATTAATTTAATTTTAAACCTTTCGTTTCCTCGTGGCCTTGATGCCTGCAAGTCGAGTCAGTTTTGCGTACCTTAGTGGTTTATCAAGCCCTTTCTCATTTGGTGATTCCTGTCTGCTGACTTTCTTTCTTTTGGGCTTTATTATATATATTTTTTTAAATTAAGTGTTTTCGTTTTTGCTCAGCAATCTAACATGTAAAGCCTTATCTAGTTTTCTTAGGTAATTGACTTGTTTTGGCCTTAAGCCAATGTCCATCACCAGGGAGGTTTTTTTTGTGGCAATAATATTTTTTTTTTTTGGCTGGAGGATTTTATTAATTTTATTTTCTTGCCCCCTTTTGGTAATTAAATGTTTTCTTAATGTATTAAGCAGCTGTTGTGGCATCATTTCGTCGGTGGCAGTCCTGTGGGTTATCGGAGTGTGTCTGTAGACGAGCCTGTGCGTTTCCCTCTTCTCCACCTTCCTTCGCCCTTTAGGTGTTCTTCTGTTGGGGCGTGTCTTCTGACGGTGATTTTGCAGTTAGCGATGCGGACCTCTGAAAAAGGTAAGTTGGTCCATCCGCCCCACCCCGGTGTCGCATTGGTAGCAGACCGAGCTCGTGTATCGCTTCTGCAGCTATCCCCTCCCCCGTACCCGCAGGCTCATTTATGGACCCTTCTGATGCTGATAGGACGGTTGCTGATGGGATGTGTCATGTCAGTGCACTTGATGTTATTTTATGCTAATCCTTGTCGTTTGTTCGGTTTCATGTTTGCCTCTAAATATCCATGTGGTGATTTGTGAAGTGACCTGTTCCAAGCGAGGTGTCTGTGCTGAATTATATCCTGTTTATGATGCAACACTCCCGATGAAAAAGAAGCTTGGTAAGTGACTGGCATGTGTTCTTGGCATGGGAAATGTGGGTTTCTTGATTTTCTGATAGACTAATTGCTGCGAGTGAAGGCATCGAGGAGCCCTGTCTGAAGCTGTTCGCCCTGTGATTTGTAGCAATTTGTTGTAATTTAGCTTCCTGTTCTGGAGCCTAGCAAGCGATGACGTCTGCAGTCCTGAGCAACGTTGTGCGTGATTTTATTTGTCGAAATTTCAGTTGTCGAGGCAGTGTCGGTGTTTAAGAACACTGTTGTGTTCCTGTATGCTTCTTTTGCATGAAATTCTGTTGTGATGTGCTGTCCTCGTGATATATTTATTATGCAACTATCACGCCTACTGGTGTTATGGAGAAGTGTAGTCCGATTAAAAGGGCTAAACTATGGAAATCAGCCCTCCATATGTCCCTACTGTGGTGCCCAAAGGCACATTTAACGTGCATGTCACTTTTATTTGGCTAGAAATTCTTCCTAAACTTATTAAAGGTAAGTGTTTGTTTTGAGATGTTTTTATCGCAGTGTGCGATTTGTAATTTTTTGTTCATACACTTACTTTATGCTGCAATCGTTCTTGGATAAGTGTGTATGTTGTGCAAATCGTGTCTGGATGTATGTGTTAACGTTAGATTTTGATTTAGATTTGTAGGGTGGGGTAATTCAGGCGTTGTTGCGTTTGCAAAAGTAAGTCTAGGATCGTATTTTTATTAGTTGCTTTCCTTGTAATTTTGAACTAACCTAATATGTATGTGTGTTTTACGTGGAGATATCTACTGTCTGGGGTTAGCTAGGTTAGAAGTATGGGATTCTTTCTTAGTTTGATCCCTGGGCAGGTTGTATATAGGACTTGCACGATCCGAAGAGCCTCAGGTATGGGACTGGTCTGTTCGATGACATGCAAGTATGTGTCATGTAATGTAATTGTAAGGGTATTGTGTTTTTATTGTATTTGTTTGTGTCATGATGTCTCTACGACTACATAACTTGCATATTTGTGTATTAATGGGAATTATTTTTGTGGGTGGGTAAAAATTATGTATCGCTGTTATTTGAGTATGTTGTGCGATGAATATGTTGTTGTGAATATGAGGTCTCAATTCGTGAACAGCTATAATGTAATGTGCTTTCGGGTTAGTTAATTAATATAGGGTCTTCTAAATTTACTGGGGTTAAATTTCTGTTGGACATTGTGGTCATCAGCTTCTGTAAGTCAGCTTGTTTTGCATTTAAAGCCAGTAATCTGTTGTTGCTGGAAATCAGGGTCATCAGTTGCCTCTTGCTAACTGTAAATGACATAGGCCTTCTGTTTTAGTTCTTGCTATGGCAATCTCGGTCATCAGCCACTGTATCTTGAGTAAAACTTTTCTGCTTTTGACTGGTAATTCTAATTTTTTTCTGCTTAAATCGTTAGGAATGGTGCGTTAGTGCTCTCTGTTAGCCTCGTCTTTCGACAAGAGCGGCTTGTTTTCTCATCTAACCGTATTTTCGGGCCATGTCAGGCATCCTTTGGTTGTACGTGTTCGTGTCTTAAACCTGAACGAGGAAACCTCATTGTACCTCGTGTACCGTTGAATTTAGTTCTTTTTATGTTGGATTTTTCTCACCCAGGCGGATTTCGGTTGTATAGTCATCTGGTGTCGAACCTCAATTTCGTTCCCCGTGTTAGTGTATTGGTGTTTGGTTTTCTGCGCTGCCATTTCCCCTTCGTTTTTGTTGTTGTTTCTGTAACGGTAACTGCGTTTGTATTCCTCATTGTCCCCATGCCAAGCATTGCGTGCGGTCACGAACCAACAAATGTAAATGCATACATGTCAGCTTAATTAAATTTTCTTTTCCAAAACCCTAAGGCCAACTAAATATCCTGAGTGCATCTGTCGCACATAAAACGAGGTGGAGAGATTTGTAATGAAGAAATGCTACCATAAAATTGTAAACTGATTTTTGTATAATGTAGAGTATCCCTAACCTTCATTGAAGCCTTCAGGCATCTGTTCCTTCTGGAATGTTGAATTGGATTTGCAAACTCTACTGGGATACAGCTTGTAACTGTTGGGTAATTCCCATTTAATGGTAAAATGTTATCATCGTGTAATAGCCTAACATTGTAAAATTGGAACTAATTTTGATATTCTCGTAGAAGATGCTAGCATGTAAGTAGGACTCGGTGGGAGACCTAACTCATGGTGATCTTGTATACCTGCTTCCTTGGGAATTTGAGTGGTCATTCCTCTACCGTAGCTCCTTCTAAATGTATAGTCGTTCAACTAGTGTATTCTAGAAAAGTTCTACTAGTCTGTAAAATGGTGACATTGTTAATGAACTATTGTAAGCACGGATCTAGGTCATGGTCAGGATTTTCTTCATATAAATTCAACCCTGTTTCTCATTTGTAAAATGTATTAAGAATTAGTAATTTCTGTAAACTTTTATTTTTGAAATAAGATTAACTTCTGTTTTGTAAATGGCTGCCCACTCGTCGCATGATATCTTGCACATTGCTTCCACCTACTTCGTCTAAAGCTAAAAACATTGGACTTATTGAAAATTTACTTAACGTGTCTCGGACTCTGAAAGCACTGCAGGTGCTGGTGTAATGCGTTTCTGAGGACTTATGGACACAGTGAAGCTGTTAACTAAGTGGTTTGCGAGGTGATCAATTATCCCTTCACTGATAATCTGACCCTGCACTCTTCCTAACCAAAACGATGCGGTTTGATCCATCAATTGGAGTTAACTGGTGAACATTATCTTCTGGAAACATGCTTGGTGAATCGACTAGTTATGGAGTACTGCCTATGCCTAGGCATATTCGTGAACGGTGTTCACGCTTAAGGGAGGGAGACTGTTACGAGCAAAGCCCGTCCCAACGTTTTTATTATGCATCTCCTCTACATATTTGTACTCCCGACCTTTAAAGCGCCCGCCTAGATGGCTTGGTTTCGCTAATGAACTCGAGATGGCAGCATCTATCGGCACCTCTAGCCGGGGGTTGTATCTTCGACCGATAGAGTGTGTGAGTGATGTCTCCTGGTCTCGTCTAATCAAGACATATTTAAAAAATATTGTATTCTACGTCATTAAACAAAAGACTATATATGAATCATGCCGCCAAAATAATTATATAATATGCACATTGTTACTTGATGTGTCAATCTGTGATTGGACAATTACAATTAACATTAATTCACTGCGGCCTTTAACTTTTAGATCTCCGCCATCTTGGCATCTTCACGTGTGTGGTCGAGAAAGCAAGAAGCTAGTTGGTCGTGAAAGGTGTCGCCGTTGCCCGGGGGCTTGGCCCCCTGGCCTCCACGAAATATGGATGTATTTAAAAAAAAGGAAATGCCTGTGCCCTTAAGGCTATATTTTCGTCATTTCGCCTTGAAGATGAAGTGTGACATAATTATCGCAATTTGCTGCAAACTAAAGTGCTAGAAACCAAAACGGCGCATGTGCGGGTTAGCCATTTTGAGGCAAATCTAGTGCCTTATAATATTATTTAATTTGTGTGTTAATGATTTTGTTATTATTGTGTCTCCACAGAGAAGGATTTAAGGTACGTTGTATAAAATATTTATATTTATATATATTGTTATGGGAGCTCCGATATTGGCCTTATATTAATGTTTTAATACTGTATTTTATTTCGCATTGTAGGCCAAATTTTTCTGTTTTGTTAATGTTACCTGATATGTAAATTATGTTGTTTTCTTTCGTACCTTCCGGAGACACGTTTCAACTTTATGTTACGTTATAATTCTTTTTTTATTTAGTTTATTTTCTTTATGGGAGTCTTCATTGTAATTAGTTGGTTCTTTTCTTTATGGGAATCTTAGGTATTGGCCTATTATTAATTTGCTTTACGATCCGTAGCATTCTAAATTTCCTCGTTGTAAACGTGTTAAGATGTAATTATTTCCTCCTTTCCTTTCTCTCTGGTGAAGTTTTATTTTAAAAGGTGATTGTCTGCCGTAATTCGGCTGGACATGCAAACATCTGTTTCGTGGCCATGTTTGTTTTTTTGTTTTGCCCGAGTGCATTGTGGTCTGGTGAGTGTAATTCTCTAGGCGTCGAGCGGGACACTCAAACGTGTTGTGGTGGTAGATTAGTATGTTTTTTGTTAATCTTGTTGATTTAACTTTGTGTTTTTGTGAGTGTTCCTGAGTATTTCTCCGTCATGAATGTTGTGGATTTGTAAATTGGTCCTATTTTATTTTATTAATTTAATTTTAAACCTTTCGTTTCCTCGTGGCCTTGATGCCTACATGTCGAGTCAGTTTTGCGTACCTTAGTGGTTTATCAAGCCCTTTCTCATTTGGTGATTCCTGTCTGCTGACTTTCTTTCTTTTGGGCTTTATTATATATTTTTTTAAATTAAGTGTTTTCGTTTTTGCTCAGCAATCTAACATGTAAAGCCTTATCTAGTTTTCTTAGGTAATTGACTTGTTTTGGCCTTAAGCCAATGTCCATCACCAGAGAGGTTTTTTTTGTGGCAATAATAGTTTTTTTTGGCTGGAGGATTTTATTAATTTTATTTTCTTGCCCCCTTTTGGTAATTAAATGTTTTCTTAATATATTAAGCAGCTGTTGTGGCATCATTTCGTCGGTGGCAGTCCTGTGGGTTATCGGAGTGTGTCTGTAGACGAGCCTGTGCGTTTCCCTCTTCTCCACCTTCCTTCGCCCTTCAGGTGTTCTTCTGTTGGGGCGTGTCTTCTGGCGGTGATTTTGCAGTTAGCGATGCGGACCTCTGAAAAAAGGTAAGTTGGCCCATCCGCCCCACCCTGGTGTCACAATAATAATAATAATAATAATAATAATAATGATAATAATAATAATAATAGTAATAACAAAACTAGCGAACCCATGCGAGAACTCTCTTACGTGTATAAACCACCCACCTGGCTTTATTGGAATTCGGGCTCGATGCGACACGGTTTTGGCAGGGGCTATTATCTTGTTTATTCGTTTATAAATCACTTTATAAACAAATAAATACACTCAGTGCCAAAAGTCATGGGAAGGCATGGAATATGATGTTAATAACGAGTTGGTCCTCCGCGAGCCCTCAAAACGGCAGACACACGGCGCGACTTCGACTCGACAAAAAATGGGTTCCTGACTCCCAACATTCAACTGGGCGGTGATCTGACTCACAGTAGCCCATTGATCGCCCCGTATGGTTCTGCTGAGGCGACATGATGTCCGTTCGTTAACCACCTGTGGTCCTCCCGTGCGGTGGTTTACGCGGATGGTAACATTATCTGTGCGATGTTGAAGATCCACCCTCGACACTGTTGACCTTGGAAACCCGTATTCGCGTTTAATCTCCGAAATACTATGACCCATGCACTGTGCGCCGATGATAAGCCCACGTTCAAAGTCGGTTAACTCGCGACGTGCTGCCACTTCCACTACACTCGTGTCTGTGATGGACTGCTCTGTTCCGCCGCAGCTAGCCGCAACGCTTGGTAGGTTTTAGCTGAGGATTAACTCTACCTAAGGGATGATGATAATGAAAAAAAAGGAAGTGGGTTTCGGTGCGGAGAACAAGTATGGGTAGATAGGACGGGAGTCCAATAGAAAAGAATAAAACCAAACAGAAATAAGTCTTCAATGAAAAGTTCCTCCGCAAAATGCCCGTGAGACACCTAAAGTGGGTAGTGACCTGATCACAGCTAACGGGAAATGTAGCTGGAGCTTGGGCTATTTGCAAGCAAGCGGCGAGCGTTCTTTCCTTCCCAAGCCGGTATTCCGTTACTATGGGGACGGGAGGCAGTCTGGCAAGGCAAAGTAAGCCAAAAGGAAAGGATGTACTAATTCTCACTTCGGAAAGGCTATTTTTTTTATAATGCATTCAAGAAAGCTGGAAAGAATTGAATTTGGTATAATAATTTTATTTCTGGGCACTGTTGGATCTCCGTCAGACCAACCGAATGCTCCCAGAGAGGGAAGAGAGGAAGTTATTTTAATGATTTTCGCGAAGTTGTTATTGTTTTTTGTGAAAATCCTATATAAATACCAGTTGTTGCACTTAAGGAAGGATAAGCTTTTACCCAGCAGAGTGCCGACTAAAAGTTTAGAAAAGAGGAAGAACCTCAAACCTAACTCAAATAAAACTGAAATTTTTGGAAACAAACCATAAGTAAGAGAAAAAATCTCAACAAGTAGGAAGCTTGCAGAGCTAGCTGTACTTGCCTTAATGGCTTGCTAGGATTGGCTAAGAAAACCAAGAGTACCTTTGAAAATGTTGTTACTTGCAGTTTTGAGTTAAATGCAACAAGTAGTACGAACTTGATTGTTTTGGAAATTCGAAAAAAGAGTTTAAGCTTAGAGGAAGAACCATGGAAGTGAAGGTCCTGCCTACTCGTAATTCTAACGGTAAAGATAACGAACAAAGGAAAACAACGATTTATTTGAACAAAGAATATAAAATTTAGACAATTAACAATTGATAGAATTAGAATCTTATCTTTAAAGTTAGAAGAACTTTTTCTTTGGTTGATTTTACAAATATTTAAAGGTCTCAGACCTAATAAAATAAAGGTTTATAGTTTACAATAATGAAGTAATTACAAGTTTAAAACTTGTTACAAGCACTAAACCTATACAAAGGTTTTAAAATGTGCGTAAAATTGGGGTTTTAAAGCTTTTATGAACAATAAATTGTACAGCGATTGTAACTTTTTCAAATTAGGTAAGTTACAAGCGTTAATTCACTGCACTTTCAGCAAGCTAACAAGCTGCAGGTAAATGGATTAATCCCTGATTATAACAGGATAAAGAAAAAGAGAACAAAAAATTGGAAAGCGGAGATTTCCGCTATTTTAAGCAGAATTTAACATTATTTGAAATGCAAGGATGTACAGGTCGTATTTACGAAACCTTGAGAGAAAGGATTAGACAAGTCTTTCATTATTAGAAAAAGTACAATTCCCTAATTTCAGAAGGGATGAGAGATTAAAATGTGGGCTAGCCACAGTTTGTACAGAATTACGATATTATAAGTACTGTATAACGAATTTGAGAGGGCGCTTGCTCGCAAGCGAAGCCTCGTAGTAATTTAGATAGATGAAATCTTAATTTAATTAATGTTAGTAAAGGTATTTGGGAGAAGAAAAATAGGAGATTTAGGAAAAAGTCTTGGCCAGATTTATTGCTCTCATTCGAACGCGACGCAGTTGGTAGTTGAACGGGCACTGGTTTGCACTACAGTCTATTGATGGATTTGAAAAGTTCACTATTGCAGCACAGAAAGTTTGTAAAGAGAAAAGTTATTGTAGTTATGGAGATCACTGGTTGAGTTTTAGCTTGAACAAGTTTATTGCGTTAGAAAGTTTATGTATTGCAGTTGAATGATGAGGTAAATTTCCCACGTTGGCAAGCAAATTAGCAGGTTACCAGCAGTTAATGTAACGTAAATTCCTCAGTGAGGAAAAGTATTCCCATAATTTGGTGGAAAATACTAGATTGCTTTACTTGTAGAAATATTGGTTCAGGTGGAATGTTCCAGAACCATGATGACAGTTAAATGGGTAAGAGTGGTCCCACGGAGGAAAAAGCTAAGTTTTTATAGACAGTGGATAATTTTAATTAAATCCCTCGTTGTGAGAAAATATTCTCAGTTATTTGGTAAGAGAAGCACTAAATTTCATTTTAGAAAGTCAGCTTTGATAGACATAGCATGACCAAGAAAGTTCCCTCGAAGACGGTTATTGCATAATATTTCGCAATTCCACACACTGTCTATAAAATTAGATTAAAAGCATTTAGCTATTTAAAACCTTTAAAATCCTTTTAAAAACATTGAAGTTTGGTACTTAGCTTTTTGTGCATGTAGAGCTGGCGATGGTTCCTGTTGACGGTTGGTCTAAAATACAGACATAGCGTCTGATTTAAAATGTCTCTCGAGCACAGGAGACAAGCCCGTGAGAGAGACCCAACTGTATGTTTGACGTCTAACGAAGAAGTGAGAGCGGCTCAACGACGCACGAAGGGACCAAGGAGGAGAAAGGGTGGGGGTAAGAGACAAGAGAGGATGCATCAGGGTATAAAACATGAGAAAAACAAAATTCTTATAAAGAACATAGAATTCTTCATAGAGCGGTGACTTCAAGGAGATGTTAGCTGGCGACAACCACGAAACCTGGTGGTTTGATTGGTAAGGAAGTCCTCTTGAGCATGGAGATATTGAGGAAGAGAAAAGAAATACAAATAGATCACTGTTGGTGCCTGCAAGGAAAGAAATTAAATAAAAGGTTTGAGCAAAAATCAGCAAAAGCTAACTCTGCCTGACCGTGTATTCCAAAGAATACACCAACGCTCAGGAGTCATACAGTACACGGCACATTTTCTCAAGGGACTCCCCTTCCCGTGACTTTTGGCCACTCAGTGTTTATTCCCGTTGACATTTCAAGAAATGCAAGATTTGTTTTTGCACTATTGAAACGATTTGGAAGATTTTGTACAAACCGCACCTTCTAACCCCCTCTGGTTGAAGAGCTTGAGATTTGTAAAACATACAACTTAGCAATTTATAACTTATATAATAATAATAAACATAATACAATCCTTGAAGGAAGCTCGTGTCAACATTGGGTTAGTACCATTTGTCCTAGTCCTCCTACCCTATACGTCTCGAGTGACAACAGTGTGGGATGTGACTAACTTTACATACCAGTTGCAGTTACCGTGGATGAAGAGGTGGGCGTTCAGCAAGTAGATACCAACCACTGCTTCATCGTTCGGAACAGGGTTCTCAATGATCACGAATTCACTGGTCAGTGTGTTCAGCAAGACAGTCTGCAAAGAGGAGTCACAGTAATTAGGAGGGACAACTTGTTGTCTCAGTGGGGCAAGTAAACTAGTTTCTAATTCACACCTGAAACGTAACCAAACTATAGGGAATAATAATATTAGGATCAATGTACTGGACTTGGCAGAAACAAGATGAAAAAGGAGAAGGTCGCAGAGAACTGAGGAAAGGGTACCGGTTGTACTGGAGTGGGAACAGTGAAGGAAGGAGCAGCGGAGTAGGAGTAGTTGTGAGAGACGGAATGAAGGAAGAGGTAAAGGTAATAAGTTACACGATCATGAAGATCAGAATAACTGTAAAGGGAAGAAGCCTGGAGGTAGCCCAGGTATATGCCCCTCAAGTTGGATGTACAGCTCAAGAGAAGGAAGACTTTGAGGAGGAGCTACAACAGCAGTTGAATGGTCAGAGCATCATTGTCATGGGAGATTTGAATGCACATGTAGAAAGTGAATGGCAAGGATATGAAAATGTAATGGCAGCAGAAGAATGGGGCAGCAGGAATGAAGAAGGGAGAAAGTTGCTGGATTTTTTCAAGAGGAACGGTTTAGTTGTAGGCAACTCCTGGTTCCGGAAGAAAGAAAGCCACAAGGTAACGTGGTACAGCAGTGATTTAACAAACAAATCTTTGGTAGATAGCATGCTGTACGACTGGGAAATGAGGAGAAGTGTCAGAGATATAAAGGTAATACCATCAGAGGCCTTAGATAGCGACCACAGAATACTAGCAATGAACCTCGGAGTTGTTAAAGATAGCAAGAGGACAGAGTACCAGGAAAGGAGAATCAAAGTATGGAAACTGAAGGAAAAGGAAGTCAAGGAAGAATTCCAGAAGATAATAAGGTAAAGGATGCAAACAGACAATCCTAAATCAGGGGAAGAGGAATGGAAGCAATTCAAAAATACAATAGTGGAAGCTGCAGTGGCAGTATGTGGAAAAACAAGCAACAGAAAGCGGTGTAAAGAGACACCATGGTGGAATGAGAGAGTAAAAGAAGCTGTGGGAAGGAAGAACAAGGCTTTCAGAGTGTGGTTCCAGGAAAGAACTGATCTAGCAAGGGAAGCTTATAAGATAGAGAAGAAAGAAGCAAACAAGATTGTCGCAGAGGAGAGGAAGAAGTGGATGGAAAAGTGGACAGAGATGATGGAGGAAGACAGCAGAGGAAATAAGAAAGTACTTCATGGGATGGTCAAAAGTAAGAGAAGAGGTCTGCGAGAGGATGTGGTAATGGTGGACAAAAACGGAAATGAGGTACACAACAAAGAAACACTCAAGACAGTGTGGAAAGAGTACTTTGAGGATTTGCTGAATCCAAATGGTCATAGGGAGGAAGACAACGTATTGAAAGATGGAGAAGACAACACAGGAATGGAAAAGGACCTGACTTGGAGAGAACTGGAAATGGCTAAAGACAAGATGAAAGGAGGAAGAGCACCAGGTGTGGACGAAGTGAGTGTTGAAATGGTGAAGGCAGCAGGGGAGGTTGGGAAACAGTGGCTGTACCGTGTGATGAGGGTGGTATGGAAGGAAAAAAAAGACCCCAGAAGATTGGAAGAAAGGATTAATTGTCCCAATATTTAAGAAAGGAAGCAGAAAGGAGTGCAGAAATTACAGGAGGGTCACACTCATACCACACTGTGCCAAGATATATAATAATAATAATAATAATAATAATAATAATAATAATAATAATCCCGTGGGGGTTTCTGCCTGTTCCCCTATCGGGCGCGTCCCAGGTGGCGGATAGGGAGGCTCGCCGGACTTGTCCGGAGGGTTTGAGGGAAATAAAATACCTCTCGCGGACCAAAAACAGGCACAGCTTGACAACATCTTCAGCAACCTCTGAAGCTCACTACTTCAGTTGTAACCATGACACCGACATAGATCGATGTCCCCACTACTTTCAACTTGTTAGCATGATGGAAACAACCTACAATATAACTACCCCAGGCCCTAGTAGACATACTAGTTATTTTTCTCGGTCATCGGATTCTGGGGGACCGAGAACATCATGCGGGAATGTATCGGAGCTTCCCAAATCTCTTCGCCCAAAATGCAAAACTTTCATTGGTAGCTTAAACATCAACACACTTCGGAAAACTGGCAAGTTAAAACAATTAACAGACATGTTGGATAACTTCAACATCCAAATTTTAGCACTACAGGAAACCAGATACACGGATGAAAATCATTTTGAATCAGGAAATTATAGAATTTATAAAGGCAAGCCAGCAATCTCCCTCCATATGAAGCCACTACAATTTGGCACTGGATTTGCTGTCAGAAAAAACATTATAAACTCAGTGCTTAACTTTTCCTCGCCTTCTGAAAGAATTTCAACACTATCCGTTAAATCAGGAAACAAAGCTTATACGCTTATTAATGCGCATGGACCCACCAACAACTACAATCGTAAAGATCCACAAAAGGTGGAAGACTTCTGGGAACTGCTGGAAGAAACTACAGCCATCATTCCAAATCATCACATAAAAATCCTATTGGGAGATTTTAATGCCCAAATTGGTAGAGAAAGGAAATTCAGGACCATTGTAGGACTATATCCAGCACACAATAGAACTAATAAAAATGGAGAAAGATTACTTGAAAGATTTGCAAAACTTTTGATCTCAAACTAATGTCAACACATTTCCTGGCACTTCCACACAAGAAAAAGACCTGGAGATCCCCTAATTTTCACTTAGGAGAATTTCAAATAGATCATGTGGCTATTTCCAAAAAGAATCAAAAAGAAATTATGAATGTCAAAGTCAAGAAAGGAGTCATTGACTCTGACCACCATCTATCCTTAATCAAGGTAAAATTTCAACCGAACAGATCCAAACCAAAAATAACAAAAAATCTGCGCGTCGATCCAGAATTTCTTAAACAGAACGCCAGTACTTTCCAAGAAAGTATCCCTACTCACGATTCTTCTGGCTGGTTAGAACTCAAAGATATACTTTCGAAAGCTTCTCAAAACATTGGCACACCGCCCAGGAAACGCAAGCATAGGTGGTGGAACGAAACCTGTGACAAGGCTATAAACTTCAGAATTAAAGCCTGGCAGAATTGGAATTCTCACAAAACGGAAGAAAATTGGCACGAATTCACCAAAGTACAGAAACAAACCTCTAAAATCATCAGATCTGAAAAACGCAAGTACGATCACTACAGATTGGCTGAAATTGAACAAGATTTTACTAAAAACAATACACGAAACTTCTACAAAACCTTCAGAGAAGAATTATCAAATTATCAGGCACCCAGTCTTTGCTTCAAACGCCCGGATGGGACATTGGAAACAAATAATCAAGAAAATTGCAAACTTCCAGCAGATTATTTCAAGGATCTTTTAAACTGTGAATCCCCTAAAGAACAACTCATCTTTGAAAAACAAACATCCAACCAAGATTCAGAACCCCCAACATTGGAAGAAATTAAAGAAATAATCCATGGACTCAAAAATAATAAAGCCCCAGGGGAAGATGGTATAATTGCCGAAATGCTGAAGATAGGTGGTGAGAACGTAGCCCGGAAAATCCACTCAATTCTTGAGAACATCTGGATCACCGAAGAAATACCTGAGGATTGGAAATGTGCGCTAATCCATCCACTGCACAAGAAAGGGGATAAAACCAACATCAATAATTATAGAGGAATTTCCTTGATACCAGTTATTTATAAAATTTTCTCCAAAGCCCTGCTCACTAGACTTGAGAAACAAACAGACCGTCTGATTGGAGAATACCAGGCAGGTTTCCGAAAAGGAAGATCATGTACGGAACAAATTCTCAATCTCAAAACTATCCTACAAATGCGCAAAACCAGACAGACAGTCATTACCTTTGTAGATTTCAGAAAAGCATATGACTCTATAGATCGTCAAACACTTTTCAATACTCTAGAAGAATTTCAAGTTGATAGAAAAACAAGAGAATTAATCAGACAAACACTAACTGGCACTACGTCAAAAGTTAAATTCCTCGGCGAAATATCTGAGCCTTTTGCAATTAACACTGGGGTCCGCCAAGGAGACGGATTATCTCCGTTACTGTTCAGCCTCGTACTTGAGAAGATAATCAGGACCTGGGAAAAGGAAACTAAGGGAATAACCCTTGGCAGACTACTCAAAGATAGAATTCATGTACATTGTTTGGCCTTTGCTGATGACATAGCAATCCTTTCTAATAACAGACAAGAAGCAATTCATTCCATTGAAAAATTACATGAAATTGCCATCAAAACGGGACTTCAAATTTCTTATGAGAAAACTCAGTACATGGAAGGAGCCTCACGATACTTAGACGGACAACCTATGAGAACTAAATTCGGCAAAATCTTTCAAGTGAACGAATTCAAATATTTGGGAGAAATTATTCAGCCCTCTGGTTTAAACCGTGAAGCAAATAAAAAGAGAATTTCCAAATTACAGAAAGCTTACAGAATCACTTGGAATAGGTATAACAAAAAATCAATATCTCGGAAAGCAAAACTTAGACATTATAATACAGTAATCAAACCGGAGGCGTTATATGCATCAGAAACCTTAATCATTGGTGGCAAATCTTTAACCAAAGAGATTGAAAAACAAGAAAGGAAAATTTTACGAAAAATTTTTGGCCCAGTTTTTATAGAGGGAATCTGGAGGAAAAAGTCATCCCAGGAAATATATCGCCAATGTGAAAAAATGTCTCATACTTTTCGGAAAAGACGATTGAAATTTTACGGGCACATTATCAGAATGAACAATGGCAGATTGACTAAAAGAATTCTCAACTTGGCCCTCTCACTAAAAACCAAGAACAGCTGGCTACGTGAAATTGAAACAGATCTCCAGGAAATCAACATTTCAGACAATATTATACAGGACAGATGCAAATTCAGAACCCTAATCGACAATCACCAATTTGAAGACAAACCCAACACCAGGGCCACCATAACTTGGACAGAAGACCGAAGAAAGGCGCTCAGCGAGAGGATGAAGAGATTTTGGAAGGAAAAGAAGGCCAACACATCAGCTAAACAGGTTCAACCGTGCTCCTGAGTCGGGCATAACGATGCAAGAATAATAATAATAATAATAATAATAATAATAATAATAATATCGTATGGCCTCGGATGCCGGGTGCAAGCTTTGTTATTTGACACCCAAAGGGTAGCTTTCATGTCGAATTTCGTTGTTCCTTGAAGCACTATGAAAGTCAAGGAGGTTAGATATCTAAGCTACAACGCTTTCTAGTAGAGAAATAGAACTTTGTGTTGGCGGAAACTCCCGAGATTAATTTTGCCATTATGAACACGGCCTACTGAATTATTCAAATGGGTTCTTTGACATACCAACATCGTATGACATGGTGTCGTAACTTTTGCCGCCTTTCCAAAAAATCACTTACCACGGCCAGGAGCGAACCTGCAAGCTTGGGGGTTAGTAGACCGACACGTTGACCACTCACCCACCGTGATATGAAAAGATATTAGAAAGTAGAATACCAGTCAAAGTGGAGAGAGAATTGAGAGAGGAGCAGTATGGATTTAGACCTGGGAGATCAACAGTGGATCTCATATTTTCAGTGAGACAGCTCCAGGAACACCACTACGAATTTGGAGAGGATCTGTTGATGGCCTTCCTGGACATCGAAAAGGCCTATGATAGTGTGTGTAGGGAGAAGGTTTGGAAAGCAATAGAAAACATGGGAGTGGAAAACGGGACTGTAGACAGAGTGAAGGAGATGTATTGTGGAAGTGTGAGTTGTGTGAAAGTTGGAGGGGAAAGAACAGACTGGTTCAGACAAATGAGTGGCCTGAAACAGGGTAGTGCACTGTCACCCCTTCTCTTTATTGTGGTTATGGACGAGGTAATGACACGGGTAGCAGGAAAGATAGGATGAGATAAGATGAAAGCAATGGTGTTTTTAGATGATCTCATGGTCTGGGGAAACAAAGAGGAGGAAATTCAGAAGCAACTGAAGGCTTGGGAGGAAACAGTGGGAGAGTACGGATGAAAGTTCAACATCAGTAAATGTGAGATCCTGTTAACGACCAGGAAAAGGGACAGACCAATGAGTGGGATAACACTTGGAGGTGGACAGCTGAAGAAGGTGGAAAGTCTCAAGTACTTGGGAAGTATAGTGGAGGAAAATGGGAGAATTGACAGAGATTACGGAACGTGGCAGACAGGCAGAAAACATTTCTGAGAAGCATTAGGAGCTTAGTGCGGAATGGAGATGTCCCACAAAAATGTTATACAGAAGCTACTATATCCCGATACTGACCTATGCATCAGAAACGTGGATAATGAAGAAAAGAGACATAAGCAGAATACAGGTAAGTGAAATAAAGTTCCTACGAAGTAGGATCGGAGTAACAAGAAGAGACAGGGTGAGAAATGAAAAGGTCAGGAAATAGTGAGAGGAGCCCTTGCAGGGTAGGATTGATACATCAAGACTGAGGTGGTATGGACACTTAAGGAGAATGGAAGAGAAGAAAATTCCCAAGAGGATACATGAGATGCAGATGCAGAAGAAACGACCAAGGGGAAGAACAAGAGATAGATAGCTGAAAGGAGTGGAGGAATGTGTCAAGAAGAGAGGCGAGGACTGGACTAGAGTGGCAGCGGAGAGGTGGTGGGAAGAAAGGACTAAGTAGCGAGGCTTTTGTTCCAAACAGACCCAGCCTGGGGCTGGAAACTCTACAAGATGATGATGATGATGATGATGATGATGATGATGATGATGAGAATCAATGCTGATGGAGTGGATGGAGTATTGCTCAAGGTGGGATGAACCCTGAAGTCAAAAGGTATTTTGGCCGACATATTTATTTGTGTGTGGCATTCAGTTTATCATTGTATAGGCCTACTCATGGAATTGGAAATTGCAGCACCGTGAAGGAGTGGCGTTGAACAAGCAGGACGAGTGTTCGGCTATGATAGTGTGAAGACGTACTCGGGTCCCTCTGACTTCAAATGTGAACAAATATCCAAACACGAGCTGCAATGCAAAGGCCGGAGCGAAATAAACAAAGTGTGCAACGAAACCAGTTGAATCATCAACACGCGACAGGACCTAAACATTATCCAAATATAGTTTCATGAAAAAACAAACATCGCTCACGGGATTAATTAAAAAGGGACACCAAGAAACATGACAAACAAATCGCTCTCACAAAAAAAAAAAAAAAAAAAAAAACTAAACTAAAGGGGGGCCTAAACTCAATTCAGTGAGTGGTTTCAAATCAGCATGCACAAAAAAAAAATATTACGTTAAAGCCCGCCCCATACCGCATTACTTAAACTCGCTGCGGTTTCTGCTTCAATTTTAGGTGCTATATGGCAGTGAAATCCAGAAAACGCAAACTCAATCGCTGTAACAATCCCTTGCCACGATCATAGCCTAGGGAGCAAAGGAGGCAGAGGCATGGAGAGGATTCTCCAACCCAAATGTTCCTATAGTTTACGTGCAGCCTCGTACTCTGAATATTCCCAAAATAACTTAAATGACGCCCAAGTGACAACCCCCCAAAAATCTTGGTAGATCACAAAATTATGGCGAACCTCACGGAAACAAAAAATAAAACTCACACACTCCCATTCAATTTTGAAATCGCATTGAATTCAGTTTCCATCATGAAGCGTAACGAACCCCATTACGGGAATCTACTGTAATACAAATTTACGTATTGAGGACTACTAAATTACACGCACAACGAACCGAGAAATATATATACTATATAAAAGGAACAAAATAAAATAAAGTTAGAAACATTTCCTTGATCCCTACAATTAAAATAGAAACCAGGCGATTTCAACAATGCTCCGGTCTCAACGGGTGAGAGGACACACTTCCGATTGTATCATGAGCCTACATACTGGTACTGGCGTCTAATTAAAAAAAAAGCGGTTCCAACAAGCTCACTTTCAAAGGAGTATGGAAAAGCCGAGGATGCGTTCGCGAAAATAGCAAAGTATGGCTCACTGTCGAGTTGGGCCTATGCTGGGTCTTCTTTGACCACTCCTTCCATATACGTTGAACCGTAGATGCCTGATGGCCAACATGTGTACCTATAGAGATAACTCACTCTCACACAGACTAATTTATTATCCAAGCATTCTAAAAGAACCGCAACAATTGTTGATAGCGTGTTCTTATCTGTCGTTGAGGCACGTTTGACAGGGAACAGCTCAATGCAAGTCAACTTTGCTACACTAGGGTCCTATACTGGAGGTGGTTCTTTCGCAACCAAATCACGTGTGGAGACCTGTGTAAATATTAAAAGGACTTCAAGATGTTATCGTTTACATACCTACATGACGTCGTTCCATATCATGCAAATCAAAGCAAAGGACTGATTCCTTCATGGTGTTACAGTTTCCATTTTCATAAGTGTATAACGTGGTACTTGCACATAGACATCATATCTGCACCATTGAATTCTAATAGTTATAGGGATCCCAGGCTCGGACTGGAAACATGTATGCACTATACAAATTCCAGTACGGGTGCATATAGGATGAACAAAACGTATGGAATACTGCGTAGCCTATAACCCTGCAGTGATCTGTTTTATAAGAATGCTGGATTAATAATCTATCAGTGCTTGTCTGTTAGGTAGTCAGTCCGGAGGCTGGTTGGATCCTCAAAAAATGACACCATAGGTTATGTAGGTTGAAACCCATATAAACTAAATGGAGCATTATAATGACTCATACTAGGAGTGAGGAGTGAGGTAATTTGTCATTGCTTTCCTCACTGAATCGGTACAGCAGTACTAACCCTATGAGTAGAACCTTTCACAACATCCATAGACACTAGCTATGTCCTGAGTTCATTACTCAGCACCACTCATTCCCCAATAGCTTCCATATAATCACAGCCATGAATGAGACTGAGATATCGGTGAAGAGCCACATTTTACTGTAGCCTGTATTAGTGCCTAACAACTTTATATTGTGCATAGCAGTTAGGCCCCTTAAAATAACAATTATCATCTTCATGATAGTTTGCAAAAGATATACTGTATATTTCTGATATCCAACGTGTAACAAAACCACTCTAGTCAGTGATACCTTAGGAATACTCTGTCCAAGTTAGCATTAACCGAGTACCGTATGGGTGAAAATATGTTTTACTACCGTGGTCAATGTTAATTTCCTAAAGCATATTGTCGCTGCGCCTGGAAATTCCGCTAAGTAACAATGTTGTGCTTACGTGAAAACCAGTCACCATTTGTGTGTTTATAGCCCCGCATAACAAGGACCATATGTCACTGCCATCTACGTCTTCGTATGAGAACCTTATCCATGAAATATGAACTAAAAGAATCAAATCTGGAGGGAGTTCTTCTGCACAGCAGCAGTGGACGTCTTGAACGACGGCATGTGATGACCCGTTTTTCAGTACAGGGGGAAAGGTTACCACAACCCTAGCTCGGATTGTAAATATCAGTGGTGCAATGGGCAGTGTGAGGGATATCTCACGCTAACTTGTTATTTCATTGATTGTTAATTACCCTGTTACACATTGTGTATTTTCAATGAACTATTACTATTATTATTTATTATTATTGTTATTATATTATTATCATTATTATCATTATTATATGCACAGAGGAAACGATCTGATGCTAGGAATGCAAAACGTGCTGCACTTAACATATTTTTATTAGTGTCCTGCAAAGCAGTTTAATTCCAACTTCCCCAGCCTTATTTTCAGACGAGAATTCTTTGTTTCGAGAGAACGTGTGTTATTTACATATATACTTTGTTGGTGACGTGACTGACTTCCTCAATAAAATATTTCTTGGAAAATGAATTGTAAGAAGCTTTAGAGATCGCCAGATATGTGTACCTATGGATACGGTACTTGAAGTAAAGAGCGTACTGCAGTAAAGTCAAAAATCTATTAATCCTAGAGCAAAGAATCGGAAATGAGGTGCGCTTGAAATACTCGTGACGGACTGTTTGGTGGTGCATGTTTCATATTTCATTATTTGTTGTGAACCTATGGAAAATATTTTTAAATAATCTCAAACACTTCTGGATATCTCACGAGAGCACTGGTAAAACAATGCGACTGCCAGTATGTTAAGTAAGAAATAAGTATTATTGAGGAATAATGGTGGCATAATTTGAAAACTATATTATGCATCCATACTAAGAAAATTCCATGAACGCAAGGATAAATTCCCCAAGGAAGTAAAAATAAATACTTTG
This sequence comes from Meconema thalassinum, assembly GCA_946902985.2. Lineage (NCBI taxonomy): Eukaryota > Metazoa > Arthropoda > Insecta > Orthoptera > Tettigoniidae > Meconema > Meconema thalassinum. The sequence goes on along the minus strand of OX336389.2, from coordinate 881,714,450 downwards.
CCATTGTAAAAGTATATTTTAGTCACAGTTGTATAACAGAAGATACTATGCATACCATTATATGATTTAGCCCCAATACTTTTCCAGACTTCTTGTTCACTTTATAAACGCACTATACAGTGAAAAGTATGCAATAAAATGCCACAATGTGCAATCCACTGCCAATTATGGTCTGCATTGTAAGATGTGTGGACGGACATCTCTGAAACGCGTTTCACAACTTATTCACCCCATGCCTTGATGTGTGGTCGTATTACAGGCCACTCGAAAGTGGACTGAATCGTTGGTGATTTGTTTTCAAGGTTCAGTGCAAAACAAATAATTATGTAAAACCGATTGATTGAAATATTTTTTGTAAGTTCGTGTACACATAAAGACTACCGGTATCCTACCTGATTGTTGTTCGTGTATGCTGCAGCGAACCTGTTGTCGGGACTTAGCACCAGCTGTTGCATGATGCCCTCGATGCCCGGATTGACATCGCGAGTGAGATCGCTGGTTGATAAGTCCCACGTAATGAACTTGTTAGAGATGGATACAATGTAGCGGTAATCAGAAGTAAGGCAGAACCCGAACACAGCAAACTGGTGGCCTTCCAATGAGTACTGAAACAGTGATTATTACGAGTAAGGAATCCAATGGAAAGTAAAATCAAATAATTGGACACAACAGACTTCTATTCTTATCAATTTGAGGAAAACTGTCCGTCATATGCTGGGTCAGTTTCGGTGATCTCTGAAATACGTTGAATATAGCCTCTTACCTGAGCTGGAACTGGTGACCATAGAGCATGGTACAGACCACGGGAGACATTGGCTATAGGATCGACCAGAAAATCCCTGATACAGTCACTTTTATCCATGCCAGTTTATGAGTAAATTTCAGTGATCCCATCTACAGACAATACCATCAAACATTAGATACTGCAACATAGGGTATAGCATTAGCCACCTACAAGAGATGGGAAGGGCGTGTGCTGTTGTGTTACTGAAGGATCACAATTCAGTAGAACTTGGAAGCACTTCTTATTGAGAATTGATACTAGAAGAATTGCCAGTTGTGTGTTTTTTAGATTTAGAGAAGGTGTACGATAGAGTGTAAAGAGAAAATGTGCTCAGCATCCTGAGGGATAACGCATCTGCTGCAGGCATCCAAAATTATTTATATTGAAAGCCAGTGAAAGCTGACGGTGGATTGGGTTCGTGGCTTCAAGTCACAGGAGAGAGGCAAGGCTGTAATATCTTACTGTTACAGTTCATTTTGTATATGGATCATTTGCTGAAGGGTATAAACTGACTGGTTGCGTTTCAATTGGGTGAGAACCAGGTAATCACTCTGACTTATGCTGATAACCTGGTTGTGATGACTATCCCACAACTAGTCTTATCACATTGCTTGAGCTGCCCTCCAGCGGTGTTATAGATGAAAAGAAAGCAGAATATTCTACAAAAGTCTTACATTGCTTGAGCAATGGTCTTACCTTAAGCTGCCCTCCGCTGGTGTGGTAGATCGGTGCAAGGCAGAATGTTCCGGGCCAGTCTCATCGCTTGACCCTCGTTCTAGAATGGTAGAACACTTCCTTGGTCAGCCGATCTTCTACTGTTACATTTCAACGCTACTATAAAATGCCTCGCATTCCTTTGGGGTTCTAACGAAGGAGCGTGGCACAGTCAAGATCTCTGAGACGAGCGAGAATGTATCATGCTCGTAGCCTTTTCTTGGTTATCCCACTGCGTCACCTTCCACGTTTATTGCTGGGATACAAGAGAGTAAATACAGTATTTATTTGACCAGTTCAACTAATATCACATTGCACCTGGGCTTCATTTGCGTCGAAAGTCTTAAGCAAGAGTAACAAGTATTTTCAGATTATCGGACGTTTCCTGCTGACGGTGACTCCGTTCCTGAGATATCTTGCTCTTGAAGATCTGTTTCGCTGGTGCTGTCTCTCTGGAATATGTGGGAATGAGATTATTAATGAAGTTTACAGTCTAAGAAAATGTTGAATGTCTTTCAAACACGTTGGCTCTTCCATCTCTGTTATCGTTTTAACCTTTTGTAGGTATCGTTTAATGTCTTCACCAAACCGATAGCAAGGAAGAATGTTATGAGCCAGCATGATCTCACTAGTCCTTGACTGTGCTCTTACCTTAAGCGGCTTTCCAGAATGGTAGCAAGGACGAATGTTTTGGATCAGTCTCATCACATTGCTTGGACCATGTTGTTACCTTGAGTGGCCCTTCAACGGTGTGATAGAGCGGTAGCAAGGCAGAATATTCTGGGCCAGTCTGATCACACTGCTTGAGTCAGGATCTTACCGTGAGGTGCGTTCCAGTGGTGTGATAAAATGGTACCAAGACAGAATGTCTGCACCAGTCCCATCACACTGCTTGAGCTATGTTCTTACCTTGAGCGGTCCTCCAGGCGTGTGTAGGCAGTGATAGAGTGGTAGCAAGGCAGAATGATCTGGGCCAGTCTGATCACACTGCTTGAGCAGGTTCTTCACGTTGGGGTTAGGCCCTATCTCTGGAAGAAGCCTGGCGACTAGCTGTGGGGCCAGCATGTCCGGGTACACACTGAGGATCGCCCCGCCGAGACGCAAAGCATCAGCTACCAGCATCAGTTCCCTTAAAATGAGAACATCGTTTCTACAGTAGTTTATATTAGCTATCGCGAGTACACTCACTGACAAGGAGCGTTCAACACCCAGAACGAGTGGTGAAAGAGAAAATATGCTTCTCGAGTTGAAAGTTTATGTGATCTTATATTAAAGAGTACAGTGTCAGATCAAATGGACAATGGACGTCCGAACTGATCCCACTTATGTTCGATTATGAAAGATCGAGGATGAGTCTGGCCACGGAAGGACCTCTAAATGACGCAGACAGTACCGGGATGCCAGGAGTGCAAACACAATGGTCATCTCTAGTCAGACAGAATCAAGATTCATTGCCATACGACGACGCTCGTCATCATTCTGTGGTGCGCTTAACTGGCTCGTGGATGTACAACTCACAACAAGATAAACAAGTGACAATTGAATGCCTCTTTTTACTACCTCGATAACAAATTCACTTGCATTGCAATTTCTTTTAAATCTCATACGTTGTCAACATGTTCTTCACTTAAACACTTTTTGAAACTGTCCTGGATTTTAAAGTGCCCATGCTACTTATGTGTAGCTATTTAAAACTTAGGCGATGAACTTACTACATTAAAACACGGGATTCTTAGATTTAAAAAAATACATAGTCTATTAAAATTCTAATTCTCAATAAAATCCATGGCAATTTTTCTTTATTTGCCGTATTCCTATGAACTTGGGATCCAAATTGTATCAGTCTATAATAAAAACTGCTCCACTAGGAGCATTTTGTAAAAAAAAAGAACACAAGAAAAATAAAGAGCGAGAATTGACAATGAAAATTAGTCTCAATTAATATTCAAAATATCGTCTCTGATTTTGAATTTCATTTGAAGAAAGAGTCATTGATAAAATTCAACATTTATATTCTGACTTCTCATCGAATAAAACTAGACTATGAACAAAAGCAAGAAAGCAAAATGACTCAGATGCTGCGAAATAATAAATTATGCGCCATCATATCATCATGGTGTAAGGTGAAGATAACTATTCAGTCACCGAACAGAAGTTTAAGCAAGCTGGAAGCACTTGCCCACGACTGAGTACCGCAAATAGTCTTCACACCGACGTTATAGTTGTATATGTGAGAGAAGTGCTGAAGTGCGGGAAATAGTAGAAATATAACTACTAGAGATTATAATAACTATACCTCTAAAAATAGGAAGGAAACTTATAGTTTTATATGATCGTTAATCTCGCGATCTTGAGTCATGGGACCTCCTTTTTACGTGAAATCGATACCACTGGATGTGGAATTTCACCTCGAAATTCGCACATGGATTAACAGAGAATCGAACCCGGTCCACCTAGGAGAGGGCCAAGCAGCTTCATCGTTGCGCCATCACGCCCTAACTCTACCTATGACAACAGCTGATGCATAGCACTGTTTTCCTACGCTGACGTAGATCCTAATCATGCAGTAAAATTTCGTACTATTAGGATGGTCAACTATCACGTATTGTACAGACGGCGTACTGAGTCAATTAATTCGCAACCGTATGGTCCATGGTAGTAAAAGAGTAAGGATTGGGAATCTGCTGCGTCGAATAGCACACATTTGAATATGTGAATTCGCTGGCTTTGTGACATATAAAGTGAATGTGTCTGATACAAATATTATTATTGTTATTATTGATAGGATACAAATGTTACCTGATTGCTTCACGGTCATCAAGGTTGCTGCAAGCATCTTCAAAGTCACTAAGAACGGCTTGTAGCGGACAAGAGGAGAGCTTTGCATGCAGCCACTCGTAGTTGAACAAGACGTTCTCGAACAGGTCCTGGAACCTCCTGGATCTCACTAGGTGGAAAGGAAGCTCTCCGAACTGGAAATAATGATGATGAGCCTTTAACATCCGACCTTGCTGGAACGTCGCTCACATTTTGAACTGACAGCAAGTCTTCTACTCTACACTTACATCCCTCATCAGCTTGCAAAGAACAAGGGGATTGGAATATCAGCGTTCACGGTCAAGTAATTAGCCTAATAGCAACATCTCTTCTAGGTGTCCCCGGGTGTAACTTACCCGGGCGAAATCCCACAACACTCACGAGAACAACCTAGAAGAATGGCTGGCAACAAAGGGAAGCAGTTTATCCGCAGTGTTACAAATGACCGTATTTTGATGCATACACGAAAATAGCAGTTCCGTTTGTGCAAAAGATTATAAATCATGGGTAGTGCCTAATTTAAGAATGCGTGGGTAGTCTAGCAATTGTTTGGAGTTAACGTAACCCTCTCAGTCTCAAATAATCTCTCCCTCTCCAGGGATGTTCCAAGTGAAGTTCCGTCACAGACGCATCAGTGAGATGGGAAGTTTAAATTGGTGGCGATCTCTTGACCTACCCAGTGGTCCAACTGGTATGGCATCAGACAACAAACTGACTGACCTCCGGGGAAAGCTGTACAGCGTTGCCAAGATGGAGCCCATCACGCGTCATGGCGCGCCTCGCTTGGAAGTGATGGGCTTCATCTCAGCAACGCTGTACAGCATTTCCCGGAGCGGCTAGCTGGTGAACCATGTCTTATTTCCCCGTACAAATACAAACCGCTATAAAATAAGTGAATTAATTTACGTATTTCACAGTCATACAGCATACCTTTTTGATGTATAAGGATTACAACGCGACCAAGAACTTCATTTTCTAACGACACCGAGCCGAGAAAAAGTTACCTTACAAAAATGATAACAACTTTGTTTCTTTCACACACAACATTTTGAAATTAATAAGCCAGTTATACAACATTCCAATGTATATTGTGTTAAAATTTGGATTCGATCTGATGACGGATTTGTGAGATAATCATTCTTAAATGTGACGCATGGTTGAAACACGCTTAAAAACGGGCACTTTTTGTGTTCTAACTGCGATAAAAAATATTAAAATATAAATTAAAAATGCCAAACCTACATGAACTATCGTAAAATAGAACGAAAAAAATGATGATGTTACTGGATTTTATGTAGATCTATTGGTTACTTCACAAACAACCTTCAAACTCGAGTGCACATAATATTTTGGTCGACAGTAGTATACTATTACGGCGCGGCGTCCGGTCATGGTGAGGCATACCGGCAGGGCAGATGTTTTCAGGACGGATTTAATATTGCGGGTTGCATAAAACTACACTAGAAGGGGCTGCTGAAACACCCGGTATATTGTGCTCTTTCAGATCTAATTCCATAGCTCTGAGATTCTGTTATCGGGGTCGCGAGCGGTTCATGAAATCTTAATCTACTTATTAAAGGTCTAGGTGGGAATATAGCGTATGGGTACAATATACAGTATATACATATACACACAGTATATGTGTGCATTATTCACTCTTTGTTGACATTTCTTACATACAGAATTACATCTCTTACCTTTGAATGTCATCCTTTGATGAAACATGCAACGTGTCTATAATATTCCGCCAATGAGCTAAGTAATATTGTTTCATTTAGAGGCTTGCAACATCATGGTATGAATCTCGTATAACTTACATGGATGCGCGTGGGGAATATAACTGATAATATGTGTTATTGTGATGCCTGTACAGGAGTGTACACTTGCAATTGGGTCTGAGATGGAAAAGAAGACACCATAGCCTTGCGTTAGATGGCATCACGGCATTTGCCCGGAGTATAGGCTACAGTAAGTGGAAAATTACAGAAAGTCACTTCTCAGATGAAATTAAAACCTACCTCCTCTCACGTATTCTCTCGAGGTTGCGTGAACACCGTCCCAGCCCTCAGGCCAGAAGTAAATTTCTCGGCAGAGCTGGGAAGCTTTAGGGCTTTGGATAAAAGATCAATAATTCACTTCAGCCTTCAATAACAATTCAAATTCTTTAAATTTTCTGTAACTCTTAAAACCAAACTTGCCACTGAGGAGTAGAATGCAACAGGGACGCAACCCAAGAATTTTTCTAAAACCGAGATATTCACAAATTTCAATACTGTTACTGTATTATACATGAAAGCAGCAATGATTAGTATCAACATTTAAAATCTTATAGAATCGGCACACTGACGACATAAAATCGTATTGGGGATGTGGCTTTATTGATGGCTATTGCTTAAATACTTAATTTTGGAAATTGAAATTATATTTATTTGGATTCGATGAAGAATTCAAGAGTTGCTCGATTAGTTGTTTTGGCCGCTATCACAAAAAGTACACAGATTCCTTTTTCTTTATGATAACCTGAGGCAAATGCAGTTGCACCAGTTTCAGCATTGGTTTATTCATGAACTTTATTAACTGTCCACCTCGTTTCGTAGTGGCTAGCATTCTTGACTGCCGCCGAGGAGGGCCGGGTTTGATTCCCACCTCAAACATCCTGGAAATGGTTTTCCGTGGGTTTTCACTTCTACTCCAGACAAATGCCGGGATGGTTCCTAATATAAGGCCACAACCGCCTCGTAGCCAATCCTCATCTGAAATACAAATACACACACTAATACAGCCATCACAATAACACAGGTTATCAGACAAAATTCACACACACACACACACACACACACAGCCAAGTACACGGAGATACATGACCACGATGTAGCAAAGTCCCTAAAAGGATCAACAACACCGTTAGTAACTGGGGAAGTTTATTTATTGATTCCATTTAATGTAATTTTTGTTGAACGTAGGCACAATCTAGGAAATATTTTAGGTAGTATTTTCTAGATCAACATTTGTATGGCTGGATTGGGTGCTAATATTAAATTTGATTTTAACAATATTGGTCCTTCAAAATTAAATAAGTTGAGATTAATAATGAGAATTTTATCTATAGCACTTACAAAATTAGCGTTTTTTCATGCAACCCATGTTTTATTAAGGCATCACTATTTATTTGTGATGGTTCTGTAATTCATAATACAAATCATACCTACAGTAAGTGCTACCGGACACATTCACATTGAAGCTCCCCACCACAGTTCAAATAAACAATGAATTCCTGAAAAGTAACCAATCATGCTGGAACTACCACAATTATGTTGACCCGTCGCTCAATTTTCGGTGGTTCAAATTTCCTTAGTCATCAGGCACTTTTGATTAGACTATTACTGCGTGGGCTCTTCGGACAGAACCAGGTACCGGGAGTGGACTAGTCTTGTTCGCCTTGCCTCACCGACACGCTGTACTGATTGTGTTGCACCAGTGCCAAGGAGGAACGGGCTCTTCGGACAGAACCAGGTACCGGGAGTGGACTAGTCTTGTTCGCCTTGCCTCACCGACACGCTGTACTGTTTGTGTTGCGCCAGTGCCAAGGAGGAACGGGCTCTTCGGACAGAACCAGGTACCGGGAGTGGACTAGTCTTGTTCGCTTGCCTCACCGACACGCTGTACTGTTTGTGTTGCACCAGTGCCAAATAGGAACGGACTCTTCGGACAGAACAAGGTACCGGGAGTAGACTGGTCTTGTTCGCCTTGCCTCACCGACACGCTGTACTGTTTGTGTTGCACCAGTGCCGAGGAGGAACAGGCTCTTCGGACAGAACAAGGTACCGGGAGTGGACTGGTCTTGTTCGCTTGCCTCACCGACACGCTGTACTGTTTGTGTTGCGCCAGTGCCAAGGAGGAACGGGCTCTTCGGACAGAACAAGGTACCGGGAGTGGACTGGTCTTGTTCGCCTTGCCTCACCGACACGCTGTACTGTTTGTGTTGCACCAGTGCCAAGGAGGAACGGGCTCTTCGGACAGAACCAGGTACCGGGAGTGGACTGGTCTTGTTCGCCTTGCCTCACCGACACGCTGTACTGTTTGTGTTGCACCAGTGCCAAGGAGGAACGGGCTCTTCGGACAGAACCAGGTACCGGGAGTGGACTGGTCTTGTTCGCCTTGCCTCACCGACACGCTGTACTGTTTGTGTTGCACCAGTGCCAAGGAGGAACGGGCTCTTCGGACAGAACAAGGTACCGGGAGTGGACTGGTCTTGTTCGCCTTGCCTCACCGATACGCTGTACTGTTTGTGTTGCACCAGTGCCAAGGAGGAACGGGCTCTTCGGACAGAACAAGGTACCGGGAGTGGACTAGTCTTGTTCGCCTTGCCTCACCGACACGCTGTACTGTTTGTGTTGCGCCAGTGCCAAGGAGGAACGGGCTCTTCGGACAGAACAAGGTACCGGGAGTGGACTGGTCTTGTTCGCTTGCCTCACCGACACGTTGTACTGTTTGTGTTGCACCAGTGCCAAGGAGGAACGGGCTCTTCGGACAGAACAAGGTACCGGGAGTGGACTGGTCTTGTTCGCCTTGCCTCACCAACACGCTGTACTGTTTGTGTTGCACCAGTGCCAAGGAGGAACGGGCTCTTCGGACAGAACAAGGTACCAGGAGTGAACTAGTTTTGTTCGCCTTGCCTCACCGACACGCTGTACTGTTTGTGTTGCGCCAGTGCCAAGGAAGAACGGGCTCTTCGGACAGAACAAGGTACCGGGAGTGGACTGGTCTTGTTCGCTTGCCTCACCGACACGCTGTACTGTTTGTGTTGCGCCAGTGCCAAGGAGGAACGGGCTCTTCGGACAGAACAAGGTACCGGGAGTGGACTGGTCTTGTTCGCCTTGCCTCACCGACACGCTGTACTGTTTGTGTTGCACCAGTGCCAAGGAGGAACGGGCTCTTCGGACAGAACCAGGTACCGGGAGTGGACTGGTCTTGTTCGCCTTGCCTCACCGACACGCTGTACTGTTTGTGTTGCACCAGTGCCAAGGAGGAACGGGCTCTTCGGACAGAACCAGGTACCGGGAGTGGACTGGTCTTGTTCGCCTTGCCTCACCGACACGCTGTACTGTTTGTGTTGCACCAGTGCCAAGGAGGAACGGGCTCTTCGGACAGAACAAGGTACCGGGAGTGGACTGGTCTTGTTCGCCTTGCCTCACCGATACGCTGTACTGTTTGTGTTGCACCAGTGCCAAGGAGGAACGGGCTCTTCGGACAGAACAAGGTACCGGGAGTGGACTAGTCTTGTTCGCCTTGCCTCACCGACACGCTGTACTGTTTGTGTTGCGCCAGTGCCAAGGAGGAACGGGCTCTTCGGACAGAACAAGGTACCGGGAGTGGACTAGTCTTGTTCGCTTGCCTCACCGACACGCTGTACTGTTTGTGTTGCACCAGTGCCAAGGAGGAACGGGCTCTTCGGACAGAACAAGGTACCGGGAGTGGACTGGTCTTGTTCGCCTTGCTTCACCAACACGCTGTACTGTTTGTGTTGCACCAGTGCCAAGGAGGAACGGGCTCTTCGGACAGAACAAGGTACCGGGAGTGGACTGGTCTTGTTCGCCTTGCCTCACCGATACGCTGTACTGTTTGTGTTGCACCAGTGCCAAGGAGGAACGGGCTCTTCGGACAGAACAAGGTACCGGGAGTGGACTAGTCTTGTTCGCCTTGCCTCACCGACACGCTGTACTGTTTGTGTTGCGCCAGTGCCAAGGAGGAACGGGCGCTTCGGACAGAACCAGGTACCGGGAGTGGACTGGTCTTGTTCGCCTTGCCTCACCGACACGCTGTACTGTTTGTGTTGCACCAGTGCCAAGGAGGAACGGGCTCTTCGGACAGAACCAGGTACCGGGAGTGGACTGGTCTTGTTCGCCTTGCCTCACCGACACGCTGTACTGTTTGTGTTGCACCAGTGCCAAGGAGGAACGGGCTCTTCGGACAGAACAAGGTACCGGGAGTGGACTGGTCTTGTTCGCCTTGCCTCACCGATACGCTGTACTGTTTGTGTTGCACCAGTGCCAAGGAGGAACGGGCTCTTCGGACAGAACAAGGTACCGGGAGTGGACTAGTCTTGTTCGCCTTGCCTCACCGACACGCTGTACTGTTTGTGTTGCGCCAGTGCCAAGGAGGAACGGGCTCTTCGGACAGAACAAGGTACCGGGAGTGGACTAGTCTTGTTCGCTTGCCTCACCGACACGTTGTACTGTTTGTGTTGCACCAGTGCCAAGGAGGAACGGGCTCTTCGGACAGAACAAGGTACCGGGAGTGGACTGGTCTTGTTCGCCTTGCCTCACCAACACGCTGTACTGTTTGTGTTGCACCAGTGCCAAGGAGGAACGGGCTCTTCGGACAGAACAAGGTACCAGGAGTGAACTAGTTTTGTTCGCCTTGCCTCACCGACACGCTGTACTGTTTGTGTTGCGCCAGTGCCAAGGAAGAACGGGCTCTTCGGACAGAACAAGGTACCGGGAGTGGACTGGTCTTGTTCGCTTGCCTCACCGACACGCTGTACTGTTTGTGTTGCGCCAGTGCCAAGGAGGAACGGGTTCTTCGGACAGAACAAGGTACCGGGAGTGGACTGGTCTTGTTCGCCTTGCCTCACCGACACGCTGTACTGTTTGTGTTGCACCAGTGCCAAGGAGGAACGGGCTCTTCGGACAGAACCAGGTACCGGGAGTGGACTGGTCTTGTTCGCCTTGCCTCACCGACACGCTGTACTGTTTGTGTTGCACCAGTGCCAAGGAGGAACGGGCTCTTCGGACAGAACCAGGTACCGGGAGTGGACTGGTCTTGTTCGCCTTGCCTCACCGACACGCTGTACTGTTTGTGTTGCACCAGTGCCAAGGAGGAACGGGCTCTTCGGACAGAACAAGGTACCGGGAGTGGACTGGTCTTGTTCGCCTTGCCTCACCGATACGCTGTACTGTTTGTGTTGCACCAGTGCCAAGGAGGAACGGGCTCTTCGGACAGAACAAGGTACCGGGAGTGGACTGGTCTTGTTCGCCTTGCCTCACCGACACGCTGTACTGTTTGTGTTGCGCCAGTGCCAAGGAGGAACGGGCTCTTCGGACAGAACAAGGTACCGGGAGTGGACTAGTCTTGTTCGCTTGCCTCACCGACACGCTGTACTGTTTGTGTTGCACCAGTGCCAAGGAGGAACGGGCTCTTCGGACAGAACAAGGTACCGGGAGTGGACTGGTCTTGTTCGCCTTGCCTCACCAACACGCTGTACTGTTTGTGTTGCACCAGTGCCAAGGAGGAACGGGATCTTCGGACAGAACAAGGTACCAGGAGTGAACTAGTCTTGTTCGCCTTGCCTCACCGACACGCTGTACTGTTTGTGTTGCGCCAGTGCCAAGGAAGAACGGGCTCTTCGGACAGAACAAGGTACCGGGAGTGGCCTAGTCTTGTTCGCCTTGCCTCACCTAACACGCTGTACTGTTTGTGTTGCACCAGTGCCAAATAGGAACGGGCTCTTCGGACAGAACAAGGTACCGGGAGTGGACTAGTCTTGTTCGCCTTGCCTCACCTAACACGCTGTACTGTTTGTGTTGCACCAGTGCCAAGGAGGAACGGGCTCTTCGGACAGAACCAGGTACCGGGAGTGGACTGGTCTTGTTCGACTTGCCTCACCTAACACGCTGTACTGTTTGTGTTGCACCAGTGCCAAGTAGGAACGGGCTCTTCGGACAGAACAAGGTACCGGGAGTGGACTAGTCTTGTTCGCCTTGCCTCACCTAACACGCTGTACTGTTTGTGTTGCACCAGTGCCAAGTAGGAACGGGCTCTTCGGACAGAACCAGGTACCGGGAGTGGACTGGTCTTGTTCACCTTGCCTCACCTAACACGCTGTACTGTTTGTGTTGCACCAGTGCCAAGTACGAACGGGCTCTTCGGACAGAACAAGGTACCGGGAGTGGACTAGTCTTGTTCGCCTTGCCTCACCTAACACGCTGTACTGTTTGTGTTGCACCAGTGCCAAGTAGGAACGGGCTCTTCGGACAGAACCAGGTACCGGGAGTGGACTGGTCTTGTTCGCCTTGCCTCGCCTAACACGCTGTACTGTTTGTGTTGCACCAGTGCCAAGTAGGAACGGGCTCTTCGGACAGAACCAGGTACCGGGAGTGGACTAGTCTTGTTCGCCTTGCCTCACCGACACGCTGTACTGTTTGTGTTGTACCAGTGCCAAGTAGGAACGGGCTCTTCGGACAGAACCAGGTACCGGGAGTGGACTAGTCTTGTTCGCCTTGCCTCACCGACACGCTGTACTGTTTGTGTTGCACCAGTGCCAAGTAGGAACGGGCTCTTCGGACAGAACCAGGTACCGGGAGTGGACTAGTCTTGTTCGCCTTGCCTCACCGACACGCTGTACTGTTTGTGTTGCATCAGTGCCAAGTAGGAACGGGCTCTTCGGACAGAACAAGGTACCGGGAGTGGACTAGTCTTGTTCGCCTTGCCTCACCGACACGCTGTACTGTTTGTGTTGCACCAGTGCCAAGTAGGAACGGGCTCTTCGGACAGAACAAGGTACCGGGAGTGGACTGGTCTTGTTCGCCTTGCCTCACCGACACGCTGTACTGCTTGTGTTGCGCCAGTGCCAAGTAGGAACGGGCTCCTCGGACAGGTTCCGGGAGTGGACTAGTCTTGTTCGCCTTGCCTCACCTAACACGCTGTACTGTTTGTGTTGCGCTAGTGCAAAGTACGAACGGACGAGAAATCTCAGTATATCCCTTCTTTCGAAGTGAATTGATGATTGGTTTTGCATTCTCTGTTTTATAGGCCCAGTTCATTGAAGGAAGATGCATAGATAGGTGTCTATGAACAAACGTCTATATTAAACATGTAGAAAATTCGAAGTATAATGGATAGTTCTGAAAATTTCTGGAATATTTCCAGTCTATCTGGAAAAAAAATCCTGAAAGTTCCCTGAAGGTTTAGGAATATACCCCAATAAATATGCATAAACCTAATTTTCCCAAAGCAAGTTTTTGCAAGTATTTCGCACTCACACCTCTGGCATGTATCGTCTTCCAACATACATGAGCCTACAATATAATCTTACGCACACCATGACTGCATGGGGAAGTTCGAAAGTTCCAATTCCAGCGCTGACACTAACCATCATGAGATCGTTTTTCCACACTTTCTTCAGGTAAACTTCGAGATAGTCCCTTGTCTCAACCGCAATCCTTTGCCCAAATGATAACACGTAACACTACAATAAAACAGATTTCCAGACAAATTCAACACACAGTTACAGTAAATGGTGCTGATGACCAAGATGGCCCTAGCCCTAAATTGAATCAACATTAATTCATCTGTTTATACACAAACGAGCTTCAAAAATAAGGTAACAAGAGCAGACACGCACATTAGTTGGGCACCGTTCTTGTCCAAGTTCTAGTCATCGATGCTGACATGAAAGTAACCTGCGTCTGGTCCCCGGGCTCAGTTTGAGGAAACACTTGGATGGTAACGGCGTCGCAGTTCGTCCCCCTAGTGAGGAAATCAACCAGAACCCCAGAATATCGTTACTCTCAGGAAGTACCGGTACGAGTATTTCGATTCCGATGTGAATCAAAAGAAACGCCTTGCTCTTAAAAGCCTTTATTCGCGGAAAGACTGTTTATTTCGAGGTGGACACGAAGGGTGTTTCCATGGTGTGTCATCATTTCATCTCCCGTTATATACGAAAAAAAAACCGGATCACACTAAGCAAAGCACGGCCACGTTTAACCATGTTTCCGTGTGCGTAGCCATCTTTCAACGGCGTATGATGCAACAACTGCTCCATCGAACGGCTGTTGTCCCCTGCTTCACCCACGAGGAGGAACATGTCACCCATGAGAGCTTTTGTTACCTTATTTTTTGAAGTTACCTTGTACAAATGTAAATTATATTACATCTATTACTACTGGATACCTTTCTTAGATTGTAACGTGACACTTTCCCTTCCTTGGAGTAGAATACAAGAGGCTGAACTGGCACCTTACGATCTGCAGAACCCTCCTTGTCCGTTAGATTGAACCTGGTGACAAAAATATTACCGTTTGTTAATTACGTTATCTCAGCAAGGGCTATGGGATCTATTTACGAATGGAGGAAGCTACTATTGACATGTGAACAATTGCGCACATGGTCACCAATTCCAATGCAATCAGTACGGTTTCTGAAAGCACGGTGTACCATGTTTGTTTACATGAAGAATACAATGGTAGCGTTGCTCCCAAGAACTACCGGGACGAATGGGAATCGGAAGTAACGCCTTGCTGTTGCAAAACAATACGTCGATACTGGGCCTATATTTTGGAATCAAATCATTATGTCCCATGAAAGTAAATTGAATATAGGCCTCTTACGGTTGCATGGGTGTCAAATTGTGCCACGCATTTGTAAAGTTTGTTTTCCAGCTGTTGTGTTTTATGATCGACCTTACATGCAGCTGTTTGTCCCGTATGTCTAAAAGCATGATGCTTTAATTAAACCATTGTTGGATACTTGCATTGTTCTTAGGAGGTCCCTTGTTTACCTTCTGTAAAAACCCATGACTGAGACATGTGGGCAGCCTTTTGTATGACAGACTTGCCTCCTTAATTGCTAATATTCTAGTGGAGCAAATTTTACTAACTCGATATTCCGCGATGAATAAAGTAGACTACTGTGCTTAGTAACGTTGGAATATCTATCAATGTTAGCACATCCTTTGTCGAGAATAAACCAGTGGAATTGGGGAAAAACAGCAATAAACATAAAATAGTTCTGAAGAAAATCCTGGTAGGAGACAGAGTTTAAGTCACTCCACAGCCCACGCCACGTGAAAGATGGATATGTTTTATATAGACACACACATTAGAAGTGTGTTGTGATATATCCACGTCAGGGAGGTATCCTTCTCACCTCGTGATATTCTCATCATGTCAAGAGATGGATAGAGATTGCGCAATTACCTTATTGTCGGGAATCGAGGCTTCCTCTTAACCCTCTCGTCCATTAGTATTTCATAAATAATTTGTAGCCTGGCTTTATTTTATGAATGCATTTTACGTAAATAGGAATTTTCATGCCATTCGCTTGAGCCAACTCATAACAAACAGACACTACTGTATTAAACCGAGGGTACATTTGGTCATTATTTTACTCGTCCGGGAGAAATACAAAGTTTTACTTTAAAATTCATGACGTTCAGACAGAAGGCTCACTTTATTTATAGAGGTGTTTATACTGTATGTTAACTTTGCCTGAACCTTCCATCGCATGTACTGACTGTATTTATAGTACGGGACTGGCTTTTCCCTCGGTAATCTATTTTTCATATGATGGAGGAACAAATGTAGCCTACGTTATACATATAAATGACCGAATCTGTGTGAGATTTTCCATGCCTTAGGAATGTGGCAAGTGATTGCCAAAAGGTAAGAGTGGTACGTTAAGTAGCTTCTCTGCTAACGACGGGTATTTTAGTCATGCAAAAATGTATTGTAGGAGGGTAATTATTGTGTGTTAGACCTCCTTGTGGCTCCTCCTCACGTCTGATGAATTACGTTTTACCTTTAAAGTGTTGCATTTCAGAATACTATGTAGATACATCTTCCTGGTTTAAAACGTGCAAATTCTCGGCAAATGGTAGAAATAAATGTGGAATTTACTGGATATTATAATACACACATCAAAAAAAGTTTTGCATCACCTCGGTTCCAAGAGTTCTGGAACCTTTAAATACAAAGGGAATAGAGATCAACACAAACAACATTTCAGCTCGTTTTATTGCTCATGAGACCCACACATTGCATGTTGTACCATCATACAGCTAGACTTTCAGCATTTGTGGTCCAGATTGCAGTACACACCACTACCTCTAATACCCAGTAGCACGTCCTCTTGCATTGATGCATGCCTGTATTCGTCGTGGCATACTATCCACAAGTTCATCAAGACACTGTTGGTCCAAATTGTCCCACTCCTCAACGACAATTCGGCGTAAATCTCTCAGAGTGGTTGGTGGGTCAAGACGTCCATAAACAGCCCTTTTCAACATATCCCAGGCATGTTCGATAGGGTTCATGTCTGGCGAACATGCTGGCCACTGTAGTCGAGCGATGTCGTTATCTTGAAGGAACGCATTCACAAGATGTGCACGATGAGGTCGAGAATTGTCGTCCATGAAGACAAATGCCTCTCCAATATTCTGCCGATATGGGTGCACTATGGGTCGGAGGATGTCATTCAGGTATCGTAAAGCCGTTTCGGAGCCTTCCATGACCACCAGTGGCGTACGTCGGCCCCACATAATGCCACCCCAAAACATCAGGGAACCACCACCTTGCTGCACTCGCTGGACAGTGTGTCTAAGACGTTCAGCCTGACCAGGGTGCCTCCAAACACGTCTCCGACGATTGTCTGGTTGAAGGCATATGCGACACTCATCGGTGAAGAGAACGTGATGCCAATTCTGTGGGGTCCATTCAGCATGTTGTTGGGCCCATCTGTACCGCGCTGCATGGTGTCGGGGTTGCAAAGCTGGACCTCGCCATGGACGTCGGGAGTGAAGTTGCGCATCATGCAGCCTATTGCGCACAGTTTGAGTTGAAACACGACGTCCTGTGGCTGAACGAAACGCATTATTCAACATGGTGGCATTACTGTCAGGGTTCCTCCGAGCGGCAATCCGTAAGTAGCGGTCATCCACTACAGTAGTAGCCCTTGGGCGGCCTGAGCGAGGCCTGTCATCGACAGTTCCTGTATCTCTGTACCTCCTCCATGTCCGAACAACATCGCTTTGGTTCACTCTGAGACGCCTGGAAACTTCCCTTGTTGAGAGCCCTTCTTGACACAAAGTAACAATGCGGACGCGATCGAACTGCGGTATTGACCTTCTAGGCATGGTAGAACTACAGACAACATGAGCTGCGTACCTTCGTCCTGGTGGAATGACTGGAACTGATCGGCTGTCGTACCCCCTCCGTCTAATAGGCCCTGCTCATGCATGGTTGTTTACATCTTTGAGCAGTTTTAGTGACATCTATGAACAGTCAAAGGGACTGTATCTTTGATACAATATACACAGTCAACGTCTATATGCCGGAGATCTGGGAACCGAGGTGATGCAAAACTTTTTTTGATGTGTGTATGTTGGTATTTTCCTTGTGACTATGCTTTTATGATCTCCCACCTAGTTCGCGCAAGTGCGGGTTAATATGAGTCACCCAAACGGGGGCTGCTACACGTTCTCCATTCATTTTGTGTTCCGTCTAAGAGGCCACCTGTTGACAAATTTGGCGACAGTTGACAGTTCTTGGTGCGATGTTGCCCGCCAGATATTTGAACACAGTTACCTTATCAGCCCTTTTTCCCGTTTCCTAAGTAACTTGGTACTGTAATACAATTTCATGTTCTGAGGATATTTCCTTGTGCAATTCACTGCTTTCATTAGATGGAGGGCAGCTCCAATTCAGTTGGCCGTTAAAAGCACACATTTACAGTACATTAATTTGATGATTTTTGTCATATCAGATAATTTTTTAATTGTATGGAGAAACGGTCAAAGGGGAAATTTCTTTCTCAAATTGCATAGTGAAGCAAAACCCTAGTACACAGAAGCTCATCACAAGAATTGGGTATCGCACTTTATCACTCACCAACAAAACCAATCATTCTATGGCTCGAGTAGGGAGCTCTAGTTTAGAGATACGAGAATTATGTAGTTGACAACGGCCATCTTGAATGTTTTTTATACTTGCTCCAGGAAAATTTCGGGATTTATCCTTATTTCAAGTTCCGGGGTTCTTATCCCAATCCTGAAACCTAACTACGGTTCCATACAGTCACCTTAAGAATGCAGGTCATCAGAAAACTTCCACACACACAATTAGACGATGCTGATATCCACGATGTCCCTTGCCCCAATATGAGGCAGCAGTAACAAAAACAGCAACAGCAACAACACTGCTTATTGTTGTTTAAGTTGACGTCCACTTGTTGTGTAAGAAGCGAGAGGGCTTGCTTTGCTCAGTGATTCTTTCATTATTCAAGCAACAATCCTAATTTTCATCGAAAATAATTCATTATAGTTGCTTCATTTCAGGGCCTACAGACAGTACAGTCATCAGCCCCGTGTGCTTTCTGTATGTGCGAAACTTTTCCTGTCATGCCTGTACTGACGTGTTATAAATATATATATATATATATATATATATATATATATATATATATATATTTGTACCTTAGGGCTATCCCAGCATTTTCCTGGAGTGAGTGTGGAACAACGAGGATCTTACCAGTCAACCAGTCAACGCGGCTGTGGAGGTAGCTAATACCTGCTTGGAGATGAATCTCGTACCTGTGCCGCTGTATCTCAGTAAACTTGAAGGGTTTGGGGTTCCCGCCACCCCAGATCCCCAGATAGTAGTCAGCAATGGAGGAGTGGAAGTAGAACGCCATGTTCATGTTCTTGAAGTAGCGTTCCTTTGCCGTTTCTCGAAATTGTCTAAAAGTAAATAAGATTCACTCTTTAATTTACTGGCATTGTTTTAAGGGGAGAAACATCTAGGTCATCTGCCCCTAGGCATTAGAGGTTTACTAAATACAGTAGAGCGTCGATAATCCGGATTCATTCCGGTAAAAAAAGGTTAAAGTGAATACATTCACGCATAGCCTATATACTGTAGCTCTTCAGTCGGTCGACACAATTGTGCTCAATGACTGGGCGGGGTACAAGATAAAAGTACTGTATGTAAATACACTCCTGGAAAAAATACATGTATTAATTAATTAATTAATTAATTAATTAATTAATTTATTTATTTATTTATTTTTGTCATGTGGCCTCCTGCGAGGCCGAGAGCAGGTCTTTCTAGTCGACGCCCGTGGGCGACCTGCGCGTCGGGATGAGAGATGGAATGGATGAAGATGAATCGTGGATTTACACATCGGCTACAGGCTTTCATAAATAGCCTAGGTGTATGAGAAGATTTCTTTTAAAATTAAGGCAGCCAATGGCAATTTTATTTTCAGGATGGGTCAGGGAACGGATTTTGGAAGGAAATCGGCCGTTGGCCTACTGAAAGGAACCGTCGTGGCATTTGCCTGGTGGTGAAAAAGGGAAATCACGAAAGCCATATTCAGGACGGCCGAGGTGAGATTCGAACCCACCCTCTCCCGATGTCAGCGAGGCACGAGTTCGCGCGTTAGGACTCTTGGCCACCGTGGCCGTGAGAAAATGAACATACATTGGCCTTAAAAAATCGCGAATAAAGATATGTGGGTGCGAGCCTCGGAGGACCAGATCCGAATCCAAATTAAGAGGAGAAAATGGAAGTGGATCGGACATACTCTCAGGAAATCGGAAAATGATATAGGAAAACAAGCCCTTGATTGTAATCTACAGGGTACTAGGAGAAGAGGAAGACCTAAGCAGTCAGAGCGCGAGGTGGCGCAGGGGTTAAGCTCTTTGCCTCTCACCAAGGTGGACCGGGTTCGATTCCCAGTCAACGCATGAGAGATTTTCGAAGTGAAATGCCATGTCCTATGGTTTGGATTTCACCTAAAAAGGAGGTTCCATGGCTCATGATCGCATGATTAACGGTCACGTAAAACTAAAACTTCCTTCCTTCCTAGAGTAAATAAACGTGGCCTTATGGACGAATGTTTACCTTCTTAGAAATCGCAAAGGCAGATGTTTACGGGAGGGAGCACGTTCCTGAACTGCCTATCATCAGCGTTTTACCAAGAGTCTACTTTCAAGAGAATTAATTGTGAAACAAGACAGTACAAAGACAAGTTAGAGGAACATGTTCATAGAATACTATTGCAGTTTTATTTCTCTATGACTCTTTGATTTTATTTTGATTAAAATGTGCATAGTGTATAGACTATACGATGTACACACTCATTAACGAAATAAAACAACGCACCAATAAGGAATTGTCACAAGACAATGTAAGTTATAAGTACTCCAGTCGTTCGTAATGGCTCTCCAGCCCATATCACTAGTAGTAATCGTACTGTGTTGCTCCACAGGAAAATATGGATCACTTCTAGGATGAATGGGTTCGGAATCGAACCCACTTCTTTTCAGTTTTACATCACAAGGCTGAGTGGACCCCATTCCAGCCCTCAGAAATGTCTTGGCAAAGCCGGGAATCGAACCCGGAACTCCACGGTGACCGCAAAGAGTGCTAGTCACTACACCACGAAGTGGCTGGAATTTATTGTAATATTGCTGTGTTCAAGGCAAAATTGTAGGCTTTATTTCCTTACCTGGTGCCACATTTAACCTATGGTGTGTTGTGTTGATATGGGAACTTTGTCTTTCGGAACAAGTTGGTCTAACTTTCAACTATTCTGGAACCGATTTATAAGCCTGATTTCTTTTTCCTAACCCCACATGTCCGTGTCTGCGGAATTCTCCCATATAGAGTGTAACTAAACTGGTGTATTGCATATAGTCTATAATAACTGGTCGAGGATATTGACAAGGCACCTGTTATGATCCTCACCTGTGATACCAATTCATGACGCTAACTCCATCGGCCTCGCGCTCTGACAGATAGTTGGGCAAATCGTTCCGAATGCGTGTCCATAGCAGCGGAGGGATACGTCGTACTGGCGGAAGATGGTACTGGTACACGTCGTCCAGAACCTTATCGTCCAGGGATATGAGATCTTCAAGCTCAGATTCGGACAGACCACTCTTAGCTGCCGTGATATAAGCCAAAGCATGGAACACCAGGATTCGACCATGCTGAAGAGAAACCCAGTTATCAGCATATAGCAGTACAGAAGCATTGCTGCTATGGCAGAAGAGAATAGCTAAAAAGGATATCAGCAACATGTTTACCTGGAGTAAGTAAAATTTACGTATAAGTACCATAATATAAATACACACAGCAAGACAGTCAACACACTACATATGGTACGGAGAGAAGTAACATTTTCAAAATTTGAAACAACTTCTGATCGATTAAATTTATTTTAAATACATTTGATAACGAATTACTCCTACCGCCGGGAACACTGATCATCCCATTTTATTTTCACCAATCCAACATGCAGGCGCCGTGGCACGAACTTTTTCCCCAGTATACCATGAATGCGAATAATATACAGTTCAAAAATAATTAGGGGAGCATGTTTTTGAACGGATGCCGTGCTACACAAACCAATACCTCACACCCATGTATATTACCAACTAAGCCTTTATTCTTTACAGTTGACGTATACAAAAGAATATCGATGGATTCTCGTTCATTTTCAGAACATAAACGGAAATGTCAAAATAGTGGCGAAAATAAAGTGACAACAGTACTCCAGGGTGGATTTTATCACAGTTGGAGAGCTTCAGTATGGTGTATGTCCTCCACGAGCATTTATCGCAGCTTGACACCTACTGATATCGCGCCAGGAGTTGGCAGTTGGGTTTGAACTGCAGATGTCTTCCCGCTCACTGCGTATCGCACATTCCAAAAACATTCAGTTGGTTACTACTTGCTTCACTCACTCAGCACATTCCTTCTTTCACTGGCTGCGTGTCGTGTGCTGCAATAAGAGCGATTGGCATGCGCGAAGCCGATATATTTATGTTTGGAATATGCGGGCCGCGCATGCGTACTGCGAGACGCCCCGCACCCCGTCGCAGCGTGTTGAACTGCCATCTCCTGACGCGATGACGTTACGTGGCATGCTCCATATAAGTCGACGGAGGTCACGTTGCGGTATCAGGTCCCATTCTTCAATGAGATAATGTTCGAGGTCTTGGAGCGTCTGTGGTGGAACAGGACGCCCACGAACACTTCTGTAAATCCTATCCCACACATGCTCGATGGGATTAAGGTCGGGACTCACTGCTGGCCATTCCATCTCTTGAATGCCCAGTTCTCGCAAGACAGCTCTGGTGATGCATGCTACATGAACCCAGGCATTGTCATGCATTAGTACGAATTCAGGGCCAACATCGTATGCAGCAGACGTATGCTCGATGTACCCCGCAGCAGTAAGATTACCATGGACGAAGACAAGATCCTACGGCTATCAATACTGATGCCACCACACACCATCACAGAACCTTGTCTGAATCAGTCGACTTCCTGGACAATATTTGGCATGTACTGCTCACCGCGGCGCGGCGTCTCCATGCACGTTGACGTCCATCACGCTGTGTCAGGAGAAATCTGGACTCATCTGTGAACAACACAGGTCTCCATTGGCGAAGTTGCCAGTTGACGTGGGTACGGGCAAACAGAAGGCGAGCTGCATGATGTTGCTTCGTTAAACGGGGCACTCGAACAGGTCAACTGGGTCGTAAGGACACTTCTCTTAACCTGTTCCTTACTGTATGGTCGGACACCGTGACTCCAGTGACCCTCCTGAGGTCTTGTTACAGTTCTCTGGCAGTTGCTGAACGACGCCGAAACGCACAGATGGTCAGATATCGGTCATCTTGTGGGGTTGTCATGCATCCACGACTTTGTCCAACCCTCCTTGTGAACTGGCCTGTTTCATTGTAGCGATTCCACAAGCGTTGAATAACTGACGGAGAGACATTGAGATCCACAGCAACACGTCGTACAGTCCATCCTGCCTGGATCAAAGTGACAGCCCTTGCGACTTGAACCTCGTTAAGATGGCATGTGCTGGATTACGTACAACGTGCTCAAATGGCCGCAGTAGTCTGTGTACCTCACAACAACACACGGACGCACCGATATGCACTTTGTTTTGAGGCGTCACCTGCCATTTTAACGTATGGCTACGCCTACAGATGGAGTATAACTTCGATTTTACATACCCTGCGTAGATAAGGTCTCAAGGCATGCTGTACGACCATTGGAACCCCATCTACAAAATTAACGTTCACATACCAGACGTTACAAAACATGTTCCCCTAATTTCTTTGAACTGTGTACGATAAGGATAGGGTATTAAAAGTAACTTCACAAATAATGTATCTTCAGAAAACATGCAATCACAAGCCAACACTTGTCAACATTTCAAAATGGTATTGCTCCATCCGGTGATCTTATCACTGGAGAGTTGCAAAACTCCCTATCACAAATCTGTAGTAAGAGTTAAATACGATGGCAATTAATTCCTATCAACTATCTTGAAAATTTCTAGACGGTGGCAATGAGAATTTCTAGGAATTAGTTAGTAATTGTTATTTTAAGGGCGGAACAGCGAGGTCATTAGTTTAAATACCTTGTATCATATTGAATCAATCACAGCGTAACTTGTTAAGGTATGCTGCATTATGTATTTCAGTCCTAGTGGTGTTGAAGGATGGAAGTGGATACTCGATGACAACATTCTCCGTTGTTTTCAGCTTGTCACCACAATCACAGTTTGGGAAGTTCCTCCACGTCCATACACCCTGACCAGATTTGATACATCTTAGAAATCTCCACTGACAGACGTCTATAAATACCAAAGATAGGACAGTTTGAGGGTGAAGAGTGCGACTAGAACAGTTCATTACCACAAGAATATCAATGTCCGGTACTTTTCGGTCTCGTTCGATATTCTCCATTCTCGTAGGTTCACAAGGTAATGTTGAACCATTTATTTTGAATCCCTACACAACAAGCCTCAGTATCAGTGCCATATTGCCCAAGTGAGAATGTCGAGAATTATCGTTAACGATCCCGGTAATATCAGTTCCGGAACCAACATTTCCGTTGTTCTTTCTCGGCTCACGAGACCGATCGGAACTGAGGAGCTATTTGTCCGGCTCTAATGTCCACTTCCTCTACCTTCGCGGACAAGCTGAGCAGGCCGATGCGCTCTCAAACTCCCCCAACCACCCTAGAAGCGCTCAGCTGTGCATCACTGCCCTACACATTACTTCGAGTTTGGCTCTTGGCTCAGGAACTAAACAAGAAAGAAAAGAAGAGTGAGTTCATTATTTATTTGGATATAAATGTGCATTATCTAAATTCCTGAATAACTTACCTTGTTAGTCACAGAAGTTTGAACCCGGCCAGGAATATTGTTACAACTAAGGCCCGGATAGTTATGTGTTTAAATATTTATTATTTAACTAAATATTTTCTATTTATTTACATATTTTTGCCGTTTTTATAATTAAATGTATAGTCTGGCGAATGTATTCCTAAGTTCATATTTCCTTTTTTGGTGGTATGTTGTACTCCTTGTATGACTCCAGTCCACATATTTGACCCTTGGCAATTCCAGTAATTTGCTTCTCTATTTCGTGAATGTACCCTTGTCTCTGTATTGTGGTAGTATATCAAGACAGGAATGCCCCGATCATTATGTATAGCAGTGGGGGCTGGAGTCAACAGTCTCATTAAGCCTCTAATAGTCCTTACCTTGATGGGAAAATTTACTTGAAATTACAGTGGTCTGAGAAACTTGCGAGTATTGACAGAGTGCTATGCAAGTTCTTGAAGTGACCTTTCCTTCTGCTCTTTAGAATGAAATTCGAAAACAGCACATACATGATTTCGTATCGTGCATTTGCAGTAAATATTGTAGGATTATGAAACTGGGGCAAGCCCCAATCTATCAAGCGGGAAAAGTTGTAGTGGACGTTTCAACTACAGTATATTTCGAGTAACTGGGAGACACAAATATGATACAATTTTAAGAAAATATATTGGTAACTTAATCACATATGTTCCACTTTTAAGCACATAAATACATATCTCTGAAAAGTTAAGCACATAATTATCCGGGCCCCGGTTATAACTCACAAAGATAGCCATATTTGGGATCAAGTTAAGACTGCTTCAGAACAGCTTTTCGGGTCATTAGACCGTGTAAAACGTTTTTATTTAATATTTTCTGACGTTTCACCAAGTGCGGTTGCCATTATCAAAGATTTGTTCTGATAGCCTGAGTGGTGCTGTCTGAGGTTTAATAGACTATTGGAATGTTCTCTAAAATTCATGAAACTTGAGCGATTTCCGGTAGTTTCTGGTTGACAGTTCTATTGTTTTTGTTCCCGCGTGGCAATGTTATTGATATACTCTTATATGATAGGTTAAAGAGAAGCAATTGGAATTTATGAACATCCACAAAATTACAATAGAACAATGGAAGTACTCTATATGAACAATATCTAGCGGCCAGTTGTTAACCATCTCCTGGACCGTGGATGACGTCACGCTCCATTCCCCTCCACAGCCACGTGCACGGTCGGAGCATCCCACAGCAGCCAACTTATTACATAAGAGAACATTGGCACGCGGGAACTAAAACAGTAGAACTGTCTACCACAAACCCCTCAAGTTTCACGGTGTTTCCAGTACATTCCAACAGTCTATATAAACTTTAAGCTATTCAGAATAAAACTTTGAAAATGCCAAACGCACTTGTTGTTGAAGTTATCCAGAAACGTTATACACGGCCTAATAACCCAACGATTACTCAACCAGCCGTGAAAACCTACACCAGTATATCAAGATAATCCCTAGAGCTGTGCAGGTAAGAGGCTTGTCCCGTGAGTCAACCTTGCATGAATTTGTGATCTTGTAATTTTCCTGTAAAATGCATCGTTTCTTTTAAATCACATATTACTTCAAATGCTGTATTATAACTTTATGAAACACATTATCCATAGATCAGTGGCGTCATGAGACACGCTTAAAAAGGGCAACTGTGCCTGTGAGCTCAGGGGTGGAAGTCCATGGTTGGGGTGTGAACTCAAGATCAGAAATGTTGTTTTACCGTTTAGAAATGAGAGAAGAAGAAGGGTACGGTGAATTCTGTTCATGACGACACTGCCATAGATAATCTACGAATCTCCTTACCTGTTTCTCAATTCGCTCGAAGAGCATCATAATAGAGTCCATAACCGTGGATGCCAGGTGCGTATCCTGAGGTTTGGTGTAACTCCTCCAACGACAAATCTCAGCAAAGACCAGCTTCACAAAGATGGGAAGAGAACATTGTCCGATGGCATTCGCTACAAGTCGCCATTGATAATTAGTCAAGTCCCGACAAGCTGTTTTCATCCACATTCTGTGAAAAAACAATGAGTAGACCTAGGAACATGCATCAAGATGAACTTACATTAGCTACAACTAAAGACAGATGCGATTTAGAGGGGAGAA
Organism: Meconema thalassinum; assembly: GCA_946902985.2. Lineage (NCBI taxonomy): Eukaryota > Metazoa > Arthropoda > Insecta > Orthoptera > Tettigoniidae > Meconema > Meconema thalassinum. The sequence goes on along the minus strand of OX336389.2, from coordinate 881,688,035 downwards.
GCCCCCCTCTGTCGCAACATATCTCCTTGTTATTTGCTGACAATTTAGTGAACATTATTATTATTATTATTATAAAATTATAACAAATTTTATATTGCACTAAATTATGTTTTATATTTTATATTCCATATTATTTTCATTGTAATACGCTGCCTTATAACAATACTGTATATCATGAAACGTTTCCATTTTGTTCACAATGACCAATTCCTACGCGGAGATTATATCCGGATCAGGAGCAAAAGTGACCAAGATAAAAAAAGTTTGTGGCACAAGTGAGCTGTGCATCAGTTTCGTTCATCCAAAACTGTAGTTTGTTGTTTCAAAATTACATGTGAGTTGCAAGGAAATGTCCGGGTAGTGTTGCTACTGCAAGCGTTAGTAGTGGACAGTGTGGTAAATTTGAAGTTCTGTCCTCAGATGTGATAACTTATTAAGAGCACATATAATTGAATTTAGCGAGTTCAAGTAATTTATTACATACCAGCAGACATCGACCGAGCTCTTCCTGTCATTGTCAGTTTATTACTAGGCTTGGAGACATCGTGCACTCATGTAGGCCTACATTAATTCATTCTTGTTGGCAAGGAAACTACTGTGCGTCTGGTGGAGTACTTTTCCAGCATGCAGGGAAGGAGTGACGAGTTCCACATTTTGGAAATACTGGCTGCTGACTTAGCCTAACTCGGGCGTAATGGGGGAGGATGCTGTATTTACAACCATACCACCTATCAGTTATTGTGCTATAACAGGCAGAGTGTTGGAGTTTATTTATTTATTTATTTATTTATTTATTTATTTATTTATGTATTTTGCAGTGGCGAAGTTAGGGCTCGTGGCCCTCTCTTACACTTAACCACATAGTTATAATAAAATACACAAATACTACCATTGAATAAGATACGTAAACTAGAAATTAAGTTAGAACAAAACAGGACATAAAAAATAAAGATAGCAATGCACATCAAACAAAGAAACATATAAAATTGTTACCTGAAACAATAATAATAATAATAATACTAATACTAATACTACTACTAATAATAATAATAAGTGATAGTGTTAGATCTAGTAAATAACTGGGTATTTTGATTTTTATTTATATACCATAATGGCTCAATCATGCTGTCTATCATCCATCAGCAGTCACACGAAACAGTCAGCGGTGTTCAAAAGGAAATCTCTGCAAGCAGTCTTAAATTTTGTGTAGGTCTTGCAATTCCTTACGTCAGCTGGGAGTGTATTCCAAAGTCGCGACCCAGTCACAACGAAGGATTTATTGTACTTGGAAGAGTGGCTAACGGGAATAGCGAGGGAAGAGCCAGATCTAGTATTAATATTATGAAATGAGGACAGGAAATGAAATTTCGAAGAAATATACAGTGGGAGATTTTCGTCTAGGGTTCGATATACCGACGTCAAAATATGAAAATTTCGACGCCCTTCAGGTTTCAGCCAAGATGTAGCTAGGGGTTACGTGAGAATCGTAATTCAAGTTGAAAGCAAACCGAAGACTAGAGTTCAATGCTCGTTGCAGTTATTTAGTTTGTTCGCTAGTTGCATCAACAAGGACCACGTCGCAATAGTCAAGTATTGGTAGTATCAAAGTCTCAATAAGTTTTATCCTCACGTCTTGTGGTAAAATGTCCTTATGCCGTTTGAGTGGGTGTAGCGTCGCGTACATCTTCCTGCAAGTATTACTTAGATGTGCAGACCAGTCAAGAGTTTCAGTCAGAGTCATACCGAGGTTTTTCACTGTTTTACTAAACGGGATTACGGTTGCATTTAAAGTCACATGAGGGATAGTGTAGTTTTTATACATGGAATTCAATAATCCCTGCGAGCCGATTATAATAACTTGGGTCTTTTTGGGGTTGAGAAGGAGAGTGTTATCGCTAGTATACACACTGAGTTGTTGCAGGTCGGTGTTTACATCTCGTATCGCGTTCGCTATATCTTTGATACCAACGTGACAGTAAATTTGGAGGTCATCCGCATAAAGATGATATCTATTATATTTTATTACTGAGGAGATGTCATTAATATAAAGGACAAACAAAAGAGGACCAAGAACGGAACCCTGAGGGGTTCCTGCCTTCCTGAGTCGCCACTGTGAAGCAGTATCTTGTGTTATTACACATTGCATGCGATCTGTAAGATAAGCGGTGAAAAATTTTAAAGCCTCATTACCGAAAAGGCATGCAAGTTTCTTCAACAATGTCTGGATATGTATCGTGTCAAAAGCCCTACTGAAGTCAAGGAGTGTGAGTATTGTCACTTGTCTTTCGTCCATTGCTTGTCTGATATCATCAGTCACTTTTAGTAAAGCAGTTGCTGTGCTATGGCCCTTCTTGAAGCCAGATTGAAGTGGATCCAGAAGAGAGTGAGCGTGCAGGTATTCCAGTATTTGAGTATGTACCAACCGTTCTAACGCTTTGGAAAGAGCGGGGAGAATAGAAATTTTACGGTAATCGGATAGAAGTTTAGAGCCTGGGTTCTTGGGAAGTGGGATTACATTAGCGTACTTCCAAATTGCTGGTAATATGCCGTTTTTGAGACAGTGATTAAAAATATGGGTGAGAATGGGTAGAATAGCGCCAATGATATTATGTATGAAAGTTATAGGAATATCGTCGACACCACTAGCTTTCGATTTAACCCTAGAACTGCTGCAGGTTTATCTGTCAAATGCTGCAGTCAATTCCCATAAAGTACACACTAAAGGAATTTGGTATCTGTAAGCATACTGTGTTCATGAATATGACTTAAAATACATCAATAGAAAGCTGAAAGACTGTTCTATATTATATTGATATAGGTGAATCATTCAGACTCGTCAGTTTGAATTAATCATAAAAAGTATTTTATAAAAAATAAAAAAATAAAAAAATATTGACTTTTCTGCTCTAGTAAACCATATTGCCGAGTTAAAGGTTCGTCAGAGACATCATAAATGAAAAGTTCATATTTGTTTTACTAATTCAAGAAACAGTTTCAAATAATTCCTGTTATTTACTAAAAAGAAAATTATTTTTACAAAAATATGACATTTCTCGATTTTGAAGTACATAATCGGCGCGCGATTACGGGGAGGCAAGTTCACAGGCCCAGGATGATGAACGATAAACGGTACATTTTTACCTGGAAAGTCACTTTATTCGGGTTGAATATCAGTCTAGTTCACACTTACCCCTTCACGGCTAACATTAGGCATGTGTACAGGGTCTGTCGGAACATGATAAACATCGCTTGCATTGATGGGGATTTCCATAACTTGCGTGACATCCTGTTCGCCGGTATCACTGCCTCTACTTTCACCATCTCCATTTTCATACGAATCCACACAATAATCACTGTCATCGTCCATACTATCACACGAATCGTCAAAAATCAAGTGCTCAATTTCTAAATCGTCTACATGGTTGGCGGCCATTTTGCTCAATGCAACTTCAATATCAACATGGAAGTACTTACACTTCTGCAGCCAAATAATAGCTTGCATACTGTCATTTGTTTGCCAAAGACTTACACTACGAAAGATAAAAGCATCGGGAACCAGCATGACTTGAAATTAGTGCCATCTGAAGGCTAAAAGTAGTACTATATTTGAATTCCAAGACCGTCTTTCAGAGAGACGGTCGCACTTGATTAAACAACACACCGTCTTCCTGAAAGACGGTCCGCAGTTCTAGGGTTAATAGAATACAAGACTTTCTTAACTTCATTAGTGCTGACAGTACGAAAAGCTAAGCATGGGCGACTTTGTGGGAAAAATGATGGGTCATTATTTACATGAGGTATGTTAAGCGGATTAGACTGAACTCCCTCTTCCGTGAAATACGCATTTAAATCGTCAAGTGGAATGTCAGGTACTGTACCCGAAATACCTACCATCAGCATGTTGGAATCCCACGAAGACAGCTGGATCGTAGAGCCTGGAAACCCCGGCTATAAAATTTGCCAGATTCTACCCAACATAAGACGAGGAAATGGGGTACAGGAATTCCTAACTGAGACTACGTTAAGAAAAACCATGGTGAACGACATAAGGAAGCTCAAAAGCACAAGAATAACAATGAACGCAATCTCTGGTGTGTGGGAAAACCACTGAAATACCCACCGCTGGCCTTCTTAACGTGTTCTCTTATCGTTTCTATAAAGTACCACACTTCGAAGATTTTAAATTGATCAAAAAGAAAATTTATTCAGGAAAAGAAAATATAGTGTAAGTCACTATATTATACTTCAAGGCAGAGTGCCCAACTTCCATCCGAAGTTTCATGAACATGGGAGAAAAATGCCAGCCCCCACAATCATCAATGTTGTTGACTGCATTTTACCCAAGAATGAGTGAACACAAATCATATACATGGTCCAACATAAATGTTGACATCAATTGGAACATTTTAAATATAAACCCTGGAAATCTTCATATTTACAAGACATATATCAATTTATACCCTGAAAAAAAAAATTATTTAAAGCTATAATACAAATGTACAGTCATTTTGTAACACTTTCTTAGTGTGTTTCTTTTTATAGGATTCAGAAGTGACATCTTCCATGTGGTTTATTATATTTATGTTTGCTGGGTTTTTCTGATTTTATTTATCTCTTCTGACCGAGCAATAAAGCTAAGTCAAAAATAAACTTCTTTAATTTAATTTTAACACCCCTTTAAATGAACTGTCCTCACCAGACCGGAATTAGTGATTGTTAAATCGCCTGTTAAGCATTGTATTGATACAAATGGTCGAAAATTTTACCAGGTAGGTTTAATTCAACATGCCTAAAATGCATGATTTTCACAACAGATTATTTACTTGAACTGATACTGAAGTAAACTGCCCTAATTTCACAATCTATCTGAGTGGATTACTTTCCATACTACAACTTGGAATATCCCATTGAATACCCTTTTAATAATCAAGGACATTAGCCTTTACATGGCTTTGCCATTAAATATCATGCTACACTAAGCATTCATATCATTTATAATATCAGGCATTACTACTATCTCTTTAGCGCTTCAATTAGTTATCTTTCTTAGTGAACAAAGAATTCGGCTTAGTTGACAGATAACATTCACAATGAAATATTGTTGCTAAAATTATACAAGTTTCTTTACAGTTCAATTAATCACTGTTAAATTATTATTTCATTTGCTCTTATGTTATTATTATTCACGATCAATATGCGTAGCTTTCAATAAGTGTTAAATAACAATTGCAGCTTTGGCGATATATCTGCTTCCACATAAATCTAGTCTGGGATTCGCGTTAATAACATAGGGTGAATGTATTCAAATGTCTTCAAACTGTGTTTAAAACATCTGTCTAGTCCATCAATAATGGATCTTGATCGAATCTAATAAAGCAAACGTAATGCAGAATCTCACAAGAAATTACGTTAGAAAGAACCTGGATCAAGTCAAAATTCGGAATAAATTCCTAGCAAATCAAAACAAATCCGCTTTCTTCACTGAACCTGCTTCATAAAGCTTACTGCAGTATTCGAAAATCAATCTGAATACTGAAATTTCACTTTCGAGTGTATAACAGTCTTCTAAGTAGACTTACGGAAGTAGAAACTCCAAATTGAGTCTACCCAAGCTCGAGTAATGTCATATGAAGGCATAAAACTAGTGTTCATATACAATATAAATCAAACACGAAAAATGATGAATCTTGAGTGGCCTAAAGTTCCTCTTCTCTACATTAAATAAATTCCCCATAAAATGAACTTGAATTTACAGTAATCAAAAGAAAATTAAGCTATAATACATTTAATTACAATGGGTGCATCCTTTTAATAGAATCAAAACCCTGTCCAGAATAGAGCCAGTCTTGACACTAGGATCAAACCTAAACTCCATTCTTAGACATTCTACGAAAAATCCTATATATAAAAAAAAATGTGGCAGGGTGACAACGTTAGAATAAACATGCTTAGCTACGATTGAAGATGGTTAATTCAGTACCTTAGATGATTCTTGTAGACCACGAAAGAACACAGTCATGTCCTTTATGGCTGTTCCCTCCATGTAAGCAATAAAAGTCTTCACTGTCCAGGAAAGCGAGAAACGAACCCTGGATCTCCAGACATCTCCCATCCTGACTGAATGTTCCACTCTAATACCAACGACAGTTTCTTTCATCTTCGGATAACGTCCTATCAACCGCAGCACGCAATGATGTCTATATCGGCCCGAACACCAAAGTTCACTGGCCTCGCGCAATCGGTTCATTGCGAAACACACTGTATTGCAATACAACAGCTGTGTTCGCACTCACCAGGACGGGCCGCGCGACGTATAGCATCAGAATGAACGTAACTTCGCTCGCACAGTGACACTCATGTGTTTATATCGCCTAGCCGCACATGGTTAAGTCACTGAAGCACATAGCAACCTTTCCTCTAGACATGATATTGCTCAACATAGTTGCAAGATCACAGACATATGAGTTAGGCCCTAAATATATAAAAAGTATATTCAAAATCCAAGCACTCGTATTGAGAAATGCTTCTCAAATGGAGGTGCTAATTGTTCTGTCAACACACACGAAATGAGTGTATCGATACGGCCAGTTCCAAAGCGAAGAATGTCTACTGAATAAACATTATGATTGTATGCTTGTAAAAGCAAGTATCACCTTTCACGAACACTATACGGCTGGCCTATAATGAACAGTTATCTAGCAAGACAAGCTGCATTTTCATTTCGTTCGCAATGGCCTAATCGGAACTGATACTGGAGTCCTTCACGGCACTAAGGAAAACTCCCTGCTGTACAGTGATCGTACACTACTCAAGACGAACTTTCACTCACGGTGCACGTGACATTTCGCCGCCGGTCACCGGTATAACTCGATACATGTGTAAACGTGTATGGTATAATCCAATCTACCCTCTCCGTTGTTCAAGCCAGAACGCGACTGCGAGGTCACCTATCGTCGCGCCACGAGTGTTCAAAACTGGAACTGATAAGATGCAAATATCTTATTTCCGTGTTCCTAAGAATTCAATTATGTGAAAGTAGTTAATAATCCAACACCTGCTATAATTACAGACATGTTAAAATATGCCAGAACGTATAAAAAACTTGAATTCCCATCCAAAGAGCATAGTTTATCTCTTGTTGCTGGTCGATAAAAATAATCAATACCCCTAACCAATCAGCTGTGACAACAGTACTTGTAACGCATGCGCCCCGCTTCTCTCGTCGAGATCGCTATCCAAAGTCAACTTGTGGGTCGCGAAACATATGATCCTGACTCTCACTTCATGTTCACAAGTAATTACATATTACCTTCCCATAAAGGCATTTCAGTCATGAGAATGAGGGTACATATTCCTCTCGACATGATACATAAAGTCGGGACAGACTTATATGTATACAAAAACAAACCTCTCAAAATAATGGAACATCATTCTCATTTATTCATATTATCTTCTTGTAATATTTTCTAATGTTTTTCGCGTTAAAGCGCCCAATGGTTTCTCTCCCATCCAGACTAGTGACTTCGTAGCAATTATTACCAAAGACACGAGATATGCGATGTGGACCGTGGAAGACATAGGCAAATTTCGTGTACTTTTTCCTGAGCACATCTGCTTTCGTAGGTCTTCTTATCAAGACTAAGTCATTCCTATTGAACGGCGGGCGATAGCGCTTATTTCTAATACGCTTCTGCCGTTTCTCAGCCGCATTGATTAGATTTTCACGAACAGAGAGTATTCTTTCTTCGCTTGTTGGTTCTACATCTCTGGGAATATAGTTGGTGATCTCGCTCCATGCTCTGGTAGGTTTTGTATTGAAGTGCACAGTCATGGGCACATCTGCAATACATTCGTGGTAAGTGGAGTTCATGCACTCTTCCATAAGTGGTACAAACTTAACCCAACTCGCATGATCTTCTGGGCAATATAAGCGTGCGTATTTCGAAATTTCGCCCATTATACGTTCCGAGACGTTCGATTCCGTGTATCGTATACTGGAGAATACGTGATTTATACCTAATCTTTCCATGGCCGTCTCGAACTTCTGAGACGTGAACTGAGTTCCATGGTCAGACAACAGTGATTCGGGCTTCCCGACTTTAGGAAAAACTCTCTTTTCCAATCGACTAAGGACCTGTGTGGTTGTGGTTGGGATCAAGGGTCACGTACTTGGAAAACACATCGACAGTAACTAGGAGAAATTGATTTCCCCTAGCCCCCTTTGGACAAGGACCGAAGAGGTCACATGCCATCAGCTCTCTTGGTCTTGAAGGAATGATGGCTCGAGGTTCCTCCTTAGATAAAGCTGAGGGGTATTTCCCTCGTTGGCACTCCTGGCACGTCTTTATCACGTCTGCTACGGATTCTCTCATCCTGTTCCATGTGAAGGTTTCTAATAACGTTTTAAACGTTTTATCTAGCCCTCCATGTCCAGTGATGTTGTGAGCCAACCATATCAGACCCGAAGTGATCTTTGGAGGGACTATAATCCTGACTTTCGTCCTCTCCCTGTCGATATATTTACACACAGTATCATTGCAAATCAGATACCTCACAGAACGCTTTCTGACCTGATTATAGCTCGGATCGGAGTCATCCATATACCCTTTCAAAAACCTGTACATAAGTCTAGTTGGGTTGTGTCTCTTCTGTGACACTGCTATCTTCTTTAGCTTTTCTAGGGTAGCCACATGTTCCCTCTCCAACTGTACAGTATTAATCTGGATATTGTTTGAAGGATTTCTTGAAAGGGCATCAGCTAACAGGTTGTCCATACCAGGCTGGTGCACGATGGTGGCATTGAACTGTTGAAGAAACAATGTCCATCTCGTCAACCTGTCACTGGATAAGTCTGTTTTCAGCATAAACTGAAGCGCTCTGTGGTCAGTAACGATAACCACTTGATAACCCATCAATATCTTCTTCCATTTCTGCAAAGCAGAAATGAAAGGAAGTGCTTCCAATTCAGTAGTGAAGTAGTTTCGTTCATGGTTCTTCAACTTCCTACTATGAAAATCTAAGTAGTGTTTCTTGCCTTCGCTATCCTTCTGATAGAGCACTGCACTTATGCCTATTTTAGACGCATCAGATTCAATATAAAAAGTCTTGTCGAACTCCGGATATTCTAATTTAATACAGTTCCTTAACATGTACTTAGCCGCTTCGAAAGCTTGGTTTGTTTCTTCTGTCCATTTCCATCGGTTATTCTTTTTTAGAACTTCATAAAGAGGTGCCATAGTCACTGAATATCCTGGACAATGGCTAGACAAAAATTGACACATGCCTAGGAATTCTCTTAATTGTTTGATCTTCATAGGCCTAGGGAATTGAGTGATCGCCTCAATTTTTTTAGTATTAGGATGATAACCCTTCTGGTCTATCGTGTGCCCCAGAAAATTTATGCGCCCATGCATGAATCTACATTTGTCGTAATTCAACTTGATGTTAACCTGACGCAGATTGTCAAACAACTGTCTGAGATATCCTAGATGTTCCCGAGCGTCTGCTGATGATACGATGATGTCATCGATATAACAGATTACGTGTTCTTTCACAGCATCAGTTAGCTTGTCGTCGAGAGCTCGTATGAGTGCCGCGCTACTGTTAATCATTCCGAACGGGACCCTGCAAAACACATACGTGGTTTGATCGAAAAGGAAAGCTGTGTATTGGCGACTGTCTTCCTCAAGTTCAACTTGGTAAAATGACGTCGTGAGGTCTAATACACTAAAACAAGCTTTTCCTTTAAACTTCCTTAGAAGTTCACGAATCTTGGGTGGTCGGTCTGTCTCTAAGAGTATTCTTGTGTTAATTTTCCGTGCATCGAGACATAATCGCAATTGTCCATTCGCTTTCTTCACTACCGTGATCGGATTGAGGAATGAGGATGCTTGTTTCTTAATAATACCTTCTTGCTCCATTTTCCTTATGATGACTTTGACTTCATCATAATATTTCTGCGGAATTGGGTACAACTTCGCCTGGTATGGAGAGTTATCAATTAACCATATCCGGTATTTAAAATCCTTAATAATTCCTGGTTTGTCGTCAAAAACGTCCTGATATTTCTCTATTAATTCTTTGAACTCCTGTTCAACGTCCTCGAATCCCTCGGCATTGAGTGCATACTGCTCCCTCTCTTGCTCGACTTCATTGACTATGTTTTCTAGGATTTCCAATCTAGGGTGATCATCATTAATGTTATCTATATCTTGTTCTTCTATTGCCACCTGATCTGTAGCATCTTCATGAAATTTTATTAGCTCCCCTGACGACTAGTACTCGGTCTACTTTCTCGCTCATCAATCTCCTGATTTTCCCTCTCTTCTGAATTTTTTCGTCTATTATTTTTAGACTTTTCTTGCTCGCTTCTGAGCCTTTGTTTCTCTCGATCTCGTTCAAATTCCTCCGTCCTATAGTTTTTGTATCTGCTATAACCAGTACGTGGTCTATAGTTGGGATTGTATGGTCTATCACGATACTTATTTCGATCATAATCATTATTCCGACGATAGAAATTCCTTTCTTCGTATTTTCGTGTCCAAGGTTGTTCATTTCGTTCTGCGTATCGAGTGATCTGACGATCGTCCCTTTGGTAATTGTTCCTATTCCACCCTGGTTTAACATAATTTCTGTTCTCTGGTTTGGCTTGGTCTGTTTGCTGTGTTCTGTCCATGACGATAGTATTCACGGATCTGTGTTCATGTCGATTGTTTCTCGCAACTGTGGGTGTCGTAACAGCACTCACATAGTCCAGACGTCTCAACAAATCGTCCATCGCGGCTAAACTAGTGATTCCGGATGAAATTATGTTCCTCCTTACGTCAACAGGAAACTGTCGAGATATCGCCTCGATCAATGTTCTTCAGTTAATGGAGGCTGTAAAAATCTTAATTTCGATAACTGACAAGAAAAATACTCAGAATAACTGGTCGGACCAGTACTTGAGTACTTGCTCGAATAGATTTCAGAACGAACGTTGTTCTGAACTTCCGTAGACCAAAAACGATTGATAAACGCTTCGGCAAACTCCTCGAAGTCGTTAAACGTGTATCTAAACGCTCTGTGCCACTGAAGCGGTGCATCGGAAAGAAAACGCTCTACCACACGTAGTTGTCTTTCCCTTCGCACGTGAGATTCAATAAAATAATCACGCATACTTCTTATGAATTCTATAGGTGTCGTCCCATCAAGATTATTGAAACGACGAGGCTTATCCTCAAAATTCCTAATAATCGTAATGTGGCCTGACCCATTAGATGTGTTCAGATTGTAGGCTCCCGTTCTTGTATGTGTCATCGGTGACGTGTATGTTTGGACACGTGGATTAGCTGAGCTCAAATTGGGATTAATTTGATACTGTGGACTACTATTTGCCATAGGAGTTGGATATGTATCACCTCCTTCCCTTTCATGTGAAGTGAGATTAATCCCCTTAATCGTGGTTTGGAAATCTGCGATCCAATTTACCCTTAATTTATCCCTTAACTTATCCAGATCTATACCGTCCCCAATTGTTAAACTCTCAAGTTGATCTCTGATTTGGTTGATTTCCGAAGTCTTTTTCACACGCAATTCAATTAATTCCGTTTTGCCTTGATCAAATTTTACCTCTAAAGTTTGAATTCTATCCTCCATGCTACCATGGTTTGTAGTTTGATTGGACTGAATAACATTCAACCTTTTTATCAGGTCCTCCCTTACTTCTGTGATTCCCTTGCTGGATCTAATTTCACCTTCTACAATGTTCTTATTGACCTCTAATTTGAAGTCTTTAAAGTAGTCTTCATTTATTTTAGTCATCTCTTGCCTTAAAGTGACTACATTCTCGTTTATGATTCCTTTTATATCGACATCAAAGTCGTCTTTAATAAGTTTATTGTGGTCCCTAACTTGTGTTTGCAACAACAATAACTCTTCTTTTAAGTTTTCTAAAGATGCTTGGGTGTGAATTGTGTCATTTGACACTTGTAATTGAAGTGCTTCAATATTATTTTTAGATTCTCTCTTATTATTGGATAATTCTAATCGCATTTCTAATTGAAAATCTTTATTGGATTGTTCAGCTTCATTCAACTGGACCTGCAACAATTTCTGACTGGCATCTACTATGTCTATCTTGGTTTGTATATTTGACTGTGTAGATTGCATCAGGCTTTGTGTTGATTCAATTTTAAGTAACTTTGTTTCTGTTTTATCTAGGCTAGTTTTAATTTTACCTAGTTCTGTTTCAAGATTATCCTGGCTAAGTTTAACACAATCCTGGCTAAGTTTAACACTATCCTGGCTAGTTTTATTTTTACTTAGTTCTGTTTCAAGATTATCCTGGCTAAGTTTAACACAATCCTGGCTAGTTTTAATTTTACTTAGTTCTGTTTCAAGATTATCCTGGCTAAGTTTAACATAATCCTGACTGAATTTAATTTTACTTAGTTCTCGTTGATGGTTATCTTGACTAGATTCAACTTTACCTATTTTCAATTGAAGCTCATCAACTGTGGATTGAAGTTTATTGCCGCATAATTCTAGCTTCATTTGTCCAGTTTGAACTACGCCTAATTCCGTTTGTACTTTATGAATGTCTGTATGGGCTTGTTTTACGTCCACTTGGACCTCATCTACTATTTCATCTACTCTATTCACTTTGGTTTCTACTCTTTTAGAACTATTTTGTAGTTCCTTTAATGTGCCTTGGATGCCCGTAATATCTTGCCTGAGACTCTCAGCAACTCCATCTTGTATAAGACTTTTACTTGTATTTGTCCAATGATCATGTATGGCATCGATTTTATTTTGTAACATACTGTATAACGACTTAAGGTCCACTACCTCCTCTTCTACAGACATGGTATAATTAATATAATTCACTAAAGACAAACAACATGAGTATCACTATAACTAAGCAAAGCACGAACATTCCAATGAAATCCACTGCCACATGGGAATTTATTTAATGTATTGCATTACCTTATAACTAGGCTAACTTAAACATAACTAATAATAAAGTCAGCTATAAATATGAAATTTTCCACTCCTAAACGTGTGATGCTTTATATCGACGATAATAATATTATAGATCCTAATTTGACCATATTTAAATGAATAAAAACCCTCCTAAATTACGATGAGTTCAAAAATGCTCATCAGCCGGATTTAACTACACCAAGCACTGTGTATGCAGCTCAAACGTGAACTACATATAATGCCCCAGTCGACCAAACACGTTAGTAAAGATTCCGTAGTATTCCTTTCACTGTTCATGTTCTAATCGTATATTTATTACAAACTAGTGTAGCACCACTATTAATAAGAAGAAAATCTATTAATGGTTGCGTATCTACATGTATGCCATGCAAATTGAGTGTCCTCACATACGCTTTGTTCACAAGTGAATTCTGGCATTTTGTGCTAAAAATGTCAGTACACCATTACTTTCTGACGTTCATTCAAAGAATTCGCAATGATCGATGTAATGAGTATGATGTCAGAGTATACCCGTTCATGACGCCTTCCACGTGTTTGACAGCAATGTCGAACACTAGCATGAAATGGCGTCATTCAACCGGCCTATAGAACCATCATGGAGTATGACATCTCTGTCTAAGTCCCCATAAGCTATGGCTCTCTATCTGGTATTCCAGTTATATCTCTTCCAAACATTGGTCTCAAAAAACCATGGAATTTAATGGTACTCCAGTAAATTCTCGCCCCTGAACGTTGGAAGCCATATTCTATGTACCCGAAATACCTACCATCAGCATGTTGGAATCCCACGAAGACAGCTGGATCGTAGAGCCTGGAAACCCCGGCTATAAAATTTGCCAGATTCTACCCAACATAAGACGAGGAAATGGGGTACAGGAATTCCTAACTGAGACTACGTTAAGAAAAACCATGGTGAACGACATAAGGAAGCTCAAAAGCACAAGAATAACAATGAACGCAATCTCTGGTGTGTGGGAAAATCACTGAAATACCCACCGCTGGCCTTCTTAACGTGTTCTCTTATCGTTTCTATAAAGTACCACACTTCGAAGATTTTAAATTGATCAAAAAGAAAATTTATTCAGGAAAAGAAAATATAGTGTAAGTCACTATATTATACTTCAAGGCAGAGTGCCCAACTTCCATCCGAAGTTTCATGAACAAGGGAGAAAAATGCCAGCCCCCACATTCATCAATGTTGTTGACTGCATTTTACCCAAGAATGTGTGAACACAAATCATATACATGGTCCAACATAAATGTTGACAGCAATTGGAACATTTTAAATATAAACCCTGGAAATCTTCATATTTACAAGACATATCAATTTATACCCTGAAAAAAAATATTTAAAGCTATAATACAAATGTACAGTCATTTTGTAACACTTTCTTAGTGTGTTTCTTTTTATAGGATTCAGAAGTGACATATTCCATGTGGTTTATTATATTTATGTTTGCTGGGTTTTTCTGATTTTATTTATCTCTTCTGACCGAGCAATAAAGCTAAGTCAAAAATAAACTTCTTTAATTTAATTTTAACACCCCTTTAAATGAACTGTCCTCACCAGACCGGAATTAGTGATTGTTAAATCGCCTGTTAAGCATTGTATTGATACAAATGGTCGAAAATTTTACCAGGTAGGTTTAATTCAACATGCCTAAAATGCATGATTTTCACAACAGATTATTTACTTGAACTGATACTGAAGTAAACTGCCCTAATTTCACAATCTATCTGAGTGGATTACTTTCCATACTACAACTTGGAATATTCCATTGAATACCCTTTTAATAATCAAGGACATTAGCCTTTACATGGCTTTGCCATTAAATATCATGCTACACTAAGCATTCATATCATTTATAATATCAAGCATTACTACTATCTCTTTAGTGCTTCAATTAGTTATCTTTCTTAGTGAACAAAGAATTCGGCTTAGTTGACAGATAACATTCACAATGAAATATTGTTGCTAAAATTATACAAGTTTCTTTACAGTTCAATTAATCACTGTTAAATTATTATTTCATTTGCTCTTATGTTATTATTATTCACGATCAATATGCGTAGCTTTCAATAAGTGTTAAATAACAATTGCAGCTTTGGCGATATATCTGCTTCCACATAAATCTAGTCTGGGATTCGCGTTAATAACATAGGGTGAATGTATTCAAATGTCTTCAAACTGTGTTTAAAACATCTGTCTAGTCCATCAATAATGGATCTTGATCGAATCTAATAAAGCAAACGTAATGCAGAATCTCACAAGAAATTACGTTAGAAAGAACCTGGATCAAGTCAAAATTCGGAATAAATTCCTAGCAAATCAAAACAAATCCGCTTTCTTCACTGAACCTGCTTCATAAAGCTTACTGCAGTATTCGAAAATCAATCTGAATACTGAAATTTCACTTTCGAGTGTATAACAGTCTTCTAAGTAGACTTACGGAAGTAGAAACTCCAAATTGAGTCTACCCAAGCTCGAGTAATGTCATATGAAGGCATAAAACTAGTGTTCATATACAATATAAATCAAACACGAAAAATGATGAATCTTGAGTGGCCTAAAGTTCCTCTTCTCTACATTAAATAAATTCCCCATAAAATGAACTTGAATTTACAGTAATCAAAAGAAAATTAAGCTATAATACATTTAATTACAATGGGTGCATCCTTTTAATAGAATCAAAACCCTGTCCAGAATAGAGCCAGTCTTGACACTAGGATCAAACCTAAACTCCATTCTTAGACATTCTACGAAAAATCCTATATATAAAAAAATGTGGCAGGGTGACAACGTTAGAATAAACATGCTTAGCTACGATTGAAGATGGTTAATTCAGTACCTTAGATGATTCTTGTAGACCACGAAAGAACACAGTCATGTCCTTTATGGCTGTTCCCTCCATGTAAGCAATAAAAGTCTTCACTGTCCAGGAAAGCGAGAAACGAACCCTGGATCTCCAGACATCTCCCATCCTGACTGAATGTTCCACTCTAATACCAACGACAGTTTCTTTCATCTTCGGATAACGTCCTATCAACCGCAGCACGCAATGATGTCTATATCGGCCCGAACACCAAAGTTCACTGGCCTCGCGCAGTCGGTTCATTGCGAAACACACTGTATTGCAATACAACAGCTGTGTTCGCACTCACCAGGACGGGCCGCGCGACGTATAGCATCAGAATGAACGTAACTTCGCTCGCACAGTGACACTCATGTGTTTATATCGCCTAGCCGCACATGGTTAAGTCACTGAAGCACATAGCAACCTTTCCTCTAGACATGATATTGCTCAACATAGTTGCAAGATCACAGACATATGAGTTAGGCCCTAAATATATAAAAAGTATATTCAAAATCCAAGCACTCGTATTGAGAAATGCTTCTCAAATGGAGGTGCTAATTGTTCTGTCAACACACACGAAATGAGTGTATCGATACGGCCAGTTCCAAAGCGAAGAATGTCTACTGAATAAACATTATGATTGTATGCTTGTAAAAGCAAGTATCACCTTTCACGAACACTATACGGCTGGCCTATAATGAACAGTTATCTAGCAAGACAAGCTGCATTTTCATTTCGTTCGCAATGGCCTAATCGGAACTGATACTGGAGTCCTTCACGGCACTAAGGAAAACTCCCTGCTGTACAGTGATCGTACACTACTCAAGACGAACTTTCACTCACGGTGCACGTGACATTTCGCCGCCGGTCACCGGTATAACTCGATACATGTGTAAACGTGTATGGTATAATCCAATCTACCCTCTCCGTTGTTCAAGCCAGAACGCGACTGCGAGGTCACCTATCGTCGCGCCACGAGTGTTCAAAACTGGAACTGATAAGATGCAAATATCTTATTTCCGTGTTCCTAAGAATTCAATTATGTGAAAGTAGTTAATAATCCAACACCTGCTATAATTACAGACATGTTAAAATATGCCAGAACGTATAAAAAACTTGAATTCCCATCCAAAGAACATAGTTTATCTCTTGTTGCTGGTCGATAAAAATAATCAATACCCCTAACCAATCAGCTGTGACAACAGTACTTGTAACGCATGCGCCCCGCTTCTCTCGTCGAGATCGCTATCCAAAGTCAACTTGTGGGTCGCGAAACATATGATCCTGACTCTCACTTCATGTTCACAAGTAATTACATATTACCTTCCCATAAAGGCATTCCAGTCATGAGAATGAGGGTACAGTACCTGAAGCTGTTACCGTGTTTTGCCTATGCCCATGGCTCGAAGATGCCTCCAAGCACTAGCCGTATTTAGATTCCTTGTTGATTCACGAACATATTTAAACTTAAGATTACGGATGATTTGTTTAGTTCTATTCCTCATTATTCTATAATTTTCATAGTCACTTGGGCCTTGGGTACGTTTGTAAAGTCGGTAGAGTGTATCACGTTGTCGACATCATATGTTTAACATCAGAGGTTAACCATGGATTAGGTTTGCGTGATATTCTTATCTGTCTTTTGGGTGCGTGTTTGTTGTATAGACTGTGTATTAACGAATTAAATTTATTTATTTTTGCATCAATGTCTTTCAGAATTAAAATGTCATTCCACGGAAGAATGTAGGCATCGTACCTTAGTTCATACATATCGATATCTTTCATATTCCTGCACGTTATATACCTAGGTTTATATTTTGGAACGCGTAGTGAGTAAGCGAGAAATATAAGATCGTGGGTGGACATGGCCGGTACTGAAATCTGTCCGTGAGTTACCACTTTCTGAGGGTTGTTAGTCACTTTGAGATCTATTAAGGCGTGGGAAATGTTGTTGGTAGTATGTACATGGTTAGTAGGATTTGAAGGAAGGATAGTCAAGTCACATGAGGAAATCATGTCTTCTAATTTCTTAGTATCGTAATTCTTCGTAAGTAGATTAGTGTTGAAATCCCCTAATATAATGATATGTTCGTACGTTGGTAGCAAGTTAAGTAGATACGTTTCAAACTCGGCCATATAGGATACTTTAGGTGGTCGGTAAACCACTCCAATATGTATTTTCTGTCCACTAGCAACTACTTCAACGAACATGAACTCAGTCCTCGGCAAATCACCGGTCGATGAGGTACAAATGACACGGCTCTTCAGGTCATCTCTACAGTAGAGAACGATACCTCCTCCCCTCTTATTAGTGCGGTCATGACGATGGACATTATAACCATAAAGTTGAACCATGCTGTTTGGAATTGAAGGCGATAACCAGCTTTCACTCATTTCTATCAAATGCACACTAGTTTTGCTGAATATAGCCTGAATTTCGTCAAAGTGTGCGGGCAAACTTAAGCTGTTTAAGTGACAACACTGGAGGGTGTGAGGATATGGTGAAAGTTCGTGTTTCAATAATCTGCTGGCGTCTATGGTAGGGAGAGGGGCGAGGAGAGTTCTATTCTTAGAGCAAAGGTCGTTGTCATTGGAAAACACCGTAGCTACCTGACTAATGGACATACTTTAACTGAGACAAAAAAAAAAAAATCTTACCTGGATTTCCTGGAGAACTGGACCGCTAGCCGGTTAATATACCACACACACACACACACACACACACACACAATCACACACGTAAACCTAGTAATAATGATAATAATAAAAATAATAATAATAATAATAATAATAATATTTAGTGGGCACATCTCAATGGTCTTATCGCTCTGATAATCCACCCAACCGCCCCATGTGAAAGTTCAATTCCTTAGGTGTGCTAATGTTTAGCTTCTTCCCGTCTTCTAAATGGACGATAATGCGGCCATCCTGCGTTGAAACCCACCGCATACCCCAGAAGTCTCGTGCTTTACGCAACACTTCCTTCCTTGTGGACGTCAGAGATTCGGTAACGAGTAGTTTGGTACCTTTAAGAGCTCGCTTGGCACGCCAGATGCGGTCTCTCTCATGGTACCTGAGAAATTTAATGATGATAGGCCTGTTTCCTGCGGATACCACCTCAGCTGTCGTCCTCTTCATACGGCCCAGTCTATGACATCTATCTATACTGTCCATAGGCAATTCGATGTTCAGTCTGGTTTTTAAAGTTCCCAATGCCACAGCGTAGGTGTCCTCGCCAGGGGTCTCACTTACTCCATGAAGGAGGAGGCAGTTCCTTCTGCTATACTGCTCTGCCTCGTCAATCTGAATGTCCTGCTGGTCGATGCGTTCCTGCAGATTGTTTACTTCCTTCTTCATCTCGCCTAATTCACTTGATATAGCTTCACGAAAGTCCTTAAAGTCTGAAGCGAGGTCGGTGAGTGTGTCGCAGGGGTTGGCAGCACTGGTCGCACTAGCAGCCATGGCTTGTTCCAAGCTTGCTTGGCATTCAGCCATTCGCTCTTCGAACTTAGTTATTCATTCATTTACGGCCTTCAGCGTCATAGCACTTCACTTTTATTCGAGTAAACGATTAAGTAGAACACTAGCACGCCCACGAATATTCAAATGCAACTTATCTTGCTGATATGGCAGGTGAATTGCGGAGCACGTTTACTCGCGTTGTACAGCGTGCGCCATCTTGTTCACTGTTGGCCTAGCGTTCGCATTCAGAAGCAAAGAAAGTGGGTTCGATTCCTGCTCAGTCCGATGACGTTTAAGGGTGTTCAAATGCGACAACCTCGTCTCAGTAGATTCAGCGGCACGTTAAAGAAATCTTCCAGGGCCAAATTATGGATCCCCGGCGTCTCAAAAGCCATAGCTGTCTGTCAAATGCAATGTTAAGACCAAATATTATTATTATGCCATATCAGAAGTGAGAACCTCCTACTATTGCTCTCTGCAATGGATGCTAGTTCTACTGTACGTCTCCCCCAGGGGCTCACATCTAGTGGGACGTGGGTTGGCGACGACGGGACCCCAGCTGAGTCTGGCATTGCTTCCACTTACTTGTGCCGGGCTCCTCTCTGTTTTCTTTCCTGTCGACCTCTCTTGTTCAACTCTTGTTCTCTTCCGACCCCGACGGTATTAGGGTATCCGAGGCCTCGGGAGTCTTTCACTTTCCCGCCTTAATTGGCCCTTGTCTCATCTTTCCTGATACCCTCCTTCAGTGAGGGGTCAGCCTTCTTTTCCTTTTCATGTTATCCCCTGCCTTATGCTCAAGGCCCTCAAGGAGGCAGGGTGTATGTAGCCCCACCACTTCTGGTGTACCCTGGATAGTGCTACACCCTCAAGGGCTCACGGCTGGTGAGTTTGGGAGTTGGCGACCCCCGAGGGATTCTTGAGCTGGGTCCGTTTTGTCCCCTTTTTCCTCTGACCTTGGGGCGGGTCCTCTCCTCTTTCCCTTTCCTATCTGCCTTTCATGGCTCTCATTCCTTCCAAGTCCTTCAATCCTCATTCTTAGAGGGTTGAGGGCATTTCTTTTCTTCCTGTCCTTTATTTGTTTACCATTTCTTCTTCTAGATGTAAGTTTGTAGAAAGTATTAGTTATAGTTTTCATACTCATCTCATCTTTCACTACACCCAAACCATTAGGGGCCGATAACCTCGATGTTAGGCCCCATAAAACAACAATTATCATCATCATCATCATCTACTGTACGTAACCTTTCCAACACCACAACACAACGCAGAGCAGAATGGACCCAGGCTGGTAATGTAGAGCAGGCTTCGTCAAGCAGTTCAATTCGAGCACGTGCCAACCTGGCTGGCACACAGTTCTTTGCTGAGGCAGCCAGAGCCAGCACCTACGGGGCGAGATTCGGAATCATCGAGCGCTACGGTACCGTATAGGTCGCATCGGCATGACGTCACGGTAGTATCGATAATACTCTGAGAACAAGTGGCGGCTATTATATGGAACACCTGGTCTTAGTCTGGTCTCATGTTACACGCCGTTAGCCCCTCGAACAAGTTTGCCTCCGTACTCCCACTCCAGACGTCAAAGTCTGGTCTCATGTCATACGCCGCTATCCTCTCGAACAAGTTGCCTCCGTATTCCCACTCCAGACGTCACAGTCTGGTCTCATGTCACACGCCACTATCCTCTCGAACAAGTTGCCTCCGAACTCCCACTCTTTTAGCTAAATGTGCGATTCACCTCATGGAAGTGGAATGTCAAATGGCCACCATTCCATTTAGACACCATTTATATCCGTGTAAAGGGGAGAGTAAAAATAACAATCACTGTGGAGATTCGAAATGGTATATTTTAGTTAGAAGTGGAGTAATATAACATCTGCCCAACAAAGCTGCAAGGTAAATACAGTTTATATCACTTTCATCAAGTGCCTGAGGCTTGCTTTGTTGCCTGGAAAGTATTTATGGATGTTATTATTTAAAGTTGATATGAAAAAAAGGAACTGCAGAATTTTGTTGGCAAAATTCTTACTTTATGACGTATCACCACCTCCACAATCATAATATGCTAGAGATAGGCCTACCCGGACTTATAATTCCGAACATGTTATTTACTTCGTCTGGAATGCTCCACCACCGTATAAAGGACGTGCTCAGCTCAGCTCACCGCTACTCTGCTCTTCTTCTCACGCACGCACCCTCTGGTTTCGCCGACCGTCACGCTTGAGTCTCGTGCCACCTCCGACATGACCCTGATGTCAGTACTCGGACACCAGGCGTGTCACTCTCCGCACGCCATGAGAATTCATCGAACTTTTTCAACTTCAAAGACAAGCCTGGAACTTCACTTCCTTAAGATTATCTCCTGGACCTCACAGTGGATTACAACGGGGCCACGGCCGCTTTAATTTGCTGCAGCGGAACTAAGGATGGTAAAACAATGGTCAAGTTTGCTCACCTTTCCAGTTAGGTGACCAAGAATGTGATTTATTCTAATCTAGCTCGGACAAGCTTTTAGTGATCCGACTCACCCAGCTATATACGTTTCAAGAACGGCTATACTGAACTACAAGACCTTCTCATCATCTTCAGGCAAATATAAGTCTACAATTATTGTTATATCCTTGTTAGAGTTAAGAACTACAGAAACTTAAACTTTTTTACTTCTAACCAATTTTGTGCTAACTATAAATGGTGACCAACACCTCCTATTTATAAAACTAACTCCTCTTTTTTGTTTGCTTTGATATGCTTCTTTCTTTTCAGGGGCTTCCTTTGACAGACCCTTTCAAATAGGTAATGTCTAATTCAGTCATTTCTGTGTCAAGTACTTATGTACATCCTTTTGGTCATTATACAACTTATCAATTTAATTCACGCTTCTTTAAAATTATTATACATTCAAATGTGTTAACTTAACGTTCTCTGGATTTCTGGTTATAGTCCCTTATGCTTTCCCAACCTTGCTATTCAGTCTTATCGCTTCATTCATCTCCCCATTCTTTTTCTTCGAGTATTTGCTCGTCTTATTTCTGTTCTCCCATTGTGAAGTGACTTTGTCAAGTGACAAAGTTACTCCATAATAATTCACTTATATCGCCACCTCCTCAATCATAATGTGCTAGGGATACCCAGAGGACTCTTACTTTATGGCTTATATCCCCCTCAATCATAATGTGCAAGGGATACCCAGAGTGCTCTTACTTTATGGCTTATATCGCCACCTCCTCAATCATAATGTGCAAGGGATACCCAGAGTGCTCTTACTTTATGGCTTATATCGCCACCTCCTCAATCATAATGTGCAAGGGACACCCAGAGGACTCTTACTTTATGACCTGCATTGCCAGCTCCTCTCCCAAGGCAGTGACTTCCACAAAGTTCTCCTCGATGTCTATCATACGCCGCAGTAGATGGTAGTCGCTGGACACTTCCGGATTGTTCTCTTCTGCTGCACACGACACTATCAGCTGGAACACAAGAACTAATATGTGAATCATCATCCCAGTGTCAGGCAAAACATTGTTCAGTTTCTCAAGACAATGAAGTGACCATTACAGATACTCTAGAATGACGAACAGAACAGAGCTTCCTGGGATAAAGTAATCACCCATCAGTTTAGTCAACCTTGCCATGAGCTTCTTCCTAAATAAGAGGGGAATATTCTAAACGTGAATCTCCCGTTCTTCCTGAAGCTTTGAATACTAGTTTGCCATATCACGAGAAAAATAAAATTATGTGATTGTATTTTATCCTCAAATTCTCTAGGGCCATCCCTAGAGAGTGAAGTCGTGTGCTTTTTAATACACCTCAAGACTTGACGCAGCCCACGGAAGGGGTCTTCTATTCAACCAACCGCACTGCATCAGGACGTGCGATTGGTTGGAGAGAACATAAGAACACAGCGTGGTCACCCACTTGGGCTGATTTAAGTTTCACGTGCATATTTCATTTCGCAGATCGGATCATCCGATTATTATCACAGATGTTCTTCTTGCGGTCTGCCCAACATTTGTGCTAAGTTTCAGCGTGATCGGGATATTCACGTTCACGATGCGCCCTTGTGAGTAACTACGCCAATGAGCTCTTTACGGCTTTATACAGTCTATTTACCTGGGAATGTTGGAAAATAAGTTCCCTCATTTTACTTCTGGCGTAAGCGTGGAACCGGTGGTTGTCAATGTGTTATGTTGATAGAGGCATCCTTCCTCGTTTGTTGCACGATCACCACCTTCATGACGCAATCGGTGCTGGTTCAGTGCTGTGGTGATGATGATGATGATCGTGTGGCCTCCAGAGAGGCCGAGTGCAGGTCTTTCTAGTTGACGCCCGTGGGCGACCTGCGCGTCGTAACGAGGATGAAGTGATGATGAAGACGTCACGTACACCCAGTCCCCGAGCCACGGGAATTAACCCCAGTAGATTAAAATCCCTGATGGCTCGGCCGGGAATCCAACCCGGGGCACTTCGGGCCAAAGCCTAGTGCGCTAACCATTTAGCCACGGAGCCGGACAGTGCTGTGGAGAAGATGGAACAACGGCAATCATCACATCCTTGTGAGACTCATCACGCCAGCAGCTACGGTTAACCATACTGTCACCTTCGGTCGGGAGTGCTTCGACCACGCTTGACGCGGCGTGGCGCCCAGTGTCTTCCACTTCTTCCCTTCTCGTTTCTTGTGATCAAGGTTGTGATCTCAAATCCCGACGCATGGTACTTAAATGCGAGTGAGCTATTTCGGTACATTTACTGGCACGTTAAAGATCTTCTTCACGGGGCTCTAAAGTCACAACAGTTAAGCTTTATTATTATTATTATTATTATTATTATTATTATTATTATTATTATTATTATTATTATTATTAATCCCCACGTTGAAGACCGTACTAGAAAGACAACGCTTCATCACCATTGTCGACGCTGGGCCAAGGACACAACGTACACCAAGAGGAGAGCTTTAAGGGACAAATGGGGACTATACTGCCCACTAAGTTAATAGTCTACCTCCTGTTGTATCTTGTTAACACAGTTCTTGTGACTAGAGTCCTGCGGCATAGCCGTGCTCGTCGAATAGTACACCACGGCCGTGACGGCAGCTGCAGCACGCAGGTTTGAATTTCGGCGTTGACAGAGGCTATATTGAGTGTTGCAGTCAGTTAACACAAAATAATTAGACTACAATTATTGGAATATGTGAAAAGATAACCTTGAATAACTTACATGTGATTAAGATATACAGTAGCCTATATAGTTATGAACTTGTTCAATAGCCTCTAGAAATGAATCAACAACAGCAACATCTTGTGAATGGCAGACTAAGGAAACTTATTTTTTCACTATCATACGTATTTATTTGTTGTTAAAGTTTAGGGGCTTTGGACATTTTGGCCATCAACCCCGTGTACGCAGCGCACCTTCTGGTGAACGAAGGATGTGGTAAACTTGTGAGGAAGTTCATGGCCCCACAGTTTGTTCCTGAACACACTGAGGTGATGGGGTTTGCCTATAGTCTTCAAAAGACACGAGTATTGCAACAATCTTCAGAGCAATGGTGGCTCTTCCGGTGCAGCTAGTGAAGCCCTATTCATTTGTTTAGGAAGTATTGCATTGGGCCTTTAAGTTCAGTGTCGTAAATATATTCTGCATTATATTTAACACTCCTCGTTGGAGCACAATTGCTCTAGATGGACACGTTAACTAATGAGAATCGAGTGGTTAGGAATGAATGGCTGAAAGAAACATTGGGTTCGAGCGCGAGCGATAGCTGCTTTTGCATATCGTGTTGCCACGAGAAGTAAGAAGAGCACACGAATGAACAAGACCCGTATGAAGCACTGGCCCGAAATTTACTACCTCGTAGACCAGAAACGTCCAAATTACTTCACACTGTGCAAAGTCACACAGCTGCCACATCCGTGAATGTACAGTGCAGAGTCGTGGTAGGCTTGGTGCGTATGAGTTTCCAAAGACGTGAAAGAGCAATTTGTAAACCGATTTCAAGAACTTTCAGCTTTGTTTCCTGTGTTTGATTTTTTTTTTTTGCATGGCCATTTTCTATCTCGGTTCCGTCCCACGAGTTCCATTCCGTGAGTTCCGAAAACAAATTTCTTAGGAAAGTCGTCCCATGAGTTTCGAACGCGTATTCACGCCTAAGTAAATAAGCAAATGAGTCCCACTAGTTCCGAATGTCTCTGGAAAACCCAGCTGTCAGTTCTGAGGTTTGAGGTTGGAGCTATCAAAGCGATAAAAGAAGTATTTCCAAGAGTGTAAGGCTGTTTTTTTTTTCATTTAAGCCAAAGTATTTGGAGAAAAGTGCAAGAAATTGGGCTTTCAGGTATGTATAAAACTAGCCACGAAATCAGAAACACCATCAGGCAGTGTGCTGCTCTTGCATTCCTCAAACCAGAAAAAGTAGAAGACGGTTGGCTACACATTCATAGCACGACCCCGAACAATGAAAAGTTAATCGAGTTTTTTTATTACTTTGTCGAGAAATGGCTTGAAAACGTGCATATTCCGATTGAAATGTGGAATTGCCACGGGAAGAGGCATAGAACGAATAACTCTGTAGAGGATTGGAACCATAAGCTGAATTTGAAGTGCGGAAAACCACATCCCCGTGTAAGAAACTTGGTGTTGTGTTTGAAGAAGGAGTCTCAAAGTCAGACGAAAATATTATTCGGGCAGAGTTGAATTTGCAAGCCACGAAAAGGAAAAGAAAATATGTTGCAATGGATGACAGAATCCAAAGAGCAACTCAACAGTTTGATGAGACCGGTGATTTAACAGTATTTTTAAGAAATGTTTATTTTGTTGTACATAGTGATTAGAGTATAAAGAGAACAATAATTCAGTTAAAAAAATCAATTTGCCGAAGCTACGTGCTGATTACTAAGTGACTTGTAAATAAGATTTAAAAAAAAAACAGTTCAAAGACGAAGCGACATGCTGATACTATTGTAAGAACTTTGTAAATATAACTCAAACTGATTATTTTGACGAAGGCACATGCTGATACAGATACTGACAAGGCGAAAGCTGCTTAGAAGTCCCCCCCTCTGTTGAGGAGCCAATTCATTAAAGAGGGCACGCACTCCCGGCTGGCGCGAACAATGGCCATTATTTTTCTCAGTAATAAACAAATTAATACAATTTTGCTGTATAAAACTAAGCTGGAACTCGCTCAGGTAGTGTTCGGAACTGATGGGACTCGTTCAGGTAGTGTGATTGGCAGATAGCTAATCCGCTAAAGAATTTGGAACTGGTGGGAATCGGAACTCATGGGAGGACACGTTCTATCTCAGTGAATAGTACACCAACTACCTTACAATTGGAATTAATTGATGTACAGTGCAATGCGCGGTTGAGGGACAAGTTCTTTGCTGCAAGAAACTTGACATAATTCTACGAAAACTTTCCCCATAATGAACTTCCTGCCTTCATCACGAGGCCGCCAAACTTATGAGTATGTTCTGTTCTTCCTATGTAGACTATGTGATAGATTTTTTTCGACATTGAAACGTAACAAACCGAAGTTCCGAGCAGGCTGTTGTTTATGCTTGTCTGTAACCCGTTCATTTGCGCGTAATTGTAACAAGATTGTTAACGCACTCAAACAAGGCGTGCTGTATATGAGAACAGCAATAAACAATATGTGTATCAGCCAACATGTACGGTACTACTTCTTAATTGGTGTGTGAAATTAGTTGTACGTTTGCCATTGTAGAAACATTATGTATTTTGTCTTTCAGTAAAGCTGTTATTGTGTGAGATTTGGCACAGCGGTAATATGTTGTCTTTTTCCCTTTTGCATAGGAAGGGATACACGTATATGAATGACTACACATTTTGTGTGTGAAACAGTCCAGAGTTAACATAATTTTGAAAGTAAACACGTTTTACAGCTCTTTCCTAGCCCCTCCCTTCATATGACAAGCAATTTGATTAATGCAACATAATATTTCATGAACAATACGTTCGGTGTTCTTGCTATGATGCCTGCAAAATACATTCGTCGCCTGCTAATTGACCTCTACACGTTTCTTGCACGATGACACTCCCCCCCCGCGCGGAGTGGAGAGGAAGTAAGGACGTACGGTAAGGGAGGGGATGCACACCTGTTATTCTGAGACACACATTGTCTGCACCGTGCGGCTCGACCTTGGACGGTGCTGTCGTAGATCCAACCCACTCCGCGCTCTATTTGCCCTTTTACTTGATCCAGTTGTTCACCTACTGTGTCTTGTAGGAAAATAACATTCTCATCCATTATTCTAGTATAAATGCAGGTAATCAGCACGATCACATTGCAGCCGACATGATGAGTGCGTATTAGCTCTATTTGTTGTCTGTTGCTAATCTATTAAGATTAAGAAAAATTGATTTTCTCCACTCCCACTTCGGTGTTCAAGATGCACTGCCGATCACCTTAATTTACGTTCGCGAGCCGCCAATGCATCAGGGTACCTGGTATGACGACATGGAGGGGAAGGACGAAGACATGCATGAAAGCAGTCACTGCTTAGTGATCTTCCAACCTTTACGGCCAGAGCAAACTGAAATCAGATGCGTTCTTTCTCCATTTTATTTGTAACATTTCGCACTCGTATTCGACACCTCTACAGCACCGTCTAACACAGATTATGGGAACATTTTGAGTCATTGGTTCACCTAACACTCACGTAATGGGACTAGCTCAGAAACTGAGCGTTTGAATAACGTGGTATTCACACTTTGGTGATAATGTTAAACTTCCACGAAGCTGTCAGGTCTCGCATCCACGGGAGTTACTGGAGGAATATCCTCGTAATACCAATTCTGACAATAAGCTGAGGTTATATGTAGGCCTATCGCCTATGCCCATGAAGTTTCAATGACTCACCTTACAGTACCGTGGCAGCCTGAGCGGCAACCAGGAGACCTTGTTGGTATCTTGGGCTCCAGTCAACTGGTCCACCGAGTCCAAGAACAAAATAAGAGGCTGTTCTTTGCTTGCATGGTTTAGAAGGTACTTGAAATGTGCTGTTAGCGGCACTAAGTCCACTGGAATATCTTCAAATGGCAGCATGTAGTTGTATGATATCTGTAATCAAGAAGCACAGGCACTCGAGCATGCGCAGATATTCTTCGGATTTGTTTCTCATACCGTTTGCATCTGTGTTGTTTAATGATATAACGGCACCTAGCTAGCACACTTCTGTCCTTTTCTTGTTATGTTATGTTTAAAATTGTGTTTTATGGAACTAAGTGCAAGGTTATCTCCCCATCTCTGTGTTATGTTGAATCTGAAAAGCAGAGAACACGTATATGAAAACATGTGCTGTAGATATTGAAGACTCATATTTCCTAGACAGTGTCTCAGACTTACTATTATTATTTATTTATCATACATTGCACAATAAGTAAGGACGGTCTAGCAAAAAAGGACAAGCACCACATACGTAATTTTCACTGACACAACTTACACATACATTGTTCATTATTTACAGTATTTGCATATTTTACAAAACTATAGGATAAAACAAGTAATACAATACATATTAACATCCTGCTCACTCCCCTCTCATCTTCTCACTCACTCCATTCGTTCATTCATTTTTCTTATTAAGATACTCATGCATTCAGCCAGTCAAACAAATTTCATTAATCAATCACTCATACAAAAGTTCATTTACACAATGTACCTTTTTATGAACGACTTGAATCTTTGAAGACGCAAGTTCTTGGCATTCCTTGCTAGTGTACTCGTATTCCATAATCGCACAGAGCGGCCTTAGAAACCGGTCTAGTAGGCGAAGGGCGGAATGACTGTTACGCCTCGTCCTCTCCGAACTGAGCGATACGCCAGTGACAATTGGCGAAACGGGATTGAGAAACTTTTGCATCTCAAAGAAGACTATTATGTTAATGCTGGAAAAGGAACAAGACTTATCAAGGGGTATGCTTCTTATTGTTTACGAGTTTCAAATCTTCTTTTCCGTAATCCAAACTAGATTTTTCCGAAAGAGCCGGAGAGCCTCTCCTTTGCACAGAGCTAGTCGTCCCTTCTAAGCGGAAGAGCCATACATCCAATACCTTGCAAGTGAGAAATTGAAGTTTGTAAGACTCGTTTTCACATGAACGTGTCATTGAAGATGATGATATCTTGCTTAGCAGGGCAGTAGCTGCATATGACGTTGTACAACTACAAATCTTTCAGATTCGACATAAGTAGCGATAGAAGAAGTTCGTAGTTTCGTTTGGTGACGAGCTAAATTTCAAACACCTATGTTTTCCGATTGAGTCACAGTTTACTCGACCCGCCCATGAGTCTGTAAAGTACACTCTACAACAGTATGAGCGCATCATTTGCAACCCAGTCACCAATAAAGTAGTTTCCCACAGTGGTGGCAGCCAATAAGTAGGGTCTAACCTACAGACAAGTCTTGTGTCTATAAGACATGACATAACGTTATGAATGGCAAACACCAAGAGAAAGGCGGCCTCACCTGCTGACAGATGGAGATGAGGGTAGGCGTGAGGGCGCTGCTGTCGGGAGTAGTGCCAAGGAAGCGGATGATGCTGATTGGTTTGGCGCCTTTAAACCATTCTGTTGACGTCAGGCTGGCAGATTTCGCCAGCAAAGATGTCTTGCCACAACCACCTTCGCCGTAGAGCACTAGTGGCTTGTCAGAGTCGCCCAGCATATGAGCCTCAATATGTTGCAAATTCTCTTCGCGACCATAGAACACCTACAAAATAGCAAGACAGATTAGTTCACTTTTATACACACCCAAAGAGCAATAGAATTCGCTTAGACTCGTCATCAACCAATGACGTAGGTGAACAAATAATTTGTAATCCTGTAAAGGGACTATAATTTATTATACTTTATGATACCTTCAATTGATAAGAATTGATTGAACGAGCATGCATTCATACAAGGGAAGCCTGTCCAGAGTATAAATATAACACTCGCAAGCAAGCCCTGCTCAGTTATGGATTGTCTGGAGAAGAACGAAGATATCACTAATGCCTCAGTGCGTCATGTCGGGAAGCTGACGGATCCGTTGTCCTGTAAATGTGAAAGTTGCTCACTCAGTGTTTGTGATTTATTCCTCTCTGTTGAGTGAAGGTATTGCCACCTACCATCAAATGTTCTACAGTATATAAAGATACACGTTTTCATATTGGCAATTTATATATAAAACTAAATGATAATGTGATTGTTGTTAAGGGTGTTCAGTACAAACTAGAGCTTTTATTTTCACAAGCCCCACTTGAGAAGGACTAGGACAAGAACGATCTTGAAAGGCATACTTACACAATTCAAATGCCTTTAAGTGTAATTATATTAATTATATTACTTTCCAAAGCGGTTCGTGCTAATGAAGGTGTGAAATATTTCCATATCCGAATTGTTTCCTTGCTATGGAAGTATGTCATGCAACTTCATCATTCAACGTCGCGTTTAAAACTTAAGACCCTTCATCGATGTTGCATGCTGGAATGATCTCAATAAGTTGGTCAAAGCCTGCAACTCTTACACGAGTTACAACAGGGAAGCCATACCCACACCGATTTCTGGGCAGAGTTGAGAATCGAACCCGGACCTCCAGGATGTCAACTAAGGATGATAGCCGCTACACCACGAGGTGGTCCATCGACTTTGTAAAAGTGATTATGTACGCATCAATAAACATACGTCTATCATCGCTGAAGGATACACGCCAAACTGAAGCACGGATACCTGTCGCATTAGCCAAGTAAAACTCACCAACTTAGTCACCTATTTATCCCATGACCTCAGCAACAAGCCCATCGAGGGAGGATTGTACATAGAAGAACTTCAAAAGACACAGTATGCCTACACTAACTTGTAGAAAATGTTGCACGAAAGCGTGGCAATAACTTTTTGTCAAATGGTTTGGTTTTAATACTACTTTTCATACTTGGATTAATAGATCTGATCTCATCTAATAAATCTTCCTTTTTATTCACTGTCCCCTTTAGAGTTGGCCAAGCGGTCTAAGGTGTTCGAGTAAAGTTCGAATTTCCTACAAGAGAAATCGGGGTTCAAGTCCCTCACCCAACACTACTAACATCACATTGTCCCGTCTCAAACAGTATCCTCAAAGTCATGATATTTCTCTTTCCTGCCTAAAGGTAGACCTTCCCGCTCCTCTTACCAACTTTATTCTGATAGGCTCACCTTCCGCCCACTACTCCAGCAACCTCTCATATGCAAGTTCGGGTCGCAGCTATCGGTCCCAAACATAAAGTACACAAGCCCTTCGCCAGCCCCCCCCCCCCCCCCCCACTCTACAGGCTCTCATCGAGCGGAAGAATATGATCTGGTGGAGGTGGTAAACCACTCGTGATCTTCGCCTTAAGCAAGAGTGGTACAGGCTCAAAAGACAAATGCACACAGCCATGCTTACACTCCGTAACAAACAATGACAATCTAAATTAGAAAATATGGCTGGAAACTCCAAATCCCTGTTCGGTAAGGCCAATAAATTGCTCAAGAAGAGGACTTGCATTCCACCATTACATGTGGTACGTGGGATGGTATTCACCAACTCTGGCAAAGCTCAAACAGTATCCTCAAACTGTCCCCTTTAGAGTTGGCCAAGCGGTCTAAGGTGTTCGAGTAAAGTTCGAATTTCCTGCAAGAGAAATCGGGGTTCAAGTCCCTCACAGCGGACACCTTCGAAAGAGCCTGTGAGCCAAACCATGAACCTTGTGACGGTGACTTCATAGATGAAGTACGTCATGATCTTCGTGGTGGCTTCCAGGGGGAGCTCCCCCGGGGCTTTAGATTTGTCTCGCCATCCGAACTGTTCAACCTCATTATGAAGCTGTAAACCCGCAAGGCCCCCGGCCATGACGAGATCTCAGCCCATTACCTCAAGAATCCAAGCTAAAACGTTTCAACCTGCCTCACTAAACTCTTTAACTCCATATACCGTTTCGGGTATTTCCCACAGCATGGAAAGTAACCAAGGTCATCATGATAGGGAAGCCCAACACTGATGGCACCTTCCTGCAAAACTACAGGCCGATCAGCCTTCTATCTATTACATCAAAATTATTAGAAATGACCCTACTTTCCAGGCTCAACTCATACATCAGTAATGTAATTAGTGATGAACAGTTCGGTTTCCGCAAAGGTCATTCTACTGTACAACAACTTCTCAGGCTTATAGAAATTACTACGCGCGCCTTTAACGGAAAATGTATGACAGGAGTTTGCTTCGAAGACATCAGTCGTGCTATTGATAAAGTTTGGCACAGCGGTTTGCTGTACAAAATGAAGCACAATGGATTCCCAGATCACTTACTCAAGGTCATTAATTCCTATCTTGGGAAAACGAAATTCTATGTCTACGCGGACGACGCTAAATCCTCTATAAGGGGGATCAAAGCCGGTGTGCCGCAAGGTAGCGTCATAGCCCCTTCCCTTTTTAATGTATATGTCTCTGACATCCCCAAGACTGACACTACCAGTCTCCACCTGTATGCAGATGACACTGCTATCTCCACCACCTCATGGAGAGAGCATAGAGTTTAATCCATCCTCCAAGTCACCTTAGACACCCTAGAACACTGGCTAGGGAAATGGAGAATTAAGAATAACGTTAGGAAATATTCTGCCACCTTGTTTACTAAAAAGCACAAACATACTGAAGTCCAGGATCTTAACTTCTTTGGCGAGGTAATCAGATGACAGCCAGCTACAAAGTACCTGGGAATCACGCTTGATCGAGGCCTTACTTTCACTCAGGAGGTCACTAAGCGCGCCAATCAAGCGAAGCTCTGGCCTTTAATTAAGTCCCAGAGCCCATTAGATGAATTTAGCAAGCTCTTGACATATAGCACAATTGTGCGTCCTGTGATGGAATATGACAGTCCTGCTTGGGGTTTTGCAGCTCCCTCTACTATCAACAAACTTCAGGTTGTCCAGAATCAGGCGTTGCGTACGATATCGGGTGCCCCCTGGTACGTTCGCAACACCCAACTTCACACCAACTACAATCTCTCGAAACATCAGTCAGAGAATTCACCGAGAAGCAGTTAGACTGTACAGAACAGCCATACTCAGCACCAACCCACTAATCAACAGTTAGGGTGATTACCAAGCAAGGGGGAGTCGCCACAAGCGCCCCCGCATCATTATTGAATAACTCTTCCACTAATACGCTACTATAGCACTCTCTTACTTCACTTCCGAAATCACTACTCTTAGACTCTCTCCTTACTCTCTGATTTTCATTTCATGAAATTTCTCACTTTTACTATCTTATTCTATCTTCTGTATTTCTAATGTCCCAGTACATCAGGTCATATCCTGACAAAATTGATTCACGGTAATCACCCAAACCCTCACATTCAATTGTAGTCGGTCGTAAATATCGGATCAAGCTCTCACGGCCTTCGGGCTGATAGGCTACAATTTTCAACGCAACGAAGTCGACTTCGATTGCGTGGGTCAGGCCAGACCAGGCCAGGCCAGGTGCTCGGTGCCACGGGACGCGCTGGTGTGCGTCAACTGCTTGTTTACATGAGTGTATGCAGTCTAATAATCCACATTATTGGTGAGAACATCGTGAATGGGATTTTCATGTTGCCACGTACCGTACAATTGCGATTTGGTGATCTGAGAAATGGATGAATCTGAATCGAATAGTGGTGAAGATCAAGTGTGTATTCGTATATTTTAGAGGAAGAACACGCTACAGTATATGAGTACAATGAGAGATTTAGATTGATACAGCATAATCTTTCAGTTCCGTCCAAGCAAGTATTTTCGTCTCTTTCGTAGTGGTCGGAGAAGAGGATCCGAACAATTCACTCTTTCATTCCAGCACTTTTCGCAAGAAACTTAGTTTCATTGTATTATTTTATATTCTCTTGCTCATTTTACACAATCAAATGTCTAAGGAACCGAAAACAACTTGATGTACGGTACTCAGTGTATCAAAAATTATGTAGGCTACAGTAATTAGCTTACAAACAATAAGATGATGCAAGTCAATCATACGCAACGCAACACCACTCTTAACCTCCAGTTTGATCAGCTGACTAATAAACTAATAACATGAATGCAGAATTTTTTTCAGTCTGCATGAATCTTTTTAAAAGAGAACTTGGTTAACCAATACATAATTATTACGAGTACGGCACTAATATTATTAGCTTATATAATCAGTTGGTTTTATGAAGCAAGGCTTTGAATGAAATTTCTTGTCAGCGTCAGAAATCGAACTCAGTGCCTATGGGGCAGGAGGATCAGGGAGACAAGTTTCAGCATATCTTCAGTTACTGTTAAATGTACAGTACGTATTCTCATGTCGTTTCGTCCTTTGCGTAATAGCCTGGGACACAACAGTCATCAGTCTTGTGTATTTTCTACGTCTGAAATCGGTCTCCCAGCTTATGTTAGTGTGGCGTCTCTAATGGACTATGTATTTATCTGTCAGAATCTGTACTTGGGCAAGCCTACTGATATTTACAGGTAAGGGTGCCCAAATGCGAGAGATCTTTGTGGTAGAACTATTATCACGATAAATATATATTCGGGATAAAATCCCGGCATCCCACCGTCTCTAAAACACAACAGATAAAAAGGACATTTAATACATTCTAACATTACATTATTGTGGTTATTATTATTAGTATTATAATTATTATTATTAGTCGTTATTCTTTAGGGTTCTTGCCGCGTTGATATGTGGAAATAAAATATTGTATATTTTCTGCGAGGAATTTGGTGGCAACCCATCACGGGAGCCTCACAGTGCTTGCTGGGTTCTCAGTCCATTCGGGTTCCATTCTGCTCGTAGTAAATTAAATCAAGTAGGTCATGCTCTCAATCGGTGTGACCAAGGGTGTCCACGGGTCTGTCACCGAGTTTGGTCGCCTTGGATGATCTGGCAAATAACGCTGCGTTCCAAACGGACGGGTCCCATTCGTGACCATTCCAAATGGACAGGCGAGCGAGCCCAGATGGAGAATGGGCTGAACAAACAAGCTACATGCTGTAGTCAAGGTAAATAAACACATTAAAAAAACAAGGAAGGAAGCTTATAGTTTTACGTGACCGTAAATCTCTCGATCATGAGCCACGGGACCTCCTTTTTACGTGGAATCCGAACCACAGGACATGGCATTTCACTTCGAAAATCTCACATGAATTTACTGGGAATCGAACCCGGTCTACCTTGGTGAGAGGCTAATGGATTCACCGCTGCGCCACCACGCCCCTTTTCAAAAAAAAAACATAAAGTAATTCTAATGTGCAGTAAAATGTGTTGGAACACCATGTTGATATGGCAAACAGAGTGAACACAAAATGTAGACTAAGGTACTGTATATTAAGTTCGCCAATGTGCAGGACACAGAGAACGCAGGTTCACCTTCACTGAGTTTTTGCAGCCATGAAGATGTTGTAGAATCTCCGTAACTATTTGTCCTTGGGCGCTGGAGTCCTCCTTCCTCATCGCTCGGTCAACAAGCTTGGTGATGCTCTTGTAGAAGTGCGTGATGAAGTGTTGTAAATATTCTCCGTGAGTCTCCGTGTCGAGCCCTTCTCGTCCAATCCACTCAATTGTGTACCTGGAAGAGAAGTTTCGTGTCACTTAGAGCCCATGCCTGACGGTGGCGGGAACACTGTACATCATTCCCTTAAACACAGAATTGTCAGAAATTTTTAAAAATTGCTTTCTTTTCTATTTAACTATCTATCTATTTATTTATTTATTTATTTATTTATTTATTTGAAAAGAGATATAACATTATTGTTGTTGTTGAGACATCCTATAGTTAATAGACCTGTGTACTTGTGTGTGTGCAGAATTTGTCTTCTAACTTGCGCTGTTTTCATGACCGAGGCAAGGTGTGGATCTGTTATTACGAATTAGAGTCTAGGATTGGGGAGGTTACTCAGGACTTGAAGTTAGGTACCCTTCCGTCGCTTGCCTGAATTAAGTGAGACAAAATCGGTAAAACCCACACTAGGGGTGGTCGCTGCTAACTCAACTCCAGTTGAGGCGTGGAACGTGCCCTTGGCCACTCGGCAACGCTGGTGGGTAGAAATAATATTAATCATCAGATTCTGTTTCTTGTGATTTGCGAATCGATCTGCTTATAAATGGTAGAGTAGGAAAACTTGATTGTGCATTTATTATTATTTGTAGTGGGAAGCAGTTTAGTGTAGACTTTCATTAATAATGTGGTGCTGTCATCTCCTCACAGGAGGTTGGTTACCATCATCAATCTCAGCGTACTGTCAGCAAATCTCTAATAGTTCTTTACACTTCTCGAGCAACTTAATATGCCGTTAATGTTATGTATTAAAATAATTGGGAAGAAATATAACGCCAGCTGTGCCCAAGATTGCAGGATCGAATCCTGGCGCAGTCAGATGGCATGTGAGGGTGCACAAATGCGAGGGAGCAGTGTCAGCAGATTTTCTGGCACGTTAAAGATTCCCTTCAGGGCAAAATTCCTGCACCCCGGCGTCTCTAAAAGCCACAGTAGTTAAAAAAGGCATAAAACGAATTATTAGAAATTTTACCTTTTATTGAAACTGAAATATCTTGACAAGTAATTTTGCTACGACGACGTTTGTTGGCTTGAGACATTATGCATATTACGCATTATCCAAAAAGCCCCAACTCACTTGATTCTGTCAGCCCGTCTCGTTGCGCAGTGGCTAGTATTCTTGGCTGTCACCGTGGAGGCCCGAGTTCGATTCCCGGCTCTGTCAAGGAATTTAATTCAGGCCTGAGCGCTGGAACGGGGTACACACAGCCTCGTGAGGCAAAACTGAGAAGAGGCAGGTTCGAGTCTTACCTCAGTCATCCTGGAAGTGATTTTTCGAGGTTTCCCACTTCTACTCCATGCTAATGCCGGGATGGTACTGTACCAGTATTTTCTGTGCCTATTGATACAATAATATGTAAGAAGCATTTACTCGTGATATAATGGAGATTTCAACATTGAGTTGAAAGATATAACCAGTACGACGCGCGGTTAGGAGATTTGCTTATCAACCCTGCCTTACACAAGAGATACTTGTCACGAACTTGATCAGTGACCCCTCACACACGTGTTTTCCAAGGACTAATTTGCAAGCAAGATGGCTGCGGTACAGAGGAGATACAAAACCAGTTGAGATATATAATTACAGACATCACAGAGGGAAACGACAATAAGTATTCATTATGAATATTAATTCAACGTATTCTAATGATATTTACAGAAGATTGCTAAGCCATATGTATTTATCGCATTGACAGCAATCAACATCGATCATTATCGATTGAATCGTGATGCAACTTGGGAAGAAATCTGCAGAGCAGTTCCGAGGACTGACTAGGAGAAACACTCTATCTGAAGCTTTCAAACTGTTCGTTTTAAAAGTGATCGTGCGCGAAACGGAAGTAAAACAGGTGGTGTTGTACTGCATATTGCAGGCACACTCGCGGAGATATGGGACGGACTTAGTAGCCCGGTGTTAACGTTCTACACGTTGTTATAGTGCCGTGAATGAACTTAGAGCATTCGCGAGGCTCAGATACGCTTGTTTGTGTAACAGTGGACTTACAATATCGTCGTGATTCTTTATAAGTATACTGCTATGGCATATACGACTGAGTAGGGGGGAATATCCGACCAGTTATTTCAACGAGACAGTATGACTTTCTAAGCACATAGAAGGGACACATCTAGAGTGATCCATGCTTGAGAAATGGAATTATAAGTATGAGACGTTGCTACAAAGAGAGACATAAGGAATCTTTAGATATTATTCTGAGCTAAATACTTCTACAAGATAATGGAGCAGCAAACAAGAGAGGAGGAGTTTACAACCCCTGTGCATCAAGCCCAATCCAGGCATGTACGAGAGGGAGACCAGGGTCCATGGACAGCTGTTCGAGCAGAGGTGGTGACGGTTCGATCGCTAGCTCCAGACCAGGCCAATCCTTTTTCGACACCCAGGATGAAGGTTCGATTCTACATGGAACAATGTGTTCTTACACGCATTTCCCACCTTGAAGACATCACAAGGTAGTTGGAAGATTCATTGCCCGCAGACAGTTGAATTAGAAGTATCTATAGATCATCCTTTTAACCAAAAATCTCGCCACCAACGAAGCCAAAAAAATCCTCAAACGAGAGGGCGATAGCAATAACATTCAAAACAACAAACAACTCAAAGAAATAAAGTCGTTGAAACAAAAAATAAAAGAACATGACTTAATCATCACAAAAGCAGATAAGGGAAACACTACAGTAATTTTGAACAAAACAGAATACATTGAAAAAACAGTCGAATTCCTAAACAACAATGAAATCAAGGAATTAACAAAAGACCCCACCAACAAATTCCAAAAACAAATAAAAAGTGCGCTAAAAGAAACAGAATACATACTGACCAAAGCCGAAAAATCAAAACTAATAAACATGAACCCGAAAATACAGTCATTGAGGGGACAACCAAAAATACACAAAAAGGAATGCCCAATGAGACCAATAGTCAATTGTAGGAATGCCCCTAATTACAAAATCAGCAAAGAGTTACTAAAAATCTTAAAATGCCGTCTTTCCAACGACAAAAACAACTCTGTAAAGAACACAACAGAACTAGTAACAGCATTGAACACCCTACAAATGAAACCTAGCTTCAGGCTAGTATCCTTCGACGTAACTAACATGTACACCAATATTCCGATTATTGAAGCAATCAACACTATCGAAAACAACTTAATATCCAACAATTCGGTAAAAGAAATCGAAGAGATTGTGAGATTACTGAGGGTCGTTCTCACCCAAAACGTGTTTCAATTCGACAATAAAATATACACACAGAGAGAAGGCCTAGCAATGGGATCGCCACTAAGTGGGTTAATTGCTGACATCTTCATCAATGCACTAGAAAATGCGTTCTTAGAAAAGACTTCAACAAAGGGAATAGTAATATGGAAAAGATACGTAGATGATGTAATTTGCATCTACGATACTGAACTAACAAGCGAAGAAACAATTCTCCAATCCATTAATATCCTTCACCACTCTATCAAATTCACTAAGGAATCCGAAATAGACCGGAAAATAAATTATCTCGATATAACTATTGAACGTAAAGACAACGACCTTTCATATTCCATATTACGGAAAGCAACACAAACCTCGCATGCAATCGACAATCAGTCTAATCACCCCAGTACGCACAAACTAGCGGGTTTCAATTCAATGGTTCATAGGGCTTTAAACATACCCATGTCAAAAGACAACTATAATAAGGAAATAAGAACTATTATGCAAATAGCAAAGGAAAACAACTTCTCGCCAAGCAAAATAAATCAAATTATAGCCAAACATAAAAATAAAGATAAAACGATTCCCAAACCGGACAGTAATGAGAAAAAATTTGCGCGTTTCAACTATGTGAATGCGAATACATATAAAATCACTAACCTATTCAAAAAGCAAGGCATAAAGATAGCTTTCACGACGAAAAACACAACCGCTAGGCACCTCCTAAATAGTAATCTAAATAAACGTGACCCGTATTCAAGGTCAGGGGTATATTCTATAACGTGCCAAGACACCGATTGTCAAGCTAATTACATCGGGCAGAGTGGAAGGCGAGTAGACACACGTTATAATGAACATAGGAATGCGATAAGATACGGAACACATTCAGCCGTGTGCGAACATATGTGTGACGCAGGGCACAGCTTTACCAACATAGAGTCGGACCTTAAAATAATCCATCACGAATCGAAAGGCAGAGCTCTTGACATAAAGGAAGCAATCGAGATATACCTAGCCAAACGAAACAATCCCAACAATCTAAATGAACACACGTTCATGGAGAGCTCACCCCTCTTCACGCTACTAAAAACACACCCTGTCGGAAACAAAACACAATTTAGCGACACAGCCAAGCTAGATAAAAAAAGGGGGGAAATTAGGGGTTTTTTAATAGGTAAATGTTATCTGGATCAGGTGTACGATGTACTTTTCTTCTACAATAAACCAAGGCCCATATTCGCGGCAGTATTAAAGGTGCCGGGACGTCCTCATAATACCGTCAACGCTTAGTTCGAATGGGTTATGCTCCACGCGTGGCGAGGGCTAATCTACGGTCTTTAATAGTTGTAGACCCACCTCATTCAATAACATACATCTTATCTAGGTTGGCAACACCTCACATAAACACATCGCTATCACTCCCCACAGCACGTAGGGGCAAGGGGGGGGGAGAAGGCAGGAAAAACCAGTCGTTAAGATAACCACCGCAGTCGACCGCACAGTGAGTTCCAGTGAGCACGAAAACTGCGAGTAGCTGTAGTACGGAAGACAATCAGATAAGTAGTTAGCCTAAAATGTTATAGTTTAACCATAGTTTACAACCATATAATCTCTCTAAAGTACAATCTCCGGATAGCTATCACCATTTAGCATTTCACCTAACATATATACTGCATTTAGCATACACTGACAGTTGCAGTACCAATACTGCAACTAAATGATTGTACATATTGTAAATATTTTCACCTGTATTTCAAACATGGATTTTGTAGCCTAAGTGTAATGGATCTGATGATGATCGCTTGACGATCAAAACTGGTCATCCTAGTGTTTTATTTATCTCATGTAATTTATTTCAGGATTAGGGTATAACCCATCTCTTTTGGGTACTTTCGTGTTGACCGACTGAAAAGCACTAAACTCTTGTTTACTAAGGCAACACTGAAAATATGGCTTCATACACCACAATGT
The DNA here is from genome assembly GCA_946902985.2 of Meconema thalassinum. Taxonomy (NCBI): domain Eukaryota; kingdom Metazoa; phylum Arthropoda; class Insecta; order Orthoptera; family Tettigoniidae; genus Meconema; species Meconema thalassinum. Next base: position 881,646,966 of record OX336389.2, on the reverse strand, counting down.
TCACGGCTAGTCAGGCAAATCGTGAAGCTAAGAAATTCAAATCACTCAGGCTTAAACTCATGAATTTAGACAAGTCAATTTGGTTCAACAAAAAATGTATAGAACTAAACCTCACCCCTAAATACGTACCAATTAAAACCGTACCGAACACACCAGCCTCGATCATTTCAACCAAACAAGCCAAAGCGCTTTGGATAAAAAACGAATTAAGATTTGCATACATAAGAAAGCAAAAAAATAACCAACAATTATACGACATTCAATTGCAACTAAGTAATTTCTGGCACGCAGCCCAATGGAACAGCTTCACCGAGCACCTACATGACACCAGCAAAATCAGAGCAACGAGGAAGCATGAAACGCTAGAAAATAAATTAAGAAAACTAGGAGAAACACAGAACCATCAATCTAACGAACAACACACGAATAACAATGAATTCAATTTCCACAGCAGAGTAAACAACAGAACGAACGTAACCTTTTCTCAAGGTGAAATGAATATGTTAGACAAAGGTTTGAAATACAACTGCACAGACGCACACACGAACCACAATATAAAACAGTTAATCACAGATATTGAGATAGCCAGTCACAAGCTCCCAGCAGAAGACAGGGAATTAACCAAAAATCTCGCCACCAACGAAGCCAAAAAAATCCTCAAACGAGAGGGCGATAGCAATAACATTCAAAACAACAAACAACTCAAAGAAATAAAGTCGTTGAAACAAAAAATAAAAGAACATGACTTAATCATCACAAAAGCAGATAAGGGAAACACTACAGTAATTTTGAACAAAACAGAATACATTGAAAAAACAGTCGAATTCCTAAACAACAACGAAATCAAGGAATTAACAAAAGACCCCACTAACAAATTCCAAAAACAAATAAAAAGTGCGCTAAAAGAAACAGAATACACACTGACCAAAGCCGAAAAATCAAAACTAATAAACATGAACCCGAAAATACCGTCATTGAGGGGACAACCAAAAATACACAAAAAGGAATGCCCAATGAGACCAATGGTCAATTGTAGGAATGCCCCTAATTACAAAAACAGCAAAGAGTTACTAAAAATCTTAAAATGCCGTCTTTCCAACGACAAAAACAACTCTGTAAAGAACACAACAGAACTAGTAACAGCATTGAACACCCTACTAATGAAACCTAGCTTCAGGCTAGTATCCTTCGAGGTAACTAACATTTACACCAATATTCCGATTATTGAAGCAATCAACACTATCGAAAACAACTTAAAATCCAACAATTCGGTAAAAGAAATCGAAGAGATTGTGAGATTACTGAGGGTCGATCTCACCCAAAACGTGTTTCAATTCGACAATAAAATATACACACAGAGAGAAGGCCTAGCAATGGGATCGCCACTAAGTGGGTTAATTGCTGACATCTTCATCAATGCACTAGAAAATGCGTTCTTAGAAAAGACTTCAACAAAGGGAATAGTAATATGGAAAAGATACGTAGATGATGTAATTTGCATCTACGATACTGAACTAACAAACGAAGAAACAATTCTCCAATCCATTAATATCCTTCACCACTCTATCAAATTCACTAAGGAATCCGAAATAGACCGGAAAATAAATTATCTCGATATAACTATTGAACGTAAAGACAATGACCTTTCATATTCCATATTACGGAAAGCAACACAAACCTCGCATGCAATCGACAATCAGTCTAATCACCCCAGTACGCACAAACTAGCGGGTTTCAATTCAATGGTGCATAGGGCTTTAAACATACCCATGTCAAAAGACAACTATAATAAGGAAATAAGAACTATTATGTAAATAGCAAAGGAAAACAACTTCTCGCCAAGCAAAATAAATCAAATTATAGCCAAACATAAAAATAAAGATAAAACGATTCCCAAACCGGACAGTAATGAGAAAAAATTTGCGCGTTTCAACTATGTGAATGCGAATACATATAAAATCACTAACCTATTCAAAAAGCAAGGCATAAAGATAGCTTTCACGACGAAAAACACAACCGCTAGGCACCTCCTAAATAGTAATCTAAATAAACGTGACCCGTATTCAAGGTCAGGGGTATATTCTATAACGTGCCAAGACACCGATTGTCAAGCTAATTACATCGGGCAGAGTGTAAGGCGAGTAGACACACGTTATAATGAACATAGGAATGCGATAAGATACGGAACACATTCAGCCGTGTGCGAACATATGTGTGACGCAGGGCACAGCTTTACCAACATAGAGTCGGACCTTAAAATAATCCATCACGAATCGAAAGGCAGAGCTCTTGACATAAAGGAAGCAATCGAGATACACCTAGCCAAACGAAACAATCCCAACAATCTAAATGAACACACATTCATGGAGAGCTCACCCCTCTTCACGCTACTAAAAAACACACCCTGTCGGAAACAAAACACAATTTAGCGACACAGCCAAGCTAGATAAAAAGGGGGGAAATTAGGGGTTTTTTAATAGGTAAATGTTATCTGGATCAGGTGTACGATGTACTTTTCTTCTACAATAAACCAAGGCCTATATTCGCGGCAGTATTAAAGGTGCCGGGACGTCCTCATAAGACCATCAACGCTTAGTTCGAATGGGTTATGCTCCACGCGTGGCGAGGGCTAATCCAAGGTCTTTAATAGTTGTAGACCCACCTAATTCAATAACATACATCTTATCTAGGTTGGCAACACCTCACATAAACACATCGCTATCACTCCCCACAGCACGTAGGGGCAAGGGGGGGGGGAGAAGGCAGGAAAAACCAGTCGTTAAGATAACCACCGCAGTCGACCGCACAGTGAGTTCCAGTGAGCACGAAAACTGCGAGTAGCTGGAGTACGGAAGACAATCGGATAAGTAGTTAGCCTAAAATTTTATAGTTTAACCATAGTTTACAACCATATAATCTCTCTAAAGTACAATCTCCGGATAGCTATCACCATTTAGCATTTCACCTAACATATATACTGCATTTAGCATACACTGACAGTTGCAGTACCAATACTGCAACTAAATAATTGTACATATTGTAAATATTTTCACCTGTATTTCAAACATGGATTTTGTAGCCTAAGTGTAATGGATCTGATGATGATCGCTTGACGGTCGAAACTGGTCATCCTAGTGTTTTATTAATCTCATGTAATTTATTTCAGGATTAGGGTATAACCCATCTCTTTTGGGTACATTCGTGTTGACCGACTGAAAAGCACTAAACTCTTAGTTAGGCAATTATAGCCATTTTTCAATAACGTTAGTAGAAATATTTTTATTAGATTAGAGGAACTTCAGTTTTCGCTATTAGATAGTACGAGTTTGTTTCGTCTTTTCTGATTTCGTGTAATTCTAATGGTTTTTATCGCATCCTATTAATATTAGGCATTTTCTCCATGGTGTAGAATTACACGATATTCTTGAGAGGCCAACTTATTTTGATTTTCTGTTGCAGAACTGAATCGAATCGCGATATCAACTAAAATATAATGTGTTATGAACAATTTTGTGATAAATGAAATTCAGATATGAAATGAATGATGAATAACAATTAAACCATTTTAATAGTTTTTCAAGAGATGATTAACGCTATCATGTTTATAGTGAGGCATGCTGATTTATAATATTAAATTGAAATTTATATAACTTTATATAAGGTGTGGAAAATTAAAATACAGCAATTAAATGCTGTTTCCGTGTTGAATGGATCAATACAGGAGTATATAAAATCATTTAAGAATATTTCGATATCGGTGGATATCAGGAGACAGTGTGAAGATTTGTATAGAGGAATCTCTAGTGTAGAGAGATAGATATTTTTGTAGTGGAATTTTGAAGATTATGCGAACTGATTGGCAGTCGCTGGATTAAATAATAATATGATTTATTCGTGATAGAGCACGATCATTGAAGCCATTATGCTGAAATTTGAGAATTACCCACCATTGAAAGAATATTTAATTTTTTTTCAGATCAGATTGTTAAACACAAATGATATCACAGTGTGAAACGTTAATTGAAGATTGTATAATAGTGATATATTTGAAAGAGACTACGATTGAATATACTAAGAACGAAATTACGTTGATTAACTTAGTTGTTTGTCAAATAAGACAGGGCTTGTAATAATCACAATTAATGATATAATGAAAATGCAGATGAGTAATAAGAATCTTGGCTAGATTCGGGAAAAGGAGATTACTGTAATTAATGACAGATATGAAAGTGTGTATATAACAAATGTTTAAATTTTTCAGATGTAAATGTATATTTAAATACGATAATGCAAGATCGTATACCAACATTTCTGGTAACAGAAAATTTTGCATAGTAATGCAACATGGATATCAGATCCGTCACTCAGAAGATGAGATTATTTTGTTTTCTTCATAATTGTTTGACATTCGTCTTACAGCTGATTTAATCGTTTTCAGTCAATAAACTGATTATTCCATTTTAATTATTCGGTGATTTAGTGATTTATATTAGGAACAGGATGTGTTAGGAGGACCAATGGGCATTTTTTCCCAACATCAGCCGTCTGCCCGAGATTTGTTTTGAGATTCTCGAGTTCTTTTGTGAGCTAGTTTTTCTTTTGTTCTTTTCCACCGGGGCTTTCTTAACGCATTATTTTTTCTTGTTGTGTCCTTATCCCTGGTTGATCCATGTTGGTAGAATTTTTTTAATTTTATTTAGGCGGGTGCTTCCAGATTCTACGATCCAGCTGTTTCTTCGGATTTCAACAGGTAAGACCACGTGGATACGGGTACAGTACCTAACCAGCCACGGCCGCTTCCTACCGAAATCCTACCTCAATTAAAAGATCAGCCGAAGACTTCCCTTGTTCCTACGTTTCTCCTGAAACCAAATTGGTATTTTCCCAACTCTGTTTCTATCTGTCTTTCCATCGTCTTGTAAATTATTCTAGTCAGGATCTTTGAAGCATGAGTGATCAAGCTGATTGTACGGTAATCTTGAAATCTGTCAGCTCCTGCTTTCTTCGGTATAGGGATGATAATATTCTTGTTGAATTCTGAGGGTACCGGGTACCTCACCTGTCTCATAAATCCTACATACCAAGTGAAGTAACATGAATAGGCCTTCATCACCTACGCAGAGTAAAAACTCAGTCGGTATATCATCTATGGATGGTGCTTTGTCGTAGCATATGTCTTCTAGTGCTTTATCAAATTCTGGTATCAATATTATATTTCCTTTCTCATCCTCATCAATTTCCCCTGCCCTTTCTATTACATGAATCTCAATCTTCTTACCCCTAAAACGCTCTATGTAAGTTTTTCATCTCTCAACCTTTTGCACCACAGACTCTCAATAAACTCCCAAAAACAAAAGTGGGAAACGTCCTTCATCCTGTTATCTATTCTTTTTTATTATTAGAGTTGGGGAGCTTTAGTATCGCGTGAGCCCTCCGTGAGCAATTATCACAGCCTGACCTACCTGGCATGCTCCGCACAAGTCTGCCGATGGTATCGGTTCCCATTCTTCAATGAGAGCCTGTTGAGAGTTCCTGTCAACATTTCAGTTCGTGTTGTAAAAATTAATAAGAATCGCTTAGGGGATTTGTGACATCGTGTGTGGAATCTGTATGATAACCTGTGTCATTGTGATGGCTGAACTAATAATTGGACCTAGGATTGGGGAGGACGGGGTGTGACCTTAATAATAATAATAATAATAATAATAATAATAATAATAATAATGATATTTTTTTTAGCGTATGGCTTTTAGTGCCGGGAGTGTCCGAGGACATGTTCGGCTCGCCAGGTTTGTAGCTGCTTCGAGACGGACACCCAATGGGTGAGCTACAAGTACCGTTGGGGAGGAAAGTTGGAAGGGAGGGTCGAGGAGTTGGAAGGTAGCGGCTGTGGCCTATAGGTAGGGACCAACCCCGGCATTTGCCTGGAAGGAAGATGGGAAACCACAGAAGACCATCTTCAAGGTTGCCGGCGGGGGGATTCGAACCTCCTCGCCTCCCGGATGTGAGCGACTGCCAACAGTCATGCCGCAACGACCTCGGCTAACTCACCCGGTATAATAATAATAATAATAATAATAATAATAATAATAATAATAATAATAATAATAATAATAATAAAATAAGACGAGCACCTGGAATCAGAACAACCTGAGGTGTGAAGGGATTTGCTTCGGGCATTCCTAGCTCTCTGGGGACAGATGCTAACACTATCTCGAAATCTACGCTGGGTTGCGTTAAATGCTAAGATATTTGGCATAATCGAATTAATGTATCAAATGTTTCTTGGAGCTAATTACCTTTGCAAATTGGTCGTTTCAATCTTGGCCGGAAGTCTTTCATCTCTCAAATTAGCCAGCAACTTGGAAGCCTCGGTGTCCAGACTGCGATTTAAGATGTCCAGAAAGAGGGATGCTTTCTTCAGGTTTTGTAAGTTTATATTATTAATATATCGGACATAGGCCACGCAGTGATTCTTCGTATTCTTTACACTCAGAACGCCATTGATTACTTCGCGTTCTGTTACTGGAAATAAAATAAATAAAACCTTTAAAGTTCAATCTTATGACTCACTAACAGAACACAGGTTCACAAACAAAACGCCCAGCCTAGTGTTGCTTATTCACAATTAGCACGCACAGATCATCGACAAGTCTATTTATACATAACCATATCAAAGTATCAGGTGAATTGGAAGCCAACAATTAAAGGAATTAACAAATAGCTAAATCTAGAATAGCCAAACGTTTGAACTTCAAACCACCTTACGACGACATCCTACCTGTAGATTTCATCCGAAGGACATCTACATGATCTCCCCATAATAATATTAATGTATTGTTTGATTTGAAACTGAGTGACTAATATGTTACTGATAAACCGAGCTACAAGATTGAAAGTTAGTGCGTGAGTGGTAAAGTGATCAATGTTTTCAAAATGCTCACACGACATAACCCCCCCACACACACACACAAACTCATTATACAACCAGTATTCTGGGCTGTGAAGGTCTCATTTAAACTACTTTACATCGTAAATGCCTTTAAATTAAAGATCTGTATAACAAACGTAAGAAATTAAAACGATCTTGAAACTTCGTTCAATTGAAATACTTTTGTTACAATACAGTTCTCATTGCAGTAGTAAGAGAATGAGAGGTATGATTCAACATTTGTGTTCCTTAGTAACATTCTATAGTGTATTTTGGATTTTCTCTCTTTAAGGAGAGCTGGATGCTTATTGTCAACGCGAAGGCCCTGCCCATCACGTACTGAAGACACATCCCCACTTAGGAATATCACTCATGAAATAACGCAGTTTCCTTTTGGCCCTATGTTAAGAAACCTTTCTACAATTGTTCTCGACGAGCGCTGAACGAAACTTGTCCCATCTCTGTTGTAATGTAGGTACATTGTGAGTAATAGTGATTAGGCATCCACCACCCTTCTCGTTCATGCCAAAGAGATCGGCATTTCTTTCGGGGAGTGACAAAACAAAATGTTATGCCAGGTTCTCACCAAAGAGCAGTCGGTCACATTTTCTCCCGTGTTTAAGAAGATATTTTCAACCAAAAAAAAAGCCTATTTATCAGCTACGACACGACGTCCAGTTTAAACAGAAACGGTTTGCCATTGAAAACATCTTATTTGAGCGATGGAAAGAGTGGTCAGTTGTAATATCAGTTCAAGGATATTTACTGCGGTGGACCGAGAAATAGTATAATAGGCTGGTCGTTGACAGGGCAGAGCGTCGCAGACAGCAGTCGGGCGATCAGCCACACTCTGCCGCTATTTCAAGTAAAAACTACATAAACCATGAATCGTGTTGCATCACCCTGGTGTTTTCCCGACAGTAATCCGTATGATGTTTGGGATAGAAGCATAAAAGTACAAACATTGTACAGCAAAGAAACATAATTTTTGCAAACAAGAACACACAGAACCGAACACCTCTAACAGCCAATATCAATCTCTCCAAATGACTTAGCACCGAGTCATACCTCTTCTGGCTTTGATACAGGCCCTCACCTTTGATGCATACTGTACCCCAAAGTGTTCTACACGCTCTTGGTCCAGACTGTCCAATTTCAGTACTTCAGACGTTCTCTAGGATGCGTGGAGGCCCGGATAGTCCGTTTCAATTAGACCAAAAGTTGCTCAATGCGATTCAACTCTGGGAAACATGCAGGCAACTCAATGTGAGTGATTCGAACCTCGTTGAGGTACCGGTAATCACTTATATGGCACGCGCGGTGAACTCAAGAGGTTGTCATCCAGTAGACCAGTGATGAACAGCTGAGCGCTCCCAGGGAAGCAGGAAGAGCTTGGGAGTGCATCAGCCTGCTTAGCTTGACCGTGAGTATAGGGGAAGTAGACATGGGTAGCGGCAAGGATTCGTAGAGCTAACCATGGACCATGTAATATAAGAGATTCGTCACTTTTGGTTATACAATTGCCGACAGATCGCACCGCCTGAGGCTATGTACTGCTCTACGAAGTCTGGCAACATAAAAAGTAAAACGCCATATGAATGTCGCCTTTATTACACGTAATTGAACAGTATGATTGCGAAGAGTTATTGATTATTGATGAAAATAATACGAACATAACTGCGCCTTTCGCTAGGCGCAGAAATATGCGTCCAGATAGCAGAGTACATGCAGCTGAGATGAGATTCCTGAGAAGTATGATCCAGAAAACGAGGAGGGACAGAGTGAGGAATGAAGATATACGGAAAGAACTGGGAGTACAGAAACTAAATGACAAACTGGAGCAAAACAGATTGAGATGGTTTGGACCTGTCAAACGGATGAATGAACTAAGGCTACCAAGACGAGCACTGGAACGACGGATGACAGGGAAGAGAGGACGAGGAAGACCAAGAATGCATTGGATGGACTCGGTGGAGAATAGTATTAGAAAACGGAACCTGGATTGGAACACTGTGTCGGAAGAGGAATGGTGGTACGACATAACAAGGTGGAGAGGAACCATATTTGCCCCCACCCAGTGTCAACTGGAAAAGGGGAAATGAAGATGATGATGATATATCAATGTTGGCAATAGATTTGTCAAGAAGGACACAGTTATGCTGTTCTAGAGCGTAATTCACCTTTAGGCTGATTAAACATTGCACTCCTACTCTACAGAATTGTTGGGATGTTCTATGAATATAAAGAAAACTGTCTAAATGCACATACTACACTGCCATAACCTCACTTTTAGCCTACCATACCGCCTGCCACCCACCCCGCCCCCGTCACCCTAAACCACGAATTGTATCGCAATGCAAAGGAGAATGGGTAAGAAAACAAACAAGAGATGAAATGCACACATTTATTCTATATTATTTTTAAATCACAATGGACAAAACATTTATTCGAGAGTAGTCCATGGTGCCCACTAGTTTTACACATGGTCAACACCAGGTCAAAGGTAATTCACACACAAAAATAAAGGAAATATTCCCATAACAGTGAAATTCATTCCTGTTTTATAGCATCACTTTTTCAAACATGCTGGTAAGTTAGTTCACATTGCATGTTAATTTGTCGCAAAAATTTCAGCGTTGGCTGTAACTCGTTTCCGAGTATAATGTTCTTCCTAATGGTACTTTTTCATCAAATGTACGTACACAAATATAGAACACACACACAATTGTTCTTACTATCATTATAATTCCTACATCCCTGTGCTTGGCATTTCTTTCTCCCTTGCTGTGGCATGATTGATTCTCAATTCAATTCAAATAAATAATCAAAATACCGGCGAACAAAATAACCAACAACATGAGGAAAATGAATCAAAACAGACCAAATACCGAGAGCCAACTACGGAACCTTAGTACTAAAATTAATTCTTCATTGGTTGGCAGAACACTTTGAGCAGAGCTTTACTGCGACCCTCGCGCTCCCTATGATCGGTCATGCCCTTGGAGCTGACCAACGTTGCGTACAGAGCTTGTATGTCAGTGCGCGCTGTTGAATACCACACAAGTTTTTTTTAACACAGTGCTGTATTATAACTGCTTAACATAGTGCTGAAATAATTGTAGCGTGTCCGGCACAAAGGCTGCAAGTGCCAAAAACAAAAATGTTCAGGAAAAACAAAAGACTGCCTTTGTTACACACTGCAGTATTTATTTGAACCTAATAACCTTGTAAACACTAACAAGATTGACAGAATTTGCATAGCCTTGGAAATTTAGGAACTCCATAAACAGAAACCAAAGTCACTCTTTTGAGAAAAGCTGTATGTGCCAGTGGTTATATTACCTAAAGAATGATGCAAACAATATCAGCATCCTCGTGATAGCAATGCTATGTATAAACATATTAACTATTTAATGTTCTAAGCTGTGAGAAACCAGAAATACAACAGTGTCCTGCATCTTAAAACAATAACTAACTCAGTATTAGAGTATAAGTGCCGATAGAATGTACGATACTTTCTTCTAAGCATGGAATCATACCCAGCAAGTCTTTTTTATTTCTTTTTTTCCTTTTCCTATTCCTGGCTGATACTATTGCAACCATTTCCGTAGAAGTTGTATACTGTATTGCTGTGGCGTGTACAGCCTTTCAACCGGCTGGAACGAACTGGAGTTACACCTCTTCCTATGTCGTGGTAGCGACACAAGTTGAGAATTGCACATTCACCCTTAGATCTGCATTGGCACGGGAACATAAACAGCCAATTTCACAGAAAAACATAATTTCAAACATTTGGGCCTTTGTGCCGGACACGCTACAATTCAGCACTGAGAAATATTCATAGATTGTTTGTGGTGCGCAACACCTAGGTCCATATACAGGGTGATTCTTATTAACGTTTAAAACTCTCTATAGCGACGTAGATGGCATTGGGTCAAGTAATTTGATATAGGACACTTAGGGTCGCAAGTGTCCGGAAATACCTTAAAAGTGAACCACAACTGTTAAACATATGACGTCATCAGGTGACGGCTCAGCTCGAGCGGTCAAGCCCGTGCTCTCTTACGCACATCAAAGCATCCAAAGCAAACGTTGAATGTCATATCAGTCTGGCTCCGAGTCTGAGTGTGCGACTCGGGCGCGTGGGGTTCGAGGTTCAAATCCGGGGCCTATCCATCAGCTCTCTTTGTTCTCTCTCTTCTCCTTTCAAGTGGAAGCAGATTGTTTGTTGACATTAAGACTCGGAACCAGAGTGATATGGTATTCAACGTTTGCTTTGGTGTGCGTAAGAGTGCACGGGCCTGATCGCTCGAGCTGAGCCCTTACCAGATGACGTCATATGTTTAACAGTTGTGGTTCACTTTTAAGGTATTTCCGGGCACTTGCGACCATAAGTGCCCTGTATCAAATTACTTGTCTCAATGCCATCTACGTCGCTATACAGAGTTTTAAACTTTAATAAGAATCACCCTGAATATTATTTGACATTAATGATTACATTATATGGAGCGACCTCAAAACTATTATCATCAGTCGCTTGAGTGTAATACCATGAATAATCTTTACAAGAGATAAAGAGTGTGGAGATATAAATAACCACATTTGAAACATGACTTAAATAATTCTCTTTGAAAATACAAAGTTGTTAATTCACCATATTATCAGTAAAACCAATGTCAAGACGATCCTTAAGAACAATGAACGATTTTCATTTTTCTGTAAACAAATGACGTAAATATACTTTTATGTCCACGTAATTTCAACCGGCTCGTGGTGTAGCAGCTAACATTCTTGGCTGTCCCCCTAGAGGTCCGGGTTCGATTCCAGTCTCCGTCAAGAAATTTAATTCTCGTGTGAGGGCTGGAACGCAATCTCGTGAGGCAAAACTGAGAAAAGGAGAGTTCGATTCCCACCTCAGGCATCCAAGAAGTGGTTTACCGTGGGTTTCCACCTCTACTTCAGGCAAATGCAGGGATAGTTCCTAACTTAAGGCCACGGCCGCTTCCATCACAATCCTCACCTCAATTACATGTACACGCTGACACCACAACAACACACACACTTAACACACATAATTTCTGCCGCTCCTTCCGGAGCATAGGGCCTTGGCGAAATTTCTCCACGCAGTACGGTTCCTGGCCATTCTCTTCACTTGACTCCAGTTCTTGTCCACCTCTGCAATTTCATTTTCGATCGTCCTCTTCCAGGTCTTCTTAGGTCGACCTCGCTTCCTGGCGCCTTGAGGATTCCAGTCTAGCGCAACCCGCTCAATAGCTCCGTCCGGCTTCCTTAGTGTGTGACCAATCCAGCGCCATTTCCTCTCCTTGATCTACAACACAGATTATCAGATAAATTCTGCACACACTCAAATACACGGGACTGAAATGACTACGATGTACAAGCCCCTAAAAAAAAAAAAAAAAAAACCTAGTCATTTCTTTTTAAACCTGGAGGCATGGTTGTCTGTTACAATGTCATCGAACTCGTAGACCTTTCTGAATGACTATGATGATGATGATGATGATAACGTTCATCTATATATATAAAGCACAAAGTTTGTCTGTCTGTTTGTCTGTTTGTCTGTTTGTCTGTTATGTATACAAATCTACACCGTTTCACCGATCTGAACCAAAATTTGTAAACTTACCCTTTGGAACCCTGCGGGTAACCCTGTCCACTTAAAATTTCGGACAGACCACCCCATTCCCTGCATTTAGGCCCTTTTGCACAAATCTACACCGTTTCACCGATCTGAACCAAAATTTGTATACTTACCCTTTGAAACGCAGCGAGTAATACTGTCCACTTAAAATTTCGGACAGACCACCCCATTCCCTGCATTTAGGCCCTTTTGCACAAATCTACACCGTTTCACCGATCTGAACCAAAATTTGTATACTTACCCTTTGGAACCCTGCGGGTAACCCTGTCAACTTTAAATTTCGGACAGACCACCCCATTCCCTGCATTTAGGCCCTTTTTCACAAATCTACACCGTTCAACCGATCTGAACCAAAATTTGTATACTTACCCTTTGGAACGCTGCGAGTAATACTGTCCACTTAAAATTTCGGACAGACCACCCCATTCCCTGCATTTAGGCCCTTTTGCACAAATCTACACCGTTTCACCGATCTGAACCAACATTTGTATACTTACCCTTTGGAACCCTGCGAGTAACACTGTCCACTTAAAATTTCGGACAGACCACCCCATTCCCTGCATTTAGGCCCTTTGTTCCAAATCTACACCGTTTCACCGATCAGAACCAAAATTCGTATTCTTACCCTTTGGTACCCTGCGAGTAACACTGTCTGCTTCAAATTGCGGACAGACCACTCCATTCCCTGCATTTAGGCCCTTTGGCACAAATCTACACCGTTTCACCGATTTGAACCAAAATTTGTATACTTACCCTTTGGAAACCTGCGAGTAACACTGTCTGCTTGAAATTGCGGACAGACCACTCCATTCCCTGCATTTAGGCCCTTTTGCACAATTCTACACCGTTTCACTGATCTGAACCAACATTTGTATACTTACCCTTTGGAACCCTGCGAGTAACACTGTCCACTTACAATTTCGGACAGACCACCCTATTCCCTGCATTTAGGCCCTTTGGTCCAAATCTACACCGTTTCACCGATCAGAACCAAAATTCATATTCTTACCCTTTGGTACCCAGCGAGTAACACTGTCTGCTTGAAATTGCGGACAGACCACTCCTTTCCCTGCATTTAGGCCCTTTGGCACAAATCTACACCGTTTCACCTATTTGAACCATAATTTGTATACTTACCATTTGGAACCCTGCGAGTAACACTGTCCACTTAAAATTGCGGACAGACCACCCCATTCCCTGCATTTAGGCCCTTGGGCACAAATCTACACCGTTTCACCGATCAGAACCAAAATTCGGATACTTACCCTTTGGCACCTAGCGAGTAACTCAGTCTGCTTGAAATGTCGGACAGACCACTCCATTCCATGCATTTAGGCCCTTTGGCCCAAATCTACACTGTTTCACCGATCTCAACCAAAATTTGTATATTTACCCTTTGGATCACTGCGACTAACACTGCCTGCTTTAAATTGAGGAGAGGCTACTCCATCCCCTGCATTTAAGCCCTTTGGCACAAATCTACACCGTTTCACCGATCTGAACAAAATTTTACATACTTACCCTTTAGAACCCGATGAGTAACACTGTCCACTTGAAATTTCTGACATACCACTCCATTCCCTGCATTTAGCTCAGGAATCCCTCGGGGTTGCCAGCTTCCTAACTCACCAGCCATAGCCCTTGAGGGTGTACCAGAAGTGGTGGGGCTACACACACCCTGCCTCTTTGAGGGTCTTGAGCAGAAGGCAGGAGATATTATGGAAAGAAAAAGAAGGCAGACCCCTCGAAGAATGAGGGTATCAGGAAAGATGAGACAACGGCCAATTAAGGCGGGGAATTGAAGGACTCCCTAGCCCTCGGACACCGTTATACAGTCGGGGTCGGAAGAGATCAAGAGTTGACCAAGGGAGGCCGACAGGAAAGAAAACTGAAAGGAGCCCGTCACCAGGAAGTAGAAGCGATACCAGACTCAGCTGGGGTCCCGTGGTCGCCAACCCACGTCCCAAACGTTGTGAGACCCTGGGAGGGGGGGGGGAAGTTGTGATAATAGCTTGCTGATTCATCGTGAGGTGACATGAGAGGACTTTCCAGAGCCCGCCGTGTTATCTACTGTCTATGCTGATGCCAGCACAGGGCCGTTGCTCAAGCCACTGTGGTGTTGCGAAAGAGTGAGTGATTCCCCGGCCAATCTGAATAGGTCGGGGAACCCCGAACCTGTGTCATCATATTTCGTCATCATCTGCGATCATCTCAGGTTCGTGCAGCTTGGACCCATATTCTTTGCCGAGCAGTACGCCATATGCTCTTTCACTAGACGCATCGAGTTCAGGCCAAGCCAGAAAATAAGGTTGAGACTTTGGAAGACATCTAAGCTAGACATCTGAATTACCTATATCAGTTTTAAAATTACACCATGTTCCTTAATAGTCATTTTTTCATTTCCTTACTATTATCATCGTAAGTGCAAATGACCTAGATGTTACGCGCATCATACCACTAATCACCGCCGCATAAAGTCTTTCTCGACTGTGATTTTTAAAATATTTATTTTTATTACAGTACATTGTGTACATTATAAGTTGAAGTGTCAATTCAATACCTGTTGTAGTTTCCCTTATCATCCTCATCGTAAGGGCAAATGACCTAGATGTTACGTCCATTACATCATTTATCACCACACAAAATAAGTCTTCCTCGCCTGTGAATTTTGAAATATGTATTTCTATTACGGTAGTTTGTAAGTTTGACGCGTTAATTCAACAGTAGTTTTCATTATCATCCTTATCAAAAGGGCAAATGACCTAGATATTACGCTCACATTGTCTTTCGGGGCAAATGACCTAGATTTTAAGTCCATTATATTTCGAAGGAGACTTTGAGACATTACCATCATTCCACCGGGCGAAGTCGGGTACTACTGCTAGTCATCAATAAGACACCCTACAGCTCCAACAATTGTGTTTACATATTTTACTGTACAGAAAAGATGCTTCAAATCAGCAAATAATAATAATAATAATAATAATAATAATAATGCTATGCAAGTGTAGACTCACTCATTGACTTTAAATCTATATCGGAACTCATCTCCACTCTAACACTGAAATCAGCAAAACAATGCGTACACTCTCATCAACGCACACGCTCCCACAAACGACTATAATAAGAAAGATCCTAAAACATCGGATACCTTCTGAGAACAGTTAGAAGAAGTCACCAACCAAATTCCAACACATCTGTTAGGTGATTTTAACGCCCAACTGGGTATATAGAAACAGTTTAGGAGAAAAACAGGTAGTCACACAGCACATGAAATGAAAATCCACAGCCTGCTTCCAGTCTCCGACCGGGTCAGGAACGGAATGAATGAAGCCCCCATCTAGCGGCGAGGGAATGAACTGTGCTGGCTGCCGAGGCCTGACGCACTCCCCTGGGGCAATGATTAAATGAATGACAGACGAAATGAAATGATAGTGGAGAGCGTTGCTGGAATGAAATGTTGACAGGAAAAACCGGAGTACCCGGAGAAAAACCTGCCTCCGTTTTGTCCAGCACAGATCTCACATGGAGTGACCGGGATTTGAACCACGGACCCAGCGGTGAGAGGCTGGCGTGCTGCTGCCTAAGCCACGGAGGCTTACACAGCACATAAAAGAGCAAATAAAAATTGGTGAAAGACTGATAACTTTTTGTGAAAATTTCCAACTAAAAATCAAGTCAACACAATTTAGGAAAATCAGACGTAAGCTTTGAGCTTGAAGGGCACCTAACATCAATATGGGTGAATTTCAAATCGATCATGTTGCCATCTCTCATACAAACCAAAAGGAGATCCTTTATGTAAAAACGAGAAAAGGTTTCTTCGATTCTGATTACTACTTGTTACAAATTAAAATTATACTCCAATCCAACAGAAGAAGACCACAACAACCAAGAATTTTTAAGCCTGACCCTGAATATTTAGAAATAAACAAGGAAAGTAATTTGCCTTAAATCACACAAACAAGCACATCAAACTGGAAAGAATTATCGGATGTTCTAAGGAACGCTATGAGGATATGCCAACCCCCACGTATACGTAAGCACAGACGGTGGAACAGTATATGCGACCAAGCAATAGAAGACAGACTGAAAGCTTGAAAAAAAATTAATACCAACAAAACACCAGAAAAATGGCAGGAGTTCCTGCACATTCGGAAACAATCATCAAAATTAATTAGAAAAGAAAAACATAATTATGCTTTTATAAAACGACTAGAGGAAATAAAACAAGACTTAACAAAGAATAACACTAGGAATTTTTACAAGATTTTTAAAGAGAACCTGAAAGGATACTGACCATCCAGCCTGTGCTTTCGTCGATCTGCTGCCTCAATAGAAACAAACACCAATGCGAATTGTCAAATTGTTCAAAATTAAACTTTCTGGATGGGGGGTCATAGTTGAGAAGATTGTTGAAGTACTCAGAATCCAATCCATATTCCTTGAAATCATTGAAAAATGACAAAGCCCCTGGAGAAGATGGAATCATTGCATAGTTATGGAAAAACCGACAGTAGTGGCTACGCGGGCTAAAGCGCTGCGTTAGGTCAAGGGGCCAAGCTCTCTGCTGACTCGGTAGACGCGTGGGTTCGAGCCCCACCGTCGGCTGTCCTTGAAATGGTTTTCCGTGGTTTCCCATTTTCAACACCAGGCAAATGCTGGGACAGTACCTTCTGACAGGCTACGGCCGATTCCTTCCACATCCTAGCCCAGTTTCATTCATCTTCATCCATTCCATCTCTCATCCCGACGCGCAGGTCGCCCTCGGGCGTCGACTAGAAAGACCTGCACTCGGCCTCTCAGGAAGCTGCACGACAAAAAAAAAAGTTATGGAAACTGGCCGACGACAACCTCATTCACAGAATACACAATGTAATATCCGATATTTGGAAGACCAAACAAATCCCCACAGAATGGAAATGTGCACTTATACACCCGCTTCACTAAAAGGGTGATAAGATGGACCCGAACAACTATAGATGCCTTTCCCTCCTCCCAGTAGCGTACAAAATTCTTTCAAAGGCTCTCTTGAATAGACTTGAACCTCAAGTAGACGCACAGATAGGAGAATAGTCTATCAAGCAGGTTTCCATAAGGGGCGCTCTTGCGAGGAACAAATTTGGAATCTGAAGACAATCTTGTAAATACGGTCTTGTAGAAACATCGTGGTTACCTTCGTTGATTTCAAAAGGCCTACGACTCCGTCGACAGACTAACTCTCTTCAGCGTTCTGGAAGAGTTCAAAGTTGATAAGAAAACCAGGGCAGTATTTCAACAAATTCTCGTCGATACTACATCAAAGGTTAAGTTTGGTGGGGAAATTTCTCAACCTTTTGAAATACACACTGGTGTTCGCCAAGGAGATGGACTTTCACCCATCCTTTTTACTATGGTCCTGGAAAAAATAATCAGAACTTGGGAAATAGAGGTTAAGGGAATACACATTGGTAAAGGAAGAGAGTATAGAGCTAATATCAAATGTTTGGCGTTTGCTGATAACCTTGCCATATTGACATATACCAGACAAGAAGCAAAGCATGCAATTGAAAAAGAAATAGAAAAACAAAAACGTAAAATCATCCATTTTTTTAAACCAGTGAATAAAGAGGGAGCATGGATTAAAAAGAGGGAGCATGGATTAAGAGACCGTCAACAGAAATTTATAATACCATATAAACTATCACCGACACTTTCAGAAAGAGACGAGCTGAATATTTTGGTCACTTATACAGAATGGACCAGCACAGAATTACAAAACAAATTTTCAACATCACCCTCAACAGTAAAAACAAGTCCAAATGGATACAGGAAACTGAAGAAGACCTCAAGCAGCTAAACATCACGATGCATGACATGAATGATCGGGTTAAATTTAGAAAAACTATAATGAAACATAAATTTGATAAAGAACTGCTACCAAAGATTCCAGGGAAAAAGTGGACGGACGAACGGAAGAGAGAACATATTGCACGAATAAAGAGGATTTGGGAAGAATGTCGCCGCAAAACTGGGTTGTCATGAAAATTGTTCAAGTTCACACGCTCTCTTGAAAGGGAATGTACGATAGTGGTAGTAATAATAATAAAGCTATGGTTTTACGCCTCTTTGAACTGCTGCGGCTTCAGAGACGCCACGGAGTCAGCATTTTGTCTTGAAGGGGATCTTAAACGCGCCAGTAGATCTATTGACACGATTCCTTTGCATTTAAGCTCCCTCAAATACCATCTTACTACGCCAGGATTCAATCCGGATACCATGAGCGAGAACGTTGCCACTGCACCACACAGTCAACCAAATATTAGTAAAACATTAGTAAAAACAAGTCCAAATGGATACAGGAAACTGAAGAGGACCTGAAGCAGCTAAACATCACGATGCACGACATGAATAATTTTTGAGTGACCATGAATTAGTGTTGTTTCTGCGGCATGAAGTGCTCCAGGAAGATCCACTGTTTTGTAGGGTCTTAATGTTACATTAACTGAGATCGATATTTTCTTGTAATGATTCCAGGTAAGTTTGTACGCTCTCTGTAATTTTCTCACCCGTTCTTGATTTGCTATTATGTTTAGGCCTGAAGGTTGGATGATTTCTCCTAAGTATTCATGGGCCTGTTAATAAACTAGCAGTAATGACCTCTGGAAAGTAGCCTACATAATTAACTGACTGATAATAACATCAGCTACAGCAAAAATACAATAACATTAAATGTGAATCGGCCGCGGTGGCCGAGAGCGCTGACGCGCTACCTCATACCTCGGGAGAGCGTGGGTTCAAACCCCACCTCGACCGTCCTGAAAATGGTTTTCGTGGTTTCCCTTTTTCATCACCAAGTAAATGCCGGGACGGTTCCTTTCAATATGTCCACGGCTGATTTCCTTCCAAAAACCCTTCTCTGGCCCGTTCTGTAGAGAAAATAAATGGCTGCATTAATAACAAGAAGTACCGTGAAGAACTATACAGCCTACTTTTCATGCCAATGATTATTCTACAGTATATGAATCTATCTGGAATAATGACGCAATTAAGTTGGTAATATCGAAATATCTAATTATTTCAAAATATACCTGGTATAATGTAGCCTAATAGAGCACTACAGTTGGCAGCCCTGGTGACTGAATATATTCTTAGTTCCATCTCTTAAGGTACAGAATACAAAATTTGGTTGAAGTCCATTGGACGTTACATGCAGTTAGACACTGGATCTATCAGCACGCGTAAAAGCATGTTGGCAACAATGTGATGTGTGTGCTTGTCAGAAATAATCTGAAATATTATGATATCTTGTTGTGCAAATTTCGGATGAAATCCATTTTTAGTATAGAAGTTACATGTATTTAAAAATTGGTCTTATCAGCAGGCATAGAATCATGTTGGCAGCACTGACTTATATTAATTACTCCAAATTAATCTAGAATGTCAGGTGCTATACGTGTGCAAAGTATAGAGCTGTTGGCTTGCATACTTTCTGATATATTGATATTAAGGTAAAAATAATATAGACAGCATTTATTAACAGTTGGTAGCCCTGATTGCTCTTAACAATAATAGTCATATCTTTTATGTTACACATTGCACATACGAAATTTGGTTGAAATCCAACTGATAGTATAGAACTTACATGTATTTAAAAATTGGTACTATCAGTAAGCTTATAATCATGTTGGTAGAACTGAAGTATATAAGTTACTCCAAATTAATCTAAAATGTCAGATTATACGTGTGCATAGTTTAAATCTGTCGGCTTGCATACTTTCCGATATATTGGTATTTGGATTTAAAAAATAGAGAGAGCAATTATTAACAGTTGGCAGCCCTGGTGGCTCTTAAGAATACACTCAGTCATATCTGTTTATGTACACATTTTACATACAAAATTTGGTTGAGATCCAATTGATAGTGTAGAAGTTATATGCATTTAAACATTGGACTTATCAGAAGGCTTAAAATTATTTTGGCAACACTGTCATGTATGGCCTCCTGGAAATTAAACTGAAATAGTATTATCTACATGTGTGCCAATTTTGGAATAGCTCCCAAGCATACCTTGCAAGATATCCAACATGGAGCTCAAATTTCTAGTGCGTTTTTTCAGCAGTTGGTAGTACTGACATCATTTTCAAATATGGACGTGAGATATTCCGGTGCACATCTTTACACATACTAAATTTGGTTTTGATTGCTGCAGCCGTTTAGGAGTTGATAGGGGGGGACACACACACATAGCTAGACAGACAGACAGACACACATTTTCCCGGATCGATCTCATAAGTCTACTTTTTCCTCATTTTTGCAAAATGTGAAAAGTAGGCTAAAAATAAAAACTACACGTGAGGTTTCATTCATCACTGCTTTACTACTACACTGTTCACAGAAAAAAACGCATCACAACTTTGGTATGAACAAGCGTACACACATGCTGTTCCACATCCATGGTGCTCCGCAGGGTTGTTTGTTTATCACTTGGTGACACTAATGTGGTGGAATATTGAAGTCAAGGAAATAACCCTCAAGTCATAGCAGTTATCCTTGTGACCACGCCTCAAACAGCAGTGGTTTGTGATGTACAGCATAGTTTGTCTGTGGTGTGTGACCTGTCGTATTGGTAAGCAGCATAATTCAGGTTAGAGCACAAGACATAGGAAGGCATTTACCATCAGAACAAGCCATGCGTGCAGTAACCCTCTTGCAGGAAGGATGCACTCAGCATTACGTGGCAGAGCGGCTCAGATTGTCTCAATCAGTCATCTGCAGATGGTGGCAGCGATATCAAGAGATACACACTGTTAAACGCCGACATGGTTCAGAGAGAAAACGGAGAACAACGCCAGCTGAGGACCGATTTCTTCGTTTGCAGGCCCTCCGAAATCACCGCAGTACAGCCAGGAACCTACGAGGTGAGCTAATTAATGAAAATAGGACTGTCGTCCGTACACAGACCTCTTAAAGTGCCCTGGTTGACCCCTCTTCACCGATGATGCCGTCTGCAGTTTGCACAACAGCATGTCAACTGGCAGCTCCGACACAGGGTGCCAGTATTCTTTGCTGATGAATCCAGATTTGAGCTTTCTGGTACAGATGGTCGTATTCGAGTCTGGCGACGTCAAGGAGAACGAAATTTGGCTTACAACGTTGAGGAAACGGTCGCTTACAGTGGCGGATCAGTGATGGTTTGGGGAGGACCTCGAAGTCATTCAGGGGCGATTGACAGCTGTGCTCTACATTGAGGAGGTTCTGGAGAACCATGTATTTCCCCTCGCAGACAACATTGGGCAACATTTCACATTACTGCATGATGGAGCCACAGCACATTCTGGTAGGGCACCAGGGACTTCTTTGCAGCTGCTGAACTTCAAGTAATGGACTGGCCTGCAAGTAGCCCCGATCTCAATTGTATCGAGCATCTGTGGGATCAACTTGGTAGGCGTATCCAGAATCGCCCACAGCAACCCCGCACACTCCAGGAGCTGACAGCAGCTTTATTGCAAGAGTGGGGAGCCATCCCCCAGGATGTCATCCGGAGGCTTATCAGAAGCATACCACGCCGATGTGCTGCTGTGCTACGAGCCAGAGTTGGGAACACAGAGTACTGCAAAGTGTTGTGTAAGTTTGAGTTTGTTTTCAGTTGCATTCAAGTGTCGTGACTTTCGGGTTTGGACCACTGTGTCTGTTTTGGGAGAATTAAGCGTAACCGTGTGAGTATTTTTTGTTCAATTTTGGTTTCTGTACAAATAAAGGAACATGTTTAGGTACTGTATAATCTACGTCTGAAAAATGAAGGCACACAAAGTATTACAGACGACCAAAAGTTTGATACGTTTTCTGTTGAGAGCAGTGTATTATACAGAATCCGATAGCTATGGTTATTGTAGTTTCTAATTTACAGATAGGACCACGTCACCCCCTTTGATCACGCAATTATTATAAATCTATATTATAATTACGGTATTATTACCGTATTACTGTAAGACCAAGGCGTTAAGTTAGGAACCATCTCGGCATTTGTATTGTAACCGTAGCCTATCCAGTGAGATATCTGCCAGAATCCGAAGATGGAGATGGATCACAGCAACTTGTAGTCCCCGGCTAGAAAAACTACGAAGAAACTATTGGCAAATAAAACAGGAGGGGAACGGCTAACTATCATTGTGCTACAGGACTATATACTGGGTTAGTTGGAAATCCGTCTAAAAAGGAGAGTGAGAAACCCATTAAACACTCGGGGATTGGGTAGTAGGTGTGGGCAAACAAGTCCTGTCTTACCTCTGTAACACAATATATCCCTAATTATCTGCAAATGACAACTCAAATGTTCTATAAAACGTCAGAACTACGTAAAAATATATCTGTTATGATTTATTAAATACAGACAATAATTTACCGCGTAAAATAAAATAACCCTGGTTAAAGATCATAATAAAACAACCCCAACTAAATCTAGCAAATAAAATAAAATCAATGGAGTAAACGAAACTCCTAGCAAATCTATGATGTGCCCTAGTTTAAGGAGTAAAATAAAGATTTCTTTAACATTACCTAGCTCGGAAAAATGAAATTAGCGATGGCCTTTCGCTATTACATTTACCACATTTAACTCTATACAACAACTAGCCTCCGTGGCTTAGGCGGCAGCACGCCGGCCTTTCACCGCTGGATCCGTGGTTCACATCCCGGTCACTCCATGTGAGATCTGTGCTGGACAAAACGGAGGCAGACAGGTTTTTCTCCGGGTACTCCGGTTTTCCCTGTCAAAATTTCATTCCAGCAACACTCTCCACTATCATTTCATTTCATCTGTCATTCATTTAATCATTGCCCCAGAGGAGTGCGTCAGGCCTCGGCAGCCGGCACAGTTCATATCCTCGCCGCTAGATCGGGGCTTCATTCATTCCATTCCTGACCCGGTCGGAGACTGGAAGCAGGCTGTGGATTTTTCAACTCTATACAACTCTCCTTAAACCTGATTAATCCCTAGTCTAATAGATATCTAAATATTCGGTCTATAATTAATATTTATACAAGTATTTACACTTTCACATTCTCTGCTCAACAACTATTATGGATCATGAATCCACCACTAATCTTGGTCAAAAATCGTTACTGTTCGTCTAAGTACGTGCTAATGATCCGTTCAATAAAGCCTAGATCACGATAATGTCCTCTCTAGTGATTTCCTTCAAAAATAAAAAACTAACGAAAATAAACCTCGTTCAACTTTGAATAATACGAGGCACGTCCAGAAAGTAAGTTCCATTTGGCAATAAAATTAAATTGTGTACAGATACAGAATTTTTTTTTATTGCACAACATTTTACACCTCTTAAACTACTTTTCTACATAACTGCCGAACTTTTGCAGGCATTTGTCATAGCGTGGCACAAGATTTTGGATACCTTCTTCATAGAAGTTAGCCGCCTGTGTCTTCAACCAGTTGGAAACATCTTCTTTAAGCTCGTCGTCATTGTTGAAGTGTTGACCGCCAAGGAAAGACTTGAGATGTGTGAACAGATGAAAGTCGCTAGGAGCGAGGACAGGGCTGTACGGAGGGTTGTCAAACACGTCCCAGCCAATTCCCTGTAGGAGGTTTTTCGTCAAATTTGCAGTGTGTGGTCGTGCGTTGTCGTGAAGAAAAACAACACCTTTTGACAGCAACCCTCGGCGCTTATTCTGTATTGCGTGGCGCAATTTCCTAAGTGTCTCGCAGTAAGCATCTGCGTTGATTGTTTGACCACGCAGTAAGAAATCAATGAGTAAGATGCCTTTCCAGTCCCAGAACACTGTGCACATCATTTTCCGAGGTGTCAAGATTTGTTTTGGCTTAACCTTTGCTGGGGATGAAGTGTGCCTCCATTCCATTGATTGCCGCTTACTTTCAGGGGTGTCGTAAGAAACCCAAGTTTCATCTCCTGTGACTATCTGTGTCAGAAATTCTTCGCCGCCTTCTTTGTAACGGGTCAAAAACTGAAGTGCACTACCCATCCGTTTTGTTTTGTGTTGCTCCGTAAGAATCTTTGGTACCCAACGTCGGCAAAGTTTACGAAAGTTCAGTTTTTCGGTAACAATTTCATGAATTAGTGATCGTGAGATTTGGGGAAATTCCTTAGCAAGAGCACTAATTGTAAACCTGCGGTTTTCCCTGATCTTGTCATCAATCGCGTGAACCAGTTCTTCTGTAACCAAAGATGGACGCCCACTTCGTTCGTCATCGTGCACTTCACTACGTCCTTCATTGAACTGTCGGACCCATCTTCTCACCATTGAATCACTCATCGCATTTTGTCCATACACTTCGCAAATTTGCCGATAAATTTCAATTGGTTTCACTTTCCAAGCATTCAGAAAATGAATCACAGATCTGATTTCACAAGCGGCGGGATTTTCAATCAACACCGACATTGTACGAGTAAACATGCACAACAACGCGTACGTGGCTAACAGCGCTCTCCAAATGGCGCACGTCTCTTCTCCTTGTCTACCGCGCATATGCGGAACTGCGATGCAGCGGAACGTACAACTAGTTGAAGACACAGGCGGCACACGTCTATGAAGAAGGTATACAAAAACTCGTGCCACTTGAAGCAGTTGCGTGTTTCCTCAAGCACCAGTTATGGTCAACCCGATAAGTATAAGCCTACATTATTACAGTATAACCATAGTTGATTTTGTATAACCATATAATCACCCCTAACAGACAAATTCCGCATTTTTATCACTGTTTTAGAAGTTCACCTAACATTAGATATACCACATTTAGCATACACCGACTGTTGCATTACCAACACTGCAACTAAATAATTGTACATATTGTATATATTTTTCACCTGTAGTCTCAAACATAGATGTTGTAGCCTAAGTGTAATGGATCTGATGATGATCGCTTGACGATCGAAACTGGTCATTCTAGTGTATTTATTAATCGTATGTAATTTATTTCAGGATTAGAGCATAACCCAGCTCTATTTGGGTACATTCGTGTTGACAGCCTGAAAAGCACCAAACTTTTGTTTGTCGTCCAATATAGATAGAACTTTAAAATACCGAGCCACAAATTTTCAGTTCTATTCTCTGGCACTCGATGAGAGTAGTGGTGCTAGCGATACTGTCCAATTAGCAATTTTCTAAAGGGGAGTTGAAAAAGATTTCACTATTACAGAAGAATTAGCTGCTCTTGTCCCTCTTAAAGGCACCACTAAAGCCAATGATTTAATGGGGGGTGTCACTGAAACCTCTTACCGGCTTGGCTTGAAATATACAAATCTATCTGGTGTAACAACACACGGCGTTCTTGCATTTGCAGGAAAACGAGAAGTGTTAGTTAAATTACTGTAAGCAGACAGCTCAAGTAGGAAACATTTTTGTAATGCAATATCACTGCTTAATACACCAAGAAAACCTTTGTGCTAAATCCCTAAATTAAGATAGTGTTTTGAAAGTCGTTGTAAAAGTAGTGAATTTCATTCGTTCACATGGCTTGCGACATAGAGAATTTCAAAATTTCTTACAAAATCTCGATTCAGAATTTGAAGATATTGTTTATTATACTGAAATAAGATGGCAAAATCTTGAAGCGAGCGTTTGAACAAAAAACCGAAATACAAACATTTATGGAGGAGAAGGGCAACCTTATTGTTGAATTTAAAAACTCTTATGGATGTGTGAGTTTACCTTTCTGGTAGATATAACAACACAACTGAACGAACTTAATTCACGTCTTCAAGGTAATGAACCCAAATTCACCCCAGCTTCAGCCATTGACTGAGTCGTGGATCGAACCGACCTATGAACTTTTCATATTAAGAAGTGGAATTTGGAATTATAAATTTATTTATTCACAGATATGTTGTAGGAAGTGAATAAAAGTATTTTGGAAACTTTTTGGAGAATTTTGGATTATTTGAAAATACTTAGATTTGGGAATATTTCAGTGAATGATAATTTAACCAAGGGAAGTCCCGATCATTCGATGCTGGAATATGACCATTGGCTTCAAGTTAGCATGCTCAAGACCGGTTTTAGTTGGCCGAGTTGACTACAATCAAATTATGCACACGACCCGCTGATAAGAGGCTAGACAGGATGGGTTTTGACAATAAACCAACAGCCAATCAGTGTGGGTCACATAATTTTTGTGGGAATTGCAATTACTTCAAATTTGCTTATATAAAGCGAGATTAACATTTCTACAGGTCATGAAGAGCAAATGAAATTAATTTGGTTAAACAGAATTATAAATTTATGGACAAGAAGGGAGATATTAGCGAAATTCTATATAAAAGGACTCGACGCGAGGCTACAACCCAGGTCTGGAGGGCCACGCGCGTGACTGTCAGAAAGCGAGATTTCATTCCTACTCAGACACTTGAAGAGGCCGGACCTATGTTCAGAGTGTTCCGAACAAGCCACATAGTAATTGGAAGTGTGACCGGGAGATTCAGCTATATTGTAAGGAGACAGCACGATCACCGAGGAAGAAATGGAGACGCCGGTAAAACAGTAGAAACATTATTTCACTACTGAAACAAGCAACTTTGTAACGCAACGCAGCGCAAGAAGACTTCACTGCATACAAGTCTCACACATCGAAAGAACACGCAGCTTTACTCTAAAACAAGCTACAACGTTATTACTACAATATTCTGAAACTTATTCAACAAGTATTCACCGAGATGACATTCTCAAGTCAGAGGGGAAGATTGCATTTGTCTACTATTAAGAAGGCTACAATGACTTACTAGATAATGGAAGGAGGATAGTCTGCACTATGGAACGGAGATTCAGAGTTGTTCTTACAGACCAGGGATGGAAATCACCGCTACTGCTTATCCAACACGCAGTACAATGAATATACCGTCAATTCTACATCAAATGTCCACTAAAATCTTGGCGAGATGTCAACACAGGACGCTCAAACCTACTTTGACAATGAGATGCTTTCTGAAAGAAGAAGATGAACGGAATACGCCAACGTTCCGGGTTCCAGCTTCTAGGCTACCTGCCGAGAAGAGACAAGACCATGCAACGGGACCGGGGAAACAGGTGTTCGCTGCTCGGAGAGGAGGGAGGCACTCAGCTTTTCCGACACGCTTCAAGCTTCTACTCGCTCCAGGCAGGCGACCAGCACACGTCATCCCAGGGGAGAAATATCGCAGCAATTGGTCTAGGTATTTCAGAAGCAGATGATCGGAAAGGTACAGAATTGACTGATCAAATATCTCAGTAGTTTGTTGTAGTATTTGTGGGGATTTTCATGGGTGACCAATTCATTTTGTAGATTTTCTTTAGCATAACTCATGCTATTATTCCGTCCATTTTAGAGATTTCTTTGTAATTTTCATTATACGTCACGTGTGTCGTTTAAGACGTAATTTTCAAGTATTTTGAAGTTAGATATTTCGATTTTAATATTTATCCAGGAACGCTTTATTATACTCACTTTTCACAAAAACTGTTTTATGCAAGGGAATGCTTCGATCGTTATAATTGCGTAATAAGCAATACGTTTACCTCAATATTGCTAGGTTACATCGTTATTAAACGAAAGCACTAATGTAAAATGATATAACACCGTAAATAACATTTTAAGATGACAGAGTTCTAATGCAACAATTTCTAATTGTTATAAACAATAATATTGTAAAAGAATAATTCCAAATGTGGAATGTCAGTATTATATGACGTTAATTAAGTCATGGATAATTGTTAATACCGATATAAATATCAGATAGGATCACATTGTTGACAATGGAAGTCAGGTGATGCCTATTCTTAGCAACAATTATTTTGCAATAATTTGCAGTAACGAAAGCATAGATCAGGAGACTTATAGATCTACCTGAAGTCTAACATGTATTGAAATAAGTTTATATATGAATAATTGATTCATGAATGTTTACCAGAAGCGGAAAGACAAGCTTTATTGTTATTAAAATGGGAAAGACGAGCGGACTACCGTTTAACGTGGAAATATAGTGTGTTTAAAAGGTAACAAACGAAAGGTATTAATGAAATTTACGTGGAATGTTATACGAGATGTACAGTGGTGAACAAGAATATTTATGGTATTTAAGAGCACGAGGATAATTAACTTAGAGACGTGGAGGTTAGGAGTGTGTCATGAAATTTATTACGCTGGTAGTGTTTACAAAGTAGGACCACTAATTCTTCTACAAGTATGTAGCAAGATGGGTTTTGTATTTGAGGAATGCCGTGCAGTATTGATGTAATGTTAATTGAGGAGAGGTCAGGAAGGAAGTATGTATGTTTGAAAAGCGTTGTTGACGCTATTACGAAGTATTGTTCACGTACATGGGAAGAATATGAGTATTGCCGTTGGAGCAAAGTACCACTACAGTGTGTTGAAAAAGTAACAGACATTAGGATTGTATTTATGTGTTTTTCATGTCAGTCAGCGTTATTATCAAGTCCACGATTTCTATTATGTATTCACGTAGTGCCGTCTCGATCTTTAAGATTATTATTATTATTATTATTCACTGCTATGATAACCTAGAACTATAACCAACTTAACCGTTTGTTATAAAGAGTTCAACTAACTACGACATAAACTCAAATGCTACTACTGTAGAATTCATTATTTTGTGAACATGTGCTGAAAAGGAAATTGTTAATAGATTGACGGATCACGTCAGATCTAGTTCAGATTTGAAGACCGTGCTGGACATGGCAACTTCACTATGTAAATATGTTATTATACTTATAATTAATATTTCATTCATCTTATATTTGCGTGTGAAACAAATCAGTGTATATATTAGGGTTATGTGTTGTAAAAATAATTTCTATTGAGAACAGCTGATCGCAGATCAGACTGCTCATTGTAACTGAAGTACAGGGTGACTGTTAAGCGCATCCATTCACTATTTGTTTTTGGATTTGACGTTAATGCAACGCTATTTCATATTTAAGGGTAGAAAGTGTCTACCAGTTGATAAATTTTTCAATTTTATTGTATTTCATTAATTTTACAGGTGATAGGGATTTTACATGTCTGTAAATTTTTGGTAAATAAACCGCAGGCGCTAGTTGGTTTGCCTGTTTTATATTTTTATAGAAACTGATCATCTTTTCATTTCGCAATCCGCGTGCGATAATACTGCCAGTTAGTTACTAGAACTCACTAAGTCTCAATTTCACCGTTCACACTCGAGATTCGAGATTCTCGTACTACCATGATATTATGGATTATTGATTTGCTAGTAAATGTGTAACTGATTATTAGTGTCATAGCATGGCTGTATGCGTCAAGGGTTTCCTAGTCATTCGCCCAGTAGGGAAGTGTCGACGTATCTGGCTGGGTGTCGATGTCCTTACAATCCTTTTCCATCTCAGCGTATATGGGTGGTGGCTAATGTGAGATTCTGGCGCATATAGGGTATT
This sequence comes from Meconema thalassinum, assembly GCA_946902985.2. Classification (NCBI taxonomy): domain Eukaryota; kingdom Metazoa; phylum Arthropoda; class Insecta; order Orthoptera; family Tettigoniidae; genus Meconema; species Meconema thalassinum. The sequence continues at coordinate 881,616,973 of OX336389.2, read as the reverse complement.
TTTACTTGGCGCCCAACGTGGGGTATCGATTGCGTTGAGACACAATTATATTTAGCATTGTTTGTGTTGAGACACTAACTTGTTCAACGACAGCTTTGCGAAGGTGTTTGTGGATTTTTTGAAATTGTTTAGAAATGCCAATCCCAAATTTTGGAACGTTGTTTAATTGAATAAACACTGACAAATTTGAGGAGTACGATAGTTTAGAGGCATGTTTGTTAAACCAGCTAATGATGTTTTGGTCATTTAAAATAGGAGTTATTTAAATTCATGTTGTTACAGCTTAATTTTAGTTAGGGATTGTCAAATGAGAGAGGATCAGTTTATTAAACTATCGTTAGATAGATTTTAAGATTTCCGTTTATTATTATTATCATAGGTTTAATATTATCGAAGTATTCCTTTACCATATACAGTATGAGTTGGTCACTCTGAAATTCCGGTAACATAGTGTAGATGATGCCTCCTTATTTCTCAAACTGTATAAACATGTCGTCAGAAGATATGACCTTTATCAGCTCGACCTTGGAGATGATCAAGGCAAACCAAATGCAGCTGACATGAGATGTTGATGCGCTCCACAAAAGCACACATGACGGTAGTAAGAGATCAGAAAGGGAAATTAAACAATCAGTTGCTACAGCTAAGTCTGAAATGAAGGCAGAATTGGCTGTAGCACAATCTGAAACCAAAGCTAGTATTACACTCGTACAGGAGGAATGTAGAAGGGTACAAGATGACAATAGAAAAGCCCAAGAAGCGATTAGGAAAGCCCAAGAAGAGGCAAGAATAGCACACGAGAATGCCCAAGAAGAGGCTAAACAAACCCAAGAAGAAATTGAGAAAGCCTTGGAAAAAGCTCAAGAAGAAGGAAGATTAGCCCAAGAACAGAATAAATTAGCTCAGGAAGAGAGTAGATTTTCAGTTGCGGATAGTAGGAAGGCTCTGGAAGAGACCAAATCTGCTTTCAATCAAGTGAAAGAAGATATGGCCTCTACCAAAACAGAAATGAGCACATTACGACAAGATGTTACTAAAAGGGTCGTAGAAGCTTAAGTTCAATGTAGTGAAAATATTATCAAGTTAGAGGAGAAAATTAAGAAAACTATTGACATTGCCACTTTAGAACAGAGAAAACACAACCACAGTATTACAGGTTCCCAGAAGCAGCTCACTGATCAGCTCGACAATCTAAACAGTATTGTTGGCAACGTGCAAGGGGTTGGAAGACCAACAAAAACTCATCAGTGAAGGTATAAATGTGGATATTGAAACTTGTATATCTAAATCTGTATGTGATATGAAATAGGAAGTTATAAAATCCAACAAAGGATATATGCTTGAATTACATGGTAGGATTTTAAAGGATTTCAAAAGAGTTGAAGATGAAGCTAAAGCTAATAGGCAAAAACTTAAATTAGAATTGTATAAGCATATTGAGGAAACTAGGGAATCGAGCATTACCAAATTAAAGTGTATTTTAAATAAAGCAGATTCCGGTAAAAGTGAGGAATTAAGCGCGATAAGAACTACAGTAGATGAGATTAACGTAGAATTAGCGAAGGTGAAATCGAGTCAGGAAAAAGAATTACTTGAGATAGGGGACAGGATCAAAGTACTTTCCATCGCAGAACCGTGCGATCACGAAGCACTGAAAGAAGAGGTACGTTTAGGGTTGAGAAGAGATTTAGCGGAATTCTACCAGAGGAGAGATGAAAGGCTTAAAGAGGAAATAGGAAAGTTAGAAGGAAAAGAAGTAAGAACAGAAGAAGATAGGGAAAGTATGTACAGCCATATTCAGGAGAGACCACACCTAACTCAGGATACTGAACGCATCTTCCGTTACACCAATGCCAACTTTGAGGAATTTGCGGACGTACTCCAAAGAAGGTTCTGGAGTAAGGAACTCCAACAGGATATAAGAGTGGAGATAAATTCAAGAAAGTATGCGCACTCAACCCCTACGAGGTATGCAACTTTCTTTACATCACAACTCGCCAGGCTTCAATATCTTCAACCCCCATTAGCAGAGAGCGAATTAATACATGCTATCTAACGACAGCTTCCTAATGATGTCAGAAGACACTTAATCTCAGCAGAGGTCAGAACGTTGGAGGGGATGGCTGAAATCCTACGCCGACTTGACCACACAAGTTCTACACCTGACGTTGCACCCAGTAATAACTCCAGACAGAGGCAGGAACACAGAGACGTTCATACTGTGTTAGTAGATCAAACACAACAGACCGAAGATAACAGAAGTAGACCAGGTCCCACTCGAACAAATGGCTATGGGAGAAATCGTTATGAACCACCGTATCGCCGAGGGAGAGAAGGAAGACCGTATCAGGCAAGATACTGGAACAATGGTCAACGACGGACGGGTTACCATAGATGCAACGACCGCAGGAGAAACGATTACTATGATAGTAATAATAGAGGTTCTGGAGGAAGTTATCGCCGATATAGAAACTGGAACAACGATAACTATGCCCAAAGACAGCAGCAACAACAACAACAAAAACAGCCGGGACAACAACAACACCAACAACAAAACAGAGGCTGGAGAAGCAACGATAACGTGAGACGTTACTATGAAGAACGAGACAGAGAAAGTCAAGAGTATAGAAATAATCAGAGGCAGAATGAAAGAAGAAACAATCAAAGAAGTTAGGAGATTGAACCTCAACCTTCAACATCAGGACTAGGTCAGAAATCAGATCCTAGTAATGAAAACAATCGAACGTCACAAACAGGAAGAAGCAAGTAGAAGGAAGGAGTCAGCACTGTTCACAAGATAAGAGGCATGATATCGCCATAGATAAGGACCAGAAAACCAGAAGAGGAAGTTACTAGATAGACAAGAAAGAAAGAAAGAAAGAAAGAAAGAACCTGACAGAAAGTCACTATAACCACACAAAGCTCAAGAGATTCCATCCCAGAATACATTAAGGGATGAATTTGGTTCCAGTCATGGATAAATGAATATTTAAATAAAGTCTATGTTAAACTTTAATTATCAAGTCAGAAGGGGATCTGAACCCAAATTCACCCCAGCTTCAGCCATTGACTGAGTCGAGGATAGAACCGACCTATGAACTTTTCATATTAAGAAGTGGAATTTGGAAATATAAATTTATTTATTCACAGCTATGTTGTAGGAAGTGAATAAAAGTATTTTGGAAACTTTTTGGAGAATTTTGGATTATTTGAAGATACTTAGATTTGGGAATATTTCAGTGAATGATAATTTAACCAAGGGAGGTCCCGATCATTCGATGCTGGAATATGACCATTGGCTTCAAGTTAGCATGCTCAAGGCCGGTTTTGGTTGGCCGAGTTGACTACAATCAAATTATGCACACGACCCGCTGATAAGAGGCTACATTGGAAGGGTTTTGACAATAAACCAACAGCCAATCAGTGTGGATCACATAATTTTTGTGGGAATTGCAATTACTTCAAATTTGCTTACATAAAGTGAGATTAGCATTTCTACAGGTCATGAAGAGCAAATGAAATTAATTTGGTTAAACCGAATTATAAATTTAAGGACAAGAAGGGAGATATTAGCGAAATTTTATATAAAAGGACTCGACGCGAGGCTACAACCCAGGTCTGGAGGGCCACGCGCGTGACTGTCAGAAAGCGAGATTTCATTCCTACTCAGACACTTGAAGAGGCCGGACCTATGTTCAGAGTGTTCCGAACAAGCCACATAGTAATTGGAAGTGTGACCGGGAGATTCAACTATATTGTAAGGAGACAGCACGATCACCGAGGAAGAAATGGAGACGCCGGTAAAACAGTAGAAACATTATTTCACTACTGAAACAAGCAACTTTGTAACGCAACGCAGCGCAAGACGACTTCACTGCATACAAGTCTCACACATCGAAAGAACACGCAGCTTTACTCTAAAACAAGCTACAACGTTATTACTACAATATTCTGAAACTTATTCTACAAATATTCACCGAGATGACATTCTCAAGTCAGAGGGGAAGATTGCATTTGTCTACTATTAAGAAGGCTACAATGACTTACTAGATAATGGAAGGAGGATAGTCTGCACTATGAAACGGAGATTCATAGTTGTTCTTACAGACCGGGGATGGAAGTCACCGCTACTGCTTATCCAACACGCAGTACAATGAATATACCGTCAATTCTACATCAAATGTCCACTAAAATCTTGGCGAGATGTCAACACAGGACGCTCAAACCTACTTTGACGATGAGATGCTTTCTGAAATAAGAAGATGAACGGAATACGCCAACGTTCCGGGTTCCAGCTTCTAGGCTACCAGCCGAGAAGAGACAAGACCATGCAACGGGACCGGGGAAACAGGTGTTCGCTGCTCGGAGAGGAGGGAGGCACTCAGCTTTTCCGACACGCGTCAAGCTTCTACTCGCTCCAGGCAGGCGACCAGCACACGTCATCCCAGGGGAGAAATATCGCAGCAATTGGTCGAGGTATTTCAGAAGCAGATGATCGGAAAGGTACAGAATTGACTGATTAAAAATCTCAGTAGTTTGTTGTAGTATTTGTGGGGATGTTCATGGGTGACTAATTCATTTTGTAGATTTTCTTTAGCATAACTCATGCTATTATTCTGTCTACTATATAGATTTCTTTGTAATTTTCATTATACGTCACGTGTGTCGTTTTAGACGTAATTTTCTAGTATTTTGAAGTTAGATATTTCGATTTTAATATTTATTCAGGAACGTTGTAATATACTCACTTTTCACGAGAACTGTTTTAAGCAAGATAATGCTTCGATCGTTATAATTGCGTAATAAGCAATACGTTTATCTCAATATTGCTAGGTTACACCGTTATTAAACGAAAACACTAATGTAAAATGATATAACACTGTAAATAACATTTTAAGTTGACAGAGTTCTAATGCAACAATTTCTAATTGTTATAAACAATAACATTGTAAAAGAATAATTCCAAATGTGGAATATCAGTATTATATGACGTTAATTAAGTAATGGATATTTGTTAATACCGATATAAATGTCAGATAGGATCACATTGTTGACAATGGAAGTCAGGTGATGTCTATTCTTAGCAACAATTATTTTGCAATAATTTGCAGTAACGAAAGCATAGATCAGGAGACTTATAGATCTATCTGAAGTCTAACATGTATTGAAATAAGTTTATATATGAATAATTGATTCATGAATGTTTACCAGAAGCGGAAAGACAAGCGTTATTGTTATTAAAATGGGAAAGACGAGCGGACAACCATTTAACGTGGAAATATGGTGTGTTTAAAAGGTTTACAAACGAAAGGTATTAATGAAACTTACGTGGAATGTTATACGAGATGTACAGTGGTGAACAAGAATATTTATGGTATTTAAGAGCACGAGGATAATTAACTTAGAGACGTGGAGGTTAGGAGTGTGTCATGAAATGTATTACGCAGGTAGTGTTTACAAAGTAGGACCACTAATTCTTCTACAAGTATGTAGCAAGATGGGTTTTGTATTTGAGGAATGCCGTGAAGTATTGATGTAATGTTAATTGTGGAGAGGTCAGGAAGGAAGTATGTATGTTTGAAAAGCATAGTTGACGCTATTATGAAGTATTGTTCACGTACATGGGAAGAATATGAGTATTGCCGTTGGAGCAAAGTACCACTACAGTGTGTTGAAAAAGTAACTGACATTAGGATTGTATTTGTGTGTTTTTCATGTCAGTCAGCGTTATTATCAAGTCCACGATTTCTATTATGTATTCACGTAGTGGCATCTCGATCTGTAAGATGATGATTGTTATTATTATTATTATTATTCGCTGCTATGATAACCTTGAACTATAACCAACTTAACCGTTTGTTATAAAGAGTTCAACTAACTACGACATAAACTCAAATGCTACTACTGTAGAATTCATTATTTTGTGAACATGTGTTGAAAAGGAAATTGTTAATAGATTGACGGATCACGTCAGATCTAGTTCAGATTTGAAGACCGTGCTGGACATGGCAACATCACTATGTAGATATGTTATTATACTTATAATTAATATTTTATTCATCTTATATTTGCGTGTGAAACAAAACCGTGTATATATTAGGGTTATGTGTTGTAAAAATACTTTCTATTGAGAACAGCTGATCGCAGATCAGACTGCTCATTGTAACTGAAGTACAGGGTGACTGTTAAGCGCATCCATTCACTATTTGTTTTTGGATTTGACGTTAATGCAACGCTATTTCATATTTAAGGGTAGAAAGTGTCTACCAGATGATATATTTTTCAATTTTATTGTATTTCATTAATTTTACAGGTGATAGGGATTTTACATGTCTGTAAATTTTTGGTAAATAAACCGCAGGCGCTAGTTGGTTTGCCTGTTTTATATTTTTATAGAAACTGATCATCTTTTCATTTCGCAATCCGCGTGCGATAATACTGCCAGTTAGTTACTAGAACTCACTAAGTCTCAATTTCACCGTTCACACTCGAGATTCGAGATTCTCGTACTACCATGATATTATGGATTATTGATTTGCTAGTAAATGTGTAACTGATTATTAGTGTCATAGCATGGCTGTATGCGTCAAGGGTTTCCTAGTCATTCGCCCAGTGGGGAAGTGTCGACGTATCTGGCTGGGTGTCGATGTCCTTACAATCCTTTTCCATCTCAGCGGATATGGGTGGTGGCTAATGTGAGATTCGGGCGCAGTAAGGACCAATAATTGATCTATTATTGATCGCTACTATGTTTGATCACGTGAAGGTCTTTGAAACAAAATTGCGACTTTGGGAATCACAAATAAAAAACAACACATTTGTGCATTTCTCAGCCCCACAAAACTGTAATTATCAAAATTCTGAAAAGTACGCAGAAATCATATCAGAATTAAGAACCGAATTCCGCGTTAGATTTCAAGACTTCAAGGCGAATGTTATATGTTTCAATATGTTTTCTCCCCCTTTCTCCATTAAGGTTTCCGAGGATCTGCAAATGGAGTGCGTTGATTTTCAATGTGCATCAGACCTAAAGAATATGTTTAACAATGTCTTCTTACTATAATTCTATTGTGACTACTTTCCAAGGGGAAAATAACCGGGCATTAATAGACATGCACTTCGTTTTGCATCTCCTTTCGGTAGCACATACATATGCGAACTAGTGATCTCCAGGATGATACATGTGAAATGCGCAACGAGAACGCGTATCACCGACAGTCATCTGGAGAGTTCACTTCGAGTTGCTACACCATCAGTCAAACCAGATATTGGATGCCTTGTTCGTGAGAAGTAGTACCAGGTGTCACATTGACAGGTAAAATATTCATTCTAATATTTCAATATAACAATTATATATATTTAATTTAATTTTAAAAAGAACTTAACTAATATATGATTAATATTTTAATAAAAATAACATATTAATATATTAACTATTTTTTAAATTAATTGGTTTATCTTTGATTTTAGATCCTATTTGATGCGGTAGAAATAATCGAATCATGTGGCCCGCAAACCAATTCACCTTAACGACAGTGGCCCTTTTCCAAAAAAGGTTGGACATGCCTGGCCTAGAGTCTTCCTTTACGAATTTTGTGATTGGCTCGGCTAATTCTTTGCGAGCGGACTGACCTCTCCTTCTCTCCGCACGTGTGCCTATATATAAAATTTTAACAGAAAGGAGGCTTCATTTTCTGCACTGTCTCAAATGCAATTCATACTGTACAATAAAATTCGAGTACAGTATGTAGTAGAAGTGGCAAACCACGGACAGCCCCTTCTAGTATTGCTTAACGGTAATGGATCCCACCCCTTCTCAGGTTTATCCGTCGAGGTTGAGTGTACCCCGTTCGACCCCTCAGACCAGAATTAAACTCCTTGGGAGAGCCGGGAATCGATCCCGGGCTTCCGGCCAAGAATATGTTTGTAAGATCACTCAACATATACATCCTGGTTACGGTTTATTGGCTTGTGCCGGTGGAGAGTTCCCTTTCTTGTTTCAATACTCAACCACTCCGGTTTGACTCCCGTTATTGATGCCATGGGCACATCAATCCTTCCATGAGCATCTCCTTAGTCACCCACGACAGTAACTTTCATACAAATCACTGCTCAATAAATTTGTTGCAGTTCTTGTTCTGTTCCCTTTTTGAGGTCCCTTAAAACAACAATTATCATCATCATCATCTGTTCCCTTTACAATGGAAGGGCCCTGGGTTCGATTCCAGGCTCTGTCAAGAAATTTAATTCTGGTATGAGGGTTGGAACGGGGTACACTCAGCCTCGTGAGGCACAACTGAGGAGAGGTGGGTTTGATTCCCGCCTCAGCTGTCCTAAAAGCGGTTTTCCGCAGTTTCCCGCTTCTAATCCAGGCAAATGCCAGGATGGGTCCTAAATTAAAGCCACGTCCACCTCATTCCGAATCCGAGCTTCAATTACAAATATACGCACTACTACAGCCATCACAATGACACAGGTTATCACAATGGTTCGTGACGTCATCTTCCTGCCATCGGAGCGTTGAGATTTTTTTTTTTTTTTTTTTCAAAAGAAGCGATATAGTGTCGAGTGCCACATCTGCGTGTGCATATCTTTGGACTGAATTTCGACAAGAGCGAGTCTAAAGTTGTTGTTTTTCATCTGAGGGACTTGTTCATCGTGGTCATTTAGCCCCCTGTACTTGGGAGTGTGTAGGCCTATATACCGTGTACTGTATATTATATAAAAATAAAATTTGTATGGTAACCTGTTATTGTGTCATCTGTAGTAGTAGTAGTAGTAGTAGTAGTAGTAGTGTGTATTTGTTATTCAGGTAAGGATTGGGAAGGAGATGGCCATGAAGGAAATGTGCTGCAAAGCTCAATTCCAGGAAGTGTTCAACTGTGATACAATGATAACACTTCCAGGTCCCTCTGCCCTCAAATTCTTGTTGTTGTTGATTCATTTTAGAGACTTGGGACATCTTGGTCATCAGCCCCATGTAATTGTGTGTGTGTTGAACTTGTCCGATAACCTGTATTTCTGTGATGACTGTAGTAGTGTGTGTAACTGTAGTAGAGACAGGGATCGGGTAGGTGCCCCGGGACTTCAAGTAAGGTACTATCCCGGCATTTTCCTGGAGGGAGTGTGGAAAAACCCGGGGGGTAAACCACACTCAGGACAGCCGCTGTCAGCGCGGGGATTCTATCCTGCGATCTCCGGACTTGCTGTAGCTGCCCTCGCGTCCATGGTGTACGATTTAACGAGCAAGGCTACGCCGCGAGACAGCCTCAAATTCAAATGTGGACAAAAACGATACATGTTGTGCTCACCAGGAGTTGCAATACAGTGGTGAATTCTTTGAGACATGGAGTCAATTAGGCCCTGGATCACTTCCTGAGGAACTGTGGTCCATACTTGCTGCATTGCACGGGACAGTTGTTCCAGAGTTGTGGGTGGCTGAGGGATCTAGCGGGCCATTGTAAGGTTGTGATGTGTAGAGATGCGTGCAGTGTAAACGCGGGCATTGTCCAGCTGAAACTCCCATTTTCAATGTTTGCCATCATAGGGACAACCACTGGATTGAGTGCTCTGTCAGGCATATTGTCCTCAACAATCACTATCTGTGATTTCTCACTAAAGCCAATAGCTCTCCAGATCCAAATGCCTGGTGTTGGTCCTGTGTTCCTTTAGAATATACGATCTTCCCGGAACATCGTCACACAAGATTGCTACCAACACAGACGCTACGATTTGTAAGGATGCGGCCGTGGTCTTAAGTTAGAAATCACATCACGGAAAATCACATCTAGAACAGCTGAGGCGAGAACCGAACCCACTTCTTCTCAGTTTTGTCTCACGAGACTGAGTATATTCACCTTCATTCATTTCATCTCATATTAATTCTAATTTGGTTAGAGCCAGGAAGGGCGTATGGCCGTAAATACCACTCACCACATGGGCAATCGTCGCATCTCATCTCCAACTCCGTAGCAATGGAATAACATGTACAGGGTCTTTCATATAAAATAAGAGCGCCAAGAACCGGCTTTGTTAACCGCTGCTGCGGTCACCTTGCCCGAGCTTTTGGCGCGCCAAGGCCCCCTGCTTTAAGCGTGTGTACAATCCTATATATGCAGCGGCCTTGCTAGCGTGTGTACAATGCTGAAATCTTACTTTAGTTAGTTAGTTATTGTTAATGAAACCGAAACCCCTACTTGTGCTAATTTTGTGAGTGATTTATTCGGAGACCGTTCAAGATTCTCCCAAATGTCATCTAGCTCATCCTCTGTTAAAACTGTTCGTGTGCGGGCATGTTTTTTATTCAGCACCGAGCCAGTAGTGTCAAACTTATTTGCAATTACGCGAATCTGTGCTAGTGAAGGTGGCACTTCATCAGGAAATTGCTGAACAAATGCATCACGTACCCGCCGAGCCGACTCGTACTTAAAATAAGTTTTACATTAAAAAAAATACGATGTTGCAATGATAACTGTCTCACCATGTTAGCACTTGAGGTTTAGACTGGCGACTGAGCACCTGCACGCTTATTGCAAGGTCAAGTTTGGCAATGTAAATCTGTTATTTTTATACAGTCCATCGGAACTTGGAAAAAAACAAAACAACAACAGCCATCGTATGTACTATGCGTGCGCTTTCAATACTATAGGGGTTTCGGTTTCATCAACAATAACTAACTAACTAACTAACTAACTAAAGTAAGATTTCAGCATTGTACACACGCTAGCAAGGCCGCTGCATCATATAAGATTGTACACACGCTTAAATCAGGGGGCCTTGGCGCGCCAAAAGCTTGGCCAAGGTGACCGCAGCTGCGGTTAACAAAGCCGCCGCTTGGAGCTCTTATTTTATATGAAAGACCCTGTAGTTGATTTAGGCTACACACAAAGCACAATATTAACCACAGTGTTTCCATATTGACTATTGGTATTGATATCCGCCATTTTGTCGATATATAATGTCACAAAACGTTGGGCCCATCATCAGCAAGAAATGTTTAAATCTTAAAAAACTAAATTAATTTATAAACTAAGACTCAATAAGTCTAATTGTTGAAAACATTAATAATAGTAAATTTAATGTAATATGAAAGACAAGAAAACAAAGGATTAAATAACATGGAAATTACTAAAATTGAAGTTATCCACAACAGAATAAGACAGCTAAGAGCTGTCGAAAATTAAATAAATATTTAAGTTGTACTAAATAACATAACAATTGTGAATAATTTAAAATCAATGGAATGGAAATAATAAATTTAGTATAGCTTATGGATGGTGGATCTTGAAAAACTTATCAAGAAATGGTAAAATTGACTATTTCACAAAGATAGAAAACATTTTTATAACAAGGAATGTGTAAGTACATAGGTAAACAAGATGTTCAGTAAAGAACATATAGCCTACTTCCTCCTAAATGCATGGGTATTGTTATAACTCTTTGTCCTTTTCAAGGAGTATGATTGAATGTTGGTTGTAGTAGCTTTTTGAAATACAACGTGCTATAGGGATATTAAACATGAATATGAGGTGCCCTTTGCTAGTGCTACCTCTGTACCAAATTTCGTTCATTCGGTTCTACCGTGTTCGAATTAATAGGGGAATCAATTTTGACATAAAGATGGCCGCCATCCGCAAACTATTAGGCTAATGACCTATTAGATTGGTCAAAGGATGCTCCCTCCATAAAGGTATGTTGTTGCAAAGTTTGGTAGAGATCGGATGGTTATGTTAGTCCTAATTTGATTTAAGCTTTAAACATTTGTGTGGCCGCCATTACGTTTTTGTCAATATGGCGGCGATATTAATCATGACACTGAGATGCCCTTTGCTAGTGCTATCTCTGTACCAAATTTCGTTCCATTCGGTTTCACCGTGTTTGAATTAATAGGGGGAATCGATTCTGACACAAAGATGGCCGCCATCCGCAAACTATTAGGCGAATGACCTATTAGATTGGTCAAAGGATGTTCCCTCCATAAAGGTATGTAGTTGCAAAATTTGGTAGAGATCGGATGATTAGGTTAATCGTAATTTGATTTAAGCTTTGAACATTTGTGTGGCCGCCATTACTTTTCAGTCAAGATGGCGGCGATATAAAACATGACACTGAGGTGCCCTTTGCTAGTGCTACCTCTGTACCAAATTTCGTTCCATTCGGTTCCACCGTGTTCGAATTAATAGGCGGAATCAATTTTGACATAAAGATGGCCGCCATCCTCAAACTGTTAGGCGAATGACCTATTAGATTGGTCAAAGGATGCTCCCTCCATAAAGGTATGTAGTTGCAGAATTTGGTAGAGATCGGATGATTAGGTTAATCGTAATTTGATTTAAGCTTTGAACATTCGTGTGGCCGCCATTACGTTTCAGCCAAGATGGCGGCAATATAAAACATGACACTGTGGTTCCCTTTGCTAGTGCTACCTCTGTACCAAATTTCGTTCCATTCGGTTCCACCGTGTTCGAATTAATAGGGGGAATCAATTTTGACATAAAGATGGCCGCCATCCGCAAACTATTAGGCTAATAACCTATTAGATTGGTCAAAGGATGCTCCCTCCATAAAGGTATGTTGTTGCAAAGTTTGGTAGAGATCGGATGGTTATGTTAGTCGTAATTTAACTTAAGCCTTGAACATTTGTGTGGCCACCTTTACGTTTCTGTCAATACGGCGGCGATACAAAACATGACACTGAGGTGCCCTTTGCTAGTGCTACCTCTGAACCAAATTTCGTTCCATTCGGTTCCACCGTGTTCGAATTAATAGGGGGAATCAATTTTGACATAAAGATGGCCACCATCCGCAAACTATTAGGCTAATAACCTATTAGATTGGTCAAAGGATGCTTCCTCCATAAAGGTATGTTGTTGCAAAGTTTGGTAGAGATCGGATGGTTATGTTAGTCGTAATTTAACTTAAGCTTTGAACATTTGTGTGGCCGCCATTACGTTTCTGTCACTATGTCGGCGATATAAAACATGACACTGAGATACCCTTTGCTAGTGCTACCTCTGTACCAAATTTCGTTCCATTCGGTTTCACCGTGTTTGATTTTCACACAAAGATGGCCGCCATCCACAAACTATTAGGCTAATGACCTATTCGTTTGGTCAAAGGATGCTTCCTCTATAAGGGTATGTTGTTGCAAAATTTGGTTGAGATCGGATGATTAGGTTAATCGTAATTTGATTTAAGCTTTGCACATTTGTGTGGCCGCCATTACGTTTCCGTCAAGATGGCGGCGATATAAAACATGACACTGAGGTGCCTTTTGTTAGTACTACCTCTGTACCAAATTTCGTTCCATTCGGTTGCACCGTGTTCGAATTAATAGGGGGAATCGATTTTCACACAAAGATGGCCGCCATCCGCAAACTATTAGGCTGATGATCTATTAGTTTGGTCAAAAGATCCTCCCCCTGTAAAGGTATGTTGTTGCAAAATTTGGTAGAGATCAAATGATTAGGTTAGTCGTAATTTGATTTAAACTTTGAACATTTGTGTGGCCGCCATTACGTTTCCGTCAAGATGGCGGTGATATAAAACATGACACTGAGGTGCCTTTTGTTAGTACTACCTCTGTACCAAATTTCGTTACATTCGGTTGCACCGTGTTTGAATTAATAGGGGGAATCGATTTTCACACAAAGATGGCCGCCATCTGCAAACTATTACGCTGATGACCTATTGGTTTGGTCAAAGGATGCTCCCCTAATAAAGGTATGTTGTTGCTAAATTTGGTAGAGATCGGATGATTAGGTTAGTCGTAATTTGATTTAAGCTATGAACATTTGTGGGGCCGCCATTGCGTTTCCGTCAAGATGGCGGCGATATACAACATGACACTGAGGTGTCCTTTGCTAGTGCTACCTTTGTACCAAATTTCGTTCAATTCGCATTCACCGTGTTCGAATTGATAGGAGGGGACAGACATTCAGAGTACACACACTCACACACAGACACACACACACAGACTCACACACACACACATACACACACACACACACACACAGACTCACACACACACACATACACACACACAGACAGACACACTTTTTTCGCCCTGTGTTGATCTCATAAGTCTACTTTCATTTTTTGCAAAAATCGAAAGTAGGCTAAAAATATCATGGAATTTTTCTTAATTTGAAACAAAGCTACCATATTGCAAATACGAGAAGGGATACAGGATCTAAAACAAGAAAATATGGAATAAAATTAAACATATTGAAAAAGAGATTCAATAAATGAATGGTATCGTTAAAAAGAACGTAACTCACCCCTTGTTGTAAATTGAGTTAGTAAAAACATTAATTGAGAAGAACTATGGGTTGTTGACTTTATAGGTTATAATATGTGTATACACTGTTAATCGGTGGGTTCTCTTCGTGAATGTATGTATCCATTCGATTTGGGTGCTAGGTAGATGTATATTGTTGTAATTAGCAGAACCGCAAAAGAATAAAAGGCATTATAGGAAGAAACATAAGAAGCACAATGTAAGATCAAAATCAACAGAGCTTGAACATCGGACTTACCCCTTTGGGAGCATTAACATTTCATGACTTAATCAAATATCAAGATGAAACTACTAGTTATATACCGTATTTGGAAACTTAATGTTAGGGTTTAAATAAATACGGTTTCACATGAATCTGAGTAAGTACGCACAAGATATTCTCTAAGTGTTGGAAACAATTATATGTTATTATATCAATAGAGGAAAAGGGAATTGCGTGAGATCAGCAATTTTCAAGGAGTTAAGAAAACATATAAACATTAATTCCTAAAAATCCACTTGTGGGATTGTCAGAAGTTACATCAAGTGCGAAAATAGAACATTAATAACACGAAGGTAAGTGCGTGGTGCGAGTGGGCAAAAGAATAGTTAATACAAGTTAAGTATAAGTGTTTTTTGATGCTGCGCGAATGTGGGATGAAAGCATTGATATCACATGAAAGTAGCACCGAAACATAAAACAGGAATAGCTAATCGAAAATCATGTTATTTATATTATGGTTGAACAGAGTAAAAATCAAACCAAACCCCGTGGCGCTACAACCCATGAAGGGTCTAGGCCTACCAAGCGACCGCTGCCCAGCCATTTGGCCTGCAGCTTATGGGGTGACGTGTCGTCAGGGTCCCCTCTTGTCTCACTGGCAGACAGTTACTCAATTGTCCTCACGAGGCTGAGTGCAACCCGTTTCAGCCGTCACGTCACAGTTTCTAAAATCCCTGATGGAGCCAGGAATCGAACCCGGGGCCTCTGGTTGCGAGGCAGGTGCGTTACCCCAACACCACGGGGCCGGCAGAGAAAAACAGTAAAATGCATGAAACCGAGGAATAAGTAACAGATTTTGATGAATGAAAAACAGAAATGACAAAATTAGGTGAAAATGAGTACCGGTTGTATTAAGAAGAAAAGGAAATATAGTTTGAAGTGGTAGATGGAATATAAACAACTTACGTTATGGGATATTAAAGAGTATTTAAAGGGTGAAGTTGAAAATTGTCGTTTGGAGTGTCGCTAGAATTTTATCGAGTGGAAATAAAATTAAAAATGAATATATACTGTAACTAGGTGGTAGAATGGGTAATCAAAACAGAAAAGGAGTGGGGAGGAAACTAAGACTATTTTGGAAACTTATAGTTCAAGGGGGTTTAAACAGGTTCTTTCACTCAAAGTGGGGCCGGCCGCACGGCTGGCGCAGCACTGCGGGTAGAAGGTCGAGCCAAAGGTTAGACGAGCACATTGCAACACGAAGCTGAGACACTGGCGACGCAGGATTTGACGAGTCAAGTTGACTTCGTTATTTCGCTTATAGCCTATTTTAAGTTATACGTGTTATAAGTTTATAACGTGTGTCCATGGTTATTGTTTAATTCTTATTGTGTTTCAAAATTTTATAACGTGTTATTGCTAAGTGTTAAAGCCTATTGATTCAATTTTTATTTGTGGGGAAAATTGAATAATAAGGTTTATGCAACCCTCACACTCTAGATGAACTCAAACTAAATATCACGAGAGAAATTGAGGCTATCTCGGTAGATGAACTAATGCGTGTGAATGAAAATTTCCTTAGAAGATGCCAGAAATGTGTAGATGCAGGTGGAGGACATCTTCTGTGACTATGATTTTACTTTGATTATGTTATTATTTCTGCTTGTTATTTACATGCGATTCGTCCGGGCGCTCCCTCGATTCCAAGCTCAGCGAGTTGCCATGTGCTCGTCCGACTCTCCACCCTCCACCCTCCACCCTCCACTTTGGGTGAAAGACCCTGTATAATAGAATGTCATTTTGTATTGTAATTGTTAAGATGTTAAATAAGGGGTTGTTATCGTTCATTCTTTTGTTGACGTTTGTGTTTGGGTTATGTTGTTGATCCAAATAAATTTAAATTCTTTCAAGGGTAGTCATGAATTTACCTATGTCAGTTAAATGTAGAATTTCCTAGTCCTGATCAAAAGAGGTGAATTGATGGTTGGAATTTCGCATGTGTTCACTCAAAGCTGAGTGTCTCTTATATTTGACAGCATTTTACGTGTTTCTCGTAACGAATATGCAAACTACGTCCTGATTGGCCAACGAAAGCGCAGTGACATGTAGCCTATTGCATTCTAATTTGTTTATTCCTGATTTCATGAAATCATCGTATCTATTAGCCTTGCTGGCATTGAAAGTTATATTTTTATTAGTGTAATTTATTTTAAAAGTAACTCTCAAATTTTGGTTTTTGAAAATACTGGATAAACTATGAATGGATTTGTTAGTGTATAACAAAGAATTTCACACACACCCAAGTACACGGGACTAAATGACCACGATGTCCAAGGTCTTTTGAAACAATAATAATAATGTTATGGGTTTTACGTCCATTTTAACTACTGCGGCTTTAGAGACGCCGGGGTGCCGGAATTTCGCCCCGAAGGGGATCTTTAACGTGCCAGTAAATCTACTGACATGGTTCACTCGCATTTGCCCACCCTCAAATGCCAGCTGGCTGCGCCAGGATTCGATCCTGCAACCTTGATGGTAAGGATCGGTCTATTTAAGACCTCCCGTATCGGAGAGAACTCAAAAGGATACTTTGAGTTAAGTTTAAGTTGAGCGTTACAAAAAGCAAGTTTAAACATTAAGGGGAAACAAAGCAATTGTAAAGAGAGAACAAGTTGCTTAAATAGTGCCGTTTTATTAACATTCTAAATAAATAGTTAACAAAAAGGGACTAGCCCATAAATATTTGTGGATAAATTTGACAATTTTATCTTTGAAGAAACAACAATGTAAACAATTATCAGTTAGCATATCAACTGGTTTTTTCAAGCGAAGTTGCAATGTGAGGTCTAGCACCACACTTGTGTGCATTGCAATTAAACTTAAACGCAGACAAGCAAGAAAAGCAAAGTGATGAACTGATTATGTATAATTGACAAGTTATCTTGTCCACAAAAAAGGCAATTTTAAAGCCTTCGAATAATAAAATTTTGACACAGAAACTACTGAGCTGAAAAGCTCCAAAAACAAATTTGAGTGGCCTGATCACAGAGTCCTGAAGAAAAGTTTGTAAATAAGTTTTACTTGAGGATTCATACGGAGAGAGCTAATAGCACATTTTTACTTAGCCTTTGGTTGTTTCCTGAAGAGAAGTTTCCTCGGGTTAATTTAACCATGAGTAGAGAAACAGTTGAAAATATTAAAGACCAAGTGGCCCTTATACCAGATACCTCGCCAGGAGGATTGACATTTGTAGTAAAAAGCAACTAGCTTTGAACGTCGCCATGTGGAGAACACTTTGCACATAAGTAATCACTTGTAGGATTAAAAACACTTTAAAAAAGTCGATATGTTGTCGATGCAGCTTGAAGAAGGTTAGAGTTCCATAGCAGGAATATTAATTTTAAGAATGAGTGCAAGTCCTACATTGGACTAAGTTACTCTCCAAGTACGTTGGCTAGCTGTAGTGTGTTTGCATGTCGAAGGTTTCGACGAAGTCTTGAAGTCCGGTGGACTGAGAAGCGGCGACAGCTAGTTGACGAGTTGACTATTGTCGTAATCGTGAAGAGGTAGGAAAATGCAATCGCTTAAATAGCAGCAGACCGGAGAATTCTAGAAGGATCGATGAATGGAGAACTGTGATTGGTCGGCAGAACAGGCAACCATTGAGAAGCGAAGTAAGTAGAAAGATGGCTGTCACTTTGAATCAAACATTTATAGGAATCGGTGTTGCGAATTTCACAGTAACAGGCCTAAAAAAACGTGTATTACAACCTTGTATTTCTGAATACAGAACAAGTAAGTGTTGAATATAATAATTAATTCAAGAAAGCAGTTTATAAAGATTTAAAGAAGGAAACATAGAACACGTGTAATCACACGTCACATTTACAGGTTAAGAAAAAAAATGATTTTCACTTTCTTTTTCTCTCGACGAATACGTAAAATGAAATGAATAACTTACAGACATTTGTAGCCTTCGCAAATGCGAACACTTGGGCTTAGCAAGCGAGAACGTTACCGCTGAGCCACTCTTTTGAAACAACAACAGTATGCAAGTTCGCAAGTTGTTAGAGTAGAAGCAGTCCATTTCCATCCTTATCATTAATGGAAGATGACCTCGATGATCCACTCTTTAGAACAACCACCACCAGAGCAAACTGCAAGACTTTTTTAATGAAAAGATACAATTTCAGAATGTTAAACTACCAAAACGCATCATTATTTGGAAATGTCCAGCCCGTCATATTGTTATTGTGATTGCATTAGCCTGCTAAGAGACTTACCTGACATGAAGTAGTTATGCATGATTTCTTTATCTATCTTGCCATTGTTGAACAACGTAAGAGCGGCTTTGCGCAGCAGCTTCTGCATCTTCCCCAGTGTGTCCCACCACACGGCTTGGTCGTGCTGTTGCAGCTTTGGTATGCGCTGCAACGAAGGAGTAGAGCGTCATCTTATGACCTACAGTACGCAATGGTGAATATAATGTTCTAGGAATAAACGCAAGACATCTACTCTTGGACTTCAAAAATGCATTCATATGGAGAAACAGCTCTTACAATTCCACTTCCACTTTATAAGAATGACCACTGCCCTGTCTCTTTCAGAGGAGAACCAGGATGAGATACATATGGCAGTAACGAGGTTGACGGAACATCGGCGTTGATAGGAAACGGTTGAATCGAGGAAATTATCTTATTTCGAGTTCGGAGGCTAGAATCATCATGATCGTCTATTTGGTATAATTGTTTTGTGTCTTGGTGGCTGATCAGGCGCTGGACTGGATATTGAGTGTGTCGATAATAAATGGGAACATGACCCCTCACCACAGATGTATGGCCACGGCAGTCATGCGGTGTAAATATACCAATTTGTTGTAAGTAAACAGGGCGTCAAGATGGTCGAAACTAGAATGAACATAGAGGACGACTGTGTTTGTGCGGGCCCGATCACGCGGACTGTCCCACAAGGAGTGGTGTACCAAGGGCAAGCACTAGTACCACAATAATACCACCTTGCTATCGTACAATATTATTTTATATTTTTTGTCTGGCTGCGTGGCTCAGGGGTAACGTTCTCGCTTGCTGAGCCCAAGGTTGCAGGTTCGAAACCTGGCGCAGTCAGCTGGCATTTGAGGGTGCGCAAATGCGAGGGAGCCGTGTCAGTAGATTTACTGGCACGTTAAAGATCCCCTTCGGGGCAAAATTCCGGCACCCCGGCGTCTCTAAAAGCCAGTGTAGTTAAAAGGGACGTAAAACCAATAACATTATTATTATTATTATTTTATATTTACTGTCTCAAATGACACGGCGGATTCATAGATGGTAGATATTGGATTGACGTTTTGTGTAAAGGGCTAAGGGAAACCCCCAAAATCTCCTTCCAATTAAATAGGCTATATTTTGCACTCGATGGACTAAATAGCTTTAGATACATGCTCTACATTGTGATAAAGTATAGGGCAACAATTTCGAACCCAAAACTCAACCAAAACTGGCCTATACAAATCATTAGGCTATATTGTTCCATATCATTATTAATATTTCCTCGGTAACTCATTCTAAAGATGTTGATTTAATAATCACTATTCCATTCATCTACTTAACATCTTGTAGTCCCATGACATGATCAACTATCCAAAGCTTAGTCTAGTAACTTAGCGTTGCTCTTCCCCAGCGTAATCATCGCATACAAGTGTATATCAGTAGATTTAAGAAAGTGTAGGCCATAACTTGTATGGGAAGAGTTTTTAACGCAAATATCTAAAGTTTCAAAGTTAATAAAATTGTACTTGGTTTAACGCCAGTACGAAGAAAACCAATACTCATATTGTAGCATACCAGAAACGGGCGTGGGGGGGGGGGGGTGAAGCTCCAAGAATTTGGGGGACTTTTGCAAAAAACAATCCTCCCCTGCTCTGGTAGTGGTGTATCAATGGGATAAAAAATTAGCTTTACGATAATTTTATTTCCCATTCAAAACCTTTATTGACTGGGCTAACAGTCCGGTATTACCCTCGCTGTGTAGCGGTACGGCATGCAGACACAGTCTCAGGGGTGAGACATCTTGTGGTTTGCACGTCACTGATGCTACACACCACACAGCCTCAACCCACTTACGTAACAGAAGATGGGTTCATATAGGCTACAGTCACACTCAGTAATAGGGTCATTAGACAACAAAAATAGCCACTCCTTGGAAACATCGTTCTAATACCGTGTAACACGGCCTCTAACCTCCATCTGGCGAGAATGGGAGCCCACTAGTTTCTGTAGGTATGCCATATCTAGTTGGAGCCACTCACTGATGATTAGGTCCTATGGAGCCACCAAATAGTGGCAATCCCCATTTCTGCATTTCATCCACTGCTCCAAGTAATCCTACACAATTCTATGGGATGAAGATCGGGTGATTCAGTGGGCCAGTTGAGGCGTGTTTGTCAAACCAGCCACGTACGAGTGAACACAGCTGTCGCCATCTTGGAAATAGGGAGGGTCCACAGCATATTCATCATGAAGATAAAAGGCAACCCTTGGTCACCGAGAGTGTTGAAATAAACATCCTGGTTCGTGTTCATGGTGACCTTAATGGAGGGGCAGATGACCTCGCCGTTTCTCCCCTTAAAACAACAATTACTAACTAACCGAGCTTTATGAGCGAACACAAGCCATGGTACGAAAAGCACTCCTAAAACATCACAGAACCACCTCTGGTCTGAACTTGTATCACTGTCCAAGTTGCCCCCTAGCACTACATCCTAACCCAGCTGTATCATAAACATAGATAATCGGAGAAGCACTTATTATGGGATGGGTGAGTTGCATGTAATGCGCTGGTATTTGTTGTTGCTGGTTCATTTGAGGGGCTAGGACATAATGGTCATTTTTCCCCATGTACTTGGGTGTACGTGGAATTTGTCTGATAAATGGCTCTAAAGGGACTAAAACCCCATGTGAATTGAATTCATATATAATGTAACTTTGTGTGTAAGTGGGAATGTGTGCGTGCGTATATGTAGCCTATATACGTGTGTGTGCTTGCGTGAGTGAGTGTATACATGTGTGTGTATATGAGTGAGTGAGTGTGCATCTTCCCTTTTATTTAAGAATTGTATGTTATAGATGGCATGTACAACAGATTATGTGTTTATTTTTGGAAATAAATAATAATAACCTGTGTTATTGTGGTGTCTGTGGTGTATTCTTTGGAATACACGGTCAGTCAGAGTTAGCTTTTGCTGCTCTTTGATCTATTTGTTTCATTTAATTTCTTTTTCCCTGTTCGCAGACACCAACAGTGATTCCTTACGTTATATTTTTTCCGTGCCCTTGCTTATGTTTTTTATAAGTCTGTTCTAGATATATATCTTCCATGGACAACCTAGCGGCATCTGGCAGCTAACCTCTGAAGTTCCTCAATATCTCCATGCTCAAGAGTACTTCCTTACCAATCAAACCACCAGGTTTCGTCGTTGTCGCCAGCTAACATCTCTTTGAAGACACCGCTCTAAGAAGAATTCTATGTTCTTTATAAGAATTTTGTTTTTCTCATATTGTATACCATGAGGTACTTTCTATTGTCTATTACCTCCACCCTTTTCCGCCTCCTTGGTCCCTTCGTGCTTCGTTGAGCCGCTCTCACTTTTGCGTCAGACGTCAAACATACAGTTGGGGCTCTCTCACGAGCTTGTCTCCTGTGCTCGAGAGACATTTTAAATCAGACGTCATGTCTGTATTTTAGATCAACGGTTACAAAGATCCATCGCCTACTCTACAAAAATGAGCTAAGTACAAATCTTCAATGTTTTTAAACATGATTTAGTGCTTTTAATACAATTTTATAGACAGTGTGAAGAATTGCAAACTAATGTGCACTATCCGTCATCAAGATATTTTTTTCTTGTCATGCTTTAACTATCTAAGCTGGCTTTATATAGTGAAACCCAGTACTTCTTGTACTAAATGACTGGGATTACCTTCCCACTACGAGGGATTTAATTCATACAACCCACTGTCTATAAAAACTTATCATTTTCCTCCGTGGGACCTCTCTTGCCCATTTAACTGGCATCAAGGTTCTGGAACATTCCACCTGAACCAATATTTCTACAAGAAAGCAATCTAGTATTTTCCACTCAAATATGGGAATGCTTTTCCTCACTGAGGAATTAACGTCACATTTACTGCTGTTCAAAACCTAATTTGCTTTCCACCGTGGGAACTGTACCTCATCATTCAACCGCAATCTATAAACTTTCCAACGCAATAAACTGGTTGAAGCTAAAATTCAACTAGTGATCTCCATAAGTGCAATAACTTTTCTCTTTACAAACTTTCTGTGCTGCGATAGTGAATTTTTCAAATCCATCTATTGACTATAGTGCAAAACAGTGCCCATTCAGCTACCAACCGCGTCGCGTTCGAATGAGAGCAATAAAATTGGCCAGGACGTTTTCCTAAACCTCCTATTTTCCTTCTCCCAAATACCTTTACTAACATAACTTAAATTAAAATTTTCATCTATCTAAATTACTATGAGGCCTCGCTTGCGAGCAAGCGCCCTCCCAAATTTGTTCTACTTATAATATTGTAATTACTGTTTCAAATAGCGGCAATTTCCGCTTTCCATTTCTATTTTATTTTTCTTCTTTCCTGTAACTATCAGGAATTCAATATATTTTTACAGCCTTTTAGATTTCCATAAAGGGATTCTAAAAGTGCCTACATTGTACCTGATCTAATTATCAAAGTTATAATTGCTTCATAATTGTTGTTATAAACGTTAAAGTTCTTAATCTTGAGCACATATTTTGAAACCTTTGTATAGGTTTAGTGCTTTCACAAGTTTGAAACTTGCAATTGAAAATTGTAAACTTCTCATAATTAGGTCTAAGACCTTGACATTTTATAGTTCTAAATTGTTATTTTCCACTTAAAACCAAAATCAAACTTTAATTATTGTTATTTAGTTTATCGTTTGAAATTGTTTAAATAAATCGTTTTCCTTTCTTCGTTATCTTTTCCATTAGAATTACGAGTAGGCAGGACCTCCACTCCCCTGATTCTTCCTTTAAGCTTTTTTCGAATCTCCAAAACAACAAAATCCGTACTACTTGTTGAATTTAACTTAAAACTGCAAATAACAACATTTTTTAAGTTTCTCTTAGCTGTCATAGCTAATTCTAGCAAGCCATTAAGTCAAATATAGCTAGCTCTGCAAGCTTCCTACTTGTTGAGATTTTTTCTCTTTCTTATGGTTTGTTTCCAAAAATTTCAGCTTTGTTTGAGTTAGGTTTGAGGTTCTCCCTCTTTTCTAAGCTTTTAATCGGCGTCTTGCTGGGTAACAGCTTAGTTTTCCTTAAGTGCAACAATTGGTATTCTTCCAAAAATTGTCAAGAAAACAACTACAATTATTACAAAAGGCATTAAAACTGCTTTATCGCTTCCCTCTCGGGGAACACTCGGTCGTTTGCCGGAGATCCAACAGTTCCCAGAACTAAAAAATATCACGGCGAATTCAAATTACTTCAGCCTTTCAAAACATTCGATTAAATCCAACTCCTTTGAAAGGAGAAACAGTAAATCTGTATCTCTTAACACACCTTGTCTTGCCAGACTACTACCCGTCCCCATAGTAGGGGAATACCGGCTCGGGAGGGAAAGTGCAATCGCCGAGCTCTTGCAGGCCACCTCAATTCACGCTACGCTCTCCGCTTGCCTGAAACAGGCCCCCACTAGAATTAGGTTCCTCTTAAATTTTGTACTGCGAAATTTCATTCCATATATTAATTTACTTAAATTTGTGTGGTGGATCCTCGTCCTATCTACCAATACTTGTTCTCCACACCGAAACCCACTTCCTTTTTTTTTTCATTATCATCATCCCTTAGGTAGAGTTAATCCTCATCTAAAACCTACCAGTCTGTCCTAGTGTGTATATTTGTAGCCTAATTCAGATGAGAATCGGGAAGGGGGCGGTCATGACCTTACATTTGAAACCATCCTGGCATTTGCCTGGAGTTGAAGTGGGAAACCACGGGAAGACACCTCCACAATGCCTCACGATGCTGAGTGTACGCTGTTCCAGCGCTCAGACCAGGATTACACTTCTTGTCAGAGCTGCGAATCGAAACCGGACCTCCGGAATTATAGCCAAGAATGCTAGCCTCAGCACCAGGAAGTGGACACGCTCGTAGTGTGTGACCATCAAGAGAACCGTATGGTGCGGGGAACGCTAGGGTTGAAGGTGAATGTGGGATGGACTCACCTTGTTGTTGAAGTTGATGAGGATGGAGGAGATGGGCTGCAGTACGGACACTGGTGGAACAGCGTTGCTATCCTTACGATACCATGTGTCCAGCAGGCTGACATCGATACCAACACTGGCCAGTTCATCGCGAAACAACTGCAGCTCGGATGAGATGATGTATGTGGGGATGGGGCGATAACCATACTTCTGGCCAAGAAACACCTGGAACAGTTTATGTCACTATAATCACAAGGATGAGCAGCTACTATAAGAAGGGATGTGTGTGGAGCTCTTCTCATTACTTATTGCATCATTTTTGTAGTTTGGTTCGAAAACGCTAATTTTCCTTATTTCAAAGTGCTGAATCCACAGTTCTCGCTGGTTTGCCAAGAAAAGGAATCCCTCATATCTAAAGAGACTCTTCATGAAAGAAACTCTCAGACAATGACGATGGAGTGCATAGAAAGTGATCCCTATTGGCAGATGGATATTGTGAGTGTTCGACTTAACTACGCACCTAATACAATATCAGTGCAAACGTCCTGTCCCCAGACTTCCCTTCTCTTGATGATCATGAGGATTGGGAAGGTGGCCTATGGTAGCCCGTTGCCATCCCCACCTTCCCCATTCTGGAACAGGAGATTCCTGTTGAGCCATTTGCTGGTTGCTTACAAGCCCTCGTTCCTATACGAATGTCAGACTCACCTAACCCTTTGTTAATTAAATGTTTGTTTCCTCCTGGAAAACAAATTCCTTGTGGATGACGACCATTAAAGACAGCAGTTTGCTAAAATCTGGACCATGTCTCATTTTCACAAGTGACTCTTATACACACTTCTATAACATGTTGCAATGCACATGCACCGCTCTAACGTATCTCCTCCGTTGGTGTCAGCTTGGAACTGACTCGATCCGTAGATGTCTAAAGTCTATTCGCCGAGTCCAGACAGTGCCCCTGGCTACCCGGACAGGGAAATACGCCCAGTCCACGTCATCGGCTCTGCCGGACAGGGATAGCCAAGAAGCTCCGAAATCATTAGTCATGCCATAGCCCTAGAAAAGACAAGACTTGCTACACTTAGTGCTGTGCTGCACGGTATACTCTTGCCTGTCATAAGCAGTTAAGAACTTATTAATTAAATAAATAAATAAATAAATAAATAAATACATAAACGAACATTAAATAAACCGTGCTGTAGGAAGTAACCGATAAGTCAGCCCGCTTCACATGTAGGCTATACACAGCACGTTCAACAAGCACAGCTATATGCACCCCTTGCGGCCAACCCTGCAATCACGTGTACAACTGTGTTTACTTCCACTATTTCGACTCGGAGGCTGGATTTAGACAGCTCCTTAACCCGGTCCATGAGGCAATTATAATTGGCTACATGGATAATTCTTGCCAGGCGCGTCCACGTAGCGGGGGTGGGCAACGGTACTGTAATATACCATGGAACTACAGTACCGGCTAAGTTCTGGTGAGGACCCAGTCCTATGGGGTATAACATAGGCCCCGTGCACAGGGTTACGTGCGAAGATCTCAACGCAATCTGCAGCGGAGAAGATGGACTTCGGAACGGTGGAGATTGCGGAAGAGGCAACCCAGTACTCAGGGAATAGTATGAGTACAGCATCAATCGGCAGCGTCTGTTTCCCAGGTTAGGGGCGGCTGCAAGGGCGTCTGTTTCCCATGTTAGGGGCGGCCTGTATAATAGCTGGCAGTAGCTTCATAAAATGCTTTTGGGAGTGGCGACCCCATCGTAATAATAGCCTAAAATGGAAATGGCACTTCAAATGATTCGGAGAAGGTTAGGGCGTACCCTGCAGGCGACGCGCAGTTCTTTTGGTACTGGGGGAACTGTGAGAAATGGGCGACCAGCAACCGAAATGAAAGTGGGAATCATGAATGTCATGACCCTGACAGGCAAGGTGGAGGAGGTGGTAGACTTCATGGAGAGGGAGAATGTTGGATTGATGGGGCTGAGTGAAGTGAAATGGAAAGGTAAAGGAAGGAAGAAATTGAGGAAAGGATATACATTATACTGGAGTGGTGGCCAAGAGGCAAAAAATGGCGTGGGACTGATAACCTCGAAACAACTGGAGGAGTATGTTGAAGTGGTCGAGTGTGTGAGTGACAGAATAATGAAAATTAGAATGAAGATGAAAAATGACGTGATGGACTTCATACAAGTGTATGCACCACAGACTGGAAACAGAGAAAAATATATTGAAGTATTCCTGGAGGATGTAGAAAGAGTAATTTCAGATGTAGAAGTGGTGATCATGGGAGATATGAATGCACAAGTCGGAAACGAGAGACAAGGAAAGGAAGAAGTCATTGGACCATATGGATATGGGAAAAAGAACCGGGAAAGAGAGGAACTTGTAAACTTTTGTGAAAGGAATGGACTAATAGTGGGTAATTCATGGTTTCGGAAGAAAAACAGCAGGAAAATTACGAGATATGGTTGGGGCGATAGAAGAACAAAATCAGTAATTGACTACTTTCTGGTGGAAAGGACTAATCGCAGAAAGCTGATAGATGTGACAGCTTTACCAGGAGAAGCATTTGATGGGGACCATAGAGCTGTGGTGGCAAAATTTAGATGGGAAAAATTGGAAAACCTAAAGGAGATCAGAGAAAGTAAAATAAAAGTATGGAAATTGAAAGATAAAACTGTACAGGAAGATTTTCAGGAGAGATTGAAGCAACAAATCCCAGTTACTGAAGTGGAAAACATAGAAGAGGAATGGTCCCACTTTAAAAAGGCATTTGTTGGTGCAGCAGAGAGTGCTTGTGGTAGGACGTCAACAAGAGTGAAAGAGAAGGAGACACCGTGGTGGAATGAGGAAGTGAGGAAAGCAGTGAAAGAAAAGAAGTCTGCATGGAAAGAATGGAACCGAGATCAAACGGAAGAAAGCAAAAGGAAGTATCACGACAGCAAACGGAGGTGTAAGAAAGTGGTAGGAGAAGAAAAGAAGAAAAGTTGGGAAGAATTTACACGAAGAATGGAAACAGATGTAAGTGGCAGTAAAAGGATGCTGTATGGGCTTCTAAGAAGTGAGAGGAAAGAAAGAGTTACTACAAAGCTAGTGAAAAAGGAAGATGGAGAGTTGTTAACACACCCAGAAGAGATAAAGGGACGATGGAAGGAGTATTTCGATAAGCTATTGAATGTGAGCAATTGTACTGGTGAGATGGAAGTGACACAACCTGACGACTCTATAACAGAAGATGATATAACAATGCTGGAGGTGGAATTAGCAGTGCAGAAAATGAAGATGGGAAAAGCAACAGGGGTGGATGAAATCAGTGTAGAAATGATAAAGGCTGCTGGACCTGTTGGTATGCAATGGTTGTATCGACTGCTAAAGTGTGTGTGGAAACGGAAATGTGTACCAGAAGACTGGGAGAAAGGGCTAATAATACCAGTGTTTAAGAAGGGGGACAAGAAGGTGTGTGATAACTATAGAGGGATCACCCTCATATCACAGATAGTAAAAATACTGGAAAGGATATTAGAAAGAAGAATGAGAAGAAAGGTGGAAGGAGAGTTGCAAGAGGAACAGTATGGCTTCAGGAGTGGAAGATCCACAGTGGACCCAATCTTTAGCTTGAGGCAGGTGATGGAAAAGAACTGGGAATATGGAGAGGATTTGATCATGACTTTCATAGATCTAGAAAAGGCATATGATAGTGTCCCCAGAGAGAAGGTATGGGAAACCATGGTTAAGAAGAGACTGGGAAGAGAAATGTTGGAAATGGTGCAAGCAATGTACAACAACTGTATTAGCAGGGTACTGACCCCAGTTGGAAAGACAGATTGGTTTAGGAACAAGACTGGACTAAGACAGGGGAGTGTGCTGTCACCTCTCTTGTTCATAATGGTGATGGATGAAATTGTAAAGGAAACAAAGGAAGCATATGGACATAAAGAAATGAAGTTACTGTTATTTGCAGATGATATAGTGGTCTGGGGAAGGAACACCGAAGAAGTGCAAAAACAACTAGATGCACTGAACGAAAATATTCAGAAGTACGGCCTGAAAATCAGTATAGAGAAAAGCAAGACCATGGTGATGACAAGAGGGGAAAGACAATGAAAGGGCACTGTGAAAATTGGAAGTCAGAGTTTGGAAATTGTGGACACGTTCAAATACCTAGGAAGTGAATTGATGCAAACTGGTAGGTTGGACATGGAGATTGGCAGGAGGGAACAGCAGAACAAGGCATTCTATCAAAGTGTAAGAAAACTTGTTTGGGATAAGGAAGTACCAAGGAAAAGCAAGGAGGTAATGTATAAAGTGTACTATGTTCCCATATTAACTTATGCAGCTGAGACTTGGACCCTGACAAGCAGGCAAGAGAGTAGAATCCAAGCCAGTGAAATGAAATTCCTAAGAAGTATGATAGGAAAGACAAGGAAAGACAGAGTGAGGAATGAAGATGTTAGGAAGGAAGTTGGAATGGCAAAACTAAATGAGAGAATTGAGAAGAATAAACTAAGGTGGTTTGGACATGTAAAGAGGATGGAGGAAAATAGAATACCAAGACAGATGCTGGAGGCGAAGTGCAAGGGTAAGAGAGCAAGAGGAAGACCTAGAACAAGGTGGATTGATTCTGTGAAGAACAGCGTAAGAAAAAGAAATCTGGACTGGAACAAGATCGTGGAAGAAGAATGGTGGAAGGAAAGAGGAAAGTGGAGAAGTGCCATAAATACCCCGACCCGGCAGGAGCTGGATAAGGGGAATTGATGACGATGATGATGATTTCGACTCGGCGAACAGACTTTATACACCGTGGAAAGGTTATGCCGAGTTGTATGAGACAGTTGCACTTAGGAGCGCAGTGTTAACTGATTTAGGAGTTAGGATTGAGAGCACATTGGTTCAGCTCGACAAGGTAGTGCAATGGTACAATTATACTTCCACTGGAGCCGCCACTGGCTTGGTTAATTTACGAGATTCTGCGAACTCTCAAAAGAAATAACCAGCTACAGCCACTTTTGACTGTATCATGAATATTTTGCTATAAAGGAAGCAAGGACACGAAATGGGATTTGTTGAATACATGCAAGTTTATCCCACTCCCAATACCGCGAGTTTTGTAAGAATCTAAAAGAAATGGTGTAAATACTGTATGTATTATCTCTTCAAAATCTCAAGGCAGACGAGTGAGAGTAACAATTCAAATGTTTTATTTGTTTACGTCTAAAGCAAGGCTGCATTTGCCCTTTTCCGTATTAAACGAGGCACGTCCAGAAAGTAAGTTCCGTTTGGTAATAAAATTAAATTGTGTACAGATACAGAAAAATTATTTATTGCACAACATTCTACACCTCTTTAACTAATTTTGCACATAACTGCCGAACTTTTGCTGGCATTTGTCATAGCGTGTCACAAGTTTTTGGATACCTTCTTCATAGAAGTTTGTCGTCTGTGTCTTCAACCAGTTGGAAACATCTTCTTTCAGCTCGTCGTCATTGTTGAAGTGTTGACCGCCAAGGAAAGACTTGAGATGTGTGAACAGATAAAAGTCGCTAGGAGCGAGGTCAGGGCTGTACGGAGGGTTGTCAAACACGTCCCAGCCAAATCCCTGTAGGAGGTTTTTCGTCACATTTGCAGTGTGTGGTCGTGCGTTGTCGTGAAGAAAAACAACACCTTTTGACAGCAACCCTCGGCGCTTATTCTGTATTGCGTGGCGCAATTTCCTAAGTGTCTCGCAGTAAGCATCTGCGTTGATTGTTTGACCACGCGGTAAGAAATCAAGGAGTAAGATGCCTTTCCAGTCCCAGAACACTGTGCACATCATTTTCCGAGGTGTCAAGATTTGTTTCGGCTTAACCTTTGCTGGGGATGAAGTGTGCCTCCATTCCATTGATTGCCGCTTACTTTCAGGGGTGTCGTAAGAAACCCAAGTTTCATCTCCTGTGACTATCTGTGTCAGAAATTCTTCGCTGCCTTCATTGTAACGGGTCAAAAACTGAAGTGCACTACCCATCCGTTTTGTTTTGTGTTGCTCCGTAAGAATCTTTGGTACCCAACGTCGGCAAAGTTTACGAAAGTTCAATGTTTCGGTAACAATTTCATGAATTAGTGATCGTGAGATTTGGGGAAATTCCATAGCGAGAGCACTAATTGTAAACCTGCGGTTTTCCCGGATCTTGTCATCAATCGCGTGACCCAGTTCTTCTGTAACCAAAGATGGACGCCCACTTCGTTCTTCATCGTGCACTTCACTACGTCCTTCATTGAACTGTCGGACCCATCTTCTCACCATTGAATCACTCATCGCATTTTGTCCACACACTTCGCAAATTTGCCGATAAATTTCAATTGGTTTCACTTTCCTAGCATTCAGAAAACGAATCACAGATCTGATTTCACAAGGGGTGGGATTTTCAATCAACACCGACATTGTACGAGTAAACATGCTCAGCAACGCGTACGTGGCTGACAGCGCTCTCCAAATGGCGCACGTCTCTTCTCCTTGATACAGAGCGTCTACCGCGCAAATGCGGAACTGCGATGCAGCGGAACGTACAACTAGTTGAAGACACAGGCGGCACACGTCTATGAAGAAGGTATACAAAAACTCGTGCCACGCTACGACAAATGCCTGCAACATTTCAGCAGTTATGTGGAAAAGTAGTTTAAGGGTTGTAGAATTTTGTGCAATAAATAATTTTTCTGTATCTGTACACAATTTAATGTTATTACCAAACGGAACTTACTTTCTGGACGTACTTCGTACGTAGGCATTTATGTATTCAGTGGCAGCCGGTGACAATTTAACTGGTAATAATAATAATAATAATAATAATAATAATGGTAATAATAATAATAATAATAATAATGGTAATAATAATAATAATAATAATAATAATAATAATAATAATAATAATAATAATATTATGTGTTTTGTTTTTATATAAAGTTTACTTACCGCAATCCCATTCATCTTGTAATCCCATTATATGATCACTATCCAAAGCTTAGTCTAGTAAGTTAGCGTTGCTCTCCCCCAGCATCACCATCGCATAAAAGTGCATGTCAGTAGATTTAAGAAAGTGTAGGTCATAACTTGTATAGGAAGGGTTTTTAACGCAAAAATCGAAGTTTCAAAGTAAACAAACTTGCACTAGGTTTAACAATTAGCCGGATAACCTCTGTTACTGTTATGTCTGTAGTAGTGCGTGTATTTGTAATTGTAATTGAGAATATGATGGGGAAGGAGGCAGCCGTGGCCTGAAGTTGGCAACCATCCCGGTTTTTGCCTGGAGTAGAAGTAGTAAACCACGGAAAACAATATCTAACATGGCTGAAGTGGGATTCGAACTCACATCTTCTCAGTTCTGCCTCACAAGGCTGAGTATACACCATTCCTCATATTGATACACGGACAATTGCACAAGTGGCCAACATAAGCTGGTCGTCTCTTATGAAAATATTGCATTACAATAGATTTCACCCGTACCGTCTGCACTTGCACGGGCACGATTGCGATGCTCGAGTAACATTTGATCAATGGGCATTGCTCAATGTAATCAATGATGCAGCTTTTTTTTTGTCAAGAGTCCTGTTTTCAAACAAATTAAGATTTCCCCAAAAAAATGGCACTGTGAATCGGCGCTATATGCACTATTGGAGCGCGGAGAATCACCATTGCGTAAGATGGGACGCATTTCAAGTGCAGTGGAGAGTAACTTTCTGGTGTTGTTTTTTTAGCAACTACTTATTCCAATCATATTTCTTCGATGGCCATCTGATGCGAGCACGCCACCATTATTTTCTTCGAAATGAGCACCCACAGTTTCTGGAGAGCGTTCCACTAGGCGATTGATTACGAATGTAGTTTCAACAGAGCGGAGCACCATCTCACACACCAGTAGTCGTGCGGAAACACTTCATAAATAGGAAGGAGATGATCCGTTCTCTGGCCCAGCAGATCACCCGATCTTACACCACTTGACTTCTTCCTGTGAGGTAGCATAGGAGCCTAAATATCCTGGTCACCATTTGCAACTGATCGCCGAAGCATGGCATGCTACTACACCTCATACGTTACAAGGAGCAACAATGTTTATACAACGTCGTGCTGCAGTCTGCATGGACCATGGAGGTCAAACTTTCGAGCAATTGATTTGCTCATTATGTAGGATATCCTGCTTTCTACTTACAGACCACCATGTTGTGGTCCAACATATGTAACGTCCGAAATAAATAAATAAATAAATAAATAAATAAATAAATAGATTGATACGGGTAGATAGATACATAAATAATTTCCTTGGAACATGTAGGTATGTGTCCACATCACATTCCCTACAAACTGCATAAAGCGAAAACTATTATACCAGACTGCGAGTTGAACCTGTATGCTGGAAGATTAGCTCCGCATCAGCAGCAATGCGTGGTTTAGCCACATTAGCCACGGAGAGCCATGACATATAATTGGCACGTATGGAATCTGTTCGCACTCCTAATAGGTACTCCCTGTCAGTAGCGGGGTATTAGGGGTTCTGAGTCGCCCCCTACATTCACATAAACTTTGCCGATATCTCCCGAACGCATGGTCAGATTTTAACGAACGAGGTGTTGTTGGCGTTGGGGTGACGTCCTCTTTGCTAGGAATGTGTATTGGTATTTTTTAATTGTTGATTTTGAAATTGGCGCTATTTTGGAATTGGTGAAGATGAGAAAAAAGTGTGTTTCACGTTAATGAAAGGTGGCTATGCCCTCTAGGTGGACAGCAAGTTTGAAGTGTGTAGGAGGAAAAAAAAATGAAAGCCTACTTTCTGGCGAACATGGCGATAATTCGCGAACGCCTGGTCGGATTTTAACAAATGAGGTGTTGTTGGCATTGGGATGACGTCCTCTTTGATAAGAATGTGTGTTGGTATTTAAAAACATTTTTTTAAAAATTGTTGGTTTTGAAATTAGCGCTATTTTGGAAAAGGTGAAGATAAGAAAAAAAATGTTTGACGTTAATGAAAGGTTCCTAGGCCCTCTAGGCTGACAGAAAGTTTCAAGTGTGTCGGGCAAAAGAAAAATAATTTTGAAAAAATGGTCACTATTTTGGAAACGATGAAGATGAGAAAAAAAAGTTTGTTTGACATGAATGGTTGGCATTTACCTCGTGTACCTGCACCATAAATTTGAAGTCGCTAGGTGAAAAAACCTATGCACGTTTTACAGTTCTCTTGCAAGTTGCATGTGTGCTTGAATACGCATGGCTATGTTGGGAAAGGTTAGGTGGTGGGGGAGGAGTAGGGTTGAGTGAGGGATCGTTTAGATGGTATTTTTCCCGCTCAATTTGATGGTGAGGTTATTTTTCAAAATGGGTGGAATTTGGAAAGGTAATTTGGGGTAAACATGTTGTTTTGACATTTTGGGGATATTTAATAAAAGTGATAATGACGTGATCATAATTTTTTTGGTATCGTCGTTTGTAAGTAGGTGGGCTTTTTAAATAATTATTTATAGATTAGTTATTAAAAAAGAATTAAAGAACCCAAAAACTAATAGGTCATTCGCTTTTTAGTATCTCGCTAACCAATAATGCGATTTAAACATATGGGGTGTCGTAAGACTCAAGGTGAACTCCCCTTTCTTATGGATGGGGTATATCCCCCAAAAAATAAAAAACTACCCTTACCCGGGGGGTGAAATAGTATTTTTTTTGTATGCATTCGAACTTGGCGACTTTTGTAAGAGAGCGGGCTTTATAAATGATTATTTATAGATGAGTTTTTTTAAATATTTATTAAGAACCAAAAAACTAATAGGTCATCCGCTTTTTAGTATCTCGCTAACCAATAATCGGATTTAAACATATGGGGTGTCGTAGGACTCGTGGTGAACTCCCCTTTTCTACGGACAAGGCATGTCCACCCCAAAATAAAAACTACCCTTACCCGAGGATGAAATAGTATTTTTTGTATGCATGCGCACTTGAGAGCCTTTGTAAGAGAGCGGGCTTTATAAATGATTATTTATAGATGAGTTTTTTTTAATATTTATTTTTTCAAAATTCTCTTTTCTTTTGCCCTACACACTTGAAAATTTCTGTCAACCTAGAGGGCCTAGGAACCTTTCATTAACGTAAAACAATTTTTTTTCTTATCTTCACATTTTCCAAAATAGCGCCAATTTCTAAACCAACAATTTTCAAAAAAAATTGTTTTTAAATACCAACACACGTTCTTAGCAAAGAGGACGTCATCCCAATGCCAACAACACCTCATTTGTTAAAATCCGACCAGGCGTTCGCGAATTATCGCCAATGTTCGCCAGAAAGCAGGCTATCATTTTTTTCCCTCCTACACACTTCAAACTTGCTGTCCACCTAGAGGGCATAGCCACCTTCCATTAACGTCAAACAAACTTTTTTTTCTCATATTCACCGTTTCCAAAATCAATTTCAAAATCAACAATTAAAAAAAAATACCAACACACATTCCTAGCAAAGAGGACGTCACCCCAACGCCAACAACACATCGTTCGTTAAAAACCGACCATGCGTTCGGGAGATATCGGCCAAGTTTATATGAAAGTAGGGGACGACTCAGAACTCCAACAACCCCACTACTCCTGTCCAAACACGAGGAGGTGTTATCCGCAGCTGT
The DNA here is from genome assembly GCA_946902985.2 of Meconema thalassinum. Classification (NCBI taxonomy): domain Eukaryota; kingdom Metazoa; phylum Arthropoda; class Insecta; order Orthoptera; family Tettigoniidae; genus Meconema; species Meconema thalassinum. The sequence goes on along the minus strand of OX336389.2, from coordinate 881,581,593 downwards.
GGACGTTTTAAACATCATCTTAGTTAACGTCATTGAAATAGCATTGGCGCTATTGATTTCATCTATTTTCTCGAGCATGACCTTAACGGTAGTCTTGCACTAAGGCAACTTAAAATCAGGTACCAATATTTTCGTTAGTTTGGATTGTATATCTCAAAAATAATAATAATAAAAAAATAAGGGACTGGTGGACCACCCGGTATACAGTGAACAACTTGTGGAAAACGTCAATCACGTTCGAGGAGTGTTATTACGTTCACAGAATGCTGTATTTGCTGTAAAGGTTTTCATCTGCACATTTATATCGATCAGTTAGGGAATATTATAAGTATACTAGCAACCCGACCCGGCTTCGCCCGTTAACAATTATGAATGCATTACGTGATAAGCGCCCCTTTTTTCCAATGTCAATGAACAACGACCAATATCCGTTTTACGTCTCGGCATGATGGGTTAAAATCACTGACTGGACTATTAATTATATTATCATGGAGATGCATCTGCAACAAATCCCCCTTCCGTCCAATCTTATCTTGACTGTGAATTTTGCGGAACGAAAAGCTCACAGGCGAAATGAAGAAAAGCCGAGTTGCACTTCCAGGGAAACTCCAAACATTACCACTCTTCTCTAAAGTTTTTAAGTCAACACGACTCGACAGTTTGCTGCTGGCTGTATCTGGGGCAATAAGCTCGTCTGCTAGCTAAGCTGTAACTGAGGTGATAGACTCGCCCCTAGCTAGCTCATAAACTGTCGCCTCAGTAACTGAATGGAGATTGTTAGAAGAAATGAAACGTAAAAACACTTATAGTAGGCGATGTATTGAAGATAGAGATATGCGCTCCCAGGCTTTTTTGTAGAACTTTTCATGCTGAACAATTCTTACACTCATAGTATATAGATATTTTAACGGTTTGCCCAGCGTAAGCTTAACAAGCGCACGGACGCCAGTTTTTATTCGACCTTTTCACTGAAATCGTTAGTGCTTGATTTCCTTTGGTCATAAATAAATTATTTTCTACAGAAACCTTCCTCGAGATATCATTTACAGAATGCTGAAAACCGGATCAAAATCCTTTCAGTGGTTCTCGAGATTACCCTTGACATCCAAGAATCGGGGACTTTGTTTTATACTACAGTAAGTAGAGATTATACGCCAATCAGTATAATTTAGTATAATATTATCCCCCTTCCGTCCAATCTTAAATTGACTGTGAATTTTGCGGAACGAAAAGTTCACAGGTGAAATGAGAGTCGCACTTCCAGGGAATGGCGAGGTGAATGAAACTCAAATCCCTCTTCAGTCCAATCTTAACTTGACTGTGTTTCACAGGCGAAATGAAGAAAACCCGAGTTGCACTTCCAGGAAAACTCCAAACACAACCACCCTTCTCAGAAGTCTTAACTCAACACGACTCAACGGTTTGCTGCTGGCTGTATCTGGGGCAATAGGTTCGCCCGCTAGCTAGGCTGTAACAGAGATGATAGACTCGCCCTTAGCTAGCTCGTAAACTGTCGCCTCAGTAGTTGAATGGACATGGTTGGAAGAAATATTAAACGTAAAAACACTAATATAGGGCGATGTATTGAAGATAGACATATGCTCTCGCGGACTTTTTTGTAGAACTTTTCCTGCTGAACAATTCTTTCACTCATAGTATTTAGATATTTTTAACGGTTTGCCCAGCGTAAGCTTACAAAGCGCTCGGACGCCAGGTTTTTTTTCTCGACTTTTCCACTGAAATCGTTACTGCTCGGCTACCTTTGATCATAAATAAATTATTTTCTACATAAATCACCCTCGAGATATCCTTTATAGAATGGCGAAAACCGCATCAAAATCTATCCAGTGGTTCTCGAGTTTACCCGTAACATCTAAGAATCGGGGACTTTATTTTATACTAAGTAGAGATATAACGGAACAAGTTAGACCTGAACCTTCCGATGCGCATGTGCGTTCAGTTGCATTACGTCTTCCCCATGCCTGGATTCTTTGCCAACCAGTGAGCACATACTGCATCACGCGCTGGCTAGATGTTGCCAAGTAGTCATTATTCTTAACACTTTGGCAGGGTACAGATGCTGTCAAGGCATGCGAAGCAAGACTGAGAGTCTCTGTTCTTTGACAAGCACGGCAACAAGCTTGCTGTCAGGAGTGTGTGAAGTGGGCGCGCTCTTAGTTCATTACCACCAATACCAATGCTATGTCACTGAGAATGCTCCTATTCGATACTTTATGCTTAAATAACCACGACGAGCAGCGAGCAGCCCCAAACGGCTGTTGCACCAAAGAGGGGAAATCGCATTTGAGCTTAGTGATCCCACCACTTCCCCTCCTAGAAGAGACTCCGCCATGACAGGCCAGGTCTAACTTGCCACGCTATAAAGGAGTTCTTTATTAATATGATGCATTTCTATTAATTATAAACTTATTTAAACAGGAATGGAAATCCTAGCTCTTATACTTAGTAAAGAAACGATCCTTCGACTTTCCCAAAGCAACCCATTTGGCAGCAAATATTAACGAATAGAACTCAGCAATTCTTCTAGGTTTGTTCCGTGTCTTGTGTGGGGTTTCGCCTAGGACACCAAGCTGGCTCATCGGCGGGCTCTTGGTATCCCGCCCGGACCCCCACAGGAGTGACGAACTTTACAGTTGCACCTAATATAAAGGGAGGTGGCGCGCAGTTCATTACTCCTGTGGGGGTCCGGGCGGGGACACCAAGAGCCCGCCGATGAGCCAGCTTGGTGTCCTAGGCGAAACCCCACACAAGACACGGTACAAACCTAGAAGAATTGCTGAGTTTTAATTCACCGGCCGTGATAGCCAATGTACCATCTTTTTGGAAGCTTCATAGGGAGGTAAGGCTGCTTGAGCTTTGAGTTCTCGCAGTCAAGTGGTGCAGTTGCACCTAATATAAAGGGAGGTGGTGCGCAGTTCGTCACTCCAGTGGGGGTCCGGGCGGGGACACCAAGAGCCCGCCGATGAGCCAGCTTGGTGTCCTAGGCGAAACCCCACACAAGACACGGCACAAACCTAGAAGAATTGCTGAGTTTTAATTCACCGGCCGTGAAAGCCAATGTACCATTAACGAATAGCTTTATAATTTACCAACGTCATTCAAATTAAATTAATTTAATTCATAAGAAATTCGAAAAGAGGAATGTTTCTTTCATCCTTTTCCTGTTTGAGTTATTCTTCCAAAATCTCAATGTTTTGAAATAGTGTGATGCTCTGCAAAAAATAAATACAATATATTAAATAATAGTTGTGCACAATTGTGCTGACTGTAACACATATAACTAGTAGGAATTGTGCAGCTAGGACATATAAAGATTAGCCTGGATACATGTGTGAACATGATATTTACTGGCCTTGAAAGTTGTTAAACAAAGAAAAGGTAACCTGTATTGTCCATTCTGGAACCCTTGCTTTGGGATTTTAAGGCAGCAAGGAACTTAAAAGGTCTAGCCCGTTTTCTACAAATAGTTAATTTCTTCAGAAAATGTACAGTATTTCTAACTTTGCACACAGGACCGCACCGTAAAACTTATTGCGACTTGAAAATGATAAGTTTGTTTGGTGTTCTGACCAGCTGGCGCTCTTTGATGATCTGAAATGTTCAATATTGGAGCATCTGTCCGCACTATCCCTCATTGTTTAAACTCTCATTGCGCAGATTCGTGGCTCCTGTACAGTTATTATTCCTTAACAGGAAACTGACCAAGTTCGCCAAGTACGAATCAGTCCCGTGAGGACATTTGAGTGTTACCATAAAATTAAATTCAAGTGTAAGTACTGTGTTGTAAATAATAAGTAATATATTCGAAATGTGTAGTCCAGTACAACGGAGGTGAAGGAAGATGTTGACCAGCCTCCGAGAAGCAGCGAGATGACCGCCTAAATCTGGCGAGTGGATCATCTCATGCTACGAGTACTATGTCTACAAGTAGTCTATACATATGAGTACAAATTTAAAATTTATTTAAACCAATTCTAACTTAAGGATCGAGAGCCTCCGTGGCTTAGGCGGCAGCACGCCGGCCTCTCACCGCTGGATCCGTGGTTCAAATCCCGGTCACTCCATGTGACATCTGTGCTGGACAAAACGGAGGCAGACAGGTTTTTCTCCGGGTACTCCGGTTTTCCCTGTCAAAATTTCATTCCAACAACACTCTCCACTCTCATTTCACTTCATCTGTCATTCATTTAATCATTGCCCCAGAGGAGTGCGTCAGGCCTCGGCAGCCGGCACAGTTCATATCCTCGCTGCTAGATGGGGGCTTCATTCATTCCATTCCTGACCCGGTCGGAGACTGGAAGCAGGCTGTGGATTTTCATTTCTAACTTAAGGATCGAGGATAATTGATACAAGCCAGATGTGTACGTTAATGTAGTAGCTAAATAAATGAACACCGATTTGTTGTCAATTCACGTAGTCGGAAGATTGTCGATTTTATGGACGTAAAGACGGGTAAGGTAATAGTAGAGTTGAGTGTTGTTTTTCAGGAATGGAAGTAAAATCGCTCAGTAATAGCATTGAGAATGAGGAAGAATAATAAGTTTAATGAAACATTAATAATAATAATAATAATAATCATAATAATAATAATAATAATAATAATAATAATAAAGACAATCATAACTGTCAACTAGGAAATAATAATATAACAGCTTAGGCTTTCACGGCCGGCGTTCATAATTAAGTACAAGTTTTTCGGGCTTGTACTTAATTAATAATAATAATAGTAATAGTAGAGGATCAAACAGTAATAATAATATTAATAATAGGCCTAATACGTTAACTGTAGAAGGAATATAAGAGATCATTGAGATAGTGCGGACAGATGCTTCAATAATGAATAATGGAGTATAGGAATTCCAAACACATGGTGTTGGTTAAAGGAAGTTTGAGGAAGGTAGTAAAATAACTAGTTAGTTAGAAGGAGCCGTGAAGTGGTTGGACAAGGAGATACGCATTGTTTAGGATAAATTTAGAATGGTGTTTGTGTTTATTTTTCACACTGAAAGCGAACCGTATTTATTTTTTCCATAGTTTTTGGACAGTTTAGGCGATATAAATACTTTCGTTTCGAGTTCTATTTTATTTTTATTTGAAATATCTCCTTGAGCAAGAATAGGTGAGATTGTTCACAATAGACTAAGGTAGGGGTAAACTACATAGTGATTGGCCACTTGAGAATGTAAACGAGATATTGTACCCTTATTGGGATAGGTACAAGCTCGAATCCGTGATTTTAGAGAAGAAAGGGTATGGATTTAGAAGGAATCATTCTACATGACCAAATCTCCAGTGGAAGAGAGACTGGATGACGCAACAGATTGTAATCACGCAGATGCAAAAGATTGAGCCATAGTATGAGAAACGCGCAAGTGAGCCGCGTGTGTCATACCCATAAATTTTGATAAGGGAACCAGCTCAGCAATAAGATTGTGAATCAAGACGCACGAGAGAGGAAGGAAATTCCCCTAGCCAGGCCACGTCAACAGTTTATCTAATGTCGATGCAACCGGAAGAGTACACCGTATGGTGAAATCTGTGCAAAATCTGGATCCATGCAAAATTTTAAGCAAAAGTGCACGGCAATGTGAATGATTTTGGAAATCTGGATTTATCCAAGAGAAAAATTAAATAACTAACGTACAGGAAAGAAGCGTAGAGTCAGCACTACATCATTGTAGGAGGGATCATGACGGCTGGACATTTTTCATGTCACCCACACAGTCTGGGAGCATTTACAAATTAATATAAAATTTTGCCACGATCGATTTTCAAAAAGGAGGACATTTTTGAGACGTTGAAACCCTAAGGTTTCTGGACATATTTTTCTATGATCGTAGAGCAATTAGTTTAGAATATAGTTTCAAGAAGGAGGGCGTGCCTTAATTTTATTCAGAAATGAATAAATAGCGAACGGGCCCAGCAGTAATCATGCAGTACTTATTAGACCTCGTAAGGTCGTGCTGCGTCTCAACGTGTGCAGTCATCATTGGACCACATACGGTCAAGCTGCGGAGCAACGTACACGCAGTTATTATCAGGCTTCCAGTTCAGAAGCGCTGCATCAAAATAATCAGTCTACAATGAACGTATAAACGGGTCACGCTGAAGCAACAGTCTTGAGTTCTTCTCTAGGAGAGACATATCATATCAGGCTTAAATAATAATTGGAACCATAGCGGGTTACCATATTAGACTGCGGAAGTTATCAAATTAACAAGGACTTGAATAAAATATGTACTATGCGACAGGAAATAAGTTCGGCACACTGAGGACAGAGTATAAACATTTCGCCTGCGTCAAGGAAGTCTAAAATACTAAAAGTATTCAAGTAATCATCGAGGACCAAAGTAGGTCTAAAGTAGTAACAATTCTGAGTTCATCCGTGCTTGGGGAACCAGAATACAGGAAAACGGTATTTCGGAAGAGCAGTGCGAATCAAAACCCATAGACATCAGTGAAGTCAGTATAAGACTACAGAGCAAATTCAAAGCGATAGTCTATTCAGACCATTCCTACGCGGATTAAGTTAAATACACTGATAGGAGTATCCGAGGTGAGCAGCGACCAGGGGTAGCTGAATTTAGAGACTTTCAAGCAGTTCGAGAGGATGTTTGACTAGGACAACTCGTCGTTAGGACCTGCATTCCTTGGAGAAGGTGTCAGAAAGTGTAACGTGTGAAAACCTCGAGTGAGGGCAAGCATACTTAAGACTGAAATGTAAAATAGTATTTCAGTGTATAATTTGTAATTGTATTATGATGGGAAATGATCCCAGTGTAAAATTTAGTGTCATTAATATGTGTAATAGAGTTAGAAACGTGTTTTGTGATATGAGTAGTGTGGGTGATTTCTAGACCCAGAATGTGGGCGAAAAGGTTCAACCATGAAGTTCAAGATCCACCAGATATGATGTGAGTACAAAGCTTTCAATTATGAGTGTATAACATTTTGGGGGAAGTTTGTGAAAACGTAATACAGGGAAAGAGCGCACTAATAGAAATGAGATGGTAAATAAATATGTGAAATATGGCAGAGGAGGAAATACGGATCGGAACATACCGAAAATAAGTTGTATCAAATAGAAATGAATAATAATAATTCAAAGAGTTGAGCTCTTTAGAAATGAAATAAGTTACTAGAACCTTAGTGTTCTTATTGATGTGTATTATAAATTTTATAATAACCGTTTCTATGGCATATAATGTCAAATAAAAGGATAATTTATGGGATTTCAAATGAAAAAGAATTACGGAAAACTTAAATATTGTTGAATATGCGATTAATGCATTATAAAGAGTTTGTTTATGGATTGTTATATCTAATATCCAAGACCGTTTAATTGTGATTGGAGTTGTGATGAGGGCGATATATGACGCGTCTAAGTAATGTGACAAAGGGAGCCATTGTGAATACTAGAGAACCGGGTTCGATTCCCCTTGTAAAACACGCGTGAAGGACTGCTCAAAGATACCGCTTCACTGGCGCAGGTAATATTTGATCTCTTCTGAAGACGGCCATAGCCTAGGAAGGAGACTATTTGAAACACCGCAGTGTCATATGTTGGATGTGTGTAAGCCCCTTAAATAATATTTACCGCAGATCGACTCATACAATGTGGATGATCACCAATTAACATCATGTCTTGTGAAGTCATTACCGGCAAATAAAGAGCCGCGTTTTAAGAATAGGAATGAATACGATTCCAGTTTTAAGGTTTCCGTATTCTGTGTGTTAAACAGCTGAAAATATCGCTGCAGAGAGAGAATCCACCCAGTGTGAACCAGACACAAGTTGAAGGTCATAAATATCAGTAAAGCACCAGGGTAGGGCAAGGACCACTAATTGCCTGGGGGAGAAACGTGACAGACTGTAAACAGTCCATATGATATTTCACGAGCAAGATAGTTCTTTTATAAATGGACGGGAGGTGTACCCGTTGTTAAAGTTAACATGTGATTATATGTTGCAATGGTTGTTCAGATCTGGTAAATTAAGTGAAAAGATAAAACAGTTGTTAAGAAAATCTCATTGTGTGACATACCCAAATAATGGTTTAATGAGTATCAGAAATCTTTGACAATCCGGGAGTATTGTTTAATTTCATTCTGTCAGTAGTTTTTGGAACTCATGTTGAAACGAACTTCCCACCAACATAAAGCATGTACGATAGAGAGAGATAAGATTTGAACCCACGTGGATCCTATAAAGAAATTGGAAATTGTTGTTATTATTGCTATAAACAAATATGAATACACAGTAAACAATGACCAAGTTAGTGAAAATAATCATGTTAAATGTGATAAATAGTGATAAAGTACAAGTGGAGCCGTCAGGAGCTCAAATAAATAATCATTTTTAAGCACTTTGTGGAAGTGAAACCTATATGAAAGGTTCAGTGGAACCTCATTTATTGATGTGATTTAAGTGATTCCTTGTTGTTAAAGAACAAGTGTGAGATTATTAATTGTTTTAATGTAGGAGCAAGTATGGGAGCAAAAAGTGGGAGCAAATGTGAAAGCAAACGTGGAGCAAATATGAGAGCAAAAAGAAGTAGGAGCAAGAATGGGAGCAAAAAGTGGGAGCAAATGTGAAAGCAAAAGTGGCAGCAAAAACTGAGAAAAAAAAGTGGGAGCAAATAGTGTAAGTAAAAGTGGGAGCAAATATTAGAGCAAAAAAAGTGGGAGCAAATATGGGAGCAAAAAGTGGGAGCAAATTTGGGAGCAAAAAGTGGGAGTTAAAAGTGGGGGCAAAAAAGTGTAAACAAAAGTGGGAGCAACAAGTGTGAGCAAATATGAGAGCATAAAGTGGGAGCATATGTGAAAGCAAAAGTGGGAGCAAAAAGTGAGAGCAAAAAGAGCGAGCCAAAGTGGATGCACAAAGTGGGAGCAAAATGTGTGAGTAAAAAATGGGGGCAAATGTGGTGTTTTACTAAAACAATCTCACCTAACCTAAACTAACCTAACCTAACCTAACTTTTCCTAACCTAACTTTATCCAACCTAACCTAACCTAACTTGACCTAACCTAACCTAACCCAACTTCAACTAACCTAACTTGTCCTAACTTCACCTAACCTAACTTGACCTAACTTAACCTAACCTAACTTCACCTAACCTAACCTTCCAACTCTCAGATCAAGAATTAAATTCTGGGCATAGTCGAGACGAAACCCAAAACCTCTGGGATAACATCCAAGTATACTAGCCACTACACCGCGAGATGGGCAAATTATCATGCAACACAACACAAAGATAAAAGTTTTCTGTAGTGTAACTCATTGGCTGACAACCATAGTTGAGAATTCAAACCCAAGACCTCAGGACTTTTGTTTTGAAAATTATCAGAAATATTATTCCATTTACATTCTGCTGCTGCTTATAGTTATAAGAGTTGGCATTAATATGGGAGTAAAAGTGTGAGAAAAAAAGTGTGAGCAAAAGTGAGAGCAAATGTGAAAGCAAAACGTGGGAGCAAATATGAGATCAAAAAGTAGGGGCAACCATGGCTGGTTGTTGAGATTTTCAAATCAAATAATACACATGAATTACATTTTAGTAAGGAGACTTGGGTAATAATAATAATAATAACAGTTAAAAAATATTCAAGTGGATTCATTTTTAAGGTGGAATTTCCAAAGTACCGTCAACAATAATAATTACATGAACAGTGGGAAATCAAACCCAAGACCTCATGACTTTTGTTTTCAACATTATCAGAAATATTATTCCATTTACATTTTGCTGCTGCTCATAGTTATAAGAGTTGGCATTAATATGAAAGCAAAAGTGGGAGCAAAAGTGAAAGCAAAAAGTGGGAGCAAGCATGGCTGGTTGTTGAGACTTTCATATCAACTAATACACATAATTTAAATTTTAGTAGAGTGACTTGGCTAATAATAATAATAATAATAATAATAATAATAATAATAATAATAATAATAACAGTTTTAAAAAATTCAAGGGGATTGATATTTTCAAGGTGTAATTTCCACAGTACTGTCAAGCATAATAATTACATGAACAGATTCCAAGAACTCTAGAGTGATTTTAAAGTTAATAATTGGCTAGGAGTGAGATAGAGCTAGCTAACCTAAGTTAACCTCAGCTCACTTAACCTAACCTTGTCACATGACATGTTCTACAAGTTTAGACTTGCTTTGAGACTGGCTATGACGTCACAGATGAATGGCGGTGGGAGGCTGGCAAAAAGGAAAATGTTTTTGAGTAATAAAAAGTAATGTCCGGCCTCCCACCGCCATTCATCTGTGACGTCATAGCCAGTCTCAAAGCAAGTCTAAACTTGTAGAACATGTCATGTGACAAGGTTAGGTTATGTGAGCTGAGGTTAACTTAGGTTAGCTAGCTCTATCTCACTCCTAGCCAATCATTAACTTTAAAATCACTCTAGAGTTCTTGGAATCTGTTCATGTAATTATTATTCTTGACAGTACTTTGGAAATTACACCTTGAAAAATATCAATCCCCTTGAATTTTTTAAACTGTTATTATTATTATTATTATTATTATTATTATTATTATTATTAGCCAAGTCACTTTACTATAATTTAATTTGTGTGTATTAGTTGATATGAAAGTCTCAACAAGCAGCCATGCTTGCTCCCACTTTTTGTTTTCACTTTTGCTCCCACTTTTGCTCTCATATTAATGCCAACTCTTATAACTATGAGCAGCACCAAAATGTAAATGGAATAATATTTCTGATAATGTTGAAAACAAAAGTCCTGAGGTCTTGGGTTTGATTTCCCACTGTTCATGTAATTATTATTGTTGACGGTACTTTGGAAATTCCACCTTAAAAAATGAATCCACTTGATTATCTTTTAACTGTTATTATTATTATTATTATTATTATTATTATTATTATTATTATTATAATTATCATTATAGTCAAACATAAAAATAAAGATAAAACGATTCCCAATCCGGACAGTAATAAGAAAAAAATGCGCGTTTCAACTATGTGAATGCGAATACATATAAAATCACTAACCTATTCAAAAAGCAAGGCATAAAGATAGCTTTCACGACGAAAAACACAACCGCTAGGCACCTCCTAAATAGTAATCTAAATATACGTGACCCGTATTCAAGGTCAGGGGTATATTCTATAACGTGCCAACACACCGGTTGTCAAGCTAATTACATCGGGCAGAGTGGAAGACGAGTAGACACACGTTATAATGAACATAGGAATGCGATAAGATACGGAACACATTCAGCCGTGTGCGAACATATGTGTGACGCGGGGCACAGCTTTACCAACATAGAGTCGGACCTTAAAATAATCCATCACGAATCGAAAGGCAGAGCTCTTGACATAAAGGAAGCAATCGAGATACACCTAGCCAAACGAAACAATCCCAACAATCTAAATGAACACACGTTCATGGAGAGCTCAGCCCTCTTCACGCTACTAAAAAACACACCCTGTCGGAAACAAGACACAATTTAGTGACACAGCCAAGCTAGATAAAAAAGGGGGGGGGGAATTATGGGGTTTTTAATAGGTAAATGTTATCTGGATCAGGTGTACGATGTACTTTACTTCTGCAATAAACCAAGGTCCATATTCGCGGCAGTATTAAAGGTGCTGGGACGTCCTCATAAGACCGTCAACGCTTAGTTCGAATGGCTTATGGTCCACGCGTGGCGAGGGTTAATCCACGGTCTTTAATAGTTGTAGACCCACCTCATTCAATAACATACATCTTATCTAGGTTGGCAACACCTCACATAAACACATCGCTATCACTCCCCACAGCACATATGGGCAGGGGGGAGAAGGCAGGGAAAAACCAGTCGTTAAGATAACCACCGCAGTTGACCGCACAGTGAGTTCCAGTGAGCAATAAAACTGCGAGTAGCTGTAGTAAGGAAGACAATCAGATAAGTAGTTAGCCTACCAATTTATAGTTTAACCATAATTTACAACCATATAATCTCTCCAAAGTACAAACTCCGGATAGCTATCACCACTTAGCATTTCACCTAACATCATATATACTGCATTTAGCATACACTGACAGTTACAATACAAATACTGCAACTAAATAATTGTACATATTGTAAATATTTTCACCTGTATTTCAAACATAGATTTTATAGCCTAAGTGTAATGGATATGATGATGATCGTTTGACGATCGAAATTGGTCATCCTAGTGTTTTATTAATCTCATGTAATTTATTTCAGGATTAGGGCATAACCCATCTCTTTTGGGTACATTCGTGTTGACCGACTGAAAAGCACTAAACTCTTGTTTACTAAGGCAACACTGAAAATATGGATTCAAACACCACAATGTTCACGGCTAGTCAGGCAAATCGTGAAGCCAAGAAATTCAAATCACTCAGGCTTAAACTCATGAATTTAGACAAGTCAATTTGGTTCAACAAAAAATGTATAGAACTAAACCTCACCCCTAAATACGTACCAATTAAAACCGTACCGAACACACCAGCCTCGATCATTTCAACTAAACAAGCCAAAGCGCTTTGGATAAAAAACGAAGTAAGATTTGCGTACATAAGAAAGCAAAAAATTAACCAACAATTATACGACATTCAATTGCAACTAAGTAATTTCTGGCACGCAGCACAATGGGACAGCTTCACCGAGCACCTACATGACACCATCAAAATCAGAGCAACGAGGAAGCATGAAACGCTAGAAAATAAATTAAGAAAACTAGGAGAAACACAGAACCATCAATCTAACGAACAACACACGAACAACAATGAATTCAATTTCCACAGCAGAGTAAACAATAGAACGAACGTAACCTTTTCTCAAGGTGAAATGAATATGTTAGACAAAGGTTTGAAATACAACTGCACAGACGCACACACGAACCACAATATAAAACAGTTAATCACAGATATAGAGATAGCCAGTCACAAGCTCCCAGCAGAAGACAGGGAATTAACCAAAAATCTCGCCACCAACGAAGCCAAAAAAATCCTCAAACGAGAGGGCAATAGCAATAACATTCAAAACAACAAACAACTCAAAGAAATAAAGTAATTGAAACAAAAAATAAAATAACATGACTTAATCATCACAAAAGCAGATAAGGGAAACACTACAATAATTTTGAACAAAACAGAATACATTGAAAAAACAGTCGAATTCCTAAACAACAACGAAATCAAGGAATTAACAAAAGACCCCACCGACAAATTCCAAAAACAAATAAAAAGTGCGCTAAAAGAAACAGAATACATACTGACCAAAGCCGAAATATCAAAATTAATAAACATGAACCCGAAAATACCGTCATTGAGGGGACAACCAAAAATACACAAAAAGGAATGCCCAATGAGACCAATAGTCAATTGTAGGAATGCCCCTAATTACAAAATCAGCAAAGAGTTACTAAAAATCTTAAAATGCCGTCTTTCCAACGACAAAAACAACTCTGTAAAGAACACAACAGAACTGGTAACAGCATTGAACACCCTACAAATGAAACCTAGCTTCAGGCTAGTATCCTTCGATGTAACTAACATGTACACCAATATTCCGATTATTGAAGCAATCAACACTATCGAAAACAACTTAAAATCCAACAATTCGGTAAAAGAAACTGAAGAGATTGTGAGATTTCTGAGGGTCGTTCTCACCCAAAACGTGTTTCAATTCGACAATAAAATATACACACAGAGAGAAGACCTAGCAATGGGATCGCCACTAAGTGGGTTAATCGCTGACATCTTCATCAATGCACTAGAAAATGCGTTCTTAGAAAAGACTTCAACAAAGGGAATAGTAATATGGAAAAGATACGTAGATGATGTAATTTGCATCTACGATACTGAACTAACAAGCGAAGAAACAATTCTCCAATCCATTAATAGCCTACACCACTCTATCAAATTCACTATGGAATTCGAAATTGACCGAAAAATAAATTATCTCGATATAACTATTGAACGTAAAAACAACGACCTTTCATATTCCATATTCCGGAAAGCAACACAAACCTCACATGCAATCGACAATCAGTCTAATCACCCCAGTACGCACAAACTAGCGGGTTTCAATTCAATGGTGCACAGGGCTTTAAACATACCCATGTCAAAAGACAACTATAATAAGGAAATAAGAACTATTAAGGAAATAGCAAAGGAAAACAACTTCCCGCCAAGCAAAATAGACCAAACTATAGCCTAACATAAAAATAAAGATAAAACGATTCCCAAACCAGACGGTAATGAGAAAAAATTTGCGCGTTTCAACTATGTGAATGCGAATACATATAAAATCACTATCCTATTCAAAAAGCAAGGCATAAAGATAGCTTTCACGACGAAAAACACAACCGCTAGGCACCTCCTAAATAGTAATCTAAATAAACGTGACCCGTATTCAAGGTCAGGGGTATATTCTATATCGTGCCAAGACACCGGTTGTCAAGCTAATTACATCAGGCAGAGTGGAAGACGAGTAGACACACGTTATAATGAACATAGGAATGCGATAAGATACGGAACACATTCAGCCGTGTGCGAACATATGTGTGACGCGGGGCACAGCTTTACCAACATAGAGTCGGACCTTAAAATAATCCATCACGAATCGAAAGGCAGAGCTCTTGACATAAAGGAAGCAATCGAGATACACCTAGCCAAACGAAACAATCCCAACAATCTAAATGAACACACGTTCATGGAGAGCTCACCCCTCTTCACGCTACTAAAAAACACACCCTGTCGGAAACAAGACACAATTTATTGACACAGCCAAACTAGATAAAAAGGGGGGAAATTAGGGGGTTTTTAATAGGTAAATGTTACCTGGATCAGGTGTACGATGTACTTTTCTTCTGCAATAAACCAAGGCCCATATTCGCGGCAGTATTAAAGGTGCCGGGACGTCCTCATAAGACCGTCAACGCTTAGTTCGAATGGCTTATGGTCCACGCGTGGCGAGAGCTAATCCACGGTCTTTAATAGTTGTAGACCCACCTCATTCAATAACATACATCTTATCTAGGTTGGCAACACCTCACATAAACACATCGCTGTCACTCCCCACAGCACGTATGGGCAGGGGGGAGAAGGCAGGGAAAACCAGTCGTTAAGTTAACCACCGCAGTCGACCGCACAGTGAGTTCCAGTGAGCACGAAAACTGCGAGTAGCTGTAGTAAGGAAGACAATCAGATAAGCAGTTAGCCTACAAATTTATAGTTTAACCATAGTTTACAACCATATAATCTCTCCAAAGTACAAACTCCGGATAGCTAGCACCACTTAGCATTTCACCTAACATCATATATACTGCATTTAGCATACACTGACAGTTGCAATACCAATACTGCAACTAAATAATTGTACATATTGTAAATATTTTCACCTGTATTTCAAACATAGATTTTATAGCCTAAGTGTAATGGATCTGATGATGATCGCTTGACGATCGAAACTGGTCATCCTAGTGTTTTATTAATCTCATGTAATTTATTTCAGGATTAGGGCATAACCCATCTCTTTTGGGTACATTCGTGTTGACCGACTGAAAAGCACTAAACTCTTGTTTACTAAGGCAACACTGAAAATATGGCTTCAAACATCACAATAATAATAATTATTATTATTATTATTATTATTACCCAAGTCTCTTTACTAAAATTTAATTCATGTGTAGTAGTTTATTTGAAAGTCTCAACAACCAGCCATGGTTGCTCCTACTTTTTGCTCTCATATTTGCTCCCACGTTTTGCTATCACATTTGCTCTCACTTTTGCTCACACTTTTTTTTCTCTCTCACTTTTACACCCATATTAATGCCAACTCTTATAACTATAAGCAGCAGCAGAAAGTAAATGGAATAATATTTCTGATAATTTTCAAAACAAAAGTCCTGAGGTCTTGGGTTTGAATTCTCAACTATGGTCGTCAGCCAATGAGTTACACTACAGAAAACTTTTATTTTTGTGTTGTGTTGCATGATAATTTGCCCATCTCGCGGTGTAGTGGCTAGTATACTTGGATGTTATCCCAGAGGTTTTAGGTTCCGTCTCGACTATGAGCAGAATTTAATTCTTGATCTGAGAGTTGGAAGGTTAGGTTAGGTGAAGTTAGGTTAGGTTAAGTTAGGTCAAGTTAGGTTAGGTGAAGTTAGGACAAGTTAGGTTAGTTGAAGTTGGGTTAGGTTAGGTTAGGTTAGGTTGGATAAAGTTAGGTTAGGAAAAGTTAGGTTAGGTTAGGTTAGGTTAGGTTAGGTGAGATTGTTTTAGTAAAACACCACATTTGCCCCACTTTTTAATCCCTCATTTTGCTCCCACTTTGAGCGCCCACTTTTGCTCGCTCTTTTTGCTCTCACATTTTGCTCCCACTTTTGCATTCACATTTGCTCCCACTTTCTGCTCTCATATTTGCTCACACTTGTTTGCTCCCACTTTTGTTTACACTTTTCTGCACCCACTTTTTGCTCCCACTTTTTGCTCCCATTTTTGTTCCCACTTTTTGCTCCCATATTTGCTCCCACTTTTGTTGCTCTCATATTTGCTCCCACTTTTGCTTACACTTTTCGCTCCCACTTTTTTTCTCTCACTTTTTGCTGCCACTTTGGCTTTCACATTTGCTCCCACTTTTTGTTCCCATACCTGCTCCTACTTCTTTTTGCTCTCATATTTTCTCCCACTTTTGCTTTCATATTTGCTCCCACTTTTTGTTCCCATACTTGCTCCTACTTTTTTTTGCACCCATATTTGCTCCCACTTTTGCTTACACTTTTTGCTCCCACTTTTTGCTCTCACTTTTTTGCTCCCACATTTGCATCCATATATGCTCGCACATTAAACTATTGTTCTTATTACAAAGTTGTCTTTACTAGAGCTTAGTCTATGCTTGACAGTTGATATGGAAGTATCAGTGACTAGGTATGGTAAGCCTCATGCATTCTATAAAGGATATTCATATATTGTGAAACGAACCAATAAAATGGAATTGTTATTTGGCGTAGTTCAAAACAACATTCAAATCAATGTTGCAGTGAGCTAAAAAGTAAAAATAGTGTGGTTTTAAGTGTCAGTGATCATCAATGTAGTGTTCTACATGAAACATTGTTGCTTTTTAACAGAAAATCATAAAAATGCTAAAAAGCAAGTGCTACAAAACAATACTACTACTGAAATTAATTCAATGTTCAAAAAACCCTTAACATTATCAAAATCCACGCAGACTCTACACGAGGACACTGTAGAGGAAGAGGAAGAGGAACAGGAACAGTAAGAGGAACAGGAATATTTAACTCGTTTTAGTGATGTTGAGGATAATGTTGAGGATAATAATAATTATGCTGCTTATGATTATAATAGTGATAATGACGTTTTTATACCTATTGTTCGCCGTGGAAAAAAGATCTACAACAAGCTTTGTTTTTAAAACTACAACACACTATCGTAAAGGCAAAAACTTGTATTAAGTATGTATTTATTGCCATAATCATATATAATTTGCAATGTTAAATATTGTAACGTTGTAGAAAATAAAACAGCTTTATAACATCATTTGCATTTATTTACAAACTTTATATACAGTACATTTTTTTGGTTTCATCATAATATTTTAAGGGCAATACTAGAAACTAAAACATTATTATTCTATACACATATTTTTTTCTTTCAGTCTATTGTCATCACTTATATTTTTCCATTATTATTTCACATGTGTTTTTTTAATTTAATTAAAACGGACCATGCACCTATTGTTTTTAAGACCTTCATAAATTAAGTGTACAGGTTGCACATCATTATTCACTTCATCAAAACACTCTCCGTCATATCATTAAACAGCATAGGCAGAAATGTCTCAAAATTTTCGCATACACAAAGTACACGATCGCCATATGCTGTTTTCAATTTCCGAATCTTGATAATCCGAAATGGAATATGCGTTGGCAATTCGCTGAACTTCTTTGTCTCTAAGCCACATGCTTGTCCAACAGCATTCAAAACATTCTTTGTAGTAGTCTATAAACAAAACAAAACAAAAGCATATCTATTACACTCTACAACAGCTTGTAATAATATTGTGCATATAGCTATTTTGCACTATGCATTGCTAATAAATTATACTATTTATGCAAGAAATGCATTAACTGTAGCAAATACTGCTTTTCTGCATATAGCACAAGTGTTAAGTTCTAATGCACACTTGACACAGGCTATCATGTGTCCACAAGGCAAAAATACAACACCTAGTTCATCTTGATAACAAATTGTACATAATTGTTGGTCACACTTTTGTATTTGTTGGTCAGACAAGTCTTTTTTTTCAGCCTCATGTATTTGCTCCGCGTGTTCTAACTCTAAAGGCACTTTTATCTAATGTGCTGCAATCACGTTTTCTTTACGAATAGTGTTCACAAATTCCTGACCTTTAAGCAACACCATGTATCTACAGTTAGGTAACCAACGAGCGTGTTGCACAAAAGTTTCATCAGTCATTTGCCAATCCTTTAAAGAAAATCCACAATAAAAACATATTGTTTTATCCCCTTCACCAGTATAAAAAATCCAGCATCACTTAGCTATTTTGTATTTTTTTTTATATTAATGGCCAAACACTTTTATAAGATTCTAAACGTTTTTCAACAGACCTTACTCTGGGTGTGCTAGCGCTTTACTCTTGCAAACTCCCAATTTTTCAAAAGCACATGCCAATTCAACACTGTCTATGGCATATGGACCACATATATCGACACTACCGTTGTTGGCTGGTAATACATCATTATTATTATTATTTATTTGTGATTCAGCAACGTAAGTAGCGGCCAATGGCCTTGTGGTTCGGTAAAATGGATAAACGGGTATGTTACCCACTTGTTTTCCAAGCATGTAAGGACAACAAGGAGACCATCGCAAATGGTCTCGAAAGGGATCATCCCTTCTTCCCAGTGTGAAAGTTCAATACGACAAACACACAGCGCACAGTATCTTCTCGGTTCAAGTAAAAAAACGGCTTTTGCAAGTTTATATGTTGACAAAAAGCCTACAGGCCAGGATTCAAATGTTAACCAACGATCATGTTCTGATTTTAAATTTAACCCACGTGGTAAACCAACTTGCTCACTTGTTGTATTTGGTACTAACGCCATGTGGTATATTAAAATTTTTCTTATTGTAAGTTATTAACGTTGCACAGAGTACTTTATAGCACGATGTATTCTCTTTTCACTGTCTGTTCACTATGTTAATGGCGCATGACCACACCAAAAAAAAACACCACTCAATCAATCAATCAATACTTGTAAAGAAATCGTTAACGTTAATTGGCATTAATATATCATAACACCATCAAAAATATTTAATAATAAACTGTATGTCGGCACTAACAGTAACCCATGTACTTATTTTGTTTTTATAAAGCTACAGTCGTTTACATCCCCCTTTAACCAACATATAAACAAAAATGAATGAATGTCATGTCGTTTTGTCCGGATTATCATGTTCAAACCTGTGGATATTCGCTGAGTTCATAGGGAACCGCTGATAAATTAAATTTAAATTTTTGTTTTAACAAAATCCAATATGGCTTTGTACTTTTCACGGTCAACAACCAATATGGTCTTGTACCTTTTGCCAATACATAGCCATTAATCAATAAAGCAATCATCGTCCCAGTCATGTACAGGTAATGATTATTTTTGTTTAGTGGTTTTCAATAGTGGTAAAATGGAATAGCATTTTAAGTTAGGCTTACCTCAATTTTAAATACTTCACTCTTTGGCAATGGTTTTGCTCTAGTGCGTCTCGGGTTTTCAGCAACTGCTACGGCGGTAAGGCTTTTCTTTCCAAGTTTCTAAAAAATAAATAAAATAAACCGCTATAAATACCTAAATTCAGGTTAATACATGCATTTCATAAAATAAAATAAAATAATATCAAACAAAAAAATTAAACAAGTTAGTTTAAAAAAATAATCTCACCTTCACTTGTACTGGCTTGTTGCTGTTTCCTTCTAGTGAGCTCAAAAGTGCAATGGTTTCTTGTATCTCAGACATGTAAGGTATACCGGTTATCTGCAAACAAATAAATAAATAAATAAATAAATAAAAATCATTAACTACCTAATCAGTAACTACAAATTTAAGGTTAATTAGCATGACATTATTAAAATAATCATTCATAGGTACTTACCAAAAACAAAGATGCTTTTTCTTCCAAAGTTCAGTTCAGAGCTCTAGAGTATACGTCTATTTGATGGTCCTGTCAGTGTATTACTAACACAAACCTTATCAGTCTGCTTAGCAACAGAAAATGTTGCATTTTCTCAGCTTTTTGATCTTGAAATGTGGTCTCTCTCACACGTGTTCCCACGCCTCCCCACATTCCTCAAACGCGATAAGATTCGCGTACCTTATACTCGTTTCATGTTTTTAATACGGAACCAAAATGGCTGCCTCTTACACATTGGTAGTCCTACTGTCTCATTACCAGAATGGCGGTCTCTGCTTAAACAGCACACCTGCTAGCCACCACGAGGCAAGTAAGCTGACCCTTTACTTCCTGCCCACGTAGACATTCTTGTATTATCAGCAGTCGCTCTGACAAGGCCTGGCCAGGTCGTGTATTGAATGCGAGCAAGCAACACAGTTCTGTAGCATTCAAAACATGTGTGTCTTATTGTTATTCTTCTTCTTCTTATTATTATTATTAAAAATGTTACTGTTATAATAATTACTAGCAAGCGGCCATCCTCATTACTCGATCATGTTAACCACATATTTTCACCCTAAAACACATGACTTTACCCAGTTCAATATTTAGTTTATAACATTTCAAGCCAATGACCTTACCGTTTTGGCTCTTTGCGTACATGCACATGACTTGGTCGAGCAAATGTTATAGGTTTCCATATTCTAAAACCATTTACTGTACCAGACAGCAGTCTCGCTTGTTACCGTTTACTAGTATGTTAAAGATCCCCTTCAGGGGTAAAAAATCCTTGCACACTTAACACATTTTCAAATATTCGCCTCCATCCGTCATAGGAAATGTCACAAAACCAACCGTAATAAGCAGCCCCACCCGTCCTGCCAAAATAGCGATTCATTTCTTCCTGGCACGGTCACCGAGATCGCCATGAGGAATTTTCAAAATATTCACCTTCATTCGTTCGTCATATAGGAAAATATCAAAAAGCGCTCCTTCGCCCTGCTGCCCCGTCGAAATAGCCATTTCCTGTATTCACCATGGCCAGTCATAGCCTCGTTGTAACATATGTCAAGCGCTACCGGCTCTCTGGCTACAGACACTTTTATTTTAAAAATTTTAAACAAAGTTTTAAAATGCATAGTTTTTGCCCTAGAGACTTGACATTTATTTTCATGGTCGAGGGGGTAGGGACCTTTCATTTATGTACAACAAACTATTTTATACAATGCCTAGTTTCCAAAATAGTAAAAATTCAAAATGTCAGTGTTTTCAAAAAATCTCAAAAAATTAAAAAAGGTTTATTATAAAAAATAAAGGTCATAGAGACCATTCGTTTCAACTATGGCTCAACGTTCTATCATGTTTGGTTTTCAAACTATCACCTACTTTCAAATACAAAATTTTTCAATTTTTTTAAATACAACGATTGGTCTATAGGAAAGAGGACGTTAGCTCGAGTCCAACGACACCTCATTTGTTAAAATCCGACCATCCGTTTGCCATTTATCGCCAGTGTTCGCGAGAAAGTAGGCTATCATTATTTTCCTCCTACACCCTTGAAACTTGCTGCCCACCTAGAGGGCATACCCACCTTTCATTAACGTCAAACAAACATTTTTCCAAAATTCACCGTTTCCAAAATACCGCCAATCCAAGAAACAACAAATTTAAATAAAAAAAAAATATACCACCTCACATTCTTAGCCAAGAGGGCGTCATGCCAACGTCAACAATACCTCGTTCGTTAAAATCCGACCATGCGTTCGGGAGATATCGCCAAAGTTTATATGAAAGTAGGGGGCGAGTCAGCTCTCATGATCCCACTACTACCAGTTTTTATCCTAGAGACTTGAAATTTATTTTGGGAGTAGAGCGGATAGGGACCATTCATTTACGTCAAACAAACTTTTTTGTAAACTTGTTAGTTTCCAAAATATAAAACATTCAAAATTTCAGTGTTTTCAAAAAACATAAAAAATAAAAACGTTTTATTATAAAAAATAAAGGACATAAAGACCTTTCGTTTGCACCATAGCACAACGTTCTATCATGTTTGGTTTTCAAACTATCGCCTACTTTGAAAAACAAAGATTTTCAAAAATTTTCTAAAAAATATAACAAGTCGTCCATAGGAAAGGGGATGTCAGCTTGAGTCCACCGACACCTCATTTGTAAAAATCCCACCAGGCGTTCGAGAGATATCGGCAATGTTCGCAGGAAAGTAGGCTGTGGGTTTAAACTGTCACTACCCCCTACTTACAAGCTATCTATGGTGAACCTTCCGAAGAGGTCTGGGGCCTTTTATAGCTTTTGGATGCCTAAAAACGTTATTTTGAGCTCCTATAATAATATGTTAGAGGCCTCTGTTAGCTTACAGAGGCCTTTCTCTTCACTTGTATGGATAGCCCTTTATGTAAGATGCCTTATGTGATAATTGCTCTTGGAGGGGCCCATAAGTGATATTTCATATGTACTTCCAACCCACTTTTAAAGCCTTCTTACAAGTTAGTTAGCTCTAAGGGGATTCCATTACTATCTATCGACAACTGCAGGCCCCCGAGTTTGGTTGTCTACCTTAACCCCACTTTATTAGGTAGGGCCGTGGCGTATTCAGAGACAAGAATTATCAAAACCCAGCATTTTCTGAATGCCATATTATGAATCCAACTTACAACAAAGTTAGGCCCCATGGAGAGGCGCTGACAGTTTTCGATTTCTTTCATGCAGAGCTCTGTCGTCATGTGATCATCAGTAGCTTCGTCTCGCACGCCCCACCTCATGTCCACCACCTGAAACACACCAGTATGATACAGTATTAAATTGTATTTTCATATAAATGAGAAAGAGTGTTTGGTGTTTGTAGATCCAAGGTTCAATTCCTGATGCTGGAATTGGCCATTCTGAGTGTGTTTTCTCCCGCAATTCTCTACACTTAGGACTACATGTTTTGGTAAATGGTACTTTTTATATTATGAACTGCCCTTGTTTTATTTGAGCTCTTTCTTATTCCAGAGGGAAGTTCGTGTGTAATGCAATGTCTTGAATCCATAGCTATTTATTCAAATAGGAATCATATATTTTTCTTCTGCTTTAAATCGTGTACGTTGTTTATGTGTGAAGAAAGAAGCAAACAAGATTATCGCAGAGGAGAGGAAGAAGTGGATGGTAAAGTGGACAGAGATGATGGAGGAAGACAGCAGAGGAAATAAGAAAGTACTTTATGGGATGGTCAAAAGTAAGAGAAGAGGTCTGCGAGAGGATGTGGTAATGGTGGACAAAAACGGAAATGAGGTACACAACAAAGAGACACTCAAGACAGTGTGGAAAGAGTACTTTGAGGATTTGCTGAATCCAAATGGTCATAGCGAGGAAGACAACGTATTGGAAGATGGAGAAGACAACACAGGAATGGGAAAGGACCTGACTTGGAGAGAACTGGAAATAGCTATAGACAAGATGAAAGGAGGAAGGGCACCGGGTGTGGACGAAGTGAGTGTTGAAATGGTGAAGGCAGCAGGGGAGGTTGGGAAACAGTGGCTGTACCGTGTGATGAGGGTGGTGTGGAAGGAGAAAAATACCCCCAGAAGATTTGAAGAAAGGATTAATTGTCCCAATATTTAAGAAAGGAAGCAGAAAGGAGTGCAGAAATTACAGGGTAGTCACACTCATACCACACTGTGCCAAGATATATGAAAAGATATTAGAAAGTAGAATACGAGCCAAAGTGGAGAGAGAATTGAGAGAGGAGCAGTATGGATTCAGACCTGGGAGATCAACAGTGGACAGTGAGATCAACAGTGAGACAGCTCCAGGAACACCACTACGAATTTGGAGAGGATCTGTTGATGGCCTTCCTGGACATCAAAAAGGCCTATGATAGTGTGTGTAGGGAGAAGGTTTGGAAAGCAATGGAAAACATGGGAGTGGAAAAAGGGACTGTAGACAGAGTGAAGGAGATGTATTGTGGAAGTGTGAGTTGTGTGAAAGTTGGAGGGGGAAGAACAGACTGGTTCAGACAAATGAGTGGCCTGAAACAGGGTAGTGCACTGTCACCCCTTCTCTTTATGGTGGTTATGGACGAGTTAATGACACGGGTAGCAGGAAAGATAGAAGAAGATAAGATGAAAGCAATGGTGTTTGCAGATGATCTCATGGTCTGGGGAAACAAGGAGGAGGAAATCCAGGAGCAACTGAAGGCTTGGGAAGAAACAGTGGGATAGTACGGATGGAAGTTCAACATCAGTAAATGTAAGATCCTGTTAACGACCAGGAAAAGGGACAGACCAGTGAGTGCGATAACACTTGGAGGTGGACAGCTGAAGAAGGTGGAAAGTCTCAAGTACTTGGGAAGTATATTGGAGGAAAATGGGAGAAATGGCAACGAGATTACGGAACGTGGCAGACAGGCAGAAGCATTTCTGAGAAGCATTAGGAGCTTGGTGTGGAAAAAAGATGTCCCACAAAAAAGCAATGAAGTGTTATACAGAAGCTACTATATCCCGATACTGACCTATGCATCAGAAACGTGGATAATGAAGAAAAGAGACATAAGCAGATTACAGGCAAGTGAAATGAAGTTCCTACGAAGTAGGATCGGAGTAACAAGAAGAGACAGGGTGAGGAATGAAAAGGTGAGGGAAATAGTGAAAGAGGAGACCTTGCAGGGTAGGATTGAGACATCAAGACTGAGGTGGTATGGACACTTAAAGAGAATGGAAAAGAAGAAGATTCCCAAGAGGATACATGAGATGCAGATGCAGAAGAAACGACCAAGGGGAAGACCAAGAGATAGATGGCTGAAAGGAGTGGAGGAATGTGTCAAGAAGAGAGGCGAGGACTGGACTAGAGTGACAGTGGAGAGGTGGTGGGAAGAAAGGACTAAGTGGCGAGGTTTGTGTTCTAAACAGACCCAGCCTGGGGCTGGAAACTGTACAAGATGATGATGATGACGTTGTTTATGTGTGACAAGCTTTTAGAAACATTTATCATGAAAGTACATTGTTAAGATTGATATAATATTAAGTGCTTCAATAATCAAATATGGGATGGTTGTATTGTGTTTGAAAAATCTATTTTGAGTTTCTTGGAGGTGTTGTATGAGGGTCGAGTATTGTCTTCCCCAAGCTCGTAAGGCTAAGGTACGGGTACTGTAGATTCGACTTGTGCTTGCTAGACTGCCAGGCAAGTTTTATTGTCAACAAAAGTGTGGTGCTTTTCAGTCGGTCAACACGAATGTACCCAAAAGAGTTGGGTAATACCCTAATCCTAAAAAAAAATTACATGAAATTAATAAATAATAATTTTATTGTCAACACAAAAGGTAAGGTTACAGAAGGTTATATAGGCTAATTCTTAAATTTCTTATCATATAAATATGCTATTATAAATAATATGCAAGTTCATTTTAAAGTGTCCATCTATAGCGAGACCTAGAAGTACAGTACACATTTTATTTATTTAGCGTTTGGTTATTAGTGCTGGGACTCCAGGAGTGTCCGAGAATATGTTCGGCTCGCCAAAGTTTGTAGCTGCTTCTATGCGGACACCCATGGGATGAGCTACAAGTACCGTCTCTTGTGGAGTGTTGTCTGGGGAGGAAAGTGTGAATGTAAGGATGAAGAATTGGAAGGTAGCAGCTGTGGCCTATAGTTAGGGACCAACCCCGGCATTTGCCTGGAAGGAAGATGGGAAACCACAGAAAATCATCTTCAAGGTTGCCGGTGGGGGGATTCGAACCTTCTCGCCTCCCGGATGTGGGCGACTGCCTACAGCCACGCCGTAACGACCACGACTAACTCACCCAGCGCAGTATACATTATAAAGTCGTTACAATTGCAGTTGTCGGGGATATTTTGATTAAGACATAGGCCTATAGGTCTATCCATGTAGTGTCGTAGTGTATAATGCATGACTCTGATGTGCATAATAGACGTTTTGGATTAATGTAGAGGTTGTTGTCATGACACCATTTAGTTATGTTATTGAAGTCTTGTTGTAGTATCTCGAAGGCTATTTTAGGATCATTCTGTGCAATAAATATTGTGGTGTCGTCTGTGTAGCCTACATAAGAAACTTGCTGTGCTCTAAAGTTTCATCCATGCCATAAACAAATAAGTTGTAGAGAGTAGG
This sequence comes from Meconema thalassinum, assembly GCA_946902985.2. NCBI lineage: Eukaryota > Metazoa > Arthropoda > Insecta > Orthoptera > Tettigoniidae > Meconema > Meconema thalassinum. The sequence goes on along the minus strand of OX336389.2, from coordinate 881,555,259 downwards.
TGACAAAATACCTTGTGGAATTCCTTGAGTTATCTCTATGGTTTCACTAATTGTATTGTTTAGTTTTTGCCGATATCTGTCTGTTTCTGAGGTAACTTTCAGAAGGTATGGGTGTTGCCTCTTATACCAACATCTTGTAGTTTGTTCAATGGTTTATCATGATTTATTGTGTGAAAATACTTAGAAAAATCCAGGAATAATACAGTAATGTGCATGTTGTCATTTTAAGCATTATTAACAAACTCTGTTATCAATAACGGTGTGCTTTTTACTTTCCTAAAGCCATACTGATGTGCTTTAGTTTATGTATTTAAGTTACTCTTCAGTCTATTGTGTAGCCATGTTTACATGATTTTGTTTAGAAGGAGTAGGCCTACTGTACATACTGGTCTGTAGTTGTCAAAGTCTACGTGATTACAGAGGTTATATATTGGTTGGTTAATTGAATGTTTTAAGTAACTTAGATAGGAATTATTCCTTTCTCGAAGATTTTGTTTACAGAGTGTGTTATAAATTATAATTGGTACTGTGTCCTGTATATTTGTTTCGATATCGTTTATGCGAATATTGTCTGCTCCAGCTGACTTGTTATAATTTTTGTTTTATCTCTTTCTTGTAAAACGAAAGAATTCGTTCTGTTGCGGTATTTCTTTTATTTTGACATAAATGGCCTGAAGTGATGCTCGTGTGGGTTTGTATAGGCTGTTGGAATATTCGGGAAGTAATTCAAACCCTAACGTCGTTTGGCAGATATGTCGTTGGTGTGTGGCTCAGTTCCATGTGGTTGGTGGCAGTATGAACTCAGGGAGAGTTCGGAGGAGGGGAAATAAAGGAAGCTTTTAGTTTCACGTGACCGTTAATCATGCGATCATGAGCCACGGAACCTCCTTTTTACGTAGAATCTGAACCACAGGACATCTCACATGCATTGACCGGGAATCGAACCCGATCCACCTTGGTGAGAGGCCAACAGCTTGACCACTGCGCCACCACGCCCCCTAGGGAGGAGGGGCACACGCACACTTGGGTATTCCACGGCTGGGTGTGGTTGACTGCTGGTCCCCAAATTCTATTCATGTACTGTACTGGCCACTTTTTGCAGCGGTAACGTTGTCACCTGCTGTGCCCAAGGTTGCAGTCAGTTGGCATTTGAGGGTGCGCAAATGCGAGGGAGCCGTATCAGTAGATTTACTGGCACGTTAAAAATCCCCTTTGGGGCAAAATTCTGTCACCCCGGCGCGACGTGGCGTCTCTAAAAGCCAGAGCAGGTAAACGGGACGTACAAATTAGGACTATTGTTATTATCATTCATGTGTTAGGTCTCCATTTTTCTTTTGAAGTTGTGTGGATGTTTATATATTTCAATTGCTTCTCTGTGTAGTCTGGCATGTTAGTTCGATGTTCCATGGGGGGCGATGACCTAGATGTTAGTTAGGCCCCTTAAAACAAGAACTATCATCATTATCATCATCATCATCGATGTTCTAGAGAATATTTCTGTCTTGCTGTCGAATTACGCGACCTTCATTACAGGCCTGTTCATCGACAGCAGATTTTACTGTTTGCTGGAGTTTACAATGTCTGGAACATTCCTCATTTCTGGTTTTTATACAAACGCTTGGTCATGTCAATGCACACTTTGCGATACGTCTCGGAACTTGATACACCGTACTGTATGCCTGGAGACGCGAGTGGCTCAGTAGGTTCCTGAGAATCTCACTGATTTTCTGCGTTGGCCTCTAAATGCAGTAGTACAGTAGGCCTATCTATGGAGTGGCGCTTCAGTATTCTATCTGTGACGCACTTGATGCAAGGCGGATAGGCCTTGTCCCTCGCCTCGTTGCGTAGTGGCTAACATTGTTGGCTGTCACTATTTCCCCCACTTCTACTCCAGGCCACGGCCGCTTCCTACCAACAATTCAAGCTTGAATACAAGTACACACACTAGTACAGGCATCACAGTGACACAGGTTATCAGACAACTTCTAAACACACCTAATCACACGGGACTACATGATCACGATGTCGCAAAGCCCCTAAAGAATCAACAACAAGAAGCTTTAGTTCCATTGACGGTTTGTTCCTAGGTGGACGGGTTACTCGATAGATATATGATAGATGATGATAATAATTGTGGTTATCAGGGGCCTAACATTGCGGTTATCGGCCCCGATAGATATCAGAATGGGAGTGGTCATTTGCGAGCAGTACGGACGTAATATGGTATATTTCCTCTTGTAGGCACTTCGTTCGGTTTGGTAGCTCTCTTATGACTGGGGTGGACCATATTGTGCCCGTTTAGACCGGAGTCCGCACGACCACATATGCATTTTACCAATAATCAGTCAGCACGAGAGTCAAAATATCCCGGAGCGCCAGATGGGTTAAAGCAAATCGCAAAAACGACATCAAATGAAAAAAATGCTTTACTGATTTTTGGCTCAATGCAACAATAAGGATAGAAGGAGATTCAATTGGGCGTAACACATTAAGTAAAATTATCTCATTTTATTTTGAATTTAAAATTGACTGCAAAAATGCTCAAAGCAGCATCACTCACGTGTGGCGACCCACACTCCTATTTACACGATATACAGAAATTTTCCAAACACATTTGACAATTATTTTTTGGAAACACAAGTCTGATTATCAGTCCTGTAGACTGTGTTCCAAAATTATTTATAATTAATGATTAAATCCAGTTCAAATTTAGTTGTCTCTACTGGAAATATCGTAGTTCACTGTTTGAATTTTTACATAATATTAACACTCGTAGAATAAATGTTCATAGAATTTTAACTTTCACTTATTTTTCCAGTTTCAAAAATATATATATTGTCGAAAAATATTATCATTTCTGAATCAACACAAATTATTTACACATATTAATAACATCTGAAAAGTATTTGACCTTGAGCATAGCATTGAAGAACTGTGCGAAGCACAACAAAAATTAATCGTTCTTCTGACATTAAACATTCGAGAAGTGACTCGATTATGAACTTCCAAGTTCCTAACAAAATATATGATTTCTGAATCATCAACTTGATCAATAAATTGTTGAACCATTCAACTATTCAATTTTCCACTTGGAATCATTATTATAAAAATATTTATATTCATGGCCATTTTTAGCAATTTTCACAACTTGCAATTCTTCGACAGAATGCGGAAATAAGAATTGTAGTTTCATAATGAATTCATTTAGTTCATGGCACTAGGATTGAAATTATCCTTCAAATTGTTCGTGGTTAAAGAATTATTTTTAATTGGCAGTGGCCCATTCGATTATTTGTGTAAGAACACAATATTACAACAACAACGGCAAAGGTCTTCCTCTGAAGAAGAATAAACTACTATCATGACAAATCCGGGTTCTAGCAAAATCAAAGTCTAAATGGAATTCGTAAACAAGGTTGAAATAAGAACTGATGGTTTCTAAGAAATAACCTTCGGGTCATTCATACGACGAAATGTGTAGTTCCAATACTCCTACTATAAACCTGAGCCATCGAACCTGCTATTTGATTGATGCTCGAAAAAACCTCTTCATTCCTGCGACTTAAACAAGCGCACCTGGGAATGGCATTTCAACTACTCCACACACATAAATTTTCTTCCCAAAATTTATACAATAAATCAAGCCTCTGCTTGTTATCAACACTGGAAGATTAATAAACTTACAAGTTTATTTTATTTTACCATTCAGTTCAACCCGTGAATTTACCATACTTATGAAAATCTTTATTTCACTTTCGCGTGTATTTACGTCATGATTTTATATAAATACAAAAATATCCTATTTGATACAAATATCATTTGCCTCCCGTTTCATGCCTCTCCGTGTTATCTGAAAAATATACTTTGCTCATTGCAAATATTAACTGTTCAACCCGAACTGAAATGTTGGTTGAATGCGGGCTTGCGCTAACCACTCTCCTTCGGAAAATCTCCTGTTCCAAACTAGAAATGATTAAACTACTTCATAGGCTCTCTCTCAATACATATGATTATTAGAAAATATAATATCCAAGAATTATTTAGAAAAATTATAAAAATTATTATTATTATTATTATTAGTGGATTATTATTATTATTATTATTATTATTATTATTATTATTTGTTATATTATTTTAAATATGTTTAATTATCATCTCAATATGTGAGAATCCACATGTTCGAACCTTCGAATATGGAAAAAATATCCATTCCTCAACAAAAATAATTTAACTCAACCATTACATCGACGGTTTTCCGTGATATCCCTAAAATATGAAATATTCAAATAAAAGCTCGAAATGCTCGGTCATCGATCCTAAACTGTTCTGAGTGCTGAAAATACTCAAAATAACTCTAACAAGTCTTGCGTAAATCATTGCAAGATTTAAATACGAAGAAAAAAATAAATGTGTTGGTCATCTGCAGAAAAATAGTTTGTTCCAATTAGCTAGGCATAATATAATTCAAATGTGGCTTACATTTCTTGATGGTCTTGAAGCGTAGTGAACCTGGTCTGTACCAGATTTATCCATAGACATGCCCTATCGGACAAGCATGTATAATCCTTGTATCGGCCGCCATTATATACCCACAATCCGTCTAGTCAGACATAGTGGTAGTATCTCTTGACGTTTGAAGTAACTGTTGTTCCATTTTAATATGGGCTTCTATCAAAGCCATAACCGTTTGTTTAAATGGGGTCAGATCTAAGTGATCTATTCTTAGATATGTCAGTTGTAACATAATTCACGGTAATCTTATCAATACAAGAAGACACTGACAGTCTAACCAATCAACGGCTGTTCTGAAGATCGTTCCCTGGGCATGGCTTCACACCATCTACCATGCGCTAAGCAACCTGTAGTTTCCCTTGCGTAGACTAACGAACAACACCGTGATAGACTGGTATTCAATGTACTGATAGATCGAAGTGGTTATTAAGTTACCAATATGAAAACTGACTAAAATGGATTTAATTATCCAAGTATTAGGTTATTACTGGTCTGTGACAAAATATTAATCCTAGACAAAGTCTAGCATATGTCCATGTAGAAATAAAAATATTTCTACCAGTGTCTGTAGAAAATAATCAATCACCTAGTGATTCTCCTCGCCGGAAACTTACTAAGTTCCACCTCGTAGCGCAGCACTTTTGTGACTATCACAACTTTGAAAATAACTTCTGCGTAGATCCGGCAACCATGTGCCTTGGCTCAGCGTAGTGGCACCTTGCTAGGCAAGTGCTTGTGTCGAAGTGAGCTAACCATGCCTGCGCCAGCCGGCTTTTATTCAAAACAGCCAGGGTCACGCGTCATCACGCTGAAATATGGAAATCCTCATATCTCTGGTATCCCTGGTCCGATTTACTTGATAATAATTGCATTCTCTTTCATTTGGCCGTGCCAGTAATCTGATCCAGGTCTCAAGTCTCTACTCCATGGTTAACTATTTAATCAATAAATAGCCTCGACCTCTGCTATTACTCGCTACGTCACTTGACATGCTAGTATCGGTATATTCTTTCCAATTCCTTCTCGAAGCAATGTAGCGCGATATTCAAATATCTCAACTTTCAAAAGCGGCTGTAGCCTTTCCCTTGATATCTAGGTGTCTGAATCTCGGAATACCCATTCCTAGAGTTGGGCACATCCACCCCACACCTAGCAAAAAAAAAATGAAAAATTTTTATTTTTCCTATCTACACATTAAATCATCTGGTTCTTGAATAATAAATCTTCAAATTCGATGCATTATAAGTTCCCACGATGTTACCAGTTCGTGTATTAGCGACTTCATAGCTTCCATTGTTGTTTACTTCCACAATATCGATATTCAAAATCCTTAATTTCACCAGGTTTAATATCAAAAATATCGTGATACTCTTCTAAAATTTTCCCTAGCTCTGGGGACTCCTTCTCATTGTAGACTTCTCTTCCTTCAGCTTCATGAAAAATCAGAGACCATTGAGCGTCTCCCTCGATGTCTTCCTCTTCTTTTCCCTCGAAGTTAATCTCTTCGGTATTCTTGAATCTGATCGTCTCTGTCTTCATGTCTATCACTGCTTGATATTTCTGAATGAAATCCGCTCCCAATATCATGTCAAAAGCCATGTCCTTCATTACTACAAACACATGTCGGAAATCATGTCCTCCAATAGTAATACATAAGTATAATTGTGTTTTACACAGACATATTTTGTTGGGTATTATTCCTTGGATCTTAATTCCTGATACTGGAATCTCCTCTAAATTCTCTTTGAGCTTCCACAGAATATAAAGCTTCTCACTCACTAGACAAAGCATAGCCCCAGTATCAATCAAAGTATCGACAGGCATACCGAATACTTCGCATGATATGATTGGCATTCTAATTCTCGTACCCATTTCTTTCCGTTCGTCATTCTGTTGAATTAAGTCATCATCCTCTGCTTGCCATTTAATAATTCTGGAAGTGAAAGTGTTCAAAATTCTATCTTCTACTGTGAATTCGAAGTTTTTTTTTTCGTTTCCGTTCCCCCGGGATTGTTGTGTTCCCGATGGACCTGGTTCATTGGGCCTCTGCTCCAAAAACTGCAAGTTATCTTGGTGTCTTGCTTCTAAGTTCTTCCTCGTCTCCTTATTGAACTCTTCATTGGACTGACGAGTATCCACATTCCCTCTGTTATTGTAGTTGTTTCTACCATAGTATCTTCTTTCCTGGTACCTTCCTGGATTATCCCGTGGCCTTCTCCATCGAGTATTATATCGATTTCCACCATCCGGTCTCGCATAAGGCTTGTAACTGTATCTGTTACTGTACTGATTCCATCCTCTCTTATTTGGATCTTCCCTCGGCGTTTTCTCTTCTCGCCCCTCTCGAATCTCTCGAGGTGTTTGAGAATAACTATCAGCCATAACAGCGTACACAGCGTTGTTATTCTTTCCTCCCTTCTGATGGAAGAATTGAGCATTCGTATGATCCAGCTTCTGTAATACCTCGTCAAATTGCTCCATATTATAGATGTCAGCAGCGATCAAAGTCCTCTGAACGTCTGCTGGAAACTGACGTATCAATGCAGTAATTAATTCGTTATCTGGCATCGGCGGATCTAAATGTTGAAGTTTAGAAAGCTGTCCAGAAAAGTACGTAGAGTATCGAGTAGGTTGTGACGTCGAGAATCTCTTAGAATATAATTCTGCTCTGACTTGCTGTTGGGTTTCCGGGGACCAAAACTTTTTCAATAACCCACGAGAAAACTCCTCAAAAGTGGTTAGAGTGGATCTAAAAGCTCTAAACCAAAGAAGTGCAGGACCTTCCAAAAACTTCCCTATCACTCGGATCTGTCTTTCTTTAGGGATCTTGGAATCTTTCAGGTAATCACCTGCTTCTCTCAAAAATTCTACGGGTGTCACAGAATCTCGTCCTGAAAATTTAGAAGGCTTATCCTTTACATTCTTGAATACAGTTATGGGGTTGGATTGAAATACTGTCCTGACCTCATACTGTCTTTGACTGTCAGTTTCTCTAGCTCCTCCTAGATTTATCTGTATCTGTTCCTTTCCCCTTACAATTGGAATTTTCAACAAATGGTCAGACTGTTTCTCGTCCTTGATTTGGGTTTTCATAGCCTCAAGTTCCTTCTGGTTTTCTTCTGCCATTTTATTAATTGCTTCAGTTTCTTTACAATTCTCCTTGACATCAGTGGATATCTGGTTCATAACAGCCTCATGACTTTTCAATGACCCTGTCATATCTGATATGTCCTTCTGAGTTGCTTGGATATCTTTGGAAATTACTTGAATATGGGATGACAAAGATTCCCTAATCTCCTTGATTCCCTCTTGGTTCTCCAGCTTGAGTGTGTCTTTAATTTCATTGACAACTGTGGTTTTAATTTCAGTTTGTAATTCATTAATCACACCTTCTCTTATTTCTCCCATTACAAGTTCTTTGAATTGTTCTGTCAACCGTTGAACAACTAGAATTCCCATCTCATTACTCTCTTTCTTCACTCTGACTTCTAGGTTGATCATGTCTTCACCAACTTTCCTAAGACCATGTTCTATCCTATCAGCTAAGCTTTGGGATCTAAGATCGGCATCGCGAAATTTATCGTCCATTAAACTTGCGTTAGTAGCTAATGAAGTTTCGAGCTCATGTGTTTTTTCGCATAATTTAGTCATTTTACTCTCAAGTGACATTTTCATAATTTCGGAATTCTCTTTAAATTTACTTTCCATAGAATTAAATTTACTATTTAAATTTTCTTTCAAATTACCTTTTAAAGAATCAGAACTTTCTTTAAGTTTATTTTTTAAAGAATCAGAATTTTCTTTAAGTTTATCGTTTAAATTTTCTTTAAGTTTATTTTCTAAAGAATCAGAATTTTCTTTAAGTTTCTCATTTAAACTTTCTTTAAGTTTATTTTCTAAAGAATCAGAATTTTCTTTAAGTTTCCTTTCCAAAGCCTCAGTATTTTCTTTCATAATGGCTGCTACACGCAGTCCAGCTTCTTTGGAACTCTCTTCCAAACTCCTCATCATCCTCATCATTTCTTCCATAATTTTCAATTATTATTCAAAACTTAGGGGTATACAATATTGGCAAACACAAGCTTATAACTAGAACAAGAAATATGAATAGCTAATTGGAACACTCTAATAAAATGAGATTTGTCCTAATGTCGACGTGATGGAAAAACAAAATTCTCTACCTTTACGAATTACATTTACCACAATATCACAAGAAAAATATGCAAGTTCTCAAATATCCTCCACCTGGATTCTAATAATGCGTATGTCCAGTCATCGAACGTTTACTACTGAATTTACTTGACGCCCTAATGGTTAAGCCATTATCAAAAATAATCAAACCCATTCTAATTATTAACCAAGTTAAATTTTTAATTTTCCCCACTAATTGGGTTTCCTACTAATTTATTCATCCAAACCAGACATCTCTCAACTCCCAAAATATTTCTATAAAAATTATCACAATTTAAATCGGCATGCGATTGACCATGTCTAAATCGGGCCCCACGTTCGAAGCCATTTCTCTCTCTATCTTATTTTATGTGCCCGTTATACCGGAGTCCGCACGACCACATATGCATTTTACCAATAATCAGTCAGCACGAGAGTCAAAATATCCCGGAGCGCCAGATGGGTTAAAGCAAATCGCAAAAACGACATCACATGAAAAAAAATGCTTTACTGATTTTTGGCTCAATGCAACAATAAGGATAGAAGGAGATTCAATTGGGCGTAACACATCAAGTAAAATTATCTCATTTTATTTTGAATTTAAAATTGACTGCAAAAATGCTCAAAGCAGCATCACTCACGTGTGGCGACCCACACTCCTATTTACACGATATACAGAAATTTTCCAAACACATTTGACAATTATTTTTTGGAAACACAAGTCTGATTATCAGTCCTGTAAACTGTGTTCCAAAATTATTTATAATTAATGATTAAATCCAGTTCAAATTTAATTGTCTCTACTGGAAATATCGTAGTTCACTGTTTGAATTTTTACATAATATTAACACTCGTAGAATAAATGTTCATAGAATTTTAACTTTCACTTATTTTTCCAGTTTCAAAAATATATATATTGTCGAAAAATATTATCATTTCTGAATCAACACAAATTATTTACACATATTAATAACATCTGAAAAGTATTTGACCTTGAGCATAGCATTGAAGAACTGTGCGAAGCACAACAAAAATTAATCGTTCTTCTGACATTAAACATTCGAGAAGTGACTCGATTATGAACTTCCAAGTTCCTAACAAAATATATGATTTCTGAATCATCAACTTGATCAATAAATTGTTGAACCATTCAACTATTCAATTTTCCACTTGGAATCATTATTATAAAAATATTTATATTCATGGCCATTTTTAGCAATTTTCACAACTTGCAATTCTTCGACAGAATGCGGAAATAAGAATTGTAGTTTCATAATGAATTCATTTAGTTCATGGCACTAGGATTGAAATTATCCTTCAAATTGTTCGTGGTTAAAGAATTATTTTTAATTGGCAGTGGCCCATTCGATTATTTGTGTAAGAACACAATATTACAACAACAACGGCAAAGGTCTTCCTCTGAAGAAGAATAAACTACTATCATGACAAATCCGGGTTCTAGCAAAATCAAAGTCTAAATGGAATTCGTAAACAAGGTTGAAATAAGAACTGATGGTTTCTAAGAAATAACCTTCGGGTCATTCATACGACGAAATGTGTAGTTCCAATACTCCTACTATAAACCTGAGCCATCGAACCTGCTATTTGATTGATGCTCGAAAAAACCTCTTCATTCCTGCGACTTAAACAAGCGCACCTGGGAATGGCATTTCAACTACTCCACACACATAAATTTTCTTCCCAAAATTTATACAATAAATCAAGCCTCTGCTTGTTATCAACACTGGAAGATTAATAAACTTACAAGTTTATTTTATTTTACCATTCAGTTCAACCCGTGAATTTACCATACTTATGAAAATCTTTATTTCACTTTCGCGTGTATTTACGTCATGATTTTATATAAATACAAAAATATCCTATTTGATACAAATATCATTTGCCTCCCGTTTCATGCCTCTCCGTGTTATCTGAAAAATATACTTTGCTCATTGCAAATATTAACTGTTCAACCCGAACTGAAATGTTGGTTGAATGCGGGCTTGCGCTAACCACTCTCCTTCGGAAAATCTCCTGTTCCAAACTAGAAATGATTAAACTACTTCATAGGCTCTCTCTCAATACATATGATTATTAGAAAATATAATATCCAAGAATTATTTAGAAAAATTATAAAAATTATTATTATTATTATTATTAGTGGATTATTGTGGTGTTTGAAGCCATATTTTCAGTGTTGCCTTAGTAAACAAGAGTTTAGTGCTTTTCAGTCGGTCAACACGAATGTACCCAAAAGAGATGGGTTATGCCCTAATCCTGAAATAAATTACATGAGATTAATAAAACACTAGGATGACCAGTTTCGATCGTCAAGCGATCATCATCAGATCCATTACACTTAGGCTACAAAATCTGTTTGAAATACAGGTGAAAATATTTACAATATGTACAATTATTTAGTTGCAGTATTGGTACTGCAACTGTCAGTGTATGCTAAATGCAGTATATATGTTAGGTGAAATGCTAAATGGTGATAGCTATCCGGAGATTGTACTTTAGAGAGATTATATGGTTGTAAACTATGGTTAAACTATAAAATTTTTGGCTAACTACTTATCTGATTGTCTTCCTTATTACAGCTACTCGCAGTTTTCGTGCTCACTGGAACTCGCTGTGCGGTCGACTGCGGTGGTTATCTTAACGACTGGGTTTTCCCCTGCCTCCTCCCCCCTGTCCCTACGTGCTGTGGGGAGTGCTAGCGATGTGTTTATGTGAGGTGTTGCCAACCTAGATAAGATGTATGTTATTGAATGAGATGGGTCCACAACTATTAAAGACCGTGGATTGGCCCTCGCCACGCGTGGAGCATAACCCATTCGAACTAAGCGTTGACGGTCTTATGAGGACGTCCCGGCACCTTTAATACTGCCGCGAATATGGGCCTTGGTTTATTGCAGAAGCAAAGTACATCGTACACCTGATCCAGATAACATTTACCTATTAAAAACCCCCTAATTTCCCCCCTTTTTTTATCTAGCTTGGCTGTGTCGCTAAATTGTGTTTTGTTTCCGACAGGGTGTGTTTTTTAGTAGCGTAAAGAGGGGTGAGCTCTCCATGAACGTGTGTTCATTTAGATTGTTGGGATTGTTTCGTTTGGTTAGGTGTATCTCGATTGCTTCCTTTATGTCAAGAGCTCTGCCTTTCGATTCGTGATGGATTATTTTAAGGTCCGACTCTATGTTGGTAAAGCTGTGCCCTGCGTCACACATATGTTCGCACACGGCTGAATGTGTTCCGTATCTTATCGCATTCCTATGTTCATTATAACGTGTGTCTACTCGCCTTCCACTCTGCCCGATGTAATTAGCTTGACAATCGGTGTCTTGGCACGTTATAGAATATACCCCTGACCTTGAATACGGGTCACGTTTATTTAGATTACTATTTAGGAGGTGCCTAGCGGTTGTGTTTTTCGTCGTGAAAGCTATCTTTATGCCTTGTTTTTTGAATAGGTTAGTGATTTTATATGTATTCGCATTCCCATAGTTGAAACGCGCAAATTTTTTCTCATTACTGTCCGGTTTGGGAATCGTTTTATCTTTATTTTTATGTTTGGCTATAATTTGATTTATTTTGCTTGGCGAGAAGTTGTTTTCCTTTGCTATTTGCATAATAGTTCTTATTTCCTTATTATAGTTGTCTTTTGACATGGGTATGTTTAAAGCTCTGTGCACCATTGAATTGAAACCCGCTAGTTTGTGCGTACTGGGGTGATTAGACTGATTGTCGATTGCATGCGAGGTTTGTGTTGCTTTCCGGAATATGGAATATGAAAGGTCGTTGTCTTTACGTTCAATAGTTATATCGAGATAATTTATTTTCCGGTCTATTTCGGATTCCTTAGTGAATTTGATAGAGTGTTGAAGGCTATTAATGGATTGGAGAATTGTTTCTTCGCTTGTTGGTTCAGTATCGTAGATGCAAATTACATCATCTACGTATCTTTTCCATATTCTTATTCCCTTTGTTGAAGTATTTTCTAAGAACGCATTTTCTAGTGCATTGATGAAGATGTCAGCGATTAACCCACTTAGTGGCGATCCCATTGCTAGACCTTCTCTCTGTGTGTATATTTTATTGTCGAATTGAAACACGTTTTGGGTGAGAACGACCCTCAGTAATCTCACAATCTCTTCAATTTCTTTTACCGAATTGTTGGATTTTAAGTTGTTTTCGATAGTGTTGATTGCTTCAATAATCGGAATATTGGTGTACATGTTAGTTACGTCGAAGGATACTAGCCTGAAGCTAGGTTTCATTTGTAGGGTGTTCAATGCTGTTACTAGTTCTGTTGTGTTCTTTACAGAGTTGTTTTTGTCGTTGGAAAGACGGCATTTTAAGATTTTTAGTAACTCTTTGCTGATTTTGTAATTAGGGGCATTCCTACAATTGACCATTGGTCTCATTGGGCATTCCTTTTTGTGTATTTTTGGTTGTCCCCTCAATGACGGTATTTTCGGGTTCATGTTTATTAGTTTTGATTTTTCGGCTTTGGTCAGTATGTATTCTGTTTCTTTTAGCGCACTTTTTATTTGTTTTTGGAATTTGTTGGTGGGGTCTTTTGTTAATTCCTTGATTTCGTTGTTGTTTAGGAATTCGACTGTTTTTTCAATGTATTCTGTTTTGTTCAAAATTACTGTAGTGTTTCCCTTATCTGCTTTTGTGATTATTAAGTCATGTTCTTTTATTTTTTGTTTCAACGACTTTATTTCTTTGAGCTGTTTGTTGTTTTGAATGTTATTGCTATCGCCCTCTCGTTTGAGGATTTTTTTGGCTTCGTTGGTGGCGAGATTTTTGGTTAATTCCCTGTCTTCTGCTGGGAGCTTGTGACTGGCTATCTCAATATCTGTGATTAACTGTTTTATATTGTGGTTCGTGTGTGCGTCTGTGCAGTTGTATTTCAAACCTTTGTCTAACATATTCATTTCACCTTGAGAAAAGGTTACGTTCGTTCTGTTGTTTACTCTGCTGTGGAAATTGAATTCATTGTTATTCGTGTGTTGTTCGTTAGATTGATGGTTCTGTGTTTCTCCTAGTTTTCTTAATTTATTTTCTAGCGTTTCATACTTCCTCGTTGCTCTGATTTTGATGTTGTCATGTAGGTGCTCGGTGAAGCTGTCCCACTGGGCCGCGTGCCAGAAATTACTTAGTTGCAATTGAATGTCGTATAATTGTTGGTTAATTTTTTGCTTTCTTATGTATGCAAATCTTAATTCGTTTTTTATCCAAAGCGCTTTGACTTGTTTGGTTGAAATGATCGTGGCTGGTGTGTTCGGTACGGTTTTAATTGGTACGTATTTAGGGGCACATATGTGTGACGCAGGGCACAGCTTTACCAACATGGAGTCGGACCTTAAAATAATCCATCACGAATCGAAAGGCAGAGCTCTTGACATAAAGGAAGCAATCGAGATACACCTAGCCAAACGAAACAATCCCAACAATCTAAATGAACACACGTTCATGGAGAGCTCACCCCTCTTCACGCTACTAAAAACACACCCTGTCGGAAACAAAACACAATTTAGCGACACAACCAAGCTAGATAAAAAAGGGGGGAAATTAGGGGGGTTTTAATAGGTAAATGTTATCTGGATCAGGTGTACGATGTACTTTGCTTCTGCAATAAACCAAGGCCCATATTCGCGGCAGTATTAAAGGTGCCGGGACGTCCTCATAAGACCGTCAACGCTTAGTTCGAATGGGTTATGCTCCACGCGTGGCGAGGGCCAATCCACGGTCTTTAATAGTTGTGGACCCACCTCATTCAATAACATACATCTTATCTAGGTTGGCAACACCTCACATAAACACATCGCTAGCACTCCCCACAGCACGTAGGGACAGGGGGGAGGAGGCAGGGGAAAAACCAGTCGTTAAGATAACCACCGCAGTCGACCGCACAGTGAGTTCCAGTGAGCACGAAAACTGCGAGTAGCTGTAGTACGGAAGACAATCAGATAAGTAGTTAGCCTAAAATGTTATAGTTTAACCATAGTTTACAACCATATAATCTCTCTAAAGTACAATCTCCGGATAGCTATCACCATTTAGCATTTCACCTAACATATATACTGCATTTAGCATACACTGACAGTTGCAGTACCAATACTGCAACTAAATAATTGTACATATTGTAAATATTTTCACCTGTATTTCAAACATAGATTTTGTAGCCTAAGTGTAATGGATCTGATGATGATCGCTTGACGATCGAAACTGGTCATCCTAGTGTTTTATTTATCTCATGTAATTTATTTCAGGATTAGGGCATAACCCATCTCTTTTGGGTACATTCGTGTTGACCGACTGAAAAGCACTAAACTCTTGTAGTGGATTATTATTATTATTATTTGTTATATTATTTTAAATATGTTTAATTATCATCTCATTATGTGAGAATCCACATGTTCGAACCTTCGAATATGGAAAAAATATCCATTCCTCAACAAAAATAATTTAACTCAACCATTACATCGACGGTTTTCCGTGATATCCCTAAAATATGAAATATTCAAATAAATGCTCGAAATGCTCGGTCATCGATCCTAAACTGTTCTGAGTGCTGAAAATACTCAAAATAACTCTAACAAGTCTTGCGTAAATCATTGCAAGATTTAAATACGAAGAAAAAAATAAATGTGTTGGTCATCTGCAGAAAAATAGTTTGTTCCAATTAGCTAGGCATAATATAATTCAAATGTGGCTTACATTTCTTGATGGTCTTGAAGCGTAGTGAACCTGGTCTGTACCAGATTTATCCATAGACATGCCCTATCGGACAAGCATGTATAATCCTTGTATCGGCCGCCATTATATACCCACAATCCGTCTAGTCAGACATAGTGGTAGTATCTCTTGACGTTTGAAGTAACTGTTGTTCCATTTTAATATGGGCTTCTATCAAAGCCATAACAGTTTGTTTAAATGGGGTCAGATCTAAGTGATCTATTCTTAGATATGTCAGTTGTAACATAACTCACGGTAATCTTATCAATACAAGAAGACACTGACAGTCTAACCAATCAACGGCTGTTCTGAAGATCGTTCCCTGGGCATGGCTTCACACCATCTACCATGCGCTAAGCAACCTGTAGTTTCCCTTGCGTAGACTAACGAACAACACCGTGATAGACTGGTATTCAATGTACTGATAGATCGAAGTGGTTATTAAGTTACCAATATGAAAACTGACTAAAATGGACTTAATTATCCAAGTATTAGGTTATTACTGGTCTGTGACAAAATATTAATTCTAAACAAAGTCTAGCATATGTCCATGTAGAAATAAAAATATTTCTACCAGTGTCTGTAGAAAATAATCAATCACCTAGTGATTCTCCTCGCCGGAAACTTACTAAGTTCCACCTCGTAGCGCAGCACTTTTGTGACTATCACAACTTTGAAAATAACTTCTGCGTAGATCCGGCAACCATGTGCCTTGGCTCAGCGTAGTGGCACCTTGCTAGGCAAGTGCTTGTGTCGAAGGGAGCTAACCATGCCTGCGCCAGCCGGCTTTTATTCAAAACAGCCAGGGTCACGCGTCATCACGCTGAAATATGGAAATCCTCATATCTCTGGTATCCCTGGTCCGATTTACTTGATAATAATTGCATTCTCTTTCATTTGGCCGTGCCAGTAATCTGATCCAAGTCTCAAGTCTCTACTCCATGGTTAACTATTTAATCAATAAATAGCCTCGACCTCTGCTATTACTCGCTACGTCACTTGACATGCTAGTATCGGTATATTCTTTCCAATTCCTTCTCGAAGCAATGTAGCGCGATATTCAAATATCTCAACTTTCAAAAGCGGCTGTAGCCTTTCCCTTGATATCTAGGTGTCTGAATCTCGGAATACCCATTCCTAGAGTTGGGCACAATATGTGGTAGGCTGAGGTCTTCTTTTCTGATCACCAGTTCGTCTAGGAATGGTAGATAGTTTTGAGATTCTAGATCCATGGTGAATCGAACATTGGGATGGACTGAGTTGAGATGACTAACATAATTTATCAGTCATCTTTAAAAATGCACTTGCTGGTGAAACGTCGGATATCATGAATCAGAGAACACAATCTAACAACCCGGAAAGCCTAATAATAATAATTATTATACATTTCAGTGCACAAGTCAGAATAATTATTATTATAATTATATTTGGTGTTTCATTTAGGGTTTGGGGTATCGTGGTGATTATCCTGTTCTACTCAGTTGTACTATAGGCTATGTAAAACTTGGCTGATACTGGTAACACGTGTTACTGTGATGAATGTAACAGTGTGTATACTTGTAATTATCAGGGACTAGGATTGGGGTAAGTGCCCTGGGACTTCAAATAAGGTACCATCCTGTCATTTTCATGGAGTAGCCTACAGCATGTCAATAATAACTAATTAAAATGATATCCTACATGACAAATTTATAATATAAATACAAAACTTCAGTAAAACTCAACTATATACACCTCTATGCCATTCCAAATAAATGAAATGGCTAGTAGTACTTGGCATACTATAGTTAATGTTTACCTTTATCAATTTTCTTTATTCTCTTTGTTAGCTCAACTTACTCTAGTGCATGCTTATCTGTGTTAGTAGAAGTTTTCTAACACTTCTACAATCTTATAAAATAATAAGAAAATGAATAAAAATAAGTAGTTCCGTGAAGAACTAAATAGCCTATTTTCATATATCCTTTTCTATTAAAACATCCCCTGGCTATTAAAAGGATTTTCCATGTGATGTATACTAAATAGCTTTTGATACACGACCTATGTCTCCAACAACACCATTGCATTGTGAAAGTATGTACTAGAATATATAACTTTCAGTATCAGTGAACAAGACTCCTACCGCGAGACGGCATCTTTCAGTAATGCATCGCGGGAGTTAATATACAGTAAGAAGAGTCAAATGCACGGCTTCTATGATTTACGAAAAGTAACCTACAGAATTTATTGACAGTAGATTATGATTTTTTATAATAACCTATCATACGAATCTTCTCTTCAATCGCTTGAATAGGGTACGCGAAATACTGTAAGAAAATGAGGTTTTAAAATTTCGAACTGATGCCATCCTGAATTTTTGAAAACAATTGAACATGAGATGTCTCTATACTAAGCTCCGAATAAAGATTCGCTATACTTAGCATCACTGCTCTCGGGTGATTAAATCCCTAGAAAGATCATTTGAAATATTTGAAAAACACTTGGCCGCCATGTTGTTTTTGTGTTATTCAGGATTTGGAAAGTTACATATCTGAACTTACTTAATAGTCCTCTATCGCCATCCAAGAAATTCAGTGTAATTGCTTAAATAGTCTCGGAGATATTGTGAACCAGTGGAATATATCGTATGGACGCCATGTTGCATTGTTTCATATATAGGTTATAGAATTATATGCCAGCAGATGAATATTATAATGATAGTTCATTATTCCAACCTACATTATTTTCCATTGCATGATTAGGACATGAGAAATAAAAACGAGATTTTAAAGCAAATGCACAGCAGCCATTTTTATGTTCTCATAAAATTCCATAAAATTACACGACAGTATATTAAGACTTGTATGAAGACATACCGAGTCACGTTTCACAGCGCTCGGATGAAATTCACGAGAAAAATCCATTTAAATACTTAAATTTCGCGTCACCGCCATGTTGGTTTTGTGATCACCAGGGTATTGAAAGCTCCATAGGTGAACTTATGTTAATAGCCTCTATCAACATACAAAATTTCAGTTTGATTGCTGTAGTAGATTCGTAGATATTGAGAGCCGTCTAAATATTTTCGACTGTCGCCATGTTGGATTGTTATATATGTAGGCCATAGAGTTCTGCATTAGGTTCATTATTCCAGCGTTCACTTCGATCGCATGATTAGGACACAAGAAATATAAACTTAATTTTAAAAATTCTCACAGCCACCATCTCGGGGTTATGAAAACAGTTCAATTAAATTAGATGCCAGTAGATTAATGTTTGTATAAACATTTACCGTATTAAGTTTCACTGCGCTCGGATGATTAAGTCGCGAGAATTCCATTTAATTGTTTTAACTTTACATGGCCACAATGTTGGTTTTTTACTTAACAGGTTTTTTTAAATTCAGATAGGCGAACTTCTAGCAGTATCCTTTATCACCGTTCACAATTACAGGGTGATAATCTGTTACTGTTGAGCAAACATAAAATGCCAGTGAAATATTTCGCGCAGCCACCATGTTGGATTGGCGAAACGTAATAAAATTTGAGGTCGAGGTCGGACGAGGTAGTAGTATGTGCTTGCCGAGTTTTATTGAAATCGCTTCGGCCGTTTAGATATTATTAGGGACATGCACATACGGACAAAAGGTGGACTCATAAGCCTATTATTTTTATAAATGAAAATAGGCTAATAAGGGGGGGGGGGGGGGGTCATATAACTTACATATTTTTTACATTTTATTTTTAAATATATTTTTATTTTTTGTTTTCAATATTGTTTATGGTATCTTTTTATTTTCTTTAAACTCACTATGTAATGTAGGAAATAGTGTAATACAATATATCTCACAGATAATTGGAATGGATTCTCCGCTAATTCGTGGGATATAGCCTATCGCTTTGAGAATAAATTAAATTAAATTAAATTGTTATTGTTATGATAGGAACTCTGGGGTCGAGTGCTATATAGTGGATGTGGATGCTACGAACTCGCAGCAGGTAACGAAGCACTGATCACGAAATAACATGCTGCACAATAATTGTCTGGAGCGTTATCACAAACAAACGTTGGATTATGAGAAGAGCGACCGAATTGCCTGCGATTGTTCTGCGATAATCTCAACTTGAAGGACTCCAAGAAAACAAGGGTTGGCGGACTCATTCATGAAATCAATCCCCTAGCCGACAAATTACTCTTAGAGATAAGATCTTTCCAAACAGGCTTGTTAGCTTCACTCGCGAGCTGAATGAGCTTTCATTGAAATGCGGTCAGCGAGCTGGCAGGGGTCATGTTTAGGAAAGAAGAGATGAGCCTCGACATTTCCCGCACAACTTATCAGAACATGTAGGCCTATCTGTATTTGGGCTTTCCCGCATTAAGCATGAACTAGTCTTAAGTCTGCTGTAATCTGCTGAGGTCAGGAGTCGATTCCCGGCACTGCCCGGAAACCTAATTCAGGTCTGAGAGCTGGAATGAGGAGACAGAACTGAGAAGAGGTAGGCTGGGTTCGATTTCTACCTCAACCACCCTGAAAGTGGAATTCCGTGGTTTCCCACATCTACTCCAAGCAAATGCCGAAATACGGCTGTCTCCTTCACGATCCTAGCTTCAATTCCAAATACACACACTATTACAGTCACCACAACAACTTAAGTAAACAGACAAATTCTACACACACTAATAATAAGTGAGGTGTACAATTCATAAGTTTGTACTTGGTTTCAGGTATTTACGTAGGGACAGATGGCCTCGCTGTTCCGCCACTTAAAACAACAATGTTTAACCAACAGGTATTTACGTAGGAGCAGATGTCCTCGCTGTTCCGCCCCTTACAACAACTAATTAACAAACAGGTATTTACGTAGGAGCAGATGGCCTCGCTGTTCCGCACCTTACAACAACAACTAACTAACTAACAAACAGGTATTTACGTAGGAGCAGATGGCCTCGCTGTTCCGCACCTTACAACAACAACTAACTAACAGGTATTTACGTAGGAGCAGATGGCCTCGCTGTTCCGCCCCTTACAACATCAACTAACAAACTAACAGGTATTTACGTAGGAGCAGATGGCCTCGCTGTTCCGCCCTTACAACAACAACTAACTAACTAACAGGTATTTACGTAGGAGCAGATGGCCTCGCTGTTCCGCACCTTAAAACAACAACTAACTAACAAACAGGTATTTACGTAGGAGCAGATGGCCTCGCTGTTCCGCACCTTACAACAACAACTAACTAACTAACTAACTAACAGGTATTTACGTAGGAGCAGATGGCCTCGCTGTTCCGCCCCTTACAACATCAACTAACAAACTAACAGGTATTTACGTAGGAGCAGATGGCCTCGCTGTTCCGCCCTTTACAACAACAACTAACTAACTAACTAACAGGTATTTACGTAGGAGCAGATGGCCTCGCTGTTCCGCCCCTTACAACAACAACTAACTAACTAACTAACAGGTATTTACGTAGGAGCAGATGGCCTCGCTGTTCCGCACCTTACAACAACAACTAACTAACTAACAGGTATTTACGTAGGAGCAGATGGCCTCGCTGTTCCGCCCCTTACAACAACAACTAACTAACAAACAGGTATTTACGTAGGAGCAGATGACCTCGCTGTTCCGCCCCTTACAACAACTAACTAACTAACAGGTATTTACGTAGCAGATGACCTCGCTGTTCCGCCCCTTTCAACAACAACTAACTAACTAACTAACTAACTAACAGGTATTTACGTAGGAGCAGATGGCCTCGCTGTTCCGCACCTTACAACAACAACTAACTAACAGGTATTTACGTAGGAGCAGATGGCCTCACTGTTCCGCCCCTTACAACAACTAACTAACTAACAGGTATTTACGTAGGAGCAGATGACCTCGCTGTTCCGCCCCTTACAACAACTAACTAACTAACTAACTAACTAACAAAGAGGTATTTACGTAGGAGCAGATGGCCTCGCTGTTCCGCCCCTTACAACAACAACTAACTAACAAACAGGTATTTACGTAGGAGCAGATGGCCTCGCTGTTCCGCCCCTTACAACAACAACTAACTAACTAACTAACAGGTATTTACGTAGCAGATGACCTCGCTGTTCCGCCCCTTACAACAACTAACAAACAGGTATTTACGTAGGATCAGATGGCCTCGCTGTTCCGCCCCTTACAACAACAACTAACAAACTAACAGGTATTTACGTAGGAGCAGATGACCTCGCTGTTCCGCCCCTTACAACAACTAACTAACAGGTATTTACGTAGGAGCAGATGACCTCGCTGTTCCGCCCCTTACAACAACTAACTAACTAACTAACAGGTATTTACGTAGCAGATGGCCTCGCTGTTCCGCCCCTTAAAACAACAACTAACAAACTAACAGGTATTTACGTAGGAGCAGATGGCCTCGCTGTTCCTCCCCTTACAACAACAACTAACTAACAGGTATTTACGTAGGAGCAGATGACCTCGCTGTTCCGCCCCTTACAACAACTAACTAACTAACTAACTAACTAACAGGTATTTACGTAGCAGATGACCTCGCTGTTCCGCCCCTTACAACAACAACTAACTAACTAACTAACTAACTAACAGGTATTTACGTAGGAGCAGATGGCCTCGCTGTTCCGCCCCTTACAACAACAACTAACAAACTAACAGGTATTTACGTAGGGGCAGATGACCTCGCTGTTCCGCCCCTTACAACAACAACTAACAAACTAACAGGTATTTACGTAGGAGCAGATGGCCTCGCTGTTCCGCACCTTACAACAACAAGTAACTAACAGGTATTTACGTAGGAGCAGATGACCTCGCTGTTCCGCACCTTACAACAACAACTAACAAATTGGTATTTACGTAGGAGCAGATGGCCTCGCTGTTCCGCCCCTTACAACAACAATAACTAACAAACAAATATTTTCGAAGAATATATTAACAGTAATCTCCTAAGATAAATGGTCTTCCCTATACGTGTTCATTATGCAATAGGCTGTAAACGATTTACAGGAAGTTAGGTACTGTACGTTCGAAAGTGAGTCAGTCTAGTAACAAAAGTTATTGGAAAATCCGTGTATATTGGTAACAAACATTAAATAAGTTATTGCTTCCCTTTTAAATATAGGTTACAACAATGTCTAGAAAATTAAAACAATAAGTCTCGAATTCAAAAACTTATAACCAGCGAAAATAAAAAAATCACTATTTATTCAAACGATAAACATTACAAAAATGTCCAGTTTTATATTTAACCAATCTGCCTCAATTGTGAAACACTAAAAGGAGCATTTATTACGCATCTACTAATTTAATTCAATAGCTCAGTTTCATGTCAGTATTTTTAGCCTATTTTATTATAAGAAATTATAGGCTCATGAGATCACCTTTTATCCGTGTGTGTGTCCCTAATAAAATCTAAACCGCTGGAGCGATATCAATGAAACTCGGTAAGGACATTGTGCTATTTTGTCCGACCCGACTGTGCCCTTCTAATTTAAATAAGTTGTACCAATCCAACATGGCGACCGCTCGATATAATTCACCGACATTTTATACGTTCGAAACTATTAATTATATCACACTGATTTTGTTTGATGATAGAGAATAATAATTTAATATCAAATATGTGACTTTTAAAAATATGTTAATTACAGATCCAATATGGCAGCCAAGCAAAATTCAAATACTAAAATGGCATTTTCTCAAGATTTAATCAACCGAGCACAGTGAAACCTAACACCCTACATGTATATGCAACACTTAATCTACTGGCATCTAATTCAATTAAATGGTTCTCATAAAAGCAAGATGGCGGCTGTGCAAAATATTAAAATTATGTTTTTATATTTTGTGGCCAAATCATCCGATCAAAATGAACGTTTGAATAATGGAACCTACGTAATAATCTACATCTAATGGCATATAACTCTATGGCCAACATATTGAACCCTTATTGATCTACGATAAATAAGTATTCATATTTATTATTATTATTACTGCAGCCCAGGCAGCACTTGAGGAAGTGGACATGGATAAAAGGGAGGCTAGCGTTTCGTAATGATTGCAACAGGAGCAGAGCTGGTAGCTATTCTTGGGGGACGGCCAGATTTAGCCGGGTTCAAGGCCAAATTGAGCAACTACTTGCACCAAAATTGGAAGCATAAAGGAATGATCACGAGTCACTTGCAACGAACATACGATTGAATCAGCCAATCACGAGAGACCAAGCCATGATCACGCGATGGACAGCGTCAGTAGTAAAAAGCCCGCGGAATTGATTATCTACAGAACCGCCGAACGGACTGATCTCCGCACGAGTGCATTGAGACGTTTGATTTATTTGAAGAAGATTGACACTAGTCCCATATTTGTGAGATAAAAACTCTGGAAATTTTTATCCAATTCCACCCCACTCCTCCGTCCCCTGTCAGTTTCTAATAAATAGTTTGGCATGACGCTACTCTAAGTCATTCGTTTTGGAGCCTTGAGAGGCTAACTTCACGCCCGTTTGTATAACGAATTTTAACGCTCTGAATTAGTTGAAGTTATTTTATTTGTGAGCTCTGAGGAGCTAAATTCACATCAGCCGTAATAACGAATTTTAAAGCTCTAGTACATTTTATCTGAAGTCAACATAATTTTTGCGAGCTAATATTTCACGCAGTATGCGTGGTGACTTGTAACATTTTTCTTAAAGACGACCATTTCAGCTCGGAGGGGCAAGTCTTGTAACATCCTAATTAGCGCTCACCAGAGCGAAGGTCAACAGTACAGTACGGAAATACCGAGCAAGATAGCGACTGCCTGTGCAGTCAAGATTTTAAACTTATTATCGAGCCAGTGACGTGGTCTCGAGGTGTATATTTTATGTACAAATTTCAATGTATTTTTCATGTGTTTATTGTGCGTGTGTGCGAGATATCTAGGGCCAGTCTTCGCAATTAATCGCATTAGGACAATTTGTGGGCGAATTGAGTAACCTGCAAGCGATTATTGCTAGGTCATAATAATTAACATTGAACTTTTCTGCCAAGGAGTCGATACCAAGATGATCAACACGTGGTTTGGAGTTGGGATGATCTTCAACGATTCAACGCAGACGACCACGATGGAGTGTTAATCTGTCCATAGGGAAATGGGCTGAGAAGGATGTCTTAAGTTCTACAAGCTGATCGGTGATGTACAACAATTGGATTATTTAAATTATGTAGTTAGATTTGGCCGGGGAACTTTTGTAAATAGTCATGCTTCTTCTCTTGTTGTTTAGAGTTTTTTTTCTTGCACCGACACTAAATGTTTTAAATGTCCGTTGGCGCGTGGCCAAAGTGTTTGTTGTATATTTGTTTTTCTTTGAGTCATATTTAATGTGCGCGGCGTGCGTACGTGATTTTTATCCATGCAAATGCGAAACCCGTTACATTCGATAAGTGGTGCTTTATTAACGTTAATATTTGTGATAGGAATGGGAGGTAATTACTGTAAGATATTTGCTGAACAGGTTATTATTCATATTATGGTTGCCAAGCGCAACAACTTAAAATGTAATTTGTAGAACACCTTCGTTCTAATTTTGATAGATTTTTTGGAGTCCTTTTCAGGTTAACTAGTCACGGCATAGAACGATGGCGCCAGCATGTGGAAATTATTTATGTCTTTTTATTTCAGGGTCTGTCAAAACCCATACGTGTGATTCTGTGTGTGTTACTGTGTCAAGTGTGTGTTGATTCTACGTGAGGAGGGGGTAGAGGTCCTACCACCCTCATATTTTTGCTGCTGTTGTATTTTTGATGGAAAGACAGGGTGCTCTAGGGAGACCGCTGTTTCTTGTCCATATTATTTCTGACACGCACACACGTATTATTGTGCTATGGGGCACACTTCTTCGAGATTCGACCCCATGTCCTGGGAGGTCGAGATTATTGACACGTGGGTTGACAGATATGCAGAGTTCCACAAACCGCCCGTTTTGCCTGGTGACTTATTTTTGATAGGCAGTCCTGATTGTCCGACTGGCCCCTGTAAGCTTTCATGTAGCAAAACCTGCTCATTGTGATGGTTATATTTTTAAGCCATGATTAATTGGGGAGTTCGCCATGTGTGTAACGGCTTATTGTACGTTGTATGGGTAAAATATTGTATTAATAACGTAAATGTTGGCTGTGAGCCTATTGTTTTGTTTATGACTCGATTCATGTAAGTTTAGTGTGACACCAGTGTGGTGTAGTGGTAGAGTACTTGTAAATTTTGACGGCGGTCATATGTGTATTTTTTATTTGGTCACGTGTTAATGTACTTGTGTTGATTTGTGTGAGAAGTCCTAAGTTTTTAGGCAGTAAATGTTGCTACGGCAATTTGATTCCAATTTCACACGGAAATTTTGTGTTGTTTATATTAGATCTAGGAAGTGTCGGTTTAGTTTTTAAGTATTGTAGTTGTGTTCCCCCGTGTCGGTCTAGCTCTAAGAAATGTGGATTCGTTGTCTGAATGATTATTCTGGATGATGACGAATCACGCATTCGTTTGTACACATCGTCATGCATGTAGAACGACATACGCGCATACATAGTCACTTTTGTTATTTTATCTTAGGGACACTTGGTCCATGTAATTAATCTCTCCAGAGATTTTGGCCTAGTTTTGGCATTTTTATTAAGTGGGAGTCAGATGGGAGTTTTATTTTGTTAATTGTTGAGTGTAAATATGGTGATTTGTTTATTAAATTCATTTGTTTTAACCCTGGCTTCACTCTTTCCTGCATGTTATTTTGTTATATGTTACCCTGCAAGTTAATGAAGCGCCTTGACAACAACTTACGAAATGAACCGATACACCCCCCGAAACTGAGTCTCATATGCTTCTTTGCAAGGGTTCATAAAAAATGGCTGCCCAAGTGGGGATTGTTGTTGTTGTTGCTTCGCTGATCTCATATTTATTTCGTTGAGAAATGATGCCAGGTCAAGCGGACATGTAAATTCAGTAAATTGAGGCGATGTTGTACCGCCATGTGCATTAGTAAAATCACTGAGTTCCTAAAGTTAGAGATATTGAACAAGGTTAGAATTTGATATTGTATTTGTTATAAACCTGTTCTGGCGCCAGGCATTAAAATTAGAAAATTTGCATTATTATTGAACTCAGTCAAAGCAGGAAGGTGTTGCCTTATATTTGACATTTAATTGACTTCGGTTAATTGGTGTTTCATAAATTCTGTTTGTTAGGAATTTAAAAGCAGATCACTAGGGGTTATTTTGTTGTTTGGGAATAAGTGTAATTGTATTCAGTAAATTTTGTTACTGAAATTTTCGTTAAATTAGAGCCAGTAACATTTAAATGTTGTGACATGTATGCGTGTATATGACTGAAATCTTGGTGCATGACCCTGTTTTCTCTGAATATATTTGTGTGTGTGAAATGGCGAGTGTTGATGAAATTAAAGCATTGTTAGAACAGATGTCCGTGAAGACGGAGAAACAATTAAAAGAACAATTAGGAGCTCAGCGTGAGCATAGTGAAAAACAATTAGAACAAATGTCCGTAAAGACGGAAGAGCAGTTAAAGAACATGAAGGAGGAAATAAGCGAAGACAATAATAAACAATTAAAAGAACAATTAGAAGCTCAGCGGGAGCATAATGATAAACAATTAAGTGACATTACGGTCCAGTTACAAGCGCAGAAGATAGACTGTGAAAAACAATTACATGACATGAGCGGTAGTATTTCGGTCCAATTAGAGGTCCAGAAATTAGACACGGACAAACAATTAAATGAACTAAATCACAAATTGTCGGAACAGGCGGTAACACAAACGGCACAAACCGAACAATTAGGAAAGATTACTAACGACATTAATCAGAGCGTTAAAAAGGTAGAGAAACTGGCAGGCGAGGTTGCGGAGAACAACGTCAAACAGTTAGGCGAAATTAAAAAGTTGGAGGCGAAGTTTGATAATGAATTAGTACAGTTTGACGAGATGGTGGCCGATAAACTCAAGCAGATAGAGGCAGCATGTGTCAATAACACCGCGGGAATGAAGAAAACCCAAGAAAAATTGCAGCAACAAATTAATTCGGTAGACAGCAACGTGCTGGAATTAAAAAAAGAAATTGATAAAGTCGAGGTTAAGGCCGAAACCGAACGGATACACTTGCGGGAGAACTTAGAGGAGCAATTAGGCAAGACACAACAGCAAATACAAGAAGTAGGAGAACAGATAGTAAAAACACAAGAGGTCATAAGAGAAGAGGTTGGGGAACAACTAGTCAAAACGCAAGAACAGATACGTGAAGAGCTAGAGAAAAATCAGGAAAGGAACGAGGAGAAAATTAACAGCTTGAAAAGTAGGATCCGGCGAGATTGGGACCAGCAGGCTCACGCAAATAAGGAAGACAGGCTGACAGTTTTAAAGCGAATGCAGGCATTGGAGGAAAATGTAAAATCAAAATTACAGGAACACTCAGATTTAATCATCAAAAACGAAATTAGATCTTTAGAGAATGCGACATTATTTTCGGCTGAAAATATACCGGAGAAGCAGGGAAGTATTGGAAGTCCTGCAGGCTTGAAGTTGGCTGAGGATACCAGCCGGGGTCAAAGTCCCAGACTAACGAGTAACGCATTCCAGCAATACAGGGGAGAGACTTCAACACCACAACCGAACTTGGCACCTGCCCAAGTCATCCAAGTCATTCGGGGTAATGATTTCAAGCCCGATAAATTTAAGGAACATTCAGGGACCACTCCCAAAGCATTTCTACGACAGTTAACTGATTACTTTAATGACCAGCACATCGGCCCTGAGAAACAATTAAGACTACTGGAGAAATTTTTAGAAGGACCAAGCCTAACCTGGTTTTTAAGCTTTAAGTATACTTTCACAGACATGGCTCAATTCCGCGAAGCATTTTTAAAGAAGTTTTGGAGCCCTTCTTTACAGCAAGGGTTGAGAATGGACCTGAATACGCGAAAATATCATGTACGCATCCAACCCGGTTTTCAGAATTTTTCAGCCAACAGTTGGTAAAATTCAGAGATTTTGACGACCCGCCTAGCGAGCAAAATATGGTTCTAACCATCGGGAAACAACTCCCAATGCACATCCAACAACTGTTAGTCGCAGGAAACATTCAAACCGCAGTCCAAGCTGAAGAATTACTCAGACACTTAGACGAGACGAGTATGGTGAGCCCACAGACAGGAAGGAGGAATATGGAATGTGTCAACACGGCAGAGGTAGTTCAGGGACTCCAAAATAACCACAGCCAGGGGAACCAAACCAAGACTCAGTCCACAGGGACACAATTCACACCGAGAAGGCAAGATTTTGACGGCCGAAACCAGTTCAACAATAATAATCAAAACTATCAGAATAACCGCGGGAGATACAATCAGAACAACCAAAATCAGAACAATCAATGGACGTACTAGCGGGAGTACACAAATTGGAGGGGAAACCAGAGACAAGGTAGACCTTATCAAAGAAACGGAGATGGCAGATGGAATAACGGCAGGAACTATTGCCAAGAAAATAGGGGAGATTATCGGAACAACTGGGACGAGCGATATATTGAATCACAAAAATACTTGGATCAATTAAGCGCCGAATAAACGGAGAAGGAGAAGTGGGGGCGTGCCATGGCAAACAGACAGAGCCCAGACAATCATCAAGGAGAGGGGGCAGAGAGTTTATTGAGGCAACAGGAGCGACAGAATGACATCCGGCGAAACACAACAAATGGGTCCCGGGATTAAAAAAACTCCAAATGAACTGAAAGATGATAGTCTGAAAATGGAGGTTGCCAGGGAGCGAGAAGAGATGATAGTGGCCAATATCGAAGAGTGGGTAGCATTCCCGGACGACTGCCTGGAGGAAGTGGTGAAGAACCGTGAAAGTGTTATCAGACAACTACCAATTAATTACGCGCATATTGGAGGCATGAGGGTGAGATGTTTGATTGATACAGGCAGCCAGGTGAGCTTAGTCACTGAAGTGTTGATAAAAGAAATAGGAAGAAAACAAACTGTTCCAATTATGCCGGTACCGCTAATGAAAGTCAGAGGGGTTATTCCTGACAAAACTATAAATTGTAAACAGCAAGCATTTTTAGATCTGGAAATATTGAACCATACTTTTTCGCAAACATTCATTGTTATTCCGAAGATGAACTACAACATAATTTTAGGAGCCAACTTCATCTGCGATTTTCATGCTGTAATTGACTTACATAACAACACTGTAAGTTTCAAACAAGTAGAGGGGTTGAATCATGTGGGTTTAAACATGGAAGAGAGTCCGTTGGAGAGAGAGGCAAATACTTGGGTCGTTGAAGAATGCACTAATGAGGCCGGAGATAAGAACTTGACGGGGGAGCGAGTCAGCCAGACAGCAGTGGTAGAAATTGACAGCCGAGATATTTCGCAGGAACTTTGGGTACATTTGGCGGAAGAAGAAATTAGCGGAACCAAATTTGAAATTCTACTTCAGGAGCGGCTTAAGGAGGCCATCGTAGGGGAACCTGATAGAAGAAAACTGGAAGAAATTTTGAGATTACATAAAGGAGCTTTTGACACCATACCTGGGAAAGTTTTAAATTTTCAATATGCCATGCAAGTCACAGACTGGACCCCATTTAAAAGTAAATTGTACCCGATCACAGAGAAACATTTTTCTCAGGTGAAGGACATTATTACTAACTTATTAGATTATGGTATGATAAGGAAAGCGGCAACCCCTTACCTGAACGCAATATTGGCTGTGGCCAAGCCAAATGGATCAATTAGGCTCTGCCTAGACGCGCGAGTTTTGAATAGCAAACTGCTAGTTGAGCATGACCAAGCACCTAGGATCAAAGATGTTTTGAAAGGCTTCCGTGGGAAGAAGATATACTCAAGTGTTGATTTGACGAATAGTTTCCACCATCTTGAACTTGAAGAAAAATCCCAACTGTTGACGGGATTTTTATTCGATAATCAAAGTTATATCTGGTGTCGAATGCCCTTTGGCGTGAAAACTGCGGGATGTGCACTCATTAGAGCACTCGATAGAAATCTGACTGAGGAGGTCAAGAGCTTCACCACGAGATATGTTGACGACATATTAATTGCATCTGAAACAATGGAGGAACACCTGATAAATTTAAATAAACTTCTGGACAACTTGAGAACCATGAACTTCAAAATTAACCTAAAGAAATCACATTTTTTCCAGAGCGAGATTTTATATTTGGGGCATATAATTGATGTCGAGGGCGTGAGGCCTAATCCAGCCAAGATTGATGCTATTAAGAAATTTCCCACACCTACTAAAGTCAAACATGTGAGAGCGTTTTTGGGAGTGACAGGCTTCTTCAAGGAAAATTGCCCTGGTTACACAGAAACAGTAGCACCTATGCAGGAGATGTTGAAGAAGGCAAATCGATGGTCGTGGAACAAGGAGTGCGACAGGTCCTTTAAAGCCACGAAGGATTTATTGGAAAACTGTGTAAAACTTGGATATCCGGATTTTGAGAAGCGATTTATTATTCAAGCAGATGCTTCTTTGATTGGAATCGGTGCTATGCTGTACCAAGAGGACGCTGAAGAACCCAAGAAGAAATCGTATTTGGCATTTACGAGTCGTAAATTAAGGAAACATGAGAGGAACTACACCGTTACGGAACTTGAGCTGCTAGCAATTTTATATTCTCTTCAACAGTGGCGTAAGATGATCTTTGGTTATTCCATCATTGTTAGAACCGACCACCATGCACTGACATTTTTATTCAAGACAACAATGGCAAGTGAGAGAGTTACGCGCTGGTCCATCTACATACAGCAGTTTGACATTACAATAGAGCATTGCCCTGGAAGGATGAACGTCATACCAGATGCCTTGAGTAGAAATCCTGAGGACGGAAACGAAGTAACAGCGGAAGTTCACAATATTACATTAACACCTAAGGCTCGTGAGTTTTTGGCGAGATTGAAGGATATTCGGAAGGAGCAAGAAGCAGACCCATGGATGATGATGATGATGATAAAATTCTACAGGAAGGAATTAACACCAGATTCACCTGAGTACCGAGAAGCCCGTGCTAAAAAGCGAGATTTCACTACTTAAATAACTTGTTACATAAGTACGTGGATGAGCATCATACTAAACTGCGAATCCTAGTTCCAGCATCACTACAGAGGGGATTGACTTGGCATGTTCACGAGAGCCTAGCACATATCGGCACGGATAAGACTGAAGCTACGATAGGGGAGACCTTTACTTGGCCTAAGATGCGATTCACCATTGTTGAAGTAATTAGAACTTGTGAC
The DNA here is from genome assembly GCA_946902985.2 of Meconema thalassinum. Taxonomy (NCBI): domain Eukaryota; kingdom Metazoa; phylum Arthropoda; class Insecta; order Orthoptera; family Tettigoniidae; genus Meconema; species Meconema thalassinum. The sequence continues at coordinate 881,523,549 of OX336389.2, read as the reverse complement.
GCATGCCAGCGCACGAAACCGAACAACTTCATTCTGAAACAACCTCCAAGACCACTATTACCTCAAAAACCATGCGAGATGCTCGCTATCGATTGCTTTGGTCCTTTAGTAAAAGGAAAGCGTGGATGCCGACACCTTCTTGTGTGTGTCGATGTATTTTCGAAGATGGTCGTGCTATGTCCAATCCAGAAGACGACATCAAAACAAGTCCTCAGTCGAATTCAGAACAAAGTTATTCCGATGCTTGGGAAGCCGGAATCCATTCTATCAGATCATGGTACCTATTTCACGAGCAATGTTTTTAGGCAAGGTTTGGAGAGCCCAGGAATAAAACACGTATTTTCAAGCATTCGTCATCCTTGTGGAAATCCGAGCTAGAGAACAATTCGCTGTGTTGCCAAGTACTACAGAGTAATGATTCCTAACGATCATAATAAATGGGTTGACAAAGTAGGGGAAATTGAGATGTGCATGAACACCACTAAGCACGAGTCGACGGGTCAAGTTCCACTGATTGTACACCACAACAGGTTGCCAGAAAGATCTTGGGACAAGATTATTCCATGCCCAAGAGATCCACTATTAGCGCATGAGTTGCGAATCCAGCGAACGAGAGAGCACATGAGGAACCAAGCGGACCGAAGGCTGAGACGGTACCGAGGAAAGAAGTTTCATCGGGAGTTACAAGAACAAGAGTTAGTGCTGGTTCGTAGACCACCGATATCCGACCCTAAGAACAAAGTCTTCGCAAAATTCTGTCCAAAATTTATTGGCCTGTTCCGGGTAATCAAGAATCTGGGTAACACTGCCTACAGGCTGGAAGAAGTGAGCACTGGTGCTAAATCTGTTTTTAATAGCGCCAATTTAAAACCTTAATACAGAAGGGAACCATTTGATGACTAGGAAAGATGATGTGTGCAGAATCTGTATTGCAAAAATTTGATTTTGAGAGCCAACACTCAAATCTACGTGGAGCGCCCGAGTACGCGCTTTGTTTGTAAACAACAAGCAGCTGAGACGACAGGAGTGGCAATCACGTGAGGAGAAGGGGGAGACCTAGTGAGGAAGTATGGATGACATTCAGGCGAGAAAGAGCGCACACTAATTGAGTCAGAGGGGCGTACACACGAGCATCTGAGCGAGGTATTAAAGAGATGTGTTGTTACTACAGTGGATTTTGTTTTTGAAATCCAAATCAATAAATTGCTTCGAATTTCAAAACCTTGCTGAGGATAAATGAACCCTTATTGATCTACGATAAATAAGTATTCATATTTATTATTATTATTACTGCAGCCCAGGCAGCACTTGAGGAAGTGGACATGGATAAAAGGGAGGCTAGCGATTCGTAATGATTGCAACAGGAGCAGAGCTGGTAGCTATTCTTGGGGGACGGCCAGATTTAGCCGGGTTCAAGGCCAAATTGAGCAACTACTTGCACCAAAATTGGAAGCATAAAGGAATGATCACGAGTCACTTGCAACGAACATACGATTGAATCAGCCAATCACGAGAGACCAAGCCCATGATCACGCGATGGACAGCGTCAGTAGTAAAAAGCCCGCGGAATTGATTATCTACAGAACCGCCGAACGGACTGATCTCCGCACGAGTGCATTGAGACGTTTGATTTATTTGAAGAAGATTGACACTAGTCCCATATTTGTGAGATAAAAACTCTGGAAATTTTTATCCAATTCCACCCCACTCCTCCGTCCCCTGTCAGTTTCTAATAAATAGTTTGGCATGACGCTACTCTAAGTCATTCGTTTTGGAGCCTTGAGAGGCTAACTTCACGCCCGTTTGTATAACGAATTTTAACGCTCTGAATTAGTTGAAGTTATTTTATTTGTGAACTCTGAGGAGCTAAATTCACATCATCCGCAATAACGAATTTTAAAGCTCTAGTACCTTTTATCTGAAGTCAACTTTATTTTTGCGAGCTAATATTTCACGCAGTATGCGTGGTGACTTGTAACATTTTTCTTAAAGACGACCATTTCAGCTCTGAGGGGCAAGTCTTGTAACATCCTAATTAGCGCTCACCAGAGCGAAGGTCAACAGTACAGTACGGAAATACCGAGCAAGATAGCGACTGCCTGTGCAGTCAAGATTTTAAACTTATTATCGAGCCAGTGACGTGGTCTCGAGGTGTATATTTTATGTACAAATTTCAATGAATTTTTCATGTGTTTATTGTGCGTGTGTGCGAGATATCTAGGGCCAGTCTTCGCAATTAATCGCATTAGGACTATTTGTGGGCGAATTGAGTAACCTGCAAGCGATTATAGCTAGGTCATAATAATTAACATTGAAATTTTCTGCCAAGGAGTCGATACCAAGATGCTCAACACGTGGTTTGGAGTTGGGATGATCTTCAACGATTCAACGCAGACGACCACGATGGAGTGTTAATCTGTCCATAGGGAAATGGGCTGAGAAGGATGTCTTAAGTTCTACAAGCTGATCGGTGATGTACAACAATTGGATTATTTCAATTATGTAGTTAGATTTGGCCGGGGAACTTTTGTAAATAGTCATGCTTCTTCTCTTGTTGTTTAGAGTTTTTTTCTTGCACCGACACTAAATGTTTTAAATGTCCGTTGGCGCGAGGCCAAAGTGTTTGTTGTATATTTGTTTTTCTTTGAGTCATATTTAATGTGCGCGGCGTGCGTACGTGATTTTTATCCATGCAAATGCGAAACCCGTTACATTCGATAAGTGGTGCTTTATTAACGTTAATATTTGTGATAGGAATGGGAGGTAATTACTGTAAGATATTTGCTGAACAGGTTATTATTCATATTAGGGTTGCCAAGCGCAACAACTTAAAATGTAATTTGTAGAACACCTTCGTTCTAATTTTGATAGATTTTTTTTGAGTCCTTTTCAGGTTAACTAGTCACGGCATAGAACGGTGGCGCCAGCATGTGGAAATTATTTATGTCTTTTTATTTCAGGGTCTGTCAAAACCCATACGTGTGATTCTGTGTGTGTTACTGTGTCAAGTGTGTGTTGATTCTACGTGAGGAGGGGGTAGAGGTCCTACCGCCCTCATATTTTTGCTGCTGTTGTATTTTTGATGGAAAGACAGGGTGCTCTAGGGAGACCGCTGTTTCTTGTCCATATTATTTCTGACACGCACACACGTATTATTGTGCTTTGGGGCACACTTCTTCGAGATTCGACCCCATGTCCTGGGAGGTCAAGATTATTGACACGTGGGTTGACAGATATGCAGAGTTACACAAACCGCCCGTTTTGCCTGGTGACTTATTTTTGATAGGCAGTCCTGATTGTCCGACTGGCCCCTGTAAGCTTTCATGTAGCAAAACCTGTTCATTGTGATGGTTATATTTTTAAGCCATGATTAATTGGGGAGTTCGCCATGTGTGTAACGGCTTATTGTACGTTGTATGGGTAAAATATTGTATTAATAACGTAAATGTTGGATGTGAGCCTATTGTTTTGTTTATGACTCGATTCATGTAAGTTTAGTGTGACACCAGTGTGGTGTAGTGGTAGAGTACTTGTAAATTTTGACGGCGGTCATATGTGTATTTTTTATTTGGTCACGTGTTAATGTACTTGTGTTGATTTGTGTGAGAAGTCCTAAGTTTTTAGGCAGTAAATGTTGCTACGGCAATTTGATTCCAATTTCACACGGAAATTTTGTGTTGTTTATATTAGATCTAGGAAGTGTCGGTTTAGTTTTTAAGTATTGTAGTTGTGTTCCCCCGTGTCGGTCTAGCTCTAAGAAATGTGGATTCGTTGTCTGAATGATTATTCTGGATGATGACGAATCACGCATTCGTTTGTACACATCGTCATGCATGTAGAACGACATACGCGCATACATAGTCACTTTTGTTATTTTATCTTAGGGACACTTGGTCCATGTAATTAATCTCTCCAGAGATTTTGGCCTAGTTTTGGCATTTTTATTAAGTGGGAGTCAGATGGGAGTTTTATTTTGTTAATTGTTGAGTGTAAATATGGTGATTTGTTTATTAAATTCATTTGTTTTAACCCTGGCTTCACTCTTTCCTGCATGTTATTTTGTTATATGTTACCCTGCAAGTTAATGAAGCGCCTTGACAACAACTTACGATATGAACCGATACACCCCCCGAAACTGAGTCTCATATGCTTCTTTGCAAGGGTTCAATATAGAACAATCCATAATGGCGTCCATCCGAGATATTTAGACGGTTATCAATATCTACGAATCTATTACAGCAAACTAAATGAAGTTTTGCATGTTGATGGAGGCTATTAACATAAGTTCACCTATGAGTCTTTCAATAACCTGATGAATACAAATTTAATATGGCGGCGACGCGCAATTTGAAATTTAAATAGATTTTTCTCGCGACTTAATTATCCGAGCGCAGTGAAACTTAGCACGGTAGATATTCACGCAAGGCTTACTATATTGGCGTCTTATTTAACTCAAATTCTATGAGAACATAGAAATGGCGGCTGTGCTAAATTTTTAAAATCACGTTTATATTTCTCGTGTCCTAAACAAGAGATAGAAATGTAGGTTGGTATAATGAGCCACGATTATAATATTCATTTGCTGATATATAATTCTATAGCATATTTACAAAACAATCCAAAATGGCGTCCATACGATACATTTCACTGGTTCTCAATATCTCCGAAAATATTTAAGCAATAAAACTGAAATTTTGCATGTTGTTAGAAGACTGTAAATTGAGGACAAATATGTGACTTTCCAAATCCTGAGAAACACAAGAACATCATGGCGGCCAAGTGATTTTCAAATAGGTATTTAAAATATATTTGTGGCGATCTAATCAGCCGAATGCAATAAAACCTGGCACAGCGAATCTTTATTCAGAGCTTAGTGCAGAGACATCTAAAGATGATCAAATGTTTCCAAAAATGCGTCAGTTCGAAATTGTAAAACCTAGTTTCTTATTTATTCCTCGTATTTTATTCAGGTGATTGAAAATATGATAACAATCATTATTTAAAAACTTTCTAGGCTTATCCCAATTAATTGGGGTCGCCGGAGCCAACCAGGCTCATTTTTGCTTTTGGCCGGGGATTTAAGGCCGGATGCCCTTCCTAACGCCACGTGAATTTTCAGGTGAAAATTTCACTCCGTTGTCACCGGGATTCGAACTCCGGCGTCCGGGTGAAAGACGAACAGCTAAGCCACTACGCCATCACGCTCCTCATAAGAGTAATTATTTAATGGCACTAAATTATGTACAGTAGCTTACTTTTCGTAAATCATAGAATTCGTGCAATTGACTTTTCTAAATTAATTCCCACGGTTTGTTACAGAAAGATGCCATCTCGCAGGAGGAATCTCAATCACCGATATTGAAAGCTACATACACTGGCGGAAAAATATCCCAACACCATGAAATAAGGAATGTAGGGTACGGAAATTTCGGCAATATATTTGGCGAGGTAACATATTTAATTGATTCAAGGTACAAGACAACATGTTAATTTCCACGTGAGAAAAGCCATCACAAATGTGCCATGCTGGTCCATTTATAACCGGTTTGATCGCCAGACTGTTGAATACAGGCATGCAAACGTGTATGCATTGTGTCGTACAGGTGCCGGATGTCAGCTTGTGGGATGGAGTTCCATGCCTGTTGCACTTGGTCGGTCTATACAGGGACGATTAATGCCGGTTGTGGATAACGCTGGATTTGTCCAATGGTGTCCCATACGTGCTCGATTTGGGACAGATCGGGGTATCGAGCAAGCCAAGGCGACATGTCGACACTCTGTAGAGCACGTTGGGTTACAACAGTGGCATGAGGGCGTGCGTTATCCTGTTGGAAAACACCCCCGGGAATGCAGTTCATGAATTGTAGCACAACAGGGTAATCACCAAACGGACGTACACATCTGCAGTCAGGGTGCGTGGGATAACCACGAGAGTGGTCCTGCTGTCATAGGAAATTGCTCCCTAGACCAGAACGCCTAGTGTAGGTCCAGTGTGTCGACGCTGCAGACAGGTGAGATGTAGGTGCTCATATGGCCTCCATCTAACCAATACATTGGTACTGGCACCAAGGCAGAATCGGCTTTCATCGGAAAACCCAACGGACCTCCACTCCATCCTCCAATGAGCTCTCGCTTGACACCACTGAATTCACAGACGGCGGTGGTTTGGGGTAAGTGAAATGCACGCCACAGGGCGTCTGGCTCGGAGCTGTCCTTCAAGTAACCGATTTCGAACAGTTCGTTGCGTCACTGTGGTGCCAACTGCCGCTCGAATTGCTGCTACAGACTCCATCCGATGCGCCAAAGCCATTCGCTGATTACGGTGGTCCTCTCCCTCAGTGGTGTCACGGGGACGTTTGGAGCCCGGTCTTCTTGCGACCGTGCCTTCTCGTGACCACTGTTGCCAGCACGCATGCACAGTGGAGACATTCCTGCCAAGTAGTTCTGCAATAGCGCGGAAGGAAAATCGACCTTCACGTAGCCCTATTACATGGCCTCGATGAAACGCAGTGAGCTGTTGATACTGGCCTCTTCGTCGTCGTAAAGGCATTCTTGACCCACTCACAGTCACTCCGTCCAATATCACAGGTAGCTAACACTCTCACACAGTACAGCCCGTATTTAAAGCAAACCTGATGTGCAACATCATGTGGCCACTATTATCGCCATGCTAATGCAATTTGCGGGAATTTTGAATCAACATAAACACGCCTACCAACGTTCGTTAATCTAGCACAACCCCTTTTTGGTGTCGGGAGATTTTTCCGCCAGTGTATTCTAGCACATTACTTCTTATTGTGATGTTGTTGGTGAAGACATACGTCGTGAACCAGAACATATTAGGTATATCATATGGAAAATCCTTCTAATAGGCAGGACAGTTTTTATGGAAAAGACCAGAGGGATATATGAAAATAGGCTATTTAGTAATTCACGAAAATACTAGTTTATTATTTTCACCATTATTTCCGCCTACAGTTAATTGAAGTGACTATTAAACAGGCGTAACAAGATGGGGGCGGGCAGACGGGGCCCGGGATAGTAGAACATATTAATTCAATTTTATTTCCAAACAAACTTGACATTTTCTGCCAGGTCTACATTCATTTTAACTGAAACATCAAGAAAACCTTACTTGAATATAGCACATAACCATTATGTTTATAACTTCATTGCCAAAATTGTCAAGCGTCTGTAGGGCAGAACATTTCTAGATAACTTGATCTTCTGATGAGATTAACTGTTCGTTCTGATACTGCGATAAATAAAGTACAGAAACCAAGATAAAACCTAAACTTCACAACGTTTTCTTTGTGGAGAGGATTTAAAAATATAAATGTAAACTAGATACGAACAAAGATGAAGGGGCCCGCAAATTCTGGTCCTAGGGCCCGTGCACGCTCTCCACGGCCCTGCATAGGCTATGTATAAATCAGGTTGATTCTCTGAATTGTAGTATTGATAATAAGTTTGCCGGTAATCACGGACATCATGTCGCCTCAGCAAAACCATACGGGGCAATCGAAGGGCTACTGTGAGTCAAATCACCGCCCAGTTGAATGTTGGGAGTCAGGAACCCATTTCTTGTCGAGTCGATGTCTCGCCGTGTTGCTGTCGTTTTGAGGGCTTGCGGAGGAGCAACTCGTTATTAACATCATATCCCGTGCCTTGCTGCCTTCCCATGACTTTTGGCACTGAGTATACACTATATTGACAGTCACGAGTAAGATGACGCTAGCAGAGGCAGTGGTAGTTATTACATCGAGGACGTAAGGACCCTTCCAACCTCTTCAACCAAGCCATCTAAAGGGCGCGTGACCACGTGGGTGGCGATTGGAGTGAAAAGCCAGTCAAGTGGGTTGCTCTCGGCGTTCTGCAAGGGCTGTCACATGATGTACCCTGGTGTGTGAGCTATTGCTATTACCATTGTTACCATTAACACTGCGACTTCTTCTAGTAACATTTATACAGATTTCTGAACTAAGATCTTGGAAATGTATCCATCGAAATTTTAAATTCAAGAACAAGATGTGTCACCCAGTTGAATCACTGTAACTCGATTTACAAATAGCCTTTGGATACTGGTTAAACTAAAAAAAAAGTGTGAAGTGAATTACAGATAGATATGCAGCGTCCAATTAGTAACTTGAAACCTTTTGAACAAGAACATTTTGAAACTATCTTCATCGCACGGTACTAGCAGTCTTTAGTAATGGGTATGGCCACCCCACATATGGATGAGTTCTTCTGCCCTGCGCTGCATGCTTCCAATGAGGTCGTCAAGTTTGTCTTGGTGCAAACGGCCCCACTCCTCTATTGCAGCTTCAGCTAGTTCCTGAAGATTGTCCGGTGGGTTTGAATGCTCTAAAATGGCCACTTTTAGTATGTCCCATGCATGCTCAATTGCATTCATGTCTGAGGACTGTGCACGCCAATCCATTCGAGTGATGAGTCTTTGGAGATACCGCAACACTGTCCCATGACGGTGAGGTTTTGCATTGTCATCTGCTAGGATGAAATGATCACAGAATACAGTTCGCAAGGGCCACGCAAATGGTTGTAACACCTCTGGAATGTTTCGGGGGGTCAATTCAATGCACCCTGGGCTGGAATAAGAGGGGTACGCCGTCCCAGCATTATTGCTGTCCAGGACATAACACTTTCTCCAGCATATGGATGGACTTCTGGACATCCCTATATTTATGACGTCATCCAGAGGTTCTCCATACTCTTGCACGCCGGGAGTCAGGTCCCAAAGCAATCCTGGTCTCATCGGTAAAGTTGGCGCTACCCCATTCTGCAATGGAACAATGTTGAGGTCCTTTGATAAGCTCAGTTCCGTCAGTTCAGTGCAAAGCTTCTCATTTTCCTTCTGGACCAACCTCATGCAGTCTTCTGCGCATTGTTTGGTCTACGATACGAACCCCTGTTACTCTGGAAAGGTCATTCCTAAGGGCCTTGGCACTTGATGTTGGACGTCTCCAAGCCGACACTTGGAGATAACGTTCCTGGACTTGTATTGTAACACGAGGGCGGCCAGAATGAGGCCTACGAGTATCGTTCACATTTTGCGCCCCCTGTAATTTATCTACAACGTAGACACGCTGCTTTGTGTGACATGTAAGCCATCAGCAACAGGCAGGTTGTTATGGCAACAAGAAGCAACCGTAGTAATGAAAACGTAGGATTGATCAGATTAGGTGGAGACTTGGCCTCTCTGATCTCCGAGCCTACCAAATAAGCCTTTATTTAGGGAGTTATTTGAAGGTTCTGTATGGAACTCCAGTACAAGATGAACAATGTATTCTTACCCGTATTCATGATTACTGCAATACTCACTGCATCCGGTGTTGAACATTGGTTATAAAACGTACTCCTACTATTCATATGGTACAGCAATGTACGTAGCTATGTTTGTACGGAGCTCAGAATCAGGAAATAAAGCATTTACAGGACCATGTTCCTATTTTGATCATCTACAGTGGCGGACAAATAATATTATTCAATATCGTGTTGGAAGCCATTTTTCAGTGTTACATTAATAATCGAAATGTAATGCTTTTCAGTCGGTCAACACGATTGTACCCAATTGTAATGGGTGTTTCCCTAAACCTGAAAAAGCATTCCATAAGATTAATAGATTCACTTGGATGACCAGTTACTTAGATCTTAGCTGGTAGTTTGAGCGATGTGGGGTGCAGCTTCCAATACCTTTCACTGTCTACACCAAACTAGCTAAGTTCTTAATCCATTCCAATACAAACACCAACCTGACCATTCACTAACAATCACAGATATAACACTAAACAAGGCCAATAACCACTAACAATATCTTAACAGAAATCACATAGGCATAAATCTTGGCAAGTTGCGCAAGTTTATAATATCTGCTGGAACTAAATAAGTGTATATATTGTAAATACCATTCCCCAAATATTTGTAGGCATAGATTTATCGGTGTAAAGGACCTGTTAATGATCGCTTGACGATCGAAACTGGTTATCCAAGTTAATTTATTAATCTCATGACACTTTTTTCAGGTTTATGGAAACACTCATTACAGTTGGGTGCAATCGTGTTTACCGACTGAAAAGCATTAAATCTCGATGCATATTACTCATAATATTAAAATTATTCATGCTATTTTCCTATTGAAAATGGAGGCAAGGTTCCTTTCAAAATGTTTAGAGTTTTAAATGTTATTTTCACACGGCAATATGCCAAAAGCATGAACAATGTTAATAGGCCTAGTACCCCGGGTCGCGAAAGCCTTAATCTACATATTAGACTACCGTACTCATCATTATTTCCCTCTGACATTTCTTTTATATCGCCGTCGATTTCTAGTAGGCGTGTGCAGGCAGTGCCTGGATCGAATCATCGACCAGATATGTTTCTTGAACGACAACTCCGAACTTAATGCGAATAAGGAATGTGAAGACTTAAATGAACACTTCTTAGGTGCATGGGGTCCATGAGTCTCCATACCTAGCACAGCAGTAATCATACACACAGACTGGATTGTTCCCAGGCAGAGCAATTACTGTGTATTTAATGGTTAATTGGTTATATAGACGACGGAGTGAAGGAGTCACTGCAATACTGTCATGTGCCTTATTAGGATCTATGTAAGGAGTGCTTTTAAGTCGATCAACACGTATATGGGAGCCAATTTATCTCGGGTAGTTACTATTAAGAAAACCAACTCAAATACCTGAAGACAGCCCCTCATGACCATGGTGTCCAAATACCCTCAAATGGATTAAAAGAACAACAATTTTCATGAAAACCTATGGCAGTAGGCTACATCACTCAAGTGAAAGAGAAGCCAAGTATTACCGTCAACGTCGACAATAATTTCTGGATGTTCGAAATACTGTAGTCTATATACAAATACACTAGTGTCCAAAAATTAAGCATAACCACTAAACGAGGCCATACCGCCCGATAGGAATGTAAGACGGATTGCTGAACAAACAGAAGCTGAATCACACACCATATGTCACACAACTAGTCAAAAATATAGTGTCAGAAAGGTTCTGATAGCTAAGGTAGCCTACACCTTTGACAACAACTAACAAAACTTGGGAATGTCTTCCACAACAAAATATGCTGTTAATAGGGTGTATGGTTACCCCTTACGGCCACATATACTTCGCAGCGACGTGGCATGCTCTCTACTAGATGGTCAAAGAGCTCTAGTGGCAGTCGATCCCATTCCTCCGAAAGGGCAATGCGAAGGTCTTGAAGGGTCCTTGGTGGAGGCTGACGGGATGCAATTCGCCTCCCCAATGCATCCCAGGCATGTTATATAGGTTTCAGATCCACAGACCTCACTGGCCAGTCCATGCGATGAATGTCTTCCCCAGCCAGAAATTCATCCACCAGAGCAACGCGGTGCGGTCGGGCATTATCGTCCATTAAGAGGAAGTCTGGACCTACTGCACCTCTGAAGAGTCGAGCATGTGGTCTCAGTACCTCATCCCTGTATCTCCGAGCGTTCACAGTGTTCCTCGGACCACCCATGAAGATGTGCAGGCCCGTACGGCCATTCAACATGATGCCGCCCCACACCATTACGCCACCACCACCATACTGGTTCCGTTCCACGATGTTCCTGTGGTTCTATCGGCTACCCGGGTCTCTCCAGATTAATGTGCGACGGGAATCGTTCTGTAAACTGAAGCGGGATTCATCTGTGAAGAGCACATGCCTCCATTCATTCATGGTCCAGTTTCGACGTTGACGGCTCCACAGTAATCGGGCCCGTCTTTGTGCTGGAGTGAGCGGGACGCACACCACTGGACGTCTGGCAAACAGCCCTGCTGTTCTGAGCCTCCGGTACACAGTTTGCCGGGAAACGGCAATCCCTGAGACGGCTGCAAGCTCCGCCGACAATTAATTGTCTTGCATGTGCACTCCGATTTCGTCGTGTGGTTAAGGCCAGATATTGGTCCTGCTGTGGGGTGGTTATTCTTGGTCGACCTGGTACTGGCCTACGACCAACATATCCTGTGTCTCGAAATCGTCTCCAAAGCCTGGAAATGACATTTTGTGGCACATTCAAGGACACGGCGACTTCGGTCTGTGTCTGGCCTGCTTCCAGGCGGCCGAATATTCTACCCTGCCAAACGGGGTCCAAATGGCGTCGTTGTGCCATTATGTTGTCACGTTCACCACGAGGCTACACTCCGCACACTACATCAGGGCAAACATGAATGAGGGAATATGGGGCGCAGACACTGGCTGTTTACCTTGCGGTTACGCCGCTAGTCAAAGCAGGGAATACTCCTTTCCGATACAGAGCGAACACGTAAGGTTGGTAGGTGCATATGTCGTGCGATTTGCGGTCTATTTCCCGTTGCCCTGCTAATTCGTAACGTATGCTTAACTTTTGGACACTAGTGTAGTATTAGAAATTAACTGGAATCTAACTTGGATGATATAGTTTGATCACTTTCAGTTAGTTCCATGTCTGTCAAATTAAGCAAGGCCCGTCAAAGAAATGCCACTTATCTTCCCCATACGAGAACGCTAGAAAAAACAGAGGTCAACTAGCGCATGCTGGGGATGTCAATGTGCTGTACACTCTAGCTGCTATGGATGTAGTCCTGTAGGAAGAAGACGCGAGAGCGGAAGTGAGTGAGAGAGAGCGTAAACACCCCACACGCCTCGTACAGTGGTGGATCATGTAACTAATTAATAGTTTTCAAGTTTTCTTGCCCATTATCATCATCCTTAACTAAATACTACGCCCCTTAAAATAGCAACCACCACCATCAACGATCCACACTTGGTGGCCCATCTCTTCGGTAGCGAGACGCTGAGAGCGGAAGAGGGAGGAGAGTATGCATATACCGGTATTCTCAGCTGGGTTTGAACTGCAGATACCGTGTACCGCACATTCCACAAACATCAAGTCGGTCACTAGAGATGTGAGAATTGTTCTTAAAGCCCGAGTAGAACACTGAGACTACTGAATATGCACATGACCTGCCGAGGACACATTGCGTACTTTACTTGCATTGATCACAAAGGTGCGAAGGCTCACTGTGCGTGTAGACACCACCGGTCAAGAAGGAACGGCTCATTTATACCCGCTTCACTCACTTTTCGCATTCTTTCTTTATTTGTACTCTGTGCTCTGTTAAACAAAAGCACAAAGTCATGTGAAAATGCCGACTGTAGAAAGGGACCGTTGAAGCCGGATGAACAACAAGCGCCATGCAGGAGTAGCAGCAACGGACTGCGTGCGCACAGCCGAAACACCGTCACAGCTTGTCGAACTGTCTTCTCCCAGCGCACAGACAACACATCAGCCAACCAGAGAAAGCAACCTCACGCCAAGACCCGATTCGATGATTATGCTTCCATAGCTGAACGGGCTATGGCTGCAGTGACAGTCCAAACAGACCACGAGGGCGTGACTTCAAACTCGGACCAGGCCTCCTCCAGATCATTCTATTGGCCTAAACCTGGCCAACATATGAAGAATGCATTTCATTTTTACCGAATACATTTTTCAGCCATTTATTGGCGCCAAGCAGCATGGGAGTGCGGAAGTTTTTCGTTTTCTTTGTACTATGCTGATTCAAGTCGCAGACGTCTTCTTTGATCCTTCGTTTCTTGTTTAACTAGGTTGTTTTTCCATAAACTATCCTTCCTGGTCTCATACATCTTAATTGTTGCAAATATGTCTGCTTGAGCATGCTCCATCGTTTGAATATTATATGTATTTGTGTGTGTGTTTACAACCCTTATGTGTGAAGTGAGTGTATCAGTGTGCGTTAGGCTACGGCCAAGCTTGCGTCTTTGTCGCTGCGTCAGAGACGCCCGTTTTTGGTTTTTCCCAATGGTGACATTTCTCACTGGCCAAGCTAGAGCGACTGTCGCTGACTTTCACGGTCTCCTATTTCAAATGTCACTGCATGAGTAGTGACATAGTGGGGGTATTCGAGGAGGCCGTGGTCGAACACAACGTATTCTCTGCCTCGCAACTATCCTTTTATGTAGTTGGGACGGCTACGCCATGGCGTGAAAGGACAGAAAAACTGGCGAGCCCACGACTCCTGATGGTACCAGAGGATCAGATTTAAGTAAGTGATTATAAGACCAATTGGATACCAAATCGAAGATTGTTCACCTTGTGGCGCAGAGCCTAGCATTCTCGGCTGCAACCTCTGAAGTCCGGGTTCGATTCCCGATTATGCCAAGAAATGTAATTCTAGTATGAGGTCTGGAATGGGGTACACTCAGGCTCGTGAGGCAATATTTAGAAGAGTTACTTTCGCTACTTCAGCCATCCTGGAAATGGTTTTCCATGGTTTCCCACTTCTACTCCAGGGAGATGCCGGGATGGTACGCAACTTAAGACCACGGCCATCTTATTACCAATCCTCACCTGAATCACAAGTACACACGCTACTACAGACAACACAATAACACAGGTTATCAGACAAATTCTACACACACAAAAGTACACGGGGCTAAATGTCCACGATGCCCAAGCCCCTCAAATGAAACAATAATAAGAATAAATCGAACACTAATTCGTAGCAAAGCCGGGCTTGGATTCATCTACCCAGTTTGATTTAAATTCTCAAGAAATGTGGAAACCCCTCTGCGGCAAGAAAAAGGGTGGGAATGAACGTATTTCCATACTGAAATCTGAAGGTGACGTCATAATTCTCATGGATAGCAGCGTACAGAATCGAATAGATCCTAACACTATTGCTGCAGACTACGGGTCGATGCTGTTATTCACGCTTCTCACCAAGGCGGTCCGGGTTCGATTCCCGGTCAATGCATGTGAGATTTTCGAAGTGAAATGCCATGTCCTGTGGTTCGGATTCCTCGTAAAAAGGAGGTCCCGTGGCTCATGATCTCAAGATTAACGGTCACGTTAAACTACAAGCTTCCTTCCTTTTTGTTTTTCACGCTGAACAATAAACTGGGAGAAGATGCTAACTCTGCATTGTTATGCGGTATTGTTCATTACTCATGATAGTGCATAGAAAATAGACCAATGTAATGGCTAAAGAAAGTAGGGCGAGTGCATTTAACTAGCTTCCAGAAATAGCGATGCTTGGAGAAGCGGTACCAGCCTCCATGAGGTACCTCTAGGTTACAGCACAATCAATACTTCCAGCTGACTTGCCTCTCAGTCATGCACCAGTATTCTCTGTTATGGGCCGCACACCCAGCAGTTGTTTATAGGCAAGTTCAAATGGTTAAGGAAGGAAGAAAGATGTTTTTTCAATTGGGGCCATGGGACATCTTCGGTCATTAGCCACATATGCTTACCTGTCTGATAACCACTTTTATTGTAATGAGTGAAGAATGAACTCTGTGAACTTCCTAGTGTATCTGTTAACTACGGCAACAGCTCAGTTTTAGAATTAAGGAATGAAGGAAAAATTGACCTGAAATGGATTTAAAAAGTCTGTCTTAATATAAATATAGACTATGTCCCCAAGGCAGTCAGCAAGAGTCAGGGAAAGGATAATGTATCAATAAATGCATTTCTTTTTAAAGTCACACCTTCCACCTCCGCAGCCGAATACGATCAGTGACAGGGGGAATCTCCGTCGAATCTCTACTTAGTATAAAACGAAGTCCCCGATTCTTGGATGTTACGGGTAATCTCGAGAACCACTGGTTGGATTTTGACGCGGTTTTCACCATTCTGTAACCATTCTGTAAAGGATACCACGAGGAAGGTTTCTGTAGAAAATAATTTATTTATGAACAAAGGAAGCCAGCAGTAAAGATTTCGGTGAAAAAGTCGGAGAAAAGCCTGGCGTCCGTGCGCTTTTTAAGCTTACGCTGGGCAAACCGTTAAAATATCTGTAAACTATGAGTGTAAGAATTGTTCAGCATGAAAATTTCTAAAAAAAAGTCCGCGACAGCATATCTCTGTTTTCAATACATCGCCCACTATAAGTGTTTTTACGTTTTCAGTTCTTCCAACAATCTCCATTCAATTACTAGGTTCGAGACAGTTTACGAGCTAGCTGGCTGGCGAGCGGGCCTATCACCCCAGACACTGTCGAGTTAAGACTTCAGAGAAGAGTGATTGTGTTTGAAGTTTCCCAGGAAGTGCAACTCGGCTTTTCTTTACTTCGCCTGTGAACTTTTCGTTCCGCAGAATACACAGTCAAGTTTAGATTGGATGAAGGGGGATTTGTGATTCATGTACCTCACCATTCTTAAATTACGACCGACAAGAATTCGTTGCACATGCTATCTCCATAACAATATAATTAATAGTCCAGTCAGTGATTTTAACCCATCATGCCGAGATGGAGAAAGAATATAGTCTAGGACCTAGGTCGTAGTTCATTGAAATCGAAAATAATACACTTATCACGTAATGAAACTGAGCAACAAATAATTTCTCGATTGTCACAAGAGAGGGAAAGAAAGAATTCACAAAGACAAAGGGAGTCATCCCCAAAATTCATATGACACAGGGAAGAAATGTTCATGGTTTGTGGTCCGATACAGAAAATTCTGCTATGAATTATGATTCCTCCATTAATTATATAAATGATACTTCAGTTTCCGGGCAAAGCCGGGGCGGGTTGCTAGTTTATGGAATAAGTGAGAGTGCCACTGATTTACTGGCGAAAGTTCTTTTGGTGATTAGGGACGGTTTGAAAATAAACTGTGGAGACTCTGATGTGGACAATGTTATCAGGATTGGTAGAATTATAGGCATGTGGCTCGTGAACGAGTCATTTGTCTCAATAGTGATAACACAAAAAAAAACTAGCAAACAACAAGAATTTAAATGTTGAGAGGATATGGGTAAGAAGTGACACATGGTCAGAGAATAGGTACGATAACAGAGGATCTTGCAATTTCATATGATTAAGGCAAAGAACCTAGGCCTGAAGGCTTATATCAAGGGGAGTAGGCTGGCGGTGAGTGAAAACCATTGAAGTAGAACGTTGACAGTGACACAAGCTGTACTCTGTACACTGCCAGAATGGGATTGGCATTTGGCCGGAAATTCCACGTCAGTCATCACCCCTCTGCCTCTTGACCAATCCACGTTCGCATAGTTGATGTCATAATACTCTGCGTTGGAATATCACGGCCCACGTGCTTCAATGCCTGGTTAGCTGTCGAACTCAGCGTTTTCTTGAAGCCGTTACTATTATCACAAGAAGTGTGGAGACATTGTATATTGTAGTTTATCAATGAAATAATTATTAAATATATTATAGCGAGTTGAATGAACTAACTCATTTGCCCACGCGCGCGCAGTAGGAGCGAGCAGTTTGGCAACTTCATTCTCAGACCACATGGCGAGGCGAGAACTGTCAATCTCATTCTGGCGACGCAGCAGCCAGAAAGCATAAAGAGACAGAAACATGGTGCAAACAGGTGGAGGAAAGGTTCTTCAACGCACGGAACAGGGGCCAACAACTTTGAAGGCCATCACTGAAGCAGCTACAGGCGCAACCTCACAAGCAGATACCACCAGACATTGAGGTGATGGCGGCAGATACTGAGTCACGAGTTTAAAGGAATTTAGGAATAAAAAAAGCTGGTGGTCTTCCTTTGAACGTGGAGAAGAAAGTCATCTAATTGCCAGTAGGCAGAAGTTGAAAAAGCTAGAATTACTAGAAGTAAACCAAACAGTAGCGTCGAGGCCAGGGGGAAATGTTGTTGTTGTTGTTTCAATTGAGGGGCTTAGACATTGTGGTGTGTACTTCGGTGTGTGTAGAATTTGCCTGATAACCTATGTTTTGTGGTGTCTGTAGTAGCGGGTGTATTTGTGATTTAGGCGAGGATTGGGAATGAGGCGGCCGTGGCCTTAAGCTACGCACCATTCCGGCATTTGCCTGAGGTAGTTGTGGGAAACCACGGAAAACCACGTGCAAAATGGCTGAGGTGGGAAATGAACAAAAAAAACATCTTCTCAGATTTGCCTCACGAGGCTGAGTGTAAGAGAGAGGAAAAAGGTTACTAACTTGGGACGTTGCTTGTGTAAATAAAGAGAGGTTTCTTAATAAGAGAGGGTAAAAGTAGGTGGCTATAAAATATATGCCAAAACCAAGATTAGGAAAGTACGCACAGGAGGCACCAGGGTGGGATTTCTGTTCTACAGTAATCAAAGAGGAAGTGAGTGAAATAACGGAATTCATTGGAAGTAGTGTGGGTAAAATCAGAAATTAGGAAGATGGGGAAAGGAATAGTATGTTTTGGTTTTATCTACAACCCTCCAAAGAACTCCCCATAACATTATTTAATCGTATGGTGAGTACAACGAGGAATTCATAAGTCCAGGTCCAAGTTCTTCAACCACAGAGCAGCACTTTCTGATAGATCAAACAGGTCGCTGGGGCTTCCGAAGTAGGCATGAAGAGGGCAACGCAGGATGACATGGTCCATGGTCTGCTCCTCTTCACTGCATTCACACATTGGAGAATCAATCCAGCCCCACTGATGGCGCAAGAAATTACAGCGCCCATGCCCAGTTCTCAGTCTGTTGAGGCGACACCATAGTTTTCTTGGGAGGTCAAATCCATTCATTTTCCAAGTTGAATTTATCTCATGGGCATTAGTACCAGATGTTGAATTTGACCACTCTTCCTGCCAGCTCCGTTTTAGGTTGAAATTGTCCCTCAAGAGTCGGCCGGCCAATACACTTGCTGGCCTCCTCGATCGAAGTCGTTGTGGCGATGGGTAACAAAATTCCTGGTGAACTGGTAAAGAGGGAGATGACCGGATCTTCTTTGCTTCTCTCAGCAGAGCTTCCTTTCTCCTCAGGTGGGGTGGTGGGATATGGCTAAGAACGGGTAACCAGTGGCGAGGTGTAGACTTGACAGTACCAGTTATGCAGCGCATGGTTTCAGTCAGCTTAGTATCTACTTAATGCACATGTGCACTTTCCAGCCATACAGGGGCACAGTATTCCGCTGCAGAGTAGACAAGACTAATACCCGTTAATCGTAAGCAGTCAGCCGAGGCTCCCCATGAACTACCACCAAGCTTGTGTAGGATGTTATTCCTTGTAGTGAATTTGTGAGAGAGCTTGGTGAGATGTTCTTTGTAGCTTAAAGTCCTGTCCAGGGTGACTCCTAGATATTTCGGGAAAGGGTTGTACTTTAGTTTATCACCAAGGAATAAAACAGATGGCTCGTAGTTTGCGAGTCGGTTGCAAAGATGGAAAAATGAAACCTCAGTCTTAGAAGCGCTTGGGATCAATCACCAAGACTTGAAGAATGTAGCCATTTTCTCCAAGTCTGCTGAAAGAATGCCTTCTCCATCCTCAAAATTTCTGCTTTGAGCTACCAGTGCAATGTCATCTGCATAGATAAACTTAGTAGCTGAGGTTGATGGCAAGTCATGGATGTAGAGGTTGAAGAGAACTGGGACCAATACTTATCCTTGTGGCAAACCGTTATTTAATTTTCTTTTACGACTTTTAGAATCACCTAGGAATACTACAAACTCTCTCTCACAGAGCATGTTGGAAATTAGGTTTGCAATTTCCAAGCAGGGAATTACTTCCAGCAATTTAAGAATTAGTCCATGTCGCCAGACAGTATCATATGCACTTGTCAGATCAATAAACACAGCTGTTGATTTTAACTTATTTTGGAAGCCTGCCTCGATGTGAGTGGTAAGAGCCAAAACTTGATCAGTACAGCTACGATTTCTTCTGAAACCAGCTTGTTCTGGAGGGATTTCATCTTCAATAAGTGGTGCAATCCTAGTGAGGAGGACTCGTTCCAAGAGTTTATAAATGCAACTAAGAAGTGCTATTGGACGGTAGTTTTCAGGTCTCTGTTCCAACTTTCCAGGTTTCAGAATGGCTATCACTTTTGATCGTTTAAACTGCTTTGGCAGTTTGTTAGTCTGAAGGATGTAAGAAAAAAGAGAAGTGATCCACTTTATACTATATGGTCCCATATATCAAAGGAATTCGTTGTAGATATTATCTGGGCCAGCAGCCTTACCGGTCTTCAGCATTTTGATAGCAGCTTCAACTTCCTGAATAGAAAATGGCCTGGACAGATCCTCATTCTTCTGTGATCCATATTTGAGCTCAGTGAGCTTACGCTTCACATTTTTCGTATGGCATTTATCTCTCTTGGTTCGGGTGACTTCAACCATTCTATTTGCTATGGCATCTGGACTCAAGTTATTGCACTGCTTTTTAGAATAATGTTTTCCAGTAAGTCGATTCAAGACTCTCCAAGCTTTCCTGCTCGATTTTTCAAAGTCCATGTCTTTCACTGTTGCTTCCCACTTTTCTCTCCTATTCTTGTCTAATGACTGCAGAAGCTGTGAACCTACTTCATGACTACCTGTTGTTTGATATTCTTCATACAGAGCCTCACTTTCTGGATTCCAACCAGGCACATAATATTTTCTGAAACCTCTCGGAACATTTGATTTGGCAGTTGAAATGACCAAGCTGACGAATTCATCATAGTTGCTGGTAGTTGGAACTAGATTTATAACAGATAGCTTCTGGTCAAGATCTTTAGAGAATTTATCCCAGTTTGCATGATTAAAATTCCATCTGGGTACAGGTACTGAGGTCACCAGGGGTATCTTCATACCTGCTTCCAACAAAACTGGTCTATGCTGGATGTTTGGGAAACTCGACAATATTGTACGTGTGATACTGAGAGGCTGATCAAAGCAATCCTTGGACACAAATGTTAGGTCAGGGTTGTAGTCTCTTCTCCAGCGAGCAGAATGGAAAGTGCCCTTGTCTTTCGCATCAAAAACTAGGTGCAGATCGGATATTTCAACCCACTGAGATAATGCCTCACCATCGTCGTCAACAGAGTCATATCGCCAGTTAGTATGATGGCTGTTAAAATCTCCAGTGTAATGGAGGGATGGCTGAAAGTTGGCATAATGCTAGGAAGCCAACTGATGCTAGGAGGTTTATACACGTTAACAACTGTTAGGTTATTAACCTGTATAGCTATAGAGAAGATGAGATCCTTGACACTTGCCTCAACAACTTGAACTCATGTAAGACTAGATTTGGCATAGGTGGCAATCCCATACTGTTGATGGTGGATAGCATCGACAAGTGTATAGCCCAAAATTCGTCCTCTTCTATCAAAGTCCTGTTCGTCTGTGGTGTGCGTCTCCTGAATGTTGACGATATCAATATCGAAGTTGTTCAGCTGTTTTCCGAGATATTCACACTTGGCACGACTTATGCCTTCAATATTTAGTTGTAAAATACGGACTGAAGGTCCAATGTCTAATGTTGATTGGTTCTGAATGAACCGATATTATGAAAAGTTTGAGATATAATGTCATTCACCTGTATCACCTTACGTCGCTGTTGCTCGTTTAGCACCACCCAGGGGACACGTGCAGGGCAATCAATAGGTAACATAAACTGTGCTTATGGGGGACTCAAACGCGAGGGAGGCAGATAGGAAGCTTCTTTGCAGTAAAGAGGCTGACGAGGCACTAACTGGGACCAATCTTTTAAGGTGTAATGTACTAAGTGCTGCCCATTTGAACGAGGCTGATGAAGATGCCAATATTGATAAGGCATCGAAACATGTACCTATATTAAATGACAAGTGATTAAGAGCCGGCCGGAGTCAAATCTTATTTCACCTTTCATTTCAAAACGTTGCCACTAGTTTCGTTGTAGTCGCTGTCCACTAGTAGTTACATGGCCCGTACATAGGTATCAGCACGGATTACCCCCTACTGTGAGGGTGGTTCAAGGTCGCGCGTGCGAGAAAGTTCAAACTGCTCCGGGGTCCAAACACTGGGGAAATGCAATCTCGTGGCAATGCGCTTCAAGAATATCGCGACCAGAAAGTTCCAAGTGATAGTCTGTATAGGCTACTTCCAATTGAATGGCCGAAATATTTTGCTATAGATAAGCTAATAGTTAAACTACGGATTACGGAATTCACAAGTGACTGAAATAGCCTTGGCCTTCCTCGTGATGTAGCGGCTAGTATTCTTGGCTGTCGCCCCAGAGGTTCGGGTTCGATTCCCGGCGCCGATAAGAAATTCGATTCATTCTTGTCTGAGGGCTGGAATGTCCCGTGAGGCAAAACTGAAAAGATGTGGTTTCGATTCCCATCTCAGCCATCTTGGAAGTGGTTTTCCGTGGTTTCTCACTTCTACTCTGGCTGCGTGGCTCAGGGGTAACGTTCTTGCTTGCTGTGCCCAAGATTGCAGGATCGAATCCTGGCGCAGCCAGCTGGCATTTGAGGGTGCGCAAATGCGAGGGAGTCGTGTCAGTGAATTTACTGGCAGGTTAAAGATCCCCTTTGGGGCGAACTTCCAACACCCCGGCGTCTCCTAAAGCCGCAGATGTTTAAAGGGACGTAAAGCAATAACATTATTATTATTACTATTATTATTATTATTATTATCACTTCTACTCCAGGCAAATGCAGCCGACTCCTTCACAATCCTCATCTGAATCACAAATATACACACTAACGCACTACCTCGTGCCACGCTGGTATCGAGAGAGCGTGGGTTTGAATCCCACCTCGGCCGTCTTATTACTATTATTATTAATAATAATAATTAAAATATTTTCCGGAGCTTGCATGTGGGGAGGAAAGGGGGGGGGGGGGGAGGAGCGCCTGTTCAACCCTCTACCACCGGCGGCTTCTATTACTAATATTATTATTATTATTATTATTATTATTATTATTATTATTATTATTATTATTAATATTTTTAAAATTATTATCAGTTTCTGCAAATTCAGGAGGATTATAAATTAATATTACATAATTTGGCAATAGAGGTGAGGGAGTGCAGGATTCTCCAGCCCCAGGACCCATCACCACTCACTAACGCCTTGCATCCGGGGGTGACACACAAGAACGCTACACCACGAGATGGTCTTTAAAACAGTATGTTATGCATAATGTGATAACGCAGAAAGAAATAAAATGTTATTCTTCAAGCTCTACAATTTCCTTACAGACCTTCCTTACATAAAACTGGCTATGTTGCGAAGTTCGAAACCGAACCACAATAAGGTTTCACGCCGTCGTTGTTGTTGCTCATGCTCCATTAGATTGTGTATATTCAATCATTTACTTTCATAAACATCTTCATACTGACATTATGGTGTTTGAAGCCATGTTTCAGTGTTCCCTTAGTAAACAAAAGTTTGGTGATTTTCGGTCGGTCAACACAAATGTACCCAAAAGAGTTGGGTTATACCCTAATCCTGAAAAAATTACAACTCTTTTGGGTACATTCGTGTTGACCGACTGACAAGTACCAAACTTTTGTTTTATCTTCATAATAACCTTAATTGTGATAAAGAATCGTTCAGACTAAACTAATTCCTGAAAAGAGTTGAAAAGTAAATTTTCAACACTTTTGTTTGAATATTTCAAAATATAACTCATCGTGTTTACGATAACATCGAAAAGATACGTAAGGAAGCCTACTCCCTAGTATACCTGTAACTTAGTAGTATGGTGAAATACTCCTGTTTATTTCCTAGAATTATATTTACGTGTTTTTGTAAGTAACCATGACAAGTTATTTTTTCTTTTATTCTTAACAAAGGAGATATTTAATAAAATGTAGAATACCTTTTTTGAAATTACATTTCTCATCACACAGGATTAACTTCAACGATAAGCTATAACATATTATTATCAGGACTGAGTTGCTTCAGCTCTTCCTTTCGCATTGCCTTTTCCTCATCAACAACCAAGAAATGTCCAGAAACTACAAATTCAATTGCTCAAGGGAAAGAAAACTAAGATCCGTTTCCCACGATTATCACATCACTATTCATGAACAAATATGGTGCAATTATATGGGGCAATTGTGATAATTAACTAATGCATGTAACTTTTCCAGGAGTGTATTTACATATTTATATCTTGTACCCCGCCCATTCATTGGGCACAGTCGTGTTGACCGACTGAATAGCTACTAAAGACAATATTATAGCCTATATAAAAAATCAGTAGTAGTGGTGAAAGATTTCAGCCTATTCCTGTAACAACTTAGACCAGGAACTCATCCTAGCATCAACTCTTACCGCAGCTTCATTATAAACACAAATACGGTACTTTTGATTGCCTGTAGCAGCCTTCCCTGGATACCATAATACTGTACTTCAGAATCCTCAGTTTCTTTTCTCTTGGTACTCTTCCGTACGCATACAAAATCATGGAATTTATTTAAATTTGCTATAATATGAACATGCTTAATTAATTAATTAATTAGTGTACCACCCTTTATTTTGCAAAAAATATAATGAATAAAATGAAGAATCTACAAGCAATATCATGTGTAATGTATATGATTTATATAAAAGTTAAATCAATATTATATATTTCAAATTTTTTAATGTAATATTATATAGAAGAAATGGAAGGAACGCAGATGCCCCACGTGGAACAATCTGTCATCACTGCGGCAAATTGTGTGCCTCCCGCATTGGGCTGTATAGTCACCTCCGAACTCACCAATGAGAGACATTCCGGATTGAAAGGCCAATCTACTCGATACGAGTGTTTGCTATGATGATGATAGATATTGCATTAAAATCCTAGCCTTACTCATCAGTATATTGCCAAAATGGATCCAACTATGATATTTTAACGCATGATAACCTAGAAAGTCATCTCGAAATTGACATCTTAATTATTATGAGGTAACCGTAGTGACATTCTCACTCCGATACTTACGATGAATATATGGGACACAAGAGGGGAGCAGATCCTGACGTTATTCTTCCATATTTGATAAAAAACGATCCGGGAAAAAAATAGCTTATCCTCTTGATATTAAATTTAATTTATCGATCAAGTCTTTGATATTTCCAGAGAAATGGAAACTTACTAAAGTCAGTCATATTCACAAGTCGGGTAAGATCTCACTAATTCTTAATTACCGAACAGTGCCGGTAGCTACTATGTTTGCCCCAAACAAACTTTACGAGCAAACACTTCATGAACACATAATGTATTATTCAGGCATACATGCCATTTTATTCACGATTCATAACACGTATTCATCCCTCGATTTATTTATTTATCCGAGTCCAAAACACATACATATATACATATAAATTACACTAAATTTCATTACTCCAGTGTTCAACTGTTAGAATGGCACAGTCATTGGCTTCTATCAAGTCCTGCATAGTACATGGTCTTGATAACATGCTGCAATTCAGAAGGTGCTCAGGGTCTTGTCTTTCACCACATCTACAAAGTTCTTCAGCACTGTATCCCCACTTCATTAAATTGCTTTTGCACCGACTCACACCAGTTCTCAGTCGGTTTAGCGTCTTCCAGTATGATCAACAATAACCAATTTTCACGAATCAAGAGTCATCTGGTTTAGATTAAAGGATAACGAGTCGATGTGATATATACAGATTATTGGTAGAGTTAACCATGACGTAGTCTACAACTTACGAAAATGTCCTATTACGGATCATACTTACGGTATGTAAGAGGCAACACTTTGTATCATAGAGAAAAGCTCCATTCACCCTCTGGTGTTCCCCTGGGATCGAATCTTGTGCCTCTGTAATCTTTATCTAAATTAACCATCTCCGGGATGCCAATATATCAGTATTATTATTATTTGCAAATGACGTGTAATCGTTTAAATACATTTATTCGTTATGGGATTGTATGCTGCTCCAAAAGATGAAGAAAAAATAAATTGGAACAAAACAAATTGTTTCGATTTATAAGTGTCATCCGATTGCATTTACACGAAAACTTTGATTAAAAAAACACCACCATTTCCTATGTAGTTCCCATCTCAAGTCATCTAGGTTTATGGTAGGCTATACTTTGATTTAAAAAAAGTTATCCTTTTCTCAACGTATTGATCGAATTTTTGAGATATATTCAAAATGCTGGGATATGTAAGAAGATGCACATTTTATTTTAGGAACCTGTACATTGCCAAAGATTGTACTGTATAATGCATTCGTATGAAGTAGACTTGAATTTGGCTCAATAGTTTGGAACCCAAGATGTGCGAATGCTAACTATAGAGTTGAATCGATAAAAAAAAAATCCCTATATTCTTGGAATACAAAAGTACAAATGTATATCCTAAATATGCTAAGCGGGAATGTGGTGGCCCAGTGGTGTGGTCAAGCTGTTGGCCTCTCACCACAGCGGACCGGGTTCGGTTCCCGATCAATGCATGTGAGATTTTCAAAGTGAAACGTCATGTCCAGTGGTTCGGATTCCACGTAAAAAGGAGGTCCCGTGGCTATTGATCGCGAGATTGACGATAACATAAACTACACATTTCCTTTAAAAATGCTAAGCATAATTTCTTACTGGAACTTTTTCTTTAAAGACTTTAGAGAAAACTTCTCTTTGATAGACCTTATTTGTCATCTGAATTTGAACTATATGTTCCTTCGCGGTCAATAAGACCGAAACGTATAATATCCAACTGTCCTAGAACCAATACAGAGTAACATAAATATTCGCCTGTATCGAACACATTCAATATCTACAAAAAAAAATGCACACATTTCCATATATCAGACAGCACCTTTTGTTCATTTGTATTGTAGAGAAATCACTTAATATCATACACTCCTTATCAGTGATTTTTAACATAATTTCAAATACGATACTTACGATACTTACTAAAATAATATTTAGTCATACGTATTGAACCCTTTACCCTATGTTGGTTAAATGATTCTACTTTTTATTTCTTCAATTAATAAATATTTCAACCAGCATCATGAAAGTAGCCAGACAGTGATGAGGAAATTTCAAGCATTTGTTGGAGACAGTAGGGACATACCTGCGACAGTTTAACAAAAGGCTAAATACTTGAGCTATGTAAAGAAATAGCTTAGCTATGTATCATAAGGACAGGTGTGGCTACCTCAATTTTAGAAGCGACGCGCGGTGAGACATGGTTCTGGTATGTTCATTGTGATATTCGCGCCTAGAAGAAATATGATGCAGTAACGTGAGTGGCTGATGAAGAAAATAGACACTCCCAAGACGCCAAGATCTACTAGAAACCGCCAAATTTACAGGAAATGGAGAACCAATGAGAAGAGAATGCCTACCTGCGCGCCAACTCCGGCTGGGGTACGCGGCGGCTAGCATTCACGCGGGAAATCGCCTAGACAAAATCTCTACGATCGATTCTAGGATTAATGGGCATATTCTTGACCTGTGCAATATTACGAGTTCAGTGATATTTATTTCATTCCTGTATCACAATTATTTCGAGAAATTTTTACATAAAATCCCCCTCCATCTAGACCCAAGGGCCAGTTCATTTGTAAGTGTGTCGAAGAGCCAAGACATTGACTTTTATTCTGTGTGTCGAGGACACAAGAGTGATTATTATTCTGTTCGTCTACGGACGTAGACTTTTATTCTGTGTGTCGAGGACACAAGATATTCATTGTAAAGTGTTAAATTCAGTGATAGATAGTCATAGTACTATAATTATAGGGACAGTATCGTCGATAATTCGCCAACGAACAGTGACAGGGAATTTAGTACCTGAACAAGCGAATTTAGTAGTCAGACATAAAGTGTATAATAACCTAATTTTTGTATCAGCGCAAGGATGACATCGATGAATGCAGAGGAAGTTTGGGATTCTCAACACTCCGTCCAGATGGCTGATATGAGATAGAGAACCATCCAGTTGGGGAATGGCGTCTGATGTTCTTTGACGGGTGACTACAAAAAGAGATGAGTACAAAATAATATTTTATTATTTATTAAATTAACTTATGGTTTATGGGACATATTTTTTGTAAATACTTTGCTTGTGTGATTAATGTAGTATATTTAGTTTTGATCTGACACACTTTTGTTTGGAAGCAGCTCGCACAATTGTAGTTTTTGGAAGGTTCTTTTCTTTGTGTTGTGTTAACTAACGTATCTATGTGAACGGCCGTGTTCGCCTATGTTACGAAGTGCGGTTAAAAACGTATCTCGGAGATATGTCGTGTTTCAGAAGTAGGACTGAATTAATATAATTATATAGTAGATTTGAGGGCAATTAAAATTTGGTTGAGATTTATTATTGATCAGATTCAGTGTGATTATTGCCTTTGGAGCAATGTAATTTGTGACGAAGAGTATTCAGCTCTATCGTAGGTTTTAAATATTGTGTTAAGTGTTTGCGAGCTCTAATTCAGCAGACCCGTGTGAAAGGCGTTATGTCAGTCCCAGATGTGTGTTTTGTGAGTATATTTTTGTGGTATTACAAGCGGGAATTTCAGCAGAGACTGATTTCTGTCAGCTTGGTACCAGATTCATATTGTATCCTTGCGAGGACAATTATGGATATGTGATTATTGTCTGACCATATGTTGAGTTGGAGGAGATGGTAGTTGCTGTTGATTCCTTGAGATAACAGTCCAGCTGGTCGGCTATTTATATACACTGGAAGGGGGACATGACTGGTATTGAGGAAAAGGTGAGTTGTTGTCACAAGGGCTGGCTGAGTTTCGCAAGCAAGCTCATTAAAGTGGAGTGCACGTCTGGCTCCCAATTAGTTGAAAATAAATATAAATGTGAGAAACTGATCAATGGTAAAATTGTTTAAATAAATGGGAGTTGCCTACGAAACACGATAATCTTCGAAGCGTTTCTTTAACATGCAGTTTGTTAATATAAAGTAATATTATCCACTCAGGTGGTTTGTTGTTGTTGGTTTATTCTATGTTTATTTTCCATGTCAGTGACCCGTGAGTCACGTGCGGCGCTGTGTTTCCTTGTTGTTGAGTATCTGGCCATTGTGGCAGCTCATTTGGTTAAGTGTGTCACCACACTAATAAGGGTCTCAGAGAGATGCCTGTAAATAGTAGAGTTGTAATATGAGTGTCAGAATTAGATTTAAGGATTTTTATTAATGTTATGCCCATATCCATAAACGTTGATTTACGAGATGATTGTTCGTGAGCACCGTGGCTGTTAACCCGTTGTGAACGAATGATCATCCAAGTACTCATTTCTCGTAGATAGTCACCACGCGAACATAAATTCATATGCAAGATAGTGGAACTTGGATCCACATTTTATTAGAAAAGGGGGAGATCTGTCTGACTCCTCAAAGTGATAAATATTCCTGTCAGGGGAAAATTCAGGGAGGATTTTTTTTATTATTTGTTTGTTTTTATTCTTTTATGCACAAATTAGTTATTAAATCTTGTTATTATCTTACGTTTTGTCTCCTTTCTTTCTTAATTATAGTTTTCATCCTATAACCCTTGTCTCAGAAAAGCACGTTGTTTGGCGGACGTAAACACCACACTATGAACTGAACGCGACCCCTTGATCTAAGATTCTTGCATAAAAACACTGCTATTCTGAAGGGTTCATAGGTGAAAACTGGCGGCCAACGGTGGGGCTATTCACTGTGGTGTAACGGGGAGATTACACATGTCAATAGTGGCGCATTTGAGTAAAACTGGCATGCCGCAAGTGCAGGCAGATATGACAGTATTTAATCACCGGGAAGTGATATTTTATTAAAAGTAGTTGAGGCGAAGTGGATACCGCCAAATGTGTGAAAGATAAATTAAAATCAGGAGTTTGCAAAGTAAAATACGGTTCACGTTGTTGTCTTTTAAATTAAAGTAAAATTAAGATGTGATACCGGGCGCCCAATGATAAAGTTAAAACTAGATTTGTTTAGAAAGTCAAACTCATGGAAATATTAGGAGGCTGTAGCCTAAAATGACAATTAATACTTTGTTAATTAGTCAGTGTTAATATCAGATCAGGATAACTGTTTAATGACTAAATATGTGCTTGGGTTTAAAATTAAATTGAGTAAAACTAGAACTACTCAGAGATGCAACCAACTAATGGGATTAAAGGTAAAAATAAATGAACTGAGTAGGATAAAGAAATTAAATGTGCATTGGATTTATGTGCGTGTCAAAGGGCATTGGCGTATGCCATTTCCCATATGTCTCATATATATTATAAAACATGGCAACGGTGGCGCAGATCCAGGAGATCATTGAGAGTGCCGCGAGGAGAACACAGGAATTGTTGGATACTAAACTAGCAGAACAGAGTCAATCTATAAACACTAGTATGTTAGAGCAAAGTGAAGCGTTGAATACTAAACTATCAGAACAGAGTCAATCTATAAACACTAGTATGTCAGAACAAAGGGAGTCTATAAGCAAATTATCTGAGCAAAGTGAATCGCTAAAAATTAAACTGTCAGAGCAAAGTGAATCGCTAAATACTAAACTGTCAGAACAAAGTGAATCGCTAAATACTAAACTCTCAGAACAAAGTGAATCGCTAAATATTAAACTGTTAGAACAAAGTGAATCATTGCGGACACAGTTAAATAACAGTAGAATTGAGCAAAATGAATATCAGGCGGAACAAGCTAGGTTATTAAAGAGTGAAATTAATGACACTATAAATTCACAGTTAGAGGCGCAAAATAATAAAAACACGAACCAATTAGCTTCGTTAACCGCAGAGATGAAAGAGCACACAAACCAACAGATGATATTACTGGCCCTTGATGTAAGCAAAAATAATGAGAAACAAGTAGAGCAAATTGAAAAAATGGAGAGTATTTTTGATAAAAAACTTAGCATTCTCGATGAAACGGTGTTAGCTAAATTAGAGCAGATTGAAATAGCATGCACAATGAATACAAGCGAGGTCAAAATAGCTCAGGATAGGTTGGAAGGACGATTTAAGGAGATGGAGAAAAGTGGCAGGGTCATTCAACAACAAATATCAGCAGTAGATGAGAACATATCAGGCATAATTAAAGATATGGACCGTCTCGAGATAAAATCAGCGGAACAGTGGAAAAGCCTAGAAACGGAACAAGAACAATTTAAGAGTACATTAGACGAAAGGCTAAGCCAGATAGAAAATAATCAGGATGAAAATAAGAGCCAAATTGAAGAAAAAATAAGCACGATTAAAGAACAGATCAGGAAAGATTGGAAGAAAATGAATATTGATTCGAGAGAGGAAAGATCCACCATTCTTAAAACAGTAGGCGAAAACCACACGCGTATTCAAGCTTTGGAGCAAGAGGTAAAAAATAAACTTAAAGAGCAGACAGACAGGATCATTAAAGCCGAACTCCGCTCATTAGAACAATCATCTATATTTAAAACGGGAGCATTGAAAGACAAGCAGGATGACTCACATAGTCCCCAACCCAGCATAGCAGGAAGTCAGACTCAAGCAAAGAGCCCATTAACAACAAACACGGAAGGATTTCGCAAGAACGTAGATAGAAGCTCAACACCACAGGACGGTCATCAGCCCACACAACTTATTCAAGTAATTCGCTCAAATGACTACAAACCGCAGAAATACACCGAAAATTCAGGGGTAACACCTAAGGCCTTTATCAAAGAGATTGAAGACCATTTCAATGACATTGGGGTACCTGAAGCACGTAGATTGAGAATGATGGAGAGATTTTTATCAGGAAATGTTCTCACCTGGTTTTTAAGTTTCAAATATACATTTGGAACCATGTCAGACTTTAATTTAGCGTTTCTGCGCAAATACTGGTCTCCCGCCATACAACAGAGTTTAAGAATGGAGCTTTACTCTAGAAAATACCAAACTACCCAGCAGACAAAATACTCAGATTTCTTTAACATGCAAATGCTAAAATTTCGCGACCTAGATTACCCATTAAACGAAGCAGATTTGGTGATGACAATAGCAAGGCAAATGCCAGTTAATGTACAGCAAGTACTAGTCGCAGCAAACGTCAGTACGGCCCTACATGCGGAGCAGATATTACGGCAAATAGATGAGACCACATCTCATAGTCATTTTAGAGGAGGAAGACAGCTGGAATTAGTCAACACTACAGAGGTCGTAAAAACAAAACAAGGAAATACTAAAACGCAGGGTACTAATACAAGCACATCCACACCTAGGCGAAACCAGGAAGAAGGGGAAAACAGACCATATCAGCGTAACGAAAATCACTACAACAATAGATACCAGGGCAACAATAGATACCAACAGAGAGGATATCAACAATGGCGTGATAATCGAAGGAATGACAGGCCTTATGGAAGATACGGTGATTACAATGCCAATCAACGATGGAAAGGAAGGAGAGATCAAAATCAAGGAGAGCAACGTAACTATCGAGATGACTGGGATGATAGGCACGCTCAATCACAAAATTACTTAGAGGAGTTACACGCTAATCAAGGTGGAGAGCTAGGAAGATGGGAAAAGGCCATTGGGAACAGAAAGAACCCAGATACACATACTGAGGAAGCTGGAAGTCTACTGAGACAAGAGGAATATCAAGGACATGAGCGACAGAAGGATGATGGGAGTCGAAATGGAGCTAAAAAAAATGTTAATTTTGGATCAAGGAGACAGTCTCCAGACACAACAGTCGGAAGTTGAAGATGGATAGATAGTAGCGAACATACAAGAATGGATTGCTTTACCAGAAGATTGCCTGGAGGAGACGGTGAAACCACGGAACGATGAAATTAGGCAATTACCCATTATTTACGCAAGGATTGGTGGAATTAATATAAGATGTTTATTGGATACAGGGTCACAGATCAGTCTAGTATCGGAGGCCTTGGTTCGAGAGTTGGGACGGACTCAGAATATTCCTGTAATTCCGGTACCACAGCTCAAAGTGAGGGGTGTTATTCCTGAACGCACCGTCACTTGTAAACGTCAGGCATACTTAGAGCTGAACATATTGGAACATACTTTTGGGCAAACATTCATTATCATGGCAAAGATGAATTTCAATATAATTCTTGGTGCAAATTTCATTTGTGACTATCAAGCAGTGATAGATTTACACAAGAATACAGTCAGTTTTAGAGAATATGACCAGCTGAAAAACGTGGGATTGCATATGGATGAAATCACTACCGGAAGAGATGTAAATTCGTGGGCATTGGAAGCAATATCAGAAGAGACTGAAGAGGAGATACGAAAGGCAGAAGATAACATCGTAGAAGGGGCTGTTGTGGAACTAGATGAGGAGATAGAATCCCAGGAGATATGGTCTTTATTAACAGAAGGAAATAACAGCGATGCACAATTTGAAGAGTTACTACAGGAGCGGCTCAATGACATTCAACTTGGGGATGAACACAGAAAACAGTTGGAAGAGATTTTAAGGAAGCACAAAACAGTATTTGATACAGTACCTGGGAAAATTTTAAATTTCAAGTACTCTATGCAAGTCGAGGACTGGTCACCTTTCAAAAGCAGATTGTACCCAATTCCTGAAAAGTATCGTGGTCAAGTTAAAATCATTATAGATGAGATGTTAGAAGCTGGAGTGATAAGGAAGACACCTACACCTTATCTAAATGCGATTTTGGCAGTCACAAAACCAAATGGATCTATTAGACTTTGTTTAGATGCCAGAAATCTCAACATGAGACTCATTTTTCCAGAGTATGACAGAGCGCCAATTATCAGAGACGTATTAAAAGGCTTTAAATACAAGAGCATTTATTCATCAGTCGATCTGACGAGCTCGTTCCACCATCTTGAGTTGGATGAGAAGTCACAGCTTCTAACTGGCTTCTTATTCGATAACCAGACATATTGTTTCGTCAGAATGCCTTTTGGAGTCAAAACAGCGGGCTGTGCTTTAATCCGAGCACTGGACCGGAACCTAACCGAGGAAGTAAAGGAGATGACGGTGCGATATATTGACGACATTCTGTTGGCATCCGACAACATTGAAACTCACATGGAAAATTTAGACAAAGTATTGGGCAACTTGAATGCATCGAATTTCAAAGTAAACCTGAAGAAATCGCATTTCTTCAAGAACGAGATCTTATATTTGGGTCACGTCATTGACAAGGAGGGAGTGAAGCCAAACCCAGCTAAGATTGAAGCGATAAAGAATTTCCCTACACCAACGTGAGTCAAGCACATTCGGGCTTTCTTAGGCGTAACGGGATTCTTTAAAGAAAACTGTCCAGGTTATACGGAGACTGTAGCTCCAATGCAAGAAATGTTAAAGAAAAATAACAAATGGTCATGGAACGCGGAATGTGAGAAGGCATTCCAAGCAACAAAACAGCTATTGGAAAACTGCATTAAATTAGGATATCCAGATTTCAAGCTCAAATTTATAATCCAAGCGGATGCTTCACTAATTGGGATAGGTGCTATGCTCTACCAAGAGGATCCAGCTAACCTGCAGCACAAAACATATTTGGCATTTGTCAGCCGGAAATTGCGTAAGCACGAGCGAAATTATACTGTAACCGAGCTAGAATTGTTGGCCATCCTTCATGCGCTCCAACAATGGAAACGAATAATCTATGGTTACCCGATTGTTGTCAGAACTGACCACAAGGCACTAACATTCTTGTTTAAGACGTCAATGGCAAGCGAACGTGTGACACGTTGGTCTATATACATTCAGCAGTTCAGCATTGAAATTGAACATTGCCCAGGGAAGATGAACGTGATACCGGATGCACTCAGCAGGAACCCAGAGCCTGATAATGAAGAAACAGCGATGGTACAACACTTGGAGTTAACACCGAAGGACCGGGAATTCTTGGAGGAGTTACGTGAGATACAGCGAGAACAGGAAGCGGAACCATGGATGATGCTATTAATTAAATACTTCAAAAAGCAACTACCTACAGGAACACCTGCATTTCGAGAAGCGAAAGCCAAAGAAGGAAGATATGTTTATGTCAACAATTTGCTGCACAAATGGGTAGATAATGACCACACCAAGTTACGCATATTAGTACCTGCATCGTTACAACGAGGATTGACATGGCATACGCACGAAAGTTACGGTCACGTGGGCTTAGACAAGTGCGAAGCAACAATAGGAGAGACATTTACATGGCCACGTATGAGAACAACTATATGTGACGTCATTACAACTTGCGACCCGTGTCAGAGAACAAAGCCAAATAATTATTTACTGAGGCAATATCCTAGACCATTGCTACCTCAGAAACCATGTGAGCTGCTGGCGATGGACTGTCTTGGTCCAATTCCGAAGGGAAGGAGAGGTTGCCGTCATTTGCTAGTGTGCATCGATGTATTTTCTAAGTTCGTAGTACTATGCCCTATTCAGAAAACAACATCGAAGCAGGTACTCAGTCGCATTCGAAATAGAGTTATCCCAACCCTTGGAAAACCAGAGTTTATATTATCAGATCACGGCAGTTATTTCACAAGCGCCGAATTCAAGAAAGGAATGGAAGACATGGGTATAAAACATGTTTTAAGCAGTATCCGACTTGCCCAAGCAAATCCAAGCGAGAGAGTAATTAAATGTGTAACTTCATATTTGAGAATCTTCATTCCGAACGAACACCACAAATGGGTCGATAAAATTAAGGACGTAGAGACATGCATGAATTCGACCAGGCACGAGTCAACAGGACAAATCCCTATGGTCCTACACAAGAACGAGTATCCAGTAAGAACGTGGAAAAGCATCATTAACTGTCCACAAGATCCCATGATAGCACCAGACCTGCGAATTGAAAGAACGAGAGCATACATGAGGAAACAAGCAGACCGCAGATTACGGCGAGTAAGAAATAAGAGGTTCCACGGTGATCTTGAAGTCAACCAGCTCGTTTTGGTAAAACGACCTGCTACATCGGACCCAGAAAAGAAAATCTTTAGTAAATTCTGCGAGAAATTCATAGGACCCTATTCTATCGTAAGAAACCTTGGAAATAATGCTTACAGAGTGAAAGAATTGAGCACAGGAACAATGTCAGTTTACAACGCTGCCAACCTAAAAAAATATCGTCGAAGTGAACCATGGTAGCGCCGAAATAATGACGCTGTTTGAATATACGGACGTCCTACTATCAACAAAGTCAACGGGGAGCAGTTGAGTACGGCACGTGATGAAGGAGGAAATAAAAGTGTTGTTGACAAACATTAACGAGGCGAGCAAGGTGTTGCCGCAGGCATCAGAGCGTCACGCGAGATTGGAAGGGGGAGAGACAAGCAGGATATGAAAACGAGTAAATGCCATTGAAGACAGGAGCGCCTAGACCAAGTAAGAAAAAGGGGTGATTCTGGAAATAAAACAAATTGGCCTACGGAAGTATTGTAAAATTGTCGACTTTATTCCTAAGTTCGAAATTTTGTGAGTGGGAGAGTTGTGAACCCTTTACCCTATGTTGGTTAAATGATTCTACTTTTTATTTCTTCAATTAATAAATATTTCAACCAGCATCATGAAAGTAGCCAGACAGTGATGAGGAAATTTCAAGCATTTGTTGGAGACAGTAGGGACATACCTGCGACAGTTTAACAAAAGGCTAAATACTTGAGCTATGTAAAGAAATAGCTTAGCTATGTATCATAAGGACAGGTGTGGCTACCTCAATTTTAGAAGCGACGCGCGGTGAGACATGGTTCTGGTATGTTCATTGTGATATTCGCGCCTAGAAGAAATATGATGCAGTAACGTGAGTGGCTGATGAAGAAAATAGACACTCCCAAGACGCCAAGATCTACTAGAAACCGCCAAATTTACAGGAAATGGAGAACCAATGAGAAGAGAATGCCTACCTGCGCGCCAACTCCGGCTGGGGTACGCGGCGGCTAGCATTCACGCGGGAAATCGCCTAGACAAAATCTCTACGATCGATTCTAGGATTAATGGGCATATTCTTGACCTGTGCAATATTACGAGTTCAGTGATATTTATTTCATTCCTGTATCACAATTATTTCGAGAAATTTTTACATAAAATCCCCCTCCATCTAGACCCAAGGGCCAGTTCATTTGTAAGTGTGTCGAAGAGCCAAGACATTGACTTTTATTCTGTGTGTCGAGGACACAAGAGTGATTATTATTCTGTTCGTCTACGGACGTAGACTTTTATTCTGTGTGTCGAGGACACAAGATATTCATTGTAAAGTGTTAAATTCAGTGATAGATAGTCATAGTACTATAATTATAGGGACAGCATCGTCGATAATTCGCCAACGAACAGTGACAGGGAATTTAGTACCTGAACAAGCGAATTTAGTAGTCAGACATAAAGTGTATAATAACCTAATTTTTGTATCAGCGCAAGGATGACATCGATGAATGCAGAGGAAGTTTGGGATTCTCAACACTCCGTCCAGATGGCTGATATGAGATAGAGAACCATCCAGTTGGGGAATGGCGTCTGATGTTCTTTGACGGGTGACTGCAAAAAGAGATGAGTACAAAATAATATTTTATTATTTATTAAATTAACTTATGGTTTATGGGACATATTTTTGTAAATACTTTGCTTGTGTGATTAATGTAGTATATTTAGTTTTGATCTGACACACTTTTGTTTGGAAGCAGCTCGCACAATTGTAGTTTTTGGAAGGTTCTTTTCTTTGTGTTGTGTTAACTAACGTATCTATGTGAACGGCCGTGTTCGCCTATGTTACGAAGTGCGGTTAAAAACGTCTCTCGGAGATATGTCGTGTTTCAGAAATAGGGCTGAATTAATATAATTATATAGTAGATTGGAGGGTAATTAAAATTTGGTTGAGATTTATTATTGATCAGATTCAGTGTGATTATTGCCTTTGGAGCAATGTAATTTGTGACGAAGAGTATTCAGCTCTATCGTAGGTTTTAAATATTGTGTTAAGTGTTTGCGAGCTCTAATTCAGCAGACCCGTGTGAAAGGCGTTATGTCAGTCCCAGATGTGTGTTTTGTGAGTATATTTTTGTGGTATTACAAGCGGGAATTTCAGCAGAGACTGATTTCTGTCAGCTTGGTACCAGATTCATATTGTATCCTTGCGAGGACAATTATGGATATGTGATTATTGTCTGACCATATGTTGAGTTGGAGGAGATGGTAGTTGCTGTTGATTCCTTGAGATAACAGTCCAGCTGGTCGGCTATTTATATACACTGGAAGGGGGACATGACTGGTATTGAGGAAAAGGTGAGTTGTTGTCACAAGGGCTGGCTGAGTTTCGCAAGCAAGCTCATTAAAGTGGAGTGCACGTCTGGCTCCCAATTAGTTGAAAATAAATATAAATGTGAGAAACTGATCAATGGTAAAATTGTTTAAATAAATGGGAGTTGCCTACGAAACACGATAATCTTCGAAGCGTTTCTTTAACATGCAGTTTGTTAATATAAAGTAATATTATCCACTCAGGTGGTTTGTTGTTGTTGGTTTATTCTATGTTTATTTTCCATGTCAGTGACCCGTGAGTCACGTGCGGCGCTGTGTTTCCTTGTTGTTGAGTATCTGGCCATTGTGGCAGCTCATTTGGTTAAGTGTGTCACCACACTAATAAGGGTCTCAGAGAGATGCCTGTAAATAGTAGAGTTGTAATATGTGTGTCAGAATTAGATTTAAGGATTTTTATTAATGTTATGCCCATATCCATAAACGTTGATTTACGAGATGATTTTTCGTGAACACCGTGGCTGTTAACCCGTTGTGAACGAATGATCATCCAAGTACTCATTTCTCGTAGATAGTCACCACGCGAACATAAATTCATATGCAAGATAGTGGAACTTGGATCCACATTTTATTAGAAAAGGGGGAGATCTGTCTGACTCCTCAAAGTGATAAATATTCCTGTCAGGGGAAAATTCAGGGAGGATTTTTTTATTATTTGTTTGTTTTTATTCTTTTATGCACAAATTAGTTATTAAATCTTGTTATTATCTTACGTTTTGTCTCCTTTCTTTCTTAATTATAGTTTTCATCCTATAACCCTTGTCTCAGAAAAGCACCTTGTTTGGCGGACGTAAACACCACACTATGAACTGAACGCGACCCCTTGATCTAAGATTCTTGCATAAAAACACTGCTATTCTGAAGGGTTCAGTATTATAAGTATCATTTTATATTAGTGTAAGAAAAATATTAAAAATATTAAGAGTAATTCATATTGTTATTTCTCGTAATTAGGTTGTAACCTGTTAGAAGAACTATCAATAAACAAATAAATAATTATAAATAAATAAACAAATTAGTTTAATGAAATTCAGGCCCACTTTAGTGATGGTTACTAACTAGTGATTGCTAGCTACTCATATAATAATTACTGTAACTTCAAAAGGCCAGTAGTCGCTACATCATATTTTGGCTGACAAAGCAACATTTTATTTACAATCCACCTCGTGGCGTAGTGGCTAGCCTACTTAGCTGTCAACCCAGAGGTTGGGAGCTTGGGGCTGGAACGGGATACACTGAGGCTTGTGAGGCAGAAATGGGAAGAGAAGGGTTACTCTTACTTCAGCCATCCTGGAAGTTGTTTCCTCACTTATGCTTCAGGCAAATGCTGGGATGGTATCTAACTTAAGGCCACGGCCGCTGCATATACAATACCCGTCCCAAATACAAATACACAGCCTGATACAACCATCACAATAACACAGGTTATTAGACACATTATACACACACCCAAGTGCACGTGGCTACATGACCACCATGACCCAAATCTCCTTCACTGTGTCCACTGCCGATTGTAATAAAGCGACTGACAGCACCTGGACATGAGCTGATTTCATCACTTCCTGGCATGAGATTACCATCTCTCAGAAGCCGGCTGTCTTCCCTTCACCCTGTTTCAAGGACATGACTTTGCGACGATGCGGTATCTGACGGTAACTGCCTGAACTACCAGCACCTCGACACTGGCTAGCACGGGCTAGCATTAGCAACTCAATATGCAAACATTTTCTAAAATCACGATTAAACATATACAGAGTTCTTAATTTTAAAATATGTTTCAGTAGCGATCTAGAGAAAACTATAAGCTGTCTTGCAGTGGAGTTTGTTTCAGTTTCCAACATCATCTGAAGGCACAGAAGAGTTTAGGAAAATCGCAGTTCAGAACTCTATTTTATATGGAGAATTGTGATTTTAACTACACTTTTTATAACTATCTTTGTATTCCTGTTCGATATGCTTTTGCACTGATGAAAAGTGTATAAAATACTACAGCGCGCTGTAGAAACAAAATCATTTTACCTTCTCCCGTTTCTTTATAAATCGTTTCACAAACTTTTGATCCATGTTACAACAAGAGCTGGGCTGGCGGCCGGCCGTCCCAACTCCGGCCGGCTCTTAACTCACACATTTTAATAAATAGTATTGACAGGGGAAGCCTCCGTGGCTTAGGCGGCAGCACGCCGGCCTCTCACCGCTGGGTCCGTGGTTCAATTCCCGGTCACTCCATGTGAGATATGTGCTGGACAAAACGGAGGCAGACAGGTTTTTCTCCGGGTACTCCGGTTTTCCCTGTCAAAATTTCATTCCAGCAACACTCTCCACTACCATTTCATTTCATCTGTCATTCATTTAATCATTGCCCCAGAGGAGTGCGTCAGGCCTCGGCAGCCGGCACAGTTCATATCCTCGCCGCTAGATGGGGGCTTCATTCATTCCATTCCTGACCCGGTCGGAGACTGGAAGCAGGCTGTGGATTTTCATTTTCAGTATTGACAGGGCGGAATAGAGTGATATTTGATTTATAATCATATTAAGTCAATACGGAAAAATGTGCGACTCTCAGAGTCTAAAAGAGGAGCACTTATACTAATTAAGAGATTTACAGTCGAAGAGTGGGGGGTATCACACAGCCTACCAATAATTTTTAACACTCAAGGACTGTAAAAAAAAAACAATGGAGAAGCCAGAAGAGAAGGGGACTAATGAGAGATAACTATAAAGATCAAATTGAGGGAGGAAAATTGCAAAAGGTTCCGAATTAATTTTCAGGGAGAAAATGTTGAATTAATAAATGTAAGAATAAGGATAATGATTAGTAATGATCAAATAGATGAGGTAATACAGTTCACAGATAATTCGATCATGATAGCCGGACGGAAAGTGGACGTGAAAATAACATAGGTGGGTGGTATTGTACCCTTTGATTAGGTCTTCCAGGATGATTCTCTCTTCTCGTGGGTCGTGCGTGCTCTGTTCGAAGTGGCTCTAAATTACATGCATCACCCTAGGAAATTTCGTGAGGATCTCGGGAACTTAAGCTAGAAATCATTATGCCAGAGGTAAAATTAAACAAATTAATTTATTCAAGAAAGAAACATAAAGAAACAAACATTAAACTAAAAACTTCCCCCTAATTAAGCTACAAAATAAGAATCACATGAAAAAAAAAACACAAATAGATGAAACTGGGCGATCAAAAAGCCCAATGAAATACACACTCTAACAAGTGTTCAAAAAATGTTCTCGCACTCATAGTGCTCTAACCATGAACTTTAATACTCACATGGAGTCCAACCCTCAACTAAAATAGCACATTAAATTAATGGATCTCTCATTTCACAAATTCGACGCGGACTAGGGATGAGTACCCTAGTTCCAATCATTCCCCTCTGCACAAGCATTAGGTTATGATACGTGCCGGGCATTGGTCAGCGAGCAAGCGGGGACAATCTTCTCGTAGCATTAACATAAACAATTACATGACTAGGGCTCAAACACCGACAACGCGCGCAATAAGAACATACGCTCAAAATATAAAGTCCGCGTGAGTCATCACACACTACACAAATGCAAATAACACGAATGGCCGCAGCCCGTGACTACGTTATTATACTGTATACACTCACACATAAACAAACACAAAAGATGCATAAACATGCATATAACACCTCGCCCTAAGAGCGGAAAATAAATGAAACTTGGGTATACCAAAAAAATAAAATGCACCAGCAAAACAACCCCATGACACAAAATACGCTCGCATCAACATATCGTTTAGCAGTCCATGTCATGTAAAAATCCTTCCAGGAATTACAAGTCCTAAAACATCGCTCCAACGACACTCGCAGGGAGCAGACAGGCGAACCTTCGCCACAGGGACAGGACCAACGTTGGCCTTCCTAATGATCACAGCTGATGGGTGGGGCCGTGTGTGCACAAAAAAACAAACATTCTCGACAGAGAGCTTCGCAGAGCTTCTCTTTCTAGCATCACAGGAAACAACCACCAACATACGGGTCCACATGACTCACAACAACTTACCGGGGCGTAACCACCAATCGTAGACTGCGGGAATGAAACCTCCACTAATAT
Source organism: Meconema thalassinum (assembly GCA_946902985.2). Taxonomy (NCBI): domain Eukaryota; kingdom Metazoa; phylum Arthropoda; class Insecta; order Orthoptera; family Tettigoniidae; genus Meconema; species Meconema thalassinum. The sequence continues at coordinate 881,481,504 of OX336389.2, read as the reverse complement.
CACACACACAAACTTACCGGAGCGTAACCATCCCCACCCCAGTATTTCAATCGTAGACTGCGGGAATGAAACCTCCGCTAATTTCACAGACGCATTGGCACACACCGACCCAAATCAGCAATACCTCGTAGGCTTCCAACACAAAATAAACCTACCAGCAGTGTCCGGTCACTGTCTCCCAAATAGGATCACAATATTATTATTATCATTTACTGTACTCTGGCAGTCGCAGTGACTCCACCTCGAACCTAATATGCCTCAAAGCCAAACACACAGGATGACCCTCCCATAGCTAGCCTCAAATTACATAGACAGGCTGAAGTGCAACACACTAACCAGGAAAAATCCCTTTAAATAACGTACTCGCAAAACAAAGCTGACAAATCAAAACATGAAATCGAACTGATGACCGCGCATCGGAAACAACAACCAAGGGGGAAAATGTTTTTTTAAATTATTTATATTATTATCCCGCTTATCTCGCTGATTCAACCCCCACTAAATTATAATAAATATAATTTGAGAGGTACTCATCCTTGGTCTAGTGGTAATACTGTCATCATGCTGGCTGCCCTCCTGGATCCTCTAATCCATACTGGATCCCATGATGACCTCGATTATCGGCATCCTTCCAAAGAGTATGGTCCTGGTTACCACGATTTCCTCCTTGGCGTCCTTGATATGGGTGGGTAGAATGGTTATGTTATCAATAATTGGCATTCATGAAAATTAGGACCACCATGAATGATTTATCACACTTATCATACGGCCGTTCACACGAATCGAGCCTATTTCCCTACACTGCTTGTCCAAGCTACTAAATTCACCTGGTCTGTCCGGCAATTCCCTAACTTCACTCTACTAGTCCAATAGACTTGCTCAGCGGCCTATTCCCATTGTTCGCAACATTCGCGTGCTACTGTCACCCGTTTTGACACTATACCACGTTGTACATTCGTACGATCTCTGATGAATAATCAAATCATAAAGTGCTTAGCTCACACTTGTACTTAGTTATGCACGAAACAGTTCACAACTTCGCGATAATACAGAAAACAGCGCGACACGCCTGCGGCCTGTAATACATGTAAATTCAATAACTCCGGCTCGAACTAACACGGGTTTACTCAGCATTCGCGCTTGGAACACAGTACTCCACTTTGTAATTGTGAAAATTTCGATATCTCCCGGCTCTGAACGGCATGGGCTCGCGCTACACCTGCGCGTATAACAAGAACTGGGCTCCTAACTCCTGGCTGGGCCTTATAAGGGGTTCACGGCAATCTGCCCTAGGAGGGGGATTATCCAAATCTAAAATCGGTAGAAATTCTCCAATTACAATAAAAAGTAGATCATCCAATCTCTCTCCTTTCGAAGGTCTCAATGATGTGAGTCAATCGTGAATCCGATCGCTCAAATTAAAATTATAGAGATCCATGATTAATCTCATTGTCCCGGAATTTCGCGGGCTTCTGAACCGTGGGTAGCTTGCTTCCTCCTGGTTGGCTCTTTCAAACACGCCGCCCCCACCAGTTTTCCAATCCAAATGTTTTCAAAGAAATCCAATTTTGACATATCTCAAATTTTCAAAGCGGGGCTGGGAGGCTAAAAATCCCCTGATTTTGATTCTGCAACTTCCAATGTTCTAGGATCATTATTTCTCCAAATTTTCATAAGTAGGTGGAGCCTAATACCCTCTGTCCTTTAATTTCCCATCTCCCGTTCCTCTCACACACCCGCGTGCGAAACTTTCTCCTTTTAACCGCCCATCGGAACTTCCCATCGCCTTGGGGTTCATTCACCTCTGCTCGGATCTTCTTGGGGTGCGGGTTTTATGGTGGTTATCCGACGAAACTTCTTCCGAAGCACGAACATGTCCATTTTTACTGAGAACAAAGCTGCCGCAAAATAATTGCTAAACTTCTGGCTAGCTAGCGTAGGCTTCCTGATCTAACATGAGACTGAATGCTAAATGAACATTGCATTTCGGTCTCAGTATGACGAGGCTTGCGACCTCCAAGTAAAACTAGTACCTCGTCATAGTGTATCTCACTCAACTATCCTACTAACTTTTCTTATAGACAAGGGGAAATGATTCTCGTGATTTTACACAGGTCCAAAAATGGATAAGCAATACAACATGGACTATCGACTATGATCTGTGCTCACCTGGAACTCAAGCCCATGTTTCTCTCGGCAATAGTCCTTCAGCTTAGGGTAGCACTGAGCCATCAGTGTGTTCCTCTCCATTGTCGTGTCTGCAAATAATAATAGGCTAATAATAACAATAATAATTCCAATTTTTCAATTTCAATTTTATTAAACGCTAATTCTATACAGTTTGAGCATGACCCACGAATCTGACGCAAGCGTCAGAACAAATCATCTGTGATTCATGCAAACTATTATTATATATATAGGCCTATATATTTTTGATGTAATCAAAAAGCAAGAAGAAGATAGCCTAATATGATCATTTTGTTGTTACAGTGATGTTTAAAAAATGTTCTATTTTCTTATGGGAAAGAATGTTATATGCAAACTGTGTGTAATTACTGATAATGCCTGAATTTTTAGGAAAGCATTCGGAGAAAACTTGGAAATATACTGTAAGCTAAAAAACTGAAGTAAATATCCACAAGTTTCTGGAGGCACTACTGCACGAGTAAGTTACTTGTTTTGGAAGTTAGGGTTTGTAGAGACGCACGCAGTAGCCATCAAAGTAACAGCAGATGGTAACTATCAACTTGGTACCAGAGAAAGATTATTGAAACGGTTGTTTACAATCTGTAAATAAGAACTATTAAAAATATGATGCCCATCCAGACAAAGACATTTCTCTTAGCTCAATAGCAATTCTGCAAGCAATTGGTTTTGATCAAGGATTTGCTAAATGCATGTGTAAAAATAACCACCAATGCATTAAGTGTTTTTGAGTACTTTTGGGTTCCAAGTGTCATTCAAGTTCACCTTGATGTAGTAAATTATAGTAGATATTTGTACATAAAAGAGTGTTTGTTTGTAGGGAATGTAAATACTTGTTTCCCGCCTAATGTAATTGGCACAATTTGTGTTGACCGACTGAAAAGCTTTCTTTAATAGAATTAGGCAACACTGAAAAATGGCTTCCATCACTTCAATTTGATTCTTCTTATTAAAGTGATTCGAAAAATGTAGAAACACTATTCAAAATAACTAATAGTAAAATGTGGAGTATACTGTATAATTTATATTTCACGCAACATTGATCAAGACTGTAAGTCAGAATATTTTGAGATAATATTTAGCGATATAAAAGAAGTATTATGAAGTTAAGAACTAGTCAGAATATTTGTGTGCAGCATTTTTGCTTTGTACAGCGTATTCGATTTGTAAGATCAGTCTTTTATTTACATAACCCCGCAAACTACGTTTGGTCGACCAGACCGATGTTAATGAACTTTGGTGGTACATTATTTCCATCTCCGGACACCTCATTTGCATAATCGTCACCTATTCGACTTGGCGTCCGAGCGGAATATTACACCATGGAGAGCTGCATCAAACCAGTCGAAAGACTGAAGACTCAAACAACAACATTTTATATATTAGAACCTATTAAAGTTATCAGTTTAGGGGCAGATGACCTCGTAGTTCCGCCCCTTAAAACAACAATAACTAACTAACTAACTAACTAACTAACTAACTAAAGTTATCAGTTATCAGTTTATAGATTTGGAAGCCTCCGTGGCTTAGGCGGCAGCACGCCGGCCTCTCACCGCTGGGCCCGTGGTTCAAATCCCGGTCACTCCATGTGAGATCTGTGCTGGACAAGACGGAGGCAGACAGGTTTTTCTCCGGGTACTCCGGTTTTCCCTGTCAAAATTTCATTCCAGCAACACTCTCCACTCTCATTTCATTTCATCTGTCATTCATTTAATCATTGCCCCAGAGGAGTGCGTCAGGCCTCGGCAGCCGGCACAGTTCATATCCTCGCCGCTAGATGGGGGCTTCATTCATTCCATTCCTGACCCGGTCGGAGACTGGAAGCAGGCTGTGGATTTTCATTTCAGTTTATAGATTTGAATCTCGAAGCCGTGATAAGTAACAAAAGGGTATAAGGAAACTTGTTCAGCGTTGATACAGATGCCTGAGCAGTGGAGATGAGTTTTCAAAATTCAATTCTTTTTCTCAGGACCTGTTACAGCTGAAATTTTGTACCGTGATAGAAAACTACAAGGTAAATTTACTGATATATCTTTCAAAACATTGACAGGCATGAAACCAACATCGAAGCCGTGTTAAATTTGAAATATTAATTTTTCTTGAGGCTTATTACAGCTATAAAACTAAAATTCTCAGCCATGATAGAAGCCTTTAAATAAGTTCACTGATATGACTTTCAAGATCCGGACAAGTAACAAAGCACGAGAATTGCCTTTCCTTGCGACCTCTTACTGTTATTGTGTTTATTATTGTTAATTCATTTTAGGGGCTTAGCATATCTGGTCATCAGCCCCGTGTACTTGGATGTGGGTCGAATTTGCCTGATAACCTGTGTTTCTATGGTAACTGTAGTAGTGTGTGTAACTAATGTTAGGGTCGTGGATTGTGGCAGGTGTCCATGGATTTGAACGAGTTACCACCCCGGCATTCGCCTGGAGGAAACCACACTCAGGATTGTCGCTGCAACGCCGACATTTAAACCTTCGATCTCCAGACTTCAAGTTCCTCCTGTAGTCATGTTGCGCGACTTAACGAGCATGACTACCTACTAAGGGGTATTGAGATCTTGCACCATGATAGAAGACTATAAATCCAATTCACAGATGTCATTTTCGAAACCGTAACAAGCACGAAACCAATCCGGCGGTTACACGAATTTACAAAACTTAAAATCCTTTTCTCAGGCTCTATTACTGTACACTTATTTGCCTGAAATTTAGTACCAGGATAGAAGACTTAGGAAAATTCATTGGTGTGATTTTTGAAACCGTGAGTAGTACGATACCAACATGGTGGTCGCGTGAATTTTCAATTGTCTTTTCTCGGAACCTACTCTATTGCAGCTATAAACCTGAACTTTTGTGGCATGGCACAAAATGATCAAGTAAATCCACAGAAATATCTATCGAGATGGAGACAATCAATAAACCAACAAAGAAAATTCAGAAGCCATTTTTTCAGTGTTGCCATGTAGAGTTGTTCTTCAGTCGATCGACACGTATTGTAGCTATAAGGGAGCCCAATAATGTTAATATACTCAAACCAAATGCCTGAAATGAAATATATACTTTCAAATTATACAACTTACTGCTTAAAAATAATAACGGGGATGACATGCTACAAGACAATCGAAACACGGCATGCCCCTACATATGTTGATGTAGTGAAGTGTATGAAACACGTCCAGAGATATAACTTTCGAGATCGTAACAAGTAATAAAACAACATTGAAGCCTCGCAAATTTTCAAAATTTGACTAACCCTTCTCGGAAACTATTACACCTGAAAGTCCGAAGGGTTTCTTTTGCCGCGATAGAGGGCTGTAAATAAATCTTATGACATACCTTGCACCCATGGCCCTAGTGAATCATGTCATTTGAGAGTTTGAATGTAGCGCCACGCGCAGACTTTCAAACAAGCACCGCTGGGAAGCGAGCCAGTACGCTGCTAGCGCTCGGAGTCGTAGTAATTAGCAAGAAGTCGAACTTACCAGAAAAATTAATTATTCTTACCTAGTTGCATAGCAGAGAAGAGAACCACACTGTAAAATAGCCACTAATTTTATGACTATTTGGCAAAAGGAATCACGTAAATCGCACAACGCGTTGACGAGATATTAACGATAGAGGTGAAGTGCAGTACGTCATTATGATCACGCGTCACACCGCTGGACAGTATAAAAGCAGGGAGTGGAATCTCTATAGTCAGCTTACTTTTGGGAGCGCTACCATGCCCCTAGTGCGCCCAGTGTGATACTATACGCCGAACATCTTGACTCGAGAATTCTCCAGAGCAGTGCAGTGTGCTGCTCCTGCTAGGCAACCCGACCCATTTGGAAATTCTGAAGATTCGAGAACATTGCATTAGTGCGGAACATTGAATATTATACTGAGCAAGTGAGTGAAATAATACTTTACAAGTTGCTTGGACTGTTACACTGTAGTGTATTTGAAGTGGAATTATTATTATTATTATTATTATTATCGGTGAAGATATGACTTGTGAACTGTGAGCATATCCCATGCTGTGGAGAGGCTTAAAGGTTCTGTGGAGCTTGCAGTAGGAGATTTTCCCATCATACTTAAAGTATTTTCACGTAGTGAAGAGTGTCGTGAAGTAAAGATTCGAACCAAGCAATAAACCGTACCGATCATTCATCGAGGACGCTTATAGTGCAATATATAACGCATATGGCCTACGATTTATACTTGAGTTAACCAGCGTGTGCAAGGACATTGAAGTGCACCATTCCACTGCTAATTCTAGAATGTGTGCGGAATATTTTGGTCATCGATTGAACATTGCTAAAGTTTTCTACAATATGACTATGGGAATGCACTTAATACGCCAGCAATGGGTTAGACGGAAGGAAGGAGGCAGAAGGAAGAAGATGGCGACCCGAAACTACGTTCCAGGAGACCAGGAATCCCGAATGGAACCATGTGATGGAGTACCGTCGGAGGTCACTGCCATTCGATCCAGGCAGTCGTGGAACCATACTTCATGGGCAGGAAACTGAACGATGCAATTCATCACTATACAGGAGGCCGGATCGAGATCCTCCAGCACAATAAAGTAAGACCAGTCTAGTGTATAGCGTACGGTAGTCATGTGTATTCCAAAACTTTAGTCATACCTATTTTGGTATTCTAAAACCTTTAATCATGCTTACTGGCGTATTCTCAAGCTTTAGATAGTTATTTCTTCTACGTATTCATAGCCGGTGATTGGACGTGCTAGATAGTTCTATTTGACTAGGTGGGTTTTGATTTTGAGCACCGGTAATATTAGGATTTTCTTCCGAGTGCGACATTTTACAGAGAGCATCGCAGGGTTATATGCGCCTCGTGATTTATAGCCATTTTTTTTAAATAATAATAATTTTGGATATTTTAAGTGATTTTTGAACAGGAATTTTCATAAATAAATGCTTATGTGAAAATTTACTATGATTGAGTTAATGATGAAATGATGAAATGATGAAATAATGAAATAATTAAATAATTTGTCTATCACAATAATAATGGAACAATTCGAATCAGTAATATACCAGACAATAATTAATAATAATAATCTCAGATTGATTTTATGAGTTGATAAATAAATCCAGTGTCACATAAACTGAATGACTAATGCATTCTAAAGTGATAGTAATGTTGATTCTCACAAGCAGTGAAAGTGGTAAATCATGAATAATAACTTGAGTTGAACATTCCAGAGCAGTCGTGACATTTATTTGTGTGGTAAAATGTTGCATTCAGTGGAGGCAGGCGTCAGCCTCAGATGAAGCGGACATGTCGGGGACATGGCGCCGTAATATTGGATAATTATCAGGCTTCAAGCATGGTGGCTTGAGTGTGTTGTTGGTGAAATAGGAGTAATTTTTGAAAGTATTGGAAGGTTGTGGTATTTTTGAGAAATATGAATGCATAGTATTTTGAAAGTGTAACTTTCTGGATTTTTATGTCACGACCTTGCTAAACTCATCCTACCCGTGTAAAATCACTTGATATAAATTACAAGGAGTATTTTTCTTTTCATGATGAGCTTAAGGTATTCTACAGTCAAATCAGTATTTATACAAACATTTGGTTGAGACAGTCACTAAACGTAAAATCAGTGAGATTATTTATTGGAATATTAATTTGTTGATAAAATCTGATTTATCATAACATAATTGATTAGTTATACATTTGATCCAAATCTAATAACAGTGCTACGATATGAACCGTTTGATATTAGAAAGTGTGTGAAATCAGTGTGATGCGTGATATGGACACGCTTGGACATTTACTTAGTGTATAAGACTCTCCTTTCTTTAGAGTGATGTGTTATTCATTGAGCATAGACAGTAGGAATCTTAGGGCAAGAGACTCCATTATTAGCTGCCCTAGAGATTTAGGCAGGGGTGCCATGATTTTTTTTCTTTTATTTAATAAAAGTGGAAGGTTTTTATGAACGTTGTGTGTCATTTTTCATCCTTCTTATATTCAAGCGGGGATCTCGAATTCAGTTCGCACCATTAGCCCATACTCAGTTTTCCCTGAGATTTTCCAAGTCTCGTGCTCAACTGTTTTCGAGATTCTCGCATATGTGGGCGTTGGTCTCCGGACCAACGGGCACAACCATTCGAAACCGTAATAAGCAACAAACCAACAACATACCGCTGCGTTATTTCTTAAATGTAATTGCCCTTTCTGGTGACGTCTTAGTGCAGTAACTTGGTGTAACAAATATGTATTTTGAAGTAAACAATATGACGTACATTGCAATTCAATTGTTTAAATAATCCAAAATGGTGCTCGTTCGAATTTTTGAAAATATATATTTTACTTCACGCATCCCATTGAAGCTATAGTATTGACATTTGATAGGTGACAGTCAAGCAGGGGTCAGTGGATTATCCTCCTTACAGTCCCGATCTCTCTCCTTGCGATTGTCACGTGTTTGGTCCATTGATGAGTTCCTGAAAGGTAGGCGTAATTTCACCACTTATCAAGTGGTTCTTGATGCTGTGAAAGAGTGGTATCACCAGCAATGAGAGCGTCCTCCTTCGCGGAGAGTAGAAGGAAGCTTGCCTGAACAGTGGAGACTGTTGTGATGCCGTGTAGCCTATATTGTGGACATCAGTTTAAATATGTTTTATCTAAACCAGGCTGTTCCAAATCCATGAGTTTGAGTATGCGTACACGCGAGTACTCAGCAGAAATGCTTGGAGCACATTTGGAGAGGGACTGGGGGTGAGAGCCAATACGTCACTGGGCGAAGGTCATAACACAAGTTCATGCGCTTCCTGCCAATCATGATGTATCAACCGCGAGGTGACGGCAGACCCCAAGAGCAGAGCTGTATTGCATGTTGCAGGTTTACTCACGGAAGGCGGCGAGTACTCCGCTGCTCACGCGCGAGTTGCTCGGCTGGAACAGCCTGATCTAAACAACCCTTCTAATAATTCATAACAATCTTGTGGTTTTAACTTCCCTTTAAACTTCTGCGGCTTTAGAGACGCCACGCCGGGGTGCCAGAATTTGCCCTGAAGGGGATCTTTAACGTGTCGTTAATCTATTGATACGGCTCCCTCACTCTTAAATGCCAAGCGACTGCGCCAAGATTCGATCCCACAACCTTGGACATAGCAGGCGAGAGCTATCGGAACACAGACATATACGGGGAAGCTAACAAGGATACACCACGCACAGTATAGGCTATCACTAATTTTATTGGGCTTTGGTGAGTAAAAGTGCATTTCTAAAGTATGAAATGGTATAGCCAGTAACTTAAACATGTATGTTGATACAGAAGGGTCGGGTGCTCACTGTAGATAGGTTACTTAGAAGCTTAATGTTGCCTTGTTCGTTTCTCCAGTAGCCTATTAGTAGAAGCTTTTCAATGTGAGAAGCCCGCCTCGTTGCGTTGTGGCTATCATTCTTGGCCCGGGTTCGATTTCCGGCTATGCCAAGAATTTAAATTCTAGTCTGAGGGCTGGACGGGGTACACTCAGCCTCGAGAGGCAAAACTGAGAAGATGTGGGTTCGATTCCTACCTCGGCGATCTCGGAAGTGGTTTTCCGAGGTTTCCCACTTCTACTCCAGGCAAATGCCGGGATGGTTCCTAACTTAAGGCCACAGACGCTTCCCACCCAAATCCTACTTCAATTACAAACACACACATTAATTAATTCATGTATTTATTTCAGGCACTAGGAAATTTATTGCAATTTAATTGGGTACCGGTAGTCTACAGTTGTGTTGGCCGACTGAAAAGTGATTACACTTATATATTAGTTAGGCAACACTGAAAAATGGCTTCTAATATTTCAATTGCTAGTTTCTGTATCACATTGTTTTTAGTCGGTGAACTTGTAAACGGGAGGAGCCCAATTATCTTGGGTGCTTAATATTAACACAATCTACTCAAAATACCGAAGTAAATACAATTGTTTACACGTTTCATCACATATGATAAAATGAAATGGGAGGATGAAAAGTTTTGTTCGCCATGCAAACATTTTCTGAACGAGACGAATTATTTAGTTCTTATGGCCATGTTTATAGTTATACAAAATTAAATACAGTAGACTAGTAGTAAGAAATAACTCACTGTCTTGGCGGGTTGTTGCTATTCTGTACTGTGTGGTTCTTATTACTATGGGGAGTTCATTAGTGAGAGTAAAGCTGTGTAACACAAATCAATGGCTGACACGTCTGGTTACAAAACGTTCCTGTTGTTGACTGCCTCCTTCAACAGTCGTGAGTAGATTATCCCATCTTAAGCAACATAACTTTTTAAAAAAATCACACTGAGGAGAGTCGCTGTCAGCGTCGGGATCCGATCCACCGATTTCCGGACTTGATGCTGCTTCCCTTCAGCTAGGCGCAGGATAGTTAATATCTCTTCCATTCAACGGACCTACCTACCTTATTCTACAGGCCGCAGTCGACAGCCTCCCAACTGCTACAGCATAATCTCTTCCACGACTTGTACGAAGAAATAGTCTGAATTAAAGCCTAGAGAGCACACGTACCTGTGAAGGTGGAACTAGTGAAGATTCTTACGATCTTGGAGCTAACTGGAGGAAGACTCTCCAGCGACCCTGCGAAAATCAAGTCAATAGTGCGGTCGTCCATGCTGGTCGTTGTCTTCAGCTACTTTATTTCCCTTCAGACATCTGAAAATAAGAAATGATACATGTAAACCAACTAAAATGGACAGGTTTATTCAACAGTTTATCTTATCCTGAAGTAAGCTGTTGTTAATATGAATCGTTGGAGCCGATGCCGAACATATCCCAAGCGCCTAGCTGAAGCATCGTGCAACACACGGTGTGATTTCATGGAACATGGATTCTACAGTTCCACACCGTTGCCAGATGCAGTGAGTTTGCCAGCAAACACAACTCACCAGTCACCACCTCGTGGTGTAGTGGCTATCATGTTTGACTGTCGCCCCAGGGGTCTGTGTTTGATTCCCAGTTCTGCCAATAAATTTAATTCTGGTCTGAGGACTGGTACAGGGTGCACTCGGCCTCGTGAGGCAAAACTGATAGGAGATGGGTTCAACCCCCTAGCCATCCTGCAGGTGGTTTTCCGTAGTTTCCCCATTTCTGCTCCAGGTAAATGCTGGGATGGTACCTAGATTAATGCCACGGCCCAATTACATATGCCGAATGATTCAACAGCCCCTTTCAATATCGTTTGCTACAACCCAACTAACGCGTGTTGGCAGGAAGGTAGATATTTCTCTCCATGCATCCCGTATGGTACTAATGCACTGCAAGCATATCCTACAAGCGATAGGCCTACTGAACACTATTATTTTTCCCTCGATGTGACAACAGACTAATACCAGGGAAAAATAACAATGTTCAGTATCGTTTGCAGGATATGCTTGCAGTGCAGTAGTACCATACGGGATGCAGGCAGAGAAATATCGACCTTCCTACCAACACGTGTTAGTTGGGTTGCAACAAACTATATTGGAAGGGGCTGCTGAATCATCCGGTATACACCCTAATCCAACAATCACAATAACACAGATAGCATACACATTCAAGTACACGGGGCTACATGATTACGATGTTGCAAGGCCCCTAAATTAATCAGCTGACGAAAACAAAATACGACTGTAATTTCCGCTGTTGCCTCTACAATGTAACGATACTTCAATTTTGTAACGATTACTGCCATGTAATGATTACAGAAAGCACAGACTACACTGGACATTAGATTCAGCAACAACACGAGCAAATGCTATTTCTCAAACAGACGTGAGGTTTATAGGACATGAAGTGGACTTGTTTCACTGCTAACTCCCAAATGTATGAATAACTCCAATCAAGCAATAACTGGCCTTGCCGGGAAGTAGGCTACATTTTATTGCGGTCAACATTTACATTTCCAGTAAGGAAGGTACCGTATATGTTAACATTGTATCCGTTTAGATGCCTGAAATAGCTATAATACCGAGGAATTCTAACCACTTTGCATATTTACTACTGTATATCATGGCTGCTATTTGAGCACATACAATATTTGAACGAAACTGGTAATAAATAATCGGCTAACCTTGTTGCAGTCAAATGCCGCGTCAGGGATTGTACTTAATCTACCGCCGAAGACCGTGTCGACTGTCGAAATTTGTCGCCACCCCATCTCCCGGAGCGATGAGAAAGAATGGTGTTGGATTATTACAGGAATACAATTGGTAGGGGAACTCTCCAGTCAGTCAACACAAATTGGTCCAAGATGACAGGGCGGGGGTGCAATGTGTGTAATATAAATACAGTACTGTACGTAAATAAACACTCCTGAAAACAATTACATGTATCAGTTATAATCACTATTAAATCATGGGCAATTTAGGATTACACGTTTCAACCGCCAAGCGGTCATCATCAGATCCTGATCACTGGGTTTGAGGTTTATATTTATGCACAAATGTTAGTCGATGTGGTCTTATTATACTTAATATAATGAGACTCATTAATGTTTATATTACCCCCGCCCAGTAATTTGGGCAAATTAGTGTAGACCGACTGAAGAGTTACAACTAACAGTTTGTAGAGGCAACACTGAAAAAATGGCTTCAATACCTTACGTTTTTGGTAGGGGGAGCCAAAGAACCCAGAGATCCCAGAGAAAACCAATCCCAAACCTCGGGATACAGTGATGAACAGCCGCTGTCTTTACATCTGATTAGGGATGTCTTTGAAATTTAATTTTGATTCCGTTTAAATTTTGCATGCTGGTAGCTGAGGTAGTACACATTCCAAAAATGAAAACCACATCGACCCAGTTTAATATATTGGGTTGGCCTACTAAGACGTCCATCTCAAATATCTTCGAATTCGCTGCAGATAATCGACATTCCATTTTCACATCTATGAATAGTGATCTCATAGAACGATGTGAAACAACTCTAGTCATTTCAGCCCCCATCACGGCAGTTAATCATTGGAAAAATTGAGCGGTGAAAGTGAGACTAGGACCCTGTTGAATAGCGCGCCACCAGTACATAGCAAGTTCACGTTGCAATCACACTGAAAGACGGCAAGGTTTCTCTTTTTCTCCAGAATTTCTAAAATATTTTCCTGCTGAATGTGTCTCTTGATTTACTATCGTGCTTGGGACTGAACACATTAGGCCTATAGTTCTATTTTAAAAGTTAGCCATTACAACTACATTTTGTGTTTCTTGTTGTCAATTCACTTTAGGGAAATGAGATATTTTGATCATCAGCCCCGTGTGTTCTACAGAAAGTTGGATTTGTCTGATAACCTGTGTTTTGTGGTGACTGTAGTAGCGTGTTACTGGAATTTTAAGGTGGGAGATTGAGTTATGCGCCTCGGGACTTGAATCACGGTACAATCCCAACATTTACCTGGAGGGAGTGCGGGAAAATCCGGGGAAAACCGCAATCATGAGGGTCGCTGTCAGGGCCGGGATACGATCTCCGAAATCTCAGCTCCCCCGTACAGAAATAGCACGTCTAAGCTGCAAGGTGGGGTTAACGCATGCGCGTTCTTATGTAATGTTGTATCCACTTTTCCAATTAATTTTTGGTAAATCCGGCAAGTTTGCAATAATTAATGGCAAAGACGTAGAAGACATCGAACCTCCTATGAAAAAACTGGCGTTAAGAACTGAAAGTTGTACCATACATTTTTCTTGTCTCCACAGGTACTTCAAAGAAGCTGAAAAGAAGAGGATCCCAACCAAGAGGGTAGCAAACCCATCTGGAAGTTTATAGCTACAATAGCTCCCGTACCACACCAATGGCAACTCGTAATCAGCTTAGAACTAGCATTCCTGCTATTGATAACAATTCTAGGACCACGAACAAAACTTTCATGGGAATTAAACATAACTTTAGAGCAGCTATGAGTGTTGTAGTAGCAACTACATTTACAGGCCAAGGACATACGTATTTGGAAGGAAGGAAGATTGTAGTTTTACGTGACCGTGAATCTTGTGATTATGAGCCACGGGACCTCCATTTTACGTGGAATCCGAACCACAGGACATGGCATTTCACTTCGAAAATCTCACATGCATTGACCGGGAATCGAACCCGGACCGCCTTGGTGAGATGCATACAGCTAGACCGATATGTATTTGGTCATCAGCCTCGTATGAGTATTGAACTTTGTCTGATAACGTATTTTATATTGCTCTACAGTATGTTGTAGTGTGTGTAGGTGAAACTAGGATTGGGATAGTTACCGCATGACAAGGTACTGTGCCTATGTAGCATTTCCCTGGAGTGAGTGTAGGAAACTGGGGGAAATCCATATTCAGGATAGTAGTTGCAACGTGTGTAATGCCACTTGACACACTCAGCTACAGTGGAATTCGCACTTGAATAGAGCATATTCTTAACGCATAGCTTGACCATGTGTAGATGTAGAGGCCTATAAACTATAGTGATGCCAGCTTCGGTGGCGTAGTTGGTAGCATGCTCAGCTTCTATGCCCAAGATCGCGGGTTCAAATCCGGCCGAAGTCGTCGGAATTTTAAGAGCGTTAAAAATCCCTCAGTATGCCTTCCTTCGGAGGGGAAGTAAAGCCGGCGGTCCCATGACATAGATTTATGGCATGTTAAAGAACCTTACACTAATTACACATGTGTGAAACTAAATTGTATAGGTTAAGAATGTAAACAACGCTGTTAGGTTCCTACGTTCGTTGCCAAGAGCCGACTGTGGTGGCGTCTGGTAGCTAAGTTCTGAACTAGTAGTCGTTGACGGTGGCGTTTGGCGGCTAAAGTAGGAACTACTTGAAATTAAAAGTCTGCAGTCCTCACTTGAATTGAAAACAGATAACACGCACTAATACAGTCATCACAATTAACACCGGTTATCTGACAGATTCTACACACACCCAAAGTACACGGGGCTACATGACCGCGTTGTCGCAGCCCCTATACTAAGAAACCAACCAACCAACCAACCAAACTATAGTGATGATGATGATAATAATTGTTGTTTAAAGGGGCCTAACATCCAGGTTATATGCCCCCAATGGTTTGGGTGGTAGTTAAGATGTGAAATGTAGGCTACTAGAACTAAATCTAACTACAGACTTACAGACTAGAAGAACAAATGGCAAACAAAGAAGAGAAAATGTAAATAAAAGGTAGGACGAATAGAAATGCCCTCAACCCTCAAAGAATGAGGAATGAGGGACTTGGAAGAGCCATGAAAGGCAGATAGGAAAGGGAAAGAGGAGAGGGTGCACCTCAAAGGCAATGGAAAAAGGAGAAAAACCGGACCCAGCTCAGGGATCCCTCGGAGTCGCCTACGCCCGAGCTCATCAGCCGTGAGTCCTTGAGGGTGGGCACTAACCAGGGTGGTGCATTCTTGGAATGCACGGTACCTGAGATCACAATTTTGAATACTTTTGCACGTTCTTTCCTTCCTTTTTGTCAAACACCAACAGTGATCATTTGTTTTCTCCTCTATGTGCAAATTTCTTATATTTTGTGTGAGTATGTTTCAGATATATATTCTGTGACCCACCTAGCGTCATATAACAACAAATCTCTGAAGCTCTTCAACTCTTCCTCGCGCAAGAGGAATTCCACATCCATTTGGCTACCAGATACTGTTGTCAACTCTTTGAAGACCAGCTCAGCAAAAGAAGATTATTTTTTTTCTTTAAAGTTGGTTATGCTGATATGTATACCTCTTGTTTCCTACCCCCACTCTCTCCCCCTTCTTGGACCCTCCGTGCTCTGCTGAGCTCACTCACTTCTTCGTCGGCAGTTGACTCGATCAGTCAAAGCTCCTCTCGAGCTTAGCCTCCTCAAACCAAGAGGCACACACTCTTCTACGCCATGTTGGCTAGATAGTCTGCATAAGGAACTTCACTTCGACATGCAACAAAGATAAGTACCATTTTTAAAAAGTTTTAACCTCATCTTCATGGTTTTAACTTCCAAGTGCTTTTAATTGTGGGCAGTGTGAAATTGTTTACTTGGGGCAATAATCATTCTTCGTGGGATTTGCCATGTTGAGCTTTTCCTTGTATTAGCCAACCTTACTATAAAAGAGCTTTTCTTAAGCGATTCAAACGAGAAACCCTCTCGCTACGTGGGATATTATCTAATACCCACTGCCTATAATTATAGAACTATTTCCTCCGTTGGATTTTCTCAACCCCATTTTCTGCTAAGGTCGTTCTGGAACCTTCTAGAACTTGTTCTCTATCTACGAGTCTTGTCGTCAAGTATTGTTCACGCACTGTGAAAATGCTAGTTAAAATGAGGAATCTTCCTTATAAATAATTGCAATAACTTTCTTTTTCATGAACTTTAGTGTTTCTATAGTGAACTTTGAATCCATCTTCATAGACTATAGTGTTAATCAGTGCTTGCTCCACTTTTCTACCGCGTCGCGATCGTCCGGTTATATTAAATACGGCCATGACCATTGTTCCTATATCCCAATGATCTTTCCTTAACCTTCTACTAACAACCATTATTTATGAAATTGTAACTTTCTATAAGGTGTTACTCACGAAGTGCCCTTCCAACTTTGCTAGTTTAACATTAATTAAATTCTGCATAATTGCTTGTGTGATACAAGCTTTAAATCACGTTGTTCCTTTCCTATACATAGGGAAAACAATTCTCTACACTCTTGAGAGAGTCATGTTCAGGTTTCACGAAATGGAAACTGTCCCATTTTTCTCGTGATTCCCAATTAAACATAGGAAGTCTAGAAACTTCCTTTTCACTTTCTCCAGGTTTCACAGTAAGTGACCTGCTCTCTTTGTATAGTTCTCATATATTAACTCTGTATAAATATAAGAAGTTGTAGGAACTTCCTTTTTCTTTATGTTTTACAGTTTGTTATCTTCGAAGTTGTTATTCTCGTTAGAATGTTCTTTCGAAGGTTTCGTATGGTACACTGCTTGTACTCCTGTAAATGTTAAAACTTTAATTATTCCATTTTGCCTATTTATGAAATCTTACCAAGATTTTAATACACGGTTTAAAAAACCTTAAAAATTGTCAATTGCCTGGAGCAACTGTTTAATGTGGAGAGGTCTGCGACCCTATTTGTTAAAAAGTTCAAACGAACTATGTCTATTAAAATCATATTGCATAATTGTTAATTTCCTCAAACTTCCTGCATTGTTAAATAAATTAGATATTTATTTTTGGATTCATCATTTCTCTGACACTACAGTTAGGCAGGATCCTGGCTTTCCTAGCTCCTCCTAGGTTTATGCCCTCGTTAATGCTTAATAAAGCTTTTACTATTTGTCTGGCCAGATCATCACCCTTCCCTATAGTACTTTCATTCGTGCTTGGGAGGAAATACACTACAGGTTCTCTCTGGCAAACTGCCCAAGCCTTATCTGCGGCTCCCGTTAGCCTCGACCAAGCTCGTAGCCATTTTAGGTATCCGAGCACATATTTGCAGTGGCAACCACCTTTAAGTGTGTTTAACCCTAAACTTATTACTTTTGTGGGACTCTCCTTCTATTCTTCTATCCTTCTTTTCCAATCCCAAATCTACTTCCTTCTCTTAATCATCTTCCCTTGGTGGGTGGGTTATTCCCTAGCCTATAATCTACCCAAAATTTGGTACCAGAAACCCGGGAGAGTCCATTTTTTATGTCCATTGTTTGTCAAGTGTCATTTGACAATACTTTGCAAATTTTTAATATCTCCTTTGGATCTTTCAGCTATATCTACGTCATGCAAAGCCTGTGAACGGGAAGGAGGCCGCTCCTGTCTCCTTTGGGGTGTCCTGTTCTTTCTACTCTTTCGCTGTTGCCAACCTGACAGCATCTCCAAGGTTCTACAGTTTCGTGAGTTGTATTTCAATTTATTCTTTTCGTCATGGCTCCTGCCGAAAAAGATGAAACTCTCATTGCTAGACGTTCTTCTTATAAAGGGCAACTCACTAGATTCCGAAATTTCATCAGCAAATTAAATCCCGCCGAGTGTGATTTAGATATCTTGACTCATCGCCTTAAGTTGTACGAACGGTCTTATGATTATTATGACCAAATTCAAACCGAGATTGAATCCGCTTGTCCAGAACTGCAATTGGACCGGGATGAGGTCGAACCCTTGTACTTTGAAGGAATTGCAAAGGCCCACCAACTGATCCGCAATATCTCAGAACCGGACACTAGGGTCATCAATCCGGCCCAGTTCGTACCCGCTTCAGTTCACGAGAACAAACCGAAACCGTTACTTCCCAAGATAAGCCTACCGCACTTCTCAGGCAAGGAAGGTGAATGGTATTCTTTTTACGAACTTTACTGCTCTTTAATTCATGAAAATATCGAGATCCCAGACATACATAAATTTTACTATCTCCGCACGTCTTTGGAATCCGAGGCCTTGACCTTGGTAGAGTCACTGCCTTTAAGCGCAGACAACTACCACATCGCCTTTAATCTCCTTAAAGAGAGATATGGCAATTTACGTTTGAGTGTCGCTCGACACATCCGCTGTCTCTTCAACTTACCTGCCGTAAAACCTAATGACGTCACATCTTTAAGAGACCTCTTAGATTCTATGCAGTTAAATGTCAGAGCGTTATACCAGCTAAAACAGCCTGTCCAAACATGGGACACCATACTTATTCACCTAGCTACATCAAGATTCGATTTTTCGACACTGAAGGCCTGGGAGATCGAACTCGCTCGCAAGGAAGAATTTTCCTTCGAACACCTTGTCTCGTTTCTCAACAGTCGATGTCAATTCCTTACAGCACTCGCATTTCAGTGCGAAAAAGTCGAAACGAATCCTCAGTGTCAAATTTTTGAAAAAAAACTTGCTTCTTCAAAGGGACATCAGCCCCCATTTGTCGAAAACAAACAAACCCGTTCTTCTTTCAATCATTCAAGAGAAGATATCAGGCCGCTTAACAAATCGTTAAAATGCACGCTCTGTAAAAAGCTTCACACATTGTATTTGTGCAAATCCTTTAAAGAATTGTCTGTCGAAGATCGAAGAAAGTTTGTCTTAAACAGCAAGCATTGTTTCAATTGCTTATCACCTAAGCATTCTTCTTCGAACTGTACGTCATTAAATCTTTGTTTTCATTGTAAAAAACCGCATCATTCGTTATTGCACGTTCACGATAAATCGAGGTCATCAGCACCTGCCTCTTTAAGCTCCTTGCAGAGCCGCTCCGAACAAACTAATGCTTCTTCCTGCATTTCCAACGCCGACACTTTTCATAGTGCGCAAACCCTGTTGACCACTGTGCAATTTGAAATCCAAGATAGATTTGGAAATTGGTTCAAAACCCGTGGTCTTCTCGATTCCGCTTCAACGCACAACTTTGTTTCGAAATCGTTGATTAAAAAACTAGGTCTTTCGTCATCGCCTACTTCTATCAATGTGACCGGCATTGACAATTTGAAAACTCAAGTTTTGCAGTCTTCAAAATTGAAAATTAGAGACGTTTGCCAAAGAAACACCAATCTTAATCTAAACTGTCTCATTCTTACCAGTATCGGCAAGGACACTCCAAGTCACTCCATCAATACCTCCGGATTAAAGATTCCTTCGCACTTAAGGTTAGCCGATCCTCAGTTTAATGCTCAAGGTCCCATTGATGTGCTTTTCAGTGCCAATGTTTTTTGGAATTGCATTCGCAAACAAACACGCAAGTTATCTTCAACCGTGGTCGCTAGAGACACCGATTTTGGTTGGGTTATTACTGGTGGAATTCAACATCCCAGTGTTCAAACCAAAACGCAATGTCATTTCGTCACAGCTGACATAAATCCCATTTCTGAAAAAGAGAACGCTCATGTTTCAGATTTCAATATTTTTGAAAACCACTTGTCGAAACGATGTCTTATCGTGAACAACTGCGTTAACCCTGTAAGTTGTTTAAATGGCTTTTCTTTCTTCCCGCACAAAATCGCAATTCAAGTTCGCCTTGCTTTGTGTTATTTCGTCTATCTTTTTATGTCATTTTTTATAGCAGTTAATTGCTTAAACTATTCCTCGAAAACTATCTTCCCCTTGTGTAAAACCATGGCTATCAGTCACCATCACTTTGCTGTACGCTATGTTTCACTTCTTTCGTTATGTAGAAGGATGGCCACGGCCGGCTCCTCCCCCCTTCCTCGCAATTGGAAGTCGCTCATGAAACCGATAGAAACTCTGAATTCTATAGCATCTAGAATAACTATTCTTATGCATAACCTTCGTCTCAATGTCCCAGCTTGTCTTCTTTGCTCGGAAGAATTAAGCTTCTTTTTGTTGAAAATTGTTCGATTTCGTGATTCTCTCAATTATGCGAAATTGATTTTCTACTTTATTTCATATAGCTTTAAATTGCTTTTTCACGTCCAAGTTACGATTGACTGCATGTCGTGTGACTCGTTCTGCTTTAAGTTACAGCTGATTCACCAAATGTTGTGTGTGCACTTTGAACTGCTTGTTTTTCAGACTCGTGTGTATACCAGTCTGAGGAATGCCAAGTTGTTTATTTCCTGTACGCTTGACACAGTTCAAAGCAAGTTTCTCTTATCTCAACTTTGGCTGATTGCCAAGCATTGTCTAGCGAGTTGCTACTGCAAGTACGGAAGCTGTTTACCTACTTCCCAAAATAAACTCGTCCCGCTTAAGGACTCTGTCAGCTATTTATATGTCTTATCTCGTTGTACTATGTGTGTCAAGGCCGTGCTTATTTACGTCTTCCGCTTACTCACGCTCGTATCTTACAACTGCTTTGATCCCTGTTTCAAAACTTCGTTACGTATTTATCACGCGTTCATGTATTGCAATTTGCTTGCATATTTTGCGATCTTAATGTTCATTGATGAACAAACTTGTTTTTTCTCGACGTCACATTCGATGTGTTTTTGTAATCATACTTGCCATGTCACGTTTTTCGATGACTTAAGTAATTTTCTGAGTAAACCCTTTGATGCTCATTATGTCTTGAGGTCATTGTTTATGGCTACTCGTTTGTTACCTATGGCGTTCTTGCTCTCTACTCGCATAGTTCCTTTGTTTATTTGGTATATTCTTGTCCTGAATAGATGTACTTGTTCCTATACGCTTTGTTTAAACTTGCCAATTCTTCTTTCTCATCGTATCGCAATCTTTACTAGTGCTTTATTTTTCTCGGCTTCCAGCTATTTCGTGATTGAAAGTGTCGTTAATTCTCACCTTTTAACTCCGCTTTCCAATGACCCTGATGACCTCCTTCCACTCACACCTGGTCACTGTCTTACACGCCCTTCTCTATCTGCCCTTCCTCCCCTTCCCATTTCTTTCAGGGATTTTGATCTACCTATTGTTTGGCGTAAACTTGAAGCCCTCCGTAATTCTTTTTGGAAGAGGTGGAACTTGGAATATTTAACTTCCTTGCAGGGGAGACAGAAGTGGTTTCTTTCCAGTCCCGACATTCAAGTAGGAGACTTGGTCTTGGTTAGGGATATTTCACCCCCCCCCCCCCCCTAGTCTGGCCTTTTCGAAAAGTGACTAAGTGTTACCCTGGAAGAGATAGGAGAGTCAGGGTATTCAGAGTCTTGACCAATAATGGTCAGTTCACAAGACCACTTTTCTTTAATTACTGTATCACTCTTAAATGTTTAATTGCTTATTTGTTCCCTGTTGGTGTCTGGCCCTCCCAGTATGGTGCATTCTTGGAATGCACGGTACCTGAGATCACAATTTTGAATACTTTTGCACGTTCTTTCCTTCCTTTTTGTCAAACACCAACAGTGATCATTTGTTTTTTCCTCTATGTGCAAATTTCTTATATTTTGTGTGAGTATGTTTCAGATATATATTCTGTGACCCACCTAGCGTCATATAACAACAAATCTCTGAAGCTCTTCAACTCTTCCTCGCGCAAGAGGAATTCCACATCCATTTGGCTACCAGATACTGTTGTCAACTCTTTGAAGACCAGCTCAGCAAAAGAAGATTATTTTTTTTCTTTAAAGTTGGTTATGCTGATATGTATACCTCTTGTTTCCTACCCCCACTCTCTCCCCCTTCTTGGACCCTCCGTGCTCTGCTGAGCTCACTCACTTCTTCGTCGGCAGTTGACTCGATCAGTCAAAGCTCCTCTCGAGCTTAGCCTCCTCAAACCAAGAGGCACACACTCTTCTACGCCATGTTGGCTAGATAGTCTGCATAAGGAACTTCACTTCGACATGCAACAAAGATAAGTACCATTTTTAAAAAGTTTTAACCTCATCTTCATGGTTTTAACTTCCAAGTGCTTTTAATTGTGGGCAGTGTGAAATTGTTTACTTGGGGCAATAATCATTCTTCGTGGGATTTGCCATGTTGAGCTTTTCCTTGTATTAGCCAACCTTACTATAAAAGAGCTTTTCTTAAGCGATTCAAACGAGAAACCCTCTCGCTACGTGGGATATTATCTAATACCCACTGCCTATAATTATAGAACTATTTCCTCCGTTGGATTTTCTCAACCCCATTTTCTGCTAAGGTCGTTCTGGAACCTTCTAGAACTTGTTCTCTATCTACGAGTCTTGTCGTCAAGTATTGTTCACGCACTGTGAAAATGCTAGTTAAAATGAGGAATCTTCCTTATACACACATCAAAAAAAGTTTTGCATCACCTCGGTTCCCAGATCTCCGGCATATAGACGTTGACTGTGTATATTGTATCAAAGATACAGTCCCTTTGACTGTTCATAGATGTCACTAAAACTGCTCAAAGATGTAAACAACCATGCATGAGCAGGGCCTATTAGACGGAGGGGGTACGACAGCCGATCAGTTCCAGTCATTCCACCAGGACGAAGGTACGCTGCTCATGTTGTCTGTAGTTCTACCATGCCTAGAAGGTCAATACCGCAGTTCGATCGCGTCCGCATTGTTACTTTGTGTCAAGAAGGGCTCTCAACAAGGGAAGTTTCCAGGCGTCTCAGAGTGAACCAAAGCGATGTTGTTCGGACATGGAGGAGGTACAGAGATACAGGAACTGTCGATGGCAGGCCTCGCTCAGGCCGCCCAAGGGCTACTACTGTAGTGGATGACCGCTACTTACGGATTGCCGCTCGGAGGAACCCTGACAGCAATGCCACCATGTTGAATAATGCGTTTCGTTCAGCCACAGGACGTCGTGTTTCAACTCAAACTGTGCGCAATAGGCTGCATGATGCGCAACTTCACTCCCGACGTCCATGGCGAGGTCCAGCTTTGCAACCCCGACACCATGCAGCGCGGTACAGATGGGCCCAACAACATGCTGAATGGACCCCACAGAATTGGCATCAAGTTCTCTTCACCGATGAGTGTCGCATATGCCTTCAACCAGACAATCGTCGGAGACGTGTTTGGAGGCACCCTGGTCAGGCTGAACGTCTTAGACACACTGTCCAGCGAGTGCAGCAAGGTGGTGGTTCCCTGATGTTTTGGGGTGGCATTATGTGGGGCCGACGTACGCCACTGGTGGTCATGGAAGGCTCCGAAACGGCTTTACGATACCTGAATGACATCCTCCGACCCATAGTGCACCCATATCGGCAGAATATTGGAGAGGCATTTGTCTTCATGGACGACAATTCTCGACCTCATCGTGCACATCTTGTGAATGCGTTCCTTCAAGATAACGACATTGCTCGACTACAGTGGCCAGCATGTTCGCCAGACATGAACCCTATCGAACATGCCTGGGATATGTTGAAAAGGGCTGTTTATGGACGTCTTGACCCACCAACCACTCTGAGAGATTTACGCCGAATTGTCGTTGAGGAGTGGAACAATTTGGACCAACAGTGTCTTGATGAACTTGTGGATAGTATGCCACGACGAATACAGGCATGCATCAATGCAAGAGGACGTGCTACTGGGTATTAGAGGTAGTGGTGTGTACTGCAATCTGGACCACAAATGCTGAAAGTCTAGCTGTATGATGGTACAACATGCAATGTGTGGGTCTCATGAGCAATAAAACGAGCTGAAATGTTGTTTGTGTTGATCTCTATTCCCTTTGTATTTAAAGGTTCCGGAACTCTTGGAACCGAGGTGATGCAAAACTTTTTTTGATGTGTGTAAATAATTGCAATAACTTTCTTTTTCATGAACTTTAGTGTTTCTATAGTGAACTTTGAATCCATCTTCATAGACTATAGTGTTAATCAGTGCTTGCTCCACTTTTCTACCGCGTCGCGATCGTCCGGTTATATTAAATACGGCCATGACCATTGTTCCTATATCCCAATGATCTTTCCTTAACCTTCTACTAACAACCATTATTTATGAAATTGTAACTTTCTATAAGGTGTTACTCACGAAGTGCCCTTCCAACTTTGCTAGTTTAACATTAATTAAATTCTGCATAATTGCTTGTGTGATACAAGCTTTAAATCACGTTGTTCCTTTCCTATACATAGGGAAAACAATTCTCTACACTCTTGAGAGAGTCATGTTCAGGTTTCACGAAATGGAAACTGTCCCATTTTTCTCGTGATTCCCAATTAAACATAGGAAGTCTAGAAACTTCCTTTTCACTTTCTCCAGGTTTCACAGTAAGTGACCTGCTCTCTTTGTATAGTTCTCATATATTAACTCTGTATAAATATAAGAAGTTGTAGGAACTTCCTTTTTCTTTATGTTTTACAGTTTGTTATCTTCGAAGTTGTTATTCTCGTTAGAATGTTCTTTCGAAGGTTTCGTATGGTACACTGCTTGTACTCCTGTAAATGTTAAAACTTTAATTATTCCATTTTGCCTATTTATGAAATCTTACCAAGATTTTAATACACGGTTTAAAAAACCTTAAAAATTGTCAATTGCCTGGAGCAACTGTTTAATGTGGAGAGGTCTGCGACCCTATTTGTTAAAAAGTTCAAACGAACTATGTCTATTAAAATCATATTGCATAATTGTTAATTTCCTCAAACTTCCTGCATTGTTAAATAAATTAGATATTTATTTTTGGATTCATCATTTCTCTGACACTACAGTTAGGCAGGATCCTGGCTTTCCTAGCTCCTCCTAGGTTTATGCCCTCGTTAATGCTTAATAAAGCTTTTACTATTTGTCTGGCCAGATCATCACCCTTCCCTATAGTACTTTCATTCGTGCTTGGGAGGAAATACACTACAGGTTCTCTCTGGCAAACTGCCCAAGCCTTATCTGCGGCTCCCGTTAGCCTCGACCAAGCTCGTAGCCATTTTAGGTATCCGAGCACATATTTGCAGTGGCAACCACCTTTAAGTGTGTTTAACCCTAAACTTATTACTTTTGTGGGACTCTCCTTCTATTCTTCTATCCTTCTTTTCCAATCCCAAATCTACTTCCTTCTCTTAATCATCTTCCCTTGGTGGGTGGGTTATTCCCTAGCCTATAATCTACCCACAGGGCACACCATAAGAGGTGGGGCTACAAACACCCTGCCTCCTTTAGGGCTTGATCGGGAGGCAGGAGATACCATGAAAAGATAAACAAGAGGTTTAACACCTCGAAGAATGAGGGGATCAGAACAGATGAGACAAGGGCTAATTAAGGCGGAAAATTGAATGACTCCCTAAGCCTCAGACACCATAATATCGTCGGGCTCGGAAGAAAACAAGAGTTGACCAAGAGAGGACGACGGAAAGGATGATAGAGAGGAGCCTGGCACAAGCAATGCCGGACTCAGTTGGGGTCCGTGGTCGCCAAACCTCGACCTATTAGCCGTGAACCCCTGGGGGGCACAGTCCTCAGTGGATGGGCATGTACTTATAATTCCAAAATGGTTTTATACAATAAAATTAAGCAAACACCACGTACACGTACAATTTAATAAGCACGAAGTCGGATGCGAAATATAGTTAAGAAGCACCACAGGGAACCGGGATTGTTTTTTTATTTTTTATTTTTTACATTTTGTTCATAAGGCAACAATAACTTAGCATTAAGAAAGTTGTACTTCATTTGACCACCTCAAGGTGAAGTGACTAGCATTCTTGGCTGTCGCCCTGCAGGTCCGGGTTCGAATCCCGGCTATGCCAAGAAATTTGATTCTGGTCTGAGGGTTGAAACGGGGTAGACTTAGCATCTTGAGGTCCACTCAGACTATGTGTGCCTCTCTGGGCAGGCCGAGTCTGGTGGTGGTCCACAGCGGGTCCACTCAGACTATTTGTGCCTCTCTGGTCAGGCCGAGTCTGGTGGTGATCCACAGCGGGTCCACTCAGACTATTTGTGCCTCTCTGGTCAGGCCGAGTCTGGTGGTGATCCACAGCGGGTCCACTCAGACTATGAGTGCCTCTCTGGGCAGGCAGAGTCTGGTGGTGGTCCACAGTGGGTCCACTCAGACTATTTGTGCCTCTCTGGTCAGGCCGAGTCTGGTGGTGATCCACAGCGGGTCCACTCAGACTATGTGTGCCTCTCTGGTCAGGCCGAGTCTGGTGGTGGTCCACAGCGGGTCCACTCTGATTATGAGTGCCTCTCTGGTCCGGCCGAGTCTGGTGGTGGTCCGCAGTGGGCCCACTCAGACTATGTGTGCCTCTCTGGGCAGGCCGAGTCTGGTGGTGGTCCACAGCGGATCCACTCAGACTATGTGTGCCTCTCTGCTCAGGCCGAGTCTGGTGGTGGTCCACAGTGGGTCCGCTCAGACTATGTGTGCCTCCCTGGGCAGGCCGAGTCTGGTGGTGGTCCACAGCGGGTCCGCTCAGACTATGAGTGCCTCTCTGGGCAGGCCGAGTCTGGTGGTGGTCCACAGTGGGTCCGCTCAGACTAGGTGTGCCTCCCTGGGCAGGCCGAGTCTGGTGGTGGTCCACAGCGGGTCCGCTCAGACTATGAGTGCCTCTCTGGGCAGGCCGAGTCTGGTGGTGGTCCACAGCGGGTCCGCTCAGACTATGAGTGCCTCTCTGGGCAGGCCGAGTCTGGTGGTGGTCCACAGCGGGTCCGCTCAGACTAGGTGTGCCTCCCTGGGCAGGCCGAGTCTGGTGGTGGTCCACAGCGGGTCCACTCAGACTATGTGTGCCTCTCTGCTCAGGCCGAGTCTGGTGGTGGTCCACAGCGGGTCCGCTCAGACTATGAGTGCCTCTCTGGCCAGGCCGAGTCTGGTGGTGGTCCACAGCGGGTCCGCTCAGACTATGTGTGCCTCTCTGCTCAGGCCGAGTCTGGTGGTGGTCCACAGTGGGTCCGCTCAGACTATGTGTTCCTCCCTGGGCAGGCCGAGTCTGGTGGTGGTCCACAGCGGATCCGCTCAGACTATGTGTTCCTCTCTGGGCAGGCCGAGTCTGGTGGTGGTCCACAGCGGGTCCGCTCAGACTATGTGTGCCTCTCTGGGCAGGCCGAGTCTGGTGGTGATCCACAGCGGATCCACTCAGACTATGTGTGCCTCTCTGGCCACGCCGAGTCTGGTGGTGGTCCACAGTGGGTCCACTCAGACTAGGTGTGCCTCCCTGGGCAGGCCGCGTCTGGTGGTGGTCCACAGCGGGTCCGCTCAGACTATGTGTGCCTCCCTGGGCAGGCCGAGTCTGGTGGTGGTCCACAGCGGGTCCACTCAGACTATGTGTGCCTCCCTGGGCAGGCAGAGTCTGGTGGTGGTCCACAGCGGGTCCGCTCAGACTATGTGTGCCTCCCTGGGCAGGCCGAGTCTGGTGGTGGTCCACAGCGGGTCCACTCAGACTAGGTGTTCCTCCCTGGCCAGGCCGAGTCTGGTGGTGGTCCACAGCGGGTCCGCTCAGACTATGTGTGCCTCCCTGGCCAGGCCGAGTCTGGTGGTGGTCCACAGTGGGTCCACTCAGACTATGTGTGCCTCTCTGGGCAGGCCGAGTCTGGTGGTGGTCCACAGCGGGTCCACTCAGACTATGTGTGCCTCTCTGCTCAGGCCGAGTCTGGTGGTGGTCCACAGCGGGTCCACTCAGACTATGAGTGCATCTCTGCTCAGGCCGAGTCTGGTGGTGGTCCACAGTGGGTCCACTCAGACTATGAGTGCATCTCTGCTCAGGCCGAGTCTGGTGGTGGTCCACAGCGTGTCCGCTCAGACTATGTGTGCCTCTCTGCTCAGGCCGAGTCTGGTGGTGGTCCACAGCGGGTCCACTCAGACTATGTGTGCCTCCCTGCTCAGGCCGAGTCTGGTGGTGGTCCACAGCGGGTCCACTCAGACTATGTGTGCCTCCCTGGCCAGGCCGAGTCTGGTGGTGGTCCACAGTGGGTCCACTCAGACTATGTGTGCCTCCCTGCTCAGGCCGAGTCTGGTGGTGGTCCACAGCGGGTCCGCTCAGACTATGTGTGCCTCCCTGGCCAGGCCGAGTCTGGTGGTGGTCCACAGTGGGTCCACTCAGACTATGTGTGCCTCTCTGCTCAGGCCGAGTCTGGTGGTGGTCCACAGCGGGTCCACTCAGACTATGTGTGCCTCTCTGCTCAGGCCGAGTCTGGTGGTGGTCCACAGCGGGTCCACTCAGACTATGTGTGCCTCCCTGCTCAGGCCGAGTCTGGTGGTGGTCCACAGCGGGTCCACTCAGACTATGTGTGCCTCTCTGCTCAGGCCGAGTCTGGTGGTGGTCCACAGCGGGTCCACTCAGACTATGTGTGCCTCTCTGCTCAGGCCGAGTCTGGTGGTGGTCCGCAGCGGGTCCACTCAGACTAGGTGTTCCTCTCTGGGCAGGCCGAGTCTGGTGGTGGTCCACAGCGGGTCCGCTCAGACTATGTGTGCATCTCTGGCCAGGCCGAGTCTGGTGGTGGTCCAAAGCGGATCCGCTCAGACTATGTGTGCCTCTCTGGCCACGCCGAGTCTGGTGGTGGTCCACAGTGGGTCCACTCAGACTATGTGTTCCTCCCTGGGCAGGCCGAGTCTGGTGGTGGTCCACAGCGGGTCCACTCAGACTATGTGTGCCTCTCTGCTCAGGCCGAGTCTGGTGGTGGTCCACAGCGGATCCGCTCAGACTAGGTGTTCCTCCCTGGGCAGGCCGAGTCTGGTGGTGGTCCACAGCGGGTCCACTCAGACTATGTGTGCCTCTCTGGGCAGGCCGAGTCTGGTGGTGGTCCGCAGCGGGTCCACTCAGACTATGTGTTCCTCCCTGCTCAGGCCGAGTCTGGTGGTGGTCCACAGTGGGTCCACTCAGACTAGGTGTTCCTCCCTGGGCAGGCCGAGTCTGGTGGTGGTCCACAGCGGGTCCGCTCAGACTATGAGTGCCTCTCTGGGCAGGCCGAGTCTGTTGCTTGTCCACAGCGGGTCCACTCAGACTATGTGTGCCTCCCTGCTCAGGCCGAGTCTGGTGGTGGTCCACAGCGGGTCCACTCAGACTATGTGTTCCTCCCTGGGCAGGCCGAGTCTGGTGGTGGTACACAGCGGGTCCACTCAGACTATGTGTGCCTCTCTGCTCAGGCCGAGTCTGGTGGTGGTCCACAGCGGATCCGCTCAGACTAGGTGTTCCTCCCTGGGCAGGCCGAGTCTGGTGGTGGTCCACAGCGGGTCCACTCAGACTATGTGTGCCTCTCTGGGCAGGCCGAGTCTGGTGGTGGTCCACAGCGGGTCCACTCAGACTATGTGTTCCTCTCTGCTCAGGCCGAGTCTGGTGGTGATCCACAGCCCGTCCACTCAGACTATGTGTTCCTCTCTGCTCAGGCCGAGTCTGGTGGTGGTCCACAGCGGGTCCACTCAGACTATGTGTGCCTCTCTGCTCAGGCCGAGTCTGGTGGTGGTCCACAGCGGGTCCGCTCAGACTAGGTGTTCCTCTCTGCTCAGGCCGAGTCTGGTGGTGATCCACAGCCCGTCCACTCAGACTATGTGTTCCTCTCTGCTCAGGCCGAGTCTGGTGGTGGTCCACAGCGGGTCCACTCAGACTATGTGTGCCTCTCTGCTCAGGCCGAGTCTGGTGGTGGTCCACAGCGGGTCCGCTCAGACTATGTGTGCCTCTCTGCTCAGGCCGAGTCTGGTGGTGGTCCACAGCGGGTCCATTCAGACTATGAGTGCCTCTCTGCTCAGGCCGAGTCTGGTGGTGGTCCACAGCGGGTCCGCTCAGTCTATGTGTGCCTCTCTGGGCAGGCCGAGTCTGGTGGTGGTCCACAGCGGATCCACTCAGACTATGTGTGCCTCTCTGCTCAGGCAGAGTCTGGTGGTGGTCCACAGCGGGTCCACTCAGACTATGTGTTCCTCTCTGGCCAGGCCGAGTCTGGTGGTGGTCCACAGCGGGTCCGCTCAGACTATGTGTGCCTCTCTGCTCAGGCCGAGTCTGGTGGTGGTCCACAGCGGGTCCACTCAGACTATGAGTGCCTCTCTGCTCAGGCCGAGTCTGGTGGTGGTCCACAGCGGGTCCACTCAGACTATGTGTTCCTCTCTGGCCAGGCCGAGTCTGGTGGTGGTCCACAGCGGGTCCGCTCAGACTATGTGTGCCTCCCTGGGCAGGCCGAGACTGGTGGTGGTCCACAGCGGGTCCACTCAGACTATGAGTGCCTCTCTGCTCAGGCCGAGTCTGGTGGTGGTCCACAGCGGGTCCGCTCAGACTATGTGTGCCTCTCTGCTCAGGCCGAGTCTGGTGGTGGTCCACAGCGGATCCGCTCAGACTATGTGTGCCTCTCTGTCCAGGCCGAAACTGGTGGTGGTCCACAGTGGGTCCGCTCAGACTATGAGTGCATCTCTGCTCAGGCCGAGTCTGGTGGTGGTCCACAGCGGGTCCGCTCAGACTATGTGTTCCTCTCTGCGCAGGCCGAGTCTGGTGGTGGTCCACAGCGGGTCCACTCAGACTATGAGTGCCTCTCTGGGCAGGCCGAGTCTGGTGGTGGTCCACAGCGGGTCCACTCACACTATGTGTGCCTCTCTTCTCAGGCCGAGTCTGGTGGTGGTCCACAGCGGGTCCACTCAGACTATGAGTGCCTCTCTGGGCAGGCCGAGTCTGGTGGTGGTCCACAGCGGGTCCACTCAGACTATGTGTGCATCTCTGCTCAGGCCGAGTCTGGTGGTGGTCCACAGCGGGTCCACTCAGACTATGTGTGCCTCTCTGGTCAGGCCGAGTCTGGTGGTGGTCCACAGCGGGTCCGCTCAGACTATGTGTGCCTCTCTGCTCAGGCCGAGTCTGGTGGTGGTCCACAGCGGGTCCGCTCAGCCTATGTGTGCCTCTCTGCTCAGGCCGAGTCTGGTGGTGGTCCACAGCGGGTCCGCTCAGACTATGTGTGCCTCTCTGCTCAGGCCGAGTCTGGTGGTGGTCCACAGCGGGTCCGCTCAGACTATGTGTGCCTCTCTGCTCAGGCCGAGTCTGGTGGTGGTCCGCAGCGGGTCCACTCAGACTATGTGTTCCTCTCTGGGCAGGCCGAGTCTGGTGGTGGTCCACAGCGGGTCCACTCAGACTATGTGTTCCTCTCTGGCCAGGCCGAGTCTGGTGGTGGTCCACAGCGGGTCCACTCAGACTATGTGTGCCTCCCTGGGCAGGCCGAGTCTGGTGGTGGTCCACAGCGGGTCCGCTCAGACTAGGTGTTCCTCTCTGCTCAGGCCGAGTCTGGTGGTGGTCCACAGCGGGTCCGCTCAGACTATGTGTGCCTCTCTGGGTAGGCCGAGTCTGGTGGTGGTCCACAGCGGGTCCACTCAGACTATGTGTGCCTCTCTGCTCAGGCCGAGTCTGGTGGTGGTCCACAGCGGGTCCGCTCAGACTATGTGTGCCTCTCTGCTCAGGCCGAGTCTGGTGGTTTTCCACAGCGGGTCCGCTCAGACTATGTGTGCCTCCCTGCTCAGGCCGAGTCTGGTGGTGATCCACAGCGGGTCCGCTCAGACTATGTGTGCCTCCCTGCTCAGGCCGAGTCTGGTGGTGGTCCACAGCGGGTCCGCTCAGACTATGAGTGCCTCTCTGCTCAGGCCGAGTCTGGTGGTTGTCCACAGCGGGTCCACTCAGACTATGTGTTCCTCTCTGGCCAGGCCGAGTCTGGTGGTGGTCCACAGCGGGTCCGCTCAGACTATGAGTGCCTCTCTGGCCAGGCCGAGTCTGGTGGTGGTCCACAGCGGGTCCACTCAGACTATGTGTGCCTCCCTGGGCAGGCCGAGTCTGGTGGTGGTCCACAGCGGGTCCACTCAGACTATGTGTTCCTCTCTGGTCAGGCCGAGTCTGGTGGTGGTCCACAGTGGGTCCACTCAGACTATGTGTGCCTCTCTGGCCAGGCCGAGTCTGGTGGTGGTCCACAGCGGGTCCACTCAGACTAGGTGTGCCTCCCTGGGCAGGCCGAGTCTGGTGGTGGTCCACAGCGGGTCCACTCAGACTAGGTGTGCCTCTCTGCTCAGGCCGAGTCTGGTGGTGGTCCACAGCGGGTCCACTCAGACTAGGTGTGCCTCCCTGGGCAGGCCGAGTCTGGTGGTGGTCCACAGCGGGTCCGCTCAGACTATGTGTGCCTCCCTGGGCAGGCCGAGTCTGGTGGTGATCCACAGCGGGTCCGCTCAGACTATGTGTGCCTCTCTGCTCAGGCCGAGTCTGGTGGTGGTCCACAGCGGGTCCGCTCAGACTATGTGTGCCTCCCTGGGCAGGCCGAGTCTGGTGGTGGTCCACAGCGGGTCCGCTCAGACTATGAGTGCCTCTCTGGGCAGGCCGAGTCTGGTGGTGGTCCACAGCGGGTCCGCTCAGACTATGTGTGCCTCCCTGGGCAGGCCGAGTCTGGCGGTGGTCCACAGCGGGTCCGCTCAGACTATGTGTGCCTCTCTGGGCAGGCCGAGTCTGGTGGTGGTCCACAGCGGGTCCGCTCAGACTATGAGTGCCTCTCTGGGCAGGCCGAGTCTGGTGGTGGTCCACAGCGGGTCCACTCAGACTATGAGTGCATCTCTGCTCAGGCCGAGTCTGGTGGTGGTCCACAGCGGGTCCGCTCAGACTATGTGTGCCTCTCTGGGCAGGCCGAGTCTGGTGGTGGTCCACAGCGGGTCCACTCAGACTATGTGTTCCTCTCTGGGCAGGCCGAGTCTGGTGGTGGTCCACAGCGGGTCCGCTCAGACTATGTGTGCCTCTCTGCTCAGGCCGAGTCTGGTGGTGGTCCACAGCGGGTCCACTCAGACTATGAGTGCCTCTCTGGGCAGGCCGAGTCTGGTGGTGGTCCACAGCGGGTCCGCTCAGACTATGTGTGCCTCCCTGGGCAGGCCGAGTCTGGTGGTGGTCCACAGCGGATCCGCTCAGACTATGTGTGCATCTCTGGCCAGGCCGAGTCTGGTGGTGGTCCACAGCGGGTCCGCTCAGACTATGTGTGCCTCTCTGGCCAGGCCGAGTCTGGTGGTGGTCCACAGCGGGTCCGCTCAGACTATGTGTGCATCTCTGGCCAGGCCGAGTCTGGTGGTGGTCCACAGCGGGTCCGCTCAGACTATGTGTGCCTCTCTGGCCAGGCCGAGTCTGGTGGTGGTCCACAGCGGGTCCGCTCAGACTATGAGTGCCTCCCTGCTCAGGCCGAGTCTGGTGGTGGTCCACAGCGGGTCCGCTCAGACTATGAGTGCATCTCTGCTCAGGCCGAGTCTGGTGGTGGTCCACAGCCGGTCCGCTCAGACTAT
Source organism: Meconema thalassinum (assembly GCA_946902985.2). Lineage (NCBI taxonomy): Eukaryota > Metazoa > Arthropoda > Insecta > Orthoptera > Tettigoniidae > Meconema > Meconema thalassinum. The sequence continues at coordinate 881,447,889 of OX336389.2, read as the reverse complement.
GAGTGCCTCCCTGCTCAGGCCGAGTCTGGTGGTGGTCCACAGCGGGTCCGCTCAGACTATGAGTGCCTCCCTGCTCAGGCCGAATCTGGTGGTGGTCCACAGCGGGTCCGCTCAGACTATGAGTGCATCTCTGCTCAGGCCGAGTCTGGTGGTGGTCCACAGCGGGTCCGCTCAGACTATGAGTGCCTCTCTGCTCAGGCCGAGTCTGGTGGTGGTCCACAGCGGATCCGCTCAGACTATGAGTGCCTCCCTGCTCAGGCCGAGTCTGGTGGTGGTCCACAGTGGGTCCACTCAGACTATGTGTGCCTCTCTGGCCAGGCCGAGTCTGGTGGTGGTCCACAGTGGGTCCACTCAGACTAGGTGTTCCTCTCTGGGCAGGCCGAGTCTGGTGGTGATCCACAGCGGGTCCGCTCAGACTATGTGTGCCTCTCTGCTCAGGCCGAGTCTGGTGGTGGTCCACAGTGGGTCCACTCAGACTATGAGTGCCTCTCTGGCCAGGCCGAGTCTGGTGGTGATCCACAGCGGATCCGCTCAGACTATGAGTGCATCTCTGGCCAGGCCGAGTCTGGTGGTGGTCCACAGCGGATCCGCTCAGACTATGAGTGCCTCTCTGGCCAGGCCGGGTCTGGTGGTGGTCCACAGCGGATCCGCTCAGACTATGTGTGCCTCTCTGGGCAGGCCAAGTCTGGTGGTGGTCCACAGCGGATCCACTCAGACTATGTGTGCCTCCCTGGGCAGGCCGAGTCTGGTGGTGGTCCACAGCGGGTCCGCTCAGACTATGTGTGCCTCCCTGGGCAGGCCGAGTCTGGTGGTGGTCCACAGTGGGTCCGCTCAGACTATGTGTGCCTCCCTGGGCAGGCCGAGTCTGGTGGTGGTCCACAGCGGGTCCGCTCAGACTATGTGTGCCTCCCTGGGCAGGCCGAGTCTGGTGGTGGTCCACAGTGGGTCCGCTCAGACTATGTGTGCCTCTCTGGGCAGGCCGAGTCTGGTGGTGGTCCACAGTGGGTCCGCTCAGACTATGAGTGCCTCCCTGGGCAGGCCGAGTCTGGTGGTGGTCCACAGCGGGTCCGCTCAGACTATGTGTGCCTCTCTGGGCAGGCCGAGTCTGGTGGTGGTCCACAGCGTGTCCGCTCAGACTATGAGTGCCTCTCTGGGCAGGCCGAGTCTGGTGGTGGTCCACAGCGGGTCCACTCAGACTATGAGTGCATCTCTGCTCAGGCCGAGTCTGGTGGTGGTCCACAGCGGGTCCGCTCAGACTATGTGTGCCTCTCTGGGCAGGCCGAGTCTGGTGGTGGTCCACAGCGGGTCCACTCAGACTATGTGTTCCTCTCTGGGCAGGCCGAGTCTGGTGGTGGTCCACAGCGGGTCCGCTCAGACTACGTGTGCCTCTCTGCTCAGGCCGAGTCTGGTGGTGGTCCACAGCGGGTCCACTCAGACTATGAGTGCCTCTCTGGGCAGGCCGAGTCTGGTGGTGGTCCACAGCGGGTCCGCTCAGACTATGTGTGCCTCCCTGGGCAGGCCGAGTCTGGTGGTGGTCCACAGCGGATCCGCTCAGACTATGTGTGCATCTCTGGCCAGGCCGAGTCTGGTGGTGGTCCACAGCGGGTCCGCTCAGACTATGTGTGCCTCTCTGGGCAGGCCGAGTCTGGTGGTGGTCCACAGCGGGTCCACTCAGACTATGTGTGCCTCTCTGCTCAGGCCGAGTCTGGTGGTGGTCCACAGCGGGTCCACTCAGACTATGAGTGCCTCCCTGCTCAGGCCGAGTCTGGTGGTGGTCCACAGCGGGTCCGCTCAGACTATGTGTTCCTCTCTGCTCAGGCCGAGTCTGGTGGTGGTCCACAGCGGGTCCACTCAGACTATGTGTTCCTCTCTGCTCAGGCCGAGTCTGGTGGTGGTCCACAGCGGGTCCGCTCAGACTATGAGTGCCTCCCTGCTCAGGCCGAGTCTGGTGGTGGTCCACAGCGGGTCCGCTCAGACTATGAGTGCCTCCCTGCTCAGGCCGAATCTGGTGGTGGTCCACAGCGGGTCCGCTCAGACTATGAGTGCATCTCTGCTCAGGCCGAGTCTGGTGGTGGTCCACAGCGGGTCCACTCAGACTATGTGTGCCTCTCTGCTCAGGCCGAGTCTGGTGGTGGTCCACAGCGGGTCCGCTCAGACTATGTGTGCCTCTCTGCTCAGGCCGAGTCTGGTGGTGGTCCACAGCGGATCCGCTCAGACTATGTGTGCATCTCTGGCCAGGCCGAGTCTGGTGGTGGGCCACAGCGGATCCACTCAGACTATGTGTGCCTCTCTGGCCAGGCCGAGTCTGGTGGTGGTCCACAGCGGGTCCGCTCAGACTAGGTGTGCCTCTCTGCTCAGGCCGAGTCTGGTGGTGGTCCACAGCGGGTCCGCTCAGACTATGAGTGCCTCTCTGGTCAGGCCGAGTCTGGTGGTGGTCCACAGCGGATCCGCTCAGACTATGTGTGCATCTCTGGCCAGGCCGAGTCTGGTGGTGGTCCACAGCGGATCCGCTCAGACTATGTGTGCCTCTCTGGGCAGGCCGAGTCTGGTGGTGGTCCACAGCGGATCCGCTCAGACTATGAGTGCCTCTCTGGCCAGGCCGAGTCTGGTGGTGGTCCACAGCGGATCCGCTCAGACTATGAGTGCCTCTCTGGCCAGGCCGAGTCTGGTGGTGATCCACAGCGGATCCACTCAGACTATGTGTGCCTCTCTGGCCAGGCCGAGTCTGGTGGTGGTCCACAGCGGATCCGCTCAGACTATGAGTGCCTCTCTGGCCAGGCCGAGTCTGGTGGTGGTCCACAGCGGGTCCGCTCAGACTATGTGTGCATCTCTGGCCAGGCCGAGTCTGGTGGTGGTCCACAGCGGGTCCACTCAGACTATGTGTGCCTCTCTGGGCAGGCCGAGTCTGGTGGTGGTCCACAGCGGATCCGCTCAGACTATGTGTGCCTCTCTGGGCAGGCCAAGTCTGGTGGTGGTCCACAGCGGATCCACTCAGACTATGTGTGCCTCCCTGGGCAGGCCGAGTCTGGTGGTGGTCCACAGCGGGTCCGCTCAGACTATGTGTGCCTCCCTGGGCAGGCCGAGTCTGGTGGTGGTCCACAGCGGGTCCACTCAGACTATGTGTGCCTCCCTGCTCAGGCCGAGTCTGGTGGTGGTCCACAGTGGGTCCGCTCAGACTATGTGTGCCTCCCTGGGCAGGCCGAGTCTGGTGGTGGTCCACAGCGGGTCCGCTCAGACTATGTGTGCCTCCCTGGGCAGGCCGAGTCTGGTGGTGGTCCACAGTGGGTCCGCTCAGACTATGTGTGCCTCTCTGGGCAGGCCGAGTCTGGTGGTGGTCCACAGCGGGTCCGCTCAGACTATGTGTGCCTCCCTGGGCAGGCCGAGTCTGGTGGTGGTCCACAGTGGGTCCGCTCAGACTATGTGTGCCTCCCTGGGCAGGCCGAGTCTGGTGGTGGTCCACAGCGGGTCCGCTCAGACTATGTGTGCCTCCCTGGGCAGGCCGAGTCTGGTGGTGGTCCACAGTGGGTCCGCTCAGACTATGTGTGCCTCTCTGGGCAGGCCGAGTCTGGTGGTGGTCCACAGTGGGTCCACTCAGACTATGTGTGCCTCTCTGGGCAGGCCGAGTCTGGTGGTGGTCCACAGCGGGTCCACTCAGACTATGAGTGCCTCCCTGGGCAGGCCGAGTCTGGTGGTGGTCCACAGTGGGTCCACTCAGACTATGTGTGCCTCTCTGGGCAGGCCGAGTCTGGTGGTGGTCCACAGCGGGTCCACTCAGACTATGAGTGCCTCCCTGGGCAGGCCGAGTCTGGTGGTGGTCCACAGCGGGTCCACTCAGACTATGTGTGCCTCTCTGGGCAGGCCGAGTCTGGTGGTGGTCCACAGCGGGTCCGCTCAGACTATGTGTGCCTCTCTGCTCAGGCCGAGTCTGGTGGTGGTCCACAGTGGGTCCGCTCAGACTATGAGTGCCTCCCTGGGCAGGCCGAGTCTGGTGGTGGTCCACAGTGGGTCCGCTCAGACTATGTGTGCCTCTCTGGGCAGGCCGAGTCTGGTGGTGGTCCACAGCGGGTCCGCTCAGACTATGTGTGCCTCTCTGGGCAGGCCGAGTCTGGTGGTGGTCCACAGTGGGTCCGCTCAGACTATGTGTGCCTCTCTGGCCAGGCCGAGTCTGGTGGTGGTCCACAGTGGGTCCGCTCAGACTATGTGTGCCTCTCTGGGCAGGCCGAGTCTGGTGGTGGTCCACAGCGGGTCCGCTCAGACTATGTGTGCCTCCCTGGGCAGGCCGAGTCTGGTGGTGGTCCACAGTGGGTCCACTCAGACTATGTGTGCCTCTCTGCTCAGGCCGAGTCTGGTGGTGGTCCACAGTGGGTCCACTCAGACTATGTGTGCCTCTCTGGCCAGGCCGAGTCTGGTGGTGGTCCGCAGCGGGTCCACTCAGACTATGAGTGCCTCCCTGGGCAGGCCGAGTCTGGTGGTGGTCCACAGCGGGTCCACTCAGACTATGAGTGCCTCCCTGCTCAGGCCGAGTCTGGTGGTGGTCCACAGCGGGTCCACTCAGACTATGAGTGCATCTCTGGCCAGGCCGAGTCTGGTGGTGGTCCACAGCGGATCCGCTCAGACTATGTGTGCCTCTCTGGCCAGGCCGAGTCTGGTGGTGGTCCACAGCGGATCCACTCAGACTATGTGTGCCTCTCTGGCCAGGCCGAGTCTGGTGGTGGTCCACAGCGGATCCGCTCAGACTATGAGTGCCTCTCTGGCCAGGCCGAGTCTGGTGGTGGTCCACAGCGGGTCCGCTCAGACTATGTGTGCATCTCTGGCCAGGCCGAGTCTGGTGGTGGTCCACAGCGGGTCCACTCAGACTATGTGTGCCTCTCTGGGCAGGCCGAGTCTGGTGGTGGTCCACAGCGGATCCGCTCAGACTATGTGTGCCTCTCTGGGCAGGCCAAGTCTGGTGGTGGTCCACAGCGGATCCACTCAGACTATGTGTGCCTCCCTGGGCAGGCCGAGTCTGGTGGTGGTCCACAGCGGGTCCGCTCAGACTATGTGTGCCTCCCTGGGCAGGCCGAGTCTGGTGGTGGTCCACAGCGGGTCCACTCAGACTATGTGTGCCTCCCTGCTCAGGCCGAGTCTGGTGGTGGTCCACAGTGGGTCCGCTCAGACTATGTGTGCCTCCCTGGGCAGGCCGAGTCTGGTGGTGGTCCACAGCGGGTCCGCTCAGACTATGTGTGCCTCCCTGGGCAGGCCGAGTCTGGTGGTGGTCCACAGTGGGTCCGCTCAGACTATGTGTGCCTCTCTGGGCAGGCCGAGTCTGGTGGTGGTCCACAGCGGGTCCGCTCAGACTATGTGTGCCTCCCTGGGCAGGCCGAGTCTGGTGGTGGTCCACAGTGGGTCCACTCAGACTATGTGTGCCTCTCTGGGCAGGCCGAGTCTGGTGGTGGTCCACAGCGGGTCCACTCAGACTATGAGTGCCTCCCTGGGCAGGCCGAGTCTGGTGGTGGTCCACAGTGGGTCCACTCAGACTATGTGTGCCTCTCTGGGCAGGCCGAGTCTGGTGGTGGTCCACAGCGGGTCCACTCAGACTATGAGTGCCTCCCTGGGCAGGCCGAGTCTGGTGGTGGTCCACAGCGGGTCCACTCAGACTATGTGTGCCTCTCTGGGCAGGCCGAGTCTGGTGGTGGTCCACAGCGGGTCCGCTCAGACTATGTGTGCCTCTCTGCTCAGGCCGAGTCTGGTGGTGGTCCACAGTGGGTCCGCTCAGACTATGAGTGCCTCCCTGGGCAGGCCGAGTCTGGTGGTGGTCCACAGCGGGTCCGCTCAGACTATGAGTGCCTCCCTGGGCAGGCCGAGTCTGGTGGTGGTCCACAGTGGGTCCGCTCAGACTATGAGTGCCTCCCTGGGCAGGCCGAGTCTGGTGGTGGTCCACAGCGGGTCCGCTCAGACTATGTGTGCCTCTCTGGGCAGGCCGAGTCTGGTGGTGGTCCACAGTGGGTCCGCTCAGACTATGAGTGCCTCCCTGGGCAGGCCGAGTCTGGTGGTGGTCCACAGCGGATCCGCTCAGACTATGAGTGCCTCTCTGGGCAGGCCGAGTCTGGTGGTGGTCCACAGCGGATCCGCTCAGACTATGAGTGCCTCTCTGGGCAGGCCGAGTCTGGTGGTGGTCCACAGCGGGTCCGCTCAGACTATGTGTGCCTCTCTGGGCAGGCCGAGTCTGGTGGTGGTCCGCAGCGGGTCCACTCAGACTATGAGTGCCTCCCTGGGCAGGCCGAGTCTGGTGGTGGTCCACAGTGGGTCCGCTCAGACTATGTGTGCCTCTCTGGGCAGGCCGAGTCTGGTGGTGGTCCACAGCGGGTCCACTCAGACTATGTGTGCCTCTCTGGCCAGGCCGAGTCTGGTGGTGGTCCACAGCGGGTCCACTCAGACAACGTAAAGAAAAGGTTGCACTGGAAAATTGTATTACAAAAAAATGACGGAACTGGCTACGTGTGAAACGAATAAAGATCCAGCTCTTAAGTCATCTGATTCCATAAATATTCAATGGCCAGCCATCGCATTTATCTACTTTTGCGAAGCTGAAACGGAGTTCACATGGAGTAGAAAGAAGCAACAAGTCTGCGTGTGGAGAATCGGCACAAGGCGAGAAAACTGGAAGAAGCTGTTTATGCCCTTGACGAGCACAGTATTCGATATCCTTGCCCTGTAACACGTGATTACAACAAATTATATGATTAATGAGACTAGCACCTGAATTAACAACATGACTGGCTGCGTGGCTCAGCGGTAACGTTCTCGCTTGCTGGGCCCAAGGTTGCAGGTTCGTCTCTCGGCGCAGTCAGCTGGCATTTGAGGGTGCTCAAATGCGAGGGAGCCATGTCAGTAGATTTATTGGCACGTTAAAAATGCCCTTCGGAGCGAAATTCCGCCACCCTGGCGAGTGTAAAAACCGCAGTAGTTAAAAGGGACGTATACTGACATCTAATTTAGTTCAATTGTTTATATAACCTCAAGATGTCAGCTGTGCAAAATTTTAAAACTAAGTTTATATTTCCTGTGTCCTATCTTACAGTACAGCTGGAATGGTTTTGTTCCAAAAACCGTGCTATGGTTGGCTTTTGGTAAATCGTTAGAAAAGACCCGAAAAAGCTTCACTCTAAATTTCGCAATAATTATTAGTATCATGTTGTCGGAAAACTCAAAAAAATCGAAAAGCGTTTTTCTCTGAATCTACGTATTTTAAAGAAAAGTTGTTTAAACAAAAAATGTAAAGGACATTGCCACCTACAATTTATCTCATTGAGGTCATGTCATACGTTTTGAAATGCAGAAGCTAGGTGGCGCCAAAACTTTCCAAAAGAGTGTTTTTCACTTTTTGTCCTAGAAAAAATGTTTTTTTTACAAAAGAGTGAATCAGAAATTTGTTCCTCTAAAATTTGTCTGCAACATTTATTTAAACGTTTGTTTCCTCCGACTTACCGTTCCAAAGTTATAGCGCAGCAAATGCAACGCTGCGTACTCAAGGCTATTATTGTTACAGCGGAGAGAGCGGTGGGCATAGTTTAGACCGGGACCGGTGTCGGACAATTTTCACACTTCGGCAGGCTATAACTTTGGAACGGTAAGACGGAGGAAACAAATGTTTCAATAAATGTTGTGGACAATTTTAAGAGGAACAAATTTCTGATTCGCTCTTTTGTGAACAAAACATTTTTTCTAGCACAAAAAGTGAAAAAACACTCTTTTGGAAAATTTGGCGCCACCTAGCTTCTGCATTTCAAAACGTATGACATGACCTCAATGAGACAAATTGTAGATGACAATGTTCTCTACATTTTTTGTTTAAAAAACTTTTCTTTAAAATACGTCGATTCAGAGAAAAACGCTTTTCAATTTTTTTTAGTTTTCCGACAAAATGATCGTGCAAATTATTCTGAAATTTAGAGTTAAGCTTTACTTGTGCTTTTCTAACGATTTTCTAAAAGCCAACCATAGCACGGTTTTTGGAGCAAAAGGGGTTTCCTCTGTACTGTGCCCAACTCTAGGAATGGGTATTCCAAGATTCAGACACCTAGATATCAAGGGAAAGGCTGTAGCCGCTTTTGAAAGTTGAGATATTTGAATATCGCGCTACATTGCTTCTCGAAGCATTTGGAAGGAATTTACCGATAGTTGGATGTCAAGTGACGTAGCGAGTAATAGCAGAGGTGGAGGCTATTTATTGATTAAATAGTTAACTATGGAGTAGAGACTTGAGACTGGGATCAGATTACTGGCACGGCCAAATGAAAGAGAATGCAATTAGTATCAAGTAAATCGGACCAGGGATTCAAGAGATATGAGGATTTCTAGATTACAACGTGATGACGCGTGACCCTGACAGTTTTGAATAAAAGCCAGCTGGCCGAAGCAACTACAGCTCATTCTAACACAAGCACTTGCAGAGCAAGTTGCATCTACGCTGAGCCAAGGCACATGGTTGCCGGATCTACGCAGAAGTTCTTTTCAAAGTCGTGATAGTCACGAAAAGTGCTGCGTTACGAGTTGGAACTTAGTAAGTTTACGGTGAGGAGAATCACTGAGGTGATTGAGTTTTCTACAGACATTGGTGGAAATATTTATATTTCTACAAGGACATATGCTAGACTTTGTCTAGAAATTAGTATTTTGTCACAGTCCAGTAATAACATAATACTTGGATGTTTAAATCCATTTCAAGTCAGTTTTCATTATTTGTAACTAGTTAACCACTTCGATCTGTCAGTACACTGAAGACTAGTCTATAACGGTGGCGTTCATTAGTCTACGCAAGGGAAACTACAAGTTGCCTAGCGCATGGTAGATGGTGATATAACAAACCATGCCCAGGGAACGATCTTCAGAACAGCCGTTAATTGCTTAGACTGTCAGTGTTTTTCTTGTACTGATAAGATTACCGTGAGTTATGTTACAACTGACATATCTAAGAAGAGATCACTTAGATCTGACCCTATTTAAACAAACTGTTATGGCTTTGATAGAAGCCCATATTAAAATGGAACCACAGTTTATTCAAACGTCAAAAGATACTACCACTATGTCTGACTAGACGAATTGTGGGTATATGATGGCGGCGGATACAAGGAGTATACGTGCTTGTCCGATAGGGCATGTCTATGGATAAATCTGGTACAGACCAGGTTTACTACACTTCAAGACCATCAAGAAATGTAAGCCACATTTGAATTATATTATGCCTAGCTAACTGGAACAAAATATTTTTCTGCAGATGACCAACACATTTTTTTTCTTCGTATTTAGAGCTTGCAATGATTTACGCAAGACTTATTAGAGTTATTCTGAGTATTTTCAACACTCAGAACAGTTTAGGATCGATGACCGAGCATTTCGAGCATTTATTTGAATATTTCATATTTTTGGGAAACCACGGAAAACAGCCGATGTAACTGTAAAAGTTAAATTTATTTTTGTTGAGGAATGGATATTTTTTCCATATTCGAAGGTTCGAACATGTGGATTCTCACATAATGAGATGATAATTAAATATATTTAAAATAATAACAAATTAATAATAATAATAATAATCCTCTAATAATAATAATAATAATTTTCATAATTTTTCTAAATAATTCTTGGATATTATATTTTATAATAATCATATGTATTGAGAGAGAGCCTATGAAGTAGTTTAATCATTTCTAGTTTGGAACAGGAGATTTTCCGAAGGATAGTGGTTAGCGCAAGCCCGCATTCAACCAACATTTCAGTTCTGGTTGAACAGTTGATATTTGCAATAAGTAAAGTATATTTTTCAGATAACACGGAGAGGCATGAAACGGGAAGCAATTGATATTTGTATCAAATAGGATATTTTTGTATTTATATAAAATCATGACGTAAATACACTTGAAAGTGAAATAAAGATTTTCATAAGTATGGTAAATTCACGGGTTGAACTGAATGGTAAAATAAAATAAACTTGTAAGTTTATTAATCTTCCAGTGTTGATAACAAGCAGAGGCTTGATTTATTGTATAAGTTTTGGGAAGAAAATTTATATGTGTGGAGTAGTTGAAATGCCATTCCCAGGTGCGCATGTTTAAGTCGCAGGAATGAAGGTTTTTTCGAGCATCAATCAAATAGCAGGTTCGATGGCTCAGGTTAGTAGTAGGAGTATTGGAACTACACATTTCGTCGTATGAATGACCCGAAGGTTATTTCAACCTTGTTTACGAATTCCATTTAGACTTTGATTTTGCTAGAACCCGGATTTGTCATGATAGTAGTTTATTCTTCTTCAGAGGAAGACCTTTGCCGTTGTTGTTGTAATATTGTGTTCTTACACAGATAATAGAATGGGCCACTGCCAATTAAAAATAATTCTTAACCACGAATAATTTGAAGGATATTTTCAATCCTAGTGCCATGAACTAAATGCATTTATTTTGAAACTACAATTCTAATTTCCGCATTCTGTCGAAGAATTGCAAGTTGTGAAAGTTGCTAAAAATGGCCATGAATATAAATATTTTTATAATAATGATTCCAAGTGGATAATTGAATAGCTGAATGGTTCAACCATTTATTGATCAAGTTGATGATTCAGAAATCATGTATTTTGTTAGGAACTTGAAGTTCATAATCGAGTCACTTCTCGAATGTTTAATGTCAGAAGAACAATTAATTGTTGTTGTGCTTCGCACAGTTCTTCGATGCTATGCTCAAGGTCAAATACTTTTCAGATGTTATTAATATATGTAAATAATTTGTATTGCTTCAATGATAATAATATTTTTCGACGATATATTTTTGAAACTGGAAAAAAGTGAAAGTTTAAAATACTATGAACATTTATTCTACGAGTGTTAATATCATGTAAATATTCAAACAGTGATCTACGATATTTCCAGTATAGACAATTAACTTTGAACTGGAATTAAATATTAATAATTTTGGAACACAGTCCACAGGACTATTAATCGGACTTGTGTTTCCAAAAAGATTGTCAAATGTGTTTGGAAAATTTCTGTATATTGTGTGTAAATAAGAGTGTGGATCGCCACACGTGAGTGATGCTACTTTGAGCATTTTTGCAGTCAATTTTAACTTCAAAATAAACTGAGATAATTTTACAGGATGTGTTACTCCCAATTAAATCTCCTTCTATCCTTATTGTTGCATTGAGCCAAAAATCAGTAAAGCATTTTTTTAATTTGATGTCGTTTTTGCGATTTGCTTTAACCCATCTGGCGCTCCGGGATATTTTGACTCTCGTGCTGACTGATTATTGGTAAAATGCATATGTGGTCGTGCGGACTCCGGTCTAAACGGGCACATAAAATAAGATAGAGAGAGAAATGGCTTCGAACGTGGGTCTCGATTTAGACATGGTCAATCGCATGCCGATTTGAAATTGTGATAATTTTTATAGAAATATTTTGTGAGTTGAGAGATGTCTGGTTTGGATGAATAAATTAGTAGGAAGTGGGGAAAATTAAAAATTTAACTGGTTAATAATTAGAATGGGTTTGATTATTTTTGATAATGGCTTAACCATTAGGGCGTCAAGTAAATTCAGTAGTAAACGTTCGATGACTGGACATACACATTATTAGAATCCAGGTGGAGGATATTTGAGAACTTGCATATTTTTCTTGTGATATTGTGGTAAATGTAATTCGTAAAAGTAGAGAATTTTGTTTTTCCATCACGTCGACATGAGGACAAATCTCATTTTATTAGAGTGTTCCAATTAGCTATTCATATTTCTTGTTCTAGTTATAAGCTTGTGTTTGCCACTGTTGTATACCCCTAAGTTTTGAATAATAATTGAAAATTATGGAAGAAATGATGAAGATGATGAGGAGTTTGGAGGAGAGTTCAAAGGAAGCTGGACTGCGTGTAGCAGCCATTATGAAAGAAAATACTGAGGCTTTGGAAAGGAAACTTAAAGAAAATTCTGATAAACTTAAAGAAAGTTTAAACGATAAACTTAAGGAAAATTCCGATTTGTTAGAAAGCAGGTTAAAAGATAACTTGAAGGAAAATTCTGATTCTTTAGAAAATAAATTTAAAGAAAATTCTGATTCTTTAGAAAATAAACTTAAAGAAAATTCTGATTCTTTAGAAAATAAACTTAAAGAAAATTCTGATTCTTTAGAAAGCAGGTTAAAAGGGAACTTGAAAGAAAATTTAAACAGTAAATTTAATTCAATGGAAAGTAAATTTAAAGAGAATTCTGAAATTTTGAAAATGACACTTGAGAGTAAAATGAATAAATTATGCGACAAAACACATGAGCTCGAAACTTCATTAGCTACTAACGCAAGTTTAATGGATGATAAATTTCGCGATGCCGATCTTCGATCCCAAAGCTTAGCTGATAGGATAGAACATGGTCTTAGGAAAGTTGGTGAAGACATGATCGACCTAGAAGTCAGAGTGAAGAAGGAGAGTAACGAGATGGGAATTCTAGTTGTTCAACGTTTAACGGAACAATTCAAAGAACTGGTCATGGGAGAAATAAGAGAAGGTGTGATTAGTGAGTTGCAAACTGAAATCAAAACCACAGTTGTCAATGAAATTAAAGACACACTCAAGCTGGAGAACCAAGAGGGAATCAAGGAGATTAGGGAATCTTTGTCATCCCATATTGAAGTAATTGCCAAAGATATCCAAGCAACTCAGAAGGACATATCAGATATGACAGGGTCATTGAAAAGTCATGAAGCTGTTATGAACCAGATATCCACTGATGTTAAGGACAATTGTAAAGAAACTGAAGCAATTAAGAAAATGGCAGAAGAAAACCAGAAGGAACTTGAGGCTATGAAAACCCAAATCAAGGACGAGAAGCAGTCTGACCATCTGTTAAAAATGCCAAATGTAAGGGGAAAGGAACAGATACAGATAAATCTAGGAGCAGCTAGAGAGACTGATAGACGGGATGAGGTCAGGACAGTATTTCAATCCAACCCCATAACTGTATTTAAGAATGTAGAAGATAAGCCTTCTAAATTTTCAGGGCGAGATTCTGTGACACCCGTGGAATTTTTGAGAGAAGCAGGTGATTACCTGAAAGATTCTAAGATCCCTAAAGAAAGACAGATCCGAGTGATAGGGAAGTTTTTGGAAGGTCCTGCACTTCTTTGGTTTAGAGCTTTTAGATCCACTCTAACCACTTTTGAGGAGTTTTCTCGTGGGCTATTGAAAAAGTTTTGGTCCCCGGAAACCCAACAGCAAGTTAGAGCAGAGTTATATTCGAAGAGATTCTCGACGTCACAACCTACTCGATACTCTACGTACTTTTCTGGACAGCTGTCTAAACTTCAACATTTAGATCCGCCGATGCCAGATAACGAGTTGATTACTTCATTGATACGTCAGTTTCCAGCAGACGTCCAGAGGACTTTGATCGCTGCTGATATCTATAATATGGAGCAATTTGACGAATTATTACAGAAGCTGGATCATACAAACGCTCAATTCTTCCATCAGAAGGGAGGAAAGTGTAACAACGCTGTGTATGCTGTTATGGCTGATAGTTATTCTCAAACACCTCGAGAGATTCGAGAAGGGCGAGAAGAGAAAACGCCGAGGGAAGATCCAAATTCGAGAGGTTGGAACCAGTACAGTAACAGATACAGTTACAAGCCATATGCAAGACCGGATGGTGGAAATCGATACAATACTCGATGGAGAAGGCCACGAGATACTCAAGGAAGGTACCAGGAAAGAAGATATTATGGTAGAAATAACTACAATAACAGAGGGAATGTGGATACTCGTCAGTCCAATGAAGAGTTCAACAAGGAGACGAGGAAATATTTGGAAGCAAGACACCAAGATAACTTGCAAATTTTGGAGCAGAGGCCCAATGATCCAGGTCCATCGGGAACACAACAATCCCGGGGGAATGGTAATGAAAAAAAAACTTCGAATTCACAGTAGAAGATAGAATTTTGAACACTTTCACTTCCAGAATTATTAAATGGCAAGCAGAGGATGATGACTTAATTCAACAGAATGACGAACGAAAAGAAATGGGTACAAGAATTAGAATGCCAATCATATCATGCGAAGTATTCGGTATGCCTGTCGATACTTTGATCGATACTGGGCCTATGCTTTGTCTGGTGAGTGAGAAGCTTTATATTCTGTGGAAGCTCAAAGAGAATTTAGAGGAGATTCCAGTATCAGGAATTAAGATCCAAGGAATAATACCCAATAAAATATCTCTGTGTAAAACACAATTATACTTATGTATTACGATTGGAGGACATGATTTCCGACATGTATTTGTTGTAATGAAGGACATGGCTTTTGACATGATATTGTGAGCAGATTTCATTCAGAAATATCAAGCAGTGATAGATATGAAGACAGAGACGATCAAATTCAAGAATACCGAAGAGATTAACTTCGAGGGAAAGGAAGAGGAAGACATCGAGGGAGATGCTCAATGGTCTCTGATTTTTCATGAAGCTGAAGGACGAGAAGTCTACACTGAGAAGGAGTCCCCAGAGCTAGGGAAAATTTTGGAAGAGTATCACGATATTTTTGATATTAAGCCTGGTGAAATTGAAGATTTTGAATATTGTGGAAGTAAACAATAATGGAAGCTATGAAGTAGCCAATACACGAACTGGTAACATCGTGGGAACTTATAATGCATCGAATTTGAAGATTTATTATTCAAGAACCAGATGATTTAATGTGTAGATAGGAAAAATAAAAATTTTTCAATTTCTATTTTTTGCTGGGTGTGGGGTGGATGTGCCCAACTCTAGGAATGGGTATTCCAAGATTCAGACACCTAGATATCAAGGGAAAGGCTGTAGCCGCTTTTGAAAGTTGAGATATTTGAATATCGCGCTACATTGCTTCTCGAAGCATTTGGAAGGAATTTACCGATAGTTGGATGTCAAGTGACGTAGCGAGTAATAGCAGAGGTGGAGGCTATTTATTGATTAAATAGTTAACTATGGAGTAGAGACTTGAGACTGGGATCAGATTACTGGCACGGCCAAATGAAAGAGAATGCAATTAGTATCAAGTAAATCGGACCAGGGATTCAAGAGATATGAGGATTTCTAGATTACAACGTGATGACGCGTGACCCTGACAGTTTTGAATAAAAGCCAGCTGGCCGAAGCAACTACAGCTCATTCTAACACAAGCACTTGCAGAGCAAGTTGCATCTACGCTGAGCCAAGGCACATGGTTGCCGGATCTACGCAGAAGTTCTTTTCAAAGTCGTGATAGTCACGAAAAGTGCTGCGTTACGAGTTGGAACTTAGTAAGTTTACGGTGAGGAGAATCACTCAGGTGATTGAGTTTTCTACAGACATTGGTGGAAATATTTATATTTCTACAAGGACATATGCTAGACTTTGTCTAGAAATTAGTATTTTGTCACAGTCCAGTAATAACATAATACTTGGATGTTTAAATCCATTTCAAGTCAGTTTTCATTATTTGTAACTAGTTAACCACTTCGATCTGTCAGTACACTGAAGACTAGTCTATAACGGTGGCGTTCATTAGTCTACGCAAGGGAAACTACAAGTTGCCTAGCGCATGGTAGATGGTGATATAACAAACCATGCCCAGGGAACGATCTTCAGAACAGCCGTTAATTGCTTAGACTGTCAGTGTTTTTCTTGTACTGATAAGATTACCGTGAGTTATGTTACAACTGACATATCTAAGAAGAGATCACTTAGATCTGACCCTATTTAAACAAACTGTTATGGCTTTGATAGAAGCCCATATTAAAATGGAACCACAGTTTATTCAAACGTCAAAAGATACTACCACTATGTCTGACTAGACGAATTGTGGGTATATGATGGCGGCGGATACAAGGAGTATACGTGCTTGTCCGATAGGGCATGTCTATGGATAAATCTGGTACAGACCAGGTTTACTACACTTCAAGACCATCAAGAAATGTAAGCCACATTTGAATTATATTATGCCTAGCTAACTGGAACAAAATATTTTTCTGCAGATGACCAACACATTTTTTTCTTCGTATTTAGAGCTTGCAATGATTTACGCAAGACTTATTAGAGTTATTCTGAGTATTTTCAACACTCAGAACAGTTTAGGATCGATGACCGAGCATTTCGAGCATTTATTTGAATATTTCATATTTTTGGGAAACCACGGAAAACAGCCGATGTAACTGTAAAAGTTAAATTTATTTTTGTTGAGGAATGGATATTTTTTCCATATTCGAAGGTTCGAACATGTGGATTCTCACATAATGAGATGATAATTAAATATATTTAAAATAATAACAAATTAATAATAATAATAATAATCCTCTAATAATAATAATAATAATTTTCATAATTTTTCTAAATAATTCTTGGATATTATATTTTATAATAATCATATGTATTGAGAGAGAGCCTATGAAGTAGTTTAATCATTTCTAGTTTGGAACAGGAGATTTTCCGAAGGATAGTGGTTAGCGCAAGCCCGCATTCAACCAACATTTCAGTTCTGGTTGAACAGTTGATATTTGCAATAAGTAAAGTATATTTTTCAGATAACACGGAGAGGCATGAAACGGGAAGCAATTGATATTTGTATCAAATAGGATATTTTTGTATTTATATAAAATCATGACGTAAATACACTTGAAAGTGAAATAAAGATTTTCATAAGTATGGTAAATTCACGGGTTGAACTGAATGGTAAAATAAAATAAACTTGTAAGTTTATTAATCTTCCAGTGTTGATAACAAGCAGAGGCTTGATTTATTGTATAAGTTTTGGGAAGAAAATTTATATGTGTGGAGTAGTTGAAATGCCATTCCCAGGTGCGCATGTTTAAGTCGCAGGAATGAAGGTTTTTTCGAGCATCAATCAAATAGCAGGTTCGATGGCTCAGGTTTATAGTAGGAGTATTGGAACTACACATTTCGTCGTATGAATGACCCGAAGGTTATTTCAACCTTGTTTACGAATTCCATTTAGACTTTGATTTTGCTAGAACCCGGATTTGTCATGATAGTAGTTTATTCTTCTTCAGAGGAAGACCTTTGCCGTTGTTGTTGTAATATTGTGTTCTTACACAGATAATAGAATGGGCCACTGCCAATTAAAAATAATTCTTAACCACGAATAATTTGAAGGATATTTTCAATCCTAGTGCCATGAACTAAATGAATTTATTTTGAAACTACAATTCTAATTTCCGCATTCTGTCGAAGAATTGCAAGTTGTGAAAGTTGCTAAAAATGGCCATGAATATAAATATTTTTATAATAATGATTCCAAGTGGATAATTGAATAGCTGAATGGTTCAACCATTTATTGATCAAGTTGATGATTCAGAAATCATGTATTTTGTTAGGAACTTGAAGTTCATAATCGAGTCACTTCTCGAATGTTTAATGTCAGAAGAACAATTAATTGTTGTTGTGCTTCGCACAGTTCTTCGATGCTATGCTCAAGGTCAAATACTTTTCAGATGTTATTAAAAAAGGAAGCTTGTAGGTTAACGTGACTGTTAATCTCGCGATCATAAGCCACGGGACCTCCGTTTTACGTGGAATCCGAACCACAGGACATGGCATTTCACATCGAAAATCTCACATGCATTGACCGGGAATCAAACCCGGTCCGCCTTATAGGTGTTATTAATATATGTAAATAATTTGTATTGCTTCAATGATAATAATATTTTTCGACGATATATTTTTGAAACTGGAAAAAAAGTGAAAGTTTAAAATACTATGAACATTTATTCTACGAGTGTTAATATCATGTAAATATTCAAACAGTGATCTACGATATTTCCAGTATAGACAATTAACTTTGAACTGGAATTAAATATTAATAATTTTGGAACACAGTCCACAGGACTATTAATCGGACTTGTGTTTCCAAAAAGATTGTCAAATGTGTTTGGAAAATTTCTGTATATTGTGTGTAAATAAGAGTGTGGATCGCCACACGTGAGTGATGCTACTTTGAGCATTTTTGCAGTCAATTTTAACTTCAAAATAAACTGAGATAATTTTACAGGATGTGTTACTCCCAATTAAATCTCCTTCTATCCTTATTGTTGCATTGAGCCAAAAATCAGTAAAGCATTTTTTTAATTTGATGTCGTTTTTGCGATTTGCTTTAACCCATCTGGCGCTCCGGGATATTTTGACTCTCGTGCTGACTGATTATTGGTAAAATGCATATGTGGTCGTGCGGACTCCGGTCTAAACGGGCACATAAAATAAGATAGAGAGAGAAATGGCTTCGAACGTGGGTCTCGATTTAGACATGGTCAATCGCATGCCGATTTGAAATTGTGATAATTTTTATAGAAATATTTTGGGAGTTGAGAGATGTCTGGTTTGGATGAATAAATTAGTAGGAAACCCAATTAGTGGGGAAAATTAAAAATTTAACTGGTTAATAATTAGAATGGGTTTGATTATTTTTGATAATGGCTTAACCATTAGGGCGTCAAGTAAATTCAGTAGTAAACGTTCGATGACTGGACATACACATTATTAGAATCCAGGTGGAGGATATTTGAGAACTTGCATATTTTTCTTGTGATATTGTGGTAAATGTAATTCGTAAAAGTAGAGAATTTTGTTTTTCCATCACGTCGACATGAGGACAAATCTCATTTTATTAGAGTGTTCCAATTAGCTATTCATATTTCTTGTTCTAGTTATAAGCTTGTGTTTGCCACTGTTGTATACCCCTAAGTTTTGAATAATAATTGAAAATTATGGAAGAAATGATGAGGATGATGAGGAGTTTGGAGGAGAGTTCAAAGGAAGCTGGACTGCGTGTAGCAGCCATTATGAAAGAAAATACTGAGGCTTTGGAAAGGAAACTTAAAGAAAATTCTGATAAACTTAAAGAAAGTTTAAACGATAAACTTAAGGAAAATTCCGATTTGTTAGAAAGCAGGTTAAAGGATAACTTGAAGGAAAATTCTGATTCTTTAGAAAATAAATTTAAAGAAAATTCTGATTCTTTAGAAAATAAACTTAAAGAAAATTCTGATTCTTTAGAAAATAAACTTAAAGAAAATTCTGATTCTTTAGAAAGCAGGTTAAAAGGGAACTTGAAAGAAAATTTAAACAGTAAATTTAATTCAATGGAAAGTAAATTTAAAGAGAATTCTGAAATTTTGAAAATGACACTTGAGAGTAAAATGAATAAATTATGCGACAAAACACATGAGCTCGAAACTTCATTAGCTACTAACGCAAGTTTAATGGACGATAAATTTCGCGATGCCGATCTTCGATCCCAAAGCTTAGCTGATAGGATAGAACATGGTCTTAGGAAAGTTGGTGAAGACATGATCGACCTAGAAGTCAGAGTGAAGAAGGAGAGTAACGAGATGGGAATTCTAGTTGTTCAACGTTTAACGGAACAATTCAAAGAACTGGTCATGGGAGAAATAAGAGAAGGTGTGATTAGTGAGTTGCAAACTGAAATCAAAACCACAGTTGTCAATTAAATTAAAGACACACTCAAGCTGGAGAACCAAGAGGGAATCAAGGAGATTAGGGAATCTTTGTCATCCCATATTGAAGTAATTGCCAAAGATATCCAAGCAACTCAGAAGGACATATCAGATATGACAGGGTCATTGAAAAGTCATGAAGCTGTTATGAACCAGATATCCACTGATGTTAAGGACAATTGTAAAGAAACTGAAGCAATTAAGAAAATGGCAGAAGAAAACCAGAAGGAACTTGAGGCTATGAAAACCCAAATCAAGGACGAGAAGCAGTCTGACCATCTGTTAAAAATGCCAAATGTAAGGGGAAAGGAACAGATACAGATAAATCTAGGAGCAGCTAGAGAGACTGATAGACAGGATGAGGTCAGGACAGTATTTCAATCCAACCCCATAACTGTATTTAAGAATGTAGAAGATAAGCCTTCTAAATTTTCAGGGCGAGATTCTGTGACACCCGTGGAATTTTTGAGAGAAGCAGGTGATTACCTGAAAGATTCTAAGATCCCTAAAGAAAGACAGATCCGAGTGATAGGGAAGTTTTTGGAAGGTCCTGCACTTCTTTGGTTTAGAGCTTTTAGATCCACTCTAACCACTTTTGAGGAGTTTTCTCGTGGGCTATTGAAAAAGTTTTGGTCCCCGGAAACCCAACAGCAAGTTAGAGCAGAGTTATATTCGAAGAGATTCTCGACGTCACAACCTACTCGATACTCTACGTACTTTTCTGGACAGCTGTCTAAACTTCAACATTTAGATCCGCCGATGCCAGATAACGAGTTGATTACTTCATTGATACGTCAGTTTCCAGCAGACGTCCAGAGGACTTTGATCGCTGCTGATATCTATAATATGGAGCAATTTGACGAAGTATTACAGAAGCTGGATCATACAAACGCTCAATTCTTCCATCAGAAGGGAGGAAAGAGTAACAACGCTGTGTATGCTGTTATGGCTGATAGTTATTCTCAAACACCTCGAGAGATTCGAGAAGGGCGAGAAGAGAAAACGCCGAGGGAAGATCCAAATACGAGAGGTTGGAACCAGTACAGTAACAGATACAGTTACAAGCCATATGCAAGACCGGATGGTGGAAATCGATACAATACTCGATGGAGAAGGCCACGAGATACTCAAGGAAGGTACCAGGAAAGAAGATATTATGGTAGAAATAACTACAATAACAGAGGGAATGTGGATACTCGTCAGTCCAATGAAGAGTTCAACAAGGAGACGAGGAAATATTTGGAAGCAAGACACCAAGATAACTTGCAAATTTTGGAGCAGAGGCCCAATGATCCAGGTCCATCGGGAACACAACAATCCCGGGGGAATGGTAATGAAAAAAAAAACTTCGAATTCACAGTAGAAGATAGAATTTTGAACACTTTCACTTCCAGAATTATTAAATGGCAAGCAGAGGATGATGACTTAATTCAACAGAATGACGAACGAAAAGAAATGGGTACAAGAATTAGAATGCCAATCATATCATGCGAAGTATTCGGTATGCCTGTCGATACTTTGATCGATACTGGGGCTATGCTTTGTCTGGTGAGTGAGAAGCTTTATATTCTGTGGAAGCTCAAAGAGAATTTAGAGGAGATTCCAGTATCAGGAATTAAGATCCAAGGAATAATACCCAATAAAATATCTCTGTGTAAAACACAATTATACTTATGTATTACGATTGGAGGACATGATTTCCGACATGTATTTGTTGTAATGAAGGACATGGCTTTTGACATGATATTGGGAGCAGATTTCATTCAGAAATATCAAGCAGTGATAGATATGAAGACAGAGACGATCAAATTCAAGAATACCGAAGAGATTAACTTCGAGGGAAAGGAAGAGGAAGACATCGAGGGAGATGCTCAATGGTCTCTGATTTTTCATGAAGCTGAAGGACGAGAAGTCTACACTGAGAAGGAGTCCCCAGAGCTAGGGAAAATTTTGGAAGAGTATCACGATATTTTTGATATTAAGCCTGGTGAAATTGAAGATTTTGAATATTGTGGAAGTAAACAATAATGGAAGCTATGAAGTAGCCAATACACGAACTGGTAACATCGTGGGAACTTATAATGCATCGAATTTGAAGATTTATTATTCAAGAACCAGATGATTTAATGTGTAGATAGGAAAAATAAAAATTTTTCAATTTCTATTTTTTGCTAGGTGTGGGGTGGATGTGCCCAACTCTAGGAATGGGTATTCCAAGATTCAGACACCTAGATATCAAGGGAAAGGCTGTAGCCGCTTTTGAAAGTTGAGATATTTGAATATCGCGCTACATTGCTTCTCGAAGCATTTGGAAGGAATTTACCGATAGTTGGATGTCAAGTGACGTAGCGAGTAATAG
Organism: Meconema thalassinum; assembly: GCA_946902985.2. Taxonomy (NCBI): domain Eukaryota; kingdom Metazoa; phylum Arthropoda; class Insecta; order Orthoptera; family Tettigoniidae; genus Meconema; species Meconema thalassinum. The sequence goes on along the minus strand of OX336389.2, from coordinate 881,426,038 downwards.
CAGAGGTGGAGGCTATTTATTGATTAAATAGTTAACTATGGAGTAGAGACTTGAGACTGGGATCAGATTACTGGCACGGCCAAATGAAAGAGAATGCAATTAGTATCAAGTAAATCGGACCAGGGATTCAAGAGATATGAGGATTTCTAGATTACAACGTGATGACGCGTGACCCTGACAGTTTTGAATAAAAGCCAGCTGGCCGAAGCAACTACAGCTCATTCTAACACAAGCACTTGCAGAGCAAGTTGCATCTACGCTGAGCCAAGGCACATGGTTGCCGGATCTACGCAGAAGTTCTTTTCAAAGTCGTGATAGTCACGAAAAGTGCTGCGTTACGAGTTGGAACTTAGTAAGTTTACGGTGAGGAGAATCACTGAGGTGATTGAGTTTTCTACAGACATTGGTGGAAATATTTATATTTCTACAAGGACATATGCTAGACTTTGTCTAGAAATTAGTATTTTGTCACAGTCCAGTAATAACATAATACTTGGATGTTTAAATCCATTTCAAGTCAGTTTTCATTATTTGTAACTAGTTAACCACTTCGATCTGTCAGTACACTGAAGACTAGTCTATAACGGTGGCGTTCATTAGTCTACGCAAGGGAAACTACAAGTTGCCTAGCGCATGGTAGATGGTGATATAACAAACCATCCCCAGGGAACGATCTTCAGAACAGCCGTTAATTGCTTAGACTGTCAGTGTTTTTCTTGTACTGATAAGATTACCGTGAGTTATGTTACAACTGACATATCTAAGAAGAGATCACTTAGATCTGACCCTATTTAAACAAACTGTTATGGCTTTGATAGAAGCCCATATTAAAATGGAACCACAGTTTATTCAAACGTCAAAAGATACTACCACTATGTCTGACTAGACGAATTGTGGGTATATGATGGCGGCGGATACAAGGAGTATACGTGCTTGTCCGATAGGGCATGTCTATGGATAAATCTGGTACAGACCAGGTTTACTACACTTCAAGACCATCAAGAAATGTAAGCCACATTTGAATTATATTATGCCTAGCTAACTGGAACAAAATATTTTTCTGCAGATGACCAACACATTTTTTTCTTCGTATTTAGAGCTTGCAATGATTTACGCAAGACTTATTAGAGTTATTCTGAGTATTTTCAACACTCAGAACAGTTTAGGATCGATGACCGAGCATTTCGAGCATTTATTTGAATATTTCATATTTTTGGGAAACCACGGAAAACAGCCGATGTAACTGTAAAAGTTAAATTTATTTTTGTTGAGGAATGGATATTTTTTCCATATTCGAAGGTTCGAACATGTGGATTCTCACATAATGAGATGATAATTAAATATATTTAAAATAATAACAAATTAATAATAATAATAATAATCCTCTAATAATAATAATAATAATTTTCATAATTTTTCTAAATAATTCTTGGATATTATATTTTATAATAATCATATGTATTGAGAGAGAGCCTATGAAGTAGTTTAATCATTTCTAGTTTGGAACAGGAGATTTTCCGAAGGATAGTGGTTAGCGCAAGCCCGCATTCAACCAACATTTCAGTTCTGGTTGAACAGTTGATATTTGCAATGAGTAAAGTATATTTTTCAGATAACACGGAGAGGCATGAAACGGGAAGCAATTGATATTTGTATCAAATAGGATATTTTTGTATTTATATAAAATCATGACGTAAATACACTTGAAAGTGAAATAAAGATTTTCATAAGTATGGTAAATTCACGGGTTGAACTGAATGGTAAAATAAAATAAACTTGTAAGTTTATTAATCTTCCAGTGTTGATAACAAGCAGAGGCTTGATTTATTGTATAAATTTTGGGAAGAAAATTTATATGTGTGGAGTAGTTGAAATGCCATTCCCAGGTGCGCATGTTTAAGTCGCAGGAATGAAGGTTTTTTCGAGCATCAATCAAATAGCAGGTTCGATGGCTCAGGTTTATAGTAGGAGTATTGGAACTACACATTTCGTCGTATGAATGACCCGAAGGTTATTTCAACCTTGTTTACGAATTCCATTTAGACTTTGATTTTGCTAGAACCCGGATTTGTCATGATAGTAGTTTATTCTTCTTCAGAGGAAGACCTTTGCCGTTGTTGTTGTAATATTGTGTTCTTACACAGATAATAGAATGGGCCACTGCCAGTTAAAAATAATTCTTAACCACGAATAATTTGAAGGATATTTTCAATCCTAGTGCCATGAACTAAATGAATTTATTTTGAAACTACAATTCTAATTTCCGCATTCTGTCGAAGAATTGCAAGTTGTGAAAGTTGCTAAAAATGGCCATGAATATAAATATTTTTATAATAATGATTCCAAGTGGATAATTGAATAGCTGAATGGTTCAACCATTTATTGATCAAGTTGATGATTCAGAAATCATGTATTTTGTTAGGAACTTGAAGTTCATAATCGAGTCACTTCTCGAATGTTTAATGTCAGAAGAACAATTAATTGTTGTTGTGCTTCGCACAGTTCTTCGATGCTATGCTCAAGGTCAAATACTTTTCAGATGCTATTAATATATGTAAATAATTTGTATTGCTTCAATGATAATAATATTTTTCGACGATATATTTTTGAAACTGGAAAAAAGTGAAAGTTTAAAATACTATGAACATTTATTCTACGAGTGTTAATATCATGTAAATATTCAAACAGTGATCTGCGATATTTCCAGTATAGACAATTAACTTTGAACTGGAATTAAATATTAATAATTTTGGAACACAGTCCTCTGGACTATTAATCGGACTTGTGTTTCCAAAAAGATTGTCAAATGTGTTTGGGAAATTTCTGTATATTGTGTGTAAATAAGAGTGTGGATCGCCACACGTGAGTGATGCTACTTTGAGCATTTTTGCAGTCAATTTTAACTTCAAAATAAACTGAGATAATTTTACAGGATGTGTTACTCCCAATTAAATCTCCTTCTATCCTTATTGTTGCATTGAGCCAAAAATCAGTAAAGCATTTTTTTAATTTGATGTCGTTTTTGCGATTTGCTTTAACCCATCTGGCGCTCCGGGATATTTTGACTCTCGTGCTGACTGATTATTGGTAAAATGCATATGTGGTCGTGCGGACTCCGGTCTAAACGGGCACATAAAATAAGATAGAGAGAGAAATGGTTTCGAACGTGGGTCTCGATTTAGACATGGTCAATCGCATGCCGATTTGAAATTGTGATAATTTTTATAGAAATATTTTGGGAGTTGAGAGATGTCTGGTTTGGATGAATAAATTAGTAGGAAACCCAATTAGTGGGGAAAATTAAAAATTTAACTGGTTAATAATTAGAATGGGTTTGATTATTTTTGATAATGGCTTAACCATTAGGGCGTCAAGTAAATTCAGTAGTAAACGTTCGATGACTGGACATACACATTATTAGAATCCAGGTGGAGGATATTTGAGAACTTGCATATTTTTCTTGTGATATTGTGGTAAATGTAATTCGTAAAAGTAGAGAATTTTGTTTTTCCATCACGTCGACATGAGGACAAATCTCATTTTATTAGAGTGTTCCAATTAGCTATTCATATTTCTTGTTCTAGTTATAAGCTTGTGTTTGCCACTGTTGTATACCCCTAAGTTTTGAATAATAATTGAAAATTATGGAAGAAATGATGAGGATGATGAGGAGTTTGGAGGAGAGTTCAAAGGAAGCTGGACTGCGTGTAGCAGCCATTATGAAAGAAAATACTGAGGCTTTGGAAAGGAAACTTAAAGAAAATTCTGATAAACTTAATCAAAGTTTAAACGATAATCTTAAGGAAAATTCCGATTTGTTAGAAAGCAGGTTAAAAGATAACTTGAAGGAAAATTCTGATTCTTTAGAAAATAAATTTAAAGAAAATTCTGATTCTTTAGAAAATAAACTTAAAGAAAATTCTGATTCTTTAGAAAATAAACTTAAAGAAAATTCTGATTCTTTAGAAAGCAGGTTAAAAGGGAACTTGAAAGAAAATTTAAACAGTAAATTTAATTCAATGGAAAGTAAATTTAAAGAGAATTCTGAAATTTTGAAAATGACACTTGAGAGTAAAATGAATAAATTATGCGACAAAACACATGAGCTCGAAACTTCATTAGCTACTAACGCAAGTTTAATGGACGATAAATTTCGCGATGCCGATCTTCGATCCCAAAGCTTAGCTGATAGGATAGAACATGGTCTTAGGAAAGTTGGTGAAGACATGATCGACCTAGAAGTCAGAGTGAAGAAGGAGAGTAACGAGATGGGAATTCTAGTTGTTCAACGTTTAACGGAACAATTCAAAGAACTGGTCATGGGAGAAATAAGAGAAGGTGTGATTAGTGAGTTGCAAACTGAAATCAAAACCACAGTTGTCAATTAAATTAAAGACACACTCAAGCTGGAGAACCAAGAGGGAATCAAGGAGATTAGGGAATCTTTGTCATCCCATATTGAAGTAATTGCCAAAGATATCCAAGCAACTCAGAAGGACATATCAGATATGACAGGGTCATTGAAAAGTCATGAAGCTGTTATGAACCAGATATCCACTGATGTTAAGGACAATTGTAAAGAAACTGAAGCAATTAAGAAAATGGCAGAAGAAAACCAGAAGGAACTTGAGGCTATGAAAACCCAAATCAAGGACGAGAAGCAGTCTGACCATCTGTTAAAAATGCCAAATGTAAGGGGAAAGGAACAGATACAGATAAATCTAGGAGCAGCTAGAGAGACTGATAGACAGGATGAGGTCAGGACAGTATTTCAATCCAACCCCATAACTGTATTTAAGAATGTAGAAGATAAGCCTTCTAAATTTTCAGGGCGAGATTCTGTGACACCCGTGGAATTTTTGAGAGAAGCAGGTGATTACCTGAAAGATTCTAAGATCCCTAAAGAAAGACAGATCCGAGTGATAGGGAAGTTTTTGGAAGGTCCTGCACTTCTTTGGTTTAGAGCTTTTAGATCCACTCTAACCACTTTTGAGGAGTTTTCTCGTGGGCTATTGAAAAAGTTTTGGTCCCCGGAAACCCAACAGCAAGTTAGAGCAGAGTTATATTCGAAGAGATTCTCGACGTCACAACCTACTCGATACTCTACGTACTTTTCTGGACAGCTGTCTAAACTTCAACATTTAGATCCGCCGATGCCAGATAACGAGTTGATTACTTCATTGATACGTCAGTTTCCAGCAGACGTCCAGAGGACTTTGATCGCTGCTGATATCTATAATATGGAGCAATTTGACGAAGTATTACAGAAGCTGGATCATACAAACGCTCAATTCTTCCGTCAGAAGGGAGGAAAGAGTAACAACGCTGTGTATGCTGTTATGGCTGATAGTTATTCTCAAACACCTCGAGAGATTCGAGAAGGGCGAGAAGAGAAAACGCCGAGGGAAGATCCAAATACGAGAGGTTGGAACCAGTACAGTAACAGATACAGTTACAAGCCATATGCAAGACCGGATGGTGGAAATCGATACAATACTCGATGGAGAAGGCCACGAGATACTCAAGGAAGGTACCAGGAAAGAAGATATTATGGTAGAAATAACTACAATAACAGAGGGAATGTGGATACTCGTCAGTCCAATGAAGAGTTCAACAAGGAGACGAGGAAAAATTTGGAAGCAAGACACCAAGATAACTTGCAAATTTTGGAGCAGAGGCCCAATGATCCAGGTCCATCGGGAACACAACAATCCCGGGGGAATGGTAATGAAAAAAAAAAACTTCGAATTCACAGTAGAAGATAGAATTTTGAACACTTTCACTTCCAGAATTATTAAATGGCAAGCAGAGGATGATGACTTAATTCAACAGAATGACGAACGAAAAGAAATGGGTACAAGAATTAGAATGCCAATCATATCATGCGAAGTATTCGGTATGCCTGTCGATACTTTGATCGATACTGGGGCTATGCTTTGTCTGGTGAGTGAGAAGCTTTATATTCTGTGGAAGCTCAAAGAGAATTTAGAGGAGATTCCAGTATCAGGAATTAAGATCCAAGGAATAATACCCAATAAAATATCTCTGTGTAAAACACAATTATACTTATGTATTACGATTGGAGGACATGATTTCCGACATGTATTTGTTGTAATGAAGGACATGGCTTTTGACATGATATTGGGAGCAGATTTCATTCAGAAATATCAAGCAGTGATAGATATGAAGACAGAGACGATCAAATTCAAGAATACCGAAGAGATTAACTGCGAGGGAAAGGAAGAGGAAGACATCGAGGGAGATGCTCAATGGTCTCTGATTTTTCATGAAGCTGAAGGACGAGAAGTCTACACTGAGAAGGAGTTCCCAGAGCTAGGGAAAATTTTGGAAGAGTATCACGATATTTTTGATATTAAGCCTGGTGAAATTGAAGATTTTGAATATTGTGGAAGTAAACAATAATGGAAGCTATGAAGTAGCCAATACACGAACTGGTAACAACGTGGGAACTTATAATGCATCGAATTTGAAGATTTATTATTCAAGAACCAGATGATTTAATGTGTAGATAGGAAAAATAAATTTTTTTCAATTTCTATTTTTTGCTAGGTGTGGGGTGGATGTGCCCAACTCTAGGAATGGGTATTCCAAGATTCAGACACCTAGATATCAAGGGAAAGGCTGTAGCCGCTTTTGAAAGTTGAGATATTTGAATATCGCGCTACATTGCTTCTCGAAGCATTTGGAAGGAATTTACAGATAGTTGGATGTCAAGTGACGTAGCGAGTAATAGCAGAGGTGGAGGCTATTTATTGATTAAATAGTTAACTATGGAGTAGAGACTTGAGACTGGGATCAGATTACTGGCACGGCCAAATGAAAGAGAATGCAATTAGTATCAAGTAAATCGGACCAGGGATTCAAGAGATATGAGGATTTCTAGATTACAACGTGATGACGCGTGACCCTGACAGTTTTGAATAAAAGCCAGCTGGCCGAAGCAACTACAGCTCATTCTAACACAAGCACTTGCAGAGCAAGTTGCATCTACGCTGAGCCAAGGCACATGGTTGCCGGATCTACGCAGAAGTTCTTTTCAAAGTCGTGATAGTCACGAAAAGTGCTGCGCTACGAGTTGGAACTTAGTAAGTTTACGGTGAGGAGAATCACTGAGGTGATTGAGTTTTCTACAGACATTGGTGGAAATATTTATATTTCTACAAGGACATATGCTAGACTTTGTCTAGAAATTAGTATTTTGTCACAGTCCAGTAATAACATAATACTTGGATGTTTAAATCCATTTCAAGTCAGTTTTCATTATTTGTAACTAGTTAACCACTTCGATCTGTCAGTACACTGAAGACTAGTCTATAACGGTGGCGTTCATTAGTCTACGCAAGGGAAACTACAAGTTGCCTAGCGCATGGTAGATTGTGATATAACAAACCATGCCCAGGGAACGATCTTCAGAACAGCCGTTAATTGCTTAGACTGTCAGTGTTTTTCTTGTACTGATAAGATTACCGTGAGTTATGTTACAACTGACATATCTAAGAAGAGATCACTTAGATCTGACCCTATTTAAACAAACTGTTATGGCTTTGATAGAAGCCCATATTAAAATGGAACCACAGTTTATTCAAACGTCAAAAGATACTACCACTATGTCTGACTAGACGAATTGTGGGTATATGATGGCGGCGGATACAAGGATTATACGTGCTTGTCCGATAGGGCATGTCTATGGATAAATCTGGTACAGACCAGGTTTACTACACTTCAAGACCATCAAGAAATGTAAGCCACATTTGAATTATATTATGCCTAGCTAACTGGAACAAAATATTTTTCTGCAGATGACCAACACATTTTTTTTCTTCGTATTTAAAGCTTGCAATGATTTACGCAAGACTTATTAGAGTTATTCTGAGTATTTTCAACACTCAGAACAGTTTAGGATCGATGACCGAGCATTTCGAGCATTTATTTGAATATTTCATATTTTTGGGAAACCACGGAAAACAGCCGATGTAACTGTAAAAGTTAAATTTATTTTTGTTGAGGAATGGATATTTTTTCCATATTTGAAGGTTCGAACATGTGGATTCTCACATAATGAGATGATAATTAAATATATTTAAAATAATAACAAATTAATAATAATAATAATAATCCTCTAATAATAATAATAATAATTTTCATAATTTTTCTAAATAATTCTTGGATATTATATTTTATAATAATCATATGTATTGAGAGAGAGCCTATGAAGTAGTTTAATCATTTCTAGTTTGGAACAGGAGATTTTCCGAAGGATAGTGGTTAGCGCAAGCCCGCATTCAACCAACATTTCAGTTCTGGTTGAACAGTTGATATTTGCAATGAGTAAAGTATATTTTTCAGATAACACGGAGAGGCATGAAACGGGAAGCAATTGATATTTGTATCAAATAGGATATTTTTGTATTTATATAAAATCATGACGTAAATACACTTGAAAGTGAAATAAAGATTTTCATAAGTATGGTAAATTCACGGGTTGAACTGAATGGTAAAATAAAATAAACTTGTAAGTTTATTAATCTTCCAGTGTTGATAACAAGCAGAGGCTTGATTTATTGTATAAATTTTGGGAAGAAAATTTATATGTGTGGAGTAGTTGAAATGCCATTCCCAGGTGCGCATGTTTAAGTCGCAGGAATGAAGGTTTTTTCGAGCATCAATCAAATAGCAGGTTCGATGGCTCAGGTTTATAGTAGGAGTATTGGAACTACACATTTCGTCGTATGAATGACCCGAAGGTTATTTCAACCTTGTTTACGAATTCCATTTAGACTTTGATTTTGCTAGAACCCGGATTTGTCATGATAGTAGTTTATTCTTCTTCAGAGGAAGACCTTTGCCGTTGTTGTTGTAATATTGTGTTCTTACACAGATAATAGAATGGGCCACTGCCAATTAAAAATAATTCTTAACCACGAATAATTTGAAGGATATTTTCAATCCTAGTGCCATGAACTAAATGAATTTATTTTGAAACTACAATTCTAATTTCCGCATTCTGTCGAAGAATTGCAAGTTGTGAAAGTTGCTAAAAATGGCCATGAATATAAATATTGTTATAATAATGATTCCAAGTGGATAATTGAATAGCTGAATGGTTCAACCATTTATTGATCAAGTTGATGATTCAGAAATCATGTATTTTGTTAGGAACTTGAAGTTCATAATCGAGTCACTTCTCGAATGTTTAATGTCAGAAGAACAATTAATTGTTGTTGTGCTTCGCACAGTTCTTCGATGCTATGCTCAAGGTCAAATACTTTTCAGATGTTATTAATATATGTAAATAATTTGTATTGCTTCAATGATAATAATATTTTTCGACGATATATTTTTGAAACTGGAAAAAAAAGTGAAAGTTTAAAATACTATGAACATTTATTCTACGAGTGTTAATATCATGTAAATATTCAAACAGTGATCTACGATATTTCCAGTATAGACAATTAACTTTGAACTGGAATTAAATATTAATAATTTTGGAACACAGTCCACAGGACTATTAATCGGACTTGTGTTTCCAAAAAGATTGTCAAATGTGTTTGGAAAATTTCTGTATATTGTGTGTAAATAAGAGTGTGGATCGCCACACGTGAGTGATGCTACTTTGAGCATTTTTGCAGTCAATTTTAACTTCAAAATAAACTGAGATAATTTTACAGGATGTGTTACTCCCAATTAAATCTCCTTCTATCCTTATTGTTGCATTGAGCCAAAAATCAGTAAAGTATTTTTTTAATTTGATGTCGTTTTTGCGATTTGCTTTAACCCATCTGGCGCTCCGGGATATTTTAACTCTCGTGCTGACTGATTATTGGTAAAATGCATATGTGGTCGTGCGGACTCCGGTCTAAATGGGCACAGTACAGCTGTACTGTACTACTAATCATGCGATCGAAGCGAAAGTTTGAATAATGAACCTACGCAATAATCTTCATCTAATGGTACATAACTCTATTGTCTACATTTGTATAACACTCCAACATGGCGACCATCCAAAATATTTCGACGGCTTTCAATATCTACGAATCTATTACAGCAATCAAACTGAAATTGTGTATGTTAATAGATAATATAACCTTATGTTCACCTGGTGATCACAAAACCAACATGGCGGCCAAGCGAATTTAAAACATTTAAATGGAATTTACTCGCGATTTTATCATCCGAGCGCAGTGAAACGTGGCACGGTAAATGTTCATATAAAATATAATCTACTAACATTCAATTAAACTCAATTGTTTTGAAAACTCCAAGATGGCGGCTGTGCAAAATTTTAAAATAAGTTTTTATTTCTTGTGTCGTAATCATTCGATAAAGTGAACATTTCAGTAATGAAACTACGCAATAATCTTCATCTAATGGTACATAACTCTATGGCCTACACATATAACAATCCAACATGGCGACCATCCGAAATATTTAGACGGTTCTCAATATCTACGCATCTACTACAGCAATCAAACTGAAATTATGCCGATAAAGGCTATTGACATAAGTTCACCTATTGATCATTCAATAACCTGATGAGCACAAACCCAACATGGCGGTGACGCGAAATTTAAATACTTAAATGGATTTTCCTCGTGACTTTTCATCTGAGCGCTGTGAAACTTGGCACGGTATATCTTCATACAAGCCTTAATATACTGTCGTCTAATTTAATGGAATTTTATGAGAACTTAAAAATGGTGGCTGTGCAATTTTTTAAAATCTCGTTTTCATTTCTCGTGTCCTAAGTAAGACTAGAAGGAATATATGAAAATAAGCTATTTAGTTCTTCATGGAACTACTTGTTACTTATGTGTACCTTCCACCTTGTATATTTCTCACAACATCCCTCTTTGAATGTCATTTAGTGCCCTTTTGCACGTGATCCACCCCTTTCTCTCTTTACTAATAAATTCAAATTCAACTAGTTGAAACTCATCAAAACATGACGGTCAATGGGAAAATATTTACTGAAGAATTTTCATAAATAGGCTACACTCTTTGTACGATTACTTTTTGGCGCTCTCAACATTGCAACATGCAGCTGACCATGACTGAAAACTTGATGAGTAAATCCTAGAGGTAAATCCTAGTTTTAACTGCACTTATTGTTTCCAAATCCCCCCCAGGGGCTCACATCTAGTGGGGCGTGGGTTGGCGACCACGGGACCCCAGCTGAGTCCGGCATTGCTTCCACTTACTTGTGCCGGGCTCCTCTCCGTCTTCTTTCCTGTCGACCTCCCTTGGTCAACTCTTGTTCTCTTCCGACCCCGACGGTATTCGGTTATCCGAGGCCTAGGGAGTCTTTCACTTTCCCGCCTTAATTGGCCCTTGTCTCATCTTTCCTGATACCCTCCTTCTGTGAGGGGTCAGCCTTCTTTTTCTTTTCCTTTTACCTCCTGCCTTGTGCTCAAGGCCCTAAAGGAGGCAGGGTGTATGTAGCCTCATCACTTCTGGTGCACCGTAGATAATGCTACACCCTCAGGGGCTCACGGCTGGTGAGTTCGAGAGTTGGCGACCCCGAGGGATTCCTAAGCTGGGTCCGTTTTCCCCTTATGTCCCTTACCTTTGGGGCGGACCTTCTCCTCTCTCCTCCTCTCCTCTCCTCTCCTCTCCTCTTTTCATTATATTTACTTTTCTCTTTAAGATTCCCGCACTGTTTTTGTTACTTGGTTCACCGTGTATCTAAATTCCCTTCTAGCAATTTTTTTAAAATCTACGTTGCTTTTTGTATGTTTTTTCGATCTAAATTACATCTCGCGATCGTTTTCAACCTCAATTGCATTTTGTCAAGATTGACAATCTAAATTGCTTTTTAGCAAGTCTTTCAATATGGCGGAGGGACCTTTGTGAGTATTTTGAATTTCAATTGCATTTTGTAAGTATTTTCAACCAAAACCGCATTTCGCACGAATTTTGAATCTAAATTGCATTTTGTTTGGCGGGCATTTTGCACATATTTTGATTCTCAATTGCATTTTGTGGTATTTTGAATCTAAATTACATTTTGTCAAGTATTTTCAATCTAAATTGCTTTTTGTATTGTCAATCCACATGAGTCCTTTGAATCTACCGTACATTTTGTAAGCATTTTCAATTTCAATTGCATTTTGTAAGTATTTTGAATTTCAATTGCACTTTGTGAATAATTTGGATTGGAACTGGGATATTTCAATCTGAATTGCATTGTGTATTTTCAATTTCAATTGCAGTGCATTTTGTAAGTATTTTGAACCTCGAAGCCTCCGTGGCTTAAGCGGCAGCACGCCGGCCTCTCACCGCTGGGTCCGTGGTTCAAATCCCGGTCACTCCATGTGAGATCTGTGCTGGACATAACGGAGGCCGACAGGTTTTTCTCCGGGTACTCCGGTTTTCCCTGTCAACATTTCATTCCAGCAACACTCTCCACTATCATTTCATTTCATCTGTCATTCATTTAATCATTGCCCCAGAGGAGTGCGTCAGGCCTCGGCAGCCGGCACAGTTCATATCCTCGCCGCTAGATGGGGGCTTCATTCATTCCATTCCTGACCCGGTCGGAGACTGGAACCAGGCTGTGGATTTTCATTCATTCAAGTATTTTGAACCTCAATTGCATTTTGTACGTATTTTCGATCTCATTTGCATTTTGTAAGTATTTTGAATTTCAGTTGCATTTTGTAAGTATTTCGACGCTACATTGCATTTTGTACGTATTTTGAATCTAGCCTACGTTTTGTGGGTCTTTTTCAATCTATTCTTTTTGTGCATCTTTTCGTTCTAAATTCCCTTTTGTAAGACCATATTGTGAGTTGTTTCCATCTGAGTTCCTTTTTGTACGTATTTTCCGTCTCCGATAATTCTGTTCTGGTTTCCATTTCATTATCATTTTCGCTATCACCCAGATCATTAGGGGCCGATAACCTAGATGTTAGGCCCCTTAAAACAGCAATTATCATCATCATCATCATCATTTATTTCCAAATCCAAGCAATTTTCGTACATATTTCTTGCAATTAATCTGGCTCAATATAGGAACCCTAGGGAAACGTTCAGATTTCCAAGGAGCATAACTATGGCTCAAGCGTTTGGAATTCTGTAGGAAACTGAAGTGGCTGGCTTTCATCTTCAGTATTTAATCTGTTATCGCTGGTGTATGATTTTGAACTACTGGATATGAGTTCAATGACTTTTAAATTAATTTCATTACAGTGTACATTTTTTGGTGTAAAAATGCAACTTTCGAGAAATTTATTATATCCTTTGCAGAAGTGAATGTTTTGACGTAAATCTCAATCAGGTTATCATTATGTTTGTCTGGTAATTCATTAACATTTGATTCCTCACCATCCACAGAGGAGTGGTCACCGTTAACTTGTAGCAAATAAAAACAGAAAATTCCATTTCATCTGGTTTCGATCGCGTATTTTTATGTAAGTGGAGTTGGAGCTTCATCCCATATTATGAGCCATGCTAATCAAATATCGTCAGCTGGATTGCAAATTAATTTAGATATATTTTGAATGTTGAATGTAGGGGCTATGCTGTTGCAAAATATTGTTTAAAATATGAATTGTGCCTTCCCTGATTCTCGAATTCGCTTAATTTGCAGATCTGATTTGATTAGCTATTGATGAATCTAATATATACAGTTCAACTGGCCGTAAGAACCGTCTCTTATATGTTTGGAATATAAGGAAGAAATGCGATTATGTGGAATTCCATAAATTTTAAAACAATATGGGCGTATTCATGTTGGCACGGCAACCTTGGCACCAAAGGAAACGAAGGACATAGCATTGTTGTACTGACGAATATTCTCTCTGTAATGCATTGAGATATCTCCAGTGAAAACTTGTTGCAGCCTGTGAAATATTTTATATTCCGGCAGATCAATTTTACCATTCCCCTAGCAAAGGCCAAAGTAACCAAGCGTAGATTTCTTACAAGAGAAATACAGTACAATGCAGAACAATGTTTACATTTGTTCGTCAAGAACTCGACGCTGTACTGCATAATATCTGGAATTCTTTCTGAAATGGCATATTTATGTTGGATTTCAAAAGTGGCTTCATATTGTACCCGTTAGACAGGAATGTCGGGGGGAGTGCTTGACCGCAACAGCCTTCTTGACATCCCCATCCCTCGAACCCATATCCCAGAGAGAATTGGATGTGCTCTCTCAGACCAGCCCGCATGGGAGTAGTATCTCAGGGCCTTAGCGGTGTTAATAGAGAGCTGGGAATGTTAGAAACTAGCCCAAGAAGCACATCAAAAATAACAAAGCTAATAAATGAAAAGTCCAGTCTTAAAATATATTTCGTAAATTTATTCAAAATTCACAAATCCCTATCCTACTTCCGACGGTAAAAATCGGCTTATCCACAAAGCTAATAATAATAAAATATCTGTCCCTAAACTGAAGTAAAATTACACCCTCGCGAAGTCCTGTTACAAATAAATATCAAAAGCAAGCTAAGAAAATGGCACATAATTAATCCCTAAGCAATTACAAAAATTCAATTACAATACTAATAATCACATCCCTGAATCTACTGCAAAACAAGTTACACTAAACGTCGACAATCGGAAATAGCATCATTTACATTTACCTGCAACAATAAGAAAAATCTAAGATATGTTGGTGTCATTTCTTACATTTATCGTTACATTAATGATCTCTATTTAATCCTATCTGACGTTAAATATAGGCGAAAGGCGCCTATCACAAAGAAAAACAAAGCTAATACACAATTTGGTTTATCTAACAATAAAAAAGGTATTCGAATACACACAAATATACACAAAGATCAACAACATAAATAAACCCTCATATGGTTACGCAATTGGCGTCCTTCCTACGCGAACCACCTGCTCTTTGCAGTCGATTGTCATCTATGTGTGGTTAACAGGTATGTTGGGAACTGTGGGCTAAAGAATCACGACTGGCGTCCCTTAATTGCAAGTTTCAGGGCTTCCAGGGCTTATGCCAGTAATTACAATTCATCGATACTAAAGTGTCAGCTTGTCCTAGGCTTGTATTTAGGTGTCATCTCAAATAGATGAAAATCAAAGATATAAAAAAATTCAAAATTACTAAATATTATTTAAATATTAAATCATTTATTTGTTTATTTAGGCCTACTTGATAAAATATCTATCATGTTATTATTATTATTATTATTATTATTATTATTATTATCATTCAGTTTAATTATTTATTTAGTCCTCATAGTGTTTTTGAATCATTCACCAAGAACATTCAAATACCAACATCGAGTAGCAAAAACTCAAATTCCAGTACACTTCAGTCACCACTTAACACATGTCCTAATGACAAAAACATCCGCGGCTCCTACGGCTCGCATTAATAACGGCCAACAGTGAGAAAAGTCTATCGTCTGTTGCCAACCATACAACCTTATTATGAGCGACCCATGTTGGCTCTCATATTAACTGCTTCTCAAAGACAAAACAATAACCGGAACGTTGTCCTCATTTTATACAATGGTCCATTGGTCTTTACAAATCTCAAAATGGCTAAAGAAAAACAGCTGTTCACAGCTCTGAACGTAGCATAAACAAATCTCAAGCAACACTTTTATAACAGTTATATTTAACAAACTCGTAACATGAATATATAATAATTCCTACCATGCAGTTTTTACCGCTAGAAAAAATTCATTCCACTTGCTTCAATAATGACGAAGCCTCCTTCCACTTAGCGTATCACATCGTATTTTGATGTAGTCAAAATGAATGAAGTAAAATAATCAATACTTCCCAGGTGCGTTACGTCACCAGAGCGATTCGCCAACAAATTTCAAGGTCTCGCCTTGCCTGTCACTGCCTTCCAAACCATTCTTATACGCATGCAATCTAACTGGCAACCTGTCTCGGCCAACACATTTCCTTCACATTTGAATACACACATATCTGACGTCCGCGCCTTGCTATCGGACAAACTCACTGTTCATAAAATTGCCAATGATGTCAAATAATAGTATTTCATCCAGCAAAGTGTTTAAAATGATACGTAGGAGTTCCTCATAATGTCTGTAAATGCCTGTCATATTTCAGTTCTGTCTATAACTATTGTGCTGTGCCAAAGCACACTAAAACGAAGAGAAAAATACACCACTATTCCAGATGATGTTAAAATGATACGTAGACTTTCTTACTGGTGCATTGTACTCCCAAATGCAGTTGAGGTTAATTGTACAGTACATTTCTGTCACAAAATTAGACCAAGTTTATCTGTCAAAAGTAAAGATGATTAAACTAACTACAAAATAATGTCCTACCTGCCCAATTATGTTTCAATGCGGTCCACCGAAAAAACTAACGTACATAATGAATTTTGTAACTCACATATCGCCACTGTAAGTTAGGGAAATGGTTCTTTGGTCATACCCTGGACTCGGCTTTAGAACCATCCCAGTCGACGTTTCCTCTTTCGCCTCATGGTCTTAATGAGTGTCAGCTTTCCCCATGGGCATTGCTCTACTCCACGAGCCCTTCATTGTGACTGATGAATTTTCCATGTGGTCAGCTAACATGGTCAGTTTCGACATCTTGAAATAATTCTTTCCACACAGATTTTACCGTACTACTGGAAAAATATCAACACTGAATTTACACTAGTGCGGATAGTAAAAAATGGCCTTTCAGTGTTCCACCAAAGGCTCTAACATTACTTCTGTAATGTGCTTCACAGAATTTAATACTTTCCAAAAATTCACAAAATATCCATTTTATCGTACAGCGAAAATTCACAGTCTTCTTAAAATATAGTTCGACTAGTTGCGTCCGTAATGTTGAATTGTTAGGACAAAACACTTTTACACTATCATAAATTATTCACCAATTTTAAAATTCAACAGGTGCACAACGTGCTTGTCCAAGTTCAATCCTTGGTTCGTGTACGATTGCCAAATTATGTCACAAACATGAAACATCGACGTTCTAGTCCGTCACAATACTTTATAACAGTTTAAATTATTCACTCACATGCCCTTGGGCATTTATTCACAAGTTCCAACACGTGGATTGAATATCCACCCGGATATTCTCACAAGCCCGACACAACGTGCCGACTAAATCGCGGTCGCGAAAACTCTCTAACTGTAATGGCGTCTTCCTCCTCGGCAGACCAATGTGAGTACAACGTAGGTCAATTCATGCTTCCAAAAATGCGGTTTCCCTTATCTGAGACGTTTAAATCTTCTTAAATATGCCCAAAAATTCTAGAATAATCGTAGTAATTTTTTATAATGATTTCCAAATGTCTAATAATTCCGTAATAACTAATAATCAATTAAATACATTCCGAAAACTGTGGTGAGACTTCCCATAGTACTTCCTTCGATGTTCCTAGGCATAAACACGTGCTTGAAGTTGAACTACCTGGATTCAAACCTCTTCCAGATTACTTCGTCAGTCAGTGCGAATTTTTAATGCGGTGAAAAAGTGGCATCGACCATGAGCCTTACGGTCTCAATATGTTCTCCAATTTCTCACGTTTTTGCGGCCAAAGTTCTCTTTCGTCGAACGGGTTTATTTATAGTAGTATTTCTCTCCAAAATTAACGTCATTTTTGATAACACTATGGTGACTTGCATGAACGGAGTCGCTAAATATTTAATAGCAAATAATACTTCCATTTCCAAAATCAACAGCGTGGTTAGACTCATTGTTATGTACTCTAAACAATCAATAAACAATTGGCTTTTATAATGAAATGCAACATGACCAGTGTATTCACCATCCAGAGACGTTCGTACTCAAGTTGGTTGCTGAGGAGAATGCGATGAGACTGATCGCCAATAACAAAGTCCTTATAATTATCCCTGCCAACAAAAATGTTTGTAATAGCTTGCGAACGCAGCTCAGGATGACGTTCTTCATTTTGATATAAACAGTAAAACTGCTCTAAATAAGCAATTTCCATCACCTGTTATAGGTACAATCCTTTGCTTTTCCATGACAGTAATTTATGC
Organism: Meconema thalassinum; assembly: GCA_946902985.2. Taxonomy (NCBI): domain Eukaryota; kingdom Metazoa; phylum Arthropoda; class Insecta; order Orthoptera; family Tettigoniidae; genus Meconema; species Meconema thalassinum. The sequence continues at coordinate 881,408,042 of OX336389.2, read as the reverse complement.
AGGGGAGCATAGAATCACTTCGCCAACTACTGGAATGAGCATAGACTCATTTCGCGAGCCACTGTAATGGAGGCAGTTTAATAATTATATGTCCCATGCATGTCAAAAATCCTATTAACACAGGGAAGCCCGCTCTTAAGGCTACATTCTTGGCTATCGCCCCGGAGATCCGGGTTCGATTCCCTGCTATACCAAGAAATTTAATTCTGGTCTGAGCACTGGAACGGAGCGCACTCAGACTCGAGAGGTAAAACTGAGGGGAGGTGGGATTGATTCCAACCTCAACCATTTTAGATGTGGTTTCTCACTTCCACTCGAGGCAAATACCGGGATAATTCCTAAATTAAGGCCTCGGCCGTCTCATTCCCATTCCCCACCTTAATTACAAATACGCACATTAATACAGCCATCACAATAACACAGATTATCAGAGAAAATTTTACATACACACACCAAAGTACACGGGGATACGTGACCACGATGTCCGAGCCCTTCAAATGAATTATTTTCGCCAATTGTCTCTCATGGTGAAAGCGATTGTGCGCACGTGCGAGTGCCTGGAGTACTACAATTTTCTTTTATAATTGAAAAGTATATGGCAATGGAAAACGTGGAGAATTCGTTACTTTACGGGAATGAAAAATGTGAAGTAGTCTATGTATTGACAATGTAATACTAATAGCAAGAAAGGAGAATACGGAAATAAAAAAAATCATACCGGAGGAGGTATTCGCCTTCCACGTTGCATAATAAAATTCAAAGTCTGCAACGTTAGCGCCTGGGCCACCAAACCAGTGTAAAGGGAGCGCAATAGTAAGTTACGTAAACAACATTCACACTCAACTGTCAGTTTAAGTTTTTCAGCATTTCCCTTCTTTTACAATTCTTTTCCGGCACATATGTATCGTGGAAACATCATAAGCAATATTCCTTTCCTTTATAATTCTCATTAAAAACTATCACATTAAAACGCTGTGGTCTTCTATCCGCCATGTCTGTCATGAGCCATGGCGATTTTGCGCATGCGCAAGTCCGAGAATTTTGCATTTTTCTTTATTAATTATAAAATATACGGTAACATATTTCTTTATTTTAAAGACACTCTGCAAATCTACAGGCCAAAAGCTTTCGTCAGAGTGTTTTACGTAGTCAATCGGTTCAGCCGTTCTCTCAATCTCGCGGTAACAAAAATCACCTTAGTGCAGTAGCGTAGCGTGAGGAAAATAATTGGGTAGACACAAATAAAAAGAAACTGCAGTAACACATTTTAAAGACAATGTTTAAAGTTTTAACTTAAATCTTACATACTACCTATTCTCTTGGCCCCATGTAAAAGAACTAAGTTTGATGGATGAGCGTAACAATGTACAAATAATGCTGTCTGATAATTGCTTGCAGACCATTGTTGCTACCCGACATGACAGTAGCTCCAGCATATGTCTAGTTAGTTAGTTATTGGGGTTTCGAGGAGCGGACTATTTTCTTATCTATTTTATATTCTTCCAGATTGAAAATTATGTGTGTATTGCCGAAGCCTGTGCACTTATAGGCCTATCTAATGATACATCGAAGAAACCTACAAATATTTCTCAACTCTCGAGTTACAGACATATCGCACAATTACTGTACACTTAATTGAGAGCTTTGAAGGACACGTCAGTAGTCTTATTTGCCTGAATGGCCACAAATTCACATGACGAAAGCTCTTCTGCAATCCTTTCCCTTACTGCATTAGTGACAGATTGCATAATCATTTTGGATGTCTGGAGACGTACGTTCAAAAACAGAGCTGCCTTCTTTCATAAAATTGCCAGCAAATCGAGGGTTTCTAAATATTGCCCTTATTAAGAAATTCGTGGTCTTCTCTGTGGCCTCTAAAGGCAAGTTCTTGCCGCCCGAGATGGCACACCATCTACTGTATTAGGCGACCCACTATTCGCCTATTTCGAGTTACATTTTCATTATATTTCACAGCTGCTAATCGCGTTGTTTCCACTAAACAATGCTCAATTCTATTTCTTGCTAGCATGTAAAACATCTCTGCATTATTAATGTGTTTCCTGGTCCCTGAATGTTTTAGAGTTTTGCCTCAATTTTTTTTTTATTGTTATGATACCCGTACGGGTCCATGGTTCTTCGCCCCCAAACATCAAACAGTAATAACAATGAAGTGACTTTGTGTGATTTTTTTGGTCGTGTGGCCTCCTGAGAGGCCAAGTGCAGGTATTTATAGTCGGCGCCCGTGGGCGACCTGCATGCCGGGATGAGAGATGGAATGGATGAAGATGGATGAAACTGGGCAAGGATGTGGAAGGAAGCGGCCGTGGCCTGTCAGAAGGTACCATCCCAGCGTTTGTCTAGTGTTGAAAATGGAGGAAAACACGGAAAACCATTTCAAGGACGGTTGACGGTGGGGCTCGAACCTACGCATCTACCGAGTCATCAGAGAGCTTGGCCTAATGACCTAACACTGCACTTAAGCGAGCGTAGCCACCGCTGTCGGTACTTTGTGTACATAACCATCTATATTTCGAATGGCAACTACTTTTAAATTTTCTTGCAACTTTGCCATCTTTTTGGGACAAATCCAACCGAGGGCATTTTATTTTAGATTTTAGTTTCAACTTTTGTGCAAATGTCAATGATGATAGTGATACTATGAAGAAATCTTACAGAATCAAAAGTTACACTGTTCATGTCAACTAATAGCTCATCACTTCCCATGGTTAAAATAGCTAGAATCTAAGGCACAGTGAATACAGGATCACAAAACGTTCACCACATCGCAAAGAAAAGACATGTCTACTATGCTCACGGCTGGCAGTGTGGTGGAGCATGGAGGGGATGGCGGCGCGCGCACGATCTTGCACGCTTTAATGAGAAGACAGGGGAGACATCCTCCAAAGAGTCTATCTGCCCCGTTGTTCGTACGCAGGATGCAAGCGGTGAATCGTTTAAATCATGAAAATTACTATTATGGCTTAAGTACTTGGAAGAAAAACAACATTACAATAAATAATAATATAACGTGTCATTTGTTACGAAAATTTGGATAGACAGTGTCTACTTTGTCTATCCTTACGCTACGCTACTGCCTTAGTGTTTTAAATATATAGACAGAAGATAGATTTTTTCTCTCCGAATAACATATTTGTGTTTCTAGTCATTATAAAAACATCATTTCCAGTTACATGGTTAGAGGAGTAGTGGCTAGGTCGGGTCCGATTCCCAGCTCTGACAAAAGAATTAATTCTGGTCTGAGGGTTGGAACGAGGTAACACTCAGCCTTGACAGGCAAAACTGAGAAGAGGTGGGTTCGATTCCCAACCCAACCTTTCTAGAAATGGTTTTCCATTTCTACTCAACACAAATGCCGAAGTGGTTCCTAACTCAAGGCCACGATCATCTCCTTCCCAATCCTAGCTTCAATTGCAGGTACACACACTACTAAAGACTCCATAATAACACAAGTCATCAGAAATGTTCCACACACACCAAAGTACAAGGTGCTGATGACCACGATGCACCTGCCACTAAATGAAACAACAACAACTCAATGAATATGACCAATCCCCTCATTGAATCAACAACAGCATCTATAAGTTGCATAATTATCTAGTGAGACCGAAGGTTAGTCAAATTCTCAAAAAGGTTATGCAGTAGAGACCAAAAAAGAAAACCGTACACGGCAAGGTGAAGAATGAGGTAATTTGTAATTCTTCCCTCATTGAGCCAGTGCAGCAGCACTGATCCTATGAGTAGTAGTTTACACAGCATTCGCAGGCAAGAACTGTGGCCCAAATGCCATTAGGCCTACTCAGCACCAACCATACCTCAGTAGCTTTCATTTAATCACAGCCATGAATTAGACTAAGACATCTGTTTAGAAAAAAAGACACAAATTGTTCTGGCCTGTGCCAACAGGCGAATAGCCCTACGTCCGCCTCAAGCGTAGTGACTAGCATTCTTGGCTGTCACCGAGGAGGACCGGCTCTGACAATAAATTTAATTCTGGTCTGAGGGCTGGAACGGGGTGACACTCAGCCTCGTGAGGCTCAGCCATCCTGGAAGTGGTTTTCCGTGGTTTTCCACTTCTACTCCAGGAAAATGCCGGGATGGAACCCAACTTAAGGCCACGGATCAATTAAAAATAGGCTACACACACCAGTACAGATATCACAGTGACATGGGTTATCAGACAAATTCTACACACACCCAAGTACACGGGGCTACATATCCACGATGTCGCAAAGCCCTTAAGGAATCAACAACAGAAAAAACACAGGTGAATACGAAAATACCTAATTCATCCCTCCTACGGATTATGGAGGGCACGACACCCTCAGCCACATTACCTTCGGTTTCAAGCCATGGGGCCAAGCAAGCTACTGAGTGCTCCCCGTTCCAGCTGTCACGTCGGATTTAAAATTTCTCTTGGATCAGGGATTCAAACCCGGGACCAAATAGGTAAAAGGTAAGCGTGATACCACTATATCATGAAGCAACCTTCTGAGAGTAGGAATTTTGCAAAATACACAACAGCAAACTAAACATTTGGTAAGCCTGTGCCAGTAGTCTACATAATAAAGCGAGCACTTCATAGTGCGAGTGCTCCTTACCTTGACTAGAAGACCCATCCACCGCGATCCCAGAATGTCAGGTGGCGACTGACCTACCCTTCCAGTCCACCCTTTCCTTTACTCCTCCCCCACCTCACACCCGCGGCGCAGTCGCAGCGACCCCTGAGGTGGGGGACAGCTGCTCATAGGCTCAATTAATGAAAGCTATACAGTCAACATAATTACATCTTCAATTTATTATTATATGAAGGATTTATTTCACACGCTTAAGATCCCATTATTATTATTATTATTATTATTATTATTATTATTATTATTATTATTATTATTATTATTATTATTATTATTATTATCATTATTGTCCGGCCCCCTGGTTGGCGCTCTGGCTTTAGTACGTTAAGTCCCGGGTTCGATTCCCGGCCAGGCCAAGGGGAATTTTTATCTCCTGGGATTAATCCTCCTGGCCCGGGAACTGGGTGTACGCTCCGTCCTCATCATCACTTCACCCTCATTCAGACGCGCAGGTCGCCTACGGGCGTCAACTAGAAAGAACTGCTCTCGGCCTCCCAGGTGGCCACACGACATTATTCATATTATTCTTATTATTATTCATATTATTATTATTATTATCGCAAAATCTGTTCACTTCTAACTTAAACTGAAATATATCGACTAGTACGGCGACGACGTTTATTGGCTTGAGACACTCGGCACGTTATGCATTGTTCATAGAGCCTAACTTACTTCATTGTGTCATCTATATTTTAAAACCAGCATAAATAACCGTTCTTCGAACCGGGGGCGTAAAACACGGGTATTCTCAGGGTGTCTATCAGTAACGAAAAAGTACCGTTACTAATTTTACATACAGGTAACGGAAGTAACAAAAAGTAGCTAATTTTTAAGTCTGGATAGTTGGAGGTAACGACAATTTGCCGCCGATTGCGTAATAAAGCTATATTTTCCCGTGCTTGACTTAAGGAAATGCGTACTGAGGATACCTTGAGTGGTATACATTGATTCAACGTATATTAGAGTTTTAGTAGAGTCAGATGACCTCGTAGCTCCACCCCTTAAAACAACAATAACTAACTAACTAACTAGAGCTTTTAGTTTAGTGTGAAATATTTTTCTGTATTATTAGGGACCCTGACTTTCCGCGAGACCTTTATTCGCGAAATATACGAAACTCAACAGAAATCTACCATATCTGTTATGACCTTTAAATTTGGAGACTATCTCAAATTGAAGTCCAGAAATAACGAATTATTGTCTCAATCTTTCGATCGCCCAGGGGCTCACATCTAGTGGGACGTGGGTTGGCGACCACGGGACCCCCAGCTGAGTCCGGCATTGCTTCCACTTGTGCCGGGCTCCTCTCTGTCTTCTTTCCTGTCGACCTCCCTTGGTCAACTCTTGTTCTTTTCCGACCCCGAGGCCTAGGGAGTCTCTTCCTTTTCCGCCTTAATTGGCCCTTGTCTCATCTTTCATGATCCCTTCCTTCTGGGAGGGGTCAGCCTTCTTTTTCTTTTCCTGTTATCTCCTGCCTTCTGCTCAAGGCCCTCAAGGAGGTAGGGTGTATGTAGCCCCACCAGTTCTAGTGCATCCTAGAAAGTGCTACACCCTCAGGGGCTCACGGCTGGTGAGTTCGGGAGTTGGCGACCCCGAGGGATTCCTGAGCTGGGTCCAGTTTCGCCCTTTTGTCCCTTAGCCGTGGGACGGACCCTCTCCTCTTTCATTTTCCTGTTGTTTTTCTTTCCATTATATTTCCTTTTCCCTTTAAGATTCCCGCACTGTTATTTTTGCAACTCCACTCCATTTTGTGGGTGTTTTCAATCTCCGTTGCATTTTGTAAGTCTTTTCGATCTACGTTGCATTTTGTGAGTGTTTTTCAACATCGATTGCATTTTGTAAGGATTGACAATCTAAATTGCTTTTTAGTAAGTCTTTCAATATCGGAGGGGGGGTCCTTTTGTGAGTATCTTGAATTTCAATTGCATTTTGTATTTTCAACATACACTTTTTTTTGCAAGTAGTTAAGTCTCAATTGCATTTTTGTGGGTATTTTGAATCTAATTTACATTTTGTAAGTATTTTCAATCTAAATTGAATTTTGTAAGTATTGTCCATCCAAATGAGAAGTTTGAATGTACCGTACATTTTGTAAGCAATTTCAATTGCATTTTGTATTTTCAACCTACCCCGCTTTGTTCAAGTAGTTAATTCTCAATTGCATTTTGTGGGTATTTTGAATCTAAATTACATTTTGTGCGTATTTTCAATCTCATTTGCATTTTGTAAGTATTTTGATTTCACTTGCATTTTGTAAGTATTTCGACTGTACGTTGCATATTGTACGTATTTTGAACTTCACCTACCTTTTGTGCGTATTTTTCGATCTATTCCTTTTGTGAGTATTTTCGTTCGAAATTCCCTTATGTACGTATTACCGCTCTCCATGTTGTGAGTAGTTTAAATCTGAGTTCCTTTTTGTAAGTATTTTCCTGCTCACTTACTTTTCGTTCTGGTTTCCACTTCATTGACATTTTCGCTATCACACAGACCATTAGGTGCTGATAACCTGGATGTTAGGCCCCTTAAAACAACAATTATCATCATCATCATCATCATCAATCTTTCGAAATTATACCTTTTCGAAAAAGAAAAAATCGTGAAATGACATGGAAATACATTTTAAAAATATATTTTAAAAATCTCTCCGTCTCGTAAGTTTGCGACATCCAGTATGGTTAATTCAAAATTCCGTTATTTGCCAACATTTCCTTCGAACTTTCGTTTCATCGGATATATTATAAACTAACTGGTTATCTCTAAAACGTGCATAATTTATATAATTAGTGATTTGAATTCGTAAGAAACTGTGCCCTCCTGTGGTATTGTTCGTGCATTCCTCTCAGAATAATTCGTAATTTACCAACTTCGTACGTACACCAAGATGACCAGCTGACAGCACGACTTGCCTGCGGGAATCTCGTCCAACGGACCTAGATCGACGCTGGTCGTGTAAAATCATAAAACCCGTGCCCGATCATTAACTTGTGACCATGTGGACTGCGGGAATCCTGTCAAAGACGATCGGGCGCCCATCACGAAACATCCCAAAACCTACTCGCCACTTTTCCCATGACTGTGATCTTAAAAGCGTACGGGGAGAGAGAAGTGCATCAACCTATTTAAAAACGGCATTGACTACGTAGCATTGCGATGCTCATTTCTCCTCGTGATACACCGTGAACACCCAACCACAGAACAGGGACAACGGGAATCATGTCACCCTACTTCCAAGCGGTGCCGAGCATACAGCATGTCCGTAACTGCTCGTGAATCTTAACCATGCCCAACGTCGAACTTGCCTTAGTCATTCTGCTAGAAAAGTTAGACAGGCAGACAATCGTTGAACGGCCGGATGTGGCACCGAGATTGGATAATATCGCGTTATCATTATCAGTGTCCAACCACGAGGACAACGTGATTCTCGAAAAATGGCCAAGAGCGGCGGTGATTGCGTAACATCACGATATTTCACCACTTTCGATGACGAAAACAACTGGATTCTTTTCAAACAGTCAGCAAGCGCCGACGATTGCGTATTAAAGATATATTTTCCAGTGCCCAACCACAGGGACAATGGAAATCTCCGTCAAACTACTAAAAGTAACACCGATTGTATAAATCGCGATGTTTCTTCGTAATCTACCGCTGGGACAAAGGGAATCTCGTCAAATGGCCAAGAGCAGAGCCACCTCTTGGTAATCATAACAACTTATTGTACACAAGAAGACTTATAAGCGGAAACAACTCATTTGATATTAAATATCTATTATTTACTTATTATTTAGTTTGTATAATACCGCTTCAAGCACAGTTGATTCATTTTCCACCGCTTGATAAGCTTCTTTGCTTGCAGACGCATCTTGAATTAGTAGGTAACTAAAAAGCAACTAATTTTTACTCCATCCTTACAGTATTGGAATATTATGGTGTTTGAAGCCATTTCAGTGTTGCCTTACTAAACAAAAGTTTGATGCTTTTCAGTTGGTCAACACGATTGTACCCAAATGAGATGGGTTATTCCCTAATTCTGAAAAAACAAAATACATGAGATTAACAAATACACTTGGATGACCAGTTTCGATCGTCAAAACGATTTTATAAACGATTTAATAGGCGATTTAATGTTAGGCGGAAAATGGGAAAAGCCATCTTGCCTTGCTTACTAAAAAAAAGTAGTCGTAATATATTTATTCTACTGAACGAACAGTCTGTTTTTGCCCCTCTCCTGTTTCCCGCCAAGGCGCCAACTGAGCTGAGAGCCGAGGCGCTTTGAGCTTTTTCCCCTTACCACAACGATCCGAAAAGGTGCATTTTCGAATTATTATTTCTGAGCCCCGGTTTAAAACTAAGGTAAGACTGGGACACACAAAACCATTACCCCTGCCCGGAAACAACATGCGCGCGTCGTTATTTGAAATAAACAAGGTAAAATAACATGACTTTCCCTCGCGCATCTCGCGTTTTAAGCACACACTTCGCATGCGCCCTGCGTTGCGTTGCGCCGACAAGGTTTGAAAAGCAATGATGCACATGGCTTTAGAAGTTTAACATTTGGTGCTACGCTAGGCAACCGCAGTTTATAAATTTAACCCCCCCAAGTTTGCGAGGAGTTTTACGCCACTGCTTCGAACGGACTTTGGCCTTTAACGTTCAAAAACTATCGCATTCGTGTATTCCTAATGTATTACGTTTTCACTTTAATGCATGACTATCAAGATAAATATTACTCAGTGTGTAGTGGGGGTGGTAGCTGTTTGCCACAAGAGGCAGAGAGGAATTCAACAGAATTGCTTCGCTGACTCATTACTCTTTAAAACTGAGAGGTATGAAAGGTGTAATCGATAATGTCATCATCAATATGTTACGAATATCAAAGAATAAATACAGCATTTAAGTAAGCAGATGCTCTAGAGTAGTGTGGATACATTAAACTGAATTTTCATACGCTTCAAGTAACACGAACAATTTGTTTAGACCCCTCTGTGCTCAGGACCTGCCCTCCATGAATTTTTTGGATATATTTTACTTTCGAGAACCTAATGATGAAAAAGGCTCATTGCTTTCGCTCCCACATTTTCGGTTTCGTCGAGTATCGCCCTCCACTCCGTGAAATGTGTTGTCTCTATAGAGACTGGCCATAGATAGGCTATACAGGGTGGGTTTTAGATCATAAATAAAATGTTGACCTCCACAGCGCCATCATTCAATATGATTTTCAGTCGTCGGAAGTGATGGTGTGGGGCATCGAGAACAGAGAAGAATAGAGAGGGCAAGGTGTAGCGAGTACCTGTGCGGTGCCTGAAGCAGCGAGAAGGCGGCTGCTTCCCCCACCACTATGAGATCAAGCAGTGAAGTACCAGCCCCATCCTGCATAGTCCACGATCAAGTTTAAGCTAAGATTGTTGTTATATATTAACTTTCTTGCCACCACTACCTGCTTCATATGTAGAGCTCAAGCCATTGGATTTAAAGAGAGAAAGAGAACGGACATAAGAAATCAAAGCATGAAGCTCTAAGTGATGTATTGTATGGGCCTTGAAGGGCTTCTACAGTGTGTAGGGGGTAGTTTTGGAGTGTTGTGTAGGACGGGGTTAAAAGTGTAAGTGTCTGAGTGTGAGGTGGTGTGATGAGCGTCTATAAAGCTTAGACGTGCCTGTAGGATGCCTTCCAGTTGTACGGGGTAACTGGAGAGCAAAGGGGTGAGGTGCTAATAAAGGGTTGAACGGTAAATAATAACCTGCTGAGATAACTTACTACTCAGCGCTTATGGTTAGCGCGTAAGCAAATACAATGCGTAGCGGCAATACTGATCACAGCACTTAACGTGAGCGATCAGGTGACTTGCCTGGCTAATTCTTTTAAACAATAAGACACTGCGAGGCCCTGCTAGGATTAGAGGGGGGGGGGCAGGTATTTGATTACTGAGCAATCAAATAATCAGAGATAGTGGAAACCAATTGGTTTAATAAATACTTCTTGCGGTATGTGAATGATGATCCACAGAACAGCTTTAGTGCAAACAATTACTAAACAATGCAATTATAAAGTGTAAGGGGTGGTATACGGGATGTAAATGTAGAAGGGGTATCTCGCAAAGCACACTCACCTAGATGGCAGCTGGCACGACGTCGTCCTTCAAGAGTTTCACTGAACACAGACCCCGAGGTATGGGCGCATGCTCTTTTTATGTGTTTGGGTTGCAAGGCGTGCATTACTGGTGGTGTATTCTTTGGAATACACGGTCAGTCAGAGTTAGCTTTTGCTGCTATTTTATCTATTTGTTTCATTCTTTCTGTTCCCTTTCGCAAACACCAACAGTGATTCCTTACGTTCTATTTCCTCTGTGCCCTTGCTTATATTATTTGTAAGTCTGTTCTAGATATATATCTTCCATGAACAACCTAGCGGCATCTGGCAGGTAATCTCTAAAGTTCCTCAATTTCTCCATGCTCAAGAGGGCTTCCTTACCAATCAAACCACCAGACTTCGTCATTGTCTCCAGCTAACATCTGCATGAAGACTGATTCCTGAAGAAAGTTTGCAGCTATGAAGAGTCTTCCATTTTATTATGTTGGTTATAATTATGTACACCTTCTTGTCTATAACCCCACTCCTTTGCTTCCCCTACCACCCCTCGCTTACCTTCCTTTGCCGTGTGCGTCTTTGCTCGCTCTCATTCATCATAGTTCGGCCGCCGAGTACAGTGAAAAGCCCTACCCAGGCCAGTCTCCTTCTCTCTTGAGACTTTTTAAACCAGACGCCATGTCTGAATTTTAAAACAACGGTCAACAGGAACCATCGCCTACTCTACAAAATTGAGCTAAGTACAAAACTTCAATGGTTTTCAGTGCATTTCAATTGTTCTTAAATAGCTAAATGCTTTTTAATATAATTTTATAGACAGTGTGAAAAATTGCAAACTGTTGTGCAATAACCGTCTTCTAGGGATTTTCCTTTATTAAGCTATGACTATCTAAGCTAGCTTTCTAAAATGAGATTTAGTGCTTCTTGTACTAAATAATGGGAATTACCTTCCCACAACGAGGGATCTAATTTAAAATACCCACTGTCTATAAAACTTAGCTTTTTTCCTCCGTGGGACCTTACTGCCCCATTCAAGAGTCATCAAAACTCCAGAATTTTCTAATGTCAAGTGATCTTTCTACAAGTAAAGTAATCGAATATTTTCCACTCAATTATGGATATGCTTTTCCTAACTGAGAGATTTACGTTACATAAACTGCTGGTTAACACCTAATTTGCTTGGCTCCGTGGGAAAATTACCTTGTCATTCAACTGCAATACATAAACTTTCTAACGCAATTCAATTAGTGATCTCCAACAATAACTTTTCTCTTTACAAACCTTCTGTGCTGCAATAGTGAACTTTTCAAATCCATCAATAGACTATAGTGCAAAACAGTGCCCGTTTAACTACCAACCGCGTCGAGTTCGAATGAGAGCAATAAATTTGGCCAGGACTTCTTCCAAAAAATCCCATTTCTTCCTTCCCAAATACCCTACTAACTCAATATAATTAACTGTAAATTTAAGTCAATTTCTATGAGGCCTCGCTTGCTAGCAAGCGCCCTCCCAAATTTGTTCCATGTATCCCTTATTCATTCTGTATAAATATCAGCAGTTATAGAAACTGCTTATTAATTTATTTTCTTATCCTGCCAGTACAGGAATTGTTAATTTTCTAAGTGTTCAACTCTTTAACTAATCTTTTTTTTTCTCTCCAAGTTTCATTATACGACCTGTACATCATTGTATTTACAATATAGTAATTACTGTTTCGAATAGCGGTAATTTACGCTTGTAATATTTTCTTCTTTCCTGTTATAATCAGGAATTCAATATACTTTTTACAGCTTCTTCGATTTCCATAAAGGGATTCCAAAAGTGCCTACATTGTACCTGATCTAATTATCAAAGTTATAATTGCTTCATAATCTATACTAATATAATAAAGCAGAAGAGTTTGTGTGTTTGTGTGTTTGTGTGTTTATGTGTTTAAACGCGCTAATCTCTGGAACTACCAGTCCGATTCAAAAAATTCTTTGTTTTATATGATAGCCTGATTCAAGAGGAATAATTTAGGCTATGTAGCATTAGGCTACACCTTTCAGGTGACCTTCAAGATTGATTTTTGTTCAGTAAGTCGGTAGAACAAGTGCTCCCGAACAGCTCTATCCGCATGCGCTGGCGTTATGGTTAGTGATACGTACACCGTTTCACCTATCTGAACCAAAATTTGTATACTTACCCTTTGGAACCCTGATGGTAACACTGTCTACGTGAAATTTATGACAGACCAGTCCATTCCCTGCATTTAGGCCCTTTGGTTCAAATCTACACCTTTTCCCCGATTTGAACCAAAATTTGTATACTTTGGAACCCTGCGAGTAACACTGTTTACATAAAATTTGGACAGACCACTCCATTCCTTGGATTTAGGCCCTTTGGCACAAATCTACATCGTTTCACCGATCAGAACCAAAATTTGTATACGTACCCTTTGGAACACTGCGAGTAACACAGTCTGCATGAAATTTCGGACAGAACACCCCATTCCCTGCATTTAGGCCCTTTGACACAAATCTACACCGTTTCACCAATCTGAACCAAAATTTGTATACTTACCCTTTGGAACCCTGCGAGTAACACTGCCTACATGATATTTATGACAGACCAGTCCATTCCCTGCATTTAGGCCCTTTGGCACAAATCTACACCCTCTCACCAATCTGAACCAAAAGTTGTATACTTACCCTTTGGAACCCTACGAGTAACACTGTTTACATGAAATTTCGGACAGACCACTCCATTCCCTGCATTTAGGCCCTTTGGCACACATCTATACCATTTCACCGATCTGAACGGCAATTTGTATACTTACCCTTTGGAACCCTGCGAGTAACACCGACTGCATGAAATTTTGGACAGACCCCTCCATTCCCTGCATCTAGGCCCTTTGGTACACATCCATACCGTTTCACCGATCTGAACGGCAATTTGTATACATACCCTTTGGAACCCTGCGAGTAACACTGACTGCAGGAAATTTTGGACAGACCCCTCCATTCCCTGCACTTAGGTCCTTCATCACAAATCTACACCGTTTCTCTCAATTGCACCAAATTTTACATACACTTTGAAACCCTGCTGGTAACACTGTTCACTTGATATTTTGGTTAACGCTCCCCATTCCCTACATTTAGAATAACAAACAAAATGAACTTGAAAACCACGTATTAAGGCCCTAGAACCATTCATGTCCGTAGTAGTGTAACTGTAAGAGTATTTTAATACGTCTACTGTTGACGGGCAGTTTGGGCTGCATCACGTCACCCCTACCAGTGTTCTGGTGCAGAATTGCGAAAATAGTTGCATCTTGCGCTGTTTATAAATTGCAGTCACGGGGGGTAATTAATGCAAAAAGATTTCTTAGGTCCCTTTAACAGTTATCATCCTGAAAATATTATGCCTATGTATAAGTGCAATGGTGTTGGTGCAGTACATTGAGGTTATCTGCTGCAATAAGCGTTGGTGCTTTCAAATTTACCTTCATTTATTCTGAAACGTATCGTTAAGCGCTTTGTGGCGATAAATGATACTATAGCTACCTCAGTAGCTCGGGACAGCCAAAGTTTGCCAAAGAGTTCTGATTATTTTCCTACGGCGCTATGCGACAAAAGACGACACTATTGGTCTCTACATTTCTAACAGCCAATGAGATATAGGCCCTAGGCAGTGTCTTTTGTTTCACATACTGTTCTTTCTATTTTTTTTTTGTAAATTTGTTTCTAAATTACATGTGTCAGTGCTGTAGTTAGTAAATAGCTGTTTCCCTATTCATAAATATCATTACGGGAAATTGACCTGAATGTTACGTCCATTTTACTGTACTACTTATCACCCCCACAACCACCACCAACACCACCACCACCACCACCACAAAAATATATATTTTTAAAATATTGGTTTCTGTTAGTTACGTATCATGTGCCAGTTCTGTAGTAGTATTCATTATTATCCATAAAACAAGTAAATCCACCGGGCGAAGCCGGGCTCTACTGCTAGTTGTTTTTATAAACGTTAAAGTTCTTAATCTCAAGCACATATTTTAAAACCTTTGTATAGGTTTAGTGCTTTCACAAGTTCGAAACTTGCATTTGAAAAGTGTAAACTTCTTATTAGGTCTGAGACCTTGGCATTTTACAATTACCTTTTTTTCTCAACTCAAATCAAATTCTAACATAAGCATTGTTAATTTTCTAAAATTTATATTTAATGTTAATAAACTCTCTATTATTGTTTGCTTTATCTTTTTCACTAGAATAACGATTAAGCAGGACCTTATCTCCCCTGATTCTTATTATAGGCTTAAGCTCTCGTTACGAAAACGAATAAATATTCAAAAAATAAAGTCCTTACTACTTGTTGCACTTGAACAAAAACTCTCCGTAACAACATTTTCAAAGTTTCTCTTAGCTGTCATAGCTAATTCTAACGAGCCCTTAAGGCAAGTATAGCTAGCTCGGCAAGCTACCTACTTGTTGAGATTCTCTCTCTGACTTGTTGTTGTTTGAGTCTTCAGTCTTTTGACTGGTTTGATTCAGCTCTCCATGCCTCCCTGTCCTGAGCTAATCGTTTCATCTCTACATAGCTACCACACCCTACATCCGAGGCAATCTGTTTAACATATTCTAACCTTGGTCTACCCCTACAGTTCTTGTCCTCGACCCTTCCTTCCATATCTAAGCTTGCTATTCCTGGCTGTCTTATTATGTGTCCTACCAACCTATCTCTTCTCTTCATTAGCAGTCGCCAGAAACATCTCTCCTCTCCCACTCGTCTTAATACCTCTTTGTTTGTAACCCTATCTACCCATCTGATCTTCATCATTCTCCTGTAACACTACATTTCAAATGCTTCAATTCTCCTCTTTTCTGCTGCACCAATAGTCCAAGTTTCACTTCCATAGAGCGCCACGCTCCAGACAAAGGCTTTCAAAAATGACTTCCTAATACCTAAATCTATATTCGATGTCAGCAGATTCCTTTTTTGTAGAAATGCTTTTCTAGCCTGAGCCAACCTACTTTTTATATCCTCTTTGCTTCGTCCATCACTGGTTATTCTGCTTCCTAAGTAACAGAAGTCTCCTACTTCCTTCAGTTATCACCTGCCAATTTGATCTTCATAGAGGTTTATGATTTATTTCGGCTGCATTCCAGTATTTTTGTTTTACATTTATTAATTTTCGTCATGAATTCTTTCCGTAAGACGGAATCCCTACCATTCAAAAACTCATTCAAATCCTCAGGCTTGTCGGCCAAGATGACGATGTCATCAGCAAATCTCAGAGTTGAAATTATTTCTCCTTGAATCTTCACTCCCACTTTAAATTTTTCTCCAATTTCCTTCATTGCTTGTTCAATGTAAAGATTGAAAAGTATGGGTGATAAGTTGCAGCCTTGCCTTACACCTTTCTGAATACCAGCTTCTCTCTCATGTCCTTCAACTCGAATGACTGCTGTCTGGTTTCTGTATAGATTGTATATCACCCTCCTATCCCTGTACTTTATTCCAATCGATTTCAAAATGTCAAACAATTTAGTCCAATCAACGTTATCAAAAGCCTTTTCTAAGTCTACAAAAGCCATGACCGTTCTCTTATCTTTCCTTATTCTACCTTCCAAAATCAGCCTAAGACTTAGTACACCTTCCCTTGTTCCTACATTTCTCCTGAAACCAAACTGGTCTTCACCCAACTCCGTTTCTATCTGGCTCTCAATCCTCTTGTAAATTATTCTAGACAGGATCTTTGAAGCATGAGTAATCAAGCTGATTGTACGGTAATCTTCACATCTGTCAGCTCCCACTTTCTTTGGTATAGGGATGATTACATTCTTCTTGAAATCATGGGGTACCTCACCTGTCTCATAAATCCTACACACCAAGTGAAATAACCTGATCAGACCTTCATCTCTTATGCAGCGTAGCAACTCAATCGGTACATCATCTATGCCTGGTGCTTTGTTCCTGCTTAAGTCTTCCAAAGCTCTATCAAATTCTGATGTCAATATTATATCTCCTTTCGCATCCTCATCAATTTCCTCCTCCCTTTCCATTACATGATTCTCAATCTCCTTTCCCTTATACAAACTCTCTATGTAAGCTTTCCATCTCTCAACCTTTTCTTCCCTATCTGTTAGAGGCTTTCCATTTGTGTCCTTAATATTACAGCACTTAGTTTTCTTTTCCCCAAAAGTATTCTTAATCCTTCGATAAGCTGTGTCTACTTTTCCTAATTTCAGACAATTTTCTATACCAGCACATTTCTCTTTCAACCATTCTTCTTTCGCTTCCTTGCACTTCTTGTTAACCTCATTTCTCAGACGTCTGTATTCTGCTTTCCCCTTTTCATCTCTTATATTATTGTGCTTCCGCCTTTCATCCATCAATTCGAGTATATCCTGAGTAATCCACGGTTTTCTACCTATTCTCTCTTTCCTACCAATGTTTTCTTCTGCGGATTTTGTTATTTCATTCTTCAAAAGTGCCCATTCGTCTGCAATTAAAGTTTGTTTAGGGTTTTTCATTAGTCCTTCCTTTATACTCTTCTTGAATCTTTTGTGTACATCCTTCTCTTTCAGTCTGTCTATTTCCCACCTTTTTGGCTTTTGACTTTTCTTCAGTTTCTTCAACTTTAATATGCATTTCATTACAACCAGATTGTGGTCAGAGTTTATGTCAGCACCAGGATATGTTTTGCAATCCAAAATCTGGTTTCGAAACCTCTGCTTGACCATAATGAAGTCGATTTGGTAACGCCCTGTATCTCCTGGTCTCATCCATGTGTATATTCTTCTATTGTGGTTATTGAATAAGGTGTTAGCTATGACCAACTCATGCTCAGTGCAGAATTCTACCAGCCTGCTTCCTCGATCATTCCTTTCACCTAATCCGAAATCTCCTACTATCTTCCCTTCTCTCCCTTTTCCTACCATATCATTCCAATCTCCCATTACTATAACATTTTCATCACCCTTGATATACCTCAGAATTTCGTCTATTTCTTCGTAGACCTTTTCAACGTCCTCATCATCAGCTTGACTGGTAGGCATATAGACTTGTACCACTGTGGTGCTGGTAGGTTTAGTATTTATTTTTGCTACAATAATCTGTTCACTATATTGCTCATAATATTCCACCCGCTGTCCAAGTTTCCTACTCAATATGAGGCCAACCCCTGCTTGGCCATTGTTTGATTTAGTGCTAATGACCCTATAGTCTCCTGACCAAAAGTCCTGTTCTTCCTGCCAGCGCATTTCACTAATCCCAACCAAATCCAACCTCAACCTATCCATTTCCCTTTCTAAGTTTTCTAACCTTCCATTTCCTAGCAGACTTCTAACATTCCACGCTCCGATCCGTAGAATGTCAGATGTCCTCTTTGTCACTTCTGTGATGTTAACCCCCTCTCGAGTAGTCCCCACCCGGAGATCCGAACGGGGGACTAGTTTACCTCTGGATTGAAATTTTACAAGGGAGGAGGCCATCATCACATGTATTTATGCATAGAGAGGTGCATATCCTCGGGAATAGCATACGGCTGTAGTTTCCCGTTGCTTTCAGCCGTGCAGCAGGACGCAGTGTAGTTATTATTAGGCTTATATTATCAATATCTTAACCGTCTATAAGACTAGTAAAGAATTGATTTATTCTGTAAGGCTGCTACTCCCTTTCATAATAAGTAAAGAGCAATTCTACTAACAAAAATACTAACCTTCTACCGTACTAACAATTAAATACCAAAATTCTACTAACGAAAAAATACTAACGTTCCACCAACAACAAATACTACCACTAAAACAGTCTGTCACCAGACACACTCACATGCAATCACACATCACAGTCTACTGAAACAATGAACTATAACTAATAAACAATGCAACTGCTACCAGACACACTCACACACCACAGTCTAATAGAACAATGACATATATCTAATAGACAAACTAACTACCTACTTACAACTACAACTAACTACATACTTACTGTACTGTTATTTGAATTGACAATATTTACAAAATGCAATTTAGATAGAAAATACTTACAAAATGTAATTTAGATTCAAAATAGTCACAAAATGCAACTGAGAATAAAATACTTACAAAATACCCACCCTACACAATATTGGTATTTATCGAAGGATTGATTTACTATCTCAAAAAAATCATGGGAGCGTGCTCAACAACTCACCAAATTTTCATCGCAATGAAATGAATGGTATATGACCGCATACGGGACTTTGCTGAAACGATTCAAGCGCCGTCACCCATTTGTTGAATATACTCGTACGCTACCTATTGTAAAATGGATTTACTAAGTGAAAACCTTCCCTGCTATAATATCAGTTAAATACCGATATGAAGACTGGGGCCAATAATAATATGAGTTTGATTTTATCAGTCAGTTTTATGAAGCAGGCACCTGGGTCTAAAATTAATATTTTTTAATAGTTTTAGAACCCTGTCTTGAAAGGCTGATGTATCACAACATTGCAAAGAAAAGAATGTGATCTCCTGATTCCCAAACTAAAATATGTGAAACTGGAGATGGGTAATGATGATGATAATGAAGTAGAATATAAGAATATACCGGTATTAACATTAACCACCCAAGCTTGCCTAATACATGCTGACGAACTGAAGAGCATTTTACGTAGACTATGACTTCTAACAAACATGAAGAAAGGCTCAAATTTAATGATATTCTTTTGTAAGAGTTGTTTCCCGGTGAAAGAGAAATTAAATCCATATAATTAGGGGTGGATTCCATTATCAATGCTGAATTTTCTCTTATTCACTTTATTTTCCATTATGCTATGAATGGCCTGCGAGAAATGGGGGGAAAAATCCTAAGACTGCAGTTTATCTAGAATCCGAACAATTCTTTAGTTTGCAAGGGGAAGATGCATCACTTCTAGCTCATTTAGCATAGCCGATGCACATGGAAATCCCTGCGTAAAAGTTTGCACAGTGTATTCTCATGTTACGCATCGTGTGGGATGCTCATATAAGTAGGTTTCCCTGATGTGGTCCGACGAATTTAAGAAGAGCAATTGGACCTACATGTGGCCTTCCGATGTGCAGAAATTATGTGCATTCAAGTTTGGAGATGAATAATTATCAAAAACGAGTAACACCATAGCTTTCCTTGTTTATTTCTGCGTTGATTGATGGCCAAATAAACATTTAGAAACACATCATAATATATTTTATGGCGGGTATAACAAAAAAGAGTATTGGATTTTGGCGGGTTTCGAGGAAAACGTCGCTTTGCAAGATTCACTACGGTACTCGGTTGTCCTACAGCAACTCGATTTTTTTTAAATATTTTTGTTAAATATAATGACTTTATAATGACGTTAGTAGTGGAGTAGTGGCGCTTCCAACTCACTCCAGAACCCTCCTCTTACCACTACTAAGCCTCAGCCATGTTAAATATATCTCGAACGCATGGTTCGATTTTGACAAATGAGGTGTCGTTGGACTCGGGCTGACGTCTTCTTTGCTATGGACCACTCGTTATATTTTTGAAAATTTTTTGGTTTTTTTGTTTGTTTTCGAAAATATGCGATAGTTTGAAAACCAAACAGGATAGAACGTTGTGCCATGGCTCAAACGAATGGTCTTTATGGCCTTTATTTTTTGTAATAAAACTTTTTTACTTACTTTTTATGTTTTTTTGAAAACACTCGGATTTTGAAAATCCTATATTTCGGAAACTAGGAAGTTTACAAAAAGGTTTGTTTGACGTACATTAATGGTCCCTATGCCCTCTACCCCCAAAATAAATTTCAAGTCTCTAGGACAAAAATTTGTGTTTTGTAAGTAGTGGGATGAGGGGGGAGCTGCTTCCAAAAGCAAGTGGTGAGCCCCTGCGACCTTGGAATGGAAGGAGTCGTGCTAGGAAGGCGTGCTTGGATTCGTTTTTTTCGTCTCGTTGCGCTCTTTACGGAAATGTAGATGTCGAAAAGGTGAAATGCTAGAAACACGTTTTTTTTGGGGGGGGGGGGAAACCATGATTTTGAACTTTTTGCTATATCTCGCGAACCAATCATGCTAGAGGTGTGTTCGACAGGTCCAAGTACTCGGGGTGATGTCCTCTTTGCTATGGACCACTCATTGTAATTTTAAAAAAATTGGGAAACTCGATTTTGGGGTAAACACGTGTTTTTGTGATTTTTGCCGATATCTCACGAACCAATAACGCTAGAGACGTGTACGAGGTGTCCTAGGACTCGGGCTAACGCCCCCTTTCAAATGTGGTAGATATTTTTTCCAAAAGATAATTCACAAAGGGCCTAACGCCATACATGTTGAAATAACGTTTTCTTTTTCTTTACCTGTTTATAATGTCCATGAAGCGTGGTGGTTGAGAGAGACGATACGGCTGGGTGTGTGTGTGTGTTTCAACGAACCTGTCGCTAACCACAAGGACCATGCTTAATAGAACAATCGCTATTTCCGCGGGTCGATGTATGACAGAGCGAGGGTGCGTTTTTCTGATATTTTACCTTTGACGTGTAAACGGTGATGAGAACTTGGTTCTATGTTGGTCGAAGCGAGTACAGAAAACAAACTTGCCGAGGAGCAGGAGGTGAATGTCATTTGAGCTTATTGGAAGGCGTTGATCTGACTTGACAACAAGTGCAATGGAAAAATGACAATGACGCTTCAAGGTGAAATAATCTGACCATTGTGGTGGCAGGGAAGAGCGAAAGGCATGTGAACACATGTGTGAAACCACAGGCACGCTAAACCAATGACATCCTGTCTTGCTTCGTACGTGACAAAATGCAAGTTAATGTGAAATTTGATCTTCCACAGGTGTTCGCTTGGGTGTTATCTGTCCACGTGCGCGATAACTGTTAACAAGTTACATCCTGTCTTGCTTCGTACGTGACAAAATGCAAGTTGACGTGAAATTTTATCTGCCACAGGTGTTCACCTTGGACGTTGGCTGTCCACGTGCCTGATAACAGAATGGTCAAAGCGTGGGGGAAAAAAGATTATACATGCAAGGTAACATATATAAAGCCATGTCGTTATCATTTCCACTCTCACTTAGGTAACTACCTTTGAACACACTGCGTTGCATGAAACCCCTGGTCTTGTTTAACAGTTTTGGTGTTGGTGGAAAATACTTAACCTTGTTGTGAGGTAGGTGTTTATTCATTCATTTATATATTTATTGATTTTATATAAATACATGCAATTATTTATTGATTAGGTAATTAATGATTTTATTTATTTATTTGTTTGCAGATAACCGGTATAGCATACCTGTCGTGTGTCTGTGAGAACGATATTAAAGAAAGAGAGAAAAACGGACAACTAGAAAAGGAAATCATTTCCACACTAGCCCACGAGACCGGAATATAGCAAAGCATTACAAGTGAAGGTGAGATTTGTTTTTTTTAATATATAACCTGTTTGATTTTGTTTTGTTTATGAAATGCATAAACTATATGGAATGGATATACTTATGGTGGTTTATTTTATTTCTTTTTAGAGTGTTGGAAAACGCTTGACCTCTGTTAATAACCAGGAACGTGTGTGTTTGAGACCATTGTCAAGCAGTCTACAGCTGAAAACACAGGTGAGAGTGTTCTTTCTAAAATAATGTCATTTGCTACTGCTACCGATAGCCTAACTTGGGAACCTCTAAACAGTTGTTTCAAATCGCGTGTGTACTCTGGTCGTGTGGTCAATGTTAGAAAAAGTTTGATTCCCAAAGAATTTTTAGAATCTTGTTTTGAAATTTTTAAAATTGAAATTTGTACAGCGCAAAGGTTGCATACGGCTTTAAAGGTGAATACAGAACTGGTGTGCGATTTCATATATAAAAAGAAGGACGTAGAGCATAAAGAGACATTTTATATTTGCAGTAAAATGCAAGAGCTATTCATAGCCCATAATTTGGAACAGTGGTATGAAACCCACGTGGTGAATGCCTTGCTATCAAAATTTGATAAACTGCAACAAGGACCCAGTGGTCTAGCCTTAGACAAAATTCATCATTTACAAATCAACATTTGTCATTTCAACCCGTTGAATGCTGGGTCTAGCTATATTAAAACACCACCAGCTATAGCTTCGAAAAATGCTGTGGTCAATATAAAGAATCGTGACAATGATTGCATTCTGTGGTCTGTGGCTGCGTATTTGCAACCAGCACAACATAATGGTTGTCGACCAGGAATGTACAAGGCCAAGTTTGTTGAATTGAAACATACTGTACAATACCCAAGGGGTATGCACCCCTTAGAGATCATCCCCCCCATCATCTGTCTAAATCTCATAAAAGGCAACCCTTTAAAAGCCTACCCAATATCCATCAATACTATAAGGGCAGCTGGCTACTCCATAAAGCAGCTCAACCCTTGCGTAATTATGACACACAGCGACATACTACAAACTGGTTCAACTATGCCACAACGCGCTGACAGAACAGAGGCTAAAGGTATAAAAGGTGCCTTAAGTGGGTCACGAGAATCTCTCCATCACCAGTGCTTCGACGAGACAGCCGGAGGCTAACGACAGTGTCAACCGAGGTGAGTCAGTCAGTCAGTGTTCAGAATCCTATTTTTGTAACCTAACACCCACAGTTTGTACTCACATTATAACATCACAAGATCCCTTAAAAGGGACTAACATTTACTCATTGCTGACCAATAAACACTTGGTCAGTCTCTTACACTTGCATTACTGATCTACACTCTTCTTCACGTCCCCACGTCCTTCCTTACTCCCGTCACAGCCAGACGTGACACACCGTAGTAATAACGCCAACTCAGACGTCATTGTATTCCTCACAGCGGCTCGCGTGCTCGAGTGAGGCGCGTGCCGAACCGCTGACACTAGCAAGGTGATTATATAATAAGTAGCCGGCTGGGCGACTAGTACACCGACCCGCGTGCTAAGGCTACATCCCTTAAACCACATTTACAGTCTTTATAGGAACGCCCCCTAGTTCCTAGCACACCACAACACACTACACTGGTCAGCTTGCCCTGTCAAGGGGAGCTACCCTTATTTAGGCACAAACTCATAAATTAGTACAGCAACTCTCCCTTTTAGATCCACCCCCAAATAAGGGATCTAAAACACTGGTGGAGGCGGGGTCCTACGCATAGAGAAAAGGGACTCAACCAACGAGCCCTCGTAGGTAAAACGACCCCTTCCGTACCGCAAAAAGCCAAGCAAATTAGTGAGAAAATTTTTCCCCCAGACAAAAAGCACCATTTTTTTTGTGTGCTCCAAATTAGCTACACAGGGGAACTTCTTAATAAACCAACCCCCTAGCCCCATACAGAACCAGAGAGATATAGGAATACACTGGCAAACACGCACAGATTTTTTTTTTCTCTCTATTGTTACTTTAGGCCCATACACTTCAGGCAGAATGGCACCTCATGAAGAGATTGCAAGCCATGAAGGTAATAGGGGTATGCCAATATTAGTAGCATTATTGGCTAGATGCCAAAGGCACATACAGATCAGGCAAACACAAATACGGACACTCAAAACAGAAAATCGGGACAATACAGGGCAAACAGCCATACACTCCGTCAGAGGGTAGGACAGCGCGATTAAGATGCGCACATAAGCACTTGCAAACAGGCCATATGCCTCAATAGGCAGTACACCCAAATTTGGGACGAATACCGTGAACTCCAAACCAACAAGGCCATTTTTGAGTTCATGGTAGGGCCATCAGCCCACCCGAGAGAGGACATAAGCGTGGATACGCTGACTCGACAATTTGCGAGGATGTCCCTCTCGCCACGTACTGCCACAGAATGGAAGGAGTTCGCCGTGGCCACAGTCAAGAAGGCGGCCAGGTTAGGCTCCAGCTTACTACAAAATAAACCTAACACAAACACACGTCCTTCAGCTCCGGATCGGAAGGCAATTTTGCCAAGCCGAGGGGAAGAGCCTAGAACAATCCCCTCGGACCGGATGAACGAGAGGGAGTTGAAGCCAGGACCTTCAATCACACATAATACGACAGAGGGACAACAGGAGGTAACCTCGTCATGGGCTGACGACGTAGAGCCTGACCTACCACATATAAAGCCTACATACACTCACACAGATGGGCTAACACAGTGGCAGGAGTCTGCCGTGGCCACGGGCCAGAAAGCGGACAGGCTACACGACACCACATTGGCAGGACAAAAACAGGCACTTAAGCGGCCCTCACCGCCAGTTCAAAGGGCAAATTTGCCAGAACGGAGGCGAACACCGGCATTAGTCCCTCAGGATGCACGGTACACGCACATACAGATTAAACAGGCATTACCATACAATACACGGGGATTAGGAAAGGTATTATTACCCACCCCACAAAACCTCGCAGTCAAACATACATACACTCCCGCAAAATCTGCTAAGATAGCGCCAAGCGCAATAACGCCCTTAAATACAGGTACACTTAGACCTAGAAACACGCGCTACGGTGGAAGTAGGGCAAGGCTTACTTTGCTAGAAATTCCGCCGGAAAACAGCAAAGAAACACCTCAATGGATTTCAGAGGCCTATAATATCGTAACAGGGCAAAACCCTTCACCTTTCTGAGCACTGAAGCTCGAAAGACGATAACGACTTCCACCAAGGCCAAAGAAATAAAATAACATCACTTCCCCCATCATAAATGGCCACACAAGTTCTTTCACGCGGGAGATATCAGAAAATAGACCGACAATTACATAGTAAACATAAACTGCGCATTTTTTTTTTCTTTCTCGTATTTTATGTATATACAGGGCAACATGGCCAAATTAGAAGTGAGTAATTTTAAATCCTTCTGTGTTTTTTTTTGGGAACCATGGCATCTTTTTATTAGGCCATCACTAAGCCAAGTGAAAGCCCATCAGGCTTAAGGCCGGAAAGAGATATTTTGAACACAACTTAGGCATAAAATCACAGCATAGAGCTTAAGGGAGTCTTTCTAAGTAGAAATGACTAGACGTTCTAAGTTATGGTTCCACAGTTTGACAGATTCTCTTGTTGCGGGCAAAAACCGTAAGCATGGCAAGAATTAAGAATCTCAAACTAGTTTCAAAAAAAAAAATTTTTGGGAGGTGTGCTTTAACCAACTAAAAAGCCCAATTGCACACCGGGATGAGACACTGTCATTTTGGTGAGTTACAATTACTTTGATAGGCAGGTTTGACTCCCACAGTGCACTGGCTTTGCTCGTGACGTGGATACAAGGGTATCAGTTACGTCTGGCAATGGCCTTCCTAAGGTGTACTAGACAGTGTCGGTAGATTCCCCTGAGACGTAACCAGATTACGGTAGTACTCACGTTACCAAATTGGTAAATACTACACTCAGGTCCCAATCACCATTTTTTTTCAAAAACATAGTGCTCACGACATAATTTTTAGAGACTAACGCCACCTACTATTATTTTCTTTCAATGTGCTCTCTTAATGCAGAGCGGGGCATAAATAATTTTTTTTTTGTTTTACACATTTAGCCCAAGAAAGAAAAATGGCCAAATAAACTATATATATATTTTATACATAGGTATACATAACACAACACTCGGGGACACAAGTGTAGTCAATGGAAGGTTCTTTTGCAGACGGCCAATGCATATGAGATTTCCGAAGTGAAATGCCATGGCCTGTGGTTTGGATTCCAAGTAAAACGGAAATCCCGTGGCACATGATCTCTAGAAATGGTCACGTTAAACCACAAAATTCCCCTCTTGCCTTTTTATAATGCGAAGAGCACTAACAGAAAGCAGGATGATTAAGAACACATGTTCGGATACACAGCGTTATCGGAACAAATAAACAAGCGAGCGCGCAGGACATTGCAACCCGACACCCTCATACTCAGCAGTAAAGCAGACCTCAGTGATAAACTGCGAGCCTTACAGACGACAGTTCCCAAAGCACACTGCACGGAATCATTCATAGCCAACCTAAGAACCCTATATCTTCAAAATTTACACTACGAGGAGAGGGCAAAAAATAAGCAAACTCCTCGCAGGAAGGTATACTAGGGGTTGCGCATAGAAAAACACACAGCCCATTTGCCATAGTGTAGGCGGCACAGAAATGGCCACCAAATCTTTACAGACAACCGGCTTCGAACCCATGTCCACACACAAAAACCTCGTACCGAAAACTAACTAAACAACGGTATTTTCGGTACGAGAAACACAAACAAAATACAGGCAGAATGCCCGCAGAACATGAACAACGCAGACATATAACACAGAGAATTACATAGAACACGGGTTCGAACCCCAGAGAAAATTGCACGCCAGGGAAAAACAAGCAGACGGCCTTCCAATCACACCAAAATTGGCCCATATAACGGCTTAAGACAGATAATACTACATTCCTGCGGCCAAATGACAGGCATAAAATTCCAGAAATACACTTGACAGGGAAAATGGACTTTCCAGACAGAGACATATAAATTTCGTAAGACAACGGTCTTACGGAATAATGGCCACACAACGGCAATAGTAGCAGGGCGGATTACCACATCGGGCCGCCAGGAATTTAACACAATGACCACACTGGCATACGTGCAGATAAACGCGCAACAGTGGTTAACCTACATAAAATCCCGGCCTGAAGTTACACACACAAACTGATGACTTGCAGACTTAGCCACTTTGCAACACTGTCGATGACAAAACGCGATTGTGTAGTGGCAGTGACCATGAATAAACAAATGCAGAACAATCATAACACTATACATTTTTCAACACTGCGAAAGCATTTATCAACAAGCAGACGTCACAGACCAAAACTTGTCGCAGGCCCAGAGTAGCACGTTCGTAAAGACGTTGGCAGGCCACGGGCGCTTCCTACCCATACACAATATACACAGTAGGACTTAGCCCTACAGCAGACCAGGCGTCCGCGTGGTGTAGCGGAGCGTAGTCACACACACACACACAAACGCGCTCACCAATCAGGGGCGAACATAGGGACTTTGAGGAAACGGGACCTCCCCTTAACAACTTCTTTTTGCGACCCTAGGCCCGAAACAAATCATTCCAGGCGACTAGGACTTAGCCCTATAACGGACCAGAGTAGGTCGTGAAGCTTCGCTATCCCTAAGCGCGGATAGAAAACCAACATGGACCAAGGGAGGATGACAAGAGAACATGCTAACAGCGTCCCACTCTACTCCCTTCCCATAACCTTTTCACGTCCAAACATAAACAACGCAGACACATGAACACAACCAGAACAGATACGCTACACTACAAAGTATACATAAGGGTTGGTAAACTTCATGTGTTTACAGAAAGGGCATGCTACGCCCTGAGCCCCACCGCTATCACCTGAATGAGAGGGGTGCATCGGCCAACAACAACTAAGCGTAATGCACATCTCCATATGAGAGATGAGGCCATAAGTAATAAATACTAACCATTTTTTTTTTAAATTTAAATCATCCCGCATGAGAGGGAAATATATTAGTATTATGCCTCAACCTACACCTATCCATACATGAGTGCAAGCGCCTCATATCCAGACGCATGCATGTATATCCCATCCATTCACCAGGGGATATTGATATCAGACCGGCATGGATTTTTATTTTATTTTTTGCAACCCCGGGAATTACCTGCCCCGTTCCACTCACTGTAGGAGCATCCCAGCACAAAAACCGGTTCCAGGCCGCCACTAACGCGGAATTCGGAAGTGCGCAACCTCCTCCTACCCTGCTTTAACCCACTCTACAGATAACTACCCCCAGATCACAATAACAGGGTACCTGACGCCACAGACCCTACTAACACCTCCATCAAGGTTAAAAAAGAGCATTATCGCTGGAGAAGCTGATATAGCACAGGTAGCCTAAAGTAGTCTACGTATGTAGAGGTTTTACCAGCCCACCACACTGGAAGTATTTTACATTTGACACTTTTTACACAGGTTACACCTATATTAAAAAAAAAAAAAAAAAGGGAATCTGAAACACCCTGGCTGATGATACCGGCGTTAGCCAAAGGTCAAAAGCACAACACTAGGGGCAGAACTGGGGTAGGTAATGACAACCCTTACCCCAGTTGGCTCGACAAATCAAATTACTGACGACTAGACCAAATAGACGAACCACGTAAGGTCAAAGCATTCGCGGCCTGGTCGGGCAAGCTCTGGAATCCTAGGTGCGCATAAACCGCCCCTGGGAGGAAGGGATGCTAAACCCACTTTGAGCCACGGTCGTCGAAGCCAAGACCTGCAGGGAGACTTTCTGAGAATGGCGGGAGAAATAGCTCACTCCGCGTCGGCCTCGGGAGCTATCCCTAGAGACGACCATATTATGACTAGACTGTTAGTTAAATTTACGTAAGTAAGACTTCCATGGCGGGAAGCAAAACTCCTGTGCGTTGGAGCATACTACGGCGGCCCATAGAGGCAACTTTATATATCAATGCGAAAATGCATACTACGGCGGCCCATGGAGGCAACTTTATATATCAATGCGAAAATGCATACTACGGCGGCCCATAGAGGCAAATATCACTGCGAAAGCAGATTGCGACGGCCGATTAAGGCGAAGACAATATTATGCCATTGGACCACACTGTCCAATGCCCACATAAATGGCGACGCATCGGGCAGTCAGAGGGCATTAAGAGATGGGGCATTGCGCGCCCCTCACAGGAGCCAAGTGGGCGGCTCACCTACGTCAAATAGGAACAGCACCCGGTTATGAACAAGGAAGTTACAGCGGGCGGAACGGTTAGCTTAGTGGCACCGTAAGCCGCCCGCGGATAGATTAATCCTAGTAATAGACGTCGACACTAGACTTAAGGGGACGGAATCTAGCGACCCTAGAGACAACCGGTGTTTCTGGGGCTCGTGCGGGTGGTGATCTGGGGATTTAATTGCCCCAGGCGATCGTCCTAGGCCAAATTTAGTTATAGACGGTTGCATTTGACACGCAACCTAGGATTAAGCAAATTTAATGAACACTGTTGCAATTCAGCACAGCATCTTTCGGCAATAGATTAAGGCAACCCTCTCGGCTTAGATGTAGTTTTTTTTTATATATACCATAAGTAGAATAAGTAGTATAAGAGAACGCCGTTCGGCGCCTGATGACCCACAAATCCGTCATCAGGGTAAGTCCGATAACTCATGATAAGTTATTATAATGTAGCATAGTCTTACATTTAAGACAGTTTTTTTTTCATACATATATTGAGGTAAAATTTCGGCGCCTGGCGGCCCAAATTCGTTGCCAGGGTAAGCCCAATACTACAACACATTAGGAAATGACGTCACGGCACCATATAGGGTAAGCCCGGCCATATATCGAGTAATAATAACCATGCCATTCTTTTCACAGGTAAAAAGGGGCTTCAGACTGTGGCAACGCTGCCACAGGAAGCGGCATATGGAATAGGGAATTTCAATGTTTTGTTAACCTCTCCATTTTTTTTTGCAGGCATTGTCACCTAGAATATGACACGTGTAATTATGATTTTGCTGCCAGATAGCAGCAACATGCTATTTAATGCCCCCTTATTGTAGTATTATACCTGTGCATACTAACCTCCATTTAACATTCATTCTCACTTACACACTCACTACATTTTTTTTTTACAGCTACACGTCAATAATCTGCACAGCGGGAATGATGCCTGTGGGGCATCAAGCTTGCTGGCAGATCTGCATAAAACAAAAACACTTGAAGCGTCAAAATGCGACGCAGCTTACGGCGATGAGGGCGCAACCGGCATGTGGCGGCGACCCTCATGGCCAAGTGTGCAAGCATTCACCCACAGAGGATGCTTCACAGACTAGGTATTAAGAATACACTGCAAGCGGTACGACCACTCAAACCGTGCCAAGAGGTGGCCGTATAGGATCAGCCGTGATACGGCAAGCGTACGTACAAACAGGTAGCGTGCACGCGAGGATCCAAATAAAAACTAGAATTATAGGGGTTTAGCGCGCTTAAGTAGACATAAGGTCATTGTAGTTCATAATTTTAAAGAGTAAACTACATACATATTCATGCGCCCACGGGCAATTATTCCAATTGAAATTCCTAAATGTCAGCATCGCAACATGATACATTAAACTCTATATATATTTTTGTCTGTTTATCAAGTTCACGTGTACACGATGTCTATATTTTTGTTTTGTTTTGTTTCGTTTGCTAAGGTAACACGTAACCAATGTCTGTGAATTGTTTTCTTTCATTTTTCTCTCTTCTAACTTCCCCATTTGTCAGGGTGTTCCGTTTTATCCCACACCAATAAATACATTTTAAATATTTCCTTTAAATTATACCCTGGAACACCCATTTTTTTTCTATTCTCTCCTATCTTCTTTATTGCAGGGAGCACTTTTTCCCCAAGATAGGGCGGACGACGCAAGCATCCGTTCGGCCCTGGGTTTTTCCTCCCTGCACAACTATGTAACCATGTATAACCATGTTTTTTTTTTATGCCGACAACGGCAATGGCGATTGTGCCTCAATAGCAATTATTTTCTTTATGCAACAATGTTAATGCACATTTCACCATGCAATGTAAAATTTATATACATATATATCTATGTACACCCCATAACCCTCCCCTCTGAACACGGGCTGACCGCACACCTACACTTCTGCACGACGACACCCGTTCCATACGACGACGCTTACGACGCCACCACCAGAAGAGACGAGGGGGATTCAAAAACTACTACGACAACATCCCAACCCCAAGTGCCCTTCCCGGTCGCGAGGACGCGACCAAATGGAGGAAGAGGCTTGTACAATACCCAAGGGGTATGCACCCCTTAGAGATCATCCCCCCCATCATCTGTCTAAATCTCATAAAAGGCAACCCTTTAAAAGCCTACCCAATATCCATCAATACTATAAGGGCAGCTGGCTACTCCATAAAGCAGCTCAACCCTTGCGTAATTATGACACACAGCGACATACTACAAACTGGTTCAACTATGCCACAACGCGCTGACAGAACAGAGGCTAAAGGTATAAAAGGTGCCTTAAGTGGGTCACGAGAATCTCTCCATCACCAGTGCTTCGACGAGACAGCCGGAGGCTAACGACAGTGTCAACCGAGGTGAGTCAGTCAGTCAGTGTTCAGAATCCTATTTTTGTAACCTAACACCCACAGTTTGTACTCACATTATAACATCACAAGATCCCTTAAAAGGGACTAACATTTACTCATTGCTGACCAATAAACACTTGGTCAGTCTCTTACACTTGCATTACTGATCTACACTCTTCTTCACGTCCCCACGTCCTTCCTTACTCCCGTCACAGCCAGACGTGACACACCGTAGTAATAACGCCAACTCAGACGTCATTGTATTCCTCACAGCGGCTCGCGTGCTCGAGTGAGGCGCGTGCCGAACCGCTGACACTAGCAAGGTGATTATATAATAAGTAGCCGGCTGGGCGACTAGTACACCGACCCGCGTGCTAAGGCTACATCCCTTAAACCACATTTACAGTCTTTATAGGAACGCCCCCTAGTTCCTAGCACACCACAACACACTACACTGGTCAGCTTGCCCTGTCAAGGGGAGCTACCCTTATTTAGGCACAAACTCATAAATTAGTACAGCAACTCTCCCTTTTAGATCCACCCCCAAATAAGGGATCTAAAACAATACTTTAAATTTAACTCGAGTATCGTTCCCTATGGACTTAACCGAGATCCATAGGTTTGAACAAGATAACCATGACTTTTCGTTCATGGTCTATGGCCTTGATGGTGATGAGATTGTGGGTCCTCTTTATGCCACAAAAGAACCGAAACGACATCACATTCATCTTTTATATTTATCTGTAGGAGAGGTGAATCACTATTGCCTGATTAAAAGCTTGAGTAGATTGCTAAGCAGACAAGTGTCTAAGCACACTGGTGTAAAACATATTTGTGATCGTTGCTTGCAATATTTTACAACCCCCACGCTTTTGGAACGTCATAGGGTGGATTGCGTTTCTCAGGAAGCAGTGAGATTGATATTGCCACAAGGGGACAAGACTGTGTTAAAGTTTAAGGACATTCACAAGCGTGACACTGTTCCCTATGTGGTATACGCAGATTTTGAAGCTCTCACCACACCCATGGCGGGATGTGAACCAGATCCCACCATTAGCTCAACCACACCCATTCAAAAACATGAACCTTTTGCTATAGGATTTAATGTGGTGTGTGCCTATGACCCCACACAATCTGTTTACAAATACCGCGAGGGGCCAGATTGTGCCAAATGGTTCTTGGATGAACTTATCAAGTTGGCTCATGATGTACAGGAAATACTGGACCACCCAGTACCCATGAGCCTATCTCCAGAACAACAGCAGCAGTATGAGCATGCCACGACATGCCATATTTGCGAAAAGCCTATTTTAAGTGGAGAGGAAAAAGTCAGAGACCACTCGCATTTTACAGGGGAGTTTCGTGGAGCTGCGCACAGCAAATGCAACTTGAACTTTCCAGCTCCTCGTTTCATCGGTGTCTTTTTCCACAATCTGGCAAATTATGACATTCAGTTTTTGATTCGTGAATTGGGCCATGTCAACAAGGGCTCGTTTACCATTATTCCCCAAAACCATGAGCGTTTTACAGCCCTGACATGGAGGTTGGGCGACTTTAGCATTCGATTTTTGGATTCCTTTAAGTTTATGGCATCCTCGCTAGACAGCCTTGTGAATGGCTTGAATGAGGAGGAATTAAAAAATACTAGAATGCATTTTAATGATCCTGAGCAATTTCAGTTGTGCATTCGGAAAGGTATATTCCCGTATGATTTCTGCAACAACTGGGACGTGTTAAAGCAAAGAAAACTCCCACCACAAGAGAAATTTTACTCCAAACTAACACGCAGTACCGTTTCCGATGAAGACTATGCACATGCATGTCAAGTTTGGCGAGTGTTTGGCATGAACACGCTAAGTGAATATGCTTTGCATTACCTAAAACTGGATGTATTGCTGCTCACTGATGTGTTTGAAAAATTCCGTAACTTGTGTCAACACATTTACGGTCTTGACCCGGCTCACTATTACACGAGTCCTGGACTCTCGTTTGATGCCGCTTTGAAATACACTCAAGTGGAATTGGATTTACTCACTGACGTAGACATGGTTCTATTTTTTGAAAAGGGCATTCGTGGCGGCTTTGTGTCGCTTAACCAACGCCATGCCGAAGCGAACAATGTCTATATGCCTGATTATTCACCAGACAAACCAGATTCGTACTTAATGTACTATGACGTGAATAATTTGTACGGTTACGCCATGAGTCAGCCTTTGCCCTATGGGAAGTTTGCTTGGCTGACAGAGAAACAAGTGTCAGAATTTGATGTGAACATGGCTAGCCAAGAAACAGGCCGTGGATATGTGCTAGAAGTGGATATTGAATATCCCTCATCCTTGTATGATGAACATGCCGATTTCCCATTCTGTCTTGAGCAAATGGTTCCCCCTGACAGTAAAGTGAAAATTGAAAAACTCATGGGCACACTTTACAACAAAAATCGGTATGTGCTACATATCCAAATGTTGGTGCAATGCCTCGCCCAAGGCTTGGTGTTGAAGAAAATCCACAGGGGTATTTCTTTTGCTCAAAAAGCATGGCTTGAGCCATACATGCGACTCAACACAGAGCACCGACAAATGGCAACACAGCAGTTTGAAATTAATTTTTTTAAATTAATGAACAACTGCATCTATGGCAAGTCCATGGAGAATGTCCGCAAATACCGTGACATTAAATTGGTGAATGTCTGGGAGGGGCGGTGGGGTGCCCGGCGATACATTGCCAAGCCAAATTTCAAATCGATCAAAATTATCGATGAGGATTTGGCTACTATTGAAATGAGTAAGACCAGCGTGACCATGGATAAGCCCATTTACTTGGGTCAAGTCATTTTAGACTTTTCTAAATCGGTCATGTATCGATTCCACTATGAGTTTGCCAAACGCCATTTTGAGGACGTCTCTCTTTTGTATATGGACACGGACTCATTCATTTACCACATTCGCCACTGCAACCCCTATGACGTCATGAGGCAGCATAGTGACTGGTTCGACACATCTTGCTATAGTGCTGACAACGTGTTTCAGCTGCCCATAAAAAACAAGAAGAAAATGGGCGTTTTAAAAGATGAATGCGGTGATTCCATTATGACGGAATTCGTAGGTTTGGCTTCGAAAATGTATGCTTATCGCACACTCGACTGTAAGGAAGCCAAAAGAGCAAAAGGTGTAGGTAGGGCAGTGGTAAAATCGCTACGTGTTGATGACTATCTAGCGGTTTTACGTACTGGCAAAGCTATGTCTCATACACAGTGCAGGATACAATCCAGCAACCATCATTTGTATCTTGTGGAACAGAGAAAACGCACCCTCGCCTCCATGGATAACAAACGTGTGTGGGCTGATGACCTGCTCACCAGCCTGCCCTGGGGTTATGATCGCAAGGAGGAGGTGTGATTTCACTGTTTAATCGTTTATGGGACATAGTTTTATGTAACTTGTAGATTTAGTATTTTGTAAATATTGTTTTTTTGACATTGTGAATAGTAGATTTTGTAAATAGGGGCAACCCACCTGGACCTTTTGCTCTTTAAAAAGTTCTATGCAACCTTATTTTTTTTTAATTTTTGATTGGTGATTAGTTTGATTCTTTTAACGCTGTACAAAGTTGAGTTTTTTTATTGTAAATATGAAATAAGTAAGATTTTTAGTAACTTTAATAACTAGTATTTAATTATTTTTCATAATGTAAATGATAAACTAAAAAAAAAGTTCTTTTGGGATGAGTGTGCATGTCGAGAATGTGCTTTTGGGAATAAATAAAGTGGTTGTGTTTGTTCCCAAAGACAGGTGTGAATGTATGAGTAGAGAGAGAAAGCTCGTGTGTATGGTTGACCAGAGCAAACACGGTGAGGTAGGGTGGGTGGGTGGGGAGGGGTAAATAGTCTTTTATATACTTATTTTGTTTTGTCATTAGTTTTTTTAAATTGAAATGTGGCAGTCAAAAGACATTATTTTTGTAAAAACAGTCTTACCTGCAGTAGTCGTAGACCTCGACGTTTCTCTAAACACGCATTAACACATTGCAGTATCGCCATGGTCAAGCAATTGCATCAACATCATTGTCAAATCTCAACTTTCGACATACACCAAATGGAAAAATGTGAAAACAGCAAAATTGAAAATCCATGTTTCCATATCACCAAAAACGCAAAACTTAAAACGGACATTTTTAAAAACTGGAAATGGCCATGTGTGAAATTTGAAAATTTAAAAACTTCAAACAGACATTGTTTAAAAAGTGTCATCAACAAACTGGAAAAATCCATTTCATCAAAATCATAAAACTTGAAACGAACATTTTTCACATCTGTAAATTGCAAAATGACAAATGGCAATGTGTGAAATGTGTAAAATGAAAAAATCAGCCATCAACATCACGATTTCTTAAAATTAATAAAAACACAAAACATCGTGCTCTGGTAAACCTTTGTTTTTATTTCATAACCATAAGGGGATTGACAAAAGAAAAATAGAATACAAACACATCCCAATTCCTCACTCCTCAATGTTTATGTCCATGCATCATCAACTTTCCTTTCATAGCACTCATGACAATTAGGGCTGCCATCCTTTCACCTACTGAGGCATCACTGGATGTGAAACGTTGTTTAGCTTTCTTCAATAACAATTTATCTGCCACATGTCTTAAACCAGGATGACTATGGCGATAAGAAAGGTCATGTTCCTTGCATGCTTGATCCAAAAGATTAATGGGTACATCACCACGTTGTAAACGTTTTTCGAGACGAGTTCCAGGGCCACAAAAACGATAACCTGGAAGATGGATTTCGAAAGGTAAGTATTGAATCACTTTGTCAATGACGCCATTGCCAGTACAGGTCTGGCATATCCTTTTCCATTGATGGTAGGAAGGTTTGGTCTCCCTCCTCCTCTGTGGACGATGTTTGTGTTTGTTGTTGTTGTTGTTGCTTTTTCTCGCCATGACACCCGTGGAATGATTCAACAAAGTCTTTACACGGACTTTTACGACCGTGATACAGTTTCACTAGCTGGCAAGTCGCACACTGACGCATAGACGGTATTTTTGCCATGGCCACTTGCTTATGGTGATCGTAATCCGTACAGGGTTGCAATTCACTCAGCACAGGGTCTTGAGTCCATGATTTTGGTACATGTTGCCAGATTTCTTTGACCGCGTTGGCGGCCACATAATAAATGAACGACTTGGGCAGCGCCAAGAGTTCCTCTTTGGTAAAACTGTCTAGTTTCTTTTTGCACACAAAGAACTTGCCGATGGCTTTGTCCGTAGCATTGCCTTTCTCCATGGTATCACGAGCTATAGATGTTTACACGTCGCTTGTAGAAATCTCACTGACGTCATTCACAGGTAAATCTTGAGTTATAATTTTGTTCAACAACTCCCAGCAGGCATGGGTGGTTAACCAATGAAAGAGATGCCACGCATGCGATAGGGCTGTATGGGTAATGTTGCCACAGGAACAAGTATCCATGAGCGTTTGCAGGGAGGGGCAGCCCAACTCCATGAGGTCGATACATTGGCAGTAAGACGCCAAAAATGGTTGCAACCATTGACGTTTTTCATTACCTTTCACAAATACCACATTGGCCGAGGACAAGTGTGCTTTCATGACCACGTCCAAATATTTATAGGAAATGGTTCCCTGATTCCAGTCTAGTTGCCTATGATTTTCAATCCACTGGGTTTGTTTACGGTCTTTTTCACACAACAAATCAAAAGCATGGGGTGGTTTAAATAGCAAATGCGTAGCTTGCGATATCCAAAACGTGGTACAATCGATCATGGCCACTTGTTTAAATATAAATTTGTTGTCACCAATTTTAAACCCTTGGCAATCCACAATGAGTGTGCGCAACATGTTGACGCTTGCCTGGACCAAGTTCAACTGACGACTGACTGACGATCAGGTGTGATCATGACATGGACTTACCTGCCATGCTAGTTTCAAAAAAGAAGTTTAGGGTAGGACAGGGGGACATGCAAAAATTAGAATTTAAGAATTACATAATTTTATTATCATAACACGTCTTACAGGCTTTTCTCATTTTGGGATAAGGACGATAGCAACTGATACAACAATATAGTCTCTTGTGTTTGTAACGTCCGTAACACCGATGATGTCCCAATGTCTCTAAACTAGGCGTTTTTGATGGTGAGCTGCTCACCGAAGCACCATGGACACCATACGGTCCACACGTATCGTAACTTGTTTTTTCATCACTCAGAGACACAAGTGAGGGATAGCTTGAATGACAGGGTATATTTCCCACTTCCATTCTACACAGGTAGGGGCAGGTGGGAGACCAGCGCTGATGTTCCTGCATGGGTTCATCGCCCTCCTGCCATTGGTCTATGATGATGGGACAAAAGGCACATTTCACTTCATCTCTTGTTTTTAAATAGTAGAATCCAGCGGCCGCCAAGGCTTGAGGGTTTATGAAAGGCACTGGCCATGTGGCAAAAGTCTTGAAACGTTGTTCCTCAGAGTTTAAATTCATGGATGTAACGTCTCTTGAGGCTTTAAAGCAAGACATGACTGAGCGGCTTGACGTGGGATGAGCTGTTATTTATACACTCGTCACTTGGTTGGACAGTGGATAATAGTTGACTTGTTTGTGATGAATAATCAAACAGTAGGCCGTCGTATTGGCTGGTACATTGTCATGCGTTTCAAAATCTGGTCGAATGTCGATATTGGATGGCTTGACAGACTCTTCCAGGTAAGAACAGTCAAAGACAATCAGTGGTGCTCTTGCCTTAAACGCTTGGGGTAGTAGCATGGGGCCGTTCTCTTTTTGTTAATACGACCATCGAAATTTAGAAAACAAGTCGTACAGAGGGCCAAACTTATTTTTTGAAAAATCCAAATCCAGTCCTTCATAGGGAAACACGGCTCCGTTGAGGAAAAGACGTGCATTTCTCAATTGCAGATGATCAAATTGCGTGGCATCTTTGGTTGTTGATACTTGCGATTCGTTTGAAAACCCACGATCAGGTAGAGAGGTCTCTCTGTATAGCGAGCTGTTTTTACAGACCAACTGTGTGTGTTGGTGGTGGGCAATAGCGGATACTCATGGAGTGCCCAGCTTCTAAATTCCATGGGTAGAGGCATATCTCTCTTTACCATTTTGAGTATGTCCAGTTTTTTGCTATCTTCAAGGGTCACATGGGGGACTTTCCATAGCAAGCGTTGTAGTTGAATTTTTGAATCGATGGGGGCATTGTCGGCTCCCTTGAGTGCATTATTATCACTCCTGTCTCTCACTAGGTAAAGCACTTGCCTTGCGTTAACCACAATGCGTTGGTGATCTTCAGCAAAGCCTAAAATCAGTTTAAGAGGTAAATATCCAGTAAAGGTCCCATCGGTGTGTACCATCCAATCATTGGTCGAGTC
This sequence comes from Meconema thalassinum, assembly GCA_946902985.2. Lineage (NCBI taxonomy): Eukaryota > Metazoa > Arthropoda > Insecta > Orthoptera > Tettigoniidae > Meconema > Meconema thalassinum. The sequence continues at coordinate 881,368,844 of OX336389.2, read as the reverse complement.
AGGACACCAACCTGCCATGCAAAGTGTTTTACCTTCTTCCTCACTATAAGAGGGGTATAGTTTCATGACACTGGAAATGCCCACATTTCGAGTGCTATCCACCACGATATCGTTAATGACATACCGCACTTCAGAAAATAGAAAGGCCAAACCATGGTTGGCCAACTTGGATGTGGTGGGTGTAGAGCCATCGGCTTTGGTGAGCTGACCTTCAATCTGAATGACACTTTCATGCGGTAGGGTGTAAATATCTTGGTTGTTGATAACAAATTGAATTTCATCATTGTTATTGAGTCCAGGTGTTTGAGCTTGATAGGAATGGAGATCAATTCTTACCACTCCTGGTTGTTCCTCGATGCGGTTCGCTATCTCTAGGATAGAATTCATTATGAGGGTTGACGTGGTAACCCAAATGCTGTAAAATCTGTTTGCCTTGAGATGTTAACGTGTATTCACGTGGCAAACAACTAACACCATTCCTAGACGGTGTTGTTGCTTTATACACAAACTTCATAGTGGCTTTAGCACTAACTTGTAAGTCACTGGTGTGGTAGAATCTAGATCAATGAGTTGTTGATCTCTATTGATCAGTCTTAATGTTATATTACTAATACTATCGACAGCCACAGAATGAAAAAGCACCACTGGAGGGTTTTCACGAATAATATAGCCATTAGGCGATGTCACAATAAAGTCATAAAGTGAATGCGATGGTTCTTGATTGGTGTACACTTGGCTAATAATATTACACGTCACCAACACATGATGGTCCTCAATGAATTTCACTTCATGGTCCGAATCATGTTTTTTGTTGGGCTCCAACACACGTGGTTTAAATCCTAGTAAAGGGCCAATGGAATCGGGGTGTGTTTTAAAGTCAATGTTGAAGGTAGAGAAAATACTGCAGCGATGAGTGTTGGTATTTCCTACAAGTTCAAACTTGTGCGTTCCGTCGAGAAATGACTTTAAACCATATTGATTGATCAACACCACATAAATGTGTTCATAAATGTCATCGATCGTGTATCCACCAGAGTTCAAGGTGAGCACAGAATCATCATAGTAAAACTTGTTGTTCACATGTTCACGTATGTTGTATATTCGATTGTACGTTTCAAGAGAAACAAGTCCTAAACCATAGGGTTTTTCACTCAATTCGATAGGCGGGTAAAAGTCTAGGCTGACTTCAGGTCCACGTCCATGCAGTGTAAACGTTTTACTTTCTGCCGACATACTGGTGACGTTTTTGCTTATGCTGCGGCTTATATAAAAAAATTAAACACAAACGTCCACACTGTTGGCTGTTAAACGTTTGCTCACGTTTCACATTATAATATATCTTGATCCTGTTTCCAAAATAGGTCACTAGTTCATGGGCGGGGGCAAATTCCCAAAACTGTCAAAGTACCATACAGTGGATCCCTCTTTGACATAAGCTACATAATGCGTTCCTGGTCCTCGGTGATCATCCAAATTGACAACAGCACAATCCTGTTTCCAGGGTCGTGGGGGTAATTGGTTTCGCATAAACACACCTCGAAAATGAGAAAGCTTTAGTTGTTTAGCATTGCTTTCCACTTGTTGATGCGTCAGGGCATGTTTTGCTATGGCTGAGGTTTTTTTTTTTTTTTAATATTTCGAAATGGTGAAATCCCAAATCCTTGTTGATAAAAGGCTGGCTTTAAATTGGCATTTCTAGCTCCCATGGCAATCGCTTCCATCGTTTCATTGTGTCGCTGACTTTCTTTGAGTTGTTGCTTGCCCTGCTGCGCGGCTTTAATGGTTTTCGCCACTGCACTGGCACCGCCTAAAAGTGAGCCCAGAGCAGCCAAACCGGCAAATAATGCAGGTAAAAATCCCGCTCGTTTGGGGACGGGAATCACTCGCCCTTGGATTGAAACCTGTCGCCGACGTTTTGGAATAACATGTCTCTGTGCTGCTCGAAGGGCTTTCCTTATGGTCAATAAATTATTTTTTCTTTTTTTCTTTCGCAAGGGCTTGTCCACGAATGTCGTAAGCCCAGGCTTTGCCAAGGACAATGTCCTTTTTTTAGTCTTTCTCACTGCATACCTTTGTTTCACCATGATGATAATGACCAACAACCTTTCACAAGAAAGTTTAAATCACAACTAACGTCAGATGGTTATTTCATGGCTGTATATTCCAATTCCACATAAAGTGGGAAATCGTTTATGGTTTTTCCCGCTTGCTTTTCATCCCATGTCAACATGAGATGAAGGGATAATTCGTCACCTGCATTGACCATTTCATGCTTATGGATCAACATCCTATGACCATTTATCTTTATTTGTAAATGGTTCTCATCAGGTATGGCATATTTGATGTGAATGGTTCCATCATAGTGTAATCGATAGTGGCTTAAACCTGAAGCAAGCACATAGGTAAAGTGCTGATCATGAACTAGCGGTAAATGATTTCTGTCATTCACAGGTTTTTCATTTGTCAGATACACTAAAAATACAGATGGGATAAATTTATAAAGCCTTTTCATTTCATGGGTCATGTAACGCTTGGTACAAACATCGTCTTCGTCTTGCGGGTCTTCCACGTGAATAATCCGATGGTGATTAGCGCTATAGCCATTCACCGTAAGCTGGGGCACTTTGTCATAAAACTCATACACTTTGTTATCCACATACTTTTTCGTAGTAACGTCTGTAGACACTTGAGGATGTTTTACATGGGTTAACCGCTTTCCCTTAAAGTCATAATCTCCCTGTTTTGTGCGTGGCACTACTGACCTATCCACATAGTGTTTATTAGCAGGATCTGTTTCCTGTTTAGGATCATGTATGGGGACAGACCTAGCCTTGGCCATCAACGCACGTCCAAAGACATCCATCGTCAACCTGTAGTACCAGTCTACTGTTTCTATGACAAGGCTCGGTGTCCTGTATATAGACAGCCTGCTAGCCTGTCTAAGCCTTAGTTGACATGAAGATTATTAAGCAGCAAGAGTCATTCCCCGTGGGGGACATGGTTTCCCATCTCTGTCCCACATCACGTGAACAACGCCATGGTTCACTCTTTCCATCTTCCATTCGCTGCATCATTGTGGGGCCTTCCGGCTGTGGAAAGACTAATCTTTTGCTAACGCTCATCACAGCGCCCAATGGTCTGCGTTTTCAAAATATTTATATTTTTGCAAAATCTCTCTAACAAACTACCTGTTTCTGGATCAAGTCATGTCTGGATTACAAAAAGATAATATGGGTTATTTTACATTTTCCATGCAAGAAAATGTGATTTCACCGGATGAGGTAAAGCCTGATTCACTCATGATTTTCGATGATGTATCCACTGAACGTCAAGGTATCATTCAAAGCTATTTCAGCATGGGTCGTCACAAACATATCGATTGCTTCTATCTTGGACAAACGTATTCTAAAATGTCCAAACAGTTGATTCGTGACAATGCCAATGTCATTGTTTTATTTCGTCAGGACGAGAGGAACAGTCGTCACATTTATAATGAACATGTGAATCCGGATATGACCTTTCAAATGTTTACTGAATTGTGTGCTAAGTGCTGGAACACTCAACGTCATGCCTGTTTAGTAATTGACAAACAAAGTGAACTCAACCAAGGACGGTATCGCTTAGGGTTTGATCATTTTATTGCTATTTAAGGCCCTGTCTCATTCTCCATCAAGTCATTTGTCAAGCCACCATGGCGTTAGCAGAGAGTCAATTGAAAAAGCATATTATTAGAGCAAAAAATACTATTCGCCAAAAGTTTCGTCAATTGAAACAATCACGTGCAAATCATGCTTTGTTTATTCAACAACATTTAGCACCTCCGCTAAAAGCCATGATGAAACCCTCTTTCAAGCCATCTGAAACGCTACCCACCATTTCACAAGCCACGCAGACGCTGCACGAGGACCCTGAGGAAGAGGAAGTGGAAGATTTGACTAGTGTTAGCGAGGTTGAGGATGAGGAGGAACAAGTGTTTACGCCTCAAAAAAAGGCCGCACCCCTTGCAGAGTTTTTGAGAAAAAAGAAATCCTTGGCCAGGGTCGAAACACCTTGCCCTTCCAGAGCGTCTCCGTTTTCACAACTCTTGGCCACCCCTTCAACATAAAGCTCAACTGAAAACCATTTTAATAAAATATTATGGATCAACATTGGAACCCTATTTCACCGATCTATTTATTGGAAACACAGATACCACGTATGGTGTTCGCTATGAGGATGATAGTTTTAAAATTGGCGATTCATCCATTAAATTTGCTCGTACTAAAGCTGTCATTAAAAAGATCAACTATAAATTAACGCCAGGACTGTTAAAGCTGCTCTTTTCTCGGACCCCCTCTCCCCATGATTATACGTCAGAGGACCTTGACAAATATAAATCCATTTTATTGGATACCCATGCTCACAAAAGACAGTATGATCCTGCTCAACAAGTGAATGCCAATATATCTCAAAAATATAAAACCATCATTGCAAAAATGTTTCCCACCAGTCAAAGTACTCGTCGTAAAGCGTCCGCTTCGGGATTGACATTTAAACCATTAAAACCCCTTGTGGATGTTACCTACTGGCACAATCCCAATAAGCTCGTCCAGCGGCTACAGTTGTTGCATGCTTCACGTCAAGCTGGCCATACCGGTCACGATTGGGAAATTCAAGAAATTGAACAAGAACTTCGAAATGCCAAAATTATTGTTTAAGCTCTCACCCATTAAAATGGGTATTGCTCACGAGTTGCATCGCCCAGCTAGACGTCACTATCCACGACTCAAGGTGATTTCACGAGGTGTGGATGAACTTTGGCAGGCTGACTTAGTTGAAATGATACCCTATGCTGGCGTTAACGACGGTGTACGCTATATGTTGACCGTCATTGATGTCTATTCCAAAATGGCCTTTGTTGAACCTGTGCGTCGCAAGTTACCAAGGCCTTTCATTATATTATTCAACACTCCAAACGTCAACCTCAGCTGCTACAAACCGACCAGGGGAAAGAATTTTTCAACAAGGACTTCTCCAGTTTTCTCAAATCTAAGGATATTCACCATTACACCACGTACAGCAATCTCAAAGCCAGTGTGGTCGAGCGGTTCAACCGAACATTGAAAACCCATATGTGGAAAGCGTTTACCGCTCAGGGCAGTTATCGCTGGTTGGACATATTACCTGAGCTAGTGTCACGTTACAATGACACCAAACATAGAACGATTGGGACCAAGCCACGCCTCGTGACTAAAAATATTCAGCGATTGGATAAACTGTTTAACCCCATAAAAGCAGCCGATCCTAAACGTCACCGACTGAAAATTGGGGATTTTGTTCGTGTGAGCAAATTTAAGTCTGCCTTCAATAAGGGCTACACGCCTCAGTGGGGGACTGAACTATTTCGAATTCGTCGAGTCAACTTGGACACTCCAGTCACCTATTTACTCGAGGACCTCAACCATCAACCCATAAAAGGTAGATTTTATCTCCATGAACTTCAGAAAACAGCATTTCCTCAGCATTATCTTGTGGAAAAAGTGTTGAAACAAAAAGGAAATAAACTCTACGTCAAATGGTTAGGGTTTAACTCTACGTTTAATTCTTGGATCAATAAATTACATGTTGTGTGAACCTGTGCAATTTTTAATTTATTTATTCACACATGTTGTACACCACCTATAGCTCTATGTGTACAGTCCTCAGCTCCACATATTTCTTTCTCTATCCACCTGTGTTCTCTCTTACATTACCCCTCCCCCCTCTTCCCCCTCCACCTCCCACCACTGCTGTTCGCAGCTCTTGCCTATCTATTGGTTGTGACATCATTCCCACAAGTTGCATCATACTTTTTACTGATTCAGCGATTCCCACGCTTTGAACATTCTGTTATCAGGCACGTGGACAGCTAACGTTCAAGGTGAACACCTGTGGCAGATCAAATTTCACGTCAACTTGCATTTTGTCACGTACGAAGCAAGACAGGATGTAACTTGTTAACAGTTATCGCGCACGTGGACAGCTAACACCCAAGCGAACACCTGTGGAAGATCAAATTTCACATGGACTTGCATTTTGTCACGTACGAAGCAAGACAGGATGTCACTGGTTTAGCGTGCCTGTGGTTTCACACATGTGTTCACATGCCTTTCGCTCTTCCCTGCCACCACAATGGTCAGATTATTTCACCTTGAAGCGTCATTGTCATTTTTCCATTGCACTTGTTGTCAAGTCAGATCAACGCCTTCCAATAAGCTCAAATGACATTCACCTCCTGCTCCTCGGCAAGTTTGTTTTCTGTACTCGCTTCGACCAACATAGAACCAAGTTCTCATCACTGTTTACACGTCAAAGGTAAAATATCAGAAAAACGCACCCTCGCTCTGTCATACATCGACCCGCCGAAATAGCGATTGTTCTATTAAGCATGGTCCTTGTGGTTAGCGACAGGTTCGTTGAAACACACACACACACCCAGCCGTATCGTCTCTCTCAACCACCACGCTTCATGGACATTATAAACAGGTAAAGAAAAAGAAAACGTTATTTCAACATGTATGGCGTTAGGCCCTTTGTGAATTATCTTTTTGGAAAAAATATCTACCACATTTGAAAGGGGGCGTTAGCCCGAGTCCTAGGACACCTCGTACACGTCTCTAGCGTTATTGGTTCGTGAGATATCGGCAAAAATCACAAAAAACACGTGTTTACCCCAAAATCGAGTTTCCCAATTTTTTTAAAATTACAATGAGTGGTCCATAGCAAAGAGGACATCACCCCGAGTACTTGGACCTGTCGAACACACCTCTAGCATGATTGGTTCGCGAGATATAGCAAAAAGTTCAAAATCATGGTTTTCCCCCCCAAAAAACCGTGTTTCCAGCATTTCACCTTTTCGACATCTACATTTCCGTAAAGAGCGCAACGAGTCGAAAAAACGAATCCAAGCACGCCTTCCTAGCATGACTCCTTCCATTCCAAGGTCGCAGGGGCTCACCACTTGCTTTTGGAAGCAGCTCCCCCCTCATCCCACTACTTACAAAACACAAATTTTTGTCCTAGAGACTTGAAATTTATTTTGGGGGTAGAGGGCATAGGGACCATTAATTTACGTCAAACAAACCTTTTTGTAAACTTCCTAGTTTCCGAAATATAGGATTTTCAAAATCCGAGTGTTTTCAAAAAAACATAAAAAGTAAAAATGTTTTATTACAAAAATAAAGGCCATAAAGACCATTCGTTTGAGCCATGGCACAACGTTCTATCCTGTTTGGTTTTCAAACTATCGCATATTTTCGAAAACAAAAAAAAACAAAAAAAAAACAAAAATATAACGAGTGGTCCATAGCAAAGAAGACGTCAGCCCGAGTCCAATGACACCTCATTTGTCTAAATGGAACCATGCGTTCGAGATATATTTAACATGGCTGAGGCTTAGTAGTGGTAAGAGGGGGGTTCTGGAGTGAGTTGGAAGCGCCACTACTCCACTACTGACGTTATAGTTAACTTAATTTAATTTCGTTGTATGTGTTACGTTAGCCTACTATTAGTATTATTATACAGTACTTCAAGTCTTCGTCACTGCACAATCGCTGAATGTGCGGAAAGTGTACGCGAAGCGCTTTGTACTGCCTCCTCCCATGGAGTGGCAACCCTGTCGTAACGTGCCATAAGACCAATGCTTCATTCTAAACGTTGGATGCCCTATAGGACGTCCAACTGGTCGCTTCGCATCTACAAGCAAAGTCAATCCAGTGCTTGCAACTGTTGTTTTGTCCGCTCGAAGCTCATGACCATACCAGCGCAGACGGCTTTCCCTCATCTTCTCAATGACTGGTGCTACTCCATATCACTTACGGATGTCATCATTGGTGACATGATCGTGAAGTGTCAGACCAGATATCCACCGAAGCATCTTCGTTTCCATGATAGCAAGTCTTAGTTCTTCTTCCTTTGTAGTGGAGTACTAGTCATTGTCTGCCATTTAAGCCATGTGCTGCTCACACCGTGAATAATCTCAAGCCTTAAGGTTCCATCAACAGCAATAGTTGAGCCAAGGTACTTGAATGTCATTGCCTTCGGTAGATCGACACCATTGATTTTAATTGTGCCTAGTTCAATTTGATCTGTTAGGTATTCTGCCTTATTAACATTGAACTGTAGTCCAAATTTTCCTAGGCGGTCACTCCATGCTTGGACTTGTTGTTGAAGATCCATCTTATCATCGGAGGCCAGAAGCACATCATCAGCATAAAGCAAGCTCCAAGGGAGATATTTCTGTAGGTCCCTGGTGACGGTGTCCATGACGATAGTGAATAGGAGAGGTGAAAGAGCAGATCCTTGATGTACACCAACAGAAACAGGAAATTCACCAGATAGTCAAGCCGCCGATTGTATGCGACTCTTTGGGTTACGGTACATCAGTTTGACCCAATCTATTAGTTCTTCATGGTCAGGAAGAGCAAGCCAAATCAAGGCATGTGGAACGCAATCAAATGCGTTTTCTAGGTCTAGGAATGCAAGATGGAGTTGCTTTGACTTTTAGCCATGTTTCTCGATGAGCAAACGAGCAGCATGAATAGCATCTGTTGTTCTACAGCCTTTCACAAAACCACACTGATTGACTGTGTGATTAACTATTTGTCGTATCTTATCAATGATACGCTCCAAGATCTTCATGGTATGAGATAGGAGGCGTACAGGGTGGTAGTTACAACACTCTGCTGGGTTTCCTTTTTGCTCCCAAATTGGGACTGTTGTGCTGAACATCCACTCAGTTGGTATATTCCTCTATTTCCATCGACATATACCTTACAACTTCGTAATATACCTGCTCAAGATTCTTTTACTGGTAATCATAGTTAAATCCTTTTGAAGTCTACGGTAAGCTCCATTTAACTCTGGAGCCAGGCTAGTATGGGGGAGTGGTCCGTGCTTCAACTCTCTGCATGCTATAGGCACCGTGCGTTCTGCAGGGTGCTGCTGCAGGTGGATACTACGTGAACTACACACGGTCTTGTTTATCAACAGCTGATCGTAAGACGTTGCAACACGAGTGAATTTTTACATGTGTTTATTCAATATTTTATAGTGGAGTCTTCAGATTATTATTTAAAAAATGTCAAAACGTTCTGGCAATGTTATGTGCTATGTTGTTGGCTGCAATAATAGATACTGCAATACAGAGCAAAGTGTGAAATTTTATAGTTTTCCATCACGAGCTCACGAAATGGATTTGAAAAGACAGTGGATTTTAGCAGTAAATCCCAAGAAGTAAGTAATGGGGGATTTAAATATTTTAATTAATACTAAATTACACAGTACAAAACCTATACTAACCATGACTTTTACAAATAGGTTAACAGTAGCAACCAAAATAATTACAGCAATACCTGCCAACCTCTCAAAGTGAAAAATCGGGAGATTCGACGCGGCGACGGGGGGGGGGGGGGGGGGGGTAGGGGGTTAGGGGGAGGGGGCGGCGGCGAGGGGGGATGCAACATAATACATACACAGGCTAAGACATTGCAGCAAATATATACTGTAAGTATATAAGTTACACTATTTATTAAACTGTACATGATATGACATCCCAGTTTACAAATGTACTTAAGACTGAGTAATTTTAAATTCTCACTAGTCTATCAAACAAGCATGCCTTTCTTTCGACCACACTCAGGCATACAAAACTCCTGACGTATCGAAGATCATATTATTGGTCGTAGTTGCAGGTGACTGAGGCTGATTTTGCCCTCTTCAAAAAGGTCTTGCTATATTCTTGCTCAAAACACTTCCCTTTCTGAATCGACTTCCGAGTTATAAGTTTGTCCAAAGTCTTGTCAGAGAGAGATGACCTGAACATCCTCTCACACTCTGCATTACTATGCGGAATGGTCAGAATGGAAAGCATAACTTGAGTACCCCACCACTACATATCATTTGGTCTACCAGTGCCCACTTCACATCAATTCTCTCTTCTTCTTCAATAGATGTAACATCCTCAAGTTGGAAGTTACAGAATTGGGAATGTAAAGCATCCATTTCCTCATTAAAATTGTCTTGAGTGTCTGTTAACATGCTAGGAAATTTATTTACAAAAAACTTAATTTTGGAAAATGAAATGTCCCCCTTTCCACTATGCGAGATACTGAAATCACACCTACAGACACTACAAAATGCAAATGTTGCGCCTCTTCTTGACTCGTTATATGTGGAATCATGGTGTCTACTGTAAGGATGCAGTAAAAATTAGTTACTTTCTAGCTACCTTTTAGTTAACTTTTAGTTAATTTTAGTTACCTTTGAATTCAAGATACATCTGCGGTCTGCAAGCAAATAGGCTCATCACGCGGTGGAGAAAGACAGCAATGAACTGTGTTTAAAGCGGTAAATACAATTCACTTAGGGAGTTACAAAAAAAATTAAAATAATAAATAAATACTAGATATTTATTATCAAATGAATTGTTTCAGCTAATATGTCATCTTGTGCACAAGGCGTTTTTATAATTGCCAAGAGGTTGCTCTGCTCTTGACCGTGGCGAGATTTCCTTTGTCCCCGCGGTAGATCACGAAGAAATTTATGGGACGTTACGTGATTGTAACCGAATTCTGTCTTCACAGTCAAGTACGGCGAAATTTCGAGATGTTACACGATCGGCGCTGGTCTCACCCGTTTGTCGAGATTCCTGTTGTTTTCGCGATAGAACACTGATAAATATCGCGATTTAATAATCGGTGTCACTTTTAGTCGTTCGACGAGATTTCCATTGTCCTTAAGGTCGGGCGCGAGGAAATATAGCATTATTATGCAATCGGCGCCACTTGCTGTCCGTTTGACAAGAATACAGTTGTCCTCGTCATTGAATGTGGAGAAATATCGCGATGTATCGCAATCGCTGCCGCTCTCAGCCGTTTTACGAGATTCAAGTTGTCCTCGTGATATTATGCATACCGCGCCGCACCCGGCCGTTGAACGATTGTCTATTCGTCCTGACAGAATGGTGGATGCAAGCTCAGGGTTGGGCATGGTTAAAATTCACGAGTAGTTATGGACAAGTTGTATGGCCGGCGCCGTGATTCCCGCTGTCCCTATTTTGTGGTTGGGAGCTCATCAGTTCAGGGTAGATCACGAGGAGAAATTAGTATCGCGACGCTACGTAGGCTGTCATTTCTAAGTGGGTAGATGCACTTCTCGCTCCCCGTACGCTTTTAAGTATACGGTCATGACTTATGGTTTGTTTTCAAAAGTTAAGTTTCTCCTCTGTCCTAAACTTTTAGTCGGCACTCTGCTGGGAAAAAGCTTAGCCTTACTTAAGTGCAACAATTGGTATTCTTATAAAACCTTGTCAAGAAAACCAGGAAAAGTATTACTAAAAGCATTAAAACTGCTTTATCGCCTCCCTCTCTGGGAGTATTCGGTCGTTTTCCGGAGATCCACAAGTACCAAGAAATAAAAATCATCACTTCAAAATCAAATATTTCCAGTATTCTTGAATGCATAATAAAATCCAACCCTTCCAAGGGGAAAGCTAGTACATTTTTTCTCGGCTTAGTTTGCCTTGCCAGAATGTCACCCTTTCCCATAGTAACGGAATACCGGCTCGAGAGGGAAAGTGCATTCACCGAGTGCTTGTAGGTAGCCTTAAGTCACGCTGCGCTCTCCGCCTGTCCGAGACAGGCCCCCGCTGGAGTTAGGTTCCTCCTAGACTTGGCACTGCTTAATTCTTCTTTAACTTGCTTAAATTTAGTGTTGGATTCTAACCCTGTTTACCAATACTTTTTTCCACTCCAAAACCTATCTCCTTTTCTCTCCTATCATCATCCCTTAGGTAGTGTTAACCCGAAGCTAAAACCTACCAAAATTTGGTGCCGAAAGCCGGGAGAATCCATTTGTCAATATCTTGCAAAATACTAATATTTATTTTGAATTTTCAGCTATAACTATACAGTGCAAAGCTGGTGAGGGGAAAAGAGGTGTCTCCTGTCTCCTTTGGTGTCTCTCTTTCAACTTATTCGCTGCTGCCAACCTGACAGCATTTCCAAAATTCCACATTTTCGTAAGTTATATTTCAATTTACCCATTTCATCATGCCAACTGAAAAGGATGAATTTCTCATTGCTAGACGTTCTTCCAATAAAGGACAACTCACCAGATTTATAAATTTTCTTAATAAATTAACTCCCGCTGATTGTGATCTAGATGTCTTAACTCAACGCTTAAAGTTGTACGAACGATCTTACGATTACTACAACCAAATCCAAACCGATATCGAATCCGCCTGCCCCGAACTTTAATCTGATCGGGACGAAGTTGAACCCTTGTAATTTGAAGGGATCGCAAAGGCCCACCAACTGATTCGCAGTTTTCAGAACCGGACACTAAGGCCATGAATCCGGCCCAGTTCGCACCCGCTTCAGTCCGTGAAGACATTCATAAACCGAAACCTTCACTTCCAAAGATAAGCCTGCCTCTTTTTTCAGGCCAGGAAGGTGAATGGAATTCCTTTTACGAGTTATTCTGCTTCCTTATCCACGATAACGCAGATATTCTCGATATCCACAAGTTCTATTACTTGCGTTTGTCCTTGGAAGGCAAGGCCTTCTTAAAGAGAGATATGGTAACGTACGCTTGAGTGTCGCTCGCCACAGGCGCTCCTTGTTCAACTTGCCAGCCGTAAAGCCCAATGACGTCACCTTAAGAGACCTGGTAGACTCCATGCAATTGCATGTCAGAACGTTATACCAACTTAAGCAGCCGGTCCAAACTTGGGACACTTTCTTGATTTATCTCGCTACATCTAGATTCGACTTCTCGACGTTAAAAGCATGGGAAGTCGAACCTGCTCATAAGGACGAATATTCATTTGAACATCTCATCTTGTTTCTTAACAGCCGGTGCCAATTCCTCACAGCACTCTCATTTCAGTGCAAAAGTGCTAAAACTAGTCCCCTGTGTCACAACATCTTGGATACCAAACTTGTCTCTTCAAATGGTCATAAGCTCCCATCTGTCGAGAACAAGCAAACTTATTCTACCGCTTTCAACCGTCCAGGAGAGCATACTAGGCCGCTCAACAAGTCCTTAAAATGCACACTCTGCAAAACGTCTCACGCTTTGTATTCATGCAAATCATTTAAAAATTGTATGTTGACGACAGAAGGAAATTTGTTTCTAATAATAAATATTGCTTTAATTGTCTAGTCATCAAAACATTCAGCTTCAAATTTAACGTCCACCAGGCTCTGTTGCCATTGTGAAAAACCGAATTACACCTTATTGCAACATCATGATCAATCGAGGTCATCAGCAGCATCCACTTCTCAAAAAAGTGACAATACTAACAGTCATAATGCTTCATCTTTTATTCAGAACGCTAAGTCCTTGCGTAGTGCTCAAGTACTATTGTCTACTGTTCAAATCGAAGTCCAGGAAAAATTTGGCAACTGGGTCAGAGCACGAGGCCTCCTCGATTCAGCGGCAACCCATGATTTCATTTCCAATTCTTTGATCAAAAAATTGGGCCTACCAGTAAACCCCACTTCGATTGGTGTATCAGGCATCAACAGCTTAAAATCACAAGCTTTGCAATTCTCGAAACTAACGATAAAGGACACTTGTCATAGAAATAATTTTCTTAAGCTTAATTGCCTTATTCTTAACAGCAACGGAGAGGATACTCCATGCCACTCAGGTCTGAATATTCCTTCTAATTTAAGGTTAGCCGATCCTCTGTTCAGTATACACGGCCCCATTGACATACTTTTCAGTGCCAATGTTTCTTTGGAATTGCCTTCGCAAGCAAAATCACAAACTATCTTCAAACGTGTTTGCCAGAGGCTCCGATTTTGGTTGGATTGTTACTGGTCAAATCCAACGTTCCAGTTTTCAAACTAACTCGCAATGTCATTTTGTTAACGCTGATTCAAATTCATTTTCAAAAAAAGAGAACACTTATGTTTCCGATCTCGGTACATTTCAAAACAACTCGCCGAAACGATGTCTCAGTGTCAACAACTACGTCACTGCTGTAAGCTATTTAATGGGTTTTGCCTTATTTCCGCACAAAGTGGCAATTCAGGTCCGCTTTGCCTTAAGTCGTTTGTTTCATTGCCTTTTGTCATTTTTCGTAGCCGGCAAGTGTTTAAACTTCTTATCGAAAACCATCTTTTCTCTGTGTCAAACCACGGCTATCAGTCACCATCACTTTGCTGTGAGCTGTATTTCAATCCTTTCGCTATTTAGTAGGATGGCCACGGCCGCCTCCTTCCCTCTTCCTCGCACTCGGAAGCAGCATTTCAAGCCGCTTGACAATCTGGGTTCTTTAACTTCAAGGACAATAATTCATAGGCATAATTTCTCACTCAACTTCCCGGCCTTTCTTCGTTGTTCAGAAGAATTAAGCTTCTTTCTGTTGGCAATTATTGGATTCTGTGATCCTCAAAATTATGCAAAATTAATTAATTATTTTAACTCATCTGTCCTCAAATGGGTTGGATACGCACAAGCCATGTATGACCATGTGCGTTTTATAAAGTTTTGCTTTAAGCCTTGGTTGGTGGTACTTTCGTTCTTTGTTTACTTCCAACTGCTTGTATGGCAATCTCGTTTGTATACAAACTCACGTAATGTCAAGCCGTTGCTTACTTCCTCTATATGTGACAGAGGTCAGGACAAGTTTTCCTTATCTCAACTCGGGCTCTCTGCCAGCTATTGTCATGCGAGTTGCTCCCGTAATTCAGGAAGTCGCTCACCTCCTTGCCAAGAGAAACTGGTTCTGGTCATTGACCTTTTCAGCTACTTATACTTGTTATCTCGTAGCACTTTTCGTGTCAAGGTCTTGTTTACCTATCTCGCTCACTTGTCCACACTCGTAGTCGAAGTTTGCTCCGATTGTTTTTCAATGAAATCTTTATATATTCTCGCTGCGCATATTTCTCGTATTCTGTGTAACTATTTCGCACTTTTGTTGTTTATTGTTAAACAAACTTACTATTTCTCGTCGTTATATTCGATGTATTTTCGCATATCTTCTTGGTGCATCATACATCTGGTTGACTTAATTAATCTTCCAGTTAACCCTTTTGGTGCATATTGCAACTTAAGGGCATTGTTTATGGCTGCTAGATTATTGGTACCTATGGCGTTTTTGCCTTCTACTCGCATAATTTCCTTACATAATTGGTATATTATTAGTCTTAATCAATGTAATTGCTCTTACATTCTCTGTTTACATTTGTTAATTCTCTCTTCGCATTTTGTTGTGATTTTTATTGAAGCCTTACTTCTCGTAGCTTCTAGCTATCTCTTGATTGACGGCGTTGTTAATTCTCGCCCGTTGACCCAGCATTCCAATGCTCCTAATGATTTGATTCCCTTAACACCTGGTCAGTTCCTTATAGGCACTTCCCCTTTTTTCCTTCCCCCCTCTAGCGTGGATCTCTGGAAAAGTGATGGATTGTTACCAGAGAGGGAATGGAAGAGTCAGGGTAGTCACGATCTTTACAACCAATGGGCATATTACAAGACCCATCCCTTTAATTGTCCCCCTTCCTCTCAGCATTTAATATTGTGTTTCTGCTCTCTGTTGGTGTTTTCCCCTCCAGTATGGTGTATTCTTTGGAATACACGGTCAGTCAGAGTTAACTTTTGCTGCTCTTTGATCTATTTGTTTCATTCTTTCTGTTCCCTTTCGCAAACACCAACAGTGATTCCTTACGTTCTATTTCCTCTGTGCCCTTGCTTATATTATTTGTAAGTCTGTTCTAGATATATATCTTCCATGAACAACCTAGCGGCATCTGGCAGCTAATCTCTGAATTTCCTCAATTTATCCATGCTCAAGAGGACTTCCTTACCAATCAAACCACCAGGTTTCGTCATTGTCTCCAGGTAACATTTCCATGAAAATTGATTCCTGAAGAATGTTTGCATCTATGAAGAATCATTCATTTTATTATGTTGGTTATAATTATGTACACCTTCTTGTCTATAACCCCACTCCTACGCTTCCCCTCCACCCCCCGCTTACCTTCCTCAGCCGTGTGCGTCTTTGCTCGCTCTCATTTATCATAGTTCGGCCGCCAAGTACAATGAAAAGCCCTACCCGGGCCAGTCTCCTTCTCTCTTGAGACTTTTTAAACCAGACGCCAAGTTTGAATTTTAAAACAACGGTCAACAGGAACCATCGCCTACTCTACAAAAATGAGCTAAGTACAAAACTTCAATGGTTTTCACCGCATTTTAATTGTTCTTAAATAGCTAAATGCTTTTTAATATAATTTTATAGACAGTGTGAAAAATTGCAAACTGTTGTGCAATAATCGTCTTCTAGCGATTTTCCTTTATTAAGCTATGACTATCCAAGCTAGCTTTCTAAGATGAGATTTAGTGCTTCTTGTACTAAATAATGGGAATTACCTTCCCACTACGAGGGATCTAATTTAAAATATCCACTGTCTATAAAACTTAGCTTTTTTCCTCCGTGGGACCTTACTGCCCCATTCAAGAGTCATCAAAACTCCAGAATTTTCTAATGTCAAGTGATCTTTCCACAAGTAAAGTAATCGAATATTTTCCACTCAATTATGGAAATGATTTTCCTAACTGAGAAATTTACGTTACATAAACTGCTGGTTAACACCTAATTTGCTTGCCTCCGTGGGAAAATTACCTCATCATTCAACTGCAATACATAAACTTTCTAACGCAATTCAACTAGTGATCTCCAACAATAACTTTTCTCTTTACAAACCTTCTGTGCTGCAATAGTGAAATTTTCAAATCCATCAATAGACTATAGTGCAAAACAGTGCCCGTTCAACTACCAACCGCGTCGAGTTCGAATGAGAGCAATAAATTTGGCCAGGACTTTTTCCTCAAGTTCCCATTTCTTCCTTCCCAAATACCCTACTAACTCAATATACTTAACTGTAAATTTAAGTCAATTTCTATGAGGCCTCGCTTGCTAGCAAGCGCCCTCCCAAATTTGTTCCATGTATCCCTTATTCATTCTGTATAAATATCAGCAGTTATAGAAACTGCTTATTAATTTATTTTCTTATCCTGCCAGTACAGGAATTGTTAATTTTCTAAGTGTTCAACTCTTTAACTAATCTTTTTTTTCTCTCCAAGTTTCATTATACGACCTGTACATCATTGTATTTACAATATAGTAATTACTGTTTCGAATAGCGGTAATTTACGCTTGTAATATTTTCTTCTTTCCTGTTATAATCAGGAATTCAATATACTTTTTACAGCTTCTTCGATTTCCATAAAGGGATTCCAAAAGTGCCTACATTGTACCTGATCTAATTATCAAAGTTATAATTGCTTCATAATTGTTTTATAAACGTTAGAGTTCTTAATCTCAAGCACATATGTTAAAACCTTTGTATAGGTTTAGTGCTTTCACAAGTTCGAAACTTGCATTTGAAAATTGTAAACTTCTTATTAGGTATGAGACCTTGGCATTTTACAATTACCTTTTTTTTTCTCAACTCAAATCAAATTCTATCATAAGCATTGTTAATTTTCTAAAATTTATATTTAATGTTAATAAACTCTCTATTATTGATTGCTCTATCTTTTTCGCTAGAATAACGATTAAGCAGGACCTTATCTTCCCTGATTCTTCCTATAGGCTTAAGCTCTCTTTACGAAAACGAATAAATATTCAAAATATAAAGTCTTTACTACTTGTTGCACTTGAACAAAAACTCTCCGTAACAACATTTTCAAAGTTTCTCTTAGCTGTCATAGCTAATTCTAACGAGCCCTTAAGGCAAGTATAGCTAGCTCAGCAAGCTACCTACTTGTTGACATTCTCTCTCTGACTTATGGTTTGTTTTTCAAAAGTTAAGTTTCTCATCTGTCCTAAACTTTTAGTGGCACTCTGCACGGAAAAAGCTTAGCCTTGCTTAATTGCAACAATTGGTATTCTTATAAAACCTTGTCAAGAAAACCAGGAAAATTATTACTAAAAGCGTTAAAACTGCTTGATCGCCTCCCTCTCTGGGAGTATTCGGTCGTTTTCCGGAGATCCACAAGTACCAAGAAATAAAATTCATCACTTCAAATTCAAATCTTTCCAGCATTCTTGCATGCATAATAAAATCCAACCCTTCCTAGGGGAAAGCTAGTACATTTTTTCTCGGCTTACTTTGCCTTGCCAGAGTGTCACCCTTCCCCATAGTAACGGAATACCGGCTCGAGAGGGAAAGTACATTCACCGAGCGCTTGAAGGTAGCCGTAAGTCACGCTGCGCTCTCCACCTGCCCGAGACAGGCCCCCGCTGGAGTTAGGTTCCTCCTAGACTTGGCACTGCTTAATTCTTCTTTAACTTCCTTAAATTTAGTGTTGGATTCTAATCCTGATTACCAATACTTTTTCCCTTCCAAAACCTATCTCCTTTTCTCTCCTATCATCATCCCTTAGGTAGTGTTAAGCCGAAGCTAAAACCTACCAACTGGGCGCATTCCAATCTAGTAGCTACCGGCCTGGGTCGTGACAGGTCTTGTGTAGTGTTGTGTGAGTTCAAGTGGGTTCATCCCAGTACAAATCAATGTTAAGTTGTAGATTGTATGTGAAATAGGGACTGACAATGTATTGATGTAGGGGTGGAAGATGTGTAAAGATATCTGGGGACGAAAGTGTATTTCCGAGGGTGTGCATCCCCTTACGGATGCAACAACTCCCCGTTTTGGGTTAGTCGGCGACCTCGTCGACTGGAATGAGACGTAGGGGTAGTGTGTAGACATCCTTCTCCTTCTCTCTTCTAAATCTTCACTCTTCTTTTCTTGTCTTCTGTTCTTGTTCTTCTTCTTCTTTATAGCAGTGGTGGTGTCGATGGGGGAGTGTATTGGGATGCGTAGAGCCTTGTTGAAGGCGAGTAGTGAATGTGGTAGCGTGTAAAGGGTTGTAGATTTGTAGATTAAGATGTGTCGATGTTTATAGTGTTGGGGAAGGTGAACTCAGCAGTGAAGATTATTTCGCTGCTACGTAGAGTTGAACGACGTGCCACTGGGTGTCGTGTTCTGCGAGGGTGGTAAGGGTGTGAGGGCTGGAACATTGTTTCATACATATGTGATTTTTCATGGTGAATTTATACACTTAAAAATGTGTAGCCATCCTAGATGATCCTAGGTGGTACATAGCAAAGTATAGAACATCAATCATAAAACATTAATTATTACATAAGTCGTAAACCATAAAATGTAACATAAATCAAAATAACAAAGAATAATATCGCTCACGAAATAACAAAATCAAGTGTCAACAAACCGTAATCTGTTGTGTTGGTACACGTCGAGGGGAAAAACTCATTGCGAGGGTTTATCCTGCCCTTTCGCTGTCTCCGCAGCGGGATGAAAAATTGCCCTCGCGTGAAGTGTAAAGTGTAACACATATAACATATAGAAATAGTGGATAGTGAAAGAAAAATAAATGTATGAGTGTGTAGCTTAATGGGAAGCATAATGTTTTTATTGTGATGGGAGAAAATAAGACATTTGTACAGTGTATAAGTTAAAAGAATAGAAAAGGAAAGTAGTGTATACATGTGGATAAATGTGAAAAAATAGTGTACAATATGTGATAACAGTTTTTTTTTTTAGCGTATGGCTTTTTTTAGTGCCGGGAGTGTCCGAGGACATGTTCGGCTCGCCAGTTTTGCAGCTGCTTCGAGACGGACACCCAATGGGTGAGCTACAAGTACCGTTGGGGAGGGAAGGAGGGAAGTTGGAATGTAAGGACGAGGAGTTGGAAGGTAGCGGCTGTGGCCTATAGTTAGGGACCAACCTCGGCATTTGCCTGGAAGGAAGATGGGAAACCACAGAAGACCATCTTCAAGGTTGCCGGCGGGGGGATTCGAACCTCCTCGCCTCCCGGATGTGAGCGACTGCCAGCAGTCATGCCCTAACCACCACGGCTAACTCACCCGGTTGTGATAACAGTACATCATTGGTATACTGGTCTTCTGTGTATGCATTATCACATTCATAATCATCCTGGCGCTTGATAATCTATGCGCCTCTTAATAACTACTGCAGTCTTAGCCTACTGTCTTATATCTATGCCCTTGTGTATGTGTAACAGTGTAACCAGTGTGTTATAGTGTGTCAAAATGTGTCATTGTGAAAACGTGTATATACCATGCCCTTTGGGCGTTACCTGGAACCATGGTTGCTTCTTAGCGCAGTGTTGGAGCTCTTGGCTGAAATAAGAAATAAAACATGGAATGATGAATATCAGAACCATTAAATACATATCTGGTGTGCGCTCTCCGATCGCATTGCGCATTCATAATCGCATAGATAATCGCATGTATAATCGCATTTATAATCACATCCTCGGGCGTACCCGGAAATCCTTTATCATTGCGAAGCTCTGTGGGTACTCCTGTCTGTGAAATATTCTCGTTGTGTACTCCTGCCTTTCGTTATTTACTATGTGTCTTCGTTACCATATTGGTGATCGTGTCTGGAAATATATCAATCGTTGATTGATCGCCTATAAATCGTATAACCTCATGGTTAAAATCGCATGTGCATCATAGGTAAAATCGCCGAGCATCGGGCGTACCCGGTATTTATTAACCATTATTCGCGGAAAATGCCTCGCGTAACATTTAATATTAATCCCCATCATCGTAATTCGGATTGTGGTATCGGACTTACAATAGCCTATGAGGACTTACATTCGCCGATTGACCTTTGATCAATCATTTATTATATATATATAAGCATCCTCGGGCGTCCCCGGTATCCATTAATCATTTATTCGCGGAAAATTCATCGCATTAATATCAATCATTATCATTTATTCATATATCAATCATTATTAGTTATTCATATAGTCTTCACCTAAACGCAATAGGACATTTTCTTCTGCCTGTGTACGCAAACAGGTCTTGCAACTCGCGCAATAAGGGCTTGGACTTAACCTTATATCTAACTAACATATAACTAATTAGTCGTGTCAGGCGTCCTGAACTTCCCAAGCTGCTGGCTGGACCGTAAAGTCGTCATAACTCAACGAGCTGGTCGTTCTGGCCTTGTCAGAGTCAACTTCGTCTCGGACTACGGAAGGAGCTATTTTCCTATCCGAAACTAGGTAACAACTGACTTGTCTGGTCTCGTGGTTCGTTATGTCAAAATGTGTAATTACAATATTTATCAATTTATTTGATAGGTTTGAAAATGTCTGCTTTCCATTTAAGATCTGTGCAGTTTTATTAAATTTCTATGGACCTTGACCTTACCATCCAAGTCAAGTGCGCTTGGGAGACTGAAGTTGGGTGATGTAGGTGAGAGTGTAAACACCTAGGTATTAGGCATTGCCTTGGGGGATGTCGTGACAAGTGGGTGTGGGTGTGCAATAACGGATGTAGTAAGAATAATGGATACTGGTGTTAACAGTGAGTAGTGTTTCGGATAGTGTAATGAATATGGTGTACATTCGTGTAGATTGGCAAGTGTAGGGTAGATGGTATATTGTTTCCAACAGTGAATAATGGAAACAATGATGTATAACGTTTCCAGTAGTGTAATGAGGAGTGTGTAGTGATTTGTAATTTGTAGAGTGTCGAAGAGTGTGTAAGAAAAATTGTAACTCGCACTGCATTATGCACTGTGAGCCTAAACGGACTTCCACGCTGGTACTATTTACGTGAGGCCTATAGAGAGATCAGTAGGTAGGGCCACATGCATAGGTTAATTATTAGAATTATTGGAACGTTAGTATGAGGTTGTTTTTGTTGGCATGCAAGGGTTGAAGGGGGAGGATTATCATGCAGGCAAGGAAGATAGTTCATTGAGCCATTTTCTCTTAATTTTCTGGCTATCTCATCTTGATTGTTGAGGATATTCGTTAAGGGGATCGCATGCAGAGGGATGTGATTCGAGCGAGTGTTATGAATGCTCGAGGGTAGGATGTAGGTGAGTTATCGTGGTACATGCAGGGTATGTCGTGCAGGTAAATAAAATGATTTGTTAGTATTGCTTTAGCCTTTGCGTATGCAGTCTATCAAGCGTTTGTTAATTTCCGCACGTCCCTTGTATTCAGACGTCGGCTCTTGTGCGTTTCTGGCATGGGGGAGGGATGCATCGGTCCCTGTGTGGGGAAGAAAAGAGAAGTGTGGAAGGGTGTGTATCATGTTCATGTTCGTGTATATAATGATTCAGGGAGGCCCGTATATGGGTTTCTGGGGCTTAAAAGAGTGTCGGTGGTTCCCCGTATAAGGGATAGCATCGTGTTGTTATAAGGGTGACTAAGTTGAGGTATATACGTGGTAAGCAATATTTATTCCACTGGGGAATCCGTTTGCGGTAGGGCAACAAATACCGTACTGTTCCACTAGCTGTCACAGCATGGGGTTGTCGGGTAAATTCTCCTTCAGAATCCTCAATCCTTGGGGTGGGTGGAAGCGGGTCCTCATATTTCCTTGCCCTGAACAAATCGTTGCAACGCTGTGCTTATATGGTATCGTATGGCTAATATAGTGTGTGCAGTCTGTGGTAACATTGGCCCTTTCTCTATAGTGTTGATCGTCCATGCTGACAACCAAAGTAAAGTTTCCTATACGTGGGTGTGTGAGTATGTGTCCTACCAACCTATCTCGTGTCTGGAATAGTAATCGTTAATAATATCTCTCTACTCCTACTAGTGTTAACATCTGTACGCCTGTAAGGCTATGTACTCTTGTACGAGTCATTGTTTACCTGTGGGGCTATCCGTCAAATATACTATGTTCTTCGTTCTCCGTGCTTCGTCCATCACTGATCATTCAATTTCCTAAATGACGTAAATATTTTTGATGTGACGTATGTCCGCTATGCCTAGGTAGATGGTAATTCCCAGTTATAGATCCATTGGAGGTGGCTAATGGTATAGTGGTAGTGCTCGTTTGTCACTAGGGGGTGTGGGTTGGGGGTGGATATGGGGTGGTTGTTCTAATGAGCGCTTGTCTCGCTCCAATAATCAATATTTGTGCGCGATAGCGCTACTAGCTCATTATAATATCCTAGCGGTCGCTTATCTGGTTCCAATGTTTTACCGGCCTCCGTACTTCGTCCATCGCTGATTAATTTGTTTCCAAGATTCCTACTCTCCGTAGTGTGTGGTATATCGTGTTGATGTGCCTAAAAATGTCGAAGGTGTGTTGGCTACTGACGCCTGGGATTTAATAGTAATTCTCATCTGTTATATTCATATAAGCTTGGATATTTCAGCGTGAACCTATTGGCTGTATTGCTATTTTGCTATGTGAGTGGAAAATAGGAAATTGAGGAAATAGAAAAATGTGTATAAATCAGTGTGAGATATCGTTGGCGCTCTTGGCCTCATGTTCATAATGTGGTTGTAATCGTGCTAAAATATCACTGCATTCCCTTGTCCCGTTATATCCCTGCGGGATAATAATAGGAATAACGTTTGCGCATCGATTCTCCTAGTGTATGGAAAGTTGTACCTGTGGAGCATAACGTTACGGCGTTTGAATGTGCCGCCTATTGGTATGAGTGGTCATTTTGGCCGCTCGCTGTGGTCACGTGTGAACTAGTCTGAAGCGATGAATTGTAATCTTAGCTCGTGGGCGTATGTATATATATCGATATGGGCTTGGCCCGCCCAGTTACTTGCTGGCGATTAGCTACTTGTTATCGTATGAGGTGTGTCAAGTCGACTGTCTTGCCTAGCGGGTGATAGCGACTCGTGCTGTAAACTAATGAATGGCGGTCATTGTTGACATCTGTAAGCACGTGGTACCTGGGTGTCACGTGTAAATATATTACTGCATTTCACTGTGTACAGCACTGATGTACGAAAGTGTGTGTATTCTGTAGTATATGTATATGATTATATCGTTTTTCCCAGTGTAATTTACGTAAACTCTGTGTGTTATTCCGTGGAATCTATGCTATCCGTGGTTCACTTCTGCTACTCCAGGGAAATGTAAAAATCGCGGCAGGGTCAGTGGTTAACTCCCGTTCCCTATAGAAGCTATCAGTATGTCTGTTATTATACCTCGGTCCTCCTCCGCCCTATGTAGGCTGCAAAATGAATTTCGTAGCTTAGTGGTTGGTTTGTATGAAACGTGCCTGTCTGAAATGGATGTGCGCATTTCCCTACTGTGTTTATGTTGACGAGTTGTGTTAGTGCGTGGACCCAATTGTATAAGTGTGGCTAAGTAGCTGCCCGTACGCTTGTGTCGGTACGTGTAGTGAGTTAAGTCGCTGTCTATGCGAAAATGTGGGTGCGTTAGGTAATTCTTAGTTATTATATCCGGTAAACTGTATTATTGTGTCATTGCCTTAGCATCTAAACTATAATACCTGTCCAGCTAACTGATATTTCGTGTGGTAAATATCCGTTCCGTGTTTTTCCACTGGTACTCCATGGAAATGTTGAAAATGAATGGGAGTGGCATTGGTGAGCTCCCGTTTCCTACATAAGCTAACAAAGCATATGCTAGTATGTTGCGGTCTTCCTCGTCTCTAAGTAGGCCGCGAAATTAATTTCGTAGTCTAGTGGACTATGTTCATGCCCCTATCTGTGGATAATATGTAGTATAATGTGTACATGTGTTCTGCGCTCAATATCCAAAGTCTAGGGGAGTGTCAGCTGTTTCCTCCTCCGTAAGACGGAAAATTATATCTGTGAAGATCTGTAATTGTGTAAGACGGAAAAAAATTGTGTTATTGTATTCACCATCTTGTATACAATGATATTAGCGCTGTGTATCACCTATCGGATTATTGTCGGTTCGTCTCTTAGTGTAGGCAAATGGATGTTAGCATTGTTATTTCTAGATCATTGCCACTAGAAAAATATCGGTCTGTAATGAAAAATATGTTATTGTGGGACTATAAGTGATTTCGAAAAGAGGGGAATGTTTTCAATGTGTGTGCCTGTTCGTGCTTGCAGGGGTGTATTTAATGTATTATTTAATAGAATCATTGGGCCTTGGATTACTATTAAAATAGGATGAGATTGTAGGAATATTCGTTGAGCATTCTCCATTATGGACGTAGGCATGACTACTTAGTGTACTGAATGTACAAACAGTCCTACTAAAACGTAGGAAACTCAACGTTCTTCCTAATATGGCTATATTTATTCTGCATTGTGTTTGTAGGCGTGACTATTTAACGTAAAATAATTTACGCGCATTCCTACGAAAACGTAGAGTAAATATGTGCCCAATCATTAATTCTAATATAAATTACTAATATATAGTGTAATATATATTAATTTATAGTGTTATTATGTAGGCCAAGAAATGATTCTGGAGATAAGTGTAATTCTAGCGTGTTTTTGGCACGGGATCTATCGTAAGGTAGCCTTGTGGCCTTCATTGAGATATGGTGTTACCAAATTACATGCTACTGATTCGGCATATAGCTGCTTTTACGGCCTGTACATTCATTCATTTGGCGTTGGATGATTATATGGATCCCTTTGCAGCGAGTTATGCGATTGACACAATCCGAGCACTCATGGTACAAGGCCTCGCTTCGAAGATTAAGAATGGATGCTTTTTTTGGAATTTGAATGAGGTTCCCTAATCGTTGGCTAGTGATAACGCCTTAATTAGGAACTGGTTGTACAGTGTAGCCCTATGTCGTTACTGATTTGTCAATTTGACTTAATAAAAAAAAGATCCCATGGTGGGGGGATTATGTTAGTATGTGGGAAGATCTATCAGTTCGTGCGAGTGTGTCGCACATGGCCGCTCCATCTTGGAGTCCCTGCCTGGCTACGTGTGCGAGCAGTTGCGCGCTCTTGAGCATTATTGCTGAAGTCGGCTCCCTGACATCCTGGATATACATGTGTAAGTCGTTTCAACGCTAGTGAGAGTATGAATACTGTGTACGAATGTGTCTGTAAACATGATACAACTATGTGTTGGAAAATGTACTAATCTTGCATATGGAATACCTGCACTAGTATGTATGATCCTGTCAATGTCACCTACTGTATTAAAGTATCTCCATTCGTGTATCTGCCCTTTCTATCTTCCAAATGTATGATAACCTGTGTTATTGTGGTGACTAAATCAAATCGTGTCTATCCTAATCCAGTGTTGAGAGTGTACAATGTGTGTGTGTGTGTGTCCTTCTATTCGTCGAGTGTAGGCTAACGAGTGTCATTGTGGGACCGTACGGAATTTTCCTGACCAGTGTTATTGTGTTGACCGTATTGTGCATGTGATTATGTTTTCGGAACTGTGTGTTTGCAAAGTCACCTAGCGTTTTCGATTTTTGGCTTTGTGAGCCCGGGGTTTAGGAATCGTTTCCCGTGTGTGGTAGGGTTTCATTCGACGCATATGAACTGTGTCTTTAATTATTTTGTGGTTATGGCGGATATTTACAATGTAATTGAGATTGGATATCTTCCTGTGGACCCTGAATGCACCTGTCCAATTTGGAATCGGAAATTCCGACACGTTCTTTATACGCGTAGGGGTCCAAATCATAACTAACTGACCGGGTTTGTATTCGTGATGTTTGTGCTTCTGATCGTAAGTTTGTTTTTGCTTCTTTTGTGCCGTCCGAATGTTCTGTCGCGCTGTGACCCTCGCTGTCTGTAAATATTGTAACCACTCAGCGTTACTGGGGAGGGTGTCCTGTGGAATGTATACATTGTCGACAGGGTTGCGCGGATGATATCTGTGTAAAAGAAAGTGCGGGGTGTATTTGGTGGCCCGCGACACTGACGTATTATAACTAAAAGTGACTGCCTGCAGGTAATCGTCCCAATCGATTCCACTGTTATTGGTGAATCTGGCCAGAGCACCACCAATAGTTTTGTTCATGGCCTCCGTCAAGCCATTACTCTGAGGGCTGAAACTTGTCGTTGTATACGCCTTTACTTTAAGCAGTGTGAGTAGCTGTGTTATGACCCTCGATGTGAAAACTGTACCCCTGTCCGATACTAATGTGTGAAATGTACCGTATTTGGTGATAATCTCCAGCAGAAACTCTGCGATCTGTTGAGCACTGGCCTTTGGGACGGCCTTAGTGATTATGTACTGCGTTAGATACTCTGTAGCTATAAGGATGTATTTATTGCCTCTGTCAGATGTGGTAATAGGACCCTTAACGTCAATTCCGACCCTATGGAATAGCTTTCCCACCGGCACCGGGTGGAGTAGTCCGGGCGGCTTACCGGGCCTACTTTTGTGTCTTTGGCAAGTGTGACATGTTTTTATAAACTCCTCTACGTCCTTCTTCATATTCTCCCAGTAATACTTCGTCCTGATTCTGTGATATGTTTTGTGTACGCTGAGGTGTGCACCACTGATAGGTGGATTATGATATTCCGTCATAATATGATTTTTCAGTGTTTTTTGGAAGTGCAATCGGCGCGACGTCATGTGTGGTTGTGGGTTTGCATCTGAGTATGTCGGTGTTATCTATAAAAATCGCCTAGACAATCGGGCAGTTTTATTATCTACCTTATCTAGGTTTTCTAATGCTATCCTAATTTGCCCTAAGAATGGGTCGTCTACCTGCTCTTGTTTCATATCGCCCTGTGTAATAGCATACGTTGGGAGTGCATCCCATTCGTGTTCAACATTTTCGTCTGGCGGCTCGAGTACTGGGAGTCTTGACAGTCCGTCCGCGTCGAGATGGGTACTACCTTTCTTGTGTTTGACATCGAATGTGTAATCGTACAGCCTAAAAATGAATCGGTTAAGCCGCGAATTGGGGTTCTTAAATTTGTCCCAAAAAGGAGGCTGGCATGGTCTGTGACAACGGTGAAATGGATGCCGTATAAGTATGTTCTGAAATAGTTGATAGCCCAGGAAAATGCCAGAATTTCCCGCTCAGTAGCAGAGTACCTACTTTCGGCCAATGTTAATTTTCTGCTCGCAAAAGCTATGGGATGCTGTTGTTTTTGATTATCATCCTCCTGTAATAGTGCTGCACCTATCCCGAATTGACTTGCGTCTATGTGAACAAATGTGGGTCTATCGTCACTAAAGTGGTGAAGTAACAGTGGTGTAGTGAGTAAGTGTTTGAGGGTTTCAAATGCCTCTCTGTGTTTATCCGTGAAAATGAACGGTGATTTCTCATGTGTTAATTCAGTCAAGGGGTTGGCAATGTGGGCAAACCTAAAGATATATCGACGACAATAGCTTGCCAGTCCCATAAAACTGCAAAGCTGCTTAATATTTGTCGGCATTGGAATATCGGTTATGGCGGCGGTCCTTGCTTAAAATGTGCCTTAAGATATGTACCTTCTGTTGAGCGAACTGGCATTTGGATGGCTTTAATTTTAATTTCGCGTATCGAATTCTGTCAAAAGTTCCTTCTAAGTGTACCATATGTTCTTCAAACGTTTGTGAAAATATGGTTATGTCATCAATATATGTTAACACTGACCGATATTTAAGTCCTGCGAATGCTTTATCTACTAGCTTCTGAAACGTTTGACTAGCATTCTTTAATCCCATCGGTAAGACTTTACATGTATGGAGACCGTTTTCTGTGACGAATGCCAGCTTATGCCTGTCGGGTTCATATATAGGTTTTGTATAAAATCCACTATGACAATCTACAGAGGAAAAATATTTAGCCCCGCTAAGTGTTTCCAGGTATGTGTCTGTGCGTGGAAGCGGGTAATTGTCGCTTTTGATCTGTTCAATCGCCGATAATCTGTACAAAATCGGTGCGAACCATCCCTGTTTCAGTGAGGATCACTGGCGCGCTATTCATACATTCATTCATTCATTTATTTGCAATGAGGAGTGTGTCCACCGGTGGCAAATTGGATATACATATCAAATAAATAATTATACATAACAATTCAATAACAATTATACAACAATTAAACTGGAGTATTTACACAAATAGTCAGTCTTTTCTTAAACACACCTATATGTTTGGGAAAAGGCTCTAAGACTGCGGCAGGTAGTGAGTTCCAGTTATCAATGGCACGGTTTACAAAAGAATATTTACCATAATTCGTTCGCTGTGGTCGGCCCTTAACTTTGAAAGGATGATCGCTCCTACCCATGTAAGTGGGCTTTCCCAATCGTTTGCTAAGCTCACCCCATGCTGGTTGATTTGTATACGTGTTGTACATAGCGCAGAGTCTAGATTTCATCCTCCTAGCCTCCAGTGATTCCCACCCAAGTTTCTTTAACATACGGCTCACACTGTTCCTGGGATTAAAGTCACTGAGCACAAATCTAGCGGCCTTTCTTTGTACCATTTACAACTCATTGATGAGCCCTACTTGGTGTGGATCCCAAACCGCCGAGGCATATTCCAGAACAGGTCTTACAAGTGACAAATAGCCTAATTCTATAGCAGAGGTACTACTGCCTTTTAATACCCTCATTACAAAGAGCAGGGATTTGTAAGCTTTTGAAACTACACATCCTACATGACTACTCCACTTCATATCATTCCTTACGTGAACACCCAAATATTTGCAAGAATCTTCTTCTACAAGTATTTCCGAGCCAATGTTATAATGAAAATCCTGCCTTCGCACTTTCCCTATTTTTAAGAGACTACATTTTCTTGTGTTTATTTTCATTTTATTTACAATCGCCCACTTAGAGACCAGGTTCAGGTCCTCTTGAAGCACTGCATTGTCTTGTGAGTCATGTATCTTTCGATATATTACACATTCATCCGCAAAACAATCGACAGTCACTGCGAATCCCATTTGGTAAGTCATTTGAATGAAAATCCACAGCCTGCTTCCAGTCTCCGACCGGGTCAGGAATGGAATGAATGAAGCCCCCAACTAGCGGCGAGGATATGAACTGTGCCGGCTGCCGAGGCCTGACGCACTCCTCTGGGACAATGATTAAATGAATGACAGATGAAATGAAATGATAGTGGAGAGTGTTGCTGGAATGAAATTTTGACAGGGAAAACCGGAGTACCCGGAGAAAAACCTGTCTGCCTCCGTTTTGTCCAGCACAGATCTCACATGGAGTGGCCGGGATTTGAACCACGGACCCAGCGGTGAGAGGCTGGCGTGCTGCCGCCTAAGCCACGGAGGCTGCGTAAGTCATTTATAAACGCCAATAATAACAAAGTTCCGATTACGC
Organism: Meconema thalassinum; assembly: GCA_946902985.2. Classification (NCBI taxonomy): domain Eukaryota; kingdom Metazoa; phylum Arthropoda; class Insecta; order Orthoptera; family Tettigoniidae; genus Meconema; species Meconema thalassinum. Next base: position 881,338,792 of record OX336389.2, on the reverse strand, counting down.
TGCCCTGAGGGATACCCGACGTTACGGTAATTTCATCCGAGAATATGGCTTCGACTTTCACTTTCTGGGAACGACCCGTCAAAAATTCTTGGATCCATAAAATTACTCTTCTTTCAATCTTCGTCGAAGCTAATTTATGGAGTAGCATGTCATGCAGCACGACATCAAATGCATTCGCAAAATCTATAACCACGGCGTCGACTGAAATTCCATGGTCTAACGATTCGCTAATGTCTTGAAAAACTGATAGCATCTGACTCTCGCATGAGTAACCTTTCCGAAATCCATGTTGCCTATCATTAAACCATGATAATGTTTCCCACTGTTCCCTAAGTAGTCGCAAATGAGATGCCCCATCTGTTTACAAACGATGGACGTAAGGCTAACCGGCCTGTAGTTGCCCAATTCAAGTCTGCTCCCTCCCTTAAATATTGGGACTACCGTAGCTCTTTTCCAGTCATCTGGGATTTGCGCATTGTTTATGGACACATTAAACATCACCTCCAAGTATCGTGCCACGGCCCTACCTCCTAGTTTAAGGACTTCACTAACAATATTATCACGACCCTTTGATACATTGAAACGTAGTTTTTGTATTAGCTTCACAATTGCTGACTGGTTTATTTGGAACAGGGGAGCCCCTGATTCGTCGTTAAGGTCCAACACACAGCTATTGGATTTATTGAACACACTACCATAAAAGACATTTAATTCATTAGCAATGGCCTGTTTCTCAGTAATTAATTTACCGTCACCGGACATTATCATCGACAAATTATTTGAATTTCCCTTTCTTCTCCTAACATAAGTGTAAATTTTTTTCCACCCATCACCTCTCGAACCGAGTAAACCTTGCATGTAACTGTCATGAGCAGCCCTCCTTTTTAAGACGAGCTCTCTTGATAAGGACTTAAATTTCAACATATACTTGTCACTATCATGTCTTTTATTGTATAATTTCCTAATTTTCCGTTTTAGATTCCTAATTTCTCGTGTGTAATACTCAGGATCTGGGTTTTGTTTCAGCAATTTAAATGGGACAAATTTATCAACAGCGCTATTTAAAATTATGAAAAAGTTAGTCCACAGGATATTAATGTGATGTCCTTCCGATGCCCATCCTACAAATAGCTCCTTCAAATACCCCTGAAACTTGCCCTGATCCGCCCTGCGATATGTTTTGCTACATCAGAGTCTAATTTTGTAATGTCACCATATCTAATATTTAATTCAACCCCAGAATGGTCACTAATTCCTGGTACTTTCAGACAGTTAATATACAGCTCTACAGGCATTACGAGATAAACATCTAAGGAATTATTGTCTCTAGTTGGGAAGTCAACTACTTGGGAAAATCCCCCCTCCCTTAAGAATTTATTTGCAGCGCTCTGAGCTTGACCACAGCTAGTTGACTCACCAGACCAGTCTACTTTGGGGAGGTTTAAATCTCCAGAAATTATTATGCTCTTTTTCATTGCATTGCCCGTACAAGTATTATCGTACAGTGTTTCGAGGAGAGAAATGTTATCTTTCGGTGCTCTATACGCCCCTATCACCTGAAGAGGGAATTTATTACCTTTATCCGAAATTTGTACACATAACATTTCATGATCCATATCAGCCCACTTTAAGAAACTAGCTATATTTTTGCGCACACAAATAAATAGCCCACCACCTCGCTTCCCCCGATCCCTTCTGTACATTTCGTAGGTCCCTTGAATTATTTCGCTACTATTTATGTCCTCATATAACCAAGATTCAGTTGCAATGGCAATGTCCGGAGAATACGTCTCTACAAGATTCCAAAATTCAATTAATTTATTTCCTAAACTCTGACAATTAACCTGCAGTAATCTTAGAGTCTTACCTCCGCAGCAAATATCTCGAAATAGCTCCTTCTGTTCACATCGGCTGGCAAGCTCTGGACCTGCTCCTCCTCACAAAAGCCGGCACGCACCGATGACCCTGTCATGTAGGCTCCCTAGGTTGAAAACGCCCCGTCGATTTAGATGCAGCCCGTCTCGGGCGAAGTCACGGCCACCAATCCAACAGTCAGCTTCTACGTACACTAATCCCAGTTGTGCACATACCCAGTCCATGCGGTCATTTACAGTCTTAACTAGCCTTAACGGAACATCTCCCCGCCGAACAATGCCACTTATTATAATTTTTGCATTTCTAAATTTGCTTTTAGCTTTTCTGCCTAGTTTGTAGAGCTCCCCCATGATGTAATCAGCTGTAGCCCTCTTCTTCAAATCGTTTGTCCCAACATGTAGCAACAACACTTTAACTTTTTCACAGTCCTCTACATTTGATTCTTCCACTTGTTGGGCAAGCTGGTCAATTTTAATCCCCGGATAACACCGCACTTTCGCACCTGATTTCCTCGAGATATTCGCACTCCATCGTATCATAGAATCACCCATTATGGTAACGTCATCCTCAGTTTGCTCCTGCACGCCCTCTTCCACACGGATCCCAGTAGAAAGCCGTTCAGTCACATCCTTCACCGTTTCTTCTGATTCACGAAGCTTTGCTCTAAGTTCCTGTATTATTTGATCCCTTGCTTTGATTTGCACCCTCAAACAGTCCGGCGTATCACATACTTTCAAAACCAATTTCCGAAATCACAATCCTCCTTCTTGACCTTAATACAGCCGAAGTGAAACCATTTCTCACATAGTCCACACTCAACACCATTCTTCAATGTTTAACTGCACGTCGAACACTTTAAAGCTGCCACTGGATCATTTGCCTGATTCACATTTGGAGTAACAGGCCCTGGATTCACTTCCACTCCACCAATAACTAGCAATGCAGCTATCACTAGGGTTATGAACCACAAGTTGCTAGGTCCCGTACGCACACACAAACACCGGAAATCCCGACTACCCTTCGCATACCACAGTCCGACCCTCGCCCGATAACACTCCAGAGAACAACCCATTTCAGCACACCTGAGAGCTCGGGAAAAACACGAACTTTCACTTTGACTGCCAACTAATAGTTGGATACGACCTGCATGATAATCTTGGCGGCCAACATCTCCTGTATTTGGGTTTCAATAGCTTGTCTTTCTGTCCGGTTGACTCTATAGGATGCCTGATGCACGGGATTATCGCTAGTTAAATCCACGTGATGTTCGATTACGTCCGTGACATCGAGATCTGCTAAAGAGTGTGCAAATATATATTTATATTACTCTAGCAGGTCTGTAAGCCTCTTATTTTGCTCCGGTGTCAATTCTTGCGTAGAAGTGTCTTTGCCTGTTGCCATACTGGCGTCTATGGCGGTTGGTGGATGTATTGTGGCCAACGTGGAGACCTGGTGCTCGCGTGTGTCTCGCTGCGCTCGCACTGTATGTGTTTCTAGCGTGTGTTATCGGATGTGTAGTTACATGGTCTCCGTTTACCAGGCGTATTTCATTGTTAGCGAGACTTATGTTCGCATCAAATTTTGCGAGGAAGTCCGTGCCGATTATTCCTGGGACTGATAAATCTTTTATAACAAACATGGGATGGCTGACCTCAAATTTGCCCATCTGGATCCGTATATCTGCCATCCCTAAGTAATTAAGGCTCTGTGAATTGGCCGCTACAAGTCGTGTATTATCGTCCACCTTGTATATTCTCTTGTCATAAATATATTTACTGATACGCATGACATGGCAGCCCCCGTATCAATCAATATGTGCACCCTGTGTTCATTTATATTAGCGGGTATTGTTAGAGCCGCAATAGTGTTCCAGCGTGTGCAATATGCGTATTGTTGAGAGTATCTGTTATTGTGGGTGCTGTTGAGCCCTGGGGCTGGAAAGTGTGTTTTCCAATGTTTACATCGGACTGAACTGCCGTGTGTGCCGTCGGCCTAGTATTACCCCTGACGCATCGCCGTGCGGCCTGTCGTTCACTGAATTTGAGACGCTTGGTTACGTCAGGCATTTCCTTAACCCGTGTCTCTGGCTGGCCTTGTGAAATGCTTGCCTGGAATCCACTGTACTTTCTTTTCAATTTCCGCTTGAATGAAACATCTTTTTTACCGTTGCGATAGTGTGTGGGTTCGAATCCTAGTCTTAACTTCGGCGTCCTAGTGATTTTATTTGTCCGGGCGAGTGTGAGTTCGATTTTCTGTTTCTGTGCGTGCGCACCAATCATTCTAGCGGTCCCGGAAGCTATGGGTTAACATCCCGTCTCTCGTAATATCGTGTTAGCCACCATGGTGTCTTGGCACGTTATCAGCTTGCCCGCGGTTGGTTTACTGGACGTTGCGCTTGAACTCGCGGATTGAGCTAGTGTGAGATCGATTCCTGCGCGTGGCATTAATGCGGCGGGCATGTCAATGTCTCTAGAGGGTGCGTGTTCGATCCCCGTTTCCTGTTTGGAAGCAATAGGATCTTTCTCACTCTGGGGGGTTGTGCGTTTGATTTTGTGTGTCGCTTAGGGTGTAAGAGGGCTGTAATGTCCCGAATTGGGACTACCCGTGAATAACAAATGGATGTTTGTACGAAATCCTGTCGTGGATAGTGTGGGGGTCATTTTGTCCACTGTTTAAACATGTATATTGCGTTCTGTGACCTTTGCCAACGCGGTGATCTCTGTTGCTCCCGCATATACCCCATCCTAGCACATGTATTCCCCGTAGGCGTATTTATTAGGGAATAGTCTATCGTTCCCGTCCGCTACAAGGTACTGATATTCGTCCTAATGGGACATGATGTACATAACTGTTTTTGTTCGAAGGTCCTTGTGCCTGTCCTCGCTCCGATGTATTAGGAAGCTGACTGCCCTAAATAAACAGTTTCCTTCACCTTGGACTGTGTGTGGCTGTAGATCCGATCGGGGTAACGTTTTTTCATATGTGTCCACGCTTGTGGGGGTAAGGGGTGGGTTTGGTTTAACGGGGTGTTTGTGAGTGTTTGTCCCGGTGGGTGGAGTATCGTGTGGTATATCCTTCTGTGCCGGGATAAGGGGGGGACTCTCTCTGGGGTGGCTCGCTGTGTTTTGATAATTGTGGGGAAGGGGTTTCCTCACCAGGGGTGAGTTTAAATGCGGAAAGTTCTTCCCAAGTGGCGTTAGTTAAAATGGCCTCATTGAGTTCGAACCATGTTAATGCTGACTTTAAAAGGTAAGCCGGCAAGAGGCGTCTCTTATCGTCACATGACCACCCGTTAATTTTGGCCGTTCTGTTGAACGCTTTGAGGTATTCCTCGGGATCTTGTTTATCCCCTGAATACTTTGTAGGCTGGATCATGGGGTACTTGGCTTGCATGGCCATGTTTTCTGCGTGAGATATTTCGTGGTCACTTAACGGGGCGTGATCGTTTAGGCTACGTTGACTATTGTTGTGTGATGAAGCGTTCGATCCGGCGTAAGTGTGTGGCAGGATGTTGGTTTCCGATCGTGTGACATATGTACGCCTATCCTGAGAAGTACCCGGTTCGTTGGGTGTAGATTGTAGTGCGTATTGTGGGTCAAATGGCACAGTTCCCCCAATATTATCGAGGGATAAATTGTGGTCAAGTTGCGCTGCTTGGAACGTGGAGAGTGCTTGATTGATATTTCGTTCTAGCGCTTCAGTTGCGGCCTTAATATCTATAATTATCTACACTTTCTATCTATACTTTCTGCGTCGCGTGCAGTCTCGTCTAACTGTTGTATGAGTGTGTACAAGCTATTATACGCCTGCTGTGTATCGATGATTTGCTGTAGGACGTTGTGGGGTAATGTGGGGGTTAGTTCCTCGCTAGTGTGACTATCTGAGGATGATAGTTGAGCGTTCTGTGCCTGCGCCCTAGTGAGGGGACGTGCGGATGTTACTGCGTCAGGGTATTTTAATCAGATCTCTAAAGCTCCAGCCGGAAGTTCGGCAAGTAATCGACCTGCGTTATGTTGGTCTATGAGGTCAGCGTTGATAACACGGATTTTAGGGCGTAGTGGTTTGGTACTAGCGGCAAGGTAATGGGCGATGTCCCTAACCTTGGGTTTAGTCTTACTCTGGGCAGTCAGCATAAATGTGTGTAATTTGTTTCTGTAAAATACTCAATTCCCTACTCAGCGTATTCCTATGTATTAACTGGGCATATATCTCTGTAGGGTAGTGTAAGTGGTTGATTTCTCCTTGTTTCTTGGAATTTACAAGAGGGCAAGTATTTGCGGAGCTATTTAAACCGTAGTTAATGCGCTACCGGTTTTAGGCTAGTTCTATAGTGAAATGTATTTAAGGGTGCCTGTTAAACCCTTTTAATCTACCGGGGGGGGGGGCGGGGGTAGTTAAGTAATATATTCGCTTGCCTACTTCGCAATCGCGATAATGTATTCTAAAAAAAATCTGAATTTCTAGGGGCTTGGCTTTGCTTAAGAAGTGCTTCGGGATCCTATTGCGGGGTTAGTTGTCGTAATCCCCTTAAAATGCAATACCCCGCGCCTGCACCAGTTGTATGGGCCTTGAAGGGCTTCTACAGTGTGTAGGGGGTAGTTTTGGAGTGTTGTGTAGGACGGGGTTTAAAGTGTAAGTGCTTGAGTGTGAGGTGGTTTGATGAGCGTCTATAAAGCTTAGACGTGCCTGTAGGATGCCTTCCAGTTGTACGGGGTAACTGGAGAGCAAAGGGGTGAGGTGCTAATAAAGGGTTGAACGGTAAGTAATAACCTGCTGAGATAACTTACTACTCAGCGCTTATGGCTGGCGCGTAAGCAAATACTATGCGTAGCGGCAATGCTGATCACGGCTCTTAACGTGAGCGGTCAGGTGACTTGCCTGGCTAATACTTTTAAACAATAAGATACTGCTAGGCACTGCTAGGATTAGAGGGGGCAGGTATTGGATTACTGTGCAATCAAATAATCAGAGATAGTGGAAACGAATTGGTTTAATAAATACTTTTTGTGGAATGTGAATGATGATCCACAGAACCGCTTTAGTGCAAACAATTACTAACCAATGCAATTATAAAGTGTAAGGGGTGGTATACGCGATGAAAATGTAGAAAGGGTATCTCGCAAAACACACTCACCTAGATGGCAGCTGGCACGACGTCGTCCTTCAGGAGTTTCACTGAACACAGACCCCGAGGTATGGGCGCATGCTTTATTGATGTGTTTGGGTTGCAAGGCGAGCATTACTGGGCGCATTCCAATCTAGTATCTACCGGCCTGGGGTCGTGACAGGTCATGTGTAGGATTATGTGAGTTCAAGTGGGTTCATCCCAGTTCAAATGAATGTTAAGTTGTAGATTGTATGTGAAATAGGGACTGACAATGTATTGATGTAGGGGTGGAAGATGTGTAAAGATACCTGAGGGCGAAAGTGCATTTCCAAGGGTGTGCATCCCCTTACGGATGCAACAGTATTTTCCATTTAGTAATGTCTGACTTAGCATTCCATGGATATTAGGGAGTAGAGTAATACGTACGGTATATATACATAGGGTTATTCAAAATGATTGTCGGGATTTCGTGAGTTTTACCTAAGAGGATTAGGTCATCTGCGTTCTTTGATGTAAGAAATAGGCTATTATTCCCGAATTTCTAATCTGCTGTACGCAATGAACGGAACAAATACAAATATGAGGCGGTTAGAAGCAAAGGGATGTAAGTGACATATTATTTCCCTTGGAAAATCACCCTTCTGGAGGTAAATTGAAACGTTCCAAGGGTCTTTTCCCCTCGCTTCTCAGCCATCACTTGCATGTCTTTGCTTCTAAACGCCTCAATATGAAAGTTCTCAGAATGAGTTGTCGATGTGAAAGCGAATACCCTACAAAAGTTATATTTTGGTTATACCGGTAGGTCTATATATTTGAAGCTTCGCTGGTTCCGGTGTCACCACCTTGTGGTGTAGCGGATAACATTCTCGGCTGTCGCCCCGGAGATCCAGGTTCGATTCCCGGCTCTGCTAAGTAATTTAATTCTGGTCTGAGGATTGGAACGGGGCACACTCAGCCTCATGGGGCAAAACTGAGACGAGGCAGGTTTGATTCCCACCTCAGCCATCCAAAAAGTGTTTTTCCGTGGTTTCCCAACATTGCAAAACAAAGACGAACAAATGACACATTGGAGCTTTATGCAACAAAACGGAAATAGTATAAAAACTTAATGAAAGAAAAAATGAAATACAGCGTAGAAAAGGCGAAAAAACAAACAGTTGAAGCCGAGAAAAAAACATTCCTAGCCTTAAAGAGAAAATCAAGAACTTCAGTAGCTGGAATAGAAATGGCCACATGTGAACAACACTTCAAAGAACTAGACACAATAGACACAACCATCCAAACCACAGAAACAAAATTTATCAAACCAATCATCGAAGTTGAAGTATAAGAAGCCATAAAATGCTGCAAGATCAGAAATGCGTCAGAACTGAATGGCATCTTCAACGAAAACCTGGAAGACACAGCAAATAAAGTAACTGATTTGTGGACAAAATGATTTAACACATGTCTTAAAACAGGGTTCATCCCGAAGAGTTGGAAGGTTTCAACAATCAAAAATCAAAATACTCTACAAGGGTAAAGGAGATATTGAGAACCCAAACTCATATCGGGGCATAGCACTCGAGAGCAACGTGTTCAAGATCATTTCCTCGATACTCAATAAGAGACTAAGAGAACACATAGAAAAGTGCATCCCAATAGAACAGTTCGGCTTCCGAGAAGGAAGAGGGTCACTACATGCCATGGAAATTCTTCTAGAATCAATAAAAGAATCTACGTACAAAGGAGCCTAGAGGGAAATGTATGGCCATATTCATAGACAGACAGAAGCTATCAAAATATATCACTCCCTGCACTTTTCCCGAGACTTGTCCCTTGCTGCCATCACTGCCATTGTTATTGTTATTGTTATTTTTGTTAATACTATTTGAAATTGTTAAAATATTAGTGTAAAATGACCTATCATGGTTGTATCTAATAATTATTAAATAAATAAATTTAAAAAATTATAGAAGAGGAAAACTAAATGCAGGCCATCGTTCGGGAAATGCTTAAGGACTTAAGGATCAATGGATTATGACTTTCAATCCCATTGAAACAAACAAAAGGAGTGTTACAGGGCGACCTATTGAGCCCAACTCTTTTTAACATCGCAACAGCGGACGCCTGTAAGTTATCCTATTGACCAAAGAACTAGACATAATGCGCAGATGATATGGTATTAAGTTCCAAAAGCAGGAATGACCTCCAGGCATCAGTGAACAACCTACACAATTGGGCATAGGAAAACGGATTTAAAATAAACAAACAGATAACTGTAATGGTGACATTCAGGAAATGCGGAAGAATAGCAGCGGAAGACAGGATAAAACTAGGAAGGGAAGAAATTCAACGAACAAACCACTTCCAGTACCTAGGAACTACGTTCAGAATAGTCTACAGATACGCGAACGAAAGACGGCAGCGACAAGAGCTATCTATGACATAACCGATCTTTAGAAACAATCGGGTACACACTACACAGTTTACTAACTGCTCAAATATTGTATTGGCAGCGGTTAACAGCTTTTTAATTGTAATCGGAAAATCGGAGACTAATATTCTATTACAACCAATTATAAAGAAAATCATAATACTATCGTAAGAAAAAGTTTTAAAAGGGGGAAATATTTATCTGAAACATGACTAGGTTTGTAGCACTAATAAATGGCAGTAAGAATCGTGGGTAGGAGCAGGATGGATCTCAAGTAGGCGCTTAAGGCATCTGGTAGGTACCAATAGAACCAAGTCTATCACCATCTCTTAGCCAGTGAAAGTAGGGTAATCTGTGAGTGAACATCGCAACAGCATACATTCATACATTTTCTTCAAACATTTGTACAATCAGTCTTGCCAACATGCGAATTATAAGCTTAGGTGAGATTCTAATGTAGTGTGCTCGCGTGATTTTAACAAATACTTGTATATTATTTCACTGTGCATTTCACCCTATTTTAAATAAACCTACCACACTTCCTTACTCTTACATAACTGATTTATTTCACGCCAGTTTTAGAATACCTTCCCGCTGCTCCTGTGCTCTACACAAGCTGCGGGAGTTATCTCCTTGTCAAAAATCGTAGCATTGTAGTTGGAGCTTGTGTAAGGCAGCGTGAAGCTTGTGATTGTGTTTCAAGTAAAAAATGAGTTACACAGTGCAGTTTTTTCAGTCGATTTAATTTAGTAGTTTAGCGCTTCACGAGAAATGTATTGTTTAAGTACGGGGAGACCAACAACTCTGCTGGACATAAAACAGTGTTCTATTAGCAGGAAGAAGCAATAAACTAGGAGCTTCAATCATGACGTGTACAGGAAATTTCATTGTCTATGTGGTTGCGAAAGACCGCTCTACTTTGTTTTCCGTGCATTTTGTTCAGTTGACTCAAAAGGGGGTGACAGATCTCTGAAAATTGAACGAAAAAATTCAGAGGCACGCACCTTGCGGAACACATTTAAATAACATGGTAAATTTTGCAGTGTTAGGGAAAGTGGATGTACAGAAGAGCTTTAGTTCGGCGTATCAACAATCGGTTGAGCTGAGCACCATAACACTGAAGTAACTAGAAACAGAGAAATTATTTTAATGTTAATAAACTGAAGTAAGTTCTGCGGCTTCAATGAGTAGGCGCTACGCGGACATGATGAGAAGACAAGGGCGTGCTTAAAATTTAGTGCAATATACAAGTGAATTAGATTCTTGTGTTCAGAGTCATTTAGAAGGACCAACAGCATTCAAAGGAACATTGAAAATCATACAAAATGACTTGCCTCGTTGCATGCTGGAAGTTTGATGGGAAAAAATCTTAGCTGAAATTGAGGACGTAGATTTCATTTCTCTTCTTGCCGATGAAACTACCGATATCACTGAGAAGTTGCAGTTAGTGATTATATTGCAATATTGCACTAATGAAGGCAAATCAGTTGAAAGATTCTGGGTTTTTGAGCCAGCTAGTGATGATGCAAGTTTGATGTAAGAATATGCATTGTTTCTCAGCTACATATAATATTGGCCAGAGCTGCGATGGAGCGTCTGTGATGAGTGGCGCAATAAATGATGTGCAGAAGCGAATCAGGGACGGATACAAGAATTTCTTTTTCTAATCGACTGTTACGTCCATCAGCTGAATCGATTATGGAAAGAGCCGCTAAGCAGAATACAAAAGCTAAAATATTTGTTGCCAATTTGCTATTTCAGCATTCTATTCGAGATTGTCGCACAGAACATCAGTTGCATGTGTGTCTAGAAGAATACCGTCTGCAGGGGCAACCAGGTGGAATTTTCGAGCTAGAACGATCAACAGTGTGTTTGAGAAAAAGGAAGTCCTAGAAGAATGTTCACTGTGCTATTCGAGTTGGAATGTTCGAATGATATTACAGTTAACGAAGCTAGTTTGCTTCTTCGGGCACTGGATGAATCAGAATTCAATTTCTGGCTTCGTTTCTTCCATTGCATCATGCCTCATGTGCACATTCTGTACCAACAATTGCAGAGTCGTCAGTTCTATGTTGTGAAAGCGAGCTGAGTTTTGTTAAAACTGTCCATAAAGTCAGAGTCCCAATCCATTTGGATAATAACGCTGACGAGTGCGATGAACATGAACATTCTAGACTTAGACACGAGATCGGAGGAAGTCAAACACGTATTGCTGCTGCCGAGAGAAGTTTGTGACGTCATCAATAATCAAGTCACCTCACGGTTGCTGACATTTAGTATTATCTTCTCTTCTGCCAGACGAAATATTTGAGATGTAGTCTATAAGAACTCCTTTCCGGAAGGGGACTTGCGACCAAGCGTACGTAACTTTCCGTGCTCGTACCGGACAAACTGAGGACCGAACTGACGATATTATAACAAATAGAAGAATTTTGAAATATCGGTGGTACTGTAAAACTTTTGAAATTTCCTTCTCACTAAAAATTTAGCCCCGTCATTTACTAAGGTCGTTATACTGTTACGCATTATTACCCTGCCTATGACTACCGCTGATTCAGAACGTTGCTTCTCATTCCTCAAGAGGATCAAAACTTACTGTGCCCGTTTGACCGAAGTCCAACGACCACACAAGCATAAACCTCGACGTCAGCAGAGCATGAGACTCAAAACATCTCGGGATCAAACTGGGCTAAAATCAAAACATCGATTCAAAAACTAGAAAGCTGACATCGAGGTCCATACTACAGCAAGACAGAGGGATATATTAGAACGATGAATAATACAGATTTCTAAAAACAATCTCATTTTAATATTAACTTCCAACATCCTAACAATAAACAAAATAAAGATTTCCGCAGGGAGGAAAGAATTAACAAATACAAGTCCTGCAAGATAAAACATCCTAGCGGCTCCCTGGGGTCCCTAAATCTTCTATGGGTCATACAAATAAACTTGACGCGCAGAAATAAACACAAATCTGCTCTCAGAAAGTAAACCTACACACTATGATTCATATCCAGGAAAATATCAGTTCGCCCTGGTATAAATCAATCAAGTTATTTACAGAAATGCTCACTGTCCCAGAGATACAGAAATTATCAGTCCATCTGCTCCTAGATTTAAAAAAATTACAAGTCGATTAGTAATCAATGAAGTTAATATTTCCAGATTTTAAATTGTCACACATTAGTCTTGAAAAAATAAAAACACAACAACAATATTTCCTCTAGGAAAATCAAATCTTTCTCATCTTCACATAATTTGTGAAAATTTTCATGTCCTGCAAAGACTCATTTTTGTTTATGAGATACTATCCCAAATATTTAAATTCAGGAAATAAAATTCCTCCATCAAAACTTATTAATTTTCACTTCTTATTTTTATCCAAGCAAATGGTATTTCTAAATGGAGCATATCGAATTTATCATTCACATCACATTGACTTCCCAAAAATGGTCGGGGGCGTGGTGGCTCAGCGGTCTAGCTGTATGCCTCTCACCAAGGCAGTCCGGGTTCGATTCCCGGTCAATGCATGTGAGATTTTCGAAGTGAATTGCCATGTCCTGTGGTTCGGATTCCACGTAAAAAGGAGGTCCCGTGGCTCGTGATCTCGCGATTAACGGTCACGTAAAACTACAAGCTTCCTTTTCCAAAAATAGTCATCAAATCATTAACTGCAAAAAATATTATTATTATTATTACATTTTATAATTATTAAATATTTATTAATACTCATGGTGAACAAATTATTATAAAAAGTGATCATATCTGACCATCCATGAAGAACGGATTGAATGACATCAAAAACATTAGCGGAAAATAAATTCTATGGTCTTGCACACATATAATTTTTAATTAGTAAATGCACCATCATTCGAAAAGATCAGAATACTGTTATGGCTTCCTGTAGGTCTAATCTTTATGATATCATCATCATATTCTTATTTTTCACTTTTAAAACGATTTATTTCAGAACATCATTTTTTAATTATTATTATTATTATTATTATTATTATTATTATTAGAAATGGAATTTGTGAGTAACGAATTCTACCGATCATGGATAATCTGGCGTAAATTTGGGGCGACTACACTGTCCAATCCTTCTCTTAACAGTGGTATGGGGTGACAATTCAACACCCACAATACATTTACTGTATATTTATTTATTTCATCCAATTTTATAATTATATTTCTAATATTTTTACCACATGTATTACTTCGTAACAATGCCATACAGCTCCACTGACGGTATCAAATGGCTTGCCATAGTATTTACCAGAGGTTCAATCACAAACCTGTGACCCTATTCAACAATATTTAACAATATTCCAGATCCATCACATAGTTGTTGGATTATGTAAAATGTCTTCCCATTGTACTCACAACTTTTAAGCGTTGTAACCACGTTACAATAACTTCCCTAGATGATACACGCTTAATATTTAGGAAGGCCGTTCCGTTTCTACATATCAAAACCTCATTTGAATATCATGTGCATTTCCAGACAGCACACTTGTTATGAATTCCACATAATATTCCGCATTCCAGTCCGCCTTCTAAAAACCCACTAGTTTCATTAATTAATTGCCAGGAATCATTATCGGACCTTATCTTTAATGACAACGATCATTAGTGAACTACTTCATTATCGGGAAGCAGTCTGCAATAGTTCATATACTGTAATTATAACAATTTCATAATACAATGCCTCCTTAATTATTATTATTATTATCGATAGATCACAAATATTTACAGTACTAATTAAATCACAGGAAAGCAAAATCCTGTTTTAGAAAACCATAATAACCATGATTTTAACTAGAAAAATGGGTGACGGACCCACTATAACATTTTCCAAAACTCCTTCGCTAATAGAAATTTCAAACGCACAGGGCAGAACCCTCGAAAAAAACAAATAAAAATGGCTCAAATACTGCTCTAAACGTCCTGTCATCGTGGATATGCCATTTTTCAGAAACGAAGAAAAATGCAACATCAAAAGGTTCCTGGAAAACATGCCTCATCATAATTCCAAAAATAAAGCTGGCCTCTCAAAATCTTCAATTAACGGAAAATTCTAACATGTTGGAAGTTATAGTCAACATTACAGTTCAAATACACAAACTACTAGAAATTAAGTTGGTCTCTTACAGATTGATGACGGCGTAGTTCAAGGATCCATGTTCTGTGGAACTTCCCTGCCGGTATACCCAGACTCAAACATGCGTACTTGGGCGCAGCCCAAACATCCTCGTTTGTCAATACGACGTTACTTCACAACCTCAGAGATCTCCAACCCAAATCCTCTACTGTTCCATATTACGAGTTTGATTCATGGTGCTATCAATGTAAATATCGACGACTGTCCGACAGCACATTAAACGTTCAAAGCATTTAACACTTGTGACTTTTGCCACTACAAACACGCGATACATGACTATCTGCGATACTTCCACGTTCACTCCGTAAATTTCACGACGTCCATAAAACAAATATTTGTGTTTTTGGATTTTTCTTTGGCCAATACGATTTTACTGATAACAGTTATTTAACTGGCGTGATACTCTGATTGATTCTCTGAGGGTATTTTCCATATATTTTATGTCTGCTATCCACTATGCTAGAAAAATGTCAGATCGAGGCCTAACATGGGCGAGGAATACTCCTCCCAACCGACAGGTATGCATAGCCGGCCACATTATTGTTGACTCCGCAAAATCCGTCAGACAGATTTGCTCCAGAATCGTATACTAAACTAGCTGAGGGTTGGATATGCTCCGAAACAGATTTGCATTCACAACGTCTGGTCCCACCTATTATATCTAGCATTGGGAATAGATATTTGCCATAAATCAAAACTGCCAGGCAGTTTGACCCCAACAACGTCGGCTAGGAAATATTTCAGCTCCAGAATCAGGTATCCGCAGCTAATGGATACTGCTATGATGTTCCAAGTGTGCTTATGCAACACTAGACTAGTACTTAAGCACATAAAACAGGCATGTGTTCCGCGTCACAGTATGGCCTCGAAGTAAGTTCACGTTATAACTGTCCGCTTGTCGGCCTAAGCGATCTACATATGACATTTCGTGGTTACGTCAGACAAAGTGCGCGAGGCCACGCCACGCATTTCCACTTATAACTTCGGACTTCCTCCATGGATTCTCTTGAAACAAAATCCAAAAATAGTAGAAACATATTGAGGATATTCCCTCGATATTATGGCATTTACGCCTCTTCATTTTATAAAACAAGTAGAAAAGAAAATACCACTTCTGAAAACAGCCACTAGGCGCTACAGCTCCGCTAGCCATTACACGGCGAATCCTCGAACCATCATACCGGCGCGCTCTTCAAAATTACGAAAATTATGCTCACAAAAACAACCAGGCGACTCCTCAATATGGGCACAGTACCTCAGGAATGCCATGGGACAAGAAAGACTTGGAATGCTGTCTATTGAGAAGGGTCTGATTAACAGCATACCGTATTTATATCACGAGGTCATTAAAAAATTCGTCACGTTCATGACATGGCGCCTGGTGCTGCTCTACACATAAGATAGGGTAATGCATGTGCCTGCAGCCCCAACAACTGAGATATTTACGAGCCGCCACTGGTGGTAGTTGTCGGTAGTTATTTCATCCAATTTTATAATTATATTTCTCATATTTTTACCACATTTATTATTTCGTAACAATGCCATACAGCTCCACTGACTGTATCAAATATTTTACCATAGCATTTATCAGAGGATCAATCACAAACCTGTGACCCTATTCAACAATATTTAGCGATATTCCAGATCCATCACATAGTTGTTAGATTACATAAAATTTCTTCTCATTGTACTCACAACTTTTAAGCGTTGTTACCACGTTACAAGAATTTCCCTAGATGAAACACCTTTAATATTTAGGAAAGCCGTTCCGTTTCTACATATCAAAACCTAATTTAAATATCATGTGCATTTCCAGACAACACACTTATTATGAATTTCACATACTATTCCGCATTCCAACCCGTCTTCTAAAAATCCACTAGTTTCATTAATTAACCACCAGGAATCATTATCGGGCCTGATCTATAATAACAACGATCATTAGTCAACAACTTCAGTATCGGGAAGCAGTCTGCAATACTGCATATAATTACAACAATTTCATAAAACATTATTATTATTATTATTAACGAGAGATCACAAATATTTACAGTATTAATTAAATCACAGAAAAGCAAAATCCGGTTTTAGAAAACCATAATAAGCATGATTTTAACTAGAAAAATGGGCGACGAATCCACTATAACGTTTTCCAAAACTCCTTCGCTAATAGAAATTTCAAACGCATCATAACATAGGGCAGAATCCTCGACAAAAACAAAGAGAAATGGCTCAAATATTGCTCAAAACGTCCTGTCATCGTGGCTATGCCATTGTCCAGAAACGAAGAAAAAAGCTACATCAAAAGTTTCCTGGAAAACGTGCCTCATCATAATTCCAAAAATAAAGCTGGCCTCTCAAAATCTTCAATTAACCGAAAATTCTAACATGTTGGAAGTTATAGTCAACATTACAGTTCAAATACACAAACTACTAGAAATTAAAGTCGCTTACAGATTTATGACGGCGTAGTTCAAGGATCCATGCTCCTGCACTGTACCTCGCGTAAACACAAACATGCGTACTCGGGCGCTGCCCAGACATCTTCGTTCGTCAATACGAAGTTACTTCACATCCTCAGAGATCTCCAACCCAAATCCTCTACTGTTCCATATTACGAGTTTGATTCATGGTGCTATCAATGTAAATAACGACGACTGTCCGACAGCACATTAAACGTTCAAAACATTTAACACTTGTGACTTTTGCCACTACAAACACACAATACATGACTATCTGCGATAATTCCACGTTCACTCCGTAAATTTCACGACGTCCATAAAACAAATATTTGTGTTTTTGGATTTTTCATTGGCCAATACGATTTTGCTGATATCATTCATTTAACTGGCGTGATACTCTGGTTGATTCTCTGAGCGTATTTTCCATATATATTTATGTCTGCTATCCACTATGCTAGAAAAATGTCAGATCGAGGCCTAACATGGGCGAGGAATACTCTTCCCAACCGACAGGCTATGCATAGCCAGCCCCACTATCGTTGACTAAAATGAAACTGGAATAGCCGTTGTGCACTCCGCAAAATCCGTCAGACAGATTTGTCCCAGAATCGTAGACTAAACTAGCTTTGGGTTAGATATGCTCCGAAACAAATTTGCATTCACAACATCTGGTCCCACCTATTATATTTGGGAATGGGAATAGATATTCTACATAAATCAAAACTGCCAGGCAGTTTGACCCCAACAACATCGGCTAGGAAATATTTCAGCTCCAGAATCGGGCATCCGCAGCTAATGGATACTGCTATGATGTTCCAAGTGCGCTTATGCAACACTGGTCTAGTGCTTAAGCACATAAAACTGGCATGTGTTCCACGTCACAGCTTGGCTTCGAAGTAAGTTCACGTTGTAACTGTCCGCTTGTCAGCCTAAGCGATCTCCATATGACACCTCGTGCTTACGTCAGATAAAGTGCGCGAGGCCTCACCACGCATTTCCACATAAACACTTATAACTTCGGACTTCCTCCATGGATTCTCTTGAAACAAAATCCAAATATAGTAGAAATATATTGCGGACATTCCCTCGATATTATGGCATTTCCACTTCTTTTTATGAAACAAGTAGAAAAGAAAACACCACTTCTGAAAACAGCCGCTAGGCGCTACAGCTCCACTGGCCATTGCACGGCGAATCCTCGAACCATCATACCAGCGCGCTCTTCAAAATTACGAAAATTATGCTCACAAGAAAAAAACAGGTGACTCCTCAATATGGGCACAGTACCTCAGGAATACAATGGGACAAGAAAGTCTTGGAATGCTGTCTATTGAGAAGGGTCTGATTAACAGCATACCGTATTTATATCACTAGGTCATTTGAAAATTCGTCACGTTCATGACACGGTGCCTGGTGCTGATCTACAAATAAGGTAGGGTAATGCATGTGCCTGCAGCCCCAACAACTGAGATATTTACGAGCCGCCACTGGTGGTAGTTGTCGGTATACAACACTTACCCTCTACGGCTGAACTCATTAACCTATTTGGTAATCCCTCCTCGCCCATTCTGTACATATGACCCCACCGTTTGAGTCGGTTCATATGAACAGCTTCAACCACTATGTGAAGCAAATTATATTAGTAGGCTATATCAGGGTGTTTTGTGACAGTTGTGCCTCTCAGAATAAAAACTATTGTACATTGCTGATGTTATGTGCTATGAGATCACAGTACAATTTTAAAATCGAATGGGTATTCCCTGTTAGGTCATTCCTACATGCCTGCAGATAGATTGTTTAGCATTGTTGAAAATAATCTTAGGAAAACAAAACTGTTCTTCTTCCTGATAAATATGATTAGGGTTTTGCAAGAGTAGGAACACTTTATATTCTAGGGGCAATGTTAAAGTGGGTGAATTGGCAAGAGGTGCCAGGTTTGGTAGGACTCCATGTAATTTATGCTCTGACATCAGTCGGTCAGCATAAGATATTAAGGAGAGGTTTAAGGTATGACCTAGTTGTGGCATAAAATAAATTGAGTGTAAGAGTTATGTGCAGGAAGCATAAAAGAAAGATCTAGGTGTTATTGTTGACAACTATGGGGTATAGCGATCTGATGCAATTGCCATTTTACAAGTATAGCCCACATCGTGCAAGTGGAAGTTGCCGGGATATGTTGAGATTCCCATACCCCCGTGGAGAAAAGATCTGCCCTGAATATTTCCCATAAGTGGTGTATTTTTGGAAATACACGGGAAGGCAGAGTTTACTTTGGCTGCTCTTTATTATTTCACATTATTTCATTTATTCAAATTTCCTTCCCGCAAATACCAACATCGAACTCTTACATCCTGTTTGCCCCGTATATTTGTTCATTTGCGGTGTAAGTTTGTTACAGAAGCGCAAATTCTTCGAAACCAGCTTGGCAGCGTCTGGCAGCTGCCCTCTAAACATCAATCGCCTCAAGCCATGAAGACTTCGCCATCAATCCGCCAGGCGTCGTGTTCTTCTCCAACCAACAACTACGTGAAGACATCGCTCCAAGAAGAATTTTTCTTTTACAATGTTTTCTATGTGTATGTAAACTCCGCTGTTTCCTCCCCTTATCCGCTCGCTTCCCCCTCTCCCCGCCCGTCTACCTCTGACGTGTGCGTTGTGGCTCTATTCATTCGACGCGTCATTACGCTCGCTCACTTGACTTCTCGTCTCCGTGCCGAGAGCAACTGCTCTCACCCTCACTTGTGTGTTAGTCTTCAAAGCTCACAGTCGGAGCCTTACTAAGGCTCTTCTTCTCTTCATGTGAGACATGTTTTAAATCAGACGCCATGTTTGATTTTTGAAACTATCCGTCATCAGGAACATCGCCTACTCTTCAGAAATGAGATAAGTAAATCTTTAATGGTTTTTACCATGTTTTAATTGGTTTTAACAGCTAAATGTTTTAACCTGATTTTATAGACAGGGTGAAATTGCTATATGTGATGCAATATCTACCTTCAAAAGATCTTCTTGATTTATTTGTGGCTACTTCAGCTAGCTTTCTAAAATGAAAAAGTACTTCTTGTACTGAGTATCTGGGAATGAGTTCTCACACCGTGGGAGTCTTATTAAACCCACTGTCTATAAATACTTAGCTTTCACCTCCGCGGGATATTATGCCCAATTCTACTGTTCTCACAACTCTAGAAATTTCTACAGCAAGTTATCTTTTTGCAAGTAATGCCGTCAAGTGCTTTCCACTTGAATATGGAAACGCTTGTTCCTCACTGAGGAATTTGTGCTGAAAATACCTCTAGTCAGCATAATGTGTCTTCCTTCGTTGGAAATTGTCCGCTGCATTCAACTACAATCTACAAACGTCACAACGCAATAAACTTTTTCAAATTAAAATTCAACTAGTGATCTCCACAATTACAATAACTTTTCGTCTTATAATCTTTCCGTGTTGCAATAGTGAACTTTTCAACGGACTACAGTGCATAACAGTGCCCATTCAACAACCATCCGTGTCTCGTTCGAACGAAAGCATTAAATACGGCCATAAACTTTCTCCTAAAGTTCCTATTTCCTTTTCCTAAACACCATACTAACTTTATCTAATTAAGCTTTAAATTTAAGTTAATTTATGTATCTAGCTGTTTAAACTACAACTTATGTCAATTTCTAAGAAGCCTCGCTTGCTATCAAGCGCCCTCCCAACTTTGTTTCACATCCAATGAATTAACTTCTGTTTATCTGTGGCAAGTACACATCATAATTCTTTCCCCCTTCAATTGGGGAATTCTATTTTCTGCTCACAAGTGAGTTTTCTAACTCTACTTTTCCAGGTTTCACGAAAGGGTACTGGCCCCATCTTTTTTCTCGTGATCCCTGTTTAAATACAAGAAGTTATAGAAACTTCTTATTTTTTCTCTCTCTCTTTGTGATAATTTCGAATTGTTATTTGTTCATACTTTTAGAACTTCCATGTAGGAATTCTCAAAGTACATATATCGTACCTGATTTATTGTTAAACTTTAAATTTGTTAATCCCAGCACTATTTTAAAATCTTATGCAGATTTGGTGCTTTCAAGAGGCTCCAAACCACATTTTGTTAATTGCCTAGTACAAACCTTAAACAATTTTAGGGGTCTGAGACCTCAAAGTTAAAAATTAAATTGCACCTTTTATATTTATTAAATTTGTCATGTTTCTACGCATTGTTAAATAAATCAAACTATATCCTTTTGCCTCATCATTTTCTATAAAATCACGATTAGGCAGGATCCTTCTTCCCCTGACTCTATCCAAAAGCTCATGTTCGCGTTAAGAAAATTATGCATTGAATTAAAAAAGGTTCCACTATTTATTGCATTTGAATAAAAACTTTCAAAAAAAACTTTTTCAAAGTCGTTCTTTTCTTTTTAGCTAATTCTAACTAGCCAATAAGGCAAGTATAGCTAGTTCCGCCGGCTTCCTGCTTGTTGAGATTGTCTCTATAACTTATGGTTGGTTTTCCAAATTTAAGTTTTTCTTCTTGTCTAAACTTTTAGTCGGCGCTTTGCTGGGTAAAAGCTTAGCCTTTCTTGAATGCAACCATTGGTGTTCTTACCAAATTTTAAAACCAACAATTTTCAAAAACAATTAAATTATTCCCAAAAGCACTATAACTGCTTCATCGCTACCCTTCCTAGAAGCATTCGGTCGCTCCTTGGAAATTCTACAATTCCAAGAACTAAAATTATCACGGCAAATTCAAACTATTTGCGTCTTTCAAAACATTCGTTCAAACTTAACTCCTTTGAAAGGATATACAATAAATCTGTCATTCTTTGTTTTGCCAGACTACCACCCTTCCCCATAGTATTCAAATATAGGCTGGGAAGGGAAAGCACAAACGCCACTTGCTGGCAAATAGCCCAAGCTCCAGCCGCATTTCCCGTTAGCTACGGTCAAGTCCATACCCACTTTCGGTGTTTCACTGGCTTTGCGGTGACACTCGCCACTAACTCATTTAAATTTATTTTGGTTGCTTAGTGTTGGACTCTTCTCCTATTTACTCACACTCGTTCTTCATTCCGAAACCTACTTCCCTTTACTTTTCTCTTCACCTTCCCTTGGGGGTAGGATTAATTCCTAGCAAAAACCTACCCTAACTTTGGTCCCAGAGACCCGGGAGAGTCCATTTGTCAATATGTTGCAAATCAGTAATATCTAATTTGAATTTTTCGGCTATAACTTCACTGTGCACAGCTGGTGAAGGTGATAGAGGTCGTTCCTGTCTTGTTCAGCCTGTCTCACTTGCAACCTGTTCGCTGCTGACAACCTGTCAGCATTGTCAAAATCTCTCTACAGTTCCGTAAGTTATACTTCAATTTACCCATTTCATCATGCCAACTGAAAATGATGAAACTCTCATTGCTAGGCGTTCTTCATACAAAGGACAGCTTACCAGATTGAGAAATTTCATTAATAAAATAACTCCAGCCGATTGTGATCTAGATGTCTTGACTCAACGCTTAAAGTTGTACGAACGTTCTTACGACTACTATGATCAAATTCAAACAGACATTGAATCCGCTTGTCCCGAACTTCAATCCGATCGCGATGAAGTCGAACCCTTGTATTTTGAAGGGATTGCTAAGGCTCACCAACTGATTCGCAGTATCTCAGAACCGGACACAAGGGTCATCAATCCGGCCCAGTTCACACCCGCTTCAGTCCGTGGAGACACGCATCAACCAAAACCTTCGCTTCCGAAGATAAGCCTGCCCCTTTTTTCAGGCCAGGAAAGTGAATGGAACTCCTTTTACGAGTTATTCAGCTCTCTCATACATAATAATAATGACATTCCCAATATCCGCAAGTTGTATTACTTGAGATCTTGTCAAGATCTTACGCTCGTGGAAATACTTCCATTGAGCGCAGACAACTACAACATCGCCTTTAATCTCCTTAAAGAGAGATATGGCTATCTGCGTCTGTGTGTGGCACGTCACATTCACGCCTTGTTCGACTTGCTAGCCGTAAAGCCTAATGACGTTTCCTCTTTAAGGAACTTGGTTGACACAATGCAACTACATGTCAGAGCCTTATATCAGCTTGAACAACCGGTTCAAACTTGGGACACTGTCTTAATTCATCTAGCTACATCCAGATTTGATTATTCCACTCTTTAAAGCCTGGGAGATAGAATTATCTCACAAGGATGAGCATTCCTTTGAGCACCTCATCGCATTTCTTAACAGCCGGTGCCAATAACGACATATCAGTTGGCAGTAAAAGTGAAAGGTCGTGTTTTTCCCGAGCTCTCAGGTGTGCTGAAATGGGTTGTTCACTGGAGTGTTATCGGGCGAGGATCGGACTGTGGTATGCGAAGGGTAGTCGGGATTTCCGGTGTTTGTGTGTGCGTACGGGACCTAGCAACTTGTGGTTCATAGCCCTAGTGATAGCTGCATTGCTAGTTATTGGTGGAGTGGAAGTGAATCCAGGGCCTGTTACTCCAAATGTGAATCAGGCAAATGATCCAGTGGCAGCTTTAAAGTGTTCGACGTGCAGTAAAACATTGAAGAATGGTGTTGAGTGTGGACTATGTGAGAAATGGTTTCACTTCGGCTGTATTAAGGTCAAGAAGGAGGATTGTGATGTCGGAAATTGGTATTGTAAAGTATGTGATACGCCGGACTGTTTGAGGGTGCAAATCAAAGAAAGGGATCAAATAATACAGGAACTAAGAGCAAAGCTTCGTGAATCAGAAGAAACGGTGAAGGATGTGACTGAACGGCTTTCTACAGGGATCAGTGTGGAAGAGGGCGTGCAGGAGCAAACTGAGGATGACATTATCATAATGGGTGATTCTATGATACGATGGAGTGCGAATATCTCGAGGAAATCCAGTGCGAAAGTGCAGTGTTATCCGGGGATTAAAATTGACCACCTTGCCCAACAAGTGGAAGAATCAAATGTAGAGGACTGAGAAAAAGTTTTAAGTGTTGTTGCTACATGTTGGGTCGAACGATTTGAAGAAGAGGGCTACAGCTGATTACATCATGGGGGAGCTCTACGAACTAGGCAGAAAAGCTAAACGCAAGTTTAGAAATGCAAAAATTATAATAAGTGGCATTGTTCGGCGGGGAGATGTTCCGTTAAGGCGAGTTAAGACTGTAAATGACCGCATGGACTGGGTATGTGCACAACTGGGATTAGTGTACGTAGAAGCTGACTGCTGGATTGGTGGCCGTGACTTCGCCCGAGACGGGCTGCATCTAAATCGACGGGGCGCTTTCAACCTAAGGAGCCTACATGACAGGGTCATCGGTTCGTGCCGGCTTTTGTGAGGAGGAGTAGGTCCAGAGGTTGCCCGCCGATGGGAACAGAAGGAGCTATTTCGAGATATTTGCTGCGGAGGTAAGACTCTAAGATTACTGCAGGTTAATTGTCAGAGTTTAGGAAATAAATTAATTGAATTTTGGAATCTTGTAGAGACGTATTCTCCGGACATTGTCATTGCAACTGAATCTTGTTTATATGAGGACATAAATAGTAGCGAAATAATTCAAGGGACCTACGAAATGTACAGAAGGGATCGGGGGAAGTGAGGTGGTGGGCTATTTATTTGTGTGCGCAAAAATATAGCTAGTTTCTTAAAGTGGGCTGATATGGATCATGAAATGTTATGTGTACAAATTTCGGATAGAGGAAATAAATTCCCTGTTCAGGTGATAGGGGCGTATAGAGCACCGAAAGATAACATTTCTCTCCTCGAAACACTGTACGATAAAACTTGTACGGGCAATGCAATGAAAAAGAGCATAATAATTGCTCTAGATTTAAACCTCCCCAAAGTAGACTGGTCTAGTGAGTCAACTAGCTGTGGTCAAGCTCAGAGCGCTGCAAATAAATTCTTATGGGAGGGGGGATTTTCCCAAGTAGTTGACTTCCCAACTAGAGACAATATTACCTTAGATGTTTATCTCGTAAGGCCTGTAGAGGTGTATATTAACTGTCTGAAAGTACCAGGAATTAGTGACCATTCTGGGGTTGAATTAAATATTAGATATGGTGACATTACAAAATTAGACTCTGATGTAGCAAAACATATCGCAGGGCGGATCAGGGCAAGTTTCAGGGGTATTTGAAGGAGCTATTTGTAGGATGGGCATCGGAAGGACATCACATTAATATCCTGTGGACTAACTTGTTGAAAATTTTAAATAGCGCTGTTGATAAATTTGTCCCATTTAAATTGCTGAAACAAAACCCAGATCCTAGGTATTACACACGAGAAATTAGGAGTCTAAAACGGAAAATTAGGAAATTATACAATAAAAGACATGATAGTGACAAGTATATGTTGAAATTTAAGTCCTTATCAAGAGAGCTCGTCTTAAAAAAGAGGGCTGCTCATGACAGTTACATGCAAGGTTTACTTGGTTCGGGAGGTGATGGGTGGAAAAAAATTTACAGTTATGTTAGGAGAAGAAAGGGAAATTCAAATAATTTGTCGATGATAATGTCCGGTGACGGTAAATTAATTACTGAGAAACAGGCCATTGCTAATGAATTAAATGTCTTTTACGGTAGTGTGTTCAATAAATCCAATAGCTGTGTGTTGGACCTTAACGACGAATCAGGGGCTCCCCTGTTCCAAATAAACCAGTCAGCAAATGTAAAGCTAATACAAAAACTACGTTTCAATGTATCAAAGGGTCCTGATAATATTGTTAGTGAAGTCCTTAAACTAGGAGGTAGGGCCGTGGCACGATACTTGGTAGTGATGTTTAATGTGTCCATAAAAAATGCGCAAATCCCAGATGACTGGAAAAGAGCTACGGTAGTCCCAATATTTAAGGAAGGGAGCAGACTTGAATTGGGCAACTACAGGCCGGTTAGCCTTACGTCCATCGTTCGTAAACAGATGGAGCATCTCATTTGCGACTACTTGAGGGAACAGTGGGAAACATTATCATGGTTTAATGATAGGCAACATGGATTTCGGAAAGGTTACTCATGCGAGAGTCAGATGCTATCACTTTTTCAAGACATTAGCGAATCGTTAGACCATGGAGTTTCAGTCGACGCAGTGGTTATAGATTTTGCGAAGGCATTTGATGTCGTGCCGCATGACATGCTACTCCATAAATTAGCTTCGACGAAGATTGATAGAAGAGTAATTTTATGGATCCAAGAATTTTTGACGGGTCGTTCCCAGAAAGTGAAAGTCGAAGGCATATTCTCGGATGAAATTACCGTAACGTCGGGTATCCCTCAGGGCAGCGTAATCGGAACTTTACCGGGTGAGTTAGCCGAGGTCGTTGCGGCATGACTGTTGGCAGTCGCTCACATCCGGGAGGCGAGGAGGTTCGAATCCCCCCGCCGGCAACCTTGAAGATGGTCTTCTGTGGTTTCCCATCTTCCTTCCAGGCAAATGCCGGGGTTGGTCCCTAACTATAGGCCACAGCCGCTACCTTCCAACTCCTCGACCCTCCCATCCAACATTCCTCCCCAACGGTACGTGTAGCTCACCCATTGGGTGTCCGTTTCGAAGCAGCTACAAAACTGGCGAGCCGAACATGTCCTCGGACACTCCCGGCACTAAAAGCCATACGCTAAAAAAAACGGAACTTTGTTATTTTTGGCGATTATAAATGACTTACCAAATGGGATTCGCAGTGACTGTCGATTGTTTGCGGATGATTGTGTAATATATCGAAAGATACATGACTCACAAGACAATGCAGTGCTTCAAGAGGACCTGAACCTGGTCTATAAGTGGGCGATTGTAAATAAAATGAAAATAAACACATGAAAATGTAGTCTCTTAAAATAGGGAAAGTGCGAAGGTAGGATTTTCAATATAACATTGGCTCGGAAATACTTGTAGAAGAAGATTCTTGAAAATATTTGGGCGTTCACGTAAGGAATGATATGAAATGGAGTAGTCATGTAGGATGTGTAGTTTCAAAAGCTTACAAATCCCTGCACTTTGTAATGAGGGTATTAAAAGGAAGTAGTACCTCTGCTAAAGAATTAGGCTATTTGTCCCTTGTAAGACCTATTCTGGAATATGCCTCGGCGGTTTGGGATCCATATCAAGTAGGGCTCATCAATGAGTTGGAAATGGTACAAAGAAAGGCCGCTAGATTTGTGCTCAGTGACTTTAATCCCAGGAGCAGTGTGAGCCGTATGTTAAAGAAACTTGGGTGGGAATCACTGGAGGCTAGGAGGATGAAATCTAGACTCTGCGCTATGTACAACACGTATACAAATCAACCAGCATGGGGTGAGCTTAGCATACGATTGGGAAAGCCCACTTACATGGGTAGGAGCGATCATCCTTTCAAAGTTAAGGGCCGACCACAGCGAACAAATTATGGTAAATATTCTTTTGTAAACCGTGCCATTGATAACTGGAACTCTCTACCTGCCGCAGTCTTAGAGCCTTTTCCCAAACATATAGGTGTGTTTAAGAAAAGACTGACTATTTGTGTAAATACTCGAGTTTAAATTGTTGTATAATTGTTATTGAATTGTTATGTATAATTATTTATTTTTTATGTATATCCAATTTGCCACCGGGGGACACACCCCCATTGCAAATAAATGAATGAATAAATGAATTCCTTACAGCACTCTCATTTCAGTGCGAAAGCGCTAAAATTAGTCCCCTGTGTCAGAACATCTTGGATACCAAATCTGTTTCTTCAGATGGTCATAAGCCCCCATCTGTCGAGAGCAAGCAAACTTGTTCCACCGCTTTCAACCGTCCAGGGGTGAATACTAGGCCGCTCAACAAGTTCGTAAAGTGCACATTGTGTAAGGTTTCTCACGCTTTATATTCATGTAAACCCTTTAAAGAATTGTCTGTTGAAGACAGAAGGAAGTTTGTCTCCAATAATAAATATTGCTATAACTGCCTGTCATCTAAGCATTCTGCTTCGAATTTTACGTCTTCCAACCTCTGTTTTCATTGCAAAAGACCTCATCACTGTTTACTGCACCGCCATGATCAATCAAGGTCAGTAGTACCTGCTTCTTCAAACTCCATGCAGAGCAGCTCCGAACAAACTAGTGCTTCTTCTTGCATTTCTAATGCCAGAACTTCTCATAGTGCGTAAATCCTGTTGTCCACTGTACAATTCGAAATGCAGGATAATTTTGGAAATTGGATTCGAACCCGCGGTCCTCTCTACTCAGCTTCAACTCACAACTTTGTTTCGCAATCATTAATTAAAAACTAGATCTACCAGTAAACCCTACTTCCATCAATGTATCCGGCATTGAAAATCTGAAAACTGAAGCTTTGAGGTCTACAAAATTAAAAATTAGAGACATCTGTCAAAGAAACACCAATCTTAACTTAAACTGTCTCATTCTTAACAGTATTGGTAAAAACACTCCTAGCAACTCTATTAATACTTCCGGTTTAAAGATTCCTTCGCATTTAAGGTTAGCTGATCCTCAGTTTAATGTTCAAAACCCCATTGACATACCCTTTAGCACCAATAATTTTTGGAATTGTTTTCGTAAGCAAGTTCGCAAACTATCTTCAAACGTGGTCGCCAGAGACACCGATTTTGGTTGGGTCGTTACTGGTCAAATCCAACGTTCCAGGCTTCAAACCAACTCGGAATGTTATTTCGTTAACGCTGATTCAAATTCCTTTTCTAAAAAAGAGAACACTTGTGTTTCCGATCTCAGCACGTTTCAAAGCAGCTTGTCGAAACAATGTCTTAGTGTAAGCAATTACGCCACTGCCGTAAGCTACTCCATGTGTTTTGCTCTATTTTCGCACAAAATGACAGTTCAAGTTCGCCTCGCCTTGTGTCGCTTGGTTTATTGTCTTTGTCATTTTTTGCAGCCGGTAATTGGTAAAACCTTTTATCGAAAACTATCTTCTCTCTGCGCAAACCACGGCTATCAGTCAACAACCCTTTGCTGTAAGCTGTGTTTCACTTTTTTCGCTGTACAGTAGGATGGCCACGGCCGCCTCCTTCCCACTTCCTCACACGCGGAAGCAGCATTTGAAACATCTTGTCAATCTGAGTTCTCTAGCATCAAGAATAACAATTCTTACGCATAATTTCTACCTCAACTTCCCTGCTTTTCTTCGTTGTTTAGAAGAATTAAGCTTTTTCTATTGGCAACTGTTGGATTCCGTGATCCTCAAAATTATGTAAAATTATTTAATTGCTTCGTTTCATATGTCCTTAAATTGGGTATTCATGTCCAAGCTACGTATGACTGCATGACGTGATACTGGAAGTTCCTCCTTAAAGTTGAACTGTTTGCGTCTACCCCTTGTAGTTATTTTCAATTACTTGTTTGGCAATCTTGTTTGTACACTAACTCGGGCAAGGCCAAGCCGTTAATTACTTCCTCTATATGTGACAAAGGTCATGACGGGTTCGTCTTATCTCTACTCGGGCTGTTTGCCAACTATTGTTATGCGGGTTGCTCCCGTGATTCCGGAAGTCGTTTACTTCCCCTTCAAATAAACTGGTTCAAGTCACTGACTTCTCCAGCTATTCATACTCGTTATCTCGCTGTACTATGTGGGTCAAGGATTTGTTTATTTACATTCCTCACTCGCTCACATTCGCACGCTCTGGTTGTTTTGATCCTCGTTTCACAACATCGTTACATATCTTTACTGCGCGCATGTATTGCAACTATTTCGCACCTTTGTGGTTTGTTGTTAAACAAACTTGTTTTTTCTCGTCGTTACATTCGATGTACCTTCATATATATTCTTGTTACGTCACGTTGTTTGCTTATTTAAGTACTTTTCTAGTTAACCCTTTTGGTGCGCATTATAACTTAAGGTCATTGTTTATGGTTATTAGATTATTGTTACCGATGGAGTTCTTGCCTTCTACTCGCATAGTTTCTTTGCTAATTTTGTATATTATTATCCTTAATCAATGTACTTGCTCTTATAAACTTTGTTTACATTTGTTAATTCTCCTTTCTCATCTTTTTGCGATCTATATTGAAGCTTTGTTTCTCTCAGCTACTAGATACATTTTGATTGACGGCGTTGTTAATTCTCGCCCGTTGACCCCGCCTTCCAACAATTCTTATAACTTACTTTTCTTGACCCTTGGTCAGTCCCTTACAGGCACCTCCCCTTTTATCCTTTCTCCCTCTAGCGTGGATCTCCTGAGGAATGATCGATTGCTACCCGGGAAGGAATGGATATCAAATGGATATATTATGAGACCCCTTTCTCTCAATGTTATTCTTTCTTTCAATCTTTAATATCGTATTCTTGTTCCTAGTTGGTTTTTCCCGTTGTCCCCAAATTGGTGTATTTTTAGAAATACACGGGAAGGCAGAGTTTACTTTGGCTGCACTTTATTATTTCATTTATTCAAATTTCCTTCCCGCAAATACCAACATCGAACTCTTACATCCTGTTTGCCCGGTATATTTGTTCACTTGCGGTGTAAGTCTGTTACAGAAGCGCATATTATTCGAAACCAGCTTGGCAGCGTCTGGCAGCTGCCCTCTAAACATCAATCGCCTCAAGCCATGAAGACTACGCCATCAATCCGCCAGGCGTCGTGTTCTTCTCCAACCAACAACTACGTGAAGACACCGGTCCAAGAAGAATTTTTCTTTTACAATGTTTTCTATGCTTATGTAAACTCCGCTGTTTCCTCCCCTTATCCGCTCGCTTCCCCCTCTCCCCGCCCGCCTACCTCTGACGTGTGCGTAGTGGCTCTATTCATTCGACGCGTCATTACGCTCGTTCACTTGACTTCTCGTCTCCGCGCCGAGAGCAACTGCTCTCACCCTCACTTGTGTGTTAGTCTTCAAAGCTCACAGTCGGAGCCTTACTAAGGCTCGTCTCCTGTTCATGTGAGATATGTTTTAAATCAGGCGCCATGTTTGGTTTTTGAAACTATCCGTCATCATGAACATCGCCTACTCTTCAGAAATGAGCTAAGTAAATCTTTAATGGTTTTACCATGTTTTAATTGGTTTTAACAGCTAAATGTTTTAACCTGATTTTATAGACAGTGTGAAATTGCTATATGTGATGCAATATCTGCCTTCAAAAGATCTTCTTGATTTATTTGTGGCTACTTCAGCTAGCTTTCTAAAATGAAAAAGTACTTCTTGTACTGAGTATCTGGGAATGAGTTCTCACACCGTGGGAGTCTTATTAAACCCACTGTCTATAAATACTTAGCTTTCACCTCCGCGGGATATTATGCCCAATTCTACTGTTCTCACAACTCTAGAAATTTCTACAGCAAGTTATCTTTTTGCAAGTAATGCCGTCAAGTGCTTTCCACCTGAATATGGAAACGCTTGTTCCTCACTGAGGAATTTGTGCTGAAAATACCTCTAGTCAGCATAATTTGTCTTCCTTCGTTGGAAATTGTCCGCTGCATTCAACTACAATCTACAAACGTCACAACGCAATAAACTTTTTCAAATTAATATTCAACTAGTGATCTCCACAATTACAATAACTTTTCGTCTTATAATCTTTCCGTGTTGCAATAGTGAACTTTTCAACGGACTACAGTGCATAACAGTGCCCATTCAACAACCATCCGTGTCTCGTTCGAACGAAAGCATTAAATACGGCCATAAACTTTCTCCTAAAGTTCCTATTTCCTTTTCCTAAACACCATACTAACTTTATCTAATTAAGCTTTAAATTTAAGTTAATTTATGTATCTAGCTGTTTAAACTACAACTTATGTCAATTTCTAAGAAGCCTCGCTTGCTATCAAGCGCCCTCCCAACTTTGTTTCACATCCAATGAATTAACTTCTGTTTATCTGTGGCAAGTACACATCATAATTCTTTCCCCCTTCAATTGGGGAATTCTATTTTCTGCTCATAAGTGAGTTTTCTAACTCTACTTTTCCAGGTTTCACGAAAGGGTACTGGCCCCATCTTTTTCTCGTGATCCCTGTTTAAATACAAGAAGTTATAGAAACTTCTTATTTTTTCTCTCTCTCTTTGTTATAATTTCGAATTGTTATTTGTTCATACTTTTAGAACTTCCATGTAGGAATTCTCAAAGTACATATATCGTACCTGATTTATTGTTAAACTTTAAATTTGTTAATCCCAGCACTATTTTAAAATCTTATGCAGATTTGGTGCTTTCAAGAGGCTCCAAACCACATTTTGTTAATTGCCTAGTACAAACCTTAAACAATTTTAGGGGTCTGAGACCTCAAAGTTAAAAATTAAATTGCACCTTTTATATTTATTAAATTTGTCATGTTTCTACGCATTGTTAAATAAATCAAACTATATCCTTTTGCCTCATCATTTTCTATAAAATCACGATTAGGCAGGATCCTTCTTCCCCTGACTCTATCCAAAAGCTCATGTTCGCGTTAAGAAAATTATGCATTGAATTAAAAAAAGGTTCCACTATTTGTTGCATTTGAACAAAAACTTTCCAAAAAAACTTTTTCAAAGTCGTTCTTTTCTTTTTAGCTAATTCTAACTAGCCAATAAGGCAAGTATAGCTAGCTCCGCCAGCTTCCTGCTTGTTGAGATTTTCTCTATAACTTATGGTTGGTTTTCCAAATTTAAGTTTTTCTTCTTGTCTAAACTATTAGTCGGCGCTTTGCTGGGTAAAAGCTTGGCCTTTCTTGAATGCAACCATTGGTGTTCTTACCAAATTTTAAAACCAAAATTTTTCAAAAACAATTAAATTATTCCCAAAAGCACTATAACTGCTTCATCGCTACCCTTCCTGGAAGCATTCGGTCGCTCCTTGGAAATTCTACAATTCCAAGAACTAAAATTATCACGGCAAATTCAAACTATTTGCGTCTTTCAAAACATTCGTTCAAATTTAACTCCTTTGAAAGGATATACAATAAATCTGTCAATCTATTTCTTGCCAGACTACCACCCTTCCCCATAGTATTCAAATATAGGCTGGGAAGGGAAAGCACAAACGCCACTTGCTGGCAAATAGCCCAAGCTCCAACCGCATTTCCCGTTAGCTACGGCCAGGTCCATACCCACTTTAGGTGTTTCACGGGCTTTGCGGTGACACTCGCCACTAACTCATTTAAATTTATTTTGTTTGCTCAGTGTTGGACTCTCGTCCTATTTACTCACACTCGTTCTTCATTCCGAAACCTACTTCCCTTTCCTTTTCTTTTCATCTTCCCTTGGGGGTAGGATTAATTCCTAGCAAACACCTACTCAATAAGGGAGAACGCATCAGACGTGAGCCTGGTTAAAATAACTACTGTGAAAGAACTATTAAACTGAAGCGGTGCGGGGTAGTGGGCATTGAGGTACATCACCAGAAATCCAAAAAGTTAGATAACAATATTTATTGCTAAATTGCAAATTGATAACACAATAAATAAAATGCACATACGTGCTTAAAGCAGAAATGAATAGTTTTGGAAAATAACAATGTGTAAGGGTCTAATTACAGAAACCCTGATTAAAAAGAAACCAATGAAAATGCTTGCTTCTGACTGGAGAGAAGTTGAGCTTGAAATAATAATTACGCTTGAATAAAAGAACAGTAAAACAGAATGAAGAAATGTATGACAATAGTAAAATTTTAACTGGTGTTAAGAAGTCTTCACAGTTCCTTCGGTAGTAGGCGCCCATGGTCTCGAGATATGTATGTCGTAGATAGAAAAGTCCAACTCTTCTTTCTTCTCTCTTGAAGGTAAAACATTTGTAGTGTCCAGGCGATAATTTAGAAGAAATTTGAAGTTGACTAGCCGTTGGGAAGACTGCTGCTGCCTTGCAGGATGAATCAAAATAGACACCATCTATGATGTGGTTTGCTGAGTAAGACAGCCGGCAATTATTCATGCCCTCTTGAGCGATGCGTCAAAGTGAAGAACTCATGGTGTAACTGTGTGGTAGCGTAGTGGCTAGCGATGTAGCACTGAGAAGAGTGGCAGCAATAGTGCCATGAGATGCAGTAGCGTGTAGAGAGCGATGATCAGAAAGTGCGATGCGGAGCAACAGCAAGCACCATCTTATATAGTGGCCAAGAATTCTCTAGAAGCTCAAGAACGCATGACCAGATTAAAGGCCTACAATTGGTCGTAAGAAGGTCGCGGTGACGTCACTCGCCACCGGCAAGCTGCAAGGAGCTGACACACGTCAGTAGTGGAAATATGTGCCGAGAGTGAAGAAGCTGCAATACTCAAGGTAAGGACTTAGAAAAAACGTACAGAGGAGCTTATATAATTTGATTAATTATAATTATAATTATAATACAATGAAGTAATTATATCTTGTTTGGAGGTTTTCGGCAGTGAATAATAAACGGACAGTAAAAAAGGGTTGTCACATAAAGAAAGAAAACATACACACAGAAAAGCGTATAATGTCACGAAAGTGACCACCCCGTGACATCTGAAGAAAAGAGAAAAAAACATCTTAGCTCGATCAGATTGATTCCAATTACTACAGATAACGTAAACACAAACTACCAATAGAATACATTTGAAACATAAAAGGCCTTTTAATTACACAATAACATTAAAATTAACATAATAACATAAAATAACAAATCCAAACCTTATATAGGTAACCCTAGTTGATCCAGCGTTCGATCTCGACCACACTCATCATCTCAGTTACCATCTCATGTAAGTAGTAACTTCAATTAAATTACCCAAGCCCGATGAGACAAATTAAAGTGTCGGGAGGAAAAGGGAGGAAGGGAAAGGGAGAATAAGATCATTAAATCTTAATAAGATTTCAGCAATCAAAATGTCAGTCATCCATCTGTTCCGCCATCTTAGTTCTTATTGTTTCCCGGACACAATCCCAGTAAAAGAAGGTCGAAGGGCAAAACCCAGGAACAACCCCCAAAGAAATACAAACTAATAAATAAATTAAACTGAGTCCATAAGGGACTAAACTAAGCTCTCCGTGCTGGGGAGGAAGAAAGAAGTTAAAGATTTAAAACAGCTCGAGAGCATCAAAATGAAAACAATACCCTGAAAAGGGAAAAATACATTAAATATAGGACAAAGCGATTAAGAAAAAAACTAGGTTAGGGAGAAAGGGAACCGTGCTTGGTACTAACAGTCATACGGACAAGAACAAACAGTTCTAAACCAAGCACCATGGCAGGGCAAAACAAATCCCCCCAAAACATCCGGAACACTCTACTCACATAGAAGAGAAAATGACCTTCCGGAGTTTATAATTAGAAATTCAAAGCTCCCAGATTCACATAGTATTGCCGCTGGAAATAGATCTAGTCAATGGTTTACCCGATCTTCAGGAATATCTTTCAATTTCCACATTTGGGTAGAATCTCAGTTCTTGGATATTCAATAGCCAGGGCGAGACCGTCAAATCGACGTCCGAGTCGTCTCGCCCTCTTTTCTTCAGAAAAGACTTCCGTCTAAGATTAATTAGTATAACGTTCCATATACAAGTCACACCCCTCTCATCCTTTTTCTTCCCTCAACCAATTCTTTTTAGGCTCAATTCCAAAACCCTCACAATTACATCAGAAAATACAAAGTCAAAGCATAAACACTCTTTCATACACTTCCGTCGACCATCACCATTTCGAAGTTCCTTGAGGGAGTGAAGAGCGTCCGGTCAAGCTGCCGGTACAAAGGTACATTGTTGAGGTAAATGGAGGAAGGAAACAGTGATGACAATATTAATGTTTTTATGATTAATAATATTTTATTAAGATGCGTACTGTCCCCGTATAAATCGAGAAGACTTTTACCGGAAATCCCAAAACACAGGATCGCAGGATCTCGGAAGTCCCCGGCTATAAAAACCTCCTTAGACCTACCAGCTAAGTACTCCAGGATTTATACACAGCGGCGCTGATCAAGTTATGGTTCACAAAAATAAAACAATGTGCGGTAGAGTTGAGAAACTTACCTTAAAATCTCGGGGGTATAGGTATCTTGAAATTCCTTACCTAAAAAGGGCTACCATACCTTAGATCACTACGTCATAATTGAAATAAGAACGCTACTCCGTGAATATATACAAAAGAATAAACAATAGTTTAAGAACAAAAAGAGTTGTTTAAACAAATGAAAGTTCCCTAGCATTAATTAATAACGAATACACATACTCCTCCACACTCAAAAGTGAAGTCTCTGTGACTTCCTGAAAGTATTAATTCCATTTGCGTTGGCCTCAGCCTTGCACTGGATTTGTAAAAAGAATTAACACAAACCCTTTAAAACTGTCGAAGTTACATTCCTTTAAAGATTCCTACGCGTGCGAGAACACGCTATGGGTGTCGATCGAGCCAAGCTCATTCAGACTTTCATTCATGAATCTGTACACCTGCAAAACTCTGTTACATAATGGGCTTGCGACATAACGGACCTCTACTCGTTTAACACCTGTCAGGCTTCCTCGCTCCTTGACACAGCTCGCAACATTCTAGCCCTGTATTTCCATTGGCAATACACGCCTGATAAATTCCTTCCCTAAAGTGAAGTGTTACAGTTTTATTCACACATTAAAAAAGCATTTAAACACATTCATACTTACAATTACCATTCACATTACTGGCCTTGTAACGGAACTTCGCAATCATTCCTTTAAAAATACAATGTTATATACACGCCTATCCTAGCGTTCTTCAATACATTTAACAACTATAAAGTTCACTTGCTAATCTCAAATATTTACAACAAACTGTCATAAAATATTATGGTTAATTGTTTAATAACAATTTACTAAACTCGCAATTGTTTAAATATTTCCAAATACTCTATACAATAGTATTTCATATAATATTTCAGTCTATAATTCTATTCTGGATAGAATTCTGTCTATCTCTCTAATATGAGATGCAATATACATGATACTGTATGTAAGATACTATGCCTTGTCTGTTCTTGGGTTGCTATGACACAAATCAGTCTACGATAACTCAACCAACAAAGGTAAAGCATCTGAAAATGTAAGTTCCATGTTTAATAAAGTTTAATAAGTGTTTATAGATCAGAGGTCATATCTCCGTTCGCAATACTGTTCCGCCATTCAACACTACTGTCTAACCCTTCAATGCCGGAGATTTACACACTCCTTTGAGTTTAGATGAACTCAAATACGCACCTGATAATACTTAACACACAACATAACAGTAATAAATGCAATAATTCAGCTAATACGGCATTGCTCCTCGTATTGCTCCAGTAAATTTTCTCCATTGAGAATCCTGTACAATAGACGTTCTCATAACGTTTAATACGGCATTCACATCATCGTATAACCTCCACAAACCTATACCTTCAAGTATCAATGGTCTCTTTCAACCTCACTTCACAATTGCATTGCTAAAATCCTACTGTTCCACTCATGTTGTCTCGATAATAGTGTTTCATCATTATATAATATCTGCTGTTGTTCTGTAATCTTAATGTTCCTTTGACAAATGAAGTTAGTACCGGAAAGACTTACGAAAGGTTTACTAAGTATAGATACTATGACATATTAACCTCTGGTTCTCAAAACATGTAATAAAAATAATACAGAGTCTCTCCAAACTGATATCCTTCAAACACGGTTGTAAAGTTATGTTCACACAATACATGACGTTACAATCTGTGTTATATAACAACAATTGTTATAGAAGTATCGAATTAAAATCCATGTTGACAGGACTTCGGATTTCCCTAATCTATTCCCTGTATCAATTGAAATTATTGTCTTCTGAGAAGACTTCATTCTCAATAAGTTACATTTACGAAAGTTCATTGCTTTCATTCAAGTAAATGGTAGTCATAATCATGAAATATAGTTGCCTATATCGGTCGAATAGTTCTTCCTAGATTGTCGTCTACTGTTCTATTACAATATCACACGCAATTTCTTCTTCCCTACTGGTATGCCTCTTACGGATAAAATACCAAAGTCAGTTATTCCAAACGTGACTCTAATTGGGTATAAAGGACTCCCATACTATCTTGAAATTCTGTTAAATCAAATATCTTTACGCCGAAGAATAATTTAAGAAAGTCTTAAATTATTTAAATCATTAAATAAATTTCCAAAAATTAATCAAGTAAATTCAGAAAATACATCGTTGAAGTTCATGTGCAGATGAATAAGAATAATCATCTCACATGATATTGAAGTTCAAATCATGAAGTATATAAAAAACATGGAGAAATATTGCTCAGAAATGCCACCAGAATACTACACTACTATTATAAATGGTCTACAGTTACCTCGTATTGATATTCTCGAAGATCTAGACAGGTATTGAATAAGTACCCTAATGTTGGAAGATCTATCGAAGAATGAAGACAGGACAGCCTAAGACCTCGGTAAGGGATGGACTCCCTCCCGTAATACCTTCACATGTCCCCTGGGATACGAACTGCGGATCTTCCTCACGTTCGGAATACCAGGCTTCAGGCTTTTCGCTGGGATCGTCCCTAGCGTCTTCCTTCTTGAATGATGATTCCCCTGAAGTTCTCTCGTTCCAATAAACCATGCCATAATTGATCTATACTGATGATTGATCTTCATAGTGAAATATAGTTCGAAAACTAGAGATCGAATCATTATAATCGATGAAATGTTCATGTAGATGTTCTATGATGGCAGTATATGACTTATATTTTCGTAGTAGAAGTATTTGTGAATACATTAATGTACAAGATGCATAAGTACATAATGTATTCGACAACTCAGTTATATGACGTCGTACATGGTTGTAATTATGTTAAATGTTGCTCTATGTCGTCGCCTCATAACTTCATCGTGATATACCCCAGTCGCATCTTGACTTACTCCATAATAACCATCAAATACATAAGTTCAAATGTATATCCCAACATAATGTTAATGTTCAAAGTCATCTTATACAATCTGCTATAATAGTTCGCTTCACTTTTCATGTATCACTTAATGCTTGATAAAGACTCACGTTCCGTCAAAGCTGTATTCTTGCGAGCACTCAATGCTAAGTAGCGACTTGTAAAAACGTTATCTTCTGGACTGAGAAACGCAACTTTCTCTTGCAGTAAAATGTTTCTTCAAAATGAGCTGTAATTGCTAAACTGCCGGAATTTCTCACTATAACTGTAGTGGATGATCGTCTTGATATATATCTTCAGAATATACTGGAATATTATGATAACTAAGCTTCCTAATATTTTATATCGTCTTGTATATGCCGAACTCAACTTGGACTAGATTGCTCAGCGGGCAATGCCTATCTTCCCCACGCAACGGCAGCCTCGATAGCGGTCAACTCACTCCGCTGAAAGTCTGACTCTCCTAGCCGACAAATGGACTGTCGAACTACGTCCACTCTCCTCCAGTTCACAAGACGAAAAGACCTCGATTCCTCTCTCCCCTTTTCTCTCCTGGATTCTTCTTCACGCCATATCCAATTTGCGCTCAAACTTTGCTTATGTTCCTTCGAAAGCGTATTTCTGTCAATTTAGGTCCTCCAATGACTTTTAAAGTATCGTTATATTCCTCTTCTAATTTTCTTTACTATTCCAATGAATTAAATATCTTCTTAAGGGCCTAAAAGTAATTATATCCAAATAAGTACGGGGCTTTCAATAATAATGTTCTCTACTGTGGCTCTTCTCGCTTTTAATGACTATTTTCTGGAAATTCCACAAAAATTATTAAATAAATCACAGGTAAATACACTAAATTCTAATAATAAAATAAATATATGCAGTGATTCTTTATTTATAAATCATGTCACAAGTGAAGAGGTAAGAACCGTTATAAAAGAACTAAAAAATAAATTCTGTGCTGGCATTGATGGCATCCCTGATGCAATTTTAAAGAAAAGTGCAGAAAATATAATAAATCCACTTACGCACTTAATAAACAGTTCAATTCTCTCAGGAACTTACCCGGATATTTTGAAGTTATCAAAAGTAATTCCAGTGCACAAAAACGGTTCAAAAGATGAATTAGATAACTATTGTTTTAGATCCCTTAGTTGGGGGTGGTTAGGTCTAAAACAATAGTGTTAGTGTACTGATTTGGAAGGTGATTCCTAGAGGGGGGCAGCTTACCGTAGCTGGGTAAGCTCACCAGTGTAGAGTGTTGTATGATGTTTAAATGATAGGGGGTGCTCCTACGAAGACGTAAGCGTCGATTAGCGGATGATCCTTTGAGCCAGGTTAATGTACTGGACTTCCAGCTGGTCGAAAGGAATTATATAACAGTCCTGCTTGTGTCAGCTATGCTGGCGGCTTGCAGCCAGCGGTCGCGTGTGAGAGACACAATAGAACTTGAGCCGGCGATTACAGGCTACTG
The DNA here is from genome assembly GCA_946902985.2 of Meconema thalassinum. Classification (NCBI taxonomy): domain Eukaryota; kingdom Metazoa; phylum Arthropoda; class Insecta; order Orthoptera; family Tettigoniidae; genus Meconema; species Meconema thalassinum. Next base: position 881,298,529 of record OX336389.2, on the reverse strand, counting down.
TTGTCACGCTTACTCGTGACGAGAGTCGGGAAGGGTGTTAGGATGTGAAGAGACGTGTAATTACGAATACAAGGTGTAGTTTACTGACCAAGTATTTGTTGGTCAGTGATGTATGAAATTGTATGTCCCTTTTAGGGAAGTGTGAACAATAGTGCAAATTATGTGTACAAGTTTGTGGGGTAGGTTTTACAGAGTATAGGATATCTGAACACTGCTGACTCACCTGATGATAACAGCTAGGGCCTCCGGCTGACACACTGTATGACTGATAATTGAGAGAGAGTGTGTCCTCATTAAGGCCTTTCTCTTATAGGCTTTGGTGTTGTACTGTCAGCATTCCATTGGCATAGCTGCCCCAGTTAGTTATAGTGTAGATGTTTATAGTGTGATGCAAGTGTTTGGCAAGCCTTCCAAGCTGGTCGGCCGCCCTCGCTGTGTAAAAGATGCTGTTCTGGACTTATGAGATTTGCCAGTTAGGGATGGTTTTAATAGATGATGGAGGGTGGCTTCCAGGGGGTGCAACCCCCTGGGGGCCTGTACAAGCCTCCTCCTCTGATTAGTTCGCGTCCCCGCGAACGGGAACGGAACGTGGAGTTGGGGTGTCGATGTATTAGGTTATTCTTGAATCTTCCTTGTATCTCTTCTTTGTTTCTTCTGTGACGTGTAGAGGTAGTGATGTCGTGTTGATGTAGCGATGTCGTGTAGATGTGAGATCAGCTCGTGTTCAGAGGGGTGGGTTTTGGGATATACATATACATTTGACATTTTAAAACAGTTCATGAGAAAAAAATTGACATTTGCAATATATAAAAAGTTCCAAAAAATACATGGTTTTGATAATATATTGTTGTTGTGCAGGGAGGAAAAAACCCAGGGCTGGACGGGTGATTGTGCCGTCCGGCTCTATCTTGGGGGAAAATTGCTCCCTGCAATGAGAAAGATAGAAGAAGTAGAAAAATAGGTGTTCCAAGGTATACGTTAGGGGAAATATTTAAAATATGTTTATTGTTTTGGGATAAAACGGAACACCTTCACAAATTTGGGCGTTAGAAGAAAGAAAATGAAAGAAACAAATCATAATCATTGTGTACATGTGATATTAATGTAGAGAGTATATTGTTTAATATGTAACTTTGATATGCGCATATATTAAGATTTATGAATACCATTTATTCCCTCCGCAGACAATGTGGGGGTGCGAAGTATTATTTATACATTTATAGAAGAATAACTGCCCGTGGGCGCATTACTTTGTGCTAATTTACAATTTACAATTATCTTACGGACTAACTAAGCGCGCTAAATTTCTGTTATTCTAATCTATGTGGTACCTCATCGTCATCATTTCTAACAAACTTATGCTAATAGCGTTGCCCCCTGTGGGTGGGCGCGACCATCATGGCGGCACAACCCGTCCTGTACATGAGGAGTCCGCGTTGTGTGGCCGTATGTCACCTCTCATATTAGGTGAGATATCCATTAAACGTTGATCTGACCTGCGGTGGGGTATATCCCACAGGCATATCTCCCCCGTGGTGCGGATTTATTACCTGTAAGCAAAATTTATTGATGTGTGTAGAGGGGGGGGGGGAAATTGTGTGTGTGAGTGGGGGTTAGCAAGACGTGTATGGGCGTGGGCAAAATATTTACAGAGGGCTATATACAATGTCGCCACCTGTTGGTAAAGAAAAGAAATTATTGGACATATATGTATATGTATGGGGTGTTTACCCTTGTCATGCTGCGTATTGGCCTGTAAAACATGACAGTATGAGCATGGTGCTCAACACGTGGTTGCTACATGGTAGCGGTTGCCTGTACCCAGTGGTCGGTTGTCGGCGCTGGACCGATACCTGGTGGGGTGCAAGAAAATATAACATGATATGTAAGCACAGTATAATAATGATATTGCCATATAAAATCTGGAGAGTGCCCCTATTGGCGCCACTCTCTATGCTGACAAAAATAAATGTCCATAATGATGGAGCACCCTATATTGGGAGCGGGTGTCCCCCGTTGGAGCTCATGGCTGTAAAGCAAGCATATATATGATTAATATCACTGTCCATATGTATGTTTACTCCTGTCTACCAACGTGATAGTGTATTCCTGTCTCTCAACTAACCTTATGTCTATTTATAGACTACTCTTAGGGATATATAAAAAGTGGCTCCAAATATTGCCTTAACCTAGTGTTGTCATCTTAATACTATTTATCTTAATATGTTGTCGGGCTTACCCCGTTAGCGGAATTTTAGTTACCGGGTGCCGAAATATTTAGCCTAAATCTGACTTATTCTAGTGTGTTATCGGGCTTACCCTGATGACGGGTTTGTTCGTCATCAGGTGCCGAAATATTCTACCTTAATTATGGTAAGTAAAAAATGTTTGCTATTTCTAAGCCGAATGGTTGCCCTTACTTTATTGCCGAAATATGCCGTGCTATTATTTAGCAACAGCGCTTATACAATTTGCTTAATTCTAAGTTGCGTACCAAAATGCAACTGTCTTACATGCTAAAATTTTGACCAGAGTGATCGCCCGGGGCAGTTTTACCTCCCCAGATCACCACCCGCACGTATCCTAGAAACACCGGTTGTCTCTAGAATCGCCGGATTCCGCTCCCTTAATACTAGTTGTCGACATTTATGCTAATGATTATTACTAGTATTAATATAGTCGCAGGCGGCTTACGGTGCCACTAAGCAAACCGCTTCGCCCGCTGTATTTGCCTGCTCATTGCCGTTACCTTTGCATATGTTGTCGTTGTTGGGTCTGCCTACTTTAACCCCTGTGAGTTGCTCGCCATGCTCCTCATTTAATGCCCTTGGCTGCCCGATGCGTCACCATTTATGTGGGCATTGGACATCGTCCAATGGCATAATATCATCTTCGCCCTTATTGGCAGTAATAGTATCCTTTTCGCCCTTATTGGCATTAATAGTATCCTCTTCGCCCTTATTGGCATTAGTAGTATCCTCTTCGCCCTTGTTGGCATCAATAATATTTCACTCCCGCGCATAGGAGTCTTGCTTCCCGCTCTAGAAGCCCTACTTACTTATATACTAAACTAATAGTCTAGTCATAATTTGGTCGTCCCTAGGGTCATCTCCTGAGTCCGGCGTGGAGCTGGCTATTTCTCCCACCATCCTCAGAAAGTCTCCCCTGCAGGTCTTGGCTTCGACGACCGTGGCACATAGTGGGTGTAACATCTCTTCGTCCTAGGGGCAGGCTAGGCACACCTAGGATTCCGAAGTTTGCCCGTGCCAGGCCATGAATGCCTCGACCTTACGTGGTTCGTCTGTTTGGTCTGGGTCAGTATGTTAACTAGGGTAAGGCTCAACATCGCCTTACCCAGCTCTGCTTCTGTGTGGTGCCTCTTCCCTTCAGCTTACGCTGTCATTATCAATCAGCGTGTCACAGATTATTTTTTATATATGGAAAAAATAAGTGTATTGTGTAAATAATTTATTGTGTATAAAATGTAAAATTTTTCAAGTGTTTTGGGGTTGTAGAAACTTCTAAGTGCATAGACTACTTTAGGTCTACTGTGCTATGTCGGATTTCCAGCTGTAATGCTTTGTTGATTTTCATGGAGGCGTTAGTGGGGTTTATGGCATTAGGTTCCCTGTTATTAGGATCCGGGGGGTATTATCCGTTGAATAGGTTTAAAGCATGGTAGGATGGGGTTGCGCATCTTTGGGCTCCATCTTAATGGTGGCCTGGTGCCGGTAATGCTATTTGGATGCTTCTACAATGAGTGGACGGGGGTAGGTATTTCCCGGGATTGCAAAAAGTTTAACAAAGTGTCATGCAGGTTTAATAATAATAACCCTTGGTATGTGGATGGGATATTCCATGCATGTGTCTGGATATGAGGCGTATCCGCTCTCATTTAAGGATGGGCGTAGGGTGAGGCGTAATAATACTATGTCCCTTTCATGCGGGATTATTTAAGAAAAAAGAATTGTTAGTGTAGAATGTTGGCCTCATCTCTTACTTGGAGATGCGCATTACGCTTAATTGTCGTTTTCCGACACACCCCTAATATTCAGGTGTAAGCATTGAGATCCAGGGCGTAGTAAGCCCTCTCTTTAAACGCATGAAGTCTATCAACCCCGATGGGTATTTTGTCATGTAGTTTATCTGTTTGTATGTGTTTATGTGTCTGTGTTGGCTAATGTTGTAATTGGGAGGGTTATGGAAGGATGAGGTGGTACTATGTTGGCCTGTAGGCGGTATATTGGCTGTCTGTCTGGCCTTATCCACCTGTACTCCTGTCATCCTCACCTGGTCAATCTGTTTACTATCCGCTCCTTGGGATAGTAAAGTATGGTGACGCTATAACGTCACGACCTAATCTGGTCTTTCCGTTGCAATGTTAATGCAGCCAGTGGTCGTAGTGCGACTGGTCATGTCCTGACCGTCTATGATGGTGTTAGGATTTAAAAGTAAGAAGAGAAGTGTTTATTGGGGAGGTCTGTTCCCTCAGAGTCCCTGTCTTTATTCGCCCCTGATTACTGAGCGCGTGTGTGTGTGACTATGTTCCGTTACGCCACGCGGGCGGGTGGGCTGTTATAGCCTAAGTCCTATCTTGTGTCGCGTGTATGGGCAGGAGGTGCGTGCGGCCTGTCACCATCTCTGTAAACATGTTCCCATGGGCCTAAGATAATATGGCCCACAGTATCTGCATATTGCTAAATGCCAGGCCTATTGTAACATTGTAGAATTCTGTGTCAGTATCCATGTGTCCTGTATGTTAGTGTCGCAATGCTTCTAGAATGTGCAAGTCAATGTTATTACTTGTGTAAGGGCAGGCTCTGACGTCACGTATGTCGGCTGTCGGAACGTGCCTTTTTGCGAACGTCAGCATGTTGTTATTGCTTGAGATTCCTGGAGTGCCAGTGTGCTAATCTGTCCCGCTTTTGTTAATTGATGTTATGTGTACACTGCTTTCGCAAGACTTTGTTTTGTGTAACCATGTGTAATCCATGTCTGGGAAGTCTATTGTGATCCCCTTGGAGGCCTAGAATTTGCGGTACGCCCTCTTGTTGGGAATTCCTGGGTCGCCACTACCGAGGTAGGCTGTTGTAGCGAGTACCCTGGGGCGAATGTATGCTGCACTATGTATGGGCAAAAAGAGAGAAAAAAGAGAGAAAAAAAACTCTCCTGTGTCTATAGGCATGTGTCTGACCCGGTTATTTACTTATCTGTGGCCAACTTCAGTGTAATTGGGCGTCTGGATTTTTGTTTCCCATGGCGTCCAATTTTTGCTGGGATTCGGATCCGTGATCATGTAATTCTCCGTGTTCTATGTCTGCGTTGTGTTTTGGGATTTAGTTGTCCCCAGTGTGGTTTTTGATTGTGTCTTTCGTGCCAGAAATACCATTGGTTAGTTAGTTTTTGGCACGAGTGTGTAGTGTGGTCGTGGGTTCGGACCCGGCTTGCTGTAAGGACCTGGTATGACGATATCTGTGCCGTATATACCATGGCACATGTATCGTGTATTTGAAATGCGCAGATGAAAATACGCATTCCTATGAAGAGTTTGTGTCTTTGTGAATGGTCCTCGTATTGTAATTTCGGGAGTTATAAGGTTTTGGATCTGACGTGAATGATGGCGTTTGTTCCGCTCTCAGAGCCGCATGCATACTGCTGTCTGTATGTGTGAAGGTCGCCCAGTCACGAGTGTCTTATCGCTGACGGCGATAGTCTCTAGTTTCATTAACCTGATTAGTGAGCGCGTGTGTGTGTGACTATGTTCCGTTACGCCACGCGGGCGGGTGGGCTGTTATAGCCTAAGTCCTATCTTGTGTCGCGTGTATTGTAGTACTTGTTTGACAATGCTCCGTGTCCGGCACGTGTATGTGTGTGAATTTGATTGCCCGTTCTCTTGTTGTGATCATGTCTTTCCGCCATGTAAAAGAACTTTCCACTACTACATTTGTGTCCTCTAGTTTTGTGTTTACTGTAAGCGTGGGTCGAGTATATCCCTATTAGTGGTACTAAATGTCGTTATGCCTGTGTGTCACTGGCCGCTAGTCGCGTGTTTGGTGACTAGGTGTCGGATGTGATTTTATTGTCTTCCGCGTATGAATATCTGTTAGTGTAACTGTCCCTTACTTTCCTATCCTGCAACTGGATAGCTACCCGACCTTACATTCCTGGTATTCAGAAGGTTGCGGGTTTGAGACCGTCTTTAACCAGGATAATTATTTCTGGTGCCATTCAGGCTTGTGTCTTCTGGCCAGTTGTGTTAGCGTATTAACTTGTTATGTGGTAATGTGGGTTGACCGTGTGCCGTCCAAAAATATGTAGGCTTTCCCAAAGTCTGGGATTTTCACCCTATGGTGTTTGTGTTTTAGCTTGCGTGCTGTTATGGAGGCGAGAGAAAGTCATGTTATAGGCAGTGTAATGTGTCATGTATGCCTATGGATTAAATACATACAGTTCCACTTGGCTAACTTTCCTTTCTCGGGATTAGTGAAAGAGGCAAAAGAAAAAAAATAAGTTATGCAACGCTCCGAATTAAGAGAGCACTTTGAAAAGAGTAGAGAAAATATATTATATCCCGTCTGCGCAATGCTTTATGCTTATCAAAGCGGGTTGCCAGGCAGCGGTAATCTGTAAAGATTGTGTCGTAAATAGTGCAAAAATGTTTAAAAATGAAAAGTAGGACCTGAGTGTACTATTCACCTATTAGGTGACGTTAGTACGACAGTAATCTAGTTACGTCTCAGGGGAATCTACCACTTTTGAAAAATAGTTTGAGATTCTTAATTCTTGCTACAATTAGGGCTCTCGCCCGTCACAAGAGAATCTATCAAACTGTGGGACCGGAACATAGAACCTTTAGTCATTTCTACTTAGAAAGACCCGCCTAAGCTCTATGCAGTGGTTTGTTGCTTAGGTTGTGTTCGGAATAGCTCTTTCCGGCCTTAAGCCGCGTGGCTCGCCTAATTGGCTTCCGGTCGGCTTTGCATATTAAGACTTTGCATTGCCCTAAATATGTCTTTGCTTAATCACGCTTGTGAACCATTGATGGCCTAAAAAAATGCTAGGGGGTCAAGGAAAAAAACAAGAAGAATTTTGGATGATACACTTTTGATTTAGCCATGTTCCACTGTATATACATAAAAAATGTGCAGTTTATGTTTGTGAGTCTCTATGTGTCTATTATCGTATTTCTCACGTGTAAACGAGCCTACGTGTAACTATAATATTGGTGCAAGTGATATTGGTTTATTTTGTATTCCTGGTGGAAGTCGTTATTCCCGTCCGAGCGTCCTTGCTCGGAAAGGTGAATACTTTCGCCCTGTCACTAAGGTGTAGGCCCCTGGAATCCACTGAGGTGCTCCTTTGCTATTTTCCGGAGGAATTTGTAGCAAAGTAAGACTGGGCCTACTTTCACCGTAATGCCTTGCTGTTGTACTGAGTGTATTTCTGTCTAAGGGACTAATTGCGCTCTGCGCTACCCTAGTAGAGTTTATGGGGGTGTGTATATTCTTGACTGACCGGTCTCGTGGGTTAGGTAATAAGACCTTTCTTATACCCCGTGTACTGTGTGTTAGCGCTTGGTTAGAGTGTGCGGGTGTGTGTTGTGCACCCTGAGGGCCTGAAGGCAACACCCTCTTATGCATTCGCACCTGTGGTACGAATGCCGGTGCCCGCTTTCGTCCTGGCAAAATTGCCCTTTGGACTAGCGGCAAAGGCCGTTTGATTGCCTGTGTTTGCCCTGGCGATGTAGTGGCGTGTAGTCTGACCGCTTTCTGGCCTGTGGCCACGGTAGACTCCTGCCAATGTGTTTGCCTATTTGTGTAGGTGTATGTGGGCTTAATGTGCTGTAGGGCGGGCTCCTCGTCCTCAGCCCATGACATAGTTACCTCCCGTTTCTCCCTGTTATGTCATGTGTGCCCGAGAGTCCTGGCGTCAACTCCCTCTCGTTCGTCCGTTTTGAGGGGGTTGTTCTAGGCTCTGCTCCTCGGTTTGGCGAAATTGCCTTCCGAATCGGAGCTGAGGGACGTGTATTTATGTAACTTGGGTCCCGCAGTGTGTTGGAGTCTAACCTGGCCGTCTTCTGGACTGTGGCCACGGTGAACTCCTTCCCATGTATGGTAGTACGTGGCGAGAGGGACATCCTCGCAAATTGCCGAGTTAGCGTATTTACGCTTATGTCCTCTCTCGGCTGGGCTGGCGGCCCTGCCATTAACTGAAAAAAGGCCTAATTGGCCTGGGTTTCTCGGTAATCATCCTAAATTTTGAACGTGTTTTCATGCGGCTGGGATAGTGTGCTACCAACTGTGTGTGGTTATGTATGTGTGCCGAGTGTGGATCTCGGTATGAGTCCACGTCTGTACTTGCACTCGTGGTCCTGGCGTCGAATTAGCCATTGCGTGCTTAGTCAGGCCCGTGTGCCTAGTGGACCTGTATGCCCCATCGTCATATTGTAGCGTGGATGTCCAAATGTCATGCCCGTATCTCTCACGCCCGCCCCTTCGTTCGTTTCGCCGCCGATCGCGGGTTTCATCCCTTATCGGAGCATGTGCTCCTGCTGTCGGCCCAGTTGGGTCTCTATAATCCCGGTAGTATGTCCGTCTGTAGGCCCTCGCCCGCTCTTCCCTTCTGTGTCTTCCTTTGTCCCCCCTGGTTGTTTGTTCTACTGTCCTTTTCGGTAACTTTGGGGTGGGTAGTCCCGTTCCTCCCTGTGTTGGTGTTGGGGGGGACATGTCCCCGGCTTCGCCTGTTCTCTGTCTTGTTAGGCTTCCGGGCCGGTTCCGGGAATTGGCGGTGTGTGTGTGTGCCCCCGCAATGTGTTGGAGGGTGGTCTGCCCGATTTCTGGCATGTGGCCACGGTAGACTCCTGCCCTTGTGTTGCGGTACGTGCTGAGAGGGACGTTCTCGCAAGTTGCTGCGTTAATGTGTCTATAGAGATGTCGTTTGTGTGCTTCGTGAGTTTTTCATCTGCCAGCTCAAAATGAATGTTCCTCAGCATGGCCTTTCGTGCGGGCGCATTCATGTTTATGTATGTGTTAAATAAAATAAAAGTGATTTTGGTTGGGGGTTGTTTTGGGCGAGAGAAAAAAAATTCCCTTGTGTAACTAGCGGAAAGCAAAAATGATGCTTTCTGTCTGAGAAAAAAAAATCACTATTTCGCTTGGCTGCGTACGGTAGGGGTCGTTTCTACTACGGGGGCTCGTTGTATGAGTCCCACCCTTACTGTGCGTAGTAGAGGCGCCTCCACCAAATTGTTTTAGATCCCTTAGTTGGGGGTGGTTAGGTCTAAAACAATAGTGTTAGTGTACTGATTTGGATGGTGATTCCTAGAGGGGGGCAGCTTACCGTAGCTGGGTAAGCTCACCAGTGTAGAGTGTTGTATGATGTTTAAATGATAGGGGGTGCTCCTACGAAGACGTAAGCGTCGATTAGGGGATGATCCTTTGAGCCAGGTTAATGTACTGGACTTCCAGCTGGTCGAAAGGAATTATATAACAGTCCTGCTTGTGTCAGCTATGCTGGCGGCTTGCAGCCAGCGGTCGCGTGTGAGAGACACAATAGAACTTGAGCCGGCGATTACAGGCTACTGTTGTCACGCTTACTCGTGACGAGAGTCGGGAAGGGTGTTAGGATGTGAAGAGGCGTGTAATTACGAATACAAGGTGTAGTTTACTGACCAAGTATTTATTGGTCAGTGATGTATGAAATTGTATGTCCCTTTTAGGGAAGTGTGAACAATAGTGCAAATTATGTGTACAAGTTTGTGGGGTAGGTTTTACAGAGTATAGGATATCTGAACACTGCTGACTCACCTGATGATAACAGCTAGGGGCCTCCGGCTGACACACTGTATGACTGATAATCGAGAGAGAGTGTGTCCTCATTAAGGCCTTCCTCTTATAGGCTTTGGTGTTGTACTGTCAGCATTCCATTGGCATAGCTGCCCCAGTTAGTTATAGTGTAGATGTTTATAGTGTGATGCAAGTGTTTGGCAAGCCTTCCAAGCTGGTCGGCCGCCCTCGCTGTGTAAAAGATGCTGTTCTGGACTTATGAGATTTGCCAGTTAGGGATGGTTTTAATAGATGATGGAGGGTGGCTTCCAGGGGGTGCAACCCCCTGGGGGCCTGTACACTATCGTCCTATTACCTTACCAACTGGTATTGCAAAAATTGTGGAAAAAATTATGTATAAGAGACTGATAAGTTTCATAGAAAAAATAAAATATTATCAAACTCACAACATGGATTCAGAACTGAAAAATCTACACAGACAGCAATTTACGAATGTAGTAATTGTATATTGAAATTAATTGACAATAAGAATCATGTAACTGGCCTATTCTTGGATTTATCGAAAGCATTTGATGGTGTTGACCATAAAATCCTCCTTACCAAACTAAATCAATATGGTATTAGAGGTCTAGCTAATAAATGGATCGAGTCTTACTTAACAAGGCGTAAACAAATAGTAAGCTTGAGACACAAGGATGATGGAACCAAATTACTTAATGAAACATTGTCTAATGAGGGAATTATTGAATTTGGAGTACCCCAGGGATCGGTTTTGGGCCCACTACTCTTTCTTCTATACATCAATGATATAACACAGGACGTTCATTCACACAAGGAAATTTTGTTTGCGGACGATACAACACTCGTAATAAAAGGTGAAACTAAACAGGTCATACTGTGCCCGTTTAGACCGGAGTCCACACGACCACATATGCATTTTACCAAGAATCAGTCAGCACGAGTCAAAATATCCCGGGGCGCCAGATGGGTTAAAGCTAATCGCAAAAACGACATCAAATGAAAAAAATGCTTTACTGATTTTTGGCTCAATGCAACAATAAGGATAGAAGGAGATTCAACTGGGCATAACACATCATGTAAAATTATCTCATTTTATTCTGAATTTAAAATTGACTGCAAAATAAAATGCTCAAAGCAGCATCATTCATGTGTGGCGACCCACATTACTATTTACACAATGTACAGAACTTTTCCAACACATTGGACAATTATCTTTGGAGACACAAGTCTGATTATCAGTCCTGTAGACTGTGTTCCAAAATTATATCCATTATTTATGATTAAATCCAGTTCAAATTTAATTGTCTTTACTGGAAATACTGTAGTTCACTGGTTGAATTTTTACATAATATTAACACTCGTAGAATAATTGTTCATAGAATTTTTAACTTTCACTTATTTTTTCAGTTTCAAAAAATACTGTCAAAAAATATTATTATCTCTGAATCAACACAAATTATGTACACATATTAATAACAACATCTGAAAAGTATCTGACCCTTGAGCATAGTATCGAAGAACTGTGCGAAGCACAACAAAATTAATTGTTCTTCTGACATTAAACGTTTCGAGAAGTGACTCGATTATGAACTTCAAGTTCCTAACAAAATATATGATTTCTGAATCATCAACTTGATCAATAAATTGTTGGACCATTCAACTATTCGATTTTCCACTTGGAATCATTATTAAGAAAAATATTTATATTTGTGGCCATTTTAGTAACTTTCACAACTTGCAATTCTTGAACAGAATGCGGAAATAAGAATTGTAGCTTCATAATAAATTCATTTAGTTCATGACACTAGGATTGAAAACATCCTTCAAATTATTCGTGGTTATAGAATTATTTTTAATTGGCAGTGGCCCATTCTATTATTTGTGAAAGAACACAATATTCCAACAACAACGGCAAAGGTCTTCCTCTGAAGAAAAATAAAATACTATCATGACAAATCCGGGTTCTAGCAAAATCAAAGTCTTAATGGAATCCGTAAACAAGGTTGAAATAAGAACTGATGGTTTTTTAAGAAATAACCTTTGGGTCATTCATACGACGCAATGTGTAGTTCCAATACTCCTTCTTTAACACTGAGTCATCGAACCTGCTATTTGATTGATGCTCAAATAAAAACCTCCTCATTCCTGCGACTTAAACATGCGCACCTGAGAATGGCATTTCAACTACTCCACACACATAAATTTTCTTCCCAAAATGTATACAATAAATTAAGCCTCTGCTTATTATCAACACTGGAAGATTTATAAACTTACAAGTTTATTTTATTTTACCATTCAGTTCAAGTCGTGAAGTTACCACACTTATGATACTCTCTATTTCACTTTCGAATAATCGAATGTGTATCTACGTCATGATTTTATATAAATACAAAAATATCCTAATTGATACAAATATCATTTGCTTCCCGTTTCATGCCTCTCCGTGTTATCTGAAAAATATACTTTGCTCATTGCAAATATTAACTGTTCAACCAGAACTGTAATGTTGGTTGAATGCGGGCTTGCGCTAACCACTATCCTTCGGAAAATCACCTGTTCCAAACTAGAAATGATTAAACTACTTCATACGCTCTCTCTCAATGAATGTGATTATTAGAAAATATAAGATCCAAGAATTATTTAGAAAAGTTATGAAAATCATTATTATTATTATTAGTGGATTATTATTATTATTATTAGTTATATTATTGTAAATGTGTTTAATTATTATTTCATTATGTGAGAATCCACATGTTCGATTCTTCGAATATGGATAAAATATCCATTTCTCAACAAAAATAATCATTAACTTTTACAGTTACCTCGGCTGATTACCGTGATTATCAAAAAAATATGAAACATTCAAATAAATGCTCGTTATGCTCGGTCATCGATCCTAAACTGTTCTGAGTGCTGAAAATACTCAGAATAACTCTAATATGTCTTGCGTAAATCATTGCAAGATTTAAATACGAAGAAAAACAAATGTGTTGGTCATCTGCAGAAAATGAGTTTGTTCCAATTAGCTAGGCATAATATAAAAGTCAAATGTGGCTTACATTTCTCGTTGGTCTTGAAGCGTAGTGAACCTGGTCTGTACCAGATTTATCCAGATACATGCCCTATTGGACACGCACGTCTAACCCTTGTATCGGCCGCCATTATATACCCACAATCTGTCTAACACGACATAGTGGAAATATTTGTTGAAGTTTGAAGTAACTGCTGATCCATTTTAATATTGGCTTCAATTAAATCCATAGCAGTTCGCTTAAATGGGGTCAGATCCAAATGATCTATTCTCAAATACGTCAGTTGTAACATAACTCACGGTAATCTTTTCAGTACAAGAAAACACTGACAGTCTAAATCAATCAACGGCTGTTCTGAAGATCGTTCCCTGGGCATGGTTTATCACTATCTATCATGCGCGAAGCAACTTATAGTTTCCCTTTGTCGGCTAATGAACAACACCGTGATAGACTGGCCTTCAATATACTGAAAGATCGGAGTGGTTATCAAGTTACAATTTATGAAACTGACTAATTGGATTAAAATATCCAAGTATTGAATTATTATTAGTGGACTGTGACAAAGTACTTTCTAGACAAAGTCTAGCATGTGTCCATATAGAAATAAAGTATTTCACCAGTGTCCGTAGAAAAATAACAATCACCTTAGTGATTCCCTCTGCCGGAAACTTACTATGTTCCACACGTATCGCAGCACTTTTGTGACTATCACAATTTAAAGATATCTTCTGCGTAGATCCGGCAACCATGTGCCTTGGCTCAACGTAGCAGCAGCACCTTGTCATGCAAGAGCTTGGTTCAAAGTGAGCTGATGATGCTTGGGCCGGTCGGCTTTTATTCAAAACGGTCGGGTCCACGCTGGATCACGCTGAAATCTGGAAATCCTCATATCCCCGGTGTCTCTGGTCCGATTCACTTGAGACTAAGTGCATTCTCTTTAATTTGGCCGTGCCAGTAATCTGATCCAAGTCTCAAGTCTCTACTCCATGGCTAACTATTTAATCAACAAAACCTCTGCTACTACTCGCTACGTCACATAACATGCTCTTGGCTGCACAAAGTTTCCATTTCATTCTAGAAGTAATGGAGCGCGATATTCAAATATCTCAACTTTCAAAAGCGGCTGTAGCCTTTCCCTTGATATCTAGGTGTCTGAATCTTGGAATACCCATTCCTAGAGTTGGGCACAATACAGCAGTCTGCTGACTCCGTTACAGGAGAGTTAACCAAATGGTCACAAGATAATCGCCTCATAATAAACTATAAAAAAACAGTATGTCTAAATTTCCACACTATACAGAATAGGAATCCTGCGAAACCCAATATAACATTAAATGGTCATCAAATAGAAAATAAATCAGAAACAAAGTTTCTAGGACTATGGATACAACAAGACTTGAAATGGAATAAACATATGCAATATCTGAATACTAAACTGAACTCGATGCGCTTTGCGTTACGTATTTTCAAAATCTGCACTAGCATGCACACATTAAGAAATACTTATTTTGCTTATTTCCATTCATACTTAAGATATGGGATCATATTTTGGGGTATGTCGCCAGATGTACTAAGCACGTTTAGGATACAAAAGAGGGCGATTATAATTATGGCAAATGTAAACTCTAGAGAATCATGTAGACCTCTGTTTAAAGATTTAAACATTCTCCCACTGCCCTGCATATATATCTTTGAATGTATTATGTTTTTTAAAAAGAATTTAATGAATAAAGATGTTTTTCTTAAAACAAACAATGATGTTCATAGGCATAACACAAGACAAAATCAAAACATTCATATTTCACACACACACACACACACACAAGCATATATCAAAAAGGAACTTTTCACACTGGAGTTAAATTATACAATAAACTACCCCAGTATATAAATCTGGCCCCAAAAATAAAAACCTTTGATAGAATGTTGAAAGCTTATCTGCAGTGCCATTGTTTTTACTCAGTAGTTGAATATCTTAGCGTATAGGAGCGATGAAATCTATAATTATATTTTACTTTTTTAATTTAATTGTAATACCTAGCTGTATGTTGTTGTATTTATAGAATTAAGTTTTCATATTATGATAATAGAGTGAGGTGTAAATAGTTGTGCAATAAGATTGTATCTATTAAGATTTGCTATTATAATATGTTAAATAGTTATAATATTAGTAATATATATCTGTTAGTTCTTTTATTTTATAGATGTAAATTCTGACGTGTCCTATATCAAAAATGTATTGAATGCATGTATTTGATCAAATGGAATTAATAAAAATCTATCATCTATCTATTCTCATTGGCTGTCAAGTCCAATCCAATGACATAATTTATAACAATGAGTTTCTAATACGCGGTAAATCAGCGTTGCTCTGGCTCGGGTCACCTTGACATGCGCTAACTTTGCCAAACGAACGCGGGACTGCGTCGCCTCTCTGCTTGTAACTAGCCAACAAACCTGTTTTCTGTCACAATGCAGCTTCAATTTCCCTTGGTTAATTTTTTATCATAGGCTCATAAAAATATTCTCAAAATGTTCCTTAATAATTCAAAATCAGGGCTCAATACAATATTTTGTCTTGAAAAGTAAACTTCTGTAAAAGACTATCTTATCTGTACCGTACAGAAATATACTTTCAATTGCAATATTAGTTTTCTAGAATATCAATTCATGCCAAAAAGTACCTCATCTTAATTTGTTGCCAAAACGTACCAAATTCTAAATATTACTTGAATATTGTAATAATTTGGGGTGGAATAACTTCATAATTCAATTGAATATTGTTGTATATTGTTGTTAGCACTAGAAGAATATGGGAGGAAAGAATTATTAAGTTATCTTCAATGCTGTAAACACGGTCTGTTTTTCTAAATTATGTTTAGTTACGGTAAAATTTGTTGATGTGGAGTTACCTTTTGGAAACAACCTCCACATCAGTGGCGTACCAACGGGGGTTTAGGGTTTAACCCCCATCCCAGAGACATTTGTTTACTTGAATCCATATAGGCCTGTTGTCCCATCTATCACCTGCTTTACATTACCACCTTCTTTACTCCTGTATATGTGGTCAAGTTCGTCACTTGGCAAATGTCCTGCACTCTACTCGCAGCGGAACTCCTCCCTCTGCGTTTTCTGTTGAAGTGTGCGATCGGTAACTTTTATCACATCGCTTTACTTGTGTGTGTCCGTTTCGTTAAAGATGATTCAGTACGTGAGGAGTTTCTGCAATGTATTCCTATCAATGATGCTGATAACGCTATGGCAGTAAGAACATGGAGAGCAAAACATTATTTTTCTATCACATAATGTCAATATTTTTTTATTATTTTTTTTTATTTTTATTTTAGCGTATGGCTTTTAGTGCCGGGAGTGTCCGAGGACATGTTCGGCTCGCCAGTTTTGTAGCTGCTTCGAGACGGACACCCAATGGGTGAGCTACAAGTACCGTTGGGGAGGAAAGTTGGAAGGGAGGGTCGAGGAGTTGGAAGGTAGCGGCTGTGGCCTATAGTTAAGGACCAACCCCAGCATTTGCCTGGAAGGAAGATGGGAAACCACAGAAGACCATCTTCAAGGTTGCCGGCGGGGGGATTCGAACCTCCTCGCCTCCCGGATGTGAGCGACTGCCAACAGTCATGCCGCAACGACCTCTGCTAACTCACCCGGTAATGTCAATATGATAAGCAATCACGTATGGACATAATGATACCGCTGCATCATTTCAGTTTTAATATTTAGATACTGTTTTCTATATTTAAAGAAATCTTTTTTTTTGTCATTTTTTTATTGTGCTGAACATTATAATGAAGCCAAAAATAGCTTTCATTCAAAGAGAATGTTTATTTAATTATTGTTTTTTATGAATATTAATCGAAATATTTTAATAATGTATGATGATTATGATGACTGTCGTTTTTGGGGCGGAACAGCAAGGTCATCTGCCCCTTTAACAGCGTAGGACTACACAATTACCCTTCTATAGTAATAACCCCCTCAGAAGGAAATCCTTCGTACGCCACTGCTCCGCATGTATACACACCCAAGTACACGGGGTTAAATGACCACGGTGTCGCAAAGCCCCTAAATTAATTAACAACATCAGCAACAACAATGGTTCCAGTGTATATTGCCCAAACCATTGAGTGCTTTATGTCTGTACAAAGTACGGTAATCATTCAAATTTAGCCAAGATTAGTGGTCCTGTTAGTGTGATTTAAAAGCCGGTTTCTAGTTTGCATTTCACCCAATCCCCATTTCCCTTAAAATGGGCCTAAGTGTAATTTTAATCTCTAAAACTCTGATGAGATAAAGTTCCTCCCAAGTGGAGTTTCTATAACAGTGAAAGCCCTACTGTGGGAAAGGTTGTTATTAATTAATTTAGGGGCTTTGCGACATCGTGTACTTGGATGCGTGTGGAATTTGTGTGATGACCTGTGTCATTGCGGTTTCTGTAGGAGTGTGTGTATTTGTAATGCAGGTGATGATTGGAAGGAGGTGGCCGTGGCTTTAAGTTAGGAACCATCCTGGCATTTGCCTGGAGTAGAAGTGAGAAACCACGGAAAACCACTTCCAGGATGGCTGAGGTGGGAATCGAACCCACCTCGTCTCAGTTTTGCCCCATGAGACTGAGTAGACCCTGTTCCAGTCATCAGACCAGAATTGAGGCACAGCCGGGAATCGAACCCGGACCTCCGGTGCGACAGCTAAGAATACTAGCCACTACACCAAGAATTGGACTCTTGGTATAGTGGCATAGGGTATAGGAGCTGGGTTGGACGAGAATATTATGGCTAGGAGCCCCGTCATGAAACTCCGTTCTGCAGCCATCAAGGAGTGGCATATGTTCCAACAAAGGTGGAAGTTCACCATGGAGAAACAGCAGATAGCGTAAGAAATAGGGTTCAATAAGGCGATCATCCTAGATTCCACACCAGCAGACGTTGAAGCCCTAACTTAATGTATCCGAAAAGCTGTATCCAATCGGGATTATCCACACTCCAGCAGTGCATATCGTGACGATTAACGGTTCCGCGATTCCTCCGTAAACAAGACGGTACCGGTAGCTAAAGAGGCAGGATTCATGTCCACATGCTGTAGGGTCCGTTGACAGAACGCCATCCGGACTTCGAAATTATGGCCATGGAGATGCTGGCGTAAGTGCAGATGTTACGGGCGAAACCGATGGGTGTGCAATATCCGTATAACAGAGTCAGACGTCCGGCTGGTTTTAATCTCCTGTGCTAGTGTAAGGATTATGCCGGATAGTATCCAACACAACCTCATCATTGTGCGCTGAGATCACGGGATGGTCTCGAACAGGCCGTGTCCTTCTCAGGGATTGAGTTGCAAGCAGACGTCTTTCCACACTTCGAAATGTCATGCCTCTCGGTTGTCGTCTATCTGGATAACGTTCTTGATACAGGTGTTGTGCCTGTTAAGTACTCTGTCTAGTTTCTTCATAATTGAGTAACATATCCACATATTCGTTGCTTGAATACACGAGGGAGTGTATAAGCTTTGTGTTGAGACCTGCCTCGGAGCTACAGAAACCTACCTGTCATCGCATGTTGTTATCGTTCCAAAGTTAGTGATTTGTATGTGTCGGGCAGTTCCCGGCTTATAACTTATAATACCTGTCCCTGATCTGTTGTTGATTAATTGAGGGGCTTCGCATCATCGTGGTCATGTAGCTCCGCGTACTTGGATGTCTGTGTGTGGAATCTGTCGGATAACCTGTGTTATTGTGATGACTGTATCCGTGTGTCCCTAGTCTCTGTGTGTGCACCTCCTGTTGTAATGTACAGTGTGTAAAAAAGTATTTATACACTATACGGTATTTTACCCTGTTGGTG
Source organism: Meconema thalassinum (assembly GCA_946902985.2). Lineage (NCBI taxonomy): Eukaryota > Metazoa > Arthropoda > Insecta > Orthoptera > Tettigoniidae > Meconema > Meconema thalassinum. The sequence continues at coordinate 881,279,842 of OX336389.2, read as the reverse complement.
TCTATAATTTGTCTTGCAGCATTGTGGTATTCCATAGGTTTGTATAACGACCTTATGGCAGTATATTACTATTATGTATCTAGTTTATGTCCTCTATGGAACTTGGGCGGAGTGTATATACGCTTTTACTCTGTGACGATGATAGTTGTATTTTGCTCAATGTGTTACGATGTAGATTGAGATGTGTGTGCATATTTAAGTGTAATAATGTGCTTTATTCAAAACATAATAGTTATAATGTGCTTTATACAAAACATAATAGTTGGCGACGAGGAATTGGGACTTGATTCACCGGTACAGATATAGCCTATATCATTGAAGTACGGTATTTACGTCAGGTCTGTTTCAACGTCCACGTGAGTAAAATCAAGAATCAGGAAAATCGACATGAAATTTACACAGAGTATTTGTGAATGATCCTAAGCAACTAATCGTACATTCACCTGCGTGTGCCTGCATGCCACATATTCAAAATAATATTTATCGCAGTTTGAACTTTGAGGTTATGCAAAAAACATTTTTTTTTTCAAGCCCAGGAAAATATTCAGTCATCGATCACTACCCAGTGTGTTCTAAATCTTGAAATAATTTTATTATACTTGAACTGTGATTTTAAAAATTATTTTCACGTTCCGTCAAGATAGACGCAAATCAGTTTCAACAATTACTGAACATTTTTTTTACCGATTCTCAAGAGAAGTTACTTGAAAGGTATCAAGCACACCAGTCCGTCACAACCCCACAAGCCACTAACATCACACCTTTTGAAAATTTTGATGCTGAAAAGGAAACATTTGTGTCGTATTTAGAACGATTAGAGGATTACACAAACTTCAACAATGCCACCGATCCAACAAAGAAAGCTCAACTCTTGTGTACATCAATAGGGGAACTTCATTATAACAATCTCTCTGCATTTTTAGGCCCTGATAAACCAATCAAGTCTCTCGGTTAAAATGACCTACTGTCGACCAAAGTATTATGTGCACTCGAGTTTGAAGGTTGTTTGTGAAGTAACCAATAGACCTACATAAAATCCAATAACATCATCATTTTCGTTGTTCTATTGTACGTTAGCTCACGTAGGTTTGGAATTTTTAATTTATATTTTGATATTTTTTGTCGCAGTTGGAGCACAAAAGGTGCACGTTTTTAAGCGTGTTTCAACCATGCGTCACATTTAAGAATTATTATCTCACAAACCCGTCATCAAATCGAATCCAAATTTTAACACAATATACATTGGAATGTTGTATAACTGGATTATTAATTTCAAAATTTTGCGTGTCCAAAAAAAGAAGTTGTTATCATTTTTGTAAGGTAACTTTTTCTCGGCTCGGGGTGGTTGGAGAATGTAGTTCTTGATCGCGATGTAATCCTTATACATCAAAAAGTTATGTTGTATGACTGAGAAATACGTACATTAACTCACTTATTTTATATCGGTTTGTATTTGTAGGTGGAAATAACACATCGTTCACCAGCTACCCGCTCCGAGAATAGCTGTACAGCGTTGCCGAAATGGAGCCCATCACGCATCATGGCGTGCCTCACCCGGAAGTGATGGGCTCCATCACAGCAACGCTGTACAGCTTTTCCTGGGGCGGGTAGCTGGTGAACGATGTGTTATTTCCGCCTACAAATACAAACCGATATAAAATAAGTGAGTTAATTTACGTATTTCACAGTCATACAGCATAACTTTTTGATGTATAAGGATTATTTCGCGACCAAGAACTACATTTTCCAACCACCCCGAGCCGAGAAAAAGTTACCTTACAAAAATGATAACAACCTTTTTTCTTGGGCACGCAAAATTGTGAAATTAATAAACCAGTTATACAACATTCCAATGTATATTGTGTTAAAATTTGGATTTGATCTGATGACGGGTTTTTGAGATAATAATTCCTAAATGTGACGCAAGGTTGAAACACGCTTAAAAACGTGCACTTTTTGTGTTCCAACTGTGACAAAAAATATTAAAATATAAATTAAAAATTCCAAATCTACATGAGCTAACGTAAAATAGAATGACGAAAATGATGATGTTATTGGATTTTATGTAGGTCTATTGGTTACTTCACAAACAACCTTCAAACTCGAGTACACATAATACTTTGGTCGACAGTAGTAAAACATTTCAAGTAAATACTGTCAACTCAAGTCTCAACCGTGGTTTCCCAACACTATTTTTGAACGTCAATCAAAAAGAAAGTCAAAATATTGCAGGATTTGTTGCCACTCTTAGAAGCCTCTTACTAGACTGTGACTTTTATATTCAGTGTACAGGTGACGCCAGAATTTCAATTGCGGATGTTTTTCTTCGTTCACAATTTATACGTGGCTTGCGAGATAATTGGATCATAGAGAAACTTCGTCAGTCTAATGACACGAAATTGGATGATATCCTGAAAATGGCTATAGCCTTGGAAGCATCGCGGTATGAGAGTAATCAGCTGTCAAAACAGCTCACGGCACCGCCAGACACTGTAGAGGACACAAACAAAGTAACAAAATCCACAGGTTCATATAATGACCGAAGTATGAAACAATATAGCAGTGATACTCGGTCACGTTTTGTTCAACAGCCTAGCCCAGGCTCTCAGTCACGTTCACAGTCCAGGGGCCGCCGTACTTCTGTCAATTATAGAGCAAAAGCTCGAAGCTTGTGGTTTAACGTGACTGTTAATCTCGCTATCATTTTTACGTGGAATCCGAACCACAGGACATGGCATTTCAATTCGAAAATCTCACATGCATTGACCGGGAATCGAACCCGGTCCACCTTGGTGAGAGGCATACAGCTTGACCGCTGCGCCACCACGCCCTCCAATTGTAGAGCACTAGGTATTGATGGATTATGCCTGAATTGTGGAAATTCAAACCACTGGTCAAGAGATTGTCGCACATACAGAAACTCTCTTAAATGTAGATCATGTAGGAAAGTGGGACATGTTGCAAAAGTTTGTCTCACTACACTTCTTCAACAGTCAAATGCACACAACATTGCAACTGAGAACATAGATGACAACTTGCATTACCACCCCGAAATCAATTTCTGGATAGGACAACTGGAATGCATCGAAGATCTCTTTGACGTAGGACAAGAATCGGATAAATATTTTATCACTGTTAATCACTGTTAAACTCAACAATAAATCACAAAGATTTGAAGTCGACAAGGGTGCCAAATATTCACTCATCCCAGAGAACGAATGTTCAACCTTTTGTATTGGTTTTGCCATTGCAGCCAACAAATGTCTATTTTCGATCATATTCTGATCATGTTATCAAACCCAGAGGAAAACTTGTTGTCACAGTATCATACAAAGGAACAGAAATTGTTGCAGATCTTGTCGTAGTTCCGCAAGGCCATGCCGCATTGCTTGGTCGTGTTTGGATCAGAGGCCTCGGTCTTGATCTGAAGGAAATTGATAAAGACACAAATCAACCACTTCACACTGAATCTGTCAACTCAGTGCAGTCAATTCAAGATATTTTACATCAGCATAGTACAATCTTTGAAGAAAAAATTGGATGTGTCCCCAATATTGAAGTGAAACTGCAACTCAGAGAGGGGGTGAAACCTGTCTTCAATCGTGAACGTGATGTCCCTTTTGCTCTTCGGGAACGCGTCGAAAAGGAACTCGCTTCATTGGAATCAGAAGGAGTTATTTCTCCCACAGCTTTAAGTGATTGGGGATCGCCTCTTGTTGTTATCCCAAAACCGGATGGGGGAGTTAGGTTATGTGTCGACTACAAATGTGGAGTAAATTCAAGGTTGATTTCTGCAAACCATCCCATAAGACCAGTTAATAATATTCTGCATAGTCTTAGAAACTCTAAATTTTTCTGCAAGTTAGACTTATACAAGGCATATTTACATCTGAAGGTTGATGAAGAAGGTAGTATGATTCAAACTATATCCACTCACAAAGGAACCTTCAGGATGCACCGACTGAGTTTTGCCATCAAAACTGCCCCCTAAGAATTTAATAGGATATTAACACAGATCCTTCATGGTCTTCCAAAAGCTGAAGCTTATTTTGACGACATCATAATACATGGTACTACGAAGGAGGAGTGCCCCAAGAACTTAATAGCCCGTCTAGAACGGCTTTTAAAAAATAATCTGCATTTGAACAAAAGCAAATGCTCATTTTTCAAGGAAAACATGGACTACCTAGGGCATATTGTATCATATAATGAGATCCGCAAGTCACCAGAGAAAGTTCAAGCTGTGTCACAAATGCCACGTCCTAAAAACATTGAAGAAGTGCGACGCTTCCTTGGTATGGTGACTTATTACGCAAAGTTTATTCCTAATTTTTAAACGAAGTCCCACCCATTACGGCAGTTATTGCGGTAAGGTGAACGGTTTTTCTGGCCTGCAGCCTGTGAAGCAGCTTTCTTGAATCTCAAGTCCGAGTTATGAAGTGAACGTGTCCTTACCCCATTCAATCCATCACTGCCAATCATCCTGTCAACCGATGACAGTCCTACTGGTGTTGGAGCAGTATTAAGTCATGAGATATATGGCCAAGAAAGACCCATCGCCTATGCATCTCGTGCCCTAACACCAGCAGAATGTAATTACAGTCAGCTTGACCGCGAAGCGCTTGCAATAATTTTCTCCACAGCACACTTTTAAAACTATATTTTTGGATGAAATGTCATTATTGTGACGGACAATGAACCTCTGTCTCGTATTTTTCATCAAAACAAGGACCCGCCACAAATGACATCCGCAAGGCTCCTAAGATATGCAACGTTTCTCTCCGGGTTTGACTACACGGTCAGAGTAAAAAAAGGGAAAGATGGCGAAAATGTTGATTGCCTATCCTGAGGCCCTGTTGCATCTACCTCGCCAAACATTGAAACATCAATAAATGCAGAAGTTTCACAACTCTGTGCTGAAACGATTCTTCAAATGTTAAGTGAAGCCATTACGTACGAAACTATCCGTGATGAGACTATGTTAGACCCAGAACTTAGAGCCACCCTGCATCGTCTTCAAACTCAATCCTTGGATGAGCCATATACAGTTGAAAATTGTATTCTATTCCGTCAAGACCGAATTATTATCCCAAAGAAACTACAAAGAAAATTTTTGGGAGAGTTACATTTAACACACCTCGGCATTGTCAAAACGAAGCAGTTAGAAAGACGATATGTCTACTGGCCGCAATTAGACAAAGACATTGAGAAGCTTATCAAATCTTGTGAAGAGTGCGCGCAGACTCGTTCAAATCCACCAAAAGCTCCAATACACCCCTGGGATGAACCAGAAGAAAATTGGGAACGCATACACATTGACTATGCGGGACCATTTGATAACCACCATTTCTTGATGTGTGTTGACGTGAAATCCAAGTGGGTCGAAGTCCAAATAGTGAAAGACGCTCCATCCACTGCAACTACTATCAGTCTGCTTGACAATATCTTTACCGTACATGGGTACCCGAACGTCCTTGTGTCAGATAATGCCACTAGCTTCACGAGTGATGTATTCAGATCGTATTGCAAGGAGAGAGGGATTTTTCAGAAATATATTGCACCAGGGCACCCAGCAACCAATGGGCTAGCCGAGAGAAACATCCAAACTTTGAAGAGACGACTTCGTGCTGCTGTAAATGACCCGGCACCATTATCGACTAAGTTAAAGAACATCCTGTTTCAATACAGAGCAACGCCATTGGCATGTGGACAGTCTCCAGCTGAACTATATTTGAAACGTCGGCTACGTATCCGGTTGGATGCTCTACTTCCAAACCAAAAGAGCTTGACTACATCCAGTTTCTCGCCCCCTGTTTGCTCTTTCAAAGTGGGGGAGAGAGTGCAAGTCCGGTTTCACCAGAAAAACCGTGATATTTTGCAGTTTGGTGCTATACAAACTAAACTCGGCCAGCGCCACTATGATGTGAAATTGGATTCGGGACGAATTTTAAAGCGGCATGTTGACCAGTTATTATTGACTCTCGTGCCAAGGAAAGATAAGCATGTCACTTTTGCTCCAACAAATCGTCCAGTGCTTGGTGATCCAAATATACCAACACCAAGACTAGAGAATGATGACATACCTCATGCAACCCACACTTCAGATGATACAAGGCAGACCGTCCAGCAACCAGATGAACGCCCTGATCGAAACAGCCTTCCACCACCGGCTGATAATTATTTAAGATCAGCCAAAGACAGGTGACCTCCTCAGTATCTGCAAGACTATGTGCCCAAATGAATATGAATAGTTCCTTTATTTGTTTTTATATAAGTGGGGGAGACTATTATGTATCTAGTTTATGTCCTCTATGGAACTTGGGCGGAGTGTATATACGCTTTTACTCTGTGACGATGATAGTTGTATTTTTCTCAATGTGTTACGATGTAGATTGAGATGTGTGTGCATATTAAAGTGCTATAATGTGCTTTATTCAAAACATAATAGTTATAATGTGCTTTATACAAAACATAATAATTACACACAAACATATTCTAGTAACGTGAACAGGTTAATTAATAACGGAACTAAAGACATATTCGTAGGCAAAGAAAGAATTCATACGCGTCCAATGTGTGTAATCATTGGACTGTTACACGCCCCTCCCCTGTCTTAGGGCGTGACGACAAGCGAAGGTCGACTCACGGTAGTGTTCTTAGATGAGACTGTTTACTTTACGTCTGACAGTGGTACAAAATGGGTCGTAAATCACAAAAGTTGAGTGTCGCCTACATAGACCAAAATAGTTTCATTATTTAAACAAGGATTCAGCTATTGGAAGATTGGGAAGCTGGTGAAACGATCTCATGCGACTGTCCAGTATATTATTAACAAGTTAAGACGGGATCGACCGATAATGCAAAGCGACAGGGACGACCAAGAGTCGTTTCGCAAAGTGAATCTCGACAATTGGTTCATGAAGCCTTAAAGAACCCTAGAATCAGTGCAGCTGAATTAGGGAAACAGCTTGCTTCAGGTTCTGGGAAGATAATGTGAGATGTAACAATCTGGAATCGGCTCCGTGAAGCAGACTGTAACGGCAGAGCAGCGTAAAGAAGCCTTTTATAAGTGAGATAAACCGATGGAAGAGGTTGGCATTCACTAAGGAATATATAAACATGGGACAAGACTCCTGGAGGCTATTTTATTTCCGGACGAAAGTAAATTTAACATGTTTGAATCTGATTGTCGACAGTTTGTTTGGAAAAGACCAAATACAGAACTGGAAAGCAAAAATATAGACCTACAACCAACAGAAGCAGGGAGGAGGCCACGCCATAGTATGGGGCTGCATGAGTGCTGCAGGAGTTGAACAGGACGTAATTGAAGGTAACATGAAAGCTCAGGGCTACATCAAAGGGCTCCGGGGTAATTTGTCTAGGAGTGTTGTGAAATTAGGCATACAAGACACCTATGTATTTCAACATGACAACGACCCAAAGCATACAGCAAGAATAACGGGAGAATAGCTGTTGTACACAGCCCGAAACGTATTTCCCACGCCACCGCTATCTCCGGACATTAACCCCATTGACAATTTATGGGCCCATTTTGAAAAAAAAAATCCGAAAATTAAAGCGTTTCTCCAAAACGCAACAAGTAGACAATTTGCGAAAACGTTGGTCTGATTACACCAGACGTCACGAACAAGCTTGCCAAGGAGGCTTCAGCCCATTATAAATGCAAAAGTTTGGCATACCAAATATTAATTGCGTTTATATACTGTAGAAAGTCTCGTTTGTGGTGTGTCTAGATACTTTCTTTGGTACCTCAAGAATGTTTTTTGTTTCATATTGTGTTTGAAAGGATTTCATTTTTCGGTAATTTTCGTTCTACATAAACATGACGTTCTCTGGTCATATATTAAGCCAAAATTCAAAAACAACATGGTGTATCAATACTTTTTTTACCAACTGCACGTGTTCTTCGTATAAACTCTTGAACAAACACTTGGAACACCTCACAATGGAACACTATTCGGAGCCACCTGCGTCGTCTTCGTACTCAAACAAGGTTCTTCTGGAGTCAGTTCGTTGCACTCGCGATAACTGTTGTTCTTCACTCGACGTCTGTCCCGTAGATCGTCTCCTCTCCGCCAATCGTCGGGAAATTACTGCGAGAGGAAGGTTACTTGGCTGGTGCTCCACGCCTGCCATCGTGTGTTCCGCATCCACGACCTGGCCGTTGTTGTAGGGCCTCGCGGGTGACCGCGGGCTGACGAGCTGGTGGCATGTACTGAAAGCCCGGGGGTATATCTAGTACGTCGTCCACGGTGGCGCTCTCTAGTTGAACGGCGAACCCCCACCCTTTGGTGACGGCCGCGTACAACAGGTTCCCCTGTTGTAAACATATTTCTGTTGGGTGGCATCTAGGCTGTCCCACGCGGACATCAGATACAGTGTGGTTAGCGTATCGTGGTGGTCTCGTCCGGCAGGGGTATACACCAACTGATGCTTCAGGGCAGAGGCCAGGTTCCAGACACGGTGCTCTCTTGGAACCGGCATGTCCTTGGGGTACTCGGCTGGTACCAGGGATCTCCAGTCGTACCCGGTGTTGTTCGATGCGTCGTCCTCGTGTTGATAATGATGCCTCCTCGCGCCCTCGGGTGGTCTGGTTGCTGTTGTGCCTCCTTAATCTAGCCGCTCAGTGACAGCCTGGAAGGCTTGTAACATCTGCTCGAATCGTTCGGCGGATACCATGGTTTCAAAGGTATCGTTAGAAAGGTTGGATCCTGTGCGCTGCGGCGTCTGCGCACTCTCCTGAGAATCCTGAGCAGCCGTGACTGATGAGCGGGAACTGGAACGTCTCAGAGGTGATGTTGATGACGAAGCTTTGGTAGCCTTTTTGCCGAAATCCTTGTTGTTAGCTGAGGCCGTTGCCTTCTTGGCGTCCTTTTCCTTTTGTTCGTGGAAATGATGAACAATACTATGTGGATTTTTATTTTCATAATATAGTGTTGGAAGCCATTTTTCAGTGTTGCCTTAGTAATCAAAATTAATACTTTTCAGTCGATCAACACGATTGTACCCAATTGTAATGGTTGTTTCCCTAAACATGAAAAGAATTATATGAGATTAATAAATCTTGACCAGTTTCGATCGTCAAGCGATCATCATCAGATCTTTTACACTTTTACGCTGTTAAATCTATGTCTACAAGTGTGGGTGATGGTATTTACAATATATACACTTATTTAATTACAGCAATTATAAACTTGAGCAATAGAGGCAGATGACCCCGTAGTTCCTCCCCTTCAAACAACAATAACTAGCTGAACTTGAGCAACTTTCAAGATTTGTTAGTTACAAGTTATGTGATTTTTTGTTAAGATATTGTTAGTGGTTATTGCTTGTTTATCTGCGATTGTTAGTGAATGGTCAGGTTGGAATTGAATATGAACTTAACTTATTGTTTGAGCGATGTGGGATCTGTTCTCGCGCAACTGCTGCCACTTTCACTGTCAACTCTAATAAAGAGAGAGAGAGATTTGATCACCATTTATTTTATATGTATCGTTTAGTGGTTGACATGTAGGCCTATATAACATTAAACAGGGTTGAAATTATGGTTTATATGGTTTATATCGGATTTTAAGTAATAAAAGAAATGACACTGCATCTTACAGAGATAGAGGGAAAGTAGGATGTCACCTCTTCAGCTGCTGTTTTGTCATGATTACAACTGGCAATTCCTTAATCAGTCTGCCAGAGCAAGGATAGCATTTTGGAAATACGGAATCTCGGAAACTGCAGGTTGTCGAGTGTTGTTTCTCGCATCGAAGGACGTAACATGCATTTTGCCTATATTAGCCTATACCCAAGTGTCAAATGGTCGAATAGACCCACTTAACTTTTGAGTATTTTAAGAATATTTCAAGAATATTTCTTATTGAACTTCCTAGACATTATGGGTACTGGGATACCGTGATGAATGAGTCAGTACATTGTTTATGGATTTCATCTTGTGGAATACAGGTTTACGAGATCGACATTGACCGTGTGTGTGTCCCCTGATAAGTTTTGATTGGTAGGAGCGATTTCATTGAAACTCGGTTAAAACTAGGCATAGTAAATATTTATTTAGACATTCATATATTGGCATTTAAAGTAATGCAATTGTTTTTAAAAGAAGTCTTAAAAACAAGCCATCAAAGTGAAACTTTGTATAATATACCCCTACTATTATTTGGTACATAACTCTATGATTCTCCACCAATGGTATCCTTACCTTGACGCGGTGGTGGAGCTTGCGTGGTCAAATGATCCTGAGAGCTATGCCGGCGGTAGCTTAGCTACTGGTAGGGTCTCCCAAGCCGGACAGGTCGAAGGTGATGATCCAGACTAAACGGGATACTCTGGCCCTCCAGGTTGGGGGTTGGACGTGGGGCTAACAACCCCACACCATAAAAAAGAACCTGTTACGAAACAAGGACAATTGCCTCGGAAGGACGGATTTAACAGAAGACAACCTCGGCCTGGATTACGGAAAAGTGATTTGTATATTGCGACGTGGAATGTAAGAACGATGTTGAGACCAGGAAAGATGAATGAAATAGGAGAAGAGATAACTAAATTTAATTTAGACATTGTAGCGTTACAAGAGGTAAGATGGCAAGGACAAGGAAGGATAGATAAAAGGGAATATTCACTATTGTATACCAAATAGCAGAACAGGACAACATGGTACAGGATTTATGGTATCCAAGTCAGTAAGGAATAGTATTATGGAATATGAAGCCATAAATGAAAGATTTTGTAAATTGCGCATCAAAGGAAGATTCAGGAACATATCCATACTGTCAGTGTATGCACCAACTGAAGAGAAAGATGAGGATGAGAAGGAAGAGTTCTATGAACAATTGGAACAGATATGCGGTGAGATACAGAGATACGATACATTGATAATAATGGGTGACTTTGACGCAAAGATTGGGAAGGATCTATTGATGAGATGTGCAGGGGAACATACACTACATGATGTTAGTAACCAGAATGGCACACTACTTGGTCATTTTGCCATCAGGAACAATATGGTGATCAAAAGCACATGTTTCCCACATAAACGAATACATCCAGGTACTTGGAAGGCTCCTGATTCTACAACCGTGAATCAAATAGACCATGTGTTAATCCATGCAAGATACTCTTCGTCAATTATAGATGTGCGGAGTTGTAGAGGACCAAATTGTGATTCAGATCACTATCTAGTCAAAGCAGTACTTAGAGAAAAGCTGGCTAAAACGAAAACAGAATCTGAAACCTGGAAGAACAGTATAAACGTTGAAAGACTAGGAGATGAAAGAATTAAGGAGGAATATCAGAGAGAAATACAAAAGAAATTAGAAGAAGAAAAAGAGAGGGATGATCTCAATGAAGAGTGTAAGAAAATAGAGGAAGTAGTTAAACTGGCTGCAGAAGAAATAATCGGAAAGAGGCAGCAAACCCGGAATGAATGGTTTGATCAAGAGTGTAGGGAAGCAATAGAAGAGAAGAATAGAGCAAGAGAAAAGATTCTCTTGAGAGAAACAAGAAGCAACTGTGAACATTATAGGCAACTGAGGTTGAATGCCAACAAAGTATGTAGAAGAAAGAAAAAGGAACACATAAAGAAACAATTTATAGAAATAGAAGAATTAAACCAGGGAAGTGAAGTAAGAAAATTCTATGCGGCAATTGGTAAAATGGGGAAAGGTTTCCAACCTAGGGAAAGAAGATGCAAGGATAGACTAGTGATGATACTGAATGATGAGATCAAAGTGTTAGATAGATGGTCTGAACACTTTAAGGAACTTCTAAGTGAAAGTGTAGAGCCAGAAATTGAACAACATATGCAACAAAACGAGGGACAAGAAGTAATTAGATCAGAATCAGAGAATGAGAATGCAAGTATTATGAGTCCTACAAGATTTGAAGTGGCAAATGTAATGAAGAAAATGAAAAACAACAAATCACCAGGGGAAGACAGTATAGTAGCAGAAATGATAAAATATGGAGGAGCGGCATTGGAAGATAGAATACATAAACTATTGGAAAGAATATGGGAAGAAGAGAACATGCCAGATGGATGGAGGGGAGGAATAATATGTCCTATATTTAAGAAAGGAGATAAACTAGCATGTGAGAATTACAGAGGAATTACTCTATTGAATGTTGTTTACAAGATCCTATCAGGTATCCTGAAATAAAGAATGAAGATATTTTCAGAAGAAATTCTGAGTGAATATCAGTGTGGTTTTAGACCCAACCGGAGTACAACGGATCAAATCTTTGTAATTAGGCAGATGATGGAAAAGTTTTATGAACATGATATTGACCTCCACATGCTCTTTATAGATTTTAAACAAGCTTTCGATAGTGATGTAGAGAAAGACTATATGAATTACTAGGAGAAATGAGGATACCTGGAAAGATAATCCGGCTGATAAGGATGACACTAGATAACACATGGGCACGAGTGAAAAATGGAAATAAGCTGAGTAAACCCTTTACAATTAATATGGGTGTAAAACAAGGAGATGGATTGTCTGCAGTACTTTTTAACCTTGCGCTACATAAAGTAATCAGTAAAGTGGACCAGGGAGACACTATTTTTAACAAATCAAGTCAGATCTGCGCTTATGCAGATGATGTAGTGATCATAGCAAGAGAGAAGCGTACACTGAAAAGAGTATATTTAGAATTAGAGAAAGAGGCTACAAATATTGGGTTATTAGTGAATGAGAGTAAAACTAAGAGCATGGTAATGTCCACATCTAACACAAGAAGAGCCCCGCATGATATTAAAATAGGCGATAAGACATTTGAGGGTGTGACACAATTCAAGTATCTAGGAGTACTTATTAACAACCAGTGTGATATGACAAACTGTATTAAAGATCGATTACAGGCTGGAAACAGAGCATACTATGCAAACATCAAGATGCTCAGGAATCAACTTATATCGCGAACAACCAAAATGAAGATATATAAGACAATGATAAGACCAGTAGTGACCTATGGCTCTGAAGCTTGGACATTAACTATGGATGATGAGAATACTGTGAAGTGTTTTGAAAGGAAAATACTGCGAAGAATATATGGCCCTGTTAGAGAGGAAGATGGATGGAGAATACGATATAACCATGAACTAAACGAATTGATTGGAAAACAAGATATCGTAAAGTTTATAAAGGCACAGAGAATCCAACGGTTGGGACATATAGAGAGGATGCGGAGAGCCAGATGCCCAAGAGAAAGTTGAAAGGGAGGCTATTCTCCAGGAGGAGGACAGGACGTCCTAAGAAGAGATGGTTGGATGGTGTGACTGCAGACCTCGTCGCAATGTGAGTGAGAGGATGGAGGAGCAAGGCGATGGATGGACCAACATGGAGAGCAGTTGTCCAAGAGGCCAAAACCCACCCCGGGTTGTAGCGCCATGGAGTAAGTAAGTAAGTAACTCTATGATTAAAATTTAAAACAATCCAACATGGCGGCCACACAAAATATTTCACCAGGTTTCAATATCTCTGAAACTATCACAGCAATCAAACTGAAATTGTGTGTGGCGATAGAAGACTATTATTTAAGTCCATGTATATGCCTTTTTAATAACATAAGCAATACAAAATCACCATGGTGGCCACGCAAATTTCAAATATTTAGGGTCTTTTCTGGCGATATAATTATCTGAGCGGATTGAAACTTGGTACTAACTGCCTGATATATTCGAACTTAATAATGGTCAATTGTTTTCAATAATTTAAAATGGCAGCATTGCGAAATTTTAAAAACATATGTTTATTTCTCGTATCCTGTTCAAAGGTTCGAGTTGAAAGTTTGTGTAGTGAAGTAAGCAAAAGAAACTGAACAATGGACTCACACAAGGTTCCGTTTTAGCTCCAGTGCTCAATAACTTGTACACATCAGACCTCCCAATAACGAAATCGAGAAAATTCATATATGCAGATGACCTGGCTTTGGCAAATCAACAAAGAACTCTTATGAAGATTTTTTCCTCAGATCTAAGCATTATGAATGAATACTTCAAGAAATGCAGACCAACACCGAATCCTAGTAAGACAGAAGTTAGTTGTTTCCACTTAAACAACAGGTTGGCAAATACAAAGCTGAATGTCATCTTTAATGAGAAAGTACTCCATCATCAACATTTTCCAAAATATTTAGGCGTTACTCTCGATAGGACATTGTCCTTCAAGAAGCACCTACAGAACACTGCAGCAAAACTAATATCACGCAATAACATCTTGCGTAAGTTATGTGGAACCACATGGGGAGCTACAGCAACAACAATGCGATCTTCTGCTTTAGGACTTGTCTATTCAGCTGTCGAATACTGTACACCGGTGTGGCTAACAGTCCACATGTGAAGCAGATTGATTTCCAATTGAATTCGGCGTTGAGGATAATATCAGGTTGCATCAGGACCACTTCTCTGTACTTTTTTTCACCTCTAAGTCACATTGCAACATCTGACTTACGTAGACAAAACTCTCTCCTGAGGGATTATCAGAAGATAATCTCCACTTCATAGCTTCCTATTCATTCTGATATACCTACAGTAAAGATAAGTCGCTTGAAATCCCGCCGACCACCCATCCTAACAGTGGAATCTATACAATTTAATAATTTTCAGATTGACAATAAGTGGTCTGAGGCGTGGAATAACTTATTCCACCAGAAATATAGAAACTTCATTGATCCTACCAAGAAACCAGCTGGCATGGAATTACCACGCCATACATGGAAATCACTCAATAAGATTCGAACGGGACATGGAGTCTGCACAGACGGCTTATACAAGTGGAATAAGGCTTCCTCACCTCTGGTGTATTCCTTGGAATACACGTTCAGTCAGAGGTAGCTCTTGCTGCTCTTTGTTTATTTATTTAATTTCTTTCTTCGCAGACACCAAAAGTGATCCCTTTGCATTTCATTCTTTTTCTCTTTGAGCAGGAATTTATTTTATCTTTGAGTCTGTTCTAGATATGTAACTTCCATGGAGAACCTAGTGGCATCTAGCAGCTAACTGCCGAAGTTCTTCAATCTCTCTCAGCTCAAGAGGACTTCCTCACAAATCCACCAGGCGTCATTCTTGTCGCCAGCTAACATCTCTCTGAAGACACCACTCCATGAAGAAAACTTATTCTAAAAAAAAAGAATGTTCATTTTTTCATGTTTCCCATTCTGATGTATGTCCTCTTGTCTTTTACTCCCTATCCCTCGTTCTCCCTGGTCCCTTCGCACGCCGTTCAGCAGCTCTCACTTCTTCTAGTCCGGTCGTCAAGTGTACAGTGTAGAGCCCTCTCAGGGCCAGTCTCCTGTCTTCATGAGACACTTTTAATAGACGCCATGTCTACTTTTTAAAGCTAACGGTAACAAGGAACCTTCGCCTGATCAACAAGAAAAAGCTAAGTACAAATCTTCAATGATTTTAGCCTCATTTTAATGGTTTTAAACTGCTAAATGCTTTTAATATAATTTTATAAACAGTGTGTGGAATTGCTCACTATTGTGCAATAACCGTCTTCGTGGGATTTTCTTTGTCAGTCTTTAGCTATCTAAGCTGGCTCTATAACATGGAATCCAGTACTTCTTGTACAAAATAAATGGGATTACCTTCCTACATCGTGGGATTTAATTCAAATTTAACCTCTATCTATAAACTTAGTTTTTTCCACCGTGGGAACTTTCTTGCCCTATTTAACTGTCATCATAGTTCTGGAAATTTCCTCATGAACCAATCTTTCTACCAGTTAAGCCATCTAGTATTTTCCACACCATGAAAGGGAATACTTTTCCACACCGAGGGATTTATATTAAATTAACTGATATTCAAACTTAATTTGTTTTCCACCGTGGGAACGTTACCGCATCATTCATCTGCAACCAACAAAGTTCCCAACGCAATAGACTTATTCAAACTCAAATTAAACTATGTGTTCTCCATAACTGCAATAACTTTCTCTAGTTCTACGAACTTACATACACTACAATAGTGAAGTTTTTCAACTTATCAACAAACTATCAATGCTTCGAATTTGTGTGTGCTAACTATCTTCCGCGCCGCGATCGATTGAGAGAAATAATTCTGGCCAGGACTTTATCCTAAAGTTCCTAACCCCACTTCCCAAATACCTTTTACTAATAAACCTAAACTAATGTAAAGCTAGTTATTATTCTAAGGGGCTTCGCTTATAATTAAGCGCCCTCCCAAATTTGTTCTACTTCTCATATAGTAATTCTGCATCAAATCCTGTGGCTCGTCCACATTTTAATATGTATTGTTCTTCCCTTCTAAAACTAGAGAATTGTACTTTTTTTCTAATTATAAAAGAGTTAGCTAATTGTGTAATCCAGGCTTCGTTAATACGACCTGTACATTTTTTTATATCACATCTAGTAATTTCTGTTTAAATAGCGGTAATATCCGCGTGTAATTCCTTTCTTCCCTGTTACGATCAGGAATTTAATCTATTTGTTTATAGCTTGTTGCCTTGCCAGAAGTGCATCCAAATAACGCTTGTATTTTGCTTAACCAAGTTATCAAGGTTGTAATTACTTTACAATTGTCATTACAAACCTCAACTTTCTTAATTGGAAGCACACTTTCAAAATCCTTGTGAGATTGTGGTGCTCGTAATAGGTTCTAAACCTTGAAACTGTCAATTGTTAAGTGCAAACTTTACTTTTCTAGAAGTCTGAGACTTCAAAGTTGGTTAAAACAAACAAATTTCTCTTAACTTGAAATCAGATTTTTTATTTTTCTTAAATTTTCATAATTCTATAAATTGTTAATAAATTTGTCATTATCCTATTGTTTTATCTTTCTCGCTAGAATTACGGTTAAGCATGACCTTCTCTTCCCTGATTCTTCCCCTAACCTTAAGTTCTATTTACGAATAAATAATAATGTCTTCATTAGTAAAACCGTTACCACTTGTTGCATTGGAAACAAAATTTCAAATAACAACGTTTTCAAAGTTTCTTTGAGCTGTTAAAGCTAATCCTAGCAAACCATCAAGGC
This sequence comes from Meconema thalassinum, assembly GCA_946902985.2. Classification (NCBI taxonomy): domain Eukaryota; kingdom Metazoa; phylum Arthropoda; class Insecta; order Orthoptera; family Tettigoniidae; genus Meconema; species Meconema thalassinum. Next base: position 881,262,819 of record OX336389.2, on the reverse strand, counting down.
AAGTATAGCTATCTCCGCAAGCTTCCTACTTGTAGAGATTTTCTCTCTAACTTATGTTTTGCTTTCAAAATCTTCATTTTGTTTAAATTAGGTCTGATGGTTTCCACTGTTCTAAACCTATTAGTCGGAATCCTGCTGGGTATAAGCTTAGCCTACCTTCATTACAACAATTGGTGCTCTTATAGGATTTTAACAAAAACCAGTAAAAATATCGCTAAAAGCACTAAAGTCAATTTATCCCTTCACACTCTGGAAGCATTCGATTGTTTTGCCAGAGATCCAACAGTGCCCAGAAATAAAAAATATCACGGCAAATTCAAATTATTCCAGCCTTTCAAAACGTTTAGTAAAATCAAACCCTTTTGAAGGGAAAAATAGTAAATCGTTTTCCCTTAGCATACTTTGTCTTGCCAGAGTACCACCCTTCCCCATAGTACCGGAATACCAGCTTGGGAGGGAAAGAGCACTCACCGAGCGCTTGCAGGCAACCTCAATTCATGCTACGCTCTCCGCTTGCCTTGTACAGGTCGAGTAGAAGTAGAAAACCAATACTATGAAGGTATAGGGTCTGCCTTTAAAATAATTCGCCAACTTGAGGAGGACCAGAAATAGGACGTTTCCGTTCTTAGCTCCCTCCACTATCAACAAACCTCGTCTCGTGAGGGCACTCACAAACCAAACCAATACATCCCAAAATAAATGTGCCTCACTTCTCAGGAGGCGAATCTACTTGGGATTCTTTTTACGAACTTTTTTGCTCCCTTGTCCATGACAATGAAGATATTCAAGTCATCTACAAATTTCATTATTTGAGATCAATTCTCCGTGATCAAGCACTGCAGTTAGTTGATGCACTCCCGTTAAGTGCCGAAAACTACCCCATTGCCTTTAACTTATTAAAAGAAAGATACAGCAATTTACGGTTACGTATTCAACGCCATATGAAGGCTCTATTTAACTTGCCTTCTTCACAGCATAATGGCGTCACCAGTCTGCGTACCCTCATCGATACGACACAACTTCATGTAAAAGCATTATCCCAATTAGATCAGCCCACTGACCATTGGGATACTTTCCTAATACATTTAGTGGTTTCTACTGCCACTCTCAAGGCTTGGGGAATTGAACTTTCTAATAACCATGATTATTCTTACGAGCATTTAGTCACCTTTATCAATGCTAGATGTCAACTTTCAACCGCTTTTGCTAACCAAAGTAAACCCGCATCTTCTAATTCTAAACATGAATCCATGTCTCTTAAATCTAAAAGCGAATATGCAGCGTCTAGTACTCAAAAACCTGGGTCTAGCTCTCCTAAATCCAAGTCATACGCCACTGGTTACCAAACTAGGTCTAGTGAACGCCGTATTGCAAGTTCTTTTGCTTTAAATACTCAGGGTGAAACCCGAAAAAGTCTTAATGAACCATTGAAGTGCATACTGTGCAAAGATTCTCACGCTTTATACTTATGTAAATCTTTTAAAGAACTGTCAATTGATGACAGAAGGAAATTAGTATCTCAAAACAAATATTGTTTTAACTGCCTTTCACCTAAGCATTCCGCTTCTAATTGCAAGTCCACTAGACTCTGTTTCCATTGTGAAAAAATGCATCACATTTTATTGCATCGTCATGATCAATCGAGGTCATCAGCAGCATCCACTTCTCAAAAAAGTGATAATACTAGCAATCCCAATGCTTCATCTTTTATTCAAAACGCTAAGTCCTTGCGTAGTGCTCAAGTACTATTGTCCACTGTTCAAATTGTAGTTCATGACAGATCTGGCAACTGGGTCCGTGCACGAGGTCTCCTCGATTCAGCGGCAACCCATGATTTCGTTTCCAATTCTTTGATCAAAAAACTAGGCTTACCAGTAACTCCCACTTCTATTAATGTATCAGTAATTAACAGCTTAAAATCACAAGCTTTGCAATTCTCAAAACTAACCATAAAGGATACTTGTCATAGAAATAATTTTCTCAAACTGAATTGCCTTATTCTTAATACCATTGGCCAAGACACACCAATACACTCTGTTGACACTTCATGTTTAAACATTCCTTCCCACTTAAGGCTAGCAGATCCTCTGTTAAATATACAAGTTCCCATTGACATACTTTTCAGTGCCAATGTTTTCTGGAATTGCTTTCAAAAGCAAATTAGTCAACCATCTTCAAATGTGTTTGCCAGAGACACTAACTTTGGATGGATTGTTACCGGTCAACTTCCCCATTATTCTCCTCAACCTGTATCCCAATGTCATTTTGTGAGCACTGATTTAGAACAGTTCTGGAAACTGGAAAATATCGACCCCCCAGCTCAACCTCCTCAGAAAACGAATTCTGTGAGCAACTTTTCATTTCCACCTCTACTCGCACCCCTGAAGGCCGATTTATAGTCCAGTTGCCAAGACTACTCAATCCTCCAAAACTTACTAACACTCAACCCAAGGCTCGAAAAGCACTCTTTGCTATCGAGAGTAAACTTAAGAAAAAAATCCCTCGTTAAACAACAATATGCAGAGTTCATGGACGCATATGAAAGTCTGGATCATATGGAAGTTGTCAGCAAAGCTGATGACGAATTACACCCCCCAATAGAAACTGTATTCTTAAATCATCATCCCGTGTGGAAAAAGCCTCTTGTTAAAGATAAAATCCGAGTTGTTTTTAATGGGTCATCACCTGACGTTATTGGCAACAGTCTTAACGATACTCTTCACTCCGGTCCTGCTATTCAGTCCGATCTGTCTACTATTCTCTTAAATTTTCGCCTGTTCCCTGTATCAGTCATTGCGGATATCAAACAAATGTACTGTCAAGTTTTAATTCAACCCGAACAGCAAGAACTCCAAAGAATCTTATGGCGTGAGGAAACTAGTAAACCCATTAAGGTATTTCGCTTAAAAACAGTTATGTATGGTCTTAAACCTTCCGCTTTCCTTGCCATTCGATCCTTACACATGTTAGCCTCTCAAGTTGGTCATTTAATTAACGCTTAAGCTTCAGAAGCACTGACTACATCCTTTTATGTCGACGATTACCTCCAATCTTTTCAGACTCTTAAAGAAGCCTCTCTTGTATCGCTGGAACTGAAAGCATTGTTGAAGAATGGAGGATTTCCACTTCATAAGTGGAATTCCAATTCCCCTGAGTTCCTTTCTCAATTTCCCATCGAAGATGTAGACCCTTTTTCTGTCGAAATTGGCGGAGATTCCGAATCCGTAAAAACGCTAGGAGTACACTGGTGAACTCGCACTGATACTCTCATCTACAAAGTCTCACGTTCCGAAGAGTTCCCTAACACAAAAAGGCAAATTTTATCTGAAATTGCCAAAATTTTTGATCCTCATCAATTTCTTGCTCCGGTTATTGTTATCGCCAAGCTTTTTATGCAAGAGCTATGGTCTCTTAAATGTGAATGGGACGAAGCCGTTCCCTCCTCATTCCTCAATAGATGGCTCTCTTTTCGATGTAGTTTACTTGATCTTTCTCTTATTGAAATTCCTAGAAATCTAATTAACGCTCCTCCTAATACATCTTTCTTCCTTCATGTTTTTGGCGACAGCTCCGAAAAAGCTCACGGTTGCTGTGCATACCTGGTTTATCGCAATTCTATAAACGAATCTTCACGTTCAAATCTTATTTGTGCCAAATCTAAAGTTGCCCCCTCTTAAAACTATCACTTTGCCTAGGCTTGAATTGCGTGCTGCACTCATGACCGCGGAACTTGCTAAAAAGCTTCAGAAAGTCTTAAAAATTGAATTTTCGCAAATCTATCTATGGAGCGAATCCATGATTACTCTCTCTTGGATCGCCAAAACCCCTATCCACTGGCAAACCTTCGTAGCAAATAGAGTTCATAAATTCAAACCCTTTCTTCGGGATGTCAATGGAAACATGTGCCTAGCGCTGATAACCCCGCTGACATCATCTCCCGTGGTTGCTTACCCTCTCAATTGGCAGCATCTCAGTTGTACTGGTATGGGCACTCGTGGTTAATCAATGACTCTTTTTGCTGGCCTTCTAAACCTCCAGTTACAAACTCCAATTTGCCTGACGTTAAAGTATCTAAATCTACCGCTTCATGTCTTGTTTCCAGCGTTTCATTTCCTTTGTTGTCTCGCTACTCTTCCTTTCATAAACTGATTCGAAATTTTGCCTATCTTCTCAGATGGAAATATCTTGTTGTTGACAAACCTGTTCTTCCTAAACCGCACTTAACTAATCATGAATTAAATCTCGCTACTATTAAAGTTTTGCAACTAACACAGCAAGAAGCTTTTCCTACTGAATTGTCTTTGCTATCAGCTAAGAAAAGCATCCCGATATTTTGCCTTCCAAACATCACGTAACTTCTTTAACCATACGTGACTTTCATTGTCGTAATTTGCATGTTGGTACTCGCACACTGCTTTGTTTATTAAGGGCAAAGTACTGGATAATAAATTGAGTTCATGAAGTTTCTTCTGTAATTCACAAATGCATCCCTTGCTTTAAGGTGAAACCTAAGGTTAGCACTCAAATGATGGGCGATCTACCTTATTTCCGCTCTTCCCCTATTCGTCCCTTTGCTTTGACTGGTGTAGATTATATAGGTCCATTTCAATATCAACACAATTCCCCTGACGCTAAACGCAAATTGTTTGGAAAACTTTATGTTTCTCTTTTCGTTCGCATGGTTACTGGTGCGATCCACCTGGAACTAGTAACAAATGCGTCTACTTCTTACTTTCTGTCAGCCGTTTCTCGCTTCACTGCCAGGCGTGGCGTCCCCTCAGAAATGTTCTCCGATAACGCCTCCACCTTTCAAGGCGCAGTTTCATTGTGGAAGAAAGCTCTTACATCTTCTCCTGCCATGGAACAAATTTCTAACTTCTCTTACTCTAAAGGTTTCAAATGGCGGTGTATACCTCCTTACGCCCCTCATCACGGCGGTAGGTGGGAGTCTTGTGTCAAGCTTGCCAAACGTCATCTTAAAAAGGTCTTAGGTAGTCGTATTCTAACTTATGAAGAATTTAACTCACTGTCTATTCTAATTGAAGGTGTTGTTAATTCTCGCCCCTTGACCTCGCTTTCTAATGACCCTGATGATTTGCTTCCATTAAGACCCGGTCATTTCCTTATTGGCAGTTTTCTTTCTTCCCCTCCCCCCTTCTTAACTCTTATAGAGATTCTAACTTGCCTATTGTTTGGCGTAAACTTGAAGCTCTTCGTAATTCTCTCTGGAAAAAGTGGAAATTGGAGTTCTTAACTTCTTTGCAACGGAGACAGAAGTGGCTTCTTTCTAATCCTGACATCAAAGTGGGAGACCTGGTTCTTGTTAGGGATGCTTCCCCTCCCCTAGTGTGGATCTCTGGCAGGGTGGTGGAGTGTTACCCGGGAAGGGATAGAGGAGTCAGGGTTGTGAAGATCTTGACCAAAATGGGCATGTCATTAGACCCATCTCTATGATAGCGCCCCTTCCTCACAATCTTTAATCTCGTGATCTTGTTCCCTGCTGGTGTCTCCCCCCCCCAGTATGGTGTATTCCTTGGAATACACGTTCAATCAGAGTTATCTCTTGCTGCTCTTTGTTAATGTATTTAATTTCTTTCTTCGCAGACACCAACAGTGATCCCTTTGCATTTCATTCTTTTTCTCCTTGAGCAGGAATTTATTTTGTCTTTGAGTCTGTTCTAGATGTGTAACTTCAATGGAGAACCTAGCGGCATCTAGCAGCTAACTGCCGAAGTTCTTCAATCTCTCTCAGATCAAGAGGACTTCCTCACAAATCCACCAGGCGCCGTTCTTGTCGCCAGCTAACATCTCTTTGAAGAAACCACCCCATGAAGAAAACTTATTCTTAAAAAAAAGAATGTTCATTTTTTCATGTTTCCCATTCTGATGTATGTCCTCTTGTCTTTCACCCCCTCTCCCTCGTTCTCCCTGGTCCCTTCGCACGCCGTTCAGCAGCTCTCACTTCTAGTCCGGTCGTCGAGTGTACAGTGCAGAGCCCTCTCAGGGCCAGTCTCCTGTCTTCATGAGACACTTTTAAAATAGACGCCATGTCTACTTTTTAAAGCTAACGGTCACAAGGAACCTTCGCCTGATCAACAAGAAAAAGCTAAGTACAAATGTTCAATGATTTTAGCCTCATTTTAATGGTTTCAAACAGCTAAATGCTTTTAATATAATTTTATAAACAGTGTGTGGAATTGCTCACTATTGAGCAATAACCGTCTTCGTGGGATTTTCTTTGTCAGGCTTTAGCAATCTAAGCTAGATCTATAACATGGAATCCAGTACTTCTTGTACGAAATAAATGGGAATACCTTCCTACAACGTGGATTTAATTCAAATTTAACCTCTGTCTATAAACTTAGCTTTTCCCACCGTGGGAACTTTCTTGCCCTATTTAACTGTCATCATAGTTCTGGAAATTTCCTCATGAACCAATCTTTCTACCAGTTAAGCCATCTAGTATTTTCCACACAAAATAAGGGAATACTTTTCCACACCGAGGGATTCATATTAAATTAACGGCTATTCAAACTTAATTTGTTTTCCACCGTAGGAACTTTACCGCATCATTCACCTGCAACCCACAAACTTCCCAACGCAATAAACTTATTCAAACTGAAATTAAACTATGTGTTCTCCATAACTGCAATAACTTTCTCTTGTTCTACGAACTTACATAGACTACAATAGTGAAGTTTTTCAACTTATCAACAAACTATCAATGCTTCGAATTTGTGTGTGCTAACTATCTTCCGCGCCGCGATCGATTGAGAGAAATAATTCTGGCCAGAACTTTATCATAAAGTTCCCAACCCCACTTCCCAAATACCTTTTACTAACAAACCTAAACTAATGTAAAGCTAGTTATAATTCTAAGAGGCTTCGCTTATAATTAAGCGCCTTCCCTAAATTTGTTCTACTTCTCATATAGTAATCCTGCATCAAATCCTGTGGCTCGTCCACATTTTAATATGTATTGTTCTTTCCTTCTAAAACTAGAGAATTGTACTTCTTTCTAATTATAAAAGAGTTAGCTAATTGTGTAATCCAGGCTTCGTTAATACGACCTGTACATTTGTTTTGTATATCACATCTAGTAATTTCTGTTTAAATAGCGGTAATATCCGCGTGTAATTCCTTTCTTTCCTGTTACGATCAGGAATTTAATCTATTTGTTTATAGCTGGTTGGCTTGCCAGAAGTGCATCCAAATAACGCTTGTATTTTGCTTAACCAAATTATCAAAGTTGTAATTACTTTACAATTGTCATTACAAACCTCAACTTTCTTAATTGGAAGCACACTTTCAAAATCCTTGTGAGATTTTGGTGCTCGTAATTGGTTCTAAACCTTGAAAATGTCAATTGTTAAGTGCAAACTTTACTTTTCTAGAAGTCTGAGACTTCAAAGTTGGTTAAAACAAACAAATTTTTCTTAACTTGAAATCAGATTTTTTATTTTTCTTAAATTTTCATAATTCTATAAATTGTTAATAAATTTGTCATTATCCTATTGTTTTATCTTTCTCGCTAGAATTACGGTTAAGCATGACCTTCTCTTCCCTGATTCTTCCCCCAATCTTAAGTTCGATTTACGAATAAATAATAATGTCTTCACTAGTAAAACCGTTACCACTTGTTGCATTGGAAACAAAATTTCAAATAACAACGGTTTCAAAGTTTCTTTGAGCTGTTAAAGCTAATCCTAGCAAACCATCAAGGCAAGTATAGCTAGCTCCGCAAGCTTCCTACTTGTAGAGATTTTCTCTCTAACTTATGTTTTGCTTTCAAAATCTTCATTTTGTTTAAATTAGGTCTGAGGGTTTCCTCTGTTCTAAACCTTTTAGTCGGCATCTGCTGTGTAAAAGCTTAGCCTACCTTCAATATAACAATTGGTACTCTTATAGGATTTTAACAAAAACCAGTAAAAATATTGCTAAAAGCACTAAAGTCAATTTATCCCTTCACACTCTGGAAGCATTCGATTGTTTTGCCAGAGATCCAACAGTGCCCAGAAATAAAAAATATCACGGCAAATTCAAATTATTCCAGCCTTTCAAAACGTTTAGTAAAATCAAACCCTTTTGAAGGGAAAAATAGTAAATCGTTTTCCCTTAGCATACTTTGTCTTGCCAGAGTACCACCCTTCCCCATAGTACCGGAATATCGACTTGGGAGGGAAAGAGCACTCACCGAGCGCTTGCAGGCAACCTCAATTCATGCTACGCTCTCCGCTTGCCTTGTACAGGTCCCCTCTAAAGATAGGTATCCCATAAGCTTAGCACAGCGAAATTCCTCTTTATATCAGCATTTACTTAAAACTTAGTGTTGGATTCTCATCCTATCTGCCAATTCTTGTCTCTACTCCTAAGCCCACCTCCTGTTCTCTCTCATCATCTTCCCTTAGGTAGTGTTCATCCTCAGCAAAAACTTACCAACCTCATTTCGACTGTGGATTTGAAAGACTGACCATCCAATATATTGTGGAGGTCTGCAGCCTTCGAGCCTATAATGGGAACCTGAAGGATTTTCATGATGCAACGCAGCCTGCTCTTGATTGGATTTCAAATTTAAATATTACCTTGTAAATCTGAACATTTTATCTGTTGAATATGTGTCTCCTCATCAAAATTGATTTTAATATTCATTGTTCTTTTAAATGCTAATGTATGTTATGTTTAATGTGTTCCTAGCTTGTAATGCTTGTAGTTTGTAGATGTACCATGCCATACGCTAAATTAAATAATAATTATATTTATTTCCTGGCACATATCTTAGAGGCTTACATTTAAACCAATGCAATAGGTGCCCACGCATTTTTTACCAATACTCAACATCCCAAAAACTATTGCAGTAACCAAACTGAATTATTTTAATGGTGATGAGAGGACTATTAAGTGAACATACTGTACACTGCCGGGAGAAAAAAGGGGTCACCATTTTAAAGGTTAACAATTCACTCAAATTTATTGTGGCAACAATGCATATGGAGTACATTAAATATACAGATGAATAGGTCAAGCGGTTCAGAGATACCGGGTATCGACCCTTGCTGAAACACCCATATTTGTAAGGTGTAGCCTCCACGGGCGGCAATGCAGGCACTGACTCTTGCATCCAGTCGATCATACAGATGGCAAATACTGTCTTGGGATACGTTATTCCTCGATTTCTCGACCTGTTCACACAGTTCTGTAAGAGTTGTTGGTGGAAGAGTCGCACGAGTCACTTGTCGGCCCATCATGTCCCACATGTGCTCGATTGGCGACAAGTCCAGCGATCGTGCTGACCAGCCAGTGCGGAGGCCTCATTATTTAGGTGGCTTTGGTCTATGATACATGCAAACAATGCCTGATTTTTTGTAGTATTGTGTGGAATGAGGTAATAATTACGACATGGTATTACTCCGTCAAGCTGGGAGCTGTGGCGATGGTATTCGCAGATCGATGTTTGACTGCGGAGTTAGATTATGAGGTTATGATCCTTAGTCTTGATAATGTGTTGCATATTTTCTGATGTTTAAGTGTTGAGTAGAGCGGTGTAATGATTGAAAGTGGGCTCTACAGGAAGGTAATTCAGATCCTCACACATGGTGTTAAACGGAATGGTTTCGATTAAATGTTTGTTTGATGGAAATGAAAGATATTAGGCTGCCATACTATAAATCTCGTAACCAGTTTCTAGAATATCAGACGATGCAATGATTTAATAACATTAATTAATTGAGACATCGAGGATCGAAGTGATTGGAATATAAAAAATGAAATTAATTACTAATAATTGGTGATGTGAATATTGGAACATAAGAATGGTGCTAGTGATTAGTTTAATAATTGATTTTTGAATTCGATATAATATGATGCTGTTTTCATATTATAATATTTAAACGATTACGATGCTGCTTAGTTAATATTTTTCGGTCCGATAAAGGAGATTCGACCATTATTGTATAAGGTTAGACAGTTGTAAAATGTAGATATTTTCTTCTTTTCTTGGTCTATTGCCACGAGTTTGAACTTAGTGATTTAATTGGCCAGTGTTGAACGTGTGCGTGTGCGCCGATGATTTATGTTAATCTTTTCCTGGCGATCTCCTTATCGCGACTTCCAATTAGGACATCCATGAGTTTGGAAATAAGTTAATCGATTCCTTTTAGGGACTTTGAACTGTATTTTTCATTTTTAGGACTTGGACCCATCCTAATTTTGAACACTCGTGCGTGCTAGGTTAGAGTCACTTTTTTATCATCCTTGGATCAAATAAAGGAACAGTGCTTTTACGTTGGATTTCTTATTTCTTTGCCTGGTCATTCAAATTAGTGTGTTTGCCATTGGAATTTGGTTCGGTGAGCCCCGATCCTTAAACGACCCGAGAAGCTTTGGTCTCTTGCCTACCCGAGTTTTTTATTACGAACCAAAATCCACGCACTAATTTTTGTTTAATCGCTCCCTGGCCGTTTCTTCTAATGGGACCGGGATGTGAGCCGGGTCATCGCTTGTCCCATTGAAGAAACGGGCACAGTTTCTGTGCTGTGGTACCTGGACGATTTGCCACTGCTGCCCTCACAATACGACGATCCTGGCGGACGTCTGTGCTACCTGGACGTCCTGAACCTCGTCTACGGGTGTGAGAATGTTCACGTGACCACTGATACCAGCATCGTTGCACAACGGACACAGCACGTCCAACTTGTGTGGCAATTCTCCGAAAGGACCATCCCGCCACACGGAAGGCCACAATTTGACCCCTTTCAAACTAGCTCAGTTGGCTGTAGGAAGCACGAGTGCGTCTCCGTGGCATTGTACCTGCTTGCTTCACAAGTTTGCACCACAATGAGTCGTATGGATGTGAGCTTTCCCTATTAAATGGTAGACACAGGTGACACTCTGGTAGCTATGCCACTACGCTATCTGTTGGCGGACGACGTTGAAACCCTTTGGCCTGCAGCGAGATGGCGTCACAGTGAGAGTGTAGTGAAATAGCAGCTAGTGTAAATATTTGATAAAAGTGGTAAAATATTATAACAGAGGTTTAAAATCTATAAAGTTACTTTCCTTAGGTCAAGTGAAATATGGAATATTTATAGTATTTAGAAATTCTTATTGATAATTTAATAAACTTAAACTAAGTTGTGAGAACGTGTATCCAAAGATTCGGTGACTTCTTCAGTCACTGTTTGAACCAAGTAGAGCAGTGGTGCTTTTACGAGTTTTCACCCGATTGGAAGATATACGTATTTCACATTCTTCTTTATTGGTAGGTAATTAGATTAATTCATTTAGGTAGTAATAATTAACATAAATTTAGTGTAATTTGGTGTAAATATCAAGGCTAACTTAGATCTCTAGTATGTCGGCAGTAAACAGTGTTAGTGTCTCGTCAGGTAATGTAACCGTTACGGATTTATGCTCGTCGTGCAAAATAAAAGTAAAAAATGCAAATAAAATCATCACAAGATCTCAGGTAAAATTGAGTGAGGAGAAAAGTGAAACCGATTGTCGTAATGTAGGCCTACCGGTACCGTCATGCGAATGTCAGAACCTGAGAAACGAATTGTCCTCAAAAGATGAAATTATAAAACTGCTAAAGGAAGATATTACTAAGTTAATGGAAGAGTTGAATAAATTAAAAGGAAACAGAGAGGAAAGCAAGGAAGATTGGTCCAAAGTGGTTGCTGGTAAGGTAAGATTGAATATGCCTAGGCCTATAAATGGAGTACCGGTACATGTAACTGAAATTCCCGTCTCAAATTCATTTGGAGCGCTCGTCGAAGAAAATTATGACTTTCTTCAAGAAGAAAAGAAGAGAGTGATAAAGAGAAAATCCAGGAAGATGCGGATATTTGCGGACAGTCACGGGCGAGATGTAGCAGCAAGCGTATTGGAGAGAAGCGGAGAAATGGAGGTCACTTCGACAGTAAAGCCAGGAGCACCCATTGCAGCGGTCACGAACGAGATGATAGGAGAGTGTGCAACCCTCACTTCAAAGGCCTATGCAGTAATCATCGCCGGAGCAAACGACATCTATAGAAATGAGAGTAAAAAGGTAATCAAAGATTTAAAGGGTACATTGCCATCCATGCTTAACACAAATGTCATTATTGTAAACATTCCGCAGAGATACGATTTAATTCCCAAATCATGTGTAAATGTAGAAATAGAGGCTACAAATGGTAAAATTCGTAAAATTTGTAAGAGTTTTCCAAATGTCCAAATTATAGATGTAAGTAAATTAGACAGGACGTTCCACACTCGACATGGCCTACACTTAAATAGGTTAGGAAAAGAGTATCTTAGTGATGAAATCTGCAAAATTGTAAATTCAAATGGTAAGAATAGTTCAACAGTAATATCTTTAGAGTGGAAGCAGGGAAACTTGTAAAAGAAGCCAAACGTGAGGTTTGGCATTCAGATCTTTCGATGTCAAATTTAACTGAGTGGAACAACGTTATTTCGGATTTGTCTAGCAACAATAATAATAACAATTATGATAATAATAATGTAAATAAATCACCAACACAAGCTTGCAAAAGTAACAAATTTAAACTTTACCACCAGAATGTTCAGTCTCTCTATAATAAAATTGATTACATAAATCTAATGCTTAAAAATGAACTTAAAGACATCTCAGCACTATGTATTTCAGAACATTGGCTGAAAGAGGAACAACTAGAATTAATTCAATTCCAAGGGTTTATACAAGCTAGTAAATACTCTAGAACTAATATTAGCCATGGTGGTACTTGTATCTACCTAAGAAATAATTTAGATCATGAACAGTTAACAGCTTATGATTATCTAATTATGGAACAGGATTTTGAATTCTCTGCCGTAAAAATACAGCAGTTTAAGTTAATAATTGTATGCGTATACCGTTCTCCGTCAGGAAAGTTTCCTTTATTTATAGATAAATTAGAATTGTTACTCAATAACATGAGCAAAGTAAATTTCGATATAATAATTTGTGGGGATGTAAATGTGGATTTCTTAAAAATTTGATAGAAATTTTGAATTATTAACACAGTTACAAATTTCCTATGGACTGAAACCTACAGTAAATACCCCCAACAAGAATAACAAAATTTAGTAAAACCACTCCTGATCAAATTTTTTTAAATACAGATAAATATCACCATTCAATAGAAGTCTATTGTCCGGGATTTAGTGACCACCTTGGACAAATACTGAGTTTTGAAGTACCCGAAACAATCAATAATAATGATAATGGAGTAAAATCAAAGTGCAGGTCAATCACTGAAACAAATGTTACATATTTCAATGACTTATTAAATAAGGAAACATGGTCAGAAATTTATAAACTGGAAAATGTAAATGATAAATTTAATGCATTTAACAGTACCCTAAAACACTATTTTGAAACAGCATTCCCCTTTAGACAAAGAACTGTTCAAAATAACAAAACTAACAACTGGATAACAACAGGGATTATAAACTCATGTCAAAGAAATAAATTTCTACACAAATTATATAAACAATACCACACAACACCTGAATTCAATTTATACTAAAAAAAATCACTAGCATATTAAATAAGGTAATAAGACTCGTAAAGAAAATGCATAATGATAATTTTATTTCCCAATCATCTAATAAAAACAGGGCTATGTGGTCCGTGATAAAGAAAGAAACTGGAAAATCTGCTAAAATACAAAGGAACATTACACTGACCAGAAATAATAAAGTGATAAACAATCCAGAGGAAATAGCAAACACTTTCAATGACTATGCTCTGGAAATTACACAAAAATTATTAAATAAATCACAGGTAAATACACTAAATTCTAATAATAAAATAAATATATGTAGTGATTCTTTATTTATAAATCATGTCACAAGTGAAGAGGTAAGAATAGTTATAAAAGAGCTAAAACATAAATTTTGTGCTGGCATTGATGGCATCCCAGATGCAATTTTAAAGAAATGTGCAGAAAATATAATAAATCCACTTACACACTTAATAAACAGTGCAATTCTCTCAGGAACATACCCGGATATTTTGAAGTCATCAAAAGTAATTCCAGTGCACAAAAACGGTTCAAAAGAAGAATTAGATAACTATCGTCCTATTACCTTACCAACTCGTATCGCAAAAATTGTGGAAAAAATCCTGTATAGGAGACTGATAAGATTTATAGAAAAAAATATCAAACTCACAACATGGATTCAGAACGGAAAAATCTACACAGACAACAATTTATGAATGTATTAATAATATACTGAAATTAATTGACAATAAGGAACATGTAACTGGCCTATTCTTGGATTTATCGGAAGCATTTGATGTTGTTGACCATAAAATCCTCCTTACAAACCTAAATCAATATGGTATTAGAGGTCTAGCTAATAAATGGATAGAGTCTTACTTAACAAGGCGTAAACAAATAGTAAGCTTGAGACACAAGGATGATGGAACCAAATTACTTAATGAAACATTGTCCAATGAGGGAATTATTAAATTTGGAGTACCCCAGGGATTGGTTTTGGACCCATTACTCTTCCTTCTATATATCAATGATATAACACAGAACGTTCATTCACATAAGGAAATTTTGTTTGCGGACGATACAACACTCGTAATAAAAGGTGAAACTAAACAGGTTATACAGCAGTCTGCTGACCCCGTTACAGGAGAGTTAACCAAATGGTCACAAGATAATCGCCTCATAATAAACTATAAAAAACAGTATGTCAAAATTTCCACACTATACAGAATAGGAATCGTGCGAAGCCCAATATAACATTAAATGGTCATCAAATAGAAAATAAATCAGAAACAAAGTTTTTAGGACTATGGATACAACATGACTTGAAATGGAATAAACATATACAATATCTGAATACAAAACTGAACTCGATGAGCTTTGCGTTACGTATTTTGAAAACCTGCACTAGCATGCACACATTAAGAAATACTTATTTTGCTAATTTCCATTCATACTTAAGATATGGGGTCATATTTTGGGGTATGTCGCCAGATGTACTAAGCACGTTTAGGATACAAAAGAGGGCGATTAGAATTATGGCAAATGTAATCACTAGAGAATCATTTAAACTCTGTTTAAAGATTTAAACATTCTCCCTCTGCCCTGTATATATATCTTTGAGAGTATTATGTTTTGTAAAAAGAATTTAATAAATAAGGATGTTTTTCTTAAAACAAACAATGATGTTCATAGGCATAACACAAGACAAAATCAAAACATTCATATTTCACACACACACACACACACACAAGCATATATCAAAAAGGATCTTATCACACAGGAGTTAAATTATACAATAAACTACCCCAGTATATAAAACTTGCCCCAAAATTAAAAACCTTTGATAGAATGTTGAAAGCGTATCTGCAGTGCCATTGTTTTTACTCTGTAGTTGAATATCTTATTGTATAGAAACGATGAAATCTATAATTATATTTTACTTTTCTATTTTAATTGTAATACCTAGCTGTAAGTTGTTGTATTTATAGAATTAAGTTTTCATATTATGATAATAGAATAAGGTGTAAATAGTTGTCCAATAAGATTGTATTTCTTATGATCTGTTATTATAATAAGTTATAAATAGTTATAGTAATAGTATTACTGTATTTACCTATTAGTACTTTTATTCTATAGATGTAAATTCTGACGTGTCCTATATCAAAAATGTATTGTATACATGTATTTGATCAAATGGATTTAATAAAACTATCTATCTCTCTATCAGTACATCTACTATCCCCCAGGTGGTATCTGCCGTCATCGGATCAAAATAGACATCTTTTCAGGTGACCTAATTTTTTTTCTGGCAGTGTATGTGGCTTTTTAGAACCTGGTAAGCACAAAAACAACACGATAGCCAAGCAAATTTCAATTATTTAAGATGACTTTCCAGGCGATTCAATCATTTCAGCACAGTGAATCTTCATTTAGAGTTAATTAATAGTACATAGGAATCTAATTTCTTCAAAAATTCAAGATGGCCGAGTGTAAAATAACAGAAGTCTAGCATTTGACTTTTCTCTTTTCCAAAATTACAGAAGTCTAGCATGTGACTTTTCTTAAAATTAAATCCTGTGACTTATTACAGAAAGATGCCATCTCTAAGTGAAGAGTCATGATTAACCGATACTGGAAGTTTTATTTATTCACATTTTACGGCCTGCATTGGACCACATTAGTCTATACAAAGGATTTTTGAGTTTCTTTATGAACCCAGTACTTCTCCATTCTGTCGGATTGCAGTCTTCTTGCTTCAGTCCTATTGCCCGTCGATTGATCTTGGTTGGCAGTGTGCTTAGTTTATCTGTTTTTTTTAAATCCTCAACAGTAAATTGGGAATTGTAGCATGTCCAGCGCAAAGGCATTTGAAATTATGTTTTTCTGCGAAATATAACCACTGGCATATACAGCTTTTCTCAGAAGAGTGACTTTGGTTTATGTTGCAGGGCTGTGGAATGGGCAAGGTGAAGCAGTGATAGCGAGAAATTTACTCGTGCCGGTGAAGCGCAGCCCTACCCTGCCTATTTCTGAGCAGTGCAGCACGACAGCACACTAGCACTGCAGCGCTTAGTCGCACAAGCACTGTCCATTTGACCGAGTACTGCAGTACGTTTAGTACCGAGCTCACTAGAGCCAACATTTAGTATTATGCGTGTGGTCTGCCATGTTCATAACGTCTTTTGTGCATGCGGAGGACAAAAATAGTATAGTGGGAGAGTCACACATTAATGAAACAAACCGAAGACGTATCAAACATGATATTTGGACGTACATGTATCTGCAGCAAGGATACAGGAATTTGCATACTTTTTGGGTGATGCAGCAGGTGCAGCGAGATATAGTAGTCCTAAAAATGGAATCAAGCATATTGGTAATCATGCATGTGACAGTAACAGGGGCCGGTATGGAATCAGGAGAGTTAAAATATTTTTTTAAAATTTGTTGACATATCAAAACCCAGCCGAAGTAGCTACACACGTTAACGTGCATTGTCAGACTACTGCGAACTCGAAAGACCACACGCAACCACTTTATACATTACCACATTCATTTTATTTGTCATTAACTCCTCTCGTGAGATTAGCGTCATGAAGGGCATCTATCCGTAAAGTCATTCCCACAAGGAAACTGTTTCACCACATCCCCTACCTCATAGCAACCGGAATGATTATGGGTAGAACCCAAAAACTACATTAGGACTATAAACCTGTATTTCAATAACAATATTCTGAATTCACCAACTGACTAGATAGATGCTGTTCAGGGATATGAGAATTCGTGAAACATTCTTTAGTACATTCATCAGGATTTTAAAATGAAAAATATTCAATCTCAATCTAAGGTACTGCGCCCGAATTCCTCTAGACCACAGTCCCAAATCCGCGCAGATGGTAAAAGGATCGTAGGAAATTCAACACCCGGCTAAGAGTTGTACAACTCCTACCGGACTAATGACTAGGGAACCCTAGGAACACACATATACAACTCTAACTATACTACTAGCTAGTTGCATACAGAACAGAAAAATAAAAGATAGAGCACTAATGAGCAACTCGGCTCTCGGGCGTTAAGATGAAGTGTCGATCGGCTGTCTGCATCTAGCTAGCGGTGTCGTTATAGCGTAATTAAACATTGAATCAAGAATCAGTTCTATAAAACTTAACAAGAATAAAAATACTACGCTTGCCATTTATTGACAAAATATGAAACGACATAACACTTTATGTCCCCAACACCAATAATAAAATTGAAATAAAATCACTATTTAAAATGAAATATCTACGCCTCATTTAGGCTTGATGCGTTTAATAAGTGTCTCTCCTGCATCATTTCACATATGAAAAATATATCTTGCTCCGAGATATTTGTAAACACACATTATTTAAATTCAGGACACTAATATCTGCCCTACCTGTTCACTAAAATTATACTTTAACGTTCCATAATAACAGACATACTCCCTACGTAATACATCCGTTAAAGTCCTTTAAATATAATGTCAAGTTTCCAAATGCTATTAAAAATGGTTAATAATAATGATAACAAAATATTTACACTTATTTACATGATAGCGACCCACACGATTTCATAGTATCTGTCTCCAATTTACTGGAGTTCATTTCACAACTTTTCTCCGTATTTCACAACTTTTTCTCCGTATTTCACACAATAAAACTGGTCATTATAGGTATTTATGCGTCAATTCCAGGTGAATCATAGACACAAACAATGAAGTTAATATCTCATCACTTAAGTGTACAACTCCGGTATCCAATAAGTTAATAATTTTTCAAACTTGCAACGCATGACTATTCAGATAAGCTCTCAAACCAAATATCGAGTGTGTGTGGCATTAACCCTCACTTCCCACTCTCATCTTCTCAAAATACAAAATACGGCTTCTCTTAATCAACACAAAATATTGCAAAACCTTTCCACTCAAATTCTTAATCTCACATTTCATATCATCGCGTCTCTGTTACGCCTCCATCAATATAATTGCATCTCATTAATATTTCCTCTTTAGCACTTTTACAAAACTTCTACGGTTCCATATCAACTACTTTCATCAAAGTATGATATTCTGTATTCCTACTAGAAATCACAAATGCAATATCTTTCATGAATACACTACTCCTCCTTCCACAAAATCCTCTATCGATTATACAATTCCGTGCTATGTTTAAAACTTTTCCACTTAAATTCTCTATCTCATAATTTTATCGCACAACCTCTCCACAATTCTTACTACCATAACTCATCTCATACTTCCTTCTCTGCTTCAAATATTTCCTTGTTATAATTTCTCGCTTAACTCTGAATTTTAAGTCTGCTTGCGTCTGTTATGTAAATAACAATTACCTTTCCTCACGTTTCTGTTAACAATAGATGCCAATATCCTTCCTTCCATTTCACATTATCATTTATAACAAATATACATTCATAACATTCTATAATAGCGTTTCTTATTTAGTTATGCCTTCAACTATCGCATACTGTCCTTTTTCGTACAACAAAGCTTCTGGGTTTTACAATGTCATTATCTTCCTTTCATACTGGAGTTCTTTCAATGCCAATATTGAATACTCCTATTAACAATTTCGTTTTATACTTAGTATTCTCGTTTCTGAGATGAATAAACTCTTTATTATAGGATTCTCATGTCCTTCCTTTCTCTGATATTACGTTATAAACTATTCACGTTTGTCAAACACATGACTGTTCTCTTTCTCTGATATTACATTTTATTTATTACAAATTTACGCTTCTCCTCTCATGTTTCAATATATATATGGTCGTTCTCCAATGTTACAACAAATTTACGGAATATACGTGAGCAATCGTAACGAAATTAACTGTAAGTGAAATCTAAACGTTCTAAAATGACAGTGAAAATACTAACGATGTCTAAGATCATCGAACAAGCCTTCAAAATACGTCCGAGTAACGTATGAAAATAACTATAGAATTTACTAAAAACTTTCAAGACAATACAATAACATGGGTTATAAATGCAAATATGTTGGTCAACATTCTGGAATAACGTGTACAAGAACTAACTACAGATGTGTGTAAAATTGCACTGGTCTACCTTCCCTTTGAGATCGCTGGTGACAGACCTGATGATGTTTCTGTCCATGGAATTTCTCCCACGTCTCTGGTATGCGGCACGCCTCCGCGGACTGGTTTCGTTATGTCATCTCGGCTATGTCTGGATTTCACTGCAGGTGAATGCCCTGGGATGTTGTCTCCAAACCGGTTCCCAGTTGGAAACTCGTCTGCCTACTTGCTTCCTCCGTCCTTGGCGATGACACGACCCCCTCGCAGCTCTTGGTGGTTGGCGCTCCCCAGCTCCAGATTCTCCGCTTTCTCCATCACGAATCCCGCTCGTCTCTTCTTAGATCTCGATGTTCATTGAAGTCGGTAGCTTGCAGGTTCTTTCCAACGCAAGAAATCACCTCCATAGTGTGAATTTCTTTGGTAGTAGCTTGTAGCGTTATGTGAGCGAAAACTGCGATGTTCTGCAGCTCGCTGCTCATATTGCTATGTTATCTGGTCATTTCTGGATTTCGCTAGTTAGCATAGCTTTACGTTCCCAACATAATGAAGTTAGAACATTCTCCTAACCGCTAAATGATGTGAAGTCGTAGTTTCTCCCCTCCGACCTGTTTCCTTATACATTCTTGTGTAGATTGATGAAATTCTTACTAGATAAAGTCTCACTTCTTCTGACTTCCTTCCTGTGTAGTTACGTGTGCGATGTTTCACTTGAAACTTTCAAATACCATATCACGACGTATATTTCTTCTTCAAATGCAGTAATAATACTTATTCTTAATACTGTTAACTAATGATGCTTAATTTTCCATTTCGATAGCTTGTTGCTTCATCTTGAAGTCTCAGGTTCACAAAGACCTTTGTCTGTATACTTCTCGAAGAGTAAAAATTATAACGTCTTGCCTCCTCGACTGTCCAAATAGAAAGAGCCTCGTCTCTTGGCGTCTGCTAGCCTCGTCGATCAGATTTCCCCCGCAAATCTGGTCAACTAGCCTCCAACCGCTATGAAAATTTACTGATTTAAACATAACTTCTCTCTCAGCCATTTAATTCAATGTCCGTCTTGCCAGTTAAATTTCTTTTTCTCTGCTGGTGAATTCAATATGTAACACTCTCATAATATATTAAAGTAATGATTTTAATGTTTATTCATTTCTTAGTATTCAAACTGTTCTCTCATTGGTCATTAACAAATTCTGGCGCGTTCTCGACACGCGTGTGTTCCCCCACTCTAGACCGTGGCGTGTGTCTGACCTCAAGTCGACCTTGCTTCCTCTCCCTCGGCTCAAAACAGGTTTCTCGCGGCTAACATCGACTAGAAGTGTAGATTTCCAGGACTGTTCTCCAATCATTTATGCTTGGTTAAAAATTACCAAGTCATAAAATTTCCATTATTTCTCGAAATAAAAATATTTCTCTAGGCGAAATTTTTTCCAATTGCTTATTTAATCATGATCTTCCATCCAGACTGCAAATTATATCCATAATTCCAAATTTTAAATATGCTATTCTTCTGAGGTGGTCCTCAGTTCATACCTCATCCTGACTTCTTCTCTCAATTAGACATGATTTCGAGCGCAGTACTGAACTCGAATTTATCAGTGACAATGAAAATGCATCAACAGAGATTCGAACTGTGTCACAAGATAATTTTATGCTTGGAAATTAGGTCGTGATATGAGTTACTTTTCTCACATAATAAGAGTCTGTGATGTGAAAGAAAGTATTTGTCAAGTTTTAAGTGTATAGAAAAGCTTTTATTTGAAGAATGGTAATTTTATTATCTGAATCATTATAACCAAGGATGAATGACTTTCAAACGAGGCTGATTTATGACAAGTTACATGGCAAGACAGTCACAGAACCGGTTTGTGCACGTCAGACTACCGTGTTCGGAGAGCTCGATGACGACACGCGCAAGGGTGACAAGGAGAGGAGATATCAGCACACGACACTATTTTGATAGCAAGGAACAATGGAAATTGACATAGCAACAGTTCAACCAATCAAAATTATTTACAGTTCCGAGAGACTAAATTGTTATAATATTTAAATATTAATATTATGAGTAACTGAAATACACTAACATCAAG
Source organism: Meconema thalassinum (assembly GCA_946902985.2). Lineage (NCBI taxonomy): Eukaryota > Metazoa > Arthropoda > Insecta > Orthoptera > Tettigoniidae > Meconema > Meconema thalassinum. The sequence goes on along the minus strand of OX336389.2, from coordinate 881,241,161 downwards.
AGAATAATAAATGAAATTTATCTATCAAAACAGAATTTAAGTTGGAATACAACAATGGCAGATATGAGTAAATAAGTGATATTATTAGGAGGAGTGAGGCTAGCGACGCCATTTTTGAGCGGGGAACAGAGCCCAGGAGACTAGCAGGACAGGACGAGGAGAATCACTCTATATCACATCGTTTGGTCGAAGTCAGACCTCTTTTAAAACAGTCACTCCAAGAAAAGTCGAATAGATTGGACCGAGGAAAGAAGAAATACTTTGACGGAAGGAGACGAGTCGCTCATAGTCAACCAGGAGCGGAGGCTCCGTTGAAACACATTATAGTAATATACAGAAGAAGATTTGCAAATAACTACAGTATTATAAGCAGTATATTTCGAACACATTACTACGAAAGAATAAGTAGAGATCCTTACTACAAATATTCACTGTACAATAAGTGATATATTACTGAGATTTTACGAAAACGCAGCGAAAGCATTCTACAAACATTTTATCATCGCAATTCGACAGAACTATTAAAAAATGCTTTCTATATCAAGTCGGAGGGGAAGGATCCCATGCAACATTTCACTTGAGATTGTGGAGATGTATTAACTTCATCATGGAGGGGAGTTAGCCTACACTGATTGAGTGAAGTCCAGAGATGATCATATAGCAACGATGGAACTTGACTGCAAGAACATCAGCAGTAAGCTATAATCACAAAACATAATACTACTACATAAGGTTCCAATGTCACTTCGGAATCCTTATCGTAAGCATATTGCAACATATGATTACTATCATAATCTACCAGAGAGGTGACGTCAGAAGAGAAATTCGCAGAAGTCATAGGACTCGGAAGCGTAAGCGGTTTCTAGACCGGTGGTCGAGAAGACTGAAGATCCAGACAACCACGCTGTTCCAATTCAGGGAGAGCCAGAGTGCAGAGCTGTGTCCCGCTTTCTGCCAGCCAGCAGCCGACACCTGCAGAGAGGAGAGCGAGCGCGTGCATTTTAAGAATGCGAGCATGCTTTCTGAAGTATGCTGGCGTGTGCCAGACGCACGTGGCAACATTCCAACGTTTCCAGACCACAGGTTTCCACCGAAAACGATTCAACTCAAGGTAGATAAGTGATTTTTCATCAGCTATTTAGTTAGCAATGTTTTGGGGATATTTCAGTGATTGACCAGCATATTCATGTATATCCTACTCCTAACTCATGTTGTTATTGTTGCTAATTTTTTTCGAAAATTTCACAGTAAACTTTTTAAGTCAACGAGTTTCGTTTTTGACATTTTGATGAGAATTCGTCTTTAACAATTTCGATTTTCGTTTAGCAAACCTACGATTTTAAATCTATCTGTTTTATCAAAGAGTGAAATAATTTCGTTAGTTCCGAGCGTAATTATTTGTCAGGATTGTTCGACAATTTCGTTTAATGAGTTCAGCTATGCTTCGAACATTATTGTAAAGCTCATAATTGAGACATTGTTATAGTCAGATTTTTGAACCTGAGAATGATCAAAGAGAGAAGATTAGTGGATTGATGACAATAAAGCCAGTATTGTTTATGATGACAGAAAACTCATTGTTGGAGTAGTTCTAACGATTGTAAAGAATTTATAAGCATATTTTTGTGAAAGAAGACTAGGTGTGATGGTGGAAATCAACATATAGTCAAGTCGAAGTCAGGGAAGACTAATATGAATTTATTTATTCATTTGAATGATCCAGAACGTGAGGATATGAGTATATTTTATTACATTGCGAATACGTGCAGACTAAACTCAGAAGGATATTTTATTATGTAACAAAGTTTAAGATTGAATTTGGAAATGGAAATAACTAGTATTTAACAACGAAGAGTATAAAAAGCTGTACGATGAGATTAAAGATTTGATATTGGAACAAACAAGGAATTATAAAGCACGACGTTTGTATAATCGGTAGAATTTATGTATAGTAGGAGGAGTTTCTTTCTTGAAAGATATTACAGTGGTAATAATGAATAGGGATACTGAATCTCTTGCCTTATTGGAATGTAGTTGAGATGGTCTTAGAATTTTGTGATAACGTGCTACGTCGAATATGAAGAACGTATTGTTGAAAGAAGCGTAGGGTAGACGCTCATAAATTTGTTCACTATCTGTGCGAGATGAGGATAGTCAATACAGCAATAAGTACAGTATGGTAACGAAGTTTTGTGGATTATTGAAGTATGTAGAGGGAGGTGTGAGTAGTGAAGGTCAATGCCACGCACCTAAAATGTTATATTTGCAATCTGAGTAATCTAGCATCGTCGTTTATTTTATTAGAAGTTAATAACTGGATGGGTATTCATGAACAGTAATTAGCTTAACTGCTTCATACTTATGTTCAATTGGACATGACTAAGTATTTTTAAAATACGTAAACTAGAGAGGTATTTTGTATTCTGAAATAGAGAGTGGATTTTGAGGAAGATTCAATATAGTAGTAGGAGAGGAGAGATATCGTGCAGGACGCGATAATGTAAATAACATATATTTGTGTAAATAATAATCAATATAATATTTAAACATTTTAAGTGTAGATTTGGAAAGATAGTTCGAGGGTGTGAAATGATGTATTAAATAGGGAGATATTTGTAATAAGCGACATTTGTTTTTACAGTTCTATAATTTGATGGAATTTAAAGAACTACACGGCGATCAATAAGTTTGTTCATTGTGGAGGAAAGTCTAATACGATGTGTTATTTGAAGTAAACATGTACTATTTTGTGGAAGAGGACTTAGTGAAGTCTGGACCATATCAGAGATTGATATAATTCTTAGATAAAGGATTCATAATCCTATTTGATTTTTAGTTGTGTCTTGAAAGACACCAGTTCATTTTATTCGAGAGAGGGCCATATTTTTGTATTGTCCTTAATTAAATAAACATCGCAAGCACTGGTTAGTCTGCTTGCCTATTTTTCTAAGAACTGATCTTTTATTCATCGCTTAATTGACATAGGATAGTACTACTAGTTAGGTACAGGCGCCTTTTTCGACATATTTTTAACCTTAACACCACTCAGATCCAAGTTTCTCGATCTACCTTTAATTTTTCTATGGTTAGGATATTGTATGTAACTAGTTGGTAGTACTATCGTGTGGTTCTTATGCGTCGAGGGTTCCCTAGTTGTTCGCCTAGAAGGGAATTGTTGATTTATCTGGCTGGGTATCAACGTTCCTGCAATCCATTCCATCCTCGCGGATAGTACGTGGTGACTACGCGGAATTCGGGCACATAGGTACTTTATTATTTGGTCGCCCAACTTTAGGGTCCATCGACAGTGTCGATAAGGATACGCCAGGTGATATTTCGTAATCACGGTCATATTTGAGGCAAGTTTGGTGTGAGACATAGTCGAGTTTTAGAAATTTGTAAATGCCGATCCCAATTTGAAGTATGTTAAAGTGAATAGATTTCGACAAATTTGAGGAATACATATAGTTGTGAGGCATATTTTTTACTGAACCAGTCAATGAGATTTTGATCAAGTAATGGTAATTGTAAAGGTAAATTCAGTGTCAATTTTTGTAGAACGGTAGAATTAAGTAATGAATCGAAGTCAGTATCGAGAAATACGATGAGGTAGGGATTGTAGATCGTAAGTTTAGGCGTTATGATTTAGGGATAGGTTTTATTGAAATATTACACACTTATATAAAACATGTTATGTTGGTCATCCTGGAATTTCACCATATTAGTGTAGTTGATACTCCCCATTTTTCTCAATTGTAAGAAGATATGTCGACGGCTGACATGACCTTCATAAGGTCCATGTTAGAGAAGATGCAGGAGAACCTGACTGGGTTAACTGGAGACCTGGACGCCCTACACAAACTGACACGCGAAAGCACAAAAAAGATAGGCAGGGGAATTAAGGACTCAGCAGCTACTGTTAAATCTGAGATGAAGGCAGACTTAGTTGTAGCTCAATCCCTTACCAAATCTAGCATCACATTAGTATAAGGAGAGTGTAAGAGAGCACGAGAGTAAGATAGGAAGGCTCGAGCAGAGATGAAGAAATCTCTACAGAAAACTCAGACATCCTTAGAGAAAGCACAATAAGAAGCTAGTAAATCACAAGAAGAGGTTAAGGATTCCCTAGATACGGTCCAGAGAGAAAATAAAACCGTCTTTGATAAGATGAAAGACGATGTTTTCTTAACTAAAGCTGAAATAGGTTCACTTAGATCAGAAGTCACCAATAAAGTCCTAGAAACTAAAATAGCTAACAGCGAACATATTACAGAGCTACAGAAAATATTGCAAGGTAGTATAGACACTATTAAGGTCGATAACACGTAACATTTTGAAAACATTTCAGGTTCCCAAGAAAAACTTACGGACCAGTTGAACAACTTAAGTTGTACAGTTGGCGATCTCCAGTGTAAGTTATCAGATCAAAAGAAATTGATTACTGAGGGTATAAATGTTAATATTACAAAGTGTATAACTGATGCAGTGCAAAATTTAAAAGAAGATGTGTTAAAATCTAGCAGTGACCATATTTATGAAATGCATGCCAAAATTATTAAGGAGGTTAAGGAAATATAACTTAACACTAATATTCACGTCACTGGGTTAAGAGAGGAATTCGCTAAACGTATAGATGGATTTGAGGAATCTAATGCTACCACTCTTTTTTTTATATATATACCAAGTCAGCTAAGCTCCGGATGTACTGCAGCCTTGAGGCTTATTGTACTACCCTGTGTACTCAGCACCAGTCCATTATCCCTGTGTCTTTAATAAGATAATACAGTCCCATGATGGACTCTGTTTTAATTTCTTTTGGTTCAATTGTCGATCTCCCAAAAAGATTGAATCTTCTGCGATCAAGAGCTTCGCAAGAACAGATTATGTGATGGGCTGTCGCCGTTTCCTTCCCGCAATGTCTGCAGTCTAGGTTTCCTTTGATTATGCCCATTTTGTTTGGGTGATTTTTCACGGGAGCATGGCCCGTGAAAAGAGCCACTATGTATCTTACCTGATTTTTTTTACATCTGAGTAATTTTCCAGCTGTTTTCTTACATGGTTCATTGATGAACATTTTCCCATGTTTTATGCCAGGGTTAGTTTTCCATCCATCCCTATGTTCCTTTTTGATCCAGTGCTTAATAACTTCTCTTGTGGAGCATTTAGGTACTCCTAGAGCCGGCTCTGGTCCATAAAAGATTGTTGCCGCTCCCTTTCGGGCGAGTTCATCGGCCTTTTCGTTTCCATCAATGTCCTTGTGTCCTGGGACCCATATCAATTTGACGTTGTTATGTTCCCCCAGTTTAGATAGGGCATTAAGACATCCTTCCACCAGTCTTGAGTTCACTTTGGGGCTCATTGAAGCCTTCAGTGCTGCCTTGCTGCCTGGCTGTCTGAGTATATAATAATCTTCTTATTTGTATAAGATCTTTTTATATTTTCATATATGCATTATAGTATTGCATAAACTTCTGCCTGGAATACCGTGGGATATTGCTACCACTCTTAGTGAAATTGTTAGTAAAGCAGATAGAACAAAATCGAAAGACATAGATGAGATTAAACGTATGGTTGACGATATCAACACAGAAGTAGCTAAGATTAAGTCGAACCAAGATAAAGAAATAGTAGATTTAAATAAACGTCTGAAATCACTTTCTATCGGGGAAATCACTGACACATCAACCTTGAGAGCTGAAGTACCTGAAGATTTAAGACACGACCTAGCAAATTTCTTTAAAGAAAGAGATGAGAAATTGAGAGAAAGAGATGAATAAATTTGAATCCAGGACAGATAAGCAAGAGGACGATAGAGAAAATATTGACAGTCACATACACGGTAGACCATATAATACATTAGGTCCGGAGTGAGCTCATAGAGAATTTGAAGGAGTAGGAAGAACGTATGACCAGGGAATGTACAGAAACAATCCAAATGTTGTAATAATCAAAGGTCATACGGAAAAACCTGCTAAATTTACTGGCGAGGGAAATATCACCGCAGTAGAGTTCCTGCGTGATATGCGATATTATCTAGACAATAATAGAATCCCACAAGATAGAGAGATGAGGGCCGTAGAAGAGTATCTTGATTCAGAAGCTTTAATTTGGCACAGAGCATTCCGGTATACTTACCAGAACTATGAAGAGTTCGCGGAGGCTCTTCAAAAACGCTTCTGGAGTAAACAGTTGCAACAGGACATAAGAGCTGAAATCTATTCTAGGAAATACCCATATTCAGTACCAACACGCTACGCCAGCTTCTTTACTAGCCAATTAGCAAGACTCCGGTATTTTCAGACCCCATTAGCTTAATCAGATCTAATGCATGTTATATCACGTCAGGTACCAACGGAGGTGAGAAAACATTTAATCTCTTCAAACGTGAGTATACCAGAGGACATGGCCGAAATTTTGAGACATTTGGACCATACCAGTTCAGTGTCCAACGCTCAAAGAAACAGTAACACGGGTAATCAACGCTGTAGACAAGACAACCGCGAAATACATACTGTATTTGTTGACCAAAACCAGCAAACTGAACATAATCAGGACAGAACGGGTCCCGTAAGATCAAACAGTTTCGTAAGAAATAGGTATGAGCCAGGGTACAGAAGACCCAGAGAAGGTAGGCCTTACCAAAACAGATTCTGGAACAACGGACAGCGTAGGACTGGCTATCACTATAACAACAATGGTTTTAGAAGAAATGGGTATTTTGATCTTCAGAATAGAACGAACCAAGAAGGACATCCAAGATAGGCTACAGAAATTGGAATGATGATAACTTCAGGCGACAAAATCAACAACGTTCCCAGCAACAACAACAGAATGGATATCAGAATAGAGGTTGGAGAAATGGTAACAACGTACACAGATATTATGACGACAGAGAGAGGGAGAGTCAGGAATATAGGAAGAACATCAGAGGAAGAGAAGAAAGAAGTGGGCAGACACAGAATCAAGCCCAGGAATATATTGAACCTCAGCCATCTACCAGTCGAGAAGGACAGAAACAGGATAGAGGTGGGGTACAAAACAACCGCCATTTCAGAAACAGAAGTAGGAGAAGTAGGAAGCACAATACCAAAGCATGAGATCGCTATCAACGAGTTGTATCAAGTTACCGATGAAGACTTATTGTACGAGAGAGAGGAGCCCAAGAAAGGAAGTGTAGCAAGACTACCTATAATTTACATAGAGACAGCAGGACAGAGTCTCCGAACATTAATTGATACTGACGCCACTGCCTCGATCTTATCAGAGAGTAGTTTCTACAAGCTGAAAGCAGGAAAATCATAAATAGCTATGCCCGTTTCAACCATTCAAGTGAGAAGAGCTTTTAATGATAAGACGGTGAAATGCAAGGTACAGGCATTATTGGAATTGACTATCAATGGACATAAATATGAGCAGATATTTATAGTAATAAACCAGATAAGTTTTGATGCGATACTGGGTATCGACTTAAAACAAAGTCAGGAGCAGTCATAGACTTAAGAAATGGGATTACTAGATTCAATGACAGTCATAATGAGACAGAAGACTCAGAAAAACGGGAGATTGAGTACCTCATTGGAAATGAAATTAAAGAAGAAAATCTAGAGAAGATTGTCATGGAGGTAGAAGAAGAAAAACCAGCGCAGCTTGGATTAAAGATAGATAACTTCAAAAACTATCAAGAAAAGCTGGAAGCATTAATCCTGGATTATGTAGATATCTTCGATGAGGAACCTGGTCTGATAAAAGGTTTTAAATATCAGATTCGACTGACTGACAACACTCCTTTTCAATAGAAACTTTACCAAATTCCTGAAAAAAATCAAGCTGAAGTAGCCGAGCTCATAAAAGGAATGGAAAAGGACGGAATTATTCGAAAGCAAGCTACCCCTTACTTAAATCCTATTACCGTCGTGAAAAAGGCCGATGGAAGTTTAAGGGTGTGCTTAGATGCTCGTGGAATTAACCATCATTTGTTGAAAGAATATGACAGACCACCTAGGATAAGGGAACTACTAAGGAAATTCCGAGTAAAAACTTGTTTTTCCGTAATTGACTTCAGTTTTTATCAAATTGAGCTCACAGAAGATAGCAAATACTATACAGGGTTCTTGTTTAACCAGACCAGCTATGTATATGGAAGGGTACCATTTGGCCTAGTAAATTCAAGTCTGGCATTAATCAGAGCCTTAGACAGTAAACTAAGCGAATAAGTCAAAACGAATGTCATATGCTACGTGGATGACTTGATTATTTCATCAGAAACTCCAGAGCAACACTTACTTCATTTGAGAAAGCTATTTGAAAACCTGAGAGAAGTCAACATTAAGGTCAATTTCAACAAATGCCACTTTTTCCAAGAGAAAATAAACTTTTTAGGACATACGATAGATCAATTTGGCTATCATCCAAACAATGACAAAATTGAAGCAATCTTGAAATTCCCAAAGCCGAAGAAGATTAAGGATATCAGAACAATAGCGAGATTATGTCAGTTTTTCAGCAGTCACTGCCCTCGTTATTCCAAGTGATGCCACCAATTCATGAGCTTTTAAGAAAGAATAATCGATGTAAATGGGATCAAGCTGCAGAAGATGCTTTTATGCAGGCCAAAGAAATGTTGAAGAACAATATCAAGTTGGAGTATCCTGATTTCGAACGTTCTTTTATCGTAGAAACAGATGCTTCAAGAATAGGAATTAGTGCAGTCCTATATCAGAAAGTCCCTGAAGCAAACAATCACTACATCGCATTTCATAGTAGAAAATTACGATCCCATGAAGTAAATAACTTTAACACAGAACTGGAGGCATGAGCAGTCATTAATGCATTGCAACAGTGGAAAAAGATATTGTTAGGACTTCAAATCTTTATAAGAACAGACCACAAATCATTGGAATTCATGCTGAAGTCCGATTTATCTAGTGACCGTATGACTAGATGGACGATGTTTCTACAACAGTTCAATGCAACCATTATCCATGTGCCAGGAAAGGATAATCTACTAGCGGATATATTGTCAAGAAATCCCACGACTGAGTGCAATGTCAGAATCAATGTAGTCCAGACGGATGATGACCAAGAAACTTTGAATAAGTTTGGCAGGATAGCGACATTTCAAAGGAAAGACGCATTTATTAGGAATATGTATAAGTTGCTGACAGGAAGAATGACTATACAAGATGCAAATTACCTGGAAACTAGGAAGTAGTCCAGACATTTTGTCTTAGGAGGGAGTATTATTTGTAAATATGTCAATGCAGATCACACGAAGATGAGAGTTGTTATTCCACCTGAACTAATTGTGCCAGTCATCTGGTTAGTTCACAAAAGCATTGGACATGGTGGACTGGACAAAACTTGTAGTACCGCTCAGGAAAATTTTTATTGGACAAATATGAGGGAGTCCATTGCAATTGTAGTTAGATCTTGTGAGTTATGCCAGAAGAATAAATACAATTCTGAGCTATTGTTTGAAAAAACCAAGGCGATTATCCCGACAAATCTTTGGAATTGTTTAGTAAAGTTATATTTGGACCAGCACCCAAGAGTATAAGGGGCAACCAGTATATACTTGTCACAATGGATGTTTTCTCCAAGATTGTGATACTTAATCCTATGCAAAAAGCCACAACGAAGACAGTTATTTATCATTTGGAGAGGAACGTGATCCCGAAACTAGGAAAGCCAGAAAGACTACTGACGGACCACGGAACTCAGTATACGTCCGCAGAATTTGAAGAGCCATGACTAGACTGGATATTAGTCATATCTACAGTTCTATCCGAAGTCCACATACAAATCCGATTGAGAGGGTCATGTTGGAATCTTCGAAGTACATATGTCTATACAGTTCTGAGAACCATGCCAATTGGGTGAAGATAGTCCCATTAATCGAGTTTTGTATCAACAACACCCATCACGAGAGTACGAATGAAATCCCTAGCATGTTACGTTTTGATGAGAAACCCATTAGGCCGTGGAACGGAATCTTCAGTATTCCGGAAGATATCGAACCACCGATGGAACAAAGGATAGAAAGAGCACGCGAGCACTTGAACAAACAGTCGAAGTAAAGATTGAAGAGGACCCGAGGGAAGAGATTTAGCCGTCCACTGAACGTACGCGATCTTGTCTTAATAAGAATTCCGGTTAAGGCCGATGTTTTGAGAAAAGTCTATATAAAATTCTCGACTCTGTTCCGGGGACCCTTCAAAGTAGCCAGAGTATATGGTAATAACTGCTACTTGATTGTCAGGATGAAAGACAACCACCCAATAGGAAAATATAATCACTCAAAGTTAAAGAGATTTTATCCTAAAATCCAATAAAAGGGATAAATTCAACTACAGTAATGAATTGGAATAAACTGTATTAAAAGAAAGTAAATGCTTTACTTTCTATTGAAGTCGGAAGGGGATTTGTCCTCGAATTTACCAGTGACAATGAAAATGGATCAACAGAGATTCGAACTGTGTCACAAGATAATTTTATGCTTGGAAATTAGGTCGTGATATGAGTTACTTTTCTCACATAATAAGAGTCTGTGATGTGAAAGAAAGTATTTGACAAGTTTTAAGTGTATTGAAAAGCTTTTATTCGAAGCTTGTTCATTGTGGAGGAAAGTCTAATACGATGTGATATTTGAAGTTAACATGTAAAATTTTGTGGAAGAGGACTTAGTGAAGTCGGGAACATATCCGAGATTGATATAATTCTTAGATAAAGGATTCATAATCCTATTTGATTTTTAGTTGTGTCTAGAAAGACACCAGTTCTTTTTATTTGAGAACGGGACATATTTTTGTATTGTCCTTAATTAAATAAACATCGCAAGCACTGGTTAGTCTGCTTGCCTATTTTTCTAAGAACTGATATTTTATTCGTCGCTTAATTGACATAGGTTAGTACTACTAGTTGAGCCTCCGTGGCTTAGGCGGCAGCACGCCGGCCTCTCGCCGCTGGGTCCGTGGTTCAAATCCCGGTCACTCCATGTGAGATCTGTGCTGGACAGAAGGGAGGCAGACAGGTTTTTCTCCGGGTACTCCGGTTTTCCCTGTCAAAATTTAATTCCAGCAACACTCTACACTATCATTTCATTTCATCTGTCCTTCATTTAATCATTGCCCCAGAGGAGTGAGTCAGGCCTCGGCAGCCGGCACAGTTCATATCCTCGCCGCTAGATGGGGGCTTCATTCATTCCATTCCTGACCCGGTCGGAGACTGGAAGCAGGCTGTGGATTTTCATTTTCAGTACTACTAGTTAAGTACAGGCGCCTTTTTCGACATATTTTTAACCTTAACACCCCTGAGATCCAAGTTTCTCGATCTACCTTTTATTATTTCCATGACTAGGATATTGCATGTAACCAAAATATTATGTGTTCTCGAGCTTGAAGGTTGTTTGTGAAGTAACCAATAGACCTACATAAAATCCAATAGCATCATCATTTTCGTCGTCCTGTTTTACGTTAGTTCATTTAGGTTTGGAATTTTTAATTTATATTTTAATATTTTTTCGCAGTTGGAACACAAAAAGTGCCCGGTTTTAAGAGTGTTTCAACCATGCGTCACATTTAAGAATTATTATCTCACAAACCCGTCATCAAATCGAATCCAAATTTTAACACAATATACATTGGAATGTTTGTTGTATAACATTAATTTTAAAATTTTGTGTGTCCAAGAAACAAAGTTGTTATCATATTTGTAAAGTAACTTTTTCTCGGCTCGGGATGGGTTGAAAATGTAGTTCTTGGTCGCGTTGTAATCCTTATACATCAAAAAGGTATGCTGTATGATTGTGAAATACGTACATTAATTCACTTATTTTGTATCGGTTTGTATTTGTACAGGGAATTAAGACATGGTTCACCAGTTAGCCACTCCGCTGAAAGCTGTACAGCGTTGCCAAGATGGGCTCCATCACGAGTCATGGCGCGCCTCGCTCGGAAGTGATGGGCTCCATATCCATGGACGTTGCTGTCTTCCGTGTGTTAAAGGAGTATTGGAAGCAGAAAGTTCATCAATGGAGGTTGAATCATTTGGAACAACCAGTGCTGAAGAAAATCCACTTTGCACCCTTGCTGGAAGAAGCACTGGCTGAATCTATTACGCCTTCCATCTTGCAGATTTTTTTTTTTAGGAAAACTGGACTTGTTCCATGGAATCCAGAGGCTGTGGACTACTCAAAAATTCCATCAGTGAGTGATTATCATTCACCCTCCGTTACATGTTATCAAAGTTCTAGAACACCCGAGGAGAAACGAGCAGGATTAGAATTTCTTGAAGAATATATTGAGAAAGAAAAACTTGGATGTTTCCAGGCGATTACTGGTGTGTGGGAAGGAAATGTGAATGACCACTCTATTTTTGGTATGGAAAAAGATGAAAGAAGATTGGGATAATTCAAATAATTTCCAGTTAATTAAAACTAGTCACACAGAAGAAAGTCAAAATAAAGAAGTAGAAGAAGAAATTGGCATGGTAGATCAAAACCAAAATAATGAAGATCATAGAACTGACGTAGTAAACAAAGTTAATGAAGAAGTTGTCGTATCAGGCCAAAATCAAAATAAGGAAGAAGGAACCAGCATGGAAAAACAAAATAATAAAAAAGAAACTGGCATGGCAAGCCAATGTGTTACACCAAAGAATGTAACTGGAAATCCTCATGTTAAGCAATATACTTCATCTGGTGGAAGTACTAACAGCATATCAAACAATTTCATACCTTCCCCATTTGAACGTGCATTATTTTGGCCAGGAAATACAGAAAAGGCAGGGAAAAGTATATCCAAAGAGAAAATTCCAAGTGTAGTTACATCCAAGCAATGGCTGGAGTACCATGAGAAGAAGATGGAAGCTAAATTACAGAAAGAGAAACTAAAAACTGAGAGAGCAGAATCACGAAGACTAAAAAGAGAGCAAACTGTGATTGCTAAGAAACTTAAGATGCAAGAGAAAATAGAGAATCGCAGAAAATCAAGAGTCAACAAGAGAAGAAAAATGTTCCTCAGACTCTGAAGATGATGAAGAATGGAGTGAGTCGGGTAGTAGCATGGATGATGTTAGTTTGCTACATGATGATGACGATGAGCTCTATACATCTGATGAAGGGGAAGTAGCAAGTGCAAATAAAAATGTATCGAAAAAAGAGACAGAAACTGATGACGAAATTAAGAAAGTGTCCTATAAGAAAGGTGATTTTGCCCTAGTTTCTTTCCCTGGGAAGAAGAAAGTTTTTAAATATGTTTGCATCATTCAGGATGTATTTGAAGTTGGTGAAATTAATATAATGGCACTGAAATCTTGCAATAGGAACAAGAAAGTGTTTCAGATTGATGAAAATGATATCAGTGTTATTAGTAAATCACATGATGCTTCTACTACTATTCTTTTTATATATTTTTTTACTATTCAATAAATACGGTGGATTGCAACGAAAACCACATTCAAAAGTCACAAAGAACCACAAGATTAATTTACTTTGTACTCATCATTAAATTTTATTCTTAAATATAAAATATGCAGCATTTCATTTCTTTATGTGTCAACTACCGGTGCCTTTACCTTAGTGCCAAAAATACGAAGAAATGTGTACTATTATAGATCACCCAGTGTAATTACATGGTATCGTGCAATTGATTGCGCTGACAACGAAAGAGATCACCTTGTGGTGTAGTGGCTAACACTCTTGGCTGTCGCCCCGGGTTTGAGGTACTGAAATGGTACCGATGATACGTAAGTCATCCAAGCGTTAGGCCAGTGGGCACGAGTTTCCTTTTTTCTACATTCTTATTCTGCAATTCGAACATTGATATGGGAACTTTGAGAGCAAATCACTCCGTCGAGTTGTTAGAATAGCTTCCGTAAAGTATTCTCAAAGGCCTATGCTACAAGTAGCCCTCATGAGTTAATCCAATTGCATATGTATAAAATGTAGGCTAATCCAGATATCATATTTAAGACATTTGATTTGCATTGCATTCTAAGTTCTGGGCATAGGAAAACCTTGAAGCTAATTTTGCAATTTTCAGTGAATGAACTTCCGAAGTACAGTAATCATCATGTAGGGATACTGTGTCACCTATATACAGAGAGTGCAAGAATTGCTTGAAGGCATGGTGACATTGTGCGTAATTTGTGTTCGTACAACGAAGGAGGTTGTCAGGACGGTGATGAAGACGAAGATGGTGATAACGATGAAGATGGCGATTTACTAGTTAGGGACCAAGGGAATATAAATAGCTGGCACTTAAGATTGAAGCGGATCTATGGAAAAAACAAAATTAACTAGCAGGTTGATTGCGAAAGTGGAGAAACTCTCTAATCACCATATTTTATGGAGATCGACTTATCCAGAAGTAGACATGATAGGGAGTAATCTAGCACAAATAGGTGGAAGCAAAGGTTGCTCTTGTGTGAGACCTCTATAGGCGTAGCCAGGACTCTATATGCTGCAATCACTGGGGAGTGTCTGATACCCTAGCTCACGTTCAAAAAACATAATTAAGAAGGGAATTCACTACAAACGTTAGGAATCACCAAAATAGATCTAAGATGCAGCTGTAACATTTGAGAAATGTTACGCGATCCATGTTTTCGTGTCTTCCTCACGTTAGAAGCAAAAATACAATGGACATAATAATTGTTATTGGCCATAAGAAGGATACAAGATACACACATCAAAAAAAGTTTTGCATCACCTCGGTTCCAAGAGTTCCGGAACCGTTAAATACAAAGGGAATAGAGATCAACACAAACAACATTTCAGCTCGTTTTATTGCTCATGAGACCCACACATTGCATGTTGTACCATCATACAGCTAGACTTTCAGCATTTGTGGTCCAGATTGCAGTACACACCACTACCTCTAATACCCAGTAGCACGTCCTCTTGCATTGATGCATGCCTGTATTCGCCGTGGCATACTATCCACAAGTTCATCAAGACACTGTTGGTCCAAATTGTCCCACTCCTCAACGACAATTCGGCGTAAATCTCTCAGAGTGGTTGGTGGGTCAAGACGTCCATAAACAGCCCTTTTCAACATATCCCAGGCATGTTCGATAGGGTTCATGTCTGGCGAACATGCTGGCCACTGTAGTCGAGCGATGTCGTTATCTTGAAGGAACGCATTCACAAGATGTGCACGATGAGGTCGAGAATTGTCGTCCATGAAGACAAATGCCTCTCCAATATTCTGCCGGTATGGTTGCACTATGGGTCGGAGGATGTCATTCAGGTATCGTAAAGCCGTTTCGGAGCCTTCCATGACCACCAGTGGCGTACGTCGGCCCCACATAATGCCACCCCAAAACATCAGGGAACCACCACCTTGCTGCACTCGCTGGACAGTGTGTCTAAGACGTTCAGCCTGACCAGGGTGCCTCCAAACACGTCTCCGACGATTGTCTGGTTGAAGGCATATGCGACACTCATCGGTGAAGAGAACGTGATGCCAATTCCGTGGGGTCCATTCAGCATGTTGTTGGGCCCATCTGTACCGCGCTGCATGGTGTCGGGGTTGCAAAGCTGGACCTCGCCATGGACGTCGGGAGTGAAGTTGCGCATCATGCAGCCTATTGCGCACAGTTTGAGTTGAAACACGACGTCCTGTGGCTGAACGAAACGCATTATTCAACATGGTGGCATTGCTGTCAGGGTTCCTCCGAGCGGCAATCCGTAAGTAGCGGTCATCCACTACAGTAGTAGCCCTTGGGCGGCCTGAGCGAGGCCTGTCATCGACAGTTCCTGTATCTCTGTACCTCCTCCATGTCCGAACAACATCGCTTTGGTTCACTCTGAGACGCCTGGAAACTTCCCTTGTTGAGAGCCCTTCTTGACACAAAGTAACAATGCGGACGCGATCGAACTGCGGTATTGACCTTCTAGGCATGGTAGAACTACAGACAACATGAGCAGCGTACCTTCGTCCTGGTGGAATGACTGGAACTGATCGGCTGTCGTACCCCCTCCGTCTAATAGACCCTGCTCATGCATGGTTGTTTACATCTTTGAGCAGTTTTAGTGACATCTATGAACAGTCAAAGGGACTGTATCTTGGATACAATATACACAGTCAACGTCTATATGCCGGAGATCTGGGAACCGAGGTGATGCAAAACTTTTTTTGATGTGTGTATATGCTGGACCCCACCATCAGATGTGAAGTAACCATCGGCATAATAAAACAGGTCGTTTAGAGCAAACGATAGGCTTCAAAGAGAAGTGAAAGATTGTGGTACGTTTTGAATAAGCGAGAGGAACAACATCAACATTTTTAAATCACTTATCAAGTTTGGGTATGCTTAAGTATAAATGACCTAATTTTTCTATCAATGAATCCATTCAATAATAGAGAATTCTTCTTCAATGTACTCGGGAACAGTATCAGACGTAGTCTATTGGTACTCAATAACATTTTATTGCTAATATTAATAGTCTAATAATATGGAGAGAAGAACGGCTTTGAGAAATCCTGCCGGGACAGGCTGGCCGCGCGCGCCTGGACTTACGAATTCCAGCGTAGACAGGGCTAACAGTGTGAGGCTGGGTCATACGGCCCTAAAAGCACTTGCTTGGCTTGCAGGGTACCATGCCATACCATACACAGCAAGCTCGCACACACAGCTAGCGGCAGGTGGGGAGAGTCAAGGATATGATGTCACGCGCTTGTGGCTTACTTCTTAGGGTGCAGCAGGATAGAACATACTACAGGCACTAGCTACGCAGGGCCGTTATGTTGTGCCTAAATTTTGGAGTCCATGCAAATTCTATCCATCTTGTTAATGCATTTAAGTATTTTTTTGTCCTTAATATACAGTTTTGTTTATGGCACTTGCAGCCTTTGTCAGACATGCTACAATTATCATCTCATCTCTCTTAATTTCCATAATCCATCTAATATTACTCTTACGGTTTCATAGTTTTTGAATATTTTCCTACTGATTCTGCTTCCTGATTAAATGTTGAAGGAATGATACGCATTTTATCCTAATAGTGCTTATTACCATTCCGTCTCCTTGTAAGCTCCTTAGAAGCTAGTCTCCAATGACCATCCACTTGATATAGTTTGTTTTTACATTGCAGTATTAGTTGCTTTGAAGATGGTTTCACTTGCATATGTTATTTCTGATTGTGTAACTGTTATTATAGTTATTGAAATTCTTTTTCTTTTTTGTTATATGTGCTTTAGTCCATTTGTTTACTCTATTATGCCACATCGGCTTTTAGTTAACGTTAAAATTTCTCCTAAATATATAAATTTATCTACAATTTTGATTTGTTCTTCTATTGTGATTTTGTTTGCGAGTGGTGGATCAGTTAATGTAATTTCCTTGAGACACAAGGATAATGGAACCAAATTAGTTAATGAAACATTGTCCAATGAGGGAATTATTACATTTGGAGTGCCCCAGGGATCGGTTTTGGGCCCACTACTCTTTCTTCTATATATCAATGATATAACAGAGAACGTTCATTCGCATAAGGAAATTTTGTTTGCGCAATAAAAGGTGAAACTAAACAGGTCATACAGCAGTCTGCTGACTCCGTTACAGGAGAGTTAACCAAATGGTCACAAGATAAACGCCTCATAATAAACTATAAAGAAAACAGTATGTCTACATTTCCACACTATACAGAATAGGAATCCTGCGAAGCCCAATATAACATTAAATGGTCATCAAATAAAAAATAAATCAGAAACGTTTTTAGGACTATGGATACAACATGACTTGAAATGGAATAAACATATACAATATCTGAATACTAAACTGAACTCGATGGGCTTTGAGTTACGTATTTTGAAAACCTGCACTAGTATGCACACATTAAGAAATACTCATTTTGCTTATTTCCATTCATACTTAAGATATGTGGTCATATTTTGGGGTATGTCGCCAGATGTACTAAGCACGTTTAGTATACAAAAGAGGGCGATTAGAATTATGGCAAATGTAAACACTAGAGAATTATGTAGACCTCTGTTTAAAGATTTAAACATTCTCCCACTGCCCTGCATATATATCTTTGAAAGTATTATGTTTTTAAAAAGAATGTAATGAATAAGGATGTTTTTCTTAAAACAAACAATGATGTTCATAGGCATAACACAAGACAAAACCAAAACCAAAACATTCACACACACACACACACACACACACACCCACACCCACACCCACACACACACAAGCATATATCAAAAAGGAACTTTTCACACATGAGTTAAATTATACAATAAACTACCCCAGTAGATAAAACTTGCCCCAAAAATAAAAACCTTTGATAGAATGTTGAAAGCTTATCTGCAGTGCCATTGTTTTTACTCTGTAGTTGAATATCTTAGTGTATAGGAGCGATGAAATCTATAATTATATTTTACTTTTCTATTTTAATTGTGATACCTAGCTGTAAGTTGTTGTATTTATAGAATTAAGTTTTCATATTATGATAATAGAGTAAGGTGTAAATGGTTGTCCAATAAGATTGTATCTCTTAAGATCTGTTATTATAATAAGTTATAAATAGTTATAGTATTAGTATTATATACCTATTAGTACTTTTATTTTATAGATGTAAATTCTGATGTGTCCTATATCAAAAATGTATTGTATACATGCATTTGATCAAATGGAATTAATAAAATCAATCTATCTATCTATCATCTTTATGTAGGACATTCGAAGGCCCCAGGCAGTTCAATGCTTTATAGGATAGTGGTCCGTAGACCAACCATCGATTATTATCAGATGTGCTTCATGGTTAAATTGTTCAGCCTTAAATGGTATAGTCCTTATCTTGAGGAAAGAATTCATGATGAAAATCCAACAAATGTAAAACTAAAATGGAATGCAGCCAAAAGAAACCAGTAACTCCTATTGACGTCAAATTGGCAGGTGAAATGCTAAAGGAAGGAGGAGACTTCAGCTACTTGGAAGCAGAATAACCAGTGATGGACGTAGCAAAGGGGGGTCGAAGGGGTAGTAAGTGGTCCTGTGGGTGCACTCTTTGCTGATGAAAGTGTACTAATAAAACACAGGAAATGCCATTCATTCCTACCAAGTCCGATACATGCACGTCCACGCCGTGGCCCCTGGGCAACGGGTATACTATTACACGGCTAAGTCATGTAAGGGCTAACAAGCGAGTTCCCGACACATAAATGGGGAACTATCAGCTAAGGGAGACAACCCTAACAGGAAACATCGGTCCTCCAGGATTGCTGGGGATTGAAGCAAGGCTAACACCCTCGTTTCGGAAAAACAACTCGTTGCGAAGCCCCAGATTATGCCGCGGAATGTTGGAAACAATGGTGGTTTTAACAAACGACGAACCAAGCTAAAGAAAATTGATTCTGCAATTGGTACATGGAACGTACGTACACTTCTACGAGCCGGAGCACTGAGAGTATTGACTCAGAAACTAGAAATTAATGGAGTGGATATTGTAGCCATCCAAGAAACAAGATGGTCAGGAAGAGATGAGATTTGGGATACTACGACGCATACAATATTTAGTAGTGGGAAGCCAAGGAAGGCACAAGAAGGAGGAGTGGCATTTATAGTACGAAGACAAGCCAAAGGTGATTTACTACAGTTTTGGCAGTAAACGAAAGACTGGCAGCATTGCGTGTTAAAATGCGATTTTTATAATCTAACAATCGTAAATGTATATGCACCAACGGAAGATAAGGAACAGATAGTTAAGAATCAGTTCTATGCGGAACTGGAACGAGTGCTAGATTCAATTCCATCAAACGATGCCAAGATGATAATAGGAGACTTAAATGCACAAATTGGGAAGGAGGAGATATATCAAGGTATAATAGGGATGCATAGTCTACACAACAAAACTAATGATAATGGGCAGAGATTGATTGACCTTGCTACAAGTAGAAATATGAAATTGATGACAACTTGTTTCCCTCACAAAGAGGTACACAAGCAAACAGGGATATCGCCGGATGGAAAGACCTGTAATCAAATAGATCATGTAGTGATGGAGAAGAGATGGGCATCCAATATCATGGATGTCAGATCATATAGAGGAACAGGTTGTGGTTCCGATCACTTCCTAGTCAAGGCAACCCTAAGGTGTCGCGTTATGAAAGCAAGGAAGGAGTGAGTGAGTAGGATAGAAAAGTACAATACTAGTGAACTGAAGAATAAGGAAGTATCGGATAGATATGGGGAAAGAATGACAGAAGTTTTGGCAGAGAAATATAATAGGAACCAAACAGCGACGGTTGAAACCAAATGGGAAGCCCTGAAAGAAAGCGTTAAGGCGGTAGCAAAAGACACATTAGATACTGCACCTAAAAGGAGCACAGAGGAATGGTTTAATGAGGAATATCAAAAGGCAATTGAAGAAAGAGATAAGGCATACAAAGCATACCTAGAGAGACCAACAAGGGTGAAGAAACAAGAGGTTGTAAACCAGAACAAAGAAGTAAGAAATATATGTCGAAGATGTAATGTAATAGGTATTATGTGTGTATATAGGATATGTGTAAATTGCAATGTTGGTACTACATCTTATGTTATGTTGGCACGTCTTAGAAATAAATCAGACGAGTTACAAATGGACAAGAATGAAGGAGCCATTACACTGGCGACGAGTGGAAAACGGATTTAGTAAAAAGAACCTTCAGAGTGCAGTGGTTAAAAACGTAAGTTAAGTGAAAAGGACAAGTAAATAGTGATTATGTGAAAAGTAGTTAAATGGAGTCAATTAAATACGATGGACCTTGATTTCGAAGGATTTGAAACGGACGAATGCATTGTTGAAAGCCGCGACCAGCTCACGGGAGCACCAGCACTTCAAAATATAATAAAGGAACTTGAGGAGGACATTCAAAATATGGCCCAACCACCGCGCCTTACTGGAAACTTGGACGTTTTCAATCCAAAGGATGAGAAAATGGAAGACTTTTACAGCAGATTCGAGGACTACTGTTTAATGAATAACCATGCGTTGGGTCCGGATGCACCGGCAACTGAACGAAACGATTCTCCCGCGGATGGATCAAACGCCGCACAGTGTGTCGAATCCCAATTCGGGGTCGTGGTGGCTCAGCGGTCTAGCTGAATGCCTCTCACCAAGGCGGTCCGGGTTCGATTCCCGGTCAATGCATGTGAGATTTTCGAAGTGAAATGCCATGTCCTGTGGTTCGGATTCCACGTAAAAAGGAGGTCCCGTGGCTCATGATCTCGAGATTAACGGTCACGTTAAACTACAAGCTTCCTTCCTTCCTTCCGAATCCCAATTCTAGGTGGAAAAAAATAATAACTCCGTTAATAGTGCTGGGATTCTATTAAAAGTTGGCAATATACCGTTTTCGAGGTCGCTGAATTCATTCCTGGCATCGTCTGAAGTGTACGATCTTCGGGGGTAAATATATAGGGGTGAGGGGTAAGGTGAGGTGTAAAAAATGACCGAAAGCAACACAAGAATCATCCATTTTTGGTAGTAAAAATCACGATTTGGATGTGTATATGATAGTTTATGACAGTGGTAAACATACTATTTAAAACTGGATAAAATATGAATAACAATGAGACTTTCAGTCAAGTATTCTTGTTACACCTTATTTGTAGGAATAGACGAAGTCAATGTATGTAAAATCATCCAGATTAAAAACGTATGTTAAATTGTTATTAAACATAGAACAACGAAATACGCACAAAAATAACATTTATTTTCTAAAATTAAAAAAAAATCGTCAAAATCATACAAACAATTTCTTTATAACAAAAAGTCATTTTACAGTCCTGTTAATGACGTAGTTTTAGTAAAAATTTCTCACACGAAAACAATATTATTTCTCTAGAAAAGCATGGAAATAAAGACAACATATATTGAATATTAGGCCTATTTCTCCTATTGCAAATAAAAAGAAAACGTCCATTCGTCAAGTAATGTTCTCATTAATCTCATTCCCCTCAATAATAACAAAATGTCTAATGTTCATTCGTAACCTGATTCTTCTGTAGAGTCCAGAGCATCGTAGGCATTGCTATACTGGTCTTCATCATTTGATGTCAAAGTTCCTTGGGAGTCATTAAGTAACTCAATAGCTTCCATAGGTAGATTACCTTTATACGTGGCATTGTTCTTCCTGCACACTCCCATTTTTGTTAATATTATGAGATATCAACTTAATTTTGTTTCTTAGCTCCTGCACCTGAGTGTCAGAAAGAGTAGTAGGATCCAATTTATTCATAACATATTGAAATATGACGTCTGTACGCCCCTCTTTACGACACGACCGCCACGCGTTGAAAAATTCTTCTCGCGGTAATGCCCACATAGTCACTGAAAATAGAAAATAAACCATCATGCACATTCGTGCGCAACCAAACCACTACAGATTTTGAATCTACATTAAATTTCCTAACGAATGACGTTTAAAGTAAAGTGGCACTATGAGGCACTCATAAGTAAATAATTAATTTAATGCAGAAAGCTTGTATTACGCATAAAAGTGCGACCACATACCTCTTTTCACTATTCCATGAGACGCAGAAGACAACACCTCGTTCGCTCCGACACCTCCTATCAAGTGACCTGAAAACTGCCAGGAAGACGTTTCAGCACCAATAACCTCCCTCCTACGCACCAGAGAGCGGAAAGGAAGACCGAAGGTCACCATCTGGTTTGTTCATTATCAAATGAGCCAGTTTTCGCTTTCATTTGCGACAGTGAATTTTTTCCACCTAGATATGGGATTCGACACACTGTGCGCCATGAGAAAAAAAAAGTTTTTTCTTAATCATTTAAATCGCGAAGTACGGGCAACTCTAAATCGTTTGTGCAGACCTGTGGAACCCAGAAATCTTACCCTTGTGGACCTTCTGAAAATATTAAAGGAACATTTTAATCCTGCCGGTTTGGCGCTCGCTGAGACAGTGCGGTTTCAACGTATGACACAACTGCCATCTCAGACAGTTGCGGAATTTGTGCTTAAACTTAATGACGCAGCTCAGACGTGTGAGTTTTGGGAACAATTTGGACTCTCGTCTACGAGATCAGTTCATGTTTGGTCTCACATCAGACAAAACTAGAGATCGATTATACCAAGAGCCAAATCTTACTTACGATAGAGCGGTGGAGGTGTGTAAACAAATGGAGAAGTGGCAAACACAGTCATAACAGATGGCCACAGAACGGGAAGGATATCATGTCAATAAAATTCAGCATGGGCCAGTATACAGTCAAAATCGCGGAGGTAGCCGTGTCACCAATAACAGCGGGGCTCGAGGACGGGCTTGGGGACGAGGCACTATCCCAGAATGCGGAGCTTATGGTGAACAGTTTCAATCGCCGGCGCCGAACAGAGGAAAGGAAATCCAGGGAAATTCCGAACGAGTACACGCAGTGCCTAGAGGTCAACACTTAGGGCGGAGACAACCTAACAAGTCGTCACAAAGATGCTGGAGATGTGGATCGTCAAAGTGTCACCCAGATAATTGCTGGTCCAAAAGTGTAAATTGTTTTGCGTGTGGAGAAATAGGTCATACGGCTCGTTATCATAGAGAGCAAATTAAATCAGTTGTCAGTGACGAGGGCAACAAGAGGAGTGTAGTGAACAATGGCGATATGCTCCGTATTGTAGGGAATCAGCTGAAGCTATTGTTAGCGGCGACGGACAACGATCGGAACATACGTGTGTTAGGCCTAAACAGGAGCAATGTGGGAAAGGTAATCTGGACTATGACGTGAGTAGTGATTATGATCAATTAGTCATAAACAGAGTAAATAATGGGGATATAATAGAAGAGTCATGCGAGTGGGAACTATCATTTAATGAGGAGAAAGAAGCAAGGGAAATGTGTAGGCTAGTAGATGAGGACATAATGTGTGTAGTAGAAGAAGGAATAGGACACGACACGAGGTAATTCGAGATACTGGGAACTATGTGAATGGAGTGGAGGTAAACCATGTTACACATAATAATGAACCATTGTTAGTGAAAGCTTTAAGTCTTTACTCTGTAAACTGGAGAAAGTGTTAGGACGCTTCCAAGAACACGATGTTACGGTAAACTTAAAGAAACGTTTGTTCATGAAAGAAAGAGTAGAATATTTAGGACAAATTATTACGAGTCAAGGAATTGAAACTACTCCCAAGAGGGTAAAGCCAATCGTAGAAGCTAGAATTCCCACAAATTTACAAGAGCTGAGGTCATAGTTGGGCATGATAAATTTGTATAGGAAATTTTTGCCAAATCTTAGCACCTTGCTGCAGCCCTTAAATGAATTACTAAAAAAGACAGTCAAGTGGTCTTGGTCTGATGAGTATCATACTAGTTTTGAAAATAGTAAACAGCTGCTTGATAGGGAGTAATGCACTTGTGCATTTTGATCCTTGTAAACAATTAGTACTCTGTTGTGATGCGTCACAATATGGACTAGGCTGTGTCCTAGCTCATAAGAGTAGATGGAGTTGAGCATCCTATTTATTTTGCTTCGTCAACACTCGCCGAAACACAAAAACAATATTCACAAATTGAAAAAGAAGCATTGGCTATAATGTATGGGTTAGCTAAATTCTATAAGTATTTAGCAGGGAGAAAGTTTATATTAGTTACAGATAACTTGCCCTTAAAATCCATATTATCACCTGAAAGACCCATGCCAGTAGTAGCAGCTGCCAAATTACAACGGTGTGCTACTACTTTAGCAGCATTCAAATACAAAACAGAGTATAGAAAAAGTGAAAATATGGGACCCGCAGACATGTTGTCTAGACTTCCCAGTCAAGATGAAATTGTAGAAAGTGTAATAACTGAACTGTCAGGGTTACCCATAAATGCTGAAATTGTAGCAGATGATACTCTTAAGGATCCTGTATTGACAAAGGCTATTGAGTTAACACAGTCGGGTTGGCCACAACAAGTGACAATGCCAGCTCTCAAACCGTATTTTGAAATACGCTATAGCCTGTCAGTGGTAGAAGGGTGTCTTCTTTTTGGAGATCGTGTGGTTTTTATTTAATCGTATGGTGAATTATATACAAAATTTACATTATACAACATTATCCACATTCTGCAACCAAGTTATGACATTCGGAGTGACATGAAAGAGTTCAGCAGGGTTCCCAGGGAACGAGAACAGAGGGCAGCGTCGGAGCAGATGATCCATTGTCTGCTCCTCTTGATCACAGTCGCACATTGCTGAATTGATCCAGCCCCATCTGTGTTGAAAGAATTTACAGCAGCCATGGCCGGTTCTGAATCTGTTAAGACGGCACCACAGTTTCCTTGGGAGGTCAGAACCTTTCAGTTCCTTTGTAGGATCAAGAGAATGGGCACTTGTTCCCGCTGTTTTTGTTGACCACTCGTTTCTCCAACTTTGGTTTAAATTAAACCCATCCACATACAGTATTTCTGCAGTAACACATGTTGGCCTCCTAGACCGTAGTCGCTGTTGTGAGGGATGGCAAAATTCATGATGTAGTGGTAAAGTAGGTGAAGCCCTGATCTTCTTAGCCTCTCTCAACAATGCTTGTTTCCTTCTTAGATGTGGTGGAGGAATGTGGCTCAGCACAGGCAGCCAATGGCAAGGCGTTGACTTAATAGTACCAGTGATGCATCGCATTGTGTCATTTAATCTTGAGTCTACTTTATGCACATGTGCACTTTCCAACCACACGGGTGCACAGTATTCTGCTGTTGAATAGACAAGGCTAATGCCAGTTAGGCGTAAGCAGTCGGCAGAGGCTCCCCAGGAAGTACCACTAAGTTTATGTAGGATGTTGTTTCTTGCAGCAATTTTATGGGAGAGCTTGGTGAGATGCTCTTTGTAGGTCAGGGTTCTATCCAAAGTCGCTCCAAGATAAGTAGGAAAGGGATTGTATCTAAGTTGTTGTCCGTCAAGCACAATATTTGGTTTGTAATTAGAAAACCGATGTGCAAGGTGGAAGCAAGATACTTCTGTTTTATTCAAGCTCGGAATCAATCTCCAGGACTGAAGGAAAGCTGACATTCTCTTAAGGTCTTCAGTAAGGGTGTTTTCTGCATCTTCAAAATTTCTGCTCTGCGTTACAAGCGCAATATCGTCAGCATAAATGAACTTTCTTGCCGTAGTATTTGACAAGTCATGAATATACAGGTTGAAAAGGATAGGGGCCAAAACAGATCCTTGTGGGAGTCCATTATTCAGCTTCCTCTTGTGACTTTTAGAGTCACCCAAGAACACCTCAAACTGTCTTTCATTGAGAATGTTTGATAACAAATTCACAATTTCAAAAGATGGAATAACTTGAAACAGTTTGAAAAGTAACCCTTGTCTCCAGACAGTATCATAGGCTGCCGTGAGATCAATGAAGACAGCTGTGGATTTTAGATGGTTTTGGAAACCTGCTTCAATATGTGTTGTAAGGGCAAGATCTTGATCTGTGCAACTACGACCGTTTCGGAAGCCAGCTTGTTCAGGTGGTATGACATCTTCAATGTACGGTGCTATCCTGTTCAGAAGGACACGTTCCAGAAGTTTAAACATGGCGCTAAGCAGGGCAATGGGACGATAGCTTTCAGGATTGTGTTGAGATTTACCTGGTTTCAGAATAGCTATAATTTTGGATAGTTTAAACTGTTTGGGTAGGTGATTCTTTTCAAGGATATATGTGAAAAGAGAAGTAATCCAGTTTATACTGAGTGGACCCATGTGTAAGATGAATTCATTATAGATGTTATCAGGACCAGCTGCCTTGTTGGTCTTCAACTGCTTGATAGCTGCTACAACTTCTTCAACAGAAAACGCCCTGGATAGTTGATTATTTCTCTGGGCGTTCTTTTTGAGGAGAGTGAGGTTACGTTTCACCATTTTGGTGTGACACTTGTCTCGCTTTGCCCTTGTAAGATCTACCATTCTATTAGCAATGGTGTCAGGACTTAAAGTACCGTATGTCTTTCTGGAGTTTTTCTTACCAGTCAGTCCGTGAAGTATTCTCCAAGCTTTTCTGCTCGACTTAAGAAGTAAAGTACTGGATACCCTTCATGGTGGACATCGGGTAGTGTAAGGATGAAAATGAGAGCAAGGAATGTGGTTTACTGGCCAAATTTTGCCAAAGATATTGACGAGTATATTAAACTGTGTGACCCATGTGCTAGAGTAAATTTTCAGGCGATTTCACCAATACAACCTGTTTGGCCTTCAACAAACAGTAATTGGACTCGCCTGCACTTAGATTTCTTTTATTTTAACACTGAAGTGTATTTGATATTGCTTGTCAGTCATAGTAAATGGCTGGAAATATGAGATGTTGGGGGTACCTCCTCCACAGCTGTATTTGACAGATTGAAAGCATGCTTTGCCACGTTCGGACTTCCTGCACTAATAGTGACCGACAATGGTCCCCCCTTTGATTCCTTCAATTTCTTGTCATTTTGTACAGATATTGACATAATTACATTTGGCACATAAGACTGTTTAGCAGCTGGTTTCAGCTTGGTGAGAGGTGTTCGTACCGGAAAGGTAAAGATCATACATATCTGCTGGAGGGATATTAGTTACCGTGCTTGGCGTATTTCGGTACTGGAAAAGGACATTATAAACTTTATGTTTAATTGACAATTTTGACTCAGACATTAAAATTTTCTTAAGACCAGTCTTTGCTGTTCGCACTCCCCTTTCTGCAAGGCCATTCGCCTGAGGATGATAAGGTGGGCTTTTAGAAGCTATTATGTCATTATTTGTACAAAATGACAAGAAATTGAAACAATCAATGGGGGGGGGGGGGACCATTGTCGGTCACTAAACAAATATGTGCAAGGATAGAGATGGACAGCTCCTGGGAGATAAGGAAGGGATCCAAGACAGATGGAAGAAATATTTCCAACACCTCCTGAACCCAGCAGAAAAGAAAAAGGAAGCATCAACCACCTCAAGAAATAGTAAGGAGATAAATGAATTTGAAGCCATAGAACCATCTATGCAAGAAGTGAAAGAAGCAATACAGCAATTGAAAAATAATAAAGCACCAGGTATCCCCGCTGAGTTGTGGAAATACGGAGGAACTACACTACAAGAAGCTATACACGATTTAATCGTGAGTGTGTGGAAAACAGAAGAAATGCCTGAAGATTGGCGTAAAGGCATTATATGCCCAATATACAAGAAAGGAGATAAGTTGGTGTGTAGCAATTATAGGGGGATTACATTGTTATGTACAGTATTGCTACGGCTGTGAGTTTGTTTCATCGCTCGCCGCATGAGTCACAACTGCCCCCGGGCTGGGCTGGGCTCTGCTTCAGTGTATTGCGTGCGCCTTATGCAACAGGACTACTAGGACAACGGGATGGTCCAGAATATTCGTGACCCAGCCAGTGATGGAAATCTCAAGAAGCCGTGTGTCTTGGACGATTCTAGCATTCATTGAGTCACCAGCCTGCTATATAAGCGTCCTCAACAGTGAGGGGACCGAGTTTCTGAGGACAGTGTGTTTTTCGAGCTAGTGCGAGCATTTATCCTGAGCGACAGAAGTGTGGTGACGTGACTTGCAAAACCCCTAGTGAAGCTGATTCTCTTGACAGCGAGGGAGTGAGAAGCATACAGGGGACTGCCTGTGTTTTGAGCGAGTGTGATTTCATTGAGCGACAGAGGTATTGTGGCGAAGTGCCGTGCGAGTTACGAAATCCAGTGACATTGTTTCCCTGCTTGTGGACAGCGAAGCAGCGTGTAGCAGGTTATCGTAACTGTAGTTTGTGTACATAAGGAGGAGACTTGAGGAAACTGGAGTAAGGTTCTAATTGCTTGTATTTGCTGTTGAGTGGTGTATCTTTCTGGCCGCAATAGTTAATTATTTCTTTAAAGGAACAATCTGTGTTGTGCTTCAACCCACCGCAATCCAGTTAACAAAAGTGCCACTAGGGGGGTGGCACGTAACAACTGGTGTCAGAAGCCGGATTACGAACTCAAGCACAAGCACAACACCTGAAGGTCCTGGTTTCAAAACCCGAGCAGGTCATCTTACTACAGTTCTCTAATTTTCCGGTGAGTGCATGCCCTTTACTAGACAAACAACTAAAATGGAAGCGCAATTTGCAGCATTGCTAGAAAAGTTAAGTGGCATGGAAGCCAAAATGGAAGACGGCCAGAAGAATTTAGCCAAGGACCTAACTTGTAAATTAGAAGATGGCCAGAAGAATTTAGCCAAGGACCTAACTTCTAAATTAGAAGATGGCCAGAAGAATTTAACCAAGGACCTAACTTCTAAATTAGAAGACGGCCAGAAGAATTTAACCAAGAAGATAGAGGACGGCCAGAAGAAGATGGAAGACGGGCAGAATAAGTTAGCACAGGAACTGAAGAAATTAGAACTGGGTGTGCGTGAGGAAGTCACGGCAGTGGAAAAGAAGTTCGACGCCTTAAAAGAAGTACTTGCCGAGCTACGCCGACGCCCGCTGACGGGGGTGGAAGAGAGATTCAACGCTCTACAAAAGGAATTTGCTGAGCTGCGCCGACACGGATGGAAGAGAGATTCAAAGCCCTACAAGAGGAAGTCGCCGAGCTGCGCCGACGCCCGCTGACCGGGGAGGATGAGAGAGTCAAAGCTCTACAAGAGGAAGTTGCCGAACTGCGCCAACGCCCACTCACGGGGGTGGAAGAGAAATTCAACGCTCTTCAAGAGGAAGTTGCCGAGCTGCGCCAACGCCCGCCCACAGGTACACCGGGGACATCAGGAACGGGACAGAGCAGAGTGACGCCCCCAACCTTCGACGGAAAGGTCCCGTGGAGCACCTATTTACGTCAGTTCGAGGCAGCCTGTTCCATAAACAACTGGAACTGCACGGAAAAGGCTACAGCTCTCATTGTAGCGCTGAGAGGGGACACTCTTAACGTCCTTCAGGCCATCCCGACTGGATCCCAGGACTACGCTTCACTAATCGCCCATATGGAGTCCCGATATGGGGATAGCCATCTTCAGCAGGCCTACCAGATCCAGCTCCGGACCCGGGTACAAAAGAACGCGGAAACCCTGCAGGAGTTCGAGATGGACATCGCACGCCTCGTAAGGCTCGCCTACCCAACAGCGCCGGCCGACTTTCTGGAACAGATAGCGACGCAGACCTTCACCGACGGGCTACGGGACTCGGACACTCAACAGGCGCTGCGACTCGTGCGCAATAAGACCCTGGCAGATGCGATGAGCCACGCACCTGAGTTCGAGACGGCAAAACAGGCATCTAGAATGCACACGCGGGTGCGTCAAGTGGACGTCGACGAAACAGTAAAAATCAACGAGACCAAGCCCCTGGCCGACGAATTGATGGAGGCGCTAAGCCGTTTCTTCGATAGTCGCGGCGCCACCAGCAACGACACCGCTGGAAGACAACCGGAGAGGCGGCCCGGAAGAGGATTGCCGACCTGCTGGACCTGCGGTAAGAAAGACCACCTGAGCAAGGACTGCGGTGATCGCCGCCGCCGAGGGTATCCGACGGGAAATCAGTCGTCTGAAAACCGCGCGGCCCAGGGAAACGAGTGTTAGCCAGCCTTGGGGGGCAAAGGTTGGCTTGTGACAGTCATCGAGCCCCGGCAGTCCAAGTTCGTGTGACGAAGTTACGGAGGGACGATAGCAGCCTGATGGTCGACGGAGTCATCAACGGAGTGAGCTGGCCCATGCTGATCGACACGGGAGCGTCGAGGACCATCGTTAATCCCACCGTGATCCCGAGGTGGAGAGTGCAACCCACACAAAGGAACCTCCAACTAATAACCGCGACTGGAGAGACTGCACTGGTACATGGCGAAGCATCACTGGAGTTCGTCATTGGTCGACGGGCGGTGAAGCATCCAGTGCTTGTGGCTGACGTATCAAACGAAGTGATCATCGGACTGGACTTTCTGGACCAGAACGACATCATCTTGGACCTGAGTAACAACACACTGCACTTCGGAGGTGAGGAACTTGCTTTGCAACCAGCACACGAGGCCATCACCGCACGACGAGTAAGGCTGAGAGAGGACGTCATCGTTCCCGCCAGGACGGAGGTCAGCGCTGCCGTAATTGTCGACGGAACTGCTGAGGGAGTGGCGGCTGTCATCGAGCCAAAATATGAGGTAATCCAGACAAAGGGATTGCTAATTGCCAAGACCCTCATCAACACGACGTCTCGGCCGTACGTCCGCCTGTCCAACCTGAACGACTACGACATTACGGTTCACCGGGACACCAACCTAGGAGTCTGCGAGCCCGTTACCTGGATTGCCCGCATCACAGACACGACGGACGGACACCTGCAGACGGACAACCGAAGAAGACGCGCCCTGCCAGAAGAACTACAGAAGCTGTACCAAGGATCCCAGGACCATTTAGACGAGGAGCAATCACGTCAACTTCAGGACCTGCTACGCGAATTCCAGGATGTCTTCTCCGTGGTGAGCAAAGACTTCGGTATGACAAGCTTGGTCCAGCGCAGAATCGACGTTGGGGACAGCGCACTGATCAGGGCCCCATTCCGACGTGTCCCGCTCGTCAAGCAAGCTGAAGTCGACCGGATGGTAGAAGAGATGAAGGAGCAAGGAGTGATCGAGCCATCACATAGTCCTTGGAGTTTTCCGGCCGTGCTAGTGAAGAAGAAGGACGGTTCCACCAGGTTCTGCGTGAATTACAGGCGGGTGAATGACGTCACGAAAAAGGACAGCTACCCTCTACCCCGGATCGACGACACCCTGGACACCATATCAGGGTCAAGATGGTTCTCCACCTTGGATTTGAAGAGTGGCTACTGGCAGGTGGAGGTCCACCCTAAGGACCGCGAGAAAACTGCGTTCTCTGTGGGCAGCGGGCTCTGGCAGTTCACCGTCATGCCATTCGGTCTGTGCAACGCCCCTGCGACCTTCGAAAGGTTAATGGAGACCATTCTGAGGGGACTACACTGGAAGACCTGCCTGGTCTACCTAGACGACGTCATCGTTCTGGGGAGAAGCTTCGAGGAGCACTACAGCAACCTGAAGGAGATCTTGATGAAGCTACGGGCTGCCCAGCTGAAGTTGAGCCCCAAGAAGTTTCAGCTCTCCGGAAGCAGGTCCAGTACCTTGGGCATATCGTCTCCGAGGAGGGGGTGCGCACCGACCCAGAGAAGACCGCAGCTGTGAGAGAGTGGCCAGTTCCGAAGGACAAGTCCCAACTACGAAGCTTCCTGGGACTCTGCACTTATTACCGTCGCTTCGTGAGAGGATTCGCCGACATCGCCAAACCACTACATCGACTGACTGAGAAGGACCAACTCTTCACGTGGACAGCAGAATGCCACAGTGCCTTCGAACAACTCAAGCAGGCTCTGTGCACCGCGCCTATTCTGGCCTACCCCAGACCTGGAACAAGGTTCATCGTGGATACCGATGCCAGCGACTTTGGCACAGGGGGAATCCTGTCGCAAGTAGTGGACGGCGAGGAGATAGTGGTGGCCTACTTCAGCAAGGCCTTGTCAAAGCTAGAAAGGAACTACTGCGTCACCAGGAAGGAGCTGCTCGCCATCGTGAAGACCATTGAACACTTCCACAAGTACCTGTACGGGCAAGAACTTCTCATCAGGACCGACCATGCATCCCTGCGGTGGCTCCTGAACTTCAAGCAGCCCGAGGGTCAACTCGCGCGGTGGTTAGAGAGGCTTCAACAGTACAACTTTGAGATTCAGCACAGGAAAGGCCAACTGCATTCTAACGCCGACGCCCCGTCACGAAGACCGTGCCCCGAAGACTGCGCCTTCTGTGCCCGAAGGGAGGAGAACACCGGGATACAGTGCCGAAGGACTACCGTGGAACTTCAAGGGAGCTGGAGCCGCGAATCTTTCACGCGGGCACAAGCAGAAGATGATGACCTGGGACTGATAGCCGAATGGAAGAGGGCCTGTGTCCCTAGACCCGGGTGGAACATTGTGAGTGACTGCAGCCCAAAGTTTAAGTCCTACTGGGCGCAGTGGGACTCGCTGGTTGTGAGGGATGGCCTCATATGCCGTACCTGGGAGAGCACCGACGGGAAGATATCTCGGGAACAAGTCGTCATTCCAAAGCCTATGACGGAGGAAGTCCTGAAGGAAGTCCATGGAGGATCATCTGGTGGACACCTAGGGATAAAGAAGACCCTGGAGAAGCTGAGAGAGCGGTTCTACTGGATCGGATGCCGAACTGACGTGGAGAACCACTGCGCGAGGTGCCACGATTGCGCAGCCAGCAAGGGCCCAGGACGAAGACGACGGGGTCCACTGAAGACCTACAACGTGGGCGGCCGCATGGAGAGAGTGGCCATCGATGTTGCTGGGCCATTCCCGTTAAGCGAGGCAGGGAACCGCTAC
The DNA here is from genome assembly GCA_946902985.2 of Meconema thalassinum. NCBI lineage: Eukaryota > Metazoa > Arthropoda > Insecta > Orthoptera > Tettigoniidae > Meconema > Meconema thalassinum. The sequence continues at coordinate 881,207,856 of OX336389.2, read as the reverse complement.
ATATTGGTCGTCAGCGACTACTTCACCAAATGGCCGGAGGCGTATGCGCTCCCTAACCAAGAAGCCGCGACGATCGCAGAGACCCTGCTGAAGGAATTCGTCAGCCGGTACGGAGTACCCCTGGAGCTGCACTCCGACCAAGGGAGGAACTTCGAGTCGCAGGTGTTCCAGAACCTATGCCAGCTGCTGGGAATCCGGAAGACTAGGACAACGCCGCTACACCCTCAGTCCGACGGGATTGTAGAGCGATTCAATCGCACCATCGAGAACCATCTCCGAATAGTCGTCAGCGAGCTCAAGAGGGAAATGGGGCAAACATCTTCCACGATTTCTCCTGGCCTACCGCGCCGCCGTGCATGAAGCCACCGGGTGCACACCAGCCCGGGCCATGTTTGGGAGGGAGCTCCGTCTACCTGTCGATCTTGCCTTCGGCCGACCTGGGAATGATCTGGTCCCGGTAAGCCAGTATTGTCAAGAACTGGTCGACCAACTGGAGGACGTACACGCGTTCATGAGGAGGAAACTACGGATCGAGACCGACCGAATGAAGACCCGATACGACCAACAGACGGATGCCGGCGGATTCCACGAGGACGACCTGGTCTGGCTCTTCAACCCATTACGGAAGAAAGGCCCGTCACTCAAACTGCAGAAGTCCTGGGAGGGCCCGTACAGAGTCGTGAAACGGATCAACGATGTCGTCTACAGGATCCAGCGGAGCCCGAGGACGAAGATCGTGCATGGAGATCGCCTGGCAGCCTACGGAGGGACACAGACGGACCAATGATTGATCGGGACGATCAGCCTTTCAGGAAGGGGGTGGTGTTACGGCTGTGAGTTTGTTCATCGCTCGCCGCATGAGTCACAACTGCCCCCGGGCTGGGCTGTGCTCTGCTTCAGTGTATTGCGTGCGCCTTATGCAACAGGACTACTAGGACAAAGGGATGGTCCAGAATATTCGTGACCCAGCCAGTGATGGAAATCTCGAGAAGCCGTGTGTCCTGGACGATTCTAGAATTCATTGAGTCACCAGCCTGCTATATAAGCGTCCTCAACAGTGAGGGGACCGAGTTTCTGAGGACAGTGTGTTTTTCGAGCTAGTGCGAGCGTTTATCCTGAGCGACAGAAGTGTGGTGACGTGACTTGCGAAACCCCCTAGTGAAGCTGATTCTCTTGACAGCGAGGGAGTGAGAAGCATACAGGGGACTGCCTGTGTTTTGAGCGAGTGTGATTTAACTGAGCGACAGAGGTATTGTGGCGAAGTGCCGTGCGAGTTACGAAATCCAGTGACTGTTTCCCAGCTTGTGGACAGCGAAGCAGCGTGTAGCAGGTTATCGTAAGTAACTGTAGTTTGTGTACATAAGGAAGAGACTTGAGGAAACTGGAGTAAGGTTCTAATTGCTTGTATTTGCTGTTGAGTGGTGTATCTTTCTGGCCGCAATAGTTAATTATTTCTTCAAAGGAACAATCAGTGTTGTGCTTCAACCCACCGTAATCCAGTTAACAAAAGTGCCACTAGGGGGGTGGCACGTAACAGTATATAAGCTGTTTGCCTCTATTCTGAAGAAGAGACTAGAACCCCTGGTGGAAGAGATTTTAAGAGAATACCAGGCAGCGTTCAGGAAGGGAAGGTCCACTATTGATCAGATATTTACTGTGAAATAAGTATTGGAGAAGTGTTGGGAACGGGGCATAGACGTGGTACAGTTGTTTATTGATTTTCAACAAGCATTCGACTATCGATAGGGATAAATTGGTGGAAATATTACGGGAATTTAAGATACCAGAAAAGTTTGTGCGACTGGTGGAATTAACCATGAGGAATACGATGGCCGGAGTGAAAATTCAGTCTGAAGTTGGCAGCTTCTTCAAAGTGAACCAGGGATTGAAGCAAGGAGATGGTTTAGCACCAATCCTATTTAACTTGGCACTAGAATCAGTGATTAGAAAGTTAAGGGTGGACACCAGTGGATCATTGTTATACAAAACGGTTCAATTAGCTGGATATGCTGATGATATTAATCTGATGGGAAGGACAACAAGGACAGTTAAAGAAGCATTTGAAGACTTGAGTAGAGAAGGCAAGGAGATTGGACTCAAGATCAATGAACAAAAGACGAAAGTAATGGTGCAGGCTTGGAGAAGGCAGTATACAGATGATCAACTTGTCCCTGAAGCTATAGTGGAAGTGGTGAATGAGTTCAAATATCTTGGTGTAAATATAAGCAATAAGAATGAGGAAATGGTAGAAATACAGGCAAGGATTCAAGCCGCCAATAGAGCATACTTTGCAGTATTACCTCTGTTTAGAAGTACAGATATAAACCGAAACCTTAAAGTTATGCTATACAAAACTCTCATTCGTAGTGTAGTGATGTATGGAAGTGAAACATGGACCCTACCAAAGAAAGCCGTGGAGATGATCGACTCCTTCGAAAGGAAAATCCTGAGGACAATTTATGGACCCATGTGTGTACAAGGGGAATGGAGAATTAGATATAATTATGAACTATATTCCCTCTATGGGGAGGCACCCCTGTCGCATGCTATTCGAATTATGAGACATAAATGGGCAGGTCATCAAATTAGGATGGAAGAACATCGAATCCCAAAGAAGGGATACCTAGGAGACTTTGGAGGAGGAAGGCCAGTGGGAAGGCTGCGTAACAGATGGGAAGATGGTGTACAACAGGACTCAACACATATCCTCAAAATCCGGAATTGGAGAGTTGCAGCGCAAGATCGACAAGTTTGGAGGAGAGCAACTGGGGAGGCCATGACCCGAAAACGGGTCGTCGCGCCATAGGAGGTGGAGGAGGACGTAGCAAAGAGGATATAAAAAGTAGGTTGGCTCAGGCAAGGAAAGCATTTCTACAGAAAACGTATCTGTTGACATCAAATACAGAGTACGAGTTCAAGAAGCCCCTATATGTCCTGCAGTGCTTACGTATGACTCATTAGTTTATGCGAGGCGGGTAAGAGATTGGTCATTAATAGTTGAGAGTGTTTTTTCACAATTAGCATACAGATTAGGCCATTGCCGGCCAGGACACAATCTAACATAAAAAAACAATGGTTCCAAGTTGCTACAATAGATGGCAATAAGAGCACGGAGCATTAATGTCTAGTACTCAGAACAGTAAACAGAGCGCACCACAGGCGACAAATTCCAATCGAGCACTCTCTTGCTACTCCAGTCCGGCGAGGGAAAGCATCAAGCCCGGACGCTACAAATATCAGTTTATAAAATCAGGTAAGTTGACATAACTTTATTATCTTTTTGACTCAGAGTCGCCCATTTTTCCGCATTGACTTGTTATAATAATCAAAAGATTTCCTTGGTTCCGCCTCGTCAATACAATTTATTAAATTTTTTGTGATACAATCACATGTCACTTAATCTACATCGGTACACGTTTCGATGCCTATTTGCATTGGCATCATAATCAGCCTTTCAATGTATAGGCTGATGATGCCAATGCAAATAGGCATCGAAACATGTACCGATGTCGATGAAGTGACATGTGATTATATCACAAAAATGTTAATAAATTGTATTGACGAGGCAGAACCAAGGAAATCTTTTGATTACTATAACTTTATTACATTCAGCCCATTTCATCATTTGTGTATTCGCTACAAGAGATATTTCAATACAATTAGGCCACTAGTCTAAATAGAAACGGTTGATTTAGAACATTCATAACAAAATCAACATCATTACTGAAGTTATTCATAATAATTCAATAGATCACAGGCTACATACTTAAACCACATTAATAATAATAATAATAATAATAACACAACAATAGAATTGTACTATACTGTCTGTAAATAGTTTGACACGTTACACAAGTTTTTACTAACTTGTGTAATATAAACATTGTATATATATGTAGCCTATATATATTTGTGTTGAAGTGTAATTCATAAACATCGTATACTAATTAAGCCTAAGTGAACAGTATCAGAGGACGAATGCATGACGTTCGAAACATGTCATCCAATTAAGTAGGTATTTGTACATAATAGCATGTTGGTTTGTAGGGTATGTAAACTACTCGTTTCCCGCCTAATGTAATTGGGCACAGTTCGTGTTGACCGACTGAAAAGCTTTCTTTAGTAGTGCTGTATTTAAACCAATTTTATTAAGAGTTTGCTTCAGAAGTCTTGGAAACTCAGGTTTAGGAAGAACCCCACTTTTCTTTTTTCCACTCACTCAACTCACTTTGCCAAGCATTCTTCAGGGGCCGAAAGAAGGCTGTGTCAAGTAGTTGGCAAATGTGCGTGGAGTTTGGACGCAGAAGAACAAATTCAATATTGTTTTTTTCAGCAGAGATTTATTACATTGAGTGAAGGTGGCTGGATAAGTTATCACCACCTATCAACACTTTTCGCCCATTCAATTTCTTCGTAAAAGGTAACAAAATCTTATTAAACCAAGCCTCAAACATATTTAGGCCAAACTAATCACTCGAGTTCCAGTTGTAGCAAGCACCTTCTATTCATCCACCTTTCCAGGTTACATACAGATGCTTGCTCTTGTATATAGTGTAGGGCGGAAGCAGTTTCCCATCTGCCGATGCTGCCATCATTACGCTGATACTAGATTTCGAAATGTCCATTATCCGCTCCGGGAGTTTGACTCCACGCCTCACTACCACTTTAACTTGCCCAGGATCGTTGGTAAAATTGGTAGTCACAATTTATGATATTGGAAGGAGGGACACCATCCAGGGTTTTCTCCAATTGTTCAAAGTAGGCCTCAATAGTTTCTCTTCACAGCTGCACGGAATAGTTTGATATTTTCTCCTGCCCTGAGTGAGAGTTCTCGATTTCGTGAATCCTCAAAGCCAATCAATTCCAGGAACAGTTGTTTTTAAACCACTTTTCGACTTTTCCTCCACGGTGTAGGTACCCCTGTACAACATTACAGATGTCTTTACCTTTCAGGGGAATCCCCATTTCCCATATTCTAGGAGACCACGGGCAAGATTAGTTTCTTCCTCCGCACTTAAAGCCATAGGTGCACCAGCCTTCAATTTGTACTGGTTCTTTAATTTCTCATCAAGGGTTGTGTAAGGTACTCCGTATTCTTCAGATGGCCTGCTAATGCTTAATTTGCCAGTTTGTACTGCTTCAATGGTATTTTCCATATATAGGGAATTCAGAGGTGCCAACCTTTGAAGTGGGTTATCAGTAATCCCTTATATTGCCCCCCCCACACACACACACACACAAAAATGTTCATGTTAAATCCAAAGCATGCTCCACCCTTCTCGATAATGACACCACCTTTTCCCTACCCGGAAGCAACCTATAGTAAAGAACATCATATCACACAATAAAATTTGCACAATGCCTGCTAGTTCTGTGATAAGAAAAATTCCTTGTAGCTTGTTTTGCACCCAGTAGCTGCTTTTCCGTGAAAGTTTTCTTGTAATATACTTCCCCCGGTCATGACATGCTGGTCTTCTATATCATAAGCGATTCCAGTGTAGATGTGCTTAATGTAGGTCTGAATTCGGTCTGATTTTTTCTAACACTGAAAATTATTTCTGTGGGAGAGTTAGTGTGAGGTACAGCTAATATTGCAAATACCATATTACTTACGGTTTTATTCTTCAACTGTCCACTTTCGTTTTTAAGCTCACCAATTCTAAGTCATTGTCAAATACATTCAGGGAAAGTATCTCACTGAAAAGCAGCAAATTCCTCTTCAAGTTTGTCATGTTCACGTTCCTTGACCAAACTTGTGAATCTTTGAACAAAATAATCAAGAGATGAATAGGAAACCTTCATTCTAAGAGAAACATCGAGATGTTACAAAATCGGCGCTGGTCTCGGCCGTTTAACTAGATTCTCGTATTTTTCACGATATAACACGCACAAATCGCGATTTACATAATTGATGCTACGTTTAGTCGATCGACGAGATTTCCAGTGTCCTTGAGTAGGGCACGGGAAGATATAGCATAATTACGCAATCGGTGCCACTGCTGTACGTTTGACAATAATCCAGTTGTTCTAGTCATCGAACATTTCGCTCATATTGGCCCGTATTGACGCAAATTGAATTCAGTAAAGTTTATTATATTCCGCCCTATTCAATACAATTCAAGACTTAGTTCATGGAAAACTATGATGATACATGTTTCGGGAACGTATGTTCCCTTCTTCAGTCCTTATAGTGACCTAATTTAACATTTGAACACCATAAGACATCGATAAAAACTGGATAGATTAACCATTAAAATTCTAAAATTAATCATATTATCACAGAATTCGCTAAGTTATATGCCTATGTGTAAAAAACTTATTGTACTAAAAACATGTAGGTTATTATACTAAAACAACATTGATGTATATGGCCTTGTGTAGCCTAGTATGTACATACTGCACTGTGAATTAAAAAAGAAGACACACTAAAACATGATTGAAATGACACAATATTATGTTATAGACTTTTGGTTTTGGGACTGCTATATGTCCGTTCATTTGCAAACTGTAAATAGTTCAAAACTGTAAGTTCCTCTCTGGAATGGCGTTCTTCCAATGATAAAATGGGGCCAGCGTATGTTGGAAGAACGCCATTCCAGAGAGGAACTTACAGTTTTGAACTATTTACAGTTTGCAAATGAACGGACATATAGCAGTCCCAAAACCAAAAGTCTATAACATAATATTGTGTCATTTTAATCATGTTTTAGTGCGTCTTCTTTTTTAATTCACAGTGCAGTATGTACATACTAGGCAACACAAGGCCATATACATCAATGTTGTTTTAGTATAATAACCTACATGTTTTTAGTACAATAAGTTTTTTACACATAGGCATATAACTTAGCGAATTCTGTGATAATATGATTAATTTTAGAATTTTAATGGTTAATCTATCCAGTTTTTATCGATGTCTTATGATGTTCAAATGTTAAATTAGGTCACTATAAGGACTGAAGAAGGGAACATACGTTCCCGAAACATGTATCATCATAGTTTTCCATGAACTAAGTCTTGAATTGTATTGAATAGGGCGGAATATAATAAACTTCACTGAATTCTAGTCATCGAATGCGGAGAAATGTTGCGATGTATCGCAATCGTTGCCGTTTTCAGCCGTTATACGAGAATCACCATTGTCTTTGCGGTTGGTCACTGAGAACACGATAATTTGCAATCGGCGCCGCACCCGGCCGTTCAACGATTGTCTGCCTGTCCATCTGTCCTGGCAGAATGGCCGAGGCAAGCTCGAGGTTGGGCATGGTTAATATCCACGAGCAGTTATGGACATGTTGTATGGTCGGCGCCATGGTTCCCGCTGTCCCTATGCTGTGGTTGAGAGTTCACGGCGGACCATGAGGAGAAATGAGAATCGCGATGATACGTAGACTCATTTTTAAGTGGGTTGACGCACTTCTTGCTCCCCGTACGCTTTTAAGTATACGGTCATGGGAAAAGTGGCGAGTAGGTTTCGGTATGTTTCGTGATGGGTGCCGAATCACGTTTGACAGGATTCCCGCAGTCCTGGTGGTCTCAAGTTCGCGATTGGGCACGGGATTTATGATTTTACGCAACGGTCCGTTTGACGAGATTCCCGCAGGCAAGTCGTGCGGTCAGCCGACCATCTTCAGCATGTAAGTTCGGAGGATGAACGTTCGAAGTAGGTATCCAATATTATGAATTATTCTGAGAGGATTGCATGAATAATACGACAAGAGGGCACATTTTCCTTCGAATCACGAATTATACATGTTATACATGTTATACAAGTTATCGAGATAACCGGTTAGATTATTCAAAGGAACCAAAGTTCGAGGGAAAAATTGACATAACGTAATTTAGAATTAACCATACTGGATGTCGCAAACTTTCGAGACAGATTTTTAAAGTTTATGTATTTTGAAACTTTTTCATGGTTTGTTATTCGAAACTGTATCATTTCGCAAGATTGCGACATTAAATTATTTCGCTTAATTCTGGACTTCAATTTGAAAGAGTGTCCAAATTTACAGGTCAATAACAGAAATGACAGGTTTCTGTCGAGTTTTGGAAGTTTTCGCGAATAAACGTCTTGCGGAAAGTCAGGTTTCCTAATACAGAAAAATATTTCACACAAATCTAAAAACTCTTCTTGATGACGAAAATATGCGTTGAACCGGTGTATACCATTCAAGGCAACCTCAGTATGCATTTCCATAAGGGCGGGAACGGGGAAATATAGCTTACGAAATCGGCGCCGCTTGCGTGAAACTTGCTCCATCGCAATCTGTGAGCCTAGCGGCCAGAGTTTAAATGAACAAACCTCTGCGAAATTTCGTTACCTCCAACTATCCAGACATAAAAATTAGCTATTTTACGTTACTTTCATTACCTGTTTGTAAAATTAGCTACTTTTTCGTTATTTTCATTACTGGTAGATACCCTGTAACTTTCCTCTTTTATTTTCATAGAAATGTGGTTTTCTTTTCGTGATAATGTCACTTTTCCGTAATAATTTCCCCTTTGACCATAATGCCGTAATCGTGAGGTGAAATCCGTAATAATTACGGACAATCCGTAATAGTTGGCACCTCTGGGAATTATACCTACATCTACCCGATGACCCGGTCAACTTCTTATACGCTCTTCCCATGATTGGCGTTACCCTATAAAATTACAAATGTTATATTTATGTAAATAGTGTATATGATGTTTATATGAACTGAAGAACAAAAGTAAATTTATTTTACACATCACAAGTGACCCTAGATAACATTTTTAACACCACTTACCTTCTGAATACCGGAAGTCTTGCTGTGCAAATGAAGTTATTCCCTTAACTTTAATAATACAGAATTCCGTCTTTCATTATTAGACTTTTATTTTTAATAAAAAATGATCAACGCACACAGTCTGTATTCATTGTTGTCAACGAGTACTTCACCTGTGTAGAATGGCTATGCTTGGACCGAATTAAACTCACTATATCGGTGTTACCCCATTTTACGGTACCACATTCTTATTAGAATAGGAAAATAATAGTTTCAACTGAAGGAGGTATAATGCTGAAAAACGTGTGTCACAGTGATGGAGTCAGATGTATAAAGAAGCTAATGGAAACAAAATACACTACAAGGGGAAAAACATAACACCAGAAGGAATAATCTTGCCAATGGCTGAAAACATTGGCAACTCGAGCTATCTGATGTGCTATCTAGCGGTGAAAATAAGAATCTCACCAAGTAGGATAAATCTACCACGTAGTGACAGTTCGTATGGTTTCTTGCATGGGTGAACAAAGCGTGGTAATTTGTGTTTTTATACACAATTAATGAGTTTTACTCATTGTTAGAATACAAAATGAGGAAAAGCAAAGTATATTGCTCAGTTTACGGCTGCAAGCTGATGTATAAAAGGGCTACGGATATAAATTTACATTATATTCCAAAAGACGCAAATATCAATGGTCGAAAGGTGGTGATAACGAATAAATACGGAGAAGAGGAACGAGTTGGAATACAGTTGGTGTGGTCGTTGGGGGACAGTCTAGCCACTGAAGATGATAATAATAATAATAATTGCCTAATAATAATGGACTAATAGGCCCTAATTATCTGACAGAAAGGAAGCAGTGATAAAACATTTTTGCAACATTCTGATGCACCTGCCTTGCAAGAACATGGAAATTGCCTAATTTTTAGCTTTCTCCTTTCAATTTCTTTTGTAACCATGTGGAGCGGAGCAGCAACGTCGGAGCTCAAGAGCGTATTTTGACCAGAAAGTTTCATCATTGTGTACCATACTTTTTCACCAGACATGTTTGCAAATAACACTCCTACACCTTCTGTAACATTTCTGGAGTCTATGGTGCAAACTCGAATATAGCTTTGAAACGTAACAGCGTCACGATTCGAAATGCACAAAAACAAATCCGAGCATAAAATCAATGCTTGATAATACGTAATTCACACATAAAATCCAGTGGAACACACAAATTAGACCGCCTGTATCGCACTGTTATGTATAATATAAGACTTCCAGTAATTTAGGGATCATAATTACCGATTATAACAGTATAATACGAAAGTGTTCCATAGCAATCCTGTGTTATCGAGTGTTTTATCCTACCTATCACCGCCATGTTGGACAGACCGCAGCGGATGTGATAGTTTGAGTTGCCAATAGCAAATGGGTAATGAAATAGAGAATCCCTGAAAATATTTTTTTCTCCTGAAGTTATATATTTCTTGTTTACTTCATACATAAGTTTATTTTGATACATTTCATTTAAAAACTTTATAGAATGATGGTTAAATTAATTTCATTTATAAATAAACCTTGAAGTGAAACATATAAAAATACATTCATTTCATCACACCATCCTTCCGAAATGAGTCCTACTACTTAATATACTCTCATGCAGCAGCTGGGTTAAACATCATCTGCATCAATTAACAGCATTCCTTGAGATGGTGGAAAATATATCAGTTCTGGTCATTCAACGAACAAGAAAATCATACATAATTCACTCCTTGCCATTTCCTAACTAAGATATCTAAGGTGCAAGAAGAAAAGTTTTAAAGTCAGATTTTGGTCAAGATAAAATAAATAATATTCCTTGCATTCTATAATATTGTTCACTTTACAAACAGTGTATCTGTGAATGCTGATTAACAAACATTTGTGTGCTGGCTCATGCAGGTAACAAATGGATAGGTAAACTATTTATATTCCTTGACCACATTAAGACCAACTCTTTCCCTTAACACACTAAATATTGACAATATAACAGTCTAGTGCATGCACTGATGCACTACAAACATATAAAAATTATCCATTCTCAAAAAATGAAAAGAAAAAAAATATGAAAGAAAAAAGTATTAATTTCTCAGTAAATGCTTAAAATCTACAAACAGTGGACAAGTATCTTGGGCTTTGTAAGAATATCACATATGCTGTCACACGTAATGACTTGTAAGAATTATATACATATTTTGAATCTCAACATGATGTTTGCAATACACAAAACATACATGAAGATCCAATTTAAATTATTTCAAACATTGTACATTATCAACTTAATCACTTGACTTATGGTAAAGTATCTTGCACTTTGAAATAAATAGAACATGCCACACAAAGTACGACATCAGAGAATCCAGTTAATTTGGAGAACAAACATCATGTGAATGTGCAAGTTGCCTGACCTGCTGCTTTCAAGCACGAAGTTGGAACACACAGGTAATAGGTTTCCACGAAGATGGTTTGATCATATAAGTGTAATTATTAACTAAACAGCTTAGCTTCAGTTGACCATTTCCAACATTCCCCAGAGCTGTTGTTGGCATCTTGACATGAAAGTTGACAAAAAGGTATCACAGGTTCACCAGACTACTTTTACTATGAGAAGGTCTTATAAATTAAAAGAGTCCATGATTTGTGAAACAATGTACCTGTATGATGGGAAGTTCTGTTTCACTGAATTTGTCAGTACACCAGTAGAACACATTGGTGCTCACTGGAGATGGCAGATCAAAGTACCAGCTGTGGGATTTACATGATGTCATCTTTGTGTGTTTCAGTCTTGTCATCTACTCATTGCCTCATTAGTTTATCTTCACAAATATCACATATTAGGTGATTCATGACCAATACATTAGCCTGTTTTATTTCCTATACAATCTACTTACTTCCTTCTTTTAAAACCAAGTAAAACTTCAAAGTAAGTTGGTTTAAGCACCATAATCCACTCTGTAATTATGGACAGATATAGATTATTACTCCAACCATTTTATTTTTTAAAGTTCTGGCCACAATACCGACCTATGTTGTTAATTGATTTTAGGGGTTTGGGACATCTATATTATTAGCCCCAAATATATATATTTATATATATATATATAGAGAGAGAGAGAGGAACACAAAGGGGAGGGGATAAATCAATGAACTGAACCACACAATCTCCACAACTTGACGAGTTATTTTGAGTCACCATCTCAATCTACTTGTCCAAGCAAGAGTGTGACATATTCAGAAATCGTGACTGGAACTATTTAAATTTGAACTTGTGCAATTGTCATTAGTTGTTGGAAGGAGACTTTGGTAGCATTCCTAAGAAGATCCATAGATGTACTTGTATTGGCATTTTAGTATCTGCACCTTGATTTGCTAGCATTGAGTAAAGAAACTATGGAGAAGTCATTATAATGCATGCAAAACAGACTTATATAAATAACGTGGAAGATGGCAGCTGAAGTTGTTATTGCGGTGAATCGCAGAATTAAAGAAGCTTCACTGCTGCGGCTTTGGAATTTTTGTATTGGTGTTTTGGAGAACTAAGGAACAAGATGGTCAAGGAAGAAAGAGCCTACTCTAATTGTTTATTCGGGGAGAAGAGATATAACATTTAAAAAAAGAAGATTATCCATGAAGGAATTCAGATTTGGACTGTTGCGACAGTCAAAGAAAAGTAATGTGTATGGAGAGATTTTAGAAAAAGAGTTGCTAGAAATTATGTAACGAGCAGGATCAAAGGAGGAATGCTAGATGCAGAAGCAATTAGAATCATGAAAATAATGTGCATTGTGAGGAAACAACCAGAAAGGGAGTTTGCCCAAACCAGAGCCATTTTCCCAAGGAGTGATTGTTTGCTGATATTAATTGAAAGTGTTATCTCATTTATGTCAGAGCTACAGTTAGCTCTTTTATTACCGATCCCACTACCACCACTTGTATGTATTTACCACATGTGAAAGTTGTTATTAAATTATATTACAGTATAGTATCTTACCTCTCGTCTAATGATTCTGGTTGGTGGTTATATCACACCATGCCTCGAGAAGGGAGAGTTGTGCTGTGCTCAACCAAATATTATTTGTTTAATCGTTTACAAGCCCTAACCTTGTAAACTGGCACCCACAAAAATATCATCTCTATATACTGTATATATTTTAGAAAAAGAGCATCCACCGTAAACACATTTGTCACCACAACTGTGGGGAACCCTATTTTAAATACATATTACAGAGTTGGTACCCACCAAATATGATCAATGTTGGCAGTATGTTGGTTCAGTAAAATGGTAAGCATAAGTGAAAATGTAATTAAATTGACAGATTTATAGTTATCTAGACTATGTGTTACATACTCTTGACCAAAGAGAACCTATAGCAACCATATTTCTGGACTCATCAAACGCATCTGATCTTTCAGATCATGCTATTTTATGAGAAGAAACAAATAAATATCTTATTCATGGCGCTGCAAATGAATGGTTTAGATCACTATTAGAAAATCACTATCAGATCACTAAAATGAATTCCAAATATACTGATACATAATTACCAATATTCAATCAGATCTCAGACCAGTTAAATATTGTGTGCTGCAGCCATCTGTGTTAGGACCTTTGCTTTTCCTTTTATATATAAATGATCTAAGTGGCAGTGTTGTTCGACAAAAGACTACTTTTTGCTGACGATATAAGTATTTTAATTGAAGTACACGACGAATCTAAGTTACAAGACTCGGCCAATGCAGTAATGCAACAGCTCTATTCTTGATTTAAATCCAACACTTTAATTATTAATATGAAGGAGACTGTATGTATAAATTTCCACACAACTCAAAACAGGCACTGTAGGGATTTACATATTACAGTAAATCAGGACAGTACTAAATTCGTTTACACCACAAAATTTCTTGGTTTACATATTCAGAGTGATCTAAATTGGGACTGCCATAACACACAGTCGACTGCAAAACCAAATTCAGCGCTATGGGTTCTAAAAACGACTGCAAATGAACACTCTTTTGAATGCATATTATGGCTATTCTCATTTCATCTTGAAACATGGAATAATTTCTTAGGGTAGGTTAACTTCCATCATAATAATCAAAGGAGCATATCAAACAAAAAGGTGAATAATTTCCAAGATAGTAAATCCATAAAGACAGAACTATTTCATTGCATTTCTTATTGTATTCTAAATCTAACTACAGAAAAAATATCTTGGGTGACAGACTCTTCCATGTCAGCAACTAATTAATGAATGTACAGTATATACAAGGCAGAAAACTGAATGTCTAAATAATTCTGGTAATCAAGTGAGACAGAGGGTGAACCACAGTCAAACTCACACAAATTACTGTCAACAAGAGGAAATGCTATGAAGTAGATAAAGTCCGAGTAAAAGGATTTCAGTAAATGGCCAGATACAGTAGAATTGATCAGCTGGTAGGTAATACCTCCTCTTCTAACATTCCTTTTGCCTTCACATTCTCAGTACGACCTTGCTGAGCATTTATCATTGGACATTCTATGGTTTAACTACAAATACACCACTAGTAGGAGAGTTGTGAACTGCAAATTCACATGAAATTTCATCACAGAATCAGTCCACGAATGGATCTTCATTATTTGAAATAGAAAGACTGGCTACAATTGAAATTATTGTTATGCAGCAACAGAATGAAACCTGATGAGAATCAACAGATCGACCTATTGATAATGCCCATCTGAAAACAATAATTCCACCTAGCATTTAAACACGGCACAGACACATCGATGACCGATGCAGTTTCCAAATTCTTCGTACAGTGATTATTCATGTTAAATTGTGAAAGTGTACATTATCTTTTAGGAAGAAACAAATATGTTTATTAGGAACACCTTATTACGAAAAAATCATCCAAATCAAAAATGGACAGAGAGAAGGAATATTTCAAAATGGTATGCCAGAAATGGTGACTTAAAGTAACCCTACAGGAAAATGGTCATTTCTCACCGTTATACATCCCAATCAAATGTTTGACAGCAACCCACACACAAAAATAACAAGAAAAATAATTATTGATTTGGCATAAAGAGAGCAACTGAAGAGACAAAATGAAATTTGCAATCTCCATTATCTGAGACTAAAAGATATGTTTGCATTATGATGGTCATTACATTTTTATGTAAAGTAATTTATGAAGATAACAACAAGATGTATTTATGAGCTGCTGCCATTAGCCAGGGTTGCCAAGCATCCCAGATTTTAAGGGACAGTCCTGTATTCATGTCAACATTAGAGTGCCCATGTGATACCAATTATCCCATATTTGAAAAACAACATTTTCTCCTGGATGTATTCAGGATTTTCGAATGACTCAAGTTCACTGTGGAAGTAATTGGTTAACTTAGTTGGCTTCTGTTTGGGCATACTTGGCTCAGATAGCTTTGTCGAAAGTGTGAACTTTGAAGTGCACTAGCATCAGAATCAGGTACTTGCCTCAGTTAGCAAGAGCCGAATTCATTTCAGTCAATCATTCACCATATTTATGTAAAGACTTTTATGAAGATGTAAAAAAACAATCAACTGTTGAAAACTATAAAATATGTTTAATTATGGAACATTCGGACACATATCAGCGACACAAATTTTATCTATTTCGATTATTATTAATTATAAGCAATTTAGCTTGCATTTCAATCACCTTATTTCTTCATCAGCATTTGAAACTATTTCAAAGGACTCCTTGTTTCTTCAGCATTTGACACTATTTCAAAGGAATATCAAACGTTATGAAAAGACTGTGGAGCCTTATGGCATCTGTGTTGCTAGTTTTAGTGCTGAAGTCATGACTCATTTCCACCTGCTTTCAGTACATGCTTGCTTCAGATGATTTTGTCCCCTGACAACCCTTGCATTAGCAAACAGCAACACCAAAGGTGCTCTGCTCAGATAGACAGGATTCATTACACCTACTCATCGAACATACAAATTCAGGAGTATGATACCTTCATACATGATTTGTTAATTTTCCAATGTTATTGCTAATAACTAAGGCCCAGAAGTTAATGCAATATCATGTTCTTTCTGCATATATAGTTGATATTGGCACATTGCATCGTATCTTCCTCCTTTGAATATTACAGTAGACATAACATATTTTGCAAGTAGACACATCTGCTTTGGAAACACGTCAGTAGCGGCTTGTGCATTAATTCACAGGGTAGGCTAATTATGTACACAACATGTTCAAAACCAACAGGGCATGAATAATAAATTAATACTTTTAAACACAAACCACAGAATATATCACATTTTAAGTGCAATTGCATGTATTGTTTACACCACTAACAGCACAGAGTGTGTGTCAGTCGTTCCATTCCACCACCAGGCAATTGCTTTGGTGTAGCACGGGGCCGTTAGCACTCTGCAATTATCGTAACCCATTGGATAGATCTCAAAATGCCGCCCCAAGTATTATACGCATGCATTGAGTATGGATGAAGAATGGACTGTTATTTGCGTGCTCATTCAAGGGCCAACCACACTGAAGTTGGGCAACTCAAACTCAGGGTTTGCCTGCCCTACGAAAATATTTTGTTGGGAAGCATGTGTTGGTCTCTAGTCGAGGTCTGGGGATTGGCACCCAGCTTAAAAGGGCTGAGAGCGTACACTACCAGACTTCCTGGGGGTGGACAATTTGAAACATTCTGAAAACAAAATACCTTTCGAAACACTCTAATTATTGTTGAACATTTCATAAATATGTGTAGTTGATATTGGCACATTGCATCATGCATGGAGATGCAGACTATGTGGCTGGTAAGTCAATATCTGATAGTATTCTTACTAAGAAAGTTGATCCTACCTTTCTTGAATTGCCTGGCTTATTTGTAACATCTGCTAATTAGTCTGCATTTTCTGTGTGGAAGAACAAGACTTTCCCGAACAATTCAAATTCCTTCCTTATGATCGACTAAGAATTATCAGAAATACTTCCCGCTTTCATAAATTCACTGTTTCTCAGCTTCAGTGTGAGTTATGGCTCCAATAACATTTCATAATGTTGTGAAGTTATTAGGAAGTGAATATTTTTCTACCAATGATAGTCCATCAATTACAAAATTTGTGCAACAAATGTAGAGAGTTCGAAGAGACTTTCTGAGACTCAATATTTGGAAACTCAAACACAAGCAGTGAAGTTTTAACTCAGTGCACATTCCATCTGAAGAATGCACTACGAAAAATATACATGCCCATAGTAGTTCATATGAAAATACTATCAAAATCATCCAACATAGACAAAAATCTTCGGGTATCAACTGGCGAGACAATTGCTTCATGTGGTCGGTGCATAGAATTCTTCCAGTCGTGGTCTGAAGCTAAGTTGAATTTGAATAGGCCAATTCGTGTCTTGACTTGGAAATTTGGAAGAACAGAGACGCGAGAGGACAAATTTGAGCTAAAATATAGGTATTGTTTTAGTGTATGGACCACGCGTAATTCTTCCTTCACATCATTTAGAACAAATTTCTTTTAACCTAAATTCGCGAGTTAATCCATCCTTTTGCAGTTGCGATGTATATTTACAAATTTTTGTAATATGCCAACTAATTGCATTGCGGAAGTATCGAGAGTAGTGCCAAAGGCATCTACTTGTACTACATGTATGTGTAAGTATGGTGTAGACTACTACCATGGATGAAGAATGGACTGTTATTTGCATGCTCATTCAAGGGCCAACCACACTGAAGTTGGGCAACTCCAACTCAGGGCTTGCCTGCCCTACGAAAATATTTTGTTGGGAAGCATGTGTTGGTCTCTAGTCGAGGTCTACTACCATGCGAGTTTGGAAGAATCGTGAATGAAGCGGTACTATTAAGGCAATCCAAGCACAAAATGAACAGAGTTGTTTGTCGAGTACAGGTTAAAGACCTCTTTGCAGCAAAATTACGGCATCCCGGCATCTCTAGAAGACGTAGTAGTTAAAAAAGACATAAAACCAACAACATTATTATTAAAAAATCTTGCTTAGACATTCTTTCCACCATGCACACGCATGATCTTGGGCATGAATAAGCTGGAAGGCAAACACCTCCCGTCTTTAGCACAATGCACTTAACAAGTTAATTTGTAAGATAATATGTAAACTAGATTGAAACCAAAATGGTTCATTTCATGGCAATTTAGTACAATATGCACCGAAAATATCACACATTACACACTAATTTTTATTGTATGAATTTTTAACACTCATGCTTGAAAACGATCAATAGGGGATCAATATTTGTTGGGACCAAGATCTCTGGAATGACAGACACAGGAAAATGACACTTCGAGGACAGATAGATGCAGGTTTGGGTAATTAAGGATGAATAGGAAAATTTAGACAACGAATCCGGGGAAACTTTACTTCTGGGAACGATAGAGGTTTCACTGTATGTCCAGGGTCATTATGTGTCAACAAAAATTGGATGGTCCAACTGTAACTGTTATAATTTGCGAGGCAGAGAATCTTCCTCAGAATCTACCTAAGAAGCTGGAAGTAAAAGACATGACTACAGAAAGGAAGAAAAATCTGTTCAGCAACATTCAAGAGTACTGCGAAGCAGAAACAGAAACAAGGGATTTGTTGTGCCCACAACCAGGCAACATTGAGGCTGCTGAACCTGGGCCAAGTAGCGAGAAGGATTGTATGCGCAAAAGGAAAAGACGTATGTAATTTAGAATATTCCAGAAGAATGATCAACAGTTCAGTTTTAGTACTATAGGATACAAGATTGTATAGTAATGCAAATCCTTAATTGGATACAGACAGTGTTGTTTCAGAATGATTTTGACAAGACTTCCGTGTATATGAGTGTCACAAGACCAGAACTTCCCGCTTTACCTTTTTCTTTTCGTGTTTAAATATTTAATTTTCAGTGGGAAAAAAAACTCCTCATATTAATAAAAAAAATATTTTTATATGCAATGCTAATATTTATCTAGAGAAAC
This sequence comes from Meconema thalassinum, assembly GCA_946902985.2. Taxonomy (NCBI): domain Eukaryota; kingdom Metazoa; phylum Arthropoda; class Insecta; order Orthoptera; family Tettigoniidae; genus Meconema; species Meconema thalassinum. Next base: position 881,189,107 of record OX336389.2, on the reverse strand, counting down.
AGATTTTCTATATCTTTACTATATAATCACAATACTATACCTAATTTTCCATTAGATTCCTTTGAAATTCAATAAATGTCGTCTTACAACTTCAAAGTTACAGTGATCAGATATTAAGCAAGAGACTTCTAGTTTGCACAAAATTGATTGCAAATTTTCCAACTTAAGATATGGTTTCATGAGAGCGTCACGCGTGATCATTCATTGATGGTCAATGCCACTTTATGTTCCCTAAAAAAATATTTCCATATTGTGTATAATTGAGGTGCCGGCCTCGTGGTGTTGGGATAGCGTGCCTGCCTCTCACCCGGAGGCTCTGGGTTTGAATCCCTGCTCCGTCAGGGATTTTAGAAAGTGATGTGATGGTTGGGGGACGGGATGTACTCTGCCTCGTGAGGACAATTGAGTAGCTGTCCGACAGTGAAGCAGCGCTGTGGTCGGGAAAGAACAAGATTAACGGCCGAGGGTACACGACACGCTGACCACACGTCACCCCACAATCTGTAGGGCAGTGGTGTCACAGGGCAGGGGGTAATTGAGGTATTAAAAAAGGTGTAATTATGAATGTGTTAATATTATCTCCTAATTCAAAATATAAAAGTTACAAAATACAGTGATCAAAATTAACATTCTTATTTGATAGTGTGTATTTTTCAAATGTGATTCATATTTTAGCAATAATTAGTGCATATTTCTTCATGTAATAGAGCAATAACTTCTAGGCCTTACTGATAAGAACATATGATACAAAAGATACCCAAGTCAAGTAATTACAGGTAACTGCATAAAAGTTAAAACCTCTCTTCACTGTGCTTTCTCGTTACATCCAAAAGGGCAATAAAACTGCCTTCATCGCCTCTCTCGATATCGGCGCTCTCGATCACGATCTCTATCCCGGTCACGACGTTCTGTAGTCCTCCGTAGGAACTCCTCCACTGAACGGTCATACTGAAATTGAAATGAAGCATTATTACATGTAACTTAAAGATTATGAAATATCCTCATCAATTAGGGGGAAGGGGGGAGAAGAGCATCCTTTCCATTTTTGGCTATTCTTGCAAAATGTACACTATCTAGTTTTGTTACAAAGATATGAAAAAAATTACTCTACCATGATTTAATAAACCTTTTAAATCCCCTATAATCTCTCTCCCCCCCACCTCCCTGTCAGTGTGTTTGTCCTTTATCCACATTTCTATCCTTTTCCAGCATAATTGTTAGGGCTTGGATTATTTTTAAGGCAAATATATTATGTAAATACATAGGCTACTTAAAACAAATTTTCTATATAAAAAAAATTAAATCAATATGCTAGATCTCCTAGTTAATGACATTCTTATTTTGTGTTACTTAAAAAGGGAAGAGCCTGCCACGAGAATGACTACCTCATAAGCTATCTAATCTTAATATAAACTTCCACTTGCAGCTGTGTTTATTGCATCTTATCAAACTCACAAAAGAACTGAGGAGTCTCTTGCCCACCTAGCGATTGTTACTAATGATCCCACGACCACAATGCAATAATCAATTTGCCATTCAACCAACATAGCAGTAGGAGCTTTGAAAAACCACACACTCGATGGCCTATGCCTCTACTCAGGTATTATGTTACAGCCTTTTCCAACTGACTGCCTTGCATTGACAGAAATTTCCTGCATTGTTCTTGTTCCCACACATCCAATGCCAGACATTTTAGCCACGACTCGGTTATACAGTAGAGCGTCGTTTATCTGGACTAATTGGGACCAAAAGTGCTCCGGATAACGATTTTTTCGGATAATCAAACATGCGTTTATTTCATAGGAAAAAACATGCACAGTACATTATGGTAATAACCACCAAGCCTCTCATTCTGGACAAAGGTCCAGAAATGGGATCTCCCTTACTTCTCGTCTGAATAAACCATAAGTACACCGCTTCTTCCAATTTTTTCCACCTAGCTGATCACATGGTTCTACTCATTTTAGACCCTTCTTCACTATCTAACTTCGATGCATAATTCAGAATTTCACCTTTCCTTTCTTCAAATCATAAGTTGTGGATTTTCCAACACTTAAGTTTTCATTAGACACTGCAGTTTATTAATGATCTCCACCTTCTTCTCAATGGATAAAACATTGCGATTTTGTTTTTCTTTTTTGTCACTCGTAGGAGCCATTTTCACAACGTAATACAGTATTGTACAGCACAGTACACACACTCACATACTGTAACACATTGAAACATTATAGAGTAAACAACAAACGGAAGGAGACAACAGAGACAACAAAATATGAAAACGAGAACCGACTCACTACTGCAGTGAGCGCACGCTGCTCCGTCCGTCCTTTTTTTTTTTTTTTTTTTTTTTGCTCGTCCAGATAATTGACGTTCCGGTTGTTTGACGTCCGGATAAACGACGTTCTACTGTACTTTCATGCAATTTCCATAGACATGCATCAATATTTCTTTAGGTTCATAATGTCACTAATAGTTATCTGTAATTGTATCTCTGCTGTTCTCCATAAAGCATGGCTATCTCTGTTCACTCATTATGTTGGCTTTTACCAGATAACTAGGCATTCAAAAGTTAAGATAATTTCCTGGAAATCCATTCGAGTTCCAATGAAAATCTATATGACCTTTCATGTAAGAAATGGAATTTTAAGTATACCTGGAACGCTCCATTTCATGATAGGACTAACCGTTTACCCATTGTCTTGGTTCTTAGCAGGTAAGACAAGAACAAATTTATTAAAAACAAAAAGTGCATACAGTGAAAGCCCCATTTAACATTTGCCCTGGGACCTGCAGATTTGAGCCTTAAATCGAGGTGAACATTAAATAGGGGTTTTGTGAAAAATACAATGTAATGCCCTTCTATGGCGAGTTTAACATGTATACACTACTATATTCACAAATTATTCTTCCATATGAGTTTAATACAATGCATTTATATATCATGGTTAAATAAAAAGTTTTTGAAAAATCATCACAATATTCTGCTGTGGTGCTTTTATATTTTATTAAAAAAAAACATCTGCAACTGCCTCAAAATATAACTTGCAGGCTATTAAATAATGAACGATAATCTATTAAAAATTAGCATTGTACGTTAACAAGAAAAAAATGTCCATAATATAGGCTAAATCACAAAAAGAAGTCAGTCTTTATATTTAGGCCTAGTTGCCTCACACTTTGGACAGTAAGGACCACACAAATCTGTAAGGATTAGACATTGATGCAATCTTTTATTCTATTAGTTGAAATTGAAACACCATGAAAATACAGAATTTTATGTTTTGCATCTCACAAACAGTGAGCTTAATCCGCTTTGCTGACATTTCTACGACATTCACCACAGTCTAATGTAAATCCCAAACTATTACAACACACGTCCTACTCGGCATAAATCTCATCGCAATGAAATAGCTTGGCTTCGGTTCGGCACCGATGCCATCGCATATGAATGAATTCCCGCCATCAATACAGGAAAAAAGAACGCCAACTTTAACGAAATAAAACCTCCAACTTATAGCAAATGTACTGTATGAACATTCAAAGATTGAAATATGATACGTAGGTTCTTTACAAGAAGAGTTCAGTATCGTTGGTATATATATCGGGATGGCAGGCTTGAAGTGTTTTTTTTTAATTTTATTTTATTTGTTGTAACTTTGTTAGTTTTATTCTTATTCATCAAGTATGCGGTTCTATTTTATGTAATGTGCTGCCACCTGCCCTTTTATGCTCCAGTTTGTCTAAAACTCCCGCCATGTTCGCACATGTTTAGTTTGCGCTGTTCCGCTATTTCCATCCATGTACATCAGTTCGTTATAATTATTAAACTCACATCAGTTCGCTTTGCTTACATATATCTGGTTTCCTTATATCCTCTTACAGGTTATGGACCACGATGCGCGTGACTAAGTGCGTAAATAACAAATCGTAATTATTCGTAAAAACGTGCCAGAAGTTAACCTCAAAAATGAAGTATTGAACCCCTCGGTAAGGACAATTTCGACACGTGGGCCGTGCAGATGCAGGCTATCCTCATTACGGGCGATTTGTGGGAATTCTACGAAACCAGTGGAAGCGTGCTGGGCCTCATCTTCTCCGATTTCGGGTTGAGAGACTGGTTCCTCCATGACAGCTGGTTGATCTTTTTCTCTTGGTGATTGCGGCAGTGGTTCTGCAAAGAACAGCTCCCAACAAATATCTTGCTTCGAGGATTCCGGGCGCTACATCCTAGTCTCTTCCAGTGGCTTTTCATTCTCGAAGAATTTTACATCTCGGCTGATCAAAACTTTGTCTTTGTCAGGGGAGTATATGCGAAAGCCCTTAGTTTCTTAGGAGTAACCCATGAACACGTCTACTCTGCCTCGTTGATCCAGTTTCCCTCTTCCGGGATCCCTGTCCAGGAAGTAAACCTTGCTTCCAAACGTTCTGAATTGTGAAACGTCAGGAATCTCTCCTGTCCACAATTCGTACGGTGTTTTGCCGCCGATACTTTTTGATGGCAGGCGATTACGGATGTAATTTGCAGTATGCACTGCTTCCGCCCAGAAGCGGTGAGGTAATCTGGCGTCGAACAACATGCACCTGGCAGTCTCCAAAGTCCTATTCATATTCTCTGACTTCCCGTTTTGTTCGGGGTTGTGAAGGACTGTGAGGCGTCTTGTGGAAGTGCGGTGCCAAACCAACCGCATCGAATCCGTGTCTATTCCAAATTGGTTCCGGAAATAACATAATTTTGATTGCCGTTTACGTTGACGACATGATGGTGATGTCAAAATGCAAAAAGACGATCGCCGAGATTTCCTGAGTCCTGAGTGAAAATTTCAAGGTCAAGGACTTAGGATTGGCCAAACACTTCCTAGGCATCGCACTAATCCAAGAGACCAGATGTATAGCCATGCTACAGCAAGGTTACATTGAAGAGCTTCTCCAACGCTACGAGATGGCCGACTGCAACCCTGTAGTCACACCACTCGACCCTAGAACGAAGTTGAGCAAAAATGAGAATCCCAGTACTGACGAGTTGAAGTTGCCTTACCGCGAATTGGTAGGCCCTGACATTTCTGTCGACAACTACACGCCCGGACATTTCGTTCGCTGTCAGCTACCTGGGACAGTTCAACAATTGCTTCGGAGTCGAACATTGGAAAGCTGCCAAGAGAGTGCTGCGGTACTTGAAGGGGACTTCGAACATCGGTCTGATCTACGAAGCAGACACCGAACCGATCCAAGGATTCGTCAACGCCGACTGGGGAAGCTGCCAAGAAGATAGGAGGTCCTACACGGGGTACGTGTTCCTGCTCGGCGGATGCCCTATATCGTGGGACTCCAGAAAACGAAGAACCGTGGCCCTTAGCACCTCGGAGGCCGAGTACATGGCGTTGTCAGAGTGCGCCAAGGAAGCTGTGTACTTACGTCGATTTCTGCTTGAGTTAGGCTTCAAAGACTTAGCCACTATGTTCATCTTTTGTGATAATCAAAGTGCAATTAATTTGGCAAAGAACACGATGTATCACAGTAGAAGCAAACATATTGATATCAAACATCACTTTGTTCGCGAAGTCTTTGACTGTAAATTTTTTGTTTTGAAGCATATCTCTACGAACGATCAAGTTGCTGACTTTCTCACGAAGAGTTTAAGTCGAATGAAACATGAACGTTGCTTGAAGTTTGCTGGTTTGGAGAGTGTACAGATTGTATGAACCTCGACTTGAGGGGAAGTGTTGTAACTTTGTTAGTTTTATTCTTATTTATCAAGTATGCGGTTCTATTTTATGTAATGTGCTGCCACCTGCCCTTTTATGCTTCAGTTTGACTAAAACTCGCGCCATGTTCGCACATGTTTATTTTGCGCTGTTCCGCTATTGCCATCCATGTACATCAGTTCGTTATTATTAAACTCACATCAGTTCGCTTTGCTTACATATCTCTGGTTTCCTCATATCCTCTTACATTATTTTTATTTTCTATCAAGACCAGTGGGAGTCTTACAATAACATTTACCCTCTCTCCCAAATCCAGCTTGTACCGCGATGAAAGCAGAAGACCTTGCTCCGTTATCCTATTCCGTAAACCACTTTCGACGATACTTAAGACCTTATTTTGAACTATCCTAAGAGCGCGTGTATTATTTGTGTGTGCCCACTCCACTGTAGTTAGTTTTCAAACAGAAGTATTGTTGTAAATAAATTACATTTATTGTTGACGTCCTATCCAACGTTGCCACATATCTGACGTCACTACAGAGGTTTATATAAAAATAAAAAAATCTTGGCTATTTCAAAATTCAAATCAACTCTTAAATTGTTTGCGACTGTAGAAACGTTAAAATGAACATACTGTATTTTTATTTCACGCACGTACGTAAACGAAGATCTTATTTTTTCGGCCCAAAAATCGAGCCTAAATTGGAGGCTAGCGCGGTGATTACGAACACGTTCTTGTTCAAATAAAGGAAGAGAGGTCAAGTTATCTGACGTTAATATTTAATTTCAAAGGAGTACCGTACGTAATATCTGTCATGAAGGAATCAACTCATTGTGTACTTCATAAGGAACGAAGTCTAGCTAGCCGTATCCGTGGGATGACGCCTTGCCGTCAAAAAATCGTTTTGTAATTTCGTGACATTAACTAACAATTGGACAAACGGGGTGGATTTGTTAATCGATAAAGCTTTTAAAAACGAGCGAAAGGAATTGAAATATTTTTCATTTACTAGTCGCCTGTTTCTTTAACTTGACTCACAATTATAACAAATGCGACTGAGCTCGTCTACGGTATGCCCGCAGTGACTGGTCAGTTTCTCAAGGTTGCTGCGTGACTGGCCACTAACAGAGCTTCTTCTCGCGGATGTTTGGGAGTACAGCGTTCTGACAGGCGCCGAGTTTCAAGCAAGCTGGAACACATGTAGGCTAGCCGCATCTACGGGACGATGCACAGCCAAATGTACGAGACGGCTTGCCGTTAAAAGATCGCTTTGTCATTTCGTTCCGATAACTCAGAACTGGAAAAATATGGTGGATTTACTGTTAGGGTCGCCTCCGTAGCGTAGCGGTCAGCATAGTTAGCTGCCGTCCCGGAGGTCCTGGGTTCGATTCCCGGCTCTGCTACGAAAAGTGGTATGAGGACTGGAACGGGGTCTACTCAGCCTCGGGTGGCCCAAATGAGTAGAGGGGGTTCGATTCCCACCTTAGCCATCCTCGAAGTGGTTTTCCGTGGTTTCCCACTTCGTCTTCGGGCAAATGCCGGGATGGTTCCTACTCTAAGGCCACGGCCGCCTTCTTCCCACTTCCTTGCCTAACCGTCCCACTCTTCCCATCCCTTCATCAGGCCCCCTGTTCGCTTTGCAGGTGAGGTCGCCTGGAGTAGTGCTGGTCACACACCCCAGTTGTATCCCTGACTCAGAGTCTCAAGCTCCAGGACACTGCCCTCAGTGACGGTAGAGGTGGGATCCCTTGCTTAGTCCGTGGGAAAAGCCAACCCTGGAGGGTAAAAAGATAGTGGAAAAAAAAAAAAAAAAAACTGTTCGATTAAGATTTTAAAAGCCAGCGAAAGGGATTGATATATTTTTCATTACCTATTCCTTCCTTGTTCCTTTCACTTGACTCACGATAATAAATGCGCCTGAGCTCGCCTGCAGTGATTGGTCAGTTTATCAAGGTTGCTGCGTGACTGGCCAATAACAAAGAGTCTTCTCGCGGATGTTTGGAAGTACAGCTGGAACACGCGTACATATTCATGCATTTCCTCGGGCAATTAAGACTTCGAGCAGAACATGCGTGGGTATCTACTGTCTCGCCGTTGTGCGGCAATAACTTGACATTTTTTTTTTTTTTTTTTTAGTGTGTTCCCATTCACAACAAATTGTGGCACAGCTTCGTGATTTGTTTATCTTACGTCATCATAGAGGGAGTGACGTCATACTCTTCACGAAGGAAGGGAGAAAATACCAACTAGCATATTGTTTGGGACTCTACCAACGTTAAATCGACACCGATTTTATTCCAGGGGTCCAAGAATTCGAGCCTAAAATGGAGGTTAAACGTAAAATCGACAAACATTAAAATGAAGCCTGATATACATTGCGTCTTATGGGATAATAGCCGGGACCTACGGAAATGTACGTTAATTGCGGGTAAACGTCATTTCGAGACACGTTAAATCGGGAGTTCACTGTATTAATGGCCACCATTTTAAAATGGTTGACTATATCAAAATTTCAGCACAATTAGTCAAGTAATTCTAGGATGAGAGAAGCCATTTTAAGTACATATGGTACTGGGACTCAATTTCATGATAGGATTGACCGTTTAGCAGATGACATTCGCTAGGTTACCCGTTGGTTGTTAATTCATTTAGCTCCATGTTGCTAGGTGACAGTCATATGGTATGGACCATGGATCTCGTTTGTGTCGGCTGATCTGTCACGCCTCTCTTCCGGTACCTTCTAACCTACGTCATCTTTACTTAGCTATATAAACTCACCATCAGCCATACAAATCGTCAGAAGTTCGTAACTACAGAACTACTTGCTGCTCTTCGTCCTAGCCTACTCTACAAGGGTCACTATGCCCAAGCTCTTCACTAGGATGGCTAACTACGCCATGTACAAGTGCTTCCTACCATGATAGACAGTTTTTAAACAGTTTTGAACTCTCAAGAGTTTACCCTCATTTTGATACTTTATTCTAGTCCTTGGTGCTACAGGCCTTGTAGGGCCTTGGCCTCCCGGACAATCTCCACCCATTCTTCCCTGCCGACTGCTTTGGTTTTCTATATTCTGACGCCCATCTTTCTCATATCCTCCACCACGTTATCCAGCCATCTTGTCCTAGGTCTTCCCCTCGAACGACATCCTCCTGGCTTCCCATCGAAGACCTTCCTTACCATCCTCTTTTCTGTCATTCTTTCTGTATGTCCGAACCAACGCAATCTACTACTATTTATTTCCACTACTATATCTGGCTTACCATACAACTCTCTATCTCCATATTAGGCTTACCATACAACTCTCTATCTCCATATTATTTCTGTTTGCCAGAATTCCAACTCTTTTACGGGTCCATATACTTTCCTGAGCATCTTCCTTTCCCATCTCCTTAACAATTCCTCATCACCTAGTGTCATGATCCAAGTCTCCGAACCATACATCACCACAGGTCTCACTACCGTACGATACACAGTCAACTTCAGATTTCTACGAAGGCTTCTTGCTTTAAATACTTTGCTTAAAGCAAAGTAAATCCTATTTCCAGCTGCTACTCTTGCAAATATTTCTTCTCTCATATCATTGTTTTCGGCTATCGACCCTAAATATTAACATTTTTACAGTGTTCATATTCTTTCTCATTCAGTTTCACATTTTTCTCTAATTCATTATATTTTCTCCTGCATTCATCACTAATTGGAAATCAACAACCAAAGTTAAGTACTTTTAGCAAAATAACCAGCCTAAATCACGAAGGAACTCAAGAAAATTCATCTGAAGCAATAGTATAAAACTTAACTTAATTCTCACTTATTTCTACTGGGTCCTGTCTGAGGTCGTTCAAATGTTTGAAAACTATTAAGTAGTGCTACTTTATTTCAATGGCATAACAGCCAGATTCATAAATTTCAAGTGCCCATTGCATTATCATCATTTAAATTCTTTGTTAATAACTAACATCGAACAACTGAAATCTTACCATGCCATATTGTATAACTGAGCTCTCAAATTATAATTTAGAAACAATCAAATTTCTCTGTGTTCAGTGTCCCAGCTCCAGTCTTCTCAATCCTTTGTATAGTCAAATAGGACAACTTCACTTTCCCCGATTTTTGCTTCCACAATACTACAAATACCAAGAGAAGTACCCATTCTTTGAATGGCTTTTTGTACTTATCGGCAGAAAAATTCTTGACATTATCACGTATTTTCAATGTAGTTATGTTATTACCTGTTTAGCAATTACATTCATAACTTAACTACCGGTACCAAAATAAATGTTAATAAGATGGCTCAATGGAAGTGATTTGACAGAGTTTTGTGACATTGAAGCTGAGGAGAGAGAATAAAGTTTGTCTTCAAACAAGTATTATCTTCCAAACTAAATACAGTAACAAAGAATTGTATAACCTTTAATCAAGATTGAAATGTCCACTTCATGAAGAACAACATCAATGGCACCACAATAACAACAGAAAAGAAATACCACAAATAGATAACTTCTACACACACACACACACACACACACACACACACACACACACACACACACCCCCAAGTACATAATGGAAAGACTTTTTTCTCTCTAATAATCGTGCATTTGGGATCAAATAAATATTGTAATAATAATTACTCGGGTGATATAAAAGTGATATTTAAAAAAATGTTACGTTTGAGTTTGTCCGATCTTCCAGCAAGGAGAAAAAGTTTCTTCATGAAAGTGCCAACTTCTTTTATAACTAAGATGATAACGTGTCATTCTGCGACCATGTTAAAGATACTCCAGGCAATGGATTGTTAAAATATGAGCATATTATAGCAGCGAGTTTTCATTTTAGAGCCTCTCAAATTCGGTGTTGATTCTTTAGGGGCCTTGCGACATCATGGTCATGTAGCCTCATATATTTGGGTGTGTGTGTGCAGAAGTTGTCTGATAACCTGCATTACTGTGATGTCTGTAGTGGTGTGTGTGTAGAAGTTGTCTGATAACCTGCATTACTGTGATGTCTGTAGTAGTGTGTGTACTTGTAATCGAGGTAAGATTTGGGTAGGAAGCAGCAGTGGCCTTCAGTTTGGTACTGCGCCCGAATTTATTTAAGGCCAATACTAAGATCCAGACGGGATACGAACTGGGATGCAGGAAAAATAGAAAGAACGAATTAAAATCTCTTATTCCTTAAAATTTGTGAGATATGGAAATCTTAAGCTGAAACAGAGTGTAATACCATGCACCATTATTAATATAAACAATTACGGAAGGCCGGAAAGAAATAAGGAATTATTTGAATAATGGTTGTGTATTCATTATCTGAATGTAGGGAGGCCTACAATTGTAAGAAGGCGTCACACCACGAGAGGTGAGTGTAACGTCATAAAGGAGGAGAAGGTCCACGGCTGATCACAGCGAGTGAGGGGCAGAGTGGAGTTGCGTCACACCACGAGAGGGGAAGAAGCGCGATGAACTTCACGTGAGCTGAGAGAACGAGCGTTCATTCCAAATTCAGATCTGGTCCGAACAAGACCGCTAGTTTAGAAGCGAGTTGCTTCATTGACAGTGCCACGCATAATGAAAGTTGTGAGAAGGAGCGCGGAGTTTAGAAGGCCGTGACTCGTGAAGCAAGCGACATTCTGTGCGAGACCAGCACAGTATGCAGGCCGGCAATTTTGTAACACACTTATAGGAACGAGACCGAGCTCATTTGCGCTCACATTTAGAGAAGCTTCATACAGCAAGTCTGTGGAGTATTTGAAACACAGCTTGTTACTTCAGTATTTCGATACAAAGCTACTACACATATCACGCAGATAACTGCAACAATTCACTACAGGAAAATAGCTATATCCTTAAAGCTATTCACAATGCAGTTTATGAATTGGCGACGGGGAAGTCATTCAGGCTTAATCATTAACCTGATTATGACTTCGTGCTAAGATGCACATTATAGGGAAGAAGAGACTACAGAAATGAAAAGTTGAATCCAGAATTCTACAACATGGATAGCGCAGTCGAACACCTACGCGATGCGCAGAAAGGCAGAACAAATCTATACTTCGTAACACGAGTTCATATACATCCAGTATACTCTCAAGGACACTTATAGAACAATTGAATTTCAACCTTAAGATGCGATGCAGGCGTAGTGAAGTGGTAACGAAGGAGGATCCAAACAACATGCGGGAGTCGAGTGGGGAAGTGGGGGAGAGACTTGCCGTGCGGGAAGAGGTCGCTAACCCAGTTCCGAGACTGACCTTGCCCACTGTGAGGTTATCCAGCAGTCCTCGTCACAGCCGGTTCTCGCAGCTGTGTGCGATGTGCTCAAGCACATTTGTCTTGCCAGACAAGGCATATTCCAGCAGAGATAGACGTCAGCACAAGGTAGTGAAGAGATTGAAATATATTTAGTAGAATTGTAGTCATGTTCTGTGTTTATCCAAATTGACCAACCGTATAATTCTGTCATTTTATTTAAAATTGTGTAGATTTTAATCCAGTATATCAGTATTTTCTTAGGAGTTATTTTCTTTGCAAAATTCAGTCATTTGGACGAAATTTTATTAGCTTATTGCTATTGTCAACGTTAAATTCAGTTCATTATAAAGTCGTTTAGAATCATTGATACTTGCGTTAAATTAAATAAATCTGTTTTATGCACAGCGTTGGAACGTATATTGAAACATCGAAGTACCGTATATTTAAAAAGCTATACCACAAAATGTCAAATAAATTTCGACAACTCATGATGTTGATTCGAGTGTCAGAAATTTATTATAAACCAACTGTGTGCAATAATTGATTGTTACACGACACAAAATCTGGTAGAAGATAGTCTAAATAATCGATATAGACAATTAAATCAATAAATACCAAATTCATTGTAATGAAACAGATAGGTATGTAGAACTATGCTGTAAACGTAATAAACCATATTTCCTAGTAACAAAATGTTCCAAGAACATTTATATGTGTCAAATGAAACATTTAGAGCATTAAAAAGCCTAAATAAAATTTATTAAACAAAATATTTCATGAAGATAGCCGAGACTTTATTGTTAAGTCACTTGTAATTAAAAGACGAAGGAAGAGACAGGGCAATTTAGATAAGTCTACCCATTGTCTGAAAATAAATCAGCTGGACTTAACTGAATTAAATTCAGAAATTTGTATTCACAGAAAGAGAGGACTCACTTATATCATTATTAAATATGAACTCTTGCTGACAATTCTTTGAAAGTTACAATAATGTAATAACTGAATTTAAATACGTGAAATGGAGTTAAGAAAGTTAAATCACAGGGTGATATAAAAGTAACTGTACAGAAAGTAGTTAAAGATTTGAATTTATAGGCACGAGGAAATTTGTATAAGAATAGAGGAGTTTTGTTAAAGTTTGTTTCTTGAACAATATTCACAATGGTAGTGGATATTTAATAAAGATACTGATTTTCTTTGCATTGATTGAGAAAATGCACTGAAATGGGTTTAGATTTGGGAATAACGTACAGGAAAGGAATCGTAGACGTAAATGAGTTACGTATTTTCACAAAAGGAGACTAAGGATTCATGTTTCCTAGTTTTGATCACAGCGAGGGTGATCTCATTTAATTGCATTTGAGGCAAGTTCTGTACAGGGTGTTTAAGAAATAATATAATTGTTTGTGCAATTTTGGAACAGGAGTGTGGAATGAAGGTAAAATGCCATGCACTTCGAATATTCACGTTTATTAAAGTAATTGTAAGTCGAGCAAAGAATTTCAGGAATTTTCGGAATTTAATAACCAAATGGGAGAAAGGAAGTTAGAGCAGTGCTGAACTTAAACATTTGTCACTTATGTTCTTTTGATCTAGACAAGTATTTAATACTTTCAACCGATGAAGTTATGGTGATTGTTCAGGAAGTATGTGTAGTAAGGACTCATAAATATTAGAGAAAAGAAAGTGAATAATTTCAACGCAGAAATTAATACTTGTGCGAACCACAAATCATACATTGTACATATGAATATATATTTAATAGTTAGTAAACTTTGATCTTGCATATTTAGATGTGGGACTTCAATGTATAATATAGGGCAATGTTTGAAACCAAGCCGTTTCATAATTTTTCGTATTTCAGTGGAGGTTCACTCGAGTTTAATATGTAATAAAATTTTGTGTTTAATTTTTCTAATAGCAAATGAATGCTATATTCTTCGATGAGAGAAGACTGAATCAGTGGAGTACTGAATTCTCCAACCTTTATTTTCAGGACATCATGCCACGTTTTAGTTTATTTTAATTTTCATTTTTATTTTTGTAGTGTCAGGAAGACACTGGTAATTGATATACATTAGGGACATGTGTGTATTGCCATGGAACAATAAACGGCTAGCGCTTTTTAGCGAATTAGCCAATTTTATCTTAGCTGACATAGTTTTCATTTTGTCAACGCCGAAAATAGTACTGCTAGGTAGGATACAGGCGCTCACTATAGATCTAATCACCCCTCGAGACCGGAGTTTCTCAAATTGCTTCGATGTAAATGTTAGTAGAAATTTGTACCTAGGCTGGTAGTACTATTTCCTATTTATAAATATACTCTGTAAGATCCTAGAATTCCCAATTTTTACTTCGCAGACAATGGTAAGTTATTTTGAGCTGGGTATCTACGTGTCTGCAATCCTTTACAGTGCAGCAGATATTGGTAATGATGGGAGAATTCGGGCGCAGTACCATTCCAGTATTTGCCTGGAGTAGAAATGAGATACCATGAAAAATCACCTCCAGGATGACCGAAGTAGAAATTGAACCCACCTCTTCTCAGTTTTGCCTCACAAGGCGGAGTGTACCCCATTCCAGAATTAAATTTCTTGGCAGAGCTGGGAATCAAACCCAGGCCTCCGTAGTGAAAGCCAAGAATGCTAGCCACTATGCAATGAGGCAAACTTCTCAAATTTGAATATGGTAAAAACTAAAGTGTACTTTTTCTGTTGCAACCACAATATATTAGGCAGTAAATGATCGAAAAAAATATTGGATACCACTGCTGAATGCAGAAATAATGTAGCCACCTGCTGATAAGATTCAATTTCTGATTGGCCGATTAGTTCTTTCCTATCAGTTTCTAAACTCCAATAGCAGGCGCCTATTTCGTAAACAGTTCATTCTAGGGCCTTAAAACATGGTTTTCAGGATCCTCCAGACAAGTTTTGTTTCTTATACCGAGAGGCTCCAAATGAGGTTTGTCTCGTACTTCAACGACAACTTTGATATTTCGCCTCTTTGAGCTTGTATTTACATGGATTCCCCTCACAGCCCTTTAAAGATAGGTACTGCGCCCGAAGAAACCCATCAGTACATATATCCAAAGCCCGAAAAAGGATTGCAGACATGTAAGTTACCCAGCTCACAAGCTTATCATGCCTACTAAGTAAAATTGGGAATTCCAGGAACATACAGGATAGATATTATTCGTAAAGAAAATAGTACTACTAGACAAGGTACAAATTTCTACTATTATTTACATTTAGAACAATCGAGAAAACTCCAATCTCGAGGGGTGATAAGGTCTAATCTATAGTGAGCGCCTGTATCTATACCTCGTAGTACTATTTTCGACGATGACGACAATGAAGACGGAATCAGTTTAGATAAAAATTGACTAAGTTGCTAAAAAGCACTAGCCGTTTATTAAGCTAATAAAACATGTATAACAACTGGCTTCCTCCCTTAATATTGTGTCTCCCTGACACTTCAACAAAAATAACTGCAAAGATAAATTTGCACGTGGCATTACTACCGTAAGAAAATGTGAAACGGCGTGACATTAAGTATTGCCCTATTTTATACAGGTCCGCTTCAACTATGAACCGTAGTTCCATATCTAATCAAATTATTCATGAATTATGTGCATATATATATCCTTTTATGAAATTCAAATTTCACACTTCATAACGTCGAAGATTACATTTTCTTCCTCCAATAAGTCTTTCATCTACTCCATTTCTCTTAAACATCAAATTCAAATTCAAACAAACACCGCAACTATCGTGTTGAAAGTAATAAATACTCGTCATAATCAATTGAACATAAGTGACAAACATTTAAGCTAAGCACTGTTCCTTTTTACCTTTATCTATATATCATGAAATTCTGAAATAAGTGCTGAAATTCTTTACTGAGTTAACAATCTTCTGATAAACGTGAATACTGTAAGTGCACGGCATTAACCTTCGTTTCCACACTTCTCCTCCATAATTATACAACAATTACTTTCTCTCTTAAACACCCTGTATAGAATCTTCCTTTACTACTCTCTCATAACTTCACAATTATTGCATTCAATACTAGAAAAACTTAGAGACTCCCCTGCGTCCCTTCGTAAACTTACGTAACTCCTTTACGTTCATAACTCCTTAATCTGCACGGTAATTCAACTATAAACTTCTACTTCAATACATATACTTCCTTTACTTAACATTTCTCCTCTATAATTGATACAACATCGCCTCGTGCTCGTAATTTAATTTCTGTAATAAATCTCTGTACTTTCACCTTTCTAATCACCCTGTGATTTAATTTCGTTAACTTTCCTCTTCACGTGTCTAAATTCAGCTTTACATTTTATTACAACTTTTCAAGAAATATCAGTAAATATTCATATTCTTAACAAAAGATATAAGTTTGACTTCATTCCATTAATATTTGTTTAACAAATTCATTTATGTTTTTTAACGCTCTAAATTTCATTAGACATATGTGTTTAAGCTTTTCGTAATACTTTCGTTCATAATAAATTTCTGACACTCGAATCAACATCATGAGTTGTCGAAATATTCTTTACATTTCGTGACGTTACTTCTTAAGTATACTGTACTTAAATTTGCTCCAATAAATTTCATTTTACTTTAATTACAATCTTACTCCTTCTTTACTTCGTTCAACGTTCTATTCCTTTTAAATAGTTTACTCTACATTCCATTTTAACGCTCTAAATTTCTTTAATACAATTCCTTCCAATAATTTGCTTTCCTCTGAACAATTCCTTTATATTCCTTTTTTAACGCTCTCAATTCCTTTAATACAATTGGTTCTAAGTTACTCTAAACAATTCCTTTATATTCCATCGCTGCGATAAAACAGATTTAATTAAATTAAATCTAACGCAAGTATGAAAATATTTACACGATTTTACTGTACTATAACCTTAGTGTTAATAGCATCATCATCATGCCAAAATTTCGTCCAAGTGACTGAAATTTTCCAAGAAATACGGCAAATAACTCCGTAGAAAAATATGAAAAATCACAATAACAAGATCTACACAAATTTAATTACTTTGACAAAATTATACGTTTTAAATAATGCAGGTAAGAAAAATGCTGTTGAAAAATATGTGGTTGAAAATATGCGGTTGGTCAATTGGATAATCACACAACTAAACTACAGTTCTACATGATAAAAGACAATTTTCTCACTACCTTGTGTTGACTTCTGTACTGCTGAAAATACTTGCATCGCTCCTTCCAAACCAAACTTGTCGTGTTCATAGCGACGTCCACAGCTATGAAGACCGGTTTTGTGACAGCAGCAGCTGGACTCGCGGTGAATGACCTCGCCGTGTACAGCTCTGCCAACTCTCCGTCTCTCCTTCGCTCCAAGTAGGCCGGCTTCGATTCTCCATCTCTTCAGAATAGACATCATGGTTTCTTCAGAATAGACATCGGTTTTCTTCAGAATAGACATCGGTTTTCTTCAGAATAGACATCACGGTGTAATACTGTCGTTTATGCAAGCTTTTTCGTATCTCAAGATGTGTTAAAACTCTCGTAGAAAAGTATGAGTTTTGCTCGGTGATGTTGCGCTTTGCGTAGATATTTGTAGCGTCTTTCAGGTTAGTGAATCTGGAATTCAACTGACATCCTTGTAGTCTTCAACTTCCCCATGCTTAACTTAGCACATGTCAATATTCATATTCTTGACAATATAATTGAGACCTCCCCGTTGCTGCCTTATAACTTGCATTTTCAATACAATGTTGAAATAAGCTTTTACACGTAGAAATACTGAGTAGCTTCTTGTCGAAAATGTTTCTAGCTATATGGAATACTTTGCATAAGCACTGCAATATATAGTTGTACTGTTCCGTTCTGCTATATATGTTGTAGCTTGCTCCCAAGTTACTGAAATTACACTCTTCCTTACTTCCAACCTTTGTGAACCGTAGCACTATTATAAAGATACTCGTTTATGCTCGAGGTCTTGTCTCGTTCAAATCTCAATTGGAAAGAACTCTCTCGTCCTGCTCTCCGCATTCCTCAAGTTCTCGTCTCACTTCCTCTCCTCCCGTGGTGTGACGTAACTCCTACCACCTCTCCTGACTTCCGTCCGCAGTTCGACCTTCGCCTCTTCCCCTCTCTCATGACGTAACTCTCGCTTCAAGTGGTGTGATCTTTCTCGTAAAGTGAACCTCCCACTTTCGTACAATGGAATATATGTCCATCTTTAAATCATTCCTACTTCCTTGTCTTTTATAAATGCATAAGATCTATAGTATTTCACTCATTTCCATACAGTTTTTCCCATATTACTCAAATTTTTAATAAATAAAAATTTTTATCCACTCATTTATTTTCTGGGGTCTTGGTTCATCTCCCGATCAGTTCTTGAGTAATGACCTTCAATAAATTCTGGCGCAGTACCATACAATAGTATATAAATGATTGATGCCTTGCCTGTGATGGATACCCATACCATATTTTAGGTTCATCCACCTTGCCTTTCGAGTTATAAACGTACAGACAGACAGACAAAAGGTTTGAGCATTCCACAATACAGTATGAAACAAATCAATAACTCAAAATTCCTTGGAAATTCAAGTAAAAAGACAAACTTTCATTTATTTGTTGTTTGTTTGAGTCTTCAGTCCTTCGACTGGTTCGATGCAGCTTTCCATGGTTCCCTGCCCCGAGCTAATCGTTTCATCACTACATAGCTACCACACCCTACATCCGAGGCAATCTGTTTAACATATTCTAACCTTGGTTTACCCCTACAATTATTATCCTTGGCCCCTCCTTCTATAACTAAGTTTGCTATTCCTGGGTGTCTTAGTATGTGTCCTACCAACCTATCTCTTCTCTTCATTAGCAGTCACCAGAAAGATCTCTCCCTTCCCACTAGTCTTAGTACCTCTTCATTCGAAACCCTATCTACCCATCTGATCATCATTGTCCTGCAACACCACATTTCAAACGCTTCAATTTTCCTCTTTTCTGCTGCTCCAACAGTCCAAGTTTCACTTCCATATAGTGCAACGCTCCAGACTAAGGCCTTCAAAAATGACTTCCTAATACCTAAATCTACAATAGATGTCAAAAGATTCCTTTCCTGTGCTAACCTACTTTTTATATCCTCTTTGCTTCGTCCATCACTGGTTATTTTGCTTCCTAAATAACAGAAGTCAGCTATTTCCTTTAGCTTTTCACCTGCCAATTGGACATCCATAGGGGTACCTGATTTATTTCGACTGCATTCCAATATTTTTGTTTTACATTCATTAATTTTCATCATGAATTCTTTCCTCAAGGCAGAATCCATACCATTTACAAGCTCATTAAAAATCCTCAGGTGTGTCGGCTAAAATGACAATCTCCGAGTTGAAATTATTTCCCCTTGAATCTTTACCCCATCGTTGAATTTTTCTCCAATTTCCTTCATTGCTTGTTCAATGTATAGATTGAAAAGTATGGGTGATAAGTTGCAGCCTTGCCTTACACCTTTATGAATACCAGCTTCTCTCTCATGTCCCTCTGCTCGAATGATTGCTGTCTGGTTTCTGTATAGATTGTAGAGCAGCCTTCTACCCCTGAACTTTATTCCAATCATTTTCAGAGTGTCAAACAACTTACTCCAATCAACGTTATCCAAATGCCATGAGCGTTCTCTTATCCTTCCTTATTATAGCTTCCAAAATCAGCTTAAGACTTAGTACAGCTTCCCCTGTTCCTACGTTTCTCCTGAGGCCAAACTGGTCTTCACCCAACTCTGTTTCCGTCTTTCCATCCTCTTGTAAATTATTCTAGTCAGGATCTTTGAAGCATGAGTGATCAAGCTGATTGTACGTTAATCTTCACATCTGTCAGCTCGTTTTCTTCGGTATAGGGATGAGAACATTCTTCTTGAAATCAGAGGGTACCTCACCTGTCTCGTAAATCCTACACACCAAGTGAAATCACCTGATCAGACCTTCATCACTTAAGCAGCTTAGCAACTCAATCGGTATATCATCTATGCCTGGTGCTTTGTTCCTGCTTGAGTCTTCCAATGCTCTGTCAAATTCTGATCTCAATATTTAATCTCCTTTCTCATCCTCATCTATTTCCTCTTCCGTTTCCATAACATGATTCTCTATCTCTTTTCCCTTATACAAACACTCAATGTAAGCTTTCCATCTCTCAACCTTTTCTTCCTTATCTGTTAGAGGTATTCCATCCAAGTCCTTAATATTACAGCACTTAGTCTTCCTTTCTCCAAAAGTACTCTTAATCCTTCCTAATTTCAAATTTTCTATACCTGCACATTTCTCTTTCAACCATTCTTAGTTTGCTTCCTTGCACTTCTTGTTAACCTCTGTTAACGTCTGTAATCTGCTTTTCCCCTTTCATGTCTTTCATTCTTGTGCTTCTACCTTTTGTCCATTAATTCTACAGGGTGGGCGAAAAGTCCCTATCCACTGCTGGCAACTTCGAACTGACAATGCAAAATGCGGTGTAGCACCGTCCTGTTGAAACGTTAAGGTTTCCATTAATCCTCTGGCTCTCAGTTGTGGGAACAACCACTCGTTCAGCATCCTCAGATAAGTTTCTTGATTTACAGATCCATCAATAAAATACGCGCCAATCAGCTGTTTACCGGTCTCTCCTGTCCAAATCATCACATGTGGCGGATTGTTCTCGATTTCTTCATAAAAATGCAGATTTTCCTTTGGTCAGATATAGACGTTTCGATTACGGGAGCTTCGATAAATTGCACATTCATCAGAGAACAAGACATTTAGCCGTTTCTGTACGAAAACAATGGAGCATCAATTGGCATGTTTCGGCAAGTTTTTCCACATCAACATCACTTAACTCTTTAACTGACACTGGACGGAAACATTTAATTTTTAAGTCCTTTCGAATATGATCTCTCATTGTCGACCTTGGAGTGTCTAATTCTGGCAAACGTTTAAGTGTTGATTTCATTGGCGATCGCTGAATTGTCACCTCCACAGCAGAACAATTCTCGACACTAGTGCTTGGCCTCCCACTACGTGGCGCATCAAGAACATTTCCCCTTGCAAAAGCTTTGCCCACGTTAATGAAGTTTTTGGATCTGGTGACGGTTTTCCAAAACGCACAACAAAGTCCTCCATAAGTTCATCCATAGTTCTTCCAACAGACTCTCCTCAATAGTGAACACACTTATATCCGCCATCCTGTCGCTCTCCAGACTGGCAGACTGTGCAGCTTGACCTTGGCTGAAACTGTCTACCACCCTCCACCTCTCGTGCTCCTGACTCCACTCCACCTATAACTTTCCAGCAGTGGGTAGGGACTTTTCGCCCACCCTGTAGTATATCCTGCGTGATCCAGGGTTTTCTACCTATTCTTTCCTTCCCACCAATGTTATCTTCTGGGGATTTTGTTATTTTATTCTTCTAAAGTGCCCATTCGTCTGCAATTGTAGCTTTTTCAGGGTTTTTCATTAGTCCTCCCTTTACACTTGACTTGAATCATTTGATCACTTCCTTCTCTTTCAGTCTGTCTATTGCCTTCCTTTTTGGCTTTTGACTTTTCTTCAATTTCTTCAACTTAAGTTTGCATTCCATAACAACCAGATTGTGGTCAGAGTTTATGTCAACACTGGGATAAGTTTTGCAATCCAAAATCTGGTTTCAAAATCTCTGCTTGACCATAATGAAGTCTATTTGGTAACGCCCTTTATCTCCTGTTCTCATCCATGTGTATTTATTGTAAACATAATAAAATATAGGACGAAGAGAAACAAAAACAAAAATTGTCACCTATCTCAAATACTTTTAGCCCCTAAAACCCTCAGCCCTAATAATGGCAGATTGTATGACTATTGTGTTTTCCGATTCACTTAACATTTAAAATTCCCTTCTGGTATTATGAACTTTCATAGCACTTTCATAGCACCAATCAGTCCTCAAAATGACCACCATTTGATTTAATACAACCTCCAAGTCCATCTGACCATTCATTTATTCATTGATTGTAAAATACATGGCATTGTTTTAACATGATCATCAGCCCCATGTACATGGTTGTGTGTGTAGAATCTGCCTGACGAACTGTGTTGTTGTGGTAGCAGTACTTGTAATTGGGACTAGGATTGAGAAGGAGAGGGAATAGTACCTCATTTAAGGCCAGGGTCATCATATATCTGGAGTAGATGAGAGAAACCGTGGCACACCACTTCTAGGATGGCCGAGGGGGGATTAAAACCCACCTAGTTTTAGTTATTTCCACGAGCCTGAGTGGACTCCAATTTTCAGTGTTGCCTTAATAAATTAAATTTAAATGCTTTTCAGTCGGTCATCATGACTGTACGCTAATTGTAATGGGTGTTTTTCCTTAAATTTGAGATAACTCATGTATTTTTTTTTCTTTCAGGTTTATCAGGTTTAGCGAATAAACCATTACAGTTTGGGTGCAATCGTGTTGACCGACTGAAACGCATTCAAATTTCTTGGCCTTTTGGAACAGGAATCTCAAATGACCCCTAAACCAAAGAAGGCTGCAAGACGTATGATCTGAAGAGGAAAATCTGCCATAGGATCAAGTCTGTTGAGGGTGAGGGCTCCACTCATTCTTTGGCTTAGCCTTGTGTGCCAGCCCAGTTCAATTCAATGCTTCACAATTGGGTTCAGCAATGAGTTTACATACATGCTGACTGTTTATTTTATTCTCCAACCCTTTTGTTTTTTCTTTACAAAAATGTGGTTTAGTTATCCCTTGATATCACATGTCCCACCAAACCATAACAATAGTCTGCTGGATGATGGGTACCCTTGATCTTAGAATTCCTTTCACGAGGCTCTCTTAACTTGAAGCAAATTTTGCCATACGGCTCCTTAAAAATATCTTCAACTGAAACTACGAAGTACGTCCAGAAAGTAAGTTCCGTTTGGTACTAACATTAAATTGTGTACAGATACAGAAAAATTATTTATTGTACAAAATTCTACAACCCTTAAAATACTTTTCCACATAACTGCCGAAATGTTGCAGGCATTTGTCGTAGCATGGCAAGAGTTTTTGTATACCTTCTTCATAGAAGTGTGCCGCCTGCGTCTTCAACTAGTTGTACGTTCCGCTGCAGCGCAGTACCGCATATGCGCAGTAGACGCTCTGTATCAAGGAGAAGAAACGTGCGCCATTTGGAGAGCGCTGTCAGCCACATACGCATTGTTGTGCATGTTTACTCGTACAATGTCGGTGTTAATGAAAATCCCGCCGCTTGTGAAATCAGATCTGTGATTCGTTTTCTGAATGCTAGGAAAGTGAAATCAATTGAAATTTATCGGCAAATTGGCGAAGTGTATGGACAAAATGCGATGAGTGATTCAATGGTGAGAAGATGGGTCCGACAGTTCAATGAAGGACGTAGTGAAGTGCACGATGAAGAACGAAGTGGGCGTCCATCTTTGGTTACAGAAGAACTGGTTCACGCGATTCATGGCAAGATCCGGGAAAACCGCAGGTTTACAATTAGTGCTCTCGCTATGGAATTTCCCCAAATCTCACGATCACTAATTCATGAAATTGTTACCGAAAAACTGAACTTTCGTAAACTTTGCCGACGTTGGGTACCAAAGATTCTTACGGAGCAACACAAAACAAAACGGATGGGTAGTGCACTTCAGTTTTTGACCCGTTACAATGAAGGCGGCGAAGAATTTCTGACAAAGATAGTCACAGGAGATTAAACTTGGGTTTATTACGACACCCCTGAAAGTAAGCGGCAATCAATGGAATGGAGGCACACTTCATCCCCAGCAAATCTTCACACCTCGGAAAATGATGTGCACAGTGTTCTGGGACTGGAAAGGCATCTTACTCATTGATTTCTTACCGCGTGGTCAAACAATCAACGCAGATGCTTACTGCGAGACACTTAGGAAATTGCGCCGCGCAATACAGAATAAGCGCCGAGGGATGCTGTCAAAAGGTGTTGTTTTTCTTCACGACAACGCACGACCACACACTGCAAATGTGACGAAAAACCTCCTACAGGAATTTGGCTGGGACGTGTTTGACCATCCTCCGTACAGCCCTGACCTCGCTCCTAGCGACTTTCATCTGTTCACACATCTCAAGTCTTTCCTTGGCGGTCAACACTTCAACAATGACGACGAGCTGAAAGAAGATGTTTCCAACTGGTTGAAGACACAGGCGGCAAACTTCTATGAAGAAGGTATCCAAAAACTTGTGCCACGCTATGACAAATGCCTGCAAAAGTTCGGCAGTTATGTGGAAAAGTAGTTTAAAATGTTGTGCAATAAATAATTTTTCTGTATCTGTACACAATTTAATTTTATTACCAAACTGAATTTACTTTCTGGACGTGCCTCGTATAAGGTGCGTTCAAAAGGTAACGAGCCGGAGGCATAATTACAGAAACCAGTACCTGTATGTTAGAAGTATTGACCCTGGCTGTTGAGGCACTTGTCCCACTGTGACACGAGGCGGTGAATGGCTGTCTCATAAAATTCCCTGGGCTGCGATGTGAACCAGTTCCGCACGTACAGCAGGACGTCGGCGTCCGAGGTGAATCGGTGGCCCCGCAGAGCCCTTTTCAGGGGACCAAATATGGCGTAAACACAGGGAGAGAGGTCTGGACTGTATGGAGGGTGGCCGAGATCCTCCCATTTGAATTTCTGCAGGAGTGCCGCGAGTGTGTTGGCCGTATGAGGTCGTACATTGTCGTGGAGCGACCCCAGCGGCTATGGCGTTCACTGTCACTCGGCAGTCCTGAGTAATGAGTGCATCAACCAGCTAGACACTGTCATCGGTAATGCAGGGGGGTGCCCCAGACCGGGCATCATCGACTAACAACACCCGTCCTTCCCTGAAGCGCTTGTGCCACGCCTTGACCCTTGCAAGGGACATGCAGTGTTCGCCGTACACTTGTGACATTCGGCGATGAATGTCAGTTCCCCCTACTCCTTCGCTGTCAGGAACCGAACAACACCTCTTTGCTCTTCGGTTGACGCCTCCATGTCACTGTCTGCAATGCAACTGGCAGCGTTGGACGATTGATGCATGTTGCTGCTCGCTTTGTATAGTCACGTGACATGCATGCGTGCCCTCTAGCGACGGGCTGTGACCTTCCACGCTCTGGTCGGAACCACACCTCGTTACACACGCCACGATTAGCCGATGTAGTCACCCGTTTGCCCATTCCAGCCTCCGGCTCGTTACTTTTTGAACGCACCTTATATATTAGCCACCAGTAAAGAGAACATGATAGTAACTACCATCTGTGCAAGGCTGTAAAAGATGTCTTGCTTTGAGGTCCCTCCATTTCAGATGTGCAGTAAGGAGGTGATCCCTTCCCTCAGCGTAACTGCTGGTCTTTCATTAGGAGTCATCAGCCTTAAGTGTCAACATCCGAGTCTGTGTATTTTAGTGTATTACTGTAATTAATTTAGGGCTAATATCATGACTATAGTAAGTGGAAAACCCTTAGGAAGGTACACATTAAAATAGCATTTGAGAAATACCATGACCCAGGATCAAACCACTTAACTTTTGCCATCCTAGACTAAGGTAAGTCAATATGAAAGAGAACACTTAAATTTGTTTTCTTCAGAAAATTTTACAAAAAGTTCGGAATAATTCTACAAATGCAACAAACATAAAAGGAAAAGTATGAAAAAATATGAACATATAATAGCATTCTCAATAATTTCAATTCTTTTGCTCTTATATCATGGCATTTTGCAGCAAAATCTTATTTCATGCTATAACTTAGGCCTACTGTATATTGCAATATTTTGCACTTTCAAAACCCTAAAAACTTACATCCAAATTTGCACGATTATAGACACAAACAAAATTATTATTATTATTATTATTATTATTATTAATAATAATAATAATAATAATACTGTAATAACAAACAAAAATTAAATGCTGGAGTCATAACTACCATACCAAAAAATCAGAGACCCTATTCATCAACCCTCCAACCTGTCCATACACACGAAAGTTTATAATAAGTATGAACCTATTATAATAGCCGTAGCAAGAGGGATGCTTACCGATCGCTTTTCGGAACGACTTGATCTTACTGTAGGGGGGTACTCGGGCAAGGGAGGTCCTTCATAGTACCGTGGTGGTGGCGGCATAGTTTCAACAAACTGAGGCTAGAAAAAGAGACACATCACATAACTGTTGCCAGGCTATAAGCAGATAAAGCACAAGGTATTAGGAATAAGACCAACTCTTGAAGGAAAATAAAGGAACTTGGATAGCATTCCAGTATAAAGCTACCATATACTGTATACCTGTGAAAACCTTCTTTTTACTCCTCAGCAATGGGAATTTTATTGTCCTGGATTTGTCACTGTACTGTTCCAGTAATCTATTTCATCATTGGAATCGTACGCTAACAAAGAGTGGATGAAAAACTGTTGGGGACTTTATGGTGGGTTTAAATCAAACTACGCCAAAATACAGACCCGAAGGAACAAGAATGGAGACGAAAAATAAAGTAGAACAATGACATTAGAACCATATATAATATTTAGATAATTTTACGAATATAAAATTATAAGGAAATGAAAGAATTATTGCATCAAAGATGATCAAATGATTTCCATAAAGAATACTCAAGCTCAAAATAATTCAATGATCAACTGTTATAAACTAAAAATCAAGGTTGAGAGATATTAAATTATTGTAACTTATAGTATATCTCATAAGTTGGAAGCCAACATGAACAACTTGTGTGTTGTAACCTCTACTTGTGGAGTAGATAGAAGTACTGTGCAGAATATTAAAAGAAAAAAAGAAAGCTTGTAGTTTAACGTGACCGTTAATCTCGAGATCATGAGCCACGGGACCTCCTTTTTACGTGGAATCCGAACCACAGGACATGGCATTTCACTTCGAAAATCTCACATGCATTGACCGGGAATCGAACCCGGACCACCTTGGTGAGAGGCATACAGCTAGACCGCTGAGCCACCACGCCCATATATTAAGAGAGGTACTGACAATGCTGAAGGAAATTACTCCCTCTTTAATATGCCTTAGAAGCACTTTAAAATAGAAAAGAAAATAACCGGATTAGATGACTTCGATAAGCTAGTTATTGTTGTTTTAAAGGGTTATCACACAGAAATGAACACCACTTTATTTAAGGAATGATTTGTCGACTTCCTAATGTTACTAGTAAAAAGCTCCGTAATTACAATGGATAATCCAAATTATCATTCAGTTCGCACAGACAAAATCCCGCGTTCGAACTGGAAGAAGGAAGACATTCAAAAGTGGCTCAGGAAACATGAAATAAGTCAACCCTCACAAATAGAATAAAAAGTATCTGTTGGTATGGCATGCAACATAAATACACCAATGGTTTACACTTAAAAACACCTCACACTGTATAAAAACTTACATTTAATTTTTAAATTTAATAAAGGCATAATGGTTCCGCATTGACTTATGAATATTATACAAAATATTTCTACAAGAAACACAATATGTATGGTTTGTTCCGCTTTGTCAATATAGAATTAATAAAAACTATATAATTAAAAAAATCTACGGTATATATGTTATGTGCTCTGATCTGCTAAAGAGGGACCAATACAGCCTGAAACATGTAAATATTTGCATCAGGAAATGAGTTAATATTATAAAGCAAGAAATGGGAAACAACACATTGGGTTAGTCCCCTGATGGGCGATGATTGATGGGGGGAAGAATGAAAGGAGATAGGGTTACCTCAGTGGTATGGAAGCGATCTAATGGTGAGCCAAAGTTGGATCTAGAAGCGTAAGCATAGGATTGTGGAGTAATAGTAACATGAGAAGCTGAAGATTCCAGAGAAAATGTGCCCTGGCCTTTATTTCTCCACTGTAAGTGCATATGCAACAGAAGAGCCAACAAAACCCAGATTTCAAAATTTGACTACACATCTGTTTCATCTCAGCCATCTGTGTCGGCCAGCAGCATCACAGTTCCTGTGAAGTACAACATTTGGACAATTTCCCTCCACGAAATACCAGAAATACCTTTTAGCCAAGATCTTCTATATGACTACTTTAAGCATTCATAAATAACTGGAACTTGTCAGCTACCTCCAGGTGTTGAGAAAAAATGCTTTAAATATTTTCTATGTAGGAGAAAAAATTAATGTTGTCAACTAAACAGCTTCAGTTCTAAGATTCATGACAAATATCAGTGCTTGCCATTGCCCTAGCACAGTGTCTTGGGAAAAATACACTTGTGCACTGCCATGGACAGCCTATGGATGCAAAAGAGTATATGGCCCAAAAGTTGATGCCAAAATGTTCGTTTCCAGTTTGTGGATTTGCTTCCTTCCGCATGCACCAAAGCTTGTTCTATTATGATTAGGGATGAGAACCAATTGGGTCTAAATATTTCAGTTAAAATAAAGAAGAACTTCAAAACTCACCCCAGTATACCTCTCACGCTGTGGAACTGCAAACCTCCCAGGTGACCGTTCACGACGATGCTCCTTGAAATATGGTTGCATGTACATTGCTGGACCTGAAAGGAATGGAAGTGTTACAAGATCCTGTTGAAACATCCCAGTCCATTTCCCCTCCCACTCTGCATTTATATGCAGTTTGTTATACAAATGACAAGCATGTCAAGATGCTACATGCTCTAAATTTGGCATATGCCTAACTATTACAAACAAATCCTGAAATAAAATCTGTACAAATGCACACATAGTCATTCATTCAGGAAGGAAGCTTGTAGTTTTACATGGCCGTTAATCTTACAATCATGAGCCACGGAACCTCATTTTTACGTGGAATCCGAACCACAGGACATGGCATTTCACTCCGAAAATCTCACATGCATTGACCGGGAATCAAACCCGGTCCACCTTGGTGAGAGATCAACAGCTTGACCGCTGCGCCACCACATATTCATTCACACAAGGACATATTACAAATTATGAAAGATCAGGCAAGAAATTAGTGCAATTCTAGGGTGAGAGGGGAAAAGTGAATTAGTCAAAACAAAAAGATTTTTCAGTAGAGACAAATAACTGTTTGCTACATACTTAAAAAAAAAAAAAAATAATTTCAACACAAAGAAACTTCTCAATAGGTGGCACACACAGATTTCTGCTGGCCCGCCATGAAAAGCGAGAAAAATTAAGTTTGAATAATTCAAAGAAAATGACACAAGTTAACAATGTTTGTGCCGCAAGTTGAAAATACGTTCATATCAAGTTTTATGTGCTATTTACAAATATGAACATGAAGATGTTCCATCACCCTCAATTTGTTAGAAAACCGCTAAAATATGTAAAAAAATGAAAAAAGGGAAAAATTAGTAATAATTACATTATTATAATTACAGTTATAATTATTAACGAAGTGTAGACTTTCATTATGTCACTTAAAGCTAGTTCAAGTATTTGTCCAATACTTTTATGCTTGTGTTAATACACCAAATAGTTTGTTGTGTGTGTGTGTGTGTGTGTGTGTGTGTGTGGACAGTTTACACTTGAAAGTCAACGATCGAGAACAGACTGGCTGCATGGCTCAGCGGTAACGTTCTCGCTTGCTGGGCCCAAGGTTGCAGGTTTGTATCCTGTCGCAGTCAGCTGGCGAGTGAGCCGTGTCAGTAAATTTACTGAAACGTTAAAAGATCCTCTTCGGGGCAAAATTCCGGCACCCGGCATCTCTAAAAGCCAGGGTAGTTAAAAGGGAGGTAAAACCAATAATGTTATTATTATGATCTTTAACAGAGACATTAAAACAGGCTTATTACAGTCATATTGGATGTCGTGTTCGTAATGAAGATAAAGTGTGGGCCCCAGACATGTGCTGTACAGAGTCTGTCCTGAAAGTAGTCGGACTGGATTTTTCCCGTGCAGACAGACAGACTGCCCGCGGCTTCTCCACCTGGGGTTGGTGGAGGGGGGTGTAAGGAAGGCTGGGAGCCAGCCACACAGTTGGTTCTCAGCTTTAGTGGAGTGTAAATCGCTGGTCGCCATAACGTCTGCAAGTGCACTCGTCACGCTGCGTCATGGTTCGTCTGTTGAAACAGTGCGCTATGCCATCAAATATTGAGTTAGGCTCGGCAAAACCAGGAAAGAGACTCACAATATGATAAAGACGGCTTGCGGTGATAACGCCATGGGCAGATTGAGTGTTTTTGACTGACACAAGCTGTTTCGGGGGGGGGCTAGGAAGTTGAAGACGACGCACGTTCAGGACGACCTTCGAGCACCAAAACGGATGAAAATGTGGCAAGAGTGAAGAATTTTCTGGGCAATGACCGCAGAGAAAGGTTTTTACGTGGAGATCCTTAAACGGCTGAGAAAACGCATCGTCCGTGTCCGCCCAGCGATCGCTAACTCCTGGCGGCTCCATCACGACAATGCGCCGCGCCACACAGCCTTCCACGTGCTGGCGTACCTGGCCCAACACAACATCGCAATCCTGCCTCAGCCACCCTACAGTCCCGACATTGGCCCAGCAGACTTTTTCCTCTTCCCCCACCTCAAAACCACCCTAAAAGGACATAGTCACGGCTCCTTGAAAGCGTTGCAACAGACCGTGACGAGGGAGATCCGACAGCATTCCGGTTGCCGCCTTCCAGGAAGTGTACGAGGGTACGAAATCGCGCTGACAGCGGTGTGTGGATACAGAAGGGTCCTACTTTGAAGAATATTGAGTATAAGTTTCATTTCTGACAATTTTTTTTTTTAATTGACTCGGTCCGACTACTTTCAGGACAGACCCTGTATAACATGTTACACAAATCTAATGAAGTGGAAAAATGGTGACAAATCCTGTGTTATGCCTTTCATGGTCCCGATGGTCTGGCGTGAACCAACTAGCCACGCAGAAGATTATTATCTTCGACTAACAAATATTGGAGGACATTCTAAAAGGACAAAATCTAATATTGAGAACACAAATGTTCCATCTGCTAGAAGACCTGTTCCACATGGACCTGAACCCCCAATCCCTAGTCCACCTGCACTAGTAGAAGAATCTTCTCCAGGTGAAGAAGAACCAGATCTGAAACTGTCCACTTCCTCTGATTCAAACTACAGCCCACAACATAAAAAAGAACCCCTCCTGGTTAATCAATCCAGACTGAACGACTTAGCGAGAGATATCTCACGAAGCAGCAGGCTTAAGCGCTTGGATCCCGAATTCAAGAATGGAATCTACTTGCGCCCAGTACTAGAATTTCGTCTTTCCGGAAGAGAAATGAAAAATTTTCTGGATATTATATAATGGAGAATGCCCTCAGTGCATGTATTAACCCTTTCGCTTTCAAGGCAACAATCGATACCCATGGGTCCTGCGAGAACTGGCACGGTAACGATCCGTCGTTATCCATCTTTATTATTATTAGTTCAATATTTATGCACCATATAGTAGCATTTTTGTACGGAATAAGAAGAGTGCAGTTTTATCTAAAGTTAAACGTCACGGGAACTGCCGGCTATCCGTATTTATCGATTCTTTGAGTCTAAAACATGTGTTCACTGGAGTTCCGTGTCTTGTTTATATCGTGATTGGCGGCAAACTTGGGTTCATTTCTCTTCGTTTTCGTTTGTGATTATATAGTGAAATTAAGCTGTATTTTAGGCAATATATTTTTTAGTTTACTTGTTAGTTCATTATTTAACTAGTTTTCTTAGGCAATTAGGTGCTTAGTGATAGTGAAGTGATAGATATAGTTCACTTAGGTTAGGCCTAGTTATTTATCGTGTGCAACGTGGCAAAGTGAGTTCAATTAGCTGACGATGATATCTCTGAATATCATGACAATTATTCAAGTGATGATGATGTTTCTCTGTCCGAATCGGAAAGTGTAGAGGACTATAATACTCCAACACCTCTTGAGAGTGATGTTAGTGTTAGTGTTTTGTACAAAAATGGCTGACATTTTTCAGTGTTACATCACTTTAAACATTTTGATCTATCCTTGGATCTAATATACATAGAATCTTGATATTTACCATGCTAGTAAACAATAATATAGCCATCCTACTGACATGAAGAACAAACTTGGGTTGTGAATGCCATTTCCTAGAATTACTTCCAAACTTTCAAAATCTGAAACTTGTAACTTTGTTTCCACAATTCTTATTTTTTAACATTAAACCCTTTTGGTTTAGAGACAAGACTTACTTAAAGTGAGAATGAGTGATATATACTCTATAAGTTTATCAACTTTCATGTTGATATCTTTATTGGTGTGCCTTCCATGTAATTTTAAAAGAAGTGTATGCATAGTGTGGTAAATATGGCTGACAGTTTTCACACATCCATCTGCTGAGAGCTTGAAAGCGAAAGTGTTAATATAGACTGTTTAATGGATGAGCTTGGATTTCAACATATCCCAGAAGAAAGGAGTCTCAAAGCAGTATTGTTACACAATGGAAGCACTAAACCTTCAATACCTCTAGGCTCTAGCGCATTCAGTAGATATGAAGGAAATATATGAGAGTCTATCTGTGTTGTTAAATGTTATACAATATAACAAGTGTTGCTGGCAAATTTGCAGAGATTTAAAGACCAGTGCCATACTACTAGGTCTGCAATGGGGGTTTACATTAACTCTAACTTAACACCTAACGGGATATTGAGGGTAGGGCACTACTCATTCTTTCAGTGCTGGCACAAGAGATGATCTTTGAAACAACCATGAGTATCCAGAGAATTTAAGGCCACCTAGTGTACATAGCAGTGGTGGATTGGCACCATGATAAAGGGTGGTGCCAACTTAAAAAGTTTTCATAAACATATTGCATGGCATTTGGGAGATAAAGGGTAACAGAACCGGACAATAAATTAATTTAATTTTTATTACATGCACTAAGTGATACAAATATAACAAATTTAGTGCTTCATTTTTCAGTTATTTGAAGTAAATCACCCATTTTCGAACTACTCGTTTTCAATGTGATTGTCCTGTTTGAGAAGGCACTGTCC
The DNA here is from genome assembly GCA_946902985.2 of Meconema thalassinum. Lineage (NCBI taxonomy): Eukaryota > Metazoa > Arthropoda > Insecta > Orthoptera > Tettigoniidae > Meconema > Meconema thalassinum. Next base: position 881,156,185 of record OX336389.2, on the reverse strand, counting down.
CTGGAGCTAACATATTTTATTGAGTAGTGAGGCAGTTGCAATAGGAAAGTACAGTAATTAAAAGCAGTGGATGTGCTTTGTCAGCCAGTTTCCTTCACGCCGATACCAGCACACTTGCTTGTAAACATGAACCTGGTTTTACACTTCAAAATATATTTGCAGTAATATGCAGTGTCCCGAATTTTGGTTATAACGATATCCGCAAAATATTTCAGCAAACATATATATATGATATCACAACAATACATTTACCCTAAATGTGCCTTTTTTTCCTTTCGATATTGAACCCGCAAAATATCGCAAAATAAAGTTAGTTTGCGAAATGTGTTGGTTTCGCCGTAAAATGCTAAATACCAACAAAATGCTGATAATAAGATTTTTTTTTAAAACTATTTACTTCAAATTTAAATGAAACTGTTCCATTATCTGTCGTTCGATAGAAAATAAGAAATTCTAAATATAAATTTCTCATAAGATACGGGATAACGAAGTTGGTTCAAGTCCTCAAATCATGGAAACAATGCTCTACATATGGTTGGGGACAGCGTAAGTTTCAGGAGTTAGTGAGATAAAGACTATAGTAGTCGTGGAGATTATTTGTTTAGGAAAATGTTAGGTTAGATATTAATCACAGAAAATATAATTCATTTGAATTTTAGTTCTTTCTGAAAAAAAAAAAAAAAAAAAAGCTACAGGGTCTTTATTTTTGCTTGGCAAGGACATTCTTGCTCACGCACTCCGCCAGTGACGGCTCAGTTCCCGTCTGCCGGGCGTGCATATGTATGACAGAATACCGTGCTTAAAATCAGTATCATGCATTTTTACTCACTATGTTTACAGCAGATGCTGAAAATGTTCCCCATCCGCTGCCTAACATAACCGCCATCTCCTTATGAAGTTTCCGGTTACTCCGGTTAATTTAACTTCAGTAAGGAAATAACGACATTTACGTCTATTTTTGTTGTTTACTGAACCTGTACATTTGAATCTCTTAGCCATTTGATTTATTGTCCGATTTATAGGAATGGGTCTCCCTGGAAAAGCCATTCGAAACTTTTGTCTTGTTCTAGCGCACGTACATATTGTGCAGACCTTCGCTCGACCTTGGCCGCCCGTCCCGGCCAATAGCCGGTTGGCGCGCGGTCTCCAGCCATATTCCTCGGGTATTCCCTCGCTCTTATGTAGATGTGTGAACTCCGAGCTACTGTAATTGGGTGTTTAATTCTTTCAGGGCCGGTTCCATCAACCTTGCGTTAAATTTGGCTAACAAAATGTTAGTTAACAGATCGTTATAATTTTAACATTCAGTTATAGATTAAGTGTTCCAAAAAAGGTTTTAACAAGTCGGTAAACAAACGATGCGTTAAATGTCACTTGCTGTAAGGATCTAGGAAGCAGTGAACGGCATGGATGGTTTTACAGACTTCTGAACTGTGTCTAGTCAACTTGTATTCATTTGTTTGTAATCGCGAACTCAAGCGACGGTGCTGCCGTTACCTGAAACTAGCATAAGGGCGATGTAAACATAAACAAACAGATGCTATAACATGTGATTTGAGTAGATGGGTGTGCTCTTTTCTCGTATTTCCAGTTATTTTTATAATAATTGAGGCTAAGAACTCCGCCAACCTGGGCCCCACATGGGGAAGCCAGGCTCTGCCTGTCACAAGCCAGGACAAAGGAGGAGTGATTGAGGAGTAACACCTCACAAAAAAACCTTGGTTCACCTGGCTCGGGTGATAGTACCTTGTGAGGGCCCCTTACCAGGGTTACGGTGAAGACCTCAACGGCAATGATGGCGGAGATGATGATCATCAGTACGGCGGAATTGGCGGAAGAGGCAATCCCTCCCAAGTGGGGTTGATCAGTTGGAACCACTGCCTTGTGGGTAGAGAAGGGATTCTCAAAGGCTTGGGGACCCACCCCGAGAGAAAAGGGCTCTGGGGCTTACAACCTCAGTTCTATTTCCGAAAACAGGATTTCCTGTTTTCTCAATGACTTCAACAATTGACATGATGGAAACGTCTTCAATGAAAACTACTCCAGGGGGCAGCCGGAAACGGAAATCCCCCACCACCATGAGTGGTGCAACCAGGCCTTTGGATTCTGGAGAGCTTGGATCGTCATGTAAGGAAGAGTCGGAGCTTCCTGGAACCCCATCACAGAAAATAAGATCTAAACAAAAACATCTGCTTGGAACACTGAACATTAACACACTCCGTCAAACAGGAAAACTGAGACAATTGACTACAGTGTTGAAAGAAAGAAACATATCCATTTTAGCGTTGCAAGAAACGAGATTTCTGGATGAAGACACAATGGAGTCGGATGGCTTTAGAATATACAAGGGCAAACCCGGGTATACAATCTCAAATGGGAGACTGCCAATTCTAGGAACAGCTTTCGTGGTCAAGAAAAGCCTAATGAATTCATTCACAAAATTTAGCTCACTGTCGGAGACAATCTCATTCCTATCATTCAGATCAGGGAACAAATCCTACACAATCATCAATGCCCACGCTCCCATTAACCAAGACAATAAAAGGAACAAGGAGAAAGTGGAAGACTTTTGGGAAACACTAGAAGATGAGACATCAAAAATTCCCCTTGGAAATGTAAAAATCCTGGTTGGTGATTTCAATGCCCAGATAGGAAAAGAAAGAAAATACAAAAGGATTGTTGGAGAATATCCTGCACATAACAGAACAAATCGAAACGGCGAGAGATTAATCAACTTTTGTAAGCAGTTCAACCTAAAACTTATGTCTACGCACTTCAAAGCCCTCCCAAAGAAGAAGAAAACATGGATTTCGCCCAATCCAATATTAGGCGAATTTCAAATTGACCATGTTGCAATTACAACAAAAAACAGATGCGAGATCATGAACGTAAAAGTGAGAAAAAGTTTGAAAATCGTCACAGACCACTTTCTGTCAGAAATTAAAGTAAAATTTCAACCGAATAGGCATCAAAAGAGAGGTAAAAGGAAACCAAGGATCGACACGGAAATTCTGAAACAAAACAAAAATATCTATCAAGAAAACCTGTCAAAGTTGGAAATGAATAACTGGGAAGAAATTAGAGAGTCGTTAACTAAAGCGGTCGAAAACGTGGGGCAGCGAAAAAGAAAAAAGAAACACAGGTGGTGGAACATACGATGTGACAACGCTGTTGACGAGAGGCTGAAGACATGGAAGAGGTGGTATTCCAACCCAACGAAGGAAAATTGGAATGATTTCAGTCAACAAAGGAAAGCCACTGCCAAGATCATCAGAGGAGAAAAGAGACAATATGATAAAGACCGGTTAGAAAGTATAGAGGAAGACTTCAAGAAAAATAACTCCAGAAAGTTCTACAGGACTTTTAAGGAAGAATTACAACAATACCAACCTCCAAGTCTATGTTTTAAAAGGAAGGATGGTACACTCGCATTGAGTAACAACGAAAATTGCCACCTGTTGGCCAAGTATTTTGAAAGCCTGCTAAACTGCAAGGAACCACTGGAAAAACTGAAGTTCGAGAAGCCACCAAAGATGAATCCACAGTCTAAACCACCAAGCCTCATAGAAATACAGAAAATCATTAAAGAACTCAAAAACGACAAAGCACCAGGAGAAGATGGTATAGTAGCTGAAATGTGGAAAATTGGAGGAGATAAGCTAGCGGAGAACTTACACCGTCTAATCTGTGATATTTGGGAAAATGAACAAATACCCAAAGACTGGAAAGGCGCACTTATACATCCGCTCCATAAGAAGGGAGATCGGACTGACCCAAACAACTACCGGGGAGTTTCGCTACTATCTATTGCTTACAAAGTACTTTCCAAGGCGTTGCTAAACATCGTAGAAAAACAGGTGGATCATCAAATAGGTGAATATCAAGGGGGCTTTAGAAAGGGAAGATCCTGTGTGGAACAGATCTTTGGTCTGAAAAGTATTCTGAGAGTAAGAGCTCTACGAAGCAAAAACACCGTAGTAGTGTTCATTGATTTCAAAAAAGCATATGATTCCATCGACCGGCAGACACTCTTCAATGTTTTGGAGGAATTTGGAATAGATGGCAAAACGCGGGCAATTATAAAACAGACACTAACAGAAACCATCTCCAAAGTAAAATTTCAAGGAGAAATCTCAGAGGCTTTTGAGATTAAGACAGGAGTCAGACAAGGAGACGGACTATCACCAATTTTGTTTAACATCGTCCTGGAAAAAATAATGAGAGTATGGAGGAAAGCAATAAAAGAAGAAGGTATAGAAGGAATCTGTTTAGGAACAAAAAAGCAAGGTGTAAAGGTGGATTGCTTAGCATTTGCTGATGACATGGCATTGCTAGCCAAAGGAAAAGACGAAGCTCGAATAATGCTTGAAAAATTACATGAAATAGCTGAGAAGACTGGACTCAGGATCTCATACGAAAAAACAGAGTACATGGAGTACAAACACAATAAAGAAAAGCATCTGGAAACAAGATATGGGAAAATCAAGAGAGCTGATAAATTTAAATATCTTGGAGAATGGATCCAGCCGAATGGACTTGATAAAGAAGCAAATAGAGGAAGAGCTAGAAAGATGGAGCTAGCTTATAAATTAGTACAAAATAGATACAACAAGAGAACTATATCCTACAGGGCAAAGATAAGACACTATACCACGGTTGTCAAGCCAGAGGGACTCTATAGCTCAGAATGCTTGATATTGAATAAGAAAGGGGAAATCAAGGATTTAGAGAAGAAGGAAAGGAAAATCTTGAGAAAGATCCTAGGACCTGAAAAACAAAAAGATGGTACATGGAGGAAGAGGAGAAATGAAGATCTCTACAGACAGGCAGAGAAAATCACAGACACCATCCGTAAGAGGAGATTGAAGTTTTATGGACACCTCATGAGAATGAGCGAGAGTCGACTAACGAAGAGAATCTTTAACTACATCACCAAGATCAAGGCAACTACATTATGGATAGAGGAAACGAGAAAAGACATGGAGGAAGTGGGGATAAATCCAGAAGACATTTGGAATAGAGATGTGTTTCGAGCTAAGATTGATAAATTCAAGGGGTTCCAGGAAAAGCAATGTAAAAGGGCCAAAAACACCTGGTCAGATGAGAGGAGGAGGAACCACAGCGAAAGGATGAAGAAATTTTGGGAGAAGAAAAAAAGACTAACCAACAAATCAGTTGTTTTTCGTGGTCCACAGTAGGCCAAAATCGAAGGAAGAAGAAGAAATTGAGGCTAAGAGATGAGTAATATAATTGCTCAGTTCCGCTGTGCTCTTCAAATTCAACAATTGCCATATCAATGCTTTACTTCCACAAAAAGAAAGCTTTTCAGACGGAATGGAGTAGATTAGGCCTACTTCGCGTCGCAAAGCCGTTTTCGAAGTACTGTATATGATCGTACGCGGCTGCCATTTTACAAAGGAGAATTATTTATTAATAAATACTACCGGTAATGAATTTCTTACAATAACCAGTACCCTACATTCTCCCCTGCATTACAAACTAGGCGACTTTTAGCAGCCAAGTATATAGGAGTTTAGCAGGGTCGATTTGACAGCTGTTCTTCCCATGTGGCAAAAATTACTTTAGTGGTCGCTTTATCGTAGGCCTACATGTGGTTGTCTTTTTTTTAAACTTGCCCCATTGCTGCTTCAAATCTGTGAAGCTCAGTTTTTCTAACAATCAGGTGTCTTTTAAAAATTTTTAAAATCTTTATAGTCAACTTGTAGGCTATTTATAGATCAAAAATTGTATGTGCGTTTATATTTAAATTGCATCGTGACACTGTTTATCTAAACTACGTGAAAATGAAAACTACAAATCAACACTCATGTTGATCAACTGAAAGCTTTGGATGCAAATCAAATGGCTGTCGTTTCCACTAGTTTTATTCATCATTTCATAATACATTGACAATACAATAACCTTTTGTGCACTATAAAACTACATTATTGACCATTACGTACTGATGTTACTGTCTGAATAGGCTATATTTACCAATTTCATTACACGTAGGCTAATTTGTAGGTTAGCCCTAAGGTATATCAATTAAGTGACCGGTTGTAAGGTAAAGTCCTTACTGTATTTATGAACAAAACATAGGGACAACCTATATCTCTCCAGAAACTTCTTTTCAGACAGTTGCAACATGTCATTAGACCTTGGCAAGAATTCTTGTTCTGTAGCATTATTCAAATACGGTAATCAAAAATAAATAATACAATAACTGAGCACGAAAGGCATACTGTATTTGCTTGTAACCAATTTTAACAGTCTGTTAAACTCCTAACTGAGGAAGAATGGGATGTTAAAATAACGGATAGGTTAACGATTTGTTAGCAGTAATGTTGATTGATGGAACACCATTTCGCTAACATTACCGCTGAATTACTTTAACGTGTCGTTAAAATTTTAACGAAGGTTGATGGAACTGGCCCTCAGTGTTTTATAAAGCTACTGTATACTGGTACTGTATATCGTATTGTGTATGGCTGTAATGCCTTATGGGAAATATTCGTTGCGTGAACGAGTATATCTGCACAATACGTACATGAAGTGCAGGAAATTGTGCGCTAGAACAAGACAAAAGTTGAGTGAAATTTCCAGGGAGACCCATTCCTATAAATCGAACATTAAAACAACTGGCAAAGAGATTCAAACGTACAGGCTCAACAAACAATAAAATAGACGTAAAGGTCGTTATTTCCTTACTGAAGCTAAATTAGATGACATTGGCGAACGATTGGAACACGCGCCACAAAAATCACTGAAGCGTTTGTCACAGGAAACTGGGGTATCTCATACTTCTGCCTGGAAGGCAACAAAATTATTAAAACTTAAACCTTATAAGATAAGCAGAGTTCAAAAATTACAACTGCTAGATCCCTCTAAGAGAGTACATTTTTGCAATTGGGTTATAGGGAAAGTAGACTCAGGAGAAATTGACCCCAATTTTTTTTTATTTTTCTGATGAGGCCGATTTCCATTTGCATGGCCATGTAAGCTCGCAAAATAATAGATACTACAGTGATACAAAACCAGATTTCGTGTATGAGCAACCGCTTTATGATGAGAAAATCGGGGTCTGGGTCGCCTTGAACGGGCATAGAATTATAGGCCGATTTTTTTATGAGGGCACAATTAACAACGTGCGTTATAAAAATTAAATTCTTGACACATTTTTTAATGAACTGACATACGCAGAACGATTTTCGGCATATTTTCAGCAGGATTCTGCCACAGCTCACACAGCTGATGCATCCATTGCCGAATTACGCCGCGTGTTTGGTACAAGGATCATAAGTAAAAATCTGTGGCCCCCTCGTAGCCCAGATTTAACGGCATGTGATTTTTATTTGTGGGAAATGTTGAAAAACAGAGTTTATGGGAACAACACTCACACACTAGATGAACTTAAAGACAATATAAGAGCTGCAATTGCATCCATCAGTGCTGAAGAACTTGGTAGAGTCAACGGAAACTTCATAAGGAGATGCCGATTATGTTTGGCAGCGGACGGGGAACTTTTTCAGCATCTACTGTAAACATGGTGAGTAAAAATGCATGATACTGATTTTAAGCACGGTATTCTGTCGTACATACGCGCGCCCGGCAGACGGGAACTGAGCCGTCACTGGCGGAGCACATGAGCGAGAATGTCCTTGCCAAGCAAAAAATGAAGACCCTGTATAATAAATACATATTTTGGCTCATTTATTCATAAGCACATATTTCCTATATTTGGTGCTATGTTGTACTCCTTAGATGACTGCAGCCCACATTTCGACCCTTTGAAATTCCAGTAATTGGCTTCTCTATTTGGTCAGTGCACCATTGTCTCCCTACTGTAGTAGTATTTCTAGACAGGGATTTCCCGATCATTAAGTACAGCAGGAGGGCTGAAGTTAACAGGCTCATTAAGCCTCCACTAGTCCTTATCTAGACGGGAAATTTTATTTGAAATCACAGTGGTCTGCGAAACTTGTGAGTATACTGATAGTGGCGTTCTTCTTTCAACGAATACGATGCGTCCCAAAAATGCGAAATGTGTTACTTTGAATCGTTGAGTGCGGGGGTTCAGAGAAGTTTTTAGAACTAATGGAACTGTTTTATTTTGCAATATTTGTGGGAAACCCATAGCGGCAGACATGCGTTCACAAGTTACGCAACATGTTGCGACAGCGAAACACATGAAATGTGCATCTTGAAAGAAGTCTACACAACGTTTGCTTCCCGAAATGCAGGTTGTGAGATCTGGTCCAGCAAAATGCCAGTTCTCACAAGACATTTGTCATGCATTTCTTGCGGCTGATATACCACTGAACAAAGAATCCAGTGCTACGTGGCACCTTAGAAAAGTACGTCAAAATTCCTCTCCCTGATGAGTCAACACTGCGTAAGAACTATTTACCTAAACTATACTCTGAGGCAGTGCACAGAATTCGTAGTGAAATTGGCGACAACGCTGTGTGGATTACAATGGACGAGACGACGGACGATACTGGCCGTTACGTAGCCAACGTCATAGTTGGTGCGTTAAAATGCGATCCATCACAGTAATTTTTACTGACAACTGTTCATCTGGAGGAAACCAACAGTTACACAATAGCTAAAGCTTTCAATGATGCTATGGTGTTTCTGTGGCCTGATGGCATCCGATATGCTAAAGTGCTTCTATTAATTACAGACGCTGCACCTAATGTGGTTAAAGCATCCCAGGGGTTGAAAATTCTGTACAGCAAGATGATTCATTTAACTTGTTTAGCGCACGGCATGCACCGTGTTGCTGAAACAGTAAGGAGTATTTTTCAAAATGTGAACAGAGTAATAGCATCCGTAAAGAAAGTGTTTATTAAAGCACCCAGTCGAGTGAGTTTATTCAATGTGCCCCTGATTTGCCGCTACCTCCACAACCAGTTTACACCAGGTGGAGTACTTGGCTGGAAGCGGCGTGCTATTATGCGGGCAATTTTGAGGATACAAAATCAGTCCTTGAAAAACTAATCGAGGATGATGATGCATGCATCAGTGAGTCTTTAGAAGCTATGAGTGCAAAGGGAGTTCAAAGTGACTTGCTGTACATTAAATCTAACTTTGTTTTTTTAAGTTCCACAATCATGAAACTTGAGAAGACGTACCACTTTCGTCAGCTCTGCAGGACATTCTTCAAGTCTGTGAAAAGCTTGAGAATTTTCTCGGGGAGCCCGCAAAATAAGTTATGGGCAAATTAAGAAACGTTTTATCGAAGAATCCGGGGTACAATAAACTTGTGCACATAAGTCGTGTCCTTAGTGGCAACGGAGATCTGAAGCCCAACGAAGAAGATATTTCAGTGTCAGTCATTGCATGTTTTAAATATGCACCAGTAACATCGTGCGATGTGGTAAGAAGCTTTTCGCGATAAAAGAGTGTATTAGCTGCAAATAGGCAGAGCTTCCTTTTTGAAAACTAGAAAATGCTGCTTGTTGTGCTTTGCAATGTTAAAGGCTAGAACGAAGCTTCGACCCGTGTAGTGTTTTCTTCTATTGTACTTAGAAATTCGTAAAATCAAAACAATTTATTATTTCTGTGTGAATGTTACGTTTCAGTAAAGTAGTTTCGTGTAGCCTATGACATCGAGTGGCATAAGTCGAGTGATTTTCTTCTATACTATTTTGTTCTAGACATTGACAGTCAGCCGGTGGAATAAATGCGTACCGGTATGTTACAAATTGGAAATTATAAAATTCTGTTTATTTTTGTGTGTAGGCCTATATGTTTTAAGTGTCTTGCACATGAAAATACTGTTGTAGTTGCTGATGGAAACCAAATAATGAATTTTAGTTCATCTGAGGGCTATTGTTAATGGAGTTACTGTGTTAAACTGTCTAACTGTGCGTTTGTATAGCTGTGCCGGGGGCGACATTTAATTTACTTTTCACGTCCATCGAGCAGATTTAAACACTCAAGTATCAGTATAAGACAATACAATCAGTGCTATGAAAGTTTCTTAAGTGACCTTTTCTTCCGTTCTTTAGAATGAAATTCGAAAACAACACACACATGATTTTGTATTAGTATCACGCATCTGCAGGAAGTATTATAGGATTCGGAAATTGAGCCAAGACCCGATCTGTTAAGCGGGAATATTTGTACAGTGGACTGGGTTATTGAAGCAGCTGGACGTTTCAACTATTTTTAGAGTGACTGGGGGACATAAATATGATACAAATTTAAGAACATATTTTGGAAACTTAATCACATATTTTCCCACTTTTAAGCACATAAATATTTTTGAAAAGTTAAGCACATAACTATCCGGGCCCTAATAACAACATTCCCCCCCCCCCCCCAAATGTTTTTATAGGGTTCATATTTAACCAAATCCATGAACGGTACATTCACATCTCACTTTTATTTATTTCACCACTATGGATATTTTATTTCACCGCTTTCAACATTTTATTTCACCGCTTTGAAGCTGTATATATCACCATAAATCAGGGTCCCTAGTGATATGGCCTGCAATATTTTAATTACATTTTCAGAATACAATGACAGAGAAGGAAAAAATAAATAGAGAGAGGGAAGGTAGTCATGATGAATACTAAAAATGGAGTAAATATTAACACATGTTAACGATACCCCATTCCAGCCCCAGACCAGAATTAAATTTCTTGGTAGCCGGGAATCAAACCTGGACCTCAGGGGCGACAGCCAAGAATGTTGGCCGCTACACCAGAAAGTGGAACCAATTACCACACTTACACTAGTACAGTGTTATCAGTTATCACAATGACAAAGGTTACCAAACAGATTCCACATACACTCAAGTACATAGAGCTACGTGATCACGATGTTGCAAAGCCCTTAAATGATTCAATAACAAAATATCTTTCTGCTTTCTCAACCTTTGAGGTGATATGACACTATCTCAAATGTCTGAACGTAATTAACTATTCCAGTGATAACTATACAATTCAACAGATAATCAGTACAGAGTCACTGGCAATACAGTCTTTTCCTTGTCACTCTTTGACATGAACACCTGCCTGGCCTTCCTATCCTTTCACTCCAGGATATGTCTCGCTCAGGCAGCTATACGGCTCACCAGAGCTGGCCAGTGAGCACCTGAGATCAAGTTAGGCTATCCTTAAAATGATATTTCCTATTTTTCTCACTTCAACCCAAGGAAAATCCCTTTGCTTTTATTCTCCTCCTGCTTGTATTGATGCCAGAAGTCGGTAAGTGTTTCTATGGCAAGCCCCGAGATTCAAGTAGTTTGATAAATACAGATACAGAGGATATTGGCAAACTCCTCCAGCAACTGGACTTCTTTGTTGTTGTTGTTGTTTGAGTTTTCAGTCTTTTGACTGTCCTGAGCTAATAGTTTCATCTCTACATAGCTACCACACCCTACATCCCAGGCAATCTGTTTAACATATTCTAACCTTGGTCTACCCCTACAGTTCTTGTCCTCGACCCTTCCTTCCATAACTAAGCTTGCTGTTCCTGGGTGTCTTAGTATGTGTCCTACCAACCTATCTCTTCTCTTCATTAGCAGTCACCAGAAACATCTCTCCTCTCCCACTAGTCTTAATACCTCTTCGTTTGTAACCCTATATACCCATCTGATCTTCATCATTCTCCTGTAACACCACATTTCAAACGCTTCAATTCCCCTCTTTTCTGCTGCACCAATAGTCCAAGTTTCACTTCCATATAGTGTCAAGCTCCAGATAAAGGCCTTCAAAAATGACTTCCTAATACCTAAATCATATTCGATGTCAACAGATTCCTTTTCCGTAGAAATGCTTTCCTTGCCTGAGCTAACCTACTTCTTATATCCTCTTTGCTTCGTCCATCACTGGTTATTTTGCTTCCTAAGTAACAGAAGTCTCCCACTTCCTTTAGTTTTTCACCTGCCAATTTGATGTCCATAGAGGTTTCTGATTTATTTCGGCTGCATTCCAATATTTTTGTTTTACATTTATTAATTTTCATCATGAATTCTTTCCTCAAGACAGAGTCCATACCATTCAAAAACTCATTCAAATCCTCAGGTGTATTAACCAAGATGACTATGTCACAGGCAAATCTCAAGAGTTGAAATTATTTCTCCTTGAATCTTCACTCCCACTTTAAATTTGTCTCCAATTTCCTTCATTGCTTGTACAATGTAAAGATCGAAAAGTATGGGTGATAAGTTGCAGCCTTGCCTTACGCCTTTCTGAATACCAGCTTCTCTCTCATGTCCTTCAGCTCGAATGACTGCCGTCTGGTTTCTGTATAGATTGTAGATCACCCTCCTATCCCTGTACTTTACATCTGGAAATTACCCAATCATTTAAAAAAAAAAACAGTGTTGGACATCTCTTATCAACAGTATGTCTGATAATTTCCAAGATGGATTCTTTTCCAAGAAGACTATCAGCAAGAACTAGCAATCCGTGGCAAGTTTTATAGACTGCCAGAAAAATAACTCGGAATGACAATCACAAATATAGAGTGAGCCACTAGTGCTAGTCTAGCCTTCAGCACTGCAGTGCATCAGTTTCCACAACATGGTAGAAACTGATCTAAGTCAGGTTTATGTGATCACTTGCAGTATGAAGTAGATCAGTTAGCATCATAGGAATTGTAACTTGAGCAACACAGTTCTCTGATGTGAAGCAATATCCTATCTAGCAAAGATACATCAGGCTCTTGCTCTGTACAATAAAGTGCATACAGTTATGGTCACGGGTGATGCATGAGGAAATAAATCCTAGGTCTACTCCAAATGCATGTATCTTACATATATTGGAAATTAATCAGGAATTAAAATTTAAAACATGAAAGGTACATATGAAAAACATCAATTTATATATTTATAGCAAAATAATTGGTATTTACAACATATACTTAAATAAAAATGTCCATATGTGTGTGCATGCATATTAAAAGGGACCACTTGTCGGGTATTGAGATAAAGGTACTGTCGTGTTCCTTAATATGTAACTAATATCATGTAATTGAATTGAATGCCTCCAAAAGAAATTAAGGCCTTAGATTAGCACGTAATGTTACAACGTAAGATTTCATAACTTTTCAGTAGAGCTGTTTAAAAATTTTGTTACTTTATGACACAAATAACTACTAAACTATTTGGAAGTTATGCTGGCGTTTACATTTTCATGTTCACCGGTATTCCGATGTAGAAGTAGATTTTTTTACCCTATTTTCATTTATGAAAAGAAAAAGAGCTTATGAGATCACCTTTTGTCCATGTGCGTGTATATGTTTGTATGCGTATGCATACCTGCCAACTTTCAAAAAGGGCTTTCAGTAAAACTCACACGTGCCAAAAAATCTAACAAATTTCGACATACCCCGGCTTGAAGCAATAATCCTCCTGGGCTACAAAATACAGTAATTCATGCTTTGAACAGGATATCTCAATGAAATCTTATCTAATTACATCATATGCCAATTATTTGTAGACAAGTATTACCCTCAAGAAGCAGGTGTGGTGAATTTTTGTTTTGAGCATAGATATAACAGGACTTCCTTGACATAATATACCTAGGCAATACACTTATCACTCACTGGAAATTACTTGCACTTTTAAATTCATAGCTGTGGCTTTTCTTTTAGCTTCCTGCAAAAAGTCTGGAGAAAAAGTGTTGACATAACAGGAACCAGAACTCCTGGTCTTCAAACTAGAAATAGACTTCAGAGATTCATACAGGACAAAATTCATGCATTTTCTTCACTTCCAAAAATCACGAATTCAAGAGAATTAATATAAAACACTACAGTAACAGATGACATTATAAGGGTCTGATTTAATAGTTTCTTCAGAAAGTCAATAGAATATGTGTTTGTATTGATTCAGAACATCTGGACTTCAAAATGGAAATGGCTTCCAGAGTTCCATTGGACATCGATGACCTGAGCTGTGTCCTGTTCTTCTTTATCAGTTCACATTCTGTCTCCGCAGTCAAGTATGGTGAAATATCGAGATGTTACACGATCGGCGCTGGTATCAGCCGTTGGAAGAGATTCCCGTAGTTTTCACGATAGAACACGGAGAAAAATTACGAACCGCGATTTACATAATCGGTGTCACTTTTAGTCGTTCAACAAGATTTCCATTGTCCTTGAGATCGGGCACGGGAAAATATTGCATTATTGCACAATCGGAGCCGCTTGCTGTCCGTTTGACAAGAATCCAGGTGACCTCGTCATCGAATGCAGTGAAATATCGCGATGTATCGCAATCGCTGGAATTCTCGACAGTTTTACGAGATTCACGTTGTCCTCGTGGTTGGCCACTGAGAACGCGATAATATGCAATCGGCGCCGCACCCAGCCGTCCTCGTGATCACAAGTTCGCGATCGGGCACGGGTTTTAAGTTTTACGCAACTGGTGTCGATCTCGGTCCGATTGACGAGATTCCCGCAAGCAAGTCGTGTGGTCAGCCGGCCGTCTTGAAAATGTGATTATGGAGGATGAACATTCGAAGTAGGTATCGAATTTTACGAATTAATCCAATAGAGGATTGCATGAATAATACAAGGGGGCACATTTTCTTTCGAATTGGATGGAACCAACGTTCGAAGGAAAAATCGACATATAACAGAATTTTGAATTAAGTCGCAAATTTACGAGACAGATAGATTTTTAAAAGAAATATATTTCGAAGTCTTTTCGTGATATATTTCTTGAAAAGGTATCATTTCGCAAGATTGCGACATTAAATTATTTTGCGTTATTTCTGGATTATATTTGAAATAATCTCCAAATTTAGAGGTCAATAACAGAAATGAGAGGTTTCTGTTTTGTTTCGAAAGTTTTCGCGAATAAACGTGTCGTGAAAAGTCAGGTTTCCTAATAACAAAGGAAAATATTTCACACAAAACTAAAAACTCTTCTTGATGCCGAAAATATACGTTAAACCTATGTGTACGGTAAACTACCATTCAAGGTATCCTCAGTAGTCAGTAGGTATGTATTTCCTTGAGGGCGGGCACGAGGAAATATATTTGCTCGCGTATATCTCGCACTTTTTTTTCCTGAAATTTCAACTAAAAAAATGGGGTGCAAGATATACGCGGGGGCGAGATATACGAGAGCCGAAAATACGAGTGAAATTTGTCGGTGCGAGATATACGCGGGGAATTTCCGTATTCCTCTGGTATTGTTTGGGCTTTGAAGATAAGGAAATCTGTGCTATACCACTCGCGCCAACATGCTCGTATGTTTCGAAGATTGGCAAGTAGGCCTACTGTCACATCGCAGAGAAACGCAGTTCAGTCTTCTCGAATCTCAATGATTTCGTCTTTACGTATTGCGTTACTTCAGAGCTCGGCCGTGTGCAAGCATGTAAAGCGGCGCCACGTGGGTGTTAGCACGCTTCAGCTGCGCTCGGCTAAGTTCGAGCTCGCTCGGGCATATAGCGAGGAATCGATATGGAAGATATCAATCGTATCGATCGCTACGGGTCTGCGCTCTAAATTCTGCCTTGAATCATCCTTAACGAGCTCATGACGTCTTTTTCATAGGTTCTTAATGTCGCATAACCATAACACACGAACTGATGCAAACTTGCGTAAACTGACGCTATACTGTAGTGCCGCTACGAACGTACAAACTCGGACAGACCTCGCGCAAGCATGCGATGCGGCGCCGGCGTGACTGTTAGCACGCTTTAGGCCTACATTGTGTCTTCAGCCGCGGTCGGATAAGATCGAGCTCGCTCGTACATGTAGTCAGGAATCGATGTGGAAGATGATCGATCGTATCCAATATAAATGCTCGAGTTCCTTTTCTGCCTTGAATCATCCTTAACGAGCTTATAACGTCTTTTTCAATGACGACTTGTGGCGCGCTAAATCGAACGTGTTTATACCTAAGGTTATTACGGTGATTTATATGACGGCATCAAAAATGAATGCGAGATATATGCGAGTACTTTTTTTCCCCTGAAATTTCAACTAAAAAAATGGGGTGCGAGATATACGCGAGCAAATACGGTAGCTTACGCAATCAGTGCCGCTTGCGTGAAACTTGCTCCATCGCAATCTGTGAGCCTACCGGCGCGAGTTTAAATTATTTAAACCAACCTCAGCGAATTTTCGTTACCTCCACATATCCAGACAAAAATTAGCTACTTTTCGTTACCGGTAGACACCCTGATAATTCACATGTTATTCCGTAACTACAGTACTGTACAACACAACCTATGCTTTGTAATTCGTTGTGAAGAAGAAAAGAACTATTTTTTATACAGAACGGTAAAGGTTATTGAACTAATCAACGCATTAAAGAACAAGCAAACGGTTATCCCAGAGCTTTCATTCAACACAAACAAATCGATATCTATCGACTAGGATCCAGGCAAATCAGGACGCATCTCGTATTCCCAGTCGAAGACTGTAACGATCGGATGAATGTTCAGAGCGATGTATCGAATGTGCGCTGGTCACTCAGCAATGTATCGGCGGCATGCGGAAGCTTGTTCTTGAGCGAATTTTAAAAAGAAGATTTTGGTACGTAAATACGTAAAACACACAGCCTTTCCGTAAATTTTACGGAAAAACCGTAAAAGTTGGCGGGTATGCGTATATGTGTGTGTCCCCGTAATAAAATCTATACGGCTAGAGTGATTTCAATTAAACTCAGTAAGGTCATAGTACTATTTTGGCCGACCCTGACCATGCACTTCAAATTTATTTAATTACGTCTCGCAAATCCAACATGTAGTCGTTTACCCTCCAGGTTGGTGGAACCCACGGACTCAGCGAGGGAACTCACCACTACCGTCTCTACAGGCAGTGTCCTAGGGCTGGGAACATCGAATCGGAAGGGATACAACTGGTGAGGTGGGATTGGCACCTCGCCCAGGCGGCCTCACCTGCAAAGCGAACAGGGGCCTCATAAGGGAAGGTAAGGGATGGTTAGGATGGATAGACAAGGAAGAGGGAAGGAGGCGGCCGTGGCCTTGAAGACGGTACCATCCCGGCATTTGCCCGAAGACGAAGTGGGAAACCACGGAAAACCACTTCGAGGATGGCTGAGGGGGAATCGAACCCCCTCTACTCATTTGGGCCACCCGAGGCTAAGTAGACCCCGTTCCAGTCCTCGTACCACTTTTTCAAATTTCGTGGCAGAGCCGGGAATCAAACCCAGGACCCCCGGGGCGGCAGCTAACCATGCTGACCGCTACGCTACGGAGGCGACCATGTCGGCTGTGCGAAATATTTTACCGGCATTCTATACCTCCAAAACTATTACTCACTAGCAGTAGTGCCCGGCTTCGCCCGGTGGATTTATTTGTTTTAGGGATGATAATGAATACTACTACAGAACTGGCACATGATACTTAAACTACCAGAAAAAAAAAATATATATATATAACTTTTTGTGGTGGTTAAATCACGAGATAAGCAGAAAAGTATAATGGACGTAACATTTAGATCATTTTCCCCTAATGATAATAATGAATAGGGAAACTGCTATTTACTAACTACAGCACTGACACATGTAATTTACAAACAAATTTCTAAAAATGATTAGAAAGAGGAGTAAGTGAAATAAAAGACACTGCCTAGGGCCTATATCTCATTGTCTGTTAGAAATGTAGAGACCCATAGTGTCATCTTTTGTCGCATAGCGCCGTAGGAAAATAATCAGAACACTTTGGAAAACTTTGTCTCTTCCGAGCTCCTGAGGTAGCAATAGTATCATTTTTCACCACATAGCGCTCAACGATATGTCTCAGAATAAATGACGGTAAATTTGAAAGCACCAACGCTTAATGCAGCTGATAACCTCAATGTATTGCACTAACACCATTGCACTTATACAGATACATCATGATGATAACTGTTTTAAGGGGCAACAGAAATCTTTTTGCACTAATTACTCCCCGTGACTGCAATTTATAAGCAGCACAATATTTATCTATTTTTGCAATTCTACACCAGAACACTGGTAAGGGCGACGTGATGCAGACCGAATTGCCAGTCAACAATAGACTTAATAAAATACTCTTACAGTTACACTACTACGGACATGAATGATTCTAGGGCCTTAATAGATGGTTTTCAAGTTCAGTTTGTTTGTTATTCTAAATGTAGGGAATGGAGAGAGTTGTCCAAAATATCAAGTGGACAGTGTTACCAGCAGGGTTTCAAAGTGTATGTATAATTTGGTGCAATTAGGAGGAACGGTGCAGATTGGTGATAAAGGGCCTAAATGCAGGAAATGGAGTGGTCTGACCGAAATTTAAAGTGCACATCGTCACCCGCAGGGTTCCGAAGGGAAAGTGTACAAAATGTGATTCAGATCGGTGAAACGGTGTAGATTTGTGCCAAAGGGCCTAAATGCAGGGAATGGCGTGGTCTGTCCGAATTTCATGTAAACTGTGTTACTCGCAGGGTTCCAAAGGGTAAGTATACAAATTTTGGTTCAGATCGGTGAAACGGTGTAGATTTGTGCCAAAGGGCCTAAATGCAGGGAATGGACCGGTCTGTCATAAATTTCATGCAGACAGTGTTACTTGCAGGTTTCCAAAGGGTATTTATACAAATTTTGGTTCTGATCGGTGAAACGGTGTAGATTTGTGCCAAAGGGCCTAAATGCAGGGAATGGAGTGGTCTGCCCGAAATTTAACATAGCCTAAACTATTCCTCTTGAATCTGGCTATCATATAAAAAAAGAATTTTTCAAATCCGACTGGTAGTTCCAGAGATTAGTGCGTTTAAATGCAAAAACACATAAACAAACACACAAACTCTTCAGCTTTATTATATTAGTATAGATAGCACCCTGAAATTTTGTACGGCGATAAAGGGCACTACTAGAAGTTCACCTATGTGACTTCAAAAATCCTGTCAAGTCCACTACGAACATGGCAGCCAAGCGAAGTTGAAACATTTAAATAGACTTTTCTCGTGATTTAATCATCCGAACGCAGTGAAACATGGTACAGCAAATGTTTATACACATTGTAATGCACTGACATATAATTTAGTTCAATTGTTTACATAACCACAAGATGGCGGCTGTGTAAATTTTTTTTAAATTAAGTTTTAATTTCTTGTGTCCTAATCATGCGATCAAAGTCAACGTTTGAATGTTGAACCAACGCAATAATCTATGGCCTACTTATATAAACATCCAGCATGACGACCATCCGAAATGTTTTGACGGTTCTAAACATCTACTAATCTATGACAGCAATCAAACTGAATTTTTTATGTTGATCAAGGCTATTAACATAAGTGCATCAATGGGACTTTCAATAACCGGGCGAGTACAAATCCAACATGGCGGCGACGCGAAATTAAAATTTTTGAATTTAAAACATCATACCTCTCTTATTGTCTCCCACAAGTCCAACCCCTCCTCCACGAGGTGGGAGACGGGCAACGGCATGAAGTAGGGGATTGCCTGTAGGGGTGAAGTACAGTGGGGACTTGGTGTGCCCCGGGACCGCTACGGTAGCTGTGAAGGCTCTATGGGAACCTTGAAAACTGACGGCTGACGGGGCTCTGGTGAAGCTACGATAGGCCTAGCAAGCCAGTAGTGGATATCATATTTGCATTCAAACCAGGAACAGGCCTCGGAAAGGACAGATGCAAATGACGACGACCCGGATATGCTAATGGACTACGAGTCGGGACATTAAACATACAGACACTGACAGGAAAAGTGGAGGAGATTGTAGATGTGATGGAGAGAAGAAAACTGGATGTACTGGGCTTGGCAGAAACAAGATGGAAAGGAGAAGGTCGCAGAGAACTGAGGAAAGGGTACCGGTTGTACTGGAGTGGGAACAGTGAAGGAAGGAGCAGCGGAGTAGGAGTAGGAGTAGTTGTGAGAGATGGAATGAAGGAAGAGGTAAAGAGAATAAGTGACAGGATCATGAAGAACAGGGTAACTGTAAAGGGAAGAAGCCTGGAGATAGCCCAGGTATATGCCCCTCAAGTTGGATGTACAGCTCAAGAGAAGGAAGACTTTGAGGAGGAGCTACAACAGCAGTTGAATGGTCAGAGCATCATTGTCATGGGAGATTTGAATGCACATGTAGGAAGTGAAAGGCAAGGATATGAAAATGTAATGGGAGCAGAAGGATGGGGTAGCAGGAATGAAGAAGGGAGAAAGTTGCTGGATTTTTGCAAGAGAAACGGTTTAGTGGTAGGCAACTCCTGGTTCCGGAAGAAAGAAAGCCACAAGGTAACGTGGTACAGCAGTGATTTAACAAAGAAATCTTTGGTAGATTACATGCTGTATGACTGGGAAATGAAGAGAAGTGTCAGAGATATAAAGGTAATACCATCAGAGGCCTTAGATAGCGACCACAGAATACTTGTAATGAACCTGAGAGTTGTTAAGGATAGCAAGAGGACAGAGTACCAGGAAAGGAGAATCTAATTATGGAAACTGAAAGAAAAGAAGTCAAGGAAGAATTCCAGAAGATAATAAGGGAAAGGATGCCAACAGACCATCCTAAAACAGGGGAAGAGGAATGGAAGCAATTCAAAAATACAATGGTGGAAGCTGCAGTGGCAGTATGCGGAAGAACAGGCAACAGAAAGCGGTGTAAAGAGACACCATGGTGGAATGAGAGAGTAAAAGAAGCTGTGGGAAGGAAAAACAAGACTTTCAGAGTGTGGTTCCAGGAAAGAACTGATCTGGCAAGGGAAGATTATAAGATAAAGAAGCAAACAAGATTGTTGCAGAGGAGAGGAAGAAGTGGATGGGAAAGTGGACAGAGATGATGGAGGAAGACAGCAGAGGAAATAAGAAAGCAATTTATGGGATGGTCAAAAGTAAGAGAAGAGGTCTGCGAGAGGATGTGATAATGGTGGACACAAACGGAAATGAGGTCCACAACAAAGAGACACTCAAGACAGTGTGGAAAGAGTACTTTGAGGATTTGCTGAATCCAAATGGTCATAGGGAGGAAGACAACGTATTGGAAGATGGAGAAGACAACACAGGAATGGAAAAGGACCTGATTTGGAGAGAACTGGAAATGGCTATAGACAAGATGAAAGGGGGAAGGGCACCGGGTGTGGACGAAGTGAGTGTTGAAATGGTGAAGGCAGCAGGGGAGGTTGGGAAACAGTGGCTGTACCGTGTGATGAGGGTGATATGGAAGGAGAAAAAGACCCCCAGAAGATTGGAAGAAAGGATTAATTGTCCCAATATTTAAGAAAGGAAGCAGAAAGGAGAGCAGAAATTACAGGGGAGTCACACTCATACCACACTGTGCCAAGATATATGAAAAGATATTAGAAAGTGGAATACAAGCCAAAGTGGTGAGAGGAGCAGTATGGATTCAGACCTGGGAGATCAACAGTGGATCTCATATTTTCAGTGAGACAGCTCCAGGAACACCACTACGAATTTGGAGAGGATCTGTTGATGGCCTTCCTGGACATCGAAAAGGCCTATGATAGTGTGTGTCGGGAGAAGGTTTGGGAAGCAATGGAAAACATGGGAGTGGAAAAAGGGACTGTAGACAGAGTGGAGGACATGTATTGTGGAAGTGTGAGTTGTGTGAAAGTTGGAGGGGAAAGAACAGACTGGTTCAAACAAATGAGTGGCCTGAAACAGGGTAGTGCACTGTCACCCCTTCTCTTTATTGTGGTTATGGACGAGGTAATGACACGGATAGCAGGAAAGATAGGAGAAGATAAGATGAAAGCAATGGTGTTTGCAGATGATCTCATGGTCTGGGGAAACAAGGAGGAGGAAATTCAGGAGCAACTGAAGGCTTGGGAAGAAACAGTGGGAGAGTACGGATGGAAGTTCAACATCAGTAAAGGTGAGATCCTGTTAACGACCAGGAAAAAGGACAGACCAATGAGTGGGATAACACTTGGAGGTGGACAGCTGAAGAAGGTGGAAAGCCTCAAGTACTTGGGAAGTATAGTGGAGGAAAATGGGAGAAATGAAAGAGATTACAGAACGTGGCAGACAGGCAGAAGCATTTCTGAGAAGCATTAGGAGCTTAGTGTGGAATAAAGATGTACCACAAAGAAAGCAAGGAAGTGTTATACAGAAGCTACTATATCCCCATACTGACCTATGCTTCAGAAACATGATAATGAAGAAAAGAGACATAAGCAGAATACAGGCAAGTGAAATTAAGTTCCTGCGAAGTAGGATCGGAGTAACAAGAAGAGACAGGGTGAGGAATGAAAAGGTCAGGGAAATAGTGAAAGAGGAGCCCTTGCAAGGTAGGATTGAGACATCAAGACTGATTGGTATGGACACTTAAAGAGAATGGAAGAGAAGAAGATTCCCAAGAGGATACATGATATGCAGATGCAGAAGAAACGACCAAGGGGAAGACCAAGAGATAGATGGCTGAAAGGAGTGATGTGTCAAGAAGAGAGGCAGAGTGACAGCAGAGAGGTGGTGGGAAGAAAGGACTAAGTGGCGAGGCTTATGTTCCAAACAGACCCAGCCTGGGGCTGGAAACTGTACAAGATGATGATCTCTCTCTTAATAGGCACGATATCAAATCCGTTTGAAATGGTCAATATTCTTGTAAAAATTACTGAAAACTTTTGTCTAAAAGAATTTTTTATAAGACCTACCCTTTCCCCAAGGGATGAGGAAAATGCTTTTGGAATTATAAGAAATGGGACTTCTTGTATGCTATATGTGTGGAATTTTTGTAGGTATCGTTACCATCATAACACCAGCTCACGTGGAGTTGCTAATTTTTGGGACTGCAACATCGTGGTTATTTAGCCCCGTGTACTTGGGTGTACTTTGTCTGGTGATATCAACCTCCGCCTTCCAGCGAGCCGTAAAGGAATTTTTATGACTTGCGGAAGGTCACCGAATACAACTAATTTCAACACTACTGCCTTTAAAAGTGCCCAGCTAGGGTTTATTTATCATAAGATAACATATCCGAGTCCCCTTATCTTATGTTTGCGCAGCTGTGAGCGCGAACGAGTAAGTGTGTGGAGGCTCGCTTACGATGCACAAAGCGGTCCCTTTTCTTAGTATTAAATAAACCTCATGTTTTAGCAGTGATTACTGTTAGAGGGCTTTTAAATTCACGCAGTGAGTAGATGACGGTCTAAGCAATACACAGGCATCAAAAACGAAAATTCGACATTTTACTCCCTTGAGAGGATTATTAAGATTATCTCGTGAACTATTGACTAAGAAGTGGTCCCTTTTCTTATGCTTGCAAACATATAATAAAATTCAGATTTAGGGAACCACCAATTACAATTGGGTACAATCGTGTTGACCGACTGAAAAGCATTAATTTCGATGACTAAGACAAAACCTGAAAAATGTCTTCTAATAATGTTACATATTACATACACCTTTAACCAGAGGAAAAACATTTATTTTGTTGGGTAGTGTTCTATGTCATGTATCAGTTACTATGCCACCTGCAGATCCAAGCAGTCAGGCAGGCTTTATTTCCAAGTGACAAAAGAAGAAAAGAGGCAATATGAAAAATGAATCCAGTTATCTCGTTCACAGAATGTTTCTACTTCTGATCCACCAGATATTTTGTAAGAAGTTAACAGTATAAAATACCATTCTAGCACAGTTAATCTTTTCTTTCCAAGCAACATGTTAAAACGTAGCATCTTGAAATACAACACTGCACAAATGCCAGCAAGGCCACAGTAGGAAAAACCATGAATATTAAAATGACAGAGTTAGGGAAAGTTGTTCCAAAGACTCATTCGCCAACAAAATAATGGGACGGAACTCTATGGTAAGAGAGAAATCAGACTTCTATTCACCTATTAGAAAGGAATTAAAGATTATGGAAGGTCTGAGCAAAGAGTGTGTGCCATTTGTTATTACATATTATACTTGACATTTCAGAACATTTTTTCACTGTCTTAGAAATATCTTGACATGTACCTTCTGCTCTCAATGTAATCCATTCTTAAGTAATAAGAGGAAAGGTAACATCTACTATAGAGAACCATACCTCGACTTCTCTTTGGACGTGGCTCAAAGGTCTCCTCCAAGTGACGACAGCGCCTGCCCCTGCTAATCCAATCGAGAATCACATTAGTATATTCTACATTAGTAAACATTAAGCACAAATGAACGGTGACATAAAACTCTGAACCTTCAACATTTTTGAGTTTGCCAACCAAAATGACAACTAGGTGAATTAATGACATGGACTTGTGAATGACAGAATGAGTTGATGAAAACAGAGAAAACTAACCACACAACTCCTGACACTGGCACTCTACGATCTCCACTTCATTCACAATCAGAATATAAATATTTGTGCTTAAAACAACATCAAAACCACTAAGCTGGTCAGGACCACATAATACTTTATTTACATAAAAAATAATTATGTCCACCATTACACTTTGAAAATAATTCCTCACTTAGGTATAAACACAGTAGGAGCCACAATAAAGAGTCCTCATGATGATCTCTGCAGGCAAGGACAACAATGAATTTTTTGCCATGGACCATAATTATTTATCTTCAATAAGGAATGTCATGGTTCTTATAACAATGTTCCTGCAAAATTGCAGTTCACAGTAAGCATACAGAATGTTACACAGTATGATGAACAATAAATTCCTGGCATTGGAATCATGCTGCTTGTGTATCCAAATCTCGGGTGAATGTACTGCAAAGTGAAATATCAATCTAGCTAGACCGTCTTGTCAATTTGTGGACACATTGGAAGAAAAGCCGTGTTTAATGGTCGAGATCTTTTGAAAACTGTCTTTATAAATAATATTTTTGAAGTCATTAAAAACTTTTATAAATAGCACAAGAGGAGCCTCCGTGGCTTAGGCGGCAGCATGCCGGCCTCTCACCGCTGAGTCCGTGGTTCAAATCCCGGTCACTCCATGTGAGATCTGTGCTGGACAGAACGGAGGCAGACAGGTTTTTCTCCGGGTACTCCGGTTTTCCCTGTCAAAATTGCATTCCAGCAACACTCTCCACTATCATTTCATTTCATCTGTCATTCATTTAATCATTGCCCCAGAGGAGTGCGTCAGGCCTCGGCAGCCGGCACAGTCCATATCCTCGCCGCTAGATGGGGGCTTCATTCATTCCATTCCTGACCCGGTCGGAGACTGGAAGCAGGCTGTGGATTTTCATAAATAGCACAAGAAAGGCGTAAGTCATTACATTTTGTTCATGAAAGTTTGACAGCAATTAAATTAAGCTCAAAACTAGCAGCTACTACTAAAAATGTATTGCTCCAATTAAATTCTGGTAATAATTAACATACTCACCTTAACAGGCTAGAAATGGAAGTATGTCTATGTCTATGAAAAAATTATATGAATTAATTATAAGCCTTTTATACACTTCTCGACCTTTCTCTGATATGTCAATAAAAAGAGAATAATTAGTTCATGTGAACTTATTTTATATGCTAGTAGGTGCAAGTAGGTAAGTGTTATTGGGCAGAGGCCCAATCAATTTAATTGAGCACTTTCGTGTTGACCGACTGAAAAACATTTCTTTGGCTGAATGTCCTTATTATTATTCACATTTGTATTAACCAGATCGAAATTTGTTGATGTTCACATCAGTTATCCAATAACTTACTTCTTTAGGAACATTTCATGTTATAATGTTGGTGTTCTGTATTCACTCTTGTTCTCTTGGTGTACAGCAGTTCAAATAGTCCGTTAGCAATGGCTACATATCTAATGTATAATGTAGTTTGTTCATCAAGTACTTATTCAATACAGAGTAGTCCTATGTGTGAAGCCCTGCGCGTATGCGGATCAACCCGCGGATATCCGCAAATACTTTCGCCACGCGGATACAATTTGCATGTCTGTGCGGATAGCGGATAATGTTTCGAGTAAATTTGCGGATAGTTTTTAGAATACAAACTTACGATAATATTACATATTTGATATGCCAATCGACTGATTCATGCTTAAGAGGAACACTCCTATAGCCTATTGCGTACGAAATATTCAGGCACGTATTGCACTTATACACGAGAAGATTATTTTACTCATTATGCTTTCAACTACATTTTATTAAGTACCGTATGTTTGTAGTAGATGGTCTTGACATATCATCATCAATTCTGACTGCCATCATTAACATTCCTCAAGTCAGCTACTTCGCCGCCTAATCTATCCTGGAAGATTTGGTTCCAGGTTTATCTGTAGATTTATTTCCAACTTGGCACTGAAGCATGTTGGCTGTGATATTGCAACTGGGAATTATGACATCAACTATGCCAACATGGATGGGTCAAGGAGCAGAAGGATGATGACTGACTTGAAATTTCCAGCCAAATGTCAATCCCTTTCTCCTAGCGTAAAGAGAAGTTCACTTAGTGAATGTTACCGCGACCGTGAGCAGGCCGTGAGTATGAACATCATTTCACCAACATGGATAAACTATCTATTAAAATAAAACAAGGTGAATATTCAATAGCGCGTGAAACAAAGCTCAAGTCAACGATATGGCAGACATTTGGTTATGTTTTCAATGGAAACGAAAGGGTGAACGATATAGTAGGATGTTTTAACCTGTAAAAAGTGTATTCATACTCGGGACACAAATCAGGCACATCAAACTTACTGAGGCACAAGTGCGAAAGTAGCCATTAAAGTATAGCCAGTTTTTTGTCTAAAGCGGAGGTCAAGGAACCAGAAGTGTCATCCTACTTGAAGTCCCATGCAATGAAGCACATTGTCAGAAACGACTTTCTCCTCAAATGTCTAAATGTGTTGGTTTAACACTTTATGCTTTATATAATAAATTAAACATAATATTGAAAATATCAGCGGATTTGGATAAAAGTCATGCGGATAACAGTCTTGCGGATAATGTTTTGTTCATTCGCGCAGGGCTCTACCTATGTGTTATCAGGGGATTCAGTGAAGATTTCAACAGGTTATGGGCCCAGGTGCGTGTTGAGAAATTAAGTGTGTAATACGACGTGTTGGCGTTGTATTGTTCATAATCTCGATGCAGCTGACATTGAGGTTACACACGTGTTGATATCGTTGCGGTGCAAAATGGATTCAACCAGGCATCAACATCGGACTTCAGGAAGGGGAATCAAACTGGAGCACTTGGAAATACAAAATAACTATTTGTTTGCGAGGGATTCCCAGAGCACTTGATACTATCGAAGGCAGGTTAGTCAAACCAAATGTACTTCCCGCGATTGCGACTGCTGATGAAAGGGCGGCATACAAAAGTGCATTAGAAGCATTTAATAAAGTGGACAATAATGCTTTAATTATTTTAACTACAAACATGACTGAAGAAACATTGCAGAAAGTAATGCATCTTAATAAGTCTCGGGAAGTATGGTCGGAATTACACAAATTGTTTGACGGCGTTTCTGAAGACAAAAGCAGGAAATGACTAAAGATATTAAAGGTAATCCAGAATTGCCAGACATATTTGTGATATGTAAAATCTTAGGTACATTGCTTGAAGATAATTTTTCGTTTAAATCTAGCTGGATGTTGATTTCTAAAAGTGACAGGACAATTGATAATCTGAACAATCAATTGTGTGCATATGAAAAGGCTTTGAGGACCAAGGAGGATGAATTTACTGCACAGGAAACCATTCACGGACTCGTCAAAGCAGCTATCCCAGCCAGTATATTCGACCAAGCCGAATATGAAAAATAAGATAATATGCCACTACTGCAAGAAACCCAATCATACAGTCAAAATGTGTAGAAAATGGGCAGCCGATGGAAAACCTCCGAAACCAAGTTGCGCTAATACTAAGGATATGAACATGACACTTGTTGCTGTTACCTTGGCAGTAATGAATACTAAATGTAGGCCTAGTTATAATGACTGGTACGTAGATAATGATGGGACAAGTAACATTACGAACGACAGAAATTCATTCAAGAATTTTCAGTCATTTTCAACAAAACATTCAGTGACTACAGCTAATGGTGACAAGATCGAAGCAATCGGAAAAGGTTCAGTAGACACTGAAGCAGCGGTTGGAGGAAAGTGGCATGCAATTACTCTGGCAGATGTATGGTATGTACCAAAGATTCAGAAGAATCTATTCTCTGTTCTTGCAGCACAAGATAAGCATCCAAAAAGTGAATTCATATCAACTGCAAAAATTTGTAATTTCTAAATTAACCAAGATGTCAAATTGGTAGGCATATGTGATCGTTTTGGAGGACTTTTTTAAATTGGCAGTGAGAAATATAAGACCCATTTCTCACAATGAAGTTAATGTCACAGGCAAAGATAACCTGCTACAGCTACAGGGTCATTATCTATGTGAACCCCGATAAACACGGCAAGCTAATCTGGCTGTGACTTACACAGATCGCGGACGCGCGTACACGGTTCGGCCGGTGGTGGCGCGCAATTTCACACTTTTACCAAACATGTTCAATAATGTGTACTTACAGTGCTCATAGGCGATGCTGAAAATGTCCTCCCTCTCTTGCAAACCACACCTGACATCTTCTGATACCGACAGTAGTGGCTACGCTGGCTAAAGCACGGCATTAGGTCATGGGGCCAAGCTCTGCTGACGCGGTAGACGCGTGGGTTCGAGCCCCACCGTCGGCTGTCCTTGAAATGGTTTTCCGTGGTTTCCCATTTTCAACACCAGGCAAATGTTGGGACAGTACCTTCTGACAGGCCACGGCCGCTTCCTTCCACATCCTTGCCCACTTTCATCCATTCATCTCATCTCTCATCCCGACGCGCAGGTCACCCACGGGCGTCGACCAGAAAGACCTGCACTCGGCCTCTCAGGAGGCTACACGGAGAGAAAAAAAATCTTCTGATGAAAGAATGTCTGTCAACTCTTTTATTATATACTAGCAGTAGTACCCGGCTTCACCCGGTGGAATGATGATAATATTTCAGTCTCCTTAACACTCAACGTCATAAATTATATTTATTTATGTATTCATTTCTTACATTATCAAACCCAGTGACAATGTGTATACTTAAGTCACTATGGGAAGGCTCTGTAAAATAATGATCATTCTCGTGATATTTGTCTTTAATCCGAGTCGAGATATGTCGTTAGCTGTCCCAGAATTCGTGACATCTCAGTCTTAGAAGACTATATGTGGTGGTGATTAGAAATATAATGGACTTAAAATCTATGTAATTTGCCCCCAATGACGTTGAGGGCGTAACATCTAGGTAATTTGCCCTACTGATCAGGATGATATTGAAAATTACTACATAACTGATATATGAAACTTAGAAAATAATAGAAAAAGTTATTTTTAGGACTCACATTTCGGGAAAGAATTGATTATTTTTTGCCAAAGAGCTCCCACTTAGATCGCTATCTGGTTAAAAGTTTCGTCTTGTTAAGGTTTAAACTGTACGATAAATGTCTGAAGCAATTCCTCTAAGAGAAGCTTCCAGATTTCTCAGTCGATATATCGTTAACGTTCCCGAGCATCCAGTTGTCTTTTCTTCTGACGCAAAACATCTTCTACATAGTGATGATGAACATAGAAACGACTACTTGTACATATAACTTATCAACGAATGGGAAAAATTGATACTTCAAAGGAATGAAAGGAATAAAATAGAAAAGAGATGTACGATATACCATAACACTCGCTGTGAATTTTCTACGTGACCGGTTTACAGGTTTCGGTACAGGTTCTCAAGAAGAGGAACCAGATCATTGGCATAAATGAATACAGTAACAGTAGATTAAATAGTATCCTAGACAGATGACACGCAAAGTAACATGGCCTAATATATGATGTAATGGTTGAACTTCAGAGAAATGTTTCATCTCACTTCGCAGTTGTTATTTAATAAATACTAACATGTTTGTAGCTAACATTGAAATTAATGGAGTGCGTTAGGATAAACGATATTCCTTGTTTTTCCCCTCTGGTGTATAAATAAATAAATGTTTAGGTGTGCCCACTCTTAAGCAAGCTACGTATAACTGATCATGAGAGAAGTATGGACTTTCCAGATTAAGGCCGGCTACCTTGAGCGACTGTCCTTGGGCCTTGTTTATGGTCATTGCAAATGCAAGACGTGCAGGGAATTGCACTCGCTTGAAATCAAAAGGCATATCAGTAGGGATCATAGGAATTCGGGGAATGAAGATATCTTCTCCTTTGGCATGGCCTGTCAATACGACTACTACTGAACGGGTATATCAAACTTACAATCTAATGGAAATACACATTTTAAAAATCGCAGGCGATGAAGACTGTGGTGTTACTTAGTAGTATAATGGATGTAACATCTAGGTCATTTGCCCTTTTGATGAGGATGGTAATGAAAACTACTGTTGAATTGACACGACAAACTTGCAAACTACCGTGGTAGAAAGAAATATTTCAAAATTCACAGGCGATGAAGAGTTATTGTGTGTGGTGATTAGTGGTATATTGGGCGTAACATCTAGGTCATTTGCCCTTATGATAATAATAAGGTAATGAAAAATGACTACTAAACGAACATGGTGTAATTTTAAATCTGATATAGGTAATTCAGATTTCTACCTTCGATGTCTTCCAATGTCTGAACGTTATTTTCTGGCTTAGGCCTATACTCGATGCGTGTAGTGAAAGAGCTTATCGAGTACTGCTCGGGTCCAAGCTGCACGAACCTGAGAATATCGCAGATGATGACGATATTATTATGATGACAGACGTTCGGGTGGGGGGTTCCCGGTCCTATTCACATTGACCGGTGAATCACTCATTCTTTCGTAACACTACAGTGGTTTGAGCAAAGACGCAATATGAACATCAGCATAGTCAGCAATACCAGGTAACACGGCGGGGTCTGGACATTTATCTCATGTCACCTCGCGATGAATCAGCAAGCTATTCTCACACCTGCTGCCCCCCCCCCCCCTCCCCCCACCAGGGTCTCACAACTTGTGGGACGTGGGTTTGCGACCACGGGACCCCAGCAGAGTCCGGCATTGCTTCTACTTACTGGTGCCGGGCTCCTTTCAGTTCTCTTTCCTGTCAGCCTCCCTTGGTCAAACTCTTGTTCTCTTCCGACCCCGATGGTATCAGGGTACCCGAGGCCTAGCGACTCTTTCACTTTCCCGCCTTAATTGGCCCTTGTCTAATCATTCCTGATAGCCTCATTCTTCGAGGTGTCAGCCTCCTTTTTCTTTTCTAATATCTCATGTCTTCTGCTCAAGACCCTCAAGGAGGCAGGGTGTGTGTAGCCCCACCACTTCTGTGGCACCCTGGATAGTGCTACATCCTCAAGGCCTCATGTCTGGTGAGTTCGGGAGCTGGCAACCCTGAGGGTTTCCTGAGCGGGTCCGGTTTTACCCCTTTTTTCCATTGCCTTTGGGACGGACCCTGTCCTCTTTCCGGGAATGGAGTGGTCTGTCCGCAATTTCAAGCAGACAGTGTTACTCGCAGGGTACCAAAGGGTAAGTATACACATTTTGGTTCTGATCGGTGAAACGGTGTAGATTTATGCCAAAGGGCTTAAATGCAGGGAATGGGGTGATCTGTCCGCAATTTCAAGTGGACAGGGTTACCCGCAGGGTTCGAAAGGGTAAGTATAAAAATTTTGGTCCGGATCGGTGAAACGATATAGATTTTTGGCAAAGGGCCTAAATGCAGGAAATGGGGTGGTCTGTACGAAATTTTAGGTGGACAGTGATATTCACAGGGTTACAAAGGGTAAGTATACACATTTTGGTTCAGATCAGTGAAACGGTGTAGATTTGAGCCAAGGTGCCTAAATGCAGGGAATGGAGTGGTCTGTCTGCAATTTCAAGCAAACTGTGTTACTCGCAGGGTACCAGAGGGTAAGTATACTAATTTTGGTTCTGATCGGTGAAACGGTGTAGATTTGTGCCAAAGGGCCTAAATGCAGGGAATGGAGTGGTCTGTCCGAAATTTCAAGCAGACAGTGTTACTCGCAGGGTTCCAGACGGTAAATAATTTTAAGCAGACAGTGTTACTCGTAGGGTACCAAAGGGTAAGTATACAAAATGTTGTTCTGATCGGTGAAACTGTGTAGATTTGGACCAAAGGGCCTAAATCCAGAGAATGGGGTGGTCTGTCCGAAATTTCAAGTGGACAGGGTTACCCGCAGGGTAGCAAAGGGTAGGTATACAAATTTTGGTTCGGATCGGTGAAACGGTGTAGAAGTTTGCCAAAGGGCCTAAATGCAGGAAATGGGGTGGTCTGTCCGAAATTTTAAGTGGACAGTGTTATTCACAGGGTTACATAGGGTAAGTATACAAATTTTGGTTGAGATCGGTGAAGCAGTGTAGATTTGGGACAAAGGGCCTGAATGCAGGGAATGGGGTGGTCTGTCGGAAATTTCAAGTGGACAGGGTTACCCGCAGGGTTCCGAAGGGTAAGTATACAAATTTTGGTTCAGATCGGTGAAACGGTGTGGATTTGTATACATAACAGACAGACAGACAGACAAACATTGAGCTTTATATATATAGATGGAACTTCTTTCCTTGAATCGCTTAGCGAGTCTCCTATTTGTACTGGCATTAGGCACAGGTCTTCCTGGAAACTTTATTCAAAATTTTTGTCTCGTTTCAGAACAAGATTTTCTGCTTTTCATATACGAATTTGGATACACACACGTTCGCACAATGTGAATTGGTGTCTAGGCATGACCAACAATGACAGTAATCACAATACTCACTAAACGCGCAACACTTACGTCTAAGCTTTGCAGATACACGTCCATATGAATGACAAAACACATGTGAACTAACGATATGAGTCAGCGGAACGCGCCACTACCGGCTGAAACGCGTATGCGCGCGCGCCATCCGCGCCAGTCACGGCTGGCTTAGCTTGCCGTGTTTATCAGGACGCACATAGATAATGACCCTGTATATCATGAAAGATATGGACATCAAAACAAGTGCCATGTGAAGTCTATTCTCAGCAAGGACCTAAACATCAAAGTGGAAATGGACAGTGAACTGTGTGAAGGCTTTATTTATGGAAAGGCTCATTGTCTACCGTTTGGCACCAGAAAGAAGACAACGGAACCAGGAGAGCTCATCCACACAGATGTGTGCTGACCATTCCAAAAATCAGTGTCGGGATATCGATATTTTGTTCTTTCAAAGATGACTACACAAAATTGACGACAATCTACTTCATCAAAGAAAAAAGTCAGGTTGTGAAAAAGTTGAGTCATTTTATAGCTGAAGCAAAGACAGCTGGACAAGTTCCAAGGAAATTCTTCAAAAGAAAGGAATCACACAGCGTCTCACAATGCCGTACACTCCTGAGCAGAATGGATGTAGTGAGAGAGAAAATCGAACAGTCGTGGAAACAGCAAGAGCTATTATGCATGCTCATGGAAATATTCTACTAAGACTTTGGGCTGAAATGATAAATTCAACTTCGTACATCCTGAATCGGACAGGACCTTCCAATGTTTCTGGGGTATCTCCATATGAGATGTGGTATGGCAAGAAATCTGGAACGAAGCATTTGCGAACAACAGGATCCACTTGTTATGTTCATGTTCCAAAACGACGACGAAAGAAAATGGACCGTAAAGCTGTGAAAGGGAATTTGATTGGCTATGATCACGATGAAGGGTGTTGAATTTGGTGCAAAGAAGAAAACAGGCTAATCAGATCACGAGATGTAATTTTTGAGAAGACTTCAATCAAGAGGAAAAGGATGGATATCCCAATAAATGTCGAGCTACTTAACCAAGTATTTCTAGAATCAGGTACTCACACAGAGGACCAGCCTGATGTTAAACCTCAGAGTGATGGAGAAGAGGATTTCTTGGGTTTCGACGACCTTTTTCCAGATAAGACGATCTCCAAAACAATGAGATGACTGAACGACAGCTGCGAGATCGGTCTACACTTAACGTCCGAAAATTCTTCAAGACTATGTAGCATGTGTTTCAACAACTTTTAAAGAACCGGATGGCTATGCTGAAGCTGTGAAATCGGATGAACGGGATAACTCGAAAGAAGCCATGGATCGAGAAATGAGAGCACATCAAGAAAATGGGACTTGGGTCATGGAGGATTTACCGCTTGGAAAAAGATACATTCCCTGCAAATGGGCTTATAAAGTAAAAACAAATGCAGATGGCTCGGTGGATAAATTTAAAGCCAGATTCGTGATAAAAGGTTTTTAAAAACAGAAAGGAGTCGATTAAGACCAGGCGTTCAGTCCTGTGGAAAGAACATCTACTATTCGAATACTACTCGCCGTTGCTGCCAATGAAAACGTGATGCTGGCTCAAGTAGATGTGTCAACAGCATTTCTCTATGGTAATTTAGAGGAGACCATATTCATGAAGCAGCCTGAAGGGTACAATGATGGTTCCAGTAGAGTATGTCGTCTGAAGAAGAGTTTGTATGGGCTGAAACAAGCCCCTCGCTGTTGGAATAATAAGTTTAGTGACTACATAATCAAATTAGGATTTCGAAGAAGTGAAGCTGATCCTTGTCTCTTCGTTAGGCAGAGAGGTTGCAGCAAAATTTTCTTCGTCCTCTATGTTGATGATAGCATGATAGCTGAAAGTGAGCATGAACTTCAGCAATTTGTCGACGATCTCGAGAAGCAGCTCGCACACATGCTTACAAAACCATTGTTTGCAACTAGACTCCAACAATTGTGTGACAGCATGGAAGTCTGCAAGTTATTGAATAAGGGAGAGTGTTGATGTTCACATCAGTTATCCAATAACTTTCTTCTTTTGGAACATTTCATGTTACAATGTTGGTGTTCTGTGTTCACTCTTGTTCCTTTGGTGTACAGCAGTTCAAATAGTCCGTTAGCAATGGCTACCTAATCTAATGTATAATGTAGTATGTTCATAAAGAACTTATTCATTACAGAGTAGTCCTATGTGTTATCTCGTGATTCAGTGAAGATTTCAACAAAATTTAATGCTTTTCAGTTGGTCATTAAGATAATACCAAATTCAATTTTTTCCTGAAAAAAAATTTACATGAGATTAAGAAATCCACTTGGATGACCAGTTTCGATCGTCAAGCGATCATCATCAGATCCTTCACACTTAGGCTATTTAATCTATGTCTACAAGTATGTGTGCGATGGTAAGTGTATATATTGTAAATACCACCTATGTCTACAAGTATGTGGGCGATGGTAAGTGTACATTGTAAATACCATTGCCCACATACGTATGTTGTACAATATATATATCTGTTTTTAACAATGAAACGGAAACAAATTATATAATTGCCTAAAACTTACTGTATGATCTGGTGAAGCAACTAGATTTTCGTTCCCTTTGTAGAGATAGTTCTTTTGTACAGTATTGGACCCCATTTCGTATGTAGGCAGTTTTAAAATAACCTTCATATCTTAATGGTATATACAGGACAGTGGCTAGGAAATACCTGGCATTTATATGTAAGGGAAAGGCGAAGCTTATTAGCACCTGTCCTGAGTGTGGTTTCTCCACATACCTTCCAACAAAATGCCGGGTATTCTATGTCAGAAGTATGGTAGTATGTTAAGTGGGTGTTACAGTGTATGAGTAGCAAGTGTTAGGTTATGAAAGCTCTCTAACAAATATATAAATGTAAAACGGAAAGATGGACAAGTCTTCATTTTTAGCCAACTTACCTCATGAAATTAGTAGAAAGCAGGATTATAACCAATTGCTGGGCGATATGTCAGCCCCCTCCCACGATTAACTTCTGAACAGCTGATCAGATCACAATGTAATCTGGTGTAGAGGTAGTATTACCTCCAGATATATTAAACTTTATACTTTCTTTAACATAACTGTTGCCAATGGTTAGTAATAGGTAGGGGCTGTATATTTTGGTAATAGCGATACGCGCAAAATTTTCTCATATCTTCCTTCTTGCCTATACATGACCTTCTAGGTACTTAAAAGTATCGTCTTTTACTAAAATGAACTCGCGAAATATCACTAAATCTGATTTATTGCGCGAATTGTGCAAGTAATCACGAAATATACCACTTGGTATGAAAAATGCTAAATATTATCCAAAAAGCTCTCCAATAAACGATTATATGCTTCTGAGGAATTGACCGTCGTGGTTTCCTTCTCATTTGGTTGATAGTGCAGCATATTCTCTACACAAATGCCCGCAAAGCCAGAAGTATGTGTATTCAGTTCTGTGATCTCTAAGGCTATCGATGAAAATCGATATCTGCTATCGATTACATCAAATGGCGTTGTGGTCGTAGATACAGCAGTGCGAGTTCGCGACTGATAAAACTTTATCGCCAAACATTCAGCATTTAAGTATAAAAATGCCGAAAACTAAAGTCATAACAGTTTTCTCGAGGGCCGAGGAATACCACAGTGATGGTTTCTATGTATTTGACGCTGCAAGAAAGATTCCAATGTGTAAATTCTGCAATGTTCGTATTCAATGGAAATGAAAAACACGTGTGAAAATGGTTTGGATTCAGAGTGATCCAAACACATGGATGTAAAGTTATGTTTTTTACAGCACTATGTTAAGAGTGGTATGATTCTGTTCAAGTATGATCCATCAAATGAGAATTTGGCCGATTTATTTACGAAATCTTTGAGTGGACCAAGGACTGCAGAATGTGTTGGAATGCTTGGCATGTCTGATTAGTGTTTGGAAGTGTTGATTTAGGTTTGTTTGATTGGTTGAATTTAGTAATTCAAATGTGTTGTTCTTCTGTGTATTGGTGTGCAGTTTGAGCACTGAAATTACAGCCAAAGGGGAGGTGTTGTTATTGCTGGTAGGGTGTCAGCAATTTCAGTGTTATAATGCTCTTTTGTTCTGCTTATTGTGATTGGCCCGTTTAAGCGACTGTGGCGCTACCACAAGTTTTTGTTCGGTGATGTGTTGTGAGCCGTTGCGATAATGGAGTGTTCCAGTGTATCAGTGTCTGTTTATTCAAATTAAATATCTGTTAAAATTAACAATTCGGTCTTTATTCCACTGTCTAATACAACCTAACTACATGGATCTGGTTTGTAGTGCCACGGCATATTCAAACTTAATATCAAAGTATCTGATCCTATTCACCTGCCAGTCAGAAAAATAAGGCAGGACACAAAACAAATAAGATTTTATCACAACTGATAATATGCAAACTGAAGATGATACTTGAAATGAATTCACTAAACATACCTTATCCAAATATAAAACACAAATTTTGCAAATGCTAGTGCAAGCACGTGTTCCACACAAAGTTATTTCACCAGGTTAATTTCGAAAAACGTGTAGCTTCTGGTTGCTGCCAATTTAAAAATTGGAAAACACGTTTTAGCATAGCATTGTAGTCGGCGGCGGCTACAGTTCGTTTCTGAGTATACAATTTTCTGACAATACACTTCCAACAGCAGGGCATTTTATGAATGAATTTCTGGTGACTAAACAGACCGATTCTTGCATGGAACATGCGGTCACATACTAAGCATCTTATAGTTGGAGGAGAGCGTGGACGGGTTTGACGAAGCCTGCGTTGGAGTCGCTTCATTTCTGCCAGTCTGCGACGTTCCTGTTCAAAATGATTTACCGAAGCAGATATAGTTTGTCTCCAAAGTACACGATCTTCAGCCAGTGCCTCCCAAGTTTGAGGGTTAATTCCTGTCAACTTGAAGGTTTGTTTCAGCTGGTCTTTGAAGCGCCTTAAAGGTGCACCCTGTGGCCTTTTACCAGTGCAAAGTTCACCATAGAGGAATTGGCGTGGCAACCTGGTGTCATTCATGTAGCGGACATGTCCTGTCCATCTCAGTCGATGACCGAAGATGATAAATTCTACACTCTTGGTACATGCTTTCTCAAGGACAGCAAGGTTGGATACATTGTCATCCCACTTAATATTCATGATCGAACGGAGCTTTTGCTGGTGAAAACGCTCCAGTTTTCTGATGTCGCGACGATATAAGGTCCAAGTTTCACATCAGTAAAGTAAAGTTGAGATGACCACTGCCTGATATACCATGAGTTTCGTGCGAATTGTAAGATCTTTGTTTCTAAAGACACGGTGTGATAATCGACCAAATGACACATGAGCAGCTCGAAGCCCGTTTTCTATATCTTGTTCAGAAGTACAGTTCCTAGATAAGATGCTCCCTAGTTATGTAAAATGGTCTACTTGTTCCAAATTTGTGTTGGCGATGGAGATGTTGAATTCTGCAATGCTAGACCCAGGAGCAGGCTGAGCAAGTACCTTTGTTTTGCCTGGATTGATGCTGAGGCCAAAACGATCACGTGCTTTCTTGTAGCTATTAACTGATTGCTGTAAGTCCTCAGGTGTAAGGGCAGGTGATGCAGTATCATCCGCGTACTATAGTTCAGTTATCTTAGTGACACTTTTAAGACGTGACCGAAGCCTGGCCAAGTTGAAGAGGCCTCCATCATAGCGATATCTAATATCTACTCCTGGTTTGCTCGATGTCTCATACAGCATGGCAGCTAAGTACAGGGCAAAGAGAGTTGGAGCTAGGACACACCCCTGTTTCAAACCATGGGTGATAGGGAATGCTTCTAAGATGTTATTTTGATGGAGAACCTGTCCAGTCATAGCATCATGAAGTGCTCGCACCAGTTCCACAAACTGATCGGGACAACCAAAGCGTCTCGGTACCTCCCACATCGCAGGTCTTGGGACGGAATCAAATGCCTTTTCCAAGTCGTAGAATACAAGAAAAAGGTCCTTGTGTTGTTCTTTACATTTTTCTTGGAGTAGCCGTGCACAACATATGTCAACAGTGCCTTAGGAGGCACGGAAACCACCCTGACTTTGGAAGAGTCCTCTCAGAGATGACTTGAAGGCGGTTCGGTAGTATTCTGGCGAGTATTTTTACCACTATAGATAGCAAGGAAATGCCCCGGTAGTTGCCACATATGCTACGGTCCCCCCTTTTTTTTTTTTTTATAAAGTGACGATGTTGGCATTTTTGAGGTCACTGGGTACTCTAGGGGTTTCCCAAATCGACAGTATAAGGGAGAAGAGCCTCGTCTTTAGAGGTAAGCCTCCAGCTTAAATTAGTTCCAGTGGGATGTTGTCTGGTCCAGGAGCTTTTCTGGGTTTCAGCCTACCAAGGGCCTCGCAGATTTCTTGATATGCTGGAGGTATCGCCATCCAAGGTTGAGAAGGAAGGTGTGGCACATCTCGTAGGAAATCTTCTGCAGCCATGGAGCTTCGGTTTAAGCATTGTACCAACACAAATAACACCAACTGCTAACAACCACCTTCCGGTTTATGTGGTACATGTAATATACGTTTATGTTTACCAGAAAGTTTTGATCCCTTTCACCCCACTGATCCTATTCACCTCGTTTTACGGCATATGGGTAGTCTACGCAATGTCTTAATTCCTTCCTTGGGCAACCAACATGTTACCTAGTCAGAAATTGTAGTTTATCAACTCCTTTCTACAGTAAATTTTCACATCATTCTACTTTCTATTAGAAGCAAAAGAAATGATTTCTAGGCAGTTTCCCATCAACCTAAAAGTAAAGCATGCTTCTATAATACATTTCTAACAGGATTCATTAGTCATAACAGCAACTACAGTTCACACCACCGGTCTGTGCTGGTGGGCCTGGATGCACATCAGGATACCATTCAGTCTGCGAACCTCAATTTCTGGAGCATGTGTCAACTGTCAGTTGCGCTAACAGCTTGGCCGGGTCACTGTCATGGATTAACCAGGAGCTCTATGCTCCGCTGTTGGCCAGCAGCACGTCCAGTGTGGGCTGTTACTAGACTCTCTTCAAAGCGCAAGCTCTCAAGGATATCAGCAGAAATCGGTGATGTAAATTGTACTCTATAAAGTTCAGGTTCTGGCCCTCTTGAAGAGCACAGACTTGTTCCATACCTTAGTGATGAAGGACTCTGCTACACCTTAAGAGTATCTCGAAAATATTATCATATTTACATGTACTGGCAACATATCCCTCTGACAGGAGTAACTTCAGGACAAATTCTGCCTGGGCTGGATAGCACAGCCGTAGTACACTTCACCAATGATGACGACTAAGTCTGACTAGTATTTCCAACTAAAATTTGTGAAATTAGAAATGTCATAACTGCACCTCAAAAGGCATCAGTGCATTGCAAAACATCAGGTTAATAATAATAATAGTATAAAGTGTGCACAGTGCTTTTCTGAATGTGTTTAGAAGTATTTATACATACCTTTTGAAGAAAGTTTACTTTGCTATGCCTATCATTAGCATAACAAATTCACATCACTTCAATAATTAATTGCAGTACTGAGTGGTCTCTTTTACTCTAAAGAAGAAAAAAAAAAAAAGAGGACAGACACAATGTACAGAAACTATAGCAGTGTTGCAGAGTGCCAGGCAGTTTTACTCTGTAATTCATTCAAACTAAGGTATACCAATAACTTTTGTCACAATACTCATATTAATGAAACTAGCCAAATATTTCTCTAACAAATATTATTCTTGCTTAATACTTACCAGTAATGTTGCTTCTAAAATCCTAGACAAAATACGGCTTCACTCTGTTTGGCAAACTCTTAAAGTGGAACAACAATAATGGTTGTGTTTCCTCAGGCTTAATAATTACCGTATATTAACCAAGGAAAGCTAAACCCTCAATCAGAAACAACTTATACAGTCAAACCTTGTTAAGATAATAGTCATAGGAAATTTATTAATATTAATGAAATACTGAAACCATTATTAACATAGAACTTGGTGAACACAGCTTACCAAGTTCAATTTGTTGGCAAATACAAAGGTGCAAAAAATCCAAGTACTGTAATTAATTGTCAACATTGAATTACTGTATGTGCTTCATTACATTTGATTGGGCATGCCAATATTAATTGTACTTGGCCATTTCCAGCTGTTCCTACTAGGTTCAATTAAGATTTAATCAGCCAACTAAACCAGACCATAGTATAAGCCTACTGATCTGCATAGGACACACTTTTCCCTGAATTATCTAAGTTGCCCATATTACTGACCAATATTTGTAAAAGGTCTTTTAACAACTGAGATCCTCATAGCAAACCCAGTTTAAATTCTAATCAACTCTTAATATTCAGAGATACACATAAATTGGAAGCAGCACCCTACCATATACAAGACCACAAGTTTGAAAGAAATAAGTATTAGATTTCCTTTTGTATATTTTACATCCATATTGCATTGTTTCTTCTGAAGAAGCCTTCATTCCAGAGGAATCAATAATACTCATGTGATAACTCATAATATTCACAATAATAAATCAAAATATGACAAGGCCAAATTTCTCAAATATAAACCCCCAGCTGGATCACAACACAAAAGGCAAGGTGCTGATATCCAAGACTTCAACAGATATACTGTAGAAAAAAAAACATCTAGTAAAGAAAATATTCAGAAAACGTCAATAGTTAATTCAAGTCACCCATATTAAATTTCAAAGCAATAGGTAAAAAATTCAACCTATACCAGGAAATAATAAAGACAAGTTGTTTAGTAAAGATGCCAATTTTAGACACTATAGCACTGTTCTTAAACCAAAAGGGCTGTATGGTTTGGAGACTTTGAACTGGAGTAGACTGGGACAAGTCGATAAATTATTAAAACGAAAATGAAAGATATGAATTATTTTAGGCAACGGATGGGTGGATGGCAGGTACTTGTTCACAAGTCTATAGAGGATACCATCATATACAGTATGATAGAACAAATAACATCGTCCATTAAAAAGAAAAGATTGCTGTTCTATGGGCAAATCTTCCACATGACTAATGACTGATGATGAAAATCTGAAATTTCACAAAACCAACGGCAACCAAGATGAGATGGTTCCAAGAACGGGAGAAAGGCCCGATGCAAACTGGTATCCCAGAAAAGAAAATCCATGACATGCTGTCCAAAGAGGCTCAAATCTAATGGGAACAACCACCACCACCTATGCCCTACGAATCCTAATGAAGTTGAAAATTTCAATCTCTGCTTGATGGAAGTGTCTGTTCAGCAAGAGAAAATCTTAATGGGTAATTTTAATGTGAAGGTTGGGAGAGAAAAGAAAAATAGGAAAACCATTGTAGATTATACAGAACTAACAAGAATGGGAAAGGCTAATTGAAATTATGATTCATTCTAACTGAAGTCTATATCCACCCAGTTCAAGAAAAAGGCAAAGACAACGACATAGTGGTCCCCAAATCCTATTTGGGAGAGTTTCTAAATTGATCACGAGGCAACTTCCCTGTGAAGTCCCTGAGAGAGAATGAAAGTCACAAGTGCAGAAAAGAACCAACGTGGACTCGGATCACTTTCTGAAGAGTAAAAGTCGGGTTCATTCCAAAATCAAAAAAGAAAACCCTACCCAAAATCAAAAGATTTAGGATCAAAGAAATACATATGGGAGTTGTGGGGATGTACCAAAAAGAACTTGGTGACACAATGTTGCCCTTCTCCATTTACCAAATTCCGTAGGCTATCTTTCAATATGCATTTCCATTTATCTAACCAAGCTTTTGTTCATCACCACCATAACAAGTAATCTCCAATGCCGAATTATCCTCGATACTACGCTTAAAACAAGAAACATGGAAAGACATGAGCAATTCAGTTTGTACTCGTACAAATGAAAAATTCCAGAGCTTCATTACTGTACTACTTTGCTGTCTTATTCGTTATTACAATACAGCCTTTCATTTGAAGAATTTAATTAAAACCCTCTTCTACTTCAAAATCCTGGCATACTTCCAGAAAAGTAACATTGTGCAAAGAATTAACTTTCTTAACAATTTTCGACACAGTTGATAATAAATTTAACAGTAGTGCAAATGCTTAAATCCATGGTGTCAGATTTCTGCTTATATCGTGGTGCGTCAATTATTTATTCGAATATCAGTTGATTACTGATTGTTTTTATACTAGTGAACTAACACCGACATTTGAAAGTGCTGTCGATAACTGCAGTTGTTGTTTGTTCTGCAACATCTCAAAATGAACATGGAGAATGTCATTCATAACCATCGAATTATATGTATTATTTAAAACCTGTTCACACCTTTTAAGAAACCTTTAGCAATTAGATACTGGAGTAAAACTTGAGCAAATGACAAAGGTAAATTTTTAAACGATAAATAGTCGTGGTATTCTTGCAATATCCATGCTGCCATGTTAAGTGAGATTCCATTTATTGTTTTGAAGTGCAATATAATTATTTAGAAACAAATATGGCTATAAGGACAACTCATCGTAATGACAAAATTTCCACCGTTATGAACTCTAGTTACGTCTTCTTCCTGTATTTCACAACCTACAAAATCATACTAAATAGAGTTATAAAATTAGCAAAATGATGGTCAAATGTTAATTATATCATGGAATCCCAATACAAAAGTAGAGCTATGTAGAAAAAGGGAAACCCGGGAAACAAAATTGGCAGAAAGGAGCATGAAGTTATAAAAAAATTCTATGAGTTTTATGACCTAAAAATAGTTTCAATAAGTTTTAATTAGAATTTTTCTGTGGCAATTGAAAAAGTATTGCTTATGAACAATCAACATGCAGTAAAATCAGCACAAAAAAAAGATAAATTTAATGGATAAATCAGTTAGTTGAAGATGTAACAGAAGCAGAAATCTTCAATATTGTAAAGAACCTACAAAATAAACATTGCTCTGGAACTGATAACATACTCTATTTTCTATTTAAAAATGTATTCAAAATATAATTACACCTGTAACACACCTCTATAACAATTCCCTCATGACAGGAATATTTCCAGATATCTTTAAAATTGCAAAAGTAATTCTATTATTAAAAGTCCCTCTGGGCACGCTGGAAGGCGGAGGTAGATTTCACCGGGCAAAGAAAAATATTTCAAATTCACTAACATTGCCACTTGTTGTATACCTACATTGACAAACGTTCCCAGGGTCAGCATACGAGAAGCCGCATCTTCTTATAATTCCGAAAATATTTTGCTCATCCCTTGGCGTAAGGGTGGGTCATATCAAAATTGTTTCAGACAAAAGTTTTAGGTAATATTTAGAGGACTATTGACCATTTTAAACTGTTTTGATTCTGTGCCTAATAGGGTAGGGGGTATGAATTTTCTCTCTATATAAACTCCATTTTTACCATCCCTTTGGTCAATGGTTGGTGCTATCAAAAAATCTTCACCAACGTAAGTTTTTGACCCTTATCCAAAGAATTGTATGAACTTTGAATGGATTCGATTTTTCACATATTAAGAAAGTAATAGCGATATTTCATTTTTTCGAATAATGCTCTCCCAATTCCACCCCGTTGATCCGATTATGTCCATTAACAAACTTGATTGGTTATATTTTGTCTCCCATAAGTCCAACCCCTCGTCCACGTCGAGGGAGACGGGCAACGGCACAAAGTAGGGGATTGCCTGTAGGGGTGAAGTACAGTGGGGACTTCGTGTGCCCCGGGACCGTTACGGTAGCTGTGAAGGTCCCACAGGAACCCTGAAAAGTGACGGCTAACGGGGCTCTGGTGAAGCTACGAAAGGCCCAGCCAGCCAGTAGTGGATGAAACAAATGCTTTCAAAAATGGAACGAGCCTCGGACATGATGGATTTAAT
Organism: Meconema thalassinum; assembly: GCA_946902985.2. Lineage (NCBI taxonomy): Eukaryota > Metazoa > Arthropoda > Insecta > Orthoptera > Tettigoniidae > Meconema > Meconema thalassinum. The sequence continues at coordinate 881,111,696 of OX336389.2, read as the reverse complement.
AGATGACGACACGGCAGTACACACGGACTAAGATTTGGAACTTTAAACCTAAGAACTCTGACGGGGAAGGTGGAGGAGATAGTTGATATGATGGAAAGAAGGAAGTTGGATTTATTGGGATTGGCAGAAACAAAGTGGAAAGGAGAAGGAAGGAGAGGACTGAGAAAAGGCTATAGACTGTACTGGAGTGGGAACAAAGAGGGAAAGGAATGGAGTGGGAGTAGTAGTACGAGATGGTTTAAAAGAAGAAGTGAGGAGAATAAGTGATAGGATGATGAAAGTGAAAGTAGCACTGAGGGGAGAGACCGTAGAAATAGTGCAAGTGTATGCTCCACAAGTAGGCTGCGCCTCTGAAGAGAAGGAGGAGTTTGAAGAGGAATTGCAGAAGCAGCTGGTAGGAAGAAATATGATTGTTATGGGGGATCTGAATGCCCATGTAGGAAGAGAAAGACAAGGTTATGAGAGTGTTCTAGGACCAGAGGGTTGGGGCGGAAGAAATGAGGAAGGAAAGAGACTGTTGGACTTCTGCCAGAGGAACAGCCTGCTAGTTGGGAACTCCTGGTTTAAGAAAAGAGATAGCCACACAATCACATGGTACAGTGATGACTTGACCAGGAAGTCGGTGGTCGACTATATACTGTATGAGAAAGAACTAAATAAGAACATCACGGACATCAAGGTAATACCATCGGAGAACCTGGATAGCGACCATCGATTGCTGGTAATGAACCTGAGAGGGAGTAAGGAGAAGAAAGGGACTGAGAACCAGGAAAGACGTATAAGGATATTGTACAATACCCAAGGGGTATGCACCCCTTAGAGATCATCCCCCCCCATCATCTGTCTAAATCTCATAAAAGGCAACCCTTTAAAAGCCTACCCAATATCCATCAATACTATAAGGGCAGCTGGCTACTCCATAAAGCAGCTCAACCCTTGCGTAATTATGACACACAGCGACATACTACAAACTGGTTCAACTATGCCACAACGCGCTGACAGAACAGAGGCTAAAGGTATAAAAGGTGCCTTAAGTGGGTCACGAGGATCTCTCCATCATCAGTGCTTCGACGAGACAGCCGGAGGCTAACGACAGTGTCAACCGAGGTGAGTCAGTCAGTCAGTGTTCAGAATCCTACTTTTGTAACCTAACACCCACAGTTTGTACTCACATTGTAACATCACAAGATCCCTTAAAAGGGACTAACAGTTACTCATTGCTGACCAATAAACACTTGGTCAGTCTCTTACACTTGCATTACTGATCTACACTCTTCTTCACGTCCCAACGTCCTTCCTTACTCCCGTCACAGTCAGACGTGACACACCGTAGTAATAACGCCAACTCAGACGTCATTGTATTCCTCACAGCGGCTCGCGTGCTCAAGTGAAGCGCGTGCCGAACCGCTGACACTAGCAAGGTGATTATATAATAAGTAGCCGGCTGGGCGACTAGTACATCGACCCGCGTGCTAAGGCTACATCCCTTAAACCACATTTACAGTCTTTATAGGAGCGCCCCCTAGTTCCTAACGCTAAACAACACTCCACACTGGTCAGCTTGCCCCTCCAAAGGCAGCTACCCCCTTTTAGACACTCCATTCAAAATCAATACAGTAACTCTTCCGTTTTAGGTCCTACCACCCCTAAATAAGGGATCTAAAACAATATGGAAACTGAAAGAAGGGGATAGGAGGGACGAGTACCTCAAAATGGTAAAGGAAGGAATTCCAACAGATGAAGAAAGAGGGGTGGAAGAGGAATGGGCTAGATTTAAGAAGACACTATTAGGTGCAGCAGAAGCAGTATGTGGGAGGACAAGTAGTAGGAAGAGGTGGAAGGAAACACCATGGTGGAATGAGAAGACAAAAGATATAGTAAGGGAAAAGAATAGAGCCTTTAGGAGGTGGTATCAAAAAAGGACGGTAGAGACAAGGGAAGAGTACCAGGAAAGAAAGAAGAGAGTAGTGGCTGAGGAGAGAAGAAAGTGGATGGAAGAGTGGACAAAGATGATGAAGGAGGATAGTGAAGGTACAAAAAAGGTCCTGTATGGGATGGTAAAAAATAAGAGGCGGAAGGATCCTACGGATTATGTTAGAATGGTGAACAAAAGGGGACAAGAGATAGAAAATAGGGAAGAACAGAAGAAAATGTGGAAAGAATATTTTGAAGAACTTCTGAACCCAAATGGGAAAGATGGTGAGGAGGAAGAAATCGGGGAAGAGGAAGATGAACTGCAAACAGAAAAGGACTTAACATGGAAAGAAGTGGAAGATGCAGTGAACAAGATGAAAGGAGATAAGGCACCGGGTGTGGATGAGTTGAGTGTGGAGATGGTGAGAGCAGCAGGAGAGGTGGGGATACAATGGTTGTACCGAGTGATGAAGACAGCATGGAAGGAAAGGAAGACCCCAGAGGACTGGAAAAAAGGAATAATTGTCCCGATCTTCAAGAAAGGTAGTAGAACAGATTGCAGAAACTATCGGGGAATAACACTGATGAGTCATTGTGCAAAGATCTTCGAGAAAGTTTTGGAAAAGAGAATTAGGACAAGGATAGAAGGAGGGATGAGAGAAGAACAACATGACTTCAGAGCAGGAAGGTCCACAGTGGATTTGATTTTTGCTGTAAGGCAGTTACAAGAACAGCACTATGAGTATGGAACAGATCTACTGATGGCCTTCCTAGACATTGAGAAAGCATATGGCAGTGTATGCAGAAACAAAGTATGGAAGTTCCTGGAGGATAGAGGAGTAGAGAAACGGACTATAAAGAGGATAAAGGAGATGTACAAGGGAAGCGTGAGCTGTGTGAAAGTGGGAGGAGAGAGATCAGACTGGCTGGAACAGAGAAACGGCCTGAAACAAGGAAGTGCACTGTCACCGTTACTTTTCATTGTGGTGATGGATGACATAATGACCCGAGTGGCACAAGTAATTGGGGAAGGAAAGATGAAAGCAATGGTGTTTGCAGATGATTTGATGATTTGGGGAAACAAGGAGGAGGAGGTACAGGAACAGTTGGACGTGTGGGAAGGAATAATACAAGGATAAGGGATGAAATTTAGCATAAATAAGAGTGAGATGGTGATCACAACAAGGAAGAAGGAAAGAACCACAACGGGAATAACAATTGGTGGGGAACAGCTGAAGAAAGTGGAGAGTTTCAAGTATCTGGGAAGCCGGATGCAAGATAATGGAACAAACGATAGAGAAATAAATGAGCGTGGGAGGCAGGCAGAAGCATTTCGGAGGAGTGTGAGAAGCATGTTATGGAGCAAGGATGTCCCTCAGAACAGCAAAAAGATAATATATCGGACGTACTATGTCCCTATCCTGACGTATGCCTCGGAGACCTGGGTTACGAAAGGAAGGGAGAAGAGCAAAATACAGGCCAGTGAGATGAGGATCTTGAGAAGCAGTATTGGAGCTACAAAGATGGACAGAATAAGAAATGAGAGGACCAGAGAATTAATGAAGGAGGAACCATTACAGGATGGTATAGAGAAATCTAGACTTAGATGGTATGGACATGTAAAACGAATGGAGGAGAAGAGGATACCCAGGAGAGTACACGAGACGAAGTGGGAAGGAAAGAGACCGAGAGACCGGTGGCTGAAGGGGGTGGAAGAAAGCATGAAGAAGAGAGGAGAAGACTGGACAAGGGTGGAGGCTGAGAGATGGTGGGAAGACAGAAGACGTTGGAGAGGCTTGTGTTCCAAACAGACCTGGCCAGTGGCTGGAAACTGTGCAAGATGATGATGATGATGATTGGTTATATTTTATGTATAACTTTGGCCTCCCTTTGGACCTGTCTAAAGATTTTTTTATCATAAACCATGAGATACCCATGGATAAACTTCATCGATATGGCATTAGGGGTATTGCTGGGTATGAAAATTTTGCCAAGGAATTATATTTGTTGTTGCTAATTCATTATAGGGGCTTGGGACATTTTTGTCATCAGCCCCATGTACTTGGGTATGAAGGAATTATGCTCAAGCTGTTATGCAATAAGAGTGTAAAGCCCGTATCACAAGACACTCTCTGGCAAGGAAGCAGTAGTGATGGCTGGTACAAAATCTTGCACAATTCTGTTCATCTTCGTCAGTACACCACCTTTTATCACCCAAGTATATTACACGCTAGCATATCATGCGCCAAGTTGTAAGAAATAAAACCTGGAGGAGGGTTGTCGTTTAAGGGTAAATATTTGCAGTCAATTTGCATTATTAATGAAAAGTGTTCGTAAAAACATGCTTTAAGTAAATTTGAAAACATGCCAGGTACTGAATGAATGCACTACAATCAGTATTTTAAGATCTAACCATAATAATTGGATATTTAACCATACGCTTAAGTAAGTTGTGCAACAATGAGCTCCATAATCCGTCGGAAAAGTGTACGCTTGCTCACCGATATGAAGATCCCGGTGAAAGGCTATCCACAGGTGGAAGACTTTACTTCTTTTTTAATTACAGTCGAATTTCAATATCTGTGCTTTTGGAGTTAAAAAATTACTTTGAGTAATCAAAAATTCGAGATATAGAAATACATCAAAAAAGGGCTTCTATTACCATTAATACATAAATAATTAACTTGAAGTTTAATGTCTTTGTCCCTCAAACACTTTACCCACTTAAACATATCTTCCTTCAACCGAGGGTAACTCGACCACTTAAAAAGTTTCCTTTCCTTTAGAAAAGGTGACACCTGCATAGTGCTATAAATCTTTGTGTTTATGTTACACGCTGGTCGACAGCGTATTAGCTGGAATGCCGAATTCTGCCGCAATGTCAGTCTTCTTTCCCCTTCATGAATCAATTTTAATTTTTCACTAGCACTTGAACAATTTAATACAAGTTTCTTCTCCATTGTGTTCGGATTACTGAATACACAGCAGGTTAGAAACTACACGATCCCACCACGAGACACTTCAGCCAAGGTTAGGCAGTCCCGTTACAGTGAGGAGCAGATAAGGCGAGAAGCTTGTCCCGATGTTGCGACATTGCGCAGAATGTCTCTGTCTCACTATGCGCAGAACGCTCTCTTTCACCCGCCAACTTACGCGCTCTCCACTCTAGTCGGTACTTTCTAAACCATAATTAGCCAACTTTACCCACTTACTCTCATTGCCTGAGGTGTACGTTGTCCTAAATCAGTCTTCCAGCCTTGAATAGCATAATAAGCTGCTAACAGAAATACCCAGTCCAGGCACCCTACACAACTAAATCCATATTAAAATTCGCATGTTACACTTAAAGAACGTAATTCAAGTGCATTTTTACCCCAACTTCGAGATAAAGACTCTTATTTTATGACTGGGGAACAAAATATAATTCGAGTTATCAAAATATTCAAGTAATAGAACTTCGAATTATAGAGAAAACATGACATAAATTGTATTGAACTTTGACAGGAAATTAAAATTACTTCGAGATATAGAAGTTCGACTGTATTTTATTATATCCTCCCTACCTCGTACTGCAAGTTTTCAGGCTAGTTTTATTCACATGGTCTACGGGGACGATTAAAATGATAACATTGGTAGGCAAAATTAACTTCTTCTTTCATTTAAATTTGTATTTTCCCTACTTCCTGTTCAAAACCATGGGCTTTTTGTTACAACTACTAGAATTTTAATTATAATTCAATATTTACCCCAGAATAATAATAAAACACATTCTGTATTTACTGTATATAGCGAGGGCGTTTTGCAAAGACGCTGTTTAAAGAAAATATAGTTTCGTTCTGATGTATTTATTTATGTTGCCACAAGGATTTCTACTAGAACGAAAATAACAATCCGATTGGTTCTTGTACTCCATCTTCCATGCTAACTGCCAGGGAAAATGGCACCTGTTCAATTTCGTGAGTTGTACAGAAGCTATCATGGAAGGCAGAACCTAGCATAGAACATACAAATCACACGGTAATAGACACGTCTATACCAGCTATCATACCCGTACTGGCAGAAGCTTCCATGCCAACGAGTGTTGTGTGATACGGGCTTAAAGACAACCTAATAGCTGAAGAACTGTTCTTAGTACTTATTTGGCTTATTGATATTGACTAATTAACCTCCAGGCGCTCGCACACGCGGCATTTGGACCGCACATTTATAGTTTTCAATACTGCTGCTTCACGGCGAGAGGGAGACCAACGAGACCCACTGCTAATCCTCAACTACGATGTGGGCCGACAAATGGCACTAGCAGCGATTCTCTATATTCACGGCAATCAGTGTGAATGTTAGTGAACTCATGAGTGGACGTTAGGTGCGGTCCGGAAGCCGCTGCGCGAGTACAATTGTTTTACAAACAGCAGTGCGAGCTACAATGTATGTACCGGTACATATCTCTTGCTTACTAATTCCTTTATCCTCAGGACTTTTGTGCTGACTTGACTGTTTAGATGGTAATTACATTACGGATGAGGGCAGGGAGAGCTGTGGGGAGTTTAGGATTAGTATGTTAGATTGAAAATATTTTATATAGGTAGCCTAAATTTATGTTTCGAATGAATAGAGTTTCTTCATTTTTTATAGGGAAAGAAATCCTGATGAAATTTTGCGAATACTCAATGATTTGTCAGAAGAGAGAGAAGAGGAAATATTGGACGATCCTCATGACATTGATTATAAACCAGAAGCAGTCTAAGAAGACATCCACAGAAGTTGTTCTGATCTTACTGAGGAAAGCCATGAAGAGGCAAGTAAAGACACGGATGATAGTAACATGAGGGTCTATATAGGCAAGGATAAGGATTCACTGTGGTGTAGTGAAGTTGTTACTAATACAGTGCCAGAACGCAATCAAGAAACATAGTGAAGACATTTCCAGTCCCAAAAGGGACTCCATCGACAAGCTCGTACGCCTATTGATTGCTTTATGCAAATTATGACACCTGACTTGACTGGTGACATAGTAAAGTACACCAATATTTTTTATAACGGAAAAACCATCTGAGATACGTCCAAATCGGGAAAGACATTACAGACTAACATCTCCCACCGAAGTGCTGGGACTTTTTGGTGCTCCTCTTTTGATTGATGTCAAGAAAGTGAACCGTGCTAATAGCCTAGAATACTTGAGCTCTGATGGGACAGGTATGACTATTCTTCGGGCTAATTTCAGTGAAAACCGATTCCGTTTCTTGATTAGGTCCCTCCGATTTGACAATGTCAGCACTAGAGCTGAACGCTAACAGAATGATAAATTGGCAGCTATTAGAGAATTTCATACTAAATTGGTTTCCAATTGCCAACGGACCTACGCAGTTAGCGAGTTCGTAACGATGGATGAGATGCTAGTTGCATTCCGTGGCCATTGTAGTTTCATACAATATATGCCGAAGAAACCAGCTAAATACGGCATACAGTTGTAAGCAATGTGTGACATGCTACCCGAGCGTTTTACATGTATAATCTGGAGATATACTGTGGGAAACAGACTGTGGGGTCATACATCTCTTCAAAGAAACCTTTCGATGTTGTCCACAGATTGACTGAGCCAAATAAAAGATCAAATTACCCAATTTACACGATAATGAAATGTTAAATACCGGAAAAAATCAAGTTTTCTAAAGCGGTCCTGTTGCCGCAGCGCGAGCGCTAACGAGAAATTTATAGGCGCGAGCGCCTGGAGGTTAAATACTTTGGGGACATTAACTGGCTGCTCATCAAATTTCTATGTTTAAAAAAAAATTAACACAGCCCCCATTTAGGGCCTGTTTTTCAATCGCTGGGCAGCGCTGCCAAGGGAATAAATATGGTGGGCAAGTTGATATTTACTCGGTGCTATTTGTGCTGGATAAGGATTAACTCTTCAGAGTAGTGACACTCCATAGTTGCTGGTTGTCTTTCTCCTACCAGCTGTGAACACTTTTTGATTTGCATCATGGATTTGTATTCTAACTGTATGAATCTTTATTTCATGGCTTGTTTTCGTTTATCGAAAAGTACTGTGATGGCTGCGCTAGAATTATCAGCTTCGGTACGCACACAGGAGACTATATTTGCATAGATTATACGGCAATAGAAAATTTAAAATGTCAAAGATCTCCTATATTACACAGTTTGGACATTCTTAATTTTGTGACGTGTCTTGTAATTTACGCTCCGTTTTCATACCGGTACTATGATGAATGTGTCTCCCACAAGTTCGATGATGATGATAATTGTTGTTTTAAGGGGCCTAACATCTAGGCTATCGGCCCCTCCCACAAGTCCAACCCCTCCTCCACGTGGTGGGAGACGGGCAACGGCATGAAGTAGGGGATTGCCTGTAGGGGTGAAGTACAGTGGGGACTTTGTGTGCCCCGGGACCGCTACGGTAGCTGTGAAGACTCTATGGGAACCCTGAAAACTGACGGCTGACGGGGCTCTGGTGAAGCTACGATAGGCCTAGCAAGCCAGTAGTGGATATCATATTTGCATTCAAACCAGGAACAGGCCTCGGAAAGGACGGATGCAAACGACGACGACCCGGATATGCTAATGGACTACGAGTTGGGACATTAAACATACAGACACTGACAGGAAAAGTGGAGGAGATTGTAGATGTGATGGAGAGAAGAAAACTGGATGTACTGGGCTTGGCAGAAACAAGATGGAAAGGAGAAGGTCGCAGAGAACTGAGGAAAGGGTACTGGTTGTACTGGAGTGGGAACAGTGAAGGAAGGAGCAGTGGAGTAGGAGTAGTTGTGAGAGATGGAATGAAGGAAGAGGTAAAGGGAATAAGTGACAGGATCATGAAGATCCGAGTAACTGTAAAGGGAAGAAGCCTGGAGATAGCCCAGGTATATGCCCCTCAAGTTGGATGTACAGCTCAAGAGAAGGAAGACTTTGAGGAGGAGCTACAACAGCAGTTGAATGGTCAGACCATCATTGTCATGGGAGATTTGAATGCACATGTAGGAAGTGAAAGGCAAGGATATGAAAATGTATTGGGAGCAGAAGGATGGGGTAGCAGGAATGAAGAAGGGAGAAAGTTGCTGGATTTTTGCAAGAGAAACGGTTTAGTGGTAGGCAACTCCTGGTTCCCGAAGAAAGAAAACCACAAGGTAACGTGGTACAGCAGTGATTTAACAAAGAAATCTTTGGTAGATTACATGCTGTATGACTGGGAAATGAAGAGAAGTGTCAGAGATATAAAGGTAATACCATCAGAGGCCTTAGATAGCGACCACAGAATACTTGTAATGAACCTGGGAGTTGTTAAGAATAGCAAGAGGACAGAGTACCAGGAAAGGAGAATCAAAGTATGGAAACTCAAGGAAAAGGAAGTCAAGGAAGAATTCCAGAAGATAATAAGGGAAAGGATGCCAACAGACAATCCTAAAACAGGGGAAGAGGAATGGAAGCAATTCAAAAACACAATGGTGGAAGCTGCAGTGGCAGTATGTGGAAGAACAAGCAACAGAAAGCGGTGTAAAGAGACACCATGGTGGAATGAGAGAGTAAAAGAAGCTGTGGGAAGGAAGAACAAGGCTTTCAGAGTGTGGTTCCAGGAAAGAACTGATCTGGCAAGGGAAGATTATAAGATAAAGAAGAAAGAAGCAAACAAGATTGTCGCAGAGGAGAGGAAGAAGTGGATGGTAAAGTGGACAGAGATGATGGAGGAAGACAGCAGAGGAAATAAGAAAATACTTTATGGGATGGTCAAAAGTAAGAGAAGAGGTCTGCGAGAGGATGTGGTAATGATGGACAAAAACGGAAATGAGGTACACAACAAAGAGACACTCAAGAAAGTGTGGAAAGAGTACTTTGAGGATTTGCTGAATCCAAATGGTCATAGGGAAGAAGACAATGTATTGGAAGATGGAGAGGACAACAAAGGAATGGAAAAGGACCTGACTTGGAGAGAACTGGAAATGGCTATAGACAAGATGAAAGGAGAAAGGGCACCAGGTGTGGACGAAGTGAGTGTTGAAATGGTGAAAGCAGCAGGGGAGGTTGGGAAACAGTGGCTGTACCGTGCGATGAGGGTGATATGGAAGGAGAAAAAGACCCCAGAAGATTGGAAGAAAGGATTAATTGTCCCAATATTTAAGAAAGGAAGCAGAAAGGAGTGCAGAAATTACAGGGGAGTCACACTCATACCTCACTGTGCCAAGATATATGAAAAGATATTAGAAAGTAGAATACGAGCCAAAGTGGAGAGAAAATTGAGAGAGGAGCAGTATGGATTCAGACCTGGGAGATCAACAGTGGATCTCATATTTTCAGTGAGACAGCTCCAGGAACACCACTACGAATTTGGAGAGGATCTGTTGATGGCCTTCCTGGACATCGAAAGGGCCTATGATAGTGTGTGTAGGGAGAAGGTTTGGAAAGCAATGGAAAACATGGGAGTGGAAAAAGAGACTGTAGGCAGAGTGAAGGAGATGTATTGTGGAAGTGTGAGTTGTGTGAAAGTTGGAAGGGAAAGAACAGACTGGTTCAGACAAATGAGTGGCCTGAAACAGGGTAGTGCGCTGTCACCCCTTCTCTTTATTGTGGTTATGGACGAGGTAATGACACGGATAGCAGGAAAGATAGGAGAAGATAAGATGAAAGCAATGGTGTTTGCAGATGATCTCAAGTTCTGGGGAAACAAGGAGGAGGAAATTCAGGAGCAACTGAAGGCTTGGGAAGAAACAGTGGGAGAGTACGGATGGAAGTTCAACATCAGTAAATGTGAGATCCTGTTAACGACCAGGAAAAAGGACAGACCAATGAGTGGGATAACACTTGGAGGTGGACAGCTGAAGAAGGTGGAAGGTCTCAAGTACTTGGGAAGTATAGTGGAGGAAAATGGGAGAAATTACAAAGAGATTACGGAACGTGGCAGACAGGCAGAAGCATTTCTGAGAAGCATTAGGAGCTTAGTGTGGAATAAAGATGTCCCACAAAAAAGCAAGGAAGTCTTATACAGAAGCTACTATATCCCGATACTGACCTATGCTTCAGAAACGTGGACAATGAAGAAAAGAGACATAAGCAGAATACAGGCAGGTGAAATGAAGTTCCTGCGAAGTAGGATCGGAGTAACAAGAAGAGACAGGGTGAGGAATGAAAAGGTCAGGGAAATGGTGAAAGAGGAGCCCTTGCAAGGTAGGATTGAGACATCAAGACTGAGGTGGTATGGACACTTAAAGAGAATGGATGAGAAGAAGATTCCCAAGAGGATACATGAGATGCAGATGCAGAAGAAACGACCAAGGGGAAGACCAAGAGATAGATGGCTGAAAGGAGTGGAGGAATGTGTCAAGAAGAGAGGCGAGGACTGGACCAGAGTGACAGCGGAGAGGTGGTGGGAAGAAAGAACTAAGTGGCGAGGCTTATGTTCCAAACAGACCCAGCCTGGGGCTGGAAACTGTACAAGATGATGATGACTATGATGAATGTATTGACTGAATTGGTGATATGCTACTGTCACACTTGTTTCAACAAACATCACACATTATTTTATACTGTAAATTAAGAGCATGGATGAAACCCTAGTCTCTAGCCTATTTACAAGGTATAAACTACTAGAAATGATGCTCAATGCAATCAAATTTCTCAAATCCTGCTTGCTTCAACATATTGTAATAAAAATGAGATAAATCGTAGTTTGATGTAGATTCTGTTAAAATGAGTCATAATGATATGATAAATATAGTTTAAATCGATAATCTGCTAGCAAAATTATTTGGCACGACTGTGTTTCGAACCCAAGACCTCGTGATTCTCAGACCAAGAAGCTATCACTGCAGCCATTACAACCACGGAAATATCAGTACAAGACGGTTAATTATATTCATGCACCGGTACTAATATGGAAGTAATATTTTATGCTCTATTAGTATTTTGCTTTTTTTCGATAATGTTCCGGCGTGAAATTCAGTTTTAAATTTGTTATGAAAAAGCCTACTTGGCGTAAAGGGAATGCATACAGTATTCCATGAAAGGCAAGCCCAGTTCCTATATCAGCACATCGATATATATTATGTTGATAACTGCATTACCGCAATGTGGGTTAATATCTGAATAGCCATTGTGTAGAAACATAATACCGGTACTGCGGACTAGTTACAATGATTCATATTTAAAAAGTATCATTATTTAAATACTGATACGAAGACTGAGAACATGTGGTTTTTGTTTCAATCAGTTGACACCAGATTTCGCATGAGTGTTTGCCGTTCAGAATTCAATTTTTACCAATCACATAGCCCGTACTGTAGGTGTTCGTTGATACTTCCGACGTGTAGTAGCTCACCGAGTAACTTTGCATTGAAAAAACAAGTTTCGAAAGCCGAAGGGATAAAAGTGTTTAGCAAATTTACTCGTGGAGCGGATTTTTTTATTTGGTATTCTGCCCGAAGGCAGGTCCGAGCCTCCGAAGAGGCTACCCCCAGCCGGAGTTTACATGCAGTAGGGTGGCCAGGGCCTTTCCGCTCCTCCTTATGTCGGCCAATAGCGCGCAGTGCCTCGAACCGGCATACCATCCAAGTTCCGACTGCGCCCAATGTTGCTTAACTGCGGAGTTCTCATGGGATCCGGTGTTTCAACACGGCTAGGCCGTTGGCCTGAACTGCCCTGATTTGTCAAACAAAGCATGGGAAATGAAGATACTGTATCTGAATGACTTCAATTATGCATTACTACCACACTAGAAGAAAGAATGATCTTCACGTGTATGCTGTAAAAATATATTAAGAATTCATTTTAGGGGCTTGAGACATCTTGTCATCAGTCCCAAGTATGTTACGGTAGAATCTCGCTGTAACTAACACCAGTATAACGAATTTTTCAGAATAGCGAAATTCTAGTTTGGCCCCTTTCGTTTTCCCTATTTACTGAGTGTTAAAACATTTCATTTTAACGAATTTCGTACTTTCAGCATAATTAAAATTTTGTATATTTGCTTATATGAAAATTATTTTTTTTAAATTATAACTGAAATTCACCCTCTTTTCTGACATTTTTTTTTTTTTGTTATTGTACATTAATTTGTTATTCAGATGTTATGGCTGCCATTTTGCGTACATATACCGTATGCGATTGGGCAGGATATCGAATTGTGTAGCCAATAGGCTTCGCCCGATATCCAATATAAGATGTCACACTATTGGCCGAGTAGAAATTCCAATTTTAAAAACCGCCAATGAAAGGTATGGTTTCATATCATCTGGTCTGTTTTGCTGCATTCCTTTGTTTTGTATTCTTAGTATTGCGCTTCCAAATGGTGTTTGCGTCAGTCTTCTGCTCTGTTTCATTTCAAACACATTTCATTTGTTGCAAGAACTGTCAGTGTTTGTGTAACACGTTATTGGTATATTAATGTGAAATATGTTAATAATACGTGCTCGGTTGTGTTTACAAATGTTAGTGAGATGTGATCGTTCAGCATCATCACTCATTCCTTAATTTATGAATTTTTGCTCCCTATGTTCAAATAAAAATTAAGTTTGCATTCCATGTCAATTCCATTGTATTTCTTTGATACTAAGATTTTTGCTTAGCAATGGATAGTAGTTCAAGTCATTGGGGGGAGGGGGGGGGGGGATAGTGGTAGATAAGTGAGGTTATGGCAGTCTCATTATGGGCATTTTGATGGTTATGAACATCGCAGCATTTGTATGAAGTAATAGATCAATATTTAATTGATCCAAGACCAAATTAAGGTGTTAGAACCTTTTCTAAGAAAATCTGTTGCCAAATTAGTGTCATGTTTATTTTCAAAACTACCCAGTACAGTAGTCTCGATTATCCGACCTAAACTGGGCCTGGAGTACGTTGGATCACCGAAAATGTCGATAATACAGAATAACTTTGAAAATGAACTAAAATAAATAGGTAGGCTATACTGTATTACTAAAACAATGACAAGTTTTACGGTAGTCTATTTACTGAATTATCAATTCAATTGTACATGCAGTATTGAACGAAAACGTTCCCCTAAGAAAAGAGAATTTTCAACAATGTCTGATGCCTGTTGATTCACATTCTCTTGCTGTGATATCTCACCATCGACAAAAGAAATCAACACCTCCGTTGAGCTTGCCTCTAGCTGTTGCTCCACGTAGGTTAATGCTGTATCCAATGCACTTAATCCTTCACTCTGAGGCATCGTTTTATCCTTTTGTTCTGCAATACCTCGTTCTTCTTCACCACCCTTATTTACATTAGCATTCACGATATCAATATCAGGATCGGTCAGTTCAAACAGCTGATCTTGAGTCGTAGCATCCTCAAAGCCAGAAATGTAATTCAGTAAGGGAACAAGGTCCTTCATGTCTTCTTGTAGCACCTCCTCGATGTTGAGCCTAAGTTTTAAGACTTTGCTAATGTCGTCGTTTCAACTTCCCAAGCCTGAGCTATCCAGTACGTTACGTTTTGGTTGTTGACTAGTTTTAACATTCTTTCGTTTACTCACTACATTCACAGAGGATATGAAAACAATAACTTCCTCACTCAAGCAATACAGGACTGAACAATGACTGAAGGCTTGCTGCACCTGTCCTAGAGCAAATGACCAGTCCTACCACAGCACTCGAATTAGTGGTTGTCCCACGGCTGCACCCTTCACACCAAGTTTCCCAGAATTTAGTCTCCAGCAAATGTTCAAAGTAAGTCTACTAGTGTCGGATAACACAATGTCGGATAAGCGAAGGTTGTTTGAGCGGGTCTCGTAATGTATGTGTAACGTAATTCATTGGGGACACTTATATATAAAAATTACATTTACCACAATAATTTCCATTTTTCCAAGTAATACAGTTGGTTTGCGTGCAATATAGGAAAACTTCTTTCAATTGCTACAGCCTATTATTAATTACTTTGTGTACATATCGCAATTTTCTTCTCAACAAAGAAATACTGGGCTTTTTTCGGAATAAAGGCATGTTGAATTAATATAGATCCTACAACGAATATAACACCAGGTGATTTCTTACAAATTGACTTATTTCTGTATAACAAAATTTCACTATAACAATTTTAATTCTGAGGTCCCCAAAATTTCGTTATACTGGTATTTTACTGTATGTACAACCGATGTATTTTCCGCAATTGTTTGCCAAATTATATATTTAAATTGGCTCAACAATCAAATCTTCAAAAGGAGACTAAGGAGTTCTTGCCGGAGAACTGCATCTAGTCAGTTAAAAATTTATTGAAATATCAGCGAGCTATGAAATTGTGTATTTCATATGACCCAATGTCTATTGTAATATTTTTATGTATCATCATCATCATCTAGAGCAGTTTCCAACTGCAGGTGAGTTTTAAGAAGAGTGTTAAAAAAAAATATTATCAAATATTTTAGGAGGTGAAAGTATGCATCAAAACAAGAATATAATGTCTAGTAAACATGGATCCTACAGTGCCTACTTGGACATCTGAACACTTGTTTATATAATGCACAGACCACCAGTTAATGATAGTTGACACCTCTGGCATGGAATACTGATGTCACACACGGAATAATGAAAACAAAAGTTTGGTTGTGGATATAAGCAGAGTTGTTGTATTGGCGTTCAGTCAAAGAGAGACAGTTGTGTAGTTGTTATTAGTCATGCTAGTCTGCATTACTTTTAACTGTGGATATGTTACTGTGGTGATTTACTTATTTCTAAGGGCAGAATGATGCATTGCATTGAATGGTTATCATACTGAACACCTTATATGAACAAGTGTTCAGATCTCAGAAAGTTGGCACTGTAGGATTCATGTTTACTAGACATTTTATTATCGTTTTGATGCATACTTTCACCTCCAAATATATTGTATACTTTTTTTCAACACCCTGTATGCATGCTGTAATGTGAATATTGTATGTATTAATTCCAAATGTACTATATCAGAGTATCGTGTACACCATGCAAATTTTTCTGCTCTAACTTTAAACAACTGCATACGAACAATCAGCAGGCAGTAAAGAGCCGAAAAAATAATTAAAACAGCCTATAAATAAAATAAAATAAAATGAAATGAAATAAGATAAATAATCCTTAGTATGAAATTTCTGTCACATCCCATGAACATCTGTACTGGACCTTCATGAACTCAAGAATCCCTGACTAGTTGTTGTAAAATTTTACCAATGAGAATATGGAAGTTTATGTAGAAAGGCTTACACCATGGAATGGCTCCCTATTTTCATAATACTCTATAACACTTGTAGAACAATGTATGTTTTTTTTTTCTTAACAGAAAAATGTATATTGACAGATAAGTTAAAAATTGAAGCCGAGTACTTCTTAATAAGGTTTCACTGTACTTCCATAATGACCTCAAAACAAAAGCCATTACAAATAGCCACTTAAGCTTACAGCTGGCAAAGTGAAGGTCAACGTAGGCATTAACAAACATTAATGCTAGTAACGTACCAGTTGTGAGGCCACCATTAACAAAACCAGTTCTGGGAAAACACAGATAAAATAGAATCTTCCAATTCACTAGACGGTTCACTGTGGTACATTCGTGCAACACTTCACCTCAATTTATGGAACGACCCCTCAGTGAGTGGCAGAGATGTTGTAAACAAACAATCCATTTTTAAGAAGAAGAAAATAAATTCCAGTTCTGATGTGTTTTAAAAAGTGGACAAAGAATAAGAACAAGAGGGACCACTCACTTTAGGATTTTGCACTCACTGACCCCATAAAATCCCGGCCCTCAAACCGAAGCACCTCTGTAAGTTCTAGCGAGAAGAGATTAAAAGGAGGTCTTTATGGGGGGACAGTTCCAAAAATGAGGAGGAAAAGACGCCGAACACTGGTCATCTTCTCACTTCTCTTGCTTTCCAAAGCTAGGAAACGTGTAGACCATGACCAAAAGGAGGCCAATAATGATGTAAAAACTAAATTCAGACTAGACGGACGTATTTCATTAGCACCATCACTGCGTCACTTATTAACTGTCCAAGAGTGAACAGAGGTAGAACCTCTGTGTCGCTCAGTCCCAAACAACTACTACAGAGTCCTCTGTACCTCCCAGTATTGTGGTTGTGGCCACGCCCAGGGCCACCAAATGATCTATGAGGGGGGCGACTGTTGGAGCCATGAAAGCGGGGTCGCATTATTCTTGCTGCTTCCTTCGATTTGCGCAAGATGGGTGTCATGTCAATGCCCTCATCCAAGGGGAAAAGTCTGCAAAGTTCCTCAGCAACTCGCGGTTCTATCTCCTGCAAAAACAAAAAACATTAAACACTAGTTTCTACACATTACACCAACTATTATATATTGCTCAAGATCTTCTATATAAAAGGCTGTCTATGAGTTTCAATTCCAGAATCTACTTCTATATAATGTATAATCTGATATAATCAAGAATTAGTGATTTACAATATAATAAAGTGTTCTAAAATAATATTCCTTTCAGAGTGATGAAACTGGCGGCAGATGATCAAATCTTGAAGCTGATCTTCAAATACTATACATTTTGATGATAATCCTTGACTTAATGGTATTTCCTCTGAATCAGGTTCATAACTAGAGAAAAAGGCAGACAAAATATTGCTTATTTGCTGCAACAGTGACATAACTGAAAATATGATGTTTGTAGGAAACAGCATTGAAAGATTTAAAGGCATTTCCTTGGTCTAAAAGTGGTACCACGTAAGTCAAGTTTTGGCCAGATTGAGAATTGTTTATTAAAATTTGTGTCAAAAATAGCTTTACCGGAAGAGTAACCTCCTAAGTCAAAACTTAAATATCTGGGTGAAATTTATTGTTTTACTGTCTTGGTCTTGGTTGGACGATTGATGCATGTTGCTGCTCGATTTGTATCGTCACGTGACGTGCACGCGTGCCCTCTAGCGACGGGCTGTGACCTTCCACGCTCTGGTCGGAACCACACCTCGTTACACATGCCACGATTAGCCGATGTAGTCACCGGTTTGCGCATTCCAGCCTCCGGCTCGTTACTTTTTGAACGCACCTTATATAAGAAACAGTATACTGGCCAAGGTGGCCGAGAGCGCTAACAAGCTAACTCGTGCCTCGCTGGCATCAGGAGAGCGTGGGTTCAAATCCCACCTAGGTCGTCCTGAAAATGGTTATCGTGGTTTCCCAATTTCACCACCAGCCAAATGCCGGGACAGTTCCTTTTATTAAGTCCACAGCCGATTTCCTTTCCAAATTCCTTCCCTGAACCGTCCTGAAATTTAAATAAATGGGCATTGTCTGGATCAATAAAATTTAAAAAAAATACACACAGTATATATAAAATAACATTTTTACTATCGTAGACTTCAAAACAATTCACAGGGTGAAAGAATAGTTTTCCAGAACATGTAATGTTAAACATCAATACTACTCTCTTATCCTTCCATGCTAATGCAAGTGTGTTATATCTCCAAAGGGGAATGACCTAAGCTTTGTTCATATTCTCAGTGTTTTTCTTGCACAGGTCAACTTGCAACATTCTTGTTGCCATCACAATCCATCTCCTGTGGTTCACCAGCACATTTTAGGCTAATACAGTATCTACAGTACCAATGTATACACTGTGCCCCTAAAAGCGGAGGAGTTGTGTGTCTAATGATTGTTTGGCATAAGTGCACAACCACTTTGGTACCGTAGTTCTCAGATGAGTGCTTCCAGGCATAACTTTTGATTTAATACTTGAAACTTAAAGAATCTGGTAGTGTTGAAGTTTTTTCAGAGGAATCTATCCTGTAATCAATATGGCTACAATTTAAAACTATTAAATGTTACTAAAACAAAACATAAAAAAAATTGTGCTGTCTGTTTTCATATTGCTCCCAAGTCACATTTTCATCTTTTTTCCTCCCATCTTTCCAACCTAAAAATATTAAAAATTGACAAGCTATGGAATTAGCAAGGTTTGGTGAACTCAGATCGTAAATAAAATGTTGAAAGGATGGACACATACCACAATATTATCACAGGCTAGGACCATTTTGTCTTCAAACTCACTAATAAAGTGCACAAAATTCTATTCTGAAGTCAACAGTTAAGGGAACAAGAGTCGTTATAAATATTTCAGGATAACTTACAGCTCATTACACAGTATTAAACCTCTTTTGGTGTCCAACACAATCAAAGAAAATAATATTACTTTCATATAATACCTGGCCATCTCTTCCAATTTTCACTGGCTTTCCTTCATTCCATGGATTGTAAAGATGCTGTGTCTTGGAGAAAGCCAACTCCTTCCTGTAAAATAACCCTTACTTCAGAAAAATAAAGAAAATACTAACGAGAATACAAAACCTGAATTAGTATTTTGAGAAAAATGTATATGTCAGTAAGAGGATCTTAGTAAACATTCCTTTCATGTTTCCCCACAGACACTTCATGCTGGCCTTTTCCCACCCAATTAAATCTTCAGGTTGCAAAACTTTGGTTAAAAAAGGGGAAGGGAGGGGAGGGGATGAGGAGGAGAAGTTTCAATGGACTTGAGAAATCATGGTCATATGCCCAATATACTTGAATGTGCAATTTTATTGGGAATAGGACTCAGTAGGTTGTCGCCCTAGTCCCTTACTTTCCTCACATATGCCACAAGAAGTGGGAAAGAACAATAAACCACTCCTAGAATGATCAAGAGTGAGATTTCAGCTATCCTCATGAGGCTAAGTGTATCCGTTCCCAACCTTCACACTGTGACTAAGATAGGAATTGAACTTGAGCTGTCAATTTAGAGAGACACTGCACTTGCCACTACTTTCGGGGAAATAAGTATAGATACTCGAGTTTAGAGGTCAATAAAACCTTTACCCTTAGTCTTACATAAGAACAACCTACACCAAAATGTTCCTTGTTTTATTTGTCGTTTAACGATATAGAGTATATTTTTGCATTATATCTCGTTAAAATTTTATAGCAGATTGAACAAAAAAGTACCGGTTTATCTTATCAAGTTCACGGAGCGCTCACTTAGAAGGATCATTACGTTAAAAGTATTGATCGGATCGTAACGAAACTCTAATACGTCTTAAAGGAACTTATTGTTAACGTGTATATGGAGTTTTAATCTGATCTGACGTTTCTTTAAATAGTTGTTGTGAATTTTGTAAAACAACTTTTTCTCGGGCCTGGGTGGTCATAGCAGTATGAAATATGGCTTGTTATGAGGCTCATAGCAATGCAAGGCTAAACGAATAACTACATTTTATCTACTTTTGATAATTGCTTTTATATCGATTGATATTTAATCAGGTGGTTATGTGAGAAGAATGTATCGTAGCAAGCGACGGGAACATGCGCTCGGTCGAGGAAACTCGTGCGACGTTGCCCTGTGAAACATAATACGCGCGCGTTCCAAGCCGTAACGTCTGTGAATTTCTGTTGTTGTTTTGTAATTTGTGTTAGGCCGGTATTACACTACCAAAGAAATTTGTCAAATAAATGTTATCAAATATTTTATAAAACTGAACTTTATCACAGTTATTCAAAGCAATTATCACACCATTACACTACATCAAATATGTTATCATAGTTCAGCAAAATGGATGAAGGACAGTTCCTTGTTCACTTTAGTTTAAATTCTGTGGTGGCAATACCGGTATGTAAAAGAAACGGAAAGATAAAGTGAAAGTCTATGGGTTAAACCATGGGTCGCTCACGTGACAAGAAAGATATTATTTTATACGAGTAAAATCTTGGTGAAGGAGCTGCAGTACGAGGACTTGAAAAATGACATTAATTAAAATAAATTAAAAACCATAAGTGAAATTGACGAATTATAATACAAATATTATAATATATATTCACCTCCGTGGTGTAATGGCCAGCGTGCTTAGCTGCCACCCCGGAGGTCCGTGGTTCAATTCCCGGCTCTGCCACGAAATTTGAAAAGTGGTATGAGGGTTGGAACTGGGTCTACTCAGCCTCGGGTGGTCCAAATGAGTAGAGGGGGGTTCGATTCCCACCTCAGCCATCCTCGAAGTGGTTTTCGTGGTTTCCCACTTCGTCTCCAGGCAAATGCCGGGATGATACCTAACGTAAGGCCACGGCCGCCTCATTCCCTCTCCCTCGCCTATCCCTCCCAATCTTCCCATCCCTCATAAGGTTCCTGTTCGCTTTGCAGGTGAGGCCGCCTCGGCGAGGTGCTGGTCACACACCCCAGTTGTATCTCCGATCCCGAAGTTTCAAAATGGTGGCGGTAAATGTGGGATCCATCGCTGAGTCCGAGGGAATAGCCAATCCTGGAGGGTGATACGAATAAGAAAAAAAGAAATAAAAAATAAAATACACTATCATTCACGTCTATTTAACTTAACTAATTCTTCTTTATATCCTGAAATATGCGTCCCTTACGTACAGCGCTAATATCCTCTGCTAATTTTACCTACAAGTTAGAGAAACGTGTCTTATTTCATTTCCGCAAGAAGTGAAACATTTCCCAACACCTTTTTAATGAGGGCTTTGGTCCTCCATTGGCAGGTTTAAAAAACGGTTTGTCAGCTGAAAAGCTATTATTATAAGATTAATTGTTTGAAGTAATTTACACTTTGAGATTATAAGATTATAAAACTGCTCCCTTATTAACAGTCTGAAAAATCACTGCTCGATGAATCAGATGAACGGTCATTTAAGTTTATAACAAGTGGCTCAACAACGGGGACGTCTTCTGTTAGCCCATCCTTTTCCCAGTAATGTTTCTGTATTTTTTGGTGTGTTCGATGCATTTTTTCCATAGCACCGGTGTTACGGACCTCAAGGCTTCTTTACAGAGATCTCGCATCACCTCCATTGATCTTCCTCTCTCCACCTGGTTACTCATATTCACTTTAGCTATTTTATGTTCGACCCTGACAATTATATGTCTGTAAACTGTATCATAATGATGGTCATTATAACACTATTTTTCATTATGAAACAGTTTCTCCCACCAATCAGAGCTCAAGAAACAGTTGTTTGACCAATTAGATAAGGATACCTTCGCGCATGCACTCAAAATCCAACATGTCTATATAAATTACCGAAAGTGCACCGTCCATAATGTTCTCGTAAAAAAACTGGTGAATATGAGACACTGTACCTTAATATCCTTAAATCCAATTTCTACACAGCGGGTTGTTTTCAAACGATTTCGGTAACATTTTTACTGAATACTGATGCTCAATCTGCACATATGGCATTGAAGCTCACAGAGCGCATGCGTCCCGTCGGTCGGTCAGTGAGCTTGGACATCAGAGATATCCTACCCTGCGCAACACCCGATCACAAAATTCTAATGACAATCTCAACAGATATTTATGAATATTTATGTTAAAACATATAATAAAGTTGTAATTATCGTCGAACATAAACAGTCGTATGCAACTCGCCTATAATGGTAATTAAGACACTCGTATGGAAATTATAAAACTCGCATACGCTCGTTTTATAAAAATTCTCGTGTCTTAATTATAGCCATTATAGGCTCGTTGCATAATGTACTATTATTTTCCACGTAGGACCAAACCAGCTCTATGGGGTTTAGCTCACAATGAGCAACTGGCAGCCAGACGAGTTCGACGTCAGGACGAACATTCTTGATTATCTATTCCAGCTTCTTTTTAGGTGCCCTGAAGTGAGGGTTGGCGTGAACAATTAGCTCAACTTTAGTCATACTTCCATACTTTTGGATTCTGGGAGGAAGAGGAATATCTTTCATTGCAGCGGCACATCTCTTCACTGTGGCTATCGACCTTCCAATATACTTGGATACTTTTTGCTAAACCCTCTTATTATTACTTTCTCTCTCGCTTCTAAAAAAAACATATTCCACTTATAATTATGGCAAATTCTCCCTCCGTTAACTGCGGTTTAGCTGGCATCTTAATCACTGTAGAGGTAATACAGACAGTGATAGTTGCTGCTTGTTGCTAATGACTGAACGAAGAACAAATGTCAGAGTTTGGTGTGCGTAGGAACGAGCGCGCAGCGAGTTTGAAACACGGTACGGTAGTCAACTGGCAACATTGTCAGGCTGCTACGCTACTATCGCCGCCCACAATGGTCCGATTAAATATCAATCCATATAAAATCGATAATCAAAAGTAGATAAGATGTAGTTTTACGTTAAGCCTTGCATTGCTATGAGCCTCATAACAAGCCATATTTCATACTGCTATGACCACCCAGGCCCGAGAAAAAGTTGTTTTACAAAATTCACAACAACTATTTTAAGAAACGTCAGATCAGATTAAAACTTCATATACGCGTTAACAATAAGTTCCTTTAAGACGTATTAAAGTTTCGTTACGATCAGATCAATAGTTTTAACGTAATGATCTTTCTAAGTGAGCGCTCCGTAATCTTGGTAAGAAAAACCGGTACTTTTTTTGTTCAATCTGCTATAAAATTTTAACGAGATACATTGCTAATATTTACTCCTATATGGTTAAACGACAAATAAAACAAGGAAAATTTTGGTGTAGGTTGTTCTTATGTAAGACTGAGGGTGAAGGTTTTATTGACCTCTAAACTCGAGTATCTATACTTATTTCCCAGACAGTGGACCACGGTGGCTCAATTTAGTCTGGCTCCCACAAATTCTCAGGTACACAAGTATTATGGCATTGAATTCAGTTTTAACAGGACAGTTCACTCTCTAGAACATTGAGTTACAATGCCAGACTTTATAGAGAAGCAATTGAAATTTATAAATATCCACAAAATTTTAATAGAAAAAAAAGAGATACTCTACATGGATAATATTCCTGGAACTTGCCTCCCATCTCACTTCATTCCCCTAATTACTGAACATGGGGGCAGAGCATCCTACAGCAAGCAATCAATCAATTACGTAGAGTACATCAATAGCATCGCCGCGTTGAAACAAACAAGGGAACTGTCAACCAGAAATTACCAGAATCAGCTCACGTTTCGTGTTAATTCGAGAACATTCCAATAGCCACTTCAAACTGTTCAAAAAAATTATTTCAAAAATGCCAGCTGCACTTGCTGGGATACGTCAGCTATCAACTCAGAAAACCATGTGGGATGATCTTCAGATCACTCATCCGGCCATGAAAGCCTTGATCAGTATATTAATCGTCTATATTGGGATAAAAATTTCTGATCAGTTCAACGGTTTGATGAGTTGTGGAAGAAGAAATCTACTCTTATATCGCTAACCTCCCTTCTTTGGTGGCGCTATCAGCGAATCATCCCGAAATTTCTCCACATCGAGAGGACGTTCTATGACACTCCAGCGCAGTGTATCTACAGCCAAAGAGGGAGAGCATTACTCTGCAGTAAGATAAGCAGCACAAGGAACAAACTGGACCATAATTCAATGGAATTGCTACTCAGCAACCATGGCTGGGTGAATATACTGTAGTTAAAGTCATGTTGAGGGAAATTGAATCAATCAAGGAATTGCCACACTCAAACAGAAAATTATATTTCTGGGATTAATAAAGCAGCAGAATAAGTGGCCTCTCACACCATTAAATAAGGAACATGTGATTGTCAACAATTTCAGTGTTATGATATTCCTTTGTTTTGCATATTGTGATTGGCCCGTTGGTGCGACTGTGGCGCTACCACATGTTCTTGTTCGGCGATGTGTTGCGAACCGTTGTGATAATGGAGTGTGCCAGTGTATCAGTGTCTGTTTATTCAAATTAAATGTCTGTTAACATTAACAATTCGGCCTTTATTCCACTGTCTAATACAACCTAACTACACACACATTATCACCAGTTGAGAGCTAAGTGTAGACTATGGAAGAAAACTTGCAATAACTCCAAAACATACTCCTGTCAAGGATAGCATCTCTTACCATTGAGACGGCGATCATAAATCTACCAACAGATGTCAATAAAAACACCAAAGACGCAAGTAGGGGCAGATGACCTCGTAGTTCCGCCCCTTAAAACAATAATAACTAACTAACAAAGATGCAAGTATCGCAAGAGCAGGAATCCTGTGCCAGTTCAAGCAACCTACCCTATGCTCGGCATAGAGTACTAAAAGAACTAAACAATGACCTTCACACCATAGTACTACCAGCGGACAAGGGCTATGCAACCATCTTAACTCACGAGAGGATGCATCACCTTTTCTCACTTGAGAAAGTGTGCATGGTGGTTCCGATCATGCATGCAAATAAAATGATATTATACGAAGATCCTCAACCTAACTCATTTTATGTTTTTACAGTATATGAATAGAAAGGAAGACCTAGAACAAGGTGGATTGATTCAGTGAAGAACAGCATAAGAAAAAGAAATCTGGACTGGGACAAGATCGTGGAAGAATGGTGGAAGGAAAGAGGAAAGTGGAGAAGTGCCATAAATACCCCGACCCGGCAGGAGCTGGATAAGGGGAAATGATGATGATGATGATGATGAATAGAAATGATATTTTTCATGACAAAAACATCATTTTCATAAAGACATATAGGTCTACATGGAAGGGAAATATTTACCAACAAAGTGACATAATATTCATTACTTTCTTATGTTTGGTGATAGTTTGAATTACTGATGTCTTAGTATTTTCTGCAGTAAAAAAGCTCACATTCTCAATAATTGATGGTCTATTCTTCAGTTAACGTTATGAATTCATAGAAATATTTTAAGATATAACATTTCAAGAATATGCAATAACTAGAAGGCGCACATGGTCTTCAAGACTAGTCTGGCAAATAACACGGTTTGAAAGACAACTGTGTAAGAGCAGATTGTCAGCACCAAGTGCAGGTGACAGTGGACGAGTCCGTTCGAAGGTACTCGGGGAGGCAGCGCAAGATTGCGTGACCTTGAAGATGTCAAGTATTATAAATCGTGCACAGTCTAAAAGACAGTAGACCATGCGTGCCCTCTTGTGGATTAATGAAAACCAAAGACTACAACAATAAAATACTCGGCCTACTGGGACCACAAACACAGGACCCTACACTCATAAGTGTAAAGGGAAACTAAGAAGTTGCTTGACATGTCTTCTATTCTGGAGAGCCAGAAAAATTCCTTTATTATAACCAAAGCAGTTCCCCCTCGACTCTATGGACTACCAAAATACACACGTTTAAGGCCCATAGTTAGTGCCAATGGCTCAACCTGTTACAGCCTGGCAAAATATCTCGCATTATTACAACCACTCGTGGGACAAGCTTCTCACCATATAAAAGATTTGGCTCAATTTGTGCAAGAATTAAATTAAAGAAAATTAAAGAAATCTCGTTAAAGTGACGGACGGCGACGTAAGCGATAGGCAAAGTAACATAATGGTTCCTACTTCTGCTGAATATCCTTCCCCAATACATCGAGCTTTGCAAACGTACCCATTTACATAAAAATATCAGCTCTGCATATAAATAACTGGACTCCTCGGTGAATAACAATGCAGGCCGAGTCCTGTCCGTCATTGTCTAGCAACGAGTGCGGCGCGGCACGAGTAGCTCTCTGTGACTGGGGTACGGCCGGCGGTCGGCCAAGCAAAGCACATGCATTCAACGCTGCATTCCTTGCTCACATTCCAAGAATAGCTGCAATAGGATCCGAACAGCTGTACTGGCATGCTCCTCTCCGGAGATGTCTCTCCCGCGCGTCTGGAGTAGAACCATTACTGCTTTCACTCGTTCCTCGGGACACGAACTTCGAACGTCGTGGCGTTGGCTGGGCTCTCACCTCACTTAGCGCTCTAAGTGGTGGTGGCACAAAATGTGGATGGCCGCACGGTCTGCAGGCAAAATAGAAGGCCGAGCGGCAGGACTCTACCGAGTGTTTCGAGGCTAAGAAGTCTGGCATTATGAGGCTTTTCAAGATTTCCCGGATCAAATGCGAAACTCCCATATATTTCCCGGATCATTAAAATTCCTGTATATTTCCCGCATATCCTGTATCGCTCGACACCCTGAGTTATTAGACAAGACATATTAGTTTGTACAGTAATAGAAGGATGGAAACATTTCACTATGGTAGTAGGGTATTTGTTATAACAGTAATGAAGTAAAGATCAAATGTGATTCGAGTTAATATATGAGGCACCTAGAATCAAAACCTGCCAAGTCCATCGAACAAGAAAAATGGGATTGTTCGCATTTGTGAAAGGTTACAAAGCCCCTAAATATTAATTTAAATTTTTCTAATCTTTCGAGAGAAAGACGTTATTTGTTTTCTCTTAACCTAAAAATTACCACGTGCTCGTATAAATTTGTCATAATTTATATAATCCTTTTTTGCTAAAGTTACATATTACTTACATGTTATTTATTCATGCGTGAGTGATTGTAAGATACTTTAAGTGCTGTTTCAGTAACATGTCACATACTGTTCATCATGCAAGATCCATCTATAATGACGACAGCCATTACTTCATTCTCATTGGTCGACTTTCCTGCTGACCAATCCCAGTGTTTTCTCCATGGAATGGCCTAGAACTCTTCCCGGCCACTATATAAGCAGCTGGATTCTCCAACAACTTTATGAATACCACGAATTCATCGAACATGTCTGAATTCGTCTGAACACTACGAATACAACGATTATCGTCGAGTCCTGTTTCATCATGGCGCATTGCTGCACCTTCGACATGTTCCGTCGACAGGACTTTGAATAAACCTTACTTGGTTCACCGATTTCATCCTGGCATGTCTCTTTCTCAACGACATTTGTGCCAACAAACGTGCATTATGTTTGCCAGCCAAACATTCATCTTTTAAAGTTCAGCTCTGGAAGTTGTAACACTTCAAACTTCGTTCACTGCAATGATTTAACTTTACTTAAAGTGCAAAGGTCTGGCACCTACTGAATTTGCTATGAGTCCCAGATATTGGAATTTTGCAATTGTAACAATTGTTCACTCTCAACTAAGTGCAGCATGATTCTTTCAAGTTTTCAATCAGTGCAAGTGCTTTTTAGTGTGCTACAATTCATACTGTTTACATTTCATATTTTACTACCTAATCTCCTGGTGAGGTATTCAGCGTATCACTAATTATGTGTCTTTCAATATGGCAGTTTCTGCCATGGTTGATCTAACCTGCAAATGCTCCGACAAGGATCTGGATAAGTAACATCTGTCATTATATTTTCAAACCTTAAAACCAATATTCATTTTTTTTTCTACTGGGCTCTTTTGATAGGCCACTCAACTTTGATTTTGAGCATCTCTGCTCAAGCAATTCAACAAAAACTTTTTCTATATTCTTTGAGACTCTGATTTTTCCTTTCTGTACCATTAATATTGGTTGTCATACAATGTGCTTATATGCATTGTTTTTCACTTGCTTCACATGTTTTCTGAATCTCCGATTGGGATTGACATACAGACTTGCTTTGGCCATTTTCTGTCAAGAATTATCGCATGCCTTTCTGGCTCTCATCTTGTTACTGCTGCGTCAGGATTGGGCCTCTGATAGCAATAACCCCTTTAACCCTTAGCACTCGCGCGGCGGGAGAGCCCCGACAACGAAAATATCTCACATAGCTCCTTTGTCAGGTCACACCAGACATCGATTTGTTCCGCCTATAACTTCGCTGTCGAGGTAAACTACTGGAACTCAAGGGTGAATGTCAGATGCAGATTAAAAATACTTGGTGGCAGCAGAAGGCTCAGGAACTGCAGAGACTATCAGATGCTCGAGACTTGAAGAACTTCTATGCAGTACTCAAGGAAATATATGGACCACCTCGCTCCTCATCAGGTACACTGAAAAGCGCTGATAATTCTACTACCTTTACTGACAGTCAAGAAATCTTGGAACGCTGGAAGGAGCACTTCACCAATCTCCTAAATCGTCCATCGGCAGCTTCTGAAGACTTCCTTTGTGATGTGCCGCAACAACTTGAACAACTGTGGTTGGCAGTACCTCCTACTTATGAATTCACTGCAGCTCTCACCCAATTGAAACCCAGAAAGGCACCTGGCCCAGATAACATCCCTCTGACTCTAATTCAAGCCGGAGGTCATTCCCTCAAAACATGGATTTTCACTCTTATCCTCAGAATATGGGAATCAAGAAAGGTACCTGGAGACCTAAAAAATGCCACTATCATCACTATCTTTAAAAAGGGTGATCGCAGTGTTTGTGGCAACTACCGTGGTATATCACTGCTATCAATTGTGGGGAAGATTCTTGCAAGGATTCTACTTAACCACCTCAAGGTTGTCTCTGAGAAGATCCTCCCAGAGTCACAATGCGGATTTAGAGCTTCCAGAAGCACAATTGACTTGATTTTCTGTGTGAGACAGCTACAGGAAAAATGTAGAGAACAACAGAATCCACTCATCTTAGTCTTTTATGACTTGGAAAAGGCATTTGATTCGGTTCCAAGACCAGCCATGTGGGCAGTGCTGAAGCAGTTTGGTTGCCCTCAGCGTTTTGTAGATCTAATCAAGGCTCTCCATGATGGCATGACAGGTCAGGTTTGCCATCAGAATAAGATGTTCGATGAATTTCCTATTAGTTACACATGGACTGAAACAAGGATGTGTACTGGCTCCAACGCTTTTCGCGCTGTACTTGGCTGCAATGCTTTATGATTCACCCACAAACATCCCAGGTGTGGAGGTGAAGTATCGTTTTGATGGAGGGCTTTACAACCTAACTCGTCTCCGCTCCTTGAGGAAAACTCAGGTTACTAATGTTACTAATATGTTGTATGCAGATGATGCTGCGGCACCAACTCTCACACCAGAAGAGCTGCAAGAGTCAGTTAATTGTTACAAATGTGCATGTGATCGCTTTGGTCTTACCATAAACGTCAATAAGACTAAAGTCTTGGCACAACCTTCACCAGGCACACCTCTTTCTCAGTTCAATATCTCCATCTCAAATTTGCCATTAGAGCAGGTAGACCACTTCTCGTACCTGGGCAGTACCAATTCGGTGAGTTGTACCTGTGAGCAGGATGTGGATAAGAGAATTGGCGCAGCCCATGCAGCATATGGTCGATTAGCGCACCGGGTCTTCATGTTTAAATATCTGTCCATGAATACAAAGCTTATGGTGTACAAAGCAGTAGTCATTTCTACATTGTTGTATGGCTGTGAAACGTGGACCCTTTACCGACGTGATCTTAGGAAGCTTGAGCGTTTCCATCTACAAGAATTTCAATCAATCCTGAGGATTAAATGGGAAGACCGCATTACCAACATTGCTGTTCTTGAAAAGGCTCAAATCAACAGCATAGAATCATCCATAATAGGTCACCAATTCAGATGGATTGGTCATGTCCATCGGATGGATGATGTGAGATTACCTCGTCAAATGCTATATGGTGAGTTATGCTATGGCACCAGACCTCATGGTGGTCCTAAGAGGCGCTACAAGGACCAATTTAAGCAGACCCTGAAATTGACAGGTCTTGATTCACAAACATGGGACAGGCTGGCTGAAGACCGCTCAACTTGGCGCCGTACCATCTCAGATACTGTAAAAATGTTTGAAAGGGATCGACGCACACATGAAGAGGCCAAGCGTCAAGCTAGGAAACTTCGAGCAGCCCAACCACGTCCTCCTCCAGCAATACTATGCGACTTGTGTGGACACTTGTTCTATGCCAGGATTGGACTCTGTAGTCACCGTAAACACATGCACGAACTGGACTGAAGGAAGAAGATTTATACTCTGATTCGAGTTAAAGCCGATGATGATGACACCCAACAAAATATCAGCAATACTGCGCTTCTCCCATCTTCTGGCGATACTATGCACTACCGTTACGCTATATTCTCTTTGGAAACAAGCCGTATGGAGGGGTATTTTGAATGCAAGTTTGAAATGAACTGTTGCCTAGCAACATGGCTACGTTAGAAGATCACGAGAAGCAAATAGCGGGATATTTGGATGAAAGTGACGTTGGTTTTAGCGATAGTGGAACTGATACTGAATGAAGTGGTGCGGAAGATCATGCAGAATTAGATGGAGTTAGCGAATTTAGTGACGAAGAGCTCGTTTATGATGAAACATTTCGTAATGACAGTGCTGGTACCTCAAATGATGGGCACTTACGGAGTTTAGGGGGTATGGATATTTTCTCTCGAAATGTGATTTTTATTTTACATCAATTATGGGTAAATCGAGGGTGATGATCACGAATATACTATTAGTTTTGCACCCACATCTAACGCCCTTGAGGGACGAGGGTTCGATTCCCCTCCCAGGTACTAAGTCATAAATTCGAATTTGCGGCGTGTAACCCGGAAAGTTACGGTATTGTGTTCATAAAATAGTATGGAGACGTTTCTTACATTGGCTGTGCGAAAAGTCATACCTCACGCCCTTGAGGGTTCGATTCTTCTCACAGGTACCAAGTCATAAAATTGAATTTGCGATGAATGACCCGGATTATCTACACAATGCCGTTCCAATCCTGGCCAGAGATCGTGAATTCGATTATTCCACTTGGTACTTGGGAGGGGATCCGAACTCCGTCATTCAAGGGCGCTACGGATGACTTTCCGCATATCCAAAGTAAGAAACGTTTTCATACAATTTATATCGACGCAATGCCGCACAGATCCGGGTTATACGTAGCAAATTCGAATTTATGACTTAGTACTTGGGAGGAGAATCGATCTCACGATCCTCAAGGGCGATACGGGTGACTTTTCGCATATCCGATGTAAGAAACATTTTCATATAATTTATATCAACGCAATACCGTACCTTTCCGGGTCATTCATCGCAAATTCGAATTTATGACTTGGTACCTGTGAGGGGAATCGAACCCTCTACCCTCAAGAGCGTTAGGTGTGACTTTTCGCAAAGCCAATGTAGGAAACGTCTCCCTACTATTTTTATGAACACAATACCGTAACTTTCTGGGTTACACCCCGCAAATTCGAATTAATGACTTAGTACCAGGGAGGGGAATCGAACCCTCGTACCTCAAGGCACATCTAATAGTATTTTCGTGATCCAACACCCTCGATTTACCAATAATTGATGTAAAAAAAATCACATTTCGAGAAAAAATATCCGTACCACCTAAACTTCATAAGTGCCGCCGGTTCAGATGGTTATACAATTACCGCTAATTACAGCTAATTACAGTTACATCCTGAGTGTAAAATACAGAACATTGTCCCTGATATGTTGTATTATGTTATAGTTCATTTCAGTAATTAATTGTATAGTATAATATTACATTAAGACAAGACAAGACTCTCAAAAAAAATAGTCAAAAAATTCTTGAATAATAATGCAGATGATATCTTTAACAATAAATTTTCAATGGAAGAGTTAATGTTAGCAATAAAGAACACACAAGTCAGAAAACAACCAGGACCAGATGAGATATTCCCAGAATTCATAAAAAATCTAGGTCCATCTGCTCTAAACATACTGCTACACATATTCAACAAATTTTGGACATCAAATGATAACCTACCTAAAGACTGGACTAAAGCAACCATCATTCCAATCTTAAAACCAGGCAAGCCAAAAAACCAAGTCCCCTCGTACCGACCTATAGCACTTACCTCCATTCTGGTAAAAATTCTAGAAAGGATGATTACAAATAGACTCAATTGGTACTTGGAAACAAAATCTCTTCTATCAGAAGAACAAGCAGGGTTTAGACAAAACAGGTCCTCCTCTCACCAAATAATGAGATTTACACAAGCTGTTAAAGGAGCCTTTAACAAAAGGGAAAGTGTTCTTGCAGTTTTCATCGATTTTAAAGAAGCCTATGATACTGTATGGCGAAACATGCTGCTAAAGAAACTTATCAACTTCAAAGTAAATGGATGTATGTTAAACTGGTTTTCAAGATTCCTTTCTCAAAGAATGATCAATGTTCGTTACAACAACAAAACTTCAGGTTGCAAGCAATCAAAACTAGGCCTCCCACAAGGAGCTGTATCAAGCACAACTCAATTCAATGTGTACATCAACGATCTTCCAAAAACAATAAAGAAAGTAGGTAATGTGAATATCAGCAGGTTTGCAGACGATGTTATCATTTGGACCACAGCACGTAACAGCCCAAATCAGCAAATGCTTCTTGAACGCAGAATGAACCAGGCACTTATAAAACTAAAAAACTGGACCGAAAACAATAATATGGAAATCGATACTTCCAAAACAGTATACCAGTTTTTCTCCCTGAGACACCACAATCCAACTTTTAGTCTCAAATTTAGTAATCAAGACCTTCCAAAAAGTGAAAGTACGAAGTACCTAGGTATCATCATGGACAAGAAGCTGAACTGGACCAAACACATAAAACATGTGGAGGATAAAGTAAGCAAACGGATGAAATTACTGAAGAGACTAGCAGGAGCTACTTGGGGGAGCACTCAAGACACACTCAACAAAACCTACAATACTTACATCAAACCTATCATAAAATATGTCAGTGAAGTACTCTCTACAGCACCCCAGTCAAACATTGATCACCTCGAGAGGTGTCAGAATAATGCCCTACGAATCATAACAGGTGCAATAAAAACCAAACCTATAACCGCCTTGCAATTATATACCCACAACTTACCAATAGAAGAAGAGATGAAACATCAAACAATTACCGCTAATTACAGCTAATTACAGTTACATACCTCAGTATACAAAGACTACCTCAAATGACATGGATCAAAAAAACAGTTTCTAGCCCCAATCTTAAAACGCAAAAAGATCCCTTAAGCCTCGCCAAAGAATACATCAATAAGAGCAATCTGCAAATAAAACTTGAACCACTCTGTATGCCAGTCAACCCCATTGAATATATACAAGTGACTACAGATCTTACTTTGTTAGAAGAGGTCTGCAAGAAAGACTCTTCACCACAAGATCTAAAACAACTGGCCTCTGTACAATAGAAGAAAGATATCCATCTAATCAATGGCTAAAAATATTTACAGATGGCTCACAAGACAAAGAAAATAGAACTGGAGCAGGAATACATTCATCTCTCTTCTCACTCTACTTCCCAGTAGGCCAAAACAAAACAAACTTTGATGCTGAGATAAGAGCAATTTCACATGCACTCCATCAGTTATTAGGCAGAAACATTGATTATCAAAAATGCGTTATCATTACAGATTCAAAAGCAGCCATCCAAGCCATCTCGTCAAATTATAAGCCCCAAAATAAAGAACTGAAAGAAATTTTTTGTATGATAAAACCCCTTCAAAGACTCCACAAACAGATCTCATTTCAGTGGATCCCTTCTCATGTTGGAATAGCAGGAAATGAAGAGGCAGACAGATTAGCAAAAAAAAGGTACCACACTACAACAACCTGTCAGTCAGACTGATTTTATGTCAGCAAAAAGGATCTTGAAAAATACTATCAAAAACAGTTATGAAGAAATGGCAAAGAAAACAGCAGAAACCAAATTATGGAAAGACATTGATGCTAAATGGGATCAATATAAATTAACACCAAGAAAAGAAGCTGTAGCCTTCTTCAGACTTAACACTGGCCACGACTGCCTTGCAGCTCATCTGAAACGAATCAACATCCTGAGATCTGAAGAATGCACACTTTGTCACGAACCTGGAAGTAAAATGGATAAGGGACACCTGCTACATTGCAACAAACTTGATGTGACTGCTAGAACTTCTGGAAACCTCACACAACTCTATTGGAACGCAAGAAAGCTGATGGATTGGAATCCGGGCTAGCCATAGGAAACAACAACATATTACATTAACCTATTAAATTCACATCGCAAACATACATGTGATCTGATGACGCTGTCACAAGCATACGGTATATTTAAAAGGAGCTTGTGACTTATTACTAGCCCTCCTTGGGCGACTGATTTAAAACTTCCCAAAATCATCCTCCTATTTTTGATCGGAAGTACTTCATCATATACCACACAATTGAAATGGCAGGGTCGTGGAGTGTTGGACACACATTTGGTCAACCTAACTGGTATCATTTGGGCGTTCAACTATTAGGTGTAATTCCCTATAAAGAAAACTAATTATAACCTTCAAAATATGTGTATTAATATCAACTTTAAACATATGGCGGGGACTCTCGTCGAACAGACTATGGTTTCCTATCTTCAATTCTCCTCGGCAATGACGAAAACATGTGACCCAAAATGAATGTTGGAATATAAAGATGTTTGTTACTCACTCATCGACGGTCTTGCAGATAATCTACGAGACATGCTCGATAGATCAGTTCTCCCCAGCATTTCTAAGATTTTCCACACGTGGTTTGAGGTTAGAGATGTTTACTGGTTTAGATAGCCACATCTCTGCGAGAGAAATGAATGTGCTTCCGTACCCAACTTGAATTGTGCTAACAGAGATAACATCGTTGTGATTTGTAGCTGTTTCGAGTACTTTCGAAAGCCATGCTTTCAACAAAACTGTTTCTCCAAATAGGCCTACGCCAAATTACGAGAACGCGACCTTTCCAACCCGACGCTACAATAGAAGTGAAGCCCCGCTCCACACGAAAAAAAGCCACCTCTCATCTTGTAAACACATGTTTTCGTCTTTCTCCGCCAGGGTCATGATACCCTCCAACCCATACAAAATACACCAATAATCTCGAACCCATGTATATTTCTTACAACTCATGGCGCGAAACTCTTCTCTGACGTCAGAGTCTTACACAATTTATACAAAGCTTTCTTCAAGACAAGGGAAGTTATTCTCGGCCCAATCTAAATTTGGCCTAGAGTTTCCTGCTGTTGCAACATCTTGTAGCTTGCCTACACAATCCGCTGTCTTGTATACTGACATCTCCCATACAAATTAAATGAAATATTCCTGACTGAGTCCCCGAGATACACAATATATGTACACTAAATAAAATGAAATCCTATAACCTAAATGATGATGATGAACAAGAAAAGAAATGGTATGAACAAATTACCCTAACCTGACTTCTCTTGCAGTCAACCAAATAAGGGTTTGGGAACATTGTGACCGGAACAGTCACAATACGCCCCCATGTGATTCACACGGGTGAAACAAGTGAGGATCACAAACACTCAAACAAGCAACGCACTGAAAACACAAAGAATTACACTATTACATAAATAAACCCTGGAAGACATATATACACACACACTTGTCAAATTTTCACACATTCTCACTCTCTCGAATGTCTTATTGTGTCCATTTCCTAGCCTCACTGATTTCTCTCAAGTGTCTTAGGTCTATCACTTCATTTTCTTCGTCTCATCATGAGACCCTATCGCTTCACAAGCCATGGTATTTGCCTGCACAGGCCTTATCATACCATCTATCCACCTAACACTCGATGCCACTTTGCTGGTTAGCATTCTTCGTCACATCTCTTGAGTTTTGTCATGCCATCACGTTATGTTGACTAATTCTCTAAGAGTCCATGCCATATTATTTTACAGAGTGATATCTACGGAGATTCCTAATATTATGTGTACTGACCGACTTACCATCCTGGTCCGTTAAACTATAGGCACACTCACCAATACGTTTAACCACCTTAAAAGGCCCCTGAAATAGATGAAAAAACTTCCCTATCTCCTTATCTACAGCTGAAGACGGATATGGAACCCTCAGAAGCACCTGATCGCCTACTTCAAAAGAATCAAACTTTACCCGCTTCTGCTGGCGCCTACGCTTATTCCCTGCCTTGATTAAGTTGTCCCTAGCCAGCTGGATACAAACATCCTTCCCAATCTCTTCTCCCGTGACCAAACCTAGCATTCTAGCAAGCTCATTGGTAGGCTTCCTACCATACTGAATTTCATAGGGAGTGCATTTTACACTCTCATGGAACGTACTATTGAACCATCGTTCAATATCTCCTAACTTGGAGAACCACGCATTGTGGCGATTGCTCACATAGGTGCGAAATACTCTCCCTAATTCTCTCATAACTCGTTCGGACAAATTCCCTTGAGGATATCGAATAGATGAGAATATGTGCTTGATACCCAATTCACTCAACTTGGTTTTCCAGATCTTTGAGGTGAATTGACTACCGTGGTCTGATAGTATCCTGAGAGGCACCCCAAACTCAGGTACATACTTATCAGTGATCTGTAGGACACAACCCTTCACGGTCGCTTTTCTCAGGGGATACAGTTTGACGAGTTTACTGAATGCGTCAACAACCACGAAGATATACTGATATCCAAACTGAGCTTTAACCAATGGACCATACAGATCGACACAGAGGAAATCCCTTGGTTTTTCTGTGATCACCATTTGCCGAGGTCCCTCAAGAAACCTCGTTGGGCATTTACACCGTTGACACGAGTCACAACTTGCCAGAACTTTCCTAATCTGCCTTCCCATGTTCTTCCAAATGAAATGCTGCTGAACAGCAAAAGGAACCTTGCTTGATCCAAAATGCCCTAAAGCCTTGTGATGATACCAAATCATCGTTACCTGCAATGAGCTTGGCACACACACACTCTCTCCAGGCACCTTCATGGCACAGCCTAGCCAAGAAACCACACTCCAACTTGTACCAATACTTTCCAACCTTAATTCTACTATCCACATCCATACCTCTCAACTGAGTCAAGATATCACCTAAGACCTCATCCTTCTCCTGCTCTACAAGCAGATTCCTTAAGCAGCGTATCTCATCATCACACTCGCTTACCTTGGTTACGCAGATTACAACACCTTCCTGTACCTCCAGTACCTGATGACCCTCATCACCCCCAATGTTTCTACTCATGAAGTCAGCCACAATGTTCTCAGTACCCTTAATATGCCTTACCTCAAAGTTATATTCGCTTATAGCCAATATCCACCTTGACATCCTGTTCGAAGTGAGCTTGCAGGATCCAATAAAAAGTAATGCATGATGGTCAGTCAGTATCTGCAACTTACTGCCCAACACATAACTCCTAAACTTCCCTAGAGAGTATACGATTGCTAACATCTCTATTTCAGTAATTGTATATCTCTTCTCCGCCATGCTTAGCCCTCTGCTTGCTAATGAGACAATCCCTAGATTGCCCTCACTATCCTCCTGACACAAAATGCCTGAGATGCCTTGCATGCTCGCATCAGTCATCAAAATGTAGGGACAATCCAGACGAGGATACCTAAGCATGACAGTCTCTACAAAGCCTCTCTTCAACTCCTTAAAAGCCTCATCGTGCACCTGGGTCCATACCCACTTAGTACCCTGCTTCAGCAATTCCCTAAACGGTTCTACAAGACAGGAATATTTAACTACGAATCTACGAAAATAATTGAAAACCCCTAATATTGACCTCAATTGTTTGGCGTTACGTGGTGTAGCAGTGTTGTGAATCTTGTCTAATCGTGACTGTTCGGGAGACACCCCTTGTGTTGTGATGGTATGCCCTAAAAATGTGATTGATGATGTGCAAAACAGAGACTTCTTAAGTTTAATTGTAAATCCCCCGTCCCTTAATTTCCCCAAAACAATGTCTAAGTGATCCAGGTGTTCCTTTAATGTATAAGATGCAACAATTAAATCATCTATGTACATTGTCACAAACTCGTGTGTGTCCCTCCCTAACACTAGATTTAAGGCCCTAATCAACGCTGAACTGCTGGTTTTTGTTCCGAAAGGAACGACCCTGAATTGGTACAAACCACTCTTAAAACTAAACGCAGTCAACTTCCTGTCCTGTTCTCTCAACGGTACCTGCCAAAATGATGCACTCAGATCCATAGTGGAAAACCATTGCTTACCATTGAATTTCTGAACCAGTTCCTCAACGCATTCTGGCCTCTGTTGGTCCCCAGATATCCTACAATTGAGCTGCCTGGCATCAATACACAACCTGACTGAGCCATCACTCTTCCCCACCACAACTAAGGGATTCAGATATGCACTAGTTGAAGGCTCAATAATACCCTGATTCAGCATAATGCCTATTTCTTTCTCCACAGCATTAGCAAATTTGTGAGGTATCGGGTACTTGGGTCCTGAAAATGGAGAATGATCTACAATTTCGAACTGATGCGTATAGACATGTGTTAGCCCTGGCTTGTCACTGAAAACTTCTTGGTTTAGCTCTAAAACCTCTAACAACTTATCCCTCTCCTCAACACTTAAACCACTCTTATCCACAGCCTACTGGAGTTGATCACACTTATCACCCTCCACAGCAATGTGACATAAATCCACAACTTCCTCCTCATCGTCAGCCTTACCTTCTGCCATATCCCCTACAGTGACCTCAGTAACACATGCCTTTACTGTCTTATCTACACTCTTGCATTTCATTCTCATCTCCTGGCTTATATTCCCCCTCACAAAGTTGATGACACCCCGGTCAAAATCAATAACAGCACTATGCTCGTTAAGCCAGTCTATCCCCAAAATCATTTCATAAATTAGGTTAGGAATTACCAAGCAAGTCTTGTGGTCAACTTCATTACCAAACCTCATGGGCAACAATACCTGCTTTCCCACTCTTTGGGATTTATTACCAACAGCAGTTACCACATATGTCGACTTAACTGGAATTTCTTCCAACTTACCACCGTCCTTGATTAAAGTATCATAAAATCCCTTACTGATGACACTTCTCTCACTCCCCGAATCCACCAATGCCTGCACTCTCTTACCTAGTATGCTCAACTCAACAGTTGACATAAAAGCCTCCTTCTCCCCGATACATGAGAACTCCTGCTGGTCAGCTAGCAGATCCTCCCGACTCATAGGCATAAAATCCTCCTCACCCACAATAACACATTGCTTGACTTCATTTCTTACGGACTGCCTGACTGACCTCCCTGCACAGCCCGTTCGGAGTTTAAAGCTCCTTGACCACCTTGTTCTTGTCTCCTCTGGTTCACCTGTACTCTTTCGTTACCACCTTCCTGACGCCCCCCACCTCTCTGATAGTTACCTTCCTGTCGCTGTGAATTATCCTGACGCCCCCCACCTCTCTGATAGTTTTCCTGCCTCTGCTGATAATCTCTTTGCTCCTGATTAAATCTACCCCTATTAAACTCCTGATTATTCCCCCTATTGCCCCTAAATTCCTGTTTGACCTCTGGCCTCTCCATGTGCTGCTTGCCTAAAACGTCAAAGCTCGTAAGAAGCTCTTCCAACTCTTCTACCGTCCTAACCTTCTGCATACAAGCTGCCTCCTGAATTCTAGGTGGGAAGTGCTTCAACATGACCCTAACCACATCACTGTCAGAGGTCAGCCCATCCAAATAAGTACATGTGCCAAAAAATATTCTGTCAGGGATACCCCTTCTCTCTCCTTATATTTCCCAAAAGTTAATTTTTCCCTTTCCCTGGACTGTACCCCCTCCCCCCAGAACTTAGCTTTGAATTTATCCCTGAATTCCCTTAAACTATTCATGTTAGGCCTGTATATTTGGAACCATGCTTTCACATCCCCTTGAAATGAGTTAGACAAGATCTCCAACACTGTTTCCCATTCGACAACCCCGTCGTCTAGATCCTTGCTGAATTTCTTCTCAATGGTTTTTAAAAACTCCATAGGATTGAACTGCCTTGAGTTAAATTGTGGCAGACCAGGGTCCCTGAGTAGCAAACTAGATGGCATCACAACCCTTTGACTCATCGGTCGCTCTTTCAACTCTCTCCTGACCTTTATCAGCTCTTCCTGCAGCTTTTCGTTTTTCTCGGTCAATGCCACCTGCTTCCCTCTCAGACCCTCAATCTCTCCCAACTTATTTTCAACGGCACCTACTCTATCTAAATATTCCCTCTTATTCCCACTTACAGTGTTGCATATCTCATCACACTTTCCCGTTACATTCTGTACTTCTGCCCTTGAACTAGCTATCTCTGACTTAATTTTCGTTATTTCCACATCTTGCTGGTTCTGATGGCCTTCCATTCCTTCTAGCCTACTTGTGATCCCAGCCTGATTCCCCTGCATTTCTGCCCTGATTTTCTCTCCCTGTTTGCTAATTTTCCCACTTAATTCCAGGTTCATACTCTCCATTCTACTATTAAGGACAGACTTATGGTCCCGTATTTCTTTGCTGAGACTCTCTATCCTTGTGTTCGTGGCCCTGTTGCTCTCCTGAATTTCCTTACTTACAAATTCCTTCACTTCTACTATCTGTTTGGTCACTGACTCTACCTTCTCATTTACAGAGCCTACCTGCTCCTTAATTTCCTTACTCATAGATTCTCCTTGCTTCTTAATCTCTTTTATTTCACTCAGTAGCATTTGGATCAAACTATCGTTCATAACCCCCCCCATTTACATTTAAGTTACTACCTTCAGCGATCAGCTGCGACTCAGTAGTAACAATGGTAACATATGTTCCCACTGTCTTTTCCACATCTTCCTCACTGCCACTTCCCCCAGTTTCCTGATTACCTGACATTTTACTGTTGGATTTACACACAACCCTTGACCTTAATTCTAAATTGTCTGATGTGGACATACCCCTTAAAACAAAACAAATTACTGTGAACCCTAATACTCCTAAGGTGTCTATCGGCTGTGTGCATATGTGCCCTAATGATACCTGTTAGGTTTCCCTACTCTTGCCCCACGTTGAGGTGCTATGTTGTTACTTATTACTAGCCCTCCTTGGGCGACTGATTTAAAACTTCCCAAAATCATCCTCCTATTTTTGATCGGAAGTACTTCATCATATACCACACAATTGAAATGGCAGGGTCGTGGAGTGTTGGACACACATTTGGTCAACCTAACTGGTATCATTTGGGCGTTCAACTATTAGGTGTAATTCCCTATAAAGAAAACTAATTATAACCTTCAAAATATGTGTATTAATATCAACTTTAAACATATGGCGGGGACTCTCGTCGAACAGACTATGGTTTCCTATCTTCAATTCTCCTCGGCAATGACGAAAACATGTGACCCAAAATGAATGTTGGAATATAAAGATGTTTGTTACTCACTCATCGACGGTCTTGCAGATAATCTACGAGACATGCTCGATAGATCAGTTCTCCCCAGCATTTCTAAGATTTTCCACACGTGGTTTGAGGTTAGAGATGTTTACTGGTTTAGATAGCCACATCTCTGCGAGAGAAATGAATGTGCTTCCGTACCCAACTTGAATTGTGCTAACAGAGATAACATCGTTGTGATTTGTAGCTGTTTCGAGTACTTTCGAAAGCCATGCTTTCAACAAAACTGTTTCTCCAAATAGGCCTACGCCAAATTACGAGAACGCGACCTTTCCAACCCGACGCTACAATAGAAGTGAAGCCCCGCTCCACACGAAAAAAGCCACCTCTCATCTTGTAAACATATGTTTTCGTCTTTCTCCGCCAGGGTCATGATACCCTCCAACCCATACAAAATACACCAATAATCTCGAACCCATGTATATTTCTTACAACTCATGGCGCGAAACTCTTCTCTGACGTCAGAGTCTTACACAATTTATACAAAGCTTTCTTCAAGACAAGGGAAGTTATTCTCGGCCCAATCTAAATTTGGCCTAGAGTTTCCTGCTGTTGCAACATCTTGTAGCTTGCCTACACAATCCGCTGTCTTGTATACTGACATCTCCCATACAAATTAAATGAAATATTCCTGACTGAGTCCCCGAGATACACAATATATGTACACTAAATAAAATGAAATCCTATAACCTAAATGATGATGATGAACAAGAAAAGAAATGGTATGAACAAATTACCCTAACCTGACTTCTCTTGCAGTCAACCAAATAAGGGTTTGGGAACATTGTGACCGGAACAGTCACAAGCTGAAGAGGCAATACTGTTCACAAATAATGGAGTGCTAAGGGTTAAGGTTATATTATCTTTTCAGTGCGTGACAAACTCATGTTTGTAGTTCTCACTCACCCTTCTATTCTTTCTCTCGCATCAAGGTGTTTCGTCTTGCCTTAAGGTTTAAATCTTTCTCATTCTCTCTCAAACAGCTTAGGTTAGGGCCCCAAGTGTTTTGAAAGCAGTTCATTTCTCTTTCCAGACTTTCTTTCTGGAACTTTCCTTCTTTTTCTCCAAACTTCTTGGGCTTGGCCCCCAAGAACTTGCAGTTTCTTATTATTTTTCTTTAGTATCTTGGTCTGGTCCCCCAAGTACTATATCTAACTCGTGACAGAGCCATGAAAAGCATGTTGTTGTGTAAAACTCAATCCGGTTATTCGTTATTTTCTACAGAACAGTATAAATACTTCAATCATCAACACACATGATATTACCTTGTTATATTTACAATACACAGTTTAGCTTGTTACTGTTATAAATTGTTTAACCAGTTGTTGTAGTGTTTATTATCTTTTTATGACTATGCATGTCAATTGACAAATGTCAACGTGTTTAAGCAACTTGTTCTCTTCTTCTCTTGTTCTATTTACCTTAACTGGGTCTAAACCTTTCTTTTATAAAGCTCACTTAAGTTTTAACTACAACCTTCAGTTGGAGTTCTCTCCGTTACGGGAGGTCTTTAATTGACCGATCCTATACCACCTGGACAATTCAATGGTGCCATGATTTTCCTTCAAAATACGCTATTTCTCTATGAAAATGGCGGACAAAATTTAAGGTTGATTTCAAAATCAGCTAGATTCAATTGAACTTCCACCATTGTTAGTTTCAAAACCCACCAAGTCGCTTTCAGCCAATCAGCACATAGAATAGCATTACCCATTTGTACGAACTTACAAAGTGTAACCTATTCACAGCTGATAATGCTGTTGTATTTTAAATATATGTATAATCATAATTCAGGTCAGGTTTTCATTTCATACATAATTTGGAGGGTTCACGTTCAAATGATTTCCTTCTTCCCTTGTTTTTATTCTTAGAACTGCATTTCTTACTTTCAAAAGCGTCCATATGAACTGATATCATAAATTGTCGCATGGAAAATATCAAAGTCATGTTCGGGTATCATCGTGCTTGGACGTGGCTGTCATCATCACCGGCTTTAACTCGAATCAGAGTATAAATCATCTTCCTTCAGTCCAGTTTGTGGATGTGTTTACGGTGACTAAAGAGTCCAATCCTGGCATGGAACAAGCGTCCACACAAGTCACATAGTATTGCTGGAGGAGGACGTGGTTGGGCTGCTCGAAGTTTCCTAGCTTGACGCTTGGCCTCTTCATGTGTGCGTCGATCCCTTTCAAACGTCTTTACAGTATCTGAGGTGGTACGGCGCCAAGTTGAGCGGTCTTCAGCCAGCATGTCCCAGGTTTGTGAATCAAGACCTGTCAATTTCAGGGTCTACTTAAATTGGTCCTTGTAGCGCCTCTTAGGACCACCATGAGGTCTGGTGCCATAGCATAACTCACCATATAGCATTTGACGAGGTAATCTCACATCATCCATCCGATGGACATGACCAATCCATCTAAATTGGTGACCTATTATGGATGATTCTATGCTGTTGATTTGAGCCTTTTCCAGAACAAGCAATATTGGTAATGCAGTCTTCCCATTTAATCCTCAGGATTGATCGAAGTTTTTGTAGATGGAAACTCTCAAGCTTCCTAAGATCACGTCGGTAAAGGGTCCATGTTTCACAGCCATACAACAATGTAGAAATGACTACTGCTTTATACACCATAAGCTTTGTACTCATGGACAGATCTTGATTCATGAAGACCCGGTGCGCTAATCGTCCATATGCTGCATGGGCTGCGCCAATTCTCTTATCCACATCCT
This sequence comes from Meconema thalassinum, assembly GCA_946902985.2. Classification (NCBI taxonomy): domain Eukaryota; kingdom Metazoa; phylum Arthropoda; class Insecta; order Orthoptera; family Tettigoniidae; genus Meconema; species Meconema thalassinum. The sequence continues at coordinate 881,067,254 of OX336389.2, read as the reverse complement.
GCTCACAGGTACAGCTCACAGAAATGGTACTGCCCAGATACGAGAAGTGATCTACCTGTTCTAATGGCAAATTTGAGATGGAGATATTGAACTGAGGAAGAGGTGTGCCTGGTGAAGGTTGTGCCAAGACTTTAGTCTTATTGACATTTATATTAAGACCAAAGCGATCACATGCACTTTTGTAACAATTAACTGACTCTTGCAGCTCTTCTGGTGTGAGAGTTGGCGATGCAGCATCATCTGCATACAACATGTTAGTAACCTTAGTAACCTGAGTTTTCCTCGAGGAGCAGAGACGAGTTAGGTTGAAAAGCCCTCCATCAAAACGATACTTGACCTCCACACCTGGGATTTTTGTGGGTGAATCATAAAGCATTGCAGCCAAGTACAGCGCAAAAAGCGTTGGAGCCAGTACACATCCTTGTTTCAGTCCATGGGTAATGGGTTCGATTTCCGGCTCTGCCACAAAATTTGAGAAGTGGTATGACGACTGGAACGGGGTCTACTCAACAAATGTTGATGCACTTCGATCGTTATTCAACAACATGTTCGTGATAAAATGCAACTATCAGTACACAGTGCCACTGTGCAGATATCAGAATAACAGAGGAATGATATGCAATTAATTAGAAACCGCCCAAATGCGTAAATGCGTGAAGTGAGAGACAAGTCCCAAGTGACGATGGATGAGAAGTGCTTAACAGAGTTGCTGTGTTAGCGTAGAGGAAACTTGTGAAGTTGGTCCCCCTGACCACCGTGGTTCAAATATTGGTCTCAGCAATTCTTTTTGTTTTGATAGCCTCTGATATACTATTGAGGAACCGCATGATACTGATCGCCTTTTAAGTTTTATGACGAAATATTGCGTCGCCTCCGTTACTTAGGGGTCAGCGTTATTAGCAGTCACCCGGGAGGTCCTGGGTTCGATTTCCGGCTCTGACACAAAATTTGAAAAGTGGTAAGACGACTGGAACGGGGTCTACTCAGCCTCGGGTGGTCCAAATGAGTAGAGGGGTTTCGATTCCCACCTCAGCCATCCTTGAAGTGGTTTTCCGTGGTTTCCCACTTCGCCTTCGGGCAAATGCCGGGATGGTACTGCCCCCGAAAAATGAATTATTTAGGACTTAAATGAGAATATTTTCCAAGCCCATGATACAGTTTAACATGGCAATATAAATGCTGGAACTTGACGCAAACCAGTCGTGTTAGCGAGGAGCAAGGCAGGGAGATTCCGATCACGTGATATGTTGGGCAATAGAGACTTCTAGAAGGTTGAAATCGACCTAGCAACAGTGAATTTCCTAAGGAATATTATAATTATTGTTATAATTTATGTCATTGGACATAAGCACCCAGCCAATGAGGAGAGCTCTTATGGAAGACTGGAAAACCTTCAACTATTTCATTTGGAGAATTTTATGCATTTAGGCCCCAAGAAGGATATTTTATTCATTGGTAGTGAGAAGAATATTAAAGGAAAATATTACAGAGACTTTAAAAGGAGCTGAAAGGTCGAACTATGCAGTAATATGCATTGTTAAAGTGCACGCTAAATTTATGGAGGGAGTCAGAAATGGCCGCCAAAATTATGACTTGGAGAGGGAGACCCAATCATCGAGGTTCTTTATCCTACAGACTTCGAAGAGTGTAGATTTGTTTACCGGGTTAACCGAGATCCCGAAGGTTATCCGAGTACGGTAATGAGAACACTCTTGGAGACAGCGCGATCGCCGGGAAGATATAGGAGATCCCGAGCTCTGAAACTAGGCGAAGTTTGCAAGTTTTAGATATTGCATTAACTCTCATATAATTGAGAATAGACTTCGGCCGATTAATCATACAGTACAAACTGTATTCCAGTATTTGTGGAAACTTAAGTGTCACAAATTGTATAGTTTTTAAAAGTGACATAGAAAAGTGACTGACGCAGAAGCTAAAAGCACTTTAGTTGAAACGAGACAGCAGTGAACACAAACCAAGTGAGTAACAGTGTCTTTACTTACACATTGGAGCAGTATATAAACATTTTCACTATGACTGCTAATATTCATCAGGACTTGTTCGATATTTATCATGATGTTACGATGATGAGATAAGAACGTTATGCATGAGGGACGTATTTGAAGCTGAGACTTAGATACAACATGGAGCTTCGTTAACCAGAATACTTCAGAATGTAGACGTTATGTATTCCAACATCTTGTGCATTCACGTCATTTCACGAACATTATATAACTACGAGCTCTAGAAATATTTCATTAACCATCTATATGAATATTTCTACGATAATTACTCAACGATGACACTAAACTATATCTATGACGGAGAAAGAAGATACAACATAAGAAGATTTGTCAAGATGCCCAGGGAAAGTCCCGGCAACCCAGAAGAATTATGCCAGAAGGATGTCGTTCGATGCCAGACGGAGGTTGGTGATTACCGGAGAGCATACCTGCCAACCTCTCAAAATGAAAAATCGGGAGATCGACGAAGCGGCGATGGAGGGGGGGGGGGGGGGGGGGGGGGTGCAACGCAACATAATACATACACAGGCTGACATTACAGCAAATATATAAGTTACACTATTAACCTGTACATGACTAATTTGATATGACATCCCAGTTTACAAATGTACTTAAGTAATTTTAAATTGAAAGTAGTCTATCAAACAAGCATACCTTTCTTTCGACCACACTCAGGCATACAAAAGTAGTGACGAATCGAAGATCATATAATTGGTCGTTGTTGCAGGTGATTGTGGCTGATTTTTCCCTCTTCAAAAAGGTCTTGCTATATTCTTGCTCGAAACACTTCCCTTTCTGAATCGACTTCAGAGTTATAAGTTTGTCCAAAGTCTTGTCGGAGAGAGACGACCTGAACGGAGTTCTTGTTTTTCTGACAAGACTGAACATTCTCTCACACTCTGCATATCTATGCGGAATGGTCAGAATAGAAAGCATAACTTTAGACAATTTGTCATACTTGAGTACCCCACCACTACATTTCATTTGGCCTACCAGTGCCCACTTCACATCAATTCTCTCTTCTTCCTCAAGAGATGTCACATCTTTAAGTTGGAAGTTACAGAATTGGGAATGCACATTTCTGCAAGGATGGCCGACGTTTTAGTTCTGGCTGAGCCATTTCTCCCGGCAATTTTTGAGTCTGGGAACACCTTCCTAAATAAAGGACCAGCGTGATCGGAACAATTGACAGGGAGGTTATGTTCAAAAATAAACGATGTGAACAATACTTCTGCACGTGTTATACTGTCAGTGTCTTCCTCCTTACACTTGAAATAATCAAGTTTCTGGTTTTTCTCAACACACTGTACATTGTCTTTATGTTTCTTTGAGAGCACATGTTTTGAAAAGTCCCCCTTTCCACCATGCGAGATGCTGAAATCACACATACAGACACTACAAAATGCAAATGTTGCGCCTCTTCTTGACTCAGTTATATGCGGAATGTCATCTTTATATAAACTTTTAAATGTCACATCATATTTCTTCGCCATATTACCGAGGAATCGATGCAATCACTCAGATCGAAAAACCACAATAGCCTACAGGCATATTAACGCCAACAACATCTAACAAAGTTACGCGCAAATCATATAATTTCACGTGTGAAACAGATACAATATTCCGTAGCGTACAATAACTCTCACCCACATGTGATTATGCCAAACATCTAGGACCAAGCCCTGAATTAACCATCGACGATTTCAAACAAGGACGTATTCGAAGCCAACTTCAAAGAACTTTTTATAACAGCACGACGCAACGCGGGACGCGGGAGTTTGTACGCAGTTGTCGATTACCGGTATCGATACAGAGCGATACTGCGGTATCGAGATATAACTTCAAAACACGTAAAGTCTATCCGTTCGATAAACGACTGGAGTGTCATCTCGCACATTCAATCCGAAATTATGCGTGGGATTTTTGAAAAATCGGGAGATTTAATACGTTAAGCGGGAGGGCGGGAGAAATGGTCTGAAATCGGGAGTCTCCCGCCTAAATCGGGAGAGTTGGCAGGTATGCCGGAGAGGAAACTTCTTTCCTTATCCTAGTTCGCTGGTCCGAGGAAACTAACTGAGATCCAACTCAGTATCTTGTATTGAGGAACATCTTAGTATTTTAACAAACACTTCAATAGATCTTCTAGATATCGTCTGATAAGGTAGCAGTGTTATTTACTTTTATATCGAGAGCTATTTAGTGACATTCTGAGCAAACGTTTTACTCCATATTTTATGTATTCCAATGTTTCGACATATATTTATTCTTCATGTGTGTAACAAGATTTTATTCTGCAAGATCATTTGAGATGATCGCCTTTCATCTTTTTTATATTTATTCTACGGATCAGTTACTCAACTGACATATTAATTTGTTTAAGGAATCAGTATTCCTTATTTAAGACCAGTCATTTTAACTTTCGACGTTTTGAATTTTATTTTGAGCTAAGGCTGTTGACATTTAGTCCTGGATGCCAATTAAATTCTTTTTAAGTAATTTAATTTGTAAAGAAATCATCATGAACAGAAGAAACCACGATTGATATTGCTATATCATCATAAATACTATGAACTTTACGTCGCTCTGACAAGAAATATTCGTCAGGATATGATAGAAGTCATACTCATAGACATTCGGGGTATCGAATGGAGACACATTGCGGAATTGACAATCCTTACTTTATTTGTGGAAGCTAAGAGCTTTAATCATTTAAATGTACTAGTATTAGGAAATAAAACTTTATGAAAGATAATTTTTATCCTACGACAGGGATTCGAAGCTGGTTTACCCTAGTCAATATTGAAGTCTAACGGACATGATAAATAACATATGTGGTTATTTATACACTACATGTGGTGTCACGTCATATTGTGGACCTGACATTGCATAGGCGTGTAATTTAAAGCTAGATCAGAAAGGTGGACGAAACAACATTTTTATTAATTGTATATGTAACAATACAGTGGACAATGAAGTATCTTTTTGTGAAGTAAACTTAAGGAGGTCATACACGACTTGTCTAAGGTCATTCTTTATTTAAAGGAAGTTTCTTTTAAGAACTGAATGAAGAGTTCAACAAGCCAGCGATTGAGTGTTACAATGCTGAAGATAATGCCAGTAATTTAAATGAAATTCCTACAGAAGAGATGTTGGTAACAATGATTGTGTTAAGAGTTGTCCAACATAGTGGATGTGATTTTAATACCGAATATTGTGGATATATGAGGTTTTGTGGAGAGATGGGTGTACTCGTGCGAAAGTTTTACCACATTGGAGGGAAGTTATTGAATTATAGTTCTTTTGGAAAGAATATGGCATTAATAGAAAAAGAGTCATTGTGTTGAGAACTCCTATACATGTAAATTTTCGACTTTAGCAGTGATGACAAGAGCATTAATAAGCGGCAAACAAATGGAGAAAGTAATTGTCTACATATGTTCACTAATACCTTTATTAACACGGAGTTGAATATTTACATGCAATTGACCTTTGTTGGTCGAAGGCATATGACTGATATTGTCTATAAAACTAATTACGACAAAGTGTGTGCAGTATAATAACATTGATAAATGTTTGAGAAAGTATACGTGAAGATCACAGTGTATATAGAAGAAAGAGAAGTATAATTGTTGAAAGAGAGCTACGACTCTACTTTATAACGTTAAACATAACGATTCAATACGTGTAAATATTTTCACAATTATTTAGTTAGGGAAATAATTTTTGTAATAATTATTTGTTCGATGTTTTTTGAATTATAGTGTATTTCTGAATGAATGTTTTTAGGATGAGTGCTTTTAAAGTTGTTAAGTATGATTGAACAACTCACGGCAGTCATGAATGTCGAGAGGGAGTGCATGGATGCTAGTGTTAAAATCTGAAAGTGATTGTTTGAAAAGTGCTTGAGATATGAAGAGTTTTATATAGAGAAAAAGTAAATTTTAAACACCGCGACTGTACACTACTTAGTGCGGTCACAGTAAATGTGGGGATGTGTATTCCCGTTAGATATTTCAAGGCCAGTCTATTATATAATGTGGACAGATGTTAGCAGTCCACCGCCTTCTTAAGCAAAACAGCCTCACGGCTGATTGATCGAGAATGTGTGTATCTTTGAATGAAAGTGCGCGCGGCCAGGTCTGTTACGAGAAGTGTGCCGGCTTTTTGTAGCTCTTCAGGAATGTTTGGCATGCAAGTATTTGTCTTAAAAGTTTTAATATTTCTAGTCGGCTCAGGCCAGTCAAAATTTGTTGCTATTTAACTGACAGCATAGTAAATTCAATAGCGTATTTGTTGTAGTAGAGGAGTGCGAATGAATGTATTTAATTTATTAACTAATTATTGTTATTTATTGTTTAAAATTAGTTATAGTTTACCATTGTTATAATAAATTTACTCAGTTCATTTTTCGTTGTCTTAGAGTGATTTATTTGAAATATAATAGAAACAGTGGTATCGTGAAGCCGTTTTTAGGTTGGAGCTAAGTTCCTGCAGAGACCCCGAGAAACTAAAGGTAGGTGCTTCTGAGCCAGTGTATTTTCTTATATATTCACGATACCATTGATCAATACTGTGTAGATTCCCGAAGACTTTGTTGGAGCAATTTCTGATAGATTTTTGCCGGAGCTCATTTAGAAATAAACAATCCAGCTTTCGCTATGGATTCCCAACAGGCATCTTCCCGAATTTACGGGTACAGTAGCTACTGTAAGGCCACGGCCGCCTCCTTCCCTCTTCCTTGCATATCCTTCCAATCTTCCCCTCCCTTCCCAACCCTCATGAGGCCCCTGTTCACTTTGCAGGTGAGGCCGCCTGGGCGAGGTGCTGATCCCACCTCCGCAGTTGTATCCCGCCGACCAGGGGTTCCAAGCTCCTGGATATTGCCCGTAGAAGCGGTAATGGTGGAATCCCTCGCCGAGTCCGTGGGGAAAACCAACCTGGAGGTTTAAACAGACTAAAAAAAAAAGTTAAAAAAATAAATTGAAATACACTGTTAGTTAATTACCACTGGGTCTATGATAGCTGTTATAGACGTGCACGAGATGTTGGAAATATAATTACAATATTATGAGCGTTCTGCAGACTGCTAGTTTGCGCAGGGGAAGAGGCGTTGCGTGAAACGACAAAGAACCGGAATTCGAATCGTATTCGCGGTATTTTTTAAACATGTCAAATGCTTCATGAATGAAAGCCATGTGTGTTTCCATACAAAGGGAAATCTGGCTTAATGAATTTGCTTATTGTTAGTCCTGAAAAGAACTGTTGTAGGCACTTCTTCAATATCTCGTCCAGTATCCACCAGCTTCGACAACTTGCTGTAGCCGACATGGCATTGACTTAACTCTATTTCTGAAGTACTGTTCATCAAGGGTAATCTCCTCCCATGCTTCCAACATAATCTCCCACAATGCATCCTGCGAATGAGGGGGAGAATGAGGTCAGATTTCCCTGATATGGCGTTTCCACTTTGCCCACACATGCTCAATGGGGTTAAAGTCTGGAGTCCGAGAGACCCATTTGAGCAGTTCAATGGAGTCCTGCTCAGAAAAGTGCTCTTTGGATGCGTGTGTATAGTGAGCCATGGCTGAATGTAATGACGCATTATCATCACCATTACCTCGGCCAAACGCGGTTGTGTTCGTAGCATCACATCATCATGGTGTGTTACTTCACAAAAAAATACCGTATTTCCTCGCATAATCTCCGCACCCCACTTTTCAAACACTAACATAGGTTTATAAAATTTCATCGCACAATCGTCGCATAGCATATTCGTACTTGTGCGCCAGTCAGTTGCACATGCTGCCGCGACTTTATAACCTGGCACGACTTTGTCAGAAGAAAAATATCTCTTCTTTATGCTGGCGGGCTATGAACTGTGACACGAGCGGCCAGCGCACATTCCGCGAGCTTATAGGCCTAATCTGGCATGATCTTGTCAGCAGAAAGTAATCTCGTCTTTATGCCTGCGGGCTAAGAACTGTGACGCGAGCGGCCAGCGCACATTCGGCGAGTTTATAGGCCTAATCTGGCGTGATCTTGTCAGGAGAAAGTAATCTCGTCTTTATGCCTGCGGGCTATGAACCGCGACGCGAACGGCCAGCTTCGTCAGCACATTCCGCGAGCTTTAACCTGTCATGACCTTGTTAGAAGAAAGAAGCCTGTCTCTGACTGCAGACTATGACCATGCTACGCGAATGACTGGCCCGTGCAACAAATAATGATACAGTATATCCCTTGAACTTAAATATTCCTCGCATAATCGCCGCACCCTGCTTTTTCCCCACGAATTTCAGGCTAAAAAAGTGTGACGATTATGCGAGGAAATACGGTATTTACGGCGCAACTTGAACTGGGTTACCCGGCGATGAACAACTTTACAACCTGACAGCTAACCTACTGAGCTACAGCTCAACACACGTCATTGTGAGTGTATCGTGTCTTACCACGACACGGTGTGTGTGGAAGTGGAGCGAGGGGCTGGCCGACAGAGAGAGAGAGCGAGAGAATTACGGACTGACCATGTTGCAGTACATATCCACCGAACTGTACGAAGCCGAAAGCAGCCGAAGTGACACTTCGCATTTTTCATGCCTCAAGAGATGCGAGATTTTATGACATTTCACTTTCAAAAACAGTAAACTCCTAATAATCTTAAGAATTGTCTTACTTTTCCATCAAGGGACAATCCTGTGATTTTTTGTATTGTATTGTTTAATGACAAAGTAAATAATAAACACAATGTTCATATTCCAAGTGTTCGCATTTGCGAATAAATTAATTAATTTTTCAAGTTTTTGTGAAGTGACAAGTCAGACAAATATTTATTTTTTCATAACCTCTATTCTGGTGACCACGTGTACGTGACATTTGATTTAGTAAATTACTTACATATTTTTTCACTAGTCCTTCTCGCTTTAGGACATTTTATCCAAGTGTTATAGCAATGCACTACGGTCGTTCTACGCGCAATGAAACCTCGTGTTCATCTGGATGCCATAGCTGCGCACTCATTGGCCGGCCTCCTCGCCTCAGCATAGCTTCGGCCAATCACCGCCCGTCTTCTTCACTACGTCACATGGAAGCTTCGAGACCTTCAGCTTGTCGACTATTTAAGCAGCCTGCTGAGCTGTCAACTTTGTGATTACTGCAAACTTCAGCACGACAACTAGTCGGTCACCATTGGCAAACTTTGCCGTACCTGTGACAAGCCGTCCAGGACGTAGTACTTTATTGACAACACGTCATTCGCCAAGACAACATGTCTTAACCTACAAGTGATTTACTTGGCAGACCCGGAGCTGCCCACCAGTCTTGCATACCGGACTTAAAACTTCATCTAGAACTGATATATCATCGTAAACTCTGCATAAGGAAGTAATTTCCACACTTCAATGTCTTTAAGACAACTTGAACTTAGTGATCTATCTTTGGTCACCATCTTCGTGTTTCCACGACATGTTGGGAAATGAACATTCTTGTATGTGAACTTTACATAATTTGTGCAACGAAAGAACTATTTTGTACGCACCTACGACAACGTTAATGGTTTATAACCTACGTTTTCGTCTTCAATGGCTTACTCTAAAGCTGTACTTTTTGTGAATTCTATTACTTCGTGTGACATAACTAATGTCATCTTTACTTCGCACTCAAGTGTACTACGTGACATATCTATTGTCTTCAAATGTTTAGGTTGCTAACCTACTCCACAACTAAGTAATCTATTGTTTATACATAACCTGTATCTTGTGAAATGTAATTTGCTGTTCAACGGTGCTATTTCCTTGCCTTCCGAGGACAGAATACGTAGCGTCTTACCGTTTACATTTTCTTGGAAAATTAACGTTACGGCTTGCTTCCGACATTTTCCCTTTGGAAACAATTTCATGGTTCACTTTCAGGTATCGCATGCCTACCTCCTCCTGCCATTTCACTTCCTTTGGAAATATTTCATGGCTTACATTTTGTGCATTTTTGCAACTCATGACTTTTCCATTTCATAATGTTCGGCAGGATTAGGCCCCTGACCGCCATGGCTCCTTCTATAGGCCAAGCCTTTTCTTTGTAACTACTTTTACAGTTTTTCTTTCCTTTTTCATAAGGTACGGCAGGATTTGGCCCCTGACCGCCATTAGCCCCTTCTATAGTCAATGTTTCTATTCCTTTCTTCTCTTGTAAATGATTTGTGTAACATTCACAAAAGTTGTCTTTATAAGAAAGTGTTTCAAACTTTTCTTTGCTTCTGTTAAAACCAATTTTGTATTAAACCACTCAGTGTCCCATCTGTTGGGAAGTTATCCAAGTAATTTCTTCGTCAATCATTATAATAATGAAGCAAAGCCTTCCAAGCAAAAATTAAAAACTATGTTTTCAGTCATGCTAACCTGTTTAGCATAAACATTATGTTACATAGTTGATGAAAATGAATGAAAATCCACAGCCTGCTTCCAGTCTCCGACCGGGTCAGGAATGGAATGAATGAAGCCCCCATCTAGCGGCGAGGATATGAACTGTGCCGGCTGCCGAGGCCTGACAAACTCCTCTGGGGCAATGATTAAATGAAGGACAGATGAAATGAAATGATAGTGGAGAGTGTTGCTGGAATGAAATTTTGACAGGGAAACCCGGAGTACCCGGAGAAAAACCTGTCTGCCTCCGTTTTGTCCAGCACAGATCTCACATGGAGTGACCGGGATTTGAACCACGGACCCAGCGGTGAGAGGCCGGCGTGCTACCGCCTAAGCCACGGAGGCTTTGCTAGTTGATGAAAATATATATGTTAAAGCAACATGCTCTCTCTCTTTTTCTTGTTTTGCATATGCTAATATCTTTCCCATGTTCCTTAACGTTCAAACTTGTTTCGATTCTGAATACACTCAGAATTCTGTCTGATAATGGATACCTTTAATTGGTTAATCCAATGGTGATTTTTATATGTAAACAGTTTTCCTCATTTTCCCCACAAAGTTTGTTTCGTGGACTTGGCGGTATTTGATTCTAGGTACCTCATATATGAAGTCTGATATTTTCGATAAGCCAATCCATCTATTAGTAGACCGACCATTAATGAAGTGTGGAGGCTCTTATACAAAAAGTATGGTAGTACTATAATTTATGGGTGATGATGTAATGCCAAATAGACAACATGGAAATGTCAAATTCAAATTAGATGATATGGTTAATAAATGGATAATCGGTGGGATGAAATATAAGACTTTCATAATGACAAGAACGAAGTGGTGTGAATCGGCAACGTTATATAAAGTTGTTAAAAATTGATTAAAGCGTATGTCAAGTGACAACTTTTATGCCAGTGCTAAGTTTACAAGCCCGAGGCATGGCTAATGATGTTGAAGTTATTGTTCTAGTACTGTAGGTGAACAATTTATGATGTTGAAGCAATAGGAGATTGATGAAGTAATGAATTTTATGTACAGTTGGAGATTGAAGTCATTGCTCTAGTATGTGAAAAATTAAATAATTAGTGGGTTAAGATGATATGAATATAGCCACCCACATGATTCAGCTCATGTCGCCAGAGGCATTCGTAATCCATAGAATATCCATAAATAAAATATTGTTAATTGTTTATGTAAATCTCAAAATAATTTGAATATTATGAGAATCAGCCTTGAACATTCATATTTTTGGGAGCCATGTTAAATTATATTTGGTCTAAATGTAGATAGTGTGAACACAGAGTATAGTTGCAATGATAAATTAGGTTAACTATTGAACGGCTAAAATTTACGTTAATGATGAAGCTATTCAGCCTATTTTCTGTTAGTTAGAAAAATTCTAATACAGTATAATAACATAATTATGTTAGAAATAATAAATGATTTGATTTGACCATCAAAATTCTTTCACAATCAAATGCTGTAAATAACAATTGAATGATTTAAGTATGATAAAAATGGTTGAAAATTATGACTTTAATAATATAAATATACACAAAAATACTTTGTAAATAGCAGCTTTTTTTTTTGGTGGGGAAGCACACAGTTCAGTTTAATTGATTTAGGCATTCCCAGGGGAGCATAGGATGTTTGTTTCTCTTCCAGAAGTGTAGTCACCCAGAGGATTAGGCAGGATTGTTAAATTTTCCAGCTTGTTTCACTTTTGAAAATTAAAGCTAGTGATTTTAAAACATTTCAGGTGATGTGTAATGCTCATTTCTCTGTTCCCATCCCAGTATGGAAATTGAGATCAGTTACATGCCCATTATACCTAGTTCGCCTTGAGAGTTCGAGTCTCATGGTCCGTACATATGTGGTCATAGGCCTTAGGGTACACGGGCCGAGTACTTCATCGCACATGTGGTCGGAATTGTTTACGTTGACTTCCAGCTTATCAGAGTTGTCGGTAAAATTTAATAAATTAACAATTTGTTTAAAATCTGAAATATCACATCGCGTGAGCAGCACATGCCTGAAGTGGTTCTCTTTGTCCGGAGTCTTACGTGATAAGAAGATTCCAGGCCGGCTAAAGTCTAATGTTTATTGTTCTGTGGCCCGTCCCGTTGCTCTGTATGCGGCAGAATGCTGGCCTTCAACTAAGGAGTTGAAACAGCAACTTGGTGTGATGGAGACAAAGATGCTCAGGTGGGAATCTGGCTCGACACTCCATGGTCATGTCAGCAATAATGACATTCACAAGCGATATGGAATAGCACCAATTACTGAAACGATGAGGGAAAGCTGTCTCCGCTGGTATGGACATGTCTTACGAGCTGCTGAAACAACAGTTGCACACACTGGATTGGCATTGCGGATAGATGGGAAGAGACCAATAGGAAGACTGAGTCAGCGTTGGCTCGACACGCTACATGACGATTTAAAAATTGCCAGTCTTCATCCTGACATTGCACACAATTGTGTAATATGGCGACTGAGAACCAAAAAAGCAGACCCTGCTAATTTGTGGGACAAATTCTAAAGAATTTTTAATTTTTTTAATTTTTGGGTAGCAATAATACAATACTTTAAAAATTAGATCTTTCAAGATTTAAAAAATTTGTTTCAGAAAATTCTCCAGTCGTGCGTGCTGTGTGACCAGCACAGATACAGGGTCTTTATATTTGCTTGGCAAGGACATTCTCGCTCACGCGCTCCGCCAGCGACAGCTCAGTTCCCGGCTGCCACGCGCGCGTATTTGCAACAGAATACGGTCCTTAAAATCAGTATCATGCATTTTTACTCACCATGCTTACAGTAGATGCTGAAAATGTTCCCCATCCGCTACCAAACATAATCGGCCTCTCCTTATGAAGTTTCCGGTTACTCCGGTTAATTTAGCTTCAGTAAGGAAATAACGACCTTTACGTCTATTTTTATCGTTTACTGAACCTGTACGTTTGAATCTCTAAGCCAGTTGATTTCTTGTCCGATTTATAGGAATGGGTCTCCCTGGAAATGTAATTCGAAACTTTTGTATTCTTCTAGCGCACTTTATGAACGGCACGTATTGTGGAGACCTTCGCTCGACCTTGGCCGCCGATCCCCGACGCGTGGTCTCCAGGCATATTGCCCGGGTATTCCCTCGCTCTCTGTAGACGTGTGAGCTCTGGGCTAATTGGGGGTTTCAGTCTTTCAGTGTTTTATAAAGCTACTGTGTACCGGTACTGTATATCTTATTATGTAGTGTTTTATTGTGATTGTGTATAGTCCTGTAATTCCTTATGTGAAATATTCGTTACGTGAACGAGTATATCTGCACAATACGTATATAAAGTGCAGGAAATCGTGCGCTAGAACAAGAGAAAAGTTTCGAGTGAAATTTCCAGGGAGACCCATTCCTATAAATCGGGCAATAAAACAACTGGCTAATTTGAGATTCAAACGTACAGGTTCAATAAACAACAAGTAGTTCCGTGAAGAACTATAGAGCCTATTTTCATATATCTTACTCATGTTAATTGCCTCTATCAACATAAATTTTATTGTTGTGATAGATTCGTAGATATTGAGAACCGTCTAAATATTTCAGATGGTCGCCAGGTTGGATTTTTATTTACGTACTATTACATGAAGATTATTGTGTACGTGTGGTATTCAAACTTCAATCGCATGATTAGGACACAAGAAGTAAATAAGAGATTTTTAAATTTCCCACAACTGCCATCTTGTGGTTATGAGAACAATTGAAATAAATTAGATGGCAGTGGATTAACATTTGTATATGCATTTAACGTGCAAAGTTTCACTGCACCCGGATGGTTAAATCGTGAGAAACGACTATTTAAATATTTATACTTCGCGTCCCCGCCAGGTTGGATTTGTGCTCACTAGGTTACTGAAAATCCTATAGGTGAACTTATGTCCGTAGCCTCTATGAACATTAAAAAAAAAAAAAACCAGTTTGATTGCTGTAAAAGATTCGTAGATATTGAGAACCGTCAATATATTTCGGATGCTCACCATTTTGGATTGTTATATGTATAGGCCATAGAGTTATGTACCATTAAAGGAAAATTATTGCATAGCTTCATTATTCAAAGTTTCACTTCGATCGCATGATTACCGTACAAGAAATAAAAGCTTAATTTTAAACATTCGCACAGCCGCCAAATTGAGGTTATGTAAACAATTGAACTAAATTAGATGCCAGTGCATTACAATATGTATAATCATTTACTGTACCACATTTCACTGCGTTCATATGGTTAAATCACAAGAAAAGTCTATTAAAATGTTTCAAATTCACTTGGCCGCCATGTACGTTTTGTACTTGACAGATTATTGAATGTTACATAGATAAACTTCTAGCAGTGCCCTTTATCACCGTACAAAATTTCAGGGTGATATATGTAATAGTTTCGGAGATAGAGAATGACAGTGAAATATTTTGCACAGACCAAGTTAGACGTCAGTGCATTACAATGTGTATAAACACTTGCTGCACCAAGTTTCATTACGGTTGGATGGTTAAATCGCGAGAAATGTCTATTTAAAAGTCTCAACTTCGCTTGGCCGCCATGTTGGTTTTGTAGTTACCAAGTTTTCGAACGTCTCATAGGTACACTTCTAGTAGTGCCCTTATCACGGTACAAAATTTCAGGGTGATATCGGTAATAGTTTCGGAGATACTGAATGCTAGTGAAATATTTCGCACTGCCGCCATGTTGGATTGGTGTGACACAATAAAATTTGAAGGGTACGGTCGGGGTCGGCCAGAATGGTGCTATGATCTTACCAAGTTTCACACACACACACACACACACACACACACACACACACACACACACACACACTCACACACAGACAAAAGGTGATCTCATAAGCCTTTTTTTTTTCATAAAATAAAAATAGGCTAAAAAAATAGACGTTAAGGCCGTTATTTTCTTACTGAAGCTAAATTAACCGGAGTAATCAGAAACTTCATAAGGAGATGCCGGTTATGTTTGGCAGCAAATGGGGAACATTTTCAGCATTTACTGTAAGCATGGTGAGTAAAAATTCATGATACTGATTTTAAGCGCCGTATCCTGTCGTACAAATGCGCGTGCGGTCGCCGGGAACTGAGCTGTCACTGGTGGAGCGCGTGAGCGAGAATGTCCTTGCCAAGCAAAAATAGAGACCCTGTATTTTTCTGATGGGAGCTGAAGGGGGGATAGGGGAAAAGAATGTTGTGGGTGGCAGAAGCACATGTCTTGTGACTTGGCCTCTGATTGGCAACTTTTTGATACATTCAGATTTGCATATAAAGTTACAGTAAAACTTCTTTTATACGATTCACACTTATACGTTTTCTACACTTATACGATTTTTTTCTTGGTCCCGGCAAAATCCCTATACTTTCCATGTTAATTTATTTCCGATATAAGTTTTATATTTATTCGTTTTTCACGCTCATACGATCATATCTTACGTCCCCGAGAGAGAAATGCGTCGTTTATACGTTTACAACGGTTTCCCTACCTAAAATCTCTAAAAATATTGGAGCCAGAAACTTATGACACGCACTGTACGTTTCTCGGAAACCATCCCTCGCGCGGCGCTATGTTGTGGCGAGAGCGACCTAGAAGCTATGTTCAGCCGGAGTTGCGTGTGTTGCGAAATACAACACCACTTGCTTCAGTCATTGTTCTGCCTTGTTCAGTGCTTCAGTTGTGGTTAACCTTGATAGCAGTGAACATGGGTGAAAGGAAGAGGAAGTGCATTACGATTGCTGAAAAATTACGTATTTTGAATGTAGTGAAGGAAAGTGGCAACATGAATCACACTGAAATCGCTAAGAAATTGGGGATTGCTCCCTCCACCTTAAACACAATTGTAGGTAAGGCAGCGGAAATTGAAGAAGGCGCACGTGTTTTAGGTTTTTTTCTACAAAAAGCGATCTCGCATTCAGGGCGGAAAATACGAATGTTTGGAAGATTGTTTGTTACAGTGCTTCAGGCAACATAGGGCAGAAGGCATTCCAATCAGCGGACCAATGCTTTGCGAAAAAGCAAGTAAACTGGCAGTCAGACTTGGTGTAGATTTTAGTGCTTCATCAGGCTGGCTACACAAATTTAAGGCTAGGCATGGCATCAGTAGTCACAATGTGTGTGGGGAGAGCAGGAGTGTTGATGCCGAGACTGTACTAGATTGGAAGGAAAACCGTTTGAAAGAACTGACATCCCGATTCGCTCCTCAGGACACTTTCAACGCAGACGAGACAGGCCTCTTTTTTAATTTAATGCCTGATCGAACAATGGCAATGAAAGGGGAAAACTGTCACGGCGGAAAACGAAGCAAACAACGTGTAACAGTACTGTTGTGCGCCAACAGTGACAGATCTGAAAAGCTGCCTCCACTGACAATCGGCAAATTTTCAAAGCCGCGTTGTTTTAAAAACGTTGCTACGCTCCCTACAAAATACACCAATAACAATAAATCTTGGGTCACGACGAAAGTTTTTGAAGCCTGGCTTCGAAGTGTAGATGCCAAAATGGGAGCGAAAGGTCGTAAGATTTTATTATTCGTGGACCGATGCCCTGCTCATCCTCCGATTACTTCTTATTTGAGGAACGTGACTGTGGAATTTTTACCAGCGAACTGCACGAGCGAGCTGCAGCCGCTCGATCTCGGAGTGATACGCAACTTAAAGTTGCATTATCGTAAGATGCTGGTGCAACACGCAATCAGATGTGTAGACATCGGAAAAAAGGACGAAATGAAAATCAACTTGTTACAGGTAAGATTTCTAGTACTGTATTTATTTCCACTTTTGTAATTTTTATTCGTGTTCTTTTTGGGGAGTTCTCGTCAAACCATTAAAATTATGCGATTGAATCTGTGTTATAATAATCTTGCGTCTTCAGACAAATTAAAATCGATAAATTAATTAACAATATTTTATTTTCTTCTGGTAGGCAATGCATTACATCGCAGCATCATGGCACCATGTCTCAGCAATTACAATTCGGAACTGTTTTCGAAAAGCTGGATTTGATGTTACCGGTAGTTGTACTGGTGATATTATTGATGATGATGTTCCTGATAATGACTGCGAATGGAGGAAACTGGAAGAGGAGGCATCATTCGATGGCTGCGTAAATGTTGACGCCAACCTCGTCACTGCAGAAGCCATGACTATCTCCGAGATAGTTGAAGACTCACAACGGGATCTGAGCGAGGACTGTATTAATGACGATGATACCGAGGATCCACAGCACAATACAGTGGATTTTAATGATGCTGTCAATGCTCTATGGACTATCAAACATTTTGTGATGCGCCATAACGTTTCTGAGGAAATAATGGCCGAATTGTATCGGTTTGAAAATACTGTTCATTCCGTGGCCGCAGCCCACAAAAAAACAAGCCAAGATAACAGACTACTTGGTAAAGTGACTTGTTTTGTTGTTTCTTTCTTTATCTGGGTGCATTTCTCTTGTATTTGTATTGTTACATATTGTCGATTATAGTTAAACAATCGTATTATTATTTCCTGTTGTTCACTTCTTAACGGGGACCATCATTCGCCGCTCGCCCGCGCTGCGGGCCTGTCTCCCGCCAGGCACTTTGCCGTAATGCGTAGCTCGCGAGGCCTATAGCCTATAGTTAAAGCCCTGCGCGGATGCGGATAGACCCGCGGATATCCGCAACATTTTTCGCCATGCGGATATACTTCGCATGGCTTTGCGGATAGCGAATAAGCCGCGGGTAATGTTTGGAGTAAATTTGCGGATAGTTTTTAGAATACGATCCGAACTTGTTGAATATCATGGGAAAAGTTGGGTAATTGTGCGCAGCGGGTAATCATGCGCATCTATGTTTTTTGAGTTGGTAGTACAACTATAACTCAGTTCACTGCTACCCTAAAGCTGTCATCGTTCCTATCAGATCAGATAGGGACAGTCAGCATGGTGCCAATCGCTATGCGATAACCGGAGGCTTGGATGAAGAAACATAACACGTTGCATTTAATTTTCTGTAGCCAGCAAATAAGGGATTTAGTGAGTTACCTTTTAAAAGCAGAGTGGGGTAATGGTGCGCAGAACGATACAAATAGATACAACGCGACATTAATGGCAAAATATTCTGCTGAGAGGTCCAACTTTAAATATATGCAACTTCTATACTATAATATCATATTTTACCGTTATATTTTTTCATGACAAATGTAAGATGATGATTTACGCTAATCCCATTTAAATTAGGTCATTAAGCACAATCAACACTCCAACTGAAAAGGGTTGCAATTCTGGCTGTATAACATTCATTTTTGACGTAGCACATGACATACAGTACATAGCCTATGGGTTCGACTTTCTTCTCAAATGTCTAAAAGATAAAGTATAAAGCAACACATTGAAAATATCATTGTAATGCCAGTAGATTCGGATAACAAACGTGTGGATAAAAGTCGCTTGGATGAGGGGCGGATGCGGATAAAAGTCGTGCGGATGCGGATAACAGTCGTGCGGATGCGGATAACAGCCGTGCGGATGCGGGGCGGATGCGGATAACGTTTTGTCTATCCGCGCAGGGCTCTACCTATAGTTCACAGCTGGTGCTGAAAATGTTTGCCATTCACTGCTACACATCGCTGGCACCTCTTTATGAAATTGTCATTTACGTTCTGAAGTTCCTCACCACCGATTGACTGTATTTCAGCTGTAATATAGTCTTTAAGCTCATTTTCGCGAAAGATTTCCTGTACTTTAGGAAGGTATTTACACACGTTCACGTAATGAAAATCGCATTGGAACATCACACTGAGCACTAAAGACGTGAACAATTGACTAAACTGAACCCCACACTGCTAAAGCACACTGCAAAGGAGGGAAACTTGTGGCGCCAAGAAGCGCATTACGGCAAAGTGCTTGACGGGAGACCGGCTCGCGGCGGGGCGAACGAGGGTCCGCGTCGCATATAACACCAAGTCCCTGTATATCCCATAATGTCACATACATTTTGCAGTTTTTATTTACCGACTTTCATTTACGCGTTTTTCACGCTTATACGTTTTTTTCATTTGGTCCCTTGAAAATCGTATAAGTGAAGTTTTACTGTAGTAATGATATTAAACAAAGGGTTGATTTTGTTTGTTATGTGATTAATAAGTATAGGACGAAATACGTATTTCTACGATTTCCAAAATATTCATGAATGATTCTTTCTGAATTGCGTGAACTAATTTAACATCTTCATCTATGTCAGTGAAGTGATGGTATTCTTCATACATATGATCACACATAGTATCTTTGTTTCCTACTGTTCATGTGTTCAGTATATCTTGTTATTGATTGTCCTATATAAACTTTGCTGAAAGCACTGCATAGCCATTGCTTGTAATTGTTAGGTTGGTTCTAAGCTACATCACTGAGTGGTCTGCTGTGAATCAATACCCTTGTAATAGAATTACGATCCCATAAATATGGTAATTTTACAAATTTAGAAATCATCTTTCTCTCCATCAATCTATCTTCCTTATTGTTCACAGCCACAGTATTTGAATAACATTTGTGTTGGATGTTGAGCTATGGGATATTTCACCAACATAAATTAACTCGCAATTTGTATTTAAATCAGAGTTAATTCAGCATGTGCATTTCACCAGAGCAAATTTCTCATTATTGTTTGACAAATGCTAACTGCTCATTTTTGGCCACTGAACTCCTTAAAGATCGGCTAAGGCCGATGGATACAGATGTTCAGGCCTACAGCAGCAGCAGATGTTTTAACTGATATTTGAGGACAACAATGAAGCGTATTAAAAGTTATTACAAACCCGAATGGCCTCATGAATTGCATTGAGGATAACCCATGCATTAACTCTCGTATTTTAAGTTAAATAGGAATTAACTAACTAATCGTTAATAAAGAGCTGGTGAAAACAACCCCAGATGTTAAAAAGATGAAAACTCCATTGTTGTTTAACCAACAAAAGGCACATTACATTGACGCACGACACCTGTGATGTGTTCCTGAATGGCTCGCAAACTAGATTCCTTATGAAGTGCGTAGCTCAAAAACCCTGGAGCAATTAATACTATTAACCTACCAAACTACAGTAAGTAAACTTCTTAACGATGAAACATATTGCAGTGATCTGCAAGTACTTGAATTTGAAATATATACAAACCTGCAGACCCAGTCCACTTTGAATACTCCTCCCAGAGCATTTGCCGATAGACCAGGAGGTAGTACCCATGATATAGGAGGAACATCTCTTCTAGACTCGCATTCCAGCCGTGCAAAACCTGTGGAACATGTTTATTGATATTGAATGCAGATACTATGCTGAAAAAATAAAACCATGTGTATTACATGTATACATCAGCTAAACTCATCCAAATTTAATATGACATAAATATTCTTGTAAGTAAACAAAATATCAAAATTAAAAAAGGCCCAACTCAACAAAAAGAAAAGAACTACTGTCGGGGAAATAAGTATAGATACTCGAGTTTAGAGGTCAATAAAACCTTTACCCTTAGTCTTACATAAGAACAACCTACACCAAAATTTTCCTTGTTTTATTTGACGTTTAACGATATAGAGTAAATATTTGCATTGTATCTAGTTAAAATTTTATAGCAGATTGAACAAAAAAAGTACCGGTTTTTCTTACCAAGTTTACGGAGCGCTCACTTAGAAAGACCATTACGTTAAAAGTATTGATCTGATCGTAACGAAACTTTAATACGTCTTAAAGGAACTTATTGTTAACGCGTACATGATCTTTTAATCTGATCTGACTTTACTTAAAATAGTTGTTGTGAATTTTGTAAAACAACTTTTTCTCGGGCCTGGGTGGTCATAGTAGTATGAAATATGGCTTGTTATGAGGCTCATAGCAATGCAAGTCTTAACGTAAAACTACATTTTATCTACTTGTGATTATCGATTTTATATGGATTGATATTTAATCGGACCATTGAGGGCGGCGATAGTACCGCAGTAGCCTGGAAAAGTTGCCAGTTGCTGCGCGCTCGTTCCTACGCACACCAAACTCTGACCTTTGTTCTTCGTTGAGTCATTAGCAACAAGCAGCAACTATCACTGTCTGTATTATCTATTGTTTGCACATCGATCAAGAAGCCAGCTAATCCGCAGTTAACGGAGGGAGAATTTGCCATGATTATAAGTGCAATATGTTTTTTTAGATGCGAGAGACAAAGTAATAATGATAAGAGGGTTTAGCAAATAGTATCCAAGTGTATTGGAAGGTCGATAGCCACGGTGAAGAGATGTGCCGCTGCAATTAAAGATATTCCACTTCCTCCCAGAATCCAAAAGTATGAAAGTATGACGAAAGCAGAGCTAATTATTCTCGCCAAACCTCACTTCAGGGCACCTAAAAAGAAGGTGGAACAGATAATCAAGAATGTTCGTCCTGACGTCGAACTCGTCTGGTTGCCAGTTGCTCATTGTGAGCTCAACCCCATAGAGCTGGTTTTGTCCTACGTGAAAAATAAAATAGCTAAAGTGAATATGAGTAACCAGGCGGCGAGAGGAAGATCAATGGAGGTGATGCGAGATCTCTGTAAAGAAGCCTTGAGGTCTGTAACACTGCAGGTATGGAAAAAATGCATCGAACACACCAAAAAAAATAGAGAAACATTACTGGGAAAAGGATTGGCTAACAGAAGACATCCACGTTGTTGAGCCACTTGTTATAAACTTAAATGACAGTTCATCTGATTCATCGGGCAGTGATTTTTCAGACAGTTAATAAGGGGGCAGTTTTATAATCTTATAATCTCAAAGTGTAAATTACTTCAAACAATTAATCTTATAATAATAGCTTATCAGCTGACACACCATTTTTAAACCTGCCAATGGAGGTCCAAAGCCCTCATTAAAAAAGGTGTTGGGAAATGTTTAACTTCTTGCGGAAATGAAATATAAGACACGTTTCTCTAACTTGTAGGCAAAATTAGCAGAGGCTATTAGCGCTGTACATAAGGGACGCATATTTCAGGATATAAAGAAGAATTAAATAGCTAAGTTAAATAGACGTGAATGATAGTGTATTTTATTTATTTTTTTTTTTTTTTTTTTCTTAATCGTATTACCCTCCAGGGTTGGCTATTCCCTCGGACTCCGCGATGGATCCCACATTTACCGCCTCCATTTTGAAACTTCGGGATCGGGTATACAACTGGGGTGTGTAACCAGCACTTCGCCCAGGCGGCCTCACCTGCAAAGCGAACAGGGACCTTATGAGGGATGGGAAGATTGGGAGGGATAGGCAAGGAAGAGGGAATGAGGCGGCCGTGGCCTTACGTTAGGTATCATCCCGGCATTTGCCTGGAGACGAAGTGAGAAACCACGAAAACCACTTCAAGGATGGCTGAGGTGGGAATCGAACCCCCCCCCCCCTCTACTCATTTGGAGCACCCAAGGCTGAGTTGACCCCGTTCCAATCCTTATACCAATTTTCAAATTTCGTGGCAGAGCCGGGAATCGAACCACGGACCTCTGGGGTAGCAGCTAAGCACACTCACCACTACACCACGGAGGCGAATATATATTATAATTTGTGAATTATAATTCGTCAATTTCACGTCTGGTTTTTAATTTATCTTAATTAACGTCATTTTTCAAGTCCTCGTACTGGAGCTCCTTCACCAAGATTTTACTCGTATAAAATATCTTCCTTGTCACGTGAATGACCCATGGTTTAACCCATAGACATTCACTTTATCTTTCCGTTTCTTTTATATACCGGTATTTCCACCACAGAATTTCAACTACCATAATATAGTTAAGTGAACACGGAACTGACCTTCATCCATTTTGCTGAATTATGATAAAATATTTGATGTAGTGTAATGGTGTGATAATTGCTTTGTATAACTTTGATAAAAGTTCAGTTTTATAAAATATTTGATAAAATTTATTTGATACATTTCTTTAGCAGTGTAATACCGGCCTAACACAAATTACAATACAACAACAACAGAAATTCACAGACCTTACGGCTTGGAACGCGCGCGTATTATGTTTCACAGGGCAACGTCGCACGAGTTTCCTCGACCGAGCGCAACGTTCCCGTCGCTTGCTACGATACATTCTTCTCACATAACCACCCGATTAAATATCAATCGATATAAAAGCAATTATCAAAAGTAGATAAAATGTAGTTTTACGTTAAGCCTTGCATTGCTATGAGCCTCATAACAAGCCATATTTCATACTGCTATGACCACCCAGGCCCGAGAAAAAGAGGTTTTACAAAATTCACAACAACTACTTAAAGAAACGTCAGATCAGATTAAAACTTCATATACGCGTTAACAGTAAGTTCCTTTAAGACTTATTAGAGTTTCGTAACGATCCGATCAATACTTTTAACGTAATGATCCTTCTAAGTGAGCGCTTCGTGAACTTGGTAAGAAAAACCGGTCCATTTTTTCTTCAATCTGCTATAAAATTTTAACGAGATACAATGCAAATATTTACTCTATATCGTTAAACGGCAAATAAAACAAGGAAAATTTTGGTGTAGGTTGTTCTTATGTAAGACTAAGGGTAAAGGTTTTATTGACCTCTAAACTCGAGTATCTATACTTATTTCCCCAACAGTAGAGTGAAAGCATAGACAGTGCACTCCCGATAATTCACGGTAATTAATGTACCAACTTCCGCGAATTATCCGCAGTTATGTTTTTAAGCCTAGTAAAAAGAAAACTATTGGTTAAAATATTGAAACGTATTTTTTTGAACAGGCAAAAAAATAATTCTAACAATTTGTAACATTGTATTGTAAAACACACTAGAGATATGTGGATTATGCCAACATTAATATCTTAAGAAAACAGACTTATCACTTTTTGTAACTTAGATCGTTCATTTTTTCTTTTAGATTGTACATTTCTGAAGAAAACAATATATCAGAATGAAATGCCAGCAAACGTTTGCTATGATGCGAGTGTAGTGGCGGTAATTTTCTCCCAGGATTTGACTGCATGAAGAGCATCCAGCAAACAACTCTCTCAGCGTCGCGCAAGCTTACGCCATCAGGCAATAATAGCTCTTTACAATACCCTGTCCACGCATCTACCCTTCACAACTCTCAGGTCAGCGACCTTTGGGTGTGGCTGTTGAGAAACGGAGAGTAGGTTCTGAGAGAAAGTGCATTCATCATTGTACTGTCTCGGCTTTGAAGATAAAAGAAATCTGTGCTATACCCCGTTCGGCAACATGCTCGTAAGTTTCTAAGATTGCAGCATTCTGGTAGCAGTGCGCAAGTAAAGCTAGTTTTACATCGCTGAAAAATGCAGTTAGTCTTCTCAAATCTCAATGATTTAGTCTAAACGCATCGTGTCACCATAGCGTGTGGAAGAGGAAGTGTGAGCTCTTCTCTAGACACCCATAAGCCAACTGAAGAGAGTGCTGGTCTTCCCGCTAGCAGCAGCACCACCATCGATTGAAACGGCAACAGACGATACTTGTTATTAATTGTGGTGTTTGAAGCCATATTTTCAGTGTTGCCTTAGTAAACAAGAGTTTAGTGCTTTTCAGTCGGTCAACACGAATGTACCCAAAAGAGATGGGTTATGCCCTAATCCTGAAATAAATTACATGAGATTAATAAAACACTAGGATGACCAGTTTCGATCGTCAAGCGATCATCATCAGATCCAATACACTTAGGCTATAAAATCTATGTTTGAAATACAGGTGAAAATATTTACAATATGTACAATTATTTAGTTGCAGTATTGGTACTGCAACTGTCAGTGTATGCTAAATGCAGTATATATGTTAGGTGAAATGCTAAATGGTGATGGCTATCCGGAGATTGTACTTTAGAGAGATTATATGGTTGTAAACTATGGTTAAACTATAAATTTTTTTTAGGCTAACTACTTATCTGATTGTCTTCCGTACTACAGCTATTCGCAGTTTCCGTGCTCACTTGAACTCGCTGTGCGGACGACTGCGGTGGTTATCTTAACGACTGGTTTTTCCCTGCCTTCCCCCCTGTCCCTACGTGCTGTGGGGAGTGATCGCGATGTGTTTATGTGAGGTGTTGCCAACCTAGATAAGATGTATGTTATTGAATGAGGTGGATCTACAACTATTAAAGACCGTGGATTAGTCCTCGCCACGCGTGGAGCATAACCCATTCGAACTAAGCGTTGACGGTCTTATGAGGACGTCCCGGCACCTTTAATACTGCCTCTAATATGGGCCTTGGTTTATTGCAGAAGAAAGGTACATCGTACACCTGATCCAGATAACATTTACCTATTAAAAAACCCCTAATTTCCCCCCTTTTTTTATCTAGCTTGGCTGTGTCGCTAAATTGTGTTTTGTTTCCGACAGGGTGTGTTTTTTAGTAGCGTGAAGAGGGGTGAGCTCTCCATGAACGTGTGTTCATTTAGATTGTTGGGATTGTTTCGTTTGGCTAGGTGTATCTCGATTGCTTCCTTTATGTCAAGAGCTCTGCCTTTCGATTCGTGATGGATTATTTTAAGGTCCGACTCTATGTTGGTAAAGCTATGCCCTGCGTCACACATATGTTCGCACACGGCTGAATGTGTTCCGTATCTTATCGCATTTCTATGTTCATTATAACGTGTGTCTACTCGCCTTCCACTCTGCCCGATGTAATTAGCTTGACAATCGGTGTCTTGGCACGTTATAGAATATACCCCTGACCTTGAATACGGGTCACGTTTATTTAGATTACTATTTAGGAGGTGCCTAGCGGTTGTGTTTTTCGTCGTGAAAGCTATCTTTATGCCTTGCTTTTTGAATAGGTTAGTGATTTTATATGTATTCGCATTCACATAGTTGAAACGCGCAAATTTTTTCTCATTACTGTCCGGTTTGGGAATCGTTTTATCTTTATTTTTATGTTTGGCTATAATTTGATTTATTTTGCTTGGCGAGAAGTTGTTTTCCTTTGCTATTTGCATAATAGTTCTTATTTCCTTATTATAGTTGTCTTTTGACATGGGTATGTTTAAAGCCCTGTGCACCATTGAATTGAAACCCGCTAGTTTGTGCGTACTGGGGTGATTAGACTGATTGTCGATTGCATGCGAGGTTTGTGTTGCTTTCCGGAATATGGAATATGAAAGGTCGTTGTCTTTACGTTCAATAGTTATATCGAGATAATTTATTTTCCGGTCTATTTCGGATTCCTTAGTGAATTTGATAGAATGGTGAAGGCTATTAATGGATTGGAGAATTGTTTCTTCGCTTGTTAGTTCAGTATCGTAGATGCAAATTACATCATCTACGTATCTTTTCCATATTACTATTCCCTTTGTTGAAGTCTTTTCTAAGAACGCATTTTCTAGTGCATTGATGAAGATGTCAGCGATTAACCCACTTAGTGGCGATCCCATTGCTAGGCCTTCTCTCTGTGTGTATATTTTATTGTCGAATTGAAACACGTTTTGGGTGAGAACGACCCTCAGTAATCTCACAATCTCTTCAATTTCTTTTACCGAATTGTTGGATTTTAAGTTGTTTTCGATAGTGTTGATTGCTTCAATAATCGGAATATTGGTGTACATGTTAGTTACGTCGAAGGATACTAGCCTGCAGCTAGGTTTCATTTGTAGGGTGTTCAATGCTGTTACTAGTTCTGTTGTGTTCTTTA
This sequence comes from Meconema thalassinum, assembly GCA_946902985.2. Classification (NCBI taxonomy): domain Eukaryota; kingdom Metazoa; phylum Arthropoda; class Insecta; order Orthoptera; family Tettigoniidae; genus Meconema; species Meconema thalassinum. The sequence continues at coordinate 881,040,171 of OX336389.2, read as the reverse complement.
CAGAGTTGTTTTTGTCGTTGGAAAGACGGCATTTTAAGATTTTTAGTAACTCTTTGCTGATTTTGTAATTAGGGGCATTCCTACAATTGACTATTGGTCTCATTGGGCATTCCTTTTTGTGTATTTTTGGTTGTCCCCTCAATGACGGTATTTTCGGGTTCATGTTTATTAGTTTTGATTTTTCAGCTTTGGTCAGTATGTATTCTGTTTCTTTTAGCGCACTTTTTATTTGTTTTTGGAATTTGTTGGTGGGGTCTTTTGTTAATTCCTTGATTTCGTTGTTGTTTAGGAATTCGACTGTTTTTTCAATGTATTCTGTTTTATTCAAAATTACTGTAGTGTTTCCCTTATCTGCTTTTGTGATGATTAAGTCATGTTCTTTTATTTTTTGTTTCAACGACTTTATTTCTTTGATTTGTTTGTTGTTTTGAATGTTATTGCTATCGCCCTCTCGTTTGAGGATTTTTTTGGCTTCGTTGGTGGCGAGATTTTTGGTTAATTCCCTGTCTTCTGCTGGGAGCTTGTGACTGGCTATCTCAATATCTGTGATTAACTGTTTTATATTGTGGTTCGTGTGTGCGTCTGTGCAGTTGTATTTCAAACCTTTGTCTAACATATTCATTTCACCTTGAGAAAAGGTTACGTTCGTTCTGTTGTTTACTCTGCTGTGGAAATTGAATTCATTGTTATTCGTGTGTTGTTCGTTAGATTGATGGTTCTGTGTTTCTCCTAGTTTTCTTAATTTATTTTCTAGCGTTTCATGCTTCCTCGTTGCTCTGATTTTGATGGTGTCATGTAGGTGTTCGGTGAAGCTGTCCCATTGGGCTGCGTGCCAGAAATTACTTAGTTGCAATTGAATGTCGTATAATTGTTGGTTAATTTTTTGCTTTCTTATGTATGCAAATCTTAATTCGTTTTTTATCCAAAGCGCTTTGGCTTGTTTAGTTGAAATGATCGAGGCTGGTGTGTTCGGTACGGTTTTAATTGGTACGTATTTAGGGGTGAGGTTTAGTTCTATACATTTTTTGTTGAACCAAATTGACTTGTCTAAATTCATGAGTTTAAGCCTGAGTGATTTGAATTTCTTGGCTTCACGATTTGCCTGACTAGCCGTGAACATTGTGGTGTTTGAAGCCATATTTTCAGTGTTGCCTTAGTAAACAAGAGTTTAGTGCTTTTCAGTCGGTCAACACGAATGTACCCAAAAGAGATGGGTTATGCCCTAATCCTGAAATAAATTACATGAGATTAATATACACACAGAGAGAAGGCCTAGCAATGGGATCGCCACTAAGTGGGTTAATCGCTGACATCTTCATCAATGCACTAGAAAATGCGTTCTTAGAAAAGACTTCAACAAAGGGAATAGTAATATGGAAAAGATACGTAGATGATGTAATTTGCATCTACGATACTGAACTAACAAGCGAAGAAACAATTCTCCAATCCATTAATAGCCTTCACCATTCTATCAAATTCACTAAGGAATCCGAAATAGACCGGAAAATAAATTATCTCGATATAACTATTGAACGTAAAGACAACGACCTTTCATATTCCATATTCCGGAAAGCAACACAAACCTCGCATGCAATCGACAATCAGTCTAATCACCCCAGTACGCACAAACTAGCGGGTTTCAATTCAATGGTGCACAGGGCTTTAAACATACCCATGTCAAAAGACAACTATAATAAGGAAATAAGAACTATTATGCAAATAGCAAAGGAAAACAACTTCTCGCCAAGCAAAATAAATCAAATTATAGCCAAACATAAAAATAAAGATAAAACGATTCCCAAACCGGACAGTAATGAGAAAAAATTTGCGCGTTTCAACTATGTGAATGCGAATACATATAAAATCACTAACCTATTCAAAAAGCAAGGCATAAAGATAGCTTTCACGACGAAAAACACAACCGCTAGGCACCTCCTAAATAGTAATCTAAATAAACGTGACCCGTATTCAAGGTCAGGGGTATATTCTATAACGTGCCAAGACACCGATTGTCAAGCTAATTACATCGGGCAGAGTGGAAGGCGAGTAGACACACGTTATAATGAACATAGAAATGCGATAAGATACGGAACACATTCAGCCGTGTGCGAACATATGTGTGACGCAGGGCATAGCTTTACCAACATAGAGTCGGACCTTAAAATAATCCATCACGAATCGAAAGGCAGAGCTCTTGACATAAAGGAAGCAATCGAGATACACCTAGCCAAACGAAACAATCCCAACAATCTAAATGAACACACGTTCATGGAGAGCTCACCCCTCTTCACGCTACTAAAAACACACCCTGTCGGAAACAAAACACAATTTAGCGACACAGCCAAGCTAGATAAAAAAAGGGGGGAAATTAGGGGTTTTTTAATAGGTAAATGTTATCTGGATCAGGTGTACGATGTACCTTTCTTCTGCAATAAACCAAGGCCCATATTAGAGGCAGTATTAAAGGTGCCGGGACGTCCTCATAAGACCGTCAACGCTTAGTTCGAATGGGTTATGCTCCACGCGTGGCGAGGACTAATCCACGGTCTTTAATAGTTGTAGATCCACCTCATTCAATAACATACATCTTATCTAGGTTGGCAACACCTCACATAAACACATCGCGATCACTCCCCACAGCACGTAGGGACAGGGGGGAAGGCAGGGAAAAACCAGTCGTTAAGATAACCACCGCAGTCGTCCGCACAGCGAGTTCAAGTGAGCACGGAAACTGCGAATAGCTGTAGTACGGAAGACAATCAGATAAGTAGTTAGCCTAAAAAAATTTTATAGTTTAACCATAGTTTACAACCATATAATCTCTCTAAAGTACAATCTCCGGATAGCCATCACCATTTAGCATTTCACCTAACATATATACTGCATTTAGCATACACTGACAGTTGCAGTACCAATACTGCAACTAAATAATTGTACATATTGTAAATATTTTCACCTGTATTTCAAACATAGATTTTATAGCCTAAGTGTATTGGATCTGATGATGATCGCTTGACGATCGAAACTGGTCATCCTAGTGTTTTATTAATCTCATGTAATTTATTTCAGGATTAGGGCATAACCCATCTCTTTTGGGTACATTCGTGTTGACCGACTGAAAAGCACTAAACTCTTGTTTACTAAGGCAACACTGAAAATATGGCTTCAAACACCACAATGTTCACGGCTAGTCAGGCAAATCGTGAAGCCAAGAAATTCAAATCACTCAGGCTTAAACTCATGAATTTAGACAAGTCAATTTGGTTCAACAAAAAATGTATAGAACTAAACCTCACCCCTAAATACGTACCAATTAAAACCGTACCGAACACACCAGCCTCGATCATTTCAACTAAACAAGCCAAAGCGCTTTGGATAAAAAACGAATTAAGATTTGCATACATAAGAAAGCAAAAAATTAACCAACAATTATACGACATTCAATTGCAACTAAGTAATTTCTGGCACGCAGCCCAATGGGACAGCTTCACCGAACACCTACATGACACCATCAAAATCAGAGCAACGAGGAAGCATGAAACGCTAGAAAATAAATTAAGAAAACTAGGAGAAACACAGAACCATCAATCTAACGAACAACACACGAATAACAATGAATTCAATTTCCACAGCAGAGTAAACAACAGAACGAACGTAACCTTTTCTCAAGGTGAAATGAATATGTTAGACAAAGGTTTGAAATACAACTGCACAGACGCACACACGAACCACAATATAAAACAGTTAATCACAGATATTGAGATAGCCAGTCACAAGCTCCCAGCAGAAGACAGGGAATTAACCAAAAATCTCGCCACCAACGAAGCCAAAAAAATCCTCAAACGAGAGGGCGATAGCAATAACATTCAAAACAACAAACAAATCAAAGAAATAAAGTCGTTGAAACAAAAAATAAAAGAACATGACTTAATCATCACAAAAGCAGATAAGGGAAACACTACAGTAATTTTGAATAAAACAGAATACATTGAAAAAACAGTCGAATTCCTAAACAACAACGAAATCAAGGAATTAACAAAAGACCCCACCAACAAATTCCAAAAACAAATAAAAAGTGCGCTAAAAGAAACAGAATACATACTGACCAAAGCTGAAAAATCAAAACTAATAAACATGAACCCGAAAATACCGTCATTGAGGGGACAACCAAAAATACACAAAAAGGAATGCCCAATGAGACCAATAGTCAATTGTAGGAATGCCCCTAATTACAAAATCAGCAAAGAGTTACTAAAAATCTTAAAATGCCGTCTTTCCAACGACAAAAACAACTCTGTAAAGAACACAACAGAACTAGTAACAGCATTGAACACCCTACAAATGAAACCTAGCTTCAGGCTAGTATCCTTCGACGTAACTAACATGTACACCAATATTCCGATTATTGAAGCAATCAACACTATCGAAAACAACTTAAAATCCAACAATTCGGTAAAAGAAATTGAAGAGATTGTGAGATTACTGAGGGTCGTTCTCACCCAAAACGTGTTTCAATTCGACAATAAAATATACACACAGAGAGAAGGCCTAGCAATGGGATCGCCACTAAGTGGGTTAATCGCTGACATCTTCATCAATGCACTAGAAAATGCGTTCTTAGAAAAGACTTCAACAAAGGGAATAGTAATATGGAAAAGATACGTAGATGATGTAATTTGCATCTACGATACTGAACTAACAAGCGAAGAAACAATTCTCCAATCCATTAATAGCCTTCACCATTCTATCAAATTCACTAAGGAATCCGAAATAGACCGGAAAATAAATTATCTCGATATAACTATTGAACGTAAAGACAACGACCTTTCATATTCCATATTCCGGAAAGCAACACAAACCTCGCATGCAATCGACAATCAGTCTAATCACCCCAGTACGCACAAACTAGCGGGTTTCAATTCAATGGTGCACAGGGCTTTAAACATACCCATGTCAAAAGACAACTATAATAAGGAAATAAGAACTATTATGCAAATAGCAAAGGAAAACAACTTCTCGCCAAGCAAAATAAATCAAATTATAGCCAAACATAAAAATAAAGATAAAACGATTCCCAAACCGGACAGTAATGAGAAAAAATTTGCGCGTTTCAACTATGTGAATGCGAATACATATAAAATCACTAACCTATTCAAAAAGCAAGGCATAAAGATAGCTTTCACGACGAAAAACACAACCGCTAGGCACCTCCTAAATAGTAATCTAAATAAACGTGACCCGTATTCAAGGTCAGGGGTATATTCTATAACGTGCCAAGACACCGATTGTCAAGCTAATTACATCGGGCAGAGTGGAAGGCGAGTAGACACACGTTATAATGAACATAGAAATGCGATAAGATACGGAACACATTCAGCCGTGTGCGAACATATGTGTGACGCAGGGCATAGCTTTACCAACATAGAGTCGGACCTTAAAATAATCCATCACGAATCGAAAGGCAGAGCTCTTGACATAAAGGAAGCAATCGAGATACACCTAGCCAAACGAAACAATCCCAACAATCTAAATGAACACACGTTCATGGAGAGCTCACCCCTCTTCACGCTACTAAAAAACACACCCTGTCGGAAACAAAACACAATTTAGCGACACAGCCAAGCTAGATAAAAAAAGGGGGGAAATTAGGGGTTTTTTAATAGGTAAATGTTATCTGGATCAGGTGTACGATGTACCTTTCTTCTGCAATAAACCAAGGCCCATATTAGAGGCAGTATTAAAGGTGCCGGGACGTCCTCATAAGACCGTCAACGCTTAGTTCGAATGGGTTATGCTCCACGCGTGGCGAGGACTAATCCACGGTCTTTAATAGTTGTAGATCCACCTCATTCAATAACATACATCTTATCTAGGTTGGCAACACCTCACATAAACACATCGCGATCACTCCCCACAGCACGTAGGGACAGGGGGGAAGGCAGGGAAAAACCAGTCGTTAAGATAACCACCGCAGTCGTCCGCACAGCGAGTTCAAGTGAGCACGGAAACTGCGAATAGCTGTAGTACGGAAGACAATCAGATAAGTAGTTAGCCTAAAAAAATTTTATAGTTTAACCATAGTTTACAACCATATAATCTCTCTAAAGTACAATCTCCGGATAGCCATCACCATTTAGCATTTCACCTAACATATATACTGCATTTAGCATACACTGACAGTTGCAGTACCAATACTGCAACTAAATAATTGTACATATTGTAAATATTTTCACCTGTATTTCAAACATAGATTTTATAGCCTAAGTGTATTGGATCTGATGATGATCGCTTGACGATCGAAACTGGTCATCCTAGTGTTTTATTAATCTCATGTAATTTATTTCAGGATTAGGGCATAACCCATCTCTTTTGGGTACATTCGTGTTGACCGACTGAAAAGCACTAAACTCTTGTTTACTTGTTATTAATGCGCGTACATATGTGTTAAGTTATCGGAATTTTTATTGCTCTCTGTTGTCACAGTTCGGCAGCTTATATTAAAGTGTTCATGAGTGAGTAGTGTGAGTTGTGTTATGTCTTACCGTCTACTTTACTACATACCTATTCTGCCTTGAGACAGCGTGTTTCAGTGCGCGCAATATGCCAACGTATTTCATACCCAGCTGTAGATCCGGATATCGATAGTCTTCAGGTAGGCAAAGAATGTTTAGTGTACCATTTAGCTAGATACATTGTGCGAAATATTTCATAAGTGACGCAGTATTAATTATGCCCACCTTTCCTCCATGGAAAACCAACTGATATTGTAGCTGCTTCGCTAAAACTTCTTAAAGATTAAGGTTCTACACAAAGCGGTACATATCCAACCGCGAAGGCCTGGGTTTGATTCCCGGTTCTGGCAGGAAATTTAATTCTCATCTGAGGGCTGGAACGGGGCACACTCAGCCCCATGAGGCAAAACTAAGAAGAGGCGGGTTTGATTTCCAACTCAGCCATCCTAAAAGTGGTTTTCCATGGTTTAACACTTCTACCCCAGGCAAATGCCAGGATGGTTCCTAAATAAGGCCAAGGCCGCCTCCTTCCGAATCATCATCTGAATTACAACTACACATACTAATAAAGCCATCACAATAACACAGGTTGTATGTATGTCTACCCCATATTATTCCCTGGGTCGGGGATGAGATGCGATGAATTTCTATGGAGTGGATGGTTTTTACGGCTGGATGCCCTTCCTGACACTTCATGAGAGGAGTTAATGAGAGATATTAATTTAGATTAATGAAACTGGGCAAGGATGTGAAAGAAAGCGTCCGTGGCCTGTCAGAAGGTACCATCCCAGTATTTGCCCGAGTTGAAAATGGGGGAAACCACGGAAAACCATTTCAAGGATGGCCGACGGCGGGGCTCGAACCCACGTCAACCGAGTCCGCCGAGAGCTTGGCTCGCATGGCCTAACGCTGCGCTGTAGCGAGCGTAACTACCGCTGTCGGTCACAGGTCACAATAACACAGGTTATCAGACAAATTCCATACCGAAATATACGGGGCTACATGACCATGATGTCGCAAAGCCTCTACATGAATCAACAACATATCTAACGTACGGCATGCATCAGAAAGTGTTTATAACATGTTGTTTCGAGTGGAAAAGCTTGTGTTGTAACTTTGGTAGTTTTATTCTTATTTATCAAGTATGCGGTTCTATATATGTAAGGTGCTGTCACCTGCCCTTTATGCTTTCAGATTGTCTAAAACTCGCGCCATGTTCGCAAATGTTTAGTTTGCGCGGTTCCGCTATTGCCATCCATGTACATCAGTTCGTTGTTATTATTAAACTCACATCAGTTCGCTTTGCTTATATATCTCCGGTTTCCTTATATCCTCTTACAGGTTATGGGTCCAGATTCGCGAGACTAAACGCGCAAATAACAAATCGTAATTAATCGTATAAACATGCCAGAAGTTAACCTCAAAAATGAACGCCGGAAGTATTGGGAGAATTGAACCCCTCGGTAAGGATAATTTCGACACGTGGGCCGTGCAGATGCAGGCTATCCTCATTACGGGCGATTTGTGGGAATTCGTTGGCGGGAATTCTACGAAACCAGAACCAACGGCTGGAAATGCAAACGCGGCGGCAATTCAAGAGTGGGACAAGAAGGATCAAAAAGCTCGGTCGCTGATCATTTTGTCGATGTCGCCAAGTGAAATAAAGCAAGTCAACAATTGTGACACGGCACGTGATACATGGCAACGACTGAAACAGATCTACCAATCCCAGGGACCGGCTCGGAAGGCGACCTTACTAAAAAGGCTAACCTTACAAAAATTGGCAGACGATGGCGACATGCGTGACCATCTGAACGATTTCTTCGACACCGTGGACAAATTGGGATATATGAACATCACGATCAATCCGGAATTGTTGACATTTATGCGTTTATACAGTCTGCCGGCACGGTTCGAAAACTTTAGGTGTGCAATAGAGACACGTGACAACCTACCAACTCCCGAGGCTCTTTGGACCAAAATCATCGAAAAGGATGACGCACGAAAATCGAGCACACAAGGTGAAATAGCGGGAGCTATGTTCGTCAAGAAGAAGACTGGTCCAGGTAACAAGAACTATAAGAAACTAACACCCAAACTAAACAACAACAGTGAAACAGAAGGAGGTGGATCCGAGTTCCGGTGCTGCGTGTGCTAAAAGCAAGGTCATCGAGCCAGCCAGTGCAGATTTAAACAAAGAGATCCATCGAAGAACAAAGGTAAAGACAGTTCTAATACTCAATCGGCAAATTTCACTCGAGAACTATGCTTACAGGCGAGCAGTGGCGTACGCAGAATATGGTGTCTCGAAAGTGTCGCCACTTCACATATCTGTGGCGACCCTGCGATTTTTTCGAAGATCGATGAATCACGAAGGGGTGTGGTGAAATTGGCTGATGATTCAACGGCAGAGATCGTGGGAAAAGGCAGTGTTCGGTTATCTACCCGCATTGCGAACGAAGAGATAGATGTCTCTCTCTCAGATGTTTCTCACGTTCCCGACCTCAGGACAAACTTGCTGTCGGTGGGAAAGATCACGGACCACGGCCACGAGGTGATTTTTGACAAGGAAGGTGCAGTCGCCATGAACGAAAAAGGTGAAGTCTTGATGCGAGCTGAGAGGAAGAATAACCTATATTACGTCAGTGAGAGTCAAGAACGTGCAAATATGGCTGCATCGCCCAAATTAATTGATCTAAAATTGCTAAACCGTCGGCTCGGGCATGTCAACGTGGGCAACATCTTGGTAGCTGTGAGAAAAGGGAGGGTTTCTGGCGTTGAGCTGAGGAATCCATCGACGACTCTGGACTGTAGAGTCTGCCTCGAGGGGAAGATGTCTAGGACGCAGTTTCCAAAGAAATCCGATCGACGGACGGAGCTACTCGATTTGATCCACACGGACGTATGTGGACCGATGCCGACTCCATCTATGGGAGGTTCAAGGTACCTCTTGGAATTCATCGACGATCACTCTCATTAGTGTGAAGTGAGGTTTCTGAAGGCAAAATCAGAGGTCTACGAAGCTACCGTCGAATACGTTACCAGGATGGAGAATCAGAAAGGAAAACTGGTAAAGATGATCCAGTCTGACAACGGCAGGGAATACCTGAATCGAGAGTTCGACAACTACCTGAAGAAGCGCGGAATCACAAGACGCCTCACAGTCCCTCACAACCCTGAACAAAACGGGAAGTCGGAGAAGATGAATAGGACTTTGATGGAGACTGCCAGGTGCATGTTGTTCGACGCCGGATTACCTCACCGCTTCTGGGCGGAAGCAGTGAATACTGCAAATTACATCCGTAATCGCCTGCCATCAAAAAGTATCGGAGGCAAAACACCGTACGAATTGTCGACAGTAGAGATTCCCGACATCTCGCAATTCAGAACGTTTGGAAGCAAGGTTTACTTCCTGGACAGGGATCCCGAAAAGGGAAACTGGATCAACGCGGCAGAGAAGGCGTGTTCATGGGCTACTCCGAAGAAACCAAGGGCTTTCGCATATACTCCCCTGACAAAGACAAAGTTTTGATTAGCCGAGATGTAAAATTCTTCGAAAATGAAAAGCCACTGGAAGAGACTAGGATGGAGCGCCAGGAATCCTCGAAGCAAGGTATTTGTTGGGAGCTATTCTTTGCAGAACCACCGCCGCAATCACCAAGAGAAAAAGATCAACCAGCTGTCGTGGAGGAACCAGTCTCTCAACCCGAAATCGGAGAAGAAGATGAACCTTTCCTGGGTTTCGATGTGACGCCAGTGGATGATCATGATAGAACGACTGTCGAAACATCCGATACTACGCCTCAATTGATGCAAGGACCTGGTCGACCCAAGATTCTGCGAACTGGAAAAAGGGGAAGACCGAAGAAACTTTTTCAAACAAATCTCCAAGATGTGGAGGAGCAAGAAGAAGACTAGGAGATTTTTCTAGCAGAGATTCCATTCAAGGAGGCAATAACAGGACCAAACTCTAACGAGTGGCATGGTGCCATGGTCATGGAAAGGGAATCTATCCTGAGAAACAATACATGGGTGCTGGTGGATCCTCCCCGTGATGCCAAAGTCATCGGAAGCCGGATGGTGCTGCGCGACAAACTAAAACCTGATGGAACACTTGAGAAGAGGAAGGCCAGGCTGGTGGCTCAAGGTTTCAACCAGGAGTATGGAATCAACTACTTTGTTACGTTCGCACTGGTGGCGCGAATGGAATCAATTCGATTGATGGTTTGTCTCGCTGCCAAGCTCGGTGTAAAAATCAGACAGAACGATATCACAACGGCTTATCTGTATGGTGACCTAGACGAGGAAATATTCATGAAACAACCGAAGAACTTCAGGGAGATGTTAGAGAGCATTGCAATGTCTGGAACTGACAACGAAACCAAGGAGAAGGCCAAGAACATGCTTCGCCAGTTGCAGGGAGGCGACAAGGTCTGCTTACTACAAAAATCACTGTATGGATTGAAACAGGCCGGTAGAAACTGGTATGCCAAGCTGCGTGAGGTCTTGAGGAAGTGCGGTGCCAAACCAACCGCATCGGATCCGTGTCTATTCCAAATTGGTTCCGGAAATAACATAACTTTGATTGCCGTTTACGTTGACATGATGGTGCTGTCAAAATGCAAAAAGACGATCGCCGAGATTTCCCGAGTCCTGAGTAAAAATTTCAAGGTCAAGGACTTAGGATTGGCCATACACTTCCTAGGCATCGAACTAATCCAGGAGACCGGATGTATAGCCATGCTACAGCAAGGTTACATTGAAGAGCTTCTCCAACGCTACGAGATGGCAGACTGCAACCCTGCAGTCACACCACTCGACCCTGGAACGAAATTGAGAAAAAATGAGAATCCCAGTACTGACGAGTTGAAGTTGCCTTACCGCGAATTGGTAGGCGCGCTGACATATCTGTCGACAACTACACGCCCGGACATTTCGTTCGCTGTCAGCTACCTGGGACAGTTCAACAATTGCTTCGGAGTCGAACATTGGAAAACTGCCAAGAGAGTGCTGCGGTAGTTGAGGGGGACTTCGAACATCGGACTGATCTACGAAGCAGACACCGAACCGATCCAAGGATTCGTCGACGCCAACTGGGGAAGCTGCCAAGAAGATAGGAGGTCCTACACAGGGTACGTGTTCCTGCTCGGCGGATGCCCTATATCGTGGGACTCAAGAAAACAAAGAACCGTGGCCCTTAGCCCCACGGAGGCCGAGTACATGGCGTTGTCAGAGTGCGCCAAGGAAGCTGTGTACTTACGTCAATTTCTGCTGGAGTTAGGCTTCAAAGACTTAGCCACTATGTTCATCTTTTGTGATAATCAAAGTGTAATTAATTTGGCAAAGAACACGATGTATCACAGTAGAAGCAAACATATTGGTATCAAACATCACTTTGTTCGTGAAGACTTTGAGTGTAAATTTTTAGTTTTGAAGTATATCTCTACGAACGATCAAGTTGCTGACTTTCTCACGAAGAGTTTAAGTCGAATGAAACATGAACGTTGCTTGAAGTTTGCTGGTTTGGAGAGTGTAAAGATTGTATGAACCTCTACTTGAGGGGAAGTGTTGTAACTTTGGTAGTTTTATTCTTATTTATCAAGTATGCGGTTCTATATATGTAAGGTGCTGCCACCTGCCCTTTATGCTTTCAGTTTGTCTAAAACTCGCGCCATGTTCGCACATGTTTAGTTTGTGCGGTTCCGCTATTGCCATCCATATACTGCCCCCGTAAATTGAATTATACTGAGACCACGGTGGCTGTATTGGCATATGTGAAAAAAGTTATGGCTGTCATAGTTGTGACGTGTATATTCATGACGTAGGCACGGATGACGCAGACTTCATGCAAGTAGGCTGGTTGAGCTGAGATTCTTGGTGACGTCATGATTTTGTTCGAGAAGGATCTGAGATTTACGACGCAGTCGCAGGGAGGCAAGGAATTGTGCTGAGGAAGAAGTTACGCTATTGGAGGAGAGGCTCGAACCAATGAATGATAGCTTGGAGGGAGACTGAGATTACTGAAACTACCATTTTTAATTACTTTTGGAATGCAGAATTGTGGAAAACTATTTTCAGTTATGGCATTGATTTGGAATTTTGAAGAAATTAATTATGAGTTTTTGAAATTTGAAAATCCGTCAAGTATAGCCAAAGTTAGAACTTCTAGCAATGACGGAGGAACAAGCTATGGTAGGGATGGATACGCCCCTTAAGAAGTTGATAAAAGGCCTTGCACAGCAGAGAGGAAGTTCTCATGTCTCATGTCTCAAGGCTCTCATGGCTCATTTTTCTGATTCTCATATTGTCAGACTTCGAGTTATTCAGTGAAGCAAGTCGTCATTAGCACGTGTGGCAGAGCCCACAGCATCGAACAAGCATTGAGCGTGCAGCAGTACAATTTTACGGTTACTGAAACTAGGCGAAGTTGGAGCGCACACATAAACGAGTCTACAAGATTATCTATCAAGAGTTAGCTACTGCATTTATGCTAATTCAATTGTGCATTACAATATTGAGGCGTGTACGAAAGTTGAACATTTTCACTATTATACTTTGGAAGATATTCGCATTTTAAGACTGCAGACAAAAGTGATTTTCTCGACACCTGAGAAGCACTTTTATAATACCACATTCTACGCTACGGCTGACACTTGTATTGCAACCGTGATACTGAAGATTACATTTGGTGATATAACGCTACATTCTACAATGGAACTATATAATCTGGCAGTACTTTCGACTATTATTATAACGGAAGTGGAGATGGAAGACTAAAACTTTAATGCAATTGGGACATATATCAATGGAGTGAAATAGCAGCATGGAGCTTCGTTAATCGTCATTCTACAAAAGCGAGCATGTAGTGAACATCCAACTACACTCATGCATCGTAATCCATCGCTGAATTACATCAAATGGCAGTGGAAATATCTTCATACTCCACAATTATGAACATTTCTGCGGAAATAATTGCAATAAACTTCATGGCGAATTTCTACCAGAACTTCAGGGAACTTTCAAGAGAGGCCAGGGTGGACCCGGCTCACACAGAAGAGTTTTGCCAGAAGGATGTCTATCGTCTATACGGAGCAGTGCGATTTCCGGAGGAGGAAGCAGTTCTATTCTCCAAGGGCGCAGGTTCCAGGTTCGAGGTCTGAGCACATCTTTACGGTGGTGAAATGGAACCAACAGCAGTCTTCTTTGGAAATTTTCCTCTAGAACTTCAATCAACAGATAAGGTAGTCGTGAACGTTTCTTGATTTATTTGAGCCTTTTAGCGATATCTGAGCAACCATTTTTCCCATATTTTCTGTCCCATATATTTTGCCCCATATTCTTGCTTGATATTTCTGTACTCTGTACACTTTGCTGATTTATGCCTTTTTCTACGATTTATTGAGACATTATTATATCATTGGCATATTTATATAATTTTGGATCAGTTGAGACTGATAATATATATTCTTTCAGTAATTTGCATATTTTTGTAGTCACGATTTGACTGTAAAGTTAACGATTTTCTATGGCAAATTTGAATTCAGACAGCGTGTCATTTTATTAAAGTAATTCTATTCAGTAAATTACATTGACCAATTTTCTGTCATCCTCAAGAAAGAAGAATGATTAAAAGATTTTAGAGCGTTAAAATCTACTACTTTATCGACGATCTTAGAAATACTAGTCGTTTTATGAACATGATTGCAACATAGACATTTATCGTCAATTCTGAAATACCATTGCATTATAGACAATTTTATGAAATATGAACTTTGATTACGATTTATTGAGTACACTATAGTAATGAACATTTGATAGGAGTTTTTCTCAATTGTAGATTGGAACAATAATGTTTGTAGTCCACAGTCTAATTGTATTCTATTCGACTATTTATGCAGTTTAGATGAACTTTGATTGAAGATAGTATTTTTATACTGCGATACTTTGATGATATTAATCTCAATTTTGATAGACCAGGGAGGCGAGTCTTGTCGTATTTGATATTAAATTTATTTGTGACTGGCAAAATTTTTACTTCATATCGATTCATGAATGAAACCCACGAAGGTTAAATATAATAACAGTTTTCGATACAATTGATGAATATAAGAATTTTTAAAGAGGAACTATGGATGTATAATCGTTAGTTCAGTGGACGTGTAAAAGTCGCTGATGAATAATGCCCTGTAATAAGTGAAGGAGGTTCCCACAGTAATATTGATGATTATGATGAATTTATAAGTGGAGGTTTTTTGTGTGTATTGTGGAAGATTTTGATGCCATATATAATGAGATATATGATGAATTATGGGCCAATTTTGGTGCAATTTTGTGCAATTTTGTGCGTTTTGAGCGAGGTATTTTTCCGCTGAGTGTATTGTTCAGGTCCATTGAAAATTATTCATGTGAAGTTACTGTTAAAATTAACAAGAGTGTTTAAATAATTTGAGATAACGATTTTGAATGGAGGTTACCGTCACAAATCTTATTAAACCTGAATCTAAAATTTAAATATAACTAACCTTCATTGGTCGATTATATCACCACGATTTAAGTAATTATCAACCGGATAAACGTGTGGTTTAATGTATTTCTAATATAAATAATATAAATAATGTAAATAACTATGTAAATATCTTTAATAATAATTTGAAACGAACGGGATTAATAGAGGCGTGTATAAATTTTTCAATTGTCGTTTGACAATGTTATAAACAATTAAAATGTTATAAATAATTAATTAACATTTTGTTATAAACATTAAGCGTTTTCGTTATTATACTCTAAACAACGCTAGTTAAACAATTGGAATATACAATTAAATAAGTTTTGGGATTATTAGAGTAATCCATTGATATTTGAACGGAGCATTTAAAAGATTTGCGTGATAATATTTGAGTTGAGATGTGAACATTTAAAGTGTTTTGAAAAGGAGCTAGGCTCTGAGGTAACTAGCATATGCTAACATTGTTTGGACAGGTGCGTCCATTTGACGAAGCAAGCATGCGACACGGTGCAGGGTGTATTGCAGGTGGCCAGATAACTGAATGATAGAGGCCAAGGTCATCTACATAGCAGCCTTGCGGTTATAAATAAAATGTGAAGTTCATGAACAAGGAAACAAATGCTTTATGTCTCGTCCCAGCTCCCTTATCCATTCCAAAGTGCATTGTTGTTATTACGTTCTTTTGAGCTAGAGAAAGCTGAATTTTTGTATGTGAAGTCTACAAGTCCTACAGGAGGACATGATTGCATTGACAATGGCTTCTGATTGCCACGTATATTTTGTTGTTAAATTTTGTTAAATTTTTTTTTTTTCTTTATGTGAAATAAATTATTGTGCAGTTTAAATTTTCTTGTTTCCGTCTTGGTTCATTTTAAATATCGTGGTGGAGGTTATTGTGAGGGCATACTATTAAGTGATCCAGTTGAAAACCCAGACCCGAGATTAAATTGAATAGGTAAGTAAAAGGTAAGTATGAACCCCCGTATATTTTGGTGTGTTCCACAATAATTTCATGTTAACTACTGTGCTCTAATCTCGGTAGTATCTGTCAGTGCCATTTTCATTGATGTAGCTGTGCCGGTGCGATTGATTATTGGCAATCCGATTGAAGGGGCGGATATCTGACAGCCTACTATCCGGATTATCGGGGACAATACATCAGTTCGTTATTATTATTAAACTCACATCAGTTCGCTTTGCTTATATATCTCTGGTTTCCTTATATCCTCTTACAGTTTGTACAGGAAAAAATTATCATATGCTAATAGTTTATGGGGGATGTATTTTTTGAGTGTATACATAGTTTAGAATCTATTAAAGTGAAGCCATGAGATCATTGTCTTGTTTATGTAACCTAAACTAACTTGTACTGTATTCCACTACTTGAAATGCCGATTCTACTTCCGCACAAAGGAGATACTTACGTCCAAGTCAGCAAAATCATCTAGAAAATAATCCAAAGTGCCCAGTTGCTGAAATCGACTTTCAACGTGAGTTCTATGCTTCGGTTTCGTACATAGCCAGAACCAGTAGTACACGCCTCTGGATCGCGGGACTTGGCGACACGAACTTGCGGCACAGGCGTTACCAGTTCCATCTATGCGGCGGTCCACAGTAACTCGTGAAAATCCTACACTTCCTCTTCTATACGCTATGGTATCAGGTTAAAAATCTTTTAAACGACGCAGATTATTTTAATTAGCGGGTTGAATAGTTTCTGTATGAATTACTATTTTAAAAAAATAAAATAGTCTTGGAGACCTACGAATTAACCGCAAAGCAAATTATCTGCACGCGAATTATTGGGAGTACACTGTACAGTGAAATCTCATTTATTTGTCCATTGCACTAATACGTCATTTCTCTCATTTCATTTCTTTGCTTTCTCTATTAAAATTTAACTCTATTAAAATTTAACTCTGTTAAATATTTTTTGTTTATATATTCTCTCACTTATACACTACTATTTTTCGGCATGTGCCTCTGAAATATTCTGATTTGTATGTGATCAAAAGCATGTGTTCTAGGCTGCTGTGTTCAATATCCTGCAGTACGATAACAACTGCATGGTGTCTGTTTCCTCCTGTTGTTCAAACCAGTCAATGCACTTGGACAGCACCATTTCTGCTCCAGTATAACTTATTTACATGAAGTGTTCATCCACATCCTCCGCTTGATTTTCAATCACACAATCATTTTCGTTCAAAGCACTTGATACCAATTTGTTATCATTTAGTACCTCAAACCTCCATCAAAATTATTTCAGCTTCTTTGTCGTCGACACATTCCACGTTACTTTCAACGTTAATCTTGTGCTGGCTTACGCCAGAACTATTCATAGAACCACATGCTCATGCATTTCATTCAAGTTAACTATATATAGTACCCAAACACACTGTTGAGTAACACTGCAAACGAAATGCATACAAAACCTATTTTTAAATATCACACACTAGTTTAAGCTCTTAAACACCAGACATAACTAACAGAACAATGACCACACACTTTTGTCAATTACTTTTACAACGAACCTACGCGCAACAAGCAGATAGATCTGTAAACAAACAACAAAGAACAATCAACTGTGCAGAACTATGCTCAGAATTGTTTTTATTGAGATGTAATGCAAAACAATGGCTCTGACTGGTGGTAGACCTACATCAAAGACGATATTAAAGAAATGTACTTTCCACATGTTACGAGACCCATTTGAATAAAAAATATATCAATCATCATGCTATTTTAGTTTTCTATTCAAAATTTTCATTTCAGTGACTTAACAGCTAAAGGTGTAACTGATAAGTATGCTTCCTATGTAATCAAATGATCTTAACTTTCTTGTACAGGGTCATTATCAATGTGCGGCCCTAATAAACACGACAACCTAAGCCGGCTGGGACTGACGCAAATCGAGGGCGCACATATCCGGTTCAGCCGGTGGTGGCTTACACTTTTACCAAACATGTTCAATGATGTGTACTTACAGTGCTCATAGGCGATGCTGAAAATGTCCTCCCTTTCTTGTAACACACACCCGACATCTTCTGATGAAAGAATGTCTGTCAACTCTTTTATTATTTACGGAGCCTGTTTTCTTGAATCGCTTAGCAAGCCTCCTAATTGTACTGGTATTAGGCACAGGTCTTCCTGGAAACTTTATTCGAAATTTTCGTCTCGTTTCAGAACAAGATTTTCTGCTTTTCATATACGAATTATGGATATACACACGTTCGCGCAATGTGAATTGGTGTCTAGGCATGACCAACAATCACAGTACTTACAATACTGTACTCACCAAATATGCAACACTAACGTGTAAGCTTTGCAGATACACGTCCATATGAATAACAAAATACGTGTGAACTAATAATATGAGTTAGCAGAGCGCGCCAACCACCGGCTGAACCGCGTATGCGAGCCCGCCATCTGCGAGGAACATATAAATGGAAGAGTAGTATTGCAACAACTTCAATCCACTAACGTCACTACCGGTACTGAAACAACGACGAAATTAGTTTCCAATTCCAACCTCATTATTATAACAACGTTTATCTAAAATTCAACAGAGCGCTTCTAGAGAGGGGTCAATTGAAGCATGAACATCAGGAACGATCTGGTTCCAGAAGCGAACGGGAGATGCCAGTTTGTATCCCGAGGAGACTGCGGAGGCGAAATGGTTCGACTTCAGACAGGCGAAAAACATCGCAGCTCGCACATCACATCAACTGTTTCCGAACGCAAGTCGAAGAAACGCAGCATTCCGGAGTCAACAAAGATCCAGGTTATTAAGCAGATGGTTCAGCTGAAGGTAGGTAAAGCGATCTGATTATATTTAGTAGTTGTTTGCAGTACAGTGGAAACATTAGACCTGACCATTTTTTATGTAGCTATTAGACCATTTTTCATGTTTAACGTGTGCTAGTCCAGTTTAGTTAATATCAATCAGTAATTTCATTTTTGTACTTACGAACGTCATCGTTTTTCGATTTTGACGGAGCGTAATTTTTATTATTCGTCGCATTTTTTATATTGTTTAGTCTTTCGAATTTCTATGCGAATCCGTGTTAATTGATAGTGGAATGTTTCAGAATATTATATTTCTGAATAAATTAAATAATTACTCCATCATTATTTTCATAATGTTTAATTAGGAGCTATATTTTATGATGCTATGTCATAATGGCAATTATTTGAATCTTCGGATTTAATTATAAATATTGACTTGGTTCATTATTGAACGTCAGTAAGTTTTAACATGTTTGAAGCAACGTATTGTTGGCAATAATGCAAACTCGAAAGAATTTATAGTTCATTCGTAGAGCAGAGCTCTTGACAATGCAAACTAGCGAGGTATGAGAAAGGAATGTAAATGGAATGCATCGACATGTATTTGTAACAAATGTAACTTAAGCATGGAATGAATTAATATTCATGAATTGTAACAATGAATGGTGAGGAAATGAAACACATTATTTTTAATGTGATATTTATATACTGACGGTTATCTTAAAATGTAATAGTTCAACGAAACTGTGGTTTTATTGAATAATTATATTTATTTAATAATACCGGCCGCGGTGGCCGGGAGCGCTAACGCGTTACCTCGTGTCTCGCAGGCATCGGGAGAGCGTGGGTTCGAATCCCACCTCGGCCGTCCTGAAAATGGTTTTCGTGGTTTCCCATTTTCACTACCAGGCAAATGCCGGGACGGTTCCTTCAATAGGTCCATGGCCAATTTCCTTTCATAATCCCTTCCCTGACCCGTCCTGAAAAGAAAAATGCATGGCCATTGGCTGCATTAATAATATTATTATTATTAAATAATGATATGATAACGTCGCAATGAATCGCTAAGGAATTGTGTTAAAGATGAAATATTTAACAAAATATTATGAGTGTGGTAATAGAACAAGTCATGAATAATGCAAGCACGAGGAACTGTGGAGTTTTGTATAATTGGTAGAGGATTATTGTATTTTGAGGAAGTAAGTTAAGCAAACGTGAGTGTTAAGCAGAAGTGTTTGAATTCCGTGCAATATTAAGTTGAAGTCGGGAGGAATGTTAAGGAGAGAATTTATGCGTGTAATGTAACACCATATAAGACCTGTATAAGGGAAATATGAATATTTCAGCGATGTAAAATGAGTAATAGCGATTTGTAAAATTGTATTAACGACAGTGTTGTCGAAGCGATATATAAGTAAGCCATTAATATGAATGTGAAGATTAATATTTAAAACCACTATATTTCAAATAATGTGAAAGCCACGAAGATA
This sequence comes from Meconema thalassinum, assembly GCA_946902985.2. Taxonomy (NCBI): domain Eukaryota; kingdom Metazoa; phylum Arthropoda; class Insecta; order Orthoptera; family Tettigoniidae; genus Meconema; species Meconema thalassinum. The sequence goes on along the minus strand of OX336389.2, from coordinate 881,019,877 downwards.
GGCTGATATATATTATCATTTGTTATCGAAGTTTATCAAGATTTAGATGTTTGGAACAGTAATTAGCTTAATTGTGTGTTACATATGTTCATTTGGATTTGACAAACAAAAAGCGGTAATGTGGAAGATAATGTGATCTATAAAATGATCGTAGAAGTTAAGGAATATTGTGCTGGTAACGATAAAAGTTAAACAACCTTGTAAATATTTGATGTTTAATAATAATCATAATAATAATAATAATAATAATAATAATAATTAATGGATTTAAAGAATTTTAATTACAGTTTTGTATTTTTAATACTTCGAATTAAGGAGACTTATGTATAATCTAGGGGAGAAATGTAAGTACAGTGCGTCGTTTTACGATTTTTGTTAACATGAATGAGTACAGTATGATCAACAAGTGGTTGATATTTTCAAGAACATTAATTGACGAGGTGTCTATCAGAACAGTTTTATTTACTCCTTAATGAGGACACAGTGAAGTCCCAATACCGAAATTCACGGTATATTTTGCTCCTAGGCTAAGTTATTATTTTTAATTTGAAGTTACAAGTTTCATTTTTGTAATGAATGAGATGTTGATTAACTATTTGTTGGACATTTATAATATTTGTAGCCCATTTTGATTAAACATAAGCAGACACTGTTTATTTTGCTTGTTCCCTTATATAGAACTCGGCGACTCTTCATTTAATAATCGGCTACGGTGGTACTACTAGTTAGATACTGGCGCCCACTTTAAACCGTTCGCCCTCGAGATTCCGAGAATCTCGGCCTCCAATATTTTGTTGAAGGATTTGTATGTAACTAGGTAGTAGTACTATCGTATTTTTTTAAAAAACTTTGTATCGAGAGGTTCCTAACTAACATTCTAGCTGGGAATTGTTTGTTTATCTAGCTGGGTATCAGCGCCCCTTGCGATCCTTTCCATCCTTCGGATAATAGGTGGTGATTACGTGAATTTCGGATACAGTACACCTCTAACTCCTATCCATGGTAACATGACTGGTCTGGTGTATAGAGAAAACATCCTTGAACCTGTCGTTACAGGATTTGCTGTCACAATGGGCGAGGGCTTTATACTAGTGGACGATAATGCTCGTGCCCATCGAGCTAGGATGGTCAATCAGTTCCTTCAGATGCATGTCATACAGAGAATGGAGTGGCCTGCCTATTATGCAGACATGAACTGTATTGAACACGCATGGAAAGAGCTCAAGAGGGCAATTTCGCACAGTCCCCATCCTCCAAAAAAAAAAAAAAAAACAGCAACTGATTGAAACTGCCGGCCAAGACTGGGATAATCTGCCCCAAACCACGTTGGATTCGTTGGTACTCAGTATGCCTCGTCGTCTGCAAGCATGCCCGAGAGCTTGTGGTGGCCATACACGGTATTGATATGCCCCAACTTGAAAAGGACGTTTGTGCGCTCATTTCGACATTACCACTTTTGTCATTCGTTGTGTGTTGCTGTCTCTTTTGCAGAGCAGATTGTGTGTTGTATTTATTTGTATGTACCCTTTATTGTGAATAATATGATAACATACACATAGCAAAATAAACAGTCACTAAATCGCAACATGCAGAACTCTTTTTGAGCACTGTATAAGTTTAGTTTAATAAGGGTTTGTGAAGTATGTACGAGTATTATGAACGTGTATAAGTAGAATAACACAATATAATAAATAAAATAAAATTAGAGCATGCACTTGAATTCTATTATGTAAATGGTTACATATCTCAGCGGAGCCGTTGGTTGTACAGTCGTTACGCTTTCACCTGCCTACTACCGCCGGGGTCATTGTGATCATAACTAATACATGTATTTTTTTCAAGGAGCTTATTTACTTGTTACTCATATAATATATACATTGGACCCCGCACAGTAGTTTGGACAAATTCGTGTTGACCGACTGAAGAGTTACAACTGACAGTTTGTATAGGCAACACTGAAAGAATGGCTTCAACAGTTCACAAAGAAGATGCATTATTTAAAAATAAATGTTACAGTATATTTTAATTAACTAAAGGTCTGTTTTGGTGCAAAATTACTAGCAAGTAAACATTTTCAGGGGCGAGGCAGTCACAATTTTTCCTGCAATTGAAAATACTCCTTCAGTGCTGCAGGTGGCCGTGGGGATGATCAAGTATTTTTACGCCAGTTTAGCGGGCCTTGGATATGTTGTTTGATTCATTTTCCATCAGGGAAAAAGGATGAGGATACAAGTCCAGCTCATCTTCTGCAATGTTTCCAATATTTATGCTACATCTACAAGATTTCCTATTTTTACCGTGCTTTTTATAACTGCCCTATCATGAGAACATTGAGTTTTTATCGAACATGCCTAAAAGTTGACTTTAGACAGATCTTTGTTCGTAAGACATCGCATTTGTATCTTTGGAGTTGAAATGTAATGTTTTTCAGATGCTCAACACGATTTTACCCAATTGTCTAATGGGTGGTTCCCTAATACTGGAAAAAAGAATTACAAGAGATTAATAAATACACTTGGATGACCAGTTTCGATCGTCAAGCGATCATCAGATCCTTTACACTTAGGCTATCAATCTATGTCTAGAAGTAGGGGAAGGTCCCCTAGTATCGGACAGAACTCAATAACGGACAGTGTCAATTTCTGATATTCAGTACAATGTTGCAGGAACTTTTGTGATGATAGTACTGGCCCATCACAAGGTAAGTCTGAGGGTGACCATTGTGTGTCCGTGAACAAAGAAGTGAGCACATGCAGCAAAGGTCTCTCTTTTGTGACTTTCTCGCTGCGGGAAGATACTTTTGTGAACGTGTTCTGCACCTTTATACTGGTGAGTGAAATATTTTAAGGGTTGTTGATTGTTAACCATATGTTAATGTAAAAATGTAGATGACGGCATAGCCTTTGTTTTAATGTGTTACGTATGATGACCCATTCAAGTTTTACGTGTTAGGCACCCAATATCGGACAGGCTTCCGGCACACAGTATCGGACAAACTTATCCCAAGGTTTCTTGCCAATTCTTACAATACCTTCGTTTGTTTCAGGCAAATATGGGGGGAAAAAGGGGAAAGCTGGGTGATGGAAAACATGAAATTAGCTATTGATGAAGTAAAAGGGGGTAAAATGAGCATTAGGGAAGCAAGTGAGCAGTTCTGTGTCCCTAAAAGTACATTAGGTGACAGATTGAAATTAATTTCTTCAGGGAAAGAGGCAAAAATGAAACCTGCCATGGGTGCATTTAAAAGCAAGTTTTCTGATGAGCAAGACGATGCATTATACCACCATGTGAAAACGTTTCATCTAATGCCCTTAAACAAAAATATTTTTTTAAAATTAGGGTTTCAATATGCTGAGCATTTGAAGCTGAATCACCAGTTTAAGAAAGAAAAGGGCACAACTAGCAAACGATTTTATTATTCATTCATGAATGAGCATCCCGATCTAAGCTTGAGATCGGCTGAGTCCACTAGTCGACAGCGGGCCAAAGGATTCAACAAGGAGCAAGTCGATAAATTGTTTGACAAGCTCACTGAGCTCATGATTAAATATTAATTTGAACCTGCGAGGATTTTCAATGCCAACGAGACTGGAGTTTCAGGTGTGCATGAGCATCTGTTAAAGGATTTATCAGTGAAAGGGAAGAAACAAGTTGGGAAGCTAACTTCAGGGGAAAGGGGAAGAAACATTATTGTTCTTCTCTGCATAAATGCCTCAGGTGATCAGTTTATCCCATCACTGTTTGCTTTCCTAGAGTCAGAATGGACAATGATCTGACGAAGGATGCACCCAAAGGGAGTGTATTTGATGCCCAACCAGTGGGTGGATAAATAAAGATGGATTCCTAAAATGGATGAAATCCTTTGTTCTGAAAGTGAACCTCAGTAAAGAGAATCCAGTGTTGCTTATTGTTGATGGCCATTCTAGCAACAAAGAATTAGATGTGATCCTCTTCACTCGAGAGAACAACATCCACATGCTAAGTTTGCCACCCCACACTACTCATAAATTGCAACCTCTAGACCAAGTCATCATGAAGCCATTCAAGAATGCCTTCAACGAGGCTTGTTCCATGTGGATGAGGAAGTATCCCAACTTAAAAATTACGCTGAAAGACATTTCAGGTCTAGTGGGCTCTGCATTTTCCAAAGTGTGCAGAATGGAGCTTGCTCAGTCTGCATTTTCTTGTTGTGGCATCTACCCTTTGAACCGCAACATTTTTAGCGAATTAGATTTCTTTGCGGTGTCGTCAGAATTGTCACAAACAGCTACTGTGGATTCTTCAAATACCCAGCTTCCTCCGACGCAGGCGTCATCTGAGCCGCAGCCATCAACTTCGACAGCAGACACAACCTCACCTTCTTCATCCACTAGCTCTGAAGGTTCAGATAGGCCTTATCAAAATCCATCTCCGAGTATAAGCCTAATTCAGAAACCTTCTCCTCTTCCAAGTGAAGCTATTGAAAATTAAAACTTGAGGAAATGGCGTGGGGACCAAAGTGAAATTTTAACTTCTACCCCTTTCAAACAAATCTGCAAAACATGTTCCTGCCAGAGGAAATTCACGCACAAAGACGCAGACTCTGAAAAAAAGAAAGACACTGAATTTTGATTGCGAAACAACAAACTGCGAAATTTGTAGTGAAAATTTCAGTGAAGACTGGATACAGTGCAACATATGCAAAGGATGGGCCCATGAAAAGTGCCAGACTTGAAGGGGAACTTCTTTAATATCAATGTGACATATGTATTAAAAAGTAATAAAGATATACTGTACAAACATTAGTATAATAATAGAACAATCTTACAATATTGAGACTGTCCGATACTGTGTGCCTTGTTTTAAAATTGTGCAAAAGGTGAGATTAATAAATGTTTTAAATTCTTTGATATCATATATATTATTTCAGTAGTACAGATACCTCCTGCGGCGCTCACAAGCGACCGATCATGGTAAATGAGAATTCAAATGAAAGAGAATAGACATTAGCAGTGACGGATTGGACTCTTAATTTCATTACTATCTATAATTCCTTAAAAGAAAAAAAAAATACTTTTAAAAAAGTGTACGAAGTGTGTGATTTGCAGATACTGTTGCTGTAGGAAAATATGCTCCATAAACATCATTATCATTTTGCATGGATTTCAGAAACAGTGAATCAAAGGAATGAGTACTGAAATCGTATCATTTCATAATATCGAATAACCGGTGAGCGTTATGATGATCCAATTTTCAGTGATTGCCTTCTAAAGTTAGAATTGGAATTCTAACTGATATATAAATAGTGTTCTATAATAATTTGTTTGAAATAATAAAAACATACGGTAACAACCTTTCTCATTAAGTCTCTCATTATAAACCTATTGGGGAAAATGTGGTTTATGAACTTGCGAGATTTTTCGCACGGGTCCGCTAGTCAGTATATAATGTAGATAGTTGATTTGCTATAATGAAACAGAATCAAATCAAGTTTTCATAAATAATTTTTAATTTTAATTTGACCCTTTCCTCAAGATACAAAAAGAAGCTATGTGTCCAATACTGTGGGACCTTCCCCTATGGGACATGATAATTACAATATATAAACTTATTTAGTTAAGGAAGCAAACTTTAAAGTCAATCGCCACTGTCAGTATCTCAACAAAATATCACATATCTTGTCTGGTTTGGCTAGTTTAATTGCTACTGCAACTAAATAAGTGTATATATTGTAAATATACTTCTCCACATACAGTAGATTTAATAGCCTAAGTGTAAAGGATCTGATGATCACTTGACGATCCAAATTGGTCATCCAAGTGTATTTATTAATACCATGTAGTAATTTTTTCAGGATTAGGGAACCACCCGTTAAAATTGGGTACAATCGGGTTGACCGACTGAAAAAAAAAACGATTACCAAGACAAGACTGAAAAAGGGCTTCCAACACAATAATCCTTGGAGTGAAGTTAAATGAAACCTCCAAGTGGGCGTTGAGCAGTGACTAGCAAGCTTGGCTGTCACCACAGAGGGCTGGTTCAATTCCCGGCTCTGCCAAGAAATTTAATTCTGGTCTGAGGGCTGGAACGGGGTACACTCAGCCTCGTGTGGCAAAACTGATAAGAGCCGGGTTAATTCCTACCTCAGCCATCCTGGAAGTGGTGTTCCGTTGTTTACCACTTCTTCCCCAGGCAAATGCCGGGATGGTACCTAACTTAAGGCCACAGTCTGTTCCTACCCACATCCTACCTGAATTACAAACATTTAAGTGTGATAATTAACTAATACATGTAATATTTTCCCGGAGTGTGTTCACATATTTATAACTTGTTCATTGGGCACAATCGTGTTGACCGACTGAAAAGCTGCAAAAGACACACGGGTACAGACATCGCAGTGACATGTTATCAGAAAGTCTTAAACACACCCAAGTACACGGGCTACATTACCACGATGTTGCAAATCCCCTAAAAGAATAAACAACATCACCTGTCATGGGACTGCCCAGGCTAACCATGTCAATGATTGCATTAAGAAACCAAATTGTGTCATAGTTTTGATTCTGTGAGAGCGTACTTATAAGTGTGAAATACATTGATTAATCAACAAAACAATTCATCGAAAAACCGATTAATCGTTATTTAGGGCAATTAATAGATTTTTCAGTTTCGATTAATCTATATCTGAAATTAATCGAATAAAAGTACCAGCCCCAGTTTCCACCTGAACATCAGGGTGACTTTCAATAATTTTCTGCAAACATTTGAAGCGAGCGAATGTCTTGGATTCAAGATTTTTTTGAAAGAGTCTTAATTTGCTATGAACGCTAAATACACTCTGCGCTAAATCAGAAATAAGTTTTTCTCTTCCTTGTAATGATATGTTTAGCGACTAAACGCTGAACCATATCGGTAAAAAAAAAAAGCCAAATCTAACAACCATTGGGGGTCATCAAGTTAAGGGAAAAAAATCCTTTTCTTGCATGAACTGTTGAATTGGATCAAGTAATTGAAAACAAATCTGCCAAGAAAATTGCTTACCGATAGCCATCTCACTAAACAGTACCAAGATACATCATCAGGAAGGATTTGAACTGTCTGTGTGTCATGGCACTTGAGTGAATATAGTAAATTTTTAGTACTACCTGCATAATCTGTGGATATTGAAAATTTGTTGGCTGCTAAATATTCTCGATGAATAATACAATGTACAGGTAGGAAATCAGGGTACGATGTGTCAGCATTTAAAAGCCCCATCATAAAAGCTTGTCATAAATGGTGCACAGTCGGTAGCAATGCTGACAACATTACCAATAGGCACTGAGTTTTACACCATCCAGGACTTCTTCAATGTCACAACCACAAGTAGTAACATTCAATGCTACAAGGTCTAACAGTTCTTCCTCCACCTCCAAGTATTTTGACATATACCTCACAAATGTGGCTAATTGTGGTTTATACTTTATATCAGTAGACTCGTCCAAAGCCAGACTAATTGCTGAGCACTAACTTAATTCTTTTTGTAAATTACTTACAATATCACCACTAACAGCAGAAACATACCTCTCTATTGTATGTCAAGCAGCAGGAATTTGGTCTATCAATTTTTTCAGTTTCTTAATTCAGGTTCTAAAATAGAAACAACTTGTGCCATATTCTTCTTTATAAACTGAGTAATGCTTCTTTGCTTTTGCAATATTAAAAGCCAAAACGAAGCTGGCTTTTGTTGTCAAATCAGCTTCTTTGGTAAACATCGACTTAACCCTACTCTGAACATGTAGTCTTTCCTTTGATGATTTTAATTTAGTTTTCCGTAACTGAGAGCCAACAGCAAAATCTTTCATGAAACCACTGTGGTTAGTGTTGTGATGGAGTTTAAATTGCTGGCGTTGAACTGTGACAAAGTTATTTGAGACAAAAGAAACATTGGCTTACCATATCATTCTACAAAATTTAATTCTTCCTCCCACTTTGTATTAAAAGCTCGATTCTCCTCTTCATATTTACCCATCTTAGACAGCATCGTAACTGTTTGAACACCAGCAATTACATAACTGTATTCAAACAAAGACAACAAAACGGCACACACAAAAGTAACGGCACTCGCTACTGCCTATGTGAGCGCGACTGGCTACAGACTGGCGTGGTGCCGTCATAATGTACTCGTACATTGTTGCCATGTCGACACACAGCTTGGCATGTATGCAGTGTTGCCAAGTCAAGAAAGTGGTACGTGATCAACGTTGCCGGGTCATTAAAAAATAAGCTTTGTCAGGTTGGACGGAATATCCATTATAACAAGTTTTAAAATCAGTATTATTTTTACTCATTGTGGCCACCCCTGAACAATAAGATTCACATTAGGCTAGTGGACAACACAAATTTACTTTCGTCCGGCTTTGTGGCTAAGTGGATGGAGGGCTATACTTCGGTCCAGGGCCCGGTTCGATTCCTAGTTGAGGAATGGGCTTTTACCTTTGTTTGATCGATTCCCCTGGCTTGGACACTGGAAGAATGGGATGTCTTCATCATTCATTTCTTCCCGATCACGATGTGCAAGATACCTATGGGTGTCAACTTGAAAGACATGCACCAGGTCTCTCAGGAGACCACACACATAATCATTATTACCACTTAATTTCAATTTCGAGGCTGTTGCCATCTCTTGATGAATGCAGAGATTTTCATTTTTAATCTTCTTCTCTTTTTTTTTTTTTTGCCTTTGTCTATTGGCACAGGCTAGAGTAAAATGTTGCTTTTCACAAATTTCTCAGTCTCATTAATGGCTATGGAAGCTATAGGGTTGGTGCCAAGTAATGGCATTTAAGGCATAGCTATTGCTTGTGGATGTTGTGAAAGGTTCTACTCAAAGGGTCAGGAATGCTGTACTGACTCAGTGAGGAAAGCAATGAGGTACCTGGCTTTTCACCATGCCTGTGCCTCATATAGCCACTCCTTGGGCTTTGGGGGGGTTTCATTTTGAGGATCAAACCAGCCTCCAGGCAGACTACCTAACAGACAATTTCTATTTAGAGATTAGACTTTACTGTAACAACAACAACAACATTGTTTACAAGATCATGACATAAGCTGTACAAGCTGCCGACACAAAGCAAAATCAATATGTTTGTGTTATTACAACATCTGGGGCATAATCAATGATGTGTGTCATTACTAGACCTGGGATTTTAAGGCAAATGCCTATTTCGTTCCTTACGAAATAACATGATTTTTTTTAAAATATCTTGACGTTTCATGATAAATCCCTTACATTAATAGAGTTTTATAGTGCCCTAAAATGCCTATTTGGACCTTTAGAGCCTATTTTACTATTTTAGTGCCTAAAAATGCCTATTTTCTACATTTAAAATAAAATTCAACTTCTGTAATTTTTACAATCACACAATGGACATCTCTGGAACGAGCAGAACAGCAGAGGGTGGGTTTTTTCACAGAAATGTGCTCTTCCCAGACAACTGTCACCAAAGGAATGCTGAGTGAAGGGTGGATGTGGAGGATTAGCTCAGAAGAACAACGAGCAGGTAGTCAAGGACGTACTGTGTCGAGTGACGGGGTGAGGGGGAGGATTATCTAGGAAGAACAAGGAGCAGGTAGTAAGAAGCGACATACTGTGTCAAGTCGCCAGTGGAAGAACATCTGTTTAAGTGAATATAGTTCATCATGCCTAAAACGAAATCATCTAAGAGTGCGCTTATACAACAATGGCTTGTACAATTTCCAGGGATGACTTTTGATGGCAAGATTATTTTCTGCCAGTACTGCAATAAACAGGTATGTGCCTATATCTTAAATTTCATATTAATCTAAAATTAAGGTTTTGATATTGGCTTCTCTAATTAATTGTAGAGACCTACTGTCGGCGCAGAAAGTATGTGCAGTCGAGTTAAAACGCTAATGCAATTTGAACCAGTCCACCAATCTAAAATATAAATACACCATCGTAAAGCGTGTTTTATTCTGCGTTATCTCCTGTTACATGCATATTTCTATTGTGTTTCTGGTGAAAGATATATTAGGCGGAATGCAAAAAAATACCTATTTTCTTGTCCGTTTTTTGTAAACAACAACTTTGTAGTTTAATTACATGAAAACGGAGAGCCTGTCGCTCGATTTCAAATAAAAATCGGTATAAAATACAGAAATCATTGTAAGGTTTCGGTATACAACGATTTGAAACAAAAACCTTCAGACCTTTGATGAACTCAGTCTCGATTTCGGAAGACCACCCAGTATCAAACGGACAGTCTTTTACAAAAACAATAACTTTTTTCCAACGTGTGTAGAGTAATTAAACTTCATAAATATATTTATAATAGTGCATTCCATAATCCACCTAAATTTCATGAAAGTCGAACAGTACGTTTTCATGTAACGGTACTACAAAGTTGTTGTTTACAAAAAACGGGCAAGAAAATAGGTACTTTTTGCATTCCACCTAACATAACTTTCACAAGAAACATAATAAAAATATGCATGTACCAGCAAAGAATGCAGAATAAAACAAGCTTTACGATGGAGTGATTGCATTTTAGATTGGTGGACTGGTTCAAATTTTATTAGCGTTTGAACTCGACTGCAGATACTTTCTGCGCCGACAGTAGTCCAGGCGACCTGGGTTCGATTTCCAGTACCGGCAGTAATTTAGAAATCTATGAGGTCTGGAAGGGTGTTGACCCAGTATCGTGAGGACAATTGAGAAACTACGGTGGGCAGGGGTCACGGAGGCAAGGCAATACGGCTGAGGGATGTATCGTGCTGACCACACGCCACCCAATATCTACAGGCCATGAGCTGGGCAGCAACCGTTATTGAAAGCCAAGGCCCTTCGGGGACTGTAGTGTTCTTGTTCTTAATTAACTTTAGAGTAATAATGGCTTAATTTAAATAGTTCAAAATTACAAATTTTATTCAATAGCTCCCTTTTCTACTCCTCATCTTAGTCTCTAATTGACATCACTTTATTGTGTTTTAGATTTCACATGAGAAAAAATGCCACCTTCAGCAGCATGCAGATAGTGCCAGTCACAAAGCGAAAGCAGCCATGAAAAGTAACATTAGACAGATTCTGCTCACACAAACTATATCTCCTACAACTCATAATGGTTTCTATGCTGATATGTGTAGAGTCCTAGTTGCAGCAAATATCCCCTGGAATGCTGTGCATAATCCGGTTTTCAGAGATTTTTTACAGAAATACACCAAGCAGCACATCCCATCAGCATCTACATTAAAGAAAAACTACTTAGATATTTGTTACAATGAGGTCATTTTGTCAATCAGGGAGGATATTGGGGAGTCTTGCATATGGTTGTGTGTGGACGAAACCACCGACTCTGTGGGCAGGTACATTGCTAACCTTATAGTAGGAAAACTGGAACCCAATCAGGCATCTACCGCTCACCTTCTTTGCTCTAAACAGCTTGAGAAAGTCAATAGGCGAAGCATTGCATACTTCATCAACAAGGGGTTGCAATTGTTGTATCCTGGGGGTGTTGATGATTCTAAAGTCCTTCTCCTTGTCTCCGATGCTGCTTCCTACATGATTGCCACTGCACCTCTCCTCAAAACTTTCTATCCTTCTATAATTCATGTTACTTGCATGGCCCATGCCTTGCATAGACTCGCAGAAACAGTTAGGGCCGAGTTTCCTGCAGTAAATACTCTCATTTCAACAATGAAGAAAGTGTTCTGTAAGGCTCCATCAAGAATAGCCATCTTTCGAGAGAAACTCCCCTCTATTCCCCTTCCACCACAGCCAATCATCACCCGTTGGGGTTCCTGGATGGAAGCTGCCCTGTATTATGCAGAACATCTTGAGGAAATCATGACTGTGATAGACAATGTGCCTTTAACGGACAACTCTGCATGTGTGTCGTCTGTCAAAGAACTGTTAAATGATTGTTCCAGTGTTCAGAGAGACATTGCGTATATTCAGGCAAATTTTTCATTTCTTCCAGTCACCATTACAAAAATGGAGGAAAAAGGAAACAGTCTCAAACAGCAATTTTCTGCAATTGAAGAAGCTGAGAATAACATACAAAGTGCTAGGAGCAAGGTAGGAGATAAAATAAGAGACAAGTGGTCTAGTGTACTGCTGAAAAATCCAGGTTATTCAATGCTGAAAAGGGTACATCAGGTAATGGATGGGGAAAAGGTAGACTTACCAAGTGAAATTGAATTGAAAAATGTAGGTAAATTTTCCTATGCCCCTCTAACATCTGTGAGTGTGGAGCGCTCTTTTTCTGCTTTCAAAATGATTTTAACAGACAAAAGACACAGCCTGACTGTGGAAAATTTGGAGAAGATTATTGTTATGTACTGTAAAGCAAACTACGAATGAAAGTACTGTAGGAATGTTCCTCACAAATAAATAAACACATACTCCATTCGCGTTTCCACCGTTATTGGATGCCTACAGTGCTGTAATTGTGTACAGTGATTTTAGTATTAAGGTTTTAGATCAGTACTGATAATGATATATCATATAATCCAAAACATTTTTGACACATTATTTTTATATTGTTTTTCATAAATGTCTTTTTTATTCTGTCTTGATTTTGCAGTTATTTCGGTTAAGAATAGGGATACCACGTTTGTTAAAGAAATAAAGTATCACGTTACAGTTTAAGTGTATATTGTAATATTTTAAAGTCTATTTCCTGCCTATCCACACATATTGAAAACATATTTTAAGTGCTAATTTCTCTTTTAAAAGCTTATTTACTTGTTTTAAAAGCCTATTTTAGGCGCCTAAAACTAATTTTTTTAGAGCCTAAAATCCCAGGTCTAGTCATTACAATGATGGGGGCATAATTAATGTGACTGTCACTACAGCTATTCTACAGCAGCTGGACAAGCTGTTGTTAGGTCACACTATGGCCATATTAATGTGACAAGGAGTACTTAATGTTCACGAGATGAAATTTGAATGTTTGGATGTATTTAAAGAAAGATTTAACAGAGGTATTTTTTAGGGAAAGTTACCATATTTTTATCTGGGGACAAACTATTTTGCTCCTTAAATTAAAGAGAAACCTTCATGGGGGTAAACTAAAATACTGTGTAGTAGGAAATTTAAAATTTCCTAAACATAATGTGAAAAACACTGAATTCGAGAGAAAAATTCATTCACTGACAAATCTCCATTTAGTGTAAAATCTTATTTGAGATAAAAATATTTTGTTCCCCAAAATATGATAAAACATAGGCTATACTATATCTCCAAGAACAGATGGAGCGAGATGATGAGCAATAAATTCCACATAAAAGGAGCAATAGCTTCCGCATAAAAGGATCTGTAGTCATCATTCAACCAAAGAGGAATTATTTAAAAATGTAATTACCTGCAAATTTTCCACTTTCCTTAACAGAATATACCAGAAGAACGTTCCTATATTCTCTGAAGGCTTGATTTAATTTTGCTTCATTCTGTGGTGGAGTAGACCATACACCTTTCGCCTTCGATAAAGTTACATTCTCAGCATTATTGCTCTTGATCACAAAGAAGCGAGCATTACGAAATAGGTAGTTTAACTTCGTCATATAGTCTGAAAAACAGTACACATAAAAAGGATTATCACATTTAAATATAATGATAGCAAATCCACTTGTAATCAATCACATAACAGTAAATAACAAGAAAGTTAAAATAGTGAAGCTATTTAAATACTTACGAGAAATTATAACTTACAACTTGGATGAGAAACCTGCATGGCAAGAAATAACTAATAAAATGATAAAAGCCCAAAAATTAACATGGTCTAAATATAAAAGAAAATGTCTATCAATCACAACAAAATTAAAACATTACGGTGGTTCAACCAGAGGTGACATATGGAAGTGAAACTCTTTTTAAAGTTACTCAGAAAAACAGAATCGACAAAATTTTAAAAGTAGAAAGAAGAATAGCTAGAACATGCATAAATAAAAAATATCAGAAAGATGGACAGTGGCGGATAGTACCAAATGAAGTGGTATACAGAGAACTGGAGCCCATCACTGATACTATTCGGAAGAAACGGATTTCTTTTTGTGGTCACATCATGAGGACACCAGAAACCAGGTTATCTAGAAAAATTGTAGTGAAACTTTGGAATATGAAACAACAAGTAGGATGGATTAAGGAAATTAGAGAAGATATGAAAGAATTAGAAATAACCTTGGATGACTTGCAAAACAAAACAAAACAAAAGAATTTAAAAAAAAAAACAGAGATATAAAAATAAGATTTCAGGCTAAATTAGACAAACGTAATACAGTAAAAAGGGTATTTATAGATGAGGAACGCCTGAGAAGATCAGAGTGAATGAAAAGCTATTGGGCGACTTGCAAAGGAAACTTACTGAAGAAGAGGACCAAGAAATGATTGAAGTGGTCCAATGAGGCCGTAAAAGCAGAAGTAGAAGTAGAAGAAGTAGATAGCAAACCATGAAATAATAAAAAGAGTAGAGGAATTAAGGATATCATTTACTGAATAAATATTACTACTATACAATGTGACATTTATAACATTTATTTGATCATGCAATATATTTTCAGCATTAGAGAAAATTCAATGATGTGCTCAATGCTTTTAATTTATATATACAAAAAGAAGCAGCCTTAACTTGAAACACTGAATATACAAAAACCAGAGTCTGTGTATATTTGGAATGGATCATTGGAATCCATGTAGAAACTGCATTAATGTTTTCAATAAGGAAACAACTCCAATGATGGGCATTTGCTTGTACTTTGAGCATGAATGCAACATTTAACAATATTTTGTTCTTTTATTGAAATTATGGGGTACATATAAGGAGTGGAAATATTTCTACTCAAATGTCAACCTCACCTGCTTGAGGTGCACTCTGCTATAGACTGACTAGGATCTGACGACCGAGTGACTCCCGGGATATGGAGTCCCCTTCATATGCCAATGACCCCCTATGAGGGCGGATGAGCAGGTGAAGGTTCAGGACAATTTCTTACCCTTGGAATGAGAAATCTTCCTAAAGGCGGAAGAACCTATAGGTCAACGGCATGAGGATGTAGAAAGCAACGCGGGAAATTACTACATTAAAGATCGTAATAATATCCCATGTATAGCAGTCATGATGAGTGCTGTTGATGAGGTTCATTATACTGATCATGGGAATCTGAAGCCAAGATCCAGCAGGAGGGTCAACAGCGAGGGCTCTCAGGTCATCATCACTCGAAATCCTCGCAAAAGGAATGCTGAATTGTTTACTGGCACATGGAATGTTCAAACATTGCTCAGGTCAGGAAGATTAGATGAACTTAAACATTCAATGATGAAGTACAGATTATGTGGAAATTTGAAGCCATTCTTTTTTCAGTGTTCCCTATACTAATTGACTTTTGCTGCTTTTTAGTCTGTCAACATGATTGTGCCTAATGAATTGGGTGGGGTACGAGTTATAAATATATAAACACACTCCTGGAAAAAAATTACATGTAGTAGTTATCACACTTAAATGAGCAATTTAGGATTACGCGTTTCAACCCTCAAGTGGCCATCATCAGATCCTGATCACTGTGTTAAGGTTAATTTTCACTATTGCAAAATTCACTACTGTGGTTCAATAGCACGTCGTTCGATGATTATAGTATAATGTTTTGATTCGTGGTTTGAATCTCATTATACATTAGATTCGTTCTTTGTTGCAAGGTTTTGTGAATTACGTGAGTAACTGTGAATATGCGTGTGTATACAATTTAGGTTGTTGCACTGTAAAAATAATAATAATAATAATAAATCAAATAAATTTTACCATGCACTAGAAGAAACTAATTATAACGTACACTTAACTTGGTCTTGTTCTCCTCACAGCTATACTCCCTTATAGACCTCCACATGGCTACTGGCACGGTGATGTTTGCGTCTGCCTAGCTCGCTCGTCGTCCTGCACCCTATCTGTTGTTGGAAATGTTAACTGCAGTTTTGAATGAAAAACGTTAACTGAAGTTTTGATTGAAAAATTTCAGTTAACATTTCGAACAACAGGTAGGGTGCAGGACGACAAGCGAGCTAGGCAGACGCAAACAACACCTTGGCAGTAGCGGTGCGGAGGTCTATAAGTGAGCATCGCTGTGAGGAGAACAAGACAGAGTTAAGTATACATTATAATTAGTTTCTTCTAGTGCATGCTAAAATTTGTTATTTGATTTATTATGATTATTACAGTGTGACATTCTAAATTGTATACACGCGCATTAGGTACACCGCTACTCACGTAATTCACAAAACCTTGCAATACAAAACAAACCTAACGTATAATGAGATTCAAACCACGAATCAAAATATTATACTATAATCATCTAACGACGTGCTATTGAACCACAGTAGTGAATTTACAATAGTGAAAATTAACCTTAACACAGTGATCAGGATCTGATGATAGCCACTTGAGGGTCGAAACGTGTAGTCCTAAATTGTCCATTTAAGTGTGATGACTAATACATGTAATTTTTTCCAGGAGTGTGTTTATATATTTATAACATGTACCCCGCCCAATTCATTGGGCACAATCGTGTTGACCGACTGAAAAGCAGTAAAAGACAGATTAGATGTTCTAGGGGTATGTGAGACTAGATTGGCCGGCAATGGAGACTTCAGATCTGAGGACTTTAGAATAATTCATAGTGGCAATGATAGAACTGGAAGTGGTGGAGTGGCTATCAAGTTGAAAGGCAAATGGGTCCACAGCACAGAAAACACCTATAATATTACTGACAATCTTGATGACAAAAGTAAAAGCAAGCCCAGTAGATATAGTGATAATACAAGTGTATTTCCCCACTACCAATAGTATGGATGAGGAGATGTATGAAAGAATTGAACTATTTGAAATTGTGGATAGAAACACCAATGTTATTTTGATGGGTGACTTGAAAGCTTCAGTAGGTTCAAATGACAGTCTTAAAAACAGTGATAAGTTTGGTCTGGGAAATATAAACCCAAGGGGCAGTAGACTGTTAGAATTTCATGAACAGTACGAGATGGTAATATCAAACATGTTTTGAGGTTCCCAGAATAAGACATTACATTTGGAAGGCCACAGTGGATATACCTAAGATGCCAGATTGACTATATTGTGTTTAAACAGAGGTACAGGAATCAAGTGAAAACCAATCATAGTTATCCAGGTGCGGAATTGATAGTGATCACAGTCTTGTTGCAGCTAAATGTGAGGCAAGATTCAAAAAGTTAAAAACACCCAAGAAGAATAGGTGGTGCCTTTATAAACTACAGGATTCTAATGTCACAAATGTTCAGAGATGCCACCAAAGTGACGGAAGGTAACTTAGGATGGGAGGATATAAAAAGTGGCTTAGATACGGCAGCAACACAAGTCCTCGGAAGAACAAAATTAGAGCCAAGGAAATCATAGATAACTGCAGAAATTTTAGAGCTCTTTGACAAAAGAAACAGGTTAAGGGAAATTCAAACTGATCAATATCAGGAAGCAAAAAAATTGATGACAATGAAATGCCGTCTAGCTAAGGACAAATGGATGGAAGAAGTTAGTAGAGAAATCGAAAATGATTTGAAGAAAGGGAGTTCTCATAAAGCTCACTTTAAGATAAAATCTTTGGAGTACAAGAAAAGATCTAAGAGTAATGTGGTAAAAAACAAAGATGGAAAACTAATTTTCCAAATTGAAAATGTGAGTGACAGATGGAAAGAATACCTTGAAGACTTATATGAGGGAGACAAAATTATTTATATTGAAGAATATTTAGAGGATGAGGAATCAATTCAAGAAGTCAATAGAGGACCTCCAATCACTAAAACAGAGTTTCATGCAGCACTCTCTAATCTGAAATTGAACAAAGCCACCGGTATAGATGCCATTCCAGTAGAACTTTTAAAGAACTGTGATGGCACCAAGAAAAACTGTCCAAAGTTATTACTAAACGTGACGATGAAGGAGCCATTCCAATTAATTTAATAAAAGTAGAACCATTACACTCTCCAAAAAGGGAAATGCATGAGATTGTTCGAATTACAGGTCATTAGCAATCTTTCCTCATGCGTCTAAAATTTTACTTACCATCATTAAAAACAGAATCCGTAGGAAAGTAGAACAAGATTTGGATATCAATCAATATGGTTTTAGAGCACAAAAAGGAACTGGAAATGCTATATTAGCATTACGTAAAATTTATAAAGAAGGTTAGATGTCAACAGGAAAACTTGCATAACATTCACTGACTTGGAAAAAGCCTTCGATAATGTTGAATGGAATTTGCTTTTTCAAGTACTAGGGAATTTGGGACTTGACTGGAATAACAGGCACCTTATTCTGAATCTATACAAAACTCAAATTTCAGAGGTAAATATTAATGGTGTTGCAAGAGAAGCTAAAATCAGAAAAGGAGTAAGGCAAGGCTGCCAACTGTCACCTTATCTCTTTAAACTGTTCATAGAGAATGCAGTTCAAAAAAATGAAAGAGAAAACAAAGGGGGTGAAGTTTAATGGTATACAGGTGCACAGTAACCGCTTTGAAGATGACGTTGCACTCTTGGCTAATTCTGAAAAGGATGTGTTAAGATGCTAAAAATATTCAACAAATCCTTAGAAAACTTCAAACTAAAAATCAATACTAAGAAAACAAAATCAATGATTGTTGACAAAAAGGAGCCTACAACTAGAACATAAAAGTGAATAACCTTGCAATTCAACACATCACAGAATTCCCATATTTGTATAGTGATAACCTCCAATAACAAGTGCCTGTCAGAAATCAAGGAAAGAATAGTGGTAGCAAAACAAGCCTCACGAAATAAGAAGTACTTATTGCTAAATAATCAACTCAGTACGAGGACTAGAAAGTCATTTCTCGAGACCTTCGTTTGGAGTGTCCTACTGAATGGATGGGAAACCTAGACATGTTGTACATTAAGAACTCCATTGGAGAACTGGCATGTGGTTCTCATGGCAGCACGAAGAGACTACCAGAAAACCGTCAAATGTGGCTTTGCCTTTAGTAAATGATGATTGAAATTATTAAGTAGTGTCTATCCATCCAGACAATAATGTAAGCTGAAGCACTATATTTTGCTTGTATGTAGCTTGCAGCTATTCGCTTCCAATTCCCTTTCCAGCCCCCTTTCTAATTCTCATCGGGTTGTGTGGTGCTGGCTCTTACCCACTGTTCCCAAGGTTGCAGAACTGAATCCTGCTACAGTCATTTGGCTTTTGAGGGTGCTTAAATGTGAAAGACTCACGTCAGTAAATCTACTGGCATGTTCAAGATCCCCTTCAGGGCAAAACTCCAGCACCTCTACGAAGCCATAGTAAAAAATGGGGATGTAAAATCCATAACATTATTACCGTATTACAGGGTGTCTGGATTAAAGGTACAATAAAACAGCATTTATTAACTTGAGAAGTACACGAGATATTTCTTCTCATATTTTTCGTATAAGTAGAGTGACTCAAAGGTTTTTATTTTTCACTGCTCATGCACACAACTTTCTTGTTATGGAGAGCACTCCATAGCAGAAAGTGTTCCATGTGCTTTCTCTCGTGGAGTTAAAATCTGTTGTGCTTTTATGTCATTTTTGGCAGAGGGGCTAATGTTGAAGCAATCCACAAGTCCTTCCTGCAGAACTCGAGGACGTCAATCTGACGAGAAAATAGGGAGTTACACTTCCCTCATTCGACACTGCGCATTTGTGTAGCCATTGACAATGACACACCTACAATGCTGTAGAACACACGGAAAGAGAGAGAGAGAGAGTACATGTTCGACACCTGTCGCACTATTAATAGTGTGCACATAAGGGGTATACTAGGATAATTGCTCAACTTGTAGAAACAAACTGACAAACATCTACATAATAGGCCGGACGTTTGTTTTAGACGAGTGAAAAATCATAATGGAAGCCTGGAGGCGAGTTACTACAGTACCTGTGTTGTCAGCTGCCCCATGCAGTCAGATGATAAACAAAACTCTCTCATGCTACTGCTGAAGTACAGTCATTGGCAAATATAATGGCATTCTGTTCTTAACTGTGTGACGTGTACTTCCACGTCACACAATACTTCAACGTGGACTGTACTGTTCTGCACGGTGGTGTCGTCACGTGCTCAAGTCTGGAATTCCATTATATCAGACCGATGGTGACAACTGTGAAGCGAGAGGGCGAGAGAGTGATTGTGTACAGGCTCACCCGCAAACTTCAAGGTCAAGGGCAATCGTCTAAAACTAACGTCCGGCTTGTACTTCTCAAGTTATTGAATTTTATTTTATAAACAGTACCTTGTACCATTACATTTCTAATTCCCCTCCTCTGTCCAATCCACTTAGGCTCTGTTTCACCATGCAGTCGCTTAAACCCTAATTGAGGGGCCAAAAATAAGTATTCAGAGATTTATTTGAAAGCTATTAATGTATTTGCATCATGCGTATGAAATAATGTTTGATTGTTAATCTTGCAAGATTCATGTTGGTCACGGTTACCATTTGTTTCTAGCTGCTGCAATAGGTTTCAATGCCTTCTGAATTGTAGCATCACCTGTACAGTAGTAGATGTCAAGAAAATTGTTGTAGTAGCTTGTTGAAATACAATGTAGTGCATTATACGTTATACTATGCTAAAGTTTTCCCTTCCAATCATTAGGGTACTTCCTGAACCTATTATCAACTGCTTAGCACAACGTGGTACATTGGTCGAGTGACTCACCTATGAAGCTGGGGTTCAAATCTTGTAAAGGTTGTTTTCATTTTTCTTTTATGTGTGTTTATTTGTAGTTTTATAATTACTCATATAATTACATATAGTGCGTATTTTCTAAACACAAATAACACAGAAAGTTACAGTGCAAGCTTCCACAACAAAGAGGCTAGTTCACTGGCTAAGGATCCTACACCTGTCCCTTAACCAATTTTCAAGTTAGCAACCGTAAAATATATTACCAGTAATATAAAGAATAGTAATTGGTTTATGTGTCAGAAGCGGTGTTGGTGGTAGTCTATGGGTGACAGCTCATCGTGTTATCCACTCGACCAAACATGACACTTGCTAAATGCATCTTATCTACAGCCTTCGATACAACTGCATAGTAAATAATGACTTGGAATAAACAATTTTCAATGTATTATGCCTTCATTATAAAGCATTTCATACTAAATTTATATTATTTCTTTCACTACATTACATACAACACCCTCGACATACTGAAATATGGGCCAGGCACCATGCTTCAGCTGCCTACTTGACGTGCGAGCCAACGACTTAAGCCAAACTCATGCCTTAAGCCACCGAGCATGGTCGCTCAGCCTGAGCACTCCTTAAGCCACGACTAAAACTTTGTCAGCATGTCACTGGCCCAAACCTCAATCATGCTGTGTAGACAGGCTGGATCTCTATGGACAGCTTAAAAATTATAGTTGAAAGAGAGAGCCTCCTGTGTGAGAACTAAAATACATCCGAATAGAATAGCCATCGTCATAAGATTGGGTTTCTAGCAACTGTGAGCCCATAGGAAAGAGAATTTTATTGGCCACTAAAGGAATGGAGCAATGTTTAATTTCAATTAACAGGAAACACAGCATTTAAGAAAGAATTTCTACTAGCATTTGTTTGCCATATAAGAGAGATCCCCAAATCCGTGAGGCATTAGGAACTTACAATAAATCATAGTTTTAGAGAATAGCTCCTCAGAAGTGGCCACATATGTACCTGTACTGCAAGACGTGAAAATGAAACACACTTGGCTTTTAACCCAAATCTCCGGCATTCCAAACAGATGTGCTTGAGCTCTTCATTCGCATCACAACAGTTTATGCCCAAGAACATTTGACTTGCAAGTCTTGAAATGGAAGCAGGCAGTCACTGCCCAGTGATCTACAGGATAACAATGACATATGCATGTTCTCAATTGTCGATTGCACTCCGGAGCTATGTTGGATACAGACATTGGTACAGTAGAACCCCGTTTTAACGAGCCCGCTTTTAACGAATTCCCGCTTTTAACGAAGATTTTCGTAAGACCCAGCCAAATCTCCATAAGCACAGTGTTATTAAAATCCCCTTCTAACGAACCCCGATATAAGGAAAAGTCCGCTTCTAAGGAATATATTTCACACAAATTACGATCGCGCACCCCATTGTAACGAAAATTTTTGTAAGATACTTTTTTCTAAACTAGTTTTGAATGTAAATTAACTTCCGTTTTGACGTAATCTCTGTCCGAAGTTAACGCGCTAAACGAAATCGCTCCTTTAGCGATGTATGGAACAGTGATAAATTGGCGCGGCCTCTGAAAATCACTGTTACCGGCAAGCAGCAGTCACTATCATGCTAGACGCTGTTGGTTAGTTATGCCCATTGAACTGGAGGTAGTACTGGAATGACGGCTGAATGGGAACGAAGTGCGGTTTACCCCGAGACTAGCTACACGGCCTAGAGGCATGACTGACGTAGGGCCGACGTGTACATGCCGCGAGACTTGGGTAACTTCACGAAATATAAATATTTAGGCCGAAGGTCTCTTGCAAACATCACGTGATTTAAGGTGAAAGATATATTTCAGAAGATTAAAAGCAATAAGAAACTGAAAATGCTCATGGATATTCTACAAAATGAAAATGTATTCTAGAAAAAATTACGGAATAAGTAGACAGTCGTGCCTACCATGGCTTACGCTGCCTAAACCGTCATCGATAGACCCCAAGTATACGCATACGAAATGTAGAGCTGTTCAAGCTATATTAAAAAGTCCGTGAGCTCATATACTTATCTCCAACCGTTAGGGAGTTAGGACAGTTTAAGTCAGGTTATGTCTACAGTGAGGTCATCTGCCTTAACCTATAGCCGCAGCGCTGTTACACCGGCTAGGCACTTCTGTCCCGCTGCTCCAATCTCTACTTCGGAAACACACGGACGCGAAGGGCACGGACTGAAGAATATCATCAGCCTCATTCTCTGTGTTTGTTCCTGTGTTATTGGAAGTTGTGCTACAAGTTACATTTGTTTCTGTGATAAGAGTTGTACTGTGAGTTACGGCGGACCACGTTCATTATGGCTGCTAAACTTAAGACGCTGACTCTTCAAAAAAAAGATCGACATCATTAGGGATGTTGAAAGGGATAGCCAAGTACCTTTGACACAGATGGCAAAAATACATGACTTGGCACCCTCTACGCTGTTTGGCATCATGAAACAGAAGAAAGCTATTCTCACCACGGAAGTTGAGTGTGGTTCTGGGGCAAAAATACGGAAGAATATTCGTTCTTCGCCGTACGAGGAACTTGAAAACTTTTTAATGAAATGGTTCCAGGGAAAAAGGAGTGAGAACGCTCCAATTGACGGGAACATACTTAAACAAAAAGCTCGAGAAATCGCACTTAAGCTGGGTTTGGTTGATTTCAATGCTTCTAATGGCTAGTTTGATCGCATGGCACAATCTTTCGTTCCAAAATATGTGCAGCGAGAGTGTGGAAGTTAATGACGATACAGTTGTATACTGGATAAAGAAAACGCTGCCTCGACTTCTTGAAGGATATGATGCTAAGGATATTTTTAACGCCGATGAAACGGAAGTGGTTTACAAGTTGCTCCCATCCAAAACATGTGCTGTTCACAAAGAAAAATGCTACGGAGGCAAAATAAGTAAAGAAAGACTGACAGCGTTGTTATGTGTTAACAGCAATGGGAGTGAACAATTACCCCCCACTAATAATTGGAAAATCTAAGAATCCAAGATGTTTCAAGAACACCCGTACACTCCCATGTAAATATGATTTTAACAAAAACGCATGGATGGCATCGGAGATATTTTGAAATTTTTTAGGACGCTTGGATGCCAAGATGGGATCGGCAGGAAGGAAGATAGTGCTGGTGATAGACAGATGTCCTGTTCATCCTTCAGATACATCTTTCCTGCGGAATATCAAAGTGGTTTTCTTTCCTCCTAACTGCACCAGTCACCTGCAGCCTTTGGACCTTGGCATTATTCATTCTGTGAAAGTGAAGTACAGGAAGGTCCTGGTTCAAAGAGCTGCTTCTTTCCTCGAAAGAAATGAGGTAATGAAATTGAACATACTCCAAGCCATGCATATATTTGTAGCAGCATGGCAACTAGTCACAACGGACACTATTCGAAACTGCTTTGGCCATGCAGGTTTTGGTGCCATTTCAGAAGTTTTTAATGAAGAAGATGCTACTGATGACATTGCGGAAGATTGGGGGGTTGTATCAAAGGATTCTACTGTCACAACATTTGAAGAATTTGTTACTTGTGCTGATGATATCCTAACCTCAGCACCACAGATGGATGTTGGAGACCTTTGTGATGATGTAAAAAAAAAAAAAAAAAAGGCAAAGTACTGAAGAAGAAGAAGAAGAAGAAGAAGAAGAAGAAGAACCAACTTTTGGGGCAGCAGTGCAAGGACTGGATATTATCTGCCAGTACTTCTCCTTCAGTGTTGATGAAGAGCTCATAACCAGTCTCAACTAAATTGAGAAAAAACTTCTTTCCGTGAGACATCGGGGCAAGAGGAAGCAAACTACTTTACTGGACTACTTCAGAAAGTGAAGGTTAATACCTTATGCTTATTCTCATAGTTCTCATGGTCTACCTTCACAAATAACCTTAATATCATGTTAGGCCTCTGTTCCTTCAAGTTACAATTACGAGTCAGTAATACCTACCGTATTTACTCGGCTATAAGACCCTCTTGCCTATAGTAACCCCCCCTTAATTTTCGAGAGCCAAAATAAAAAATTCTTGGAAATCGCTTATAGTACCCCCCCCCCCCCCCCCTCCCCTTAATTATTGACAGTCAAAATACAATATTCTTGGAAATTGACGAATTCTTTAAAAAAATGTATAATTACAACTGAAATTCATTCTCTTTTATGACAAAAATATTTTTCTTGTTACAGTATATTAGTTGGTTATTCAGACTATATAACCGCCATTTTGCGTACCGCGTACGCGACTGGGCAGGATATCAAATTGTGTAGCCAATAGGCTTCACCCGATATCCAATAGAAGATGCCACACTATTGGCCGAGTAGAAGTGCCATCCGCCAATGAATGTTGTGGTTTCATATCTTGCCTGCATTCTTCTGTTTAGTATTATTTATGTTGCGATTCAATTGTGTTTACGACAGTCTCCTTAGTTTTATTTTAAACACATTTCATTTGTTGCAATAACCGTCGGCATTGGTGTGAAACATTATTGGTATATTGATGTGAAATATGTGAATAATACGTGCTCGGTTGTGTTTACAAAGGTTAGTGAGATGTGATCACTCATTCCCTTATTGATGCATTCTCCCTCCCTATGTTCAAATAAAAAGAAAGTTTGCATTTCCATGTCTGATACTTTGTCCATTCCATTCTATTTCTTTGATACTAAGATTTTTGCTTGGCAAGGGATAGTAGTGAAAGTCATTGGGAGATAGCCGGGAAAGTGGGGTTATGGCAGTCTCATAATGGGATGATTAAAGATGTAAACTTCATTTATTTTGATTAAATATATCATACTATGTAGCATCAAAATAAAATAACTTATTTTTACTTTCTCCTTTTCCCAAAATAATGGATTTTTGCGAAGTTCGCGTCTATAGTACCCCACCCCCTCAATTTCGGAACTAAAAATTTAGAGAAAAAAGGGGGGGGGGGGGTCTTATAGCCGAGTAAATACGTATTTCTCCTTTTCTTGATGCAGCTTGTGCTCCCAATGGACCACTAAGGAATTCGTTACCTCTGCTGTTTCGTAAATATTTTCTGCTATTCTTGTGTTCATTTGACTTTTTAGTATTTCTTAACATGATCATTTATTATTTATTGACATTACATTAGTTGAAGACATAAATGTATTATTATTCCTTGTGATATAGGCTAGCCTATTTTCTTCGAAACCCCTTTTAAGGAAAATCCCCTTCTATGGAAGAAATATCAAATCCCCCTGAGATTCGTTAAAAAGGGGTTCTACTGTAATTTTAAAATTTATATTCTTCATGATAGACAGAGTTTAAAAAATGTCTCCTTGATGTAGCTGAATATTGGTAAGAGCATCGGGCTGGAAATCCAGAGGTCCAAGTCCTAGTGTTACGTCAAGATGCCGCCTCCTCCTCCTCCGGGGTGCCGGAAGTTTGCCCCAAAGGGGATCTTTAGCATGGCAGTAAATCTACTCACACTGCTCCCCCCTCGCATTTGCGTGCCCTCAAATGCCAACCAGCTGCACAAGATTCGATCCTGAAACCTTGGGCACAGCTGGTGAAAAAGTTACTGTTGTGCCACGTAGCCAGCCAATTACACAACTTAATTGGTACATGCGCACGACCTCAGTTTCCCAACTGTCTCAACTCTGGTTAATGACAAATGAACAAAAACAGCTACCGGTATAGAACAAATCAATCTTTCATTAAGGGGGAAAAATAAATAAATTTAAAAAAAAAACGATACCTCGATATTAAGCAACGAGGATTCAGCAGCAAGGACGCCTTATTTATGATCAAAAGCCTTTTGGCAAAATATAAATCGAAGATATATGCCATCTATTGGCGGCCTGCAGAAGCTAGTCTTGGTGCAAACTTCAAAGAGAAGATCCCTGCACGTAAAATCATAAAATATTATAGCTCTTCCATAAAACTGTAGAACACATTGCAGTTCCATAAATCTTATGGATAAACCATAAGAAAAGCCAGATATGCATTACTGACCACGGATATTTGGTGCTCAGCAATGGCTGGGAAATGTAAAAGCGATAGTTATATTGCAACAATTGACACTTACCATAAGACTTGATTTTCCGCCCTGACTTGGAACGCTTTGAGCCGTGACCTATAACAGAACATAATGCACAATTAGTAAGGACTATAGAAAAGCAACTGAAGTTTAATTACAATATTCATATCATATTAATCAATTCAAGCAGAAAACGTTTCAGTCCAGATTAATTGATTTTCAGAAATAGCTCTCGGACAAATTTTACATTACCGGTAGAAACCTTTTTAAGGGATGGAATATCGTGATCATCTATCATAAGCTAAATATTGTTTCCTTATACCACCTTTCAATTAATTTCTTTTATCTAAGGAGAGGGTGAATTAAGCTCACAGAATATATTTCACAAATCACTGTTTATTGAACTGTACCTCATTACAAGTTCACAGTCATATGTATAAGGTGCGTTCAAAAAGTAACGAGCCGGAGGCATAATTACAGAAACCAGTACCTGTATGTTAGAAGTATTGGCCCTGGCTGTTGAGGCACTTGTCCCACTGTGACACGAGGCGGTGAATGGCTGTCTCATAAAATTCCCTGGGCTGCGATGTGAACCAGTTCCGCACGTACAGCTGGAAGTCGGCGTCCGAGCTGAATCGTTGGCCCCACAGAGCCCTTTTCAGGGCACCAAACATGGCGTAATCACAGGGATAGAGGTCTGGGCTGTATGGAGGGTGGCCGAGAACCTCCCATTGGGCACACACTTTGTACAAGTGCAGTCGTTCCTTCATGATGGTGTGCACACTTCCGACGCTCAATCCGACCACGGAGGCTATGGCGTTCACTGTCACTCGGTGGTTGTGGCGCCATGGCTTGCCTCGAGACTTGCTCCGTGGCAGACAAATAAGTCCCGCTCTTCCCCGCTCCACCGCCACTCCCGCCAGCTTCTCCTCTCACTACCTTCTCTTGCTAGAGGGGAGAAGACTGACTTGGCCCTCCATACTCCCATCCTGAACACCTTGCGCTCTAGTGGAATGGGTCATAAGCCAAGTGTCAAGCAAGGCAAGAAGGAGATTCTGATTTCCTCTTCTTAAATAGAACGGTACATCAGTTGTAGAAAAGTTGGGAATGGCAAAAAGACGTTCAGCATCCGAGGTGGGTGGCGGAAGAAACCCTTCCTGGGAATTTAATTACGGAATTTAGTAGCACCCGCCACAGCGTTAGCGGACGGCAAGTGAATGTGTTTGATATGTCACACTTTTTTAAAGAATAACACATAAAAAGCAGGCAGTATGATTCAAAGAATTTGTTATAGCTACTAATTATTCGTTACTAATGTCCCATTCAACATCACGCACAACATTGCCCGTCCTTCCGCCAGCTCGCTACCTCCACTACCGCAACATCATCCTCGTTTGCAGCCATGCCTCGACCCCCATCTACCCCACACAACCCCCGATTCACTTAGGAAAGGCCGTGGCACCGGCACCGTGGCATTTCCCTGGACAGGCCTGCCGTAAGGGATATATTTGTGCGCATTTTCAGATGCAGCACACCTACGTCTACTACCTAGTAACTCCCTCTGGGCATTTGAGCCAAAGACTCAGTATTTCAGAATCCATGGAAGGAAATTATTTCAAACAAACTGTAGTACTGTAGGCTACAATATTTCAGGTATACTGCGAACAAATCATAAATGCCACTATTACCAACTTAATTTAGTCATTATTCTAGAGAGGTATGAATTTTAAATTTTTAGAAAAGTAGGCTATTTTGTCACGGAACTACTTGTTCATTAATGTAATTTCATCATTCCTTATGTCCAGTGCATTCTAATTGTGTAATTCATTAACATGTTTCATTTGAGGGACTAGACTTAGTGTTTATTCAGCAGGTGTACTTGGGTGTGTGTAGAATTTGTCAGATGAACTGTGTTATGTGGTGTCTGCATTAGTGTGTATATTTGGAATTCAGGTGAGGACTGGGAAGGAGGAAGCCATGGCCTTTAAGTTAGGAACCATACCAACATTTGCATGGAGTAGAAGTGAGGAACCACGGAAATCCACTTCCAGGATGGATAAGGAGAGAATCTAACCCACCCCTTTTGAGTGTTGTCTTAAGGCTGAGTGTACCCCATTCCAGCCCTCAGACCATAATTGAGGCGCTGGGTGCAATAACCACAACTCGACTTAAGTCGTTTTTCCGGCGAATGCAGTTTTGTAACCCCCAATGTGTTCTTCATCTATCCTCCAAATATTATTTTTTATGTCAACTCTAGATGGCAGGAGCTTGCATTATATACAGCTGTGTAGCAAGTCGTTCTTCCGGCGAACAGCTTGGCCGACTTGGTGCTTCGAGCGCCGATATCGCACACGCGTGGGATTCAGTGAGTGTTGTCTTGTGACTGTTGTGTGTGGTTTTGTTATTGTTATTCTGTAAGATGTGTGATCAGTCAGATGAGAGTAAACATGAGAAGTTAAATGAAGGATCGGATTTGGAAATGCAGAATAAAGGAAAGAAGAGATTACTTTAGCGAGACTCTTGGAAACGCGTGCAGAACAAAGCCAAGAGGAATCGTGGTGATAGCTATGTGAGTTCTAGTGGCAAGAAGGTTTCAAAGAAAGTATTTAGTTACACTGAGAATTGTTGCAAGAGAAACTGCCACTCATTTTTCCCCAAAGAAAATCACCGGAGAATGCAGATGCACTTAAGCACATATTAGAGAAAGAGACTGTTGTGGAATAAAGTGAACTGCAAAGTGAAATCAGTGAGGCTGAGGAAACCATTGAATGTCCATCAACTCCTGTTGTTTTATTATTATTATTATTTAAATACAGTTTTACTTCACTTCCCATCAAGGCAATGCTGGTGTATATCTACTCATTTAATCATTATTTTCTGATTGAAATTGGGTAAACAGAACCAGAGTTCATGCATGAATGTAACCATTCTAAGCCTTATCTGCCTATCCGTTTGCATTTAAATGTACTAATTACACAGGATTATAAAAAATGGCTGTGTTTGGACACCTTTTCATTTCTTTTTTAGGTAAAATAATTGCAGTGATACTTTCAAAAGTGCCTTATTAAAAGAATAGTTTCAAAATTATGCTTTTGGTGTTAATTTTATATATACTGGATATATATATATATATATTATAATTTTATTATAAAAATATACTTATTGTGCAGTACACGGTAGCTATTTTTTTCGAATTAAATTAATTTGAATGAATCTACTATCCATAAATGGTAATTTAAGATGCTGATTGTCAGTCTCTGCAATAACGACTTAAGTCAATCCATATTTAAATTAAAATATTTAAGAACTGGTAAAGTTTAAATTCAGTGACATTGATATATTGTTAAGGACTATCTTTAAATGGTGTGTATAAATCAACGTATCCATAAATGAAGAACTCTGACATTTACAGTGTTTCAAAACTTTAGGAGTGATTTTCTCAAAACAGTGTTTTCAGACTTAAGTTGTTAATTGCACCCATCGCCTCAATTACATTTCTTAGCAGAGCTGAGAATCGAATCCGGACCTCCAGGCAGATATCTTAATTGTTACACCATGAGTTTTCATTAAAACATATAGATTGTATAAACAGCATTCAATTTATACTTTTCATTTAGATCGTACGCTTTCACGGCTGGTGTCAAGTTTATTATCTACGCTTTCAGGATGGAGCTGCGTCTTGTGTCCGTGATTGTTTCCCAACATTTCAGCTGTCATTGCAGCTGCCTTAATAAGTTTGTGTCTGTACTGTAATTGACCGTTGGTTGTCAATCGGACATCCCTGCTTGATCGCCATTACACCACGCTGCTCCCTGATTGGACTGAGCCCCAGGCAGTCTCGCACTAAGAGAACTTTCCACATGTCGCTATGCCTGGATCGGTTTTCGTGATTGAAATTATTGGGATGCTTCACGATTTCTATTGCCTCTCTAATTATCCTGTTTTGATATCTAGGAACCTTAGCAACAGTTTCGGCCTTATCGATTTCTAAGGTGTCTCTCGTGACATTAGCATGTTCAGCTATTGCAGATCTGTAGTTTATTTGTTTTGTGTCTGGAATGTGCTCTTACCTACCTAATGGAAACAAGTCTCTTTGTTTACCCTATGTAAAACTGTCCACAGAAACAAGACATTTGGCAAACTTCTGAGACCTGGCTTGACGGCTTTATCCCGGCTGATCTACGTAACACATGCGTCAGCTTGTTAATTGGTTGCATAACCATTGTCACACTATATTTTCTTAGCAACCTGGCGATTATATCTGTCATCCCATGTACGTAAGGCAGAAAGGCTTTATGGTGGGGCCTACCATCGTTCTTTTCAGCAGTTCTTCGGCTCTGTTGTTCATTCCATATGGCCCTATTATATCTCTCCTTTGCTGTAGCCATTGGCTAGGAGCTTATTCCAGACTATTTTTCTCTTCATTTATGCTATCCTTATCGCAAATTCTGTTGGCTCTAGTGAGGTGTGTCCTAGCAACCATTTACTTCTGTGACGGTGAATGACTTGTGTTAGCATGTAGGAACCGATCTGAACAAGTGCCTTTCCTGTATACCCTGTGTCAAAGCATGTTATCTGTTCATTTATAGTGCAGAACGTCTAAGAAGGCCAGCTGATTATTCTCTTCTACTTCCATTGTGAAGTCGATGCTCTGATGTCTGGAGCACATGTAGTCTAGGAAGTCCTGAAGTGTGTTGTGTCCATGTTCCCATATACTTTCTCAGTCGGTCAACACTGTTTTGTCCAATTAGATTAGGTGGGGTAACTATCTATATATCCTAGTGTATATATATAGTTACTAGGGATGGGACGATACCAGTTTTTCTCGATACTCAATGCAGTTAACGTTTCAAGTTTCAATAAATAGATAAAACATTATTCAAGTTGAGCGAACTGTATATCATCAATTAAATTAATTAACTGTACATATTTAATGGGAAGAAATGTAATATCATCAGTATAATTAATTTTAAGCACTACATTAAATTTAAATGAATTTTTGACAGTCCACTTTTACAAGTTTTTGTTCAAAAATAATAGCATTCTCAGTCTTTCAGAGTCAAGTCTACTTCTGACATATTTGAGACCTGCTGTGTTCAATAGTCTTCTAGAGAAAACAGTAGCTGGTGGTACACACAAATGAATCGGTTATTGGAAAAAGGAAGAATGTCCAAGCTATCCTGTTTTGAGAAATCTAGAAAAAACTTAACAGCATTCAAAATAATGCTCCTGGAGTTTCGTGATACATTACAAAGTTGTAAAGCTGCACAGGAGGAACATTATGGCAGTCTGATAGAGGTTATTTTCACCACTGATAAAAAGTAATTTGAGGTAAAAAGTCTTGGACATTCTTCCTTTTTCCAACAATTCAAGTTTTCTAAGGTACTAAAAACTATTTTAAGAGAATCCCTTGTTTATGTCACAGTAACCAATTAGTTTATTGCTTATAAATTCACAACAGATACAAAATAATATTTCTTAGCTTACATACCACACAATACAGCAATTCCTTACATCAAATCATTTATTTTGCTTTCATTGTCCTAATCATTTTCTACATCAGACAGATCATCACTTCTTGTCGACCAATGAACAATGTTATTATAAAATCCCTGATACTCTGAAGGAATGTACTTGATAATTTTCTGAACATCTTCGATTTTCTTACGGTTGAGAGGAACTTCTTCTTTGCATGCTTTGCTGCAGGACCTGTCGGTATCTCTAGTCCCTTAAGAAGCCTGAAGGAGCTGAAATTTAGTCCATCAATAAACTCCGATGCACATACGTAGCCTGGTAGTTGTGCTTTATAGATTAAATGTCTATAGCTTGCAAGTGAGAACTTCACTTTCATTTGGCTGTCCAAGGCAGTACAACTTTTCTTGAAATATGGCGGCCACCACTGCTTAAAATCAAGTATATCTTCATATTCCATGATTTTTGCATGAAATGCAAGAGGCTTCTTTCTACAATTCACTATAATTTCAACATACTGTTGAACTGAATACACCCTGTCTTGTCTTCGTAACACTCTTTTGATCACAGAAAAATCCCTGTCACAAGGTAAGAACGAGTGGCCTCGTATGGGAAAATATTGGTGAATTGTTTGAAACTTTCCAATCATGCTGAGATACATCAAAAAAACGAACAACAGTGTTGTTCCTGTTTTGTCCAGGGCAGGAATCACTAAAGATGTGAAGTTCTTTGAACGTGTCAGGAAGTCGACGTAAATAATCATATAAGAAGGTGCACACCTCGTTTGGACCACGATTAGCTTGACCTTCATGGTAGCAGTAAAACTGAGCTGTGTTATTCTTCAGGTTATGAATTCCAAATACAAAAAGCCAGAGTTTTCTTAAATAAAACAGTTCCTGGACAGGCAAACAAGGCAAAGGGACATTCTGCATGTAGTCAAAAACTATCCCTACTACATCATCTCTTTCTGCACACAGTTTAATGATTTCTTCTTGCTTTTTATAAAACTTTGAAGCCCTACGCTTATGAATAAGCAACTCCGCAACTGCAACTCTTTTTGCGGTTTCGTTTAGAAAAGGAGATTTGATCTTGGCTCCGAGTTCTTCGCAGGTGGAACACACGTCAACTTGTGGCCGTCCAAATCTATACTGGAAGTTTTCTTTAAAGTATTTCAAGTAAAATTCATATTTAATATTCAGATAAGGGTGTTCACAAAAAAGTGCATGCATTTTTTTCACATTTAGCTCTGCATCCAAGTAACGAACAATTTTCCCACTGTAATGTGACTGATGAGTAGGAAAACGTCTAATATGTTCATCTATCTTGGCAATAACTTCTGGTTTTAGAATATTTCCTCTATTGAGGTGTCGTCCCCTATTATCATTTGGAGATTGACCATTAACGAGTAGTGTTGTTAAGCGAACAATGGCCTCATCACTTATCGCATGTAAACTTGAATAAGCTTTGCGGCACACGGGCAACTTGTCAGATCCATTCATAACATAAAATTTAAATGTACCCTTTTTCACAAATCTTGGTTCCTCTTTTCTACTTCTTCTTCTTGCTACTGGCGTACACTCTATCAGTCCCATAAGATACAAATCTGTCTCTTCCTTAGTTTTGCCATCATACACTGTAGAGATAGTAATCATTTGCTCCTCCTCCGTAATTCTGTCAAAACACTTCTTTCGGCAACTGCAAGAAACATACAAGAGAAATAAATTAGGAAAATATAGGACTAGGTAAAGGTTGTTGTTGTTGTTAGGTAGTCAGCCCGAAGGCTGGTTGGATCCTCAAAAAGCACCGCCGTTGCGTTATGTGAGTAGATACCCACGAAAACCCAAGGCAGCGCTATATTGAGGCATTCTAGGCAAGAAGAGGAGTGAGGTAGTTTGCCATTGCTTTCCTCACTGAGTCAGAACAGTAGTCCTAACCCTATGAGTAGAACCTTTCACAGCATCCACAGGCACTGACTGTGCCCTGAATGCCATTACTAAGCACCACCCATACCTCAGTAGCTTCCATATAATCACAGCCATGAGTGAGACTGAGACATCGGTGAAAAGCCACCTTTTACTCTAGCCTGTGCCAACTGACAAATGCAAATGTACTGTATTCATCAAGAGATGGCAAACAGGCCAAAGTAAAGGTTATGCACTTATAAACTATATCCAAGTGATTGATGTAACATTATGCTGCGCGGGGGTGCTTTTGTGTCGGCTCAATGCCGTTTTGGAACTACTGGCTTTATAAGTTACTGCCAGTACCGGGAATCGAATCCAATTCGCCAGAACAAGGAGCTAGAGCCTTGGAGGCTGGATTTAGACAGCTCCTTAACCCGGTCCATGAGGCAATTATAATTGGCTACATGGATAATTCTTGCCAGGCGCGTCCACGTCGCGGGGGTGGGCAACGGTACTGTAATATACCATGGAACTACAGTACCGGCTAAGTTCTGGTGAGGACCCAGTCCTATGGGGTATAACATAGGCCCCGTGCACAGGGTTA
This sequence comes from Meconema thalassinum, assembly GCA_946902985.2. Lineage (NCBI taxonomy): Eukaryota > Metazoa > Arthropoda > Insecta > Orthoptera > Tettigoniidae > Meconema > Meconema thalassinum. Next base: position 880,985,183 of record OX336389.2, on the reverse strand, counting down.
CGTGCGAAGACCTCAACGGAATCTGCAGCGGAGAAGATGGACTTCGGAACGGTGGAGATTGCGGAAGAGGCAACCCAGTACTCAGGGAATAGTAAGAGTACAGCATCAATCAGCAGCGTCTGTTTCCCAGGTTAGGGGCGGCTGCAAGGGCGTCTGTTTCCCATGTTAGGGGCGGCCTGTATAATAGCTGGCAGTTGCTTCATAAAATGCCTTTGGGAGTGGCGACCCCATCGTAATAATAGCCTAAAATGGAAATGGCACTTCGAATGAATCGGAAAAGGTTAGGGCGTACCCTGCAGGCGACGCGCAGTTCTTTTGGTACTGGGGGAACTGTGAGAAATGGGCAACCAGTAACCGAAATGAAAGTGGGAATCATGAATGTCATGACCCTGACAGGCAAGGTGGAGGAGGTGGTAGACTTCATGGAGAGGGAGAATGTTGGATTGATGGGGCTGAGTGAAGTGAAATGGAAAGGTAAAGGAAGGAAGAAATTGAGGAAAGGATATACATTATACTGGAGTGGTGGCCAAGAGGCCAAAAATGGCGTGGGACTGATAACCTCGAAACAACTGGAGGAGTATGTTGAAGTGGTCGAGTGTGTGAGTGACAGAATAATGAAAATTAGAATGAAGATGAAAAATGACGTGATGGACTTCATACAAGTGTATGCACCACAGACTGGAAACAGAGAAGAAGATATTGAAGTATTCCTGGAGGATGTAGAAAGAGTAATTTCAGATGTAGAAGTGGTGATCATGGGAGATATGAATGCACAAGTCGGAAACGAGAGACAAGGAAAGGAAGAAGTCATTGGACCATATGGATATGGGAAAAAGAACCGGGAAGGAGAGGAACTTGTAAACTTTTGTGAAAGGAATGGACTGATAGTGGGTAATTCATGGTTTCGGAAGAAAAACAGCAGGAAAATTACGAGATATGGTTGGGGCGATAGAAGAACAAAATCAGTAATTGACTACTTTCTGGTGGAAAGGACTAATCGCAGAAAGCTGATAGATGTGACAGCTTTACCAGGAGAAGCGTTTGATGGGGACCATAGAGCTGTGGTGGCAAAATTTAGATGGGAAAAATTGGAAAACCTAAAGGAGATCAGAGAAAGTAAAATAAAAGTATGGAAATTGAAAGACAAAACCGTACAGGAAGATTTTCAGGAGAGATTGAAGCAACAAATCCCAGTTACTGAAGTGGAAAACATAGAAGAGGAATGGTCTCACTTTAAAAAGGCATTTGTTGGTGCAGCAGAGAGTGCTTGTGGTAGGACGTCAACAAGAGTGAAAGAGAAGGAGACACCATGGTGGAATGAGGAAGTGAGGAAAGCAGTGAAAGAAAAGAAGTCTGCATGGAAAGAATGGAACCGAGATCAAACAGAAGAAAGCAAAAGGAAGTATCACGACAGCAAACGGAGGTGTAAGAAAGTGGTAGGAGAAGAAAAGAAGAAAAGTTGGGAAGAATTTACACGAAGAATGGAAACAGATGTAAGTGGCAGTAAAAGGATGCTGTATGGGCTTCTAAGAAGTAAGAGGAAAGAAAGAGTTACTACAAAGCTAGTGAAAAAGGAAGATGGAGAGTTGTTAACACACCCAGAAGAGATAAAGGGACGATGGAAGGAGTATTTCGATAAGCTTTTGAATGTGAGCAATGGTACTGGTGAGATGGAAGTAACACAACCTGACGACTCTATAACAGAAGATGATATAACAATGCTGGAGGTGGAATTAGCAGTACAGAAAATGAAGATGGGGAAAGCAACAGGGGTGGATGAAGTCAGTGTAGAAATGATAAAGGCTGCTGGACCTGTTGGTATGCAATGGCTGTATCGACTGCTAAAGTGTGTGTGGAAATGGAAATGTGTACCAGAAGACTGGAAGAAAGGGCTAATAATACCAGTGTTTAAGAAGGGGGACAAGAAGGTGTGTGATAACTATAGAGGGATCACCCTCATATCACAGATAGTAAAAATACTGGAAAGGATATTAGAAAGAAGAATGAGAAGAAAGGTGGAAGGAGAGTTGCAAGAGGAACAGTATGGCTTCAGGAGTGGAAGATCCACAGTGGACCCAATCTTTAGCTTGAGGCAGGTGATGGAAAAGAACTGGGAATATGGAGAGGATTTGATCATGACTTTCATAGATCTAGAAAAGGCATATGATAGTGTCCCCAGAGAGAAGGTATGGGAAACCATGGTTAAGAAGAGACTGGGAAGAGAAATGTTGGAAATGGTGCAAGCAATGTACAACAACTGTGTTAGCAGGGTACTGACCCCAGTTGGAAAGACAGATTGGTTTACGAACAAGACTGGACTAAGACAGGGGAGTGTGCTGTCACCTCTCTTGTTCATAATGGTGATGGATGAAATAGTAAAGGAAACAAAGGAAGCATATGAACATAAAGAAATGAAGTTACTGTTATTTGCAGATGATATTGTGGTCTGGGGAAGGAACACCGAAGAAGTGCAAAAACAACTAGATGCACTGAACAAAAATATTCAGAAGTATGGCCTGAAAATCAGTATAGAGAAAAGCAAGACCATGGTGATGACAAGAGGGGAAAGACAAGGAAAGGGCACTGTGAAAATTGGAAGTCAGAGTTTGGAAATTGTGGACACGTTCAAATACCTAGGAAGTGAATTGATGCAAACTGGTAGGTTGGACATGGAGATTGGCAGGAGGGTACAGCAGAGCAATGCATTCTATCAAAGTGTAAGAAAACTTGTTTGGGATAAGGAAGTACCAAGGAAAAGCAAGGAGGTAATGTATAAAGTGTACTATGTACCCATATTAACTTATGCAGCTGAGACTTGGACCCTGACAAGCAGGCAAGAGAGTAGAATCCAAGCCAGTGAAATGAAATTCCTAAGAAGTATGATAGGAAAGACAAGGAAAGACAGAGTGAGGAATGAAGATGTTAGGAAGGAAGTTGGGATGGGAAAACTAAATGAGAGAATTGAGAAGAATAAACTAAGGTGGTTTGGACATGTAAAGAGGATGGAGGAAAATAGAATACCAAGACAGATGCTGGAGGCGAAGTGCAAGGGTAAGAGACCAAGAGGAAGACCTAGAACAAGGTGGATGGATTCAGTGAAGAACGGCGTAAGAAAAAGAAATCTGGACTGGGACAAGATCGTGGAAGAAGAATGGTGGAAGGAAAGAGGAAAGTGGAGAAGTGCCATAAATACCCCGACCCGGCAGGAGCTGGATAAGGGGAAATGATGATGATGATGGAGCTAGAATGCTACCCCGGGACGGTCCTCATTCATAACACTATGAAATATAGGCCTAGTCACATACATATTACTAAACATTATCACACATAAGGGTAACCAACTCTTACAAAATAACTGAGTTTTTAAAACCACTGAGTCATAGATGCTGTTGAAGTAACGAAACTACACGGTACTTACCGACATTGAGGTCCAGTAGATTTTGGCGGTAAAACAACACCTTGCGAAGTAATGTATTGCTGGCCCAATGATTTGGCTCTCTTGCATTTCTCTTTGCTATAATCAGCAGTATTTCTAATGCCTTTTCTTCTTGGTCGCATTTCATCGTCACTTACGCTCATTTTAATGGTATTCGTCACTATAATCTTTTCAAACTCACTGTTTATTACCAGCAATCGCAAATGGCAGTGAATAACTGATCCAACAGAAGAACAATAGCTCCTCGAATGACGGCGCTGCGTGTACCTCCCGTATGGTGGCGCTGCTCACGGCAGTTAGTGGAACAAAGACGAAAGTCCGGACAATCTTCCCTTTTCCACTCACCCCGAAACTACGATGGTCTGCTGTTCCCAGGGTTTTACATGGACATTCATCCTTCTTCCACCAATCGACGCGTCGATGTATCGCGAGCAAATTGTATATCTCACGTCAATTTTGGAAAAAAATAGACATTCATCCTTTTTCCAATCACCGATTCAAATATTTTACAGCTAAATTTAGATTGGGAAATTTTGAATTTGTTTTCCAGCAATCCAATGCACTAGAAAGGAGTGACAGATTCTATATGAGAGATATGAGATATGCTGGGATTTCTTCTTGGGAACAGCTAACTGACAGTGAATTCAACACATCATTGTTTTCTTACATAATGTTACTGTACAGGTATCAAATTCCTGGCAATTTCTCCAGCTTTGAAATATAGTATGTGACATCTAAAATAAAATAAAGACAAAGTTCGTGAATGATAGATTTATACGAGTACGTCAGTATAACATGGCTATTCCAACATATCTGAAACTCTGGAATAAAAAATTAAAAATCTTACCTCATGATTTCTGGATCCAAGACACAAACCTGTTGGTTAGCAAGGTCCACCAATCAGTCTTTAGCAGAATTGAGAGCACTGGGATTGAGAAAAACATCCTTTTAAGCTGGAGTCTAACGGCATTGCAATGGAATATATTTACAGTCATTGTCTTCAATGGATTTATACCTCACGTTCATTTCATCCAGCAATGATTGTCAAACTATCACAATTCCCGATCCACTTTCTGATGGCTTTTCCAGTTCAGAAGTAACACCGTTCACATCGAGGATGGATTTGCAGCGAGTGTTACTTGATCAAAAATCCCATTGCAATACTGTAAGATTCACTCATACGGAGAGATCATAGGATGCAAAAACTATGGCCATCTTTTGTTGAAGTCATCGTAGCATATGTAGAGTTGAATTCCATAACGTATGTTCACCCTGAATCAAACAATGTTGTGGTAGAGAAAAATGCTTCTGTGCGGCTATAAGAAACCTGGGATTTGCGGATGTTTGAAACTCCAACTAGTTTCCTGCATGACGAAACGAGACTGAATATTTTTTGAAGTGACAAGTCGATGCTTCAAAACAAGTTGGAATTTAGGAGTTAGACACGACAGATGGAGGAAAATTTCTAATATCACTGCATTTACAACATTATGACTTTTATCATGAATCACGGCCATTAATTTATTATTTCTAGAGTTTACTTTAAAAAATTTGTAATAGTTTCACCAGCGTGGCTCACTTCTTCAAATGGTATCACTTCAATTCAAGTATGTTTAGGATTATAGTCCAGTTCCACAAATTGAACAGCGACAGTTAAATAATCATCGCAGGCTGTCCACATAGCCGTCGTACCACTGCGCTACTAACATTTTGTAGCTAATTATTTACTTTTCCTTCTACTGTTCTGGATTGATTTGATTAGATATGTGCTTACGAGTAAGCATACTGAGGATGCTTAATCAAGTCATTAAATCCTTAATCCTCAACAATGCCGTAAAGTTGATCTTTGCACCATTGTTGCAATATTTCCGGTAATTGTCTTCGAACGACTATTACCTGGTTTAAATGCAGATTTATTGCCCATAAATTATTTAAGTGTAGGTTCAGAGAATGACTATGATCACGATGTTGATGTCGATGCCGTCAATAATTCGGACGACTGCAAAAGAGTCGCAAGCTCACCTACTGTTACTTCTTCAGGAGTTAAATTTCCACTTGTTTAGAATTATTTATGAAGAGGTTCTGAAAAAGCAATTTAATGCATTCATGTCATCATCATCATCATCTTGAACAGTTTCCAGCCACTGGCCGGGTCTGTTTGGAACATAAGCCTCTCCATAGTCTTCTGTCTTCCCACCATCTCTCCGTCACCACCTTGGTCCATTCTTCTCCTTTCTTTCGCACGCAGTCCTCCATACCCTTCAGCCACTTATCTCTTGGCCTTCCTCTTGGTCTTTTTCCCTCTATTTTCATCTCGTGTATCTTCCTGGGTATCCTCCTCCCATCCATTTGCTTAACATGCCCATACCATTTAAGCCTTGATTCCTCTATCCTATCCTGTAATGCTCCCTCCTTGACTAATTCTCTGATCTTCTCATTTCTTAACCTGTCCACCTTTGTCACTCCAATACTGCTACTCAAGAATTTCATCTCACTAGACTGTATTCTAGTTCGCTCCCTTCCTTTCATAACCCAGGTCTCTGAGGCATACGTCAGGACTGGATCGTAGTAAGTCCTATATATGACCCTTTTGCTGTTGTGAGGGACATCCTTACTCCATACCAGGCTTCTAACACTTTTCCTGAATAATTCTGCTACTTGAAACTCTCTACTTACTTCAATTCTTCCCCACCAATTGTTATTCCCATTGTGACAATCTCCTTCTTCCTGGTTGTGATCATCCACTTGCTTTTGCTTATATGCTAAACTTCATCCCATATCCATGTACTATTTCTTCCCATACTTCCTCCTCCTTGTTTCCCCAGATCATCAAATCATCCGCAAATGCCATGACTTTCATCCTTCTTTCGCCAATCACTTCCGCCACTCTGGTCATTATATCGTCCATCACTAAAATGAAGAGTAGCGGTGAAAGTGCACTTCCTTGCCTCAAGCCATTCTTCTGTTCCAGCCAATCTGATCTCTCTCCTCCTACTTTCACTCAACTTATACTTCCATTGTACATTTCCCTTATCCTCCACATAGTCTGCTTTCCTACTCCTCTCTTCCCCAAAGCCTTCCATACCTTACTTCCAAATACACTATCATATGCCTTTTCAATGTCCAGGAAGGCCATCAGTAGGTCTATTCCACATTCATAATGTTTTTGCTGCAACTGTCTTACAGCAAAAATTAGATTTACTGTGGACCTTCCTGCTCTGAAGCCATGTTGTTCTGCTCTCAACTTTCCTTCTATTTTTGCCCAAATTCTTTTTTCCAAAACTTTCTCAAAGATCTTCTCACAATAGCTCATCAATGTAATCCCCCGATAATTCTTGCACTCCTTTCTGCTACCTTTCTTGAAGATTGGGACAATTATTCCCTTCTTCCAGTCCTCAGGGGTCCTCCTCTCTTTCCATACAGCCCTCATTACTCGATATATCCACTGCATCCCCACCTCTCCTGCCGCTCTCACCATCTCAACACTTATCTTATCCAGACCTGGTGCCTTCCCTCCTTTCATCTTCCTCACTGCATCCTCCTCTTCCCTCCATGTTAAGTACTCTTTTGTTCCCAGTTCCTCTATTTCTTCCATCAGGGTCACCATTCGGGTTCAAGAGTTCTTCCAAGTACTCCCTCCACATGATCTTCAGTTCATCCTTATTCCCCACTTCTCGACCACTTTTGCTCACCATTCGAACGTAGTCCGTCATATCATTCCTCCTCTTACTTTTAACCATCCCTTATAGGACCTTTTTGGTACCTTCACTATCCTCCTCCATCATCCTTGTCCACTCTTCCATCCACTTTCTTCTCTCCTCAGCCACCACTCTTTTCACTTCCTTCTTTCATATTTGGTACTCCTTTCTTGTCTCTATTGTCCTATTTTGGAACCACACCCTAAAGGCTCTATTCTTCTTCTGCACTGTATCCTTTGTTTCCTGATTCCACCATGGAGTTTCTTTCCATCTCTTCTTGTAGCTTGTTCTTCCACATACTGCTTCTGCCGCCCTTACTAGTGTCCTCTTGAATCTACCCCATTCCTCTTCTACTGTCTTCAGTTCATCAATTGGGATGCTTTCCTTCACTATTCTTAGGTATTCTACCCTGTTTTCTTCACCTCCCAACTTCCATACCCTTATCCGTCTATCCTGATTTTCTGCCCCTTTCTTATCCTTGGTCCCTCTCAGGTTCATTACCAACAGCCGGTGGTCACTATCCAAGGCCTCTGATGGAATTACCTTGATGTCTATTATGATTCTATTCATATCACTATCGTACAGGATATAGTCAACCACCGACTTTCTAGTCAGGTCATTACTATACCAGGTATTCTTGTGGCTCTCTCTTTTCTTGAACCAGGTGTTTCCGACCAACAAGCCATTCCTTTTACAAACATCCAACATTCTTTCACCTTCCTCATTTCGACTGCCCCAACCCTCTGGTCCAAGCACATTTTCATACCCTTGTCTTTCCCTTCCAACATGTGCATTTAAATCTCCCATTATAATCACATTCTTTCCTCCCACCTGTTTCTACATTTCCTCTTCAAACTCTTGTTTCTCTTCAGCAGTGCAGCCTACCTGTAGGGCATACACTATTAGTATGTCTACAGACTTTCCTTTCAGTGATATTTCAGTGATATTTTTACCTTCATAGTCCTGTCACTTATTCTCACCACTTCTTTTAACCCATCTCTCACTACTACCCCCACTCCATTCCTCTTTCCATCCTCATTCCCACTCCAATATAGTCTACAGCCATTTCTCAATTCTCTCCTTCCTTCTCCTTTCCACCTTGTTTCTGCCAGCCCCAGCAGATCCAACTTCCTTCTTTCCATCATATCCACCATTTCCTCCACATTCCCAGTCAATGTTTGTATATTCAGCATTCCGAATCTTAGTCCATGATCACAGCTAGGTCGTCGTCCATTGTGTCCGTCCTGTCCGAGGCCTGTTCCCTTCTTGAAAGCTAAAGTCTTATCCACTACTGGCTTGCTGGGCCCATTGTAGCTTCTCCAGAGCCCCGTTAGCTGTCACTTTTCAGGGTTCCTGTAGGACCTTCACAGCTACCGTAACGGTCCCGGGGCACACAAAGTCCCCACTGTACTTCGCCCCTAAATGCAATCTCCTACTTTGTGCCATTGCCCGTCTCCCACGGCGTGGACGAGAGTTTGGACTTGTGGTAACAGTTATTTTTAGGTTATGAGTGTTGCAAAATTTCCAACCAAGTGAAAAACTCTTTTTTACAAATGCAGCAAGTGGTGTGATTAACACAAAGAGGGTGGGTTCCACACTTCCCTCGTATTGAATTAAAAAAAAACAATATTGATTCTGTAAGAGGATATGAGGGAACCAGAGATAAGCAAAAAAACTGATTGTGAGTTTAATAATAATAACGAACTGATGAACATGGATGGCAACAGCGGAACCGCGCAAACTAAACATGTACGAACATGGCGCGGGTTTTAGACAAACTGAAGCATAATGGGCAGGTGGCAGCACCTTACATGTATAGAACCGCATACTTGTTAAACAAAGTATAAAACTACCAAAGTTACAACAGATTCAATATATATGGTACCATGAAATACACATTTCTGGAACCAGCATTTCCGTTCTTCATTCTCGCCCCACGAGACAGATCGGAAGTGAGGAGCTTTTTGCCCGCCTCTAATAGCTGGGACCTCTTCAGAAATTCAGTCCTCACAGTGCTCTTATAAGAAAAATACAATATTATTTTATTAATAACCATACAATATTATGTTAGGTTGTCTTTTGTAACAACTCCACCTTGTTAATTCTCGCTCTCAAGAAACGGTGCTGCCGTTTATCAGGAACTAGAGAAAGGGTGATGGAAACAAACAAATGTTATAACAGGATTTGGGTTGATGTGCGTGCTCTTTTCTTTTTTTTTTTTTTTTTTTTTTTTTTTTTTTTTTTTCAGTTATTTTCCTAATAATTGAGGCTAAAAGATGGGTAATATACAGGGTCTTTATATTTGCTTGGCTAGGACTTTCTCGCTCACGCGCTCCGCCAGAGACGTCTCAGTTGCCGGCTGCCGCGTGCCCGTATGTATGGCAGAGTTGGTGCTTACAATCAGTATAATGCATTTTGACTCAACATGCTTACAGTAGATGCTGAAAATGTTCCCCATCTGCTGCCAAACATAAAGGGCATCTACTTATGATGTTTTCGCCTATGCCAGTTAATTTAGCTTCATTAAGGAAACAACGACCTTTACATCTAATTTTATCGTTTATTGAACCTGTATGTTTGTTCACTTTTCAGTGAATATTACAAAGTTTAGTTATTTGGATTTATAACATAACCTCTTACCTGTCATATGTCATTCCTAGGGATAGGAATTTTTCGGTGATTTCAAAGTGAAGAAAGCGGTATTTTAAAGTGGAAAATTCGGTGTTTTCAATTGCACTTTTCGGTACTTTCAAAATGACATGTTTTAGGCGGCGTATTTTTAATTCATGGATAGTAAGCATTGAATATTAAAATACTATATACACTAACTATACAAAATACTATATACACTAACTACACAATTCACAGTTCATCCTTTAAAGTACACTTCAGATACTGTACACTAACGACACATTTCACAGTTCATCCTTCAAAGTACACTTCAGTGAAAAGATCCAAATTTTCTTGTGTCAAACGGTGACGCATATCATTTAACGTGCTAGTGTAAGCTGAAAAAAAACGTTCACAATCAGCGTTTGAACAGGGCATCCAAATGGTCTTTAACACAGATTCTGCGAACTTTGGAAATGCAATTGTCATTCCTTGCAAAACTCCAACGATGTCTATCTTGGTCCTGGTCCTGTCGTGCATCTGCTTCTTGATCAAAGTTTGCAGTTCTTTGTATCCTGTTACCACCTCACTTTCTTCTAATGTTCCACAGAATGACAACTTCTTAATCTTCTTTGAAAGATCCTCATTAACGTTCATTGGCACTATTTCAGCTGGATCAAACACACACACATTTTTATAAAACTTGTTCCCAGGGTCTACAGATCTCAAGCTGATTAATTTTGTGAGAGCATGTGACCCAGCGTTTACTAAAGCTGAATGCATTTTCCCTCTTTTTGAGAGATTTCCACAACCCTCCAACAACTCCTTAATGTTGGTACCGTAATTTCCAGAACCAGCAAGTTCAAGGGCTTGCTGAATTCTTCGTAGATGTCCATCTAGAAGGTGAACAGTTGGATAAGACTGACCTTCTAATGAAGTGATGAGTTGAGTGATGTTGGTGCCAAATTCTTTAATGAACATGGCCTGTACGTGAATCTCAAGTATTTCATCATGTGAAACATTGTTGAGAAAATCAACACCAGAGTTATCAGTCCCTACTACTTCATTCATAAATTGTACGATGTCTTTCAAGTACTCTGACAGGTACACTACAGAGTGAAACCAAGAAGACCACCTGGTTAAGACTGGTTCAGGAAACAGTGGCACATTTTGATCTGGATACTTGCCATCCAGATACTTCCTGAACAGATGCTTCCTCTTCCTTGTGTTGAGGAATGCCATCTTTACTTTTGACACCGCTTTCTGCAGGTGTGGCAGATGTTTCCCAAGAGTGTTCATTATTAAATTCAGTTTATGAGCCCAGCACCGAATGACCAAGACATCATCATCCAGCAAATTACACATAGTATCAAAACATTTAACCATGTAGCGAGCAGAGTCTGATACCAGGGACATTACATTACCGAGAGCAATGTCATATTTCCTCAAAGTGTCCAATATAGCTCTTGAGATTGATTTTGCATCTGCTGTCTCCAAAGTATGCACATCACCGACAATGATGTTACAGGAGTCACTGGCTTCCAAAATTTTAAATAATATGATGAAAACACATGTTCCTCTTTTATCTGTAGTATCATCACAGAACAAAGCAAGGGGCTTATCCTTAAGCTGGCTCTTCAGTTTGGCTTCCCTCTCCATTCTCATTATAGGAACATATTTATCCCTCAGCACTCGAGTACATGGAATATCACCAGCACCTGGAACAATCAGCATATTTACATATTTGTAAATGGTGGCTTAAGCATTGAAGAGTTTTTAGCAACATTGTTATTTTTGAGTTAAAATTATAAGTGGAGTTATGCTTATAATTACTTACAGTGGCAAAACAATGTATTTAAAACTTAGGCCTATGCTGTTACATGGCCTAAACATTTGCTAAAATTTATTCACAGCATTTTAGAATTTAAATAAACTTACCCTCGATAAATTCACCAAAGAGTGACTTCATGTGCTCATTTTCCAATTTATGCAGAGGTATGTTGGCTTTCAGAAATGTTTCTGTTATGCGTTTGCCAAAATACTCAGCAGTGCTCTTCTTCTTGGCAACACTATTGAAGCAAGAAGAAATTGAAGTTTGTTGTTTCTCGCCATCCTTGCGGGACGTTGCAGCTGATATATGTTTTGTCGAATTTAGATGCTTTTGTACTGAATCCTTTCTTTCCCAAGCCACCTGACAATTGCAGAACTTGCACATAACCGTACTTTTATCACTGGAATAAAATCCTTGATGACGGTACTGGAAAGCCCGGTTGGCCGCACTAATTTTACTATTCGGCATTTTAATGCCCGATAAAATTCCAAACTTAACCTCACTTAATCCCACAAAGAAACAACGCCAAGTTGTAGCTACATTCACGTCTAATAAAAGGTAAGCTTTATGACGCCACGCGTTGAGTAGTAACTAGGATAACCGCCCAGATAGATAGAAATCGCTGTATGCAGAATGCGCGGCCCGCTATCTACCGTTAAGTTTCCGATCTTTCCGTAAAAGTGTGATCAATCGATATCGCGATCGTCATGCATTTTGTACACACTGACCAGCTGTTCCTTGTCATGGAACTTGCAACTTAAAGATCGATCACGAAGCGTCGAGAGGAAACTCGATATAATCGAATTTTTAGGATCGATTTCAGTCGACTTTAATAGTTGTAATAAACACACGCACTTTGATTAAAGACATTTCGAAAAATTCATCAACTGTTACTTCCCTTTCGTGTCCCTAAAAGGGAGGATTTTCAAACAAAGAAGAAAACGAAAAATCGGCTAAAATTCGCGTTTTCATGCGAATTCGCGAAAATTCGCGAGTTGAAAAACCATTCTTTTTACCAATTTTAGGGTTATTAAAACATATTACCACTTGTGAATTACTTCATTTAAAAATTCGCGCCTATCCCTAGCCTCATTCCATTATTTTTTCAATTTGTACTTGCTCGCACGTGTTCCATGATACCGTAAATGATTTCCGGAAGTAATGTTGGTCACGAGGTTCATTTCAGTTGGCCCCTTACTGTGATTGGCCTTCAGCATCGTTCGAGAATTCTCCACGCTCTCGGATTGGCCGACGTCACCTGTCTGCATCACACAACCCGCGTGATCGCCGGTATAAAGCCTGAACGCTGCCTAAATCAATTGCCATTTCTTCGCCTTTCACTCTTAAATTGTCTCGGCTGTCTTCACCATCTGCGTGAAACTACGAGACTACGTGCAGAAATTGGACCATGCCAGTGAAAGAACGACTCGGCAACCGTCGCTATCTTCAAACATGACAACATACTCCAAGAACTTCTCAAAATAAGGGTCATGAAGATCGTCTCTGCACAAACTCTACAAAATTGCTTCTCTGCTGAAGTGCTGGCACATTGCCTTAAATCGCTAGTCCAACTCAATTTGTCATCGCTAGCGAGTTCTTCTACATCGACAACATGTCGATATTTGGCCTACTGCAATCATCGATTTTGACAGCATCTACTCAACGTGGGATTTATCTTCAGTGCTAAACAATCTCCAACATTTCGAAAGAAACAAAAGTGAGCAACAAGTGTTCCCGTTATGGAAATCTCTCAAAGAACTGCCCAAGCGAGTTAAGTGCAAACTCTAACCTCCAAATTGCAAAGTGTATCTGCCATGTTCAACTTAACCTAACTTATTTGTTTAGCGTGGCCGCAAGTACTTTGCCCTTTTAAAGTGAAAACTACGGTATGTTAAAACACTTACTTTTTGTTTTCTTGCATGTTTGTTATAACTTATTTAAACAAATTCTCTTGTTTGAAACGACTTGCGGGATGTAAGTTACTCCCCTGGTGCTTATCGATCTTACTGATGGTTGACGATATTGTTTCATTTAAACCAAAGCATCCTAACCAGGCATATTTCTATTTCTAGTCACTCTTTGAAGCTCGTATTGAGCAATGAAGTTATTCTCCTATGACTTCGGCCCTGTATTTGCAAGCAGCCTTAATTTTGTAAATTTTGCAAGCAGCCTTAATTTTCTAAATTATGCTAGGATTATTCTACCTAGCGACCTTCAACCATAAAATAGTTAACTTATTCTTATCTCTTGTTAATTTATACTTCATTAGAATTTAAAGTTTATTCATTGTTTTCCAAGTGTTGTTGGCTGGCAACCTATAGAGTTTATATTACCTGTTTCTAAGGTTGTTCTTATTGTTGATCTTTATACAAATTATAAATAAAGATCATTGTTATTTGGCAAACTGTTTCTATTAGCTATTTTCTTTTTTGATGTCCCATTTGTCTCTACCTAGTAAAGTTCACTTGTATATTAAGCTAGAGGCTTCACCTCTAGTTCTGTCTGAAAGGGGAGGTCTAGCATCGACGGATCCTAACCAAGATTGATGTCGAAACCCGGGAGCCTTTAAATAACCTTTATAATTGTTTATTGTATGAAACAGGTTGCCAAACAATTCGATAAGCTATTGCAGCTTTCTACTTCTGTTATTAATGCTAATTGTATTTTTCAGCTATCGCTATGAAAGCTGTGTTGGGGTGAGCGGAGATGTCCCTTGTTACCACCTCTACCAGTACCAATACTAGTACTACCACTTCAGACACTCGGCAGTCTAGCAGATCGGTGAGTGAAAGTACTCGAAGTTCCGCCATGTCTCTTCCTAAGGAGCTTGTAGCCAAAAGAACCGCCTGTAAAAACAAACATACTCGTTTTCAGCAGTTTTTGGTTTCCAAATCTTTTGATGATCACAATTATGACGTTCTAGTTCAACGTTTTAACGTTTATCAGCAACATTTTCAAGAGTATGATGTGTTGCAAACCGAAATTGAAACAATCGAACCTGATCAAGAACAAGATCGCAGTTCTGTTGAAGAACTGTATTACAATATGTATGGCGAAGCTAAGGATTTAATTAAGCAATTAGCAACCCATCAAGAAACCGAAGTTAGCAAACCTTTTCTTCCTAAAATCCAACTTCCTACCTTTTCAGGGGAGGAAGAACAGTGGGATTCCTTTTTTGAACTTTTTTCTTCTCTAATACATGATAATAGATCGTTCCCTGAGATTCAAAAATTTTATTATTTAAAATCTGTTCTTCAGGGCCCTCCTTTAAAATTAATTGAAGCTTTACCTCTCACAACTGAAAATTACTCAGCAGCTATTGACCTCATCCAACAGCGATATGGCAATGCCAAACTTAGGATTCAACGCCATATGAACACCTTGTTTAATTTACCAGCTTCACGCCCTGATAATTTACCATCCCTTAGAAATCTGGGAGACACCGTTGAACTCCATGTAAGAGCTCTAGAACATCTTAAACAACTTGTTGAACATTGGGATCTTTTTCTTATACATCTCACTACTCCAAATTTGACCTTAATACTCGTAAAGCATGGGAATCCGATTTAGTGGACAAACCTGAACCCACATTTAAAGTTTTGATCTCTTTCATAAAGAAACTTTGACAAATTCTTTCTGCTTTAATCAATAAAGCTGAAGGTTCCACCGATGTCAGCAGAAGTAAACCCACCAAGTATTTCTCGGAAGAGTCTTCACATTCTCATGATTTCTCTATACAAGGTAATAAAACCTCGTGTATTCTTTGCAATAATCTACACCCTTTATATTTCTGCGGCACCTTCAAAGGTCTTTCAGTTGACGATCGTAGAAAAGCTGTGTCTCAGAACTAATGTAGTTTTAACTGTCTCTCTTCAGGCATATCTTAGCGGATTGCCCTTCGAAAGGAGTTTGCGTGCATTGCAAGCTAAGACATCATTCTACCTTACACCGCTTCGAAAAGCCACGGTCTATTCATGGGACGGTTTCTAATCCTAATGCTCAACCAGCACTGAGCCTCACTAGTGATGCTGCCCCACCTTGCTCTTCTCTTTCTACTGTAAATACCATTGCCCAATCTTACAATCAAATAACCCCCTCATGGCATAGTGCTCAAGTTTTGTTATCTACAATTCAGGTCCAAGTTCAAGATTCTTCCGGCAATTGGCACTTAGTACGAGCCTTGCTCGACAATGCAGCAACTCATGACTTCATAACCTCGTCATTAGTTGAAAAGTTAGGTCTCAAACTACTCTCCACCAATATTGAAATATCTGGTATCAACAACAGCAAGTCAACTTCCTTAAATTATGTCAAGCTGCAGGTGAAAGATTCAGTCCAATATGGCACTAACTAGCATCTAAACTGTCTGTCCATTCCGATTATTGGCAGTCCTACTCCCAGTCGCTCTCTTTCCGTTGACAAATGGAAATTTCCCTCTGATCTAAAACTGGCGGACCCTCAATTCTATAAAAGCTCTCACGTTGACATTCTTTTTGGCGCTAACACATTTTGGCAAAATCTTCTTCCGTCAAGGATTAATATTTCATCTGGTATCTACGCCCACCATACTAAATTTGGCTGGCTGATCACAGGTTACATTCCTCTTCAAACTGTTCAAGGTTCCTCTCAATGTCATTTCACTAATGCAGATCTTCATCCAAGTCTGGAAAATTTTTGGCAAATAGAGTCCATTGAATCTGTTTCTTCTCTTTCATCGGAAGATGAATTTTGTGAACAACTGTTTTTGGAAACCACAGTTCGTAACCCAGATGGCAGATTCATTGTCACAATGCCACGCATTTCTTCTCCTCCTTCTTTATGTGATTCCTATCCTAAAGCTCTTAAAGCTTTATTTGCAGTTGAGAATAAACTCAAGCAAGATCCTTCCACTCGCAAACAATACCTTGAATTCATGGAGGATTACGAAACTTCTAACCATATGGAGACTGTTCAAGATTTCAACCCTTCTTTAGATTCAGTGTATTTAAATCACCATCCAGTTTGGAAGAATCCCTCCACCAAAGAAAAGATAAGAGTTGTTTTTAATGGTTCTGCCCCTGATGCCAATGGCATTTCCTTAAATGACACTCTCCTATCTGGACCTGCCTTTCAGTCTGATCTCCCTTCTATTCTTTTAAATTTCCGTCTATTTCCAATTGGAATCATAGCCGACGTACAACAAATGTATAGACAAATTCTGATTAATTCCGAACAACAAAATCTTCAACGAATTCTCTGGCGTGATGCTCCTACTAAAACCATCAAGATCTTTAAATTAAAAACCGTGACGTATGGGCTTAAACCATCGGCTTTTCTTGCCATTCGCACTTTGAAACATCTTGCCGACCAAGATGGTCATTTGTTTCCTTCTGAAACTTCTATTTTGTTAAAAAATTCCTTCTACGTTGATGACTTTCTTTTTTCTTTAAAGAATGTATCTGAGGCTATCGAACTCTCTCAAAGTTTAAAATCTTTACTTAGCAGAGGAGGATTCTTACTTCATCGTTGGAACTCTAATTCTGAGGAACTTCTATCCAACCTCTTGCCGCATTATCCCGTTGATACTCCAGTAGAGCTTTGTCAATTGGAGGATGCTACTAAAGTTTTGGGAATGCACTGGTATCCTAAAGCTGACTCATTCTTTTACGAAGTAATTTAGTCTTCCTCACCTCCACAAACCAAAAGACAAGTACTATCAGAAATAGCTAAGATATATGACCCGCTTCAATTCATTGCACCCGTAATTGTTCTAGCTAAAATTTTTATACAAGAGCTATGGTCATTGAACTCTTATTGGGATGATCCCATTCCTTCTTCGCTTTTACAAAAGTGGCTTTCCTTACGGCACAGTCTTTGTGATCTCTCATTAATAGACATTCCTAGGGTGCTAGTTCCGTTCTCCTTTTCTCTTGACCTGGATTTGCACCTTTTTGCTGACAGTTTGACCAAAGCATACAGATGTTGTGCTTACATTGTAAGCCGCTCCCCTTTTTTCTCCAATTTGATATGTGCTAAATCTAAGGTTGCGCCTTTGAAACCCGTTTCATTACCTTGTCTTGAACTCTGTGCCACACTACTTGCTGCCGAATTAGCTAACAAACTCAAACAAACACTTAACTGTAAGTTCTCGCACACGTATTTTTGGACAGATTCCTCTATTGCTTTGACATGGATTTCTAAACCTCCTTCTAATTGGCAAACTTTTGTAGCTAACAGAGTTGAGAAAATCCAAACTGTTTCTAAACCAGAACAATGGAACCATGTTTCTAGCAAAGACAACCCCGCCGACCTCATTTCTCGTGGTTGTTCACCTAAGTCACTATATCAATCCCGTTTGTACTGGCACGGCCCTTCATGGCTTTCTGAAAGAATTCAAAACCGACCTTCCAACTCTAATTTCCCGTTAAGAGGATATTCCTGAAATCAGCAAAAAAGCTTCTGCCTTTGTAACTGCCAACACTCCTTCCCTGTTGGAACGTTATTCTTCTTTTCAAAAACTAGTGCGCATCACTGCTTATGTGCTTTGATGGAAATTTTTAGTACTAGATCAACCTCTATTCCCTCAGCCTTTTCTTTCGGCTGTTGAACTGCAAATTGCGACCATCCAAGTTCTTTGGCTTACCCAGAGAGAGGCGTTCTCAGTCGAAATAAACATATTGGCTAAAGGTAAAACTCTCAAGAAACACAGCAGGCTTTTTGCCTTATGCCCTTTTCTAGATGACGATGGTTTGTTAAGAGTGGGCGGCAGACTTTCTCTTTCTGAATTCTCTGATGAAAAAAAGCACCCTATTATCCTTCCGTCTGAACATCATGTCACTCGGATAATCATTCGTCAGTTTCATTATCAAAACTTACATGTAGGTTCTAGAACCCTTCTATGCTTGATACGGGAAAAATACTGGCCGATTAATGGTTTACACGAAGTCACTTCTGTTATACATAAATGTATTACTTGTTTCAAAGCTAAGCCTAAACCTCATCAGCAACTCATGGCTGATCTTCCCCCATTTCGTTCAGCCCCTTGCAGACCTTTTTCCTTCACCGGCATTGATTACGCCAGTCCGTTTGTGTATCAACAAAATCACCCTAGTGCTAAAAGAAAAATCCTTGGAAAACTATACATTTCTCTGTTTGTCTCTATGGTCACTGGCTCTATTCATCTTGAGCTCGTAACTAGTGCCTCCACCTCATATTTTCTTTCCGCTTTCTCTAGATTCATTTCACGAAAGGGGCATTCCTTCAGAAGTTTTCTCTGATAATGCCAAAACCTTTGTTGGAGTTTCGCAGCAATGGTATAAAGCCCTTTGTTCCCCTCGTGCGAAAGAACAAATCTCCAATTAATCGCACTTAAAACCATTCAAATGGCATTTCATCCCTCCTTATGCTCCCCATCAGGGCGGACGATGGGAATCTTGTGTGAAACTCGCAAAAAATCATTTAAAGAAAACTCTTGGCTCTAGTATTGTAACTTACGAAGAATTCAATTCTTTAATTATCCTCATTGAGGGAATGGTCAACTCACGACCTCTTTCTCCTCTTGATCCTTGTGATTTCCTTCCTTTGACCCCAGGTCATTTTCTGGTGGGCAGATCCTTAGCTGCGCCTCCTCCCTTGCTTGATCGTAAACTTGATCTTTCTTTGCCTATTTTGTGGAAAAAGATAGAATCCCTTAAACCTCAATTTTGGAAGAAGTGAAGACTTGAGTATTTTCACTCGCTCCAAAGGAGGAACAAGTGGCAGCTCTCTCGGCCTAACCTTCAGGAGGGTGATTTGGTTCTCCTCAAAGACCCAAGTCCTCCTCTTGTATGGAACACTGGTCGTGTTATAAAATGTTATTATGGCAGAGATGCTAGAGTTCGAGTGGTCAAACTTAAAACTACAGCTGGACAATGTGTTCGTCCTATTTCAGTCATTTGCCCTCTGCCACTCTAGCTCTTCTTTCTCTTATGTTATTTTTGGTTTTCTCTTTCTCTTGCCCCTCTGGCAGTATGTTCACTTTTCAGTGAATATTACAAAGTTTAGTTATTTGGATTTATAACATAAAATCTTACCTGTCATATGTCATTCCATTTTTTTTTTTTCAATTTGTACTTGCTCGCACGTGTTCCATGATATTGTAAATGATTTCCAGAAGTAATGTTGGTCACGAGGTTCATTTCACTTGGCCCCTTACTGTGATTGGCCTTCAGCATCGTTCGAGAATTCTCCACGCTCTCTAATTGGCCGACGTCACCTGTCTGCATCACGCAACCCGCGTGATTGCCTACATCAATTGCCATTTCTTCGCCTTTCACTCTTCAATTGACTCGGCTGTCTTCACCATCTGCGTGAAACTACGAGAAGCTACGTGCAGAAATTGGACCATGCCAGTGAAAGAACGACTCGGCAACCGTCGCTATCTTCAAACATGACAACATACTCCAAGAACTTCTCAAAATAGGGTCATGAAGATCGTCTCTGCACAAACTCTACAAAATTGCTTCTCTGCTGAAGTGCTGGCACATTGCCTTAAATCGCTAGTCCAACTCAATTTGTCATCGCTAGCGAGTTCTTCTAAATCGACAACGTGTCGATATTTGGCCTACTGCAATCATCGATTTTGACAGCATCTACTCAACTTGGCATTTATCTTCAGTGCTAAACAATCTCCAACATTTCGAAAGATACAAAAGTGAGCAACAAGTGTTCCCGTTATGGAAATCTCTCAAAGAACTGCCCAAGCAAGTTAAGTGCAAACTCTAACCTCCAAATTGCTAAGTGTATCTGCCATGTTCAACTTAACCTAACTTATTTGTTTAGCGTGGCCGCAAGTACTTTGCCCTTTTAAAGTGAAAAC
Source organism: Meconema thalassinum (assembly GCA_946902985.2). NCBI lineage: Eukaryota > Metazoa > Arthropoda > Insecta > Orthoptera > Tettigoniidae > Meconema > Meconema thalassinum. The sequence goes on along the minus strand of OX336389.2, from coordinate 880,964,772 downwards.
TACAGTATGTTAAAACAATTACTTTTTGTTTTCTTGCATGTTTGTTATAACTTATTTAAACAAATTCTCTTGTTTGAAACTACTTGCGGGATGTAAGTTACTCCCCTGGTGCTTGTCGATCTTACTGATGGTTGACGATATTGTTTCATTTAAACCAAAGCATCCTAACCAGGCATATTTCTATTTCTAGTCACTCTTTGAAGCTCGTATTGAGCAATGAAGTTATTCTCCTATGACTTTGGCCCTGCATTTGCAAGCAGCCTTAATTTTGTAAATTTTGCAAGCAGCCTTAATTTTCTAAATTATGCTAGGATTATTCTACCTAGCGACCTTCAACCATAAAATGGTTAACTTATTCTTATCTCTTGTTAATTTATACATCATTACAATTTTAAGTCTATTCATTGTTTTTCAAGTGTTGTTGGCTGGTGCCTATAGAGTTTCTATTACCTGTTTCTAAGGTGGTTGTTATTGTTGATCTTTATACAAATTATAAATAAAGATCATTGTTATTTGGCAAACTGTTTCTATTAGCTATTTTCTTTTTTGATGTCCCATTTGTCTCTACCTAGTCAAGTTCACTTGTATATTAAGCTAGAGGCTTCACCTCTAGTTCTGTCTGAAAGGGGAGGTCTAGCATCGACGGATTTTAACCAACGTTTGAATCTCTTAGCCAGTTGTTTTATTATGATTGTGTATAGTGCTGTAATGCCTTATGTGAAATATTCATTACTTGAACGTGTATATCTGCACAATAAGTACATAAAGTGCAGGAAATCTTGCGCTAGAACAAGAAAAAATTTCGAGTGAAATTTCCAGGGCGACCCATTCCTATAAATCGGACAATAAAACAACTGGCTAATTTGAGATTCAAACGTACAGGTTCAGTAAACAATAAAAATAGACGTTTAGGTCGTTACTTCCTTTCGGACGCTAAATTCATCGGATTAACCTGAACTTCATAAGAAGATGCCGATTATGTTCGACAGCGGATGGGGAACATTTTCACCATCTACTGTAAACATAGTGAGTAAAAATGCACGATACTGATTTAAGCACCGTATTCTTCCGAGCATACGCGCGCACGGTTGCCGGTAACTGAGCCCTCACTGGCGGAGAGCGTGAGCAAGACTGTCCTAGCCAAGCAAATATAAAGACCCTGTATATTGTTCAGTTCTGCAGTGTTTTTCAAAGGCAACAAGTGGCACATCAATGCATTACGTCCCGAAAGAGAAAGCTTTTACACGAAGAATGGAATTGATTACTTCACATCGCAAAGCCGATTTCAAAGTATATGATCGTATGCAGTTTGCATTTCTCACAGGAGGATTATTTATGAATAAATATTAATGAATTTATTAGAATATCCATTATAATCTCCCCTGTACCACCAACTATCTACAGTGGAAATTATTGTTGTCAGTGTGGTGATAGTGATTTCAAGGGCTCAGTATCAAATTGGTGTACAAAAGAGTGTTTGAATACCTTGGCCCCTTTTTAGTCTTCCAAGATCAGCTTAACATTTAGTAATACTTCCCTTGTTACTACGTTTATCCTGAAACCACCCAGCTTGGTTTCAATCTGTCGTTCGATCCTCTTGTAAATTATTCTTGTCAGTATTTTTGAAGCATGAGTTATAAAGCTGATTGAGTGATAATCTTCACATAGCTTGTGCTTCTTACGTATAGGGGCGATAACTTTGTCCACAAATCATCCAGCATCCAGCTTCATTTAATTATTTTTGTTTTACATTTATTGATTTTCATAAACAGACCCAACCAGTGGCTGGAAACTGTGCAAGATGATAATGATGATTTATTGATTCTGACCATAAATTCTCTCCTAAAGACTATGCCCATACTACTTAGTAACTCATTCGTAAGCCTCCGTGGCATAGGCGGCAACACGCCGGCCTCTCACCGCTGGGTCCGTGGTTCAAATCCCAGTCACTCCATGTGAGATCTGTGCTGGACAAAACGGAGGCAGACAGGTTTTTCTCCGGGTACTCTGGTTTTCCCTGTCAAAATTTCATTCCAGCAACACTCTCCACTATCATTTCATTTCATTTCTGTCATTCATTCAATCATTGCCCCAGAGGAGTGCGTCAGGCCTCGGCAGCCGGCACAGTTCATATTCTCGCCGCTAGATGGGGGCTTCATTCATTCATTCATTCATTCATTTCCTGACCCGGTTGGAGACTGGAAGCAGGCTGTGGATTTTCATTTTCACTTAGTAACTCATTCAAATCCTCTGGTTAATCGGGAATGACAATACCATGAACAAATCCAGAGTTGAAATAATTTCACTTACAATCTTCACTCCTACTTTAAAATTTCACTCTCAATTCCGTGCGGCTTGTTCATTGTAAAGACTGTGAAGTATGGGCGATAAGTTTCAACCCTGCCTTACACCTTTCTGAATACCAGCTCTCTCTCATGTCCTTCTCTAGGGTTAACTACAATTTATACAGAATCCAAACTGCAGTAATTAGAGTAAATGAATATTTAGGTTTGAATACAAAAGCATAACAACTTGTCCACAATATATCTTGTTTGTGCATTGTCCAATTACCATATAACAGCAGGGAATAAGGTATTCGCACAATGACATGAAACAATCAAATTTTCAACCACTTAAGAAATGTGGCAATCGATTATCATAAACTTAAGTTTTAAAACTTGGTCGCTTTGCAAGGGTCCATCCAATAAATTAGCAATACAACAATTTATTGCCTATACCAAGTTAATCTGGTTTTAAATGTATTTTATATTGTATAAAGATTGTATTATTGTTAGATTTAAGTAGTATTTGTATTGTTCATTATGTATTAATTGAATAATCTGGTTAGATTGCCCGACAAAATAAATCTATCTATAATCGTCAAAATTTTATACGAGTGTACTGCCAAGATTCAATCATCATTCAATCCACCGCAAAATCCAGAATTTCTTTTCATTTTGCAGACTTCAATATTTAACACATTGCACACACATGGTCGTCCTTGGGTCAAACTCTAGCAACATAGTGTGCTAGCCCTCCACTGACCATTGTACATCATAAGCAACAGCGCTTATTAAATTTGCTTAGTTCTAAGTTGCGTTCCAAATGCAACTGCCTTACATGCTAAAATTTCGACCGGAGCAATCGCCCGGGGCAGTTTTACCTCCCCAGATCACCACCCGCGTGTATTCTAGAAACACCGGTTGTCTCTAAAACCACCGGATTCCGCTCCCTTAAGGCTAGTTGTCGACATTTATATTAGTGATTAATAACTAGTAATTACTAAAGTTCCGGACGCCTGCGCTGCTGGAGAGCAAACGCATCGCCGTTGTACTTGCCTGTATTGTCATCATTCCTCATTTGTCCTTTGTTGATGTATTCATCATTGCTGGGTTTGCCCACGGAACCCCTTTTGGTAGCTCGTTGCATACCTATTTAATATCTCTGGCCGCCCGCTGCGTTACCATTTAAGCTCTGGAGACTCGCTGTCAGCCATTTATGTGGGCACGGGACATCGTTCGGGAAAAATCGTCCGATAAAATACTATCATCCGGGAATCCTCTTCGCCTGTATTGGCATTAATAATAACATCCGGGAATTTAGCGTCCGGGAATCCTCTTCGCCTATATGGGCATTGCTGGGTTTGCCCACTCGAACCCCTCTTGGCAGCTCGCTGCATGCCTATTTAATATCTCTGGCCGCCCGGTGTGTGACCATGTAAGCTCTGGTGACTCGCTGTCAGCCATTTATGTGGGCACGGGACCGAATGATCGCATTCATTCCATATTGTTCATATTTCATGTATATTATTCATTATTTGTTTATTCATTATTCATTTGTTTGGTTGTCTTCACCTTGCCACGCGGGGCAAGGACTTGGCGAATCTAGGATTGGTCCCGCTGAATCCTAAGATCCTGCTTCACTTCTGCGATTAGAAAACTAACTTCCCGCCATAGAAGCTCTACTTACTTACATACTTAACTAGGAGTCTAGTCCTAATTTGGTCGTCCCTAGGTTCATCTCCTGAGTCCGGTGTGGAGCTGGCTAATTCTCCCACCAGCCGTAGAAAATCTCCCCTGCAGGTCTGGCTTCGATGCCCGTAGCACATAGTGGGTGTAACGTTTCTTTGTCCCGGGGACAGGCTAGGTACTCCCGGGATTCCGAAGTTTGCCCGTGCTAGGTCATCGGCGCTTCGACCTTACGTAATTCCGTCTGTTATTTAGTCTGGGTCATTGAGTTAACTGGAGTAGGGCTCATCATCGCCTTCCCCAGCTCTGTTCCTGTGTGGTGCCTCTGCCCTTCTGTTTACACTGTCATCACCATTCAGGGTGACATCAGATTCCTTTTAAAAAAAAATAGTGTGATTTGTAAGTAATTTACTGTGTAGTTATGTAAATTTTTAATTGTTCTGGGGTTGTAGAATCTTCGAAATGCATGGACTACTTTAGGCCTTCTGTCGCCACGTCGGACTTCCAGCGGTAATGCCTTGGTAATTTTCTTGGAGGCGTTAATAGGTTTTTATGGCGTTGGGTCCCTTGTTATTAGGATCCGGGGGTGTTATCTGCTGGATGGGCTTAAAGCGTGGTAGGAGAGGGTTGCACATCGTTGGGCTCCATGTTAATGGTGGCCGGGAGCCGGTGATGCTGCTAGGATGTTTTTACAGTGAGTGGACAGGGTAGGTACTTCCCAGGTTTGCAAAATTTTTTTTAAAATTCCATGCAGGTGTAATAATAATAATAACACTGGTGTGTGGGTAGGATATTCCATGCATGTGGCTGGATATGAGGCGTATCCGCTCTCATTTGTGGATAGGTTTGGGCTGAGGTGTAATAATCCTATGTTCCTTGCATGTGGGATTATTTAGTAAAAAAGAGTTGTTATTATGAATTTGGCCTCATCTCTTGCTTAGAGATGTGCATTACGCTTAATGTCGTTTTCCGACTCACCCCTAATACTCGGGTGTAAGCATTGAGAACCAGGGCGTAGTGGACCCTCTCTTTAGACGCATGAAGTCTATCAACCCCGATGTATATTTTGGCATGTAGTTTGGCTGTTTTTATGTGTTTGTGTTGGATAGTGTTGTGAGTGACAGGGTTATGGAAGTAGAAGGGTGGTATAATGGTAGCCCGTAGGTGGTGTTCTGGCCATCCTGCTGGCACTATCCATCTCTGCTCCTGTCATCCTCACTTGGTCACTATCTGCTTTCTATCCGCTCCTTGGGATGGTGAAGTGCGGTGACGCCGTGACGTCATGGCCTAATCTGGTCTCTCATTTATAATATTAAGGTAGCAAGTGATCGTGAGTGTAACTGGTCATGTCCCGATCGCCTATGATGGTTTTTTTTTTTTAAGATCGAAGAAAAAAAAACAAGGAGAGAAGTAGTTATTGTGGGGGGGGGGTTTGTTCCTTCAGGGAATCTGTCTGTATTCGCCCCTGATTAGTGGTCGCGTGTGGGCAGGAGGTGCCCGTGGCTGTGGTTACTGAGGCTTGCGTGACTGTGGTTGCGTTCCGCTGCGCATACTGGCGCGCGTGCCATTATCGGATACGTCTTATCGTGTGTCGTGATGCTAATTGTCAGGCGGTGCGTGTAACTTGTTATCGCCCTAGTAAACATGCTCTTGTGTTCCTTGTGTTAATATGGCCTACAGTATCTGTGCATTACTAAGTGCCAAGCCTATCGTAATAACGCGAAATCCTGTGTCAATATCCGTGTGTCTGTATGTTGTTACTGTTGATGGTTTATGCCTGTGTCATCATATTGGCGTGTCCCCGGCACGTCTGGGTGCTTTAGGAATGTCTACCGGCAACAATGTTGAAATGCGCTGAGTCTGCAACTCAAAGTTTTGTTGTGTTTTTGTTTTCCTGTTCTTGTATACGAGAAGTCTCTGATGTTACGTATGGCGGCTGCCGGAACGTGACTTTTGCCAATGTTCGTGTGTTGATATTGTTGTGCATTCCGGGAGGGCCAGTGTGCTAATCTGTCCCGTTTTTGCTTACCGATGTTGTGTAGACATTTATTCCGCAAGACCTTTGCCTTGTGTAATTTTTATAACTTGTGTTTAGGAAGTCTATTTCCTATGTTCGGGGTAATCGAAATTTTGGCATGATTTCAGGCCATAAAAATGTGGTGTTACTTGTTCTGTGTCTGTGGGAGTTGCGTCCCCCGTATCTAGGTTTTGGGCGCTATGGTTCAAAGAAAAGTATCTTGTGGTCTCTGTGGAAGTCTGGTGCTTTCGGTACGGCCCCTATTGGTAGTCCCGGGGTCGCTAATGCCTTGGGTAGGCTGTTGTAGCGAGTACCTTGGAACGAATCTATGCTCCTGTATGTATGGTAAAGAACCTCCCTGTCATTAAAATCGTGTGGCTCAACCGCTTATGTACTTGTATACGGTCCCATTTCCGTCTGAGTGGGAGTGAATTTTCCCCGGTAAATGGGTCTATTCGGTGTCTAGTCGTGTTGGCTGAGTTTTCTGACCTGTCATGATGAAAAAAAAACGTGTTTTGTATGTAAGTGATCTTTCGTTGGTCGACACTTCTTGTTTTCCACGGTGTCCGCCATTATTGGGCATTCGGACCCGGGATCCCGTGTAATACTCCGTGTTTCATGTCTGCGTTGTCTGTTGGGATTTGAGCGTCCCTAGTGTGGTTTCTGATTGTGTTTTCGCGCCAAAAATACCATTGGTTAGTTTCTTTTTGGCACGATTGTATGGTGTTACCGTGTGTTCGCACCCGCCTTGTTCTAAGGTCCTGGTGTTACCGTTTCTGTGCTGTATGTACCATGGCGCGCGTATCGTGTGTTTGAGACACGCGGATGAGAATATGCTTTAGCGTGAATGTGTTGTGCCAATTGCGACGACCCTCGTACTCCAATTTTGGGAGTTATCGGGTTTTAAAACTGGCGTAAATGACTGTGTGTGTTACAGCCAGGACTGAAAAGACTCTTAGGTTGTCCGTAGCTAGTGGAGGTCGTCTACTCCCGAGTGTGTTATCGCTGACTGCGATAGTGCCTAATTTCATTGACGTGTGCATTACCTGTTACTTGTCTGGCGCTGTGCATATGTCAAGCACGTGTGTGTGAGCTTGGTTGCTCGCTCTCCTGTCGTGAGCATGGCTTTCCGTCATGGAAAAGAACCTTCCGTTATTTATATATTGTGTCCCCCAAATTTTGTGTTGCTGTATGCGTGGGGGGAATATATTCTTGTTAGTGGTAACTAGATGTCGTTATGTATGGGTGTCACCGGGCCGCTAGTTGCGTGTTTGGTGACTAGGTGACGGAGGTGATTTTATTATTTTGTGCATATGAATGTCTGTCAGTGTGACTGTCCCTTATTGCCCTATCCTTCAACTGGATAGTTACCCGACCTTGCATTCCTGGTATTCAGAAGGTCGCCTATGATGTTCGTGTCTGCTTTGGGGACAGCCTTTGTGATCATATACCGGGTGAGATACTCTGTGGCCACCAGTATGTATTTATTGCCTTTTTCAGATGTCGTAATGGGGCCTTTAACATCTATCCCGACTCTGTGAAATAGCTCTCCTACGGGAATAGGGTTGAGTAATCCATGAGGCTTGCCAGGCCTTGTTTTAAATCGCTGGCAAGTGTGACATGTCTTTACGAAGGTGTCTATGTCGGCCTTCATGTTTACCCAGTAATACTTGTCCCGGATTCTATGGTATGTTTTATGCGTACCCAAATGTGCCCCTGCCATTGGGCTATTGTGGTGTCCGATCATGATATTCTCTTTCAATGACTCCGGAACCGCTATAGGTGCATTATCGTGCATGGCTGTGGGTTTAAATTTCAGTAGCCCGTCTTTGTCTAGGAAAAATCGCCTAGACAGCCTTTTAGTGCCATTAGAATCTGTTTCAAGTAGGGATCACGTTCTTGCTCCTGTTTGATGTTAACCATCGTCAGGGCAAAAGTGTGCATGTCGTCCCATTCGTGGTCCTTACTGTCATCTGGGGGGTCGGCTACTGGCAGCCTAGACAACCCATCTGCATCTAGGTGTGTAGCGCCTTTCTTGTGCTTGACCACGAAGTTATATTCATACAGGCGGAATATAAACCTATTGAGCCGCGAATTTGGGTTTTTGAATTTGTCCCAAAAAAGCAGGCTCGCGTGGTCAGTCACTACCGTGAACTGGATACCATAGAGGTATACCCGAAAATAGTTCACTCCCCATGAAAATGCCAGCATTTCCCGCTCTGTGGCAGAGTATCTAGTCTCGACGGCCGTTAGTTTCCTGCTAGCGTAAGCTATGGGCCGTATGCGCCCTTCTGCATCTTCCTGTAACAGGGCCGCCCCCAGCCCGTACTGGCTGGCATCCACGTGTAAAAAGGTGGCCCACCTGGAAGTGTCGCAGTAATGGTGGTGAGGTCAATAGTTGCTTCAGTGTGTTGAAGGCATCTATATGTTCCTGTTTAATGCTGAAGGGCGTTTTCTCACGTGTGAGTTGAGTTAGGGGGTGGGCGATGTGCGCAAATCTGTGGATATATTTTCTGTAATAAGAGGCCAGCCCAATAAAACTGCGCAATTGTTTCAAATTTGTGGGCATTGGGATGACCGTTATTGCATCAGTCTTTGCTGGGTCGGGAATAATAACCTCTCTGTTTACAATATGGCCCAATATGTTAATCAAATTGACATTTCGCAGGTTTAAGCCTTAATTTGGCCTCTCTAATCCTTGCGAAAGCCTCCTCCAAATGTACGAGATGTTCGTCAAAGGTGTTGGAGAAGACCGTTATGTCGTCCACGTAGACTAATACGGAACGCCATTTTAGCCCTGAAAATGTTTTATCCACCAGCTTTTGGAAGGTCTGGCTGGCGTTACGGAGGCCCATTGGTAACCTTGTATAGGTATATAGACCGTTCTCTGTAGCGAACGCCAGCTTGTGCCTATCCGGTTCATAGACGGGGATTGAATAGAATCCACTATAACAATCCATCGAACTGAACCAGCTAGCCCCACCGAGGGCATCCAAATAGGTGTCGGCCCTTGGTAGTGGATAACTGTCATTTTCGACTAACTTATTGAGCCTACGGTAATCAGTACAGAACCTGTGGGAACCGTCCCGTTTCTTGGTCAGCAAGACCGGTGCACTGTAATTTGAAATTACCGGGACGATGACCCCCGCCTCGAGCATCTCTGTGATCTGAGTGTCGATGGCGTGTCTCTCCTTCTGACTCACCCTGAAGGGAGGCTGGTGTACTGGCCGGTCACTGGTGAGTGTGACGTGGTGTTCGATAAGGTCTGTCACTGCGAGATCCTTCATCGAATGGGCAAAGATATCCCTATTGGCCTCCAGGAGCTCCGTGAGCCTTTTAATTTGCTCCGGTGTCAGGTCCTGTCTGTGGGTCTGATTGGCCGCCTTATCTGTGTGTGTGTCTGTGTGTTTGCTGATTGTGTGCAGTGTAGAGGCCTGGTGCTCGTGGATTTCTCGCTCCGCTCGAATCCCATCTGTGTTTCTAGTGTATATCATGGGATGTGTGGTGAGCCTCTGGTCATGCTTTAAAAGCATCTTACCGCTAGCAAAATTTATGCTAGCTTCATACTTAGCGAGGAAATCCATGCCAATTATGGCTGACGCAGAAAGATGTTCTATAACGAACATGGGGTGTGTTGTGGCAAAATGGTCTAGCCTGAGATGTATGTTTGCCACCCCCGTGTTTTCTAGCGTCTGAGCATTGGCCGCTACCAGCCGGATGTCACCCGTGCCTCCGTGTATTTGCCCTTTGGTAACGCGTTTTCTGTTTACACAACTTACCGCTGCCCCAGTGTCAATTAGGGCCTGCACCCTGTGGCCATTTATGCTGGCGTGTATCGTGAGTGCCGATACCTGGAGTCCCTTGCCCTGCAAAGATATGTTGTATAGGGTATATGTTGTTGTTGTTGCTACTGGCGTAACATCTGTGCTGGGAAGGCATGGAGCTGGCCGCTTATCGTACCTGGCACGCTTGGCCTCTCGGCTTACTTCCTGTCTCGAGTACTTTGCCTCGGTCAGCGAAGTGCGCCCACTGAGTACATTGCCTGCTCTCTTAACTGCCCGCGCTGTGAAAATAGAGGGCTTCTGGCGAATGTTTAATGTATTGACCGTTCCCAGTTTTTGTGTAGGTGTGTTGCTGTTTTCTCCCTCCTGGGAAGGTGTGTCTGCAAATGTGACTCTACGTTTGCATTTGGTACCCCGTTTTTTGTTCCAGGCGGTCGCGAGTTCGACTCCTGTTGCTGGCTTTCGTATGCCGAGTGAGCTCGCGCCCTGCGCCTGTGTGGGGTCACTTCCTGCCCCGTGTGGTGGTGTAGGGGGTATGGTTTCCTATTTGGAGGGTGTGGGTTTTCCTCCGTCTTGTTTGTGCGTGATTGTGAGGGGCGTATAGTGTCCCGCCCTAGGGTTTCCTGTAAACAGTATGTGTAGGTCCCTGTCAAATCCCGCGGTTATAAATAGCGGGGGCGAGTGCACATCAGTGAATACATGTATGTTTACTTTAAGCACCTTGCCGAGAGCGGTCACCTCTACGGCGCTGGCATAGGTACCGTCCCTACCCATGTATTTTTGGTAGTCCGCCCCGGTCTGGAATGGGTTTTCCCGCTCGTCCGATACAAAATCCCGGTACTCTTTCCAGTTGGCCAGGATATGTTGGACCGTTTTCTGTCTGTAATCTCTATGATGATCCTCGGTGTTCCGGACTAGGAAGCTAATGGCCCTAAACAGACAGTTGCCGTCTCCTTGTACGGGGTGTGTCTGCAAACGGCCCGGGGGCGGATCGTCAGCTTTGGCTTTAGCTGGCTGCTTTGTCCCCTTGCTCTTACGAGTCTGTTTAAGCGAGGGGCCTTTCTGGTGTTGTGTTGGGGGAGGAACCTCAGCCGCTTTATCAGCTGGCTGAACCTCCCCGTCTAAGCGTTTTTTGGGAACGTGGGCGTTCGTCTCCCTGTACTGTATGTACGCCCCCCCTCGGGGTGGCTGCGCCAACTCCCCGCTTGCGGTGTGTAGCTAGGTGTGGGAAGTATTGTCCCCCTGTCTGCCCGGCGGGGTGCCTCATCCCTAAACTCCCTCGGGTGTTCGTCGGGGAGGGGATAGTGTTCCGGGCCTTTGGGTATGTATTTCTAGTTTCCCGTCCTTTTATGGCTTTTTTTTTGTCTGGCGGTTATTGCCCAGTGGTTCGTTTTCCTGTCTCCGCCAGGGTGGGGTGTGTGTTTGCTGCTGCGGGGGCGGGTTTTCCTGTCGATTCCCCCTTTACCTGTACTGGGAGGGTGCGTACCCCTGTCTGCCTGGGGGTGGGTTCTCCCGGTACTCCCCGTTTCCCCTGTGTTGTGGGGATGCATACTCTTGCCTGCGTGGGGGCTGGTTCTCCCGATAGTCCCCATTTCCCCTATATTGCGGGGCTGCATAGCTTTGCCTGCGTGGGGTCGGGTTCTCCCGATAGTCCCCATTTCCCCTATATTGTGGGGCTGCATAGCTTTGCCTGCTTGGTGGCGGGCTGCTTCGCCGGGGGATGGTGTGTTCGTACTCTTCAGGGTAGTACTCCGGTGTGTACAGGGATGGTGGTCGCCTCGAGGGGTATGTCGGTTCTACGTCCGCGTATGATACCAGTGAGTACCGCGGAGGGTAGTGTGGCCTGTCGTGTGTGTGTAGTGTTGTTGGCCGCTGTGGAGGGTAGTAAATTTCCTCCCTCCCGTAGTGTCTCCTCTCCGTGTACCCCCTGTCCCTTTCAGGATAATAGCGCTCTTCCGTGTCTGTTTGTTCACCCCTAGGCGGTCTGCCGCCTGCTTGGATGGCAGCTATCATTAACATTTCCATCCTGTCCACTAATTCATCCATCTTCTGACTAGTGTCGTCCTTTTGTGGATGAAAGTGCTGATTCACGGCTTTCTCCGTAGCTTTTTCCGTGATCTTTTTTCCTGCCTCTATTATCTTTATGTTATTCAGCATGTGTTGGACCGTGGGGTTGTTCATAATGCACAACTTGTCCACGATGGATGGTCTGAGGCCCTGCATTAACAGCTTAACTTTCTGCTTGTTCGTCATAGCTGCGTTATATTTATCGCACATTAGCAACTTTGCATTGACGTACGACTGGGCGCTTTCTTTAGGTCCCTGTGACCTCTGTCGAATTTGGTCATACAGGTCCTCATCATCTGGTATGAGCTGGAATTCACTTATCAACAATAAAGTGATTTCCTCCCATGTGGCATCTTCTAGGGTGTCCTCATGGAGCTCATACCATGTCATGGCCGCCTTCGTGAGGTATGCAGGGAGGAGCCGTTTTCTGACTTCATCACTCCAGCCATTGATCCGAGCCGTTCTATTGAAGGCCTTGAGGTATTCCTCGGGATCCTGGCCTTCCCCCGTGAACTTTGTGGGGTGGATCATGGGGTATTCTGTGTGTCTGTTCATTTCCTGTTCGCCTGTCTCTCGTTGGCTGTGTAGGGATTGTGATCTGTTTATGCTGTTCGCACCGCTATCGTGTGCCGAGGTGTTTGTGTTATTCTGAGGGGAATTAGCCTCGCTCCCCGTGTACGACACGTGTGTTATGTTACCAGGTGGCTCGTCACCTGATATATCGTCACTGATTGATGGTGTGTTGTCGTATTGTGTGGATTTGACTACGTCCACAGTCCTGTCTAAATCCTGTTTCACCGTTTCTAAAATAGTGTGTATGTCTAGGACTGCCTCTGTCGTGTGATTGTCTGCTTTAACAGTGTCTGTATCTAGTAACTGTGTGATGCGCTCGAGCAGATTATCAGTTTTCTGCTCTGTTATTTGCCGTTGCTGCAACAATAGGGGGTGGAGTGTTGGCAGGCAATCTACTTCACTAGCGCTGGATATTGGTGATTCTTGTCTGTGTTCACTGACCTGGGATCGTGTAAAATGTGTGGCTTGTGCTGCCGCTGCAGGGTGTTGAGCGCGGATCTCTGATGCCTTGAATTCGAGTTCCCTAAGAAGTTGTACTGCAGTCTGGTCAGTTATCAAGTCACTGTTCTTAATTTTTAACTTCGGCAGGAGTGGAGTTGTACTAGCCGACAAATGGTGCGCAAAGTCTCTTAGTGTGGTTCTGAACGTGGTCATTTAATTTCCACCGATCTTGCACTATGGGGAGGGTGGGGGTGGGTGTAGTAATACAAATCCCCGTGTAATAAAGAAAAAGTGTGGGACGTAATGTAGGAGGGAAAAAAAAATTTAGTCTCGCTTGGCTGTGTGCGGTACGGGTCGTTTCTACCACGAGGGCTCATTGTATGAGTCCTACCCTTATTGTGCATGGTAGCAGCGCCTCCACCAATATGTTTTAGATCCCTTAGTTGGGGGGTAGTTAGGGATAAAACACTTGTGTCACTGTGCTAATTTGGAAGGTAGTTCCTAGGAGAGAGTAGCTTCCCGTAGCTGGGAGAGCTTACTAGTGTAGTGTGTTGTTTAGTGTTTAAACGCTAGGGGGTGTTATTGCAAAGATGCAAGTGTTGATTAGGGGATGGACCTCTAAATGCAGGCTACTATACCGGCCTGCCAGCTAGACGGGATGAGTAATACAATAGGCGTGCTTATGTCAGCGGCTCGACGTTATGTAGTCGAGTCGCGTGCGGGAAACACAATGGAGTATGACCAAGCAATTACTGGCTACTATGGTCACGGTCAATCATGACGAAGGTCAGGAAGGGTATGAGGATGTAAAGAGGAGTGTAATTAACAATACAAGTGTAATTTACTGACCATGTGTTTATTGGTCAGTGAGTGTGAATTTGTAAGTCCCCCTTGGGGGAATGTAGGCAATTATACAAGTAGAGTGTACAAGATTATGAGTGGGTGTTTACGGAATAAAGGATTCTGAGCACTTTGCTGAATCTCACCTGATGATGCAGCTGGAGCAGACGTCGGCTAGGGCTTTCGGCGACGCACACTGTATAACAGATAATGGCTCCAAAAAGGACTCCATTCTTATAGTTCTCGGCGCTGCGTGGTCAGCATTCCGTCGACGTAGCTGCCCGAGTTAGTTGTTGTGTAGATGTTTATGTATGTGTCGCAAGTAGTTGGCTAACCTCCCAAGCTGGGTGGCCGCCTCTTGCTGTGTAAAGGTAATGTTCTGGTCTTATGATGTTGCCAGTTGGGGTGGTTTTAGTAAAAGATGGGGGGTGGCTTTCAGGGGGTACAGCCCCCCGGGCCTGTACAATATCTATGATGTTCTCTTCAGAAATTATGACTATAGTAGGTCATTTTAAAAATGTTGTGCATGTCTTATCTACTTGCCCCATTTTAAGTCCCTCTTCCTCTCTATCTTTCCCTTTCTAGCTTGAAAATGTTGCTTGTGCGTTACATTTTAATTACTATTTCTTAACCTTTCAATGCCAGCTTCTGTGCATGGTATAGACCAGCACAGTGCACCATTCAAACCACTCTCCTGGCCAAAGTTTAAAGATATAACACTTCTGTCGACATGGTTTCAGATAGAATCATGGCTACAATAATACGTATAAATGTAACTCAGGAACTCTCTATACACGTCTTAGTATGTGTGATATCTTCCCTGGGGTCTTCGGTGATGTTTCTGAATGTTAAATATGTCGCCACCAGTGGAAATACAATATTGAAACAGTTCGTCTGTTAATCACAAGCAGCACTGTTCAGGGTACAAAAGATATTTGAACTACTTGTAATCTGCCCACACAGCTCAAAAGACGACATTTCAAGGTACATTTCCCGGGTGTCTACTGTATCAATGAAGTAAAAATTAGCTACATTTTAGCTACCTTTTAGTTACTTTTTAGTTACCTTTTAATTCAAGATACGTCTGCAGTCCGCAAGGATAGAAGGTAACCAACAGTGAACTGTGTTTAAAGCAGTAAATAAAATTCACTTGCGGTATTAAAAAAAAAAAAAAAAACAATAATAGACATTTAATATCAAATGAGTTGTTTTAGCTAATATGCAGTTTTGTGTACAAAAAGTTATGATTATCAAGAGGTTGCTCTGCTCTTGGAGGCATGACGAGATTTCATTTGTCCCCGTGGTAGAGCACGAAGTAATATATGCGACGTTACACGATCGTCATGAAATTCTGTCTTCACAGCCAAGTACGGAGAAAAATCGAGATGTTATACGATTGGTGCTGCTCTCAGCTGTTTGACGAAATTCCCGTAGTCTTCACAGTAGAACACTGAGGAACATCGCGATTTACACAATCAATGTCACTTTTAGTCGTTTGACGAGATTTCCATTGTCCCTAATGTCATGCACGGGAAAATATAGCTTTATTATGCAATCAACACCGCTTGCTGTCCATTTGATAAGAATCCCGTTGTCCTCATTCGTCATCGAATGCGGAGAAATATCGCGATATTAAGCAATCGTCGTACTCTTGGCCGTTTTAAGAGATTCACGTTGTCCTCGTGGGTGGACACTGAGAACGCGATATTATACAATTAGCGCCGCACCCAACCATTCAACAATTGTCTGCCTGTCTATCTGTCCTAGAAGAATGGCAGAGGCAAGTTCGAGGTTGGGCATGGTTAAAATTCACGAGCAGTTATGGGCATGCTGTCCCTTTGCTGTGGTTGGGAGCTTGTGGTGGATCACGAGGAGAAACGAGTATCTTGATGCTAGGTAGTCAATGTTGTTTTTAAGTGTGTTGATGAACTTCTCGCTCCCCGTACGCTTTTAAGTATGCAGCCATAGGAAGAGTGGCAACTGGCTGCGTGTCTAAGTGGTAACTTTCTCACCTGCTGATCCTTAGATAGAGGGATCAAATCCCGGCACAGTCAGTTGGCTTAAATGTAAGGGAGCAGTGTCAGTCGATTTACTGGCATCTTAAAGATCCCCTTAGGGACAAAATTCTGGCATTCCAGCGTCTCTAAAAGCCGTAGTTGAAAGGGACGTAAAACCAATAACATTATTATTATTAGAAAAGTGGGGAGTAGGTTTTGGGATGTTTCGTGATGCGTGCCCAATCGTCTTCGACAGCATTCCAGCAGTCCTCATGGTCGCAAATTCGCGATCGGGCACGGGTTTGATAATTTTACGCAACCAGTGTCGATCGTGGTCAGTATGACAAGATTCCCACAGGCAAGTCGTGTGGTCAGCCGGCCTTCATAAGGGTGTGATTTTGGAGGATCAACGTCAAAAGTAGGTATCAAATATTACAAATTATTCTCTAAGAGGATTGCACGGAATACCACAAAAGAGCAAGTTTTCTTTCGAATCACGAATTACACAAGTTATACTAGTTTTTGAGATAACCGGTTAAGATTATATATCCGATGGAACCAAAATTCGAAATAAAAATAGACAAAGAATGGAATTTCAAATTAACCATACTGGACGTAACAAACTAACGAGACAGAGATTTTAAAAATATATGTATTTCGATGTTATTTCGCGAATTAATTTTAAAACGGTGCCATTTCGCAAGATAGTGACATTAAATTATTTCGCGTTACTTCTGGACTTCAGTTAGAGATAGTTTCCAAATGTAGAAATGAAAGGTTCCTGTTGAGATTTGAAAGATTTTGCAAATAAACGTCATGCAAAACGTCAGGGTCCCTAATAATACAGAAAAACATTTCACACTCTTCTTCATGCCGAAAATATATGTTGAACCGATGTACTGTATAGCCTACCAATTAAAGTATCCTCAGTATGCATTTCCTTGAGGTCGGACACAGGAAAATGTAGTCTGTTTTACCTAATTTGTACTACTTGCGTGAAACTCGATCTATCGGTATCTGAGAGTCATGCGGCGCGTGTTTAAAAGATTTAAACCGACCTCAGGAAATTTTCGTTACCTCCTACTAACCAGACAAAAATTACCTACTTTTCGTTACCGAGTTCGATTCCCGGTCAATGCATGTGTGATTTTTCGAAGTGAAATGCCATGTCCTATGGTTCAGATTCTACTTAAAAAGGAGACCCCGTGGATCATGATCGTACGATTAACGGTCACGTAAAACTAAAAGCTTCCTTCCTATATTATACTCTCCTACAGCCTTGAACCCCGCCCGCACAGATCGTGAAGTTGGGAGCATGTTACAAGAGGCTCACAGAAGCCAGCATGTCCCATAGTTTGCACCAATGGGATGATGTCAATGTTTTAGATAAATATGATGTAACTAGTGATTGAGATATTGCACAGATACTAGTGATTCAAATTATGTTGATGCTGCTATTGCTGAAGTTATCGCAGACTAAAATTATGACAGTGATGATGGCAGTACAAAAAATATCATTTTTGTGAAGTACTAAGGTAAGGTTCAGTCCACCTCTACTTGATGAATGTTTTCATAATGTGTTTGCCTCTTCAAAATTTGCAAAAAATAGCCCTATAATTTGCATGTTATAGCAAAATATTTAGAATTGATTTATTTGAATGTGGATTAGGGGTTGCAGTGGTCAAGCTGTTTACCTCTCACCAAGGCCCGGGTTCAATTCCCAGACAATGCATGCGAGATTTTCGAAGTGAAATATCACATCCTGTGGTTTGGATTCCACGTAACAGATAGGTCCCATGGCTCATGATAGCATGATTAACGATCACTTAAAACTAAAGGCTTCTTTCAGTGTCATACCTGCCAACTTTCAAAAGGGTTTCAGTAAAACTCACGCGCGCCAAAAAATTAACGAATTTCTACATACCCCGGCTTGAAACGATAATCCTCCTAGGCTACAAAATACAGTAATTCATGCTTTAAACAGGATATTTCAATGAAATCTTACCTACTTACATCATATGCCAATTATTTGTAGACTAGCATGACCCTCAAAAAGCAGGTGTGGTGAATTTTGGTTTGGAGCATAGATATAACAGGACTTCCTTGAAATAATATACCTAGGTAATACACTGGAAATTACTTGCACTTTTAATTCATAGCTGTGGCTTTCTTAGTTTCCTGCAAGTAGTCTGGAGAAAAGGTGCTGGCATAAGAGGGACCATCCCGCCACTCGGAAGGCCACAATTTGACCCCTTCCAAACTCTCATTTGGCTGTAGGGAGCATGAGTGTGTCTCCGTGGCATTGTACCTGCTTGCTTCACACGTTTGCACCACAATGAGCTGTATGGCTGTGAGCTTTCCCTATTAAATGGTACACACGGCGCTCTGGTAGCTATGCCACTACGCTATCTGTTGGCAGACGACGTTGAAACCCTTATCGGTACATCCACTATCCCTCCCAGGTGAAATCTGCATTCATCGGATCAAAATCGACGTCGTCTTTTCAGGTGACCTAATCTTTTTTCCGGCAATGTATATCTTACGCGATGGGTGCCGCTTGCGTATAACTTGCTTCAACTCAATCTGCGAGCCTAGCGGCGTGAGTTTAAACGATTTAAACCGACCTCAGCGAATTTTCGTTACCTCCAAATATCCAGACAAAAATTAGGTACTTTTCCGTTACCGGTAGACACCCTGATAATTCACATGTTATTCCGTAACTACAACATGACCTACGCTTTGTAATTCGTGGTGAAGAAGAAAAGAACTATTTTTTTATACAGAATGGTAAAGGTTATCTAACTAATCGACGCATTAAAGAACAAGCAAACTGTTATCCCAGATCATTCATTCAACACAAACAAATCGATAACGATCGATCAGGATTCAGGCAAATCAAGACGCATCTCATATTCCCAGTTGAAGACTGTAACGATCGGGTGAATATACAGTAGTTCAGAGCGATGTATCGAATGGGCGCTGGTCACACAGCATGTATAGGCAGCATGCAAAAGCTTCTTCTGGCACAAATTTTAAAAATAAGATCTTGGTATGTAAATCCGTAAAATATTTTAGTTCATCCATAATATCATAAATTTTACGGAAAAAAAATTAAAAGTTGGCAGGTATGCAGTGTGGATTGCCTTTAAATCTCCTATGTCCTGGGCAAGAGTTGCCAGTTAAATCTCCTACATCAGCGAAGGGTTAAAGAATATTGTTGATACCAAATATAAACCGAAAGTAGATACTTCAGTGACATCTTGCAACAAAGTTACTGACGTTTCGAACTACAATAAGCATGTTTCGAAATCACGAGTTTGACAAAAAACACTCAGGAAACAGAGGATTACTTACTGTGCATTGTGCTCCTGTGTTCCCTTGGTTGCTTCCTTTTTCTTTTAGCATCTCTTACTTTCAGAACTGGTTCTCCAACTGCAGATAGAGAACAGAAAAAATTTTTACCCTTTCCTAGGAGATAAGAATATCTGTAACACACCAATAACACTCGTACGATCCTTTGGGAAACAGTTGTTCCAATATGGATAGCCTTGGTGGGCTAATTTTTTAATAAAGGGAGCATATCTCTCATAGTACATTGGCACTGCTCGTGGCATCATAGTACCCTGGCAGTAGCCTTCCCAGCATGTAGTAGCCAGCATTTTGGTGAGGTACACCATAGCAAATCCCATGGTACACTTGGGTAAAACACTTTCAATAGTGATTTTAGCTAACTGATTAAATTTTTCAAAATATTTGAAATATGATGTGTAAAAAAATCTAATTAATCCAAGTAGAATATTTTCCAGGTTAGTAGATGCAAGTACATAAGTGTTAATCCTCATACAATTTAATAGGGCACATTACCATGTTGACTGACTGCAAAGTAATTATTTTACTAGATTACGAAGGCAGCACTGAAAAATAGCTTCTAAAATATTTATTATGTGTGTAATTTGGTAAAATCTGGACATAAATATCTCAAGATTACTTCTATTTATTAATAAATCCTCACAAATACACACCATATAAATGAATGAAATGTACATGATGTTTTAAAAATACTTTTACAAATTGTGGGGATTGGTTCCTTACTCCAAAACAAGAAAAAAAAGTTCATATACACATATGTCCCAAAATCCTTAGTTTTCGATTTATTAATGAAAGAACATTGTAAAGTGACACATTAATTGACAGCCTGTTTGGAAGTGTTTAACACATGAACTCATGTTTAAAAAAAAGGTTCCTGACACCAACAGATGGAAAAACTGTCATATGCAAAGGTGGCCCAGAATCCTTTGTTTTCCCGGGAGGAACTGTTGAACACATTGGTACACTGATAACACTTCACCACACACAGCTCACAACAAGTGCTCAAAATGTCCTCCTCTTGCACAGAGACATGCATGAACACGTCACATCATGGACTGCCGGACCCGTTCAAAGACTCCGGGCTGGTGTCAAATGGTGTCGCAGGTGTCCAGGATACGTCGAAGAGTTTCCACATCCGGGATGGCTACAGCATACACTTATTGTTTCAGGTGCCCCCACATATAAAAGTCTGAAGAAGTCTGAAGGTCTATTTACACTTAGCAGTGGCGTAACCGTGACGTTACCGACACGTGATCCCGCCGGCCGTGAACTCACAGGGATTTCTATTCACACTGAAACGTCGCATGATCAGCATCAGGCAGTGCTTTCCATACCACAGAAAATGGTGAAACTCGCAGAAGCTGATTTATAGAGGATTGCTCTTATTTTGGATGAGGAGGAATAACAAGTGAGAAAACGGAAGTGGGTGCATCATGCCTGGAGAGAGAGAAGACAGAAGGGGAATTTGCTACTCTTTATATTTATACTCCATATATTATTCTTAAAATCCGTGTCCATGTACTTAGGGTTGGAAAGATGATACAGCACAGGATAATTGTGAAATTTTTCAATGAGTTTTTCATCATTCATCTATATAAAACTTTGAAATGAGCCAGTGACACGGCTGTGAAATAAGGAAAATACCGGTGGGGACTAACCTGACTGTCACGGTACGGTGACATTTAGAGCACCGACTGCACTGTCACGGCCAGGTGCCGGTCGAGTGTGAACACCACCCTCACTATCGTGGAAGAATATTTTCAGGCTCGCTGGTAGAAGCACGTGCTGGTCACCTCACGGTTACGCCACAGCTAAGTGTAAGTAGACCTTAACGGATTGAGGTCTGGCGACTGTGCAGGCCATGGAACTGGTCCCCCTCTGCCCAACCATCTGCCCTGGAAGATCTCCGTCAGTGCAGAGCGAACAAGTATGCAGGAGCCCCATCATGCAGACAGACTAATGCCACATGACTATATACACACGTCTCCATCTAGCAGTACGATATAGTCCAATGCGGCAAAGCCTCTCTATCCGTGCATAGCGCAATGCCGTTGTGCGGTTGGAATCAAACGTACCTGATGAGTATACTCATGTGTCTACCACTCGCTGCCGGGACAACAAAGGGGTCGGGGACACAGGGTCATATGACCTTGTTTTCTTCCGTCGGTGTCAGGAACCCATCCCCGAAGTTTGTCAAGTATTTCTGAAACACCCTGTAGAGTCTTAATCCAATGTACATGGTCAAATATAATTTTTCACCACAATTAAAGGCTTGTTTTTCAATCGCTGGGCCAAGTAGCGTACTCCCAGCATTTAACGCCATATTGTGTTTTTCAATCGCTAGGCAGGGCATGGGAACAAAAGTGGTGGGTAAGTTGGTCATATTTACTCGGTGCTATTTGTGCTGGATAAGCATTAAACCTTCGGAGTAGTGACACTCCGTAGTTGCTTGTATTTCTGGTACCAGCTGTGAACACTTTATGATTTGTATCATGGATTTGTATTCTAATTGTATGAATCTTTATTTCAGGGTTTGTTTTCGTTTATCGAAAAGTGCTGTGATGGTTGCGCTAGAATTATCAGCTTCCGTACGCACACAGGTGTATACATTATATGGCAATAGAAAATTAAACATTTCAATGATCTCGTATACTACATTGCTTGGACATTCTTGAAATTGTGACGCTCCGTTTTCATACTGGTACCATAGCGTATAGAAGAGAAAGTGACGCGACTTGAGGAGTTGGTATGGTCCAGCCGCTACGCAGCTCTAGCATCGGCTAGCGCTAAGTGAGGACGGTACCAATACAAGCAGTTGAATGTACTTGAATGTTATCAGCTTACACTACGTTGTATTAGACACGATGATCCAAATATAAAATTGTCCGCACTGAGTATATAAAAAGCTGACGTCCGTTGTGTTAATTATGAAACATCAGATTACGTCATAGGTTCATATAATAAGGATATAAAACATTCTGACGGGGGTCAAAATGTAACAATGTGTAAAGATCGTAAAGCTACAGACCATTCACGCCTGCACAAATACAGTAAATATAATACACTGAAGAAAATGGAAATTGCAACACCCAGAAGGAGTGGTGCTACATTGCTGCAATTGAACATGCAGGACGAGTGTTCGGCTGTGATTCGATGATTACACTTTCAGGCCCCTCTGACCGCAAGTTTGGACAACAATCAATACAGGATGTGCCCACCACGAGCTGCAATACATTGATGAATTCGTCGAGGCATGGAGTCAACAAGGCCTTGGATCGCTTCCTGAGGAACTGTGGCCCGTGCTTGCTGCACTGCACGGGTCAGTTGTTCCAGAGTTGTGGGTTGCTGAGGACGGTTGGCCAGTTGTCGACCCATCATGTACCACACATGCTCAATAGGACTGAGGTCCAGGGATCTGGCGGGTCATTCTAAGGTTGTGATGTCGTGGAGAGCTTCTCTGGAGATGCGTGCAGTGTGAATCCGGGCTTGTCCTGCTGAAACCTCCCATTAGCAATGTTCGCCATCATAGGGACAACCACTGGATTGAGTACCCTATCAACGTACTGTCGAGCAGTTATAGTGCCCTCCTCAACGAGCACTAAATGTGATTTCACATTAAAGCCAGTAGCTCCCCAGACCATAATGCTTGGTGTTGGCACTGTGTGCCTCTCGACAGTAAGATATGGGTGGCCCCTCTCCCCGCTACGTCGGCGCACACGATTCCGGCGATCACTGCGGGCAAGACAGAAGTGCGATTCATCACTAAAGACGACCCTATGCCATTCATCGACCCGCGTCGATCGTTCTCGACACCAGGCCAACCTTACACGTCGCTGTTGTGGGGTCAATGGAACACCTTCTGCAGGGACACAGGATCGTAAGCCACCTGCACGCAGGCGATTACCAACTGTTTGTTGTGTAACGTGGGGTGCCACAGCTGCTCGAATTTGCGCTGCTGTTGCATGGGGTTCCATCCGGGCCATCCGATTGATGCGGTGATCCTCTCATACAGTAGTCTGTCGCGCTGGGCCTGTGCCAGGTCTACGAGTGTGGGTACCTTCATTTGACGACTGCTGCCATACACGTTGTACCGTAGATGCCTGTCGGCCAACACATGCAGCGACAGTCCTTAGAGATAATCCAGCCTCACACAGCCCAATTATTCGAGCCCTCTCAAACGGCGACAGTTGTTGATAGCGTACTCTTCTCTGTCGTCGAGGCATGTTTGATGGGGAACACTTCACTGCACAGACTGAAAGTCAACTACTCTACACCCGAGTCCATATACTGGAGTTGATTCCTCCTTGACCAATCACGTAGGGAGACCTGTAGCAACAATCCAATGGGTCTGAAACGTTGATCGTTTACATACTTACATGGCATCGTTCCATATCTTGAAAATCAACACAAACGACCAATGCTTTCATGGTGTTGCAATTTCCACATTCTTCAGTGTATAATACAGTATAATACAATATAAACTCACCCATGTAACTTATAGCTGTCAGTTGTCCGAAACTTTGGACAGCTTACACGACGATTTTCCAGGCTTAGAAGACGACTGCTCTTTCCTAATTTCTTTCGTATGAAAGAAAAAGCGGCACTTCATTAAATGAAAAACGAGTTTTCCAATAAGGTCCAGTTTATGTTCCATACAACATCCTACATCACACAGCCCTCAATGCTGTCCAAACACTCATATATCAACCCACAAATTTGAAAGGGAAGATAGTTTCTTTTCAACGACTATTTCGACCTGTAAAAGAATGTTGAAGACACTGTCAGACGGGTGAGTTAGGTAAGTAAGTGCATTTATTGTGCCAAGTCCCTTATGTGAGTGAAAGTTGCAGCTGTTGTGTCCGACGGCCTTTCACTTTGAAGGATTGTTGCACACTTCACACAGCTGATTCCTTTCCTTAGTTGCTTGACAATGTACCCTGCTAGATAGTAAACCAAGCATTGTTTCGGAATGTTGTCTTCATAAGGAAGGGGAGGATCATTCTCCCAGTCCGTTATCACCACTTTGTCTCTAATTTTGTCTTCCGCACACAACTTAACATATTTGTTCTGTTCCTCGGTTTGCTTCGCATATAATCGCATTTGATTAACGTGAGAGGTGGTTCTAACTAAGGTTCACAGTTCCCGGTCGGTGATAAAGCCGTCTTAATTGGAAAGTTTGGTACAAGATTTCGATATGTCCGTTTATCTCACAGTCCTATTCGGAGGAGATTTGCGTACTTTCTGTCGCGTAGTGAAATATCTCGGCAAGTTTGTAAAAAAACGTGTGGGACTGCACCAGACTTAAAACTCCATCTCATTCTTGCCATTTCGACTGTCTTTCCTTCTATAATGAAAGTGTCCGTTTTAATAAGGAAATTATCGGAGAAATGTTTGTCATATACATATGACTTATTTGATAATTTAATGTATTTCCTCGGAATGGCCTTAGCCCATTTAAATAAATCATCTTCGGCTTTTGGAGGTCTAAAAAAGTGCCTATCTGTTGCAGATGACTTGTCGTATCCAGATCGGCACCCGGGAACAAAACAACATGGCAAATTCACTTATACAGTTTTGTTTGACGAATCTTACCAAGTTATAATTAACTCGACAGCACAAATGTAAAGAAGTAAGTGTAAAGGCTTACAAATACTAAACACACCAGTGTCATAACGTATGTATTATTTCAATATCGCTTCTTGATCGCATACACTTTTCAACACCAAGAAATAAGGACTAAACACGGCAGCATTTCTGAGTTATCAAACTCGTGAGTGCTTAGAAAGTGACTCCAACCAGCAACAAGCAACCGCTGCGCAGTCTGTCGGCGGGTGCAGCAACTACCCATACTAAAGATACGGAAAAATCGGTAGTCGCCACACTTTCTCTTCTATACACTATGCTGGTACTATGATGAATGTATAGATTGAATTGAAGATATGCTACTGTCACACTTGTTTCAACAAACGTCACATATTATACTGTAAATTAAGAGGAGGGATGAAACCAGGAGCCTCCCCGAAGATTGTGACAGAAGAGCAATCGGGCGTACCCTGGGCAACGTAAGAAAATGATTAATGACGGCTGATCCTTTCACTACCAAATCAATTAAAACCAGTGGGCCTTTATCAAGGCCAGCACTCGTAGTTATGTCCATAAACATCGAGGTACTATCCAGCCAGAAAGAATATCTACTAGCAGATCTGTGCAGTCAATGTAACTGCGATGCCATTGCTGTACAAGAAACCCATAGAGGACCATCGGGACGAAGACCGAAAATCAAAGGTATGAGACTTATTCTGGAACGGCCACACGATAATTATGGTAGTGCAATATTCTGTACGAGCGGATTAAATATCACGTCTGTTGCTTTGTCTGAGGAAAACAACATCGGAATCCTCACTATCGAAACAGCGCAGTTCTCTGTAACATCTGTTTACAAGCCACCCGAAGAGAGCTTTGTGTTTAAGGAACCTATCAATTTCAAATATAGTAACGTCAACTTAATAATTGGTGATTTCAACTGTCATGGAACTACATGGGGGTATACATCTACAGATGAAAATGGTGCAGAGCTAGAAAAGTGGTCTGAAAATAATGGACTAAGTCTGGTTCATAACCCAAAACAACCGCCATCGTTTAACAGCGGCCGATGGAGAAGAGTGTATAATCCTGATCTAATTTTTATTACCAACAAATTAGCTGAGCAGTGCACCAAAATTGTTGGTAAGGCTATTACCCGCTCACAGCATCGACCCTTACTATGCAGAATTGAACCAATTGTTAAACCAGAAAATGCACCTTTCCAACGTAGGTTCAACTTCAAGAAGGCGAACTGGCCTAAGTTCAGTTGTGAACTTGATGTAGCCATAGGGGAAGTGGAACCACAACCAGAAAACTATGACACCTTTATTTCCGCAGTGAAAAAAGTCTCGCGAAAGAACATACCAAGAGGATGCAGAACAGAATATATCCCAGGTCTTTCTGATCAGAATATATCTCTTTTGGATAACTACCGCAACTTGTATGATATGGACCCCTTCTCCGAGGAAACAATGGACGCTGGGCATGCACTGATGATTTCTCTCTGTCAGACACGCGCAGACAGATGGAATAGCTTGGTTTCTAATATCGATATGAAACAGAATAGTAGACAAGCATGGCGTCTTCTTAAGAATCTCAGTGGAGATCCAACTAGCCCACCTTTTAACTTTACTCAAGTAACTGCTAATCAGATAGCACACCAACTGATCTTAAATGGAAAGACTTCAAAATCTAAGTCAAATACAGAGAAACTTGAACGGTGTATTGAAGAAGAGACTGATTTCCTTAAGGACCTGTTTACGATGGAAGAACTTATGAAAGCAATCGACGGTCTGAAATCGAACAAGGCAGCTGGGTTGGATGATCTCAGAGCGGAGCAAATAAAACAATTTGGACCAGAAACACTGCAATGGTTACTTTCATTGATGAACAACTGTACATCCAGGCTGGAGATTCCTAAGGTATGGAGAAAAGCTCGCAAAGTTGCAATCCTAAAACCTGGGAAGACTCCTGATAGCCCAAAGAACTTTCGGCCAGTTTCACATCTGTGTCACACCTATAAGTTGCTGGAGAAAATGATTCTTAATAGAATATCTGATTCTATAGATAGCAAACTGATTTCTGAACAGGCAGGCTTTAGACCAGGCAGTCATGCTGTGGACAAATTCTGAACCTTACTCAGCACATAGAGAATGGATTTGAGGAAAAGTGCATTACTGGTGTAGCCTTCATAGCTTTAACTGCGGCTTACGACACTGTTAATCATAACACACTACTTCGTAAGATTTATGAACTGACAAAGGACTACAGGCTGACCTCACTGCTAAGAACTTTCCTTGAGAACAGAAGATTTTACGTGTCTCTCCTTGGGAAAAATAGTCGTTGGTGCCTCCAGAAGAATGGACTATCTCAAGGTAGAGTCTTAGCACCACTGCTTTACAATGTATACACCAATGACCAGCCCAGAACAGAAGGCACCAGGCGATTTATCTACACAGATGACACTGCAGTAACCGTGCAAGGTCGTAGTTTTGAAGAAGTAGAACATTCTTTGTCCTGTGCTTTGGAAGAACTTGGTCGATACTATCACAGAAATAATTTGAAGCCAAATCCAGCCAAAACGCAAGTTTGTGCTTTCCACTTACGAAATAAAGAAGCAAAGAGGAGATTGAACATTAAGTGGCAAGGTGAAACAATCCTTCATTGTTTTACACCAAAATATCTTGGTGTCACCCTCGATCGAATTCTGTCTTTCAAGCAACTTTGCTTGAACACCAAAAGTAAAGTATCTGCACTAAATAACATACTAAGATGCCTAACAGGAAGGACATGGGGTGCTCACGCCACCACTCTCAGAACTTCAGCCCTTGGACTGAGCTTCTCAGCTGCTAAATATGCAGCACCAGTTTGGCTTTCTTCTCCACATTCCAAAGAGTTGGATATTGCTCTGAATGAGACTTCCAGAATTGTATCTGGGTGTCTTAGACCAACACCACTTCAGAAGATCTATCCTCTTATAGGAATTTCTCCACCTCATGTCCGAAGAATGGTAGCAGCAGCATCTGAGAAGAAACTGCAAGAAACCGATTCAAGGCATCCACTGTTCGGCCAACAACCAGCCCGACAGAGACTTAAGTCCCGAAACAGCTTTTGAGGGGAGTAACAGCCCTCGAAGACTCACAAGAAGCTGCCCGTGTGAAGATATGGAAGACAGAGATCAGAGACCCAACTATTCCTCTATCAGAAAAAATGGCACCTGGTCACAACTTGCCATATGGAATTTGGAAATCATTGAACAGGCTGAGGACGGGGGTTTCACGCTGCAAGAACAATCTCAAGGAATGGAACATGCTCTTCAACAATGATGAGTTGTGACTGCAGCATGTTACAAGATCCAGAACACGCTGATCTGCCCCTTGATGGAGGACATATGTTCAAAAGACGATCTTTTGGCTGCAAATGCTAATGCTATAACTGTTGCTACTTACTGGCAAAATCTAATTTGATTTGGACACGGAAAATAAAATAAACCAGTAATAATATGTAAGTAATATTTTATGCTCCATTAATATTTTGCTTTCTTTCGATAATGTTCCTGCGTGGAATTGAGTTTTAAATTAGTTATGAATACACCTACTTGGCAGTAAAGGGAATGCATAAAGTGGTCCATGAAAGGCTATCCCAGCTCCCGTATAAACACTGATATATCTTATGTTGATAACTGCATTACCGCAATGTGGGTTAATATCTGTATAGCCATTGTGCAGAAACATAATACCGGCATTGCCGACTAGTTACAATGTTTCAATCAGTTGACACCAGAGTTCGCATGAGCGTTTACCGTTCAGAATTCAATTTTGACCAATCACATAACCCGTACTGTAGGCGTTAGTTGATACTTCTGTCGAGTAGTAGCTCGCCGAATAACTTTGCATTGAAAAACACATTTCGAATGCCGAAGGGATAAAAGTGTTGAGCAAAGTTTCTCGGGGAGTGGATGCCCATCACTTTTATCCAGAGATTGAAAAACAGACCCTAAACAACAAAAATAAATATTGCCATAACAATGACAAAAAAGCAATAGCAATACTCCGTGGCATAGCCATGCAAGTTAAATCGCTCACTACAACCACAAGGGGGAGCTGCAGCAAGTCCGGAGATCGGAGATTAATATCCCAGCGCTGACAGTGGCTATCCCGAGTGTGGCTTTTCCACAGGGTTTTCAACAGTCCCCCTCCCTCCAGGCAAATGTTGGGATAGTACCTTATTTCAAGTCCTAAGTACCCACCATCCTAATAATTTCAGGTAAAAACACGATACAATCACCACAAAAATGCAGGCTATCAGGACCCAATAATAACCAAGAATTCTTCCGATGGTGTGGAACACAGTGAAATCATCTGTATAAACATCATAGACCTGTATCAGTCCCATTTCCTCATCCGACCATGTCCTGTCCTCTAGCTAACTCAAGCTTCAGCTTCCCCATTCTATTTCCTTTATTGACCTACTGTCAAGCCTGCTCGTCCCATCTTGCCTCTCTGACATAACGTGCTGCTGTGGCATGCCACACTCATCTGGCAGCCAGGGCAGGCAGATCCCAGAACCTCACCTATCGGTCATACAGAGCCCTTGGCTCAAGGTAAGGTTTATGATTGGAAACCTCAATGGTGTCTGCAGTGAAGGAGATGAACTTCGGTACAATGTAGATAGAAGAAACGACAGCCCAGTGCTCGGCATCGATACGAGTAAAAGGTTCCATACTACTTTTTGCCAGGTATCAGGTACACAGAACATTTTCTTGTCCTAGGGTTGAGAAATTACCTTGAAGACTGATGAACTACCCAGAATAGTCAACGGCATAGGATCAGGCAGGCAAAGGGAAGCCACCTGATTAATTTCTCTAGATATCACATAAATGAATGCAATAAAGGATAGAAGGTTGCTGAGCGACCCAGCAGGCCAGCGGTGCTGCACTAATTCCATGTAAGGCAATATTAAAAATTCTACTGGAACTAGACTGAGGATACAGCTGAGGAAAAACATTGCAATTGGCACCTGGAATATTAGAGACCTACTCCACTCTAGGAAGCTTAATGTCCTAAAAGGAGTATCAACCTCCTTTTAAAAAAAAAAAAAACAGGATCCATCTGCTAGCAATCTGTAATAGGGCCCCTTGCCAGGGTTACAGTAAAGACCTCAATGGCACCGGCAGCGGAGAAGATGGGCTTTGGTACGGTGTCGATGGCGGAAGAGGCAAACCCATAGTGTCTGTACTCCAAAGGAGCGGCTACAAGAGGTGTCTGACTCCATGTTAGGGGTGGCCTATTTTAAACCTGGTAGTAGGAATAAAATGCCTTTGGGTGAGGCGAGCCCATCGTACTAATAGCCTATAAAATGAGTGAAAGTGAATCAAGGTCTCGGAAACAGTTAGGGCGTTCCCCATAAGCGACGCGCAGCTCCTGGAGTTCTGGTCCTGGAGGAGCTGTGAAAAGTGATGAAGTGATGAAGATTGCTACCATCAATGATTTGACCCTCAAGGGCAAGATAGAGGAACTTATAGAATATATGGAGAGAAAAGACATTGCAGTTCTGGGAATGGGTGAAACCAAGTGGAAAGGAAAGGGACAGAAGAATTTGAGCAAAGGGTTTCAGTTGTTTTGGAGTGGAGGGGTGCACTGCAAAAATGGAATAGGTTTCATTGTGAGGGAGGACCTGGTAGAATATATAGAAGAGGTGTACCAGGTAAATGATAGAATAATTAAAATTAGATTTGGCCTAGAGAGTGGACAGGAAGATTTTATTCAGGTATATGCCCCCCAGACAGGTAATCTCGATGAGAGCCTTGAGGAATTTCTGGAAGAACTGGAGAACTGCATTGAAGATAAAGAAGTGATTGTAATGGGAGACATGAATACACACATAGGAACAGAAAGGCAAGGTAAAGAAGAGATAATCGGTCCTTTCAGTTATGGCAATAAAAATACTGAAGGAGAGTTACTACTAGATTTTTGTGAGAGGAATGGACTAATTGTAGGCAATACATGGTTCCGAAAGAAGAACAGCCAGAAAATAACAAGATATGGATGGGGGCAAAAGAAAACAAAATCAATGATTGATCTGATTTCAGTTGAGAGAGAGAGAAACGCAGACAGTTGGAAGATGTCACGGTTATGCGACGAGCAGATTTTGAGGAAACCATAAAATTGTAGTGGCTAAATTAAGACTTGGTAAAATAGTTAGGTTCAACGATACAAGCGAAAGAAAAATGAAGGTATGGAAATTAATGGAAAAGGAGGTGCAGGAAAAGTTCCAAGATGAAATGAAAAAACTAATTCCCAAAGGAGAGGTTGGCAGTGTAGAAGAAGAATGGACTAAGTTCAAACAAGGAATGGTAAAATGTGCAGAGGATGCATGTGGTTCGAGTTTCAGGGAAAAGGAAGGAAAAGGAAACACCCTAGTGGAATGACACAGTAAAGGATGCAGTGAAGGAAAAACAAAAGGCTTGGAGGAGCTAGATCAGAGGCAGAAACTCAGAGTAAGGAAAAATATCATGAAGCAAAGAAAACATGCCAGAAAATCATACAGGAAGAAAAACCGAAGTGCTGGAAAGCTTCACAGAAACCCTAGAAAAGGATGTTAAAGGAAGTAAGAAACTTCTGTATGGATTGGTTAGAAACAAAATTTGTGAAGACGGACAGTGGACACCTTTTGACACAAGGATAGGATATACATCAGCGATGGGAAGAGTATTACACTAAATTACTTAAAGTCTAATTCAAGGAACTGGCTGAAGAGGAAGAACATTAAGAAGTAGAAGAAGTGGAAGAAGACCGAAATGAAGACATAGCAATGTTGGAAATAGAAGAAGCCCTAAGGAAGATGAAGAATGGTAAAGCACCAAGAGTGGATGAAGTGACTACAGAGATGATAAAGGCAGCTGGACCAGTAGGGTTTCATCAGTAGGGTTTCATTGGATGTATACCGACAGTAGTGGCTGCGCGGGCTAAAGCGCTGCGTTAGGTCAAGGGGCCAAGCTCTCTGCTGACTCGGTAGACGCGTGGGTTCGAGCCCCACCGTCGGCTGTCCTTGAAATGGTTTTCCGTGGTTTCCCATTTTCAACATCAGGCAAATGCTGGGACAGTACCTTCTGACAGGCCACGGCCGCTTCCTTCCACATCCTTGCCCAGTTTCATTCATCTTCATCAATTCCATCTCTCATCCCGACGCGCAGGTCGCCCACGGGCGTCGACTAGAAAGACCTGCACTCGGCCTCTCAGGAGGCTACACGGCCAAAAAAAAAAAATTGGATGTATAGACTATTTCGTGTGATATGGAAGGAGAAACAAGTACCATAAGATTGGAGGAAGGGTCTGATAATTCCAGTATTCAAGAAGGGTGATAAGAAAGAATGGAACAATTATCCGGGAATCACACTTATTTCCCATGTTGCGAAGATCTTTGAGAGGATATTAGAGAAAAGAGTGAGAATGAAAGTTGAGGCAGAAATGGAGGAAGAACAACATGGATTCCGAAAAGATAGATCAACCTTCGATCTAATCTTTGCTCTAAGAAACATGATGGAGAAAAGATGGGAGTTCAAAAAGGATTTGGTGATGACATTTCTAGATATTGAGAAGGCATACGACAGTATACCACGAAGATTGGTCTGGGACGCATTGATAGAAACCAGGGTATACAGAGCAGAAATACAAATCATCAAAGCCATGTATGAAAAGTATGTAAGTAGTGTGAAGACCAAGCTAGGACAAACAAACTGGTTCAGTGTTGAAACAGGACTTGGACAAGGAAGTGTGTTATCCCCTATACTGTTTATAACTGTCATGGATGAAATTCACAAGAGTGTGCAACGAAGAATAGGAAGCAAGGAGACTAAGGCCTTACTCTTTGCAGACGACATAGTAATATGGGAAGAAAATGAAATAGAAGTGCAAGAACAAGTTAATGTATGGAATCAAGAGATAGAGAAATGTGGAATGAAAATAAGTGTGGAGAAGAGTAAGACTGTAGTGATGACAAGAAACAAGAGAGAAGGAAGACAGAGTATTGAAGTCAATGGAAATCCATTGGAAATGGTAAAAAGCTTGAAGTATTTGGGGAGCATATTCACAGAAGATGGTACAATAAATGAAGAAATTGGAAAGAGAATCCAACAAGCTAATGGATTTTACCAGTGTGTGAGAGGTTTAGTATGGAACCAGGAAGTCTCAGAGAAATGCAAGCAAGTTCTGTTCTCAATGTATTACACATCAATTTTGACATATGCAGCAGGTACTTGGACCACAACAAAACACGATGAAAGCCGAATCCAAGCAGCTGAGATGAAGTTCCTTAGAGGAATAATTGGGAAGACATGGAGGGATAAAATCAGAAATGTGGACATTAGGGAGAAAACTGGGTTCCCAAAACTGCAAGACAAGCTGAAGTGGTACGGACAGCCGATGACACCTTACATTTTGTGGAGAAGAGACGACTTATGGAAAGTGACATGGGTAATTCAAACTGTATGGATCACAAGCACGAGTACTCGGGAAAATAACCACATTTTTAAAGAATATATGTGCTGAACTGGAGCTACACGCTAGCCACCATGAGTCTCATGAATTATTTAGATCTGTCCAACATATGACAAGGAAGTTCAAAATCCCACACTCAAGGCATCAGAGATGAACATGTTACAAAAATATATTATATAATTGGAAGAAGGACTGCCGTAACCGATTCTGTCTCGCAGCCCACTCGTTAAGAGCATGTATTTATTGTGACTGCTGTCCTTATTCCACTGAACGGATACCTCTCAGCATTCACCTGGAGTTAAAGTGGTAGGTCACCGAAAACCTCTCGTTCAATGGTTTAGAGTGGCATTCAAACCCATCACTATTCTAATTTGTCATCGCAGGACTGAGTGTACCTCGTTCCAACAGAGGCATATCAGGATACATGAACTGCGGGTGCGGAGGGGTTGCTGAAGTTATTCTGGGGGCAACGACTAAAAATGTAGTTTTCTTTCTTTTCCAGACCCATGGTAACAATCTTACACTGATTTATCTCTTGTAGGTGGGAAGAAGCACTAAAATGTGACTGGCATAGAAAGATAACCGAGTCATTCAGATAGCGAGCAAGGCTAAATACCACATTCAAATGACGTACCCCTTATGGAACGTGTTCCAATAATGAAACTCATGACAACACAGATTGAAGTGATGAAACATCTTGCACAGTTTCTCATTCACGCTTCTACACAGAAAGTATCTGGGCTGCAAACACAAACGTAGATCACTACAAGAACATGTACTTTGAATATTTTAAATTCTTTTCTTCATTCCCCCCCCCCCAAAATATTAACAGTGCCCATAAGGGCGAGGAGGTAATGGATTCAGGTGCCCTAGCACCCCTTGGCTATGTCCCTGCGTTCCATTCCTTATACCAGGATTAAAACTCCTCCATGGCAGAGGAGGGGTATCGAACCTGGAACCTCGTGATGGCAGCTAAGAATATTAAGGTATACAGTACGATGCCAGTCTCACCGAACTGAGGATATAACATTAATTTTATATAAATGAAGACTTTAGAGAACAAGCTTGCACTCTGGTGTCTTCCTATGAAAAGTTTAGTTTTTCCGGGTACATCCATATGGCAATTTGGCAATAGATTATCGTAGTCGATCATACTAAGACAATACGAGCCACTTATCTACAGCAGCCGTGAATTTTGTAGGGGGTAAATGTAATAGCTACCCATCCAGATGGCTCAGGTTCGATCCCCGGGTAAGCCATGGAGGAGTAAAATCCTGATATGAATGTTGGTACAGAGTACAGTAGAGTCTCGATTAACCGAGGTTCCACGTCAACCAAGCATGAACTGGATGTGTAAATACATTAGTTTTGCCTGTAAGAAGAGAAGCATTATCATCGGAGATTTTGTCTGCCGACTCAAGTGCAGTTCAGTCATTCATACAAAAATTGAATGAAATAATTAACGAAAACCAGTGAAGCTCGCAGCAAATGTATAACTGTGATGAAACAGGATTGAATTACAAAATGTTACCGAGCAAGACTATGGCAGGTAAGCAGGAGAAATCAGCTCCCGGTTACAAAAGAAGCAAGGAGAGAGTTACCGTTTTATTGTGTTCTAATCAGTCTGGCGACCACAAACTATAACCTTTACTCATAGGAAAAGCAAAAAAATCCCAGGGCTTTCAGAAACTTGAATATGGTCATTCTTCCTTTAAAATATAAAAAGCAAAAAAGTGCTTGGATGGAGTTTTCAATTTTTAATATGTGGTTTTTTGATCAATTTGTTCCAAGCGTAAAAATGTTTTGTGGCGAAATCAATCTGCTGCAAAAAGCTCTTCTGCTATTGGACAACGCACCCACTCACCCTGATGAATGTGAATTGTGAGAATGTGAAGAGTCATTAACGACGAAGACTCTTAAAAGAATTGCTTGAAGATTTGGAAAATGATGCAACAGTTTTTGATAGTCTAAAGAAAATAAGCCTTAAAGATGTAATTTTATGGTTTGGCAAATCATGGGCCGACATCAAACTATCTATGTTACAGAAAAGTTGGAAAAACGTCACTTCAGAACGTGAGGTCTTGGGGTCATCTGAAAATGGAGACAGTTCAGATAATGAAGACTATTCGCCACTAGGCCATCTTTTAAATCAACTTCCTGTTGCTGAAACCATCACGGAGAAAGATGTGAGCGATTGGTTGAATGATGAACAGTACGAACTTTCCGATGAAGCAATTGCAAATTTAGTGTCACAAAACAGCCAGAGTGACGAAAATAATGACATGCCAAGTGATGTACGACTGGAAACCAAAATCAGTCACACTGACGGATTGAGCGCTATTGAGAAGGCACTGCTCTACGCAGAACAACAAGACACAACACCAGCTGACATTATGTTAAGTCGCCTGCGCAGTCTGGTGGCCAAGAAACGAGGTAGCACAATCAAGCAGGAAACTGTCAAGGAGTTTTTCGAACATTTGTAATTTTAGAGGTGGGTGTACATTATGTACTGCACTTGACATTGTATACATTTATGTAAATAATTAGTGCTTTTTTGTATGTTTTGAGTCAATCTAATAAAAGTACTTTTCCTTAACATCTTTCTGAGTATCCGTGTTAACCGGGGATTTGGTTATCAAAGGTGGCTGCGGTCCACATTACCTTGGTTAATCAAGACTCGACTGTACATTCAAACTTGTGAGGATAATCGAGGAGTAAATTCCCAGTACCTTCCTTGTCCATCCTAAAAATGTTTTTCTGTGGTTTCCCATTTCAACAGCAAGCAAATGTCGGGAGGGACCTTAACATGCCATGGTCATTCTTCCCGATCCTAGGCCCCAATCACCACAACAACTCGGGTTACCAGACAGCTTCCACACATACTCAAGTATACGAGGCTGGTGACCATGATATCCCTAAATGAAACAACTTACTCCCTACGTTACAAATAAGGTTATATTCAAATATCTAATTGCCAAATTGACACCTATTAATAGGAAGTTCTGGGACGCAGTCATTCACGCAGGTGAAATCACGGAGGTCCTTTATCACGTACCTCGTTTGGTTGTTTTTTTTTTGTTTTTTTTTTTTTTTTTTTTGGCAGGCATTTGGCATCCCGTCGATTTTCATATGCTGCCACACCATCTTTCAACATCTTTCTCTTCACATCCTTCCAATCTTGCTTGTTACGTTAATGTTTGCGACGATATTATTATATTTGCTAGCTGAAAGAGAGGCCTCCACCTTCCTGATGCCCGCTATCTTGGAATATCGGAGTCCTTCTTCCATGCACGTGAGATTTCAATTGCAAATATCTACCCATAGGAGGCGTTTGCAAGTTTACCGTGTCATTTTATGCTAGATGTGACCAGGAACCTTTTTTCCATTATAATCTCAAAACAGACCGAGGTGGCGCGGAGGTCCGTTTTCATTGCGAGGGTTTATATAAGTCTTCCCACTGACAAAAGTACGATCAAAAATCCACAAACCTAACATACCATTCTGACTCAAACTATGTAGCCCTACTTATAAATTGTATCACAGTTCATGCAAAACACTCGACGTTCATTTCTAATTTCAATTTCTCAACCACTACAGATTTTTGTAATGAAACATTAAAACTGTCATCCTCACACTCAATACACTGATATAACAATGAACATGCCTACAAAAGACACCCAAAACTTATACGAAAAAACGTTGCAAGCTTCAGTGGCTTATGCAAAGTCAAAACTGAAGAATTTACATCCATCCTAACTTTTGTAACAAAATCAGCTTTACAGTTGAGTACACTAATTTTACACTTAATTATGGTTTACCGACGGGAGCCCCCCCGCCCCCCTCTCCTCTGGAATTTAGACTAATATTTTATATTGACCATCTCGAAACAACTAAATTAATCAATCCTTTCAAAGGTTTAATATTTTGGGTTAAGTATGTAGTATTTGCAATTATCGATGAGGCAACTAACGATGATCAAACTCCAAAGCCTCACACCAAATTTAACAGATATAAACACATCTACATGTATGTCTACCCACTTATT
Organism: Meconema thalassinum; assembly: GCA_946902985.2. NCBI lineage: Eukaryota > Metazoa > Arthropoda > Insecta > Orthoptera > Tettigoniidae > Meconema > Meconema thalassinum. Next base: position 880,927,592 of record OX336389.2, on the reverse strand, counting down.
ATTCCCGTTTTCCAACGGGGTCGGGGATGAGATGCGATGGAAGTCTTTGTAGCGGATGGATTTTACGGTTGGATGCCCTTCCTGACACCAACCTCATGAGAGATGAAATGAATGATGGTGAATGAAACTGGTCAAGGATGTGGAAGGAAGTGGCCGTGGCCTGTCAGAAGGTACTGTCCCAGCATTTGCCTGGATTTGAAAATGGGAAACCACTGTAAACCATTTCAAGGACGGCCGACGGTGGGGCTCGAACCCACGCGTCTACCGAGTCAGCCGAGAGCTTGGCCACACGACCTAACGCTGCGCTTTAGCAAGCTTAGCCACCACACATAACAAACATAATTAACAAGATAAAGAATAAAACTAATGCTAGATTATCGCAATTTTGAAATTCAAAATAATGCTGCCAACATCAATATTTAGTTCTGTAATTGCAGTAAAATCATGCTGCAATAACATTAAAGTATGTCCATTATAGATGGCATAATCTTGTACCAATCATAATATGTGGTACAGTAGATATAATATGAAGTCCAAATGAAGTGAAAATAAACCGATGGTTGTTTCATTATAGGTTATGCTGTGCATCGTTATTGCACGCCCGAAGAGTTTACGTCTCGCGAGTGTGGGGCAAGAGGGAATGCTTGTATACTTCACATCAAGAGTTATTGACACTAGGAGATTGTGTACCGTTCCACTGTTGGTGTTGTTATAATAACGGTACTAATAATACCAATTCTACTGTTATAATACACTACTCTTCCGTTAAGCATATGAATGCCTTAAAACGAGTCAGTTACACAAATTTGAAATACCCTACCGACTTAACACCAAGGTCGTCCCACAATGACCGATTGACTGTACAGATATCTCCGATAAACCAGATTGCGTCATACCGCTGACAACTTGTAGTTCATATATATACACCGGCAAGGATTCGTCAGACGGGTAATACGTGACTAGCAATCCGAAGATTGGTGACCCCGAATGCCACAGGAGACAGTTGACAATAAGCTAATGCTGCTTCAAGTTACATTTAGTAAGTTTAAATGGTGAAATAAAATATATTTGAGTACACTTAGCATATTGAATACTGTCAGGTAAACGGGACTCTGATCATATTGAGTTTCAAGGTCGACTCTGTTAAATTGTGGGATCGGATCCTAACAGGTATTCAGGAGCATGTAAATGCGTATCATATTGAAAGCGATTCTGCGCACTCTGGAATTACATTTTTGAACTTACTGTATTTACTCTCAATTGTCACCCGACTCTTGAATTGATCGTTTACTTTCTGCCCATATTCTTTGTTTCTGTCTGTATTCCTGTCCTGGTTGATAAGCGTACTTTGTTCGCACGTGTTTTTAGAGTTAGTGTATCTTTGTTTTGCGTACAATGTCTGGTGTACCTGTATGTAAAATGTGGTCAACAGAAATAAAAAATACACTGTCTCACTTTGCCACTTAATCCGTTCCTATTCCCATTTGTCCAATAGATGGAACAAATTGAACATCGACTGGCTGAGCGGCGCAGCTCTAACTTTCTCGCCTGCTCCTCCCGACGTTGCACGATCAAATCCTGGTGCAGACAGCATTTAATGGTGCTTAAATGCGAGGGAGCCGTGTCAATTGATTTACTGGCACGTTACAGATCCCCTTCGGGGCGACATTCCGGCACCCCGGCGTCTAACAGCCCCGGTAGTTAAAAGAGACGTAAAACCAATAACATTTTATAATTATTAAACTGAACATAAACTGGTTTAGAACACACACGCAAAAAAAGTTTGGTGCTTTTCAGCCAGTCAACACGATTGTACCCAAACGAGATGGGTTATACCCTATTCCTGAAAAAAAAAAAATTGACACAAGATTAATAAATACACCATACACCATAATGTGGTTGAGAAAAAATAACAAAATCTTCCACACATCCATTTTTCCTGTTTACAAACAACCCGTCAAAAAAATGTTGGATTGTAATTACCAGTCTTAGGTTTTGCTGTTTAATACATGTTAGCCAACATAACTGCAGGTTGGGCACCATAAATTATATACCGTATTGTAATAGATTCCAATTAAAACTGAAACTGCTCATGTAAACGGGCATCGTACTGAAAACAGGATCATATTCAAATCAATTTGAGTACACCATGTAAACATAGTAATAATCAAGTGCCAGTTTCAGTGACTGCAAGTGGTCTGCAAACATGGTGACTAAACGATGAGTAGCCACAGTGAATGCAACCCTGATTCAACCGAACAGCACGAAATTATAAATCACTGAATTATTCGTGACGGGAAAAATGGTAAGGTTATGTCGTCAGTAACTTACTTAAGAAATTTGAGTGATAACCAGAATTTGGCACCTTTACTGATGAAAACAATAGAATGTACCCTCTTCCCAATATTTTCGAACAACAACACTTCAAAATAGTTTTTAAAGCCTTAAACACAAACACCAAAACAATATTTAACTCCCACACAATACATAATCACAAATTTTTTAAGTCTGGCATCTTCCAAATAGTATGATCAACATGTAACATCACTTACATCAGACAATTTGGTCGCAATATCTCCGTAGGACAATGCAACAAAATACTGAATTTCGCAATGGTAGAACATACGAACGAAAAAAATTATCAATTTATTAACACAAACAAGTATACCAAAATCCTCCTCATTACCAACGAAGGATCATCCATGAATATTTCAGAATGAATCAAAAAATATCCCAGAAACTTTAACCTTTGAAAAACATCAATGAATTTACTTACAAGGATAATATTTCATATAACACAATCACACGAGTTCCTTCAAAGATATACACAATAGATAAAACTTCTTATTCAATTGGCTGTTCCTTAGCACAGAGTCGTCAAAACTGGCCACTTGTGACCATATCCATAGGCGTGGCCATGGCCCTCACAGTGCCACTTGGCTGAGCACTGGGTTTCTCATGCCCTAAGCCTTCAAGGTCTGCTTCTGATGTGGTATCACCCCCTCCATCCCCTCCACTATTACTTACAAGTAAGTCCATGGCATGTGTCTCCCGTAAGATCAACCAATAGCAGTGGTGACACCGTGGTTAGTACCACCCAGAGTGTTCACTAAAGCTAAGTGCTATTATAAAATGACAAAAATTCCTAAATATTGCAGTCAGATCATTCACAACTAAATATCACAGTTCATGTAATGTTCAGGCAGCAAAAAGTAGGACCAAATAAAATGTCAATTATCAATGATCAACAAAATATTAAACAGACTGAAGTTTTCACTTGCTTTCACAAATAAATCCACAGGAAATTATGGATCCAGATTAATACATTTTATACCGGGTGAGGTAGCCGTGGTCGTTACGGCATGACTGCTGGCAGTCGCTCACATCCGGGAGGCGAGGAGGTTCGAATCCCCCCGCCGGCAACCTTGAAGATGGTCTTCTGTGGTTTCCCATCTTCCTTCCAGGCAAATGCCAGGGTTGGTCCCTAACTATAGGCCACAGCCGCTACCTTCCAACTCCTCGTTCTTACATTCCCACTTCTCTCCCCAACTGTACTTGTAGCTCACCCATTGGGTGTCCGTCTCGAAGCAGCTACAAAACTGGCGAGCCAAACATGTCCTCGGACACTCCCAGCACTAAAAGACATACGCTAAAAAAGAAAAAAACAACAACAATTTATATCTTAATTTTCTTTTCCTGGTGTCACCCTGTTGATATCACCCAGCCATGGTGACACAAAACAATAGTAACAACACTGACGATAAGTTACAATATTTCATGTTCCATGTCCTCCTATGGATGCATGAAATATTATCACCTTATAATTCTATGCATTGTAACCGAATTCATCCATGTGACTCGGATACGCCAGCGCTGGATTTTGATGACTGGAATCTATGGCATTTGCGTGAATGTTATTGAAGCTGGAATCACAGGCCAATTGCCTATTAAGAGAGAGTCTGCAGTTGAAGGGGCAAAAATATGTTATTCTTACGCGAAAGACCCCACGATTGAAGATCAACCACCGAACTGCAGCTCTAACATCTGACAGGGAACGACATCTTGACTCATGTTCCAATCCTATAAGTTCTAAATCTTCAACTTTTATTATGAAATAAAGATAACAGAAGATATCAATTGATTTTTGGTAAATTTATGTACAGCAGAGAACCACTTTTATATTTATTAAAGCTTCAATTGCAATAATTGAAGGAGAAGTGGAGGTAGTCTCGAACGCCCACTCCTCTAAATCAGGTGATGAGGCCGTCAATCCTGAGGGCTCAGGTCATTCCATTTTTAATCCCCACGGTGGGATCAGTACATTAAAATGACATTATTCTACTCTGAATCCCCAGGGTGGGATCGTTTCTTTAAAACTAAAATATTCTACTGATCTTCACGGTGGGATCATTGCATTAAAACTATGTTATTCTGTGTTAAAATCCCATGGTGGGAACTTGATATTTAATATTCCAGTGTGGAATGACTTAGCAGTGAAATGCTATAATATGAATGAAAAATCTACGTTATTTCAAGTGAAATATAGCTGTGAACTAAGCTACAAACTGTACGTAAGTAATAAACCATTGTATCACAAACATAGTCGTTATGAGTTGAACAGTGCTTTACAAAAGATAAGAAATTATCTGGCTTGAAACACAAACATTTAGTCTGTGAATCATTCACACTTTCCAACACACAGTACGAGTGTAGGCATGAACACCTGCTTGTTCAAGGTCAGCCAGTGAACATATATATGGTTACCAGTTTAAATTTGACGGACAGTCGAAGCACGCTGCGCCAGCAAACAAGAATTTTCACGCTACTTTGAATTATCTTGCTAGTATAACAAGTATATTATCAGAGTTATATTAATGCATTCATATCGTTAAGTCTACAGTGATTTAATGATGTATTTCAAACTCGAGAGAACATTCTTTACGTTTTGAATATAGGGAAGAGATGCGTCAGTGGCATACAGACATTTATTTATTTTGCGGAAGAATATTGTCAAGCATAAAATGGAACTTCTTGCGAAAGTAGAGACCATCGCCAGGATGTCGGCTTAAACCAATAAAGGGAAAATTTAATAAGGATGACTACATACCACGAGACTGGAAAATATGACACAATGATGGAGAATGAAGCCCAGTGGAGGCATCGATCTAGGAAGTTGATGACGATCCTGAGATATTGGAAGAACGATATCTGTCTCCATGGCTACTTCAAACTACAATCAACATTTTTTTCGTAAGTCAAACAAATTCTTCATAAATTTATATTAAGATGCTAATCATTACCATGATTTGCGAGTAGTTTTCTTCGATCGACTGTTTTACCTGAAACCCAACATCTGAGCAATTTAATTATTAGGCGTAGTGAATTATTAAGGATATTTTGGAATTTTATTGAAACATTTAACTTCGACATGAAATTTATTATATATTTTGAGGATACAATTTTCCCATTGTTATTTTTTTAATCATTCTTTTGAGAATATATTTTACGCAGATCATTGCAGACTTCATATGAGTTTCGAAATACTGTCAAATCGCTATGCTTAGTGAACATGATTGGTTAAATGGAATGTAGATAATTAGGTGATTATCTATTCAATTTATAAAATGATTAAAATATTTCAAAAATATTTTCATGATGTTTAAGCGATCATAATTGAATTAGTTAAAGCATTAAGAGGATAGTCAGATATTTGAACTTTCATTATAAAATTTAATTGCACATTTTTACAGGTTGCCAGATGTAAATCTAATGTCTATATTTAACCCTTTCCTTGTTGCATTTCCAGGCATGATATCCCCAGAAATCACCCTATTATTTTAGAATATGAAGTATTGTGGACATGGACACTCCTGCACGTAACAGGGGAACTATATATTTATATAAAATAAAGTTTTACGCGTGAATTACCAACAGTAATTGACCCACAGTAAATCTCACTCACCTGGGGTCCTTGGTTTGAAGTCCGCCCTCATATAATCTGGCCACATAAACAATTATGAAACTAAGTTTAAAAAATGTGTCAGTAATGGAATTTGCACAGTTTACACAAACTATACACATATTTACATTGTTTACCAACATTTTATTTCCTGAGGTCCCTGGTTCAGAACCTCTTCAGCATCTTTTTGTTTCTCCTGGAATTAGTCACATTGGCCCATACTACAAAAATTGCCAAATCCTTATTTAAATAAGCTAATATATACATATTGGTAGCCTGCTCCATGGAGTCCTTAGTTCCTAATGTTTACTCCCATTGCCAGAACATACCTGGGCGCTTTCAAGAGCTTTATCAGGGAGCAGTGACTTTCATATCCGGGCGTATTCGGGCGCTTTGAGAAGGAAAGGGTTAAGTAATAATCATATCTGGCAAACCTATCGTTAAAACCCTGCGCGGATGAGGATATACCCGTTGATATCTGTAAAATGTTTCGCCATGCGGATATAGTTTCCATGGCTGTGCGGATAGCAGATAAGCTGCGGATAATGTTTGGAGAAAATTTGCGGATAGTTTTTAGAACATAATACGAACATGTTTAGGCTTAATATCATTACTAGGACCCAGATGTTTATTATGACATACCATATTTTTCCATTGTGTCTTTTTTATTTTTATTTTCCATGACAAATGTATAATGATGATTTAGGCTAATCTCATTCAAATTATGTCATTAAGCATAATTAACACTCCGAACAGGAAAGGGTTGCAATACTGGATGTGTAACATTCATTTTTAAACATAGCAAATGACCTACAAAGCCTAAGCGAACGACTCTTTCCTCAAATTACTAAATATGTTGCTTTAGTAATTTATGCTTTATGTAATTAAAAATATTATTGTAATCGGATTGGTGCGTTGTGTGTTATCTATTTCTATTTGCATATTTAAACGAGATCAATTTCGATACTAACATACTTTTTGAAAATATCAAAAAAAAAATTCCGTTGCCACAACAAACATAGCAGTCAAAACACAAACATTATTATTGAAGCTTAGACCAGTTTGTCAGCTTCCTTGTTTATCTCTCCTCCCAAGTTAGGACCCCCCCGCCTGCACACATAGCCTGCCAATTAGGCCTCAACCCAAGACAAACTCCGTTCTGTATCAATTCATTCTTTACCCCCACACACATCTCCTCCCTCCCCCTCCCCTCCTCCTAGTTCCTGACCTGCCACAAGGTCGGACCAACTCTCCTCACACAGTAACATGCCGTCAGACGTAACACAACCTGCACCTCAAACTTCCAAGTAAAGGTAAGCAATCCGGCGCATGAGACTTCCTCTCACATGTTCACGTATGTCGGCGACTTTAACGTTTCCTTTTTCCGTCCCATTACAGCCTCCAGGTGAAAGCTGACAGTCGTGTAATTCCTTCAATTCGAGCTTAGTAAGTTATTGTTACATCTTTCGTTTTAGTCCTAATTTTTTCTGACGCATTCATTTTTCTAAAACCCATCATTATTTCTTTATAGTTGGGAAGCAGGCTTAAACTCTGGCTGGTTCACCCCATCACAGGCTCCGTATGACAGTTTCTTCAAAGTGTAAAGTCTCCACCCAATCCGACAATGAGAAAATAACAACGACCCAACTTTGGTTCAAGACAATTTCCCGGGCCAAGGTCATGAAGATTGGCTTTAAAACAGGAACCCGTAACACAAATGGAGAGCCAGCAAGCCCACTGGCCGCATTATAATTACCTCCAATATATAGTTTTTAAACATTTTAACCAAATTTATTCAACAGCTTGTTGAATAGGGCACCTGCTAGATCATAATATGGATAAGGCCACCAAGACCAGACGTATCTCTTTTAGCTGTGCTTGTTTCTCCTTTTATAATGTGGATGGGATGGTATTTTGGAATTAATTTTGAATGTTACTTTTAATTTTTGCAGCATGATAAGTTAATATTTTAGAATTAATTGGAAACAGAGAAGAAGATATTGAAGTATTCCTGGAGGATGTAGAAAGAGTAATCTCAGATGTAGAAGTAGTGATCATGGGAGATATGAATGCACAAGTCGGAATTGAGAGACAAGGAAAGGAAGAAGTCGTTGGACCATATGGATATGGGAAAAAGAACCGGGAAGGAGAGGAACTTGTAAACTTTTGTGAAAGGAATGGACTGATAGTGGGTAATTCATGGTTTCGGAAGAAAAACAGCAGAAAAATTACGAGATATGGGTGGGGTGATAGAAGAACAAAATCAGTAATTGACTACTTCCTTGTGGAAAGGACAAATCGCAGAAAGCTGATGGATGTGACAGCTTTACCAGGTGAAGCATTTGATGGGGACCATAGAGCTGTGGTGGCAAAATTTAGATGGGGAAAATTGGAAAACCTAAAGGAGATCAGAGAAAGTAAAATAAAAGTATGGAAATTGAAAGACAAAGCTGTACTGGAAGATTTTCAGGAGAGATTGAAGCAACAAATCCCAGTTACTGAAGTGGAAAATATAGAAGAGGAATGGTCCCACTTTAAAAAGGCATTTGCTGGTGCAGCAGAGAGTGCTTGTGGTAGGACGTCAACAAGAGTGAAAGAGAAGGAGACACCGTGGTGGAATGAGGAAGTGAGGAAAGCAGTGAAAGAAAAGAAGTCTGCATGGAAAGAATGGAACCGAGATCAAACAGAAGAAAGCAAAAGGAAGTACCACGACAGCAAACGGAGGTGTAAGAAAGTGGTAGGAGAAGAAAAGAAGAAAAGTTGGGAAGAATTTACACGAAGAATGGAAACAGATGTAAGTGGCAGTAAAAGGATGCTGTATGGGCTTCTAAGAAGTAAGAGGAAAGAAAGAGTTACTACAAAGCTGGTGAAAAAGGAAGATGGAGAGTTGTTAACACACCCAGAAGAGATAAAGGGACGATGGAAGGAGTATTTCGATAAGCTATTGAATGTGAGCAATTGTACTGGTGACATCGAAGTGACACAGCCTAACGACTCTATAACAGAAGATGATATAACAATGCTGGAGGTGGAATTAGCAGTTCAGAAAATGAAGATGGGAAAAGCAACAGGGGTGGATGAAATCAGTGTAGAGATGATAAAGGCTGCTGGACCTGTTGGTATGCAATGGCTGTATCGACTGCTAAAGTGTGTGTGGAAACGGAAATGTGTACCAGAAGACTGGGAGAAAGGGCTAATAATACCAGTGTTTAAGAAAGGGGACAAGAAAGTGTGTGATAACTATAGAGGGATCACCCTCATATCACAGATAGTAAAAATACTGGAAAGGATATTAGAAAGAAGAATGAGAAGAAAGGTGGAAGGAGAGTTGCAAGAGGAACAGTATGGCTTCAGGAGTGGAAGATCCACTGTGGACCCAATCTTTAGCTTGAGGCAGGTGATGGAAAAGAACTGGGAATATGGAGAGGATTTGATCATGACTTTCATAGATCTAGAAAAGGCATATGATAGTGTCCCCAGAGAGAAGGTATGGGAAACCATGGTTAAGAAGAGACTGGGAAGAGAAATGTTGGAAATGGTGCAAGCAATGTACAACAACTGTGTTAGCAGGGTACTGACCCCAGTTGGAAAGACAGATTGGTTTAGGAACAAGACTGGACTAAGACAGGGGAGTGTGCTGTCACCTCTTTTATTCATAATGGTAATGGATGAAATTGTAAAGGAAACAAAGGAAGCATATGGACATAAAGAAATGAAGTTACTATTATTTGCAGACGATATTGTGGTCTGGGGAAGGAACACTGAAGAAGTGCAAAAACAACTAGATGCACTGAACGAAAATATTCAGAAGTATGGCCTGAAAATCAGTATAGAGAAAAGCAAGACCATGGTGATGACAAGAGGGGAAAGACAAGGAAAGGGCACTGTGAAAATTGGAAGTCAGAGTTTGGAAATTGTGGACACGTTCAAATACCTAGGAAGTGAATTGATGCAAACTGGTAGGTTGGACATGGAGATTGACAGGAGGGTACAGCAGAGCAATGCATTCTATCAAAGTGTAAGAAAACTTGTTTGGGATAAGGAAGTACCAAGGAAAAGCAAGGAGGTAATGTATAAAATGTACTATGTACCCATATTAACTTATGCAGCTGAGACTTGGACCCTGACGAGCAGGCATGAGAGTAGAATCCAAGCCAGTGAAATGAAATTCCTAAGAAGTATGATAGGTAAGACAAGGAAAGACAGAGTGAGGAATGAAGATGTTAGGAAGGAAGTTGGGATGGCAAAACTAAATGAGAGAATTGAGAAGAATAAACTAAGGTGGTTTGGACATGTAAAGAGGATGGAGGAAAATAGAATACCAAGACAGGTGCTGGAGGCCAAGTGCAAGGGTAAGAGAGCAAGGGGAAGACCTAGAACAATGTGGATCGATTCAGTGAAGAACAGCGTGAGAAAAAGGAATCTGGACTGGGACAAGATCGTGGAAGAAGAATTGTGGAAGGAAAGAGGAAAGTGGAGAAGTGCCATAAATACCCCGACCCGGCAGGAGCTGGATAAGGGGAAATGATGATGATGATGATGATGAATTAATTTAGTGTCTATTTTAATGTTTTTCTTAAAGTGTACGTGTTTTGTGTATTATGATGGATGTGAATATGTTATTAATTTTTGCGGCTGAAGAAGGGCCCATGAGGCCCGAAACATGTCCTTAATGGCAATAAATTAATAGATGCCAATAATAAATTTGTATTGATTGGGCGGAGACCCCCTTAACCCATTAAAATTGTCATTGTACACGTCAATACGGACCTTGCGAAATGGATAATCCTCCAATTAATCTTGAAGACAATGAGGAAACGCACATGCAGAGGACCGTTACTCATGATGCAGCATTAGGACATATTGACAGGAATCTTCAATACCTTAAAGAGCAAGACGACGCATCACTTTGTGACAAGACGGTGTTGAGAAAACTCAAATTAAAAATAACGAAAAAGTGTTTCACTATGAAAAAGCACAAGAAAATGACAGTTTTTTTGTTAAACAGTAAACAAGACTTTTTAATAACACACATAACATCGACCGAGTTTTGTTATCATGTACGTCCTTTTATTGTATAATAAACATATTTAAAGCACTAATTGTGTTGTTTTTTAGTGCCTTCGATCTTTGTTTAACCATTACCAGCAATTTTGCGGCTTATCCGCGAAATTCAATTATCCGCAGTATCTGCGCCAGTCAATTCCGCGGATAATCGGGAGTTTACTGTATGTTAATATGATTAAAAATTTATTCATTAATATGATTAATATGATTAATATGATTAATGATTTAAATTCATGTTCTGACAATGTTTCCACTGATTTTAACAAACAAAGGATGGATTAAGAAGTGAGAATGAAGTTGAAAATTTTAAGAAACGCATATATATCTTATTTCCTCGGATAATCGTCAGTACCGCATAATCGTCTGCCCCACTTTTCAAACATTAAAATAGCGTTATAAAATTTAATTGCATAATCGTATTTGAGTGCCCGTCATTTGCACACACTGCCGCGAGCTAATAACCTGGCGTGACTTTGTCAGAAGAAACTAGTCCCTGCGTCAGTGCCTGTAGGCTTGACCACGTGATCTGAGCGGGCAGCATCGTCTCTTAGCACGTTCGTATTTGTGCGCTGATCGGTGGCGCATGCAGCCGCGACTTTATAACCTGGCGTGACTTCGTCAGAAGAAAGCAATCTCATCTTAATGCCCGCAGGCTATGAACCGCGATGCAAGCGGCCAGCATCGTCACTTAGCACTTTCCGCAACTTTAAAACCAGGCGTGACCTTGTCAGAAGAAGGTAATCTCGTCTTCATGCCTGCGGGTTATGAACCACGGCGCGAGCGGCCAGTATCGTCACTTGGCACATTCATTGGGCTCTGTTCCCTGTTTTATAAAACATTTCTCCATTTTAATTCTATCTTTTGGCCTTTCTTTCTCTTTTTCTTAAGATTACTACTTGTTTGTACAAGGACCTATATTTTTCCGGTTTGAGGTGCCACTTACTCGGCCTCAGTTCCTGGGATTCGCGTCACATCCATTTTTCGTCCACTTTGACCTACATTTCTATTACGTGACGCACCAGATGTCTTACCACGGCGATATGAATGTTTCTCAAACCTCATCTAACTCAGCACAACGAACTGAGACAGGCCACCACACCTTATGAACATTCCAAGTGAACTTTGCCCACACAACCTCGTGAACTCATGAGCCGGAGGGCCTTTGATAGTACTCCAACGACAAGTGCATGCTTTTTATCCTGGGTTTTCTGCATGTTTTTTAAATAAGTTTTATATATATATGATTTTTAGGGTTTTCAAATTGTCTTTAATGTTAGAGATGTTCCGTACATTCTTTATAATGTGGCTGATGAAGGGTCTCATACAGTAGCCCGAAACATGTACCACAATTGATTATATGTTGTTAAAGTGTTGATTGACAGACAAACATTTTTGTAATAAAATAATCATCCAAGTCAACACGGACCAAATATGGAGGAAGTAAATCCCATAGATTATAATCTGGCGTGACCTTGTCAGAATAAAGGAGCCTGTCTCTCTGACTGCAGGCTATGACTCACGCTACGCCTACAGCACGCTAAACAACTAGCGCGCTCAGCGCCACTCCAGGGGAGTGAAACTTGTGTGGACCTGTCGCTTCCATGAGTTGGCCTCGGAATGACGAGATTCAATAAGATGCCGTACGAAGCGCTGCTAGTCCCAGTTCGCCGACGTTCAAACAGGCCCGACTGTTACTGGCAGAATCTAACGCAAAGGACACCCCGTACCAGTCTAGCATCAGCCAATTCCGTAGAAACATTGCAACAGAGACCCACCCGTGCGTGATCCTACGCACGTGTTGCCCATAATGAGAAAATACAAGAATTATACGGTTATTTTCATGACAGTGAAATACACGGAATTACACAATAAACAAATAATAATAATGATATTAAGAAAGCGCACAATCATCATCATCATCTTGTACAGTTTCCAGCCCCAGGCTGGGTCTGTTTGGAACATAAGCCTCGCCACTTAGTCCATTCTTCCCACCACCTCTCCGCTGTCACTCGAGTCCAGTCCTCGCCTCTCTTCTTGACACATTCCTCCACTCCTTTCAGCCATCTATCTCTTGGTCTTCCCCTTGGTCGTTTCTTCTGCATCTGCATCTCATGTATCCTCTTGGGAATCTTCTTCTCATCCATTCTCTTTAAGTGTCCATACCACCTCAGTCTTGATGTCTCAATCCTACCTTGCAAGGGCTCCTCTTTCACCATTTCCCTGACCTTTTCATTCCTCACCCTGTCTCTTCTTGTTATTCCGATCCTACTTCGCAGGAACTTCATTTCACCTGCCTGTATTCTGCTTATGTCTCTTTTCTTCATTGTCCAAGTTTCTGAAGCATAGGTCAATATCGGGATATAGTAGCTTCTGTATAAGACTTCCTTGCTTTTTTGTGGGACATCTTTATTCCACACTAAGCTCCTAATGCTTCTCAGAAATGCTTCTGCCTGTCTGCCACGTTCCGTAATCTCTTTGTCATTTCTCCCATTTTCCTCCACTATACTTCCCAAGTACTTGAGACATTCCACCTTCTTCAGCTGTCCACCTCCAAGTGTTATCCCACTCATTGGTCTGTCCTTTTTCCTGGTCGTTAACAGGATCTCACCTTTACTGATGTTGAACTTCCATCCGTACTCTCCCACTGTTTCTTCCCAAGCCTTCAGTTGCTCCTGAATTTCCTCCTCCTTGTTTCCCCAGACCATGAGATCATCTGCAAACACCATTGCTTTCATCTTATCTTCTCCTATCTTTCCTGCTATCCGTGCCATTACCTCGTCCATAACCACAATAAAGAGAAGGGGTGACAGCGCACTACCCTGTTTCAGGCCACTCATTTGTCTGAACCAGTCTGTTCTTTCCCCTCCAACTTTCACACAACTCACACTTCCAAAATACATCTCCTTCACTCTGCCTACAGTCCCTTTTTCCACTCCCATGTTTTCCAAACCTTCTCCCTACACACACTATCATAGGCCTTTTCGATGTCCAGGAAGGCCATCAACAGATCCTCTCCAAATTCGTAGTGGTGTTCCTGGAGCTGTCTCACTGAAAATATGAGATCCACTGTTGATCTCCCAGGTCTGAATCCATACTGCTCCTCTCTCAATTTTCTCTCCACTTTGGCTCGTATTCTACTTTCTAATATCTTTTCATATATCTTGGCACAGTGAGGTATGAGTGCGACTCCCCTGTAATTTCTGCACTCCTTTCTGCTTCCTTTCTTAAATATTGGGACAATTAATCCTTTCTTCCAATCTTCTGGGGTCTTTTTCTCCAAGCATGCAGCAAATAATGATACTGTATATATTTAAAAATTGTGGTTTTCTACTTTGAACCTTATGTTCTTCGCATAATCGTCGCACCCTACTTTCTTCCAAAAATTTTAGGCTAAAAATTTGCAATGATTATGCAAGTTATGGTAAATAGCGTAAAATATTTTCTACGAGATTGATGAACATTGTAAGGTCAAACGAATCATACTTTAAGAGTGACATATTGAATAATTTATTGAATTTAGACTAGATTTTGCATTGAGGAGATGCCTGTTAATGTTAACAATTTTTAATGATTGTTTGAGAATCAAGTGCAGAGAAGTGATATTTTCTCTGCTATGAATCTCAACAATCGATCATCCAAACTCTGGAACTTTTTTTTTATTTTTTTTAAATATATCTCCTCAATTTTTAAGATAGGATGATCTTGTGGTAGGAAATACTTTCAGGATCTCAGATCCCATTCTAAACAAAACCAAAGATCATAGGAGTGACATTTGTTTTTGTGTTCTTGTTAGTCTGCTCAAATAAATGGACGATTTTATTTTAGAAAATTCAAATTATTCCTGCAGATTTTCTGTGTACTGCTGGATTCCTGTTAGTCAATACTGTCCTATTTTAAGCAATATTAGTCCAAGACTACCTATTCTCACCTATCCCGTTAAACGCCGAGACATTTGATCTCATGCCCAGCCGAGCAGTTGCATTTTGATTAGTTTACTTTCCGGGCAAATTTTACCCGGTTTATTTCTTTATAAAAACTTGTACTGTTCCTAGGATGTCACTTTTTGATAGCCGGGCTATCGTGACGTCTTAGAAACATGAAGTTAACAATAAATATTAAAACATTACAGAATGTTACTGTTACATTCAGGGGTTATCATGTGATGGCAAGAAATATCAAGTTTCCTTGCAAACAACACTTCACTGTCTTGCCTTTCCCACCATGCAGAGATGCCCTCAATCCTATCGAGTGTCCCACAAGTTTGACCCTTGACACCGCGACTTTAACTTACTCCACCTCCAAACCTTTGCTCCCAGGCGTACATTCACACAGGCCAGCAGTTCACACGCTCAAAAAGATTTGCTGAAAGAATCATCACAACACTTTGCTCAACACATCTTGGTGTTTTATCTCCTTTTTTCAACAGGATTCATTTTAACAAAACCTAATTACAATTAACTTAGCCCTTTTTTTCCCCATAGTTGATTGCAAACAATAGTAGACTCGCTGATATCCTTCTAGCGCGAGTCAGGCTCCTTGAGGTGTTATCTACGGAACAAGGCTGCGACATCGCAGGTTTGCTCGGATCGGAGATGGAAGCCCTTGGTCACATGCCACAAGGGAAATTCCTAGCAGTGTTGCCAACCTATGTGTGAAAAATTCCTAAATCATCCAGATTTGCTCCCAAAAATTCCCCAGATTAGAATTTTGGTGTGATTAGATAATCAAGGTTACCAACCTATGGTGTGAAAAATCCATAAATTTCACCAGATTTTAAAAAATCCCATAGATTAGAATTTTGCATAGAGAATACAGATTTTGGCACTTAATGGCATATTGGCCGGGGATTCCCCACCACGTGACCAAGGGACTTCCAGTCACAAGGATAATTCCTCACAGTGTTGCCAATCTATGAGTGTAAGGAACCCCTAAGGTCTACAGATTTTTCTTCAAAAACTCCCTGTATTTGAATCTTGGCACTAGATCTAATTTTGGTGCCAACAGGTAATTAGGGTTGCCAACCTATGGGTGTGGAAAAACAATTTCAACAGATTTAAAAAAAAAATGTTGGTGCTTAAATGTCCAGGGAATAAACAAAATGGGATGTCATGGAGATTCAGTGGTGGTTATTTTGAATAGTTATGGGGTACCAACCTATGAGTAATGAAATTTAATGAGATTTCTTTCCCAATTCCTAACAATTTGAATTTTGGCATTAAATGGTCCATAGAATAAACAAAATGAGTGGTCATGTAGTGGAATAGTTAACGGGGTACCAACCTGCGAGTCATGTAATTTACCCAGATTTTTTCCAAATTCTTCAGGATTTGAATTTTGTCACTGAACGGCCAACTTGGTAAACAAAATGAGTTGTCGTAGAGACCCAGTGAGTGATGAAATGTTTTTAGATTTACATTTTTAGCACTAAATGGCATACCAGATAAACAATAAAGGAGGTTGCCATAGTGACCATGCATGCCCACAACAAACGTGTGGTGGCCAAACAGTTCCAGTCATATGGTTTGATGACGTGACTGTCCATCACAGGTCACTTGACTATCGACAAGTGAATTGTTGGTTTGAGCCAGCGTATAATGTCACCATATGACAGTCGACACGCTGTATCATGTGAGAAAGAGAGTCAGCCATCTTGGTTCTCCATGGTTTACAGCGACCAACTATTTTTGAAGGAAATTCGTGAGATTTTTACATTCTTCACCATAAATTAGGGAGATTTAGAACATGGCAAAATTTCACAAATAAAGGGGGAAAACACAATGCTGTGTTTGTAAATGAAAAAAGAACTATATTTTATACTTTAAGAAGACCTAAATATATTTTGTAACAGAGCTTGCTTCAGACAACAATTTGCCATCAAGTTTTGCAAATTCTAAAAGTCAGTGCAAGAATACGTGAAGTTCATGGCAATTTGCAGTTCTGATTTGATCAGCTATGTACTACTCCAGGGTGTCGAGCGATGACCTTTTTTCAAATTCCCGTATTTCCCATACGAAAATCCACCAAATTCCCGTATATTTTAGAATCCTCTTAGACTAGAGTTCGCATACCGAATGGCTGAAAAATGAATCTTAAAGCGCGAATCAAGATTTTCTGGCGTACCGGTAAGTGTAACTGCATTTTTGGAGACACTTCCGCAGCCCACGGGTGATGGCGAGATTTTGGCCTAATCCATAGAGTGAGCAAAGCGTGCGCACGCGAGTGAACTCTCTCGCAGATGGGATGAGATGCTACGAACACAAATAAAATACAGTTTACCTGGGGAGACCTGATATAAATGACTGTTTTACTGAGGAGGGTTGAGAGAGTAGAGAATAGGAGTGTCACATAATAAATGTTTACGGGAAGTGACTGAATTGTACGGTACCGTAACCGTTAAACCACGAGTTAAAATGGCACCGAAGCTTATGCATAGAGAACTTCCGGTCCGCGAATCTCCATTTGATTTTCATTGGCAGTAAATCGTTCGTGATTATCTTCTTTATTATTTCGGATCGTGGTTTCGTTTTTAGGCGTTCAACTTATGAAATAAGAACTAGAGGGTTGGCCTTTCATGAATATTCCAAAGACAAGTGTCTCCTAAAAGAGTAATTAGTAAAACTTCGCATCAGGGACGACCGTTACAAACAGCTTGCCTACAAAGTGTGCGATTAGCACATTTCAAGCGGCAGCGGTCTAACATATCTTAAGACTACAATAATTAAGTTGGTGCAAATTAAATATGTTATATGTGGGAATATTATTATAATTTGCTATCCGGTTGTAATATTAGTATATTATGCATTAACGTGGCCCGTTTAAATGCTAAATTGTGACGGATGCTACGAATTATAGGCTATTCGCCGTACCGGTAGGCCTAATATTTACTAACAACGCATCGTTTCTTCTTCAATATTTATTTAATCGTTATATCTACAGTATAATAGTCTATCTATTAACACTTATTTAACCAATAATAATTTTATAATTCTATACATATTCCAGGTATTGCAAGAAAGCGATATTTGGTAGCACATGCGGTTCCACCTTAAAATCCAACCGTGACCAGTTTTCAGTACCTATGAAAAATATTACCGTAAGTTAATAAACCAAACAACTGGCGGCATTTTTTTTTTTTTTTTGAAATGCTCATTTACATCTTCACCATAGTCTACGTAAAGTACCGTACGGTAATCACTGAAAGGGTAGGGGGGATATGACCTCAATTTCACGAACGAACCTCATTTTGCATGAATTATGGAACCCGAATCCTAATGGAGGTGTAGATTGTCTGCATTTAGAAATATGTTAGTCAATAATTTAAAACAAGATGCCAGAAAACTAAATACAAAAAGCTGTGTGCCTACTACGGTGTAAAGTTGCTCCGTGAAAAAAGAAATACACCTCGTCAAGATTATACGATGTGCATACAGTTAAATACAATCATCCAGTTTGTCACGATCGTATAAGCAATTCAAACATAAACTGATGTAATTTACGGGAAAATGTGCAACATTTAGAGACTACGAGTGTTGTATGTGGCACAACGTTAGCTGACATTTCGCATCATTAATACATAAGGAATGAACACATGCAGAGCTTTCTCACTGCACACAGCTGAAGATCATATCATTCTTAGTCCATTTTACGTTCTCTTAACAACAATAATTTGCTTAGTTACATGCAAGGAAAATTGTAGTACATAGTTCCCATTGCTTCCATTACCTGACTACTAAACCAGAAGCTGGTAATGCATAACCATACACCGGTGGCGCGTCCTATGGCAAATGAAAGATCGAAAGAAAATGTAAGCTCTATAGAAGCCCGGAACAAGGCGATACAATTTTCTACACTAATGAAAATAGTCAAAATACCCTTTGTAATAATGAATAATAATTTTGGGGGTCATATAGTAATAGATGTTACCCACCCACTATCCCTTTTTAGATCACGACTTTTATAGTAAAATTGGAGATGTGTCCGATATTACACGCGTAAATTATGGGACAAATACAGTATTGATAACCCCGCGCATTCGGTACTGACAGCCTTCCTGTCACTTTGCCCCGCTCTTCCTCTCCGCAATCCACGGTCGCCACATAACAAGACCCTACGTCCAACCGCCACACGGCAAGAATTCTGAGCATGCTTCTCACCTACACCCTGTATTTCGAAGGAGCTTGGAATAGCTGAGCTGTGTTGCTAAGTTTTTAGTCTTGTTGTAAATCAACTGATTCGAATAATACACAGCGCTACACTTCAGACATTATTTCTGTACAATATACGTAATATATTTTTTAAAAAGAACCTGAGAAAATGCCGAGGACATTCAAACAGAGAAATACGATATTTTTAGATGAATAAATAAATTACACACCGAAGCTATGATACCTTTATCATCGGTATTCAATTCAATAAATACGACAAAAAGGGCAAACACTCTACAGCTAATGAATATAAAACACTCACCATGCAATGATTATCCTTTAACATGAAACAAGAGTCTGAGTGGAGGTCGTTCACAGCTTACTACAGTAGTTGACAGATAACACCATGCACACTCACTAAATTGCGACTCTCTACGGTTAATATTAGCTTTCGTGATAATACAAAAGTTAAGCTAAGGTAAAGACATATTTAGCACTGAGTACTCAAACAAGCCCCTCTGTGGCGATATTATTGCCGTGGTTTTTATATTGTCGAGTTGTAGGCTATTGAATGGCGGACAGTATTTTGAACACTATGACGGGAAACAATAGCCTGTGCTCTATTATCGAACTGACACCAATAAATAAATTATCCTCAGTAGCTTGGCAAGGGTTTCTTTGACACTCTCCATCCCTTCACTGTCCCTATCATCATCCCCACCATCATTGTCTTCGTCAGAGCTCGATGAATTGCCAAGGTTATAATCATTTCATCCACCGCGATATCCAGACCGCCTTCAGTATTTCTTTCTGTACATGCTGTACGGGATGTGTCCAGTCCTCGGGTCGAACTTCGCCAAAGTAAAAGTAACGAAACAATTACAATGAAAGGAAATCCGACACAGACAGTGGTTAACAAGCGAATGAAACAATGCCTGCCCATACGAGAAGAATTCTGTCACTTGTGTGGTGTATTTTGTAGCCACATGTTGGTGACGGGTGTTGGATAGTAAAATGTCGAGAGCTGTGAGATATTGTTTGTAGTTTTTGAAATTTATGCAAGTGTGACGCATTTGCATTGAGTGTTACCAGAGACTTACAATTTGGTATGAGCATCTCCCCTGTGAAAGAAGACCATGAAAAGGCTAAAAACAGTAAAATTCAACACGCGACACGCCGCGAATATTTTTTAATTTAGATTTATTTTATTAAAGAAGATAATAGAAAATAAAATAATGCAAAACGAAATTAAATAAAGTCACTTTGACAAATACAAGATTGTTACTAGGAACTTCAGTTATACACAGCACAAAATTAAGTTCTTTTGACAGTACTTTTTTTTATCAAATTCCTGGAGATCTTTCGTGGCTTTTCTTTCGACTGCCACCTTAGCCGTCGCTTTGCACCTGTTTCGCTTCCTTGAACACGGCGCAGGAGTTTCGTGCAGTATGGACTCTTGCTCACAGTTATCTTCTCTAATCCACCAGCTGCCATCACAGCGTCCTGGACAGTATGCACGCCAATCAGACTTGCTTCTTTGTGATTGACGATCATGCACTCCTTGTTCAGGGAAAAACTTCTCTCTAGAGCTGCATTGCTGTGATACAAAATCAGTATCATTTTAACGAAGCTTGTGAGATCGTTTTTGGCAGGAACTGAGGAAGGTGCTGAAGCCACTAATTCAGTCCATAACACGTCGAGCCGTGGCTCTTTTCCGTCGAACTGCTTCAAACGCGCATTGACGGAGGGCAATCTCAGAAGTGCGGAGTAGCTGCTCTTGATGCGGTCAGCCATTGCACCAGAAAGCATATTCTTCTGATTACAAAGAATTTCCAGGGCAATGACGATCCTAACTTCTTCCAACTTAGGGGTCGCAGCGACCCCTATAAGGTCTAGGCAGGAAATAGCACGGGTCATCTTGAGAGCAAGAGGTGATCTCTCTTTGATTTTTTCAGCCATAGGATACGAATGCACAATTTTCGGCAGTTGGTGCGAAATTGCAGCATATCCACGTCTGGAATTTTCTGAGATCTTGAGCTGTTAGCTTCTTTAAGGGCTGCTCTTGTCGAGAAACCCAGGTCTCCTCTGTGAATAAAAATGCGGACTGATTCCTGTATGCAATTGTCAGCAACGAGCGCGGAGAGGGTACGGCCAGCGGTCGGCCAGGCAAAGCATGCATTCGACGTTGGCTGGGTTCTCATCCCGCTGAGCGCTCTATCGGTGGCGCAAATTGCGGGTGGCAGCGCGGTCTGCAGGCGAAATAGAAGACTGAGCAGGAGGACTCTACCGAACGTTCGGGGGCTAAGAAATCAGCCATTTTCAAGATTTCCCGTATCAAGTGCGAATTTCCCGTATAATTCCCGTATTTTTCCCGGGTCACTAAAATTCCCGTATAATTCCCGTATTTCCCGTATCACTCGACACCCTGTACTCCTATTCCTAACATCTGTCCACTTGTTATTCATAAGAGAAAATACTGAGGATGATGATAATTGTTGTTTTATGGGGCCTAACGTCTAGGTTAACGGCCCCTAATGGTCTGGGTGATAGCGAAAATGACAATGAAATGGAAACCATTGCGAAAATTAAGCGAGACTGAAAAAACGTATAAAATGGAACTCAGATTGAAACGACTCACAAAATGGAGAGTGGTAATATTTACAAAAGGGAATTTAGAAGGAAAATATTCGCAAAAGGAATAGATTGAAAAATACGCACAAAATGTAGTTTAGGGTCAAAATACATACAAAAAGCAATGTCGAGTCGAAATATTTACAAAATGCAATTGAAATTCAAAAAACGTACAAAATGCAAATGAGATTAAAAATACGTTAAAAAATGCAATTGAGGTTCAAAATACTTAAAAAATGCAATTGAAATTGAAAATACATAATGCAAGTTAGATTGAAAAAGGCCGGTTCAGATTCAAAATACTCTAAGTGCAATTGAAATAAAAAATACCTACAAAATGCAATTGAAATTGAAAATGCTTACAAAATGTATGGTAGATTCAAACTACTCATTTGGATTGACAATACTTACAAAATGCAATTTAGATTGAAAATACTTACAAAATGTAATTTAGATTCAAAATACTTACAAAATGTAATTTAGATTCAAAATACTTACAACATGCCCACCATACAAAATGCAATTGGGGTTGAAAATACTCGCAAAATGCAATTTAGAACGAAAAGACTTACAAACTGCAACATAGATTGAAAATATCTAGAAAATGTAGTGTAGATTCCAAAAATTTGCTTAGATTTAGACACGGGGGGGGGGGGCAATTAACAAAAGCAGTGTGGGAATCTTAAAGAGAAAAGGAAATAGAATTAAGAGAAAACAAGAGGTCTGACCCCGCGAAGAATGAGCGATCAGGAAAGATGAGGCAAGGGCCAATTAAGGCGGGAAAGTGAAAGACCTCCTAGGACTCTGATACCCTAATACCGTCGGGGTCGGAAAAGAACAAGAGTTGACCAAGGGAGGTCGACAGAAGACGGAGAGGAGCCCGGCACAAGTGGAAACAATGCCGGACTCAGCTGGGGTCCCGTGGTCGCCAACCCACGTCCCACTAGATGCGAGCCCCTGGGGGAGAGAAAATACTCTCTCTGTATGAGCATTAATGCTCGGGTCTAAGCTCTATGAACTTGTGTGGCGAGGAGACGCTGGAGTCGGGAAGAAAAGGGTCTGTCAACAGCCCACTGTGCTATCTAGAATTCCTGTCTATCCCAAACTGCTAACATAGGGCCGTTGCCTAAACCAGTGTGGTGTTGCGAGTGAGTGTGTGACCAACCAATGTATTTGGTTCTGTTACTAAGCACGGACAGGGAATCCCCCACATCTCTCCCCATCATTCGCGAGCCACATACCTGGTATGCTCATAACATAGCCTACCAACTTTCCCAAGTTTTCAGAAGTTTTATTGCACGATATTAAGCTGCTGAAAAGAGCCACCATTTGTGGCTAGCGTTACTCATTAAAGATGCAGCACATGTTATTGCATCCTTGCAACTATCTTCATTCACACAATCTAATTGGTTATACTCCACGTCGTCATGTATGTCATTGAATGTTAATGCCCTTTTAAGACATAGTGGTATTAAACACTTTAAACTCATTGGTTGGTAATTTCTTAACGAGATAATCGATAGAAAAAACTCAATATAGAATTAATTGCATCTGCTCTCGCAAAGATGTGTTTATGGCGCCAACCGGATTTTTTTTTTCTCTTCAAAAATTCGTAATACGTAGATTATATTTTTCATGCACTAAATTTAATTCGAACTCACATATACTTGGTATACCTGTTGATACTGATGTTTGAGTAGCATCTGGAGGTTGTCAAGTTAATTAATTATAATTATTAATTAATCATTATTAACCAATAAAATTAATAATTAAGTGTGGCAACACGTTCAAATCATCACTCAAATCCAAAGCAGACACAATATCTTCATCATTCCATAGCCTTTTCCGTGAAATTATGCTCCCATCACCAATGATAAACACTACAAAAATGCACTCACTTCAACTACGCAATAAGACACATGCGTTCATCTGAAGAAACAACTGCCTGATGGTATTTGTGAATTCATACAGTCTCTCGGATTGATGTAATTGACGTAATTGACTATCAAACATTTGTCTGCATAGTCAAGTGGTGCCACCTCCTGGGTTTAACATTAACTATTTTGACGGAAAACGGCACCAGATTTAAATGTAGGAATTTTTCGGATCTATCCGTTTTCAGCTCGCGGCTGAAAAATACGCTCTGGATATATCTGTATTCCACTAGGAAATAGTTAAACAAATGAAACCGGACTATTTTACTCTATGACAAAATACGGGAGAAATTCACGAAGGAGACAGAAAATACGAGAGGCTGGAGATCGTGAAAAAATTGGGTCAAATACTGGAGATCCCGGGAAATACGTGAGAGTCTGTCATCCTACTGTGGTTAGTCATTTTGGTTC
This sequence comes from Meconema thalassinum, assembly GCA_946902985.2. Taxonomy (NCBI): domain Eukaryota; kingdom Metazoa; phylum Arthropoda; class Insecta; order Orthoptera; family Tettigoniidae; genus Meconema; species Meconema thalassinum. Next base: position 880,903,446 of record OX336389.2, on the reverse strand, counting down.
CTGCCATATATTGCGAGACAGATTCAGCCATTTTGATCTAAATAGTTGGCAATTTTGGTTCTTGACTAAGATATAGAAGGTAAAACAATGTCTTTATTTGAGGAGAGGCCACATGACTTTTCCATCAAGTTGACATATGACAGTCAGCAAGGTAAGACCCATATCGCCTTTTGGGTTGCCAGATGTTTTGACATACCCACAGTCAAAGATTTTAAAGAAATTAGGATAGACCAACATGTTGCTGGGTTGTAATAAGATACAAATCACAGAGTAAAACTGTTTGGTAAAAACCACCCCATAAATTGGAAAAATGATATCTCTAAAACCCTTAATCATAAAACTATGGGCTATAGGTCTAAAAATTACCTATTGAAACCTCATTTGAATACAATAAAGCATTTCAACCATAGAACCATATCTACGAATGACAAAGGTATAAAGAGGCCTTAAACTATGACAAAGGTATAAAGAGGCCTTAAACTTTAAAGTGATAATTTAACCTACCGGTAAGATACAGTTTTTGACAAATTATAATGTAAAGGTGAAAACCACCCGCAAATTGAAAAATCAATTTCTCTAAAACTAAAACGCCTAAAATTCTGATTAGGTATAGCACTAATTATAGATATTGACCCCCCCCCCCCCCCTCACAACGTTATAAGACATTTTACTTGTAAAACCATTTATACAGAGCACACATGCGAAAATGATAATTTATGATAAGCTATATACAAAAAGTGGCTAAATGACATAGGATGAACAATAGAAGAGTATAACATTGACAAAGTGATGACAGCATCATCACTAGGAATAACGGACTCCATTATGGTCCATATTGACTTAGTAATCATGGCATCAACACAGAAAGGATGGATGACTAAAGAGCTGCATCGAGAACTTTGTAATAGTTTATTAAAATACATAGTAAGATTGAACGAAGTTTACACAGTATTAATATGATACAGCATTAAAACTCTAATGGGCTTGCAAGAGTGGTCATAGTAACAATAATAGTAGGATGTAGCAACAATTCACTGTTCTGTATTTATAATAATGGTAAAACTCGTTCTCTTTTGCATATTTATCTACTATACATCTCAGAGTAATTTCCCAACTCCGAAGGGACATGAAGATATCAAAGTTCAACTGTGAGTAAAATGTGCATTCACAGCAATGTTCCTGAGTCTGTTGATTAGAATCTCAATCTCCCAATCATGCACATTTTTTTACATTGAAACCTGTTTAATTTGAAAATCCATAATTCAAAATTATGCGATATTTCAAATTTTACTTCGAACTTCGGTCTCACTGGATATGGAAGACAAATTTCCTGGTCATTTCGATAACCTGTATAATTCATAATTTAAAAAAAAACTATGCCCCCAAGTGAAATTATTCATACAATTCTCCCTTCATAATTCAAAATATTGCGTATTTATCTACTATACATCCCAAAGTTTCACAGGGTGTCCGCAAGTTACCTAAAAATATTATCCCTGTATTTTCCTAGAGTTTTCCCTGTTTTATTATAATTTTTCCCTGTGTTAAATTTAACCTTTTATTAACACATATACTTTTATAAGGATACTATTTATGTTTATTTTCAGAAAATACAACAAAATTTATGTACGGTAAATACTGTTTTTAAAATGTATTACAGAACGTAAAATACGTAACACATATAGTCTCTTACCACCTTTCACAAATTAAATAAGTTGCACGTTTCATTGATCATATTTCAAAATAATCACAATTATTTAGGTATAATATTTTATCACAGATATTTAGGTGGCTGAATACATTTGAAGTTCTTTTTCTTCAATGATTTTATTTTCATTTCCAGCTCATGTTGCTTTGTGCGCAATTCTTCCTTTTCTTTATTTAATGCCATTAACACTTCATCCTTTCTTTTCTTTTTCTCTCTCTCGTAACGACTCAACTGCTTTATTACAGTTTCCCGTCGTTTTTGTTCTTCGATAGCAATTTTTTCCTTAGCCCTTGCCCTACAATCTTAATGAACCATTTCATCATCAATGTTTATAGTATCTTCTCCACCTGCATCCTGAATTCCATCCCATGCTCTCTTATCGCTGTGAGAGTTTCCTCGTGAATGTATTCCACTAACATTTCTTTGTAAATGGAGGAAAAAGAACCTCCACAAAGGCGTTACCATGAGAAAATATGAGGATGATTTTTACGATCTGCCACAGATCTTTATATTCTTACAAGCCCTTGAACTGTTTAAGTATAAAAATGATCCAGGAGAGATTTACTCCTATCAAATTGTTCAAGCTCAGTTCTTGTTGACACGAGATATAAAACAACCGAACCCAAGTATGGCTCGATCTAACAAAAGCGCAGCCACAATGCTGGCTGGTGATCCTTGCTTTGTGAATTTTTCCTTGTCATGTGGCTAGTGATAGCTCTCGTGCCCATGTTGCTCAAAGCAATCTGTTTTTTTGCACAAGTTACAAAAAGCATGTCTTGCATTATTGGGAACTTCTTCTATCCAAGGCTGAAAATCTGTGTACTTTGATGGTTGCAGCTATTCTGGATTGAATTTCGAGGATCCCTCCATGATCTTCAAAAAACACTAAATACAAAAGTGTTAATTGTTGACGAGTGAATTATAGGTTATGAAAACCATTGTCGTTGCAGTACCGTATTTACTCGCCTATAACACTCCCCCCTTCAATTTTCTAGTATTATTGGGTGGAAAAAATAATTGTAAAAAAAAAGGAATTGGGACGGAGAAATAATCAGAAAAATGTAGCAAATAGGCCTAAAACATTCCAGTTAACGGTAAAACCTGTGCTTTTGCCTGCACCACCTATGCATTGTTGACCTCGACATAGGCTAATCACTCCTCCTAACCCCCAGCTTACGAGTTCTGTGTCATGCATCCCGCACGGCCATGTGTAGTGTATAATTAAGAAGTGTGCAGTACACAAGCAGGACTGAAAATGAGCAAGAAAACAAGTTTAACGGCATCCTTCAAGTAGGAAGTGCTAGAATTTTCTGCAGAAAATGGAGTGAAAGCGGCGAGTCATAAATACGAAGTGCAGCCATGTATGATTCGTTTTGTGCCATCTGTTCAGTAAATCAAGTTACACCAAAACTATACCTTATTCCATATAAATTGAGTCAAATGACAACAAGCCAGAGCCGAGGAGAAGGGCTCTTACCTCTTACTGACTTGAAGTTAAAGCCAGTTTATAATTGATACGGTGTCTGTAATATTTCTATCAAAGGTAGAGTGCTCGTCTAGGTGATAGCTCTTCTTCGCGACTCTGGCGTGTTGTAATTACTCTCAACTTATATGGAATAAGGTATAAACACCAGAGTCATTTTCTTTTCTCGCAAAGCTATTTTTTCTGACTTTAGATACCCTGAAAGGCGAACATCCAAAAAGAAGAAATGGCAGAACGTTCAAATTACGGTACTTCATCATCATCATCTTGAGCAGTTTCCAACCGCTGGTCGGGTCTGCTTGGAACATAAGCCTCTCCATCGTTTCCTGTCCATCCACCATCTCTCGTCATTTACTGTGTCCCAGCACACTCCTCTTTCCTCCACACTCTTCTTAACTCCTTTTGTCCATCTGTCCCTTGGTCTTCCCCTTGGCCTCCTTCCCGTCATTTCCATTCCAAACATCTTCTTCGGTATCCTCTCCTCTTCCATCCTCCTCACATATCCATACCATTGTAGCCTAGATCGCTCTATTCTATTTTGCAATGGTTCCTCTCTTACCATCTCCCTGACTCTCTCATTCCTTACTCTGTCCATTCTTGTCACTCCTACCCTACTCCTCTGGAACTTCATCTCCACTGCTCGTATTTTATTCTTGTCCCTTTCCTTCATCACCCATGTTTCTGAACCATATGTCAAAATTGGCACAAAGTAGGTCTTGTAGATGATTCCTTTACATTTTTGTGGTACATCTTTATTCCATATCATCCCCCTAACACTCTTGAAAAATCCATCTGCGCACCTTCCCCTCTCATTTATTTCCATCCTATTGCCTCCCTTTTCTTCAATTATGCTTCTCAAGTACTTGAAGCATTCTACTTTCTGCAACTGCTGTCCTCCAAGTGTTATGCCCATATCCAGTCTGTTCTTCTTCCTCGTTGTGATGACCACTTCACTCTTTTGTGCTGAGAACTTCATCCCATATGATAACACTACCTTCTCCCACTCATCTAATTGCTCTTGTACTTCTTCCTCATCCTCTCCCCATACCAGAAGGTCATCAGCAAACAACATTGCCTTCATTTTCCTTTCCCCAATGCTATTTACCACTTTTCGTATGATTTCATCCATCACCACTATAAATAACAGGGGTGAGAGGGCACTTCCCTGTTTCAGACCACTCTCCAGTTGAAACCATTCCGTTCTCTCTCTTCCCACCTTTACACAGCTTTTGCTTCCCTCGTACATTGCTTTCACTCTTGCCACTGTCTCCTTGTTCACTGCTTTTGCTCTCATTGCTTCCCATACCTTGTTTCTATTAATACTATCATATGCTTTCTCAATATCCAAGAAGGTCATCACCAGATCTTTCCCATATTCATAATGGTGTTCTTGTAGCTGTCTTACTGCAAAGATGAGGTCAACTGTTGACCTTCCTGGCCTGAATCCATACTGTTCTTCCCTCAGCCCATCTTCAACTTCTGTCCGAATTCTTCTCTCCAGTACATTCTCAAATATTTTGGCGCAGTGGCACACGAGTGTAATTCCCCTGTAGTTCTTGCATTCCTTCCTACTTCCCTTTTTAAATATGGGTATTATTATCCCTCTTTTCCAGTCCTCTGGTATTTTCTTCTCCCTCCATATCACTTTCATTACTCGAAAGAGCCACTGTGTTCCTATCACCCCTGCTGCTCTCACCATCTCCACACTCACTTCGTCTATTCCCGGTGCCTTTCCCCCTTTCATCTTCTTTAATGCTTCCTCCACTTCTTTCCATGTCAATTCCTTCTCTGAAATGTCTTGGTCACTGTCTGTTTCTTCCTCCACAATGTCCACTACGCTGGTTTTAGTTGGATTTAGGAGTTCCTTGAAGTATTCTCTCCAGATAACCTTTACTTCTTCCATATTTTCGACCTCCTTTCCATTCCTGTCCACCATTCTGACATTTTCCCCTGTATCTCTTCTCTTTGCATTTATCATTCCATACAACACTTTCTTACTGCCATCACAGTCCTCCTCCATCATTTCTGTCCATTTCTCCAGCCATTTCTTTTTCTCTTCCTTCACTACTTCTCCTGCTTTTTTCTTCCGCTCTTGGTATTCTTCTCTTGTTCTGTCTGTCCTCTGTTGGAACCATTTCCTGAATGCTTCATTTTTCTTTTTCACTGCTTCCTTAGTTCTGGGGTTCCACCATGGTGTTTCCTTCCACCTTTTCTTTCCACTAGTTCTGCCACACACGACTTCCGCTGCTTCTACCAACACGTCCTTGAACCTATTCCATTCTTCTTCACCTGTTTTCGGATCATCCTTCGGTAATTTGTTCCTCACTAATATCTGGAACTTCTCCTTATTTCCATCCTCCTTCAGCTTCCATGTCCTTATTCTTCTTTCTTGGTTCTCAGTTCTCCTCTTTTCCTTCAGTCCTCTCACCTTGGCGACCAGCAGACGGTGGTCACTGTCCAGGGCTTCTGAAGGTATTACCCTTATATCCGTGATACTCTTCTTTGTCTCCTTCCCGCATAGAATATAGTCCACCACTGATTTCCTAGTTAAATCCCTGCTGTACCAAGTAATTTTATGGCTCTCTCTCTTCTTGTACCATGTGTTTCCAACCATTAGCCCATTTATCTTGCACAGTTCCAACAATCTCTCTCCTTCCTTATTCCTGTTTCCCCATCCTTCACCGCCAATCACTTCCTCAAAACCTCTTCTATCAGTTCCGACATGGGCATTTAGGTCTCCCATGACTATCAGGTCTCTCCCCACTAACTGCTTCTGCAACTCCTCTTCAAACTCGTCCTTCTCGCCTTCTGTGCATCCCACCTGTGATGCATAGACTTGCAGAATGTCCAGGTTTCTACCTTTCACAGTGATTCTGGCTCTAATTATTCTATCACTTACCCTCTTTACTTCCTCCCTCAGCCCTTCTCTCACCACCATTCCCACTCCATTTCTCTTCCCCTCCTCATTTCCTATCCAGTATAGCTGCAAGCCATTTCTCAGTTCTTTTCTTCCTTCCCCTCTCCATCTGGTCTCTGCCAGTCCGAGTACATCCAGTTTTCTCCTCTCCATCATATCCACAACCTCCTCCACTCTTCCCGTCAATGAAGTTATATTCAAAGTTCCGATTCGTAGTCCATTTCCATAGCCAGGTCTGCTTCCTTTAGATCTGTCCTTTCCGAGGCCCGTTCCCGTTTTAAAAGCAGTTTCATATCCACTACTGGCTTGCTAGGCCTAACGTAGCTTCACCATAACCCTGGCGAGGGGCCTGTTTTTGGCCCGCGAGAGGTATTTTATTTCCCTCAAACCCTCCGGACAAGTCCGGCGAGCCCCCCTATCCGCCACCTGGGACGCGCCCAATAGAGGAACAGGCAAACCCCCCCAAAAAGAAGAAATGGCAGAACGTTCAAATTACGGTACTTAATCTTCATTATCAGAAATGTTAACTTCAAAGTCGTTAACATTTGACATTGTTCCATATTGACGAGATTATGTTAATACATAAATAATTATCCTTATAATTCAGGTCCGCCTAGTCAATAGTCAAGGCACATGGAGGTATCAAAGTTCAACTGCGAGTGCAATGTGCATTTACAGCAATGTTCCCGAGTCTATTGATTAGAATCTCAATCTCCCAATCATGCATATTATTTTTATATTAAAACCTGTTTAATTCGAAACTCCATAATTCAAAATTGTGCGATGTTTCAAATTTTACTTCAAACTTTGGCCTCACTGGATATAGAAGACAAATTTCTTGGTCATTTCATAACCAGTATAATTCATAATTCTAACGAAAATTATGCCCCCACGTGAAATCATTCATACAATTCTCCCTTCGTAATTCAAAATATTTTCTATCTACATCCAATGTTTAACCGCTGAAATGGGATTTGCCGATCGTACAATGCACCTATGGACACACTTCCACAGCAAAAAGTCAGCAGGAATCTTGTCTAAATGGCCAAGAGAAAAGGCAAACACATAATATCGCTATATCTACTTGTAAATTTTCCCCTAGCCCAACTGTGAACTTGAGACCATCACTCTGCTAGGACAACGGGAACTTCATCAAATGGACTGAAAGTACAACACCATGATACACCCTCTCAACATTTTCCAACTCATCACTTGAGACGGCCACTACACAAGGGCAGCATCCCAAGATAACATCGTGAAACTCACAAAGTTTTTCCGTGCTAGATTGCAAACGTGTGATCATTAAAGAAATAGGAATTTTGTCAAATGAGTCAAGAATGGTGAAAATTGCATATCACAAAATCCAGTAGTGATACTTTACCGTGGCCAACTGCAAACATGTGACCACAAGGAGAGCGGAAACTCATCAAATGGGCCGAGAACAGTGTTGTTACCTCGCATTCTCAAAAACATTGCCAAGCAGTAGACAAAAATCATTAGACTCTTTAGTTAATCTATACAGATATTCTTTTGGTCACTAACAGGAGTTTAAACAGTCGATGAAATCCTACCCAAAGAATACTAGATTTCAAATATATACGTTGGATAAAATCTCGAGCTAATTTGACAAAAACTCAAAACTGACAACATCGGCCGAGAATGGCACCAGCTTCAAGCCAGCAACTCATGCCGTTTCTCAGTGCACGGCTGCAACTTAAAACCATAGGGACAGCGGAAATCCAGTAAAGCAGGCTGAGAGCGGAGACAATTGTGTAACGTTGCAGTACCGTATATACTCGAATACCACCCGCGCATTTTTAAACAAAATCGGACGTGAAAAATTGGGGTGCGGGTCTTATTTGAGTCATCCTGATTTTAAAGATTTAAATTGCCCGCCACGCGCGATATCGGGTGTTGCGAGTATCCGCTAGATGGTGCTAGCCTTCTTCCGGCTATCACTTTGATTTACTGTAAGCAGGCGGCGTCATACAGTCTCGCGCACGTTTTCCGAGTGTAAATATGAGTTCTACGAAGCGTTTGCTGTCGTTTACTGTGAGTGAGAAGCTGAAAGTTGTGAGGGAAGCTGAAATTATTGGAAATCGTGCCGCCGGTAGAAAATATGATATTGACGAGTCCTGTATTCGAGATTGGAGAAAGAAAAAAAAAAAAAAAAACGGGTTGCTAACAAGTAGTGGTGCTCGTAGAGCTTTCCGCGGACTGAGTGTACAGTTTCTGGAAATTGAAAAACAACTTTATTAATACGTAACAGAAAGGCGGGAATTGGGAAATGGGGTGTCGACCGAAATGTGTCAATTAAAGGCATTACAGATCGCAAAGGAACTTTCTACGGTAGGGTTTAAAGCAAGCCGAGGATGGATTCAAAATTTTTATAAAAGAAATGGCTTGAGCATACGAAGGTGTACCTCAATTTCGCAGCGTCTTCCTGGTGCCTATGAAGAAAAGTTACTTTCCTTTCAGCGTCACATAATTAAGTTGCGGAAGGAAAATTCAATTTGCTTTGCCAAATTGGTAATGCAGATCAGACGCCAGTCTACTTTGAAATGCTACTGGACAGTACTGTGAATGTTAAGGGATCTAAAAGTGTGACTATCAGAACAGGTGGTAATGAGAAACAACGGTGCACGGTAATGTTGTGTATACTCGCTGATGGAACCAAACTTCCGCCGTACGTTGCTCTCAAGCGAAAGACTCTTCCAAAAAATATACCCGCTGGTCTTATCGTTAGAACTCAGGACTCTGGTTGGATGGACAGTTCACTGGTGGAACACTGGTTAAAGTGTGTCTGGCAACGTCGCCCTGGTGCATTATTACGACGAAAGAGCTTGCTTATTCTGGACAGTTACCGCGGCCATACAACAGACGCTGTGAAGAAATTCGTCAAGGATGGGAAAACCGACCTGGCAATCATCTCGGGTGGGATGACGTCTATGCTACAGGCTGCGTGAACTGACCGTTCAAAGCAGCCTTGAAACAGCTGTATACGGAGTGGATGGCGGTTGATAAGCACACACTGACCCCAACTGGTCGTATTCAGTGCCCGGAAGTTCAGCTGCTCTGTTTGTGGATTTTGACGGCATGGAATCGTATCTCGGGAGATCTCATACGGAAGAGCTTCAAGAAATGTAGTATTTACAATGCTATGGATGGCAGTGGACGACATTTTGTGGGAAAGTGATGGTGAAAAAAGTTCCGAAGTTGGTACTTCTGATGACGATGAATGAAGTGTTAGTGTCTTTTAATTGTATTTTTAATTGTTTCTGTGTGTTATTTTAGGACAACTTCAGAACTGTTGGAAACTATTTTGTAGAAATGCTATTCTGTTTATTTAGTAAAGATTGTAAATAGTTTTGAGTAAAAAAAAAATTTTTTTAAATTTTGTTCTTCAAAATCAGGGTGCGGGTCTTATTCAAGGGCGGGTCGTATTCGAGTAAACACGGTATGTTCCCATGCTCAACCACCAACTTATGATGGCAGGGACCTCGCCACACGGACAGAAAGCAACGTTGAAGAAGTAATATCACAGTTCCGACTTCTGCTTAATATGCATGTCCATTAAATAGGAATCTTTTGAAGACTGGCAAATACGGCCATTGAAATAATATTGACACCATTATACAGAAATAATTTGGAGAGCCACAAGACTGATTCAGTGACCTGACAATTATTAAACTACAGTTAATTTCTTAAACGAATTGAGACTAAGCCCAACAGAACCATTTCCAGTCTTGCAAATTGGCCATATATTGAAACGGCATTATTTTCAAATTTTAAATTTTAGAGGTTCTCTAAAATTTAAAATGAATTTTGTGAGTTGTTTCAATTTTTAATTAACAAGGTTTCACTATAATTGAATATGGTTGCGCATAGAGTTAGAAGTGATAGATACACTGTGCACTAGAATGTGAATGTAAACTAACCAGCACAGAAAGTGAAGGAAGGAAGCTCTTAGTTTTACGTGACCACGGGCACAGAAAGTGAGCAGGATGAAAATCCAATTATACAGTGATGAGCATTGTTCCGTGGAACCATGATGTGGCTTTTAGTTCAATACTCAGAAGCAATGAAACATTACTTAGAACGAAGTTGCAATCATAACTGGAGTAGCTATGAATGTGGGAAGCAATTAAAGAGCACCGTTGTGGTGTTCAAATCTTCAGTCATTTGACTGGTTTGATGCCGCTCTCCATTCCTCCCTGTCCATAGCTAGTAGTTACATCACACCTTATATCCAAGACTATCTGTTTAACATATTCTAATCTTGGTTTACCCATACAGGTTTTGTCCTCGACCCTCCCTTCCATAACAAAGTTTGCTATTCCTGGGCGTCTTACTATGTGTTGTACCAGCATATCTCTTCACTTCATTGGCAGTCGCCAGAAACATCTCTCCTCACCCACTCGTCTTGCTACCTCTTCATTTGTTGCCCTATCTACCCATATGATCATCATTCTCCTGTAACACCACATTTCGAATGCTTCTATTCTCCTCTTATCAGCTGTGCCAATAGTCAAAGTTTCAATTCTGTTCCAGACAAAGGCTTTAAAAATGACTTCTTAATACCTAAATATATATTCGATGTCAACAGATTCTTCTTCTGCAGAAATGCATTCCTTGCCTGAGCCAACACACTTTCTACATCCTCTTTCCTTTATCCAATCACTGGTGCTTCCTAAGTAACTGAAGTCTCCTACTTCCTTTACCTTTTCACCTGCCAATTTGATGTATTAGGCTGTATTCCATTATTTTTGCTTTACATTTGTTGATTTTCATAATGAATTCTTTCCTCAAGATGAAGTCCATTCCATTTATACCATTTATAAACTCATTCAAATCCTCTGGTGAATCGGCGAAGAATATGTCATAAGCAAATCTCAAGATTGAAATTATTTCTTCTTGAATCTTTACTCCTACTTTACAACTCTTCTCTAATTTCCTTCATTGCCGGTTCAATGTATAGATTGGAAAGTATGGGTGATGAGTTGCAACCTTGCCGTACACATTTTTGAACACCAGCTTTTCTATGATGCCTTTCGGCTCCAAAAACTGCTGTCTATTTTACGTACAGATCGTAGATCACCCTTCACTTCATTCCAATTCTTTACAAAATATCTTAACAACTTACTCCAGTGAACGTTATCAATAGCCTTTTCGAAGTCTACAAATGCCATGAACGTTCTCTTGTCTTTCCTTATTCTACCTTCCAAGATCAACCTTGTTCCTACATTTCTCCTGAAACCAAATTGGTCTTCACCCAACTCTGTTTCTGTCTTTCCATCCTCTTGTACATTATTCTAGTCACGATCTTTTAGGCATGAGTGATCAAGCTCATTCTATGGTTATCTTCACATCAGTCAGCTCCTGCTTTCTTCCGTATAGGGATAATATTCTTTTTGAAATCAGAGAGTACCTCACCTGTCTCATAAATCCTACACACTAAGTGAAATAACCTGATCAGACCTTCATTACCTATGCAACATAGCAACTCGATCGGTAATCATTCTATGCCTGGTGCTTGGTTCCTGCAAGTCTTCCAGTGCTCTATCAAATTCGTAATCTCCTTTCTCATCCTCATCAATTTCCTCTTCCCTTTCCATTACCCGATTCTCAATCTCGTTACCCTCATACAAATGCTCTATCTAAGCTTTCTATCTCTCAACCTTTTCTTCCCTGGTAGAGGTTGTGCATCAGAGTCCTTAAAATTACAGCACTTAGTCTTGCTTTCCCCAAAAGTACTCTCAATCCTTCGATTAGCTGTATCAACTTTTTCCACCTTCAGACAATTTTCTATACATGCATAAATCTCTTTCTACCGTTCTTCTTTCACTCCTTTGCACTTCGTCTTTACCTCATTTCCCAGACGTTCTGCTTCCCCCCCCTTCATCTCTTGCAATTTGTGCTTCTGCTTCTCGTCCATTAACTCTAGAAAATTTCTGAGTTATCCGTGGTTTTCTACCTATTCTTTCTTTCCTACCAATGTTTTCTTCTGCAGATTTTGTTACTCCTTTCTTCATTAGTTCTTCCCTTATACTCTTGAATCTTTCTTTCACGTCCTTCTCTTTCAGTCTGTCTTGCCCACCTTTTTGGCTTTTGACCATATTGTGTAAATGACCCAAAATACGAGCAAGGTGGAAGGTGTGATATATGTGTCAGTTCGTGAAGCATCATAGCTAGTGGGTATGAGATCAGGTTCACAGTTGTAGGAAGGTGGTCGATTTGAATCCACTCGCGATGGGTATCCTATTAATTTTTTGTTTTTGTTTTTTGTTTTGCTTCTGCCAGCAGCAACACTGGGCAAGCCAATCATATTGCAGGATCCCCCCCACAATGCTTATTACATAAAGGTAGGTCACTCTACAGCAACTATGGCACACCAAGAACCTCATTGTCCTCACTGAACACGGAAATCTAATCCCACCAGAGACTGGACGACACTTTGGCCGAGTACGGCAATGCATTGGACAAGACATTTTAGAGAATCGGGAGACGTAAGCTGACTGGCTGGTTTGGGTTTCAAACCAGCAAGAGGATAATCATCTGATCACTGAGACCCATTCAACCCCGTTCATGACCGTGCCACTACACCAGGGTGTATTTTAGCAGCGGCTCAAGGATGGTCTTGAGATACCTGAAGGAGGCAAGGTTACAGTCCTGGTGAGCAGCTAATAAACAAAACTCATTAATAAGCAGAAAGTGCACTGCCTTGAATTTGCCAAGAACATGTTATGTCATTAGTCAAATGTCATATTCCCCGACAAGAGCACATTCTCTTCTGTGAATGGTAGGCCAGTATGTGCATTTTGCCCTTTTCACATCCAACACAATCCAGCATATATGGGCAAGCATCGGCACTCCGGCCATGTAACTGCTGCATGTTGGGGTTGGAAGAGCTCTTGCGAGATAGGAATATTAAACATTGGCAAGCTCTCACCACCGGGCAATGTGTACACATCTTAAGGAATATTATGGTCCGTTCCATGCTTCATCCCCCCAGTGTTGCGTAATCTCCAATCTACACGTCCCGATCAGTTCAGGAATGGTTCGCATGGCAAGGTTGGGTCAACTTGAGCTAATTCACCGGCCTCCTTGTGGGGCAGACATTAAGAGAAATCGTGGAGACATTGCCCAATCCCCCATCAAATACAAACAATGCTCTATGAGATGTTGTCAGTGTGACCTGGGACAAGGTGGCAGATGGCGACGATGCCTAGGCTTCTGCCCAAATCAATTCCATGGCCACACACCTGGAAGAGGTTGTGCACAGTGGCAGTGCATGGCCACCCACTGGCCCTTTTCTCGTTCACAAATAAGCGATAATGGCATGATAAAACAAAAGAAGTTACACGATTCACCATATATGTCAGCGTACGAATAAAAATGAACATAAAAACATTAAACTCAACCAAGACTCAAACTCTCTGCACCAGAAGAGCGAGACAGAACTCACGATTACCACCTTGGCCGTCGCAGAACCTGCGCATTTGGAGAGCCTTCATGAAATTGTAATTGATGGCCGACAAAATATCCTGCATACATTACAACTAATGTGGCCACTGGATTGATATATTATGTCCCAGGGTAGAGATACGTAACAAGTTGTGTCCTTTACTCTTATATGGACAACAAAATAAAATGTTAACTCCACACCACCATGCTGCATGTCCTATCCTCCGAACTGTTAAGTCCATTTTCTGATCAGGCGACTGTACCTCTAAAGATGAAGATAATTGTTGTTTCAAGGGGCCTAACATTTGGGTTATCAGCACCTCTAAAGAAGATAGATAGTGGATAGTTCTACCTTAACTATATCTGTGGAGAAGGACCAACAAACCTTTCATTAGTTGCCTTAGAGAACAACCTGGCTGATTGACATGTAGCCTTTGCAACAAATGCCCGTAGAGCTCTTTGATTAAAATAATTACGACTTTTAATATGAATGTGACAATATTCATAGCCAATGACTTAATAATAATAATAATAATAATAATAATAATAATAATAATAATTTCCTTTAGAGTCCTGATATTTCAGATTATCTTTGCATATTTCTTCACTTTTTAAATCCTAAAATTCCTCAAATTCTCATGCATATTATGGGATCCCAGCTCTACAAAGTATATTCCTTTACATGTTCTCAATATGGTCCAGGCGTAGGTGAATGCTGTGCCAACATCAAAACCAGCTGGACCACACAAACTCAGCACTTCTGATGACCACAGCGCCATAGCAGATTATCACAGCGCACTGGAACCTGTAGACTAACCTGGTTCTTCAGATTCTGAAGTGGAGCCAGTCATACTATTTATACTAGTTTCAGTGTCTGACGAGGACGATGTTGCTTCACTTCGCGTGTCATACTCCTGTGGCTCATCAACTTCTTTCAGCTCGTCGCTCATTAAATGTTCCTCAGTGAGATGAAGGTGCAGGTCTTCAGAACTATTAGCTGCTTTCCCTTCTGCAACATAATACAAACATCTGTTGAGAAAAAAAATGCTCTGAGCAGTTAAGGATGGATATTCATAAATGTGGGCTGGAAAAATTGATGGAAACAACTTGTATGGAACATCTGTTATTAATATTTTAGAACTCAAAAAACTAAACAATACTATGAAAATTCTTTACAAAATTATAAGTGACATAACTAATAACTAACTTTCTTGTCATTCCCTAATTTTCATGTTACGAAGATAAATTAACGAAAGAATGGTAAAAACCAGAACATCTGCTCACACTAATTTTCTTGTCCATATACTACAGAACATCTACAACAGTGCATGCCAAACGATGACTTAGGCTGGTATTATACTATCAAAGAAATTTGTCAAAGAAATTTTATTAAATATTTTATAAAAATTATACAAACCAATCACACCATTACACTACATCAAATATTTTTATCATAGTTCAGCAAAATAGATGAAGGACAGTTCCTTGTTCACTTAACTGTATTGCAAGAGTTAAAATTATGTAGTGGCAATACTGGTATATAAAAGTAACTGAAAGATAAAGTAAACGTCTATGGGTTAAACCATGGGTCGCTCACGTGACAAGAAAGATATTTATACGAGTAAAATCTTGGAGAACGAGCTGCAGTATGAGGACTTGAAAAATCAAATTAATACTTAATTATTAATAGGCTAATTATGATGAAATGAATAATGGCGACGTTCGAAACAACCACTGCCCGAGCGAAGAAAACTAAAACATGCGAAGAAAAAACATACGCATTAGGTGGGATTCGATCCCAGGTCTTCTCGTACTGGAGTCTAACGCTCAACCCATTCTACCAACTAGACACTTGCTTACTGTGTTTGGTCACATGTACAGGGTCATTATCTTTGTGCGCCCCGAAACACTACAAACTAAACTGGCTTTGACTGTCGCAGATCCCGCGTTCATGGTTCAGCCGGAGGTGGCGCGCACTTTTACACTTTTACCAAACATGTTCAATAATGTGTACTTACAGTGCTCATAGTCGATGCTGAAAATGTCCTCCCTCTCTTGTAACACACACCTGACATCTTCTGTTGAAAGAATGGACAACAATCTCATCTAATTTTTGTTCTGTAAGAATACAACATTGCCTGTCAACTTTTTTATTATTCGAATTATGGATATACACATGTTCGTGCAATGTGAATTGGTGTCTAAACATGACCAACAATCACAGTAATCACAATACTCACTAAACGTGCAACACTAACGTCTAAGCTTTGCAGATACACGTCCATACGAATGACAAAACACGAGTGAACTAACGATACGAGTTGGCGGAGCGGGACGATACGAGTTGGCGGAGCGGGGTATTGCAAGGTCCACTCGCTCCGCACCTGGCCAGCCGGCTGAGTGGACCGTGGCAAACTATTGCATCATTTGGCTGGCCAAGTGCGCACCTCGCTATACCCCACTCCACTGACTCATATCGTTTAGTGAGTTGTCTGAAACAAGACGAAAATTTATAATCATGTTTCCAGGAAGACCTATGCCTAATGCCAGTACAATTAGGAGGCTCGCTGAACGATTCAAGAAAACTGGCTCCGTAAATAATAAAAAAGTTAACAAACAAAAATTCGATGAGATTGTTGTCCATTCTTTCATCAGAAGATGTCAGGTGTGTGTTAAACGAGAGGGAGGACATTTTCAGCATCGACTATGAGCACTGTAAGCACACTTTATTAAACATGTTTGGTAAAAGTATATAAGTGCACGCCAACCATCAGCTGAACCGTGTACACGCGCCCGCGATCTGCGCCAGTCAAAGACGTGTTTATCAGGGCGCACAAAGATAATGACCCTGTATTACCTACCGGTAAAGATAATGTGCTTATTTACACTGACTCTTAATACCATAAGTTAAATTGATGAATTATAATACAAATATTTAAATATAAAATACCACTACCATTCACATATTTTTTCAGCCTATTTAACTATTTAATTCTTCTGTACATAAGGGATGCACATTGCAGGATATAAGGTGCATCCTTTATGTACAGTGCTTATAGCCTCTGCTAGTTTTACCGAGACTTTCTATCTTTTATTTATGTTGTACATATTTTATACAATTTATTATGTAACACTTCATGCATTTCACACTCTAATATGAGCATATTTGTTGTGGTAATATTCAAGCTGTTATGATCCACGATTTTGGTTTGAATCTTTTATCAAAGATAGCATGATGCTCATACCTTTAATGTATGTATGTCTACCCCTTATTATTCACGTTTTCCAATGGGGTCGGGGATGAGAAGCGATGGAAGTCTTTGTGGCGGATAGTTTTTACGGCTGGATGCCCTTCCTGATGCCAACCTAATGAGAGGAGTTAATGAGAGATTAAATGAATGATGGTGAATGAAACTGGGCAAGAATGTGGAAGGAAGCGGCCGTGGCCTGTCAGAAGGTACCGTTCCAGCATTTGCCTGAAGTTGAAAATGGGAAACCACGGAAAGCCATTTCAAGGACGGTCGACGGTGGGGCTCGAACCCATTTGTCTACCAAGTCAGCAGAGAGCTTGGCCCCATGACCTAACGCTGCGCTCAAGCGAGCGTAGAAACCACTGTTTGTAGATGCTCATAAGTTAATAAAAGAAATTTTATAAAACCATCTTTAAGAAAAGATTTCCCCAATACACTGTCATATCTTTTAAAGAAGATGTTTTATCAAAGATCTTTGACAAATTTATTTGATAGTGTAATACCGGCCTTATTAATAGGGTCAGGATTTGTATACGAATGCACACTTGGAATAACTCACTGGAATTCATGCAAAAGCAGCATTTACACATTTTGTGACAAAATCATTCATATCATAGGCTTTTGTTTCTGCATATTTCTAGCGTTTGGCAAAATTTTGGTGCAACTGCATACTTTTTGTATGTTTGGTATTTTACTTAATTATACATTTATCAGTTTTCAATTGCCTGCTGTGATACCCACATCATTTGCAACAGTGTCTTTAGATAGCTTGGTATTTCTTGAGCTGGTACAGTATTGTGAGTCGATCGAAAACAGCATTTCCCACTAGCTATTCTGAAGCCATGACGACCCACCACAAGAGCAATTAATTTTATTATAATTAAATATTTGTTTGTACATTATCGCAGTGTTCTACAAATGGTGTACCACGAACTTTTACCTATTGTTAAAGTAAATTAATTGTCGGTTTTATGTAAGAAGGTGCTTGTTTAATATTTAATACATGTTGATAACTGTTATGTTTTCGTAGAAATTAAGTGTAATTTACTTACTCAATAATTTTATACAGTAGTTAGTTATTGTTGTTTTAAGGGGCGGAACTACGAGGTTATTTGTATTCTCGCATGTAATATTGGGCCGGTTTGATGGATTGCAGGCGGCATGTTGTGTGGTCGCCGCCATGTAAGACTTTTAGCAAGTCTTTTAGTGGCCCGCACCAATCATACAATAATAGACTAAAGTTCAACACTCGATAACAAGAGAGTTCTTTGTAAAGCCGCACGTCTTGTGTACGGCTGCCTGTACATGCTTTTAACTTAACTTGCGGGGATTACCAAATATGTCCCTCTCTTCTATTGCCTTGTTCTAATGTTGCTGTATTTCAGTGCAGTTCTATCAAAGCTATACTCTGCAGAGGTGCAAATATTGTGATTGCTATGCTATACCAATTTTACTATCTACTACAAGTGTTATTGAACTATTTTTTCTTTCCATTTTCGAAGTTCCTTGTGCGTAGTAGTCCGTCTTCGAGTGCAAGTAGTGAAACCATTGAGTCCGAAAACAATAAACAAAAAGTAGTTCACAGGCAATATAGTGATGATTATTTATCTTATGAATTTTTTGTTGGTGTAGTGACAAAACATGCCGAATCCTCGAGTGTGTTGTGTGCAGTTAAAAACTCAGTAATACTGCTTTGGTTCCCAGTAAATTGAAACGACACTTGTCAACAAAACATTCCTCTCTTTTAAGTAAGGATGTGAATTATTTTTGTCGGTCGTTGGAACAAGAGAAAAATCAAGTGGCGCTCATGACTTCGTAGGTATGTGTTTCATAAAAGGTACAGGAAGTAAGGTAGTCGAACTTATCGTCAAGGCCAAGAAACCACACACAATAGCAGGAACGTTAATGCCGCGTGTAAGGAAATGGTAAAAATAGTCCTGGGTTTAGAAGCTGCGACTGAAATTCCAAAAATTCCTCTCTCTGCTGATACAACCAGCCGCTGAGTTAGTGACATGTCCAGTGACATCGAAGACATTATGAAAGAGAAAATAAAGAGCAGTCGTAAGTTCCCACTTCAGATCAACGAGTCCACTGATATTGGCGGTCATATACAACTTCTTTCCTACATAAGGTATGTTGATGGGGATGTAATTGCAACCAATTTCTTATTTTGCAAAGAGCTACCCGAGCGAGCAACTGGTGAAGAAACATTTCTTACGACCAATGAATATCTGGTCCGTAATGAATTAACATGGGAGGATTGCATTAGTGTTTGTACATACGGCGCCGCTCCTATGACAGGCCGAGTGGAAGGGTTCGTGGGTAAAGTACACGAGGTAAATCCTAACTTGCGAACTGACCATTGCCTCATTCATTGCAAAGCCATTGTTGCTAAGTCTTTGCCATCTCCTCTGAAAATTCTGATGGATGAAGTAGTATATGTCATGAACTTCATCAAATCGCGCTCCCTAAATATGCGGCTATATAACGTTTTGTATCAAGAAATGGGATCAGACCATACTACACTTCTGTTCCATACAGAAGTACGATGGTTATCTCGAGGTAAAGTGCTAACGCGAATGTTTGAACTTCAGGAGGAGGTACTTGAATTTTTGACTATTGAGGGACATGAGTATGCGCATTCATTTGCAAATGATGAATGGGTATCTAAGTTGGCATATCTTTCCGATATTTTTGTACACATGAATGAACTAAACAGAAAAATGCAAGGTAGAAACGAAAATATCCTCTCTAGCATGGATAAGATTCAAGGATTTATTAATAAGTTAGATTCGTGGATACAGACAATTGAAAATGGATTGTCTGAGATGTTCCCAACTTGCTGACGATAATAATGTGTTGATTAAAGAACATTAGAACACCTGCAGCAGAATTTCAAAAAATATTTTGGAGAGTGTGTTGAATATTTTGACAGGGTTCGTGATTCATTCATTATGGATTCGAAACATTTCTTGAATATAGGCTTACAAGAGGAACTGGCAGATTTCAAAGCAGACAGAACATTGAAATTAAAATTTTTAGAAATGCCTTTGGACACATTTTGGTCATCAATAAGCAGAGAATACCTGGGTATCTCCAAGATGGCAGTTGATGTGTTGTTACCATTTTCAACTACATATTTGTGTGAACTGGGCTTCTTGATGTTGACTCAAATTAAAACATCAGAGAGGGACTAATTCCATTGACCAAGAAACGAGGCTTGCTTTGTCAACGAATCCGCAACGAATCAGCAGTCTGTGTGCAGCTAAGCAGGCTCAAGTAACACATTGAAGGTATGAGTCGAGTTATATACTTTAAATTTCATATTAGAAATGTGCATTTTCTACAGTAAATTGAAGTTAATAAACACACGAGTCTATAATAATAATAATAATAATAATAATAATAATAATAATAATAATAATAATAATAATAATATGTACATAACAACGTAATATTTTATAATTATATTCATATGATTTTGAGGGACCGGACATTTTGGTGTGCCGTGTTGAGTCTAGACCCATCTAGGGTGTGCCAAGAGTAAAAAAGGTTGCGGAACACTGCATTATTGGAATGATTTATTTGTTGGATCAGAATTTCATTTCATGTAATATAAAGGCCTTGATTTTTAAAAAATCAGCGGAGGTGGGAAATAGTAAAAGGAGCGTGTTGGACACTCCTATGGATTAACTCATGCCTGCAATTTCTCTTTCTTATCCAGAGTGATAATGTTCACCCTCTAGCTGTGTCATCATGGGTTTTGAATGAATTAATAGGAAAGTACCTCTCAAACTAACAACTTGGTATTGGACTGGCAAGAGGTAACACCAGATCAAGGTTTCATTTTGGAATGAAAAACATGTGAGGAGAAAATATGTTGAAAATAAGGAGAAATATGTCCCAACTCTCTTCCAAATTTGCCCTAAATCACACATTGAGCAGTGGGAATCTCTATAACCTCAAGGTGCAAATATATTGCAAATGAGATGAGGTATATTTCAGCTAAAAATATTTGTTGTTGTTGTTGTTGTTGTTGAGTCTTCAGTCTTTTGACTGGTTCGATGCAGCTCACCATGCCTCCCTGTCCTGAGCTAATCGTTTCATCCCTACATAGCTACCACACCCTACATCCGAGGCAATTTAACATATTCTAACCTTGGTCTATCCCTACAGTTCTTGTCCTCAACCCTTCCTTCCATAACTAACCTTGCTATTCCTGGGTGTCTTAGTATGTGTCCTACCAACCTCTCTCTTCTCTTCATTAGCATTCGCCACAAACATCTCTCCTCTCCCACTCGTCTTAATACCTCTTCGTTTGTAACCCTATCTACCCATCTGATCTTCATAATTCTCCTGTAACACCACATTTCAAACGCTTCAATTCTCCTCTTTTCTGCTGCACCAATAGTCCAAGTTTCACTTCCATAGAGCGCCACGCTCCAGACAAAGACTTTCAAAAATGACTTCCTAATACCTAAATCTATATTCGATGTCAACAGATTCCTTTTTTGTAGAAATGCTTTCCTTGCCTGAGCCAACCTACTTTTTATATCCTCTTTGCTTCGTCCATCACAGGTTATTTTGCTTCCTAAGTAACAGAAGTCTCCTACTTCCTTCAGCTTTCCACCTGCCAATTTGATGTCCTTAGAGGCTTCTGATTTATTTCGGCTGCATTCCAGTATTTTTGTTTTACATTTATTAATTTTCATCATGTATTCTTTCCGTAAGACGGAGTCCATACCTTTCAAAAACTCATTCAAATCCTCAGGTGTGTCGGCCAAGATGACGATGTCATCAGCAAATCTCGGAGTTGAAATTATTTCTCCTCGAATCTTCACTCCCACTTTAAATTTTTCTCCAATTTCCTTCATTGCTTGTTCAATGTAAAGATTGAAAAGTATGGGTGATAAGTTGCAGCCTTGCCTTACACCTTTCTGAATACCAGCTTCTCTCTCGTGTCCTTCAGCTCGAATGACTGCTGTCTGGTTTCTGTATAGATTGTATATCACCCTCCTATCCCTGTACTTTATTCCAATAGATTTCAAAATGTCAAACAATTTAGTCCAATCAAAGTTATCAAAAGCCTTTTCTAAGTCAACAAATGCCATGAACGTTCTCTTATCTTTCCTTATTCTACCTTCCAAAATCAGCCTAAGACTTAGTACAGCTTCCCTTGTTCCTACATTTCTCCTGAAACCAAACTGGTCTTCACCCAACTCCGTTTCTGGCTTTCCATCCTCTTGTAAATTATTCTAGACAGAATCTTTGAAGCATGAGTAATCAAGCGGATTGTACGGTAATCTTCACATCTGTCAGCTCCCACTTTCTTTGGTATAGGGATGATAACATTCTTCTTGAAATCAGGGGGTACCGCGCCTTTCTCATAAATCCTACGCACCAAGTGAAATAACCTGATCAGACCATCTCCTATGCAGCGTAGCAAATCAATCGGTATATCATCTATGCCTGGTGTTTTGTTCCTGCTTAAGTCCTCCAATGCTCTGTCAAATTCTGATCTCATATTTAGCTAAAGAAAAATGGAAATGAAAATTCCTTAGAAATTCGAAATGGATCATAAGATATCACTGTAATAAAGTCAGAGACTGTGTGCTACCTTAATAATGTTAACTTCGTTTTATTGCAACCTTCCTAGATCTCACACAGATGAAATAAAGTACTTGCCACCTTGTTGGATTCTATGTAAAATAATTGGGCCGCATTGTTGAAGACAGTACAGTAACTCCAAGAAAGAGCTCAAGTTTGTTTACATCTCTCAAATGTGTTTCTTACTGGTTCATTTTGGTTATTCCTAATACATTGTTTTCTGTAGTTGTTGTTGTTGTTGTTGTTAATAATTCATTTTAAGGGATTGGGACATTTTGGTCATCAGCCCCATGTAGTTGCATGTGTGATGAACTCGATAACCTGTATTTTTGTGATTTATGGGATTCAAACATCCGATCTATGCAGCCATAGTGCACGATTTAACGAGCACAGCTATGCCGCAGTGAACTTTGATTTCTCATTTAGGATGCAGAAGATGAAGGGTGTTGTGAGGGAACTCTTAAGAGCTAGTTATGAAGTTGCTTTTCGTTTAGCAAGAGCTGGGAAGCTGTTTTTGGTGGGGCCAATAAAAAAAGAGTATTGTGTTGACACAGATAGTAAAAATACTGGAAAGGATATTAGAAAGAAGAATGAGAAGAAAGGTGGAAGGAGAGTTGCAAGAGGAACAGTATGGCTTCAGGAGTGGAAGATCCACAGTGGACCCAATCTTTAGCTTGAGGCAGGTGATGGAAAAGAACTGGGAATATGGAGAGGATTTGATCACGACTTTCATAGATCTAGAAAAGGCATATGATAGTGTCCCCAGAGAGAAGGTATGGGAAACCATGGTTAAGAAGAGACTGGGAAGAGAAATGTTGGAAATGGTGCAAGCAATGTACAACAACTGTGTTAGCAGGGTACTGACCCCAGTTGGAAAGACAGATTGGTTTAGGAACAAGACTGGACTAAGACAATATAATAATGTTAATAAATAATGTTATTGGTTTTACGTCCCTTTTAACTACACTGGCTTTTAGAGACGCCGGGGTGCCGGAATTTAGCCCCGAAGGGGATCTTTAACGTGCCAGTAAATCTACGGACACGGCTCCCTCGCATTTGCGCACCCTCAAATGCCAGCTGACTGCGCCAGGATACAAACCTGCAACCTTGGGCCCATCAAGCGAGAACGTTACCCCTGAGCCAGGACTAAGACAGGGGAGTGTGCTGTCACCTCTTTTATTCATAATGGTAATGGATGAAATTGTAAAGGAAACAAAGGAAGCATATGGACATAAAGAGATGAAGTTACTATTATTCGCAGACGATATTGTGGTCTGGGGAAGGAACACCGAAGAAGTGCAAAAACAACTAGATGCACTGAACGAAAATATTTAGAAGTATGGCCTGAAAATCAGTATAGAGAAAAGCAAGACCATGGTGATGACAAGAGGGGAAAGACAAGGAAAGGGCACTATGAAAATTGGAAGACAGAGTTTGGAAATTGTGGGCACGTTCAAATACCTAGGAAGTGAATTGATGCAAACTGGTAGGTTGGACATGGAGATTGGCAGGTGGGTACAGCAGAGCAATGCATTCTATCAAAGTGTAAGAAAACTTGTTTGGGATAAGGAAGTACCAAGGAAAAGCAAGGAGGTAATGTATAAAATGTACTATGTACCCATATTAACTTATGCAGCTGAGACTTGGACCCTGACAAGCAGGCAAGAGAGTAGAATCCAAGCCAGTGAAATGAAATTCCTAAGAAGTATGATAGGTATGACAAGGAAAGACAGAGTGAGGAATGAAGATGTTAGGAAGGAAGTTGGGATGGGAAAACTAAATGAGAGAATTGAGAAGAATAAACTAAGGTGGTTTGGACATGTGAAGAGGATGGAGGAAAATAGAATACCAAGACAGATGCTGGAGGCCAAGTGCAAGGGTAAGAGAGCAAGGGGAAGACCTAGAACAAGGTGGATTGATTCAGTGAAGAACAGCGTAAGAAAAAGAAATCTGGACTGGGACAAGATCGAGGAAGAAGAATGGTGGAAGGAAAGAGGAAAGTGGAGAAATGCCATAAATAACCCGACCCAGCAGGAGCTGGATAAGGGAAAATGATGATGATGATGTGTTGACATAGTAGGGACAATGAATCCTACATAAGCCTTCGACCAGAATTAAAACAGATCAGAATAAACCAATGTGTGGCGTAAACTACAACCCAGTCTTGCTAAAAAAAAAAATCCTTGCAAGTGGGTGCGGAGCACACATCATGCATAATTTTCTTCACATTGGTTGAAATGCCTTCCTTTAGATATAGAATGCTTCACGGCTAAAGATTAGAAATATTACCATTTCTACATTGTGAGAGTGCAAGAACCACAAGATATTTGTCAGAGTTGAATATCTGTACTCTCAGATAAATATTGTTGACCACAGTAAATTTTTATCATAAATGTCATGAATTTCATGACTTAGTATTAAAGAAGAATTAAGAACTTAGCAAAATCAAAAATTCTGAAAAGCAGGTTACTTTTGTAACACTAATATATGAATAACACAGAACATGTATTTGCTATATTCTCTTTAATACTTCTTTTGAAGTCTTGTGATGTCCCAACCAAGATTTCCTTTCAGTAGCTGTTGTTAATTCATTTAACCTCCAGGCGCTCGCGTACGTGGCATTTGGACCGCACTTTTACATTTTCGATACTGCTACTTCATGGAGGGAGGGAGACCAATGAGGGCCACTGCTAATCCTCAACTACGATGTGGGCCAACTGTTCAATCGACAAATCTCTATCTTTACAGCTTTTAGTGTGAGAGATAGTGACCTCACGCATAGACGTTAGGTACAGTCCGAAAGCCGCTGCGCGAGTATAATAAAATTGTTGTACAAACAGTAGTGCAAGTGGTGTAATGGTCCCATTTGTCCATATGTATTTATCATTTTTATTTAATTTGTTTGTAACTTTTATGTAAATTTTATTCAAGCAGCGAGGTAAATTTATATTGTATTAGAGAAATGTATATATCAATTCATATTCACATATCTATTTAATCACATGAGTTATTTATTCATTTATTAGTTAGATTTATGTAAATTGGAAGTTGACACTTGTATTAAATTAGGGCATTCACGGAGAGTCTTGCGAAAGCGGTTTGTTGATTCTTCAAAACCGTAGCAATAGGGGAGGGCTGCTCACTTATAGCCAAGATACTGAGAAGAGTGTTTAATATTCCGGGAAAAGAAGACTGTACCTCACGAAGGAAGATGTTGCAACTTGGAGCCAGGTCATGACCTAGCCAATGTCACGTGTTATATTTGGAACAAGGGAGAAACTTTCCTTAAGAAGAAACAAGTCATCACATGACGATTAACACAAATCAGGGAAGAAGAGAATGACATTGGAGAGAAAAGGGAGTCGTCATGACAGCATGAAGATGATTGGCCAAGAGGAATACTCGTGGAGAGGAAATTTGGCAGTCCACATACCTTGATTGCACAGGCATTTTGGATGACTATTATTCTGTCGACGAACAAGAAACTACTATTATTCCGTCTTTTGAGAAAGCAACCGTTATTCTGTCTTATGACAAATCATCTTGCTGATGAGCTTACTTACTGTACAAATACAAGATATCAGTAAATTTCTCTTCATGGCATTTAAATTCCAGCTTTGCGTGTAAATTCAATTACTTCCAATTTATATATTTCACCACATATCATAACTTTCAGCTTATTTTATTAACTATATTTTTCTTGGCGTAACATCTTATTTTAAATAAATTGTTTTTATGCTTCTTACTAGGTCTTTCTTTCAACATAGATTCATGAATAAGACATCCCTTTTCCCTATATCGAATATTAATTGGTTAGTGACCAAGTTACATCACAATCTGAAAGAAGGAGATCTTTGCTGCTCTGGCATTTATTACATATAAATTTGGATAGTCAACATCAAGTTGCGACCTGGACTCCAATCGAGATTATCATTATATATATCAATAAACACATGAGAGGTAAGTATCTAATAATTGCTTTACCGACCTATAACAGTTTGTCACATAAGAACGTTACATTTGGTCACCCAAGAGGACAGAACCGTTACAGTGGCAATGTAAGAATGTATGCTTTACTTACTAATTCCTTTATCTTCAGTATTTTTGTGAATAACAGTTCACTGTTTGGATGAAAATACATTGGTGGTAGGGCATGAAGGGGTTAAGATAGGAAATTTCTTAAGATATATTTTTCATATAAATTCAAATTTCAATAAATAGCATTGCTTGATCTTTACAGGAAATAATTAACAGATTCTGATCAAATTTTGCAGACCCTCAAAGATTTTTCAGATGAAGAGAGGGAAGTGGAATTATTGAACATCCCTCATGACATTGATTATGAGCCACAAGGCGCCAGAGACAGCCATAGCCAAAGTAGCTGTTCAGACATTTCTGTAGAGAGTGATGGAGCGGACACGGATGATGTTAATATGAGCTTCTATATAGGCAAGGATGACAGTGTTGACTTGTTTTGTTCTACATGTAACACCTCTAGAAAAACAAAACAATAGTTCGTGGCAGTTATCTTCCAGGAACATTACTGTATATTGCAGCCGGCAATTCCTAAAAATATTTTCTTGAAAAATTGCCCACAAGAATCCTGTCCGAGAAGGAAATGCCTCTACAATTTAGCTAGAGTCTGATGGAGGAAAATTTGAATAATACCCAGTTTTCCTAAGGGAAATTTCCCTTTTTCTTAATATTCAGGGAAGATTCAAATCCTCAAGTTCCAGGTTTGAAAATCAAAGAATTGTGGAAGCGTCAAAAACAATAAGACATCTGTTGCGTGTACAAAAATTACAGCCAACACCGAGTTACCAGTGAAGTGCGACAGATGCCGGTGAAGAATCTGACTAGAAAGGACAAGGAATCTTAGTTCCTTTTTAACAATGTAGTTTACCATTCTTTTTTTTTTTTTTTTTTTTTTTTTTTTTTTTTTTGAAATGAGACATTTCAGTGCAGTGTTGATATTACTTTGCTACAAATTATTATTAACTAAAATGCCAACACATGTATGACAAAAATCATAGGTTAACTAAAATAGAAACAGACCTGAAAGTTCTACACCACGAAGCCAAGGGCAGGGCTCTCTTAGAAATACATCTAGCCAAGAAAGGTAATCCAGCAAATCTGAACAAATACATATTTTTAGAAAGATCCCCACTTTTCACACTGCTAAATAAATTCACACTTGTAATGGAAAATGAGGCAATGAATCCATATGAGAAGGATTAAATTGGGAAATATGTCATTGGAAGAGGATGCACCCTGTGCTAATTCTTGACAAACCAAGGCCTCAAAGCAGGCAGTTTTATACGATCCTATCTCATCTTAAAGACCGGTTGCAAGCATATCTAGACCTCTGTCCAAGCTGTGGGAGATGGGTTAAATGACCTGAAACAGTAATGAGACTAGTTCCAGAATCCATAACGTACACCAGTTTTGTAAGTCATTCCAGCCTTATGTAATTTTTCAGTAAATCCGGTTAGTTACAACTTCCGCCAACAGATACCACGTGCAATGAAGTTCAAACAGACGCACACTGAAGCGAGTCAGTCGGGAGTAGGCACACAGCGTACAGTACACCTGTACAGCACATGTACTGTGATCAGACCCACAAATGTACTGTGATCAGACAATTACCCATATGCATAATAGAATTCAAGTGGTTGTTCTAATTTTACTGTATTGTGTTAGTTTTATTTGTATACACCTGCATAATACTCATACGTAGAACACAAAACCTTTAAAACAAACCTTATATAACGAGATTCAATCTGCGAATCTTATTATAAACATCAATTGAACGCATTATACTAATAATACGACTACACAGATTAACATTTATATGTAAATTTAAACCCCAGCCCCAGTGATCAGGATCTGATGATGACCAATTGACGTCCAAACGCGTAATACTCAATTGCCTACGATTCAATAGTGATTATAACTAACGCATGTAACTTTTTTCAGGAGTGTTTATTTACTTATTTATTTTTGTATTATACACATTGTACTTGTGCCCAGCCATTTGGGCAAATTTGTGTTGACCAATGATTCAAGAGTTACAACTAAGAGTTTGTATAGGCAACACTGAAAAAATGGCTTCAATACTTTACATCACAAATCATTAGCACTCAACAATTCCTTGTAAAGATAAATCAGTAGCAGTACACATACTTATTAAGAATTTCTTTTTCTTTTGGTGTTTAATATTTCTTTCTTTTTCCATTTATAGTTCAATAATTATCTTCTTTTAAATTGCCTGATTTACACCATAATAAAATGTTCAACATGGAAAAATTTTGATATTTCATGAGCGGTCCAATCCGAGAATTTTATAGTAGCGAGCGCCTAGAGGTTAAGGGGCTTGGGACATCCCTTAATCAGCCCCATGTACTTGGGTGTGTGTTGAACTTGTCAGATAAACTGTATTCCTGTGATGACTAGTAGTGTGTAAAATTGTATTGGGACAGGGATGGAATAGGCGCACCAGGACTTGAAGTAAGGTACTATCCTGGCATATACCTGGAGGGTGTGTGGAAAAACCTGGGGGAAAACCACACTCAGGATAGCTACCGTCAGTGCTAGGATTTGAACCTGCAATCTCCGGACTTGCTGCAGCAGCCCTCACGGCTGTGGTGCACAATTCATTGAGCAGGGTTTCCTTTTAGTAGATTGCATTTGTAACTGTAATAATAATAATAATAATAATAATAATAATAATAATAATATTTTTTTAATTTTGCTAAGTATTATATAAGTTATTGACAATAAAAAGATAAAAATCTCATTTGAGATGTAATTAGTTCCGCAGCGACTCTAAATTATTAATTATAACAATTTGTCCGCCTAGTCAAGGGTTTTTATTAAATGTCCCTAAAGGTACATGTTTCAGGCCTATCAGCCCTTCTTTAGCCTTCAACAAATTGCATTGTCTTGAAAGTACCTTAAAAACACTTGATTATGAATGAAATGGATGGAATGGAGTGTGGGGCAAAATATTACTATACGCTATCTTGAACAAGTCAACGCTGTCAAATACAAATGTTTCTGAGCCATGGGAATACACATGGAAGAAAAGCATAAACACAACATCAAAAAGACTTAAAATTATTGCATTCAATCAACAAAAGCAGGATAATAAACATCTACGAGCAAATTGAAATTTATATAAATCGAATTCATCCCACTTTAAATTTTAACGAAACATTAACCGCCAATAAAGTCCTTTATAATGAAATCGCTGATCTCGTATCCAATAGCAATAACATGACTGGTCCGCCCGCCACGCCCAACATGCCAGCCCTATGATCTTCTCAGTTCTCCACATTAGAAGCAGCACAGTTCACGCAACACTACCACACTTAACACACAACCGGCTACAACTCTCTTGTCTGGTAAGTCAAATTTTCTTTCCCAACACAAACGTTTGCCATCTTGAGTGGATAACAGCACCTATTTCATTTTATAGGCCTGAAACATGTACCGAATAGGCGGACAAATTGTTTTCATTTAAGAGTTAGCGAGAACATGTTTTCCATGAATGGTAGTATTTAGAACAATTGGCAAGTCCACAAGTACCATGTTCTGTTTTGGTCTTTCAAAAAAGTGGTCGGCTAAGGTTGATGAAACAATATACACTGACCGGCAAAATAAGTGGAGCAGGTAAAAAAGTAATATAAATAGTATAAAATTAGCCATGAAAAAGATAATCATATTTTAAAAGCTTTTCACGCATTAGAACAAACATCTGAAACATCCGTGAATGGAAATTGATAATATGGCATTTCTTAGGGTGGCTTATTACCACCAATTACCCCCAATCTTCGATGAGCCTATCTTAATGGTTTTATGGCGGGAAGCGCACTGTAAGCGTTTAAGGTTTATGAGTGTTGCCGCTCGCTTATTGTTGTTGTAGGGATAACAACTGGCATTTGTTGAACACGTGTGAGCCATTGTCACACATTTGAGCAAGTTATCCATGTGCAGTTCACACTAAAACATGCCTCTTAGCCGTGAAGGAGCTGCACAGGCAGTTGCATCGGTGGAGGATGGCCGCAGCTTCCATTATGTTGCTGAGGGAATTGGATCATATCTCGGTAGCATTCACCGTGCAGTGCAACGTTACAGAGAACTCCAAACATTCGACAGGAGACGAGGGTCAGGCCGTAGAAGAAGCACAAGTGCCAGGGATGACATTTCTCACCCTGCAAGTTCTGCGTGATCGCCATACCACAGCAGTCCATGCACGAAATCAACTGGAAAATGTCAGAAATGTGAGAGTGAGTGAGCGAACAGTAAGAAGAAGGTTTGAAGAAGCTCATCTTTCATCCAGGAGACCTGCACGTGGACCCGCACTCGAACGACATCACAGAGAGGCGCGTCTTCGCTTCGCAAGGCAGCATCTGGGATGGACCCACGAGCAGTGGGCCTCTGTTCTCTTCACTGATGAGAGTCGATTTAATCTTAGATCTCCTGACGGAAGAGAAAGAGTGTCGAGAAGGCGCAGGGAGAGGTACAGCCCTGTTGCTTTCTCCTCCAGGACTCCATTTGGAGGTGGCTCGGTTATGGTGTGGGTTGGCATCAACGTTATGGCCCGCACTGGGTTGGTGTGCATCGATCACGGGACGCTCAATTCCCAAAGGTACATCGAAGAGATCCTGATGAACCATGTGATGCCCCTTGCGCCTTTCATTGGTAGGAATTTCATGCTGATGCAGGATAATGCTCGCCCTCATACTGCTCGCTGTGTTGTACAATATCTGCAGGAAGTGGGGATTAAAACCCTGGACTGGCCAGCTCGAAGTCCTGACTTGAACCCCATCAAACATGTATGGGATATGCTTGGAAGGAACGTCAGACAGCGTAACCACACCACCTTGGCACAACTGAGAATTTCGCTGCTGGAGGAATGGGATCGCATCCCGGCAGATGCCAATCGACGAGTTGTGAACAGTATGCCTGAGCGTTTACAAGCTGTCATAGACGCTAAGGGTGGAAACACTCGTTTTTAGTGACCAGTGTCCTCGTGCAGTGCAGTGCAGTGCAAACATTAATACCGTTTTGTTTGGCAATAAGTTTGATAAAAACCATCCCAAGAGAACATTACTAAAAAAATAGAAAATTTTAAGATTTGCAAAATGTAACGAAATTTTTGAGTTAAAGCGTGTTGTAAAACATGTTTCGGTATTTTCTGTAGCCAACCATCTAAAATTTACATGAATAATACAAATATTGGCAAACCGATACATTTTAGTGGAATAAATTAAGAAATTACATAAAAAATTCCACTTTTTTTGCCGGTCAGTGTATTTTTATGAATAAGTGGTAAATAATAGTCCTCGGATATTTTAGGTTGGATACGACATGTGTTTGTACCAGATCTTTAATTGCATCAAATTCCTGAGCCTACTCATTACAATTAAAAGGCTCTATAAACACTGCAGTAATGCATCTACAGTGAGTCTCTCTCACGACTCGGCCGGCTGGCGCGCCCAGCTTATCTGTCTCCCATCGACTCATCACCGCCTGCTTGGCAAAACAAAGCAGCATTTCGCTGACGTTATCCGTGCACGACATGAGATAACAATTAAAATTAATAAATTAATCTGCTACTACCTTATGACAGGAGATGTTCTAAATGTTCTCCTACATCCACATATTTCCGGCATCATCTTAGGAAACTCCGATTCACACGCATATGTTCGTCTTTCATAATTGAGGTCATTTCTCTCCGGATATGTTAATATTTTTCTCGGACGAAGCTTGGTTCCATTTTCACGGGTATGGTTCGACGACGCATAATAACTGATAGCCTATTGGAGTAGAGAAATCCCCCATCGCATATACGAAATTTCTCTACATAACGAATGGGTTGGAGTATGGTGCGCAGTGAATGGATACATTATTATAGGGCCTATCCTTTTTCAAGGCACAATTAATGCACAAAGGTACAGGGATAATATACTCAAACCATTTTTTGAAGAACTAACTGACACTAACTCTCGAAATGGATATATTCAGCAAGACTTTGCTACCGCGCTTACAGCTCATGACACATTAAACTTAATTGAGGAAATTTTTGAATACCGTGTAATTAGTACGGACTTATGGCTGTCACGGTCCCCATATTTAACTGTTTGTGACTTATTTATATGGGTGCTTAAAGAATAAATTGTATGCAAGAAACCCTCACACGTTGGGCGAACTGAAAGAACATATCCGGAGAGATATAAAGCCTCAATTACGGAAGACGAACTTATGCATGTGAATTGGAGTTTCCTAAGACGATGCCGGAAATGTGTGGATGTAGGAGGAGAACATTTAGAACATCGCCTGTCAAAAGGTAGTAGCAGCTTATTTTATTAATTTTAATTGTTATCTCATGTCATGCACGGATAACGTTAGCGAAGTGCTACGTTATGCCGAGAGGGAGTGATGAGTCAACGGGAGACAGATAAGCTGGGCGCGCCGGCCAGCCGAGTCGTGAGGGAGACTCACTGTACATGCATTGCACTCATCACAAAGGTAAGCTGCATAAAAATACCAGATCCATTACACATCCTTCCTGCAGCAGGTAGAAACACAGTATTAGAAAATTAAGATAAGTTTACAATACAATACTAACACATTATAGGGGGATTAAGTAACCCTGTTACATGCTATGAATTAAATATGGCATATGATAGTCTGAATTAATAAGTTCTGAAGTGACATTTTCTTATTGCCGTTTATAATCCACTCCAATGTTCCCCGGTTGTGTTAAGATTACCTTGCCTTCCAATACTGTGTTTAGTGTAAAGAGGTTTCTCCTGGAACTGTGTGAGCTGTCATACTGTGGATACAAGCAGCAAGTCACAGTTTTGCAACATAAACGCTCAAACCAATAAGACCAACCACCTGAAGGAAACTACTAGCAACGTTTTTTTCTATAAGTTTGTCCACCCCTAGCAGTTGCAGAAATGTCATCAGTAAGAACAATAGTTCCTCATCTCTGAATTATTACAAGTACTATAATAGATTTATAGCTATCAACTGCAATGAATATGCCTAGACTGCTTGAATAAAGAAAATGCAGAAACTTATTACCTTTGCATCGCACACATGTAACACCAAATCATCACACACATGTAACACCAAAACATCAAACACATGTAACACCAAAACATCAAACACATGTAACACCAAAACATCACACAACATCAAACTTGGACAAACACATGATTTTTGCATGGGACAACACAAGGGCCTCAATGCTTTGGGAACCTGGCAACCGACCCTTCAGGGCATATTAATGTATGATGTTTATATGGGGACCAAGACCAGGAACACTTATTCCCATATATTCCTGGTGTTTGAGTGAAATCTATCATAATTGACAGTCAATGGCAGAAAATGAATAAAAGTGGAGCTTGGAATTGAGACTCACTCACTCACTCTCTCTCTCTCTCTCATTGTCTCATCCTCCTTTATCAATGTTCTTTGACTATCACTATCGAGATATAGCAGCAATGATGGCAATAACCATTTTCATTCAAGATAGTTAAGCCTACTCTACTCTGCAATCCTCAGAGTAAACAAGGCGAGTCTATGATCAACTATTAGCAGTTGTCACTGGAGCTCCTCTGCTTATACACCTCTCCCCTTGAAAAGGGGTGATTAAACAATATACGACCTACATGTTGTACCCCTCAAAACAATCACCACAACAATATGTCTAACCATCAACTCCTTGATTAATCTCTGCTTCTCTTACCATTTGAGTGAATCAGTCCCTCACACTCTCTTTCTCATCCTTCTTTATCTATGTTCTGACACTATCACTATCAAGATATAGCAACTATGATGGCAATAATCATTTTCACTCAAGACAGTTATAATTACTAAATACGGGCCAAATACAATAACTAGGACAAAAGTTGTAGACATACACAAGACAGTTATGCCCATCAGCATTAAGTCTATTCCACAATCCTCGAGTAAACAAGGCGAATCTGAAATGATAAGCTTTAAAAAAGACCATGATTGGTTACTTTTTATTATTTTTGTTCTGTATTGACTGACAATTAGTTTAAAATTAGTACATATAATTCCAACTAGTCAATACATATTTTTTTAACAGGTTTCAATTGTTTCAAGTCATATTTTTGAACTCATCTTGAGCACTTGTGATATAATAGTGTAAACATTTCTAAGATTGCTTATTTATAATTTATAAAACAAAAACAAAAAAGAAGCATTAAGGTTCAAATTCTTTTCTCTCTCTTGTTCAGATAGTACATTATCTTTGTTGAGAATTACATAGTCATGCATAAGGTAAAAAATTGCAGCTTCTTTCTTGTAGTGTATATGATGTAGGGAACTTCAATAGTTTTGAGAATGGATGTGTCAAAACTGAGCTATAGGTCTCGTTATGAAGTGGCAGCTCACATCTAAAGTAAGAAGGAAATCGCTTTCTTAGAAAGACAAAAATTATATACTTTGTCGAAGAGAGACTTAAGATGAGTTGGCTTACATTGTTTAGTAGTGTACAATGGGGACATGTTCCTCATCCACTCTTTTATATGATGTCATTCGAACTCTATCCTGTGAGCAAAAGAACAGTGTTGGTGAAAGAAACTTATACATGAAAAAAGTGAAAGAAAAGAAGAAAACATATTGACACTTATTCTGTAATAATGTTGTGTTGCATGTTGCACAAAGGCTGACCTACAGCCGACTAATTGATCTGAACAAGCACTAGCGTACCGGTGTATACTTTTTGAGCAACACGCTACACAACATTACTACGGGGTAAGTGTCAATATGTTTTATTCCTTTATTTCAATTTTTCACGTATAAGTTTCTTTCACCAACACTTTTATTTTGCTAACAGGATAGAGTTTGAATGACATCATATCATAATTGATAAGAGTGGATAAGGAACATGTCCCCATTGTACACTACTAAACAATGTAAGCCAACTCATCTAAGTCTCTCTTCTACAACGTATAAAAGTTTTGTCTTTTCTAAGAAAGCTTTCCTTCTTATTTTAGACTTGAGCTGCCACTTTATAACAAGACCTACAGTTCCGTATTGACGCATCCATTCTCAAAACTATAGAATTGGAGTTCCCTACATTCAAATACTACACAAGAAAGAAGCTACGATTTTTTACCTTATGCACGACTACATAATTCTCAACTAAGATAATGGACACTATGAATGAGAGAAAAAAATGTTTAACCTAAAAACCTTTTTTTAAGTTTTATAAATTATAAATAAGCATATCATAGAAATGTTTTCACTATTATGTCACAAGTGCTGACGAGTTCAAAAATATGACTAAACAATTGAGGGGCTCAGTGGAATAAGGGCCCATCCCAACCAACGGCCGATTTGAGTCCCGTACGGCATCAGTATCTGGGAGCCATCTGCAGACTTTGTTCACAAGCTCGAACTTCAATCTTTACTCAATAGGTGGTGTTTGACATGTTCTTTAGAACAGTATGGTTTTAAACTTTCCCTCGCACGAGTGGAATAAAGGCCAACCCAACTCCCGCCATGTGACCATATGTTGCTGCAGCAGTGTGAAGCATACCGCTCTCTCGTCTACAGCGCGCGGCAAAATGCCTCCTTCGCCTGATTCTTGTGTTAATGGTGATGTTTCAAAGTCTAAGAAGCGGAAAAGAAATGCGCAGCAGTGGCGTAAAACAAAGAAGAAGATTCTACGAAACCGTGGAGAAGAGTATGTGTCGGCATCTGGGAAAGTAATTCCTGGTAAACGCCTGGTAAATATTGAACAGTGTTGCCAGACTTTCTCAAGAGAGTAAAGAAAGTATATTTTTCGACTTTTACAAGTTACCTAGCTATGATATGCAAAATGCATATCTATTTGGCCTCATAGAAAAGCATAAGTGCAGAAAAGTATACAAGAATGATAGGTTACATCCTGACTTTTCACAACGGAATGCAACTTCCAACTACTACGTCAAGGATCCAAAAACTGGTTGTAAACTTCAGTTATGCAGGACAGCATTCTGTACAACACATAGCATATCCAGCAAACGTCTGAGAGTTGTAAGAGGTATGTAAATATAATACTTTAGTTTTATAACGCGTAATATATAGTCTATATATTATATTTCGGCCTAATATTAATATATATTGTTATTTACTTCCATTTTATGATTACAGGTAATATAAATGCAGAGGATTCCTCAGGAGGGGATTTGAACACTCCCCTTATGGACAAGCGTGGCCGCCATAAAAACAGACCCCATGCGATATCTGAAGAAAGAAAGAAAGAAAGGGCGTAGTGAGAAAGAAAATGAGAGTTTTCCCAGGTACACTTCACATTACAGCTGAAAATCTAATCCCAATAAGGCATATATAACATCTGTACACTCCATATCACAGCTCTACAAACTGTATCTGGAGAAGTGTGAAACTGATAATGAAGAGTCAGTGAAGGAGCATATTTTTCATGATATCTTCAATACTGAATATAACATGGGATTTAAGCTCCCCTCAACAGATACCTGTAAAGTGTGTGATGAGGCACAGCAAAAGGACCCAAAACCATCAAAGTATGAAGTGCATCTGCGGAAAGCAGAAGCAGCTTACGAGTCTCTCAAAAGAGACAAACTAGCAAGTAAAGCTACAGACAGTGATACGTTAGTTATTACAATGGACTTGGAGCAAGCCCGTCCAACTCCTCACTTGCCGACGGAATGTGTGTTTTATCAACGACAACTGTGGACTTACAACTTTGACATTCACATGTGCAACAGTGATACTGCAGTCATGTGTGTTTGGCCTGAGTCTGTTGCTTCCAGAGGTGCAGATGAAATCGAAAGTTGTTTGTTGAAAGCTATGTCATTGATTGAGGAAAGGGTTGGCAAAAGGAAACTTATTGTGTATAGCGACTCGTGTGTTGGTCAGAACAAGAATTTTGCAAAAATGGGACTATGGCTATATATGATTGATTGCAGATTGTTTGAGGAAATCGAACACAAAGTTCTTGTGCCAGGTCACACTTTCCTTCCTGACTTTGGTGTCATTGAAAAACTTAAAAGGAAAACCCAAGTGGTTTATACAACTGGACAGGGGTGTGATCTTAATAGGAAAAGTCGCGTGAAGAAACATTTCACTGTTATTGAAATGGGGACTGAGGATTTTAAAGATCTCATCATCTTAAACAAGTTCATAAAGAGAAATGTGACAGTGGAAAAACATAAAGTAGTTATAAGAAAGATATCTCAGTTTCGGTTTGTGAAAGGAACCCATGCTATGCAAATAAAATTTTGTTTTGGGGATTTGGCTTCAGAAGAAACAATAAGTCTACAAAAAGAGAAGCGGAAACCGCCTGTACTAAGTGACGTTGTGCTGAACACAAAATACCCCTGTGGCAGGAAGTAAAAGAGGGCTAAGTATGAGGAAATTATGAAACTTATGAAATTTGTACCACCTGTATATCAAACATTTTACGAGGGCCTTAGTTCAGACCATGATATGGATGCCTCAGTTATTGATCACCTGCAATAATGAGCTGTAAATCATGTTTCTTGAATCATTTAGTCATAATATAATAATAGTGCAAACATATACTACGCATTTCAATTCAAGCTCCTATTATTAATTTTCTTACAGCATTTCCCCTTTCTTCGAAAACCAAACATTGTATCGCACTAAACATTTGCAGGTAAAAGGGTCATTTTATGTAGAATATACATGCCAAATTTCATTTACGTGTGCTCTTTGCATTTTAAATAATGTAAAATCTAACAAAACCCATTATTTCTCAATACTTAGTCTGGTTGGGATGGGCCCTTATTCCACTGAGCCCCTCAATTGTAAACTGTTACAAAAAAAAAAAAAAATGTCGACCAAATTATTATGTCCACTCGAGTTTGAAGGTTGCTTGTGAAGTAACCAATAGACCTACATAAAATCCAATACCTTCATCATTTTTGTCGTTCTATTTTACGTTAGTTCATGTAGGTTTGAAATGTTTAATTTATATTTTAATATTTATTATCGCAGTTGGAACACAAAAAGTGCACGTTTTTAAGCGTGTTTCAACCATGCGTCACATTTAAGATTTATTATCTCAAAAACCTGTCATCAGATCGAATCCAAATTTTAACACAATATACATTGGAATGTTGTATAACTGGTTTATTAATTTCATAATTTTGTGTGTCCAAGAAACAAAGTTGTTATCATTGTTGTAAGGTAACTTTTTCTCGGCTCGGGGTGGTTGGAAAATGTAGTTCTTGGTTGCG
Source organism: Meconema thalassinum (assembly GCA_946902985.2). Lineage (NCBI taxonomy): Eukaryota > Metazoa > Arthropoda > Insecta > Orthoptera > Tettigoniidae > Meconema > Meconema thalassinum. The sequence continues at coordinate 880,864,745 of OX336389.2, read as the reverse complement.
TTGTAATCCTTATACATCAAAACGTTATGCTGTATGACTGTGAAATACGTACATTAATTCACTTATTTTATATCGGTTTGTATTTGTACGAGGAAATAACACATGGTTCACCAGCTAGCCGCTCCGGGAAAAGCTGTACAGCGTTGCTGAGATGGAGCCACCACTTCCGAGCGAGGCGCGCCTTGATGCGTGTGGGCTCCATTTCTGCAACGCTGTACAGCTTTCCCGGGAGTGGCTAGCTGGAGAACCATGTCTTTTTTTCCCCTACAAATACAAACTGATATAAAATAAGTTAATTAATTTACGTATTTCACAGTCATACAGCATAACTTTTCGATGTATAAGGATTAGAACGCGACCAAGAACTACATTTTCCAACCACCCCGAGCCGAGAAAAAGTTACCTTACAAAAATGATGATAACTTTGTTTCTTGGACACACAAAATTTTGAAATTGATAAACCAGTTATACAACATTCCAATGTATATTGTATTAAAATTTGGATTCGACCTGACGACGGGTTTTTGAGATAATAATTCTTAAATGTGATGCATGGTTGAAACACGCTTAAAAACTTGCACTTTTTGTGTTCCAACTGTGATAAAAAATATTAAAATATAAATTAAACATTTCAAACCTACATGAACTAACGTAAAATAGAACGATGAAAATAATTATGTTATTGGATTTTATGTAGGTCTATTGGTTACTTCACAAACAACCTTCAAACTCGAGTGCACATAATACTTTGGTCAACAGTAGCTGGAATTCTATGTACTAAGTTAATTTTAAACGAATCTGAAAGGGGCATACTGAAAGTCATGAGCTACAATTTTTTACACAAATATGTAATTGCAAACCACTGAATACATAATTACAAACGATAAACCTTGGTTTAGATTTCAACAGTGTCTCTATTCCTTTGGACACACATTTCCCACCATTGTGGAATTCTGAGAGTCCCTCGACAGTAGAGTCTGTTCCGGCATGCTGGACACGCTGACACACCGCTTTCTTCATGTCCTCGTTTGTCTCATAGCACTGGCTAATCATCTGCTCCTTCACAAAACCAAAAAGATGGTACTCGGAGCATGCCAAGTCTGGACTGGACGGAGGCTGCGGCATAATTTCCCTACAAATTTTTGAATGTTCTCACTGGTGAAATGAGAACTGTGTGGGTGTGAGTTATCGTGTTACAGGATAATGTTCTTTCCGGACTCTGTATCATGCAATGCACAATGAAATATGTAAAGCGTTTCAACGCCACGGGCAGCATTTTTCCCCCACCCACTAATTCGGCGAATCCAAATGGTTCCATTCCATGCATTGCCATTTCGTTTCTGGTTCATAATTGTGGAACTAGCTCTCATCCCCCGTTACAATACTCTTCAAATAATCATCTTCATTTCCATGTCTCTGAAGAAGATGATGATGAATGATGATTTGTCCTTGAACTTTATGCTCTTAGGTGAGTAACCGTAGGATCCAGCAGGAGCACACCTATTAAGAACCTAATTCACAAATCATTTCCTGCACTGCACTCAACTGCACTGTGTCCTATTGCAAGTCTTGCCTCAATTTCACTGACAGTGACACGTCTGTCTTCTTTAATGATGTCGTCAACACGTGTCATGTACTCAGTGGAGGCAGTCTGAGGGTGCCCATTATGCTGCTGATCTTGTTTCCTTCTTTAAAATGTTTCACACATCTCCGAACACTGCTAGCACCCATAAACACATCTCCACAAACACGCTGAAGTTTCTGGTGAATTTCAGCAGCAAGGATTCCTTCTTTAACATAGAATTTAACCCAGCATGTTGGCGGAAAGCAACATCAATGTCTGTCATTTTGTAACTCCTTGCTGCGGTTACATGATAAAAGCTAATGACCTCTGAATACCAGCACATGTTCCAGAAAGTCTGAAGATTGTGCTGATGTGCATGGCTATTCTATATTCAAGGATTGTGGTTACAGAAAAAAAATGTTGACCACGACTTTCAGTATGGCCTTTGTCATACCCTATTAGCAGTTGTCACTAGAGCCTCGTCTGCTTCTACACCTCTCCCCTTGAAATAGGGTGATTAAACAATGTGTCACTCCATATGAACAACATGTTACACCCCTCAAAACAATCACCACCACAATATGTCTAACCATCACCTCCTAGATCTACCTCTACTTCTCTTACCATCTGAGTACATTAGCTTCCTAGGCATCCTCTTCTCACCATCTGAGCTGGCTCATACAAACAGCCTCGTCTAACGCGTTCATTCCTAACATATCCTTGATCACTTCAGCATGCCCTTGTGCTATTACTCCAATCTGTTTGTCCCAGAAATTATTCATGCTACCTTGATATCTGTTAGATTTGGACTATGTATGAGGTCATGAATCCACCCAGTTCTCACTCGCATACAGCCAAGTCGAACAGAATACTGAGCAATAAAGGGCAAGTTAAAATTCAGCATAACTTCTTTCTTGCAGAATACAGTAAAATTCAGTTGTGTATTTGATGCTTAGGCTTGACTACCTCTAACTATACAGCCATCTGGAAATAATGAAACCAAGAACTCATTCCACCATCAACTCTCACTCCAACCTGATTTACAACTTGTATAATTTGATCGGCTGTAACTGTCCCACCTTGGTACCATTATCCCTCAGCAAGCACTTTACCTTTTTCCTTGGTATCCAATCTCATGTCTTCTCTAGATCTACAAATTATCTAATCCTCTCATAGCCATTCCCAAATACTCTGCACATACTGAAAATTATATCTTGACATTCCCATAGTGGCCTAAATCCCCACTGGTTTTTATCGATCTTATTATCAGGCATTGATTGAACTCTTCTACAAAGCATGAGAACACTTTGCCTGGAATGCTAATCAAAGAAATAGCTCTATAATTATCGCAGATGTTCCTCTTAAGTTTCTCATAAAGTGGGACAATTACTGCTTCAGTCCAATTAGAAAGTTTATCCTATAACCCATGTCAACTCTCGTCTTGTGCAGCCATTTCATCCCCACCTTCCCACTATACTTCACCATTTCTGGTTAGATTTCAAATACCCTTGCTGCTTTATGGCACTAGAGTTTATTTACTATCCTCTCTACTTCCTCGACTGTGATTCTGTTCTAGCACTCATTTTTCTCCCACTAAATCTCAGAATGTCATACATAATCAGTTCCATTTATGTTCAACTAATTTTTTTAAGTATTCTGTTCATCTTTCTAATGCTACCTTAGGACCTACAATTTGTTTATGGCTTACCCAGAACACTTCTCATGTCCCTCTTCCCTCTATTTCTAGGATTCTTTATAATACCACATGACCAATGTTTCCAATTGATTTTCTAATTCATCCCACTATTTCCTTTTGGACCCTTGTATTTATTTGGCTCCATTCACTTCCTCTAAATAAGGGTCCTTATCTGCTGAATTCCTTGGTTGGATCCTTTATAGTAAGCTTTCCTTATATGTACAAGGTGCCTATACCGTGTCGTTCCAAGATAATCAAGAACTGTACTTCCAGTACATATAGCCTCCATGGCTTAGGCGGCAGCACGCCGGCCTCTCACCGCTGGGTCCGTGGTTCAAATCCTGGTCACTCCAAGTGAGATCTCTGCTGGACAAAATGGAGGCAGACAGGTTTTTCTCCGGGTACTCCGGTTTTCCCTGTCAAAATTTCATTCCAGCAACACTCTCCACTATCATTTCATTTCATCTGTCATTCATTTAATCATTGCCCCCGAGGAGTGTGTCAGGCCTCGGCAGCCGGCACAGTTCATATCCTCGCCGCTAGATGGGGGCTTCATTCATTCCATTCCTTACCCGGCCGGAGACTGGAAGCAGGCTGTGGATTTTCATTTTTTTCACTTCCAGTACATATCTCTGTGTCCAAACATTCTCTTTAACTAAGTCCTGCAATTCCTCACCATTCAAGTTTTGGATTTCTCACCAATAATCCCCATGTATCTCTGTCCAATTCCCTTGCTCTGGAGCTTGCCAACCCTAATTTGTCTGCAAATAGAACTCACTTTCTGCACTTAGGGCCTGACTACACTCAACACAGCAGATAAGTTTCTGACCTGCTTTGATCAAAAAATGCCCTGAATATCCTACTGCCCCCAGTACCCTACTTTATTTTACACCTGACAAGATACACCTCATAATTCACTTTACTATTTCCTATTGTCTGGTGGTGGGTAAAACATCTACATCATATTTCACTAATAATTTGGGTGATAGTGAAAACCAATATGAAATGAATAGTACAACTACCATCAACTAACTCACTGTACACTAGAAGAAGAAAGGACAAAAGAATAAAGAAATGAAAAAATGACAGGAAAAAGAAATGCCCTCAACCCTTGAAAAACAATGAGGGATTTGGAAAGAAGTAGAGCCATGAAAGGCAGATAGGAACAGAAAAGACCCTAAAGTGAATATACAAAGGAAAAGAACGGTCCCATCTCAGGAATCACTCAGGGTTGCCATTCCCAAACTAACCAGTTGTGATCTCCTGAAGGTGTACCACTATCCAGGATACACCATGCACAGTGGTGCTACTAACACCCTGCCTCCTTTAGGGCCTCATACAGCAGACAGGAGAAACTAAAGAAGAGGTTTGACCCCTCGAAAAATGAGGATATCAGAAAAAAAAAAGACAAGGGTCAATTAAGGTAGAAACATTGAATATAACCTAGATCCCTGATAACCTTATAACATGGGGCTAACAGATGACCAAGGGAAGTCAACAGAAGAGCACGGCAGAAATAAGTAGAAGTCTCGCCGAACTTAGTTTGGGTCCAATGGTCACAAACCAAGTCCCATTAGTTGTTAATCCCTGGGGGTTCTTCTTCCCCACCCTACTTGAACTACACTAATCCCTAGTATAGAGCTTCAAAGATTCAAAATGGCACCAAACCTTATGCATATTGAACTTCAGGTCCGCGAGTCTCCATTTGATTTTCATTCACAATGAATCAACAGCCATTATTTCCTTGAATATTTCGGGTTGAGGACCTGATTTTGGGTGTTCAACCCTCAAAATAAGGAATAGAGGGTTGCTCTTTCATGGATATACAAAAAGCAAGTGCCACCTAAAAGAATGATCAGTAAAACTTGCACCAAAAAAAAAGACCCCAAAAAATAGTTTGCCTACAAAGTGTGGGACTCGCAGTTTAAAACATCAATCTGTCTTACACCTGTTGGACTATAGCAGTGTCAAGTTGGTGTAAACTAAATTAGTTATATATGAGAATATTATAATCAGCTGCTATCTGGCCATTACATTGGTATATTACACACTAACTTGACCCACTTAAATAAGAAAATGTGACCTGTATCATAGGGCTACCCATATGAATTGTTTGACATTTACAAACAACTCAGCTTCTCTTCTTCAATAATAATAATAATAATAATAATAATAATAATAATAAAATGCATCTGAATGCCTTATCCTATCCGAGAAATGCTTGCTCGCGAAGTTAGAGAGAAAAGAAAGAAAGATCCTACACATCATACTTGGCCCAAACAACAAAAATGGCATCTACATCAGAAAATCCAGGCAAGAAATATACTCGAGGATAGAGAAGATCACAGACACAATGCGAAAACGCAGAGTTTGCTTCTACGGTCATATACGACGGATCATCAACTCCCGATGGACGCAACGTATCTTCAGTATATTCGACTCCAAACCAAAAATACAATGCCATGGTATGTTAACGTCCAAAAAGCTCTGAAAGAAATGGGGATACGAGCAGGAGATGCACAAGACCGAAATCTTTATAGAGCAGCCATCAAGACGTTCGGGACTTTCCGGGACAAAAAACGGACAACTGATGTGAGATGGACAGAAGAACGTCGTGCTAAACACAGTGAGCTCATGAAGACTATGTGGATCAAGCGAAAAATGAACAAATGTCAGAATGTAAAATGAGGCTTATCGTGGTCCCTAGTTGGCCAATTAGCGAAATTGAATGAATAATAAAATTAGCATATAAACATGCCGTAAGGGCAAAGGCCTCCTTTTTGCAAAGCGACGTGATCGTGATTAGGTTCCGAAGGTGAGCAATCCTTGGGAGCTTTTAATATTTTATACTACTCCATTAATTAAATGGCCATTGGCTGTATTAATAAAGTTCAAGTTAATAATTAATAAAATTAATTTAAAAAAAATTATATTCATAATTCACGTACCGGTATTACATGAAACCCATATTTAAAAGTCGACTGTTCTATCTCAAAACCCACCTTCATTGAATGTTCAGGAGCATGAAAAACGAGCAAACCTTTGAATCAATTATGCCAGGCCTTGCAGCTGACAACAAAAAACTTTCTCATTTACATCACCACCCTAGCCTGCATAATCCCTACATAAAAGGGGATGGGGAACGGGTGTATGCCATGTAAATAATCCTCATTTTGTACTATGGGGGCATTTTCAGATCGTGACCTTCTAATGAAGAAACTTTACTTCAAAAAGATTCTGGTCAGTACTTTAAGAGGAGATGCCAGAAAACTAAATACAAAATGCTGCATGCTTACTACAGGTTAAAATCACTCTGAAAAAACAAACCTTGTCAAGAATATATGACATGCATACAGATAAATACATTCTCCCATTTGGAGAAGCACTCTGTTTCCCACAATCTTAGATAATTTTCAACCATAATTTGCAGTGAAATAACAGGTAAATGTTTAACATTTAGAGACAACAATGTTGTTCTGCTGCACGCCGTTAATATATACACAGCTGCAGATCATTAAATTCTTGGGGCATTTTACAACTTCTATTTTTGTTTTACATTAACAATGAATTCTTCAATGTCATCCAGGATATTTCTTTATTAGCACTGTAGTGTAGTGGCAGAATTTTTTAAATGCTTAAAGCACCTAGGGTTTTGTGATTTACCTATCACGAGCAATTTTTTTCTGGGAGCATTTTAAGCCATTTATCAGTCTACTCTAACTTCTTCGGACCTGAAAGTACAGGATGTGCATGACAATTGCCAAAAAAATATTGTGATGTCGCTTGGACCTGTCAATCCACCCACAGCTGCATACAAATTCTTTGCCTTTTAATTTCTAGGCAAATCCTTCTGCTTACACCATAAGGACAGGACCACTAATGGGTACATTGTAGCTTCCCTGTTGCTTAAACCACTTGAGTAGCACTTCATCCGTGTCGCTTCATTGAGGTGTTTGCAACTGCTTAATTTTAAATCCATTCTGTTCTGTTCAAATGCAGGAACAATTTAATCCTTGCTCTTCCAAATCGTTTGGACTATAGAATTAACTAGGCCAAATTGACAACATACGTCAGCTTCTTTCATTCCATTCTCAATTTCATGAGTCACTTTCTCCCAATTGTAAAACTTTCCTTTTAGTGGCCATGCTGCATTAAAATTTACGCTCTTCGTGAAAAGTTGCTCTGCAAACTGCTTTCAGGTATGTACTCTTAACGAGTTCTGAGGAATGCGTGAAGGTTAAAGGAGGTGGGGAATCTACAGTATTAACCTTGGCCTTGAAGCAGGCCTGGCACCTTGGAGGTTGTGTTCACAGGAGGAAGCAATATGCATTAATGACAGAAGGGAAGGGAAAAAATTTGCCATGTTGCCATATATAAACAACAGATTTTCTTGTGTGCTGATTCTTGGAAAATCTTATTGCAAACCGAGGCTGAAAATGACATGTGAGGCACACTCTTAAACGTTTGTCATATTAAGAAAGACTGAGAAACATATTCTTTATGAGGAATATGTCCATAACAGAGAAAAAATTATGTTATAGCAGAGTTATCACTGAAATCGATGTTGTTATAACGAAGTTAAACTATACTGTTCTGCCATCCCTGTATGAATATCACACACATATTATTTACTGTGTAACAACTTTTCACAACCAAAGAAGCCATACACATGGCACAAAAAAATTCTAGATGCATACTAAGATAAATAAAATACCACAGCAATATTACAATCTACTCAACTCAGTGTGTACATAAGTAAAGGGTGGTTTTTTTTTTTTTTTGTTTTGTTTTTTTTTTTTTTTTTTTTTTTTTTACGGTTAGCTTTTGGGTTGCAAGTGCAAGGTTACAAGTAATGTAACAATTGAAAACTGTAAGTTTATATACAGTATGTATTAAAAAAAAAAGGGTGCCAAACCATGTATGTTTAACATAGGTACCCCAAATAAAGCAATTTGTTCAACTTCAAGCCCCCCCCAGCTGTTAACCTTTAACAAAGACCTATGCACAGCTATCACCTGGGCTGGCAATTCGCCATATAAATTAGAAAATCCTAAATTATGTATGTTCTCAGAAACATATATCAAGCAGACTATATCACACGAGTGTAGTCTCCGCAAGAATTAATTTCATTTTATTTATGAAAAAGGAACAAAATATTTTGTGATTCCATTAAAGATAATGTGATTTGGATAGTTTGGATAAAACTCTAGGTGGGTGTAAATGAACTTGGTCAAAACAAAATTTCAAAGGCTTAGCTCTGAACAGTAGAACAAAAAAGGAAGCTTGTAGTTTAACGTGACCGTTAATCTTGAGATCATGAGCCACGGGAAAAACAGTAGAACAAATAGCAGTCACAAATAATACAACAATCGCAAAAGTGTTCGATAACACAATGTTGTTATTGTGGCCAGAGAATTGCATAAGAAAATGTAGTTTTGTTCTTATCTGATGCTACTCCATTTATCGTTAATGCAGAAGAAGGCAGAGTAGAACTTCTGAATAATAGAACGATTCATGAAACATGTTTGGCGCATGCAGTTGACCATCCGAGTGAAACTGTCTGTTCAAATTTTCGTACTGTTTATTGTTTAATATAAAGTATACAAAAAGGGAGTTTTTCATAAATCTCCAAGTAGAATCAATTTGTTTAAACAGGAAATTAAAATTGTTCCTGAATTGATAAATTCAAGACAGGGAACCTGAGGGGGGCTCTCATATATTCAATTAACAATTTTCACATTATTGAGAACATATAAGAACTAAATGAAAATGAAGCAGAAATCATTGTGAAAGCAAAGGTATTATATATAATGATTTAGTGAAACAGGCATTAATTCCCAGTAAGTCACATTTCAACTGCTTTTCTACACCCATCTTAGTAGCACTCGAACAAAATAATACACCACTCGCCACAAATATACAATATTTTTTTTCCAGTACGTAGATCTGTGCCAGGTGAAATTACAAAGAAAGTATCAGAGAAATGCCAGTATAAACAACAAAACATTTGGGGGTACCATACATTGCAACATATTGCCAATATCTTATTAGGTAAAATAGAGAGCAAATTATTGGACAGTGGAGAAACAGGGTCATTGGAAAACATAAAAACCAAACCAAACCCTGTGGAACAACAGCCCATGAAGGTCCTAGGCCTACCAAGCGACTGCTGACCAGCCATTTAGACTGCAGATTGTGGGGTGACGCATAGTCAGCACGTAGGTCCCCACGGCCGTTAATCTTGGTTTTCATGACCAGGGCACCGTCTCACTGTCAAACAGCTACTCAATTGTCCTCATTTGGCTAAGTGCACCACATTCCAAACCCTCACATCACTTTTTTAAATCCTTAACAAAGCCGGAAATCGAACGCGGGGCCTCCAGGTAAGAGGCAGGTGCGCCACCCCAGTACTACATGGCCAACATTGGAAAACATCGCAAACTTTAAATATGCACCTAAAACGTCTGTTGTAGCCAAACATTGTCTTTCTCAACACGAATTAATTCTTAGAAGTACAGAGAATAGTTTCCATTTTCAAACCTAAAAATGATTACAGTATAATATTTTGCAATGGGAAAAATTAAGTTCACTTCAACAGCAGTTACATTCCACAAATTCAGTGATGATGTAAGTTATGTGTTGATTTTGATTTTCAATGTAAAATAAAAAATAAAAAATATATTTAAAAAAATAGAATGAATGCAATTTCAATTTTTTTAACTATCCATTTTGTTTGGTTTTGGACAGTATATATTTTCCAACTTGTTAATGCGTATATCCCAGTTTTCAATCGCATACATACGAACATATTAGACTTTTTTAAATTCATAACAATATCACTCGCCTCGATATGAAAGAACACCCATGAAACCCAATTTCATCCTTCCCTTGCTTTCCTGCTTTTGGATGGGACATACGGGTTTGTGTTGAATGAATTCTTGCCTTTCAATATAGAACCTTGATTCCATATATATTCAGAGTAAGATCTTTAAGTTTTCTTGTCCATTGGCTGTGCTTAAATTTGAGGCACAGTTGGAGGTAGCGTGTAACACTTAGAAAACACTAAATTCAAAGCTGCTCGCCGAAAGTGATAGTTATATAATGTGTGGCCATGCATTCTCAATGCTTTGGTTTACACATAGTACAATAATAATGTTATTGGTTTTACGTCCCTTTTAACTACCCTGGCTTTTAGAGACGCCGGGGTGCCGGAATTTTGCCCCGAAGGGGATCTTTAACGTGCCAGTAAATGTACTGACACGGCTCCCTCGCATTTGCGCACCCTCAAATGCCAGCTGACTGCGCCAGGTTTCGAACCTGCAACCTTGGGTACACATAGTACTTGAGACTGCATGAGAGCCTACTAACTATTGGTTTCTCACACAGATTTGAGGACCAAAAGCGAGTATAAAGTTCACTCCTGCAACCAGCTTACATCAGTTCTAAATTTGGTAACATAGGCATAATAGGCCTATGATGAAATTCTAATAATGCAAAGTGATAAGTAAAAATTAGGAAATATGTACAAATTTTGTTTGCTCACATCAAACGATCCTTCAAATATATTCCTTTGATTTATCAGACCTATGTGTAAACAAGACTGCTACCATGAGTGGCTGCCACTGAACGGGGTTTTGCCTTTCCACTAAGCATTGGCATAAAACACAAAAACAAAACTGTGCACACTGAGAGTGCACTACTGCTTTTAAATTAACTTACCTTATAGAAGGTGTTGAAAATGTTGCTCTTGCTCTGCTAAACAATGGTTCACTCTTTCACAGAAGCTCTGGTTGACATGCTGGAGTATATTGATCGACAAAGCATTAATTTCAAGCTCAGAATTTTGATTAATTCCTCATGGGCATGTGGATTTGTATAACAAGCCCCCGCCTCAACTATTCTGATGATAAAAAATGTTCGTTCGTACGAACTGGTGAAAACCATTTGCAAGTTCTGTTCTGTTCTCTTACCATCAAACACTAGAAACAGCAGAATATGACTGGTATATGTCTCAGGTACACACAGTTCTTGTCTGTGTGTATTTATCCCCACATCCAGCTAAATTCCTTTTAATTACATACAAATTCATTCTGAAGTATGTGTAATTAACCTGTAAGCAATTCACTTTATTACAAAACGAAGTAAATTTAAAATTTGTACTAAAGTTCAGGTGTATTTTGAATACTTTTGTAGTGAATCAGATCCAAATGACACATTTACCACAAACCCAACACACCCTTGCCTGTGTATAGGAAACATACAAGACATGTGATAATGGAAAGATTCTCCCTGCCTTGCAACCTCCCCGCCTCATTTTCTCCTCATGGTTCCTTTATCCAAACAGTTGTAAATACTGTATATGTCGGCTGACCTACATTATCACAATCCCTTAAACATACAATCCAAACCAGAAGAAGCTAGCTGACTAAACAGTATGTCAAGCAACCATGTGACACGAGAAAAGAGCTGCTCACTAGACCAAGTTAAATTTATTTTTTAAAATATTTCAGGCAAATTACAAATAAACAAAAACCAAAATTGTGCAGAATTTAGTTATTATGCAATTGCACTGAATAATGTACAGTGGTGAAGTAAACGAATCGAATTTTGTAAAGTAATTTGAACAGAGATCGAAATCTACGAAATAATTGCCATCAAGGCCATTTTTCAAATATAGAAACAGCCCACTGACAATGAGATAAGCAGAAATTTATGGATGACTGTGCTCTTACTGAAAAAATGGTTACAACAACTCTTATGACTAGCTGTTACCTCACCCAACACACATCCTGCCAACTTCACAAGTGTCTTCCAGCCACTTGACTTAGGCATCACAGCCAACATTCAAGTACACCATAGGAGGATGGCTGTGCATCATACAATCACCGAGAGGAATACAAAGAAGGAGAATCTGTTACCCCAACATCTTCCAAGGGCATGGAAGTTTCCTCAGATGCTTGGAAACACGTCCCCCCAATGATAATCAGGAATTATTTTAATAAAGCAGGTACTGTACCTCCAAAGGAAGGAAACTGCAATATGGCAGCTAGAAAGGAGAAGAGGGCAGCTTGGAAGAGGAAAAGGAAGAAATGAAATTTCCAGAGTTAACTTTCAATGACAACACTCATTTGGATAATAACTAGGGCTCGGATTTTTAGGTGCTAAAAATCGGGAAAATATTTATTTTTTATGTATCAAATATTTCTCAAATATGTGACAAAAAAAGTAAGAGTATTTAATTATACCTAAGTTTATTAATGACAATATTAACAATATGCAGTATCACAAATGCAATTTATGCTATGCCTCACCGACTGCTGAAGAATTACAATACACAACGAGGTACATCTTCTGGTTATCCGTCACAAATGACCGACAATTATCGCGAAACACTTCTTCTGAAGGCGCGAAACTGCAGCAATATGTTTCTTGGCTTCGAGGTGTGGTGTAACTTGAGACCGCTGTTCAGCCTTGAGTGCTTTCTCACATAGTTGGCAGAACAGAACGCCCCCATCAGAAGTAAAATTATCCTTAAATTCTGCAAAATACTGCTGCAGACGATAAGTTGCAGTTGTTTTTACTTAATGCATCCCCGGCTTCCACAGAGAGTGAGACGGGGCAACAAGATAAGAAAAACACAGCTGCAAGCTGACATACGCTCTGCATGAAGATTAGATAGCTCACAGGTTCTTCCTCATTGAACACAGAACAAAAATGCAATAAGCTGAAAGATCTAGCATACTGATTTAAAAAAATGTTAAGTATTATGTCTTTTTATGTGCTAATAAGTGAAAAGCAGGAATTTATGTACGAAAGTGGATCAAAAAGTTAGTTGCACTAACGCGCTGCAGCAGCACGCTGTGTCTCGCAAACGTGGGCATAGCAGAGAAAGGGACAGACACTGCCCACACGTCTGTTAGGCAGGTCGCTGTGGTGTCTCGTCTTGTATGGTGTGAATAGCGGCAAAATGCAATGGCGCGTCGACTGGACCTTCACCCCAAATATGAGGTGCGTGCGACATTCCAATTCCTATGGGCCAAAAGGAAGAATTGCACGGACATTCATCGTGAAATTAGTGCTGTGTATGGGGAGCGGGCCATTTCCCAGCAAGGGATCGTAAAGTGGTGTCAGCAATTCGAAGCCGGACGCACGGATATCACGGACGAATATCGTGAAAGCAGGCCCGCAACATAAAGCGATTAAAGAGAAGCGCCGGGGGGAAATTGAGCGCCGGTGTGATCTTGTTGCACGATAACACAACACCTCACAAGGCCCGCCAAACGAGCGAACTGCTGCAGCGTTTCAAGTGGAGGTCTGGCAACATCCACCCTACAGTGCCGACCTAGCGCCATGTGAATTTCATCTGTTCGGTAAGCTCAAAACAGAGCTTGGTGGTCGACGTTTCCAGACCGATGAGGAGGTGAAGGCCGCTGTCTCCGTAAGGTTGCAGAACGCTGGAGGAACTTTCCATGCAGCTGGCATCGACAAGTTGGTTGTTGCGTTCGCAGAAATGTTTGGAGTCTCTTGGAAACTATGTGGAAAAGTGACGTTACATTGGATGTCGTTATAGGCGTGTTGCTGTTGTATAGGTGGTGTAATAAATGGCCATAACTGGGAAGTGCAACTTACTTTTTGATCTGCCCTCGTATTTATAGAAAAAATGTTTAAAATATGTATTTACATTAACAAAATATTTATTTACCGAAAAATCCGAGCCCTAATAATAACATACTGTCTGTGGTTAACAAGAAAACAATGAAACTGTCGTTGAAGCATGCTCATTAGGTAGTAACAGCATAGGAGACTTGGACGGATCACCAGTTCCTACCTAGGCGATACTCCTTAACCTCAAAACCATGCATGGAGTGCTGTTACGCGAGAACACGTGCACGGTGGAAAAAGACTGCAATTTACTTCACACAGTTCTATTTAGGTAGCATTTATTTTAATGGTATTATGTTCTTTATTGTTGTTGCATTTATTTTTCGTGGAATTAAGAGACAGAGTCCTTTATTTAACCCAAGTTCACATATAAAATACCAATGTTACAAGTGTTGCTTCTGAGTTTAAAATCATACACACATTTTTAAATACTAAAAGCTACAATAAACCTAAAAAGATAAAATTATATAAAACTCCAGAAATCTAAAAATAGATATGCACAGTAAAGCTGTATACTGAGGAGTGAGAGGAGTATCTCAAGTTGAAACGTTTTGCTAGCCCCTAACTGTTGGGTGATAAATGTAACTGTTTACCTTTGCCTAAGCTATGTTGTTTTAATGGGCGCCAAGACCTCAATGCAATGTTGAAATCTAAATTTGTATTTAACAACGTCTAGCTCTGGCAGAACACATTCAAGACACTATTCACTCAGATCGTGGTATGATTTGATCATTAACCCAACAAACAATTGTATCAGGAGAAGGAATTGGTCTATATCTAATGCTACCTACTGAAAGCAAAGATTGCATTGTAAAAGAAATGAATTTATTATATAAAACAAGTATAGCAAAATTAATAATAATAATAAGTACAAAATTTAAATTGGAGCGTTGCGATTTGAATATTACCGATAGAAAATTACGTGAAAACGGAGTCTGATAAATTGATTTTACTCTTATTTCCAAGCTATGAAGTTACTGAAATATGAAATGTAAAACAAAGAAAAATGAGAGATTGCGTATTTCTGCATCATTTGCGCTTACCATTGGAAATTGCCAAGGCATTTCCCTCGTACTTGCTGATGCTGTGAGCTTCCCACAGTCTCCTGGACGTCGTCATCTCCGTCGGAATTTGATGATATTCTGGTAGATTAGATAATTCTATGGTCCGTACCTCGGACCCAAACACTCGTACAACCGCACTGGTTAAGTTTTGCAAAAGTTAGTCTTCAACTCCACTGAACATCGGAGCGACACGCACTTCCAACCTTACTCCGCAAGTTCTACACAGATAGTCCTCGTTTCACGGCGCGTCGAACTATATATGCACCTGTTGGCTCCCCCACCATGGTACCGACATCTAGCTTACGTCGTCCTCACTGATTGGCTGAGCACGCCGCCAGTTCCCCTCCTCTGCCTCATTACACTCGGCGCGCGAGAGGGAGAAGTCGATTTCCGTTCCAACAATTCGTCTTTTCTAGACCTTGCGACCCAGCCTTGCGTAATACTTCTCGACAGGAATCAGCTTGTATTCGAATTCCCAGTGAGTCATGTCTCTCAAATACCCTAACTGACAAAACTCCGTAAAATTCCGTAATCACATAATTTTCTATAATATTGTCGTTCGTAATAATTTGCTTGATAGCGTTTTCTAAGACATAGAAAACCTATCTGAATGTTAATAATTTTTATAAAATGCTCCGAAAATACCTTAATAATAATTATAATAAATTAATAATAATAATAAATTACCATGAAAAATTCTCTTGGCTGAACAATTTGCCGCGTAAATAAATATAGAATGGCTTCCTACTGACTTATGCCAGTTGCATAAAACCCCTCGAAAAACACGTTACAAAGTCTGGCACAATGCTCTGATTCAGAGCCTTCTTAACTATTAGTCGAAACTTCCGTGTCCGAGGCGTGGTCACTCTCTTCTGTGTAATTGAAATTTCCTCTTCTGAAGATGACAATTCAATCCCATATTCATTGTCTTCGTGAAAAAATCTCTTCGTGGCAACACATTGCTGTCTCAATAAAACTATATTTTATCTTTCTTCCTTTTCAACACCATCAGGCAAGCAATTTATCCTATTTACTTCTTCTGGATTCATTTCATATCACTACCATACGTAAATTGGAGCGAGTCACTGAAAACTTATCATACACAGCTCAGTACAGTATAGCACAGCACTACACGCCCACGGTGGAAAGCACCGCACGATAACTCAGTCCACAGAGACAACAGATAGAGAACTGGAAGGTGAATGTTGTAATAAGTCGAATGCTGGAGGCCGGAACTAGGATAAGGTGACGGGATGCCCATCAAGCAACTCTTCACTGGACTGTAGCACAAAACATATATCTGCGGTCGAAAAGCTGCAGCGCATGTACTCGCGGGTTAAGTGCAGTTGCGGTGTGCAGGCAGTTTCTACACATAATTCCAAGTAGTGACACGACTTTCAATTTATCAGCACCGTTTCAGAAGAAAGTGAATCTTCTCAATGTGAAGACAGTGAAACAAAGTAAAATTTTTATCCTTTTTTCCTTTACTTTTTGCTGTAAGTCGACTCACAATCAATATGTTTTGGTAAATATAACTTCTTGTGTGTGTTGAGATGATAAAACTTCATTTTAATTACAGTTTTTCAGTCAACATTCATTTCCAAACCATTTTTATCACATTAGCAGGAACAAGGGCTATATTTTTGTGCACGTAAAACTATCAGTATAAGTTGATTTTATCTTGGTTAAAGCATACAGTAAGTGGACAAGGATGCAAAAGCTACATTTCTAATTGTGGTTAAGACACTTTTTTTAAAATTGACTTAATACTAGCGATGGGTCGATACCAGTTTTTCTCGATACTCGATACAGTAAACATTTCAAGTTTCAATAAATAGATAAAAATAAAAGGTGGAGCAACTGCATATTATCAATTAATTTAAATAAGCAAACACATTTAATGGGACAAAATTTAATATCATCAGTATAAGCATATTTAAGATCAACATAAAAATTGTAATGAATTTTTTAACAATCCACTTTCACAAGTTTTTGTACAAGAATAATAGCATTCTCACCCTTTCGGGGTCAAGTGTTGTTCTTCTGTCTCATATGAGTACTGCTTTGCTAAATAGTCATTCAGAGAAAACTGTTGCTGGTGGTATGAACAAATATTTCTCACCGATTTTTTTTTTACATTTGGACATTTTGAATTTGTTTTCCAGTAATCCAATGCACTAGAAAGGAGGTGACTGATCGTATTTGAGATATGCTGGGATTTCTGCATGGGAACTGTTAACTGGCAGTGAATTTAACAAATTATTTTCTTACATAATGTTGCTGTGCGGGTATCATATTCCTGGCAATATCTTGGGCTTTGAAGTATGCAACATCTAAAATATAGACAAAGTTCGTGAACGATCGATTTTTAAGAACAATAGTCAATATAACATGGCTATTCCAACATATCTGAAAATCTGGAATGAAAAATTTAAAAGCTTATCTCATGATTTTGGATCCAGGACATTCTTGTTGGTTAGCAAGGTTCACCAATCAGTCTTTAGCAGAACTGAGAGCACTGAGACTGAGAAAAAAGTATTCTTTAAAGCGGGAGTCTTAACAGCATTGCAATGGAACATATTTCAGTGTCTACAATGGATTTATACCTCACGTTCATTTCATCCAGCAATGATAGTCGAACAATCACAATTCCCGATCCACATTCTGATGGCTTTTCCAGTTCAGAAATAGCACTGTTCATACTGAGGATGAACTTACGGTGAGTGTTACTTGATCAAAAATCCCATTGCAATACTGTAAGATTCACTGATAAGGAGG
Organism: Meconema thalassinum; assembly: GCA_946902985.2. Taxonomy (NCBI): domain Eukaryota; kingdom Metazoa; phylum Arthropoda; class Insecta; order Orthoptera; family Tettigoniidae; genus Meconema; species Meconema thalassinum. The sequence goes on along the minus strand of OX336389.2, from coordinate 880,846,981 downwards.
GATCAAAGGATGCTGCTGAAGTTATTGCAGCATATGTAGAGTGGAATTCGATCGCGTAGGTTCATCCTGAATCAATCGATGTTGTGGTAGAGAAAATTACTTCTGTGCAGCTATCAGAAACCGGGTGGATTTTGAGTATTTGAAATTCCCAAGTTTCCTAAATGACGAAATGAGAATGAATATTTTTGAAATGGAAAAGTCCATGTTTCAAAACAAGTTGGAATTTTTGAACTAGACATGACAGGTGGGGAAAGTTTCCTAACGTCATAGCATTTACAACATTGCGACAGTTATCGTGAATCTTGGCCATTAATTTATCACTTCTCCAGTTTTCTTTAAAAAGTTTGTAATATTTTCACCAGTGTGGCTCACTTCTCCAAATGGTTTCACATCATTGCAAATATGTTTAAGGTTATAGTCCCTAGTCCACAAAATGAACAGTGACATAAATAATCATTGAAAATTGTTGATGTCCACATATCCGTCGTAACAGCTACGCTATTTGCATTATGTAGCTCTTTTTTACACTTCTTTTTACTTCTTCGTACGGTTCTGGAATGAATTGATTAGATGTGTGCTTATGAGCACGCAGATTATATCTAGGTTCAAGGTGCTTAATCAACTCATCAAATCCTTCACAATGTATACCATTGTTGCACCTTTTCTGGTAATTGTCTTTGACTGACCATCACTTGGTTTAAGCACAGATTTATTGTCCATAAATGATTTAAGTGTAGGTTGAGAGGGTGGTGATGATGATGATCATGATGATGATGATGATGTCGATGATGATGTCGATGCTGTTGATAATGAGGATGACTGTGGAAGAAGAGTCACAGACTCATTTACTGTTGCTTCAGGAGTTTAAATTCCACTTGCACGGAACTCTTTATGAGAGGTTCTGAAAAAGTAATTTTATACACTCATGTGACATGCTTTTGTTTAGGTTACTAGTGTTGTGAGATTTTCAACCATGCGAAAAACTCTTTCTACAAATGCATCAAGTGGTGCGATTAACACAATGAGGGTCTATCTGAAAATAGTTCCACACTTCATTCATAATGAATTTTAATAAAATATAATATAAAATATTGATATTGATGATATTGATTCAATATACTTGATATGGTACCACGAAAAAAAAAACAGTCTTCTGTCACATGGAGGTAGCAACTGTACCAGCAAGCAACGTTATTTACTTATTATAAAAACATACCAAAATAGATTGCCTACGATTGAATAATATAATCATGTCACATGCTTTTTGCCAGAAATGCTCTAATTTAATTTGTCAAAAAGTTTCTTGTAGGCGGTTTCATTTCTTCCACAAGATGACGAATGTAATTTCTACTCTTAGAAAATCATACAAAAGCACACCCTAGAAAATCCAACTCAACATGCTATTAGTCACGTTCTATTGGACTAGTACACAACTTCAAGAGAAAACCTAGACTCAAGCATCCAGTCTCCAACTTTTATGGCAGTGTAATATTTCCACATTATATCGTTTATGTGATAATCGACGGATATACATTTAATTCACTCGTCTAAATCAATTAAGAGATGGAAGGAAATATTGTTCTAATGTAAAGAGTTAGGATGTAGTAAGGTCGTGACAGGAAACTTGGGCAATTTCGTGAGATTCAAACTACGTCGAGAGGTGAAAGGCATTTCTGGGAACGAAGGATCGGCTTTAATTTCAACAGTGTGTCTTACCCACTGACATACATTCTAAGAACCGATTTAGAAATGGCGTGGCCTGATTCTGGGAACGAAGGGGTGTAGGCATTTCTACGAATTTAAAGCAGAAGAGACGCTAGATCCATGTGCTGGAGACAGCGAATAGCACAACAGACTTGTACGTCAGAACAAGGGGTGGGAGTATTGGCCCACGATGCTTCTTGGTGATTGGAGGAGAAGGCAGAAGAGGAGGTGGTAATTTGGTATGATATATACAGGGTTATTTAGCTAAGAGGGCCACCTCTACGGAACCGCTGAAGATATCAGACATTTTATTTTCATATTCTTAAATCGTATTTAGGGACTCGTAAAACACGGTCCATTCTGTCCCCAGCACATGCTCGTTTACCGAGAAACTGGTAGCAAATTAATTTTTTAAACAGACTGTACTAATTTCACCCAATAAACAACCAAGAATCGAGTGGTGAATTCAGTGATTTGCTTATTTTGCAAATCCGACGAATACTTTTTGAGATATTAAAGGTTTCCATGTGTGTCAGCATTAGGCAGAAAGAGATGCGCCAGCCGCTGGAATGCCAGTCTCTTATGTACAGTGAAATTGCAAAAATTAAGAGGGAATCGAGATATATACCTTCAACATCCGCCAAATTCAAAGCTTTATTTGCTGGTTAGCTTCACAAAATATTTAATCATTCCGTGTTGTCTTTGATCCCATGTATTAGAAGGTTCACTCAAACTAATGCTATGTTCTCGTGTTACGCAGGTTATATTTGCATCAGAGTAGAAATGAATGGAATTGTTCAAACGTTAGTTGTATCTTGAGAATCACCTGTTAATGGAGGTATTACAATGTTGTGATGCCATATCATCAGACTTATCCTGTTACATGCACTTACAAATTTAATGCACATGTTGATTCTTTCATTTAGATGTAACTGGAAATGTATTGAGTGCTTTAATTATTGAGATACTTGAGATATTTTATCATAAAATATAACCAACTCATATGGACCCTATACTGTTATAAGAAAGCTATGGTATTGAATTAAGAGTAAGAAAGAAGGTTCTTCCTGACCACATCTCATCTTTATTCCTACTGTTTAAGTTTGGATCCCACATAGGGCAATATTAATACCATTAATTTAACAGTCAATCATATATCATTGCATATATATCTTTGAAAGTATTATGTTTTTTAAAAAGAATTTAATGAATAAAGATGTTTTTCTTAAAACAAACAATGATGTTCATAGGCATAACACAAGACAAAATCAAAACATTCATATTTCACACACACACACAAGCATATATCAAAAAGGAACTTTTCACACTGGAGTTAAATTATACAATAAACTACCCCAGTATATAAAACTGGCCCCAAAAATAAAAACCTTTGATAGAATGTTGAAAGCTTATCTGCAGTGCCATTGTTTTTACTCAGTAGTTGAATATTTTAGCGTATAGGAGTGATGGAATCTATAACTATATTTTACTTTTTTAATTTAATTTTAATACCTAGCTGTATGTTGTTGTATTTATAGAATTAAGTTTTCATATTATGATAATAGAGTGAGGTGTAAATAGTTGTGCAATAAGATTGTATCTATTAAGATTTGCTATTATAATAAGTTATAAATAGTTTTAATCTTAGTAATATATACCTGTTAGTTCTTTTATTTTATGCATGTAAATTCTGACGTGTCCTATATCAAAAATGTATTGAATGCATGTATTTGATCAAATGGAATTAATAAAAATCTATCTATCTATCTATCTATATTATTTCAGTAGTGTAGATCCCTCCTGCGGCACTCACAAGCGACCGACCGTGACAAATGAGCATTCAAATGAAAGAGAATCGACATTAGCAGTGACGAATAGCACTCTAATTTCATAAATATCTATAATTTCATTAAAAATGACTTAAGATAATGTACGAAGTGTGCGATTTGCAGATGCTGTTCTGTAGGAAAATACACTCGATAATTGCTGTCCACTTCACATTTTGGCCGCTGTGACACCTGTTTCACATCATTTTAACAATATGAGGTCTTTCCTTTTATCATTTTTCATGGGTTTCAGAAACAGTAAATCAAAGGAACGAGTACTCAATTCGTATAATATCACAAATATCGAATAACCGGTGAGTGTTATGATGATCCAGTTTTCAGTGATTGCCTTCTTAAGTTGGGAACGTAGAACTTGGAATTCTAACTGAAATGTAAATAGGCTATAATCATTTGGTTGAAATAAGAACATAACGACCTTTCTCCTTAAGTCTCCCATTATAAACCTATTGGGGAAAGTGAGGTTTATGAACATGCGAGATTTCTCGCAAGGGTCCACTAGTATCTTAAAATAAGCAAACTGCAACTGACATTGCAGATTTTTACAGTTACTCAACCTGGGATTTTCAGCTTCAAGAGAGATGTTCAAGAGAGGCGGGGTCCTTGAGACCGCTTTAAAATATGCTATTTGCGGCAATACATTTTTATTTTATTTTTAGAATAAAAATTGCAGAATTACTGAAGTATCGAAAATGTATCAAGAGAGTTTTCTGAAGTATCGCTCAATGACAATACCATGCAAGTATTGCAAGTATAGAGGACCCATCCCTATTCTTTCATATTATGATCACTAGCGGAAATGGTGTGCTTAACCACATATATATTTTCCATTTTTCTTTTGTAGTTAAATATTCTGTTACCAAAGTCCAAATTAATTTTTCAGTAAGCTTAATCATACACGGACAAGATGAAACATTCCTTCGGAGCTTCAAACTTCTATTTTTCCACCAACTGACTCCTGGTTATTCAAACATAATACGGAGGTCGCGTCATAAGTCATGGCAAATATTTTTTTCCCCACGAACAGGAGACAACACGAAAAATCTACGATATGCATTTGGAAACGTACGGAATGTTCTTGCGAAGGATGCCACTAGATGGTGTATGTAAACAACAGTGTGGCTCCCCAAGTTCAGTGTGTGAGCGAGAGCGTCACACAATGAAGGTCAACAAGCAGGAGAAACGATCGTATATTAATATCGCAGTTCTCCGCGGCCAAAATGCACACCAATGCCATGCAGAGCTGCGGGAAGCATTAGGTGTGCATGCCACGCCCTATGGAACAGTGGCGAGGAGGGTACAGACGTTCAAACTGGGTAGAGTATCAACTGCCGATTTGCCTCGCCCAGGCCGCCCTGTGTCCACAGCAACGAGCTTAAACATTACTATAGAGAGGCAGGAGCGCCGCAAGACTGAAGCTACTTGAAACTGTGTCCGCCATTTTCTCTGGAGTCAAGGGAAAGGGGGAGGAGCTATGGCATATGTTGAAGTATCAGAGCAGGGCCTGTTGGAACATTAATAAGAAATATATTTACGACAAATTATGAAGTCCAATCACTTCTTAAACATTCCGAACAGTTTCAAGTTACAGCAATAGTGCTGTAGGCTATTTACACTGCACAATTGTAAATACAGTCCCTTAAATAGAATCAGCTTTGTTAAAACTTGTCTCACTTGCCGTCCTCTCATTCGAGAGGACTTTCCTCTGAGTGCATGATATACTCTGCAAGTGAAGTAATACTTCAATATATGCCTTATCAGCTTCACATAATGCGATTCTTCACATGGTTCTACTGCATTGAATAGGTGTTCAAAGGAAGAGAACAAACATCAGTTTAACCTTGTAAATACCTTGGTCTCTAGTTTGAGCAAGATATTTTAGCAGTTTTTGTCCATGATATGTGCATTACTCCTGAAAACACATTCTGCTGTCTTACACAAATATTTCAAATCATCGGATGGATATACAATGAGTTGCTCACATCTTAGCATTTTATGAAACCACACTTTGCGTCATTGCTCATTGTCAGTAGAACATCTAAGCATTCCACACATTTGATTTTCTTCGACACATTTCTTACAACGCTACCTGCAACATATTCTACCACTTGATCACTGAAAATGGAAAGGGTTTCAAAACACTCTACATAGTCAAGTTCATTTAGGCCTACATCAACATTAATTACAATAGGATGCATAATGGGAGGACTTAGGCTTAGACTATTATCTGTCTTCACATTAGCTTTAGGGGAAGGATCAATTTGAGCAATTAAGCATTTCCTATATGCAGCTTTGAATTCTAAGGCATTGGGATTGTTTCAGTATTTTTCAACGGGAATCTGGAACAAAAACAATTCCTTCTGTTACGGTACCATTACGAATATATATCGTATACCGTATAGGCCTGTATCAGACATTAATAGAAAGCAATGGAGACCAGATGTTCTGGAAAATTGATAGTAACATCCTTACTGTATCCGTGCAGTGAAATATATTAGTAGCACAATTAGGCTATACTTATGTAAAATAGGATATATCCGTTGTTTTATTGCTTCGATTAGTACAGCCGTACGCTGAACATACAGCAGGCATCGCTGCGGAAATTAATATGCAGTAGATTTCAACCTAGTAACACAAACGACAATAGAAATCAAATTCACTGAAGTCTTCCCTCGCAATCAGCTGACTGGATGTTTTGACTTTATGACTACGGAAAACATGGCGGACGTTCTTACCAATATCTTCCGCTAAGAGCGCTGTGAGCGGTCCCTTAGCCTCTCTATAGTATCTTTAAAGCTCGTTGGTCCACAGACAAAGATGTACGGATAATGGTGATCGATCAGTGTTTATAGGAGGAGAGGCGCTGGACTATAGCGGAATTGCAAGAACAAACAGCAATAGCAGCAGCAACAACACAGTGCATTTTACACAAGGACCTACAGATGCGTAAAATGTGTGCAAAGTGGGAGCCACTTCACTTAACGGAGGTACAGAAGTGGACTCGTTACGAAACATGTCGCATCAATATAGAGATGTTTCAGCAGGAAGGATGAGCCATGTTGAATCACATTATTGCAGTCGATGAAACATGGGCACGTGCTTATGAATCTGAACTGAAGAGACAGTCAAGTGAATGGCGTAGTCAGGGGTCACCACGGAGACAAGGTTCGACAAAATCTCTCGCCCAATAAGGTTATGGTCATCCTGGCATACGATATTCAAGGTTTTTTTTGTGCGTCATCCAGTGCATGAGGGGCACACTGTCAATGCAGTGTAATTCCTTTGTTGTACCAATTGCACCATGCAGTACGAACCAAACGTCCTAATCGTTTGGACGATGCCATAATCTTATACGATAACGCGACAGCTCACACAGCAGCCATCATTCAGCGTTGCTTACAACGGTGGGGATGGGAGGTTCTTCCACACCCGCCTTATTCACCTGATCTGAGCCCATGTGACTAAGATCTAATCCCCAAAGTCAAGAAGCCACTACCTGGATGACGGTTTGCTAACAAAGAAGACATCGTAACAGCATTTCGGAGGGAGGTATTAACACGTTAGCGATACACACTCAGCGAATGGTATGCAGCGCCTGCCCCACCGCTGGCAATGCACATTAGACACCTTGAGGGATTATTTTGAAGGTCTGTAACCAGTGGAGACGTGTCCTTTGTATGTAGCAGGGCCGTGCAATGGGCAAGGTGAAGAAGTGCTAGCGAGAAATTTACTCGAGCCGGCCGAGCGTAGCCCTACTCGGTCCATTTCTGAGCAGTGCAGCACGACAGCACACTAGCACTGCAGCTCTTAGTCGCACAAGCACTGTCCATTTGACCGGGTACTGAAGTACGTTTAGTACTGAGCGCGGAGCCTAGACACTAGGCGCACCAGAGCCAACATTGTGTCATATGCGTGAGGTCTGCCGTGCTCATAACGTGGGGAGGACAAAAATAGCATAGTGGGAGAGTCACACATTAATGAATCAAACCGAAGACATATAAAACATGATATTTGGACACACATGAACCAGATCTGCAGCAAGGATACATAAATTTGCATACTTTTTGGGTGATGTAGCAGGTGCAGCGAGATATTCTTCTTCCTCTTCGGCTTTTCCCAATTAATTGGGGTCACCGGAGCCAACCAGGCTCATTTTGGTTTTGGCCGGGGATTTAAGGCCTGACGCCACGTGATTTTTCAGGTGAAAATTCCACCCCGCTGTCACCGGGATTCGAACCCCGGTCGTCCGGGTGAAAGGCGAGTAGCTAAGCCACTGCGCCTTCACGCTCCCCAATAGTGAAATGAAAATCCACAGCCTGCTTCCAGTCTCCGACCGGGTCAGGAATGGAATGAATGAAGCCCCTATCTAGCGGCGAGGATATGAACTGTGCCGGCTGCCGAGGCCTGACGCACTCCTCTGGGGCAACGGTTAAATGAATGACAGATGAAATGAAATGATAGTGGAGAGTGTTGCTGGAATGAAATTTTGACAGGGAAAACCGGAGTACCCGGAGAAAAACCTGTCTGCCTCCGTTTTGTCCAGCACAGATCTCACATGGAGTGACCGGGATTTGAACCACGGACCCAGCGGTGAGAGGCCAGCGTGCTGCCGCCTAAGCCACGGAGGCTAAACGCTCCCCAATAGTCCTAAAACAGAATCAGGGGCCGGTATGGAATCAGGAGAGTTAAAATACATTTTTAGCCTACTTTTCACATATTGCAAAAATGAGGAAAAAGTAGACTTATGAGATCGGGCAAATATCTGTCTGCAAAAATGAGGAAAAAGTAGACTTATGAGATCGGGCAAATGTCTGTCTGTCTTTCTGTCTGTCCTCTGGTCTGTCTGTCTGTCTAGCTGTGTGTGTGTGTCCCCCTATCAACTCCTTAACGGCTGCAGCAATCGAAACAAAATTTGGTAGGAGTAAACATCTATACCTGAATATCCCACGGCCATATTTGAAAATGATGTTAGTGCTACCAACTGCTGAAAAATCGCAAACTGAAATTTGAGCTCCATGTTGGATATCATGGAAGGTATAAATGGGAGTTATTTCAAAATTGGCACACGTATAGATAATAATATTGCAGTTTAATTTCCAGGAGGCCATATATGACAGTGTTGCCAAAATGATTATAAGCCTGCTGATAGGTCCAAATTTTAAATGCATATAACTTCTACACTATCACTTGGATTTCAACCAAATTTCGTATGTGCTATGTGTACATAGACAGATATGACTGAGCATATTCTTAAGAGCCACCAGGACCGCCAACTGTTAATAAATGCTTTCATTTTTTTAAAATCCAAATGCCCATATATTAGAAAGTATGCAAGCCGACAGCTTTAAACTATGCACACGTATAGTGCCTGACATTCTGTATTAATTTGGAGTAACTTATATACGTCAGTGCTACCAACATGATTCTAAGCCTGCTGAGAGTTCCAAATTTAGATACATGTAACTTCTATACTATCATTTGGATTTCAACCAAATTTCGTGTGTGATATGTGTACCTTAACAGATATGACTATGCCGATTCTTAAGAGTAACCAGGGCTGCCAACTGTTAATAAATACTGTCTCAATTTTTGTTACCCAAATATCAATATATCAGAAAGTATGAAAGCCAATAGCTCTAAACTTTGCACACGTATAGTACTTGGCATTCTAGATTAATTTGGAGTAACTAATATAGGCCTACGCCAGTGCTGCCAACATGATTATTAGCCTACTGATAGGTCCAATTTTAAAATGCATGTAACTTCTATACTAACTAATGGATTTCATTCAAAATTGACACAACAATAGATCATATTATTTCAGATTATTTCTGACCCATACATGTATGTCATTGTTGCCAACATGATTTTACGCGCGCTGTTAGATCCAATGTTTGACTGCATGTAACGTCCATGCTATCCATTGGACTTCAACCAAATTTTGTATTCTGTACCTTAAGAGATGAAACTAAGAATGTATTCAGTCACCAGGGCTGCCAACTCTAGTTCTCTATTAGGCTACATTATGCCAGGTATACAGCATTTCAAACTAATTAGAAATTTCGATATTACCAACTTAATTTCGATATTATTCTAGATAGATCCATATAGATTAATCACTGGCATTAATCTTACATTTTAAGAAAATTAGGCTCTTTAGTTCGTCACGGAACTTCTTGTTAGCCTACTTTTCTCATTTTGCAAAAATGAGGAAAAAGTAGACTTATGAGATCGGGCAAATGTCTGTCTGTCCTCCTGTCTGTCTGTCTGTCCTCCGGTCTGTCTGTCTGTCTAGCTGTGTGGGTGTGTCCCCCTATCAACTCCTAAACGGCTGCAGCAATCGAAACAAAATTTGGTAGGAGTAAACATCTATACCTGAATATCTCAAGGCCATATTTGAAAATGATGTCAGTGCTACCAACTGCTGAAAAATCGCAAATTGAAATTTGAGCTCCATGTTGGATATCATGGAAGGTATGAATGGGAGTTATTTCAAAATTGGCACACGTATAGATAATAATATTGCAGTTTAATTTCCAGGAGGCCATATTGTAACCTTTATGCATCTCTGATTGCATAAATTCTACATATTTATTTCAACAAGATTTTATTCATGTTTCAAAGCCGGTGTGAGAATAGATGTTGCTTGTGGAACAGAGCATTACAAAGGGAGGTTCGTACGTGCCTCAAAGCGACTTTCACCCAGCGCAGACAATGACGGTAGGGAGAGAAAGCTAAACATCTGGATACCACATGCGCTCAGAGACGCGCGAAGGTCCTTCAACTAAGCGGGAAAATGCGCAAATTTCAACGAACACTCACTAGATAAACCCCGCCCATTTGAGAGAAATTGGAGCAGTAATTAAAATACAGAAACAGGAGTTACACCATCGTGTAGGGGAACATACCAGCCTCTCAGAAGTATCGTCAAAATTTAAATTGGATCATTCTGTGATTTTTGCCTGAATTAAAATGAAATCAGGGGGTGGATTTAAAACTACCAATGGCAGCGAGGGACGCGAGACGCGACCAAATCCCGCCGAAATTAAGGAACAATGAAGGAAATTACGGAGCTCATTATATAAGGATCCAGCGATCGGATTTTGGATATAAAGAAGTCATTGAGACATTAGAAATGAGGACGTTCAAAGGAGCTAGTTTGCATATTCATGCGAGTGTTATTATGGAAATAAATTCTAAAAGCTCCCTACTCCAAGTCCCCCTAAGAGAAATCATATAAATAATGGTTGGAGACGCAGCGAAAGCAGTTCTTAATCCGGGCGCTGTAGAGGCGGGAGCCCGCGCTTGTGACCACGAGAATATTAATAAATTTTACAAGTTTTTATAAGTTCTTACTCCGGGCGATGTGGAGGCGGAAGCCTAACCCCGTAACAGTCAGAAAAGTAACATTCTGTACAAGTTTTATAAGTAGAAGCAGTTATACCTCTGAAATTTGAATATCGCTAAGTATTCGCGAGTGCGAATTAGAACAGTGCATCCCGTAACAGTACGACGCAGTTATAATGATAGGGATAGCCGCACGAGCTATTAGTAGCTAAATCAGTGATCTAGGAAGCTATTGAACTGTCAGCTGAACTAAGTAGGTTGATGATAGCTATAGGAGATAGGAGCTTCATATGCGAGAACCGTGCATTGTGATAATAATAATAATAATAATTCACAGTGGACCTTTGCTTTGGTGAATTTGGAAGCCGTGTGTAAATTATCCTCCTTGAAAGATGAACCAACTGATCCAGAAGACTGATAACAAGGACCAGAGAATCGACAGGATGTATACGAGATAAGTAAATAATTGTATGGGGCATGTTTGCCATAGCGCATCCCATCATGGGGATCGGATAAGTTTATCTCGATCATAAGCAATTATGATAAAATAGATATTTTAGGCATAGCAGGCATGTTTTGTGTAGATTTGTTTATTTATCAGTAATGATTAGTTTTGTGTGTTTTATAACGTAAAATAGTATTGGAGCATCAAAAATTTTGTTTAAAATATGTTTTGTTTGAGTGTCAGTAATTTTGCTGAGTGCACAATTAAGGGGATAATTGGTTTGAGAGTGCTTATGCACGATATTAACGTAAAAGCTAATATGGGGAAGGTAGCTCGATATTGTGACAAGACCAGTAAGTAACATTGAAACTATGTGACAGTAAGTACGGTAATTGATAATCACACTAAGGCAAAGAAAGGTAAGACAATTGGCTGGATGATAATGAAATATTCAGGAAAGGTTGAGAGTTGATCCTGGGTTGAGCTGAAATTAACAACGGAGGTGATATTCCCGTTTCTACGATGATATAAATGGTAAGTGAAATTAACAACGGAGGTGATATTCCCGTGTTCTACGATGATATAAATGGTAAGTGAAATGATTGAGTTCATTGTCTGATGAGAGTCCGCTTTAGCTCCGTCGGAAAGGTAATTGTACAGCTCGAACCCCAGGTAGTCAAAGAGAGTCTTAAGATGCAGGTAGGGGGCCACGGCCAGCCGCCTGGATTCTAAAAGTAGCAATGAAGGTTATTGCCTGCCCAGCTGGAAAGTGTGGTGAGAGTGTCTGTCACAAGGTCGAGGATGTATTGTTATTCTATGAGGGAAGGTAATCCGGCTTCCCAGGGTTTCTTGTGTACCGCTTTAGGAAGCGACGTCTTGTATTGTCATTATTTTGAGTGCATTCATTATAGTTGTTTGTTTATTAATAATAGCGGGGCACCAGCCGCCGAAGTATTTATTCGATGCTTCATGTATGATGACTTGTTTGTGTACCATAATTAACAGAGTTATGGCTCTGAGAGAATTAATTGTTTTTCAAGTTAAAAGTGCACACATGCCTGTGGCCTAGAATAAGTCTGTTGCCTTCATTGTCTGACTCTTGTGAGGAAAGACGATGATTGTACGAGAAAACATGTCCGAGCTCCCAAAAACCAATTTTGCAAGTTATGAACATGAGTGCGCATAGTTGTTTTGATAGAATGGCTGGGTTATTTAAGCCATAGTTTGATGAACTAAGTCTGTTGACGTTAATTTTTGAACTTGAAGCAGTGGACTGCAGTAAATTAGATTATTTTTCTTTTCCTGGTTTCAGCCAGTGTGATAAATTTACATTTTGCATTTTTTTATGTTGATGATTAGAGTAATTTAAGGGAGTTTATTTCATTGTTTATTGTCTATGGATGGGAGAATGGGAGATGATGTTTTTGTGAATAAAATTATTTTATTAGGAGTTCTCTGACATACTGATTTTAAGTTAAGCCTCCTGTGATCCTCGACGATATTCCTAGGATGTTTAGAATAAGTTAGAGCCACCCCGGACAGATCACAACCCGAGCCAGAGTCGGCATCCTAGAAGAACACTTAAGGGTACAATATATGACAGTGTTGCCAAAATGATTATAAGCCTGCTGATAGGTCCAAATTTTAAATGCATATAACTTCTACACTATCACTTGGATTTCAACCAAATTTCGTATGTGCTATGTGTACATAGACAGATATGACTGAGCATATTCTTAAGAGCCACCAGGACTGCCAACTGTTAATAAATGCTTTCAATTTTTTTAAATCCAAATGCCCATATATTAGAAAGTATGCAGGCCGACAGCTTTAAACTATGCACACGTATAGTGCCTGACATTCTGTATTAATTTGGAGTAACTTATATACGTCAGTGCTACCAACATGATTCTAAGCCTGCTGAGAGTTCCAAATTTAGATACATGTAACTTCTATACTATCATTTGGATTTCAACCAAATTTCGTGTGTTATATGTGTACCTTAACAGATATGACTATGCCGATTCTTAAGAGTAACCAGGGCTGTCAACTGTTAATAAATACTGTCTCAATTTTTGTTACCCTAATATCAATATATCAGAAAGTATGCAAGCCAATAGCTCTAAACTTTGCACACGTATAGTACTTGGCATTCTAGATTAATTTGGAGTAACTAATATAGGCCTACGCCAGTGCTGCCAACATGATTATTAGCCGACTGATAGGTCCAATTTTAAAATGCATGTAACTTCTATACTAACTAATGGATTTCATTCAAAATTGACACAACAATAGATCATATTATTTCAGATTATTTCTGACCCATACATGTATGTCATTGTTGCCAACATGATTTTACGCGCGCTGTTAGATCCAATGTTTGACTGCATGTAACGTCCATGCTATCCATTGGACTTCAACCAAATTTTGTATTCTGTACCTTAAGAGATGAAACTAAGAACGTATTCAGTCACCAGGGCTGCCAACTGTAGTTCTCTATTAGGCTACATTATGCCAGGTATACAGCATTTCGAACTAATTAGAAATTTCGATATTTCCAACTTAATTTCGATATTATTTTAGATAGATCCATATAGATTAATCACTGGCATGAATCTTACATTTTAAGAAAATGTCAAATTCGTCACGGAACTTCTTGTTTTTTAATTTGTTGACATAATGTCACAAACCAGCCGAGGTAGCTAAACACGTTAACATGCATGGTCAGACTACTCCAAACTCGAAACACCACACACAGCCACTCCATACATTACCTCATTAATTTCATTTGTCATTAACTCCTCTCATAAGATTGGCGTCATGAAGGCATCTATCCGCGAAATCATTCCCACAAGGAAACTGTCCCACCACATCCCCTACCTCATAGCAACCGGAATAATTATGGGTAGAACCAAAAACACTACATTAGGACTATAAAACTGTATTTCAATAACAAGATTCTGAATTCACGAAATGACTAGATTGATGCTCTTCAGGGATATGTGAGTTCGAGAAACATGCGTTAGTAAATTCATCAGGATTTTATAAAGAAACATATTCCGTCGCAATCTAAGGTCATTTATGTCTTTTATTATTATATTCAAGTCGCCTCCGTGGTGTAGTGGTCAGCATGATTAGCTGCCACCCAGGAGGTCCGCGGTTCGATTACCAATTCGAAAAGTGGTATGAGGACTGGATTGGGGTCTACTCAGCCTCGGGTGGTCCAAATGAGTAGAGGGGGTTCGACCCCCACCTCAACCATCCTCGAAGTGGTTTTCCGTGGTTTCCCACTTCGTCTTCGGGAAAATACCGGGGTGGTACCTAACGTAAGGCCACGGCTGCCTCCTTCCCTCTTCCTTGCCTAATCCTCCCACTCTTCCCATCTCTTCAACAGGCCCTTGTTCGCTTTTCAGGTGAGGCCGCCCGGGCGACGTGCTAGTCACACTCCCCAGTTGTATCCCCGACTCAGAGTCTCAAGCTCCAGGACACTACCAGTGGCGGTAAAGGTGGGATCCCTCGCTTAGTCCGTGGGAAAAGCCAACCCTGGAGGGTAAACGATAAAAAAAGAAAGAATTCTTATATTCAGCATGGCCTGAAACAATACCTCGTGGAATTTACCTACACATAAGATATACGGCAAAATAAGCAAGAAGACACGAAATCCTTCAAACCATCGTGTTTTAGGACAATATTCATTATTTCAACACTATGGAGACCATGAGTGCTATTCTTTATATAACAATTAGCCTATTTTGCTCTGAAAATTACAAAATATGTTGTCTGTCTTTCTACCAGCTTGTCTGTATTTCTTTCGGTGGAGTGCCTAAAACTGTTTTGTTTGTTAGTTCTTGGAACTATTCGACTTTAGAGTTATGGTACGGTACGCGAACCGTCTTCCTAACTTACCAGGGCCTTGTAATGCCAAAAATACGAAGAAATGTGTACTATTATAGTTCGCCCAGTGTAGAAATTACATGGCATCGTGCAATTGATTGCGCTGACAATGAAAGGGACCACCTTGTGGTGTAGCGGCTAACATTCTTGGCGGTCGCTGGTGGTTCGGGTTTGATTCCCTGCCCTGCCACGAAATTGAATTTCGATTTGGGGTACTGAAATTGTATCGATGATACGTAAGTCATCCAAGCGGTGCTCATTTCGAGGACTTGCGCCAAGCCAGTGGGCACGAGTTTTCTTTTTTATACATTCTTATTCTGCAATTCGAATTGAGAGCACATCACTCCTTAGAGTTGTAAGAATAGCTTCTGTAAAATATTCTCAAAGACCTATGCTACAAGTAGCCCTCTTGAGTTAATCCAATTGCATATGTAGGATGTAGGCTAATCTAGATATGGTATTTAAGACATTTGATTTTCATTGCATTCTAAGTTCTGGGCATACAGTAGGAAAACCTCGAAGCTAATTTTGCAATTTTCAGTGAATGAACATCCAAAGTATAGCAAGCATCATTTGTAGGGAGACTGTACCCAGAGAGAGCAAGCATTGCTTGAAGACATGGTGACATAGTGCGTAATTTGTGCTCGTACAACGAAGGAGGTTGTCAGGACGGTGATGATGATGAAAATGGTGATAACGATGAAGACGGTGATTAATTAGTTAGGAACCAAGGGAATATAAATAACCGATACTTAAGACTGAAGCGGATCTATGGTAAACACAAAATGAAATTGCAGGTTGATTGCAAAAGTACAGAAACTATCCAATCACCATATTTTATGGAGATTGACTAATCCAGAAGTAGACATGAAAGGGAGTAGCCTAGTACAAATAGGTGGAAGCAAAGGATGCTCTTGTGTGAGACCTCCATGGGCGTAGCCAGGACTCTGTATACTGCAAACACTGTGGAGTGCCTGATACCCCAGCTCACGTTCAAAAAACATAATTAAGAAGGGGATTTACTACAAAAGTTAGGAATCACCGAAATAGATCTAAGATGCAGCTGTAACATTTCAGAAATGTTACGCGATCCATGTTTTTGTGTCTTTCTCGTGTTAGAAGCAAAAATACAATGGGCATAATAATTGTTATTGGCCATAAGAAGGATACAAGATTTATGCTGGACCCCACCATCAGATGTGAATTAACCTTCGGCATAACAAAACAGGGTAGTTTAGAGAAAACGATAGGCTTCAAAGAGAAGTGAAAGCTTGTTGTACGTTTCGAATAAGCGAGAGGTTCAACATTAACATTTTTAAATCACTCATCAAGTTTCGGTATGCCTAAGTATAAATGACCTAATTTTGCTATCAATGAAACCATTCAATAATAGAGAATTCATCTTCAATGTACTCGGGAACTGTATGAGACGTAGTCTATTGGTACCCAATAACATTTTATTGCTAATATTAATAGTATAATAATAATAATAATAATTTTTTTTATTTAGTCAATTTACCCTCTAGGTTGGTGGTTCCCAAGGACTCAGCGAGGGAACTCACCACTACCGCCTCTATGGGCAGTGTCCTGGAGCTTGGAACATCTGGTCGGGATGGATACTACTGGGGAGGTGTGATCAGCACTTCGCCCAGGCGGCCTCACCTGCAAAGCGAACAGGGGCCTCATGAGGGATGGGAAGGGATGGAAGATTGGGATGGATAGGCTAGGAAGAGGAAAGGAGGCGGCCGTGGCCTTACAGTAGGTACCATCCCGGCATTTGCCCGAAGACGAAGTGGGAAACCACGGAAAACCACTTCGAGGATGGCTGAGGTGGGAATCGAACCCCCTCCACTCATTTGGACCACCCGAGGCTGAGTAGACCCCGTTCCAGTCCTCATACCACTTTTCAAATTTCGTGGCAGAGCCAGGAATCGAACCCAGGACCTCCGGAGCGGCAGCTAACCATGCTGACCGCTACGCTACGGAGGCGACCATAATAATAATAATAATAATAATAATAATAATAATAATAATAATAATAATATGAAGGGAAGATAAGAACGGCTTTACGAAACCATGTCGGTACGGGCTGGCCGTGCGCGCCTGAACTGACGAGTTCCAGCGTAGCCAGTGCTGACAGTGTGAGGCTAGGTCATACGGCCCTAAAAGCACTTGCCAGGCTTGCAGGGCACTACGCCATACTATACACAGCTCGCTCGCACATGTAACGAGCGGCAGGTGGGGAAAGGCAAGGACATGACGTCACGCGCTTGTGGCTTACTTCTTAGACTGCCCGTAAGGGAGCAGCAGGATAGAACATACTACAGGCACTAGCTACGCAGGGCCCTGGTATGTAGTCTTGTGTATTTGCTATCTATATCATAATAAAACAATGTTTACCAATGGGCTGTGTTCTATCACTTACCTACGAGCATCTCCTGACGTCAGAATTTATCTTCAGGCACTATGCATACGTACATGCCCATTATTTCCAAATGCATATCGTAGATTTTCCGTGTTGCCTCCTGTTCGCGAGAAAAAAAAATTGTTGCCATAACTTATGACTCGACCCTCGTATTAATTTCAAAACTTACTTTTATGTCCAGTACTTCCGAGTTGAATGTAATTTCCCCCAAGTTACTGAATGCCACCAAAGTCTTTCAGAAGCTTGTTTTGACTTACATGCTTATGTACTACAGAAGATTCAAATATTAGAAACATTTTTCAGTGTTGCCTAAGCAAACTATTAGTAGAAGCTTTTCAGTCTGTTAACATGAGCATGCCAGATTAGATTGGGCGGAGAGTTACAATTATTAATTTCGTAGTGTCTGAAATAAATACATGACTTATTTATATATACTTAAAAAAACACTTCTCAGACAAATGAGGAAGTGTTTTATGAAGTATATTTATTTCAGGCCTTCGGAAATGAATTGTAACACACCGCCAAATCCACACGTGTTGACTGACTGAAAAGCTTCTACTAAAGATATACTACATTAGAGCCTTGCTGGAACCACCAGCAAGACTGTTCTTCCCGTGCCAATTGTTCCCCCAACTACCTCAAAATGTTAAGACTTTTTTCTTAACTTATTGATTTTTTTTTATTTTTTTTTTAGCGTATGGCTTTTAGTGCCGGGAGTGTCCGAGGACATGTTCGGCTCGCCAGTTTTGTAGCTGCTTCGAGACGGACACCCAATGGGTGAGCTACAAGTACTGTTGGGGAGGAAAGTGGGAATGTAAGGTCGAGGAGTTGGAAGGTAGCGGCTGTGGCCTATAGTTAGGGACCAACCCCGGCATTTGCCTGGAAAGAAGATGGGAAACCACAGAAGACCATTTATTAACTTATTGAATAAATGATAGGTATTGCTCGGTTCCAAGCTCTGTGAACTTGCGGGGTGAGGTGACATGGGGACAGGAAGAGAAGGACCTGTCAACAGCCAGTCGTGTTATCTGGAATTCCTATCTATTGCATTAATGCTAACATAGGGCCGTTGCCTAAACCACTGTGGTGTTGCGAATGACTTGAGTGAGTCACCGACCAATGCATTTGGTTGTTACTATGCACAGTCCAGAATCCCCCACATCAATCCACATCGTCCGCGATCCACATTCCTCTCAGGTTCACGGAGCTTGGACTCTAGCAATAAAGGACCCATTATTTATGTAGAATACTTGCAACAAATCTTTGGCACACACCGTATTGACATCTCAATACGCATGCAAGCAGGAAAATATTGTGCAAGTTCACCAGTCCACTTAAATCAAACCACAAACTATTGGAGACAGAGGTATGATTTTGGTGTATCTTATGCCTAAGATTCACAAAACCACTTACCAATCGCACAAGACACTGGAACCTTATATGTTCTTTCTGTTATTAACGTCAGGGAACATGAAAACACAAACATGGTGTGCTGATATCAACAGTAACTTTAACCCATTCAATGCCACCACACGGCATAGCCATGTGTATTAAATCACTCGCCACAACAACAGCGAGCTGCAGTAAATATGGAGATCGGAGGTTCGAACCGCGGTGCTGACAGCGGCTATCCTGTGTATGGTTTATCCACACTCCCCCCCCAGGTAAATGCCGACATTATACCTTGTTTCTAAGTCCCAGGACACCTACCCCATCCCCGACCCAAATAACCACAGCTGCACACACAAGTTGTCAAGGTAAGTTTGACAACTTACCTTTCGTTTCGCATTAATTTCTTACGACTACAATGCAACAAGTGTACATGTGCTCTATCATAGAACCACATCGTAATTCAGAAAATGGGACTATACAGAATGATTTAAATGAAAGTGCCTATCTTATAAAAGACACTTGATATACTAAGACTCTAGGAATTCATTATTTTAGAGATCCGCTCACAATAATGAAAATTTTAAATTTTTAATGTGTTTTAATTAATGAATTTGTGCATATTTTAGATAATATCATGTTTTAAATGTCCTTGACTTATTTTCTTATGTTCATAATGTTGTTACCAGCAATATAGTCTTCATCAATTTTGTATCGTATATACCATAACAGTAATCTCAACAAGAATCTTTTAATGTGTACTTTCATGTATAATTTAGTAATGCCTGTGCTAGCTATTTGTGAATCAAATTGATCAAGATCAGTTTGGATTTCGAATAGGAACAGGAATAAGAGAAGCAATCTTGGCTCTAAGAAAATTTTTGGAAAGGAGGTTGAAGATGAATAGAAGCTCATTCGTGGCGTTTGTAGACATCGAAAAGCCTTACGATAATGTTAGTTGTGACAAACAATTAAAAATTCTTAAAACTACAGGGTCGGACTGGAAAGACCGGAGGATGATACCGAGACTCTATGAAAGACAGATCACGATGGTCGATATTGGAGGATGTATTCAGATAGCAAAAATCAGAAAGGGCGTGAGACAGGACTGCTCTCTCTTTAACGTATTCATTGAGGAAGCCATAAAGAGGTTTAAAGCAAATACGAAATGAGTAAAAATAAATGGGCATCAAATTCAATGTATTAGATTTGCAGATGACATAGCAATTTTTTAGCGGACTCCAAGAAGATGTTGTCCAGAATGTTAAATGAATCGTCATCAGCATTGTCAAAGTTATATTTGAACATTAATGCTAAGAAGACCAAGGTGTTAGTAGTGAGTAAACATTCTGAGAGTATTCACACAAACATTAAGCTTACTTACAAGTTAGTGGAACAAGCCACCAGTTTCTCTTATTTGGGAAGTCTAATCACCAATGACAACAGGTGTAGTAAAGAGATTAGAAGGCGGATAGCGCTCACAAAACAGGCATTCAATAATAAGAAAAATATTTTGATTAATGCAAATTTGGATATTGCAATTAGAAAGAAATTTGTCATGTCCTTTGTGTGGAGTGTGCTTCTGTATGGATGTGAATCTTGGACGATCCGAGGTAAGGATGGAAGCGACTTGAAGTGTTTGACATGTGGGTCTGGCGGAGAATGGATTGAAAAGAGGACTATCAGCATCCTGCAAGAAATTCAAGGGAAAAGAGAACTGAGACCAACGACCTATAAAAGAAAAGCTAAAGTCACAGGCCACATAACTCTTTCCTAACTAATCTCCTAGAAGGAAAAAATCACAGGAAAGAAAGGCCGAGGTCGACAGAGAAAATGTTTCCCGCAAGACATCACACTAACTCTTCATTATGGTTCCTACTGTGAGATGAAACGAGATGCTGAAGACAGAGAGCATTGGCTGCGGAGACAAGGCCTTTAGAAGTTGATGATGTGCCAGCTATTAATGTTATTCTTTAGTATTGGCTGAAGAAGGGGCCAAACTTCAAACTTGACAAGGCCTTGAAACATGTCCCACTGAACACAAGTGTGATTTGAAATAAAAGGTATTGATCAGGCGGAATTTTTCATACTTATTGATTAGATTATCAATACGGAACCAGAATGAAACCTCAGAGATACAGAAATCCACCCAAGGGTAATGGGAGAACTCCATCGGCTGCTAAAGGCAATACTGACGGTCGACGAGTATGGCGATTCCTTCAGAAACAAAGATAAAATATAATAAATACAAGAATTCCAGATCTTAAATAAAGTTTGTTCTCTTTTCAGGGTGTCAGATGACTTTAGGTACGATGGGATGAACCATCTGATTATACCATGCAAGGAATGAAGACAATGTGCTGCTTGTCCTTCATGTATACATACCCAGTGTGCTAAGTGTCAGCTGGAGCTTTGTGTCAGCTATTTTGCAAGCTTTCACACAAAATCTTGAATAAAGTGCCCGGAAAGGGCAAAGATTTCAGTGATATTTCGTTATTTTGACATTTTTATGAGAACGAACCGTAAATAGTTTCTTCCTTTAAGAATTTGTGTTCAATTTCGTAAGG
The DNA here is from genome assembly GCA_946902985.2 of Meconema thalassinum. Classification (NCBI taxonomy): domain Eukaryota; kingdom Metazoa; phylum Arthropoda; class Insecta; order Orthoptera; family Tettigoniidae; genus Meconema; species Meconema thalassinum. Next base: position 880,825,366 of record OX336389.2, on the reverse strand, counting down.
GGATTATATGTAGTGCGTTGCCTAAAAGAGACAGCCGTAACCTATATTACTCGTCTTATCTACGATAATTCCAGCTAGACGCCACTGGTCGACAATGATTAAGCACATTATGGAGTGAGGAATATTGAATGCTGCAAGACATCATAAATGTAATCTCATTCATCCAGCACACGTTATCACATCTCTTTGACATTCCGATAAATCAAGATACCTTCCCATGCTACCATGCTACTTCCCTACTTTGGCTCTGCTCTCTCACAGTTTCTCTTTGTGTTTTCTCTCTCTTTCTAGTTGTTGCCCGTCTGGCAGTATGTTCGCTTTTGCGAAGGCACACAGACTGTAATATTATTCATGTGTTCTACTTTTAAGAGTGAGAAAATTTAATCTTTTCTTTTCCACCTTAACCTACATTTGAGCGAGTCCTTGAGTTTTGTGTTGCCTTGTCATGGTCTTCTTTTGACCATTATCTCTTTTCCTCTTTTCTTACCTTTTGTTTCTCAGATGTGGGATTGGCTCTGAAGTGTTTTCCTTAAGAACTGTTTCAGTACATCTACATCTATTTTCACTGTACTGCAAATTTTAATTGGTAGATATGTTGTGTTCAAGAAAATTCCATCTCTTCATCTTCTCTGTGATTGGCTGACACCTTCTACAACCAATCACATTCAAGTTTTGTGATATCTTTACCACGAACTGTATTTAAGCAGAGTTCTTTGGCTTCAGTTTACGCATTCTCCCTTCAAGTTTCGCCGTCATTCTTTGCGTTTGTACGTGCTTGGTCGTCACGGCCGAAGCCATCGACCAAGACTGGACTTGTCGACCTCCTGCTCGACTACAGGTTGAACATGGCAGATTACAGTTCAACATGAACTTTAACTACGTCTAATTGAAGTGCTCTCCAGCATTCAGTTACTTCATCAGCTGGACGAGCTCCACTGACTCCAGCCATCTTTATGGTGTTTGGACTCAAACTCTGTTACAATGTGTGTGTCAACTCTACTACCTAGTCAATCTTTTAACAAGATTGCTTAAATCGCTGCTTTGATGAAATTATAGCTGCTAGAGCTCTCATGTACTCTCCTGGCAAGAATTATTTGCTACGTAATAGTGTTGTGCAACTTCCACATGCTGAAACCAAGATAGGTACATTTCTTGCAGTCAACATCAGATTTCATAACCTTTAACCTTCGGCGGGCGGAACCATATATATATGCTCCTTTTTTGTCCACTACGGGTGGAATCATATGTTCTGATCAAATAGCGCGCTGCAGAGGTCAATGAAGTACACAAAAGTCCTCATAGATGGCAGGAGCTGCTTATTTCAACCTTACTCGCGTGGGGAATCCCCTCAGCATATTGGTAAGGATTTTTTTTTCCTGGTAGTGACAGCTGCTAATTACGTATGTTGTACGATGCAGTATTTTTGTGTCGTGGTATTTGCCGTATTTTGGGGGTTTTGGGATATAATGGCATCTGGAAAACGAGTTAAGTGATGTTGAGATAGTCTCAGTACTTGATTATTCAGATGAAGATTTATCAGATTTTAGTTATAGTGACTCTGAAACGGAAAATTCTTCCTACAGCTCATCTGAGAGCAACAACGACATAAGCGACACAGCTGGTGAGCGAGCAGATGACTGGACAGACGTGAATAATGGGAATCGCGGACCCACAAATACCATCCCCTTACAGAACAATGATCAAGGGCCAATATTACCAAAAAGTTTTGATGTAGACACACACCCTGTAGATTTCTTTTGTTTGTTTTTTGATGATGAAGTAATTAAAGATATTCTTTATGAAACCTTGAATTACGTTTCCGTGGTTTCCAATTTTCAACCCCGGCAAATGCTTGGACGATACCATCTAATAGGCCACGATTGCTTCCTCCTAACTCCTTGTCCAGTTTCACTCATTTTCATCCATTTCACCTTGCATTACCTACTCTTTGTGGTCTGTGTCAGGAAGGGTATCTGGCCGTAAAAACCATTCACCCCGTAAATATTCATCGCATTCCAACCCTGAACCCGTAGAAATGGAATAGTAAGGAATAGACATACAGTGAGCCACAAAATATGAGATCTTCAAGTGCAGTGTCCTTTGTGCCGTTCTTCAATTGACAAAAACAGACACTCCAAATTTTATATAGTCTTCAAACCTCTTCAACGATGGTTCTCCAATCCGGGGAAAGGTATGTAGATACTTTAAAGCATATTTGCATGATTTTAGTAACTTTTGAACAATTTGTATGGAATTTTGTTTTACAAAATAATGTGCCGCCTATAGCCATAAACTACTGCCGCCAGCGAAGGGTTAAATCTTGCTTACCATTTTTCCTTACGGGCTCGGTATGGCCGCTCAAATTTGTGCAAGGCTTTTCAGCATTGCTGCTCAATTTCTCTACATTTAATGGGACTTTCTCCCAAGTCGTTTAACGGGATTTGCTCTAAAGGTACTTACTATTTGATATCAACATTTAATGGAGCTTCCTCCCAAGTTGTTAAATGGGATCTTCTCCCTGTTTCACTTCTTGCTTGTATTAACCCTTAATGGGACTTTCTCCCAACTTGTTATATGAGACCTTTTCTCTATAGTGTTTATTCAAACTATTTGTCAAACTTTATTACTGTTACTGAGGTTATGCTCACATGTTATGGAGGCTGTTGCCATTTGTTCTTCTCTGCCAATAAATTTAACAAACAAAAACAACATGCTCTTCCTAGCTGTTTGCCTAACCTTTTACCACTCTGTTTTCCGTTAACCTTTCAATTTGCTCAACCTGGGGCTTGCCTTTGGGTTCATCTGATACAGGAGGTCATTCCTGCATTGACAGATCCGTACCAAGCAGACTAACCATTCAACTTGTCTCAATTAATCTCACGACAGATACAGGCCTGAGAATTTCCAAGCCAAGTCACGGTGTAGTAGCTCGACAATGGCCTAAAGCTAATAAGTTGCAAGAACATTTTGGCAGGGATGGTTCCACTCTTATTCTGCAATGCACGCTGAAATGGTTTGGCGGTGGATACGCTGGATTCATAGATTGTAGGCTTTTTTTTTTTTCCATTTTACCAACCAATGCTATAAGGGGTTCATGACTGGGATTGTAGGGTCCAAACTGGTTTAAGTTGATGGAGAGCTCCTCAACCTATCCCTAGGCATCTAAGATTGGTTACATGTTGCATTATCAGCGTGTTCAATACCAATGAAAGGGATGCAAGTATATGCAAACCACACATCACAAACCTTCAAACCGACGACAAAGTGGTCCAAAGTACACCTCTGGAACATAACTCAGATTACCATTGTAATGGTCCAAGTCCTCGTGGGGCCTATGACACAAGTTAATAAGCTGGTCTGCAGGACACAACTGAAACCAGAATCTATCTACCCATGCTACTCAACTCCTCTACTGTTCAATTGTTCTCAGCCCCAATGTAAGTCATCAAGGTCAGTGATTACGGATGTGCAACGAGACACAAGTGGACATGAACAATCCTTTCAGAAAAAAGTTGTTGTGAACCTTCATTTAGGTTAGCCTTGAGGTTTCATGCCCAGTAGCCCAGCTGTTGGTCATTACAAGATGCAAAAACCAACATGAAGTCGATATTCCAATCTGAGCGTGACCATCCCGTTTCTCGATTTAATAGAGCAGAAATACCATCAATGCAAATACCAATGGCACTACTGACCTCAAAATAAAAGAATTCTACACAAGTTCCAAAAAATAATTTGGTCCATTCTTCTGACAAACCATTATGCAACATTCAAAGAAAACAATACAAGATGTGCAGCCACGCTTATATACAGTATCGTACATGACTACTCCACTCCAATTAACAACTGTATGGGGTACTGTAGTGCAATCCTCTTGATGGGTCTTCAAAAGTTTTGTTTGCAAGTACAGCCACACAAAAAGGTCCACGAGACCCAACTTTGCCAATAATGAAGATAATGCAAAGCAGTGAAAATACTGTATATTAAGCATGAGAAGCCAACAATAGAAAGGATGAGTGATTTATTAAGAAAAGGACATGGCAGGAAAAAAATCTAGGAGAATAGAGCAAGCAAAAACAAACCTTTCAACACCAAGCCCTCATCAGTGACAGCTGCTCTCAAAATTCAGTTCTTACATTTTCCAGTTCCTACTGTACTGTACTTATTTCGAGTACACCATAATTGGGGTACAGTAATAAAATTGGTCAAAGAAATTCGGCCTAGTCAATACTTTTTGGCTATAGTAATTATTCGAAGATTGTAAAATCATTTGGTACATGTTTCAGGGCTAAAACATCTGCTCCTTTCATAAGCCATAATACATTTGAACAAACCTTATTATTAACACATATAAAGGCATTGATCTATTCACACACTAAAATTCAAAAATATTTTGAAATACTCTTATAAAACACTCATTTTAAAAGGCAATCACACAACACTAAAAAATAACATTTCTTCATTACCGGTAACTAAAGTTTTTGAAGAAAAAACTATATCATCGAATTGTTCATTGTATTCAATTGTAAAAAAACAAGTTTTGAGCAAATGTTAGAATAAATTTCATCACATTGTTGGAGCAATTGATAGAATGTCAGATATATATAATAAAAATGAATCTCTAAATGTGTTGCTAAGTGCAAAACTCGAGAACGGCTGGACCAATTGGGCTAATTTTTTAATTCAAATATTCGTTCAAGTCCGAAGAATGTTTTCATGTTGCTATTGTAACTGGTCTGGTGGCAGTAACCACCACGGGCAGAGTCTAAGTGTGGCAGCAGTAACGTAGTTACAAATAGATGCCACCAATGTGCAGAGACAATCCAAAGACTTTAGTTTTCACCAAGGCTAGCGGTCTCCATGACAGTTTTTGTTTCACTTCTCTACCGACACGTTGATTGTTTTAGTGTGTGTTTCCATAGTCGGACTGCACAGCAACGTGACGAGCGAAATGAAACTGAAGGGATTCGAATCCCATTCATGAAAGACACCCCACTGTAGTTGACTTAGCCATACACTTAGGAAAGGGTCAAAGAGTATATTTCACGCCACAGAACACATTACGAGCTGTTCAACCACCATCTACAACCTTGACCAGTTATTTTGAAATGTGTCAGAATGATTATTACGCACGAACACTGCTATACTCCGAAATGCCAAAATATTACATTTGGAATCAGTCCTTAAAAGAAATTTCAACGACGGAAACGAGCAAAACTAGTTCCAGGTTACCTATATGTTTATTCAACCGATGCAATAGGTCGAAGTTATTCAGTCCAGCAACGATGAGTGTTTTTATTTGCGATTGCTATTAGTGAATGTTCCGAGGACCAACATCATTCCAACATTTACGAACTGTTAATGGTGAATTGTGTGGCTCTTACAGAGAAGTCTGTCTACGTTTGCATCTGTTCGAAAATGAAGCTCATTGGGATCAAACTCTCAATGATGCTGCAATTTATTCACAACCTCATCAAATACGAACATTGTTTTCTACAGTTATATCAACATGCTTCGCATCAAAACCAATTGATTTATGGATAAAATACGAAGATGAAATGTGTGAAGATATCTTGCATCAAGTGCGCATTACAACCGAAAGTCCACAATTACAAATCAGTGAAGAAATGTTCAACGAGGCGTTTATATCAATTGAGAACATGTGCTTGATGATGTCAAACAAAGTATTATCTCGATTACGCATTGCCGCACCAAATCACCCGCTGCACAACGCTAAAATATGTACGATCTCGATGCTTTAAGAGAATCAGTTCTAAAAATCTTCTGCTATTGAATCAACAAAAAAAAGTACAGTATGTATTTGATACTTTTATGAAATTTGTAAATGATGGAACTGGAGGGATTTACTTCTTGGACGCTCCTGGGGGTACAGGAAAAACATTTCTTAATTTCATTGATTTTAGCAAACAAAGATATTGCACTCGCACTTGCTTCATCAGGCATTGCAGCTACAGTGTTGGAAGACAGTCGAACAGCCCATTCAGCGCTAAAACTGCCTTTGAATATGCAAAGCAACGAAACTCCAACCTGCAACATTTCGAAGAACTCTGCAATGGCAAAAGTTTTGCAGCAATGTAAATTGATAGTGTGGGATGAATGCACAATGGCACATAAAAAGTCCTTGGAGGCATTAGACAGAACAATCAAAACCGATTTGGTGGTGCAGTGATTTTGTTAGCAGGAGATTTTCGTCAAACATTGCCAGCGATTCCACGGTCAACGCCAGCTGATGAACTCAATGCATGTTTAAAGTCCTCCATTTTGTGGAAACAGATCAAGATACTAAATTTAAGCAAGAATATGCATGTTGAGTTGCAAAATGATCCAACTGGAGAAATATTTTCAAAACAACATTGGAAATGGCAAATTCCCTTCAGACATTCCTGATAATTTTTGACAGTTTACCGATTCAAAAAACGAACTCATTCAAAAGATGTTCCCAAACGTTGCTCAAAATTACAGAGATCATATTTGGTTGAGCGAACAAGCTATTTTGACTGCCAAAAACATGGATGTAAATTAATTAAATTTCAAAATTCAAAATGAAATTGCCGGTGATTTGAGGACATACAAATCAGTTGATTCTGCTACCAACCAAGATTATATAGTCAACTATCCACCCAAATTTTTGAACTCGCTGGATATGACAGGATTGCCGCCTCACAATCTTCAATTAAAGGTCGGATCGGTTGTCATAATGTTGGGAAATATCAACCAACCACGTCTTTGCAACGGTACACGGCTAGCGGTGAAAAAAATTATTGAAAAACGTGATCAAAGCAACCATTCTAAAGGGAAAGTACAAAGGAGAAGAAGTTTTGATACCACGCATCCCAATGATTCCCACTTACATGCCATTTGAATTTAAACGACCGCAGATTCCAGTGCGGCTTGCTTTCGCTACCATCATCTTTCTTTGTTTACGCGCCAGGTAATCAAACAAAAAGTATTGTTTACCATACAGCATTACAATGAAAATATCATTTAACAGAAGAATTTTCTTTGGAACAGGGCAGTATTATTACATTTGCAAGAAGTATTTCATTATGTGGCGGTACAACACCCTAGAATTGTGTTCATGTGAGGACCACTCTTACACCAGTGAAAACAGCAGTATTTTTGACGGAATTTGATCTTCATAGTTTTGATGGTTGGTTCCTTAGTTTAGACACTGCAACAACACAGTCATGTAGGCCTGTGTACTTTGGGTGTGTGTAGAATCTGTCCGATAACCGGTGTTAATTGTGAAGGCTGTATTAGTGTGTGTTATCTCTTTCTATTCAAGTAAGGACTGCAGGCGATAATTTCAAGTGGTTCCTACTTTTGCTACCATCCACGACACCTAGCTTCCGGACTTGGCTTCTAGATGCCATCGCAGTCAGCACCTGGCAGCGAACGTTGGAACTAATATAGAGTTATCAATTCTACCCTACAAATTTTGGCTTCACGCAAGTGTAGTTAGTGGAAGGTTCTTTTTCATGCCATAAATTTATGGCATGGGACCACCGGCTTTACTTCCCCTCCGAAGGAAGGCGTACTGAGGGATTGTTGACGCTCTTAAAACATCTGACGACTTCGGTCGGGTTTGAACCCACGACCTTGGGTATAGGAGCTGAGCATGCTACCAACTATGCCACCGAAGCCGCCTCATAGTGTTGATTCGAATCTGTGTTTTCTATGATAATTATTTGCCGCGAAGAAAGAAGATTATGTTTTGGCACATTATTTTCATGGCATCAACTTATCTTATTACTCTATTTGCAACGGGGGGATAATTATGGCTCACTGAGGTATTTGAAGGCCTGCCAAACAGTTTCCATCTACGCAACAGTCAGACAGGGTTATTTTTGTGTAGTTATATGCTGAAATCTTTTCGAGCATTTCCTTAGTGAGGAAGATACTAATATTGCAGCTACGGAAAACACCTAGTTCCTTAGTAACTTTTGATACCAGTAGAAAATTAACTCATTTCATGTTGATGATGTAGTGATTTGCATTTTTCTGATTTTTGCGTGCAGTACAGACTGAATTGGAGTTCAATACATTGTCATTTATTTTGACAGAACGACCATCTAGTGTTCCTTAAAAGATATGGCAGAGAGTGACATTTGTTCTGCCAATTTAATAATATCTTTAGTGAGGAAAAAAATTTCATACTGTATTCTGTGAAGAAAACTTAGATGGAATCTCTTCTGAAACACTGTATTGGTCTTCCTTGTAATCATTCCCAAAATGTATCCTTTGATTGAATGGGTAATTAAAGTATATCAGGTTGTTGCCAAAAGACATCCACCTTTCTAGTTTTTTTTAATGGGTCAACTATGTTGAAATCTGTATCAAATAAAGGGGGAAAACCTAAAATTAGAACTATGCTCAAAAACATTATATCTAAAGCATGTTAAATCAAAAATTATTCTTGGGGGAAAAACACTAAGAATTAAGAGAAAATAATTTATTAGAGAAAAACTTACTTATATCTGTCCAATTTGGAATGCCATGTGTGAAAATGATGGAGTGCAATTTCTATGTGTGCTATAATGAGTTTTTTTTCAAACGTATTATGGCTGATGAAGGAAGCAGATGTTTTAACTCCGAAACACGTAACAAATGATTTTATAATCTTCAAATACAGTAATTACTATAACCAAAAAGTATTGACTATGCAGAATTACTTTAACCATACCATACCTATTATACTGTTTGTTTATAAACCCTGGCACTACAGCCCATTAAGGGCCTAGGCCTACCAAGCGACCGCTGCCCAGCCAATTGGCCTGCAGATATTAAGGTGCTACGTGATCAGCGCATCAGGTTCCCTCGGCCATAAATCTTGGTTTTCTTGATCGGGGCGCTGCCTCACTGTCAGACAGCTACTCAATTCTCCTCAAGAGGCTGAGTGCACACCGTTCCAGCCCTCACGTCAGTTTCTAAAATCCCTGACCGAGCCGGGAATCGAACCCGGGGCCTCCGGATGAGAGGCAGGCATGCTACCCCAACACCACGGGGCCAGCACTGTTTGTTAATGCGGACCCAAAAATGAATCCAAATATTCCTATACAGGGTGTTTCGAATAAAGTGTCCGATATTGCAACAGGGGTTGGGATTGGTCAAAACGAGAAGAAATGTTCCCATAAACATATGTCCAGAAACAAATACCTGTTGAGATATGCACCATTTTACCCGCATGGATGAGGCGTTATGTTCGGTGGGGCAGGCGTCCTTCCGTTGAGGGTCTTTGCACGAGTCAGATGTTCAATCATAGCATGCGGTTGTGCTGGCACTGCAGTGCGCTACCCGCACCAGACTGTTGGTCCCATGCTGTGTGGACGACGTAAACAGTGCGCTGGGGTATTCCTCGAGGGAAAGGCAAACATGTTTTTTTTTACTATGGATTAGAAAATTGTAGTAGCATGGCCTCCCCGTTCTCTGGACCTTAATCCTTTAGACAATGTGCAGATGTTACAAGAGCGTGTGACCAATGAGAGTGCCCACATCCAGGAGCAGCCAGGCGTTATTGGACGAGTTGGGGATTCCTTGCGAAGAAGAGCCAAAGCATGTGGTAACCATGTGGAGCATCTCTTGTAACGTTCAGATGGTATACGCGGACAGACCGGCTGAAATCATCACAGCTCCTGGTTGGTGGTGTGGATGGATGTTTGCCCAACAGGTGTTCTGTTAAAAGTGTGTGACAGTCGAGTGTTCATTAGAAGTAGCTGGAAGGAAGATGTCCATTGTCTGAAGTGTACATACCAACACAAGTAAAATGGCTCATATCTCAACAGGTCTTTGTTTCCGGACATATGTTTATAGGAACATTTCTTCTCATTTTGTCCAATCCCAACCCCTATTGCAATATCGGACACTTTTTTCGAAACACCCTGTATACCATAATTGTTTTGCACATTCTTCGAGCAATAGTATTCTATGCTAATATATAGTAAGAATCATCTGATATTCCATCTCTGAAGGACAGAGTGATGTATAAAGAATTGTGACACATAAAACAAACCTGAGTATTATCATCCGCCAACTACAGAAAGTTCAACTGTTGCATCTGTGCACTGATGCAGTAAGTGATAAGTCTCCTTGCCACCAGTTGGCAGAGTAGTCCAATTTGCAGATAAAGAATTCTATACAATTTTACAGTTACAAAATCAATGAAGCTGCTAATATGATTTCACCACTTAGTTCCATTAAGCTAGTAATACTGTGCTAATTACATTACCACCCAAGGTGTCCTGTAGATAGTTATTGTTGTTTTAAGGGGTGGAACTACAAGGTCACCTGCCCCTGGTGTCCTGTAGTTAACAGGTGTTATTTTGATTGAACTCTTAGGCATGGTTGAAGAGAACCTAAGTTATTCTTCAATTGAATCGGTTGGAGGAGAAAGGAAGTAAGTTCATTTTGCAGCTTTTTCACTTTCTCACGAATATGTATTGTGGTGGGCAAGACACACCCAACTGTGGTGAAAGGAACTGTTTCCGCCTGCTCCTTATGGGCTAAACTGGAGAGAGCTTCACTCCGTACTGAGGAGAAAGGAATCAAGTCACGGACTTGGTTCTTTTCTCCACCCTGCCGTGGCAGGAGGAACCGGGGCAAGGATGTAATTTCGTTCTCTGCCGTTCGATTGCAGCAGGTTCATTGAAAAGCGCAATGAATTGGCGGCATTAATGTTGGTGTTATTCTTAGAAGTGTCAGTGAAGTATTTTGATAAGGATGCATCCTAAATGGTAGTGCGATGCCATTGAACACAAACGACAAAAAGTAAAAGTAGCACGAGTGCAAGGTTTGCCCTACACTAATTATGCAGGAAATAATGTGCTTGGAAAGGCTGTTGGCAGTAACTGTGGGTGACCAGAAAAGATACTATTTCAAATTGATTCAAACATTCTGTATATAGGCTTCGCAATATCATACCTGCCATCATTCAAAAAGGGGCTTTCAGTGAAACTCGCGCGCCAAAAAATCTAACCAATTTCTAAATACCCCGGCTTGAAATATTAATCCTCCTGGGCTACAAAATACAGTAATTCATGCTTTAAGCAGGACATTTCAATGGAATCTTATCTATTTACATCATACGCCAATTATTTGAAGACTAGCATGACCCTCGAGAAGTAGGTGGGTTTTGGTTTGGAGCAGAGATAAAACAGGACTTCCTTGAAATATACACCTAGGTAATACACTTATCACTCACTGGAAAAAATTACTTGCAGTTTTAAATCAGTGCAAAAAGTCTGGAGAAAAGGTGCTGGCATAACAGGGACCAGAACTCCTCAGAACTCTTCAAAATAGAAATAGATTCCAGAGATTCATTTGACTTGACAAACTTCATGTGTAAGGTGTGTTAACGAGCTGGAGGCTGGAATGTGCAAGCCAGTGACAACATCGGCTAATCGTGGCGTGTGTAACGAGGTGTGGTTCCGACCAGAGCGTGGAAGGTCACAGCCCGTCGCTACAGGGCATGCGTGCATGTCACGTGACGATACAAAGCGAGCAGCAGCAGGCATCAATCGTCCAACTCTGCCAGTCGCATTGCAAACAGTGACATGGAGGCGTCAAACGAAGAGCAAAGAGGTGTTGTTCGGTTTCTGACAGCGGAAGGAGTAGGGGGAACGGACATTCATCGCCGAACGTCACAAGTGTACGGCAAACACTGCATGTCCCTTGCAAGGGTCAAGGCGTAGCACAAGCGCTTCAGGGAAGGACGGGTGTCATTGGCCGATTATGCCCCATCTGGGTCCCCCTGCGGTACCGATGACAACGTCCAGCTGGTTGATGCACTCATTACCCAGGACCGCCGAATGACAGTGAACGCCATAGCCGCCGTGGTCGAATTGAGCATCGGAAGTGTGCACACCATCATTAAGGAACGACTGCACTTGCGCAATGTGTGTACCCAATGGGTGCCCCACAGTCTTCAACCACACCAGGAAGCATGTCGAATGGCCCACTGTCTTGGTCATCTGTAGCGCTATGTGAGGGAAGGGAATGGGTTCCTGGCACGAGTGGTGGCTGGAGATGAGTCATGGTGTCATCACTTCGAACCAGAATCCAAACGACAGAGCCACCAGTGGAAGCATCCAGGGTCACCACCACCTAAAATAGGCAAGGCCATCCACAAGATTGCAGGAAAGGTAATGCTGACATTCTTCTTTGACCAAGATGGCCCCCCTTCTGATACACTTCATGCCGCACGGGACACCAGTGAATGCCCAGCGTTACTCGTAAACCTTGACTACCCTTCGCCAAGCGATCAAAACAAAACGACCAGGCAATCTCACCCGTGGGGTCATTCTGCTCCACGACAATGCATGACGTAATACGGCCAACACAGTCACGGCACTCCTGCAGAAATTCAAACGGGAGGTTCTTGGCCATCCTCCATACAGTCCAGACCTCTCCCCCTGTGATTACGCCATGTTTGGTCCCCTGAAAAGGGCTCTGCGGGGCCAACGATTCACCTCGGACGTCGACGTCCAGCTGTACGTGCAGAACTGGTTCACATCGCAGCCCAGGGAATTTTATGAGATAGCCATTCACCGCCTCATGTCACAGTGGGACAAGTGCCTCAACAGCCAGGGCCAATACTTCTAACATACAGGTACTGGTTTCTGTAACTATGCCTCCGGCTCGTTACTTTTTGAATGCACCTTATATTTTCTTCACTTCGGAAAATTACAGAGTTAACCCTTTCCTTCTCAAAGCACCCGAATTCACCCGGATATGTAAGTCACAGCTCCCTGTTAAAGCACCCGTGTATGTTCTGGCATTCTCCTGCCACCTCTCGTATTGGTATGGAATTAAAACTAATTGTGAACTATAGGTAATGTGTCAAGCAACATAGGACAGCATATAGAAGGCGTAGTGTTGCTTTTAGCGGTAACAATATTTGTTCCTTGACCTTTCTCCCAGCTGTTGCTAGGAAACATGGCTGGTCTGTCAGATGCCGATGTCCTAAACAGAATTGAATAGAAGCGAAGTTAGTGATTCGGAAAGCTCGTGTGGAAGTGATTTTCTGTATGATTTAGATGTTAATGATCAGTTAAATGATAGTAACAGTGATATTGATGAGGATACAGAAAACCAGCGGTATGCCGGTGTTGACGGTGGCCTACAACCAAACATTCAACCTTTCCTGCCTTTTACTCCATCAGATGATTTTATTGGCGATGGGAATAGATATTGGGAACTAAGGCCACCATGAAGCAGGCTACCTAGATTTATATATTAGCATATTTAAATTAGGATTTGGCAATTTTTGTAGTATGGGCATGGGCCAATGTGACTAATTCTGGGAGAATTAAAAAGATGCTGAAGTGGTTTTGAACCAGGGACTTTAGGGAAAAGAACGGTAAACAATGTAAATAAGTTTACAGTTTGTGAAAACTGTGCAAATTCCATTACTGACACATTTTTTTAAAACTTAGTTTCATAATTGTTTATGTGGCCAGATCATATAGTTTTAAAATAGTGACCAGATTATATGAGGGCAGACTTCAAACCTAGGACCCCAGGTGAGTGTGATTTACTGTGGGTCATTGCAAGTCTCTTGGTAATTAATGTGTATAATTTTATTTTATTTGAATGTACTGTATTATATAGTTCCAATGTTATGTGCAAGAGTTTATACAGGGTGGCCACTCAAATTGGTCAACGATTTTCCACGAGTTTTCCAGGAGTAATTCTCATTTTTCCAGATTTAAAAATAAGCGCAAGTGCGGGGGTGGGGGTGGGACTTTATCGGTTGCCTACTTCAAGACCAAAATAAGGCAGTTGTGTTTGGTTTACTTAAACAGATGTTGACAGAAATTAGTGGTGCTCGCGTTATTGATACGCAAGCCTACACACAAAGGATTTAATTGTTGTTTTAAAAAAGCCTTTGTGACTCAAATATCCGCTTTAAAAAAAAAAACAGAAAAGAATGCCGCCGGCAATTTTATTGCGGTGAAGTTGTCTATACTCGATATGTTTTACAAAAATACTATCGCATGTTCTCACACACAGGAACAGGTAGCCTGAGGAAATTTCTTTCATTAACGATAGAGTGCTCACCCAAAATCGCAGCGGGAAGTATGATTTAAGATGTAAAGATTTTTATAATTAATTAACAGTGGCTATTTTCCAGGAGGCCGGCCCCGTGGTGTTGGGGTAGCGCGCCTGCGTCTCACCCGGAGGCCCCGGGTTCGATCCCCGGCTCCGTCAGGGATTTTAAAACTGACGTGAGGGTTGGAGTGGGGTGCACTCAGCCTCATGAGGACAATTGAGTAGCTGTCTGACAGTAAGACAGCGCCCCGATCACGAAAACCAAGATTAACGGCCGAGGGGACCCGACACGCTGATGATGTGTCACCCCAATATCTGCAGGCCAAATGGCTGGGCAGCAGTCGCTTGGTCGGCCTTAGCCCGTCATGGGCTGTATAGTGCCAGGGGTTGACTTTTTTTTTGTTGACTATTTTCCAGGAGTTTTCAAATTTTTCAATCATTTTCCAGGAGTTATCCAGGAGTTTTCCAGGATTTCCAGGAGTAGTGGCCACCATGTTTATACCCACGTGCACAGTAACTTACTTCATATTCTAAAATAATAGGGTGATATCTGGGGATATCATGCCTGGAAACAGTGGCGCCGAATCTTTTTTTTTTTTTTTTTTTTTTTTTTTTTTTTTCAGGTCTAGCAGTCACCCACCCCTCTCGTTCTGTGGGACCCCCCCCCCCCCCTTGTTAAACCGGACCCCTACCCCAATAATTACGTTTTACAGCTTATTTCGCACAGTTCTCCCCTTCTCTTCTCTCTCCCTTCTTTCCTTTCCTCTTTTCCTTCTCCTTCCCTTTCCTCCTCCATCCGTAACCCCCCAACGGAACCCACCCTCGAAGGGGACAGGGAGACCCACCCCCTTGTCAGGTCTAGCAGTCGCTAGACCTCGACCATGGATTCGGCGCCCCTGCCTGGAAATACAACAAGGAAAGGGTTAAACAGCATCAATATAAAACACTACAGTAACCCATGACATAATAAGGATCTGACTTAAGAGCTAAAGTTGTGGCTTGCTTTGCTTTCTTGAGAAAGTTAATAGAATGTGTGTTTGTATAACATGATTCAGAACTTCTGGTCTTCAAAATAGAAATGGCTTCCAGAGTTCCATTGGACATTGATGACCTGAACTGTGTCCTGTTCTTCTTAATCAGCCTAAAAATTCGTTCACATTCTGTCTTCGCAGTCAAGTACGTAGAAATATCGAGATGTTACATGATCGGCGCTGGTCTCAGCCGTTTGACGAGATTCCCGTAGTTTTCACGATAGAACACTGTGGAAAATCGCGATTTACATAATCAATGTCACTTTTAGTTGTTCGACGAGATTTCCATTGTCCTCGAGATCAGGCACGCAATTACGCAATCGGCGCCGCTTGCTGTCCGCTTGACAAGAATCCAGTTGTCCTCGTCATCGAAAGCGGAGCAATATCGCGATGTATTGCACTCGCTGCCGCACTCGACCATTTAAGAGTTACCAGTAGAGACCCTGATAATTCATATGTTATTCCGTAACTACAACACGACCTAAGCTTTGTAATTCATGGTGAAGAAGAAAAGAACTATTTTTTATACAGAACGGTCAAGGTTATCCCAGATATTTCATTCAACACAAACAAATCGATATCAATCGACTAGGATTCAGGTAAATCAGGACACACCTCGTATTCCCAGTCGAAGACTAACGATCTGGTGAATATACGAATTCAGAGCGATGTATCGAATATGCGCTGGTCACACAGCATGTATCGGCAGCATGCGAAAGCTTGTTCTGGTGAGAATTTTAAAAAGATCTTAGTACGTAAATGCGTAAAATATTACTAGTTCATCCGCAAAACCGTAAAACACACTGCCTTTCCATAAATTTTACGGAAAAAAGTAAAAGTTGGCAGGTTTGCAATATGTCTTTCCCCTTTCAGATGTCGAATGAAATGTTTTACCCACATTGATGAGACAGAGCAGGCCGATTCTGCCTAATATCCTTAATATTGCAGACAAGATTCCCAGGATCTGTATTTACAAGGACTGATTGTTGTTAAGGATGTGAAACGAAGAAGACCTAGGAAAATTGGGGAAAACAATGAAGTTAAGAGGAGGCTATATTCATTTGGGAGTAATTTGTAATGATTTTTGGTAAGCGCATTAATGTCTGCAAACAAGCTTTCTTAAACCTTCACGCTGTTGCACAGAAGCGGTCATTCCGTGAGTCAAAATTTCTTACTGAAGGCAACATTCCAAAAGATCAACGCGGAAGAAATCCATGTACATCTGAGATCCCTACAAATATCTTAACTCTGATAAATGAACATACGCATTACGGAGGGAAGGAAATTAAGTTATTGGACGCATGTTTAGATATAAAGACAATGCATAATCTTTTCCTCAAAAATCATTCAGATGTTGATACAAAATACAATTCCTACAGGTCGTACTTCCGAGAACATTTTAACTACACCTTCGGTCGTCCTCAGATTGATGTGTGTAGTACATGTGAGAAACTAGCAACTAAACTTAAATCTTCCCATATATCGGACATCAGCAAAAGAGCAATCTAGGAACATCTTGATGTTCACAAAAGACTGAGCAAGAAATTTTATAATTCTCTGAAGGAAACAGACTAACTGTATGACAGTAAATCATGTTTCAGGAATATGTTTTGATTTCATGCAAAATTTGCCGCTACCGAAAGTGCCTGTGCAGGAAGTATTTCACTTAAGGCATTTGTGGGTGAACTACTTTTGCATTTATGATCTCAAAACAAAGCATTCCACTATTTATCTGTACCACGAGGGGCAGGCCAAAAAGGAAGCAAACTAGGTTTGTTTATTCATACACCATTATTGTACCCAAACTGTTGTCCACAAAAATAACTGAACTTCACATGTTTTCAGACGGAGCACCTGGGCATGACAAAAATCATACATTGATAAGAATGTGCTTGGGGTTGACACTGGTCAGTAATATCAAAAACATTGTTCACCGATTTTCAGAAAGAGGCCATTCCATTCTTCCGTGACCGGGTATTTGGAGTATTGAAGAAAAAAATACAGAAAACTGATCGAATATGTGGTCCAAAGGAATTTGTGGATATAATAGTCAACAGCATGTCAAGCATCACTGTGACAATGGTGGAAACATATATATATATAAATTAATTTTGATAATGGTGGCCTCATCACTACAAGACAAATGTGTTGTCTCAAGAAACAGCAAAGAGTGATATTACCCATGGGCAGGAACAGGTTTCAGCGTATCCCAGTTCAAGGAATTTCAATACTGCAGCGATGAACCGGGCGTAGTTAAAGCTCTTCCATACATTCACAGTTTTGTTAGTCATACATTTCACCTGCCTAAGAAACACACTATCTTCTCCACGAATCTTGAAAAATCATATCTTATTGGAAAGGTTTCCATTAACAACAACAAAAATTGAGGACATAAAGAAACTTTTAGGATACATACAAGGTGAAGAAGCAACGTTATTTTATGATGAAATACTGAAGTGGCCTACTATCTGCTGCAGTGCTGAGACCAGTCACGAAGAGTCTTTGGAGGAATGACTGGTAAACTGAAGTTGATCAAGAAACTTTGACTGTGTTACCATGGCTGAAATGATCCTTGAATGTTATGTTGGATTTTCATTCCTCTTTGAGTATCTCAGTTTGATTAGTGTGGGGGTTATTAATGTGCTAAAAGAAGGTATTATTTTGTGTTTTCTAGCCCGAAATAGTTACTAAGACATTTTCAGTGATAAGTCTTACAACAGTGACCCTCTTAGTGTTTTTATGCAGTTTATTTTGTGCTGTTAGATAATAGGACCCATGTTGAAACTAATAGTCACTTACTCACATATTATTGTAGTATTGGAACATAAATAAACTGAATTCTTGCTTGAAAACTGCTAGCGAGTGGAGAAAGGAATTAAGTCCACTTTTTATTCAAAACATTATTATTCAAATGTTTTCCACTATATTTTAATTTAAAACTGTTTATAATATTACAAAACGACGGTAGTTGCCATAAACAAAATTAGGAGAACACGGCTATTGTAATTTGGTATCTCCTGAAAAATGCGAAAATGTGACAGTTTCTTTCTCCACCGACCGATTCAATTGATTCCTCCTCTGAATCACACAATCGTCTGTGCTGGGTTTAATACAATTATCAAGATCCTTGCATTGAAAAAGCAATCTTTCTATTATTTTCTGTACAAAGCCACTCAATTGTTGGCATTCACTGTATTCAGGAAAGAAACCTAAGTCAAAACTACAATTGTAAGGTCTTATTTGCTTGGTTGTTGAATCCTTCGACACATTATGTAATTAAGTATAATAAAAGGAAGAGAGAATCCGCCTGATGAATACTTATAATTTAAAATTTAAAATTAGTACAGCACATATGATAAAATACACATTAAAATACACTGAAGAAAATTGAAATTGCAACACCCAGAAGTAGTGGTGCTACATTGCTGCAATTGAACATGCAGGACGAGTGTTTGGTTGTGATTCGATGATTACACTTTCAGGGCCCTCTGACCGCAAGTTTGGACAACAATTAATACAGGATGTGCCCACCACGAGCTGCAATACATTGATGAATTCGGCGAGGCATGGAGTCAATAAGGTCCTGGACCACTTCCTGAGGAATTGTGGCCCATTCTTGCTGTGCACTGCATGGGTCAGTTGTTCCAGAGTTGTGGGTGGCTGAGGACGGTTGGCCAGTTGTCGACCCATCATGTCCCACACATGCTCAATAGGACTGAGGTCCGGGGATCTGGCGGGCCATTCTAAGGTTGTGATGTCGTGGAGAGCTTCTCTGGAGATGCGTGCAGTGTGAGCCCGGGCATTGTCCTGCTGAAACATCCCATTAGCAATGTTCGCCATCATAGGGACAACCACTGGATTGAGTACCCTATCAATGTACTGTCGAGCAGTCATAGTGCCCTCAACAAGCACTAATTGTGATTTCACATTAAAGCCAATAGCTCCCCAGACCATAATGCTTGGTCATTAAGGTCTGGGCGGCCCCTCTCCACAGTACGTCGGCGCACACAATTCCGGCGATCACTGCGGGCAAGACAGAAGTGCGATTCATCACTAAAGATGACCCTGTCATTCGTCGACCCACGTCGATCGTTCTTGACACCAGGCCAGCCTTACACGTCGCTGTTGTGGGGTCAATGGAACACCTTCTGCAGGGACACGGGATCGTAAGCCAGCTGCACGCAGGCGATTACCAACTGTTTGTTGTGTAACTTGGGGTACCACAGCTGCTCGAATTTGCGCTGCTGTTGCATGGAGTTCCGTACGGGCCATCCAAATGATGCGGCGATCCTCTCTCACAGTTGTCTGTCGCGCTTGGCATGTGCCAGGTCTACGAGTGTGGGTACCTTCATTTGACCACTGCTGCCATACACGTTGTACCGTAGATGCCTGTCGGCCAAAACGTGCAGCGACAGTCCTTAGCGATAATCCAGCCTCACACAGCCCAATTACCCGAGCCCTCTCAAACGGCGACAGTTGATAGCGTGCTCTTCTCTGTCAACGAGGCATGTTTGACGGGGAACACTTCACTGCACAGACTGCAAGTCAACTACGCTACACCAGAGTCCGTATACAGGAGTTGATTCCTCCGCGACCAATCGCGAGGGGAGAACTGTAGCAACAATCGAATTATTATTTTTAACACGTAATTTTCCTTTAATTCCCTATTTTTTGTCTCATTCATAGATACTCTCTCAAATGAGACGTTGCCTAGAGAGAAGACCTCCTTTTTGGATTTCCAACTCGGGAGCACTATTGCAATTATCTAATGGGCCTCCCAAATCTCCACATTCAAGAAACCCATTTTAAGCTTGGCCTGTTCTTCCTTCGTTTTTGGTGA
Source organism: Meconema thalassinum (assembly GCA_946902985.2). NCBI lineage: Eukaryota > Metazoa > Arthropoda > Insecta > Orthoptera > Tettigoniidae > Meconema > Meconema thalassinum. The sequence goes on along the minus strand of OX336389.2, from coordinate 880,805,431 downwards.
TGTATTCGATTTATTCAGTAGCCAGCTGTCTTACCACCAGCAGGAAATTATAAACAGCAAGGCCCGCAATAATATCAGCAATCTTCAACAGACCATATTATACTTAGTGAAGTGAATTCATAAGAATAAACATTGGAACCTTATCTAGTATTTTCAGGGTCATAAGGACCCAACGTGAACATTGCAAATTATTTTGCCGACATGCACTTTAAGTGGCCTACATTTTAATATGTTATTTTAATGTGTATTTTATCAAATGTGCTGTACTAATTTTATGCCCCCCTTTTGGATATGTCTGTTCATACTTATATCGCCATATCATTCCTCATTTGTATCACATTCATCCTCATCCATTTCTTTCACTCATTTCATGTTAGACTTAACTTTTAAGATATTTTTAATGATATTGATAAATGCTTCTCAATGTATGGCTGATGAAGGGGCTAGCATAAGCTCCGAAACATATACCATATGGGTCTTTAGAGTTAAATTACAAGTATTGATCAGGCGGATTCTCTCTTCCTCTTATTATACTTAACTGACAATCAATACTGTAACCGAATTTATTCAGTTACAGTAGCTCACCCTCGGGTTTTTGCTTCGTGCAGTTAGTTTGGGGTATTTTATTCATATCTTATTATATTGGGTTAACGTGGGGTTGCAGAGGTGATTCTTATTGTGCCTGTGTGTGTGTTTTTGTGGACGGATTCATCTTTGGATGGTCCGGACCAACTAGGATCACTGTTTATTAATTATCGTTTTTTGGATATTTGATATTATAAAATACGGGGTTTTGCGATTTATTACGTTTTGGGAATAAGGATATATAAGACTGTATTAAGTAGAAGCATTATTTCATTTTGGTTTGGGGTTAATGGCTTTATTTTGACCTAGTAATGTTAAATGTTAAGATTCGTGGCTGTACTATAAAGGTACAATGAATTGGTATTTTCGAGTGCTGGATATGTTACATACCCGGAAAAGACAGGCAGTAATTCGAAGTTCTGGGAATACCTAAGCTATTAATAGCATGAACTCGGATGAACTGGCGCATGGAAAACTACTGTGTGACGTCAGTGTGAATTTCGACTGTCTGATGTTCATGTGTTGACACGGATCTTCCGCTAGGAGCGGGCCATGCACGAGTTAGTTCCGGCAGAAACATTGGGGTTATGTATCCCTTCGCCAGTGCATATAATGGCGTGTCTGGTGTTCCGAGGTCGTCTTATTGCTTTATTGGCATAGTACTGATCTACTAGCGCCCAGGGTCGTTTTACGTGACATGGTTTCCGTAACGAACAGTTAGAGATCGGTTCTTCTTGCTTTTAGGCTAGAGTCCATGTCTTCTTGCGCCCAGGGTCGATTTATCTGGCATGGTCAGATAATCGAACAGCAGAGACAGTAACTAGACATTCACTGAGCATTGTGCTATTGAATGACTACATATTTTCGACATGGTTAAGTTCGTAGACCATGGGTAGCTGATCATATCACACCCTAAAAAGGCGTTCATAACCTCACTTCATCATCTGTTGTGGAAGTCATGGCGTTGAAGTCAACAAGTCCGGGGAGTGTAGATTCGTGCTCAAACTGTGCAAAGTGAAGAATAGGCAAATGATGCGTGAAAGTCTGACAAGTGTAGAATTGTGTACAAGTGAAATGTGTATAGGAGGTTGGTAGGCCTAGGTCTGATATGGCCGTAAGTGTTTGCTGCTCTCAGAGCCTAAATTCAGTGGCAAGGTACTGTATAAATCACGAGTGTATGAAGGGTATTTTGTGTTGTATATTATGTATATATGTGTATAGTACAGCCAATAGATTATCTCTTTAAAATTCAGGTGTGTTTATATTCCTGTCTTGCATGAACCTGGTAGCATCAGCGAACGCATGCCAAATGCCCTACGCCTGGGATAAGGAATTTTATAGTCGGCGCAACAGTTATGTACCGCATTTTATTCTATTTTATTCAGGAAGACCCATATGGTCAACCTTGGCGCCCATTCAAAGTCGGGAAGTTATGTTAAAATCACTTGTGGCCTGTATTTAAAGGCAGTAGATTCTGTAGGTTTGTGGTAATGAGGGTATTTAATTGTAAATCAACTCCAGCGAGGAGGTGAAAGTGTTTCAATACGGAACCATGACTAAACCTACTAATATTACATTATGTAGTTACCATCAATATTCCCTTAACCTGTAAAGGCGAACATTTTACTTTAACCTGGTAATTATTCAGGAATCAGTCCTTACCATCTCAAGCTGAAATGATTTCACAGTCTTGTATGCTTGTACTATGAACCTTCTGTTGAGTAAGAATGCATTTAGGCTGATTAAGTCCTATTTTAGAATTTTCAACCTCATCTTCACATATTTGCCATGTCTTTTAGCTGTAACATTTGAAACCACATAAGAAGTTTCAGAAATTAGTAAATTAAATGAGAAACTACTTACCTTGCTCCTCCAACATATCTAGTATTTGAGAAGCCGAGCATAGCATTGGATCGTTTTCATTTGGAGAACATATGTCAGGCGAACTAATTGTTACAGTCTTCGGATCAATCTTCAGATCAACCAATTCAGTTTGAGCTAGAAAGAAAAGAGAGATGGCAGAAAAAAATAAAAAATACATGCAAAATCAAGAAATAACCTGTAATATATTTCTTTCGTAGGAAGTCATCTGTCCATCTACAATGAATTCCATTGATATGAACACACAGGTGCTTCACATTGCGGATTCCTGAAGACTGAGTCACAGAGAGCTTTTATCATCTGAGTCGTCTAGTATCAAAACCGGCCAAGTCACAAAATTTACGAAAATGAGTTAAGGTTATCAAATTGAAGTAGAAGTATAGCACTATCAGGCGAAACAAGAATATGCTTCAAAATCGTCCATGTATTCATGTTACAGAGCACTGAATTCTTGGTCGTGCAACAAAATGGGCCAAGTCATGCAGGCAGTGCTTTCATAACCGGCCATGTCAAAGAACGAGTAGCAATCTTCATGTCGCAGCATTATTGTTGGAATCTTGCGTTGTTAGATTATGCAAGAATGTGATAATATCAGTAGGCAACATTGTTCCTTATATTGTATACTCTTGGAAGTCATAATAATTTGTATTTTGTTAGTTTGCAACACTGACTTCCGTATAGCGGACTTCTTACCGCATTGGCGCGAAAGCAATCGTATATCCTGTGTGGTCGTATTTTGTCATTATTGTGTCGTGTAACGTGTATATTGTTCCTATTTTAATAAGTGACTCATTTTCTTTTACTGTGTAAGATCTAAGTGAACTACTAACTTTTTATGATATAATACCTATTTTGTATTCTCCTCAGCTTTCTGATGTTCATCTTCATATATTACTATCCAATTTAAGCAGAATGCTTTCGTTTTTATTGCAATAAAGACAGGTAATTACAATGTCAATTTAATTTAATTTAATTGCCTTTTTTTCACTGGAGATTGGAATTTAAAAAGAAAAGTTTTACAAAAAAAGACAAAAATTATACCAAATTGCAACAAAAACGGCCAAGTCAAAATTAATATTAACAAAAAAGATGGGTTCATTATGAATCAGATTTCTCAAAATAGCAGAACTTAAATATTAAACCATTACTGATATAACTATGCAATAAAATCTTTTGTGACCACCATTGCATTGTCTCTAGAGGTTTTTCATCCATACTGAAAAATATGCCTTCAGCGACTTGGCCGGTTTTGATACTAGACGACTCATCAGTTTTCAATACGTTAACGAATGACCAAGCTGTCCTATCAGTACTTTCCTACAATAACCCAAATTAGGTTAATCTCTCTGCCCAATGCTGACCACACTCTGGAAGTGAGAGCCAGCATCCTGACTGTCAATAAAATTAGTTCACTCCTCTAGAATCAAAACACCAGTGCATTTATCATCATCCATTGCAGTTGGACACACGAGTCCCGATGGCAACAAGAAATACAGTAATACAAGTAATTCAACCAGTAAGGAATCGTAATTAATTAAAATGGCATTACTTCCACACCCTAAATATACTAAATTTTATATAAATTTTTAGTTATCATTCATTCAACCACTCATTAATTTATTCGTATTATTCTACCCTTAGATACACTGTAGAATTTTTAAAAAACGACGCACCGGGAAGGCGTTGTCCGATTGTAAGGAAATTACGTACGTCATTTCGCTCATATTGGCCTGTATTGACGCAAACTTAATACAGTAAAGTTATTATTTATTCCGCCCTATTCAATACAATTGTATTGAATAGGACGGAATAAATAATAACTTTACTGTATAGGAAATTACGTATGCGAAGACATTCGGACCAAACATGCAACTGATTAAAGCTTCGTGTCCAAAGAATGAATAGTGGGAGCTCCCGCGCATCCGAACTGCACATGCGTCAGGTGAATATAAGGCGCGATTCTGAAGCGTATGCTCAAAGTAGCTGTTGCGATATCTGAACGTCGGCTGTAAGAATGCCACACCGAAGGATTCGTGCTCATTCCGAGTTGATGTCAGAGTTTGAAAGAGGTCATGCGATCGGATTGATAAAAGCTGGTTGGTCGAATCGAGCTGTCGCTGGACATGTGGGTCGAAGTGATGTGGAGATCAGACGATGCCGGCAAGTGTGGGTCAGCAACGGCAGGTATCAGAGTCAGGACGGCAGTGGTCGACCGAGGGCCACAACAGCACGGGCAGACAGAGAGATTGTCAGAACAGCTGTCACAGCACCGGAGTCGTCGTTATCAACAATCCAGCGTGTGACCCGCACACATGTGTCCACCATGACCATCAACAGACACCTGAGCGACAGGAATTTGTGCTCGCGCCGCCCGTTACGCCGCTTACCACTCACGCCTGTTCATTGTCAAGTCAGATTACAGTGATGCTGCACTCGAGCTGTGCTGACAAGTCCCGTTTCCAACGGTGCCCTGAAGACATCTGCAGACGTGTTTGGAGACGTCCAGGCCTTAGGACTCTTGAGAGTCCAGGCCAGCGTGGGGATCCTGCCTCGACTATCGCAAGCCACACAGCCATGTTCTTTGATAGCCGGACCCCTCTGGTAGTCATTCCTGGCACACTGACAGCACAGCGGTATGTTGATGACATTCTACGGCTAGTTGTGTTACCGTTCCTTCAGCGACATCCAGGCCTTACTTTCCAACAGGATAATGCCCGGCCGCACACGGCACGTGTTGCTATGGACTGTCTTCAAGCTTGCCCTGTCCTTTCTTAGCCAGCTCGGTCGCCTGATCTCTCACCCATGGAGCACATTTGGGACGTCATGGGAAGGCGATTACGAACATCCCGGAATGTCACCGATTTAGCCCAACAGTTGGAGACCATTTGGCACAAAATTCCGCAGGACACCATCCGGGAACTTTATCAGTCCAGGCCAAGTCGAGTGACAGCTTGCATCCAGGCCAGGGGTGGACCAACACCTCATTGACGCCCTCACTTTGTAACGCTCTAACTCTGCAATAAATCATTCGATTGTTGTTCTGCGCTTTCGATCGTCTGTTTTTCAATGTCTGTTCCTCACATCCACCGATTTGTATCACCATCGGACAATTCCATCCTGTTTTTTTTTGTTTTTTTTTTATACAGTGTATATTTACATTACTTGGGAGAAACCATTCCAGCCATCAATGGTTCTATTTACAAGGAAGGAAGCTTTTAGTTTTACATGACCGTTAATCATTCGATCATGAGCCACAGGACCTCCTTTTTACATGAAATCCGAACCAAAGGACATGGCATTTCACTTCGAAAATCTCCAATGCAGTGACCGGGAATCGAACCTGGTCTGCCTTGGTGAGAGGGTTCTATTTACAAATGAATACTTGTTTATATGAGTTGTTTTTTTTTGTTCCCTAATCTCAATCTTGTGTAAGTGGTCTTTTCTGCCATAATAATTTGTTTTTTCCAGTCTTTCCGAGAGTTCCTTCCAGGTCAATTCCCTTAAATATGCTCTGTAAAAAGCATATAGATGTATTTGTTGTCTCCTTGATCTTAATGATTCCCAGCCTAGCTCTTGAGCAGGGTGTCTACCAACTCATCTTAATAATTCCCAGCCTAGCTCTTGAGCAGGGTGTCTACCAACTCATCTTAAAAGAATTCCCTAATCTTTCCAGGATTAATGAGAGAATTCCCTGATAACAACTGCTACACATTCGCCCGGGAACGGGAAGTGTGATGAAATGCACGCTATTTTTGGTTTGGTTTTAAGCGCTCTCGGGGAACAAGAAGCAAAATGTAACCCAGGAAGGCAAATGAAAATTCCAGGAGCCAAACAGATCTGAAAATAAATATATTTGTATAGAATGTTATAAGTGAACTTGTTGTCCAGTAAAATAAGCAAGGTTTATCATGTCATGCTGCTTTCACTACGATAAATCCCGCCAATAAAAGGAACAAAGGGAGGTTGAACACACACATCAAGGTGTCACCATATGAGTGGGATCATCTTGACCAATATTTAACTTTTAAAACCTTTAATTATCATTGAAATCACTAATCCTACATCGCAAGAATGATGGTATTCGGTAGCATAAGTCTGAATATAGGCCTACACAATAATGTACACATATCCAAGGGACGAAAGGCGGCATATTCCAAGTTCTCACTGTCCATTAGTTCCACCTCGTCATGACAGAGAAGTAATTGAGTTAATCAATTTAGTAATAAATACATTTAAATGAAGGAACTTATTATAAATGATGTTTCAACAGGCCAGAACACACTATTATCAGTCTAAAATAATTTAACTTAGTCTGCTTGCTAATACAAGGCAGAGTTTGAAAGGTGTTTCAAAAACATTTCCTGGGCACAATTAAAATCAAAATTGGAGATAAGTTCTAGCCTAGCCAAGGAACGGAGGAGCAATAAATATGCACTTAAGGGCACTAGGAAACATCAAACTTTTTCCTTGTTCCCGTTCCAGTTGTTAACCACAGCCCCAGCAAGCTTCCCGTTCTCATTCCCGAGCCAATCGTGAACCAGCCTTAACAAAAGTGGCAGTTTCTACAAGGTAAAGATCCCGAGTGGACTTCAGATGATCACATTAACAACATCACAGTGGTCGTGAACTAGACAACAGCACAAGTGCTTGAGCTTCCGTTTAGCCTTTTGATCCCTACATTATACAGTACAAGGTATCCCAAAACAAGACAAATGAAATATTCGCAAGGAGAGCGAGAGGTTCTGTTAGAATTCTTGATTCAGGACTGTACCTTCCAAACAAGTCTCTCCAAAAGTGGTCGATACGACCTGACAATCTGTTAAATGATTTCAGTTCATCACTGGCAATGGGATGGGACACAGAGTTCAAGAATTCTCTCACAGCTTGATCAGCAGTTGGACCATCAATCCAGTTGTTTTCAACCAAAATGGAGAGCAAGTGTTGCAACCTTTTCTCTGCCAATGACCTGGATGAGGCTACTAATTGAGGATCAAAGCAGGAGGCAGCTTTCATAAATTTATATGAAAGAGGCGAGCGAATTGTCAGTTTCTGGCAGATTTTTATGAGGAACACACTAAAATCTCTCTTGAATGTCAGCATATCCAATTCCTTCACAATCTTTATTTTCTTCAGCTCTGCAGGGCTTCCATCCACTGACTCGTCCAAAAATAGTGAAACAGTGAGTGTTTTTCTTTCAAAAAAGTGAGTTTTTGCATGAAAAAGTGAGTATATAGTGAGTAAATTCATAGCATTATTCGCATTTATGGCCGTATATCTGGTTCATAATTTGAACTTTTGTTGATATCTGTAGGAGCAATTAGGGGGGCTTGAGTGGCTAAGCCTCACCAAAACCAACCATAGCCCCCCAAAAATGTGACAAAATTGTTTTGAAATAGACAAAATTTTTAAGAATGTGTATCTGAAAAACAAATTAGCCCCCCCCAAAAGTCAACCAAATTGCGCCTATGTTAATATCTCCGAGCACTGTTCGTGATTTTTCATGTAGTTAGAGAGGACACTTGGAAATAATGGATTGTAAAATCAATGCAACACTCAAGAAATTTAAATCCTAAAACAAAAATATAAATGTGGAAAATAAAACAATGTGTTATAATGGACACTTTACTAGAAAAAAAAAACTAAACCAAAAAATACTGCCATACTGGCACATAAGAATAAAAATAGATATCATTAGTCTTAAGATAAAACTATGTTTATGCCATAATGCACGCCTTACTAGAAAGAAAAAAACATATAATAAATAATAACTCCTTGCACTACAGCCCGTGAAGGGCCTACCAAGCGACTGCTGCCCAGCCATTTGGCCTGCAGATATTGGGGTGACACATGATCAGCGCATCGGATCCGCTCGGCCATTAATCTTGGTTTTCGTGATTGGGGTGCTCTCTCACTGTCAGACAGCTACTCAATTGTCCTCACGAGGCTGAGTGCACCCCATTCCAGCCCTCACGTCAGTTTCTAAAATCCCTGACGGAGCCGGGTGAAAGGCAGATGCGCTACCCCAACACCACGGGGCTAGCCCCCCCCCAAAAAAAAAAACCACCTAAAACAAATAATACTGTCGTACCGTCACAAAAAAAGAAAAGTAGATATCATCAGTCTTAAGATCAAATTCACAAGTTGGCATCAGTCTTAAAAATAAATTCAAGTGTCGGGGTCATCTGGATCGTCGCTGTTTTCATCGTGCCGTCGTTTCCCATGATTCTTGAAGAGCTTTTCAAGTAGGGTGGAGGTGCGTTTCTCGACTTTCTTCCTTAGTGGCTCAGCCTGCTTTTTGCGGAGATCTTCGGCCCGGGATCGCATGCTGCGGGCACCTTCTAGCATACCTTGGCAATTTTTGCACTTTTCAGATCACCCTTTACCAAAGCAGCTTTTAGCTTTTGGTTGGCCTCATCAATTAGGTCATCAGAAGCTTGTCTCTCCTCTTCTTCCGCTTCTTTTGCCTTCCTGAACTCTTCCTGTAATTTTCCTATCTCCTTTCTTTAACTTCAGTTTTTTCCTGCTCTTCTTGCTTGCGCCGAATGTCCTCCACCTCTTCCTTTTTCCTTTGCTCTTCCTCTGCCTCCTTGCGCTTAGCCTCTAAATAGTTTTCATATTTGCTGTGAGCGCCAGTTGCCGCTTTCAGAAGAGCCTTTGTGATGGGAACCGCTTCAGCCCGCCCACCGAACTCCTTCATACCGTCACGAATGTTCAATCCAGCATTCAGGGTGCGCTCTTCGATTGCGGCTCTATCTGCCGGAAGTTGATCTCTTGATTCCGAAAATCCACGTTCCACATCTGAGCTTCTATGAGCTGCTGGTAGGATGGCTTTCACGACTTTGCTCACAAGCGGATGTTTTGCCTGCCCAGTAAAGTCGAAAATGTCAAAAATTGGATGCCGAAAATGGTCAATCATTGAACTTTCCTTAAAATGTGGGAGATTTTCTGGCTGTGACAGCTTCCATTCACTGCGAAGCTTCTCTTCGTGCACATCTTTCAAAGGCAGCTGCAACATTTTATAAACAAAGACAATGCTCATCAGACACTTACTTTCTTTGATGGCCTGACGCTGCAAACATTTCAAGTGCTTGGCATCCTTTGCAGTATTAAGAATGGACTTGTTAAGCACGTGCTTCGCCACCTCTTAATGAAACTTCAATACTTGCAGTTCACTACAGCTCTTATCGATCAGGAGACGTTCAGCACTCTTCCAAATGTCAACATTTTTCAATTCCATAAAATTTTTGCCAACCATGATGAAAGATTCTTTCAAAAATTCACTGGTACTCTTCAATGCTTCTGCCTGGCAGAACCTACTCAAGAGCAATATGAATAAATTTAACACTTATTCATAAAGAACATGTATCATAGGTTGCTGTAATTAAAATACTTTTGAAAATCTTTCAAAAAAATTTGCACTATATACTACAAATGCAATCTGAGCGGGGCAAGTATCATCTTTTAGAGCACTAGCAATAGCCTGATAACATTTTGATTGCAGGAATTTTTCAGCATCCTTTCCCTTTTTAAGTGGCAGACGGGGTTGGTATGTCATTCTAAAACAGACGGAAAATTCGTCAGTGTAAGGCCAACTATTGACTTACCTTTCATAAATTGTGAAATACTAGAATATACAGCGACGCCACGCTCCTTTCCGTCACAACACTTTTATTAAAATTTCCGTCGATCGCTGCACGTCTCCGGCTGTGGTATTGCACCATGGAAGCTTTCTGGCCGCGCACTCAATCACCGGTTGCAGAAAAACAAACTACCCATTCATGGGTATATTTTGGGTCGTTTCTAGCAATCTGATTGTGCACGAGACCGTTTTTAACGCAGAATGTCACCAAAATAGTGAGTAATTTTATCAAATAGTGAATAACAGTGAGAAAAGTGAGTCGCTGGAAGCCCTGCAGCTCTGCCATGGTGGCATATCCCACCTTTCAGATGCTTCACTGGCAACAGATTTTCATTTTTCTTTAAGTCAATGCAAGAAGGATTGCTGGCTTCCTCCAAAACTTCCTTCTTAACAAATCTGTCCATGATAATTCTGAGAGATCCACACAGTGAAGAATACAGAAATGGTATCATAGGTAGATTGCATTGGAATTCTGTCATGAAAGGTTCTAGATCTGATGATGATGATAATTATTGTTTTAAGGGGCCTAACATCTTGCTCAATTCATCTCCCATACATCTTCAAATTTGGAAGAATCTCTATTGCTTGTTGAACTACACTCGCACACACAAGCCACTGAACCGCAGAAAACATCAACGGAAATATACTACTGTTGGTTAAGTGCGTGTAGTCTGCAAGTCTAGCTGGAAGATTCTTGAAAAGATTAAACAAAGCCCTGAAAAATTTCACCACCAACCATCCTGTTTCATGAAATCCAGCCTTGAAGACACAATGCATTGTATGCAAGCCACAACAACCCTGCTCGAGCAAAGCAGGACCCTCAATTTCCTTGATTGAAGCTTTAAAATCACGTATAAACTTAAAATTTACATTAGGGCCATCCACTGATAAATTGATGATCTTCATACAATGGGGTGGAATCTCCTGATTGAATGCTGCAAGTAAATCACTTGCTGTAGTGTGACCAATAAAAGCAGAGGAACAGTAACGTACTACACTTCAGTCTTGGAATTATCCCAATAGCAGATGTCTATGTCCAGCTGTTGCATCCGAGATACTTTATTTATCGATTCATCAAAACCAACAGTTATTACATTTGCTAGCTCAACCTCCTTAAGTAATTTGTGTTTGAAATATGGAGCAATTCCATGTACAAATACAAACCCCATTTTGTCTTTTTGGAGTTTTATCTTAGATGCAATTTCACTATCTGAAAACATCTGTTTTAAAAAAAGCAATATCTCTGGCAGCAGACCTCATGGTTCTGTGATTCATGACTGCCTGAATCAAAAAATCATTCACTCTTGAATGTCTTTGCATGTGCAATGAAGAATCATTTTCTTCCTCCGTTGCAATCAACTGAGATGTGCTAGGCTCAGGCTTACTAATGTGCAGCTTAGGATCCACTACCAAACCGACAAACTTGCTTGTAAAAAAATTTGTAATAGCACCAGAATTTTTGGCAGCACGTTTATGTTTGAAGCCCTTAGCATGGCTACTAACTGCCCGTCTACCCATATTACTCAAGAAAAAGAGTAACAACATAACTTGCAACTCGCCTGAGGGGTCGGCTTTAACTACTTCTAGCCATGATGAAAAGTTTGGGTCCTTCAACCATTCAGATTGAAAGCAAGTTTTAGCCGCCACCATAAGGGCCTAAAAACATAAATAATTCTCACACGATATTATCGGGGTTAGCACAACCACATGTTTGAACGACTACTTATTTTAGGGGCTAAACCATATCATATCAACAGCACCACAAAAACAACCTGGAAATTATTGCTCACAATAAGTTTTCACTTTAGATTTTTGCACACAATGGCACAAATTTTGTATTTTTTGTAAACTTCAAACGGCACACTAAAGCATTAACAGTAGAACTGCAGAGACAATAAACAAAGAATACCGTGATGGTAAAGCCGTGCATGCCAACCCAGGTCTTTAAAAATTACCCAGTAGTAGTCAAAATTCGATAGATTCCTGTGGTATCTATACAGAAAATCTATTTTCTGTCGCTGACAGGAGTTTAAAAAGTTGCTAAATATATATAAACAATATTAAATTTTAAATATTTTGTCGCCAAAGTTACTACATTACCAACAAAATCGTTCAATTGTCAATACTGATCACAACGAACAAAATGCTCAAGGCCCAATAAAATGGCGTAGTCGGCTCCTGCACAGAAAGCGAACGGAAAAGTTGCCACATACTATGCTGCGTTGAGTTGAGCTTGAGAAAGCACTGCTCATTGGCTCAGCACTGTCATCAGTAGCGATCTATCACTTCCCACGAAATTCGGAAGTATTGCTTCCACTTTTACGAGATATAGTCAAACTGAGAAAAATCCCAGATTAACCAAGAAATTCCCCGATTATTCCAGAAATTCATAATTCCCTGAGAATTTCCGGTTTTCCCAGGTCGTAGACACCCTGTTGAGGCATGCTCGTTACGTTGGCTTGTCTATTAAACTTTTACAAACAAACCAAGCTGCCTTTCTTGGGACTTCCTCTGTATCATCTACCATTCCTGTGTTGAAAGGATCCCATACTGAGGTACCAACTCTAAAATTGGACATATTAAAGACTTACATACTGTATCGTTTCTTTTGCACATCTGTTGCTACCTCCGAGAGTCCTCATGACAAAAAAGAAAGGCTTAAAATGCCCGGCTGTGACATTGGCAACTTACTTATTCTCAGCCGAGATCATTTGTCAGCATTATTCCAAGGTAGTTGCAGTGGTCAGACTGCAGAATAATAGCATCACTTATTGCACGAGGGCTGTTTTTTAAGTAAGGGCAGTTTTTTTAAGCCCGTAGTTAGTGCGCACGCCGCAACAAGCGTGCGCGCTACCTCCCGGCATCCTTTGCGAACAAGCAGGCGTCAGTTGCAGCTGTGTAGCTAACCTGTACGCTGAACTGTGCTTCTTTACAATGTTCAAGATTATTGATTCGCCCGCCGCGTGTGAGGTACGATCTGTGATACGTTTTTTGAGTGCAAGAAACATGTCGGCTGCAGACATTCATCGTCACCTTTGTGAGGTGTATGATGATAATGCAATGACGGAAGGTAAAGTGCAAAAATGGGTACGCGAGCTCAAAAGTGGCCGTGAAAATGTTCATGACGATGAAAGCTCATGTCTGTGATCACAAATAACTTGGCGACTGCAATTGACACAAAAATTCACGAGGACCGAAGATTCATGATAACCACTCTGTCAATGGATTTTCCTCAAGTGTGAATTCTTGGTTGTCAGAGCAGGAGGCAAACATTTATGCAGAGGGATTTCAGAACTTAGTTTTGAGGTATGACAAGTGCCTAAATAAACAAGGCAACTATGTAGAAAAATAGAGGAAGGTATGCAAAATCTAAAAATAAATGTGGTTTCAAAATAAAATGTTCGGTTAATTTAAAAAAACTGCCCTTACTTAAAAAACAGCCCTCGTATAAGGGTTTTCATCTACTGGAATTTACTCTTATTTTTAGTCATTAATTATTATTTCTTTTATATTGTCCATTTTGCTAAACTATTTAAAATCAACTTGCAGTGCTCGTTTGTCCCCATTATATTTTTCTACATACGATACAATCATCTGCAAATAACCTTACACTGGATTTTATTGCATTTGATAAGTTATTTAAAAAACTAGAAGTGGGCCTATTACACTACCCTGAGGGACTCCCAACATTACATGGTCATTGGAATATTCAGTCCCAACTTCAACCTGCTGTATTCTGCCTCTAAGCAATTCCTTAACCCACTGCAAAACGTGACAGTTGACCCCACCAAAAGCTAATTTGTGAATGGAAATATCCCAATAACTTTGAAAAGTCAATTACAATAGCATCTATTTCTCAACCCACATCACACGATTCTACAAAGCCCTGGTACAGTGGTGATAATTACCTAGTCTCACGCAAATAGCCTCTTTTGCAGAGTACAATTAAGACAATATGAACTTAGGGAAACCAGTAAACCTACATTTTGGAATTCTTAGTCTCTGCTACCATTTCTTTGCTGTGAAAGACAATGAATGCCCTTCATAAAACCTTTCTGTTATTAACTATTTCGCCCAGAAGTGAAAATGCCAACTTTTCACAGTTAGCTGATGAAATGGTGATATACTGTACAGTAAGCAGGAGTTGATTACTGATTGAATAATAACATTACTGTCTTATTCTTACCCTTACAGCACTTCTATATTTATACCACAGCAACATGTAATTTTGAAGGAAGTAAAATTTTGATGTGCCACATCATCTTATGGATAATTCATGGTGAACCACAAGGAGAAAACAATTACAGAGCACAGGTTTAATTTGCTTAGTTCCCTTGCTTAACAGATTATTCACACAGCCATAGGGGCCTACTTTCTTGCTGAGAATGATAAATCCGCCTTGTTAATGAGTCAACTGCTCAGCTCGATACAAGACATTTTGACAAAGATGCTGAATGAGCACACTTTGAAAACATTGCCTAGAGACCAGAGACAATGGAAAAACTGACAATAGAGGGAAAAGTTGACAGTCTAAAGACAAAAGGATATGCATGGTTATCAAGAGCCTAAACAGTGAGAGGCTGCAAGAAGCAATCCACCACACCCAGGCCAGGGAATCCTGGAGGCAAGCTGTCAATGTGCTTGCATCGTGATATCACTATAAGGGTAGTCACCTCAAGACTTAAACGGTCTCTTTGAAGTTTTGGTCTGAGAAGAGGTTGGTGCGCCAGAAAGTAGTTCCCTCTTTCACTGCTTACTGTTGGAGTAAAAGATTTTTCAGTGCATGCTGCTATGTTTCCATAAGCTGGCTTTAATAAATCTATGGAAAAATGCTTCAATTTTATTAAACAGGAGCATTACCAACTTTGCTTTCCACGAGATAACTTGTGTGTATAAATATAGTTTTTAATGGTATCTGAAACAATAATCAGTGCAATTCAGTAAAATTTCATATGTTATATTTCGTAATTGTTCGAATTCATCCCATTATTGGTACAAAAGAGCAGCAGAGTTTTTCGAATTTACAGTGCAGTAGGCTCAAACGTTGGAACCTGCTACGATGGCAGGAAGTACAACATGGCTTCTACAAGAAAATACGATGTTCAAGTTGCAGCTTTAAAGCTGGAATCGCCAGTAAAATACTTTAAAGATACCATATGTACCCGAATACCCCCAGCACATTTTTATTCAAAATCGGACTGAAAAATTGGGGTGCGGGTATTAAATGAGTCATACAAATTTTAAAGATTTAAATTGCCCGCCACGTGCAATATAGGGTGTTGCGAGGTCTTGTTGGGGTGTACCGTATTTACTCGCATGTAAACACACACACATCCCCCCCCCTTCTTTCTTCCTCTTTTTTTTTATTTTATTTTAAATTTTCAGCTTCAAAAATTTCCCTTGATATAGATTAGGATGGCGTGGTGTAAGGACACACAAAGGAGCACCTAGCGTCTTTAAATCAACACACAAAATAGTTATTTTAACCTATACTTTATTTACGAAATAAGTGATAATAGCCCATTTAAATCACTGCTGACTGATCACAGTGCTGCAGCACAGCAGTGCGTGCGCAGAGTTCAAGGTTACGCAGTGTTGCAATGTTACGCGGCATCATTTCGTGATTTGCAGCGTGACCACTGTCTCTTGTTTCTCGAACCCACTCCAGAACTTTTATGTTCACATTTTCGTACTTTCCTTTTTTCACACCGCGGAAGGACTTACAAGTTTTCTTTGTTCCCAATAATTTGTCCTTCTGGTTAAGCCAATAACGAATCATACACGGCTGCACTTCATATTTACGACTTGCCGCTTTCACTCCATTTTCTGCAGCAAATTCTAACACTTTCAACTTGAAGGATGCCGTAAAACTTTTTCTTTTGCTCATTTTCAGTCGTTGTGTACTGCACGTTTCTAACACATAGCCGTGCGGGACGCGAGGCACGGAACACATAAGCTGGGTGGTATGGGGAGAGAGTAGCCATTGTCGAGGTCAACAATGCACAGGTGGTGAAGGCAGTAGCGCGGGTTTTACAGTTTCGTGAGTTGAGTAATACGGTAGCATGGCATCATCATCATCATCATCATCATCTTGCACAGTTTCCAGCCACTGGCCGGGTCTGTTTGGAACACAAGCCTCTCCAACGTCTTCTGTCTTCCCACCATCTCTCAGCCTCCACCCTTGTCCAGTCTTCTCCTCTCTTCTTCACGCTTTCTTCCACCCCCTTCAGCCACCTGTCTCTCGGTCTTCCCCTCGGTCTCTTTCCTTCCCACTTCGTCTCATGTACTCTCCTGGGTATCCTCTTCTCCTCCATTCGTTTTACATGTCCATACCATCTAAGTCTAGATATCTCTATACCATCCTGTAATGGTTCCTCCTTCATTAATTCTCTGGTCCTCTCATTTCTTATTCTGTCCACCTTTGTAGCTCCAATACTGCTTCTCAAGAACCTCATCTCACTGGCCTGTATTTTGCTCTTCTCCCTTCCTTTCATTACCCAGGTCTCCGAGGCATACGTCAGGATAGGGACATAGTACGTCCGATATATGATCTTTTTGCTGTTCTGAGGGACATCCTTGCTCCATAACATGCTTCTCACACTCCTCCGAAATGCTTCTGCCTGCCTCCCCCGCTCATTTATTTCTCTATCGTTTCTTCCATTATCTTGTATCAGGCTTCCCAGATACTTAAAACTCTCCACTTTCTTCAGCTGTTCCCCACCAATTGTTATTCCCGTTGTGGTTCTTTCCTTCTTCCTTGTTGTGATCACCATCTCACTCTTATTTATGCTAAATTTCATCCCATATCCTTGTATTATTCCTTCCCACACGTCCAACTGTTCCTGTACCTCCTCCTCGTTTCCCCAAATCATCAAATCATCTGCAAACACCATTGCTTTCATCTTTCCGTCCCCAATTACTTGTGCCACTCGGGTCATTATGTCATCCATCACCACAATGAAAAGTAATGGTGACAGTGCACTTCCTTGTTTCAGGCCGTTTCTTTGTTCCAACCAGTCAGATCTCTCTCCTCCCACTTTCACACAGCTCACGCTTCCCTTGTACATCTCCTTTATCCTCTTTATAGTCCATTTCTCTACTCCTCTATCCTCCAGGGACTTCCATACTTTGTTTCTGCATACACTGTCATATGCTTTCTCAATGTCCAGGAAGGCCATCAGTAGATCTGTTCCATACTCATAGTGCTGTTCTTGTAACTGCCTTACAGCAAAAATCAAATCCACTGCGGACCTTCCTGCTCTGAAGCCATGTTGTTCTTCCCTCATCCCTCCTTCTATCCTTGTCCTAATTCTCCTTTCCAAAACTTTCTCAAACATCTTTGCACAATGACTCATCAGTGTTATTCCCCGATAGTTTCTGCAATCTGTTCTACTACCTTTCTTGAAGATCGGGACAATGATTCCTTTTTTCCAGTCCTCTGGGGTCTTCCTTTCCTTCCATGCTGTCCTCATCACTCGGTACAGCCACTGTATCCCCACCTCTCCTGCTGCTCTCACCATCTCCACACTCAACTCATCCACACCCGGTGCCTTCCCTCCTTTCATCTTGTTCACTGCATCTTCCACTTCTTTCCATGTTAAGTCCTTTTCTGTTTGCAGTTCATCTTCCTCTTCCCCGATTTCTTCCTCCTCACCATCTTTTCCATTTGGGTTCAGAAGTTCTTCAAAATATTCTTTCCACATTTTCTTCAGTTCTTCCCTATTTTCTATCTCTTGTCCCCTTTTGTTCACCATTCTAACATAATCCGTAGGATCCTTCCGCCTCTTATTTTTTACCATCCCATACAGGACCTTTTTTGTACCTTCACTATCCTCCTCCATCATCTTTGTCCACTCTTCCATCCACTTCCTTCTCTCCTCAGCCACCACTCTCTTCGCCTCCTTCTTTCTTTCCTGATACTCTTCCCTTGTCTCTACCGTCCTATTTTGATACCACCTCCTAAAGGCTCTATTCTTTTCCCTTACTATATCTTTTGTCTTCTCATTCCACCATGGTATTTCCTTCCACCTCTTCTTACTACTTGTCCTCCCACATACTGCTTCTGCTGCACCCACTAGTGTCTTCTTAAATCTAGCCCATTCCTCTTCCACCCCTCTTTCTTCATCTGTTGGAATACCTTCCTTTACCATTTTGAGGTACTCGACCCTTCTATCCCCTTCTTTCAGTTTCCATATCCTTATACGTCTTTCCTGGTTCTCAGTCCCTTTCTTCTCCTTACTCCCTCTCAGGTTCATTACCAGTAATCGATGGTCGCTATCCAGGTTCTCCGATGGTATAACCTTGATGTCCGTGATGTTCTTATTTAGTTCTTTCTCATACAGTATATAGTCGACCACCGACTTCCTGGTCAAGTCATCACTGTACCATGTGATTGTGTGGCTCTCTCTTTTCTTAAACCAGGAGTTCCCAACTAGCAGGCTGTTCCTCTGGCAGAAGTCCAACAGTCTCTTTCCTTCCTCATTTCTTCCACCCCAACCCTCTGGTCCTAGAACACTCTCATAACCTTGTCTTTCTCTTCCTACATGGGCATTGAGGTCCCCCATAACAATCATATTTCTTCCTACCAGCTGCTTCTGCAATTCCTCTTCAAACTCCTCCTTCTCTTCAGAAGCGCAGCCTACTTGTGGAGCATACACTTGCACTATTTCTACGGTCTCTCCCCTCAGTGCTACTTTCACTTACATCATCCTATCACTTATTCTCCTCACTTCTTCTTTTAAACCATCTCGTACTACTACTCCCACTCCATTCCTCTTTCCCTCTTCGTTCCCACTCCAGTACAGTCTATAGCCTTTTCTCAGTACTCTCCTTCCTTCCCCTTTCCACTTTGTTTCTGCCAATCCCAATAAATCCAACTTCCTTCTTTCCATCATATCCACTATCTCCTCCACCTTCCCCGTCAGCGTTCTTAGGTTTAAAGTTCCAAATCTTAGTCCGTGTGTACAGCCGTGTCGTCGTCTATTAAATCCATCCTGTCCGAGGCTCGTTCCATTTTTGAAAGCATTTGGTTTTATCCACTACTGGCTTGCTGGGCCTATCGTAGCTTCACCAGAGCCCCGTTAGCCGTCACTTTTCAGGGTTCCTGTAGGACCTTCACAGCTACCGTAACGGTCCCGGGGCACACGAAGTCCCCACTGTACTTCGCCCCTACAGGCAATCCCCTACTTTGTGCCGTTGCCCGTCTCCCACGACGTGGACGAGGGGTTGGACTTATGGGAAACATCAGTAAACATAAAACAAGTGTTGGAAATAGCTAACATGAAATCTCGTCATAGGTCGTAAACTGCAAAAGAAAAACTCAGAATCATCACAGAAGCAGCAGAAATAGGAAATCGTGCTGCGGGAAGAAAATATGATGTCGATGAACACTGCATTTAAGACTGGAAGAAAAATAAAACTTGTCTGGAACAGACTAGCTGCAATAACCGGGCATTTTGTGGGCAAAAAGCGAAGTTTCCAGAAATTGAAGAGCGTCTTTATGCCTATATAAGCGAAAAGAGACAGTTTTGTTATGCGGTTATGGGTGAAATGTGCCAACTTAAAGCTTTACCAATATCAAAGGAACTTGGAGTTGGCGGTTTTAAGGCTAGCCGTGGATGGCTCCAGCGAGCTTTTGTTAGAAATGGCCTCAGCTTTCGGAGGAAAACTAGTATTGCACAACGACTTCCTGCTGATTACACAGAAAAATTGGTTACTTTTTAAAGATATGCGATTGGTTTGCGCCAGAAGCATTCCTATTTACTCTCACAAATTCGAAACGCGGACCAAACACCCGTTTATTTTGAAATGCCAATTGACTACACAGTCAACAAGAAAAGGTGAATCCAGCGTTGTAGTCAGAACTGGTGGCTGTGAAAAACATAGGCGCACAGTTATGCTTTCAATAACTGCCGATGGTAGAAAGCTGCCCCCCTATCTTATCTTTAAGCACAAGCCAATCCCTAAAATTACTGTAAATCGGGTAATTGTGACGGTGAATCTCAACGAATGGATAGATAGCGGCCTTTTAGTGGATTGGATTAAGCGAGTGTGGCAACGTTGCCCTGGAGCATACTGAACTTGAAAAGTATGCTTGTCTTAGCTTCCGCGGACACACAACGGACGAGGTAACAAATCTTCTAAGTTAGGGGAAAACTGACTTGGTGATAATTCCTGGGGGTCTAACATCTGTTCTCCAGCCATTGGATGTGTGTGTCAATCGGCCTTTTCAAGTGGCTATGAAACATCGGTATACGCGATGGATGGCAGAGAAAAAGTACCAACTTACACCTAGTGGCAAAATAAGGTGTCTTAATGTGAAACTTATTTGTGAGTGGGTGAAAAGTGCCTGGGACTCCATTCCGCTACCACTGGTGGAGAAAAGTTTTAAGAAATGTGGCATTTTGAATTCCCTTGACGGAACTGAAGACGAGATGCTATGGGAAGATAGCGATGGTGACGACGATGACAACTCCTCTTCAGCCAGCCATACTGAAAGTGACGACGGTGATGAATAGAGGTAAGGGTGCATACAATTAACTCATCAGTGCATATTCTTTTTTCTGTCCGAATTTCAGCTGAATATAATAAGATTCTTCCGGTAACTCACACTGCAAAGTTTTCCCAATGTCTCTCCACGACATTCTGACGTGCTGTTTCCAGCTAAAATTTATACTATAGGTTTAGGTTATTAAGAAATAATTGTGTACCCTCTTGTGTTTTATTTGATGATTTGTGGTACAGTATTAATAGTATACATTTGTTTAAAAGTGACAAAAATTTTAAAAAAGCAGTTTTTTTTTAAATTTCCATACAAAAATGAGGGTGCGGGGATTATCCGGGGGCGGGGAATATTCGGGTATATACGGTAATAAAAATGGAGAGCAGTTAAGTACGAGGTGCAAACAAATGATTTTAAATGTATATTGTAGGCAGAGGGATAACAATCTACTGTGGACAGCGGAAGAGATGCATACTCTAATGGCATTTCGACGTAGTGTTTACTCGGCACGTACTAAATTTAAAGAGCATAATTTTTAAAAATTAAACTCAATGCCTCGAGCTTCAACAGGAGTGATTGCACATGATATGAAAATATACTTGTTTCAGTGAATATACCACAGATAAATGCATAATGATAGATAATAATAGGTTCGCACCCAAAAAAGTCACTTATGGGTTGAACTAGTTTCAAATACTCAATCTACTACGCGCCATGCCAGAAGCACAATGGAGAGAGGAGATGCGCGGAGGGATATTTACCTCAGGTCATGACCTGATAATTTGTATATCATACACCCTAATGGAGAGTTGGATCAAGAGAAATAAATACCATATACCCCCGAATACTACCCGCCCCCGAATAACACCCGCACCCTCACTTTTGGATGGAAATTTTTTTAAAAACTTTTTTTGTTGTTTATGACACCTTATTTTAAACAAAAATGTATACTATTAACACTGTAATACAGTAAAACTCGGTTAAGAAGTTCCCGCATAAAAAGTTTTTCCACGTCCGATATCCTCTGTCCCGTGATCGGTCCCACAAGATACATGTATATTTTTCCCATATAAAGTGTTCCTGCATAAGAGGTTTTCCCTGTTTAATAGATCAGATTTTGTATCCCCTTAAAGTATAAGATGTTCACTGGAGACAACTGACTTTTTTATAGAATCAAATATTGCCAATCTCCGCGAAGATACTTCCGGTGTTCCGAGTGTTCGCGGGTCTCCAGTGAATCATCTGACCGGGCGAACTACGTCAAGGCTACATGATGTCACGCCATGACAGCAGCAGGTCATTGGACAGTGTTAACCTTAAAACATGTTTGAGGAGATATAGAAAACAATGGCTTCTGCCGGGAACTTCCGCAAACTGCAAGCAAATTAAAACCAGGAAATACAATGAAGTAGAACAAGATCTGCTGGTATGGTTTAAACATTCCAGTGCGTGCGCCGAGTTCGGCTCGGTCAAACAGGACACGGGCTGCCCGCGCGAACGGAACGACCGCAGCCCGTCGCGGACTGGGATGGTCAAACTGAGGTCAATTAACTTCTCCATTTTGTGGGCCATGCTTCCAGCCCGCGCAGACTTTGTGGAAAATCACAACTGCTCACTTGCCCGCTGTGGTAGATCGCCTTCTGTTTAACCAGGATGATGCAATATTACACAATACAGAGTTCGCAGCGGTCGGGCGGCCGAGTTTGCGCCGGCAACCTGCTTCCTGTTTGACCGAGCCTTTACTGATGCCATGCTATCACGCAACTAACGAAACTCACGCTTGTGTTAGGCTTGCGCGACCGGTGAAGCCATTAGACAGAAATAAACAAGTAGGCTACACCCGAACAAGCACCATAATAGCGGATACTCGCGCGTGGCGGGCAATTTAAATCTTTAAAATTTGGATGACTCAATTAATACCCGCACCCCAATTTTTCACGTCCGATTTTGTATAAAAATGTGCGGGTGGTATTCGGGTATATACGGTAAATCACCAGACCCTCAAAATGGGACCAATGAAAAAGAAATTCTTTTATAACTTTCTGTAATAGTCATGGATAGAGACTGTCAAATTTCTTGAATGAAAGGGGCTAAAATTGTTGGTTAATAAGGGTAAAAATTATTGAGTGAATATGAAAATTTCTTGAGTGAAACTGAATTTTTCACACTTCTTTATTAAGTTATTAAGTCAGTAATAATATTAGTTACAGTATATGCAAACCATTTCAACTCCTGCCATCTAGCGACAACATTCCAAACCTTGTGGATTTTTTCAGATATGACAAGGCAGAAAACAGTTCTGTTTTGGAACTTGGCCAATATATATTATGAGAAAACAATGTCAAATTTTCAAATTTAGTTAATTCATTTATTAATTCCCGAAAAATTCCGGGGTTTTTTTTTTTGTTTTTTCTTCGCAAACAACAAAAAAGTTGATAAATTTGAGAGTCACAGAGTTTTGCGATTTTACGCGAGTGTTTCAAGAGTTGAAACGTGTAATTATATGATGTATATGTAAATCATGTACTAAACCAATGTTTATTTGTTTTAATTGTTTTTCATGATTTTGTGATTGGCGAATTTTGACTAACTCTAGTCATGGATAACAACATTCTGGATACACAAAGTATTTTACTCTCCTACTCATCAGATAGTCCAAACCCACAATACAAATATTAGAGGTTTTAAAGCGGCAATAAAATGTAATGCTCGTTTAAATGTAACTCAACTGATTTATTTAACACAAAATACATGAACTGTTTAAATGCGTTGTGCCGTGAACAGATCATAAAACGAACTGTTTAAAAGTTAGTTGAGGGAGCTAGTTGCGCCTATCGATCAGGATGGAGGTCGATACCGGCAGGTGCCATTCTCACCAACAACAAAATACTGGCCATTATAAAATTACATGTTGCCCCTATTAATTGCATCCCCAGCATAGTCAATTGTCCCAAGACACACTCCTTGACTGACCTGAGAAACTGGCATTTTAAAGACCAAAGGTCTGATAACCAGGACTGACAGTGACCATCCTATGTGTTTTATCATTCAGAATTTACCACACTTATTCCTGGCAAATACTAGGATACCTCATTCCAAGTCCCAGGTTTACCTACTTCAATCCTAACCCAAAGAAATCTCCACTTCTACAGTCATCACAATAACACAGGTTATAAGACAAATTCCATATGGTTCTGATCAGCCAAATCAATGCCACTAAATCAAACAATAATCCCCACCACTCTTTCGAATGCCTATTATGACAGGTAGGGGACATCTTGAGTGTATATTAACATCACTCCCAGAGGGGACTGAAGAAACCAGAATAGAAAGGCCTTCTTTAGAATTTTTGACAAAGTGTCTACATTTGCCCTCAAACCACACCATGGGTGCTGACCTGCCTCGTTTCACAGTAACGGTACCTGTCTCAGTACACCCCAAGACATTGCAACAACCTTCAGTGACAGTTTTGAGCAGAACTATTCTAAGCCGGACATAAACCTGCATCTGCCAAGGTCATCGCCTCCATCCCCTTCTCTCTCTCCAACATTTACTTGACAGCTTACGGAAGATTCAACCACATGATGTGACCGGCCCAGATGTTCTCAGACAGATCCTGCTGCAGTGTGAGAAAGCGTTAGCGCCCTCCCTGCGTTATTCAATCTCTCCATTAATCAAGGTTCTGTGCCGTGCGAGTGGAAATGTGCAAATGTGGTGCCAATCTGTAAGCAACGCAACAGTGGAAACTGAAATTATAGACTGGTGTTTCTAATATCTATAATCTGCAATGTATGGAGCAGCTAGTATAAAACTGTGTGCTAAAATTCCTGCGGGAGAACAACCTGCTCGACCAAATCAACACAGTATTTTACCGGGTCGTTCGTGCACAATGCTATTAACAAAAGTCACTGATGAGCCTCATTTCTTTTGTTAAAGCTACAGCAGCTTAACGTATGGGGTAGCTTATTGGAATGGGCGATGTCATTCCTGGAGGGTCAAACACAGTGTGTAGTGTACGGAGGAGCTCGATCACAGGCTGTTCGAGTTACTTCTGGAGTGATTCAGGGTTCCGTGATCTGACCTCTTCTCTTCACTATATACGTGGTCAATCTTCCTGGCTGTGTCACCCCATCGATGTCCCTATATACAGATGACACATGTGCATTAAAATATTCTCTCTCTGAAATCAGATCTGTATAATTTATCACTGTGGTGTTCTGTAAAAAGTTTTAATATAATTGTAAAAAAGTGAAAAAACCCATTCAGAATTAATTCAAAATATTAACAGCGTAATCCCACACTGCACAAACTTACAGTTATTAGGGGTAACAATCTCGAACACCCTAAATTGGAAAGTGTTATGTGAAGACACAAGATGTAAGGCCTCCAAATTTCTGGGTTTCTTGTACAGGGGTTGTAAGCCCAGAGCTCTAAGGATGGCCTACCTTTGCATAATCTGTCCGATATTAAGGTACGGCTTACCTACTTGGCATCCCACTACAGTGGAAAACCTGAATAAGTTGCAGTGTGTCCAGCATCACACAGCGAGGCTAATTACTAGAGCTGGGATTTCTATGTAATTACATATTTTACATATTTTTTCATATTTGTGGGTATTCTACATATTCTTAGTGATATTACATAAAATTACATATTTGATAGTTTTCCTGTTTTTATAAGACATAAATTGCTGAATTGAAGTTTCACACTTAATGTAGGGCTGTTGTCTGTCCTCTCAACAGGGGGATTAAGGTAATTATGAGTGACAGGTATTTGAGAGGATGATAGGATGATAAGTGCAGTGCATGGGGAAACTGGTGCTAGTGTATTGAGTAAATTGCAAAAAGTGTTGAAGAGAAATCTGATTATTCAACATTTCACAGTGTGTGCCGAATTCTAAATGGAGACGACGTTGATCCTCCAGAGGACATTTCTCCAGCGAAAATTCCTCTCCTAAAATTTGCCCCAGTTACATCATGTGATGTTGAAAGATCTTTCTCTGCATATAAGAACACCCGAAGTGACAAACGCCTTTCTATGACACCAGAGAACATCGAAAAATACTTAATAGTTCACTGTGCTACAAAATTTAATGAATAAACATGCTTTGAGTTATGAAAATAATAAGTTTCTATTGAATATGTGTGTGATATATTCAAATAATATGACTCCAAAGAACATTGAAAAATACTTAATTGTTCACTGTGCTACAAAATGTAATATAAAGCGTGTTTAGTGTGTTGCAACTGACAAAATGGTAAGTTTATATTAATTATATGATATTACATATTTTGCCCAATCTACATATTTTGCTACATATTTTGATGCTTTTTGTTACATATTTATGTACATATTATGCCACTTGATATTACATTAAAATCCCAGCTCTACTAATTACTAGTCATTCTTTTATCAAAATTACATCTATAGACGCAACAGCCAAACAGACAGATTTCATTTTTCTCAAAAAAAGCCCTGACAGGTTCCATTGCTATTGACACTTCTGCCAACTGTCACTGGCATATCATTCAGTTCTGAGAAGAGGAGCCAACTCTTGTTTTGCTTAAAGCAACGCATACCTGTCCGGTTTCTGCAGCCGCTCTGTGCGGATATGGGACACACTGCCAGGGGATGCCAAGAACAAGCATCTTCAGATATTGAAGTCATTCATAAAAAAGTACATTGAGTAAATAAATTTCTGTATGAGCGATTGATTGTGTTGCTAAATGAATGGAGTGACTGAGGTGATGAAAGTGTGTACGTTTAAGTGTGAGCGAAACTTCTTTGCTACCTTTAGCGTGAACTCCCTTGTGAAAGTCTAAACTGAAACACCTGACACACTCACTCATTATCAAATCCTCATCATGGTGATTCCGAAAAGAGGTTTACAGATGAACATGCTTTCGAGTTACAAGGTTACAGAATTGTTACACATAAAATTGGCAAACGTGTATTGAAATATGTTACCCACCTTGACACAGGATCTACTGTAAGCAGAACTACAGTATTTTAGATTTAATCACAGGCTTCGACGCCCCTAGCAACCGAGTTTTGACCCTTTCCTTCCAAAGTACAAACAAGGCCTACACTATTGCCAATGTACATACACCAATAAATCAAACAGGACAAATCCAGAAGGAACAGACAAATTTTGGGAAAACCCAGAGATCCAACCATAATGGGGAGAGAATCATTCAACTCTCTGGCACTCAACCTAGTTATGAAATAAACTGCATTCAAACACCTACTCAAGAAATACAAAACATGGAAATTCTCAAATCACTTTGCCATTGCACAGAAAGCGTAACGAGCGATCCAAAATGTGAAGGTTCCGAGAAGTGCCACCTTGACTCTAACCATTACCTTTCTAAAATCAAAGAAACTCCATCCAAGAAATACCAGGAAGGTACAGTAAGAGCCTAGCACAGATGATTTCTCGGGCCGTGAGACCACGGAGACAGTTGAGTCGGCGCCAGATAAGTAGCAGCTACCCTTTCACAAAAGCGCGTCGGGAAGTCCCCGCATGCGGGTCATAGCTTGATTACATTCCCAGCTGGCAATATACCCAAGGTCAGAGAGTTAAGACTTGTGAAGTACTCCATCCCGTGAATATGGTTAGGTATTGAACATCGAATTTTCCTAGTGAAAACTTATCTTCTCAAGAAGAAGTCTTCCAGCATATGTGTTTGTACGTTTCAGTGCCGTGCAATATTTACTTGTGGGGAACCTCAAAAGGTATGCAAAACAATCTGCATACTCTGGAGGCTCTTGAGAACAAAATAACTGTATTGGAAATATCTGTTCCCGGAGGAAACAGGATGTAAAATTGTCCGATTGAGCTATGTACATTAACAAATTCCAAAGAAATTTTACATCCTGTTTCCTCCGGGAACAGATATTTCCAATATGGATTAGCAAGGTAAGCTATCATTATTTTTGAAAGGAAGTTTTGATTTCCGTAGTACATTGGCGCTGCTCGTGGCAACATTTGTGCCTTGCAGCGGCCTTCACAGTATGTACTAGCCACGCGTCTTGGTGAGGTGTACCATAACCAACTGAAGAGCCCATTGGTACACTGGGGCGAAACGCTGGCAACTGTTTTGAGCTAGCCGGACCATTGTATCAAATTTCTTTGGAATTTGTTAACAAAATAACTGCACCGATACGAAATATCAGTGAGGATGAATTACAGCGAGTGTACTAAAACTTCCTACATCAGTGCAATGTGTATTTAGAAAATGGTGTGCCTCACTCGGAAGTGATGGGCTCCATCTCAGCAACGCTGTACAGCTTTTCCCGGAGCGGCTAGCTGGTGAACCATGTATTATTTCCCCGTACAAATATAAACCGATATAAAATAAGTGAATTAATTTATGTATTTCACAGTCATACAGCATAACTTTTTGATGTATAAGGATTACAACGCAACCAAGAACTACATTTTCCAACCACCCCGAGCCGAGAGAAAGTTACCTTACAACAATGATAACAACTTTGTTTCTTGGACACACAAAATTATGAAATAAATAAACCAGTTATACAAGATTCCAATGTATATTGTGTTAAAATTTGGATTCGATCTGATGACAGATTTTTGAGATAATAAACCTTAAATGTGACGCATGGTTAAAACACGCTTAAAAACATGCACTTTTTGTGTTCCAACTGCGATAAAAAATATTAAAATATAAATTAAAAATTTCAAACCTACATGAACTAACAAAAAATAGAACGACGAAAATGATGAAGGTATTGGATTTTATGTAGGTCTATTGGTTTACTTCACAAACAACCTTCAAACTCAAGTGCACATAATACTTTGGTTGACAGTAGTTGGGTGCTCCACTCCTGCTAGCGCCAGTGCCTTGCTTGACATGCTG
Organism: Meconema thalassinum; assembly: GCA_946902985.2. Classification (NCBI taxonomy): domain Eukaryota; kingdom Metazoa; phylum Arthropoda; class Insecta; order Orthoptera; family Tettigoniidae; genus Meconema; species Meconema thalassinum. The sequence goes on along the minus strand of OX336389.2, from coordinate 880,776,945 downwards.
CTACACACAGTGGCCCGCCCATCACACAGTGCATCCATTGCTCCATTCTACAGGGATGGTCTTCACTGTACATTCGAGAAATATAAACAGGTTTGGCATAGAACTATAAAGAGCCAATCAAGAGCTCACTGAGAAACTTGAGTCCTCGAATCCACAGAATTGGGAACAACCACTAGAGGTCCTGGTTGAATCATTGTAGTTTCATTCGAGGGGCTTGGACAACGTGGTCATTTATACTGGTTTACTTGGGTGTATGTAGATTTTTACGATAACTGGTGTATTTGTGGTGTCTGTAGTAATGTGTGTATTTGTACTTCAAGTGAGGATTGGGAAGGAAGCAGCCATGGCCTTAAGTTAGGAACCATGCCAGCATTTGCCTGGAGTCAAAGTGGGGAAACCACGGAAATCCACTTCTAAGATGGACGAGATGGGAACCAAACCCACCACTTCTCAGCTTTGCCTTGCAAGGCTGAGTGCACCTCGTTCCAGCTCCTCAGACCAGAATTAAATTTCTTGACAGAGCCGGGAATGCCAAGAATGCACCACAAGGTGGTCCCCTGGTTGAATCAGCTAAGGAGACAATCTCCCTAACAAAACCAAGGAAACATGTATAGTGTACCAGCAAGTGTGATGTGGCAATAAGGGAAAGACAACTTGCTTGGCTAAGTTGGAACTTGTTGAAGTATGCAGAAGTTCTTAGGTACAAGAAATAAAAACACAGCAAAAAATTACATACGTGGTGTAGTGTGCCTTTGACAAGAACCAGCTGAAATAAATCGAGCAAGACTTTGAGAAGAACAACATCCAAGACTTCTACAGAACTTTCAAGCAGAATCTCAATAAATACGCTCCACCAAGCAACACTTCAAAGATCCCAACAGAAAAAATGCTCACAATGACAAGGATAACAACCAAATCCAGGCTAAGTACTTTGAGTCACTCCTCAACTGCAACGTCCCAGAATCCACATTCCCTTCCGAAGACATTACGCACATTCACGCATATTCACCTCCACCAACAAAATAAGAAATCAATATACAGTTACTGAAAAACAATAAGGCACCAGGTGAGGACTCAATCTCAGAACTATGGCAACATGCTGGAGACAATGCTGTTGAGAAGTTAATATGTGTGATTAGGGAAACAGAGAAACTTCCTGGAGGCTGGACTTCAACCCTCTTTCATAAGAAAGACGGCAGAATGGATGTGAACAACTACCGTGGCATATCGCTCCTCATATTAACCTACAAGTTCTCAAAAGCTCTTCAAGCCACGGTAGAACAACTGGATCCACTATTGGGAGAATACCAGGGAGGTTTTAGGTAAAGACGTTTATGTGCATCAGATCATGAATTTTAAAACGGTCCTTTCATATCTCAATAACAGAAACAAAGAGCTTGTTGTTATCTTGTTGATTTCAAGAAAGTTGATCGATTCACCCTAGATCATATACAAAAAAACTAAGCTTGGACAGCAGAATAAGGGCAATCATTCAGGAGACCCTAACCAACACTAAATCTAAAGTAAAATTCAGGTGAGACATTTCTGAGGCCTTTAAAATCAGAAGCAAGGTAAGGAATGGAGATGGGACTCTCACACCTGCTCTTCAATAGTGTACTTCAGAAAGTTATCCACGAGTGGCAGAGAGAAATGAGCAAAAAAGGGGTCGAAAATGAGGTCAGAACGGGCTACAAAAACATGAATCTGAGAGTTGACTTTCGGGCATTCCCAGATAATCGTGATTTTTTCCTCATACTTTGAATACAGCTGCAGAACAGATTATGGGTTTAGGTGGTTAATTGTAGAGATCCATAAATATGTGTATTGAAACACTAGGAACAGCTTTTACTTAGAAGAAATGTAACAATCGACAAAAGGCAAAGACAAAAAAGGAAGAAGTTTCACATAGCAAATTGAAACATCCAAAGAGTTTTAAGTTTATATAGCCTACAGTAATGTTGAGTTCATACGCTACAACACTAGGGTCCGCCACAAGATCAATACAGGCAAGTTCAAATACCTCGGCAAGTGGACAGAGCCTAACATCTCCGAGAAAGAAGCTCTCGCACTGCAAATAAGGAAAATGGAAACAGCTTACCAGTTAAATCAAGGTCATCTAAAATAAAAAATCCATATTGCTAAATGTCAAGCTTAGACATCACTGCACAGTCATTCGACCAGAAGCCTTATATGCTGCAGAATGCTTTGTAATACAAAGGAAAGGTCTTATGGAGCAGTCCAAGAAAGGAAGATTCAAAGGAAAATCAATAGTTCAGTCAAGGAAAACTGTGAATACAGACGACAGCACAACCATGTCCAGTCATGGAAAACTGAGAATACAGACGACAGCATTTATGGTTACATAGCCCGAATGAGCCCAATGAAATTAGCACACAAGAGTTTTCCCTACTTTCTGGGAAAGAAAACCGAAGAAGCTGGTTTACAGAGCTAGAAAGAGACATAAAAGAAGTGGGAATCACATGTGATGATATTCAGAAGTCAACACCCATAAAGATGAAGAGTTCTGGAGTTTCCAAGAAAAGCCTAAACTCACAACAGGCAAGACATGGTTTGAAGAAAGAAAGCAATACCATTGAGAACGAAGGAGACGCTACTGGGCAAATGTTAAAGCTCGAGGAAGAAAGCAGTTGGATTAACATGGTCAATAGTTGGCCAAAACGACAACAATAATAATAATAATAATAATAACATGGAAAGTGGGTACCTTCAGTTGCAATGTATTAAGGGAAGAAGGGAACATTTGCCAACCAGCTGGAAGATTGAACAGTCTATATAGCAAATTAGCCTTGAAGTGGAATAAACATTATTCTCTCATTCGTTTTCATTAGGCTGTTTTGTCTTTCACCACCCACTCTAGTTAGCAAGCCTCTGTTGCAAAGGAGTCTCCCTACAAGACCCCCCTATACACAGTTAGCACTGCAGCCTCCTCTGCTTCTACACTCCTCACATTGAAGTCGGTAAACCCTGAATCTAACCATCACCTCCTTGGTCTACCTCTGCTTTCTTATCCTCTATACTAGAGTTCATCAACCTCTTAGGTAATCTTTCATCCCCCATTCTCATCACATGACCCCTCTATCCGAGTCTGCTCAAACGAATAGCCTCACCTAGTTCTAACTGACACTTTGTTTTTTTCATTATGATTGCTCCCACCTATTTTGTCCCGGGAATCATTCATGCTATCCTGATATCAGTCGCCTCCAACTCATGTGAGAGATATTGTGAATCCAAAAGTAAGCTTGTAGTTTTACGTGACCGTTGATCTCGCAATCATGAGCCAAGGGACCTCAGTTTTTACGTGGAATCCGAACCACAGGACATGATATTTCACTTTGAAAATCTTACATGCATTGACTGGGAATCGAACCCTGTCCGCCTCGGTGAGAGAAAAGCAGCTTGACCATTGCACCATCACCTCCCCCCCCTTCCTGAATCCACCCAAACATAATTCTGTAGGTGCTAATTGCTTTGGCATATGTTAAATTACATTTCACTCTACAGTTTTCTAAAGCAATTCTAAATGCATGCAAACTATAAGAAATGTAACACATACCATCTGTACTGTCATCATGGCCATTTTTTGAGACATCTTTTGTAGCTGATTTTGGAGAGCATTTCTTTGCAGATTTGCTATGTGAAACCTGAAATATAAATGCATGTATGTAGTAGGCATAAACTAATATGTTTGTTGGGTTAACATCCACGTACAAAGAGCTAAACTGGATATAAAATTTAAAACATTACTAACGTTTCTCAAGAATAAACTTCATTAAAAACAATTCAGAATGAATCAACATCAGATGACAAAATTGAATGCAAGTAGCATGGTCTACCAATTATAGCAATACACACACTAATACAGCCATCACAATGACACAGGTTATCAGACAACATTTTACACACCAAAATACATGGGCACTAAGTTGTTGTTGTTGTTGTTTTAAGGGGCCTAACATCTAGGTTATCGGCCAATGGGCACTAAGGCATAAGGCATAAGGGATTGGGGAGGCTATTCTTATTCTGGAAATCCAATGAAGCCCATATAAAGTGTGAAATAAAAATTAGTTCCAGTGTGTAAGGTGGTTACACAAGTGAACAGACTTGCCCTGCAGCAGTAGCAGCTTCCCAGATATTGAAATATTGAAAGCCATTTTCCAACGTTGCCTAGTAATCTAGTGGTAGAATCACTTTTCAGTCGGCCAACACGAGTGAACCCAATTAGATTAGGTGAGGATTATACATGGACACAATGTGAAAAACTTTTTGATCAGTTTAGACTTATAATACTATATTAAATCAAACTATGATTATACATTTTTTTACAGCAAAATGCAATAGATTGTTTTAATGATTTTAAGACTAAGTATACAAAACATTAAGTTGATTTGTGTAATTTGCAATAAGTAAAATAACACATGAACTACTAGAATGTGTTTTATATTACAAAACGGGGAACAATAATTTATAAGCATGTTTTCAAAAATGATGTCTATAATTTTGAGTTCAACTATTTGCTATTGTTAGCTGAAGAAGTAACACATAAGTTTGGAAACTTGTACTAAAATTAAGTAGAATTATAATGTACAATACACTGAAGAAAAAGGAAATTTGAACACCCAGAAGGAGTGGTGCTACATTGCTGCAATTGAACATGCAGGACGAGTGTTCGGTTGTGATTCGATGATTACACTTTCAGGTCCCTCTCACCGCAAATTTGGACAACAATCAATACAGGATGTGCCACCATGAGCTGCAATACATTGATGAATTCGGCGAGGCATGGAGTCAATAAAGCCCTGGATCGCTTCCTAAGAAATTGTGGCCCATGCTTGCTGCACTGCACGGGTCAGTAGTTCCAGAGTTGTGGGTGGCCGAGGACGGTTGGCCAGTTGTCGACCCATCATGTCCCACACATGCTCAATAGGACTGAGGTCCGGGGATCTGGCGGGCCATTCTAAGGTTGTGATGTCGTGGAGTGCTTCTCTGGAGATTCATGCAGTGTGAACCCCAGTATTGTCCTGCTAAAACATCCCATTAGCAATGTTCGCCATCATAGGGACAACCACTGGATTGAGTACCCTATCAATGTACTGTCGAACAGTCATAGTGCCCTCAACAAGCACTAATTGTGATTTCACATTAAAGCCAAGAGCTCCCCAGACCATAATGCTTGGTGTTGGCCCTGTGTGCCTCTCGACAATAAGGTCAGGGCGGCCCTTCTCCCCAGTACGTCAGCGCCCACGATCAAGATTAATTGGAAGATTATCCATTTCGCAAGGTCCGTATTGACGTGAACAATGACAATTTCAATGGGTTAAGTGGTCTCCGCCCAATCAATACAAGTTTATTATTGGCATCTATTAATTTATTGCCATTAAGGACATGTTTCGGGCCTCATGGGCCCTTCTTCAGCCGCAAAAATTAATAACATATTCACATCCATCATAATACACAACACACGTACACTTTAAGAAAAACATTAAAATAGACACTCAATTAATTATAAAATATTAACTTATCATGCTGCAAAAATTAAAAGTAACATTCAAAATTAATTCCAAAATATCATCCCATCCACATATAAAAGGATTAAAAAAGGATTAAAAAGCACAGCTAAAAGAGATAGGTCTGGTCTTGGTGGCCTTATCCATATTATGATCTGGCAGGTGCCCTATTCAACAGGCCGTTGAAAAATTTGGTTAAAATGTTTAAAAATATATATTGGAGGTGATTATAATGCGGCCAGAGGGCTATGCTGGCTCTCCATTTGTGTTATGAGTTCCTGTTTTAAAGCCAATCTTCGTGACCTTGGCCCGGGAAATTGTCTTGAACCAAAGTTGGGCCGTTGTTATTTTTTTTCATTGTCGGATTGGGTGGAGACTTAACATTTTGAAGGAACCGTCATACGGAGCTTGTGATGGGGTGAACCAGCCAGAGTTCAAGCCTGCTTCTCAACTATAAGGAAATAATGAAGAGTTTTAGAAAAATGAATACGTCGAAAAAACTAGGATTAAAACGAAAGATGTAGCAATAACTTACTAAGCTCGAATTGAAGGAATTACACGACTGTCAGCTTCCACCTGGAGGCTGTAATGAGACGAAAAAAGGAAACGTTAAAGTCGCCTACATACGTGAAATTATGAAAGGAAGACTCATGTGCCGGATTGCTTACCTTTACTTGGAAGTTCGAGGTGCACGTTGTGTTCCGTCTGACGGCATGTTACTGTGTGAGGCGAGTTGGTCCGACCTTGTGCCAGGTCAGGAACTAGGAGGAGGGGAGGGGGAGGGAGGAGATGTGTGTGGGGGTAAAGAATGACTTGATACAGAACGGAGTTTATCTTGGGTTGAGGCCTAATTGGCGGGCTATGTGTGCCGGGGGGGGGAGTGTCTTAACTTGGGGAGAAGAGATAAACAAGGAAGCTGACGAACTAATCTAAGCCTCAACAATAATGTTTGTGTTTTGACTGCTATATTTGTTGTGGCAACGGGAAAAATTTTGAATATTTTCAAAAAGTATGTTAGTATCGAAATTGATCTCGTTTAAATTATGCATTGGATTGATGCGTTGTGCGTTATTTATTTCTATTTGCTCCAGTATATTCATGATCTAAGCCTCAACAATAATGTTTGTGTTTAGACTGCTATATTTGTTGTGGCAACGGGAAAAATTTTGAATATTTTCAAAAAGTATGTTAGTATCGAAATTGATCTCGTTTAAATTATATTCATCATGAATATACTGGAGCAAATAGAAATAGATAACGCACAACGCATCAATCCAATGCATAATTTAAACGAGATCAATTTCGATACTAACATACTTTTTGAAAATATTCAAAAATTTTTCCCGTTGCCACAACAAATATAGCAGTAAAAACACAAACATTATTGTTGAGGCTTAGATTAGTTCGTCAGCTTCCTTGTTTATCTCTTCTCCCCAAGTTAAGACACTCCCCCCCCCCCCCCCCCCCCCCCCGGCACACATAGCCCCCCAATTAGGCCTCAACCCAAGATAAACTCCGTTCTGTATCAAGTCATTCTTTACCCCCACACACATCTCCTCCCTCCCCCTCCCCTCCTCCTAGTTCCTGACCTGGCACAAGGTCGGACCAACTCGCCTCACACAGTAACATGCCGTCAGACGGAACACAACGTGCACCTCGAACTTCCAAGTAAAGGTAAGCAATCCGGCACATGAGTCTTCCTTTCATAATTTCACGTATGTAGGCGACTTTAACGTTTCCTTTTTTCGACCCATTACAGCCTCCAGGTGAAAGCTGACAGTCGTGTAATTCCTTCAATTCGAGCTTAGTAAGTTATTGCTACATCTTTCGTTTTAATCCTAGTTTTTTCGACGTATTCATTTTTCTAAAACTCTTCATTATTTCTTTATAGTTGAGAAGCAGGCTTGAACTCTGGCTGGTTCACCCCATCACAAGCTCCGTATGACGGTTCCTTATCTCCACCCAATCCGACAATGAAAAAAATAACAACGGCCCAACTTTGGTTCAAGACAATTTCCCGGGCCAAGGTCACAAAGATTGGCTTTAAAACAGGAACTCATAACACAAATGGAGAGCCAGCATAGCCCTCTGGCCGCATTATAATCACCTCCAATATATATTTTTAAACATTTTAACCAAATTTTTCAACGGCCTGTTGAATAGGGCACCTGCCAGATCATAATATGGATAAGGCCACCAAGACCAGACCTATCTCTTTTAGCTGTGCTTTTTAATCCTTTTTTAATCCTTTTATATGTGGATGGGATGGTATTTTGGAATTAATTTTGAATGTTACTTTTAATTTTTGCAGGATGATAAGTTAATATTTTATAATTAATTGAGTGTCTATTTTAATGTTTTTCTTAAAGTGTACGTGTGTTGTGTATTATGATGGATGTGAATATGTTATTAATTTTTGCGGCTGAAGAAGGGCCCATGAGGCCCGAAATATGTCCTTAATGGCAATAAATTAATAGATGCCAATAATAAACTTGTATTGATTGGGCGGAGACCACTTAACCAATTGAAATTGTCAGCGCACACGATTCCGGCGATCACTGCGGGCAAGACAGAAGCGCGATTCATCACTAAAGACGACCCTATGCCATTCGTCGACCCACGTCGATCGTTCTCGACACCAGGCCAGCCTTACACGTCGCAGTTGTGGGGTCAATGGAACACCTTCTGCAGGGACACGGGATCGTAAGCCAGCTGCACGCAGGCGATTACCAACTGTTTGTTGTGCAACATGGGGTGCCACAGCTGCTCGAATTTGCGCTGCTATTGTATGGAGTTCCGTCCGGGCCATCCGAATGATACGGCAATCCTCTCCTACAGGTGTCCCTCGCGGCTGGGCCTGTGCCAGGTCTACGAGTGTGGGTACCTTCATTTGACCACTGCTGCCATACACGTTGTACCGTAGATGCCTGTCGGCCAGCACGTGCAGCGACAGTCCTTAGCGATAATCCAGCCTCACACAGCCCAATTATCCGAGCCCTCTCAAACGGCGACAGTCGTTGATAGCGTGCTCTTCTCTGTCGTCGAGGCATGTTTGAAGGGGAACATTTCACTGCACAGACTGCAAGTCAACTACGCTACACCAGAGTCCGTATACTGGAGTTGATTCCTCCACGACCAATCACGTGGGGAGACCTGTAGCAACAATCCAATGGGTCTGAAATTTTGATCGTTTACATACCTACATGGCATCGTCCCATATCTTGAAAATCAACACAAACGACCAATGCCATCATGGTGTTGCAATTTTCATTTTCCTCAGTGTAAATTTAAAAATATACTGATGAAGCGGAAATAATAAGCATTTTTTAATTTAATATAAAATGGGTGAGGATTAAGAACTTCCCAGTGCCTGAAATAAATACATGAATTAATTACACTTAAAACACTTCTTATACAAATGGAATGTTTAATTGGATGACTACTTCGGCAAACAATCGTCAGATCCTGCTAGACCTAATTTAGGTTCAGTGGATACATTGTACCAAGTGTTATATCCTCGTACATATCCACCTTGCCTAGATTAAGTCTAAGTGAGCAGGATCTCATGATGTTCCTTTGACAAACGAAACTAGTCATCCAATTAAACCACCCATTTGTATACGTCTTTTTTAAGTGTATGAATATCTCATATTTTATCAGCACTAGGAAATTAACTGTTAACCCCAGCCCAATCTAATTGGGTGCACTCTTGTTGACTGACTGAAAAGCAATTCGAATAGCTATCCAGATAAGCACACTGTATTCCTATAGCTATCTTTGTGAATGTAAAAACGCATTCTGGGTAGACATAATTTAACTTGATCAACAAAAGATAAAATTTAATTTCTTCTATAGGTTATAACATCTAAAATTAAACCTCATAACTAATCATCTTTGCCTATATTATATGCTACACCTTACCGTATTTTCTTGCATAATTCATAATTCATAATATTACTTTTTGGTTCAAAGTAGGGAAAAAGAAATGTTGACGTATGATGCACCCACATTCTGGATGATCCATTGAACAGTTCCATATGCGTTTTGAAGTACTAATGTCATGGAGCAGCCTTTCTCCTGCAAAGCCAGCCATTCTAACTTCCTGATCACCCATCATCAGTGCTACATGACTAGTGATGTTCTATTTATTCCAATCTGGTACAAACATATTTAATGTGTGTATCAGGTACGTGCATGTTCTGTGGTCTTAAAAATTGTTAATCCACAATGAGCAAGTATTTGAGTAACACTCCATCATATACTCACGGCGATCAGTTACATTGAAACATATGGGAAATGGGCAGTGGCTGCGCATGAATTCAATGTCTGAGTGCAAAGTGCACTACCGGCACAAAAAAAGAACGGCACTTTAAGCGGCCAACAAGTCTTGCAAAGCATTTTGCACCCGAAAATAAGCAAGTTTCTGAAAGTAGAGAAGGATCTGCAGAAATATGCAATTTCGTTCAGCAATGATATGCCAAATGCTGTATTTTGAAGGACAAGAAATACCAGCAGGACATGGGATCAGTGTCTTGGATATGAAGGTCAGCCGAGGCTGGATGGTAAATTTTATGAAGAGAAATGCAGTTTCTCATTGACAAAGAACATCATTTTATAAAAGAATGCCAAATGATTACTCAGAAAGCGGAAAGTGAAGAAATATTTGCATTCCCAAATAGAAAACTCTGATTAGCCACCAGAAGTAACATTTCTGCAAGGGATCCACGTTTGCATCCAAGCAAAAGGGTGGATGGACAATGGACATGCAACTCTTACAACATTCTATACAAACAGTTTGTGGAAAGAGCAGGAGGTTTCTGCCCTCTTCCAGGTACAACCCACATATATTACATAATTATTCAACTAAACTCATATATAAGACCAGTATTGGCAATAGCAGATTTAATTAGCACTACGTGAGTTATCGTATACCACAAACAAGATCATACTGCATGGAAGACAACTAGGTCCTCTGAATCAAATTGTACAAATTACTGCATCAAATTACTGACAGAACATAAAGCAGAAAAGCATCTGAAGACCTCACAGAAAGAACGCGGCAAGTCCATTTTTTATTTTTATTTTTTATATATATATTTAAGAAAATAATTTTATGATGCATTCTGGTGGTGCCACTACAGGCGACTTTCAAATAAAATGGTGAGTCACCGAAATAAGGAGGTTTCATTCTTAATGGAAACAGAAAGAAAGTTCCAAGTCCTTCTCGTAGAAATAATTGGGGCAAATCCAACAAGACTTGCTTGTTAGCTGTTAACATCAGTTTGGTCAGTTCAGTACTGAGGGCCAGGGATCACCAACGCAGCATAAATGCCTGGTTAATTTTAACATCGGAATTAAACTCGTTGGCGTTTCACCAGCAGATTTGCCGATTGGCATTGGCAAACGAATCATATTTAATAGTACGGTGCAATTAGTCCTAAAAACGGCCTAACCTCAACATCCAAAGTATAAGTTTCCCTCCAAGCCCAAATTGTTCTATACAGTCCAGATATTGTTCGGTAAAAAGTCTCACCAATTTGAGAGTCGGGTTTGGGGGGGAGGGGGTGCCTAAGTTGGTAAATTTGTAGTTTTTATCAGTTTCTCTTAAATATTTAGAAACATATGCGGTTTAGCGCAAACTGTGTCATATACAAAAATAATCTACATTAAATTGCGAACAAAAAAGGTCCCATGCATAATCTTTCTAAAGTGAACGGTTCCAGAGTTACAGTGGGTGCGAAAGTAGCAATTTTTCGTATTTTGTTAGATTTTTTGGAAAAATGAAATTATAACTTATGTAAACAGAAATAACTAAACAATTTTATTAAAAAGCAATATTGTACAACCGTATTGTAGTCCAAAAGAGGCTGAGACACCACAAAGGGTTAGAAGCGTAAATATACTGGGAACAAAAATCGATTTAGTACAAGCGCGGCCGCCAGGTGTGCACAGCGTCTCTTCAGAGTAGTCTTGTGGAGTTCGCGAACGAACTAGTTCGGAAGAGCGGGTCCCACAGACGAACTACCGAACTAGTTCGCAGATCCCTCGCTTGTTAGTTCGTTCGATCTTTTTCCGCTGACCGACTTGTAACAGCGCGAGAGCGTGGGTCCGCCATAGCTCGTCAGCTCGTCACGTCACCACTCATTGCACAACCACATGCGCTTTGTTTCGTTCAGTCAGTTCAGTTGATTGAGTGTATCTATTGTTAGTGGCAAGATTGTCAAGTTTTGGCGTGGCAAATGTTCAATGTTGGTTTATAAAAATAAGAGTATAACACAATACTAGTGCTAACACGCTAATAGGTAATAACTACCTTATATTTGTAATGTAATACAGTGGCGGTTCATAAATTGAAGTTACTGATAGTGAACTGATTTAGATGTGGGGATAAATTCACAGTTTTATTTAACTTAGTCATTTTGGATTATTTGAAAATATGTCCGATTATTTAGAAAATAGGCAAACTGGATTAAGATTACCGTTTTAATGAACTGGTTGATATTTATTTTTGTCAATACGTGGTGATACAACTACTTTTTACCTTTTTTTTACAAAATGGACATTATGATGATGATTCACAAAGAAAAGCGAACTTCTATGGACAAAAACTCAGAACTAAAAAACCTATTCTTCCCATTTATGCCATAAAGATAATGTACCGAACGGTTTCAGAGCAGCCAAATAATCAATATCAGGAAGCAAGCGAGAAATGAAACTAAAATTGTGGGAGGGGGGGGGGGGTGTACGTCGTATCATCACCTAGTGACAAGCAGAAAATGGAATCGGATGGTGACGCGCCGATATACACAAAAAATGATGACAATTGTTTTAAGGGGGCCTATCATCTAGGTTATCGGCCCCACGCAAGAAAAAAAATGAAGAGAATAATAAGTGTATGCTTCTACGAACAGATCGTCCATACTGTTTTTCTTTTAGGTACGGTACCGGTATTTCTCTAATGATAAACAAATGACGACTTTTGGCTTTATAAACAATAGAAAGAGAAGTTTTCCCAGAAGGAAAGACATGGACCCAAATTATTAAAAGGATGGCCAACAATAGAGTGAGATGGAAGAAGTTTGTAGCTACCCTATGTTCCTACAAGGAATAAAAGGAAATAAGGAAGGAATAAGGAATTTCACTTATGTTTCAATACTCATATTTTTGTATTTTTTAATCTTCGAATATCAAAATGTACAACACATTACTACACACGCAACATGTCAATATCTAATAGGCGAACTGCACGTGAAGCGAGCACAGTAACTGTTACAGTAGTCTACAAGATTGCTTGAAACGAGAGTAATGTGGATGAGCAATCACTGGTGACGATTAATCACTGGTGACAGACTGCTATAACAAACAGAGAGTGCGTGCAGTGGCAGAAGCAAGGCGAGCAAACGATCTGCCTTACAGGGAATTCGAGATGGGAGCTAACGAACTAAAAGAGCAAACTAGTTCACTAAGGAGCTGCGAACGAAACTGATCGCTCCCAACCGCGAACTATTATGTGCAAGACTACTTCAGAGCAGCATGTGGAGCTATGAGAGGCAAGGCAGAACATAAATTGCAAGGACATGCAAACTTTTATATCTTGGCTTGAGGAACATAATCCGTTTTCTAAAACACCTGAACTCTCTTCCTTATCAACAGGGATTGTAGCAGATGAAAACATGAACTGTGATAAAGCATTTGAAGTTGGAACACTAGCCTTGAAAGAGATTGGGAACAAAACATTAAATGATATACACTTGAAAAGAAAGTTAGCTGTTCGTCTCTAGCCTCTATAACCAAGTCTATGACAATTAACAACAACACTGTATGTGTGAACCCTAACACTCGATTAAATCGGATGGTGATGAGACACTTGAAGAAATATTTCAATTTGAGTTATGTGCTTATCTTCCATCCCTCTTCCGACGAATCTGGCTTGATGAGGAAGGGAAGCAAATCTTCAATGGCGACTGTTTTGGTTCCAGATTCAAATGAATCATCAGTCACCCCAGATTCAGAGAAAGTGTCCTACATCGTTGATGGAGGTCACCTCCTTCATCGTGTTGTGTGGCGACGCCCAGCTACCTTCAGACAGATTTGCGAGCAATAGACAGATTACATAATTACTCATTATGGGCCAGCAACTGTTGTTTTTGATAGATACGAGCAAGGAAACACAAAAGATTAAGAACACTTACGCAGATCACGTTCTACCACTAACATTGAAGTGAAAGTAGAAGACTCAATCCATGTAAATATCAATCAAAGTGAATTTCTAGCTAACGCTAAAAACGAAATGGGCCTTATTTCTCTCCTTACAGTGCACTAGCAAAGAGGTGGTTACACAGTTCATCAAGCATCGAGTGACGCTGACTTATTAATAGTTTTAACAGCGATTGATGAAGCTAAGAAAGGAGTTGGCGTTTGTTTAATTGGTGATGACACGGACTTACTAGTCTTGTTGACTGTCCACGCACCCTCAGAGCACAAATTGAAAATGGTGGTACCAATGAAAGGCAATCAGCAGGAAAACGAGTACACTATTTCTGACATTCAGCAAGGCATTGGGGATATGAAAGGTGTACTCTTAGCAATATACGCCTTCACAGGACACTATCAGTTATCTACAAGAAGGGGAAAATTACACCATATGGGAAAGTTCAAGCCAACATAGCTCTTCGTACGAAACTTCTAGTCTTCAACGACCTCAAAGCTGACCCCAGTGCAGTGGCTGATGCTGGAAACCATTTCCTTCTTACGATGTTTGGAGCCAAGAACACTGAAGATCTAGATTGTTTTCACTACCAGTGTTACTTGCAGGCTATTGCAAAGCAGCCTATACATTCATTGTTCAAGTTGGCTGCACTTTCCCCCACTTCGGCAGCTTCCAGTCAGCATTCATTTAGAACCTACCACCAGGTGCAGCAGTGGCTGAATGAGAAGAACAATCCGCTCGAGTGGGGGTGGAAGATTGGCGAACACCTGAGACTAATTACAACAGCACGTCCTGCAGCTCCCCAGGAATTACTTTCCCTCATAGTGTGCGCTTGCAAAGATGAATGCATCCGTAATTGTGAGTGCAGAAAGAGTGGTCTAAACTGCTCGAGCATGTGCGGTAATTGCTCAGGTCTAGGATGTGATAACAGGGACACGAACATCATAGATGAAGATCTAGAAGAGGAAAGTGCTTTGTTTGAAGAGAACTGAATACTGATGAATAGCCTACTTTACATTAATTGAAGGTCGCATTTAACATTCTACATTTATATTTGTTTTAATAGTTCTGAGTGGGGTTCTCCGTACCACAGGTAATCCTGAAAAAATTACATGAGATGGTAGGTATTTGTTAATCTCATGTAATTTTTTTCAGGATTACCCAACTCGTTTGGGTACATTCGTGTTGACCGACTGAAAAGCACCAAACTTTTGTTTTGTATACCACCGGTCAATAAAATCGGTATTTGTTTTTACAAAACACAATCCTGTATAAACAAAATATACGACAAAATTCCACTTTTACACCCTCCGTAACTCTGGAACCGTTCACTTTAGCAACATTATGCACGGGACCATATTTATTCGCAATTTAATGTAGATTATTTTTGTATATGACTCTGTTTGCGCTCAACCGTATAGCTGTGGAAATATTTAAGAAAACTGATAAAAACTACTAATTTACCAAACCAGACGCTCAAAATGGTGAGACTTTTTACTGAACAACATGTGGACTGTATAGAACAATTTGGAGCTGAAGGGAAACTTTTACTTTGGATGTTAAGGTTTGGGTCTAATTGCACCGTACTATAAGATGAAAGATGATGATTGTGGGGATATTTGTATATTCCTTGGTTTAATCAAGCAGGCCATGAACTGCAAAAAGCTTAAAAGTTATATACTCCATGGTTAAAATCAAAAATGGCTGATGAGGAAAAGAAGAAGATACTTACCCTCTGAAGGATAAGTATCATGGAATCGTTGAAAATAAGAGGACTGATGATGTGACGTCTAGATATTCTTTTATTAAATTCACCACATGTGTTATACCGTAATGCATCACACGATATTACAGATAATAAGAAATGGTAGGCCAACATATCTTGTCGGATAGGAATTCCAGGTTAGGTTGTATCATCTGGGGAACATTCAACAAAAAAGGTTTTGACAACCGAAATCTCATAATAAATTCTGTGTCGTCTCATTCATCAAAGTAATTCCTTCGTTCTGTATAAATTCGAGGTCGACGATTAACTAGCATGTCTTCAAGATCATCATCGTTGAAAATAAAGTTCAATGCAAGCTTCAATTTGGATTGGATTGCCACGTAAATAGACCGTCCAGTAGCGGCTTTTCAGGTGCATCAGGTACAGCCCGGCTGCACTAACATTTCTTAAATCAATTGTCTATCATTTTTTGAATCCCTATATTTTCTCTTTAAAACCTACCGTATTCGTTAAAAAGAACGAAGAGTGCGCTTTATATGTTGTGATTACACAACCGGCGTAGCGCTCATACTTAATTAAGCAAGCACCACAGTCCGTTTCCTTCGATTGCGCCTTGCGGTCTGAGTGCAGCCCTGCCAATGCTCACAGCAGTACGGGCTGACTTGTGACGTATAACTGAACGGTTGCCATGACAACGCGCCACACCGCCTGTAGTATGTATACAGAAGTTTTCCGCTAGGTGCTGCCCTTCGAGCTACTGGAATAGTTGGCTTCATCGCACGAGCTGTGACGATATCATCCGAACGCACCCGATATAACCCACGCTCATCGCCCCCTCGACATGAAGGAAAGAACGGAAGGAGATGCCTTTGCTGCGCTGCCTAGTGCAAGCTGCTGAAGCCTAACAGCTCGCCTACTTTGGGGAGCAAGAAAATGACTGTTCCTATGCTTACAGCCGTAAACCACTCCAACTAGTCTTGGATTTTAGTGACATAAAACTGCAATGACAAGTCAAGATGTTTTCTTGGATAGGCAGAATACACTCCGTACATCACGGTACTTGGCACAAATAAGCTGCGTTATCGTTTTAAAAGCCAATTAGAAATATGAGAGCACCTTTGCAAGGCTAGTTTTGTAATAAAGACGTGGCAAAACGTAATAATACGCTGAAACACTGATTAAAGTGAATACAGGTGTCTGAAGGTGCAAGTTATACCAAAGGAGGAACATCTTGGGAACTAATGATGCCGAACTAATTATGGTATTTACACCAAATTGGTTTTTACGTTCTTATTGGTGTTGAGGCATTCATTAGTTTTTAGGCCTAATTTCGAGTACAGCCACTTTCACTCATTGTTCGTACACATTTTGATATTCAAGAATACGAACCTTAAAATTAATAAACAGAACACTTAAAAAAGGACTCATATTTGCACAAAAATACGGTATGGCCTATACTTTTTGGTACCGTACTGTATTTTGTTTGTGGGGGTAGAAACTTAGCCTCAAATTGATTCATTACGTAGGCCTACCGTAATTATTGACCGACAGCCGTTTGATAACTTGGGATTTGCAGAGAAATTGCTTTTTCTTTTTGTATGTAGGGTAGGCTAAACATGCTGAGATTAGAATTGAAGATGTGAGAAAAGGCTGAAAAGATATCCTGCAAGAATAACTCAGAAAACACCACGCACAATGCCTCATGCAAGTCACGGAACACCGAATACAGGATAAGGTTACGCCCACTTTGGGTGCAGCGCTTGGCTTCACTCAAACGAGCTCGGGGCATCTCCTCTTATTCTTTCCTCCATGCCCCTCAACCATTGCTGCCAATGTTAGTATCTCAATCAGGCTAAAACACAGACACGCAAAGACATATTTACTAGTATATTTTGTTGCGAGAGTTGTGGCTACTGTTCCAACAGCTGTAACAAGAAGCTTGTTATAAATTTGAACGTGTGGTGTACGAAGTATTCTTTTGTAGTAAAAATTGTGCTGTTAAATTGTGATTCGTGGCCGTGTGGCTCATTAATTGTGAATGAAGTGTAAATCGAATAAGCGCTTTTGAAGAGCATACAATAGCACTGCTAAAAGAGTAAGCTCTTGGCGTTTTTATAGTTACTGTGTTAGCATAATATAATTATAGGTGAATGTTTGGAGGGGAAGTGCGTTTGAAATCCAGTTATAAATATAAGTACGAGTATGTAGAGTGAGAGGTCGTTCTTTAGGCATATAGTATTTAAATCTTTTCTTATAGTGTGAAATAATAGTGTTCCCTCCAAGGCGTGTTTTAACATGGAACCGTCCGTAGATTTACTTTGTATTTTAAGAGAAACTCTGTTTTTTTTTTAATGGAAGGAGGAGGATAAAAAAGAAATGTTATCAAGCAATCAACCCAACCACTTTTGACATACCAGATTTCCTCCTAGCTAGATGACCCAACACACCTATTCAACATGTGTTTTAACATGGAACCATCCGTAGATTTACTTTGTATTTTAAGAGAAACTCCGTTTTTTTAATGGAAGGAGGAGGATAAAAAAGAAATGTTATCAAGCAATCAACCCAACCACTTTTGACATACCAGATTTCCTCCTAGCTAGATGACCCAACACACCTATTCAACAGGCATACGTTTACTGCACACGAGCGTGTGGTGGGCTGCACTGAACTTACACCCCACGAGCCGCCGCTGAGACCGTCAGCTGTTAATTGTGGGTATGTAGAAACAGCAATTAGTTTTAATAGCTCGTTAGAGGTGCTAATGGATTATTCTAGTTTGGTGAACCACGACATTTCGGTAATCGCCCATTAACAGCCATTAATGGTATGTTAACATTTTGACCAACTATGGTGAACCCGGCCCTAAGTGTTTATATTTGCTCTATTGAGAAATGTACAGAATGCAAATTACCCCACATTTGATGTGGAGTTTTCATTTGGAATACTCAAGATTAATGGGCCACTTTTTTTTTTTTTTTTTTTTTTTTTTAGCGTATGGCTGTTAGTGCCGGGAGTGTCCGAGGACATGTTCGGCTCGCCAGTTTTTGTAGCTGCTTCGAGACGGACACCCAATGGGTGAGCTACAAGTACCGTTGGGGAGGGAAGGAGGGAAGTTGGAATGTAAGGACGAGGAGTTGGAAGGTAGCGGCTATGGCCTATAGTTAGGGACCAACCCCGGCATTTGCCTGGAAGGAAGATGGGAAACCACAGAAGACCATCTTCAAGGTTGCCGGCGGGGGGATTTGAACCTCCTCGCCTCCCGGATGTGAGCGACTGCCATGTCATGCCGTAACCACCACGGCTAACTCACCACACGCCACTAAACAGTTATCATTAAGGTTCGGATGTTAAGGAAAAGTCATATTTTTTTCCTGAACTCATTTTACCCGAAATATGAAAAATAAGTTTGAATGACGGGTCCTTGACCACGTTTAAAGCAATGATGTTGCTATAAATGCATATTTTGGCCATTTTTATTGTTTTGGTCATATTTGGTCATATTTTAGTGATATAAGGTCATATTTGGTTATAATTTCAGCATTTTTGTTTCAATTGAGGCGTCGTCAACAAGGTACGTGTCATCTGCGCCGAGTTTCAAACACAGGATTTCCGAATAGTGTAGTAGATATATTTTTTTTTTCTTTTCCAGGAACAGGCAGATAGCAGGTTTAGAAGACCTGATTCCAAGAGGGTGCTCCTCTACGGACGTTTTTTAGCACATCTTTCTGGACAAGTTAGATTGCGACACTGTACGCATGAGGTCACAGAACATGATGATAGTGTGCTCCCACCTTTCAATAGAATGTCACTCCAGTAGATATATCCCAGAAGCAATTAGCAAACAAGGAAATGCCATGTTTTTAGGTCATATTTTATAGTTTTTAGGTCATATTTGCTTGCATATTTTGAATTTCTTTAGGTCTTAAACTTCCGAACCCTAGTTATCATTTACAACCCACAGGTTGGTAAACAATGGTCTTGAGTAAAGGAAAAAAGAAAAAATGGAATGGGCCAGTCATAAAAATTTATACAAATGAAAATATTAAGCAGCAAGACACAAAACATGGTACTGAACCCATAATTTAAAGGACTAAGGATATGTCGTATGACGGGAGTTGAACCGCCCGCTAATGAGAACACAAGCGCCGATGTTATGAATCTAGTTAGGCAACCTGCAGCATTGTATGAAGTAACATTACTGTAGCTAACTCAAGGAGTGAGTTGAATGCTTTCCGTATACATTTTAGCACGGCGAGAACAAGCAATGTAAAATGATATTTTTATTAACACAGCGATGAATGAGAATCAATCTAGTCTGGAAATTAGCAAGTTAGCGAGATTGTCAGTGTTTCTACCTGGAAAAGCCAGTTAGGGTGAGCCACGAGCCACAGGGAGAGGGAAGGAGACATTGACACGCACGAGGTCTAGAATACATGCCGCGAAAGGAAGGATTTATGCCAAGTGACCGGATCTGGACCAATAGGAATATTATATATTGGTGGTCAATAATATTTTAATAATTATTTTAAAACATATTTAGAAGAGATAAAATGGCACAAAATATGAAGGAAATTAAAAATAAAAGCCAATGATATAAATTTTATTAAAATGTGAATACGGATGAAAAAGATATTAACAGATGAAGATTATTTCAAGGTCTAATGCTATAAACGCCATTTTTATTAGCTATCAGAGAAGGGAGACAGCGTCAGTGGATTCAATCCATATCCGACTTCGAAAAGTGATAGACGTGTTACTCAACTACGGGAAATCTAGACCGAGGAAGCCGAAGAGACTTTGACGGAGATGACAGCATCGCCTCCGGCCAAGCTGAATACGAGCTCCGATGAAATACTACAGCAGAAAGATATAACATTACTTCAATGCAAACAAGTACTATAAATCGAATAACTCCAACATGAATTCATCGCTATATCAACGAAAGAATAAATCTATGTATTAGAGCTACTATTGACATGCGAGAGCAACATTTTTCCAAAAGTACAAGAGTTGTTGGAAAATTAAGTGGATTTAACAAATCTTCACGCAACGAAGTATTTCAAATTGCTTTTTCGAAATACAAATATGATTATCAAACAGGAGTCAACGAGGAAGTTTAACATGGTTTAACAATTGGATGTCATGAAGTCGTACTCGATCATGAAGGGGAAGTAACCATTTTTGAACATGTGGATTCCATCAGTGACTTAGCCGCACATCAACGCCTAGTCAATGAGGGCGTAAGCTTAACATGTTTCACCAACGCTATTATTGCACATATAGCTACGAGGTATTTCTATGCCGACTTCTGAAATACCAAACCTATTGAACAACAATATATATTCGCCGTTCTAGTTTGGGGTTCGCTTGAAGATGATCACCAGAAACGCTCTTAGTTTCAGGAACGCATGGGAGTTTTGCAGTCCTGGATTGATGGGGAAGGAGCCACACGTGCCACCAGCTGTTTTCAAGGCGAGAGTAGAGGAGACGCGTGGTCGACTTGCTTGCCGTCTCATGGCCAACACCAGTCCCGTTAACCAGCTGTGCTGTTCGCCGCAGTCTATGTCGGCAGGGCGCAATTACTTCAGGTTTACCTTGCAATTAGATGAAATATTTGGGCAGAAGGTAAAAGAAACTCTTCGAATATTATTGTAGTTAGTTGTGCAGTAATGTAGATACCCTTGATATGACCGAATTGTGTGTGGCAAATTTGATATTTTATTTTTAATTGTTTTAGAGCTTATTTTAGCATCGTAATTTGTTTTAACATTCAAGTAATTGATTTTGAGACGTCGTCACTTAGATTTTGATGTGTAGTAAACTTAGTTAATCTTCCGATTTTTGATATTGCGAGGTTAATTGAATTTATAAGTATCTATGCTAGGTTAATAATGAAATATTTTAAAATGCATTAGCTTCTATACTTTGTTGAAAGTATATCAAACTTATATCAGAAGGGATTGATATATTCTTGACAGATAAATAATTTTACTATCGAAATGATGAAGTTATTGATCAGTTCTGATGAGAACGACAATGAACTTATTCTCTTGAAACAACGTATAGTTTAAGCTTAATGTTTTCTTTAAATAGAAATGACAATCTGATGTTGTAACACAGATTATGAAACGCTATATTGCGGTACGACAATACAAAAGGCAAAGAATTATAACGAATTGTAACTAAAAATATTATGAGAAACATAAGAAATGAATAAGTTGAATTTATATTCACAAAATAAAAGAAAGGTGAGGATATGCAGTGTATTTACATTAACGAGACGAGAATATACAGACAGATATCTTAAACACGTAAAGTTCAATGAACTGTGGTTTTATAAAATGATAAAGGAATAATATTGCAACTGAATCGCTCAGGAAGGTATAAAACATGAAATAACAGGAACGGTTAGACAAGTCATAAGTATTTAAGTAATAAAAACAAATTGAAGAAGAAAAAAAAAAAATATATATATATAGTTCACATTATATTCCAGGGAGACCAGCCATTAATCGGCTGTTGGCCCAGCAAGTTCATTACAACCACACGTCTGAATACTACGAACAGCAAGGTACTGTATCAATGAGGGCAGAGAGGAACTAACAGGCAAATCAAACGAAGTTTAAGATGGGTTTTGATTTCTTGTTTATACAACTTACATTTAGGCATATATTATCAAACCCAATTTGGGTCTTCTTCAAACTTTGCATACTGATATGGCTGTTTTTCCAGTCAGCAACTTTTCAATGACTGCCAATACCAAACATATTTCATAGTTGCATAGAAAATGTATATAATTTATATTTATAAAAGCTGGGTTAGAAATCAAATGTCAGCCGTACACTCCTTCCTCAGGTTTGAGATTCTGACATAAATTCTTGACATTACGATTCATTCCATAATGTGGTATTGTTGTGTTGTTGCCAACAAGAATGTCATTGAGATCCATGTTCAGCCATGTTTCACGACCATTTTGGCCTAGCGTTGAAGATTTATCTCTACACAATGTTGAACATTCTCACAGCTACTATTGAGGGAAGTATTTTTCAGGCTAACAAAGAACACTCAACAAATCTACCTATCCGATTTTTATGAAACTTGGTGTGCGGCTTAGTTTCAGGCTCAATGGATGACTGAACTTGAAGGATCCTATTCACATTTCATACCGATACGAGCAGTTCAAAATTATGAGTTAGAATGTTGGTGCACAATACTGATGTCTCTACTCCTCGTGTGTGACTGCCTGCAGGAGCGGTGTGCTGTGGGGGAGAGGTGAGGGAAGGCCAGCCAATTCTAGCATGCCAAGGCACGGGGCATAGTGCCAATCATAAATATTTATATGCTGAAGGTGCGGCATCGATTCTAATACAACCACAAATTCGATAGCAGAAGACAAAATAGAGGGCAGCAAATGTTCATCCCACACAAAATTCAAAAAAGAAAAACACTAATACTTGCAAATACGGAATCTTACTTCCCATATTAAACTTTAATCATAACAAACACCAAAGTAAGAAGAAAATATGCAGATATACATCGGGTTCTAATGCCTTACACCACAGGCTGTTCATCTTACCAAAATAATATGTCATATAAGTAGAGAATAGGGTGGCTTGCAAGTGTACACAGGTTTATTTGGTTCATACCGGTGATGAATCTCTATAAATGTGCAAAGGGAACAAGACAAAAATTATAATGTGACAAATTATGGGACATTTTTTGTTAAAAACACACATAACTCAAATGAATGTCAATGGGAATATTATTTAACAATTTATAGCATAGCTGTTCCTTTTGGTATAAGCCAAATAGAACAAATTATCCAAGAAATACCTCTTAATTCTTTTCAAAAGAATTGTTTGAATACTGCTACCAGATCTGCCCTGCATCTATCAACCCCAACCAGTCGCATGGCACATCGTCGGTAACTACGCATTGCGTTTTACCCTGATTAACTACTGATGAGGAGTGTAGCTTTTAAACTCTATCATGTTTCTTAAAAATTGGAGAGGTCTCATTTGATGTGTGTTACTTCTTCTTGTTATAGCAGTATATGTTTCATTTAAAATAATATGACAAGTGAGATGTACACAGTTGTACAAGTTGTACCATTTAAGCCAAATTTTGTAAGGAATAAAAATGTTAATGAAGGTGTAGCTTCATTTTAGAGTTAAGGAAAGCTAGCTGATCTGTACCATGCACCAGTATGGTGGTGGGTGAAGAAAATTTTAAGTTTATTACCTATTGTTGCCTTTCATTTCATCTTCTGCTATCGAATTTGTGGTTGTATTAGAATCGATGCCACATCTTTCCCATATAAATATTTATGTTTAGCACAATGCCCCATGCCTTGGCTTGCTGGAACTGGCTGGCCTTCCCCGCACCACTCCTCCCATAGCGCAGGGTTTGTGTGGCAGACATCAGTATCACGCGCTAACACCGAAAACCTTCCTTTTATAACAACTCGTATAGGTGTGAAATGAGAATAGAAACCTCAAGATGAAGGTTCAGTCATCTCCTGAACCTAAAACTATGCCATATTCAAGTTTCATCAAAATTGTAGAAGTCTATTTGATGAGTGTTTCTTGTAAGACTGATTTGAATATTTTGTGCATTTCACTTTCTGCTTTCATATTTTGACCCGGTAACAACAACAAAAAAGTCACAAACATTTTCATTTCTTGGACAATCAATTTCATTACCAGCAAAATTGAAGAAATAGTTATATACTGGTGTAGGCATCACAGCTGGGTAAAAAATCTCCAATAATGACTTTTTTAGTGAAGTTGTGTAATATGATTCTTAATATCTGACGTTACTCCAGCAAGTGCAGCTGGCAACTAATGTACTATAGTGGATTTTAGAAACACAACTACAACTTCCAGAAATGCTGGCACAGGAGTTTACTCAGCCTCCAGCGGAAATGAGTACCAGGGTAATTCCAGAGAGCAAAGATGACCAGGTGTGAGGCTGATAACTCCATCCCTTTTAATGCCAATGTCACGAATAGAGGAGGCCTCTGCGCCTTCTGCTACTCCATGAGCCTCCATGGCTTGTGGAGGAGATTGATTGGCTTTAAAGAAATGCTTCTGGACAATGGGTTCTCAAGCTTCTTTGGTCAAGAGCCACAGATAACTGGATGATAATCTTGCACGACCTACGGGCCTATGCTAAAGTAGAAAACCTTCATAGCAATGTAATAATAGAAAGTAAATAAGTGTAGAATTTATTTATTAATTTATTGTAATATTTCCTAAAAAACAGTTGTTGTTAGTTCTTTTGGTAGGCTTAGGACATCTTGGTCATCAGCCCTGAGTAATTGGTGATTGTTGAACTTTTCTGATAACCTGTATTTGTGACGACTGTAGTAGTCTGTGCGTTAGGGACAGGGAAAAGGTAGGTGGCCTGGGACTTGAAGTAAGGTACTGAACCTAATATTTGCTTCTTGTGAGGTCAGTTTTGGCACCAGTAGACATTTTTATGGATGTATTTTAAATTTGAAGAAGATCGGACCATTTTTGGAAAAGTTAGCACATCTGGAATCGAACTAGTCAAGATACGATGATCGATGGTACAATTTATTACGAGAGAAAAGTTGTATTTGTGAGTTTATTAAAACTGCAAGCAAGAAGCAGTTTCTGAGTCAGCATCAATAGCTTTGATGTATTGTCAGCTAGGGGAGCTCTCGTAAGCCGCGACAAACCAGTTTTTATGCAGCGGTGACCAGTCAAAACTAGTCCACATGCGCGAGGTAGTCTGGAAAGGGATAGGCATGGCAGGCTCACGGTCGAACAGCACAAGCGACGGCGGAAGAGCACGAGGTGATACGAGATAACCCAAGGCAGCTTTGGAATGAGAAGTCACGTGATTCGAATGTATAATCGTATTCCCGAATGGAATAATTACTTCAATTACAAATATAATTACTCTGGAGAAGTCTTGACTAGGTTCGATGAAGGAAAATATACTACATTTTCCTGTTTTTGAAATTAAGCCAAGGAGGTCCTTATTTGGCTAAAATATTGATTTAGAAGATTTGAGCGAGATTTCCACCGCCAAATTTGGATACTATGCTAGGGGGGGGGGGTAGAGAGAAAGAGACGCATGTTTGACTCTCTGAAATTTGAGTGCGCGAGACCATGATTGCGAGTGATATTCCGGCCAGTATATGAGAACCGAGGAAAGCTATTGTGATTTGAACATTATTGTAACAATTCTATATTGAACATTACTTGTATAATTCTGCGAATTATTTAAGCATTCCGTCTACAAAAATTAAAAGTCATTCAGCGACACATTATCTACGAGAAGCAGTTAAATTAAATATTCTACGATATCCAGGAACATTTTCTTCGAGAATACTATTACTGGAAATATATTAAAAGTCTTTCCAAGTAATAAAAGTTATTATACTCCACCAAATGTTACGAAGAACAGTTAAAAGTATCTCCGATACAACGTTCTGTAGACAACTCTATAATCTACAATATTCTATGAAATTTCTTCTTTTAAGTTTTGAAAAATGGAACTTAATAATCAGAGTTAAGGGGGAGAGCAACAACACTTGTTAAGATCGTGGAGATGAGTCAGTAGACTATCATGATTTCGAAAACTGGATAATTGAACATATCAAGAATGAGAGGAGTGAATTAAAAATTCCAAAATTCATCCAAAATTGGAATCGAACGAGAGACCTTCCAGAAATCTTCGGTGAAGAACCATGACGGTGCTATGTCGGATCAAGATCAGGACCAAGCAGTTCAGGGACGCAGGCAGGAGACGGCGATGTCCAACCCATGGCTGTATTTCAACACCCAGGACCAGGTGGCGGCTGAGATGGTAACATCAACGCGGGAGCCGAACAAACGAGTCCTATATCCATCAAGGTATGACGTCATCTTTGCAGAGAGAAGGTAGAGGAAAGATAGTCTACATTTCAGTAGTTTGGAACATGTAGAGATCTTAGTGTTGACCATATTAATTAGGTTTTTGCATTTTCAAGTTAGTCATTTTTTAGTAAATCCGTTATTTGGTTGGTTATTAAGATTTTGCGATTTTGAGTATTTTTGAGATTCATTACAGTTGGAGATTTTTTCATATTCGTCGAAGCAACATGTTTGTGGCATCTCCGAGGTATTTTTGTGCAATATTTGCAAATGCCATATTTATGTGACGAAGAATACAGATTTTGGAAGATGATTAGACTGATATTAGCATTTTTTAGGATTATACTTAGTATTATTTGGGAGGTTTGATAGTAGTGAAGACATTAGGTAGATTGTAAAGCAGGTTTACTGAAGCCTGGACTTTGATAGGATGATGATCCTATTTTCTTTAGTAATGGATATGTGGATCCGTAAGTCACATACTGTACGTGTGAATTTCATTATTAATGGTGACACAATGTAGTCAAAATAGATAGCTAGAAGATTGTCTATTCAATTAAGGTGACCAAGTTACATTGAACCCTGACGATTGTTTTACTCAAACATTTGTAGTGTATTTAATTGTTTTTCAACAATTCAATAATGATAAATAATGAGGAGAGAATATTTGTATTATAGTGCAGTAAACTGTTTGGAGCTGAATATTTGGTTAAATTGAATTGCAAGGTTATTTAAATGATGAATTATTGAACAGAAAGCTGTGGAACTTAATGGTAATTGAAAGTACAATTATTGTACAATGAAGTAGTCTTACACAAGGGATTTCTGTGTAGTTTATGAAGATTTATTCCACATTTGAAAGGCAGGTTTATGCAGAATTTTATGATATGGAAGATATAGTGTGCTTCCAAAGTTTGGTTATGACAACATTATTATGAAACTTGAAGTGTTAAAAGGTATTTCCGCAAATAGCGAGGGTATGTTCCGTAAATGTTGTTAAGAAGAGTATGTGAAGATTTACGCCACATCTGATAAGGTAAAGCCATTGTTGAAAGGTTGCGTTTAAAATAAATGTGAAAACGGCTGTTTATTTCGTTCAGTTATAAATATTTTACTTATTATTATTATTATTATCCAGGAATATGACATTTTTACGATTAATAAGCTTAACCGCTTGGTTAATTAAGGCAGGAAAAGACATTTGAATCATCATGATAAGAAAGGTAGTGATATCAGAGTGAAAGTTGTTTGACCTAGTGAATGGGAGAGAGATATTCTCTGAGGAGAATTTATGGACATTTTACGAATGTGAGTGAAGCAATGTAAATATCTTATTAATGTAAATAGTGTATAGAATTCGATAATATTAGGCAGGGTATTTCCATTTGCATGTTATGTTGAGGTTTAGTAATAATAGGGAGATAGGACTGATAGGAGTAAGATTTATCTATGTAACTTAATTCGAAAGCAGAACAGGGTGTTCTGCAGGCCTATTTCATAAATTTCATTTTTATTTCAAGAGCAAATTTTTATTTCTTTGATTTTGACTCCTAGAAGTAATAAGGTTGGTTCACCATAGTTTCAATTAAACACCAAGGTCAGTGACCTAACTTCGATATTTATTTTCAAGTTTAGTCAATCTACTTTATTTATCGAGCTTAGTCCAAATTAGGAGTGTATTTTTATTTCATTATTGTAATTGTCTTAGACAATCAATTTGCGGGCACGCTTCGTTTTGCTCGTCCTTTTTCTAGAAAATTTCATCTTATATTTGCTGTAATTAGGTTCTAGTAAGATGATGTGCTATGGATAGTAGGCGCCCAATTTTTCCATCATTACCTGTTACTACCCAAGATTCAGGAATCTCGCTCCCCAGTTAGCACATCTATCCCAGTAGATAAATCCATAGTGCATCATCATTTCCATCTTCAAGAATGTCCTATATGAGCAACTTGTCAGTGTTAGACTGAAGTTTGCATACCTGGAGAGGTCAGTATTTCTGCAATCCTCCTCCATCCTCGGATTATGACAAGTACCGAGCTTGCTCGGGCACATTTACGGGTACAGTACCAGCCCAGCATTTACGAGGAGGGAGTGTAACCCAGCTGTGAAATAAGATTAAGATGGCGATGTTAAACGCAAGTCACGAACGGTTATCTCTTGAAAATTGTTCCCAATCGAGTGATGTAAGTGTTCAATGTGATAACAATTCTTTATCCATTGAAGAGGTGTGTCTTAATTGTGAAGACAAAGCATGTAGTGGCGAAAAAATTGTGAGATGTGAAGGAAATCAACTGGGAAAAAAGTACGAGTTGCCGCGAGCGGCGAGTGAATCTGAACTCCTCAAATTAGAATTGGCCTCTAAAGAGGAAATAATCAAAATGCTTGTGGTTGATTTAAAAAACGCACAATCTCAAATAAGTTTCCTTAAAGAAAGACTACAAGCAGAAGAAGATAGGCCTACTCAGGCAGACTATTTAGAGGTTAGGTCTAAAACGAATGCACGCTTTCCAAGACGTAGGCCTACCTTGGTGAAATCTGGGAATATTCCTAACAACTTTATCTCCCAGAATCCATTTGAAATCCTCAACCGTTCCGATTCCCAATTAGAAGAAAGACAAGATACCGGTATTGAAAACGGGACATCCAGATACGACAAACCTATCCATAACCCTACTAACTTCCCAATGGAATGAGGTTTCTTCCGATTTGCAATGCACCAAGCAATATGGTCAGGAAGAGAGGCTTGTTGGACAGAATTAACAGCCAATGTCAACATTGCAATTACCTATGCCATAAGTGGGGTTGGATAGATTCCCCATTGTGTCAATGCAATGAGGAGGAACAGACCATGGACCATATCATCCAGCGCTGCCCTCTACACGCCTACTCCGGGAGCCCTAGTGATCTGTTTCATCTTCGAGAATGTACTGTGGAATGGCTCCAAAACTTGAACTTGGATTTGTGATTTGTTTTTATGTAATTCACCGTACGATTAAATAAATAAAACATGTTATTACTTCAGCTGCTGTTCCTTTCTTGCAAAGAAACACCAGTCCTTACTAACTAAAGCACCACACTTAGTTTCAAAGTGCCTCATTGGCTTGTTCTATTTCAGAGATTTACTGCTGTGTACTTCACAACTTGTGGCTCTATTGTTCCCCAGTTCATCATAAATATGAAACCCACATTTAAAAAATCATCTTTATACAGATGCCTTGATTCATTGCATCATACGTTATCTTAACCTAACTCAGAGTTTGTGCAAAATTACAAAATAATGCCACAAATGCCTGGTTGGTATCCTATTAAATAAATACTCAACACTGACAAAATATCATGTACCAAAAACACAACTTTAGTTATCGCAAAAAGCGCAACAATGCAAGACTGTTGATTAATTCAGCTTATGTTTCAAGCCCGCATTACTCACTAACGGGTACTCCAACTCCGACATTAACTAAGTGACACGTCCACCAAGACCATTACTCTTCTTACAACCAATGTAAAAAGGGGGGCTGAGGATCTTCAAGCCCACTCAGAAGCTACGTAATTTACAAGAATTCAATACTGTGTACAGAGAACTATCGTTCACCATAAGGCCGGGATTTTTTTAAAGCATGGCCAAAACTAACTGTGCTTTAGGAGAGTAACCACAGAATGCACTCATTTGATACCCTGTATAGCTTTTCCATTGATAAGAAGTTAGTTTCCTTAATGCCTCCAATTAACACACACAAGAACTACAAATTTTGATCACCTCCTGAAAGTTTAGAGCGTAGATATAACAGATTTCCTGGACTATTATCATTTCAAACCAAGACATTTATTAGTTTAACTAAATAAAATGGAAGGAAAAAGAAACTGGGACTCAAAATTTCAGATATTTAAAATAGACACAGTTTCTAACACTACCAACGAATGCTACTTCTTCTACTTATGGGGTCAAATTCGGAAGTCACATGCCAACAACAAAAGCTCAACTAAAACCCCAGCAGGCAAAGAAAGTTGAAAAATGTACATGTATTTACCTGTTGGCTAAGGATGATAGTCTCGTTGTCAGATGCCAGCATTGTAGCTTTGAGCTTCTTCAATTTGTTCAGAACTGTCCTAGAGCTCGACTTGGGCTTCTTACTCTTTCTCTACAATTACAAAATGGCCTTGTGAAATTTCTATTCAAACAAATAAGGGACCAATAGGTATTTTATGAAACCATAAATAAATGTTTCATTTAAAGAGGATTCATATCAATGCTAAATAATGATTCTCAAAGGAACTGGGTAATCCTTTCTTTATGTGCCAATGCTGTGTTCTTTTAAAAATATTAGATCACTTCAATACAATGCAAACATGAAAGCAAGGATAATTTTCAACCATTTCCAAGAATAATGTTTGGTGTCTTCAGGCCCGACGAGAGGGAGGGACAAGCTCTAGCCCCGGAGCCAGAAGCGGTAGAAAGCTTTGTTTAATTTAATGTCTTAACTATGAATATTTCTGATATGCCTCTGTTCGATGTGAATACTATCCAAAATATTACAAAGGGGACATACAATTAATTTTATAAATAACCATTGTATTTTTAATTTTTCTTCCGGGGAAATGGCAAAGTTGCCCGAGTTGCCCATTTAATTTATAACATAGTGAAGTTCAAGAGCTCTTTGTGGAGCATAGAGTTTCTTAATCAATTTTGGAAAAAAATTACTCTTTACTTCATACATTTCTGAAACGAACACATTCAGGTACAACAAAAATTGCAATTTTAATGCACAGGGATCAAAACCTTGAAGTAAAAGAACAACCAATGAGAGAGAGAAAAGGAGAATGGCCAAATACCGGTAACTAAAAAAGTATAATATTCAGATGGGCAAGCTAAATTCCACAGATTTCTTTTTTTTATTTGTAAGCTTAATGCCATAATTTCAAAATTATGTCATAGGTTGAATAAAAATGGAAGGGCCCGGAAGACATTGTCCTAGGGTCCATTATCGCTCTCTATGGCCCTGGGTATCTTCAAGAATTAGCCATGTCTACAGGATAGCTGCAGCTGCAGAAAGGACAAGATTCTCACATCCTCACAAGGGAGTTGGCGCAAGTTGCAATCAGGAATGCAAAAAGTTGTGGGTTTTATAAATGAGTTTATGTTCGACGATGTCGAAATGTAAATATTATGTGTCAGAAAACTGTATCATAATGAGGGTCATTAAAGTACTACTTTTCATTATGAAACAATTTCTCCAACGAATCAGAGCTCATTCATTGACCAATTAGGTAAGGATAGCTTTGCACATGCACTCAAAATCCAACATGTCGGATATGAATTGCACAATTTGAAAGTTGACAATGTATATTGGTCAACCATTGTAGTTACAATCCCAAACACAAAGACAAAATCAGCACGAACCTTTATGGTAACATACTGTATGCAAGAAATTTATGAGTCTACGTCAAGAAGATTGCAACACGGCATCCTTCTATATAAATTACAGACATGAAAAGTGTACCGTCCCATATGTTCGCATAAATGAACTGGCGAATATGAGACAAGAAATAGCACTGTACCTTAATATCCCCAACCCCAATTTCTACACAGGGCATTGCTTTCAAACGACTTCAGTGACAGTTTGAGTGAATGCTGGTGCAGATCGGCAGGCTGTAAACATGACAGTGCCAAGCAGACAGACGCATGCGTGGGTCAGAGAACTTGTAAAGCACAGACAGCAAACCCAGCCCTTGCACTCCGATCACTAAATTCAAGGCAGTAACATTACAAACTGCCTTAGTTCTTAGTTTAAGGATTGGACATTGAAAATGACGACAATGAAAAATATGATACTACGTTAGTGGACTTTATAAACAAATATGAGTGCAGCAATAAATAATATTAAATTGAATTTCACCAAGGAAATGCAACATTAAAGATTCAGTACGTCACGGAAAAGGATTTTCCGAGAATGGTGAGTGAAAGGAAGGAAGATTGTAGTTTTACGTGACCGTGAATCTTGTGATTAAGAGCCACGGGACCTCCTTTTTACGTGGAATCCGAACCACAGGACATGGCATTTCACTTCGAAAATCTCACATGCATTGACCGGGAATCGAACCCGGACCGCCTTGGTGAGAGGCATACAGCTAGACCGCTGAGCCACCACGCCCCTCAATGGTGAGTGAGCTGATAATATCAAAATCAGACTCAACTCAACAATATGAGACTTCGTGACGAACTCCACTACAATTTCGGTGCAGAGGAGGTGATCCGACATGCTGAAGGGAATAAGAGACCTTCCAACTTTAGACCAGAAGAAAGGAGAGCGTAGTACGAGGTAGCAGTCATGTAGCAGCCGAGAGGATGACTAGGGCTGGAGTCAGGAGTTCAATCCTTACCCAGTGGGATGTGGGGTTGAAAGGACATGAGGATGGAGACCCCTGTACAATAGGTAACAAGACAGCGAAGAAACATCTCAGACCATCACTCAAGGTAGTTTGGAGACCGAAAATTAATTATTTTACTGAAGAAAGCTTTCCAGTCGGTCAACACAATTTGTGCCCAATTAAATTGGGCGGGAAAACTAGTAAAACAAAATTGTTTGCACATAAAAGAATGTTGTTTTGTAATAAAAATCTTATTTATTTCAGGTTAGAGCATGTACTGTAAATACTTGTTTTCCCGCCTAATGTAATTGGGCACAAGTTGTGTCGACCAACTGGAAAGCTTTCTTTAATAGAACTGGGCAACACTGAAAAATGGCTTCTATCACTTCACTTCATTATTTGTTCTAGTTATATTCATTAACTATTTGGGCATGTAATTGTTGGAATTTTTCCTATTTTGAGATGCTTTAACGTTCGACGTTTATTGTTAGGACATTGATTGCTCATTTTGAACTCGCTAATATTTATGAGCTTGCCTATCTTACTTATGAGCTGGCTTGTGAACTGGCTTATGAATTTATTTATGAACTTATCTTATTTATGAAATTCATTATGTATTAGGAAATTATGTGATATATTTTAAATTCTTTTAAGAAATTTAGGAGCTTAGATTTTTATCAGTATTTTCAGTAGTAGTATTTTAAGCACAATTCCTTGCGTGTAAGTTCCGACAGTTCATTGTCTCTATAAATTAACGAGTTTCTTTAAAAGTATAAAAACAAATAACAAAAACAGTTCTTTACTGTTATAAATAACGTTTATTACGATAAGAACAGGAACACATTTTTACAATAAATGTTAATTTGCTAACATCAATTTAAAGAAAAAATAACTTTGAAGAAAGGAATCAATCACCAATTCTTACTTTCTAGTCAATCACAATAAAAGTATGTAGAAACTGTCAACTGATACATTTTATTCTAAAATTAGATATTTAATATCGAATGAGTTGTTTCAGTTAATATGCCGTCTTATGTACAGGAAGTTATGATTACCAAGAAGTTGCTCTGATCTAGACCGTTTGGGAGATTTCCTTTGTCCCCGCGGAAGATCACGAAATATATGCGACGTTACGTGATTGTCACCGAATCATGTCTTCGCAGTCAAGTACGGAGAAATATCGAGACGTTACACAATCGGCGCTGGTCTATGCCGTTTGACGCAATTTGTAGTTTTCACGATCGAACACGGAGAAAAATCGCGATTTACATAATCTGTGTCACTTAGTCGTTCGCCGAGATTTCTATTGTCATTGAGGTCAGGCACGGAAAAAAATAGTATTATTACGCAATCGGGGCCGCTTGCTGCCCGCTTGACAAGAATCCAGTTGTACTCGTCATCAAAAGCGGAGAAATATCGGGATGAATCGCAATCGCTGCCGCTCTCGGTAGTTTTACGAGATTCACGTTGTCCTCGCGGTTAGACACTGAGAACGCGATAGTATGCAATCGGCCGTTCAACGATTGTCTGCCCGTCTATCTGTCCTGTAGAATGGCGGAGGCAAGCTCGAGGTTGGGCATGGTTAAAATTCACGAGCAGTGTTGGACATGGTCGATGCCGTGATTCCCGCTGTCCCTATGCTGTGGTTGGAAGTTCACGGTGAATCACGAGAAGAAATGGGTATCGCGATGCTACGTAGTCTGTTATTTCTAAGTGGGTTGATGCACTTCTCGCTCCCCGTGCACTTTTAATTATACGGTAATGGGAAAAGTGGCCAGTAGAGTTATGTTTCATGATGGGTGCCCAACCACCTTTGACAGGATTCCCGCAGTCCTCGTAGACACAAGTTCGCGACCGGGCACGGGTTTTATGACTTACGCAACTGGCGTCGATCTCGGTCCGTTTCACGAGATTCCCGCAGGCAAATCGTGCGGTCAGCCGGCCGTTTTGAGGATGTGATTTTGGAGGATGAACGTTCGAAGTAGATATCGGATACTACGAATTATTCAGAGAGGATAGCACGAATAATACGACAAGAGGCACATTTTCTTTCGAATTCAAATTATACAAGTTTTCGAGATAACCGGTTAGATTATATACCCAATGGAACCAAAGTTCGAAGGAAAAATAGACATATAACGGAGTTTCGAATTAACCCAACTGGTTGTCCCAAATTTACGAGACGGATAGATTTTTAAAATATACCGCCGTCTATGTATTTCGGAGCATTTTTGCGATTTTCTTTCGAAAATGTATCATTTCGCAAGATCGCGAGAATAAATTATATCGCATTATTTCTGGACTTCAATTTGAGATATCCAAATTTATAGGTCAATGTCAGAAATGAGAGGTTTCTGTTGAGTTTTTGGATGTTATCACGAATAAACGTCTCGCAAAAAGTCAGGTTTTCGAATAATACAGAAAAACATTTCACACAAAATTAAACTCTCTTCTTGATGCCGAAAATATACGTTGAACCGATGTAGACAGTACCACGGAAGGTATCCTCAGTATGCAACCGTTCAACGATTGTCTGCCCGTCTATCTGTCCTGTAGAATGGCGGAGGCAAGCTCGAGGTTGGGCATGGTTAAAATTCACGAGCCATGTTGGACATGGTCGGCGCCGTGATTCCCGTTGTCCTTGAGGTCGTGCACGGGGAAGCCTACGCAATCGGCGCCGCTTGCGTGAAACTCGCTTCATCACAATCTGTGAGCCTGGCGGCGCGGGTTTAAATGATTTACGCCGACCTCAGCGAATTTTCGTTACCTCCACTATCCAGACATAAAAATTAGCTACTTTTCGTTACTTTCGTTACCCGTTTGTAAAATTAGCTACGTTTCCGTTACTTTTCATTACCGGTCGACACCCTGGTATAACAACCAAAAATTACTGTCAAACCTTAATAATTCTCTTTCTTCTTTCTCTTTTTTTTTTTTACAAAATTCCTTGACTTTTCCCGGTTTTCCCGGATTTCCCTGACCGCAACAAAAATCCCCGACTTTTCCCGGTTTTCCCAGTCGCGTATCAAACCTGTCTGCTGACGTTTACAGTTTATAGACATGTTGGTCTATAATCCGTGTGTTGAGGGCGGGTTGTATAAATGTACAAATGTGTAAATGTGTCTGCTTGATGATTTAGACGTTCCTCTCCGTGGTCTCGCACTTCCATTCCAGGAGAATGCTTATCGTTCGCGGTCTGTCTACTTCGTCCGGCGAAGGAGTTGCTAGTCAGCAAAACGCCGTCCGCAGGCTGGCACGTGCTACTGTTATGTCATGCTTATCGCTCATATTACAGTTCCGCCTTGTGGCACTGTAAGAGCTCCACGCCAGAACCGCATTAGTTTCCTAAAATTACATTTGTCCCCATTCTATATAAAAATATGTGACTCCTAACCTGCGTGAGCAATGTGGTGTATATGAGTGTCACCTGTGATGTAGTACCAATACTAACCGTTGGAATCGTGTTTTTCCGTGGTTTCGTATTCCTGCTCCAGGAGAATATGTTAATATTCTTGTTCACTGTGTGCAAAGGAAACTTGCTAGGCAGCAGAATGCCAGTGGGTACGTTATAACAGCTGCGTCAGGGTGACAGGTCATATTTCCCTATCGACCCGTGCCAGTGTGATAATTCCAGCCCCTACCGCACTTTGCTTGTTATACCTATGTCTGTAACATTATTTATTAACGTATATAAGGTACATGGATTGCATATTATCCCTGGCATATATAATACATATATAAATATAACACAAATATTAGGTGTGCTTCAACATGACTAATGAAGATTGGAGCCCGAGTTCCCTATTCCGGGAGCACGTGGGTTCGAATGTTATGCCCTGTCTTAGTGCAGGTCCTATATAGTGTATCGTGGGAGTGTGTATTCACGTCCCCTTCGCTTGTGTAAATACGTTGAGTGTTCTAGGGGCGTGTATTCTCGTGTTACTCCCTGCAATGTCCCTTGTGGTTAATGTGTACGTAGCAATGTTGAAAAAAAATGTTGGTACTTGATGTAGGTTGAAGTTAGTTGTGCGGTATCCTGATCTTCAAATTTGTATAGTTTTACGATACCATGGTTCGTGGCATGTGAGCCCTATGATTCTCAAGTACATTAACTCTCAAGCTGCACGTTATTATCTCGCATCAATTTGTATGGGGTTGGGCCTATTAATTAACTGCCCTTGGTGTGATAAGGGGATGCATGTACCTTTCTAGAGTTGTTTCTTTAATTACATAGGGTAACTGTGCCTAAGGTCAGCCAGCCCCCAGTAGTCAGCCATGTCGTGATATATTTCCCTGTAATACATTTGTTTGGAACCTAACTGACAATTAATCAGTGTCCCAGTACTCAGCCACCCTTGATTCAAATATTCAGACTAATGCTGCCCCCTACCAGGACTATTTGAAACTTCCAAGAAGAGACTTAGTTAGCTGCCTATCAGCAACATGGCAGTTGAAGAGCATGTGCAGTTTTTGAACTAACTGCAGCCATCGATTGAGAGGTCAGTATTGTGCTTTCTTTCATCACAAATCAATCAATTATGGTTGTAATACAATAACAAAGGATGAATTTGAAGTTTTGTCATGAAGCTGTTGTGTTTCTGTATTTCATAACCTACAATTTTGGGAGGCTGACTATAGGAACAGTGGTAGCATCAAAATCCAGTGCTCGACCTAGGAGGCTGAGTACTGGTGTTTGGGCTCATTCAAGATATTGTTCCATGATGTTCATTGGTTGGAAATCGGAACTGGCCCTTTTCTATAGTGTGAAGGATATGTGCATGCCACTCAATAATACCAGTAGTCAGCCGCATATTAAAATAACGGCTGACTACTGGTGTGATGTTAACCAGTAGTCAGCCATGATATTTCCTTCCGGCTAATTTCCTTTTTAATATATCATGATCTCTTTCTGCATTAAATAACTGTGCTTTTGCTTACAGGATCTGTAGCACGTGCCTTTTATAAATATAAATATAAAGATGCTCTCACACAAGCACTTCAGGAAATCCGAGAAAATAAAATGCTTATTAGAGAAGCGAGCAGGAAGTTTGGTATGCCAAGAGGGACTCTACAAGACCGTCTTCATAATAGAGTTGCATAGGGACCACGAAAAATGGGGCCTTGCACAATTCTGACTGAATTAGAGGAATTGAAGATAGTGAAATGGCCTGAGGGTTGGTTTTTGGGGAGGTCTGACAGTGGGTGGATGAAGAGTGACATATTCTTTGAATACATTATTAATTGTGTAGACAAGTGGTTAGTTGACAATCTAATCCCAAAACCCATTTTGTTACTTGTTGATGGCCACCGAACACATCTCACGATGGAATTAAGTAGGGAATGTTCAGATAGAAACATCATTCTCTACTGTTTACCACCGATCACAACGCACATCATACAGCCAGCAGATGTTAGTGTCTTTAAACAACTCAAATCGGAATGGAAAAAGACAACTCGAGAGTGGCAGAAGGATCCTAAGAATGTCAATACCCTTCTGACGAAGTCAAACTTCTGCCCACTTCTATTCACGATCCTTAAACTCGAAAGTCTCCCCACTTCAATTCAAAATGGATTCAGGAAATGTGGACTGTATCCATTTAATCCTAGTGCTGTGGATTACTCGAAATGTGTTCAGAATCAATTGGAAAGCTTGGCTGACACAAACCCAGCCCCAGAAAATGTACTACAACGTGAACATTTCAACATAACTAAGAAAGTTATTCGGGCGTTGAGGAATGAATTAATTTCAAAAGGACAAGATGTTGATGTCATTCTTTAAACTGTAAACACAGTAATGGAAGGATTTACAGCTGAGAGGCCGGCCACAGTGTTAGACAGTCAAATTGAAATTGATGGAGAGTTGCTTGATTTTGATATTGAACTGGCGGTATATGAAGTCCAGGGCACTTCTATCATAAATTCTTGCACTGTCCCAGATCGACCCCAGGCCCATCAATTTCAGTAACTTTGTCAGGTAAATACTTGGTAGATACTTGGCTGTCGCATCTCAAGAAACACACAATTCATTTTTTGCCCTTCCTGAGGAAGTTTCAACTTCTATTACAGCAGAAAATTCTGATTGTGGGACCCCTGATTCATCACCTTCCTTGCAGGTGTCACCTTTCTCGTTATCAGGCACCACACCTAACTCTTTAACTGCTAAAAGATCCCTATTCGATAGTCATTTGTATTTTCCATCTCCTATTCCGAAGTCCACAAAAGCGAAGCAGAAGAAGGCATTAGAAAGTGGGGAGAATGCACCAAAGACACCTCCCAAGGCAATTTCATCAATTGTATGGAGTGAATGGTATTCAAGGAAGGAATGGTAAAAGTAAGAGAAAGAAGAAACTTTGCTCAAGAAAAGAGAGGATGGGAAGAAAATGGCAGAAGAAAGAAGATTGAATCAAAAAAGTAAAAGAACAGAGTTAAGCGAGGGAAACTGTCTGAAACACAAAATAGAGATGCTAGTGATGCTGGTGTTATTAAGTGTACAGAATGTCTAGAAGAACTGGTTAGTGATGTTAAAGATGACCATCTAAAATATGTTGGTTGTGACAACTGCCCAAACTAGTTCCATTTAAAATGACTAAATTCCATGGTTTATCATTTGACTCTGTATATGAATCACCATTCCAGTGTAAAAATTGTTAAAACATAGGCTAAGAACAATAGGATATTTTTTGTAACCATTCCATGCCTGAAATTTTCAGGCGTGACTGTTTTATTGTATTATTGTAGAGAGGTGTTAATTATTCTTTTTGTATTATTTTTTTCCAAGATTAAAAATATAATCAAAACACTTACATTTTCAAATTACTAAACTTAAATCTCCAGAACAAACACTGGCTGACTACTAGGACAAGAAAGGCTGACTACTGAAAATTAATGGCTGAGTACTAGAAAAAGTGTCAAGTTTATTTATAGCAGTTACGAACAGTATTCATTTTGAAATGATGCTGAAAAAAAGTACATAACAGAAAAAATAATTAATCATTCTACCACCCAGTTACACATCTACCTTAATGTGCTTAGGCAATGGCGTTCTGTAGTAGGAATAACCCACAAGTTTTGCTACCTGACTGACTACTGGCGCATTTACCCTATTGTCTGTGTGTGTGTGTGTGTGTGTGTGTGTGACGGGGAATGATTTTATGTGCGTGTATTTGAAGTGTGGCTCGTGCGGTCCGCGGTTCGATTCTTGCTGCCCTGTGCCTATTTAGGCCTATTCGGACCGTTGGTCATGTGTAAGTTAGCGTTTTTTCTAATTGTAAATGTTTTAAGTTCGTGTAGCTGTTGCGCTAATTTAGCTATGTGTCTATCTAGATTGTTTTGCTGCCGTTTTGGGGTGTTAGGCACAGTGGCGTGGCGTGGAATTTTTTCGAGGGTAAGCTGTGAAGAAGACTCAAAATATAGGCTTAAACCATAAAGCAACTTAGTCTTTCACATTTAAAACAAGAAGTTCCGTGAAGAACTATACAGCCTACTTTTCATGCCAATGATTATTCTACAGAATATGAACCTATCTAGAATAATGACGAAATTAAGTTGGTAATATCGAAATATCTAATTAGTTCAAAATATACCTGGTATAATGTAGCCTAATAGAGCACTACAGTTGGCAGCCCTGGTGACTGAATATTTTCTTAGTTCCATCTCTTAAGGTACAGAATACAAAATTTGGTTGAAGTCCAATGGACGTTACATGCAGTTAGACACTGGATCTATCAGCACGCGTAAAAGCATGTTGCCAACAATGTCATGCGTGTGCTGGTCAGAAATAATCTGAAATATTATACGGTATCTTGTTGTGCCAATTTTGGATGAAATCCATTTGTTAGTATAGAAGTTACATGTATTTTAAAATTGGACCTATCAGCAGGCATAGAATCATGTTGGCAGCAGTGCCTTGTATTAATTACTCCAAATTAATCCAGAGTGTCAGGTGCTATACGTGTGCGAAGTATAGAGCTGTTGGCTTGCATACTTTCTGATATATAGATATTAGGGTAAAAAAATATAGACAGCATTTATTAACAGTTGGCAGCCCTGATTGCTCTTAACAATACTTATAGTCATATCTGTTATGGTACACATAGCACATACGAAATTTGGTTGAAATCCAACTGATAGTATAGAAGTTACATGTATTTAAAAATTGGTACTATCAGCAGGCTTATAATCATGTTGGTAGAAATGACGTATATAAGTTACTCCAAATTAATCTAAAATGTCAGAATATACGTGTGCATAGTTTAAAACTTTTGGCTTGCATACTTCTGATATATTGGTATTTGGATAAAAAATAGAGAGAGCAATTATTAACAGTTGGCAGCCCTGGTGGCTCTTAAGAATACGCTCAGTCATATCTGTTTATGTACAGATATTACATACAAAATTTGGTAGAAATCCAATTGATAGTGTAGAAGTTATATGCATTTAAACATTGGACCTATCAGAAGGCTTAAAATTATTTTGGCAACACTGTCATGGTTGGCCTCCTGGAAATTAAACTGAAATAGTCTTATCTACATGTGTGCCAATTTTGAAATAGCTCCCATGCATACCTTGCACGATATCCAACATGGGGCTCAAATTTATAGTGCGTTTTTTCAGCAGTTGGTAGCACTGACATCATTTTCAAATATGGACGTGAGATATTCCGGTGCTCATCTTTACTCGTACTATATTTGGTTTTGATTGCTGCAGCCGTTTAGGAGTTGATAGAGGGGGGGACGACACACAGCCAGACAGACAGACACACATTTTCCCGGATCGATCTCATAAGTCTACTTTTTCCTCATTTTTGCAAAATGTGAAAAGTAGGCTAAAAATAAAAATAGAAAGAATTGTAATACAGCATAGCTCATTTTTCCCTTTTCAACTTTAGGCATGCCAATCCATGTACATTAATTGCGGAGAAAATTATTCATCAATAGGGTTGGCGAGCTTCTCTTGTCTTGTATCATTTGACGATTGAACAGTGTGGCAATTTGTGTTTTTGTTGTTCGCATTTCTTGGCCTAAGGAGCTAAACTTTTAGGTTATTACCCGTAAATTTTCTATTATGCGTGGCTCAGCGGTAACGTTCTAGCTTGCTGAGCTTAAGATAGCAGGATCGAATGCCGTCGCAGTCAGTCGGCATTTGAGGGTGCGCAAATGCGAGGGAGCCGTGTCAGTATATTTACTGGCACGTTAAAGATTCCCTTCGGGTCAAAATTCCGGCATCCCGGCGTCTCTAAATGCCTCAGTAGTTAACAGGGACGTAAAACCAATAACATTATTATTATTATTTTCTATTAGACTATGAGACCTAAGTGAACATTAAAATAATAAACATGCTATTAGTAGACTAATAGATATTCTTATGTCATTGGATTGCATGTTCAGTTAATATTTATTTGCAAATATCACTTAAATTGTACTGATGTAGGCTTTCACGGCTTTATTAGTTTGAATGACTTAATTGGGGCGTAGGCCTATAACCTATGCAAACTAGTACTAAGGGGGGCGTGGTGGCGCAGTGGTCAAGCTGTTGGCCTCTCACCAAGGTGGACCGGGTTCGATTCCCGGTCAATGCATGTGAGATTTCGAAGTGAAATTCCATGTCCTGTGGTTCGGATTCCACGTAAAAAGGAGGTCCCGTGGCTCATGATCAATGGTCATTTAAAACTAAAAGCTTTCTTCTTTTTTTAAACTAGTACTAACAATTCCAGCGTCTAGTGCTTCAGTGGAAAGAATGTTTTCTACCATGAAACGTATAAAAACCTTCACCCGAAACTCAATGCATCAAGAAGGACTTTCACATCCCGTGCTTCTTTCCATTGAAAAGGTGTTATTGTGCAGCCTTCAGGGGAACACTGATTTTCACGACCATGTAATTGATGAATTCACTAAGAGGGAGAGAAGAATTGAACTTCGCTACAAATGATCCGCCAAGGTACAGTAAATAGTGGCATTAATTAATTTTGTACAAATGAGAACTTGATAGACCCTACCTACCGTAATAACCAAATATTTTTTTAAATAATGTGATAGGTCTTTAAAATATTATTCAAATTATACGGATGTACATACATTTAAAATTATTTATCCTTTACACCTACTCTTTGAATATAATTTGAATGATAATCAGAGCAACTTTTCGGGTTGATGGGTCACCCTGAAGATTCCAACGCACTGTACACTCCAACACAATAATATCAACAGTAGTTACGGTATACTAAATTTTGCTAATTGCACTCAAAAACATAGAGTTGTGAGTTAACCGGACGAAGAAGAATTTTAACTACCGCGCCCAGCAAAGGTCGGGTCTGATGGTCAGATGGAGGGTGGGCAAGGAGTGGGAGGGGACTGGAGAGGCGCGCCAAATAATTTTAAGCAGTGCTGGTGTCCAGGCTCGCTGGGATAAGCCGCCCGATTCGAAGCAGACCTTGCTACCCGCTTTGACTTGTCTCGACGACAGCCCTGTGGCTATGGAACGCCACACCCCCTGTCTTAGCCAATCAAGGACGACCTGGCGTTGTTGGTGTACCACTCCATCGGCCATAGCAGTGTTCCGGGCCAGAAGGCTCCTGGAGGTAAACAAGCCGTTGTCATAGCGACCAGCCGCACTCTTTCTTCTTTCTCTCCAAAGTGGTACTGGCTGATCGTGGAGAACTGCGGTAGAGAACGAGGAACGTCATTCAAAGTGGCGTTTTTGCAGATGCTTGCCGTTAGAAAGTGATATTATATACTTTATTCTTATGAGAATATGCTAGGTAAGCGGTGCTTACCCCGTGGTATTGGAGAAAACGCCACTGGTTAGGCATCATCATGGCATAGCCCTCTGGCACCGACTCAGGTGGACCCTGTTGTCCTTCCTGCGGCGTTTTCAAGAGGGTGATTCTAGGTCTCGCCCTTATGTGTTCCTCCCTGGGGGTGTAAAGCGCTCGCCTAAGTATTTGTGTGGGGATGTGGCGAGGTGTCGCAATGGTGCTCGGAGGGGTCACTAGTAATGCCCTTCTGCGTGGCTGAATCGAGGGGGTGTAGGACAGTACCTGCCGGGGTTCGCGGCAAATTTGTCTGTGAGGTGGGGGTGTTGTCTGCGTAGGCAAATGTGTGGTTGCCGGGCGTGTGGTTAAAATAGGGGGCGCGTATTTATGAGCCACTGCAACCTTCTTCCTGATAGGGGTGTCTGGTGCGGTGATGGTCATCTTCGCAAACTGCTGTATCACTTCCTCGATTTCCCTTTGTAGGGTTTGATTATCAGCGTTAGCTGCTTATTCCTAATTTGCAGCTTTGTGTACAGTTTCCACAGTCTAGCGTATTCCCTGTTTAATTGTGTTCCATCTTGTCCCACTCGCGTGCCTCCTGTCTGCAACTGCAACTGCATGTGTCGTGCCGTAAGTGTATAGTATTCTTTGTGTAATTGTCTGTGCCGCATAGGATTCCAGGATCCTGTTGTACTGGGGGTTCAGGAGTTCCTGTCTTTTGTGTATGTGTGTCTGTTGCTCCCTGATCCCCTGGTGTTTTTCTATTAATTGCTGATAAGCATGCATGTTATTGATCATGACCAGGCGGGCTAGTGTCGTGATATTGTTTCTAGATAGGTTGACACAGTGTGAATAAGTTGTAAAAATGTTAAATGTGTAACAGTAGTGTAGGGGCTAGGTTTTCCTTCGTCTCTTTCGCTTCCGCGCCAATCTATACAAAAAAAAATCTGTCTTAGGGCGCTCG
Organism: Meconema thalassinum; assembly: GCA_946902985.2. NCBI lineage: Eukaryota > Metazoa > Arthropoda > Insecta > Orthoptera > Tettigoniidae > Meconema > Meconema thalassinum. The sequence goes on along the minus strand of OX336389.2, from coordinate 880,732,513 downwards.
CCGTTACTTTGCGAGAGGTTTTTCTAGTGAATTTCTATTGGGTGGGCTGGGGGGGGGGGGGGTAATTACTGTGGATCGAGGAAAAAATTCTTCTCGATTACAGTTCTCAAAAAAAAAACTTGCTACTCGCTTGGCTAGGTTAAGTGGTACTGGGTATCGTTAGTTGCCAAACTCGTTGGCTGAGCTTTATGTGGGCAACTACCCGGCATCTCCTCCACTTTTTTCTACCCTTTTCGTGAGGGTAGAACTAGGGGGTGAGTAGGTGTGGAGAGTGGTGTGTAGTTAGGGGAAGTTTAGCGGATGCGTAGAACCGCCGGATGGGTGTTGGAGAGTGTTGAGGGTAAAAGGTGGAGCTCTGTGAACGAGAGCTTACAATTAAGAGATGCACCCTCATGAACGAAGATAATGCCGTGCGGAGTGGGAGCCACGATGAGCCATCTAAAGAGTTGCTGACGGCGCGTTACTACAGTAGGTGCTCGGGTGTGCTGAGAGAGCAAGGCCGCTGGTAATGAACAAGCTACTATTGCTTGCGCAGCGATTCTGAGGTAGTGTGATGACTGGACAGGGTGTGTGTAGGGCAGCGGGCAGTAAGAAAGGTGATGACAAACAATCAACAATCGGGCTACGGTGAGGAAAGTACTTATTTACTAAGGTCTATTGACAGTGTACTGGATTCCCTGAATGTCGGGAGAGTCATCATCATCATCTTGAGCAGTTTCCAACCGCTGGTCGGGAGAGTAAAATAATGTAATGATTTACAAGTACAATGGGTGTGGTAATAGGTAGGAGTTTCATGTTGGTGAGACCCTGAGATACACACACTCACCTGAGGTACGTCGGCGTCGCGGTGGGCACTGGCGTGGAGACGGGATGCAACAGACCCCCCTCTCCTGTTTTGGGAGGCTATTTAAGTATTTCGAAGTGCTGGGCTCTGCGGGATTAGCACATTACCGTGCCGGTAAACATTTCCCGTGTACTTGTTGATGTGTGTCGTAAGCTTTGGCAAGAGTTGTTGCATGACTCTGCCGGCTTTGTGTAAATAGAAGTGTATTGCTGTTGGTTGTTGCTTACAGGGTAGGGGTATCTTGAAGGGTGAAATAGTGTAGGGTGCTGGGCAGATAGGTGTAATTGGCGTAGATGTAATAGATACAGTAGTTATAGATGGATGTCTGGAGTGTAGATTTAATTGTAGGTTCGTTGGCGTATGTGAATATATCTGTTAAGGGCGCTATGTGCCCTTGGGGCCCTGACAATATTGATGAGCAAAAATTAATAGTTACGTTGAGTGAGCTGTTATAGTTAAGTGAAATGATGAGCCGTAATGATCTAGATTCAAGTGATGTTAACAAATTATTAAAATCAGCTGTTATATAAATGTTAGCGGGAAGCATATGGAGTATCTTTTGAAAGATTAAGTACTATTATGATATTATCATTTAGACTTTCACGGCCCGTTATACCATTCATATTGTTGAATTTTGGGCCTATACCATGTATTATTATATTAAAATTCGACGCGTTTTGAAAGAAACCATGTCTTTCTTCGTCAGGAATAATCTGAAATATGACAAAAGATTGGTAAGAGAAAGCAACAAACAACATATAAAAGGTGCCCAAAGATGGACGCCATTATAGCCCCATGTAGGGACAACGAAAAGCAGCAGTGTATTACTTTCTCGAGGTTCTGATAATAGGTAGAAAGGATTCACTGAGATTGTAGCCGGTGTCGCGGTTGAAATTCTCTGGGTGTTTACGTATTTCAACCGCCTCCCTGATGATTCTGGGACGATATTGCTTTATACGGGCAAGAACATCCACTCCTTGAAACACGACATCATCGCCAGGTGTTAAAGCATGATCAGCAACAGCTGATTTATCAGGTTGAAGGAGCCTGATACATCTATTATGTTCCTTAATACGAGTGCATATTGTTCTCAAAGTCTGCCTGATGTAAACCTTGCCCAAGTACAGGGAACTCTGTAGATATCCGGTTGTTGCAATTTAGGCAGACTGTCCTTAGTTGGACGCAGGAGTTGCCTAATCTTAAAGGAGACCAAAACACAAAAGTCAACTTGCCTCAAAATCAAAGTATGTATCAGGCAGTGTTCAACAAAGTATGTATCAGGCAGTGTTCAACAAAGTATGTATCAGGCAGTGTTCAACTACACACATCAAAAAAAGTTTTGCATCACCTCGGTTCCAAGAGTTCCGGAACCGTTAAATACAAAGGGAATAGAGATCAACACAAACAACATTTCAGCTCGTTTTATTGCTCATGAGACCCACACATTGCATGTTGTACCATCATACAGCTAGACTTTCAGCATTTGTGGTCCAGATTGCAGTACACACCACTACCTCTAATACCCAGTAGCACGTCCTCTTGCATTGATGCATGCCTGTATTCGCCGTGGCATACTATCCACAAGTTCATCAAGACACTGTTGGTCCAAATTGTCCCACTCCTCAACGACAATTCGGCGTAAATCTCTCAGAGTGGTTGGTGGGTCAAGACGTCCATAAACAGCCCTTTTCAACATATCCCAGGCATGTTCGATAGGGTTCATGTCTGGCGAACATGCTGGCCACTGTAGTCGAGCGATGTCGTTATCTTGAAGGAACGCATTCACAAGATGTGCACGATGAGGTCGAGAATTGTCGTCCATGAAGACAAATGCCTCTCCAATATTCTGCCGATATGGTTGCACTATGGGTCGGAGGATGTCATTCAGGTATCGTAAAGCCGTTTCGGAGCCTTCCATGACCACCAGTGGCGTACGTCGGCCCCACATAATGCCACCCCAAAACATCAGGGAACCACCACCTTGCTGCACTCGCTGGACAGTGTGTCTAAGACGTTCAGCCTGACCAGGGTGCCTCCAAACACGTCTCCGACGATTGTCTGGTTGAAGGCATATGCGACACTCATCGTTGAAGAGAACGTGATGCCAATTCCGTGGGGTCCATTCAGCATGTTGTTGGGCCCATCTGTACCGCGCTGCATGGTGTCGGGGTTGCAAAGCTGGACCTCGCCATGGACGTCGGGTGTGAAGTTGCGCATCATGCAGCCTATTGCGCACAGTTTGAGTTGAAACACGACGTCCTGTGGCTGAACGAAACGCATTATTCAACATGGTGGCATTGCTGTCAGGGTTCCTCCGAGCGGCAATCCGTAAGTAGCGGTCATCCACTACAGTAGTAGCCCTTGGGCGGCCTGAGCGAGGCCTGTCATCGACAGTTCCTGTATCTCTGTACCTCCTCCATGTCCGAACAACATCGCTTTGGTTCACTCTGAGACGCCTGGAAACTTCCCTTGTTGAGAGCCCTTCTTGACACAAAGTAACAATGCGGACGCGATCGAACTGCGGTATTGACCTTCTAGGCATGGTAGAACTACAGACAACATGAGCAGCGTACCTTCGTCCTGGTGGAATGACTGGAACTGATCGGCTGTCGTACCCCCTCCGTCTAATAGGCCCTGCTCATGCATGGTTGTTTACATCTTTGAGCAGTTTTAGTGACATCTAGGAACAGTCAAAGGGACTGTATCTTGGATACAATATACACAGTCAACGTCTATATGCCGGAGATCTGGGAACCGAGGTGATGCAAAACTTTTTTTGATGTGTGTATATATTTGCTTTTGCTCTATGCCGCTCCTCAGGCCGGTAAACGAAGGAAACAGGAGTAGCTGTGGCGTCACTGCGCCGTAAGCGGTGAGTGAGCTATCCGCTCCATTCCGTTGATTGTTGCAACACGCGCGCTGCCACTCTTCCGTTGATTAGTGTTGTTTATTATAATCAAGTGTAATAGCTAGTTGGCAAAATGCCTTCGTGTAGTGCATACGGTTGTAACAACAGAACTAGTAAAAACCGAAACTGTAGAGAAAAAGAAGTACATTTCCATAGATTTCCAAATCGAAGTAAGTCGCCACGTAGATTTAGCAGTTGGGTACAATTTTGCAAGAGGAAACATTTTTCTCCTGGTAATGGGCCTCAATGCATTTTAAAAAGACAGACTATGATGAAACCCAACTTTTGGAAATTAAATTGATGCCTACGGAAAAGCTACAAGGTCCAAAATTGAAGCCAGGAGCCGTCCTTCAATAAGATGTAAGAGAAAGAGATGTCACATTACATAATGGAGTGTTTGGGCGGTGAGGGATGAAATAATATATGAGTAAATTGAGTTATACAGCATTGTCTTCTAATCACAGTCTTGCTACGTGAAGCTGTCACGAATGAGTTGTGAGCATTTCAATTGCGATTGAAGTGTGAAAGTAAATTAACATTTATGGAGAACTTGTCCACGGTGAAAAAGAGTAAAAGTGAAACAAAATACATTTAATTAAATGTTCCTCCGCTACGCTGAGAGACATCGGATCAAAGGTCTGTTTTTCAGATTTAGATGATTAATACTTGTTGCCTTGGTAACCATATAGGAGGCCTAGATGGCCTTTACACTTCAGATTTAGATAATGAATACTTGTTGCCTCAAACCATATAGGAGGCTTAGATGGCCTTTACACTTCAGATTTAGATGGTGAATACTTGTTGCCTTGGTAACCATATATGAATCCTAGATGGTCTTTACACTTCAGATTTGCGGCTTCAGTAGCGTAGTTGGTTGCATGCTGAGCTTCTATGCCCAAGATCGCGGGTTCAAATCCGGTCGAAAACGTCGTATTTTTTCAGTGCGTTAAACATTATTCATTATGCATTCCTTCGGAGGGGAAGTAAAGCCGGCGGGGCCTTGTCACAGATTTATGGCATGTTATAGAGCCTTCCACTAACTACAATTATTGTATGAAGCTAAATTTGTAAGTTAGATTTGATTAACGCTCTGTTAGGATCCAACGTTCGTCGCCAGGTGCTAGTTGCAGTGGCATCTAGCAGCCAAGTATACAGCTAGGTGACGTTGACGGTAGCATTTGGTAGCAAAAGTAGGAACTACTTGAAATGGATAGTCTGCAGTCCTTACCTGAATTACAGACAGCACACACTAATACAGTCATCACAATTAACACCGTTAATCAGACAGATTCTACACACACCCAAAGTACACGGGGCTACATGACCACGTTGTCGCAGCCCCTAAACTGAGGAACCAACCAACCAACCATAGTTCAGATTTAGATGATGAATATCTGATGCCATGAGGCCTAGATGACCGTCTCACATTTTGAACTTATTACACAAATTTTTAATTGTTCTCCATCTCAAAGATCTTCAAGTCATAATCCTAGTATAGTGCTATGCGATTAGACCATTACACAGATTTTATGAACCACGAGCAGTAAAATTGTACTGTGAGAGATATGATTTCTAAATACCAACAACTGCATGGCAGATCAAATTAAAATATACTGTTTCCCGATAAATTGTACTGTGCGAGATATGATTTCTAAATACCAACAACTGCCTGGCAGATCAAATTAAAATATACTGTTTCCCGATAGATAAAAGCCTCCGTGGCTTAGGCGGCAGCACGCCAGCCTCTCACCGCTGGGTCCGTGGTTCAAATCCCGGTCGCTCCATGTGAGATCTGTGCTGGACAAAACGGAGGCAGACAGGTTTTTCTCCGGGTACTCCGGTTTTCCCTGTCAAAATTTCATTCCAGCAACACTCACCACTATCATTTCATTTCATCTGTCATTCATTTAATCATTGCCCCAGAGGAGTGCGTCAGGCCTCGGCAGCCGGCACAGTTCATGTCCTCGCCGCTAGATGGGGGCTTCATTCATTTCATTCCTGACCCGGTCGGAGACTGGAAGCAGGATGTGGATTTTCATTTTCCCGATAGATCTATGATATTTTTGTACTTCAAATGAACATAATGACAATGCACCAAGTTTCAAAGTAATTAGAAAAATAAAATTTACACTGAATTAGTGGTCCATCACTCAATATTGTATACAGAAGTGGAACTAACACATCTAAAGATGAACGAAACTTGGAGAAATGGTTCAGGTAAATTTTGATCGACAACTAGGAACGACTTGCCAGTTTGCTTCGAGATGGTAAATAATGTTTGTTCTGGCTCCAACTGATACGGACAAATGTTATTTATATCCATTAGTCTCTTGACTAACACTAACAATGGCAACAGAAGAACACGGCAGCAGCAGATGGAGTGCGGGAAAAGACTGCCCGAACTTATGCACAGCAACAAGGCTGCTATGTAGACTCGAGAGCGCAGTGACGTCACGAGCAGTTACTAGTTTCGCACATAACTTGAGAACGGTTGGACGTAGAGGCACCGGATTAACGGCACTGTTATTAAATTTCCATGTTGCATATTTAGCAATAAATAACGAAATATGTGTTTTGTGTTGTGATCTCCTAACAGAAGTTCCAAATACAGTCCGTATGTTATAACGACGTAGGATTTTAGCAATACGATCCGTTGTGTTATGTATGTACGGTAGGTAAGCAGTTCCTCTTACATCTTTTTACTCAACTGACGTCCTATTATTATTTGTTGGTTTAAGAACCGTAGAAATCAAAGTCTTGCTATAACCGCTGCTCTGAAAGGTGGTTCTCATGGTTATAGCAAGGCTTTGATTTCTACGGTTCTGAAACCAACAAATAATAATAGGACGTCAGTTGAGAAAAAAGATGTAAGAGGAACTGCTTACCTACCGTACATACATAACACGACGGATCGTATTGCTAAAATCCTACGTCGGTACTTCTGGAACTTCTGTTAAGATGAGGCCAACTCCTGCGACCAACTAAGGACAGTTTGCCTAAATTGCAACATCCGGGCATCTACAGAGTTCCCTGTACTTGTGGCAAGGTTTTCATCGGGCAGACTTCGAGAACAATATGCACTCGCATTAAGGAACATAATAGATGTATCAGGCTCCTTCAACCTGATAAATTAGCTGTTGCTGATCATGCTTTAACACCTGGCCATGATGTCATGTTCCAAGGAGTGAATGTTCTTGCCCGTATAAAGCAATATCGTCCCAGAATCATCAGGGAGGCGGTTGAAATACGTTAACACCCAGTTAATTTCAATCGCGACACTGGCTACAATCTCAGTGAATCCTGGCTACCTATTATCAGAACCCTGAGAAAGTAATACACTGCTGCTTTTCGTTGTCCCTACATGGGGCTATAAATGGCATCCATATTTGGGCACCTTTTATATGTTCTTTGTTGCTTTCTCTTAGCAATCTTTTGTCGTATTTCAGATTATTCCTGACGAAGAAAGACATGGTTTCTTTTGAAACGCGTCGAATTTTAATATAATACATGGCATAAGCATTATGAATACTATTATGATGCAAATATATGACGAAATTTGAAGTTGTATTTAAATTATACAAATGGAATGTTATGGTTCGAAGCTAACTCTTGTAATAAAATCTAATGATGTTTAGTAGAAATCAGGTAACTTTGTGCGAGTCTGGCACAGTTATGAAGGTTAATAAAGCTGAGAAGGAAACGTATGCAAGTTATTATAACAATTATCAAAGATATCATTGAAGAGAGGCAGACTTGCTTGTAGAATGGATGACTAGGGATTGACCCTATGATGTTAAGGATGGATCATGCAGTTTTAGGAAGGATTGTTGAGACCAGCCATCCATATTATAAGATTGTGTTATCAAAAGTTGGTTATGCACAGTTTGTCATAGCAGATTATGGTATTGTTGACATAACGAGAGATTCCCTGTGCTCGGATACTATGGTATATTGAATGTGCTATAGATGTCAAAGTGATTCGTGGAAAGATGATAGAAAGGCATGCATAAGTTTAAAAATCTGCATTATTGAGATATTAAGCCATGGATAATCTATGTTGTTACTGTTCTATAGAGTCAATGTGTTGGCTAATATTGAGAGCATGAGTGCCTCAAATTTTATTGTGCAGTATGGCGATCATGACCGACAGTGATAGCCACGCTCGCTAACACGCAGCACTAGGCCATGGTGCCAAGCTCTCTGCGGACTCAGTAGATGTGGGTTCGAAGCCCCACCTTTGGCCGTCCTCGAAATGGTCTTCCGTGGTTTCCCATTTTCAACTCCAGGAAAATGCTGAGACGGTACCTTCTGACAGGACACTGCTGCTTCCTTCCATCTCCTTGCCCAGTTTCATTCATCTTCATTCATTTCATCTCTCATAAATTTTGAGTTTCCGTTTGGCATCAGAATGGGCATCCGGTCGTAAAAACCAACCATCACGACTTTCATCGCATCGCATCCCCAACCCCGTTGAAAAAAAAAACGAGAATAATAAGGGGTAGACATACGTCAGATGGTAACCAATAAACTGACAGAGTTGTAAAACCATATTTGAATGTTAGTTCTAGCGACATCTTTAATGTTGATGTTTCGTTAGGTGTAACCGAACTCACTTATGAATGGAGGAAATAATATATTATTATTATTATTATTGGATCGCTAGTTCAATTTAGTCTCAGTATCAAAAATGAGTGCTCATTGTTGTTTCTTTTTCTTCTTAATCCAATGTGTTGAAGGAAAAGCTTTAAACAAAATGTATATGTGGATCTTCTTTGATTATACTAAGAGAGAAAATCTGTTTTAATATCTGTAATACATTTTTGGATGGGTAACATAAGAAATTTGAAACTTTAGCTTTAATGCCATACCCATTATACAATAAATGTAATAACTTTAGCAGTGTTATGCCTACAAAATGTGTCATGCTCGCAAAGTTGGCACTTTGGGCTAGAACACAACGCGTTGCTAGTGCGACATTTGGCACTCCCAGAGCTAAGAGAGAACTATCATTCGCCATTAGGCCAGGATTGTCTCAAAGCATGTCCAATACTAAGTGAGCTTTAACCCTTAAATTCCCTGAGTGTCCATATGGACACACATGTAATAACATCCTAATTCTTCATTGGTAATTTTTGTCCTTAATTATTTGGGTTGGTAACAATGCAAAATTGAAGGGGAACGTTTAAGCTATCTAATGTTTCATTTCCTGTTGCAGGTTCATTGTTGTGTGGCAGTTATGAGCTTCTGAGGTGGGAGTTTAAACTTTGATGTGCAAATAATGGACATTGACACAGAGTAAGTGGCTTTCTAAGCTCATACTTGTATAAGTTTCTTATTTGGTTGTTGGTGGCAGTATAAAACATTACAGTTATTACAGTCTATGTGCCTAAATGGCAAATGATCAATTAGTCTAGTGTTCAAGACCTCGTATATCCTACCATGTCCATATGGACACGGTGGGCAGACGTTGAGTCACAATTTATATTCATTGCAAATGTGTTATAGGCCTATACATGTGATTATAAATAGAACAGCCCACTTAATCATGTAAATTTTATTATTATCATGAACGTGACGAAGTACTACTGAAGTACTGTACTATTGTTCTATTATCTCCGTAGGTCGCTGTCAAGAATATTAGATTCTAATCAAACAGTTCAGGAGGCTCTCGACATTTCCTTCAAAGAAGATGACTAGCCCAGAAGTAGATACCGTTTACATAGCACCTCCTGATCCAGCAATTTTAACAGATGAAGATTCAGGGGATGAGAATGGAGGTATACCTGACAACCTAAATTCTTGCCAACTTCATTCACAAGCAGACTAGTTGACGAGACTGAGCCACGAAACCATAATTACTTGTCCAAACATAGGCAAAAACAATGGGTAGATGGTGATTTAGACCGTAATATTAGGACTTTTCCTGATCCTGACTTTAGTATTTATTGTGGAAAAACTCTAGTTCAGATAATTGAAGAATTCTTTGATGACGATGTAGTTAAATTCTTGGTTGAAGAGTCAAACAACTGTGCTCTTTTCAAAAACTGTCCAAATCCTTGGATAACTTCTGAAGAAATACGTTGCTTCATTGGTATCCTTATTTTAAGTGGTTATAACCCTCTTCCTAGTGAAAGATTATATTGGGATTTTGACTATGATACCAGAAACGTGCTTGTGATGAATGCTATGAGAAGAAACCGATTTGAATAAATCCTTTGGTTCCTCCACTTTATAGACAGCAACAAAATTGACCTAAATGACAAGCTGTGGAAAATTCGACCTCTCCTTGACAAAATACAACTAGAACGCAGGGAATACTTTGTCCCTGAACAACAACTGTTGTATGACGAGTCGATGATAAAATATTTTGGGAGGCATTCTCTCAAACAATTTATAAGGGGCAAACCAATCAGATTTGGTTACAAGGCATGGTGTTTATGCACAACGTCTGGATACATGGTTAATTTCTCTATTTATCAAGGAAAGTCTCCCTATCGAAACACCGACTACAAGAACCACTTTGGAAAGGCAGCCATGCCCTTGGTTCAAATGATCAATGACTTCAGTATCGAAATGAAAAGGTTGCCCTTCCAGTTTTTCTTTTGTTGTGTATGGGTGTGTGTATCTTACCTGTGAAATACAATGGTGTGTGTCTCGTTATATTATTTATTTGTTCGAATGCCGTTAGTTACATCCTTACCTTCTTCCTTTTCATGGACGTATTCTTGTGTGTGCTAAACATTAATCGCTTAACAGTGTGGTTCTCTTCTACCTGGGTGATTTGGTCCTATGAACGAGCAACGCACTTCTTTGCATTTCTGTTCGTTCTGCGACGCAAATTATGACCTATGACTTCACCGATCTGTATCAGGCTATGGACCTGTGGGCATCGAGTTTGGCTGTGACCTTCCTATTGCACCCTGGTTCACTTGTGAGGTCTGTATCTGGAGGTCAAAACTTCGATATTCGTGTTTTCATTTCCCCAAGTAAGGCCTACATCGTATACTCCATATTCATTCATATATCTTCATATCTTGTATCTTTGATTATGAATTATTCACGAAAGTCATTTTGTTCGTGTAATTGTCCCTTGTGTGCAACTTGTTTCCCTTCACAGTATTCACAAGTATTTGGATTTCCTACGTTGATGAATGTAATATATTTTACACTTCAGGTATTCATTTTTAAACGAAGTTTCATGTCTTTCAGCCAGTCAACACGATTATACCCAATTGTGATTGTCGAAGTGTATTTATTAATCTCATGTAAATTTTTTTTTTTCAGGTTTACAAATAACCCAATCACAATTGGTATAATCGTGCTGACCGACTGAAAAACATCAAACTTTGTTTACTAAGGCAACACTGAAAATGGCTTCAAACACCATAATATTCATTTACAATTTTGATTATTTTGTTGTCACGTATTTAGTTCAGTCATGTCCGTGTATTTCTCTGGTATGTTTTGGGATAAGTAGCTTCAAATGCTTCTAAAAGAACTTAAAAATATGTTATTTGAAAAATTTATTGCACAGAATGGGCAAAATTGAACATGTCCATATGGGCACACTGGGCACTTAGATAGTCACTATATCATGTTAATCATGAGTTGTCCTGGATTGATTCAAAGTATAATACAGAATTCCTATTATGAATTTATCACATGAGACTGTGAAAATAATGCACCAGAAACAACAGATTTTGTGTGTACGGTATTCTGCGAGTTCCTTATTATTGTAAAATCGTATAAACATTGATAGAAGATCAGGAGAACTTCTTGCTGCCTGTATTGAAGATCTGTCACACAGTCAGTTCATTGGCGAAACATTCCACACAGAGTCCAACATCACATTTACTGCATTTGATGCGTACAGCTGACGATTTCTTTGCACAGCAAGCTCCTACACACCTTCTCTTCTTTTCAATCTTCACAATGTAGTGTTTGTAGCCATCATACCTGATGTCGATTGGAAGTCGCTTCTTGGATGAGGAACCTAAGCCAGTAGATGGCCTTCCTGTGGCGCTGATGGGATTCTTGTATCGGTTCAAGTACGTAAGCACAATTTCTCGGCTGAAATCTAGCTGAGTTAGTGTGACCCCTCCGCTTCTTTTCAACAAAAACAACTCTTAGTGAGTTTTCCAGATACAAAACATTCTTTCAAGATAACAAATGTCTTCTATGAGGGCATTATTTATAGCAAGTGAGTATCAATTTTACCCTTACTGTGAGAAACCAAGTGGTCCAAAAGACTTGTAACAAATCCACACATTTGTAGATTTTGTTGTTAATTCATGTTAGGGGCTTGGAACAATTTAAGCACACACAGGTATGCTGAATTTTTCTATTAACCTGTGCTTCTATGTCGATTGTTACAGTGTGATGACATTCCTACACCTAGACTCCATTACTATCAATATATCATCCTGGAAGAATACTAGTATACCACTTGCCAGAGTAGTGCCTATATCTGGGTATTCTCTATTTCTCTTTCAAACATACTAGCAAGATTTTCTTGAAGGGCATTCAAGGACATTCACCACTAAAATCTAACTTTATGAAATGCAAAATGAAATAGTACCTTAAGATACTTTCTACTTAATTGCCTTTGCACCTCCACTGTGATAAATGATAGTCAAGCAGCCACCACATCCTAATCCTACAAACCAATTCCTTAAGTATAAGCGAAAACTACATCTGTTATGACAGCAGTATCTAGATTTTATAATCCTACAACCCTTAGCATATTTCACAGTTTTCAGAAAATACAAGTTCTCTGATATGTCAATAAAGTACAAGAAAGCATATTCTCCCACCATGAACTGATAAGTATTTGATTCAAACACAAAGCCTGCACCCGTGGGGGTTTGCCTGTTCCTCTATCGGGCGCGTCCCAGGTGGCGGATAGGGGGGCTCGCCGGACTTGTCCGAAGGATTTGAGGGAAATAAAATACCTCTCGCGGACCAAAAACAGGCCCCTCGCCAGGGTTATGGTGAAGCTACGTTAGACCTAGCAAGCCAGTAGTGGATATGAAACTGCTTTTAAAACGGGAACGGGCCTCGGAAAGGACAGATCTAAAGGAAGCAGACCTGGCTATGGAAATGGACTACGAATCGGAACTTTGAATATAACTTCATTGACGGGAAGAGTGGAGGAGGTTGTGGATATGATGGAGAGGAGAAAACTGGATGTACTCGGACTGGCAGAGACTAGATGGAGAGGGGAAGGAAGAAAAGAACTGAGAAATGGCTTGCAGCTATACTGGATAGGAAATGAGGAGGGGAAAAGAAATGGAGTGGGAATGGTGGTGAGAGAAGGGCTGAGGGAGGAAGTAAAGAGGGTAAGTGATAGAATAATTAGAGCCAGAATCACTGTGAAAGGTAGAAACCTGGACATTCTGCAAGTCTATGCACCACAGGTGGGATGCACAGAAGGCGAGAAGGACGAGTTTGAAGAGGAGTTGCAGAAGCAGTTAGTGGGGAGAGACCTGATAGTCATGGGAGACCTAAATGCCCATGTCGGAACTGATAGATGAGGTTTTGAGGAAGTGATTGGTGGTGAAGGATGGGGAAACAGGAATAAGGAAGGAGAGAGATTGTTGGAACTGTGCAAGATTAATGGGCTAATGGTTGGAAACACATGGTACAAGAAGAGAGAGAGCCATAAAATTACTTGGTACAGCAGGGATTTGACTAGGAAATCAGTGGTGGACTATATTCTATGCGGGAAGGAGACAAAGATGATGATGATGATGATAATTGTTGTTTTAAGGGGCCTAACATCTAGGCTATCGGCCCCAGGAGACAAAGAAGAGTATCACGGATATAAGGGTAATACCTTCAGAAGCCCTGGACAGTGACCACCGTCTGCTGGTCGCCAAGGTGAGAGGACTGAAGGAAAAGAGGAGAACTGAGAACCAAGAAAGAAGAATAAGGACATGGAAGCTGAAGGAGGATGGAAATAAGGAGAAGTTCCAGATATTAGTGAGGAACAAATTACCGAAGGATGATCCGAAAACAGGTGAAGAAGAATGGAATAGGTTCAAGGACGTGTTGGTAGAAGCAGCGGAAGTCGTGTGTGGCAGAACTAGTGGAAAGAAAAGGTGGAAGGAAACACCATGGTGGAACCCCAGAACTAAGGAAGCAGTGAAAAAGAAAAATGAAGCATTCAGGAAATGGTTCCAACAGAGGACAGACAGAACAAGAGAAGAACAAGAGCGGAAGAAAGAAGCAGGAGAAGTAGTGAAGGAAGAGAAAAAGAAATGGCTGGAGAAATGGACAGAAATGATGGAGGAGGACTGTGATGGCAGTAAGAAAGTGTTGTATGGAATGATAAAGGCAAAGAGAAGAGATACAGGGGAAAATGTCAGAATGGTGGACAGGAATGGAAAGGAGGTCGAAAATATGGAAGAAGTAAAGGTTATCTGGAGAGAATACTTCAAGGAACTCCTAAATCCAACTAAAACCAGCGTAGTGGACTTTGTGGAGGAAGAAACAGACAGTGATCAAGACATTTCAGAGAAGGAATTGACATGGAAAGAAGTGGAGGAAGCATTAAAGAAGATGAATGGGGGAAAGGCACCGGGAATAGACGAAGTGAGTGTGGAGATGGTGAGAGCAGCAGGGGTGATAGGAACACAGTGGCTCTTTCGAGTAATGAAAGTGATATGGAGGGAGAAGAAAATACCAGAGGACTGGAAAAGAGGGATAATAATACCCATATTTAAAAAGGGAAGTAGGAAGGAATGCAAGAACTACAGGGGAATTACACTCGTGTGCCACTGCGCCAAAATATTTGAGAAGGTACTGGAGAGAAGAATTCGGACAGAAGTTGAAGATGGGCTGAGGGAAGAACAGTATGGATTCAGGCCAGGAAGGTCAACAGTTGACCTCATCTTTGCAGTAAGACAGCTACAAGAACACCATTATGAATATGGGAAAGATCTGGTGATGACCTTCTTGGATATTGAGAAAGCATATGATAGTATTAATAGAAACAAGGTATGGGAAGCAATGAGAGCAAAAGCAGTGAACAAGGAGACAGTGGCAAGAGTGAAAGCAATGTACGAGGGAAGCAAAAGCTGTGTAAAGGTGGGAAGAGAGAGAACGGAATGGTTTCAACTGGAGAGTGGTCTGAAACAGGGAAGTGCCCTCTCACCCCTGTTATTTATAGTGGTGATGGATGAAATCATACGAAAAGTGGTAAATAGCATTGGGGAAAGGAAAATGAAGGCAATGTTGTTTGCTGATGACCTTCTGGTATGGGGAGAGGATGAGGAAGAAGTACAAGAGCAATTAGATGAGTGGGAGAAGGTAGTGTTATCATATGGGATGAAGTTCTCAGCACAAAAGAGTGAAGTGGTCATCACAACGAGGAAGAAGAACAGACTGGATATGGGCATAACACTTGGAGGACAGCAGTTGCAGAAAGTAGAATGCTTCAAGTACTTGGGAAGCATAATTGAAGAAAAGGGAGGCAATAGGATGGAAATAAATGAGAGGGGAAGGTGCGCAGATGGATTTTTCAAGAGTGTTAGGGGGATATGGAATAAAGATGTACCACAAAAATGTAAAGGAATCATCTACAAGACCTACTTTGTGCCAATTTTGACATATGGTTCAGAAACATGGGTGATGAAGGAAAGGGACAAGAATAAAATACGAGCAGTGGAGATAAGTTCCAGAGGAGTAGGGTAGGAATGACAAGAATGGACAGAGTAAGGAATGAGAGAGTCAGGGAGATGGTAAGAGAGGAACCATTGCAAAATAGAATAGAGCGATCTAGGCTACAATGGTATGGACATGTGAGGAGGATGCAAGAGGAGAGGATACCGAAGAAGATGTTTGGAATGGAAATGACGGGAAGGAGGCCAAGGGGAAGACCAAGGGACAGATGGACAAAAGGAGTTAAGAAGAGTGTGGAGGAAAGAGGAGTGTGCTGGGACACAGTAAATGACGAGAGATGGTGGATGGACAGGAAACGATGGAGAGGCTTATGTTCCAAGCAGACCCGACCAGTGGTTGGAAACTGCTCAAGATGATGATGATGATGACAAAGCCTGCATTTCTCACTATGGTATGTTAATTGAAACTGGTGTCCTCAGACAAGAACCAAAACACATGAAAGAGTAATATCCCCAGAATCAATTCTACATCAGTTACATTAACATCCTCAAAAGACAATATACATCATAATGGATTTTGCAATATACAGTACAACATAATTATAGATTTTCTTTCCACTGTAAACAACTGAGGCAAGTACTTTGCATCATCAGTAACCTGTTTATGCCATAAGAATTTCATTTGAGTTTGTGAATGTTCATGAATATTTTTGTATTTAGTGTACTCAATCACAGCTAATACACCATATTAATCCGATTAGTGCACAATATTGACTCTGGGCTCCTTCTAGAACCAAAAATTAGCCTATGAACAGTGCTCGAGTGTGGTATACTTTATTTTACTTAACTTTGAGGTACAATAAGAAATATGAAGATACTGAGGTGTTGGCTTCCAGCCAAGGGAGCCAAGCCTCATCAAATTTTCCAGGCTCCTCTCAGTTAACTCTCTCATTGTAATTCAAATCAGATTATAATTTTACAGGCATAAACATTAATTTATATTTTACAAATTTAAATAGAAACGCACAGAGGTATTGCCATAATTCTTGCATCTTTCAAGCTCTCCTCAGAAGGTATCAGGGTATCCCTTTTCTGAAACTGAGCAGGCTCATACCAAATTTGTGACTACAGACCCTCTTATCCCAAGTACTCAGCACACAGTCGTAATTTGTTACACTCCATTTAAAATTATAAATTGACGATCATAAATGTATCGCAAAACATTGTAGAAGTAATGATTTCATCTTCAATAAGAATTTCACATTATTTTCATATTTAGGTTTACATACAATACCTTTATTAAAAAATTTAACAGCTTATCCCAATTTATTTGAGAAAAAATTAACAGCTTACCCCAATTAATTGGAGGTCACTCTAGCCTAGCTGATTCATTTTGGTTTTGGCCAGGGATTTGTGGCCGAATGCCCTCTCAGACACTTGTGATTTTTGAAGTGGAAAATCCACCCCACTGTTCCTGAATTCCAACCCCAAATAGATGAGAAACTAAGCCACTCATCTGTCATACCGGCATTCACCAAATATAATACTTTCATATTTTAAGAGTATTGGATTTTATGTTTTTCCAATTTTAAAAATAGTAATACTTTCTCTAAGAATTACCTTTATGGGCTGCTTGAAAGTCTGGCACTCAAGAGTAATTAATGACTTGGTTTTGCTCAAACACTGAAGTTGAGCAACTTTGGGTATAAAGTTGGTCGGAAATAACGTGAACTAGGTATATGAGCATTAGAGTAGTCTTGTGTAGTTCGCGAACGAACTAGTTCGGAAGAGCGGGTCCCACAGACGAACTACCGAACTAGTTCCCTGATCCCCCGCTTGTTAGTTCGTTCGATCTTTTTCCGCTGACTGACTTGTAACAGCGCGAAAGGGCGGTCCGCCGTAGCTCATCACATCACCACTCATTGCACAATCACACGCGCTTTTTTCGTTCAGTCAGTTCAGTTGATTGAGTGTATCTATTGATAGTGGCAAGATTGTCATTTTGTGGCGCGGTGAATGTTCAATGTTGGTTTATAATAATAACAGTATAACACACTACAAGTGCTAACACGCTAATAGGTAATAACTACCTTATATTTGTAATGTAATACAGTGGCGGTTCATAAATTGAAGTTACTGATAGTTAACTGATTTAGATGTGGGGATAATTCCACAGTTTTATTTAACTTAGTCATTTTGGATTATTTGAAAATATGTCCAATTATTTAAAAAATCGGCGAACTGGATTAACATTACCATTTTAATGAACCGGTCGATATTTATTTTTGTCGATAGGTGGTGATACAACTACTTTTTACCTGTTTTTAAGAAATGAACATTATGATAATGATTCACAAAGAAAAGCGAACTTCTATGGACAAAAACTCTAAACTAAAAAAATCTATTCCTCCCATTCATGCCATAAAGATAATGCACCCAACGGGTTCAGAACAGCCAAATAATGAATATCACGAAGCAAGTAAGAAATGAAACGAAAATTGCGAGGGGGGGGATAAGTCTTATCACCTAGTGAAAAGTAGGAAATGGAATCGGATGGTGACGCGCCGATATACGTGAAAAATGACGATAATAATTGTTGTTTTAAGGAGCCAAACATCTAGGTTATCGGCCCCACGCGAGAAAACAAATACAAAGAGAATAATAAGTGTATGCTTTTACGAACAGATCGTCCATACTGTTTTTCTTTTAGGTATGGTACCGGTATTTCACTAATGATAAACAAATGACGACTTTTGGCTTTATAAACAATAGAAAGAGAAGTTTTCTAAGAAGGAAAGACATGGACCCTAGTTAAAAGGATGGCCAACAATAGAGTGAGATGGAAGAAGTTTGTAGCTACCCTATGTTCTTTCAAGGAATAAAAGGAAATAAGGAAGGAATAAGGAATTTCACCAATGTTTCAATACTCATATTTTTGTATTTTTTAATCTTCGAATATCAAAATGTAAAACACATTACTACACACGCAGCATGTCAATATCTAATACACGAACTGCACATGCAGCGAGCACAGTAACTGTTACAGTAGCCTACAGTGTTGCTTGAAACGAGAGCAATGTGGATGAGCAATCACTGGCGACGAGTAATCACTGGTGACAGACTGCTATAACAAACAAAGAGCGCGTGCAATGGCAGTAGCAAGGCGAGCAAGCGAACTGTCTTCAGGGAATTCGAGATGGGAGCTAACGAACTAAAAGAGCGAACTACACTGACCGGCAAAAAAAGTGGAACACTTTAATTTTTTATGAAATTTCTTAATTTATTCCACTAAAATGTATCGGTTTTCCAATATTTGCATTATTCATGTAAATTTAGATGGTTGGCAACAGAAAATACCGAATCATGTTTTACAACACGCTTTAACTCACAAATTTTGTTACATTTTGCAAATCTTACAATTTTCTATTTTTTAGTAATGCTCTTTTGGGCAGGTGTTTATCTAACGTATTGCCAAACAAAACAGTATTAATGTTTGCACTGCACTGCAAGAGAACACTGGACACTAAAAACGGGTGTTTCCACCTTTAGCGTCTATGACAGCTTGTAAACGCTCAGGCATACTGTTCACAACTCGTCGAATGGCATCTGCCGGGATGCGATCCCATTCCTCCAGCAGCGATGTTCTCAGTTGTGCCAAGGTGGTGTGGTCATGCTGTCTGACGTTCCTTCCAAGTGTATCCCATACTTGTTCGATGGGGTTCAAGTCAGGACTACGAGCTGGCCAGTCCAGGGTTTGAATCTCCACTTCCTGCAGATATGGTACAACACAGCGAGCAGTATGAGGGCGGGCATTATCCTGCATCAGCATGAAATTCTGACCAATGAAAGGCGCAAAGGGCATCACATGGTTCATCAGGATCTCTTCGATGTACCTTTGGGAATTGAGTGTCCCGTGATCGAAGCACACCAACTCAGTGCGGGCCATAACGTTGATGCCACCCCACACCATAACCGAGCCACCTCCAAATGGAGTCCTGGAGGAGAAAGCAACAGGGCTGTACCTCTCCCCGCGCCTTCTCCACACTCTTTCTCTTCCATCAGGAGATCTAAGGTTAAAGCGACTCTCGTCAGTGAAGAGAACAGAGGCCCACTGCTCGTGGGTCCATCCCAGATGCTGCCTTGCGAAGCGAAGACGCGCCTCTCTGTGATGCCGTTCGAGTGCGGGTCCACATGCAGGTCTCCTGGACGTAAGATGAGCTTCTTCAGACCTTCTTACTGTTCGCTCACTCACTCTCACATTTCTGACATTTTCCAGTTGATTTCGTGCCTGAACTGCTGTAGTATGCCGATTACGCAGAACTTGGAGGGTGAGAAATCTGTCATCCCTGGCACTTGTGCTTCTTCTACGGCCTGACCCTCGTCTCCTGTCGCATGTTCGGAGCTCTCTGTAACGTTGCACTGCACGATGTATGCTACCGAGAGATGATCCAATGACCTCAGCAACATAACGGAAGCTGCGGCCATCCTCCACCAATGCAACTGCCTGTGCAGCTTCTTCACGGCTAAGAGGCATGTTTTAGTGTGAACTGCAAATGGATAACTTGCTACAATGTGTGACAATGGTTCACACGTGTTCAACAAGTGCCAGTTGTTATCCCTAGAACAACAATAAGCGAGCGGCAACACTCATAAACCTTAAACGCTTCCAGTCCGCTTCCCGCCATAAAACCATTAAGATAGGCTCATCGAGGATTGGGGGTAATTGGTGGTAATAAACCACCCTAAGAAATGTCATATTATCAATATCTATTCACGGATGTTTCAGATGTTTGTTCTAATGCATGAAAAGCTTTTAAAATGTGATTACATTTTTTTCAAGGCTAGATTTATAGTATTTATATTACTTTTTTTAACTGTTCCAATTTTTTTGCCGGTCAGTGTAGTTCGCTAAGGAGCTGCGAACTAAACTGATCGCTCCCTGCCGCGAACAAGTATGCGCAAGACTACATTAGAGGACTGGTCATACTGACAAATAATTTGAAGAAAATAAGTTGATAACTAGCGCCTGTGTCATTTCAACAGCTGCTTAAGTTAGCTAATCAGATTGCTGCACGGGTGAATTAGAATGGGCTTAGTGGGACAATGTTGCCAACTCTCCACGTTACTAAAGACTGTCTTGGGAGCAAAGTAAAGAAGAAACAACCTTACTAGGGGAGCGATTTGAACACAGACTCCTGGATAACAGGATCACAACATAGCAACTACGCTACAGTGACACATACTGTAACCCACCGTGTTTGTTTTGATGCCGGTTGCTCAGCAGCAGCAGCAGCAGCAGCAGCAGCAGCAGCTAGGCGATCGGTCTTTTATAGAAATGGTTTGGATTGTTATTAATAGGGCACGGATTTTTAGGTAAATATTTTTTTTTAATGTAAATACATATTATTTTAAGCATTTTTCTATAAATACACAAATTCCTGCTTTTCACTTATTAGCACATAAAAAGACATAATATTTACATTTTTTTTAAAATCAGTATGCTAGATCTTTCAGTTTATTGCATTTTTGTTCTGTATTACTTCAATGGGAAAGAACCTGTGAGCTATCTAATCTTCATGCACAGCGTATGTCAGCTTGCAACTGTGTTATTCTTAACTTGTCGCCCCATGCCACTCACAGTGGAAGCCAGGAATTTCCTTGTCCATAGCCATATTGCACCACGTGCTAGACCTCCCCTATCCCAGTTATCTGGAACCAGTGTCACTCACATGCAGTTTATTTCTGGCACTGTAAAGTGTAAGGCAATTCTACAATGCTTAAAATAAAAGCAACTACAAGTTATCGTCTGTGGCAGAATTTAAAAATAATTTTACTTCTGATGGGGGCGTTTCTGCCAACCATGTGGGAAAGCAATCGTGGCTGAACAGTGATCTCAAGTTACATAACACCTCAAGGGCAAGAAACATATTGCCACAGCTTTGCGCCTTCAGAAGAAATGTTTCGCAATAATATTTGGTCATTTGTGATGGACAACCTGAAGATGTATCTCGTTGGGTATTGTAATGCTTCAGCAGTCAGTGAGACATAGCATAAATTGCATTCATGAGTAGGCCTACTGCATATTGATCGTATTCACATTAATAAACTAAATTGGTAATTAATTATTTTTACTTTTTTGTCACATATTTCAGGCATTTTTAATACATAAAATATAAATATTTTCCAGATTTTTAGCACCTAAATATCCGAGCCCTGGTTATTACAAAAGTAAGTTTATGCTTTACTCAAGACGATGTTTACATCCTAAAAACGCTATGGATTAGTAGAGGTTAGTTGCCAGTTGTAATTGAAAATTATTTTCAATTGTTAGGGTTGTAAATGTTGGTTGCAAAAGTAATCCGGGGGAATGAAATTTGTTGAAAAGTGCACTATGGGAGTCGAAACTCCACTCCAAAGCAATTATAACCTTACCTTGGCATTGAATATAGACCTAAAATTTTCAAAAGAAAATTATGTATTGCCTGTTGAGCCATTATATATTTAAACACAAATTGTGCTAAATGTTCCGGCTTTGCTCGTGACGCGGATACACATGTATCAAATACGTCATGCAATGGCCCTCCTAGTGTGTACTTGACAGTGTCTTGGTGAGGTGTGCTTTAACCAACTGAAGAGTCCAATAGCACACCGGGGCGAAACGCTGTCATTTTGTTGAGTTATGCCGGAACATTTAGCACAATTTGTGTTTAAATAAGCTTACGTTGTAATGTGAATCAAGTCCATTGCATGCATACCACAAGATTTTGACAATTACAACCATTTCCGTAAATGACCGATTGTCTAGCAACTACCGCAGCTGAGAAATCAGCATGAACACATTGTGGGTTACTTTAGGTGTCGCCACAGCATAGTTGCTAAGGCATAAACCTGTCAGCCCGGAAGTGCTAATCTGTTAATAAAGCCGCTGGCTGCGAGCGAAGCGAGCAGGCCAGCGGCGCTAGGAGACCAGGTACCGCTGCGACTATGCGCTACTCTACCTGGTGGATTTTATTTCAGGGACGTGAATTTTTATTTTTTAAATATGTATGGTTCTTTAATATATAATGAAGTTTTCCCGCCGCAAGCGATTGTTGGCAGTCGCTTCGGCGGCTGCGTGTATAAATTTATAATGGTTTTAAAGTTGTCGTTATGGAATAAGTTTTAAAGTAAAGTAAAATGATTCGTTATTTCTAGGTTTCGGGGGATAAACAGTTGTCATAGCAGTCCAGCTAAGTTAGCCTATGATAGCCTGATGTTCTCGCTCTGATATGTAACGTGCGCCATGGCCGGCGTTGCAATAGCTTCAGTTTAGTAATAATAGTAGTAATAATAATAATAATAATAATAATAATCTGAGTAGAAAATTTTAAGTTATAAGCTTTAGGAAGGAAGACAGACCTCTAGTGGGTTGGCGTTTGAAAGAAATGAAAATGATAGATAGACCTGTAGTAGGTATGTTTGTTTAAAAATAAACTTAATAATAATAATAAGCCTCCCTTTTCGGGATAATGATGAATTTAATGATTTTATGAGATGTATGAGCTGTGTGTTGAACTGGGCTGTGATTGGCTGTATTTGAACAAGTTGGCTGAGCGGGTAGCTGCACAGTGCTGTGATTGGTGGTTGGGATTTGGCCTGTTGAGAGGATTTCCTGGTTGTAAATTTGCGATTTTTGGTTGTGAATGTGTAATTTGGGGATGTAGCTACGCAGTAGAGTAGTTTTGGTTTTCCTAATTCGTTGTGATATGGGTGAAAAAGTTGGTCGGACGTTCCAATTTCCAATGAGGGCCTGTGATTGGCTATCTGTGTTCTGTAGTCTCTGAGCTGTTTTTGCTAGTGAATATGTAAAATTGTGTTTCTAAACGAGTTGAAAATGAGTAATTTAGTATGTTCGGAGTTAATAATTAAATTTTTGAGTTGTGTAACTGGTACAAATGGTTGTGCAATTGTATATTCGGGAAGGAATGAATTCAAAGAGGAGCTAGCCTGAAGTATAACTGAGGATTGTTGACGATTACACTTAAAGAGTTAAGCGACATGGCCCAACTGGTCACCAATCCAATAGTAGTAGTTATGAATGATTTTTCATGTAAGTTATTCCTCTTCAACTTTGCTCCTATTGGGGGCTGATCAAAAAATAATTTATATTACTGTTTTGGGTATGGTATGTTACGTTTATGTGCTATTTTGTACTCCCCGGACCTTCCGGCACCATCCCAGGCGATAAGGTTTGAGCCTAATCCCCAGGCAGGTACCGAACGATACCGGGGTCCTGTGTTCGATTGTGGATATGTGGCTATGTTAGTGTAATGGCAGAGAGTTGTGACAGTAGTTGGAGTAACTGTGAGAGTGTAGTGGCGGGCTGGGCTGTACGACGGGCTGTTTGGAGTGAGAGTATGATGGAATGTTGGGACGAGTTCGATGCTTGGTGTATGCTTTTTGCCCGAGTTTGATAGCGACTTTTATATACTTGCACCCCCAAGTAGGACGCCGCATGATTGCCCCCACAGTTTACACACGTGGGTCTGTCTTTTGGTACCATGCAGGTGTGTGTCGATGATTTTCACCACATCGGTTGCAGCGGGTAGCATGCCTGCAATTAGCGGCGTCATGGTTCAAGCGTTGGCATCTAAAGCATTGAATGACTAGTGTATTGTGTTGGATGATCATGGGGCGGCGTCGCAACGCCTGAATTTGTGTATTCGTTTTGTTTGGAGTTGTTTTGCGCGACGCTTGTGCTGTGGAAGAGTGTGACTTGTGGGCGGGAGATTTGGTTGAAGTATGGTCAGCTGGCGCTGCGTCAGTGGTGTGCGTGGTAGAGGGAGATGAGGGGAGATCTGATTGAGTTTTGGTTTGTGTTGGTTTGTTGTATTCGAGGGTTGAAGGCATGGGAGGTGGAATTAGGATTGATGTTGCTGTTTGAGTGCCTTTCATGTATTTGAGTGTAAGCGGCATGGGAGTAGGAACTGGAATGGTTGGCGTAGATGCGTTTATGGACTCTAGGTTCTGTTTGTGTGTGCTTGTCGTTTCCCTCTGTAAGTGCTGGGGAGATGTGCAAGTGCTGAGGAATATCAGGGCCCTCAAGAGGGCCCTCCTGATACTCCCCAAGCGTCTATTGTTTGTAGGGGTGATGATGAAGAACCCATTTGAAGTCTCCTCGATCGCCGAAATGGACTGCCATAAAGGGTCCAGTACCTTGTGATAGCCATCCGGTTAGCGGGGAGATCCCGTGATGGCCTAATCATGATGATTGTGGCCCACGGTGGGGATCGATTTGGGTGCGAGTACATGAGGTAATCTGTGAAGTCGAAGGCTGGTGAGGGGACTCGAGTGTAAGGGAAAACCTTAGCGCGTGTGGAAGTACATGCGTGTCCCTGAAAGTATCCCAAGCTGGATCTTTCGGGTCGTACTCTTCAGGGTTATGTTTGTGAGATGGGTACATGTCTGTATAGTGAGTGTAAAGTGAGATGAATAGGTCAAATACTTGGCAGACCTTTGGGGAACGTAGATTTTGGCTTCACCCAAGAAAGACCAGTCGTTCAGGGTTACCAGTTTTTGAGCGGATGGGCCGCGACACTGAACGCGCTGGTTTAAATTAAATTTAATAATTAATTAATACTTATTAATTAATTATTGGCTGCTGGGGGGAGAGAAGGAATGAGTTTAGCTTGGCGGCAACTCTGGAAGATAGGATTGCTCGACTTGGAATGGTCTGAGGGTCGGTTTAAACTTGGTTGCTGGCGACAATGTGTAACGGTTAGGAAGGGTATTGTTGTTTGAATAATGCAGGACGGGAAGGACTTGGCTAATGGCTGGGTAGGGTTAGATGGTATCGATGAGTCAGAGCCTCGGCGGAAGATGGACCATCAGTTTTCATCAATTCTCGGAGTATTCGCTGATCGTGGTTGGAGCTTGGTACAGAAGCTGCGTCTTGCACGGCTGCTAGCTAGCGAATCCTGACATGACGATGTCGACAGTGGTTAAGCTTACGTTGTAATGTGAATCAAGTCCATTGCATGCATACCAAAAGATTTTGACAATTACAACCATTTCCATAAATGACCGATCGTCTAGCAACTACCGTAGCTGAGAAATCAGCATGAAAACATTGTGAGTTACTTTAGGCGTCGCCACAGCATAGTTGCTAAGGCATAAACCTGTCAGCCCGGAAGTCCGTGTTCAAATTCATCCCCTGGCGAAGGGTTTTCTCTTCGATTAGCACTCTCAATTTTGTCTTGAACCACAGAAAGAGTTGGCAACATTGCTCTGCAAAGCCTAATTGAATTTACCCACGAAGCAATCTGATTGACTAACTTTAGCAGCTGATTAAATCACATCAGCGCTAGATATAGACTTACCTTTTTTAAATTATTTATCAGTATGACCAATCCTCAAATGCTCATCTACACGGTTCACGTTAATTCCGACCACCCTGCATACTTGCCAGCACCCAGAATTATTAAAAGAGAAGACAACACATTCCATGCATTCCCAACCACATTTTCAAGAGTACATTTTCTGTATAGAATCAGACAAGAACAATTGCCTTCCATTGAGCAAACACTCTGACTCTAAGGTCCTCTAGGGTGAAACGCTTGAAAGCTATCAGCTACATTTCCTTGGGGACTTATGCTATATTCTCCAAATTTTTAACCACTTACAGGTTCACAGATATCATAATAAAAAATTGTGGACATAACATAAATATCTGGCAAGTGGGGAAAAATTAATACAAGTGGTTCCGCAAAAATTATAGAAAATATGAAAAAATATTATTGTGCAGAAAAATAATGTCCTGCAATCTGCAGTTCTATTACAAAGATAACATAACTGTAGCTCTACATGCATCATTTAATGACTTTCCAAAGTAGTTGATATTTATTTTCTACACACTTTTTAAAATTTGGAACTTTCTGGCAATTATCATAATCAAACTGAGAATGATGTACAAATACAGGCCATTCTGAAAAAAGAAAAATTGGTTTGCCTAGTGTTCAGAAAAAATATATACATAAGATGTGAATAATTTCTCTCTTGAAGGGAATACTGGTCAGACAAGTCCAATCTGGAATTATTATATCGCTCTATGGACAAGTTGATTATTTACATGTCTGGTCTATTTAAATCACTATTTGGGCACTAACTTCAGATTTATGGAAAATATTGTTACACTAACCAAATAGAAATATAGGCAGTCTTCAGTCCTTATAATAATAATGATAATAATAATAATGATAATAATGATAATAATAATAATAATAACAATAATAATAAGATTGGTTTCATGTCCCTTTTAACTACCAAGACTTTAGAGGCACCAAGGTGCCAGAATAAAAGGATCTTTGTGCCAGTATATCTACTGACAAGGCTGCTATGCATTTGCGCACCCTCAAATGCCAGCTGACTGCATCAGGATTCAATACTGCAACAATTGCAACATCGGGCACAGTAGTAGAGAACGTTACCGCTGCTCCACAAAGCCAGTACCCATCCTTGTAGGATGATGAAATGACAGAAGCCATTTTTCAGTGATACCTAGTTCTATTAAAGAAAGCTTCCAGTCTGTTAACACAAATAATGATGATGCAGCATACTGGCTCAGTTCCTGCAGTGTCCTGTAGAGAAGAAGCCATTCTCTCTTTCCACCTGGCCCTCTTTGTTATCAAATCTTCACTATTATATAAAGTGACCAGATGTCCTCCTTTCGGTAGGACAGTCCTTCCATCCTCCACGAGTCTGGCAAGTCATTTAAACGTACTCCTTGGAATGTTAACTCAAATGTCTTCCTATGGCAAATGAAGACCGTAAATGTCCTGCTATCTTTTCTTTGCAAAATACACAGCACCACTCGATAGGCTGGTGTGAGCCAAGACCAACTACCATCTTGTGCGAGTCCAAACTGTAGACAGTAAAATCCCTCAATTGTCATGCTATTGCGACACCCTCTGTCCCTTTGTCGTTATCAGTCTAGTCGGTAGCGTCGTAACCTATATTTTATGAGTTCCTATGACAGTTTTAATGTAGGCTAGTGGGTTTATTATTTCTTTATATCAATGTTATCGTGTTGGCAACTTGTTCAATCGCATTGGACACGTCTGCAGGAGATGCAGTGTCATTATTATTATTATTACTATTGTCATATACGTATACTTTTTATTATTAATTATTCAATGTATTTTAGGTCACTTTTGACGAGATTCTGAAGCTATGTTGTCTAAGTATGTTTATTGAAGATGTTCAGACCACTGAACCAGGAGTCAGGTTCATGTTCTGGTCACACTTACAGAAGGCAGCACATCACGGACGCTATTGTCTTAAGCAGGTAGTGCTCAACTCACTTGGGGGGGGGGGGGGGGGGGGGGTGATGAGGAAACGGCCGAGAAAGTGCTATGAGTGCTTGGGGACACAAGCATATGACAATTAGTTTTTTCTGAGAAGGCTACTTCCGTGTATGAGGTGTGGCTTGGAGGGACGGGCTGTGGCATTTCAGACATAGTGCACTGTGAGAGGTGATTGTTCCTCTAGAGACAGAGATGACTGGTTGGGGAGTGTGTCTCTCTTGCTGTTGAGTGCTAAGTGTTACGCCGCAAATCTCGAAGACGGTACCTTCGATTTGTTTTGGTATGGAGAGTACCACGTGATTGGGTTCTGGCTGTTATGCTACAATCACAGTAGGGCTAATACCTATGTAAATAATTGTGCAATGTAAAGAAGAGAGTGATGGTGGTGAAATAAAAAGGCATGGCTGACCAGCTTCAAAGTGGTGTAGAAATGAACTAGACATATATACGGCATTACCGGTAATGTGAAAACCAGCTTAAATATTATTATATTATTATTTTATTATATTATATATATTATATATTATATTATATATATTATATATTATATTATATATATTATATATTATATATTATATTATATCTTTTAAAAGGAAGTACCACGACAGCAAACGGAGGTGTAAGAAAGTGGTAGGAGAAGAAAAGAAGAAAAGTTGGGAAGAATTTACACGAAGAATGGAAACAGATGTAAGTGGCAGTAAAAGGATGCTGTATGGGCTTCTAAGAAGTAAGAGGAAAGAAAGAGTTACTACAAAGCTGGTGAAAAAGGAAGATGGAGAGTTGTTAGCACACCCAGAAGAGATAAAGGGACGATGGTAGGAGTATTTCGATAAGCTATTGAATGTGAGCAATTGTACTGGTGAGATCGAAGTGACGCAGCCTGACGACTCTATAACAGAAGATGATATAACAATGCTGGAGGTGGAATTAGCAGTACAGAAAATGAAGATGGGAAAAGCAACAGGGGTGGATGAAATCAGTGTAGAAATGATAAAGGCTGCTGGACCTGTTGGTATGCAATGGCTGTATCGACTGCTAAAGTGTGTGTGGAAACGGAAATGTGTACCAGAAGACTGGGAGAAAGGGCTAATAATACCAGTGTTTAAGAAAGGGGACAAGAAAGTGTGTGATAACTATAGAGGGATCACCCTCATATCACAGATAGTAAAAATACTGGAAAGGATATTAGAAAGAAGAATGAGAAGAAAGGTGGAAGGAGAGTTGCAAGAGGAACAGTATGGCTTCAGGAGTGGAAGATCCACAGTGGACCCAATCTTTAGCTTGAGGCAGGTGATGGAAAAGAACTGGGAATATGGAGAAGATTTGATCATGACTTCCATAGATCTAGAAAAGGCATATGATAGTGTCCCCAGAGAGAAGGTATGGGAAACCATGGTTAAGAAGAGACTGGGAAGAGAAATGTTGGAAATGGTGCAAGCAATGTACAGCAACTGTGTTAGCAGGGTACTGACCCCAGTTGGAAAGACAGATTGGTTTAGGAACAAGACTGGACTGAGACAGGGGAGTGTGCTGTCACCTCTTTTATTCATAATGGTAATGGATGAAATTGTAAAGGAAACAAAGGAACCATATGGACATAAAGAAATGAAGTTACTATTATTTGCAGACGATATTGTGGTCTGGGGAAGGAACACCGAAGAAGTGCAAAAACAACTAGATGCACTGAACGAAAATATTCAGAAGTATGGCCTGAAAATCAGTATAGAGAAAAGCAAGACCATGGTGATGACAAGAGGGGAAAGACAAGGAAAGGGCACTGTGAAAATTGGAAGTCAGAGTTTGGAAATTGTGGACACGTTCAAATACCTAGGAAGTGAATTGATGCAAACTGGTAGGTTGGACATGGAGATTGGCAGGAGGGTACAGCAGAGCAATGCATTCTATCAAAGTGTAAGAAAACTTGTTTGGGATAAGGAAGTACCAAGGAAAAGCAAGGAGGTAATGTATAAAATGTACTATGTACCCATATTAACTTATGCAGCTGAGACTTGGACCCTGACAAGCAGGCAAGAGAGTAAAATCCAAGCCAGTGAAATGAAATTCCTAAGAAGTATGATAGGTAAGACAAGGAAAGACAGAGTGAGGAATGAAGATGTTAGGAAGGAAGTTGGGATGGGAAAACTAAATGAGAGAATTGAGAAGAATAAACTAAGGTGGTTTGGACATGTAAAGAGGATGGAGGAGAATAGAATACCAAGACAGGTGCTGGAGGCCAAGTGCAAGGGTAAGAGAGCAAGGGGAAGACCTAGAACAAGGTGGATCGATTCAGTGAAGAACAGCGTGAGAAAAAGGAATCTGGACTGGGACAAGATCGTGGAAGAAGAATGGTGGAAGGAAAGAGGAAAGTGGAGAAGTGCCATAAATACCCCGACCCGGCAGGAGCTGGATAAGGGGAAATGATGATGATGATGATGATGATATATTATATCTTTTAATTGCATTTCTTGTAGGCAGCTTCAGAATATAGAGTAAATTTAAATTGGATAGTTTCTTCTTAGTTAGATGCCTGTAAACCTTCCTACATCATTATTAGTTTATAGGAGGTTAGGTAAGGCCTATGTACGAGCCAGTCCTTTCAGAATATCTGCACACGCCCGGAGATAAGAAGAGTTTCAAGAAGGTGGATTCGTTCATTTACAGTACAACTAATTATTTCATTTGGTTAAATTTTTAAAGAAAGGCCATTTATGAGGCAGAATATTCATTTTTATTTATCTTCAAATTTACAAATGGCTTCTCTGGGTGAAGCCATCTTGTGGCTAGAATTGAGAGATTACAGCGTAGAGGTATGGTCATTGCACATGATTTTAACTATGATCAGTGAAAGTAAAGTAATAATAACAAAGGAATAATGATGCAGCGGTCAAGCTGCTATCCTAGCCTCTTACCCAGACAGACTGGTCTCAATTCCCAGTTGGTGCATGTGGGATTTTCAAGGCGAAATGTCACACCTGGTGGTTCAGATTCGACATACAAAGGAGGTCCTGTGGCTTATGATTGCAAGATTAATGGCCACATAAAACTACAAGCTACTTTGCTTAAAGACATTTGTGTATTCTCTTTAGTACAATACAATCATTGAATTTTAACCGGGTGAGTTAGCCGAGGTCGTTACGGCATGACTGCTGGCAGTCGCTCACATCCGGGAGGCGACGAGGTTCGAATCCCCCGCCGGCAACCTTCAAGATGGTCTTCTGTGGTTTCCCATCTTCCTTCCAGGCAAATGCCGGGGTTGGTCCCCAAGTATAGGCCACAGCCGCTACCTTCCAATTCCTAGCCCTTACATTCCAACTTCCCCCTCCCCCCACCCAACGGTACTTGTAGCTCGCCCATTGGGTGTCCGTCTCGAAGCAGCTACAAAAACTGGCGAGCCGAACATGTCCTCGGACACTCCCGGCACTAAAAGCCATATGCTTAAAAAAAAAAAAATGAATTTTAAATCCTGAAATTATACATACATTTTATTTCAGCAACACAACTAGATGTCCATACAGAAAAGACTGCTCAGACACCCTCACTTGCAATGTTCAGTATTTATGCTTAGACAATCATTCTGGATGTAGTCCTGTTACAAATCTAATGTAAAAAGTTGGCACTTCCAACACTCGTTGAAATACCAGTAGGTTAGCCTAAATCGATACTCAACTCATAATTAAAATACGTAGTGTGTAAATTAAGTAATGAGAATAGTAGCAGCATAGTTTGCGATCGGGCAAAACTGGTGATGCGGGATTTGGAGGGGAGGTAGGTGCACATGTGATACACCATCAGTGAAAGTTGGACTTCACCAGCGTCTCGTTGGTTGTCCGTAGAGATTATTTAATGATGCATGTTTTTGCTTGTGTGTTCTGACCAGAGTTATGAAATCTTGGTCCGGCTGGGCAACCGCACTCAGCAGGTCACCCCTCATGCGGTCGAAACTCAAAAACAGTAAAGAATCACAAATTGATTATTGGATCATGGAACATCAGAACCTTGCTTGATTTGGACAACAACATTAGACCTGAGAGAAGGTCAGCTCTCGTAACCCATGAGTTATCAAGACTCAACGTTGACATTGCTGCTCTCAGTGAAACTAGGCTGTCTGCTGAAGGCAAGATTACTGAATCTGGAACAGGATATACCATCTTCTGGAAAGGAAAGGAGGAGGGTGAATGTCGTATTCATGGTGTGGGCTTCGCTGTGAAGACCAAACTGGTAAATTATCACCAACTTACGCCCATTGCAATCAGCGAAAGGCTCATGACTCTCCGCATACCACTCTCAGGAGGTTCCTTTATGACACTCATCTCTGCCTATGCTCCTACCTTAGATTCTGATGATGAAGTAAAGGCTCAGTTCTATAATCAGCTAAGTGAAATCATCTCCAAGGTACCATCTGCAGATAAACTCTTGCTCCTCGGTGACTTCAATGCCAGAGTTGGGAAAGATCACAGGCTATGGAATAATGTGATGGGCAAACAGGGACTTGGAAAATGTAATCCCAATGGACTGTTGCTTCTTGGTCTTTGTGCAGAACACGAACTTTTCATTACCAACACGCAGTTCCGGCTACCTGACCGCTTCAAAACCACATGGATGCATCCTCGTTCCAAACATTGGCACATTCTTGATTATATCATTACCCGGCAATGTGATAAGAAGGACACTCTTATTACCAGAACAGCAAGGAATATAGACGATTGTTGGACAGATCATAAACTTCTTATATGTACGCTCAGGATATCGATCAGACCTACACCACCTAGGAACATCAAAAATTTGCCAAGAAAGAAGTTTAATACATCCAAACTTCAGGATGAATCCATGTACAAACATTTTGGAAACAGGATCATCACCCAGTTATCAGAAAACCCAGTAACAAATGATATTCAGCAAGAATGGGCCACATTACAGAAGATTATCACACAGTCAGCTGAGGAAACCATTGGTTTTATAGTGCGGAAAAGACAAGACTGGTTTGATGACAACAATGAGGAAATTCTGTCTCTCATCAATGCCAAAAGGAATGCCTATCTTGCCCATCTTCCAGACCCAACTTTTAACACAAAGAGAGATAAACTACTGGAACTCAAGGGTAAATGCCAGACGCAGATAAGGCAGATTAAAAATACTTGGTGGCAACAGAAGGCTCAGGAACTGCAGAGACTATCGGATGCTCGAGACTTGAAGAACTTCTATGCCGTACTCAAGGAAATATATGGACCATCTCGCTCATCATCAGGTACACTGAAAAGCACTGATAATTCTACTACCTTTACTGATAGTCAAGAAATCTTGGAACGCTGGAAGGAGCACTTCTCCAATCTCCTAAATCGTCCATCAGAAGCTGCTGAAGACTTCCTCTGTGATGTGCCGCAACAACCTGAACAACTGTGGTTGGCAGTACCTCCTACTTATCATGAATTCAGTGCAGCTCTCACCCAATTGAAACCCAGAAAAGCACCTGGCCCAGATAACATCCCTCTGGAACTAATTCAAGCCGGAGGTCATTCCCTCAAAACAAGAATTTTCATCCTTATCCTCAGAATATGGGAATCAAGAAAGGTACCTGGAGACCTAAAGAATGCCACTATCGTCACTATCTTTAAAAAGGGTGATCGCAGTGTTTGTGGCAACTACCGTGGTATATCACTGCTATCAATTGTGGGGAAGATTCTTGCAAGAATTCTACTTAACCGCCTCAAGGTTATCTCTGAGAGGATCCTCCCAGAGTCACAATGCGGATTTAGAACTTCCAGAAGCACAATTGACTTGATTTTCGGTGTGAGACAGCTACAAGAAAAATGTAGAGAACAACAGAATCCACTCTTCTTAGTCTTTTATGACTTGGAAAAGGCATTTGATTCGGTTCCAAGACCAGCCATGTGGGCAGTGCTGAAGCGGTTTGGTTGCTCTCAGAGTTTTGTAGATCTAATCAAGGCTCTCCATGATGGCATGACAGGTCAGGTTTGCCATCAGAATAAGATGTCCGATGAATTTCCCATTACCCATGGACTGAAACAAGGATGTGTACTGGCTCCAACGCTTTTTGCGCTGTACTTGGCTGCAATGCTTTATGATTCACCCACAAACATCCCAGGTGTGGAGATCAAGTATCGTTTTGATGGAGGGCTTTTCAACCTAACTCGTCTCCGCTCCTTGAGGAAAACTCAGGTTACTAAGGTTACTAACATGTTGTATGCAGATGATGCTGCGTCACCAACTCTCACACCAGAAGAGCTGCAAGAGTCAGTTAACTGTTACAAAAGTGCATGTGATCGCTTTGGTCTTACCATAAATGTCAATAAGACTAAAGTCTTGGCACAACCTTCACCAGGCACACCTCTTCCTCAGTTCAATATCTCCATTTCAAATTTGCCATTAGAACAGGTTGACCACTTCTCGTACCTGGGCAGTACCATTTCTGTGAGCTGTACCTGTGAGCAGGATGTGGATAAGAGAATTGGCGCAGCCCATGCAGCATATGGACGATTAGCGCACCAGGTCTTCATGAATAAAGATCTGTCCATGAGTACAAAGCTTATGGTGTACAAAGCAGTAGTCATTTCTACATTGTTGTATGGCTGTGAAACGTGGACCCTTTACCGACGTGATCTTAGGAAGCTTGAGCGTTTCCACCTACAAAAACTTTGATCAATCCTGAGGATTAAATGGGAAAACCGCATTACCAATATTGCTGTTCTGGAAAAGGCTCAAATCAACAGCATAGAATCACCCATAATAGGTCACCAATTTAGATGGATTGGTCATGTCCATCGGATGGATGATGTGAGATTACCTCGTCAAATGCTATATGGTGAGTTTTGCTATGGCACCAGACCTCATGGTGGTCCTAAGAGGCGCTACAAGGACCAATTTAAGCTGACCCTGAAATTGACAGGTCTTGATTCACAAACCTGGGACATGCTGGCTGAAGACCGCTCAACTTGGCGCCGTACCATCTCGGATACTGTAAAGACGTTTGAAAGGGATCGACGCATACATGAAGAGGCCAAGCGTCAAGCTAGGAAACTTCGAGCAGCCCAACCACGTCCTCCTCCAGCAATACTATGCGACTTGTGTGGTCGCTTGTTCCATGCCAGGATTGGACTCTTTAGTCACCGTAAACACATCCACAAACTGGACTGAAGGAAAAAGATTTATACTCGGATTCGAGTTAAAGCCGATGATGATGATGATGAAAAAGACTATTTTGGCCTCGTGGTAGAATTTCCGTATTGACTTGAAAAGAGTTATATACAAGATAATATAAGATTCCCACCTAGTCAATACTTTCAATTTATCCTGGTTATTAGTGTACGAGGTTTCGAGTTCTATACCCCTGAACTCTTTTGCAGCACCTTGTAACAAATTTGAAATCTAAAACATTAACAAGAACATTTATTCTAAAGAACTAATAAACAATTGGTTAAAATGCACTGTTGAAGAATTTTGAGGTACAAGCTGTATTCAACTTGGTCCACTTAGGAATTTATTTTGTGACACATGTAGCTTGATGAATATTGTTCAATTTCACAGTCTTTGTTATTTAAGTAATGGTAAGCACTTCTTTCAAAATTTGTGATGGCGATTTCAATGATTTTAGGTTTAATATAAGCCCCATTTCTATTTTGAGGATTGTCTTGCGGATTAAAACTGTGTCAATACAGAATTCTTCCTTTGCCGATATAAAGCAGGGGCCATCAAATTGACCCTGGAAAGTAAGGAAATTTCTTTTGGTTATGTAATTTTCGTAATAGCATATACGGACTGACCAAAGTATTCAAAATACAAAACCTAAAAATTGGGGTTGGAAAAGGAAAGCTAGGAAGCTTGTAGTTTAACGTGACCATTAATCTCGCGACAATGAGCCACGGGACCTCCATCTTTACGTGGAATCCGAACCACAGGACCACAGGACATGGCATTTCACTTCGAAAATCTCACATGCCTTGGTGAGAGGCATACAGCTTGACCGCTGCGCCACCACGCCCCTTGGGGTTGGAAAAGAACACTAGTTGACCAAGGGAGGTCTACAGGAAAGAAGACAGAGAGGAGCCCGGCACAAGTAAGTGGAAGCAATGCTGGACTCAGCTGGGGTCCCGTGGTCGCCAACCCACGTCCCACTAGATGTGAGCCCCTGGGGGAGCTCCTAGACCATGACGGGTATGAGTTTGCTGACAATCTTGAAGAGGACAATGTAAACATAATGGACCAGGTAACGAACATTCCTGGAAGTGAAGATGCCAATGAAAATGTAATTGAATAATGGTTGCAGGGTGACACGCAGCAAGACATTCTGTCGGATGCAGATATTGTAGCAACTGTCACAATAAATGATGAAATCGACGATCATGATGAAGAAGTTGAAGATTGCGGAGTAGTGGAACCAAAAATCACTCATACCGAGGGACTTAATGCCATTGAAACTACTCTTCGGTACTTTGAACAACAAGGTGCATCCACTATGGACATTCTGTTTCTTCGCCGTCTTCGTGACGAGGCTTCAAGAAACAGATTTCAAAGCAAAAAGCAAAAGAACATTACTTACTATTTTGCAAAAAAAAAAAGTAAATAGTAATTTTCATTAAGTGAAAAAACTATTTGCCTACACTAATTGTTTTGTAAATATACTGTACAGTATACATATAAAAATAATTTGTAGGCATAGTTTTTCTAAGTTTTCTTTTATAATTTAATTGTTTTCCTTGATTTTTAATCAAGTGCTGTAATTGTAGTGGCTTATTCGTTTTAAAACTTGTGTTTGTGTTAAAAACAAATAAATGCACTGCATTGCATTACTTTTAAACCAAAACTAACAGCTTATTTCTTCTTGTTAACACATTTCCCGATAACCCGGCATTTTCGCGAACTCTGCCACCCTTCGGTCCACATTAGGCTGAGTTTGTGAGACTCTACTGTATAACTCAATCGGCGCTTCGTGAAACTCGCCCCATTGCAATCTGTGGGACTAGAGGTGCGAGTTTAAATGATTTAAACCAACCTCAGTGAATTTTTATTACCTCCAACCATCCAGAAAGAAAATTCGTTACTTTAGTTACCTGTTTGTAAAATAAGCTAATTTTTCGTTACTTTCTTTACCGATAGACACCCTGATTGACGAAGGGGTACCACCTGTAAGGTGGCCACGAGGTAAAGTAATTTACGTTCATTCGGGACCAAATGTCAAGATTAGAGTCGTCACAGTGAAGACAGCAGAAGGGAACTTTACCAGAGGTGTCAAGAAACTGTGTCCCCTGCCGATGGATAACTTCAACGACGAATTCTCAAACAAATTAGATTACACGAGGGCAGATCGGAATGTAACGCACAATCATTTTTATCTCCCCTGGTATTGCAGCTGGAGTGTTGAAATTTTGCGACATATACAGTTTCAAGTTTGCGCTACAGACGGTATTTAGTTGCCATGTGCAGCTCTCGCGAGAGAAGCCTGAACTATGAAACAAACATGGCGCTCACGTTACTGTTGTCAACTTGTGAAGAGCAGCGAAGTGTAGTTCGATACTTGTGGGCCAAAGGGCATAAAACGAGTGAAATTCACACGGACATGCGTGGCGTGTATAGGGACAACTGTATGGACCGTAGCAAAGTCTCCAGGTGATGTGTATTCTTCCAAGAGGGCCACGTAAACCTTAGTGCAAGGGCGGCCAGGCTTTGCACCCTCGGTGTGCCGACTGTGCTGCGCCGCACTCCGGCAGGCCTCTCTCGGCTGTGCTGCCTGCCCTGACTGCCGGTGCGTTGGAACCGAGTCAAGTTGGGATTGCCTTCGCACCGGACGTAATGTAAACAAACAAACAAACTGTTCTTCCAATGTGTTGGTTGTCCGAAACATCTACATTTTGTTCACGTGTTTCTGAGCGTACCGGCACTTGAAGGTTACTTGCTTCGCATTAAAACATTTTCTTGTTGTTGATTGATGTAATGGCTTTGCGACATCGTGTTCATGTAGGCCCGTGTACTTGGGTGTGTGTGTGTATAGAATTTGTCTGATAAACTGTGTAATTATGGTGGCTGTATTAGTGTGTGTATTTGTAATACAGGTGAGGACTGGGAAGGAGGCAGCCGTGGCCTTAATTTAGGAGCCATCCCACTATTTGCCTGGAGCAGAAGTGTGAAACCACGGAAAAACTACTTCCAAGATGGCCGAGATGGGAATCGAACCCACCTCTTCTCAGTTTTGCCCATGAGGCTGAGTGTACCCAGTCCCTGCCCTCAGAACAGAATTAAATTTCTAGGCAGTGCCGGGAAATACTTTGAATCGGCAAGGATTCAGACCATGCTGCCAAACTAAATTTACAATGCGAACTACCACTTGCATAACGTCACCCAGCTTTGCTGCTTTAGAGTGAAGTGTCTCCTGATGAATAAAGCAGTGAATCGAGTACAACTTAACGTTCAAACTACCCAACTTAGCTTGAAGCCGAGTGATAAAACCTATTTTCGACCCCCGCATGGACGGCGCACCGTCAGTTGTTACAGAAAACAAGCGTTGCCGCTGCAAACCCACAGAGTCAATAGCGTCCTCCACAGCCTGAAAAATATCTTCGCCTGTTGTTGTGTCTTTGAGTGGTATGATGTCCAACAACTCCTCTGTAACTTTTAAGTTCACTATCGACGCCCCGCACAAAAACAGCCAGTTTTGCTACGTCCGTTATGTCCATCGATTCATCCAAGGCAATTGAAAATGCAATGAACTTGTCAAATCTTTCCATTAATAGTCTTTGGACATCCTCAGCTAAGTTGGCAATGCGGCACGCTATTGTGTGACGTGACAGTGAAATATCCTGGAACTACTGAACTTTCAACGGGTATAGCTGTTCCGCGGCATCAATTAGGCATGCTTTTACAAAAAAAAACTTCTGAAAAAAGCCTTGGCATTTTTAGCTATTCACAAGGAAATCTTGTAACTTGCTCGTAAGGTCGGATTTGAAATTCCAAGTTCTTGTATTAAAAACCATACTGTTAAAGATATGAAATCCATTTTATCACAATGTAATTAAAACAACAAACATTTGCAAGAAAACGAGATACTTACGAGTGCAGTACCTATTTCAAGCGTTGATTTCAACTCATTAAATTTAAGTTGACTATCTTCATCCTCGAGAGACCCAAATTCCTGCCGATGTCTCAGATTGAAATGCCGCTCCAGTAAATACTTTCGCAAGCTAACAACACCACTTTGGCCTATAACACACATCGTGTTTCCGTTGTGCAAGATGAAAAACAATTGTTCCCCCTCTTTCTTAAAAGAAGTCTCACTTCCACTTCTTTTCTTTTCAGCGTAGCCATAGCTAAACGTTACTAATCCCTGCGATCAAATAATGTCAAGTGAGACTACAGATAGCAATATAAGGTACACCATATCACAACCGTTTGACCTTCGACACAGGAAAGACAGTACAGGATGGAGCAAGACGAGAAAGCAAGCGAGAGAGAGACAGACATAATAGTCTTCCTGCACCATCACTGCAAGGCCGTCCGTCCCAGAAGTGAGTGCAGCCGGTGTGCCAGTGCGCCCGAAGTGCTGTTTGGCCACCTCTGCCTTATTGATATGCCACGCTCCAGGCGGCCGGTAAGAGCTGCAAACCCGCAGAATGTCATTGAGGCAGCAATTTTGAAAGACCGTAGTGTGCAACTACGAACCTTACCGCCGACGTTCAACAGTTCCTATGGTGCGGTGTACGACACACATTTAAATTCTGCTGGGTGCCTAAGAACCTGACGGACAACCACAGGGGCCAGCGAATGATGACAAGCTTGGATCACTTAACACGTTACGCCGCAGAAGGGCACGACTTTCTGAAAGGAACCGTCACTGGTGAAGAGTCGTGGGCATACCACTACAAGTCCGAAACCAAGCAGGCCTCTATAAAGTGGAAACATGTTGGTTTCCCAGTACGAAAAAATTCAAAGCGACTCAATCTGCTAGGAAAGTACTTGCGACATTATCTGGGGTATGGGTGGTGTGTTATTGGTGGAACTTGCTGAACACGGGACCACTATGAATGCTGCAGCCTACATTAAAACTTTGGTTAAGTTGCAAACTGCCCTTCAGAACAAACACCTGAACATTAATGTTGACGGTGTCAAATTACCTCATGACAATGCCCACCCCCATGTTGCTGCTCCTGTTCAAGAGAAAATCGCCCAATTCGGGTGGGAGGTGCACCAGCAACCACCATATAGTCCAGACCTGGCAGCGTCAAACGTTCATCTGTCTGGTCCCATGAAGAAATTCCTGGACGGCTAACACTTTATGACAAATGCGGAAGTGAAATCAGCAGTCCGCAGTTGGCTATACTCCAACCAAACGGACTTCTACAAACAGGGCTTTTTGAAACTGATAACACAATGACAGAAAGTTGGTGACAATGTAGAAAAGTAGGTCAAAAGTGTAAGTTCATTTGTGAATTGTTTGGTTTTGTTACCTATTAAACTTATTGGGGTAAAAATTACCGTGCGTTACATTCCGATCTGCCTTCGTATGTTACATGTTCTCATCTGATGAACTTTTGAAATTCACATTGCTACCAAACGTTATAATTTCAAATATAATCATTTGCTTAACATACAGTTACTGGCAGCTAGCTCTACACTTGCTTATCTCCCTCCTCCTGCATACTACTTCAGCGTAAAACATTTGCCTTGCTAAGCAGCACTGGCTTAGGCTAGTAATGTCCGAGAGAACATGCTACTGTCGCGTGCGTCATTATGTTTACAGAAGGGGAAGTATTTGGTAGGATACCCCAGGTGGGGAAGTATTCAGTAGGATCCCCGCACCGCTCCGTACTCCTCTCCTACCGCTGGGCTCTCAAGGTTAAGTGTACAGCTAGGTGCCGGGATCTGTAATTACAGTTTTTGGTTTTGAAAGAGTATCTTGCAAGTTGGGCCAGAAATGTTCGATTAGTGGAATAATCTATCTGTTTTGATCTTTTATTACAAGAGTTGCTAATGTGCTACTATTAGTGTCCTCTATGTTTGAACTGCTCTTAAAGATCCTTGGTTTAAATGGTTCATAAAACTGAGCATTCAGCAGTCAATTGTCACACAACCACGGAATCAGAAACATGTAAAGCAATATAACCTAATAGAGTTCATTTTATTAGGCGAAAGACAAGTATCATTGTCCAACCAAAGTTTCAATAATGCAAACCACACTCATTAACACAAATGTTCATGCAGAAGTATTTTCTACAATTTTGGAAAGTGAGGCAAGTATTCAGACATGTTGATTGTTGGAGGAGAATTTCCAAGTGATGTTTTGGAACTGGAATTACTACACTGTCTTTCAATACTGTTGGGATCTGCTAGTTACTTTTAGCACAACATCAACCAGGCCTATGTGATTTGGCACAAATATATGTTATGTATTTCAAAGAGTGCCTGGTGTTTTAAATGTTGCTTACGGTCTTCCCATACTTAACCTGCAATCATCAGTATCATGGAAAAGAAAATTATTACAGAATTCAGAAGTAATAAATAATAAGTCCATGAAAATTTGCTTCGTGAATTTGCTTCATACTGGAAGGGCATCCTAAAGACTGCCAGCAAAGCACCAACCATACCAGAAAACTCAAGACCACAGGAAAGATAGTGGAAAGCCAACTGCACCTTTGGGCTTCACAACACAGCGAGTTGGTACCACATTTATATTCACCCACTGAACTAGCCTCTTAATTCTGGTCGAGTGTAGCACATGTATAACTCAGTGGAACTTGACCCATGCTTGTTGAGCGGTGACCAATGTGTTGGTTCAAGAGATGACCTTTTGTGGTGACCGTCACATTATTCCTATTTTGAAAGTTAATTATAACTGGGGAACTGAATAGGGTGTCTACTATATGGGTTACCTGTGTATGCTAAGGTTAAAACAAAAATTTAAATAATAATTCTTACCCCCTTGGCAGATTTCTTCGAACGTTTTCCAGTTCTTCCTTTCTTTGTACCCAATGCAATGGATCTTTCTGGATTCCCTGATTTATCATGTTCTGCTTTGCCACCTTAAAAAGAGAATGAAGAACACTTAATTTGCTCATAGATTCTATTCATAATAAAAGTATCAAAATTCCTAACTCCTATTATTGACTAAGCTTAATATGAACACTTCTTGAATACAACAATGCATAAGATGCTTCTTAAATTACATTCTACACAATAGTTTACATCAGAACACTATTAATGACTACCAGGGAATGGTTGTCCAAATGCGATGATGAGACAAACAGCTCTATTTCTTTCCTCACTACTGAGCTTTACCTGCCAGTGCCACATGGCTGACTTACCACACCCAACAGTCTCTGCCTACTTTCCCTCTTCCACCCATATCACAAGTTTCCTCAGCTTCATTCCGTCACTTGTAGCATGCAGTGATACTTGAATGATGATGTTCTCTTTGTATTATTTGATTGAGTTTATGCAAGTTATGAATGAAAATATTCGGAAGAAGAGAAAAACACCAAGTCACCTGC
The DNA here is from genome assembly GCA_946902985.2 of Meconema thalassinum. NCBI lineage: Eukaryota > Metazoa > Arthropoda > Insecta > Orthoptera > Tettigoniidae > Meconema > Meconema thalassinum. The sequence goes on along the minus strand of OX336389.2, from coordinate 880,690,307 downwards.
ACCATTATTCTGGGAGGGAATCAAAATTGGTTTATTGATTCTCTGATTGGCCCAAAACACTTATTATGCCACATAGGATTGTATATTAACAATTTAGTTCAAAACAACATTACAATCTTGACAGAGTATGCAAACTATACCAATCTGTCAGAGGACATGTATTTCAAGAGATGAAATTAGCTGTAAGGTTTAGAATGAAGCACTGTTATAAATAGGGATAGTCTTCTCTCTTTCTGATGCAAGTGAAACATGTATGACACTATCATTTTCTAGCAATCTATTGTTGTCATATCAGTCGAAACTGTTTCTTGGTCCAAAAACACCATATTTGGGTAAAAATATGTTTTGCCGATCTTTTTGTCCTATATTAGAACTACGTAAATTTGATCGAAATGCTAGAAAAAACAGATATCCATAATTTTAGAAGAAACAAAAAACTGTGTCCACTTTTTAGTAAAATCGATCTTGTATCATGTTGCATTGACTCTTGCGAAACCTATTTTACACATAAGTATAGCTAAATGTGTCGTCTTGATGAATTCTTGAAATATCTTATCCTGGCAGTATTAAAATTTTCATGTAGGTAAAACTTCTGTATATTCTCTGATAACCACATAGCAGCATTGAAAATGTTTGTGTGCTGGCAACTATTTTATTTTTAAAGATAACCATATCATGAATGGACCACGGCATACAAGCCCGAAAAACTTGTATTTAATTATAACCATATCATGTTAGTTTGAGAGTTGTAGAGGAAAGTTGGAAGTAGTTTTCTACCTACATAACCAGAGTGTAGGTATGGATGTTAACACAGTCCGGGATCTTCATTGACCGCGCATTCTATGAAAGAAGATTCGACAGTCAGCGAGGGGTGCGACTTGCTACTTGTGCTTGTACTTTATTTCATTTTGATTGCTCTCTTTTATGTTACATTCAGCATACTAGTTCCTTTAATCTGATTTCGTTGTCAGTTCTATGTTATTATTAGCATACCTGCCAACTTTGAAAAATAGAGATCCAGAAGATCCCAAAGCGCAAAAATTTAACGCGTGCCGTACATGCGTCGCAAGGTCTTAAAAATAGCGAGAAAAGACTACAGGGAAAGAGATTACAAACTCATAGTGATGTGAGACTATCTAATTCCTTGTGTCAGTTTCCAAAAATATTGCAATTACATCAAGAACACATAATTGGGAACAGTTCACACTACACAAACATGAGCTTTTCTTCCCTTTGATCTTGAAAGTTACAGAACACTGGCTATATTCCATCACAGGTTGGAGAGGAGAGATGGTGATGAGAATGTGAATGTTTCACCTTTCCGTGATTGCTTAAGACAAGGAAATTCTGAAGAATATGCCTTCCTGAAAGGCTGATGATATCGTTTCTTACTTGAATTCATCACGAAAACACTAAATCGCACAAAAATTCGTCACACAATTGCACAAATACCAGAACTACAGCAAACGCCAATTAAAAATCTTTCCCGCTAACAAACACTCGAAGCACAAAGAGTTATATAAAAGCAGCGATAATCTGTGAGATGTGATTATCGATAGACAGTTCGATCGACTTTCAGCGTAATGTCATGGAAGAATGGTACTTCTTCATCCATGGTAATGTCAAACACAAGGAATTAATGACAAAAGCGCAGCAATAATCGTCGAGACGGGATTATCGATAAACTTATCGGTCGACTTTCAGTTGAATTTCAAACACTCGCATCTCAGAATAGCAGCTATTATCGAAAATCAAAACTGAAATGCGATTTGGATGCAGAGAACGGAAACAAGCTAGGAAGTTGAAAACCTGAAAAAAACACTATGTTAATCCGGAAAACACCTGAAAAATCCGGAAATCTTCCGGGAAAACCGGAAAACTTGGCAGGTATGTATAAGTATTATTATACAGTACTTAATCCAAGTCTTCGTCACTGTACAATCGCTGAATGTGTGTATTAAGAATGCGCGAAACCCTATGAACTGCCTCCTCTAATGGAATGGATACTGGCAACCCTGTCCTAATGCACCATAAGACCAATGCTTCATTCTAAACATTGGATGCCTTATACATCCACACTTGAATGTTGACATGTTCGGAACTTAGGCTTTGCTTAATGTGCAGACTCCATGAAATGACATCCCGAATTCTATATTATTATTTTATGTTTAATTATATGAAACTAACTAATCCCAACTCCGAGTAAATATATGGCTGTAACCTTAAGACACCATTATGGGGTTTGAAGCCATTTTTTCAGTGTTGCCTTAGTAAACAAAAGTTTGGTGCTTGTCAGTCGGTCAACACGAATTTACCCAAAAGAGTTGGGTTATACCCTAATCATGAAAAAAATTACATGAGATTAATAAATAAGAGTGCGCGAAGCCTTGTGTACTGCCTCCTCTAATGGAATGGATACTGGCAACCCTGTCCTAATGCACCATAAGAAAAAAATTACATGAGATTAATCATCATATATATTATTTCAGTAGTATAGATCCCTCCTGCGGCACTCACAAGCGACCGATCGTGGAAATGAGCATTCAAATGAAAGAGAATAGACATTAGACAAATTGCACTCTAATTCCATAAATATCAATTTCTTTAAAAAATGACTTTAAAAACAATGTACAAAGTGTGCGATTTGCAGATACTGTTGATGTATGAAAATACGCACCATAACTGCAGTCAACTTCACGTTTTGGTCGCTGTGACGCCCGTTTCATTGTCATTTTAACATTCTGAGGTCTTTCCTTTATCATTTAGCATGGATTTCAGAAACAGTAAATCAAAGGAATGAGTACTCAAATCGTATAATTTGATAAATATTGAATAACCGGCGAGTGTTACAGCACACTCAGCACACAAATGACATTATCAGTGATAAATTGCATTCTAATTTCTTAAATATCAATTTTTGTAAGAAGTGTTCGATTTGCAAAACCTATTGGGGAAAGTGTGGTTTATGAACATGCGAGATTTCTCGCACGGGTCCGCTAGTTTTATTTATCTCATGTAATTTTTTCAGGATTAGGGTATAACCCAACTCTTTTGGGTAAATTAGTGTTGACCGACTGAAAAGCACCAGTTTGCTTCATGAGTGCTTATACCCTTGAGTCTCAATAACAAAAGTTTAGTTCAAAAGAGTTAAAACAGTTGTTTTAAGGGGCAGAACAGAGAGATCATCTGCCCCTCAAGTTATAACAAGAATGCTACGTAGAAACTGGGTGAAGTATAAAAGTATAGTAACACAGACCATCCACTTGGATCTACCAGGCAGGTTTTATTCTTAAAGAGAGCCATATCTTTTCTAAGTATTGTCTGCGTGCCAAGAGAAGTCCGATCGACACACTGCAGCCTGCCTATTCGTAACATAAATACATCGGCAATGAGTGTCTCCTACCTCCCACGTGGAGGTGGTTGTTACCTACCATCCAGTGTGTATTGCTCACTTTATATTGTCAAAATTTTCACCAGGTTTTGTGTTTATTCCTAAACCTTCTGGCAGGCACGTGGCAGTACTGAGTGTTGCCATCTGAGTTTTCTTGTGATAAATCAGAGTACGGTTATCTGAAGGGTCAGTATCAACAGTTGGCAACAATGACAACATATTCCATGCGCTAGATTTTGATTTCCTCTGTACTACGAGTAATTAGTCAACAACGAACGTGAAGAGTCTGCCCAGTAGCACTCTGCACTGCATTCCCCCACACTTGGAAGTATTTCATTACGGGTATTTTTCACTTTTAAGTATTGTTCTTATTGTGCAAAGTTTCTACCATAAATTTATCTAGCAAAAAGCAGGTAGATCATGATTTTTTATACAAGCAATCAACCAAATGTTATTGATATGGTCGATAACCATTATATCAACTACCCTTTGTAGACATAAGTAATACATGCTGCAAAACTGGGCTACTTGGACTAAATTTAGGGGTTTAGTATTTTCTTAAAATATCTCAATTGCCTGAATACCTCAAATTTATTATTGTTGACGAATTGATGGTGTGCATTATTAATTCAGATATCAGTAGCAATAGATTGTTGTCTGTCAAATTATGTAGTTCGCTGGGTACACAAAAGTTCAGTTTCTCTTTTGATATTTCTATTTGACTAATACCAGGACCATCCAGAAATTAAGTTTCCCTATGTTTTGTTATTTTAAAGTAAACATATTTAGCCAGGAAATATGAGTATACATGACAGATCAACACCATAATCATATACTGGCCGGACCAGTCCCAACTGATGTCAGTAGCGCAGCAGCAGTGGCTTATGCTGTCTCCCACCGGCTGCGAGGTTTGGTCTGTGATCAAGTTCCTTAAAAAATTGACAAAATGCCAAAAATGCCAAAAATATTCCGTCTAATCAATACAATTATATTCTTGAACTTAGATTACATAATCCTAGATAGGTACATGTTTCGGGCCATTTATTGACCTTTCTCAGCCTTATCTATCATACAGCAGACAAACACCATTTCATCAAATACATAAAAACATCCAGGCATGCAAATACACATTAAAATTACGAACAGTCATAAATAAATAAAAATCAAAAAAAAAACATTGTATTATATGTGTCTTGGATCAGTATGTGACACTCGGCTGATACTAAATGAAAAACAGAATATTGGTACTGCATCCTGCAAATTATTATCCAAAGCTTGTTCAAGTTTAAGATAATCTTGGTTTCTCGACTGTAATGCTTTACCTTTTATCTACACAGCAGTCTCCTGAAGGCTGTGATATTACAGGTTTTCAAATTGTGGCAAAAGTAATATTGCTAAGACTAAACTGTGCATGAATTGTAACATAATTACACTATGTAACTGAATCCACAAATGTTAAGACGAACAATTGCTGCCATCTAGCGGTAGATCCTGAACTAAATACCTGGTAGCCATTACGGACACTACAAGACAATCACACCTTTAGTCCGCATGCACTGAAGTCAGCCGATCGCCTTCACTACTCACTCGTCAGCAGCACGGTACTATTTATTTATTACGTCACCCATTCATCAAGATGCAAGACGACAATGCTCAGAGTAAACTAGCACATTTGAAAAGAAAGCGGAAGACGGAACAAACCAAATTCAGTACAATAATAAATAACGCTACGTATGGTGACGTCTCAGGATACAAATATAATCGCATTAGACTCCAAGATGCTCTAGATCGTCTCACAGCCCTGGACGATATTATACAGGAATGTTTGACTGACACAGAATACAAGGCCGATGTTGAGAAATTTGAAGAATATGTAAACATCGCAAAGAGAGAGATTCTAAAACCATCACACGTCAAGAAGAAATCTTCGTCGCTCTCCAGTTTGACTTCATCGGTCTCCGGAATAATTATGCAACCAACGCCAGGATCTTCAGTCCTAAAACCCGTCATGCACACAGTGAAGGTCCCTGCCGTAAATTTAGAATAATTAGCAGGCGACATTGAGAAATGGGCAAGAATTTGGGAGGAATTCCAGTCTGCTATTGACAACAATCTCCTGCTCACATTGACAAGCACGTCTTTCTCCGAGGATATCTGGATGGTAAGCCGAAGAATCTAGTTGATGGAATACCGATAACAGCTGATGCTCCAGACCTTGTGCGACATACTATGCCATTTGCAGTTACTGGTGTGGATTTTCCAGGACCACTACTCGTTAAGGTGGGGAACCTCGTACAGAAATCGTATATTGTGCTTTTTACATGTGCGACTACAAGGGCTCTTCACCTTGAACTGGCTTTGGACACGACTACAGAGACGCTCCTGATGGTTCTCAGATGATTCGCGGGACGAAGAAGTTATCCAAACACCATTTACTCAGACAATGCTAGAACGTTCCAGGCAACACACAAAGAATTGACACAACTCGACCAAGTCCTCACTGACCCACGAACGAGCCAGCTCGTCGCCCACATTGGAGTCCAGTGGAAATGTATAGCACCACGGGCGGCTTGGTGGGGAAGCTGGTGGGAGAGAAGGGTGGGGATGACTAAAAGATGCCTGAGAAAGGCACTGGGAAAGGCTCTAATTAGCGAGGAGGCACTCAGAACTCTATTGGTGGATGTAGAAGCAGCCATTAACTCATGACCTATAATAGAAGATGGCTCCGAGACACTGACTGGTGCACGACTGACTACCCTGCCCAACGTCTCCGAACCCACAACCCGAATAGACCTGAGGAAGGAGATGGTGGATACTCTGAGAGAAAATTCAAGAGGACTTCCTCAAGAGATGGAGGAATGAGTATCTTCTTGATCTGAGAAGCTACCACGAAGTACGCAGCCCAAATGGACAGACGAAGGAGTGCCGAGTAGGAGACATCGTACTGCTGCAGGACGACCTGCGACCTAGACATATGTGACAGAAGGCGCGAGTCACTGAAAGGCGACCAGGCAGAGACGACAAAATATGAAACCTCATCCTTCAGATGGCCAATGGGACCAAGATCAGTCGGCCTGTACAGCTGGTCTTCCCCCCTCGAGATAGACCAGGGTGGGCAGGATGTGGAGGACTGAGAAGCTGAACATCTTGATTTATTTCTATGTATTTCTTTCGTCATGTTTTATTTACTCTTTGTATGTAGTGCAATAAAGATAGCTGTGCTCTAAGACGTACTGTTGTTACACGGCCACTTATTAACCACGATACGAATCCCAACAGGAGTCGTGGAACGGGATCTCACATCCATGAGAGGATTTTCACTCACAGCAAAATAGAGAGGCCCTGGAATGAGAATGGCTATGGAAGGAAATCGTCACTGTAATAACTACAGCAGTCGACATGAAATTCATCGGTGAGCTAATCTGCATGAAGTTTTCTCAGTAGATTCTCTTTTTAAATTACTTTTCTTAAATTCATATTTACTTCCATTTTTTAATTTAAAGTTAAACTTCTCTTTGCCCATTTGTAATAAATTAAATTCATGCTATCAGGCTCTTTCCTTATAGTTAGATTTCAATATAGGGAATCCTGCCCTCACAAATGTATTCTGGTTGGTGCTTAAGTCACTAAGTCACCTCACAACACCTGATTAGGAGTTCTCTGTGCTCTACATTTATATATTTGATTTTGTTATCAAGCCATGGGTTTGGAGCTGGCACCCACTCCGGATATATTCCAATTATTATTATTATTATTATTATTAATAATAATACAATTATTAAATTTGGTTCCCCTAAAGTTTAATGTATTGTATGCCACCCAACAGTGGACTTGAATGTAAAATCCCGTATTCAAAAAATTACATTTGGTTGCCCAACTCAGGGGCAGATCACCTCAATACATTACAGTCTCAGAGGAGTATATTAAGTAATACCAGTTTGTGGATGCCAGTACAGTGATCTTACCAGTGCAAACACCTCAATGATTTGTCTATAAATGCCAAAGATAGGAAGTCTTAAGGGTGAAGAGTGCGATAGGAGTTGCACAGAGAACAGCTCATAACCACAATAATATCAGAATGTCCCATACTTCACAGTCTCATCAGATATTTCTCATTCATGTAGCTCCACAATGTTACGTTGCTCTCACCACCCATGATGCAGTGGATACACTCAAGGCCAGGGTATGCGAATGACTCAAACGAACCGTTATATATGTCAAAGCAACCACAAAAGAAAAAAATTATCTTTTACTTGAACGTAAACACTTTTTCGTATGTCCAATGCAAAAGTTCTTACTTTCTATCTTTGTGATGTTTTCTATACTAATTTAAGTGTAAGTCTCTATGGCTAAATAGGTAACGCATTAGACTCCTGACTGAAAGAATTGGGGTTCAATACTTGGTAGAGGAAGGGTTTTTGGACTTCATTGTGGTTGTGGTCGAGACCACTTTACCAATATCTTAATACAGAAATGGCCGTAGAGAATACAGTTAATTATTGAGAAGAACTGGTAATATACAAGGCGCATGAATTATCTGGTTGGATTCCATGAATGTTGCGTAGTGTTAGGATGTGGTATTACAAAATTAATCTGAATGATATGTAGACTACATGTCAAAGAGGTTCTCTTTTGTTAAAATTTGTTTATAACAAAAACAATATCGAAGGAAATTGTAAGGAATGAGTATACCGGTACTTCGATGCAAGCACTGACAATCAGAAGCACCTTAGATATGTTATCAAGATGGGAGATGACACGCAGTACATATCTAAAGCCCTGCGCGGATGTGAATATCTACGGGTTCACTATGCGGATATAGTTTGCATGGCTGTGCAGATAGCGGATAAGCTGCGGATAATGTTTGGAATAAATTTGCGGATAGCTTTTAGAATACAATCCGAACTTGTTTAATATCATTATTAGGACCCGGATGTTTAGGACATCATATATCTTTCCGTTACGCTTTTTTCATGACAAATGAAAGATGATGATTTAAGCCAATCTCATTCAAATTATGTCATTAAGCATAATTAACACTCCAAACAAGAATGGGTTGCAATTCTGGCTGTATAACATTCATTTTAAACATAGCACATGACCTACAAAGCCTAAGGGAACGACTTTTCCTCAAATATCTAAATATGTTGCATTAGTATTTATGCTTTATCTAATTGAAATGCCAGTAGATTCGGTTAACAAACGTGGGAATGCGGAAAAAAGTCGAGCGGATGCGGATAACAGTTGGGCGGATGCTAGGCGGATGGGGATAACAGTCGTGCGGATGCGAATAGAGTTTTGTTTATCCACGCAGGGCTCTCTCTATACATTAGTCTTGCGCATAATAGTTCGCGGCTGGGAGCGATCAGTTCAGTTCGCAGCTCCTTAGTGAATTAGTTCGCTCTTTTAGTTCGTTAGCTCCCATCTCGAATTCCCTGTAAGACAGATAGTTCGCTCGCCCTGCTACTGCCACTGCATGCGCTCATTGTTTGTTATAGCAGTCTGTCACCAGTGATTACTCGTCACCAGTGATTGCTCATCCACATTGTTCTTGTTTCCAGCAATCTTGTACACTACTGTAACAGTTACTGTGCTCGCTTCACGTGCAGTTCGCCTATTAGATATTGACATGTTGCGTGTGTAGTAATGTGTTGTACATTTTGATATTTGAAGATTAAAAAATACAAAAATATGAGTATTGAAACATTAGTGAAATTCCTTATTGCTTCCTTATATCCTTTTATTCCTTGTAGGAACATAGGGCAGCTACAAACTTCTTCCATCTCACTCTATTGTTGGCAATCCTTTTAATTTGGGTCCATGTCTTTCCTTCTGGGAAAACTTCTCTTTCTATTGTTTATAAAGCCAAAACTCGTCATTTGTTTATCATTAGTGAAATACCGGTACCGTACCTAAAAGGAAACAGTATGGACGATGTGTTCGTAGAAGCACACACTTATTATTCTCTTTATTTTTTTTTCTCACGTGAGGCCGATAACCTACACGTTAGGCCCCTTAAAACAACAATTATCATCATTTTTCGTGTATATCGGCGCGTCACCATCCGATTCCATTTTCTACTTGTCATTAGGTGATGATACGACGTACCCCCCCTCCTGCAATTTTCGTTTCATTTCTCACTTGCTTCGTGATATTCATTATTTGGCTGCTCTGAAACCGTTGGGTACATTATCTTTATGGCATAAATGGGAAGAATAGGTTTTTTTAGTTCAGAGTTTTTGTCCATAGAAGTTCGCTTTTCTTTGTGAATCATCATCATAATGTTCATTTCTTAAAAACCGGGTAAAAGTAGTTGTATCACCACGTATCGACAAAAATAAATATCAACCAGTTCATTAAAATGGTAATCTTTATCTAGTTCGCCGATTTTCTAAATAATTGGACATATTTTCAAATAATCCAAAATGACTAAGTTAAATAAAACTGAGGAATTATCCCCACATCTAAATCAGTTCACTATCAGTAACTTCAATTTATGAACCGCCACTGTATTACATTACAAATATAATGTAGTTATTACCTATTAGCGTGTTAGCACTAGTAGTGTGTTATACTGTTATTATTATAAACCAACATTGAACAATCGCCGCGCCAAAACTTGACAATCTTGCCACTAACAATAGATACACTCAATCAACTGAACTGACTGAACGAAACAAAGCGCATGTGGTTGTGCAATGAGTGGTGACGTGACGAGCTACGGCGGACCCGCGCTCTCGCGCAGTTACTAGTCGGTCAGCGGAAAAAGATCGAACGCACTAACAAGCGAGAGATCTGGGAACTAGTTCGGTAGTTCATCTGTGGGACCCGCTCTTCCGAACTAGTTCGTTCGCCTACTACCAGACTACTATACATATCGACTCCTCAGTGTGCCAATTCATAACAACGAGTTTTGGTTGAGTGCTCAATAAGAAATAATGACCCTAAGGGCCAACGAGAGTGTGAGCAGATATAAAAAGCAGATGGCTGAATTCCAAGCTCGCTTGGAGCAAGCCATGAAGGCTTCCACGACCAGTGCTACCAACCCAAGAGACGCCCTGAATGTCCTTGCAACAGACTGCAAGGAAATCCGAGATTCAATTACTGCGGAATGGGACAAGATAAAGAAAGAGGTAATCCATGTACAGGAGCACCTCGTGTGAAGCATGACATCTGACAAGATGAGGCAGAACAATACAGCAGGCAAAACTGCCTTCTCCTCCACGGAGTGAGACTCCAAGTGAAGACATTTATGCCTACGTTCTGGTCTACCGAATTATTTCGAAAAGTGTTAGGTACTTCGGAACCAAATTAAGCAAATCTTACGCAATCTTAAATTGAAGTATGTTTGTGATACAACCCGCCGACTTAACATGGCTAGATCCTCGAAGCTCAGTGTGCTTTGGGCATAAGAAAAACTTCCAAAACCAGACATCCCATTAGACAAGCTAAATGCATATTTTACGGAATTAAATACTCAACCAAACCAGATAACGGTCCCAGCGCAGACCACGGCCCATTATTTTCACCAGCTTTGCATTTGGTTAATAAGCACTAATGAAGTAAAGAGTGTGTTTTATTCCATTAAATCCAAGGCAAGCGGAACCTATAAAATTCATAAATTGCATTATTGGTGCTGTTCTCCCCATACTCGCACGCATATTTAATCATTTTCTCAACTAATGTACTGTGCCCGTTTGACAAGGGTATCGGGGAGCCACAGACCTTAAATGACCCTTCCGAGACCCTTCTCCAACGAGAAGACATATAGGACGGGCGAGACCCTTCTCCAACGAGAAGACATTTAGGACGGGGAGGATTGCATTCTTGGACTGGGAAAACACAAGGAAACTTAACTTGGGGGTGTCGGGTATAATGAGACATCGTAAACTACCAGTCCAGAGGAATACAAACACAAAATATACAATAAAGAGGCCAGGCTTACATTTATGATGATGATGATTATGATAATTGTTGTTTTAAGGGGCCTAACATCTAGGTTATCGGCCCCTGATGGTTTGGGTGATCGTGGAGATGAAAATGAAATGCTAACTTAAAACTAAAACTAACTACTAACCTACATACTAGAAGAAGAAATGGAAAACTAAAGGAGAATAAGGCAAATAAAGGACAGGAGGAAAAGAAATGCCCTCAACCCTCGAAGAATGCGGATTGAGGGACTTGGAAGGAAGGAGAGCCATGAAAGGCAGATAGGAAAGTGAAAGAGGAGAGGGTCCGCCCCAAAGGTAAGGGACAAAAGGGGAAAACGGACCCAGCTCAGGAATCCCTCGGGGTCGCCAACTCCCGAACTCACCAGCCGTGAGCCCCTGAGGGTGTAGCATTATCTAGGGTGCACCAAAAGTGGTGGGGCTACATACACCCGGCCTCCTGGAGGGCCTTGAGCAGAAGGCAGGAGATAACATGAAAAGAAAAAGAAGGCTGACCCCTTGCAGAAGGAGGGAATCAGAAAAGATGAGACAAGGGCCAATTAAGGCGGGTAAGAAAGAGACTCCCTAGGCCTCGGACACCCTAACACCGTCGGGGTCGGAAAAGAACAAGAGTTGACCAAGTGAGGTCGACAGGAAAGAAGACAGGGAGGAGCCCGGCACAAGTGGAAGCAATGCCGGACTCAGCTGGGGCCCCGTGGTCGCCAACCCACATCCCACTAGATGTGAGCCCCTGGGGGGAGGCTTACATTTAAATCACACTGATTTTATTCACAAAGAAGGCAGACCCCTAGCCTACTTCAGAGACGTGAGAAAAACGGCTAGTCCGTACTAATCTACCCTATCAAGAACTTATCTCCCAACAAAATATCCTAAATTAAGCCTCTCGAAGACCTATGAAAGATTCTAAATCGAACAAGCAATGCTAAGAGAATGACACTTAATTCATCCCTATCCAATTACTTTGGAGATTGCAATAATAATTAATATCACAGGCACTAATTTATGGCAAATAAAGATATTTACTTGCTGACAATGCAAAGATTTCATTATATTTACTGCACAATAAGTTTAAATACTACGCTATGATGGTGTCATCTCTAACATTTAACGTTATTGTAGTCGAAGCTAATTCCTACTTGAAGCTGAAGTTGGCAACAATGTAAACGTGATGCGTCTACTCTAAAATTTATTCCAAAACAAAGCTAAGCACATTCTGTTCCTATCTTGTGCAAAGCAAAACTGAACTAATTACAACACGAATAAGTAACATCATGTAACCCTTCAAAATATGCGCAATTGGCGCCACTGGCCTACCTACATGCATTCTCACTCTTTGTGACGAATGGCCGTAAGTGTATGGGAGAAAAAAATTAGGTTGGCAACGGCTTGAATAAACTTCAATGGCCTAAGTTGCATTGTCAAGTTAACCACCGTGTTCAAACACGTTGTTAACTGACCGTCGTCTCACAAAATAAGGAACATCTGCAAATGTACCGGTATCAAACGTGTCACATCTGAGCAATAGCCAAGCATTGGTCAACAAGGATTAATTAAGTTTAGCATGTTTAGTCATATTTAAAGATTCAGACTGTCACTTTGTTTATATTTCCATTTAGCGAGAAAAATCATATCACTTTATTATTATTATTAAATTTAATCAACATCATTTTACTCCTACCAGTTTCTTTGTACACTTTTAATGACCATTTAAACTCTTAAGAGTGAACATTAGTGTGGGTTGACAACTAACATCACCTCCAATAACTGTGAAAACTCGGCTCACAACCTTCCATAGGCACTCCTTAAGTGCTCAACACCGGGTGAGTTAGCCGTGGTGGTTACGGCATGACTGATGGCAGTCGCTCACATCCGGGAGGCGAGGAGGTTCGAATCCCCCCGCCAGCAACCTTGAAGATGGTCTTCTGTGGTTTCCCATCTTCCTTCCAGGCAAATGCCGGGGTTGGTCCCTAATTATAGGCCACAGCCGCTACCTTCCAACTCCTCGTCCTTACATTCCGACTTCCCTCCTTCCCTCCCCAACGGTACTTGTAGCTCACCCGTTGGGTGTCCGTCTCGAAGCAGCTACAAAACTGGCGAGCCGAACATGTCCTCGGACACTCCCGGCACTAAAAGCCATACGCTAAAAAAAAAAAAAGTGCTCAACAATAACACACGACCTGTCTGTCAATAGCTCAGCTGACAAGACAAAGACGTTCATGTCCTTAGCAAAAATACTACAAAAGCATACCTGACAACTATGGGTAAACACCTTACCATAGTGGTAAACCTCAAATATAACAATAACAGTCACCTATTTGATACAAAAGTCCCTGCGTATGGACAAAGATTATGTAAGCTGTGCAAGCAACTGTTAATTCCAAATATACTCTCAAATATTAAACCAAGTTCTTGGTTGACTGCAGTTGTATTTTCATTCAGAGTCTAGTACCCTCGAAACATGTTTCACGATCATTCTGGGGGTGCCTAATTGTCTTGACGTAGCCCCCTCACATCAAACCAAAGACAGCTTGCTTGGCTCGTCTTAATCTGATCATTGCATTCCTTTAGTCGTCTCAATGTCAACTCATAAGAAATGAAAGAAAAAAAGAATACACTCATGTGTCCGTTGCATAACATTACAGATTTGTGCACTGCCTGCAGTCACATTCACAGCCTCCTGAACCTTAAGCGGCCCTTACACGTTCAATAATATTGTCAATCATGACCTTCAATATCACTCACATCAATCTACATCAATATTCCACAATACGCCGTCAAGCCTTGTCAAGCATTACACGCTCGATATTATTGTCAATACTTGCCTTCAATAAAAGCTGATCATTCACAGCGGAAGAAGATAACAAGTTATATCTTTTATATAATTATGGGTTTGCAGAGAAGGAAAGACTGCGTGGCTATAATTCTAGCAATGCAAGCAAAAAGTCGCGTTATTCGGCAGTGTTGGGTAAAGAAATGGTTACGAAAACGTAATGAGTAGGGCCCGGATGTTGATGACCTTAAAATTATCGAAAAATGACCTATAAAATGCCCTTAAAATTCTCTTAAAATGACCTCATTTTTTTAAAAAATGACCTAAAAATTATCATTAAAAAAATTACCTAAAAATGATCAATTTCATGATTGTCTTTTAAAAATAATGGTTCGAATAACAAACATTCTCAGTATAATTAGTGTAAACTATTAATCAATAGATTAACAATATGCCATTTTCATTTCTACTACAAAGTGAAAAGATATATTACTAAATAAACATACCTTAGTTAGCGTTGCAATACACCACCATCGTCATCCTCAAGTTATCAAAGGTGAAGGAACGGCGGTTGTCAGCTAATACTGTTTTATATTTCGAGAAACTTCTCTCCACTTCCACTGATGTAATAGGAGCATATTTGAAAGACACTATGTCACTGGCTGTTAAATCCTCTTCAAAAATGTCAATTCTGAAGTCTTCTCCCGACAAAATACTAGCTATTTGACACACTGTCTGATACCCTTTATTCTTGTCCAATACAAATTTTATTTTCTGTCTGACTGAGTCCCCAATCTCACCTTTTACATGTTTTATACAACCTTCAGCATTCCTGACTAACTCTATTGACTTGGCCAATAGCATGCCACTTTCTTCTAGGCAGGTTATGGTTTCTGGCAAAAATGAAAAATTTGATTTTATGCAAGCCAATTTACCTTCCATTTGAGGATCAGAAAACAGGTCCTGTGCACCCCCAATAGCCTTAGCATCTGTCCTATCAAAGCCATTCACTACTTCTCTCACTATGTGAAAATTGTCACAATAGTATATGCATGCAGTCAACCAGGTATCCCAGCATGTTAAAACTGGTGCAGGGGGCAAAGCTACATCAGGGGCCTTGTCTTTGAAATATTTAGTGCGGGATGGTGCTTTTACAAAGACTTTCTTTACTGTGGAAACTAGTCTATCAACTTCTGAAAATTCTGATCGGACCTCTTCTGCAATTCGATGAAAAGCATGGGCCAGACAAGTAACATGCACCATCTTATTGTAAAATGCTTTGATAGATTTTGCTGCCTTTACCATGTAAGGTGCTGCATCTGTTAGGAAGAGGAGCACATTCTCATGTTGTATTCCCATAGGCCATATTAAACACATGGATTTATCGAACAGTTTGCATATCTGAGTGTGATTAACCGCTTCCAAAACCTCCGAGGTCAGCAGAAAAGTTTGCCCGGGACTGTTTGTTTCTAGGGTCCCTATCACTACATTTCCTACATAACGTCCCTCTGAATCTGTAGTCTCGTCAATTGATACGTAATTTTTTTTTCCCATTCACACATTCACGTATTCGGTTTAACGTGTCTTCGTAACATTTTGATAGGTAGTTTTTACGCAATGTTGATTCGTCTGGAATAGTATGACCAGTGTGGCGTTCGAGGAAATCACTTAATTTAGGATTGCTTAGTTTTCCTAGTGGAATATTAGCACTAACAAACACTTCACATAATTCTTTATAAAAGGAAGATGACTTGTTATTTGATGTCGAAGCAGTTTCTTTTAACAGTAATTGAGACACTTTCCTTTTTTCCACATTTTCAAGACCTCGCAAATAATTATCGCGCCCGACGTGTTGTACGGTGAACCGTTTATCTGCAGCGACTTTGATTTCGCACACTTTACACAACAAAATAGTTCCATCAGTTGAGAATATGTTTTCACCGAAATCTGACACATACTGTTTTAAACGGCTTGCAGTTGACTGCTTTTGTTTTGGCATTTCAATTACACTGCACAACAAAAGTCACACACCTACAACACAAACACACCTTAAAAGTCCTATAGTTGGAGGGTATTTGAGTGGAGGGTATTTGAGTGAACGATCAGACGTCAGAGCCGGCCAGAGCTGTCAACACTTCTAATAAAGATAAACTCGACACAAACCACAACGCGCTGAGGGGATTACCCCGTTTCTTTTCTCAGACTGACGCAATACTCACGTGCACGTGAAGAAATCGGTGACGCAAACCGTACACACAAATGCTTCGTCGAGAAAAATTAAATCAGCTGCATAGATAAGAAACGAGTAATGAAAACAGATGAGCACTGCAGAACTACAGTATGTAGTCATGTTAGTCCAAGAATGTTAACGCTGACATGTTTAGAAATACAGATACCGGTACTATAAACATAACTTTAAAATGAGCATTTATCCATATTCAATAAAAAAATGACCTATAAACGTAAAACACCTGAAAAATGACCTAAAATGCCCCTAAATGTTAGAAAATGACTTTATTCTGCAAAATGTAGGAAAAATGCATTTTGATGACTTTTAAAAACCCTATATATCTAACATATTTATTGTAGAATACACTTAATTACCACTAAGCATCATCTCCGTGTACTCAGAATAAAGATGACTTTTCATCAAAATCCGGGCCCTAGTAATAAGTATTCGCATCTCCAGCGGCTCAAAGAAGTAATAATCGAAGTGGAGGAGGATTATAAAAATTATTTTCGGATGAATGAAGAGACTTACAAGATGCTACTAAGGCAAGTTGAACCGTACTTAACCAGAAAAGATACAGTTATGCATTGTTCCTTATCGGTCACTGAACGACTGGCATTAACACCGAGATATCTAGAGACTGATCGAAACTTCGAAGACCTCAAGTTTTCTGCAATAAGTGCTGCCATTGTGGAGACAAGTGAGGTGCTAACATCCGTCCTACAGGATTATATGAAGGTAAGTCGCAACTAAGTATTTATTAATTTATTTGTTAACATGTTTTGGAATATTAGTAATCTCAAACAATGTGAAACATTTTCAGACCTTTATTTATTTATTACGTAAAATATTGCAAACATAGAATAATACAGATTTGCTAGAATAATGTTAAGATAGTAATTAATAGTTGATAATTTCCTTTGCACGCTTTACAACAGATAGTCATCACTCGACGCCACTGAAAGTTGTACAGAGTGTTGTCAATTGACTATTACTTTGTTCTTTGATGTTTTGATGACTGCCATCATCTCGATAAGACGTGACAATTTTAGAAACACCTTCACACTGATGAACGTTCCACACCGATTCATCTGATAGTCGAAGTAGATGAATTATGAAAAGAAGGTTCTGCATTTATTTTTACTGAATCACAACGTGAAGTCCCTTCACTAGCCTCAAACAAAATGTCATTAATGGCTTTCTCGGCGTACAATCTCTGTCTTGGTTCAAGAATCAACAGCTCGTCACCCCAAGCCGTTGCGATAGCAGGTATATGTGACTGAGGTTCATATGGGCTTTCCAAGTACTTGCATGCCAATGACAAGAGCTGGTTTTGTTTAGCAACTGTTCCAGTCATTCGTGGCTTCTTCACGTGGGTTGGTGGTGAAATTGGAGATACTGAAGGTCGAATTAATGTTTCTGTTTCCCGCTCCTCATTTTCATTATCACGCTGGCTCTAAATTTGATAAAAATAGAAACAAACAAATAAATGGCAAAAATAGAATAAGATACAATAACATTAGTTTCATACTGTATAAAAACAGAATGTCATTTAAATGATCAGTTGTATGTATACACATTTTCATTTTTCTTTTCTTTCTGGAAATTATTAACCGGTGGTTTTGTTTGATTTGATTTTCAGTTCCCTACCACACCTGAGGAATGGACTGAAATTGCTAAGGGTTTTGGATCCTCCCGTCAGCTTTGGAATTGTGTGGGGACCCTGGATGGTCAACATATTTCCATACGGAAACCAGCAAAATCTGGGTCCATATATTACAACTACAAAGGATTTTTCAGTATTATGCTTTTAGCAGTTGTAAATGCTGACAAGGAATTTATCATGGTTGATGCTGGTATGAATGGACGAATATCTGATGGAGGGGTGTTATTCTACTCAAAATTTGGAGAACTTCTGATGAACAATAGACTCCGCTTACCACATTTGACTCCCTAACCAACACAATAGAAGAATTTCCTTACTTTATTTGTTGCTGACGAAGCATTTGCACTGAACGTGAGTCTTATGAAACCATTCTCCCAGAAAAGTATGAATGAAGCTCGACATGAATTCAATAAAAGGATAACGTGTGCTCGAGTTGTTGTCGAAAATGCGTTCGGAATAATGGCTTCGAGGTTTGGAGTTTTCCAAAAACCTATGAATCTTGAACCACATACTGTGACAATGGCTTGCTGCTATTTGCATAACTTTCTTGCCAAAGAGAATAAGCAATGGTACTTTGCTTCGTGTGGACAAAGTACTGGTGGAGACTCTCTCGTAGATTTACAGTGCACGTTGAACAGAAACAATACCTTCAATGCAAAATCAGTTCGAGAAGATCTGTGCTCCTACTACAACAATAAGGGAAAGTTCCATAAGTAACTACAAGTTAAGTTTTAAAAAATATCCGTTTTGCAACATACTATGTGATTAAATGATGCTGCAGAATGGAAGTTATTGGAATATAGTCATCCTTCTTTCAGCAAATATCAACCTCCACTATCCCCTTCCATATTGGGTTTATTCCATATCAGCTTCCATTATAAGGGGAATAATCATCTCCACGTGGTGTTCAATTAGAATTATGGTAGACATCTTTGTCGAGTAGTTGGCGTGCTCACAGAATTTAAGTTTAGCGTGATTATATTTTTCACTGAATTTACACTTGTAGTGGTTTTCAGCAAAATTTACCATTGGTTTTCTCTGCTCACAGATTCTGTAAGCGTTGCTTGTGCAACGGCATTCACTCAAAACTGTTGTATTAATAACTCACTTTTATCAATTTATATCGGAACAATCCGCTCATTGAAAAATCACTTTTACGTACTGTTCAGTATCACACCATGAAATAAATATTCTTACAGCAATATAACTGATGAATTGTTCGTACTGGACCAATTTGCAATGTCGGCATGCGACGATGTGCTTGGCACGTTCCAGTGCTGGGTTCACAAAAATCCACACACTTTCTCTGACATGAAATGGCGCAAATATTACACGATGGAACTAAATAATCGTTCTGTATTACAGAGGCAGTTCTCTTGCACACTTTCAAATATAATTCACTCGAAGATTAAAGACAGCGTAGCCTCCACGCGTAGATTTACTAGTAAAGACAAAACTCACGTCTATTCAGGTCAATGCCTGAGACAATAGTGTATTCGTCAAGATGACGGAAGTTCCGAAGGTGTCACCCTAGTCAAGGGTGCGACCAAAAAATAGTCTTTGCATACCTGCGAGGTTATGCCTTTATTCACACATATAAACAAAAATCGTAGAAACCTCCAGTCCTTCCAATTATGTACAAATACTCTTTAATAATTCCAGTCTTCAAATAAAATGTAGAAAATAAATATCAGCAGCGTGGCAACTTGTGATGCATCAAATGAGGGTTACTTCCAAAGAGAAAATGGTGCTACTTTGAAGTCCTCGGTTCGTCCATGAAATAATGATACTGCACTACTCATCCCCCTGATTCCCACTACACATCCCGCGGGTCTGTCAGTCAGTGTCTGGTGTGTGATCGTCAGTGCAGGTTATTTTATTTTTCTTGTATTTTATGCATACTGCGGACTACGGACGGTTGTAATTATTGCGAGTTCCAGCAAAAAACAAAAAAATCATTTTCATGATGAATGGGTAACTGATTATTTTTTACCCAGGTAAAGGACAAATGCGCCTTCGTAGGGTAGCGGTCAGCATGGTTAGCAGCCGCCCCGGAGGTCCTGGGTTCGATTCCCGGCTCTGCCACGAAATTTGAAAAGTGGTAAGAGGACTGGAACGGGGTCTACTCAGCCTCGGGTGGTCCAAATGAGTAGAGGGGGTTCGATTCCCACCTCAGCCATCCTCGAAGTGGTTTACCGTGGTTTCCCCACTTCGTTTTCGGGCAAATGCCGGGATGGTACTGCCCCCGTAAATTGAATTATACTGAGACCACGGTGGCTGTATTGGCATATGTGAATAAAGTTATGGCCGTCATAGTTGTGACGTGTATATTCATGACGTAGGCACGGATGACGCAGACTTCATGCAAGTAGGCTGGATGAGCTGAGATTCTTGGTGACGTCATGAGTTTGTTCGAGAAGGATCTGAGATTTACGACGCAGTCGCAGGGAAACAAGGAATTGTGCTGAGGAAGAAGTTACGCTATTGGAGGAGAGGCTCGAACCAATGAATGATAGCTTGGAGGGAGACGGAGATTACTGAAACTACCATATTTAATTACTTTTGGCATGCAGAATTGTGGAAATCTATTTTCAGTTATGGCATTGATTTGGAATTTTGAAGAAATTAATTATGAGTTTTTGAAATTCGAAAATCCGTCAAGTATAGCCAAAGTTAGAACTTCTAGCAATGACGGAGGAACAAGCTATGGTAGGGATGGATACGCCCCTTAAGAAGTTGATAAAAGGCCTTGCACAGCAGAGAGGAAGTTCTCATGTCTCATGTCTCAAGGCTCTCATGGCTCATTTTTCTGATTCTCATATTGTCAGACTTCGAGTTATTCAGTGAAGCAAGTCGTCATTAGCACGTGTGGCAGAGCCCACAGCATCGAACAAGCATTGAGCGTGCAGCAGTACAATTTTACGGTTACTGAAACTAGGCGAAGTTGGAGCGCACACATAAACGAGTCTACAAGATTATCTATCAAGAGTTAGCTACTGCATTTATGCTAATTCAATTGTGCATTACAATATTGAGGCGTGTACGAAAGTTGAACATTTTCACTATTATACTTTGGAAGATATTCGCATTTTAAGACTGCAGACAAAAGTGATTTTCTCGACACCTGAGAAGCACTTTTATAATACCACATTCTACGCTACGGCTGACACTTTTATTGCAACCGTGATACTGAAGATTACATTTGGTGATATAACGCTACATTCTACAATGGAACTATATAATCTGGCAGTACTTTCGACTATTATTATAACGGAAGTGGAGATGGAAGACTAAAACTTTAATGCAATTGGGACATATATCAATGGAGTGAAATAGCAGCATGGAGCTTCGTTAATCGTCATTCTACAGAAGCGAGCATGTAGTGAACATCCAACTACACTCATGCATCGTAATCCATCGCTGAATTACATCAAATGGCAGTGGAAATATCTTCATACTCCACAATTATGAACATTTCTGCGGAAATAATTGCAATAAACTTCATGGCGAATTTCTACCAGAACTTCAGGGAACTTTCAAGAGAGGCCAGGGTGGACCCGGCTCACACAGAAGAGTTTTGCCAGAAGGATGTCTATCGTCTACACGGAGCAGTGCTATTTCCGGAGGAGGAAACTGTTCTATTCTCCGAGGGCGCAGGTTCCAGGTTCGAGGTCGGAGCACATCTTTACGGTGGTGAAATGGAACCGACAGCAGTCTTCTTTGGAAATTTTCCTCTAGAACTTCAATCAACAGATAAGGTAGTCGTGAACGTTTCTTGATTTATTTGAGCCATTTAGCGATATCTGAGCAACCATTTTTCCCATATTTTCTGTCCCATATATTTTGCCCCATATTCTTGCTTGATATTTCTGTACTCTGTACACTTTGCTGATTTATGCCTTTTTCTATGATTTATTGAGACATTATTATGTCATTGGCATATTTAAATAATTTTGGATCAGTTGAGACTGATATTATATATTCTTTCAGTAATTTGCATATTTTTGTAGTCACGATTTGACTGTAAAGTTAACGATTTTCTATGGCAAATTTGAATTCAGACAGCGTGTCATTTTATTAAAGTAATTCTTTTCAGTAAATTACTTTGACCAATTTTCTGTCATCCTCAAGAAAGAAGAATGATTAAAAGATTTTAGAGCGTTAAAATCTACTACTTTATCGACGATCTTGGAAATACTAGTCGTTTTATGAACATGATTGCAACATAGACATTTATCGTCAATTCTGAAATACCATTGCATTATAGACAATTTTATGAAATATGAACTTTTGAGTACGATTTATTGAGTACACTATAGTAATGAACATTTGATAGGAGTTTTTCTCAATTCTAGATTGGAACAATAATGTTTGTATTCCACAGTCTAATTGTATTCTATTCGACTATTTATGCAGTTTAGATGAACTTTGATTGAAGATAGTATTTTTATACTGCGATACTTTGATGATATTAATCTCAATTTTGATAGACCAGGGAGGCGTGTCAAATCGTATTTGCTATTAAATTTATTTGTGACTGGCAATTTTTTACTTCATATCGCTTCATGAATGAAACCCATGAAGGTTAAATATAATAACAGTTTTCGATACAATTGATGAATATAAGAATTTTTAAAGAGGAACTATGGATGTATAATCGTTAGTTCAGTGGACGTGTAAAAGTCGCTGATGAATAATGCCCTTTAATAAGTGAAGGAGGTTCCCACAGTAGTATTGATGAAGATGATGAATTTATAAGTGGAGGTTTTTGTGTGTATTGTGGAAGATTTTGATGCCATATATAATGAGATATATGATGAATTATGGGCCAATTTTGGTGCAATTTTGTGCGTTTTGAGCAAGGTATTTTTCCGCTGAGTGTATTGTTCAGGTCCATTGAAAATTATTCATGTGAAGTTACTGTTAAAATTAACAAGAGTGTTTAAATAATTTGAGATAACGATTTTGAATGGAGGTTACCGTCACTAATAATAATTATTAAATCTTATTAAACCTGAATCTAAAATTTAAATATAACTAACCTTCATTGGTCGATTATATCACCACGATTTAAGTAATTATCAACCGGATAAACGTGTGGTTTAATGTATTTCTAATATAAATAATATAAATAATGTAAATAACTATGTAAATATCTTTAATAATAATTTGAAACGAACGGGATTAATAGAGGCGTGTATAAATTTTTCAATTGTCGTTTGACAATGTTATAAACAATTTAAAATGTTATAAATAATTCATGAACATTTTGTTATAAACATTAAGCGTTTTTGTTATTATACTCTAAACAATGCTAGTTCAACAATTGGATTATACAATTAAACAAGATTTGGGATTATTAGAGTAATCCATTGATATTTGAACGGAGCATTTAAAAGATTTGCGTGATAATATTTGAGTTGAGATGTGAACATTTAAAGTGTTTTGAAAAGGAGCTAGGCTCTGAGGTAACTAGCATATGCTAACATTGGCTGGACAGGTGCATCCATTTGACGAAGCAAGCATGCGACACGGTGCAGGGTGTATTACAGGTGGCCAGATAACTGAATGGTAGAGGCCAAGGTCATCTACATAGCAGCCTTGCGGTTATAAATAAAATGTGAAGTTCATGAACAAGGAAACAAATGCTTTATGTCTCGTCCCAGCTCCCTTATCCATTCCAAAGTGCATTGTTATTATTAAGTTCTTTTGAGCTAGAGAAAGCTGAAATTTTGTATGTGAAGTCTACAAGTCCTACAGGAGGACATGATTGCATTGACAATGGCTTCTGATTGCCACGTATATTTGGTTGTTAAATTTTGTTAAATTATTCTCTTTATGTGAAATAAATTATTGTGCAGTTTAAATTTTCTTGTTTCCGACTTGGTTCATTTTAAATATCGAGGTGGAGGTTATTGTGAGGGCATACTATTAAGTGATCCAGTTGAAAACCCAGACCCGAGATTAAATTGAATAGGTAAGTAAAAGGTAAGTATGAACCCCCGTATATTTTGGTGTGTTCCACAATAATTTCATGTTAACTACTGTGCTCTAATCTCGGTAGTATCTGTCAGGGCCATTTTCATTGATGTAGCTGTGCCGGTGCGATTGATTATTGGCAATCCGATTGAGGGGGCGGATATCTGACAGCCTACTATCCGGATTATCGGGGACAGTACCTACTGTAAGGCCACGGCTGCCTCCTTCCCTCTTCCTAGCCTATCCATCCCAATCTTCCATCCTTTCCCATCCCTCATGAGGCCCCTGTTCGCTTTGCAGGTGAGGCCGCCTGGGCGAGGTGCTGATCACACCTCCCCAGTTGTATCCATCCTGACCAATGTTCCAAGCTCCAGGACACTGCCCATAGAGGCGGTAGTGGTGAGTTCCCTCGCTGAGTCCGTGGGAACCACCAACCTAGAGGGTAAATTGACTAAATAAAAAAATAAAAAAAATAAAAATAAAGGACAAATGTGTGCACTTAATTTGTAATGCAAGTGTAGCAGTTGGGAAGAAAGCAAACGTCGAACGTCATTACAAAAACGTTCACTCCAGTATTTAAAAGGATTTCCCTCAGAATTCTTCCTTAAGGAAAGTGAAAGTAATACAACTAAAATCTCAATTAAATGCTGAACAATCTACTTTTTTTTTTCAAGAAATTAGACAGAAACAAAGCAGCAACTGAGGCGTATTTTCATTTTTCCAAAAGTATTGCTCAAAATAAGAAACCTTACGAATATGATGAATTAATCAAAGAGTTGTTTTTTTTTTTTTTTTAGAAGCTGCAGATACCCTACTTTGTTAGGTAGCTCACGGTAAGGTTTATGAGCTGTAAGGTAGCTCAGTCACTTAAAAGTTTGGGGACCACTGCTCTAATACATTGCTTTCGATCTGGAAATACGCCAACGTGATCCCTCTTCCTGAGATACCATTCCCACTGCTACCGTCTGACTACTGCCCAGTTTCTTTACTCCCTGCTCTCTTCCAAAGCGCTGGAATGGTTAGCACATACCCAAATACTGGAATATTTGAACACTCGCTCTTCATTTGACCCACTCCAGTCAGGTTTCAAGATGGGCCAAAGCACAAATACTGCCTTACTTAAGGTGATTGATGACAACAGACAAGCAATGGACAAAAGCCAAGTAACAATACTCCCCGATTTCAGCAGGGCATTTGATACCATAAATATCCAGACCCTGTTGAAGTTAAAATTCCTTCTTAGCACCGAAGACAAAAAAAAATCTGCGTACCTAACGAATCGAAATCAGTGTGTGATCGTACAGGATACCGCCTCACAGTAGCGTCAGAAAGAGGTGGGCCCTCCCCCAAGGACCAGTTCGCGGGGCCCGTCTTTTCGCTCTTTATACCAACGATATCTCCTCTACAATTAAATATAATAAGTATCATTTTTGTGTCGATGATCTTCAAATATACTGCCACACTAGTATCTACGATACGTCAAATGCAGTAAGGGATATAAACACCGATCTCCATCAACTTAGTGTATATGCCGGTGGAAACTCTCTCCTCCTCAATCCTAAGAAGACACAAACTACGAGTATTATCATCGGCTTTCGTAAGTTACTAAACTCATTAAAATACAACTACAGAACATTGTTCCTCCAGCAACACTGAATATAAACATCATTCCCTTTAGCAAATAAGCAAGGAACCTTGGGTCGACCTTAATGGAAACTCGCGACTAGTCACCACATGTACGAAATACATGTAAAAAGATGTATGCATCCCTCACCCACTCGTGCACCATAAGAACATTTTACCACAAGACATGAAGAAGATTAAACTCATCCAGACACTAATACTACCAATTCTCGACTACTGTGACATTGTAATCGTTGACGCGACTCGTGGACAGACGATGAAACTTCAACATTGAACTCTTGTCTTCGGTCAGTTGTGACTCTTCAGTCGGTCAACACGAATTTGCCTAATAATATGTTATAATAGTAAATGACGCTCCTGGAAAAAATTATATGTATTAGTTCATGGTCACTATTATAATGGGGCAATTTTTAGAATTACAAGTTTGGACCTTCAAGCCGTAATCATCAGATCTTGCTTGATCACTGGGTTGAGGTTTAAATTTATATACAAATATTACCTAACATCAATCACCTTAAGTAAGGCAGTAGCTGTGCTGTGGTCCATCTTGAAACCTGACTGGAGTGGGTCATGTGGAGAGCGAGTGTTCAAATATTCCAGTATTTCAGTATAGTGCATTTAGTTGGTGTTAATACAGTAGAATCCCGCTGCCTATTCCGAACCGAGTTCGGAAAAATACAGATTGTTCTTTTCTACTTTTTTTTTTTTGTGTGTGAAAACAGGAGAATCAAGAAGACTTTAGTTTTTTCGTGTTAAAACGTACACGTATTGTTATACTGTACAAGGAAGTTAAATAAATGCTATTAGAGAATACAGTTCAACAAATTTGCAATAAGTGTTCACAGTTCATCAAACTTTGCTAGAGTAACCACTGACCTGATAGGACTAGACAGAGCGCAGTGCAGCGAGTCATGTATATGGAATGCGGGACGAGATTGATAGGTAGGGTGTGGGTGGGGTGATGAGTTTATTTTTACAACCCAGTTGGTTGTCAGCGCCATGAGCAGTCGAAGGTCACTGTCCCTCCCTTCCGACTTTCACTGAACCTGTTCACGGACTGATCAATACTATGTCGAGCAGACACTAGCAGATGTCCCCCACACTTAATTTACGCCTAAACAAGTCAATACGTTGATATTATTAATGAATCCACCCATTCCGAAATTCCCACTTCGGTCCCAATTAGTTCGGAACAGCGGGACTCGTCTGTATTATTATTTGCTGTTTGAATCTCGTTATATAAGGCTAGTTTGTTTTATAAGGGTTTACGAATTGCGTCGAGTATTATGCACGTGTATAAAATATAATAAATAAAATTCAAGCATGCACTGGAATTCTAATATGTATATGGTTACTTATCTTTGGTTTGCTTTTAATATTAGATACAATGCCCACATAACCCCAAGCTACCAAATTCAGACTTGGCTTCAACCTGCTGAACGCCATAAATATCACTTGCCAACATCCATCTATCGATTTCTGCAAGAAAGCACCCCCCCCCCCCCCCCCCCCCCCCCGCACAAGTCATCAAAATTTAGCTACCTGTCCTCATATCATAACGAAACACTAGATCTGGCTCTTCCCTCGCCATCCCCATCAATCACTCATCCCTGTTCAAACGTTCTTTTTGCTGTAGCTGAATTCAGACTACGGAATTCATCTCCTACCGATATAAGAAATTCTTTTTTTTTTTACTTTTTTTTATTTATTTAATAATTATTAGATACAACCATGATAGGTCATTTTACACTAATATTTTAACAATTTCAAATAATATTAACAAAAAAACAACAATAACAGGTAAAAATTGGCAGTGATGGCAGCAAGGGATAAATCTCGGAAAGACTCAGGGAATGAGTGGGGTAGTGGGTGATTAGGAGGGTGAGGGGGTAGGAATTGAGGATCAAAGGGATCTTCTAATGTTATGTTTGAATGTTCTATAGGGAGAGAATATGTCAATATTTGGAAGGGAGTTGCTAAGGGTAGGTAGACGGTGGAAGATAGAGCGCTTCTGTACTTCAAGACGTGGGCGAGGTATGTGGTGTATATGGTTGTGACGTGTTGAACGGGAGGGAACATGGAGTGGGAAGTAGCTTAAGAGCATGTGACATTTTGTGTAACCATTCATAATTTTATGTAAGAAACACAGGTCAGTAAATTGTAAGCGGCTTCTCAGGTCGAGTACATTGAGCTGATTTAGAATGTCGGATTTGGCAAACTGCCTTAGTGAAGGATTTGCAAGCTTTGACTATCGATATGAAGAAATTATAGACACTGTTCAATTTAGAAATATTGGTTATAGCCGAAGTAGACCAAATTGGAGAAGAGAAATCTAGGATAGGGAGAACATATGTGGTGAAGTATAATTTAAGTGCAGTGAGGTCTTTAATTTCTGTGAATCTGTATAGAATGCTGAGACAGCGCACTGCGCGAGATTTGATATGGTCAATGTGGGGAGAGAATGTCAGTTTATCATCGTGAATAATACCTAATCTCTTACCTGAGAAACCGTATCCAACTTATTTCCACATATTTTATAGTCCGCTCGATTTCCAGATTTCAGTAGTGAGAAAGAAACTTTGAAGCACTTTTTGGGATTTGGAGATAACTTCCATTTGTTGAACCAATCAGTACATGTATTCACTGCTTCCTGGAGCTCAGTGTGGTCGTCAGAACTGGAAATGTCTCTGAATATCTTAGGTCATCAGCGTACAGAAGAAGGGAACACGGAGAATTTTGCACGCATGTGTTTATATAGTCCATAGTGCACTCCCGATAATTCGCGTGCGGATAATTCGTTTTGCGGTTAATTCACGGATCTCCACGAGTATTTTTTAAATGGGAATTCTCACAGCAACTAATCATCGTGCTAAGTAAAGCAATCTCTCTGTCGTTTAAAAGAATTTTGATGCGACGCAGTGCGTAAAGACGAAATCATTGAGATTCGAGAAGACTGAACTGCGTTTCTCTGCGATGTAACAGTAGGCCTACTTGCGCAATCTTCAAAACTTCCGAGCACGTTGCCGCGAGTGGTATAGCACAGTTTCCTTTATCTTTGAAGCCCAAACAATACAAGAGGATTGCACTTTCACTCGGAACCTACCCTCCCTTTCCCAACAGCCACACTCCAAGGTCGCTGATCTGTGAGTTGTGAAGGGTGGAGGCGCGGACAGCGTATTGTAAACAGCGATTATTGCGTAATGGCGCAAAGTTGCGCGACACCAAAAGCATGTTTGTTGGATGCTCTTCGTGCAGTCAACAAGTCAACCACCACTCAGCTCATACTAAAGCAAGCGCTTGCCGATTTTTTTAACGACGATATTTCGAACGGGCAAGTTAGACGTCGATAAAGAGGATTATGATTTACAACAGAAAAGCAAAGAAGAAATAGCACGGAATTTGACTGTTGGTGAGGAAAACGGAGATCCAGTTGATATCGAGTGCGGGAGTGATGCAAAGGAAATCCCGAAAGTTTCCCAGTCAAGCTAGTGTCTCTAGTCACACTTATCTCTTATATAGATAAACGAGATGAATTTTCGTTCTCATATCTTCGGAAATGTGCAATCGAAAATTAGAATAAACGATCTAAGAAACAAAAAGTGATGACTGCTTTTTTTGATAAATATTAATGTAGGCATAATCCACATAGGCCTACCAGTAGCCTAGCATGTCTTAGACACTCCAATCAGGTGTTATAATTATTATTTCGCGTGTTCAAGCCTATTTCAATATTTTAACCAATAGTTTTGTTTTTCCTAGGCTTAACAAAAATAAATGCGGATAGTTCGCGGTTTTCGATAATTCGCGGAAGTTTGTGCATTAATTACCGCGAATTAACGAGAGTGCACTGTACAGCACGAAGAGAAGGGGTCCCAGGATACTGCCCTGAGTTACTCCTGATAAGACTGGGAGCCAGGACGATACAGACTCGGGAAGCACTGCCCGTTGTTGCCTATGGGACAGGAAGCTTTGTATTAGGGATAGGAAGGATCCATGTACGTTGTATCGTGAAGCAAGCTTGTGGAGGAGAAGGAAATGGTTCACGGAATCAAATGCTTTGGCCAGGTCAAAGTAGATTACATCTAGCTGAGATTTTTGATCTATTGCAGAAATTAAGTGATGGTTCAGAACAGTCAGACTTGTTAAACATGATTTTCCAGGGACGAAGCCATGTTGTTCTTCTGAGAGGTGTGGTTTGGTGAAAGTGAGGAGACGGCAATGTATTATTCTTTCGAAGACTGAAGAGAGTATAGGGACGATAGATATAGGTCTGTATGAGGAAATTTCATGCTTGCTGCCTGATTTAAAGACAGGTGTGACATCAGCTTTTTCCCATGAGTCAGGAAAAGTGCCGGAAGTCATGCACCAGTTGAGTATTATGGACAAGGGGATGCTGAGAGATGCAGAGGGGTTTTTCAGGAATATAGGGCTTTATGTCTGATGGTCCAGTAGATCGGTTTGTGGGCAGACTTTTTAAAATATTTTGGATTTCATCGGGGGTCGTTGAAATTTGAGACAGTGAATCAGAACAGACGCTAGTAAAGTGAGGGGGACTGGGGATTGGTACGGGAACTGAAAAGGTTGAGTGAAAATATTCATTGAAATGTGTGGACCTCAATTCAAATGGGATTTCTTCATTATGGAGGTTTAGGTTAAGTGGAATTCTAGGAGTCTTTCTACGGGATGATATAAGTGTCCAGAACTTCTTCGGGTTATTCCTGAGATTTCCTGTTATGGAAGAAATGTAGCGGTTGTAATCTTCTGTCATATGAACTCTTGAAATTTTCCGTAGGTGAATAAATACATTGCGTGTATGAGGATTAGCAACCGATTTCCAAAGCGACCATGCTCGAGTTTTATTTTGGAGAAGAAGTTTGGTGTTTTGACTTAGCCAGTGCGGATATTTGTTGGATTTGGGTAGGGAGAAAGGAACGTGTTGTTTAATAGCAGAGTAGAGTAAATCCTCAAACAAGGTCGCTGCACTATTTACGTCTCTCTCAGCTGTTAGAAGGCACCAGGGTAAAGATGATAAATCCTGATTGACAGCTTGCCAGTCGACCTTTCTCCAAAGAGGGAAAGCTTTCTTCTCGGCGGGTGGGCAGTTTTTATGTCTGCTAGCTAGGACAGGGAGGGTAGCTTCTATTGAACTATGATCAGTGTTTAGGATATTTCTTCCAACGGTCATGGTGACATTACGCAGGGTTGAAAATATGAGGTCCAGTGTTTCGGATTTCCTTGTTGGGTGCAGGTTGAACTGTTTCAGATGTAGACCATTTATAAAATTTGATAAGATGAAAGTATCTATTGGGGGAGTGTGTATGGTACCATTGTCTATTGATGTCCAGGAGATATGGGAGTTAAAATCACCTAGTAACACTATTTCATTTTCTTGGTTGAGGGCAAGAACTGTAGAGTTGAAACATTCTTCTAAGGTGTCAATTTTGCTGGTAGGTGGGCGGTAGAAGCAACCTACGAGTAAATTCTTCCTTTTTGGGATATTAATCTCAACCCATATTATTTCCCAGGAAGTTTCTAAATCAGGCCGATGTTTTGCCTTCAATTTGTTATGAACTGCAATTGCAACTCCACCACCCCTAGAAGACCTATCGCGCCGAAACACATTGAATTCAGATGAAAACGGAAGTTCCCCACATTATACGAAGTCTGACAACCATGTTTCTGAGAGGCAGAGGATATCAAATTGATTAACTTCCGTTACATTTGCTAAGCAGTCGGTTAGTTTGTTTTTGATGCTCTGTGCGTTTTCATAGTAGAGGTTAAGGGGTCATGGGTTTAAATGTATGTCACCTGATAACAGCAGCAGTATCAAGCCAACTGCACTGGAGGAAGCACGGCAACGCTGCACCGGTCCACGAGGTACGGCGGGAACATGGCGGGGCACTGGGACACCACAAGCCGCCGCGGTCGAGAAAGTAAAATGTCTTTCGGCACAGCACCACTGAACTTCTTGATCACTTGATCACACGACACATCACTACGGTCGGAAATGTTTTCTGACACAGCTGCACACCATATAGCACACTTGAACAGGCAAAATACCACTAAATTACAGTAATATGCCAGAGCTGCTGAAACACGAGGTCTGTCACTTGCCGCCATCTTGACAACGATCAAAACAATAAAGAAATTTAAGGCAGCATGCCAGGATTACCTGTTGAATACTGCTGACTGTCTCGTGTAAATGACGATAGATGGTAGGATGTAATGACTGAGCTAGGATAATATTTAGTCGAGGATATTATAGGAAGGTTGGTGACATTGTGATTATTCATATGCCTAAATTCATTAATTAATATTAGTATTAAGAGAATACATTTTCTGTTAATTGAACATCATAATAAGTTATTTATTTTATTCCATGAAATTGTTTCATACACACCGGTACCATATTGCATGGTTAACGGTAAGAGAGGGCCACGAGCCCTAACTTCACCACTACTAAAGACATAAAATAAAATAAGGTGATATGCTCAGTATATTAATAAGATACTGTGTGGATTCTTCTAATATAGAGAATGAACATTTTCACTATAATCTGTGCCCTTGAATCCTTACACAACATGTCTCAGTGCAGTGGCATCAATGTCTTTTAGCCATGCCATGCTGCCGAAGTGAGAATCATTGTTCATCCCCCATTAGCGATAATATCAATTCCGGAATCAGCATTTCTGTTCTTCATTCTCGCCAACGAGAACAATCAGAACTGAGGAACTAATTTCAGCTATGATGAACAAGGAAAAACACCAAACTACTGGAGATGCTGTTCAAAGAAACTGAAAATAAGATGCTGGTCATATCTACTTGTTTTATTGGTGTCTGTTTTCAAATTGGTAATACAATTTCTACGATAATTCATACTTGCAAACAACTGAAATGAGAGGGAGAGCACAGTTGTGCAGGTACATCTATTAAGTAACTACACCCTGGGATAATCCTAGGGAAGGAGTGAAAGAGCAAGCAAGTAAAAATAAAAATTTCAGAAGAGCCAACTGAAAACAAGACCTACAGTTATAAGGAAAGAATATTACACTTCACTTGTTTCTATTGAAAAGTTGTTTTACTGAATTCACTTTTTTCCACAAGTTAAAAAAATTGCACCTTCATCCACAATACCCAAATTCCACATATTTTTTAACAGAGATATTCTTTCTGCGTGTTGCCTGAGCAGTATTGATGCAAATTTTAAGAAATACTGTACTGTGATGTCACTTGAATTAATCACTATTAGGCTATGCTCGCTCACTCTAACTCAAATATGCAGTTAAAAATATCGGATTTGAAACGAGTACATGCCTGCCAACCTTTCAAACTGAAAAATCTGGAGATTTTGAAGACTGTCGATGTCGAATCATATTTCTTCGCCATAGCATATTACCGAGGAACCTACAAAATAACTCAGATCGAAAAATCACAATAGCCTACCAGCATATTAAAGCAAACATCTAAAATATACACAAATAATTTCACGAGTTGAACAGAGAGAATATTTCGCAGCCTATAGCCTAACTACCTCTCACCCAAAGGCTATTATGAAAACTTCTAGGAACACACGCTGAATTAACCATAGACTATTTCAGACAAAGAGATATTTAAATACAACTAAGCGGGATGCGTAGTTCATCATCATAATCATCATCATCTTGCACAGTTTCCAGCCACTGGCCGGGTCTGTTTGTAACACAAGCCTCTCCAACGTCTTCTGTTTTCCCACCATCTCTTAGCCTCCACCCTTGTCCAGTCTTCTCCTCTCTTCACGCTTTCCTCCAGCCCCTTTAGCCACCTGTCTCTCTGTCTTCCTCTCGGTCTCTTTCCTTTCATGGGCCGATAACCCAGATGTTAGGCCCCTTAAAACAACAATCATCATCATCTTTCCTTTCCACTTCGTCTCGTGTATCCTCCTGGGTATCCTCTTCTCCTCCATTCGTTTTACATGTCCATACCAGGATAGGGACATAGTACGCCCGATATATGACCTTTTTGCTATTCTGAGGGACATCCTTGCTCCATATCATGCTTCTCACACTCCTCCAGAATGCTTCTGCTTGTCTCACCCCAGTCATTTATTTCTCTATCATTTCTTCCATTATCTTGTATCAGGCTTCCCAGATACTTGAAACTCTCCACTTTCTTCAGCTGTTCCCCACCAAATGTTATTCATGTTGTGGTTCTTTCCTTCTTCCTTGTTGTGATCACCATCTCACTCTTATTTATGCTAAATTTCATCCCATATCCTTGTATTATTCCTTCCCACACATCCAACTGCTCCTGTACTTCCTCCTCCTTGTTTCCCCAAATCATCAAATCATCTGCAAACACCATTGCTTTTCATCTTTCGTTGCCCAATTACTTGTGCCACTCGGGTCATTATGTCATCCCTCACCACAATGAAAAGTAACGGTGACAGTGCACTTCCTTGTTTCAGGCCGTTTCTCTGTTCCAACCAGTCTGATCTCTCTCCTCCCATTTTCACACAGCTCACGCTTCCCGTGTGCATCTCCTTTATCCTCCGTATAGTCCATTTTTCTACTCCTCTATCCTTCAGGGACTTCCATACTTTGTTTCTGCATACACTGTCATATGCTTTCTCAATGTCCAGGAAGGCCATCAGTAGATCTGTTCCATACTCATAGTGCTGTTCTTGTAGCTGCCTTACAGCAAAAATCAAATCCACTGTGGACCTTCCTGCTCTGAAGCTATTTGTTCCTCCCTCCTTCTATCCTTGTCCTAATTCTCTTTTCCAAAACTTTCTCAAACACCTTTACACAATGACTCATCAGTGTTATTCCCCGATAGTTAATGCATTATGTTCTACTACCTTTCTTGAAGATAGGGACAATTATTCCTTTTTCCAGTCCTCTGGGGACTTCCTTTCCTTCCATGCTGTCTTCGTCACTCGGTACAAACACTGTATCCCCACCTCTCCTGCTGCTCTCACCATCTCCACGCTCAACTCATCCACACCCGGTGCCTTCCCTCCTTTCATCTTCCTCACTGCATCTTCCACTTCTTTTCATGTTAAGTCCTTTTCTGTTTGCAGTCCATCTTCCTCTTCCCCGATTTCTTCCTCCTCGCCTTAGTTTCCATTTGGGTTCAGAAGTTCTTCAAATTATTCTTTCCACATTTTCTTCAGTTCTTCCCTATTTTCTATCTCTTGTCCCCTTTTGTTCACCATTCTAACATAATCCGTCAGATCCTTCCGCCTCTTATTTTTTACCATCCCATACAGGACCATTTTTGAACCTTCACTCTCCTCCATCATCTTTGTCCACTCTTCCTTCCTCTTTCTTCTCTCCTCAGCCACTACTCTCTTTGCCTCCTTTCTTTCCTGGTGCTCTTCCCTTGCCTCTACCATCCTATTTTGGTACCACCTCCAGGCTCTATTCTTTTCCCTTACTATATCGTTTGTCTTCTCATTCCACCATGGTGTTTCCTTCCACCTCTTCTTAATACTTGTCCTCCCACATACTGCTTCTACCGCACCTACTAGTGTCTTCTTAAATCTAGCCCACTCCTCTTCCACCCCTCTTTCTTCATCTGTTGGAATTCCTTCCTTTACCATTTTGAGGTACTCAACCCTTCCATCTCCTTTCAGTTCCCATATCATTATACGTCTTTCCTGGTTTTCTGTCCCTTTCCCCTCAGTCCCTCTCAGGTTCATTACCAGCAATCGATGGTCGCTATCCAAGTCCTCCGATGGTATTACCTTGATGTCTGTGATGTTCTTATTTAATTCTCTCTCATACAGGATATTGCCAACCACCAACTTCCTGGTCAAGTCATCACTGTACCATGTGATTGTGTGGCTCTCTCTTTTATTGAACCAGGAGTTCCCAACTAGCAGTCTAGTTATGGATAATTACCTATAAATTACCAATCTACTTTATTATGTCCACTGTACAACACAACTTACTTTGCTTGAGGTGATAACTCCTCTTCAGGGACACGTTTCAGACTTCCAAGCAGTTAAAAGATGCGTTAAAATATGCATGTGACCATCACCAAGAAGGTGAATATTTTAGACTGTAAATTTACTGAAATAGGCTGAAGTTGGGTCTGCTTGGAAGTCCGAAACATGTTCCTGAAGAGGAATTTAGCACCTCAAGCAAAGTAAGTTGTGTTGTACAGTGGACATAATACGTAAAGTAGATATACTTTATATACTTTATAGTATATCAACACAGAAATCGATTATAAAAGACAGTAATAAATTACCAACACGAAGCAAAACTGCGGCATTGAAACACACTTCAACACACTTAAAATGGACTGAAGTTTGTCATCTTGCACTTTTAGTACCGTACTAAATAACATGCAAGATTTTTGAAAATTCGGGAGGTTTAATATGTTATGCGGGAGGGCAGGAGAAATGGTGTAAAATCGAGAGAGTTGGCAGGTATGTGATTAGATCCATGAAGAACTAAATAGCCTATTTTCATATATCCTACTGGTCTTTTCCATTAAAAACTCCCCTGGCTATTAAAAGGATTTTCCATGTGATGTATACTAAATAGCTATTGATAAACCATTAAATTGAGAAAGTATGTGCTAGAATATATAACTAGGGACCCTGATTTATGGTGATATAACAGGCTCCAAAGCGGTGAAATAAAATTGTTGAAAGTGGTGAAATAAAATAAGTAAGGGTTGAGAGTGCTTAATAACTGTGTGTACGGTACATGGATTTGGTTAAATAATGACCAATATGCCAACATTTGAAGGAATAAACAATTTTCTGTGGTCAAAAAAGAACCTAACATTTACTTCAACAAATTCTCTTCACGACTCCTTTTCTCACTATTTCAGGACGCAGATTTGTACGCCTATTTGAGTAGGCAGAAAGCTTCTTTCACTGCAATTAAGTACAAGTTTTTCGGGCTTGTAGGCCGTGGTCCAGACAGGATATCTCCCGACGTTTCATCGGAAACTGCGTCCGGCATTTTCAAGGGTTCCGCTCCTTTCCTTGGTCAGCAGTGGAATGAGGAAGAGGCTTGAAATAACGGGTAACGGTTTGAAGTGGGGTATTGTTGCTTGAATATGACTGTTGGTTGGGTGGATCTTGGCGATGAATTCATGGCTGGAAGGCAGTTTGGATCATCAATTTAACATAGTGAGCCGAGCGTTCTCTGCGCAGTCCGGCTAGATCGTCTGGTCTCGCGTACACGTTGTGGTGTGTGCTCCGGCTTCGGCGACCAAACTTGTGAGGGTCAGGTGTTCCCTGGGCGATTGCCAGGCTGTAGCGGGAAGGTTCTTCAGGTTGACGTGTGTGTGATATCTTGGCCTGGGTGTTCCTAAGGGCCGGGATCCATGTATTACGCACACGTTCAATTGTGACACATATATGTGCGTAATATTTCTTATGAAGTTTCACAGAGCTCGGATGAAAAGTCTTGAGAAAATTGCATTTAAAAATTTTAATTTCACGTCGCCGCCATGTTGGAATTGTGCTCATCAGGTCATTGAAAGTCCCATAGGTGAACTTACGTTAATAGTCTTTATCAACATACAAAAGTTTACTTTGAGTGAAGTTATAGATTTGTAGATATCGGGAACAGTCTAAATATTTTGGATGGCCACCATGTTGGATTGTTATACAGTATAAGTAGGCCATAGAGTTATGTACCATTAGATGAAGATTATTACATAGGTTCATTATTCAAACATTGGCTTTGTTTGCACGATAAATAAAAACTTAATTTTAAAATTTCTCATAGCAGCCATCTTGAGCCTGAGGTTATGAAAACAATTGAAATGAATTAGATGACAGTGGATTAAAATTTGTATAAGCATTTAGCGAACCAAGTTTCACTGCGTTTGTATGGTTAAATTGAGAGAAAAGTCCATTAAAATAGTTAAATTTTGCATTGCTGCCCTGTTGGATTTGTGCACATCAGATTATTGGAAGTCCCATAAGTGAACTTAGGTTAATAGCCTTTATCAACATAAAAATATTCAGTTTGATTTCTGTAATAGATTCGTAGTTATTGAGAACTGTCTAAATATTTCCGATGGCCGCCATAATGGGTTATATAAGTAGGTCATACAGTTATGAACCGTTAGATGAGATTACTGCCGTTAGATGAAGATTACTCCGAAGGTTCATTATGCAAACTTTCATTTCAATCAGATGATTACTACACAAGTAATAAAAACTTAATTTAAAATTTTGCAAAACCGCCATCTTGAGGTTATGTAAACAATTGAATTATAATGGATACCAGTGGATTAAAATTTGTATGAACAATTACTATACCAAGTTTCACTGCGTTCGGATGGTTAAGTCGCAAGAAAAGTCAATTTAATAAATATTTCAACTTCGCTTGGCCGCCTTGTTGGTTTTGTACTGTACAGGTTTTTGAAAGTCAAAAAGGTGAACATCTAGTAGTGCCCTATTATCACGGTACAAAATTTAAGGGTGATATTGGTAACTTTTGCGGAGACAATGCCAGTGAAATATTTTGCACGGCTGCCATGTTGGATTGGTGAAACATATTAAAATTTGAAAGGCTCAGTCAAGATAATAGTATGTACTTACTACTGTGTTTCATTGAAATCACATACGAGGGAACGGTACGATGTCAGACTGCGAATTTTGATTTTAATTTTACCTAGTCGTGAAGGTCTTTTTATGCTGAAACAGGTAGTAGAGGTCCTTTTTAAGGGGGCATTTGGGAGCTCCAAGTTGGCGGTGCGCGCTCTGAATTTTACAGTACATGCCGGCACACGTCATAGCGCACAACCACTGGCTGTCTCCCCTCGTTTGGTTCTCCACTATCCTCCACCACATTACAGCTGCCTGCAGAGGTTGTGTATATGGGTCGGTGAATCCTATTCTATACGGTCAAGTTCTCCACAAATGATGGCTATTCCACAAACAGGCGATCGCATTGGAGTCTTTGCGTTGTAATGACCACTTGCAACATTATTGCAACTCTTATTAATGCCTACGGTGTTAATATTCAGGAAGCTGCAGAGCTTTCTGATAAAGAGCAAATAATATACATACAAATAAAGACAACGTTTGATGCAATTCAGAGGACAAATGCGAACTTATTCAGGAGAAAGAAGCCTCCTTCGTTGATTCAGAAGACTACAATGGCGTTGAGAAGGGGACACCATCACCAAAAAAACGACGTAAACAAGGAGATGAGTTTAACGAAGAGAACATGTCGTGTGATGGCCGAGGAAGACCCTGTAAGTCAGTGGAAGATTATGATTCCGAGTTTTTGTTGGACATGTTTCAAACAATAAAGTAACGAGGACACATGTACGCTGTACGGAAGTATAAGAAGACTCGGCGACAAATTTACGGAATCGTCAACCACGTTGAACACGATGGAGAAATTAGGAAATGTGCAATGGTTCGAGCTTATGTGAAGGAAGAGTTCACCAAGGCAAGGATGCATTATTTATATGTCATAAAATCAGACATTGAGTGTTGGTTTGGTGAGGGTAGAGAGTTGTTTTGCCCCTAACACTCTTTCCAGAGCGACTCCTACTTGATAACCCTTAAAAGTCGTTTGAAAATTTTGTTCCAAATGGTAACCAAACTCGTTGGTAAAACGTTTATAACAGACGAAGAAGTACGACATGAAGAGGCTAAAATGTTTGTAAAATTCATTAATGAATTGCAAGATGAGGAAGAGAAAGAGATCCTGGATGCCAATATATGGAATTCGGACCAGTCCCGATTCGAGTACGAATGGCAACACAGAAGTTATGATTTTC
Source organism: Meconema thalassinum (assembly GCA_946902985.2). Classification (NCBI taxonomy): domain Eukaryota; kingdom Metazoa; phylum Arthropoda; class Insecta; order Orthoptera; family Tettigoniidae; genus Meconema; species Meconema thalassinum. The sequence goes on along the minus strand of OX336389.2, from coordinate 880,650,932 downwards.
GTGGTGTGTTCCGCGTGTTTGCCGAAATAGTTTTACGCACTCCCACACAGTGCAATATCACATCTCTAAAGCCGGAGAAATGGGACATATGTTCTTGATCGTTTTCCTAGAAATTAATGGTAAGTTTGGTCCTAGGGTACAAGGAAGTATCTATGCCTACGTGGATGTCTTTAAATATGACGTCATTCATTGTTCATCTTCTGGGAAAATGGGTAAAGGGCATGTACGTGCCTGGATCCAAAATGTTTTCCATCCGCAATTACAGGACGACACACAAAATCTTCTTCTCCTAGATTCATTCAGTGGCCAGGGCAAAAATTCACAAATTAAATCTCTGACGAACAAACATGTACAAATTGAATACATTCCGATAGGAACTACGTATCTTTGCCAGCTGTGTGATCTTTGACTCTTCCGACAACTAAAATGTTTAGTCCATCGAATGGAAAACATTTGCCGAGTAAGGAATTTATACGGTCTGTCAAAATTAAAACCCAAGAACAGACTTTTCATTATAACTAGCCAAATGCTAGCGCATAACCAATTACAAGCTGATTATTTTGTACCAATGCTGAAATATGCTTGGAAAGTGAGTGGTTATTCCATTACTGACTATATACTACAATTTCATACTGTCTCGCAAACTAATTCTCATAATTTGACTGATAAAAAGTGTGCTGGAAATGATTGCACCAATTTTTCTTTTATAAGGTGTGCACATTGCTTTCTTGTGTTTTGTTATTCATATTAAAGAAACAACTGTAGGCATCCATATCTAGGGAGGGGGATAGTGGAGAACCGAACGAGGGGAGAGGGTAGGCGAGGCTAGACAGCCGCCGGCTGTGCGTGCTGGTGTACCGGCATGTACTGTACAATTCAGAGCGCGCACCACCAACTTGGAGCTCCCCAATGCCCCCTTAAAAAGGACTAGCGAAAAATTAGACCACCACCTGTTTCAGCGTAAAAAAGACCTTCAAGACTACGTAAAATTAAAATCAAAATTCGCCGTCCGACTTTGTATCGTTCCCTCGATAGGCCGTTTAAATGTTATCAGGGACACACATCCTCCTGCAGCTACACCTGGTGTGCCATAAGTTTGCATATGGCAGTGACCTTCAACAGGTTCTGTTGGTCCTGAAGAATCGGACACACAGAGGACATTGTACAAAAAGTGATCTTAGTAGTATGTACTTAACGAGTTTCATTGAAATCGCTTTGGCCATTTAGATTTTATTAGGGGGACACACAGACATAAGGTGATCTCATAAGCCACTTTTTCAAAAATGAAAGAAGGATAACATTAAGATTTCTGGAACCCTTAAAAAACTAGGTCCTCACATATTCCTAGTACAACCACAACCCTTTTAGTACTTGGATAATTGCAATAGCCTAGAACTTAAAAGGGATCGTAAATAATAGCCGAAAAGTACAATGTCCTCCGTGTGTCCGATTCTTCAGGACCAACAGAACCTGTTGAATGTCACTGCCATATGCAAACATATGGCACACCAAGTGTAGCTGCAGGAGGATATGTTACAGTGCCCTGTACGATGTGTGTGATTGTTAATCTCATGATCAGAAGCCACAGAACCTCTTTCTTTGTGTGGAATCCGAACCACTGGATTATGGATCAGACTTTTAACCTAAGAAATCCTACATGCTTAACAGGAAATCGAATCTGGTCTCCCCCGGGGGAAGGCAAGCAGTTTCACTACTGAGCCACAACTACCTCCATAGTGAGGAAGGCAGAGGATGAGTGTCAAGAATGGATAACGACCATTTAACGACTTGAGAAGGAACATTTACACACCACCATTGGGAAACCTGCCAACAGTTCAACGATTCCAGTTCAACCATTTACATCAAACAGGGAAAGATTTAAAAAAATTATAAATAAAATGTATTTTAAAAAAATACAATTAGGCTACCGCAGGAACTGATGTGAGCATGTCAAATAGCAGCGAGTTGACACACGAGATAACCCACTGGTTCATCAGCAGAATGAGCACCTATTCATATTGTGACGAATTAAGAAAAGTAGTGGTTATTAATTCGTATTAGATACTTGGGACATCTTTTGTTATCAAATGCAAAGAAAAGTGGATTTTGTTAAGTGGACAGTGATTGAACTTTAGTGGAACTCCCGAACACTTTCCAAACCCAATTTTGACATGACGTCATACAAAGTTTTGTTGCTAGTGTGGAGGACAGCACAGGTGTAAATTAGTTTGTTTACTGTTAGTTTACACATATTTCACAGTTCTCTTGGGGATGTAGTCCCATTGAGCAAATCAATCAACTGCTAGAACGTGTATTGCAGCCAATGACCTACGAGCCACATGGCAGCTGTTATGGACCACATGTTTTCCATCATGTGGACAACTGTTATAAACTATCAAAACCATGAAAAATATCTATTCTGCTAGCTATATCAGTTGAATGAACATCTTTTAAAACATTTCTCTTTGACATTTTATCCTATTATAAATGTTGTCAAGTTGAATACAACAACGGTTACTGCAATCCGAATAGCATTGGATGGCGCATTTTTTACAGCCGAGGAATTAGATAAGGATGAACATCATCACAAATATCACGTGGCTAATTTCTAAGGCCCTTTTCTTTGATGGGGTTTCAAGATTCTGAATTTCTTCTTCCGAACCCTGCATAAATTAAAATATCGCCCCTTAATGTACGGTATACACGGCAAGAATTTACGGAATAATTTTAGGCCTACTTTTCTGCACAATCACGTGGGAAAATAATTTATCAGTCCACTGTTCTTAAGGAAATGTTCTGAAGTTCTACTGCCTTTATTTGATAGAACACTTCACAAGGAATTCTCAAAATCCTAGTCCCTACAACATTAATTGTTTTAATACTGATGATTCATGAGAGGGCTTGTTGATGATCCAGCAAACTCCATGAATATCAGAATCCATGACCATATAAATAGAACAAAAGAGGAATAACGCCCTACACAGGTAACAGCCACCCCTCAAAAAAGAAAACCAATATACACATAAAAACATAAAAATCCAGTGTGAACAAGATGATTTAAGCAAAATTTACGATAAACCCAATTCGTAAACATACATTGATGTTGGAATATTAATAAATATTCTCAGATTCCTTTTCGGAAATATAATTATATTTTATATTTATAAACTCGCTACTCGCACGGACGCAATAACACAGTGAAGCGACCGCTAACAACCGCACACTCACGCCAAGTCCACATCGGTTTCTCAGTGTGTAAACGGAGTCTTAGAACACTGGTTTTTAGAAAAACTGGCAACATTAGCTGTCAAATAAGTTCCAAGTTACAGTAAATGAAATCTTAGTTCTCTCCTCATGGTGAAATCACTGCCGCTAACATAATGTACCTGAAGTTGGAAATGGGAAACCACAAAAACCATTTCAAGGGTGACCAACAATGTGGTTCAAATCCATTCATACCAATGATCTGTGATGGAATTTAAACCTACAACCTTGGATACAAAAACCAAGAACCATCCCAATTGAAGTCTAAATGCCGACAGCCAAATCAGCAATTAGGTGTAGTTTGCAACCATTGCTGCAAAGCCACATTCAGAGGCATTGATCCCTCAAATGAGTTATACTCACCACACCAAACAACCACCCCACTACTTCAGCTCAGAAAGAGAATTAATACCATGTGGAAACATATACACCGTACCACAAAGGTATCAATGAGCTCGCAATCAATTTTCGAAAAAAGCAGGTAACTTACCCGTATGTTCATCAGGAGCAATTTCCTCCTTAGCCAGGTATTCGAACACGTCTGGAGAGTTGTCCAGGATTTCTGCAAGAATGTTCATCTCATCTGTTTGGAGAAGAAAACAATGTATGAGCAAGAAACTACAGTTTGAACAAGATTGATTGGTCTCTGTTAGCAAACAAGCTACTCAGCAGAATTCTGATCTCTTTTTCAAAATGCAGAAAATTCAAATCTGAATGTGCAATAATATATCCTTAAAAGAAAAACTTCAACGGTTTCTTCCATCAAACTGCAGATAATTAGACAGAGTTGGGTAAATTGCTTTCTAAAAGTAACTAATTTACAATTACCATTCCTAATAGAAATGGGAGTTACAGTTACTCATCATGAAAAGTATCAGTGCAACAGTTACAATTGCATGACGTAAAAGCCTGTTACTTATACACTTACTGTGGTATAAAATTAATCATTTTCTACATTATTAGAGGCAGAACACCCCATTCCAAAACAAAAAGTAGAAAATGTAAGTCGAAGCTTTCTCATAGCAGGAAATTAGCAGATAACAAGGAATCCACCTAGGTTAGCATGTACTGAAAAATAATTTACATTATGGATCTCATGCTTATTTTTGGATCACTCGCTCATATTTGGAAAGAGGAAGCCAGGAGAAAAGCAAGTAGCACACCATACTAGAAATGTGGAAGTGTTCAGTGCAGCTTAATATCAACTGTCTAGTGCAGTCCTCCAGAACCAAAATAGTATAATGGAGACTGCATTACCAGCTCAATAGCTTTGTGGGCTATGGGGCGAAATATCGAAATATGCAATGACATAATGATATGATTTGTAGTTTGTTCTCCGCTTCTACAGCATGGCTTCTTTGATCTCATGGCTAATTACAATCATTAGGAAGAGTGTAGTTGTTCGTATCTGCAATATTTTGAGACTTTATTTATATTGTGTTTAACTTAGAATCAAGATACAGTATATACAGACTTTGTTTACGCATGTTTTTGTTAAATTTTTACTATTTCCCTGTGACTGTTAGGTTCTGTCGAGTGATAAATTATTGTCCAGTGACATTACCATTGGTCCATAATGGGTAAGGCTCCGCTAGTAACAGACCCTAGTTGTAGACCACGACACCCTCCATGGTTATTGGGTGCAACGAGCAAATGGGAGTGCTTAATTGAATTTTACAACACCGATAAAAATTAGGTCTTTCCTTTGGTAAAGGTGTCCTCCCAAAAACCTCTACTCCCCATGCACAACACTCATAATCAAGTACGAAAACGTGGTGTTATCCGATGATTAAAATTAAAATTCACCAGTTGGCCCAACAAGTGGAAGAAGCAAATTTAAACGACTGTGAAAAAGCTGAAGTGTTGTCGCTCCATGCTGGGACGAACGATTTAAAGAAAAAGGCTACAGCTGATATCATATCAAATAAAGCAGAAAAGTTAAAAGCAAGTTAAGGAATGCGATAATATTATAATGAGAGGCATCTTGCGACGGGCTGTTTACGACTGCATGGACTAGGATTAGTGTACGTAGACTGCCGGCCGTGACTTTGCCAGAGACCTAACCTAACCCCGTGGCACTACGGCCCATGAAGGGCCTAGGCCTACCAAGCGACCGCTGCCCAGCCATTTGGCCTGCAGATATTGGGGCGACACGTGGTCAGCGCATCGGAACCCCTCGGCCCTTACTCTTGGTTTTCGTGACCGGGGCGCTGCCTCACTGTCAGACAGCTACTCAATTGTCCTCACGAGGCTGAGTGCACCCCGTTCCAGCCCTCGCGTCAGTTTCTAAAATCCCTGACGGAGCCGGGATACGAACCTGGGGCCTCCGGGTGAGAGGCAGGCGCGCTACCCCTACACCACGGGGCCGGCCGTTGCCCGAGACAGGCTGCATTAATATCGATGGGGCACTTTTAACCTAGGAAACCTACATGACAGGGTGATCGGTTCATGACGGCTTTCGTGAGGAGACGCTGGTCCAGTGGTAGCCAGCCAACAGGAACGGAAGGAGTTATTTCGGGATATTTGCTGCAGAGGTATAACACAGATTATTGCATGTTAATTGCCAAAGTTTAGGAAATAAATTAACTGAATATTGGTATCTTGTAGAGACGTATTCTCCAGGCATTTTCATTGCTACAGAGTCTTGGTTAGATGAGGATATCGATAGTAACAAATAATTCAAGGAGACCTACTGTACGTATGTGCAGACTGTATCAGGGATGGCGAGGTGGTGGGCTATTTATTTGTGTGCACAATAATACAGCTACTTTCTTCATGTCGGCCGATAGGGATTATGAAAAGTTGGTATGCATACAAATCTCTGATAAAGGAAATAAATTCCCCCTTCAGATGATAGGGACGTACAGATCTCCGAAAGATAACTTTTTGCTTCTCGACACCCTTTATGATAAAACTTGTAGGAGTAATGCTATGAAAAAAAGAGCATAATTGCTGGAGATTTAAACCACCCCAAAGTACAATGGTCTGGTGAATAAACTAGCAGTCAAGCATCAGAGCGCTGCAAACAAATTTTTAAGGGGAGGGGGGATTTTCACTAGTTGACTTCCCTACTAGAAACAATAATACCTTAACCCAAGAAGTGCCATGGATCGCTAAAAGTGGCTCACTGCGCCTTCCTGTGGTGCCAGGATCGCTTTTTGAGATACTGAGTAGAAGTGTGTTTTCTTGACTGTTATGCCATCTGTTGGTGAAACATTAGAACTACATAAACTTGAATGTCTATAGTTCACGCATATCACCACTATTGTCGCTTTTGGTAGTATTTGTTGGAGTTTTATGTCTACAAAAATCTAGTATCTAGTAAGGTAAATGCACTAATGGTCGTCATGTTAAGGGAGATTTAGACAAGAAATCATATACACCGTACACATTTTGGTAAATTTAATCAACAAAAGCACTGTACCTAACCTCAAACTCTACTCAAACACTAGGAAAGACCAAATATCAAAGATATTCGTTTTAGGAAAAATGACGTATTTTTTAAAAAAGTGAGTTTTTGCGCCAGTGTTCGGCACAATGTATTTGGATTTTTCCTATATTCGTCACCCGTTTGCACCAATTGCCGTCACATTGTTAATTTTCCTTGTCTGCTGTTTATAATGCATTTCTGTCAATTGTTGCGTAATACACCGATTTATCGACTTGGAGGCTAACATTTACGAATAAAACGGTACCAGTAATTATGCTTTTTAATAAAAATGGAATATTAAAAAAAAGACGGCAACGGGAAGCGGGATTGGTGGGTAGAACACATACGAGCAGGAAAATATCGTAATTCTGCTCCAAAAAAGTGAGACCACGGCATAACAGCCCGGAAAATGACCATTCGCCGAGGCCTAACACCGATTGTTGCCATAAAAACCCTCTGAATTCGCCACTCATGTACATTTTTCTTCCAGGCAGTCTTTAGTAGCTTAAAAACCCCTACATCCGTGGGTTGAAGTACGTGTGTGACATTAGGTAGTAAAGCAACCAAAACAATTCCATGATCCTCACAAAATTTACTAGTATGTATGGTCAAGTGTGAGAAGTGCCCGTCTATGAATAATGTCAGGGAGAGGAATCTCCTTCTCAACCAACCCAGGATGAAATTTGTTCCTGAGAAATTCGTAAAACACTTCCCCCCCGTCATTCACCCGTTTGGCGATTTGCCAATGCCCCAGTGTGCTGGCATTGAGGCAATAATGATGTCTTGCGGCAGACGTTCATACTTGAACACTACAAGGGAAGGAGAAATATCACCGTGGCCATTGCCTGTTAGAAGTACAGTCAAGCATTCTTTCTCATCCGAATTCACTTGCTGATATATTGTCTTGTAACCCCTGTTCGCCAGCACTTTGTTACCTTTCGGATTGAGAAAGAAAACCGTCTCATCAGCGTTGAACAGTCGCCGAGGGTCTGACAAAATAGACTGGAAGTAGTTTTCCACTGAATAGCTGTAGACTTCTGAAACCCAGGTTTTATTTTGATGTTCTGTAATTGCAGCACGGCTTACTGTCAAATTTTGAGGGGTTCGTAAAAGATAGACCTGGATTTCTTTTTATGAAAGATGCACACCATTTCCTTCCTGGCGGCCATCTTTGAAAGGAAAGTCCCTCTTCAATTCTTGTGTAAGGCACTGGACGCTTTTGCAAATCGTCCTTTGTTACTTGGACCCCGCTTTTAGTAGTGAGATTACCCATTGAACTAGCATAGCCTCAGCTTCCTTTGTTAAAATGGAACTTAGCCCCATTTTCCTCTCTCTAGGAGATTTTCCTTTAATTTTGTCCGAGGGGGTGTTTCTCGGAACATCATTCCTCTCCGCGGCCTTTTTAATACTCATGCCGTCCTCCACAACGGCCTTAATAGCAGCTTCCATTTGCTCAATATCATAATTCAGAACTGTGCGTTTCGACATATTGCCTGGGGCAGATGACCTTGTGGTTCCGCCCCTTAAAACAACATATCTAACATATTGCCTGAAAGCAAAGATTTAGTCTTAGAATAATATATTATTTATCATCTCAATAAAAATAAAAATAAAAACAAGAAGTTCCGTGACGAACTAAAGAGCCTACTTTTCTTAAAATTTAAGATTCATGCCAATGATTAATCTATATGGATCTATCTAGAATAATGATGAAATTAAGTTGGTAATATCGAAATTTCTAATTAGTTCGAAATACTGTATACCTGGCATAATGTAGCCAAATAGAGAACTACAGTTGGCAGCCCTGGTGACTGAATATATTCTTAGCTCCATCTCTTAAGGTACAGAATACAAAATTTGATTGAAGTCCAATGGATAGCATGGACGTTACATGCAGTTAAACATTGGATCTAACAGCGCGCGTAAAATTATGTTGGCAACAATGACACACATGTCTTGGTCAGAAATAATCTGAAATAATATGATCTATTGTTGTGTCAATTTTGAATGAAATCCATTAGTTAGTATAGAAGTCACGTGAATTTTAAAATTGGACCTATCAGCAGGCTTAGAATCATGTTGGCAGCACTGGCGTAGGCCTATATTAGTTACTCCAAATTAATCTAGAATGCCAGGTACTAAACGTGTGCAAAGTTTAGAGCTATTGGCTTGCATACTTTCTGATATATTAGGGTAACAAAAATAGAGACAGTATTTATTAACAGTTGGCAGCCCTGGTTGCTCTCAAGAATCGGCATAGTCATATCTGTTATGGTACATATAGCACATACGAAATTTGGTTGAAATCCAAATGATAGTATAGAAGATGCATGTATTTAAAGTTGGACCTCTCAGCAGGCTTAGAATCATGTTGGTAGCCCTGACGTATATAAGTTACTTCAAATTAATATATAATGTCAGGTACTATACGTGTGCATAGTTTAAAGCTGTCGGCTTGCATGCTTTCTAATATATGGGAATTTGGATTTTAAAAAATTGAGAGCATTTATTAACAGTTGGCAGCCCTGGTGGCTCTTAAGAATACGCTCAGTCATATCCGTTTATGTAAACATAGCACATACGAAATTTGGTTGAAATCCAATTGATAGTGTAGAAGTTATATGCATTTAAAATTTGAACCTATCAGCAGGCTTATAATCATTTTGGCAACACTGCCATGTATGGCCACTGGGAAATTAAACTGCAATATTATTATCTATGAAATGAAAATCCACAGCCTGCTTCCAGTCTCCGACCGGGTCAGGAATGGAATGAATGAAGCCCCGATCTAGCGGCGAGGATATGGACTGTGCCGGCTGCCGAGGCCTGACGCACTCCTCTGGGGCAATGATTAAATGAATGACAGATGAAATGAAATGATAGTGGAGAGAGTTGCTGGAATGAAATTTTTGACAGGGAAAACCGGAGTACCCGGAGAAAAACCTGTCTGCCTCCGTTTTGTCCAGCACAGATCTCACATGGAGTGAACGGGATTTGAACCACGGACCCAGCGGTGAGAGGCCGGCGTGCTGCCGCCTAAGCCACGGAGGCTTAATATTATTATCTATACGTGTGCCAATTTTGAAATAGGTCCCATTCATACCTTCCAAGATATCCAACATTGAGCTCAAATTTCAATTGCGATTTTTCAGCAGTTGGTAGCACTGACATCATTTTCAAATATGGCCGTGAGATATTCATGTATAGATCTTTACTTCTACCAATTTTTTTTTTCGATTGCTGCAGCCGTTTAGGGGTTGATAGGGGGGGGGGGACACACACACAGCCAGACAGACAGACAGACAGACAGACACACATTTGCCCGATCTCATAAGTCTACTTTTTCCTCATTTTTGCAAAATGTGAAAAGTAGGCTAAAAATCCTCTGTAGCACACCTAGCCAAAAAAAAAAAAAACTAGGCCTACTGAGGTGCGGCCGTCAAGAAGAGAGACCTACGTAATAATAACAATATTCTGTAAATGTTTATTGGTTGCAAAACGTTAACACAAACATTAACATTATCGTGCACTAGTGTTCGCCACGAATGTGCTCGAAAGTTCGTCAGGTATGACGACTATTGGACACGATGATCAAATGATAATTTAATTAATACAGGGTACTTTAGAGCTACATTATAAGTATATTGCCGCTGTTAGTTAGGTCTTGCAAGGAGAAATGACAATGTGCCAGTTTTCGTCACAAATGACGAGCATTGGTAAAGTGCATTTTTTTAAATCCAGTGTTCGTCACCGGCATTTCTAACAAAACTAGGCACGTGAGCACGAAATAACAAATCACATATGTTACAGAAACAATTACCAACTATATCACGCACTTGTAACATTTTAAAATGTCGGAACATAACTCGCATGCACATAATTAACTCGCGCGCGTGCTTAGCACATGCGAGAAGCAAATGGCGCGTCAAGACAGCTCAGCTCACAGGAGATGTTTGACGCAGGGAATCACCTATTACATCGCACGCATGATTTCGCAAAGTTGCTCCTTATCGGCAAGGAAGGTATGACGCATCTCGTAAGATTTCGTGCGTTGAGAAAGACCTGTTGACATGCTTATTTTTTGTACTTATATACGAGAGTGACGAAGACTGGATCAGTGATGAAAACTGGTACAGTTACCTTACTGGTCATGTGACTGTAGTAAACAAACATGGCAGCATTTATTTAAACGTTTGTTTCCTCTGACTTACCGTTCCAAATTTATAGCAGAGCAAATGCAACGCTGCGTAGACATGGCTACTATTGTTACTGCGGAGAGAGCGGTGGGCATAGTTTAGACCGGGACCGGTGTGGGACAATTTTCACACTTCGGCAGACTATAACTTTGGAACGGGAAGTCGGAGGGAAAATTGTTTCAATAAATGTTGTAGACAATTTTGAGAGGAACAAATTTCTGATTCGCTCTTTTGTGAACAAAACATTTTTTCTAGGACAAAAAGTGAAAAAACACTTTTTTGGAAACTTTGCCCCCACCTAGCTTCTGCATTTCAAAACGTATGACATGACCTCAATGAGACAAATTGTAGGTGACAATGTCCTCTACAATTTTTGTTTCAAAAGCTTTTCTTTAAAATACGTCAATTCAGAGAAAAATGCTTTTCATTTTTTTTTGTTTTCCGACAAAATGATCGTGCAAATTATTCTGAAATTTAGAGTTAAGCTGTTCTTGTGCTTTTCTAACGATTTACTAAAAGCCAACCATAGCACGGTTTTTGGAACAAAAAAGAAGTTTCTTCTGTGTAGCTGTACTGTACTAATATTTTCTTGAAACTTTCAGTGTTATTTCAGTATTGTATGAGGAACATTTTGTTAGTTTCAGTTTTGTTTGTTATGACGACATTTGGCTCTCATGTAGTATCCGTTGCCAGTTTCGAAAGTGCGTTATTTTACATAGTAGCGCTCTGAAAATGGTTTGTTATCACTCTGCCACGTTATTAAAGCCATTTACCATTAACAAACACCGCGTAAACAGTTCCAAAATAAGGAAATTGTCAACATTAACTTTCAACTAATAAACTTAACAAAAAGCACGTCGCCATGTTTGCTGCCAACTTACCGATTGTACTACTAGGCAAAACCATTGGCCTGGATAAAGATTACTGATGCGTGACTACCCCCACTGTGCATGACAAAAACCAGGGGTGTTTATATTAGCCTTAACCTTTATTGGTCTAGGCGAAAACCATTGGTCTGGATGAAAATATTGGTCTGGAAACAATAATGTTGGCACTCTGAAAAAAATTCAGTAACACCCTCTAGCGATAAAATATTCAACTCCTGTATATTAGTGACATTGGCCATTTCTATAGAAAAATTTTCGCGATTTTAATGGCGGCGGGCAACGTATACCACACGAGTTCCTGACATATTTTTTTTTTGTGCAATTTCACTTCGAGTTTTCAGGATAACAAGAATTGAAACCATCAAAAAGTTTGCTTTCTATAAAGGACCTTTAGTTCTTATATTTTAATTCTTTATATGTCTTTTTTTTATCATGGAACAATTCTTTCTGATCAAAATGGTGCTTATATTGTTGATTTCTGATAATACTGACCGATTTTATAAAATATTTTCTAAACCACTACAATTTCAGCATTAACGCCCGGCACTAAGGAATATAGCATTGGCATGGTTAAATACATATCTCGTATGGCTTGTAGAGCTGTATAATAACTGTCTGAAAGTGCCAGGAATTAGTGACCATTCTGGGGTTGAATTAAATGTTAGATTTGGTGGCATTACAAAACTAGACTCTGATGTAGCAAAAAAATCATATTCCAATATCGCAGGGCAGATCAGGGCATATTTCAGGTGTATTTGAATGAGCTATTTGAAGGACGAGCATCGGGGGACATCGCATTAACTTTTTGAAAATTTTGAATCGCACTATTCATTAATTTTTCTCATTCAAATTACTGATCCTAAGGGCCGTTTTCACCAACACTTTACTAACAATTAGTTAATTCCTATTTAACTTAAATACGAGTATTAATGCACGATTATCGTTGATGCATTTTACGAGGCCATTCGGGTTCGCAATTACTTAAATAAGCTTTACTGCTCTCGCGCATGTGTAGACTCCGTTTCATCTTGGAGAGCCTGGCGGATAGATCACGAAGCGTCTAGCAGATTGTTGTGTGCAATGCTTCCTTGAGATTTTCTGGAACAATTATAAAACAAGGGAAATACAGAAGACCTTATTCGTGGAAAAAGCTTAAAATGATACGAACCAAGTATTTAGGAGAACTGGCAGTTGTGTGAATACGTAGCTTAATACGACACGCTCTCCCAGTTGCCTTCGTAGTGTAAGTGGTTACGGTGCAGACTCTGAATTTATTATGCAGAGCAGGAAGGAGTTCGAATCCCACTTTGGATATGCTTTTTGTTTTCATTTCATTCTTCTTTCTTGGTATTAAAACATAGTAAGTTATTGTGTGTGATCCTTTATAATTTCATTGTCATAAACATATAATATATTCATACGAATGAAAGTTCGTGTGAAACTCGGAAACAAACTGCCATTGTGAGATGCACAAGACACGGTTCAGCTGTTTCCCGCCACTATAACGATGCTTTAGAGAGTCGAGTGGCCAGATTTGGCCATTAAACGTAATTCCTTGTTAGTGGTAAGTTAACGAGCGCTTCTGTTTGATGAAATGCTTGTGCAAAGTTATGTTGTTTGAGTCTTCAGCCTTAGGACTGGTTTGATGCAGCATCCATGCCTCCCTGTCCTGAGCTAATCGTTTCATCTCTACATAGCTACCACACCCTACATCCAAGGCGTGGTTTTCATCATGAATTCCTTCCTCAAGACGGAGTCCATACCATTAAAAAATTCATTCAATTACTCAGGCGTGTCGGCCAAGATGACGATGTCATCAGCAAATCTCAGAGTTGAAATTATTTCTCCTTGAATCCTCATTCCCACTTCAAATTTATCTCTAATTTCCTTCATTGCTTGTTCAATGTAAAGATTGAAAAGTATGGGTGATAAGTTGCAGCCTTGCTTTACACCTTTTTGAATATCAGCTTTCCTCTCGTGTCCTTCAGCTCGAATGACTGCTGTCCGGTTTCTGTATACATCGTAGATCACCCTCCTATCCTTGTACATTATTCCAATCATTTTCGAAATGTCAAACAATTTAGCCCAATCTACGTTATCAAAAGCCTTTTCTAAGTCTATGTTCTCTTATCTTTCCTTATTCTACCTTCCAACATCGGCCTAAGACTTAGTACAGCTTCCCTTGTTCCTACATTTCTCCTGAAACCAAACTGGTCTTCACCCAACTCTGCTTCTATCTGGCTTTCCATCCTCTTGTAAATTATTCTAGACAGGATCTTTGAAGCATTAGTAATCAAGCTGATTGTACGGTTATCTTCACATCTGTCAGCTCCTGCTTTCTTTTGGTAAAGGGATGATAACATTCTTCTTGAAATGAGAGGGTACCTCACTTGTCTCATAAATCCTACACACCAAGTGAAATAACCTGATCAGACCATCATCACCTGCAAAGTTAAATAACCATTAATGATTAATTAAGAGGTAATTGACGTTGGTGAAAACGGCCCTAAGTATTATACATGATAAATCAGGAGTCTAATAGAGAAAATTTACAATAAAAGATATGATACTCACAATTATGTTGAAATTGAAGTCCTTATCGAGAGAGCTCGTCTTAAAAAATACATTTTACTTGATTCGGGAGGCGATGGGTAGAAAAATGTATACAGTTATGTTAGGAGAAGACGGGATATTCGAATAATTTGTCTATGATAATGTCTGCTGACAGTAAATTAATTACTGAGAAACAGGCCATTTCTAACGAATTAAATGCCTGGTACAATAGCAGTGTGTTTGACCTTAACAATGAACCAGGGCCCCTCCCTTTCCAAATAAACCAGTTAGCAATAGAAAGGTTAACCCTAGAACTACCAACAGGCGGGGGTGGGGGCGAAAAAATGCCCGCATTATCTCATTTTATGAATAAAAGGCACAATTTGTAAGCCAGAAAAGCAATATTTTAAGTAGTTGTCACATAAGATGTCTACTAAGATGTCACATGTGTGTTTATTTAGCTCCTATAATGTACTTTTGTTGAAGGGGCAATTTTTGCCCCCCCCCCCCCCCCCCCCCCCCCCCCTTAGACGTGCATGTAACAGATTTCATATCTGACGAAATATCTTAATAATGTCAAATGATAGGATTCACACATTTGCACTTTGAATGTTGGCACTTATGAGGACTATTGCCGACGTTTGAAATTATTATTAATGCCCGCTTCCCACCTTTGGGCCTGTAAGAAATGTAAAATATGCCCCACAGGTCGCCCGCCAGCATGCCTGGTTGCATCACGTTCTCTTCCCGCCTGCCAACCACACGGAGCTGTGACTCACACTGTAGTAGTACGAGTGATCTTTGGTTCAAGTTACAATTGATTAAGTTATAATGGCACGGAAATATCTGACGCAATACGAGGTAATAGCCACGTTGAATGATTGAAGTGATGTAGACGACAGAAGCGATCCAGAAGAAGATGATGTTTCTATTTGTTATGACAGTGAAACGGAGAACGGTGAGGTAATACAGCATGAGTCAGAGTCAGAATCGCGAAGTTCATCCACTGGTGAGCAGAACTTTCCTAATGTCAGCAATAGTGTTGTTGCAAGAAGTGGTAGGGAATTTACTACTGTTGTTGCGAGACAAGTTCGAAGATCGTGCAAAACATAGTGAACTTTCGTGAAGGTTTGACTAAGGACATCTGATATTTCCGAGTCATTCAAGAAGTTTATAACTCCTGAAATAATTGATATTATTGTCCAGCATAGTAACCAGGAAGCAATTGTCTAGAACAAGAAAACAACAAACTCGAGGCAAATGTATGCATTCGTGGGTATTATGTTACAAATGGGTGCAAATAATGATGCCGCCTTGCCACTTCAAGACTTATGGAGTAGCGTACTGGGCAAGAATATGAACATTTCTTCTATGAGTTGTGTAAGATTTGCAGAATTGGTATCTCTGATCAGATTTGATGACCAACAAACAAGGGCAGAAAGACGAAAACATGATAAGTTTGCCCCACAATGTGAAGTGTTTCAGAAAACTAATGAAACGTTCCTGGTTTTCAACTAATAATTGATGAGATGCTATCACTTTTTAGAGGGAGATGTACTTTTAAGGATTTTCTGAAAAATAAACCAGGAAAGTATGGGGTCCTGATCAGAATGTTAGCAGACGCTCATACCCGATACATACTACAAATGGAAGTTTATGGTGGCCAAGATGAGAGACCTGCAGAAGAATGGTCTACTAAGGCAGCACAAAGAACATGCTTGGTTTGAAGAAACTTATCATTTCAGCTATGGAAAGTGTTCTTGGAAGGTCATTATCGAGTGCTACTTCAACAACTGCTTCTGCTCCATCATACACAAGAGGAAGATGTCATCAGTGTTTGAAATCCATTCACGCTAAGAAGGACAAAGACAAGATGACCGAAGTGGCAATGGTTTGCTGCAGATGTTCCAAATACGTCTGCAAGGCTCATTCTACGAAAACTATTATCTGTACCAACTGTGAAAGTGAATGAAAGAACATTCGTAATGTTCCTATGATTTATGACAACTGTTGCTATACACCATGCAAATTTCATTTTCTTTGTTGTTGTTGTTTGTGAGTGCAGTCATTGTTAACTTATCTTAATACTGTAATATTACTGGAATTGTATATTAAATCCTTATTACAAATAAAATAATAGCAGGTAAATTTCACCCCCCCCCCCCCCTTACATATCCAAGTGTCAGATTTTACCTTGTTAGTGCTAGGGTTAAAAAATATACCGAAGGGTCATGATAATATTGTTAGTGAAGTGCTTAAACAAGGAGGAAGGGCCGTGGCATGATACATAGAGGTGACTGGGTCCATAAACAATGCGAAAATCCCATATGACTGGAAAAGAACTACAGTGGTCCCAATATTTAAGGGAGGGAGCAGACTTAAATTGGGCCACTACAGGTCGGTAAACAGATGGAGCATCTCATTTGAGACTACTTGCAGGAACAGTAGGAAAATTTACCATGGTTTAATGATAGGCAACATGGATTTCGGCAAGGTTACTCATGCGAGAGTCAGATGCTATCACTATATCAAGATATTAGTGAATCGTTACACATTGGAGTTTTAATCAACGCCATAGTTATAGATTTCCAGAAGGCGTTTGATGTTGTGCCACATAACAAGCTACTCCATAAATTTGCTTCAGCGAAGATTGATAGAAGAGTTATTTTATGGATCCAAGAATTTTTGACCGGTCGTCCCAGAAAGTGAAAGTCGAAGGCTCATTCTCGGATGAAATTACCGTAACATCGGGTATCCCTCAGAGCAGCGTGATTAGAACTTGGTTAATTTTGGGGTTTATACACGGCTTACCAAATAGGATTCCCAGCGACTGTCGATTGTTTGCGGATGATTGTGCAATATATCAAAAAATACATGGCTCACAAGACAATGCAGTACTTCAAGATGACCTAACCCTGGTCTATAAGTGGCCGATCGAAAATAAAATTAAAATAAATACAAGAAAATGTAGTTTCATAAAAATAGGAAAAGGGCGGAGGCAAGATTTACGATATAACATTGGCTTGGAAATACTTGTAGAAGAAGATTCAAGCAAATAATTGGGTGTTCACATAAGGAATGATATGAAATGGAGTAGTCATATAGGATGAATAGTTTCTAAAGCTTACAAATCTCTGCACTTTGTAATGAGGGTATTAAAAGGAAGTAGTACTGTGCCCAATTCTAGGAATGGGTATTCCAAGATTCAGACACCTAGGTATCAAGGGAAAGGCTACAGCCGCTTTTGAAAGTTGAGATATTTGAATATCGCGCTCCTTTCCTTCTAGATTGAAATGGAAACTTTATGCAGCCAAGAAGATGTTAAGTGACGTGGCAAATAGTAGCAGAGGTCGAGACTATTTGGTGATTAAATACTTAGCCATGGAGTAGAGACTTGATACTTGGATCAAATTACTGGCACGGCCAAATGAAAAAGGATGCACTTCGTCTCAAGTGAATCAGACCAGAGACACCGGAGATATGAGGATTTACAGATTTCAGCGTGATCCAGCGTGGAGCCGACCGTTTTGTATAAAAGCCGCTCGGCCCAAGCATAAGCAGCTCACTTCAAACCAAGCTCTTGTAGGACAAGGTGCTGCTGCTACGTCGAGCCAAGGCACATGGTTGCCGAATCTACGCAGAAGATATCTTTGAATTGTGATAGTCACAAAAGTGCTACGATACGTGGGGAACGTAGTAAGTTTCCGGTAGAGGGAATCACTAAGGTGATTGTTATTTTTTACGGACATTGGTGAAACACTTTGTTTCTATATGGGCATATGCTAGACTTTGTCTAGATATTATTCTGTCACAGTCCAGTAACAATAATTCAATACTTGGATATTTTAATCCAACTTGTCAGTTTCACAAATTGTAACTAAATAACCACTCAGATCTTTCAGTATATTGAAGGCCAGTCTATCACGGTGTTGTTCATTAGCCGACAAAGGGAAACTATATGTTGCTTCGCGCATGATAGATGGTGTGAAGCCATGCCCAGGGAACGATCTTCAGAACAGCCGTTGATTGTTTTAGACTATCAGTGTTTTCCTGTACTGAAAAGATTACCGTGAGTTATGTTACAACTGACGCTTTTGAGAAGAGATCATTTGGATCTGACCCCATTTAAGCGAACTGCTATGGATTTAATTGAAGTCAATATTAAAATGGATCAGCAGTTACTTCAAACTTCAAGAAATATTTCCACTACGTCGTGCTAGACAGATTGTGGGTATATAATGGCGGCCGATACAAGGATTAGACGTGCGTGTCCAATAGGGCATGTATCTGGATAAATCTGGTACAGACCAGGTTCACTACGCTTCAAGACCAACGAGAAATGTAAGCCACATTTGACTTTTATATTATGCCTAGCTAATTGGAACAAACTCATTTTCTGCAGATGACCAACACATTTATTTTTCTTCGTATTTAAATCTTGCATTGATTTACGCAAGACACATTAGGGTTATTCTGAGTATTTTCAGCACACAGAACAGTTTAGGATCGATGACCGAGCATACCGAGCATTTATTTGAATGTTCATTTTGTTTGAGAATCACGGTAATCAGCCGATATAACTGTAGAAGTTAATATTTATTTTTGTTGAGGAATGGATATTTTGTCCATATTCGAAGAGTCGAACATGTGTTTTTTTTCACATAAGGAAATAATAATTAAACATATTTAAGGAAATAATAACAATAATAATCCAATAATAATAATTATTATTATTTTCATATTTTTTTCTAAATAATTATTGGATCTTACATTTTCTAATAATCACATTCGTTGAGAGAGAGCTTAAGGATTAGTTTAATCATTCCTAGTTTGGAACAGGTGATTTTCCGAAAGCTAGTGGATAGCGCAAGCCCGTATTCCACCAACATTATAGTTCTGGTTGAACAGTTAATATTTGCATTGAGTAAAGTATATTTTTCAGATAACACGGAAAGGCATGAAACAGGAAGCCAATGATATTTGTATCAATTAGTTTTTTTTTTGTGTTTATATAAAATCATGACGTAGGCACACATTCGAAAGTGAAATAGAGAATATCACAAGTGTGGTAACTTCACGGTTTGAACTGAATGGTAAAATAAAATAAACTTGTAAGTTTATAGATCTTCCAGTTTTGATAACAAGCAGAGGCTTGATTTATTGTATAAATTTTGGGAAGAAAATTTATGTGTGTGGAGTAGTTGAAATGCCATTCCCAGGTGCGCATGTTTAAGTCGCAGGAATGAGGTTTGTTTTTTTTTTTTTTTTTTTTTTTTTTTTTTTTTTTTTTTAGCACCAATCAAATAGCAGGTTCGATGGCTCAGGTTTATAGGAGGCGTATTGGAACCACACATTTCGTCGAATGAATGACCAAACCATCAGTAATTATTTCAAACTTGTTTATGTATTCCATTAATACTTTGGATTTGCTAGAACCCGGTTTTGTCATGATAAAATTTTATTCTTCTTCAGAGGAAGACCTTTGCCGTTGTTGTTGGGATATTGTGTTCTTACACAAATAATTGAATGGGCCACTGCCAATTAAAAAATAATTCTGTATCCACGAATTACTTAAAAGGATGTTTCAATCCTATTGTCATGAACTAAATGAATTTATTATAAAGCTACAATTCTTATTTCCGCATTCTGTTCAAGAATTGCAAGTTGTGAAAGTTACTAAAATAGCAACAAATATAAATATTTTTCTTAATAATAATTCCAAGTGGATAATCGGATAGTTGAATGGTTCAACAATTTTTTTTTGATCAAGCTGATGATTCAGAAATCATATTTCTTTGGAATTTGAAGTTCATAATCGAGTCACTTCTCGAAATGTTTAATTTTGGAAGAATAATAAATTTTGTTGTGCTTCGCACAGTTCTTCGATGCTATGCTCAAGGGTCAAATACTTTTCAGATGTTGTTATTAATATGTGTACATAATTAGTGTTGGGTCAAAGATAATATTTTTGACAATATTTTTGAAACTGGAAAAATAGTGGAAGTTAAAAAATTCTATAAACAATTATAAACAGGGAGTATTTCTACGAGTGTTAATATCATGTTAGAAATTCAACCAGTGAACTACAATATTTCCAGTAAAGACAATTTAATTTGAACTGGATTTCATCGTAAATAATTGATATAATTTTGGAACACAGTCTACAGGACTGATAATCAGACTTGTGTCTCCAAAGACAATTGTTCAATGTGTTGGAAAATTTCTGTACATTGTGTAAATAGTAGTGTGTGCCGTCGCACTGGAATGATGTTACCTTGAGCGTCATTTTGCAGTCAATTTTAAAATTTAGAATAAAATGAGATAATTTTACATGTTGTGTTATGCCCAGTCGAATCTCCTTCTATCCTTATTGTTGCATTGAGCCAAAAATCAGTAAAGCTTTTTTTTTTTAATTTGATGTCGTTTTTTTGCGATTAGCTTTAACCCATCTGGCGCCCCGGGATATTTTGACTCTCGTGCTGACTGATTCTTGGTAAAATGCATATGTGGTCGTGCGGACTCCGGTCTAAACGGGCACAGTACCTCTGCTAAAGAATAAGGATATTTGTCAATTGTAAGACCTATTCTGGAATATGCCTCGGCAGTTTGGGATCCATATCAAGTAGCGCTCATCAATGAGTTGGAAATGGCACAAAGATAGAATGATATTATCATGCTCAGTGATTTTAATCCCCTCGGGCCGATAACCTAGATGTTAGGCCCCTTAAAACAACAATTATCAACAACAACAAGATTTTAATCCCAGAAGCAGTGTGACACGTATGTTAAGGAAATTTGGGTGGAATCAATTGAGGCTAGGCGGATGAAATCCAGACTGCGCTATGTACAACACGAATACAAATCAACCAGCATGGGGTGAGCTTAGCAAAGCATACCTGCCAACTTCCAAAATGTGGATTCAGTAAAAATTGCGCAAGCAATATATCTAACAAATTTCGACATACCCCGGCTTGAAACAATATTCCTCCTGGGCTACAAAATAGAGTAATGCATGCTTTGAACAGGACATTTCAATGAAATCGTATCTACCTACATCATACACCAATTATTTGTAGATGAGCATAACACTCATGAAGCAGGTGTGATGAATTTTGGTTTGGAGCATAGATATAACAGGAATTCCTTGAAATAATATACCTACTGTCGACCAAAGTATTATGTGTACTCTAGTTTGAAGGTCGTTTGTTAAGTAACCAATAGACTTACATAAAATCCAATAACATCATAATTTTCGTCGTTCTATTTTACGTTAGTTTATGTAGGTTTGGAATTTATAATTTATATTTTAATATTTTTATCGCAGTTGCAACACAAAAAGTGCCCGTTTATAAGCGTGCTTCAACCATGCGTCACATTTAAGAATTATTCTATCAAAAACCCGTCATCAGATCGAATCCAAATTGTAACACAATATAAATTGGAATGTTGTATAACTGGTTTATTAATTTCAAAATTTTGTGTGTCCAAGAAACATAGTAGTTATTATTTTTGTAAGGTAACTTTTTCTCGGCTCGGGGTGGTTGGAAAATGTAGTTCTTGGTCGCGTTGTAATCCTTATACATCAAAAAGTTATGCTGTATGACTGTGAAATACCTAAATTAATTCACTTATTTTAAATCGGTTTGTACTTGTCAGGGAAATAAGGCATGGTTCACCAGCTAGCCGCTCCGGGAAAAGCTGTACAGCGTTGCCGAGATGGAGCCCATATCGTACCATGGCGTGCCTCGCTCGGCAGTGATGGGCTCCGTCTCAGCAACGCTGTACATGCTTTCCGCGGAGCGGCTAGCTGGTGAACCATGCCTTATTTCCCAGAACCATGCCTTATTTCCCAGAACATATACAAACCGATATAAAATAAGTGAATTAATTTACGTATTTCACAGTCATACAGCATAACTTTTTGATGTATAAGGATTACAACGCGACCAAGAACTACATTTTCCAACCACCGCGAGCCGAGAAAAAGTTACCTTTCAAAAATGATAACTCTGTTTCTTGGACACACAAAATTTTGAAATTAATAAACCAGTTATACAACATTCCAATGTATATTGTGGTCAAATTTGGATTCGATCAGATGACGAGTTTTTGAGATAATTCTTAAATGTGTCGCATGTTTGAAACACGCTTAAAAACGGGCACATTTTGTGCTCCAACTGCGATAAAAAATATATATATATATAAATTAAAAATTCCAAACCTACATGAACTAACGTAAAATAGAACGAAGAAAATGATGATGTTATTGGATTTTATATAAGTCTATTGGTTACTTAACAAGCAACCTTCAAACTCGAGTGCACATAATACTTTGGTCGACAGTAGGTAATACACTAATCACTCACTGGAAATTACTTGCACTGTTAAATTGATAGCGGTGGCTTTTTTTTTTTTATATAGCTTCCTGCACAAAGTCTGGAGGAAAGGGGCTGGCATAAGAGTGACCAGAACTCCTGGTCTTAAAAATAGAAATAGACTCCAGAGATTCATTCAGGACAAAATTCACGTATTTTCTTCACTTCGAAAAATTACGAGTTCAATTCACAGTAACCAATGACATTATAAGGGTCTGATTTAATAACTTAAGTTGTGGCTTGCTTTGCTTTCTTCAGAAAGTCAATAAACTATTTTGCTTCAGAACTTCTGGTCATTAAAATGGAAATAGCTTCCAGAGTTCCATTGGACATCGATGACCAGAACTGTGTCCTGTTCTTCTTAATCAGGCTACAAATTCGTTCACATTCTGTCTTCGCAGTCAAGTATGGAGAAATATCGAGATGTTATACGATCGGCGCTGGTCTCAGCCGTTGGAAGAGATTCCCGTTGCTTTCACGATAGAACACATAATCGGTGTCACTTTAGTCGTTCAACGAAATTTCCATAGTCCTTGAGATCGCGCACGGGAAAATATTGCATTGTTACGCAATCGGCACCGCCTGCTGTCCGTTTGACAAGAATCCAGTTGACCTCGTCATCGAATGGGGCGAAATAACGCGATGTATCGCAATCGCTGCCGCTCTCGACCGTTAACGAGATTCACGTTTCCTCGCGGTTGGACACTGAGAAAGCGATAACATGCAATCGGCGCCGCACCCGGCCGTCCTCGTGATCACAAGTTCGAGATCGGGCACGGGTTTTTATGATTTTACGCAACTGGTGCCGATCTCTGTCCGTTTGACGAGATTCCCGCAAGCAAGTCGTGCAGTCAGCCGGCCGTCTTGAGGATGTGATTTTGGAGGATGAACGTTCCAAGTAGTTATCGAATTTTACGAATTATTCTGACAGGATTGCACGAATAATACACGAGGGCACATTTTCATTCGAATTCGTATCACGAATTATACAAGTTTTCGAGATAACCGGTTAGATTATATATCCGATGGAACCAACGTTCGAATTAAAAATCGACATATAACGGAATTTCGAATTAACCATACTGGATGTCGCAAATTTACGGGACGGATAGATTTCTAAAATGAACTTATTTCGAAGCCTTTTCGATATTTTTTTCGATAAACTGGATCATTTTGCAAGATTGCGACATTAAATTATTTCGCGCTACTTATGGACTTATATTTGAGATAGTCTCCAAATTTAGAGGTCAATAACAGAAATGAGAGGTTTCCGTTTTGTTACGAAGGTTTTCGCGAATAAACGTGTCGCGAAAAGTCAGGTTTCCTAATAACAAAGACAAATATTTCACACAAAAGTAAAAACTCTTCTTGATGCCGAAAATATACTTTAGACCGATGTATACCATTCAAGGTATCCTCACAGTATGCATTTCCTTGAGGGCGGGCACGGAGAAATATAGCTTACGTGAAACTTGCTCAATCGAAATCTGTAAGCCTACTGGCGCGAGTTTAAATGGTTTAGACCGACCTCAGCGAATGTTCGTTACCTCGAAACATTCAGACACAAATTAGCTACTATTCGTTACTTTTTTACCGGTCGACACCCAGAAAATTCACATGTTATTCCGTAAATATAACACGACCTAAGCTTTGTACTTCGTGGTGAAGTAGAGGAAGAAGAAGAAGAAAACTATTTTTTATACAGAACGGTAAAGGCTATCAAACTAATCAACGCATTAAGAACAAGCAAACGGTTATCCCAGAGCTTTCATTCAACACAAACAAATCGATATCGGTTAGTCTTGTGTAGTTCGCGAACGAACTAGTTCGGAAGAGTGGGTCCCACAGACGAACTACCGAACTACTGATATCACGCCAGGAGTTGGCAGTCGGGTTTGAACTGCAGAGGTCTTCCCGCTCACTACGTATCGTGCATTCCAAAAACATTCAGTTGGTCACTACTTGCTTCACTCACTCAGCACAATCCTTCTTTCACTGACTGAGTGTCGCCTGCTGCAATGACAACCATTGGCATGCGGGAAGCTGATATACACACATCAAAAAAAAGTTTTGCATCACCTCGGTTCCCAGATCTCCGGCATATAGACGTTGACTGTGTATATTGTATCCAAGATACAGTCCCTTTGACTGTTCCTAGATGTCACTAAAACTGCTCAAAGATGTAAACAACCATGCATGAGCAGGGCCTATTAGACGGAGGGGGTACGACAGCCGATCAGTTCCAGTCATTCCACCAGGACGAAGGTACGCTGCTCATGTTGTCTGTAGTTCTACCATGCCTAGAAGGTCAATACCGCAGTTCGATCGCGTCCGCATTGTTACTTTGTGTCAAGAAGGGCTCTCAACAAGGGAAGTTTCCAGGCGTCTCAGAGTGAACCAAAGCGATGTTGTTCGGACATGGAGGAGGTACAGAGATACAGGAACTGTCGATGACAGGCCTCGCTCAGGCAGCCCAAGGGCTACTACTGTAGTGGATGACCGCTACTTACGGATTGCCGCTCGGAGGAACCCTGACAGCAATGCCACCATGTTGAATAATGCGTTTCGTTCAGCCACAGGACGTCGTGTTTCAACTCAAACTGTGCGCAATAGGCTGCATGATGCGCAACTTCACTCCCGACGTCCATGGCGAGGTCCAGCTTTGCAACCCCGACACCATGCAGCGCGGTACAGATGGGCCCAACAACATGCTGAATGGACCCCACGGAATTGGCATCACGTTCTCTTCACCGATGAGTGTCGCATATGCCTTCAACCAGACAATCGTCGGAGACGTGTTTGGAGGCACCCTGGTCAGGCTGAACGTCTTAGACACACTGTCCAGCGAGTGCAGCAAGGTGGTGGTTCCCTGATGTTTTGGGGTGGCATTATGTGGGGCCGACGTACGCCACTGGTGGTCATGGAAGGCTCCGAAACGGCTTTACGATACCTGAATGACATCCTCCGACCCATAGTGCAACCATATCGGCAGAATATTGGAGAGGCATTTGTCTTCATGGACGACAATTCTCGACCTCATCGTGCACATCTTGTGAATGCGTTCCTTCAAGATAACGACATCGCTCGACTACAGTGGCCAGCATGTTCGCCAGACATGAACCCTATCGAACATGCCTGGGATATGTTGAAAAGGGCTGTTTATGGACGTCTTGACCCACCAACCACTCAGAGATTTACGCCGAATTGTCGTTGAGGAGTGGGACAATTTGGACCAACAGTGTCTTGATGAACTTGTGGATAGTATGCCACGGCGAATACAGGCATGCATCAATGCAAGAGGACGTGCTACTGGGTATTAGAGGTAGTGGTGTGTACTGCAATCTGGACCACAAATGCTGAAAGTCTAGCTGTATGATGGTACAACATGCAATGTGTGGGTCTCATGAGCAATAAAACGAGCTGAAATGTTGTTTGTGTTGATCTCTATTCCCTTTGTATTTAACGGTTCCGGAACTCTTGGAACCGAGGTGATGCAAAACTTTTTTTGATGTGTGTATTTAAGTTAGGAACAAGCGGACCGCGCATGCGTACTGCACACCGTGCTCAACTGCCATCTCCTGCTGCGATGACAGTAGTTCCCAGATCCCTCGCTTGTTAGTTCGATCTTTTTCCGCTGACCGACTTGTAACAGCGCGAGAGCGCGCCGTAGCTCGTCACGTCACCACTCATTGCACCATCACATGCGCTTTCTTTCGTTCAGTCAGTTCAGTTGATTTCTATTGTTAGTGGCAAGATTGTCAAGTTTTGGCGCGGCGATTGTTCAATGTGGTTTATAATAATAACAACAGTTTAACACACTACTAGTGCTAACACGCTAATAGGTAATAACTACCTTATATTTGTAATGTAATACAGTGGTGGTTCATAAATTGAAGTTACTGATAGTTAATTGATTTATATGTGGGGATACTTCCACAGTTTTATTTAACTTAGTCATTTTGGATTATTTGAAAATATGTCCAATTATTTAGAAAATCGGCGAACTGGATTAACATTACCATTTTATTGAACTGGTTGATATTTACTTTTCTCGATACATGGTGATACAACTACTTTTACCTCTTTTTAAGAAATGAACATTATGATGATGATTCACAAAGAAAAGCGAACTTCTATGGACAAAAACTCTGAACTAAAAAACCTATTCCTCCTATTCATGCCATACTGAACGGTTTCAGAGCAGCCAAATAATGAATATCACGAAGCAAGTAAGAAATGAAACGAAAATTGCGGGGGACGTACGTCTTATCACCTAGTGACATGTAGGAAATGGAATGGGATGGCGACGCGCCGATCGATATACGCGAAAAATGATGATGATAATTGTTGTTTTAAGGGGCCTAACATCTAGGTTATCGGCCCCACGCTTACTGGTATTCTTTTAGGTACGGTACCGGTATTTCACTAATGATAAACAAATGACGACTTTTGGCTTTATAAATAACCAGAAAGAGAAGTTTTCTAAGAAGGAAAGACATGGACCTTAATTAAAAGGAGGGCCAACAATAGAGTGAGATGGAAGGAGTTTGTAGCTACCCTATATTGCTACAAGGAATAAAAGGAAATAAGGAAGGAATAAGGAATTTCACTAATGTTTCAATACTCATATTTTTGTATTTTTTTTATCTTCGAATATCAAAATGTAAAACACATTACTACACACGCAACATGTCAATATATAATACACGAACTGCACGTGCAGCGAGCATAGTAACTGTAACAGTAGCCTACAAGATTGCTTGAAACGAGAGCAATGTGAATGAGCAATCAGTGGTGACGAGTAATGAGTGGTGACAGACTGCTATAACAAACAAGGAGCGCGTGCAGTGGCAGTAGCAAGGCGAGCGAACGATATGTCTTCGAGATGAGAGCTAACGAATTTATCGGTCGATTAGGATTCCGGCATATCAGGACGCAACCCGTATTCCCAGACGAAGTCTGTAACGATAGGATGAATATAGTTCAGAGCGATGTATCGCATGTGCGCTCAGTGTACTACTCGATCGCGAACTGACCGGTCTGACGTGAGTCTAGTCTAACGGGATAGTTTAGTGTGTGGGGAGTATCCACCTTTCCTTCTTTGTTTATTATGTGTTTGCTTATATACGAGGTTCGAGTCATAAGTGATGGCAACTTTTTTTTTTTCTTTGCGAACAGGAGACAACAAGGAAAATCGACGATATGCATTTGGAAACGTACGGTATAACTTGCGTATGATGTCACTACTGTCGCCCAAAATATAATGTGTACTCGAGTTTGAAGGTTGTTTGTAAAGTAACCAATAGATCTACAAAAAATCCAATAACATCATCATTTTCGTCGTTCTATTTTACCTTAATTCATGTAGGTTTGGAATTTTTAGTTTATATTTTAATATTTTTTATCGCAGTTGGAACACAAAAAGTGCCCGTTTTTAAGCGTGTTTCAACCATGCGTCACATTTAAGATTTATTATCTCACAAACCCGTCATCAGATCTAATCCAAATTTTAACACAAACATTGGAATGTTGTATAACTAGTTTATTAATTGTAAAATTGTGTGTGTCCAAGAAACAAAGTTGTTATCATTTTGTTAAGGTAACTTTTTCTGGGATCGGGGTGGTTTGAAAATTTAGTTCTTGGTCGCGTTGTAATCCTTATACATCAAAAAGGTATGCTGTATGATTGTAAAATGCGTAAATTAATTCTCTTATTTTATTTGTATTTGTACGGGGAATCAGACATGGTTCACCAGCTAGCCGCTCCGGTGAAAGCTGAACAGCGTTGCCAAGATGGGCTCCAACACGCGTCATGGCGCGCCTCGTTCGGAGTGATGGGCTCCATATCAACAACGCTGTACAGTATTTCCCGGAGCGGCTAGCTGGTGAACCATGTCTTAATTCCCCGTACAAATACAAACCGATATAAAATAAGTTAATTAATGTACGTATTTCACAGTCATACAGCATAACTTTTTGATGTATAAGGATTACAACGCAACCAAGAACTACATTTTCCAACGACCCTGAGCCGAGAAAAAGTTACCTTACAAAAATGATAACTTTCGTTCTTGAACACACAAAATTTTAAAATTAATAAACCAGTTATACAACATTCCAATGTATATTGTGTTAAAATTTGGATTCGATCTGATGACGGGTTTGTGAGATAATAATTCTTAAATGTGACGCATGGTTGAAACACGCTTAAAAACGGGCACTTTTTGTGTTTCAACTGAGATATAAAAAAAATATTTAAATTTAAAATCCCAAACCTACATGAACCAACATAAAATAGAACGACGAAAATGATGTTATTTGAATTTATGTAGGTCTATTGGTTACTTCACAAACAACCTTCAAACTAGAGTGCACATAATAGTTTGGTCGACAGTAGATGGTGTATGTAAACAACAGTATGGGTCTGAGCATGCCCCCAAGTTCAGTGTGTGAGCGAGAGCGTCACACAATGAAGGTCAACAAGCAGGAGAAACGATCGTATATTAAAATCGCAGTTCTCCGCGGCAGAAATGCACGCAAATGCCATGCTGAGCTGCGGGAAGCATTAGGTGTGCATGCCATGCCCTATAGAACAGTGGCGAGGTGGGTGGAGACGTTCAAACGGGGTAGAGTATCTACTGCCGATTTGCCTCGGCCAGGCCGTCCAATGTCCATGGACAAAGATGTAGGGATAATGGTGATCGATCAGTGTTTACAAGAGGACAGGCGCTGGACTATAGCGGAATTGCAAGAACATACAGCAATAGCAGCGGCAACAATACGGCGCATTTTACACAAGGGTCTACAGATGCGTAATATTTGTGCAAAGTGGGTGCCACATCACTTAACGGAGGTGCAGAAGTAGACTCGTTACGAAACATGTCGCACCAAACCGGAGAGGTTTCAGCAATACGGACAAGCCATGTTGAATCGCATTATTGCAGTCGATGAAACCTGGGCACCTGCTTATGAACCTGAACTGAAGAGGCAGTCAAGTGAATGGCGTCGTCAGGGGTCACCACGGAGACACAACGTTCGACAAAATCCGTCGCCCAGTAAGGTTATGGCCATCCTGGCATACGATGTTCAAGGTGTTCTTGTTTGTCATCCAGTGCGTGAGGAGCACACTGTCAATGCAGTGTATTATAATTCCTTTTAGTTGTACCAATTGCGCCGTGCAGTGCGAACCAAACGTCCAGATCGTTTGGACGACGCCATAATCTTACACGATAACGCGACAGCTCACACAGCAGCCATCTTTCAGCGTCACTTACAACTGTGGGGATGGGAGATTCTTCCACACCGCCTTATTCGCCTGATCTGAGCCCATGTGACTATGCTATAATCGCCAAAGTCAAGAAGCCATTACGTGGACGACGGTTTGCAAACAAAGAAGACATCGTAACAGCATTTCGGAGGGAGGTGTTACACGTTAGCGATACACATGCAGCGAATGATGTTCAGCGCCTGCCCCACCGCTGGCAAAGCACAGTAGACACCTTTGGTGATTATTTCGAAGGTCTGTAACCAGTGGAGACCTGTCCTTTGTACGTAGTCTTGTGTATTTGCTGTCTATACCATAATGAAACAATGTTCACCATGGCCTGTGTTCTGTCACTTACCTACGAGCATCTCCAGACGTCAGTATTTATATTCAGGCACTATGCAAACGTACATGCTCTATATTTCCAAATGCATATCGTAGATTTTCCGTGTGGTCTCCTGTTCGCGATAAAATAAAAAAAAGGCTAGTTGCTATGACTTATGACTCTACCTCCGTATATTTTTACTTCTCTATAGAAAGGTTGTTTATTGCCTACCTTTCTCAATGTCCACGGAAAGTGGCGGAGGGGAGAATATACGCCCCCCCCCCCCCCCCCCAGATGAATCTATGGAAATTCTAAACACAGAAATTGTCAATTTAACGGATCCCATACTTCACGTGAATATATCCGCTGACTCTACTGTAACTCTTGTTCCAGAGCCAACGCCTACGCATGTATCCACTTATTTTGTCTCTTCCCCTCGTTTGTACCCTTGCAATCATACAGGCCCATATCACATATACATTGAATCTCAAGACACCACTCTCAAAGGGAATCTCCATCCAATGGAACATGGTCGCCTCTTATATGATAGACATATTGGGGAATCAAGTCCATTCAACGTAAAGGTCGCAATCGAGTCCAAGCCACTTTTCATACAGCTACCAACGCAAATGATTTTGTAAATCACACACTCCTACAGGATAAAAACTTGAAGGCCTTTATACCCTCCATAAACATAGACTATATCGTATTTGCGTCATACGTGGAGTAGACCTCACCCTCACCGAAGAGGAAATACTCGAGGAGGCTACATTGGCTCCCCCTGTCCGATCAATCGAGTTCAACGCATGCAACGTAAAAAGTACAATGACGGAAAAGCCCACAGGCACGGTAAAAGTGACCTTTGAAATACAACAATTACCAACCTACGTGTTTTTAATGTCCTACTAGAGGTTCAAGTATTTATTTTTCGCCCCAACATCTGTCCGCGATATCAGCGTTACGGCCACACAGGTATCCATTGTCGAGCACGTGCCCCGAGATGTGGAAAGTGTAAAAGGAAGGAAGGAAGCTTGTAGTTTAACGTGACCGTTAATCTTGAGATCATGAGCCACGGGACCTCCTTTTTACGTGGAATCCGAACCACAGGACATGGCATTTCACTTCGAAAATCTCACATGCATTGACCGGGAATCGAACCCGGACCGCCTTGGGGTGGAAAGTGTGCTCAGAGTCATGTGACAATTGAGTGCACCCGAACAATTTCTACTTGTGCGCACTGTTTAGAAAACCACCCTACTGGGTCCCCATGGTGTGAATATCATCAGCGTCAAATCGACATTAAGAAGCGTATGTGTGTCGAGAACAAAACATACCAAGAAATTGCGCAAACTACCTCAGCCAACCCCTTTCAACCCATCAATGTACCCCTACAATTCCCAACACTTCCTCCACCACATTTGGCAACACCTCTGACAGACCCTAAATAAAGAAAATTTACGGCTGTGGTCAATAGCCCTCCTAAGGTGATCGCACCCCTGGGATACGATCGACAGGCTTATCTAAATGTTCTCCATAACCCCTCGCCTATCAATCGTCCTCTGCCCACCCTATTAAGCGTGCCGCCCCGCGTGGGTGTGCCTAATGATCTCACACTAGTACATTATGCAACGAGCATATAATGGCTATAATTAAGACACGAGTATTTTTATAAAACGAGCGTATGCGAGTTTTATAATTTCCATACGAGTGTCTTAATTACCATTATAGGCGAGTTGCATACGACTGTTTATGTTCGACGATAATTATAACTTTATTATATGTTTTAACATAAATATTCATAAATATCTGTTCAGTCACTACAGTAGAATGTTGTGATCTGGTGCTGCGGTGGGTAGTATATCTCTCTTGTCCAAGCTCTCTGGACAACCGACGCATGCGCTCTGTGTGCTTCAATACCATATATTCAGATTGCGCACCAGTATTCAGTAAAACTGTCACTGAAGTCGTGTCAAGACCACGCGCTGTGTAGAAATTGATTTTGGGGATATTAAGGTAAGGTACAGTGCTATTTCTTGTCTCATATTCGCCAGTTTATTTACGCGAACATATGGACGGTGCGTATTCCATGTCGGTAATTTATTATAGTTCGATGTTGTGTTTATGTCCGACATGTTGGATTTTGAGTGCATGCGCGAAGGTATCGTTACCTAATTGGTCAATGAACGAGCTCTGATTGGCTGGAGAAACTGTATCATAATGAAAAACTGTGTTATAATGACCATCATTATGATACAGTTTTCTAACACATAATAGTGAGGGTCGAACATAAAATATGTTACGCAATTGATGGACATGCTTGGCACGAATGCCCAATGGGCACATCTACTTCAACGTATTTATGATAAAATGACTGTTCTCATCTCCAATTCCTCCCAACCTACCCCCACCCCCTCTGAATATGAATGTCCCCCACGCTCCCCTGCTTAACTAATTACTTCATGAAAATACTACAATGGAACTCTCATAGCATCTTAAATAAAATGCATGAATTATTCAACCCCATCCACGAACATACTCTCGATATTATTATTCCGGAATCTTGGCTGTGCTCTTCCTTTCGTTTCGAAATTATTCCCAATTATCAGGTTGAATAGGTTGATGGCCCACTTTATGGTGGACTCAGTACCTTAATCCGTGATCATATTACATATCAAGTTACTCCCTATAATTTTCCCATACCACAAACCTATACCATGACGAATAGAACTAAACAGTGTAACCACTCCGTTCCTTAAGCATTGTAGTTTATGGTCCAGCCAGTGCGTGGCGCGGAAGTCGCGCCCAAACTTAAGAGGGCGCTAAAGTCAGCCGGCCGGCTGGCCGCTCGTGGCAGGCTCTGCTTATAGCATTAAGAGTGAGTTAAAATCTACGTTTTAAATGGGTCAATGGCTGAAATTAAACATAACTTCCCTTTCAAATCACGTAAATACCTTCAATAGCACGTATTAAACTTTTCAAATGAGATTTCATTGATAATAACATTTTATATCATTGAAACTGAGAAGCAATTTTCCCATAAGGCAAGGCCTTTTTTTCACCGATTTTACTTCAGAAATTAAAAATCAATATGAATGTCAAGAGTGATGAAAAGTTACATGGTTGTAAAGGATATTTGTTTAAGAATGCTTCTATAGAGATGAATCTTGCTTTTCTCCTGCGTGTTTCTATAAAAGGAGCAGTTTTTAATGCCCTACACTTTCAGTCGTAATGCCGCTGCCGTAGAAGTTCGCTACTTAGCCGCAAGAGCGCACGCGTAATGGGTCGGTAAGGCAGAGTGACGAGTTATTTTTAGCGCTGAGAACAAGATTACAGCTGATGTATTGTGTTCATAGAATAGGATTCTACTGTGTTTTCTTTCGTTTTTTAAACGAACTGTTAGTTGGTTAATCTTCTGTATACAGTGTTATTAATTCAACGACTTTAAGTATAATTTATTGTGAAACATTTTTATCATACACTTATTAATTAAAAGTACAGGGTCCTTCTCTTTTATCCATCTAGCAAGTTCGTTATTGTTTTTTAAAGGGCGGAACTGCGTGGTCATCTACCCCAGTCCATCTAGCAACATAGCAGCGCTATATCTCTCGCAATGTGTCACCCGGCTACGCATGCATTTTGCCGCTGCGCGGCTATGTCGCCAGACCGAAAAAAGTACCCTGTATAAAAATCATATATATTGTGATTTCACAGTATTGTCCTACAATAATACTCTGGTAGTTTCTTATATTTAAACTAATTATGAACCTACAGTATAAGATAAGCTTAGCACTAAAAATATGAGGAAACGCATGATGAGAAAAAGCTACTCATGGAAAGGAGTGACATAGCGGCGAGAACTGTATTTTTGAGGGTACCGGTACCGTAATGTACGAGATAGGTGAATCAGGGACATAAGTTACTGCATTACCTTGATGAAGTGTAATGTAAGTCAAAACTATACAAGGTCAATGTGCTGGAAAATGAGCGACGTTTCCGGAGGACTGGAAGTTTTGATTAGGACGGTCGGCTCGAAATGCAACGTCAGTAGTCGCGTGGATTACAATCGTAGGCCAATTTTAATAGGTATTTCATTTGTTCTTTTTTTTTATTTTAAAATTTTGATTTTCGATTTTATAAGGAGGATGGAGTGTGATGAATATACTGATCATAGACAAATACCACAGAGGAAAACCGGAAGGAGATGCCTTCGCTGCGCTGGCTAGTGCAATATGTTGTTTTGTTGTTTGAGTCTTCAGTCTTTCGACTGGTTTAATGCAGCTCTCCATGCTTTCCTGTCCTGAGATATAATATAATATAATATTAATAAACTCAACCTGCAACAGAATCGCATGGATACAACTTACAACGGTTCAGCTTCAATTGATATTGTAACTTTCAAGTATGGTAAATAATAGGCCTACTATACTTTTATGCTTCCTGGTATGTTCTGTTTTGTCGATTCGTACCACCATAGGCACTACACGCCATTATTAGGAAAAATCTCCGAAATAATTTTGCACAATGCTCTGCCGCATACAAGTCACAGAACACTAGTTTACGCCCACTTTGGACTCAGCGCTTTGCTTCACTGTCACGAGCTCTGAGCAACTCCTCTCTCTTTCTTTCCTCCATGACAAATACATGAAATACCAAATATTAACATGAAAACTTATCTAACTAACTTTTGAAAGAAATTTGGCAGTTTCCCGTATTGAGTAAAAACATGAAATATTTGCGAACAGATGAGTATTTTTCTACAATAAAGTGTTCCTTAATATATTCAGTTTCCCAATTCTATACAATGCTATACAAGCATGGGCACCCACAGGATTTCTTTCCGGGGGGAGGGAGGCAAGTTGTATTTTTCATTTCTTTACCTAACTGTCACTAGCTGATGATGATACGTACCTCCGCCCCGCAATTTAGTTTCATTTCTTACTTGCTTCGTGTTATTCATTATTTGGCTGCTCTAAAACCGTCGGATACATATCTTCATGGCATGAATGGGAGGAGTTTTAGGTAGGTTTCATTAGAAAGCTAACTATTGCAATGGGTACCATGTTTCGACTTCCGGAAAATTTCGACATATCTTCGCGTTTCACAACCCCCAGACCCCAAAACCACCGTCAGTTCAAAAGTTTATATATAATTTATGTATGTATATATATATGTATATCAGTTTCTTGTGGACACGATAACTGCCGCAATTTTGCACCAATCACTTTGAATTTTTTACTGAATATGTATACCTATAAAATCTCGGTCGAGTTCGTTACTGGGCTAAATAGGTCGAAGGGGGTGAAAATGGGGGGCTTTTTTTCGAAAAAGTGAAATATTGCTATAACTCTCTTAATATGTGAAATATCGAATCCGTTCGAAGTTCATACTATGTGTCGGATAAAGCCCAAAATTTATGTTTGAAGAGTTTTTTTATAGCACCAACCATTGACCAAAGGGGTGGGAAAAAGCGGGTTTTTCGGGAAACAATCATATCTCTCTTGATAGGCACAATATCAAAACCGTACAAAATGGACAATATTCCCCTAATAATTACCTAAAACTCTTGTCGGAAAGAATTTTTGATATGACCCACCATTACGCCAAGGGATGAGAAAAATGATTTCGGAATTATAAGAAAATGCCAAGAGCTATCAGAGGTTGCCATGGCAACACTACTAAATTGATGAGGGGTGAGCCATCAGACGTTGCCATGACAACGCACTTGCACGAGATCAGATTCAGATTTACATCTGACTAAGTGTGAAGCGGCTTCGGTGACGTAACTGGTAGCATGCAGAACTTCTATGCCCAAGGTCGCGGGTTCAAAGCCGGCTGAAGTCGTCGGATTTTCTAAGAGCGCTAAAAATCCCTCAGTATGCTATCCTTTGGAGGGGAAGTTCCAACGTTCGTTGCGAGATGCTGGTTGCGGTGGCATCTAGTAGCCAAGTTCAAAGCTAGGTGTCGTTGACGGTAGTATCTGGTAGCAACATTAGGAACTACTGCTTGAAATTGACCGTCTGCAGTCCTTACCTGAATTACAGACTAATACAGCCATCACAATTCACACCGTTTATCAGACGGATTCTACACTCACCCAAAGTACACGGGGTTACATGACCGCGTTGTCGCAGCCCCTAAACTGAGGAATCAACCAAAATCTCTGCTGGAGATATAATTTTGCGTGAAGAAGTAACAGACCGTTACATAGTTACACATCAGTGTCGAAACCTTGCATAAGGACAGTGTGACCACAAGTATAAAAATGGACCCCAAATGACAAGAACGTCACCGTCCCCATAAGACAATACAATGTTTAAAATATGCATAAAATGTGAAAAACAAAGTTAATTAAGCTCCAATTATAAAATACTTTATCGCAATAAATGAGGTCTGATCCTTCTACGAAAACCTACATATTCTGCCTATTTTCGCCTATCCCCAAGTTTGTCCGGTGAAATCTACCTCCGCCTTCCGGCGAGCCGAGAGGACTTTTTTTTTTCTTTCTTTTGTGAATCATCGTCAAAATGTTCATTTCTTAAGAACGAGTAAAATAAAAATCAAGCAGTTCATTAAAATGGTAATGTCAATCCAGTTCGCCGGATATTTTCAAATAATCCCAAATTACTAAGTTAAATAAAACTGTGGAATTATCCCTACATCTAAATCAGTTAACTATCAGTATCCTCATTTATAAAATAAACTGGTGTGACAATGAACAGTCGAAATATTCTCGGGATTCCAGGCGGAGCCCGTGGCCCCTTCTTGCCCCCTCCCCTACGGGCGCCCATGAGTAAAGCCCTACGCGGATGCGGATATCAGCAACATTTTTCGCCATGCATATATAGTTTGCACGGCTGTGCGGATAGGAGATAAGCTGCGGATAATGTTTGGAAAAAATTTGAGGATAGCTTTTTCATGAGAAATGTAAGATGATTATTTAAGCTAATCTCATTCAAATTAAGTCATTAAGCATAATTAACGCTCCGGACTGAAAGGGTTGCAATTCTGGCTGGATAACATTCATTTTAAACATAGCACTTGACATACTAAGCCTAAAGGAACGACTTTCTTCTCAAATGTGTAAATGTGTTGCTTTAATGCGTTATGCTTTATCTAATTAAAAATATTATAGTAATGCCAGTAGATTCGGATAACAAACGTGCGCATGCGGGGCGAATGCGGATAACAGTCGTGCGGATGCGGGACGGATGCGTATAACTCTTTGTTTACCGCGGAGGGCTCTACCCATGAGTTCAAGCGTAGTTCCGCAAATAGTCGCGTGGAATACAATTGACTATTTGGTACACCACTGGCACGCTATATAGTGGCAATTGATGTAATATTTCACGGTGATTGTAATGGGAAGAACTTCTTGGAAAGGTACTGAACAGAATGTACCAAAATCTAGTGTATTATGTTCGTAGATATAAAACAAATGAACAAATGAACGCGACCAAAGGAGGGTTAGTATCGAACTCGGAGAAATCTGACCATTGCCGTTCAGGAGAGACACGCTCGTTTTACTGAATAATTACTGCCAGACCTCCGTCAACATTCAGTTTTTATGGACAATGTGAGCATTCTCTCAGTGCAAATTAACAAAACTCCGACCTCGAATAACAGAAAGGCTTACATTATCGAGTGGTTGTTTTCTAATGATATTCCCCACGACCCATCGCAAACCAGAGTGGAATTGTTACTTCACTAATCCGCTCATTGTAAGTACGAAATTGATGAAATAGCAAGGCAACGCGGACACAGGTCCGACGAGAAGGAGGGGCAAAAAGGGCTACAGCCCTGGGGCCCGAGCGTACTGAAGGGACCGAAAGAGAAAACCACGGCTTCTTAATTGCTATATCAGTCTTTTAAATAAGTCCAAGCAAACTCTTGAAAGGTAAAGTGAGTAAACTTTAAAACAATGGTGATTCTTGGGCCGTTGCAGAACGAAAACGTTGGGTCCAATTCAAGTTATTTCTAAAGAACTGTTATTTACCTAGGTATATACTGTAGTCTATTGACATCAGGTAAAATTTCATGCGTTACAGTGCTAAAGGCAACTTAGAAAATGTAAGCACGGTACGAAATTTAAAAGTACAAAATTCACGAATGAATATAAAATGAGATTATGTCCCCGCAAAAGGCCTGGTTGGTGAAAAATCAATAAGTTGAATAGCTTCCCTTTCCCATATAATTTCACATAACCAAATATTGAATTTTAATTTATTTTAAGAAAAAACATGAATATTAGGATTTCACGGAAATAACTCAAATATGGGGTGGCAGTCAATACCTTGGGGCCCAAGATCGCTCTCTATCGTCGCAGCCCTGCGTGGACATAGTGTAGTTTTGGTACAACCCAATTGTGGGCGCACGTGAAATCTTATGTTGCAAGAAAAAAACAATACGTTCCGAATAGCAGACGTTGAGAGAATTACAGACGAAGCGACGATTGACAGCATCACAACATGCGCTTGGGCAGGTTGCGTAAGTCCTGCCGAAAGACTGAGGGAAGAAAACTGAGAAGTCGGCTGAGTGGAGGTTGAATGCTTACTGACTTGCTTCATAGCAATTAGCAACACTGCGTGAAGAGCAGTTTGGCGACATCGCAGTGAGTGTCTGTCTCTTTATGTCCAAAACGCTCTCACCTGCCACCGTACGCGCTCAACTCTGTAACATGGTCGGTAATGCAGATTACGCGACAATAGCGCTCACCTCTCAGATGGCCATTTCTGGAAATAAAAGGCTATTCACGACCCAAGTTTCGCTCCCTCTTAAGCACGTGTGACAAAGCCCACGAGGTTAGTACTGTAATATCCTGTGCGCGAGAAGTCATATTATGAGAGGGAATTTGTTTCTTTATAATAGTTAACGAATGTCTGTGCAGTGCTTTGTGTGTGCAAACAACTAAATTTTCTGCTGTTTGGGGAAAATGTCGTACTGTTTCGTTCCTGAACGTAAATCGGGTTATGGAAGGAAAGCTGATGGTAGACATTTTTTCACACCGCCAAAAGAAACAAATCTGTTTGCGAAATGGGCAAGAGTTATTCCGCGGAAAGATAGGCAATTGTTGACCAAAAGTAGGATCTGTGACTTGCATGTTTCGGAAGATTCAATTATAAAGGCGGATTGTTTCGTAGTGAACGGTGAGAAAGTGGAACTTCCCCGTGTGAAGTGGAAATTAAAACCAGGATCAGTACCTCACATTTTTCCAAATTTACCGATATACCTATCCACTGAGGTAAAATCACGAAAGGCGCCCATAGGAAACTGAATGAAGGAAGCATCAAGGGGACAA
The DNA here is from genome assembly GCA_946902985.2 of Meconema thalassinum. Classification (NCBI taxonomy): domain Eukaryota; kingdom Metazoa; phylum Arthropoda; class Insecta; order Orthoptera; family Tettigoniidae; genus Meconema; species Meconema thalassinum. The sequence goes on along the minus strand of OX336389.2, from coordinate 880,611,343 downwards.
GAATCACAACGTGAGTGAAACAATTATTCCAACAGCAAGCGGTGAAGTTCAAAGTCATCCTAGTTGTAGTCAGATTCAGGGCCAACCAAGTTCTCTTACTGATGCCGAAAAGACAATATTGTCTCTCAAAAGGCGACTAAGGAATGCAAATCTTTTAATGCAAGCAAAATGTAGTCTGTCCTCAGCCAATGTTAGGATTAATGTCCTACAGAGACAGATTAACAACACGGAAATTCAATTTAAATATTGTAAGTTTCTTAGAAAAAGAAAAAAAAACAGAAAATTATTATAGACACTACACTTATGTTAAAGAAATGCCAAGTAAAATCTCCCCAGGGTATGAGATACAGTAGTGATTTTCTTTTAGCGAGTACTTAGAATAAAATCACCTAAAGGATACAGGCACCGTCTACGGCATAACCTGTTACCTCTTCCCTCAAAGCCATTTGAGGAAACTCTGCAGAGGACTTAAATGTCCCTATAGAGTAAATCCCCATTGTTGATGATGATAATTGTTGTTTTAAGGGGCCTAACATCTAGGTTATCGGCCCCTAATGGTCTGGGTGATAGCGAAAATTTCAATGAAGTGGAAACCAGAACGAAAATTAAGTGAGAAGGAAAATACTTACAAAACGGAACTCAGACGGAAACTACGCACAAAATGGAGAGCGGTGATACTTGCAAACGGGAAGTTAGAACGAAAAAACTCACAAAGGGAATAGATTGAAAAATACGCACAAAATGTAGGTTAAGTTCAAAATACGTAGAAAATTCAATGTGCAGTCGAAATACTTACAAAATGCAAGTTAAATTCAAAATACTTACAAAATGCAAATGAGATTGAAAATACGTACAAATTGCAAGTGAGGTTCAAAATACTTACTAAATGCAATTGAAATTGAAAATACACAATGCAATTCAGATTGAACAACTCGCATTTCAGATCCAAAATACTCACAAAGTGCAATTGATATTCAAAATACCTACAAAAGGCAATCGAAATTGAAAATTCTTACAAAATGTATGGTGGATTCAAATTACTCAATTGGATGGACAATACTTACAAAATGAATTTTGGATTCAAAATACCCACAAAATGCAATTGAGAATCAAAATACTTGCAAAATGCTCACCCTACAAAATGCAATTTAGATTGAAAATACTTGCAAAAAGCGGTTAAGATTGAAAATACAAAATGCAATTGAAATTCAAAATACTCACATAAGACCCAGCCACTATATTGAAAGACTTACTAAAAAGCAGTTTAGATTGTCAGTCCTTACAAAATGCAATTTAGATCGAAAAAAAATACAAAATGTAACGGAGATTGAAAACACCTACAAAATGGAGATAAAAAATTGAATTTAGATACACGGGGAGCCAATTAACAAAAAACAGTGCGGGGATCTTAAGGAGAAAGGGAAATATAATGAAAAGAAAACAAGAGGTCTGACCCCTCGAAGAAGGAGGGATCAGGAAAGATGAGACAAGGGCCAATTAAGGCAGGAAAGGAAAAGACTCCCTAGGCCTCGGATACCCTAATACCGTCGGGGTCGGAAAAGAACAAGAGTTGACCAAGGGAGGTCGACAGGAAAGAAGACGGAGAGGAGCCCGGCATAAGTAAGTGGAAGCAATGCCGGACTCAGCTGGGGCCCCGTGATCGCCAACCCACGTCCCACTAGATGTGAGCCCCTGGGGGGATCCCCATTGTATAAGTGCTATTTCCAATTATTTTAAAGATGAAATGGACGAGAATTAACGGTATGGGATAGTTATATTCGATGAGGTTAAGCTAAGAGAAGAGATTCAATTTAATGGTTCTTCACTGAAAGTAGATGGCTTAGTCTATTTAGGTGAACTCGCACCAGATTGTCAAAGAAATCAGATGGCAAATCATGCATTAGTTTTTGTTTGTACCTTTTTTACAGAACTGGATCCAACCTATAGCCATTTATGCAAGCAGAAATGCAACTCCAGGAGATAACCTTGCTAAAATTCTAAGACAGGTTATAATGCAGCTAGAGGCGGCTGGGGTGAGAATAGTAGGTTTCACGTGTGACTGTAGTCAGTCAAATAAAAAAGCCTGGAAATCTTCAGGAATTAGTGGGAAGAAAAATCAAGCGCAATGCTATATTCAGAATCCAGCAGATGTGAAACGGAAGGTCTAGGCTTTTTCAGATTTTGTGCATGTATTAAAATGTATAAGAAACTTTTTCCACCATAAAGTAGAACTATCGTACAATGGAAAAAAAGATCAAATTCAGCTTTTATAGGGAACTGTTTAAGGAAGATCTTTCTGGGTTCGCAGGACTTAGAGCTTGCCCCAAGCTAACAACCTATCATTTAGATCCCTCCTCCTTTAAAAGAATGAATGCCAGGCTTGCATTTCAATTGTTGAGCGATAGTGTCGCCAAAGGTCTTCGATTTTATCGAGAAATGGGACTGACAGGATTTGTAGGCAGTGAGGACACTGAGGCTTTTACAAGTGATTTGAACAATGTTTCTGATGCACTCAATGCATTCATACCTTCTAAGGCTCTCTATAAAAACTCATCATCCCACAACTCTCCTAAATTGTCTTCAAATTCTAAAATCTACAGACAACACGTTTGCCTCGTCTAGGACTATGGAATCTTTAATGGAACTCTTCGAAGTACATTAGAGATGAGGGAATGGCTCTGGGATAGAGGATATGCATATGTACTGACAGGAAAACTCACTCAGGATCCTTTGAAGCGACACTTTGGAATCCTGCGTTCGCCCAGTTCGGATGGCCATCCATTCACGATAGATTTCCTTCATTTACATTAACTACAATGTATCTACGTTCCTGTGAAGCAAGCACTATCCTCTAGGGGAAACTATGAGCCGAAAAGGGAATTAGTACTAACGTCCTTTGTAAACCAAATGCGAATGTTGGCCCGAAATGAGAAAGTGCGCAACGAGACTGTAAAGAAAGCAGTGGAAACTTCCATAAAAAGCAAAATCGGTATTCAAAACTGTTTAATAAATATTGAAGATTGGGAAAGTGCTGTGCCGGAGTTGAACCCAGTTCTCGATGCTTCGATTGAAAAGTGTTAAGTTGATCACGTGGCCCGGTATGTTGTTAGGCAATCTTCGAAATTTATTAAGTGTTTATCCTGTGTCCGTTCTCTCCGTGACGAAAGTGAATGTCGTTTTTCAGCACTTACAGAAAAAATAATATTGCGGATCCGACAGTGGCACGAAGTTTTTAACACGTACCTCCAAAAGTGTGTGCGACATTCTTTTCCAGAATGAAAGGAAAATCAATGAGAAACTAAGCTCATCTAGGTCGATGTGGGGGTGACATTTTTTAAGCGTCTTGACTCTATGGAGACAATTGCAGTTGTACCATCAGGGGATGGCTGTTGTGTTGAACATACTTTTGGACATTATTCCTAAACTAAACTAGTCTACCACTATTTAAAGTGTCGATTCTTCTTCAGAGCGAGAGAAATCCCCCGAGATCTTCAAGCTCGGAAATCTGCTAAGTCTACTCGTAAACTATCGAAAGTGGCCTCAAGCTAGTTTAGGGGAGTAAATTACTTCATTTGAGTTGTTTTGTTGTCGCTTATTTTAGGGCTGTGACATCGTGGTTATATAGCCCATGTACTGTATTTGGGTGTATGTGTGATAACCTGTGATGGCTCTACTAGCGTATGTATTTGTAAATTGGGGATATGATTGGGAAGGGGGTGGCCATGGTCTTAAGTTAGGAACCATATGCCTGGAGTAGAAGTAGGACATCTTGGCCATGCAGCCCCATGTACTTGGGTGTATATAGGCCTACTATATATGATTAATATATTTAAATCAAATGACTGATAAACTGTGTTACGCCCTTTGTTATCTTGGTGCCTGTAGTAGTGTGTGTATAATCGCTCTAGGGACCGTGCGAATGGTGAGTGCTGCGTTCTGGTGGCGGGCTCACCAACGATTGGAGGGTCTAGCAGCAAGCGATGAATGGGAGTGTGAAGTAATTTGTTTCAGTGTTGAGTCACAGATTGGTCACAGTGGTAATGGAGAACAGAAAACGTAAAAGTAATCAAAACTGTTGTGTCGCTGGGTGTAGTGTTACATATAGAAACAGTCCTCCGGGAACTAAACTGTTCAGATTTCCAAACGAAACTCAGCATGGTATCAGAAGAAAAGCTTGGATAGCGGCAGTAAAAAGTGACACAATGGAGGGAAAACCGTGGACTGCTAGCAAGTATTCTCGAGTTTGCAGTCAACATTTCGTAAATGGTACACCAACAAGAGATCCTGATAGCCCAGGTTACGTACCTACATGACGCCGTGGGTAAATAATCAGCACGCTGTGGCAGAAAACATTGCAGCTAGATACAAACTAAGAAAACTAATTATGATGATGATAATTGTTGTTTACGGGGCCTAACATCTAGGTTATCGCCCCCTAATGGTCTGGGTGATAGCGAAAATGACAATGAAATAGAAACCAGAAAGAAAATTAAGTGAGACTGAAAATACTTACAAAATGTAACTCAGATTGAAACGATTCACAAAATGGAGAGTGGTAATACTTAAAAAAGGGAATTTAGAAGGAGAATACTCCTAAAGCCGGCGGTCCCATGTCATAGATTTATGGCATGTTAAAGAACCTTCCACTAATTACACCTGTGTGAAGCTAAATTATATATAGGTTAAACATTTGACTAACGTTCTTAGGTTCCTACGTTCGTCGTCAAGAGCCGACTGCGGTGGCATCTGGTAACTAAGTTCTGAACTAGTTGGTCGTTGACGGTGGCGTATGGCGGCAAAAGTAGGAACTACATGAAAAAATAAATGGCTGCAGTCCTTACTTGAATTAAAACAGATACACACGGATTCTACACACACCCAAAGTACACGGGGCTACATGACCGCGTTGTCGCAGCCCCTAAACTGAGCAACAAACTGTAATGGTTTAGAGTTACTTAATGTCCCTCGTTGAGGCGGCCATTTGTAATGGGTTATTGAGATAAACTATTAATAATAAGGAAAGCGCTCCGCTAGTTGGGCGTCATTGTAATGGGTTAGAGAGATATTTAAACTTGCCTCACTAGTTGGGCGTTATTTGTAATGGTTTAGAGAACTTAATCTTGATTACTGTTAATAAGAATAAAGTTAATATGCAAAGCTACTTATTTAAATAGTCGCCCACTTTTGGGTGATCAAAATGAAACATTTAATTGTGTAATAATCTAATAGTGTATCTGTATTGTTGTCAGCTTCACTAAAAAAAAGTACATAATGTGTAGTATCATATGTATTGCCAGGGCGCCAGATCATTTATATATCATGATCAAAATAATATATTAAACCTCGGTTACACAAAGGTAGAGCATCGAAATTCCTATCTCCAGCCGTAGTGAAACTTACGTAATCTAACCTTACGATAATTAGTTCAGGAGTATGGTGTTGCCTTATAGTAACTTCTAGCTACTAAAGGAAACCAGTCAAACATTTGAATTTAAAATGAATTTAATATATAAAAACAACAAGTGCAAAAAGAATAAAATACTAAAGATAATGAAAATAATAAATTTAAATGAAAGAATCTACTGAATTTACTTGTATTATGGGTCTTGATTGGAAATTGGAGTATACTGAGTTAATTGAATAAAATATAGATTGAATTTTATATGGATGAGAGCCTTCTGATTTGACTGGAGTATAACTGTTTACATCGCTCACCGCATTGAAGATCTTTGTAGTTGGATTGTTGCGTAGAGAGTTCCAGATGGCCCTCATCTTCCTCAAAGTAATTAATTTATATGTGGATGACGAAATAAATTCCAAAAATCATCCCTGTGACAATAGCCTCGTACACAACCATGTCACAGTTTGATGAGACAGAATGTCTTATCAAATTCACATACTTAATAGTCAACTGTCTAGTTTAGAACTGCGTTACAGACTCCCTCTCGCTACAAGTTCCTCTGCTCCACTCCGCATCATTCCCTCTCCTCCAGCAATTCAATAATAATAATCACCTTTCAGTTGGGCGGCCGTCATATATATATAACGTTCCCAGGTAAGGCACGTGTCACTCCTCTCTTCTGAGGTCGAGGCGAAATAAGCCCGCCTTTCACATATCAACAATGACAATACTTCTTTGTAGCAATTCTCGGGAGGTCCAGCCCACCTTTTGTATAAAATTGCAAAGGACTCATTCATCGGCCCAGCATTGTTAGTGGCAAGTCTTCATAGAATCTCTTCTTAGTATGATTTGTATACTGGTAGAATATTTGATGTGACAGACATAAGTGTCTATTTATGTCATTTCCAAGAAGCCGTGGCTAAGCCGCCCTTCTGTGAACAGCCCTCTTCTTCTCTTGTTCGAATTGTCTTCAGAAATAATATTCAGTCAATTGTCAAACTTATTTCAAATATAATGTGTATCGCTCCAAGTCCTTTCAATTGCCATAATATTCTACATTACCGCATAATAATAGATATAAACATATTAGTTAACATAATAACTAATAAAAGGTAAAATGTAAACTTAAAAAAATATTGATAATAATAATATAAATAAAATATAAAATTATTTCATTCTGGTCACAAATTGGGACCATCACATATTCGCCCCAGAGAATTATGGTATATGTCAACAATCATATCACCATACTTCTCTTCAACACTTGTACAAATATGAAATATTATACCCTACAAAGAAATTACCAACATCGACAATATTATACTCTTCAAAGCAATTACCAACATACAAAAAATATACCCTTCAAGTTTAATATATATATATATATTTTTAAATCTCATCATTTCAGTCTTTCACTGTTCATAATGTCTTTTTCTTTCTTCTTTACATAATTAAAGCGACCTGTAAACAATGTACATCAAAATACCCTTCACTGTTATATTCTTGTTTTGGACATAAGTCATCGTTGCACTTATGTATATTTGGGTGGCATACACCTTTGTTTTATATCTTGAGGACGTAGAATTCAATTTTCAGCCTGGTGTCGAACTGAATACACTATGGCTAGTTGGTGGGACTGCCAACTGATTAATTCACTTTATCACTTCACAACACTTGGTATGTGATGCGAATTACCAGATCTACTCCAGTCTCTCAGGAATTATATGTATCTAGTAACACAGGCATATTATAGAAAAAATGAAACTTTATTAGCTTATATTACCTAAGGCAATATCGTTCAGTGCAAATGTAGTGCGCTAATTTACCCCACACATGTATATTTATATCCTACTCAAATACACCAGCCTATAGCCGACAAATTCTCTTTATATTTCCTCTGTGCTCTCCAAGAGACACAATATCATAGGTTGATGCAAACCCTCGCCATTACCCTCTCGTTCAGACCACAATCATTCACTTATTATTAAGCGACTTTCCTTACTTACCATCAACTTCACTTCTATTACTCATGACACATATTTCCTTAAGGATCTTACATTGTACGTGCCGTATAATCGTTTTCCTGCATTTTCTGATTACTCACCTTCTTAACCGTATTTACTCACCTTTTTAACCGTAGTTACTCACCTTTTTAACCGTAGTTATTCCCCTTATTTGTCACAATTACACTCCATTCAACTCAAGATTACACATCTTAATCACATGTAGATACTCACCTTATTTCTCAAAAATACACTTCTTTCTACTTAAGATTGATTACCTTTTTATCACCCGTAGTTATTCACCTTATTTCTCAAAATTACACTTCTACTCAAGATTACCTTTCTTTCGCGAAATCCGTATTCACTTTCTTTATTTCTCAAAATTACACTTCTTTCTACTTAAAATTACCTTTCTTTCGCGGAATCCGTATGACCGATAAAATTTAATTTCTCCATTACAAAAAATGACTTAACTTTAAATCCTTGCATTAACCATCCTATCTACTGAAATATTAACTGTTCACAAAATCTGCCTAATTAAATTACGGGCATCAAAATATAGCTTTACTTTCCTTTCTGACTTGGGAACTATCCTTAACGAATTAATATATATATGGGCTAATTAATATAGGGTTCTATAATTTTATCTTGCAACATGCTTTCAATCTGCCTTCTCACAGCTTCCTGGAATTTGTAAGGCACGGGGTAGCGATGACCTACAAAAATACTGCGATCATGTACATTTAATGAATGTACGTAGCAATTAGCTAATCCAATACGGTTCTCAAATATATACTAATTCTCTTACAACACCTTCAACAATCGATCCACACGATCACACTCTAACGCACTCTGTAATGCAGCCTCACGCAAGGAATCCTCTAGATAATCCTTCGTCATCATACTGCCTAAAAATGTAAAAAAAAACAAGGTTCCCTCTCAAGAGATACCCCAACAATCTCACCACTCACCACCTCACTACAAATATCGACTCCTTTAGTCATTAATACCTCCTCAAGCGTACATATATTCTTAGAACCACCATATAACCTACTTCAATTATTAAATGACATGATCATATCTTCATTCATCCATCTGAATTTAACATTGCCCTCTTTATAGCATAGCTGTGCAGAATGTTGCGACATCCAGTCCGAACCCATAATCAGAGAGTAAACAAGATTTGGAATCACTAAACAAACATGAGTTCCAATCTTACCTCCTATTATAATTTCTACAACCACTTGTTTAGAAATTATGTGAGATTTCTTGCCCACCGCAGTTAACACGAAAGTAGTTCTAATTGGAATTTCCTCAATTTTAATACCATTTTCCTTCCCATTATTATAAAATGCTGCACTGATGCAAGAAACCTGACAGCCACTGTCAAAAAGTGTATCGATACACGCCCCTAACACTTGTAATTTTTCGACTGAGTAAAAATTAATAACGGTAGGTTCTTTAGATACCTCCATAAATTCACTTAATAAATCATTACGGATATTTAGGTCATACGGTTCGCTCAAAATAGGAATACCGACTTACATAACTACTTTATCTGGCATTTTTAAGTTCTTATCACCTTCATCTTCGCTTCTATATTTATGTATAGTTATACTTTCCTCTTTCCTCATAACAATAGTTTCTTCCTCCTCCGTATTATATTTATCAATAGTAACACTGTATTTTGCCTTTGCCCCTATTACTTCCCCTATTCTATCTTCTATGGCACGCCACTGCACTTCATAATCTTTCTCACTCTCTTTCATTATATTCTCTATTTCCTCTAACAACTTCATTTTCTCCCCTTTCATTTTACTTCTGGACTTACTAATTTCATGCCTTTCCTTCATTTCTCCACTACTATAGCTTTACGACCTTTCTAACTGTGACTTTTTGCTTCTGCTTTCTTCTATATCCGTCCTTCTTTCGTCTTCTAAACTATCTCTCTCCGCCATTTCCTCCACCATCGCGCTCTGCTTGTGCTTTTTCTTCCTATGCTTTGGATTACTTATCTCAGCTTTCTGCTTTCCTTGTTCAATAATTATGTCTTTCTGACTGTGCCTTAACGCACGCTTCTCTATTTCTGTTAACTTCATATTGACTTCCTTTATATAGGCTCTGACTTCTTCCCTTGTCTGGCTATTTTGTTCCTCTATAATTTTCTGCATTTTTATTTCTTGAGTGCTTATCACTTTCTTTATCTTACCTACTTCTATTCCTATCTTTTCTTTAATCTTCATCTCTTCTTTCTTGCTACGTTCCATAATCTCTACCTTCACGTCTTCTACTCTTTCCCTTACCTCTTGATTAATCTCTTCTACTTTCTTGCCTATAACTTCAAACTTTTCCCCTACTTCTATCCTAACTTCAGCTATGGTTTTCTTTAACTCACTTTGCAATTCCTTTCTTATTATTTCTTTGAATTCTGTCATATTCTCCTTAATCCTCTCATACTTTTTGTTTAACTCCTCATTCACCTTTTCCACCTTGTCTAGCCTCTGATTAATTTCTTCATTATCTTTACATATCGCCTCTTTTATCTCCAAACTCATCTCCTGATTTTGCCTATTCATCTCCTGATTTTGCCTACTTATTTCCTCTCTCATCTCCCTACTCATCTCCTGATTTTGCCTACTTATTTCCTCTCTCATCTCCCTACTCATCTCCTGATTTTGCCTATTAATCTCCTGATTTTGCTTACTTATCTCCAGAAACATTCCAATGATCTCATCTAATTTGTTTTCCGAAATATCCAAAAGCTTTTGTTTTTCCTTCCCTCCACTAGTTTCAGGATTTATTTCAGGATGTACCTCTATATTCGTCTCAGGGTTAACCTCGGGATTATTCTCAGGATTACTCTCAAGATTTACCTCCGACATCTTGGTATAATCCTCTACGCTCTCAGCCTCAGTACCACTATCAACTTTCGTATAATTAGCTTTCTCGCCTTTACCCCTACTCCTCAATTTCCTTTGTTCCTCATCCGCCATCTCGAAGTACACCGTATAAAGTTTACCGTTCCAAAATTCACCTCACTTTCCCCCAAAATCAATCACTAATACTACACTAATTCACTTCACTTTCCCCCAAAATCACTGACAATTTGCACTGAATTTACACTCGCTCCTTCCGTAAATATCGTTACGTTTTCGTGCCACATAGTTGGGGGCCAATTGTAATGGTTTAGAGTTACTTAATGTCCCTCGTTGAGGCGGCCATTTGTAATGGGTTATTGAGATATTTAAACTATTAATAATAAGGAAAGCGCTCCGCTAGTTGGGCGTCATTGTAATGGGTTAGAGAGATATTTAAACTTGCCTCACTAGTTGGGCGTTATTTGTAATGGTTTAGAGAACTTAATCTTGATTACTGTTAATAAGAATAAAGTTAATATGCAAAGCTACTTATTTAAATAGTCGCCCACTTTTGGGTGATCAAAATGAAACATTTAATTGTGTAATAATCTAATAGTGTATCTGTATTGGTGTCAGCTTCACTAAAAAAAAGTACATAATGTGTAGTATCATATGTATTGCCAGGGCGCCAGATCATTTATATATCATGATCAAAATAATATATTAAACCTCGGTTACACAAAGGTAGAGCATCGAAATTCCTATCTCCAGCCGTAGTGAAACTTACGTAATCTAACCTTACGATAATTAGTTCAGGAGTATGGTGTTGCCTTATAGTAATTTCTAGCTACTAAAGGAAACCAGTCAAACATTTGAATTTAAAATGAATTTAATATATAAAAACAACAAGTGCAAAAAGAATAAAATACTAAAGATAATAATAATAATAAATGTAAATGAAAGAATCTACTGAATTTACTTGTATTATGGGTCTTGATTGGAAATTGGAGTATACTGAGTTAATTGAATAAAATATAGATTGAATTTTATATGGATGAGAGCCTTCTGATTTGACTGGAGTATAACTGTTTACATCGCTCACCGCATTGAAGATCTTTGTAGTTGGATTGTTGCGTAGAGAGTTCCAGATGGCCCTCATCTTCCTCAAAGTAATTAATTTATATGTGGATGACGAAATAAATTCCAAAAATCATCCCTGTGACAATAGCCTCGTACACAACCATGTCACAGTTTGATGAGACAGAATGTCTTATCAAATTCACATACTTAATAGTCAACTGTCTAGTTTAGAACTGCGTTACAGACTCCCTCTCGCTACAAGTTCCTCTGCTCCACTCCGCATCATTCCCTCTCCTCCAGCAATTCAATAATAATAATCACCTTTCAGTTGGGCGGCCGTCATATATATAACGTTCCCAGGTAATGCACGTGTCACTCCTCTCTTCTGAGGTCGAGGCGAAATAAGCCCGCCTTTCACATATCAACAATGACAATACTTCTTTGTAGCAATTCTCGGGAGGTCCAGCCCACCTTTTGTATAAAATTGCAAAGGACTCATTCATCGGCCCAGCATTGTTAGTGGCAAGTCTTCATAGAATCTCTTCTTAGTATGATTTGTCTACTGGTAGAATATTTGATGTGACAGACATAAGTGTCTATTTATGTCATTTCCAAGAAGCCGTGGCTAAGCCGCCCTTCTGTGAACAGCCCTCTTCTTCTCTTGTTCGAATTTTCTTCAGAAATAATATTCAGTCAAATGTCAAACTTATTTCAAATATAATGTGTATCGCTCCAAGTCCTTTCAATTGCCATAATATTCTACATTACAGCATAATAATAGATATAAACATTTTAGTTAACATAATAACTAATAAAAGGTAAAATGTAAACTTAAAAAAAATATTGATAATAATAATAATAAAATATAAAATTATTTCATTCTGGTCACAAATTGGGACCATCACAAAACCAACCAACTCATAAAAGGAATAGATTGAAAAATACGCACAAAATGTAGTTTAGGTTCAAAATACGTACAAAATGCAATGTAAAGTCGAAATACTTACAAAATGCAAATGAAATTCAAAATACTTACAAAATGCAAATTAGATTGATGATGATGATGATTGTTGTTTTAAGGGGCCTAACATCTAGGTTATCGGCCGCTAATGATCTGGGTGATCGCGAAAATGATAATGAAACGGAAACCAGAACGAAAATTAAGTGAGAAAGAAAATACTTACAAAAAGGAACTCAGATTGAAACAACTCACAAAATGTTCTTACAGAAGGGAATTTAGAACGAAAAGATTTACAAAAGGAATAGATTGAAAAATACCCACAAAATGAAGGCTAGGTTCAAAATACGTACAAAATGCAATGTAGCGTCGAAATACCTACAAAATGCAATTGAAATTCAAAATACTTACAAAATGCAAATGAGATCGAAATTACGTACAAAATGCAATTGAGGTTCAAAATACTTACAAAATGCAATTGAAATTGAAAATGCACGATGCAATTCAGATTGAAATATCCCAGTTCCAATCCAAATTATTCACAAAGTGCAATTGAAATTCAAAATACTTACAAAATGCAATTGAAGTTGAAAATGCTTACACAATGCAATTGAAGTTGAAAATGCTTACACAATGCAATTGAAGTTGAAAATGCTTACAAAATGTACGGTAGATTCAAACGACACATGTGGATTGACAAAACTTACAAATTGCAATTTAGATTGAAAATACTTGACAAAATGTAATTTAGATTCAAAATACCCACAAAATGCAATTAAGATTCAAAATATGTGCAAAATGCCCACCAAACTAAATGCAATTTAGATTCAAAATTCGTGCGAAATGCGGTTCTGGTTGAAAATACTTACAAAATGCAATTGAAATTCAAAATTCTTACTAAAAGGCCCGGCTACCTGCATTGAAAGACTTACCAAAAAGCAATTTAGATGGTCAATCTTTACAAAATGCAATTGAAGTTGAAAACAATCGCGAGATGTAATTTAGATCGAAAAATCTTACAAAATGCAACGTAGATTAAAAATACCTTAAAAAATCGCTAAAAGGGAATTTAGATACACGGTGAACCAAGTAACAAAAACAGTGCGGGAATCTTAAAGAGAAAGGAAATATAATGAAAAGAGGAGAGGGGAGAGAGGAGAGGGTCCGCCCCAAAGGTAAGGGACAAAAGGGGAAAACGGACCCAGTTCAGGAATCCCTCGGGGTCGCCAACTCCCGAACTCACCAGCCGTGAGCCCGTGAGGGTGTAGCATTATCTAGGGTGCACCAGAAGGGGTGGGCTACATACACCCGGCCTCCTTAAGGGCCTTGAGCACAAGGCAGGAGGTAAAAGGAAAAGAAAAAGAAGGCTGACCCCTCACAGAAGGAGGGTATCAGGAAAGATGAGACAAGGGCCAATTAAGGCGGGAAAGTGAAAGACTCCCTAGGCCTCGGATAACCTAATACCGTCGGGGTCGGAAGAGAACAAGAGTTGACCAAGGGAGGTCGACAGGAAAGAAGACGAAGAGGAGCCCGGCACAAGTAAGTGGAAGCAATGCCGGACTCAGCTGGGGTCCCGTGGTCACCAACCCACGTACCACTAGATGTGAGCCCCTGGGGGCGAACAAATTAGATTGAAAATACGGACAAAATGCAATTGAGGTTCAAAATACTTACAAAATGCAATTGAATTTGAAAATACACAATGCAATTTAGATTTTAAAAACTCCCTTTTTCGGATATAAAATACTCACAAAGTGCAATTGAAATCATGGTGTCCACAGGCAGGAAAAAGTCAGGAATAGTCAGAAAAAGTCAGGAATTTTGTTTTTGGTCAGGAAAAGTCAGGAAAATGTGTGAAAAAATGGCATGAGTCAGGGAAAAAATGGCAAAAAGTATTAGAAAGTCAGGAATTTTATATTAACCATACAGTATTTTGTGTTTCATAGTCATATTTTGATGTTACTAGTTCAACTAGTCTCTGAAGATAAAAAGCAATAACTCGCTGGACATTATGATAAGTTTCCATTTTGACATTAAATCATAGTAAAAACCCCTTTAACCTATTTTTGTACGCTTTTTTGGCGTTGGTGTAGGGATGTGGCGACCCCATCGACCATCACATTGCACTACGTGTCTGCAATCAGCCTCTAAAATATTGTGACTTGACATTCATAAACAAAATTTAAATGCCAATCACTTGATATTCCTTATTTCCATAATGGCAATTTCGATATACCTTTTTTCCGATGTTACGATGACTTCACGAGTCAGGAATTTTGTTGAAAAGTGGTCAGGAAAAGTCAGGAAAATTGACATTGAAAATTCTGTGGACACCATGGAAATTCATAATGCTTACAAAATACAATCGCAATTGAAAATGCTTACAAAATGTATGGTAGATTCAAACTACTCATTTGGATCGACAACACCTACAAAATGTAATTTGGATTGAAAATACCCAACAAACTGCAATTGAGAATCAAAATACTTACAAAATGCCCACCATACAAAATGCAAGTTAGATTGAAAATACTTGCGAAAAGCGGTTTAGGTTGAAAATACTTACAAAATGCAATTGAAATTCAAATTACTCACAAAGTCCCAGGCCCTATATTGAAAGACTTACTAAAAAGAAATGTAGATGTCAATCCTTACAAAATGCAATTGAGGTTGAAAATACTGTACTCGCAAAACGCAATTGAGATCGAAAAGACTTACAAAATACAACGTAGATTGAAAATACCTACAAAATGGAGTGTAGGTGCAAAAAATTCGCTAAAGGGAATTTAGATGTACGGAGAGCCAATTAAAGAAAAACAGTGCAGGATTCTTAAAGAGAAAAGTAACTATAATGAAAAGAAAACAAGAGGTCTGACCCCTCGAAGAAAAAGTGATCAGGAAAGATGAGACAAGGGCCAATTAAGGCGGGAAAGTAAAAGACTCCCTAGGCCTCGGATACCCTAATACTGTCGGGATCGGAAAAGAACAAGAGATGACCAAGGGAGGTCGACAGGAAAGAAGACGTAGAGGAGCCCGGCACAAGTCAGTGGAAGCAATGTCTGACTCAGCTGGGGTCCCGTGGTCGCCAACCCACGTCCCACTAGATTGAGCCCCTGGGGGGACGAAGAAAACTAAGGCACAAGAGACGGCAGAACAGAAGAAAGCACTTTGGCGGTGGAAGTGACTTCTTGCTCGCCGACTTGTGGTGATACGGTATTCAGACAGACACTAGTTAAATAACCCGCAATGTAAATTAAGTTAATGTTCTAATCTGTAACTTGAGAAGCAATGGTGAGGCAGAAACTCAGACTAGTCTTCCTTTGTCCCTAGTCAATAAGCAAACCATGACAATTGTTCCAAAAGAGATCGCAGTGATGAAGCTTAAATTTTACAACCGAAACATTCATTTTACGGGTCCCAATCAGTTACGGGAAATGAACAGCAGCTCTTGGACATCGAGGGCGTAAAATTATGCGTTCTCTCATCATTATTACCTTCGATACACCGCAACTGCACACTTAGTATACATAATATGTTGCTCCTGTTTTTTATGAAGATGAAACTAGGGATCAGTTTTGGTGCTCTTGGTGTAATATTTAGTTGCCATAGGACGACAGCTTCTGCTGCCTTTAAATTCATTCTACAGAACTTATTCGAGAAAACGAAGGCGCGGATTTTCTGGCCACAGCGATCTAGTATCATTAAAACAATGCCAATTTCTTTCAAGACACATTATAAAAATTGCAAGTGCATTATTGACTGCAGTGAAGTGTATTGTGGAAGACGCCAAAGCGTTCGACAGAGAATATCAATGTTTTCCCACTATAAAAAATCGTTTGCAATAAAATTTCTCGTCGCCATTGCTCCATCAGGATTTATTTCATTTCTTTCTTGCCTTCATTAAGCTTTACACGTTTGTTTTGCAAGCAAATGTCAATGCTGATTGCAATGGCTCCGTTGCTCTGCGCTGTCAGCGGTCTCCCTCCACGCCGTTGTCGCTGCTTCCGCTAGCGGCGCCAGTTACTAAAAATCTCGCATTCGCACGGTCCCTATAACAGCACACCTGCAACTCAGTGACAGACTCATTGGGCGCCCTGGGGTTACCAATCGGCAATCCCACGTGACTAGAGTTACAAGTGTAAAGATATTTTTAGGCTCGTCATTTCACAACTCCAAGAATAATGCTTACGAAGGTATGGTGTAATATGTCCCTTGACAATAACATCATAACTTGAACTGTTAGCTTGATATTAAAACTGAAACGAACCATGAGGCTGTGAGACCCATTCGCGACTAACGGAGGGTTTTAAAAGATATTTCTACATGGTGACTCAGAATATGAATAATAACTCTTCGAAAGTAATATTCATAAGTCGAAACGAGCAATGCGTTGTAATGACCGTAACCGCGGCCTTCGTAAAGAGGTTTCCGTAGGCCGGGACGTATTCCATTTTTGAACAGCTGACTATGTAGCGTTGGGGGTCTGCGCCGCTAGCGCTGGCCAAGAGCAGGGCGCAAATGAACTCGATGAGTGATAACACTATGTATGCTATTCGTCATGCCTATACTCTAGTAAGGGACCTAACAATAACTAATATTATATATTGTCCGCCATATGTGCAAGAAAATCGTCGGCAGTGGACGTCCTTCTTCCATTATTTCAACACTTTAGGTTCCCACATTGTAGGAGGTGATTTTAATGCTCTTCATGAAGAATGGGGCAGTGGAAAAACAACAAAAGGACAACATGTTTGGCATGCAGCCCACTTGACCCCTTACATCTGCTAAATGATGGTTCACCTATCAGACTTACCTCACCTACACAGGCCGCTAGTGCAGTGGATCTAACATTCCCTACAGTTGAGATTGCGCATCGACTACTCAGGAAAACACTTCATGACCTGCACATGAGTGATCATTATCCTATCATTATTAACATCGGTACTTTAAACCCCTACTCCATTCCAAAAAAAACTCTTGCCCCTGATATGCACGCAACTTCAAAACTTTTGAGGCTACACAATTTTATGATTACATTTAACAATATTACTGTTTATTAGCGCCTCCATTACGTACCTCATATGCACATCTTATGGCCGTAATTAAACAATACTTTGATTTATATCATCCTCTCGAATTACGTCCTATCTCGATGGGCTCTAAGTCTTATAACGTCTCCTGGTGGGATGAGTAATGTACACGTCTTGTTGAACGACGAAAAGCTTTACTTAGATTATTCCATACTCATCCCACTCCCTATACGTACCAGCATTACAAACAGTTTGTTGCGCTTGTCCAACACACATTTAATACAAAACGCCGTCATGCCTGGCAAGTGTATATATATCCAAGATCCATCGTCAGACTCCTATTCAACATATTTGGTCGATCATTAAAACAATATCAGGCGCTCTTCTTACAATCGAATCATCCTCGACTCACAGATGACAGCTTACTGGTATTGTACCGTCAGACTGGAACATTTTCAATGTCCTGCCTGTTTTGAAGCCAGGAAAAAATCCGTCAGATCCTTTGTGCTATCGAGGTATCAATCTAGGGTCCTGTGTACGAAAAACATTCCAACGAATTTTACTGCCAAGATTGAATATTATGCTTTGGAATACTATGACCTAGTCCCCAGAACTCAATTCGCATTTCTCAAACGCAAATCTACCATAGATGCCCTCAATCTTTTTCTCCTCGATTTACTTCTATCTCATTGAAGAAAGCATTCAACGCTAGCAGTCTTCCTTGATATTAAAGGGGCCTATGATCACGTCAATTTATACCTTCTACTTAAAATGTTACATGACAGAAAATTTTCCTCTGTGTTAATCAATCTGATTTCCGGTGTTTTTGCGTAACAGAAAACTGATTCTCTCTCCTAATCCAGAGAAATTTCATGATCGCACGTCTTCATGTGGACTTCCGCAGGGCGATAGTTTAAGTGACATATCTTATATATTCGAGTGAGATTGAGACCCTTCACCTCCCCTAGGTGCGCATCATACAATATGCCGATGACATTCTTCTCTCTAGTTCTGATGATGATAATTGTTGTTTTAAGGGGCCTAACATCGAGGTTATCGGCCCCTAATGAAATGAAATGGCGTGAAATGAAAGGATGTAGATAAAAACAGCTCACTGCCATGGATGAAACGATAATGGTGTTTATAAAACAGACAGTGAGCCCCAAAAACTATGCCTTATTTGAATAAAAAGAATAAAAGGCGGATGGTAGAAAAGGATAAAACAAATAAGGCATAGTGAACAATAAAATAGATGAACACAATAAAAAACATAAAGCAGATTTAACCTGAATTAAAAGTCGTAACTACACATTAAAACTTAAAAAAGTAACCACTCTCCCTCATGAACCGGATGACGAGGTCTACTGACGGCCCGTCATCACGGAGAATAAGGGAGAGGGTATTAGGCAGTTTAAGAGTCCTTCGCAGATCGGCCAGATCCACACACTCCAAGAGAAGATGTGCCGCGGTTAGGTGGGCACCGCAAGTACACACAGGGGGATCTTCTCTCTTTAGCAAGTGGGAGTGCCTAGCAATCCCATGGCCGATCCGGAGTCGACAGAGTACCACAGCTTCCTTCCGAAGAGATCGGAAGGAAGATGTCCACACCATCGTTGTCTCCTTGGTGCCTCTCAGTTTGTTGGGTGGAGGCGTGGCACGCCATGCTTCCTCCCAATGCGACAGGATCGAATGCCGACACTGAGAGCGCACATCACTAGCAGGCACCTTATACGGTAGCGAGGGCAGTGCGACTGCCTCTCTCGCCACCTGATCAGCAAGCTAGTTTCCCGCAATACCCATGTGGCTAGGAAGCCACACAAAGGTCACCCCAGTTCCAGCGTTACACGAACTGACGAGCAGGTCGTGCACACGCTGGACCAACGGGTGCTTCGGGAAACACACATCGATCGCTTGCAGCGCACTCAGAGAGTCAGTACACACAAGAAAGTGCTGGTGATCGTCTGATAACGTGTGCCGCAGAGCCTCTAAGATGGCATAGAGCTCCGCTGTGTACACGCCACAGACCTCGGGAAGTGAAAATAGAAATCGACGATCCTCAACCACAAATGCACAGCCTACTTTCTCGTTTACCTTCGAACCGTCCGTGAATAGAAGCCCTGATCCGGGATACCGGCTCACCACGGACTGGAACAGCCTCCGATGGACGGAGGAGTCCATGTCCGACTTGGGGCCCGTGTGCAGATCCAGGATGATATCAGGGCGAGAGACCATCCACGGAGGGGCCTTGCTAGGTACTCGGACGATACAGGAGACAGAAGGAAATCGGAACTGACGGTATAAGGCATCCAAGCGAATCTCCGCCGGCCGAGTGGCTAGGGCGAGCGCATCATACAGCCGGCGATTCGGATTGGAAAACAAACATGGATAGCTTGGATGAAGTGGCATCTGTCGAATAGTTCCAGCATAGGTCAGCAGTACTTGTTGGCGCCTCAGGTGTAAAGGAGGTACGCCAGCCTCGGCGAGCAAGCTGACGACTGGGCTTGTCCGAAAGGCACCCGTCACCAGCCTCACACCGCCGTGGTGGACACTGTCCAGTTTAACAAGCACTGACTTACGGGCCGAACCATATCCTACACTGCCATAATCTAACCTAGATAAAATCAGTGCCTTATAAAAACGTAGGAGCACCGCGCGGTCCGCCCCCCACGATGTGCCGCTAAGAAACCGCAACATGTTGAGTTTCTTAGCACAGGCAGTTTTCAAACACCGCACGTGTGGCTCCCACGTCAATTTCTGATCGAAAAGGAGCCCAAGGAACCGGTACGTAGCAACAACAGGCAAAGCTATATTGCCCAGATAAAGCTCAGGATCAGGATGGAGAGTGCGCTTTCGGCAGAAATGGACAACCCGAGGACTTAGCGGTTGAGAATCGAAAGCCATGCTCTAGTGTCCAGCGTTCCACTCTCCGAATAGCTTGTTGTAGCTGTCGTTCAGCGACCGCCATATTTTGCGCACTATAATGTAGAGCGAGGTCGTCTACATATAGCGACGGTACCACTGCTGGACCAGCAGCAGCGACTATACCGTTTAAGGCAATCGCAAATAATGTTACGCTAAGCACTGATCCCTGTGGGACTCAGTTTTCCTGTATATGATATTGCGAATATGTCCCCCCTATTCGGACACGGAATAGGCGAAGGGACAGCAAATTCGCAATAAAAACCGGCAAGTTACCTCGGAATTTCCATTGATGCAGGGTAGAGAAGATGCCGTAACGCCAAGTGGTGTCATAGGCCTTCTCGAGGTCAAAGAAAACAGCGACTAGGTGCTGTCTCCGGAGAAAAGCGTCCTGTATGGCGGTCTCCAGGCGTACCAGATGGTCGTTGGTACACCGAGACGCCCTGAAATCACACTGGTATTCAGACAGGAGTCCTCGTTTCTCCAGGTCACACACCAGGCGCCGATTGACCATCCTCTCAAAGAGCTTGCACAGACCGTTAGTGAGACAAATAGGTCTGTAACTCCCTGTAAATTTGGGGTCCTTATCGGGCTTCAGGATAGGTATAATGATATCATCCTGCCATTGCGCTGGAAACACACCTTCCAACCAGATACGATTAAACACCTTGAGCAAATAACGAATGCTCTCATCGTTAAGGTGTTTAAGCATCTGGTTGTGAATATTATCCGGGCCGGGAGACCGTGTCCCTGCGGAGCGCCAGCGGCGCTCCGCCGAGTTCCCACTCCGTAAAGGGCACGTTGTACTCCTCCGAACCGCGGGAAACAAAACTTAGCTGGAAACGTTCTGCCTCGCGCTTCAGGGCCACGAAGGCAGGATCATAGTTATCGGAACCGGATATATCCGCAAAATAAGATGCGAGATGGTTTGCAACGCGGTACGGATCTGTAACCAATTCATTATCAATGGAAATTCCAGGTACAGTTGAAGATGTCTGAATGCCCGGAATGCGTCGTGGTTTAGTCCACACTTGAGAGGAGGGGGTATGTACCGTGATAGACGACACATACCGTTCCAATGATTCTTTCTCTGGCGGATAAGAAACCGTGCCTTGGCACGAAATTTCTTAAACGCCACCAAATTGGCCAGGGTTGGACGCCGACGGTAGTGCTTATGAGCTCGACGACGGTCTCTTACTGCCGCTGCAATATCCTCTGTCCACCAAGGGACGAGTTTGCGACGAGGAGTCCCAAAAAAGGATGGAATGGACTCTTCGGCGGCAGCAAGAAGTACATCGGTGATGTGCTGTACCTCGTCATCGACGCTCCGGCAACCAAGATTAACGAACACAGCTCGTTCTTGAAACGAGGGCCAATTTGCCAGCTTAAGTACCCAACGACTGGGAAACTCCACGGGCTTCTGAGTCAGAAGTGTGAGAATGATCGATAAGTGGTCACTGTCACAGAGTTCGTCGTGTACATACCAACCAAATAGGGGGACCAGCGCACGGCTACACACACAAGTCAATGTGTTAATACGTGCCGTGCGCTAAGCTAAAATGTGTAGCTCCCCCTATATTTAATAGAGATAAATCCAACCCTTGAATAAAGCCCTCCACGTCCCTTCCTCTGGGGCAGGAAGATGGTGATCCCCATTGGGGGTGATGCGAGTTGAAATCACCCACGATTAGGAAAGGGACTGGAAGTTGATCAACAAGATCAAAGACGTCATTAATATCAAGTGGCTGGTTCGGTGGAAGGTACACGTTACAAACAGTTGTCATAGCAGGCAAGGACACGCGAACTGCAATAGCTTCCAGAGGAGTGGCGAGTGGAAACTCTTCACTATAGCAGTCGGAGCGAACGAAGGTACAAACGTCCCCGGAAGCCCGGGCGGCGTCTTGTCGCTCTTTGGAGTATAGTCGGAAACCTCTCAGAACAGTCTCGTGATCAGGTCTGAGGTTTGTTTCCTGTAGGCAGACTATACTCGCTGCGTATTGTGCAATGAGCTGACGGAGCTCTGTCAAATGCCTGTCATTACTGTTACAATTCCACTGGAACAGTGCCATAGTGTGAACGTATAAACTAGGGAATAAGTTGGAGCAGCAAGCTACAACTTAACCTCTGGAGGATCATCACCCACTACGTCGACTATAATCTCCATGTCCTCAGACGAGGTCGTGGAGTGAATCGACTCAGTGGAAGATTTCCTAGACGCAGTACGGCGGCGGGGGGATCTCCGTGGGGAGTGCGCAGATCTTGGGACCAAACCGTCCCCAGGCCTAGAAGCATCCGCAGCTGGTGGGGCGGATGGCTTCCCCTTTCTTGGAGGAGAAAGGGAATGCGTAGTGCGGGCTCCCTTCTTCCCCACCCCTTTCAGATATTTAGACGGGTCAGGAGACGAATTCCTGACCCTGGTCGACGATGCCGCCTCCGCCGGCTTCGGTGCGGCTTTCGCCGACCGTTTGGGTGGGGAGTTAGTCTTCAACTTCCTCCCCTGCTGTGCGGGCGGAGCTGCCTTCGCTCCCACAGCCTTCTTTGGGGCCGAAGGTGGGGCTGAAGTCACCTTCGGGCTCCCTTTCGGATTCTGGGGTGTAGATAGAGATGTAGATGGCGGTGGTAGATTGGAAGGTTTCACAGCTGAGACAAAAGATGAGGTAGCCGGGACCAAATTTGGTATTATAGCTCTATAATCAATATTTGGAGAAGGAGAAATCGTGGTATGGTACTTCTTGCGGGCCTCCTGGTAGGTGAGACCATCCAGGGTTTTGATCTCCTGGATTTTCTTCTCACTCAGGAAGACAGGGTAGTTCCTGTCCCGAGGAGAATGAAATCCAGGGCAATTAGTGCACTGATATGGTGTTGTGCACTCTTCCGCTTCGTGTAGTACCTTACCGCATGTTCCGCAGATTGCAGAGCTCGAGCATCGGGATAACATATGCCCGAACTTCTGGCACTTATAACACCTCATTGGTGGAGGGATATAAGGCCGTACGTCACAACGGTACTTGTAACCTTGACTTTCTCCGGGAGCACCGAAAGCTCAAAGGAAATAATGAAAGAACCAGTATCCACGATTTGACCAATGACCTAGCGCGTAATGCGGCGGACATCAGTCACGTGACGGTGCTGCATATCCTCCTTGAGCTCCTCGTCAGTGTTCAGAATCAGGTCCCGGTGGAAAATAACTCCTCGGACCAGATTCAGGGACTTGTACTTTTCCACTTTGACGGGGATCTCTCCAAAGTGGTCACATTGCAGAAGTTGTTCAACTTGCTCACCAGTCCTAGTCTTGAGCAACAAGCTACCGTTCCTCATCTTTTGTACTTTCTCAAGCTCACCATAGACACCTTCTATGTGGCGAGAAAACAAAATATTCTTTACCAGCTTGAAATCACCCACATCTGTTCTGGTCGCTACCACAAACTTGGGGGTGTTAGCACACAGATTTTCACGCACAGATTGTTCCCAGGGGGTCGATCCCCGTAGGGAATCAAATGTTAAAGACTGGGTGTTTGACCACCCTGTTTGGGGATTTTTCTTTTAGAACCCATGGCCAGATCATCCTCCCCGAATGCCACGGACATCTGATCACGGGCCAACACAGTAGGCGCTACCCAGCCAGGGCAAGGCCTGCCTAGCTTGGAAGGCATTGCCCGAGGGTCCGATGTTTTACAATGCCGTATCGGCATGTACCCCTTGGCATATACTAGATTTTACAGCTCTGACATTCGGCTGTACGGGGACCTGCGTAGTCAGGCGGATACTACTGCACGGGTACATGGCGCACGCATCTGTCGGCGCGGCCAAGACCGGACAGGCTTTCGAGCGTAGTCGCAAGCGTAAGTGGCCCATCCCCTAACAGCACGCACATATGAAAATTTTGGTTGCCAGATCCTGGAAGCATTAACGGAAAGAAGTGCGATATTACCCAATGAGTGTTATACCGCACGGACAGGGGCGCCGAATCCATGGTCGAGGTCTAGCGACTGCTAGACCTGGCGAGGGGGTGGGTCTCCCGGTCCCCTTGGGGGGTGGATTCCGTTGGGGGGTTACGGATAGAGGAGGAAAGGGAAGGAGAAGGAAAAAAAGGAAAGGAAAGAAGGGAGAGAGAAGAGAAGAGAAGGGGAGAACTGCGAAATAAGCTGTAAAAACGTAATTATTGGGGTAGGGGTCCGGTTTAACAAGGGGGGGGGGTCCCACAGAACGAGAGGGGTGGGTGTCTGCTAGACCTGAAAAAAAAAGATTCGGCGCCACTGCGCACGGATGTATGTCTTTTAGAGCTGACTGTCAAACCCTCGAGAGGGGACCGATCCGAGAAACCCTTTCAGTCGCCTTTTACGACTGGCAGGAATTACCGTGAATGTATTCGCTCGCTCGCTCCCTCCCACCCACTGGGGGTCCAATTCACAAACCAACGCGGAGTCCTTAAAAGTATAGCCAAGGTCCCCCCTTTTAGTCGCCTCTTACGACAGGCAGGGGATACCGTGGGTGTATTCTAAGCCCCCCACCCACAGGGGGGCGAACTGCAATAGCTTCCAGATCAGTGGTTTGTGGAAACTCTTCACTATAGGAGTCTGAGCGAACAAAGGTGCAAACGCCCCCGGAAGCCCGGTCGGCGGCTTGTCGCTCTTTGGAGTATAGTCTGAAACCTCTCAGAACAGTATCAAGATCAGGCCGGAGGTTTGTTTCCTGTAGGCAGACTACACTGGCTGTGTATTGTGCAATGAGCGGACGGAGCTCAGTCAAATGCCTGTCATAACCGTTACAATTCCAATGTAACAGTGCCATAGTGTGAACTTTTAAACTAGGGAATAAGTTGGAGCAGCAAGCTACAACTTAACCTCTGGCAGATCATCATCCACAACGCCGACAATAGTCTCCATGTCCTCATTCGAGGCCGTGGAGTGGGCCGACACAGTGGAAGATTTCCGGGACGCAGTTCGGTTGCGGGAGGAACTCCGTGGGGAGCGCGCTGGCCTGGGGACCGGAATGTCCCCAGGCGCAGAAGCATCCGCAGCTGGTGAGGCAGATGGCTTCCCCTTTTTTTTATATTTTTTTTTATGAGGAGTAAGGGAACGCGTAGTAAGGGCTCCCTTCTTCCCCGCCTCTTTAAGATATTTAGACGGGTCAGGAGACGAACTCCTGACCCTGGTCGACCGTTTGAGCGGGGAGGAAGCCTTCAACATCCTCCCCTGCTGTGCGGGCGAAGCAGCCTTCGCTCGCACAGCCTTCTTTTTGGCCGAAGGTGGGGTAGAAATCACCTTCGGGCTCTTGTTTCGATTCTGGGGTGTGGGTTTCAAGATGGGCGGTGGTACATTTGAAGGTTTCAGAGCTGGGACAGAAGATGAGCTAGCCGGGACCAAATTTGGGATTATAACGCTATAATCAATCGTTTGAGTAGGAGCAATCGTGGTATGGTACTTCTTGCGGGCCTCCTGGTAGATGAGACCATCCAGGGTATTGATCTCCTGGATTTTCTTCTCACTCAGGAAGACAGGGTAGTTCCTGTCCCGAGGAGAATGAAATCCAGGGCAATTAGTGCACTGATATAATGTTGTGCACTCTTCCGCTTCATGTGGTACCCTACCGCATGTTCCGCAGATTGCAGGGCTCGAGCATAGGGATAACATGTGCCCGAACTTCTGGCAGTTATAACACCTCATTGGTGGAGGGATATAAGGCCGTACGTCACAACGGTAACTTGTTACCTTGACTTTCTCCGGGAGCACCGAAAGCTCAAAGGAAATGATGAAAGCACCAGTATCCACGATTTGACCATTGACCTTGCGCGTAATGCGCCGGACATCAGTCACGTGACGGTGCTGCATATCCTCCTTGAGCTCTTGGGGCGTGGTGGCTCAGCGGTCTAGCTGTATGCCTCTCACCAAGGCGGTCCGGGTTCGATTCCCGGTCAATGCATGTGAGATTTTAGAGGGGAAATGCCATGTCCTGTGGTTCGGATTCCACGTAAAAAGGAGGTCCCGTGGCTCATGATCTCAAGATTAACGGTCACGTTAAACTACAAGCTTTTTTTTCCTCCTTGAGCTCCTCGTCAGTGTTCAGAATCAGGTCCCGGTGGAAAATAACTCCTCGGACCAGATTCAGAGACGTGTGCTTTTCCACTTTGACAGGGATCTCGCCAAAGTGGACCCATTGCAGAAGTTGTTCAACTTGCTCACCAGTCCTAGTCTTGAGCAACAAGCTACAGTTCCTCATCTTTTGTCTTTCTCAAGCTCACCATAGACACCTATGTGGCGAGAAAACAAAATACTCTTTACCAGCTTGAAATCACCCCCATCTGTTCTGGTCGCTACCAGAAACTTGGGGGTGTTAGCACACAGATTTTCACGCACAGATTGTTCCCAGGGGGTGGATCCCCGTAGGGAATAGAAAGTTAAAGATTTGGGTGTGGGACCACCCTGTTTGGGGATTTTTCTTTTAGAACCCATGGCTAGAACATACTCCCCGAATGCCACCGACATCCGATCACGGGCCATCACAGTAGGCGCTACCCAGCCAGGGCACGGCCCACCTAACTTGGAAGGCATTGCCCGGGGGTCCGATGTTTTACGATGCCGTATCGGCATGTACCCCTCGGCATATACTGGACTGTACAGCTCTGACATTCGGCTGTACGGGGACCTGCGTAGTCAGGCGGACACTACTGTACGGGTACATGGCGCACCCACCTGTCGTCTTGGCCAAGACCGGACAGGCTTTCGAGCGTAGTCGCACGCGTAAGTGGCGCATCCCCTAACAGCACGCACGTATCGAAATTTTGGTTGCTAGACCCTGAACGCATTAACGGAAAGAAGTGCGATATAACCTAATGAGAGTTATATTGCACGAATGTATGTCTTTTAGAGCTGACTGTCAAACCCTCGAAATGGGACTTATCCGAGAAACCCTTTTAGTCGCCTTTTACGACTGGCAGGGATTACCGTGGATGTATTCGCTCGCTCCCTCCCACCCACGGGGGTTCCAATTCACAAACCAACTCGGAGTCCTTAAAGTATAGCCAAGGTCTCCCCTTTTAGTCGCCTCTTACGACAGGCAGGGGATACCGTGGGTATATTCTAAACCCCCCACCCACAGGGGGGGGGACTTGGGTGTGTATAGAAAGTATCTGATAACCTGTGTGATGGTGCATGTAGTAGCGTGTGTATTTGTAAGTCAGGCGATTGGGAAGGAGGCGGCCATGGCCTTAAAGGGCCCATGTTTCGACTTCTGGAATATTTTGACATATCTCCGAGTTTCACGTCCCCTAGAAACCAAAACCATTGTTAGTTCAAAAGTTTATATATACCGTACAGTAGAAGCCCGATACACCGTGGTCCGATATACCGCGGATTCGGTTATAAAGCGGATGAACTATGTCTCCCAAAATAAAATACTGTTATCATTTATGAATGATTTTTTCACTCTCAGTGGTATTTTAAAAACATAAAAAAGAAACTTAATACAGTCTGAATGTAGTGTTTCTGCAGTATGATTTACTGCTGCAAACTTCAAACTCTCCATACAATAACCAAAAGAGATGGATATAATAACCTACATACTGTATCGAGATTGTTGCTCGACAGGAGCTTTGAATACACATCTCAGAGTTAACATTGTGATGCAGTCAACAAAGTGGCTATGCAACAGTGCTTGGCAATAATCGATATGAGCACAGTGGATCATAAATTATTCATTCATTGTCTAGATTTCTGTGTACTTGTTACGATGTCTCAAACGGAAAGCGTATTTTGTGAGTGATAAACTAAAACTTATTGATCATGTGAAGAATGGCGAAACGATAGGAAGTTTATCACGCAAGGTTATTCTTTGGTCGACGTTTGAGTTAAGTTTGTCTAATTGCTGTACCCTATTTGGTAAGTTTCTGAAATGTTTTACAGTATGGACTTTTAATGTTCTTTAAATTTAAATACAGTACAGTATATAGTACAATATGTATAATACTGCATTGCATTAAGTGTTCTTTCTAACTCATCATGCGTAGTTTGTCATTACACGGCTCACTCTGATATATCGCGGATATGCTATAACGTGGGGGTAAAGCATGTCCCCCGACAACCGCGTTTTATCGGGCTTCGACTGTAATTTATATGTAAGTTATCTATTTTTTTGTGGACATGACAACTACCGCCATTTTCCACCAATGACTTTCAAATTTATACATAAAATATTATCTCATTAAATCTCGGTCAAGTTCGTTAATGGACAAAATCGGACCAAGTGGGTGGAAATGGGGGACCTATAACCAAAAATTGAAAACATCACTATAACTTTTTTAATATGTAAAAAATCGAATCCATTCAAAAGTCCACACTATTCTTCGGATAATGGTCGAAAACTTATCTCAGTCAAGTTTTTTGAGAGCATGAACTATTGACCAAAGGAGTGTAAAAAAAATTAGTTTTTTGAGAAAAAAAAGTCATACCTTCCTTAATAGGCGCAATATCAAAACCGTTTGAAATTGTCAATAGTCCTCTACACATTACCTAAAACTTTTGCCTGAAAGATGTTTGATACGACCCACCCGTACGCCAAGGGATGAGCAAAATATTCTCGAAGATGCCAAGCCGAAGAGACTGTAGGTATCACAAATTATTGCAGAGTGTACTAGGGATCAAAGCAATATTGATGTTTTGAGTTCTACAGAAGAGCCAAAGATGAGTCATCTCCAACTCCAGTTCGCTTAGCCGGCAGTTGTGTGGTACAAGGTAAATAGCAGTAGACTATTATAAGAAGATGGGGCTTCTCGTATGCCAAACATGTAGAATGTTTGTAGGTATACAACAATTGGTAAATTTAGTGAATTCGAAATATTTTTCTTTGGCCGGTAAAATCTACCTTCGCCTTCCGGCATACCGAGAGGGATATTTAAGCTTATCGGGGCTATGGATAGACAACTTTGTTATATAATCTACGGAAGTGATTATTATAGTTATCTGCCCTGTCAATACCTTCTTTATTATCATCAGTATATGTTTTGGATATTACTCTTTTCCATCTACAGCTAGTTAAATTTTGTCAAGATTTGTACATAAAATTTACAAGAATTTGTGGGTTATGATAGTCTTTAAATCAATGTCCTCTATCAAAAACAATACTTAAACTTATTTGATAAATACTCATTCTCTTTAAAAATCTGTTACATAACTAATCACTTGGAAAAAAAAAGTATTGATAAACAATTATTTATATAAATCTTATGTTATTGGTAAGAAGTGTCTCACTGGGTACCCATTTCTTGCCATTTTTTAAATCCAAATTTAATGTTTTTCAGTCATCAACACAATTGTACCGAATTGTAATGGGTGGTACCCAAATCCTGAAAAAAGAAATACAAAAGATTAATAAATACACATGTAAATTCTTTTCAGGATTAGGGAACCACCCATTGCAATTGGGGGAACTCGTGTAGTATACGTTGCCCGCCGCCATTGAAATCCGAAAAAAAATTCTATAGAAATGGCCAATGTTATTAATATACAGGAGTTGAATATTTTATCGCTAGAGGGTGTTACTGAATATTTTCAGAGTGCCAACATTATTATTTCCAGACCAATGGTTTTCGCATAGACCAATAAAGGTTAGGTAGCGGCGGGCTGCGTCAGGCTAATATAAACACCCCTGTTTTTTGTCACGCACAGTGAGGGTAGTCACGCATCAATAATCTTTATCCAGGCCTAGTAGTACAATCAGTAAGTTGGCAGCAAACATGGCGGCGTGCTTTTTGATAAGTTTATTATTTGAAAGCTAATGTTGACAATTTCCTTATTTTGGAAGTGTTGACGCGGTGCTTGTTAATGGCAAATGGCTTTAATAACGTGGCAGAGTATTTACAAACCATTTTCAGAGCGCTACTAAGTAAAATGAATGAAGCCCCTATCTAGCGGCGAGGATATGAACTGTGCCGGCTGCCGAGGCCTGACGCACTCCTCTGGGGCAATGATTAAATGAATGACAGATGAAATGAAATGATAGTGGAGAGTGTTGCTGGAATGAAATTTTGACAGGGAAAACCGGAGAACCCGGAGAAAAACCTGTCTGCCTCCGTTTTGTCCAGCACAGATCTCACATGGAGTGACCGGGATTTGAACCACGGACCCAGCGGTGAGAGGCCGGCGTGCTGCCGCCTAAGCCACGGAGGCTTCTCCTCGCCGCTAGATAGGGGCTTCATTCATTCCATTCCTGACCCGGTCGGAGACTGGAAGCAGGCTGTGGATTTTCATTTACTAAGTAAAATAACGCACTTTCGAAACGGGCAACGGATACTACACGAGAGCCCAATTGGGTACAATTATGTTGACCGAACCTCGTAGTTCCGCCCCTTAAAACAACAATAACTATGTTGACCGACTAAGAAAACATTAAATTTTGATTACTAAGGCAACTCGGAAAAATGGCTTCCAACATGATGTAATTTTTTAAATTTACCTCTGAAAAATGGCTTTCAACATTATGTAATTTTTTAAATTTACTTTTGCCTTTTAAAAGGTTTCATATGCTCTATAACATTGTTATAACTTTCTTACATAACATTCTATGCTACCTTTATAAACATTTAATGTGCAAAATAAGGAAATAAGTCAATTTTTTATTAATTCAAATTTTATATTTCTCTCAATAATTAATGCATTGTATATAGAGTTCTAACTCAAGTGGTTTTGTGTTTTTCCTGGAAATTTGAAGTCGTTTGACTGCCAATTACGGAAACTGACTTCCAGGCCCTGCATAGCACAAGCTTTCACTTCTCTTTGAAGCCTATCGTTTGCTCTAAACGGCCTGTTTTGTTATTAGTATAAACAGGTTAAAGGTTCTGCCTGATCAATACTTTTATTAAATATTATCACTGTGTGGTCATTAGTGGGACATGTTTCGAGGCCTAATTAATAGTTTTGGCCCCTTCATCAGCCGATATGACAGAAAATGATACTAGATAATTGTTTGGCGTAACACTAAAAATTCCCTTAAAATTGAATCTTGTATGGTGCACCATAAAGAGAGATTGAATTATTATTTTTTACACCTAAAGTAACATAAGTGATGTCAAAAGTCTTATGAACTATGGACACTTTCAATACATGCCTCACTGTGGTCTGTAGATGCTAATGAAAACACAAATATACCGGTTCAGTACGGCAGCAACAGTTGAGAACACCATGAAAATATGTTGGAATCAGCAGTAATGATGGAACACTTAATACCTCAATACTTCACCAGCAATGTAGAAATATAAAAATAATAAAACCAATGAAGTCACTGCGTTGAAATTATATCTTGCCAATAGAAAGCTTATGAAGTGCATAACTTCAACACTTGCAATGGCAGAGATTGGCCTCTAATCCGTCTGGTTTGAGGAACGAATAATAACTTCTTAAATTGGGAAATTGCATGAAGTTAAATTGTATGCTATGTCGGCTCTGATTTGTTATGCCGATAGTTACTTCACATCTGAAGCATAAATCTTGTATCCTTCTTATGGCCAATAACAATTATGCCCATTGTATTTTTGCTTCCAACACGAGGAAGACACAAAAACATAGATCGCGTTACAGCTGCATCTTTGATCTATTTTGGTGTGGTGAATCCCCTTCTTAATTATGTTTCTTGACCTTGAGCTAGGGTATCAAGCACTCCAGTGTTGGCAGCATACAGAGTCTTGGCTATGCCCATGGAGGTCTCGCACAAGAGCAACCTTTCCTTCCACCTATTTGTGCTAGGCTACTCCCCTTCATGTCTACTTCTGGATTAGTTGATCTCCTTAAAATATGGAGTTTAGATAGTTTCTGTACTTTCGAAATCAACCTGCATGTTCATTTTGTGTCTTCCATAGATCCGCTTCAGTCTTAAGTGTCCGCTATTTATATTCCCTTGGTTCCTAACTAGTAAATCACCGTCCTGACAACCTCCTTCGCTGTATAAACACAAATTATACACTATGTCACCATGCCTTCAAGCAATTCTTGCACACTCTATATAATATGTTGCACAGTCTCCATACATGATGATTATTTACTATAAGTTACTTTGGAAGTTCATTCACTGAAAATTGCTTCAAGGTTTTTGCTATGCCCAGAACTTAGAATGCAATGAAAATCAAATGTCTTAAATAGGGTATCACGATTAGCCTACATACACATATGCAATTGGATTAACTCATGAGGGCTACTTGTAGCATAGGCCTTTGAGAATATTTTATGGAAGCTATTCTAACAACTCTATGGAGTGATTTGCTCTCTTCCCATATCAATGTTCAAATTGCAGAATAAGAATGTAGAAAAAAGGAAACTTGTGCCCACTGGCCTGGCGCAAGTCCTCAAAAAGAACACCGCTTGGATGACTTACATATCATCGATACCATTTCAGAACCTCAAACTGAAATTTAATTTCTTGGCAGGGCAGGGAATCAAACCCAGACCACAGCCAAGAATGTTAGGCGCTACACCACAAGGTGGTGTCTTTCACTGTCCGTGCAAACAATTGCATGATACCATGTAATTTCTGCACTGCGCGAACTATAACAGTACACATTTTTTCGTATTTTTGGCATTACATAGACCCTGGTAAGTTAAGGAGAAGGTTTGCATACCATAACCGTAAACCCGAATAGTTCCAAAAACTAACTAACAAAACAGTTTTAGGCAATCCACCGAAAGAAATACCGTCAAGCTGGTAGAAAGACAGACAACATCTTTTGTAATTTTCAGAGCAAAATTGTTTTACAATGAATAGCCCTCTTAGTCTCCATACTGTTGAAATACTGAAAATAGTCCTAAAACTTCAAAAAGTTAGAAGGATTTTGTGTCATCTTGCTTATTTTGCTGTATATCTTATGTGTAGGTAAATTCCATGAGGTATTGTTTCAGGCGATGTTGAAAATAAGAATAAAAGACAAATTATAATACCTTAGATTGCGACGGAATATTTTTCATTTTAAATCCTGATGAATTTAATAACGCATGTTTCTCGAACTCTCATATCCCTGAACAGCATCAATCTAGTCCAGTGTTTCTGAACCCCCCCCTCCAATACACCTTATCAGTTGTAACCCTTCCTCAACAACACTTATTTTAAAGCTATTTCAATTCAAAACCTGACAGTCATCGCCGCGAATACATTCGGACAATTCTTGTTCAACGCACATAGTTTCCGAAATCACCATTTCTTGGCCATTTATTAATGCGTGCTGGTGAACCTTTTCTCCCGCGGACCACTCCTGAGGCTCTCGCGGACTACCGGTTAAGAACCAGTGATCTAGTCAGTTGGTGAATTCACAATCTTGTTATTGAAATACAGGTTTATAGTCCTAATGTAATTTCTTTGGTTCTACCCATAATTATACCGGTTGCTATGAGGAAGGGGATGTGGCGAGACAGTTTCCTTGTGGGAATGATTTTACGGATAGATGCCCTTCATGACGCCAATCTCATGAGAGGAGTTAACGACAAATAAAATTAATGAGTTAAGATATGAAGTGGCTGTGTGTGGTCTGTCTAGTTCGGAGTAGTCTGACCATGCACATTAACGTTTGTAGCTAGCTCGGCTGGTTTGTGACATTATGTCAACAAATTAATTTTATTTTTTTAACTCTCCCGATTCCATCCCGGCCCCTGTTACTGTCACATGCACGAATACCAATATGCTTGATCCCATTTTTAGGATTATTATATCTCGCTGCACCTGCTGCAACACCCAAAAAGTAGGCAAATTCCTGTATCCTTGTTGCAGATCTGGTTCATATAAGTCCAAATATCACGTTTTATAAGCCTTCGGTTTGTTTCATTAATGTGTGAATCTTCCACTATGCTATTTCTGTCCTACTCGTGCACGAAAGACGTGAGCACGGTAGATCACACGCATACGATAAAATGTTGGCTCTAGTGCGCCTAGTGTCCAGGCTCTGCACTCAGTACCAAACATACTGCAGTACACAGTCAAATGGACAGTGCTTGTGCAACTAGGCGTTGCAGTGCTGGCATGCTGTACTGCTCAGAAATGGGCAGGGTAGGGCTGCGCTTCGCCAGAACAAGTAAATTTCTCGCTAGCACTGCTTCACCTTGCCCATTGCACGGCCCTGAGAGACTTCTATTCTTTATGTAGCAATGCAAGAAAGAAAATAACTATTTAACATACCTTAATGCAAAAACTATTCTTAAGTTGGAAAAGAGGTTTGTAAAAAGGACTTAGCCTACTTGTCAACAGTCCTACATTGCGTTTGGTTATTTGAATTATTGGTTCTAAGTGATGTGTACCAGGGGCATAAAATATGGGGAGGGCAGAAGTTTTAGCTGCAAAACAAATTTTTGTTAAAACTGAATGACATACGACTCCTTGATAACTTTTTCTAAAGTACAAAAATTAGGCGAAATTACCAGGAGTAAAGGAAGCCCTCGTGGCTTAGGCGGCAGCACGCCGCCCTCTCACCGCTGGGTCCGTGGTTCAAATCCCGGTCACTCCATGTGAGATCTGTGCTGGACAGAACGGAGGCAGACAGGTTTTTCTCCGGGTACTCCGGTTTTCCCTGTCAAAATTTCATTCCAGCAACACTCTCCAATATCATTTAATTTCATCTGTCATTCATTTAATCATTGCCCCAGAGGAGTGCGTCAGGCCTCGGCAGCCGGCACAGTTCATATCCTTGCCGCTAGTTGGGGGCTTCATTCATTCCATTCCTGACCCGGTCGGAGACTGGAAGCAGGCTGTGGATTTTCATTTTCACCTGGAGTAAAGATCGAGAAAACATCTGGAAATGATGTAGTAATAGATGTTTACTCCTCCGCCGTCCATAACCCACCCACCGTCCCAAATTTGATCACAACATATATGGGGAAACGTCCAGCTGTGTCCGCCATTATTCGTCGTAAACAGTATTGCCAACCCCGCGCTAACGGTACTATTCAAAGCATTTTTGTCAAAGGTGCCCCAGCTTTCCTCCCCCCCCCCCCCCCCCGCCCACCAAGGCTGCATTTTAACACGACCATTCTGGCCTTCGCTTCGCCCAATCCACTGGTTTTAGACAATGGTTACAGCTTAATGCGTCAAGATCAATGGTTTTCTTTGCCAACCGTGCCCCGCTAGCTTCCCGTCCAGATCAATGGATTTTGACAATGGTAGCAGCCTAACGCGTCGAGGCCTGTTACGTATGAACTTTGCAACTTTTCACTTATCAATTCTTGCAAAGTGCAAAGTCTTTCTGTTCCACCATGATCTATGTATTACTTTTCCATTTCCTTGCAAAATAAAAAGTATTTGCGTAGGAATGATCCGATCAGGTTTATTCCATGAACAAACTGTATAATACTCCTTGATTTAATGCTTTATTCTTCGTGGTGAATCTGAGGACTTTAGTAGTAACAGCTCTGCAAATAGTTAATTTTGATGTCCCATGCATTGCTGCTATACCGTGCTGGGCACCATTTCCTAACCAATATAAGCATACAAGAATTTGTTCTTTTTTGGAAAGAGATCCACTTTTTGTTGCAGGTTTCAATAAATGGTCAATTATGTCAAGAATATAGTCAGCTTGTATTAGGGTAATACGAAAAACTCTCACGAAATTCCGTCGAAGTGAGGCCATGAAAATTCATCCAGTCTTTGTACGTCCTCTTGTTGGATTCTTCATCACTATCCTCACTTGATGATAACAAAAGCTCTCTTCGTAACATATTTATAACACTAAACCAATTTTGGGCCAAGAAACTAGTGTAGAGCCTTGTTCATTAACAGCTGAAAAGGGAATCGTCTATTTGCAAAGATTTCTGAAAACTTTTCACTTCATTCCTTTGTACTTAGCATTTCTGCACCAATGGAGGAAACAGGCTTCAAAAGTGAAAAGATTCTTAACTTTTCACTTTGCAAGACAAATCTGAAAAGTGCAAAGTGCAAGGTGAAAAGTTGCGAAGTTCATTAGTGGAACAGGCCCCAGATCAATGCTGCTTTTTGTCAACAGTGATTTGTATCCTGCATGTTAGCAACGATGTGTGCGCCTCGGTGTGTGCCTTGTTGACAGTTGAACGAGATTCAAGCGCTGTAGGAACATGGCTGCCATTGTTAAAAGAGCAATAACTTAATTAAAAACACATATTTACGTAATTTAGCACATCAATCTAGTGCAGTCGGTGCCAAAGTGACCAAGGTTAGTAATTACAATTGATTATGTCCCTGCAGAAGATGAAATAAGGAATGAAAATCATATTATCGAAATGAAAGTGAAAAAGAAAAGTGTGTTACTGCATTCAGAATTAATCAATTTAAAAAAATAAAATAAAAATAACACGAAAGAGGAAGTCAAAGAGATTATCCGATCTCTAAAGAGCCATAAAGCTCCTGGTGAAGACTTGATAATCGCTCAACTGTGGGTTTGCTAGTGACAATGCAGTGGATAAATTAACGTGAAATTTGGGATACCGATAGACTTCCAAGTGACTAGACTTCTGCTTTAATCCACCCCCCTTCATAAGAAAGGCGATAAAGCAGATGTTAGCTATCGAGGTATCTCCCTCCTACTGATAACTTACAAAATCCTCTCAAAAGCTCTTCAAACTAGGGCTGAAGAACAGCTAGATACAGAACTGGGAGATTATCAAGATGGTTTTAGGAAGGGACTGTCATGTGTGGAGCAAATCATGAGCAAATCATGAATCTCAAATCTATCCTTTTATATCTGAAACTAAGGAGCAAGAAATTTATGGTAACCTTCATTGATTTTAAGAAAGCTTAGGACTCCATTGATCGGACTACCCTACTTAAGATTCTAAAGGAGTTCGGCCTAGACAACAAAACCAGAGTGATCATCCAACAGACTCTCACCAATACCACTTCAAAAGTTACGTTTAGAGGCGATATTTCCAATGCCTTCGAGATAGGCACAGGAGTTCGACTGGGAGATCGTCTCTCGCCTCTACTATTCAACTGTGTTCTTGAGAAAGTTATCCGTGAGTGGCGCAAAGCAATGAGTGATGAAGGAGTCCAAAATGGAATCAGACTTGGTCACAAGAATACGAACCTATCAATTGACTGTCTAGCCTTTGCAGATGACCTTGCGTTTTTTGCGGATTCATTGGATACGGCCAGGAAACAGATCAACCAGCTTCAAACACAAGTGGCAAAGGCGGCCTTCCTGATCTCTTTCGAGAAAACAGAATTTATTACAAACATCAAAACGGCTCCAAAACATATTGAAGTGAATCATGGGATAATCAAGCGGGTTGTGAAATTTAAGTATCTTGGTGAATGGATAGATCCTACAATGTCCGAAAACAAGGCTTTTGCGTCACACTTGAATAAAATTGAAATGGCGTACCATCTAACCAAGAATGTGTACAACAAAAGATCTATATCCCTGAATGCAAAACTGAAACACTACTGCACGGTCATCCGGCCAGAAGCTTTGTTTGCAGCGGAATGTCTCTCCATGAATAGAAAAGGCATAATGGAAAAACTGGAGACCAATGAAAGTAAGATATTGAGGAAAATCCTGGGTCCAGTCAAAGAACATGGCGAGTTCCGACGACGCCACAACCAAGAGTTGTACACACACGTACAGAAAATAACTGACGTGATAAGGAAAAGGAGGATTTCTTTTTATGGACATACAGTATAACCTGAATTAAATCAACTCTGCTATCCAACCGAAATTTTGCTTTTCTCCATGAGAAAATGACAAAGGGGGCCTGGTTCAGTGAAGTAGAGAAAGATCGGGACTACTATACATTGCGATACGGCCGCGTATGAAATTCCCCTAAAACAAAATGGTGGCTTCCGTGACGTCATGACGTCTTCAACGACGTCACGAAATACTCCTCTGGCATGCTTATGGGAAAAGCCTGGGTAATAGGGGTTTTTTGGGTGGGGAAACACAAAAACCGTCAATTTTTTTAATGTATCGAAATCTACAATTGAGCTATATAGTTCAATTAAAGATTCCGATACATAAAAAACAAGACGTTCCGTGAAGAACTATACAGCCTACTTTTCATGCCAATGATTATTCTACAGAATATGAACCTATCTAGAATAATGACGAAATTAAGTTGGTAATATCGAAATATCTAATTAGTTCAAAATATACCTGGTATAATGTAGCCAAATAGAGCACTACAGTTGGCAGCCCTGGTGACTGAATATATTCTTAGTTCCATCTCTTAAGGTACAGAATACAAAATTTGGTTGAAGTCCAATGGACGTTACATGCAGTTAGACATTGGATCTATCAGCACGCGTAAAAGCATGTTGCCAACAATGTCATGCGTGTGCTGGTCAGAAATCTGAAATATTATGATATCTTGTTGTGCCAATTTTGGATGAAATACATTTGTTAGTATGGAAGTTACATGTGTTTTAAAATTGGACATATCAGCAGGCATAGAATCATGTTGGCAGCACTGCCTTGTATTAATTACTCCAAATTAATCTAGAATGTCAGGCGCTGTACGTGTGCAAAGTATAAAGCTGTTGGCTTGCATACTTTCTGATATATTGATATTAGGGTAAAACATATATAGACAGCATTTATTAACAGTTGGCAGCCCTGATTGCTCTTAACAATACTAATAGTAATATCTGTTATGGTACACATAGCACATACGAAATTTGGTTGAAATCCAACTGATAGTATAGAAGTTACATGTATTTAAAAATTGGTACTATCTGCAGGTTTATAATAATGTTGGTAGAACTGACGTATATAAGTTACTCCAAATTAATCTAAAATGTCAGAATATACGTGTGCATAGTTTAAAGCTGTTGGCTTGCATACTTTCTGATATATAGGTATTTGGATGAAAAAAATAGAGAGAGCAATTATTAACAGTTGGCAGCCCTGGTGGCCTTAGGAATACCCTCAGTCATATCTGTTTATGTACAGATATTACATACAAAATTTGGTTGAAATCCAATTGATAGTGTAGAAGTTATATGCATTTAAACATTGGACCTATCAGAAGGCTTAACATTATTTTGGCAACACTGTCATGTATGGCCTCCTGGAAATTAAACTGAAATAGTCTTACCTACATGTGTGCCAATTTTGGAATAGCTCCCATGCATACCTTGCAAGATATCCAACATGGAGCTCAAATTTCTAGTGCGTTTTTTCAGCAGTTGGTAGCACTGACATCATTTTCAAATATGGACGTGAGATATTCCGGTGCACATCTTTACTCATACTAAATTTGGTTTTGATTGCTGCAGCCGTTTAGGAGTTGATAGCCAGCCAGCCAGCCAGCCAGACACACATTTTCCCGGATCGATCTCATAAGTCTACTTTTTCCTCATTTTTGCAAAATGTGAAAAGTAGGCTAAAAATCCGCAAATTTATGTAATAGGAGTTTTTTGGGTGGGAAAACACAAAAACCGTCAATTTTTTTATGTATCGAAATCTATAATTGAGCTATATAGTTCAATTAAAGATTCCGATGCATAAAAAAAATCGCAAATTCACTTCATATATATCCGGAAAAGGCCTGGGTAATAGAGGTTTTATGGGCGGGGAAACACAAAAACCGTCATTTTTTTATGTATCGAAATCTGTAATTGAGCTATATAGTTCAATTAAAGATTCCGATACATAAAAAAATCCGCAAAAACACGTAATAGGAGTGTTTTGGGTGGGAAAACACAAAAACCGTCAATTTGTTTTATGTACCGAAATCTATAATTATGCTATATAATTCAATTAAAGATTCCGATACATAAAAAATCGCATATTCACGTAATAGGAGTTTTTTGGGTGGGAAAACACAAAAACTGTCAATTTGTTTTATGTATCGAAATCTGTAAAATCCACTGCCTGCTTCCAGTCTCCGACCGGGTCAGGAAGGGAATGAATGAAGCCCCCGTCTAGCAGCGAGGATATGAAGTGTGCCGGCTGCCGAAGCCTGTCGCACTCCTCTGGGGCAATGATTAAATGAATGACAGATGAAATGAAATGATAGTGGAGAGTGTTGCTGGAATGAAATTGTGACAGGGAAAACCGGAGTACCCGGAGAAAAACCTGTCTGCCTCCGTTTTGTCCAGCACAGATCTCACATGGAGTGACCGGGATTTGAACCACGGACCCAGCGGTGAGAGGCCGGCGTGCTGCCGCCTAAGCCACGGAGGCTCCACAGATGAATATACACATCGTAATTAGTATAATTTCATATTAATAAAACATTGCATCGAAATCTTTAATTGAGCTATATAGGTCAATTACGGCTTTCGATACAATGTCTTATAAATATAAAATTAAATTAATTACGACACTTAAAGTCATCTGTAATTCAACTATATAGGCGAATTACAGATCCCGAAACGGAATTTTAAAAATATGTCGAATGTAACCCTAAATTAAAATATTTTCGTATGTATGGCGTGCCAAATTGAGGTAGGCCGATAAATAAATTACATGTGACGAAACACAATACGTTTCGAAGTTTTTTAATGCTCATTTCTGTTATCGAGTTGTCACCACCCAAAATACCCTATAACCAAGGCTTTTCCCATAATCTTGCCAGAGAAGCATTTTCCCATAATCTTGCCAGAGAAGCATTTCGTCAAGTGGTTGATAACATCACAAAAACAGCCAATTTGTTTTTATAATATAGTCATGCGCAAACGATCGTGGTCTGTAATAATCGCCGGTTGACATCAATACATTAACCTAGCTGCACATTGTAATAATCTTGTGGTCAATAATGTTATTGTGTAGTTTCGTTTTTTTTCCAAAGTTGGCTGCAAATACACAACAAACACAATGCCGTTATAAAACATTGTGGTCAATAATGTTGTTTTTGCTGGGGTGGCTGCTCTCTCCCCCCCCTCCGATAGGTTGGTATTTTTATGTTTTCCAATATTGGCTGCAAATTCTGTTTAACCTTCAATTAGTCGCGTGAAAAATATTACGTAATTAGTCGCGCACGGAAGAAACTCCCAGGTTTGAGAAATGGGTAGAAATATTGTGTTCAAAACAATTTTTATTTGTACAACTGACTATTTTAAACATGTTAAAATTCTATAATTATTATTTGGAAGTAAAAAATTGTTTTGTTTTGGTTAAGTAATTTTTTTAATAACTAAGTCAAAAACAAACTATAAAAAGTTTTAAACTACAAAACTTTAAACATGAATAATAAAGTGGAATTCTACAATTATAAACCTACAGGTACTGGTACTAATATTTACAAAAGATAAACCATGAAGTAAAAAGAACAGAACAAAACACCTGAAATCAGTCTCTACACTTCCTCATCACTGCTGCCTTGGTTGCCATTTTCTGCACAGTTGGTACAGAGGGAAGTTGCATGCCGCTTACAAATGTATCTTGAGTACTTTGAGCATGTCACAACAGTTTCTCTGTTTTCCCTCCAAGTACAATATGCACAGCGCCTGGCTGCTCCAGCCGCATGAGGTCTTTTCGTATCTTCATCTTCAATACCAGCGCTTTTTCTTGCTTGTCGATTCACTTGGCGAGGTAGATTTTCCTGTAGAGCTCTTCATCTAATAGGATCCATTGACAGTTCTTTTGCAAGTGTTTTTAAAAAGTTTCTGCGGACAATATTTGCCTGCGTGTTGGCTAAATATATTATGTTAGCATTCACTGCACCAATGCTCATAAGAGCGCAAAACAGGGCCAAGGGCCATCTGTTTGTTTTTCTTCCCACATTGTAGGCAGCCTTCAACTTGTCCAGGGTGTCAACTCCCCCTTTCGTTTTGTTATAATACGTCAGCATTTCTGGCTTCATTGCGTCACCACTTTCAACGTCAATAATGTCATCAGAATCGTGCAATGATGAAAGCAGCAAGACAACTTTATTTTTCTTTGCTTTGTAAGAAAGTAGAGTTTTGTCATAACCGTAAAAAAACAAACTACTGTTTACTGGTCGATTAGTATGCTCTTGTACTCATCATCATCATCATCATCATCATCTTGAGCAGTTTCCAACCGCTGGTCGGGTCTGCTTGGAACATAAGCCTCTCCATCGTTTCCTGTCCATCCACCATCTCTCATCATTTACTATGTCCCAGCACACTCCTCTTTCCTCCACACTCTTCTTAACTCCTTTTGTCCATCTGTCCCTTGGCCTCCTTCCCGTCATTTCCATTCCAAACATCTTCTTCGGTATCCTCTCCTCTTGCATCCTCCTCACATGTCCATACCGTTGTAGCCTAGATCGCTCTATTCTATTTTGCAATGGTTCCTCTCTTACCATCTCCCTGACTCTCTCATTCCTTACTCTGTCCATTCTTGTCACTCCTACCCTACTCCTCTGGAACTTCATCTCCACTGCTCGTATTTTATTCTTGTCCCTTTCCTTCATCACCCATGTTTCTGAACCATATGTCAAAATTCGCACAAAGTAGGTCTTGTAGATGATTCCTTTACATTTTTGTGGTACATCTTTATTCCATATCATCCCCCTAACACTCTTGAAAAATCCATCTGCGCACCTTCCCCTCTCATTTATTTCCATCCTATTGCCTCCCTTTTCTTCAATTATGCTTCCCAAGTACTTGAAGCATTCTACTTTCTGCAACTGCTGTCCTCCAAGTGTTATGCCCATATCCAGTCTGTTCTTCTTCCTCGTTGTGATGACCACTTCACTCTTTTGTGCTGAGAACTTCATCCCATATGATAACACTACCTTCTCCCACTCATCTAATTGCTCTTGTACTTCTTCCTCATCCTCTCCCCATACCAGAAGGTCATCAGCAAACAACATTGCCTTCATTTTCCTTTCCCCAATGCTATTTACCACTTTTCGTATGATTTCATCCATCACCACTATAAATAACAGGGGTGAGAGGGCACTTCCCTGTTTCAGACCACTCTCCAGTTGAAACCATTCCGTTCTCTCTCTTCCCACCTTTACACAGCTTTTGCTTCCCTCGTACATTGCTTTCACTCTTGCCACTGTCTCCTTGTTCACTGCTTTTGCTCTCATTGCTTCCCATACCTTGTTTCTATTAATACTATCATATGCTTTCTCAATATCCAAGAAGGTCATCACCAGATCTTTCCCATATTCATAATGGTGTTCTTGTAGCTGTCTTACTGCAAAGATGAGGTCAACTGTTGACCTTCCTGGCCTGAATCCATACTGTTCTTCCCTCAGCCCATCTTCAACTTCTGTCCGAATTCTTCTCTCCAGTACCTTCTCAAATATTTTGGCGCAGTGGCACACGAGTGTAATTTCCCTGTAGTTCTTGCATTCCTTCCTACTTCCCTTTTTAAATATGGGTATTATTATCCCTCTTTTCCAGTCCTCTGGTATTTTCTTCTCCCTCCATATCACTTTCATTACTCGAAAGAGCCACTGTGTTCCTATCACCCCTGCTGCTCTCACCATCTCCACACTCACTTCGTCTATTCCCGGTGCCTTTCCCCCTTTCATCTTCTTTAATGCTTCTTCCACTTCTTTCCATGTCAATTCCTTCTCTGAAATGTCTTGGTCACTGTCTGTTTCTTCCTCCACAATGTCCACTACGCTGGTTTTAGTTGGA
The DNA here is from genome assembly GCA_946902985.2 of Meconema thalassinum. Lineage (NCBI taxonomy): Eukaryota > Metazoa > Arthropoda > Insecta > Orthoptera > Tettigoniidae > Meconema > Meconema thalassinum. The sequence goes on along the minus strand of OX336389.2, from coordinate 880,567,598 downwards.
TTTAGGAGTTCCTTGAAGTATTCTCTCCAGATAACCTTTACTTCTTCCATATTTTCGACCTCCTTTCCATTCCTGTCCACCATTCTGACATTTTCCCCTGTATCTCTTCTCTTTGCCTTTATCATTCCATACAACACTTTCTTACTGCCATCACAGTCCTCCTCCATCATTTCTGTCCATTTCTCCAGCCATTTCTTTTTCTCTTCCTTCACTACTTCTGCTTCTTTCTTCTGCTCTTGGTATTCTTCTCTTGTTCTGTCTGTCCTCTGTTGGAACCATTTCCTGAATGCTTCATTTTTCTTTTTCACTGCTTCCTTAGTTCTGGGGTTCCACCATGGTGTTTCCTTCCACCTTTTCTTTCCACTAGTTCTGCCACACACGACTTCCGCTGCTTCTACCAACACGTCCTTGAACCTATTCCATTCTTCTTCACCTGTTTTCGGATCATCCTTCGGTAATTTGTTCCTCACTAATATCTGGAACTTCTTATTTCCATCCTCCTTCAGCTTCCATGACCTTATTCTTCTTTCTTGGTTCTCAGTTCTCCTCTTTTCCTTCAGTCCTCTCACCTTGGCGACCAGCAGACGGTGGTCACTGTCCAGGGCTTCTGAAGGTATTACCCTTATATCCGTGATACTCTTCTTTGTCTCCTTCCCGCATAGAATATAGTCCACCACTGATTTCCTAGTCAAATCCCTGCTGTACCAAGTAATTTTATGGCTCTCTCTCTTCTTGTACCATGTGTTTCCAACCATTAGCCCATTTATCTTGCACAGTTCCAACAATCTCTCTCCTTCCTTATTCCTGTTTCCCCATCCTTCACCACCAATCACTTCCTCAAAACCTCTTCTATCAGTTCCGACATGGGCATTTAGGTCTCCCATGACTATCAGGTCTCTCCCCAATAACTGCTTCTGCAACTCCTCTTCAAACTCGTCCTTCTCGCCTTCTGTGCATCCCACCTGTGGTGCATAGACTTGCAGAATGTCCAGGTTTCTACCTTTCACCTTGTACTATTGGTGGTAATTCAACCTTATTTTAACGCAAGGTTCCGACAAGAGAGAGCTGATGGTCACTTGCCAATTCATCACAGAGCGGTATAGAGCAGAAGTAATTGTCTACAGTCACATTCCTACCCGACTGGTAAATAGGCAGTGTTAATCTAAGCACAACATCCTTCGCTCTATTGCTTACAATGAATGGTCCTTGTTGTTGCTTCCCACAGTAAACTTCCATTTTGCTGACATAAAATGTCTTAGAATCAGTCAGGGCGTATACTTTTATGCCGTATTTAGCAGGTTTTGTTTTCATATACTGCCTAAACGGGCACCGGCCTCTAAAAGGTTCTAACATTTCGTCTATAGTGACGTTTTCTCCAAGGGTGTAGTTGTTGACGCAGTTATTATTGAAGACTTCAAATATTTCTCGCAGCGGAGCAAGTTTGTCAAGCTGTCGCCTTTCTTGTCTTGTAGTAGCATCGTCGAATCTTAGACTACTCAATAAAAACCTCCATCTTTTCAACGACAATGTAGATCGGAAAAATTCTACTCCAGTAAAATCATTTGCATAAGTCATCCAGATTTAGGTGTGACGATTTCAGGGTCCCCGCCATAACAGTAGCCCTAACATAGCTTTCATTTCAATAATGTCTGTATCCTTCGCATCTCTATCTCTTCCGTAATGTTGTCGGTTTACTGTAATTCGGTCATTTGTGTAGCGGACAATTGTATCTATCATGGGGTCTGTAAAAAACAAACTCCAACAATCCAAGGCTCTACGAGCTTCTCGAGCATCTCTTCGTGGGCCAGGTAGATGTACTCTCAGAATGTTGTGGGGTCTACGTCTAGCATTCCTAGAAATAGGTGGGCTACACGAATACCAGCGAGTTAGTTTGTCTTTACCCAAAATAAAGTTTGTGTTTCTATTCACATCAAAAATAGGGATTGGCTGTTGAACTGGATGAACATCTGGCATTGGATCTGGCTGTTCTTCATCTTCAGATTGTTCCGTGCTCGTATTGTGGTCAGAAATTTCTAAATTGTCTTCAACCTCACTACCGTCAGAAAAGATGTCATCTTCGCCTGACATTGGCTCCATTAACAGAGCATTAATTCTGCTTTCTTCTCTAGGATCCATTATGAAGTAAAACACACCCAAAATTACATACAACTAAACGATATTATCTAAAAAAGTATACACGCACTTAGTCGCACACGGAACTTTCTACCGTTCACTTTGGCAGCACAAATAGTCACGCACGGAAGATCAGACCAGGTCATTTAGCAAATCGTTGTTGACAAGCACGCCTCGTGCCTAACACTGACAACATTTTAAGTGAAATCTGCGGAAGGGAAGGGGGAAGAGCTGTTGGGTCAGCCAACCCGCCACCACCTCAAACCAGTACAGTCTGCGCAAAAAAAATAGGACCCGGGAGAAAATCCCATGACGCGACTAATTGAAGGTTAATAATGCCTCACAGACATACTACAGTGTATACCCGAATGTAAGACGACCCTGAATATAAGACTAGGCCTAGTTATCATCTGCCTCTTACAGATTTTTTCAAAAAAATACTCGCTAACTCATAACTTGCACAATATATGCCCTTTAAGGCCGTGCTTTCATTTTTATAACGTCTCGTGTTATCGGAAATCCCTCTGCCCGCTTTTCCAAGACATACTCTATAATTTCTTTGTTCAAGAATGGGAGACGTTATTAAATTAAGATATGTTGATCACTCAATTACTGCTCGTAAAACTGACTGGTTGTTCTTTAAAGATTGTTTTAAAACATATTTCTATAGGCTTTAGAACATATAACTTATCAGCTTAAAATGACGTGAAACCCGTGAAAACATGACGGACAATGGAAAACAAAATTACTGAAGAAGCTTCTTATATAAGTTACATTCTTTGTACGATTACTTTTTAGCACTATTGCAACTTTAAGGGCGTCAAAAGATAGCACTCTCAGCATTGCAACATATTGCTGGTCATGACTGAAAACGTGATGAGGTAAATAGCCCAAGACGTTCAAGAGTTTCTCCTTGAGCTTGATTGATTGTGATAAAGTAGGCCGAGCGAATAGGACATTGTTGCCTATTAAAAGAAAATGTACTGTACCTGCAAGTGTTTTATCGGAAGGTGTTAAATCAAGTCGTAGGTCTCTCTGCCTAATATTACTGCACCTATTATATCCGAATCCATGTAATTTCTTACATATTTCTTACAATTAATATATTACCATATATGAGTCCTTGGGGAACATTCAGATTTCTATGGAGCATAACTATGGCTCAAACGTTCGGAGTATGTGGAGGCGAATCACTTAATTCCAAGGAATTGAAAAATTCAATAATAGGGAAATGAAGTAGCTGGCTTTCATCTTCAGTATCCAATCTGTTAACGCTGATGTATGTGTTTGAACTACTGGATATAAGATCAATGGCTTTTAAATTAATATCATTACATTGTTGCAGCTTGGCAAATATTTTATATTCCAGCAGATCAATTTTACCCTCACAACAGTAAAGACCAAAGTAACCACGCGTAGATTTTACGCAAGAGAAATACAATGTAGAACAATGTTTACATTTGATCGTCAAAGACCTTACAGTACACTGTACTGCATAATATCTGGAATTGTTTCTGAAATGGCCTATTTATATTGGATTTTAAATGTGGCTTCGTATTATTCGAAAACACTATAGTGTCCTGCAATAACGGAGCCGCTAAATATTAAATGACAAATAATACTTCCATTGCCGACATCAACTGCGTAGTTAGACTCAGTACTCTAAACAAATAATCATTAAACAATTGTCTTATACAATGAAGTTCAACATGACCGTCCAGAGACTTTCATACTCATGTTGGTTGGTGAGGAGAATGCGATGAGACTGATCGCTTAAAATAAATTCCTTATAATTGTTCCTGCCAGCGAAATTTTTTGCAATAGCTTGAAAACGCAGCTCAGAATGACGTTCTTCATTTTGTTATAAGCAGTACGAAACTGCTTTAAATAAGCAATTTCCATCACCTGTTATAGATTATGGCAGTACATTTTGCAGGGGAACATAGAATCACTTCGCCAACTACTGGAATGACCATAGGCCTATACTCAATACTCCCTTCGGCAGTCACCCTAATGGAGGCAGTTTTTGAATTCTATGTCCCGTGCTTGTCAAAAATCGTTTTAACACATGGAAGCCCACCCATTCTTGGCTATCGCCTCGGAGACACGGGTTACATTTCCTGCTCTGCCAAGAAATTTAATTCTGGTCTGAGGGCAAAAACGGAGCACATTCAGTCTCTTGAGGTATAACTAAGAAGAGGAAGGTTTAATTCCCACCTCGACAATCTTGGCTGTGGTTTTCCGTGGTTTCCCACTTCCACTCAAGGCAAATACCGGGATGGTTCCTAACTTAAGGCCTTGGCCGTCTCCTTGCCATTTCCCACTTTAATTACAAATACACACAGTAATGCAGCCATCACTATAACACAGGTTATCAGAGAAAATTTTACACATACACCCCAAAGTACACGGGGCTGAGTGACCACGATGCCGGAGCCCTTTAAACGAATTATGTTTGCCAAGTGTCTCTCATGTCGAAAGCAATTGTGGACACGCGCGAGTGCCTGGAAAACTACTTTTTTCTTTAATAATTTAACAGTACGGTATATCCACGATGCATAATTATAACTTTTAGTCTAGGACGCTAATAACTTGACCACCGAAGCATTGGGGAGAAATTGCAATATTAAGGTACATAAACAACATACCCTACACATTCAACTGTCGGTTAATGTTCTTCAACATTTCCCTTCTTAAATATTCCCCTCCTTTATAATTTTCCATCACGTGAAAACGCGCAATGTCTTGTGTTTTAAATGTATCGATGCAATGGTGCTGTCATCTGTTGTCAGTTACTGAAACTATATGGGCGAGGTACTGCCATCTGTTGTCAGTTACTGGTACTGATTGCAGATATTCAAACGGCGTATTGAGGACAACTGTTAGCTCTTTTGATCACATGCTGTCATGCAATGGTAAAACAGAAATAAAACTATTGAGAGGGAATGTAGAAATATGAATCTTTAACTGACATAAAACGTTACTAATACTCCTTGATAAAACAATATTTAACTATTACGTGAAAACGCGCCATGTCTTGTGTTTTAAATATATCGATGCAATGGTGCTGCCATCTGCTGTTAGTTACTGGAACTATATGGGTGATGTACTGCCATCTGTTGTCAGTTATACGAACTGATTGCAGATATTCAAACGGCGTATTGAGGACAACAGTTTGCTCTTTTGATCACATGCTGTAATGCAATGGTAAAACGGAAATAAAACTTATTGAGAGGGAATGTAGAAATATGTATCTTTAACAGACATAAAACCTTACTAATACTCCTTGATTAAACAATATTTCAGTGGTAAATAAATATACTGGCGAGAGCTGGGATCGAACCGGTGCACCTTGGAACCACAGTCAGTCGCCTTAACCACATAGCTACTCGCGCAGTCTCTTTCAGCAGCAGACGCAACTATTCACTATATTCAAAAGCCACTGTCTGAAGGAAATGATCCATTTCATTATCCCAAAAAGTCAATGTTGCACATTCGTATACGTTCATACTGTTATTATATTTTATTGTCAGAACTTGGTAAATGTATGTTTTCAATTACATGGAAGCTTATTAAATAACTTACATTTTAATGGACTTCTCACCGCCATTTTGTCATGAGCCCAGGCGGATTGTGCGCATGCGTGAGGGGCAAGAATTCTGCTATTTTCTATATTAATTTAAAAATATACCGTAATATATTTGTTTATTTTAGAGACACTCTGCAATTGTAGAGGCCAAGAGCTTTCGTTAGAGTGCTCTACGAAGTAAATCGGTTCTGTCGTTCTCTCAATCTCGTGGTAACAAAAATCACCTTACTGTTTTAAATCCTAACCTCAAATGTACGCTATATGCATGGTAATTAAACATAACAAACCATATTTTAATCTTCATTAACACATTGATTTGTTGCGAGTTACAAGATGCCAACATCACATACTACTTTGCAAATAACAATAATTTAAAAAAAAAAATTATATACCCTGAATATAAGACGACCCCAAATTTTTATAACACAAAAAGCGGGAAAAAACCTCGTCTTACATACGGGTATAAACGGTATATGAAACGTCAAAAACAAAACCTATAGGCCGATAGGTCTCATACAAAACATTGTCATATCTATTTTGCAGGTGTTCATGTAAATGCCAGTTTGTCTAAATTTTACCCATCTACACTGACCGGCAAAAAAAAGTGGAACAGTTAAAAAAAGTAATATAAATAGTATAAATCTAGCCTTGAAAAAAATTTAATCACATTTTAAAAGCTTTTCATGCATTAGAACAAACATCTGAAACATCCGTGAATAGAAATTGATAATATGACATTTCTTAGGGTGGTTTATTACCACCAATTACCCCCAATCCTCGATGAGCCTATCTTAATGGTTTTATGGCGGGAAGCGGACTGGAAGCGTTTAAGGTTTATGAGTGTTGCCGCTCGCTTATTGTTGTTCTAGGGATAACAACTGGCACTTGTTGAACACGTGTGAACCTTTGTCACACATTTTAGCAAGTTATCCATTTGCAGTTCACACTAAAACATGCCTCTTAGCCATGAAGAAGCTGCACAGGCAGTTGCGTTGGTGGAGGATGGCCGCAGCTTCCGTTATGTTGCTGAGGTCATTGGATCATCTCTCGGTAGCATACATCGTGCAGTGCAACGTTACAGAGAGCTCCGAACATACGACAGGAGACGAGGGTCAGGCCGTAGAAGAAGCACAAGTGCCAGGGATGACAGATTTCTCACCCTCCAAGTTCTGCGTGATCGGCATACCACAGCAGTTCAGGCACGAAATCAACTGGAAAATGTCAGAAATGTGAGAGTGAGCGAACAGTAAGAAGAAGGTCTGAAGAAGCTCATCTTTCGTCCAGGAGACCTGCATGTGGACCCGCACTCGAACGGCATCACAGAGAGGCGCGTCTTCGCTTCGCAAGGCAGCATCTGGGATGGACCCACGAGCAGTGGGCCTCTGTTCTCTTCACTGACTAGAGTCGCTTTAACCTTAGATCTCCTGATGGAAGAGAAAGAGTGTGAAGAAGGCGCGGGGAGAGGTACAGCCCTGTTGCTTTCTCCTCCAGGACTCCATTTGGAGGTGGCTCGGTTATGGTGTGGGGTGGCATCAACGTTATGGCCCGCACCGAGTTGGTGTGCATCGATTACGGGACGCTCAATTCCCAAAGGTACATCGAAGAGATCCTGATGAACCATGTGATGCCCTTTGCGCCTTTGATTGGTCAGAATTTCATGCTGATGCAGGATAATGCCCGCCCTCATACTGCTCGCTGTGTTGTATAATATCTGCAGGAAGTGGAGATTCAAACCCTGGACTGGCCAGCTCGTAGTCCTGACTTGAACACCATCGAACATGTATGGGATACGCTTGGAAGGAACGTCAGACAGCATGACCACACCACCTTGGCACAACTGAGAACATCGCTGCTGGAGGAATGGGATCGCATCCCGGCAGATGCCATTCGACGAGTTGTGAACAGTATGCCTGAGCGTTTACAAGCCGTCATAGACGCTAAAGGTGGAAACACCCGTTTTTAGTGACCAGTGTTCTCTTGCAGTGCAGTGCAAACATTAATACTGTTTTGTTTGGCAATACATTTGATAAACACCAGCCCAAAAGAGCATTACTAAAAAATAGAAAATTGTAAGATTTGCAAAATGTAACGAAATTTGTGAGTTAAAGCGTGTTGTAAAACATGATTCGGTATTTTCTGTTGCCAACCATCTAAATTTACATGAATAATGCAAATATTGGAAAACCGATACATTTTAGTGGAATAAATTAAGAAATTACATAAAAAATTAAAGTGTTCCACTTTTTTTGCCGGTCAGTGTATTACTATTTTAACAGGTGTATTCCCCAACACCGTTCCTGACGTAATATTATCGTTTAGACAACTTTCCTATTAAATGCAACAACCAAAATATATATATGAACAACGTAAAAAACTCACCAATGTATCCCAAAGGCTGTATTATTCCACATGTACAAGGAGAAGCACTGATTTTCCACCACAAGTAACAGATTTTATTTTAATGCAACAACTTCAGGATTTAAACAATTTTAATACAAATCGTCAACACAATCGAGCACACGACACTGCTAATATCAAAATCTTGTTCTATAGGTTATACACGGGAATCATCATCATCATCTTGTACAGTTTCCAGCCCCAGGCTGGGTCTGTTTGGAACATAAGCCTCGCCACTTAGTTCTTTCTTCCCACCACCTCTCCGCTGTCACTCTGGTCCAGTCCTCACCTCTCTTCTTGACACATTCCTCCACTCCTTTCAGCCATCTATCTCTTGGTCTTCCCCTTGGACGTTTCTTCTGCATCTGCATCTCATGTATCCTCTTGGGAATCTTCTTCTCATCCATTCTCTTTAAGTGTCCATACCACCTCAGTCTTGATGTCTCAATCCTACCTTGCAAGGGCTCCTCTTTCACCATTTCCCTGACCTTTTCATTCCTCACCCTGTCTCTTCTTGTTACTCCGATCCTACTTCGCAGGAACTTCATTTCACCTGCCTGTATTCTGCTTATGTCTCTTTTCTTCATTGTCCACGTTTCTGAAGCATAGGTCAGTATCGGGATATAGTAGCTTCTGTATAACACTTCCTTGCTTTTTTGTGGGATATCTTTATTCCACACTAAGCTCCTAATGCTCCTCAGAAATGCTTCTGCCTGTCTGCCACGTTCCGTAATCTCTTTGTCATTTCTCCCATTTTCCTCCACTAGACTTCCCAAGTACTTGAGACTTTCCACCTTCTTCAGCTGTCCACCTCCAAGTGTTATCCCACTCATTGGTCTGTCCTTTTTCCTGGTCGTTAACAGGATCTCACATTTACTGATGTTGAACTTCCATCCGTACTCTCCCACTGTTTCTTCCCAAGCCTTCAGTTGCTCCTGAATTTCCTCCTCCTGGTTTCCCCAGACCATGAGATCATCTGCAAACACCATTGCTTTCATCTTATCTTCTCCTATCCTTCCTGCTACCCGTGTCATTACCTCATCCATAACCACTATAAAGAGAAGGGGTGACAGTGCACTACCCTGTTTCAGGCCACTCATTTGTCTGAACCAGTCTGTTCTTTCTCCAACTTTCACACAACTCACACTTCCACAATACATCTCCTTCACTCTGCCTACAGTCTCTTTTTCCACTCCCATGTTTTCCATTGCTTTCCAAACCTTCACCCTACACACACTATCATAGGCCTTTTCGATGTCCAGGAAGGCCATCAGCAGATCCTCTCCAAATTCGTAGTGGTGTTCCTGGAGCTGTCTCACTGAAAATATGAGAATATTTACGGGAATATTTATTTTAATATTATGCTTAGAAAACTCTAACGAGTGACAATACAAAATTGGCGAACAGACTCCAGCAAATTCCCGCGACGAACTGACCACGGAACTGACTTAGTAATCAGCTGACAACCAACTACAAGCAACCATTAGCGTTACCGATAGCAATACGTCACCCGTGAGATCACGGTGACGTCACTGATCTCCCTAAAATCTCCCTAGACGCCGCTGTATCGCAATGTACAGTTCAACCGAAAGATCTGTTGGAGACTGGGATAACATGTGAAGATATCCAGCAGCGTGGCCCACTTAGGGAAAAACTTCAAAAACATCGGAGCTTTCAACTTAAGCAGAAACTAAAAACCCGGAAGGCGTGGACAACAGAGAGGTGCAACATCGATTGCAAATGAAGGAGTACTGGGCCAACATTAAAATACAGAAGAAACAGTTGACATGACGTGGTCCTTAGTTGGCTGTAACGAAGGAAGAAGAATAACCCGAAACTATTCTATAAATAATTTAATACTACATTACGCGGGAAATTGGAAAAACCATCTTGACTTGTTTAGTATTAATTCCTTCAGTCTACCGAACAGTCTATATTTCCTCAGTTTCCCACCGAGGCACCAATTGAGCCGAAGCACTTTGAGCTTTGTCCCATCCCACGACAATCCAAAACGGTGCATTTTCGTACTATTATTTATAAGCGCCGGTTTCAAACTGAGGAAAGACACTGTGACAAATAACGCACAAAATCATTACTCTCGTCGGGAAACAACACAGCGCATGCCTTTTTTTTCCAACACAAACAAGGCAAAATAACACTACTCTTCCTTCTCACATCTCGAGTTTTACGCACAGCCTGTGCATGGGCCCTGTGTTGCGCCGACAGATTTAAAAAAGAAATGATGCATGTGACGTCAGAGGTTTGACATTTGGTGCTAAGCTTGTGTCGTGTTAACCCAAATCGGTGGAGCTCCAACATATCATAATTATCTGTCTAAACTTTGTTGATTATTTAGTTTAAATTTGTGAAGTTTGTACTTTGTCACTGTCATGACCGTGAATCTGCTAGTCGTACATAGGCTACTTCCAGCTGTTCTGCAGAAAGAAGTTTTTCGGTGATGAGGGTTAAGGACTACGATGTGACAAATTAGACGGAATCATTGCTGTCTCTTGGCCACCTACTCGGAAATGGTTGACAAGCTAGATGACATGCGTCGTGCTCAACAGATTGTAAACAATGATCGACGGCAGTCAGGCTTCGGGTCTTTCGAGAGGTGTTGACAAATGTTTTAAGTTTTGTATCCATATTCTGATAGTATTTTAATGAATAAAAAATGTGTTTTTTTTATTTAGTGTTAGGCCTACATTATCGTGTTATTTCAAGCTTTAAACTAAAAATGAATTTCACTGGTAGGTAAGCAATCACATGTTATAAATTAGACCCCCCCATGTTTTCAATGTGTTTTACACCCCAAATGAGTACCATACCGACTGACGAGCCCAATGATACACTGGGGCAAAACACTGTCAATACTGAATTGAGCACTAACTGGATCAATTTTTCTAAATGTTTGAAATTTGATGATGGGTTCATTTGAATGTGTGTGGTTACGAATGCTTAGAAGATTATTGTCTGAAAGACTGTTGGAAAAACTATACACATGTGTGAAGGTGAGGATTGGGAAAAAACTTACTTCTATAGACAGTTTGAGTTTCTCCTCCGCTGTTGTGTGTGAAACTACGGAGTTGGTGGGTTTGCTGATCACTGTGAGTAGGTACAGGACATGGGGTGAGGGAAAAGGGCGGGATTCAATGGGAACTAGGGAATGTTACATTGTGTTGTTTCGGAAGGGAGATGATGATGATGATGATAATTGTTGTTTTAAGGGGCCTAACATCTAGGTTATCAGCCCCTAATGATCTGGGTGATAGCGAAAATGATAATGAAATAGAAACCAGAACGAAAATTAAGTGAGACGGAAAATACGTACAAAAAGAAACTCAGATGGAAACAACTGACTATGTGGTCTTACAAAAGGGAATTTAGAACGAAAAGATTCACAAAAAAGAATAGATTGAAAAAGACCCACAAAACATAGGCTAGATTCAAAATGCGTACAAAATGCAATGTAGCGTCGAAATACTTACAAAATGCAACTGAAATTCTAAATACTTACAAAATGCAAATGAGAGCGAAAATACATACAAAATGCAATTGAGGTTCAAAATACTTACAAAATGCAATTGAAATTGAAAATACACAACGCAATTCAGATTGAAATAGGCCCTATCCCAGTTCCAATCCAAATTATTCACAAAGTGCAATTGAAATTCAAAATACCTACAAAATGCAATTGAAATTGAAAATGCTTACCAAATGTACGGTAGATTCAAAGGACTCTTGTGGATTGACAATACTTACAAAATGCAATTTAGATTGAAAATACTTGACAAAATGTAATTTAGATTCAAAATACCCACAAAATGCAATTGAGAATCAAAATATGTGCAATATGCCCACCAAACAAAATGCAATTTAGATTCAAAATTCGTGCAAAATGCGGTTTTGGTTGAAAATACTTACAAAATGCAATTGAAATTCAAAATACTCACAAAGGTCCCTCCACCATATTGAAAGACTTACTAAAAAGCAATTTAGATTGTCAATCTTTACAAAATGCAATTGAGGTTGAAAACAATCGCGAGATGTAATTTAGATCGAAAAAACATACAAAAAGTAATGTAGATTAAAAATGCCTTAAAAAATCGCTAGAAGGGAATTTAGATACACGGTGAACCAAGTAACAAAAACAGTGTGGGAATCTTAAAGAGAAAAGTGAATATAATGAAAAGAGGAGAGTAGAGGAGAGGAGAGAAGGTCCGCCCCAAAGGTAAGGGACAAAAGGGGAAAACGGACCCACCTCAGGAATCCCTCGGGGTCGCCAACTCCCGAACTCACCAGCCGTGAGCTCCTGAGGGTGTAGCATTATCTAGGGTGCACCAGAAGTGGTGGGGGCTATATACACCTGCCTCCTTAAGGGCCTTGAGCACAAGGCAGGAGGTAAAAGGAAAAGAAAAAGAAGGCTGACCCCTCACAGAAGGAGGGTATCAGGAAAGATGAGACAAGGGCCAATTAAGGCGGGAAAGTGAAAGACTCCCTAGGCCTCGGATAACCTAATACCGTCGGGGTCGGAAGAGAACAAGAGTTGACCAAGGGAGGTCGACAGGAAAGACGACTGAGAAGAGCCCGGCACAAGTAAGTGGAAGCAATGCCGGACTCAGCTGGGGTCCCGTGGTCGCCAACCCACGTCCCACTAGATGTGAGCCCCTGGGGGTTCGGAAGGGAGAGGGGGAGGGCAGGGAAAGGAGGGGTGGGATCTTGTTTGTCTTATGGTGGTCTCTTTCTTCCCTTTTTGTTTGGATACGTTAAGATATTACATAAGTGTTATCATCGAAGTTTATTTCATTATAGTTTTGTCCAAATGTCATTTGTTGCGCTCAGTTTATGTCAATATTTTCCAACGTGTTCATTCGAGTTCCTTTTAGTGTTTGATGTATTATTTTTATGTCTCTATTGATTTCAGACAGATAGAGAGTTGGGTGAAGACCAGTTTGGCTTCAGGAGAGCATAGGAACAAGGGAAGCTATACTATGTCTTAGGCTGATTTTGGAAGCTAGAATAAGGAAGGATAAGAGAACGTTCATAGCATTTGTAGACTTAGAAAAGGCTTTTGATAACATTGATTGGAGTAAGTTGTTTGACATTTTGAAGACTATTGGAATCAAGTACAGGGATAGGAGGGTGCTCTACAATCTATACAGAAACCAGACAGCAGTTATTCGAGCCGAAGGACATGAAAGAGAAGCTGGTATTCAGAAAGGTGTAAGGCAAGTCTGCAAATTATCACCAATACTTTTCAATCTATACATTGAACAAGCAATGAAAGAAATTGGAGAAAAATTCAAAGTAGGAGTAACGATTCAAGGAGAAATAATTTCTACTCTGAGATTTGCTGATGACAGTCATCTTAGCCGACACACCAGAACCGTTGAATGCGGTTTTTAAATGGCATGGATTCTGTCTTGAGGAAATAATTCACGATGATGATAATTCATCATCATCTTGTACAGTTTCCAGCCCCAGGCTGGGTCTGTTTGGAACATAAGCCTCGCCACTTAGTCCTTTCTTCCCACCACCTCTCGGCTGTCACTCTGGTCCAGCCCTCGCCTCTCTTCTCGACACATTCTTCCACTCCTTTCAGCCATCTATCTCTTGGTCTTCCCCTTGGTCGTTTCTTCTGCATCTGCATCTCGTGTATTCTCTTGGGAATCTTCTTCTCATCCATTCTCTTGAAGTGTCCATACCACCTCAGTCTTGATGTCTCAATCCTACCTTGCAAGGGCTCCTCTTTCACCATTTCCCTGATCTTTTCATTCCTCACCCTGTCTCTTCTTGTTACTCCGATCCTACTTCGCAGGAACTTCATTTCACCTGCCTGTATTCTGCTTATGTCTCTTTTCTTCATTGTCCACGTTTCTGAAGCATAGGTCAGTATCGGGATATAGTAGCTTCTGTATAACACTTCCTTGCTTTTTTGTGGAACATCTTTATTCCACACTAAGCTAAATGCTTCTGCCTGTCTGCCACGTTCAGTAATCTCTTTGTCATTTCTCCCATTTTCCTCCACTATACATCCCAAGTACTGGAGACTTTCCACCGTCTTCAGCTGTCCACCTCCAAGTGTTGTCCCACTCATTGGTCTGTCCTTTTTCCTGGTTGTTAACAGGATCTCACATTTACTGATGTTTAACTTCCATCCGTACTCTCCCACTGTTTCTTCCCAAGCCTTCAATTGCTCCTGAATTTCCTCCTCCTTGTTTCCCCAGACCATGAGATCATCTGCAAACGCCATTGCTTTCACGATGAGAATTAATAAATGTAAAACAAAAATATTGGAATGCAGTCGAAAGAAATCAGAAACCCCTATGGATGTCGAATTGGCAGGTGAACAGCTAACGGAAGTAGGCGAGTTCTGTTACTTAGGAAGCAAAATAGCCAGTGATGGACGAAGCAAAGAGGATATAAAAAGTAGGTTGGCTCAGGCAAGTAAAGCATTTCTACAAAAAAAAAAGGAATCTGTTGACATCGAATTCGAATATAGATTTAGGTATTAGGAAGTCATTTTTGAAAGCCTTTGTCTGGAGCGTGGCGCTCTATGGAAGTGAAACTTGGACCATTAGTGCAGTTGAAAAGAAGAGAATTGATGCGTTTGAAATGTGGTGTTACAGGAAAATGATGATCAGATGGGTAGATAGGGTTACAAATGAAGAGGTATTAAGAAGAGTGGGAGAGGAGAGATATTTCTGGCAACTGCTAATGAAGAGAAGAGATAGGCTGGTAGGACACATACTAAGACACCCAGGAATAGCAAACTTAGTTATGGAAGGAAGGGTCGAGGATGAGAACAGTAGGGGTAGACCAAGGTTAGAATATGTGAAACGGTTAGCTCAGGACAGGGAAGCATGGAGCGCTGCATCAAACCAGTCAAAAGACTCAAACAACAACAAAATTGATTGCAGTAAATTTGTGATTGGCTTAGCCCATATGAGAGGCCACGACAATATTTTCTATGTTTTTTGTCATTTGCGTGTTTGAAGTATCTCATCGAGATTTTTCCACCCAACTGGCCTATATACCGTAGATCAATTCAAATAAATACATTATTTTCCACCTAGTCATCATTTGTATTACAAGAATTAAAAACTTGTAAAATAGGGAACAATTGTTTCAAATTCACATAGAACCCTTCTTCAGCACAATTCGGCTTAAATAAAATGTCAAGTAGTGGAAGCAGGAAGAGAACATTTAGAAATTAGCCAAAATGGTAATGCTCGGGAAAAAATCCGGAGATGATGTAGTAAAAGGTGTTTACACCTCTGCCGACTATTACCCACCATCCCCGTTTTAGATGAAGACTTACATAGATAAAATTCCAGCCGAGTTCGCTATTGTGACCATGGTTTATGGACAAATACAGAACAGCCAACCCCATGCAAACTGTACTACTGTAGTCGTTATCGTAAAACAAAAAAGTGCAAGTTCCATTCAGAGCACCTCTTTGAAACAAATCACCTTCAAGACACTCAAGTGCACTAGTTTTTTTTTAAATAACATCTGATGTAACTTATATCCTCCCATCCGCTAAGACTGAAATTACCCAAAAACGCATCATCCAGACCAATACTTGCAAATTGGCGCAGCTCGCAGCTAACATATACACCCCCGGCTTTTGTCACGCATCAATAATGGTTTTGCCAATTAATGCCTTTTCATATAATTTTAATATTATGTGTGTGTATTTTGTTTCCTGCATGTCAAGCGTAGCAAGATACGATTTGGCTTCTGAGTGGCAGAAAATTACTACTTGTGGTTAGATTTGCTTTTGTATATAAAGCCTTAGTAATACACAGAATTTAATTTGTATGCATTGTTTAAATCTTAGAAACGCAACTAACCAAACGAATCGAGCGCAGCATAAAACAAACGCTACAAGTTACCGAATGTGTGAGGTTGGCAACATTTTATTTATACTATAAATCACGCCCACAATGACTGACAACTGAAATTTCACTATATAAGTAGTGTTATAAAATGGGTGTGTTATAGACAGTGGAGGAGAAAACATATTAGGATAACATTTCCACAAATAGTATTCATCATTACACGAGGTATTTGGCTAATTTAAGTAGCTTTGTACTTGGTTCATCACTCCCGAAGCGGTACCCTTGGTTGTACAGTACAGAGAAAGGGTCTGGACGATTCTTAGGTGACCCAGTACTTTCTTCTGAAAATTGTATAAATGCGGGATCGATATGCCTAATTACACGAATTTCAAGCACTTCGTCAAAGCGGCTCATACCCAAAGCCGGACTTAATTTCGCGTCCCGCTGACAACTCCGGGTTGCGTAATATACTCGGTTATGGTGCCATACAGAAAAGAAAAAAAAAAAACATTCCAAGATAGAGCAAAGACCGAAACTACGATAATCTTCCGATTTCTTCGTGTTTCACAAGTGTCACTATTCGGGATGAGGATTCATCCGGTCCCAAGCCACTTGGAATGCATACTGATATCAGTTATTTATTAGAATGTCACAAATAATAGTGTTCATGTTCAACAATATCTCCAGCACCCGTTGAACGTTACCGTACTTTAATAATTATACACAGCATTCTGAACTTCACTCTTGGCTTACTCCATGCTGGACACAAGAGTGAATTCTAACCTATTTATCCACTTAATTTACTTCGTTAGTATACAATAATATATACTACATAATGCTGCTCTTAGCATTCTGTTTAGTAGTAATTAGCTCAGAGAGAAGTCTGACTTCTGCAGTAATTTACAAGGTAAGACAGTAAGCTTTACTCTTCGTTAGTGCACGCCACCCTTGCCTAAGACAGCTTTGTTGCATAATGGCAGCCAATATTTAAAAAAAAAGGAACAAATAAAAACACAATTATTAAAACCACCATCAACACTATGTCTACTAATGACAAAATACCAAGCCCTGAAAAGTAGACGCTAACTCAGGGAGAAGAGTTTACCTATGAGCAAACATGCAACACACTTACCTTTGTTTTCTTCACTCATCTTAAGTTCATAAGGCCCAGCAGCAAATCAAGAGGAAGAGAATTCGAGGCAGACAACTAGCCGTATGAACTAACCCATAAGCAAGAGATAAATTCAAATACGACGTCCAAATTAGACGTGAAGACTACAACATCAAAACATACAGTGCAACCAAACAGACGGCCTTAAAGACTAAGGGTTTACACCTAAGACTATAGACCAGACATTGCACAAGTAATTTTAGCCTATTTTCATTTTATGAAAAAAAAAAAATAGGCTTATGAGATCACCTTTTGTCCGTGTGTGTGTATGTGTGTGCGTATGTCTGTCATGTGTGTGTGTGTGTGTGTGTGTCCCATAATAAATTCTAAACGGCTGGAACGATTTCAACGAAACTTCGTAAGGTCTTAGCAACATGGCGGCTGATTCCGACCGTGCCCTTCAAATTTTATTACGTCCCACCAATCCAACATGGTGGCTGTGCGAAATATTTCACCAGCATTCAATAATAATAATCTTTATTGCAGCCAGGTGGCCATATAACATGTTAAAAGATATGTGCACTTAGATACTATGATTCAATTCTCGTCCTTACTATAAACCGCTATTGACAAAGTTCTGTTGGGGCATGTCGTGAAATGGTACCTTCCACATTCGTTCCTACACAGCTCACATAAACATCTCTCAACCGTGTCATGGAATGTCTTTCGTGAGCAGACCTTATGGTGGAACCCATGAACTGCGAGTCTCGTCACGACGTGTCTCATTTCGGATAGGGGTTGCATCCATCTATTGTCCACCATGGCATCAGTCGTTTAGAATTCCTTCGGAATATCAAGCCTTTTGCTCTACAGACCCTGGAGTAATTTTCTGTAGATTTCTGTGGATGGCAGCAGTAGAAGTGACCGAAGGTCCTCTATTAGGAACGTTTCTCTCGCCAGTTCATATACCAACCGAGATTTGGCTGACTTGGAGACTCTGAGGGCTCTTTTGAGGAACCTGGATTTCACCTTTTCGAGTTCCGCCAGTTGTTTGTAGTTGAGAAACTCCCATGTTAGCTCCAGACCGTATGTTAGTACGGGTATGACCTTGGCTCGGAAGATCATCATTGCTGTTTCCAGGGATATTTGGGTAATATGGCTTATGTCGTTTATGGCCTTTAACCTAGATGTTAGGCCCCTTAAAACAACAATTATCATCATCATCATTTATGGCCTTCACTACTGCGGTCGCTTTCGCTCTTGTATGTATTCTGAAGCTTCGGCCTGTAACCTTGAGCGTGAGGCCGAGGTATTTGAAATTGTTTACTTTATTCCGCTGGCCTGCCACCGTTCCGGAAGATGACCATCTCACCTTGTCCTCGTTGATTGTTAATTCGCTTTCCTGGGCCCATTCGCTTAGTATGTTGATTGCATCATCTGGCAAATACTTTATCTGCTCCGAGGCGATTGCCATGTCGTCTGCGTATATATAAAGTTTGGACTCTGTCGATTCCTTTAAGGCTGGTTCACAATTGGCCCGGGAACGAGAACCAGAAGGAGAACGTAAACGAGAACGCGAAGCTTCCCGGGGGCCCGGTTCACAATTAGCCCGGGAACGTGAACTTGTGCATGCGCGTGCAATCAGCTATAGCGTAATAATATTAAAACAATCAGCAAGCGCCCACTAATAAACACCAATTACACAACTGAAATGCTTCAGAGGGTTATAATGAGGTTATAATAACTTTATTAAATACACATTGTGCGCATTAAATATATCGAACATATTGGCAGGAAACTATATACAAGTGCAGGACGGAGTTGGACAAACGAAATGGATGACACAAACGATTGGAGTACGGTACTTAAAGGGGACCCCCTCAGTCCCATTCTATTCAATGCGCTCTCACACGATGCAGGGGACAAAATAAAGCCCGGTTCACAATAGCCCGGGAAGGAGAACGAGAATGGGAACGAGAAGGAAGTTGAAATGCACGCTACCTTGGCTGTGTTTCTATCTCCCAAAATTTTAATAATGGCACCCCGTCGTGTTCGTTAAGCCGCCATTTTGGTGGCCGTGCCGGCCTAGGGTGGGGGCTTAACGAAGACAAGTGAATCAAAACTTTCTAAAATTTTTCCGAGCATGGTCGCCAATCAAAACGTCCCTGATTGGCTGAGCACTTATTGGGTCTTTCCCGCCACACAGCCGCAATCAGTTCCGCCATTAACCTCAACTTAACATAACCTAAAAGTTACTTAAATTACAAATATTAATGTTGGTGAAGGGTGGGTGACTTGTGGATTAGATAAGCCATTTTTTGTGTTGCTTTCTATAGATTTGTGGGTGGCATTGTGGTTTTTTGGCAATCTCGTTATCTTGTAGACATTAAGATAAATAGTTCTATTTCGGGGGCCTATCACTCAGTAGCGGTTTATCACAACAGTAGCCTACTATTACGAATAGCTGTACTTTATGTAGATTTTTCTGCACCTTCGCGAAATAGTGGCGGTGGTTTGAGATTATTTTTGACTACCATTATGGGGTTTTAATAGTTTTTCATAGAGCATTTTTGTTGTCTTATAGGTATGATTGATTTGACATGTTAGGCCTGCATGTACAGGTTTTTTTTCTGGTTGTGGGAATAATGTTCATTACTATTAAGTGCAACCGTGTTGACCGACTGAAAGACATTGAATATTTCGTTTACTAAGGCAACACTGAAATATGGGTTCCAACACGATATGGACTTGGAACTTATGCTCGCTTAACAAAATAATGATACATGAACAAGTCATCCTTGTAATCTCTGCAAATAATAAAAATATTTCCCATCCGATATAGGCCTATTCATGTTGAACGGAAGAAAGTTATCAACCTTTATTAAGGCAACACTGAAAAATGTTCATTTTGATCTAGCCTACTTACTCGGAGTCATCAGCATCAATGCCCCTAGAGGTTTAGTTTTTTAAATTCTCCCTTTCCTATGGTCAAATAACACATGGATGTTCCCTATTTTTCTTAAGGGGATTCAATGACCTTATGCTGAACTAATTAAGAATAGGGCATGTACCCCAACCCCTTAAAATATGAAGTTGTCAGAATAAAAAACATGTACATAGCAGACGCGGCTCGTGGTGTTGGAGCAGGGGAAGGCTCGCACGTAGTGCCGAATGCTGGTATAACCCATTATACGATTTTTAATTTTTAATTTCACGGTGAAAGTTGGGGTAGGTCGAAACAGAACTCTTGTTGTCAAACAGATTGGCACAATTATGTTATTTTATGGAGCATTCTTTTTCTAATTAAAATGATTTTACTTACCTAGTTTCGAAATTCAGCAAGAGGCAATGCATTCCTTTTCTAATTTAACCTACTCCCCATTTTAATCAGTCCCGATCAGAGGAGTCTGTTTCGGCGGCAGATTTTAAACAGAACACTTTTCTTAAGACTCGGTAGATGGTTCTGCTACCCCTTGCCACCTCATGGTGCTATCTGGCGGAAATATTTTAGTTATTATACTTTAAGGGATACCATTTGAGTTCTCAATAATGAATATCACTTATTAGTCATCTAAGTGTTTTTGGTAACTTGTCAATTAATAATCCTTAGGAGAGTGAAAGAGGGAAAGCATAAACATTCATGAGAGTGGTTTGTGTCTCCATGAACAACTTTAAATGCATTCCACAGAATAAGAACATCATGCGTCGTTGGCAAGCCTGCATTAGGCTGTAGTCGGCTGAGCCTTCAGCGATACAATGGAAACCAATGGAGCTTTCATAACCACGCCCCCCATCCCTGTTACATAGGAAGTAATAGGACATTTAAAGCGCAGCCTAACGGTGCTACTACCCAATTGAAGAACATTCTTTATCAACAGTTCCAAATATATTGACTCGTGACTGAATGGTTTGAGTGAAATTTATAAATGTTTCCAATCAATATAAATTATAAATTCCTCAATTAAATATGTATATTTATAGAATCTTTCAAGAGAGGCTCCGCCTAAGAGCCTTTAATCACCAGCCGCGCTTGGTCCATAGCCATCAGAAACTTGAGAACACTGAGATAAGGAGAATGTTGATCAACCATGGATGCTAGACCAGAAAGTCTTAAAGAGGAGTGTTTCATTTAGAGGCTTGGAACATCATGATCAAGACCCCTGTACTTGGGTGTGTGCTCCATCTGTTTGAAAACCCGTTGACAGATCATGAGTTAATCTGTGGCTGGAATCCACTCATTCCTATGCTAAGCTGTGAGCACTGGGCACCATTAGTGTTCTGTAACTACTGTATCAATTTCTGAAAATTGTGTCATAGGCCTATGCATAGACAAGTCGCTGAGAATGTTCTCTGAATGGTGAATACCAGTAGGCTAGCCTACTTAGCTGCCTCCTTCACTAGCATTTCCAGGAACCTGGTTAGTTGATAAAATGAAATAGAAAAATCACTTGAATGGTTCAAGTTGTCCTTGATTGTCCTCGTGGAACAGTGTACATGTAGATGGAAGCAATGTGAGACCAACCACTAGGTAGCTTATGTCCCATTAGTTGGGAGTGTTAGGGAATGGGAAATTGGTTGAAAATGTCAGCCTATGTTGTATATTTCATTAATGTATGGGATCTAAAAGTGTATCATAGGAATATTAAAGCAAGCCATAATATATTACCAGTTGGTCAATTGGATACAACAATTCGATGAAAAATTCTGTTAATAATTAGGAAGTGTAGTAGGTAACCAGAGAAGCGACACAAGAAAAAACACCTGAGTCTTCCAGGCAGTTGTCATCAACTGTATTTCACATAGAGAAGGATAACTAAAATAGTTCCTCATGAAAAAAATAACTGATCAATGACTTGAAAGACAGTAGTAAGGACTTATATGCTGTCAGTAAAAGTGGAGTTAAGAAAGATGTCTGGAATATTTAAATCAGTAGTTGATAGGCAGGATTTTTAAAATTACCATAGGTAATTGCACCATAATATGATTAGTAGCCTATGTGCAAGATTTTAAATGGTAGGTTTTTCTGTGAACCAAAAAACAGCTCCTAACATGGATTATGTTCAGGTTAGGCCTACAAGTTATTGGGAGGGAGGTTTAATCTACATACCAGTTGCACATAAAATGATCTTCAGATTAGAGCTCTGTGGGAATGTTTAAACGTATTGATGATACAGAGTTTATCAAGCCACTTTCTATGCATCTTTTAAACACATTTTAACAATTCATAAGTTACTGTCATCATTGCTAATGCTGTAATCTGTCATGTTTATTTATGCAGCATGAGGAATCAGGAAACATTGGTAGGATTGGTATATTGAGTGGAGATATAGTAGGATAAAATGCAACTGTTTCATGGAAACCTAAGATGTATTTTTATTTCTCAACTTTATTTTCTGTAGACTCCAACACAGCCTACCACCAGGGAAAAAAAACTTATTGGTGATGTTTAATGAGAGAAAATCTTGAAACACTGTGATTTAAGTGGTTGGTATCAAAAGTTGTATAGGAAAAATGAAAATGTGAATTCGCGCCCAAGTTTACGAAGCCTTGCCAGACTCAGCTGAAAGTATCTTCGATGCAAATCAAGTCTCAATAGTTAAAACTTTAGGACGACCTTTGACATGAGCACTATAATAGGCCTACATTTAGGATCGACATCGCTTGCAGTAGGTCTTATGCTACTGTATGCACCTGGGCATGTTTAAAAAAACTCAGCCTGCAGGTTAATAAGGTGGAATAATACTATAAATCTATCTCAAGCAAATCCAAGAAGTTACCAGAGAGAAACTACATATCAATATTTAAAAAAAAAATGGTGGTGGTGCAAACTGCACTTTTAATCCTCGCTTCATTAGTTAAACCATAATATGTGTACATAAATACCGTAAGGACTTCACATTACAAACGGCCACTTAAATTATATGCCTTAGGCATAACCTACAAATTACATGTCATGAAATTGGTAAATATATTCAGACAGCAACATCAATACGCAATGGTCAATAATGTAGTTTTATAGTGCACAAAAGGTTATTGTACTGAATATATTTTGAACTGATGATTAAACTGGTGGAAACGACAGCCAATTGATTTACATCCAAAGTAGTAGAAACTTTCAGTTGATCAGCAAGAGTATGGATTTGTACTTTTATTTTCACAAATTTTGATGAACAGTGTCACGCTGCAATTTAAATATAAACGTACATACAATTCCTCATAAATAAATGATTTGCACTTCATACTGTCATGAACTGGAATAGATTTCTAGCAATTTAATTGATGTAGAAATCTATTCCTCTCGCCGCCATGTTGGTGATTTATTTTGTAAACAAACCAGCGGGCAGCCAATGGCTGTTAATAATTGCCAGCCAATAACAAGCCATGATGATGCGGATCATAATTCGCGTTTCACTCTCATTGCGTTTTAACTTGAGGTGAAGAATCAGCTGTTCGTTAACGCCACGGGGTGCCATTATTAAAATTTTGGGAGATAGAAACACACCCATAACCTGTGAATGCGCTTTCTAAACTTGCTTCTCTATGGGTAGTATAAACCTAGCATGGCATTCAGTTCTCGGAGGAATGCAACTGAATAACCATACCTAACATCAATAATCGAAAATTAGATAAGCATGCGGTGCTTTTCAAGGAGGAATAGCCTGTGAAATATGTTTCTAGTAATAGGCTGCTTTGCAATCTGATTACAGGCTTAGGCCTATATGAGCTACAGACATGTTGTGACAAGGCTTGCAGTGCATAGGTTCAATCATAAAATGTATGTCAAATCAAATTATCACATTCCACGCCACAAGTTTGTTTGTAAACTCTGCAAAATGAATGAAACGGAATGCGCACATTTTTTGTGCTGCTTTGCTGTATTCTACGAGATATTTCACTCTTTTTAAACAACTATAGACGGTATCTTGGATAGGTCTTGTTGCAAAGTTCGCATTTACACATTTCGTTTGGCGGATGGAATGATTTTGTCACACATATTTTATGATGAAAACCATTGAGCGTAAATCGCGTCACCACAAGCCTAAGATCGTAGTTCTGTTTGTAATGGCTTTAGTGATGTAGAAAACTGTAAAATGCAATGCCCCTAATATCTGGTCTTATGCTGTATAAGCAAAACCCCACGTCAGTGACAATGTATAGTAGGCCTACAGAACCTGGATAATGTCCTGTACACTCTGTATTTCTCATTTACACTTGTGCCAATTTATTAAATTATATGAGCGCTACATACAGTATTCATAAACATTGGGATAATTTGTTGAAATCTATGATGGTACTGTACGGTAATCACTAGGCGGTCGTATTTCATGTCCAATCAACCGCAGCAAAATATACAGTAAAACTGTTGGCTTTTGTAGCCTGAACCGGACGAAGAACCCCTCATTCGACCAAATTTCACAATGCTCCAGTTGATCTTTGTTCTGTTTTGGACGTGTGACTGCATCTTCTTCTTCGTCGACAAAAAAGTTATACATTCCCAGGACGTCAATTATCTCTTCCATAACCTTAAAATAAAATATGCTCAGTAACTGTTACATCCCTTATAATTAATACATGATTGTAATTATATCATTATGTGACAACAGAATTACCAAACGATTCTAATTTTATTATTAGTAATTGATGAAGAGGTTATGTACAGCATAGATGATGCAAAGAAACACTTACGCACGTCTCAAATCTGCCTCTCGAAGCTCCCTAAAATGTACACTCCGGGTAGACGAAGTTTATACCGCCGATAGCGCTACCCGTTGATGGTCGAACGGAAATTCTTACTTACTCCGACGGGCAAGTTATCGGCCCCCTTTGCCCTATATAGGGCCGGTTCTACCACATCCAGGTAAAAGTTGCGGGCAGCAACCCGGGTGATAAACTATCTGCCGGTGTAAACCTCTGTGCATCTTGGGCAGCGTTCTACCACTTCCGTGCAAGTTCCGGGCAGCTGCCCGGAACCTTATAGCAAAATACAGATGGTGGCTAGCCTGATTTTTGTTAAATTTGAGTAATCGATGAGTGAGCCACCTATCGTTAGATGCGTTAAGTTTATTTTCGTTTCGCTTTTGTCCGTTGTTTGTTGATAGCACGTGTTCTTTGGTTTCAACGAGATATAGGCCTAGTACCAAAACCTCTCGCGACACTTCTGGGCTATATAAACCTAGCATGTGATTCAGTTCTCGGAGGAATGCAACTGAATAATCATACCTAAACTCAATAATCGGAAACTAGACAAGCATGCAGTGCTTTTCAAGGAGGAATAGCCTGTGAAATATGTTGCTAGCAATAGGCTACTTTGCAATCTGAATACAGGCTTAGGCCTATATGAGCTACAGACATGTTGTGACAAGGCTTCCAGTGCATAGGTTCAATCATAAAATGTATGTCAAATCAAATTATCACACTCCAGGCGACAAGTTTGTTTGTAAACTCTGTAAAATGAATGGAACGGAATGCGCACATTTGTGCATAATTAGATAGTTCTCTTTGCTGTATTCTACGAGAGAATTCACTCTTTTTGCACAGCTATAGGCTTAGAAGGTATCTTGGATAGGTCATGTTGCAAAGTTCACATTTACACTTTTCGTTTGGCGAATGGAATGATTTTGTCACACGTATGTTATGATAAAAGCCATTGACCGTATAACGCGTAACCACAAGCCTAAGATCGTAGTTCTGTTTGTCAAGGCTTTAGTGATGTAGAAAACTATAAAATGCAATGCCCCAAATATCAGGTCTTATGCTGTATAAGCAAAACACCAAGTCAATGACAATGTATAGTATGGTACAGACCTGAATAATGTCCTGTACACTCTGTATTTCTCATGCACACTTGTGCGAATTTATTAAATTATATGAGTGCTTCATACAGTATTCCTAAACATGTAATTGAGATAATATTTTGAAATCTATGATGGTTCCGTACGGTAATCACTAAGCGGTCGTATTTCATGTCCAATCAACCGCATCAAATATAAAATAAAACTGTTGGCTTTTGCAGCCTGAACCGGACGAAGAACTCCTCATTCGACCGAATGTCATTATGCTCTAGCCGATCTCTGTTCCGTCTTGGATGTGTGACTACGTCTTCTTCTACTACGTCGACAAAAAATATACATTTCCAGGTCGTCAATTAGCTCTTCCATAACCTTAAAATAAAATATGCTTAGTAACTGTTACATCCCTTATAATTAATTAATAATTGTAATTTTATCATTATGTGACAACAAAATTACCAAATGATTCTAATTGTATTATTAGTAATTTATGAAGAGGTTATGTACAGCATAGATGATGCAAAGAAACCCTTTCGCACGGCTCAAATCTGACTGGTAATGCTTTATCGGCCCCTCGAAGCTCCCGAAAATGTACACTCCGGGTAGACGAAGTTTATACCGCCGATAGCACTACCCGTTGATGGTCGAACGGAAATTCTTACTTATTCCGACGGGCAAGTTATATCGGCCCCTTTGCACGGATGTGGTAGAACCGGCCCATATAGAATATAATAGTTTTTTTTGTCAATCTACGGATTAGTGACTGGGTAAAGTTTTTACTGCGTCCAAAACCCTTCAACAGACGAGGAAGAAGAAGATTTCGTCTTTCCGCTCGAATTTAATGTAATACCCCGTTTAGACGTCCCAGTTGCGATCGCGATCAGGCGCCGATCCAGATTAAGTTGGGACGTCTAAACGCAACAGGATAATATTATCGCGATCAACTTTCCCTCCAACAAGATCAGCACGATCCCGTTCCCACAACGAGATAATCGCGTTCGCGGCCATTGCGATCGCCGGTGTGTTCTATCACATACGTCTGCAGACAGTAATGATACTTCACCTGATTGGTCAGAAGAAACTCATTGCCTTGATTTGTGATTGGCCACCTAATATACCCGTTCCATGTGTATTTTACTGTTCCTTTCCGCTGCGTGTACGTGACAAACATCACGTGACCGTTCAAGTCAAAGATTTGTTGAAATGCCGCGGTCAGACCGCCATTGCGGAAGGAAATGAAGGCTGGAGTTGAATATTATTTATAATCAAAAGCAAGTAAAAGTTATGCTTTCCAATTTGTACTGAACGCTTATATTATTCATTAGGGAGTGTGTTTACAATATTTCCTTTCTTTTCAGACGGACGCAGAAGAGCCGAGGTAAGAGCTTAGGGGGCAGATGACATCGTAGTTCAGTCCATTGAAACCCCAATAACCAACTAACTAGAGTTTCAGAGGAGAAGATTTATACGAAACAGCCTGTAAGTTTTATTTATGAATACAATTTGCCGTTATTTTATTCACTTTTCCAAAGGGATTTTTTTTAATATTCGTTTTATCAAACCTTAATTTTTGCCTCATTCCTTGTGTATACAGCGTATGTTATTAAGCCGAGGTACCGTACTGAAAATGGGCATATGCAAAAATCACCAGTAAAGTGTTTTACTTGTTAAGATACAATATAACATTTGAGAATAGGCGTTGCCCGGGAATTGCCTTTCTGAGAGGCAATTGATCACTGCAGCATCACTCCCCAAATTGTTAGTGTCCGGTTGGCAGTATTGATATTGCGAATTTTCAGTCTGTCAACACAATAGGCCTATATTCCCAATTATTGAGACATCCTAAATTATAACCTGAAAAAAAAGAAGATTTTGGTGGTGCATTTCAATTATCAGCCTAAGTCATTTTGTTAGCAACACCCAATAAATAGTTTGATTTCCAGTGCAGGACACAGGAACCTGACTTGAACAGTTTCAGTTAGATGGTGAATGATAATATATGATTTTCCTACCTTTTCAGGGTTTCCAGGGGACAATACCTATTGAAATTGCCATTCATTATGACTAATATACTGGAAATATGTGCTAAATTACGTAATTATATATGTTTCATTCTCGTTAAATTTAAACTATGGCAGCCATGTTGCTCACTCCAGCTGAGCAACACATGACGAGACATTGATGTTTCGGCAGTGTGCCCAACATGTAAGATATAAAATACACCACCACTAGGCAAAACCCATTCGTCTGCGGCTGGAAACCAGAATCTGGGCTCATTGGGCTGCAACCATTGAACTGGACATGTTCGACTGTAACCATTGTCAAAAACCATTGGATTAGACTAAACGAAGGTTAGAATGGTCGCAGGAAGCTTGCGGGACACGGTTGAAAAAAAAGAACATTGATCTGGACGAAAGACCACCTATACAATTGGTACCGTATTCATGGGGTTGGCAATATGGTTGTAACGCTGATAATGGCAGACACAGCTAGAATTTTTACTATATAAGTCAAGTTATAATTTGGGATGGCGGGTGGGTTATAGATGGTGATGTGCTTGAGCTCGGCTCGAGCTGCTCGAAAAGATGACATCAGAGTTGGAACTTTTGTGCGCGCCGTGATCTATCGGCGTGCTCTTATGAGCCCAGAAACCTCGAGATGGCTGTGTTCGAGCATTGTGCTAGGCGGTACCAGCTCGTCCTGTGTTTGCTGTGCACTGCTGTATAGTTTGTGCATAAGTTATAACCCCTTCAAACTGTGTCTGTAATGTGGAGACAGCCACAATCTGTGTTTGTGCGATGATTCGATGCACATGTCTCCCCAGAATATACAAACTGCCTACAGAAGATATAAAATACACCACCACTAGGCAAAACCCATTCGTCTGCGGCTGGAAGCTAGAATCTGGGTGCATTAAGCTGTAACCATTGTCAAAAACCATTGGATTGGACTAAACGAAGGTTAGAATGGTCGCAAGAAGCTAGCTGGGCACGGTTGACAGAACATTTATCTGGACGGAAGACCAACTATACAATTAGTACCGAGAGTTTAGTGCTTTTCAGTCGGTCAACACGAATGTACCCAAAAGAGATGGGTTGTGCCCTAATCCTGAAATAAATTACATGAGATTAATAAAACACTAGGATGACCTGTTTCGATCGTCAAGCGATCATCATCAGATCCATTACACTTAGGCTGCAAAATCTGTTTGAAATACAGGTGAAAATATTTACAATATGTACAATTATTTAGTTGCAGTATTGGTACTGCAACTGTCAGTGTATGCTAAATGCAGTATATATGTTAGGTGAAATGCTAAATGGTGATAGCTATCCGTAGATTGTACTTTAGAGAGATTATATGGTTGTAAACTATGGTTAAACTATAAAATTTTAGGCTAACTACTTATCTGATTGTCTTCCGTATAACAGCTACTCGCAGTTTTCTTGCTCACTGGAACTCACTATGCGGTAGACTGCGGTGGTTATCTTAACGACTGGTTTTTCCCTGCTTTCTCCCCCCTGCTCCTACGTGCTTTGGGGCGTGATAGCGATGTGTTTATGTGAGGTGTTGCCAACCTAGATAAGATGTATGTTATTGAATGAGGTGGGTCTACAATTATTAAAGACCGTGGATTAGCCCTCGCCACGCGTGGAGCATAACCCATTCGAACTAAGCGTTGACGGTCTTATGAGGACGTCCCGGCACCTTTAATACTGCCGCGAATATGGGCCTTGGTTTATTGCAGAAGAAAAGTACATCGTACACCTGATCCAGATAACATTTACCTATTAATAACCCCCTAATTTCCCCCCTTTTTATCTAGCATGGCTGTGTCGCTAAATTGTGTTTTGTTTCCGACAGGGTGTGTTTTTTAGTAGCGTGAAGAGGGGTGAGCTCTCCATGAACGTGTGTTCATTTAGATTGTTGGGATTGTTTCGTTTGGCTAGGTGTATCTCGATTGCTTCCTTTATGTCAAAAGCTCTGCCTTTCGATTCGTGATGGATTATTTTAAGGTCCGACTCTATGTTGGTAAAGCTGTGCCCTGCGTCACACATATGTTCGCACACGGCTGAATGTGTTCCGTATCTTATCGCATTCCTATGTTCATGTTCCTATGTACCGTATGGATGGGGTTGGCAATACTGTTGTAACCCTGATAATGGCAGAAACAGCTGGAATTTTTACTATATAAGTCATGTTATAATTTGGGATGGCGGGTGGGTTATAGATAGTGATGTGCTTGAGCTCGGCTCGAGCTGCTCGAACAGATGACGTCAGAGTTCTAACTTTTGTGCACGCCGTGACCTATCGGCATGCTCTTATGAGCCCAGAAACCTCAAGAAGGTGGTGTTCGAGCATTGTGCTAGGCGGTACCGGCTCGTGCTGTGTTTGCTATGCACTGCTGTATAGTTTGAGCATATAACCCCTTCAAACTGTATCTGTAATGTGGAGACAGCCACAATCTGTGTTTGTGCGATGATTCGATGCACACATCTCCTCAGATTATACAAACTGCGTACTGAACATCGTTCGAGTTCACAGAATAAAGTTGACGGGTCACAACACGTTCTTCGTACAATGATGCGGCAAGAGTATGTGTATACAATTTTTAATTTCTTCCGTTGCAGGAACATATGTTTGCTAGTATCCTCGACGTATTACATCCTTCCCAGAAGCCAAAGGTGTATCAGAGATGGGGGGTGGGGAATAATCTTATTAAAATTATTATTAGCCTAAGTACAGTTTGATTTACTGTACGTCGCACCGACAGAGATCGGTCGTATGGTGACAATGGGGCAGAAGATGGCTAGATGCGGAGGGATGTGGCCGTGGCCTGTATTAAGGTACAGCCCTAGCAGGTGCATAGTGTGCAAATGGGAAACCACGGAAAACCATCTGCAGGACTGCCCACAGTTGGATTCGAACCACCAACAGTCTAATACGTTCAC
Organism: Meconema thalassinum; assembly: GCA_946902985.2. Lineage (NCBI taxonomy): Eukaryota > Metazoa > Arthropoda > Insecta > Orthoptera > Tettigoniidae > Meconema > Meconema thalassinum. Next base: position 880,536,783 of record OX336389.2, on the reverse strand, counting down.
ACATACCGTAAATGCACCAATGGTCGTCATATTAAGACAGATTTAGTCAAGAAAATATATACACCTTATACATTTTGGTAAATTTAATAAACAAAAGCACTGTACCTAACCTCAAACACTAGGAAACTCTCAAAATAATTTATTGCCTCTGGGGACATGAAAAGTAACACTCTAAAAGCTAATTCTTAAATATCATCTTAACCATATTATAAAAAACAAAAACAAGTACAGCTAGAAGTGACACATGTGGTCTTAGTGTGGTCTTTTAGAGTGTTACTTTTAATGTTTTTCTCAAAATATGCATGATTTGTGTCTAATTAATATGATGGATGTGAATATGTACATAATCTTTGCGGCTAAAGAAGGGCCCATGAGGCCCGAAACATCTCTTTATAGTTTGGACAGCAGACATACCCTTTGGCTGGTTCACCCCTTCATAGGTTCCGATTGACGTTTCATCACAAGGTTGTAATGTCTCTACCCAATCCAGCATTAAAGAAAAAGGCCGGAAAGACAACGGTCCAGCTTTGGTTCAAAATATACTCTCAAGCCAAAACATGAAGATTGGCTGAAAAATAGGACGCCGAATTACAATGGAGAGCCAATAAGCCCATTGGTCATCTTCTAATTATCTCCAAATATTTTTAAACATTTTGAATAAATATTTTAATAGCACTTTGAATAGGGCATCATACCAGATCAAAACATTAAGAAGGTCACTAAGACCACATGTGTCACTTCTAGCTGTACTTGTTTTTGTTTTTTATAATATGGTTAAGATGATATTTAAGAATTAGCTTTCAGAGTGTTACTTTTAATGTTTTTTCTCAAAATATGCATGATTTGTGTCTAATTAATATGATGGATGTGAATATGTACATAATCTTTGCGGCTTAAGAAGGGCCCATGAGGCCCGAAACATGTCCCCAGAGGCAATAAATTGTTATTTGCCAATAATAAATTGTATTGATTGGGTGGAGACCCCCTCAACCCATTAGAATCGTTATTGCACATAATTAACTCGCTTAGCACATGCAAGAAGCAATACGCCGCGTCAAGACAGCTCAATTCCCACGAGATGTTGGGCGCTGGGAATCGCCTATTACATCGCATGCATGATTTCGCTAAGTTGCTCCTTATCGGCAACGAAGATATGTCGAATCTCGTAAGACTTCGTGCATTGATAAAGACCCGTTGACACGCTTATTTTTTGTACTTATATGCGAGAGTGACGACGACTGGCTCAGTGACGAAAAACGGTACAGTTACCTTACATGAGATTAATAAAAAAAATATTACAAAAAGAAACTGGCTGCCTGGCTCAGGGGTAACGTTCTTGCTTGCTGGGTCCAAGGTTGCAATTCGTATCCTGGCGCAGTCAGTTGGAATTTGTGGGTGCGCAAATGCGAGGGGCCGTGTGGGTAGATTTACTGGCACGTAAAAGATCCCCTTCGGGGCAAAATTCCGGCACCCCGGCGTCTCTAAAAGTCATAGTTCAAAGGGACGTAAAACCATTAACATTATTATTATTATTATTTATTACAAAAGGTATTTTGGCTAATTTAAGTAGTTTTGTAGCTCGTTCCCCACTCATGAACTGTTACCATTAACCATAAAAAAAGTTAACTGCTTTTAGGAAACACCACATTCACACTTCAATCAGGTAGGTATGAACATTTTAACTTTCCAGTAATAAACTGACGATATAACAGGTTGCCATGTTGGATAAGGCTTGAGTAGGCAATACTGCCAACTTTACCACACTGCCCTGTGGCCGGGTTAGACGAAAATTGCTCTTTGTACTAAAGTTGGGTGGGGTAAAACCATTGGTCGCTACTAGGTTAGACGACTGTATGGACGAAATTTATTGATTTCAGAGGGCGGGGCAGAAGATGCGCATGGGTTGCACTGCCTCATATTGCGTAATTTTCATACCTTTCTAGGGAACAGTTACGATTGAAATTACGGTCCATTATCACAAGTGCGATGGAAATATATGTTAAATTACGTAAATATGTGCGTTTACCTCTTGCTCATTGAACCACTACTGCCATGTTCATCAAGCGCGTGAGCTTGATTCAACATTTCCTGGGTGGACACATTGTGTTGCCGACATGTAAGATATAAAATACAACACCACATGAAGTCGGTCATGTGCTTGCGAGCCACGCTATCTAGTAATTATTGGTCTAGAGAGACTACTTCCACTCTTCTTCTTCTCCTTCTTCCTCTTCGCCTTTTCTTGTTACGCTGGGTCAGCTTTCTTAATCCCGAGGCGCCATAATTTCGTTGTAAAACATCAGCAGCAATACTCTCATGCCCCTTTGGACATTCATTATCCATGTTGTTTGAGGTCTGCCGGTCCCTCTCTTTTGTGTAGACATGAAAAGGCACTTCTTCACTACATGATTTTCCGGTCTTCGCATAATATGGTCACACCACCTTTGCCTGGACTCTAAAAGTTTCTCAGTTATAGGCGCTACTTTGAAACTGCCTCGCACATGTTCATTACGGATTTTATCTTTGAGAGTTACTCCACCTGCCCAACGTGACATATGCATTTTAGTGGTATGTAGCTTTTGCTCATGTTCCTTTGTAGTAGCCCATGTTTGGTCTTACGGCAGTTTTTTAACTTTACCCTTCGTTCTTATGGGTTGCTTTATGGTTCTTCGTTTTAGAGTGGGCTTTTCTAACTTCCACTTCTGTGATTTCATTAATAGGTCCTTGCGTCATAGGTAGTTCCACTTCTTGTCGCCTGGGACAAAGACAAAGGGGAGCATATGTTACTAACACAGGGCCGCCACCTATTAATTATTGGTCTAGGCAAATGTAACTTTTACAAAAATAATTACTAACGTTTGCGTGGGGTTGGCGTTACTGTACTTGTGCATAATTCACGCGGATAATGGCCAACCCAGCTGGAATTTTTCTCTATGTCATGATATAAAAGGGAAATCTATTTTGAATCAGTAGTTTAGTAAATTTTTTCAAGAGTTCTCTTCTCCTCAACTGTTACCAGCTACTCTTGAGATCACAGAAATTGACTCATGTTTCAAGGATGCCATGTAATTCCATGCGCCAGGGACAAACGACTTGCGTTTCAATATACTCTAACTTTTGTGCCCACCGTTATTACTTTTTTTTATTATTGCACTGTGGGTTGAAGTCTTGTGTTGTGCATCAGAACTTTCTGTTATGTTTCTCTCTCTGATTTTATATGATAAAGGCCCAAATACCATTATATCAGGAATTTTGTAAAAGATGACACATCAAACGAGCAAGGAAATTTCTACTATTATTAGGTTGTGTGTTGTACTGAGAGTTTGCCTACAAACCACTTAGATGGACGTTAAAGTTAGAACGTACAAAACATGTAGGACACAACCTGTGACATCCAGCCCTAACTGCCTTTGCTCTCCCTCCGAGCAATGCCATTTACAGTATATTTACACCCAAGTACATGGGATACATGCAACTATCCCATGCAGTTCTTTTTTATGGAGGATGAGACAAGCCTGCAATGTAAGATTTAAAACAAGCCAACTCCTACAGTATATGACGTCACGTGAAGCAGGTGTCCTCTGACCTTGCTTGATAAGAATACACCATACATTGCAGTGTTCCGTTACACTTCCTGCAACCTTTGACAAATGCTTACTATGTGTGAACGCGTAACACTCACACAAAAAAGTAGAGTAAAAGTATCTTTAGTTGGTCAACTAAAAGCTAGTAATGGTTAACGGGAGGGTGGGGGATCGGTGAGGGTAGTATTATTTATGTATTTATTATTTCATTTATTTATTTCACAGGTGACTGAGCAGGGAGTATTTTTAATTGGTGAGCAAAAATGGTTAGAAAAGAGTGGTAGAGAGTAGCAAAGCAGATTATCTTGCGCAAAATGTCCAATACGTACAACAAGCTTAGAATTATAAAACACTTGTAATTTAACTATAAATGATATACATAAACTCATATTGCAGGTGTATTAACAAGCTTTGCAAACCTGAATGATAAATACACCTTAAAGGGTACCATACATTATAGTTAAGTTTAAAAATGGTAGAAAGTTTTTCTGCTCTCTTAAAATGCTATACGTAAACAAACCCTATGGGCATACAGGTAGCGAGTTTGCTATATCTTTTAAAACAATAACAATCATATTACATGTTGTTATAGGTAGTTGAGTAGTGTGAAAGAATCAACAAAAACAAAAAGCATTTCAATAGAAAGAGAATAAGTTAAACAAATTACCTCAAATGTAATGTGCGCTAGCTATGTAGAGATAAATAATTAGCATGGTATGGAAAAGCAGTCAGGGTAGCTAAGCGGAAGTATTTTTCCTGAAACATTATGTGCATGGGTTTAAAGGGTTATGATATTGGATAAGACTGTAGAGTGTGACCCATAGCTAATTGCTTAGCATGGTAAAATTTAACCTTAAGGGATTTGAGATTGAAAATGATAAGGATTTAAAGGGTAAATAGAGTAACAAATAAAGAGGAATGATAGGGTGTTTTAGAGCCTTTTAATGAAGAGGTGAGTAGGCTCTACCACTAGTCATTTAAATGAATTTTGCTGAAACTTGTATGAGAAAACTATATTTCCGGAATGAACTGTACAGGATTTCTGAGAAAACTTATATTAGCAAAATCATGAAGTATTCTTAAACACACATGTAACTTTCATATCTTTATACTTCTCACGTCACTTGATTCCAGGTGAAAAGCTGAGACCTTAGTTACGATGTTTTTTTACATCCGTTTGACACTGCACAGCTATGTTAGCTTATTTCCTACCAGTCATTTAAATGAATTTTGCTGAGACTTGTATGAGAAGACTATATTTCCGGAATGAACTGCACAGGTTTCTGAGAAAACTTATATTAGCAAAATGATGACGTATTCTTAAACAGATGTAACTTTCATATCTTTATACTTCCCACGTCACTTGATTCTAGGTGAAAAGCTGAGACCTTAACAATAAAAAAAATGTTTATCCGTTTGGCATTATGTAGCTATGATAGCTTATTTCCCACCAATCATCTAAAATGAATTTTGCTGTGACTTGTATGATAAGACTATATTTCCGGAATGAAACTACGCAGGTTTCTGGGAAAATTATATATTAGCAAAATAATGATGTCTTTTCAAACGCATGCATTTGTTACAATATGCTAACTTGGTTGTGTTTAAGTGTTAAATATCGCTTGTGTGTAAAGTTGAAATCTAATGATTATTATTCATATTTTGTTACAATTGCATAATGTAGCATTAAAAGGAGTATAAATAATCTGTTCACGTTCGATTTCAGAACAGTTTATACAGTATCTCAACATGAATACATTTAGTTTGACGACAGTTTGTAAAACAATTAAACATGTTGAACGTTTAATTGTTTTAAGTCAATTAGCGCATGATGCCATGCGTTATGGCTTTCTTTGCACTTTAAATGGTTTTAACGAAGAGTTAACGATTTTTTTCAATACTATGGAAGACGACTGTCATCAACTTTTTCATCAAGTTATATTTACTATGGGTTCTAAAAACAATCACAGAACATTATCATCATGGTTGATATTCGGGTTGCCACCAGCAAAATTATCCCAAATATTAGCTCTTTTAGTGGATTATAGTCATCGTGGTGATTCAGTGAGAGTCAATGATTGTTATCAGTATTCTTCATTTTCACATTCATCCGCAGGACAATTTTGTCAAGAGCGTGAAACTTCGTCAATATATAGTCACTATGATGGTGGCAATGATGTTTCACAATCATCTACAAGACTATTGCAGCAAGAGCATGAAACTACGTCCATACATAGCCGCTATGATGATGATAGTGATCTTTTACATTAATCTACAGATCAACAACTGGAAGCTTTGCAATACCGTGTGAAAGTGTGTAAGTGTTTAAACATATTTAAAGATAATGAATAGCTTGTGTGTTAGTATTCATGTTTTAAACTTATATTTTTATGCAATTTAATGAGCAAATGTAATGTAAACTGATAAGTTTTACTTTTTTCAACATAATAATAATAATAATAATAATAATAATAATACCATTTGACTTTGCAATAGCGTGTGAAAGTGCGTAAGTGTTTAAACATATTTATAGATAATGAATAGCTTGTGCGTTAGTATCCGTGTTTTAGACTTATATTTTTTGCAATTTTGATGAGCATTGTAATGTAAACTGATAAGTTTTACTTTTTTTTCCAACAAAATAATACCATTTGTTTCATTTTCAGTTGATATAACAGTTCATAAATATCGGTTTTCCTCTCTTGATTAGTTCTAGTTCTCTATCATCAAAGGATGGCAGTTATTTATCTAGATATTGTTGTTGTAAACATATGTTTCACGAACTATAAATGGAAATAACCCATTGGTTTGCTAAATGACACTAGCCTACTTTAAAGATAATGAATAGCTTGTGTGTTAGTATCCATGTTTTAAACTTATATTTTATGCAATTTGATGAGCAATGTAATATAAACTGATATTTCACGAACTACAAAATGGAAATAACCCATTGGTTTACCAAATGGCACTAGCCTACTTTAAAGATAATGAATAGCTTATGTGTTAGTATCCATGCTTTAAACTTATATTTTATGTAATTTAATGAGCAATGTAATGTGAACTGATAAGTTTTACTTTTTTTTTCAACATAATAATACCATTTGTTAAATTTCAGTTGATATAACAGTTCATAAATATCGGTTGTCCTCTCTTGATTAGTTCTAGTTCTCTATCAACAAAGGATGACTGTTATATATATATATATATATTGTTGTTGTAAACATATGTTTCACGAGCTATAAAATGGAAATAACCCATTGATTTACCAAATGACACTAGCCTACTTTAAAGATAATGAATAGCTTGTGTGTTAGTATCCATGTTTTAAACTTATATTTTATGCAATTTGATGAGCAATGTAATATAAACTGATATTTCACGAACTACAAAATGGAAATAACCCATTGGTTTACCAAATGACACTAGCCTACTTTAAAGATAATGGATAGCTTGTGTGTTAGTATCCATGTTTAAACTTATATTTTATGTAATTTAATGAGCAATGTAATGTAAACTGATAAGTTTTACTTTTTCAACATAATAATAACATTTGTTTTAATTTCAGTTGATATAACAGTTCAAAAATATCGGTTGTCCTCTCTTGATCAGTTCTAGTTTTCTTTCAACGAAGGATGATAATTATTTATCTAGATAAATTGTTGTTGTAAACATATGTTTCACGAACTATAAAATGGAAATAACCCATTGGTTTACCAAATGACACTAGCCTACTTTAAAGATAATGATTAGCTTGTGGGAGTATCTTTGTTTAAACTTAGTGCGATTGTTAGTAGCTTTAAGGTAAGTTTTATATTAATTCATACAGTTTTGTTGTAAAAAACTAATAAAAAAGTATAAGATAAGTGTACCTAACTTAATTATATAAATAAGTATGTCTACTTACTTGTTTATAATGTTCTATACATATTACACTGTATGTCAATGGACTTGATAACATGTACATATTACCAATATATTAATAAAATTGTAAAGCACTGAAATACACGTGATTAAATAATTCTTATGTTCCTTTCTCAGTCAACAAAGTAACTACACTAACATTTTCACAGACGAATGACCGCAGAGTGTTTATCAGCTGTAATTCAGTACTTGCATGTCAGCATTTACTTTAGATAACATGATGCTCTGTCAGAGACTATAGTGTGTTTCACTTTGTATGTCGACAGGTAGACTACTGCTCGGGACTAAGCTGCGTGGACCTGAGAGGAATGTGCATTGCAGACTATGAGTAGTGGTAGTAATGAGGTATCTTGACCCGTGTGTAGTAACAAAAGCAAATACATTCGTTGGTGACTCACTTACTCATTTCCCAACGCCACACCGGTTTCAGAAAATACCCTATGTTAGCAGTATTGGAATAGACAAGAATGGTAGGTAACACAGCGAGCTGTTGATAGGTTTTATAAATTCTCACCTGCTCCTACCCTGCCTCTACCCTTTATTACCACAAGTCTACAGAGCTTTGACCCGAGCAGTACTTAAGATAACATTATCGCTCTGCTAGGGGTCAAAGTGTAATTCACTTAATTCTAAAACTTAGGAAATGCATACACTCATTATAATTGAATTATCAATAACCTAACCTTTACGTCTCAGTTTTACCTTATAAGGTTGACGGTTAGTCCCTGCTCGAGCTAATTTAAGCTATATTTAAGATAATCTGTTGAGCTTATTCAACCCTTGACCTATCCTACAGTACTTAGCCTCAACCATTTTTCCATAACTATGTTTCCTATTTACATAATAGATTTAAATCCCTAAGAGTGAAACCTAAACCCCCTAAGGTTAAAGTCTACCATACAAAACCAATTAGCCATGGGTTACAAACCTAAGAGCCTTAGTCAAATCTAACCTATAATTTTAGCTTTACACACAAGTGTAGTGAAAGATTCTTTATTATACCATAAATCTATAACATGTGCCCGTCGGCTTTACTTTCCCTCTAAAGTAGGGTATACTGAGGGATTTTTTAACGCTCTTACCATTTATTCCGCAAGTCTACAGAGCTTAGACTTGAGCATTACTAAAGATAACATATCGCTCTGCTAGGGGCCAAAGTGTAATTCACTTATTTCTAAAACTTAGGAAATGCATACACTCATTATAATTGAATTATCAATAAACTAACCTTTACGTCTCAGTTTTACCTTATAAGGTTGACAGTTAGTCCCTGCTCGAGCTAATTTAAGCTATATTTAACATAATCTGTTTAGCTTATTCAAACCTTGACCTATCCTACAGTACTTAGCCTATGTTTCCTATTTACATAAGAGATTTAAATCCCTAAGAGTGAAACCTAAATCCCCTAAGGTTAAAGTCTACCATACAAAACCAATTAGTCATGGGTTACAAACCTAAGAGCGTTAATCAAATCTAACCTATAATTTAGCTTTATACACACACATACAAGTACAGTGAAAGGTTCTTTATTATACCATAAATCTATAACATGTGCCTGTTGGCTTTACTTTCCCTCTAAAGTAGGGTATACTGATGGATTTTTAACGCTCTTACCATTTATTCCGCAAGTCTACAGAGCTTAGACTTGAGAATTACTTAAGATAACATATCGCTCTGCTAGGGGTCAGAGTGTAATTCACTTATTTCTATAACTTAGGAAATGCATACACTCATCATATTTGAATTATCAATAAACTAACCTTCACACCTCAGTTTTACCTTATAAGGTTGACAGTTAGCCCCTACTCGAGCTAATTTAAGCTATATTTAAGATAATCTGTTTAGCTTACTCAAACCTTGACCTATCCTACAGTACTTAGTCTATGTTTCCTATTTACAAAGGAAATATTTAAAGACTTAACCTCAGCTCATCTAACATAACCTAACTTAGTCTAACTTAACCTTGTCATGTAACATGTTCTACAAGTTTAGACTTGCTTTAGGACTTGCTATGACATCATACTTAGTTCACCTAACTGACGACCGCTGGTTACTATCACGTGACATGATCTACAAGTTTAGTAGTAAAGTTAACTCGATAATAAAAATGATAGTTTGTAGTATGTGTAGTTTAAAGTAAGAGCAAAAGTGAGAGTCAAATGGTAGAAAAGTGTTAGTAAAGTGGTGAAAGAGTGCTAGCAGTTTATAGTAGTCATGATTTTTACTAGAATGTGATTTGAGTAAATGTAATTTCTAAACCTTAGCTGTGAGTAGTCAGTTAGTCTTGGTTCAGATAAACGTAATCAGTTCTCTAATGAATCGGAGCTTAAGATTTTCATTATGAAAGAGTTGTGTAAGCAATCAGGTATCAGTACTTAATAGGATTGAGGAAATGGTATTTTATTTGTATTCTATTTTGTAAAGCTCTATTTGTTGTGAAATAAAAACAAGGTTTACCAGATCACAATGTCTTTTATTTTTAAAAATGGTGATAACCATTTCTTCATTTTCATTTTTTTCACACATGAATATTTACATTTTCCGCATTACATTTTTATATTCCCCTTTTTTTAGTTCACACATTCTGTACATTTTTGTTGTTGTGAAATAAAAAAAAAGGTTCACCAGATCACTATATCTTTTAATTATAAAAATGGTGATAGTCATTTCCATTTTTTCACACATGAATATTTACAATTTCCGCTCTACATTTTTTACATTCCCCTTGTTTAGTTCACACATTCTGTACATTTTTGTTGTGAAATAAAAAAAAGGTTCACTAGATTACTATATCTTTTAATTTGTTAAAATGGTGATAGCCATTTCACTTTTTTCACATATGAATATATACAATTTCCACTTTTCATTTATTACATTCCCCTTGTTTAGTTTACACATTCTATACTTTCCAAGACCAAGAGAAAAAAATCCTCTAAATACATTGATAAAAATAACTTGTCAAATAAGCCATTACAAATAAGGTATTAACGTAAACCACCAAAAATAAGCCACCAACATAGGCCACCACTATAAGTCACCACCATAAGCCACAATAAGCCATCACCACAAGCCACCATCATAAGCCACCACCATAAGCCACCACCATAAGCCACCAACATAAGCCATCAACCTAAGACATTAACCTAAGCTATTAACATAAACCATCAACATAGGCCAGCAACATAAACCATCAACATAAGCCACCACCATAAGCCAACAACATATGTCATCAACATTAGCCATCAACATAAGCTATCAATATAAGTCACCAACATATGTCATCAACATAAGCCACTAACATAAGCCACCAACCTAAGCCATCAACATAAGCCACCACCATAAACCATCAACATAAGCCACCAAAATAAGCCAACAACATATGTCATCAACATAAGCCACCTACATAAGCCACCCACATATGCCACCAACATCATCCTGCATAAAACGTCAACACAACATCATTCTTTCACCACAAGTGTTCAGACCTTTGTAGTAGGCGGATCGACTATACAAGTCAGTGGCTACTATGGAATATACTATAACCAATAAAGGTAAACCACGTGCCCTGTATCATGGGTACTCTTATAACTATAAGCGAGAAAATGCGAATGGCATCATATTTTGGCAGTGCTCAAAACAAAGAACAACAAAATGTCTAGGTCATCTAAAAAGTAAACATGGTGAGGTCTTAAGTGTGGGTACTCATCAATGTGGTATACCAAATGAAACACCGTTAGTGTTAACAAAACATGATCAAAAGAACAAGAAAAAGCAAGCTCAACAAAAACATAGTGTTACTCAACATAGTGACTTCCTTGTGAAAAAACATTTATCTCCTCAAAAAGTCATGTTAGGACAGTTGTCAACGTTCAATAAAACCGTAACACTATCAAAAGCAACACAGACTCTTCAAGAGGTCCCTTTTGAAAAGGAAAAAAAGGAATTGGAGAGTTCTAGTGATGTTGAGGATGATGATGATGATAATGATGGTGATGATGAAAAAGAAGAGGATGAGGGTTTAATGTCTATAAAACCATTGCGGCTTCCCCAGTTTTTAAGAACAAGAGTACCTGGAGAAAGTTGTAAAAGGATCTACAACAAGCGTTGTGTTTAAAATCTATATCAAACAATGGTAAAGAGATAAAAAGTTGTATTCAGTGTGTAAATATTGTAAAAAAAAACTAAATGAATAAAAATATTGTATGGGTATTGGCTGTTTTTTCTTAATTGCTATCCCCATGTCCCACTAATAATGCAATTGTCAACCACCAACAGTCTCTGACTATGTTCATAAAGAGAGTGCCTTAAACAATACACTCTGTCTATGGTTTGTGTACCGAGTTTCATAATACAGTGTGGCCAAGCAATGTTAAGTCAATAGTTATGTCAGGTAAGGGATTCGAACCCTTGCTTCCTTGTACAGAAAATTTGATCTTAAGTTAAACACCTTAACCACTCGACCAACCTGACAGTTACTAATTTAATTAGTCTTGTGGACTTGAGTGCTTACAAAACTTTTCCCAGTATACATTGATTAAACCACTTGCTTGTTTTGAAATATAGATTTTGTTTTGTTTTACCATAACATTGCAGTTATGAGTCTTGTGAACTTGGTGTTTAATATAGGGTTAAAGGCATTTTAAAATAATTTTAGAAAAGCTCTTAGGTATCGTGTCATGGGTTTTAGTAATGCATTACTGTTCGTTGACTAACATTTACCGTTACACAACATTATTTTGGTGAGCTTACATGTTGTTGTTTGAGTCTTTAGTCTTTTGACTGGTTTTGCTGCAGATCTCAATGCCCCCCTGTCCCGAGCTAATCGTTTCATCTCTATATAGCTACCACACCCTACATTCAAGACTATCTGTTTAAGATATTCTAACCTTGGTCTCCCCCTACAAGCTCTTGGGTTCAATTCCTAGCTTTAACACAAAATTTTAAAAGTGGTATGAGCACTATAACAAGTATACTCAGTCTCGGGTGGTCCAAAATAAGTAGGGTTTTATTCACACCTCAACCATACAGCACCATGTTTTTTTTTTAAATAATGATAGCCATTTGTTCATTTTCACATTTCACACATTACAATTTGTCAATTTTCCATTTGCATTTCATTTAAATGTCAGTTTCAAGTTTTTGAATTTCATGATATGGAAACATGGATTTTCCAATTTGTTGTTTACGCATTTTATTTTTATTTTGTTTATGTCAAAAGTTCATATTTGCGAAACATGATTTTTTCATTTTAAGATTTTGTAAATGGTGTTAAAGTGAGTGCTTGGCCATTGCGATCGTACAGTCTGTCTATGTGTATGCAAAACATAGAGGTCTACTATTACTAGTGCAGGTAAGGCTGTTTCTACACTCTCTCTCTCTTTCTGTGTAGTCATACATCCACACAATCATGCCTGTCTTTGAGAACAAACACACAACCACTCTATTTATCCCTAAAAACATCATTGACATGCACACTCATCCCAAAGAACTTTAATTATACATTTAACATTTACCATTACAAATATAAATGGTTTCCACTATTTACAAAAAATTAACTATTTACAATTACAAAAATAAATATTTACAAAATACTAAATCAATTAAATCTACTGGTTACAAAAGCCATGTCTCTAATCAATAAAATATAGAAATCACACCTCCTCCTCGTGGTTATAACCCCTTGGTAGGCTAATGCGTAGGTCATTTGTCTGCACACATTTGTTATCCATCAAGGCAAAAGTGCATTTTCTCTGTTCCACAAGATACGAATTATAGTTGCTGGATTGTATCCTGCACCGTTTATGCGACATAGCTATACCAGTTCATGAAATCGCTAGGTAGATCTCTACATATGGCTTCCTTACAGCTAGTGTGCGATAGACAGCATTAACTGTATATCACACCCAGTCCACCTTTGTATTTGTAATCCAAGTAATAATTTGAAAAGAGACAAGTGTAATCGGTTTAAAACATTATCTCTGCTTTTTTATATGTTTATGACATGCGTATTAACCTGAAATCAAACCCTAGTCCACTTTAGTGAAAGGCTAACAGCTTAACCACTGCGTCACCATGCCCTTCTTTCTTAGTTTGATTCGTTCTAGGACTTAGAGCTTGAAATCGAGTTAAAATCTCTAGTGTAAGTGGCACATGTGCTCGCCACTGCAGCACAAAATGGTTAGCTGGTAACATTAGACAACCGGAAATGATTGTATTTCTGTTAGCCAAGCATTTCTGTTATCTGCCTACAGTGTGAGCACTGTCAGCAAGACAGTTTAGTTTAGAACAAGTGTGTGTTTGTGTGTGTGTATGTGTAGATTATTAGCCTCAAGTATTTAACACTTGTTGTGTGTAGCGACCATCTTGTCCCAGTAACCACTGAGCAAGTTTTAACAGTCAACCCATAAAAACAGTATAGGTTAGTTGTGTGTGGTCCATGTACTTGTGTGTGTGCATTAACATCATGCACTAGCTTTACCTTACCCTCTAAAGGTAGAGCGTTATCCCTTTCCTTTCTGACATTACCAATGACCACATTCACCCACAAGTTTTACACTTAAACCATTGGCTTGTTTTTGATTAAGTTTGCTTCAGTTTAGTTCGGTTTAGTTGGGTTTGATTCAGCTTGGATCAGTTTAGTTCGATATAGTCACCATTTTGGATTTTAGCTATCCTCATTAACCAATCAATTAAAGATTGTCTACTCTTATTTCTTGAATCGATAAATCAGATTTTGTATACACCATTTGTCATTTATTATCCCATACCTACAACCTATACTCTCTCTGTACTGCAGTTTGATCTGAAAACAAGTTCCAATGGTGAAAGATTTGTCAGTCACCATACATGTAGCCTACAATAATTCTTTCACTACCTAGCTATGTTTCATCACTCACTGTAAACATTTCACATGTCCATATCCGATTATTAGTTTATAAAATCTCAGGTCGATGACCTTGATGTATTGGGTATTTTTGGGTAAATTCATTAGCCATGGGAAAGGGTTGACCATTCTAAGTCCTATGACACCTCACATGTTGATATCCGATTATTAGTTTATAAAATCTCAGGTCAATGACCTTGCTGTTTTGGATTTTTGGGGTAAATTCATTGGTCATGGGGAAGGGTTAACCATTCGTAGTCCTATGACTCCTCACTTGACCCTCTCTACTGATAAGTTTATAAAACTTAGGTCAATGACCTTGCTGTTTTGGGTATTTTGGAATAAATTCGTTGTTCATGGAAAAGGGTTGACCATCCTGAGTCTTGTGACACCTCACTTGTCCCTCTCTGATTATTAGTTGATAAAATCTTAGGTTAATGACCTTGCTGTTTTTTTGGGGGGGTAAATTCATTGGTCATGGGGAGGGGTTAACCATTCGTAGTCCTATGACACCTCACACTTGACCCTCTCTACTGATAAGTTTATAAAACTTAGGTCAATGACATCTGTTTTGGGTATTTTGGGATAAATTCGTTGGTCATGGAAAAGGGTTGACCATCCTGAGTCTTGTGACACCTCACTTGTCCCTCTCTGATTATTAATTGATAAAATCTTAGGTTAATGACCTTGCTGTTTTTTTGGGGGGTAAATTCATTGGTCATGGAGAGGGGTTGGCTATTTTAAGTCCTATGACACCTCACTTGACCCTCTGTGATTATTAGTTAGCGAGATATTAACGAAATTGCAGTTAGGCCCTTTTGACAAAAAATGAATAATACATTCAAAAACAGGGCGTCACCCCAAGTCCAACGACCCCTCATACAAGTCCCTAGCTTTCTTAGTTCATAAAATATTAAAAAGCCGATGATCTATTAGTTTTTTGGATCTTTGGTTAATTTGTAAAACAAAACGTATCTATAAATCATTATTCAAAAAGCCCGCCCTCTTACAAAAACCCCAATTGCGCATTCGTAAAACAAAAAACAAAAATGATAAATCATAGCGGCATTCAGTTGTATGCATGCACTTTATGTGGAACGAGTTTAATTTCATATTGGCATACAAACTCCCACATATTGCACATGGAAAACGACTTTTACCTAAAAATTATTATTTCACCCTCTAGTAGGGGTAGATTTTATTTTGAAGTGGAAATAAGTTATCCATAGGAAAGGGGTTGTCTGCCGGAGTAATTCGACTACTCGTACATGTCTCTAGCCTTATTCCCACCACTGTCAAAACAGGTTGTGACTTGTTAGCTCTTATCGAGCACGTGCACACGAGTACACTTGTGTGTTAGGTCATATTACACATGAACTTGCATTTTCTCACGTATGAACCAAAACAGAATGTGACTTGTTTCACAAGGAGGACGGTAATAAGGTCGTCTCACACGTGTTCACATGTATTTCGTCACTTTCCTTTCATATCGTTATCCCATTATAGTAGTGGGGGTTGGTGAACAACGTCAGTTCAACACACACAAATGTAGTTAGACCCTTTGACATAATTTAAATAAATTCATGGGCTAGTCCGTAGGAACCAGGCCAAAGGGACCGGTCCAAAGGGATCAGTCCAAACGGACAAGGACTCGTCCACAAGGACTTGTCCACAAGGACCTGTCCACAAGGACTCGTCAACAATGACCTGTCAACAAGGACTCGTCCACAAGGACCTGTCAACAATAACCCATCAACAGGGGCCTGACAGCAGGGGGCTCGTCAACAATAACAGGGGCTCTCACCTCAAGGCCTAACATGCCCCTCTTTGATTATTGGTTTGCAGAACAACGTTACATTCCATATCGGCATTCAAACTCTCACATGTTGCAATTGGAAAGAGAGATTCTCTAAAAAATTCAATTTCACCCTCTAGTAGGGGTAGGTTTTATTTTTGGGGTGGAAATATGTTGTCCATTGGAAAGGGGGTGTCAGCCCGAGTTCAATGACACCTCATTTGTTAAAATCCAACCATAAGTTCGAGAGATATCGCACCGCCGCCATCTTGTGAGGTGGGGAGATGGAGGTGGCATTAGAACTGTTACAAATACACTACTGATTAGGCCTAATAATAATGCATCGTTGGCAGTATTAATTAATCTTCCATACAAGATTAATTACCGTTAAGATTAAATACCGTAATTTGACCGTTCTGCCATTTCTTCTTTTCGGATGTTCGCCTTTCAGGATATCCAAAGTCAGAAAAAGTAGCTTCGCGTGAAAGAAATATGGCTCGGGTGTTTATACCTTCTTCCATATAAGTTGAGTGTAATAACAATACGCCAGAGCCGCGAAGAAGAGCTCTTCCCTATACGAGCCCACTACCTTCGATTGAAATATCACAGACACTGTATCAATTGTAAACTGGCTTTAACTTCACGTCGGTAAGAGGTATGAGCTCTTCTCGAGGCCCTGGCATGTTGTCATTTGACTCTCAACTTATATAGAATAAGGTATAGTTGTGGTGTAACGTGATTCACTGAACAGATGGCGCAAAATCTGAATTGAGTTTACTTATGTCCCAGGCATCCTTCCTGTACTGTCGACTTGTGTGTGTAAATCATTTGCAGACTGCCAAAGCGTTTTTTTTAATAAGCGATGAGCGAAGAGACATACAGGTAAATGGAATTTCTTTGGATATACTGAGTAATAAAACAAATACTGCAACGACAATGGTTTACGTAACCTAAAATTCACTCAACAATTTACACTTTTGTATTTAGTATTTTTTGAAGATCATGGAGGGATTACAGAAATTTATTCCAGAATAGGTGCAACCGTCAAAGTACCCAGATTTTCAGCCTTGGTTAGAAGTTGTTCCCAAGAACGCAAAACATTCTTTTTGTAACCTGTGCAAAAAACTGATTCCTTTGAGCAACGTGGGCAAGAGAGCAATCACTAGCCACATGACAGAAAATTTCCCAAAGCATGGATCACCAACCATGTGACTGCGCTTTTGTCAGATCGAACCATACTTCAGTTTCGTTGTTTTATATACCGTGTCAACAAGACTGAGCTTGAACAGTTTGATAGGAGTAAATCTTGCCCGGTTCATTTTTATACTAAACAGTTCAAGGGCTTGGAAGAATATTAAGATATGTTGCAGATCATAAAAATCATCCTCATATTTTCTCATGGTAACACCTTTGTGGAGGTTTTTTTTTCCATTTTTTCCAGTGGAATACATTTACGACCAAACTCTCATAGCGATGAGAAGAGCATGGGATGGAATTCAGGATTCAGGTGGATAAGATGCCATAAACATTGATGATGGAATGGTTCGTAACGCTTGTGGGGCCAGGGCTAAGGAAAAAATCGCTATCGAAAAACAAAAACTACGAGAAACGGAAATAGAGCAGTTGAGTCAGTACGAGAGAGAGAAGAAGAGAAAGGATAAAGTGTTAATGGCATTAAATAAAGAAAAGGAAGAATTGTTCACAAAGCAACATGAGCTGGAAATGAAAATAAAAACTTTGAAGAAATAAGAACTTCAAACGTATTCAAAGTCGCCTAAATATCTGTGAATAAATATTATACCTAAATAATTGTGATTATTTCGAAATGTGATCAATGAAACATGTAAGGTATTTAATTTGTGAAAGATATACATTGTCGTAAGAGACTATGTGTTATGTATTTTACGTTCTATAATAATTAAAAGTATTTACCGTACATACATTTTGTTTTATTTTTTGAAAATAAACTTAAATAGTATACTTATAAACGTATATGTGTTAATAAAAGGTTAAATTTAACACTGGAAAATAATTTTAGGCAACCAGCGGTCACCCTGAGGTGGTCCAATTTTCAATTTTAGCAGTGCTACCAACTAATGTGTCAAGTTACCAAGCCTTCAACAGAAGCGATAATGTGCACTCTGCAGTTTAAATTTTGTATTGGATTTTCAATATTAGGTAGCCAACATAACTGCAGGTTGACCACCATGACAAGTTCCCATCGATTTCAATTTATACTACTTTCTTTGTCATGTAAGCGGCCAACACAGTGTATACGAGACCATATTGAAATTGATTTCAGTTTTCATTTAAATGTGAAAGGGTTACCCATAAGACCTATTTATTCCTGGACACTTACAATTTTTAGGTAATGGAAAGGGCAGATTTTCTTTTCGGAGAATTTATCATCCTGGTTTTCCACAAACAGCCCTTTAAAACTTTGAAAATAATCGTATGTCACAATATATTTGCCAGATGTCAGCACATCGCACTGCAATGGCAGGACTGTTACAGGTCAGGAAAAAGTCAGGGGGAAAAAATCTGGTCAGGGAAGTCTGGGAAATTTTCTGCAAAGTCAGGGACCTTTTTAAATTTGAATTTCTTTGTTACCTTAGCAATAATTTTGAAAGAATCAGTGACATGTAAGTTATTTACCTATAATATTATTTGACTATTAGGTCATAGTTTTTATGTCATTAGTTATACCAATTGCAATAACTTTTTGAATGTAAGAAGTTTCATTGTGAACTGAGTGTACTGACAAAGGAAGTTCCTTGAATCCATTGTTTTATTTATTTCTTTTTTGTTAATTGTCCATGTTATTTTTTTTAGTATAACCGATTAATTTATTAAAAAAGTCAGATGAAGCCAGTATTTTTCCATGCCTTCTGAAGTGCTCACGGCATCTGAAACGGGCCAATTCTTAAAATTCTTTCTTTAAGCCTTTTTTTACAATCTCTGAAAAGAAACTCTTTTTTGTATGAAATAGCTTACAAATCTCGTGTAATACAGTAGCTGGAAAAAAACGAAGAAAGGTTAGCATGGATGTATATTAAAAAAATAAGAAAATAATCAGCCTATGTCGTGGGATTTGGAAGATGTAAATCAGTAACAATCGTTTGATCAATTAGACGGCTTTTATTTTTAAAATGTGTTCATACGGTGATCAGAATAAAGTATTGGTGGTCAGGGGAATGGGATCTTAAGTCAGGGAAAATGCAAATCTTGGTCTTGTAACAACCTTGAATGGGAATGCAAACATGATGGCAATAATAAAGTTTTATGAAAGTAATCATGTACGCTCTGGAGTTTTATTCTTGTTCTGATCTACCATAGTGATGACAATCGAATGGTGCGAAATATATCCTTACCTCCTTTAGATATATTTTTTGAGTTGTTGATTCATTGTAGGGACTTGGGGTGTTTCTGATAACCTGTATGATGGCTGTTCTAGAGTGTGAATTTTTAAATCAGGCTAGGAATTTGACAGGAGCCTGCTGTGGCCTTAATTTGGGTACCATCCCAGAAATTCGTAACTGCATTTCGAATCACGGCGCTGACAGCAGCCATCCTGATTATGGTTTTCTCTAGTCTTGTTTCTTCAATCCCTCACCTGCAATTAACCTCATGTGTGTTTTATTTTCGTTAACCCCCCACAAAACCCAAATTATACTGTAATTTGATAATGGTTGTCATATAAAGGGGCAGAACAGCGACGTTATCTGCCCTTCCTAAGAGATAATCTCTACTTAGTATAAACAAAGTCCCCCATTTTTTTGCCTACTTTCGATTTTTGCAAAAAAATGAAATTAGACATGAGTTCTACACAGGGCTAAAAATTGTGTGTGTGCACTCGGAATGTCTGTCTCCCCTATCAATTCGAACACGGTGAAACCGAATCGGACTAAATTTGGTACAGAGGTAGCACTAGCAAAGAGCACCTCAGTGTCATGTTTTATATCGCCGCCATCTTAACGGAAACGTAATGGCGGCCAGCCAAATGTTCAAAGCTTAAATCCGATTATGACTAACCTAATCATCCGATCCGTACCAAATTTGGCAAAATTATATACTCATATGGCGAGCGTCTTTTGACTAAACTACATGGTCATCCGCCCAATAGTTTGCAGATGGCGGCCATGTGTGTGTGTGTGTGTGTGTGTGTGTGTGTACAAATCGACTCAACCTATCAATTCAAACACGGTGAAACCGAATTGAACGAAATTTGGTACAGAGGTAGCAATAGCAAAGGGCACTCCGGTGTCATGTTTTATATCACCCCATCTTGACGAAAACGTAACGGCGGCCACCCAAATGTTAAAAGCTTAAATCAAATTACGGCCAACCTAATCATCTGATCTCTACCAACTTTTGCAACATTATACATTTATGTATAAAGAATCTTTTGACCAAACTACAAGGTCATCAGCCCAATAATTTGCGGATCGCGGCCATGTACGTGTGCAAATCGATTCCCCCTATTTCTTCAAAGACGGTGAAACCGAATTGAAGAAATTTGGTACAGAGGTAGCACTAGCAAAGGGCACCTCACTGTCATGTTTTATATCGCCGCCATCTTGACGGAAACGTAATGGTGGCCACCCAAATGTAACAAGCTTAAATCAAATTACGACCAACCGTTCATCTGATCTCTACCAAATTTTTCAACAACATACCTTTATGTGGGAAGCGTTCTTTGACCAAGCTACAAGGTCATCAGTCCTATAGTTTGCATATGGCGGCCCTGTATGTGTGCAAATCGACTCCCCCTATCAATTCAAAAACAGTAAACCCGAATTCAGTGAAATTTGGTACTGAGGTAGCACTAGCAAAGGGCACCTCAATGTCATGTTTCATATCACCGCCATCTTGACGGAAACGGAATGTCGGCCACCCAAATGTTAAAAGCTTAAATCGAATTACGACTAAACTAATCATTTGATCTGTACAAAAATTTGCAACAACATACCTTTTGTGGGAAGCATCTTTTGACTGAACTACAAGGCCATCAGTCCAATAGTTTGCAGATAGCGGCCATGCATGTGTGCAAATCGATTCCCCATATCAATTCAAACACGGTGAAACCGATTTTTTTTCCAGAGGTAGCACTAGCAACGGGCACCTCATATTCCGTAGGCCCTAGAGCACATTGTATTTCAACAAGGTACTACAACCAACATCTAATTATACTCCTTGAAAAGGACAAAGCATTATAACAGTACCCATGCATTTAGGAGAAAGTAGGCTATATGTTCTTTACTGAACATCTTGTTGATGTGTCTGATAATCTCCAGAACCACTGGATGGATTTTGATGCGGTTTTCACCATTCTGTAAAGGATATCTGGAGGAAGTTTTCTGTAGAAAATTACTTATTTATGATCAAAGGAAGCCAAGCAGTAACGATTTCAGTGAAAAATTAAAAAAAAAAACTGGCGTTCGTGCGCTTTTTAAGCTTACGCTGGGCAAACCGTTAATAATATCAATACTGTATGTACACTTAAATTAGAGGTACCGGTAGTCTGAACCTGTGGCCTTGCGCATATCTAGCGTGGTCCATAATGATATGGGGTTTAACATTCCTGTGGGGCGTGATGGTGCCTATCACCAAGGCGGAACTGGTTCGATTCCCGGTCAATGCATGTGAGATTTTCGAAGTGAAATATCCTGTCCTGTGGTTCGGATTCCACGTAAAATAGAGGTCCCGTGGCTTATGAGCGCGAGATTAAAGGTCACGAAAATCTACAACCTACCTTATTTTTTAACATTACGTAAAATTGAAAGTTCTTTTTTCGTGGCAGTAAATATACTACTACGGTCTCTTTTATTTGAGCATCCTGACTTCCAGAATTTGATTCTTTAACCTCGGAGGTGAGAATATAACCGGCAGTCTTGTAGCTTTCTTAAAATAAATTGAGGCGTTCAGATGCAAAAGGGACATTATCCACTTTTTTAAAAAATTACAGGAAGAGGGAAAAACGTATAGTCATTCATATAGTTGTGCAATTCTTGATTTCTGTTCACTAACTCATTAACATTTGATGACAAAGGTTAAGCCAGCAATTTTCAGTTATAGAAGTCATTAGAAGTTAACAAAAGTGTATTATAAAATTGATAATGTCCCTTTTGATTGGGAATGAGGCAAAAAGGACATTATCCACTTTTTCTAAAAATTACAGGAACAGAAAATAACGTAAAATTACTCATATAGTTATGCGATTATTGATTTCTGTTCACTAATTCATTAACATTTGATGACAAAGTCTCCGTCCGACTCAGCACGGCTCTGTTAGCTCATTGCCGCATTACATCGTAAGTCTTTACATAACATTTAGGGTTTTTAAAGTTTTATTTTATCTACCACTTCATTCTCTCATACATAGTTTCATTTCTTTCCAGTTGGGAATGGTCACCCCTTGCTTGGGCTTTGAAGCTAACATTAGAAATAAACCAAGAAAGACTGCCAAGCCCTGCTGAGGATTTTATTGAGCTTTTAACATAAGAAAATGTTTTAACAACTTTTTATTTGTTACAGTGTATACTTTTAGTCATCTATATGTGTTTTCATGTACAATTTTTAACTACATCCAGTATATAAAGGGAATGTTTTAAGTGCTGCCCAAATGAAATAGGCTGATGAAGACGTCAGTAAGTGTTAGACGTCGAAACATGTACCATGTGTTAAAAGACAGGTGATTATATCACGAAATTTTAATAAACAGTATTGACGAGGCGGAACCATTTGGAACTTTGTTCTTAATAAAGTTTAAGTCTGCAATTTCCAGTCACAAAAATCATAAGAAGTTAACAAAAAAAGTATTATAAAATGGATAATGTACCTTTTGATTGGAAATGATGGATTGGATAATATGCATTTCAAAGATAAGTTTTATTATAACAATTACAAAATTTGCATTTGAAAACTGAATCTAACAGAAACTTTCAAATATTTAGAAGAGGAGCATCATGTGACTCCGTATTCATGTCTCTTATTGGTGGATAATGTCCCTTATGCAGAAAGATGCAATATTCAATGTGTAACTTAACCAGGATAATGTCCGTTTTGACGTAAAATGCTACTACTAAAAGATGAATATTTAATTCCACAAGATAGCAGTATCAATAACTCAAATAATTTCACAAAAAGTGGATAATGTCCCTTTTGCATCTGAACTCCTCAATTATGAAAATACCTGTCTGACGAATCCTTGCCGGCGGTGGATGGATGAACTACAAGCTGTCAGCTATGTGATGCAATCTGTGTTCCTAGAGATATCGGTACTGCTCGGGTCCAAGCTGCGTGAACCTGAAAGGAATGTGGATCGCGCACTATGAGAAGTGATGGTGTCGAGTGATTTGGTTTCCCGGTCCGTGCTTAGTAACATAACCAAATACATTGGTCGGTGACTTACTCACTCATTCGCAACGCCACACTGGTTTCAGCAAAGACCCTATGTTAGCAATATTGGAATAGACGGGAATATCAGGTAACATGGCGGCCTTTAGACAGGCTTCTCAATTCTCGCCTGACTCTCCTCTGCCTCTGCCCTTCACCCCGCAAGTTCACAGAGCTTAGACCCGAGCAGTACACTGTCCACTGTATGTCAATAGATCATTGTGGCACGAGCATTGCGATTGGTCAGTTGGGTATTTCAAATTTGTGATATGGGAATAGTTTCAAGGGATTCATACCCTTAACGGAAAAGTAGTATGTAACTACAGTAGAATTGGTATTATTAGCAGCAGAACAACATACAATCTCGTAGTGTCAACAGCGCTTGATGCAGAGTGTACATGCCTTCCCTCTTACCTCACACTCGCCCTGATCCGCCGATTGACAGATGTAGAAGCCGTGCTGTTGGTAGAATTGGCAACACTGTGGGGAGGCCGTAAGATGTGAAAAACACGCTAAGCTCACGTGCTGGCTTTTGTTGATGAATACAGTAATAGGACAGAACTTTAAATCAGTCTATTGCTTACTCTTCCAACACCGGTGAAATTCCTCGTAGTAGATCAGACCTGCTGAAAGTTGTGACATTTAGGGCTTTGCGACATCGTGGTCATGCAGCCCCATATACTTGCGTGTGTGTAGATTTTGTCTGATAACCAGTGTTATTGTGATGGCTGTATTAGTAAATCAATGAGGATTGGCCGTGGCCTTAACTTATGAACCAGTAGAAAACCACTTCCAGGATAGCTGACGTGGGAATCGAACCCACCTCTTCTCAGTGTACCTCGTTCCAGCCCTCAGAATTAAATTTCTTGACAGAGCCGGGAATCGAACCCAGGACTCCACGATGACAGCCAAGAGTGCTAGCCACTACGGGGCGAAGTGCTGAAAGTTGAAGAAGTGACTTTGTTGTTTTTTGTGTTACGTAGTATGTAGAATCAATGATTTTAACAATCAAACTATTCACTAATACTTCATTACAATATTTCAAGACGCCTAGGAAGCGTTATGTACCTTGCTGTGAGGCAAATTATGTCAGCACTATGAAATTAAATGGATATGCCGCTTTGTTTATTGCCAGAGTTGGTTTTTGGATAAATTCGAATCACCCTGGTAATTAAAGTGGCATTCTCATCAACATGTTCGGCTGGCTGTGTGGCTCAGCGGTAACGTTCTCGCTTGCTGTGCCCAAGGTTGCAGGATCGAATCCTGGCGCCGTCAGCTGGCATTTGAGGGTGCGCAAATGCGAGGGAGCCGTGTCAGTAAATTTACTGGAACGTTTAAGATCCCCTTCGGGGCAAAATTCCGGCGTCTCGAAAAGCCGCAGTAGTTAAAAGGGACGTAAAACCAATAACATTAACATTATTATCTTTAACATGTTCACAATCAGTAAGGGGGGCGTGGTGGCTCAGCGGTCTACCTGTGTGCCTCTCACCAAGGCAGTCCGGGTTCGATTCCCGGTCCATGCATGTGAGATTTTCGAAGTGAAATGCCATGTCCTGTGGTTCGGATTCCACGTAAAAAGGAGGTCCCGTGGCTCATGATCTCGATATTAACGGTAACGTTAAACCACAAGCTTCCTTCCTTTTCACAATCAGTAGATACCAGTTACGATGAATTGTTTTGGAGGTATGGAGTTACTCGATGATGACCGCAAAGTTGATATTACCTTATTACCTTTTATTTACTGTATGTCCTGGACTGATATCATAAACCTACTTTGACATTTTTAGGCTAATAACATGTATCCTTGCTACCCCGAAAATTATAAATAATTATAAAAAGAAACTTTGATATCAGTCGTAGAACTCCTTCTGCTTCGTCCGCTTCGTAGCCTAGTGGCTAGCAAGGCTGTCACCGCGGAGGCCCGGGTTCGATTTCCGGCTCTGCCAAGAAATTTAATTCTGATGGCTGGACGGGGTACACCCGGCCTCGTGAGTCCTCGATTCCTACCTCAGCCATCCTGGAAGTGGTTTTCCGTGTTTTCCCACTTCTACTCCAGGCGAATGCCGGGATCGTTCCGAAATTAAGGCCACGGCCGTCTCCTTCCCAATCCTCATCTGAATTAAAACTACACACACTAATACAGCCATCACAATAACACAGGTTATCAGACAAATTCAACACACACACACACACACACCCAAGTACTTGCGGCTACATGACCACGATGTCGCAAAGACCCTAAATGAATCAACAACAACAACGCTCTTTCGGATCCGTCTGTTAAATAAATAAGCATGATCATTCTTTCATGTAATAGCCTAGTCCTAGAAGAACTGTTACGGTCTATACAAAAGATATTGTTACGACTGTGAGTTTGTGTCATCGCTCGCCGCATGAGTCACAACTGCCCCAGGGCTGGGCTGTGCCCTGCCTCGTGTATTGCGTGCGCCTTATGCAACAGGGCTACTAGGACAAAGGGATAATCCAGAATATTCGTGACTGAGCCAGCGATGGAAAACTCGAGAAGCCGTGAACCCTGGATGGATCTAGAAGCATTTATTGAGTCACCGGCCTGCTATATAAGTGCGACCTGTCAAGCAGTTGTTGTTGTGTTTTTATGAGCTAGTGCGAGTGTTTATCCTGAGCGACAGAAGTGTGGTGACTTTCGAAACCCCTAGTGAAGCTGATTCTCTTGACAGCGAGGAAGTGATTGTGGTGCATTGTGAAACAGTGTGTAGTACGGTGACAGGCTGAGTGCAGATATTTCCAGCCAACGCACGGGGCCACCTCATTACGAGGGATTAACTTCTGCGGCTTGTTGACAAGTGAAAGGGGGCAAGAACTCTCCAAAGGCAGAGACTTGAGGAAACTGGAGTAAGGTAATAATTGCTTGTATTTACTGATGAGTGCTGTATCTTCCTGCAAGCAATAAAGCTAACTTCTCTTTAAAGCAGTAATTGGTGTTGTGTTTTCTACCCACCGTAATCCAGTTAACAAAAGTGCCACTAGACTAGGGGGGTGGCACGTAACAACGGGTGTCAGAAGCCGGATTACGAACTCAAGCACAAGCACAACACCTGACGGTCCTGGTTTCAAAACCCGAGCAGGTCATTTTTTTAAATTTTCCTGTGAGCGCATGCCCCTTACTAGACAAACATCTAAAATGGAAGAGTAATTGACAGCATTGCTAGAAAAGTTAAATGGCATGGAAACCAAGATGGAGGACGACCAGAAGAATTTAACCAAGGACCTAACTGCCAAATTAGAAGACGGCCAGAAGAATTTAACCAAGGACCTAACTGCCAAATTAGAAGACGGCCAGAAGAAGATGCAAGACCTTCAAAATAAGTTAGCGGAGGACCTGAAGAAGATGGAAGACAGCCAGAAAAGTTTAGCCGAGGACCTAACTTCCCAATTAGAAGAAGGTCAGAATAAGCTAGCAGAGGACCTGAAGGACGGCCAGAATAAGTTAGCAGAGGACCTAACCGCCAAATTTCTGGATGGCCAGAAAAATCTGGAAGAGTGTCTGCTGACGAAATTAGAGGAGAGCCAAAGGAAATTAGAACAGGGCCTACGTGAGGAAGTCGCAGCAGTGGAAAAGAAGTTCGACGCCTTACAAGTGGAAGTTGCCGAGCTGCGCCAACGCCCGCTGATGGGGGTGGAGGAGAAATTCAACGCCTTGCAAGTGGAAGTTGCCGAGCTGTGCCAACGATCGCTGATGGGGGTGGAGGAGAAATTCAACGCCTTACAAGTGGAAGTTGCCGAGCTGTGCCAACGCCCGCTGATGGGGGTGGAGGAGAAATTCAACGTCTTACAAAAGGAAGTTGCTGAGCTGCGCCAACGCCCACTGACGGGGGTGGAAGAGAAATTCAACGCTCTACGAGAGGAAGTTGCCGAGCTGCGCCAACGCCCGCCCACCGTTACACCGGGAATATCAGGAACGGGACATAGCCGAGTGACGCCCCCAACCTTCGACGGAAAGGTCCCATGGAGCACCTACTTACGTCAGTTCGAGGCGGCCTGTTCCATAAATAACTGGAACAACACAGAAAAGGCTACAGCTCTCATTGTAGCGCTGAGAGGTGACGCCCTTAACGTCCTTCAGACCATCCCGACTGGATCCCAGGACTACACTTCACTGATATGGAGTCCCGATATGGAGATAGCCATCTTCAGCAGGCCTACCAGATGCAGCTCCGGACGCGGAAACCCTGCAGGAGTTCGAGATGGACATCGCACGCCTCGTAAGGCTCGCCTACCCAACAGCGCCGAGCAGATAGCGACGCAGACTTTCACCGGCGGGCTACGGGACTAGGACACTCAACAGACCCTGGCAGATGCGCTGAGCCACGCACTTGAGTTCGAGACGGCAAAACAGGCATCCAGAATGCACGCGCGGGTGCGTCAAGTGGACGTCGACGGACCAGTAAAAACCAACGGGACCAAGCCCCTGGCCGACGAATTAATGGAGGCGCTAAGCCGTTTCTTCGATAGTCGCGGCACCACCAGCAACGACTCAGCCGGAAGGCAACCGGAGAGGCGGCCCGGAAGAGGACTACCGACCTGCTGGACCTGCGGTAAGAAAGGCCACCTGAGCAAGGATTGCGGTGATCGCCGCCGAGGGTATCCGACGGGAAATCAGTCGTTTGAAAACCGCGCGACCCAGGGAAACGAGTATTAGCCAGCCTTGGGGGGCAAAGGTTGGCTTGTGACAGTCGACAAGCCCCGGCAGTCCAGGTTCGTGTGACGAAGTTACGGAGGGACAATAGCAGCCTGATGGTCGACGGAGTCGTCAACGGAGAGAGCTGGCTCATGCTAATCGACACGGGAGCATCGAGGACCATCGTCAGTCCCACCGTGATCCCGAAGTGGAGAGTGCAACCCACACAAAGGAACCTCCAGCTAATAACCGCGACCGGAGAGACCGCACCGGTACATGGCGAAGCGTCACTGGAGTTCGTCATTGGTCGACGGGCGATAAAGCATCCAGTGCTTGTGGCTGACGTATCAAATGAAGTGATCAACGGACTGGACTTCCTGGACCAGAACTACATCATCTTGGATCTGAGTACCAACACTCTGCACTTCGGAGGTGAGGAACTTGCTTTGCAACCTGCGCACGAGTCCATCACCGCACGGCGAGTAAGGCTGAGAGAAGACGTCATCGTTCCCGCCAGGACGAGGTCAGCGCTGCCGTAATTGTCGACGGAACTGCTGAGGGAGTGGCGGCTGTCATCGAGCCAAAATATGAGGACATCCAGACAAAAGTATTGCTAGTTGCCAAGACTCTCATCAACACGACGTCTCGGCCGTACGTCCGCCTGTCCAACCTGAACGACTACGACATTACGGTTCACCGGGACACCAACCTAGGAGTCTGCGATCCCGTTACCTGGATTGCCCGCATCACAGATACGACGGACGGACACCTGCAGACGGACAACCGAGGAAGACGCACACTGCCAGAAGAACTACAGAAGCTGTACCAAGGATCCCAGGACCATTTAGACGAGGAACAATCACGCCAACTTCTGGACCTGCTACGCGAATTCCAGGACGTCTTCTCCGTGGGGAGCAAAGACTTCGGCAGGACAAGCTTGGTTCAGCACAGAATCGACGTTGGGGACAGCGCACCGATTAGGGCCCCATTCAGACGTGTCCCGCTCGCCAAGCTAGCCGAAGTCGACCGGATGGTAGAAGAGATGAAGGAGCAAGGGGTGATCGAGCCATCACATAGTCCTTGGAGTTCTCCGGTCGTGCTAGTGAAGAAGAAGGACGGTTCCACCAGGTTCTGCGTGGATTACAGGCGGGTGAATGACGTCACGAAGAAGGACAGCTACCCTCTACCCCGGATCGACGACACCCTGGACACCATATCAGGGTCGAGATGGTTCTCCACCTTGGATTTGAAGAGTGGCTACTGGCAGGTGGAGGTCCACCCTAAGGACCGCGTGAAAACTGCGTTCTCTATGGGCAGCGGGCTCTGGCAGTTCACCGTCATGCCATTCGGTCTGTGCAACGCCCCTGCGACCTTCGAAAGGCTAATGGAGTCCATTCTGAGGGGACTACACTGGAAGACCTGCCTGGTCTACCTAGACGACGTCATCGTTCTGGGGAGAAGCTTCGAGGAGCACTACAGCAACCTGAAGGAGATCTTTTTGAAGCTACGGGCTGCCCAGCTGATGTTGAGCCCCAAGAAGTGTCAGCTCTTCCAGAAGCGGGTCCAGTACCTTGGGCATATCGTCTCCGAGGAAGGGGTGCGCACCGACCCAGAGAAGACCGCAGCTGTGAGGGAGTGGTCAGTTCCGAAGGACAAGTCCCAACTACGAAGCTTCCTGGGACTCTGCACTTATTACCGTCGCTTCGTGAGAGGATTCGCCGACATCGCCAAACCTTTACATCGACTGACTGAGAAGGACCAACTCTTCACGTGGACAGCAGAATGCCACAGTGCCTTCGAACAACTCAAGCAGGCTCTGTGCACCGCGCCTATTCTGGTCTATCCCAGACCTGGAACAAGGTTCATCGTCGATACCGATGCCAGCGACTTTGGCATAGGGGGAATCCTGTCGCAAGTAGTGGACGGCGAGGAGAGAGTAGTGGCCTACTTCAGCAAGGCCTTGTCAAAGCCAGAAAGGAACTACTGCGTCACCAGGAAGGAGCTGCTAGCCATCGTGAAGACCATTGAACACTTCCACAAGTACCTGTACGGGCAAGAATTTCTCATCAGGACCGACCATGCATCCCTGCGGTGGCTCCTGAACTTCAAGCAGCCCGAGGGTCAACTCGCGCGGTGGTTAGAGAGGCTTCAACACTACAACTTTGAGATTCAGCACAGGAAAGGCCAACTGCATTCTAACGCCGACGCCCTGTCACGAAGACCGTGCCCCGAAGACTGCACCTTCTGTGCCCGAAGGGAGGAGAACACCGGGATACAGTGCCGACGGAATACTGTGGAACTTCAGGGGAACTGGTGCCGCGAATCTTTCACGCGGGCACAAGCAGAAGATGATGACCTGGGACTGATAGCCGAATGGAAGAGGGCCTGTGTCCCCAGACCCGGGTGGAACATTGTGAGTGACTGCAGCCCAAAGTTTAAGTCCTACTGGGCACAGTGGGACTCGCTGATTGTAAGGGATGGCCTCATCTGCCGTACCTGGGAGAGCACCGACGGGAAGACATCTCGGGAACAAGTCGTCGTTCCAAAGGCTATGACGGAGGAAGTCCTGAAGGAAGTTCATGGAGGATCATCTGGTGGACACCTAGGGATAAAGAAGACCCTGGAGAAGCTGAGAGAGCGGTTCTACTGGATCGGATGCCGAACAGACGTGGAGAACCACTGCGCGAGGTGCCACGATTGCGCAGCCAGCAAGGGCCCAGGACGAAAACGACGGGGTCCACTGAAGACCTACAACGTGGGCGGCCCCATGGAGAGAGTGGCCATCGATGTTGCTGGGCCATTCCCGTTAAGTGAGGCAGGGAACCGCTACATATTAGTCGTCAGCGACTACTTTACCAAATGGCCGGAGGCGTATGCGCTCCCTAACCAAGAAGCCGCGACGATTGCAGAGACCCTGGTGAAGGAATTCGTCAGCCGGTACGGAGTACCCCTGGAGCTGCACTCCGACCAAGGGAGGAACTTCGAGTCGCAGGTGTTCCAGAACCTATGCCAGCTGCTGGGAATCCGGAAGACAAGGACAACGCCGCTACACCCTCAGTCCGACGGGATGGTAGAGCGATTCAATCGCACCATCGAGAACCATCTCCGAATAGTCGTCAGCGAGCACCAGAGGGATTGGGACAAACATCTTCCACTATTTCTCCTGGCCTACCGCGCCGCCGTGCATGAAGCCACCGGGTGTACACCAGCCCGGGTCATGTTTGGGAGGGAGCTCCGTCTACCTGTCGATCTTGCCTTCGGCCGACCTGGGAATGATCCGATCCCGGTAAGCCAGTATTGTCAAGAACTGGTCGACCAACTGGAGGACGTGCACGCGTTCGCGAGGAGGAAACTGCGGATCGAGACCGACCGAATGAAGACCTGATACGACCAGCAGACGGATGCCGGCGGATTCCACGAGGACGACCCGGTCTGGCTCTTCAACCCATTACGGAAGAAAGGCCTGTCACCCAAACTGCAGAAGTCCTGGGAGGGCCCGTACCGAGTTGTGTAACGGATCAACGATGTCGTCTACAGGATCCAGCGGAGCCCGAGGGCGAAGATGAAGATTGTGCATCGAGATCGCCTGGCAGCCTACGGAGGGACACAGACGGACCAATGATTGATCGGGACGATCAGCCTTTTTAGGAAGGGGGTGGTGTTACGGCTGTGAGTTTGTGTCATCGCTCGCCGCATGAGTCACAACTGCCCCAGGGCTGGGCTGTGCCCTGCCTCGTGTATTGCGTGCGCCTTATGCAACAGGGCTACTAGGACAAAGGGATAGTCCAGAATATTCGTGACTGAGCCAGCGATGGAAAACTTGAGAAGCCGTGAACCCTGGATGGATCTAGAAGCATTTATTGAGTCACCGGCCTGCTATATAAGTGCGACCTGTCAAGCAGTTGTTGTTGTGTTTTTATGAGCTAGTGCGAGTGTTTATCCTGAGCGACAGAAGTGTGGTGACTTGCGAAACCCCTAGTGAAGCTGATTCTCTTGACAGCGAGGAAGTGATTGTGGTGCATTGTGAAACAGTGTGTAGTACGGTGACAGGCTGAGTGCAGATATTTCCAGCCAACGCACGGGGCCACCTCATTACGAGGGATTAACTTCTGCGGCTTGTTGACAAGTGAAAGGGGGCAAGAACTCTCCAAAGGCAGAGACTTGAGGAAACTGGAGTAAGGTAATAATTGCTTGTATTTACTGATGAGTGCTGTATCTTCCTGCAAGCAATAAAGCTAACTTCTCTTTAAAGCAGTAATTGGTGTTGTGTTTTCTACCCACCGTAATCCAGTTAACAAAAGTGCCACTAGGGGGGTGGCACGTAACAATATGCAGTTTCATGGGGCGACCTAGAGATCTCTCCCCATAGGGACAGTAGTTGACGACTGCTTCAGGGGTCCTGATTCTGTCCATCCTGTTGAAAAATAATGATCCTTCTCAGGGTTCATGTTGAGACTCAGGTTCTAACATCCAGGGTTCGATTCTCTGATGAGGGGGCGTGGTGGCTCAGCGGTCTAGCTGTATGCCTCTCACCAAGGCGGTCTGGGCTCGATTCCCGGGCAATGCATGTGAGATTTTCGAAGTGAAATGCCATGTCCTGTGGTTCGGATTCCACGTAAAAAGGAGGTCCCGTGGCTCATGATCTCAAGATTAACGGTCACGTTAAACTACAAGCTACCTTCCTTCCTTTTTCCAATTCTCTGATCTGTTAAGAAAGTTAGTCTGAAGATTGGAACAATGTTCACTCAGCCTTGTGAGACAAAACTCAAAAAAGGTACGGTAGGTTTAGTTCACTCTTCCACCTTCCTGGAGGAGATTTTAATAAGTTCCCCATTTCCACTCCAGGCAAATGCCGGTATGGCCACGGTCACCTCCTTCCCAATACTAGTCTCAGCTACAAGTACATGGAATACTACAGACATCTCAGTAACTTAACACAGGCTTTCAAGCTAATTCTACACACATCCAAATATCAAGGGATAAATGATCACGATATCCAAACTCCTAAACGAAACAACATAATATAATGCTATTGGTTTTACGTCCCTTTAGCAACTGAGGCTTTTAGAGAGGACGGGGTGCCAAATTTCACCCCGTATGAGATCTTGAACCTGCCAGTAAATACTGACACGGCTCCCTCACATTTGCGCACCGGCAAATACCAACAGACTGCACCAGGAATCGATCGTTCTCGACCAGCAGGCGAGAACGTTACTGCTGCGCCACTCAGCCTGCCAAACGAAACAACAACAACAATACAGTATAAAATAACTTCGAGCATTTCGCTATGCTTTCAGTCCCATGGCAAAACGTAATGCCACAGACAATGGACTTCAATAGGATGTAGGCTAGGTGTTTTTGGCCTGACGAGAAGAACTCACTGGGAGTCAAAAAAATTGGATATCCAAAGAAATATGACATTTTTTATAGGGATATATTATATGTATCCGAATCTTGTGAACGGACTGCAAAATATTACAATAAGAAGAAAAAAAAGAGTGCCATATCCCCTCCAGGGATGTAGGTGACCTGAATTAGAGCCCTTGACTAAGTCAAGGGATCACTAACCAGGCATCCCGAGCCGGAGTTTGCGTGTGGTAGGGTGGCCAGTTCCTTTCCACTCCTCCTTCTGCCATAGCATCCGGCAGGTTCCCATTTTGCATCACGAGACCCCGCACCAGACCATACCAAGACTTCTAAATTCTTGGCAGAGCCGGGGATCGAACCCGGTACCTCGGAGGGGACAGCCAACAATGCTAGCCACTGCGCCATGAGGTGCTCAAAATTTTACAAGAAGAACATAAAATGTATTTAGTAAATAAACATTATGATAATAGCCTATCTTCGCAACCAGAAAAGCAGCAGTCTTTATAGAGCTCAGAACGTCTAAATAACCATCGCATAATTCATACGATTGTGAAAGGCCTTCGATTTGTTCTTATGATGAGAATAACTTTTTCGGTCAGGAGCAACGAAAATTACATTTAAAATACATATTGTACATAATTAAAACGTACAAAAGAAAAAAATATATAACTTACTGTGACCTTTAGCGCCCAATCTAGTCTGTAAGTCTCTATTTTGGAACAAGTCGCCACCATGATTCTCTATTAGCAGTTAGCACTACGGTCGCCTCTGCTTCTACGTCTCTCACTTTGAAATCGTTCAAAACGGAATCTAAACATCGCCTCCTAGGTCTGCTTCTCCTTCTCTTACCCTTTACAGCCGAACTCAATGTAATATCTCCTCTCCCATTCTCTTCACATTACCCCACCATGTGAGTCAACTCATACAAACAGCTTCATCTAGCGTATTAATAACTATAAGGTGCGTTCAAAAAGTAACGAGCTGGAGGCATAGTTAGAGAAACCAGTACCTGTATGCTAGAAGTATTGGCCCTGGCTGTTGAGGCACTTGTCCCACTGTGGCACGAGGCGGTGAATGGCTATCTCATAAAATTCCCTGGGCTGCGATGTGAACCAGTTCAGCACGTACAGCTGGACGTCGGCGTCCGAGGTGAATCGTTGGCCCCGCAGAGCCCTTTTCAGGGGACCAAACATGGCGTAATCACAGGGAGAGAGGTCTGGACGGTATGGCGGGTGACTGAGAACCTCCCATTTGAATTTCTGCAGGAGTGCCGCGACGGTGTTGGCCGTATGAGGTCGTGCATTGTCGTGGAGTAGAATGACCCCACGGGTGAGATTGCCTGGTCGTTTTGTTTTGATCGCTTGGCGAAGGGTGGTCAAGGTTTGCGAGTAACGCTGGGCATTCACTGTTGTCCCGTGCGGCATGAAGTGTATCAGAATGGGGCCACCTTGGCCAAAGAAGAACGTCAGCATTACCTTTCCTGCACTCGTGTGGATGGTCTTGCCTTTTTTGGGTGGTGGTAACCCTGGATGCTTCCACTGGAGGCTTTGTCGTTTCAATTCTGTTTCGAAGTGATGACACCATGACTCATCTACAGCCACCACTCGTGCCTGGAACCCATTCCCTTCCCTCGCATAGCGCTGCAGATGACCAAGACAGTGGGCCATTCGACATGCTTCCTGGTGTGGTTGAAGACTGTGGGGCACCCATTGGGCACACACTTTGCGCAAGTGCAGTTGTTCCTTCATGATGGTGTGCACACTTCCGACGCTGAATCCGACCACGGCGGCTATGGCGTTCACTGTCACTCGGCGGTCCTGGGTAATTAGTGCATCAACCAGCTGGACGTTGTCATCGGTAATGCAGGGGGGTGCCCCAGACCGGGCATCATCGGCTAACGACACCCGTCCTTCCCTGAAGCGCTTGTGCCATGCCTTGGCCCTTGTAAGGGGCATGCAGTGTTCACCGTACACTTGTGATATTCGGCGATGAATGTCCGTTCCCCCTACTCCTTCCGCTGTCAGAAACCGAACAACACCTCCTTGCACTTCGTTTGACGCCTCCATGTCACTGTTTGCAATGGCAGCGTTGGACGATTGATGCATGCTGCTGCTCGCTTTGTATCGTCACGTGACGTGCACGCGTGCCCTCTAGCGACGAGCTGTGACCCTCCACGCTCTGGTCGGAACCACACCTCATTACAAACGCCACGATTAGCCGATGTCGTCACCGGTTTGCGCATTCCAGCCTCCGGCTCGTTACTTTCTGAACGCACCTTATAACTTAGCCTTCATTACAGTGCCCACGCTATAACTGTGCTGGTCAGCTATACCATTGCTTCCAGGTGAAAAATGAAAATCTAAAGCTTGCTTTCAGTCGACCGACCAGGTCAGGGAATGGAATGAATGAAGCCCCAATCTAGTGGCGAGGGTATTATGAACTGTGCCGGCTGCCGAAGCCTGTCGCATTCCCCTGGGGGCAATGATTAAATGAATGACAGATGAAATGAAATGATAGTGGAAAGTGTTGCTGGAATGGAATTGTTGACAGTGATAACCGGAGTACCCGGAGAAAAACCTGTCTGCCTCCGTTTGTCCAGCACAAATCTCACATGGAGTGACCGGGATTTGAACCACGGACCCAGCGGTGAGAGGCCGGCGTGCTGCCGTCTAAGCCACGGTGGCTTAATCATTACTTCCAGGTAAGGTACTGTATATCGACTGTAGGCCTACTAGCCTGAACAAAAATATTTCTCAAATTGGCACGCTGACAATAGTGTGGCAAACACTGCGTGTATTAGTCGGTCGACAGAACTCCCCAGCCCCACAAAGTGGGGCAATGTCTTATGAATAGGAGCTGACAGCTCGAATTCTCAGAAATGCACTGAGAGCACTGATCGAGTACCCTCCAGCCATTGCTCAAATCCATGTGTCCCAACAATCATTCGTGCTACCCTCATCCATTACCTCTAGCTTAGCCTATGTAATCCTGTGTCTACCGAACTCTCACTTCCATAACGCAAGGTCGATCTCAATTCTGAGCGATGTAGGGAGAGTTTCGTCGCAACTGAAAGCTCACTTCATTAGCTTTTCTACACCTGACTCAGTTATTCTAAGAGAATGCACAGCTTAAGTTTTTTTCGCTTCGCTATC
Source organism: Meconema thalassinum (assembly GCA_946902985.2). Lineage (NCBI taxonomy): Eukaryota > Metazoa > Arthropoda > Insecta > Orthoptera > Tettigoniidae > Meconema > Meconema thalassinum. Next base: position 880,500,026 of record OX336389.2, on the reverse strand, counting down.
ATTTTATCCTCCAGGATCGGCTTTTCCCACGGACTAAGCGAGGGATCCCACCTCTACCTGGAGCTTGAGACTATGGGTGGGGGATACAAGTGGGGGGTGTGACCAGCACGACGCCCAGGCGGCCTCGCTTGCAAAGCGAACAGGGGCCTGATGAAGGGTTGGAAAGAGTGGGAGGGTTTGGCAAGGAAGTGGGAAGGAGGCGGCCATGGCCTTACGGTAGGTACTGCCCCCGTAATTGAATTATATAGAGACCACGGTGGCTATATTGGAAAGAATAATGATAGTTATGACGTGGATAGTCATGACGTAAGCACGGATGACGCAGACGTTATGCCAGCAGGCTACTTGAGCTGAGATTCTCAGTGACGTCAGCATTTATTCGAGAAAGATCCGAGATCTACGACGCAGTCGCAGGAAACGTGGAATTCTGCTGAGGAAGAAGTTATGCTATTGGAGGGGAGGCTTGAACCAATGAACGATAGTCTGAAGGAAGACGGAGATTGCTAAAACTATGGTATTTTTATTACTTTTGGAATGCAGAATTGTGGAAATACATTTGCAGTAGAGGCATTGTTCTGGAATTTTGGTGAAATTTATTTTCAGTTTTTGAATTTTGAAAATCCGTCATGTATTGACGAAGTTGGAACTTCTAGCGATGACGCAGTAACGCGCAATGGAAGGGATGGATACGCCCCTCATGAAGTTCATAAAAGGCCTTGCGCAGAAGAGAGGAGTCTCATTGCTCATTCTCAGATCATCAATCGTCTGATAGCTCAATCGTCAGATCTCAAATAGTCATTTCGGTGAAACGTCGAGTGAGATTAGTAGTGAAAGAGTCGTCTTTATAACGGGTGGTGAAACCACTGCATTAAACGAGAGTCGAACATACAAGCAGTGCAGGTTTACTGTGAAGTAAATCTAGGTGAAGTTGAAACGACCATTATAACGCGTCTACAAGATTAGCTGTGAACAGTTAGCGGTCGCCTATAAGCTAATTCTCTTGTGCATTGCTACAGTTAGGAGTGTAGAAAAGTTGAACAATTTCGAGTAATTATTTTGGAAGTTATTGACAATTTTAGACGACTGACAAAAGTGATTTTCTCGCTACAGGAGAAGCACTTTGTATAGCCAGAATCTACGCTACGGCTGACACGGCTAGTGAAATAGGGAGACTTCAGATTGCTTTTGTGACACAACGCTACAGTATTATGGAACAGTTTAATATGGCAGTTTGTTCTTCTATTACCATAACCGAAGAGAAGATGGAAGGCTAAAGGACTTAATGCAATTGGGACATATTTCAACGGAGTAAGATAGCAGCATGGAACTTCGCTAATTGCTATTCCACACAAGCGAACATGTGGTGAACAAACATCTACACCCATGTTTCGTGATTAAAGGCTGAATACTATCAAACAGCAATGGAAATGATTTCATACTTTCTGAATATGAATATTTCTTCGGAAATTTCTACAAAAACTTCATGGCGATTTTCAACTGGAACTTCAGGGATTTTTCAAGAGAGGTCAGGGTTGTCCCGACTCACAAAGAAGATTATTGCCGGAAGGATGTCGTTCGTCTTCGTGAAGCAGTTCGATTCTCCGAGGGTGCTGTTTCTTGTTTCGAGGATGGAGCTCAGCTTTAACTTGGTGAAATGGATCCATCAACAGTCTTCTTTGGGGAATTTTCCTCTGGAACGTCAATCGGCAGATAAGGTAGTCGTGAACGTTTATTGTATTTGAGTTTCTTAGCAATATTTGAGCAACCATTTTCCCATATTTTTGTCCTCATGTATTTTGCCCTATATTCTTGTTTGAGATTCATATTCTCAGTACACCTTGATGAGTTATGCCTTTTTCGACGTTTTATTAAGACATTGTTATGTCATGGGCATAGTTAAATGATTTTGGATCAGTTGATACTGATATTTAGATTTTTCAGTAATTTGCTTATTATTTTTGTAGTCTCGATTTGACTGTAAGTTAATGATTTTTATGGCAGATTTAAATTCAGACAGCGTGTCACTTTATTAAAGTAATTCTACCCCAGTTTAATTACTTTGACCAATTTTCTGTCATCATCAAGAAGGAAGAACATTTAAATGATTTTAGAGCGTTAAAATCCATTACGTTGTCGACGATCTTGGAAATACTAGTCGTTATTTGAATTGATTGCAACACAGACATTTATCGTCAGTTATGAACGATCATTGCATCATAGACCATTTTGTGAAAGATGAACTTTAATTATGAATTATTGAATGCATTAAATTCGTGAAACTTGTGTTAGGTTTTTTCTCATTTAGAGATTTATATAATGATGTTTGCATTCCCCAGTCTAATTGGATTCTATTCGACTATTTTGCAGTTAGTCGCACTTTGTTCGATGATAGTATTTATATACTACAATTCTTTGAAGATGTTAATCTTAAATTTTGATAGACCAGACAGGCGTATATAAGCGTATTCACTATTAAATTTGTTTGTGATTGGCAAATTTTTACTTCATTACGATTCATGAATGAAATCCACGAAGGTTAAATGACAACAGTTTTGAAACAATTAATGATTATAAGAATTTTTAAGTGGAACTATGAATGTATAATCGATAGTGCAGCGGACATGTTGAAAGTCGCTGATGTATAATGCCCTTAAATAAATGAAGGAGATTCCCACAGTAATTAATGATGATAAAGATTGTGTTAGTGGAGGTTTTTGTAAAGTCTGTGGAAGATTTTGATACCGTATATTTTAATATATGATGAATTTTGGGCCTAATTTTAATGCAGTTTGTGCATTATTTTGTAAGCGAAGTATTTTCCGCTAGAGTGTATTGTCATAGTTCGTTGAAAATTAATCAAGTGAATTTACTGTTATAATTAACAAGAGTTTTGAAAGAATTTGAGATAAGATTTTGAATGAAGATTACCGTCACAAATAATAATAATTATTACAACCTTTATTAAACCAGATTGTGACATTAACATGTATAACTAACCTTCATTGGTCGATTATATTAACACGATTATGAATTTACCAACCGGATGAACATGTGGTTCAATGTATTTCTTAAATTAATAATTTAAATAATTTAAATGTTGATATTGTAAATGAAAATGAAAATCCACAGCCTGCTTCCAGTCTCCGACCGGGTCAGGAATGGAATGAATGAAGCCCCTATCTAGCGGCGAGGATATGAACGTGCCGGCTGCCGAGGCCTGACGCACTCCTCTGGGGCAATGATTAAATGAATGACAGATGAAATGAAATGATAGTGGAGAGTGTTGCTGGAATGAAATTGTGACAGGGAAAACCGGAGTACCCGGAGAAAAACCTGTCTGCCTCCGTTTTGTCCAGCACAGATCTCACATGGAGTGACCGGGATTTGAACCACGGACCCAGCGGTGAGAGGCCGGCGTGCTGCCGCCTAAGCCACGGAGGCTCTTGATATTGTAAATAATAAATGTAAATATCTTTGACAATAATGTGGAACGAAAGTAATGTTAAAGGCGTGTTTAAAATTTTTGTAATTATCTTCGACAATATTATAAACAATTTCTAATTGTTATAAATAATTTATGTGATTTTGTTATAAACATTTAAGAGTGTGTTTTATACTCTAAACTATACTTATTAAACATTGGGATGATAACTTAACAAGTTTAGGGATTGTCAGAATAATCCAGTGGTATGTGAGTTAAGCATTTGAAAGATTTGCGTCAATATATATGAGTTGTCTTGTAGACATTTAAAGCTTTGAAAGGAGCTGAATTCTTACGCAGTGTGGCGTGACGAGTGAGCCCCATTTGACAGGCATGCGCCAGGTTGAAGAGTAGACCAGCTGGCTCGACATCTGGTTATCAGCGGGTGAGGTCGATACTCTGGCCTTGCGCCTATTAATACAAGTGTGATGTTTATTAAAAGAAACCAAATGCTCTATATATGTCGTATCCTGACTTTCTCATCCAATCCAAATGTGTTTTGAATGTTACGTTATTTTGAGCTCATGGGAGCTAACATATTGTTTGATAACTTTGCAAGTCCTTTAAGGGGACATAGTCAGATTGACATGGGCTACTGATAGCCACATTTATTTTGTTGAGTTTGTTAAAGTCATACCCTTTATTTGAAATAAAGCTTTTGTACAGTTCAAAGTTCTTGCCGTCGTTTTGGTTCATTTTTAAATGTCATGGTCAAGATTATTGTGGGAGCATACTTTAAAGATCCTGTTGTCAACCCAATCCCCGAGATATTTTTAAGAGGTAAGTAAAAGTAAGTATGAAACCCCGTCTATTTTGGTGTGTTCCACAATAATTTTCTTGGTAACTTCTGTGTTCAAACCTCGGTAGTATCTGTCAGTGCCATTTTCATTGGTGCAGCTGAGCCGGTGCGATTGATTGTTGGCAATCCGATTGAGGGGTCGGATATCTGACAGCCTACTATCCGGGTAAACGGGGATAGAAGGATTGGCGCAGTCAACGTGTGGGGCATGTTCAACAACACTGGATTACCAGGTTGAACAATAGAAGGATTGGCACACCTATAACGTGGGGCTGAGTCAACAGTAGGATTGGCAAACCTAAAACGTGTGGTTCGATTAGACTCAAATAAAGAGGTTGATTCTTTGTTAGATGTCTAGGCCAATTGTAGAATTTAAGAGTGTGATTATATAGGAATTAAATGTTGTATTGTATTAGGAAAATTACACTCAGAAAAGATCAGATCTTATACAACTTGAGAGAGGTTAAATAGGCTGGAAACTTAGAAAAATCGCCTATGATCTGGAATCTTATTTTATTTGACCGGCTTATGACATTTTAGTCATATTAAAGATAAAATTAAATTATTTGAATTGTAAATGTAAATTATTTGTGTTAGGATATTTTAAAATGAGCCAGGGAAATTTGAACATGTGCTTGAGTTTGTTTCAACATGAAGTGTCTTCGAAAGTTAATTATAAGGTAGTTATAAGTTAGATTTAAGACAGAAAATTGATCAAATTTATATATGGTGAAAAGTGTTGCTCAAGTGTTGTTATTTTGCTCTTTTGATGTATGTCCCTACAGCAGTCTAATTTTTGAATAATATTGTAATGGCAGATGAAAGTTTGAAGATGATGTTAGCGGAGATGTCTGCTAACATGAATAGTAATATGAAGCAGATGATGGAGGAGAATGCTAGTAATTTGAAAGCAAGAATGGAGGAGAATGCTAGTAATCTGTCTGCTAATTTGAAAGCAAGAATGGAGGAGAATGCTAGTAATTTGTCTGCTAACTTGAAAGCAAGCATGAATAGTAGTATGAAGCAGATGCTGAATGAAAGTTTGAAGGGTCTTCAGACTAGTTCTGCTAACTTAGAGGATAATATGTCGCGTTTACAGATTAATACCCAAGGAATTGAGAATACTGTAACTGACATCCGCACAGACGTGTCCAATGTTAAAATAGATGTGTCTAATATGCATAAAAATGTTGCTGATGTTAAAATTGATGTTGCTAATGTGCATAAGGATCTTACAATGTTGAATCTAGATGTAGCTAATGTCCGAAGTGATATTTCTTGTGCTAGGGCTGAGGTAGTTGTTGTCAAAAATGATGTTGCGACTGTCCAAGACAAGGTTGAGGAAGTCCAAAGAGGAATCCAAAATGTTAGAACTGATGTGTCCAATGTTCAGGTTGATATTAATAACATTCATTCGGATGTAAACGAGATGCAAAGTGACATAAATAAAATTCAAGTAGAGGTCAACACAGTTTTCGTAGATGTTGCTAAAGTCCAAACTGATGTAAATAAAGTCAGGGAAGAGATAGAAAATTCGAAAACCCTTTGTACACGTAATATAAGTGCATTAACGACTAGATTAGTTGATGAGTCAGTTAGAACGACAGCGTCTTTAGAAGGTTTAAAGTTTGATGTAGAGGTCATGAGAACCCAAGTATTAGACCATAATAAAGTATTGAAAGAGGATATCGAAATAGACATAGCAGAAATGTTAACGGCAAATGTAGCAGTATGGAAAGACGAGTGGAATAGGTCAAGTGGGGAACATGTAACCAAAATTCAGGAACGTATTGAAAGGAAACTTGCCAGTACTCAAATTGATATTAACAATGAAGTAGTACAGATTAGGAAAGATTTAAGCGTCAGGATGGATTCGCTATCCGAAAGACAAGTTGAAGATAGAACACAATTAGGTCGGGATGTGCAAACATTAAAATCTGCATTAGAGGAACAGATTCATAAAGTGGTCTCTGATGTGAATGAAACGACGAGTAAACTGCAGAATTTAAAGTTAGGAGAGGCTAATTTGATGGAGACCTACAAAGAAGAGTTAATCAAGAAAGTCTTAACGGAGATTACTGACAAGGATACAGAAGGCTTGGCTTGCGAAACCAATAGGAATTATGCCAGAAGATATAACCTAGATCCAGAAGAGAGAGACGTGACTCCTGAAGAACGTATATCCAGATTCAGGGAGGAAGATGACGAGAGGAATATGGAACCTGAGTGGAACTATCGAGACAGTGGGAAAAACTACCCGGATTCATATCCGAGGAACGTGACGGTCATCAGGAATTTTGAAGATAAACCGCAAAAATTCAGCAACACGGATAGTTTGACACCCATAGAATATGTAAGGAACCTCAAAGATTATTTCATCGAAGCTCACATTCCCAGAGAGAGAGAGATGAAGATAGTGGAGAGATATTTGATTGGAGGACCCCTCGAATGGTTTCGCGCATTTAGATACACATTCAGTAACTTTGACGAGTTTGCAGAGGCATTAATCAAACGATTTTGGTCCATAGAAGCGCAGAATTCGTTAAGAGCGGAGGTGTATTCAAGAAAATACTCAGGTACTCTTCCAACGCGGTACGCTGATTTCTTTACGAGTCAATTATCCCGCTTGAGATTTTTGCAACCCCCATTGTCAACGGAGCAACTTATTGATGCGATTTCTCGTATGCTACCTGTGGAGGTGAGGAGACTAATAATTTCGTCAAACATCAGGGATTTAACCAGCATGGATGAATTACTGAGGAGGTTAGACTACACAAGTCCAATGCCTAACGTGGTACAGAAAGGTCAAAGGCATGACTTCAAGTCCAACAAACTGACAAGCCAGATGAGGAGAAAACTGACAATGTAGGTCCTCACAGGAATAATCAGTTTCGAAATAACAGATCGCAAGGTTACCGACCGTATCAACAGAGAAGAGGCTGGAACTATAGTCGAGGAAATTACAATGGAAGAGGCAGATATTACAACAATAATGGTTATAACAGAAATTATAATAGGAATAACCAGAACCAAAACAGAAATCAGAATCCTCAAGGTCAGGTTATGACACCCGATCAGTATCAGGAAAGAGAGAAGGAAAGCCAGCAATACCTGAAAGAATTACGGGAAAAAGAAGCCAACAACCAAAAGAAAAGGCAGGATGTTGTAATCGATCCTGGACCTTCTACGAGCCAGCAGAACTTAGAAAATAGAAATACTGGACAGAAGAGAAAGTAGAGAGGAAAGAAATGCATTTAACCACACACAACCCAGAGAGAGGAGAGATTAATGATTAAGGAACATAGAGGAAATATCATACTAGAGTAAGCCAGTAATAATTCAATTTCGTGTTCAAGAGAGTTGAGGTACTTGTAACACTGAGTTTAAAAACAATTTGCAACTGTTTTTAAAACGTGGTGAGAGGAGAATGCCCCCGTAATTGAATTATATAGAGACCACGGTGGCTATATTGGAAAGAATAATGATAGTTATGACGTGGATAGTCATGACGTAAGCACGGATGACGCAGACGTTATGCCAGCAGGCTACTTGAGCTGAGATTCTCGGTGACGTCAGCATTTATTCGAGAAAGATCCGAGATCTACGACGCAGTCGCAGGAAACGTGGAATTCTGCTGAGGAAGAAGTTATGCTATTGGAGGGGAGGCTTGAACCAATGAACGATAGTCTGAAGGAAGACGGAGATTGCTAAAACTATGGTATTTTTATTACTTTTGGAATGCAGAATTGTGGAAATACATTTGCAGTAGAGGCATTGTTCTGGAATTTTGGTGAAATTTATTTTCAGTTTTTGAATTTTGAAAATCCGTCATGTATTGACGAAGTTGGAACTTCTAGCGATGACGCAGTAACGCGCAATGGAAGGGATGGATACGCCCCTCATGAAGTTCATAAAAGGCCTTGCGCAGAAGAGAGGAGTCTCATTGCTCATTCTCAGATCATCAATCGTCTGATAGCTCAATCGTCAGATCTCAAATAGTCATTTCGGTGAAACGTCGAGTGAGATTAGTAGTGAAAGAGTCGTCTTTATAACGCGTGGTGAAACCACTGCATTAAACGAGAGTCGAACATACAAGCAGTGCAGGTTTACTGTGAAGTAAATCTAGGTGAAGTTGAAACGACCATTATAACGCGTCTACAAGATTAGCTGTGAACAGTTAGCGGTCGCCTATAAGCTAATTCTCTTGTGCATTGCTACAGTTAGGAGTGTAGAAAAGTTGAACAATTTCGAGTAATTATTTTGGAAGTTATTGACAATTTTAGACGACTGACAAAAGTGATTTTCTCGCTACATGAGAAGCACTTTGTATAGCCAGAATCTACGCTACGGCTGACACGGCTAGTGAAATAGGGAGACTTCAGATTGCTTTTGTGACACAACGCTACAGTATTATGGAACAGTTTAATATGGCAGTTTGTTCTTCTATTACCATAACCGAAGAGAAGATGGAAGGCTAAAGGACTTAATGCAATTGGGACATATTTCAACGGAGTAAGATAGCAGCATGGAACTTCGCTAATTGCTATTCCACACAAGCGAACATGTGGTGAACAAACATCTACACCCATGTTTCGTGATTAAAGGCTGAATACTATCAAACAGCAATGGAAATGATTTCATACTTTCTGAATATGAATATTTCTTCGGAAATTTCTACAAAAACTTCATGGCGATTTTCAACTGGAACTTCAGGGATTTTTCAAGAGAGGTCAGGGTTGTCCCGACTCACAAAGAAGATTATTGCCGGAAGGATGTCGTTCGTCTTCGTGAAGCAGTTCGATTCTCCGAGGGTGCTGTTTCTTGTTTCGAGGATGGAGCTCAGCTTTAACTTGGTGAAATGGATCCATCAACAGTCTTCTTTGGGGAATTTTCCTCTGGAACGTCAATCGGCAGATAAGGTAGTCGTGAACGTTTATTGTATTTGAGTTTCTTAGCAATATTTGAGCAACCATTTTCCCATATTTTTGTCCTCATGTATTTTGCCCTATATTCTTGTTTGAGATTCATATTCTCAGTACACCTTGATGAGTTATGCCTTTTTCGACGTTTTATTAAGACATTGTTATGTCATGGGCATAGTTAAATGATTTTGGATCAGTTGAGACTGATATTTAGATTTTTCAGTAATTTGCTTATTATTTTTGTAGTCTCGATTTGACTGTAAGTTAATGATTTTTATGGCAGATTTAAATTCAGACAGCGTGTCACTTTATTAAAGTAATTCTACCCCAGTTTAATTACTTTGACCAATTTTCTGTCATCATCAAGAAGGAAGAACATTTAAATGATTTTAGAGCGTTAAAATCCATTACGTTGTCGACGATCTTGGAAATACTAGTCGTTATTTGAATTGATTGCAACACAGACATTTATCGTCAGTTATGAACGATCATTGCATCATAGACCATTTTGTGAAAGATGAACTTTAATTATGAATTATTGAATGCATTAAATTCGTGAAACTTGTGTTAGGTTTTTTCTCATTTAGAGATTTATATAATGATGTTTGCATTCCCCAGTCTAATTGGATTCTGTTCGACTATTTTGCAGTTAGTCGCACTTTGTTCGATGATAGTATTTATATACTACAATTCTTTGAAGATGTTAATCTTAAATTTTGATAGACCAGACAGGCGTATATAAGCGTATTCACTATTAAATTTGTTTGTGATTGGCAAATTTTTACTTCATTACGATTCATGAATGAAATCCACGAAGGTTAAATGACAACAGTTTTGAAACAATTAATGATTATAAGAATTTTTAAGTGGAACTATGAATGTATAATCGATAGTGCAGCGGACATGTTGAAAGTCGCTGATGTATAATGCCCTTAAATAAATGAAGGAGATTCCCACAGTAATTAATGATGATAAAGATTGTGTTAGTGGAGGTTTTTGTAAAGTCTGTGGAAGATTTTGATACCGTATATTTTAATATATGATGAATTTTGGGCCTAATTTTAATGCAGTTTGTGCATTATTTTGTAAGCGAAGTATTTTCCGCTAGAGTGTATTGTCATAGTTCGTTGAAAATTAATCAAGTGAATTTACTGTTATAATTAACAAGAGTTTTGAAAGAATTTGAGATAAGATTTTGAATGAAGATTACCGTCACAAATAATAATAATTATTACAACCTTTATTAAACCAGATTGTGACATTAACATGTATAACTAACCTTCATTGGTCGATTATATTAACACGATTATGAATTTACCAACCGGATGAACATGTGGTTCAATGTATTTCTTAAATTAATAATTTAAATAATTTAAATGTTGATATTGTAAATAATAAATGTAAATATCTTTGACAATAATGTGGAACGAAAGTAATGTTAAAGGCGTGTTTAAAATTTTTGTAATTATCTTCGACAATATTATAAACAATTTCTAATTGTTATAAATAATTTATGTGATTTTGTTATAAACATTTAAGAGTGTGTTTTATACTCTAAACTATACTTATTAAACATTGGGATGATAACTTAACAAGTTTAGGGATTGTCAGAATAATCCAGTGGTATGTGAGTTAAGCATTTGAAAGATTTGCGTCAATATATATGAGTTGTCTTGTAGACATTTAAAGCTTTGAAAGGAGCTGAATTCTTACGCAGTGTGGCGTGACGAGTGAGCCCCATTTGACAGGCATGCGCCAGGTTGAAGAGTAGACCAGCTGGCTCGACATCTGGTTATCAGCGGGTGAGGTCGATACTCTGGCCTTGCGCCTATTAATACAAGTGTGATGTTTATTAAAAGAAACCAAATGCTCTATATATGTCGTATCCTGACTTTCTCATCCAATCCAAATGTGTTTTGAATGTTACGTTATTTTGAGCTCATGGGAGCTAACATATTGTTTGATAACTTTGCAAGTCCTTTAAGTGGACATAGTCAGATTGACATGGGCTACTGATAGCCACATTTATTTTGTTGAGTTTGTTAAAGTCATACCCTTTATTTGAAATAAAGCTTTTGTACAGTTCAAAGTTCTTGCCGTCGTTTTGGTTCATTTTTAAATGTCATGGTCAAGATTATTGTGGGAGCATACTTTAAAGATCCTGTTGTCAACCCAATCCCCGAGATATTTTTAAGAGGTAAGTAAAAGTAAGTATGAAACCCCGTCTATTTTGGTGTGTTCCACAATAATTTTCTTGGTAACTTCTGTGTTCAAACCTCGGTAGTATCTGTCAGTGCCATTTTCATTGGTGCAGCTGAGCCGGTGCGATTGATTGTTGGCAATCCGATTGAGGGGGCGGATATCTGACAGCCTACTATCCGGGTAAACGGGGACAGTACCATCCCGATATTTGCCCGAAGACGAAGTGGGAAACCACGGAAAACCACTTCGAGGATGGCTGAGGGGGAATCGAACCCCCTCTACTCATTTGGGCCACCCGAGGCTGAGTAGACCCCGTTCCAGTCCTCATACCACTTTTGAAATTTCGTGGCAGAGCCGGGAATCGAACCCAGGACCTCCGGGGCTGCAGCTAATCATGCTGATCGCTACGCTACGGAGGCGACTACAGCTTAAGTACAGTACTTAAAATGATCCACCTGCTCCAAATTAGAACCTCCTACCTGGCATTTTATTTTCTTGCGTTTCTTCCCTAGCGACATAACCTTCATCTTTAGAATACATGTGGGATTTTCGAAATTAAATGCCATGTCCTGTGGTTCGGATTACACGTGAAAAGGAGGTCCCGTGGCACATATCGCGAGATTAACGGTCATGTTAAACTACAAGCTTCCTTTTTCTTTGGAATGCTGATTTTCATACCACAATTCTGTTGTAAGTTCTAACACGTTGGCCTGTAAGCTTTCGACGAAGTCTGTCATTACAAGCAGGCCATCAGCATAGGCCAGACTGCTTACCTGGTTTCCACCTAATTGAATTCCACCCATACAGTTCATGCCTTCAGCAAATGGTCCTATATAAAATAAACAGTATTGGTGAAATATTACAGCCTCACCTCACTCCTGTAACAACCTTAAACCAACCATCAACTCTCAATGCAGCCTGATTATCAACAACTACAAAGTACTGTAGGCCTAAATAAAACTCCACAGATATATTTTTTGTGGGGGAGGGGGAGCTTGAAAATGGAAATGCAAACTTGATACTTCAAGCAGTGGCGGTTCTAGAAGCTTAAATCTGGGGGGAGCCCAGACATTTTCCCGGATCGATCTCATTAGTCTTCTTTTTCCTCATTTTTGCAAAATGAGAAAAGTAGGCTAAAAACTATCATTGGTAAAAAAATAGCATATTTCACTGTCACTTAAATATATTCTTCTGTTTCTACTCTGGGCAAACTGGTTCACTATATTGTTGCATCCGAGGGATGCATCCCTATCCCCCTCTATCTACGAAATATACATTTAGCTCCAAACAGACGCCTGCGTCATACAGTAGCTACATTCTAGCATAAGGCCAGGTCCAAGGCATAGTAACAACCTCCAGTGATCTCAGCCAACGCCGCACATCCTGTTAAAACTGCAATTCCACAGACGCGGCACTCCTAAACCTATATAAATGGAGAGGGGAGGTACCTCAGGATCAATCGATCACTCATTCTTGGTCAGACAGTCAGGCACTTTGCCTCAGTGCTTCTTTGTGACGAACCGCTGCCACGAGCCACATCAACGCCGAAGGGTAAGTGTCATAGCGATACACCATCCTCAGTACAGACATTTATACTACCACCCCTTTGTGCTCGGTTTATAAAAGTATCTGTTTTAATAACTGTTTTGCCACTGCAAGAAGTACTTAAAGTCTGAAGTACCCCACATTAAACTCAGTAATATTAGAAGCAACTGGTCTTTCTAGTTAATTTAATTAGTTATTAAGATCCTGTTCTTCATCCCTTGTTCCGGTAGAAGCCAGGTAGACATTTAACTAATTGTTTCACAGCGCACGTAGCAAGTTACTCGCTGACGTCACACTGCGTGCATCGCTCAGTAGCTCGAGCCAGTCGCTGCTCACGCGGCAGTATTCCGAACAGCGGCTCTGCTGTTCAAAGCTCATAGCGTCAAACCGCCCCTCATCCCTTAACCGCATATCCGAACTACCCGATTAAGCAGTACATTCGGGAGTTCTCCTTTCGAGCGCTTATACGCTCTCGAACCCGTCCACGTTTACACCTCTCACAGCCAAGCTACGAGCAGCCCCCCCCCCAGCTACTCTTATTTCATCCCCTAAAACAATACATTGTAGAGGACACCCTCACGGGTACCCTACAATATCAGAAGGGTCGTGAAGTAATTTTCCACTTAATTCTCTTTCAATTGAAAGAATTGCGAGATTGGAAAGCCTCTTTGTTGCCATTGTTGCTCTGAAATAGGATTTTATTCGTTTCACGACAGAGAAACTGCGCTCAGCAGAAGCAGATGACACAGGAAGAGTCAGCATCAACTTGAAAAATAATAGTAGCTATGGAAAAGCAACTTCCATTTTCAGAAGTTCAGAAAAAGAGAATGAGGAAGTGTTTGGATATTTGCCTCTAAATACATTCTTAGCTTAACTGATTTCAGTCTGTAGCACCTTACGGTCTGTGAAGATTAGATTATACTTTTCACAGAACGTGAGAATATATATATTCAAAATTTAAAAAGTTTTCAATTCTTGGGTTACAGGTATCCATTGCATTGCACACAAAATCATTTTCAGTAAATCTACGCAGTAACTCTTCTACCATGTTGTCTAATATTTCAAAAAGATTTCTTTTACATATTGTCTCTGATAATGTGACATTTTCCTTTCCTTTCTCCGCAGAGACTGGCATTAATAAAACGTAGTCTGAAAAGTTCTTTGGAATACTTGAGACTCTAGATTGCTTATAAACTTTCACGCCTAACGACTGAACAGAGTCACATGTAACCGCCCTTAGTTCCTTAAAATAAAAATCATTTCGTTTTTCTTGCAACGATTTTACAAGACCCCTCCGAAGTTCAAATGTTTTTGTTGTAAGAACATAGAGGCTCCATTGGCAAGCTCGAGAATATCAGAAAAGATTTGTAACACAAACATCACCTTCACTTTACAAAGCTGTTTCAACAAACCTTTTGCTTCTGCTGCCTCTTTCTTGGTAACTGACTTTGAAAAATACTCCAGAGCTGCTTTAACTGAAGCTAAACGTTTCTGAAAATACATTACTCGTCTATATTTACATACCCATAACGTGTCACTTTGAAGAGGTATCTTTAAAACACGTTCTCCTGGATGAAGATCACTCTGTATCTCAACAAACTTTTGGTGTCTTACAGTAGATACAGACTGAAAAGCATAAATTGCTTCCAGTAAACCAAAAGTGTCCCCTACCACGTCTACAAAATGGCTTTGAAACGTCCACCAAAACTAAATTTAAGCGATGTGCATAACAATGCACGTAAACACACGGGTTATTGACCTTTTGTCGCAATAAACGCTGCACACCGTTTATCTTCCCTGACATAACCGCGGCTCCATCGTATGCTTGTCCAATGCACTTACATGGATCGAAATCCACTGAAACAAGGTACTCTAAAGCTGAATTAGCTATACTTTCAGCATTCAGTTGAGACAAATGTATAAAACCAATGAAACGCTCCTCTATAGAATTTTGTCCTACATATCTGACACATACGGACATCTGTTCCTCTTTACTAACAACTCTAACTTCATCCAGGATTAAGGAAACATAACCATTGTTATATTTTTTCGTCTCTCCTCCAATATGTTCAACTATTATATTAGCTGAGATATCAAGAAATTCATTTTGAGAATCTTTAGATGAGTAAATTGCATTCTTTGATAGACTGTTTACTTGTGCATTCACTTTCTAGTTTATTTACATTTAAAATTTCATCAAAATTCCCTTTATTATTAACACTGTCATCATCCGAAACTGTTTGGCGATGACCTCCAAGCCCAATGTCTTGCCGAGCACAAAGTAATGCGACTCGGGCCATTGTTGCCACAGCTGAGCGGTTACGCAATATAACCAGAGGTTTCTCGCTTAGCTTCGAAATCACTGTGCTGCTATGTTCACTTACCAGAAAACTGTTTCACTTTACTATTGAAGATTTATAACATTCACTATCAGCATGCTTTGCACGTTTTTCTCATATCCTTTTCCAATTGCAAAATCCAGATTTACTGAAAACATGTTCAGCATTGCTTGAATCAGATTGAACGAAAAGACGACACAGAAAACAGCATCTTTGTTCTCAGAGTATTCAATAAATGTATACCTATCAAACCATTTACTGTTAAAACTTCTGTTCTTATTGTATAGTAACGTTTGTTTATAATCTGATTTACGTGGTTGACATGGACCATCATAGATCGATGCACTGATATAAAATGGTACTGGTTCGTCTATATTAGAAACAGTTGCACTCACATTTTTGTCACCGAGTTGGGGAGATATCGATGCACTTGTATCGCATGGAGGTTTCTCTACATTGGAAACTTCTGAACTTGCATGTCATAAAGATGGGAAAAGAGTTTAATACTCTTTGTGTAAGCACTACGCATTTTAAAAATATTATATTTATACACGATTTCAATTGTGTGTTTAAATTACATATAATAAAATAAATAAATTTTGAAATTGAAAGAAGAATTAACTTAATTAAATGCATTAGTTTGTTTTATATCAGACAAATTATATCTGTAAATTATCAATTTATTTAGTAACCAAGGAATCTTAAAATAATTATTTCACTAAAACTGCCCCCCCCCCCCGGCCCAGGGCTAGAACCGCCTCTGACTTCAAGCATGTCAAGAAAGGAACAAAGATAGACAGGCCCGCACTTCCTTGTCCTAGGGCCCATGTTCGCTCTCGACAGCCCTGCTAAATATAGGCCTACACATCAAAAGAGTTTTACATAACACTTGTTTGCCATGATGCAGAGCGTATGTGGGATTGTGGGCGAGGTTATCACAAAAGAGACGGCATTCTGACAAATCCTGCAGACTTTATTCATGTGTGAAAAGAAAATTACTCACTGGAAGACATTTGGCCGCCGGCCGGCCCGTTAAACAGGTAAGCTACTGATATCTGTTGTAATCTTGCCATCCTGTGACGTTTCAATAAGGAACATGGCCACCACGGGCGTCAAGCAGAGCTCTTACTCGCCGTGGCATGCCGAAACCACAGATCAAGTTGTCCAGGTCCTCTTGAGGCAGGCGATCCCACTCTTTGACGTCGGCCTCGATGCTCTCTTGGGGGGTTATGGGAAGGCGTGGACGCAGAGCAATAGCACGCTTCAGCATATCCCAGACCTGTTCGATACAGTTCATGTCCGGCGACATTGCAGGCCATTCCATTCGTGCAATCGTGGACTCCTGGAGGAAGTCTTGTACCACCGCTGTTCGATGTGGTAAGTATAGCCTATGCAAAACTTTTTTGATGTGTATAATATCCAAATGCTGCACTACCTGTCAATCCAATACAAGGTTTTCGGCCGCATTCCCTGTATGAGTGTTAATTCTTATCCAATCCCAAAATTGTGTTGTTATTGCTAATATTATTATTGACCGACTACGGTGGCCGAGAGCGCTAACTCTAGTCTCGCTGGCATCGGGAAAGCGTGGCATTGAATTCCAAATCGACCGCCCTGAAAATGGTTTTCGTGGTTTCCCATTTTCACCCCCAGGCAAACGCCGGGACGAGTCCTTTCAACAAATTTACAGACGATTTCCTTCCAAAATCCCCTCTTTAATTAGACCCAAATTAGTGGTCACCTGTCACCATCCCCAGTTGTATCTGCTGACTAAGTATGTTTAGCTACCAGGCACCGTCCTTGTGACGGTAGAGGAAGGATACACCGCAGAGTGATTTCACATCTGTTGATCAGTGCCTTACACTATATTTAGATTACACTGAAGGGGGTCACTGAAAAGACAAAGCCCCACTTCGCATTTGAGATGCGTCAGAGCTCCGTGGGTGAGCCGAGCAGGGAGGATTAACGACTTTAAATATATTATTACTAGCAACCCACCCCGACTTCGCCCAGTATCTTGAACGCTTTACCCAGCGTAAGCTTAAAAGGCGTTTTTTTCCTTCGATTTCAATGAAATAGCCTACGACCTAGGCTATATCCCTTTTCCGTCTCGGCATTATTAATTAATTATATTATCATTAGATAGCATGTGCTACGATTTCTTGTCAGGCATAATTTAAGAATGCGAGGTTCATGAAACACAAATCCTCCTTCCGTTCAATCCAAACTTGACTGTATTCTGCGGAACGAAAGCTGCAACACTGGGGTGATAAAGACACTTATAGTGGGTGATGTGTCGGCCCCGTGGTGTAGGGGTAGCGCGCCTGCCTCTCACCCGGAGGCCCCGGATTCGATTCCCGGCTCCGTCAGGGGTTTTAGAAACTGACGTGAGGGCTGGAACGGGGTGCATTCAGC
Source organism: Meconema thalassinum (assembly GCA_946902985.2). Taxonomy (NCBI): domain Eukaryota; kingdom Metazoa; phylum Arthropoda; class Insecta; order Orthoptera; family Tettigoniidae; genus Meconema; species Meconema thalassinum. Next base: position 880,482,323 of record OX336389.2, on the reverse strand, counting down.
CTCGTGAGGACAATTGAGTAGCTGTCTGAGAGTGAGCCGGCGCCCCGGTCACGAAAACCATGATTACGGTCGAGGGGACCTGATGCACTGAATACGTGTCACCCCAGTATCTGCAGACCAATGGCAGGGCAGCGGCCGCTTGGTAGGCCTATGCCCTTCATGGGCTGTAGTGCCACGGGGTTAGTTTTGGTTAGTTAGTGGGCGATGTATTGAAGATAGAGATATGCTGTCCAGCACTTTTTTTTTGTACAACTTTTCATGCTGAACAATTCTTACAATCATAGTATACAGATATTTTTAGCGGTTTACCCAACGTAAGCTTAAAAAACGTGCGGACGACAGGTCTTTTCTTCGATTTGAATCACTGAAATCGTTACTCAGATTCCTTTGGTCATGAATGAATGTTTTTCTACAAAAAACATTCCTCAAGAAATCCTTTACAGAATGGTGAAAACCGCATCGAAATCCATCCAGTGGTTCCCGAGATTACCCGGAACATCCAAGAATCGGGGACTTTGTTTTATTTTAAACTAGCAACCCGGGTCCGGCTTCGCTCGGAAACTGAAGCATCATTTATATAATTTATGGACGAATCATAATTCATAGCAGAATTCTCTTCATCGGATCACAAACGATGAACATTTCTTCCCTGTGTCATAGGAACTTTCGGGATGACTCCCTTTGTCTTTGTGAATTCTTTCTTTCTCTCTCTCGTATGTATGTATATCCACCCCTTATTATTCCCGTTTTCTAACGGGGTCGGGGATGAGATGCGATGGAAGTCTTCGTGGCGATGGTTTTTACGGCCGGATGCCCTTCCTGACGCCAACCTCGTGAGAGGAGTTAATGAGAGTTGAAGTGAATGAAACTGGGCAAGGATGTGGAAGGAAGTGGCCGTGGCCTGTCAGAAGGTACCGTTCCAGCATTTGCCTGGTGTTGAAAATGGGAAACCACGGAAAACCATTTCAAGGACGGCCGACGGTGGGGCTCGAACCCACGCGTCTACCGAGTCAGCAAAGAGCTTGGCCCCATGACCTAATGCTGCGCTTTAGCCAGCGTAGCCACTACTGTCGGTTTCTTTCTCTCTCTCGTGACAATCGAGAAATTATTTGTTGCTCAGTTTAATCGTTACGTGATAAGCGTATTTTTTTTTTCGATTTCAATGAACTACGACCTATATCCTTTTTCCGTCTCGGCATGATGGGTTTTAAAATCACTGACTGGACTATTAATTATATTATCATGGAGATAGCAAGTGCATCGAATTCTTGTGTGACATAATTTAAGAATGAGTAGGTGCATGAATCACAAATCCCCCTTCCGTCCAATCTGAACTTGACTGTGTATTCTGAGGAACGAAAAGTTCACAGTCGAAGTAGAGAAACGCCGAGTTGCACTTCCAGGGAAACTCAAATCACATCCACTCTTCTCTGAAGTCTTGACTCGACACGGCTTGACAGTGTCTGAGGTGATAGGCCAGCTCGCCAGCCACGTTAACTGTCTCGAAGCTAGTAATTGAATGGAGATTGTTGGGAGAAATGAAACCCTAAAATCACTTATAGTGTGCAATGTATTGAAGATAGAGATATGCTGTCTCGGACGTTTTTGTACAACATTTCATGCTGAACAATTCTTACACTCATACTAATAGTCTAGATATTTTTAATGGTTTGCCCAGCGTAAGCTTAAGAAACGTTAGACGCCAGGTTCTTTTTTCGACTTTTCACTGAAATCGTTACTGCTTGGCTTCCTTTGGTCATGAATACATTATTTTCTACAAATATCATCCTCGATATATCCTTACTGAATGGTGAAAACCGCATCAAAATCTATCCAATGGTTCTCGAGATTACCCGGAACATCCAAGAATCGGGGACTTCGTTTTATTTTAAAAGTAGAGAAGAGATTATTTTTCTCGGGGCTCAGTGGTAGAGGGTTCGCCTCATGCTACCGAGTTCGATTTCCGGCCGAGAAAATCGGCATTCCGTGTCGTACGACATTTGATGATTACAAGACACAGCGTAGGCCTATATGCTAAATTGGTAAAAGTTTTATCCGTATTGACTAATTATAATAGGTAGGCCTATGTATTGGCAAGGCAGATTACACAATACATATTAGACACAAATAATTCAATCCCAGTCACATGTAGCCCACTCGAGTTCTGGTTAGTCCGTTAGTTGGGGGGGGGGGGAATATCTTATACCGGTATATGTATTTAGGGTACCGTACCTATAGGTCTCTGCCGGTTAAGCTCTCACCTCCGAGGTTAAGAATCAAATTCTGGCAGTCAGGATGCTCAAATAAAAGAGACCGTACGGTAGTTGTAGATTTACCGCCAAGATAATAAAAATAAAAAAAACTTTTGTTACCTACAACCACCTCAATTTTAAGGATTGTTAAAAAAGTAAGGAAGGTTGTAGTTTTACGTGACTGTTAATCTTGTGATCATGAGCCACGGGACGTCCATTTTACGTGGCATCCGAAACAAAGTCCATATTTCACTTCGAAAATCTCACATGCATTGACCGGTAATTGAACCCGCTCCACCTTGGTGAGAGACAAACAGCTTGACCACTGCACCATCGCGCCCCAAAGGAATGTTAAACTTCATATTATCATCGACCACACTAGTTATGCCACAGGGTCAGACTATCTCGGAACTCGATAGACGAATGTGCTGGAAATTTACCCTTGAAATGACTTTCCCTGGTTTTCCATTTTAAACTCGAGGCGAACACCGGAATAATACCTTCTAATTGGCCACGGCCACTTCCTTCCAAATCTTTGGTCATTTTCTTCTTTCAGTTCATCTCTAAGTAACTCTTCTGATGAGTTTGTCTTAGAAGGGCATCAGAACATCGTCTCAGAAATTCTTCTGAACCTGTAGAAACCGGAATTATAATGGGTGGATACACATTTTTTATTACATTAGAATTGAGCCGCTATGGCCAGCATTTTAACACTGAATTTAATTTTTGACTAGATCTTGTTCTACCAGACTTGACATCCTCTCAATATTTCACGAGTCCAACGATCAATGCCTTTATTGTGTTTCTGGTGAAGGCCGTCTCAGTCTCCTGGCCTTAGATTGCACTTAAGAATCCTGATAGATTTTATCAATTTGTCGACTCAAATCTTTCGTAGTTTCTTTTTCCTTCTGGAATACTAATTTGCATCAGGGCTTTCTCACATTATTGGAACTATCTCCATTTAGTTGTCTTCGAAATTCTAGATTTTCTTAGTCGGTCATCAATCATACGGAAGATGTGCCCATAGAACAGCAATTATTTCCTTTTGATAGACGACATTATTGGTTCTATCTATGTGTATAGTTGTTCACTGAATATCAATCATACCTGCCCACCAACCCATCTATTGCCTAAAATCTTCCGTAATATCCTTCGATTTAATAATTTATTATTATTCCTTTTATCAAAGGGTTGGTAGCTGAATTACTTCGGACCTGGAAGACTAATCAATTAGGTAATAAACTAACAACCCGCCCCGGCTTCGCCCGGGAACAGTTATGGATGCATTACGTGATAAGCGCTTTTTTATGTCAATGAACCTATATCCGTTTTATGTCTCGGCATGATGGTTTAAAATCACTGACTGGACTATATTATCATGGAGATGCAAGTGCAACGAATTCTTGTCAGACGTAATTTAAGAATGGCGAGGTGCATGAAACTCAAATCCCCCTTCCATCAAATCTAAACTTGACAGTGTATTTTGCGGAACGAAAAGTTCACAGGCAAAATGAAGAAAAGCCGAGTTGCACTTCCAGGGAAGCTCCAAACACAACCACTCTTAATACAACACAACTCGACAGTTTGCTGCTGGCTGTATCTGGGGTAATAGGCTCGCCCGCTAGTTAGGCTGTAACTAGGGTGATAGGCTCGCCCCTAGCTAGTTCGTAAATTGTCACGTCAGAAATTGAATGGAGATTGTTGGAAGAAATGAAAAAGTAAGAACTCTCACAGTGGGTGATGTATTGATAGAGATTAGCTCTACCATATTTTTTTTTGTAGAACTTTCCATGCTGGACAATTCATACACTCATAGTATATTGATATTTTTAACGGTTTGCTCAGCGTAAGCTTAAAAATCACACGGACGCCAGGTATTTTTTGACATTTTCACTGAAATCGTTACTGCTTGGCTTCCTTCGATCATAAATAAATAATTTTCTACGGAAACCTTCCACCAGATATCCTTTACAGAATGGTGAAAACCGCATCAAAATCCGTCCAGTGGTTCTGGAGATTGCCAGACAAATAAAAAAATGGGGGACTTTCTTTTATACTAAGTAGAGATTATCTTTTAGGAAGGGCAGATAAAGTCACTGTCTCCCCCCTTTATATGACAACCATTATCAAATTACAGTATAATTTGGGTTTTGTGAGGGGTTAACGAAAATAAAACACACATGAGGTTAATTGCCGGTGAAGGATTGAAGAAACAAGACTAGAGAAAACCATAATCAGGATGGCTGCTGTCAGCACCGTGATTCGAAATGCAGTCACGAATTTCTGGGATTGTACCCAAATTAAGGCCACAGCAGGCTCCTACCAAAATCCTAGACTCAATTAAAAATTCACACTCTAGAACAGCCATCATACAGGTTATCAGAAACACCCCAAGTCCCTACAATGAATCAACAACTCAAGAAATATATCTAAAGGAGCAACGGATTTATTTCGCACCAATAGATTGTCATCACTATGGTAGATCAGTACAAGAATAAAACTCCAGAGCGTACATGATTACTTTCATAAAACTATATTATTGCCATCATGTTTGCATTCCCATTGCAGTGCGATGTGCTGACATCTGGCGAATATATTGTGACATACGATTATTTTCAACATTTTAAAGGGCTGTTTGTGGAAAACCAGGATATTAAATCCTCCGAATAGAAAATCAGCCCTTTCTATTACCTAAAAATTGTAAGTGTCCAGGGATAAAGAGGTCTTATGGTAACCCTTTTACATTTAAATGAAAACTGAAATCAATTTCAATATGGTCCCGTATTCACTGCGTTGGCCGCTTACATGACAAAGAAAGTAGTATAAATTGAAATCGATGGGAACTTGTCATGGTGGTCAACCTGCAGTTATGTTGGCTACCTAATATTGAAAAGCCAATACAAAATTTGAACTGCAGAGTGCACATTATCGCTTCTGTTGAAGGCTTGGTGACTTTACACATTATTAGTTGGTAGCACTGCTAAAATTGAAAATTGGCTGTACCACATCAGGGTGACCGCTGGTTACCTAAAATTATTTTCCCGTGTTAAATTTAACCTTTTATTAACACATGTAGTTTTAAAAGGATGCCATTTATGTTTATTTTCAAAAAATAAAACAAAGTGTATGTACGGTAAATACTTTTATTTATTATAGCACGTAAAATACATAACACATAGTCTCTTACGACAATGTATATCTATCACAAATTAAATACCTTACATGTTTCATTGATCACATTTCAAAATAATCACAATTATTTAGGTATAAAACTCTGCCATAGCCGGTCCCAAGCCCGGTTGAGAAAGGAGGAGGGTGAATGGCTGGTTATTGGGCCTCGGTGGGGACACCAATGCTGAGTAGGTGTCTCTGGTAAATACTGAGAAATGCCCTAGTTGGTAGGCTCTGCCTAGCAATGCAACCAGCAAATCCCAGCCCGTAAGGGAGGGGTGAGGGCGAGTTTCCGGCGCCTTAAAACGGGATATTCTCAGATAAGGGGGAACAACCCTGACAGAAAAGTCCAGCAGGCACAGATGCCGTGAGGAGGCAGCCCCTCCACTGTGCTAGCTCGCGTAGGGGTGATTACCCACGTCGGGTGAAGCTTTTCAAATTCGGAGAACAAACGGAAGAGCCGGGCGGATAAAAATGATACGACCCAGCGAGAAAAGGACAATGAAATGGGCTACATGGAATCTAACTTCTCTGATAGGAAAGGAAGTAGAAATAATAAATGAAATGCAGAAATATAAAATTCCTCTGCTGGGGATTAGTGAAACAAAGAAGAAGGGTAGTGGACAAATGGCAATGGAAAAAGGATATACCTTGTGGTATTCCGGTGTGGATAGAGATCAAAGAACCAAAGAGGGAGTGGGAGTCATACTAATTCCTACATTCAACAACCAAGTAAGGTACTGGGAAGCAGTAAATTCCAGGATAATCAGAATGGACCTCAGCTTACAAGAGGACATCTCGATCATCCAGATATATGCACCCACAGAAGACAGAGGTGAAGCAGAGAAAGATGACTTCTACCAAGCCTTGCAGACAACAATTAACAGAGCTCAGGATGGGAATAAACATGTCGTTGTCATGGGAGATTGGAATGCACGGATAGGTAATGAGTTTGAGGAAGGATATGGATGTGTTGGCAAATATGAGGCAGAAGCAGTTAAGAATCGTAATGGAGACCGAATGATTGAGTTTTGCGTAGATAATCTTTTACTAATTGGAAACACTTTCTTTCCCCATAAGAAATGTCATCAGATGACATACGTAGCTGGACGAGATGTAACGAGTGCTATAGACTATTTTACATACACAGAGAGAGCAAGATATGCAATCGATGATGTACGAGTTTTTAGAAGTGCGGAGATGAGTACTGAACATCACCTATTAGTCATGACTACGCACTTCCGGACACCAAAGCCACAGAGACCCAGAAAGTACTCCAAGTTAAACATAGACCAAATTAATAATGAAGAAAAGAAGAAGAGATATAGAGACGAGTTGGATCAGAGGCTGCAGGCAGCCAGAGGGAATACGGACATGAATTCAGCCGAACAAGTCTGGGAAGTACTAAGAGACATCATCAAGAAAACAGCACAAGACATATGTGGGATGAAGACAGTAGGAGGCTATCAGAAGAGAACTAGATGGTGGAATGAAGTGGTGCAGGAGGCAGTAAAGGAGAAGAAAGAAGCATGGAAGAAATATGTACAAAGCAAGAGGAGGGATGACTGGGAGAAATATGTGGAAGCTAGAAATGTATCGAAACAAATTGTCAGGCAAGCGAAAGAGGATAGTTGGAAAGAATTTGGAGATGAAACAGAGAAAAATTTCCATGAAAATAAAAGAAGGTTCTGGACATTTGTCAAAGGACTTAGAGAAAAATATGGGAAGAAAGTAAGAAGTATACAAAACAAAGACGGCATACTTAAAACCAAAGTAGAAGAAGTACTGGAAACTTGGAGAGATTACTATGCAGAGGTGTTCGAAACTGAGAGGGATGAGATAGAGCAAGAGCAACAACTACAATCAGAAGAGATGGAGGATGAAGAAGAAGAAGTAATCAGTAGGTATGAAATTGACGAAGCGATAACCAAGATGAAGAATGGTAAAGCATCGGGTCCGGATGATATAGCTCCTGAATTGATTAAGAAAGGAAGTGATGAATTAAAAGAATGGTTGAAAATTTTGTTTAACATTTGCTGGAAGGAAGAAACGATACCTGAGGAATGGACAAACAACATCATCATCCCAATCCATAAGAAAGGAAGTACAACAGATTGTCGGAACTATCGAGCCATTTGCTTATCATCAGTTGTATTGAAGCTATACACGAGAATTGTAGAGAAAAGATTACGAAGACAGGTGGAGCCAGAGCTACAAGAAGAACAAGCAGCATTCCGCCCACTTCGGCAAACTCAAGATCAGATTAGTTGTCTTCGACACCTTATAGAGAGAATAAACAACAGAGGGAAGGAAGCATATCTGGCATTCCTAGACATAACAGCTGCGTTTGATTCTATACCTAAAGAGGAAATATGGAAAGCACTGGAAATTTTACCGATAGGAAGAAAGTTGATCAGAGTAATTCAAAGTGTGTATAAGGTGGTCAAGGGATTAGTGAGATTGGATGGACATGAGAGGAGTGAAACAAGGTGACAGCCTGAGTCTACTCCTCTTCATTATATTCATGAATCAAGTGATCAGTCAATGCAGAGCTAGGACAAGGCTCTTCTTCGCGGCTCTGGCGTGTTGTTATTACACTCAACTTATATGGAAGAAGGTATAAACACCCGAGCCATATTTCTTTCTCGCAAAGCTAATTTTTACGACTTGGGATATCCTGAAAGGCGAACATCCGAAAAGAAGAAATGGCAGAACGGTCAAATTACGGTATTTAATTTTTAATCTTAACGGTAATTAATCATGTCTGTCTGTTAGGTAGTCAGCCCGAAGGCTGGTTGGATCCTCATGTATGCAAGATTAATTAATACTGCCAACGATGCATTATTATTATGCCCAATCCTACGTCAAGACATTTATTTATCATCCTGCCAAATTTTTCCCCTGTTTATTCTTTGCAATTTAAATTCCCTGAGTTTTCCAGAAAGCAGCCACCCTGCACTTGCTCAGCTCTTCACAAAAACAAATCACACAAATATTTATCCTTAAAACAGACCAAAAAAAGAAACATACTGCAAACTAAATCCCCAAGTTATCACATATTTTTATAAATATTCTGCAGAGCTAGATCATTTGTGGATCAATTAACATTACCTAATATAATTATCTTTGATTAAATGTTTTACAGGCAGTCAACATTATATTTAATAAGTTGAAATATGTCGTTCATTATGTAACTCTGGCAGCAAATATACAGTTCACGCCACGGTTTTTGGCTGGCGAGTCCTGATTGCAGTCTGCGGGCCTCACGCATGTGAAATTGATACGCGAGTTTTCAGTTGCGTGGAAAGAAACTCATGCATCAATTGCAAATGCCCAAGGCTCGCCATCTGTCCTCTGAATGACTGTGCAATCAGGACTCACCGGCCAAAAATCGTGGCGTGAACTGTGCATATATGTAGATAGATATTGATATTATTAGTTCCTTTTGAATTTATGTTAGGTCAAATAAAACAACTTAATCTATTAACTGCTAAATGCTATACAATCAATTGAGTCAGGTTTCCAAACAGACAACCTTCAAATTCCAGTGCATATTGTCCTATCCTACATAACCTCCAAATCAGTCTATGGAATGACCTAACTCGTATCATTCCTGCATAGGTTCCGAATTCTTGTTTGAATCCCATGACCCTCTTGCAAATGGATTATGAGAAGGAAGGAGAAACAATCACATTTAAACCCCAGGTGTTTGATAATTGAAAAAGTAATATTTATTTTGCATTACACAATGTAGTACAAGAAATACAATTACTGCATATTATAAAAAGAACCACACAACTGAAACTGCATTCTTGCCCAGGTCTGTTCCATGCAACTTGCTGTTCAACTGGATCTAGTGGACAGATCTGTAAGAATACAAACAACAAGCTATTAATATAAAACATGTGGAATGTAACTTATAAGGCACTAAACATGTAAGAAAATACACTGTAAATGACCATAGAGGACCATGGCTATTAGGTCGTTGATTTTACAAAGAGTGTACAAACCATATAGATGGAGGGTAGAAAGCACAACACAAACTAACAACTTCCAGATTTGGGTTCCGTTACTCTACCTCTGAGCTTATGTGGAGACAGTTTTGTTTTTTTATGCATTAGCACGTCCAACATAATTGCTCGGAGGCAGGGCTAAGGAGGTTAGAGCTGGATGTCACAGGTTGTGTCCCACATGTTTTGTACGTTGTAACTTTTAGCGTCCACCTATGTGGTTTGTAGACCCACACTCTGTACAACACACAACCTAATAATAGTTGAAATTTCCTTGCTTGTTTGATGTGTCATCTTTTACAAAATACCTGATATAATGGTATTTGGGCCTTTATCATATAAAATCAGAGAGAAAAACATAACAGAAAGTTCTGATGCACATAACAAGACTTCAACACACAGTGCAATAGTAAAAGAAGTAATAACGGTGGGCACAGAAGGTAGAGTATATTGAAAGGCAAGTCGTTTGTCCCTGACGCATAGAATTACATGGCATCCTTGAAACATGAGTCAACTTCTATGATTTCAAGAGTAGCTGGTAACAGTTGAGGAGAAGAGAACCCCTGAAAAAATTTACTAAACTACTGATTCAAATTAGATTTCCCTTATATATCATGAAATAGAGTAAGATTCCAGCTGTGCTGGCCCTTATCAACGTGAATTATGCACAAGTGCAGTAACGCCAACCCCATGCATACGTTACTAATTGTTTTTGTAAAAGTTACATTTGCCTAGACCAATAATTATTAGGTGGTGGCCCTATGTTAGTCACATATGCTCCCCTTAGTCTTTGTCCCAGGCGACAAGAAGTGGAACTACCTGTGACGCAAGGAGCTATTAATGAAATCACAGAAGCGGAAGTTAGAAAAGCCATCTCCAAAATGAAGAATCATAAAGCAACACGAAAGAACGAAGGGTAAAGTTTATAAAACTGCCGTAAGACCAAAAACATGGGCTACTACCAAGGCACATGAGCAAAAGCTACATACCACTGAAATGCATATGTCACGTTGGGCAGGTGGAGTTACTCTCAAAGATAAAATCCGTAATGAACATGTGCGAGGCAGTTTCAAAGTAGCGCCTATAACTGAGTCCAGGCTAAGGTGGTATGGCCATGTTATGCGAAGACAGGAAAATCATGTAGCGAAGAAGTGCCTTTCCATGGCTACACAAAAGAGAGGGTGCGGCAGACCTCAAACAACATGGATGACGAATGTCCATAGGGACACGAGAGTATTGTGCCTATCTGCTGCTGATGCTTTACAACGAAATGACTGGCGCCTCATGATTAAGAAAGCCGACCCCGCGTAACGGGAAAAGGCGAGGAAGAAGAAGAGTGGAAATAGTCTCTCTAGACCAGTGGATCTGAACCGGTGGTCCGCGGGAGAAAAGGGTCCACCAGCACATATAAAAAAGTGGCCAAAAAATGGGGATTTCAAAAAAGATGTCCGTTGAATGAGAATCGTCCGAATGTATTTGCGGCGATGACTATCAGATTTTGAATTGAAATATCTTTAAAATAAAAGTTATTGAGAAGAGTTACAACTGATAAGGTGTATTGGGTGAAGGGGTGGTCCGTACATGATTCAATTTCAGGCTGAGTGGTCCGCACACTTCTAAGGGTTCAGAACCACTGCTCTAGACCAAGAATTACTAAATAGCTCACGCGCTTGATGATCATGGCAGTAGTCGTTTAATCAGCAAGAGGTAAACATCCATATTGACGTAATTTAACATATATTTCCATTGCACTAGTGGTAATTTCAATCGTAACCGTTCCCTAGAAAGGTATGAAAATGACGCAATACGAGGCAGTACAACCCATGCGCATCTTCTTCCCCGCCCTGTGCAATCAGTAAATTTCGTCCATACAGTCGTCTAACCTAGTAGCGACCAATGGTTTTACCCCACCCAACTTTAGTACAAAGAGGAATTTTCGTCTAACCCGGCAACAGGGCGGTATGGTGAAGTTGGCAGTATTGCCTGACTCAAGCCTTATCCAACATGGCAACCTGTTATACAGTCAGTTTATTACTGCAGAGTTAAAATGTTCATACCTTCCTGATTGAAGTGTGAATGTGGTGTTTCCTAAAAACAGTTAGCCTTTGTTATGGTTAAAGGTAACAGTTCAAGAGTGGTGAACGAGCTACAAAACTACTTAAATTAGCCAAAATACCCTTTGTAATAAAACAATAATAATGTTAATGATTTACGTGCCTTTCAACTACCCTGGCTTTCAGAAACGCAGGGATGCCGGAATTTTGCCCCGAAGGGTATCTTTAACGTGCCAGTAAATCTACTGACATGGCTCCCTCGTATTTGCGCACCCTCGAATGCCAAATGACTGTGCCAGGATACGAATTGCAACCTAGGGCCCAGCAAGCGAGAACGTTACCCCTGAGCCAAGCAGCCAGTTCCTTTTTGTAATAAACGAAATTTATTAATCTCATGTAAGGTAACTGTACCGGTTTTCGTCACTGAGCCAGTCGTCGTCACTCTCGTATATAAGTATAAATAATAAGCATGTCAACGGGTCTTTCTCAACGCACGAAGTCTTACGAGATTCGTCACACCTTCGTTGCCGATAAGGAACAACTTTGTGAAATCATGCGTGCGATGTAATAGGCGATTCCCAGCATCAAACATCTTGTGTGAGTTGAGCTGTCTTGATGCGGCATATTGCTTCTCGCATGTGCTAACCAGGCACACCAGTTAATTATGTGCGTACGTGTTACATTCCGACATTTTAAAATGTTACAAGTGTGTGATATAGTGGGTAATTGTTTCTGTAACATAATGCGATTTGCTATTTCGTGCTCACGTTCCTAGTTTGGTTAGAAATGCTGGCGACGTACACTAGATTTAAAAACACGCACTTTACCAAAGCCCGTCATTTGTGACGAAAATTGGCACATTGTCATATCTCCTTGTAAGATCTAACTAACAGCGGCAATATACTTATAATGTAGTTCTGAAGTGTCCGGCATTAATTAAATTGTCGTTTGATCATCGTGTCCAATAGTCGTCATAGCTGACGATCTTTAGAGAACATGCGTGACTAACACTAGTGCACGATATTGTTAAATTTTGCGTTAACGTTTTAGAACCAATAAACATTTACAGTGTGCTGATATTATGTAGATCTGTCTCTGTGACGGCCGTAGGCCTACGCTGGTGTGGTGGCTCAGCGGTAACGTTCTCGCCTGATGTTGCAAGATCGAATCCTGGTGCAGTCATCTGGAATTTGAGGGTGCACAAATGCGAGGGAGCCGTGTCAGAAGATTTACTGGCACGTTATAGATCACCCTTCGGGGCAAAATTCCGGTACCCGGGGTCTCTTAAAGCCGCAGTAGTTGGGGACGTAAAACAACATTATTATTATCATCATCAGTAGGTCTAGGCCTAGGGTTTTTAGGTGAGCTAAAAGGGATTCTTTTCAAGTTGAGATGAAAAATATATTCTAAGACTAAATATTTGCTTTCAAGTAATATCTCGAAACGCACATTTCTCAATTAGCCTACGATATTCAGCAAATGGAAGCTGCTACTAAGGTCATTGAGGAGGACGGCATGAGTATCACAACGGCCGCGGAGAGGAATGGTGTTCCGAGAAAAACCCCTTTCGGACAAAATTAAAAGAAAAACCAGAGAGAGGAAGATGGGGCCAAGTTCCTTATTAACAAAGGGTAATAATTCAATGGGTTATCTCACTAGGAAAAGCGGGGTTCCCGGTAACAAAGGACAATTTGCAAAATAGCGTCCAGCGCTTCACAAAAGGATTGAAAAGGTTCTCTCCTTTCAAAGATCGGCGGCCAGGGAGGAAAAGGTGTGCATCTTTCCTAAAAAGAAATCCAAGCCTGTCTTTACGAATCCCTCAAAATTTGACAGTAAACCATGCTGCAATATTACAGAACATCAAATTAAAACCTACTGTTATTTGGTGGAAAACGGCTTACAATCTATCTTGTCAGACCCTCGGAGATTGTTCAACACAGACGTTATGTTACACCAGGGTCTAGTCTCACGTTTTATGTGACTATGCATAACAGCCCGGAAAATGACCATTCGCGCTTGAACACCGACCGGGGAAGCCTACATCAATACACGTTCTTGTGGTTATATTGTTCGAATTTCAATTATCATTAATATTGCACTTTAAATTAATACAAAAATAACTTATAATAAATGTGTTTAGAGCAGAATTACGATATTTTCATGCCCGTATGTCTTCTACGCACCATTCCCGCTTCCCAATGCCGTCTTTTTTTTTTTTTTTTTAATATTTCATTTTTTTTATTAAAAAAACTATTACTGGTACTGTTTTGTGTTTTTTGTTAAACAAAAATTACAATTGTCAATACAGACCAAAAAATGGAAAAATTTTCCCAATTCTGGTATTGTTTTTTCATAAACGTTAGCCTCCAAGTCGATAAATCGGTGTCTTCCGCAACAATTGATGGTAATGCATTATAAACAGCAGACAAGGAAAACTAACAATGTGACGGCTATTGGTGCAAACGGGTGACAAATATAGGAAAAATCCAAAGACATAATGCCGAGGACTAGGGCAAAAACTTTTTTAAAAAATACGTAATTTTCAAAAAAAGAATATTTTCTATATTGAGAGTTTCCTAGTGTTTGAGTAGAGTTTGAGGTTGGGTACAGTGCTTTTGTTGATTAAATTTACCAAAATGTATAAGGTGTATATATTTTCTTGACTAAATCTGTCTTAACATGACTACCATTGGTGCATTAGGGAATAACCCATCTCATTTGGGTACAATCGTGTTGACCGACTGTAAAGCACCAAACTTTCATTTACTAATGCAACACTGAAAAATGGCTTCAAAAACCATAAACTTTTGTAATAAATAATAATAGTGGAAATGCTGTGGTAATAGATGTTTTCTCCTCCACTGACTATAACCCATCCTTCATCCCCTTTTTTGATCAAAACTTATATAGTAAAATTCCAGTTGTGACTGAATTATGGGACAAATGCAATATAGCCAACCCCACGCATACGGTACCTTCGCAGTGCTAATGGCAGGATTTAGATCCAAGTCTGTAGCTTTTACAATGCGCATGAGCTAGGAAGTTACACTCTCTCTCAGATAGGATGAGAAGATACAAACACAAAACAAACTTATGTTTTTGGTGTGGAGAGCTGAGATATTTATGTTGCGAGAGCAGAATATAAGAGAGTCGCCATCTGATTACGGAAAAAGACTACGAGGGTGTTATTGCGTTATTTCAGCAGTGCCAACATTATCGTTTAGTGCCGGTTTTGCTGCTAAGTTCAAAAGCAGTGAACGTCGAATAAGGCTTTACATACAGCCACAAACCTAACCTGGGGCATATGCACAGCAGCTCGAGCCGAGCCCAAGCACATCACTATCTATAACCCACCCGCCATCCCAAATTATAACATGACTTATATAGTAAAAATTCCAGCTGTTTCTGCCATTATCAGGGTTACAACAGTATTGCCAACCCCATGCATACGGTACTAATTGTATAGTTGGTCTTCCGTCCAGATGAATGTTCTGTCAACCGTGCCCAGCTGGCTTCTTGCGACCATTCTAACCTTTGTTTAGTCCAATCCAATGGTTTTTGACAATGGTTACAGTTTAACGTGTCCAGAACAATTGTTACAGCCTAATGCGCCCAGATTCTAGCTTCCAGCCGCAGACGAATGGATTTTGCCTAGTGGTGGTGTATTTTATATCTTCTGTAGGCAGTTTGTATATTCTGGGGAGACATGTGCACGAATCATCGCACAAACACAGATTGTGGCTGTCTCCACATTACAGATCCAGTTTGAAAGGGTTATATGCACAAACTATACAGCAGTGCATAGAAAACACAGCACGAACCTGTACCGCCTAGCACAATGCTCGAACACAACCTTCTTGAGGTTTCTGGGCTCATAAGAGCATGCCGATAGGCGCGCACAAAAGTTAGAACTCTGACGCCATCTGTTCGAGCAGCTCGAGCCGAGCTCAAGCACATCACTATCTATAACCCACCCGCCATCCCAAATTATAACATGACTTATATAGTAAAAATTCCAGCTGTTTCAGCCATTATCAGGGTTACAACAGTATTGCCAACCCCATGCATACGGTACTAATTGTATAGTTGGTCTTCCGTCCAGATGAATGTTCTGTCAACCGTGCCCAGCTAGCTTCTTGCGACCATTCTAACCTTTGTTTAGTCCAATCCAATGGTTTTTGACAATGGTTACAGTCTAACGTGTCCAGAACAATTGTTACAGCCTAATGCGCCCAGATTCTAGCTTCCAGCCGCAGACGATGGGTTTTGCCTAGTGGTGGTGTATTTTATATCTTACATGTTGGGCACACTGCCGAAACATCAATGTCTCGTCATGTGTTGCTCAGCTGGAGTGAGCAACATGGCTGCCATAGTTTAAATTTAACGAGAATGAAACATATATAATTACGTAATTTAGCACATATTTCCAGTATATTAGTCATAATGAATGGCAATTTCAATAGGTATTGTCCCCTGGAAACCCTGAAAAGGTAGGAAAATCATATATTATCATTCACCATCTAACTGAAACTGTTCAAGTCAGGTTACTGTGTCCTGCACTACAAATCAAACTATTTATTGAGTGTTGCTAACAAAATGACTAAAGGCTGATAATTGAAATGCACCACCAAAATCATCTTTTTTTTTTTTCAGGTTATAATTCAGGATGTCTCAATAATTGGGAATATAGGCCTATTGTGTTGACAGACTAAAAATTCGCAATATCAATACTGCCAACCGGACACTAACAATTTGGGGCGTGATGCTGCAGTGATCAATTGCCTCTCAGCAAGGCAATTCCCGGGCTATTCGCAAATGTTATATTGTATCTTAACAAGTAAAACACTTTACTGGTGAATTTTGCATATGCCCATCGTCAGTACGGTACCTCGGCTTAATAACATACGCTGTATACACAAGGAATGAGGCAAAAATTAAGGTTTGATAAAACGAACATTAAAAAAAATCCCTTTGGAAAAGTGAATAAAATAACGGCAAATTGTATTCATAAATAAAACTTACAGGCTGTTTCGTATAGATCTTCTCCTCTGAAACTCTAGTTAGTTGGTTATTGAGGTTTCAATGGACTGAACTACGATATCATCTGCCCTCTCAACTCTTACCTCGGCTCTTCTGCGTCCGTCTGAAAAGAAAGGAAATATTGTAAACACACTCCCTAATGAATAAAATAAGCGTTCAGTACATGTTGGAAAGCATAACTCTTACTTACTTTTGATTATAAAATTATAAATAATATTCAACTCCAGCCTTCATTTCCTTCCGCAATGGCGGTCCGACCAAGGAGCATATAATAAGAGAGACGACACTCAATGCTAATTTTCTGGACGCTTATATTGGCTAGAATTTCGTAGAATTTCAGGTCCACGTGGCAATGCGATGTACTTTTAACAACAAGTTTCTTCATCAACAGATTTGGCATTCGTTTGTTTTCTCGTGTTTTCTCGTGAGAAACGGGAAAATACAAATGTCACCAACTAATGTTTACGGAAAATGACAATTCTGTTTCTGTTGTAAACGTCTATATTAACATAAAATCTCGCGAATCTCGCCGACCATCGGCCAACATTTTAAGATAACTTAATTATGACAGGAAACATAAGGTTCTACTTGTCATGTGTGTGTGTGTTTAATAACAGTTTTTGTTACTCGTGAGCTTTACTGTTTAATTCCGGTGCAGTATTCTTAATTGAATATAATATTTAGCTAGATTAAAGCCTCCGTGGCTCAGGCGGCAGCACGCCGGCCTCTCACCGCTGGGTCCGTGGTTCAAATCCCGGTCACTCCATGTGAGATCTGTGCTGGACAAAACGGAGGCAGACGGGTTTTTCTCCGAGTACTCCAGTTTTCCCCGTCAACATTTCATTCCAGCAACACTCTCCACTATCATTTCATTTCATCTGTCATTCATTTAATCATTGCCCCAGAGGAGTGCGTCAGGCCTCGGCAGCCGGCACAGTCCATATCCTCGCCGCTAGATGGGGGCTTCATTCATTCCATTCCTGACCCGGTCGGAGACTGGAAACAGGCTGTGGATTTTCATTTCATTTAGCTAGATTATGTATTAGAATCCTCAGGTAATGTAGCCTACTGTGAGAGCCCAACTTAACCTATATGAATGGAACGCTTTTTTATTTATTTAATCGCCTATTTAGGCTACATAGGTCCCAGTGAGACAGAACCCGTATTAGGGACAATCAGGTAGCATAGATACAGATTGAAATACACCAGTATATCTTTGGTAATATGATATTGTGTTGATAGTGATTAACTTTACAGACGTAATTGGTATGCATTGCTTAAGGCTACATAATATTGAGCATAGGCTATTAATTCCTTAAAAGGAAAGCTCTAGCTTTCTTCGTGATTTTTTGATTTCATTGAAAACCTTTCCTTTATGCATAATGGTAGAGAGTTATACCGGTATCCCTTTATTATAGAGGGGATATCCAAAGATAGATTTTATTGCACGTTTCTGGAGTATCTAAAGTTCTTTTATCAGCTCCTGCGTGGCTTAACAGTAGCGTTTTCCCCTGCTTTTCCCAAGGTTGCAGGATCGAATCCCGACGCAGTCAACTGGCATTTGAGGGTGCGCAAATGCGAGGGAGCCGTGTCGGTAGATTTACTGGCACGTTAAAGCTCCCATTCGCGTTGGAATTCCGGCACCCC
The DNA here is from genome assembly GCA_946902985.2 of Meconema thalassinum. NCBI lineage: Eukaryota > Metazoa > Arthropoda > Insecta > Orthoptera > Tettigoniidae > Meconema > Meconema thalassinum. Next base: position 880,464,149 of record OX336389.2, on the reverse strand, counting down.
GGCGTTTCTAAAAGCCAGGGATGTAAAACCAATAACATTATTATTATCTTACAACACCTCCATATGAAATTCATGTACAGTAGATGTGAATCTATCAGATCAAATTAGCCTATATGCCGGCTCCGTGGTGTTGGGGTAGCGCGCCTGCCTCTCGCCCGGAGGCCCCGGGTTTGATTCCCAGCTCCATCAGGGATTTTAGAAACTGACGTGAGGGCTGGAACGGGGTGCACTCAGCCTCGTGAGGACAATGGAGTAGCTGTCTGACTGTGAGGCAGCGCCCCGATCACGAAAACCAAGATTAACGGCCGAGGGGACCCGATGCACTGATCACGCGTCACCCCTAATTATCTGGGCAGTAGTCGCTTGGTAGGCCTAGGCCCTTCATGGGCTGTAGTGCCAGGGGTTATTATAAAGTAGCCTATATAAGTTTATATTACAGTAATTCTGAATAAAAGTAGAACGCGGCTTATACACTTGCCTCAGACATGAATGTGACTTTAACATACCTTGTGTCCTTGTTTCAATTTTTGGGTGATATTACGTATTGAAATTAGGAACCCTGGTCACTACTGCACCTCATATATGTGCTAAAGTACGTAATTTATTACTCTTTTAAAACGGCTGCCATGTTCCAACAGCGCTTGCATCTCTTCCAACTGCCTCAACACAAACGAAACTTAAACATCTCCTAAAGAATACAATCTTAATTCTAAGAGACAGACAATCCAATTGATTGAACCCCAGTCTGCCTACGCTAAGAGCGTAATCTAAAACCCATCAGGAAAACGTCCCCATTAGACCAATAGCCTCAGAGTGAATTTTAGGAGCAGTCCCATTTATAAAGTTTCCCAATTTGTGCAGAGTTTCCTCAACACACATTACAAATTAAAAACTAACAGCTCTTTTAGGAACTCGATCCATTTCTGTGAAACGACTAGTAACCTAATAATCGAAGAATCTTACACAATGCACACAATAGATATTAAATAAATGTATACAAACATACCTGTATCCCCCTCCATTAAAATTATAGAAAAAAAACATCCACAGTTGAAATTAACAAATTTATCCACTTACTTAAATTTACCCTACATAATAATCATTTTAAGTTCAACTAAAAAAAATGTGCATTTTAGTCAATATGTATATGGACATTATAAAATGCAAAGCGATTGTTTCCGCCCAGTCAATACTGTTATTCAAATTGAGTAAATTAATCATTCGTCATGATAGAAAGGTACATGTTTCGACACCTAGCAAATCATTGGTGTCATCAGCCATGAATTGAGCAGCACTAAATACATTACACATGTAGAATTTGGTTGTGACACAGAAACATGAATGAACACACATAAAAAAGAAGAAGTATATCATGCATATAAAAAACATTAAAAATTCCTAAAACATTTTGTTAATAAAACACTTTTAAAAAACCTCCAACGGGTTTAATCAGTCTATCTTGAATCAGTCCAATGTAATTCTTGATGTTGATTGTGGCGTAGTATATTACACTTGATGCTTAAAAGAATACATTTTTAGTCATAGTATGAACTAATGGACACATACGATGTAGTTAATGACCCATGCGGTACACTCCCGACCAGCACAGCACGGCTCTGTGACACCTTGCCGCATTGATACTTGGGATTTGACACCCTTCCTGGACTCATTGATGTCAATGGAATGCCCGCTTCTAAATTGGATTACTATGAGCCAGTTCATAATGTTACGTCTCAATATAAAGTGTGTACTCCTTATGTAATCATACTAATATATAAAAATGAGATGGTGTGTGTCTGTTACTCAATCACGCAAGAACCACTGGTCCGATTTAAATGAAATTTTACATGGATGTAGCTGATTTACCAGGTTTACATATAGGCTACCTTTGATTTCGATATTTTGCACTATTTAAAAATGGCGACTATTTTCGTATTTCCTTTTCAAATAAAAAGAGAGCGCTAAGAAATAGCAAACTTTTGATGGCATATACGAGCTTTAACATTTAATTTTCTATCCTAAAGGTCCTTATCACTTTTCGTGTATCTCCAACGGTTAGCTAGTGAAACCTAAATATGTGCTATAAAACACGGTCAATGCCGAGCGATGTTAGTCTATGTTAGTCTCTACATGAACTGTTTTATTTATAGAGGTAGTTTGTGGGCTCTGAAACGAGACGTGATTTTGAGTCTAATTTTATACTCTTTGTGCCGGTTATTGTATGTGAGTATTTGGATCTTTACGCTGTTTCACAATGTTATAGTGCTTTCTACTTTGCACGGTACACTTCTTTTCTTTTTATAGATTTGTGTTTTTTTTTTTACTGAATATTTCTGTTGGCCAATATTGATCTGCTTTTTGTGATTTTTTCCATGATCAGAAACCCAAATTCACAGACGAATGTGTCGAAGCCTACCGACTGTCACATTAGTTCATTTAGTGCTCATATTAATCTTACTGCAGAACTGGGCAAACTTATTTCAATAAAGTTGGTATTTTGCCTTTCACGGTCAATGAAACCCCGCACAAAATACGGCATAAACCTAGAAAAGTTCCTGAGTTTTAATTGCTTGGCCCTGAAATTCAATATACAATCATTTTGGGAGCCTTTATTGACGTCCGAAACGGGGGAGGAGCTTACGGTCAGCTGTTTGCAATATGGCGGCGAGATAGTGACGTGAAGTAATTGGGAGTGCGTTTGTTATGGCTTCTAATTATTTATGATGGCAAAATACTACATATTTTCTTTCATTGATAGACATATTTTATAATCAATTTAAATGCAGTGCCTAATTACTACCAGTTAAAAATATTACCCACATGTAGATAGTTAATTTACTGTCTGCTGTTACATAGGCCTATAGATAGATAGATTTTTATTAATTCCATTTGATCAAATACATGCATTCAATACATTTTTGATATAGGACACGTCAGAATTTACATGCATAAAATAAAAGAACAGGTATATATTACTAAGATTATAACTATTTATAACTTATTATAATAGCAAATCTTAATAGATACAATCTTATTGCACAACTATTTACACCTCACTCTATTATCATAATATGAAAACTTAATTCTATAAATACAACAACATACAGCTAGGTATTAAAATTAAATTAAAAAAGTAAAATATAGTTATAGATTCCATCACTCCTATACGCTAAAATATTCAACTACTGAGTAAAAACAATGGCACTGCAGATAAGCTTTCAACATTCTATCAAAGGTTTTTATTTTTGGGGCCAGTTTTATATACTGGGGTAGTTTATTGTATAATTTAACTCCAGTGTGAAAAGTTCCTTTTTGATATATGCTTGTGTGTGTGTGTGAAATATGAATGTTTTGATTTTGTCTTGTGTTATGCCTATGAACATCATTGTTTGTTTTAAGAAAAACATCTTTATTCATTAAATTCTTTTTAAAAAACATAATACTTTCAAAGATATATATGCAGGGCAGTGGGAGAATGTTTAAATCTTTAAACAGAGGTCTACATGATTCTCTAGAGTTTACATTTGCCATAATTCTAATCGCCCTCTTTTGTATCCTAAACGTGCTTAGTACATCTGGCGACATACCCCAAAATATGATCCCAAATCTTAAGTATGAATGGAAATAAGCAAAATAAGTATTTCTTAATGTGTGCATGCTAGTGCAGGTTTTCAAAATACGTAACGCAAAGCACATCGAGTTCAGTTTAGTATTCAGATATTGTATATGTTTATTCCATTTCAAGTCTTGTTGTATCCATAGTCCTAAAAACTTTGTTTCTGATTTATTTTCTATTTGATGACCATTTAATGTTATATTGGGCATCGCAGGATTCCTATTCTGTATAGTGTGGAAATTTAGACATACTGTCTTTTTATAGTTTATTATGAGGCGATTATCTTGTGACCATTTGGTTAACTCTCCTGTAACGGAGTCAGCAGACTGCTGTATGACCTGTTTAGTTTCACCTTTTATTACGAGTGTTGTATCGTCCGCAAACAAAATTTCCTTATGTGAATGAACGTTCTGTGTTATATCATTGATATATAGAAGAAAGAGTAGTGGGCCCAAAACCGATCCCTGGGGTACTCCAAATTCAATAATTCCCTCATTGGACAATGTTTCATTAAGTAATTTGGTTCCATCATCCTTGTGTCTCAAGCTTACTATTTGTTTACGCCTTGTTAAGTAAGACTCTATCCATTTATTAGCTAGACATCTAACACCATATTGATTTAGTTTGGTAAGGAGGATTTTATGGTCAACAACATCAAATGCTTTCGATAAATCCAAGAATAGGCCAGTTACGTGTTCCTTATTGTCAATTAATTTCAGTATACTATTACTACATTCGTAAATTGCTGTCTGTGTAGATTTTTCCGTTCTAAATCCATGTTGTGAGTTTGATAATATTTTATTTTTTTCTATGAAACTTATCAGTCTCTTATACATAATTTTTTCCACAATTTTTGCAATACCAGTTGGTAAGGTAATAGGAATATAGTTATCTAATTCATCTTTTGAACCTTTTTTGTGCACTGGAATTACTTTTGATAACTTCAAAATATCCGGGTAAGTTCCTGAGAGAATTGAACTGTTTATTAAGTGCGTAAGTGGATTTATTATATTTTCTGCACATTTCTTTAAAATTGCATCAGGGATGGCATCAATGCCAGCACAGAATTTATTTTTTAGCTCTTTTATAACTATTCTTACCTCTTCACTTGTGACATGATTTATAAATAAAGAATCACTGCATATATTTATTTTATTATTAGAATTTAGTGTATTTACCTGTGATTTATTTATTAATTTTTGTGGAATTTCCAGAAAATAGTCATTAAAAGTGTTTGCTATTTCCTCTGGATTATTAATCACTTTATTATTTCTGGTCAGTGTAATTTTCCTTTGAATTTTAGAAGATTTTCCAGTTTCTTTCTTTATCACGGACCACATAGCCCTGTTTTTATTAGATGATTGGGAAATAAAATTATCATTATGCATTTTCTTTGCTAGTCTTATTACCTTATTTAATATGCTAGTGTATTTTTGTAGTATAAATTGAATTCAGGCGTTGTGTGGTATTGTTTATATAATTTGTGTAGAAATTTCTTTCTTTGACATGAATTTATAATCCCTGTTGTTATCCAATTGCTAGTTTTGTTATTTTGAACAGTTCTTCGTTTAAAGGGGAATTCTATTTCAAAATAGTGTTTTAGGGTACTGTTAAATGCATTAAATTTATCATTTACATTTTCTAGTTCATAAATTTCTGACCATGTTTCCTTATTTAATAAGTCATTGAAATATGTAACATTTGATTCAGTGAATGACCTGCACTTTGATTTTACTCCATTGTCATTATTATTGATTACTTCGGATACTTCAAAACTCAGTATTTGTCCATGGTGGTCACTAAAACCCGGACAATAGACTTCTATTGAATGGTGATATTTATCTGTATTTATAAAAATTTGATCAGGAGTGGTTTTACTAAATTTTGTTATTCTTGTTGGTGTATTTACTGTAGGTTTCAGTCCATAGGAAATTAGTAACTGTGTTAATAATTCACAATTTCTATCAAGTTTTAAGAAATCCACATTTACATCCCCACAAATTATTATATCGAAATTTACTTTGCTCATGTTATTGAGTAACAATTCTAATTTATCTATAAATAGAGGAAACTTTCCTGACGGAGAACGGTATACGCATACAATTATTAACTTAAACTGCTGAATTTTTACGGCAGAGAATTCAAAATCCTGTTCCATAATTAGATAATCATAAGCTGTTATCTGTTCATGATCTAAATTATTTCTTAAGAAGATGCAAGTATCACCATGGCTAATATTAGATCTAGAGTATTTACTAGCTTGTATAAACCCTGGGAATTGAATTAATTCGAGTTGTTCCTCTTTCAGCCAATGTTCTGAAATACATAGTGCTGAGATGTCTTTAAGTTCATTTTAAAGCATTAGATTTATGTAATCAATTTTATTATAAAGAGACTGGACATTCTGGTGGTAAATTTTAAATTTGTTACTTTTGCAAGCTTGTGTTGGTGATTTATTTACATTATTATTATCATCATCATTGTTATTATTATTGTTGCTAGACAAATCCGAAATACCATTGTTGCACTCCGTTAAATTTGACTTCAAAAGATGTGAATGCCAAACCTCACGTTTGGCTTCTTCTACCAGTTTCCCTGCTTCCACTCTAATGATATTACTGTTGAATTATTCTTACCATTTGAATTTACAATTTTGCAGATTTCATCACTAAGATACTCTTTTCCTGATCTATTTAAGTGTAGGCCATGCCGAGTGTGGAACTTCCTGTCTAATTTACTTACATCTACAATTTGGACATTTGGAAAACTCTTACAAATTTTATGAATTTTTCCATTTGTAGCCTCTATTTCTACATTTACACATGATTTGGGAATTAAATCGTATCTCTGCGGAATGTTTACAATAATGACATTTGTGTTTTGCATGGATGGCAATGTACCCTTTAAATCTTTGATTACCTTTTTACTCTCATTTCTATAAACGTCGTTTGCTCCAGCGATGATCACTGCGTAGTCCTTTGCAGTAAGGGACGCACACTCTCCTATCATCCCGTTCGTGACTTCTGCAATTTGAGCTCCTGGCTTCACTGTCGAAGTGACCTCCATTTCTCGGCTTTTCTCCAATACGCTTGCTGCTACATCTCGCCCGTGGCTATCCGCAAATATCCGCATCTTCCTGGATTTTCTCTTTATCACTCTCTTCTTTTTTTCTTGAGGAAAGTCATCATTTTCTTCGACAAGCACTCCAAATGAATTTGAGACGGGAATTTCAGTTACATGTACTCCATTTATAGGCCTAGGCTTATTCAATCTTACCTTACCAGCAATCACTGTCGACCAAGTTTCCTTGCTTTCCTCTCTGTTTCCTTTAATTTATTCAACTCTTCCATTAACTTAGCAATATCTTCCTTTAGCAGCTTTATAATTTCGTCTTTTGAGGACAGTTCGTTTCTCAGGTTATGACATTCGCATGACGGTAGCGGTAGGCCTACATTACGACAATCGGTTTCACTTTTCTCCTCATTCAATTTTACCTGAGATCTTGTGATGATTTTATTTGCATTTTTTACTTTTATTTTGCACGACGAGCATAAATCCGTTACGGTTACACAACCTGACGAGACACTAACACTGTTTACTGTCGTCATACTAGAGATCTAAGTTAGCCTAGATGTTTACACCAAATTACACTAAATTTAATTTAATTATTACTACCTAATAGAATTAATCTAATTACCTACCAATAAAGAAGAATGTGAAATACGTATATCTTCCAATCGGGTGAAGTCTCGTAAAAGCACCACTGCTCTACTTGGTTCAAACAGTGATTGAAGAAGTCACCGAATCTTTGGATACACGTTCCCACAACTTAGCTTAAGTTTATTAAATTATCAACAAGAATTTCTAAATACTATCAATATTCCGTATTACACTTGATCTAAGGAAAGTAACTTTATAGATTTCAAGCCTCTGTTATAATATTTTACCACTTTTATCAAATATTTACACTAGCTGCTATTTCACTACACTTTCACTGTGACGCCATCTTGACGATATGAAGCCTGTACTTGGGAGCCTAGCGGTATCGATGTTTTTATTAATTTCACAATATATATATCTCACATAACACAAAGGACGACTCCCTGATAATAAATTGAATCAAGCAACCCTGAATTTGCATGAATGTTTTGGGTTCAAAGAAGCGTTACTTGGGATGCTCAAATCATACTTCAATATTGCAAATATTGACCTACATACTTGCTGTTCAAAGGCAAGAATATTAATTTATTAATCTCTTGCCACGGTCAAGTTAAAATGGAGGCATCCTCCTTATCAATATATTTAATTAAATGTTTAAAATACAGATATTTAACAAAGCTGGAGTCTCCATTTGAACTTGTCATAAGCAAACGGAACAGATCAAAAACTACACTTTAAGCCAAACCAAATTCACTCCTCAGCTCGACATAAACCATAATACCAATTAAAACCTATACAAAACATACTCTCCTTACTGTTGTACAACTTTCAAACCAACTATTCGCACTCAAAACTGAAAAACCCTGAAATGGGAACTAATTAAACTTGGATTAGCCTAGGCCGATCCGGCCTCCTGCTACATTACCGCATATGTATACTTAACATCACTATAACTTCAAAATTACGGATAAGTGACCTATCTGCCTGAGTAGTATAGGTGTTGCCGACCTGCCTGGGATGATGGGTCACCAAACCGGTACTTAAAACTAAGATTTTACATTTTAATTGACTAAATTCAACAGTAGGGAGATCATAGCCAAAAACACAATTTAAGCCAAATCATACTTCAATGACCTACATACTTGCTGTTCAAAGGCAAGAATATAGATTCTCTGGCAAATTAAGGCTAGGAACAGCATTTTTCTTCAGTTTTCTAACCATTCGGCTATTGTCAATCGGAAGAACCCCTAAAATAAGTTTACGAAGAGCGGATTACATTCTATGTACGGCACAGAAGTAATAGGCTACAAGTTTATCAGTATTTTTGATGTAGCTAAATCCATGTCAATACAAATTAGAGACAATAACTATCAATAATCAACAGTACCGGTGGAAAGAAGTCGTCTTCACAAAAATGCACACTGCACACTGTCATGTAACATGTAACACGTTTTCCAATTGACAGCGCCGAAGCCCATCTTTCTCTCTGAACTTTTTGTACAGGAAAGTAGTGAAGATATTTCGTACCCGTTTTATACGATTTGCAACCGTATACAGAGCAGTAACTCCTCGAATTTGACTAATTTCTTTCTGTTTCCATCACGACGTCAATGCTTCACCATCTAAATAAACCACACCAGTCACAATGTTACAGCTTCAACATTCTACCGCGTGGCTGCGCCATCCAACTTTTCTGACGTCAATAGGGAGGTGAAAGACTGTTTTAGCTTTAGCTCTCGCAGTAAAGTAGCGGAGGTGTTCTAAATAAGAATTGAGGTACCGGTATCGCGCAGTTTGCTACTCCTTTGCTAGTGCGCAAATAGACCACAAGACCTCGCTGATGAATCCATCTCGGAGTTGCTAGGCGTAATCTCGTACAAAACACGGCATAAACTTAGAAAATCTATCTGTGATTAAAACTGATTTTGTTCTTATTACTTGGAAAGATTGAAGTTTGTTTCGTTACTGTTACTCTTTATCATGACATGATACGTAGTTTCCGCAATATTACTTACTGCGGATATAATTTCTACCAAGTTTGATGTATTTTTAGCATAATGTTTATATTTTTAAATATAGTATGAAGACGTTAAACGATAGGTGTTCAATATTTAAGAAAGGGTATTTAACTTTTACTACATAGAAGCTGATATTTATTTCCAATATATAACACGCTTTCCTACCTACAAAGCGGAGTCAGACAGGCTTTTCTCCGGGTACTCCGGTTTTCCCTGTCACAATTTCATTCCAGCAACAATCTCCAATATCATTTCATTTCATCTGTCATTCATTTAACCATTGCCCCAGGGGAGTGTGACAGGCTTCGACCCGGTCGGTCGACTGAAAGCCGGCTGTGGATTTTCACTTTCCTACCTCTGATTAATAATTGGGTGAGTGAAAATGCGTGTAGTCTACTCATATAACATGGAAATAACATAACTACATTATGAATGTGTGATTATATTAATGATTTAGGCCAGTAAGTACTAAAGGCCGTTCGAAGAACGGGCACTTCAGCTAGTAAATTATAAAAATTGATTGCAGATACTTATTTACTTGCTCTCATGACAAGCTGCTTGTCTCTCACCAAGGCTCAATTCTGTTAACACGTCAGATTTTCGAAGTGAAATGTCATGTCTTGTGGTTTTGATTCCACGTGGCTCATGATCGTTGGTTTAACTGTCACATAAAACTATAAGGTCCCTTTCATTTTGTGTGTAATTCATGCTACAATTCACAAAGTGACAGATGTGGCCAGAAGTTAGGTTTGGTAGGTAGCGTTCTACAGCTGGCTATGATGTAAGAAGAGAGACTGGTGGGGATGTCGCTCTCTTTGAATAACTCAGTCCTTAACATGACAATTTGTATTTAAATGTTACGTTTTTCACTATATTTTTAATTACATGCCTTTGTGCTGGGGGGCCAATTGGCATATTAGGACCTTGAGCTGTGTGGGGAAGATGAAATGCCATCCCATAAGGCAAAGGATACGTGTACATTTTCTGTTAGGAGCACAGACATTTTCTTGTTAGTTCGTTCATTTATTTGACCTTTGATAAGGAACGCTTGTGTGAGCGGTACACACAATTTACAGTAATAATCGACTGAATGGTTCCCGTGAACAGTATTGAAATAAAGAAGTAATACAATCCTGACAAGAAAATATTTGATCACATATATTGTATATGGCCTATATATATTTATTTACCATTACAGTGAATATTATACTACCTACCGGGGCCCTTTTAGACAATCACATAAATAAGTTCAAGACTTGTTGCATCAAGAAATGCTTGTTGCCATTCAATCGATTTACTAGAGTGGAGAGCACATAAGAAGGCGGGTGAGAGTGAGAGCATTCTGCACCTAGTGAGACAGAGCCATTCACTGTGATGTTGCCAGACTGCCTCTCTCTCTTTCTCTGTGCGTGCTAGATTCGTCACTTACGCAGCTGTTCCCTCCTCACATTTGCAAATGCTCCACGAACTGCACTCGTGTAAGTGAAACGACCAATTGATCCTATCGGCACTGCCACTGTGCAGTTGGTACGTGCTCCTCACTTTAATTGCTTGGCTAATTGTATAACTAAGTTAATGAAAGAGTTAGCTTTCATCGGTTGCATAAATATTAACGTATTGTTCATTCCCTTTATTTCTTTTCTTTTTTCAAAGGGTGTGTTTAAATATTATTTTAAAGGAAGCTTGTAGTGTTATGTGATGTTAATCTCGGGATCATGAGCCACGGGACTTCCATTATTATGTGGAATCCAAACCATAGGACATAGCATTTCACTCATGAATGTATATATTCTTTTTTGCCAGACATATATAATCCAAGAGTGACAATAAGTTATAATAACTTAATTTAAAACAATAAAATTATTCACAAAACAAAATACACATACACAAATAGAAAGGCTCTGCACTATTATCTAAATGAAATACCAATAGGGATTTGATAAATGTATAACACCATAGTCAATAAAATTGAATTAATATACATTAACCTTCCGTCAGTCGCAACGTTAATGTTTCAAGAAACGGTCGCAATGTATCATAATGATACATTCAAACAAGACGTCCAGCTACGGCTTAAGCTCTGTCATCTTTTTGTGGCAGCTATTCTGGATATTTGGCATACTACCTTTTATTTTTCACTTGATACACATTTCGTTTATCATTACACATTTTGTGAACAAATGAACACAATATAAATTACAAAATATTAGAGCCCCCTTTCTGGCTCTGCCAAGACATATAATTATGGTTTCAGGGTTGAGACCGGATACACTCAATCTCGTGAGGGAGAACTGAGAACAGATGGGTTTGATTTCCATCTAAGCCAACCTAGGAATGGTTTTCCCACCTCTAACCCAGGCAAATGCTGGTGTGGTTCCTAAATAAAGGCCACGCCCACCTCCTTCCAAATCCTAGCCTCCAATACAAATATACTTACAGCCGTCACAATGACACAGGTTATCAGCCAGATTACACACCAACTAAATGGGGTTAGGTCTACATGATCACAATGTTGCAAGGCCCCTCAATGAATAAACAGCAATATTAAGAGTGGTATGATAACTTAATATTTTTCTCTTACAGGTTTCAATGCACGTGGCTCTACCATGCGATGGCAGTTCTCTACTGGGACAATGACTTCATGAAATTCAATGCTCTTTTTATGAAAATGTTATGTAGATTTTATATCTTTAAAAACTAGAAAAGAAGAATATATATTATATTACACAGCATAAAAACTTATTTTTGTCCTCATATTATTCCTTCAGACCTGATTCCTTTCAGTATCATACTTCATTCAACAGTGGTTCATTATTTTATAGTGTATAGTGGTTCATTGTGTGTTCGCGTCCTAGTTCGTGAACCATGGGCATCGGCCAAGTAGTCCTGACAGTCTGGATACCGGTTGCTGTGGAAAAGGGCATCTTGGACGTATTCTGAGTCATGGCCCTCCTTGTGCTCAGGCGGCTAGGGCTGAGGTGAAAGTCCAGGTCCCCAAGTAAGTATGTCGAGCAACCTGCTTCACTTGTACCTACTTCTTAAACCTGCTAAAAATGTCTTGAGCAAGCCTCGGACCTGTGGGAGTGATGGAGTCACACTCCCATCTGACAGATCAGGGACTCCTTGGAAACAAATGGGCAATAGACCTGGTATTCCATGAGGTGCTATTAACAAATAGCTTATAAAGATAATAACGGAAACACTGCCATAAAAGCATGTGCTTGCCTAGAGACAGCGACCATAGTGCCATCTCTTGCTGTGAGTTGACAGCATCACTCGCCTTGCCACCCCATTTCTCAATGGGCATCAACTAAAATTGCTTTGTGATGTTAACATTTGTTATGGGATGATATTAGGCATTTTCATCAAGTAATTTAAGGAGTAAGGTTAAAGGAAATGAATACTAGGTTACGTACAGTTTATTTAATATTCGAATAAATATAGCAGATAATTCATGATATGGTGTTGGTATAGGCTACTCAAGTCTGGAATAGGCCCGTACATTTTAACACAACTCATAAGCATTTACACTTATTGATATGTTACTTTTCGTAGATTAAGGCGCGGTGCACACTGGAGAAACCTGTTTCATGCAACTGGTTTCGTGAAACTGAGGTTGCTTGCAACAGATAGATAAGATTAACGCAGGGCGGTGCACACTGCGTTTCATGAAATCTTAGTTGCATTGATTTCGTGAAACCGGGTCCCTGTCGCGCCAATTGCATGTTGTATTTTAATTTTATTCTTTGGCCAATGCCTCCCCTCTTTTACGTAAATATATGAACTTGCTATTGAAGGATGAAGTGCAGACTTTGGAATCAAAAACGTGGCCTGATGTTGGTTGGATATTATGAACCTAGTTGTTTACAAAACATGTAAATTGTACCTTGTAATAACAGGGGAGTGGGGAATCAGGCAACCTCTTTGCTCACGTGATCCGCAAGTTCAGTTATTTAAGTTAGTATTATGTTACCAGCCGGTCCCATGGTGTTGGGGTAGCGCGCCTGCCTCTCACCCGGAGGTCTCAGGTTCGATTCCCGGCTCTGTCAGGTATTTTAAAAACTGACGTGAGGGCTGGAACGGGGTGCACTCAGCCTCGTGAGGACAATTGATTAACAGATTAACAGCCGAGGGGACCCGACGCGCTGACCTCTCGTCACCCCAATCAATATCTGCAGGCCAAATGGCTGGGCAGCGGTTGCTTGGTAGGCCTAGGCCATTCATAGGCTATAGTGCCAGGGGTTATTATTTATTGTGTTATCTATTTATTATGTGGGTGTCCCTGTCCTTTCTATTGGTTTTCGTCAGGTGAATTGGGCTGGCAAGTCGGGGATGTAATACTGGTTTATATTGCAATCACGTAAGCATAATACTATGGCTACAGGTTGCTGTTGATGTTATAAAGGGCAGAACAATGAGGTCATCTGCCCCTGAAGGCTACAGGCATGGTTACCATATTTTAATTGTATTTAGTTACCGTTCTGGTTCATTATTCTTTGAGGATATGGTCCTCGTTAGGAAGGTAGGGCCATGAAATCAAACAAGACAAAATCATGCCCCCACCCCCACCCTCCAAACTGATGGAAAACCGTTGCTTGTGTGTGCATGTTCCAACGCGGCTAACATCACCGGTACCTATCCATACATACAATTCATACGGATCATTTGTCTTATTCACTAATGCCTTTAGAGGATTTCAAAATATTTGCTACCTAACAACAAAATGTAATTCTTATATACCGTACTCTCCAGTGTGGCACGTTCATTCGTAAGTTAATCTTCATTTTGACCCTATGCCAGCTTTCAATCGAAATTTGATGAAAATTATATCTGAATATATCTGACATTCAGGGGCGTACATGTATATACATTTTTTTTCGGGGGGGGGGGGGGCTGACTATCTTGGAAAATTGTGAGTATTGTCAGGGGATTGTCACCACAAAATACCCAGAAATATCAACCAATATCTTAGAGCATATAACTTTGTGTAATTATTTTAGATGAGATTCAAAGTGTATATAGCCTACAATTATTACTGGCAATAAAAAAAAGTTGTAAAATAAAACACAACACACAAATAAAATGTTATACTTAAAATGGCAAATAAGTATTTTTTTTAACAAGTTGCTAAATTATTTCTCAAAAGTACCATAAGTTACTGTGGAATTCACAGTTTTGCCTCACAAGGCTGAGTGTACCCCGTTCCAGCCCTCAGACTTGAATTAAAATTTCTTGGCAGAGCCGGGAATCGAATTCGGGCCGCCGGGGCGGCAGCCAAAAGTGCTAGCCACTACACCACGAGTTAGTATAATTTCAATCTTAATATTGTTTTTAACTTAGCCAATAAGTTAAGATTGGGTACAACCAAATTTACAATTATTTTATGCTCTTACCAAAGCAACACTTACTTAATTTTTATTGGCTTTTTTCGGTGGGGGGGGGGGTGGAGCCCCCTCAGCACCCCCCTTATATATGCCTCTGCGTGACATTTTGTTTGACTGATCTTGAGCACATTCATTAGGGAAAGGCATTTTGCTTGATTCATACCTTTTCATTTGTTCATTATAGCTGAATGATCATTTGCTTCATTACAATCGTACTTTTATAGCGCCAAGTATAAATAGGTTTTCATGTGTACTTACCGCAATGAGAATAATTGTTGCTTATTTTAGGGGCTGCGGCATCATGGTCTTGTAGGCCCATGTAGGCCTACTTGAATGGGTGTGTATTTGTAAACTGGAGGGAGAATGTAAGAATTGTATTTTGTTGTTAGTTAGCACATATTTTGCAAACCTCATAAAGGCAAGGAAACAAATGAATCTTATGTAGAGATTAGTACCGGCCATGGCCTGAAGTTAGGAACAATCCCAGATTTTGCCTGGAGTAGAAGTGGGAAACCATGGAAAACGCCTTCCAGGATGGCTGAGGTGGGAATCAAACTCTCCTCTTTTCAGTTTCACCTTACGACGTTGAGTGTACCCCGTTCCAGCCCCGACACCAGAATTTAAATTCCTTGGCAGAGCCGGGAATCGAACCTAGGACGACAGCCAAGAACTCTGCCGCTACACCACGAGTTAGTTTGCAATGAGGATACATCTTCGTGTTAATATAACAAGTTCTTGTTCCTGAAATCTTTCTCCACAGAATGGCCTCAGCATACAACACGAGTTCTAATTAAATGCTCGCAACATACCTTTTCAGTAAGTCATCGACAATAATTATTACAGCCGTATAAGGTACAAATACTCATAGTACCAACAATTGCACTCGTATTGTATAATTAAATCATCTACAGGTCGATATGTCTTACAGTGTTTCACTGTAAATCAGCTGATCCTTTCAGATGCAACCTACGTTTCCAACTCAGACTGCTAGGTGGTGCTGGGGAGCGCTGTCGCTCGTTTTGGCGAGGAGTTTCCACTATTATCTTTATAAGCTATTTGCTATTAATATTGAAGGGGCTTCTGGAAGGAAGAAAGTAAAGCTAGCTGAGTCAGCAAGTAGGAAGGGTCTGGATATTCCAGGGATTAGTAAAGTTCAGATAAGGGAGCTAGAGAGGAGGTGTAAAATGAGACAGGGCAAAGTAAAAACGGTAAGTTTTCTTTCTCTACTTCATAAGCATTTTGTATATACCCTATAATTAAAGGCAATCTTCCAAGTAACACCCTCATAGAGCATAACTTAAAACTTCCATAAAATAAATTCCCTAAGATGTTTCGAGCTCATTTTAATTTTTTTACTCCAGACGTAAAAATATAATAACCACTGAAATCTTGAGCGACTCGTCCTGTAATTTTCAGCTGGCTGCGTGGCTCAGCGGTAACGTTCACGCCATCTGTGCCCAAGGTTGCAGGATCGAATCCTGGCACAGCCAGTTGGCATTTGAGAGTGTGCAGATGCGAGGGAACCATGTCAGTAGATTTACTGACACGTTAAAGATCCCCTTCGGGGCAAACATCCAGCACCTCTAAATGCCACAGTATTTAAAAGGGACGTAAAACCAAAAACATTATTATTGTAAATTTCATTCCAGGTACCGTACTATTGACTCTTCACCTGTCAATTTACTTCTGATGTTTGATAAATTTGTTTTGTGCAACGTGGCTTTCTGAAGGTTAACAGAAAGGTATGTTTCAAGTTTGATAGGGACAGAGTAAAACAAGAATCTTAATACTTCTTCAGTTTCATTTAATTTACTACTTCATCTGTTTCATCTCATATACATGTAGGATACATGACATCAGTCCACTCATATTTATTTGTTTATGTGGTGGAGATAGTGATGGCCGAATGGCTGTACATCAAGGAAACAGTGGCTTAAAGATACAGTAGCTGTGTTTGGAATAAATGTAAACAAGCAAACTGGAACAACTTTTTTTCCTTGCCATGTTAGTAGTTAATCAGTAGTTGACACTAATTGGCGCTATAATGTACAATATCACTTCATATGGCATTATTATATTAACATGATTCATAAAATGTAAGTCTACCTTCATTATTACTATTGCCAACTGCTTAACATCAGCAAAATTTAGTACCTAGATTAAACAAACAATCCCCAATGTAGAATATTACTCTGCTAAGAGTCCAGTTGCCGAAAGGTATATATGAGCATCCTCATTAATAAATAAGAGCAATGAGTTAACACCTAAACAATATACCGGTATTACCCATTCAACATTTGATTGCCGCTGAACGTGGCAACGCCAGCGTTTGTTATTTATTGTAGCATGAGCCCCGCGGGGTGAAGTGGATGACAGAGTGCAGTATGCCCATAAGTCAAGCAGCATTGCGTCAGATAAACATCACAGGAGCTCATGTTACCACGGACAGTTAAACAATGACTGAGGCTACTAGAGCCTAGTCGCAACTGTACCTGTCAACGAAGCAAGCTGACGTGTGACACAAGTAAACAAAGAATAGTTCCCATCTCAACCGCCGGCAATCAATTCGTGAAAGGGTAATAATAATAATAAATAATATAACTAAATATTAAAGCCATGTAGAACTATCAATGTCAACCAACCTCTATAGTCATGTTATGGGAGGTGGTGGTTGAATGGTTATCCCGAATAAAGATCTAACCCATAAATAGAAAATTATTGGCAAAGGGGAAAAAAAACATTGATTTTGATTTAAATCTCATAAGTAAATCATTCATTTTTCAATCTTCTATGGAATAGAACACAAATGTCCACACTTGAGGGGAAAACTAAAGTTTTGGTTTCTTGTGGGTTGTATCTTTATTTGGGGTAACCATTCAATTGTTGTTTTAAGGGGCCGATCATGGCTTGCTGCAGTGGTATACTAAGCAGATCATTTCAAAAGTTTTAGATTGGAAGTAAACGAAATTATAAAGATGATCATTCATCTATATAAACATATTAAACGGAAGCTCTTTAAGGCAAGAATTTGTATATATTTCTACCAAGTCGAGTTTCTTGTGTGTGTCAATAAAAGGAGATCAAAATAATAACAAACCTCTTAAAGGAACAACATTTCTTCTCAAACATGTCAATACTGACAACACTGCGGTGGAGACGCTATGCACCGGAATTGCATATTGTCCCCGAGAGTACACGTTGGTGGCATACCTACCTTACTTCTGAGCAAGTGGACTCTCCCTTCCCACAGCACCTGCGTGCGCACACTCGAGAGGAATACCATCACTTGTGAGCTAGCGGTCTAACAGAACATGGTTGCCATGCTTTCCAAACAGGACTAACGGAGTTGGATCAAGATTGAATATGCCCGAGGTTGTACAGCACGCCAGTGTCATCAGGGTCTGCAAGAGGTGTGTGGGGAGGCTGCATTGCCATACAGAACAGTGGCACGTTGAGTCAAGGCCTTCAACGATGGTCGGCAAACTGTGGCAGACATGCATCGGACAGGTTGTCCTACGAGCGTCAGTGAAGAAGACATTCATGCTCTTGCCGCGTTACTGGACTGTTATCGAAACCAGACAAATCGTGAACCCGCCCATGAAACCGGATGGGCGCATACGACTGTGCTGCACATCGTGAAGGAACGCCTGGGCGTGAGGAAAATTGCATCACGATGGGTACCTCATGAGTTGACGGAAATGAACAAATAGTTGCGCTTCGACGCTGCCAAGACTCACTTGGAGTGCTATGAGCGCGAAGGGGAGACGTTCCTACGCCGTATCGTCACCCTGGATGAGACATGGGCCAGATCCTACGAGCCCAAACTGAAACGCCAATCAAACGAATGGCGGCATCATGGGTCACCCCGAAAGTCGAAAGTCCGTCAGACCCCCAGTGCGGTGAAGGTGATGGTGATCCTCATGTACAACTGTGATGGCATGATCCTAACGCATTACGTTCCTCCACGGTAGACCGTCAATGCACAGTATTACTGTTAGTTTTTGGAGCACCACCTGCGCCCAGCATTGCGAAAAAGGTGGCCACACTTTCTGCGGCAACCACCCATCATGTTGCACGATAATGCTCGGGCGCATACAGCACGAGCTGTGGCAGATTTGTTCGGTCGATGGGGCTGGGAAGTTCTGTACCATCCACCATACTCCCCTGACTAAAGTCCTTGTGACTTCGATTTAATCCCTAAGATGAAGGAACCACTTCGTGGCACTCGCTTCCGGACTGTTGCAGAGATTCGACAGGCTGTAGACCGCTCCATGCACACCATCGACAGTACGGGCTCAGCGAAAGGTATACTACCACTTCCACACCGCTGGCAACGGGTTCTACACCACGCTGGTGACTACTTCGAAGGACTGCAAAGGTTGCTAACATGTACCACTTTTGTACCTTTTGATAGTAAATAGTTGCCACTACTTAAGTTCCAACCCTTGTATTTGAAACAACAGTTTCTAAGAGAAAAATATATGAAACAGTTAAGTTAAATCTGCAAGATAATTTCAGGTTATGTTGCTTTTCTATTTTAATTTTAAAAAATGGGACAAAATGTAAGAAATGAAGTATATGGAGGAACATACTGAAAGTGGAAATGGCACTTTCCTCAGATAGATTAATGAATTACTTTTACAATATTTTGTTTGTATAGCTTGTCACATCTATAAAAATTGCTTGTATCCGTAGCAAGAGAGATTTTAAAACAGTTTATGAGAACAACACTACATTCATAATAAAAGCTTAACTTTTAAACTAATTGTCAAAGTCTGCATCTCGTAAACAAAGCCGCCTACTAATACCAGTTTGTCGAATCCTTGCTGGCGAAAGAAGTATCAAGTATAAGTTATCAGCAGTGTGAAGCAATTCTTTTCCCGGAGATATCGGTACCGTCTGCATGTATGTCAATGGGCCATTGTGACATGAGCTTTGCGTAAGGCATTCATATGCTTAACGGAAGAGATCACTGTAGAACTAATGTTATTGATATAATTAATATATTAGGGCCAGAAGCAGAACAGCACGAAATCTCCTAGTGACAATAACACTTGATGTGAAGTATACATTCCTTCCCCCTGCCGCACACAAGCATTGACGCTCCAATAGACAGATGTAAATCTTAAGAGAGCGCACTCACTTCAGATCAGCAAAGACTTGTCAGACGTGTAATAATATGCCCCCACACACTCAACTAAAAATAAGCACGACCTGGGAACACCACAGGCCAAGCTATGTGATAGCATATTGAAATCAATAACATAGTCACATGGCTAACACTTGACAAGTGGCATTTTTATATAAACTAATGTTAGAAAATCTGAATAACAAATTTTTATTTAATTAGTTTTGCATGTATGTTGTTCTCATTTCATGCTAATTCACCCTAATTATGCATTTTGCACATAAATCCCCTGCAAGTGACACTTTTTTTAAATAAAACCCAGAAAGGCTAAAATACAGGGTTCACAAGTAATTCTCCATATATTTCTATTGCCATACAATGAGGTCCCTACTTCTTACTCAGTAGAAAATAAATTCCAAGCATTTTCTTCCATAGATTAACAGATATTGAACACAATTTAAACATATTTGTTTAGATCAGACCAAATATTGTTAAATCTGTATAAGTTTGATGTTTGTCAGTTGGTCAACACGATTGTACCCCGACTGAAAAACATCAAATTTCGATTACTAAGGCAACACTGAAAATGGCTTCAAACACCATAATCTGTATAAGTATGACATAACATAGCTAAAAGAATATATCATAGCCATTTACAAATCAGTCATTTATATAGATTTAGGGGCTGTTTTTCAATCGCTAGGCAGCACTGCCAAGGGAATGTGGTGGGCAAGTGGGTCATATTTACTCGGTGCTATTTGTACTGGATAAGCACTAAACCTTTGGAGTAGGCACACTCCATAGTTGATTGTTGTGAACATGTTACCGTATGATTTGTATTGAATCTTTATTTCATGGCTTGTTTTCATTTCTCAGCTTTATTCGACTCCAAAATGGAATGATTGACGGCGTTTTTCCTCGAATTGAGGCATAACATTGTTTTCATTTATCAGAAAGTGCTGTGATGGCTGCTCTCGAATTACCAGCTTCAGTACGCACACAGGTGAAGATATTTGTATACATTATACGGCAATCGAATATCAAAAATTTCAAAGATCTCATATACCCTACACAGCTTGGACATTCTTAAAATTGTGACAAATCTGAATTTACGATCAGTTTTCATATTATTAAATACCGGTATTAAGATGAATGTATAGACTGAATTGGAGATATGCTACTACCACACTGAGGAGCCTATTTCCAAAAGTCGACATCTGAAATTTTTTACAAAAAGTTGATTTATTTTATTTTATATTCCTCTTGGAGAAACGCATCAAATGGATGGTAGAAGATGTTCCAAAACACGATATTTGTGGTTAAAAATCAATATTAAAGTTTGACTTTATTTCCAAATCTCGACATTTGCTTTGTTAAGTTATTTCCATAATCCGACATCTGCACTTCGTTCCTAAATCCGACATTTTGCATAAGAAAATTGATGCAACTTCCAAAGTGTGTTGAAATACTCGACATTCCTGTTGCTTTACTTCGAGACAGTGTTTCCCGCGAACTTTTGATTGTAGTACTTAGCAATGTCCGCGCCAATTAACTTCTTTCTAAGTGTTCCCGCCATGTTCGTTCTAACGTGACAATGCACTGTTTCAACGCAGTATTTGTTGTCTATAGATAAACAAGGAGGAGATACTCGTAGCAAGTGCAGTGAAAATAAGAATGTACCCCTTCCAAAATTACCAGATCAAGCCACGTATTACTCCAGACAATTGTATATGTACAATTTTACAATCTGTGTAGGAACATCGCGTGAGCGTCAAACTATACAAAACACCTTTATATACCAGTGGCTGGAATCTTCTCTTCCAAAAGGATCTAACGAAATAGCTTCCTGTGTTGATGACAGACTTATTCATCTTGATCTTACAGGTATCACAATAGTTAATTTGGTTTCTGACGGCTGTGGGGGTCAAAATAAAAATAGTATCATGATTGGAATGGTTTCCTATTGGCTGTATAATGATTCCCCCGTTTAGGAAAGTAAAATCCTCCACTCTTCTTCATGGAGAGCAAAATTATAGGGGTGACTTCCCTGATTTTAAAGGGATAACTAAAAAGGGAAAAACGGTAACTTTCGAGAAAGTTCAGTTGCCTCTTGGAGTAGCCGTCAAAGAAGAGGAGATGAATGATGTGAACAAACTAACACTTCACTATGGGGTAGAGTGGAAAAATAATTAAGAACTTTAATATTATAAGATAGTCATGGATCCAGAAAACGTGACAGTTGACGTGGAAGACGATCTTGTTTGTGAACCCCAGGAGGAGGATGATGCCATGAGAATCTAATCCATGTGACTTATTGCTCCTTGTGTATTATTTTGTTACTGCATACTATTTTTTATCCAATATGCTAGAAACTTGTGTTCACTGGAAATTTTGTGTTTTTATTAAATTAGGAGTGCATAACAACATTATGTGGCTTAAAATGCTTGCTAAGCAAAATCCATGTTTTGTTCCAAAACTCGTCATATGCTAGAAGTTCGTTCCAAAATACGATTTTCCATTAACGTACTTCCAAATCCAACATCTGCGAATTTTAATGCTAAATATATACTAAACGAATTGCTGAATCTACCTCTGAACCTATTTTTTATGTTTATGTTATGTTTATGTTAGAGTTTGTACCAAGAATAACATAACATTTCCTGAATTTTACCGTTTAAGCGGGTTTTTTTTTTCGTTTTTCTCAATAACTTAAAAAATGCACATGTCGACTTTTGGAAATAGGCTCCTCAGTCTTGTTTCAACGAACATCACGAATTATTTTATACTGTAAAGAGGAGGGATGAAACTATAGACTATAGCTAATCGATACACTACTAGAAATGAAGTCCAATATAATCAAATTTATCAAAATCCCACTTGTTGCAACATATTGTAATAAAAATAAGATACGGTAAATCATAATTTCATATGTATTCTGTTAAAATGAGTCATGTTGATATGATAGATATTGTTTAAATCGATAATCCGGTAGCAAAAAACAATTACACCAACAGGGGTTCAAACCCAAAACCTCTAGATTCACAGATCAAGATGCTATCACCATGGCTATTACAACCATGAAAATATTGAGCGCAAAACGGCGACTTATTTTTACGTACCAGTAATATTATGGAAGTTATATTTTAAGCTTCAATAATATTGTGGTTTTTTTTTTTCATTATTTCTTGCGTAGAATTGCGTTTTAAATTCCTTGGCAGTAAAGGGAATGTTTACAGTAGTTCATTAAAGGCTAATCCACTCCCTGTATCAACACACTGATATATCATGTTGATAACTGCATTACAGCAATGTGGGGTTATATCTGAATAGCCATTTTGCAGAAACATAATACCGGTATTGCCGAATAGTTACAATGTTTCATATTAAAGTATACCATCATTTAAATACTGATACCAAGACTAAGCCCATGTGGTTTGTGTTTCAATCAGTTGACACCAAAGTTCGCATGAACGTTTACCTGCCAGAATTCAATTATGACAAATCACATAACGGGTTCTATTGCCATACGTTGATCATCATCATCATCTTGTACAGTTTCCAGCCCCAGGCTGGGTCTGTTTGGAACATAAGCCTCGCCACTTATTTCTTTCTTCCCACCATCTCTCCGCTGTCACTCTGGTCCAGTCCTCGCCTCTCTTCTTGACACATTCCTCCACTCCTTTCAGCCATCGATCTCTTGGTCTTCCCCTTGGTCGTTTCTTCTGCATCTGCATCTCATGTATCCTCTTGGGAATCTTCTTCTCATCCATTCTCTTTAAGTGTCCATACCACCTCAGTCTTGATGTCTCAATCCTACCTTGCCAGGGCTCCTCTTTCACCATTTCCCTGACCTTTTCATTCCTCACCCTGTCTCTTCTTGTTACTCCGATCCTACTTCACAGGAACTTCATTTCACCTGCCTGTATTCTGCTTATGTCTCTTTTCTTCATTGTCCACGTTTCTGAAGCATAGGTCAGTATCGGGATATAGTAGCTTCTGTATAAGACTTCCTTGCTTTTTTGTGGGACATCTTTATTCCACACTAAGCTCCTAATGCTTCTCAGAAATGCTTCTGCCTGTCTGCCACGTTCCCTAATCTCTTTGTAATTTCTCCCATTTTCCTCCACTATACTTCCCAAGTACTTGAGACTTTCCACCTTCTTCAGCTGTCCACCTCCAAGTGTTATCCCACTCATTGGTCTGTCCTTTTTCCTGGTCGTTAACAGGATCTCACATTTACTGATGTTGAACTTCCATCCGTACTCACCCACTGTTTCTTCCCAAGCCTTCAGTTGCTCCTGGATTTCCTCCTCCTTGTTTCCCCAGACCATGAGATCAACTGCCAACACCATTGCCTTCATCTTATCTTCTCCTATCTTTCCTGCTATCCGTGTCATTACCTCGTCCATAACCACAATAAAGAGAAGGGGTGACAGCGCACTACCCTGTTTCAGGCCACTCATTTGTCTGAACCAGTCTGTTCTTTCCCCTCCAACTTTCACACAACTCACACTTCCACAATACATCTCCTTCACTCTGCCTACAGTCTCTTTTTCCACTCCCATGTTTTCCATTGCTTTCCAAACCTTCTCCCTACACACACTATCATAGGCCTTTTCGATGTCCAGGAAGGCCATCAACAGATCCTCTCCAAATTCGTAGTGGTGTTCCTGGAGCTGTCTCACTGAAAATATGAGATCCACTGTTGATCTCCCAGGTCTGAATCCATACTGTTCCTCTCTCAATTTTCTCTCCACTTTGGCTCGTATTCTACTTTCTAATATCTTTTCATATGACTCCCCTGTAATTTCTACACTCCTTTCTGCTTCCTTTCATAAATATTGGGACAATTAATCCTTTCTTCCAATCTTCTGGGGTCTTTTTCTCCTTCCATATCACCCTCATCACACGGTACAGCCACTGTTTCCCAACCTCCCCTGCTGCCTTCACCATTTCAACACTCACTTCATCCACACCTGGTGCCCTTCCTCCTTTCATCTTGTCTATAGCCATTTCCAGTTCTCTCCAAGTCAGGTCTTTTTCCATTCCTGTGTTGTCTTCTCCATCTTCCAATACATTGTCTTCCTCCCTATGACCATTTGGATTCAGCAAATCCTCAAAGTACTCTTTCCACACTGTCTTGAGTGTCTCTTTGTTGTGTACCTCAGTTCCGTTTTTGTCCATCATTACCACATCCTCTCGCAGACCTCTTCTCTTACTTTTGACCATCCCATAAAGTACTTTCTTATTTCCTCTGCTGTCTTCCTCCATCATCTCTGTCCACTTTACCATCCACTTCTTCCTCTCCTCTGCGACAATCTTGTTTGCTTCTTTCTTCTTTATCTTATAATCTTCCCTTGCCAGATCAGTTCTTTCCTGGAACCACACTCTGAAAGCCTTGTTCTTCCTTCCCACAGCTTCTTTTACTCTCTCATTCCACCATGGTGTCTCTTTACACCGCTTTCTGTTGCTTGTTCTTCCACATACTGCCACTGCAGCTTCCACCATTGTGTTTTTGAATTGCTTCCATTCCTCTTCCCCTGTTTTAGGATTGTCTGTTGGCATCTTTTCCCTTATTATCTTCTGGAATTCTTCCTTGACTTCATTTTCCTTGAGTTTCCATACTTTGATTCTCCTTTCCTGGTACTCTGTCCTCTTGCTATCCTTAACAACTCCCAGGTTCATTACAAGTTTTCTGTGGTCGCTATCTAAGGCCTCTGATGGTATTACCTTTATATCTCTGACACTTCTCTTCATTTCCCAGTCGTACAGCATGTAATCTACCAAAGATTTCTTTGTTAAATCACTGCTGTACCACGTTACCTTGTGGCTTTCTTTCTTCCGGAACCAGGAGTTGCCTACCACTAAACCGTTTCTCTTGCAAAAATCCAGCAACTTTCTCCCTTCTTCATTCCTGCTACCCCATCCTTCTGCTCCCAATACATTTTCATATCCTTGCCTTTCACTTCCTACATGTGCATTCAAATCTCCCATGACAATGATGCTCTGACCATTCAACTGCTGTTGTAGCTCCTCCTCAAAGTCTTCCTTCTCTTGAGCTGTACATCCAACTTGAGGGGCATATACCTGGGCTATCTCCAGGCTTCTTCCCTTTACAGTTATTCTGATCTTCATGATCCTGTCACTTATTCCCTTTACCTCTTCCTTCATTTCATCTCTCACAACTACTCCTACTCCGCTGCTCCTTCCTTCACTGTTCCCACTCCAGTACAACCGGTACCCTTTCCTCAGTTCTCTGCGACCTTCTCCTTTCCATCTTGTTTCTGCCAAGCCCAGTACATCCAGTTTTCTTCTTTCCATCACATCTACAATCTCCTCCACTTTTCCTGTCAGTGTATGTATGTTTAATGTCCCAACTCGTAGTCCATTAGCATATCCGGGTCGTCGTCGTTTGCATCCGTCCTTTCCGAGGCCTGTTCCTGGTTTGAAAGCAAATATGATATCCACTACTGGCTTGCTAGGCCTATCGTAGCTTCACCAGAGCCCCGTCAGCCGTCACTTTTCAGGGTTCCCATAGAGCCTTCACAGCTACCGTAGCGGTCCCGGGGCACACAAATTCCCCGCTGTACTTCACCCCTACAGGCAATCCCCTACTTCATGCCGTTGCCCGTCTCCCACCACGTGGAGGAGGGGTTGGACTTGTGGGAGCCATACGTTGATACTTCCGTCAAATAGTAGCCCACCGAGAAACTTTGCATTGAAAAACACGTTTCGAATGCTGAAGGAATAAAAGTGATGGGCAAAGTTTCTCGAGGAGTGGATGCCATTCACATTTATCCAGAGATTGAAAAACAGACCCTTACATGAAGAACTGAAGTAAATTCCACAATTTCTGAAAATAAATAGATCATAGACATCTACAAGTCACATTCGTATTGAAACAATAGTTGTTAAAAAGATGTTGGAAGACAAAACCAAAAATGTTTTTAAAAATGTGGGACTTAAAATATGTGTGTTACTGATATCACTTTTGAAGTGTGGCGAACTGACTTCATGTGATGTAGTTCACAATATTGAGTTCAGGACAATCGGCAGGGTTTTCATGTGGAGCACCGCAGTAAACCTGAGAGACCTGAAACAAAATAAACGATGGAGTAGGAGACAACATGTTCATTGTGATGTCTGCATAGGGACATGTACAGTAATTATAACCAGCAATAGGATGGGCATGGTGTTGCTTCAAATTAGATCCCGTCCTGGCATTTGCTGGAAATAAGATGTCTCAAGTGGGCCTCTTTGCAGTAGTCGACATGATGCAATTTAAATGCCATCATTATGAGAAACAGACATCCAATTTTAATGGAAAAATAAATTGCCATGTTATTTATTCATTTTAATTAGTATTGAAATAAGACTATATGCAAAAACTTAAGTTGGTGGCTCTGATGACCTTGTAGCAGTAGTTGGTTTTAGTGGGCAGACAACAGACCTTTAACAACAAAAAACTTATATTCAGCAAGATCAGTACAAGTGAAGGTTGGTAAGAGGAAAAAGAGCAGATACAATAGTAAAGATGTAATAAGGGTATGCATCATTTTGCCCTTCCCTATACCTCCATAAAATCATAACATCCGGGGATATGTTGTGTACAGGCATGTTCAAGTTACTAATTCGCCGACTGGGTGTCGCCTACTGTCCTCGTAAAAGTTTTACCGTGTATTTCATCATGATTCCAACTCGAATCAGAATTAAATTAGAATCATTAATGTAGCCTGAACATGAAGGGTACAGTAGATTAACTCACAAACGAGAGAAATTTGGTGTAAGGAAACCATGTGAAGTGTTTAAGATTGGAAAGACACAAGCAGCAGAAATTGTGAAAAAATAAGAAGATATAATTAGGGGGACTAAGTACTCCATATACGATCAATGTTAATTTAGTAAAACTTAGGCGTGCTCATCTTCCAAAGTATTGCAGATAAAGCAGTGAATTTTGATATTGTTGTAACAGTAGCCTTTATCTCAGTGTTAAATGCATTTTAAACAAAATTAGTTCATCCATTTTATTTTATATTTTACTTTTTTCATGTAAGTAAAAAAAACTAAATTTGTTCTTACACATGAATTTTTAATAAGCAAAGTATGAATTAGTTTATAATCAATTTGTGTTTAACATGGAGGTCAGTGTTAGTTTCAAAAGTTGTACCAGTTTCACACTTGTATCTTTCGTAGTTTCCGAGTTGAGCACCCCACACCAAAAAAAAAAAATGTTTGCAGAAATTTAACTTAAAAGTTAAGGTAGAAAAGAACATGTACTTTTGTGGTTTAAAACTTTCCAGCTCCATACTCTGGATCATCCATGTCTTCCTTCGTCCTTTTGGCTCCTCTCATTTTCTTTCTTTCTTGCTTCTTTGGTCATGTGTTCTGCCTGTCTATCAGCATATTTCACATGCAGGTCATCCATTTTCTGAAGCTGCTGTATGGTGTTAAGGCCCGGTTCAATCCCTAGATGGCCAAGCACTTGTACTTTTTGGGAATCATGGTAAATCATGGTACCTGGCGATTTACGTTGGAACATAATAGAGCGTTATTCAAAACTAACCTACAAATTTAGCTTCACACAATTGTAGTTAGTGGAAGGTTGGTTGGTTCCTTAGTTTAGGGGCTGCGACAACGCGGTCATGTAGCCCCGTGTACTTTGGGTGTGTGTAGAATCTGTCTGATAACCGGTGTCAATTGTGATGGCTCCATTGTAGCGTTAATTAATGCCCCATGTTGGTAGCGACAATTGTAGCAGTTTTGCTAGCCCACACGTTGAGCGACAAGTGTAACGGTTTGGCTGCCCCTAACTGTTGGGTGATAAATGTAACTGTTTACCTTTGCCTAAGCTATGTTGTTTTAATGGGCGCCAAGACCTCAACGCAATGCTGAAATCTAAATTTGTATTTAACAACGTCTAGCTCTGGTAGAACACCTTCAAGAATCTATTCACTCAGATCGTGGTATGATTTGATCATTAACCCAACAAACAATTGTATCAGGAGAAGGAATTGGTCTATATCTAATGCTACCTACTGAAAGCAAAGATTGCATTATAAAAGAAATGAATTTATTATATAAAACAAGTATAGCAAAATTAATAATAATAATAAGTTTAAAATTTAAATTGGAGCGTTGCGATTTTAATATTACCGATAGAAAATTACGTGAAAACGGAGTCTGATAAATTATTGATTTTACTCTTATTCCCAAGCTATGAAGTTACTGAAATATGAAATATAAAACAAAGAGAAATGAGAGATTGCGTATTTCTGCGTCATTCGCGCTTACCACTGGAAATTGCCAAAGCATTTCCCTCGTACTGGATGATGCTGTGTGCTTCCCACAGTCTCCTGGACGTCGACATCTCCGTCGATATTTGATGATATACTTGTAGATTTGATGACTTTATGGTCCTAACAACGGACCCATACCCTCGTACAACCAAACTGGTTAAGTTTTAAACAGATAGTTCTCCACTCCACGGAACATTGGAGCGACACACACTTGCAACCGAACTAGTCAAGTCTTTCACAGATTGTCCCCACTCCAAGGAACATCGGAGCGACTCCCGCGTGCAAACATACTCGGCAAGTTCTACACAGATTGTCCCCGCTCCTCAGAACATCGGACGATATATGCCCCTGTCGGCTCCCCACTCCAGTCCCGACTTCCAGCTTACGTGGTCTCCACTGATTGGCTGCTCCCCACGCTCTCCTTCCCCTTCTCTGGCTCATTTTACACGGCGCGCGGATGATGAAGTCGATTTCCGTTCCATCTATCCGCCTTTTCTTGACGCTGCAACCCCGCTTGCGTAATACTTCTTGACAAGAATCAGCCCGTATCTGAATTTCCAGTGAGTCATGTCTCTCATAATATCCTAACTGACGAAACTCCGTAAAATTCCGTAATCACATAATTTTCTATGATATTGTCGTTCGTAATAATTTGCTTGATAGCGTTTTCTATGACATAGAAAACCTATCTGTATGCTTATAATTTTTATAAAATGCTCCGAAAATACCTTAATAATAATTATAATAAATTAATAATAATAATAAATTAACATGAAAAATTCTCTTGGCTGAACAATTTGCCGCGTAAATAAATATAGAATGGCTTCCTACTGACTTATGCCAGTGGCATAAAACCCCTCGAAAAACACGTTACATATTCGCCTCGGATCATCGGATGATTTACCGTGACGACGGTCCATTATCCGATTATCCCAGACACGTTAATAAACCCCATCCAAAATACAAATTACATAAATGAAATCACCCTAAATTACAGATATATACACTCATAATTTTTCTTCACGCACTTTGCGTCAAAGTTTGTTGTCACTATGGATTGCACTTTGCAACCAGTCCAATGTTTCTCATATAGAATAGTGTTCCACGGATATTTCCGCCTCTCAAATTTCTCTATGTTGGAGAAATAGACATAATCAATGTGTGAGCACTATGTATTTATGATGTCATATCACACACATTGAAGGTGTTCTGATATATTTATATCACCATATAACTTCCTAATTTCACTGGAGGTCCCTTCCTTATGGTGAAATTTAATCTCACTTATCAGTGAGCACACGATCACACTATTGTGGCAGCGCCTCGTGACCATAATACTTGATCTCTCTTTATAAAAGATGAAATTAATATTGACTTCTGAAAAAAAAAACCAGTAAATGCGCATTACATATAACACCAAATATTTCTGTGCCGTAATCGCCCTGTCTTCTTAAGTTCCCGTAGACCATATTCTACTTAATACTAGTTCTCAACACAGACCAGTTCTCCTCACACAAATGAAACCATTGTACAAATTACCTTAAATTACTCACTTACAAATCTTACATGGCGAGGCCGTAAACAGAAATCACGTGTGCCGTTATGTATGAGTTTCATGAAGGACTGTCTCGCATTCTGATGGCCCATCTTTTCTCCCGTGGACGCCTTAAGCAAAAATACCCTGTCCAAGCGCTCACCCATCTCTTGGGGACAAATGGGAATTCACCAGCGCTACCAAATTCTGGCCTTGGTGTATCGAGACATTTTAGTGCTCAAGAGCATCCGACAATCCCGTCATATTTCCCTGTACCTTAAAATCTTTCATTTACTTACATACTACCCCCCTGTGTGACTTCTGATACGCCTGCCTGGAAGACCAACTCCTCCCACGCACCAAATACCACACTTACTCATTTGATAGGCTGGCTCGCCAGCTAAACATCCTCACTTTATGACACATACTTTCGGAGACTATGTATATTATACGTCCCGTATAATCTGTTTCCCTCACTATTCTCCAGCACATATGCTGTTTTCCCAATACGTTTGGAAACTATAAATGGGCCCTCGTAGAGATAAAAGAACTTGGACATGACTTTCTCTAGCTTATTTGACTGTTTCGGCACTCTAAGTAAGACTCTGTCTCCCGGCTCGAATAGGTCAAATTTAGTTTCTTTCTGTTGGCGAATTCTCTTTTGTGCTGACTTAGATAAATTCTGTTTCGCCAACTGGACAATGTAATCCATCCCCGGTTGCTTACCCTCATTTAATCCCAACACCCACGCTAGTTCATTTTGTGGTCTTTTTCCGAAGTGAACTTCGTATGGCGTCAATTTCGTGCTCTCATGCTGGACAGAATTCAGCCAAGTCTCGACCTTGGGAAGATGTCCAACCCAGGCCGCATGCTTGTCATGCACTAGAGTCCGAAAAAGACGAGCCACTTCCCTTAATGGACGCTCTGCAGAATTACCCTGAGGGTACCTTACAGAGGAATGAACGTGTGTTATACCAGCTTCCTGCATACTGGTTCTCCATTCCTTTGCAGTAAACTGTGGTCCACTGTCAGATAGTATCCTGAGTGGAATGCCAAACTCAGGTACATACTTATTAATGATCAGACGGCTACACGCTAGTCCCGTGGCTTTCCTTAGCGGATATAGCTTGACATACTTACTAAAAGCGTCAATAACTATAAAAATGTACTCGTAGCCGTACTGTCCTTTAACGATCGGGCCAAATAAATCCACACACAGTAGTTCGCCGGGACTACTGGTGAGAACTGCAGATCTCTCCCCCACTAAATATTTAACTGGATATTTACTCCTTTGACAGGTGTCACACTTAGCTAAAATCCTCCTAACATCCCTTCCCATTTTACTCCAAATGAAGTCACGACCAATTTCATAGAAGACCTTGGCAGCACCAAAGTGTCCTAATTAACTATGAATGAACCAAATTAGCTCCTCCCGCAAAGTGGCAGGAACACATATTGCCCACCGATTATTCCTACATTTCCTTGCAAGAAGCCCATCCTGCATCTTGTACGTGAACCGTCCTACTTTCACATACTCTTCTTCACCTATTTCCAACCTAGCCAGTGGCTCCCTTAACTTAACGTCCTCACGTTGCTCCACTAGCATATTTCTCAGTATCTTTAACGATGCCCTGTTGCTACTGTCCACACATGCACATATTAAAATCCCGTCCTCTGCTTTAACCACAGGATAATCCCTACATAAATTAGTGTCCCTCGATAGCATGTCTGCAAGAATGTTATCTTTACCTTTAATATATTTTACTGTGAATTCGTATTCCTGCAGAGCAAGAATCCTCCTACTAACTCTGTTAGAACTGAGTTTACAAGTTCTCATATATAATAAAGCATGGTGATCTCTATGAATCTCAAATTTACCCCCAACTAAATACATCCTAAATTTTCCTAAACTGAAAACAATTCCTAAAAGCTCTAACTCAGTAATCGTGTATCCTTTCTCTGCTGCTGTAAGTCCTCGCGAGGCTAAAGATACAATGCACAGATTACCCTCATCATCTTTCTGACATAATACTCCAGCAATGCCTATATGTGAAGCATCTGTCATAACCACATATTCCTTATCTTTTAAAGGATATTTCAGCACTACAGCTTTCTCAAATCCTTCCTTCAGCGCTCTAAATGCCTGATCATGCTTGGACTCCCATCTCCACCGAGTCCCACTTTTAAGCAATTCCCTGAATGGTTCTACCAACCCTGAGTATTTAAGAACGAACCTCCTTAAAAAGTTGCAAATTCCCAGGTAAGTTTTTAACTGTTTAACATTCTGTGGCACCTCTGCGTTAAGTATCTTATTAACCCTACTTTCGTCTGGTGTTACTCCTCTACTCGACACTCTATGACCTAAAAATGTCACTTCTGACTGACAGAATGACGACTTAGACAGCTTCAAAGTGAACCCTGCCTGATCTAACTTCTGAAAAACTATATCTAAATGACGTAGATGCTCCTCAAAACTGCGTGAACTAATTACCATATCATCTATGTAAATGGTTACAAACTCTCCTGTGTCATCCCCTAATGCGATGTTTAAAGCCCTAATTAAAGCTGCTGAACTACTCTTTAACCCATAAGGTGTTCTACAAAATTGATAAAGGTTATATTTATGACTAAAAGCTGTAAATGGTCTATCTTCGTACATAAGTGGCACTTGCCAAAAACTGGATCTCAAATCTACACAAGTGAAATACTTCTTCCCCTCAAATGTTTGCATTAATTCCTCTATTGACATAGATTTCAGCTGATCTGAACTAATTCTACTGTTAACCAAACGAGCGTCTAAACAAATACGAACTGTGCCGTCGGTCTTGGGTACCGTGATCAAAGAATTAACATGTGGACTGTTAGAGTGCTCAATAATCCCATCTTCAAGCATCTGGTTAATTTGTGCCTCAACTGCACTCTGATAAGCGAAAGGTACAGGATATCTATGTCCTGTGAATACTGACCTATCAATAACGTTCAATGAATGTGTATAGCAATTGGCCATACCAATGCGATCCTCAAACACTCTCCTATTACACAATAACACATCATAGAGCCGAACACACTGTTCATCCTCTATATTTCCCTGAAATGCAGCATCACGTAACGAGTCCTTTAGACCACCGTTCGTAATCACACTGCCCACAAAACATGGAGAACCCCGCTCTACGGCTGGCGATATCTCATTTAAAGTACAAATCACACCTACAATACTACTCCTCTGAATATGGTCATTGAACGCTACTTCTACTTCAGAATCTCCCCATTTAAATTTCAAACTCCCTACATCATAACATAAGTTACCAGACACTCTACTTAGCCACTCTCAACCCAAGATAACACTGAATACTAAATTTGGAATTACAAGGCAAATCTGCTTCTCTACATGATTATTAATTTTAATGTCTACTAAAACTTGCTTAGAAATTACTTTAGACCTTTTCCCAACAGCTGTGATAACAAAAGTGCTTTTAATTGGCATCTCCTCAAAATTTACTCCAGTTCCTTTCATTTTATCATAAAATGCACTACTTATGCAACTCTTCATACAACCACTATCAATTAAAACATCTGTGTACGCCTCGGACACGTTAAATTTAACTATGGGGCTCTTACTAACCACTTCCTGAATAATACCTTCATCATTTAGTTCATGTAATAATTCATTTCTTACATTTAGGTCATAGGGTTCCTGTATAATTGTATGGACAGGGCATGCTACAGACTGAGATTCTGACCTTACTTCGCAGCCTGGTTCGCGTTTAAAGAACCGCTACAGCTGGCCGTAGTACTACTAACTACTGAACTGGTCTGGTTGTTCTGGGCTGTGTTGTCATTGTTTGGCTGTATATTACTACCACTAGGCTGTCCTCTTCCTTGACCCCTATTCTGGTTGTAATTATTGTCATTATAATTTCTCCCTTGATTTCCCCTGAAATCATTGTTTCTCCCTTGATTTCCCCTGTAATCATTGTTCCTCCCTTGATTTCCCCTGAAATCATTGTTCCTCCATTGATACTGATTACCATAGCCATTTCCCCTGTTCTGATTTAGCTGATTATTATTATTTCTATTTTGAGCGTTGGCCCCTTCGCCACCGTTCCCTTGAACTTCTTGATGCCTGGCTTCATTAGGTCTATTATTATTATTACCCTGGTTCCGATTGAAATTGTCCTCATAACCCCCTCTCCCTAGTGCGTCAAATGTGCTTAACAAATTTTCTACTTGTGATATTGTCTTTACATTCTGGATACAAGCAGCCTCCTTGGTCCTATAGGGAAAGTGCCTAAGTAGCAACCTTACCACATCTCTTTCCTCCTTCAAGCCATCCAGATATTTACACACTAATACCTGCCCTAAAAAGTATTCGGTCATGGTGGAGCTTCCTTTAGGGTTATATTTACCACACACTACTCCCTCACGATGCTGCGACTGAATAACCTCATTCCAGAACTTTTCACAGAATTTCATTTTAAAATCATTGATATCAGTAAACTTGTCTCTGTAGACAGCAAACCAATTCCTCGTTTCCCCCACAAACACTTGTTCTAAAATTTCAACTACCTGGCACCACTCAATACTACCATTTTCCAACCTCTCCCCGAATTTATTTTCTATAGTGTTCATGAACTCCATTGGGCACCCCTGTCGATTGCTGAACTTACCCAGTTCTACCTCCCTGTGTGTGCTATTCACAAAAACTGGCCTATTCTGACTATTTTCTTGCCTGATCCTAGCTTTTAATTTTAGCTCTAATTCTGCGATTTTCTCCTCAGCCTTCCTCTCAATACTGTTTACTGTTAATTTAATGTTTCCTTCTGATTCTTCTACTTTATCATATATCTTTGCTTGTTTCTCCTCAATCTTGCTAATGCTCTCTCTATTACTCTCTCTTAAATCATTTACTTCTGCAACTATTTGCGAGTGGACTTTCTCAATTCTACCCCCCAGCTGTTCCTTGACCTATTTAGTTGATACTTGAATCTTGTCAATTTCTCCCCCCAATTGCTTTTTGACCTGCTGTGTTTCCAGTTGTACTAGTTCTTTTAAATTTTCAGCCTGTGTACTGATTCTAATTTCTAACTCCTCCTGTACTTTTCCTAATTTCTTGTCTACATCTGCAATGATCTCTTTAACCTTCTCTTCCATTACTCCTCTGATTTCTCCTCTAATCTGCTCCATTTTCACACTAATTCCCTTGTTGTTCTTATCTAATTTTGCATTATTCTGTTCTAATTTTTTATTTAAAGCTTCTGTACTTTCTTTATTTTCCCTACTGTTTTGTTCTAATTTAGCGTTGTTTTGTTCCAGTTTAGCATTTAAAGCGTCTGTACTTTCTTTATTTTCCCTACTGTTTTGTTCCAATCTGGCGTTTAAGGCATCTGTACTTTCTTTATTTTCCCTACTGTTTTGTTCTAATTTAGCGTTGTTTTGTTCTAATTTTGCATTATTCTGTTCTAATTTTGCATTTAAGGCATCACTACTAACTTTGTTCTGATACATGAACTCGAGAAGTAAAGTTTTTAATTCTGGTTGGCCGCCTAGACTCCCTGTTTCAGTATCGGGATTTACCTCCGCTACCCCGGTACTACCATCACACGACATACTGCTCGTATCATCACTCTCCCGTTGACGACCACTACGTAACCTCATCTGTCTTTCTTTCTCATCCCTCATAATGATATAAACTGATACAGACAAATAACCCCCAAAATACAGGCACAGAAATATATACCCTTCTCCTTCCACAAATGTTATTAGGTTTTCATCCCCACGTTGGGCGCCAAGTGTAGCGTTAATTAATGCCCCATGTTGGTAGCGACAATTGTAGCAGTTTTGCTAGCCCACACGTTGAGCGACAAGTGTAACGGTTTGGCTGCCCCTAACTGTTGGGTGATAAATGTAACTGTTTACCTTTGCCTAAGCTATGTTGTTTTAATGGGCGCCAAGACCTCAACGCAATGCTGAAATCTGTTGTTGTTTGAGTCTTCAGTCTTTTGACTGGTTTGATGCAGCTCTCCATGCCTCCCTGTCCTGAGCTAATCGTTTCATCTCTACATAGCTACCACACCCTACATCCGAGGCAATCTGTTTAACATATTCTAACCTTGGTCTACCCATACAGTTCTTGTCCTCGACCCTTCCTTCCATAACTAAGCTTGCTATTCCTGGGTGTCTTAGTATGTGTCCTACCAACCTATCTCTTCTCTTCATTAGCAGTCGCCAGAAACATCTCTCCTCACCCACTCGTCTTAATACCTCTTTGTTTGTAACCCTATCTACCCATCTGATCTTCATCATTCTCCTGTAACACCACATTTCAAATGCTTCAATTCTCCTCTTTTCTGCTACACCAATAGTCCAAGTTTCACTTCCATAGAGCGCCACGCTCCAGACAAAGGCTTTCAAAAATGACTTCCTAATACCTAAATCTATATTCGATGTCAGCAGATTCCTTTTTTGTAGAAATGCTTTCTTTGCCTGAGCCAACCTACTTTTTATATCCTCTTTGCTTCGTCCATCACTGGTTATTCTGCTTCCTAAGTAACAGACGTCTCCTACTTCCTTCAGATTTTCACCTGCCAATTTGATCTCCATAGAGGTTTCTGAGGTATATCAAGGGTGATGAAAATGTTATAGTAATGGGAGATTGGAATGCTGTGGTAGGAAAAGGGAGAGAAGGGAAGATAGTAGGAGATTTCGGATTAGGTGAAAGGAATGATCGAGGAAGCAGGCTGGTAGAATTCTGCACCGAGCATGAATTGGTCATAGCTAACACCTTATTCAATAACCACAATAGAAGAATATACACATGGATGAGACCAGGAGATACAGGGCGTTACCAAATTGACTTCATTATGGTCAAGCAGAGGTTTCGAAACCAGATTTTGGATTGTAAAACATATCCTGGTGCTGACATAAACTCTGATCACAATCTGGTTGTAATGAAATGCAGATTAAAGTTGAAGAAACTGAAGAAAAGTCAAAAGCCAAAAAGGTGGGCAATAGACAGACTGAAAGAGAAGGATGTAAACGAAAGATTCAAGAAGAGTATAAAGGAAGGACTAATGAAAAACCCTAAACAAACTTCAATTGCAGACGAATGGGCACTTTTGAAGAATGAAATAACAAAATCCGCAGAAGAAAACATTGGTAGGAAAGAAATAATAGGTAGAAAACCGTGGATCACTCAGGATATACTAGAATTGATGGATGAAAGGCGGAAACACAAGAATCTAAGAGATGAAAAGGGGAAAGCAGAATACAGACGTCTGAGAAATGAGGTTAACAAGAAGTGCAAGGAAGCGAAAGAAGAATGGTTGAAAGAGAAATGTGCAGGTATAGAAAATTGTCTGAAATTAGGAAAAGTAGACACAGCTTATCGAAGGATTAAGAATACTTTTGGGGAAAAGAAGACTAAGTGCTGTAATATTAAGGACACAAATGGAAAGCCTCTAACAGATAGGGAAGAAAAGGTTGAGAGATGGAAAGCTTACATAGAGAGTTTGTATAAGGGAAAGGAGATTGAGAATCATGTAATGGAAAGGGAGGAGGAAATTGATGAGGATGCGAAAGGAGATTTAATATTGAGATCAGAATTTGATAGAGCTTTGGAAGACTTAAGCAGGAACAAAGCACCAGGCATAGATGATATACCGATTGAGTTGCTACGCTGCATAGGAGATGAAGGTCTGATCAGGTTATTTCACTTAGTGTGTAGGATTTATGAGACAGGTGAGGTACCCCCTGATTTCAAGAAGAATGTAATCATCCCTATACCAAAGAAAGTGGGAGCTGACAGATGTGAAGATTACCGTACAATCAGCTTGATTACTCATGCTTCA
Source organism: Meconema thalassinum (assembly GCA_946902985.2). NCBI lineage: Eukaryota > Metazoa > Arthropoda > Insecta > Orthoptera > Tettigoniidae > Meconema > Meconema thalassinum. The sequence continues at coordinate 880,425,666 of OX336389.2, read as the reverse complement.
AAGATCCTGTTTTGAATAATTTACAAGAGGATTGAAAGCCAGATAGAAACGGAGTTGGGTGAAGACCAGTTTGGTTTCAGGAGAAATGTAGGAACAAGGGAAGCTGTACTAAGTCTTAGGCTGATTTTAGAAGGTAGGATAAGGAAAGATAAGAGAACGTTCATGGCTTTTGTAGACTTAGAAAAAGCTTTTGATAACGTTGATTGGACTAAATTGTTTGACATTTTGAAATCAATTGGAATAAAGTACAGGGATAGGAGGGTGATATACAATCTGTACAGAAACCAGACAGCAGTCATTCGAGTTGAAGGACATGAGAGAGAAGCTGGTATTCAGAAAGGTGTAAGGCAAGGCTGCAACTTATCACCCATACTTTTCAATCTTTACATTGAACAAGCAATGAAGGAAATTAGAGAAAAATTTAAAGTGGGAGTGAAGATTCAAGGAGAAATAATTTCAACTCTGAGATTTGCTGATGACATCGTCATCTTGGCCGACAAGCCTGAGGATTTGAATGAGTTTTTGAATGGTATGGACTCCGTCTTACGGAAAGAATTCATGATGAAAATAAATAAATGTAAAACAAAAATACTGGAATGCAGCCGAAATAAATCAGAAACCTCTATGGAGATCAAATTGGCAGGTGAAAAGCTGAAGGAAGTAGGAGACTTCTGTTACTTAGGAAGCAGAATAACCAGTGATGGACGAAGCAAAGAGGATATTAAAAGTAGGTTGGCTCAGGCAAAGAAAGCATTTCTACAAAAAGGGAATCTGCTGACATCGAATATAGATTTAGGTATTAGGAAGTCATTTTTGAAAGCCTTTGTCTGGAGCGTGGCACTCTATGGAAGTGAAACTTGGACTATTGGTGCAGCAGAAAAGAGGAGAATTGAAGCATTTGAAATGTGGTGTTACAGGAGAATGATGAAGATCAGATGGGTAGATAGGGTTACAAACAAAGAGGTATTAAGACGAGTGGGAGAGGAGAGATGTTTCTGGCGACTGCTAATGAAGAGAAGAGATAGGTTGGTAGGACACATACTAAGACACCCAGGAATAGCAAGCTTAGTTATGGAAGGAAGGGTCGAGGACAAAAACTGTATGGGTAGACCAAGGTTAGAATATGTTAAACAGATTGCCTCCGATGTAGGGTGTCGGAGCTATGTAGAGATGAAACGATTAGCTCAGGACAGGGAGGCATGGAGAGCTGCATCAAACCAGTCAAAAGACTGAAGACTCAAACAACAACAGAGGTTTCTGATTTATTTCGGCTGCATTCCAGTATTTTTGTTTTACATTTATTAATTTTCATCATGAATTCTTTCCGTAAGACGGAGTCCATACCATTCAAAAACTCATTCAAATCCTCAGGCTTGTCGGCCAAGATGACGATGTCATCAGCAAATCTCAGAGTTGAAATTATTTCTCCTTGAATCTTCACTCCCACTTTACAGTTTTCTCTAATTTCCTTCATTGCTTGTTCAATGTAAAGATTGAAAAGTATGGGTGATAAGTTGCAGCCTTGCCTTACACCTTTCTGAATACCAGCTTCTCTCTCATGTCCTTCAACTCGAATGACTACTGTCTGGTTTCTGTATAGATTGTATATCACCCTCCTATCCCTGTACTTTATTCCAATCGATTTCAAAATGTCAAACAATTTAGTCCAATCAACGTTATCAAAAGCCTTTTCTAAGTCTACAAAAGCCATGAACGTTCTCTTATCTTTCCTTATTCTACCTTCCAAAATCAGCCTAAGACTTAGTACAGCTTCCCTTGTTCCTACATTTCTCCTGAAACCAAACTGGTCTTCACCCAACTCCGTTTCTATCTGGCTTTCAATCCCCTTGTAAATTATTCTAGACAGGATCTTTGAAGCATGAGTAATCAAGCTGATTGTACGGTAATCTTCACATCTGTCAGCTCCCACTTTCTTTGGTATAGGGATGATTACATTTCTTCT